>CATOUR010000159.1:0-5268334 GCA_951848785.1 Callosobruchus maculatus
ACAGCGAGAAACTATGGAAAATGACTAAACATAGCCGAATTCAACAGAAAAGAACAGGAAACAGCTGAAAACGACAGAAAGCAAGCAGATAACAGCGATAAACAATAGAAAAGGACGAAATACCACCGAATAGAACAGATAAGAACAGAAAACAGCTGAAAACAGCAGAAAGCAAGCAGATAACAACTATAAACGGTAGAAAACGACCAAATTCAACCGAATAGAGACAAAACTAACTCAAAGCGACAGAAGGCAAGCAGATAACAGCGGAAAACAATAGAAAACGACTAACCACAGCCGAATACAACAGAAAAGAGCAGAAAACAGCAAAAAACAACAGAAAGCAAGCAGATAATAGCGAGAAACAATGGAAAATGACTAGACATAGCTGAGTGCAACAGAGAAGAACAGAAAACAGCTAGAAATTACAGAAAGCAAGCAGATAACGGCGATAAACATTAGAGAAGTGCGAAATACAACTGAATAGAACAGAAAAGAACAGAAAGCAGCTGTGAACAACAGAAAGCAGGCAGACGACTGTGCTAAACAATAGGAAATGACTAAACACAGCCGAATACAACAGAAAAGAGCAGAAAACAGCTAAAAACAGCACAAAGCAAGCAGACAACAGCTCTAGACGGTAGAAAACGACCAAATACAACCGAATAGAGTCAAAACTAACTCAAGACCACAGAAAGCAGGCAGATAACGGCGAGAAACAATGGAAAATGACTAAACATAGCTGAATACAACAGAAAAGAGCAGAAAACAGCTAAGAACAGCAGAAAGCAAGCAGATAACAGCGACAAACAATAGAAAAGGACGAAATACAACCGAATAGAACAGAAAAGAACAGAAAACAGCTGAAAACAACAGAAAGCAGGCAGATAACACCGCTAAACAATAAAAAACGGCTAAACATAGCCGAATACGACAGAAAAGAACAGAAAACCGCTAAAAACAACAGAAAGCAAGCAGATAACAACTGTAAACGGTAGGAAACGACCAAATACAACCGAATAGAGTCAAAGCTAACACAAAGCGACAGAAAGCAAGCAGATAACAGCGGGAAGCGATAGAAAATGACTAAACACAGTCGAATACAACAGAAAAGAGCAGAAAACAGCTCAGAACAACAGAAAGCAAGCAGATAACAACTGTGAACGGTAGAAAACGACCAAATACAACCGAATAGAGTCAAAACTAGCTCAACACGACAGAAAGCAAGCAGATACAACCGAACAGAGCCAAAACTACTTCAAAATGGCAGCAAGCAAGTAGAAAACAGCGCTAAACAATAGAAAACGACTAAACACAGCCGAATACAACAGAAAAGAGCAGAAAACTGCAAACTATAGAAAACGACCAAATACAGCCAGATAGAACAGAAAACAGCGCATAACAACAGAAAGCAAGCAGATGACAGCGCTAAACAACAGATAACGACTAAACACAGCCGAGTACGACAGAAAAGAACAGAAAACAGCTCAAAATAACAGAAAGCAAGCAGATAACAGCTGTGAATGGTAGAAAACGACCAAATACAACCGAATAGAGTCAAAACTAACTCAAAACGACAGAAAGCAAGCAGATAACAACTGTAAACGGTAGAAGACGACCAAATACAACTGAATAGAGTCAAAACAAGCTCAAAACGACAGAAAGCAGGCAGATAGTAGAGAGAAACGATGGAAAATGACTAGACATAGCTGAATACAACAGAAAGAACGGAAAACAGCTAAAAACAACAGAAAGCAAGCAGATAACAACTACGAACGGTAGAAAACACAGCCGAATACAACAGAAAAGAACAGAAAATAGCTAAGAGCAACAGAAAGCAAGCAGATAGCGGCGATAAGCAATAGAAAAGGACGAAATACAACCGAATAGAACAGAAAAGAACATAAAACAGCTGAAAACAACAGAAAAGAACACAAAACCGCTAAAATAACAGAAAGCAAGCAGATAACAACTGTAGATGGTAGAAAACGACCAAATACAACTGAATAGAGTCAAAACTAACTCAAAACGACAGAAAGCAAGCAGATAACAACTGTGAACGGTAGAGGACGACCAAATACAACTGAATAGAGTCAAAACAAGCTCGAAACGACAGAAAGCAGGCAGATAATAGCGAGAAACAATGGAAAATGACTGGACATAGCGGAATTCTACATAAAAGAACAGAAAACAGCTAAAAACAACAGAACGCAAGCAGATAACAGCGATAAACAATAGAAAAGTAAGAAATACAACTGAATAGAACAGAAAAGAACAGAAAACAGCTGAAAACAACAGAAAGCAAGCAAATGACTGTGCTAAACAACAGAAGACAACCAAACACAGCCGAATACAACAGAAAAGAGCAAAACACAGCTAAAGAATGCACAAAGCAAGCAGAGAACAACTGCAAACGATAGAAAACGGCCAAATACAACCAAATAGAACAGAAAACAGCGCATAGCAGCAGAAAGCAAGCAGATGACAGTGCTAAACAACAGAAAACGACTAAACACAGTCGAATACGACAGAAAAGAACAGAAATCCGCTAAAAACAAGAGACAGCAAGCAGATAATAACTGCAAACGATAGAAAACGACCAAATATAACCGAATAGGACAGAAAACAGCGCATAACAGCAGAAAGCAAGCAGATAACAGCGCTAAACAACAGAAAACGACTAAACACAGTCGAATACGACAGAAAAGAACAGAAAGCAGCTCAAAACAACAGAAAGCAGGCAGATAACAGCTGTAAACGGTAGAAAACGACCAAATACAACCGAATAGAGTCAGAACTAACTCAAAACGGCAGAAAGCAAGCAGATAACAACTGTGAACGGTAGAAGACGACCAAATACAACTGAATAGAGTCAAAACAAGCTCGAAACGACAGAAAGCAGGCAGATAATAGCGAGAAACGACGGAAAATGACTAGACATAGCTGAATACAACAGGAAGAACAGAAAACAGCTAAAAACAACAGAAAGCAAGCAGATAACAGCGATAAACAATAGAAAAGTACGAAATGCAACCGAATATAACAGAAAAGAATAGAAAACAGCTGAGAACAGCAGAAAGCAAGCAGATAGCAACTGTAAACGGTAGAAAACGACCAAATACAACCGAATGGAGTCAAAACTAGAAGCAATAGAAAATGACTAAAGACATCCGAGTACAACAGAAAAGAGCAGAAAACAGCCCAAAACAACAGAAAGCAAGCAGACGACAACTATGAACGGTAGAAAACACAGCCGAATACAAGAGAAAAGAACAGAAAACAGCTAAGAACAACAGAAAGCAAGCAGACAACGGCGATAAGCAATAGAAAAGGACGAAATACAACCGAATAGAACAGAAAAGAACATAAAACAGCTGAAAACAACAGAAAAAAACAGAAAACCACTAAAATAACAGAAAGCAAGCAGTTAACAACTGTAAATGGTAGAAAACGACCAAATACAACCGAATAGAGTCAAAACTAACTCAAAACGACAGAAAGCAAGCAGATAACAACTGTGAACGGTAGAAGACGACCAAATACAACTGAATAGAATCAAAACAAGCTCAAAGCGACAGAAAGCAGGCAGATAATAGCGAGCAACAATGGAAAATGACTAACCATAGCCGAATACCACAGAAAAAAGCACAAAGCAGCTAAAAACAACACAACGCAAGCAGATGACGGCTGCAAACGATAGAAAACGACCAAATACAGCCAAATAGAACAGAAAACAGCGCACAACAACAGAGAGCAAGCAGATAACAGCGCTAAACAACAGAAAACGACTAAACGCAGCCGAATACAACAGAAAAGAGCAAGACACAGCTAAAAAATGCACAAAGCAAGCAGATAACAACTGCAAACGATAGAAAACGGCTAAATACAACCAAATAGAACAGAAAACAGCGCATAACAGCAGAAAGCAAGCGGATGACAGTGCTAAACAACAGAAAACGACTAAACACAGTCGAATACGACAGAAAAGAACAGAAAACCGCTAAAAACAAGAGAGAGCAAGCAGATAATAACTGCAACCGATAGAAAACGACCAAGTATAACCGAATAGGACAGAAAACAGCGCATAACAACAGAAAGCAAGCAGATAACAGCTCTAGACGGTAGAAAACGACCAAATACAACCGAATAGAGTTAAAACTAATTCAAGACGACAGAAAGCAAGCAGATAACAGCGAGAAACAATAGAAAACGACTAACCATAGCCGAATACCACAGAAAAAAGCACAAAGCAGCCAAAAGCACCACAACGCAAGCAGGTAACGGCTGCAAACGATAGAAAACGACAAAATACAGCCAAATAGAACAGAAAACAGCGCACAACAACAGAGAGCAAGCAGATAATAGCTGTGAACGGTAGAGAACGAACAAATACAACCGAATAGAGTCAAAACTAGCTCAAAACGTCAGAAAGCAAGCAGATAACAGCGATAAACAATAGAAAAGGAAGAAATACCACCGAATAGAACAGATAAGAACAGAAAACAGCTGAAACCAGCAGAAAGCAAGCAGATAACAACTGTAAACGGTAGAAAACGACCAAATTCAACCGAATAGAGTCAAAACTAACTCAAAGCGACAGAAGGCAAGCAGATAACAGCGGAAAACAGTAGAAAACGACTAAACACAGCCGAATACAACAGAAAAGAGCAGAAAACGGCCAAAAACAACAGAAAGCAAGCAGATAATAGCGAGAAACAATGGAAAATGACTAGACATACCTGGATACAACAGAAAAGAACAGAAAACAGCTAAAAACAACAGAAAGCAAGCAGATAACAGCGATAAACAATAGAGAAGTACGAAATACAACTAAATAGAACAGAAAAGAACAGAAAACAGCTGAAAACAACAGAAGACAAGCAGATGACTGCGCTAAACAATAGGAAACGACTAAACACAGCCGAATACAACAGAAAAGAGCCGAAAACAGCTAAAAACAGCACAAAGCAAGCAGATAACAGCTCTAGACAGTAGAAAACGACCAAATACAACCGAATAGAGTCAAAACTGACTCAACACCACAGAAAGTAGGCAAATAACGGCCAGAAACAATGGAAAATGACTAAACATAGCTGAATACAACAGAAAAGAGCAGAAAACAGCTAAGAACAACAGAAAGCAAGCAGATAACAGCGACAAACAATAGAAAAGGACGAAATACAACCGAATAGAACAGAAAAGAACAGAAAACAGCTGAAAACAACAGAAAGCAGGCAGATAACAGCACTAAACAATAGAAAACGACTAAACATAGCCGAATACGACAGAAAAGAACAGAAAACCGCTAAAAACAACAGAAAGCAAGCAGATAACAACTGCAAACGGTAGGAAACGACCAAACACAACCGAATAGAGTCAAAGCTAACACAAAACGACAGAAAGCAAGCAGATAACAGCGGGAAGCGATAGAAAATGACTAAGCACAGTCGAATACAACAGAAAAGAGCAGAAAACAGCTCAAAACAACAGAAAGAAAGCAGATAACAACTGTGAACGGTAGAAAACGACCAAATACAACCGAATAGAGTCAAAACTAGCTCAACACGACAGAAAGCAAGCAGATACAACCGAATAGAGTCAAAACTATTTCAAAATGGCAGCAAGCAAGTCGATAACAGCGAGAAACAACGGAAAATAACAGACATAGCTGAATAGAACAAAAAAGAACAGAATACAGCTGAAAACAACAGAAAGCAAGCAGATAACAGCGCTAAACAATAGAAAACGACTAAACACAGCCGAATACAACAGAAAAGAGCAGAAAACAGTCCAAGACAACAGAAAGCAAAAAGATAACAACCGTAAACGGTAGAAAACGACCCAATACAACCGAATGGGGTCAAAGCTAGCCCAAAACGTCAGAAAGCAAGCAGATAATAGCGAGAAGCAATGGAAAATAACTAGACATAGCAGAATAGAACAAAAAAGAACAGAATACAGCTGAAAACAACAGAAAGCAAGCAGATAGCAGCGCTAAACAATAGAAAACGACTAAACACAGCCGAATACAACAGAAAAGAGCAGAAAACTGCAAACGATAGGAAACGACCAAATACAGCCGAATAGATCAGAAAACAGCGCATAACAATAGAAAGCAAGCAGATGACAGCGCTAAACAACAGAAAACGACTAAACACAGCCGAGTACGACAGAAAAGAACAGAAAACAGCTCAAAATAACAGAAAGCAAGCAGATAACAGCTGTGAATGGTAGAAAACGACCAAATACAACCGAATAGAGTCAAAACCAGCTCAACACGACAGTAAGCAAGCAGGTAACAGCAGGTAACAATGGAAGATGACTTAACACATCCGAACACAACAGAAAAGCAGAAAACAGCCCAAAACAACAGAAAGCAAGCAGATAACAACTGTCAAGGTAGAAAACGACCAAATACAACCGAATAGAGTCAAAACTAACTCAAACAATAGAAAACGGCTAAACACAGCCGAACACAACCGAAAAGAACAGAAAACAGCTCAAAACGACAGAAAGCAAGCAGATAACAGCTGTAAACGATATAAAACGACCAAATACAACCGAACAGAGTCAAATCTAGCTCAACACGACAGAAAGCAAGCAGATACAACCGAATAGAGTCAAAACTAGCTCAAAATGGCAGCAAGCAAGCAGATAACAGCGAGAAACAATAGAAAACGACTAAACACAGCCGAATACAACAGAAAAGAGCAGAAAACAGCCCAAGACAACAGAACGCAAGCAGATAACAACTGTAAACGGTAGAAAACGACCAAATACAACCGAGTAGGGTCAAAGCTAGCCCAAAACGTCAGAAAGCAAGCAGATAACAACTGTGAAGGGTAGAAAACGACCAAATACAACCGAATCGAGTCAAAACTAGCTCGACACGACAGAAAGCAAGCAGATACAATCGAATAGGGTCAAAACTAGCTCATAATGGCAGCAAGCAAGTAGATAACAGCGAGAAACAATGGAAAATAACTATACATAGCTGAATAGAACAAAAAAGAACAGAATACAGCTGAAAACAACAGAAAGCAAGCAGATAACAGCGCTAAACAATAGAAAACGACTAAACACAGCCGAATACAACAGAAAAGAGCAGAAAACAGCCCAAGACAACAGAAAGCAAGCAGATAACAGCGAGAAACAGTGGAAAATAACTAGACATAGCTGAATAGAACAAAAAAGAACAGAATACAGCTGAAAACAACAGAAAGCAAGCAGATAACAGCGAGAAACAATAGAAAACGACTAAACACGGCCGAATACAACAGAAAAGAGCAGAAAACAGCCCAAGACAACAGAATGCAAGCATATAACAACTGTAAACGGTAGAAAACGACCAAATACAACCCCGTAGGGTCAAAGCTAGCCCAAAACGTCAGAAAGCAGGCAGATAACAACTGTGAAGGGTAGAAAACGACCAAATACAACCGAACAGAGTCAAAACTAGCTCAAAACGTTAGAAAGCAAGCGGATAACAGCGCTAAACAATAGAAAACGACTAGACACAGCCGAATACAACAGAAAGGAGCAGAAAACAGCTAAAAACAGCACAAAGGAAGCAGATAACGACTGCAAATGGTAGAAAACGACCAAATACAACCAAATAGAACAGAAAACAGCGCATAACAACAGAAAGCAAGCAGATAACAGCGCTAATCAACAGAAAACGACTAAACACAGCCGAATACGACAGAAAAGAACAGAAAACAGCTCAAAGCAACAGAAAGCAAGCAGATAACAGCTGTAAATGGTAGAAAGCGACCAAATACAGCCGAATAGAACAGAAAACAGCGCATAACAACAGAATGCAAGCAGATAACAGAGCATAACTACAGAAAGCAAGCAGATAACAGATGTGAACGGTAGAAACCGACCAAATACAACCGAATAGAGTCAAAACTAGCCCAAGGCGTCAGAAAGCAAGCAGATAACAGCGAGAAACAATGGAAAATGAATAAACATAGCTGAATACAACAGAAAAGAACAGAAAACAGCTAAGAACAACAGAAAGCAGGCAGACAACAGCGCTAAACAATAGAAAACGACTAAACACAGCCGAATACAACAGAGAAGAACAGAAAACCGCTAAAAACAACAGAAAGCGAAGCAGATAGCAACTGTAAACGGTAGAAAACCACCAAATACAACCGAATAGAGTCAAAGCTAACACAAAACGACAGAAAGCAAGCAGATAACAGCGGAAAGCAATATAAAATGACTAAACACAGCCGAATACAACAGAAAATAGCAGAAAACAGCTCAAAACAACAGAAAGCAAGCAGATAACAACTGTGAACGGTAGAAAACGACCAATACAACCGAATAGACCCAAAACTAGCTCAAAACGACAGATAGCGAGCAGATAACAGCGAGAAACAATGGAAAATGGCTTAGACATAGCTGAGTGGAACAAAAAGAACAGAAAACAGCTGAAAACAACAGAAAGCAGGCAGATAACAGCGGTAAACAATAGAAAATGACCAAACACGGCCGAATACAACAGAAAAGAGCAGAAAACAGCTAGAAGCAACACAAAGCAAGCTGATAACCACTGCAAACGATAGAAAACGACCAAATACAAACAAATAGAACAGAAGACAGCGCATAACAACAGAAAGCAGGCAGATAACAGCGCTAAACAGCAGAAAACGACTAAATACAGCCGAATACGACAGAAAAGAACAGAAAACAGCTCAAAACAACAGAAAGCAAGAAGATAACAGCTGTAAACGATATAAAACGACCAAATACAACCGAATAGGGTCAAGTTTAGCTCAACACGACAGAAAGCAAGCAGAGACAGCCGAATAGAGACAAAACTAGCTCAAAATGGCAGCAAGCAAGCAGATAACAGCGAGAAACAATAGAAAACGACTAAACACAGCCGAGTACAACAGGAAAAGAGGCAGAAAACAGCCAAGACAACAGAAAGCAGGCAGATAGCAACTGTAACCGGTAGAAAACGACCTTGTATTTGGTCAGTAGGGTCAAAGCTAGCCCAAGACGTCAGAAAGCAAGCAGATAACAGCGAGAAACAATGGAAAATGACTAGACATAACTGAATAGAAAAAAAAAACAGAATACAGCTGAAAACAACAGAAAGCAAGCAGATAACAGCTGCAAACGATAGAAAACGGCAAAATACAACCAAGTAGAACAGAAAACAGCGCATAACAACAGAAAGCAAGCAGATAACAGTGCTAGAAAACGACTAAACACAGCCGAGTACAACAGAAAAGAGCAGAAAACAGCCCAAGACAACAGAAAGCAAGCAGATAACAACTGTCACCGGTAGAAAACGACCAAATACAACCGAGTAGGGTCAAAGCTAGCCCAAAACGTCAGAAAGCAAGCAGATAACAACTGTGAAGGGTAGAAAACGACCAGATACAACCGAACAGAGTCAAAACTAGCTCAAAACGTTAGAAAGCAAGCGGATAACAGCGCTAAACAATAGAAAACGACTAAACACAGCCGAATACAACAGAAAAGAGCAGAAAACAGCCCAAGACAACAGAAAGCAAAAAGATAACAACCGTAAACGGTAGAAGACGACCCAATACAACCGAATGGGGTCAAAGCTAGCCCAAAACGTCAGAAAGCAAGCAGATAACAGCGAGAAACAATGGAAAATAACTAGACATAGCAGAATAGAACAAAAAAGAACAGAATACAGCTGAAAACAACAGAAAGCAAGCAGATAGCAGCGTTAAACAATAGAAAACGACTAAACACAGCCGAATACAACAGAAAAGAGCAGAAAACTGCAAACGATAGGAAACGACCAAATATAGCCGAATAGATCAGAAAACAGCGCATAACAATAGAAAGCAAGCAGATGACAGCGCTAAACAACAGAAAACGACTAAACACAGCCGAGTACGACAGAAAAGAACAGAAAACAGCTCAAAATAACAGAAAGCAAGCTGATAACAGCTGTGAATGGTAGAAAACGACCAATGTCAACCGAATAGAGTCAAAACCAGCTCAACACGACAGTAAGCAAGCAGATAACAGCAGGTAACAATAGAAGATGACTTAACACATCCGAATACAACAGAAAAGAGCAGAAAACAGCCCAAAACAACAGAAAGCAAGCAGATAACAACTGTCAAGGTAGAAAACGACCAAATACAACCGAATAGAGTCAAAACTAACTCAAACAATAGAAAACGGCTAAACACAGCCGAATACAACCGAAAAGAACAGTAAACAGCTCAAAACAACAGAAAGCAAGCAGATAACAGCTGTAAACGATATAAAGCGACCAGATACAACCGAACAGAGTCAAATCCAGCTCAGCACGACAGAAAGCAAGCAGATACAACCGAATAGAGTCAAAACTAGCTCAAAATGGCAGCAAGCAGGCACATAACAGCGAGAAACACTAGAAAACGACTAAACACAGCCGAATACAACAGAAAAGAGCAGAAAACAGCCCAAGACAACAGAATGCAAGCAGATAACAACTGTAAACGGTAGAAAACGACCAAATACAACCGAGTAGGGTCAAAGCTAGCCCAAAACGTCAGAAAGCAAGCAGATAACAACTGTGAAGGGTAGAAAACGACCAAATACAACCGAACAGAGTCAAAACTAGCTCAAAACGTTAGAAAGCAAGCAGATAACAGCGAGAAACAATGGAAAATGACTAAACATAACTGAATACAACAGAGAAGTTATGCGCTGTTTTCTGTTCTAGTTGGCTGTATTTGGTCGTTTTCTATCGTTCCCAGCCGTTATCTGCTTGCTTTGTGTTGTTTTTAGCTGTTTTCTGCTCTTTTCTGTTGTATTCGGCCGTGTTTAGTCGTTTTCTATTGCTTAGCGCTGTTATCCGCTTGCTTTCTGTTGTTTCCAGCTGTTTTCTGTTCTTTTTTGTTCTATTCGGTTGTATTTCGTCCTTTTCTATTGTTTATCGCTGTTATCTGCTTGCTTTCCGGCGTTTTGAGCTAGTTTTGACTCTATTCGGCTGCATTTGGTCGTTTTCTACCATTCACAGTTGTTATATGCTTGCTTTCTGTTGTTTTTAGCGGTTTTCTGCTCTTTTCTTTTGCACTCGGCTGTGTTTAGTGGTTTTCTGTTGTTTAGCGCTGTTACCTGCTTGCTTTCTGTTGTTATGCGCTGTTTTATGTTCTATTTGGTTGTATTTGGCCGTTTTCTATCGTTTGCAGTTGTTTTCTGCTTGCTTTGTGTTGTTTTTAGCTGTTTTCTGCTCTTTTCTGTTGTATTCGGCTGTGTTTGGTCGTCTTCTATTGTTACCTGCTGTTACCTGCTTGCTTACTGTCGTGTTGAGCTGGTTTTGACTCTATTCGGTTGTATTTGGTCGTTTTCTACCGTTTACAGTTGTTATCTGCTTGCTTTCTGCTGTTTTCAGTTCTTTTCTGTTCTATTCGGTTGTATTTCGTCCTTTTCTATTGTTTATCGCGGTTATCTGCTTGCTTTCTGTTGTTTTGGGCCGTTTTCTCCTCTTTTCTGTTGTATTCGGCTGTGTTTAGCTATTTTCTATTGCTTCCCGCTGTTATCTGCTTGCTTGCTGTCGTTTTGTGTTAGCTTTGACTCTATTCGGTTGTATTTGGTCGTTTTCTACCGCTTACAGTTGTTATCTGCTTGCTTTCTGGTGTTTTGAGCTGTTTTCTGTTCTTATCGGTTGTATTCGGCTGTGTTTAGTCATTTTCTATTGTTTGAGTTAGTTTTGACTCTATTCGGTTGTATTTGGCCGTTTTCTACAGTTTACAGTTGTTATCTGCTTGCTTTCTGTTGTCTTTAGCGGTTTTCTGTTCTTTTCTGTCGTATTCGGCTGTATTTAGTCGTTTTCTGTTGTTTAGCGCTGTTGTTTGCCTGCTTTCTGTTGTTATGCGCTGTTTTCTGTTCTATTTGGTTGTATTTGCTCATTTTCTATCGTTTGCAGTCGTTATCAGCTTGCTTTGTGTTCTTTTTAGCTGTTTTCTGCTCTTTTCTGTTGTATTCGGCTGTGTTTAGTCGCTTTCTATTGTTTAGCGGTGTTATCTGCTTGCTTTCTGTTGTTTTCAGCTGTTTTCTGATCTTTTTTTGTTCCATTCAGCTATGTCTAGTCATTTTCCATTGTTTCTCGCTGTTATCTCCTTGCTCTCTGTCGTTTTGTGTTAGCTTTGACTCTGTGCGGTTGTATTTGGTCGTTTTCTACCGTTTACAGTTGTTATCTGCTTGCTTTCTGTTGTTTTTAGCGGTTTTCTGTTCTTTTCTGTCGTATTCGGCTATGTTTGGTCGTTTTCTATTGTTTAGCGCTGTTATCTGCCTGCTTTCTATTGTTCTTAGCTGTTTTCTGTTCTTTTCTGTTGTATTCAGCTATGTTTAGTCATTTTCCATTGTTTCTCGCTATTATCTGCTTGCTTTCTGACGCTTTGGGCTAGGTTTGACCCTATTCGGTTGTATTTGGTCTTTTTCTACCGTTTACAGTTGTTATCTGCTTGCTTTCTGTTGACTTGGGCTGTTTTCTGCTCTTTTCTATTGTATTAGGCTGTGTTTAGTCGTTTTCTATTGTTTCTCGATGTTATCTGCTGCTTGCTGCCATTTTGAGCTAGTTTTGACTCTATTCGGTTGTATCTGCTTGCTTTCTGTCGTGTTGAGCTAGATTTGACTCTATTCAGTTGTATTTGGTCGTTTTATACCGTTTACAGCTGTTATCTTCTTGCTTTCTGTTGTTATGAGCTATTTTCTGTTCTTTTCGGTTGTATGCGGCTGTGTTTGGTCGTTTTCAATTGTTTGAGTTAGTTTTGACTCTATTGTATTTGGTCGTTTTTCTACCGTTTACAGTTGTTATCTGCTTGCTTTCTGTTGTCTTTAGCGGTGTTCTGTTCTTTTCTGTCGTATTTGGCTATGTTTAGTCGTTTTCTGTTGTTTAGCGCTGTTATCTGCCTGCTTTCTGTGGTTATGCGCTGTTTTCTGTTCTATTTGGTCGTTTTCTACCGTTAACAGTGGTTATCTACTTGCTTTCTGTCGTTTTGAGATAGTTTTGACTCTATTCGGTTGTATTTGGTCGTTTTCTACCCTTCACAGCTGTTATCTGCTTGCTTCCTGTTGTTTTGAGCCGTTTTCTGTTCTTTTCTATCGTATTCGGCTGTGTTTAGTCGTTTTCTGTTATTTAGCGCTCTTATCTGCTTGCTTTCTGTTGTTATGCGCTGCTGTCTGTTCTATTTGGCTGTATTTGGTCGTTTTCTATCGTTTGCTGTCGTTATCGGCTCGCTTTGTGTTGTTTTTAGCCGTTTTCTGCTCTTTTGTGTGGTATTCGGCTGTGTTTAGTCGTTTTCTATTGTTTCCCGCTGTTATCTGCTTGCTTACTGTCGTGTTGAGCTGGTTTTAATAATAATAATAATAAACTTTATTTAAACTGGCGGGGAGTCTGATAAACAGGTATTAGTTCCAACCAGTATATATATAAAAAAAAAGTTACAAGCAAAGTACGGAAAAGGACGAGAAAGAAAAGAAAATAGAGAAAAATGACAAAACGAGAATAACAAAATGCTACACAAAAACACATTAAAAAGGCGCATCGAGATCAAAAACTGATTGATACTAAATGTCTAAGGCTTTGGTAATACACAATATTTTTGCTGCATTCTTGAAAGCGAGACAGCTGTGTTTTTAGTGTTGAGAGAACATAGAGGTGAAACTGGTCGTGATGTATAAGACACAGAAAAGTACTCTCCAAGTATAGTAAAGCCCAGAGATATACCATTTGTTTACAAAGTGAGGATCTCCGCAAAAAGTGCCGACAGAGAAAGGGAACGGGGTCGGACTGGGCATTCGAATTCGGTGGAGTGGGCAACAACGAAATGTTCATTCCATCCAAGAAAGTGCTCATACATCAGTTGGTTGAACAAGATGTTTGCAACTTTATTATCTGTTGATAAATATATGCACTCAACCAAATAGGTACGTAATTATAATAAAAAAGTTTGTGCTAACAATAAACTGTTCATGAAATTCGCGCCAACCAACGCAACGGTTTTATGTATCTGTTACGCTCAATACCCGAATTCGGGCAATGCCCGAAAAAAATATGCAGAACTAGTTTTGAGCAAGCAATATTTCCCAAACCCGAAATATGAATTTTATACGGCTATTGAGCATTACCAAATAAGCAGAACTAGTTTTGCGCATCTTGAAATACACAGAACTAGTTTTGCGCAACTTGAAATGCACAGGACTAGTTCTGTATATTTTCTGAATGAAGTCGCCAACTGAGGCTAGTTTAAATTTTTTATTTGATTGTGTGAGCATCAAATTGGCTTGTGCTTCCAAACCTCTTTTTGCGTTTTCCCGTTTCGTACTTATATTGCAGGAACGTTGGCAAAGAAACCTAACCTAACATAAACGATAGGTTTTTGCAGTTTTTTGACACACAATGCATAACGAATGTTCACTTATCATTTCGTACCATAAAACTAGTTCTGTGCATTTCAAGTTGCGCAAAACTAGTTCTGTGCATTTCAAGTTGCACAAAACTAGTTCTGCCTATTTGGTAATGCTCAATAGCCGTATAATATTAATAATTCGGGTTTGGGAAATATTCCTTGCTCAAAACTAGTTCCGCGTATTTTTTTCGGGCATTGCCCGAATTTGGCTATTGACTGTAACATATCCAATAAACGAGCGTTTATGAATTGTTGAGAGATATGTCTCAGTAATTGTATTCACAAATAATAGTTTCTGAATATCATAAACACCGTTTGTGAATGACACAAAGTAACTTTATTGATATAATAAATATATGTTATGGTTTCAGTGATTATTGTTTACTATGCACACAAACGCATTTATTAAATCAATTACCAATGTTTATGGTCCTAGCGTATTGTGCGTATTGTATCAATAAGGTGATTAATTATTAAATTCACAAAGAATAGTTATGTATTTTATGAACACTGTTGGTGAATTCAAGCAAAGCAAGTTTATTGATATAATAAATATACAGTGTGCCCCAACTAAAATTTGTCACCCATCTTATCTCTGAAATTATCATAAAAATTGAAAATCGCCGTGACACTTCGATTTGTATTTCAAGGGGGATTTTTTTTCCATCGAATACGTAAACGCTGTGCTGTCAACCCCCTCACATCCAGCAGCCCCTATTTCAAAATCCTAAATGAGACTACCATACTTGTGATAAATCAATTTGAATTCCCTTCAAAATGATATGTCATAAGTATCGTGGACTCCTTCAAGATTTTGGAGTAGGGGCGCTGGAGGTGAGGGGGTTGAAAGCACAATGATGACGAATTGGGGGGAAAGTTCCCTCTCGAAATACAAAGCGACGTGTCACGGCGATTTTCAGTTTTTTTGATAATTTAAGAGAGAGGCCGAAACATACTCTAGCTGTCACACTTCCGAAAAAAACGTCCGATTCAGACAGAAAAGTAACGCACAAAAGTAAAAGCAGATTGGCGTTGCTATCAATAACGGTAGCAATACCTGTCTAAACAATTTGACTAAAGTCCGGTCCTTTCCATCGATCGAGTCGCTAATAATCCTGGAATGTGTCGGTCTTATCATAGTTCAGTCAAAATATACATCGTGAACGTCACCCGACAGATTTACGTTCAAATACAACTTAGTGTTTCATTTTCACCATTCTAAAAGGTGACGTTTTGTTAGAAAATGGGTTAAAAGCAAATCCCATGAATTGGTTACGAGTACGAAAGTAAAATAATGGTAACCATTGAATATTATCAAAACTGTATCTATTCCAAATGACGAACTGTACTAAGAGACGGTATGCAGTTTTTATATAGCGCAAAACGTACACAAATGGTATATCTCTGGGCTCTACTATAATTCGACATTTTTCCTAGTTAAAAGTGACTCAAAAATTCTGTTCTTCGGGAAGAAGGTGCATAGTTGTGTCAACTTTCCTATGTAAGAAATTCAACGAGAAAGATGGAGTGGTTTTTTTAGAAATCAAAGAAAACTGCCGATTTGCGCAGAATATTATTATCGTCACTATCAGACTGGAATTCCTAGATATACAGCAAAAACTCTAAAATAAAACATAAAACGTGACCAATTAGTACGGTCGCTCACAGCACTATTCAATAAAACAACGAGACTTGTTAGGGCGATCATACACTATCATAATTATTTTATTGTAGAATCACGTCGTAATGGATAGTCAATATAAGTGCTGCAAAAAGGATTTCTCCGCGCTGATATGTGCTGAATGCCTTTCCGCTTATCATAGAAGCTGCCTGGAGCGGAAGAAAAATTACACTGAAATAGGTAAAAACTCTATCTACTGCTCAGAGAAGTGTGAAAAAAAGAAAAAGACTGAAGAAGACAGAATTGAACAAATATACAATGAAAATAAAAAACATTATACACTTATGGAAAACCTGAAAGCTGAAACCGAATTAAAACTTGCGAATTATGAAGCACAAATTGAAATTTTAATAAAAAATGGAAAAGAAAAGGATGAATATATAAAACGGCTACAACGAAGAACAATTGATATGGAAGACGAAGTAACTGACGCTGAGAAGGGCTATGAATCTAAAATAAAAGAGCAACATGATCTGATTGAAATTCTCAACAAGGAAATGATGGGACTAAAGCAGAAGTATAACGAATCCGAACTGAAAAATCTCGATCTCCAAGACCAAATACAAGCTATAAAAGAAAAACAAGCTCAAGAGGAAAACATGAGACGGAATATGCTGGTGACTATTGAAACACTAACCGAAGAGAAAGACATGTATATCAATGAAACAAAAATGCTAAGAAAGGAAATGTCCAACAAAAATAAAAGCAACAATGCTTCTGCCACCCTGACTGAGAATACCAATGAACAACATAATAGACTATATGACAGTCTATATGAAACTCTGAAAAAAGACCTCTCATCCATGTTTGTAAAATTTGAAGAAACATTTCTGGGTAAATTAGAACAAGCCAAAAAAGGTTCTCTAACTGACTCTTCATATCCGCAATCTACCTCCGCATATTCAAAAATAGTTAAAAGACAATCAAATAACCAACGTAGTGAGATCAAATTATCCAGTGAGGAACATGACAACATTGACAACAAATGCATACAAGAAGGTAATAGGAGAGCAGAAAAGACATCATACACGAACCAACCGCAACTGTCTAGACAAAATGAGGACGCTGAGAATCCACCAAGAATCAGAAGCAGAACAACGAGAACGACAAGAAAACCCCCCCACAGAGTTATCTTTGGAACTGCAACAACTACGGGCAATAGTGGATTGAAAGCTGTGCCCAGAAGGATCTGGATATACGTAGGACGGGCTGCTCCTGGTACGCAGGAACAGGATATTGAATCTCTTCTGAGCCAACAGTATCCTAATAGAGCGTTCGAGGTGAGCAAACTACCTAGGTGGAAAAATGCGACCACTGAATCTTTTAAAATCGGTGCTGATTATGATCTGGCTGATAAATTGTCTGATACTGCAAATTGGCCGAATGGCATTGTCGTTAAAAAATACAAGTTTTTTCGATCAAACTAGTATATACTTGCATATTCAAAATCAACCAACGAATACATTGAGAGTCTGTCATGTAAACACTCAAGGTATTGCCAATAAGCTCAACCAAATTGAAATATTATTAAAAAATCATAACATAGATGTGCTAGCTTTGACCGAACACCACATGATAAAGGATAGTTTAGCAAATATACACCTAAGTGGGTACAAAGTAATGTCGAATTTCAGCAGACAGATTTACAAGAATGGTGGTTCCGCGATTATTACTAAATCTAACATAAATTGTAGTTGTATAGAGAAATCAAATGATATATCCGTTGAAGGGGAAATCGAAATATCTGGAATTGTCATCAAATTGCCATTGACCAAGCTGGCAGTGATAACAGTTTATCGTCCACCTAAAGGAAATCTAAATACGTTTATAAATAACTTAACAGAAATTCTTGTCGTCGCTAGTAATCTATCTGATAAAATCATACTCTGTGGAGACTTTAATATTGACCTTTTGAAGGATACGCTAGATCTGAAACTTCTAGTAGATGTGTTAGATTCATTTGACTTAAGCTATAATGCAGGGTAAAATAAAAGGAAAAAGGAGCGTCGGCAGAAGGAGAATATCACGGCTGCGAAATTTAAGGGAGTGGTATCAATGCAGTTCCATAGAACTATTTCGAGCAGCGGCAAATAAAGTAAAAATAGCATTGATGATTTCCAACCTCCGATAGGAGACGGCACTTAAAGAAGAAGATCACAAGAAGAGAAGCAACCAGAGTATTTGTGAATAAAAACGCTCATGCTACCTCTACAGCGATTGATTACATGATAACAAATTACCCTCACAATCAAACACAATGTAACATTTTTAATCCTATTTTAGCAGACCATTATGCGCACCTATTACAGTTATCGTACACACTTGCTTTACAAGAAGATAATAAAAAAAGAGTCACTTATTGTAGTAGGGATATAAGTAAAAACGGAATCAATTATTATAAGCACTTAGTATCACAAACAGAATGGTACCTAATACATAACATGGATGTTAACCAGGGTTTTAAATTTTTCATCGACTCTCTCATTTGGTCTTACAACATAAGCTGTCCGCTGAGAATATCAACAAAAACTATTTCAGAGCAAAAAACTTTAAACCCTGGCAATGAGTGGATCAATGACGCTATCCTGGGTCAGGGTAGGTATCTGAAAGACCTCTATTGGCTAATGACACAATATCCTACTGAGACAACGCAGCAGACTTATCGAATAGAAAAACAGAGATATAGAAAAAATATAGAGGACACAAAAAAAGATATTACAGCAACAAAATTGACACGGCAATTAATAAATCGAAAGAAATTTGGTCTATTGTAAATAAAGGAACTGGTAGACAGGTCAAACAAGCAAAACCTAATATTTCGTTAAATATAAATGGTACACGAGTATATGATGGTTTCCACATAGCTAATATATTTTCAGAGTTCTTTTCACAATCGGCACAAGACAGCATCGAAAAAAGTTTTGGTCAAAATCTATCACTACCTCCTACATTTTCAATCAATAGTAGGAAGTCTTTATTCATTTCTCCAATTACGCCCCTTGAGTTACGAGTGTTAATGAAAAAGACAAAAAATAAACATACAGCAGGTTTTGACGATCTATCATTAAATATATTGGGAGAAGCAGAGGATAGCATCATAGAACCCCTCACCATCCTTTTCAACAAATCTATAGAGCAAGGATGCTTTCCTGAAATACTCAAACTAGCCATGGTGGTGCCAGTATTGAAAAAAGGAGACAGCGAAGATGTTAAAAATTATCGTCAAATCTCTTTAATTAGTAGTGTAGCAAAGTTGCTAGAAAAGCATATATACAATCAAATAAGTTGCTTCGCAGAAAAGGAAGACCTACTAACGCTTTCTCAACATGGGTTCAGATCAGAGAAATCTGTTGAAACAGCGACATGTCACTACTTAGAGTACATCTACTTACACTTAGATAAAGGTGAATATGTAACAGCGCTGCATTTTGATCTGTCAAAAGCATTTGATACCATCAATAAAGAATACCTAGCCGAAAAACTAGAGAAGCTAGGCATACGTGGGATACCACTTTGCTGGATAATTTCATATCTTAGCGAAAGAAAACTGCAAGTTAAGATTGGGACAGCAAGATCAGCTGCAGTGGATTTAAGATTAGGGGTACCACAGGGTTCTGTCTTGGGTCCTCTTATATTTTTACTGTACGTGAATGACCTACCATTATACATATCACAAGGTCAAGTTACTATGTTTGCTGATGACATAACAATAACGGTATCGGGGAAGAACCTGGAGGAGCTTCAAAATAATGTCGCTCCTGTAACGGATGAATTCAGTGGATGGTGTCAGCGAAATAAATTAATATTAAATGAAGGAAAAACATTAGTTGTTAATTATTATATTCAAAGAAAACTGCCTAGCAATTTTGCTATATTACCTGGCAATAAAACGGTGAACGCTGCGAAGCTCTTGGGTACCTACTTTGACTCAAAGCTCACATTTGCTGATCACATTGACTTTGTATGTCAAAAGATTAACAAGGCCTTCTATGCTCTATTACAGCTTAAGGACATTTTGGATGAGAGAGGACTAATGGTAGTGTACTATGCATTAGCATTTTCACATATGAGCTATAATATAATGGCATGGGGAAGTAGCTCAAATACAGAACGAGCCTTTGTAGGACAGAAACGACTAATACGTTTAATTTTTAATATAAAGCCAAGAAATACATGCCGAACAATTTTTAAAAATAATAAAATTTTAACTGTGCCGTGTATATATATTTTTAAATGTGTCTTATATGTTAAAAAGAATATGCATCTATTTAAGGGGTTAGGCCAATACCATGATTACAACACTAGAAATAATATGACTCTATCCATACAGAAACACAGCACAACAAGTTTTAAACGTTCACCATACTACAATTGTATTGTATTTTATAACAAACTACCTGAACAGTTAAAAATGATAAACATATATGAAAAGTTTAAAATTGAGGTTAAGTCTTCTTTGATTAATAAAGAATTTTACACAACACGTGAATTTTTAGACTGTAATGGGTGAGCTATAAGCTACTTTATTACGTAATATATGGTTTTACCTCTTAATTTTTGTATAAGTTCTAGAGTTTACTTTTATATACCTTTTAATAATTTCATGTTTGTAAATATATCTCTGCATTTGACTACGTATTTATACGTCTAGGTTTATATATATCTATGTATATTATATTATATACAATTGATGTAAATTGACTTGCCATATATACTAACTTATGTATCAACATGGCCAATAAATACTACTACTACTACTACTACTACTACTACTACTACTACTACTACTACTACCTTATTACATACCACCAACATGTAATCGCAACCGCGAACAAGGCTACCAAAGCTGTGGCGGCGCTATCCAGGATCATGCCTAATATAGGTGGACCCAAGGCCGATAAACGGCGCATCCTTATGAGTGTCACCAACTCGATAATGCTGTATGGGGCCGAAATCTGGAGCGACGCAATGAAGATCAATAAATATAGGAAGAAGTTTGCAGCTGTTCAGAGAACTGCAGCCCTACGGATTGTTTCGGCTTATCGAACTGTTGCCGAGAGTGCTGTCCTGGTAGTTGCTGGGGTCCCACCTATAGACCTTCTAGCGGTAGAGCGATACCGTCTCCGTAACTTTACTGATCAATCCAAATCGCTAGTCCGACAACAGACACTTAGGGAATGGCAAGAAAGGTGGCAAAGGGAGGAAAACGCTGCTTGGACTCATATACTCATTCCGGAAATAGAGCCTTGGTACTCTAGAAAGCACGGGCAGGTCAATTATTATCTCACGCAATTCCTTACGGGCCACGGAAATTTTAACAGGTATCTGCACTTAAGGGACATCAAAGAGAACTCAAACTGTCCGTACTGTACAAAAATTGACACGGCCCGCCACACCTTTTACGAGTGCGACAGGTGGCTGGAGGACAGACACACTCTTGAGGGCCGAATAGGGATGAAACTCGAACCGGAAAACACCATTGGACTTATGATACTAAGCGAAAAGAATTGGAACATGATTGCTTCATATATCGAGCGTGTCCTGAGAGAAAAGAAAAACGAGCAGCTCGACTAAGTGACAATGATCAACCTGCCCTCTGAAGTAATGCTAACGTAGTGCCGGAGGGTAAGGGTTGCAGTGCCAATACAACGGAAAAAAAAAACTACCTTATTGTAATAGTGCACTGCAGCATAAGAAAATGAACATTTATAAATTTCAGTTCTATGACGAGGAATATTCAGTGTCTCATTTACGAACCTGAGACCAGCTAGGTGACATTGATTTCTAAATTTTAATCTTCTAAATAAATAACTAGGCATTTCTTTTATAATTATCTTGTGAAATAGGCAAATAAGGTGAAGAATCCACCTTTCATTGAACTTTAGCACTTTATGCAACTCGTAAACAGGTGTAATATGAGACCGTCTGGGTGTAATAGTAGCATATCTCATGCATGAGTTATGCATTTTCTGGATTCGATTTGTTGCTGAAGTATTCAGGCAAGGTGCATAAACTACATCCCCATACTGAGAAATAGACATTATTAATGACTCTATCAATTTTAACTTTGTGTCTGTTGAAAGTACATACTTAAATTTATACACACATTTCAATTTACAATACGATTTCTGTACTATGCTAGTCACATGATGATGAAAGGTCATTGTACTGTCAAAGGTTATACCTAAGTTATTTATTTTGTCGACTACAGTTAACTTTTGATCTTTAAGAAACACATTGAAGCTATCAAGGTTTATAACGTTAATCTTGGGGTAAAAGTGCATAACCACTGACTTGGATGGGTTTAACTGCAAACAGTGATCATCCGAAAATTTAACAATATTCATTAAGTCTAGGTTAATATAATCCATTGCCTGCTTCAATTCACTTATTCTATAAGAATGATAAACCTGACCATCGTCAGCGTAATAATGACACTTGCAGTAGTTCACAACAGATGGAAGATCAGATATATAAATTGCAAACAAAATTGGACCCAGAATGAATCCCTGGGGGACGCCTGAATGTATAGAGAGGCTATCTGACTCAACTACTTCACCTTAAGCATCAATTAACTTAACTTTCTGCTTCCGATCAGTCAAATAACTCATAAACCATTTTACGGCACTGTCTTCTAGTCCAAAATGATGTAATTTGTTCAAAAGTAGCATATGGCTAATGGAATCGAACGCCCGAGTATAATCTAAGAATAACGCAGTAGTGATCTTACTCTCATCGAATCCTTTCAGAATGTCATCTGTCACATCTAAGAGTGCTGTCACTGTGCTATATCCTTGTCTGAAACCTGACTGGTTACCTGGCAGGAGGCAATTATTTTTTAATTGTGTAATTAACTGATCTTGTATAAGCCTCTCCAAAGCTTTAGAAAGGACATTCAACAAGCTGATTGGTCGGCATTCACTGACAAATGAAACATTCTGTTTTTTTGGCAATGGAATCACGACAGCATCCTTCCAAGCTGAGGGTACAATCCCATGAAGAATAGAAAAGTTGAAAATATGTTTTAACGCATGCAACAATGTGGCAAAAACAACTTCAAAACAGAAAGGGTAAACCCGTCATCACCGGCAGCATTTGATTTGAGTTTAGATACAGAACGCATAATATCAGTTTCATTTACAATGGCCAGCTTTAATGTAGTAGATACTTTTTCAGACAAGGAACGGCCATACCTGTCTAGCGTATCCAATGATGGTTCGCAAGAAGGTACCGATGAAATGAAAAAATCATTGAATTCGTTAGGATTATTAAGATTAGCAGGTAACGATGTGTCACCAGTTTTATGAATATCAAGCACTTTCAGGGTTTCCACCAATTTTTTGTGTTTCTTAGGCTTCTAAGTTTAAAATCTATATAGGCCTTTTTCTCTTGCCGAATGGAGAAGGTCACTAGGTTACGGAGTTGTTTATAATACAACCATTTGCTATTTAAGACATAGGGATCATGATTTAGCTTACGGGACATACATTTATATACTGAGTAGGCCCTATTACTTTTAATCATGTACTTTATGTTCGATGTAATCCACGGTGGTGACTGTCGTCTAATAGTTCTTGTTTTGTATGGAGCGCATACCTCTAATGCAGACGTAAACGTTTTATTAAGCCACTCTACCTTTGAGTCAGTATCTTCAAATTCTTCGACATCTGTCCAATTTACCGTCCCGCAGAGTTCATCAAAAAGAGCAACATCAATATCTCTTATATTACGAAAATGTATTGTTCTACAGGTAGTCTTACTTTCAACAGGAGCTTCGAGGCAACAATAAGTTAGCAAATGATCGTTTATAGACGGCAGCAGCACAGTACCAGTTTTAGTGGGAGTACAACCAGAGGTAGTAACGATGACATCGATTAACGACTCTGTTCCATTAGAAAGCCTAGTTGGTTCATTTATCACTTGCGTAAGGTTATAAGAGGCCAGCAAAGAATTTAAAAAAATTACATCATCTGAGTGTGGTTTGAGTAGATTAATATTTAAATCCCTCATAAAGACTATTTCATTAGAAATCGGGTATAGTGTAGGCAGAGTATCATCTAGGTCATTTAGTGAACTGTAGCTTACGTGGGGAGACTTATACAATACTCCTATTACTAATTTTTGCGACTTGATACAAATTTCGATCCATAACTGCTCCAACCCATCACCTGTCATCTGTGGTAACTGACTCATAAGGGACCTATGTTTTATACCTTTTCTAATGAGAATTGCAACCCCGCCACCCCTTCTGTGCTCCCTGTCTTGGCTTATTAAAAAGTACCCCGGAATTTCTATAACTTTCGATAGAATAGTAGGTTTAAGCCAAGTTTCCGATATGCCGATTACATCAAAGTTTTGCATGAGAACATAATTTTTGAGATCATCAAAAGTACTGACTATAGACCGACAATTTAGATGAGCTAATAATAAGTTGTGAGAAACAGTTGGAATAATGTCATATTCTGACAAAAACGTCATAATGATAAGGACAAGCGTAAGCGAGCGTACAAGGTAGATACCAAAAATATAAAAAAACGGCTCAACTTTAAAAGAAAGTATACAAGCATAGCAACCGACAAGTGTACATAATATTTCAAATATAGAAAATTTAGAACACTTAAGTTCAAGTTCATGTAGATACACTAAGCGAAAAGGTTGTCTAGCCTCATTGTACTACAGAACGAAGGGCAAAAATAACGCAAGCGGTATATGAATTTAACAATGTTAACCATAGTCAATTCTAGACTTCAGTTGCTCACATCGCTTAATAAAACATGGACACGGTATCTGATGCGGCATGATCAACAGAGACAGTATTATGTTTTACATTACCGGTTTTCTTATTAATAAAACTGTTAAATTTGATACAATTGACACAATCTTTTGTATCAGAATTACATTCCTGATAGCTGTGTTCACCAGAACCACGAGAGCACACTGGTTCTTCCTTACAGTATTTTTTAATGTGTCCATAGCGGCAGCAATTAAAACATCGCGTTACAGATACATAGTCGCCAACCGTACATTTTTGCCAAGACACAAATACATAACCGCGCGACAAAATATTTTTCCTCACATCAGGGTCTACCTCTATAATAAAACTTACGCTATATTTTAGTTTCAACATGGACAGCGGGACCTCTTTCACCGGTTCACTAGTAGTAGGAAGGAAATATATCCCTGGGTGGGATGAGCGGTGCGAACTCCTATACGGCGACTTTCAGGAAACCAACAATCCAGATATTGCCGACGAACTCATCTCTGCCCTGGACAGCTCACGAAGACGTAAGTGGGAGGAGACTACGTCGGAAATGAACTTCCAACACTCAAGTCGAAAGGCCTGGAGCCTTCTTAGAAAACTAGGCTCAAGCACGCCATCCACACGGGCACCGTCGGGAGTAACTCCAGACAAGATTGCTGCGCATATTGTAGAAACGTCAAGAGCACCTTCTGATAGAGAGCATACAAAACGCGTGAAGAAGGGATTGACTTTACTGAGGAGGAACGCTCCTACCCAAACAACGTTTTCCCGACCCTTCTCGATCGAAGACATTAATAATGCCATATCAGATGTTAGGCCTGGAAGGGCTCCTGGTTTCGACGGCGTCCTGCCGGAATTTCTCATTCACGCAGGTCAGCAAACAAGAGTGTGGCTATCTCTCTTCTTCACGAACCTCCTTAATACGGGAAACCTCCCACGGGAATTCAAAAGAACGAAGGTCATATCAATATTAAAACCTGGTAAACCGAACGATCAACCCGCCAGCTACAGACCTATAGCCTTGCTCAGTTGCTCCTATAAATTACTAGAAAGAGCCGTCTACAACCGATTGAGCGCGACGATCTTAGACCGGGTCCCGATAACCCAGGCTGGTTTCAGACAGGGTCGCAGTTGTTGTGATCAAGTACTGTCCCTCACAACGCATATAGAGGCAGGCTACCAGCAAAACATGAAGACGGGAGTGGCGTTTGTTGACCTCACTGCCGCATACGATACGGTCTGGAGGGAGGGTCTCCTATATAAGTTGCTGCAGGTGATTCCCTGTCAGACCACTACAAGGCTCATAAACAACATGTTATGCGACAGAAAGTTCTAAGTAATCCTAAACGAGAAAGCAAGCAGGCAGCGCAAATTGAACAACGGACTTCCACAAGGCTCAGTACTGGCCCCTTTACTTTTCAATCTATATATATCTGACATGCCAGAAACAGTCAGTTACAAGTTTTGCTATGCGGACGACATAGCCATAGCTTTTTCCGATAAGAGCTTCAAGAACGTTGAGCATACTCTTTCTAACGACTTGTTAGCTCTAAACAACTACTTCAAGAAATGGAGACTAGTACCGAGCCCCAACAAAACCGAAGTTTCCTGCTTCCACCTGAATAACAAACTAGCTAAATATGAACTGCAGGTACTTTTTGCAGGCGAACCCCTGAAGCATAACCATTTCCCAAAATATCTTGGAGTAACGTTAGATCGCACCCTCTGCTATAAGAAACATCTCGCAAACACTGCAGGAAAACTCAGAACACGCAACAACATTATCCAAAAGCTGTGTGGAACGACGTGGGGTGCCACTGCTCCAACTCTACGAACCAGTGCACTAGCTCTTGTCTATTCGTGTGCTGAGTACTGTGCGCCTGTCTGGATTAACAGCCACCATACCAGACTAATTGACGTCCAACTAAATCACACTATGAGACTTATTACAGGCGCAGTTAAGACAACCCCAACTCAATGGCTGCCTGTTCTCTCTGGAATAGCCCCACCGCAGCTTCGAAGGACTGACGCCCTTCTAAGGGAGTATAACAAGATTACAGCCAACAACAAACTGCCCATCCACCGAGCAATACCCCCGTTGCAGATAAATAGACTTAAATCCCGACAACCACCAATAAGGGATGCAGAAGGGCTTAAAACCAATAACTTCGACTCCTTAAACCAATGGCGCTCCCAGTGGGAAGGTTTTGCGCAACACCACTCGCGATGCGCATTTATGGGGGCAGCCTTACTTCCAGGATCAGATCTAACCCGGAAAGAGTGGGTAAAACTTAATAGAGTCCGAACAGGCCACGGCAGATGTGCCGACTCCCTTTACAAGTGGGGCTATGTGCAATCTCCCTTATGTGACTGTGGCGCGCCCCGCCAAACTATAAACCATATTACGAGCGAATGTGAACTGCGTGCGTTTCAGGGATCGCGAGAAGAGTTCTTCACAGCCACACCGTTGGCGCTGAAGTGGTTGAAAGAACTTGACATCAACCTGTAAATACCAAAGACTATGTATCTTGGTTTGTAGCTGTATATATTTTATTTTAGTATAGGTTATAATAGTTTTTCTTTTAATCTATATTTACTGTTGTCATGTTTTTGAGCCATACGATAAATAAAACTAGTAGTAGGGTTGGTAGACTGATCCATCTTCTCAAGCAGCAACTTATTAGATACCGCCAAATCGTTGACCATCTGGCTTAACAGACGAACTTCATTTTTCATAAACACTAGCTCCTTTACGACATCATCATCATTATGTATCACAGTAGAGGTTGTGCTATCATCACAACAATTCTTGCACATCCAGTCACAGCTATCGATCTTAATAGCTTTGGCGGCAGCCAAAAAACATTTTTGATGCAATACTATTTCACATTCAGGGTTTTTACAATTCACTTTTGCACTTTCTTTTCGTATGTCCTCCTCACAAATTTCACATCTTTTTTCTATATCGGGTGGTTTTTTACGTGACTTTTTAATGCCCCGTTCATAAAGAGTTTACTGCACGCCAGTGGTACCCAGACAACCACTCACACTTTTTATCACAAACATATAATAAAGGCAGGCAAATATGCTATGATAGCTAGGAACGTAATATTAATTTGAGTGCATCCACATTAAAGTATCGGCCAGAAAACACCACAAAGGACTAGACCATCACTTTATGATGATAGTTTGTGAAAATGCGATTTTAATATTCACTGTTTCCAGTACAAAAACACTTGTTTTTACGGAGCAATTCCTGAATTCATAAATGTTGTACCCCTGTCAGGCATATCTACCCCTATCTAACAGTATATTCTCGTTACAGATTTGTTGTCTTTCTAGCTAACTTTATTGTATGACAGACATAGACACGTTTCATGACGCCAAATACCAACCGAAGGTGCAGTCAACTCAACTGATTCGCGCGTTAAATCGAATCACCAAAAGATGGCCAGATATTAAAAAAAATTGTAGTCAAGTTGATTGATTCAGTTCTTCTCAGGAATACTTGTTTTTCATAGCGCAGGGCGATATCATTTTTGACATTAGCAATTTAGCAATTACGACTGTGAAGCAAGGTGAGCCATGTCCTATTTCAGTTGGTCCGATTGAGAAAGTCTTGCTCCTATAGTCGCAGTGCCTACAAGTTTAAGAGCCCCTAGCCAAGTCAGTAGACATTCAAAGTAGATCTGTTGGTTACCTGAATTCGCCATTATCGACATGTTCAGATAATTAGCTAAATTTCGGTAATAAGAAGGGTTATATTTTTCGCCACGCTACGCAGTATCTGCATCCCTATGATGGTAGAATTTTTACAGAGGTCTCATCTAAGAAACCAATTTACCTATATCCCTGCAAAGGTTAATTTTACATTTAGTTGCATTTATTTTCACTCAGCTGAAATCCTTAGTAGCACATATTAATGAATGTTATTTTACTGCATGAACGCCGAATCAGTATAACCCTATACGAATAGGAGGAATAAGTGAGGACCGCTGGCGGTGGTGAATCACTCGAACACATTAGTATTGTTAAGCTAATTTCGACTTTTCTGTATGTCATGTATACAGTGTTTACGTGTTTATACTATTGTGAATCTCCCACGTAAAACGCCTAAAAACAAAGTTTGACCTGTTTTCATATTTTTGGTTTTTTTATTATTGCTGCGCCGCCACTGACACTATTTTTCCAAAACAATACGCGTTTTTCATCCTCGCTGCGGTAGTAATACTGTGTCAAAATTTCCTTAATATCAATTCAATAATTTTTGCGTTACGCAATATAGAACGATCTAAAACAATACTCGTAAGTATACATCACAAATTCTAAATCCCTTGGTTTTTATAATAAGCAAGGCGATGTTCGGATGTACGTAAAAAGTGTATTATGCTGCTAGGTTTTCCATCAAAGATCAATGGACAACCCATTATGAGTACAACAAATTATTCAGTTTTACAACCCCCCACCCTCCAACCACCCCAAATTCACCCTCATCCAAAAAAAAACGTAGAAAATGATCGGAAACCCTTAAAACGCCTAAAAACGAAGTTTGAGCTGTTTTTATATTTTTGGTTTTTTTAATATTGCCGCGCCGCCACTGACCCGACTTTTCCAAAACATACGCGTTTTCCATCCTCGCCTTGGGAGTAATACTATGTCAAAATTTCACTAACATCAATTGAACAATTTTCGCGTTACGCGATATCGAACTATCTAAAACAATACTCGTGTGTATACATCACAAATTCTAAGTCCCGTGGTTTGTATAATAAGCATGCAACGTTCGGATGGACCTGAAAAAGTGTATCATGCCGCTAGGTTTTTCATTCACATATCAATGAACAGCCCTTTACGAATACAACAAATTTTTCAGTATTACAACCCCCACCCCAAATTCACCCCCACCCAAGAAAAAGTAGAAAATGATCAGGAACCCCTAAAATGCCTAAAACGAAGTTTGAGGCATAATTGAGATTTTGCGATCTTTGCTAATTACTCTACCCCCCGTATAACGATTTTCAAAATTATAGGAACATTACCTACTACGACCCCACAGCATAACGCTGCCCAAATTTCATCACAATCCATGGAGCGGTTACTGAGATTACGAGGGTAGAAAAACGCGACAGACAGACCGACAGACAGACAGACAGACCGACAGACAGACAGACAGACCGACGGACAGACAGTCAGACAGACCGACGGAAATGAGTGGCGTGGATTTTCGTTATGTACACATCATAAAACGCCCAAAAAGCGTATTATCTCAAAATCGAAAATTTTCGTGATCGCAATACTCCCCTCACCTATCGGTGTGGGAAGTAAGAAGGATGAATATCGCAGCGGTTATAAAACTTAGACGGCCGTGACTTTGCGGAGCGACTAAACATGAAATGCGTCATCTTAGGCATACGATCAAATTTGAATTATTTTTGTACTTGGAGAAATCACAGTGATTATTAATCTTAGAAGGCCGTGACTTTGCAGTACGACTTAGGATGAGATGCGTCAAACGGTTAAATTTGAATACCTTGTGTACTTGGAGGAATCAGTAGATTAGTTGAGGAAACTTCAGTCACAGATAATTTGATTTGTTCCCTATAATGGTCAAATTTTAACAAGCCAAGTTACCTATATCCCTGCAAAGGTTAATTTTACATTAAGTTGCATTTATTTTCACTCAACTGATCCGTAGTAGCACATATTAGTTAAAGTTATTTTACTGAATGAACGCTGAATTAGTATATCTCTATACGAATAGGTGGAATAAGTGAGGGCCTGTGGAGGTGGTGAATCACTCGAACATATTAGTATTGTTAAGCTAATATCGCCTTTTCTACATGTTATGTATAATACACAGTGTTTACATGTTTATACTACCAGAACTGCTAAACGAGGACCGGATGATATACACGACAAAGTGAAGACCACCCGAGTATTTTTTGTAAGCGTCTTTCTTGTCCTTTTACTATTATTGTTCCTCAAGTAGGAATATTTTCGGATCGAACTGAGATTCATGTAACCGTCAACCGTACTGAACCCGAATCGGCCGCACAAAGTATACATACATAACCTGAAAATGACCTGTGCGCTTGCTGAAAGTTGGAAATAATATAAAAACGAAATGAGGTCAGATCTGGTCATATAGCTTAGGTGCATCTAAGTTGCATTTTTAAATGGATGAAATTTGGATAGTAGTAAGTTGCTGGGTAGTAGTAGGTAAAGCTGTACTTTATGAAAAGCTGGGCGTTGGCGTAGTGAAAGATAAAAGCCCTTGGCCTTCGTTTCAAGATTTTTATGAGTTTCCAATTATCTATTATTTTTTGGAAGGGGATGATATTGGAAGGTGGGGAGAGGGGGAGATGTAACCTCGAAAAATTGTTGTAAACATAAAATACCCTCGATTGCCCTAAAAAATATTGAATTCTATGCTTTTCAGACCTATCCGAAAACTGACCTTGAAGTCTTACCTGCAATCTTTTTTGATACCCATTAGTTACACTTAGGGCCGGTTTCACCGGTCTTTGATAAGTTTCGGATAGGGTATCTGTCAGATAGGCCCATATCGTTTATATGGCATTATCGCCCAGATAGGCAATCGGTCTGTCGGTTTATCTGTCCGTTGGCGTTTTTCTACCCTCGTAATCTCAGTAACCGCTGCTTAGATTGTGATGAAATTTGGGAAGCGATATACTGTGGGGTCGTAGTAGGTAGCATACTGCTATAATTTTGAAAATCCGTGCATGGGCGGCGGATTAATTAGAAAAAACAAAAAAAATCAGATATTCAGTTCGTTTCTTGGCCAAAGCTTGGTTTAGTCCCGCACACTGATGTAACATTTAATAATTTAAGGTCAAATCTAAATGCTAAAAATAAAGCCATTACACACACACATACATACACACCATAATACACTGACCTGTGAGAGAAAGACCTAGCGGCATAATACATTTTTTTAAGTCCATCCTAACATTGCATTGCGTAATACAGAAACCAAGGGACTTCGAACACGAGTTTTGCTTTAGGTCGTTCTGTATTAGGTGGATACTTTTATATGATTTTAATGAAATTTTAACATAGTATTATTACTGCGGCGAGGATGGAAAACGCATATAGTTTTTAGAAATCATATCAGTGGCGACGGAGCCACAACGAAAAGAATTAAAAATATAAAAACAGGTCAAACTTCGTTTTTAGGCGTCTGAGACGTGACTGATTATTTTCTACTATTTTGATAAGAGAGAAATTGAGGTCGTTGGGGGTGAGGGATTGTAAAACTGAGAAGTTTGTTGTATTCATAACAGGCTGTCCATTGACCTATGACACTTGTTTAGATGCATCCTAAAACTGCCTAGCCTATTGCAGTAACCAAGAATTTTCTGATGTGTACGTAATAATGGCATTGCTTTAGATCGTCCTGTATTCTATAACCTGGAAAATATTGAACTGGTTTTGATGAAACCTCGATACAGTATTACTAGCAAATACTATTAGTGAGGATGGTAAACTTCTATACTGTATAACGTAATGAACTGATTTTGATGAAATTTCGACACAGTGTTATTTCCGTTGCAAGGTTAGAAAGCGCGTAAGGCTTTTAGGAATCGTGTAGTAGCGGCGCAGCGTGTATTCGGCTGCAAAGGGATCTCAGATTATAGCTTCACGGTATGGGAAAATAATAAACTGGTATCACCGCAATGTGTGGAACTTGATTGACTTAATTTTTTGTTCATAAATCTGCCATCACAAATATGATATTTCAAAAGCGTGCACCATTTTCGATCCCGCCGTGGTAATAATAAGCTGCCAAAGTTTTACCGCCGTTAGATCAAAAGCTTGAACCCACAAACTATGCAAAGGCAAGCCAAGTACAGAACATTACGAAGACCAAATTTATTCAGTATCACGGAAAGTCCATCACTTGAATTTTGTCACCTTACCTAAAGAAAAAGTCTTAATCAGAGATTCTTAAAATTCACACAAAAATAACAAAAGCGAAGTCTGATCGCCTCTAGATGGAAAAACAATGTAGTTACAAACATCTGTAACACTGATTTTAATTCAATTATTTGGAGGACTTATGACCATATGTCTATGGAAGCAGAACATGATGTAAAAACATTTGTAAATTCACACATCACTGATGTCCATCAGGGTAGTTGTTGTAACGTGCAATTTAAAAATCATCTGTTCAGTAAAAGTCGTAGAACGACTTATATTGCAGTATCATTTTGGCAACACAGCTATGACCTCGCTTGGTGCGTTGTATACCGGTTTCGGACCTCTGTTATTCTCTGGGATGAAAAGCGGGTATACCACGGCTCACTTAATTCTTTCATTGAAAGGTCCTCACTTGGTTCGATATACACCTATCAATTTTCTCATCTGTAAAATAGTTTTCGTGTGTACATTTGAATGTTTCTTATCAAATGTCACATCTTCGTAATATCTATCATAAAATGATGTTACTTCATGGATTTGTTTCTGAAGTATATGAAAGCATTTTTTTCAAAATGTAAGAACGCATGAAGATCCATACTTCAGAAACAGATCGTGAAGACCTGTGAAGTTCTCTACAAGGTGCCAATACCATAAATCATTCGCAAGAAACCACCGTTCTTCGAAGACTTCTTCGGAAGATCATCAGAACTTCTTTGGGTTGCTACTACAACTTCTTCGGAAGATTACCATTACTTCTTTGGACCATCAACACTTCTTCAGTGGGGCGTCACCCTTCTTTGGGGTGCCATCACCACCACTCCTTCTGGGCACCACATTCTCTTCGGAAGGGCACCACCACAGCTACTTCATGGATTTCCCACCGAAGCTAAGTTCTTGCTTTAAAGAAAATATATATACATATGTACTGCATTTGTATACTGAAATAAATCTTTATTAAACCATTGTTGTCCTGTTTTCATTTCTCGACGGCTAGCTACATATACGCACGCACCCACAGGCCCTTTTCTTATGCAATCTGACTGAGCAGCTGGTTGCTATGGGCAATATGTTGGTTGGTGGCTCATCACCAATCAGCATTTATTGTTACAATGTGAAGCCCTCTGAGTCCAATAGTGGCCAACCTTATCATGGAGAAGATTGAGCTGACGACCTAGAACAGCGCCCAGTATAAGCCAAAAATATGGTCCAGGGACGTATATGACACATTTCTTGTATGGAGCCACGGACAAAACAAGCTAGTGGTATTCCTACATCTAAACAGCGTACATGCGAACATCCAGTTCACGATGTAAGTAGAAGAAAATAAAAGACACAAGTGATTTCCATCCTTAGAGGCAGCGAAGCGCGCAGACGCCGGGGCGGCGCGGTGTGTCGACGCCGTACAAACAGCTCAAGAACCGGCAGTTTATTGGACCATGGCCGCAACAGCCTCACACAAGACTTTTTTTTAGATTTCTAGTTTTCCTTGTAAAACCTGGCGCTATCATAAAGTGTTCTCCTTATCACTATTCCCAACAAACGTCTCTTCTAGAAATCCTCATAGAAAATCTTGATTTGTGCAAAAACCTTAGATAAGGAAAGAGAAGAGATACCGCACGCCCGTTTGATTCTATGTGAAGTAGCTGTCATTAGCTGTTACCGAAAATGATTTGTCACCAAAATATTTTTTTATGATATCTAGCGTTTTCAAAAGCAATCATTGTAAAATATTGTGGTGCGCATAATGGTAGGGTGTACAGCAGCAGGAAGGAGCCAGGAGTCACTTATCACAGTTAAATTTTGGTAAATTTTTGGTGCCATTTGATAGCAGAAATGTCAGTTGCGCGTTCCGTCCTCTCTTTTTCCTTGTCTAAGGCAAAAAGCCTGACATCGGTAACACTAAAAAGAAGCTGTCAGCTCACTCAGCGTTAGGAATCGCCAGAACTTGAAATGATACGTGCACTCTACAGTGAGCACGCCTCCGCGACACATCGTTACTGTAGAGCCCAGATTGGTGAACGGGTGCTATGCAAACAAATAGAAGACGCATAAAAGTAACACTTTATTACATTAGGTACAAAGGGTTAGTAATTTTAAACAAGTTTGCAAACCTATTTAATAATCTATCTTGTCTTTGACTTAGTAATCAAATCTCATAAAGGTCATTTTTGACCAAGATGCATAAACCTGAACGCAAAGTTTTTTTATTATTTTTTTGTGTTTGTTTATCGGCCATAAAAACAAGATGAACTGTTTGTAATGTATTTAGCTTAAAAAAATTAAAGATATGAATAGGTAAATTATGTTCTTCATTGTGGTTTCTTTCACTTACTTTCCGAATGGATACTCAGGATGTTCAGAGAGTCTGAAAAAAAAGAATAATATTTACACAAACAAGCATTCACTCACTAACAAGTGCCTTATTGCAGAGGTCTGGCAAGTATTCATATATTTTCACGCTCTGAACACAAATCTTGTAGAGTGGATGGCACTACCAGACCCTTGCTTAAGGACGTTTATTCGCAGACGCTATGGTCAAATGAGTACTACTTTATTATGAAATTTATTCGGAACTTTAGGAGTTGCAAAATAAAGTAGTAGTCTTGGATTTATTTATACTTTTTTTATATGAACTAAATCTTCTTCATGTATTTATTTTGAGCCATCCGGTTATATTCAATTAGTTATCGCATTAACTCCGTTTTAATTACTTGACCTATTTGGCAACAGCGCTTTCATCAGTTGTCAATTCATGTATGGTTAGGTTAGGTTTTTGCACAAAATCTAAACAAATATAGGGACCTTTTGCACGCCCGTTGCCTGACGTTATTTCACGTTGTCAGCTATTTGTGGCATGCGCAGTTCTCCCGAAATGACCGAATCGGCGATTAACCGATAAAGTTGTACGCTATCTACGAAAGATTACGGTACGATATTACGTTCGGTATTGCCAGGTCTAAAAACCACTATGCGGCAATGAGAACACAACCGTGATGATTTTGATAGCAATAATACTTACTTTGTGGTTTATCATTGAAGAAAAGGATCAGGTTTTTTTCCATACGTTTTTATTTGACAGTATGTTCCAATAAAAGCTACAAAATTAGGCGTTTCCGCCATTTCCGGCAACAGCGCGTTAGCATCACGGAACTGAACTATGAGAGCGAAATTTCATGCTTCGGTGGTCCTGCAAAACCTATATTGTTAGGTTTTCATTTGTCTATGATCACGTCCAATATTCCGCCGACGCCTCAAAACGATATCTAAAACTTGTTCCATTCTGAGCGTTTACAATACAGTCTATAAAAATAATAAGAAAACAGAAAGCCTAGAGCACGAACCTCGCAACGTTGTTCTACGCAACGTTAAACAAAGGTGCATGCAAAAAGTCAAAACTGTATACTCCACATAGCGTAACGTTAGAATCGTTTGATGACGTCAATAACCGTTAACGTTTTACTACTGACACTTTGGAAAGTTTTAAGTTTTTGTTAGTTATGATTGATTGCAGTGAAGTAGTCCTACACGCCAACAACATATGCATAAGCGTCTATAGCGCCTGCCGCCAGGCTCTACAATGTGTGTCGGGTACAACTACATAACTCTACTCTAGTATACCAAGATGTTAAAGACACCGTCTTGGCAAGCCATTATAAAGCACTCAGTCTGCATCTTCAATCCACTAGACCTTAGGAAAGAGAAGGTCAACTGCTCAGACTATCCATGCTCTTCTAGATATTTGTAGAAGATTTTTTACATCGGCTAATCCTTTAATACAGGTTTCTAATTGTGTGGGAGCAAGTTCCGTAATAGGCTGCTGACAAATTCGCGTCAAATTACATACGCATTCTTGTGGTCTTGCACAAAGCGGATAAGAGGATCGGTGTTCCTTGTCACATAGCAGCCAGTGGCCAATGCTGCCCTATTGTGCAGACGCGTCGAACTTAATAGTCGATGCCCTGCCAGGTGTTGCGGAAGGTTATACGTGGGACAGAGTGTAACGGTTCCCCCGCTTTAAAAATGATCTCTATATTATTTACTTAGCTGTCATACATAAATAGCTCATATTATTATGTTCCATTCTCAGCGACTACTAATGTTTCTATACTTGTTCGATCGTACCACTTTTTATTTCTTCCTTTTCCCATCTCTATAAAATCCTTTTCGCTGAAATTGACGTTTATGGTTCAATACAATCTTCGATAAACACACAGCACACCTGATACACGATACACAAAATAGTTTTTTTTTTTGCCTGTCTGAAAAGTGGGGAGTGTGGTATCTCCTTCTTGCTCGTAGCTAACAATGTAAAACTCTCCGCTATTCATATCTAGATTTTGAGCTGGTCATACACTTAAAATTACTCTATAAGATAAATTAAATTGTGTGTGTAATTATTAGGGATGGACAGGGAACAAATTTTTCAATATTCCGGATGCCGGGTACCCGGCTTATCAACTTATCATACCCATCGGATACCAAGCCGCCGCGCCGGGTTGCCGGATACCCGACCGGGTAATTGTATGTAGTTCGCCAGATGTTATTGATTTTTTCTTCCGCCTCACCTTTGGTACTTTTCTTTCCACGGTACACATTACACAAGGCAGTGTTGATCACTAACCCTCCCGCGACGCGTGCTGCAGTATAGATAGTGAAATAAACACCTGTGTTCGTAGCTAGATTAGAATTTGGAGGCAAATATTTATACATAATACGTAGTGAATATAAGAACATCCTAGTCGTGAGAAGGCAGGTGAGTAGTGCTCAGTTTTTCATATTGTATGGTGTGTGATATTACACTTTCATTGCAGACGTTTAACCACCATCCGAGATTCCAAAATTTCGGAACTAAGGAACAAGAGCAAAGTGTGGAAATATTTCAGTATAACAGATGAAAATCAAATTGTAGCAGTGTGCATCTTGTGTAATGCCAAAATCTCGAGGGGAGGGCTTGGCAGTCAGTCAACTTCATCGCTTTTAAAACATATAAAGCATAAACATTTTAATAACCGAGACCAACAACCAAGAAACTGCTACATGCATTGCACTGCAATAAGGAAAACTCACAAGACCGTTCTAGAATTCTGCAGCATTCATTAGACAAAGGGACGGTAGCCAGAAAGGAATGAGAAATCACTGATAAAAGGCTATGGATTTGAACTTTGCAATAGAAGAATTGATAGCGGTAGATAATCGGGTATATAATGTCGTAGATAATAATAGAAAGGGTGGAGAAATCAAATGTTATCATCATTGCAGGCTTCCGAAGACTTTTAGCTCAGGTACAACATCCCTAGTAGGAGATATTTCACTGAAAATATCATCCTGGAAATATATTACAGGTGCCACAGCAAAATATGCAAAATGTTAGACGACAGCTGCTATGTATCCTTGACGTCTGACTTGTCGACTAGCCATGTTAATAACAAGAGTTTCATAAGCTTAACTGCTCACTGGATAACAGAATATTTTTATAACAAGCATGTAGTCCTCAACTGCCAGAGTTTCGACGGAAGCGATACTGCTGAAAGAATTCCAACTATCCTAAACAATATGCTGTTAGAATTTAAGATACCTGATACCACTCATTTTTATGTGGTGGTGGCGCAAATATTAAAAAAGCTGTCAACGGTATGAAGCTCAGAAATGAATTTTGTTTTATTCGTACATTACAACTTGTTGTTTTAGACTCTATTAAATCCCAAACCGATGTTTCAAATGTATTGGGTAATTATAGGAATATTGTAACACATTTTAATCATTCTTCCTTCCAGTGGAAAGCTAGAAAATTTACAAAAAGATTTAAATATGACAGAAAAAATTAGTTCAAGATGTTTCCACTCGCTGCAATTCTTCATATTACATGATGAATCGGCTTCTTAAACTCAAGAGACCACATAGCTTATTTTGTTCTGAAAGCGACAGTGTTCGAGGTTTGTCTCAGCATCAGTGTATACTTTTAGAAAACACCTTTATGTTGCTCAAACCATTTGAAGGAGTAACAAAACATTTTAGTTCACATTCAGAATATATTTCAGAGGTGATATCTACTGTTAAGGTGCTAAAAAGGCATATCCAGGAATGTGAAGGGTGTAAGGTCGAGACAATGAAAAAGTCATTAATTGAGAATATAGAGAAAAGATTCTCAGATATAGAACAAAATGATAATTATAAAATCTCATCACTTAACAAACCAAATTCTGTGAAACAGTATATTCTACATTTTTTATCAGATATCACTGTGCCAAATGAGAAAAGAGATAACATTTTTAGTTGTTCGGGGTTTGATTCTGACAGTGACGAAGTACCATTAAGCTATTTACTGCCCACTCCTGAAAAAAAAATCAAAATTGGCCTCAAAGAAGTCTAGTTTGGGATAGCTTCTCAGATATGGTGTCTCTAGCAAAGATAGCTGAGGAGCAGTACATAGTTCTAATCAAGATATAATTTTAAATGAAATATAGCTTACTTACTTAAAGATGGACATAATTGATAGGAATGCGTCTCCCCTTGAACGGTGGAAAACTAATAAAAACGAATTTCCTAACCTAGCCCTGACGGCTGATAAATTTTTATCTACTCCAGCCTCAACAATATTTAGTGAACAGCTATTCTCTGAAGCTGGAAATGTTTTTGAATCGAAAAGGAATAGATTCTTACCAGAGAATGGTGAAAAACTCATATCTCTCCATAACAATTTATCCTAAATTTTGAGTATTAAACAATCTCATTATTGACTTATACTTTTTTACATCTCAAAATGTATTTTAATTTTTTAGTACTGATTTGTTAGTATTTTTCGTTTCCTATTTTTATGTGAGATATCTTTTATTTTGATTACCAATATATTGTAACATCCTGTATATAGCATTGCTTATTTGTATTGTTGTTGATGTTTCGTTCAAAATGTTAGGTTAGATTTTTGATGTGTAAACGTCATCGAATCGTCTGGAATTTTCGGAACTGACGAATGGCATTCTAGAATGTCATCTGAATGTCGCGAATTTTCTAGATGGTTCGATGAAGTATATAAGGCGCCACGAGTAGCGTGGCAGTAGTTCAGTTGAGTCCAGTTCTAGTTGAGATAATGTTAAGAGATATTGTATTGAGTTGTGAAGTAAAACGGTGAAAGTTACGTCCAGTTTGATTCCTTGGGTGAAGAAAAAGAGGCCGTCGTGACAATAGGTGCCAGAAGTGGGATTATCCATTGAATCAAGCCAGGAAAAGGAAAGAAGAAGTGAGTACAGCATTAGTCTATGCCAATAACCAGAGCTATGGCGCCCGAAATAAGTGCATTGATGGCTATGATACAAGAAATGACGGCAGACATGAGAAACAGCGCAGAACAAACAGCAGTGAACCTGAAAGAAAAGCTAAAGAACCACCAGGACGAGGCAGTCGTGAACCTTGAAGAAAAGCTAAGGCTCCACTAAGACGAGGCAGTCGCAGGTTTGAAGAGTGGGCAGGAACTGGTGGTGACTCGGTTGGAGGAGCAGAAGGAAGCCGTAAGTCAAGCATTAGAAAATCAAGACCACCGTATTAGTGCAATATAGGAGCAGCTAGCAACATCAGAAAAACACGTTGAGGAACAGCTCCAGCAAGTAAAAGATCAGGTCAAAGAAATGGTCAGAGAGGAGCTGCGAGAGTTTAGTACAGGTGAGCGTAGTTTAACAGCTGCAGCACCTGCTTTTACTGATAGACACAGTGGCGTAGTAGCAAAGCCCTATCTATACAATGGAAAAACGTCATGGGACATTTATTATATGCAATTTGAAAACATCGCACGTATGAATAACTGGTCAAATGAGGAAAAGGCTTGTGTGCTGACGTCAATGCTCAGAGATTCTGCAGCAGCTATTTTGGAAAAATCTCTGATCGTCAGATTAACGTGACTATGATAAGATAACATCTGCACTAAAGTTACGTTTTGGAGATGCACATTTAACAGAGCTGTTGCGTGGCCAGTTGCATAACCGGTCGCAACAACCCAAGGAAGATTTAACCACATTTGCATACGAAGTCCAAAGCTTAGCTAAACGAGCAGGCGTAGGGATGTGGCGACCTCATCGCCCAGATGTGATGGTACACCTTGCACCGACGACGGTGCATCATGTACTATTATCTCTGCAATCAGCCACAGGGGGGAGAAGTGCAGTCACTTAGCTTCGCCCGCGGTGCATCACCCCCACATTGGAATATTTCCGGGAAACTAGAATTAGGTTCCCGGAAATAGGCGGCGCCAAATGGCCTCACGGCTCATGTTCCGTCGCTGTGCCGCTTTCTCATCAGTGACAAATTGGATTAATTGAAAGTACAGAATGCTCAATGGCTCTTCCAGGATTAAAAAATTCAGGAGGTAAAATACCTGGCCGTTCGGATCTCCGGGTGCCAGGTGATCCGGGGGAACACTAAGCGAAGTTTGTTTAAAGAATTGTGCTACCGCTCCTCGTCAGGCTAACAACAGAAGCCGTCCTTCGCAGCAACTTCGCACTGACGACAGGACCGAAGGCCAGAGAAACTTGTTCAGAGCCGACTTTACAAATATACGAGGTCTTGCCTCCAACATAAACTCTGTCCATCAACACCTTCAGGCAGAGAAGCCACATATTCTGGCTCTTACGGAAACTTAAGTCGGCTCTCTTCAACAATGGATAACTGCTTCAGATATCCCGGATATGACTTATTCACCCGATTTAGACGTAGGTTTGGCGTATGCGTGTACGCTAAGTCTGGGCTTTCTGTCATCAAGAAGAAGAGCTCTAACTGGAGGGATTTGACATCATATGGCTAAAAATATCCTTCCAAAATCATTCCAAATTTATATGTTGCATTTATAGGCCACCAAGCAGTAACAACTGCAAAGAGCTCTTCGAGAAGCTTTCAGCCACTGTGGACGCGCAGCAATCAGATCACCCTCATTCAGAGACAGTCTTTCTGGGTGACTTCAACGTGCACAACTCATACTGGCTCAAACACTCAAACAGAACGGACGACGAGGGACGTGAAGCTGAAGCCTTCGCTATTAGCTGCGGCTTGGAGCAGATAGTCAAAGAACCAACAAGGATCCCCAGCCGCCACGGAGATTTTGCTAGTCTGTTGGACCTATATCTCACAACTACTCCAACAATCTACACAGTGAAAGTAACCGCCCCACTGGGAACGTCTGACCATATCATCGTCTCAACGCTATGCAGAATGCATTCTCCAGATCTCCACCATACACAGCCTCGCCAGGTCTGGCATTACGGATCTGCAAAGTGGGACGACCTAAGGGAATACTACCAGTCCTTTCCCTAGAACAACGTCTGCTTCAAGTCACGAGATCCATCAGCTTGCGCCCAAGAAATAACAGAGGTATCAATATCCGGCATGGAAGCCTATATTCCTCATGTCGTCAAGCATCCCTCCAAAAACAAGCCATGGTTCAATCAGCGTTGCAGTGATGCAGTTACCTCTAAAAACCAACATTACAGAGACTGTAGGAAAAATCCAAATGCTGAGAGCCACCGCAGTTTTATCGACGCCAGAAATCACTGTAAGCGCGTGATTGACAGCAGCAAGGAGGAACACAACCAAAAAATTAAGAGCAAGCTCTTCTTATGTCCTAGTTCGTCTAGAACATTCTGGTCTGTAGCTAAGGCTGTTAGTCAGAACTTTTCCTATTCGTCAATACCACCCTTGACCAGAGAGGGCAAGTCCACCGCTTCTGCTCCTAAAGAAAAAGCAGATATCTTGAGGAAGCTCTTCGCAGCTAATTCTACTCTAGACTTTCAAGGTAGTACTCCGACCACCACCATAAGCGTGAACTCGAGAATGGCAGAGGTCAAATTTCAACATCGAGATGTTAAAAACACCCCCCAAAAACTGAACACGAATAAAGCTACTGGTCCTGACCAAATTCCAGCCATTGTCCTTAAACGCTGTGCCGCTGAGCTTGGACCTATTCTTTGCAAGCTCTTCAAACTTTCGTACCAACGAGCCGTGTTTCCCGCTTCGTGGAAGATTGGCTGCGTACAATCCATCCCTAAGAAAGGCAAAAAAACGGATCCCACCAATTATAGCCCCGTGGCTCTTCTCAGCATCATGTCTAAGATTATAGAGACCGTCATTAACGCACAGCTCCTGAAATACCTGGATAACAATAACATCATAAATGATCGCCAGTATGGCTTCCGTAAGCACAGGTCTACAGGTGACCTCCTTACCTACGTCACTCACTTGTGGAACAGAGCAATAGAAAATCATGGCGAATCCCGTATTGTTGCACTTGACATATCGAAAGCTTTTGACAGAGTGTGGCATGAGGGACTTCTGGTCAAGCTTGCTGCTTATGGACTACCACCTGGCCTGCGCCAGTGGCTGTATAGCCTTTTGAACGACCGATCTCTGTTTGTTGTAGTCGAGGGCTGCTCGTCAGACGTATTTTCAATAAACGCCGGTATTCCCCAGGGATCTTACCTATCCCCTACACTGTTTCTGCTGTACATCAACCAGCTGTTGGAAATAGCATCCAATCCAATCTACAGCTTCACAGATGACAGTACATTAGTGTCTTGCATGGAACCAGGCAAGCCACTATCATCCCAGGAGACAGTACGTCGGCGACAGCAGCATGCCTCACAGATCAACGCAGATATCAAAACAATTGTCGAGTGGGGATTAGCAAATAAAGTACAGTTCAACGTACAAAAAACTCAGGCAACAACACTTACAAAGAAGTCTCACGATGGCTTACCAACCGTGGAAATGGAGGACCACCCCATAGTCGAATCATCGTCCGCCAAGCTCTTGGGGATCAACATCTATAATAACATGTCCTGACACGACCACGTCGTCAGTATTGCTAAAACAGCATCCCAGAAGCTTGGAGCTTTGTTCCGCTGTAGGAAGTTGTATACACCAGAGCAACTGCTGCTGCTCTACAAGGCACAGATCCGACCATCGCTAGTACTAATACTGATGAGTCGGAAAACTAAAGCCGGCCAGTTTTAGGGGGCAAAAACTGGCTGGCCATCATGACGAAAGCCCCATGGTCATCGAAATTGAGGTTAATAAAATTGAGAAGAGCCCAGTAGTTGAAGGTTACATAGAAAATATACCATGCAAGATATTAGTCGATACCGTAGCAAATGTGAGTATAATAAGCCCTAACATATATCAAGAAATTCGAAGGAAGTCGCCAAGCAGAACCAAACAAACAGATAGAATGTTGCTGAAGACCGCTAATGGAGACCGTATACCAGTATTGGGTGTTGAAGAATTAGAGGTTCGCATTGGCAGTTTCGGTAAGGAGCATCCTATTCTAGTCGCTTCAGTCACAAATGATTGCATCCTTGGTGCTGAGTTTCTGCAGAGTACTGGCTGCGTAATAAACTTCACCGGTAATGCTTTAAGCATTGGGGATTCAAAAGAGATTTCGTTTAGCTGCTGAACTGTACAGCTAAAGGAAATGAACGTTGTGTCACCAAGGAATTTTACAATACCACCGCAAAAAAGAGATTGTTATACTTATATATGCACATAAGGCCCTTGAACATAATCTTACCCCATGCATTTTTGAACCCGAGCCTACGCTAGGTTGGAATAAACCTATTTTATTAGCCAGAACAATAACGAATTCTCAAATATGTTAATAAGGGCCGTGAACGTATCCAGGAATTCAATACAAATCAAGAAAGGTACGCCACTGGGTAGACTGGAACCAGTAGCATAAATCCGAAGGTTAGATGGGACAAACGAAGAAGATGATGACTTCACCGAAATCTCAGATAGTCTTCGAGATTTTTATGACAGAAGCTGTGAGAATTTGCCACCCGAGCAGCAACAAGAGGTCCTAAAACTACTAAGAGAATTTCATCCGATTTTTGCTAGAAATAATGATGACCTAGGGCTAACTCATCTGGTACGTCATAAAGTTAATGTAGGAGATGCCCAACCAGTCAAGCAGCCCCCAAGAAGAATTCCATTATCTAGGATTGATGAAGTACAAAATATCGTAAAAGATATGCAGAAACTAGGAGTGATCGAACCATCGTCTAGCCATTGGGCCTCCCCTATAGTTCTTGTTAGAAAGAAGGACGGACCAACGAGGCTTTGTGTGGATTACAGGCGGCTCAATGATTTGACTAAAAAGGATTCATACCCTTTACCAAGAATTGACGACACTTTGGATGCAGTTGGAAATTCTTCATGGTTCTCCACCTTGGACCTGCAAAGTGGATACTGGCAGGTTGAAATGGACGAAAAAGACAAGGAGAAAATGGCATTTACATCATGTGCTGGGCTATGGCAGTTTACAGTAATGCCTTTCGGTCTATGCAATGCACCCAGTACCTTCGAAAGAATAATGGATGTTGTAATACAAGGTTTACCTTCAAAGACAGCACTGATATATGTCGATGACGTCATTGTGTTTGGAAAGGATTTTGAAGAAGAGCTATTCCGACTAAGACAAGTTTTCCAGCGGCTTAAGGAAGCGAAATTGAAGCTAAATTCTAAGAAATGCCACCTTTTTAAAAGGGAAGTTAAATACCTTGGACATCTGTTGACTAAAGACGGAACCCGGACGGATCTACAGTTGACATGGCGGCCGACGAGATTGCTTTGTTGACGGCTGAGTTAAATAAGTTAAAAAAAACTGAACTAATAGACTTGTTAATTAAACAGGCATTGCCTGAATATGTAACCAGTGATAAGCTAATACAGTTTGCAAACTCCTTACGTGTAGTGCCGGAATATTCGGATAGAAGTGATACTTTGAACGAGACTGTAATGTCTGGTGATAGTGCCGACACAGTGGTAAATAAAAACATAAGAGAATATATTATGGATATAAAACATCTTAAGGAGGTAGCAGCACAAAGAGACAAGGTAATAGCAAACCAATCTATTGCAATTGAAACCCTCCAAAATTATAATAACCTGCTAAATTTACTTGTTGATAAAAATATTCATAATAACAAAGCATCCCTGTTGTTGAGCTCAGTGCCTTCTATTGGAGACCGATCTAATCACCGTGCCACTGAAACTGAGTTATCTGATAATGAAAATATGCTGACATCTAACGGCACTATTTTAAATGCTGCTCCAGCTAGATTGGACTCAGCTCCAGACCATACAATGGCTCGATCGATATCGACAAATACATTACCGCAGAAACACTCGAATAGAATCACGACTCAGCAGGTGGCGGCTGCTCTGCACCAAGTAAATGCTGAACAAACAGCAAAACACATAGTGTCCCTCGACGATCAAGAAGTTACCTTGGAATCAGAAGGATGGAAAAAAGTCAAATATAGGCGAAGAAGACAAAATTCCACCGTAGTAGGAACTGGAGAGGTCTCTGCCATGACGCCTTCGATTAAAGCAGTACCGTCTTTAACGTACTACCATGTTTTTAACCTTCACCCAACAACTTCGTGTGAGAATGTAATTGACTTTTTGAAGCAAGAGTTTCCTGAGGTTACATGTTCGCAGCTTAGCTCGAAACACCCTCAGAGCTATGCATCTTTCAAAGTCGGTATTTACCATTCTAACGTGAATAATTTTCTTGAACCTAAAAGGTGGGCTGCGGGAACAAAAATTAATAAATTTTTTCACGTCAAGAAAAAAATCCCCCACTCACCGTAGCTGACGCAAAATTAGTGTATGACAGAAGGCATAAACTAGCCATCTTTCACCTAAATGTTGAAGGAATATCAAGCAAGATTGACGACCTATCGCTCTATGCGGATATAAATGATTTTGATATTTTATGTTTTAGTGAACATTTCATCACTGATGAAAAAACTATTTCTTGTGTAAATATTGTGGGATATATTTTAGCTTCATTTTATTGCAGATCCGTAATCAAACGCGGCGGTGTCTGCATATTTGTCCGTGATGGTTTAGGTTATAAAGTTGTTAATGTTAGTAAGTATGTTATAGAAAGAATTGCTGAATTTTGTGCAATTGAAATTTTGCCTCATAAATATTTAATAATCTGTTTGTATCACTCACCTAATACAGATATTCAGATATTTCTGGAACAATTTGAACTACTGCTCATATCCATGAACAAAAAGTATAAAAATATTATCATTCTTGGAGACTTCAACATACACTTTAATACCGATGAAGTGAATAAATTGAACAATATAATCATTGGTCATGGTCTCAAAATTACAATATCTGATATGACACGGGTTACTAGTAGCACGGCATCGTGTATTGACAATGTGCTTACTAATTTAGATGAACGCTCTTATCAATCTGTAGTGCTTGATCCCTCGATGTCCGATCACTTTGGCCAATGCTTAATGATTAATACTAATATTGTGCAGGCTAATTTTAACACCTGTGAGTTTAGACAAATGACAAAAGGCGGCATTTTAAAAATTAACCGATCTTTGGAAAGCTTAGACTGGGCGCAATTTTACGGTTCCAATGATGTTAATTTCATGGCCTCCTTCTTGTTGGATCACCTTAAAGAACTAGTAGAATGTAATCTTCCGATGAAAAAAATTAAACAAAAAAAGTCACAATTTAACTGGTTTAACACCGATCTTAAAATGCTTAGAAATAAAGTTAGCGCGGCAAAAACTATAGCAGATGTTTCACAAAATTCGGAGCATAAGAGTGCCTACAAAAAATTACACAAAGAATATCGGAACTGTATCGAAAAAGTAAAAAAGACTAGCTATGATGATTTCATAGAGAACTCGAAAAACAGGCCTAAAGATATCTGGAAAATAATTAATTTTGAGAGAGGTGCTAATAACCGATCTCAAACTGAACGAATTAGTAACGTGTCAGCTGAAGATTTCAATCAGTATTTTGCTACAATTGCTGATAATATTATAAAAACTTTGAATTTTAGTGAAGTCCAGCAGGAAGAATGCCTGAGAAAAATACCTGAATACGCTCAATCACTTTTTCTGTCTCCAGTGACGGAGGTCGAGGTATTGTTAGCGATTGACGGCTTAAAAAGGTCAAATTCCTTTGATCTATATGAACTCAATAGCATTTTAATAAAGGAAGTGGGTCTGACCATTACTAAACCTCTAACATTTCTTTTAAATAAATGTATCGAAACGTGTACCTTTCCGGCACCCTTTAAAATGACTAAGGTCGTCCCTCTTTTCAAAAAAGGTGATTTTAATAGTGCTAGTGACTATAGGCCAATTTCAATAGTTCCAGTCCTGGGGAAGATATTTGAGCATCTTTTGAAAAACCAACTCTTAAAATATTTTAACAGCATTGGTTGCCTGGCTGAGAACCAATTTGGTTTTCGAAAGGGCTGCTCCACATCGCAGGCAGTATTTAAAGTAATAGCAGATGTAGTCGAGTGCCTTGAAAATGGAGAGCTTGCTGGGGTTACCCTTTGCGATCTGAGCAAGGCATTCGACTGTATTTCGCATGAACTTCTATTTAAAAAATTATCGAAGTATGGAGTTAGAGGTCACCCTTTGGATCTCATCCGATCTTATCTGGATGGCAGGCAACAATGTGTGCGATTCAATAATTACACTTCGTCTTTTGCTTCTGTCGCCAGTGGCGTACCTCAGGGGTCTGTTTTGGGGCCGCTGTTATTCATAATATATATCAATGACTTATATCATTTCATATGTCCAGCTAAGTGTACTTTATACGCTGATGATACGTCATTCGTGACAGCTGGTGAAAGCCTAGGTGATCTACAAAGAAAAATGGTCGAGTTAGAGGGTAGGGCCGAAATTTGGTTTTCTAATAACAACCTCCAGCTTAATCTCGGGAAAACACAACAAATTATTTTTTCAACTAATAATAACATTACATCGGGTAAAACGGCTTCTTTGTTAGGGATAATATTAGACGACAGGCTTAACTGGTCTGCCCATATTGAAAAGTTGACAAAAAAACTAGCGTCATCCATCTTCGTCCTTCGTAGACTTAAAAAGCTAGTCCATTTCAAATCTCTTTTAATTGTTTATTTTTCATTGGTCCATTGTCACTTAACATATGGCGTCTTACTATGGGGCGACTCGTCATATGCTATTCAGGCATTTCGTCTCCAAAAGAAAGCCATTCGCATTATTGCTAATGCTGAGTACTATGAGCATTGTCAACCCCTATTTAAAAAATTCAAAATTATGCCGCTTCCAGCGTTGTATATATATTATCAACTGCTCGAAATTCATAAATTGAAAAACAAAGATAAACTTCAACCAAGGAATGTGAATTATAGGACCAGAAACTGTAATTTAATTAGGACAGAAAAATTCAAATATTCGAAGTCAAAAAAAAACTCTTTAGAAATAGGTTTGTATAATATTTTGCCCGAAACAATTAGAAGCATGAGTAATACTAAATTTAAGTCTCTTCTAAAGAGACATTTTTGTAACTTATGTTTCTATTCCAAGGAGGAATATGTAGACGCCGTCGCTGCCAATTTGCTAAAATAGATTTTATGTATTATTTATATTTGTTTTACTGGTAAAAATATGTTTGTATAGGTACATTATGTTTCTTTCAATGTACTTTTTTAATCGTCTCTCGTTTTTGCTGTTTTTTTTGTGACTTCTACAATTGTATTTATTATACAAAATGTAGCAATAAAGTGAACTGAACTGAACTGAACTGAACTGATCCAGAAATGGTGCAGGCTGTGAAGGAATGGAAAGTACTATCCAACACTCATGAGGTACGAAGCTTTTTGGGACTGTGCAGTTATTATCGCAGATTTGTAAAAGATTTCTCCAGCATCGCCAAACCACTATTTGCCTTAACTGAAAATGGTAATAAGTTTTATTGGGACTCCATCTGCCAAGAAGCCTTCGACGCATTGAAAACAGCTTTGACCTCCTCACCGATACTAGCTCATCCAACAGGGGATGAAACTTTCTATTTGGACACAGATGCCAGCCATTATGCTGTTGGAGCTGTCTTATCTCAAGAACAAGATGGCATCGAAAAAGTAATTGGATACTACAGTAAAACTTTGACAAAGCCCAGAAAAACTGGTGTGTGACACGAAAAGAGTTGTACAGTGTGGTAAAAGGGATCGGAAATTTCCACAACTTATTGTACGGAAGAAGATTTGTCGTGAGAACCGATCATTCAGCTTTGCAGTGGTTAATGAAGTTCAAGAATCCAGAAGGCCAGCTTGCTCGATGGATTGAATACCTCCAAAGCTATGACTTTGAAATTCGTCATCGTCCAGGAAAGCAACACAGAAATGCCGATTTTATGTCACGCAGGCCCTGTGATGAAGACTGCAAACACTGCTCGAAAGAAGAACAACAACGAGAATTGGACATAAACACATTAAGAATAGAAGAATTTGAATTGGAAGGAACCAAGATTTCACAAGAAACATTCAAGCAAACTCAGTCACAAGACGCTGAGTTAGGGTTAGTTATTCATTCGCTATTAAAGGAAAACAAGCCTAATCAACAGGAAATAAGTGCTATGAGTCCCATCACTAAAGCCTACCTAGCACAATGGGACTCACTAAAGGTGAGGGGTAACCTCTTGTATCGAATCTGGGAGGACACTGATGGCAGACATGTTAAAGAAAAACTTGTAGTACCAAGGAACTTACGGAAAGCAATTATGGAACAACTACACGATAGTAGCAGTGGGGGTCACTTTGGCATCAGGAAGACCCTGGAAAGAATCAAGGAGAGATTTTACTGGGTTGGCTGTCGCGAAGATGTTGAAAATTACTGTTCCACATGCGATGTCTGCAACTCAAGAAAAGGTCCAAGTACTCGTCAACGATCACACAGCATACAATGTTGGCTCACCGTTTGAGAGAATCGCCATAGACATTTTGGGCCCTTTGCCGGAAACCGGCCTTGGAAACAGGTATTTGCTGGTTGTGATAGATTATTTTTGTAAATGGCCAGAAGCAATTCCTGTGCCCAATCAAGAAGCAGGCACAGTTGCACAGGCTCTTTAAGAACACGTCGTTTCCAGATTCGGAGTTCCTAATGAACTACATTCAGACCAGGGACGTAGCTTTGAATCGGAAGTATTCTTACAGCTGATGAGAAAACTCGGAATTCGGAAGACTAGAACAACTGCTCTTCATCCTCAGTCCGACAGTATGGTGGAAGGCTTCAACAAGACAATCCTGGATTACCTGTCAAAATTCGTTAACGAACATCAGTCTGATTGGGATACGAAGATTCCTCTGGGAATGTTGGCCTACAGATCAGCGGTGAACCAGTCAACTCGGTAGAGCCCAGCGAAGATAATTTTTGGTCGAGAACTACGGCTGCCTCTGGACTTAGCGAATGGGTGAGCGAGCTTCAGGAAACGCTCTGGGATATCCATGAGTCTGCTAGCGGGAACATCCAGTCGGCCAGCGACAGAATCAAGCCAGATACGACCTGAAAGCAAATAGCTCAAAGTTCGTCGAAGGTGATCTGGTGTGGTTCTACAATCCACGACGGAGAAGGGGTAGATGTCCGGAGCTACAACGCCATTGGGAGGGACCCTACGTGGTGATGAAGCGCCTCAACGACGTAGTCTACAGGATACGTATGGGTAGTGGAAAACCGAAGGCCGTCCATAGCGATCGTCTGTGGCCATACAAGGATCGAAGCGAACTGTTAGTCGAACGCTAAGGGGGAAGAGTGTAACATCCTGTATATAGCATTGCTTATTTGTATTGTTGTTGATGTTTCGTTCAAAATGTTACGTTAGATTTTGGATTTGTAAACGTCATCGAATCGTCTGGAATTTTCGGGACTGACGGATGGCGTTCTAGAATGTCATCTGAATGTCGCGAATTTTCTAGATGGTTCGATGAAGTATATAAGGCACCACTAGTAGCGTGGCAGTAGTTCAGTTGAGTTCAGTTCTAGTTGAGATAAGGTTAAGAGTATTGTATTGAGTTGTGAAGTAAAACGGTGAAAGTTACGTCCAGTTTGATTCCTTGGGTGAAGATTTTCTTCTTCAAAAGAGGCCGTCGCGACAATATGTACAATTAGCTATGCAGTTTTTGTTTTAATACCAGTCAGAAATTGAAAAACAATACCCGACCAGGTATTGGGCGGATGTGTGCCGGGTAACGGGTACCCGGCCGGGTGGTCAGATGAGGCCAGGTACCGAGTAATACCGGGTACCCGGTGCAACTCTAGTAATTACGCAAAACTAAAGTAAGAAATTCTGCTTTTCGTTGCTATGATTTTGTTTGTGCCTGCTATCAATTTACAGCAATTTTATAGGAATGTGATATCTATATAATTTTTAAGATCTATATGTTTTCCTTTGCCATGCGATTGCGAACCTTCTACATCTTGGGATAACAAGTTTATCATGCACCGCCTATTTGTTAATCATATAGTAAAAGAATCTCTGAACATCAACCGTTATTTCTAGCAATACATTTTTGTGTTAAAATGCCTTATTTTAGTGTGTATTTTATGTTTAACTGTTTGTTATTTCAAAATGTAAGAACATGTCAAGACCCATACTTCAAAAACAGATCTTGAAGAACTGATAAGTTCTCTTATACGATGCTAATATCAATAATATCCCACCCTTCTCGGGTACCATCATTCTTGGTTAAGGGTAACAAGCAACTTCTTGTATGACTACCCTTTTTACTTCCCACACCGATAGGTGAGGGGAGTATTGTGATCGCGAAAATTTTCGATTTTGAGATCATACACTTTTTGGGCGTTTCATGATGTCTACATAACGAAAATCCATGTCACTCATTTCCGTCGGTCTGTCTGTCTGTCGGTCTGTCGGTCGGTCTGTCTGTCGGTCTGTCGGTCTGTCTGTACGCGTTTTTGTGTCCTCGTAATCTCAGTAACCGCTGCATGGATTGTGATGAAATTTGGGCAGCGATATGCTGGGGGGTCGTAGTAGGTAATGTTCTTATAATTTTGAAAATCGGTGCAGGGGCGGCGGAGTAATTAGCAAAAAACAAAAAAAATTAAATATTCCTCAAACTTCGTTTTTAGGCGTTTTAGAGGTTCCTGATCATTTTTTACTTTTTTTTGGGTGGGGGTGAAATTGGGGTGGTTGGGGGGTGGGGGGTTGTAAAATTGAAAAATTTGTTGCTTTCATAATAGACTGTCCACTGACCCATGAAGGAAGACCCAGCAACATAAATAACTTTTTTAGGTCCATGCGAACATTGCCTTGCCTATTGCAGAAACCAAAGGACTTAGAATTTTTTCTGGTGTAAACATACGAGAGTATTGCTTTAGATCCTTCTATATTGTGTTACAAGGAAACTGTTGAATTGATGTTAATGAAATTTTGACACAGTATTACTACCGTGGCGAGGATGGAAAACGCGTATGGTTTTTATAAATCGTGCCAGTGGCGGTGCAGAAATAATAAAAAAAGTAAAAGAATAAAAACAGCTCAAACTTCGTTTTTAAACGTTTTAAAGGTTCCTGATCATTTTCTGCGTTCTTTTTGGGTGGGGTGAAATTGGGGTGGTTAGGGGGTGGGGGGTTGAAAAACTGAAAAATTTCTTGTATTCATAATAGGCTGTCCACTAGCCTGTGAAGAACTAGCGACATAAATCAACTTTTTAGGTCCATCCGAACATTGCCTAGCGTATTACGGAAACTAAGGGACTTAGAATTTTCTTTATACATACATACGAGTATTTATTGCTTTAGATCTTTTTGTACTTTGTAACGTGGACACTATTAAATTGATTCTAATTAAATTTTGACACAGTATTATTACCGTGGTGAGGATGGAAAACGCCTCGGAAAACGCGTATGTTTGTTAAATATCGTGCCAGTGGCAGCGTATATAGCAATAATCAAAAAACTAAAAGTTTGAAAACAACTCAAACTTCGTTTTTAGATGGTTTAGGCTGTCCATTGACCTCTGAAGGAAAGACTTAGCGGCATAAGACAATTTTAGGGGAGGAAAGGCTGCCGATGATTTGGTTGCAAGGAGATCTCAGACTAAAGCTTCATGCTATGGGAAAATAGTAAACTGATATCACAGTAATGTGTGGGAAGTACTGAGTCAATCAACTTGACTCCATTTTTTGATAAGGCCACAACTTCTTCTGGATGAGGGTATGAGAACAACCTTCCTTTTTGATAAGGGCATAAGTTTTTCTCGGGTACCACCATACTTCTTCGAGGGTACAAGAACAACATTCTTCCTTCTGGGGTACCACCACACTTTTTCGAGGGTACAGGAAAAAACTTCTTTATGGCTAGAGACACCGTTCGCCGTCATGGTATGAGGGAACCACTTCACGGTCTCTAACGTTTCTCAGCATGGATGGCAGCCGACGCTAGGTTCTTGTTTAAAATAAAATAATATGCTGCACTCAGATACTGAAATAAACTTCTGTCAAACCATTGTTATCCTGTGTTTTCGTTCCTTGACAGCTTCTGGGCACATGCACGCACCCACATGCCCATTTATGCACCCTTCTGAGCGGTTCAGTGACCTAATCCTTAGTGACCTAGGGATTATCGATCCGAACTACCAGTCAGAATTCTTGTTACAAGAGGACTCAGGATGTAGACCTCTCTCTACATTGATCCTCCTGCGGATCTTTGTATTGACTTCGCGCATCTCGTTCACTGTCCAGAGTGTCCAGTTGATGGCATCAAAGATGAATAATAACAATGGGACCACATTTGTGTTTGTGGCAGCGATTTTGTTCTAACCAGACAGTTCTGATGACTATTTTCCCTTTTGACCATATCTGAATCCTGGACATGAATCTGCGCGCCACTCCAATGTAGATATGGGTGTTTCTGGCATGCAGTTGTCGCAAGATGCTCCCATCCACGAGCTGTTCTTCACTATAGCCGCATCGTCCTTTTTTAGATGAACCAATGTACATTTGTCTAATTCGAACTCTATTCCAATAGCATGACTGTACTCCTTCACTAGCCTCAGCAACTGTGGTAGATCGAACAGGCGACCTTGTGACTCCGGTGCTTGAACGTGTCACAGCTGTATCTTTTAGTATTTATTAGCGCTATGGACAGAAGCATCAGTGAGATGCAAAAGGGCAAGGAACTGAAGGAGTCTTTTAGCAAGATGCCTCTTTTGAATGATACGAATTCTGTCTGAATCCGAGTTTCATCTGATGTTATCATGAACTGGATGCTCCTGAGTGGCAACAGTTGTTTTATGCATCCCGCTATCTGATTATCCACCGAAAGAGATTTCGACGACCTCACAATCAGCTGATAAGACTAGGTGTCAAATGCATTTAGATAGTCAATCCATGCGATAGAAAAATTTTGCTTGTATTGCACGGAGTCCTGTGTAACGCTTCGGTCAATCAACAGATTTTTCTTGCGTTTTTTGATCTTCATACACGTTGAGAGCTACAGGATTTACAGCTTGAAGGAAACGGATGTACAAGATTCTGGTGAAGAGTTTGTAAAATGCATTCAGACATGGTATTGGCCTGAGGTTTTTGGGAATAGACAAATTTTCGGTCTTCGGAAGAAGCACGAATCAACCCTGGACAAACCATGCCGGAATTGGCTGCTCCTGACTCAGCCAGAATTTCAAAACTAGCTAGATGCCGCATGGGTGGCAACTGCGAATTTTTATCAACCATTAGGTGTTTAGCCCATTCGAACCAGGAGCTGCGAAATTCTTTGCGCCTCGTAAAGCGCTAAGAATTGCTTCCGTGTTTATCAGATGACGCAATACATTTAAGTTGAGAGTCCTCCTACAACCGGACTCGAACTGCGCCAAGGCCGGAATGTCCGCTGGAAGAGGTTTAGGCTGTTAGAAGCTGCTCTATGGCTGGTAGTCGCTGTTGGAAGAGACGGAAAAGCTTTTCAGAAAACACTCTGTTTTCTTATAGACCTCTCGCCGCCGAAGAGGTAGGCTGAACCGGAGCACGAATATACCCCTGCTTCCGAAGGTACCATACGTAATCTCGCAAATTCCGAGAGGTCAGCGTGCTATACCTTGCGTGCATTTTTCACCACCTCTTATGCATATGGGACATGTATCCACTACGGCGCGGGCTACTGTGCTCGAGCAGTTCAGCAGGTCATCTCTGAGCTTCGTCGTCCACATAAAATAGTCCATGTGATAGAGCGGGCACGGGCACGGAGTGGATTCTTTTCATCCGCGGTGGTCAAACCCGAAGATAGGACCAGCCGACCAAATTGCCTCCTGAGGATGCCTTGATATGCCAAAGGAATCTGTGATGATCGGTATCACAAATATGTTAATAGCTTTTGTAAGATTTCTGGAAATCAATTTTGTTTTAAGTAGTCTAATGAGGCGATCTCTAAGCTCTTGTGTTAGTTGGGCCATCACTTGTGTGTGGACGATCTTAATATTCTGAATGAAACCCAGGTACTTTTACTCTTCGTCCTTGTCCATGTTATTTAGCGCTTGGCCAATTAATATTTCCTGTCTGGGATGGCTCTTCCATCGGCTTTTGTTGATTTGGTGGTGTTGTGGTGTATTATTATTATTAATAAAAAACAAAAAAAAGTGCAGCCTAAGATCTGACACACCGGGCTGCTGGTCCATTACCCAGTGACTACTCCCCACATCGTGAAGCAAGCAATCACTGGGTCCACGAATCGTGCGCCCTAAGTAAACGAAGGGACCCAAGGATGACTGACTTCTGCATTCTGGCGGCTAAGATGTGCGCCGCCACACGGCACACGGGCCAGAGCCTGCGAAGTTGTCCGAGCGACTTCTGATATTTGGTCCGCATTTCCTCCTCCTTAGAGATGTTCGCCTCGGCAGGTGCCGAAAACTCTATAACGAACATCGTCTTCTGTTGATACGACTATCATGTTCTCGACAGAAGGACTATGTCGGGCTTGTTTACCTGTACAAACTCGAGCGGGGGAACGGGTAGTTCCAGTATATCCGGCATTTCTCGTTCTCCACAATCGGCTCTACATCCCCTGGAGAGTATGGCAGCACTGCTGTCTCATCGATACTGTATGGGTGCCTTAAATGATAGTAGAGCACTCGTAGAACCGCGTGTGCCGATAGACGTAAGCCGTCCTAGCGTACGTCTTACACGCCGACAGGAGATGCATAAGGGTCCCTGGCGCCTATCGACAAGCTCTACAGCGGGTGTCGGGTACATATACACCCATAACGCTGTACGGTATACCAAGGTGTTGAAGACACCGTCTGGACAAGCCCTCAGTCTCCGACTTCAACCCACTGGACCTTAGTGAAGAGAAGGTCAACTGTTCAGACAAGCCATGCTCTTCTAGATGTTTGTAGAAGATTCCATGCATTGGCTTATCTTTACGAAGTCTTAAAAGGAAGTCGACTTCGGCAGTATTAATGTGGGACTTTAATTGTGCGTGAGCAAGTTCCGTAATGGAACACCTCCGCTTGAAATCGAGTGTGAGGCTGAGCTCCTCGGATGCCCGTTTTGCTGACGCTGCAAACTCAATAGTTCACGTCCTCCTAAGTATCGTGGGACGTATATTCGCAGGACAGAGAGGATGCAGATTTCTCTCCATATTCATCCTTTTGCGGGTCTTCGTGTCGATTTCCTTCAGCTCGTTCACTTTCCAGTGTATAGCACCAAAGGTGCATAATAACAATAGGACCGCAAGCACATTTGTGGCAGCGATTTTGTTCTTGCCGGACAGTTCTGATGATCAGATCTGACGGAGTCGGTCCAAATACTTGCGGCGGAGACACTCTTTGACCAATTCTGCCTTTTTGACATGACGCTGCGCCAGTGCAGGGTAGGTATAAGTATCTTCGACATGCAGTTGTCGCAAGATGCTATCATCTACGAGCCATTTCTCATCTCCACTATCTCCGCTTCGTCCTTTCTTGAGATGAACATATGCACATTTGTCTGTCCCGAATTCCAATCCGATAGCATGACTGTAATCTTGCATTACCCTCAGTGATTGTTGTAGTTCGCATTAGTCGGAGGCATAAAGTTTTAGGTCATCCATATAAAACAGATGGGTGACTTTGTGCCTCCACTTATTGGGCGTGCCACCGCTGTAACCTTTAGTATTTATCAGCGCTATGGACAGACGCAAAAGTGAGATGCAAAAGAGCAAGGGACTCTCCTTGTCACTCGATCTGAACCCGAGTTTCACCTGATGTTATAGTGAACCAGGTCTTCCAGAGTGGCGTCAGTTATTTGACACTATCTGATTATCCATTGAAAGACATTCCAACAGCCGCATGAGTGGTGGTGTCGAATGGCTTGCGATAGTCAATCCAGGCCATAGAAAGGTTTCGACAAACCAAGCTGGAATTAGCTGCTCCTGATTTAGACACGAGTTAAAAACTCTAGCTAAATGCCGGTGGCAACTGGAAAAATTAATCCACCAGAGGTGCTTATGCCATCCGGGCCAGGAGCTGCCAAATTTTTTGCGCCTCGTAAGGCGTCAAGAATTTCTTCCTTGTTCATTGGATAACACAGCACATTTAAGTTGGGAGTCCTCCTACAAACGTATTCAAACTGCGTCAAGGCCGGAGTGCCTGCTGAGAGAGGTTTGGGTTGTTCGTAAATGTTCTTCCAAAAGGCCTCCATGCGGTTAACAGTCGGCGGCTGCTCTATGGTTGGTGGTGGCTGTTGGAAGAAGCGAGAAGGTCTTTCATAGAACATTTTGTTCTGCTCCAAACCCCTCGCCCGCGCCACCAGCTATCGCTTAGGATCCGTATCCTGTCAAGGCAATGTTGCTTGACAACAACCAATACCGCTTGAATGAGTGTATGATCGTCGCCAATCAACCCGTAGGCTATCTGGCGCACTGGGCATGTAAAAGGCCTCCCAGCGGCACTGTATTCCATTACACATAGGATACGGGATGCTTCCTGGCGAGCCAACTGGATTTTCGCGTCCACTTGGCGCACCCGTCTCTGTACTCTCTCAACAGGAGAGTCTCTCACTCTCCCCTGTCTAGCTAGCCTCAGAGCCGCAGCGTAATTTCGCAATTGATGCTTCAAATGTCAGAGGTCTTCGATAGACGTTCACCCACAGCCTCATTCTCTCTCCTCAAATGTGCCAGCTTGAAGGACCTCTTGTTATGCAATGCCTTTGGGTCGCTGAAATCCCCAGGTGAGACGACTTCGTCGATTTCCTCTCAGGGGGCCTGATCAGCGACCTTTCAGCCTGGTTAACAGGCCTTCCGTCCGAAGGCGAGGCTGAGCTGGAGCATGAACATATCCCTGCCTCGGGAGGTACGATACATAATCTCGCAAATTCTGAGTGGTAAGTGTATTATGCTCTGGTTCACGCCACCTCTCACTCATGCGGCACATGTATCCTCTACGGCGCGGGCTACTGCTCTCGTAGCAGCTCAGCAAATCATCCCTGAGCTGCGTCTCCACCTAAAACGGCCTATGTCATAGTGGGGGTCGTCAACAGCCCGAAAGTAGAGCTTCTCAGGTGGTTAGCATTCGGGCCCCCAGCTGACATTTCCGGAGGGAGCCGTCCAAATTGCCTACTGAGGATGCACCTGTAGAGGTTGTCGGCTGGTTTACATACTTGGGCTTCGGTTTACCCCGCGGTGTCGCCACGCTCCGGATAGCCTTCTGATGCTGGGCGTCTTCCCCTACGGGGATGTCGCTGGCTGTACCTTCTACGGTGTTACGGCAGCGGGGTTGACACTGCTGGCAACAGTGCCTATCTGGCCAAACATTAGTATTACATTTTAAAAAAATGGAGCCAAGTTGATTGACTCAGTACTTCCCACACATTACGGTGATACCAGTTGATTACTTTCCCATAGCATGAAGCTTTAGTCTGAGATCCCCTTGCAACGGAATCATCGCCAGCTTCCACCCCCCAAATTGTCTTATACCGCTAGGTCTTTCCTTCACAGGTCAATGGACAGCCTATTATTAATACTACAAACTTTTCAGTTTACAGTTTTTTAAAAACGAAGTTTGAGCCGTTTTCATGTTTTTAGTTTTTTTATTACTGCTACGCTGCCACTGACACGATTTCTAACAACCATACGCGTTTTCTGTCCTCACCACGGTAGTAATACTGTGTCAAAATTTCATTAGAATCAATTTAACAGTTTCCACATTACCAAATACAAAACGATCTTAGGCAATAACTAATACTCGCATGTATATATAACATTTCTCTAAGTCTCCAAGTCCCTTAGTTTCGGTAAGGCGATGTTTGGATGGATATAAAAAGGCCATTTATGTGGCTAGGTCTTCCTTCACATGTCAGTGGACAGCCTATTATAAATCCAACAAATTTTTCAGTCTTTCAACTCCTCACCCCCAACCAGCCCAATTTCATTCCCACCCAAAGAAATGCAGAAAATGATCAGGAACCTTTAAAACGCTTAAAAACGAAGTTTGAGCTAATTTTATATTTTTAGTTTTTCTATTAATTCTGCGCCGCCACTGGCACGATTTATAAAAACTATACGCATTTTTATCCCTGCCACGGTAGTAATACTGCGTCAAAATTTAATTAAAATCAGTTGAACAGTTTCCCCGTTGCAGAATACAGAACGGTCTAAAGCAATTCTCGTATGTTTACATTAGAAGCAAGTCCCTCGGTTTCTATAATAGGCAAGTTAATGTCCGAATGGACCTAAAAAAGCTATTTATGTCGCTAGGTCTTCCTTCATAGCAAATTTTTCAATTTTACAACCCCCCACCCCCCAACCACCCCAAATTTCACCCACACCAAAAAAAAGTAGAAAATGATCAGGAACACCTAAAACGCCTAAAAACGTAGTTTGGGGAATATTTGCATTTTTCGTTTTTTGCTAATTACTCCACCGCCTATGCACCGATTTTCAAAATTATAGCAGCATTACCTACCACGACTCCACAGCATATTGCTGCCCAAATTTCATCAAAATTCATGCAGTGGTTGCTGAGATTACGAGGCTAGAAGAACGCCAACAGACCGACAGGCAGACAGACAGACCGACGGAAATGAGTGACGTAGATTTTCGTTATGCAGACATCATAAAACGCCCAAAAAGCGTGTTATCTCAAAATCGAAAATTTTCGCGATCACAATACCCCCTCACCTATCGGTGTGGGAAGTAAAAATGGTGTCAGGGTGATCTCAGTATTTTCCACACATTACGGTGATATAATTTTGATATTTTTCCATTGCATGAAAGTCTGAGATCCCCTTGCAACCACATTACCCGCCCGTCCTAAAAAAAAAACCATCTAAAAGGGATACTCTCGTAAATAGTTTCTTGCATGTCTGTAGGAATTAGAACGACACAGTTTTTATTCTGCAAGCTTCAACTGGATGAAACGTTAATAATCATGAACCCACAAATCGCTTAAAAACGAAGTTTGAGCTATTTTTATATTATTAGTCTTTTTATTATTTCTTAAAATCATACGCATTTTCCATTCTCGTCACGGTAATAGTACTGTCGAAATTTCATTAAAATTAATTCCGCGTTACACAAAAACAGAACGATCTAAAGCAATACTCGTATGTATGAGTATAAGTCCCTTGGTTTCTGTAATAGGCAAGGCAATGTTCGGATGGACCTAAAAAGCTGTTTATATCGCCAGGTCGTCCTTCACAGGTCAGTGGACAGTTTATTATGAATACAACAACTTTTTCAATGTTACAACCCCCACCCCCCTACCATCCCACATTTCGCCCCGCCACAATAAAGGTAGAAAATTATGAGGAACACCTAAAATGCCTAAAACCGAAGTTTGAGGAATATTTGAATATTGAATATTTTTTGTGTTTTGCTAATTACTCCGCCGCCCCTGCGCCAATTATCAAAATTATAGCAGCATTACCTACTATGACCCCACAGAATATCGGTACACAAATGTCATCGCAATCAATGCAGCGGTTACTGAGATTACGAGGGTAGAAAGACGCGAACAGACAGACAGACAGACAGACCGACAAACAGACCGAAGGAAATGAGTGACGTTGTTTTTCGTTATGTAGATATCATAAAACGCGTATTATTTCAAAATCGAAAATTTTCGCGATCACAATACTCCCATCACCCATCGGTATGGGAAGTAAAATGCTCTTCTCGAGAATATAACAAGATAATAGAAAATTCAACTCTATCCAATTCATGCGTTTTCTGCAAGCTTGGAGACTAATAGACTTCGATCCAGAGAACTTTATTACCAAATGGCAAAACACTTTAAATATGATAATTTCTCTGTTTCTGAATCATGGAAAAGCCAGTGAATTGGATCTGTTCCTGTTTATGAACAAGACCTACAATGCATAACAACCAAACTTGCCGGCGGTGTTGATAGACTGGGAATGGATTTACTTTTCTACGATTTTACCCGGGTAATCTCGTTAATGTCCGCTCAAGAGTGGGCTGTCAAGGTTTGAATCAAGTTCCACAAAGGAGCCCTCAAAAATGTACACGAAGGGAATTCAATGTTTGGAAAAGCTTATATTATTGGAAAACCTCGGTGACAATATTAAACGGAAAAAATTCACTTATAATAATTTAGCGATGCTGTAACACAAAATACAATTTTTGTAGGCCAATGATATAAGCATTGTTATAAGGGCGGCTGCAAAAACAAAAAATGTGCGTGCCGTGTCAATGGCAAAATTTGCAGTCCAAAGTGTCACGGTTCATTTTACCATGTTGCAATAAAAATGCTTAGTGGACGCTTTGACCTAGTTTTTGTAGACATGTTTTGATATTTTAAGTTATATTCAATGATTAGCTATTTGATATTTAAGTCCCTTCCGAGTTTTTGTGAGGCGATGAAAATATGTTTTTTTAAATTCTTTCATATTTTGATCAAATTGCTACCCTAATCTGTTATATCAATTTTACCCATGCATTGATGGTCCATGCCATGAGTGGCCGGGCAAAGATGCAAAAACTAAAGTATTTTCAACCTTGTCCACGACTGACGGTCCGGTCGTTCTCGGTACAGCCTGGACAATAACGATATTGGCCTGCATATTTGGCTTCTAACGTTAATGGCCGGCCAATGTCGTCAATGCCCAATTTTAAATAGTGGCCGAAACATACATATGGGGGTGTCCCATGACGATTAAGACAAGCAATATATCGGAACTGGGAAGTAGTACAGAATTATAACTTTGGGGGTGTAAATTAGAGCAAATGTTGTGTCTTTTCTTGTTATTGTGTTACCCAATGAGGAATTTGTTTTTGGTCACGTGACGTCCGATTCAAAATTAATAATGGGACACCCTGTATATTTGTACCTTTCTGTGTTCCTCCCGATGAAACAATTCCAACGAACTGCACAATTGGGGTCTAAAATGATTAATTCAAGAGCTACAGGTACATAAAGGACTGTACAATTACCATTAAGACAAAAAATGAAACGAAGACTAGCATAGGGGCATCTTCTTTCAGATGTCTTACGATTCCGGCATTTTTCCGAAAGACTGGAAAACAGCTTGCATCCAGCCGGTGCCACAAAAGGGATCCAAAACTGATCCGACCAACTGCAGACCTATAGCTCTGCTCTCTGTAATCAGTAAAGTGATGAAGAAATGCGTCAACCAAGAGCTCATGAAATACCTAGAGCTCCATCACTTAATCAACGACAGACAATACGTTTTCCGACACAAAAGATCAACTGGAGATCGCCTGGCTTACGTCACACATGTGTGGAGTAAACTCATCCAGTCATTTGGCGAGGCTCACGTCGTTGCTCTCGATATTTCAAAGGCAACAAGCTCCCCTCTTACGGGCTCCATGTTAAGCTCTGCGGTTGGCTCGCAGACTTCCTCTCAGGTCGGGAAATCTCTGTCGTGGTAGAGGACTTTTCCCCTTCTTTCCATAGCATCAATGCTGGGGTTCCCCAGGGATCGGTATTGGCTCCGACATTGTTTCTGTTTCACACTAACGATCTACTCTCTAGCACTACGAATCCAATCCACAGTTTTGTGGATGACAGTACGCTGCATGCAGGCACCATGAGTAATAGACCGATCTCTGTGGTCAAGCTGGAATGCAGAAGACTGGCAGTGGCAGCTTCACTTTCAAAGGATCTGGCACGAACACGTTGCGTCAAGTGCAACAGCTGCTGGTAAAAAGCTTGGGTGCCTATTTAGAACCAGAAAGTACTTCAAACCATGTAACCTCCTCACGCTATACAAAGCCCAGATACGACCTGGGATGGAGTATTGCTCTCAGGTCTGGGGACCTGCTATCCCTACTACCCTGTCTATACTTGATGCCGTCCAGAGACGGGCAATTCGACTAATTGGCGACCCGACCTTAACGCGCCACCTCCAGCCACTTTCTCACCAGCATGTTGTTGGTGACCTCTCACTCTTCTACCCATATTCAAACGGAATCTGCTCCTCTGAGCTATCCTCTATCATTCCGCCGCTCACCGCTCCTATTGGATGCACCCGCGCGACCGCTGCATCTCATCCTAAGGCCGTCGTTCTTCATACCTCAAGAACCGAGCGGTACAACCGCACATTTATTTCCAGGGTATCCAAGGCTTGCAATGGTCTGCCAGGAGATGTATTTATTGGGCCTGCGGATATTGGCCCATTCAAATCCCGCGTTAACAAACTTCCTCTAACATAACCCTTTCACAGCAGCCGCGGTACTCTAGTATTTAGGCTCTGCCTACGCGGTCTGCTCAGTTATTAAAAAATGGTAGTGGTACAATCCTTTAGGTACCTGTAGCTCTTGATTTAATCACTTTAGACCCCAAGTATGCTAGTTTGTTGGAATTCTTTCATCGGGAAGAACATAAAGAGGTATTAATGTACACAATTTTGAATCGGACGTCACGTGACCAAAAACAAATACCTCAGTGGGTACACAATAACAAGAAAAGACAAAACTTTTGGTCTAATCTACACCCCCAAAATTATAATTCTCTACTATTGCCCAGTTCCGATATATTGCTTGTCTTTATCGTCGTGGGACACCATGTATACGGGGAAAAGCTCCGTCGGTTAGCTGCAATTCTGGTTCTGAAAGGCAAACTGTCCGACACATCATCGAGGAGTGCCCAATAAGACCATATGCGGACTGGGCTGATGAGTTCTTGAATCTGACCAATAGTGCAGTGTGGTATTTCTTTTACAATATTTTTGAATTTTTTATAACCTATTTGTATATATTCTTTTCGATTATTTTCTTGTCGTGTGATAGTACATATACACGATATATAACTAAATAAATAAATAACCTCAAAAGATTTTTAGATGAAAAGAAATTTAGAATGAATAAAGAGATAATTGCCAAAACTGAGGTCTATTTTGAGGCAAAAGATAAATCGTACTATAACAACGATATCGAAAAATTGTGTGACCGCCATAATCATTTTATCGCCTTCGAACAGCCTACGATATTCTCAGCCCAATAAGGCCTTATTAGGTAAACCAAAGGGTAAGATAGGTGTTGAATATGAATTTAGTTGAAGTTTTTGTAATTATTATTAAATAAGACAAAATTAGGGTAGCTGGATACGTTCGACGGTAAACATAAGGACGGAACGGAGTTAGCAAAGCATAATATGCATATTATGTAGAGCTTGAAAAAAAAGTTTAGCAAGCAGTTAGACATAACTGCGTTTTATTTGAGGCATCTTAAGTTCCTTTCTACTTACGTAGGGAAAAACTTCCAGTCACAAACTCGCGCCGATTCGCCAATATCCAGATCGGAGAGCTTCTTCATATCCTCATCGCCTAGCTTGAAATCAAATACCTGGAAGTTTTCTTTGATCCTCACAGGGTTCACGCTTTTCGGTATTGGAACAGCGTTTTTTTCAATCAGGAATCTTAACATGACTTGAGCGGTGGATTTTTTGTATTTGTCTGATATTCGCTTTACCACAGGGTTCTGCAGCATGTTCGGGAGCTCCTTTTCTCTGAAATTTTATTCAAGAATAAGATAATTGATTATTTCACTACTTCTCACATATTCTTGTTTTCATAGCGTACGGCAATATCATTTTTTATTCACTAAAATAGCATTACGAGGGTGGTGTCCGAAGAACTCGACACAACAAAGAAAAGACAAAAATTATGGAAAAAATATATGTATTTTTCAACATAATATATTAGTTCTTCATCGTTGGAAAACCACTTGATTATTTTTTATTCAGTTAATAATCTGAGGGGCTCTCTGGCGAATATGTTGCATGAGATAGCAATTCAAAGTTTAATTTTGCAAGAACAAATTTGTTAGCTGGTCCGTGCTCTTGATGAAACAACACTTTCTTCTTAGACAAATGCGGCAGTTTTTGCAAACTCTGCAAAGATTCGATTCTCCATAAGCTTGCCTGCAGATGGAACGGTCTTCGTCTTCTTTGGAGTCGCCAGTTCTCCCTTTTCAGTCTCAGGTGTAAAGTAATGGACTCATGTTTCAACCACATTGTTGCTGTGAAATTTCGCTGGCCACTCAATTGGGACATCCTCACGAAATTGTTTTTGAGCAAATCTGACAACCATCTGACACACAGTTTTCTCAGTGCACTTCTTGAAATACCTACTATATCTGCTATCTCGCTCACATGCAGTCGATGATCATCCAGTACCGCCTTGTGGATTTTCTTCACCATTTCTCATTTGGTCGACCACTGTAATGTTCGTTTTGGTAGCTCGTACGGCCTCGGTCAAACTCTGCGATTCAATATTTCACTGTTGTAAATGAAGAAGCAGACCCACCCAGAGTAGAGTCTAGTTCAGCTTTTATACTGGTAGAGGTGATTCCTTTCAAATAAAAGTATTGCGTCACATAACGATGACCAATTCTCTCCATTTTCACACATCCACTGAAAACGTTCACTTTTGAAGGTTGCCAAACAAATACGTTTGTTTTCAAATTTGGAGCATAGAGCCTTATAGATTATGTACTAGCTAATGCATCGAATCAAACCATTACCGCCATCTCTAGCTCAGGCCAGGTACTAATGGCTATTCCATTGAATTGAATATTGAATAGCAATATCAAGATCTCATTGTAACCAACCGCTCGCTCAACAAATATCTATTGCCGAAAGACCCAGGAAAAAATCTGTTTTTGTGTTTGAACAGACACTTACAAGACTATATAAGTGAAGAAAATAAGTTTGGCTACTCAATCTTTAACTGATATACTGAATAGAATTATATTTGAAAAAACATTTCCGAGATCTATCCAGACTCTGTTATATACATCAAAGACATTATACGACATATTAACATTATTATTATATTAACATACAATATTTATAAACTTCATTTAAATAATTACACTAAATCACAAAATTCAGGTGAACTATATTAGTAAGTTCTTAATTTCAGAACTATAAACGATAAGTTTTATATACCAAAACAAAATTTTAATGAGAATTTCGAAAAGTGGCTCTACAAGCTTGAATAACGGTCTGTCCTAGGGATAGGTACTAGCAACCTTCTGTATAAATTCAATCTGCTGTCCAGAAAATTTTGATGTAATCATGACTGGGTGCTTGGTAACCTTGGTATACGACATAAATCGCTATAAGGATACGAGGATATTTAATATACTTTCGCTCAAGCAGGCTTTTAATGTTTATCGTTTGTTAGAAGTTATTTATCACAATATATGACATAACAGGTTTAAATGTGAATATGAAACAGTTGAAGATGAACCTCGTCCTGGTAGACCATAACCTGCCAGAGCTAGGCACGTATCCAGAATTTGGATCTGGAAGGGGTCCAGATTTACAGTTGTCACTGTTTGGGGGGGGGGGGACCTACAGCATCTTGCTACTCAAATTTCATCACAATCCATGCGGCGGCTACTAAGATTACGAGGCTAGAAAAACGCCAACAGACAGATAAACTGGCAGACCGACAGACCAGCAGACCAACAGAGCGACAGACAGACCGACGGCGTTGAGGTTAATGCGAATCGAGTGACAATTTTTCAGCAGCGCAAAAGGCAACCCCAACGTAATACATAGTTTTTAAATAATGTCGTTAGATGTGACGAAACTTATTTATGACCATATTGTAATTACAGGACATACCGTAGCTAGAAAGTACTACTCTAATGTACTTCAAGGACCCTTAAAGGCCAATTTAAAGCGACCGCTTCATTACGACTTCGGATGGCAGTTGCATCACGACAATTGTTCATACTTTGGTTCACAAATCTGCGATTTGTCAACGAACCGTTAAAGGATTAGGAATTGAGTTGGATTTGAAGATCAACAACGCTGTGATGGGTATACTAAATAGACTAACAAAAGATGGTTTTTTAGAAGTGCAAGTGGATAAAACGATTAGATACGGGCGTTGAACACAATGGAGTACTTTGAAGGATAAATCGATAGATGTTAAAGATTTTAAAATAAATATTTCATTGTCTATAGCACCAGTCTCGTTATTTTCTGATTCATCCTCGTAGTAATTGGAAGCAGTTACCTCTGTCCAACGGTTTTAAGGAACTGATTATATCCTGGTGCAGCTAAAGGACAATAAGCGACGACGATGATGCCATTTTTGTTACAATAATCCACCAGTTCCTTCTGCTGCAAACCAAGGTGCATCTCTATTTGCAGACAAGCTGGTTTTATCCTGGCCGATTTCAGTATCCTCTCTATTTGTCTTTTGTTAAAGTTTGATAGTCCAATGGCTTTTGTTCTGCCTGCATCTACCTGCTCTTCCATTTTCTAGAAAAAAAATTATGATAGTTTTTTTTTTTCGGGAGTTGCCGAACAAGCAACAGCTTCTGAGGAAGCCTGCTACTTGTGGTAGTGAAACCTCACGCAAGCGCGGCGACGGCTTCAATTTTTTTCTAATTTATTGCATTTTTGGTATAAGGCTCTTTTATCATCTAGGTTTGGAAGTTTTCACAGGCATTGATTGTCACTTCTCCAATGACGGATGTAATATGCGTCTGATTTGCGCTAATTGTCGAGCTTTCGTCGTAGTCTCCCTTCTAATAGTACCCTGAGTATGTCGTGTGCAATCGTGGACGGAAGCTCGACGTCTTAAGCAAATAAGGCACATGTGTCATCCGGAATTGATCACGTTGATGTATTCAGCTACTCGTGAAAAACATTTTATGTTGCATATTGCACTTTGAAGACATTGAATGACATGACGGGAGAATTGTTTTCAACCAAAATTTGAAAAGAACGTCAATAATTAATTTCAGCATAGAAGTACAACTGACGTATTGAGACGTAAAATATGATGTACTAAAATATTTAATTTGAAACATGGTTGGCGTATTCTTATATAACCTTTAGCTACACGCGCCTTCTTTTAAAAGTTAAGTAGACGCGTGGTCTATTTTGTACACCACTTACATAGTATGTATTATATCTTAGATAATAAATGCCAACAAACTAATTGCAAAATTTGTATTAGCACTATCAACGATTTTATTACAAAAAAAATGTAGTCAAGTTAGTTGACTCAGTACTTCCCACACATTCCGATGATACCAGTTTTATTATTTTCCCATAGCATGAAGCTATAGTCTAAGACCTGACCAAAAAAAAGTGCGTTATTCTACTAGGTACTTCTTTCACAGGTCAACGGTCAATCTATACGGCAGAATTTTGAGTTTTACAACCCCCCACCCCCGAACGACCCCAATTTCACCCCCACCCAAAAAAAAATGAAAATGATCAAGAACCCCTAAAACGTATAAAAACGAAGTTTGAGGAGTTTTTATAGTTTTAATTTTTTTATCATTGCCGCTCCGCCACTGAAACGATTGCTAGAAACCATACGCGTTTTCCATCCTCGTCACGGTAATAAATCTGTGTCAAAGTGTCATTAACGTCAATTCAAAAGTTTTCACGTTACACAATATACAACGATCTAAAGTGTAATACTCGTATGTATTTTGTATACATCAGAAAACTCAAGTCCCTTGGTTTCTGTAGTCGGCAAGGTAATGTTCGGATGGACCTAAAAAGGTGTATTATGCCGCTACGTCTTTCTTTCACATATCAAATGGGCACCCTATTATAAATACAAAAAAAATCAGTTTTACAACCCCCCACCCCTCAACCATCCCAATTTATTCCCCACCCAAAAAAAGTAGTAAATGATCAGGAACCCCTAAAATGCTTAAAAACGAACATGAGCTGTATTCATATTTTTAGTTTTTTTAATATTGCTGCGCCGCCACTGAGACGATTTCTAAAAATCATACGTGTTTTCCATCCTCGCCAAAGTAGAAATACTGTGCCGAAATTTCATTAACATCAATTCAGTAGTTTCCACATACATACATAAAATACAGGACGATCTAAAGCAGTACTCGTATGTATGTACAGGGTGACCTAATAAGAATGGACACCGGCAATATCTCGGTAACCGTTAATCGTATAACTTCAAGCAAAAAATATTATTAGGTAAATCGGCTAAGAGAAACCACTGGAAATTATTTTCAAGTTCCGCAAGTAGCCGCTAGGGGGCGTAACTGTTACGGTCAATCAGAAAAACGGCTTTTTCTCAAAAAATAAGCAAATAAAGGTATATTATAAATTCTACCATCATGTTGACTGAGCAATTCTAGATTTTTTTTGTTAATCGTTTTTTGCTCTATCTTGTGAGATGTAGTGGTGGGGGAATGTCATAAAGCTTATTATTTAAATGGCCATAACTTTGGCATAAGTTAACGGAATTAAACAAGCTAGGTCTCGTTTGAAGGAGCTGTTATTACCTAGTAATCTGTTATATGAAAATTGTCCAAGTTGGTCTTGACTTAGTAGCTACAGGGCGATATTTGACATAATAACAATTATCACGCATTATTACGAAAAGTATATCTTTTAACATAGGTATATAGAGGATAAAATTCTTAAAAAGTCAGCGGAAGATTCAGCTTCCTCGCTATTTTCAAACCGGAAATATCAGCAAAACAAGTATTCTGGCAACTGTGCTGTGAGTTTCAGAAACAATTGCCGCCCTATAGGTATATATAGCCTCCGTCTAATGGTTTTAGTAATCATTTTATAGATAACATTCGGGTAAAAACACTAAGTATCATATTTTGACTTTCTGAAACAACCACCAGGTGGTGTAGTAGGCGCCAATAAGTGCTGTATACAATTTTCATGATAATGGAACGAACATAAGTAAATTACAGTATAAAATTGATTATTAGTTTAGTCATTATCAAAAGGCAATTTGAGCTGATCACAAAGAATTATATGAACTCAACAAGCAAGGATACTAAGAAAAAATCAATGTGAATAGATCTTAAAAATCAAGACCAATTAACAGCAAAATAAGGTGGAAAAATAACAAGGATAACAAATAACATATAATACACAAACGTAATTCACATGCGCTTATCATACCTATTGTCAGTGTTGCCAGTGTTCGATGGCGTCTATCGTGTTAGATATGCACTTAAACCTGCCAGTTTTAGGCATCCAGAGCAACACTGAAAATAGGTATGGTATACGGATGTGATTTAGGTTTATGTATTTTATCTATTAAAATTGTAGTTGTACCACGTTATTTTGCTTTATTTTGCTCTTAATTGCCCTTAATTTTTAGAATCTATTCACATCTTTTTTTTCTTACTACCTTTGCTATCGAATTCATATAATACCTTGTTATCAGCTCAAATTGACGTTTAATAATGATAAAAACAATAATAAAGTTTATACTGTAATTTGTTTTGGATTGCTTCACTAAAAAGTTCCATTATTATGAAAATTGAATACAGCAGCCATTGGCGCCTACTACGCCACCTGGTGGTTGTTTCAGAAAGTCAAGATATGATTTGTAGTGTTTTTACTTGGGTATTATCTATGAAATGATTACTAAAACGATTATATGGAGGCTATATCCCTATAGGGCGGCAATTGTTTCTGAAACTCACAGCACACTTGTCAGAATACTTGTTTTACTGATATCTCCGGTTTGAAAATAGCTAGGAGGTTGAGTCTTTCGCTGACCTTTTAGGAATTTTGTCCTCTATATGCCTATGCTAAAAGACATATAGGATACCATTTAAAATTTTCGTAATAATGCGTAATAATTGTTATTATGTCAAATATCGCCCTGTAGCTACTAAGTCAAGATAAACTTGGACAATTTTTATATAACGGATTATTAGGTAAGAATAGCTCCTTCAAACGAGACCTAGCTTGTTTAATTGCGTTAACTTACCAGAGTTACGGCCATTTAAATAAAAAGCTTTATTACATTCCCCCACCACTACATCTTACAAGATAGAGCAAAAACCGATTAAAAAAAATCGAGAATTGTTCAGTCTACATAACGGTAGAATTCATAATATACCTTTATTTGGACATTTTTTGAGAAAAAGCCGTTTCCCAGATTGACCGTAACAGTTACGCCCCCTAGCGGCTACTTGCGGAACTTGAAAATAATTTCCAGCGATTTCGCTTAGCCGATTTACCTGATAATATTTTTCACTCGAATTTATACGATTAACGGTTACCGAGATATTGCCGGCGTCCATTCTTTTATTAGGTCACCCTGTACATCGGTAAATTCCCTTGGTCCCTGTAATAGACAACGCAATGTTCGGATGGACCTAAAAAAGTTTATTATACCGCTAGATCTTTCTCTCTCAGGTCAATGGGCATACAATGTATTTTTCAGCTTTACAACCCCCCACCCCCCAACCACTCCAATTTCACCCCCACCCAGAAAAAGTAGAAAATGATCAGGAACGCCCTAAAAAGTGTACAAACTTCAAACAAACTTCGTTTTTAGGCACATTTGAGATCTTTCGTTTTTTGCTAATTACTCCGCCGCCCATGCACGGATTTTCAAAATTGTAGCGACATTACCTACTACGCTAGGCTAGGAAAACGCCAGCAGACAAACAGACCGACGGAAATGAGTGACGTGGATTTTCGTTATGTAGACATCATAAAACGCCCAAAAAGTATATTATCTCAAAATCGAAAATTTTTGCGATCACAATATTTTTCTCGCTTATCGATGTGGGAAGTAAAAGCACTCATACCTCATCCCTCATCCCTGGAGAAAAAGTTCAACGTAGTGAATATTATATCGGACTAAATACCTTTCTGTTTCAGGAGTACACGCGTGGTGTATTCTATGCACCAGACGAAGCAGCATTAGCTGAAATATCGTCATCATTACATTTATGTAGCTTTTCAGTTTCCATAGCGATAGGTGAGGGAAGTACTGTGATCGCGAAAATTTTCGATTTTGAGATAATTCATTTTTTGTCTGACTGTCTGTCTGTCTGTCTGTCTGTCGGTCGGTCTGTCTGTCTACCGGTCTATCGGTCTGTCGGCCTGTCGGTCTGTCAGTCTGTCTGCTGTCGGTCTGTCGGTCTGTCTGTCGGTCTGTCTGTCGGTCTGTCGGTCTGTCGGTCTGTCGGTCTGTCGGTCTGTCTGTCTGTTGGCGTTCTTCTAGCCTCCTTATCTCAGTAACCGCTGCATAAATTTTCATGAAATTTGGGTAGCGATATGGTGTACGGTGTAGTAGGTAATGTTGCTACAATTTTGAAAATCGGTGCATGGGCAGCGGAGTAATTAACAAAAAACGAAAAATTTCAAATATTCCTCAAACTTCGTTTTTAGGCGTTTTTTTTATGGTCGGCCTCCCGCAAAGGCTGAAAGCCTATGGCGCTGTAGAAGCGCTGCGAGAGGACAAATGTCTGTTCACGTCAGATTTGAAACGCTGCAGGTTGTAGCCGTCGGGAAACAAATTCCCCGGCAGCTGATTCCACAGCGTCGAAGTTCACCAAAAGAAGGAATGCTGGAGGAGACTGGTTCGGGGAGTAAGGACCTCGACCTGGCAAGGATGAGCTCGCAGAGCTTCTCTAGTATTCCTGGTTCGGACGGCCTTTGGTGTTATTATCTGGGAGAGCTCACTCGAACATCTTCCATGATAGTATCTGTAAAACATAGGTCAGCCACCCTCCTTCGATGTTCCAGGCTGTGGAGGTCCTTTGTGAGGTTAGGCGTATCGATTAATCTAATTGCTCTGTTCTGGATAGTGTCCAGAAGCTTTAGAGAGTGCTTCGGAGCACATCCCCATACATGGGAGCAATACTCCAGCGATGGTCGGATCTGTGCCTTGTAGAGCAGCAGCAGTTGCTCCGGTGTATACAACTTCTTACAGCGGAACAAAACTCCAAGCTTCTGGGATGCCGTTTTAGCAATACTGACGACGTGGTCGTGCCAGGACATGTTATTGTTGATGTTGATTCCCAAGAGCTTGACGGAAGGTGATTCGACTATGGGGTGACCCTCCATTTCCACGGTTGGTAAGCCATCGTGAGACTTCCTTGTCAGTGTCGTTGCCTGAGTTTTTTGTACGTTGAACTGTACTTTATTTGCTAATCCCCACTCGACAATTGTTTTGATATCAGCGTTGATCTGTGAGGCATGCTGCTGTCGCCGACGTACCGTCTCCTGGGATGATAGTGGCTTGCCTGGTTCCATGCACGACACTAATGTACGGTCATCTGAGAAGCTGTAGATTGGATTGGATGTTATTTCCAGCAGCTCGTTGATGTACAGCAGAAACAGTGTAGGGGATAGGACAGATCCCTGAGGAACACCGGCGCACGTCTGATGAACAGCCCTCGACTACAACAAACAGAGATCGATCGTTCAAAAAGCTATTCAGCCACTGGCGCAGGCCAGGTGGTAGTCTATAAGCAGCAAGCTTGACCAGAAGTCCGTCATGCCACACTCTGTCGAAGGCTTTCGATATGTCAAGTGCAACAACACGGGATTCGCCATGTTTGTCTATTGCTCTGTTCCACAAGTGAGTGACGTAGGTGTGCTTGCGGAAGCCATACTGGCGATCATTTATGATGTCATTGTTGTCGAGGTATTTCTGGAGCTGTGTGTTAATAACAGTCTCCATAACCTTAGACATGATGCTGAGAAGAGCCACAGGTCTATAGTTGGTGGGATCGGTTTTTTTGCCTTTCTTAGGGATAGGTTGCACGCAGCCAATCTTCCACGAATCGGGAAACACGCCTCGTTGATACGAAAGTTTGAAGAGCTTGCAAAGGATAGGTGCAAGCTCAGCGGCACAGCGTTTAAGGACAATGGCTGGAATTTGGTCAGGACCAGTAGCTTTATTGGTGTTCAGTTTTTGGAGGATGCGTTTTGCATCTCGATGTTGAAATTTGACCTCTGCCATTTTCAAGTTCACGCTTATAGTGGTGGTCGGAGTACTTCCTTGAAAGTCTACAGTAGAATTGGCTGCGAAGAGCTTCCCCAAGATGTCTGCTTTTTCTTTAGGAGCAGAAGCGATGGACTTGTCCTCTCTGGTCAAGGGTGGTATTGACGAATAGGAGAAGTTCTGACTAACAGCCTCAGCTACAGACCAGAATGTTCTGGACGAACTAGGACATGAGAGGAGCTTGTTCTTAATTTTTTTGGTTGTGTTCCTCCTTGCTGCTATCAATCACGCGTTTGCAGTGATTAGAACTGCGGTGGTTCTCGGTATTTGGATTTTTCCTCCATTCTTTGTAATGGTGGTTTTTAGAGGAAACTGCATCTCTACAGCGCTGATTGAACCATGGCTTGTTTTTGAAGGGATGCTTGACGACATGAGGAATATAGGCTTCCATGCCAGATATTAATACCTCTGTTATTTCTTGGGCGCAAGCTGATGGGTCTCGTGATTTGAAGCAGACGTCATTCCAGAGAAAGGACTGGTAGTATTCTCTTAGGTCGTCCCACTTTGCTGATCCGTAATGCCAGACCCGGCGAGGCTTTGCATGGTGGAGATCTGGAGAATGCATTCTGCATAGCGTTGAGACGGTGTTATGGTCAGACGATCCCAGTGGAGCAGTTACTTTCACTGTGTAGATTGTTGGAGTAGTTGTTAGATATAGGTCCAATAGACTAGCAAAATCTCCGTGTTGGCTAGGGATCCTTGTTGGTTCTTTGACTATCTGCTCCAAGCCGCAGCTAATAGCGAAGGCTTCAGCTTCACGTCCCTCGTCGTCCGTTTTGTTTGAGTGTTTGAGCCAGCAGGAGTTGTGAACATTGAAGTCACCCAAAAAGACTATCTCTGAATGAGGGTGATCTGATTGCAGCGCGTCCACAGTGGCTGAAAGCTTCTCGAAGAGCTCTTTGCAGTTGTTATTGCTTGGTGGCCTATAAATGCAGCATATAAACTTGGAATGATTTTGGAAGGATATTTTGAGCCATATGATGTCAAATCCTTCCAGTTCGAGCTCTTCTTCTCGATGACAAGAAAGCCCAGATTTAACGTACACTCATACGCCAAACCTACATCTGAATCGGGTGTATAAGTCATATCCGGGATATCTGAAGCAGTTATCCATTGTTGCAGAGCCGACTTGAGTTTCCGTAAGAGCCAGAATGTGTGGCTTCTCTGCCTGAAGGTGTTGATGGACAGAGTTTATGTTGGAGGCAAGTCCTCGTATATTTGTAAAGTCGGCCCTGAAAAAGTTTCTCTGGCCTTCGGGCCTGTCGTCAGTGCGAAGTTGCTGCGAAGGACGGCTCCTGTTGTTAGCCTGACGAGGAGTGGCAGCACAATTCTTTAAACAAACTTCGCTTAATGTTCCCCCCGGACCACCTGGCACCCGGAGATCCGAACGGCCAGGTATTTTACCTCCGGAATCTTCTGATCCTGGAAGAGCCATTGAGCATTTTTTACTTCTAATTAATCCAATTTGTCACTTATGAGAAACCGGGAACATCGGCCCAGCGACGAACATGAACCATGAGGCCATTTGGCGCCGCCTATTTGCGGGAACCTATTTCTAGTTTCCCGGAAATATTCCGATGTGGGGGTGATTGCACCGCGGGCGAAGCTAAGTGACTCCACTTCTCCCCCCTGTGGCTGATTGCAGAGATAATAGTACATGATGCACCGTCGTCGGTGCAAGGTGTACCATCACCTCTGGGCGATGGGGTCGCCACATCCCTACGCCTACGTTTTAGGGGTTCCTGACCATTGTCTACTTTATTTTGGGTGGGGATGCAATCGGGGTGGTTGAGGGGTGGGGGGGTTGTAAAACTAAAAAGAATTGTAGTCATAATAGGTTACCCATTGACCTGTAAAAGAAAGACCTAGCGACACTTTTTTAGTTCCATCCGAACATTGCCTTGCCACTTACATGTATACAAAATACATACGAGTATTACTAGATAGTTCTGTATTGTGTAAAGTGGGAACTTCTGAATTGACTTGAATGAGAATTTGACACAGATTTGTTACCGTGACGAGGATGGAAAACGCGTATGGTTTCTAGAAATCGTTTCAGTGGCGGCGCGGCAATAATAAAAAACTAAAAATATAAAAATACCTCATACTTTGTTTTTAGACGTTTTAGGGGTTCCTAGTCATTTTCAATTTTCTTTGGGTGGGGGGAAATTGGGGTGGTTCGCGTGTGGGGGGTTGTAAAACTCAAAAATTTGTTGTATTCATGATAGATTGTCTATTGATTTGTGAAAGAAGTACCTAGTAGAATAACACACCTTTTTGGTCGGGCGGGTGACGATTTGGTTGCAAGGGGATTTTAGACTATAGATTCATGCTATGGGAAATAATAAAACTGGTATCGTCGAAATGTGTAGGAAGTACCGTGTCAATCAAATTGACTACATTTTTTATTAAAAGTTATAGTCGGTATATTTATAAAAAGCCCGAAACAACTGAATAAGTTAGTTAAATAACAATAATAATATAATTTTTTCACAATTACACGCGCGGTGTATTCTAGGCACCAGACGGAATCGCCGTCAAACTTTACTTGCTCGGCAAAGTTTGAGAGACAACTGACTACTGACGTCGAAGCAATCTTTAAGTAAATACCAGGATTAGGTAGAACGGCAGAGGCGACACCTTACGTCTTTCAGGAAATTCAACGTACTTAAATCCGATGGTGTATACAGTACACTGTGATTAATGCTTAAAACTAATCTATAAATCCGCATCGATATAAAATAATATATCGATTTAACTTTTAGAATAAGTGTCTACCGGGTGATTAACAAGACCATAATTCAGTCAAAAACGCCACTTTTAGAAATTTTCTAATAATTCTCTATTTTTTTCTTCATATTTTTATTTTTTAATATCACTGCAAACTGGTATCTGTCTCTTAGGATTAGGCATACTCTATTCTACTGATTTGTCATAGCATAATCATATACACTATGTCTTTGCGGATAATAAAATTGTTACTATTGTTATTATTGATTATTCGAACGGTGTACATCGGTAGAGTTCTTGCCCGCATTCCTGAGCTCAGTGAGAAACACGCGCGTACTTTTTAGATTGTGTTTCTATGTTGTCGTAATAATAAATCTACCGTACTGTAAGTCCATACGTTAAGATAACCCCGAAGCTGGCAATATGCCAGGCTCCCAGGAACCTCGGGAACCCAGTAGTTGTCCCCCGGATACAGGGCAGCCGTCTCATAAACGGAGCAACATTCAGAATGTACAGATTATGTATTTAAGCGATGATGAATCACCCTCGTATCCACCAAATACCAATGCTGCAATTAATATTTAGGATGACCAGACGGTTCAGCCAAATATACCAGACAGGATAAAAAATTTAAATGTAAACAATCGGTATAGCCAAAGTTTACGGAATACATATCCGTAAACTTTGGTATAGCACAGATAGTCCGGGCCTATTTGTCGTTTTTGTGGAACATAAGTATCTCAATGTTGGTAGATTGCATCCTATGAGATTGGGCGAAAAACGTTTGAACATAGGAAATGAGAAATTAATACTCTAGGCAGGAATAGGATACAAATAGCATTAGACTCGTCAGCAGCAGCGAACGCGATAATCAGTAACTCAGTTTTTAAAAGTAATGGATTGGTTGCTTACATTCCAGTTCACCTAACTGAAAAGAAAGGTGTTGTTAGAGGTATCGATACTACATACACTGAAGAAGAACTGGCAAAACTTATTTCATCAGACATTCCAGTGAAATCGGTTAAGCGAATGTATAAAGCAGTGAAACAGGGTGAAGAGTCAGCGCGGGTGGCACGGCAAATGATAATTGTCACGTTTTCGAAGTTAGCTGTCCCCCAATATATATTCATAAACAAAATCCGTGTTAGCGTAGACAGTTACTATTATCCGGTTCTCATGTGCTTTAATTGTCTGAGATACGGTCATACATCTACTTTATGTAAGAGCAAAAAAAGTGCAAGAACTGTGGTACCGAAAAAAACGATAACTCATCATGCGCTGGTTGTTCTCAATTTTGTATTCACTGCAAAGCATCCACTCACTCCAGCACTGACAAAAACTGCTCTGCTTACTTAAAGCAAAAACGAACAAAAGAAACAATGGCGCATCTTAATTTATCTTTTGCGGAAGCCGAGAAAATTGTTGATCATTCTAGTTATGCCAGCCTAACGTCTAAAAACAAGTACGCTCCTTTGATGTCATCAAATATCGAATTCCCCAGTTTACTGACGAGAGTCAGCTCACCATCTCGTCAAACATCCAAGCCTCACTCCTCGAATACTTCATATAATCAAAACAAAAAAAAGAAAAATTTATGATACTGAACCTCACTGTCCCCCGGTTAGGCGAGAATTCCAATGGTCTTTCTGTGGAAGACCTATTACCGATAGAAATGCCCCAGGAGAAATGCAAAGTTTTCAAGAAATAAAAAATAGATTAGTAGAGGAACTCGGCGCAAATATGTCTTCATTCTTCCAGTCACACATGCAAGGCGGTACTAATAAAGTCTTAGATAATACCAATTTGGAACGCATAATTGAAGCACTGTTAGTAAACGTTTTCCAGAATTATCTTCAGCCAAACACTTAAGGTGATTCAATGGAACGCCAGATCAGCACATTCAAATCATAACTTACTTAAAAATTTGATCAGTGATACTAGCTTTGACATAGGTCTTATTAGTGAAACCTGGTATAAACCAACTCATCATATATCGTTCCCTAATTATAACGTTATACGTAGTGACAGACATGACGGCAGGGGCGGTGTTGCAATCCTACTAAAAAAAAGGTATCTCTTTTTCTCCATTGAATTTTGATCAACTGAGAGACACAGGTCTGGAAATTTGTGCTATCGACATATCAATGTGGTCGAAAAAAGTCTCAGTTGCTTCATTATATAGACCTCCCAATGTATCTATCAACTCAAATGAGTATATAAACGTTTTTAACTTATTAAGTGAAAGTTGTATTATTGGAGGTGACTTTAACGCCCATCATCACATATGGGGATCTATAGACAACAACTCAGCTGGACAAAAACTAGTAGATGCTGTAGAAAACTTCCCGCAATTGATATTCAGGAACGGAGGGACTGCCTACGAGGCTAACGAGACCTGGAGCTAACATTTCTGCTGTAGACATAAGCATACTATCTGCAGATCTCATAGATCATCACCACAAGGCACAAATTGCCATTTTCGCCATTTTCGACTTGTGTAAAAAACTACGATGAAGCTATGACATGGGGACGGAGATTTTAACATCTATGCTTTTAACCTTTTGTGCTGTGTGAGCAGTGTCTGTATGTGTGGACTCCACCATAAATAATAATAGGTACAGTGTTTTCTCGAGTATTGTGGATTTATTAGATTGTAGCCTCTTATTATATGGATTGAGCCGATTGAAAATAAAAAGTACTATGTGATTTAGACAGGCTTCTATAGAAGGCTAGCAAGGCTATGATCATTATTTTTGTATCCTGTCTTTACTGTGAAATACATGATTAATTTATTTTGAATTAGTATATTTTATTACCCTTCCTCAAATTAATTCTACACAGATCTCTCACAGCATTATCTCTTAAACATTTATTCTATAAGGTAATTAACGTCCAAACTATTTTATCTAGTAACTACGACTGCACCAGAAGATATCGTCAGATCAGCATTGACTATTGGAGAGACATAAAGTAAGACAAAGTAACCATCGCCAATAGTCAGTGCTGATCTGACGATATCTTCTGGTGCAGCCTTGGTTGGTGCATAAAATATTGTCGACGGAACGACACGTACATGACGGAAATTGAGACGACACGTGTGTGACGTTATTGGGACAGCGGTTAGGTGACGTGACTAACACGGCACCCAATGACGTCTTTGGACTGTCACATTGTGCCGTCACGACACGTCATATATTCCTCTTTATCGACGTGATAATGACGAATGGGATGCCGTCAAAATGACATTAGTATAACGACATCGTGTTTGCTGGGATCCCCTCAAAATTCCAACACTATGTCAGTGGAAGAGGCTGAAGATTTTTTGAAAAAATTGGCTTCGGACTGGGCTGGATTACCACTTACAAACGAAGGACTAGTTCACACTCACTTCTTGCTAGAAGATATAACCATAAACGAACTCAACGCCTCCATAAAAAACCAGGACACAGCACCAGGAATAGACGGAATCACATACTCAATGATAGAGTACCTACCGCGACGAGCCAAGAAACTGCTCTGTGTTGCCTTCAACAAGATAATACAAAGAGGAGATGAATGCGAAGCTCTAAAACAGATTTTAATAATACCTATTAGCAAGAGGGATAACGTAACATAATTTCGATCTATTTCATTATTACCATGTATTTTAAAAACACTCGAAAGGATAATGAAAAACAGGCTCGAATGGTGGCTTGATCCAGAGGTATGTATCCCAAATACCAATTTCGCTTCAGAAAAGGAAAAGGAGTGACAGAATGTTTAAATAACTTAGTTACCGACATACAGATTTCACTATCCAATAACGAATACCTTGCAGCTATTTTTCTGGACATCTCTTCTGCTTACGACAAGGTAAATTTAAATATACTGCTCCAAAAGATGCACAATATTGGCATGCCTTACTCATTTGCCAATAACCTGATTAAAATTTTTTTCGAACGTGCCACTTACATTTCAGCGAGCAAACTACTACCTAATTGGACCTAGAAAGACCAGTATAGGACTTCCACAAGCATCAGTTTTGAGTCCTATTCTATTCAATATTTACACCAATGACATACCCCAACAAACACGATGTCGTTATACTAACGTCACTTTGACGACACCCCATTCGTCATTATCACGTCGATAAAGAGGAATATATGACGTGTCTGTGACGGCACAATGTCAAAGCCCAAAGACGTCATTGAGTGCCGTGTTAGTAACGTCACCTAACCGCCGTCCCAATAACGTCACAAACGTGTCATCTCAATATCGTCATGTACGTATCGTTCCGTCGACACTATTTTATACAGCAACCAAAGCTGTACCAGAAGGTATCGTCAGATCAGCACTGACTTTTGGCGCTGGTTACTTTGTCTTTATGTCTCTCCAATAGTCAATGCTGATTTAACGATATCTTCTGGTGCAGTCGTAGTTGCTAGATAAAATAGTTTGGACGTTAATTACGTTATAGAATAAATGTTTATAAGATAATGCTGTGAGAAATCTGTGTAGCATTAATTTGAGCAAGGGTAATGAAATATACTAATTCAAAATAAATTAATCATGTATTTCACAGTAAAGACAGGATACAAAAATAATGTACATAGCTTTGGTAGCCTTCTATAGAAGCCTGCCTAAATCACAAAGTACTTTTTATTTTCAATCGGCTCAATTCATATAATAAGAGGCTACAATCTAATAAATCCACAATACCTGAGAAAACACTGGACACTATACCTATACCTATTATTATTTATGGTGGAATCCACATATACAGACACTGCACACACAGCACATACGGTTAAAATCTCCGTTCCCATGTCACAGCTTCATCGTAGAAAACACAAGTAGAAAATGGCGAAAATGGAAATTTGTGCCTTTTGGTGATGATCGGGATCGAGATCAGCGGTTCGGCTGCGGTCGGGTCGGATTACATGCGATTCATTCATTGGTCTGTACCTTACGTAAGTTGTGCAGTGATTCATCAGTGAACTAAAGCGCGGTTAATACAAAATTACCTCATGCAAACATAAAATCTATCAAAACCCAATCAACGGTATAATTAGCCACAATTTCATCGTATCTGCCTTATTTGGGATATACCTACGTTACCTGAAGTCGACTATATTTTTGGTTAATAATTTAGATATTCTAATTTATCTAATTAATTAATACTTTTTGGTACTTATGCGAGCATAGACATTTATTCATAAATATGTAAGGAAGGAATAAGGAAAGTGAAATCGTTAAGTTTTGAGATACATTTTCTCCCACCTTTATCCATTACATTTTGACGTGATAACGACGTCAAGTGACAAACGTTTATGTGACATCATTAAAAATGATGTTAGTGTGATGCCATTCATTCGGCATATGACGAACGTGACCAAAATTCACCACAATTCGACGTCATAATGACGTACGTCTCCTTGCTGGGACATAGTCTAAGCTCAAATACTTCACTGCTACAGTATGCAGATGATTTCTGCCTGTATACGTCAATGAAAATGTTCAGAAACTGTCAGATACCACTGAGCTCTGCTGTAAAAATATTGACAAATACCTAGACGGAAATGATCTTATAATGTCTTACAGTAAATCTGCTTTTGTAACATACACCCGCCATCGTATCACCATACAGGACTATATTATCACAGGAGATGCTAGGATACCATGGAAAAAAGAACACAGATACTTGGGTCTTACAATAGACTAATAAATTAACATGGGACACCCATATTAATAATACGGCCAAAGCAGAAAAAAATTTTGAACATTCTTAAAACAACGGCAAAAAGGCATTGGGGTTCAGATCCACAAGTTGCTCTACTTTTTCACAAAGCCTATACCCGTTCGATCTTAGACTTTGGCGCTATCTTTTATGGATCGGCTACCACTACCAGATTAAAAAAAGTTGACTGACTACAATACAAGGCTTTGAGACTACTAACAGGAGCAATGAAACCGACACTGGTAGAAGCCCTTCTAGCAGAATGCAGTGAACCACCACTGTATTTAAGAAGAAAATTTCTTGCTCAAAAAGCTTTATCTAAGATTCTAGCAAACGATGACGACACTGTTCTGAACAAACTATCCCAACTTGCTAATCATAACCTGGTAAATAGGTATTGGATACATAAAAACTCTCCTCCACTTGCTGATGCATTCACAGAAATAGGTCATCATGATTTACGATCATGATGATATTTCGCACAGAGTACAAAGTAACCCTGTACAAGCCCAATATTATACTTCCTACATATTCTGAACAACCAAATCTCAATAATGCTATCCTGAAAAATATTCTATCTCAACATAATTCAGCGTGTCAAATCTACTCAGACGCATCTGAAACCACTGATGGAGTAGGCTGTGCGTTGTACATACCAAGCTGCAATGTCAAAGGTACGTTCAAATGTAACAACTTAACCACAATTTTCAATGGAGAAGCTACAGCCATCAACAAAGCTCTGGATTATATAGAGAACACAAAAGATGTACACCAATATATCATAATGACAGACTCACTCTCAGTGTTACAATCCCTAAACATAAAAAATCTAGTAACTCACGAGCTCATCAAGGAGATAATAACAAAGGTGTACAGTCTCCAACAGCATCAAATTTCTATCATTTTTCTTTGGGTTAAAGGTCATTCCGGAATAATAGGAAACTTGCAAGCTGATGCTCTAGCCAAGGAAGCAGTAAACTCCAGTAACTACATAGGACACATCTACCAACAGGACCTCATTGCTCTACTTAGGTATGAAATGAGAAATGCCTGGGAAAGATATTACGAGGAGTTTTCCACAAAAAAACCGTGTCACTATACTCGAACTACTCTGAAACTACCTAAACAACCAATATTCCACAAACTTCATACATCCAGCAGAAACTATGTCAGCATTCTCAGATATCGATTCGGCATTGGCAACTGCAAATCACCGCTACATAAAATAAACATGGCACCAGATTCATATTGCGACGGTGACGGCTCCTACGTAGACCTTAATCACTATCTATTTAGTTGTCACCTAAATTACGAGGCTGTTCATCACTTGCAGAGCATCCTGGGAGGTCTAAACTTACTTCCAGCAAACAGCACTATCGTTTCTGCTTTGTTGAACACTGATCTAGATTTTATTCATAAATTCCTCAATTACATTCGCCGAACCAAACATCGCATTTAGTGGTATTAGGTAAAATTATTATAGATAGATTATTATAGATTGTTTAGATTTGTACCTTGGGTAAACCCACTAATTCCTCTCCATGATCCCCTACCCATACCGTGGTCCTCTTTGTTTGTCTTAGAGAAAAGTCGCCCTGACAGACCCATGGGCGTGAAGCGTGTGTCCCTGTCTAGTTTCATGTGTGGTATTGTCGATTATAGGTTAGGTTATAGATTATAGGTTAGATTAGAACAATTTTAGTTTTGGTTTGGCTGAATGAGCCCGGACTCAAAGCCATTAAACAAAAAAAGTTATTATTGAGATTTTGTAAAGCCATTAAGCTTGTTATTTTAAGGAATGAAAATTACCTTCCACAGTTCCACGTGATCTGTGTTTTCTAGTCGCAGCTGAGAAGCGGGAGTACACACATATCCTTCGACGTAGTTGGTACCCACTGGGAAGTGGACCAGATACAAATCGAGGTAACTCAAGCGCAAGTTCTCTAAAGATTTTTTCAACAACAGCTCAACCCTATCAGGATGTATTCCGCACAAAGGAAGCTTAGTAGTGATGAAGAGGTCCTCCCTTTTCAGCTTTCCAGCAGAAATCCACTGCTGGATTACCTTTCCGATGATATGTTCGTTTTCATAGAAGTAGGCAGTGTCGATGTGACGGTATCCGCATTCTAGAGCTGCGTTTAAGGCTGTCTCCAGCTCTTTTTCATCGGTACACTATAAATATATAAGTTTATCATATTTAGGTGGAAAAATCTCTGTCGTGTGCTTATTTACCTTCTAAGAAAAAAAAAGCAGAATCATCTTTGATTTTTTTATACGCATTACTTTTTTCGATAGCCTTATACTTTTGAGACTGTCAAATGTCAATACTTTACTGACCTACGATATCATTCAGTATGCTAGGTCATGATTCCATGATAAAAATTATTGCATGTTCTACACAAATTCAAATATATTTGCTACAGATAAGAAAGTGAAACATGTTTATTTTTGCTTAGTTATGATATGGCGATTTTGAATAGTCGCATATCAGAAGATAATATTTTAGCATTGATTAACACATTTAATCAATGATTTTAGTGAATACATTCGGCTAAAAGTGACAAAAAAGTATAGCACTCCTTGTACCTTTGTGAATGCATAACTAAAAAAAATGGAGCCCAGTTGGTTGACTCAGTACTTCCCACATATTATGGTGATATAATTTGAATATTTTCTCATTGCATGAGAGTCTGAGATCCCCTTGCAACCAAATCATTACCCTCCCGTCCTCAAAAAAACATCCAACATAGAAAATCTCGTAAATAGTTCCTTACATATCTGTAGGAACTAGGACGACACAGTTTTTATTATGCAAGCTTCAACTGGATGAAACGTAATGTAACGTAAGTTTGAGCTATTTTTATATTTTTAGTTTTTTATGATTGTTGCGCCTTTTTCCGTCTTCGCCAATGTAGTAATACTGTGGCAAAATTTCATTAAAATAAATTCAATAATTACCTTATTATACAATACAGAATGATCTAAAGCAATATTCGGATGTATACATCAGAAAATTCTAACTCCCTTAGTTTCTGGAATAGGCAAGGCAATGTTCGGATGGCCGTAAAAGAGGGTATTATGCCGCTAGGTCTTCCTTTCACAGATCAATAGACAGCCTATTATGAATACAACATATTTTTCGGTTTTGCAACCCCTCACCCCCAGCCACCTCAATTCCACCCTTGCTCAAAAAAAAGTAGAAAATGATCAGGAACCCCTAAAATGCCTAAAAACGAAGTTTGTGGAATATTTGAATGTATTTGTTTTTTGCTAATTAGTCCGTCGCCCTTGCACCGATTTTCAAAACTATAACACCATTACCTACTACGACCCCACAGCATATCGCCACCCCAATTCCATCATAATCCATGCAGCGATACCTGAGATTAAGAGGCTAGAAGAAACGACGGACAGAGGAAGACCGACAGGTAGACAGACAGACCGACGGAAATGAGTGACGTGGATTTTCGTTATGTAGACATCATAAAACGCCCAAAAAGTCTAACGTAAAAGTGGTAAATCTGACAATACTGATGATAGCGTTTTTGAATTCTGTATGTTCAAAAACCCCCAAGTATTGAATTTCACCGTTCCCGCTGTGGCAGTTTTGGTAATATTTAAGCGTTCCGGTACTGTTTACTGAAAAAGCGGTGTTGCCGTATCTCAATAATTAACAGAAACAAAATTTTGAAATTGTAAGATCTTACTAAGTTCGACATGTGCAACTCATTGCAATAAAAATAAATAGAGGATTCTATTTAAAATTAATTAAAATCGGGGATATTTGTTTAAAAATCTGTAAAAACAATTTATAACTTGGCAACGCCGCAAATGCGAAAAAATAGTACAAGGCGGGATAGGGTATTAGTAGATATTTCGATTTGAAATGAAACATACAGGGTGTTATATTTAAAAAAACAAGATAACATGACCTTCAAATTGCCGTAATTTAAAATTCTGCCAAAAACACCCTGTAAATACAAATTGCTAGCAACAACCAAAATAATATCTACTTGATATTCAAGTAACTCGCCGTATAATATTACTGAGAAAAGTTAAAGGAATATATCAATTTGGACGTATTACTTGCGACCTTGCAAATCGGGAAATTAATAGAGAATAAACTATAACTTGGCAACTTCGCAACCAGTCCCAAAAATATTTTAGGGTGGAATAGAGACCAATGATCAAAACTAGAAAATTCAAGAAAAAGTTATAGTTCTATTAAAAAAATCAAGTTGATCACTATCCTACTTTCCCGCGACACCCTGTATATTTCAAACAATTTTTAGAATATGCGTCTTAAGTAACCAAATAACTTTTGTATCCGACAATTTCTTCTATCAGGTATACCTTGCGAGATATCGAAGAATTACACAGTAACTGGACTCCCCGTACATACGAGTATTGTTTTAGATCGTTCGATATCGCGTAACGCGGAAATTGTTCAATTGATTTTAATGAAATTTTGACACAGTATTACTCCGCGGCGAGGATGGAAAACACGTATGTTTTGAAAAAATCGGGTCAGTGGCGGCGCGGCAATAATAAAAAACTAAAAATATAAAAACAGCTCAAACTTTGTTTTTAGGCGTTTTTAGGGGTTTCTGATCATTTTCTACGTTTTTTTTTTTGGTGAGGGTGAATTTGGAGTGGTTGGTGGATGTTTGTAAAACTGAAAAATTTGTTGTACTTATGATGGGTTGTCCATTGATCTTTGAATGAAAAGGCTAGCAGCATAATACACTTTTTACGTACATCCGAACATTGCCTTGCTTATTATAAAAATCCAGGGACTTAGAATTTGTAATGTATACATACGAGTATTTTTTTAGATCGTTCTATATTGCGTAACGCGAAAATTATTCAATTGATTTTAATGAAATTTTGACACAGTATTACTACCGCAGCGAGGATGGAAAACGCGGATGTTTTGGAAAAATAGTGTCAGTGGCGGCGCAGCAATAATAAAAAACTAAAAATATGAAAACAGCCCAAACCTTGTTATTAGGCGTTTTACGGGTTCCTGATCATTTTAAATTTTTTTTTTTGGTGGGGTGAAAAGGGGCGGTCGGGGTCTGGGGGTTGTAAAACTGAAAAATTTGTTGTATTTATAATGGTCTGTCTATTGACTGACATATTACACTTTTTTAGGACCATCCGAGCATTAGCTTGCCTATTACAGAAACCAATTTTGTGATCTGTACATACGAGTTTTCCTTTATTTCGATCTATATATATTGCGTAAAGCGAAAATTATTGAATTGATTTTAATAAGATTTTGACACAGAATTTATTACCGTGGCGAGAATGGAAAACGACTTTGTTTTTGAAAAACCGTGTCGGTGGCGGCGCAGCAGTAATAAAAAAATCAAAAATATAAAATCACCTCAAACTTCGTTTTTTGGCGGGTTGGAGGCTCTTGATCGTTTCGCATAGTCCAGTTGAAGCATGCAGAAAAAAACTATGGCGTTCTAGTTCCTAAGGAGGGAGACGCAAGAAACCATTTACGAGAGTTTTTGTGTTGGATGCTGTTTTTGCGGGCGGATGGGCGATAATTTAGTTGCAAGGTGATTTTAGACTATAGCTTCATGCAATGGAAAATAATAAAATGGTATCATAATTATGTGTGGGAAGTACTGAATCAATCAGCTTGACTCCATCTTTTAAAATCGATATTAAAGTGCAAATACCTGAAAAAAGAGTAGCTTATCGAAAAAGTGTACAATGTTTTTTGGGAATGGGATAGGAATAGTTCAATGAACAAAATTGTTCTAAAGTGTGGTTTTTGATCGTCATCACCCATTTTCAATAAGCTAGGGGTTTTCAAGTTATTCGCATTTTAAGATGTTGGTTTTTCAGAAATAAACCAAACCATTCCTAAGAAATCGCATTAGTCGGTGTAGGTCAAAAAATTCCTTGGCGATGCACTGTTTTTATCATCAAACACTGAACTAAATGGTATAATACAATAATAATAAAAGCAAGTCACTATACCATCCATGTACCGAGTCCAATCCCAGGCATCTTCCTGCCACCAGGCATATCCTTGTAAACGACGGCCATTTTCACTCACACAAAACTCAATAGTTCGACCAATGTAGAAGACGTGTGGCTACGTTATAGTGCGCTTTATTTATAGGGTCTAGATATGTCCCTAAAAAATCGCTGCCGATACAGTGGCAACAGAGACGTACGGAAGAACTTCATATTCTCGGTATCGTACAGTGAACAAATATAGAGCGTTCTTCTATTCCTTGTGTATCTACTAGTATATTATATCGGTATATAACAGATTGGAGCTGTAACTTGTTTTAAATTTTGAATTTTTGGAACACACAAAATTAGTCATTAAAGCTTAATATTTAATGTAATTTTGCTCAAGTAGGCTTTGATTTAACATTTGACGTTTGCTGGAAATTATTTATCGAAATGTCAGTATTTCTCGTACCCATCGAAAAAATGAAAGTGGAACAAGATGCGTTAACATTTTGAGTTCGGCTGGGTAAAACACCAACTGAAACTTATGAAATGATTAAAAGCGCCTATAGTCCAATCGTTACATCGTAAAAAAGGGTTTTAACAGCAAAAGGTCAGAAAGAAATAAAATTTGGTGGGATGGTAGTTATTGGCCCCCTGAACACACATCTAAGTTTGCGACTTCGGGGGGTTGCCGCTCGAGAGGTGGTTTCGGGGCGAGGAGGGAGGGGGTGAAAACTCTGTCTCGCGACGATTTTCGAAAAATATCGTCGTTTTAGTGAGTTATATCGAAAAAGCTTCAAATGATTTATGGGGAGAACAGAATTCTGCATAATTTTGGTCTTCAAATTTTTCGTGTGCCAACAATAGTTTCTCTCCTACAGTGCGCCAAAATTAGGGGTTGGTTTGTGATTTTCACTAGTCAGAATTTCATCGCAGATTAAGATGAAGGACTTTATCAAAAATTCGTGTAACATATTTTTTTCCGTAAAAGAATGATATTTTCTCATTGATTTATTATCTGCAACTGCCTAAACTCACGAATTTGGTTTTTAATGAAACTACGACATTTAGGAACGTGCCGCTACCTACTACTGATGTGTCCTGACTGTTATCTTTTCGGCTCAGATAAAAGAGATATGAGAAATGTTATTCTCTCAGGAGAAAAAGTGTTACAGAATTTATGATAGCGTTCTTCGACTTAATACGCGATAAAATTCTGATTTTAGTAAACATCAAAAACCACCAACTATTGGGGACTCTAGAATGGAAACTATTAGTCGTACAAGAAAAATATAAAGACCAAAATTGTGGAGAATTGTGTTCTCTCCATATTATTTGAACCTTTTTTCGACAGCACTTACTACAATGACGCTATTTGCCGAAAAGCGTCACGGAACAGTTTTCACGTCGTAATTTTTTTAAAAACCAAATGCGTGAGTTAAGGCAGATGCAGATAATAAAGAAATGAGAACATATGATGCTTTTTGATAAAGTTCTTCGTATTAATCCGCGATGAAATTCTGATTTTAGTGAAAATCACAAACCAACCCCTATCTTCGGCGCACTGTAGGACGGAAACTATTAGTCGCACACGAAAAATGTTAAGACCAAAATTATGCAGAATTTTGTTCTCCCCATATATTATTTGAAACTTTTTTCTCACCCTCGAGTACCCATTCCCCGAAGCCGCAAACTTAGGCGTACGTTTAAGTAAGCAATGTCTGCCATCCCACCAAATTTCATATCTTTCAGACCTTTTGCTGTCAAAGAACCCCCACCGCCTCGACTAGTATTCAGATGATCGTTGATCACGCCATAGTGTTTGAGTGGCATGAGATGTTTAAACGTGGTTGTGAACTGGTGAATTATAAATCTCGTCCAAGTCGACCACAAACTGCGCAAACTGCCACAAAAATTGAAGAAATCACGAATTGGTACAAAATGATGACCGGATTAGCATACAATGAATTTGTTGTTTAACTTGAAAAAATATTCATGAAAATTAAGAGTACCAGAAGGTCCCGGCAAGATCTACTACAAAATAATGACGGATGAACAAAAAACGAATTAAATGACAATTTATCAGCAGTGGAAGTAGAGAGTCTGGACATTAAGCACAGTAGCAGGAAAGCTTGGAGCCTCATTAAAAAACTTACCAATGACCCAACAGACCATAAATATAATTATGGTTAATGTAACTGCTAATTAAGTTCCTCTTGAACGGACAGCCGGATCGAAACATCCAGAAGACTACATCTTACAGAAGAGCCCAAACATTGGAGCTACAATCAAGAAGAACCTCTTTTCATTCCAAAACAATTATTTTTTTTATATTACCGAGCAGACCGCATAGGCGAGGCCTAAATACCAGAGTACCGCGGCTGCTGGGAAATGGTTAGGTTAGGGGAAGTTTGCTAACGCGGGTCTTGAACAGGCAAACACTCGCAGGACAAATAAGCACATCTTCAAGCAGTCTGTTCCAAGCCTTCGGCACCCTAGGAATAAATGTAAGGTCGTACCGCTCGGTCCTTGATGTATGAAGAACGACCGCCCTAGAATGAGATGCAGCGGCCGCGCGGGTGCATCTGATAGGAACGATGAGCGGCGGAACTATAGTGGATAGCTCAGAGGAGCAGACTCCGTTTGAATATCGGTAGAAGAGCGATAGGTCACCAACAGCACGTAGGTGAGAAAGTGGCTGGAAGTGGCTCGTTAAGACCGACTCGCCAATTAGTCGAATTACTCTTCTCTGGACGGCGTCTAATGTAGTCAGGGCAGTAGGCGCAGCAGCTCCCCAGACTTATGTCTGGGCTCTTATAAGCAATACTCCTGGCCAGGTCTTGTCTGGGCTTTATACAGCGTGAGTAGGTTAGACGGTGAGAAGTAATTTCTGGCTCTGAATAGGTATCCAAGCTTTTTACCAGCAGCTGTTGTAATTGACGCAACGTGTTCGTGCCAGATCAGATTTTCTGTAACGTTGACTCCTAAGAGCTTGAATGAGTGACTCCTTGACAGAGCTTGATTGTTCGTTAGAACCGGGTGCTGGTTTGGGCACTTCTTGTTTGATAGCGTACAATACTGGGCATTGGAAGCATTAAATTCTACCATATTCTTGAGCCCCTAAGCGGTAATGGTCTCCAGATATTTGAAAGCGAAACAGCCGCTTCCAGTCTTTTGCTCTCCAGCAGAGTCTGCCCCTCTGAGCTATCCACTATAGTTCCGCCGCTCATCGCTCCAGATCGACAACAGAGATCGGTCTATTGCTCATGATGCCTGCCAAAGTACTGTCATCCATAAAACTGTGGATTGGGTTTGTGGTGCTAGAGTAGATCATTGATGTGAAGCAGAAACATTTTCAGTGCCAATACCGAACGCTGCGGAGCCCCAGCACTGACGCTATGGAAGCAAGAGGAAAAGCCGTCTACTACGACAGAGATCTTCCGATCTTGCCAACCGCAAAGCTTAACAGGGAGGCCGTAGAACGGAAGCTTGTTTAGTAGAGCTGCATGACACAGAGTTAATCTAATGCCGTTGAAATATCAAGGGCTACGACGTGAGCCTCGCCAGCCAAACGAATGGCTGAGGAGTTTGCTCCAAACATGTGTGACGATCAAACAAAACGCAATAACACCATTCTTGACCTTTTTGACTTTTTCATTGTGTAGTTATAAAAGCCGTGTAATACGTCCATCGATAACATTAGAACCCCTCAAATCGCTATGAATCCTATTGCATACAACCGTAAAAGAAAGCAATTCAATCAAAACGTAATAAATCCAAATTATCTTTGAAATTATTCATGATTCGTTCAAAGTGTAGTAAATCCCCAAGTCAGTAATGCAGTTAAAATCAACCAAGAATTGGCTATTTTATACAAGGTTTGTCCTACATAATATTATAGTTATTATAAAATATTGGTAATGTATTTTTTGTGAGTTGTAATTTATTATCAATATTTTGTAAAAAAGTAATTCATACTAAACGTAAAATATCCTGCTGCTCATCAAACAAACCGTAGTAAATCAGTCTGACTTTATCAAAACGTAATAAATTCATTCTTTTTTCACATATAGCTCGTCATGTATAATAAAAAAAGGTCCAATATCAGTTCATAAATGTCTCTTCTCACCTAGATATAAAATACCACAAAACCATTTCGTTAAATATTTCAGACATTACCTCAGACCTCCGGGCAGCATACCTTTAATCAAAAATTCTACGAGAAAAAATCGTCAGGATGGCAGGAAATTACCATCTGCGTGACGAGTTCTCCCAGGCCAGCGTGCCGGCACCTCTTCTGTTCAATTTGCATACCTGTGCCTGTCGGCCCTTCTACAAATAGTTTCATCTACGCCGATGACGTAGTCATCACATGTCAGTCCCAACACGTCGAGGAAATTGAAAAAAAGGCAACAAAGTCGCTATAAAGAATGGCCAAAGACTACAAACTAAAATGCTTATTTTGATAACCGGTAAGCGAACAGGGAACCGCAAATAGAGTGGAATTCGACAAGGCTGCAGCACCACCCAAACCCATTTTATTTGAGCGCTACCTTAGACAAGACTATGTCCTATAAAAAAGACGTAGAGAAAAAGTAAATACGAGGAACGGTTAAGCTGGTCAACTCTCAAAAGGGACCCACCCTAGCGTATTGCGGACGCCATCTCTTACCATGTGCTGTGCTTCAGTCAAATACCCATGCCCTGCATGGTCCAGATCGACTTGAGCTAACAAACTTGGATCCTAGCAGCGTATCTTTCATATCTAGTGATCAAATGACCATTACTAGCACACTCACAATGTATTCCGGCTAGAGCCTGCAAAGTTGTCCGAGCAGCTCCCGATATTTGCTCCTCTTTTCCTCCTCCTTGGAGACGATGTTCACCTCGGCAGAGGACACCGCCTTCTGTTGGTGGTCGAGGAGGACTATGTTGGGCTTATGGTATAAGCTCGAGCGTGGGGAATCAGTAGTTCCAGTAAATTCGGCACCTCTCGTGCATCACCACGGCAGCACCACTATCTCATCTATACCGTATGAGTGCCTTACATGGTACATGTGCCGATGGACGTACACAGTGCCTGCGTACACCTTACATGTCGACAAGGTGCGTACGGGTCTCTGGCGCCTGTAGGCAAGCTCTACAACGGATATCGAGCACATCCATGCCCATAGTCCTGGTGCTGTATACTGAGGTGTTAAAGCCATCGTCTTGAAAATCCATTATAGAGCTCTAACTCTCCGACTTCAACCCACTAGACCTTAGAAAGCAGAAGGTCAATTGCTCAGACAAACCATGCTCTTCTAGATGTTTGTAGAAGATTCCGTGGATTGGCTGATCTTTGTGAAATGTTTAAAGAAATTGGATTCGAGCACCTTTAATGCGGGTTTTTAATTGCGTGGGAGCAAGTTCCGTATCGGACTGCTGACATCTCCGCGTGAAGTCGAGCGTGAAACTGACTTCTTCGGCTGTCCCTGTTACTGCTCTGAAAAATCTGAAAAATGGAGTCAAGTTGATTGACTCACTACTTCCCACACAGAATAATGATACCATTTTATTGTTGTACCATTGCATAAAGCTATAGTCTGGAATCCCCTTTCTTGCGTCTCCCTCCTTAGGAACTAGGATGCCACAGTTTTTTTCTGCATGCTTTAACTGCACGATGCGAAACGATCAGGAAACTCGTATGTATACATCACAAAATCACATCACATGTCAGTGGATAGCCTATTATGACTACAACAAATTTTTCAGTTTTACAACGCTCACCCCCAACAGCCCCAATTTCAACCCCACCCAAAAATGAATAGAAAATGATCAGGAACCCCTAAAACGCCTAAAAACGAAGTATGAGCTTTTTTTATATTTTGTTTTTTTTATTATTGCTGCGCCGCCACTAACACGATTTTTCCAAAGCATACGCGTTTTCCATCCTCGCCGCGTGACAAAGTTTCACTAAAATCAATTCGATAATTTTCGCGTTACGCAATATATGTAGAACAATCTAAAACAATACTCGTATGTATACATCACAAATTCTAAGTCCCTTGGTTTCTATAATGAGAAAGGCAATGTTCGGATGGACCTAAAAAAGTGTATTATGCCGCTAGGCTTTTCATAGATCAATGGATAGCCCACTATGAATACAATAAATTTTTCAGCTTTATAACCCCCCACCCCCCAACCACCCCAAACTCACCCCCACAAAAAAAAGTAGAAAATGATCAGGAACCCCTAAAACGCCTAAAAACAAAGTTTGAGGAATATTAAAAATTTATAGTTTTTTGCTAATTACTCCGCCCCTCGTACAACGATTTCCAAAATTATATGAACATTACCTACTACGACCCCACAACATATCGCTACCCAATTTTCATCACAATCCATGTAGAGGTTACTGAGATTACGACATTAGAAGAACGCCAACAGACAGACAGACCGACAGACAGACCGACGGAAATGAGTGACGTATTTTTTCGTTATGTAGACATCATAAAACGCCCAAAAAGTGTATTATCTCAAAATCGAAAATTTCCGCGATCACAATAATCCCCTCACCTATCAGTGTGGGAAGTAAAATGAGCGCTCCTTTACCCGCATTCTTGAGTTCTCGCACAGAGCGGATCGGGTGATCCGTGCTCCTTGTAACATATCAGCCAGTGGTGGTCAGTACGTGTTGTATCGTGGGTCAGTACTAATCTATTGTGCAGGTGCTCCAAACTCACCCCCCCCCCCCCAGGTATCGTGGAAGGTATATTCGCAGAATCGAGGATCTAGGATGTTGACTTCCCTCCATATTCATCCTTTTGCGGGTATTTATATCGATTTGTCGCAGCTCTTCCATTTCCAGTCGATAGCACTAAAGCCGTGTAATAACAATGGGACCGCAAGCATGCTTGTGGCAGCGACTTTGTTCTTGCCGGATAGTTCTGATGATCAGATCTGCCGGAGTCGGATTTGTGAAACCTAGCCTGGGTCGATTATCGAAAGGCATTCGACACTACGTGTCATAAACTGATTATGCGGCTGTTAGAATGTCTTTCGGCAGACGATAAAAAAATATTGGAATGCATCAAACAACTGATTCCATTCTGGAAAGCCCAATTCGCTATACACTCAGCTGAGACTAGGATTCGGACAGAGCTGGTATCATTTAAAAGAAGCGTCTTCCTAGATGACTCCTTGAGTCATTTGCCTTCTGCATATCGCTACTGCCTTTCTCTATAGCGCTCAAAAACACTCAGGGATACAGCTGTGACACGCCAAATACCAGAGGGACAGGGTCACCCATTTATTTTAGACAGATGACATCAAACTTCCCTACAACGCGATGTACAGCAGTCGAGGATAGTGCAAGAGTACAATCCAGCTATTGGAATGTAGTTCAGGACAGACAAATGTGCCACGGGTCATCTCAAAAGAAATTGCTGCGGCGATAGTGAAGGTGAGGAGCAGTTCGTGGATGGTAGGATAACTGCATGTCGGAGATACTTCTTCTTGTAGTGGCGCAGCGTCACGTTCGGGAGGCAGGATTCGTCAAAAAGTATATTCGCCGCAAGTATTTGCACTGACTTCGGCAGATCTGGTGATCAGCACTATCCGGCAAGAATAAAATCGCTACCACAGACGTGCTTACGGTCCCTTTTTTATTATACAGATTTGGTGCTATCTACTGGAAAGTGGAAGAGCTGCGACAAATTGACATAAAGACCCGCAAAAGGATTGATATGGAGAGAAGTCTACATCCTAGGAGTATGAACTATTGATCTTGGAGCGTCTGCATAACAGAGTAGTACTGTCCTGCTATGTTACGAGGAGTACCCATCCCCTCATCCGCTCCTGGGAGCTTTATTACTAACTTTGGTGTCAAAAAATATGTTCACAATTACTAAGGAGATCAACGGAGCGACACACGCCTTTCGTTGATCGATTGATGTCAGCAAGTTCCAAGAGGCACTCACTTGTAGGCTTGAGTCCTTTCATACCGTAGAAAGCGTCACTGAAAAACGGTAAACGAAGTTGATGCTAGCCGTTCTGAAAGAAAGTAAGCTGTCGCGCACAAGACGCGGAAACCACCAGCCTCAAGCAGCCATAAATACACTGCAGGAGGAATATGCAGCCAAGAAGCAGCTACTAAGAGGCCTGATCTGTACCTCAAAATCCAAAGACTGGAAAGAACTGTGCGAAGACTTACACAGACAGCACAATATATTCCTGGAATATTCTTATTTAATCCAAAATAGATTGAGAATATTCAGAACATTAACAGAATGTTCTATGGACGTTTTTATTGGTTTCATTCCCATGAGGATATGCGTCATGATTATTCCATGAACGTGTCGATAAAAATATTCTGATAATATCATCTGGAGGATAATCTTTGAATATGCCTTTTGGTATGATTCTTAATGTAGGCGTGGCACCGTTGCAGGTTAGGTTTGAGATTTTTGAGGTTAGCTTCAGTCGTTACGGTGGCGGTGGTCGGTGGTGCCTGCTTATGCTTGTGCATTTTTCTCCTGCGATAATTGGATAGTTATCCGTATCCGTGTTCCGGAACGTGATTTTACTTGTTATTTAGTATATAACTTCATCTAGGAGCGACTAGGGTGAGCATAACTATTTTGTTTCTATAAATTACAGACTGTCTAGCACCATGTGGTAGCAACTCTCTTGTTCAGTCTAATCTCTATGTTCTATTCTTACTTGTCGTAGGTACCTACCCTAATTAATATATAATAACAACCACTAACAAGACATTTGCTATATTTGTGACTCTGAATTTCCAGTATTTATTTATTTATTATTACGTGGTGCACACTTTTTGCTCGAAATGTAGGTACTAAAATTGATTAAAATACGACAACATTTTGGTGAAAATTTATCATTGTAGTTAATGAAGTGTATTTGAATGTACATCGTATATGCTTTGAAATTAAACGGGTTATTTTTTTTATTTTGCAGGACAATACGGGAGGACGACTCCGTGCAACGAAATGTGTTTTTTAATGAATACATTAAACTTGTACAATTATAAATAGGGGTTCCGTTTTATCTATTTTTTTTTTCATTAATCCCTCTATAATTGGAGTATATTGGGTCCAACCTTATTTTTATTTTTTGTCAATGATCTAGCTTTAAGTAGGCCCGATACATTTGTATCCTTGTACGCTGACGATACAGCTTTCATTGTAACAGCTGAAGATAATATTTCGCTTAGCGCAAATGCTTGTAGCTCCTGTAAAGGTATGGAAGATTATTGCGATACAAATGGCTTAATCTTAAATAGCTGTAAAACAGAATTAATTACGTTTAGTACTCTAAAAACAAATACTAGCCTACTCGTTAGATGTCGTGGTATCACGGTTAAACAAGGTGCGTACGTTAAATACCTAGGTATATATTTCGATGAAACTCTTTCATGGTCAAAGCAAGTAGATGAAATATGCAGTAAACTAAAGACCCATTGCTTTAAATTGTCGCAGCTAAAGTTGTATGTTGACAACGATATTTTAAAAATGTACTATTTTGCCCACATCAACTCTGTATTAAATTACTGCATCATTTGTTGGGGGAACTGTTCTCTTATTAATGAAATCTTTGTCATACAAAAAAGAATTGTAAGAACTATGTGTGGTAAAAACAGAAGGTACTCGTGCCGTACCCTGTTTAAAGACTGTGGTATTATGACCGTTCACTCTCTGTACATTTTCAACTGCATTGTTTATGTTAAAAAGAATATGTCTAATTTTAAACAGAAAAATACTGATGAACCGATGTATAGTCTAAGACCTGACTACAATCTGAAACTCCCTGTTCATCGTTTAGCACTCACGTCAAAGAGCCCTAACGTAATGCTATTAAAATTATACAATAAGTTGCCTGTAGCTATTAAAAAGATTAATTCTGTGTCTGTATTCCTGAGGGCTGTTAAAAAAATATTTTTAAAAAACCCTTTTTACTCTATAGAAGAGTATATGACTCACAAATTTTAATATTTTGTTAGTGTTTGTCTATTGTATGTTTTATTTACTTGTTTGTTGTTTACTTTTTCTGACTGTATTCCGATACTCGATGTAGAGTCTTATGGAAATAAACGAATCTATCTATCTATCTATCTAATTAGTGTTTGCCTAAATCAATGCTGCTCAAAACACTGTACGAAAGTTGGATGCTAGGTTATATATATATACTACTCGCGTTAGGTACCTAGGCAGACAACAAGAGTTACAAATAAATGAAATGAAGTAATATCTAGGCGTAGGGATGTGGCGACCCCATCGCCCAGAGGTGATGGTACACCTTGCACCGACGACGGTGCATCATGTACTATTATCTCTGCAATCAGCCACAGGGGGGAGAAGTGGAGTCACTTAGCTTCGCCCGCGGTGCAATCACCCCCACATCGGAATATTTCCGGGAAACTAGAAATAGGTTCCCGCAAATAGGCGGCGCCAAATGGCCTCATGGTTCATGTTCCGTCGCTGGGCCGATGTTCCCGGTTTCTCATAAGTGACAAATTAGATTAATTAGAAGAAAAAAATGCTCAATGGCTCTACCAGGATCAAAAGATTCCGGAGGTAAAATACCTGGCCGTTCGGATCTCCGGGTGCCAGGTGGTCTGGGGGGAACATTAAGCGAAGTTTGTTTAAAGAATTGTGCTGCCACTCCTCGTCAGGCTAACAACAGAAGCCGTCCTCCGCAGCAACTTCGCACTGACGACAGGCCCGAAGGCCAGAGAAACATTTTCAGGGCCGACTTTACAAATATACGAGGACTTGCCTCCAACATAAACTCTGTCCATCAACACCTTCAGGCAGAGAAGCCACACATTCTGGCTCTTACGGAAACTCAAGTCGGTTCTTCAACAATGGATAACTGCTTCAGATATCCCGGATATGACTTATACACCCGATTTAGACGTAGGTTTGGCGTATGCATGTACGTTAAATCTGGGCTTTCTTGTCATCGAGAAGAAGAGCTCGAACTGGAAGGATTTGAGATCATATGGCTCAAAATATCTTTCCAAAATCATTCCAAGTTTATATGCTGTATTTATAGGCCACCAAGCAATAACAACTACAAAGAGCTCTTCGAGAAGCTTTCAGCCACTGTGGACGCGCTGCAATCAGATCACCCTCATTCAGAGATAGTCTTTCTGGGTGACTTCAACGTTCACAACTCCTACTGGCTCAAACACTCAAACAAAACGGACGACGAGGGACGTGAAGCTGAAGCCTTCGCTATTAGCTGCGGCTTGGAGCAGATAGTCAAAGAACCAACAAGGATCCCCAGCCGCCACGGAGATTTTGCTAGTCTGTTGGACCTATATCTAACAACCACTCCAACAATCTACACAGTGAAAGTAACTGCTCCACTGGGATCGTCTGACCATAACACCGTCTCAACGCTATGCAGAACGCATTCTCCAGATCTCCACCATGCAAAGCCTCGCCGGGTCTGGCATTACGGATCAGCAAGGTGGGACGACCTAAGAGAATACTACCAGTCCTTTCCCTGGAACGACGTCTGCTTCAAGTCACGAGACCCATCAGCTTGCGCCCAAGAAATAACAGAGGTATTAATATCTGGCATGGAAGCCTATATTCCTCATGTCGTCAAGCATCCCTCCAAAAACAAACCATGCTTCAATCAACGGTGTAGAGATGCGGTTTCCTCTAAAAACCACCTTTACAAAGAATGGAGGAAAAATCCAAATGAAGAGAACCACCGCAGTTTTATCGACGCCAGAAATCACTGCAAACGCGTGATTGACAGCAGCTAGGAGGAACACAACCAAAAAATTAAGAACAAGCTCCTCTCATGTCCTAGTTCGTCCAGAACATTCTGGTCAGTAGCTAAGGCTGTTAGTCAGAACTTTTCCTATTCGTCAATACCACGCTTGACCAGAGAGGACAAGTCCATCGCTTCTGCTCCTAAAGAAAAAGCAGACATCTTGGGGAAGCTCTTCGCAGCCAATTCTACTGTAGACTTTCAAGGAAGTACTCCGACCACCACCATAAGCGTGAACTCGAGAATGGCAGAGGTCAAATTTCAACATCGAGATGTAAAAAGCATCCTCCAAAAACTGAACACCAATAAAGCTACTGGTCCTGACCAAATTCCAGCCATTGTCCTTAAACGCTGTGCCGCTGAACTTGCACCTATTCTTTGCAAGCTCTTCAAACTTTCGTATCAACAAGGCGTGTTTCCCGATTCGTGGAAGATTGGCTGCGTGCAACCTGTCCCTAAGAAGGGCAAAAAAACTGATCCCACCAACTATAGACCTGTGGCTCTTCTTAGCATCATTTCTAAGGTTATGGAGACCGTCATTAACACACAGCTCCTGAAATACCTGGACAACAATGACATCATAAATGATCGCCAGTATGGCTTCCGCAAGCACAGGTCTACAGGTGACCTCCTTGCCTACGTCACTCACTTGTGGAACAGAGCAACAGACAAACATGGCGAATCCCGTGTTGTTGCACTTGACATATCGAAAGCCTTCGACAGAGTGTGGCATGACAGACTTCTGGTCAAGCTTGCTGCTTATGGACTTCCACCTGGCCTGCGCCAGTGGCTGAATAGCTTTTTGAACGATCGATCTCTGTTTGTTGTAGTCGAGGGCTGTTCATCAGACGTATTTTCAATAAACGCCGGTGTTCCTCAGGGATCTGTCTTATCTCCTACACTGTTTCTGCTGTACATCAACGAGCTGCTGGTAATAACATCCAATCCAATCTACAGCTTCGCAGATGACAGTACATTAGTGTCGTGCATGGAACCAGGCAAGCCACTATCATCCCAGGAGACGGTACGTCGGCGACAGCAGCATGCCTCACAGATCAACGCAGATATCAAAACAATTGTCGAGTGGGGATTAGCAAATAAAGTACAGTTCAACGTACAAAAAACTCAGGCAACAACACTGACAAAGAAGTCTCACGATGGCTTACCAACCGTGGAAATGGAGGGTCACCCCATAGTCGAATCACCTTCCATCAAGCTCTTGGGAATCAACATCAACAATAACATGTCCTGGCACGACCACGTCGTCAGTATTGCTAAAACGGCATCCCAGAAGCTTGGAGTTTTGTTCCGCTGTAGGAAGTTGTATACACCAGAGCAACTGCTGCTGCTCTACAAGGCACAGATCCGACCATCGCTGGAGTATTGCTCCCATGTATGGGGATGTGCTCCGAAGCACTCTCTAAAGCTTCTGGACACCATCCAGAAAAGAGCAATTAGATTAATCGATACGCCTAACCTCACAAAGGACCTCCACAGCCTGGAACATCGAAGGAGGGTGGCTGACCTATGTCTGTTTTACAGATTCTATCACGGAAGATGTTCGAGTGAGCTCTCCCAGATAATAACACCAAAGGTCGTCCGAACCAGGAATACTAGAGGAGCTCTGCGAGCTCATCCTTACCAGGTCGAGGTCCTTGCTCCCCGAACCAGTCTCCTCCAACATTCCTTCTTTTGGAGAACTTCGACGCTGTGGAATCAGCTGCCGGGGAATTTGTTTCCCGACGGCTACAACCTGCAGCGTTTCAAATCTAACGTGAACAGACATTTGTCCTCTCGCAGCGCTTCTACAGCGCCATAGGCTTTCAGCCTTTGCGGGAGGCCGACCATAAAAAACAAAAAAATAAAAGGCATTAGTTTCTTTCCTACATATATTCTTCAAAGATATACCAGGAATCTTCCTACAATATTTGATACATCTTAATAACAATCGTAGAATATTCTGAGAGAATAGCCTATGTATGTTTCTTCAAAGATATACCACGAATCTTACTACAATGTCCCGTACATCTTAATAATATTCGTAGAATATTCTGAGGGAATAACCTATGCACATTTTTTGGATTCCCATTTTCACATTCCTGGAATGTTCATCAGATAATCTATATATTCATGGACTTTTCATGGAATGATACAATGCTCCAAAATGGTGATTCTTAGAATGTTCCTAGAATATATTGTGCTGTCTGGGTAGAACATGACATGTGGTGTGAAGGGTACAAGTTGGTCACCAAAAGGATGATCAAGCAATCACAATCATCACCGTATCTGCTGAGTAACGACAGAAAGGTAGAGATAATGAGAGAACTATACCCAAGTAGTTCAGAAGCTTGGGAGACGAACAGTACCGAAAGCTCCTGGCCCAGATGGTGTCCCTCCGGAGGGATCAATGCGATTGCATGTGCAGCACCACAGCTACTATCAGGTCTATTCAACGCAGTACGCAAATCATACGAAAGGCGTGGAAAAGGGCAAACGTGGTATTGCTAAGCAAGATCGGAAAACCACCAGAGGTTTCCTCTTCATACAGGCCGATCTGTCTGTTAGATACCATCACCATCGCAATGTTGTACGAAATTCTGATAAGAGAGAGACAGATATTGAAAAGACAGGAGGACTCTCGCCATGCCAATTAGGGTTGCGCTCGGGGAAATCCACCATCGATGCCCACGGTAACAAAGGTTGCGGAAGAAACCAAGAAGAAATAGTGTGCGTTGGTGACGCTGGATGTCCGCAATATTTTTAATACAGTCTCATGATTATAAAGAAACTAGGAAAGCTAAATATTTCAAAATACCTAAGGAATCTTATAAGCAGCTACCTAGACTCCAGATCAATTTGCATAGCTGGAACCAAAATTCCTATGAAAACAGGGGTGCCTCAAGTATCTGCCTCAGGGCCGTTACTCTGGAACACCCTGTATGATGGGGAGCTGAGGCTTTCGCTGCCTAGCGGCGACTGGCGTCTAGAAATTATAATATATTTTGGGTCAAACCTCTAACGTGCTAGGGAATACTGTCAAAAAAATATCCGCGTAATTTAAACGTAATGTTATAATTTATTTTCGACATTAAGGTGCATTGAAATTAGTTTCAGAGTTGGGAATTAAAAATACATAAGGAAAATTAAAATGGTAATAACCATTACTAGAAATTATTAATGGTGCGCAACATAGATAAGACTAATATTTTAATACAGGGAGAAAGATTATCGAAGGCATTTTGCAATGTTTTGTTGAGTGAGCAAGAAAAATGAGATAATATATTTATGGTAACCATATACATATATACATAGGTAGTAATCGTTCAGTGAATGTCGATTAGGTTCCTGCCTAATAGTAAATAAAAACGAACGAACTGTATCAGATATAATTTTTTATTTACAGAAAATAATATTAAATCCTTAATTGCTGCACTTAGTGTCAATTGATTCGCTATAAAATTCGCCTCATTCGTCTCGGGTTTTAACAGAGCACCTTTCAGTTTTTTTGTTGCTTTCTTGGTAGATAACAAACGTTTTTGACAGATAATTTTTTTATTGTGAGGAGTATTTTTGTTCCCATGTGGAGATTCCATGCTAGACCCTCGAGGCCCCAAATATTTTTTAACTGTCCTCAATGTTGGCTCCAGCGATGCAGTAATCTTCTTAAATGCTTCTAGTTCTTTTAACGATGAAAAATTTTGTATTATTTTTGTATGCAATGATATTAATTTTTTCTTTTCAACGTTTAATCTGTTTTCTATTCGATCAACATCTAAATCAGGTTTATTTAGGACTTTTACTAATTTGTCCTATTCAGTGGCTCATTTAATACCTGTTTCATCAATCAATGATTCATCAACATCTAAAAAAAACAGGTAGCTATCAAACTATTCAAACTAATATACGGAAAACATAAGACATATGTTACAAACACATCACCCAATGCCAAGCATTTAAAAATGTATAGGTAATAAATAGAGTAAGCGATGTCCTCGAATAAGTAAAAGGACTGTAGTAAATGAACAAATTCAACCTCTTGGTTTAGATTTTGGAAAATTACATTGAGTTCGAGGGGCACACTTATATTACATGTTGCAAAAATCCAAACCAGTGAACAACCTCCCATTGCCAATGCCCGTAGACCGTAAGAAAATAGTATAATAGGATTGAAAGAGGAAAAAAACAGTATTTTGGAGAAAAAATCCGTATTTCATGTTTTTTCATGTTTTGAACACATACTTTTTGGAACTTTCCGGAGCTTGTCAATAAACTATAAACTTATCATTTCATGAGCCTCATCACATTTTAGATCAGAATTAAAATTAAAATGTGTTCCTATCCTATCATCAAATCACTTCACATTCATCTCAGAAATTAAATACCCTTACTATGATTGCCAAAGTGGCAGGAGCAGAAAGTAGCTACGAAATTATTTTTGTATTAGTAACGAATACTTCTGAAGCATTTACTAGCAAATAACTTCATTTTTTGCCAGTGCTAATTTTGATAAAATCTTTATGGCTGCGGATAAAGGATCAATGTTAATTAAAACAGTACCTATGTTAGATACTTTTTCAAGTTAAACAGTAAAAAGTATTATATAGCGAAATACAGTATAATACTGTTTTTAACAGTAAGGCTGGCAACCGTTGTGCAGAGTGTAAAAGAAAATCGATGCATTAGATTTGCTAGCTGAATAATACTAGAAATAGTTATTTTCTCGCAGCTTTACTACTGATTATTCGATACCGATGCTAGTATATCAACAATTAATATACATGCACAACATTTCCTTAGGTATACCCAAACCACAGAACACATTACAAATTAACTGACCTCATTTATTTTTGGCAAATATTTACACAACTATGTTCTTGTGCTAAGTTCGGAGTTCAGTAAAGTAGCATAGTTCAAAGTACCTGATAAAATGATTATAACTGGAAAAGAATGTTAATTACAGCTCAATTATAGTCTTTGCTCGAATTTATGTATTTGTAAAAATTAAATATCTATGCATACCTCCCGATCTGGTATCAGTATCATTAACATCATTGCGCTTCAGGTATTGGCAAATTAAATGTATGTGTTTACACATATTCCGTCTTATGCTATTATCCACACACGTACAGGAGTACGGATGTAGACAAGCCTCACATGCAGTACAAAGCAGTCTACAGTCACAATGGAGTTTCTTCTTTTGAATAAGGTGAAGCTCATTTGTTGAGTTTGATGGTACCTCTCAACCAACATCAGATAATTATGATAACACTGCCTGTATCTAAACTAAGACTCAGTTTATGCCTTTTCCGCAGTTCTTTCATCTTGCTCGAAACTTTTCCTTTATTTAATGTAATGAGTCTCAAATAATTTATCTTTCACTAGTTCCATTAAAATGTTGATGGTTTTATCCAGACGTCGTACTTGTTTTCCATTCAAATATAAGTACTTAATGGTTTGGTGCATGTGTTCTATGCTCATGTTTGTATTTATGCCTGCATGTAACCGATAACAGTAATCGCATGATATTGAGTTGTTAATATAATATTTTTCGAAACACTGTCAAAATTCCATTGTTTCAGGAGATGTTAATAGAGATGTTAGGAAGTTTTGTAACATAGCAGTAAATGCAACAATATCAGTCTCCTGTAATAATGTACGCAGTTGTTTGTACACAATTACCTAGAACATAAGTTGATATGTACGTTACGGAAAGGGTGAAAATTAAATTTCAAAATTACCTTCTGGTCTTGGCCGTTTACCTTGCTCAAGTTTCTTCTCCATGCTTTATCTATGTGCCAGGAACAGAAAAGTCTGAAATTCAGGATAAAAGATATTTATTGATTCATTCATGATTTGCACCCATGCATTGTAATAATATTTTGCCATATCTGACACAAAAACCTGGGAATTGATGGCCCTTCCTAACTTCTCTTTTATCTTGATGAAAAATATGGTCATAATTTCTTCATCAGAACGATTTCCAATCATAAAACAATAAGGAAATCCCTTTCGCATATCATCCAATACTAATAAAGTCGTCATTTAAAAAATGTGAGTATTTAATCCATGTGTCCCGTCGATGCAAATGACGTCTTCTGAGTATTTTTCTAAAACCTCCAACTGTCCAGGATGCATGATAATTAAAAGAAAATAAAATCTTTTTTCAAACAAGGAAAATCATCAACTAAGACACCTTGGGATTTGTAAAATAGCACTATTCCACTATTTTGAACTTCCTGAATCCAAGATTCAATACTGACGACTTCATTTTTATGCCGAATCCCTTCTGATGAATTTAAATTAAATGACTGAGAAATATTATGGAGATCTTTTTCTTTCTTCCAATTTGTTATTACTAACAGGATCTCTTATGTCATCCAATATAGAAGCAAGGAGAATTTTAGATGCAAGTTTGCAGGCTATTTCGATTTTCTCATCATCACTGATGCTTAAGTGACTTAAGGCATTACTGAGTTCAGTATGAGTTTGAATGAAGTTTACTTTAACAGTACCATTTTCAATGAATTTGTAGTTCTTGGGTTTTTAGGCCGGCGTCGTTTAGCGTTAAAGCTTGACGTTTCGCCACCACGAGTGGATGGCGTCTTCAAGCTTTAACGCTAAACGACGCCGGCCTAAAAACCCAAGAACCACAAATTCATTGGACGATGGCCGCGAAAGCCTTACACAGTATAGTACCATTTTCCAATACACATACTTTCATTTGAGAAGGACATATTCCATTAATTGTTTTGCTTCCCTGTTTTTAAGTGCCTGATGTCTTGACCCTTTTTCACATAAAAGCCTGAACGATGGCAAATGTAAGTTAATTTCTTTGTGCCCCTCATAGTCATGTATGTATATATGTAACACATAAAGAATGATTTTTCTTCTCCCAGTTTTCCATTTCTGAAATTCTAGTTCATTAGAAAAATGGTCTTAGTCTTGCCTTTCTATCTTAATGCTGTGATGTCCCTCAAGATGGACTATTAAATTTGATTTTAAAAGATTTGCATAATCACAAAAAACACACTTTATGAATCGATCCTTTTTTTCAACATCAATTTCTTCTTCATTGTTTGACTGATGAGTTTTCTGATGCCTTTTAAGATTATATATATAATCAGCTCTACAGGCCTTGTAGGCCTAAGGCTTGGTTGGAGATTTTTCTCCACTCATTCCTGTTCAATGCTTTGTTTTTCCAATTTCTGACATTCAGCTTCTCTAAGTCTTCCTCCACTGCCGTCAGCCATTTCCTCCTGGGTCCTCCTCTTCTTCTCTTCCCTGTCACACTCCTCCTAAGCATTTTCTTTGCTGCTCTCGAATCTGGCATTCTTTCTAGGTGTCCTAACCATCTAATACTTTGTGCTTTTATGACCGATGTTATAGAATGGCTATCATATAATTCCATCACCTGCTCATTTGTTCTTCTGGTCCACATTTCGCCTATTTTTTGCCTTCCATATATCCCCGCAAGATCTTTCGTTCCCAAATTTCTAATTTCTGTTCTTCTGACTTATTTAATGTCCATACCTTACATCCATAAGGAGTGATCGGTCTAATAACTGTTCTGTACAATCTCTCCTTTGCTCTTCTAGATACCATTTTCGACTTCAAGATTTTTCTGAGCGATCCGCGCTTCTGCTTCCTTTGTTTATCCTACTATTAATTTCTCTCGTCTCTTCATTTCTGTTGTTGATATTGACTCCCAGGTAGTTGAAATTTTCTATTGCCTCAAATGTGTGTTTTTTCATTTGTGCCGCTCTTTATGACTAAATCCTCGTCTTTTTCCCCATTACCGCTCCTCATGACCATGTATTTTGTATTGTTTTCGTTAATTTCTAGTCCCTTTCTTTTTGCCGAAATTTCTAATCCCCTTGTTATATCCTGTAACTCTTTCTTTGATCTCGTTATCAGGACAAGGTCGTCGGCGTATGCTAGACATTGGTGTTTTAAGTTAAATATTGTTCCTTTTCTATGGATGTTGCTCTCTCTTAGTACATTTTCTAATACAATATTGAAAACTGTTGTAGACAATGGGTCTCCTTGCCTTACACCTCTATTTGTTTTAAAACCCTCTGACTTAAGTCCATTTACCCGTATCTTATTTTCTGTAGTTTCTAGCGTCATTTTATTAAGCCGCACTAACTTCTGAGGGATGTCGAGGTTCTTCATCCCTTTGTAGATTTCATGTCTGTGTATTTTGTCGTAGGCTTGTTTGAAGTCTATAAATAAAATATGCATCGATAGGTTGTACTCGCAGCTGCAACACATTATCTGTTTTAAGGTGAAGATCTGGTAAGTGACGGATCTCCCTCTCCTAAAACCAGCCTGGTAGTCTCCAATTACTTTATCTTCATATTTACCTATCCTTTGTTTTATCAGGCCTGCAATAATTTTATAGACAACGTCAAGTAGGGCAATACCTCTGTAGTTATTACAGTCTGTGATGTCTCCTTTCTTCAGAATCAGGATTAGGATTGCTTCTGACCACTTTCTTGGCATTGTTTATTACTCCCATATCCTCACCACCAGCTGATAAATGATTTCTTCCAGTTTCGGCCCGCCTTCTTTAATGAGTTTATTTATAATCCCGTTCTCCCCTACGCTTTTGTTGTTCTTCAAGTTTTTGACTATCTGTTTTAGCTCCTCTCTCGTTGGTAATTCCTCGTCATCTTCGAAGCTTGTATTCGTGTCGTCGTCAGGCGTCTCATCATCATAGCTATTGAGTATATCACTGAAGTGTTGTTTCCACCTATTTACCATTTCTGATTCTCCTCCTATCAGATTCCCTTGAGTGTCCTTACAAAATATCATTTTTTGTCTGTAGTTGCTGCTTGCTCGTTTGGCTTCCTGATAAAAGTTTCTCATATCCTTATTAGTGAATTTTTCTTCGATATTCTGCATGCTTTGTTCAAAGTACTTCTTTTTTTTCCTTCTGCAGACTGACTTCACCTTTTTCCTGATACCTCCTAATCTATTTCTGTTCTCAGTGAAGTTTAGATCTAACATCCTTTTTTTTGGCATCATTTCTTTGGTCCATCTAGTATTCACATTCTTCATCAAACCATTCCGTCCTGAGGAGCTTCGCTTTCCTATCTCGAATACTTTTGCAGCTGATTTTATTGCCCCTTCTATTTTCGCCCACATGCTCTCTATACTCTGGTCTTTTTGAATTTGCTCAAGCTTTCCTTCCATCATACCAACAAAGTCTTTTTTCACATTTTCATCCTTGAGCTTCAACTTGTCATAGGTGATATTATTAGCCCTATGGCTCTTGAACATCTTTGGTGCGCTGAATCTTATTTTTGCCTTGACCAAATAGTGGTCAGTATTAGCTTCGGCCCCTCTGTAGCTCCTTACATCGAGCAGGTTAGTTTGATGTTTGCTTTCAATTACTACATGATCAATTTGATTTTCTGGAGACCTCCATGTTGCTTTATGGATATCTTTATGCCTGAAAAACGTTCCGCCTATCTTCAATTGCCTCTCGTGCGCAAACTCGATGAGTTTGAGGCCATTTCCGTTTGTGACTACATGCTTACTGTGGTTTCCTATAGCCGGTTTGTAAATCTCCTCTTTTCCAATTTTTGCATTGAAATCCCCCAAAACAATTTTTATATCATAATTTGGTGAGCTATTATACACTTCCTCTAAATCCTCATAAAATTTTGCCTTTATCTCTGCATCTTTTTCTTCTGTGGGAGCGTGTGCATTAAGAATTGTCATCTTTCTGAATTTTCCGTGCAATGTAATTTTGCACAATCTATTTGAAATTGGCCAGAAATTGGTAACGTCCTTTTGAAACATCTTATTTAATAGGAAACCTACACCAAAAGATCTGTTATCTCCATCTCCACTATTAAAAGCAACGAACTCTCCTATTTCGGTAATACCAGTTCTGGTCTGTTTTGTTTCCTACAGAGCCAGTAAATCAATTCTGTATTTTTGCATTTACTTTATTATATTTTTAAAAGCCCCTTCCACACAAGTTCCCCTAACATTCCATGTACCTATATCTATTTTATTTTCCTTTTTTTTACTTTTTTGTTTACTCACGTCCGTTCGAATTGCCGCCGCCGGTCTATCGTTCTTGGTCTGCTCTCGATCCTTCTTGAAAGCTATTTTGGGTTTTTTGGAATGTCCTTCTTCTCTATGCTTCCATCACTTCGCCACATTCATTTTATTCCATCTACTGTGAGGCTATTGTAGCCCCTTTTAATGTCTTTCCCTTCACTCTTGAGTTCCTTGTATTTTTCTCTTATTTCTTTCTGGATCTTTCTTTCAGCTGCTATTAGGTCGTTGTTAATATATACTGCTGCTCCTTGAATAAACCTGAACTTATACTTTTTTTGCATTATTCTGGATTTTTCTTCATTACTGCTAATCCTGAGTAACCAAGTTTTATCTCGCAGTTTTTGAGCACTTTCTATATTGACTTCTTCCTGCAAGTGGTGCTTGATAAAGTTACTCATAGTTTCCTTCAGTGTCGTTCCGTCGCTAATACTAGTATCTATTTTTAGACCTGACACAATCACATTGTTCTTTTTCATGTCTCTCTCTCTCCATTCTGGTTTCTAATAACGAAAGAGACTGCTTTGTTTCTTGTAATTCTTTTTTCAACATATCGTTTTCAGTTTTAAGTTCCTTCATATATTCCCTGAATTCTTTGTTATCTGCTCGAATTTGTTTCATCTCAGAGAGAAGCTGTTTCAGTAAACTGTTGGTGCCTTCCTGCTCATTCTCCGATATTTGATTCTGCCAGCTGTTTTTCTATGGTGTCCTTTGTATCCTCTTTGATCGGCTGAAGGGAGATGGGGATTCCCTATCTTTCCTCTTTCGGTCGTCTGATACTTAGTCATCACTATCTGTTGCCGCCATATTCTCTTTCAATCTAACGACTGCGCCAAGGATATAGTTCTCGTCGTCCGATCGGAAACTGTATACCTTATCCGTCTTTAGATCAGATTCCACTCCACTCGTTTTTCTTAGCCGACAACGTTGCGAATAAATTGCTCGAGTTCATACCTTTTCGCTGCTGAGCCAGCCAGCCTAACCTAGCTTACCGATTTGTTTACGTTATTGTAAAACACTCTTCAAATGGAATCTAAACTGTACTTTTAATTCACGCACTAAACCAGCACTCAAGAAATTCACTGTGTTTCCGTTTTTGCATTTAAATTTCACTACACTCGCGTAAAACGGAATATTTGTAGCTCAAACTAAATGCCGTCTTTTTCGCGTTTAGTGCCACGTTGCCGTTTTAAGATTATATAAATGTGAAAAATTTTTCTTGCATTCATGACATTGATATGGATACATTTTTGGTGACGTCATTTCATTTACATTTTCTGAAATAAAATAACTGTATTTTTAAACAATGTTGGGATGTACGGCATTAATCATTACATACCTGGGTGAAACCATAGTGTATGTATTAGACCAGTGGTGAATCTCAGAAGCAACACCGTTGATCTGCGAACGCGCGTTTACTTCGACACCGACGGGACGTCGGAGGTTTGGAACATACTAAATATCGCCACACATCGCCTACTGGATGGCAACTCAGTAGGTCGCGACGCGTACGTTCGTTTTGCGGTGGAGATTCGCCACTGGTCTAATACACTGTGGGTGAAACTTAGTGATATGTTTTTTGAAACTGGAATATTTAGAGAACGTTTTCATGCACCTATCACACCTTGCAATACATCTAAATGATTTATTAGGTGCTATTATATCTGAAGGCTCATCTAAAAATATACGGAGCAACGATGTAAATACCTATGGATTACAAAATTAAAAATCATTATCGAACCTGGATGAAATTTTCTCAAGTGTGTTCTCAAATTAAATTTCTTGGAAAATGTAGTCTTGCAAATCGTGCATGCATGTTCAACCTTGTACCTTGTTTTTCATCAGCTTTTATTTAATTTCAATTTTCTAAAACCGACGACAACTGAAAACATTAAAAACAACATAAACCATATGTCAACTGTAAACACAGAACATTAGATATTCTAGAGTGAACGTCAACCGTTTCGTGTTGTGACCTTGTGGAAGCCAGGGAGCCAAAGTACATTATAATTTATAGACGCCAGTCTAGCGACGTAAAGCTAAAGACAGTAGCATACGCCGACGATCTGGCACTAGTTATCGTGGCAAACGAAGAGGCAGGGCTTGTTCATAAAGCCAACACGCATCTCTGTGCAAGATAGGTGGATGTGCGATCACAAGCTTGTTGGCTCCTGAGAAAACGGAGGCAGTTATAATGCGCGGCCCAAGGAGCAAGAGAGCTAACGTGGAGTGCAAGTCCCAACAAGAAAGTCCATAGTGTACCTCGGAGTCACATTAGATAACGAGAGGTGTCACGGAAAACACCTTAAAGGAGTAGTGGCAGGATCTGAGAAGAAGGCGGCTATACTGTCACGAGTGATGCCAAATGTAGGAGGGCCCAGTAGCAACAAAAGAGCATTACTGTGCCAGGTTGTACAGTTTGTCATCCTGTATGGAGCTCCTGCGTGGTGTAAAGCCACGAAAAGGTATCAGAAGGTGTTAGACAGCTTGCAGAGAAAGTCTCTGCTAAAGGTGGCCAATGCCCACACAGCATTTGATATCCACTGTATGGCCCCAGGCTGTCCTTAAAGGGATATACAAAATGTCCCAGGGAAAGCCATATCCTGGACGATCTGGCATGGGATAGCCTATAAATATCCCGATAGGACTTTATTAGACCACCATGGGTAAGCCTATAGGGAAATCCTCAGGTTGGCCCAAAACATTATCATTTAGTCTGCCGTAGGTTAGCCTATAGGTAAATTCTTAAGTTGTTCTTAAATATAGTAGTACAGACGCCATGGGTCACCTTATGCGAAAAACTTAGGTTACTCGAAAAGAACGGGATTATTTTTCTAGAACTGTTTTCCCATACTCCACTGGCTTACATGCTGGGTTATTCTTGGGCACAGATTAGCTACTGCGGCACACTTTTCACTGGCACCATTACCATCTCAAGATCCAATAGAACTACCATCCGAGTGTTTAACACAATTCAATCTAACCTCATTCTGTTACATTTCTTCATGAAGTGCATCGTGATATAAAGTTTTGCCATTAAACTTTCCTCTTCCTTTTTAATGTTCCTATAGAATGTTGACTTGAACAATTTTTCACCCACCTAAATAAACAGGTTACCGAATGATTATCTGACTTGCAAGTTGTGGTTTGTACTTGGGGGGCCCTTAGCGTGTCGGAATTGTCAGTTACTGGAGGGAAAGGCATTGGATGATATGATAACCGGCGAAAAACGATACCACCATTATATTTGCTGGTCGAAGAGAGGACACTGATCCGCCATGGTCAAGCAGGCAATGCGATAAGCCGCCCTGAGGCTAAAAGGCTTAAGTGACAAATCCTATGGAATGAGACCACTGATATCGCACAGTCGACGAAACGACTAATTCCATTGATAAAATAATGGGCGAAATTCAATCATCGACAGACGTACTATTTCCTAACGCAGACACTGTCTGGGCATGGGCCTTTTAGAGTGTATAGGATAAGGATAGGACGGGTGATGGACGAGAGACGCCTGCACTGCGAGGCGCAAGACACGGTCGAATATGCCCTGTTTCTGTGCGACAAATGGAGGCCATACAGGCAGGAGACAACTCAAAAACTGGAGAGTGAACTGACCCCAGAGACTATGGTCCCGCTGATGTTATCCACCGTAGAGGCATGGAACATTATACATGAGATGGTAGACAAAATACTCTCTGTAAAGGAGAGGGAGGCACGATCTTAAGATTAGATGAAGATAATAAGATATTCTGCAAAGAATATTGTTCGCGATGATGCCAGGTGCAGATGGAGATAGAGCAGAGTTAAGAAAGTCCGTGGGACATGTGATCAGAGGGCTCAAACTGGTTCAACGTCGGGCGGGCAGAGTCACAGCTTCGGGTATGCGAGTGCTTCTGCCCTTGCGATCAAGCTGATTTCCTAAACCCTCTAGAATAAAAAACAATTACTACGACAGTTACATCGAAGCAGTAGTGACAACATTACTCCTTCAAACTAACTATAGAAGTTAATCCAACAATTTTTCTAACCACTTACAAAAACACCAGTTATATACGCCAGCAGTTAATATTCCAAAGTTAAACATCGAGAGCTGAACATTTATGGCTGAGGCTTGATGTATCAGAAGAAAATAAAAGTATATACGCCGAAAGCATAAGGGAGAAAAATATTCACTTTTAGGCTGGATACTGCTCCAAACTCATTGGAGAGACCTACAGGATTCGCAGACAATGTGCAGCGCAATACAACATACATTTCGTTACTCGTGCAAGTAGTAGTTACTTTCCGAGCAGCATAAGGACGCCGTCTTAAATTACTCATACGTCACTTCAAACATACGGATCGGGTTATTCCTTACCAATTGCCGTGGTCTTCGTCTTTACGTTAGATTTCATATGCCTAGAATTAGCGGACATTACTCTTGGTTGCATTGTTCTAGACGGATTGACCTGAGTTATACCTGATAAGTCATTTTGTATTTGCATTTATGGAAGAAAATGGATGGTATACCCTACATACAAATTTCATAAGATTAAACGCCGTTCACGTACTCTCAAACCCTGATATATCGAAGTTTGTCAACCGAGGCTACATCAATGATTAACATGATTGAGATACATCGAAAAAACATGACCCCTTCAGACAAAAAGAACATAAGGGTCATTAATTAGCGGAAACATAACCGAAAAATGTGATTATTATTGTATTACCTATTGCTTTTGATATAAATATGCTCTGTCATACCATTGTTCTCCATTTACATATTATTTATAAATTTAATAATGTTTCTATAGCGGCCGACACACGAGAAACGCCTTATAACTGGGCATTTTTGTGGATTTCGAAAATTCCGCGTTATTGCAGTACGGTCCTGGCACTCAGAGATTTGTAATTGCAGCTCTTATCAATTGTTATTCCCGGTTAACTTATCATGTTCTGTTTTATGACAGTCCATCAAAGTCTTTTACTTTATCATCAGTCATTAAATTCATATTTATTGTATCCTTTCCACAATCTGGTGGATTCTGATCTCGAGATGACTCCTGTCGTCCTGTCGGCGTCATGATAAACTGAACATTGATAACAATTATAACAATAACAACTTAATTAGCACCTAAAATCACAATCATCATACGATATCAATAGCACTCAAAGTACAAGAATTTATTTTTACAATTTTTCTATTACAGTGCGTAGAGGAAAGAGGTGCGAAGATATAATTATCACTATACAATGACACTGGTGCTGTAACTTCTGTCAAACAAGAATGTTATATCACACAATGTGAGGCTTCAAAGCTTTACCTTTAATGTACTTCCGCTAAAGTATAACTTCTGACATTTTTAAGAAAGTAAATATTGAAACATAAGCTAATATATGTGTTTGGCTAGGTAAAACACCAATAGAAACTTTTTATTAGATAACTAAAAGTACATAATTATTCAGATGATAGTTTATCATGCTTCAGTAGCATAAGAAGTTTGTAACATTTTAATATTAGTAGGCGCAATATAATTTATTGAACTCAATAAAAAAATGAAGTCAAGTTGATTGACTCAGTACTTCCCACACATTACGCTGATACCAGTTTATTATTTTCCGATAGCATGAAGCTTTAGTCTAAGATCCCTTGCAACCAAATAATCGCCAGCCCCGCTCCCCCTAAAATTGTCTTATGCCGCTAGGTCTTTCCTTCACAGGTCAATGGACAGCCTATTATCGATACTACAAACTTTTCAGTTTTACAACCCCCCACCCCCCAACCACCTCACTTCCACCCCAACCCAAAAAACTGGTAGGAAATGATCAGGAACCCTTAAAACATCTAAAAACAGAATTTGAGTTGATTTCATACTTGTCGCGTTCTTTGATTATTGCTACGCTGCCACTGACAAGATTTTTAATAAACATACGCGTTTTCCATTCTCACCACGGTAACAATATACTGTGTCAAAATTTCAATAGAATCAATTTAATAGTGTCCACGTTGCAAAATACAAAACGATTTAAACCAATAAATTCTCGTATAGTATACGGAAAATTCCAAGTCCCTTAGTTTCCGTGATAGGCTAGGCAATGTTGGAATGGACCTAAAAAGGTGATTTGTGTCGCTATTATGAGCACAAGAAATTTTTTAATTTTTCGACCCCCAACCCCCCAACCACCCCAATTTCATCCCCACCCAAAAAAACGCAGAAAATGATCAGGAACCTCTAAAACGCTTAAAAACGAAGTTTGAGCTGTTTTTGTATTTTTAGTTATTTTATTATTTCTGCGCCGCCACTGGCACTATTTATCAAAACCATACGCGTTTTCCATCTTCGCCATGGTAGTAATGCTGTTTCAAAATTTCATTAAAATCAATTCAACAGTGTCCTCGTTACAACGGTCTAACGCAATACTCTCGTATGTAAGTTTACGTCAAAAAAAAATTCTAAGTCCTTTGCTTTCTGTAATGGGAAAGGCAATGTTCAGGTGGACCTAAAGAGGTGATTTATGTCGCTAGGTCTTCCTTCACAGGTCAGTGGGTAGTCTATTATGAATACAACAAATTTTTCAATTTTACAACCCCCCACCCCCCAACCACCCCAATTTCACCCCCATCCAAAAAAAAGTAGAAAATGATCAGGGACCCCTAAAACGCCAAAAAACGAAGTTTCAGCAATATTTATTTTTTTTTGTTTTTAGCTAATTACTCCGCCGCCTATGCACCGATTTTCAAAATTATAGGAATACTATCTACTACGACCCCCCAGCATACCGCTGCCCAAATTTCATCACAATCCATGCAGCGGTTACTGAGATTACGAGGGTAGAAAAACGCGACAGACAGACCGACAGACAGACAGACAGACAGACAGACAGACAGACAAACAGACAGACAGACAGACAAACAGACAGACAGACAGACAGACAGACAGACCGACGGAAATGAGTGACGTGGATTTTCGTTATGTACACATCATAAAACGCTCAAAAAGCGTATTATCTCAAAATCGAAAATTTTCGCGATCACAATACTCCCCTCACCTATCGGTGTGGGAAGTAAAATTATCATCCGTCATAATTACAGTTTAGCTTATGTTTTATACAAAAATGTATTCGGATTAAGTATCCCTCAAAATGTAAACTTACATAGTATTATCAATTTACATGTTTGCTGCGTTCAACGTGCTCCACCTTCTGCCGCTTTTTGAAATCTATTCAATTTATTATATATATATGGAACACTTATTGTAAATTTTACTTCCCACATCGATAGGTGTATTGGGAGTATTGTGATCGCGAAAATTTTCAATTTTGAGATAATACGTTTTTTGGGCGTTTTATGATGTCTACATAACGAAAATCCATGTCACTCATTTCCGTCGGCCTGTCTGTCGGTCTGTCTGTTCGCGTTCTTTTACCCCAGTAATCTCAGCAACCACTGAATGGATTTTGATGAAATTTGGATACCGATATGCTGTGAGGTTCTAGTAGGTAATGCTGCTATAATTTTGGAAATCGGTTTAGGGGCGGCGGAGTAATTAGCAAAAAACCAAAAAAAGGTTAGTATCCCTCAAACTTCGTTTTTAGGCGTTTTAGGTGTTCCTGGTCATTTTTTACTTTTTTGCGGCGGTTTATTGGCGGTGAAATTGGGGTGCTTGGGGGGTGGGAGGTTATAAAACTCAAAAATTTGGTCTGTTCATAGTAGGCTGTCCATTGACCTGTGGAAGAAAGACCTAGCGGCATAATACCCTGTTTTAGGTCCATCCGAACATTGCCCTTGCTATTACAGAAATCAAGGGACTTTGAATTATCTGATGTATATATACGAGTATTGCTTTAGTTAGATCGTTCTGAATTGAGTAACATGGAAATTATGAAATGGATCTTAATGAAATTTAGACACAGTATTATTACCGTGGCAAGGATGAAAATGCGTATGGTTTTCAAAATTCGTGTCAGTGGCGGCGCAGCAATAATAATAAACTAAAAATATAAAAATAGCTCAAACTTCGTTTTTAAGCAATTTGGGAGTTCCTGATTGTTTTGTTTCGTCCAGTTGAAGCTCGCAGAATAAAAGTTGTGTCGTTTCAGTTCTTACGGAGAGATTTAGGAAACTATTTACTAGTTTTTGTGTTGTATGGTTTTTAAAGACAGGCGGGCGATGATTTGGTTGCAAGGGATCTCAGTTTATGGCTTCATACAAAAGGAAAATAATAAAATAATTTCACCGTTATATGTGGGAAGTACTGAGTCAACTAAATTGACTCCATTTTTATAAATAAACATTATTATTATTATTTTTATTGTATTTTTTTCAGGCGGTGGCATCCCAGGGTAGGCATGTCCAGATCACGTCCAGGTCTTTCCAGCCTCTTAGACTGCAGCTCTCCAGATTGGAAGGCAATATGGCCCAGGCCTTGCTCACCATGCCCGTCTTTCCAGAGGCAGCCGCTCTTGCCAGTAACTCCAGCATCGTTAAGATACCATGCGGATACATCTCCAGAGGAGGACAATACTACATAATGGTCAAAAAGCAGCCTATTGGTAAGTCTTATCGATGAATAGGTGAGCCAGCGTTTGTTAATGTTGCACAGTAAAGCGTATACGTGTTTCCACTCCCCTTACTGGCCGTTCCATAAAAACCACATATGTGGGAAAATAAGCTTTATTGATCTCTGTAGCAAAGATTGGCAAATAGTTAACTTATATTATAAGATAATTTTTTGGCAGCTGTGATAGAAACAGCTTTTGTTCTTGATGAGTTAATTTGTTAATAATTCTAAAATCTTGAAGAACACAGAATATTGTATTTGCATTGTTTGGCGAACAATTATTCCAAGATGACATAATACCGTATACTGTTTAAGATCGAACATTAAAATAAATAATATATATGATGATGATGGTATGATTCAAACGAGGCTCTCCATAGAAACCTTGATATCCCTTATTTAGAGGACTTCATTAGACAATAGACGCAACGCTACAGCCAAGCACAATCGCACAACAACCCTCTGCTGCGTGAATCAGTGGACTACACAGTTGAGCTTATTCGCAAGCACGTAAGGCCACGACTCTGTGAACTACAAAGCATCTCGAATTTACTATAATCAAAATTAAAGCATTTCACGATTGATGTTCAAAATATGATGACCAGAATATACATGTATCGCACAAGTGTATATGCTGCTTTAGCTGTGTTGGGGTATTGGCGGTCAAACTTTAGGTTAGAATCAAGGGGTAAATATCTGACGAAAATTATGTACACCACAAATTAATTCCCTAAGTCCCCGATAAATCCCTATAAATCCCCACAGATCCTTATAAATCCCATAATAAATTCTAAATACACAAACAAAAATGGAAGTTGATTGACTCAGTACTTCCCACACATAACGATGATACCGTTTTATTATTTCCCATTGCATGAAGCTATAGTCTTGCAACTAAATTATCGCCCATCCGCTCGCAAAAACAACATCCAACACAAAAACCCTCGTAAATAGTTTCCTGCGTCTCCCTCCTTAGGAACTAGGGCGCTATAGTTTTCTTCTGCATGCTTGAACTGGACGATGCGAAACGATCAAGAGCCTCCAACCCGTCTAAAAACGAAGTTTGAGCTGATTTTGTCTTTTTGGTTTTTTTATTATTGCTGCGCCGCCACTGACACGGTTTTTCAAAAACATAGTCGTTTTCCATTCTCGCAGCGGTAATAAATTCTGTGTCAAAATTTCATTAAAATCAATTGAATAATTTTCGCTTTACGAAATATACATAGAACGAAATAAAGCAAAACTCGTATGTCCAGATCACAAAATTGGTTTCCGTGATAGGCAAGCCAATGTTCGGATGGACTAAAAAAGTGTAATATGCCGTTAGGTATTTCTTCTACAGGTCAATAGAGGGACTATTATGAATACAACAAATTTTTCAGTTTTACCCCCACCCCCCCAATCGCCCCGATTTCACCCCACCCAAAACAAAATTAGAAATGATCAGGAGCCCGTAAAACGCCTAAAACAAAGTTTGAGCTGTTTTCATATTTTTAGTTTTTTATTATTGTTGCGCCGTCACTGACCCTATTTTTATAAAACATACGCGTTTCCATCCTCGCTGCGGTAGTAATACTGTGTCAAAATTTCATTAGCATCAACTCAATAATGTTCGCGTTACGCAATATAGAACGATCTAAAACAATACTCGTATGTATACATCACAAATTCTAAGTCTAAGTTTTTATAATAAGCAAGGCAATGTTCGGATGTACGTAAAAGTTTATTATGCTGCTAGGCTTTTCATTCAAAGATCAATTGACAACCCATTATGAGTACAACAAATTTTTCAGTTTTACAACCTCCCACCCTCCATCCACCCCAAATTCACCCTTACTCAAAAGAAACGTAGAAAATGATCAGAAAGTCCTAAAACGCCTAAAAATAAAGTTTGAGATTTTTTTATATTTTTAGTTTTTTTATTATTGTTCCGCCGCCACTGACCCCCGTGCGTTGTTTTTGAGCGATCCCAGTTGATGTTGTGTGCATTAAAGTCCCCTGTTATTATATAGGGTGATGGAATCTGCTGCAGTAAGGCTTCCAATTCTTGTTTGTTTATGTAGAAGTCAGGGGGAATGTAAATATTACAAATACTGATCCTTTGTGGGTATTCTAGTCTTACTGCAACTGCTTCCAGATAAGTATCTAGCTGTATTTGCTTGACTTCCATATTCTTATTTACATAGATGGCTACACCTCCGCTAGCAGTGGTGTGGTTACGATTTTTATAAAAACTTAGGTACGGTTTAAGTGCGTGCATATTGGTATTATGAAAATGTGTTTCCTGTAAGCATATGCATTCTGGGTTGTTATCAGCTATAAGCTTTTTCAGCATATTTAAATGGGTATAATACCCATTTATGTTCCACTGTAATATGAATGCAATATTAACAAGCAGAGTCGATAGAGTATGTGTCACTAAAGGTATCGTTGGTGTTATTTTCTAAGTATTTCTCCAGTTTCTTCCTCAGACGTGTACAGCGATTCTTGATTGTTCTGTCCTGTGTATGTGGATACACGTGAAGAAGTGTTTCTATCAGTCCGCTGATATCTCTGGTGTATTTTTTTCAGTTGGTTGCTATTGACGACGAACGAAAATTTACTACTCTCCATGATAGCTTCTATTTGTTCAAAGGCATCTTGGGAAACGTTTGGTGATGATCCTGATTTATGTTTTTTCAAATTTGTCTCTTTAGGTTTGGAAAAAACTGGAGCAACGACTTGATCATCAATAGTCTCTGCCTCAGGTGTTAGCGTTTCAGAGAAAGGTCTTTTGCCGATTGAAATAGACGTTGAGGAGTCATTCGCTTTGTCGACTTGCTTGTTATTTGTTGGCTGTGTTTACTCACTGAGCTGCGGAGTACGATTATCGGTATTCATTTGTTCGTCATTTTTTTCTGATGGTTGATTTGTTGGGGCTTCATTGGCATTTGGTAGGGTTGACTGCTATAATGTACCTGGGCAGTGGGTAGCAAGGTGGCCTGGTTGTCTACATTTGTAACATTTTTGACTATCGAGCGATAGAAAAATGCGATATGTCAGTCCGTCATGTCTTATTTCCAAAGAATCTGGTATATTCATTGTTTCTGGTGGTACGACGTAAGTAACACGTCTAAAACTCAGAATGTGACTGTATTCTGGTAAGGGTGCGCCAGTTTTCAAGAATGATATAGGTGACAGAAGTTGTAGATTTAATTGCTCCAGAGCACTTTTCACAACATGATTTGTGATAGTAGGGCATACGTTTGATATAACTAACCTATCAGAAGGTGTTACCAGACGTCGTGCTTTTGCTATTTCTCCTTGAATTACTATTTCATCAGGATGCTCTATAAATTTGTCTACTAAGTATTTGCTGGATAGATAAATGCAAATTCTATTATTAGAGATCCTCGAACAGAATAGTATATTTTTTGGGTTGACAATTGGCCCTAGCTGTAGGAGATAATCTTGTATTTTGGCGCCTTCAGATGCATTGAAAATAATAGCTTGGTCTTTGTTCGGTTGTTTAAATGTAGTCTGGTTGAGTACGTTTGAATAGGTTTGAGGAGATGTGGTGGTTGATGTTGCTGTTGGGTTGCTTGTACTTGCCATCTTGACAATTTATTTCTCCGCTCCAATTAGCGCGGCAACATTCCTGAGTGCAACCTTGTTCGCTGGTAATTCCCGGCGCGGGTGTTAGAGTGATTTTTGCAGGTGCAAAAATGAATTACTTAGGCACGTTTACGTTGTTTACTATATGGGCGGCTGAAAAAATAGCTTGTACTCACAGTATGTTGTAAACGGTGGATTACTTGTGCTGTAGATGCAGAAACTATATATAAAAAGTCACTTTTTCCTACTTAAATCATATTGAATTCAGATAGTCATTCTCACGCTGTCTATCAGAAAACGGACAGGGTCGAACTCCTTTTAAAAAAAATGAGTTATGGATATTTGAATATCTGAAAAGTTGACAGCTAAGAGCTATATCTTAGGAAAACAATGAAATTTGTTAGTGGCCTTTCAAATAGCACTTTTAAAGCCAAAACACAATGCAAAAAACAGGAACCACAAAAAATCACTTTTTGAGTTATTCGAATTTTTGAGAAGCACTGCATGTGAGAGATAGACAAGAAACAAGTGAATAACTGGAAAACCGTTAATCTCAGGCCCTACATGTATTTAACAAACTTGTCTTTGAATGAAGCGCATCAGAACTCAAAAACTCAATAATACAGGGTGTCCCACGACGATTAAGACAAGCAATATATCGGAACTGGGCGGCAGTAGAGAACTATAAATTTGGGGGTTAAATTAGACAAATATAGTATCTTTTCTTGTCAATGTGTCACCCAGTGAGGTATTTGTTTTTGATCACGTGACGTCCGATTCAAAAATTGTAACGGGACACCCTGGATATTTGTGACTTTTTGTCTTCCTCCCGATAAAACAATTCCAACAAACTAGCACACTTGGGGTCCAAAGTGATTAATTCAAGAGCTACAGGTACTTGAAGGATGGTACCACTACCATTGATTATAATATGTACCCCTACAGCTAAATTGCTTTGGTGGTGTTTCATAATGGTAGTGGTGCAGTCCTTTAAGTACCTATAACTCTTGAACTTTAGACCCCAAGTGTGCTAGTTTGTTCGAATTGCTTTATCGGCAGGAACGCAAAAACTCACAAATATACAGGTTGTCCCATTAAAAATTTTGAATCGGACGTCACGTGACCAAAAACCAATACCTCATTGGGTGACACAATAATAAAAAATATACTATGTTTATATTTTACACTTACATATTTACACTCCCAAAATTATAATTCGCTACTACCGCCCAGTCCCGATATATTGCTTGTCGTAATCGCCGTGGGACACCCTGTATATAGGGTGATCCATCTAAAATAACAAAGTTGTATCACGCCTAGCCTAAATGAAACCCTATATATAAACGAAAATAATTTTGTGTGATGCAACACATGATTCTGAACATTTTTTGAAAATAAACTTGTTTAATAACTTTATCGGTTTAACCGATATCCTCCGCAAACGCTTGAGTGGCTCACCCTATATAATGGTATGGATGTCCTCTAGGTTGCTGTTGTTTGTTATATTATGTATTAGGCTAGCATTTATTGAGTGTGATATTGTTGAGCAGTGTGGGCAGGGATGTCACAATGCAGCATTGGTGCCACACCTTGTGTTATATTGTGTGTTTCTCACTTGTCCGGCAGACTGTGTTATGGAATGAATGAATGAATAAAAGAGGGAGAGAGGCTTTCTGTTGAACAGAATCACCAGTGCAGTGCCGATAAACGGGTTCTTATGCATCTCTACTTACCCTAGTTCCCAAGGCCAGCCCTTATCGCAGGTGAGGATTGCCTTGGGCCCTGCCCATCTTATATCCCTAGGTTCAAGAACCCTTTTTATTGCTTGCTCTCCTTCGATAACCTACAACGATCATTTATACATTCCGTACATGTATACGGCACCTAGCACAATCCCATTGGTCAGATTTGAATTTTGAACCAATCAAACGGCGAGTGCCGTACCTGTGTACGGAATGTAAATGAGTGCCATATACACTTACGGAATGTAGTACTGAATGCAGCTGAAAATTTACAAAGAGAAAAGCGATTCAAGCTAAAATAATTTTTTAACTATACAGGGTGTCCAGTTAGTGTGTAATTCTTCGATATCTCCCAAGGTATACCTGATAGAAGAAAATGTCAAACACAAAAGTTAGATGGTTACTTAAGGCGCATATTCCAAAAATATTTTAAAATATACAGGGTGTTGCAGGAAAGTAAAATAGTGATCAACTTGATTTTTTTATATAGTTTCCATCATTGATCTCTATTCAACCCTAAAACATTTTTGGGATCGGTTGCGACGTTGCCAAGTTATAATTTATTTTCTATTAATTTCCGGATTTGCAAGGTCGCAAGTAATACGTCCAAATTGATATATTCCTTTAACTTGTCTCAATAATATTATACAGCGGATTACTTGAATTCAAGTGGATATTATTTTGGATGTTACCAGCAATTTGTATCTACAGGGTGTTTTTGGCAGAATTATAAATTACGGCAATTTCAAGGTCATTTTACTTTGTTTTTTTAAATGTAACACCCTGTGTTTTATTTTAAATCGAAATATCTACTAATACTTTATCTCGCCTTGTAATATTTTTTTTCGCATTTGCGGCGTCGCCAAGTTATAAATTATTTTTCCGAATTTTTAAACAAATATCCCCGATTTTAATTTATTTTAAATAGAATCCTCTACTTAGTTTTATTGCAATAAATTGCACATGTCAAACTTAGTAAGATCTCAAAATTTCAAAATTTTTGTTCCTAATAATTACTGAGATACGGCAACAGCGCTTTTTCAGTAAACCGTCACAGCTGGAGAGGTGAAATTCAATACTTGGGGGTTTTTGAACATACAGAATTCAAAAACGCTAACAGCAGTGTTGTCAGATTTACTATTTTTACGTCATAATTTTGAATGGAATGCCCTATTTATGAAGTTTAACGTAAAAGTGGTAAATCTGGCAACACCGATGTTACCATTTTTGAATTCTGTATGTTCAAAAACCCCCATGTGTTGAATTTCACCGTTCCAGCTGTGGGGGTTTTGGAAATATTTAATCGTTCCGGTACCGTTTACTGAAAAAGCGGTGTTGCCGTATCTCAGTAATTAATAGAAACAAAATTTTGAAATTGTGAGATCGTACTAAATTCAACATGCGCAATTCATTGCAATAAAAATAAGTGGAGGATTCTATTTAAAGTGCATGAAAATCGAGGATATTTGTTTAAAAATTTGGAAAAATAATTTATAACTTGGCAACGTCGCAAACGCGAAAAAAAAAATATTACAGAGCGAGATAGGGCATTGGTAGATGTTTCGATTTAAAATAAAAAATATGGGGTGTTATATTTAAAAAACAAAGTAAAATGACCTTCAAGTTGCTGTAATTTAAAATTCTGCCAAAAATACCCTGTAGATACAAATTACTGCTAACATCCAAAATAATATCCACTTAATATTCAAGTAACTCGGTGTATAACATTATTAAGAAAAGTTAAAGGAATATATCAATTTGGACGTATTACTTACGACCTTGCAAATCCGGAAATTAATAGAAAATAAATTATAACTTGGCAACGTCGCAACCTATCCCAATAATATGTTAGGGTTAAATAGAGATCAATGATGGAAACTAAAAGAATTTAAAAAAAGTTATAGTTCCATATAAAAAAAATTAAGTTGGTCACTATCCTACTTTCACGCAACACCCTGTATATTTCAAAATATTTTTAGAATATGCATCTTAAGTAACCAAATAACTTTTGTATTTGACATTTTCTTCTATCAGGTATACTTTTCGAGATATCGAAGAATTACCCACTAACTGGACACCCTGTATATTAAACTGCCGTAAACTTTATTACGAATTAAGTTAGAGTATTGTTAAGAAATGTTAAATGTAATAATTGCAAAAATCTGGTATTAAGTATTGAGTTCCATTAAAGAATATAACAAGACAAAAAAACGTTATCCAGGAAACAGATGGTTGGGTTTAGGTGAAGAAAAAGAGGGAGTCTCTTTTACTGTTTTGCCGACGTTTCGGCCTTTATTAGGCCATCTTCAGGACACTAAAAAAAATTTTTTTTATAATTAAACAAACAATTATACATTACAGTTATAAAAAAATTGAATATATAACATGTCAATAAACAATAACAAATTAAAAATTTTTACTATTCATAAGACAAAAGGTTGCCTCATTAGTGACCTAATCTGAAAATGACATAACTTTTTTTAAGGATCACTGATGACGTATACTATTTGGACTCACTGGACTCAATTATCGGTATGTAATTGAAACTGAGTGATTAGTTTACTAGTACCTATGTCTAAAATACCTACCTACATATGAACCTTGGTGTGTTTGTTTTGACACCCGACACTCTCCAATTAGAATTTGTCAAAGACTCAAGATCTTCCACCTATCGTTTAGCATCTTTCTCAGTCAATAGGTTTGATCTATATTTTCCAGAACTCAGTTCAAAGTATTTATAATTAGGCGAGTTCAAACATATTATAACTACCCTGTCGCGTGGCAATCACAAAAATTAAAACAAGAGTCTAGCGTCTAGCCATACATTTGACATGAGCATAATTATATTACATTCCGTAAGTGCGTATGGCTCTGATTTACATTCCGTACACACGTACGGCACTCGCCGTTTGATTGGTTCAAAATTGAAATCTGACCAATGGGATTGTGCTAGGTGCCGTATACATGTAGGGAATGTATAAATGCGTACCGTACAGGTTTGTTTTTTATTGGATCTCTTATCAATAATTATTCCCTACTTTAGCTATTCAAACTTTTCTAGAAACTGCACCAAATGATGATTTCAGACGATTTGAACAGCGCTAGCGGCTAATAACCATTGTAGTTGATGCCGAAAACGCAAATTAAAAAAACTGTTTTAAAATACAGGGTTATTCACGTTATTCGACACGGAGCACTATGGCTAAAGTATTTGATAAAAAAGAAAATAATAATTTGGGATGGATAGAGACCCATAAGGGCTACATTTTAAAAATATTTTTATGTTATACAGGGTGTCCCAAAAGCACGAAATGTATCAAAGTTATGTTTTTTTAAATGGAACACCCCGTATATTATTGCAAATTCAGATTCCTTGATGAATTCTATTGTGACTTTATGTATCGTACATGGGACTTAAAGCGAACCGTTTAGGTGTAAATCACCATATTCGGTATAAGTAGATATCAAGAAAAAATTGAATATCGCAGAAATTATAAAATTTGGAAGGCTGTGACTTTGCCGTAATACTAACCATAAAATGCGTCAGCTTTGATGAGACTGTCAAATTTAAATTACGTTTATGCTTGGAGAAATCGGTCGATGAATTAAGGAAACTTCGATCAGCGATAACTTGATTTTTTCAAATGGGAATGCCTAATTTTTTTTTATACGGTTAAAAGTAGAATTTTCTAACGATATCAGGTTGTGCATATCAATCTCTGGTAGTTTTCATTTAATTTTAAATTTTCAAACAAATCGGCGTTTTTCAATTTGCCTACCTATAACCAACGTAGCAGGCCATGAAATATAAACAAAAACCTGTTCAGGTAGAAGAAAACAACTAACTTAGCTGAAAAATACAGGCGAACTAGACTAAAGGGACAAGATTATAAAAATTACTCACAACAAACAAAGTCTAACCAGAAACAACGGCGGTAACAGATCTGTGGTCAAAGAGAAGCTGGAGTATGGCAGAAATGGATTTTTTCACGGCCTACTAGCTACTGTAATGTACTCATCGAGGTAGAATCCCAAGGAGACGCTATAATGTTCAATTTCGCATAACAAAAACGGTAGCAGGAGGCGTGGCTAAGTGTGGTACCAATATGGACGCCTCGCCAGAGCCGGATTACTTTCTTATGTAAATAATTTTGAAAATTCATTACAACGATGATTTAAATATGAAGTATTGGGTTGATTTTATCAAAATTATTCAGTGGCTTACTCAAAGAAAATTGACAATCAACTTTTCAAAAACACACTTTTTACCGTTCACATCTTATTCTAGGCATTTACCTACTTTCGACAATATTACATTAAACATAAATAATAAAAAAATTAAAATTGACAAATTGAACAGTATAAAGTATCTAGGAATATATTTAGACTCACACTTACGTTGGGATGTACATATTAATAGTTTATTGAAAAAAATTAGATTCACTTCATATAGGATAAAATTACTAACAAACATTTTAACTGAAAAGCATCTACGTACAGTATACTATTCATTAATTGAAACCCATCTCATTTATGGTATATTGGCATGGGGTGCTGCATGCACAACATATATCAATGATTTAGATATCCTCCAAAAAGCAATTCTAAAATCTATGTTTAGCAAACCAAAACTGTATCCTAGTGATGATTTGTTCAGGGAAGCTCTGATATACGATGTCAGGCAACTTTATTTCTTACATACTATCACTCGTTATCACAAAAATTCAAATGAGCAAGACAACATCAAACACGGTCATAACACAAGATACAAATTACACGCAAAAAGCATACCTAAAACGCGAAAATCGATTATGCAGAGATCAAACATTTATTTGGCGCCAAAACTATATCAAAGAGTACCTAATGATATAAAGGAATTATCCAATAAACGATTCAAAAAATCTCTTAAAGAATGGCTAAGTTCAGTAGACAGAAAAGAAATACATGAATTAATAAATAAGTCATATTATAACTAAATCCATAAGTAATCTTATAATTTTATAAACAATTTCATTCAAATTACTCATAACCCTATTTATCTTATATGTAACATTTATATCTTATACATACGTAAGTATTTGTAATATTTATGTGCGTATAATATGTACATTGTAACACTAACTTGTCCATGCACAGGCTTAGTCCTTCTATGGATGTTAACATATTTATTTACTCATTTTTTTCAACAATTTTGTTTTTTATGTACTTTGCGAGTAAATAAATATTATTATTATTATTATTATTATTCATAGTTAAGTATATGAAAAAAACAGGCTTTGTAGGGACGACATTCATCATCAATTGAATAATACAACTGTATAATTGCTGCGATACGTTACACTTTATTGAGGTAAACATTACAAATGCGGTCCTGTATATTGTTATTTTTTTGCATACATACCTATGAAATGTAATTCCTGTCGATTTCTTCTTATCCATGCCATCTCTGCTAGAGCAACTACGATAAGTACATGAAACCATTATTTCCTTTATGAATTCACTAGAACATCACTTAAAAATAACTAAAAATCTCGGTAAAAACACTCAAAAAAGGCAAACACGAAATTGTCAAAGAAACGTCAGCTGTTTGACATAAGTGTCGAATCAATATGGCCAACCTTCACCTGCTTTCAGCCACGTTATAACGCCTCCATGGGATTCTACCTCGATGAATGTACTAGAGATTGGCAATTTCCAAAACCATTAAAAATTTTGAAAAAAAGTAAAAACTACTAGAGAATGTTGTAAGCAGTTTATTATTTTCATAATAAAATTTCACATTTAATGATATAAAAAAGTATGCAATTCTGTCAAAACTAAAGTCAAAAGTACCTCTGACTAGAGTTCTGAAAATTCTTCAGTACCTATTAGCAAGGTCGCAGAAAATGAAGAATGAATTAAAATTTGTTCTAATTATAAAACATAACTTAAATGGCAGAAAATTTAAATCTGATTTGTCAGTATTCCTTTTTTGCAATATTGCTAATAGATATTGAAAAATAGAAGGGCTCCAGTCAGAGGTATCGACTTCGACGCAAATTAGTACTTTTTTACACCATTACATATGATTGATAGTTGCGTGCTGGTGCAACAGTCGCCGGTTGTTTCTGTTTCATATGAGGGTTTTTGATTGCCTTGGAAATTTTTAACCTCTAGTAAATTGCGGTAGCCAGTAGACAGTAAAAATATCTATTACTGCCATACTCCAGCTTCTCTTTGACCTTAGAGATGTTATCGCAGTTGCTTCTGGAAGAGTTGATTTGTTGTAAGGAATTTTTATAATCTTGTCCCTTTAGTCTAGTTAGTGTATATTTTTCAGCTAGGTTAGTTGTTTTCTTCTAGCTGAACAGATTTTTGTTTATATTTCATGGCCTGCTACGTTGCTTGTAGGTAGGAAAATTGAAAATCGCCGATTTGTTTGAAAATTTAAAATTAAATGAAAACTACGAGAGATTGATATTCACAATCTGGTATCATTAGAAAGCTTATCAAATTCTGCGTTTAACCGTATACAGAAAATTAGGCATTCCCATTTGAAAAAATCAAGTTAACGCTGATCGAAGTTTCCTTAATTCATCGACCGATTTCTCCAAGCATAAACGTAATTTAAATTTGACAGTCTCATCAAAGCTGATACATTTTATGCTTAGTAATACGGCAAAGTCACACCCTTCCATATTTTGTAATCTCTGCGATATTCAATTTTTTCCTGATATCTACTTATACCGACAATGGTGATTTACACCTAAACGGTTCGCTTTAGGTACCATATATGATACATAAAGTCACACTAGAATTCATCAAGGAATCTGAATATGCAATAATATATGGGGTGTTCCATTTAAAAAAACATAACTTTGATACATTTCGTGTTTTTTGGACACCCTGTATAACTTGAAAATATTTTTAAAATGTAGCCTTTATGGGTCTCTATCCATCCCAAATTATTATTTTCTTCTTTATCAAATACTTTAGCCATAATGCTCCGTGTCGAATAACGTGAATAACCCCAGGGTGAGTTTTTAGTACCGGCTTGGCCGATAACTCCACTACTGTAGAAGATAGCGAAAAAAGTTGTACACAAAAGTTGTAGCCACGGATATGCTCCTTGCTCAGAAAATATTTTGATTTCTACAGGGTGATCCATAACTACGTGGTGATGCAAACATGCATTTTTTTAAATGAGACACCCTATATATTATTCCATATTCAAATTCTACTAATGATTTCCGTTCTTCCAATATAGGGTATTGTTACATTATACAGGGTGTTTCAAAAGTTATGACCATTTTTGTATCCAAATCACGGTCAAATGAACGTACTGTATATCAAAAAGTAATGATTAAAAAATTATTTTTTTTACATGAGAAGATTAGAAATATCCTCTAGTTTTAAAATACGCTATTAAAAAATCCCGCGACGCATATTCGTATACAGGGTCATGTAGAATGCAAAATCTAGATTTTGTCTCTTTTTTTAAATGTAACCCCCAATATTTTATTATACCAAAGAATTGCTTTTAATATGCTCTTTCATCTTTGTACAGCACTTATTATGGCTGCATTCATTAGTTTCTGAGATATTTCGATTTTTCTACAAATTTTAAATATACCTTCTATTTGTTTAATAAAATTTATCTATTTTGAGAAAATACTACCAAATTTTGTTTTTGCTTAACAAACAACTAAAATATAAGGCGATAATAATCCTTGATCAAGTCAAAACACTGAACTAACGAGATAATATAGGTCAAAGTGTGCTGAGGAAACAATTTTATAGACGTCATGCATAATTATCAAGCAGATGTATCAGGTAGGCTATGAAATATGAAACGACACAGTCCAAATAAAACGATTCTTCAGTCTTTCAAATGCAATAGTTTTAGAGTGCCTCCGTTCTGGAATTGCTATTCATAGTTGATATATTCTAGAGGCAAGTAGACAATTTCTCAAAGATTCTCCTAAATATCCTCAATGAAAAAATTAATTTTCAAAGCTGGTTTTTCACACAGTACGGAATTATTGAGTAGGTTATAAAAACTGTCAAATTTTCAAAGCCTACCTGATAAAACTACTTGATAATTATGCATGACGCCTACAAAATTGTTTCCTCAGCATACTTGACTTTATTATCTCGATGATTTAGGGTTTTGACTTCATCAAATGCTATCAAGACGTTATAATTTAGTTGTTCGTTAAATAAAAAACAAATAAGATAGTACTTTCTCAAAATAAATAAATTTCAGTACACATATTTGTGAAGGGTAGCTGTTGGTTCTGAAACAAATGTGTCATTATTATCTTCTAATACATCCTCGTATATCGCCGAAGTATAGATCTTCCCAATATTAATCAAAATTAATACCGCGTTACGGAGATTGTGCGCATATAACGCCGACGTAATATTACCTCCACATAAAGCGTGCACAAATAAAATAGTTTTCGCAACAGCACATATTGGAGTATGCAGCAACAAGTCCTACTTTTTTATAAGACCAAATGGTTTGAGTTTAGACAGTTCCAGATAATATAGAAATGAGAAGATAATTATTTTAGGTAAAAAAATATTACAGAACTTTTTTGATCATGTTATTATATAGTCTTAATCCGGGATAAAATTCCGATTTTAGTGAAAATCACATATCAACCTTTAACTTTGGGGATTGTAGAACAGAAACTGAAAATTGTGAAGAATTGTGTTCTCTCTATAAATCATTTGGACCTTTGTACTTCCCACATCGGTAAAACTAAAAATTTGTTGTATTCATAATGGACTGTCCATTGACCTGTGAATGAAAAACCTAGCGACATAATATACTTTTTTAGGTCCATACGAACATTGCCTTGCTTATTATAGAAACCAAGGGACTTAAAATTTGTGATGTATACATACGAGTATTGCTTTACATCGTTCTATATTGCGTAACGCGAAAGTTATTGAGTTGATTTTAATGAAATTTTGGAAAATCGTTTCAGTGGCAGCGCAGTAGGCGTAGGGATGTGGCGACCCCATCGCCCAGAGGTGATGGTACACCTTGCACCGTCGACGGTGCATCATGTACTCTCTCTGCAATCAGCCACAGGGGGGAGAAGTGGAGTCACTTAGCTTCGCCCGCGGTGCAATCACCCCCACATCGGAATATTTCCGGGAAACTAGAAATAGGTTCCCGGAAATAGGCGGCGCCAAATGGCCTCACGGTTCATGTTCCGTCGCTGGGCTGATGTTCTCGGTTTCTCATAAGTGACAAATTGGATTAATTAAAAGTAAAAAGATGCTCAATGGCTCTTCCAGGATCAAAAGATTCCGGAGGTAAAATACCTGGCCGTTCGGATCTCCGGGTGCCAGGTGGTCCGGGGGGAACATTAAGCGAAGTTTGTTTAAAGAATTGTGCTGCCACTCCTCATCAGGCTAACAACAGAAGCCGTCCTTCGCAGCAACTTCGCACGGACGACAGGCCCGAAGGCCAGAGAAACTTTTTCAGGGCCGACTTTACAAATATACGAGGTCTTGCCTCCAACATAAACTCTGTCCATCAACACCTTCAGGCAGAGAAGCCACACATTCTGGCTCTTACGGAAACTCAAGTCGGCTCTTCAGCAATGGATAACTGCTTCAAATATCCCGGATATGACTTATACACCCGATTTAGACGTAGGTTTGGCGTATGCGTGTACGTTAAATCTGGGCTTTCTTGCCATCGAGAAGAAGAGCTCGAACTGGAAGGATTTGACATCATATGGCTCAAAATATCCTTTCAAAATCATTCCAAGTTTATATGCTGCATTTATAGGCCACCAAGCAATAACAACTGCAAAGAGCTCTTCGAGAAACTTTCAGCCACTGTGGACGCGCTGCAATCAGATCACCCTCATTCAGAGATAGTCTTTCTGGGTGACTTCAACGTTCACAACTCCTACTGGCTCAAACACTCAAACAAAACGGACGACGAGGGACGTGAAGCTGAAGCCTTCGCTATTAGCTGCGGCTTGGAGCAGATAGTCAAAGAACCAACAAGGATCCCCAGCCGCCACGGAGATTTTGCTAGTCTGTTGGACCTATATCTAACAACTACTCCAACAATCTACACAGTGAAAGTAACTGCTCCACTGGGATCGTCTGACCATAACACCGTCTGAACGCCATGCAGAATGCATTCCCCAGATCTCCACCATGCAAAGCCTCGCCGGGTCTGGATCTAAGAGAATACTACCATTCCTTTCCCTGGAACGACGTCTGCTTCAAGTCACGAGACCCATCAGCTTGCGCCCAAGAAATAACAGAGGTATTAATATCTGGCATGGAAGCCTATATTCCTCATGTCGTCAAGCATCCCTCCAAAAACAAGCCATGGTTCAATCAGCGCTGTAGAGATGCAGTTTCCTCTAAAAACCACCATTACAAAGAATGGAGAAAAAATCCAAATGCCGAGAACCACCGCAGTTTTATCGACGCCAGAAATCACTGCAAACGCGTGATTGACAGCATCAAGGAGGAACACAACCAAAAACTTAAGAACAAGCTCCTCTCATGTCCTAGTTCGTCCAGAACATTCTGGTCTGTAGCTAAGGCTGTTAGTCAGAATTTTTCCTATTCGTCAATACCACCCTTAACCAGAGAGGACAAGCCCATCGCTTCTGCTCCTAAAGAAAAAGCAGACATCTTGGGGAAGCTCTTCGCAGCCAATTCTACTGTAGACTTTCAAGGAAGTACTCCGACCACCACCATAAGCGTGAACTCGAGAATGGCAGAGGTCAGATTTCAACATCGAGATGTAAAAAGCATCCTCCAAAAACTGAACACCAATAAAGCTACTGGTCCTGACCAAATTCCAGCCATTGTCCTTAAACGCTGTGCCGCTGAGCTTGCACCTATTCTTTGCAAGCTCTTTAAACTTTCATATCAACGAGGCGTGTTTCACGATTCGTGGAAGATTGGCTGCGTGCAACCTATCCCTAAGAAAGGCAAAAAAACTGATCCCACCAACTATAGACCTGTGGCTCTTCTCAGCATCATGTCTAAGGTTATGGAGACTGTCATTAACACACAGCTCCTGAAATATCTGGACAACAATGACATCATAAATGATCGCCAGTATGGCTTCCGCAAGCACAGGTCTACAGGTGACCTCCTTGCCTACGTCACTCACTTGTGGAACAGAGCAATAGACAAACATGGCGAATCCCGTGTTGTTGCACTTGACATATCGAAAGCCTTCGACAGAGTGTGGCATGACGGACTTCTGGCCTAGCTTGCTGCTTATGGACTACCACCTGGCCTGCGCCAGTGGCTGAATAGCTTTTTGAACGATCGATCCCTGTATGTTGTAGTCGAGGGCTGTTCATCAGACGTATTTTCAATAAACGCCGGTGTTCCTCAGGGATCTGTCCTATCCCCTACACTGTTTCTGCTGTACATCAACGAGCTGCTGGAAATAACATCCAATCCAATCTACAGCTTCGCAGATGACAGTACATTAGTGTCGTGCATGGAACCAGGCCAGCCACTATCATCCCAGGAGACGGTACGTCGGCGACAGCAGCATGCCTCACAGATCAACGCAGATATCAAAACAACTGTCGAGTGGGGATTAGCAAATAAAGTACAGTTCAACGTACAAAAAACTCAGGCAACAACACTGACAAAGAAGTCTCACGATGGCTTACCAACCGTGGAAATGGAGGGTCACCCCATAGTCGAATCACCTTCTGTCAAGCTCTTGGGAATCAACATCTACAGTAACATGTCCTGGCACGACCACGTCGTCAGTATTGCTAAAACGGCATCCCAGAAGCTTGGAGTTTTGTTCCGATGTAGGAAGTTGTATACACCAGAGCAACTGCTGCTGCTCTACAAGGCACAGATACGACCATCGCTGGAGTATTGCTCCCATGTATGGGGATGTGCTCCGAAGCACTCTCTAAAGCTTCTGGACACTATCCAGAAAAGAGCAATTAGATTGATCGATACGCCTAACCTCACAAAGGACCTCCACAGCCTGGAACATCGAAGGAGGGTGGCTGACCTATGTCTGTTTTACAGATTCTATCACGGAAGATGTTCGAGTGAGCTCTCCCAGATAATAACACCAAAGGCCGTCCGGACCAGGAATACTAGAGAAGCTCTGCGAGCTCATCCTTACCAGGTCGAGGTCCTTACTCCCCGAACCAGTCTCCTCCCATTCCTTCTTTTGGAGAGCTTCGACGCTGTGGAATCAGCTGCCGGGGAATTTGTTTCCCGACGGCTACAACTCGCAGCGTTTCAAATCTAACGTGAACAGACATTTGTCCTCTCGCAGCGCTTCTACAGCGCCATAGGCTTTCAGCCTTTGCGGGAGGCCGACCATAAAAAAAAAAGTAATAATAAAAACACCAAAAGTATAAAAACAGCTCAAATTCAAACTTTGTTTTTAGGCGTTTAGGAGTTCCTGGTCATTTTCTACTTTCTTTTTGGTGGGGGTGAATCTGGGCTGGTCGGAGGGTGGGGGTTGTAAGACTAAAAAAATTGTTGTATTTATAATGGGCTGGCTGTCCATTGACCTGTGCATGAAAAACCTAGCGGCATAATACACTTTTTTAGGTCCATCCGAACATTGGCTTGCTCATTATAGAAACCAAGGGACAATTTCTGATGTAGGTATACATACGAGTATTGTTTCAGATCGTTATATATTGCGTAACGCGAAAATGATTGAATTGATTTTAATTAAATTTTGACACAGTATTACTACCGCGGCGAGGATGGAAAGCGCGTATGTTTTAGAAAAATCATGTCAGTATAGTATAGTAGATTTGTTCACCATTTAATACAAAGACATGTATATATGGTAAGTCATATAAAGAACATTGAAAACATTGAATATAACACATAATTACATAAAGAAACATGAAAAGAATACATTAATAATACATAATAGGTATAAGGACACAACTTTAGATATACAAACTTTAAAGACGATACAAAATTTAAAAACTCATCAGTGCTATAGAAACACTGGTTGAGCATGATATCTTTAACCTTTTTTTTAAACTTGATGTGACTGAGGGCTCTTATATCGTCCGGTAATCTATTATACAGGTTAAGATTCAGGGAATTGCGTACGGATACTGCTAGTCGGAACCTAGGAGTTATAAGCTCTCCAGCGCCTCTAGTGGCGTAATTATGGATATCAGAATGCGTGCTGTACTGTTTGATATTTTCATGAATATAAAGAAGACTATAAAATATGTAAACTGAAGGTAGTGACATTATCCTTAGTAGCTTAAATAAAGACTTACAATGTTCATCAAATTTGGAGTTAGTTATGATCCTTACTGCTTTCTTTTGGAGTTTAAATACCCTTTTGGCATGACTAGAGCCCCCCCCAAAGTACAACTCCATAAATGAGATGAGAATGGAAAACTGCAAAATAGGCATTCAATAAACCTTCTTTAGTTGTGACAGACCTCAGTTGCCTTAATACAAAAATCTGAGTATTTAATTTTTTACATAGTGCGTCTGTATGAGCATCCCATTTAAGTGAAGCGTCAACTATAATGCCTAGCAAAGAGACAATTACATTGGGGTTGGTTCTGGTATTGGTGGTAGGAGTTATTCTTTGAGATTTATCCCTGTTTAGTTTCAGACAGTTGGAAGCAAACCACAACTCTATCTTATTTGCAGTATCCGCTACATCATCATTAAGGGCCCTAATGTTAGAATTGGATTGGATTAATGTGGTATCATCCGCGAAGCACACGCAGTTCACAGGCAGCATATAGTGGAATATATCGTTTATATACAGAATAAATAGAAATGGGCCCAAAATCGACCCCTGAGGCACACCCGACTTAACCAGTTCCAAGTTCGATTTTTCCCCATTAACCTCAACCAGTTGTGACCTGTTTTCCAAATATGATTTGAAAAAATTCAGGGCAATACCACGTATCCCATAAAACTCCATTTTTTTCATGGGACACGCAGTCAAATGCCTTCGAAAGGTCACACAAAGTCAATGAGGTGACCTTACCCTCTTCCAATCCTTCGAACACGTGACTAATTATTTTTATGACTGCTAGTGTGGTAGAACACTTATGTCTAAAACCATACTGTTGTTTATTTAGGATGTTCATTGTATGAGAAAATAGCACCAATCTGTTTTTAACAAGTTTTTCGAAAATCTTGGCGAATATAGGTATTATTGCAATAGGCCTATAATTTTCAGTGGAAGATGTGTCACCTTTTTTATATATGGGTACTACTTTATTAACTTTAAAAGTATCCGGATAGACCCCCATTGTAAAACACAAGTTGAATAAATGTGTAAGAGGGTGTATCAAAAATTTTAATGCAGACTTAATTATGTCACCGTTCAACCCATAAACATCCAGGCACTTAGAAGGTTTCAAGGATAATATAGCTTCTGCAACTTCTTCGGCCGTAACTGGCGGAAGAATAAAAGAATTCACAGGTTTTTTTAGTGTTTTCAAAAAATCCGTCGCATCTTCCTGAATATTAGGTAATTGCTCAATAATTTTCTCAGCCACCGAAATGAAATATTTATTAAATTCCTTGGGTGATATTTCACAAAGATTATTCGTAGAGAAATTTTTGTTCCGTTCAAAGTTGGTTATTTTCCAAAGGTCTTTATGTTTATTTGATGAGCTCTTAATAAAATTGCTGTAGGCAGATTTTTTCTTTTTGTCCAAAGCAGAACGGTATATTTTGCATGTTTTTTTGTATTTTTCCCAATCTGCATTTGAACCTGTAACGTCGAATACAGTTTTGGAGGCTTCCATTATATTTTACATTCTTCTCAGGTCATTTTAAAAGAATTTAACAGGACATTTGTCTTGATTAATCCGATTTTCGATCAGTGGCATATGTAAATTTATTACATCTAAGAACGTATAAATAAACTGGTTTGCAAGGCAATTAAGGTCCTCTTTTTCAAACAATAAAGAATTAATGTCAATTCTTTCAAGAGACGATAGCATCTTGTTAATAGTATGACTGTTGTTTTTCCTAGACATGACAGCAGGCCTAGGAATCAGAGCAGAATTTGCAGTGAATATGATTTGCTGACCTACGTGATCGGACAAATGCGGATAACATAAACTTGTCTGAAATCTATGTTCATTTAAATTAGTAAGGACATTATCAATGCACGTAGAAGAGATGGATGTTATTCGAGTAAAGCCCGATATGGTGAATTTTACTCCAAAAGATTCAACAAGATCTGTCCATTCATTAGTAGTGGAGCTTCTGACTGCAGTATTTATGTTAAAGTCACCTAAGATTATGACGGTATCATATTTTAATGATAAATGATTCATTAAGTTATTGAATTGCAAGAAAAAGGCGCCAATGTCTCCAGCACATGGGGAACGATACGCGGTAACGACTGCGGTCTTGCTGCTCAGGAGTTCAATACCGCAGAATTCCGCATGCATTTCCCTGGTAAAAGTATCACATGGTATCACCCTGTATTTTAAGGAATTCCTCACAAATATACAAACACCTCCATTATTATGAATAGATCTACAATAAAAGCTTGCAAGTGTGTAAACACAGTATATCTTGTTTATTTATATCTGGAGCAACTGATAATTGAGTTACTTTATTAGATAAACACTGAATGTTTATATGAAATATACTCAATGTGCAAGTTGAGAAATAGTCTATCACAATTGTCAGCCTTTACATTTAGACTCACATCACATATTGCTGAAATATTACTAACACATTTTTTTTGATATTTATGCCCGAAAAAACTTCTGTAAAGCTTCAGCTGAGCTCTCCACATTTACTGTTTTCAATGTTATCCCTCTTGCAACATTACTAACGATTATACTCCGAACATATTCAATAATATAAAATTTGGAGCCGTTAGTCCTCTTATCCTGATTAAAACACCTTGAAGTGTTCCTTTACATTTTTTTGTAAGAATGTATTTTATATCTAATTTGGTCAATTAATATTTGGTCGCAATAAGTATAGTAGAGCCCAGAGATATACCATTTGTGTACGTTTTGCGCTATATAAAAACTGCATACCATCTCTTAGTACAGTTCATCATTTCGAATAGATACAGTTTTGATAATATTCAATGGTTACCATTATTTTACTTTCGTACTCGTAACCAATTCATGGTATGTGCTTTTAACCAATTTTCTAACAAAACGTAACCTTTTAGAATGGTGAAAATGAAACACTAAGTTGTATTTGAACGTAAATCTGTCGGATGACGTTCACGATGTATATTTTGACTGAACTATGATAATACCGACACATTACAGGATTATTAGCGACTCGATCGATGAAGAGGACCGGACTTCGTCAAATTGTTTAGGCAGGTATTGCTACCGTTATTTATAGCAACGCCAATCTGCTTTTATTTTTGTGCGTCACTTTTCTGTCTGAGTCGGACGTTTTTTTCGGAAGTGTGACAATTAGAGTATGTTTCGGCCTTGGGAGATAATGGGATTTCACAGCGATGTGAATTACCCTGCAGCAGTGAAGCTACGTCGGCAGTTTGTCATTACGGAGGTGAAAGCAGTGGCGGTTTGTCATTACGGTGGTGAAAGTAGTGACTATAGTACGGACACTGATAATGAATTTGAACAGAGGGAGGTGGAGGTAGACCAATTAAAACCTCACAAAAGGTTCTTAGCGCAGATGCAAAACAAATAGTACTAAATGATAATGAACTAACGAACGATCCAGAGAATGAAAATTAGGGGAGTATGATCAAAAAGACGTCAATTCTAACACACGTTCCATATCCAACAGTATGTGAAATTTTGAGAAAGGGGCCACAAAAGAGGAAGCGTAGGTTTGATGCTGGTGTTTCAAAAGAACTAGATCCCACGATCACAAAATTATTGAGGAATATTGTGTACGAAAAGTACAAAATTAATGAACTACCCACAATCGAATCCGTTCAAAGACAATTGGCTAGAATGGGGTAACAGTATCCAAGGAGTGCATTGCAGCGATGGATTAGGAAGATTGGGTTTAGGTACAGAACTGTGAACAAACGAATGGCTATAATGGAAAGTGCAAGGATTGTGGGATGGCGGCACGATTACTTGCATAAGATAGAGCAATACCGGAACGAGGGGAGGTCAGTGTACTACCTTGACGATACCTGGTATGATACCCATGATACCGCTAAAAATGGATGGACCGACGGTACAAAGAAGTGTTAGCTAAAACGCAAATAAAGGATCCCGTATAGTTATCTTACACTGCGGATCATCTGACGGCTAGGTCGAAAACGCACTCAAATTATGTGGAAAGAAAATTGAAGACTGCAATATAGACTACCACAAAAACATGGACTCGGGAATATTTGAGCAATGGTTTGAGTATACCCTTATTTCCAATTTAAAGCCATTTAGCGTCATCGTAATGGACAACGCAAGCTATCACTCCAGACAAAGGTACAAAATTCCGAATTCAACGTTATCGAAGGCGGAAATACAAGATTTTCTCATAAAACAGGATTTGTACTTTGAAGAAACTTACAAAAAAAACTGAATTATTGGTCCTCCACACTGAACAGTTTGAGAAACAATATGTCATAGAAAGCACAGCTAAAAAGTATGGTCATGATGTCTTAAGGTTGCCTCCCTATTTTTGCATTTTCAGTCCGATAGAATTAATTTGGGGACAACTAAAACAACGAATCGAACGTTAAAATTGAGTGTAGAAAGGAATAATTTACCATATGGTTTATACGGTTATATTGGAATGTCTCTACCATATATTTATCAACAGATAATAAAATTTCAAACATCTTGTTCAACAAACTGATGTATGAGCACTTTATTGGATGGAATGAACATTTTCGTTGTTGCCCACTCCAACGAATTCGAACGCCCAGTCCGACCCCGTTCCCTTTCTCTATCGGCACTTTTTGCGGAGATCCTCACTTTGTAAACAAATGGTATATCTCTGGGCTTTACTATACTTCTCTCACATATAGGAGTATAATGTTAGTTGATCGACCTAGTGAAAGGATATTAGTAATACCTTTATTAAAAGAGTACGAGTTACTGATGTCTTTTGTGCTGATCATAATAATTACGTAGTCATTTTCACCATACTTAATAGTACTGTCAAAAATGTTTTTCGTAATTTCCATAAACTCCATATTCGGACGAACGCAAGCTTCTAAGGAAAATTTTGATTTGTCAATATAGAACTCTAAAGCTTTCCGGAAGTTTTTGGCATACTCATCTCCTATAACGAGGATCTTCTGGCGATTTTTTGATGTGTGCACAGAACTATTTCCATCGCTAACACTTGATGTCATTAGTATTGACTCTTGCACTGCTGACCCAGATACCTCATTAATTGATGTATTAGTACCATCCACTGCGCTAACCAATTCTGACGCCTTAGATCTCATGTTGAGTTCATCTCCATGACATGATAACTCATGATACAATGAAGACTCGATGTTATTCAGCTCACATGTGTTCTCCAGGGATGTGACCAGATGTAATCTGCTAGAATCAGGTCCTGAATTGGGCAAATGTGATATCTGCTTGGGCGAAGTTAACTTTGATTCTTGCCGGAGTGCTGCATTTTCAACCGTTAACTGATTGATCCTTTGCTCAAACATTTTTATTTTACGCTTGTAATTGTCAATTTCTTCATTATAATTTTTTTCTATTTCTAGAACGTCATCCTAGAATGCGGAAGATCTCCTTTTTAGTGCGACTATATAATTATTTTTTTCTTCGATTTCTTGTTTTAGGCTTTTAATAACCTCTTTAGAAATTTCGTGTTTCCCGTTCTCATCTTCACTTTGTTGCAAGCATGTTTTGGAGCAATATATTATATGCTTTTCTATATTCGTGAAATCTTGTTTCCTATTTAAACAACTTTTGTGAAATATATTTTTGCAATCCAAACACACATAGTTAGATACCTCTTTACTTTTGCAACATTCAAAGTAGTTAGGCATTGTGCTGTTTATCACTCGCAGAAAAATATAAGGATACGGGTCTGTCGATATTTCAGTGACCAAAGAAAAACTTCATTGTTGGAATTCCATCGTATATAGGTATTCAAAGAGAATTGTTTGAATTTATTGTGTTGTCTAATGTAATTATTAGATAAGATAGCCCTCGCTTTCAGAAATTCCTTTTGATCTTCAGTAGAATTTGGAACATTATGATCTAATCTATATGTGCATACCAAATTCGCTATCATACATGAGGTATTTCTTACTATGTTGGTTGACTAACGATCACACGTTCACGCTCGCACGTGCGCAGTCTTGTATAAGCAAGAGATGTTGGCGGTGCAGCAATAATAAAAGACTAAAGCATAGACGTTTTGTTTTTAGACGTTTTTGGGGGATCCTGATTGTTTCGCATCGTCTAGTTGAAGCATGCAGAAGAAACTGTGGCGACCTAGTTCCTAAAGGGGGTGACGCAAGAAACTATTTACGAGAGTTTTTGCGTTGGATGTTTTTTTGCGGACGGGTGGGCGATGCTCTGGTTGCAAGGGAATTTCAAACTATAGCTTCATGCAATGAAGAAATAATAAAATTAGTATCATCATTATGTGTGGGAAGTACTGAGTCAATCAACTTGACTCCATTTTTTCGATAGCACTTATTAAAAGGACGCTATTTTTTGAAAATCGTATACTATCCCACCAAATTTCATTTCTTTCCAATCTTTTGCGCACAAAACCCTTTTTTTGAAACTTAACGACTGGCCTACTTTACCGCCATAGTGCCAGAGGTTCCGACAGGGTAAGCAACGGCAATGTGGGCGTTTTTATTTCCATGCATGGTGAGAAACATTCTAGTATTTCTTTTACGCGTCGGTCATAAAAAGCCTTATTGGAAAAACGAGGTTCGATTCTCAATTATCAAATACGCTGCAGACAACATTGAAACAGGCACTGTCGTCATTTTGAAAACGTCTTTCAATGACAAATCGATTACGTGATTTCAAAAGTATGGTCCGCTTCAAGGTTGAAAAAGTTAGCGGGCTCTTAGCCTACAATATTTCCTTGTATCTTGGAACGGGAAATGAAATGAAGAGTAGGTATATTAAGCTTTTAAAAAAAGCCTGAGTCTGTTTACAAAACATAGCAAGCAAACATCAAGAATATTGATATGTTATGGATAAAATGATAAATCTTAATTGCACCAACATTTTTAGAATTAATGTTGACCATACAAGATGGAATGCGGCACCAGCATAAAAGATAATGCAGTCTGTAGAGATTAAGATAACTAGAATTGGTTTCTGTTACGACGACTCATTCTCTGGCAAAATATAGGGATGGAGTTGAACCTCTCTTCAAGTCGAACTTTATCAGTTGTCCCTGTACATTAGACTCATCATGTATTTTCTCTATAACTGAAATCGTCACAAAATGAAAATATCTAAGGCTCTCCACGCACGAGTAGATCGGAGATGTGGTCGATGCTCGTTCAGTTAGATCTATGGGACTGGTGCGTCTGCAATAGGCATACCGGTCGATTCATTCTCAGTCGATTCACATCATTTAGTAAAGGAAAAAACTTTATCAAAGCTGCTTTACGTATTATATATACCGGATGTCCCAAAATTTCCTTGACACGTGATATTTTCGTAACGAAAAACGGTTCAAGCAAAAATTGAGTGGTACTTTTGAAGGTACTATAGGGGCTATCATACCATGCATTCAAAACATTTTTTTTGTACGTCAACCCCTAAAACTCACCCCCAACTTTTTTTTTCAAATAGCACCCCATAGGTTTTCCTACATCAATGATATCCCCATGTTATTTAAAATTTTGTGGTACCTTTAATTTTATATGGAAACTTATTTTTTCCGTAAAATCATAAGCATAAGACAAATGAAATAATAATTTGTTTGACCCCTGATATTTTTGTAACAAAAACGGATAAAAAAGAAAAGTAAGTGGGTTTTTCAAGGGTAGTGAAGGATCTAGTATTCATACTATACATACTTACGATACACGTAATAAGAAAACTCTAGTGGTTCCATATAGCCGTCTACAGAAAACAAGGAATGGGTCAAACTACTTTGGTATAGTTTTTTAGAACGTGATTCCAGAGGCCATAAAGAACCTAGAGGCATCTAATTTTAAAAAAATAATGAAGTCGTTCTTGATCAAAAAAGCATTTTATAATTTTGATGAGTATCTGAATAGTGACTTCACAGAACTGTCTAGCTGAATCATACTTTTATATAAGAGTAACCAATTCAGTTTTTTCAGTACTTATACTGTTTGTCTTTTGTGTTACTGTACTATTGTTTTTTACTTTTTTTGACTTGTGCAAGCATTTTCATGTATTTAGCACCAATAAACTATACTATACTTGCTTATGAATTATTTTTTTCTTGCTTAATCCCTTGGAATCCACCCCTAGCTAGTTCTTTCAAATTCCAATCCACAATTTCGCCTGGGAAAATAAATACTTTACTTGAATTTAATTATCGTAGTGCCTTACTTTTTATGCCCCTACTGCAATTTATCTTTGATATTGGCGCCCGTGTGCGGGGCACACCCTGCACACGGGGTTGGCGCGGCCCGATGTAACCATAAAACTTTTTCACGTTTTTGCACTTAGTTTTGTTGTTACATTTTTTTTTATTAGTTGATTCATGATAATAAAAAAATATTTTCCATACATGTATTTTAATTAATTTATGCTTACGATTTCATGGATTAAACGAAAAAAATTAACGATAAATTGCAGTAGGGGCATAAAAAGTAAGGCACTACGATAATTAAATTCAAGTAAAGAATTCATTTATCCAGGCAAAATTGTGGATTGAAATTTAAAAGAACAAGCTAGGGGTGGATTCCAGGGGTTTAAGTAAGAAAAAAATGGTTCATAAGCAAGGAATGATAGATCATTCACTACCCTTGTAAAACCTACTTACTTTTCTTTTTTATCCGTTTTTGTTACAAAAATACCAGGGGTCAAACAAATTATCATTTCATTTGTCTTATGCTTATGATTTTACGGAAAAAATAAGTTTGCACATAAAATTAAAGGTACCACAAGATTTTAAATAAAATGGGGATCACTTATTTAGAAAAACCTATGGGGTGCTATTTGAAAAAAAAATTTGGGGGTGAGTTTTAGGGGTTGACGTACAAAAAAATGTTTTAAATGCATGGCATGATAGACCTTATAGTACCTTTAAAAGTACCACTCAGTTCTTGCTTGAACCGTTTTTCGTTACGAAGATATCACGTGTCAAGGAAATTCTGGGACACCCAGTATACGTATATATTTACAATATTTTCCAATGCCCATTGTTGAAACAATTAATTAGTTTGCCTTAGACTGTTCTCTTACTTGATGATTATACGTGGAAAGCCTGAAACCCAGAAGCTTGTAATGAATCCGTGGTAATATATAATTACAGAATCAGGGCTGATATGAAATTACCTCCTTCAAACGCAAGAAATGACGTGTTGTTGGGGTTAAATGTAAGAATAGCCTGTGGCTAAATTTCACCCTCGAAAAAAACAAAAATGTGCAGTCCGGGCTCCGACACACCGAGCTGTTGTTCCATGACCCAGTGACTACTCCTCACACCGTGAGGTAAGCAATCACCGGGTTCGCAACCGCGCAAGGATGGCCTTCTGCATTCTGGCGACCATAATGTGGCGCTACCGCACGGTAGACCGTTATTTTGCACATTGCAGAGAGCAGCGTATTTCCTAGTTCTACCTAGGGATCCAATGACCATAACCAGCAGACTTCCAGTGTAGTCTGGCCAGAGCCTGCAAAGTTGTCCGAGAGACTCCTGATATTTGGTTCGCTTTTCCTCCTCCTTAGAGACTATGTTCGCCTTGGCCGGCGCCGAAAACTCTACAACCAACATCGTCTTCTGTTATAATAATAACTTTTTTAAAATCGAGTTTCCCAAGAAGTAGGTTCAGCTTACCGAAAAGATGTTTGCATCACCATTGTGAGATCTATATATGGTAATCATTTGAAGGTTGTCTAGGAATAGGGCTCCAGGTACTTCAAAATATAATTCAGCTCACAAGTCTACAAATGTTTCGTGTATAGGAAGCGCTTTTAGTCCATCTTTAACATACACTCACACCCCCATGAATTTTTTCGGATCTACAATGACTAGATATCAACTTGTATCTCTTTACCATCACACTTCCAATTTCATTTAGGGTAAAACCCACAATTGTTGGCACTTTAAGGTATCATTTCCTTGAAGATAACGATAACTGCTTCCATAAATGCGAGACATGTATGATTTTTATGACTATATAGTCAGAAATCACTGTAGTTTTTAACTGATGAGAAATAATTTCTCAGCAAGCTGAAAAATCAGGGAATAAGACAAAAAATACAGACAATTGCAAATTCCGTATTATTGGCACCCTTTTCCCAATGGTTGGCACTGGCTGATGCTAATTATTGGCACTACGCTTTTTATATTATATGTAGTGATTTAAAATAGACATCAGATTGATTTTAACTTTTGTAGGAAATAACAAGTGTAGTTATTACAAAAACTTTAATTAAAACAGTTCAGTATAGGTATCTACAAAAAATAAAGGACATTCTGAGTACCAAATTAAGCCAAATCAGATTCACAGCGTACTACCAGTACTGCACAAAATAAATCAGTACCTAATACAGTAATAATTATTGGTAGCTAAATTGTTTCAGCTAATGTAGACGTAAGTTCCAGTTTCGCCAAGTTTCTTTTGCCGTGCACACATCTTTTTCGTAGACTTTTTTCCTTTTGGAGCTTTTACTTTTCCCAGTTCGGGGTTGTACTGGGAACATGTTTTGTCCTCTTCTCCTTTTAAGTACCCTTCGATACCTATGAACCAACCTCTGATGTCCTTTTCCGCAATGCAAGAAGAAGCGGAGGTTATTCCTTCAACAGTGCTTCAATCAGCCCTGGACGGCACTTCAACCAATCCTTACCAGACATATTTTTTTGAACGGACCGTTTCTCTGTCCATAAGCTCTTTAACTGAAGGTCAATTGGATCCTAGGAATCCTCTTCCTGTAATTTTCCAAGACCCAATTTACAATTCTAGTTTCTCCATCGGATACTAGGTAGCTCTTTTCCACTATTTTTGAAGTTGTATTCCAGTCTGAACTGTATGGTTGACCTAGACATCCCAAATTTTTTGAAAACAGTCTTTTTTGACTTTCCGGTGCGCACCTCATCCAATGGCTTTTGCAAAATATCTTCGGCGTACCGAGAAGGCAAAAATGGTACTGTAAATCAATTTGCTTATGCGGTTCATAAAAGGGTCTATTTGCCCTGAAAACCAAAAGCAAAATTCTATTTTTGAACTGATGTTTATGCTTGGGCCAACAAATAGATTTGGGACTACCTAGTGTTCCAATTATTGGCACCTTGAAATGCTACGAACTAGCTTATATAATTTAGCAGTACTATCGGGAAATAACTATTTCAGATTACTAACTATTATTAAAAATCATCTATATACTTGTATTGGGTGTAATAGAATGATTTAACTGCCGGAAGGGTGTGTGTGTTTCATACCTAATTTGCAAGCAGATAGCAAGCATAAACATATGGAGAATATTAAATTTACCTTTTTCACTAGCCTTCCAGGCCATTACGATCAACACTAAGATTATTTTGCTTTAATTTGAAGTACTTATAGTGTGTACTGGAAGCTACACAATTGAAAGAAAGAGCAGTGGCAAGTATTGGAACTTTATTTAGTCCGCAGTCCTAAGATCTTGCCACCCCATGACAACATTACGTGACTTCATAAAAATAGGTTCCAATCGTTGGCACTCCAGTTTTTACTAAAATAGATGATCAAAAAAAGTTGTACATCATGAATATACTTGAATGGACCTTACATGATTTATTTCTGTCAAAAATGCAGGTGTATCACCAGTCATTTCGCTATAGAGGGTACTTTTGTGATACCTACTGGTCTAAATTTCGCGCTGCTTCTGCAGTCTTTCACGTGACACCCTCACTTCTCTGCTAACAAGCATCTACTGGTGAAAGAACACTTTTATAAAAATTATATTAATACTACCATACAGGGTGGCCAATCGGGTGACGATAATAATTTTTTTTTTAGATAGCCTGTATCGAGACCTATCCAAAACACCCCCATGTCTGTGTACTGATTATTGATAGTTTTCGAGTTATGATTTTTTATTTGAAAACTTAGAGATTTCCCAGTTTTTCCAAGAAATCGTCAAAAACAAAAACAAGAATGCTTCTTGGCTTCAATTTTTTTCTGCAATCATACTCAGTATTAAGCCTATTTTAATATCCAATAAAGAGAACCTGTACATCCGAACAATAATTAAGTACATTTTGGGCCCAAAGTTTGAAATCTCTGTTTTTAGTCAGGAGACCAAAACCTTCAAAATAAAATTAAAAATACTTATGCCTGGTTCTGGAGCTCCAATCTGATCTTAAAAACTCTGCAAGACATTGCACTTTCGAAATAATAATGAAAAAATAGCACTTATGGGGGCATTTTACGCCGTACGTGACTATAAAAAGTAAAAAGGTGTTAATTCACGAATTTCCAAAATGATTTAAAAAACTATTATTTTACTTTATTATGACAAATTAAAGAAAAAAAAACTCATAACAACTAATAAACACGATAATAATTGATGTTTTAATCACTTTTAATAAGAAAACTTAATACCTGTGCTTTTTGCTGTGACTATTGGACTTCTGCTAAATTAAGTTGTATGAAAAGTTAACAAAGAAAAGGGATAATAAAACAACAATCTGACCTTTAATTCCATGGCGGAATTATCTGGGAAGCGTTATCGTAGCATACGCCATCTCATTTACTTCCCACACCGATAGGTGAGGGGAGGATTGTGATCGTGAAAATTTTCGATTTTGAGATAATAGGTTGTTTGGGCGTTTTATAATGTCTACATAACGAAAATCCGCGTCACTCATTTCCGTCGTTCTGTCTGTAGGTCTGCCTGTCTGTCGGTCTGCCTCTCGGTCTGTCTGTCTGTACGCGTTTTTCTAGCCTCGTAATCTCAGTAACCGCTGCATGGACTGTGATGAAATTTGGGCAGCAATATGCTGTGGGGTCTTAGTAGGTGATGCTGCTATAATTTTGGAAATCGGTACATTGGCGGCGGAGTAAATAAAACAAAAATATTCCTCAAACTTAGTTTTTAGGCGTTTTAGAGGTTCTTGATCATTTTCTGCGTTTCTTTTTTTTGGGGAGGGGTGGCATTTGGGTGTTTGGGAGGTGAGGGGTTGAAAAACTGAAAAGCTTGTTGTATTCATGATAGGCTGTCTACTGACCTATCAAGGAAGATCTAGCGATATAAATCACCTTTTAAGGTCCATCCCAACATTGCATTGCCTATTACCGAAAATTAACACAACTGCGCTTCGCCGACATGAGCTCGCAAAAAGCTACTCTGAAAAAAAGGGATGGCGTATGCTACGACATCACTTCCCAGGTAATTCTGCCATGAATTTGGAAATCATATTATTGTTTTATTATTCCTTTCCTTTGTTAACTTTCCATACAACTTAATTTAGCAGAAGTTCAATAGTACATAGCAAAAACACTACAAAAATCACAATTTGGGTATTAGTTTTTTTTATTAAAAGTCATCAAAACATCAATGATTTTTGGGTTTATTAGTTGTTACGAGTTATATTTCTTCAATTTGTCATAATAAAGCAAAATAATAGTTTTTTAAATTATTTTGGAAATTCGTGAATTATCACCTTTTCACCTTTAACACTCACGTACGGCGCAAAATGCCCCCATAAGTGCTACGTTTTCATTCTTACTTATAAAGTGCAACGTCTTGCAAAGTTTTTAAGACTAGTTTGAAGCTCCAGAACCAGGCATAAGTATTTCTGATTTTATTTTGAAAGTTTTGGTCTCCTGACTAAAAACAGAAATTTCAAACTTTGGGCCCAAAATGTACTTAATTATTGTTCAGATGTACAGGCTCTCTTTATTGGATATTAAGATAGGCTTAATAATAATAATAATAATAATAATAATAATAATAAAAAGGATTGAACAACACCTCACCCAAAACAACATATTGACTGAAGAGCAAAAAGGATGTAGAAAACAAAGCCAGGGCTGCAAAGAACAACTCATAATTGATAGTGTGATCATGGAGCAAACCAGAAAAGAACACAGAAATCTTCATACCTGCTTCATCGATTATAAAAAAGCTTTTGACTCTGTACCCCATAGCTGGCTAACGAAAACTCTTCAAATATACAAAATTAACCCAGTCCTTCGCCAGTTCCTTACAAGAACCATGGAGACATGGCGAACCAACATACATCTCAAAACTCAGGACGGCCATATCCAAACAGAGGAGCTACTCATACGACGCGGTATCTTCCAGGGTGATTCGCTTAGTTCACTGTGGTTCTGCCTTTGTTTAAATCCACTCTCTAACGTACTCAACAACACAAATTATGGTTTCAACATCAGACACCAGAAAGTCAATCAGCACAGAATAAATCATCTTCTCTACATGGATGATATAAAACTATATGCAGCCACTGAAGTGCAACTAAAAGAATTACTCAGAATAACAGAAGTGTGTACGTCAGACGTTCGGATGGAATTCGGTATGAGCAAATGCAAGGTGCTCCACATCAATAAAGGCCAATGGAAGAACCAATCCGAACAGGAAATATTAACTGGCGAAACGCTGGATAACATGGACAAGGACGAAACGTACAAGTATCTGGGCTTCAATCAGAACATTAAGATCGACCACACACAAGTCAAGGCTCAACTAACACAAGAGTTCAGAAACCGCCTCCTTAGACTTCTAAAATCAAAATTGAATTCCAAAAATCTTACAAAAGCAATAAACACATTTGCTATACCGGTCCTCACATACTCCTTCGGCATTATCAAGTGGTCACACACTGATATAGAAAACATCCACATCCTCATACGGACAGAACTTACGAAACATCGAATGTCACATCCAAACGCGTGCAAAGAAAGGCTCACCATTGACAGAAAACAAGGAGGCAGGGGGATTATAGATATACAGTCACTTCGCACAAGACAAATAAAAACGCTCAGAGACTTTTTCCAAAGCAAACAGACAAACTTGCATAGGTCGATAGTAAAGGCAGACAAAAACTATACTCCACTAAACCTATCCCGCTCTGATCACTCAGCAGACGGACACAATCACATAGAATTACAACAAGAAAAAATAAATAAATGGTCACAAAAAGCACTCCATGGCAAGCACAGATACCGCGTCACACAAGATCACATTAATGAAAGACAATCATACACCTGGCTGCAGGATGGCCAACTCTTTCCAGAAACTGAGGGTTTTATGCTTGCTATACAGGACCAAGTGATTGCGACAAGGAACTACATGAAATGCATAATTAAAGATACATCCATAACCGACGACAATTGCAGAAAGTGCCACCAACAAAAGGAAACAATAGACCACATAACAAGCGGATGCAAAACTCTCGCTGGAACCGAGTACACAGCTAGACATAACTCTGCAGCCAAGGTCATTCACCAAGCACTAGCCACAACAAACAAGCTAATAGAAAACACAGATCCATATTACAATTACACACCGACATCAGTACTCGAAAACAATGAATACAAACTGTACTGGGACGTTGAAATACATACAGATAAGACTATCCCGGCAAATCGGCCAGATATAGTTTTCCAATCGAAGGCAGACAAAGTTACCTATTTGATAGATATCGCTATTCCCAACGATACGAATATCCAAAATACCTACGCTGGGAAGATATCTAAATACACTGACCTTGCGATAGAGATAAAACGACTATGGAAGCAAAACAAAGTTACTATTGTCCCCCTAATTATGTCTGTCTCAGGCCTTACACCAAACACTTTTACACCACACCTAAAACAGTTAGGCCTAGACAAAAAGTTACACAAAATATTTCAAAAATCTGTAATCCTGAAGACCTGCAATATTGTACGATCCTTCCTAAATTCCGATCCGTAATAGTTCAGGTGTTGACTTGGCATAGCCCGTCAACATTTGTTGCTACCGCAGTCATGCGAGAGAAACTTGAAAAATCAGGATTATAATAATAACCCCCATCAGGTGCTAGAACGTTGACGCTCGTTTGGGGGCTTAGAACCCTACCAAGCACAAAGCTCCCTTCCCCAAGCTATCCTGACAATACCCACACCTCTCAACACGTGTAACCGAACAAAGACTGATTGATCAAAAACGAGTCATAACTAAAAACAACCGTCTTACCCCGCAAGAACTACAAGCTATAAAGAGCCTTGTATCCAACGAAATAAATACTGTCCCACCAAATGACTCGTTAGCCGATGAATCAACCACAGAAAGGCAAAATATTCATCCCCGAAATAGCCAGACTCCAAACACAGACACAACCAATGACACCAGCATACATTCAGACATGGACTCAGAACATGAGCACATACCAGATACACCAGACCAGACATCAATTAACCTACCCCTCACAGCCACACAAAGCCAAAAGGTTACGCCACCGCCTTCCATCACACAATCCACAGAACAAGTGATGGACACACAATATAACAAATGGTGTGGCACCAATCCTGCGCTGCGAGATCCTTTGCCCAGACTGATTTTTAAAAAGAACACCCAACAAATATTACACACAATAAATTCCAACATAATACCACAATTCTTAACAAACGTCAGTAACCTAGAGGACATCCATACCGTTATATACGCTGCAGCAGCAACAACACTCACAGTAAACGGCCAAAAACTTCCGAAACGGTCTAAAGACCACACAAGCAACAGGCCTAAACCTAAATGGCAAATACGAATCGAAAATAAAATTTCCGCAATCAGAAAGGATTTGGCACACCTCGCACAATACACTAACAACAACAACCGTTCAAAACGCATCCAGACAACAATAGATATACTCAAATCCAAGTCACCTCAAAAATCGATACCTGAAATAGCTGATACACTGAAACAGAAACTTGCAGTTTACGCAGCTCGGCTACGGAGGTACAATGAATCCAACGAGAGAAAGAACGCTAATAATCTTTTCCAAAAAAGTGAAAAGCAGTTCTACCAGAAAATAAGTGCAAACAACCAGGAAGCAACCATAGAACCACCAAGTAGACAAGACTTAACTGAGTTTTGGAGTAGTTTATGGTCAGAGCCCAAAACGCATAATCAAGACGCTCCATGGATCAGACAAGAAGAGGAGAAACACCAACATATAATGGAACAGGGTGACGTTATTCTTACACCAGAGGAAATAGCGGAAACAATAAAACATACTCACAATTGGAAGTGCCCAGGCGTGGATAATATACAAAATTTTTGGTACAAGCAATTCAGTTCAACATACGAAGTGCTCACAGACCAAATCAATAAAGCCATACTACAACCTAATAGGCTTCCTAAATTCCTCACACAAGGAATAACGTATATTAAACCTAAAAACACAGATACCAAGAACCCTGCCAATTACCGTCCAATCACTTGTCTCCCCACCCTGTACAAGATCATCACTGCAACAATATGTAGAAGGATTGAACAACACCTAACACAAAACAACATCCTCACTGAAGAACAAAAAGGATGTAGAAAACAAAGTCAAGGCCGCAAGGAACAGCTTATAATTGACAGTGTGATCATGGAGCAGACAAGAAAAGAACACAGGAACCTTCACACTTGTTTTATAGATTATAAAAAAGCCTTTGACTCTGTACCCCACAGCTGGCTAAAGAAAACATTACAAATATATAAAATCAACTCAGGACTTCGTCAGTTTCTTACAAGAATCATGGAAACATGGCGCACCAACATACACCTCAAAACTCAGCGCGGCCATATCCAGACGGATGAACTACACATAAGACGCGGTATCTTCCAGGGAGACTCTCTCAGTTCACTGTGGTTCTGCCTCTGTTTAAATCCGCTCTCCAATGCACTCAACAACACAAACTGTGGTTTCAACATTAGACACGAGAAAGTTAATCAACATAAAATCAATCATCTCCTCTACATGGATGATATAAAACTATATGCAGCAACTGAAGTACAACTGAGAGAATTGCTCAGAATAACGGAAGTTTGCACATCAGACGTAAGGATGGAATTCGGAATGAGTAAGTGCAAGGTGCTCCACATCAACAAAGGACAGTGGAAGAGCCATCAAGAGCGGGAAACATTAACTGGCCAAACACTGGACAACATGGACAAGGGCGAAACATACAAGTACCTGGGTTTCAATCAAAGTGTTAAGATAGACCACTCACAAGTCAAAGAACAACTAATACAAGAGTTTAGAGACCGCCTTATTAAGCTACTAAAAACAAAACTAAATTCCAGAAATCTTACAAAAGCCATTAACACATTCGCGATACCGGTCATCACATACTCCTTCGGCATCATCAAGTGGTCGCACACTGACATAGAAAACATCCAAATCCTCATAAGGACAGAACTCACGAGGCACAGAATGTCACATCCGAACGCATGCAAAGAAAGGCTTACCATAGATAGAAAACAAGGGGGCAGAGGAATTATAGATATACAGTCACTCCGCACAAAACAAATAAAAACACTCAGACATTTCTTTCAGAGCAAACAAACGAATTTGCATAGAGCAATAGTCAAAGCAGACAAGAACTATACACCACTCACCCTCTCCAGTCCAAACCACGCAGCAGACACACACAATCCCATAGAATTACAACAAGAAAAAATAAACACATGGTCGCAGAAAGCACTTCACGGCAAACATAGATACCGAATTACACAAGATCACATAAATGAAAAACAGTCATACACTTGGCTGCAGGATGGCCAGCTCTTTCCAGAAACGGAGGGTTTTATGCTTGCTATTCAGGACCAAGTAATTGCGACGAGGAACTACAAAAAATACATAATTAAAGATCCATCCGTGACCAACGATAATTGCAGAAAATGCCACCAACAGAAGGAAACAATAGATCATATAACAAGTGCATGCAAAACCCTCGCTGGAACCGAGTACACGGCCAGACATAACTCTGCAGCCAAAATTATACACCAAGCCCTAGCCACAACTAACAATCTAATCGAAAACACAGCTCCATATTATAATTATACACCGACCTCAGTACTTGACAACAATCAATACAAACTATACTGGGACGTCGAAATACACACAGACAAAACTATCCCAGCCAACAGACCAGATATAGTTTTTCAGTCGAAGGCAGACAAAGTTACCTATTTAATAGATATTGCTATCCCTAATGATACGAATGTTCAAACCGCCTACGCTGGGAAGATATCTAAATACACAGACCTTGCCATAGAAGTAAAACGACTCTGGAAACAAAACAAAGTTGTTATTGTACCCCTAATTATGTCGGTCTCAGGCCTTACACCTAACACATTCACACCACACCTGCACCAGCTAGGCCTGGACGAAAAGCTACACAAAATATTCCAAAAGTCTGTAATTCTTAAGACCTGTAATATAGTACGATCCTTCTTAAACTCCGATCAGTAATAGTTCAGGTGTTGACTTGGCACGACCCGTCAGCATCTGTTGCTACCGCAGTCATGCGAGAGAAGCTTGAAAAAAAAAATAATAATAACCCCCATCAGGTGCTAGAACGTTGACGCTCGTTTGGGGGCTTAGAAAGTGACTTTTTGATGGGCAAGCTATGATGGTTCATCGGAGGCTTTGATACCACCGCGGAATTATGCCGACAAGGCTCGTGATCAAAAAGTCACTTCAACCAAGGCTAGCACACTCAGAAAGCTGTGGGCTAGGTAGACTTTACGTACCCTACCAAGCACAAAGCTCCCTTCCCCAAGCTATCCTGACCTCGGTCAGATAGGGATTTGGCAAATCCGGGTAGAAATGCCACAGAAGGCTGAGCGCCGGTCCTTCTGTCACACACCGTTATTGCGCCCCACACTTCAACGACCTCAGCAAGGCGTGGCTGGGGAACGTTGTGAGGGGTACGCAACCGGGGGGCTTGCCTTAACCGGCCGGCCCGTGAGGAGAAAACCTCAACAAAATCCGACAGTAAAGTCGCAAATCCTCCGGAGCACCTTGGGCCAACTTCGGAGTAAATATAAGTCCCTTCTCTTCTGGAATGGGCGTCACCCGGGAGAGCGACACTTAGATCGTCCCTACTCGTGGGAACGCGATGGATAAAGTTAGTTTTTCAAATAACCAACGACGGCCTAGGGTACGTCGATTAAACTCACCTGAACCCCAAAACCAAACACCACAACCAATAGCACACAACCCAACTGCGGATGTTTTGCCGGTACAGCCGGCAACCACCAAAGCTGGTAAACCAAGACAGCGCTTACAGTGGACTACCGAGATGAACAAATCTGTAATGCACTGTTACTATACCGCCACAAAACTAGAAACCATCTCTACAGGCTACAGACATGAGCTACACAGGCTGTTTACAGCACAATACCCACACCTCTCCACACGTGTAACCGAACAAAGACTGATTGATCAAAAACGAGTCATAACTAAAAACAACCGTCTTACCCCGCAAGAACTACAAGCTATAAAGAGCCTTGTATCCAACGAAATAAATACTGTCTCACCAAATGACTCGTTAGCCGATGAACCAACCACAGAAAGGCAAAATACTCATTCCCAAAATAGCCAGACTCCAAATACAGACACAACCAGTGACACCAGCATACATTCGGATATGGACTCAGAACATGAGCACATACCAGATACACCAGACCAGACATCAATTAACCTACCCCTCACAGCCACACAAAGCCAAAAGGTTACGACACCGCCTTCCATCACACAATCCACAGAACAAGTGATGGACATACAATATAACAAATGGTGTGGCACCAATCCTACGCTGCGAGATCCTTTGCCCAGACTGATTTTTAAAAACAACACCCAACAAATATTAAACACAATAAATTCCAACATAATACCACAATTCTTAACAAACGTCAGTAACCTAGAGGACATCCATACCGTTATATACGCTGCAGCAGCAACAACACTCACAGTAAACGGCCAAAAACTTCCGAAACGGTCTAAAGACCACACAAGCAACAGGCCTAAACCTAAATGGCAAATACGAATCGAAAATAAAATTTCCGCAATCAGAAAGGATTTAGCACACCTCGCACAATACACTAACAACAACAACCGTTCAAAACGCATCCAGACAACAATAGATATACTCAAATCCAAGTCACCCCAAAAATCGATACCAGAAATAGCTGATACACTGAAACAGAAACTTGCAGTTTACGCAGCTCGACTACGCAGATACAATGAATCCAACGAGAGAAAGAACGCTAATAATCTTTTCCAAAAAAGTGAAAAGCAGTTCTACCAGAAAATAGCTGCAAACAACCAGGAAGCAACCATAGAACCACCAAGTAGACAAGACTTAACTGAGTTTTGGAGTAGCTTATGGTCAGAGCCCAAAACGCATAATCACGACGCTCCATGGATCAGACAAGAAGAGGAGAAGCACCAACATATAATGGAACAGGGTGACGTTATTCTTACACCAGAGGAAATAGCGGAAACAATAAAACATACTCACAATTGGAAGTGCCCAGGCGTGAATAATATACAAAATTTTTGGTACAAGCAATTCAGTTCAACATACGAAGTGCTCACAGACCAAATCAATAAAGCCATACTACAACCTAATAGGCTTCCTAAATTCCTCACACAAGGAATAACGTATATTAAACCTAAAAACACAGATACCAAGAACCCTGCCAATTACCGTCCAATCACTTGTCTCCCCACCCTATACAAAATCATCACTGCAACAATATGTAGAAGGATTGAACAACACCTAACACAAAACAACATCCTCACTGAAGAACAAAAAGGATGTAGAAAACAAAGTAAAGGCTGCAAGGAACAGCTTATAATTGACAGTGTAATTATGGAGCAGACTAGAAAAGAACACAGGAACCTTCACACTTGTTTTATAGATTATAAAAAAGCCTTTGACTCTGTACCCCACAGCTGGCTAAAGAAAACTTTACAAATATATAAAATCAACCCAGGACTCCGTCAGTTTCTTACAAGAATCATGGAAACATGGCGCACCAACATACACCTCAAAACTCAGCACGGCTATATCCAGACGGATGCACTACACATAAGACGCGGTATCTTCCAGGGAGACTCTCTCAGTTCACTGTGGTTCTGCCTCTGTCTAAATCCGCTCTCCAATGCACTCAACAACACAAACTGTGGTTTCAACATTAGACACGAGAAAGTTAATCAACATAAAATCAATCATCTCCTCTACATGGATGATATAAAACTATATGCAGCAACTGAAGTACAACTGAGAGAATTGCTCAGAATAACGGAAGTTTGCACGTCAGACGTAAGGATGGAATTCGGTATGAGTAAGTGCAAGGTGCTCCACATCAACAAAGGTCAGTGGAAGAGCCATCAAGAACGGGAAACATTAACTGGCCAAACACTAGACAACATGGACAAGGGCGAAACATACAAGTACCTGGGTTTCAATCAAAGTGTTAAGATAGACCACTCACAAGTCAAAGAACAACTAACACAAGAGTTTAGAGACCGCCTTATTAAGCTACTAAAAACAAAACTAAATTCCAGAAATCTTACAAAAGCCATTAACACATTCGCGATACCGGTCATCACATACTCCTTCGGCATCATCAAGTGGTCGCACACTGACATAGAAAACATCCAAATCCTCATAAGGACAGAGCTCACGAGGCACAGAATGTCACATCCGAACGCATGCAAAGAAAGGCTTACCATAGATAGAAAACAAGGGGGCAGAGGAATTATGGATATACAGTCACTCCGCACAAAACAAATAAAAACACTCAGACATTTCTTTCAGAGCAAACAAACCAATTTGCATAGAGCAATAGTCAAAGCAGACAAGAACTATACACCACTCACCCTCTCCAGTCCAAACCACGCAGCAGACACACACAATCCCATAGAATTACAACAAGAAAAAATAAACACATGGTCGCAGAAAGCACTTCACGGCAAACATAGATACCGAATTACACAAGATCACATAAATGAAAAACAGTCATACACTTGGCTGCAGGATGGCCAGCTCTTTCCAGAAACGGAGGGTTTTATGCTTGCTATTCAGGACCAAGTAATTGCGACGAGGAACTACAAAAAATACATAATTAAAGATCCATCCGTAACCAACGATAATTGCAGAAAATGCCACCAACAGAAGGAAACAATAGATCATATAACAAGTGCATGCAAAACCCTCGCTGGAACCGAGTACACGGCCAGACATAACTCTGCAGCCAAAATCATACACCAAGCCCTAGCCACAACTAACAAACTAATCGAAAACACAGCTCCATATTATAATTATACACCGACCTCAGTACTTGACAACAATCAATACAAACTATACTGGGACGTCGAAATCCACACAGACAAAACTATCCCAGCCAATAGACCAGATATAGTTTTTCAGTCGAAGGCAGACAAAGTCACCTATTTAATAGATATTTCTATCCCTAATGATACGAATGTTCAAACCGCCTACGCTGGGAAGATATCTAAATACACAGACCTTGCCATAGAAGTAAAGCGACTCTGGAAACAAAACAAAGTTGTTATTGTACCCCTAATTATGTCGGTCTCAGGCCTTACACCTAACACATTCACACCACACCTGCACCAGCTAGGCCTGGACGAAAAGCTACACAAACTATTCCAAAAGTCTGTAATTCTTAAGACCTGTAATATAGTACGATCCTTCTTAAATTCCGATCAGTAATAGATCAGGTGTTGACTTGGCACGACCCGTCAGCATCTGTTGCTACCGCAGTCATGCGAGAGAAGCTTGAAAAAAACATAATAATAATAATGTTTATTTCTCATACAAAATACATAGTTTGGAAAGAATATTTAAAAAGGAAGGAAGGATTCAGGAAGCTGGGAGCTCGGTACTTACCCTACCTAGCACCAAGCTCCTACCTTTCCCCAAGCTATCCTGACTTCGGTCGGATAGGGGTTTGGCAAATCCGGGAAAATATGCCACAGAGGGCTGAGCGCCGGTCCTTCTGTCACACACCGTTATTGCGCCCCACACTTCAGCGACTTCAGTAGGGCGTGGCTGGGGAACGTCGTGAGGGGTAAGCAACCGGGGGGCTTGCCTTAATTGGCCGGCCCGTGAGGAGAAAGTCTCAACAAAACCCGACAGTAAAGTCGCAAATCCTCCGGAGCACCTTGGGCCAACTTCGGAGTAAATATAAGTCCCTTCTCTCCTGGAATGGGCGTCACCCGGGAGAGCGACTTTTAAATCGTCCCTACTCGTGGGAACACGATGCATAGAGTTACTTCTAAAAACAACCAACGACGGCCTAGGGTACGTCGATTAAACTCACCCGAACCCCAAACCCAAACAGAACAACCCATAGAACGCAACCCAGCTGCGGATGTTTTGCCGGCACAGCCGACAAACACCAAAGCTGGTAAACCCAGACAGTGGACCACTGAAATGAACAAATCTGTAATGCACTGTTACTACACCGCTACTAGACTAGAAACCATATCTACAGGCTACAGACATGAGCTGCACAGGCTATTTATAGCACAATACCCACATCTCGCAGAACGTGTAACGGAACAGAGACTCATTGACCAAAAACGGGTCATAACAAAAAACAACCGCCTGACGCCCGAAGAACTACAAGCTATAAAGATTCTTGTATCTAATGAAGTAAATACTGTCCGTCAGAATGACCCGCAGACCTCAAACACAACCACAAGCGACAACGCCACCACACCCACAGAGATAGACCCAGAACATGAGCATGCACAAGATAGACCAGACACCGCTGTCCAACCTAATGATTCGTTAGCTATTGAATCAATCACAGAAGGACATACCATTCATACCCGAAATAACCAACCTCCAAACAAAGACACAACTAATGACACCAGCATACACTTAGAAATAGATCCAGAGCATGATCATGCACCACATACACCGGAAACAACATGCTCTAACTTACCTTCCACAGCCACACAAAGCCAAAACATCACTCTACCACCTGCCATCACACAATCTGCCAAACAAGTGATGAACACACAATACAACAAATGGTGTGGCACCAATCCTGTACTGCGAGATCCCCTGCCGAGACTAATTTTTAAAAACAACACCCGACAGATCCTACACACAATAAATGCCAACATAATACCACAATTCTTAACCAACGACAGTGACCTAGAGGACATCCATACTGTTATATATGCCGCTGCAGCAACCACACTCATAGTCAACGGCCAAAAACTTCCAAAGCGATCTAAAAACCACACAAGCAAAAGATCTAAACCTAAATGGCAAATTAGAATCGAAAATAAAATTAGCACACTCAGAAAGGATCTCGCGCACGTCACACAATACACCAACAATAACAACCTCTCAAAACGCATACAGACAACAATAAACAGACTCAAATCTAAATCACCACAACAAACAATACCCGAAATAGCCGATACACTGAAACAGAAACTTGCCGTCTATGCAGCTAGACTCCGCAGATACAACGAATCCAACGACAGAAAGGATGCCAACAATCTTTTTCAAAAAAGTGAAAAACAATTTTATCAAAAGATGACATCAAATAATCAGATAACAGCAACAGAACCTCCAAGTAGACAAGAGTTAACCGAGTTCTGGGGAAGCCTATGGTCAGAACCAAAAACACATAACGAAAACGCTCCATGGATCAGACAAGAAGAGGAAAAACATCAACATATAGCGGAGCAGGCAGACGTTGTTTTTACACCATATGAAATAGCCGAGACGATAAAACACACTCACAACTGGAAGTGCCCAGGCGTAGATAACGTGCAAAATTTCTGGTACAAGCGGTTCAGTGCAACGTATGAAATGCTAACAGAGCAAATCAATAAAGCCATACTACAATCTAATAGGCTTCCCAAATTCCTCACACAAGGAATAACTTATATAAAACCAAAAAACGGAGATACCAGAAACCCTGCCAATTACCACCCGATCACTTGTCTCCCAACCTTGTACAAGATCATCACCGCAACAATAGGCAAAAGGATTGAACAACACCTCACCCAAAACAACATATTGACTGAAGAGCAAAAAGGATGTAGAAAACAAAGCCAGGGCTGCAAAGAACAACTCATAATTGATAGTGTGATCATGGAGCAAACCAGAAAAGAACACAGAAATCTTCATACCTGCTTCATCGATTATAAAAAAGCTTTTGACTCTGTACCCCATAGCTGGCTAACGAAAACTCTTCAAATATACAAAATTAACCCAGTCCTTCGCCAGTTTCTTACAAGAACCATGGAGACATGGCGAACCAACATACATCTCAAAACTCAGGACGGCCATATCCAAACAGAGGAGCTACTCATACGACGCGGTATCTTCCAGGGTGATTCGCTTAGTTCACTGTGGTTCTGCCTTTGTTTAAATCTACTCTCTAATGCACTCAACAACACAAATTATGGTTTCAACATCAGACACCAGAAAGTCAATCAGCACAGAATAAATCATCTTCTCTACATGGATGATATAAAACTATATGCAGCCACTGAAGTGCAACTAAAAGAATTACTCAGAATAACAGAAGTGTGTACGTCAGACGTCCGGATGGAATTCGGTATGAGCAAATGCAAGGTGCTCCACATCAATAAAGGCCAATGGAAGAACCAATCCGAACAGGAAATATTAACTGGCGAAACGCTGGATAACATGGACAAGGACGAAACGTACAAGTATCTGGGCTTCAATCAGAACATTAAGATCGACCACACACAAGTCAAGGCTCAACTAACACAAGAGTTCAGAAACCGCCTCCTTAAACTTCTAAAATCAAAATTGAATTCCAAAAATCTTACAAAAGCAATAAACACATTTGCTATACCGGTCCTCACATACTCCTTCGGCATCATCAAGTGGTCACACACTGATATAGAAAACATCCACATCCTCATACGGACAGAACTTACGAAACATCGAATGTCACATCCAAACGCGTGCAAAGAAAGGCTCACCATTGACAGAAAACAAGGAGGCAGGGGGATTATAGATATACAGTCACTTCGCACAAGACAAATAAAAACGCTCAGAGACTTTTTCCAAAGCAAACAGACAAACTTGCATAGGTCGATAGTAAAGGCAGACAAAAACTATACTCCACTAAACCTATCCCGCTCAGATCACTCAGCAGACGGACACAATCACATAGAATTACAACAAGAAAAAATAAATACCTGGTCACAAAAAGCACTCCATGGCAAGCACAGATACCGCGTCACACAAGATCACATTAATGAAAGACAATCATACACCTGGCTGCAGGATGGCCGACTCTTTCCAGAAACTGAGGGTTTTATGCTTGCTATACAGGACCAAGTGATTGCGACAAGGAACTACATGAAATACATAATTAAAGATACATCCATAACCGACGACAATTGCAGAACGTGCCACCAACAAAAGGAAACAATAGACCACACAACAAGCGGATGCAAAACTCTCGCTGGAACCGAGTACACAGCTAGACATAACTCTGCAGCCAAGGTCATTCACCAAGCACTAGCCACAACAAACAAGCTAATAGAAAACACAGATCCATATTACAATTACACACCGACATCAGTACTGGAAAACAATGAATACAAACTATACTGGGACGTTGAAATACATACAGATAAGACTATCCCGGCAAATCGGCCAGATATAGTTCTCCAAACGAAGGCAGACAAAGTTACCTATTTGATAGATATCGCTATTCCCAACGATACGAATATCCAAAATACCTACGCTGGGAAGATATCTAAATACACTGACCTTGCGATAGAGATAAAACGACTATGGAAGCAAAACAAAGTTACTATTGTCCCCCTAATTATGTCTGTCTCAGGCCTTACACCAAACACTTTTACACCACACCTACAACAGTTAGGCCTAGACGAAAAGTTACACAAAATATTTCAAAAATCTGTAATCCTGAAGACCTGCAATATTGTACGATCCTTCCTAAATTCCGATCCGTAATAGTTCAGGTGTTGACTTGGCATAGCCCGTCAATATTTGTTGCTACCGCAGTCATGCGAGAGAAACTTGAAAAATCAGAATAATAATGTTTATTTCTCATACAAAATACATAGTTTGGAAAGAATATTTAAAAAGGAGATAACATCGGAGAAGATAAACAGTAGGATCCAAAAAAGCTAATCGCTTGTGCATGGATAATAAATAACATTTCAATCACTACTTAAATGAATTACAAATATATGTATAATGATTATTAAGTATAATTTAGATAATATATAAAATAATGGACATATAGACACGCACATACACCTACACACACATTCACTCATATTAGACAGTAATGTTAAAAACATATCATTTATAAAATAAGTAAAGGTTAAAATATTATTTGCAAATAAGTATAACGCAAGAAGGGTAAACATTGCAGGCCAAGGATGAGTGACTCACCCTGAATCCCAGAAGGTAATCCTGTGCGTGACTAGGGTCCGTCCACTCACCATAACTTTTTGATGAACCGTTTTCTTGCTTATACTACAATTTTGCAAGTACATAAGGTTTAAAATTTCATAACAATCATACATTTTTTATAGTAGTCTGTTTTTTCAAATTGTCTACATTAGGTAGTATCTGAATGTTTTTCTGTTTACGGTATAGTAGGTAGATAATAATTTTTTCCTTCTATATAGTCATTAAGGTTAGCCCTTGGTATACCAAGTAACCAGCTCTTTATTTTATATTTAAATAGATTCACTGAATTCAATAACTTATAAGTAGATGGTAGTTCATTATAGATTTTCGCACATAGAAAAACAGAAGATCTCTGAAACAGAGACTTTTCTGGTTTAGGCACTACATGTTTTAAGTTTGTAATTTGTCTTGTGCTGTAATTGTGATATACTTTGTGTAGCTGTTGCCTGTGTTTGTGTTGGTAAATTAGCAGAGCTTGTGTATAGAGTTGTCTTATATCAAACAGTTTAGTGGCATAAAATAACTCATCAGACGGAAATGTTCTCGGTTTTTTGTATATTGTTTTTATTATATATTTTTGCATGATCATAAGACTTCTCAAGTGCGTTGATGATGCGCCACCCCATGCAATGATACCATAATTTAGATGACTTTGTATCAGTCCATAATATAATGTTCTTAGCGACCTTTCGCTCAATATACCCGCGAGATTTTTCAGTTTAGGTAGCAAAACTCTAACTTTTTTAACTACGTATTCTGTCTGTCTGCTCCATCTCAAATTACTATCTATATATATTCCTAAATATTTGATATTGTTCTCACGTTCAATAATAATTTGCCTGTTATTGTTGGTGACATGAAGAGTGCTGTATTGCGGTAAGTGAGATATATATGAAGCAAATGGTATAAATTTGGTTTTATCTACGTTAACTGTTAATAGCTTAGCATTGAAATATGTAAAAATTTTTTGCAACTCATTTTCTATACCTTCTTTGATAGAATCCCAGGTCAAGCCTTCATAAATTATAACAGTGTCATCAGCAAATCCCACTATTGTACCACTGCTTCCTATATCAAATAAATCATTTATGTACATTATGAAAAGTATTGGTCCCAGAACCGTTCCTTGTGGTATTCCGCATTCTATTAATCTAGGTTTACTCAAAATACCTGCATTTCTTACACACTGTGTTCTGTTTCCTAAATAACTTTTCATTAGTTTTAAGGCTGTGCCTCGCACACCGTTGCATTCTAGGACCTCTAATAGTTTGTCATGGCTAACTGTATCAAACGCTTTAGCTAGGTCTACAAACACCCCTACTGCTGGTATCTTTTTATTTATTAAGTTGTATAGTTTATTTGTAACTGTTACTATCGCATCCTGTGTAGATTTACCCTGTCTAAAGCCAAACTGATTTGCATGAATTAAATTGTATTTTGTAAAGAAATTTATTAACCTACCTTTATGACCTTTTCCACTATTTTGGCAATATTTGATATCAATGAGATAGGTCTGTAGTTAGTCATATCAAACTTATTTCCCTTTCTGTATATAGGTACTACAACAGCCGATTTAAGAATATTAGGAAACTCACCTGATTGAAAACAGTTATTTATAATATAGCGTAATGGCTCAACTATGTGATTGCATAGTTTCTTCAATATTTCTGCCGTAAAATTATCATTTCCTGAAGATTTACCGTTTTTTAAACTAAAAATATATTCTGATATTTCTTTTTCTGTAGTGTCTTCTAAATAAATTGAATTGTTTATTCTGTTGGTTATTGGTAATAATTCGTCTCGAGGTATTTTTTTCGCTAGGTTGACGCCTACGGAACTGAAATATTTATTGAACTCTTCAGCGATTAGTCTTTTATCTTTAGTTGTTTTGTTATTTATGTTAACGGCATCAATATTTATTCTATTCTTATTTGTAGAGGATATTTCGTCAACACATTTCCATAATTGTTTCGAGGTATTTTTTTGCGCTTCTATGAGGCTATTGTAATAATCGCTTTTTCTTTTCCTAATCAGAACAGACAGAATATTGCGGTATTCTTTGAAAACTTTAATATTTTCGTCGGTCTGGTTGTTCAACATATTATGATAAAGCTGATTTTTCCGGTTAACAGAGTTTATCAATCCGTTTGATATCCACTCTTGTCTCTTTCTTTGATTGCGTTTGATTTTAATTTTAAAAGTGCTGTTTTGTCTGTAGTTGCTAAGTATATTTATGAAATTTTCTGTTGCTTTATGGATATCATTAGCTTGGTAAACTGGTAGCCATTTTTGTTCCTTCACAAGACTTAAAAATTTTGAGTCGTTGATTGTATACCTAAAATAATTCTCTATATGCTCACGCGTTTTGATCTCTGGTAAAATAGTTTGCAACAGAACGCAATAGTGATCAGATATGGAATTTTGAAAAATTATGGGATTCAAATGGAGATCATCAATATTCGCACTTTTAAGAAAAATATGATCAATGCAAGATCTTGAGCTACCATCTACTCTAGTCAATTCATTGATTGTAGATATAAAACCATATTCTGCTAACAAATTTAAATAACTTTCAGATAATTCTGTTTTTTCCAATATATTTATATTCAGGTCTCCGACAAATAAGTGTACGCCCATATGCTGATCACTCTGTTTCATATATAGCTCCATGTCATCAATAAAAGAAGCTGCGTCAGTAGATGGGGCTATATATTGCAGATATTCTAAAAGCTTTATCATGTCTTTGTACAATAGTTTGTAAAATATTAACTTTTGTATTATTACAATGAAATATACTTTGCCCTATGATATGCATATCATTTCTAATGTATGTAACAACGCCATCGTTTTTATTGACCTCACCATTATTATAAAACAAAACGTAACCGTCTATGTGAAACAGAGTAATATCATCAATATTCCAACATTCAGACAGTACGATGACATCAATTTGTTTTTCAAATTGAGTTAATAGTATTCTAAATTCATTAAAATTTTTGTTAATGCTCCTAATGTTGAGATGTAAAAGTAAAATATTATGAAAACCGTTATCCAAGCGAAGAATATTATTGCAGTCATTAACAGTTGTGACACATTTACTCACTACTGTCTTTGCCTCAAAGTCTCTAATATATGAGTCCATTTTGGTTATTATAAAAAAGTTGATTAAACACAATAAAACACAATAAGATAAAATATAGCTAATAAAATGATCACTGACTAACAACTCCACAAATCTCAAATACCTTTTACTCTGGATCAGTCTTGCTGCTGTTAATTCTGGCTGACCTTTTTGGCTTGGTTCCCTCTAGGTTCCAAGGCTGTTTCCTCTTGCTTCCAATCCACTTCTCTACTTCTAATGTTACTGATTTTTTGTTGGAACGCTCACCCGCTTTTTGTTGTAGGTTGATTTCTTGACTCTGTGCACCTGTCGTTTCCTTTTCCCTATTGGGGGTTAATATAATTGATCTGTTCTGGGACTTGACTGCTTCTGCCAATACTTTTGGTGTTATATTTTTGAGTGTTTCTACAGTGAATTCCAGTGGGGTGCAGACTAGCTCGCGTCCGTAGCAGGAAGCTACACGTGCACCCTGGGTAACGCTAAATGAGCTAGAGCGAACCTGGCAACCAGACTCTTTTTTTTTGAGATTTCCTGGTTAAAACATGACGAACATAAGTGCTAAAAACCTACAGACTAGAAATATCGGTAGTTTTATTCGTATCTGTCAGCTAAATGTGGAGAGCATAAGCAGAGCTAAAAGCGAATGCATCTCCAAACTACTTTTGGACAATAAGGTTGATGTCATAGCGATCCAAGAAACTCACGCCGACAGTGAGGAATCACTCACCAGACGGGGACACATTTCTGGTTATACATTACTGGGAGCCACTTATCACCATACTTACGGCGTAGCCTCTTATATTCGCAACGATATTGACAATGCCCAACTCATTTCCAATCACACAAATAACAACATACACAGCGTAATAGTAAAAGTGGGAGAAGTCACAATTGTAAAAGTATATAAGCCACCGGCAGCGGAGTGGCCTGAACAACCACTTCCAGTACAACAGCATCCGGCTATATATATTGGAGACTTTAACAGCCACCACCAACGGTGGAGATACCCCGACTGTGACGAAAATGGCACAAGGTTGGCTGACTGGGCTGATGATAATGATATCTTTCTTGTATTTGACGCCAAAGATAAAGGCACTTTCAAATCAGCAGCCTGGAACTCAGAAAGTAACCCTGATTTGTGCTTTGTGAGCTGCAACCAGAAAGGGATCCCTATACCAGCTAACAGATAAGTCGCAGAGGCCTTCCCACACAGCCAACACAGGCCAGTTTTCTTAGAGGTGGGAATCCAAATACCCCTAATACGATCCATCCCTCGGCCTCGATGGAATCTTGCAAAGGCGGACTGGTGTAACTACTCACGGGAGCTGGACCGGCTGGTACAGTGGATACCGCCAACATCAAACAATTACAAACGTTTCGTTGGAGCAGTGATGAGCGCTGCAAAAAGGACCATTCCTAGGAGATACAGGAAGGAATATATCCCTGGGTGGGATGAGCGGTGCGAACTCCTATATGGCGACTTTCAGGAAACCAACAATCCAGATATTGCCGACGAACTCATCTCTGCCCTGGACAGCTCACGAAGACGTAAGTGGGAGGAGACTACGTCGGAAATGAACTTCCAACACTCAAGTCGAAAGGCCTGGAGCCTTCTTAGAAAACTAGGCACAAGCACGCCATCCACACGGGCACCGTCGGGAGTAACTCCAGACAAGATTGCGGCGCATATTCTAGAAACGTCAAGAGCACCTTCTGATAGAGAGCATACAAAACGCGTGAAGAAGGGATTGACTTTACTGAGGAGGAACGCTCCTACCCAAACAACGTTTTCCCGACCCTTCTCGATCGAAGACATTAATAATGCCATATCAGATGTTAGGCCTGGAAGGGCTTCTGGTTTCGACGGCGTCCTGCCGGAATTTCTCATTCACGCAGGTCAGCAAACAAGAGTGTGGCTATCTCTCTTCTTCACGAACCTCCTTAATACGGGAAACCTTCCACGGGAATTCAAAAGAACGAAGGTCATATCAATATTAAAACCCGGTAAACCGAACGATCAACCTGCCAGCTACAGACCTATAGCCTTGCTCAGTTGCTCCTATAAATTGCTAGAAAGAGTCGTCTACAACCGATTGAGCGCGACTATCTTAGACCGGGTCCCGATAACCCAGGCTGGTTTCAGACCGGGTCGCAGTTGTTGTGATCAAGTACTGTCCCTCACAACGCATATAGAGGTAGGCTACCAGCAAAATATGAAGACGGGAGTGGCGTTTGTTGACCTCACTGCCGCATACGATACGGTCTGGAGGGAGGGTCTCCTATATAAGTTGCTGCAGGTGATTCCCTGTCAGACCACTACAAGACTCATAAACAACATGTTATGCGACAGAAAGTTCCAAGTAATCCTAAACGAGAAAGCAAGCAGGCAGCGCAAATTGAAAAACGGACTTCCACAAGGCTCAGTACTGGCCCCCTTACTTTTCAATCTATATATATCTGACATGCCAGAAACAGTCAGTTACAAGTTTTGCTATGCGGACGATATAGCCATAGCTTTTTCCGATAAGAGCTTCAAGAACGTTGAGCATACTCTTTCTAACGACTTGTTAGCTCTAAACAACTACTTCAAGAAATGGAGACTAGTACCGAGCCCCAACAAAACCGAAGTTTCCTGCTTCCACCTGAATAACAAACTAGCTAAATATGAACTGCAGGTACTTTTTGCAGGCGAACCCCTGAAGCATAACCATTTCCCAAAATATCTTGGAGTAACGTTAGATCGCACCCTCTGCTATAAGAAACATCTCGCAAACACTGCAGGAAAACTCAGAACACGCAACAACATTATCCAAAAGCTGTGTGGAACGACGTGGGGTGCCACTGCTCCAACTCTACGAACCAGTGCACTAGCTCTTGTCTATTCGTGTGCTGAGTACTGTGCGCCTGTCTGGATTAACAGCCATCATACCAGACTAATTGATGTCCAACTAAATCACACTATGAGACTTATTACAGGCGCAGTTAAGACAACCCCAACTCAATGGCTGCCTGTACTCTCTGGAATAGCCCCACCGCAGCTGCGAAGGACTGACGCCCTTCTAAGGGAGTATAACAAGATTACGACCAACAACAAACTGCCCATCCACCGAGTAATACCCCCGTTGCAAATAAACAGACTTAAATCCCGGCAACCATCAATAAGGGATGCAGAAGGGCTTAAAACCAACAACTTCGACTCCTTGAACCAATGGCGCTCCCAGTGGGAAGGTTTTGCGGAACACCACTCGCGATGCGCATTTATGGGGGCAGCCTTACTTCCAGGATCAGAACTACCCCGGAAAGAGTGGGTAAAACTTAATAGAGTCCGAACAGGCCACGGCAGATGTGCCGACTCCCTTTACAAGTGGGGCTATGTGCAATCTCCCTTATGTGACTGTGGCGCGCCCCGCCAAACTATAAACCATATTACGAGCGAATGTGAACTGCGTGCGTTTCAGGGATCGCGAGAAGAGTTCTTCACAGCCACACCGTTGGCGCTGAAGTGGTTGAAAGAACTTGACATCAACCTGTAAATACCAAAGACTATGTATCTTAGTTTGTAGCTGTATATATTTTATTTTAGTATAGGTTAGAATAGTTTTTCTTTTAATCTATATTTCTATTGTCATGTTTTTGAGCCATACGATAAATAAAAAATCCAGGTTGTTAACTTTTAAAATATTTTTTTCAATCTTTGCTTCGAAGTTCAGTTCCCTAGCTTGCTTCAAGTTTGTATATAATAATTTTCTGTCTTCATACTCAGAAGGGGTGTAGTGATTAGAAATTTGTAATCCGCTCCCTTTTAGTTGCTTGGCTCTGGACAATATGTCAGTTTTAATGTTATAGTGTATAGCCAATGCTGAGTATAATTGCAGAAAAAAATAAAAGCCAAAAAGCATTATTGTTTTTGTTTTTGACGATTTCTTGGAAAAACTGGAAAATCTCTAAATTTTCAAAAAAAAATCATAACTCGAAAACTATCAATAATCGGTACACATACATGGGGGTGTTTTGGATAGGCCTCAATACGGGCTATCTAAAAAAAAATTATTATCGTCACCCGATTGGCCACCCTGTATACTGTTGCCGTTTCTTGTGGCCGCTTCTATTAGTAGCACAACAATTAGCTGCCGCTTTCTGAAAATCGTTAAATTCTACAAAAACTGCGTAAGATGCCAACAATTAGCGAGGTGCCAACAATTGGGGGTTTTACCCTATTCTCATCAAGTGTGGCAACGTGGCTTAGCTGTCAAATAGTGGGCCTATAGTTTCAGAATAATTATTACATGTTATATGTATTAGAGTTCATCTCGGTTAATAAATTAAGAAAAATATTTTTTAGAACTACTATTACTAATACCACTTACATCTGATGTCTGGTTCATCGTAGTCAAACACTACAAAATAAAAATAAACGTAACCTGTTTCCTGCTGCCACTTCCACATCCACTTAAATGAACACTCAATTTACTTTGTAAATTGTCACTTGAGCTAGAAAAATTCACTATTAGGTCACTGTGAAGCCATTCTTGCTGGTCTTGTTCCCCTTTCACTATCAAATCTTTTCGTAGGTATGCCCAGATGCATGCCCAGATGAGTTCTATTAACTGTATTTTTCTGTGATATTTGGTAGGTCCAGAAAACATTGTAGGTAACACATTGTGCTTTAAAATAGGTCTTATCCTATAAATGTTTGTAAAGTATTGTCTTTATTCTTATAAATATAACCAGCCCAGACGAGGAATATACCGTTCACCCACTTCTGTTTATGTCCTTTATTGGAAGCACAATTGCTAATGAACAGTCAATTTACTTTGTAAATTGTCACTTAAGCTAGAAAAATTCACTATTAGGTCACTGTGAAGCCATTCTTGCTGGTCTTGATTCCCCTTCACTCTATCAAATCTTTTCGTAGGTATGCCCAGATGCATGCCCAGATGAGTTCTATTAACTGTATTTTTCTGTGATATTTGGGAGGTCCAGAAAACATTGTAGGTAACACATTGTGCTTTAAAATAGGTCTTATCCTTTGAAATGTTTGTAAAGTATTGTCTTTATTCTTATAAATATAACCAGCCCTTACGAGGAATAGCGTTCACCCGCTTCTGTTTATGTCCTTTGTTGGAAGCACAATTGCTAGTGCAACCTGGTACTACACACTTTGCAGACATGTTTTATCTTTATAGTTTCGTTTGTGCACGTAAATAATTAGAAACAAATTAAAAATCACCTTGCAATGTTCTTTTTACTCTGGAAGGTTATGTTCGGCCATGGTTTGGTGTGTCCTCTATTGGAAGCACAATTGCTAGTGCAACCTGGTACTACATACTTTGCAGGCATCTTTTTATCTTTATAGTTTCGTTTGTGCAGGTAAATAATTAGAAACACATTAACAATCACCTTCCAATCTTATTTTTCACTCTGGAAGGTTACACTAATGACTTAACATCAAATAAAAGCTCGGCCCCCGATTCAGTGTTGCCATATTTCAATGCTCCGGCCTAGTGAGTAAAGTCGGCCATGAGTAGATTCATGACTCGAAGTATTAGGGCTGTTCCAAACTACGGTTCGATCACCGTCCCAGAACTGTTTTCATCATGCCCCGGATATTTTGTGATTCTAGAATCGATAATTGGTTGGTACGTTGACGGACCAACCAATCACCGTTTTTAGAACTGTAAAATGGGCGGGGCATGATGTTTTCTGGGACGGTGATAGAACCGTAATTTGGAACAGCCCCATTGTTATATGTATTTTTCTTTTCATCAGATAGCATATATTAGGCGCTTTCCTTTTACCCGATTTATCTGATAAATCTCACTTGTGACGTCATGACTCATTTCGATGTACGTAACCAAAACAAAATAGATATTTATATTATGCCTCTACATGAGTGCTGTTATTTTTAGGATTCTTACTTGCTATTTGTACAGAGGGCATATGGGTTTATCAGCGATTCAGCGGTCACGGTCAGTGTGTTAGCTGCCGCGAGGATTGTGGGCACAAACAAAAACCTTGTTTACTTTCTAACCTATCCGAATTCGTTGGCATAAACAGGCACAAGTGACGATTGTGGATTGTGACGATTGACAAAACAAGAACATGAAACACACAAAAACTCATCATAGAGCGTTTCTGGCGTTGTTGCCAAATGTATCTGAACTTAACTCTGGGTTTGTTAATCGTAGTTTCAAGGTCGACGGTGCAAAGTGGACGCGATTTAAGCCAGGGTTAACTTTAACGACCACCTTCGATCGTTTACACGTTATACGTACTATTATCGGTCAACCCAACAGCGTTGGTTGTACCAGATGCTGGGTAAGGTCTGAGTCAGTCTGTGTTGTTACCAAGTAGCCGGTTAATTCGATGCTCTGGCGTCCCACGCAACGCTAACGCAAATAACGTGTCAAGGTAAGAGTTACATCGAATACACTTATCCTTAGTTTTTAACCGTATGTGTTTGTAATGTTTGAATCCTTCCTGACAGGAACTGTCTGTAACCATACCTATTTCACAGCTTAACAAACAATCAGCTGTCTTACTCACGATCTGGGGATGCTTTGCGCTGATCCATTTGCGCATCGACATTTTGGGTTATATTGGTTCTGATACCAACAGCGGTGGCACGGCAAGGTCGTGGCTATCTACATAGAATATGAATATAGAGATAAATGATGATTTTATGGGAGGTAAACATTAAATACAACATAAACTTTATGTTGTCTTTAATGTTTACCATCATTTTACACCGCATGGGTTGAGTATTATTTCTTAATTCTGCCCTGTTGTACATTTTTTTTTCTAGTCCGCCCCTATCAGTGTGAACAAAACTAGTCCAAAATGGCGTCGCTGACGTCAGATGTTTGCAACATGTCATTACAAAGGAACCGACCGTGCACCGTGAGTAAGAGCTCGTCCAAATAAAGCGATTTACGCGCGAGTGGACTCGAGTCATTCGCGCGTTTCCGAGATACTAGAGTTACATACATCCCGTTCAGATGCTCTCGCGCGTTGTTTTACTCGCGCGTAAAACGCTTGTAACGCGCGAGACTTTCGACTCGCCCGTCGTACGCGCGAGCGTCGCGCAAGTCGAGATACTTGGGCGACATTGTTGCGTCCAGTACAACGCGCGAGTCCGTGGCGTGTGAAGTATTTGTTTTTGAAAATGGAGCGTGATAACTTCGATACAGAACTTTTCATTGACGCAGTCGAAAAAAGAGTAGCCATATGGGATATGGAATCATCCGATTATTCCAATAGACTCATAAAACGTAGGAACTGGGAAGATATAGTTGAAACACTTTTCACTGTGTTCTCTTAGCTTTAATGTTATAAACATACTGTGCGTCATTCTGTCATGTAGAATTGGATGCATGTTGAATCGTCGCCTTTCTCTTTGTTTACGAAGATTCCATCGCTGGTATGCACGCCACAACACAACTGATGTATCCAACTCCATGTTTTTAACTGGAAGGAAATCGCCCCCAGCGTAGATACGCTAGTGGAACGCGACATCTGGACGCAATATAAATTGACTACGCGCGAGTCCACTCGCGCGTAAATCTCTTTATCTGGACGGGCTCTAAGGCTACGGATACTATGCATGCGAGTTCTGACAAAAATGTGTTCTAACGAGACCGTACGAACACCTCGTCAGAACAAGGGTGGTTCCACTGCACGCGTTTTCAGGGTATTCTGATTTTCATTGCGTTTCTGTCACCCAGCGGAAGATGGACGAACTTGATGAGCTATATTTTCTTGAAAATCCTATAATAAAGCTATTACTTTTAAATAGTGGAAAATCTGAGCACCTGAGCCACTTATTTAGTAGTAGAGACGACAGAGGCGAGTTTTATATACGTTGTTTGAAGAATTATGGGACCAACCAGAAAAGTTTTCCGAGTACTTCAAGATAACACCAAAGACATTCGAATGCATACTGAAGGGAATAGAAGATACGATTTAAAAGTTCTTCAATTTCTCTGTTGTGGTAGCTTTTGTCCATCATGTCCCACAAACACCTCTGTTCTCTTGCACACAAGCAATCCACGTCTATGGTCAACCCACCACAGTCGTCAGTTTCAAACGTTTTTGAACGTTCGAATTGTACTGACGACGACGTGCGTATTCGGACGAGGCTTCCCCTCCCATAGTAACCACTCTCATTGGAAATCAGGTGTTTGATTGTTCAAGCGAATTCGTCGGAACTCGCCAGAACACATTTTCGTCAGAACCACAGCATAGAAAACAACCAGCATAATATCTCTGAAGATTTCCTGTATAAAAATGGTTCCCACAAAATTTGACCTTGGGAGGGTTTTTGAATGATTTTACGGCTGTCAAGTTTGGGTAGAGATGCGAAAATGAAAATATCGATACCGGTACCAATTCGATATTTTCTAGCCAAATAGGCGCGTTTGGTTCGTACAGAGCATTTTGTGCAACTGATTACACCCCTCAATGATTATATAATTATTTTCGATACCGATACAAAAGTATGGATACCAGCTTGGAATGCCTCAAAAAGTATCGATGACAAAAATACTCGATATTAGTGCAGAAGTATCGAAGTACCGTTACCATCCCTACAAAAAACCCCTCCAAAAGTGGGGATGCGCGTGTAATTTCCGCCATCATGAGTTTTGTGCTGGTTGTTTTCTATGCAGTGGTCAGAACTGTCATGCCAAAGATTACAGAATAAAATATAAGCTACCTCACTTGGGCATATTTGCCGGTTCTAAGGCGACGTGCCGCCAGCCGAAAGCCAGCCGAGTTATTTGTCGACTGGCAGTATACGGGTGACGGTCGAATCGAACGGTTTACTGATTAACGCTCAGTAGTCCTCACTTTTAATATTATAGTGGTGTATTTTGCGTGGGCTGTGTTATTTAGTATCTTGTGTTCAGTCAGTGGTTATTTGAATCAAAAATGCCTACTTAATGTTCGGTAGATGGCTGTAGCAGTACAAGTACAATTATGGATAATACTAAAAGAAAATAACTATAAATATTTATTTACCAGAAGTTTAAATCAGGATTGTTTAGAAAAAATTTTCGGTCAAGGTCGAAATTGTTCAGGGAATGCTAAAAATCCAACACCCATACAATTTTGCAGAGCGTTTAAGAAATTATTTTCCTTGAAATTTCTTGATCAGGTTGAAGGTGCAAATTGTACAGATGACGTGAATCACCTACTATTTAATATTAATTCGATTACTGAAAAATATTCCGAAATTCTGGTTGAGCAAGATGTTTCTAAAGTAAACCCAATGAGAGTTTTTACTAGCGATTTTCAAAATCTTAGCAGCCCTGAAGGAAACGAACTAGTTTATGTAACAGGGTACCTCTTGAAAAAATGTTTGATTCAGCATACTTGCAATATTTGTGTAGACAAATGAGGAAACTGTTTTTTGCAAACTGAAAGCATACACGGACACAAAATCTTTTGGTGGTTTGACAGTACCCTCAAAACATATTGCGGAGCAGGTAATAAATATGGAAAATATTTTAATCGAATATTTCAATAGTGTTGCTGCATGCAAAGGAATTGGTAATTTTTTCAAAAATAGTTATTCTGATATAGCTCTAAACCATCCCTGTAAAGACTTTCCTTTAAGCTATTTCATTTCTTTTATACGTAAGAGTTCGCATTTATTTTACTTTAAAATCTATCAACCAGGATGTAAAAAATAATAAGTTCAGGCCATTGAAAAATTTGAAATTACAAATCTTGCAAAACTTGTAATCATACAGATATATTTCTTTATGTTTTAATATTATGTAGTAAATGAATAGTTTTATTACGTAACTTATATATTCTATTATTATATTTGAGAATAAAATACTTGTTTACATTTAAAACAAAATAATTACTCATGTTATCCTTTGGTAACCACGCGGGTGCTCCTTATTTTCGTATCGCCCTCGTAAAACACTATTTCGAGCTGTAAGCAGCAATAAATTATGCCATGGCTTTTGACGATTGACCGACGGTGTCGGCAAGGGTCGGGATGGATTGAAGTGCGATTTCCTTTGTAAATACCGCGAGTGGGGTTTTGGTCATGCATAGTAACCGTAGCCTAAGACAGCTGATTGTTTGTTGAGCCGTGCCTATTTGGTGCTGCTGCTCATGGCCGACTTTACTCACTAGGCCGGAGCATGAAATATGGCAACACTGAATCAGCGGGCCGAGTTTCTATTTGTTGGTTATGTCATGTGTATTCTTCCAGAGCAGAAAATATGGTTGGAAGGTGATTATTAATGTATTTTTAATTATTTACCTGCACAAACGAAACTATAAAGATAAAAAGATGCCTGCAAAGTGTGTAGTAGCAGGTTGCACTAGCAATTAGTGCTTCCAATGAAGGACATAAACAGAAGTGGGTGAAAGGTATTCCTCATAAGGGCTGGTTATATTTATAAGAATAAAGACAATAATTACAAACATTTCAAAGGATAAGACCTATTTTAAACCACAATTTGGTACCTACAATGTTTTCTGGACCTCCCAAATATCACAGAAAAAGACAGTTAATAGAACTCATCTGGGCATGCATCTGGGCATACCTACGAAAATATTTGATATTGAAAGGGAATCAAGACCAGCAAGAATGGCTTCAAAGTGACCTAGTAGTGAATTTTTCTAGCTCAAGTTAAAATTTACAAAGTAAATTGAGTGTTCATTAGCAATTGTGCTTCCAATAAGGGACATAAACAGAAGTGGGTGAGCGGTATTCCTCGTATGGGGTGGTTATATTTATAAGAATAAAGACAATACTTTACAAACATTTCAAAGGATAAGACCTATTTTAGAGCACAATGTGGTACCTACAATGTTTTCTGGACCTCCCAAATATCACAGAAAAAGACAGTTAATAGAACTCATCTGGGCATGCATCTGGGCATACCTACGAAAAGATTTGATATTGAAAGGGAATCAAGACCAGCAAGAATGGCTTCAAAGTGACCTAATAGTGAATTTTTCTAGCTCAAGTTAAAATTTACAAAGTAAATTGAGTGTTCATTAGCAATTGTGCTTCCAATAAGGGACATAAACAGAAGTGGGTGAACGGTATTCCTCGTATGGGCTGGTTATATTTATAAGAATGAAGACAATACTTTATAAACATTTCAAAGGATGAGACCTATTTTAGAGCACAATGTGGTACCTACAATGTTTTCTGGACCTCCCAAATATCACAGAAAAATACAGTTAATAGAACTCATATGGGCAAGCCAACGAGGGCATGCATCTGGGCATACCTACGAAAAGATTTGATAGTGAAAGGGAATCAAGACCAGCAAGAATGGCTTCACAATGATCTAATAGTGAATTTTTCTAGCGCAAGTGACAATTTACAAAGGAAATTGAGTGTTCATTTAAGTGGAAGTGGAAGTGGCAGCAGGAAACAGGTTGCTTTATTTATATTTTGTAGTGTCTGACTATGATGAACCAGACGTCAGATGTAAGTGGTATTAGTAGTAGTAGTTCTAAAAAGCATTTTTTTCTTAATTTATTAACCCACATGAATTCTAATACATATAAAATGTAATAATTATTCTGAAACTATAGGCCCACTAGTTGACAGCTAAGCCACGTTGCCACATCTAAGGCTCCGGCCTAGTGTAGAGTCGGCCATGTGCTGCTGCATGCTGCCTGAGTGCCTGTTTTAGTGTTTTCTAACCGTACCTGTTTTGTGGTGTTTTCAGTGTATATGTTATGTCAATGAAGTGTCAATACCTATACCTATGGAAGGGGCACGCGTTTGCGGCTAGAATGAGATAGCGCTAGTCAGGGAAAACGGCAGAAGATTTGCCAATGCTCCACATAGCTAGTTAGGAGGTAGTTGGCTGTGCTTTTTCCCTGACTAGTTCTATCTCTCTGACTGACCTCTCTTTCTTATGCGTGCTTTTTTCCTGTCTAGCTCTATCTCTCTCACCGACCTCTCTTTCTTATGTCGTCCGCAAAAGTGGTACATTGTTTAAATGGGACGGGGCCATTCCATAGGTATTGACACTTCATTGTGTTATGTGGTGTTTTGTGCTCTAGTATTTAACTATTTACATTTACGGTTTACATATTTTTATTTTACATATCTGTATATTTCAGAATTTGGATAAAGCAAACTGCTTTATTTATAGTAATAGCCCTGTTATGACTGTCTGAAACCAAGCAAGTAATTTCGTGTGTATATTTTGAAAACTTCAGTTATGGAGCTCTCTCATAGTTTGACTCTGAATGAAGAGGCTTTGGCTCAAATACCAGAAGCAAAAAGACCAGTTTTTATTTTTGAGTGGTTGAGGTTTTTGGATAAAGTTCTAGCTGCAGCTCAGAAGGTAATTAAACAAAATAAGGTTACAGTGCATAATTTTATGAATCAGCTGATGATAGTAAGTAGAACAACCCTTATAGAATGTTAGCTGATAGGGAGCCTCTATTAGATGCAATATCAATTTTGGCTATTGGAAACATAAGACATAATCAAACAATGGATTATTTAATTTTGCAGGCATATTTGGTCAGAGTAATAATTCTTCTCTTAGAATTATTACTCAGGTTGAGAGTGAAGGAGTTAATATCTTTTTTATAATGAAATGACCTACTTGAAAATCTGCAGTCTTAATGGTACACTGAGAACAGTTACCTATCACTGACAAATTCTCTGATATTTATTATTTGTTACTGTGAAATGGGATTGGTTATCTATTTAGATGATGTTGTGTGCTGTAAATTTTAAAAAATGGAAAACCAGTGGCTCGTGTTTGCAAGAGAGTTTTTAGTAAGTGGCGACGTATGCCCTGTTTTAATGTGAAATCCCTAAGCAGTAGTAGTAGTAGTGCTTTATTTGCATAAATTTTTAAGAGCATAATTGAGCAAATAGTGTCATGTACAAAACCTTAAAATAGATACAAATTACATACAGTAGTATTAATTTATTTATATAATGAAGAAGAAAACAAGATCAAAAGAAAGATATACTATGGCACTGGCATTTGAAAAAAAAAATACATTTAAAAGAACATAGAGTATGTAACATAAGTTATTGGACAATATACATATAATAAAATCTTGGTTGGGATACATGAATCATTTTTTAGCAGGTAAAGAAACAGTTTAATCTAGTATGGAGTATACTCTAATAGCATTCTCGACTTACTGCACTGATTTTAACCACAATTGCACTACAGTGCACATTGATAACTCGTCTGGTGCCCAGAAGTGCAATAAATCTGAACTGGTAAGTCGAACATACACCAAATTTCAGTGCAATTCAAGTAACTGTTCTGTCAGCCAACTGATGACAGTTTGATGTCATTTTGCATCGCGAGAGCTCAATTTCATTCTGCGGTGGTTTTGGAATTGGAATAGTTTGAATCCGCCTTATTCAATGATTTATTCTATTTATCGACATAAAAACTAACAGCATTTTGTGCAATATGGCTTTTGCACTAAAAATGAATATCTATCTATATTGCTAAATACTTATGTATATCTTGTTGTATCTCTTCTTCCATCAGTATATGAACAACATCTTCAACAAATATTCGTATGTTTGGGACACCCGCAGCTTCAATTTCCACATCATCTGAAGATGTCGATATTCGCAGTTCTTCCAACTACACTTTCTGCACCTTTCATGCTACTATGTATACTACCCCACTACCCAGTTCTTAATTCAAAAAATTATTTTCTCTGACAAATAAAATAGGTTATAATTAGACGTCAAAAATGCACTGAAATCTCCAGGAGCTCAGAGAGTCCATGGCAACAATTTGTACTCAAGTGCAATTAAGCGGATAAGTCGAAAACAAAAAACCACACTAGTTTTGCACTCAAATCTAAGCCGAACATAATTTTGACACTCAGTTCCTATGAATGCAGTGATAGGGCAATAAGTCGAAAATGCTATATGTAATCTGTTATTGTGTATGGTTCAAAATTGACTAAAAAAAACAGTCTTTTTTTAAATGTTTTCAAATTTTGTTCATATTGTAATTCCACTGGAATTGTATTATAGTTTTACACACATGTTAAACTGAACTACACTCAGTCAGAGTTAATCTGTGAGCAGGAATATTTAGGTTTGACCTTCTTGTATTGTGTTCATGATTTGGTAAAAGATGAAAAAAGAGTTGAAAATTTTTCTGAATAAACATGACACATTCGAATATGTAAGTGGCAATGAACGTTAAAATGTTTAGGCTTTTAATTTACCCCTACAAGAATCTCTGACTTTCAATCCTAATATTACTCTCACAGCTCTCTTTTGAATTATCATGATCTCTGGTGCCCTCACAGCGCCTCCCGAGAACATTATTCCATAGCGTATGATTGAATAAAAGTTTGCATAGCATATGGAAAGCAATACATTCTGATCCACATAATTTTTTAAAATTCTAATGGAATAACAAGCTGAATTTAGTTTTTTTGATACATTCTGAACTTGAGTGTCCCAATTTAAATTTTGGTCTATATAAAATTCTAAAAACTTTACACACTGGGCCACTGGGACAATACAACTTTCTGGGAGAGGAGTTCTAGAGTCTCAGGATATTGATCACGCAATTGTCTGGTCCTAAAGCAAACAGCAACTGTCTTATCACTGCTTAACAAGAGCTTATTCCCAATAAACCATCTCTCGGCCCTTTTCAAACCAATTTTTGCATTCTCAAAAAGTTTGTCAAGTGAAGCAGCGGAGAAAAGAGTGTTAGTATCATTTGCAAAGTTTACAAGATTTGTAGAATCATTTGTGGCAGCATCAGGTAGATCATTAATATGTACAAGAAAGAGGAAAGGGCCTAATGCACTCCCTTGTGGTTTCCTAAATTAATATTAATAGTGTCTGACAGAGTTCTTGAGTTCTTTGAGTCTAGACAAACCATTTGAGATCTTCCTGAAAGATATGACCTTATCCACCTTGAAGCTGGCCTTTGTATTCCATACTGCTTTAGTTTTTCTAAAAGCAAACTATGATCTAGACTGTCGAAAGCTTTAGATAGATCGAGAAAAGCTCCTAAAGTTTTCTTTTTTAGCTTCTAATGTTTCCATGATTTTAGCAAAAAAGTCATAGATTGAAGTCTCAACTGATCTGCCCTTCAAAAATCCATGCTGAGAGTTTGAAATTAAATTATTTTTTAGGAAGAAATTCTCTAATCTGTTACACAATGCACGATCAAAAATTTTAGATAATGTTGAGAGTAAGCTTATAGGGTAGTAATTTTCTGTTTTTGAAGGATCGCCTTTTTTATGCAGTGGTTTAAGCATTGTGAGTTTCAGCTGCTTTGGAAAAGTGCCAAGCCTAAAAGATTTGCTAATTAGAAATGACAACGGGGCAGTTATATCCGATGCAACATACTTTATTAAGTGAGTCGAGATCTCATCATGCCCAGAGCTATGTTTATTTTTTAACTTTGATATTACAGTCAGTATTTCCATGTCAGAGAGTATTGAAAGGTACATGCATTCAATATTTTTATTTATATTTAATGTATAATTATCAACAGGGTTGATTTTTTCTATTTATTTTGGTGCTACACTTGCCATATAGTTGTTTATATCATTACTAAGACTCTGGGGCTCTCCTTGCAAACCTAGGTTACTTACAGATTTTTTAGAACCACCCCTTATCTCTGAAACTATTTGCCAAGAGACCTTAGTTTTATTATCACAATTGTTGAGTCTGTATTTATAATAGTTTTTTAGTGATTGTGTGAGGAGAAAATTGTATTTTTGCTTTTCTGCTCTGTATTCGTCCTTATACCTCTGATCATTTGCACATATTGAATAAAGAATATCAAGCCTTTTTTTAGAATCCGCTATATCTGGTGATTTTGACCAACTTCGTTTATTATTTTTTGTAGAGGTAAAAGTTCTTACAGGAAAACACTCGGAAAACAGAGAGTGAAAAATGTTCATAAAAGTTTCCCACTGTCTATCAATGCTGGTGGAACAACAATCAAAAACTGGTTCCGTCTACTTCACTCAACAGATTTTTGAAGAGTTTTTTATTTTCTGCAGTGTATAAACGCTTTTTCACGTGTTTGCTATTTGTAACTTCACATTCGAATGTTAGGTTTTGTGCAGTATGATCAGATGTATGCGGGTTGAAAATTACAGAAGTAAAATTATCAATATTTGTGAAAATATTATCTATGCAAGATCTTCTATGTCCATCTATACGTGTGTAATCTTTAATGCTAGGTAATATATCAAATGAAGAAAGAAATTTTTTGAAAATATCTGGCCATTTCGCATCCCCAAGAATATCTAAGTTAAAATCACCTGCTAAAAAAAACAGAATTTTGATCTACCAAATCATTTAAAATTTGATCAAGCTTACTAATTGATATTTGTTCTGTTCTATAAATTGACATGATAATGATCTTCGTTTTTCCAATATGTACTTCAGCTGCAGCACATTCAAAATTCGACTTTTCTGACAACTAGGAGATGTCTTCTCTTGCCTTAGCAACCAATGTATCTTTTATATAGACCGCGGATCCACTATGTTCTTTAGCGTCTCGGCAGTATGCAGACACTAGTTTGTAGTTCTTTATGTTGTAGTTTTTTAACTGATTTTCAGCCTTCCAATGCTCTGTCAAGCAAAGCGCGAAGCCACTATTGGATTCTACCATCTCAATTAAAGTGTCAATGCTAGTACCAATTGACTGTGTATTTAGGTGTACATAACACTTAGCTTCCACGAGGCATCACACCCACTTGATGAGACTCGTTTGGGTGTCGCTGAATCTTCAGAAAATGGTTTATGATCACACCATTTGGCCATAATGCTTCATTCATAAGTTCACCCTTTTTTACCTCGGGTATAGTGATTTTGAAGGAGCTCTTGTACTTGTCTGTTTTAGTTCTCATTTTTCCACAAGTAATATCTGTGTCGAGTTTTCCTTGCTTAAGGAAATCCATAATCTGCTGTGCCTCAGTTTTTGGGTCCAGTCCAGATAAAAATATTGCAGATTGTTTTTGCGCCACAATCAACTGGGTACTTGTGCTGAAATTTATACCCTGGGGCGGGTCTGGCCGATTTCCTCTCCTAGGTTGCCTGCTGTGCCTCAGTTTTTGGGTCCAGTCCAGATAAAAATATTGCAGATTGTTTTTGCGCCACAATCAACTTGGTACTTGTGCTGAAATTTATACCCTGGGGTGGGTCTGGCCGATTTCCTCTCCTAGGTTGCCTTCTCCTTTGGACAGTATTCCATCCGAGGGGCAAACCGCGGGTCAAAAATGTGTACACTGATTTCAGGATGGAGGGGGATTACATAGATTTCAAAAAGATGACTGCAAAGATTGCAATGAGATTACAAGGATTATATACCTACATATGTGACTACAGGGATTACAACCCAGATTATGCAGATCACATGGAATGTCGGAAGAATACGGATTAAATAAAATTTATTAAATGAGTCAAAACAAATCAACATGACATTTTTAGAGTCTTCTCCTAGTTGAGGATAGTATATCAATCGAAACTTCGTGAGCTCAAATGAAAGTCCGAAGTAGACCTTTTGAAATAAAAACATGCTACTATGATATCAATACAATGACATCTAAGATATTATTATTCTTACTTTTGTAAGAATGTACTGAATAACGTCGCTTTAGAAACTAATAAAACAAAGTGTTTTGACATTTAATTCATTCATGCGTTATACAAATAAAAATAGATACATATATAAATCCAGATAAAACAACCTCAGAGCCCTGGCAGTTGTTTTGCTTGTCTATAATCTTTTTTAATTTTTAATTCCTCTTCCCCATTTAATTTGAATAGTCCATTGCCAATTAGATTAAATGGGCCATAGAAAATAAATTTTGATGATACAGTATCAATATCATCCGTTTTAGGCCAAACATATGAATCTAAAAGAGTTAGTGCATCTCTTCAGACCCTTGCTCTTGAAAAAACAGACATATACGTGCCACGCTTCAGGAGCGACGACAAAGAAAAATCCCTCTGCAAGACAATGACTTTACATATTATGTATTATGTACATCATACTCGTATCATGTAGCCCCCTACTTGACTAGGTTCTACTAGAATCTTGCACAGGTCCCCGTCCGCAGTCGGTGAACCCAACACGTAGCCGCCCGTTTCCACTTTCAGTGGACGACAGGGATTTACTTGCTTAATATAAATTTGGCAACATAGCCATTTGCCTCTAACATGATTAATCATATTTTGAATCAAAAACTACTATGCCTCTAACTGTAAAAGGAACTGAAATATAATTATGGAGATTCATATAAGGCCTATGGGCGAGCAACACATGCACGTGTTTGACAATACCTGTAGAACGAGTTACTTAGCCAAAAAGACAACAGACAGATTCCCTATTCCGATGCAAAACACGTAAATTTTTCGCGGGTGGCAACAAGATTACGAATGGATTTCAAGGGAATACAGAACAATTTCGGATGATTTCAATAAGATTATATATGATTTCAGATGATTGCAATAGGACTACAAATGATTTCATATGTGATTACAAGATTTCAATGTGATTTCAACTGATTACAATGGACTTGTACACTGATTTCAGACCGCGGTTTGCCCCTCGATTCCATCCCTGGTTTTCCTCAACGTTTTGAGAGATTTGACGATTTTTTTCCCATAAATTTTTATTTTCATTTTTTTGGTTATGGTCCTTATTTGGTGCTTCAACATTATTTTGATACTCCTGGAGGGGGCTATCTGCTGCCAAGTTGATAACTGCTTCTATTACCTCTTGTTGTTTGTGTTTCAGTGAGAGGAATGTGGTATTTGATTCAGAAGCTGTAGATGATTTTCTTTTGGACATACTACTTCTGTTTAGTGTTGTGCTGTTTTAGTTTTGGAATAGATTTCGGTAGATTTGGATCATTTTCTTCTTGACAAATGTGTCTTGAAGCACTCGGTTTTGTTGCAGTCACATCTGAAAACTTTTTGGTTTTTCCTACAGCATTATCTGGAGCTATGCCTTCCCGATTATAGCCTTCCGCTTTATACATCACGCCGTATTCCTGGACACAAGCGTCGAACCCCGATCGCACCAAGCTTATGATGGAATCTCGGTTCCGTTGACTAATTTCATTATTACTTGATTGGTAGATATTCCCTGATGACTGATGAAGATCATCTGTTTGGCTTGCAGTTGATAACTTCGTTATGTTCTGAGCTTTTATAATTTTTTCTGAGTTTTTAATTTTTTAAGTAGCTCTTTTTCATTATCTTCTAGCCTTGATACATTTTTTGAAAGACTATCATTTGAGAGAGTCATTCTTTTTAACTTATAGTTCAATTCTTGAATTTCTGTGGTATATTTTTCAATGTCTTTTCTGTAACTTTCCATTTCTTTCTTCTTTTTTATATTTTCTGATCGCAATTTTGATTCAATTAAATGGATTGATCTATTTTTATCATCTATTTCTTTCCGATATTGATTTTCCCATTCAATTGCATCCTCTTCGAAAGCTTGAGATTTTTTCTTTTGTCTATTGATAAAGTCATCTTTTTGAGATAATTCAAAATTCAGTTTGATAACTTCATCCTTTAACGTCTTAAGGGCATCGTTTTCATAATTTTCCTCGCATTCTTTGCCGCATAATATCTTGTGCTTCTCAACCTTTATGGAATACCATGAAGCACACTATGCATACCAAGCATGTTAACTCCTTGGATTTACAACACTTAAATGAACCAAGTGATTCCTCCTTCATGTATAACAGTTATTGTAGTTATTATTTCATTTACAAGAAATAAATTGGTAACGCCACTGGAGACAGCTGTTTTGTATGGAAAGTTGTTTTTGTTGTGGTATTTACCTACTAGCCACTTTTTATTGGTATTTGCATTCTTTAGGACAATGTCGTGATGCATAAGATCTTCTAAAGTTAAGATTTTTGTTCTTGATTTTACAATACACGTAGTCCAACTTTATGCTTTCTGCATACGAAATTTCAATTTATTGCGCTTCACATTTACCACAATTACGGGAATTAATCGTGGAGCGTATTTAAAAACACGACGACACGACGATAGTCGATGGGTGTATCTCCTAAGCATTTAGTAACAGTTTCTATAAAGGTGGCTCGGCGGCTACACTAGAATTGCCAACATTAAATTTGCATTCGGCAGGATTGAGGCATTCAAAAAGTGGGACAAAAAAAGAAAAAGCGGGACACTTAACGAATCAATCGAAAACATGTTTTTTATTTTCAGTAACACAGCACATAAAAAATAAAATAATGTGTAGCAAAATTTCTTCAAATTTATGGTACATTTTATTGATTTTCATTAAAAAGCAGGATAATATGCGTCCCGCTTGAACTAGCGGTGGGGGGCGGAACAGAAACATATTAATATGCATCATTCAAATATACTGTGCTTTATACATGTATAATATGTTTTATATACGGTATAAAAGAAATACATTCTATATTACCGACCGCGATCAAGTATAGGTTATGTTATTATCGCTGACTGTTTTCCCTGGATTATTGTTTAAATGGTGTTTGGTGATTTCAGCCTTGTGTTTGGACTGCAGATTCTGCAAAAATCTAAACTCCTCTAAACTCCCAACACAAAATATTGAGATAGAGATAATGATCTATACCACAAAAATATAAATCATTCTTTAACGTGACATATAATACATGTATATTACAGTAACATTCCTGTAAAATACAGCTTTCAAATACATGTGTAAGGTTATGGAGAATGTCAATAATACACAGATCCTGAAATACCTGGACCACGATAGCATCATAAATGATCGCCAGTATGGCTTCCGTAAGCACAGGTCTACGGGTGACCTCCTGGCCTACGTCACTCACTTGTGGAACAGAGAACCGTGTTGTTGCACTTGACATATCGAAAGCCTTCGACAGAGTGTGGCATGAGAGACTTCGAGTCAAGCTTGCTGCTTATGGACTACCACCTGGCCTGCGCCAGTGGCTGAATAGCTTTTTGAACGACCGATCTCTGTCGTAGTCGAAGGCTATTCATCAGACGTATTTTCAATAAACGCCGGTGTTCCTCAGGGATCTGTCCTATCCTGCTGAACATCAACGAGCTGCTGGAAATAACATCCAATCCAATCTACAGCTCCGCAGCCGACGGTACATTAATATCGAGGATGGAACCAGGCAAGCCACTATCATCCCAGGAGACGGTACGTCGGCGACAGCAGCATGCCTCACAGATCAACGCAGATATCAAAACAATTGTCGAGTGGGGATTAGTAAATAAAGTACAGTTCAACGTACAGAAAACTCAGGCAACAATACCCACAAAGAAGTCTAACGTTGGCTTACCAACAGTGGAAATGGAGGGTCATCCTATAGACGAGTCACCTTCCGTCAAGCTTTTGGGGATCAACATCAACAGCATGTCCTGGCACGACCACGTTGTCAGTATTGCTAAAACGGCATCCCACAAGCTTGGAGTTTTGTTCCGCTGTAGGAAGTCGTACACACCAGAGCAACTACTGCTGCTCTACAAGGCACAGATCCGACCATCGCTGGAGTATTGCTCCCATGTGTGGGGATGCGCTCCGAAGCACTCTCTCAAGCTTCTGGACACTATCCAGAAGAGAGCAATTAGACTAATCGATACGCCTAGCCTCACAAAGGGCCTCCACAGCCTGGAACATCGAAGAAGGGTGGCTGACCTGTCCCTGTTCTACAGATTCTATCACGGAATATGTTCGAACGAGCTCTCCCAGGTAATAACAGGTCGAGGCCCCTACTCCAGGAACCAGTCTCCTCCAGCATTCCTTCTTTTGGAGAACTTCGACGCTGTGGAACGAGCTGCCGTGGAATTTGTTTCCCGCCGGCTACCACCTGCAGCGTTTCTTTGCGGGAGGCTGACCATAAAAAAATTACTTGACGATTGATGTTTTCTATGTTACACTTGTGCAAGTGCAACATGCATAAGCTTGCATGATTTCAATTCACCCAATAATTGAGCAGCTTGTACAGCTAAAATGCTTGCACAAATCTTTCCTACAGATGCTCTTGTCTGCTTGAACAAAATAATTGATCATGCATACTTGTCAAGCTTGCAGTTGTGTGTGTAGCCATCTAATACCTATGCATAGTTTTAAAAAAATAACATACCTATATGTATATACAAAATACTGTTAGTTGTTGGCTGTAATTTAGTGATATGTAGGGGTGATGAGAAAACGCCTCTAGAGCTATGTAAATACTACGGCAATTCAAATTTCTAATGACGATATCTAAGGGTCAGTTCATGACTTCATAGGATAATGATCATATGTGCCTGAATGATATTGGTAAATACTAGGTATGACCAATGCTGATTGGTTTTTAATGGTCAATTGCATTATAGTTGATATAATAATATTCCTATGTATATGATATATACTGTCATTCTATTCAATTTTCAGAATGATATAAAAGAATGTCAGAAGCAGTTAGTACAGCAATTGATGAACCATGTGCAAGAATCACCAGGACCTTCTACAAGAAAGTTAATTGCCAGATGCCTTGCAATGTTGTTTTCAGTGGGAGATACCTTTTTACTTTTTGACACTGTAAATAAATGCAATGATATTTTAAGAAATAAGGATGATTCGCCAAGCTTTTTAACTACCAGATTGTGAGTATTTTCGTTATAGAGATGATAAAATGGTAGTATTAGCGGTAGTGGTAGTACTAGTAGTTTTTTTTTCACCATGGACTGTGGCGGGGCCGTAGCCCGAAGTGAGTGTGTCATGCAAAAACGGCCCTTCCCCGGAACCATCATAAAGACATAAGTTCAGATGGGGGCTGTTTTCTTTCTCAGTCTTCTTTGGTTCTTTATCCTACATCTCCCCTCCCCTGATTAGGAGTTCTGATTTTTCGACCTTGATCTTTGGTTAAGTTCTTCGAATCTGATCTAATCTGGGCGTTACTGTCTTCGCTCCTCATTGTCCTTTGCGGAAAGAATTTTCTGCACCATCTCGTGCATGATCTTCAATGCACTGCATAATGCGCTGGATAACATCACTCGTAGGATTGTTTCTGGTGTCAAGTCTGCTACGGTAGGCTCAGCACTCTCTGTATTGTCGCCATCTGCTGCATGTAATAATAATAATAATAGCACTTTATTGCCCAAGAGACATAGTCCCTTTACAGAGCAATATACTTAGCACTTAGCAGACAACAGATAAAAAAACAAAACAAAATTATACAATTCTCAGGTTTATAACAAATTCCTGTCTGAAGAAGTGCATGCAAAACTCGCTGGAACCGAGTATACGGCCAGACATAACTCTGCAGCAAAAATCATACACCAAGCTCTAGCCACTACTAACAAACTAATCGAAAACACAGATCCATATTATAATTATACACCGACATCAGTACTCGACAACAATCAATACAAACTATACTGGGACGTCGAAATACACACAGACAAAACTATCCCAGCCAATAGACCAGATATAGTTTTTCAGTCGAAGGCAGACAAAGTTACGTATTTAATAGATATTGCTATCCCTAATGATACGAATGTTCAAACCACCTACGCTGGAAAGATATCTGAATACACAGACCTTGCCATAGAAGTAAAGCGATTCTGGAAACAAAACAAAGTTGTTATTGTCCTCCTAATTATGTTGGTATCAGGCCTTACGCGTAACACATTCACACAACACCTGCACCAGCTAGGCCTGGACGAAAAGTATTCCAAAAATTTGTCATCCTGAAGACCTGTAGTATTGTGAAATCCTTCTTAAATTCAGACCAGTAATAGTTCAGGTGTTGACTTGGCACAGCCCGTCACCACTTGTTGCTACCGCTATCATGCGAGATGAACTTAGCAAATCATAATAATAGTATTTGTTTACATTTATACTTAGTGAATAAAAATAAAATTAAATACAGAGAAAGTAAAACCCTAAACGATAAATGCAAAAAGGACTAATAACAGTGTAGGACTGATCAAAGTATTAGCCATAGGGGGAAACCTGTCTACGCCATAAATTCTACAGCGACTATTACCACACAAATATTAATTAAGTTACAAAAGAACAAAAAAAATCTAATTAAAACACTAAGCACATACAACTAATATATACAATGCTAAGTAACAATTACTGCTTTAAACGCTAGTTCCAGAGATGAGGATATTCTTAAAATTACGTTTAAATGCTGACACAGACATAACTTTGAGATTCATGGGAACATGATTGTACAAAACACAGATATATGAAAAAGACCTATTGAAAATAGCTGAACGGTGAGGTGGCTGAGAAATTAGACCTTTGAACCTAACATTGATATTATGAATATCAGTTCTAAAAGTGATCTTATTATATAAATATGGTGGCGATTTATATACGACAATTTTATGAAATAAAACTGCAGAGTGCAATTTTCTTCTGCCTTGCATATTCAACCACCTTGTATTAGACAACTTATAGAAAATTGGTTCAAATTTTCGGACACCATAAATAAACCTAGGACACGAGTTTTGTACACGCTGAATACGATTAATATATTGTGTTGTTAAACAAGGCCCATAGACCGAGTCACAATAATTCAGTAGAGACAAAACTAGCATGTCACAAAGTAACGTTTTAAGTTTAGTCAAAAAAACGTGGCGATATGGGAATAGCATTTTCAGACGACCATAACAACGGCCGACACATTTATCAACATGCTTCATAAATCTCAAATCACTGTCCATGTATAACCCTAAATTCATAGCAGCGTCCGTGTGAGTGAAATTTAAATTTCTCTGCAACCTCCTTTATATGCTTACCAAACATCAAAACATTGGATTTTAGAGGATTAATGGACAATTGATGAGCAGTACTTTCAGTAGCAAGATTGCTAAGATCTTCATTTAACAGTCATAGCCGTCTGCGCATTGGTATGAGAAAACGAAAATTTCAACTATCATCGGCATACAGATAAGGCTTTGTGAACTTCAAACACCTCGTAATATTGGCTGAGTATACTGAAAAAAGTAATGGGCCAAAAATTGAGCCTTGAGGTACCCCCACATAAAAGAGGCTTTGGATCAGATACTCCGGAAGAAGTTTTGACAAACTGTGTTCTCATTGAAAAATAGCTTATAAATAATTTAATTGCATCAGCAGAACGGCCCATATATCTTAAGATCGAAAACATTAACTGATGGCTAATAGTATCAAATGCCTTAGTGTAGTCAAGAAGTACAAGAGCCGTAGTGTCACCTTTATCAATGTCTCTCATCTGTCATATCTAGAGGTACAGTTGTGCAACTAAAACCCTTACGAAAACCTGACTGATATATGGGCAACACATTATAGTGCTCTATGTAAAGCATGAACTGTAATTTCATAATTTTCTCCAAAATTTTTGAGAGAACCGATAGTATAGAAATTGGACAAAGATCGGCCAAATCAGTGATTGTATCCTTCTTAGGCAAAGGATAAACCTTAGCAACTTTCCAACAGTTTGGAAAAATATTCTCAGCCAGACAACAGTTGATTATATGTGTTATTGACGGTAAAATGTATGGACAGCATAAAAGAAGCATTTCAATATTAATTCCATCTGCTCCAGTTGCAAGAGATTTAATTTCAGTTAGGTAACCATAAACAGTACCTTCAGTAACGGGTTCGAAAGAAAATAATAATTGATCAAAATCTCTAAGAAAATTATTACTATAAAAGTACAACTTTTCGGGATTTGGGTCAACATTGTTTGATGGAGGAATCAAAAAAAAATGTTTGTTTATTCTATTCGGATCATCAAACTCAGCTGGTATATTCCAAATTTCCTTTGAATTACCTTGACAACTTTCAAATGTGTGCATGAGGTATGAACTTTGTTCATTCCTAACTGCATTGGTGATAACATTTTTAAGTTGTTCATAATATTCCCAATGGGCTATCTTACGAGTTCTTTTGAACTTATTCAAAGCTTTGTCCCTTAGAGACATCAATAATCTAATATTGGCTGTTAACCGTGGCTTGAAATTCTTAGATTTTACCTTAGTAATAGGAGCTAAAATATCGACAATATTAATATCATTGAAATAACGTACTTTCTCATCAATGTCCTCTATAAAAAATAAATCTTGGAAGGGGATAGATGCAATCAGAAGACTTCTGTTTATACATTTTAGATTTCTAATGTATTTTATGTTTTCCTTAGCATTCATGTAAATTCCTACACCACCTCCTCTAGATCCTCTATCCAGCCTGAAAAATCTATACCCACTTATAAATACACTAGAATTAGGTATTCCGGTGTGCAACCACGTCTCACTCACCCCAACTATATCAAACCTTTTTCGTAATATAAACTGTTTAAATTCAGAAAACGTATTAGTTAGCGACCTTACATTGATGAATGAGAAACTTAACTCTTTCATTTGATTAATAAAAAAAAAATAGTTGAACACATACAGACTTTACAAATTTACAAGATAACTTTCCTCTTAAAGTCTTCTATATCAGCAATAGATTCTATACGTACAGCTATTTCACCATCAGTTTTTCCCCAGCAGACCTTAATTTCCTTGCCTCCTTGAAAAGTTCTCTAGTATCTCCAGGAAGATCTTCATTCACATATATCCTGGTGAGAGACTTTCCAATGTTGCAGTTCTGATTACTAAGTAACACCAGCTTCCTTTTTGCAAGAATAGTATTTCGTTGTTGTACAGTATCGAACTTCACTGCTACAACAGATGGGGTTGTTCCGGCTTTGGATAGAACTGATACTTTATGCTTGTATTCCTCCACATTCAGCTTCGTTAACACCTTTTTTATGCAATCCTCGATATTACCATCACCCTGGATACCTGTGATGACCACATTCTTCTTCCTTTCATTATCCTCATTTTTCGAAATCTTTTTCTTCATTGCTATTACTTCTTTTTACAATTGAGTAACGCGAATTCTAAGATTCTCTTGTGTGTTTCTTAGCTTCCTATTTTCATCAGTTACAGTTTTCATAGCTTTTCGTAGCTCTTCCATCACATCCCCATTAAAGTTGAGAGCTTTTTCTATTTCAGTAAATTTTGCTTGGAGAGTTCTCATGATGTCCTTATTGCTAGGATTCTCTATATCATCCAGATCAGATGTATCAGACTCATCTGACGGATGAATGCTTCGTCTTCACACGTTTCTCACAAAACCATTTATGACTTGCTTTACGTGTCACAAAGGCTAAAAAGTGATTACCCGTTAGCCCTGTACATTTTTTATGGTGCCACTCTCCACATGCCCCAGCACACTTGAGACTGTCTTGGGTTTTGGTGATATTATTTTTACATTTGCCGTATTCACACGTCTTCGACTTTCCTTTGCCCATATTAAACCAGAATTTACCAGACTATAACTCGAGCTGTTTATTATCACTCAACGGTTTTTACTTCACAGCAGTTTTTGTTGCGGTTGCTGACTTTTTGTAACCACAAATAATTATAATTACTGCAATTTCATGTATTGAACCGCAAGTAACACAAATCTGCGTATTGGAAAAAGACTTCCCGTACTGCAAAAATAGGCTTGTGCAAAAATCACATTTATCAGAATAATTTTTCCGCCCGAATTTTGAAAAATTAGGAAGAGCACTTGTAAAGTGTTTCACACCGAATCTGATTGCTTTCATTCAATAATTTCCCCTGACATTTCATAATGACAATACCCTGATATTGTTATTCTTCATTTAAAACTCAGTGGGATTTATGTGACTCCTATGGGCCAAAAGGTTGCTTTATTACTCTGTTTCGTCCCATCCAAATTGAAGCCAAATTATAAGTATATCAAGTTATAGAGAATCTAGAAATGTTATTGCTTACACATCAATAATTAAATGAAAACAGATTAAGTGTAGTAAAAGTAATAGGTGTAATGGATGGGTCACCACAAACTAAATGCCAGTAATTGGTGCAGTTAAATATCACATGTTAAAACAGAAATGTTACATTTAAAGTCTGTTCTTCACTTTCTAATATAAGATCCTTCCTTCTAAGGTGAAGGTCCAGGGCCTGCAGGGAATTGATCTTTCTCAACAAGTGTCTATTTTTTTTTGAAGAAATTTAGTTGTCTTTTTCTGCAGCTTCATAGTCTTGTTGGCAAGTACCCAGAACTTCTGCCTTCTGATAGAACACTCAATATCCTTCCTTTGTCCAAAGTACCTCATGTGCTGTATCTTCCTCCTGTAATAATAACTTATCAGCAAATGCAGTGCAGGCCAGCTATTATGCGATTTTTTTAATGTATTGAGGTGTTTGCAAAATGTTATTTTGAATAATAGTTTCTATATTTTCAAAAACCATTGCTAAACGTATGAAAAATCATTAATGTGAAAAAACTAAAGATCCATCTTGTTCACTTTTCCACCCCACTATCCTGGCATTACATTCAAGTTGCAACTGAACAGGAGCGAATCCAGGCTTTCCTAATTGAATAATATAACTTCTTTAAAATGAGTTAGAAACTCCAACGAGAAAGTGACAACTGAAGTCTTTTTTAGACGTATCATGTCTAGACCAAATATATTTATATTTATGAATATTACGTAATACTCACACTCCGAGGTGAGTTAGATATGGAACTTTCTGAACCACTCCAAGATGGAGAAACATTTGATTGTTCTATTTGAGGAACTCTGATTTACAAATTGAAATTCTGTCAATCATTTTCATCTAAGTAAATATGCCATTTCTTTGAATTGAACAAGTAAACACTACACTTATAGTATGAGCCTATGTACCAAAATAAATAAAATGGATGAAAGTAAATGGAAATGGGTATATACGAATACGATTATGCACAAAATTACACATTTAACTACCTTATTTGTTACCTCAGATGGTCACAAAAGAAGTTGTTAACAGCAAAATTTACAATTGTAAGTAGTAATTAGACTTCAATTTAAATATTTTATTGTGCAGACTATTTATTTTTTGAACTATTTCTCTGCCATTGCATTTTTATTTAACTCACCTTCTTTTACGGGAAGGCATGGTTGCACGTTCAGCCTCAGCACGTTTTTTCACTGGTCCAATAAATTTATGTTCTGGTAGACCTCTAAACCAGTAAAAGAAATATACTTATATACAAAGTGTAACCTTACATTAACAGCTAACAAACTCAACTCAGCAAAACACATAAATTGAAGAAGAGCTATAACATATACAAAACATATATAACATATACGAAATCTTCAATCCTTCATTATATAATATTAATTTGCAGAACATATCTCATGCTTTAAGTAAAAGATAAATCAAACTCGGTATTTATATTTATAAGGTTAACATATTTAACGTTTTTTATACCATCAGAATTGCATAACAAAATCACTCACCCAGGCTGATTGATATGTAATGAAGGAACTGCGTCCACCCTCAAGTGATATTTCCCAGCCAGATTCAAAATGTCTTGGGCGCGGAAATGATTTTCACAAACATACGATCTTTCAGTTATGTCACTTCTGGACATATTTAAAGCTTCCGGCCACATATTTTTTATAGCAGAATCTTTTGGAAACCTGAAAAAAATTGCACGTAAAGACACATCTACACTACTGGCTAGGATTCACACGCCAACTAACCTGAAAATACTTCCAATGCAATCCATGTTACAAAAACTTTTTGAGTTCCATCTCGAAAAACTGTTAAACTACACTCGAGTATAACACAGCAAGTCCGTAAAGGTTCACTACAGTTACCAACATATAGCGAATTCGATTTTACTGACCAAGCATAAAACACGCACAAACAAAACAAACGTTTGACACTCGAGGCTCTACCGTAAATAAGTCGCATGAAAATTACATCCACGTTGCCAGCTCCTCAAAATTTATGTAAGACTTCAGAATTTGCGTTTATGATGAAGAAATATGCAGTAACGCAGTAGAGGTCAACATATCGATTGAATATTGCTGTAATCATTCCTAAAACATCAAAATACCGTGTTTTTTAACGTAGAATGGAATATTTCTGGATACTATACAATTAAGACGATAGTAATTAATTATGATTGCTGTATCTGGTGGTCAATATGACAACGTAAGAAAAGATGTCGGCCTATTAGAATTAGTTGTTTACTACCTCTATGTTCAGTTGTTACTCTGAGACCCCTAGTTGGCTTTTTAGCATATTTCTCACATTGGTTGTCTATGAAGGGTGTAAGACGTTCGTTAGTTTGTCTTTTAACTTTAGTTTTCGTTCTTACTTCGAAGTAGATGTATCGATGGTCACCCATCGCCTCCGTTTCTAAGACTTCCCTCTTGTGTATTTATCTGGCAATAGTTTGAGTTGTTAACGTCATGTCTATATAGGAGCAGCTGGTGTGAAGGTTGGCTGTAGTTTGTCGTTTACGATAACCATGTTGCTCGCAGCCGGCCAATCGCTTAGAACCTCTTCTGTCCCATAATGGGGAGCCCCAATCAATGGCTTTCGCATTTAGATCATCCAATATTATGGCTTCCGTCCCTAGAAATAGTAGGTCCTCCCAAAGTGACTCTGTATACTTTTCGTAATTAGGCGAGCAGTAGCAGTTGCTATTTCCTTTCCACCAACGTCGCATGGGCCATGTCATGCGCCGACCGTGATCTGTTTAATAGAGTGGAATAGAAATTTATTGATCTCGTAGATCACATTAAGTGACATAAGACAAGTCTACATTAATAAATTAATAATAACCTTTAGTTATTTGATACATAACAAACTACTGTTAATTGTACATGTATAAATTCAACGAACACAAACAAGAATTAAAGTATAAGTATATATACACATATACAGGGTGAGTTTTTAGTACCGGCTCGGTCGATAACTGCACTACTGCAGAAGACAGCGAAAAAAGTTGTACATAAAAGCTGTAGCCACGGATGTACTCCTTGCTCAGAAAATATTTTGATTTATACAGGGTGATCCATAACTACGTGGTGATGCAAACATGCATTTTTTCAAATGAGACACTATATATTATTCCATATTCAAATTCTACTAATGATTCCCGTTCTTCCAATATAGGGTATTGTTACATTATCCAGGGTATTTCAAAAGTTGACCATTTTTATCTCCATATCGCTGTCAAATGAACGTACTGTATATCAAAAAGTGATGAATCAAAAATCATATTTTTTACGTAGATGGATAAAAAATATCATCTAGTTTCAACATCGGCTATAAAAAAAGCCCGCGACGCATATTCGTATACAGGGTGATATAGAATGCAAAATCCAGATTATCTCTTTTTTCAAATGTAACCCCCAATATTTTATTATACCAAAGAATTGCTTTTAATATGTTCTTTCATCTTTGTATAGCACTTGTACCTACGTCCATCAGTTTCCGAGATATTTCGATTTTTCGGTAAATTAAAAATACAGCTTCTATTTGTGTACTGAAATTTATTTATTCTGAGAAAGTTCTATCGAATTTGTTTTTTATTTAACGAACGACTAAATCATAAGGTCATGATAGTATTTGATGAAGTCAAAACCCTGAATCATCGAGATAATAAAGTCAAATATGCTGAGGAAACAATTTTGTAGGCGTGATGTATAATTATCAAGCAGATTTAACAGGTATGCCTTGAAAAATTGACGGTTTTCATAACCTGCTCAATAATTCCGTACTGTGTGAAAAACGAGCTTTAAAAATTAATTTTTCCATTGAGGGTATTTAGGAGAATCTTTGAGGAATTGCCTACTTGCCTCTAGAATATATGAACTATGAACAGCAATATCCAGAACGCAGGCACTCTAAAACTAATGCGTTTGATAGAATGAAGAATCGTTTTATTTGGGGCGTGTCGTTTAATATTTCATAGCCTACCTGATAGATCTGCTTGATAATTATCCATGACGTCTACACAGTTGTTTCCTCAGTGTACTTGACCCATATTATCTCGTTAATCCAGTGTTTTGACTTGATCAAGTACCACCCTGAGATGCTCTATTTCCGGCTTGACATCAGTGCATAGTAGCACTGTCTTTCTTTTGTCACTTCTCAAACCGGGTTTCCCTCAACTTCTTTCACCTTGGTATAAGCAGTTTTTGGCCAGGATTTGTCTGCTATATTCTTAAAGGCCTCAAAGTCAACGTCGCTGCAGCTCTTAATGGCTTCCTTTATTTGTACGATTTGTTCCTTCAGGATTTTCTTATTTGTATACCACACCCCCTCCGTTTGCGTGATGGTAGTTTGAGTACCTTAATGCACCCTTTCAGCTGGTATTCTTTCATGACCTCTAAATGCCATGGACCGTCGCCAGGCCGCAACCTGGATCGAGTGGGTCATGCGAAATACCCCACACTCCGGAACTGTCGATCACGACATATCATGAGAGTGAGAGGATATATGTTCTTCTATCTTCCATCATCTGTTTCCCATCAGCATCTCGGATTTCTAGGGTACCCTACTCTCCCGTCCCCCGTCCGTCCAACGGGGATTAGGAGTTCAGGAGCCCGTAGTTGATGTTCCTCGTTCGTCCCTTTCTTTGGCACTCATAACGCTCCGAATAAAGCTCTTTACACTATGCCAGTTCTGCCTACTGTGACATATGACTACAGCGATGTTGCTAGTTGACAGCTGTGTCCCTACTTTTCTTGCGCATATCTGTCTTTCGGCCTCCCATTGTTCGCAACTAAATATTGTGTGCTCGGCCGTAACCCGCTCTGTACAGTACATGCATATATCGCTGCCGGATTTCCCTATTCGCTTGGTATAGCTTCTGAAACTACCATGACCTGACAGTTCCTGTGTCAGGTAATAGTCCACATTTCGATGTTCTTCACCCATAGCTCTATGTCCGGGATCAAAGTTTTTGTCCATTGGCCTACACTTTCGTTTTCGACCCATTCTTTCTGCCACTCTCGTAGGGTTTCTATCCTGGCTTCCCTTCGCGTTAGTTCTAGGTGCCCATTACCTCTCTCGAAAATTGCGCTTCTCTCTTGTGGCAATCTCAGCGATAACATGAGCTGCCTTAGTCGATATAGTTATATAAGCACTGATAGATCTTAGTACCATTTACCGTTGAACCCTCTCCATTCTATTGCGGTGCACCCTCCTATGCAACGCTCTGCACCAAATAGGAGCTCCGTAGAGCAAGATCAAGTGCACCACATCACACAGAAGCCGCCTCTTTCCATTGCTGGGGCCGCCTACGTTAGGCATAATTTTTGCCAGCGATGATATCCTGTCTTCTGCCTTTCTGACTGTCTCAGCGAAGTGTTCCCCGAAAGTACCTTTCTTTCTTAGGTGCTATTTCCACAACTCTAAGCATAAACCGCACTCTTCTCCTGTTTGTTCACTTCCTAAGTCCCTTAATTACTACTGTCTCACTTTTTTTCTGGGGCAAGCTTCAAGCCGTGTCTGCGTAGCCATCTGTCAATCCTTCTGAGGGACTGTTGGCCCGGAAAGCTAACTATTCCTCGTCGTCTGCTATCACTAGCAAGGCAGGGTCGTCGGCGAAAGCAGTGGTGTCTGCTCCCCTAGCCAGCTTCAATTTCAGACCGCGATCGTACCATACGTTCCACAAGATAGGTCCAAGAACTGAACTCTGTTGGACGCCTGCCGTTACGTCTAGATCCACTCCTCTGAATACCCCAATCTTCCTATTTTCAAAATATTTCCCTAAGAGCTTAATAAGGTACGGCGCAATACCTCTTCTATGCAATTCTGCTATAATTAATCCCCAGTTTGCGGTATTGAAAGCATTTTTAACGTTCAACGTTATCAACGCGCACCATCTTTCTCTTGCCTGCTCTTTTTTCACCGTGACTGTTTCTATAGCCTGGATAGTCGAGTGTCCCTTCCTGAAGCCAAACTGGTTGGGGGCTAGCCCTTTTGAGCGTGCAGTTTCCTCCACAAGCCTCTTCTTAACAAGTATTTCGTAGAGTTTACTCAATGTGTTAAGGAGGCATATAGGTCTAAATGCCGACGGGTCCTCTGGGTTTTTCCCTCCTTTCAGAATCTAGTTTTGCCGTCTTTCATTGTCTGGGGAGTCTTGATCAAACAACTGCTTCTTTCATGACCTGCTGTTGGATCTACGTCCTTAAGCTTGTCCGCACCCCTACTTATCTATTCAATACCTCTCTTGATAGAGGTTTTTGTGTTGACATTTATTTTGAGCTGCTCCTTTAGACCTTCAATCTTTTCGATTAGCTTTCTAATGATTGGAGACAGCTTTTCATCTGATTTGTAAGCTGTCACCTCTGCTCTTTTTCGTTTAGCAGGGTTTTTCCTCTGCCCATATTGGACATGTAAGGCCCTCCTCCAAAACACACATATACACTTCTGTATATAATGTCCCTTCTAATGTAGGGGTTCAAATCTTTGCCAACTAGAGAGTTTTTTCTTCCAGCTTCGGCCTTGTTGCCCACCGTCACATTCACATTTTGATTTTGGTTGTCCCTATTGGATCCCACGAGTACCTAGGGAAATAGTCAACCGGCACAGAGACCCGCTTGCGCCAGCAAGGCAATCTTACTCTGACAGGTTGCCCAGTATCTCAGAGGCTCCGTTTGAGACGCTGGCCTCGTACTCCTTGGCACGGGTCGCCTAACGACTTGAGTTGGGTTCGTTTCCGTTTCATTGCCATCGTCGTCGTGGATGGTTTATTCGAGTCCCTAGACTGGCGGATGCTTTCACTGCAGCTCCAGAGCCCAGTCCGCCCCTTGCTTCCTTCTTCGGGTCCGCATCCCTAGACCGGTTGCCTTCTCCACGGCTCTAGGAGTCCGGTCCACCCCATGAAAGCCGCCCGCTTCAGGTCAGACACTGTCATCTCCGTGGTGATTGCTTACCCGATCTTGTTCATTAACCACAGAGCGCTGCTTGATTGCAGACAGTTATTGCAAAACAAATTATCTGGGCGGTGAGGTCGCCACATCCCTACGCCCTTAGCAGTAGTGTTGTAGAAGCAAAGCCAGGCAAGTAGATCACCTTTAACTCTTTTGCTGATCTTTCAGCACTAACATTAAAAACCCACATGGCTCTTCAAACTCGTATCATGCCAAATATCCAAACTCTGAGGTTACAATACACAGCACAGCTACCTAGGAAGTGAAACAAAGTTTTATCTTCCTATGAACATCTGGAGCAGGTAGTGGTTTTACCACTTTCATGAGTAATAAATGTCTGCTCAGCCAGCAAGGTCCTGTGAGAACTTCCGCGAAAGTATTGAGCAATTCTCTACCTCTGTTCAAAAGATACAGCATATAGCTCTTGTCATGGCCTGCTGTAAACCTGTTTGCTTACCTGCAGTCATCTATCTCTACCAAAGCTTAGGCAGTTAGATTAAGCCCTCTCATCTAGGACAACACTGTCCTGACACCTAACAATTCCTACAGAACATTACAGCCATTAGCACAATGTGGTTCTATGAGTACCACATTATCGTTTGAGGTACTGCCACAGCACTATTATGGAGAACTGCCAGATTTATTAGATCTGCCCAGTCTCATGGTTATGCGAGCAATTAAGCCTGGCCTAGTCCTCCTTGACTTCTAATGCTGCTAGTAGGCAGCAGGCATAACATTCATAAAAACTATTATTCATGGAATATAAGAATAGTATTCATGAGCATAAAGGCATGAAGTCATTCATTTGTTGCTCTGCATATATTATGTTGTGAGAACTACTTCTTTGATCCAGATCAGGAAGTGTGTACGTAATAAGTCTTAAGCATTTCCTGGAAGTCATAAGTGTTCCGTGTCTCAGCTTCAGCTCCTTAGAGGAGGAGGGACAAACTAGATTTCATTTAATTTAAATTTTAAATTTACAAGACTCGCCAGTATACCCCACTTACAGAGTGAACATTTCACTAACATGATTCATAACAGCTTCTAAGCACAAAGTTGGAGTGTTTGCTGAGGTCTTTGTAGCATTGTCATTCGTCTAACGAGGCTCACGGTATTGTTTTCAATATTTCAGAGGCATCTGATCAGATTCTCGTAAACAAGCTTCTGTCCTACGGCCTCCCCATTGAAGTCTGCAGTTAGTTAGGGGACTTCCTCTGCGGTCCTAAAATATCTTTTGATAAATATTATTTTATACTTATTAAAAAAATCTTATGACTCAACAATTTCTCATGCATTAAACGTGTTTTATAGAGCCGCCATATGTTGTGTGGGGACGATGTATGAAAAACTCGGCAGAATGATGGGGCGATCTTATGAAGAAACTGTGCATATCTTGATCCGGTCCCTGAGAAATGCTGAATCCCAGACAAGAATAGAGATTATGCAGACACTGGAAAAAGTTTGTGCAGGAATGGGTAGCGCTATTACTAATGTACATAAAGATATCTACAAGGCTGCCAGGCACTGCCTCATTGACAGGTACTGTTAAATGCTCCAGATGTGGCTTCTTTATAATGTCGCAACAGTAAACTCAATTTTTCAAATCTTCTGATTTAGGACAACTTAACAAATGATTCTCATTTGACATTTTTTTTGCTAACTTTATTGTGTTTTCAACTCTACGTGTAAATTATTTGCAAGGGACAATGTTTTGGTATGTTTCAGGTGTTTTTGTTTCAAACTCTACTGGAGAACTGACTATAGATAATCATAGTATATCAAACTGGATATACCTTTATTGAATTGTTTGTGGTATATAAAAAGGCGCATGTAATTCTGTATTTCCAAAAGTGCTGATTTTACCTGAAAACGACTGTTCAATTATTCTGCAGAAGATTGTATTAATATAGCAATAAGATGACATTAATACATTCCTTTTATCAAAAAATGCCTTGTCCCGTGTTCCAAAGGATGTTTTGTTTCATGTCTTGATCCTGAACATTTAACCTTATATAACAATATGACTTGCATATACGTGTTTATATCTGTATACAGGGTGCTCCGAACTTAATGCACTAAATTTTTATGGCACATTCTACGTCAAAAATCAGCCCTAGTTCCCTATTCTGTATTGGAAGGAGGGTGACCTGTAAAGATCACAGTACTTAATGTTCTTTCCGATTATTCTCTGACTGCTATCGTTAGGCCGGCCAGCTTGAGCAGAGTTATGCTGGCATGTCGTCTATAGGCCACTTGATGCTGATTTAGAGACTTCTGGGGTATACTCCGTAGCGTGCTCCGTTAATTTATCTTAGATCTGTCTGTGAATAGTCATACACCACATGCGACCTCTGGACACCCACACCTTATACTATGTTCTATGCCAATGGACTATACCACTATATTTCTAGTGATGCCATCACTTCCATTGCCCTAGTTGGTGTCGTCCGCAGATCACCAGTTATACCGAGGCATGCTGCTTGTTGTATCTAACTTAGCAGAAGTTTTTTAGCAACTTGTTATTATTTAGTCACTCAAGCCACGGCTCCATAGGTACATCAGATACCATAGGTACATCTCTGTTGAGATGAACATGAAACTCAAAGTTAAAAGGAGATCAACGGAGCGCCACATGCCTTTCGTTGATGTCAGCAAATTCCAAGAGGCACTTACCGTAGACTTGAGTCCTTGCATACCATGGAAAGCGTCACTGAACAGCGGTACACGAGGCTAATACAAGCCGTTCTTAAAGAAAGTACCATCAAAAGGGGTGCCAAGACCGCTAAGGTACTGGTAGAATTCGGAAATCGAATCTGCTAGGGCGGACTGCCTTTAAGTACGGCGTAAGCTATCGTGCACACGACGTGGAAACCACCAGCCTCAAGCAGCCATAAATGCACTACAGGAGGAATACGCCGCCAAGAAGAAGCTGACAAAAGTCTGATCTGTACCTCAAAATCCAAACACTGCAAAGAACTATGCGAAGACTTAGAACATGACATCTGGGGTGAAGGGTACAAGTTGGTCACCAAAAGGATGATCAAGCAATCGTCACCGTGTCTACTAAGTAATGACAGAAGGGTAGAGATACTGAGAGAGCTCTTCCTAAGTATTTCAGAAGCTTGGGAGACGGACAGTACCGAAAAGAATCAGGAGATCTTTACGGTGGAAGAGATTAAGGCGGCTGCGGGGAAGATGAAAAACGGTAAAGCTCCTGGGCTAGATGGTGTCCCTCCTGAGGCCATCAAGGTGATAGCATCTACAGCACCACAACTGCTATCGGGTCTATTTAACCACCTTCTGAGTACGCAAACCGTAACAAAGGCGTGGAAAAGGGCAAACGTGGTATTGCTTAGCAAGATCGGAAAACCACCACAGCTTTCCTCTTCATACAGGCCAATTTGCCTGCTAGATACCATCGGAAAGCTGTACAAAATCCTGATAAGACAGAGGCTCGAGAAAGAGATCGAAAAGGCAGGACTCTCGCCATGCCAATTCGGTTTCCGCTCGGGGAGATCCACCATCGATGCCCTGGAAACGGTAACGAGGATTGCGGAAGATACCAAGAAGAAATGGTGTGCGTTGGTGACGCTGGATGTCCGCAATGCTTTTAATACAGCCTCGTGGAACATAATTATGGAGGAACTAGGAAAGCTGATGATTTCAAAATACCTAAGGAATTTTATAAGCAGCTACCTAGACTCCAGATCAATTTGTATTGCCGGAACCGAAATCTCTATGACAACAGGGGCGCCCCAAGGATCTGCTTTAGGGCCGTTACTTTGGAACATCCTGTATGATGGGGTGCTGAAGCTTTCGCTGCCCAGCGGCGTAAAGGTAGCATACGCCAACGATCTGGCACTAGTTATCGTGGCAAATGAACAGGCATAGCTGGTTCATGAAGGCAATGCATCACTGCAAGATTGACAGGTGGATGTGCGATCACAAGCTTAAGTTGGCTCCTGAGAAAGCAGAGGCAGTTATAATGCGCGGCCCAAGGTGCAAGAGAGCTAACGTGGTCTTCCAACTAAAGGGAGTGCAGGTCCCACCAAGCAAGTCCATAGTGTACCTCGGCGTCACACTGTATAACGGGAGGTGTTATGGAGACGAGTAGTGACAAAGGCTGAGAAGAAGGCGGCTGGCCGAAGAGAGGAACACTGATCCGCCATGGTCAAGCAATGCGATAAGCCGAGCTGAGGCTAAAAGACTGACAGCAAGTAAGTGGCAAAGCATATGGAACGAGACCACTGATGTCGGACAGTGGACGAAACGACTAATACCGTCGATAAAAGAATGGGCGGAATGCAGTCAACGGCAGACGTCCTATTTCCTAACGCAGGCACTGTCTGGGCACAGACCTTTTCGAGTGTATAGGAAAAGGATAGGACGGGTGATGGACGAAAGATGCTTGCACTGCGAGGCGGAAGATACGGCCGAGCATGCCCTGTTTCTGTGCGACCGATGGGGGGCATACAGACAGGAGGCAAATCAAAAACTGGATGGGGAGCTATAGCATCAGAGGTAAGGAAGAGGGAACGGGTTTTAGCCGGTCGAGCCGTGATGACATGCCGGATGGACGTGGTTGCGTCCATTGGACATGTGATCAGAGGACTCAGGCTGGTTCAACGTCGGGCGGGCAGACTCTCTCTCACACTTCCAAGTGTGTGAGCGTTTTCTGTCCTTGCGATCAAGCCGATTTCCTAAACCCTCTAAAATAAAACATCCACATAGCAACATGGAGTTTCATGCCCCAGGTTTTACCGATGATTCTACGGCACTTCTCATAGGCTATCTGCGCTTTCTTCAGTCTTATTCCTAGATGAAGAATCCTGTTTATTCTGGCATCTAAGGTTAGTCTCTGATTTTCAGAAAGGTATATCAGCCAAAAATGCTGTAATACCTTTAAATAATTTTATAGTGCTATCGAAAAAGACAAAAAACTGCGTGTTTATTTTTTGACCTAAAGCGTGCATCTGACACGGTAGATCATAATCTGTTGCTGGAGGAGTTACATCTTTATGGTATCAGAAGCGTTAACTTGAAGTGGAATAAGAGTTACCTCAAAGACATATCTCAAATTGTGAAAATTAACCATAACCAGGTAGATCATATGTCTGACCCTATGCCAGTTTCCAGAGGAGAATACTTGGCCCGTTACTATTCATCCTATTAATAAATGATGTAACGACTGCACTTGGTGATTACTTTGTCACACTTTTTGCTGATGAAACATCCATTGCAGCTAAAAGCAGGAATATCGCAGATCTTACAATCTTTCTTGCTCGGCGGAGAAAATGAAGCAGTACCGTTCAAAGAATGGGCTGGTCGAGGGGCTGGTTTTGATTGATTCCAAGACAAATCTTAATTTCTCGCTAAAATAAACTGATTATAGTATCCTCGGAAGTTTTGATAGCACATCAGTTATTCAGAAGAACGAAGAGAAATTGAAACGCTTGTTGCATGCGTTCAGAAATAACGCTTTCAAATTTACCCTTATGCAGTACTTTAAATAACATCGCCTGCATAAGATATTGTATGGGGTCTGAGATAAGTTGGTCAAGAGGTCATCAAGAGCCATGTTTCACAGCAGAGGTGAAAAAGCTACGTCCTGTGGCCACCCTCTTGCGGCCAGACTTCTCGTGGTAACATATCATGCATTTGTACTACCCTTTTTGACAGCTTATTCATTATCCAGCCGCTGACAATGGTGGGAACACCTTTAACCGAGAGCTCGATAGTTATTTTCTGGAAGGTCGTTTTATCAAAATCAAATTCTTGATTGCCCTTCAGACATTCAGCTTGATCCTAAACTGGTTGATGTTTAATCAATTTTCAATATTTTTTTGGCAATCTATTGTAGATTCTAGGTCCCAGTATATCGGGCAATTTCTTACCCACATTGTATTCGCCAAAAGCCACGTGCAGATCTTCAAATTTTCTGGACACTATAGAGCATGAAATAGCATGAAATATTATTCAAAAACTTATTTTTATTGATAAATGTACGTACACGGTCATTTCAACAAAGACGGTAGTGTTAAAACTTTCAGATGTCTAAACATATTCTTGTAGATCTTTTTACTGTTGAGACCAGTCATACATCTTGCCTTGTTTTGACTCAAAAAAAAAACGTGCTGAGCAATAACTGGTGAGCTCCAGAAAGACAAAGCATACCTCAGTCTCTTGACTCAACGTGAGTATAGTAAACTGAAAGTAGTTACACTGTTCTCAAATTTTTTAAAACATATGACTGGGATCCTTGAACTAAGGTATGAACAGTGATCTTTAAAGTTTAAGCCCCGGTCGAGCTCCATCTCCAAAAATTTAACTTGCCTATTAATGGCCACTATTGTGCCATTGATAGAAACATGTGGTCTTTTCTGGGCATTATTGAATCGCACAAGCGATGTTTTTTCTGAGTTCAAGATAGTAGATATAAGTGCAAAGATGGCGTCCGGCATCGACAGTGCTCCTCTTGTTCGGGAGTTAAATAAACTCAAAAAGGACGAATTAATTGACATCATAGTAAGAAAAAAGTTGCCATCAACAGTTACGAGCTCGTTACTAATAAACTATGTATTGGGGATGAAAGTGGATAGTGATAATACTGTTATCAGTGGTTCAAATGGTGATCTGTTCTTTGACAGCCAGACTGAACACGTTGGATGTGAAAGATGTGATAGTTTACAAAATCCAATTGACCTGGAACGAAAACTCAGTTCTCAGTTTGAAAAAGAGGATCAAGGATCAAGAAGATTTGATAATTTTACTTAAACAAAGTAATATGTTATTTAACAAACCTCTGGAAAATGTGAAAAATCTAAACGCTGCGCCATCTACTAGTGCATTACCAAAATCAAACACAACAAATGGTAGTGAAGATGCGGAGAGGAAATCCTCCCAGCAGATCTGTACTTATTCTGGCGCAACAAAGACACAAATACAATATAAAACTCTTCACAGATAACCAGACAAGACCCGGAAAAAACGGGAATCCCCAGCTACAGAAACCTATACAAGGAAATCAACGCATGTTTACAAACAGACGGAGTTATAATAAATATAAACCTGTTATTGGCAATGGAAAAAGCATAACAGCTGATGTCGAGACAGTACCGCGGCTAGGATATCTGCATGTGTACAGGTGTGGGCCAAATGTAACCTGTGATGAACTACTAGACGGTCTGAAAGACTCTGCACCAAACATCAATTTTAAATGTGAACTTTGGAACAGAACGGAAAAAGGTTAATCTTTCAAGATATCATTTCCTATAGAGTACTGCAAGGAGGTGTATGATCCAGAAATCTGGCCAAGGGGTGCTGCTGTTCAACGTTTTATCTTAAAGAAGAATGTTCGAGGACTAGGACAAGCAACAGAAGAAATGTGACTGAAGACTGTCTTGAATTGTTTCATATAAATGTTCAGTCTCTTAGAAACAAAATCCATGAACTAGAAATGTTTTTAGAATACTTTAATATTCCAATAGTATGTTTAATAGAACATCATCTGACGATGCAGGAAGTACAGCTGATTAGTATAAATGGGTATAAAGTAGCATCTACGTTTGCGCGAAATAGATTTCAGAAAGGGGGTAGTATTATACTGACTTATAGTTCTCTTGAAACTGAAGATATTGAAAAGGTTAATAGTTTATCTGTAGAAAATCAGTGCGAAATTGCATGTTGCTATATTAAAAAATTCAATTTTTATGTTTTGTGTGTATCTAGATCCCTTCTTGTAGTAATCTCAGAAAATGCAGACTATGCATTATTTCTAAAAATCTTGGAAAAAGCCCTTACGCTACTACAGAATAAAAAAATTATTATAGCAGGAGATTTCAACATGCACTTTGAAAGAGACGATAAGTATTGTACAGATCTACTTGATTTGATGTCGACATATGGACTTCAAAAGATGCTTACAACAAATACAAGAAAAAAGAGCTGCATTGGCAATATATTCATAAATTTTAATATTGAGTCATGTAAGGCCAAAATAGTAACAGAATTTATGTCCGACCATTCAGGTCAACTGTTGAGGTTTAGTGTTCCATCTACACCTCCAGTGAAAACAACATTGAAAGAATGTAGACCCATTACGGGACAGGGTAAGTTAATCTTGTTTAATCTAGTTGAAAACATAAATTGGGATGTTATTCAGGATCCAGATGTAGATAGTAATGAAAAGTTCGAAACCTTCATTAACAAGATTTGTTTACATACAGCGTTTCCTAAAAAAATGTTACCTGTACAAAAGGGAATAACTTATAATGCTAGTTGCTTCAATAACGAACTAAGAGAAATGCGAGAACAGCTATAGTTTTTGAATGCACTTTACGATAAACACAAAACGGAAGAAATAAAAATAGAGTTGAATAAATTTAGGAAAGCGTACAGGACAGCAATAATTCATGCGAAGAAAAATTTCAATAGCAATAGTATAAAACGATCAAGCAACCCTACTAAGACAATGTGGGACATAGTTAATAAAAAAAGGTGCACAAATAGAACTCCTAAAACAAACCCACTGCTTGACCCGAATGTCTTTAATAGATTTTTTTGTGAATCGGTACAAAAATTGATAGTGTAATTTAGGGGAAAGTGAGCTAGATCCTAGTGAAAACATCAGAAAAATTGATATTCCTTTAAAGTTCAGCGATGTTTCTTTCAACGATGTCAGAGACGTGATAAATTCTCTAAAAAGTAAACACAGCAAAGACATATTCGGATTTGATACTATTCTTATAAAATCTATAAAAAATTTAATTATCATACCATTAACGAAACTAATCAACTTTTGCATTAGAAATAATGGTTTCCCAAATTGTCTTAAAAGGGCAGTTGTTGTACCTATGTTTAAAAAAGGAGATGAGGGTGATGTTTCAAATTATCGCCCCATTTCATTATTGCCTGTGTTTAGTAAAATATTTGAAAAATGCTTGGCTTTACAAATTGTATCATATCTGGAGGAAAATGCTGCATTTTTTGCATACCAATTCGGATATAGAAAAAGCCGAAGTACGACATTAGCACTGTTAAAACTGGTTGATGAAATAATCAATTCGTATGAGGAAAAAGCTTCACTATATTCAGTATTTTGCGACCTTAGTAAGCCGTTCGACTGTGTGTCACATAAGTTGCTTCTTGACAAGCTTACACAATATAGTTTTACATCGGACTCTTGTAGTCTATTAACATCTTATTTAGAAAATAGAACACAGCTAGTTGAAATAGGGCAAAACATTTCTGAAACAATAAATATTAAACATGGTGTGCCACAAGGTTCGGTGCTGGGACCTTTACTTTTTTTAATATATATAAACGGCTTACCAAATGGCAATGAAAATAATTATATACTGTTTGCAGATGATACAGCTGTTTTTTTAAAAGGTAAAGAATATTCGGAGCTTTATAAAAACATGACAGAGAAGATGTCGAATGCTAAAATATGGTTTAAAGAAAACAGATTAACCCTAAATAATACTGAGACAGTAGATATAGTGTTCACTCTGAAGCAGCTTGAGGAGCAGACTACTGATTATACTAAGTTTTTAGGTGTATATGTTGAGAGCAAGTTAAGGTGGAATGTGCACATAGATGAAACAGCTAAGAAATTGACAAAACATATATATTTACTAAGAAATCTGTCGTCAGAACTTTCAGGTGATGCGTTGAAATCCGTATACATTTCTTTATGTCACTCCATCTTATCCTATGGAATATTGTTATGGGGACAAGCTGCAGACTGGCAGAGACTCTTTGCACTGCAAAGAAAAGCGATGAGGATAGTCTCTGGTACTGGATACACTAAGGACTGTAGAGAAAAGTTTGTAGAGCACTAAATTCTCACTCTTCCCTCAGTTTATATACAGGGTTAGTCACGTTATTCGACACGGAGCATTATGGCTAAAGTATTTGATAAAAAAGAAAATAATAATTTCGGATAGATAGAGACCCATAAGGGCTACATTTTAAAAATATTTTCATGTTATACAGGGTGTCCCAAAAACACGAAAAGTATCAAAGTTATATTTTTTTTAAATGGAACACCCCGTATATTATTGCATATTCAGATTCCTTGATGAATTCTATTGACTTTATGTATCATACATGGGACCTAAAGCGAACCGTTTAGGTGTAAATCACCATTTTCGGTATAAGTAGATATCAGGAAAAAATTTAATATCGCAGATATTATAAAATATGGAAGGCTGTGACTTTGCCGTATTACTAAGCATAAAATGCGTCAGCTTTGATGAGACTGTCAAATTTAAATTACGTTTATGCTTGGAGAAATCGGTCGACTAATTAAGGAAACTTCGATCAGCGATAACTTGATTTTTTCAAATGGAAATGCCTAATTTTTTTTTATACAGTTAAACGTATAATTTGATAACCTTTCTAATGATATAAGATTGTGAATATCAATCTCTGGTAGTTTTCATTTAATTTTAAATTTTCAAACAAATCGGCGATTTTCAATTTTCCTACCTATAAGCAACGTAGCAGGCCATGAAATATAAACAAAAACCTGTTCAGGTAGAAGAAAACAACTAACTTAACTAGACTAAAGGGACAAGATTATAAAAATTCCTTACAACAAATCAACTCTACCAGAAACAACTGCGATAACATCTCTAAGGTCAAAGAGAAGCTGGAGTATGGCAGTAATAGATATTTTTTACAGTCTACTGGCTACCGCAATTTACTAGAGGTTAAACATTTCCAAGACAATTAAATACCCTGATATGAAACAAAAACAACCAGCGACTGTTGCTCCAGCACGCAACTGTCAATCATATGTAATGGTGTAAAAAAGTACTAATTTGCGTCGAAGTCGATACCTCTGACTGGAGCCCTTCTATTTTTCAATATCTATTAGCAATATTGCAAAAAAGGAATGCCGGCAAATCAGATTTAAATTTTCTGCCATTTAAGTCATGTTTTATAATTTGAACAAATTTTAATTCATTCTTCATTTTCTGCGATCTTGCTAATAGGTACTGAAGAATTTTCAGAACTCCAGTCAGAGGTACTTCTGACTTGAGTTTTGAGAGAATTGCATACTTTTTTATATCATTAAATGTGAAATTTTATTATGAAAATAATAAAATGCCTATAACATTGTCTAGTAGTTTTCGTTTCATTTCAAAAGTTTTAATGGTTTTGGAAATTGCCAATCTCTAGTACATTGCAGTAGCCAGTAGGCCGTGAAATAATCCATATCTGCTATACTCCACCTTCTCTTTGACCAAAGATATATTACCGCCGTTGTTTCTGGTTAGACTTTGTTTGTTGTAATTTTTATAATCTTGCCCCTTTAGTCTAGTTCGTGTGTATTTTTCAGCTAAGTTAGTTGTTTTCTTCTACCTGAACAGGTTTTTGTTTATATTTCGTGGCCTGCTACGTTGCTTATAGGCAGGAAAATTGAAAAACGCCGATTTGTTTGAAAATTTAAAATTAAATGAAAACTACCGGAGATTGATATTCACAACCTTATATCATTAGAAAGATTATCAAATTCTACGTTTAACCGTATAAAAAAATTAGCCATTCCCATTTGAAAATCAAGTTATCGCTGATCGAAGTTTCCTTAATTAATCGACCGATTTCTCCAAGCATAAACGTAATTTAAATTTGACAGTCTCATCAAAGCTGACGCAGTTTATGCTTAGTAATACAGCAAAGTCACAGCCTTCCAAATTTTATAATCTCTGCGATATTCAATGTTTTTCCTGATATCTACTTATACCGAAAATGGTAATTTACACCTAAACGGTTCGCTTTAAGTCCACATAAAGTCACAATAGAATTCACCAAGAAATCTGAATATGCAATAATATACGGGGTCTTCCATTTAAAAAAACAACTTTGATACATTTCGTGCTTTTGAGACACCCTGTATAACATGAAAATATTTTTAAAATGTAACCTTTATGGGTCTCTATCCAACCGAAATTATTATTTTCTTTTTTATCAAATACTTTAGCCATAATGCTCCGTGTCGAATAACGTGAATAACCCTGTAGATGAGTCACTTAAATATGCAAAGCAATATCTCACTGATGATGCGAAAGTCAGAACTTGTAATAGTTATAATACTAGAAATGCAGATCAAATACATGTGCCATTTATGAGACTTTCAAAAGGCCAAAAGACAATTAGGTATTCAGCACCTCAGTATTTTAATCACCTGCCAGTGCAAATAAAAACAATGAGCTTCCATAATTTCAAGAGAACTGTTAAGAAGTTTCTTACAGAAAAAGCTTTTCATTCGCATAACGAGTTCATGGATTTTAAATTTTGATGTATTGATAATTCACTGCTGCTACATATGATGTATGCTTGTATGTTTGTTTGTTTATTGTAAAGGTATGTTTGTCTTTTATCCTGAATGCACACTACGAGGCACTTTTTTTATACTGACATGTGTAAGTACAATTTATGTACGTTAACACCAATAAATTATTATTATTATTATTATTATCCGACTTTCTAAGTTCCTCTCGCATAATTGCGGCAGCGACAAGTATTGACGGGCTGTGCCAAGTCAACACCCTGACTATACATCGGAATTTAGGAAGGATCGCACAGTATTACAGGTCTTTAGGATTACAGACTTTTGAAATGCTTTCTGTAACCTTTCGTCCAGGCCTAACTGTTGAAGGTGTTGTATGAACGTGTCTGGTGTAAGGCCTGAAACCGACATAATGAGGGGGACAATAGTGACTTTGTTTTGTTTCCAAAGTCGTTTTATTTCCGTAGCAAGGTCCGTGTATTTAGATATCTTCCCAGCGTAGGTGTTTTGGATATTCACATCATTGAGAATGGCTATATCTATCAAATAGGTAATGTTGTCGGCCTTTGACTGGTGATCTATTGTTTCTCTTTGTTGGTGACATTTTCTGCAATTATCGTCTGTTATGGATGGATCTTTAATTACGTATTTTTTGTAGTTTCGTGTTGCAATCACTTGGTCTTGGATGGCAAGCATGAAACCCTCCGTTTCTGGGAACAGCTGGCCGTCCTGTAACCAGGTGTATGACTGTTTTTCGTTAATGTGGTCTTGTGTGACACGGTATCTATGTTTGCTGTGGAGTGCTTTCTGGGACCAGGTGTTTATTTTTTGTTCTTGTGATTGGATGTGATTGTATGTGTCTGCTACGTGATCTGGACAAGAGAGGTTAAGTGGTGTATAGTTTTTGTCTGCTTTTACTATTGCTCCATGTAAGTTTGTTTGTTTGCTTTGGAAGAAATGTCTGAGTGTTTTTATTTGCCTTGTGTGAAGAGACTGTATGTCTATAATTCCTCTGCCCCCTTGTTTTCTGTCTACGGTCAGCCTTTCCTTGCACATATTGGGATGTGACATTCTGTGTTTCATGAGTTCTGTTCGCATGAGTATATGTATATTTTCTATGTCAGTGTGCGACCATTTAATGATGCCAAAAGAATACGTGAGGATTGGTATTGCAAATGTGTTAATTGCTTTTGTGAGGTTTCTAGAATTCAATTTCGTTTTCAGTAGCCTAATGAGGCGGTCTCTAAATTCTTGTCTAAGTTGCGCCTTGACTTGGGTGTGGTCTATTTTAACATTCTGATTGAAACCCAGGTACTTGTACGTTTCGTCCTTGTCCATGTTATCCAAGGTTTGGTCAGTTACTATTTCCTGTTCGGAATGGTTCTTCCATTGGCCTTTATTGATGTGAAGGACCTTGCATTTGCTCATTCCGAACTCCAGCCTGACGTCTAACGTACAAACTTCTGTTATTTTGAGCAATTCTCTCAGTTGCACTTCAGTGGCGGCATATAGTTTTATATCATCCATGTAGAGAAGATGATTGATCCTGTGTTGATTTACTTTCTGGTGTCTGATGTTGAAACCATAGTTTGTGTTGTTCAGTGCGTTGGAGAGTGGATTTAGACAGAGGCAGAACCAAAGTGAACTGAGGGAATCGCCCTGGAAGATACCACGTCGTATGTGTAGTTCCTCCGTTTGGATATGGCCATCCTGAGTGGTAAGGTGTATGTTGGTTCGCCATGTCTTCATGGTTTTTGCAAGAAACTGACGAAGGCCTGGGTTAATTTTATATATTTGCAGAATATTCGTTAGCCAGCTATGTGGTACAGAATCGAATGCTTTTTTATAATTTATGAAACAGTTATTATTATTATAGAGTTGATTACTACCAAACCACCGGTGAATATTTTGAAGTAGCACTCCTTCTGCAAAGCAACATAACACTGATTAGATATAACTGCGGAAGTGTCGTCCGCATTATAGAGTAAATCTAGCATCAGAGGAGCAACTCTCCAAATTATTTATATATAGAAAGAACAAAGATGGTCCCAGAATAGATCCCTGAGGTACGCCTATTGTAATATCCGTCATATCAAACCTAACGGGCACATCCAACTCACTGTTTATCATACAGACATATTGAGATCTGTTGTAAAGCAAAGACTTTATCCAATAATTACAGTTCGTGAGCAGCAGTTCATGATTCACGCAATCGAATGCCTGTTAAGATCACAGATTATCCCAACTAGGCATTCTCCTTACTCAATCATTTCTACAAGAGCACCATGGACTGTGTTTTGCTGTTGAGGTAGATTTGCTGTTACGAAAACCGTCTAATTATTATTTACATTCAAAAATAACAAGAATGTCTAGATATCCCCTTTTTTGTAGATCGGAATTATCTTGCCAGTTTTTAGCATCCCTGGGAATTCTGTGCAAAAAGATACATTGATCATAAAAACGAGTGGTTTTACTGCGGAACTCAGCACCTCCTTAATAATAGAAGGTGGTATTCCATACGGCCCTGATGATTGCTTATTTCTGAGTTTTTGATTAATTAGGTCAAAGAATTCCGTATCAGTAAAAGGACATAGGAAGATCGAATCCCTTAGACCTGCGATTTTAGGATTAACATTCCCTATTTGATCACTAGTAGATGGAATCTGTTTGGCGATATCCAATGGTGCGCGTGGTGCTCCCTAGCGGCCATACCGTTTAAATTAGACGAAAATGTTTTAAATAAAAAACGTTTCCTTTCGAATGCTCTACATTTATAAAATAATTTCAAAGATGGCGGACTTCCGGATATACCGGAAGTATGCATCAACTTCCTCATTTTAAATGGAACACCCTGTATATTATTACGTTTTTGAATTCAGCATCGATTTTTAGTTCTAGTTTGTTAACCATTGTTTATGTCTAGGAAGCCTTTTTTCGGAGTTATTTAGCAATTTTTAGAAAATTTGACGTTTGCAGTATTTTAGAGGAAACGTTAATATCTCGAAAACTAATCGCGATAGAAAGATGCGGTTTTCGGTTTTGAAACAAGCAAGGAACTTATTTGTCTTTCAGTAAGATCGTTGTTTCAAAAGAACCAATAGACTAGCGTTTTTCAAGTTTGAAGAGTTAAAAACTTTAAAAACTTTTATTTTTCAAATGGGATGGTATCATAAGTTTCACATCGATGGATGCAAAATTAAATTCTCTTTCACTTTTATCTAAGCACATGTGGTTCTATCTTTGATGGTTTTCAAGATATTTACGGTTTTGTAATTATGGCGTAGGAATTGGAAAGATCGTAGGTGGTGTGGCTCGCAGACGGAACAATTGGCAGCAAATCTTTCATCCAGAATGTTTCGGTCTCTAAATCTAATACTAAAATGTGCTTTCGCTCCATCTGCCTGTAACCACATTATTCTTAAAAACTCCAGTGATAAATTTTCCAACAGTTCTTCCAAATTTTCATTTAGAAAATTTTAGAAAACCTTAGTTTAATATGCGGTTTCCAATAATACCACCCCAAATGCTTAGACTCCATGCTGGTTGTCAACAAACCTCTCAAAATTTGGATTTACGTCGGTATAAAAATGTAAATTATGCCAGTTCACATGGCCCTTAATGATAACGCTGTAGATACATTTCATAAAAAAGAAAATGGAAGAATTCCATTAGAAATGTAGCTTCATTCGTAAACAATACACTTGGCAAGGAGTGCATCTTCTTGGACTCGAGCACGACTTCAGTTACAGAAATTCATTCAGTTTTCAAAGTCTTCTCTTTTGCTTGATTTAGCTGCACGTGATAAGGATGCTATATGTACTCCGTTAAGACATGTTCACATATGTTTGACCAATGCCCAAATAACGACTAATTTCTGCTGCAGCACTGCTATGCGGATCTAACTACAATTGAGAGAATGTCAAACTCACTATCTTCATGTATTACTACTACATGTTTCCTTCTTTCATATTTTACGCCCACGTAAATCCAAATTTTGAGAAGTTTGTTGACAACCAGCACGAAGTCTAAGCATTTGGGGCGGTATTTTTGGAAACCGCATAATAAACTAATGTTTTCCAAAATTTTCTACATGAAAATTTGGAAAACCTGTTGAAAAATTCACCACTGGAGTTTTTAAGAATAATGTTACAGTTAGATGGAGCAAAAGCACATTTTAGTATTGGAGGTCGAAACACTTTGGATGAAAGGTTTCCTGCCAATGGAGAAGTTTACTAAATTTTTTTATCGATTCAAAAGAAAATATAAGAAAAATAAAAGAAAAGCGTGAGAGAAATATGAATATATCTCTAAAGACAAAAAAGTTATAATGTTTCAAAGTCGCGCTCCGCAGAAATATTTTTGGCACGACTGACCGAGTGGTGTGACGTCATGTTTCCGTACCCAGTGCGGACGGCCGCTGCCGCTGAGCCACACGACGCGACGCACGACCGCACGTATCAGACAACGCACACAGGCAACAGCGTGGTGGTGGCGTGAGCTGAGCAACCAATCGTCTCATTTGTTTTCTAGTTTAGTGCATATCAAATAATATTGCTATGATGAGTGACATTAAAGACGGGTTCTCACAGTTCAGTTTCGCTGAATCAGTTTGACTGATTCAGTGATATTGTTCGTTCACACTGTTCAGTTTTAATGAATAATTTTAACCTATTTAGCATTGATAAAAGTAACGTTTGTATTCATTTTTCGATACTGATTCAGTCAAACTGGATGAAAAGTAGGACTGGCTTTCAGTTTGACTGAAAGCACAAACCCACTGATCAGTTTCACTGAAAAGGTGTTCACACGTTCATTATCTGTTCAGTATCACTGAATTAGTCAAACTGATTCAGTGAAACTGAATCGTGAGAACCTGCCTTAAAAAAGGATGTTATAAAAAATATTGCATTATTCCAAAGTGTGTGAGCACAACGATTAAAACACCTAATAATATTTTTCCTCACGTACCTTTTCATGCAAAAGAAGTGATGCAAAGTGATGAAACGGGATTTAATAATACCAAAAAGTATAAAATATGTTTGTGATGATCATTTTGATGTGAGTATACTATTGTATTTATCTTCTATTGATAAGTATTAATTATCAACTATATATGGATAGCTTCACTGGTTGTTAAAGATTATTATACATAATAGTAAATTAGTTACATTTATAATGTAATATGTATAATGAATTACTTTATTGTGTTATATATTTCTATATTTTCGGATTCGTAGTTTATGTTTTTGTTGTTACATCTTGGAAATGATACTAAAAATCTAATCAAATATAAACTAGTTGGTGGTACATTAAGGAAGAAAACTGAAGGCTGCCGTCATAAGTTTGACTGTCAAAAAGTTGTTCATCATAGAAGAAAACTCGGAGCATATGAAAAAAGGCGACGCGCAGAATGTTTAGAAAATTTATTGCAGAACGATGCTTCATCGACCTCAAGTTGGCAACCTTTTGAAGTAATTCAGTGTTATTCAATATACCTACAAGGAGCCGGATGGTACTAGAAAATCCACTATCTAAGGATTGCACAGATAACCCCGACAACAAAATTTAAACAAAGTGCAAGTTGACATCAAAGTTAAACAAAAAGATCAAAAAGTGCAAACAATCATGAGAAGGAAAAAAACGAACGATACAGAATATAAGTGTCAACAGTCATCCCTCAGTATTGCAAAGAGACAATAACAAAAATATCAACAAATGCTGGTTTTTATTTGCGTTTACCGGAAGACGTTTATTTTCTCACGAAACTATTATCTTAAAGCGTTTCTAAATCAATAAGAGATATTTTAATATCACTTCGTCCTTGGTTAAAAACTAAAAAACATTTAAAAATCAAAAATAAATTACGTCTGATGCGTTGAGCTCTAATGCGTTTTGCACAAGCTGTACATACAATACACTCTACAGCATCCACGATACACAGATCTACGGCAGCGCGCGGTACAGACGGCTGGCTATGCGGATTGCGGAGACGTGACGTCACAGCCAAATTGAAGGCGGCACCTATTTCGCGCTAAATATGCAAACTTTAATTATTGATTTCTCTGCCATTTATTGACGGATTTCAAAAATGTTTTCACTGACTAATTATTTTTCGTCTATATTTTACGGATACGTAACTGCTTATTTCATTATGAGTATCATGAGACTCCTCCATTGTTTCGTTTCCGAGCCACGCCACCTACGATTTTTCCAATTCCTACGCAATAATTACAAAACCGTAAATATCTTAAAAACCATCAAAGATAGAACCACATGTCCCTAGATAAAAGTGAAAGAGAATTTAATTTCGCATCCACCGATGTAAAACATATGATACCATCCCATTTGAAAAATAAAAATTTTTAACGTTTTTAACTTTGCAAATTTGAAAATTGCTAGTCTATTGATTCAATGTTCTTTTGAAACAACGATCTTACTGAAACACAAATACGTTCCTTGCTTGTTACAAAACCGAAAACCGCATCTTTCTATCGCGTTTAGTTTCCGAGATATTAACGTTTCTTGTAAAATACTACAAACGTCAAATTTTGTAAAAATTGCTGAATAACTCCGAAAATAGGCTTCGTAGACATAAACAATGGTAAACAAACTGGACCTAAAAGTCGATGCTGATTTCAAAAACGTAATAATATACAGGGTGTACCATTTAAAATAAGGAAGTTGATGCCTACTTCCGGTATATCCGGAAGTCCGCCATTTTTGAAATTATTTTCTAAATGTAGAGCATTTGAAAAGAAACGGTTTTTATTTGAAACATTTTCGTCTAATTTAAACGGTATGGCCGCTAGGGAGCACCGCGCGCTTATTGAACCACCCTGTATATAAAAAACAGGAAGATCAATCATTTTGGTGGAGATGCTACTTTTAGTAAATATGACTGTACCTGCCTATTTCTAATGAGACCTACAATAACAAGTTGACAACTGAAAATTGCAAATAACAAGATACCTTATCGAATCATCTGAGCACCAAGTCAAAGTTTACGGAATACATATAAGTTGGATCACTCTTCGTCGGCACTTTGAAGAACTCACATGAAAGCGATGCCGCGGCCGCACGCGCCAGTTAGTTTTTGCGTTGGTTTTTGCTCAAGTACGAGGGTCTTTTAGCGGGGACTTGCTAACGCCTGGGTTGTACGTAGATACGAGGGTAATTGAAAAAATATGTATTGACGGCTGATTTAGACATACAAATACAACGTTTATTTTGCTAATACACTAAGTTACATAAATGGATATCAAAAATAAAGCCTAGTAAAACTATTACTAATGAATCTCAAATGATTTCACATATTGTAGCTATTTCGTAGATAAGTAAAAAGTGATGGTTCAAAGGTGCGAGTAGTTAGTATTTTTACCTGAATGTTTTGTTTATTTGGCTTATTTTTGAGATCACAGTTTATCAATTTTAAGGTATGGTATATACGAACTCGTATGTACAATTTTAAAAGATAATCATATGGAAATGCTTTACATGGATGTGAATATATTATTTTTGACATTTTGCTTTTCAGTGTCATTCCCAATTGCTACTGTAGAAACTAAATTGTTAAAGTTATCGATAAAAATATCGAGCTCTAAAATATAATTTACAATCTTCGTGGGTGGTATGGTAAGACCACCGAATGAATAGTTTGTCTCACTATACGCTTTTAGCGAGATACAATCCTTTAAGTACCTGTAGCTCTTGAACTAATCACTTTAGACCCCAAGTGTGCTAGTTTGTTGGAATTGTTTTATCGGGAGGAACACAGGCACAAATATACAGGGTGTACCATTAATAATGTAGAATCGAATGTCACGTGACCAAAAATAAACACCTCATTGGGTAGTACATTGACAAAAAAAAGACACATCTGCTCTAATTTACATGCGCAAAATTATAGTTCTCTACTACTGCCCAGTTCCGACATATTTCTTGTCTTAATCGCCCTGTATTTAAATCACTTACATTTCAAGGTTTAACACAAAATAAGGATGGACCTGATTGTCATTCTTCATCCGTTAATAAATTTAGATTGATTGGTAATATCTTTTCTCGCGAAATTGATTACCCTCAAACTTCTAAAACGATTATCCATTTCCTGCAAACAAATCCGAGATAACAAAATCCGATATTTTGAGACACTGTATACACTTCGCGTTAAACACGTTCAACCTCTACTTTGCGTCGCCCCGTATCTCCCGGCTGACGTCGGTACACTGCTACCGGTGTACCGGGGAGACGGAGCAAGGGGCAGGCCGTTTTAATATTTTTGCGGAGTGATCCAACTTATATGTATTCCGTAAACTTTGACCAAGTCTCCGTTAAACAACTAAAATCTATACTAATGAAATCTGTCAGTGTTACCGGCAACTCGTCAGCTTTAGATATTAAAACTTACTGGAGCCACATTTATGCGCTTGTTTTAATACGATTAATGCATGTATTTCTGGGCCACTTATTTACACCGAGGCCAGCTTTGAAATTGGATTGAGAAATGATGACCCTGTGCGATAAATACACATTGGGATGTCTAGAGATGCGTTTCGTGGTACTGTTTTTATTTTTATTTATTTTTTATTATATGTAGAGGGTTTAGGAAATCGGCTTCATCGCAACGAGAGAAACACTCGCAAATCCAAAGGTGTGAGAGAGAGTCTGCCCGCTCGACGTTGAACGAGGTTGAGTCCTCTGATCACATGTCCCACGGACGAGCATTTCATAACACGAGCTCCATAAAGCTGCCTTGGGGACAAATTGGTCACAAGTCACAATAGTTGCTTCCTGGCCTTTCACCATTTATAAGTTAATAATAAATCTGGAAGAACTACACTTCTGCTTTTTACAACGTTTTATATTTTTGGCACCTTAAAGTTTAAAATAAAACACTAATTTTGAGGCTCAATTCAATGCATAGAACATGCACAATTCAAAATTTACTAAGCGGATGCACTTTTACTACTGAGAACGTGCTAAACCGCAAACAAAAGCCGTCACATGGGACATAAGGTCGTTGATCGTCTGGCCGCGTCTGGCAAGCTATAGGAATTATAATACATATGACTTTCCATCGGGCTGAATTTAAAAGCACTATCGTAATCCTCGATATTTGCTCTATAACGTTTATAGAAACCATTTTTTTGATTAATTCAACTGTTAGAAAGTTACGATGAGTGGAACATGAGTGGAACGATGTCGAATTTTTACACAACAGGTCTCAGCTTTTTCCAAGAAAATGCAAACGGGATGACAGGACAGCATTAGCTTTTAACTCTACTATTATTCTTTTCTTGCTTTTATGCATAGGAAGGCTCCAACAGCTGATAATAGGTTTGTTTTTTCAGTATTTATCCATTATTGGCCCGATTCAAACTCTAAATTGTTTACCATGCCTACATTCTGGCGACAAATCCTATATTCCTAGTCCTGGTGTTTCACCCATTCCCTGACCTGGTGCCGAATTGTGCCTTTGAGCACCCCCAAGACACCAATATACAAGGTAGACGACCCTTTTCTTGCAAGCGAGTTTTCATTGCAAGGTATACCTGACTGTTCTGGCACTCAATCCAATGTTTCTTATCTACTACCTAGTTTCTTGTAGACATTCCCAGACTAGTGCAGACGTCACTCTGGGACTGAGTGAGGCCTGACTGGCTGTAAGTATAGTGATAGATAGGACTAGAGCAAAACACTCAGCAATATTTTTATTTTTCGCAAACCGATCCTTGTCAAAATGAAAAGTGAAATGTTGGTACTCAAACAGTAGTCCTCGGCTCAACAATATGCAATAGATTGTTTTACCAAGTACATCAGTTTTGTTTTTGTTGTTGTTTTACCAAGTACATCAGTTTTTGTGTATACACTCTGTATAGAGTGTTTGGCAGGGGGTTAACCAAACTTGTGGGGGTATGGATAAGCCCATTTCGAAGATATTCTATTTAATAAACCGTACCTGATTTTTTTTCTATATAATTGCTTGTGTAAGTATCTGTACAACACGTTCCCTACTCGTGGATCGGAAGATTGGGCCCCATCGCATGGTCCCCACAACCGCTTAACTTTTCAGCATTCAATTTCCACGTTGAATAGAATTTATGTACGAAGTTTAAGTTAATGACATGGAACAAGGGTTGAAGCACATTTTGTGACAGCGAGAGAAGAGATGCGGCTCCGCACCACCACGCTCGAAATCGAGAACGATGTGGGCATGTATTAGAATCAGAGAAGCGCATTTTGAACAAAATTTATAACTTTGTAATTACAAAAATAAAAACGTACATTTTTGTTGTACATTTTCCCTTTGTCATTAATTTTGATAAGTCACTTGAGCTTCCATATACTTGCTTGCTACGTCGCATATAATTGTAAACACTATTTCGTAGAGAAGTTTCTAAAAGCACTTGAACAACTTTATCGCATTTATTAATTTTTCACATCAAGTTGAAATTAACCTATTTTTTATTTATTTGACAGCAACGTTAGTTCACAACTAATTATTTGTGACTAATTTTTACTTCAGTTGAAAAAATGAAGTCAAGTTGATTGACTCAGTACTTCCCACATATTACTGTGATACCAGTTTATTATTTTCCCAAAGCATGAAGCTTTAGTCTGAGATCCCCTTGCAACCAAATCATCGGCACCCCCCTCTAAAATTGTCTTATAGCTTATGTCTTTCCTAGGAACCCCTAAAATATCTAAAAACGAAGTTTGAGTTGCTTTCATATTTTTAGTTTTTTGATTATTGCTACGTTGCCACTGACACGATTTCTAACAACCATACGCGTTTTCCATCCTCACCACGGTAGTAATACTGTGTCAAACTTGCACTAGAATCAATTAAATAGTTTCCACGTTACAAAATACAAAACGATCTAAAGTAATAAATACTCGTATGTATACAGAAAATTCTAAGTCCTTAGTTTCGGTAATAGGCTAGGCAATGTTCGGGTGGACCTAAAAAGATGATTTATGTTGCTAGGTCTTCCTTCACAGGTTAGTGAACACAATTTTTCAACCCCCCACCCCTCAACCACACCAATAAAAACTAAGTTTGAACAATATTTAATTTTTTTGTTTTTTGCTAATTACTCCGCCGCCCATGCACCGACTTCCAAAATTATAGGAACATTACTTATTACGACCCTACAGCCTATCGCTGCCCAAATTTCATCACAATTTATGCAGCGGTTGCTGAGATTACGTGGCTAGAAAAACGCGTACAGACTGACCGACAGACAGACAGACAGACTGACTGACGGAAATGAGTGACGTGGATTTTCGTTATGTAGACATCATAAAACGCCCAAAAAGTGTATTATTTCAAAATCAAAATTTTTCGCGATCACAATACTCTCCCCAATGACCTATCGGTGTGGGAAGTAAAAGGATGCCTTACAGATAAAAACACAAAAAAAACTATATTAAAATAATAAGTGAAAATACCCATCTCTGTAAATTTTCGAAAATATTACAAAAGCAATGCTATAAAAAAATCACGGATGTTTAAGGCGTCTATTAATTAAATGGCTTATTTATACGCCCACGAAGTTTGGCTAACCCTCTGCCAAACCTCCTGTATATAGTGGCTTCACACTTGTACAGATTAAAGCTATCCGGCAGAGAAACTAAGGTATTTTAACTGTATTATCATGGTTTTTATTATCTGCAGGGTGATGGCAGTTAGATGCGCTGCCGCGAAATGTCTTCTAGAGATGCTCAATCACGCTCAGTTCTTGTACATGACTGAGCTCGAAAGCTTAGCGACACTCTGCTTTAGGGCTTTTGATGGTTCCAACTACGTTGTCCGATGTTCTGTTGCCAAATTACTTGGGACTTTGGTTGCAACAAGTCAGCAGAATCAAAGTGCTGGGAAAAGTGGTGAGTTTTTGCACCAATTTTTATAAACTGATTCTCTAACATACTGTATATGAAACAATATGTCTCTGCACATAAGGAAAAAAATTCCTGGTCAAATTGCCTGAAATAAAATTCTTCATGGACAGGTGATCCAAAAAATCGATAGTTTCGTGTTGCGTAGTTATGAGGTGTTGAATCGTCAGTATATTGTAACATCCTGTATATAGTATTGCTTATTTGTATTATTGTTCACGTTTCTTTCAAATTGTTAGGTTATCGAATCATCTGGAATTTTCGGGACTAACAGATGTGCGTTCTAGAATGTCATCTGAAGATTTCGAATTCTCTAGATGTTTCGATGAAGTATATATAAGGCGCCGCTAGTAGCGTGGCAGTAGTTGAGTTGAGTTGTGTTCAAGAGAAGTTTAGTTGAGATAAGGTTAATTGTTTTTGTATTGAATTGTGAAGTAAAGAAGTGAACAGTTCGTCCTGGTTGATTCCTGGTGTGAAGAAAAAGAGGCCGTCGTGACAATTGGTGTCGGAAGTGTGGGATTATTAATCGAATCAAGCCAGCAAAAGGAAACAAGAAGTGAGTAAAGCGTCAGTTAATGCCAGTAACCAGAGCTATGACGTCCGAAATGAGTGCAATGATGACTATGCTTCAAGAAATGAAGGCAGAAGTCAGAAACAGCGTAGAACAGAGTGCAGCCGAAACGAGAACCAGGTTAGAACAAACTATGCAAGGGACCGTGGTGAACCTTGAAGAAAAATTGAAGCACCACCAAGACGAGCAGGCAGCTGCCATACAAGGGACCGCCGTGAACCTGGAAGAAAAATTGAAGCTTCACCAAGATGAGGCAGTCGCCGGCTTGAAAAATGACTTGAAAAGTTGACAGGAACTGGTGATGATTCGGCTGGAGGAGCAGACGCAAGCCGTAAGACAGACATTAGAGAATCAAGATCAGCGTATTAATGCAATAAAGACACGCGTCGAGGAACACCTAGCTACATCACAAAAAGACGTTGAGGAACAGCTATAGCAGGTGGAAGATCGTGTCAAAGCAATCGTGAGAGATGAAATGTGAGAACTTAGTGGAGGTGAGCGTGAACAACTAGAGCAAGTGGAAGATCGTGTCAAGGAAATCGTCAGTGAGGAGCTGCGAGAATTTGGTGCAGGTGAGCGTTGTTTAACAGCTGTATCATCCATTTTTCCTGATAGACACAGTGGCGTAGTAGCAAAGCCCTATCCATACAATGGCAAAACGTCATGGGACATTTATTATATGCAATTTGAAAACATCGCACGTATGAATAACTGGTCGAATGAAGAAAAAGCTTGTGTTCTGACATCAATGCTCAGAGACTCTGCAGCAGCTATTTTGGAAAATCTCTGCTCCTCAGATCTACGTGACTATGATAAGATAACATCTGCACTAGAGTTACGTTTCGGAGACTTGCACTTAACAGAGCTGTTACATGGCCAACTGGATCTGACCACGTTTGCATATGAAGTCCAAAGCTTAGCTAAACGAGCATTCCTCATCAGCCCCGTCGAGACACAGGAATACGTTGCTGCTCGTCAGATTGTCGAAGGCATTGTGGACCTCGAGGTTTGGGGTATCGTAATACTATCCAGTCCCACAACCTTACAAGACGCTTTGGTCAAGGCTCTAGAAATTGAAGCCGCCACAGAAGCCACGCGAATGACACGGAGCGTGCGCTCCGTAGAACAAGATGATAAAGCAGAAGTCAAGGACGCGTCGTTCGTTCCACCAAGAGGTGGCACCTTCCAAAGGAACCCAGTTCGCCGAAATCTAGAAGAGTAGGCTGTCGCATGCAGGTGACAGAGAAGTCAAGAAATACTGATACTGACAGTGAGTCGGAAAACTAAAGCCAGCCAGCTTTAGGGAGCAAAAACTGGCTGGCCATCATGACGAAAGCCCCGTGGTTATCGAAATTGAGGTTAATAAAATTGAGAAGAGTCTAGTTGTTGAAGCATGCAAGATATTAGTCGATACCGGAGCAAATGTGACTATAAGAAGCCCTAACATATACCAAGAAATTGGAAGGAGGTCGCCAAGCAGAACCGCGCAAATGGATAGAATGTTGCTGAAGACCGCTAATGGAGACTGTATATCAGTACTGGGTGTTGAAGAATTAGATATACGCATCGGCAGTTTTGGTAAAAAGCATCCCATTTTAGTAGCTTCGGTCACAAATGTTTGCATCCTTGGTGCTGTGTTTCTGCAGAGTTCTGGCTGCGTAATAAACTTTACCGGTAATACCTTAAGCATTGGGGATTCAGAAGAGACTCCATTTAGCTGCCGAACTGATCAGCTAGAGGAAATGAACGTTGTGTCACCAAGAAATTTTACAATACCACCACAAAAAGAGATTGTTATACCTATATATGCACATAAGGCACTTGAAAATAACCTTATCTCATGCATTTTTGAACCAGAGCCTACGCTAGTTTCGAATAAACCTATTTTATTAGCTATCAAGAAAGGCACGCCACTGGGTAGACTAGAACCAGTAAAATGGATCCGAAGGTTAGATGGCACGGAAGAAGAAGATGATGACTTCACCGAAATCTCAGTCTTCGAGATTCGTACGATAGAAGCTGTGCGAATTTGTGACCCGAGCAGCAGCGAAAGGTCCTGAAGCTACTAAGAGAATTTCATCCGATTTTCGCTAGAAATAATTATGACCTAGGGCGAACCCATCTGGTACGTCATAAAATCAATGTAGGAGATGCCCAGCCAGTCAAGCAGGCCCCAAGAAGAATTCCATTATCTAGGATTGATGAAGTACAAAATATGCAAAAGATATGCAGAAACGAGGAGTGATCGTCCCATCATCTAGCCCTTGGCCCTCCCTGATAGTTCTTGTTAGGAAGAAGGACGGATCGACGAGGTTTTGTGTGGATTACAGGCGGCTCAACGATTTCACCAAAAAGGATTCATACCCTTTACCAAGAATTGACGACACTTTGGATGCGGTTGGAAATTCTTCATGGTTCTTCACCTTGGACCTGCAAAGTGAATACTGGCAGTTTGAAATGGACGAAAAAGATGAAGAGAAAACGGCATTTACATCGTGTGCTGAGCTATGCCAGTTCACACTAATGCCTTTCGGTCTATGCAATGCAGCCAGTACTTTCGACAGACTTAATGGATGTTGTACTATAAGGTTTATCTTGGAAGACACCACTGATATATCTCGATGACATTATTGCTTTTGGAAAGGATTTTGAAAAAGAGCTATTCCGACTAAGACAAGTTTTCCAGCGGCTTAAGGAAGCGAACTTGAAGCTAAGTGCTAAGAAATGCCATCTTTTCAAAAGGGAAGTAAAATACCTCGGACTTTTGTTGACCAAAGACGGAATCCGGACGGATTCAAGATGCAGGCTGTGAAGGAATGAAAGTACCGTCCAACTCTCATGAGGTACGAAGCTTTTTGAGACTGTAGTTATTATCGCAGATTTGTAAAAGATTTATCCAGCATCACCAAACCACTATTTGCCTCAACTGAAAATGGTAATAAGTTTTATTGGGACTCTATCTGCCAAGAAACCTTCGACGCGTTAAAAACAGCTTTGACCTCTTCACCGATACTAGCTCATCCTACGGGGGATGGCACTTTCTGCTTGGACACAGATGACAGCCATTATGCTTTTTGAGCTGTCTTATCTCAAGAACAAGATGGCATCGAAAAAGTAATTGGATACTACAGTAAAACTTTGCACAAAGCCCAGAAAAGCTGGTGTGTGTGACACGAAAAGAGTTGGACAGTGTTGTGAAAGGGATCGGAAATTTCGATCACTTATTGCACGGAAGAAGATTTGTCGTGATAACCGATCATCCAGCTTTGCAGTGGTTAATGAAGTTCAAGAATCCAGAAGGCCAACTTGCTCGATGGATTGAATACCTCCAAAGCTATGACTTTGAAATTCGTCATCGTCCAGGAAAGCAACACGGAAATGCTGATTCTGTCACGCAGGCCCTGTGATGGAGGCTGTAGACACTGATCGAAAGAAGAACAACAACGAGAAATCGACATAAACACATTAAGAATAGAAGATTTTGAATTGGAAGGGACCTAGAGTTCACTAGAAACCTTCAAGCAAGCTCAGTCACAAGATGCTGGGTTAGGGTTAGTTACTCATTTGCTATTAAATTGAACCAAGCCTAATCAACAAGAAATAAGTGCCATGAGTCCCATCACTAAAGCCTACCTCGCACAATGGGACTCACTAAAGGCCAGTGGTATCCTGTGTTGTTGATTTTACTGGGTGGATTGTCGCGAAAATGTTGAAAATTACTGTTCCACATGCGATGTCTGCAACTTAAGAAAAGGTGCAAGTACTCGTCAACGATCATATATGCAGCAGTACAATGTTGGCTCACCGATTGAGAGAATCGCCATAGACATTTTGGGCCCTTTGCCGGAAAACAGCCTTGGAAACGAGTATTTGTGGTTGTGATGAATTATTTTTCTAAATGGCCAGAAGCAATTCCTGTGCCCAATCAAGAAGCAGGCACATGCTCTTTCAGAACACGTCATTTCCAGATTTGGAGTTCCTAATAAACTACATTCAGACCAGGAACGTAGCTTTGAATCGGAAGTCTTCATACAACTGATGAGAAAACTCGGAATTCGGAAGACTAGGACAACTGCTCTTCATCCTCAATCCGATGGTATGGTGGAACGCTTCAACAAGACAATCCTGGATTACCTGTCAAAATTCGTTAGTGATTGGGACACGAAGATTCCTCTGGGAATGTTGGCCCAAAGATCAGCTGTGAACGAGTCAACTCGGTTGATCCCGGCGAAGATAATTTTTGGTCTAGAACGCCGTCTTCCGTGCGTATGGGTAAGCGAGCTTCAGGAAACGCTCTGGGATATCCATGAGTCTGCCAGAGGGAACATCCAGTCTGCCAGCGACAGAATGAAAGCCAGATACGATCTGAAAGCAAATAGCCCAAAGTTCCATCTCCATCCATCTAAAGGTCTTGAATTCTCTAGATGGTTCGATGAAGTATATACAAGGAGCCGCGAGTAGCGTGGCAGCAGTTGAGCTGAGTTGTGGTTAAGAGAAGGTCAGTTGAGATAAGATTAAGTGTTTCTGTATTGAATTGTGAAGTAAAGAAGAAAAAAATTTCGTCTTGTTTGATACCTGGTGTAAAGAAAAAGAAGCCGTCGTGACAATATTAATAAAGTGAAACTAGGTTTCCATACATGATGTTTAAATATTAATAAAAAATTACGATATTCATTTATAACTGAGCAGCCGCGCGCGAAGATAAAGCCAGGGTACCGCGGCTGCTATGAAGAGGTTAGGTTTTGGGAGGTTAGTTGACCCGTTAATAGTGTTATGTCCCCTGCTCTCATTGGTCGAGACTAAACGCTGGTGCGTTTTACCGAATGTGACTAAAACGCGGTACGTTTGTCTTCTCTTAGTGTAATTGTCGTGTAACGGAGGCACATGTTGCCAACCTTTACTAAATGCGGTGCATTATGTCTTAAAATCCAAGCGCGCAAAATACAGAAGTTTATCGTTTATACACCAAAAATTGATTATTGTTCTTGTAACATTAAAATGTTAGGAAGTTTATGTAAGCATCAGGCTGGTGTTTGCGTCTTCTTTTTGGATATAAAGAAATTACCACTGACCGACGACCGTTATAACATGGCAATACTGTCATGGGGTGCTAAAGCCTAAAAATAGGAATGCCATACTTTCATAGCAATATGCAATGCTGATAGCACTGCAGACGTTCCCAGATTCAAACAGCTACTATAGCAAAAATGTCCCAAGCAATATCAGTCCTTTAATGGATGTGGAAAATGGAAAACCAAGCTTATGGGTCTGCCCCTAAATAAGCTCAAACAATGGAATTTTATGCTTCCATAGCAATATGTAATACTGATAACAGTGACAGTAATAGAGCAAATGTGCCTCAAGTCTTCCGACTCATACAGCTACTATATCGAAAACAACATGAAAGTTGAACCTACGATATCAAGCAAAATGTGAAGCATAGAGGAGCATGGAAGACTTCTTTAAGTTCATTTGGTACCAATATTGAGATAAGAAAAAATTATGTAGAGCAGCTATACGTGTTCAACAAACTGTTCCAGGTATAGCAAGAAGGAAAGCCGGAGCCACTAGGTCTTTCATTCACAGGTAATTGGACAGCCCATTATGAATACAACAAATTTTTCAGTTCTACAACCCCTCGCCCTCCAACCACCCCAAATTCACCCCCACCCAAAAAAAGTAGAAAATGGTCAGAAACCCCTAAAACGCCTAAAAAAAAATTTTTTTTTCGTTTTTTGCTAATTACTCCACCCCCCGTACAACGATTTCCAAAATTATCGGAACATTACCTACTACGACACCACAACATATCGCTGCCCAAATTTCATCACAATCCATGCAGCGGTTACTGAGATTACGACGTTAGAAAAACACACCACCACCAAAAACAAACAGACAGACAGACATACAGACCGACAGACAGACAGACAGACAGACCGACGGAAATGAGTGACATGGATTTACGTTATGTAGACATCATAAAACGCCCATAAAGCGTATTATCTCAAAATCGAAAATTTTCGCGATCACAATACTCCCCTCACCTATCGGTGTGGGGGGTTAAAAACTTCTGCTTCTCTAGAAATGTCAATTTTTAACTACTGTGATGTCTTATTGTATTTGTGTCTTGACCAGGTGACCAGAAATCGCATCCAAATTGTTCAAAAGAAGCCAGGCTCTTCTAGATGTTTGTAGAAGATTCCATGCATTGGCTTATCTTCATGAAGTCTTAAAAGGAAGTCGACTTTGGCAGTTTTAATGTGGCATTTAATTGTGCGGGAGCAAGTTCCGTAATGGACTGCTGACACCTCCGCTTGAAGTCTTTACCTGCATTCTCGTGCTCTCGCACAAAGCGGATCAGGGGATAAGTGCTGTTCGTCACATAGCAGTCAGTGGCCAATACTACCCTGTTGTGCAGACACTCCAAACTCAATAATCCACGCCCTCCCAGATGAGACCGCAAGCATGTTTGTGGCAGCGACTTGTTGTGGTCGGACAGTTCTGATGACCAGATCTACCGGAATCGGTACAAATACTTGCGGCGGAGACACTCTTCGACCAATTCTGCCTCTTGGACATGACGCTGCGATACTCCAAGATAGGTATAGGTATCTCCGGCATGCAGTTGTCGCAAGATGCTCCCATCAGCGAGCCCTCATCTCCACTATCTCCGCTTCGTCCTTTTTTGAGACGAACCAGTGCACATTTGTCTGTTCCCAACTCCATTCCGATAGCATGACTGTAATCCTGCACCACCCTCAGCGATTGTTGTAGTTCGCGTTGGCCGGAGGCATATAGTTTTAGGTCATCCATATAAAACAGATGGGTGACCTTGTGCCTCCGGTCATTGGGCGTGCCACAGCTGTATCCTTTAGTATTTCTCAGCGCTATGGACAGAGGCAAAAGTGAGATGCAAAAAAGCAAGGGACTCAAGGAGTCTCCTTGGAATACACCTGTTTTGAGTGACACCAACTCTGTCTGAACCCGCGTTTCACCTGATGTTACAGTGAACCGGGTCTTCCAGAGCGGAAGCAGTTGTTTGATACATCCTACTATCTGACTGTCCACCGAAAGACATTCCAACAGCCGCACAATGAGCTCATGAGACGTCGACTGCCGTGCGATAGTCAATCCCGGCAATAGAAATGTTTCGCTTGTACTGCACGATGTCCTGCGTGACACATCGGTCAATCAATAGGTTCTCCTTGTAGCCAGCTACTTCTTTCTTTGACCATAGTTCCATTGGGTATCTTCGATTTTTATTACATATATTTAGGCAATTTGGCGTGACGATATGGAGGTTTTACTAGCGCCTCCTCAGGCTACTATACCATACGTTATTGTCGATTCAATTTGCGAAGCATATACTATTTTCAACATTTTTAAGGCCAATATACTATATCTAAGTTCAAAAAATTTGTGTATAAGTTTCCTTACTTTTTTTGTAACATAATATATGTGATCGTTCCAGTTTAATTTTGATCAAGGAAGACGCCTAGATATTTTATTGATTCTACCTTTTCTACTTTGTCACCACATACACATGTTTCTAAACCATCACATTTTACATTATGAATCCTAAGTCTCTGAACGGTTGGTAATGTTCTTGAGGTGTGAGCAAATGTAAGAAATTTAGTTTTTCAATATGTAGTGAGAGGAGGTTGTGTTCCAGCCAGCACATTACTTTTGAGATGGCATTTCCGATTTTTTTATTGCAATTTTCCATGATTCACCCTGCACAATTATTACTGTGTCCTTTGCAAAGCAAAGCACAGCGCCCTCTTCATCTAGGTTTGACAGAACGTCGTCGATATAAACATTAAATAATATGAAACCTACAACTGTTCCCTGTGGAACACCACACACCACTGCCTGAGACTCACTCATGATATTTCCAGTTTTGACTCTCTGGATTCTCTTCTAAGTATGACTCAATAAGTTGATACCCAATACCTCTAATGCTTATTTTATGAAGCCTCTGCAATAGTAAGTGATATGCCACAGAATCAAAAGCCTTTTTAAGGTCTAAAAAGATACCTACAACCCTACTATCAACATCCGAACCACCAAGGATCATCTCTTTCACCCTTGCCAGACAATTTTCAGTATTAGAGTTTCTTTTAACTGCATATTGATTGTTTGAAAGTGTATCGTTCTTTTCGAAAAATGATTGAAGCTTGATTTTTATGCACTTTTCTACCAGTTTATTCGCTGTGCTTGTTGAAGCAATTGGTCTGTAATTTGCAGTTAGCTTTTCATTTCCATTTTTGAACACCGGTACAATTATATTTAGAATTGTTGGAAAAACTTCAGTGCTCAATATGCCATTAATTATACATACGTAACAAAGGAGCTATTAGGTCTTTATGATTCTGCTTCAGGATCACAGCTGTGGTAGGAGTAAAATAACACGACTCTGAGCAGTTCTCTGATTTTTTTTTTAAGCTTTTGTCTGTTGGATTGATATTACTCGCTAATTAAGGTCCTATATTGCAAAAGTACAAGTTGAGCTCTGACGCTATTTGATCCAGATTATTGATGGTCTCACTATTTGCATTTAAATTAATTTTGATGTCTTTTTTATTGGTTTTTTTCGTTCGTGACCTCCTTTATTGTATCCCATGTCTTTTTTATATCACCTTTATTGTTTTGCAGCTTATTTTTATAATACTGATATTTTTTGTTTATTAAATTAGATAAAAATAATATGGTAACGCATATAATTATTTTGGATTATAATATTATGAGGGTTGTGAGACCATAGTTTTTTTTAATTGATCTCTCTCTCGTATTGATAGGATAAGAGTGATCCATGCCTTTAACCTAACTTTCTTGTTACAAATTTTATATTCTTTGGTACAACTGTTTATCATGTTTGTTGAAAATTCAATGAAATCAGTGGTAGAAGTTTTTGCATTGGTCTCACTCAACACACTGTCCCATTTTGACGTGGATATCCTTTGGGAGAGTAGAGCATAATCAATTTTTGAGTACAGCTTATTTTTTTGTGTTGAATCAGTCAATTCATACTTGAGCTTTAAATTTATTCAAATGGGATAGTGATCAGTAAGATCTCGCTTATGGTTTACAGGAGTTATCTAACTATAATTTTCGTCTTTGCATTTTATAAAAAAGTGATCAATGCAACTAGCTGTATCTTCAGTTTTTCTTGTTACATCATTTATTACGTTATTATAGCCAAAGCTATTCATAACTGTAAGGTACTCATTAGTTTCAGCACAGTTATTGTCCAATAAGTTAAGATTAATATCACCAGTAGAGACGTGCGGAGATCGGTACAAAGCCAGTACTGTACTCACTAATAGACACTCTAAGACATTTTAAATTACCATGCTCAACATTGACACATTTTTGAAATATGTCTTTTGTAAAAACTGCACATCCATCAAAACTAGTGTTTTTACTTGATTCCAAAAAGGAATGTATTCTGGTATATGAGAATCTGATAAATTATAAATAGTATGGGTTTCCGATAATACTATAACGTCAAAGCTTTCTTCAGTTGATTCTAAGAAAACTAGAGGATTATCAAAGTTTTTTATATGCTACGTATATTAAAATGAATGATATTTAGGTTACCCTGGTTATCACTGAAAGAAGGTATTTCACTAATGATATCACACTCTTAACATCACACAAGATTTATATTCATCAAGAAAATTATTTAGGCAGTTGAATGTTAAAATGAGTTTTTCTATGTTCACCGATTTTCGAATAACTTCTGTCTACTCCCTGGTCTTCAGTTTTTCTACATCAGACAAGGAATTGATTTTCACAACAGCCTCGCCATCACCTTTCCTTGAGTATACTTGCGCTTCCTTGCACCGGATATATTTATACCCGTCTTTTTTCAGTTCTCTACCCTGCTTGAAAGTAGCCCTTGTTTTTCTTGGTAAATCCTCATTGATGAATGCTTTCACAGATGAATCAGCGATACCACAGCTCAGGAAAGTCAGTTCAATATTCTTCTTTTTTTCCAGCACCTTCTTTTGCCTATCCTCGGTGGGAAATTCCGCTACTATTATCGCACCAGTATTAGCAGTTGGTAGCACAGAAATTTTACAGTCCTCTGGTTCCTCATTCAGCTTCATTAGATCCTTTTTACTTCCCACACCGATAGGTGAGGGGAGTATTGTGATCCCGAAAATTTTCGATTTTGAGATAATATACTTTTTGGGCGTTTTATGATGCCTACATAACGAAAATCCACGTCGCTCATTTCCGTCGGTCTGTCTGTCTGTCTGTCGGTCTGTCTGTCTGTCTGTTGGCGTTTTTCTAGCCTCCTAATCTCAGCAACCGCTGCATAGATTTTGATGAAATTTGGGTGGTGATATGTTGTAGGGTCGTAGTTTTTTTTTGTCTTCGGCAGAGGAAAAACATGATGGTATGTTCGGTGTAGTCTCGTGGTCTCGTTGCACGCACCGCTCTTTGCGGCGGCTGGGGGTCCTACCCAGTAAAAAACCCCTGCACCTCTCATCTGCTCTATCTCCTCTTGCTCCGGGTACCATCGTAGAGATATTCTTCTCAGTGCAAGATGAGGTATGTATTTCTCTTGTCTTTATCTAGTCCTTTCACTTTTAAGTACTAGTCTGTAGCCCGTCTCTCTTCTGTCTCTTTAGCACTCAATATTTTTCGTACCATTGTGTGAACAGTCCTCCATTTGGCCTCCCCAGTCATCATTATTCGGACCATGTTATCATGAGTTATGATTTCAGCAAGCTTCTCTTCTGCTTCTTGCCTGTGAGACTGCCATCTCGCGCATACAAAAAGCGTGTGTTCCGCGGTGTCTACTTCGGTGCAATGCCGGCAATCCTCGTCGAATGTTCGGCCAACTCTGTGCCTGTAAGCCCGGAAGGGCCCATGTCCCGACAGCGCCTGTGTAAGGAAGTAGCAGGTAGTTTTGTGGCCACATTCCACCCACTCCTTTACAGATGGTATCAATCTTCTTGTCCACTCCGCTACTTCGGTCGTTCCAGACCATAGTTGCTGCCACTTCTCGATGGCCTTATTTCGAGCATTCTGGCGTTTTTTCTCCAAAGCATTTCCTTCCTTTCCGTTACCGACAGGTACAGGGGTGGTATTCCTGTTATTACTTGGAGGGCCCTAGTCGAAACAGTGCGGTAGGCGCTTGCCACCCTCAAGAGTGACTTGCGTTGTAGACTATCCAATGCTTTCTGATATTTTTTCCGTGACGCTGCTCGATGCCAGGCTGGAGCGCCGTAAAGGACCACTGACTGGATCACGCCATTCAGTATCGCTCTCTTGTTACTGCTAGGACCACCGACATTTGGCATCAGTCTGGAAAGGATGGCAATTTTCTTCTCAGCCTTTTCTATGACTTTCTTAACATGTACGCCAAAGCATCTCTCGTTGTCAATGTGGATACCTAGTAGCTACTACCTGTAGGGTCGTAGTAGGTAATGTTGCTACAATTTTGAAAATCGGTGCATGGGCGGCGCAGTAATTAGCAAAAAACGAAAAATTTCAAATATGCCTCAAACTTCGTTTTTAGGCGTTTCAGGGGTTGCTGATCATTTTCTACTTTTTTTTGGATGGGGGTGAAATTGTGGTGGTTGGGGGGTGGGGGGTTGTAAAGCTGAAAAATTTGTTGTACTCATAATAGGCTGTCTACTGACCTGAGAGAGAAAGACCTAGCGGTATAATACACTTTTTTTAGGTCCATTCGAGCATTGCCTTGTGTATTACAGGAACCAAGGGACTTAGAGAATTTTCCGATGTATACATACGAGTATTGCTTTAGATCGTCTGATTTTTAGAAATCGTCTCAGTGGCGGCGCAGCAATATAAAAAAAAACTAAAAATATGAAAACAGCTCAAACTTGGTTTTTAGGCGTTTTACGGGTTCCTGATCATTTTCAATTTTTTTTTTTGGGCGGGGTGAGATCGGGGCGGTTGTGGGGTGGGGGGTTAAAAAACTGAAAAATTTGTTGTATTTATAATAGACTGTCCGTTGCCTGTGAAAGCGACCTAGCGGCATATTACACTTTTTTAGGTCCATCCGAACATTGGCTTGCCTATTACAGAAACCAGTTTTGTGATCTGTACATACGAGTTTTGCCTTATTTCGTTCTATGTATATTGCGAAAAGCGAAAATTATTGAATTGATTTTAATAAAATTTTGACACAGAATTTATTACCGGTGCGAGAATGGAAAACGAACCTGTTTTTGAAAAACCGTGTCAGTGGCGGCGCAGCAATAATCAAAAAACAAAAAACCTAAAATCAGCTTCGTTTTTAGACGGGTTGGAGGCTCTTGGTCGTTTCGCATCGTCCAGTTTAAGCAGTCAGAAAAAAAACTGTAGTTCCTAAGGAGGGAGACGTAAGAAACTATTTACGAGGGTTTTTGTGTTGGATGTTGTTTTTGCGGGCGGATGGGCGATAATTTAGTTGCAAGGGGATTTTAGACTATAGCTTCATGCAATGGGAAATAATAAAATGGTATCATCATTATGTGTGGGAAGTACTGAGTTAATTAACTTGACTCCATTTTTACATTTGATTCCGCATACTTGTCAGCTTTTATACCGGAAATGATAATGTTTTTCCTTCTACCCTCGCAATCCTCCTTCAACATTTTTTTATTTATAATAGTAACTTTTTTTCCAAATCATTGAGCTTATGTTTGAGCGGCTCCTGCTCCTTTTTCAGTTTTTTTATTCTCATCTAGAATTTCCTTAATCGTGTGCTGTAGTTGTTCCATTATATCGCCATTGAACGTTAGCGATGTTTCTAATTGTTCACTTTTACTTCCCACACCGATAGGTGGAGGGAGAATTGTGATCGCGAAAAATTTCGATTTTGACATTACACGCTTTTAGGGCGTTTTATGATGTCTACATAATGAAAATCCATGTCACTCATTTCCGTCGGTCTGTCTGTCTGTCGGTCTGTCTGTCTGTGCGCGTTTTTCTAGCCTCGTAATCTCAGTAACCGCTGCATGGATTGTGATGAAACTGGGGCAGCGATATGCTGTGGGGTCGTAGTAGGTAATGTTCTTATAATTTTGAAAATCGGTGCATGGGCGGCGGACTAATTAGCAAAAAAACAAAAAAAAATATTCCGCAAACATCGTTTTTAGGTGTTCTAGGAGTTGTTGTTGAGTTGTTTAGGGCTGTCCATTGACCTGTGAATAAAAAATCTAGCAGCATAATACACTTTTTTAGGTCTATTTGAACATTGCCTTGCTCATTATAGAAACCAAGGGACTTTAGACGGTTCAGAGGCTCCTGATCGTTTCGCATCGTTCAGTTGAAGCATACAGAGTGAAAACTGAGGCGCCCTAGTTTCTAAGGAGGGAGACGCAAGAAAATATTTACGAAAGTTTTTATGTTGGATGTTTTTTTGTTCGGACGAGTGGGCGATGATTTGGTTGCAAGGAGATTTCAGACTATAGCTTCATGCAATGGGGAAACGATAAAATGGAATCATTATTATGTGTGGGAAGTACTGAGTCAGTCAACTTGACTCCATTTTTTTATGGAACCATCTGGAGCAATCTCCAGCACATTGAAGACTATATTGAGTTTTTGTAACATTATTTTTACATTTTCCACAAACGATAATCTTGGGTTTCTTTTTAGTCATTTTTGACCGAAGTTTCCTGGCCTATAACTGTTGTGTTTATGGATTGGTACCAGTAGTTTTTTGTGCCTGCTAACTTTTTGCTGTTGTTACTGAGTTATGATTATATTTTAATCAACTTCTATCTTAGAACACGTTTAACGAATAAAATAGTTGCACAAATAAAAACTTGAACTTTTATCGGTTGCTGAACCAAAAATCAAATTTAAGGAATCACTTTTAACCATTAAAACACAAGAACATTCGAGAGCGTGTACAAGCGTGTATAAACTAACACTTTTCACCCAACTAGTGGAGCATGCACATCAGAAAGTTGTAGTAGCTCGTTAAGTCTCGTTTACGCCAGAGCAACATTTTGCGACATTGTGGCATGCTACAAATTGAGGCATGCGTCTCCTTGTTGCATGCTACAAACGGCAACATCATGCGGCCGATGTAGCATGCGGCAGTCCATTTAACGCCGAAGCAACATCGTGCTGCAATACGGTATATATAACTGATCAAGCAATTGCAGCTGCTATTTGTTGATGATGAATGCTGCTGAAAAACAGCGAAAAAGAAAACGTTGGTGGAAAAGAACATTATTAAGAAATGGCCCACGACTGAGTTTACTAACAAAAAAGAGGCATATTAAGATGGTAGCTTATTTCAAAACTTCACAAGAATGTCTCCTACTGACTTTGAATATTTCCTGCGTGGTTTGGTGACATCGATTCATATGCAAACCATTTTTTACTGTCGTTTGTAAATCTAGAACCACATTTCAAATTGACAATGGTCTCTATGGGATGCACTTCGAAAGTTCTTTATTTTCTTTTTGATCTGGTCTTCAGCCAGATCGTATTTTCTTGCAAGATCAAGTAAGGCATCACGTTTTACTCTAATGTTCTTATAATTTGAGCTTACACACTTTCTATAGGCTTCGATAAACTCAAGATACCTTTCGTTAAACCACTCTATGATAAAATCTTTGGTACGGTACGTAACCTAAAAACTGCCTTCACGCATGAAAATGTCGCAAGCAATCCATCGGATTTGGATACGACAGTGTGCCACATGCTGCATGGCTTTGCCATGCCTCAGATCTCTTGCTCCAACGTGCGACACTTTTAACTATTGTGGCATGCGGCCTTGTGGCATGCTACAATGTCGCATGATGTTGCTCTGGCGTGAATTAGGCTTTATTACTAAGGATAATTACTTTATCTTCTAAATCATCAGTAAGATGCAAGTCTTTCCAGTCGATCTCATTAAAATACTTTTGAAAGTTTTCTAAATTGAAAAGACTAAAATCCCTGTAAGTTTTAAATCATCAAGTTTTTGATGAGACAACATCAGTTCACATAAAATAACCTGGTGGTCAAAAAGTTCATGCATATCAACATGGATAAAAGCAGACTTCAGAAGCTCAGTATTAGAAAAGCAGATAATGTCGAGCAAACATTTTTTTTTCTTGTTGGCTTAGTGACTACCTGATGCATATTGTAACTTTATAACATATCCATAAAAAATCAGTAGACCTATCCTGATTCAACAGATTGACATTCAGGTCGCCCCCAAGATTATCAATTCATCACAGATGGAAAGCATATCTTCTATGACATTGTCAAGCTTGTTGATTCACAACTCGCCTGAATTATGGGAAGGCGACCGATAAAAAACAGCAATTTTGACAATTATATTTGATATGTTTTCTAATGGATTTATATATGAACAAGAATGTAGTACAGTCTCATTAAGAAATGAACGTACATTATACACCAACTCCGCCACCCCTGCAACTGCTATCCTCCCTAAAAAAGTTATAACCCTCGATATGAACAAGATCATCCACAATATGCTCAGCTAGCCATGTTTCAGTCACTCCTAGAATACTAATATCTTTAAAAACCAAAACCTATTTGATAGATTATTCTTAGGGCTTAGAGAACGCACCTTAAGGTTTGCCCCTATTAATCCACTTTTGCTCATGATTTGGTTTACACGAACTTTTGAACTGATTACACACACGCACACACGTCGCACATATTAAGCCAAAAGAGTGTTTACTTGGTTAATAGAGACCAATTTAGTGAGGCTCTCCCCATCATTCTTTCTTGCATAAATTTGACTGTTCTTGCACCACACGTATTTGTATTCCTTCGTCTTCAATTCTCTCCTTCCTTCCTTGAATAGCTCTCTGGTTGCCCTTGGTAGATCTTCATTAATATATATGGGGGATGAATTACTATTTATGCCACAGAATTTTCCTTTTTTGTAATAATCGATCCCTTATCTCAGCAAATCCAAATTTAAGGACTATGAGAGGTTTGTTTCCGTCAGTAGTTGGTAGGACTGATGTTTCATATTCAGTTTCACTAATCGTAAACTTCAAGCGCTGTTTTTAAGTAAAACGATTTCCTTTTTCATGATAGTAGAGTAACTTTGTTTCTCAACTCGACTTGTTTCTTATTTAATCGTTTGTTTTCCTAAGTGAATGACTATATAGTCTTCTGTAGATTTTTCATAATGTTCCCATTAAAAACGATAGCCGTCTCTAGCTCAGCAAATTTCTTATTGATAGTTTTCAGAATGCCTTTGTTACTGTGGTTATTTGAGGATTCATCAAAAGAACAGTCGAAATTCAATTCCTTTCCACTGTAACAATTAGTACAGCTGCCAGCACATTGAAGGCTGTAGTGCGTCTTGGTTATCGCTAATTTACATTCAGGACAAACGTGCAATTTCTTTCTGGTCATTTCCTAAATATCGTTGGAATATCGCAAGAGAAAAACAGCCGAGCAAAAAATTGTGCCTCGACGATTCAATTTGTTGTATATATGTGTGATTATTTATAACATAGCGTAATTAATCACTAAATTTAATCAACAAATGCTTAATTCAGGTTCAGAATCGAGATTCAATAGGTAAATGAATCTAATAAATTATTTACCAGAATGCACCCAAAACCAGATATGTAAACAGAACACACGTATAAAAGCTGCTCTCCAAAAACATGCCTACACTGTACGGCTACTGAAAACTGACTAAAGTTAGTCCAAATAAGAGATAGACCAAAGCATAAACAAATTCGATCGTAATCATTACGTAAACGCCGCGCTGGAGGTGGACAGAATAGCTCCTATTGGCCTATTCGGGTGGGTGTAATGACGTCCACCCAATCGACCAATAGGAGTTGTTCTGTCCACCTGCACAGCGACGTTTACGTAATCACAATGGAGAAGTTTCCTAAAAAATAAGATTTGGAAAATTAATTATTATCTGATAGTCTACTTCTTCACTTGAAGAATGTCGATGTCGTAAAATTATCTGAATATTCCAAAAAACGGCAGAGTTATTCAATTTTATATTTGCGTAAAGCGACCGCGGCGGTGAAATGGCGTATGACGTCACATGTCTTGAATTGTTCGCGGCAGCCACAGTCTGGTTGGGACTCCGCTATGCATACGCTGCGTTGTACAGTATGCGACATTTAGACTTGAGTGGAACGGCAAAGGTGTTTGTTGTAACGGGCAGACGCCAGTATATTTTTGAAGTATGGAGGAAGGTTACGTTTGTGGTGATTCTAGTAATCTTCCTAAAGTGGATCTCGACATAATTATGGACTTTTACTTCCCACACCGGGGAGTATTGTGATCGTGAAAATTTTCGATACGATAATTCGCTTTTTGGGTGTTTTATGATGTCTACATAACGTAAATCCACACAATTCATTTCCGTTGGTCTGTCTGTACGCGTTTTTCTAGCCACATAATCTCAGTAACCGCTGCATGGATTGTTATGAAATTTGGGCAACGATATGCTGTGGGGGTAGTAGTAGGTAATGTTCCTATAACTTTGGCAATCGGTGCATGGGCGGTGGAGTGATTAGCAAAAAACCAAAAATTTTAAATATTCCTTAAACTTTGTTTTTAGGCTTTTTAGAGGTTCCTGATCATTTTCTACTTTTTTGGGTGAGGGTGATATTGGGGTGGTTGGGGGGGAGGTGGGGGGTTGTAAAACTGAAAAATTATTGTACTCATTACAGGCCGTCCACTAATCTGTGAAAGAAAGGCCTAGCGTCATAATACACTTTTTAGGTGCATCCGAACATTACTTTGGCTATTACGGAAAGCAAGGTACTTAGAATTTACTGATGTATACATGCGAGAGTATTGCTTCTGATCATTCTGTATGATGTAACTAGGAATCTATTGGATTGATTTCAAGTAAATTTTCACACAGTATTACTACCGCTGCGAGAATGGAAAACCTTTATGATTTTTAAAAATCGTGTCAGCGCGGCGCAGCAATAATAAAAAAACTAAAAATATAGAAACAGCCTAAACTTCGTTTTTAGGCGTTTTAAAGGTTTCGTGATCATTTTCTAGGTTTTTGGGTGGGGGTGAAATTGGGGTAGTTGGGGGGTGGGGGGGGGGGTCATAAAACTCAATTTTTTTTGTATTCATAATAGGCTATACATTAAAATATTTGTTTGGTGTTTTTATGGTGGTGTTAGTACACCTGAGTACGATGCAATGATGCAATATTTATAGTTTCTCGGTCTGCTAGACATATTCTAATAATTCGAGTACCAATAAACTGCAGTGTATCGTTTTGTCACCGTCGGCGTCGCCTATCCTACTGAAAACAAGAAATAACAACATGAACGAGGAGGCCGGCGGCGGCGGCGCGGTGGCTTGCGGGAGCAGCATCCTCGACATGGCACACATTGTGTCGTGTGACGTCACAGCGGCTTCGCGCGGTGAATACGGCAATTCAAACTTTGAAAGACTATTAACTTTTCTATCAATGGAGATAATTACAAAATCTTTTCGCCGTTGTTCTCTAACTCTTTAGGACTATCTGATTAACTGAAATTAAAAAAAATGGAAACTTCCTCATTGAGTTTGTTTATGTTTTGGTCTATCTCTTATTTGGATAGACTGTAGTGACCGATCTTTCTATGAAATACTTCGACTTCTAGTGCACTGTTAATATTATGATTTGTATATTTCATTCCCCAGATCTAATTTATAAAAATACCGTCTGTCATAAATTTTTCGCATTTCTCAGGAATCTTCACAAATCAGGAATAATTTTCTTGCAAGCCTGAAGACCGTTTGATTTTATCTTATCAAATTTTATTCAGGTTATCATGGCTTTGAAGATTAATTTCCTATCTCTTCACATGATTTGTTCTATGAGCAACTTGAGGCTTAGATAGGACGGCAAATTTGGAAAAACTTCTATAAGTTTTGGATGTCAGTTATTTTTGACTCGTGAAAATGAATATAATCGTTAGAAGGGGAGCAGTTTTTTCTTGGTATTGCCGTCATCCACCTACGTTTCAGCTCCTCATCTCTGGGAATTTAAAGTAATAAAAATAGTTACCTCTACAATCTTAAACAATAGACAACAATGTCTAGTCATGTTTAAGTATACGTGTAGTTAGTTTTAAACCTTACTGGTTCCAAATTTCAGTTTCGCCCTACCACTACAGAGGTTAACTTTTAGTCCACTAAAAAAACAATGTACAGCACTGTACTGTTTCTATGGCACTTAAACAACGGAAACTTCAAAACAGATTTCAGTTACGCGTCAGTCGACTAAGGTCATCATAACATGTATTATTTATACCTCAAATTGGCTACAGTAGTTTTACCAGTAAAACTATTCCCTATGTTAACAATACGCAAGCCCGCATAGGCTAGGTATGAGGTATAATTCCTGTGCGATGTTGCCAAGCCCGATGATTAGGCAGATGTGGTCTCGTTTCTAGTTTTCTGTGTGTCTAGGCAAAAATATCGTAGAAGGAGCTTCTTAATTATCGTTGTAATTGCGTACAGATGCTACCCTCTCGCGGATCAGCTTTCTAGACAAAGTGACGCACTACGTTAAGAAACGAAACTATCAATAGTTTGGTTGTACAAACTATTTGAGTCAATTTCACTGGGAACTTTTTTTTACGTTTATGTTTATTATAGGGTAGATTGAAGGTCAATCTGACTTTTTCCATATGCTTTTTTAATATTCTTAGTTTCAGTGCAACAACAACAGCAGCAGATGCAAAAAGGAATAAAAACCGTATCACTCGATGAGGCTCTCGGAGTTCTCATGTCTGCTTTCTTAAGAGGAGGGACAGGATTTTTAAAAGGAACGGGAGAGATTATCAAAGGAAGCTCAGGGGTCAATCGAGAAGTTCGTGTAGGCGTTACTCACGTAAGTAGTCAAATATAATTGCTTTATGTATGGAATGCGTATGATGAAGAACTATTTGCAGTTAGATTATTTCACTAATATAATTTTAAACATGCATCATTGATCATTGATTATACGGGGTGCTTACAGTCTTAATGACGTGGCGAAAATGAAAAGTTTGTTTAAACTAGTATACTTTGTATACTGGATGTATGATTCTTGTTTTCGTGTAACAGCGTACGTCTGATGTAACGCAACAATTTTTGAATGAAGGCAATATGATATGCTGCTGAACACATTCTACCAGGGATTTTAAAAAATTGTGTATTTCACAAGCCCCGACCTATTAAACAATCCGCTTCAATGAATCGCCGAAAATCTGATTTATCCAAGACCGAAACTGCAGATAAAATTAGATTTTCCGTTTGTTTATGTTGATCTTTTATCGTGTTTCCCTAAACCTCTCTAATACTAGCATAATTTGCATACTGCATAATTTAATTTCTTACATAGTCCCTTTTACTACTATTTAAAATTATAGGGAAGTGTCTGGTGGATAGTTCTAACCCTAAAAAATTGGTTGATTAACTACTCCTACGTGGAATTCTTTTTGTGATGACATACCGATACATCTTTTTGTCAACATGTCCACTTCGATATCGTAAAAGAAACTCCTGAATTCGGCGCCAAAATCAAGCGACATTACAGCGTTGCCGGTTGTCTGTGTTTTCAATTTCAAGCTTTACAGGTATTTGCATAAAAACAATTTTTGAAATTTTAAAAATTGGTATTTATTTTGTGGTATATACGTCAAAATGACGTGTTGTACTTGCATTCTTATTTAATGTACTAAGATCTTAAACATCCTGTAGGTGTGATGCGTTCGTTCACAAACAATGCCACCTCGTGCCTGCTAGCTGTATCGTATTTGACAAAAAATACCTATGTAGTTATTCTGTAGTAAAAATAGCATCAGCTTTCATCATCTGTTATTATACTACAATATTGCCATATTATTTGACATTTCTAGGCATAATACTAGTAGGTAGTTGGTTCGAGTGCACCTGACTTAAAAATGAATTTATTATCAGTCTTCTAGACGACATAAGAAGTCGTTTCAGGTTTAAAATTATTACATAAAATAGACAAAAATAAAGGCGCCACGTCATTAGTTTCATCGTGCTCATGTGCAAAGTGCTTGGGTGATTACGCTGTTTCGAAGAAACGCAGCGCAATTACTTTATTTGTGTGTTATGCAGCGATTTCGACATTGAAATCACTTCATTCATATTGGCTTATCAATCTCGTCATTTGCACTTGGATATCTATTAAATTTCTATATACAGTTATTGGATTTGGTAACACTAAAATTATTTATACGTTTCATGTGCGTTTGACAATATTGATGTGATATTTGAAGAGTTAACATTTATTGATCCACCGCCCTTTTAAAAATTCTAGAAAATGTTTTTATATTGTTAGATCACAAACTGTGTTTCCGTATTTTGAAATACATAGGATTAGATCAACAGACTGAAAATTTCTTCGAAAATTACCTGTTATATAAGAGCAGAGGGTAATATTTGACGGAAACACTCTCCCTTTTTAAATTTGCCACAGCTCTCAGTGTTAGGGTCTCTGCCTTTTATAACCTACAAAAGCGATATAAGGCATTAATTTGTATGAAGAGGATACGCAGTTCTTCATTTGAAAATCAAGATACGCAAACAGTTTATTTAATCTGCAGATCACTATTTACTGAACAATGCTGGAAAATCCATGCTATTTGTTATGTTATGTTATAGTTATGTTATTTGGGCCTCAAAATAAAAGAAGCGAGGTTATGTCAGATGTAAATATTGTCACGACGGCCTCTTTTTCTTCACCCAGGGAATCAAACTCGACGTAACTTTCACCGTTTTACTTCACAATTCGATACAATGTCTCTTAACCTTATCTCAACTAGAACTCAACTCAACTGAACTACTGCCTCGCTACTCGTGGCGTCTTATATACTTCATCGAACCACCTAGAAGATCCGAGACATTCAGATGACATTCGAGAATGCCGATCTGACAGTCCAGAAAATTCTAGATGATTCGATGACGTTTACACATCAAAAAAATCTAACCTAACATCAACAAACATCAATAAGCAATGCTATATACAGGATGTTACACTCTTCCCCTCTTAGCGTTCGGCGTCCTCGACGAACAGTTCGCTTCGATCCTTGTATGGCCACAGACGATCGCTATGGACGACCTTCGGTTTTCCATTACTCATACGTATCCTGTAGACTACGTCGTTGAGGCGCTTCATCACCACCTAGGGTCCCTCCTATTGGCGTTGTAGCTTCGGACATCTACCCATTCTCCGTCGTGGATTGTAGAACCACACCAGATCACCTTCGACGAACTTTGGGCTATTTGCTTTCAGGTCGTATCTGGCCTTCATTCTGTCGCTGGCCGACTGGATGTTCCCTCTAGCAGACTCATGGATATCCCAGAGCGTTTCCTGAAGTTCGCTCACCCATTCGCAGGGAAGATGGCGTTCCGTTTCTGGGGGTGGATCAAGAGCTAAGTCCAGAGGCAGCCGCAGTTCTCGGCCAAAAATTATCTTCGCTGGGCTCAACCGAGTTGACTCGTTCACCGCTGATCTGTAGGCCAACATTCCCAGAGGAATCTTCGTATCCCAATCAGACTGATGTTCGTTAACGAATTTTGACAGGTAATCCAGGATTGTCTTGTTGAAGCGTTCCACCATACCGTCGGACTGAGGATGAAGAGCAGTTGTTCTAGTCTTCCGAATTCCGAGTTTTCTCATCAGCTGTATGAAGACTTCCGATTCAAAGCTACGTCCCTGGTCTGAATGTAGTCCATTCGGAACTCTGAATCTGGACACCACGTGTTCTAAAAGAGCCTGTGCCACTGTGCCTGCTTCTTGATTGGGCACAGGAATTGCTTCTGGCCATTTAGAGAAATAATCCATTACAACAAGCAGATACCTGTTTCCAACGCTGGTTTCCGGCAAAGGACCCAAAATGTCAATGGCGATCCTCTCAAACGGCGATCCGACATTGTACTGCTGCATATGTGATCGTTGACGAGTACTTGGACCTTTCCTTGAGTTGCAGACATCGCATGTGGAGCAGTAATTTTCCACATCTTCTCGACAGCCAACCCAGTAAAATCTCTCCTTGATTCTCTCCAGGGTTTTCCTAATTCCAAAGTGACCCCACTGCTACTATCATGTAGTTGCTCTCCGTAATTTCCTTGGTACTACAAGTTTTTCTTTAGCATGTCTGCCATCAGTATCCTCCCAGATTCGATACAAGAGGTTACCCCTCACCTTTAGTGAGTCCCATTGTGCTAGGTAGGCTTTGGTGGACTTAGGGACTCATAGCACTTATTTCCTGTTCATTAGGCTTCTTTCCATTTAATAGCGAATGAATAACTAACCCTAACTCAGCGTCTTGTGACTGAGCTTGCTTGAAGGTTTCTAGTGAAATCTTGGTTCCTTCCAAATCAAATTCTTCTATTCTGAATGTGTTTATATCGAATTCTCGTTGTTGTTCTTCTTTAGAGCAGTGTTTGCAGTCTTCATCACAGGGCCTGCGTGACATAGAATCGGCATTTCCGTGTTGCTTTCCTGGACGATGACGAATTTCAAAGTCATAGCTTTGGAGGTATTCAATCCATCGAGCAAGCTGGCCTTCTGGATTCTTGAACTTCATTAACCACTGCAAAGCTGAATGATCGGTTCTCAGGACAAATCTTCTTCCGTACAACAAGTTGTGGAAATTTCCGATCCCTTTTACCACACTGTACAACTCTTTTCGTGTCACACACCAGTTTTTCTGGGCTTTGTGCAAAGTTTCACTGTAGTATCCAATTACTTTTTCGATGCCATCTTGTTCTTGAGATAAGACAGCTCCAATAGCATAATGGCTGGCATCTGTGTCCAAGTAGAAAATTCCATCCCCTGTTGGATGTGCTAGAATCGGTGAGGAGGTCAAAGCTGTTTTCAATGCGTCGAAGGCTTCTTGGCAGATGGAGTCCCAATAAAACTTATTACCATTTTCAGTTAAGGCAAATAGTGGTTTGGCGATGCTGGAGAAATCTTTCACAAATCTGCGATAATAACTGCACAGTCCCAAAAAGCTTCGAACCTCATGAGTGTTGGACGGTACTTTCCATTCCTTCATAGCCTGTACCTTTGCTGGATCAGTCCGGATTCCGTCTTTGGTCAACAGATGTCCAAGATATTTGACTTCCCTTCTGAAAAGGTGGCATTTCGTAGGATTTAGCTTCAACTTCGCTTCCTTAAGCCGCTGGAAAACTTGTCTTAGTCGGAATAACTCTTCTTAAAAATCATTTCCAAACACAATGACGTCATCGAGATATATCAGTGCTGTCTTCCAAGATAAACCTTGTAGTACAACATCCATTAGTCTTTCGAAGGTACAGGGTGCATTGCATAGACCGAAAGGCATTACTGTAAACTGCCATAGCCCAGCACACGATGTAAATGCCGTTTTCTCCTTATCTTTTTCATCGATTTCAACCTGCCAGTATCCACTTTGCAGGTCCAAGGTGGAGAACCATGAAGAATTTCCAACTACATCCAAAGTGTCGTCAATTCTTGGTAAAGGGTATGAATCCTTTTTAGTCAAATCGTTGAATGCCTGTAATCCACACAAAACCTCGTTGATCCGTCCTTCTTTCTAACAAGAACTATCGGGGAGGCCCAAGGGCTAGACGATGGTTCGATCACTCCTCGTTTCTGCATATCTTTTACGATATTTTGTACTTCATCAATCCTAGATAATGGAATTCTTCTTGGGGGCTGTTTGACTGGCTGGGCATCTCCTACAGTAATTTTATGACGTACCAGATGGGTTCGCCCTAGGTCGTCATTATTTCTAGCAAAAATCGGATGAAATTCTCTTAGTATCTTCAGGACCTTCCGTTGCTGCTCGGGTCGCAAATTCTCACAGCTTCTATCATACAAATCTCTAAGACTGTCTGAGATCTCGGTGAAGTCATCATCTTCTTCTTCGTCCGTGCCATCTAACCTTCGGATCTATGCTACTGGTTCCAGTCTACCCAGTGGCGTACCTTTCTTGATTTGTATTGAATTCCTGGATACATTCACGGCCCTTATTAACGTATTTGAAGAATCCGTTATTGTTCTGGCTAATAAAATAGGTTTATTCCAACCTAGCTTAGGCTCTGGTTCAAAAATGCATGGGGTACCGTTATGTTCAAGGGTCTTGTGTGCATATATAGGTACAATATTACAGGTCTTCAGGATTACAGGCTTTTGGAATACTTTGTGTAACTTGTAACAGTTTATATTCAACATAACAGGATAATGATAAGTAATAGACGATTTAAGTATAAACGAGGAATATACTAGATTTGTTCTTAGTCTACGTCTAATAAATATATGATCCAAGATTGAACTAGTTTCAGATGTAACTCTAGTGGGACTATTAATTGCAGACAAGTAGCCAAAATGATTTAACATAGAGACATAATCATTGACTTCATTGTCATCATCTGCACCTAAATTAATATTTATATCTCCTATCAGTACATCAATTTGATTGGCTGTTTTTACAGCAAGAAGGTTTCAATATCTTTAATAAATAATAAAATGTTAGATGAAGGTGGCCTATACATACAGTACAATGAAAACAATATGTTATTTACATTTAGTTTGATTCTACTTACAGTCACTTCCGAGTGTTCTAATTTGATATAATCAACTTCAAAGTGTAGATTTGATCTAACATAAACAATTGTACCATCATTTTTGTTTATATCTGCATTATTGTAGAACATACTGTACCCTGCAATATTGAACATTTGCTCATTGGAAATTTGCCAAGACTCTGAAAGAACAATGACATCACAATACTTCATATCATATGCTCCTAGAAAAGCTAATAGTTCATTGAAATTCTTACGAATACTACGTATGTTTATGTGCAAAATGTTAAGTTTTGTTTTAAGATTAAGTTTTGGATTTAGCACATCACAGTCCACATTTTCCTCCCTAATATTGTCATTTGTATCTTCAAGATCCCTTAGTATCTCAACCTCTTCTTGTGTAAAAGCCATTAACTTTGATTACCATAGTCAATTTTACTACGTAACACATTTATCAGATATTGATAGGAAGGACAACTTGGATCATCTGCAGAGTGATTAGTGCAGTATTCAGTCTTGTGTTTTCTATTTGCCTTGACACAATTTGCACAAGTATAACTAGTCTTTGGGCAATCACGAACGTCATGATTTTCAGAGCAATATTCACATACAACCTCATTTTTACATACATCGGATTTGTGGAAATGTTCCTGACACTTAAAGCACCGGGAAATTTCCAGATTCTCATAGACAGTATATCTTTCCCATCCAATAAACATCTTCTTTACTGCCATTAACTTATGATATAATGCTGGAGAGCATTCCATGAACAATATGTAGGAGTTAGTTTTTTTGTCTCTTCGTGTAAATGTCACATTAAGTTCATCATCTGCATCAATAAATTGATTTTGCTTTCTAATGCTTCTTTCTAAACCTTTTTTATCAGTATCGCCTTTGTATCCTATTATTTTGACCTGAGGTTTCCTTAATTTCGATATTTGCACATCATATTCTGTTAATTTTGCTTCAGCTTCTTTCCTAAGGATTTCTAAGTCTTTGCGGTTGTGACATTTCACTATAATATTTCCATTTGCAGTGCATCGAGTACTTTTTATAGAAACCATTAAGCTAGAAGGGTTTATTTTGCTTCTTACATCTTTTTCTGTTTTCTCTGGGTTTTGCTGCTGTTTGGGCTTGATCACCAAACTAGGTACATTATTGATGGTGTAATACTTTGGGTTGAAGTTTATGGGGTTAGGAAATGAAACCAGATGTTCATCCTTAAAGTCCCCACAGTATATTCAATAATCTCAAAAAATAGTATTAGTCAACATGCACCGGGAAGGTGGTTGACCTGCTGACATCTTGTTTTACAACACCGGCGACCGGATGTCGTGTCATCATTCCATAGTGCAACTATGCCGATTGGAATAAACCATATACTTATACAGGATGTTTTCTTGACATGTTACACCTCCCCGGGCAATTAAAAGAATTTCAATTGTTATTTTTGAGAATTGAAATTCGTAAACAATAATACATATATATTACAACATAATTCAAAATATTTATGTCAATCTAACTATAATGTATTTAAATAGTACGCAAGAAATTTTAGATGAAAGCAAAGAAGAAAGTATCGTATATTAAGCGAAAGGAGGAGGGAAGTACAGATTATAGAAGGAAATGATAGATGAAAATTCATACACATATTATAGAAGTAGGGTACCCTTATAATCTTAACCTAATTTTACCTAGCTATTATACAACTTAGTTCTATTTTTATGGACTAAAATATGTTTATCTTTAATAATTTTTACATTTGGTGAAACATCTTCTACCACTAAATATGGACCTAGGAAGCAAGGGCTGGTAATTTAATCACCAGTTTCGTTTCTAATTAAAACTTTATCACCCTTTTTATACTGAATGGGGTTTATTGCTATATCGTAATTTTCCTTCCTTTTAGATTTAGAAAGCATCAGGTTATTTCTTGCATCATTTTGAGCTTTTTGTATCCTATATTTCAATTCAATGGGATAGTTGTCAAAATTGTAAATAGGATCAACCTGTTTATTTAAATTATTTGGTAATTGACATTTTCTTCCAAAAACTAGCTCAAAAGGAGAGTATTTGGTTTCCGTATGTACTGTTGTATTGTACGAAAAACACCAGTATGGAAGCCATGTGCTCCATGCAGAATCATGATTTTGAGTCTGAATTCTCAAATAGGCACCCAGAACTTTGTGAGAGTTCTCTAGAGCTCCAATACTCTCGTGATGATATGCTGTGGAATGAATTTGTTTTATTCCCAATATGTTACATGTTTCTGTCATAGTGTGAGAAATAAATTCGGATCCTCTGTCTGTAGCAATTTCACGGGGAACACCATATCGTAAAATGAAGTTATCAACCAAAGCTTTTACCACAGATACGGAATCCTTAGTTTTAAGGGGGTATGCCTCCACATATTTTGTTAACTCACACTGAAGTGTTAGAATATAACCAAATCCATTTACGTCTACTGGAAGTGGACCAACAATATCTAAATATATCTTCTGAAAAGCTGTATCAGCTGTAGAAGTTATTACCATTGGCTCTGTAGTATAATGATTAGAATGTTTTTGTTTTTGGCAAGTGTCACACCTTTTTACAAATTTTCGAACATCACTAGCCATTCCTGGCCAAAAATAATACTTTTTAATATTATTTGTCATTCTATTTATACCAGCATGACCACTGGTTGGTAGTAAATGAAAATCGTTTAAGATAACCCTTTGCTCGTCTTTGTCCATTACCTTGCTAACTCCTTGTACAACATTTATACGGGGGCCCCTCCAATTTATACATTCTTTTACTTTACTACCGAGAAATTTAATAAATTCTGTATTATTCTCATTTTTAATAATAACTACTTCAATGTTAGCCTTCTTACTTATGTCAACCAAATCTTTCAGCATTTCGTCTCGCGCCAATGATGATAAAGTTTTTTGGTCAACGTATAAAGTAAGATGTAATGGAACGTAATAAAAGTCTCCTACTTGTTCAGTGACATTTTCTGACAACTTTTTAATTTTTGAGGATGGTACTAGAATTAATTCGGTACAGTTAGTGGGTTGCTTAAGAATTTCCACAATGTTTGGGTGATCAAGCCAACCATTATCAGTACTTTTCTTAACCAACTCATCAATCTGTCCGTCTTTACGTCTAGACTGCCCTCTGGTTATAACTGCAATCATACCTGCATTCATGTCTTTTAATTCGTTTGATGACAAGGTTATCCTCAATAAAGCGTCTGCAGTAACATTATCTGTTCCCTTAACATATTCGGTGTAAAAGTCATATTCTTCAAGGCACAAACGAAATTTTGTCAATCTGCTGCCAGGGTCAGTTTGAGCGAAAAGATAAATTAAAGGTTTTATGGTCGGTTAAAATTTTGAAACGACGACCATACAAATATGGTCGAAAATGCTTTACAGCCCAATAAATTGCCAAAAGTTCTTTATGTATAATGGGATAGTTAATTTCTGCTTTATTTAAACTACGGCTAGTATACGCCACTGGTTTATTATTTTTATTTGACAACACTGCCCCTATAGCAAAATTTGACGCATCTGTTTGTAAAATAAATTCATTTTCCTTCGAGAAGTCGGGGTAGTCTAACACTGGATGCTCAATCAGCGCATTTTTAAGACAATTAAAAGATTTATCACACTCATCCGTCCACTCGAACCTAGCATATTTTCTACACAATTTATTAAGCGGAACTGCGATTTCTGAGAAATGTGGAATAAACTTGCGGTAATAATTGGCAAATGCAACAAAGCGTTTAACCTCATCTGCATTTTTTGGAATAGGATACTCTTTCAACGCCTTTATTTTATCTGGGTCAGGTGATATTCCTTCAGAACTTATTATATGACCTAGGTATAGAATTTCTTTTCTTAGGAGGTCGCATTTAGAAGGATTTAATTTCAAGTTTACCTTCCGCAATCTAGTGAAAACATCTATTAGATTTTTATTGTGTTCGGAGAGATTTCTGCCAAATACTATGAGATCATCCAGATAAACAAAGCATTTTTCGTAATTTAGACCCGCCATCGCTATAGTCATTAGCCTTGAGAAGGCTCTAGGGCTAATTTTCAAACCCATTGGTAATCTTCTCATTTGCCATTGACCCCGATCTGTGGTGAAAGCTGTGTACTTTCTGCTTTTTTCATCTAATTCTACTTGGTAATAGCCTTGACTAAGATCTAGATGTGAAAAATAAATAGCACCTGTAAGAGAGTCTAAAATGTCAACTACATTTGCAATCGGAAATTTTATATCTACCAGACACTGGTTCAAGAGTCTATAATCCAAAACTAACCTAGCTTTTTTCTCACCCTTATCGCCTTTCTTTAGCACGATCAGAACTGGGGATGACCACGCACTTTGCGCCCTCTCAATTATCCCGTCTTGACACATTTGAGAAATTTGCCTATTTATTTCCTCCTTATGCACTTGAGGTAACCTATATGGTTTTTTATATACTGGCTGTGCATCTGGTTTAACCTGAATTGACTGTTTATATAAATTAGTAACCGTAAGCTTATCCCCCGGCATATGAAATACGTCTGAAAATTTGGCACAAATTTGCTCTATGGAATCTCGTTCCTCTCGATTGAGGTGACTGAGCTTGAGAATTTTAAACAGTTCTTTAACTCGAGTAGCCGAATTTTCTTGCTTATTAAATTGATGACACTCATAATCACTCAACCTTTCAGCTTTTGGTAAAAAATTTCTCAAATATACTTCTGTCTCTCTTGTATTTAAAATTTTAATTGGCACTTTGCCATTTACTGGTTGTGCAATTACACCAGCCACAAACACACCCTCACATAACTCACCTGGCCTAACTACACATTCATTCACTAATCCTGTAGGAACATACTGGATAATTTCACACCTGGGTGGAATACTTAATATATTTTCACTGTCCGCATATAATTTTAACGTATAATCATTTGAAATAGTCAAGGTACTTTCTTCGTAATTTAATTTAGCTTTATATTTTTTTAAAAAATTTTCTCCAATTATGCCATCGCTCTGACATGGTAAATTATTAAAAATATAAAATTTTTGACTAAATGTCCTATTACCTACATTAAGATCTAAATACACATATCCCTCGGAAATTAAATTACCTCCTATGCCCTTGATTTCAATATTTTCTTTGTGTAATTGTATTTTTGGATCTAAACAATTTAATTTAAGTGCACACAATGATGCACCACTATCTATCAGAAACTTTAATTTCTTATTATTAACACAGAAAGATACAGAATTTGAATATGAATTCGAATAAGTAAGAATATTATTATACCTTCCATTTTCACGACTAAAATATGTTGACCCTTGTTGGTCAGATGATGAGTCTTCCGGATTTTCAGCCTGCTCGGCAAAATGCATTCTGTGACCTAGAGCTCGAGATTGTCTCGTATTTCCACGTGTGAATGTACGACCACCGTCATTTCTAAGAAAATGCTGACTTTGATTATTAAATTTATCATGATAACGAGGGTTATTGCAAAAATTTGGATTGCTATTTTCTCTATTATTAAAATTTTGATTATATCTACTAGAACTTCTTACTCTGTTCGGTCTCCTAGACAAATTTCTAAAATTTTCCCTTCTTATATCAGAAAAATTAAAAATCTGCCCTGGATTATTCTCAATCTCTTGGTCTTGAGCTGCTCTTATTGCGTCCTTCAAGAACTCAAAATTTCTGGAAGATATAATTGTTCCCAGTCTCTGGTTTCTAAGGCCGCATGCAAACCTTTTAATTGCAACCTACTCATTAATTGGTCTTAGAATATCAAAAGCACTGGCATTTCCATCGGCTTGAGAAATTGTTAAATTTACAAAAATATCCTCTAATTCTTTACCGAAATCAGCTATACATTTTTCTCCTTGCTTAGTGGAGAACAAGCGTGCCTGAAGGGCGGTGCCTGATTTTTTAGTTAAAAGATGCTTCTTCATGTCAGATATTAAATCACTCACAGAATTATACATCAAACCCGATCGCAATTTGGCGTTATTAGAAATACGCGTTTTCAAAACAAATTTGATTAGAATAAGTTTACTATCATTGTCAAGCATTGATGAATAAAAATCTATAGCCTCTATTAATTTAAAAGTGGTGACTTCCGTATCATCCATGACCGGTAAGAGGTTTGTAGCTACTGTTAGATCAAAGGAAGACATTTTTAAATTATTCTTGTTAAAATTTTGATTCCTGAAATCTAAAATTTTCTGGTAAAGTTCTCTAAATTATACTACAGTACTTTTAAAATATAAAATTATTCAAGTTGTAAAGTTTACCAAGTGGGTCCATATTTTTGCGGTAATTATAAAACAATAAAATATAAAAACTTACGTGCTGGCTTATACTACAATTCATAATATATTAGATACAATTGTCTCCATAATTTTTTTTTCACTTTCATATCCAGTACCATCAATATTCACAATTTCCTATAACCACATCTTATAGACTATTTAAGCACTGAAAGAGAAACACTCGACAAAAAAATGGTCTGAAAAACACTGTTAACCTCCTTCTTCCATTCTTACTTCATCTCGGGATTTTCGCAGTTCATTCTGGTGAATTTCTCCTCTAATGGTCTGTCTTAGCTTGTATCGGCAATATCTCATGGCCCAAAATATAGAAACAATTGCTGCTGCCACAACCAGAACTATTAACAGAACTTCTGTTAGGCTAAATCCACTTCCTTCTGGGCTTACTATTTTGCCCCTTGCATCTCCATTGGAAGCCTGGTTGATTACAACGTCTTCTTGCGACTTGGCGTTACCCATTTTTGATTTGGTTTAATATAGCTCTTGTCTGGTCTCATTAATAATAATTGCCACCATTAACTACCACCGGAATCGTCAAGTGGCAGGATCGCCATGTAATACTTTGGGTTGAAGTTTATGGGGTTAGGAAATGAAACCACATGTTCATCCTTAAAGTCCCCACAGTATATTCAATAATCTCAAAAAATAGTATTAGTCAACATGCACCGGGAAGGTGGTTGACCTGCTGACATCTTGTCTTGATGTTACAATGGGAACGTTTTTCTTGTCAGTGGGAAGCTTTTGAGCTACAGATGAGGCCACACTGCTATATAATGGTGAAGGAGTAGAAGTTCTTAAGCTGTTTACTTTCAACTCTAACTCCATAATTTGTCTTTTGAGTAGCTCTATCATCTCATCTTTACCAGCAGTTATGCTTGATTTATCATCAATTGTGCATTGGAGCAGCATAAATGTGTTGAACTTTTTGCATTTTTCACAGTGAAACATCAACACCCGTTCTTTGAGCTGTAGCACTCTAATTTCAGAAGAGGTTAAACCACCACATAGTTTACACAGCCGTTGTTTACATCCATCACAGCAGAAAATTTCTTTCGTTTTGTCTTTGCATTCCCAGCTTAAGTCACTTTCCATGGTTAAACAACATGAGGCGGCAACGTTGCGCGAGTACGCGTGTTTATTTGGAGAACTTCACATTTAAAATTTTGCACACATTGATTTTAACTGTTAGTCTATCATTTCCACGAACTTTTGCTTTTTATAAAACAAGGTGAATCGCGATTTTGTCGATGTTTATTCGCGAAAGCAACAACAACAACTTACGCTGTTGCCGTCGTTAAACACACGAGGTGTAGGAGCGTAGGTGTTTTGGATATTCACATCATTGGGAATGGCAATATCTATCAAATAGGTAATCTTTTCGGCCTTTTATTGGAAAACTATATCTGGTCTATTGGCTGGGATAGTCTTGTCCGTATGTATTTCAACGTCCCAGTATACTTTGTATTGATCGTATTCGAGTACTGATGATAATACGGATCTGTGTATTCTATTAGTTTGTTGTGGCTAATGCTTGGTGTATGACCTTGGCCGCAGAGTTATGTCTGGCTGTGTATTCGGTACCGGCAAGAGTTTTGCACCCGCTTGTTATGTGATCTATTGTTTCTTTTTGTTGTTGACATTTTCTGCAATTAACGTTTGTTATGGATGGATCTTTAATTATATATTTTTTGTAGTTTCGTGTTGCAATCACTTGGTCCTGGATAGCAAGCATGAAACCTGCCGTTTCCAGAACAGCTGGCCATCCTGCAACCAGGTGTATGACTGTTTTTTGTTAATGTGGTCTTGGGTGACACGATATCTATGTTTGCCATGATAGATAGACAGATAGATAGATACTTTATTGATGATATGTACATACTGTACTTTCACAAGTCAAAAAAGGAAATAAAACAACAAATAAAACAGTGTTTGGTTGACAGACATAACATACAATTTACAGATAAATAGGACAATAAATAAAATAACCTAGAAAGCAACACACAACACATAATAATAGAAAAGAGCAATATTGCGAAAGGTACATGTAAATACAAGTAGTACTAGAAATATTGGAGTGGTTTCTGCGACCAGGTGCTTATTTTTCCTTGTTGTGATTGTGTGTATCTGCGACGTGGTCTGGACATGATAGGTTGAGTGGTGTATAGTTTTTGTCTGCTTTTAGTATTGCTCGATGTAAATTTGTTTGTTTTGGAAGAAATGTCTGAGTGTCTTTATCTGTCCTGTGCGAAGCGACTGTATATCTGTAATCCCTCTGCCTCCTTGTTTCCTGTCTATGGTGAGCCTTTCTTTGCATGCGTTTGGATGTGACATTCGGTGTTTCGTGAGTTCTGTCCGTATGAGGATGTGGATGTTTTCTATATCAGTGTGTGACCACTTGATGATGCCGAAGGAGTATATGAGGACTGGTATCGCAAATGTGTTAATGGCTTTTGTAAGGTTTCTGGAATTCAATTTGGTTTTTAGTAGCTTAATAAGGCGATCTCTGAACTCTTGGGTTAGTTGTGCCTTGACTTGTGTGTGGTCTATTTTAACGTTCTGATTGAAGCCCAGGTACTTGTAAGTTTCGTCCTTGTTCATGTTGTTTAGTGTTTGGCCAGTTACTGTTTCCTGCTGGGGGTGGTCCTTCCATTGGCCCTTGTTGATGTGGAGAACCTTGCATTTACTCAGTCCGAATTCCATCCTGACGTTTGACGAGCAAGCTTCTGTTATTCTGATTAACTCTCTCAGTTGTACTTCATTGGCGGCATATAGTTTTATATCATCCATGTAGAGCAGATGATTGGTTTTGTGTTGATTTAATTTATCATGTCTAATGTTGAAACCGCAGTTTGTGTTGTTAAGTGTGTTGGAGAACGGATTCAGTCAGAGACAGAACCACAGTGAACTGAGAAAGTCACCCTGGAAGATGCCGTGTCTTATGTGTAGCTCATCCGTCTTGATATGGTCGTCCTGGGTTTTGAGATGTATGCTGGTTCGCCATGTCTCCATGGTTATTGTAAAAAACTCACGTAGCCCCGGGTTGATTTTATATAGGTATTAGAAGAGTTTTCGCTAGCCAGCTATGGGGTACAGAGTCGAAAGCTTTTTTATAGCCGATGAAACAGGTATGAAAGTTCCTATGTTCTTTTCTGGTTTACTCCATGATGACATTATCAATATAAGTTGTTCCTTGCAACCTTAGCTTTGCTTTCGACATCCTTTCTGTTCTTCAGTCAGGATGTTGTTTTGGGTGAGGTGTTGTTCAATTCTTTTGCATATTGTTGCGGTAATGGTCTTGTACAAGGTGGGAAGACAAGTGATTGGGCGATAGTTGGCAGGGTTCTTGGTGTCTGCGTTTTTGGGTTTTATATACGTTATTAATTGCGGGACGAATTTGGGAAGCCTATTCGGTTGGAGTATGGCTTTACTGATTTGGTCCATAAGCATTTCGTATGTTGTACTGAATTGCTTGTACCAGAAATTTTGCACATTATCCACGCCTGGGCACTTCCAATTATGGGTATGCTTTATGGTTTCAGCTATTTCCTCTGGTGTAAGGATAACGTCTCCCTGCTCCACTATATGTTGATGTTTTTCCTGTTTTTGTCTGATCCATGGAGCGTTTTCATTATGTGTTTTGGGTTCTGACCATAGGCTTCCCCAAAACTCAGTTAGCTCTTGTTTACTAGGAGATTCTGTTGCTGTTATCTGGTTGTCGGCTGTTATCTTTTGGTAAAACTGTTTTTCACTTTTCTGAAAAAGATTGTTAGCATCCTTTCTGGCATTGGACTCGTTGTATCTGCGAAGTCTAGCTGCATAGACTGCAAGCTTCTGTTGTGCGAGCTATAGATCGTTTTGGGAGTTTTTGGCCGTTAAGTGTGAGTGTGGTTGCTGCGGCAGCATATATAACAGTATGGATGTCCTCTAGCTCACTATCTTTCGTTAAAAATTGCGGTATTATGTTGACATTTATCGTCTGTAATATTTGTAGAGTGTTGTTTTTAAAAATTAGTCAGGGCAGGGGATCTCGCAATGTAGGATTGGTGCCACACCATTTGTTGTACTTGTTCGGCAGATTGTGTGATGGCAGGTGGTATAGTAACGTTTTGGCTTTGTGTGGTTGTGGAATGTAAGTTAGTACATGTTGTTTCTGGTGTATGATCATTTTCTAGATCCAATTCTAAGTATATGCTGGTGTTATTGGTCGTGCCTGTGTTTGGAGGTTGTGATTAATTCAGTAGCTAACGAATCATTAGGTTGGACAGCGGTATCTGGTACATGTTGTGTGTGCTCATGTTCTGGATCTGTCTCTGAGTGTATGCTAGTGTTGTCGATTGTGGTTTTGTTTGAGGTCTGCGGGTGATTCGGATGGGCATTATTATTATTATTATACGTTATAATATTGGCGTATTATAATCCTAATCTAAATATAAAATAACAATGTACTAATATTAACGAAAGTAATTATATATAACACATATGCATATTAGAAAAGTAAATTTCTATTTTTATAGATAATAATTCTAAATTGAAGCAAAGAAATCAAGGTGTACTTCCTAATCAGACATCTATGATCGTTAAAGTTGTCCTATTTGCTTTATTATTAGATTACATTTTAATGTCGCTGCTAATTTTATTCGGTACTATATTTTTTGACAACTACTTCGGCCTCTTCCTAGACGTCAAAACTGAATGCGTGGCTGGTTTGCGGGGGAGGCGGGCCCCTTGGGCCCCCTTATATACGCCTATAGTACTTTCAAAAATTCCACTCAGTTTTCGTTTGAACTTTTTCTGTTAGGAGAATAATATCACGTGTCAAGGAAAATTCTGGCATACCCTGTATACTACAGCTCCTATATCCTCTTTTGCTACTACTGCTACTGCAATCATGACAGCTATAATATGACTACATCGTTTTGTGAATAATAGATAATTTTATATCATTTGGGTGCGTTTAAGTCCAACTTTTAACCTTCTCACGTCCAAACGATTCTAGTTACATAGATATCAACTGGCTCCATTCATCACAAATTTAATTTCCTATAAATTCATTCCTATACATTACTTTTGTATATTTGACCGTTTTCTCAGTATTTCAAGGAAATGCTCGTGATTTAAAAAAGTACTAACCGATACCTCTGACTAGAGTCACAGTGTATGTATCAGCTGGAGTTCTGCAAATTCTTCAGTACCTATAAGCAAGATCGCCGAAAATGATGAATGAATTAAACATCTGCTCAAATTATTAAACATCATCTACCTGGCAGAAAATTTAAATATGATTTGTCAGTATTCCTTTTTTTTGCGATCTTGCTAATAGATACTGAACAATTTAAAGGACTACAGTCAGACAATGTTATTGTTACTTTTGACTTTGACGGAAATGACTACTGCTTTATACCATTAAATGTGAAATTGCGTTCTGAAGATATAAGACTGAAGGCAACAATCGCCGAGAGTTTTGCTTTCATTTCAAAGTTTTTAGTGATTTTGGAAATTTTTAGTTTTTCATAAAAATTATCCATTTCTGTTGTATTCCAGCCTCTCTTTGACCTTAGACATCTTACCGCCGTTGTTTCTGGTTATAGTTGATTTGTTGTAGGGAATTTTTATAATCTTGTCCTTTTACTCCAGTTCTTTTGGATCTTTTTGCTAAGTTAGTTGTTTTCTTCCATCTGAACACGTTTTTGTTTATATTTCATGGCCCGCTAGTTTGTTTATAGGTAGGGAAATTGAAAAACACCGATTTGATTGAAATCTCAAAATTAAATGAAAACTACCAGAGATTGATATTCACAACCAAATATCATTAGAAAGCCTACCAAATTGCATATTTGATCGTATAAAAAAATTAAGCATTCCCATTTGAAAAAATCAAGTTACCCCTGATTGAAGTTTCCTTAATTAATCTACCGATTTATCCAAGTACAAATGTAATTCAAACTTGACCGTCTAACCTAAGCTGACGCATTCCATGTTTAGTGACAAGGCAAAGTCACAGCCCTCTTAAGTTTCATAATCGCTGCGATATTCGAATTTTTTCTGATAGCCACTTTTACCAAAAATTCTGATTTGTACCTAAACGGTTCGCTTAAAGTCCCCTGTGTGATACATAAAGTCACACTAAAATTCACCTGGGAATCTAAATATGCAATAATATACAGGGTGTTCCATTTAAAAAACATAACTTATAACTGTATAAAAGTCATTATTTTTAAATAGTCCAACTCGACCTACATACACGTAGCAAAGTTGATTTTTCGAAAAGTGGTATCGTTTGGTCACAAGAGTCCGAGGCGTTGAGCCTTACACTCCCTGTATATAAAACAGGCTCAATTAAGAATCTTAGATCTATAATGTAACTGCGATACAGGCAGGGTTGTTAGAATTAGTAGATGACTATCCATGTATAGGTATCAATGAACAATACTTTGTACATTCATTATACATTATAGAAACTAAAACTTGCAAGGGCAAGAATATAGCAGGTATTGCTACCATGTAAAATGTTAACTGATAGTAAGCCCGAAAACGTTACAAGACACGAAATCTGGGCGATACCACCTTGCTTTGAATTTAAACCCTAGATTCTAACTGCGAACGTCTGACCACGATGACATAGATAATAATAGATGGCGGTAGAGTTTGACAATTGACATGCTTTGACCGTCTACTCCCAGGGAAAAATTAATATTTTTTGTTCAAAACCAAGTTGCAAGTTCTATAGGCAGTGTGGCGCCATCTACTTTTTGGTTTCTTCTCTTGAGAGTCATTTAATTCAGATTTCCCTCACTAAGTTAGTAAATTTTATTGAAAACTATTGTTGGCGACAAATATGGGCGATAGGATCATTATGGTTGGCGATTTTTGCCGATATTTTTCGTTCCGTTTGGTGACATGATTGTCCATGAACCTGGCAACCCTGCCTTTGGGTACTAGATGGCGCACAGGCAGATCTTGTCTGCCGCCTACTCTCACATGATGATCGCTAATAAGCTAATAAACAGATGTCTGCATACTGGTGGATTGACGATTGGCTATAGAGCAACCCTCGTATGCGATGATCCTATTTTGAATAAGACAGTTTCATATAAAACAATTTGCTCTCGCATTTAACGTTGTATTGTATTTCTTTTTACTAGCCCTAAGTACTAATATGTATATATCTGCATATATGTGTGTATCCGTATATTTTTTTCACTATTCATTTATATATGCTTATTTTTTGCATTTCCTGTTATTGGGTGCATGCACCTGTTGGAAAATAAAGTTTATCTATCTATCTATCTATCTATCCATCCATTGGTCTATGTACACCCTGTATATAAAATATGCGGTATGTACAACAGTTTACCGGAAGATGATTATATACTTTTTTTTTCAAATTATGATAGGGAGAGAGGCAGAAAGATTAATATTTTAAATATACGCCTTACCATCTCGTTACAATAATATTTAGAAACAAAACATGATATGAAAACATTATTGTTACAGAGTTACGTGATGTTTGTCCAAATTCTGGGTCGGAGTTGGTTAGAAAAGAATATGAAGGCCTTTTTGATTCACGTCTTATACTTAGCTGCGAATCCCAAAGCAGCTTCATCCCACGTGGATGCAGTTTATTCGAGAAAATGCATAAACTTCATCCTTAAGAGTGTGTTTGGGAAAATGCTTGGCGAGAAAGCCCAAATATTAGCATGCAAGGAAATGGCACAAATTATAGTTAGAGAAATGAATTCTATTGATTTCAACCCAGAAAACGCCAAAGACTTCAACCAAGAAACCATATTCAGTCAACATCTACTGGTTTGTGCTCTTCAGGAAATTGGAAGTTTGATCGTGAGATTAGGAACCACTGCACATGATCTAATCACAGACCAGTCATTAAGTAAGTTGATTGAACGGAGCATGTTGTTGTTGTTTTAAGCTAAGCGCCCGTGTTTGTTTAATGTTGCTTGAACGGAGGTTTTCTATGATTTTAATTTTGACCTTTGCCTTGCTAAATGCCATATATTTAATATTTTGTTTCATTTCATTGTTCGCATCGTCCACCAGAAATACATGGATGTATCTAGGATAACGAGACTGGTCCAACAATGAGATATTTATCTAAAAATCTTCAACAATTATCTTTAAAAGTACTCTCCATTCTGTTCAATACAGTTATCACATCGTATCCACTTGTCATAAACTTCTAAAAACCATTTTTAATGGTCCGTTTAGTAAATATTCATCTTCTCAATTCTTTTTTGACTCCAGAAAAGAAGTGGACGTCATATAGTTCAAGGTCGGTAGGTTAGAGAAAGGTGAACCATAATTTTCATACCATTTTTTCGTTGACAAAAAATCGCTGATGTGTGATCGTAAATAACATTTATCAAAATAAAATCGGGTGCATCACTTTACTAGCGCTTTTAACTGATTTGTCCTTCTGCTTTTGCGGATCGTAATGACAACCAACTTTAGTCACATATAACCCCACTGCTAACAAATTGTCACTCGATTCGCTTTTTGCTTATCGGTCATCACTTTTAGAATCCATCTTGCCGCGACTTACCGGTACGTTAAATCTTTAACATTAGAAGTGCAGTTTGTGGTCGTCTGGGACGAGTTTATTCTTTAGCCGATTCACAAACGCCCTTAAACTTCTTATACCATTCAAAAACTACATGGTGATGAACTGTCATCTATATATATACTTTTAATCGTTTTAAAAGTTTCAGTTGTTGCTCCATTTTCCCACTTCCATTTTTTCGGTGGGTACGCAAAATACTGGCATTTCAATAATTAATTTTTAACAAACGTCAAGCGTTGAATCGAAGCCTACTTAAACGAAAAACATTTGAGATACGGCTTATTTTGTATGTTATGGAATTCTACCGTATCAAGGTAGCCGTTTTATGAACTCTGGTTCACATTTTATTTAGTCTGCATCGTAATGTATTTACTAATATTAGCCTTCCTCTGGAGTTGTTTGGGATTATATTTTTATATTTATTCTTCATGTCGGACATTGTGAATCTTCAACGCCGATTGCCTAGCAACATCTCCGTAAAACTTGTTTAGGTCTGATTATTTATACATATAATGTTGCAACATAATTGTTTCTTCATAATTTCTTGTAGCCCTGATAATGAGTGCATAGACTCCCGATAGCTCGGAAATATAGTTAAAAGAGTACGCCTTGCTTGTTATTTGCCGCTTCTCAATTATCTAGCTAAGAAATATTTTGATCCGTGACTAGTCGACAATGACTACTCCTCAATATACATATATACATTATATACTTGTTGCGCTAATAAAAAATATAAACTGCACGCCCACGCTATGAACTCTTAAAAAATATCGCGCCGTATTCGCCTGTCTGTCTATCACTAGAAATTTTATTCTCATTACTTTAGTCCAAAGTGGCCAGCTCATTTTCTCTGAGCGCCCCGTTAGCAATTTCATGAAACTGTTCGATTCCATTATTCAAGAAATTAAAACTCTGCAGTAAACTTGGCGAGCTATTGTTATTTCGGTCAACCTATCTAGAAAAGCCTCTAATTAAATCGAAGAACATTCTACATACTAAAAATATGTGGAGTTTGATTGATTTTCCTCTGATTTCAGTCATCTCCCACAATACTGATATAAGATATCGTCGTAATAAAGTTCTTCTCAAGCGTGGCAAAACTGTAAAGTTCGATGAATAACTATCCGTGTGTTAAGCTTAAATAAATATTATGTATAGTTTGAGTCCCAGTATTTTTAAGGCCTTCTTTTTAAAAACATGTTTTAACTATGATCCATTTACTTAACAGTGATTTTTATTAAAACCAACGTTTAACCGCTTTCTATTCCTCAGACCTGATAGATGTAACTGTGAGTGTTCTGGTACATCCTTGTCAAGCAGCTCGCTTGGCAGCAGCATGGTGTCTAAGATGTATCTGTGTCGCAGTTCCGAGTCAAATATCTCCTCTGATAGATCGTTGTATAAATGGAATTGAACAGTTCCGTACTTCACCAGAAGCAATATCGGGATACAGTTCAGCTTTGGCAGCTGTGCTTGGAGGTGTCAAGTTATCTCCTTTGGGTATACCTCATATGAAGGGAAAGATTATATTCAATACGGCCGAAGAACTGCTGAGAAGTGCCAGTCAGAACAGCAGGTTGTCTCTCAATAGAACACAAGCAGGCTGGCTGCTTATCGGTAAGTATCAGCAGCAGTGGTAACAGTTGGGCTGAAAAGGTCGTAGAATGACACATGGATGGCATTACTATTATGAAATCTATATGATTTTTAATCCTAACCTTCAAAAGATATGTGTATACATTTCACAGCTCAACTTTTGTTTACTGTTCAAAATAGATAAACAAGAATGTAACGTTTTAAACAATGTTTTTTGGCGAAAAAATCTACTGGTAAAGCCAAGAGTTGACTTAATAAACATTATCCGGACTCTACACCAGAAAAATGGATGGTTGAAAAGCGGTTCGCTATGTTTCAGCGAGGCGAAATGAGCATCGAGGACGATGCACGAAGTGGAGGTCCCAATGAGGCTATTTTTTCATAACTGAGAAGACGCAGAGCCTAAATACCAAAGTACCGCGGCTGCTATGAGAAGTTTATGTTATGGGAAGTTTGTTAACGCGGGACTTGAATAGGCCAACACCCCAGGCCCAATAAAGACATTTGTTGGCAATCCATTCCAAGCCTTGGTGGAATAATCTATGAGGATAGTTCAGAGGAGCAAACTACGTTTGAATATCGGTAGAAGAATGAGAGGTCACCGACTGCACACCGGCGCCGGTGAGAAAGTGACTGGAGCTGGCGCGTTAAGGCCGGATCACCAATTAGTCGAATTGCCCTTCTCTGAACGGCATCAAGTACAGACAGTAGCTCCCCAGATATGATGGCAATACGCCGAGCCAGGTCTTATCTAGGCTTTATATAGCGTGAGGAGGTTATATGGCGAAAAGTACTTTCTGGCTCTGAATAGGTACCGAGCTTTTTCCCAGCAGCTGTTGCAATTGACGCAACGTGTTCGTACCAGATCAGATAGAGCTTAAGTGACTTCTTGGCAGAGCCTGATTCTAGTGCTGACTTGGGCACTTCTTTCAGTGGTTGTCCGAGGGTGAACGGTTTTTTTTATTATAGAGGGCTTAGGAAATCGGCTTGATCGCAAGGACAGAAAACCGCACACTCTGGACAAGCAATAAGCAAAAAGCTGCGTAAAGGTCCAAATGAGCGGTTCACTAGCTGGCTAGTGATGAATATGGCCACTTCAGGCACTATTTATGAACTCTTGGAATCTCCAACATGAACATGGAGTGTAGACTTTGCCATCAGTCTCAAGAGACATATCATTTTGTAGTCACTCAGAGCAAGTAAAAGGGCTCTGTTTGGTGTGGCGCAGCCAGGTGACAAATCTTACGCAGTACTCTCTAAAGCTTCTCGACACTATCCAGAAGAGAGCAATTAGACTAATCGATACGCCTAACCTCACAAAGAACTTCCACAGCCTGGAACATTGAAGAAGGGTGGCTGACTTGTCCCTGTTTTATAGATTCTATCACGGAAGATGTTCGAGTGAGCTCTCCGAGATAATAACACCAAAGGGCGTCCGAACGAGGAACATTAGAGTGGCTCTGCGAGCTCATTCTTACCAGGTCGAGATCCCTACTCCCCGAACCAGTTTCCTCCAGGGGAGAACTTCGACACTGTGGAATGAGCTTCCCGGGAATTTGTTTCCCGACGGTTACAACCTACAGCGTTTCGAACCTAACGTACACAGACACTTATCCTCTCGCAGCGCTTCTACAGCGCCATAGACTTTCGGCCTTTGCCGGAAGCTGACCATAAAAAAGGAAGTGTGAGACAGAGTCTGTTCCCTCTTTCTTACCTCTGATGCTGTATCTCCATCTGCACCGGGCATCATCGTGAACGATATTCTTCGCAGTGGAAGATGCGGTAATAATTAAAAACCATTTAGGAATAACTTCAATCTTCATTTACCCGTGAAGCCGCTCCTCTTTCTTCTTTACAGAAAGCATTTTGCTGGCCATCTCATGTATGATGTTCCATGCCTCTACGCTGGACAACATCAACGGGACCATAGTCTCTGGGGTCAGCTTGCCATCCAGTTTTTGGCTTGCCTCCTGTCTGTACGGCCCCCATCGGTCGCACAGAAGCAGGGCATGCTCGGCCGTATCTTCTGTCTGCCGATGATTGCATTCCGCCCATTCTTTTATCGACGGTATTAGTCGTTTCGTTACGCATTGTGCGACATCAGTAGTCTCGTTCCATATGCTTTGCCACTTACCTGCTGTCAGTCTTTTAGCCTCAACGCGGCTTATCGCATTGCCAGGTTGACCACGGCGGATCAGCGTCCTCTCTTCGGCCAGCAATTATAATGGTGGTAACGCCGTTACGGGTAAGTACCTCTTGGAATTTGCTGAAATCAAGGAAAAGCGTGTGTCGCTCCGTTGATCTCCTTTTAACTTTGTGTTCCATGCCCATCTCAAAATAGATGTACTTATGGTCATTCAAAGTTTCGTCTTCCAAGACCTCCCACCTTATAATGCACTTAGCTACCTCCTGCGATGCTAGAGTGACGTCGATGAACGAACACGAAGCTCTTCTGCAGAAGGTGGGCAGCAAGCCCTCATTCAAAACTACCATGTCCATTGCCGCCATCCACTCACATAGCACTCTCCCCCTTTTATCTGTGAAACTTGGGGAATGGTTAGAGGTTCAGCTTGAACCATAAGGTGTTCTTTCTACCGGTTTCTAATGCAGGAGCTCTTGAGCAGGACCACTTGCTACGTACAAAGGCAAGTAGTCCAAATTTTTTTTCATGCAGGAGTGACACTTGTAGTTTGGAGTTTTCAGATGGTTTGTTGACGCCGAGCCGAACTGTAAATGGTATAAAAAAATTAAGTGACCGCTATAATCGTCGTATCGCCTTCAAGGGCAACTATATTGGAACAGTAAATTTGAACTTCAACAGAGACATAGGGTTTTTTATGTTAGCTCGCAAAATTTTTAGCCCAACTGTTTTAAATATTCTGATAGATAGAAAATTAACTTGAAACTTTGGTGTCATATCAATGTGGATTTATGATCTTGGTCTCGTCCCAAGTTGTTCTGAGTTGCCTCGTTCAATGTGACCTTCATGTGTTGTCGAGCTTTTTTGATTGCCAGACTTTTTTCTATAACTGAGCAGATCGCGAAGGAAAGCCTAAATACTAGAGTGCCGCGAATGCTATGAGAACACCACGAGAGGGTAGTAAGGGCAGCAGCTCCCCAGATATATGAGCAATACTCCAGGACAGGTCGTATATGGGCTTTATGAAGCGTTGCAAGATTGGATTGTGATAAGTATTTTCTGGCTCTGAATAAATATCAGAGTTTTTTCCAGCAGCTGTTGCAATTGATGAAACGTGTTCGTGCCATATCATTTTTTCTGTAATGTTGACTCCTAAAAGCTTGAATGGGTGACTTTTTGGCAGAGCCTGATTGTTAATTAGCACTTATTGTTTGATAGAGTTCAGTATACTGGGCCTTGGAAGGAGTCATGATATCCATATCCCTTTGCAGCGAAAGTCACTGCCACCCTACTGCGTTCCAGAACGACCACAGAGGCTGGTCTATTGCTGATGGTGCCAGATATTTGGCAATCGGAGAGGACAGCTGCTAATCGACCAAGTTTAACAGAAAGGCCGTGGGACTGAAGCTTGTTTAGGAGAGCTACATGCCAAAGTTGATAAAATACCTTTCAAATATCGATAGCAATAAGGCGAGCTTCCCCAAACGAATGTGAGTGAGTTTGCTCCACACATGTATGACGTAAGCCAGGAGATCTCCAGTGGATCTTTGCAACAGCTGATGGAATGTTTTTGAAATATCAAGAGCAACGCCGTGAGCCTCGCCAAACGAATAAGTTTGCTTACATATGTGTGACGTAAGGCTTTAAAAATTTACAATACTCATCTAATTATATTTTACAGGTGCCATAATGACCCTAGGAGTACCAGTAGTAAAAGGACTGCTCCCGCGTATGCTGCTGCTGTGGAGAAACTCCTTCCCGCGTTCAGCAAAAGAGCTCGAATCGGAAAAAGCCCGTGGCGATGTTTTTACTTGGCAAGTGACCTTGGAAGGAAGAGCAGGTGCTTTATTAGCGATGAATAGCTTCCTCCAAAACTGTCCGGAGCTTCTCAATGAAGACACCACCAGAAGAATACTTACTCCAATCGAGTCTGCTCTCGCTATGCTGATGAAGTGAGTTGCTTTATATTAACATAATGGCGATCTCAAATACGCCAATAAAATTAGGATTTTTTCTGGAATTAATTCCCAGCAGGCTGAAAATTATCTTAGTACCTTTATTGGGTCCTAGATACGTGTAATCTGAGTTTGCACCGTCGCAGGTGGTGAGCTTAACTTTTGACAGCCCAAAAACTGTCAAATTTTTGCACTTTTTTTAGTTTTTTGGTTATAGCTGCAAAATGATGGGTCGGACGGAAAATGTCGTTCTATGCAATATTGAAAAGGACTAAATTTTGCGTTGAATGACATCCAAAACTTTTAAGTCCGTTTAGCATTGGAGTCTAAATCAATAGTTAGAACGGAGAATTTTTTTCATTTCGGTGCAAACTAACATTTTGCGGCCATCTAAGACTACATATATTTAAAGCTGATGCTCCTGTTGAAAAAGCCAATGGAATAAGAGATGTAGTGAATAGAATTTCACGTTGCATAGATACCCCAGTTTTAAAATTCAATCATATTGACATATATCATTTTGCTACAATTTCAGATCTGTTTGCTTTTACGTTACCCTTTTGGCTGGACTTCATTTCACTCCTGGTATATGGTCAAGCTATATATCTTCCGAAAGCATTTTACGAGTATAGAACAATTATACCAGACGTAACATCTGAAAATGAAAAAGTTATGCTACTTTGAATTTCTACGCATTTACCTTCAGCACCCATCATACATATCTATGGAAAAGATAAGCAACGACACCAATCGCAACTCCTGAAAGTGAAAGATAAAAAAATATATATTTTCCATTTTTTATATTGAATCTACTGAGGAAATGTAGATAAACAACATCAGGTTAGTTTAGCTTGAATTTGGCTTATGCAGGCGCAGTTACTAAATACCTCCTAGAGGTCCAAATGTCCGCAGAAAAAACTCACTATGATATTTCAATACTCTAAAGCAAAAGAGACCCTCAGATAAGACTGTCGCCTGTACGGTCTTTCTCATTGCGTGTCCCGGCAGCGCAGAAGATTTTTATTTTGCTCTTTGAAAATGATGATACCTAATTACTCCTCCCGGATTTTTGAGAAATTGAGTTGGCCCCTAGGCCGCCTTAACTATCGTTTTTGATGGTTACCCTGATGCGGCATCAGCAGAGAGTACCAAATCAGCTGAGCGGCTTCGCCGTAGAAGCAAGTACTCTTCTGCAAATGTGGTGTTGACTGAAGTGATGTATGCAACCGTGCCGAAAGAACAATTTCTCTTCAACAAAAAGAACAAAGGATGGCTTATTTCCATGCTGTGTGAGAGGTTGCTACAGCATGGGCTTAGAGTAGGGCAAAGTGTTGAGGATGCTGACACTCTTTTTGTTAACACTGCCGTTAAATTGACTGGTAAATTTGCGACTGTCATTATAATTGGGGAGGACACCGACTTATTGATCCTATTAACCGCCAAAGCACCAAATTCGTCCAAAATTTTCCTTATGAAACCTGGAAGGGGAACCTCTAAGAATACGTTCTACTCTCCCAAGTACTTCAACTTCTCGTCTTTTGTCAAATAGAATATCCTGTTCTTACATGCGGTCAGTGGATGTGATATGACCTCTGCATTCTATCGCCAAGGTAAGTTGAAGTTTTTCAAGCTTTTTCAAAAGAACACGACATTGCAAGACACTGGCAGGGTCTTCCACTATGAAGAAGCAGATCCTGAGGTTCTCATTTCAGCAGGTCATCCGTTTTTCGCAGCCCTCTATTCGCTTAAGGCAGATGTGACCTCTTTGGACCAAATCCGTTACGAGATATTTTTTCAATCCCTAATAAACCCAACCTTCGAGCTGGCTTCCCTACCTCCAACAAATGCAGCCGCTCAACATATTCTGCGGGTGTACCTTCAGATCCAGGGCTGGTATGATAGACCGAAGGATCCTCTTAGCTAGGTTAGAGGAGGACGGATCTTGACCTTATCCCCATCACAAATACACTTGCAGATGTACAAAGGAGTGCACAGGGAAGTCCAGCTGCCGAAAAGTAGGCATAAAATGCTCAATAATATGCCTCAATTGCAACGGCCAATCATGCTCTATTTCAGCACCCTTTGAGGATGACATTTCCGTAGAACCAGAAAAAGTTGAAAATAGTTCCCTTGAAGATGATCCAGCTGAAGAGAACCTCAATATGGAACCGCGCTTTCCGAGCTTTTCAGATGCAGGACCATTAACGTCTAAGAAAACACGAATATGAATGCTGCCACAGTATTCCTTAAAATATAACAACGTTTTATCCAGTATTTGATAACTAACTATAGCCTGTTGACGATCGAACGACAAGGATCATTGAATTCTGTATAAAATACCTTAGTTCAAATACCTCTTACTAATGTCTCAAATAACATTGACAATGTGGTAAAGGCATGAGTTGTTTTGTCCATTAGTTTAGTTGCCTTGTAGACAAGATGAACCTTTTTATTGCACTAATTATCAAGAAATGCTATTGTAACAATAATTTTTTGTAGCAATAAATTATATGTTTTGCTTAAACAAAACCTAAGGTGCATATTGAAAACAAAAGAATGCTTTAAATGCATTATACGCTAATAGCACTATTGGAATGATAGAGGATATCATTAGAACGAATATATCCTATTTTGAAACTACTAGCTCACCTGCAATTGCCTCAATTCTGAAAGGTAAATTGTTTAAATGTCACGGTTTTGGAACAACTTTAACTATAGTTGAAGTAACAGAAGGGCATCCAAATACTAACAATTGAAAGCACAACAACATTTTTTTTGTGTGCCCACGGATTTCTGGCCCTTGCTGGTATTAATATCAGCTTCTGCCGCTAGTCCTGTTTAGTTATTTGTTCATTTATTTATACTGTGTTTACATTTATATTTCATTAATAAACTTGTAAGTGATATTGTTAATTCATTGCACCTAAACTATTAAGAACTATGATTAATTTACTTATTACTGAATTCTGATTAATAATATACTTATTAAAGATTTAATGGTAATACAATACATTGATAAACTTAATAATCTTAGTCAGGACGTGCTGTTTTGGTACAAAATTTTGATATGATTTTACCTTACATGACTTCAAATGATTCGAAACGACGAAAAAACGATTTTAAATTAATTCCACATTTGGAATTATAAATGACTAAGTTTAATAACCAGGGTATCTATTTAACGTGAAATTTCATTCTCTACAACTTTAATTTTATGTATCTTTTGATGGGAGTATCTCTTTTCAAGATATGTGGTCTTGAAAAGCCGCAAAATGTAAGTCTGCAATAAAATACGATTTTTTTATTATTTTTAGCATTATATTTCCACCTGCGACGGTGCAAACTCAGATTACACGTATCTAGGACCCAATAAAGGTATTAAGACAATTTCCAGCCTGCTGGGAATGAATTCCAGAATCCGGTCTTTTTCGACTCTATTTGATTGGCCTAAAAAGTAAGGTCTCCAAGTTTTTGCTCCCCACACTTAATAAGAGGAAATGTTTACCGATACAGTTTTGCAGTTAGAAAGAACAACAAATAACAGATTTTGTTTGATATCTTCTAATATGTTTTTCATATGGATGAGCATAAATTTGAATTCATTTTTATATAGTGTCCTCACATAGCGTGTATTACTTCAGCAGCAGCAACATGGGTTTGTAGTTATACGGGAGCTAGTTCGGTAATGGACTGCTTATATAGCTTCTCTGCACATTGGTATCTGATTCAACGATAAGACTAATCATAAGCAAGCATGCTTGACATAATAATGGGGAATCCAGAATCAAGTCGCCTCGACGGACGTTGGAATCTCGTTATTATTTACCAATTGCCTACGCCCTCTTTACGTTGGACCTACTACATCTAGAATTAGTGGTTAGATACAAACTACCCTTGGATGCATCTCCATAGATGATTATACTTTTAGTCATTTTATGTTTACATAATTGGACTTTATAATTAGATGTCTTACATGTACCCTTAAGGTTATAAACAAGGTTTTCCAAACTTGGAACTTTCGTTTTCAGAAACAACTGCCTTTGAAAGACAAAACGGTGAATCACCAGGAGAAGGATAAAAAAAATTGATCAGAAAACGAGTCTTATAGATACGGTTCGAAGTTAGCGCCGCGAGTTTGAAAAGTGCAAGTATTTCTTCTTCAATTTGGATCATTTGAGGTTGTCTAGGTCTTCCAGCGTGTCCATGATGTAGGTACAAACATCCCGTGTCGCTAGCTCTTTGCACGAGATAGACAAATCAACGGGATGCAGGGTGAATACGGAAACGGATAATGGAAACGATCAGCATACACTCCGTTGACAACACTCACAGTACACTAAAATCATCTCTACTAGTTCATTATACAGGGTGGCTCAGAAAGAAATTCATTTTAGAAACTGCGCTAATTTCTAGACGGCAGAAGGGAGGGGCGCAGGATAAGTATCAGTGCGTCGCCTGGTCATTTTAATTTTAGTAACCATGAATCGCTACAGCGTGCGTTCTGTATTCGGGCCTATTATGAGAACCTTCGTTCTCACGTGATCATTCGACGGCATTTTCGTGTTACATCAGTGAATGTCCAAGCTCTAGTTTTATTAAGCAGTGGGTTGAGAGGTTCCAAAGAACAGGATCGACTCTAAACACACGGCCTCAAGGTCGTAAAAGAGTTACACGTACCGACGAAACCAGGCAGCGTGTTCGAGAATCTTTACGCGCGATTCCGAGAATATCGTCTGCTTTAGGTTTGTCTAGATCAATGCTGCAGCGAATTTCGCATCTTGATATGAAATTGCATCCCTATAAGATTCAAATAGTACAGGAATTAATGCCAGCAGACTTTGAATCTAGATTAAATTTTGCAAATGAAATGTTTGACGCCTAAAGCACCAGAAGCCGCTTCACTCACCAAAGGTCACAATTTGGACGGGTATTATTGGGCCGTTTTTCTTTGAAGACAGTCGTGGCCGAACACTAACCGTAAACTCGGAGCGGTACATGGCTATGTTAAGGGATTTTCTGGCTCCAAAACTGCAAGAATCGCGAAGCTACAATGAAAACACTTGGTTTCAACAGTATGGAGCTACGTGTCACACTTCAAATGAGAGCATTCGCATGGTGAGGGATATGTTTCCTCATAAACTGATTTCACAGAGGGGTGACATATCCTGGCCCACGAGAAGCCCCGATTTAAGTCCAGTAGATTTCTTTTTATGGGGATACCTTAAAAGCAAGGTATACTCCTATAATCCAAGAACTTTGACACAACTAAAGCTGAATACTCAGCAAGAAATGCAGCCCATTAAAAAAAACCTTACGAAAGTTTTTCAACATGTTCGTGCTCGATTAGAAGTGTGTCGAGATCGCCTAGGACATCATCTTAATGATGTAATTTTTAAGACATAAAACTGCATTTAATTAACATTATGTTGTCGAAAATTAAACGCTTTTGAATATAGTAGTTCTTTCTATTCAATTTTAAAAAATGCATTCCTCTCTGGGCCACCCTGTAGTTATGCCGGTTGCACCATTTTTGTTGTTTTTAAAGTCCGATATCGCACGTCAATATCGAGAGACGTCAAAGTAATGCGTACTGCTACCTACATCTATGCTCCATAGTAAACGGGTTTTTTCCATGGTTTGCCTGTTTTCATCTAATCGCACAGGGATGGAATTAGAAACGAGGATTTCATTATCGATTAATATCTTGATATCACTAAATATTTCGGTTATATGTTACTTGGAAAAATCACTCCTTTTACCCAGTACTATGTGAAGAAAAGTATCAACTTAGGAAACACCCTGTATAGATAAATGTATCAACCGAGGCTGCTTCGCTGATAAACTTAATTAACATACTTCAAAAAATTCCAAATAAGAATACAAAAATTATTAATCAGCGGAAAGTAAACCAAACAATAAATGTTTAATAAATTATTGATTTTATTATGAATATGCTCTTGACCTATTATAAACGTTTCACATTTCATATTATCTTCAAATGAATTCGAACATCTAATGTTTTTAATGGCAGACATACGATAAGCTGTAAAATATCGTGGCTTCTACTGTTTTACTTCATATGAACTTAAATATATAAAATTTAGACGTTATGTATAACCAAAGTGGGACCGGTGCAATAAGTGAATTTGAGGTTTTTGGAGAGACGTTATCTGTGGCAAATTTGTGGAAATATGTTGCTGCAGTATTCTAACAGATAATTTCGTTAAAATATTGTATCATGATTTAATTGAAAGACATCTAATATATGAAATACCAGCTTGGGGATCTGCCTGCAAGACATATATTTCTGAATTGGATATATTACAAAAATATGTGCTGAAATCTATATTTCATAAATCTAAGCTCTATCCGTCAAACGATTTATACCAAGAAACAAAGATACTCGATACTGGGCAACTTTATTTTTTACATGCTAGCAATTTATTCCACAAAATCTGTGTTGATGAAATGAAACATACACATATACATGTATATAGCACTAGGCACAAAATATGGTCATCAAACTTAGTTCGACCACACAAAACTATATTCCAACGAAATTATATTGTGCAGTACCATCAGCCATAAACTAAAGGAATGGATTTACTCTGTAGAGCGAATGATTATACATAATACTATTAATCAATAAAATTTGTTCTAGTAATATTTTTAAATGTATATTTGAAAACATTTAAATTTTTAGATCACATTTTATCTTCACCCACAGGCAATGCCTACTGTAGATTTATTGATATTTATTTGCTGCATTGTAATTATGGTGAATAAATATTACTATTACTATTATTGTATTATGTACATTTTGCATTATGTTTCTATATGCAGTAGAAATATATCTGAATAATTTCTGCTGGTTTTATGCGTGGTATGCATATCTACTTAATTCATGGTGAAAACTAGAGCCAAAATGCTTTTTTTGTAGGTTATGTTCACAACAGTAGGTGTATACGAATCAAAACTCGTAGGTTACATTGCCCGACGTCGCCGACCGGTTGAACAATCTATATTGTTATGTTTATAACGTAAATGTATACGATTTACAACTCGGTTATAACCTCTGTTGTCACTTTACTTCGATTTACGGCCACATTTAGGTCGTATATGTTTTTAGGGCCAGCTAGCGGCCCGCGAAAGAAAAAACGCGTACAGACAGTCAAACAGACCGACGGAAATGAGTGACATGGATTTTCGTTATGTAGACATCATAAAACGCCCAAAAAGCGTATCATCCCAAAAATCGAAAATTTTCGCGATTACAATACTTCCCTCACCTATCGGTGTGGGAACCACAGTAGTAGTAGTAGCACACCCTTTATGATTTTGGAGCCCTTACTTTTTGGAATAATAAATATAAAATCTTGAACTTTTTTCAGCATTTCTGGTGTGTTGAAAACATATGGACAACAGCTGAAGGCTCCTGCTGCAATGGTTAGGCTCAGATTATGTGAAACGCTATTACTACTACCTCCTATATGCTATGAAAGTAAGTCGTATAGATGGAAGAATATTTGGGGAAGGAACTGAGTTATAACAATATATATGTAAGCATAAAACTCCAGAAAAAAATGACGTCAAGTTGATTGACTCAGTACTTCCCACACATTCCGATGATGCCAGTTTTATTATTTTCCCACAGCATGAAACTATAGTCTAGATGCCCCTGCAATCAAATCATGGCTCGCCCCACCGCAAAAAAGTGTTTTATTCTACTAGGTGCTTCTTTCACAGGTCAATGAACAATCTATCATGAATACAACAAATTTTTGAGTTTTACAAACCCCCAACCCCAACCAAAAAAAAATTTTAAAATGATCAGGAACCCCTAAAACGTCTAAAACGAAGTTTGAGGTGTTTTTTATATTTTTAGTTTTTTATTATTGCCGCGCCGCCACTGAAATGATTTCTAAAAACGTGCTTTCCATACTCGTCGCGGTAATAAATCTGCGTCAAAATGTCATGAAAGTCAATTCAGAATTTTCCATGTAACACAATACAAAACGATCCAAAGTAATACTCGTATGTATTTTGTATGCATCAGAAAGTTCAAGTTCCTTGGTTTCTGTAATCGGCAAGGCAATGTTCGGATGGACCTAACAAAGTGTATTATGCCGCTAGGTCTTTCTCTCTCAGGTCAGTAGACAGCCCATTATGAGTACAACAAATGTTTCAGATTTACAACCCCCCACCCCTCCAACCACCCTAATTTCACCCTCACCCCAAAAAAAAGTAGAAAATGATAAGGAACCCCTAAAACGCCTAAAACCGAAGTTTGAGCTGATTTCATATTTTTAGTTGTTTTAATATTGCTGCGCCGCCACTGAGACGGATTTCTAAAAATCAGACGCGTTTTCCATCCTTGCCAAAGTAGTAATACTGTGCCGAAATTTCATTAACATCAATTCAGTAATTTCAACATTATAAAATACAGAACGATCTGAAGCAATACTCGTATGTATACATCGGAAAATTCTCTAAGTCCCTTGGTTCCTGTAATACACAAGGCAATCTTCGGATGGACCTAAAAAAGTGTATTATACCGCTAGGCCTTTCTCTCTCAGGTCAGTAGACAGCCTATTATGAGTACAAAAAATTTTTCAGCTTTACAACCCCCCACCCCCCAACTACCCCAATTTCACCCCCACCCAAAAAAAAGTAGAAAATGATCAGGAATCCCTAAAACACCTAAAAACGAAGTTTGAGGCATATTTGAGATTTTTCGTTTTTTGCTAATTACTCCGCCGCCAATGCACCGATTTTCAAAATTGTAGCAACATTACCTACTACGACACTACACCATTTCACTACCCAAATTTTATCAAAATCTATGCAGCCGTTACTGAGATTAGGAGGCTAGAAAAACGCATACAGACAGACAGACCGACAGACAGACAGACCGACGGAAATGAGTGACGTGGATTTTCGTTATGTAGACATCATAAAATGTCCAAAAAACGTATTATCTCAAAATCGAAAATTTTCGCGATCACAATACTCCCCTCACCTATCGGTGTGGGAAGTAAAAGTCAACGACTTTTTGTTCAAATCATTCTGTAATTGAACATGTATTAAGATTCATTAGCTGTAAGTTTTGCAAGTGAATATTTGGAAGCAAATATCCCTATTGTATGCGGTATATATTTATAAGAAGCATTTATACAAAGCTGTGATAGAATTAAAATCCAATGTCGAAAATCAGCAACTGACCGTGAAACCTTTAGGATTCCCATTATCGATCCACTGATTCGGCAAGCCTGAGGACCTTTCAGTTGTGATGGCGACTTCTTAAATGCATATGGACAGCCAGATTTAGATTCAGTGACCCCGAAAACCTCCCGGGTAGGTGCTTCGATTTTAAAACACAGCTTTTTGTCGATTTGACCATACATTGACCTTGATTCTGACAGTCACTATATAAAGCGTTCAAACCACAGGGATCAGCTACATAAATTACTCTATAAATGTGAGATTTGTTTTCCAAATGTGACCGTGAATTGAAATTGACCTTCGTTTATATGGAGTTTATGGGGCTGGATGTGTGCTTCTCTTTATGATGAAATCAAATACTAATTCACATTCTACCAAATATATGTTTCCCGAACTTTGTCTGCTTTTTTTATGTAACCATGATAGCGTGATTTCCCTCATTTTATTTTCAGCTTCATATACGCATTTATTGAGAATACTTGTCGCTGAATTCACTCTGACAGAAAACCCAGCTAACACCACAACTTCTAAGCTACGATCTATCTGCCATGCGGATGACTCTGTGATCCTAGGGACCTGGTTGCAAGAAACTGATCATATAACCATCGAGGATCAGGTTAGGCCAAACAAATTAGCAGAGCATTTTAAGCAAATAATATACTTCCTATTGGGGTTTTGAAACGGTGGCCACGATGCTCCTTTGACCAATGACGTCCTACTACGATAGTAGATTATAGATTACCAGCCAGTCGTGAAAATACTTGCAACTATACTTGATTCGCCCAACATAGACATCGCCTGTAAACAAAGTCACACATCTTGTACGTGATCAAACGCAATGAAGCGTTATCTCTCTAAAGCAGGTACTGATTACAGGTCCGGATTAAGATATCACTTGATAATTATATCTGATTATCTGTCGAAAAGCTGTAAATTGACAAGAAATGAAAAAAAAAACTTATATAGTGGCACATAATATATATACAACATTAATATGAAATAGAAACACAATTTGCGTTCATCTAACAGTACTATGTATAATAATTATAATATTATGTGTACATGTTGTTATTTTAGGATTTCTTCACATAAATATACGTCATATTATCTATTAAACAAAACAAAATATCTAAAATTGAAGCAAATCGGAAAGGGAATCTACTTAACCGCAAAAAATTAGTGAAAAATCTGGCTTGCAACATTTCATGCCACTTCATCGTTCATCATCGCGGGAAGCCTAACGGAAACAGGAAGCAGCGATAACAAAGGGCTCCTGTTTGCTTTTACTTCTCACGACGATAGGCGATGGAAGTATTAGAATCGATTGCAGTATACTTTTTTCATATCTGCCATCGTAGTGATATGGTGTCAAAATTTCATCACAATCAATACGGTAGTTTCCAAGTTATAGATTACAGGTTACATGCTGTCTGGTTGGAATAGGTAGAACTGCTTTATTTTTGGCAATAGTTCACTGGCAGCGGAGTAATTATCGAGAATTGAATCGCATCGCAGAATTGCATCATCAATGTAAACGGAAACAAATCATTTTGAATATGTACAAAAACCAAATGCGCGAAAAATTTCTATTTAGTGTTTGAGGTAGTTGTATGGAAGGTTGCTGATATTTTAGGAGCGAGTTGGTCAAGTGTATACAAGATTATATAGGAATATAAAAGTAAACTGTCAGAGCTATAATATTATCCCAAAAGAAAAAAAAATGACCGAAGCAGTCGATGATTTCGACAGAACTGGGATCAGAGGAAAAGTGCACAATTATTCCTCCAGAACCATCGAAAAAATACTGAAAGAAGTGAATGATGATAACACATGCCGAATTTTAAGAGAACGATGTTTTACCAATTACTTAAAGAACTGTATGTTCGGTTCTTAAAACGGCAGAGAAACAGTTTATTGCTTGGACGGGATGCTTCAAATACTCCTTACCTTGACTCGTTTATCCTTTGTTGAATGCTGTGGAAAATGTTATGTGTGTACTTTTTTTTCTGATCGCAATCCTGTCAGAGTCAACGACTGCTTCGGTTATTTTTTTCTTTTGGGGTAAGATTTTGGCTCTGATAGTGACTGATTACATTTATACTACTTAATGATCTTGTATACACTTGATCGACTCAAACCCGAAATCTCAGCTACATCCAATTTGCTTCTCAGCAGCACTGAGATGTAGTCTTTTGGCCCTTTTTGGGCGGTGAAAAGCTGAGTTCATCGATTTCTCCAGCTGTGTCCGTGTCAGACATTTCAGGCTATAAAAAATTCAAATATTTACGCTAATAATGTATGTATTTCAATGCACAATCGATCGTGCGTTGAACGGTTGTCTCACTCACACTTGCATGCAATTTTATTGGCTGTGCAGAGATGCTCGACCAATTAGGGCCAATAGGGTTAGCGGCTATCATTCAACCAGTATGGACACCGCATGACGACATACATATCACGCATTGATCATTGTGTACACTGACTTTCTTTTCTGAACTATTTTAGTATAGTGTATATAAATAAGTTTTTTGGTATAAAAAGATAATAAAAACAGTTGCAAGGCCTGGGTTTCGAACCAACACCCGTTCGAACACAGAATATATCGTCTAATACGCTAAACCACTGCGCCATCCGACGTTCTGCGAAGGAGATCGCTTAAACGAAACATATTTGCTTAGGTACTTTATTACTGGAATTTGTAATCTAATTTGAAACATTCAAAAAGATTTCATTTCGATCGGAGACTTCGCCTTGAGCTGAAAACTTCATTAATCGTCTACGTTGCAACAAATATACACTAATTACAAGTAGTTACGATTGGCTGGGAATGTAGAATCTACTATCGGAGTAGGACGTCGTTGGTCAAAGGAGCATCGTGACCGTAGTGATGTCATATGGGTTCGGGAGCCGTCGGCGTATTTTCGGTACTGGATTCAAAAACCCATTTTCATTTCGACTTTTGAATTATTGCGAAAAAAAATCTTTCCATTTGTCACAAAAGATATATATATTTTTTTATTCAAAACCCCAATTCTACTGACCGAAGTATATACTTATATACAGAAGATTCTTGAACATAAAGGCTGCTGTGGACGGGGGCAATAATGGCGTCCAGAAGTGACGGTCTGGACGGACGCCACTAGTTCTGTTGGGTCAGTAGGTTTATACACAGGGCCATTAGTGGCTTCCACTCATCCCTTTTTTGTGACCGCCAGTACGGTTGTACTTGATTGGGTTGTTTCGAATTGTTAATGGCATAATTCTGTTTTTGACAGTACCTTAACTAAAAATGGAGTCAAGTTGATTGACTCAGTACTTCCCACACGTAATGATAATACCATTTTATTATTTCTCCATAACATGAAGTTATAGTCTGAAATACCCTTGCAACCACCCACCCGCAAAAAAATATCCAACACAAAAACTCTCCTAAATAGTTTCTTGCGTCTCCCTCCTTAGGAACTAGAACGTCAGTTTATATTCCGCATGCTTTCAACTGGACGATGCGAAACGATCACGAGCCTCCAAACTGCCTAAAGACGAAGTTTGAGCTGTTTTTATATTTTTAGTTTTTTTATTATTGCTGCGCCGCCACTGACACGATTTTTTAAAAATAGACACGTTTTCGATTCTCGCCGTAGTAGTAGAATGCTGGGTCAAAATTTCATTAAAGTGACTTCCAGCTTTACGCAATACACATGGAACGAAATAAAGCAATACTCGTATGTATACATCAAAAAATTCCTTCCAAAAGACCCTTGGTTTCTGTAATAGGCAAACCAATTTTCAGATGGATCTAAAAAAGTATAATATGCCGCTAGGTATTTCCTCCACAGGTCAATGAACAGCCTATTACGAATACAACAAATTTTTCAGTTTTACAGCCCTCCCATCCTCAACCGCCCCAATTTCCCTCCACCCAAAAAAATAGTAGAAAAAAATCAAGAACCCCTAAAACGCCGAAAAACAAGATTTGGCATGTTCTTTTTAGTTTTTTTAGTATTGTGCGCCGCCACTGACACGATTTTTCAAAAGCATACGCGTTCTTCATCCTCGCCGCGATTGTAATACTGTGTCAAAAATTTATCAAAATCAATTCAATAATTTTGGTGTTACGCAATATAGAACGATCTAAAGCAACACTCGTACGTATACATCACAAATTTTAAGTCCCTTGGTTTCTATAATAAGCAAGGCAATGCTCGACTGGACCTATTATGCCGCTAGGTTTTTCATTCACAGGTCAATGGACAGTCCATTATGACTACAACAAATTTTTCAGTTTTACAACCCCTCACCTCTCAACCACCTCAAATTCACCCCCACCCAAAAAAAGTAGAAAATGATCAAGAACTCCTAAAACGCCTCAAAACGATGTGTGAGCTGTTTTTATATTATCAGTTTTTTTATTATTGCTGCGCCGCCACTGACACGGTTTTTCGAAAACATACACGTTTGTCATCCTCGCCACGGTAGTAATATTGTGTAAAAATTTCATCAAAATAAATCCAATAGTTTCCACGTTATACGTATACGTCAGAAAATTGTAAGTCCCTTGGTTTTTTTAATAGGCAAGGCAATGCTCGAATGGAAAAAAATGTATCATGACGCTAGATCTTTCTTTCACAGGCTAGTGGACAGCCTATTGTGAATATAATAAATTTTTCAGTTTTACAACCCTCACCCCCCAACCACCCCAATTTCGCCCCCGCCAAAAAAAAATAGAAAGAAAGATCAGAAATTCCTAAAACGCATCAAAAAGAAGTTTGAGGAATGTTTTTTTTTTGTTTTTTGCTAATTATTCCGTCACCCATGCACCGATTTTCAAAGTTATAGGAACATTACCTACTACGACCCCACAGCATATCGCTGCCCAAATTTCATCACAATCCATGCAGCGGTTATTGATATTACAAGGGTAGAAAAACACGACAGACAGACAGACAGACCAACGGAAATGAGTGACGTGGATTTTCGTTATGTAGACATCACAAAACGCCCAAAAAGTGTATTATTTCAAAATCGAAAATTTTCGCGACCACAATACTCCCCTCACCTATCGGCATGGGAAGTAAAAATGAATCGTGACTAAGAATACGAAGGAGCTTTTGATGAGGCTTTGGTGCGATCATTATTATTTTTTTAGTCAGGAGTTGCAAGAAGTACTAAATTGAAATAGAATATGGGTCAAAGACTGGGTAGGTCGAAGAGTATCGCCTTTAAGTAATACAACATGATTTAATAAGTCTTTTTTTTTTGTTTCAAAATTATTGTAATTTCTCTTTTGGATTTATTGGAATAATCTTCGTTCCGCACGTTCCCTAGCAATTCATAAATTTGATACCCTTCTAACAAAGTGGTAATATAAATATTCAAATATCTGCGCAAGGTTTAGTGGCTTCCACTACTAATTGCACATGTCTGCTGGTGACCGCCACTGGGTCACGTGCCCCGTCACTTGATCATCACTGGACGCGTCAACGGCCACTAAACTCAAATGAGGCGTTGGGAGCTAGAGTGGCCTATCCGACAAAAACGGGAAATGTGGAAAAAATCAAATACTGAAAACGCAGCTCATGTATTTTCAATACTGCAATGGCCTATGACCCATTTCGCTATTATCACAGAGATATAGCTACATACGTATATCATTATAGCATTGCTATAGTAGCTGTTATTTGCAAATGTTCATCAGCACTTTTCCCAGGTTCTGAGCTCACAACGCCTCAAATATGTTTGACTTTAATCGTCGCCAGTATTTAGTGGACGCTGAAGCGGCCAGTACCCCATTGGGACAGTAAGAAGAAATAATATAGTGGCTGCTAGTACTGGACATTGCTACTAGACGCCACTATTGTCCACGTCCACAACAGCCTCAACACTTTGAGATTTTAACTGAAAACGGAACATGGATCACCAATCTGCGAAATGACATTTGTACCAACCATAAATTTGTATTGTAACTTATGTATCTGTGTGTAAGTATATAAAAGACAACGTATATCTTTTAGCAATGCGGATTCCAAGAGATACGCAGCTAGTATACACCGGGTATGCTGGCTAAAATGCAGGATTTCTTCTAAACGTCTCGAGAGGAAAAAAAACTATTATTACTGTTAGCGAACGTACTGTTTATGTATCTCACCGTCAAATGATCTTCAAGAGTCGAATCTTGAAGTAGCCAAATGCAATTGTGGACATAAAATATTATATTCTGTTGATATTAAAAAACATTTTAACTTTGTGATACAGGGTCGGGCACAACGGACGGATGTTTTTGAAATGGCTCTTCCGCTATCAGGGCGAGAGAGGTGAAAGGGGGGTACCGTCCGATTCGTGAGCTTGGAGCATTTTGTTACAAGTTGACAGTATTAATCCTGGACAGTTGAGAATCGCCATGCAATTAAGATAAACGTGAGCTTCATCACTCCTGAACAAAATGAGGTTCTCATTTTGCTCGATAACTGCTTCCATCTCACTTGCGGCATTTATTCGTTGTGCGTAATACGAACGCTCACTGAGGCGAAGTTCAGCAGAATATTACCCAGTAGATCGAGTCGGACTGAGACGAAAGACTTGTCAAACGCTTTTAACATTTTAAGGCTCCTGGTGGTCCTTTGTTGATCAGAACACCACGGGTGCGAAGTGCTTCAACCCTAAAAAGGATAGTGAATCAAATAGGAACGGCTCGATTCTGATAAATGTTGAAGTGGCGACAAAACTCACGCTGTAACGCCGTGATCGACTCATTATTTCGGACAAACCCATCGTGCCTCGGTGTTCAACCGTCCACGGCTCCTTAAAGCCAATTGTTAACAAAATACTAGAGACTCGCGAGTCGAACGGTATACTGTTCACCTCTCTCGCCCTGATGAGGGAAGATTACTAGCCATTTCAAAAACATCCGTCCTTTTGGACGGACCCTGTATCCGTATTTGGTTAGATACTAATATACACCTCACATTTCAGCTACAACCCAATAGTGCTGCTGGATCTGGAGCTTTGGAGCATGATCCTGCGTGTCTCTATAGACAAATGCAGCCAGTGAGTTTATTGTCATTGAATACCATAATATAATTTTAAGTAACTTGTAGGATCATATCAGGATCAATGAACGCTTAGTGTGGTCTATTCAGTGGAAGATAAAGATAGTGATGTCACGTATCTCACCTTTTCTTTTTAGCGTATCAGTAACCTTATTTTAAGTTATGCAGAATTTTGGCCTCGGTTTAAGCATACCAAACGTACCATTGAATCCGTCATTACTCAGAAGAACTATCAAATGGCCCGCAAATTATGCAACTTGTAGTTCGACAAATTTGCACTACAGATTGGACAGACAAGTCCTGCAACCATTTGCATGGTATTTTGTTAACAAACTCAAACGATCTGTATATCAATCATAACGATTTGTAGATGATTTCTAGATTTCTGTTTGATTTCATATCGTGTAAAAGGCTCCTACTTTATCAAAACAAACTACAGCTGCAATAGTGGTTGCTACATTAGATGATGGAAGAGAAGTTAAAAAATTTGCTAAATCATTTACGGACCGATGAACCATCCTTTTAGAAATTTTTGAGACCTGCTATAGTTAAATTTCACATTGGATGATACCAACGCCTAGCGGTAAATCAGCGCAAACAATGTTGTCACGCGCTTATATAACAAAATCGTAAAATCCCTTAGATGCTCAGATAACGAATAGGTATTATTGTATGCCTAACCTGTGAGCAAATATTCAACAGTGTTTCTCAATTTTCCATGTGGAGTCGAACATTAATTGCAATCCTTAATTTCTAATATGCCTAATCCACGTCCAATCATACCAACGGTAGCACAACTGCTGAAACATACGTACACTTGGCAACAGCGCTTGAAATGCCGGCATGCGAGCTCGCGGCGTTGCCCCTTTGTGTAAGTCCTTTAGCTATAGCCTCAAGATCGGTACAGGCATGCACACGCATAGTGTGGGAAGCTATAGATGTGCGAGTGTACTCAATATATTCGCACTCAGAACGTTCATCGCAGAGTTGTACTGTCGCATATCTATGCGAACTCAAGTCGCTTGATCCATTCGGTTTTGTGATAAAAATTTCTGAGCAGCAAAAAAACCGTCAATTAGAGCACTAACACACACGTATGTTTCTTTGAGGTTCATCAAAAAACCGACACCAGTGTTAGGCTCTCGCCATGTCGCTCATGTATTTTGCGCAATGTGACGCTGTGACGCATTGTGAGAGGGGCCATGAAATCACAGCAGTTTCGCAGCAATTATACACGGTTTGACAACGCCGCAAGATCAGCCGAGCGTTGGCTTCGCCGCTTCGCGTTTAGATTTGACGCTCCAGTCTCAGCCAGGTGCGTAACGTTATAGCAGCTGTGGTAAGTTATTTTTGAAGTTTGCGCGGGAAATTAGACGATAAAATTAATAACAATTAATAACGACATGTTTTATCAACCGGTGAACGCAATATAGTGAAGAATGTTTACGATGGTGTACGTACACGATTTCCTGAAAGGGCGGAGGGAAATCGTTAAACTTTGCAGCGATCTGGCTATGGTCTCATTTGCAACAATTTTCAAAATTTTGAAGAAAAAAAACGCGACGTAGTGTTTGTGGTAAAATCACATAAACAAAAAAGAGGAGTTAAAAAAATTGTTTTGGATGGTGACGTGGAAAATGCGATTCGTCAAAAAGTCCATTCATTTTATCTCCGTAATGATCTCCCAACGATAAAAAAACTCCAACAAAATGATGGAAGTCTGCCAAAGATATCTCGTCGGGTTTTATTGAGGACATTACGCAAAATAAATATAAGATATTTAAAAAGAAAGAGGACCGGCGCATTGATTGAAAGAGAGGATATAGTATTATGTCGTAGAGAATATTTAAGAAAAATACGTAGTATCCGTAACGCCGGGGCAATACAAATTTATTACTTGGACGAAACTTGGTTGAATGAAGGGCACAGGTTACTAAGTTACTACTATTTGACAATATCATACTTGCATTTTTGAGAAAGACTGCACATTTATGTAGACGAAACATTAGCAACTACTCAACTAGTTATAGCTTCTAGTAGCATATATCTAGCTTATGATCCAGAGAAGTAATATTCTATCATTAGAATAGATCTTTACATTTCAAAATAAAATCTAGTACACCTTTTTGTAAAAAATGAATACAGATCGTATAGAATTTTATGGAAGCTTTAAAATGTATATTGGATTTGAATCCATTTCTATACCTACAAAGAAATCGAGCGCGCTACTGCTACCGGCGTGACCACGCGTGACGCAGCTATCATCCTATGCGGAATTTAACTATATGGTAAAATTTCGTAGTTGGTATTGCATTTCTGTTTATTTAAATAGCCTTCAGATTTGACAAGCAGACCTGCTTGTGGTAACTTTTAATAAAGTCGACCTAAAATGATTAGATTCCATGTTTACAATTGTTTAGTATCTACTAGTCTACTCTACTCTAGGGGTTGGGAAGCGAAGCCAGGTAAGTAGACCAACTGTGACCTTTGACATATTGATGAATGTCAGTTTTTCCGACCAGTTCACTGAGTATAGTGGAACTGGAGATGCAAGTCATACTGGCTCACTCAAACGAAACGGACGACGAGGGACGTGAAGCTGAAGCCTTCGCTATTAGCTGCGACTTAGAGCAGATAGTCAAAGAAACAACAAGGATCTCCAGCCGCCACGGAGATTTTGCTAGTCTGCTGACCTATATCTCACAACTACTCCAACAATTTACACAGTGAAAGTAACCGCTCCACTAGGATCGTCTGACCATAACACCGTCTCAACGCTATGCAGGATGCATTCTCCAGATATCCACCATATACAGCCTCGCCGGGTCTGGCATTACGGATCAGCAAAGTGGGACGACCTTAGACACTACTACCAGTCCTTTCCCTGGAACGACCTCTGCTTCAAGTCACGAGACCCATCAGCTTATATTCCACATGTCATCAAGCGTCCCTCAAAAAACCATGGTTTGATCGGCATTGTAGAGATGCAGTTACTTTTGAAAACCAACATTACAAAGAATGGAGGAAAAATCCAAATGCCGAGAACCACCGCAGTTTTATGGACGCCAGAAATCACTTTAAACGCGTGATTGACAGCAGCAAGGAGGACCACAACCAAAAATTAAGAACAAGCTCCTCTTATGTCCTAGTTCGTCCAGAACATTCTGGTTTGTAGCTAAGGCTATTAGAACTGTTTCTATTCGTCAATACCAATACCACCCTTGACCAGAGAGGGCAAGTCCATCGCTTCTACCTCTAAAGAAAAAGCAGACGTCTTAGAGGCTTTTCGCAGCCAATTCTACCGTACACTTCCAAAGAAGTACTCCGACCATCACCACCATAAACGTGAACTCGAGAATGACAGAGGTCACATTTCAACATCGAGATGTAATAAGCATCCTCCAAAAACTAAACACAAAGAAAGCTACTGGTCCTGACCAAATTCCAGCCATTGTCCTTAAACGTTGTGCCGCTGGGCTTGCGCCCATTCTTTACAAGCTCTTCAAACTATCGTATCAGCGAGGCGTGTTTTCCGCTGCATGGAAGATTGGCTGCATGCAACCCATTCCTAAGAAATGCAAAAAACCGATCCCACCAACTATAGATCTGTAGCTTTTCTCAGTATCATGTCTAAGGTTATGAAGACTGTCATTAACACCCAGCTCCTGAAATACCTGAACAAGAATAACATCATAAACGATCGCCAGTGTAGCTTCCGTAAGCATAAGTCTACGGGTGACCTCCTGGCCTACGTTACTCACTTGTGGAACAGAGCAATTGAAAATCATGGCGAATCCCGTGTTGTTGCACTTGACATATCGAAAGCCTTCGACAGAGTGTGGCATGAGGGACTCCTGGTCAAGCTTGCTGCTTATGGGTGCACCACCTGGCCTGCGTCAGTGGCTGAATAGCTTATTTTCAATAGACGCCGGTGTTTCGCAGGGATCTGTCTTATCCGCTTGACTGTTTCTGTTGTATATCAACGAGCTGCTGGAAATAACATCCCATCTAGTCTACAGCTTCGCAGACACAGTACATTAATATCGTGCATGAAACCAGACAAGCCACTAACAGCCCACGAGACGGCGACAGCAACATGCCGCACAGCTAAACGCATATGTCAAAACAATCGCCGAGTGGGGATTGGTAAATGAATTACAGTTTAAAGTACAGAAAACTCAGGCAACAGCACTGACAAAGAAGTCTCACGTTGGCTTACCAACTGTGGAAATGGAGGGTCATCCAATAGTCGAGTCACCTTCCGTCAAGCTTTTGGGGATCAACATTAACAATAACATGTCCTGGCATGACCACGTTGCCAGTATTGCTGAAACGGCATCACAGAAGCTTGGAGTTTTGTTCCACAGTAGGAAGAGCAGCAAAGCACGAGAGCAGCTACTGCTTCTACAAGGCGCAGATACGACCATCGTGGGAGTATTGCTCCCATGTGTGGAGGTGCGCTCCGAAGCACTCTCTAAAGCTTAGGGACACTATCCAGAAGAAAGCAATTAGGCTAATTGATACGCCTAATCTCAAAAAGGACCTCCACAGCCTGGAACATTGAAGAGTAGCTGACCTATCCCTGTTTTACAGATCCTATCACAGAAGATGTTCGAGTCAGCCTTCTTAGATAATAACACCAAAGGCCGTCCGAACGAGGAACACTAGAGAGGCTCTGCTCCTAACCGGGTTGCCGTCCCTACTCCTCGAACCAGTCTCCCCCAGCATTCCTTCTTTTGGAAAACTTCGACGCTGTGGAATGAGCTGCTTGGGAATTTGTTTCCCGACGGCTACAGGTTGCAGCATTTCAAATGTAACGTGCACCGACATTTATCCTCTCGCAGCACTTCTACAGCGCCATAGGCCTTCGCGGGAGGTTAACCATAAAAAAAAGTATCTATAAGATGTCTATAATTCTGCACAACAACGGCGGACTGAACTGGAATGTTTTCGACAGGTCAAAGCTTGCACGCACATACTGGGGGATGTGACATAATAAACGCTGTTCGACATATTTTTAAATTAACCAAACTTCCGTATGATCCAACCGTGTCTAGCAACTTTTTCCACGACAGTACCACACATGCTATGCAATTATCAGTTCGACGGTCAAAACTACTTGAGTTGTACAACCTATCATCAGTGGCGGATACAAACGTTTTGTTGAGGGGGGGGGGGGGTTGCTCAATGCCGATTCCAGAATTGAGGTCTTATAAAATGATTCGTTGGATGAGGGTTGTAATATGTTCTAATAATAAGTGACTGACTAATAATTATTGTGTTAATAGTGATAAGTTTTTGATAGATATCTTTTAGGGTAAATGAGATTGAATTGGCGACAAGTTCACGTACTGTGAGAAGTCTGTTATCGTGTGCATGAGAATTAGAATGCAAGGTTGAAAACTTGAGTTGAGACAGTTGTAGTGCGTTGTAGTGGTGGCCGCGTTTTAAATACGCTTCAAATGCTTGAGAGTTTTTCATGCAATGTTGTAATTCTTTTTTTTTACTTCCCTAGCAAAGGAGTGGTAAGTTATTATTAGAATCCGCCCGTTTCCAGAAATTTTGCCGAAATTAACGTGCGAGGTGTGATTTCTAAGGTAAAATCACCTCCTAACTCAATTTTTAAAAAGAAAATGCCAAGTTATATTATTATTTTTCCGAGTAACCCCCACTACCCCCCCCCCCCCCCATTAAATCGTATATGTATTTGAACCAAAAGTGGATCAAAAGATAGAAAACTTCTTTATGACAGTGAAGTTTGAAATCGTTCGGATCATTTATTTGATAGTTACTGCAATTTTACAGATCGAAAATTTGCTACTTTTCATGAATTTGTATTCCGTCATTTAGAAATTTTGCGCCAGGATTTTCGACATAAGAAAACGTGCTTTTTATTGTGGTAGCATTAGGAATTTCACGTTATGATATTATTTTCTGAGTTACTCCCACCCCCACCCTTTTTTTATCATCGCAGCTGGACCAGAAACTAGATTTTTGTTCCTAATAATAACCTTTTTATACTGACCAAGTTTGAGGCAAATCGAAAAACTTTGGTTTTTTGATGTCTGTCTGAGTGTCTGTACGTACGCGATTCTGTTCTCCAATGATTACTCAAAAACGCCCCAGGCGATTGCTGGTAATCCACAATGGGGGTGGAAATGGGTGGGGGGTGCACAAAAAAATGTAATACAAGATATAAATTTGATAGCACCAGTTGAAAGAGAATGTATCTTTATGTCTGAAACGATATATCACATGTTACTTTTTGTACGAAATGGAGGCTAAAAAAATTAAATAAATTGAAATACTCAAATGTCATTATTATGTTATTTGTTGTTGTTGTTATCATGTTATGTGTGTTCTAATTGTTTGATATTAGGCAGCCGTAAATAACCCAAAGATGTCTACCTCAAAATAATATTACCACTAGATTGGCCTCTTAAGGGTTAAAGGGATTGGGGATGCATAAAATTGGTACATCTGATCCCACCAAAAGACGACGTGTTTTTATGCTAGAAACGACAATGACAAAACACAAACAAAAATTAAATCGCCACCCTTGTATCCGCCATTACCTATCATACGACAAATTGCATAATGTGTAGGCCGTTTAAGAAAAAATAAGACCTGATCTAGAATGCTGCTCTCATATTTCAAATGCTGTTATCTCAACTTTTTTGCCCAGATACAGTTCAGGCCACAATAATTTAGCTGATTAGTAATTATGGGCCACTCCTAGCCAATTTCTCATGGGCAAGAAGTGAGTTATGTAAACTCTGTTCTTCTGAACCTTGCCTCATAGTTTCCCCGCTATTTAAGCTTTTTATATAGATGCGTAAGGCTGTTTATTCCTACCCGGTCGCCGTCTAAATATCTCGAATCAGGGCCGTGCCTACCCGGTGGTTCAAGTGGTGCAACGCGCCAGGGCGCCGGACGTTATGGGGCGCAAACTTTTTTAGAACAGAAAATTTAAATCTGCTTTGTCAGTATTCCTTTTTTGCGATCTTGCTGATTTTTGCAGTCAGAGGTATCTTTAATGCAAATTACCACTTTATTACCCCATTACATGTTATTGATAATTGCGTGCTGAGGCAACAATCGCTGGCAGTTTTTCTGTTTTTCTTTCATTTCAGGATTTTTAATTGTTTTGGAAATTTTTAACCTCTAGTACATTACAGTAGCCGATAGGCTGTGAAAAATACCTATTTCTGTCATACTCCAGATTCTCTTTGACCTTAAATATGTTACCGCCGTGGTTTCTGTTAGAGGTGATTAGTTGTAAAGGATTTTTATAATCTTGTCTCTTTACTCAAATCCATCTGTATATTTATTCTAATTATTTTCTCTCATCTGAACATGTTTTTGTTTGTATTTCATGGTTTGCTAGGTTGATTATAGGTAGGAACAGTGAAAAACACCATTTGATTGAAAATTTGAAAATAAATGAAAACTACCAGAGACTGATATTCACTCCCTTATATCATTAGAAAGGTTACCAAATTTACATTCAATCGTTTAGACATTCCCATTTGAAAAAATCAAGTTTTCTCTGATTGGAATCTCCTTAATTAGTCGACCGATTTCTCCAAGCACAAACTTAATACAAATTTGACGGTCTAACCTAAGCTAACACATTTCATGCTTAGTAATCCAGCAAAGTTACAGCCTTATAAATTTTATAATTTCTGCAATGTTTAATTTTTTTCAGACATCTACTTGACCGAAAATGGTGATTTACACCTAAACGGTTCACTTAAGTCCCAGGTGTGATACTTAGGCCCGATTTTATCAACACGGGCATTTTAACAAAGGTTTTGACCAATCAGAGCAGCCCATTGAAAAACTTCTGTCAAAGTTCTCTGAAAATTATTGATTTCTCTTGAAATTTACTATAAAAAAGGTGAAAAAAGACATACTTTATATGTAATAGACCATTGTCAACTCTCTAGTATCTTTTCAACTCTGATTTTCCATCCTAAATGGGTGAAAACTTGCATTTTCCTGTTTAACAAAAAGTTTAGCAATTGCTAATCTCAACCAATCAGATTCCACAAAACCGATACATTTGATCACTGAATCAAATGTACGATAATAATTATAAATACCTCCAATATACCTTTGCATTATAGTAGAAAAGGGTAAAAATAACATTTTATTGCATTTCAGAAATATATTACAGACACACACGATGCAAGTGTACATTACTGGTTGCCTATCCTGCTTAACAGCAAAGCCTTGCGATCTGGCAAAAGTATAAGGTATAACCACAGCATCGTAAACAACCAGCACGATAACTCAGATTGGCGGTAATTAGGCGCGCATCCCTCGCCCCCCCTTTTGAATGATGTTTTGTAGGGATGGTAACGATACTTTGATACTTCTGCACTAATATCGAGTTTTTTGTCATCGATACCTTTTGAGGCATTCCAAGCTGGTATCGATACTTTTGTATCGTTTCGAAAATAATTATATAATTATTGAGGGGTGCAATCAATGGCAAAAATTGCTCTGTACGAACCAAACGCGTCTATTTGGCTAAAAAATATCGAGTTGGTATTGGTATCGATATTTTCATTTTCGCATCTCTACCCAAATTTCACATCCGTAAAATCATCCCAAGGTCAAATTTTATGGGAACCATTTTTATATAGGAAATCCTCAGAGATATTCTGCTGGTTGTTTACTATGCTGTGGCATAGCCAAGTATAACCTTATTTTTCGTAAACTAGAAACCTTTCGTATAGTCAGAAAGTGATTAAGGTGCTTTATATAAATATGTTTTTGCGCTACGGTGCCTTTTACGCACTGCCTACAATCTTTACATCCTCTGTGAATATTTCTATAAGAAGGTCTATTCTATAATAAACATGCATCCAGTCTATAATCAATTCGACTGCAATTGCAATTGGTAATTATACAATAATTATAAGGTAAACATTAAAAAGCTACCACTAATTTGCAAATCAACCACTTTGTTCTGATTTTCTGCTATGATTTTGATCTATGAATTCGAAAATATTTTTGATGAAAGTGTCATCCAGCTTTGACGTTTTGTTTCCAACATTGATAAAATACTATTGGATGATACTTATTAACATAGCCCTCAATACCCAATAGAAAGCTTTCGCTAAACAACATCCAATAGAAAAGCTTTGCTAAAGCCTTTGTTAAATATGCATGTTGATAAAATTGGGCCTAAAAGTCACACTAGAATTAACCAAGGAATTCGAATATATAATAAAATACAGGGTGTTTTATTTAAAAAATGTAACTTTGATACGTTTCGTATTTTGGGGATAACATGAAAATATTTTTAAAATGTAGCCTTAATGGATCCCTATCCATGCGAAATTATTATTTTGTTTTTCATTAAATATTTTAGCCATAATGCTCCATGAATAACCTGGAATATAATATACAAGTATATCGATTTTACTGATTTTAGATTGAATCCATCTACATCCCATTTTATCTCCCGCTATGCAAAGGGCGGTAATTTTTAGCTAGCACCAGGGCGCGTATGACTCGAGGAACGGCCCTGTCTCGAATTGACCGATTAAGTGAGATTCATAGAATTTGGAACAATTTACCAAAATATGCCTTTGCCAATTCTGTCAGTTAATAACTCTTGTTAAGAAGCTGTCACTTCTTTCTAATGGACACTATACAGGCTGTCCCAGCATAAAGTGCAGAAACGAAACTGAGTGAAACTTCTTCTTAAGATGCCTTATCCTTGAGGACGTTGGCTATTACATTTGCCCATTTACTCTTATTTGTGGCGGCTCTAAATAATTCTATAGATGTCATATTTGATCATTGTCGCAGATTTTTGAGCCAGGAGTTGCGTCTTCTTCCTGGTCCCCTCTTGCTATTGATTTTGCCTTCGATGATAACACGGGGCAGATCGTATTTTTCGTTTCTCATAATGTGGCCAAAATGTTGTGTTTTTCTTTATTTTATGAGGTTCATAAGCTCTGTTGTCTTGTTCATTCTCTGCAGGACTTTCTCATTTGTCGTATGACTCATGTAAGATATTCTAAGCATTTTACGGTAACATCAGAGTTCGAAAGATTGTATTCTTTTTTGTGTTGCTTCTGTCATTGTCTAAGCCTCAACACCGTACAGTACAGTGGAGAAAACATAGCACTTCAGTATTCGAGCTCTTAATTTGCATTGTATAAAATACGTTACGTGTTTTTTCTATGCATGTTCTTATCTCTAGTGAATGGTCCCAAGCTTCATCAAGGTTACTTTCAAGGTAATTTATTCTTGTTACTCTTTCCAACTCTGCTTCGTTGACGTTAATTTTGACTTTCTTGTTCTGATGTTTGCTGATAACCATCGTTTTTGTTTTCTTTGTGTTTAATTCCATCCCAAACTCTTCACATGCTGTTGTTTCTCGCTTCATTAACGTTGCAGTGCTTCAGCACTATCTGCTAGAATAACCGTGTCGTCAGCGTAACGCAAGTTGTTAATGCATCGCCCATTTATAATTATACCATCCGTGGTCTTCTAAAGCTCTCCTCTTCCGAGTAGACGTTAAACAATAGGGGTGAGAGGACACATCCCTGCCATACTCCTTTCTCGATATTAATTTTTTCAGATAATTCGCTTTTCACTCTGATTTTTGCTTTTTGTTGTTGACATAGGTATGAGATAATCCTTAAATCTTTGTCGTCAATGTTGCATGATCGTAAAATTTCCATCAGTTTATCATGTTTCACCATATCGAAAGCCTTTTTAAAATATATGAAACATAGGTACACGTCACAATCGACGTCTCTACATCTTTCAATGATTACACGTATTGAGAAAAGTGCTTCTCTTATTCCGAAGCCATTCTTGAAACCAAATTGAGTTTGACCAGTGTATTCGTCTAATTTATTGTATATTCTGTTGTGTATTATCCGGAGGAAAAGCTTCAACACGTGATTCATCAGGCTAATAATCCTGTATTCTTCACACTTCCTGGTGTTTTTCTTCTTCGGTAGTGGTATAAACATCGATTTCAGCCACTTGGAATTATGCCTGTTTCATATATTTTGTTGAATAGGTTTTCCATTACCTCGATGTGGCTGTATAATAATATCCTTATTATTTCGATTGGGATACTATCTTCCCCAACAGCTTTTCTGTTTTTACGCTGTTCTGCTGCTTTGATAATTTCCTACTTTGTGATATATAGTCCAGTCGACGGCTCCTGTACACCAATGTTTAGTCTCTCATGGTCTTGAACCATTTCTTTTACATTCTTCCCATCCACCTATTTGATCTTCGACATTCAGCAAGGGTCTCCCATATTTGTCTTCAACAAAAGACGAAGAGTTCGGTTTCCCTATTCCAGCTGCTTCTTTTACCTTTTTGTGTAAATTGAAAGAGTCGTGTCTTTGTTCTAACTCTTCAGTGTCTAAGTATTTTTCGTTTAGCCAAGTTTCCTTGGCTTGTTTGATTTTCTTTCTGATGTCTTTGTGCATTTGTTTGTATATTGTTTCGTTTTTATTTCTGTATTTTCTTCTCTCCTCCATCATGTTCAGAATTTCCTCAGACATCTATGGCTGGCTCCTCTTTTGTGCCTCTTGTTTGAGATAATTTTCTGTTATCCGGTTTAGCGTTCTTTTAATATTTTGCCAGTCTTGCTCAAAAGTTTGTGTTCACTTTTAATGGTTCTTCGCTCAAGCCTTTTTGTATTTCTTCTGTTATTTTGTTGTAAGTGGATTCCTCTTTGAGTTTATCTGCGTTAACAGCTATTATTTTCTTACTTCTTTCTATTCTTTTAAACTCTACCCTTATTGTTGCTAGAAGAAGATTGTGGTCAGTGGGGATGTCAGCTCCGGGATATGTCTTGCACGACTTTTCTGCACTTTTATGTCTTTTATTGATAATTATATAGTCGATTAGATTCCTAGTGATGCGTCCCTCTATTCCATCTGCGGGAGATTTTCACGTGTACAGTGGTCTAGGTGGTAGTTTGAAAAAGCTGTTCATTACACTACATTGATTTTCTTTACAGAATTGTATTAATCTGCTCCTGTCTCATTTCGTATTCCAAGGCCAAACTTACCCACCGTGTCATCTTCCTCTATCTCTCCTATCTTGGCGTCTCCGAATATTATGTTGGTTTCATGTTTCTTTGTTTGTAATAGCGTTCTTTTTAAGTCCTCATAGAATTGTTCTATTTCCTCCTCTGTACGCTGTTGGGGCATATATTAAAATTTGTATGATGTTCATATTAGCGGGTCTACTATCTATTTTGATTAACATAATTCTATGTGCCACTGGTAGAAATCCAGTAACTGACTTTGCAATTTCATTAGATGTAAGTATCGCAACACCATTTTTTTCTGTGTTTTCATCTCCGTAATAGTACATTGTATATTAATAGTACATTGTATATTTTCCCATAACACATGTACGCGCATTTGGCCACCTTAATTCGCTGCATCCCAGTATATCTACCTTGTGTCTCTCCATCTCTTTAATCAAGTTTGCGACCTTACCCGCTTCGTACAGACTTCTTACATTCCATGTTCCTATTCTTTCATTTGGCTTCCACCGAGAGATTCTCCGCACCCTCTCCTCATTTAAGAGGTGCCCGGGACTGAAGCCCATTGTTTTTGGTTCCATGAGCATATGTAAGTTTCCTGAGGAAGTGTTAGGGTAGTGGTTTCCTGTTCTGTGGCTATCACCACGCCGCATGCTGTCTAATTCACAGCCATTTCTAATATGCCTGTGGTTAGTTCTGGATCAGCCAGCTGCCACTTTCCAGTGCTACTTTTGGTCCGCCCCGAGTATTTCATTTCCTCGGTACCACCCACATCTGGAGGCGTTCCCCTATCCGCCACCTGGGGAGGCGCCCGATGGGGACTAGCAAACTAGTGAAACTAGACTACAATTTATCGACAAAAAAAGATTTAAAAAAATACGTTTGCATTCACAGTTTAATTTTTGTTGTCCTTGTTATTTGAAATCACCATCATTTTTGAAGCATTACATGCATTTCGCTAAAATAAAAACATTAATAATGCCTAATAATAGATACTGCTTAGCAAATGAAAGAGTCCGCAATAAAAGGTGAGTGAGCAAAAAAATTATTTTTTTAGAAATTTTGGACTGTTTTTTGAACTAAATTTCGATTTTCAAGAAAATTCCTCCTATAACCTTACTTTTTTGTCTCGTCCCATTGATCATCATCACCAAACTGTTATAAGCCAAACAATGGTTTTTAGACTATTATGATTTTTTGTCGATAAATTGTGATCTAGTTTCACACAGTTCTCTTAAAATATGTTTATTCTACCATTAAAAGCAAAAAGACGCTAAACTGTTCTAAAAGCCCATGTTACAATTCTAATCTTTAATAGTTAATAACTTTTTGAAATGATTGATAAGCATTTTTGAGGGTAGATACCTATGTGATTAAACTTCAATGACCAGCATTACCTTCAATCAAAATTGAAAAAAAAATATTTCATCTACCAACAACTCTCGCGAATGAATATTCTTAAACTTGGTCGGATAATGTTTTATTAAGCCACTAAATTCTTGTTTATCCATTTCTAATAGTAAACCAAATTGCTATATAAGGCGTTGAGTGCTGGTAAAGATTTGCAAATAACAGGAACTACATCAATGCTATAGTGATAGCGAATTCTCTGTAACAGTAGCGAAATCCGTCATAAACCACTCTAGCTCACAGCGCCTCATATCTCACGAACCAATTATTCGGCAGCTCTGAAATTTATACTTATATTTATCTTTCAAAAGTTAGAGCTAACCTAGAATTATTAACGCTACGTATGTAGTACTGTTATTAGTTTTTCTATGAGAGATTATCTCATGCTTTTTTGTTCTCTAAAAACAAAATATGTTTAAGCATTAAATTTATATGACCTACAAATGTACCTACATGCCGTTGTGAGGTTCTTTGGAGATCCCATATAAATAATAAGTTTTTGTAAATATTTACAGATATTCCTAAAAATTGTACACTCCTTAAATATTATTAAACAGTTTTAGTGAGAATAAAATACCCAAAATAATGAAAAAAATTGTACAAATGTACAGCCCCGAAGCGTCGCAGCACACGACAATGGCGCATTATATCTTTATTCCCTTCATCATCTGTAGAATCAATCATTCATCCAATCTGACTCTGATCTAGAACTGGACATTTCGGATGTCATTTTTGATTTCAAACCGTTGGAATTCCGATGCTAGAATCCAATCGTATCGTCTTTCTAGTCGTAATTGAAACCAACCAAACTACTGGGTCAGTTCGATAAATCGTAGCATACTAAGTAAATGATGTTTACTTCTGGCCAACTAGGATAGCCGCGCCGCGCTGGGTGAATTGTAGTATGCATATGCGTTATCATTATTATTTAGAATAATGCACGAAAAATGGCGTTTTAGAGACCGGTTGTTACAGAACCACTTACAGAAAATGTATAACTGCCATACTTATAGTATTTATAGAGACATACGTAGATGCGATGTTGTCAGTATATTTAAATAAAAAATATGCTAAATGAAATCGTCATTCGGGGTCTCGATAGGATTCCGCATAGGCATTTGAAGATTAAATAACGTTTACTATCAATATATCTTTGTTTACAGGAAGAAACCATAACAGGTCCACTCCCACTTGGCGTATCCGTGATAGACATAGCCGTCTTACTTTTTGGTCAAATATTTCCGCGCGTGACCAACAAACATCGTGTACAGATGTTGGACCATTTCGCCGAATGTATAAAACATGTAAGAAGTACAAGGCAGGAAGCTGTGCAGATGAACGTGTTCACCGCTCTTTTAGTGGGCTTGAAGAATCTCACTGAAACGAAGACCAACATCAACCAAGAAGATATCAAGAAATCGGCTGTGAATCTTATAATCGGAGCTCTGATTACGCCTAACCCTATTCTACGTTATGCAGCAGGAGAAGCTGTTGGTAGAATGGCTCAAGTCATATCAGATCCAAAATTTACTGCGGAGCTAGCACAGACCAGCTTCGACCGGTTGAAGTTGGCCAGAGACGTAGCGAGTAGGACGGGACATTCGCTAGCGCTTGGCTGCTTGCATAAGTACGTGGGAGGAATGGGTTCCAGTCAGCATCTGAGCACAAGTGTCTCGATTTTGTTGGCTTTAGCCCAAGATCAAACATCTCCAATCGTACAAGTTTGGTCTCTACATGCTTTAGCGTTGATAATCGATTCTGGTAAGCAGCAACTTCAATGAAAACTATGTAAAAATTCAATTTGTGTAATTTATCTGTGGATATCTCTCTGATTCATCGCGGTTTACTGGTCCATCAATAAAACTACATCTAAACTGAGAGCCAGCGATCGGCAGACTTATGGTATTTCAGCAAACTTCATTTTGATATATACCATTACACCTGCCGTAGGTGAAATAGGGATTTTATATCCCCGGCGACGGTTCTTTAGAGCATGTACAGAAGTCCAAAAGCGTCAAAAGTAACTTCTAAGGCGTGATCTTAGCAAGTCTGCCGTTTTAATATATTGTATATATAAGTATATACCTTTTTTTATTAAAATACTCAAAGGCATACACTTAAACTGGTTTCTAATGTGTTTTATAAAATTTCAAAAGTTTAAAATTTTATAATAATTTACGTTATTTTAGCAGAGTTGAAAATAATATGTGTTATTCACATTATTACTATAATAAATGAAGTTTTGAAAAGGCAGAGACATAGGTGGGTTCCAACATACGGTCAGACGATATAATGTCTCTGTCGTGCTAATTAAAAAGCATTAAAAGTGACTTCTAAAACGTGACGTTAGCAAGTCAATCGTTTTAATATATTGAAGTATGTACCTTTTCTATTAAAAAATTAATGGCAGACACTTATTCCGGTTCCTATTCTGTTTTATAAATCTTCAAAGGTTGAAAACTCCATAAAAATTTACGTTACTTTGGCAAGGATGAAAATGATATACGTTATTTTCATTATTATTATCATAAATGTAGTTTATGAAAAGTAGACAAATAGATCTGCCCGTATGTTGGAACTCACCAGACACGTAGCCTTTCAAATACTACATTTATCATAATAATGTAAATAAGTTATGCCATTCCCATTCTTGCTAAGTAACGTAAATTTTATAAAGTTTTCAACATTTGATATTTTATAAAGCACATTAAAAACCAGAATAAAAATCAGCGATTGAGTTTTGTAATAAAAAAAATATACCATTCAACATAATTAAACAGCAGACTTGCTAAGACCACGTTTTAGAAGTGCAAGTCACTTTTCATGCTCTTTAATTAGCACGACAGAGATAGACAACACATAGTATGTTGGAACCCACCAATGTATCTGCCTTTAAAAAAGTACATAAAAAGTTCATACAAATTTCAATATTCCTCAAACCTCGTTCTTCTTTTAGCGGTTCCTCATCATTTTCTACTTTATGGTGCTGGTGAAATGAGGGTAGTTTGGGGGTGGGGTGGGGGTTATTTTTTTATTATAGAGGGTTTAGGAAATCGACATGATCGCCAAGCAGAAGTACTCACACATCCGGAAGTGTGAAAGAGAACCTGCCCGCTCTGACGTTGTACCATCTTGAGTCCTCTGATATCATGTCCAGCGGATGCAATTGCGTCCACCCCACATGCCATCACGGCCCGAACGGTTAAAACCCGTTTCCTCTCTCCTTACCTTCTCTATCTCCACCTGCACCGGGCATCATCGTGAACGATATTCTTCGCAAGGCAAGATGAGATATTTTCTATTCCATGTGTCTCCGTTCTGCTGACTCTTTTGCTTTCAAGATGTTTTGTATTGTCTTATGTACGATCTTCCATTGTACCTCGCTCGATAATGTCACTGGATATTTTTTGAGGGGTGAGATCCTCAGGCAGATTTGCTCTCGCTTCCTGCCTATAATGGGACCTTGTGCTGCAGTCAATAGTTTTTTTATTATTTTTGCGCCGCCACTGACACGATTTCTAAAAACTATACGCATTTTCCATCCTCGCTGCGGTAGTAATACTGGCTCAAAATTTCATTGAAATCAGTTCCATAGTTTCCTTGTTACACAATAGTCCTTTGGTTTCTGTAATAGACAAGGCAATGTTCGGATGCACCTAAAAAGTTATTTATGTCGCTAGTCTTCCTTCGCAGGTCAGTGGACAATCTGTCATGAATACAACAAATTTTCTATTTTACAACCCCCCGAAAAAAGTAGAAAATGATCAGGGACACCTAAAACGCCTAAAAACGAAGTTTCATGAATATTTGAAATTTTTGGATTTTTGCTAATCACTCCGCCGCCCATGCACCGATTTTCAAAATTAAACCTGCATTACCTACTACGACCCCACAGCATATTGCTGGCCAAATTTCATCACACTCCATGCAGCGGCTACTGAGATTACGAGGCTAGAAAAACGCGACAGACAGACAGACTGACGGAAATGAGGTGGATTTCCGTTATGTAGACATCATAAAACGCCCAAAAAGCGTAGATCACAATACTCCCCTCGCCTACCGGTGTGGGAAGTAAAAGGATTTTGTTACTTGCTGTAAACAAATCGCTAAATAGAATATATAGCGTGTAGCCACTAATAGAATGGGCTGTTGGAATAGAAAAAACAAAAATAAACTAAAAAACAAATAATTTTAAAATAAGCTTAAAACAATAATGAACAAAAAATACTAGTATGATTCTGAAAAAAGCGTCGGGCGCTCGATATACTGAAAATATGGCACAAAGCGTCCACGTTTTTTTCACAATCATGCTAGTATTTTTCGTGCATTGTTGTTTTAAGCTTATTTTGAAATAATTTTTAACTTTTCAGTTAGATGCTCTTTAAAAGCGTGTTTCTTAGTTTCTTTAAAGTGTACTTCTTACAATGAGAACTGTCTTGCTCCTTGCTCGCCCATCACCTATCCACCATTTTTTCAAGTTTGGAATCAAAAAATAATCCAAGAGGGCTTAATCTGGCGAATATGGTGCATTAGGTAGCAATTAAAACTTTCTTTCCACTAATTTTGACCGTTTTAATAACGAATTTTTGAGCTGGTGCATTGAAACAACACGTTTTACCCAAATGCCGCCGTTTTGTCTGATTTCTTCGCTCAAACGTTGCAATAAGTTCGCATAATATTGAATGAAAATAATCTCACGCGTATCTAAAAAAACCGGCGTCATCACTTTGCTTGCAGATGGAACAGTCTTCGCCTTCTTTGGAGCTGCTTCTCCATTGTATTGTTATTCATTGTTATTTTATCTCGGGTGTGAAGCAAAGAAAATGAAGCGAAAGTTTATAAATTCATTCAAAATTAAGACAAAATAATAATACTGTGAAGAGAAATTATACTTTTAACAGTTTTAACAATAAACGTACGAAACGATTTCTCATATGCCAGATGTTACTAAAGCTGATGCAAAACACAAACAAGTGCACAACTACAACATAGTACACGAACAACTACTGGATCATAAATTATAGTTCCAAAACTCAAAGAATAAGGAAAATGCCTCGTTATTATAACTCATAGCTGTCTCTAAACAAACTAAAGAAGACCACTTGCCTGCAAAATGAAGATGAAGGGCAACAGTTTGCTGGTGAATGCGATTCTTACTAAGACAGTTTTGCTGTCTTAGCAAAAGCTTGCAATATTCAGAGCAGCAACTTGAATCCACGCCATCAGATGTTCTGATTTTAAGCAGATTGAGATATATTGAAGAGATCGATCACAAACTAGAATTTTAGAACTTAAGTCAAATTGTCACTTAGATCACTCCAAGCAGTGATCACAAAATAAAATTTGAGGAGGTACAGGGCCTTGGTACGACCTACTCATATTTTGCCCAATTGCATAGAGAGGCCATTGAGATCCATAAATGTAAAAAAAGCCTCAACAACAAAGAAAGAAGTTTTAAAGGCCGCGAATATATCGTCAACGTATCTGTACCAAATTCTGGGCAGCTACTCAAAACTTCAATTTGCATTTTCTTCGAAATGGTTCATCAAGAAAGAGCTCAGCTAGGAAAGGAAACAAGTAGTATCCCATAGCTGTACTTTCATCTCAAAAGTTTCGGACTTCCATTGTTTTTGAGCACAACGTTTCGATTGATCTACTCTCTTCAACTGTCTTTAGGTGAACTTCAGTTCAAGTGAAATAGTCTAATGTAGTATATCCGTTTTTTTTTTACAGGCGGACCGATGTTCCGAGGATACGTTGAACCTACCTTGTCTTTAGTACTAAAACTTCTGCTCAACATCCCGCAATCCTACATCGACGTCCATCAATGTATCGGCAAAGTTTTGTCAGCATTGATAACTACGATTGGTCCAGAACTGCAGGGCAATACGTCCAGTATATGTATGGCGAGATCTTCCTTCTTGTGTGCCTGCGCCATCATGCAGGATCACCCAGATCCTCTTGTGCAAGCTGAGGCCACAGGATGTCTTCAACAACTACACTTATTTGCTCCGAAACACGTGAATCTCTCTTCTTTGGTACCAACTTTATGCGTAAGTACTTACATTGTGGACACCTTAGAATAATCTCTAGATGGAATGTAAACAAAGAATGCACAGGCTGCTGAGCAGCCAAGATGTAACGGAAATTTTAAAATATTAGTAAACAGAAGTGACCGCTTGAGCGCATTAAAATCAAAGGCCAGTCTTCTTATATTAGAATTGGATGTTTGTTAGTAAATTCAATTATTACTGTCATATTACACGTACATATAATAATTCATGTTAGTAGTATTTATTTAAACTTATCGGCGTTGCTCTAATCATAATTTGATTAGCAGTTGATAGTTATTAACGTGAAATGTGTTTCAACATGTATCTAATTTAGCAGTCTGTTGTAATGGCTTCTTCTTGTTTTTACTTCATCTGCCACAAAATATAATAATTACAGAGGCTAATATCCAGTTCTAGTAAATGTGAGCATACTTTTTGTATTTGTGTCTTCAAACATTAAAAATTGTACAACAAAAGTGAGAATAAAAAAGAACAAACAGAAAAGAAAAGAATGGATCACTGCTGCTTTAATAAATTCCGTAAATGAAAAAAATAGGCTTTACAAAATAATGATAAATGATCCGTCAGTAGAAAATAAAGAAAAATATAAAAAATATCATAATAAGCTTACAAATTTAATCAGAGCTAGAAAATTGTCATATTATCAAGATAAAATCATGAACCATACCAACGATACACAAAACCTATGGAAATGTGTGAATAACGTTATAGGTGTAAATAACTCTGGTAAAGACATTGGTAAAATTATGTCTCAAAATGGAGACATGTTGAACACTAACTTAGATATTAGTAATGAATTTAACCGATACTTTTGCTCTATTGGTAAACATCTAGCAGAAAAAATTAAATCAAGTATCCGATACCTAGACACAAACAATCAGACTCTCAAACTCCATTGTAGTACAAGAAATCACTGAACAAGAAGTAATTAATTCAATAATGCTGCTGAAAAATGGCAAAACACCTGGAATAGACAATTTAACTGCTGAAACACTCAAAATCGTAGCACATCTGATTTCGGAGCCATTCACTAGAATAATTAATTGTTGTCTGGAAAAGGGTATTTTTCCATCTATACTCAAAATTGCGACTGTGATGCCTGTACATAAAACTGGCGATGAATATGATTTATCCAATTATAGACCTATCTCACTTATCTCCTGTTTGGCAAAGGTTTTTGAAAATATAATAAAGAACAAATTGACAGAATTTTTAGAGAAATGTAACATATTTTCTGATAAACAGTTCGGTTTCAAAAAAAATAAATCTACTGAAGATGCGGTGACATATGTAATAGGAGAACTATGCAAAAATGTAGACAGAAATATTCCAACATTATGTGTATTTGTTGACCTAGCAAAAGCATTTGACACAGTTGATCATATGATACTCATGAAAACTTTACAAAATTATGGTATACGGGGTCAAATCTATCATCTAATTAAAAGTTACTTAAGTAATAGAACACAAACTGTTGTGATAAATAAATGCTCTAGTTCTCCATTGCCTATAACATGCGGTGTTCCTCAAGGAACGGTACTGGGACCATTATTCTTTAACATATATATAAATGATCTATTTGCGGTTGATGTGAGCGGAGATATAGTGAGTTTTGCAGACGATACAGCTGTTATATTTTCTGCTGAAAGTTGGGAAATATTAAAATCAAAGGCTGAAAATGGTTTTAAAAAAACGTTCAATTGGTTCAGTAGTCGTTAACAGTCAATTTCAACAAGACTCACTTTGTTCCATTCGCATCATACGCAAACGGCTTACCGAAATACACCAACTTACAAATCAGTTGTAAACAGGTAGCTCCTATATCAATGGTCACCAGTATCAAGTACTTAGGAATATATCTAGATTGCCATATCAAATGGAAAGAGCATACCGAATATGTTGTCAAAAAGATTCGTTACGTTATAAGCAAATTTAAACTCCTTTCCACTATACTTACCTATGAACAGATGATCATTGTATACGAAGCACTTGTTCATAGTCATATACGATATTGTATTGTGGTGTGGGGCGTAGCATGTAAAAATAATATAAAAGCAATAGAAATTATACAAAAACGTTTAATAAAAATTTTATATAAAGTGAAATGTACATATCCTAGTGACTTGTTATTTTCTAAAACAAAAATTCTAGATATCCGCCAAACTTTTTTCATGTCATTAGGTATTTACCAATATAAAAATAAATCAAACTTTACAAAACACGAACATAAATATGACATAAGATTTGCATGTAATGTTGTACCAAAAGCAAGAAAAAATACTTTATTACGATGTCATACATTTCTTGCTCCAATACTATACAATGAGATACCAGAAAGCATAAAATGTCTAGTGCCTTTAAATTCGTTCAAGTGTGGTTTAAAACAATGGATAGTAAATAATAAGCGCATTAAAATTCACCAACTTGTAGACATATGCAATACCTATTATTACTGATATATATGGAATACATAATATTTAAATATAGATATTCCTGAATTGACCCTTATTTGTTGTTTCCATTTTATAATAACTACTTATACCCAAGCACAAGTTATTAACTTTTTTTGGGTCACTTGTTGTTTATTGTATTTTATTTATTTTATATTTACAATAAACGCTATCATTAAGGGTCCCTAGCCCTACCATGAAAAAAAAAACAGTTTAAAAGATAACGCATGATATCTTCATGTTGATTGACATGAATGAAAGGTGTGGAACTGTCTAGGAGCGATAGGTGAAAACAAATAACATAGAGCTATTTATGTACATATATATTCAGAGGAGCATTAACTCATTCCTCATAAAAAATGCAATAATCCATAAAAAATAACACATAATAGTATGCCAAATGGAGAACGTTCCATTATTCTATCAGTACACTATTGTATATAAATAGTTTATTTGAAACCGCATATAGCCGCATATAATCATAGAGCAAAGATGCACTAAAATCGACTAAAACTCGAAATACCCAATAAACAAAATGACAGTCCGAGCGCAATCCAAACAGGCGTCAATTGGATGTTTTACGACATAGTCGGGGTTATTAAGGAAATTTTGCTGTAAACTTTTCCATTTTTAGGACTTCGAATACAAATAAACGGGAAATAAGTCAGTTCGATTGCAATTATATTGAAATGTGTAGTAAAGTAGTTTGAGAAAAATTTGTTAAACCTACCAGATTTTGAAGAAAATTGTAATGCCATTTAGCAGACGAACAAGAGATTGGCAACAGCGTTATAGATGTTGTATGTCCAATATTCAAATCAGACTCCCTCTAGAGATGTTTACTCTTGAGGTGGACAAGCAATAATGTAGTAGTAGTTGTAGTGATGGGGAGACGGATCCAGGCAAGTTGGTTACCTTTGACCGTTTTTATCAACCCCACAAAACCAACACTAGAATCCCTCATGGCCGACTGGATAACTATTTGTCGAACCTCCCAGATGTCCTGACAAATGCCAATACTTCCTAACAGTTTACTTGGTATAGTGCATACTCTATTGTGTAAAAAGCCAAACCTCCTAAGTATAATTAGAAATCAAGGGAGGAACTGAAGACTTTAATAGATATCAATAAAGACGACAACATATTTCTGCCCGCAGACAAGGGAGCTGCCTAACATCATTCATATTCACCGTCCGCCGTCGGGTCTGCCGTTAGGCGCGCCGTTCGACATAACTATCTTTTAACTTTTGCCGTCCGCCGTTCGTAGCCACCGTCGTAGCCGGCGTATAAGCCAGTCATAGTCGTCGGTACCGGTCATGTGATATTGTTATTATTGTCGACGTCTAGCTGTCAAAAGGTTTCTGGGTTTTCTCAAGTATTCTGCATTGGTTATTGATTCTATGTCCATTTTCACCAGAAAAATTCAAAGGTCTTCCACAAAGCCAAAAGCACTGATGATTAATCGTGATAGAACATGTTTACAAACACGATGGGAAAACTAAGTCAACGGCGCAAACGTCGGGTTTATGAATAGCAGCCTTGTGCTACGAACGGCGAACGTCAACGCCAACGTCGAGTTTATGAATCGGACTTAATAAGGAAAACGAAAGCGGTGGTGGAAGGTTCCATCCTCGATGAGGAGACGAAGAAGACGGTCTGTAGAAGCGAGGCATTTGCACCCAGACTCTATAGCTTGCCAAAAGTTCTCAAGTCAATACTCCATTCCGTCCATTGTTAGAACAATAAGTTCACCTAACAGATATTTCCGGAAAATGTAACTAAGTCAGGCATTCGTTAAGTACAACATACCTTGCAGGAGACAACAACATGTATAAACAGATGGAAGGTATGAGATGGGAAGCCCTCCGAGTCCGGTGGTAGCTAACGTAATCATGGAGGAGATTAAACAAACTGTCTTGAACTGCACCTGTTAAAGCCTATATGCGGACATCCAGTTCGAGATGGAACGGAGGAAAATAAAATCTGCCTTTTCTCTATGTGCTGTCGACGAGAAAAGGGCCAACTTTGGCAGATACGCTAACGCTAACCGATCACTATAGATCTATTCGGGTTTCGACGAAAACCGTTTGCAAACTATCAGGAGCGTGCGCCGTAGAAATGACCGTGTTCGGGTTTGCACAAACTGATTTGAAACCGGTCAAACGGCTGCAATCGGATGTTCGGGTTCAATTTGTGGACGGTTTGGAAACGATCAAACTAGTCAGAGATAGGGGAGGAGATTAAACAAACTGTCTTGAACTGCACCTGTAAAAGCCTACATGCTGACATCCAGTTCGAGATGAAACGGAGGAAAATAAAATCTGCCTTTTCCCTATGTGCTGTTGACCAGAAAAGGAGCAACTTTGGCAGATACGCCAACGCTAATCGATCACTATATGGATACCAGCTCGAATCACTATCCGTGCATGAACGGGCAAGAAGAGTGTGTGAACCTACCGAACTCAGCGCCGAGCTCGACCATCTGAAAATGCTTTCAAAGCAAACGGGAGAAATAAATAACAAGATCGATGTAAGCTGGTGGAGTAAACAAGCAACTCCAACCAGAACCAATAGCAAAAGCTTGCCTACCTTATGTGCCCCAAGTAACCCACAGAATTGGGAAGTTACTGCAGAGGGGATATGTCAAGATGATATACAAATCAACCTGAAAAATACAACAAAATCTAAGATTGGTAAACGACAAATACCGGGACAACACCAAGCTCCTCTAGAAGTGCGAGTAAGACAGAAGGAATTCTGCCGGTGCGCCATCTAGTACCCGAAGGTGACGGCAACCAAAGAGAGAAACGCTACTAGCAGCAGTAAACTCTCCTTGGTGGAACGACAAGGCTCGTTCGCTTTTTGCCACTAGAGGCGCGGATTTTGACGCAAGCAGCGTAAAGCCGATATACGAGGGTTGCTCTATACCTCCGTCAATCCACCAGTACGCAGATAGCTGTTTCACGCTTATTAGCGATCATCAGTGCGCCATAGGTCGATTGACGGAAGTAGAGAGCATCAATTTTTCCATGTTTAATAAACATGTGAAAGATGTCTAGAAGTGTATAACATGGATCGGAACAACGAAGAGATCGATACAAACTAGGACTTAAATCAAATTGCGGAATAGGTCACTCCGAGCGGTGACCACTAGGTAAAATTGGAGGAGGATTTTTACTGCATACAGAGGCCATTGAGATCCATAAACAGAAAGACAACCTCAACAACAAAGAAGGAAGTTTCAAAAGCTGCGAACATATCATCAACCTATCTGTACTAAATTCTGGGGAGGTACCCAAAAATTCGATTTGCATTTTATTCGAAATAGTTCATCAAGAGCTCAGCTACGAAAGGAAGTATGCAGTTTCCAATAGCTGTACCTTCATGTTAAAAAAATTCTCCTTTCGGTTGCAGTGTAATTTTGGCATTTTGTGCAATAAGCCTGATATATCCATTAAGCTATTTATTTATCTTATGGCGTTTTACATATCGTACATATACAAAAAAGTACTTTTTTCATTTTCTTCGAGTCATTTTTATTGTTTTTTAATTTTTTTATTATTAATTTTTGTTTTTGTTAGATTTTGTATAATTTTTGTTATACCGATCAACTAGTAAACAATTCTAAATTAATCTCCAAACTCTACACATGATGGATTGTTTTATTGTCATTGAGGAGACAGCGATTTACTTGACTTGCCTTTCCTGTTTTCGAACACTACAAACCTGATCGTCAAACTTGATTTTTTGTATCCCTTGGGTTCGAATTTTTTTGTGCATCGTCAAAAGTTTGTACTATTAAATGCCTTTCGCATTCTAGGTTTCCTTACGCATGGTCAGCTGACTAAAATTTTCATCCTTCCTATGATTAACGCTCATTATTGTCCATAATACATAGGCAAAGTACTTGATGCAAATTTGGTTTTTAAAATATCTACGAAATACGCAAAAATCTCGGATACGACAGTCATCAGATATTCAAAGCACGTTGTATACAGCTGTGAATCAAATGATGTATCAAGAATGGTCAGCAAAATAATCCAGCAGACCATTATGGATAACGCTCTACTGATATAATGAAAATTGCAGTATATATCAGTTGAATTTCAACCGCATGTGTTAATAGTTCTATACCTAGTGATCTCGTCTCTCAGGAATTGCAACGGTACGCGTATAAAATCAAGCGTTTTTTTATCTACGGATATTCTTAGTCAAGAGGTTAGCTGTGCCACTATAATATTTGTTATAGAAATTGTAGATCGCACTATTTTTTGACAAATAACTTATTCTCTTCTTAATAAATATGAGGTTGATATGTACGGAGATTATTAGATATAACGAGAATGATGATGTAACTTCTTACAAAGGTCGAATTTTGTAACCCAAAATGAGATATGAAAGGCTTATCTTCAATGCAGTTTCGGTAAAGTAGGCTTTGATTTAACGTTTCACGTTTTGGAATGTCATTGTTCTGCATACCTCCGAAAAAATGGAAGTGGGGCATATGATATGCGATAAAATTTTGTGTAAAGTGTCGGTGTGTCGGTAAAACACCAACTGAAACTTATGAGATGATTTAAGGGCGCGTTCTGCGGATCGAATAACTGGTTTCAAGGACAGTGTGAAAACGACAAAACCAATTGTTGTGAAATTTTAGTATGATAAATAAGACACTACCTTCTATTTGATGTGGTAATATCATATAAAAAACATTTTTTTAAAAAAGTTATTTTTTGCAAAATTTTATAAATGCTTTTGTACACATTTATATCTATTTCAAACAATGTACGATATTACACAGATGATATATGAATTTGATTTTTGCTGGTAATTTTGGTATTTTTTGAGTTCTCCTTGAAATACCCAAAAAAACACAACGACTGTGATTTTATGCAACCAATACAACAATGTCACCAGGCCATGTGTTCAGCATTTTCCCGGTAGGGGCGGGCCTGTTTCTGGTAATTTAGTTTTTCGATATTGGCTATTCTGCCTGATTGTATTCGACCACCTATTCGACATTGACAGTTTGTAATCCTTCACTGTGTTGACAACTAACCTAATATTTGTCGTGTTCATTGTTTATTTGTACACAAAATTTCTGAAAATAATGGTCTTATAAAAATTACACTTTAGGTGCATCGCATGTAGTGTCACATAGTATGTTGTGTGAATATTTAATGGATTTACAAAAGCTAATAATTATGTGTTCTAATCATTTTTTTTTACTTCTGTGTCATAATTTAAATTGCTATAACCAAAAAACTATCTGGATGTGATGTATAGGTAAAAGAAACTTATCGCAATAAAATTTTAAATCTAGGTTGAGCTTTTTATTATTTCACTGTGCTAAACATGTTCTATTCAACCGAAATAGTACGAAATTGCGTTCTTATTAACTATCACTATTGAAGGCTGTTCAGTGGCCTTTTTAAAATTCTTAATTCTTTCTCTCTATTGAAGTCAAAATGTACCTTTCAACCCCAGGGACTTGTGTGTATTCAATATTCAACATCGTTAGGGTTTTTGAAGTGTTCGATAACTTATTTCCAAATAAAGTCCCACCTAGCGTACTGTCTTTGAACAGGAGTGACTAAAGACTAAATTACATGAGGACAGTTTTGGAATCTTAAAAGTTTAGTAACATTTTTAAATATGTTTTCATCTAACAATTCAGAAAATAAACCCTTAGCTTGTTAAAAATAAAATTATAACAATTCCAATGACAATAATGGAATCTAACTTTGAAGATCAAGACTTTTTTACCCAATACAATATGAATCTAGATTGAGATTATATGCACCCTCTATGTTGTGAACAGAAAATGTCATCATTAAGAAAATCTGATTATTGCTGAAGCAATTGAAAATATTCTCCAATCTAAACAAAGGTGTGTACGTTTCATACACCTAAAGTCAGTTGTATATATTTTGTGTCAAATATTTGAATGTTGTTTTAAGTTTGTCAGGAGAAAAGTAATTTTCTATAATAATCTTGACAGAAAATGAATAAACACTATAAAAAGTATGAGGATTAGTAACATCCTTAAAATTTCTTTGTGAAACTCAAAATAATGACAATCTTCAAATTAGGAAACATCAGTATTTTTCATTATTAAATCATAAAACAATCTGTGGAATAAGATTTCTTGTAGAGGATAAGTAACAAGAAAGACTATATTTGTACTAATTCAGTTTATTACATAATATACATGCTATAGTATCCAAGACCATAGAATTTTCCATCATCGTCTCCTCCTCTCGCTTTTAGCCCACTCTGAAATCAATTTAGTTAGTTAGTTCAAAGTGCTTCCTTATCAACAATAAATGGTCTCAGTAGCTTACTTATTATAAACAACATTTCAAAATACATGTTATTACCTATGCCGGTTAGAAACATACATTCATCTATTATTTGCTCGTCTTGTTTGGCCTCCTGGCTAGTCTGTGTTAGACTGTTTATTAAACCATTTCCTACTACTCCTACTACTACTTCTTTTGATTGTCTAGCCAAGCACTCTTGTAGGCTTTCTGTTACAGCATGCTGTATTTACTTCTACCCCTTGTCAACATTTTCCTCCTCTCGCTTTTCGCCCACTCTGAAATCAACAATGTTTCTAAGTAGCTTTCTTATTATAAACCCAGATCAAAATACATATTTTCACCTTTCAAATAGCAGTCTAGAAACACATATTCATCTACTATTATGTGCTCCTCTTCTTTTGAATTTATCTCCTGGCTAGTCTGTATTGAACAAATTCCTACACTACTTCTTTTTGATTGTATGTACCAAGGACTCTTGCAAATCCATTCTAAAATCAACAATAAATGGTCTAAGTAGCTTACTTATTATAAACAACATTTCAAAACACATGTTATTACCTATGCTGGTTAGAAACATATATTCATCTATTATTTGCTCGTCTTGTTGTTTGGCCTCCTGGCTAGTCTGTGTTGGACTGTTTATTAAACCATAGGGTCGACAATATCTGAAGAAAGTTTATCAGCATCACTCTAAAAAATTATTGGATTAATAAACTATGAACTGGAATAATAAACAATAATACTAACAAACCATTTTGAGCCACTTCTATGGCATGCTTCTGTGATGTCTATGCTATCTTGTATATCTTTAGTCTTAGAACTAACATATCCCATATTATGTTTGATTATCCATTATCCAGTCTTGGTTATCTCTGCAGGCTGCCCTAAAAATTGAATTTCTGTAAAACATTGACCTCTTACTACAAAAAATAGTCTTGGAGATAACTAAATCTTATATGATCAACTAGTCATACTTTTAACGAAGGTACTTACCCAGTATAAAGTGAGCAAATTCTAGTATTGTGCAAGAATGGTTCATACCATCGACGATAAATAATAATGCTCATTCCCTGGCTTCGAAGATATCACCCAATATTTTTAATGTTGATAGACCAACTTTTCGTCCTGATCCTTTAAAGCTGCTGGAATTTTGAAAAAGCCGACCTTATTCTTTTCTGGGCTTTCTAAACAACTTGCTAGTATAGAAAAAGTTCGCCACGATTGAAATATTGGAAAAATGATTGGGAAACAGATTATATTATATTACGATTTTCTAGGTTATAGTATCGGTGTTCATGTGTCATTCTCTAAAACATCCAAATGATAGAGATGCGGATTTCCCATCTGCTTTTGTTCTCGATACTTTGTATTTGATGACTGATACATAATAGAACATAAAGCTAAACGGAGGTAGAACTTCAGTATTCTGATAGTTATTTCGCATAATTATTCGTAGAGTGCTAAATTCTGAAGTCATAAACGTTGAGCCTACTCTTCTAAGGTCATCGATCTAAGGCTATCGAAGTTCGATAGCAAATAAGAATTACGTCCCATCATTACTTTCTAAAATCCTTTCATCGCCAAAATACTCGCAATAGCCAAAATAATAAAACTGAAATTACTAATGTATGCTAATCCGACCCGGTGCCGACCGGATGCAATGTCGCCCATGCAATTTTTCGATATGAATTACGTTTGGACGTGCTGACCTATCGACATGGTTTACTGTGACTAAATTTAATAGCCAAATCGACATCCCAGCGAGATCTTATTTTTACTGTGAACTATTAGTTTAACTAATGACAATTGGGGGACCGAATGCGACCTTAAGGTAGATATCCAGGTGATACTTTAGAGTGGAAAGTGGCATGAGGAGTTTAAAGGTGGTTGTGAATCAATTGAAGATGAACCTCGCCTGGTCGACCACAAACAAAAAGTTCAGACATTAATGACAAAATTTTCGCCAGATTGGCGTAGAACGAATTTCTGACAATGTTAATTTGTCTTACGGTTCCACTCAAAAAATGATTTATGAAGGTTTAGAATCCCGGAAGTTTGCGGCAAGATGGATTCCGAAGGTGATGACTTGATAAAGAAAAAGCGAATCGAATGACAATTTGCGAGAAGGAAAAAACAACTGAAACTTAATACATAGTTTTAAATATTGTGGTTACATGTGACCAAAATATGTTTTATCATTACGACCCTGAGTTGAAGTCTCAAAGTATGCAATGGAAGCATAAAGGACTAAAGGTAGCCCAAGACCGGAGTTATTTATGATTGTACCTAGAGGACATACAGTAACTGAGGAGTACTATTCTAATGTATCTCGGGGATTTGATTTCTATAGTTTTGATTAGGCCACACGGAAAAGTCCCAATTTTTTGCTACTACTCCCTCATATTTTTCCCAATTGCATAGAAAGCTACAGAGACCCATACACATAAAAACCATTTCAACAACAGTCAAGCATACAAGCTCAACAGGATATGGATTACCCGCCCTAAGAGGCACGAAAAATCTTAAGATGTGTGGGAGGATACGGGGATCAGCACTGACACGGGATATATAAGTGCTAATGCATCAGTCACGGTTTCAGCTGGTTAGGAATTGTCGAACAGGTAACAGCTTGTGAGGATGTCATCGACACGTGGTGGCGCAACGGTACGCCGGCCGAACAAGAATCAACAGCAGCCGGATTCTGTGTGGTATAGTATTCTACACATCGAATTCTACAATAGAAATCTACTTTCGAAGTCGACAGTGAGTGTTTTAAGCCGATTCTGTGTCACTATCGACTTCTCTTCGGCATGTATCGGACATTTACGAGTCATGGTGGAACTTCTAGTGGCTGGACAGTGGCGTAGCTTCCATTGCTGCAAGTGATGCGTCGCATCGCTTCAAAGGAATGTAATAAGTTTTTATTTAAGTGAGTCACCATCAAGATCTCTTATATTAAATAAAATTTATGAAAATATTTATTCAAATAATTGAATTCAATTTCGGTTATTGAATGTATGTATTGGTCGAGCTTTATAGATAACGGCTATGCAAAACGCTAAAAATAAAAATAAGTTGACAGCTCGATGATACGAGTAATGCGACTGTCCTGGTCACATCTTGAACGCCGCCGAACGCAATCCGAGGCCCACGAATTATACAGGGTGTCCCAGAAGTCAACGTGAAGCCGCAACGGGGTGACAGGATTGGTTGTAACTACCATGAGAAAAATCAGAAAAAAAATCTATCCCATGTAATTTGAAAATTATGGGCATTTAAAAAAAACCTAGAAATTTGGTCAAATTATAACAATTTTTCGGTTATTGTGGTTAACCTTTATTATTTTTGTTCATTTAAACTTTGGAACCGTTACCCTAAATAACATTTCTAGAAGCACAGTCAAAAATAATGACACAATTGCCGCAAGTTTTCTAGAATGAAGACTATTAAACTATGAATTTAAAATTGTCAAAGTTTGCTGACTTTGGAAGGCCCTCCTTTAAAAAAATGTACTAAAGTGCCTTGGCAAGTGCCATTAAAAGCTGGCGCATTTAACCAGGATTGTAAAATGATACAATACGTGTTAGTTTTATACTAAAAAAAACGAGTAAAATAATAAAAACCTCAAGTAACCCGATTTTTGCTAACCCATTTCACTCAGGTCAGATGTCCTTTATTGGCACAAGCTTCTGGTAGGTTCTTAATTTTACGGCAAAATGATGAAAAAGGTAGATAGTGGACATGTCTGATAAGATTTCGACCGCCCATAATCCAGTATTCTGTCTCAATAGACATTCTAACAAATATGCACCCGTGTGCAAATTTATTCGATGATAGTGATCCACAAGTTTATCCGTGAAACAACTTTTCGCCGGCAAAATCACTGGATGTTTTTGAGAATAGCTTAGGTCTGAATTAGCTAATCGACCACCTACTCTAAGCAGACCTTCACCGATGAAGGACTGCAGCTTAGCCAGTTTTGCACTGCAGTGTTTCCCGCTTTCTAACCTTTGCATCTCCGCTCCGAAATGCTTGAGCTGCACAAGCCGTATTATATATTTTTCGGCGTAATGTAGATCCTTAACTGATATATGTTTACCGAAAGGAAGTATTTTCTATTAAAGGATGGTTCTCCGTTTCTGTTGCCGTAAATATTACCCCAATTTTTTCTACCGAGTTATCATCAGTGCCCGAAATGCTTTTGAGGGGCCATTCCTCTTTGGAGAGTTTCAACCAACTGGGTCCCGAAAACCACAAGGGATGATTTGTCATTTGACCCGGTGTCAACCCTCTTGACAAACAATCCGCTGGATTATCATTTCCTTCGACATAGTACCACTGGACAGATGGTAAATTTTCTTTTATCTGGCATACCCTATTCGCCACGAATATATCTTTTAGCTCAATACTCGCCAACCAATGTAAAACTGTAGAGGAATCCGAAAAGGCGTAAACTTGGGCAATCGCTACTCGCTTCTCATAGGTTTCGATAACATGTCTCAAAAGCTTGGAAAGTAGGAGAGCCGCACATAATTCCAGCCGAGGAATGCTCATAATTTTTATTGGCGATACTTTAGATTTGGCGCAAACAAGAGATACTAAGTTTGTGCCCTCCGCCGTTTGACAAAGTGAATAGATTACGCCGCCGTAGCCTGACTGAGAGGCATCGGAAAATCCTAAAAGGACTACCGGTAAACCCATTTTTACTCCCAGATGTCTTGGAAAATTAAGGTTTTTAATTATATCCCATTCCGACAGTATCTTCACCCAAATCTTCCCGATAGATGCCGGAGCTTCCGAATCCCAGTCTAACTTGAGCCGCCACAAGTCTTTCACTATAAGTTTTAAATTTAGTACAATTGGAGCTATTAAACCGAGAGGATCGTAACACCTAGCTACTGAAGAGAGAACGTTGCGCTTGGTGCATTGCTTCTCGGGAAAACTAAACTGAAAACTAAAAAGATCCGATTGAGGATTACACTGCATTCCCAAAATTCGAGTATCCGTTTTAAACAGTACATCATTTAACCGTTTCTTAGCAACTAGAATAATTTCTGTTAATTTTACTGAGTTTGTGGAAAATTTTGTTAACTCAAACCCGCCGGATGCAAACAACCCGATTGCTTCCTGAAACAGCTTGCACGCGAGCTCCTCTGAAGGAATACTGCTTACCAAATCGTCCATGTATAAATCCCGATCCACGTATTCTGCCGCCAGTGGATAAGTTTTACCGTCAAGCTTGGTCAACTCTTTAACGGTACGTAGAGCTAGGAAAGGTGAAGATTTCATACCGAAAGCTACCACTATGAGTTCATATTCTTGAATATCTTCATCAGGATTAAAGCGCCATAGTAGCCGCTGATACCGCCAATGATCTCTTACCACATTTATTTGCCGATACATTTGCCGAATGTCTCCTGTCAACGCTATCTCGAAAAGTCGGAAATTAAGAAGTAGTGTACATATATCCGTTTGGAGTTTGGGCCCGCGATAAAGTAAGTCGTTTAATGAAACCCCGTTATCCGTGGGAGCACTTGCGTCTAAAACCACTCTGACTGGAGTGCTGCTGCTCCCTGCCTTTATCACGGGATGATGAGGTATATAGTATGCATCACGAACTTCCGATGTTTTATCCGATAAAACTAAATGTCCCTGCTGCATAAAGTCTTTCATGGCTTCATTATATTGGAACCTAAAGTCTTTGTTGCACTCCAAACGTTTTTCTAGAGAGCAAAACCGTTTTTGCGCCGTAAATTTTGAAACCCCTAGATTTGAGGGATTAAATTTAAAAGGTAGTGCCACCGTAAACCGGCCTGAAATACTTCCTTGTACCGATTCAGCAAAAATCGTTTCACATTTTTTATCGTCTTCACTTAAAACCGGTTTGGTTGGGACATTTTCCACTTCCCAAAATTTGGCAACCAATTCCTCTACCGGTAAATCCGCTTGCAACGTAAAAAAAGTGTTTACCGAATTCCATGTATCTACTGGCACCCGTCCCATAACTACATAACCGAAAGCTGTTTGGACCGCCACTGGCGAGCCTCCTGGTCCTATGACTTTATTGACCCCCATTATTTCCGAATATATTTCGGCTCCGATGATGCCGTCTATCTTTCCAGGAATGCAAAATCCTTCATCCGCTAATTTCAAACCCACAAAGTCGCGAAAATGTTTATCATCTACTGCTACTTGAGGCAACTGATCAGTAATTTCGTTTATGACGAACGCCCTTACAGTAAAAACTGCCTTCGAATCATGCCGTGAGGAAAGTACCAATTCCGTCGTACCTTTCACGGAGTGAATACTTTGCCCAAGTCCTCTGACCGAGCAATATGATTTATTAATCTTTAGACCAAGTTTCTTGCAACAATCCAAAGTGACCAAGTTTTATCTGGCTTCCGCTGTCTAAAATGAATCTAGCCTTTCCGTTTGCCACTACGCTATTTCCGACATCTATCACTACCGTGGATAATAAAACAGTATGTTCCTTTTGGACTCGAAGACCGACCGAACAAAATGAATCACCCTGTACCTCCGAGCTTGTCCCCGCCGCCGACTGTACGCCTGCCGCCGATTGCAGTCCTGTCGCCGGCGCCGCCGCCGATTGTATTTCCGCCGCCGCTTGTAATCCCGCCGCCGATTGTATTTCCGCCGCCGCTTGTAATCCCGCCGCCGCTGTACTTTTATTCTTTTCGAAATCCGCTCTACCCAAATGTAACAAGAAATGATGATTCCTTGAACATTCTGAACATTTCTTTTTTGACGTACAATTTTTTACTCCGTGTTTATCCGACAAACAATTGAAACACCAATTGCTTCTTTTAACTGTTTCGTACCTTTTACCTGGCGACAAAGCCTTGAATTTTTCGCAACGTACCACCAAGTGTCCCGCCTTTCTACAATAGAGACAATTTTCGGGCCAGCTACTTGATTGTCTACTATCCGTAGTAGTCATTAATACGTGCGATGATCTGGAAGATTTCCCATTAGACCCAATGTCAAGGTTATATACCTTTAAATTTTTTACTTGGGCAGAAACAAACGTCTTCAAATCCGAATAAGTGGGTATCTCTGTACCTCTTTTGAATGCATTAAATTCTCGAAGTGTACCATTATCTAACTTAGAGCTAGCCAAATAAAATATGTAAATTATAATCCGATAAGTCCGGTAACTCTAATTTTTTCAATGCAGAAACTGCTGAATCAAACTTTTCTAAAAACAAGTTCAGTGAGCCTTCATTACGTAACGTCTTAAATCCAAAAATTTGAGACAAATAACTGTTCGCCAAAAATCTTTTATCTTGATAGGTCTCTAGTAAGGTTTTCCAAATTATATCATAATTATCCCCCGTTGCCGAAATTCCTGAGCAAATACTTAATGCCTCCCCGCGTAGTTTACCTATTAAGTAATATATTTTATCCGAGCTACTCAAGGACGGATTCTCATGAATAAGACTCCTAAATATTTCATAAAATGTTGGCCACTGTCTAACATCGCCTGAGAATACCGGAAGTTCCACATTCGGCAGGCTAGGCCGACCTCTGGCTATGTTTTGATCATTATTCCCAGAATTTGAAGTTGAGGCGCCACTTGAAACAGAATTTTTTATGTTTTCAGCTGGCGCCGTTATATGTCCGCAAATCTCGTTTATGGTGTGAATGCTCCCGTAACTCGGCACATGACTCTCGTCAATTTCGAATGAAACCTCTTGAATTTGATCAATTACCGTGAGTAATTCTTGTCTAGACGATTCCATCCTGTGATATAGAGCCAAAAATTTTGTTCTATTAGTAACATCCGTTAAGTTTTTTGACAAATCTAACTGTCTGCAAAGTGGTATAAATCGATTCCTTCTTACTATTTAGTAATTTCAATTTCCGCTCCGCCACAGTCGCCATTTTGCAGCAGTAACGATACGAAATTTAATGGTAACCTTACAAAAGTCGTCAAAAAACCTGTAAGTTTCCAGCTGTGGAAATCTATTGAATTTATGTAAGTAAATTGGATCAATATTAACTTGCAACCCGCACGTGCAACTAATATCTAAAATCCCAATTTATTTAGAGCAAACCGACAACGTTGCCTTCCCTCTAGCACCGTTGATGATCGTCCCCCCGACCGAACCCAACCGAAACCGTCCAAAAATTCAGAGTTCACCAAAAAAAAACCCCCAAACATCCAAAAAACCATCCGGCTCGACTAGGGCCAAAAAAAACTAATGTTTCCGCTAATAAAGTGATAAATCCCGGTGAAATATCAAATTATCTTTGGAAACATATCGCCGATTGTGGACTGTATTAGCAAATGAACTTACCATAGGTGGTTTTCGGGATGTCTGCAAATTTTGGCTGTCGTGCTCTTACAGATGAACTAATGGAGGAACTAAGGTTGGGAAAAAAAGGAAATAAAAGGAATATATTCACCTGAAATACCGACAATCTTCCAAGCTCTACTCAATGGTCGCACCACCGAAATACCACCGATGTCCACCCCGTTGGGGACAATTTTTTACTTTTCAAAATGCGACGCTAACCGTACCGAGGTCAAATCGTATCTCTTTCTTAAAAATTGCAAAAATTAATGCTACGAGGAAATGCGACGTTGCCATAACCAGTCAACAAATATCCTCTAAACCTAAATTATAAATGGCCAGAACATTATGTATTACTAAGAAAATTGCAAAGAACCGGCTAAAATTAATAAATCGCAATTTTACAGTAACATTTTGATAGAAATGTGTCTTGGACTCTGATATGGCATTAAAAGTGATGTGTCGGTGTGGGGTATCGAATATGAGATCAAAATTTCGGTGCGATTCATCAAAAAGTTTGGACAATATTGAATTTGGGTATCCCAGGCATATTTATTTCACAATACTATACAGAGTATCAAAGACTCAAACTCTACACCTGATTAAAAAATGGTAAAAGAATAATTTTAAATATTGCAAAATCATCTAACAATAAGGCCCTAATTTCGTGTTCTTATTCGCTCACTTGTTTCGATAATGATCAATTGGAACATATATTTTTTTGGATATAAAATGATGTTTTGAAAGAATACAATTAAACAATTCACACTATTAAATAAATGTTAAATTTGTAAACAAAATACATAATTGTAATATATGCGAATAGTACACAAACATATATAGGTAACTTTAAAAGAAATCATCAAAATCCGTCAGTCATTTCCAGAGATAAATAGATAGAATTTTATATTTCATTTTTTGAGCCATGGATTTCTACTAAGCCAGTCTATTTGAGCTGCACTTTGGGCATCAGGAAACTTGCAATGTCTTAAAATAAATTACATGAAAGTTCTTTTAAATAGTGTAAATTGGGTTCCTTAATTATAAACAAAGAATCTGTGAATTTTAAAAGAAAACCGGCTAACTTTGGCTCAAATTGACCTACGATATTTTTTTTATTTAGTGTACGGTATAGTAATACCAGCTTTTCAGACATGAATAAACTTGCACGTAAAATTTTTGCAATATATGTAAATTTTTTTTACCATTTTTTTTAATCAGGTATAAAGCTTGAGCCTTTTTCTTTGATATTCTGCCCATAGAATTTCTAAATCTGTATAGCTGTAATATAGCATAGCAAAAAAATCTACGTGGGATAAACAAATTCAATATTGTATTTATGATGAATTGTACCCAAATTTTGATCTCATATTCTGTACCAAGAGGCCCCATATCAGAGTCCTATATTCATTTTTGTCACTGTTACGGTAAAATATATTGCTTTTTATCGATTTTAGCCAGTTTTTTGCAATTTTCTAAGCAATAAATTTTTCAAATTCTAGAAACGGCCATTTTATAGCTTAATGTATCTTCTATGAGACACGTTGTCTTAAAAATACCTACTCTCATTTTAACACGTTTTACTCGTAACCACTTTAAGACAAAATACCTATGCCATTTTTACGCTTTATTTGTTTATAACTTTTATTTGTCCAAAAATTTCACGCAGCAAACAGTTAGGTTTTGTTTTCTGTAGGTAGGTGTGACCCAAAAAACCTGTCAGATTGCTGGGTAAATCAGTCTTACGAGAAAATCCTTATTTCCCCTGCAGTGTATTTTTTTTAGGCCGCCGCCGACCCTATTTGAATTTGACGTCGCCCCATCACCGATCCTTTTGCGTGCCATCAGCGCCGGCGCGCATAAATATCAACGGTCAACAATGTCATTCTGAATAGAAAAGCCGATAGAGACGAAGCGAGAGCTCATGTCGCGTCTTGTCGATGTCGATGACCCTCAGACGTAGACTACAGTCGATATGTAGAATACCATACCACACAGAATCCGTAAAAAAATGACTTCTTTCCTATGCTCTAATACTGATTTTGGCTCATTTTCTAAATGCACGTCGATCTAATAGGTGTATTAGTTAGCAATACTTTCCTTTATGATCTCAATAGTAAACTGCCCATCATAATTATCGCTTTACAAACATTCTATATTCGCTATGTTGTGTTGTCGATGACCAAGTATTATCTATTACAGCGCACCTTATCCAGTAACCACTTTCTTTTAAGAAAAGCAGCGATATCCTGCTTGAGACAGTTAGTACAAAGAGAAGCGCAAGAAGTTTGTGAGCACGCTATGAACTTAGCTAACGAAAGCAAGGACAACAACAACGTGGAAGGCCTGACCATCACAGAAACAGGCCTACCGGGGATATTTTTTAGTATGCTGGATACTGAGACAGATCCTGCCATGATCAAGGACATCCATGATACCATCATAAGTATGTTGCAAGTTCTTGCTGCCATTAATTTGAGTCAGTGGTTGGGACTCTGCAAGGATGTCCTTACTGTAGCAGTAGGTAAGAAAAGTTATATGACATTTGTATAAATTATAGGGATGTGCATGGAAAAACTTTCAAGGATTTTTATATATGTAACTTACGAGGTTCTCTTATAATGATTGAAAACGCGAGATTTGCGCTCTAAGTGAAGGTGTTTGACAGTCTGTCACAGTCGATGTTTTCACAACCTAGGTTATCGAATATGAATCTGACTCCTCTGAGATAGTGAATTTAGTTAACCATGAAACTGAGTTGGGTTTGATAGTTACTTTACTTTAATTTTGTGAATTAACAGAAATAATAAAATAATATCCAAGAAAAAATTATTATTTTTATATACAGTAAAATTTAGTCTCTACGTTACTATGTTTTAAAAATCATTGTAAAATACATTTTCACACCATTTTCTAAACGCAGCTGTTATGTTGTATGCGTTTTCCTTTTTTGTGGAAAAAATGAAGACAAATTCAATTTACATTTATTTACAAATGAAACGTGGTATTCGCTCACTTACAGTTTACAGCAAATTTAGATAATTTGATTCTGCTGAAATTATCACCATAAATTACGATAATTCGGCGCCAGTGTAAAACATTTTTTGCTGGATGTCTTAATACGTATTGTTACATACTGATGACGGCCATTTTAGTAATATTCCATACATGCCCAAAAAGTAACGTGTCAATCTACCCCAACCCCTTTGTTGTTCTAGAAACGGGGTCAGATGATCGGGTGAGTTTGAATGCGAATGAAGACAACGATGTGGAGATAGATGATGACCAAACAGAGTTCCACGCAGAGGACGATTCTGCAAACCAAGTTATTCAGCCAAGGTGGCCCACTAGAGTATTTGCTGCAGAATGTGTCCGCAAGATAATATCTGCCTGTGAGGCCAGCAAGCAGTCGGCGCATTTTGATCTGGTCAAGGCTAAAAAGCTACAGCTGACTACTGGGAAGAGCGATTTTTTGTGCTTACATTTGTCTGACTTAATCAGAATGGCATTCATCGCTGCCACGAGTGATTCAGATCCTTTGCGACTAGAGGGTTTGAAAACTCTTCAGGATATCATCCAGAAGTTTGCGAAGGTATGTAATGAATGCTTGGAATTGCATCGGATTCGCTTTTTTCAATTTATCTGGCTAGCTGTGCACGTGTAATTGGCAAATGGCAATATCTGAATTTTCATGATGTTTCGAATCTAAATGGGTTATATAAAATAATAATAATGCCATGAAAATGAAAAGACTCTGGAAACAGAACAAAGTCACTATTGTCTCCCCAATTATCTCGGTCTCAGGTCTTACACCAAACACATTTGCACCACACCTACAACACATCTAGACGAAAATTTACACAAGATATTCCAAAAGTCTGTAATCCTAAAGACCTGTAATATTCCTAAATTCAGATCAATAATAGTTCAGGTCAGTCAGTCATGCGAAAGAAACTTTGAAAATCAGAATAATAAGTAATAATATTCTAGCCCGAAACCCGCATGCGTTTCCGGGCTAGAATAGACCGAGGCGGCTAAAGGATTGGTAGTCCTTGCCTTAAAAGGGCCTATGGTGGTCACCGGCTGTGAAAGCAGGCGTATGAACCTACATAGTGAGGAAACGGCTGAGCCTATGTTAAGGACGGTTTCCCGACAGATAGGGATAAAATGCACCCGCAGGAAGCCGCTCAACATCAGTATGGTATCCGAAGCGTGGCAATCCGAGGGATAAACCGAAGCCCAAGGATGCAAACCAGCCGGCAACCTATACAGGTGCATTCTCAGGTGGCAATTTGGGTCTCCTGTCTCCGGAAATGTCGACTGGGGGCCCTAAGGCTAACCACCTGACGGACTCTATCTTAGGGTTCGACCACCTCGAAGGAAAATCACCCACGCCGAGCCGGTTTTGGAAGCTGGCATTGCGCTATGTGGCGGTGCCTCGGATCGCCCTGTTGACGACCCCCGCTATGACATGGACCAATTTACGTGGACGACGGACCCGGGGTTGCTCTGCTGAGCTGCTACGAGATCAGTAGCCCGCGCCGTAGAGGATGCATGTCCCGCATGTATGAGAGGTGGTGTGAAATGCACCCAGAGCATAGCACGCTTACCTCTCAGAATTTGCGAGATTATGTATCGTACCTCCGGAGGCAGGGATATGTTCGTGCTCCAGCTCAGCCTGCCCCTTCGGCGGACGGAAGGCCTGTTAACCAGGCAGAAAGTTCGCCGGTAAGGCCCGCTGAGACCGAAGGGCCTTGCATAACAACGGAAGGTCCTTGAAGCTGGCAGGTACCGGTACTGATTGTTGTCAAGCAGCATTATCTTGACAGGATATGGATGCTAATCGCTGCTAAGCGATCGCTGGTGGCGCGAGCGAGGGGTCTGGAGGAGAACAGACTGTTCTTTGAAAGACCTTCTCGCCTCTTCCAACAGCCAGCAGCAGCCATAGAGCAGCCGCCGACTGCTGATAGCGTGGAAGCCTTTTGGAGGGACATTTATGAACAGCCCAAACCTCTCTCAGCAGACACTCCGGCCTTGGCGTAGCTCGAGCCCGTTTGTAGGAGGACTTTTAACTTAAATGTACTGCGCCATCCGATAAACACGGAAGAGATTCTTAGCGCCTTACGAGGCGCAACGAATTTCGCAGCTCCTTGCCCGGATGGTATAAATACCTACTGCTGGAAAAAAATTCCTAGTTGCTACCGGCATTTCGCTAGAGTTTTGAACTCGTGGCTAAATCAGGAGCAGCCAATCCGGCTTGGTTTGACAAGACTCGAACCGTGCTACTTCCAAAGACCGGAGATTTGTCTGATCCCAAAAATTGCAGGCCAATAACATGTCTGAACGCATGTTGCAAGCTCTTCACCAGAATCTTGTACATGCGTATCCTTCAAGCTGTGAATCCTATATTTCTCTACGTGTATGAACAGAGAGGATCAAAGAAAGGAGTAGCTGTCTAGGAGAGCCTGTTGATTGACCGATGTGTCACGCAGGACTCCGTGCAGTACATGCGAAACTATTCTATGGCCTGGATTGACTATCGCAAGGCATTCGACACCACGTCTCATGAGCTCATTGCGCGTCTGTTGGAATGTCTTTCGGTTGATAATCAGATAGTGGGATGCATCAAACAAGCGATGCCACTCTGGATGACCCGGTTCACTATAACATCAGGTGAAACTCGGGTTCAGAAGAGTTGGTGTCATTCAAAAGTCTGCTGGTTATGGTTATTGGATCGCTAGGTGGAATGAGGAATACGCTGTCATCCTTGGGTCCCTTCGTCTACTTAGGGCGTACGATTCACGGACCCAGTGATTGCTCACCTCACGGTGTGAGGAGTAGTCGCAGGGTAATGGAACAGCAGCTCGGTGTGACGCAGCCTAGGCTGCAATTTTTTGTTTTTTTTTTAAATAATAATAGTATGGTTTAATTAGGCAGGGCTCAGTCACTGACTGCTTTAGCCCAACCTTAAAATAGCGTACAATTTTCAGCTAAATTACCTATATTATATAAAATACTAAGATTTTAATTAGGTATATTCCAACAATATAAAAGCAAAACATAAAATGTAAACAAGTGTTATTCTGACAGCTGACGAAATTATTGGCATTGAAAAGAATAAAAAGAATTCACGTTAGCCTTAAATGATACTATGTTCTTCAGAAGAACTGCTGAGATAAGAAAAGGAGTTTGGAAATAGCTAGTATTGTGTTTAGGGATTTGTAGCAAGAAGGGGTCTCTAATACTCCGGTGCTGTATATTTGCAGCAAAAACTAATTGTCTGTGTAGATGCTGCAGAACACCGGATACTATAATTTTATGAATAAAGCATGAGCAATGTATTTTCCTACGTACATCCGATTTATTCCAGGTGTACTCTATATAAAGCGATGTTATATGCTCCATTTTCTTAGTGTTTGTGGCGAATCTCATACAATTTTGCACCACTTGAAGGCGATGAGTATTTTGTGAATTTAAAGAAGGACCGTATACAACGTCGTAGTGGTCAAAGGTAGAGAAAGTCAAAGACTCACAAATTTATGTTTCAGTACTCAGTAAATATTTGAACCTATATAGAGGTATTATTTTCCCGTAGGCCTTATTGATAAAGCCATTAACATGAGCAGTAAAAGATGACCTTGTATCTAATATAACTCCTAGACTTTTAAATTCATTTACAGTCTCTATTGTAATGTTATTTAAGATTATTTTGACTTTTAAATTCATTTACAGTCTCTATTGTAATGTTATTTAAGATTATTTTGACTTTCAAATTTACTTTAGAACATTCTCTATCATTACCAATTAACATTGCTTTAGTCTTATTTGAATTAAGTCGTAGTGCATGTTTTATCGACCAGTCATAAATGGATTCTAAATCTTCATTAAATTCAGAAATTGCAGTATCTTGGTCAGTAAGGCTGAAAGTACAGTGTAACTGGCAGTCATCAGCATACATGAGTCAGTTTGATTTGATATTTAATGGGAAATCAGCTGTATATAAAACATAAAGTATAGGTCCCAATATTTTTCCTTGCGGTACCCCACTACGTACGTTCACCTGTTGAACCCTATCCAGAGGGTACGTGGTGAACAAATCCAGAGGTTTCTCACAAATACCATACTAGTTCAGCTTAGCTGTCAAAACGTTGTGATTTATACTGTCGAAAGCCTTGAGAGTAGTCCAATAGCACTAAAGCTATTGGACTACTACTACTATCTTTCATTGCATGTAGGGCGTCATTAACGATGACGGTCAGTGCTGAAGCTGTGCTGTACCCGCCTCGGAATCCAGATTGCTTTTGAGGCAAACAATTAAATTTTTGTAAATTCTTTTTCAGTTGTATATGAACAGCTTTTTTCAAAATCTTTGATAGACAGACTATGTAAACAGATAGTAATGAGAAGTTAACAATATGTTTATAACATTTAAACACTATGGCAAACACAATCTCAGCATTTCCAAATTAATACCTACACATGAGACATTAGTGAGCGAGCACAACGGAGCGCCAGTCTTCGACGCCCGACCATAGCTTCGTACCCTAGCTCCGCTCACCAAAAAAATAAAAACACATCAGTATCAGATCAGTGTGGTCACAAGGAATGCTGTGGTCGAGATTCAATGGTCGCTGGTCGAGGATCAATGGTCCCCGTTGTGTCCAAAGCCTTAGTCTTTATAATTTTATGACATCCAAAATTTTCTGATCTGAAATATTCTGAGAACTAAAATCTGTATCAACCTTCTCGGGTCTAGATACATTGAAATATTTAATTGTCAAGGGTGTTACAGTAGTATTGACTGAATTTATAACGTGTCTATAAATTTTGTCTGGATCAATTAAATTGTCAAGAAAGTTTAAAAGTTTTAATTTTTTATGCACATCTGACTCTGCCAGGTTGTTCCAAAAACATTTTGATCTCCTGATGTCATTTTTAACATTATTTTCGATAAAAGCCTTTTTTGGCGGATAGCTGCACTCAGATAGTTGCGTTATTCCTTATAAGTATTCCATTTACATTTGTGATTGCTTACTCGTTAGATACAGACTTTTCAGGGACCTCTGATAGTCAGACAAAGCCAGGTGTCTCGCTTTCATCATCGGCTTTATGTTAGGTGTAACCCAAGGACAAAGTCTTTTGTTAATTTTTATTTTGCGAATTGAAGCATGCACGTTGAATAGAGTAATTATTATATTTTCTAACTAACTTACTCTAAGTTCTATGTTGAGTGAATGCATCAAGTAACTCCAGTCAGCCCTAAGGGCTGACTGGAGTTACGAAATTTGACATATTTATGCATTTTAAGTTCCGGGAAAAAATATACTTCGTTTGAGATTTTTCAACTTGTATGTCAAGGAAGCAGTGAACCAAATGGTGGTCAGTACTTAGTTCTGGAAAAAAAATTGCCTCGCTGTGAGTAACTAACCTAGAAGCATTTTTCCAAATATGGTCTAACAAAGTGCAACTCTCAGCTGTAAATAGTGCACATAGACATCTCCAAGACAAAATACGTAATCATTTCTAGATGTAATTTCACCAAAAAACTCATTCAACTGTTCAATCGATCTATAATTTGTTCATGAGGGGTGTTCATACACACAATGCAAATTGTTTTCTTACCAACAGTTACCTTCACAGATACAAATCAATATCACCGACACAACCAGCGGAGACAGGACTCACACGCTTAATATAATGACAGTTTCTTACATATAACCCCTCCTCTTCCTTCTTCTATATTAACAGCTAAATCTGAAACATCTTTACATAGCCAACTTTCAGAAATAAAAAAAATATCAAAATCATTATTATTTAAATATAACTTAAGACCCTCAACCTTATTCAGAATTGATTTAATATTCAAATGGCCCAAGACCAGCTTTCGACCTCCATTAATATAACATCAACAGGTATAACATCATAATTTGCTAAGTTCACTCGTTAAGGTTTTCTCCTTATATGGAAAAATAAAACAGAAATTATGTTCTAAGGCGCCTCAGAAACCGTACAGTTAAATATTGATGTACAAATTCCACAAGCGTGTACACAGAATGTACACGAATAAATGTACATTAAGAAATAAAAAGAACAGTTTCAATAATGAACAGGTGTGTGCTGTTAAAGCAAACAAATGAAAGTTAGCTTAACCTACGTATAGAGTAGAAAAAAAGGACTCGTCCAAATGAAGTACAAAAATACTAGAATGCTAAAAAAGAAACATACGGATCAGGAAAAACGTACACTGATACGAGAATTGTCTACCACGTCGATGAGGTCTTCGGTACCGGTAACTGCCAACTTCCTACCATTTTTTTACAGCATATATTCTTGCATCCAGTGACCAAACATTAGTTAACCCAAAACAATCAATAGCACTCTTCATCAGTCTTATATTCTCGGTAGTTAAATCTTCTTTGATCACGTATGGAGTTTTCTTTAAGAGCTTCTTATTATATAAAAGGATTCCATTTTATATTCAGTGAATTGTACAAGTATAGGTTTGCATGCCCCTGGCTTAACTTTTCCAATCCTGTGATTGGGAGCCATGTGCGTCTATAGACAGCTTATTCTTAATAAAATAAGCTTATTTTCTGATTCAGCCGGTGTTTTAACATCATTCACTTGGACACAAGCCTTATCAATTTGCTTTGAATTTTCAGCAACCCTGGTCAAGTGCTCTTTCAGAGAATTTTCCATTTTCGCAAGCCGATCATCCAGTTGCCTAACTATATAATCGAACTGCTGTTTACATACTTTCAGAATTAACTCTTCCATAGTACCTGATGTCAAATTATTATGTTGGGATTGCGAACTGGAACCTGTTTTTGGGGCCATGACTTCATCGACGTGGATTGACCCAAAATCCGAGTGACGTAGGGCAGATGAGAATTGGGTTTATATCACTTTTGTGTAAACTAACACTGATCAATTTGCAATTTTCGTGACAGGAGACTCACCAGTTACAGAATTGATGTGTGATTTTCCAGAATTTTCAAACTGATAACACAGAAACAAAGAACTGTTGAACGAGGTGCGCCACACAGCGTGTTACTCATGTCATATGTTGGAGTGTATGTAATCTCATATATTTGTATACATATGTTGCAGGTTCCCGAGCCGGAGTTTGCGGGGCATTTGCTTTTAGAACAGTTCCAAGCTCAAGTCGGTGCCGCATTGAGACCCGCCTTCTCGCCAGATACTTCTCCACTGGTGACAGCAGCCGCTTGTAAAGTTTGCTCAACTTGGATCGGCTCAGGTGTTGCAAAAGATTTGAATGATTTGAAGAGGGTTCATCAGCTTCTCGTATCTTCTCTCACAAAAATGCGAAACAAAAATAGTACAAATCAGATATATAATGAAAGCCTGACTACACTTGAAAAATTGTCTATACTAAAAGCATGGGCGGAGGTTTATGTAGTAGCTATGAAAGGAAAAGAATCGCTTCCTAGTAGCACCGAAGACAATAGTTTCAATAAAACTGAAACGGAAGGGAGTCTTCTGACTTTAGTGCAACCAGAATTGGCAAAATTATCGCAATACTGGTTAGCAGCACTGAAAGACTACGCATTGCTATCACTGCCAAGTGAATTTTCAAGTCAACTGCCTCACGATGGGGGAGCATTTTACACGAACGAAACGATGGAGTCTTCCAAACCCTACTATATGTCCTCTTGGCCACCCATACTGCACGCAGCAGCATTATGGTTAAACAACGGTTGTTTCAATGAGGTCAACGAAAATGACAACGAAAACATAAACGATAAAAGAGGAAGCGATAGTGACAGATTCCATTTACTCTTTGGTATCTGCATGGAAGCTTTGTGCAATCCTCAATCCGTTGAGCGCCTGGAGAGTATTTTGAGCTGTCTTCAAGCTTTGTACATACTTTTAGATAGAAAGTACATCAGAGAACTATTGATGAGTGACAGCCTTTTAAGTATAGAGCTCTGCAGTGTTTTACATCGTTTGATATTAACCAGGGATAATGTGACCTGTCATCTCTATTGTTTAGAGGTACTCAAGCAAGTAGTCAGTGCTGGATTGGAAGACCTTTCACGAAAGAAGGCGAAAGCATTTTCAGAAAATGATAATACTGTTGATGTTAATGTTTTAGGAGAAGGTGGAGAGACAGGTGAATTAGTTCCACTAAAATCTTTATCCTTCTCAATTTTGGAAGTGTGTCTTTGCCTCTTAATACGTCAGATACCTTCATTGTGTCCTTCCCCAAATCCTACAATTTTAAATTCTCTGAAGATGACGCACACCACCGAGCAAGCGCATGAACTGCTGGCTTCATCTATCAGCTGCATGGAAAGATTACACAAATTGTGCTCCCCAAAGGGAGCGGTGGCGCTGTTACCGACAATTTTATACCTTGTGACAGGAACTATTAAAGAAACGGCGACTGTAAGTATTTTGAACTTTTTTGACTATTTACACATAAGATGTATTTTAGTATTTTGATGTTTTGTTATAGGTCTCAGTTGAGAAATCGTTCAGGTAGTCTATAGTAAACAACTATATAGACGTCGCGCCGCACACAGGCGAAAAATCAAAAAAGATCGGACAAAACCCACAGTTTACAAATCATTACAAAAAGAATTTTTTGTTATAAACTTTTGGCTAGATGTTCATAATATGCTTTAGATATACTTTATTAGTAATGGCATGAAACAGGACTGTGTGGGTTAGGTACAAAGTACTTTGTGCACTGCAAAATATTAGCGCCAAAGAAAAATTTCTTCTCCAAGACATATTCAGAAAAATATTCTGGTAAGTGTGAATGTGTGAGAAAAAGTTATTGTTGACAGTACAGGGTCATCAAAAACAGTTACTCTCAAAGAAAAAAAAGTATATAAAATGAGGAATCCTTATATAAAATTCATCTTGTTGAATTTTAAGACATTCTTTATTAGTGGCAGTTATTTTGAGTGTATGTTTGGCCTTTATGTGTATAATGTTATATGTATTTGAAGAATAATAACACTTGTTGTCTGCATACTTGTAGAAATCCGCCATTCTTGTTAAGGGTCGCGGAAGATCGCATGAAAGCATTCTGGTATTCTCAAGTCAAAAGTACCTATTTACAATAAAAATAATTGTAAACCCGGATCTTTCAGGATTATTGACTATATCCCTATATAAAGGCAGAGAATAGTGAACATCTTAAAAAACTGTAATCGTTGACAAGTGATCCTACAGTTACTATAATAACAGATTTACACAGAAAAGTCAACCCTTTCTTACCTCCAGGAACACAATCCATTGCAGATGTACAATTTTTGACAATAGCTTAAATTGAACAATCCCAAAAATCACTAAAGCCAATCAAAATCACACCATTCAAAACACTGTTCCTCACATCGACGGGATGGCGAAATTGAGACGTCGGCTTTGGTCGTGTTTATTCGAGTAGAACAGGAACTACAGTTGTTGTATTCAAACAACTTTTTAAATTTAGGCTTTTGTCCGACTTTTCTTGATTTTTCGCACGTGTGCGCCGCCACGAATATTCACAATACTGTTTCAGTTTTCTTTTCTTAAATTAGTGGTGGTAGCACTGTCTACTTTATTAGGGCATTGGCTTCAAATCTCACTATACTATAAATTATTACTCGGATATTGATGAAAAAGTCATTTATTTCAAAAATATGATTGCTTTAAGACTTCATACATTTATTAGGTTGGCATTTTGCAATAATTGTCAAAATCTTGAATATAATCTTCACAATAAATCAAGTATCTGAACACAGGTCATGCAAAATACACATAATTATATTATGCGTTGTCTTTGTGCTGCTTCTACATATCCCTCTCTTAGCTTTCAATAAATAGAATACATATTCAAATCATGTAACCGAAGCAACGAGGATGTATCAGAAAATAACGGGACTGGTGCAACACTATAACAATAAAATACTTATGCAAAGATCTTCAACAACTATCCTTCAAAGTACTCTCCATGCTGTTCGATACACTTATCCTATCGCTTTATCTACTTGCCATAAATTTCTGAGAAACCATTTTTGAAGTCTTAATAGTCTCTTTAGTATATACATCGCAGCATTGTTGAGATCTAAATCCGGCTTAAATATTTATTCTTGTTTGACTTTAAGAAATAAATGGGAGTCACATGGAGCAAGATGGGAAGTCTAGGGGGGTGAACCGTAATTTCCACCTTTAATTCTTCAATTGTTCGTTGATACATATCTGACCCAGAATATTGCCGTGATGTAGCGTCAAACGGAAGTCCTGATAAAGCGACCGTTTTTGCTTTAATTTTGCATTAGTAATGGTGCCCTACAGAATAGAAGTCAACATTTTATTGCATAGATAGATAGATATTTATTATACCAGTGAATGTATAAAACATTATTGGCGAGTCAGGTAAAACATACATACTGTATAGATATGAGTATTCTACAGTCTGTGTATCATGGTAAGGATCATAATAAAAGTAAATACTTGTACATTGACACAGATTGAAAACTATAAAATAAGCAGTTACAGATTAAGACACAATTAAAACATAGTCGAACATTATTTATAACTACAAATAGGATTTCTAAAAATATTCTTTAAACTCACTAAAATTATAGGGAACGATTTCTAATAAAATGGATCTAATCTTTCTTTTGAAAGCAATTAGTGGCAGGTTGCTGACACTCTCGGGAAGTACAGGGTGGGGCATAGGAATCAAGTGTTTTTGAAATAATCATAAAATTCTTAGTTTTTACTCTAAAAAAATTATTGGTAGTAGCACATAGCTGATAATAAACCATTTTGAAATAGTGCAAAAGTTACATCTGGCATATGATGCAGCCGTTCACGAAAATTGCACTCCACTGTTTCCAGCATGTTCTCTGCGTCTAACGTACGGGGCTTGGCCCTTTAAACACGTGACTTGAGTTACCTCCACAGAAAAAAATCACAAATTGATAAGTCGGGAGATCGAGGAGGTCATGAAATGCCACCAAACCTCGAAATTGAACGATTTGGAAACAGGTGGCGAAGAACAGCCATGGATGCTCTGGCGGTGTGTGCCGTGGCCCCATCTTGCTGAAACCACAAATCTTTGATATCCACACCTGTTCTTTGCAATTCAGGTATGGAGAAGGTATTCATTCACCATATGAATGTAACGTTCAGATGTTACTGTAGCGGTGACCCCATTTTCTCCAAAAAAATATGAGCCAATGATGCCACGCCATATGCCACGCGTTGTTCTAGCGCTGATGGCAAGTGGCAAGTAAGAAAGTGAAATGGTTTGAGTCAAGGAATGGATTGTAATAAACCGCGCGCTCCTCCCTTCTCTAATATATCAGTACTACGCAAACCAAAAATACTTGATTTCTATGCCCCACCCTGTATATCATAATAGTCAACTCCAAGACTTTTTGCTATGTTAACTCTACTTCTTAGTGGTACCAGTTTGTTTTTGCCACGAGTATTATGAATGAATGAATCTCTAATAGCGGTGTTGAAAATGAAATACAAAATTAATCAAAAGGTTGGCCCCTTGTTTTCGCATTTTTTCTCGATAACTTTAATTGTATTTTCATACCGCAAAGTTTATCGACATGGTGGCGGAACACATTGTATATTAAATGCTGGTACAAGATTACAGCGAAAACGGTCATAATTTTGAAATTCATGAAAAATTGACGACAATGCTTGTCATGTCTAGCACTCATTATGCCCCGTACCGCTGCCTTCTGTATCAAAAAAATTATCTGCAGTTGGGAATGTGAAGCTTGACCCCAAGCAAGTACTCCATAATTTAATACAGAGTGAAACATACCGTAGTAGGCTGTTAAGGCGGCACCGGAGTCAATTATAGACGGAATTTTTCGGATAGCATACACAACCTTGGATAGTTTGGTGCACATGTTCTCTATAGGTGATGACCAGGAGATACGCGAATCAAACTGAACACCAAGGAATTTCGCATACTGACCTTCTGAGGTTTTTTGAGACGTGAATAAATAGTGTACAGTTTTTTCATTGTTCAGATTATAGCCAAACTATTTTTCAGAATGAGTCAAACGCTTCGAACAATATTCTGTCTCCTTCATAACAATTTTATCTATAGGAAAGTTAAATAGTCAGCGTACATAGTAGTCGTTACTTCTGTATCTAGTAAATTCATATGATTAGTCACATCATCCATATATAAAATAAATAGGAAGGGACCAAGTACAGAGCCCTGTGGTACCCCTCTACCTGCTGTTAGTTCTTGACTTATTTTCCCATTAGAATATACTCTTTGTTTTCCGTTTTCAAGATACGATGCAATGAGATTACTCTCAACGCCTCTGATACCATACATTTCCAGCTTTGCAATCAACATTTTATGACTTATACAATCAAATGCCTTAGATAGATCTGTCAACACAGCTACATGTATACATTCATTATTAAGAGATTCCTGTATATTCTCTACAAGGCTTATTATGGCATCAGATGTTCCCCTACGAAACTGAAACCAAACTGACTATCGGTATGATATTTCAGTAATGAATTTCTAGCAAACTTTTTACGTTAAATCAAAGCCTTTTTTGGGGAAAGTACATATCTATGTACGTTCATTATTTTGTGTTAAAAAAACACCTTTGGAGAAGCTTCCGCACCAATGTCTTTATACATATGCTGATATATCCTCGTATATGTATATAGCAATTGGATGTAAGTTCACTATTTTAAGGCGGCTAAAGGTTTTCATATTATTTTGAACGGTCACTTTTTTGTGAATATTCGCTATATATCACCATTTACATCTGTTGCTTCGCAAAACTTTCGGTAATGAAGGAGGAAGAAAAAACTGTTAATGCTTCAATATATACTATTTCGTGTTGATGTTTAGCGGTGAAAATGTGTTCTCATTTAACCCTTAAATGCCTATGTCCTACAAATGAACCTACATGCTGTTGCCGGTCCTTTAGAGACCCCAGATAAATAATGAGTTTTTATAAATGCTCTCGGATGTTTCTAAGCATTAGACACTCTTAAAATATATTTAAAAAGTTTTCTTTAAGTTTTAGTAAGAATAAATACCTAAAATAATAAAAAAATGGTTCACTGAAAATTGTAATATCTAAACCAGACAAAACAAAATGTCATTCTATTAATAATTATGTATTATTTCTTCAGACTCAGATTGTGTAAGTTGGTCTAGTTTTTTCATAATGGCCTAATCTGACTGAAAACTGTAAAAAATCCTATTTTATTAATGCAACTTGTTGCATTCATGCCGTACCAGGGTCACAACAGGGCGCCACTCACCTGAATCTTCTGCTACTACTAACCCTACAGCCCTGCAGCACACTAAATTATCGTGCAGTTCATATTTACAGAGACATACTTAGATGCGATGTTACCAGTATATTAAAAAAAAATGAAAAAATTGCTTGATGAAGTCGTCACTCAGGGTTCCAATAGGAACCGGCATATGCATTGTGGGCTTAATTGAACTCAAATTACCTGAAGCAAAAAAATTGACCGAACTACTACTAACCGTTGAGCTGATGAAAAGTTCGTAGGGTGACATAAAAAATGGAGTCAAGTTGATTGACTCAGGACCTCCCACACATAATAATGATTTCGTTTTATTGTTTTCCCATTGCATGAAGCTATAGTCTGAAATCCCCTTGCAACCAAATCATCATCGCCCACCCTCCCGCAAAAAAACGTCCAACACAAAAACTCTCGTAAATAGTTTCTTGCGTCTCCCTCCTTAGAAACTAGGACGCCACAGTTTTCATTCTGCATGCTTCAACTCAACGATGCAAAACGATCAGGAACTTCTAAACCGTCTAAAAGCGAAGTGTGAGCTGTTTTTATATTTTTAGTTTTCTAATTATTGTTGCGCAACCACTGACACGATTTTTCAGACACTGGCGCGTTTTCCACTCTCGCCGCGATAGTCACTTCTGTGTCGAAATTCCATTAAAATCAATTTAATAATTTTTGCTACATACATATAACGAAATTAAGCATTACTCGTATATGTATACATCACAAAACTCTTTCTGTAATAGGCAAGGAAATGTTCACATGGACTTAAAAAAAATACGCCGGTACCTATTTCTTCCATAGGTCAATGGACAAACAAACTGTTATGAATACAACAAATCTTTCAGTTTTACAACCCCCCACCCCCCAACCACCCCAATTTCACCCCCACCCAAAAAAACGTAGAAAATGGTCAGGAACCCCTAAAACGCCTAAAAACGAGGTTTAAGTTGTTTTTATGTTTTTAGTTTTTTATTATTGCTGCGCCGCCACTGACACGATTTTTCCAAAACATACACGTTTTCGCATTATAGAACGATCTTAAACAATACTCGTATGTCATCACAAATTCTAAGTCCCTTGGTTTCTATACTGAGCAAGACAATGTTCAAATGGACCTAAAAAAGTGTATTATGCCGCTAGGTTTTTCATTTACAGGTCAATGGACAGCCCATTATGAATACAACAAATTTTGCAGTTTTCCACCCCAAATTCACCCCTACCCAAAAAAAAGTAGAAAATGATCAGGAATCCCTAAAACGCCTAAAAACGAGGTTTGAGTTGTTTTTATGTTTTTAGTTTTTTATTGTTGCTGCGCCGCCACTGACACGATTTGTCCAATACATACGCGTTTTCCATCCTCGCCGCGGTAGTAATACTGTGACAAAGTTTCATTAACGTGGTTCATCACGTTGTCTAGTAAGCTAAATCCGCGAGAGGGCAGCATCTGTACACAACTATTATTTATTTAGAAGCTCCTCCTAGTTTCTGCTAGAAATACAGAAAAGAGCCATGGCCGCGACAGCAGCGTTGCCAAGGATGCTCAAAGAAGCACCCGACGGGATCCCCTTGTCCGATAACCTTTGTGGACACCCATCCGACACCCGTACCGGCAACAAAAAATCTGCCGGCTTGTCCCTCAAAGGCCAAGCAACAGCAGTAACGGCACACGTGGCCATCCGTATTCCATCATTTGGGATATGACCATATGAGTAATCTGTAAACTTTGAATTGGGGAAGGGCTAGGCTTAGGAACTGTTGTATTATTTCGCAAGTGGGCATTATACAGGAGGGTTTGTGTATCTTATTTTCGGATAATTGGTATTTTGTTACTATTGATAAATTTTTTCGATGTATGCATGTATGTCTTTGCTGGAAGTTTGAAAATTTCATCAGATATAAGGTTGACGGTTATTTTGGTTATGTACGATAGCGATTTGAAACCATTTTACAGGGTGTGACATGTGGTTAAAAATGAAATTGAATATTAGTACCTAGTATTTTTAAGAATTTATAAAATGCAAATTCTGGCTGTTTGGCTGATGGGTCAAAGAAGAAGATGAATACCTAATTCGAAAATATGTACCTATGTAGACAGGTAAAAAAGAGCTAAAATGAATTGAGATGCTTGGTGATGGGTCGTAGGAGCAAAATACATTTGCATATTAGCATAACATATTTATTGTATACCTACCTACTACTTATTACTTCCACACAATCACACAGGTGAGATGAGTAAGTATTGTAATTGCGAAACATTTTTCGTATCGAGATAATTATGTTTTTTGACGTTTTGTGGAGTCATCTCAGCAACCGCTGCGCTGCTACAATTTTCTGTCGGAAAATGAAATTACCAGCACAGCTCCTAATTTCTTTTTTTAGCGTTTTAGGGGTTTCTAATAATATTTAGTTTTTTTCGGTAAGGAGCATATTAATAATTAGGATCGCGGATCGCCGGGAGAGTTGCTTGAGGGGCGAGTTGCAACCATTTTTGTATTCATATAGAACTTATGATAAAAAAACAGGCCCACTCGACCATTGTATTTGAAGATATACCTGTGGACGTGGATGTGGACAAACATCAGCGGACTATTATAATGTATTATGATTATCGTAATTTCAGTACCTAGCTACCGGACCGATTTTGATAGCGTTTAGTACCCCCACCCTTACCGGCATGTATACTTGCAAATAATGCGAGTCTATAGAAATTTACATTATTTGGAAATTGAATGATAATATAAATATATATTGGAAAAGCGAATCAGTCATTTTACTTTAGGTATACCTACGTTTTATTCATTTATTATTTATTATTTTTTTCTTCAGAGTTTAATCAACTATAAAGATATTTGCGATACGGTGCGCAAAATTCGTTTAGCCCGTCGTTATGCTCGATCCCATTTATGATGCATGTGGCGTTTAGAAAAATGCATCGGGCACTACAACTTCTGGTGGCCCGAGCAAGAATGACATCAGATTTATTAATTTCAGCAGTACATTTATGTTCCTGAAAAAAGTAAAACCTGAAATAGTTAGCTAGAATTTAAAGATTACAACCCTTCAATTCATGATGATACCTATATCAAAATGTAACAAAAGTTAAAACAACGTTTCGTAAAGTAAGGACACATAAAGATTATCAACAACTGAGGTGCCAAAAAATTCAAGCTTTCAGCACTCGAATATGAACAAATAGAAAAACAAATGAAAAATCTGAACAGTGACCTGAGAATATTCAGGAGAACATCTAAAGTGATCAATAAATGAAGCAACAATGAAACAATGAAGGCGAACTACGGGTAAATTCAGACAAACCACTAATACCAACACTCTGAAGAACAGTCTCCAGAAAACTAAATAAGTATTCGGGAGAGGAATAGAAGACAATGTATATATGTCTCAGCATTTACAAATTGCAAGCAAAAAATCAAATTATCTCTGTGGTATACAGCACTACCTCAACATATAAAAAAGGGGTCCGCGGCGGCAGCTTTGTAACCACCACGGTTACGTACGGGCGGGTCGCTCTTGGCGGCGCGGCGTCACCTCAAACGCTTTGCGAAAGCCGCCGCGCCGGCCGCTACGTGCTATCGCTGCTCGTGCCGCTCCACGCCATACGTCTGCCGACGCCGCGCGGCGGCAATGCGACGAGAGACATCCCTGAAACAAGAACTCGCCTGGAAGTATGCTATGATTTCTTATTATTTGACCCATGGGGCACCGCTCAACTTGCTAGGAAGCCAGAATAATATTCTAAAACTAATTCATGTATCATTTTTTGAATCGATATATCATTTGCTTTACCTATTCATCTAAGATACCGTGATGGCACGCGGATAGTTGCACAGGTATAAGTGTTTTTCAGTTTTCAGATAGAATGAAAAAAAAAACAATCGTACATTGCTATGTGAATATATTATGTAGACAATAATGTACCTATATATGGTAACATCGCTTATCACATAATATCGGCACATAACTCATAAACACGTTTCCAGTAACTATTTCCTGGAATATCCTTCTCTTTGACAGTTTGGCAACAAGGCCGGTTATTTCTGGTTATCGGCCGGCCTAAAGTTATCTGTCTCACTCTAAGTAGGACGGATCAGTGGGAGGCGTGTCGGAACCGATTTTTTGATAGTTTTTCATCAATCTTTCCGTTATTATTAGAGATATCGAAAAAAAGTTTTTTTTATTTGATTGAATATCTAGGATTGCGTTGTACTACGCTCAGAAATTTCATAAAAAGAAATAAATTAAACAACTAAGCAAAGTATCTTTTTGAAAAATCAAGTTTTTCAAAAAAGCTTTGCGTCAGTCGAGACATATTGTGTCACTAATTATAAGAACAAAATTAGAAAGTTCTAGTATCGGTACATTTTGAAATATTATTGAAATAAAATTCAAGAAATCTAGTACAAAAAATACCCACAATCCTCGAAAAAACTATATACATTCAACGAAATACACCCTCTTAGAAGGCATGACAATATAACATCAATAAAAAATAGCTATTACTGGAAATATAAACCGTTTATAAAACGTGACGAAAACGTGACGAACCACCTTAAAATCCATTCCATAACTTTTACGTTACTCAATACAGAACGATCTAAAGCAATATTCCTATGTATTTATCAGAAAATTCTAAGTCCCTTGGTTTCTGGAATAGGCAAGGCAATGTTCGGATGGGCCTAAAAAAGGGTATTATGCCACTAGGTCTTTCTTTTACAGGTCAATGGATAGCCTATTATGAGTACAACACATTTTTGAGATTTACAACCCCCACCCCCACAAATACCCCAATTTCACTCCCACCCAAAAAAAATTAGAAAATGATCCGGAACCCCTAAAACACCTAAAAACGAAGTTTATTTTTTTTGTTTTTTGCTAATTACTCCGCCGCCCCTGCACCGATTTTCAAAATTATAAGAACATTACCTACTACGACCCCACAGCATATCGCTGCCCAAATTCATCACAATCCATGCAGCGGTTACTGAGATTACGACGTTAGAACAACGCCAACAGACAGACAAACAGACCGACAGACAGACCGACAGACAGACCGACAGACAGACCGACAGACAGACCGACAGACAGACCGACAGACAGACCGACAGACAGACCGACAGACAGACCGACAGACAGACCGACAGACGGACCGACAGACGGACCGACAGACAGACCGACAGACAGACCGACAGACAGACCGACAGACCGACAGACAGACCGACAGACAGACAGACAGACAGACCGACAGACAGACAGACCGACAGACAGACAGACCGACAGACAGACAGACCGACAGACAGACAGACCGACAGACAGACAGACCGACAGACAGACATACCGACAGACAGACAGACAGACCGACAGACAGACAGACCGACAGACAGACAGACAGGCCGACAGACAGACAGACAGACAGACAGACAGACAGACAGACCGACAGACAGACAGACAGACAGACCGACAGACCGACAGACCGACAGACCGACAGACCGACAGACCGACAGACATACAGACAGACCGACAGACAGACAGACAGACCGACAGACAGACAGACAGAGCGACGGAAATGAGTGACGTGAATTTTCGTTATGTAGACATCATAAAACGCCCAAAAAGCGTGTTATCTCAAAATCGAAAATTTTCGCGATCACAATACTCCCCTCACCTATCGGTGTGGGAAGTAAAACAGTGTCAAGTGATCCTTACAATAAGGCACATCTTCCTTGATTGTCAGCTATACAGAAACTTAAGCAACATGACTACCGAATGATGTGATTATCTTGTCCACCGTTTGATTGAAATAAGAAAATGAATTATCTTCCTCAAAATAGCTGGACTCTTTTTTTACTGTAAGACCTCCAATAACCCAACGAACATGAGCTCTATTAATTATATTACCTAATATTACATATCGCACGGTATACAGCACTTGATACTTCATCATTGGTAAATGGCAAATTACCATGTAGTCGATATCTTAATAAAACAAACAAATACAGAAAACACCTATATTTTTTTATAAAACTCGATTTTATTATTCAATATAGTTGCCTTCGAGGGCGATACAACGAATATAGCGGGCACTCAATTTTTTTGGTACTATTTTTAGTAGTACAATTTTCTTTAGCCTCATAGCAGACCTTAGTTTCTGTGACTATCTCCTCATTAGTCTAAAACGTGGTCCTACACGTTTTTGCTCTGAGGTCAGCAAACAGAAAAAAAGTAACTAGGGGACCAGATCTGCAGAATACGGTAGATAGGGAAGCAATTTGTAACCTAATTGCAATTTTGCTATGAATTATATTGATGAAAAAGCACTTTTTTCTTCTCCATATGGGGCTGTTTTTTCTTGGTTTCATACTTCAAACACTCCAACAACGCTATGTAACAATCGCTGTTGATTATCTCAAGATAATCGATGTACATCCCACAATACTGATGATGTTACCTCGCCAGCCGTTTTTCCATGCTTTGGAGTTGGTTCATAACGTGTAGTCCACTCGGCTGACTGACGTTTGGACTTTGGAGTGTAGTAGTGTAGTTTTACCCATTGTAATATATCGACGGTAAAATTCGCCTTTATTGCGGTTGATAATCGCTAAACATTGCTCCGAATCATTCATATGTTAATGCTTTTAATCGATGGTAAGCACACACGGCATCCGCTTTGCACCAAACATTCATTCACGATATTTCGAACACATTTATTTGATATCTCCAGAATATCATCTTTCTCGATCAAATTCACTTTACGATTACTCAGAATTATTTTGTGGACTTTTTTTATGTTTTCGTCGGTAACAGCCTCTTTGGGGTGTCCACCGCCTGCATTGTCCTCGGGCTCGTTTCGCCTCCTTTTTAACTTCGCAAACCACTTTTCAATCGTTAATAATGTCCCAGTCTGGATAATGTTTATCAAGCCAAGCCTTAGCTTTGCCAATGATTTTTTCACCAATATTTTATTAAGAGACGGAATTCTTGTTTTATCGATTTTTTTTTTAATAACAAAAGTTGCCACAATGCTATAACATATCTAACCAACAAATTGTCCTACTGCTGTGAAATTTATACACATATCTTTCGAAGGTTACAACTAAGAATATGGATTTCATTCTAATAACTCCATCTATGTGTCAGCCTATCCACTTTTCAGCACAACTGTTACTAAGGAACGTTAGACAGTTATAAGATTATCTTAATTTCATGAAGTATTTCAAGCAAATGATTACTAGTTTCTTTAGATATGCTGGGCATTTGTCTATGATTCTATAAAGCTGTGGAAAATCCGCCTCCAGGCCGAAAAGTTGGAATACATTTTTGGTAGATATCTCTGATTTAATTTATCTCACTGGTTACCACATAAAAACACAAACGTTGGCGTTGCAATGGTTTACTAATATTATGGATGCTTTTAGACTATTTCTTAAAGACAATACGTCAACGTCAAACAGATCCTAGAGGATCAGTCGTACCATTAACGAAAAACGCTGAAGAGTAAATAAGTAACAACTCCATAGAGGTTTAGCTTTCATTCATTTAATTCGTTGGGAATTGAAATATTTGTTGAGTAACTCTAAATTTTCATTGTTTTTAGGTAAGCACCAACAATAATGTCGCAGTAGCTAATAACCCGTCTATTCAAGCTGCTCTGCATTGTCTGAAAACCCTCGCCGATGATCCCTACTCAAAGCACCCAGAAAGCTGTGATAGTTGGCAAAAGTTGTTGCAAAGTGCTCTTGCCAAAATTATTGATTTTGCAAAGACGTGCAGTGATGAGAACAAGCTGGATGAAGTTACTATCATGTTGGCCATAGCTGTGTTTGTTTTGAATGCACCAACTAAAGTTGTGATTGCACCTAATTTGCTATATCCATCTATCAACCATTTCAGACAGTGTTTGGATAACCCTAATCCAGTGGTAAGTTTTTAAAATATGCAAGAGTTTTCACTGTATTTTGATAGGTGTTCAGTTGCATGTCTAATATCTTAATGAGCTTTATCATTCAAGACAATTTACATGAATAATCCAAATATCGTTGCCTTACACGAGAATGATCCCAGAAGACCGACTCGACCCAACAAAGAAAGATATACGTTTTGGAGCAACATATATTGATTTTGCAGCATAATCTCTGTCTGTGCCAACTCCTTCACCTTCGTCTATTTTTACTCTATGCTATAGAACTAAGTTTGAATGGGACTATGAATGACTTTGACAAGAGTGACATATGACATAACCTATTCTGTGTTGTTGTAGACTTGATCTATGGGCATCATGGTGAACGAATGCTACATAGCATTTTGTTGTCGCTAAATTGTTAATTGTAAATGTTCAATCAATCTCCTTTCAGTTATCTTCAATTTTCTCAGCGGTATTCTATAAGTTCGATACCCTTTTTATGATAAGAACTTTTTAAAATAGCCATTAACTGCCGACATCACTTTGTCATCGATGGAAAATCTTTGACCACTGGTCCATTTTTCAAGTTCTGATACATGCTAGTATTGCTTTAGATCGTTCTGTATTGTGTATCGTGGCAATTTTTGAATTGATTTTAATTAAATTTTGACACAGTATTACTACCGTGGCGAGAATGGAAAATACTTATTCATTGGCGGCACAGCAATAATCAAAAAACTAAAAATATAAAAACAGCTCAAACTTCGTTTTTAGCCGATTTGGAGGTTCCTGATTGTTTTCCACACTTTACTTCCCCCTTTTAAATAAATTTATTGCATCAAATAATGATGACCAAGTTTTCTTCATTTTTACAAAGTAAGTAAGTTTACTACTGACGGCTGTCAAACAAATACTGAACAACGTGGCGTCCACAGCATAGTAAACAACCAACTGAAAGTCTCTGAGGATTTCCTAAAATGGTTCCCACAGAATTTGACCTTGGGATGATTTTACGGGTGTGAAGTCTGGGTAGAGATGCGAAAATGAAAATATCGATACCGGTACCAATTCGATATTTTTAGCCAAGTAGGCGCGTTTTGTTCGTACAGAGAATTTTGTTCAATTGATTACACCCCTCAATAATTTTATAATTATTTTCGATACAAAAGTAGCGATACCAGCTTGGAACCACTCAAAAAGTATCTAAGATATAAATACTCCATATTCGTGCAGAAGTACAAGTATCCCAGTATCGTTAGCATCCCTACAAAAAATCATCCAAAAGGGGAGATGCGCGTGTAATTGCAGCCAGCCTGAGATATTGTGCTGATTGTTTACTATGCTGTGGTGGCGTCTTCAAACTTGAGAAATATCTTTTATAGATTGTACACATTCTGATACAGTTATCTTTTTTAAATAACTACCTCCATCTCTATATCAGGTCGGGTACTTATTGTATCTCGATCGTAGCTCCTCTTCAGAGGAGCATTCTTTGATACGAATGTTTTTCTTATAAATTTGCTTCGTACGTTAATCGCAGAATAAATTAATATACTTTTTTCACACTTGGGGAAATTAACATGGACAGACTTTTCTACAAGCTGAGTCTGGCAAAGAGATCATTTCAAACGTTTCAGTTGGTATTTTACACAAACGAACACAAAATTTTATCGCATATTTTTGCTCCACTTTCATTTTTTCGATAGGTATGCAAAACCCTGACATTTGAATAATTAATTCCTAACAAACGTCAAAGCCTACTTGAGCGAAATTACATTGAAGGTAAAGCTGTCACGTCTTATTTCGTGTTGTAAAATTCTAAATTTAAATTGTAAGCATGATAGTAAAAACAGTAAAATTCTAAGTTACAGCAGCATTCTTGTTATATTTTGATATATCCTCGTATACCCAAATAAAAGATCATACGCAAGAGTGAGGATGACCAAGTAATGCAAAATATGTGTTACGGAATCTTTTTGAATCAGTTTGTCCGTTCTAGGTTCGCTTGAAGTGCATCAAAACACTAAAATCCCTGTTCGCTCATCAGGATAAAGCAATAGCCAGTTCGTATATCCACACTTTAGCACCGCAGCTGGTAGAGTTCTTGTATACAGAAAAGGAGATTCATTCTGATGGAGAACTTTTTGTCACTGCAGAAATAATAATAACTGTGGAGTCGCTGATTGAATTAGCATATCCAGAGAAACGTGAGTAAAATATTACATTTTATGGTTGATTAAAGCTTTTTGTATTAGATTTATTTAGGGCATATGCGTACATAAGTAAGAAAAGTGACTTAAAAAAATCCTTTTGTCTGCATATTTAAGAGAATATTTTTAATAAGTGACAAAGTTGGGAAGATTCAAGCAAACGTCTGTTTTCGGTGTTTTGGCAATTTGACATTCGGGATGGCCTTTGTATCATACTAAGCCCCACAAGAAGAATCGTTTACAATAATGGGAGGCATAGCATTTAGTTACTCGGAGCAGTTGGTATATATACATTTTCCTCTACACTTCATAAAAGCAGGCAGTCTTTTTTAAAAGACACATGAGTTTCTACAGCAACATTATTGGAAGTATTGGACAAAAATGCATGTTCCATAAAATGAAACATATACGTTGCAAGTCTTTGATAACAAAGAAAAGCTTTATTGATTTCTGTGTATTAAACCTATACATGCCTCCACGGAATGCCAGCGTAACATAGTTCGAGCAAACAGCCAAAGAAATAATTGTCCAAAGGAGCATCAAAAGCGCTATTCGCCCTTAAGTACCTTAGGCTAATGACAAACTCAGCATTGGATTATCATCAGGCACTCGTGAATCTAGAGTGGTGAAGGTCATAGTCCCATTGCACTGAGGCCACCACTGGCGCATTGTGCATCTTGTCAGGGAGTTGTTTCCTCATGCCATCGTCCATCCAGCCAATTTTAGGAAGGTGGGGGTGGGCGCTTGGGGACATATTACAAATTCTTAAGAAATGCTACCTCAGGTTGCGTGCTGGAACCTTCTAAAAACATCTAGAAGAGCATGGTTTATCTGAGCAGTTGACCTTTTCGTTCCTAAGGTCTATGGCTTGCCAAGACGGTGTCTTTAGCACCTTAGTATACCGTAGCCGGATTATGGGTATGGATGTGCCCGATATTCGCTGTAGAGCTTTCCTGCAGGCGCCAGAGACCTTTACGCACCTCTTGTCGGCGTGTAAGGTGTACGCCGGCACTACCTACGTCTATCGACACAACGCGGCTCTACGAGTGCTATACTACCATTTAAGGCACTCATACGGTATAGATGAGACACCGGTGCTGTCATACGCTCCGGGAATATAGAGTCCGTGGTGGAGAACGAGAGGCGCCGAATTTACTGGAACTACTCATTCTCCACGCTCGAGCTTATACAAGCAAATAAGCCCGACATAGTCCTCGACTACCAACAGAAGACGATGTTCGTTATTGAGTTCTCGGCACCTGAACATCGTTTCTGAGGAGGAAAAGCGGATCAAATATCAGGAGCTCCTCGGACAACTTCGTAGGCTTTGGCCGGACTACACTGTGAGTCTGCTAGTAATGGTCATTGGATCCCTAGGTGCAACTGCGCAAAATGCTGGTGTGCCGTGCGGCGACGCACATTTTAGCCGCCAGAATGCAGAAGGCAGTCATTCATGGGTCCCTTCGTAGAAAACGATCAGGAACCCCTAAAACATCAAAAAATCAAGTTTGAGTTGTTTTCATATTTTTAGTTTTTTGATTATTTCTACGCTACCACTGCCACGGTTTCTAACAACCATACGTGTTTTCCATCCTCACCACGGTAACAACACTATGTCAAAATTTCATTAGATCAATTTAATACACGTTACAAAATACAAAACGATCTAAAGCAATAAATACGCAGGCAAGGCAAATTCGGATGGACCTAAAAATATGATTTATGTCGCTAGGTCTTCCTTCACAGGTCAGTGGACAGTCTATTATGAATACAACAAATTTTTAAGTTTTTCAACCCCCATAGGGAACGACAACCCCCCCAATTTCACCCCCACCCAAAAAACAGTTCACTGTAGCCTTAGAAACGCCATTAGCATTAAAGATTTACCTGTTAGCAATATTACAATGTACCCTAATTCACTGTATTTACCATCAGTTTCAGAGGATGATGTTTGCTCTTTAATATCTCAGTTGAAAAACTCAAACTCTGGTGGCTATGATGAAATTTCTAATAATATGTTAAAACGATGTGCCCCAGTAATCTGCCAACCATTAGCGTACCTGATTAATTATTCCATTGTGCAAGGGATTTTTTCAAGCTGCTCAAAACTAGCTTTAACATAGCGATTTTTAAACGGAATGATTCTAACGATTATGCGAATTATAGAGGTATTAGTCTGCTGTCTAGTATTTCAAAATTCCTGGAACCCCATATGAAAAACCATTTGGTAGATTTCTGTAACAGGATCAATATTATGTCGCAGAGTCAGCATGGTTTTGTGGCTAAAAGAAGTACTGAGTCTGCATTTTACAGCTTCATAGACTACATAGTGACGCTGCTCTGGATAGAAAATATAATGTCTGTTGTTTATTCATAGATTTTTCACGGGCGTTTGATTATGTGGATCATGTTTTATTACTACAAAAGTTATATAGATATGGTATATGGGGTTTGCCATTAGAACCTTTTAAATCATACTTATTTGAGCGAAAGCAATATGTCTGCGTAAATAACAGCAACAGTGATACATCTGTGTCCCAGAGAGGTGTTCCGCCAGGATCAATCTTGGGGCCCTTCTTATTCCTGTTCTACGCAAAGCCTCAATTTATAACCGCCAATAGTTCAGAATATAGCATTAAATATTATGCAGATGATACAAATATTTCAATAACAAGTCCTACTATCTCAGATTTAGGTGAAAAAACTATAAATGCATATAAGGTTCATGAGTGGTCCGAGAACAACGGCCTACTATTAAATACGTATAAAACTGTTGTAACATTTTCTATGAAAGATGAACAGATTTCAAATGGTATTTGCAGCAACACTAACAACATAAATATACAAAACTCAGAATCACATATAATGTTAGGCAACTCCCTAGACCATAGACTTAATTGGGCGTTACATATACAACTTTTATGTAGTAAACTACGGAAGAGCTGCTATGGATTAAAATTTTTATTAAACCATTGTAGTCAACATTCTTTAATTACTTTGTATTATGCTCATTATCACATCCGATATGCCATTTTAAACTGGGGATGTAGCTCGCATATTTTGAGTGTTCTTGCTACAGAAATATGCAATACGAATAATTAACAAACTTCATTGGCATACATCATGTCGTAACTATTTTAAAAACTTATAAATCCTGACAGTAGCTAGTGTCTACCTATATGAAGTAGCATTATTTGTATATAAAAATAAGTCAGATTTCGTTAAGAACAAAGACGAAAATGAATATCCAACTAGAGCTAAGGATCTATTGATACCACCTAGACATCGATCTGCATTATATCCATATAGTGAATGCACCTATAATTAGTGTTCAAAACACGGTTGAAGAACTTTTTACAGGAAAAAGCATTCTACAGCTTGGATGAATTCTTTGCTTAGCAGATCAAATTTTAATTTTTACTTATTTTATCGATGAACCCACCTAGTGTGACTTTTTTGCTTGTTATGGTGTACACTGGCATCATTCAGCAAATAAATAAATAAAAAAAAAAAGTTCAAAAGGGAAGATCGGATTTTTTTATGTATCATTTTTGCCGATTACTCCACCACTAAGAAGCAACTCTCAAAAACTATACACTGCTTTCATTTTTTGCAAGGTAGTAACGCATTAATAGTTTGAAATCAAAATGTCCAAGTGATACATTTATTGACGTATATGTAACAGATGATTTTAAGTACAAATCTACAAAAAAACATTCTATTATTCTCATTTGTGGCTGAGTTTGGAAAGTACTGGACATCAGGGCAGTAGTATTTTCTGCACCTCTATGATTTTTTTTTTTGACATGAATCAGAATACCCCCACCTCTGCCAAAAAACAAAAATAAAACGATCAGGGGCCTATAAGATGCCTAAAAACGAGGCATTTTAAATCTTTCTCACATGCCAAAATTGCAGCAAAACCTGTGCAGCTCTTCTGGGTAGAATTATTAGTCATACTAAGCAAAATGCAAACAAACCACTTATTATTTGTTTTGGAAAACAATGCATGCCCAAATTGATTTATCATGTTTTGGGAAAAAGAAAACAGGGAATTAATGATAACAAGAAAGATTATAGCTTTACTTCAACAAATTTCCTTAAAATATGTCACAATTCAAATAGCGTCATGAACTAATCAATTATAAATTGAACTGATTAATGCCAATAAGGACGTACTGTCTTTACTTATAAAATACAGGGTGTCCCTGAATTTCCTTGACACGTGATACTGTTGTAACAACAAAAAGTTCAAACGAGAATTGAGTGGTATTTTAGAAGGTACCAAAGGGTCTATCATACCGAGCTTTCAAAACATTTTTTTGTCCTTCAACCCCTAAAACTCACCCCCAACTTTTTTTCAAATAGCACCACACAGCTTTTCTACATAAATGAGGTCATTATTTTATTTAGAATTTTGTAGTGCCTTTGATTTCATACACAAACCAATTTTTTTCGTAGTCATAAGCATACGATAAATAAAATAAGTATTTGTTTCTGACGTAACATTTCCCTAATAAAAAAGGATAAAAAACAATTGATTTCGAAAGCATGTATGATAGGTAATTCAGCACCCTTAAAAAAACTACTTAGTTTTCTTTTACTTCCCACACCGATAGGTGTGAAAATTTTCGATTTCGAGATAATACGTTTTTTGGATGTTTTATGATGTCCACATAACGAAAATCCACGTCAATCATTTCCGTCGGTCTGTCGGTCTGTTTGTCGCTTTTTTCTAGCCTCGTAATCTCAGCGACCGCTGCATGGATTGTGATGAAATTTGGGCAGCGATATGCTGTGGGGTCGTAGTAGGTAATGTTCCTATAATTTTGAAAATCGGTGCATGAGCGGCGGAGTAATTAGCAAAAAACAAAAAAAAAATATTGCTCAAACTTCTTTTTTAGGCATTTTAAGGATTCCTGATAATTTTCTACTTTTTTTTGGGTGGGGGTGAAATTGGGGCGGTTGAGAGATGGGGGGTTGTAAAATTGAAAAATTGGTTGCTTTCATAATAGACTGTCCACTGACCTGTGAAGGAAGACCTAGCGACATAAATAACTTTTTTAGGTCCATCCGACCATTGCCTTACCTATTACAGAAACCAAAGGAAGTTTTTCTGGTGTCAACAAATATGCGAGAGTATTGCTTTAGATCGTTCTATCTTCTGTAACGAGAAAACTGTTGAATTGATTTTAATGAAATTTTGACACAATATTACCACCGTGGCGAGGATGGAACACGCGTATGGTTTTTATAAATCTTGCCAGTGGCGGCGCAGAAATAATAAAAAAAATAAAAATATAAAACAGCTCAAACTTCGTTTTTAAGCGTTTTAGAGGTTCCTGATCATTTTCTGCGTTTTGTTTTTGGGTGGGGTGAAATTGGGATGCTTGGGGGGTGGGGGGTTGAAAAACTGAAAAACTTCTTGTATCCATAATAGGCTGTCCCCTAACCTGTGAAGGAAGACCTACCGACATAAATCACCTTTTTAGGTCCATCCGAATATTGCCTAGCCGGAAACTAAGGGACTTAGAATTTTCTGTATACATACGAGTATTTATTGCTTTAAATCGTTTTGTATTTTGTAACGTGGACACCATTAAATTGATTCTAATGAAATTTTGACACAGTACTATTACCGTGGTGAGTATGGAAAACGTGTCAGTGGCAGCGTAGCAATAATAAAAAAACTAAAAGTACGAAAACAACTCAGACTTCGTTTTTACATGTTTTAGGGGTTCCGGATCATTTCCTACCTTTTTTCTGGGTGGGGGTGAAACTGGGGTGGTTGGGCGTGGGGGTTGTAAAACTGAAAAGTTTTTAGTATTGATAATAGGCTGTCGATTGACCTGTGAAGGAAAGTCCTAGCAGCATAAGACAATTTTAGGAGGGGGGGCGGCTGGCAATTATTTGGTTGCAAGGGATCTCAGACTAAAGCTTAATGCTCTGGGAAAATAATAAACTGGTATCGCCGTAATGTCTGGGAAGTACTGAGTTAATCAACTTGACATCGTTTTTTTATCCCTTTTTTTACGAAAATAAAAACCTTATTCTATTAATCTTATGCTTATAAATTTATGAAAAAAAGGTTTGTGTATAAAATAAAAGGTACTACAAGATTTTAAATGAAATAAGGATTTCATTTATGTAGGAAAAACTGTGGGGTGCTATTTGGAAAAAGAAAGTTGAGGGTGAGCTTTAGGGGTTGAATTGATACCTTCTACAATACCACTCAATTCTCGTTTGAACTTTAAGGACGCAAAGTCTTTAAAATTAATACAAATCAATATATTAATTGATTGTACATTAATATTCACAGCATTTGCCAAACCCGTTTAAAAAAAATCTTCACAGAAATATACATATACTATGTTTTTCATGTATTACAAATCACATATTTTGCACCAAGCTATCTATCACATGGTGTACTCAGATGAACTAATTCTAAAACAATAATAAACTATAAATTGTAAAAACATTGAGTAATGGCAGAAAGGACGCAAAGTTTTTAAAATTAATACAGATTAATATATTAATTAATTGTACATTCTTCACCGCGACATAGATATAATATACACCGTGTCCCAGGCCGAATGCCGAAAAAAGAAATCGCACTTAGGTTTCAGTATGTGAAGCGGACATCAGTAGGAATTATTATGAAATTCTCATTTATTTCAGAGAAAACAACGTTTGAAGTTTGGTTGTAAAGATAACTGAAACGTGTGTGGCCTAGTTTCACTTTCTGGCATTCCTTGCAAAAATGGAGAAGGTCGGATTACGCTAACGGGTATTTTGAATGTTTTTGCCGATTGTTTAAGCAAATATCATATGATGTACTGCTTGTATGGTAGAAAGATGATAAAGAGACCCAAACATTAACCAATTCACGATATATTTGAGGGAATTTCAACTTTTTTGCTATTAAGAATAAACATATAATTTAATCATATTATATCATAAGTCGGTGCCAGAAATCATCCCTTGAAGTTTTCGGGATTCGTCCTGGGTATAATATATAATGATTTTTTATATTTTACAAATTACATATCTTGGATTAAGCTATCTGATTTATCCCATGATGTACTCAGATGAGCTAAATTCTAAAAACAGCTCTATAAATTGGATGTTTCAACATACATTAATGAACTGAATGCCAATAAGGATGATAAAATTGAAGAAAGTATAAAATATATGTGTCACAACTTGACTATTTAATATTATTCACAGCTTGGTAAAGTATTCGACATGTTTGTGTATGTACTTTCAAAAGTGATTTATCTTTAACCCTTTCTTGTATTTCTTACATATGGTACTGCTCAGTTGCAATTGAATATGCAATCATATTTAATTAAATTATTAACGTACTAATAACACATTGAGAGTTCTGTTTACATTTCTTCATTTGAATGAAAAACATAGGTAAGCAAATAATAAAAATAAGAGAATGAAAAGATGCAACGCCATGGCAAAACTCCTCAGTTCATGCCTTGAGGGAGATATTTCTGCAAAATTACCTGAATTAGATTAAAATTCCCTGAGACAGCTTTTCACAAATAACATGCTGAAAATGAATACATGCTTCATAAAATAGAAACTGATGGGTTTTAGAACACTGAAATTATCACATAAATTCTAGCCCTCGATCTATAGAGCTTGTGTATCAGTTGACCAGTTTTAATCCGAATAATGGAGTGTTTCAGCATGTGAGAGCATCGGTAATGGTCGTGGGCTGAAGTGAACCACCACTGTATCCACATAATCCACCATTAGGTTTTTTATTATTTTTCAACTTTCATTTCAATATTATGAAGGCAAAAATAAAAACAAAAAGCGTTTTCCCAAATGAATAACAAATCCCTTGATGTTGCATGAACTACCTGAGTATGTTGCTTTGCTCCAGTCGATTTCTGCTTCCCGAATATAACACTAACGCCCTTAGTGATGTAGTTCTAATTCCGTAGCAATTTCTGGAAGGCATTAACTTTTGCTCTCGAGGTTGTTGTGGTGTAAGTCACTAACATATCTGTCAATTTGTGTTCTGAAATATAACAAAATATATAGTAATTACACTAACTCTCAACGAACAACAAAATATGTTGTTCTTAATGCGTTCAGATTTGACTTTTTACCTTTACCTAAATAAGAGAGGGAAGTATTGAAATCAATGTAACATTTCCTTAGACACTGTCTAGTAACGTGAAAAAGTAATTGCATTTAAAACAATATAGATGAAAGTTTAATACGAGCAAGTGAATTTAATCCATTTGGTTATTGCATGCAGTAAGGTCGCAATTTTCCAAAACTACAAAATCTAGTGTTATTTTGTATTAAAGGAAGTCCATATTCAAGCTCCCAAAAAACGTATTCACAATCTAGCCTCATAAATTCATTCAAACTTTCTTTTGCTGTACACCTTCATGATTTTTACCGTTATTAATTCATTACTATTATTATATAAAACAAGTGCAGCCCGGGCTCCGACACACCGAGCTGCTGTTCCATTACCCAGTAACTACTCCTTCACACCGTGAGGTGAGTAATCACTGGGTCCGCGAATCGTGTGCCCTAAGTAGACGAAGAGACCCAAGGATGACTGCGTTCTGCATTCTGGCGGCTAAGATGTGCGCCGCCGCACGGTACACTGGTATTTTGCGCAGTACAGATATTTGGTCCGCTTTTCCTCCTCCTCAGAGACGATGTTCACCTCGGCAGGCGCCGAAAACTCTATAACAAACATCGCCTTCTGTTGGTGGTCGAGAAGGACTATGTCGGGCTTGTTTGCCTGTACAAGCTCGAGCGTGGGGAACGAGTAGTTCCAGTAAATCCGGCATCTCTCGCTCTCCACAACGGACTCTATATCCCCTGAAGCGTATTGTGGGGGATTTTGCGTATTTTCCTTCGAGTTAGTGTGTAGCGTAGCGAATGGACTGTAACTTGTAGTTTTGCCTTTTCCCTTGTGTGTTGTGCGTGTGCGTCTTCCTTGCCCCCAGCTTCACAATAAAACACCTTTTCTGGATGAATCACCTTTCACTCTATTCCTTGTTTGTACAATGTGTTTATGACCTTGTTGAGATGTGAGAGACTGAGAGAGATTGAGGGAGTATGCCCGAAATTGACTTTGCAACTTTTATGAGTGAATTTGTATTCATGTGTGTGTGCACTTGACCTGTTCTGTTTGAAACCCAATGGCGAAGTGGCCGAGTCAACCGTCGTCAACGGTCAACGTTTTTTCTCACAGTGTTGCCACAGTGTGATTGTGTAATGTGTGTTGCAGCAATCCAAACATTCTCCCGGCGCAGTTGGGGGCTTTAACCTAACAATTGAATGGAAGAAGAGATATTTTTGTTATGCTTCTAGTAAACATTGCATCTTTTGTTCGCAGTTTCACCACTCTTACCTTTCCGTCTGAACCAGGAAATACTTCTATAACGCGAGCTAACTTCCATTGTAATGGCGCTAGATTATCTTCTTTAATTAAAACAACTGTATTGGATTTGATATTTTGTGCTGGTTTCAACCAAACAGGTCGCCTTTGTAATTTTGTGAGATACTCCTTTTGCCGTCTGTCCCAAAATTCCTGTTTTATTCTTGAGCATTGTTCCCACAACTTTATGCGATTTTCAGCGATTTTTGAAATATCATGTTCTGGGTAAGATTGAAAACTGTCACCTATCAAAAAATGTGCAGGTGTTAAACTAGATAAATCTAATGGGTCATCTGATAACTGACGTAAAGGTCGAGAATTTAAAATTGACTCGATTTGCGCTAATGTAGTAGACATCTCTTCGTATGTTAATATCATATTGCCTGGATTTACGTAAATGAGTTTTCATTGATTTGACTCCAGCCTCCCATAATCCTCCCCAATGAGGGCTGCTAGGGGGTATGAATTTCCATCTAACTTCGTGAATTGACAAATAATCTAAAACACTATTTTTGTTTTCTTGTGACGCGAAAAATTTATAGATGCCACATAATTCATTCCAAGCGCCCTTAAAATTCGTTGCGTTATCACTATATATTATAGCAGGATATCCTCTTCTCGCCATAAATCGCTTTAGCGTACAAATAAATGCCTTGGTGGTTAAACTTGTAACTAATTCTAAATGAATTGATTTTGTTACCATGCAAACAAACACTGCGACATAAGCTTTGTATTTTATAGATTTTCGAAGCCTAGTGTCTTTGATTGTGATAGGTCCTGCAAAATCTATTCCTACCTTTAGAAATGGTCTTGCCATTGTGATACGATCATATGGTAGAGTTCCCATGAGTTGTTGTGCTGCATCAGCCTTAAATTTGTGACACAAAACGCATTCTTTTAACAGTGCTTTAACCTCCTTAATCCCGTTTATGATCCAAAACTTTAGTCTTAAACTAGCTAATACTGCCTGAGGTCCTGCATGAAACAATTTATGATGTTCATTTTTAACAATTAATCTTACAACATGATTTTTATTTGGTAAAATAACAGGAAATTTTGTATCAAATTGTAGATCTGCTTTAGCTAAACGACCTGACACGCGAACTAACCCATTTTTGTCCATAAAGGGATTAAGCGATAGTAACTGTTTGTTGTCGATAAGTTCATTGTTAGTTAATTGTTTAATAACCTTAGAGAATGATTCAGCTTGTATAAGTTTGAGTTTGAGTTGTCTCTCATGAGGAGTCTTTAAGTTTTTAATGAACCGTAAACAATATGCGAATGATCGCTTGAGTTTGTTGTAACAAGAGAATCTAGTCCAAGGAAAATAATTAATTACTACAGTAGTATGTGTAGCCTTACGTTCTTCTGGTAAGTCATGTTCACTTATGACAGAATCATTATTATTCAATGTTACGTCAGATTTATCAAACAGTTCCCTGGGACCGTACCACCACAATTTACTTTTGATTAGATCTATAGGAGTAGTACCCCTTGAGATGATGTCTGCCGGGTTGAGCGATGAACTGATGTGGTGCCATTCATAATTGCAAGTTAGGGTTTGAATTTCCGAGACTCTATTTGAGACATACATATTCCAACGTGAAGGGTGAGATATTATCCAAGCTAGGACAATTTGGGAATCGCTCCACAGAACTACCTTAGAAATTTCCAATGTGTAGACTGAAACCACCTTAGTTATCAATCTAGACAGTAAGAGTGCGGCTGATAGTTCCAACCTGGGGAGAGTTATAGCCTGTATAGGAGCTATGCGAGATTTAGAGCATAAAAGGTTTGAAGTTACTGTTCCATCCATGTAAGTAACTCTGATGTATATGCATGCACCATATGCTTGCATTGATGCGTCAGCAAATCCATGCAACGGTATATCTCTAATTGCTTGGTCAATAAATAGCCAACGTTTAATTGAAATATGTGATACCTGTGACATATTGTTTGCAAATTGATTCCACAACACAACTAAATTTTCTGGCAATTGTTCATCCCAATCAACTTTACTTATCCAAATCTGTTGCATTAAAAGTTTAGCCGGTATTAAAAGCGGACTAACAAATCCTATTGGGTCGAATAAGCGTGCTATATTTGATAAGACTACTCTTTTTGTTACAACAACATCTGTCTGGTACTGTGGAAGAATAATTCTAAACGCATCTTCATGTGAACTCCAAGATAATCCTAAGACTTTATTTGAGTTAACCTTATTGATGTGCAAATCTTGCTTAGTTTCATCACTACCAGACAATAATTCTTTGTTGTTAGAATTCCACTTATGAAGACAAAAGTTTGCTGATCCTAAAAGATCTAAAAGTTCCTTGCGCAATTGTTTTGCACCTTCAAATGAGTCTGATCCACAAAGTACATCATCAACATAGGTTTGCTTCAGTAGTGCATTTGATGCCAAAGGATAAGTTATTTGTTCATTTTTTGCCAACTGAACTAAACACCTTGTAGCCAAATAAGGTGTTGAATTTGTCCCATACGTAACAGTTTGTAGCTCAATGCACTGAAGTGCATCATGAGGATTATCGCGTCATAAAATATTTTGTAAATAACAATGTTCAGGGTTAACTTTAATCATTTTATATATTTTCTTAATGTCAGCAGTTAAAACAAAACGAAATGTGCGAAATCTACTCAAAATGTCAAATAGTTCAGGCTGAACGGTAAATCCTTTCTACATTATGTCATTTAAAGAAACATTTGTGTCTGTCTTCATGGATGCATCAAACACTACCCTCAATCGTGTGCTAACACTTTCATTCCTGATTACAGCGTGATGTGGTAAAAAATTCTTATTTGATGTCAGTTGAACACTTTTACTATGAAATGGAACAATCTTTGCATGATTTAAATTCACATACTCTTTAATAAATGTTTGATATTCCTTAAAGAAACTATCATTTTTTATGAATGTCTTTTCTAAATTTAGAAATCTCTGTTTTGCAGAATGAAATGAGTTTCCTAATGTGAAAACCTTACTATTTTTTAATGGTAAGTCAACCTGAAATGAACCATCCGCTACACGTTTGGTAGTTTCTAAAAATATTCTTTCGCATTCCAGTTCCTCATCATCAAGAGACTTTATTTCTGTATTATTACCATATTCCTCTTGTTCCCAAAATTTTGGTAACAATATGTCCAGTGCATTCTCCTCAATACCACTAGCATGTAAACAAACACTCACATTTGATATTGTTCCAGACTTTATCCTAGTCATAGGTATTGTACGTGCCAAAACCCAACCTAATGAGGTATCTTGTAGAGTTGGTAAATTATTTCCCAGTTTTATTATACCTGGCAACAAGAGATCAAAATATACATCTGCGCCTAGCAGTAACTCAATCGCTGACGTTTTATAAAAATGCTTATCTGCTAGAGTCACATCTGTAGGTATTTGTAAATGACTTTTATCAACAGATATTTGAGGTAAATAACAAGTAATTTCATCTAACACTCCTGCACTAACTACCCTTTTGTAATTATTGACCTGTGAATGTAATGCAACACATACAACTTTGTTTATTTTAGTCACTTTATTACCAACACCTCCAATTGATATTTCCTGAGTGTCAGCAAGAATCCCTAATCTGTGATATAAATCGTGACTTATGAAAGAGCTTTGAGATGCTGAATCTAAAAGTGCTCGTGCTTGTATCTTAACATTATTTCTCCCAATTAAATAAACTTGTGCTGTAGCTAACAATACATCTGTATGTTGCTGTACATGAGATGAAAGAGCCGTACCCGAAACCATTGAGACAGCATTTGTCTGAGCTTCACGAACATTTTCAGAGTTATTAAATTTCTTTTTATCATTTTGTGTATTACCTATTTGCACGATTTGCCGCTGTTGTGATGATGAAGCTTCTTGCTCATCTGTTCTACTTACAGGAGACGATTGAAAGTTTTTCTTACTATTATCATGTAGCAATGTATGGTGTCTACGTTTGCATTCTCTACAACTAGTTGAGGAGCAATTGGCAACATTATGCTTGGATCCAATGCAATTGTAGCACAACTTTTTGTCAAACACAAGTTTTCTACGCTCTTCAACAGATATTTCTTTAAAATTCTGACAGAGATAAATATTATGACTTTTCTTATTGCAGTATATACAAAATAAACTTTTACTTGTGCCTGGAGATGTAAATGTAGCTGCATGAGAAGCTCTGCGTGTTTGATTACCCTTGTGTTGAGCCTTGCCCCATTTATCTTGGGGTTGCGCAGTTGAAATGTTTTCTAAAGCATTGCACCTTTTTTCTAAAAACTTAAGAAATACTTCTAACTGCGGAAGTTCCTTTTTCCCACCCATTTCCAATTCAAAAGCGCGTCGTGTGGAAAAATCCAGCCTTTTTGAGAGAGAATAGATTAAAATAAGATCCCATGCATCGACTGGTAGTCCCAGTACTTTTAAAGAATTCAAATTTTGCTTAATCTGCACCAAAAACTTCCTGAGAGCCTTAGCATCATTACTAGGAATTTGCTCCAAGTCTAAAACATTTTTTAAATGTGAATTAACAATGAATATCTGATTTTGATACCTGTCTTTGAGAGTATTTATTGCAATATCATAGTTTTCATCAGATATGGGTAATGGATCAATTAAACTCAATGGTTCATCTGTTACAGAGGATTTTAGGTAAATGAATTTTTGCACTTTGGATGTCGAGTGATTTGAGTCTACGAGCGCAGTAAATAAGTTATAAAACCCATTCCAGTCTTCATATTTTCCGGAAAAAGAAGGAATATTTACTGTTGGTAAATTAACATTAGCGGAAATTGTATTAGATTGCTGCAAACCTTCACTCAGTTCATTTGAACCTCTTGAACTGTTATTGTTTGAATGAGTAGGTGTGACATTATCTATATTTCTTTTCAATTGTGATAATAAACTTAAGTATTTTTCTTCAACAACCTCTCTATCACTGTCACACTCCTCATCAAGGTCTTCCAATTCAGTTTGTATATTACAATATATGTCAAATGCTTGAGTTAAATACTGTTCCCTAACCTTAAATTCATTTACATCTGTATCGCTATTACTATTTTTGAGAAAATTTTCTATTCTTGTAATAGATCCTTTAGCCCTACCTCTTTTACCTATCAAGAATCTTCTTCTACTCTCAATTTCATCATCTGCATTAATTTCATTATCAGACATATTGCAATACTGTTATAAACAAACTTACAATAGTTCACTGAGTGTCCTTTGCTCTGAATTGCAACAATTTAAAGAGTTTATAAACGAGACTTGGCCCACCTGTGTATCCGTAGTACGATAACTTCTACGTTACCCCTCGTATCTGCCTCCCTACTGCTGCGTCTGGATGCGTAGCGTCGTACGGTGCTGTCTGCCTATGAACAGCTGATCTGCACCAATCGATATTTACCCTCTGCGGTGAGTCGTTGACCTGTGTCCAGCCGTTACCTTCTTGTCCTGCGCCCTGAGCGACGTGACGTGTTCCTGCGTCGCCGACGCTGCGTACCACTGCTGATGCCGCTTCAAGTAAAATTCCAATATGGCTTCCGCTGTGGTTTCTTCCCTTTTCGAGATGTTAGCTTTTTGAGACTGTGATTCATCCGGCTCGACGCTGACCAATGTGGGGGATTTTGCGTATTTTCCTTCGAGTTAGTGTTTAGCGTAGTGAATGGACTGTAACTTGTAGTTTTGCCTTTTCCCTTGTGTGTTGTGCGTGTGCGTCTTCCTTGCCCCCAGCTTCACAATAAAACACCTTTTCTGGATGAATCACCTTTCACTTTATTCCTTGTTTGTACAATTGCGTGTATGACCTTGTTGAGATGTGAGAGATTGAGAGAGTATGCCCGAAATTGACTTTGCAACTTTTATGAGTGAATTTGTATTCGTGTGTGTGTGTGCACTTGACCTGTTCTGTTTGAAACCCAATGGCGAAGTGGCCGAGTCAACCGTCGTCAACGGTCAACGTTTTTTCTCACAGTGTTGCCACAGTGTGATTGTGTAATGTATGTTGCAGCAATCCAAACACGTATGGCAGCACCGGTGTCTCATCAATACCGTATGAGTGCCTTAAATGATAGTAGAGCACTCGTAGAGCCGTGTTGTGCCGATGGACGTAAGCCGTCCCAGCGTACGTCTTACACGCCGACAAGAGATGCATAAGCGACTCTGGCGCCAGTCGGCAAGCTCTACAACGGGTGTCGGGTACATCTACACCCATAACCCTTTTACGGTACACCAAGGTGTTGAAGACACCATTTTGCAAGCCATTATACAGCCCTCAGCCCGACTTCAACCCACTAGACCTTAGGAAAGAGAAGATCAACTGCTCAGACAAGCCATGCTCTTCCAGATGTTTGTAGAATATTCCATGCATTGGCTTAGCTTTATGAAGTCTTAAGAGGCAGTTTTAATGTGGGATTTTAATTCTACGGAAACAAGTTCCGTAATGGACTGCTGACACCTCTGCTTGAAGTCGAGTGTGAGGCTGAGCTCCTCGGCTGCTCGTTTCGCTGCGCTAGAAAGAAGGCTCCTTTACCCGCATTCTCGTGCTCTCGCACAAAACGGATCAGGGGATCGGTGCTGTTCGTTACATAGCAGGCAGTGGCCAAAACTACCCTGTTGTGCAGACGCTCCAAACTCAATAGTCCACGCCCTCCCAGGTGTCGCGGGAGGTATATTCGCGGGACAGAGGACTTAGGATGCAGACTTCTCTCCATATTGATCCTTTTGCGGGTCTTCGTGTCAATTTCCTTCAGCTCTTTCGCTTTCCAGTGTATATCACCAAAGATGTATAATAACAATGGGACCGCAAGCATGTTTGTGGCAGCGACTGTTTTTGCCGGACAGTTTTGACGACCAGATCTGCCGGAGTCGGTGCAAATTCTTGCGGCGGAGACACTCATTGACCAATTCTGCCTCTTGGACATGAGGCTGCGCCACTCCAAGGTGGGTATAAGTGTCTCCGGCATGCAGTTGTCGCAAGGTGCTCCCATCAACGAGCTGTTCCTCATCTCCACTATCTCCGCTTCGTCCTTTCTTGAGATGAACAATGCACATTTCTCTGTCCCGAACTCCATTCCGATAGCATGACTGTAATCCTGCACCATCCTCAGCGATTGTTGTAGTTCGCGTTGGCCGGAGGCATAAAGTTTTAGGTCATCAATATAAAACAGATGGGTGACCTTGTGCCTCCGGTTATTGGGCGTGCCACACCTGTATCCTTTAGTATTTCTCAGCGCTATGGACAGAGGCAAAAGTGGGATGCAAAAGAGCAAGGGACTTAAAGAGTCCCTTGGAAGACACCTCTTTTGAATGACACCAACTCTGTCAACCCGAGTTTCACCTGATATTACAGTGAACCGGGTCTTCCCGAGTGGCATCAGTTGTTTGATGCATCCCACTAACTGATTATCCACCGAAAGACATTCCAACAGCCGCACAATGACCTCATGAGGCGTGGTGTCGGATGCCTTGCGATAGTCGATCCAGGCCATAGAAAGGTTTCGCTTGTACTGCTCGGAGTCCTGCGTGATACAGCGGTCAATCAACAGGTTTTCCTTGCATCTAGCTACTCCTTTCTTTGACCCTCTCTGTTCATACACGTCGAGAAATAGAGGATTTACAGCTTGAAGGATAAGCATGTACAAGATTCTGGTGAAGAGCTTGTAACATGCGTTCAGACATGTTATTGGCCTGTAGTTTTTGGGATCAGACAAATCTCCGGTCTTCGGGAGAAGCACGGTTCGACCCTCGACAAACCAAGCTGGAATTGGCTGCTCCTGATTTGCTGCCGGTGGCAACTGGAAATTTTTTCCACCGGTAGGTGTTTATGCCATCCGGGCCAGGAGCTGCGAAGTTCTTTGCGCCTCGTAAGGCGCCAAGAATTTCTTCCGTGTTTATCGGATGACGCAGTACATTCAAGTTAGGAGTCCTTCTACAAACTGACTCGAACAGCGCCAAGGCCGGAGTGTCTGCAGAGAGAAGTTTGGAAAAGGCGAAAAGGTCTTTCATAGATCATTCTGTTCTGCTCCAGACTCCTCGCCCGCGCCACCAACGATCGTTTAGCAGCGATTAGCATCCGTATCCTGTCAAGACAGTGTTGTTTGGCAGCAACCAGTACCGCTTGACTGAGTGTATAATGGTCGTGCCTGAACCCGTAGGCTATCTGGCGCACTTGGCGCGCAAAAGGCTTCCCAGCCGCTCTATGTTCCATCACACACTGGATACGGGATGCTTCCTGGTGAGCCAACTGGATTTTCGCTTCCATTTCGCGCACCCGTCTCTGTGCTCTCTCAACAGAAGAGTCTCTCACTCTCCCCTGTTTAGCTAGTCTCAGAACTCCAGCGTAAATTTTGCAATTGATGCTTCAAATGTCAGAGGCCTTCCATAGACGTTCACCCACCACCCACCCTTTCGTGTTATGCAAGGCCCTTCGGTCTCTGATATCCCCAGGTGAGACGACTTGGCCGATTTCCCTCTCAGCGGGCCTTATCGGTGAACTGTCAACCTGGTTAACAGGTCTTCCGTCCGCCGAAGGGGCAGGCTTATCTGGAGCACGAACGTATCCCTGCCTCTGTAGGTACGATACATAATCTCGCAAATTCTGAGAGGTAAGCGTGCTATGCTCATTATTATTATTATTGTTGAACAGGCAAGCTGTTCATTCTTATGCCATTTACAAAGAAAAAAATATTCAAAATGATAAAGCTTATAAAAATAGAATAGTTAGTAAAACAATAAAACTTAAATTGAAAACAGACAAAAACAATTAAAAATAACAGAAGTGCTAAGACATATTCACGATTGTGGCATTATCACATAATTTTCACATCAAACTGATTGACTAACTGATTAGTTGGAGTGATGGGTAAAATTCGTTTATGCTGTTTCGAGCTCTTTGTCCACCCTTGCCTTGAACCCGTTGACACTGTCCGCACTAACGGTCGACGCTTGAAGGCTGTTCCACATGTATGCTACTCTGTTGATGATAGAGTTTTTTCTGGGTAGTTTACTACTTTTCTCTTTCTCTAATTTCTTAGAGTGACCCCTGAGCTGACGAGTTGCACTAATCGCAAATATGCTCTCACAAGAGTAGTACCCACTGGTCCACTTGAAGGTCTCAATCAGGTCGCCACGAACTGTTCTTTCCCGGAGTGTAGTGAGTTGAAGCCTTCGAAGTCTTTCAGTATACTCCAAGTCATGTAAGGAAGGAGGGATTTTTGTGACTCCTCTCTGGACTCTTTCAAGAAGTTCAATGTCTTTGACAAAGTAGGGATTCCAAATGTTATGTGCAAATTCCAGTTTAGGACGTATGTAAGTTGTATACAATTTTAAAATAATTTCTTCCGAGTGATTGTGAAAGGCTTTTCGTGTGAGGTAAACTAGACTATTTGCTTTCTTTACTATGGTGTTAAATGAGTTTCCCACTTCAAGTCACTGGTTATTCTAAATCCAAGATCCTTCTGCGCATGAACTGTTTGGATCTCGACTCCATTCATAAAATATTTTTCCTGAGGGATATTCTGACCTATATGGAGTACAGTGCATTTTTCTTGGTTCAGAGGCAACAACCACTGCTGTGACCAAAGATGAATTTCGTAAAAATCTGCTGTCAAGGCTTCAAAGTTTTCTGGGTGATTACAGTACAGTTTAAAGTCGTCTGCAAATAAAATGCTACTAGATACGACTGATTTAGCTAGGTGACTTTTGTACAGTATGAATAGCAGTGGACCAAGAACAAAACCCTGAGGAACACCACTATACACATGTCTTTTTGATGATAAACAGCCATTTATTCTCACAGCATAGTGTCTGTTACTTAAAAAGCTATCAATCCATTTTAACAGATTACCCCAGATTCCGGAGTGTTCCAGTTTGCTTAAATGTCTTCTGTGTGGTACCTTATCAAATCCTTTTTCATAATCAAGGTATATAACGTCCACAGGCTGCCCAGAATCATGCCAATTGGTCCAGTCATTGATTGCTGTTAGAAGATTAGTTGTTACTGACCTCTTCGGCAAGAAACCATGTTGGTTGTCAGGAATTACCTAATTATAATAATAATAATAATGTCTGTAATCCTCAAGACCTGTAGCATTGTACGGTCCTTCCTGAATTCAGAATAATAATAGGTCAGGTATTGACTTGGCACAGCCCGTCAATACTTGTTACTACCGCAACCATGCGAGAAAAAATAAGAAATGCAAAATAATAATAATAATAATACATTTATTTCCGACAGGTTACACCCAATAACAGGAAATGCTAAACAATGCCAAGATAATAAAACTTACAGAAGTTGTTACATGCTAAGTGAGCTAGATTTGTATATACTAATGATGGACTGTTTGTTATCTAAATTAATGTCACAATACTCACAGATCGAATTAAACAAAAAACACAAAGTGTAAATAGGCGACTTCTTCATAACATTGGTATTACAAGTGGGACAATAAAAAGCTGCTTGTTGTCTGCTTCCTAACCTAGGTATATTAAAATTGATTTTATTCAGCAAATAAGAACAGTCTACTGAGTTGTGCAGAATATTGTACAAAAATGATAAGCTAGAAATTTCACGTCTGATAAGCAAAGAGTCTATGCCAAAAAAAGACAATAAGTTGTTGTGGTTATATCCTCTCTCAGGGTAAATACCACTACACTTATAAAGAAAATACTTAAGTGCTTTACGTTGCAATAAGATCTATCGAGTTTTTGTACATAGGAGACCAAATTAATGTTGCATACTCTAGCTTACTTCTGACAAAAGCAAAGTACAAAATTTTCAAGCTTTCAACGTTTGAGAAGGTTTTCCAATTTCGAATACAGTATCCTAACAATTTCGAAGCCGAAGAAGTAATATGATAGACTTGATCATTAAAAGTTAGTCTTTGGTCAAAAATTACACCAAGATCCTTGAAGGTTGGTGGTCTTTCAAGTTCTATACCATTAATGTTATAATTGAAGGTAATTACATTAGTTTTCCTGGTATACGATACTATCTTACATTTTGCTACATTGAGATCTAAATAATTTTTGGTACACCATGTACAGACCACAACCAAATTTTCTTGTAAAAGACGGCAATCCTCAGTTGACTTAATATTCGCATATATCTTAAGATCATCAGCGTATAACAAGTGCGAGCATTGAAGTTTGGATGAAAGATCATTAATAAATATTAAAAAAGCAGTGGTCCTAGATTCGATCCTTGGGGAACTCCAGAAGCCGCTGTGAAATGTTTTGATCTGTAACCCCCATATTCTACAAATAAATTTCTCCGAGACAGATATGACTGAAAAAGGGCGATTAAGTCGTCAGTTAGTCCTACTGCTCTGAGTTTAGCTAGTAGTAAGTAATGATCGACTCGATCAAAAGCTTTCTGAAAGTCTGTGTATACAACGTCAACTTGGCTCTGCGTATCTAATGCTTCCGAAATATATTGAGTTATGCATGCTAGATTAGTCACCGTTGATCTGCCACTCATAAACCCATGCTGATGCGGGGATAACATTCCTTTTACAGACCAGTAAATTGCGTCATAGAGTATAATTTCGAAAAGTTTACCAAAATTGCATAAGATAGATATCTGCCGATAATTAGTTACATTTGCTATATCTCCATTTTTGTGTATAGGACATATTATGGTCATTTTCCAAATTGCCGGATAAGTACTTGTTTTTAAAATAAAATTAAAAATAGAGCTGAGAGGCTTCGCTAAAATACGGATGCAGTCCTTTACCAGAAAGCTGGGAATATTATCGTATCCAGATGTCATCTTGTTTTTTAGTTTACTTGACGCTTTAATTATGTCATCTTCACTTACAGAGTTGAGTGATATCTTAGCAAAATACTCATTTTCTATAAGCTGAGTGTACCTAGATTTATCAGATTCAGACATATTCACGATTGTGGCATTATCACATAATTTTCACATCAAACTGATTGACTAACTGATTAGTTGGAGTGATGGGTAAAATTCGTTTATGCTGTTTCGAGCTCTTTGTCCACCCTTGCCTTGAACCCGTTGACACTGTCCGCACTAACGGTCGACGCTTGAAGGCTGTTCCACATGTATGCTACTCTGTTGATGATCGAGTTTTTTCTGGGTAGTTTACTACTTTTCTCTTTCTCTAATTTCTTAGAGTGACCCCTGAGCTGACGAGTTGCACTAATCGCAAATATGCTCTCACAAGAGTAGTACCCACTGGTCCACTTGAAGGTCTCAATCAGGTCGCCACGAACTGTTCTTTCCCGGGGTGTAGTGAGTTGAAGCCTTCGAAGTCTTTCAGTATACTCCAAGTCATGTAAGGAAGGAGGGATTTTTGTGACTCTTCTCTGGACTCTTTCAAGAAGTTCAATGTCTTTGACAAAGTAGGGATTCCAAATGTTATGTGCAAATTCCAGTTTAGGACGTATGTAAGTTGTATACAATTTTAAAACAATTTCTTCTGAGTGATTGTGAAAGGCTTTTCGTGTGAGGTAAACTAGACTATTTGCTTTCTTTACTATGGTGTCAAATGAGTTTCCCACTTCAAGTCACTGGTTATTCTAAATCCAAGATCCTTCTGCGCATGAACTGTTTGGATCTCGACTCCATTCATAAAATATTTTTCCTGAGGGATATTCTGACCTATATGGAGTACAGTGCATTTTTCTTGGTTCAGAGGCAACAACCACTGCTGTGACCAAAGATGAATTTCGTAAAAATCTGCTGTCAAGGCTTCAAAGTTTTCTGGGTGATTACAGTACAGTTGAAAGTCGTCTGCAAATAAAATGCTACTAGATACGACTGATTTAGCTAGGTGACTTTTGTACAGTATGAATAGCAGTGGACCAAGAACAAAACCCTGAGGAACACCACTATACACATGTCTTTTTGATGATAAACAGCCATTTATTCTCACAGCATAGTGTCTGTTACTTAAAAAGCTATCAATCCATTTTAACAGATTGCCCCAGATTCCAGAGTGTTCCAGTTTGCTTAAATGTCTTCTGTGTGGTACCTTATCAAATCCTTTTTCATAATCAAGGTATATAACGTCCACAGGCTGCCCAGAATCATGCCAATTGGTCCAGTCATTGATTGCTGTTAGAAGATTAGTTGTTACTGACCTCTTCGGCAAGAAACCATGTTGGTTGTCAGGAATTACCTAATTATAATAATAATAATAATAATAATAATAACCCCCATCGGGTGCTAGAACGTTGACGTTCGTTTGGGGGCTTAGAAAGTGACTTTTTGACAGGCGAGCTATTTCGGTGGACACCAGCAGGGTTCGTGATCAAGAAGTCACTTCAACCAAGGCTAGCACACCCAGGAGGCTGGGCGCTCGGTAGATCTCACTTACTCTACCTAGCACCAAGCTCCGTTCCTCAAGCTATCCTGACTTCGGTCAGATAGGGGTTTGGCAAACCCGGGAAAATATGCCACAGAGGGCTGAGCGCCGGCCCTTCTGTCACACACCGTTATTGGGCCCCACACTTCAACGACTTCAGCAAGGCGTGGCTGGGGAACGTCGTGAGGGGTAAGCAACCGGGGGGCTTGCCTTAACCGGCCGGCCTGTGAGGAGAAAGCCTCAACAAAACCCGACAGTAAAGTCGCAAATCCTCCGGAGCACCTTGGGCCAACTTCGGAGTAAATATAAGTCCCTTCTCTCCTGGAATGGGCGTCACCCGGGAGAGCGACATTTAGATCGTCCCTACTCGTGGGAACACGATGCATAAAGTTACTTCTAAAAATAACCAACGACGGCCTAGGGTACGTCGATTAAACTCACCCGAACCCCAAACCCAAACAGAACAGCCCAAAGATCACAACCCAGCTGCAGATGTTTTGCCAGCACAGCCGGCAACCACCAAAGCTGGTAAACCCAGACAGCGCTTACAGTGGACAACTGAAATCAACAAACATGTAATGCACTGTTACTACACCGCCACAAAACTAGAAACCATCTCTACAGGCTACAGACATGAGCTGCACAGGTTGTTTATAGCACAATACCCACACCTCGCAGAGCGTGTAACTGAACAGCGACTCATTGACCAAAAACGAGTCATAACAAAAAACAACCGCCTTACACCCGAAGAACTACAAGCCATAAAGATTCTTGTATCCAATGAAATGAATACTGCCCATCCGAATCACCCGCAGACCTCAAACAAAACCACAATCGACAACAGTAGCATACACTCAGAGACAAATCCAGAACATGAGCACACACAACATATACCAGATACCGCTGCCCAACCTAGTGATTCGGTAGCTACTGAATCAATCACCGAACGGCATGCCATTCGTTCCCGAAATAATCGACCCCCAAATACAGGCACGATCAATAACACCAGCACACACTTAGAATTGGATCTAGAAAATGATCATACACCAGATACACCAGAAACAACATGCACTAACTTACCTTCCACAGCCACACAAAGCCAAAACATCACTGTACCACCTGCCATCACACAATCTGCCGAACAAGTGATGAACACACAGTACAACAAATGGTGTGGCACCAATCCTACATTGCGAGATCCCCTGCCCAGACTAATTTTTAAAAACAATACTCTACAAATATTACACACAATAAATGTCAACATAATACCACAATTTTTAACCAAAGACAGTGACCTAGAGGACATCCATACTGTTATATATGCTGCCGCAGCAACCACACTCACACTCAACGGCCAAAAACTCCCAAAACGATCTATAGCCCGTACAACTGAAAGATCTAAACCTAAATGGCAAGTAAGAATTGAAAATAAAATCAGCACAATCAGAAAGGATCTGGCACACCTCGCGCAATACACCAACAATAACAACCGCTCAAAGCGCGTACAAACAACAATTAATATACTCAAATCCAAGTCACCACAACAGACAATACCAGAAATAGCTGATACCCTTAAACAGAAGCTCGCAGTCTATGCTGCTAGACTCCGCAGATACAACGAGTCTAATGCCAGAAAGGATGCTAACAATCTTTTTCAGAAAAGTGAAAAACAGTTTTACCAAAAAATAACAGCCGACAACCAGATAACAGCAATAGAACCTCCTAGTAAACAAGAGTTAACTGAGTTTTGGGGAAGCCTATGGTCAGAACCCAAAACACATAATGAAAACGCTCCATGGATCAGACAAGAAGAGGAAAAGCATCAACATATAGTGGAGCAGGGAGACGTTATCCTTACACCAGAGGAAATAGCTGAAACCATAAAGCATACCCATAATTGGAAGTGCCCAGGCGTGGATAATGTGCAAAATTTTTGGTACAAGCAATTCAGTGCAACATACGAAATGCTTACGGACCAAATCAATAAAGCCATACTCCAACCGAATAGGCTTCCCAAATTCCTCACGCAAGGAATGACGTATATAAAACCCAAAAACGCAGACACCAAGAACCCTGCCAACTATCGCCCAATCACTTGTCTTCCCACCTTGTACAAGATCATAACCGCAACAATATGCAGAAGAATTGAACAACACCTCACCCAAAACAATATCCTCACTGAAGAACAGAAAGGATGTCGAAAGCAAAGCCAAGGTTGCAAGGAACAACTTATAATTGATAATGTCATCATGGAGCAAACCAGAAAAGAACATAGGAACCTTCATACCTGTTTTATCGACTATAAAAAAGCTTTCGACTCTGTACCCCATAGCTGGCTAGCGAAAACTCTTCAAATATATAAAATCAACCCGGGGCTACGTGAGTTTCTTACAAGAACCATGGAGACATGGCGAACCAGCATACATCTCAAAACCCAGAACGGCCATATCAAGACGGATGAGCTACACATAAGACGCGGCATCTTCCAGGGTGACTCTCTAAGTTCACTGTGGTTCTGTCTCTGTCTGAATCCGCTCTCCAACGCACTTAACAACACAAACTGCGGTTTCAACATTAGATACGAGAAATTAAATCAACACAGAATCAATCATCTCCTCTACATGGATGATATAAAACTGTATGCCGCCAATGAAGTACAACTGAGAAAGTTAATCAGAATAACAGAAACTTGCTCGTCAGACGTCAGGATGGAATTCGGACTGAGTAAATGCAAGGTTCTCCATATCAACAAAGGCCAATGGAAGGACCACCCCCAGCAGGAAACAGTAGCTGGCCAAACACTAAACAACATGAACAAGGACGAAACTTACAAGTACCTGGGCTTCAATCAGAACGTTAAAATAGACCACACACAAGTCAAGGCACAACTAACCCAAGAGTTCAGAGACCGCCTTATTAAGCTACTAAAAACCAAATTGAATTCCAGAAACCTTACAAAAGCCATTAACACATTTGCGATACCAGTCCTCACATACTCCTTCGGCATCATTAAGTGGTCACACACTGATATAGAAAACATCCACATCCTCATACGGACAGAACTCACCAAACACCGAATGTCACATCCAAACGCATGCAAAGAAAGGCTCACCATAAACAGGAAACAAGGAGGCAGAGGGATTACAGATATACAGTCGCTTCGCACAAGACAGATAAAGACACTCAGACATTTCTTCCAAAACAAACAAACAAATTTACATCGAGCAATAGTAAAAGCAGACAAAAACTATACACCACTCAACCTATCATGCCCAGACCATGTCGCAGACACACACAATCCCACACAATCACAACAAGAAAAAATAAGCGCCTGGTCGCAGAAACCACTCCATGGCAAACATAGATACCGTATTACGCAAGACCACATAAATGAAAAACAATCATACACCTGGCTGCAGGATGGCCAGCTCTTTCCAGAAACTGAAGGATTTATGCTTGCTATCCAGGACCAAGTTATTGCGACAAGAAACTACAAGAAATACATAATTAAAGATCCATCCATAACAGAAGATAACTGCAGAAAATGTCACCAACAGAAAGAAACAATAGATCACATAACAAGCGGGTGCAAAACTCTTGCCGGTACCGAATACACAGCCAGACATAACTCTGCGGCCAAGGTCATACACCAAGCATTAGCCACAACAAACAAACTAATAGAAAACTCAGATCCGTATTACAATTACACTCCGACATCAGTACTCGAAAACGATCAATACAAACTATACTGGGATGTTGAAATACATACAGACAAGACTATCCCAGCCAATAGACCAGATATAGTTTTCCAGTCAAAGGCCGACAAAATTACCTATTTGATAGATATTGCCATTCCCAATGATGTGAATATCCAAAACACCTACGCTGGGAAGATATCTAAATACACGGACCTTGCCATGGAAATAAAACGACTTTGGAAACAAAACAAAGTTACAATTGTCCCCCTCATTATGTCTGTCTCAGGCCTCACACCAAACACGTTTACACAACACCTTCAACAGTTGGGCCTGGACGAAAAGTTACACAAAGTATTCCAAAAGTCTGTAATCCTGAAGACCTGTAATATTGTGCGATCCTTCCTAAATTCCGATCAATAATAGTCCGAGTGTTGACTTGGCACAGCCCGTCAACACTTGTTGCTACCGCAATTATGCGAGAGGAACTTAGAAAGTCAGATAATAATAATAATGTCTGTAATCCTCAAGACCTGTAGCATTGTACGGTCCTTCCTGAATTCAGAATAATAATAGGTCAGGTATTGACTTGGCACAGCCCGTCAATACTTGTTACTACCGCAACCATGCGAGAAAAAATAAGAAATGCAAAATAATAATAATAATAATACATTTATTTCCGACAGGTTACACCCAATAACAGGAAATGCTAAACAATGCCAAGATAATAAAACTTACAGAAGTTGTTACATGCTAAGTGAGCTAGATTTGTATATACTAATGATGGACTGTTTGTTATCTAAATTAATGTCACAATACTCACAGATCGAATTAAACAAAAAACACAAAGTGTAAATAGGCGACTTCTTCATAACATTGGTATTACAAGTGGGACAATAAAAAGCTGCTTGTTGTCTGCTTCCTAACCTAGGTATATTAAAATTGATTTTATTCAGCAAATAAGAACAGTCTACTGAGTTGTGCAGAATATTGTACAAAAATGATAAGCTAGAAATTTCACGTCTGATAAGCAAAGAGTCTATGCCAAAAAAAGACAATAAGTTGTTGTGGTTATATCCTCTCTCAGGGTAAATACCACTACACTTATAAAGAAAATACTTAAGTGCTTTACGTTGCAATAAGATCTATCGAGTTTTTGTACATAGGAGACCAAATTAATGTTGCATACTCTAGCTTACTTCTGACAAAAGCAAAGTACAAAATTTTCAAGCTTTCAACGTTTGAGAAGGTTTTCCAATTTCGAATACAGTATCCTAACAATTTCGAAGCCGAAGAAGTAATATGATAGACTTGATCATTAAAAGTTAGTCTTTGGTCAAAAATTACACCAAGATCCTTGAAGGTTGGTGGTCTTTCAAGTTCTATACCATTAATGTTATAATTGAAGGTAATTACATTAGTTTTCCTGGTATACGATACTATCTTACATTTTGCTACATTGAGATCTAAATAATTTTTGGTACACCATGTACAGACCACAACCAAATTTTCTTGTAAAAGACGGCAATCCTCAGTTGACTTAATATTCGCATATATCTTAAGATCATCAGCGTATAACAAGTGCGAGCATTGAAGTTTGGATGAAAGATCATTAATAAATATTAAAAAAGCAGTGGTCCTAGATTCGATCCTTGGGGAACTCCAGAAGCCGCTGTGAAATGTTTTGATCTGTAACCCCCATATTCTACAAATAAATTTCTCCGAGACAGATATGACTGAAAAAGGGCGATTAAGTCGTCAGTTAGTCCTACTGCTCTGAGTTTAGCTAGTAGTAAGTAATGATCGACTCGATCAAAAGCTTTCTGAAAGTCTGTGTATACAACGTCAACTTGGCTCTGCGTATCTAATGCTTCCGAAATATATTGAGTTATGCATGCTAGATTAGTCACCGTTGATCTGCCACTCATAAACCCATGCTGATGCGGGGATAACATTCCTTTTACAGACCAGTAAATTGCGTCATAGAGTATAATTTCGAAAAGTTTACCAAAATTGCATAAGATAGATATCTGCCGATAATTAGTTACATTTGCTATATCTCCATTTTTGTGTATAGGACATATTATGGTCATTTTCCAAATTGCCGGATAAGTACTTGTTTTTAAAATAAAATTAAAAATAGAGCTGAGAGGCTTCGCTAAAATACGGATGCAGTCCTTTACCAGAAAGCTGGGAATATTATCGTATCCAGATGTCATCTTGTTTTTTAGTTTACTTGACGCTTTAATTATGTCATCTTCACTTACAGAGTTGAGTGATATCTTAGCAAAATACTCATTTTCTATAAGCTGAGTGTACCTAGATTTATCAGATTCCAAAAAAACACTCGAAAAATAATCAGCAAAGGCATCAACAACACCTTGAGGTGAATCTACTGTGCTACCGTTATATTGCATGTTTTGAGGTATTCTGGTTCGTTGATTCTTTGACTGTATAAAAGTCCAAAACCTGTTAGGATTATTATCTAACATAAAGGCTGTGACTTCTTTAGCAATGATTTTCTCCATTAATTTACATATGCAACTTGTAAGACGCACTGGTGGTAGTTGTTGGGGTCATGTTTATCTCCTTTCTTATAGATGAGTGTAACAATAGACTGCTTCCAATCGTCTGGCAATTGTGACTCATTCATGGAGTTGTTCATTATCGCGGTAAGGAAGTCACTGATACTGGACGTACATTTCTTCAAGAATATGGGGGGATTTCATCAATTCCTGGACTTGAATCTATTTTGAGGTTGTTGATAGCTTCTATAACCTTTTCTTTAGGGAAGTGGCTGGTCGTAAGGCTGTTTTCAATTCGGTCTATATTATCCACAGTGGGAAGTTGTTCATTTAGGTTCCTCGGTGAACAGTTCACTAAATTGTCTTGAAAACGTTTCAGCTATCTCTAGGGGTCTGATATTAGGGTATTAGCCACTGGGTTTCTAAGAGTGATTTGTGTACTTTTAGAATTCAATGTCCTTTTAATATAAGACTAACATTTCTTTTCGCCACATTCCAATTAATTATTTTCATAAGATTTTCTGGACTCGGTAAGCATTCTTCTGAGTTTGTTGTTTTGTTTCCTGTATGTTATAGTCATCATCGCTCTTAGTTGATCGATATTTATCCCACAGCTTCCTCTTCTTTTCAATTTCCTTAAAGTGGGTTGGGTTAATCCATGGCTTTTGGGAGTTCTTTTTTACAATTATCAGTGGTATATGTTTGTTAATTACCAATCTGACTGAATCCAAAAAAGTATTATATGTGAGACGATTAGTAGTACTTGTTTGATCAGACCGCTGGATGATGTCGTTGTTGATGTCCGCATAGTCTGCTTTCCAAAAGTTCCTTTTTTCCACTGTGTACGAGTAGTTTGTTCTAACGTTGAGTTGAATGGTTGCAGTTAGCACTAAGTGATCACTTAACCCAATGGGTGGATTAGACTTTAATGGTGTCGCTAGCTTCTTATCATTAGTGAGCAGCAGATCTAATAATGACTTCTGATCCTTTCTAATTCTAATTGGAAAGGTGACTAGCTGTTTGAGGTTGGATTCAGTATATGTGTTGAGAAAATCTCTGGCTTCTATATTGTTCTCATTTAAGGTAAGAGTAGCCCAATTTATTTCACGATAATTGAAATCTCTCAATATTACTACATTACCTTTCTCTTGTGACACTTCATGAATCAACTTTGTTAGACTAGTGTTGTGAGGAATACCAACAATCCCTGGACGATAAATGGAACCAAGGAGCAGATTCCGTGCTCAATTTTCAGTTCAACCCAAATGGACATAACTTTAGAATCTACCTCACTTTTGTATTTGTTGCATAAGCAGGCATTTATCTTAAACCCATTTAGCTATTGTCGGACATAAATTATTACCCCTCCTCCTTTTTGGCCAACTCTATGGTTCTGAATGTGTGTAGCCAGGAAGGGCAATAAGCTGTTTGTTTTCTTCATTAGCCCATGTTTCTGTTACTAGTATAACGGTTGGTAAAGAGATCTGAATTGCAAGATGAAATTAATCATCATCATTCAAACTTGGTGAACAAGGAGTTGGCATTTGCATGAAATGTCACACAACTATGGTGTTTTTAGTTTTTTGAATCTTGCTTTGTCTGTTTGCTATTAAAGACAAGTATTTTAGGGACTCTATTGGAGTAGCTAATGGTTAGGTTATGCTCTCTAGCTTGCTTCGCCCTTTCCAATTCCGCAATGTGGTGTTCTCTCTGTTGTTTGGTCAAGTCAGGCTTTATATAAATATTTGAGTCATTTGGAATTTTGCTTTTACTCTTTAAGATTTCGGTTGCTCTTTGTGTTGATGTGAACATTACTTTAATTAGCCTTACTTTACCAGGTTCATATTTTCCAAGCCTAAAGAGGTTGATGTCATCTGCGATGTCGGAGCATTGCCTGAGTATTTTTAACTGCAGTTTTCTCCTTATTTGCACGTGCCACTATCCTTTTCTGTGGATTATGCAATCCCAAACATTAGTATGTTTTTAGATCTTGTTTGTCTCCAATTAGCATCTCATCATACTAGGATGTACTCGTGTGTTTGGGGTCTGATCCCTCCAATTTCGCGGTTAAAGTTGTTAATTGTAATGTACCACTTTGTCTTGTAGTGAAGATATTTTTCGTATTTCTATTTCCATGTTGGTAATTTTAGATTGGAATACATCGGCTAATTTTGCATTATGTTCCATTATTTTAGACATATGGGTATCCAACCTTTCATCTAGGTACAGTCTGATTTTTTTCAAACAGAGTATCAGCTGAAGAACCATCACTCACGCTTACATCATTTGCAGCCATCTCTTAGCTTCAGTTCTTTCTCATACTGCTTGATTTGTTCTATTGTAATTTTAGCACAGTCTCTATGCATCCAATTTAGGCAGTTCTGGCATTTAAATGGAGTAAATACCATTGTTCACCACCTTCATACACCTGATGCAGCTTACAGAAGTCATGATGTCAGTATAAACACTATGGCAATGATGAATAATTGTTTTACCTCAGAAAAATATAGAGTGTACGCCACTGGATGCAGTGATTATCGTGTCCGTGAAACAGGAAAAACTGTTGCCACAAAAAGTGTCTATGTGTGCAAAAAAACCTCTAATCGAGGTGTTAACATATCGGTCTTTTTAAAGAATGATTCTGTTTCTAAACTGAAATGTTTTGTAACCTATAAGGGCTCTTACGTAGTATATTTGTTTTATGGCACTTACCTATAGTTTATCATTCCCACTGTATTTTCCACAAACATTGCACCATTTCGTCATCTTTTTTTATCGTAGATTAATCGAAATTCCACTAAAACGCATAATAACACATACTCATCTCACTACCACTGCCATCTTTAATATAATATCACTGAAATCGAAAACACATTGCGCCGACTAGTCGGTGATCGGGATCCATGAATTCCCCCTTACCGCTCCAAAACCAGACGGAATAACATGTGATGTTAATTCTATCCACCTTTAATATTCGAAGTAACAAATATTGTCTATGACGTGAATAAAAGCTAATTATGACAGACATAACATTTCATTGCTTGGGTGCAACCATCGTTCCAACCAACACTTTTCTATGATATTCGAAACTGAACCTTACCTATTTTAGTGTCTGCGTGCTTAGCACGATTCTCGAACATTCAGGATGATGCTAAATGCTGCTGGTGAAACAGAGCTATAATATGGTTCAAAGCATCCAGAAACTATTATTTATTAATATCTTATACATACAGGGTTTATCAACGGAAATTGAGTGGACGATAACTGCTTCTCTATTTGAGAAAACATGTTTCAAATAAAAAATGTAGAGGACGATAGATGTTGTTCTATGTCCAAAAAATGTTTACCATTATAGCTATATATAGCTAAGCCGCCTGAAAATACCTTCTAGAAACGATTTTCGTTTGCACTTTCTTGGAAAAGGCTAAAACCTATTGCATATAATTCTACATACCTTAAGGAAGCAAAATCGACTTTTCGACCAAAAATCGTACTGTGCAGGGGGTAGCAGGGGGTGGTTTTCCAAAATTTCCCAAAAAAGTTTTTTACGCTTTCCATATCTAAACCACTTGTAGATCAATTAGGCCAAATATTATTTCAAAATTCCAATCGGAAATATGTTTTTCTTAATTTTAAGTAATCGCTGCACAATGCTTTTATATGGAGCGCCGTGATGAATAACGCCTTCTCCTGAAAGCACAAAAATGCGACATCGTTCCACTCATCGTAGCTCTACAACACTTGTACCAATCAAAAAATGGCTTCTATAAACGTTATAGAGTGAATATTGAGGATTACAATGGTGCTTTTCAATTGTTAGTGCGATAAAAAGTAACGGAGAAAAATGTACAACTATGTCACCGCGCGCGACGGTTGCGCGGGGCTGTCACGAAGGGTCAACTCCTATGGTTTGCCAGACAAAGAACGACCTTACGTCTCATGCGACGCCGACGGTTTTCGTTTGCGGTGTTAGCACGCGTTCAGTTGTAGAAGTGCATCAGCTCAGTAAATATTGAATTGCGTTGAATCGAGCCTCAGAATTAGTGTTTTATTTTAAACTTTAAAGTGCAAAAAATAGAAAACGTTGTAAAAAGCCAGCAAGTGACTGTAATTGTTCCAGATTTATTAATAACTTATACTTATTTTCCTAGTGACCGCGACTAGATATTCACTCTAAAACGTTTATAGAAGCCATTTTTCTGATTAGTACAAGTGTCGTAGATCTACGATGAGTGAAACGATGTCGCATTTTTGTGTGTTCAGGATAACGCGTTATTCATCACGGCGCTCCATATAAAAGCATCGTAAAATTAAGAAAAAAATATTTCCGGTTGGAATTTTGAAATAATATTTGGCCTAATTGATCTTCAAGTGGTTTAGATATGGAAACCGTAATTTTTTTTTTGGAAAATTTTGGAAAACCACCCCCCGCTACCCCCTGCAGAGTACGGTTTTAGGACGAAAGGTCAATTTTGCTTCCTTAAGGTATGTATAATTATATACAATAGGTCTTCGTTTTTTCCAAGAAAGTGCAAACGGGATGACACGATAGCACTGGATTTTGACTCTACTATTATACATAGTGTCCAATAAATGTGTTACGTATCAAAGTTACATTTTTTAAATAGGAGTCCCTATATATTATTGCATATTTGGATTCCTTGGTCGATTTAAGTGTGACTTTATATATCATACATAATACTTAAAACAAACCGTTTAGGCGCAAATCACCATTTTTGATATAAGCAGATTTTAGAAGAAATTGAATATCGCAGCGTCTATAAAACTTAGAAGGCTGTGACTTTGCGGTGTGACTAAGCATGAAATGTGTCAGCTTAGGTAGTACTGTCACATTTGAATTATTTTTGTACTTCGTGATTTCGGTGGATTAATTAAGGAAACTTCTAACACAGAATCTTTTTTATACGGTTAAATGTAAAATTTGATGGCGTTTCTAACGATATAAGACTGTTGAGATTACTCTCTTGAAGTTTCCATTTCATTGGAAATTTTCAATGTGTTGATATACACAGCTTAGGGAATTAAAAAAACATTAGTGTATAATGAACAAATTTTCCTACCTTGATGGCCATGATGAATGAAAACAACCAACAGAAAACAGAAATATGTAAACAAACCGGAGTACCAAGACAAGATAATAAAAATTCCTTACAACATATCCGCTCTAACCAGAAACAACAGCGGTAGCATATCTAAGGTCAACAAAAAGCTGGACTATGACAAAAATGATTATCTTTCACAGCCTAGTTTAATATTGAGATGTAATAGAGATTGACAAATTTCAAAAGTGGCTGAAAATTTTGAAATGAAATGTTGCTGGTAGTCTTATATCTATAGAATAAAATTCTACATTTGATGGTATAAGACAGTAGTCATTTCCGTCAAATCAAAATTAACGCTACCTCTCAATGGTAGCATTCTGAACATCTATTGGAATAGTTGTTGAAATTATTTATTAGTTCATGTTTTAATTGTGCTCACTGCATGTATTTTTTTGACAAGTAGGTAAATACATACCCACATAAAACATATTTATAATTTACGACGGCCTCTTTTTCTTCACCAAAGAATCAAAACTGGACGTAACTTTCACCGATTTACTTCACAACTCAATACAATATCTCTTAACCTTATCTCAACTAGAACTCAACTGAACTGAACTATTGCCACGCTACTCTTGGCGCCTTACATACACTTCATCGAACCATCTAGAGAATTCGAAGACATTATAGAAAACTCTAGACGATTCGATGACGTTTACACTTCAAATATCTAACCTAACACTTTGAATTTACATAATGCATGACAACTAATACACAATACACGAATACCATAATATACAGCATGCTACATTCTTGCCCCCTTAGCGTTCGGCGTCCTTGACGAACAACTTCGATTCTTGTATCACCACAGACCTCATTATAGTCGACCTTTGGTTTTCCACTTCCCGTACATAACCTATAGACTTCGTCGTTGAGGCGCTTCATCACCACGTAGGGTCCCTCGCGATGGCATTGTAGCTTCGAGCATTACCCATTTTTCCGTCCTGGATTGTAAAACCACACTAAACCATCTTCCAACTGCGATAACCTCCTCTTCAACTTGAGGTTGTTATCTCTAGTTCCAGCAGCGTTCTCTGTTCCTAATTCTGCTATCATCTGCTTCAATTTCACGTTTTTGTCTTGGAGATTGTCAGCTCTCGATACATACTTTTTCCCATCACTCAGGCTATTCGGCACTTCCTCTCTGCACCTGCTCAGTTCGTCTTCCAGCTGCGCAATTCTGTTCTTCTGCTTAACATTCTCACTCCTGAGTTGTACAACCTGGTCAGAGTTCCATGACGCATCCTTCAGCGCAGCGTCAAGCTTTGCTCCTGTCTTTGCGGTTTCTCTCTCCAGTTGCGCCCATCTCTGCTTTAACTTTACATCGTCATCTTGCATCGCTGATATTGCAGACACTTGTTTGTTTGTATCCTCAGCCACCTTATTCAGTTCTTTCTTGTCCCTATCGATCTCAATTACTAACTGCATAATGTTCTGGTTCATCTTAGTGCTACCATCTTGTTCTTCAGCCAATGCGTTCTTCACCTCGTTTTCCAGTCGAGCGTTTTCGTTTTTCGAGTTTACGAGTTGCTGATTCATCTTACCATCAACGTCTCTTGCTTTAGACAAATGTTCCTTGCTCTCTTTCGCATCATCGACCGCACCGCTCAAATCTGTTTTCAACTTCTTGTTTTCTGCTTCAAGCAGCGTCAACCTTTCTTTCAACTTTGACTCGACCTTCTTGACCCCTGTCTTTTTGGCTTCAGCAACTGCGTTGTTCAAGCTCTTCTCAAAAAATGCATTTTCAGCCTCCATCTGAGCTAAACTCTGTTTGAGCAGTGCGTTTTCATCTTTAACTTGGTCATACCTCATTTCCGATTTCTTCAGCTCATCCAAAGGCATCAGTCTTTTGATTTCATCCTTTAAAGCAGCTATTTCTTTGTCGTGTTTTTCGTTGAGCTTCCTTAAAGCCGCCTCGTGTTGTTCATTCTTCTTCAGCAGACTTTTCCTGTCCCTTTCAAATTGACTCTTAATATCCATACTTTCCGTTTCTGGGAGTCAAGCAACTGCTTCAACTTATCCCTGTCTGCAGTAAGTTCCCTCATAGTTACCTTATGTTGTTGTTGTTGAAGTTTGGCGATACTTCCTTCGTTCTGCTTTAGTAAATTCTTCATATCTCTGTCAAACTGCTCCTTCATTGAGTTTATCTTGTCTTGCATGGATTTCATTTTGTACCACCATCATCTTGTTAACCTGTATGCGGCGGCAGCCCACCTTAATATGTCCTTTCTGCCCACATTTCCAGCACGTAAATTTGTCAGGTCTTTCTACATTTGTGCGAACTGGCGGTTTTCCATGGAATGAATTTCTTATTCTTGGAATGAACGTAGTGGCTCTAGCTTCTCCTTCATTATCTTCTTCGCCAGAATGCACCCTCCTAGTCATTCGCGTGGCTTTTATGGCAGCTTCAATTTGGAGAGCCTTGATCAAAGCATCTTGTAAAGTTATCGGGCTGGCTAGTCTTACCATTAGCTGAACTTCTATGTCCGCAATGCCTTCTACAAACTGGCGAACAGCGACGTATTCCTGTGTCTCGATGGGACGAATACCCGTTTGGCTAACCTTTGGACTTCGTATGCAAATGCCCTTAAATCCTCCTTGACTTTCTGGCTCCGTTGGTGCAGTTGGCCATACAACAGCTATGTTAAGTGTAATCTTATCATAGTCACGTAGATCTGACGAGCAGAGATTTTCCAAAATAGCTGCAGCAGAGTCTCTGAGCATTGATGTCAGTACACAAGCCTTCTCCTCATTGGACCAGTTATTCATACGTGCGATGTTTTCAAATTGCATATGATAACTGTCCCATGACGTTTTTCCATTGTAAGGATAGGGCTTTGCAACAGCGCCACTGTGTCTATCAGGAAAAGCGGGTGGTACAGCTGATAAACAACGCTCACCTGCACTAAGTTCTCGCAGCTCCTCTCTGACGATTCCCTTCACACGATTTTCCACTTGCTGTAGCTGTTCCTCAACGTGCTTTTGCGATGTCGCTAGCTGTTATTCAACGTATTTTTGTGATATCTCTAGCTGGTTTTCAAAAGATGTCTCTATTGCACTGATACGTTGATCTTGATTTTCTAATGCCTGACTTACGGCTTGCCTCTGCTCCTCCAGTCTAGTCATCACAAGTTCTTGCCCAGTTTTCAAACCGGCGACTGCCTCATCCTGGTGGTGCCTGCTCTTATTGGTGGTGCTTCAATTTTTCTTCAAGGTCCACAACTGTTCGTTCTTGACTACTTTGAAGACTTGATACGGCTTGTTCTTGACTACTTTGAAGATGTGATACGGCTTGGTCTAAGCTGGTTCTCATTTCTTGCATCATATTCATCAATTTCCGACTCCATAGCGGTGGTAACTGGCATGGACTAACACTGTACTTACTTCTTGTTTCCTTTTCCTGGTTTGATTCGATGGATAATCTCACTTCTGACACCAATTGTCACGACGAAGAATCAAAACTGGACGTAACTTTCACCGATTTACTTCACAACTCAATACAATATCTCTTAACCTTATCTCAACTAGAACTCAACTCAACTGAAATGAACTACTGCCACGCTACTCGTGGCGCCTTACATACACTTCATCGAACCATCTAGAGAATTCGATGACATTCTAGGAAACTCTAGATGATTCGATGACGTTTACACTTCAAATATCTAACCTACACTTTGAATTTACATCATGCATGACAACTAATACACAATACATGAATACCATAATATACAGTATGTTACAATACTTTAATTCAGTTGTCGTTTTCTGCAAACCTGCTAATAAGTACTGAAGTACTGAACAATCGCTGGTATTTTTCATTTCATTTCAAAATTTGTAATAATTCTCGAAACTTCTAAATCTCTAGGGCTCTTAAAAGCTAGGCTGTGAAAAATAGCGATTTCTGTCATACTCCAACTTCTCAGTGATATTAGGTATGCTGCCGCTTTTCTTTCTGACTAGAGCTGACATGTTGTAAGGTATTTTTATAATCTTGTCTCATTAAATTTTATTTCGTTCGCATCTCGCATCGTAAGTCAGTTGTTTTATTCAATCAGAACAACCTTTTGTTTATTTTTCAAGTCCTGTTGGGTTGCTTACGGGTAGAAAAATTTGAAAAACTCCTACTTGACTGAAATTTTTAAATAAAATGGAAAGTACAAGAGATGAATATCGACAATCCAATTATCGTTATAAGGCTATCAATTTTTTTAACTGCACAAAAAATTAGGGATTCCCATTTCAAAAAATCAAGTTACCTGTGGTTGAAATTTCCTTAATCAATCAATTTTTTTCTAACATGTACTTATATCAAAAATGGACTTGCGCCTAAACGGTTGGTTTTAAGTATCATGTGTGATACATAAAGGCCTACTAGAATCAACAAAGGAATCCAAATATGTAATAATATACAAGAACTTCTATTTAAAAAAATGTAACTTGGATAAGTATAATGGTAAATATTTTTGCAACATAGATTTTATTGCCCTCTACATTTTTTATTTGGGACTTTTTTTCTATCTCAAATAGGGAAGCAGTTATCATCCACCCACACATCGTTGATACACCCTGTATATCTATTTAGATTGAGAGACAAATTATTTTTTTAGGAATACAAATGCTGACACTGTTGGTACCTGTCCTTGTAAGTTTCCTATTGACGGATCCAAACATGAAGAATAAAAACAAATATGCCCATTCTCTTCATGAGATCAGTCTACAATGGTTGATAAAAATCGGACCTAAATATCCACAGGTAAGAGTTACACTGATCGAATATTGAGGCTACCGAAAAAAATTATGGAATGATAAAGAAGAGTAATGTGTTACTAGAATAAAAAAGATCAGAAACTTTTAACTCTATCGTTGCTTTCATAAACAAACCTAAAGTTTTGGATCATTTTATGATATTTTGTAGTAGCTTGATTTTTTCATAACGTCAAATTTAGTTTTTGCCCCTTTACTGAGTTTTGATTCCGTTCTATGTATACAGTTAGCTGGTCCAGAATAATATTCTAGTTTTGTTATATGTATGTTTTGGAGCAATATGTATATTCGTAACTTTTGTAGGAATTCAAGATGCTTATGAGCCAGTCTCATGAGATGAGAACTAAAATCGAGACTGCAGTAAGAATGTGCCAGATGCAGCAATATAAAACGAAGAATGAAAATACCTCAAATCAACAAATTCTTAGTCATACCCCGACCATTAAGTTGAAGACCGACTTTAGTAACTTCTCCTAAATTTCATTTTATAAGTTTGATAAGACTGTAATCCATTAGACAATTTCTTGTACAATATATGGTTCGATTCCTTTAACAAGAATTAAATGAAAAATACTTTAATAGAGCATTTTACCTGTAGTAATATAGTAAATTTACACAATTTATTCTTCAACAAGTTCAGCATTCTGTTCTGTGTGACAGTTCCAGATATCAGAAATGTCAATGCCGCATTGCAAAGATTTTTTATGATGCACAAAACAGGTGGTAAAATGTCAACAACCAAAACAACGTTTTTTTTGGTTGTATGTTGTGGCTTTTGTAATATTTGTTAAGATTTTATAGTTTTTATTCCACAAGTTTCTATTATGGAGATAAATTTTGCAGTAGCATGTTCAAAACAGCTGTTTTTTAGTTTGTTATGGCTTTTGTAATGTTTGCTAAGATTTCATAATTGTTATTCCATAAATGTCTACTATGCAGATAAATACTCCAGTAGTATGTTGATCTTTATGTACATAGATTCCATGCGTTTTGTCAAACGATTTAGTGCGATTTTGTGGTTTACGTATTTCATTGTTCATGCTAGAGTATTTTGCATCATTGTTGTCGTTCGTAACGCAATGACGCATGCGCCCAGCCTAAAAATTTAATTCATATAGAACTTCTTTTATGTGCCACTCAGTTTCGGTTCAATTTACGCTTTTGAAACTATTTGCTGTATGATACTAGCCAAGAATATTTCGAGAAATTGAACTAAAACTTATACAAGAAATGGTGTAATGTATTATAGTCTTTAGTTCGATTCCCTTGATGAAATCTCCTAAGACTGTACATTGTTCAATATTTTTTGTAGAAATTTGTTTCATAATATACTACTCGCAAGTGAAATCCGAACACCTAGAAAAAAGTGATATTTGCATTGAAAATTTGTTCATTCAGACGCTATTTACCTACCTCTTAAAAAACTCTAGACATGTAAAAACAAAGCATGGCTATGTGTCGATTCAAAAACGATGATATTCGTTGCAAATGTGGCGAGAGAACAGCTGGTTGTGTAAAAGAGATGAATTGGTTGTGTAAAGATGCCCCCTAGAAGACGACAGCCCCAGGTTACGCGGTTAGGCTCCTTTGAACCAGGTCGGTTTGTAGGCCAACGAGAACGTGGTGCTTCTTTCAGAGCAATTGCTGTAACCATGAGGCGTAGCGTGGCTACAGTTGTAGCAGCATGGCGCGCATTGATCGCAGACGGGCGCATTCAGCGAGCTAGAGGTTCTGGAGCACGTAGAAGAACTACAGAGCGCAAGATCGTCATCTACGACTACTGGCCCTTCGAGACAGAATGCGATCCACTCGAGTTGTTGCTGACGCTTGGTAAGTAGCTATAGGGCCCATTAGAATCCGCACGGTATACCACAGATTGAGTGAAATGGGCTTAGGATCATATCGTCCGCATCTAGTGCTTCCACTCACTGCAACTCATCGTCGTCAACGGTTAGATTGGTGCCAAGAACACCGACAATAGTATGCTGAGTGGCATCAGACGGCCTTCCCGACGAGTCCAGGCTTTGTCTGGGGTCACATGACGGACGCCAACGTGTAAGACGACGACGGGGGTAAACGACTTGATCTCCAGTTTGCTGTTAAGCGCCATGTACACCGTTCTATTGGTTTGATGGTTTGGTTTGCCATTAAACAGCAAGTCCCCTTTACTTGTGATTCGTGGCACAATGACAGCGCAACGTTATGTCAATGAGGTACTAGAACCAATTGCCGTTCTATATGTCCGATGCCTCGAAGCGGGTTTCTTCCAGCAAGATAATGTACGTCCTCATATTGCAAGGGTATCGATGAGGTTCCTACAGGAAGCTAAGGTCAAGGTACTGCCCTGGCCTCCACGATCATCCGATTTATCGCCAATTGAAACAGTATTGAATTGGATAGGTCAATACTTGGATTACCCAATCCTCCGACCACGCTGAGCGAGCCGGAGCTTACCAACAACCAGATTACGAGCATGCTGCGTAGGCTAGAGGAAGTGCAGTCGTCAACATGGAGGGCCCACCCACTATTGATCTGTTGTATTTTTTATAAACTAATTGTGACAAATGAGTGTTTATTATTGTATTTAGTCCTACCGCATTTCATCAACCGCAACCTTTTTTCTGTGTTCGGATTTCACTTGCGAGTAGTATATTTACTGTCTATACTAGATTTAATGTTAATGAATATTTTTTGTGTGATAGATCATATATAGATAATTATCTAATTATTAGTGCTGTATACAGTCCTTCTGATTGGATTGAATACAGAGTGGTCTCTTAGTCTGATTTGACATTCATGAACCGAATCCATGAACCAAAAAAGTTCCTTTTTCATGATAGTGAATGTCAAAAATTTGCAAAAAAATAGTATTTTTATGTATCGTAAATATATAAACTTTGTACATTATAGCAGTGTATTAAGCTCTACATTTGTAGTTATTAGATAGATTTGATTATTCAACCTGTGCAATCAGTAACAGGTAGTGATGCAAAATTACGGTAATCTATGTTTTCGCTAGTAATTTAAGGTATTCATTTACCGTAATATATTTTTTCAAGTAATAAAATCAAATTACCGTGGCTTACTGTAAACTGCAAGTGAGCGAATAGATCAGTTAACAGAAAGTTTGATTTGTAAATAAATTCTAATGAAATTTCTCCGTTTTTTTCCCACAAAAAACATAAGAAGGACAACATAAGTTGTTTGGAATAAAATCCAACGTTTTTCAAAAACGTGTGAACAACTTTTAAAACATAATATTACAGTGAAGACCAAAATTTACTGTTGTAAATGTATGCATTTGAAAAATCCGATTTTTGAAGCGATTTGTTTCGTGATGGATATGGACAATTTATATAAAGTTATCCGTAATCTGTAAGCTTTCATTTAAGCCCAACAAAAATTGGGTACAGCCCCATTCGCTATCTGTCTCAAGAGAAGTCTGATTCATATTCAATACGTTATCAAGACATCGTATGTGACGATTACCCAACGTCCTCACTTACAGCGCAAAGCTCGCGGTTTCAATGTTGTGAATCTCCGACCGTAGCATACTTATATTACACATTGGATATTACTCCAGCGGCCGAGAACAATTCCCCGAACCAATCCTGTATCTTGTCACTGAACTCTGAGGAACGATGCGACGCTTCAAGAAAATATGATAAGAAGGCCTCTTAATTTACAGTAAATTATGTTAAATTACCAATACAACAGAAATACTAAACTCAATACTAGAATACTAGACCTAACTGGTAATTTTTAGTTGTAATTTATGGTAAATTTTTGGTAATTTACCAATTCATATCTCTGATAATATGCAAAAAATAAGCTTTTTATATGTTATTCAAAAGCAAAGAAACATTGTCTGAAATTAGTACTAGCGAGTTTTACCCGATCTTACGATAAGTAAATGCGACTTGAAAAAAAAATGTTGCAGAAGTAGCGAATAAGTGGTCGAGAACTTAAACTTGCGTTTTAAAAATGTACGTCTTGTCAAATAATACTTTTTTTTGTAGACCGAAAGTTTGAGTGCTCAAGACAGACCAACTCAAAAAAGAAACCATACCAACAATGTTGATGGTCTAACGGTTGACAGATATACATATGTTAGGAGCAAACACCGATTTCGGCCAATGGACGGAAAATATGGTCAAAACGCGTTTTGGCTGCTACCGTTTTGCCAATTATCGCTTTCCGGCTGTTCAATGTATGCCAGAACGCGTTTTGGGTCAACTACGATTGCCAAAACGCATTCTATTCTGCTGCGATTGCTATTGTGAGTGTCTCAGCTTGTAAATGACACATCTGGAGCTAGTGTATTTATTTAGTATTTGATCTTTGTGCGGGTTAACACAGTAGCTAGAGAGTGCGATGAAGACCTAAGATTATGTTTTAATGACGAACTGCAAAACGTCATAAGTGGTAGCAATGATAGTAGTAATATTTGTACAAGAGAAAGATACGACCAAACACTCACAGAGATAAAGGCGGCAAAGGCTTGTAAAAGTGACGGTGATCTTCAAAACAAAGACAACGATTGAAAAGGTATGATATTTTAAAAATTGGCGATATCGAAAAGCTAATAGAAAGAAGGACAGACGAAACAGCCGAACTGCGCGTTATTTTTGCATGACCCACGAGTTATTTCACATGATTCATTCCGCTCATGTGGGAACTGGACATAAGAGATTGTGAGGTATGTTTCTTTCAGTTTTTTTTTTCACGGACCTAAGATCTACAAGTGCTTTTATTCATTTTAGTTATGGATTCTAAGCTCAGAGGAAATATTGTAACACAACCCAGCAAATAATTGAGATTTATTTATTCGTAGTAGAATATAGAACAACGCGTTTTGGGCCAACAATCGTAGTTGGCCCAAAACGCGTTCTGGGCTACAATGAACAGCCGGAAAGCGATAATTCGGACATTGGCAAAACGGTAGCAGCCAAAACGCGTTTTGACCATATTTTCCGTCCATTGGCCGAAATCGGTGTTTGCTCCTAACACATATACCAAAGTATCCCAAAAATCATAAAATATATATTTTTTTTCAAATAATTATTGGATATATTTGTAAAAAGTTTTACCCCAAGTGTGCTAGTTTGTTGGAATTGTTTTATCGGAAGGAACGCAAAAAGTCACAAATATACAGGGCGTCGCATTAAAAATTTGGAATAGGACGTCACGTGACCAAAAACAAATACCTCATTGAGTGACGCAATAATAAGAAAAGATACTATATTTGCTCTAATTTACAGCCAGAAAATTATAATTCGCTACTACTGCCCAGTTCCGAAATATTGCTCGTTTTAATCGTCGTGGGACACCCTGTATAATAGTACAATGATTCTAACTACATAACTAACGTTTGTGTAGTCTTTTTCGTTCACAATATCCCGTGGAATTAGAATGTACCCGAAAAACCACTCTGTATTTTGTAAAATTCGGTTGACAGTTAAATTACTATTTGTTCATAGGTATATGCTGCATAAACTTTTCTCTCACATCTTCAGTGTTCAACTGCACTTTCATGTTTTTATCTGTGGTAAGGAAAATTTCTATTAGTTCTTTTTTTGTTTGGATTGAACCTTGGATCTTTCATGGCCAATGAATATTCGAGCATTATAAAACGTAGGTATATTCGCCGCCCATTTCGGTAATTCACTTGCAAAGCCATGGAGATTAAAAAACTATAGAGGTAGTATAAACACAAAAGTGTTCTATAGATGCCTGGAAAATAACATTTGTAAAACGTATTGCTAATTATCAAAGTTGCGAATTGAAAACTAAAGATTAATCATCAAAAGAAACGAATACATTTAAGTACCTATGATAGGCTGTTCTTGTGTAAAAAATATCGCATCATCTTTACCATGCTCTTGTATACCGGATGATTGAAATTCGACCCTCACCAACCTGATCTCGGAAACTCTAAGAGGTATGAAGTGGTCAAATTTGGCAAAATTGTGCATACAGGGTGAGTTTTTAGTACCGGCTCAGTCGATAACTCCGCTACTGTAGAAGATAGCGAAAAAAGTTTTATATAAGAGTTGTAGCCACGGATATGCTCCTTACTAGAAAATATCTAGAATCATACAGGGTGATCTATAACTACGTGGCGATACAAACATGCATTTTTTTCAAATGAGACACCCTATATATTATTCCATATTCAAATTTCACTGATGATTTCCGTTCTTACAATGTAGTGCATTGTTACATTATACAAGGTATTTCAAAAGTTATGACCATTTTTATATCCAAATCGCGGTCAAATGGACGTACTGTTTATCAGGAACTAATGAATCAAAAATTATTTTTTTTACACAAAAAGATTAAAAATATATAATAGTTTTAAAATCGGCTATAAAAAAGCCCGTGATGCATATTCGTATACAGGGTGATGTAGAATGCAAAATCTAGTTATCTCTCTTTTTTTTTAATGTAACCCCCAATATTTTATAATACCAAAGAATTGCCTTTCATTTGCTCTTTCTTCTTTGTATAGCACTTGTTATGGCTGCACTCATTAGTTTCTGAGATATTTCGATTTTTCTACAAATTTTAAATATACTTTCCATTTGTTTGCGAAAATTTATTTTGAGAAAATACTATCAAATTTTATTTAAACAACTAAAATATAACGTCATAATAGTACTTAATCAAGTCAAAACACTGAATTAACGAGATAATATAGGTCAAGTGTGCTGAGGAAACAATTTTACAGACGTCATGCATAATTATCAAGCAGTTATCAGATAGGCTATGAAATATTAAACAACACAGTCCAAATAAAACGATTCTTCAATCTTTCAAACGCATTAGTTTTAGAGTACCTCCGTTCTGGATATTGCTGTTCATAGTTGATATATTCTAAAGGCAAGTAGACAATCTCTCAAAGATTCTCCTAAATACCCTCAATGGAAAAATTAATTTTTAAAGCTGGTTTTTCACACAGTACGGAATTCTTGAGCAGTTTACGAAAACTGCCAATTTTTCAAAGCCTACCTGATAAATATGCTCGATAATTATGCATCACGCCTACAAAATTGTTTCCTCAGCATACTGGACTTTATTATCTCGTTGATTTAGGGTTTTGACTTCATCAAATAGTATCATGACCTTATAATTTAGTAGTTCGTTAAACAAAACAAAAATTAGATAGTACTTTCTCAAAATAAATAAATTTCAGTACACAAATAGAAGCCATATATTAAATTTACCGAAAAATCGAAATATCTCGGAAACTGATGGACGTAGGTACAACAAGTGCTATACATAGATGAAAGAGCATATTAAAAGCAATTCTTTGGGATAATAGAATATTGGGGGTTACGGGGGAATATGCGTCGCGGGCTTTTTTTATAGCCGATTTTAAACTAGAGGATATTTTTAATCTTCTCATGTAAAAAAATTATTTTTGATTCATTACTTTTTGATATACAGTACCTTCATTTGACCGCGATTTGGATATAAAAATGGTCATAACTTTTGAACTACCCTGTATAATGTAACAATATCCTATATTGTAAGAACGGAAATTATTAGTAGAATCTAAAAATGGAATGACATATAGGGTCATTTAAAAAAAATGCATGTTTGCATCACCACGTAGTTATGGATCACCCTGTATAAATCTAAATATTTTCTGAGCAAGGTGCATATCTGTGACTACAACTTTTATATACAACTTTTTTCGCTACCTTCTACAGTAGTGGAGTTATCGACCGAGCCAGTACTAAAAACTCACCCTGTATATACGTAACTAAGAAAATAGCAACAAAATATATTTTAAATTTAAACTATTTCCTTTGTTCAATTTCACAAGTATTAATCCAATTTTATTGTATATACGGAATTAAATGTAAGTAGCCAGGAACAGGAAAGGGGAATAAGAAATAGCATGTCCAAGTTGTAAAATGATGTGACCTGTAGTCATTTTATTGAATACTTATATGATAATAAACTTCCATGCATTGACAAAACTGCTTGACAGTATGCTTATCAAATGCACACATCTCAATAAGGATAACTTAGCTGTTTTGAAGACTATGTAATCGTAATATCAAAGTGCTGACCAGTAGCGTGCCAAGGTCTTTGGGGGCCCCCCGCAATTTTTTTCACGGGGCCCCCTGTATATAAAAAAATATTTCAAATCGGTTTATATATAGAAAAAAATTGAAGTGGAGTGACATTTGTAACATACAAGAATGTAACAAAAATAAACAAATAAAACACCTTAATTCTAAAAATTTTATTATTATGATTTGACTTGCATTTCATGTAAAGAAAAAAACTGTTTTTTGTATGTAAAGTAACAAATGTATCAACTATTTGGTCTAACCTAGCCTTCTGCCCGTTCATTTTCTATTTCTGCAGAAAAGAATGCCAAAGAACTTAGTCGCGATCCACCCATTGTCGATCTTGCAAAACTTTTTATTAGTTTTAGTTTTGAAAATGATCATTTTGCTTGAGCGGAACGTGAGCGCCAAGCCATCGGCATCGACTGTCTGGGATTCCCTGAAATAACTTGTCGCAGTTGTTACTGAGGTCAGCACCAAGGAATTCGAATAGGTTAGAAGAAGTAAACAATCCAAAGTAGTGATTCAGCGGCAACTTGATGATGGTATTTATAGCATACTGACCGCTAATAAACCCGTATACCCTTTGTTTCTACACCCTCTTCGAGATAGCAGGTGAGGAACTCTAAAAATAATGGCACGAATAATAGAATAATATAAATAGCAACCTTGCTTTGGGTGATCGTTTCGGGTTTATTGTTATAGTTTTGAGCAAATTTTAGGTTTTAACGGTGCAAAAGTTAAAAGACTATTTTAAACAATTCCACAAGATTTAAATACTGCGGATTTCTGTCAAAAATAATATCGTGTTTGTTAACACAGTAAATAATAACAAACGAGTCCTGGGAACACACACATGCCTCTTACAGCATTTTTCTATAACCTATTCGAATTGCACACGAATGGCGTCGCGTCAGTGTAACGTTGCACTTATTCTTGCCGTTTTGGATTCTACGTTCGACTACGTTGTCGTGTTGTCAAATTTTGCCATAAAATAAGTCTTGAAAAGGCAAAATATTGTCACGACGGCCTCTTTTTCTTCACCCAGGGAATCAAACTCGACGTAACTTTCACCGTTTTACTTCACAACTCGATACAATATCACTTAACCTTATCTCAAGTACAACTCAACTCGACTGACTACTGCCACGCTACTCGTGGTGCCTTATATACTTCATCGAACCATCTAGAAGATTCCAGATACCCAGATGACATTCGAGAATGTCGATCTGTCAGTCTAGAAAATTCCAGATGATTCGATGACGTTTACACATCAAAAAAATCTAACCTAATCATTGTGAAAGAAACATTAACAAATCCAAATAAGCAATGTAATATACAGGATGTTACACTCTTCCCCCCTTAGCGTTCGGCGTCCTCGACGAACAGTTCGCTTCGATCCTTGTATGGCCACAGGCGATCGCTATGGACGACCTTCGGTTTTCCACTACCCATACGTATCCTGTAGACTACGTCGTTGAGGCGCTTCATCACCACGTAGGGTCCCTCCCAATGGCGTTGTAGCTTCGGACATCTACCCCTTCTCCGTCGTGGATTGTAGAACCATACCAGATCACCTTCGACGAACTTTGGGCTATTTGCTTTGAGATCGTATCTGGCTTTCATTCTGTCGCTGGCAGACTGGATGTTTCCTCTAGCAGACTCATGGATATCCCAGAGCGTTTCCTGAAGCTCGCTCACCCATTCGCATGGAAGACGGCGTTCCGTTTCTGGGGGTGGACCAAGAGCTAAGTCCAGAGGCAGCCGTAGTTCTCGACCAAAAATTATCTTCGCTGGGCTCAACCGAGTTGACTCGTTCACCGCTGATCTGTAGGCCAACATTCCCAGAGGAATCTTCGTATCCCAATCAGACTGATGTTCGTTAATGAATTTTGATAGGTAATCCAGGATTGTCTTGTTGAAGCGTTCCACCATCCCGTCGGACTGCGGATGAAGAGCAGTTGTTCTAGTCTTCCGAATTCCGAGTTTTCTCATCAGCTGTATGAAGACTTCCGATTCAAAGCTTCGTCCCTGGTCTGAATGTAGTTCATTAGGAACTCCGAATCTGGACACCACGTGTTCTAAAAGAGCCTGTGCCACTGTGCCTGCTTCTTGATTGGGCACAGGAATTGCTTCTGGCCATTTAGAGAAATAATCCATTACAACAAGCAGATACTTGTTCCCAAGGCTGGTTTCCGGCAAAGGACCCAAAATATCTATGGCGATTCTCTCAAATGGCGCTCCAACGTTGTACTGCTGCATGTGTGATCGTTGACGAATACTTGGACCTTTTCTTGAGTTGCAAACATCGCACGTGGAACAGTAATTTTCAACATCTTCGCGACAGCCAACCCAGTAAAATCTCTCCTTGATTCTTTCCAGGGTCTTCCTGATGCCAAAGTGACCCCCACTGCTACTATCATGTAGTTGTTCCATAATTGCTTTCCGTAATTTCCTTGGTACTACAAGTTTTTCTTTAGCATGTCTGCCATCAGTATCCTCCCAGATTCGATACAGGAGGTTACCCCTTACCTTTAGTGAGTCCCATTGTGCTAGGTAGGCTTTAGTGATGGGACTCATAGCACTTATTTCCTGTTGATTAGGCTTGATTCCATTTAATAGCGAATGAATAACTAACCCTAGCTCAGCGTCTTGTGACTGAGCTTGCTTGAAGGTTTCTAGTGAAATCTTGGTTCCTTCCAATTCAAATTCTTCTATTCTTAATGTGTTTATGTCGAATTCTCGTTGTTTCTCTTCTTTCGAGCAGTGCTTACAGTCTTCATCACAGGGCCTGCGTGACATAGAATCGGCATTTCCGTGTTGCTTTCCTGGACGATGACGAATTTCAAAGTCATAGCTTTGAAGGTATTCAATCCATCGAGCAAGCTGGCCTTCTGGATTCTTGAACTTCATTAACCACTGCAAAGCTGAATGATCGGTTCTCACGACAAATCTTCTTCCGTACAATAAATGGTGGAAATTTCCGATCCCTTTCACCACACTGTACAACTCTTTTCATGTCACACACCAGTTTTTCTGCGCTTTGTGCAAAGTTTTACTGTAGTATCCAATTACCTTTTCGATGCCATCTTGTTCTTGAGATAAGACAGCTCCAACAGCATATTGGCTAGCGTCTGTGTCCAAGTAGAAAGTTCCTTCCCTTGTAGGATGAGCTAGTATCGGTGAGGAGGTCAGAGCCGTTTTCAATGCGCCGAAGGCTTCTTGGCAGATGGAGTCCCAATAAAACTTATTACCATTTTCAGTTAAGGCAAATAATGGTTTGGCGATGGTAGAGAAATCTTTCACAAATCTGCGATAATAACTGCACAGTCCCAAAAAGCTTCGTACCTCATGAGTGTTGGACGGTACTTTCCATTCCTTCACAGCCTGCACCTTCTCTGGATCCGTCCGGATTCCGTCTTTGGTTAACAGATGTCCGAGGTATTTTACTTCCCTTTTGAAAAGATGGCATTTCTTAGGGTTTAGCTTCAAGTTCGCTTCCTTAAGCCGCTGGAAAACTTGTCTTAGTCGGAGTAGCTCTTCTTCAAAATCCTTTCCAAACACAATAACGTCATCGAGATATATCAGTGCTGTCTTCCAAGATAAACCTTGTAGTACAACATCCATTAATCTTTCGAAGGTACTGGGTGCATTGCATAGACCGAAAGGCATTACTGTAAACTGCCATAGCCCAGCACACGATGTAAATGCCGTTTTCTCTTTATCTTTTTCATCCATTTCAACCTGCCAGTACCCACTTTGCAGGTCCAAGGTGGAGAACCATGAAGAATTTCCAACTGCATCCAAAGTGTCGTCAATTCTTGGTAAAGGGTATGAATCCTTTTTGGTCAAATCGTTGAGCCGCCTGTAATCCACACAAAACCTCGTTGATCCGTCCTTCTTCCTAACAAGGACTATCGGAGAGGCCCAAGGGCTAGATGATGGCTCGATTACTCCTCGTTTCTGCATATCTTTTACCATATTCTGTACTTCATCAATCCTAGATAATGGAGTTCTTCTTGGGGGCTGCTTGACTGGCTGGGCATCTCCTACATCAATTTTATGACGTACCAGATGGGTTCGCCCTAGGTCATCATTATTTTTAGCGAAAATCGAATGAAATTCTCTTAGTAGCTTCAGGACCTTCCGCTGCTGTTCGGGTCGCAAATGCTCACAGCTTCTATCATACAAATCTTGAAGACTATCTGAGATTTGGGTGAAGTCACTATCATCTTCTTCTTCCGCGCCATCTAGCCTTCGTATCCATGCTACTGGTTCTAGTCTACCCAGTGGCGTACCTTTCTTGATTTGTATTGAATTCCTGGATACATTCACGGCCCTTATTAACATATTTGAAGAATCCGTTATTGTTCTGGCTAATAAAATAGGTTTATTCCAACCTAGCGTAGGATCTGGTTCAAAAACGCACGGGGTAAGGTTATGTTCAAGTGCCTTATGTGCATATATGGGTATAACAATCTCTTTCTGTGGTGGTATTGTAAAATTCCTTGGTGCCATAACGTTCATTTCCTCTAGCTGAACAGCTCGGCAGCTAAATGAAATCTCTTCTGAATCCCCAATGCTTAAGGTATTGCCAGTGAAGTTTATTACGCAGCCAGAACTCTGCAGAAACTCAGCACCAAGGATGCAATCATTTGTTACTGAAGCTACTAAAATGGGATGCTTCTTGCCGAAACTGCCAATGCGAATCTCTAATTCTTCAACACCCAGTACTGGTATACGGTCTCCATTAGCGGTCCTCAGCAACATTCTATCCGTTTGCGTGGTTCTGCTTGGCAACTTCTTTCGAATTTCTTGGTATATGTTAGGGCTTATTATAGTCACATTTGCTCCGGTATCGACTAACATCTTGCATGGTATATTTTCTATGTAACCTTCAACTACTGGACTCTTCTCAATTTTATTAACTTCAATTTCGATGACCATGGGGCTTTCGTCATGATGGCCAGCCAGTTTTTGCCCCCTAAAACTGGCCGGCTCTAGTTTTCCGACTCACTATCAGTATTAGTACTAGCCTCCCTTGACTTCTCTGCCACCTGCATGCGACAGCCTACTCGAAGGTGCCCCTTCTGCCCACATCTCCAGCACGTAAACTTCTCAGGTCCTTCTAGATTTGTGCGAACTGGGTTTCTTTGGAAAGTACCACCTCTTCTTCTTGGAGTGAACGCTGTCGCCCTGACTTCTACTTCATCATCTGGTTCTAAAGAGCGCACCCTCCGTGTCATTCGCGTAGCTTTTGTGGCAGCCTCAATTTCTAGAGCCTTGACCAAAGCGTCTTGTAAGGTTCTGGGACTAGATAGTCTTACGATTCTCTGGACGTCAAGGTCTGCGATTCCTTCGACAAACTGACGAGCAGCGACGTATTCCTGTGTCTCAATGGGACTGCTGACGAATGCTCGTTTAGCTAAGCTTTGGACTTCGTATGCAAATGTGGTTAAATCTTCCTTAGCTTGTTGTGTCCGGTTATGCAACTGGCCATGCAACAGCTCTGTTAAGTGTGCATCTCCAAAGCGTAACTTTAGTGCAGATGTTATCTTATCATAGTCACGTAGATCTGATGAGCAGAGATTTTCCAAAATAGCTGCGGCAGAGTCTCTAAGCATGGATGTCAGCACACAAGCTTTTTCTTCATTTGACCAGTTATTCATACGTGCGATGTTTTCAAATTGCATATAATAAATGTCCCATGATGTTTTGCCATTATATGGATAGGGCTTTGCTACTACGCCACTGTGTCTATCAGGAAAAACGGGTGGTTCAGCTGTTAAATTACGTTCACCTGCACTAAACTCTCGCAGCTCCTCTCTGACCATTTCTTTGACCTGATCTTTCATCTGCTGTAGCTGTTCCTCCACGTGCTTCTGTGATGTCACTAGCTCTTCCACCTGCTTTTGTGATGTCGCGAACTGTGTCTCTATTGCACTAATGCGTTGGTCTTGAGTTTCTAGTGCCTGGCTTACCGCTTGCTTCTGCTCCTCCAGCCTAGTCATCACAAGTTCCTGTCCACTCTTCAAATCTGCGACTGCCTCGTCCTGGTGTAGCTTTAGCTTTTCTTCTAGGTTTACGACTGCCTCATCCTGGTGTTGCTTTAGCTTTTCTTCTAGGTTTACGACTGCCTCATCCTGGTGTTGCTTTAGCTTTTCTTCTAGGTTTACGACTGCTTCGTCCTGGTGGTGCTTTAGTTTTTCTTCCAGGTTCACGACTGTTGCTTGCATATCTGTTCTCGTTTCGGCTGCACTTCGTTCTAAGCTAGCTCTCGTTTCCGCTGCACTCTGTTCTAATCTGTTTCCCATTTCTTGTAGCATAGTCATCAATGCATTCATTTCGGATGCCATAGCTCTGGTTACTGGCATTAATGGACACTGTACTCACTTCTTCTTTCCTTTTCCTGGCTTGATTCGATGAATAATCCCACACTTCTGGCACCAATTGTCACGACGGCCTCTTTTTCTTCACCCAGGGAATCAAACTCGACGTAACTTTCACCGTTTTACTTCACAACTCGATACAATATCACTTAACCTTATCTCAAGTACAACTCAACTCGACTGACTACTGCCACGCTACTCGTGGTGCCTTATATACTTCATCGAACCATCTAGAAGATTCCAGATACCCAGATGACATTCGAGAATGTCGATCTGTCAGTCTAGAAAATTCCAGATGATTCGATACGTTTACACATCAAAAAAATCTAACCTAATCATTGTGAAAGAAACATTAACAAATCCAAATAAGCAATGTAATATACAGGATGTTACAATATGTTTAATATGAGTTTCAAAAATTATGATTCCATCGCTATAAAATTAAGTATATGTATTATAGTTATTACTATGTACAAAGCTTGTTCGAGGTATTTGAGATCGAGGCTGAGCGGGCCCTGCGGGCTCTTTCGGCACGCCACTAGTGCTGACGGTGTACCTAAGAGTAGCTTTTCACTAGTTGCATGTATTATGAATCTACTATCACAGCGAAAGCGAAGTGATCTTAACAATTAATAATTCTAATGAGTTTCTAATTGTCTGCCTTATTTTCATCCAGAATTTTAGAGAAATGTCTGTAGTAGAGCAAACTGCAGCATTTACAGCATATTAAAAAATATCATTCCAATTGACATTTAAACACACACAGTGATTGAAATATAAATAATGTTAATTACAATTAATTCGATATTGATTAACCCTTAAGAAGGCGCTGATGAAAAAAGTGATCTAGCCTCGAGTTGAATCATCTATTTGAAATTTAACAATAATATTGAGAAAATTTAATTTTTTTGAATAATTCTTAACGTAATACAAAGGTCCAGTTTCACAATCATGAGTTAACTAGTGGTTGAAAGAAAACTAGTGATTAGTGAACACATTTTATTTCGTAACCTACGGTTTACGTTGAAACCTCTGGTGGTTAACCAGTAGTTAACCCCCGGATAGGTATGGGTTATCTTGATGTCTATTATGGTCAATCGATGTCAGAAAATCTTGCTTTGGAGGCTATAAAAACCAGTCGAGGTTCAGGCACACACCCGGCAATAGGGGTTCAGTAAAGTCGGTGTGTATATCGAAAAATAGTTTATTTTTTGTGGCTGTGTTTGTGATGTTTGTGACAAACAAATAAGTGAATAATAAACCGGAAAATGAACACCCCGCCGCCGGGGGCGGAGGGGACTCTCCTAACAGGAATAATGTGTTTGTATACGATTTAACCTACGGAAACAGTGACGATAAGGATAAGTCAACATCAGCTGATGCAACAAAAACTGTACCAAAACAAAGTGGATCGGCTGGCATGGATACGGCGGAGAAAAAAGGACTGAAATACAGGGAGGTTACATCCAATGGCGGTAGGCCACATCTTACACAAAACTAAATGTCAAAAATTTTCTACAAATAAGCAAGCTACGAAACAATAGAGTTAAGGTACAATTAAGGACAATCGAGGATACCAACAATCTCGTGGCTAATAATGCACTTAAGAAAGAACATCTTAGAGCCTTAATTCCTAGTCATCTACTAGTCAAAAAGGGAATAGTTTCAGGCGCCGATACGTCATATGACAATGACTATCTTTTGGAAAATATTAAGCGATTCCAAGCGATCAACCGGTATTTACCGGTAACGAAAGGTAATAACCAAACTGATCCAAGCGAGTAAAACTATTCCTGGTTATCACTTGATGATGTCACGAACTAGCCCTTTGTAGGTCATCATTTAGACATTTGCGTAACCGGTATTTACCATGGTTTCAAGCTGTTTTCAAAACATCATAATTGTCAAGTGTCATATTGTGTTTACTTAAGGCCTTTACGGAAACACTGGGTGTGTTCAACGGGACCTAGCGCAAAAGCGCTAGCGTGGAAGCGCTTGCAGGCGCTAGGAGTGACCGTTGAACGGCTTTCCTTTTGACGTGATAAAACTGTCATATCCATTTCCATATTTTAATATTTATTATTTGTATTTTCAAAAACCTAGGCTATAAAATCACAAAACCTGATATTAAATTGACACTAAACAAAGGTAACTGCTTCTCTTAGAACTACAAATAACTTTTTTCCAGTTATGTGCTGCTTTGGTAACCAAACAGCGCTTTTTTAAAGCGCTATTAAGCTGACTGGCGCTTTTTTGACAGCTTGTCGTTCATCGGTTAGTTAGCGCAAAGCGCTCACAAGCGCTGACGTCCGCTAAGTCCCGTTGAACACTACCAATGATCTGGATCCGCCGGGCTATTCATATGTCGCATCGGCAATCGATCGTTGGAAATTCGTTGGATAATCTCTGGATAACACGTCATTTCGTACGCATGCGCCAATTTTGGAAATATCCAGCGAGTGGCAGGCCTGTTAGCCCTATTTTGACAGTTAAACAGTTATGGCTGCTTCCTGTTTCCCAGCAGTCAGCTGATGAGCCTAACCTAAAAGACTTGTTTGTGTTTTGTGTTTGTGCTCTGGTTTGTGGTGCAGATCAGCTGTTAGTCGCTGAACTCTGAGGTCACTGACACCTATTTTGTGTCGCTGACCAAGTGATGAAGGATCGTACAGTGTTACAAACAAACACAATGTATCGAAGAAAAGGTTAGTGTGATATACGTGGAGTAGGGCTAGAATCGATATGTGACTACTTCAGCGTGTATACTGCCCCCACTACGTAGTGAGTAGTGTTGTGTATCGAAGCCTGGGAGGGAGATCGAAGACCCAGGACTATGCTAGCCGCCTACGCCGAGATCGTCCTGAACAGAACAGGGGATATCATCCCATCGCACAGTTAGTGTAGGGCGCACTACAACTGGCTCACGTAGTTAAGTTATTTCAACAGGCTTGGCACGAGATAACACCGTACCTCGTGGACGCACGAAGAAGCACGGCTGTAAGGATAGAGGGCAAGGTGAGCAGTTTTCGTTGTCTGACCAATCATGCTCAGTAAGTATATAGTTTAGGTGCATACCAGAAACCGATTGAGTATTGACATGGTCTTAGCCCACCGACTGGATCAGACACTCTGAGTAAGCAGTAATAGATACATGAAATCATCCTGATACTGTGACATGACTTATTTATGTCCCTCAGCTGCTATAATCTATGGTTAAAGAGGCAGGGTGGTTATACCAGGTGTTTCCTCATACTTCGCCTCCCTCTTATCTCTTTTAATTGTAGAGATAGAAACAAGTTTTTATATGAAACTTTTATAGTCTTCTGTTGTCATTTAGAATACAATATGAACAAAAAGATAAAATAATAAAAAACCTGTTTTTTGTATAGATGTATATTTTTTTTAAATGGGAAACTTTTTTCTACTACTTCAAATAAAAAAGATAAGAAGGATGGCATTGTATGAGGAAACACCCACTACATACATTTGCATAATGTAGCTATCAAATACACAATACAAGCGGCTGCACATGGCCAAGCATATTATGAATCGTTCAATTGCAGAGAATGTTGTGGTGTATTTTGAATAATTCTCAAACATGATTGTATCATGTTAACCTCAACTGAAACCATCCACTGCACACAAGGACTTGTGTATGTGTTCCAGTGTCTAGTACATGATGAAGATATAGTGACACCTTATCAAATGCAGGGGCCATCAACATTAACTACAACGGGGCTACATTGTTACTGACCTGTACTTTGGAAATATGTGCACAACTGCATATATAGTTATGTGAAGCAATGTTGACTAACGTGTGAAGTAAAGAAGTAGACTGGTGCTGAGTTTAAAACAAACAAAAACTACTAATCAATGGCACGTCTGCGTCATGTTAGCAACATTAATACCAATGTTCAAATTCATATTCAAAGTTCATCAGTCAGCGAATAATGCTTGTACAATTTTATTTGCTACATTCAACAAGTAAGTAGGAAACTTTAATCATGCTTTTCTTTTCAGGTCTGCAACAGTGACTTGAGTATTGTAATTGCAGCTTAAAGGTAGTAGAGTGAAAGTATTACAGTGTATAAGTGAAATGTATTATTTTGTAGACTAATAAAAAAGTATTTTGTATAACCCTATCAACTGAACATTATTTCTGCTGCAATTTGGTAGGCTTCATGGCATGATGTGCGACTAGGGCACCCTGTACCTACTTATGCCATCCTAGCATAGGGCCATGCCCCGCAAATGAAAAGGTTATTTACCTTGCAGAGGAAAGCCATAAGAATAGTGGGTAGGTTGAATTATCAGGATGTCTGCAGACATGTTGTCTTAAATATGGGCATACTCACTTTACCAGCGGTTTATATACTTCAAAATTTACTGTGGGTAATAAGGATCAATATAGATTGCACAGTGATGTCCATAGTTATGAAACCAAAAATAGAAAGAAAGTTATGCCAATTTCTCAATGTTTAACAAGATGTCAATGTGGTCCAAGATATCTGGTTGTTAAATTATATAATAAGTTACCATTAAGCTACAGCACTGTGCCATAGTTTGAGTTCAAAGTAAAAATAAAACAAATTTTGATATCAGAAGCATTTTACTCAATTGATGATTTTTTTTTATTTAGTAAGATGGGACATATATACGTATGCCCAATACGTATAGTAGCCTCGCCTGTTTTTTATCATTGTTTATAAACTATTTTTTGTAGTTTGTTTTTATATGTGCAAGTTTTTAACAATATTCTCATATTTCTAGTTTGTAATTTTACTTTTGTTCACCATATGACTTTTGTAAATATGTTGTATATTATCACCAATAAATTGATTGATTGAAGTGATTTGATAGGCCTAGTTATATTTAGGTTTTTATTAAGAGCTAACCATGATCACAGATAGTTTGTTGGATTCATTTTGTATATTAAAGTATGAATACATGGGATTTATCATTTATTATTAGAAAACAACTTCATATCATATTGTGCTTACACAAAGTTAAAATACATATTGTAATCATAATAAATAATGTTCTAACTTTGACACAATACACAATCTACCCTGGAAGGGCCCCAGTCCTGTAGCATCTTACTTCATATGTGCTGTTTGAGATGTCACTCGATGTATCATGTCCACCCCATCCTGCAAAAGTGAATTGCATGACTATAACTTATTAACTACATTTCATCAATAGCAAAAAACTCTTCAAATTAGTTATTAATGTGAATAAAGGTCACGTGTGGGGAACTGCAGTGTTGAATTATTATTGATATTTTCATTTCAGTAATTGCGAAGAACATAACTGCATAGCATAAGGTGCTTTAGGGTACCATCATACAACACAATTCCCCAACTTTAATCACAGTGCTGTGATAAAAACTGTCACCCATACATATGAATAATTCTTGGTTACTACAAATGTAAATATTATACAACACAATGTGACCATCATAAGACCACTATCATAACTAGTTGACACACTGACAATAACAACATACCACTGTAGAATCGTTTAGAACTAATGCAACATTAAATTCTCATTTAAACACAAAGGCTGGGTAACGAGTACCTATGCATGAGACCCAGTCATGGTAACAATTATTATGAAAACAGGGATTATCCAAAATAAGGTGTATAACCCTATAAGCTCCACGAAGATTATGATGTGCCACAATAATGTCTAACATGTAGAGCACAGCCTGACAAATATGAAATTGATTTTGCCCCTTTTATGAGATCACATAAAACACTATCATGCTACTTTACCTGTGTCCAGCACGCACCATTACTTGTAGCTTCAGAACCATGAGTATTGAAACTGTCAGCCGACCCATCCTACTTCTATGGTCTCAGTAAGCTTTCCTAAACTCACTGGCTAATAACAAATGTTCTACCAACCTACGTCCCTCACGTTGGGTCGTTGACTCCGTTTGTTCCAGTGTAGAAAACGAAAAACAACATATGCACTTGTTATCCACAAAGTATCTGAGGCGCGAATAAACTATACCTGCACATACCACTTTCACGAACCCCTCTGTCGATCATGTACTGCAGGGGGTCTTCTCACATTACGCACCCGAGAATATGTATATAGCTGTGGTGGCTCGGCTAAAACAACAACAATGAACATTGACGTCTTTGGGGGTAAGACGTCAATGACAATAAAAAATAAGTACGGTTAGGTTAGGCTCATCAGCTGACGGCTGAGGAACAGGAAGCCGCCATCACTGTCATGACACGCCTCTCAGGATTGCCAGTCGCTGGATATTTCCAAAATTGGCGCATGCGTACGAAATGACGTCTTATCCAGAGATTATCCAACGAATTTCCAACGATCGTTTGCCGATGTGACACTTGAATAAGCCCGCCGGATAGATCAGTTATATGTCAAACAGCTGTCAATGCCTGTCAAGTGGGATTTATGATTCCATGAATTTAACGGACATCGAACAACGAAAAAGTTGGTTTAACAACAAAAAACAGATGGTTAAGTAAAGCAGCTACTGATCTTAATCATCCGATCGCAATTACTTACTGTACAAGAGTGAAATACCCTATTTCTGACAGATCCCAGATCACTTTCCGAACGTCAGGATCAGTGATCGAACTGATCGGCGGGCCTATTCAAGTGTCACATCGGCACTCGATCGTTGGAAATTCGTTGGATAATCTCTGGATAACACGTCATTTCGTACGCATGCGTCAATTTTGGAAATATCCAGCGACTGGCAGGCCTGTTAGCCCTATTTTGACAGTTAAACAGCTATGGCGGCTTCCTGTTTCTCAGCAGTCAGCTGATGAGCCTAACCTATAAGACTTGTTTGTGTTTGTGCAGATCAGCTGTTAGTCGCTGAACTCTGAGGTCACCGACACCTATTTTGTGTCGCTGACCAAGTGATGAAGGATCACTTATGATTTAATAGTCGGTGGTAGTGATCGTACGGTGTTACAAACAAACACATTGTATCGAAGAACAGGTTAGTGTGATAACGTGATATACTTGGAGTAGGGCTAGAATCGATATGTGACTACTTCAGCGTGTATACTGCCCCCACTACGTCGTGAGTAGTGTTGTGTATCGAAGCTTGGGAGGGAGATCGAAGACCCAGGACTATGCTAGCCGCCTTCGCCGAGATCGTCCTGAACAGAACAGGGGATATCATCCCATCTGACAGTTAGTGTAGGGCGCACTACAACAGGCTCACATAGTTAAGTTATTTCAACAGGCATGGCACGAGCTAACACCGTACCTCGTGGACGCACGAAGAAGCACAGCTGTAAGGGTAGAGGGCAAGGTGAGCAGTTTTCGTTGTCTGACTAATCATGCTCAGTAAGTATATAGTTTAGGTGCATACCAGAAACGGATTAGTATGAGTATTGACATGGTCTTAGCCTACCTCTGGATCAGACACTCTGAGTAAACAGTAGTAGATCCATGAAATCATCCTGATACTGTGACATGACACATTTATGTCCCTCAGCTGCTATAATCTATGGTTAACGAGGCAGGGTGGTTATACCAGGTGTTTCCTCATACTTCGCCTCCCCTCTTATCTGTTTTAATTGTAGAGATAGAAACAAGTTTATATATGAAACTTTTATAGTCTTCTGTTGTCATTTAGAATACAATATGAACAAAAAGATAAAATAATAAAAAACCTGTTTTTTGTATAGATGTATATTTTATTACATGGGAAACTTTTTTCTAGTACTTCAAATAAAAAAGATAAGAAGGATGGCATTGTATGAGGAAACACCCACTACATGCATTTGCATAATGTAGCTATCAAATACACTAATACACAATACAAGCAGCTGTACATGGCCAAGCATATTATGAATCGTTCAAATGCAGAGAATGTTGTCGTGTATTTTGAATAATTCTCAAACATGATTGTATCATGTTAGCCTCAACTGAAACCATCCACTGCACACAAGGACTTGTGTATGTGTTCCAATGTCAGGTACATGATGAAGATATAGTGACACTTTATCAAATGCAGGGGCCATCATCATTAACTACAATGGGGCTACATTGTTACTGTCCTGTACTTTTCGAAATATGTGCACAACTGAATATACAGTTATGTGAAGCAATGTTGAGTAACGTGTGAAGTAAAGAAGTAGACTGGTGCTGACTTTAAAACAAACAAAAACTACTAATCAGTGGCACGTCTGCGTCATGTTAGGAACATTAATACCAATGTTCAAATTCATATTCAAAGTTCATCAGTCAGCGAGTAATGCTTGTACAATTTTATTTGCTACATTTAATTAAGTGTACATCTAAACCTCATGTGTGGCTGACTACAGCAGCTGGCAAGTGAGTAGGAAACTTTAATCATGCTTTTCTTTTCAGGTCTGCAACAGTGACTTGAGTATTGTAATTGCAGCTTAAAGGTAGTGGAGTGAAAGTATTACAGTGTATAAGTGAAATGTATTATTTTGTAGACTAATAAAAAAGTATTTTGTATAACCCAATCAACTGAACATTATTTCTGCTGCAATTTGATAGGCTTCATGGCATGATGTGCGACTAGGGCACCCTGTACCTACTTATGCCATCCTAGCATAGGGCCATGCCCCGCAAATGAAAAGGTTATTTGCTTTGCAGAGGAAAGCCATAAGAATAGTGGGTAGGTTGAATTATCAGGATATCTGCAGACATGTTTTCTTAAATATGGGCATACTCACTTTACCAGCGGTTTATATACTTCAAAATTCACTGTGGGTAATAAGGATCAATATAGATTGCACAGTGATGTCCATAGTTATGAAACCAAAAATAGAAAGAAACTTATGCCAATTTCTCAATGTTTAGCAAGATTTCAATGTGGTCCAGGATATCTGGCTGTTAAATTATATAATAAGTTACCATTAAGCTACAGCACTATGCCATAGTTTGAGTTCAAAGTAAAAATAAAACAAATTTTGATATCAGAAGCACTTTACTCAATTGATGAATTTTTTTTTATTTAGTAAGATGGGACATATATAGGTACGCCCAATACCAATAGCCTTGCCTGTTTTTTATCATTGTTTATAAACTATTTTTTGTAGTTTGTTTTTATATGTGCAAGTTTTTAACAATATTCTCATATTTCTAGTTTGTAATTTTACTTTTGTTCACCATATGGCTTTTGTAAATATGTTGTATATTATCACCAATAAATTGATTGATTGAAGTGATTTGTATATTAAAGTATGAATACATAGGATTTATCATTTATTATTAGAAAACAACTTCATATCATATTGTGCTTACACAAAGTTAAAATACATGTTGTAATCATAATAAATAATGTTCTAACTTTGACACAATACACAATCTACCCTGGAAGGGCCCCAGTCCCTGTAGCATCTTACTTCATATGTGCTGCTTGAGATGTCACTCGATGTATCACGTCCACCCCATCCTGCAAAAGTGAATTGCATGACTATAACTTAGTAACTACAGTTCATCAATAGCAATAAACTCTTCAAATTAGTTATGAATGTGAATAAAGGTCACATGTGGGGAATTGCAGTGTTGAATTATTATTGATATTTTCATTTCAGTAATTGCGAAGAACATAACTGCATAGCATAAGGTGCTTTAGGGTACCATCATACAACACAATTCCCCAACTTTAATCACAGTGCTGTGATAAAAACTGTCACCCATACATATGAATAATTGTTGGTTACTACAAATGTAAATATTATACAACACAATGTGACCATCATAAGACCACTATCATAACTAGTTGACACACTGACAAAACAACATACTACTGTAGAATCGTTTAGAACTAATGCAACATTAAATTCTCATTTAAACACAAAGGCTGGGTAACGAGTACCTATGCATGAGACCCAGTCATGATAACAATTATTATGAAAACAGGCATTATCCAAAATAAGGTGTATAACCCTATAAGCTCCACGAAGATTATGATGTGCCACAATAATATCTAACATGTAGAGCACAGCCTGACAAATATGAAATTGATTTTGCCCCTTTTATGAGATCACTATCATGATACTTTACCTGTGTCCAGCACGCACCATTACTTGTAGCTTCAGAACCATGAGTATTGAAACTGTCAGCCCATCCTACTTCTATGGTCTCGGTAAGCTTTCCTAAACTCACTGGCTAATAACAAATGTTCTTCTACCAACCTACGTCCCTCACGTTGGGTCGTTGACTCCGTTTTTTCCAGTGTAGAAAATGAAAAGCAACATACGCACTGGTTATCCAGTTATCCACACAGTATCTGAGGCGCGAATAAACTATACCTGCACATACCACTTTCACGAACCCCTCTGTAGATCATGTACTGCAGGGGGTCTTCTCACATTACGCACCCGAGAATATGTATATAGCTGTGGTGGCTCGGCTAAAACAACAACAATTGAACATTGACGTCTTTGGGGGTAAAGCTAAATTCAGATGCACACGACATCCGACGGTACGAAACTGCTCTTATTGGTTGAAATATGTTGATTTGACATCATTTTGAATATTTCAACCAATAGGAACAGTTTCGTATCGTCGGGTGTCGTGTGCATCTGAATTAAGCATCATAAAACGTCAATGACATTGAACAATAAAATAAAAAATAAGTACGGTTAGGTTGTTAGGTTAGGCTCATCAGCTGACGGCTGAGGAACAGGAAGCCGCCATCACTGTCATCACACGCCTCTCAGGATTGCCACTCGCTGGATATTTCCAAAATTGGCGCATGCGTGCGAAATGACGTGTTATCCAGAGATTATCCAACGAATTTCCAACGATCGATTGCCGATATGACACTTGAATAGGCCCGCGGGTTAACCCGATCACAGTTTCCGTAAAGGCCTTTATTTTTATTTAGTAGCACCTGTTTTGTGTTTAATAGGTATTTACTATTTATGCAGGTATTTACTATTGAAGACAAAATGAGTGAGAAATTCCAATTGAATTTAAACTTTAAGGGGCAGGATTATGTAGTCATTGTAGATGACATCGAGACAGCCAATTTACTTATAAATGGTATGTTTGAATATATATCATTATACTTACTAGTTAATACTTTGAGCTCTGTTTAGATGGTGAGGCAGCTTACCAGTTTATCCAAAAGCAGCAGATGATAGTAGGACTGCCGATTGTGTAAAACATGATACCATTTGGAGCAGAAAAAAGCCAACTAATCAAGACTTAGAGGCAACTGCATTACTGCTTCAATTGAGAGACGAGATGCACCGAGAATTTGACGATGAAAAGACTAAAAACTATTCTAGACGAATTTGTACCAAGAAAATAAGAAAAAAATGTGTCACATTTAATCTGAGTCTGAGTCTTCTCGTTTCCTTTTTTTCTCAACTAATTTATTTAAAATGTCTAGAAACCTTTCCCTCTGCTCCTCTGCTTTTTCCAAATGCTGGGTGAAAAACGAAAACTGTTTTTCTCTAGCCTCCCTATCTTCTTTTAGTTCATTCAATATAATGTCACTCTTTGATAAAGGTTGTACCTTTCTTTTTTTCAATTTAAACCTATTTGATACATCCGCATTAGATGTTGATGGGGCCTCCAAATCTACTGTATTCTCATCAATATGGTTTGATGGGGTTTCATTCTCGTTATTATGTGTATCCATTGACTCAACTGACTCGAAGGTATCTTCAACATGTTGTGGATATATTTTATGTTTTGCACCTAAAAAACCCAAACAAAACTTGTTAAATATTAATTTTACTACCCTGTTTACCTTCATTACCTAAGATTTTATGAATTTCATTATAAAAGGGCGGCAGATCTTCAGCTTCTGACCCTGTAATTTTTTTATTTTTGATGAAATTCAAATATGCTTTCGTCAGATTAGCAAACTTCTGCCTACATTTCTCTGCAGCATTTGGTCTAATATTATAGTGGCTTTCCTGAATGGAATCTGCAATTCTTTGCCATAGTTTGGCCTTAATATTAGAAGCACTTTTATTTTCCTTTGATATGAATGTGATATTTTATTTTTTATTTTCCTTTAATATGTCAATATGAATGTGATATTTTATTTTTTATGACTAATTGTTTAAATGTTTTTGTACCTGTTTATGGAAATGTTTCTTTCCTGTTCAAATATTTTTGTACCTGTTTATTAATTAGAAGTTCTATTATTTTATTGTTTTTGTCTGAGAGGAATAAATACACAAATGTAAACAACATATTTTATTTCACTCATAAATGTGGTATATACATAATAAATTATAAACATAACTAAAACACAGTCCTTACATTTAGTACTATTAATTAGATGGTAAATCAATATCACAGCATGTTTATCTCCTCTATCTAATAGACTCTTGAAGTCAAAGTTACTAAGTTTGCTTCTATACAAGACCATGTATGGATAAGAGTTATTTTTCATAGCATATAAAGATATCTGAGGAATCTCTTTTTGCACTTTTTCAATGTGGTGTATATGAGTGACTGCTGAGACTGAGGGCATAATATTCAGTTTTTCAAACTTTTTTGTGTGGAGAAAGTGATACTAAAAGTACTTTAATCAGTTCTTGAACACAGCAGCACAAAATATAAAGGTGCCCATACTCCTCTCAGCCTGACTTAACAATTTCTATGGGATATGGAAACAGGATTTATTGTTAAATCTTTGGATTCATTTGAATGTATCAAGAACGACGGTAATGAATATTGTCAACAGACTTCTATACTTCACACTGACTGAAAAACATGTATGTTATGTATGAATATGAGAAAAATTGTAAACAATGAGTTGAATAAAATTTAATATTGAAGCATGTCATGTTGCTGATGCTGTTGATGTAGCATATTCTTGATTCGATCTCGTTTTATTCTTCCAGCAAAAGGCTCAGTATCTCCATTATTGACATCCCATCGGTCATGAACAGCTTGCTCTGCCCATATATCATTATTTAACAAACAAAAATTATGTAATACACAGGCAGCAGTTGCAATTTCAATTGATTTGCATATATGATATGTATTGATATACTGAAGTCTCCTCCATCTTCCTTTAATGGTCCCAATTGTATGTTCCACTACTACCCTCTCAGCAGAAAGACAATAGTTGTGATATTTCTGGGAGACTGTTAAATTGTTTCCTTTATATGGGGTCATCAGCCATGTTTTTAATGGAAATGCACTGTCTCCAATAATGTGCTATTTCTGATCATCAAGAAAAATACTATTAGGCCCATGCTGTTCAATTTCTTGATATAATAATGAGTTCTGGAATACCTGTAAAAACAGTATCTAAAATGTAATAATAATCTATATAGGGTAATACCCAGGGTATGGGCTTACAACACACTAGCTGTTTTAGGAAATAGTTTAGATTTTTTTGTCTGTACAATAGTTTTTAAAGAGCAAAACAAAGTCAATTGTTTTTAGAAGCGCTCAGACATGTTCCTTAGCTATAGGCCTGAAAATCAATGTACCTACCTACTTACCCTAGAGTCATGAGCTGAACCAGGAAAGCCAACAAATGCATATGTAAGCATTTTTGAGGCATCACAAATGACCATAAGGTTGATAGAGTGTCTCCTATACCTATCAATGTAACTATCCTGCTGCTCCTTTTTGACAGTAACAAAAATGTGGGTTCCATCTATAGCTCCAGCAACTCCTAAAAGAATGTGTACCAAATAATCAATAAAGTAATCATTGATTAATAATTCACCTATTTGGTATTAATTTGTACCATTTCAAATAAGATATTATTATATTGATTGTATTTCCATAACAAACAGGCAGTTATAGTGTTATACAGCTATGGTTGAATAGACAATAGACCAATGTAAAACTTACCAGGGTATTTTTTAAAACCTTCAGTGACATACTCAAAATCCCTTTCTGCTTTTGGAAACTTTATATACATTTTCTTTAGTCGCAGTGTGAAGTATAGAAGTCTGTTGACAATATTCATTACAGTTGTTCTTGACACATTAAAATGATTCCCAATACTGAGCAATGTATCCTGCGTTCCCATATACCACAGAAATATTAGGAGTTGGTGCGTCAGGCTGAGAGGATAGTGGCCACCAGTATATTTTCGCTGTAATATTTTTTCTGTGTCATTGTGTGCAAGAACTGATGCAAGAACTTAGAGTGTTCCTTTGTCCATTCGAAAAAGTTGGAAAAATTGAATATTATTATAATTTATCATCCAGGTCTCAGGATACAAGGACTTTGGTGTCATGCTATGTTCTTGCAGGAACAAAACTAGTAACAGTCTTAACTTGGTGTAGTTACTGTCCTTAAACCAATTCCAGTACGATATAATGTCGTCCACTTCAAAAAACTCTTGGCTAGCTACGTATATTAATGGCTCCATAGTAAAAAATTGTTTACAAAACACAAACAACTGGACCGATTTCAAAAAGTTGAAATCAAAATACAGATCAGCTGACAGAAGACAAATGACTATCGACAATCCGAACCGGTACCGGTACTTCTTTTGCTACATCCAAGCGTTTACCAGATTTATCTCCAAATAGGGCAATTTCAAGGTTAACCAAGGGAATAACCACGACAGATACCGGCGGTTGATCGCTTGAAGCGATTTATTGTCTCAAATGTCAAAGTGTTAGATGTCAGCAGATTCATGCGAAAATTAGTGGCGAAGATGGCAAAACCTACACAGTTCTAGACAACTCGTTGTGTTATGTTTTGAGGGTAACAACTTGCCAAAACGCGCAACAGTGTCGTTTTCATCGTTGAACATTGCCAAAAGTTACACAATGCTTTAAATGTCTAAGATGTGGGCATGTAGCCTCGCAGTGCCGTAGTTCAAACTCTTACTGTGAGAATTATTCCCAGCTCATGACCAGTGAGCATTCATGCCGTGAAAATGACAAGCATCGTTTATATTGCAATTCTATGGCCCGGTTTTATCAATAAATATGCATATTTTAACAAAGGCTTTGACAAAGTTCTTCTATTGGGTGTTGCAAAAACTTTCTATTTTGGGTATTGAGGGCTATGTTAGTAAGTATCATCCAATAGTATTTTATCAATATTAGAAACAAAACGTCAAAGCTCGATGACACTTTTGTCAAAAATATTTTAGAAATTCATGGATTAAAATCATTATTATAATTATTGTATAATTACTAATTGCAAACTGCGATAGTTTGTGACAGAATCATAAAAGTAGTATCAGTCACAGCAACCTTATTTAATAATTAATAATCCCACCCCAGTCAGTCAGATGGATTATAGACAGATACAATAAATACATACTTTTATGAAGAATCTTCCATATACTGGATGCATGTTTGTTATAGACCTTCATTTAGAAATATTCCCAGAGGATGATAAAAGGCACTGTAGCGCTAATACAATGAGAAACACATTGTAAGGCATGCACATGAACAAAAATCCCTCCTGCTAGTTGCTCCCTTTCTCTCAAAACGATATCAAGCGTCTGATTCATTTTCTGACTATATAGTCTAAGATCCGAATATAAAAGACCTTCACTGAGCTGGTTAATGGATGAAAAGCATTTTATATTAAATTCAACATGTTAAAAAACATATCGCGGGTGGGTTGGCTGAAAAATTTCAGTCCAGTATATGATTAATTAAATATTGACAAATTAATTTTTTTTAACATTTCACTGGTTTGGTTAATAGATATATCTCATACCAATCGAAAGTATGAAGCCCATAGAATATGCAAACTTTAGGTTGGCTACGTTTTTCCCGTCCCAACTGTAGGGTAGGCAGGTATAAACAGGTAAATCAATAATCGTAATTTGCACCGGTGTGGTTAATGCGTGAAACTTATATCAAAATAGAGACAATTTTATTGCAAACACGTCGATATAGGGTTGTCTGCAAAAAATCAGACTGGAATTCCGGTTGTCGAATTTTAAAGATCAAAATATTGCTGCCAGTGAATACGTGCGCCAGAGAGGTCCGAGCGAACTATCCCGTGTATTAACAAAGGACGCAGCACAGCAGCTGCGTGTAGCTCGGCCATTGAATGAAAGAGAATGCGCATGTCATGTGTCCGTGAAATTGAAATGATTTATTTTAATGAAACATAATCAAAAATGTATAAATTTATGGATCTTCCATGTCATCATTTCACAATTAAAAAAATTTAAAAGATATATTTACTAAGATAGTTTTGAAGGTTAAATTATTATGCACTTACCGTATTCTCACCAAGAAAGTTATTAAACTCTTCATTATATTTTTTACCCAAAGCAGTCACTTTTTTGTAGCACGTGGTATGATAACCTAAAAAATCGAGTGATGCATTGGTTAACTCAACGCCACTGTATTTAAAATGTTTCTTTTTACGAAAACTTAATTTCAACGTAAAGTTTTTATACGTTTCATCATTAAAATCAAGAACATCATCGTCCGAATTGCATAGAAAACACTTTTTTTAGCCATTTTTTATCACAATTTAATGTTTATAAACAACAACAATCAGTATAGTAGTAGTAGTAGCACGCTTTTTCAATTCAGAAGAATGAGGCAAACTGTTCCAATACAATGATGCACAGCATTTACGCACGATGCATTTACGAGTGCGTCGCTATCCTTTTCAATTTCACGGCGCACGTATTCACTGGCAGCAATATTTTGATCTTTAAATTTCGACAACCGGAATTCCAGACTGATTTTTTGCAGACAACCCTATATCGACGTGTTTGCAATAAAATTATCTTTATTTTGATATAAGTTTCATGCATTCACCACACCGGTGCAAATTACTATTATTGATTTACTTGTTTATACCTGCCTACCCTATAGTTGGGACGGGAAAAACGTAGCCAACGTAACGTTTGCATATTCTATGGGCTTCATACTTTCGATTCGTATGTGATTTGTCTATTAACCAAACCAGTGAAATGTTTAAAAAAAAATAATTTTTCAATATTTAATTAATCATATCCTGGACTCAAATTTTTCAGCCAACCCACTCGCGATATGTTTTTTAACATATTAAATTTAATATAAAATGCTTTTCATCCGTTAACTAGTTCGGTGAAGGTCGTTTTATATTCGGATCTTCTACTTATACGAGTTATACGCACCGGCCACAGAGGGATGAACTAAATGAAATTAGTCAGTTTTTCGATACACTTGGCGACCATTTCTGTTTTTTTACACTTGGCTTGCCACAGGCGGTGTAAGTGCCCTAGAGGTTTTTACTCACTATGGCCTTTCCCTCACTGGGTATTTCGACATCTATTTATTACGGCACTATTCATAGCCCCAGTAGTGATCTTTTCTGATACAGGAAGGATGGCAGCCTCGTCATTATTGATAAATTTCAACCATTAACTTTACGTACCTCTCGTCTGACTAAATGTTTGGTAAACAACTCAACGTTATTCTTTCGAGTTTATAAAGCAATAATAAAATTCCATCACAGGTGCGAGAAGGCGCGAAGTAGAATTTTATACCGCAATTTTACGATTTTTGAGATCATAACGCTAACATAATTTTTCTGACGCTGCAATATACTAGTATCATGGGTTTGAAAACAATGATTAAATCATTATGACCTCCTAGTGTTCCAAACTAGGAGCACTGATGCATTTCGCTACTCTCTGCATCGTTTTGTTTACTAGTAATTCCATTTTAAAGTTTAAAAAAAGGAATTCAAATTTAGTCAATCAGTGCGCTGCGTTCCATACATCAGTAGTGCATTGTTGCCTCGTAAACTTTCAAATCGCGGTATTGACGCAATTGTCACGAAAAAAAACTACTTTTTCTAATTTGTCTTCCGTCAAGGCGATACACTGTGGGTTTCACCTCTTGGTTGCGTAACATGAAAAAAGTGTATGTGAACGAAATCTTTGTTTTGTGAATTGTGCCGTTGGTAAGTAAAGTCGTCTGCTTCAGTCATTATTTACTGTGTTCACAACCACGATGTAATTTTTTACAGAAATCCGCAGGATTTAAATCCTGTGGAATTTTAACATTCGCACACTGTAAAACCCAAAATTAATTTAAAACTATAACAATAAATCCGAAACGATCAACCAAAACAAAGTTGCTATTTATATTATTACCTGATTCTTACCATTATTTTTAGTGTTCTTTACCTGCTAGCTCGTCGAGGGTACACGGTTTTATTAGTCGGGGAGGTAGCGTCAAATTTTCACGATGATATAATCATCTAGTAGAGTCTAGAGTATTTACGGTTTTGTGTCGATTAGTTTTCCATACAAAGATCAAGACAATCTATGTTAGCTGACGCGACTCCGTAATCTAAGATCTTATGGGTATTTTACTGAAGTTGAAAATTTGCAGATAGTTAGTTGATAAAATTTTCATCACTAAAAAATATGTTAGCTGCAAAATGTCTGTGACTCAACATGTAAGCTGCGCGCATGATCATGTGTGGGTGTACGATAGCCACTCCCCTATTTGAGATAAGAAAAAATGTCTCGAATAATTTCTGTTTCTCATTTCTGTAAAGGTTAGGCTCTCAAAATCTGAGGTCACGCCGGTCACGGATCTGGACCAGCTAACATAAGACATTTTTTACTTTCCACATCGATAGTTGAGGGGAGTATTGTGATCGCGAAAATTTTCGATTTTGAGATAATACGCTTTTTAGGCGTTTTATGATGTCTACATAACGAAAATCTACGTCACGTAATTTCCGTCGGTCTGTCTCTGTCTGTACGCGTTTTTCTAGCCACGTAATCTCAGTAATGGCTGGATGGATTGTTATGAAATTTGGGCAGCGATATGCTGTGGTGTCGTAGTAGGTAATCTTCCTATAATTTTGAAAATCGGTACATGGGCGGCAGAGTAATTAGCAAAAAACGAAAAATTTTAAATATGCCTTGAACTTCGTTTTTAAGCGTTTTAGGGGTTCCTGATCATTCTCTACTTTTTTTGGTAGAGGTGAAATTGGGGTGGTTGGTGGGTGGGAGGTTGTAAAATTGAAAAATTTGTTGCTTTCATAATAGACTGTCCACTGAGCTGTGAAGGAAGACCTAGTGATATAAATAACTTTTTTAGGTCCATCCGAACATTGCCTTGCCTATTACAGGAACCAAAGGACTTAGAATTTTTTCTGGTGTAAACATACGAGTACTGCTTTCGATCGTTCTATATTATGTAACGAAGAAACTGTTGAATTGATTTTAATGAAATTTTGACACAGTATTACTATCGTGGCGAGGATGGAAAATGCGTATGTTTTTTATAAATCGTGCCAGTGGCGGCGCAGAAATAATAAAAAAACTAAAAATATAAAAACAGCTCAAACTTCGTTTTTAAGTGTTTTAGAGGTTCCTGATCATTTTATGAGTTTTTTTGGGTGGGGGTGAAATTGGGGTAGTTGGGGGGTGGGGGGTTGAAAAACTGAAAAATTTGCTGTATTAATAATAGGCTGTCCACTGACCTGTGAAGGAAGACTTAGCGACATAAATCAGCTTTTTAGGTACATTTGAACATTGCCTTGCCTATTACTGAAACTAAGGGACAGAATTTTCTGTATACATACGAGTATTGTTTGCTTTAGATCGTTTTGTATTTTGTAACGTGGAAACTATTAAATTGATTCTAATGAAATTTCGACACATTATTATTACTGTGGTGAGGATGGAAAACGCGCATACTTGTTAGAAATCGTGTCAGTGGCAGCGTAGCAATAATCAAAAAACTAAAAATATGAAAACAGCTCAAACTTCGTTTTTAGATGTTTAAGAGATTCCTGACCGTTTTCTACCTTTTTTGGGTGGGGGTGAAATTGGGGCGATGATTTGGTTGCAAGGGGATCTCAGACTAAAGCTTCATGCTATGGGAAAATAATACACTGGTATCACCGAGGGTATCACCGTAATGTGTGGGAAGTACTGAGTCAATCAACTTGACTTCATTTTTTTTCATCAACATCAAGAAAACCTACACTAAAAACTCCAGCCTCAGTATAATGGTCTGACTCTGACTGGGGGACCCCGCAGGGTAGCGCTTTGGGCCCGTTAATATTTTTGCTATACATTAACGATCTACCTGAACATTTATCTCATGGTACGCTGTTTCTACATGTTGATGATAGTAACATAGTATTACCCGACAAGTCAGAAGTAGTTCTTATAGAGAAATTAAATCTAGTAACCAGTGAGTTTGAGGAATGGCGTTCAGTAAACCGATTGATGAGCAATCCAAGCAAACAGTTTTCTTAAATGTTTTTCTACATCATAGAATGCCTTTGAGAATGAATGTCTCTGTGAAAAAATGTCATTGAGAGATTAAATAACGCCACCTTTCTTGGTGGAGAGATCGATAGTGATATTAAATGGTCCGTTCAAGTTCAAGCAGTCTGCAAGAAGCTTCAGAAAAACTATTATAATATTCTGAGAAATTTAGATGAAAAATTGAATATAGAGTCGCTATTTAGTGTATACTATGCATTCATACATTCTACAATTTCATATTCTATTATTGTCTGGGGTCAGGATGCTGACATCCAAAGAGTATTCGTTTCACAAAAAAGAATTAAGACTAATTTTTAGACTTCATAAATAGGGAATTCCATTCAAAATTATAACGTAAAACGTAAAATTGGTAAATCTGACAACGCCGATGTTAGCATTTTTGAATTCTGTATGTTCAAAAACCCCCAAGTATTGAATTTCACCTCTCCAGCTGGGGCAGTCTTGGAAATATTTAAGCGTTCCGGTTTACTGAAAAAGCGGTGTTGCCGTATCTCAGTAATTAATAGAAACACAATTTTGAAATTGTGAGATCTTACTAAATTCGACATGCGCAATTCATTGCAATCAAAATAAGTAGAGGATTCTGTTTAGAATAAATTAAAATCGGGGATATTTGTTTAAAAATTTGGAAAAATAATTCATAACTTGGCAACGCCGCAAACGCGAAAAAAAATATTACAAGGCGAGATAGGGTATTCGTAGATATTTCGATTTAAAATAAAAAATACAGGCTGTTACATTTAAAAAAAAAGTAAAATGATCTTCAAGTTGCCGTAATTTAAAATTCTGCCAAAAACACCCTGTAGATACACATTGCTGGTAACATCCAAAATAATATTCACTTAATATTTAAGTAACTCGCTGTATAATATTATTGAGAAAAGTTAAAGGAATATATCAATTTGGACGTATTACTTGCGACCTTGCAAATCCGGAAATTAATAGAAAATAAATTATAACTTGGCAACGTTGCAACCGATCCCAAAAATATTTTAGGGTAAAATAGAGACCAATGACGGAAACTAGAAGAATTTAAAAAAAGGTACAGTTCCATATAAAAAAATCAAGTTGATCACTATCCTACTTTCCTGCAATACCCTGTATATTTCAAAATATTTTTAAAATATGCATCCTAGGTAACCAAATAACTTTTGTATTTGACATTTTCTTCTATCAGGTATATATCGAAGAATTACACACTAAATGGACACCCTGTATATAGCTAATAGGTTGCGTACCCTAACAGGTACCAAATATGAAGATACAAATTCTCCAAATTTGTAACCAAATTTCGTACGAAAATTTCGGACTCATTTGAATGGATACATTTTAGATTATACGACAGAATCAGTTCGTCGAATGTCGTGTGTCGGATGTCGTGTGCATCTGAGTTAAGCTTTAGGGTGTCCTTATTCCTGGTGCCGTATGAGTGTACATCGCTATGCTTTATATAAGCACTTACGTGATCAAAAGTATGTACTATAAAAACTTCCATAAATAAATGTATGTTACAGTCATAATACGATTTGAAATGGAAATTGCACGGCAGGAAGTTCTATAACGAAGTTTAAAAATTAATCAAATTCTTTTTTGTAAAACGAATACTCTTTGGATGTCAGCAGCCTGTCCCCAGACAATAATACAATATGAAATTGTAGAATGTATGAATGCATAGTATACACTAAGCAGCGACTCTATATTCAATTTTTTATCTAAATTTCTCAGAATATAATAGTTTTTCTGAAGCTTCTTGCAGACAGCTTGAACTTGAACGGACCAATTAATATTACTATCCATCTCTACACCAAGAAAGGTGACGTTATTTAATCTCTCAATGACATTTTTTCACAGTTACATTCATTGTCAAAGGCATTCTATGATGTAGAAAAACATTTAAGAGAACTGTTTGCTTGGATTGCTCATCAATCGGTTTACTGAACACCATTCCTCAAACTCACTAGTTACTAGATTTAATTTCCCTATAAGAACTACTTCTGACTTGTCGGATAATACTATGTTACTATCATCAGCATATAGAAACAGCGTACCATGAGATAAATGACCAGGTAGATCGTTAATGTATAGCAAAAATATTAACGGGCCCAAAACGCTACCCTGCAGGGTCCCCCAGTCAGAGTCAGACCATTATAATGAGGCTGGAGTTTTTAGTGTAGGCTTTCTTGATGTTGATTAAAAAATATGTCTTATGTTAGCTGGTTCAGATCCGTGACCTCAGATTTTGAGAGCCTAACCTTTACAGAAATGAGAAACAGAAATTATTTGAGACATTTCTTCTTATCTCAAATAAGGGAGTGGCTATCGTACACACACACACATCGTTGATACACCATCTACATGATCATGAGCGCAGCTTACATGTTGAGTCACAGACATTTTGCAGCTAACATATTTTTTCGTGATGAACATTTTATCAACTAACTATCTGCAAATTTTCAACTTCAATAAAATACCCAGAAGATCTTAGATTACGGAGTCGCGTCAGCTAACATACATTTTCTTGATCTTTATATGGAAAACTAATCGACACGAAACTGTAAATACTCAGTATAATCATCGCGAAAATTTGACGCTACCTCCCCGACTAATAAACCTGTGTACCCTCGACGAGCTAGCAGGTAAAGAACACTAAAAAGAATAGTAAGAATCAGGTAATAATATAAATAGCAACTTTGTTTTGGTTGATCGTTTCGGGTTTATTGTTATAGTTTTAAGTGAATTTTGGGTTTTACAGTGCGTGAGTGTTAAAATTCCACAGGATCTAAATCCTGCGGATTTCTGTAAAAAATTACATCGTGGTTGTGAACACAGTAAATAATGAGTGAAGCAGAGGACTTTTCTGCCACCAACAGCACAATTCACAAAACAAAGATTTCTTTCACATAAACTTTTTTCATGTTACGCAGCCAAGAGGTGAAACCCACAGTGTATCGCCTTGACGGAAGACAAATTAGAAAAAGTAGTTTTTTTTTCGTGACAATTGCGACAATACCACGATTTGAAAGTTTACGAGGCAACAATGCACTGCTGATGTATGGAGCGCATCGCACTGATTGGCTGAATTTGAATTCCTTTTTATAAACTTTAAAATGGAATTACTAGTAAACAAAACGATGCAGAGAGTAACGAAATGCATCAGTACTCCTATGTTTGTATCATTAGGAGGTTATAATGATTTAATCATTGTTTTCAAACCCATGATACTCGTCCATTGCAGCGCCAGAAAAAATTATGTTAGCGTTATGATCTCAAAAATCGTAAAATTGCGGTATGAAATTCTCCTTCGCGCCTTCTCGCACCTGTGATGGAACTTTTTTATTGCTTTATAAACTCGAAAGAATAACGTTGAATTGTTTACCAAACATTTAGTCAGACCAGAAATAAGTAAAGCTGATAGTGCATGAAATAATCTTCTTTGTATGATACAGTACATTATAAGGAGACTACTACCAGCGCCTTAATATGCGTCGCTTCCAGGAAATTTAATTTTTGGTTCTATAGTTTTACCTCTTACCTCTTATGTGCAAAATTGATATTGCAATCACCTTTCCGAGTTAATGGTTGACATTTATCAATAATGACGAGGCTGCCATCCTTCCTGTATCAGGAAACGTCACTACTGGGGCTATGAATAGTGCCGTAATAAATAGATGTCGAAATACCTAGTGAGGGAAAGGTCATAATGAGTAAAAACTTCTAGGGGCACTTACACCGCCTGTTGCAAGCCAAGTGTAAAAAACAGAAATGGTCGCCAAGTGTATCGAAAAACTGACTAATTTCATTCGTATTTCATTTAGTTCATCCCACAGAGCCTCTGAAAGTGTTTGATACCAGGAGCCACTTTGATAAACATGACCATTAATTGAAATAATCATATTAAGAATCTTATGGTTTAGTGCCCCATTTAATGGAAAGGGTGTCATACTTAGTTTCAGGAAACTACATATATTGGTTAAAATTATAGTATTTAAATTAAAAAATAAACGAGTCCTTAAAACCTCTTGCTCGATGGCCCATGCTATAGAATGATGTACCGCGTAAGGCTTTCGCGGACATGGTCCATGAACTGCTGCTTCTTGAGCTGTTCGGCAGTGTCGGCGCGTTTCGCAGCTTGAGCTTCGACAGAAGCTGTTACTTGTTCGGCGACTTCCCAGAAAACTGCCGGCAGAACATCCTCCTGGCTCTTAAGCCAAAGGTTTAAAAGTGCCAGAATTATACCAAGAGCGCGATATTTTATACATTTGACATTTCTTATATCTTTTCACTACTGCTGCACCGCATAGGTATTAGCTTTATTTCAACCTAAAGAAAACCCTGTATGAACACAAAACGTTGGCACTGGCAATAATAATTATTATATTATTGGTTCGATTTAAACGAAATGGTATATACGTTTTCGGAAAACAAAAACATGACAATAATGTAGGAAAGTTAAACTGAATAATAAAGAATAAACAAATGGACCTGACTTTAGTGTTTTTTTCACCCTATATTATGCAACCTAAACCATTGCATTCTTTAATTACGGAACAATGCGTCCATTAGAGACCAGATTAAATGTTTGTTGTACTTTTTTGTCAATATTTGGATATATTGCATAAAAGCGGTTTTACAGATAAATTGATAGAAAATCAGAATTATTACAAAAAAATTTTGTCTTTAATAAAGGACAATTAGTCCAAGCGGTAGGGGGTTTTTTGATAGCAAAAGGGCGGAAAGAAGTGAAATTTGGTGGGATGGTAGACATTTTGGTCTCTTGAACCTACACCTAAGTTTGCGGCCTTGGGGGGTTGCCGCTCGAGGGGTGGGGGATCTGTGGGGATTTGTCGTGGGGAATAGCGCCGTTGTGGTGCTATCGAAAAAAATGGAGTCAAGTTCATCGACTCAGTACTTCTCACACATAATAATGATTTCATTTTATTGTTTTCCCATTGCATGAAGCTATAGTCTGAAATCCCCTTGCAACCAAATCATCACCCACCCTCCCGCAAAAAAACATCCAACACACAGACTCTCGTAAATAGTTTCTTGTGTCTCCCTCCTTAGAAACTAGGACGCCACAGTTTTCATTCTGCGTGCTTCAACTGAACGATGCAAAACGATCAGGAGCCTCTAAACCGTCTAAAAGCGAAGTAAGAGTTGTTTTTATATTTTTAGTGTTTTAATTATTGTTGCGCCACCACTGACACGGTTTTTCAGCTACCACATGAACGGAATGAATAATGTCAAATAACTCGTGGGTCATACAAAAATAACGCAGTTCGGCTGTTTCGTCTGTCCTTCTTTCAATTAGCTTTTCGACATAGCCAATTTTTAAAATATCATAACTTTTCAATCGTTGTCTTTGTTTCGAAGATATTGTATCACCGTTACTTTTACAAGCTTTTGCCGCCTTTACCTCTGTTAGTGTTTGGTCGTATCTTTCTCTTGTACAAATATTACTACGATCATTGCTACCACTTATGACTTTTTGCAGTTCGTCATTAAAACATAACCTTAGGTCTTCCATGGCACTCTCTAGCTACTGCCTAACCCGCACAAAGATCAAATACTAAATGAATACACTAGCTCCAGAGGTATCGTTTACAAGCTGAGACACTCACAAATCCACCACGCGTTATGGCAATCGCAGTAGAACAGGACGCGTTTTGGCAATCGTAGTTGAGCCAAAACACGTTCTGGACTATATTAAACAGTCGGAGAGCGATAATTCGGACATTGGTAAAATGGTAGCAGCCAAAACGCGTTTTGGCCATATTTTTCGTCCATTGGCCGAAATCGTTGTTTGCTCTTAACATGTATACATCACAAAACTCTTTCTGTAATAGGCAAGGAAATGTTCACATGGAATTAAAAAAAATACGCCGGTACGTATTTCTTCCATAGGTCAATGGACAAACTATTATGAATACAACAAATCTTCCAGTTTCACAACCCCCCACCCCTCAACCACCTCAATTTCACCCCCACCCAAAAAAACCTAGAAAATGATCAGGAACCCTTAAAATGCCTAAAAACAAAGTTTGAGGCGTTTTCATTTTTTTGTTTTTTTATTATTGCTGCGCCGCCACTGACACGATTTTTCCAAAACATACGCTTTTTCCATCCTCGCCGCGGTAGTAATACTGTGACAAAGTTTCATTAAAATCCATTCCATAACTTTTACGTTGCTCAATACAGAACGATCTAAAGCAATGTTCCTATGTATTTATCAGAAATGTCTAAGTCCCTTGGTTTCTAGAATAGGCAAGGCAATGTTAATAATAATAATAATAATAATAACCGCGAGGGGTTGCTAGATCCTCTCAGTGGCGCCTCCCCAAGGTGGCGGATAGGGGAATGCCTCCCAGATATGGGTGGTACCGGGGAAATGAAATACCCGGGGCGGACCAAAACTAGCACAGTGGAATAGCGTCAGCATCCAGAGGATCGGCTATTCCACAATTAATAGGACACGACGGATCTCCATGTGAGGAGCGGTACTCCGACAGCGTCTGTTCTTCATGTTAGAAGCGGCTGTTTTCATAAACCCCCAGGAAGCCGCCCAACATCAACAGGCTATTCGGTGCGTGGCGACACCGAGGGGTATACCGAAGCCAAAGGATGTAAGTCGGTCGGCAACCTTCACAGGTCCATCCTCTGGAGGCAATTTGGACGGCTGCCTCCGGAAATGTCGGCTGCGGGCCCTAAGGCTAACCACCTGACGGGCCCTATCTTCGGGTTCGACCACCTCGAAGGAAAAGCACCCACACCTAGCCGGTTTCGGAAGCCGGCGTTGGGCAAGGTGGCGGTGCTTCGATTTGCCCTGATGACGACCCCCGCAATGACATGGACCGTTTTAGGTGGACGACGGAGCTCAAGGATGACCTGCTGAGCTGCTACGAGAGCAGTAGCCCGCGCCGTAGGGGATACATGTCCCGCATGTATGAGAGGTGGTGTGAAATGCACCCAGAGCATAGCACGCTTACCTCTCAGAATTTGCGAGATTATGTATCATACCTCCGGAGGCAGGGATATGTTCGTGCTCCAGCTCAGCCTGCCCCTTCGGAAGACGGAAGGCCTGTTAACCAGGCTGAAAGTTCGCCGGTAAGGCCCGCTGAGAGGGAAATCGACCAAATCGTCTCACCTGGGGATTTCAGAGACCGAAGGGCCTTGCATAACAACGGAAGGTCCTTGAAGCTGGCAGATTTAAAGAGAGAGGATGAGGTTGTTGGTGAACGTCTATCGGAGGCCTCTGACATTTGGAGCATCAATTGCGAAATTTACGCTGCGGCTCTGAGGCTAGCTAGACAGGGGAGAGTGAGAGACTCTCCTGTTGAGAGAGCACAGAGACGGGTGCGCCAAATGGAAGCGAAAATCCAGTTGGCTCGCCAGGAAGCATCCCGTATCCAGTGTGTGATGGAATATAGAGCGGCTGGGAAGCCATTTACGCGCCGAGTGCGCCAGGTAGCCTACGGGTTGAGGCGCGACCATCATACACTCAGTCAAGCGGTACTGGTTGTTGTCAAGCAACACTGTCTTGACAGGATACGGATGCTAATCGCTGCTAAGCGATCGTTGGTGGCGCGGGCGAGAGGTCTGGAACAGAACAGAATGTTCTACGAAAGACCTTCTCGCCTTTTCCAACAGCCGCCTCCAGCCATAGAGCAGCCGCCAACTGCTGATCGCGTGGAGGCCTTTTGGAGGGACATTTACGAACAGCCCAAACCTCTCTCAGCAGACACTCCGGCCTTGGCGCAGTTCGAGTCCGTTTGTAGGAGGACTCCTAACTTGAATGTACTGCGTCACCCGATAAACACGGAAGAAATTCTTGACGCCTTACGAGGCGCAAAGAATTTCGCAGCTCCTGGCCCGGATGGCATAAACACCTACTGGTGGAAAAAATTCCCCAGTTGCCACCGGCATTTAGCTAGAGTTTTTAACTCGTGGCTAAATCAGGAGCAGCCAATTCCGGCTTGGTTTGTCGAGGGTCGAACCGTGCTTCTCCCGAAGACCGGAGATTTGTCTGATCCCAAAAACTACAGGCCAATAACATGTCTGAACGCATGTTACAAGCTCTTCACCAGAATCTTGTACAAGCGTCTCCTTCAAGCTGTGAATCCTGTATTTCTCGACGTGTATGAACAGAGAGGGTCAAAGAAAGGAGTAGCTGGCTGCAAGGAGAACTTGTTGATTGACCGATGTGTCACGCAGGACTCCGTGCAGTACAAGCGAAACCTTTCTATGGCCTGGATTGACTATCGCAAGGCATTCGACAGCACGTCTCATGAGCTCATTGTGCGGCTGTTGGAATGCCTCTCGGTGGATAATCAGATAGTGGGATGCATCAAACAACTGATGCCACTCTGGAAGACCCGGTTCACTATAATATCAGGTGAAACTCGGGTTCAGACAGAGTTGGTGTCATTGAAAAGAGGTGTCTTCCAAGGAGACTCCTTGAGTCCCTTGCTCTTTTGCATCTCACTTTTGCCTCTGTCCATAGCGCTGAGAAATACTAAAGGATACAGCTGTGGCACGCCCAATAACCGGAGGCACAAGGTCACCCATCTGTTTTATATGGATGACCTAAAACTCTATGCCTCCGGCCAACGCGAACTACAACAATCGCTGAGGGTGGTGCAGGAGTACAGTCATGCTATCGGAATGGAGTTCGGGACAGACAAATGTGCATTGGTTCATCTCAAGAAAGGACGAAGCGGAGATAGTGGAGATGAGGAACAGCTCGTTGATGGGAGCATCTTGCGACAACTGCATGCCGGAGATACTTATACCTACCTTGGAGTGGCGCAGCGTCATGTCCAAGAGGCAGCATTGGTTAAAGAGTGTCTCCGCCGCAAGTATTTGCACCGACTCCGGCAGATCTGGTCGTCAGAACTGTCCGGCAAGAACAAAGTCGCTGCCACAAACATGCTTGCGGTCCCATTGTTATTATACACCTTTGGTGCTATACACTGGAAAGTGAACGAGCTGAAGGAAATCGACACGAAGACCCGCAAAAGGATGAATATGGAGAGAAGCCTGCATCCTAAGTCCTCTGTCCCGCGAATATACCTCCCGCGACACCTGGGAGGGCGTGGACTATTGAGTTTGGAGCGTCTGCACAACAGAGTAGTACTGGCCACTGCCTGCTATGTAACGAACAGCACCGATCCCCTGATCCGCTTTGTGCGAGAGCACGAGAATGCGGGAAAAGGAGCCTTTCTTTTTAGCGCAGCGAAACGAGCAGCCGAGGAGCTCAGCCTCACACTCGACTTCAAGCGGAGGTGTCAGCAGTCCATTACGGAACTTGCTCCCGCAGAATTAAAATCCCACCTTAAAACTGCCAAAGTCGACTTCCTTTTAAGACTTCATAAAGATAAGCCAATGCATGGAATCTTCTACAAACATCTGGAAGAGCATGGCTTGTCTGAGCAGTTGACCTTCTCTTTCCTAAGGTCTAGTGGGTTGAAGTCGGAGACTGAGGGCTCTATAATGGCTTGCCAAGACGGTGTCTTCAACACCTTGGTGTACCGTAAAAGGGTTATGGGTGTAGATGTACCCGACACCCATTGTAGAGCTTGCCGACAGGCGCCAGAGACGCTTATGCATCTCTTGTCGGCGTGTAAGACGTACGCTGGGACGGCTTACGTCCATCGGCACAATGCGGCTCTACGAGTGCTCTACTATCATTTGAGGCACTCATACGGTATCGATGAGACACCGGTGCTGCCATACGCTCCAGGGGATATAGAGTCCGTTGTGGAGAACGAGAGATGCCGGATTTACTGGAACTACTCGTTCCCCACGCTCGAGCTTGTACAGGCAAACAAGCCCGACATAGTCCTTCTCGACCACCAACAGAAGACGATGTTCGTTATTGAGTTTTCGGCGCCTGCCGAGGTGAACATCGTCTCTAAGGAGGGGGAAAAGCGGACCAAATATCAGGAGTTGCTCGGACAACTTCGCAGGCTCTGGCCAGACTACACTGTAAGTCTGCTGGTTATGGTCATTGGATCCCTAGGTGGAATGAGGAATACGCTGCTCTCTGCACTGCGCAAAATACCGGTGTGTCGTGCGGCGGCGCACATCTTAGCCGCCAGAATGCAGAAGGCAGTCATCCTTGGGTCCCTTCGTCTACTTAGGGCGCACGATTCGCGGACCCAGTGATTGCTCACCTCACGGTGTGAGGAGTAGTCATTGGGTAATGGAACAGCAGCCCGGTGTGTCGGAGCCCGGGCTGCACTTTTTTGTTTTAAACATAATAATAATAATAATAATAATAATGCAAGGAACAACTTATAATTGATAGTGTGATCATGGAGCAAACCAGAAAAGAACACAGGAATCTTCATACCTGTTTCATCGACTATAAAAAAGCTTTCGACTCTGTACCCCATAGCTGGCTAACAAAAACTCTTCAAATATACAAAATCAACCCAGGGCTTCGTCAGTTTCTTACAAGAACGATGGAGACATGGCGAACAAATATACACCTTCAAACTGAGGACGGTCATATTCAAACGGATGAGCTACATATACGTCGTGGTGTCTTTCAGGGTGACTCTCTCAGTTCACTATGGTTCTGCCTCTGTCTCAATCCGCTCTCCAACACACTTAACAGCACAAACTGTGGTTTCACCATCAGGCACCAGAAAGCAAATCAGCACAAAATCAATCATCTTCTTTATATGGATGATCTAAAACTATATGCCGCCACAGAAGTGCAACTGAGAGAATTACTCAGGATAACGGAAGCTTGTACGTCAGATATCAAGATGGAGTTTGGCATGAGTAAATGCAAGGTGCTTCACATCAATAAAGGCCAATGGAAAAACCATCCCGAACAGGAAGTAGTAACTGGCCAGGCGCTAGACAACATGGACAAGGATGAAACGTACAAGTACCTGGGTATTAATCAAAACGCTAAGATAGACCACACAAAAATCAAATCACAACTAACACAAGAGTTTAAAGACCGCCTTATTAGACTGTTAAAAACGAAACTAAATTCTAGAAATCTTACAAAAGCTATTAACACATTTGCTATACCAATCCTAACATATTCATTTGGCATTATCAAGTGGTCGCACACTGACATAGAAAACATCCATATACTCATCCGAACAGAACTCACAAAACACAGAATGTCACATCCCAAAGCATGCAAGGAAAGGCTCACCATAGACAGAAAACAAGGGGGCAGAGGAATTATAGATATACAGTCACTTCATGCAAAACAAATAAAATCACTCAGACATTTTTTCCACAGTAAACAAACAAACTTGCATAAAGCAATAGTAAAAGCAGACAAAAACTACACACCACTCGCCCTTTCTTGTCCAGACCACGCAGCAGACGCACACAACCACACACAAGCACAACAAGAAAAAATAAACACCTGGTCGCAGAAGGCACTCCACGGCAAACATAGATACCGTGTTTCACAAGACTACATTAATGAAAAGCAGTCATACACCTGGCTGCAGGATGGCCAGCTCTTTCCGGAAACGGAAGGTTTTATGCTTGCTATCCAGGACCAAGTGATTGCGACACGAAATTACAGGAAGTACATAATGAAAGATCCATCCATCTCTGATGACAATTGCAGAAAATGCCACCAACAGAAGGAAACAATAGAACACATAACTAGTGGATGCAAAACTCTCGCTGGAACTGAGTATACAGCCAGACATAACTCTGCAGCCAAAGTCATACACCAAGCACTAGCCACAACAAACAAGCTAATTGAAAACAAAGATCCATATTATAACTACACACCGACCCCAGTACTAGAGAACAATCAATTCAAACTATACTGGGACATTGAAATACATACGGACAAAACCATCCCAGCAAACAGGCCAGATATAGTATTCCAGTCAAAGACAGACAAAGTGACCTACTTAATAGATATTGCGATTCCCAATGATATGAACATCCAAAACACCTACGCTGGGAAGATATCTAAATACACCGACCTCGCCAAGGGCGTACCCAGGATTTCAGTTAGGGGGGGGCAGGGGGCTGCTTAGTGCTTATACCTGTTTCGAAAATTGACTTTTATTCATTAACTTTTATGATGACACAAAACAAATATTATAAGTACATAATAATTATACTATACATTATGTATAATATATAATATTATATATGTTTATTTTAATTTAACAGTAATCTTCTCGGATTTGCCGAAAATTTGTCTATGACAATCTTTTCAATAAACTCACTGTTGTCTTTTAAATAATTGCGATGTACGCTCATCAGACATAAACCCGTAAGCCTTTCTTCACCCATGGTGCTTCTTAGCCACGTTTTAACTCTTCGCAGCGTACTGAAGGACCGTTCTACGGTCGCCGTGGTGCATGGGATAGTGCTTAAAATAATTAATGCCTTTCTGACAGCAGGGTAAAAAATGTTCGCTTCTTTGAACAGATCAACTACTTCTATGTCCTTTAATTGATCATCTGATAAAGCCTTCGTCACCCATAAATTATGCCAAAGGTTCAGTTCCCCGGTGATATCCAGGTTATAAAATTCTTGGAATGATTCTGCGTTTTTGTGTAGGTCTGCAATGCTGGTTTTTGTCATATACAAGGGATGTAGCCTGCTTAAAGCAAACGCCGGAGTATTTTCTTGGGAGAATCGAATATTCAATGATGAAATGAGTGAATCAATGTATGGTATTATCAGGGAACGCCGCCAATATTCGTTATCATTGTCTGATGGCGGATTACTTCTATGTGTTTGCTTATGAGCAAGACGTGGAACCGAAATTTCTATGTTCAAATCCATTGCAACAGCTCGTGCTTTTTGAAGTATTTCATTACTTATTCTATCAGGAAACTCGCGGTCATTTCTGAGAATGTCCTTGATATTTTTAATGTGTTTTCCTACCGAGATCATGTCGATCGATTTAGCTTGCAGTGCGTTAACTACTGGTTCTATAACTGCTGAATATTTGGCTATTGTTTGTAGAGAAACAATAAACACTGGTTTTGTAACGGCTGAATGCAACTGATATGCAGATTTTCTGGTGGCATAATTTCCCTCTACAGATAACGTTTCTAGAGATTTCACGAGCTCTGAAAAATGTTGAGAAAACTTTCTGATTGATTTATATTTTTCGGACCATCTCGTCTCACATAATCGTGATAGGTTTGGAGCGTAGTTTCGACGTGTAGTCGATTCTCTGAAAAACGTTATAACATCCTTTACAGTGGCGACAGTATTTCTAATTTCTGGCACTGCGTTCGCATCATTCACAAAAAGGTTGAGTTTGTGACTTGAGCAATGAAAATATAAAGCACGAGGATATTTTTTTCTCAAAATGGCTTGTACGCCACCCTCTTTTCCTGCCATTGTAGAACAGCCATCGAATCCAAACCCTACGCAATCTTCTTTGGAGAGGTTAGAACTAATTAAGAAATTGTCAATTGCTTCGGCGATTGCGGAAGCATTTTGTGCTTTTAGTTCAACGAACCCTACAAATTCTTCTCTGATTTTACTTTTGCTTTCGTCGTAGAACCGCACGCCTATTGACAGCTGTTCTTTCCCAGATACGTCTGCTGTTTCATCAGCTAAGATTGAGTAAGCCATGGTCTTCCGAACCTCACTAATTACATTCTCCTGAATAACTTCGCCACATAAATTTATTAGTTCGTTTTGTATTCTTGGCGAAGTATAAATTGCATTTCGACGGCACTTTTCAAAGTGACTCTTTAATTTGTTGTCCCCTGAATCGATTCTCAACTTCAATAAATCTAATAAAACACCCTCATCTGCTTGTTTGCCCCTAAGAGGCATATCATGTGTACCGCAAAATACTATACAAGAAATAATTGATGACAATATTTGTCTGTTTTCATCGATTGCTTTTTGGTGTCCACTTTGCAGTTGGATGTCTACAGGAACATTTTCAAGAAAATTTTTTGCAGCATTTGTCGCCGTTTGGTGAAGGTTGGTCGTTGCATGCTTTCGGCAGTCTTCATGCATATTTTTGAACTTTAAATATGGCCTGACCATAAACGATCCCAAAATTCCTCTCACAGTGCTAATGGGCGGAGGAAACAAAACACAATACATACAAAGAGCACCTTTTAGTCGCTTGGAATATACTAGCCATGGTGAATATTGATCCAACCAAGCATGATTAAATTTTCTTTTTAAATGGCTTGCATCACTTTCAAAATCGTAATTTCTGGGCGGGATCCAAGGATTTTGTAACAACTCCCTCTTCTTTTCCGTCGATAGCTGGGTAGCCAATCCAACATAACGACCCAGATCATTTTCATGACAGCCATCGTCCACTATAATTTCAGGATCGACGTTGACGTCATAAGTTTGTTGGGATGTCGATGGAGAAGAATAGTCGGCAACAGATATATTAAGAGGTTCTACTGAAGAATTTGACGCTTGTCCAATGTTAGCATGCAATGATATTGGCATTACATGAGTGGTTTTATCATGGTTGTCATTTTCATCGCTTCCACTGCTACTTTCCCGACCTTTTTTTCTTTTTTCGCGTGGCCTCCCTAAAAAATGGATACACAGAATTACCCTTACAGTGTTTAGGCGGGTTGCATAGGACGAAAATCAAAGATCAAGTTTCACATTCTCTTGCATATGGTTTGAACGCCAAATAATCAAAACTAGGTAAGTAATTTGAAATAATACACTTGTTGTGACGTTAGAGAAAAGGGATTTTGTTGTCGGTATGATCTTATTAATAAATCCAAAATATTGCAAGGATCTTTCTTTTATGTTTTTTTTTTAACTTTTTTATCACAAAATATTCACAAATGTTATTTTAGCTATTATAACAAAACCACGTGTTGTAATTAATAAATTTAAATATTGTAAGTAATGCCTAAGATATACACTTACAAGAGAGTCATAGCCCCCCTTAAACAAATCAAATAATCATATTAAGTATGTACTTAAGTGTTTTGTTTTGACTCACCTCTTTCAAAGAATTTCCTGATATCCATTTGACGGAGTAATATTTCCAGTTGTTGCGCAGTAAACGTAAATCTCGTGTCTCCGCAACGAAACTATAAGACACTATCTATGGCGTATGAAATATTCGCTCGTATTCCACTCCGAACTGAATTGTATTCGAACTAAATTCACGTGCTCTGCCTTACGTTCCGCTTATATATTGAAAATATTCTCGCTCCCGAAATATGTAGAAAATACTCGAGCTCGACTCTATTTCCATCCTTGTCTTATAATACATGCTATCACTGTCTTTTCTTTCCGGAATAGTCCATGCTAGAATATTCTTCGTGGTATTGCTATTCAATACTAGATGTCTCTATTGACCGTATACAGTATACATTGAGCCTATTTCTTTTTACTGGAAAAAGTACTGCCGTCCGAAACTAGATGGCGTTAGATGTTATTTTCTTCCAATTATATTCAGCTTTAATCCTATATGGCTCTGATTGTCTCGTCGGAAGCGGAAACTACGAGATACCACGGTTTTGTGGGAGATTTAAATTATATTGCATCGCTAACAGTATACTAGAGTCTGTCTAGTGAGTCGCGGCACAGAAATAACCGCGGCAAATTTAAAAATAATTTAGTTGTAAGCACTGAATAGAATATGCTATGAAATTTGAGTTTGATACTTTCACTATTTTATTTTATGAACACTAAGAATCTTAAACTAAATCTGTACAGATATATACTACTTAAAATAATATGCAACATATTGAATATTATTTTATTTTAGCATAGCATTGAAAACAAAAATTATATAATAAAACCAAACTTGCATCAAAACCGTACTTAATTTTTATTTATTCTGTCTCGTAATCAAAATCAGATTCTAGAAATTAAATTATCGACTATAAATCATTACTGACACTTTCATTTGTTAGTGATAACTAACAAATAATAAAAACGAAATAAAGAAATAAATAAAGTGTATCAAAACTTGATCAAAACATTTTGCGTTTCGTTTGACGGCGGCTGAAGGTCGCCATATAAAATATTCTAATAAATACGTTGTGACACGACCGACACGACTCACTATACAGACTCTATATCGAATGTTGTAGAATATTTAACTATAGAAAATAAAGAACAAATCTGGCTGAAAAGATATTTTGTTTCCAACACTTCATTTTGCGCAGAGTAGGTAACACGTTTTTAATTTTTATTTGCCAAAAAAAATTACATTTATTTAATCTTCTAGGGGGGGGGCAGCTGCCCCCCCCTGCCCCTACCTGGGTACGCCCTTGGACCTCGCCATAGAAATAAAACGACTATGGAAACAAAACAAAGTTGTCATTGTCCCGCTCATTATGTCGGTCTCAGGCCTTACTCCAAATACATTTACGCCACACCTGCAACAATTGGGCCTGGATGAAAAGTTACATAAAACCTTCCAAAAGTCTGTAATCCTCAAGACCTGTAGCATTGTACGGTCCTTCCTGAATTCAGAATAATAATAGGTCAGGTATTGACTTGGCACAGCCCGTCAATACTTGTTACTACCGCAACCATGCGAGAAAAAATAAGACATGCATAATAATAAACCAAACACATTTACACCACACTTCAAACAGTTAGGCCTGGACGAAAAGTTACACAAAACATTCCAAAAGTCTGTAATTCTGAAGACCTGTAACATCGTACGATCCTTCCTAAATTCCGATCAATAATAGTCCGGGTGTTGACTTGGCTCAGCCCGTCAACACTTGTTGCTACCGCAATTATGCGAGAGGAACTTAGAAAGATGAATAATAATAAGACGAGAGACGCTTATGCATCTCTTGTCGGCGTGTAAGACGTACGCTGGGACGGCTTACGTCCATCGGCACAACGCGGCTCTACGAGTGCTCTACTATCATTTAAGGCACTCATACGGTATCGATGAGACACCGGTGCTGCCATACGCTCCAGGGGATATAGAGTCCGTTGTGGAGAACGAGAGATGCCGGATTTACTGGAACTACTCGTTCCCAACGCTCGAGCTTGTACAGGCAAACAAGCCCGACATAGTCCTTCTCGACCACCAACAGAAGACGATGTTCGTTATTGAGTTTTCGGCGCCTGCCGAAGTGAACATCGTCTCTAAGGAGGAGGAAAAGCGGACCAAATATCAGGAGTTGCTCGGACAACTTCGCAGGCTCTGGCCAGACTACACTGTAAGTCTGCTGGTTATGGTCATTGGATCCCTAGGTGGAATGAGGAATACGCTGCTCTCTGCACTGCGCAAAATGCCGGTGTGCCGTGCGGCGGCGCACATCTTAGCCGCCAGAATGCAGAAGGCAGTCATCCTTGGGTCCCTTCGTCTACTTAGGGCGCACGATTCGCGGACCCAGTGATTGCTCACCTCACGGTGTGAGGAGTAGTCATTGGGTAATGGAACAGCAGCTCGGTGTGTCGGAGCCCGAGCTGCACTTTTTTGTTTTTAACACATAATAATAATAACCCCCATCAGGTGCTAGAACGTTGTCGCTCGTTTGGGGGCTTAGAAAGTGACCTTTCAATGGGCAAGCTATGTCGGTTGGTAGTTCATCGGAGGCTTTAATACCACCGTGGAGTTGTCATGCCGACAGGGCTCGTGATCAAAAAGTCACTTCAACCAAGGCTAGCACACTCAGGAAGCTGTGGGCTAGGTAGACTTTACACACCCTACCGAGCACAAAGCTCCTTTCCCCAAGCTATCCTGACCTCGCTCAGATAAGGATTTGGCAAATCCGGGGAGAAATGCCACAGAAGGCTGAGCGCCGGTCCTTCTGTCACATACCGTTATTGCGCCCCACACTTCAACGACCTCAGCAGGGCGTGGCTGTGGAACGTTGTGAGGGGTACGCAACCAGGGGGCTTGCCTTAACCGGCCGGCCTGCGAGGAGAAAGCCTCAACAAAACCCGACAGTAAAGTCGTAAATCCTCCGGAGCACCTTGGGCCAACTTCGGAGTAAATATAAGTCCCTTCTCTCCTGGAATGGGCGTCACCCGGGAGAGCGACATTTAGATCGTCCCTACTCGTGGGAACACGATGGATAGAGTTAATTTTATGAATAATCAACGACGGCCTAGGGTACGTCGATTAAACTCACCCGAACCCCAAACCCAAACAGAACAACCCATAGAACACAACCCAGCTGCGGATGTTTTGCCGACGCAGCCGGCAACCACCAAAGCTGGTAAACCAAGACAGCGATTACAATGGACCACAGAAATGAACAAATCTGTAATGCGCTGTTACTATACTGCCACAAAACTAGAAACCATCTCTACAGGCTACAGGCACGAGCTGCACAGACTATTTACGACACAATACCCACATCTCTCAACACGTGTAACAGAACAAAGACTTATCGACCAAAAACGCGTCATCACAAAGAACAACCGTCTTACACCCCAAGAACTGCAAGATATAAAAAATCTTGTATCCAATGAAATGAATATCGTCCAACCAAATCACTCCCTAGCCACTGAACCGATTGTGGAAACCCAAAACAGCCATACCCAAACTAGCCAGACTTCAAACACAGCAAAAACTAACAATGCCAGCATACACTCAGAACTAAGTTCAGAACATGACCAAACACTAGATACACCAGACACAACAATCACTAACCTACCTTCCACAACCATACAAATCCAAAACATCACTCGACCATTTGCCGCGACACAATCTGTCGAGCAAGTGATGAGTACGCAGTTTAACAAATGGTGTGGCACCAACCCTGCACTACGAGATCCCCTGCCCAGACTAATTTTTAAGAATAACACTCAACAAATATTACATACAGTGAATGCTAACGTAATACCACAATTCATAACGGACGACAGTAACCTGGAGGACATCCACACAGTTATATATGCTGCCGCAGCAACCACTCTCATAGTTAATGGCCAAAAACTCTCAAAACGGTCTAAACACCAGACAAGCAATAGGACTAAGCCTAAATGGCAAATAAGAATCGAAAACAAAATTAGCACAATCGGAAAGGATCTGGCACATCTCGCACAATACAGCATCAATAACAACCATCCTTCAAGGCACATACAGAGAACAATAAATATACTGAAATCAAAGTCACCACAACAAACAATACCAGAAATTACTGATACACTTAAACAGAAACTTGCAGTTTATGCAGCTAGACTCCGCAGATACAACGAGTCCAATGCCAGAAAGGATGCTAACAGCCTTTCTCAGAAAAGTGAAAAACAGTTCTATCAAAAGATAACAGCCGACAACCAGATCACAACAATAGAACCTCCCAGTAAACAAGAGTTAACTGAGTTTTGGGGAAGCCTATGGTCTGAACCCAAAACACATAATGAAGACGCTCCATGGATCAGAGAGGAAGAGGAAAAACATCAACATGTAGCGGAACAGGGAGACGTTATTCTTTCAAAAGAGGAAATAGTCGAAACAATAAAACATACCCACGATTGGAAGTGCCCAGGCGTGGACAATGTGCAAAATTTTTGGTACAAACATTTCAGCTCAACATACGAAGTGCTCACAAACCAAATCAATAAAGCCATACGTCAACCTGATAGGCTTCCCAAATTCCTCACTCAAGGAATAACGTATATAAAACCCAAAAATGCAGATACCAAGAACCCTGCGAATTACCGCCCAATCACTTGCCTTCCTACCTTGTATAAGATCATCACAGCAACATTATGCAGGAGGATTGAACAACACCTCACGCAAAACAACATCCTCACTGAAGAACAGAAAGGATGTAGAAGACAAAGCCAAGGTTGCAAGGAACAACTTATAATTGATAGTGTGATCATGGAGCAAACTAGAAAAGAACATAGAAACCTTCATACCTGTTTCATAGACTATAAAAAAGCATTCGATTCTGTACCACATAGCTGGCTAACAAAAATTCTGCAAATATATAAAATTAACCCAGGCCTTCGTCAGTTTCTTGCAAAAACCATGAAGACATGGCGAACCAACATACACCTTACAACTCAGGACGGCCATATCCAAACGGAGGAACTACACATACGACGTGGTATCTTCCAGGGCGATTCACTCAGTTCACTTTGGTTCTGCCTCTGTCTAAATCCACTCTCCAACGCACTGAACAACACAAACTATGGTTTCACCATCAGACACCAGAAAGTAAATCTACACAGAATCAATCATCTTCTCTACATGGATGATATAAAACTATATGCCGCCTCTGAATTGCAACTGAGAGAATTGCTCAAAATAACAGAAGTTTGTACGTTAGACGTCAGGATGGAGTTCGGAATGAGCAAACGCAAGGTCCTTCACATCAATAAAGGCCAATGGAAGAACCATTCTGAACAGGAAATAGTAACTGACCAAACCTTGGATAACATGGGCAAGGACGAAACGTACAAGTACCTGGGTTTCAATCAGAATGTTAAAATAGACCACACCCAAGTCAAGGCGCAACTTAAACAAGAATTAGAGACCGCCTCATTAGGCTACTGAAAACGAAATTGAATTCCAGAAACCTCACAAAAGCAATTAACACATTTGCAATACCAATCCTCACGTATTCCTTTGGCATCATCAAATGGTCGCACACTGACATAGAAAATATACATATACTCATGCGAACAGAACTCACGAAACACAGAATGTCACATCCCAATGCGTGCAAGGAAAGGCTGACCGTAGACAGAAAACAAGGGGGCAGAGGAATTATAGACGTACAGTCTCTTCACACAAGGCAAATAAAAACACTCAGACATTTCTTCCAAAGCAAACAAACAAACTTACATGGAGCAATAGTAAAAGCAAACAAAAACTATACACCACTTAACCTCTCTTGTCCAGATCACGTAGCAGACACATACAATCACATCCAATCACAACAAGAAAAAATAAACACCTGGTCGCAGAAAGCACTTCACGGCAAACATAGATACCGTGTCACACAAGACCACATTAACGGAAAAAAGTCATACACCTGGTTACAGGACGGCCAGCTGTTCCCAGAAACGGAGGGTTTCATGCTTGCCATCCAAGACCAAGTGATTGCAACACGAAACTACAAAAAATATATAATTAAAGATCCATCCATAACAGACGATAATTGCAGAAAATGTCAACAACAAAAAGAAACAATAGATCACATAACAAGCGGGTGCAAAACTCTTGCCGGTACCGAATACACAGCCAGACATAACTCTGCGGCCAAGGTCATCCACCAAGCATTAGCCACAACAAACAAACTAATAGAAAACACAGATCCGTATTACAATTACACTCCGACATCAGTACTCGAAAACGACCAATACAAACTATACTGGGACGTTCAAATACATACAGACAAGACTATACCAGCCAATAGACCAGATATAGTTTTCCAGTCAAAGCTCGACAAAGTTACATACCTGATAGACATTGCTATTCCCAATGATGTGAATATACAAAACACCTACGCTGGGAAAATATCTAAGTACACGGACCTTGCCATGGAAATAAAACGCCTTTGGAAGCAGGACAAAGTTACTATTGTTCCCCTCATTATGTCAGTCTCAGGCCTTACACCAAACACATTTACACCACACCTACAACAGTTAGGCCTGGACGAAAAGTTACACAAAACATTCCAAAAGTCTGTAATTCTAAAGACCTGTAACATCGTACGATCCTTCCTAAATTCCGATCAATAATAGTCCAGGTGTTGACTTGGCTCAGCCCGTCAACACTTGTTCCTACCGCAATTATGCGAGAGGAACTTAGAAAGATGAATAATAATAATGTTTATTCAACCTGTAAGCTGTTCCAACAGATAGGTCAAGTCAAGACTACAAAAAAATATACAATAAAGATGGACAGATTGCATATGTATAAATACAAAAACACGGTTAAAAGACAAACATTGGATATATGTAAGACACATGTTAAATAGACAAACAAGCAATTATCAGTCACATATTTTGAATAAAATTATTAAACTCGGATATTGTATATGGAGTGCACTCTATCAATAGTTGCCTCAGATGATGTCTAAAGTATCTGTAATTTTTTCTTTCACGGATCTGTATTGGAAGAAGGTTAAAAATACGACAACCAGCATTATCAGGGGACTTCATAAAAAAAGAGTGATTGAATTTTTCTAGACATATTTCGTCTCTACATCTAGTGCTATAATGGTGATTGAAGCCATTGTTGATATACTTCTCTCTGTTACGTTTGATGTGAGATAAAAGTTTGAATAGATATATTGCCGTCACTGTGAAAATTTTGTTCTTTCTGAATACTTCTCGACAAGAGTCATTATAATTGACATTATATATAAGTCTTAATATCCGCTTTTGATGGATAAATATCCTTGATACCTCAGTTGATTGTCCCCATACTACAATATTATATGCAATAGCTGAATATACAAAGGCATAATATACTGTCGTTAGAGACTTTTGAGCAATGTTATTTTTTAGGGTGTTTATTACAAAGAATGCTTTGTTCAGTTTCTTCGAAATCGCCTCAATTTCGGGTTCCCATGCAAGATGACTGTCTAGTGTAGTTCCAAGAAATATGGCTCTTGATTCTTCACTTATTGTTTGGTTATTGAGATTAATATTGAAAAGATTACGTTTTTTGGTCCTAGTGCTAAAATGTATAATGCGTGTTTTTTGGATGTTTAGCATGAGTTTATTCATATTAGGTGTAATATAACTGGTGAGTTATGGAAATCTTTGATCACAATTTCAGTTTTATGTTTCACCTCACCTTCATTGTCACCAGTGATAAGGGCTGTGGTGTCATCTGCATATAGAAAAAGTTTTGCATTATTTATGTAATTCGGCAGATCGTTCACATATAAAAGAAAAATTAGTGGACCAAGAACACTCCCTTGAGGTGTGCCAAGGGCTAAATCAAAATTATTTGAGTAAGTGTCATTTATCCTAACAGTGATCTTGCGTTGAGATAGAAAGGAGTAGATCCAATCATTTATTGGTCCTCTCAGTCCTAAGTTGTGAATTTTGCATCGTACGAAATCTCTATCGACAGTGTCAAATGCCTTTGACAAGTCGAAAAATATTGCAGTTACATACTTATTTTCATCCAAAGCATTATAGATACTTTGGACAAAATCAGTTGTACCGGTTTCAGTAGACAATCCCGGTCTAAATCCATGTTGGCAACTTGTCAAAATCTTATTCTTCTCCAAGAAGCTGGATAATCTGTTGTACACCAATCTTTCAAATATTTTAGAAAATATGCTCAGCACAGAGATTGGGCGATAATTATCTACCAACCCCGGATCACCTTTTTTGTGTACCGGTATGATTACAGCAGTTTTCAAAATTGAAGGATATATGCCGGTAGTAACTGACAAATTGAATAAATTTGCTAAGATTGAGCTTATATAATATTTACATTCTTTTACTAGTTGGATGGGAAGTTCGTCCACACCTGTAGATTTCTTGTTGGGCAGAGAGCCAATTAAAGCTGATACTTCAGGAGCGTCGATAGGGTAAAAGAAATAGGATTTGTTATGAGATTCGGGGAGCGAGCAAGTTCTAGAAAGGTTGCTGCTAAAATGGGCATTTAATGTACTATCTACTATGGTTGTGAAATGATTTGCGAACAGTTCAGCTACGTGTTTTTCATTTTCTATTTTGTTGGTACCATCAGAGATAACAATAGTGTGCTTTTCTGCTTTTTGTTTAGTATTTATGCGATTCACAATATTCCATGTCGACTTAGTTTTGTTCGTCGAATTATCAATTGCTGTTTGGTTTTGCTTGATCTTTTCATCCTTTACAGCTGTAGCTACTACTTTCTTTTTATGCCTATATTTTTCTTTCAAACTGGGTTCATCGATATGTTTGCTTAACCAGCTAAGATCTTTCAAGCTACCTAGTTCTTTTATTAACTCAGGTGGAAATACAATCTTTTTATTGTAGTTAATATTTTTTGACCGAACTTTGGGACATGCGACATCAAAAGCCCAATAGACGTGCTCGAAGAAATGTTCAAATAATGTCTCAATATCCATCGTTCCTTTAGGTGGAAGCTCATATTTACTGATAAGATAATTAAACTCGTTCATAGTTGAAGCATTAATACGTCGAAGAAACTTTTCAGATTGACTATATCATCATGCTGAGGATCACATACTCGCACACTGAGGTGAACTAGCTGGCAGAAGTGATCAGAAAGCCCGGGGTCAAAATTATCTACTTTTGCATATTCTGAATTAGAAGTTATCACGTAATCAATTATACTACATGATGTACCAGTAACTCGAGTTGGGGTATTTACGAGAGACTTTAGATTAAGTGAAGACAATATATCATTCAAAACTTTGAATTCTTTGGAAGTAATATCATTATGAATATTAAGGTCACCACATAATATAATGAAGTTATAATATCTACAGACTTGCGACATCAGCTGTGAGAACGGAGAAGCGAATGTGTGGAAATCCCCACACACATAATTGAAGGACTATATTTCTAAAGTAACAATTCTACTAAGTTAACTTTATTTGAGATACTTTGAATGTTTATATGCATTACTGACCAATTATGATGCAACGTTTCATTCAAGTATCGACTGTGTTGTCCCTCTTGTTCGGAAAATTCTGCTTTTTCGGAAAGAAGAATCTCCGTACTGCTGCTCCCGCTGGCCAAATATTTGGATCGTAGACTTCCTTGACATGTTCGATGGGGAACGATATTTTGAAGGACACAGCTGTTTTGCTTCTGTGCCATTCATTACATGTAAATTCAATTTGAGGTGCCGAACGATTTAGCAAGGCCTTCAGTTCGTTCTCTGTCATCTCGGGTTTGAATCTATAAGGGACTATTTATAGTGCTGTAACGTAAGAGGTAAGGTAAGAGGTATGAAAATAAACCTGTGGAATCAGATGAGAGTGTTTATAGTCGTAACGTTTCTTCTTACGTTACGACTATAAACACTCTCATCTGATTCCATAGGTTTATTTTCTTACGTCCTACGTTATATACCTCTTACCTTACCGCACTCTAAACGATACTTAAACGTGGAGGTAGCCCCTTTTTCCAACAGTATGGGACTAAATAGAGTGCGGTAAGGTAAGAGGTAACGTAAGGCGTAAGGTAATAAACCTGTGGAATCAGATGAGAGTGTTGCGTTAGCTCTTACGTTACGACTATAAACACTCTCATCTGATTCCACAGGTTTATTTTCTTACGTCTTACGTTACCTCTTACCTTACCGCACTCTAATTTGTACTTATGTGATACCCCGTTTCCATTTGTTCCTATAATTGGTTTTGGTCTATTCGTGTTCATTCTTTTCGTAGACGTCTGTTTATTATCGTAGTTACCATATGCTGTTGAGGTTGACGAATTATTTGTTTTGCCCGAAAAAGTACTACTTTTTGCGGACTGAGAAACTGGGTCAGCAGGTCGATTTATTTGTTGTGAATTTTTTGTTTCTTTGTTTCTGTGAGACGATGAAGCAGGCGAGATATGATCGGGAGGTATCTGTAGAGGTTTAATATTATTCTGCTTATCGATAGTAGATGGCATATGCTGTTCCTTATTGAAATTTGGAAAATGGATGCATTGTAGAGATAAAATTTCTTTTTTCAGGAAAACAATCAAGTCTTCTTGTTCCTGAGCTCTTTTTTCTAGGTGGATCGTTAACTTACCCACCGTCTCAAGCTCTCTCTGAAGTACGCCTTGTTCCTTTCTAAGCTGAATAACCTCTTGTTCCGCCATACTAGCTGCTGTTTCGAAGGTGTCGTGGAACTCCTCTTTTTCACCACTACTTTTGCACGTATGTTCGGATGGGCCTAAAAAGGGTATTATGCCGCTAGGTCTTTCTTTTACAGGTCAATGGATAGCCTATTATGAGTATAACACATTTTTGAGATTTACAACCGCCCACCCCCCAACCACCCCAACTTCACCCCCACCTAAAAAAAGTAGAAAATGGTCAGGAACCCCTAAAATACCTAAAAACGAAGTTTGATGAATATTTAATTTTTTTTGTTTTTTTTGCTAATTACTCCGCCGCCCATGCACCGATTTTCAAAATTATAAGAACATTACCTACTACGACCTCCCAGCATATCGCTGCCCAAATTTCATCACAATTCATGCAGCGGTTACTGAGATTACGAGGCTAGAAAAACGCGCACAGACAGATAGACCGACGGAAATGAGTGACATGGATTTTCGTTATGTAGACATCATAAAACGCCCAAAAGCGTGCTATCTCAAAATCGAAAATTTTCGCGATCACAATACTCCCCTCACCTATCGGTGTGGGAAGTAAAAAATGGTGTCAAGTTGATTGACTCAGTACTTCCCACACATAACGATGATACCATTTTATTATTTTCCCATTGCATGAAACTATAGTCTGAAATCCCCTTGCAACCAAATCATCGCCCACCCGCCCGCAAAAAAGCATCCATCACAAAACCTCCCGAAAATAGTTTCTTGCGTCTCCTTTCTTAGAAAGTAGGACGCCGCAGTTTATGCATGTTTCAACTGAACGATGCTAAACGATTAATAGCCTCCAAACCGTCTAAAAACGAAATCAGAGCTCTTTTACATTTTTAGGTTTTTTTATTATTGGTGCGCCGCCACTGTCACGTTTTTTTCCAAAATGTACGCGTTTCCTATCCTTGCCGCGGTAGTAATACTATGTCAAAATTTCATTAAAATCAGTTCAATAATTTTTGCATTACGCAATGCAGAACCTGAAACAATACTTGTATGTATGTATCAAACATTCTCAGTCCCTTGGTTTCTATAATAAGCAAGGCAGAGTTCGGAATTCGGATGAACCTAAAAAAGTGTATTATGCCGCTAGATTTTTCATTCACACGTCAATGGACAGCCCATCATGAATACAACAAATTTTTCAGTTTTACAACCCCCACCCCCCAACTACCTTAAAATCACCCCCACCCAAAAAAAGCAGAAAATGATCAGGAACCCCTAAAACGCCTAAAAACAAAGTTTGATGAATATTTACGTACAACGATTTCCAAAATTATCGCAGTGTTACCTACTAGGACCCCACAGCATATGGGTACCCAAATATCATCACAGTCGATGCAGCGGTTACTGAGATTACGAGGGTAGAAAAACGCGAAGAGACAGACCGACAGACAGACAGACAGACCGACGGAAATGAGTGACGTGGATTTTCGTTATGTACCTACCTAGACGTGATAAAACGCCCAAAAAGCGTATTATCTCAAAATCGAAAATTTGCGCGATCACAATATTTCCCTCACCTATCGGTGTGGGAAGTAAAAAGTAGAAAATGATCAGGAACACCTAAAACGCTTAAAAACGGATTTTGGGGAATATTTGAAATTTTTTGTTTTTTGCTAATTACTCCGCCGCCAATGCACCGATGTTCAAAATTATAGCAACATTACCTACTACGACCCCACAGCATATCGCTGCCCAAATTTCATCAACTTCCATGCAGCGGTTACTGAGATTACGAGGCTAGAAGAACGCGCACAAACAGACGCTGGTGGCAGAGGGTACAAGGGGGGTCAAAAAGTTGTCCTTGACAAATCTCTTCGCGTGCCTTAACTTTTTTTAATTAATCAGTGGTTTTGAAATAAACACCCTGTAGGTACATGCCAAACTATTAAAACATGAATTAGTGAAGAATATGGGATGGGATATGGATTGAAACGTTTTAGGGAGGATTTAGAGTGCTGTAAGGTAAGAGGTAACGCAAGACGTAAGAAAATAAACCTGTGGAATCAGATGAGAGTGTTTATAGTCGTAACGTAAGATAACGCAAGACGTAAGAAATTCATTTCTATGAATTTCTAAAAGTGACGGGACATGAAATGAGAAGATTGAGAAGCGATTTCGGGTGGAAATCGGCCAGGATCGCTAGACATCGTGCATAAAACACGCGGGAATTTAGAAATATGGTTGTGAAATACTGCTTACCTCGGAAATAAACCAAATTCATATTTGTCTTACGGCATCGGGTGAATTCGGCCATGGTCGCCAAAATGAATGCAATCGCCATAGGCTGGAGTTGGACATGTGATCAAAGATTTGAATCACCGACGGGTGATTTGAACCGACTTTTTGCAAAAAACGTTTGCACACCAAGGCGTGCAGGCCCGGATCAAGTCGTTTCCATTATTACATGAACAACGAAAGGAATGATTATTACACGTTACACCAGGCAGACTGCACTAGAGAGGCTGTTTCACAGCTATAACATGATTTGCAGTATTAGAAAATATTATCTTTAAAAAATACATGGAACCAACATATAGGTAGTCCCACAATTTTCTAGTCATGATTTTGCTGAGGTTTTTTATATTCTGTGTATACATGAAGAGGATTTTGAGGAGTTCCTCCTTCCCTAATGATGTAGAGTTAAGTACTCCATTGATATGAATATATATGTAGATATAAAAGCCCATTCCGCCTAACAAAATGCAGAGCCCTTAGTACAGTTTTAGTATGATGCTAGGTATACTTTAACTGATTGCATAATGGAATCATATACAATTTTTTAAACTGCGAAAATATTGCAGTCAGCCCAGCTTAATAGTGAACTAATAAGTTAGTTGTTGCTGAATAGCAGGTATTATCAAACGTATAAGTATTATGTATCAGAAATCGATTTTTTGTCAATAAGTCACCTGCTGCATGCTTGTTCGCATTCAATTTTGCCAGAGCAACCTATATTTGAATCAACCCAACAACTACACAGTTTGCTTTTGGGTTTACAGTGTAGTGAACATATTTTGGGCATATCTCTTGCACAATAATATTGTAAGAATATCATATATGAACAATGCTATAACTTCATAGGTATGACTTCAAAGTGACTGTTCAGGAAGGTCTGAAAACCTTACTCAGGCCATCGCAAAAGTTTTATAGACAAACGTTTTTAGGATTCTCCCATATGTTAATGTTTTCTTACAAGTTGTAAGGTGTTACATATATAACAGGCCACTTGTTTCCAATTCAGTTGTTCAAGAATAACTTGCCAGCTGCACCTCCACTTTAAAGTCTTGACATACTCTATAAAAGTTGTATGCTCTATTACAATTAATAATGTAATAATGTAATGTAATGTGTATGCTGTTATGAATATGGAATATGTGTTCATTTGAGAGCATTATGTAGTTCTAATGCTGACAAACAGGAATATGTATTTTTTTTATTTTTAAGGGTGTATCAATAAATCATCAGCTGCACTCTACACTTGTTCAGATTCAATATTGCCACAACAAAATACCTAAACCAACTCAACAACTACACAATTTTGTTTTGAGTGTTAGTTATCACCTTTGTAATTTGAAAACTATCATATAGCTAAGCAATATGCTTACTTCATAGGTATGACTTCAAAGTGAGTGTTCGAGTGTTCTGAATGGGTTGAAAACCTTACTCAGGCCACAGCAAAACTTTTGTGGACACAAACATTTTAGGATTCTCCCATATGTTACTTTCACTTGTTGCTGATTCAGCTTTTCAAGAATAGCTTTACAAAATTGCCAGCTACATCTCACAGTTAAAAATTTTGACATACCTTTTGTATCTGTAAAAGCTGTATGCTATTACAGTTAAATGAGTATTTGTTCATTTAAAAGTTGTATGGTGTTATGAATATGGAATATTTGAGAGCATTATGTGGTTCTAAATTTGACAAACAGGGATATGTGTTATTGCATCTGTTCAAAGATAAATGAATCTTGAAGTTGGCTTTGTGTTCTAAGATAAATGAATCTCGAAGTTGGCTTTGTAGCGACAGCAACCAACTAGTTATTTTATTGTAAATGCTAAGAAATAGATAAGTAAATTTTAGGCTCTGTAGCAACAGCAACCAAGTGTTTTTGGTCAACATTCACTTATTCACTAGCACACTAAGCTGACCCAGGCCAACCTATAACAATACCCAAGTTTGACTAGAATATTTTCAATAGTTTTCTATTGCCTCTGTTCTGAGTCACAATATTTTAATATTTTCATGATATGGCAAAAACAATAGTTTTAGAAATGGTAGTTTTGACCTGTTTATAAAACTAAAAAGCTTGTCATACAGAGAAGGATACATACTTGGTTTACAAACATATACATTTGGGCCAAATACTCTTAAAAAAATCACATCACAATATGTACAAAGTCCTTTATAAGCAGTCAAAACTCGAATTGTAGATTCTATTTCTATAGATGCTTCATGAAATTTGTTGTAAGTCACTGCAACAGTCACTGTCCTCACATTTTACACTGATGGACAGCGATAGATATGTACACTTTCTACTTGGGAAGAAATATATTCACAATTGCCTATTTTGTAATTTTATTGGAAAACTGCCTTAACATTCCAGGTATGTGCATGCGTCAATATCTTCTATGGAGTACACTTGATTAAACAAAGTACATCGCTACATCCTATAAACAGCTGCAGTGTCCACTAAATATACAGGACACGCCTCATGAGCGACAGTCATTCAAAATTGTTGGACTAGATATTGCAGCCCTATGACTCCTATGAGACATGTATAGCTCTTCGAAATATACACTAGTCAGCACCTATTGCCACCTGTAAAAAGCGGTTTTCTTTAGAATCCAGAAATTCATTGTATTTCAGACTATAGCGCCTTACCTCTATCCAAAACCCCTATGCATTGGTACCGTATTGATCGTCAGACGTTCAACAAAGTTCCAGTAGTAAACAAGTTACAATAAACAATCAGAAATAACTTTAAACAATTAACAATATTGCCCTAGGGTCATTGACATTCGACATAACCATAAAAATAAAAAAAAAACAAAACAATCATAAAGACATAAAACATCTCTCCAAGAAGCTTAAAACATATAGCCCCATCTATGAGTCACATACCAAACTTGGCTACCCTTGTCACCTGCTTGTCACTTAAGCCATAGGCCGCTTACGGCACTATACCATACCCACTTTTTTCTTATTCTTACTTACGTTACCTCTTACCTTACCGCACTCTAAACTCTACTTAGGTTTGCCAATTAATTTTGTGTAATGATCTTCAAAAACGCAATTGACTAATAGATTCGTGGCGCCATCTATGCGCTTGCTCGTTTACTGTTCGGCCAACGCTTAAAGGAAGCTATTATAATTTTTCGTCGTGTTGTAACATCTCTATCATTCCCCAGATGGCGGCACTTACGCCCTACTATCGCTAAACTGATAAATTTCTAAGTAGCTGTTTCTCAGAGCCGCTAATCTTTGAACGTTAAGTTCCGCTCGTAGAGAACATTCTTTTTTTTTCAAAATTTCTCGTGGTAGGGGAAATCCTTGTGATTACCCCGTTTAATGTAATGTAAACAAAAAATTATATTACTGAATTACTAAAGTAAAGGTGTCAAATCCGATTACTTTTTGGTAATCGCGATTACTAGTATACTAGTTACTTTCGCATCAAGTAATCGTTATCTTGTACTCGTTAATCGTTATCGATTACGAACGATTACCGGCCATGACTTCAATAGTTTGATATATGTATATAAAAAACCATTAGCAATGATCAAGTTAAATACAGCAGGTGACATTATATTCTGTTTTATCATTCGTTTGTAATTTAGTAACTAATTTTACGTCACTTGGAAAACCGTTAAGAAAATCATTTGCATCCACTAAATTGAGGTTTTATATCAATTTTTTTTGTCATAGATCGAAAGATCATATATAAGTTTTATGATAAAACTGTTTTTGTTTTATTTTTTTTCGCAATAATTCAAAAGTTATATCAAAATAAAAATGGGTTTTTGAATCGAGTACCGAAAACACGCCGACGGCTCCCGAGCCCGTGACCAACGACGTCCTACATCGATACTAGATTTCAGATTCCCAGCCAATCGTGAAAACACTTGCTAGTAACTAGTGTATATTTGTTGCAATATAGCCGATGAATGAAGTTTGCAGCTCGAGACCACCTCTACGATCGAAATAAATATCTTTTTAAATGTTTGAAATCAGATTACAGATTCCAGTAAGTACCTAATCAAATATGTCTTGTTGAAACTATCTGGTACATGTTCGGCTGGCCTAGTGGTTAGAGTGTTGGGTAATGGATCCTTTGGTCTATGGTTCAAAGCTCAGCCTGTCCATTTTTTTTATCAAATAATTCATTCATGTGCTTTTTGCACTTGTTACGTACATTTTTTTTCTACGATAAGATGCTTTTCTCTTAAAATGTTTGTTAGTAATTTCATCTTATATGAAATGAATCCAATTTTTTTGATAGATTATTAATATGTACATCCCAACGTAAGTGTGAGTCTAAATATATTCCTACATACCTTATACTTTTTCTATGTTCGGCACTAAAAAATATAGTTTTATTTTTGTTTACTTGAAGTGTTAACTCTTATGTAAAATAATTATACTTATAGTTTATTTATCGTATAAGTATTTATTATCAATAATAATATTAAATAATAAAATAATTATTTTAAGTTTTGGTCAAGAAGATAATTATAACATTGAAACTCATAGAGGAATAAGTTTTGCTTGTTTGCATTGCATTTATATATTTTTATTTGTTAAATTTTTACTAATTTAATTATTAATTATATAATTATTAATATTTAATTATTAAGCTTCATTGCTCAAAGTTAAATAAATAAAGATACCAAGTGATAAACAGAAGACTGTTGTGATTACGAGTTTGAGTTCCTTTATGTTTATATTAAAAGCTTAAAAAATGAATGGATTTTGTTTTATTAACCAACTATTACATTTAAAGAAAAATATTGGCAATTGATATTGACGGACAAACACCATTTGCACTGATTTTTTGAATTGTCCACCGCGTCCTGTACTTAGTTTTTGCGCTATGCAGTGCAAGTAATATGTCTGATAGAATTTGTTTCAAAAACATATTTATGTTGATCGTAGAAAAAATGTACGTAGCAAGTGCAAAAAGCACATGAATGAATTATTTGATAAAAAAAAAATAAAAAAAAATTGGACAGGCTGAGCTTTGAACCATAGACCAACGGATCCATTACCCGACACTCTAACCACTAGGCCAGCCGAACATGTACCAGATAGTTTCAACAAGACATATTTGATTAGGTTAAGTAAGTAAGTAAGCTTACTGGAATCTGTAATCTGATTTCAAACATTCAAAAAGATATTTATTTCGATCGTATAGAGGTCGTCTCGAGCTGCAAACTTCATTCATCAGCTATATTGCAACAAATATACACTAGTTACTAGCAAGTATTTTCACGATTGGCTGGGAATCTGGAATCTAGTATCGATGTAGGAGGTCGTTGGTCAAAGGAGCATCTTAACCGCCATCGTTACGTCACACGGGTTCGGGAGCCGTCGGCGTGTTTTCGGTACTGGATTCAAAAACCCATTTTTATGTTGATATAACTTTTGAATTATTGCGAAAAAAAAGAAAACAAAAACAGTTTTATTATAAAACTTATATATGATCATTCGATTTATCACAAAAAAATATATTTTTTTCTTAATTCAAAACCTCTATTGTCTATGAAATTATTACCTACTGTTTGCAGTGTCCTTACTACACCTAGAATCGCAGTGCGAACCTTCTGATTCTTGCACCTTGTATCTATTCTCAATCGTGTTTTGAAAACATTCTTTAAGAATGTCTACGGATCGCTGGTCTTCGCAACGGTCCAAAATACCATCCTTAATCCTTCTAGTATCTTAAATGCCAATCTTAAAAGCAGATGGATTAATTTGTGATTTAACATTTTTTTCCACTTGTAAATTTTAAACAGCAGTATCAGAAGATTTTACAAAAATGACTGGTGACGCTATGTTTCCAGATTTGACGACTGAACTATAAGATTTCTTTATGCTATTCTGGCTGTTTATATATCTTGTTGGCAATTTATTCAATTCCAGGTTATTTACACGGTTTTTTGTAGTTGTCAACTAAAGAATTCAGTGCCGTATTTCATTACGCAAACCTTCATTCTCCACTTGAAGAACTGCAGTTTCGGAATCCCCACTGCACAACCCACTGCTACCGATATCCAGAATGTATGATTTGTACTTCCAGTTCTTTTTTTCTATACAAAAGACATCAGCAACCATATTTGGAAGCATTACATTTTATAGATCGTCTATCAGCTAGTTCACCGCAAATTTTACCGACTCATAGTCCTCTCCACCTGGCATACCGAAATGAACTGTGTTGTTTTGATTTATATGCCTTCATCCTCATCATCAAAAGTTGGAGGCCGGCGGGACTCGACCGAGCGACATCTAGATCGACACCAACTAACTAAAGGACCGTTGTAGATAGGCGATATCATTCCGTCAGCCGACAATTCTCTTCTGGACCACCTTTTGGTACCAGGCACATCCAACGGCCCGCATCTATGACAACAGTACTATTTAAATCGTATTTGTGCAATTTTTTTGCTTTCGAGGCGGTGTACGTATATTTAAAACACAAAGAAAAGGTGCAACCCGGGCTCCGACACACCGGGCTGTTGTTCTATTACCTGCTACTAACACCGTGAGGTGAGCAATCGTGCGTCCTAAGTAGACGAAGATTTTCGCCGCCGCGCGGCACACCGGCATTATGCGCAGTGCAGAGAGCAGCGTATCTCTCATACCACCTAGGAATCCAATGACCTTGTGCCTCCTATCATTGAGCGCGCCACAGCTGTATCCCTTAGTATTCTTCAGCGCAATGGACAAAGCCAGTAGCGAGATGCAAAAGAGCAAGGGACTCGAGGCGTATCCTTGAAAGAGCTTCAGCTTATTTATTTAAAATAAATGAGTGGCCTTGTGCCTCCTGTAATTGGGCGTGCCACAGCTGTATCCCTTAGTATTTTTCAGCGCTATGGACAAAGGCAGTAGCGAGATGCAAAAGAGTAAGTGTCTGAAGGAGTCGGCTTGGAAGACGTCTCTTTTAAATGATACCAACACTGCCCGAACCCTGGTTTCACCTAATGTTATAGTGAACCGGTGCTTCCTAAATGGTATCAGCTGTTTGACGCATCTCACTATTTGATCATCTACCGAAACGCATTCCAACAGCCGAACAATCAGTTCACGAGACGTAGTGTGCAATGCCTTCCGACAGACGCAGATGGTCCAGGCCATAGAAAGCTTTCGCATGCACTGCACGGAGTCCTATTGCGACACAGCGGTCAATCAACAGGTTATCCCTGCAACTAGCCTCCTTTCTTAGACCCTCTTTGTTCATATACGCTGAGAAATGCGGGATTACAGTTTGAAGGATACGCATGTAATGTTTGGTGTTTATCGGATGACGCAGTACATTCAAGTTAGGAGTCCTCCTACAAACAGACTAGAACTGCGCTAAGGCCGGAGAGTCTGCTTGAAGAGGTTTGAATTGTTGAACGCAAATGTCCCTCCAAAAAGCCTCCACGCGATCAGCAGCTGGCGGCTGCTCTATGGCTGGTGGTCGCCATGGGAAGAGGCGAGAAGGACTTTCAGAAAACATTCCGTTTTCCCTGACAACAACTAGTACCGCTTGACTGAGCATGTGATGGTTGCGCTTTAGCTCTCGAGCTATCTGATCCACGTGACGCATAAAAGCCCTTCCAGCCGCTCTATATTCCATCACACACTGGATACGGAATGCTTCCTAGCGAGCCATCTCGATTTTCGCTTTCATTTGGTGTCATCTCTCAACAGAAAAGTATCTCACTCTCCTCTGTCTAGCCTAAGAGCCGTAGCGTAGATCCAAATGTCAGAAACCACCGATACTCGTTCACTCACTGCCTCATCCTCTCTCTTTAAATCTGCTAGCTTCAAGGACCTTTTGTTGTTACGAAAGGACCTACCCTCATCGAAATCCCCAGGTGAAACGACTTCGTCGATTTCCCTCACAACGGGCCTTATCGGCGACCTTTTATCCTGGTTAACAGGCCTTTCAGTCGGCGAAGGGACAGGTTGAGATGGAGCACAAACATGCTCTGGATGCATTTCACACGACCCCCCATGCATGCGGCGCATGTATCCCCTATGGTGCGGGCTACTGCCCTCGTAGCAGCACAGCAGGTCGTCCTTCGTTCTGTCGTGTCATCAGGGCGATCCGAAGCACCACCACCTTGCCCAGAGCTGGCTTCCGATACCGGCCTGGTATGGGTGTTTTTCTTCTGGGGCGTCCAAACCAGAAGATAGGGTCCGTCCGGTGGTTAGCCTTAGGACCGTCCGACATTTCGGAGCAGCCGACCGACATTTCAGAGGCAGCCGACCAAATTGTCATAAGGATGGACCCGAGTTTTTAGTAGCGGATCGGTCGGAGCGGTAGTAGCGGAGTTATCCGCTACTGCAGAAGAGGAAAAAATTGTATAAAAAAGTTTTAGCCAAGGAAATGCTCCTTATATTATGTTTTATACAGGGTGATTCATAACTACTTGGTGATGCAATCATACATTTTTTCAAATGAGACATTCTTCATATTATCATATATTTAGATTCTACTAATGATCCATGTCTTACAATATGGGATATTGTAACACTATACAGCGTATTTTAAAAGTTATGACCATTTTTATATCCAAATCGCTATCGAATGAGCTTACTGTATATCAATAGTAATGAATCAAAAATTAATTTGAGATAAAGATAAGAAATGTGTCTCATTTAAAAAAATGTATGTTTGCATCACCATGTAGTATGAATCACCCTGTATCAATCAAAATATTTTCCGAACAAGGAGCATATCCTTGGCTTAAACTTTTATATACAACCTTCCGGTACTAAAAACTCAATCCTGTATTTGTGAGACCCAATTAATCTGAAAAGCTTTGTATGCTTATAAACAAACAATTCAAAGATGAATGATTTTTTTATTATAGATCGTCAAAAAATATGGTTACAGTCCTACTTAACTACAACTACTTAAACTACTAAAGGCACAGCAAGCGTACTTATTGTACACATTTGTTAAATTTAGTATGATGAGTTAGAACATTACTGTACAAGGTCACACGGGTAAAAGCTCATTAACTAAAACTAAAAATCTGAACATTCAAACTAGAATTTGAAATTTATCACTGAAATTGAACAACGAATGATCGAAACGCAATTTACTCATAGTCCATCTAATGTTATACAATTTCTTAAATCGCATAGTTGTCAGCTTATCAAAATAGAATTCTAACATTCTGGTCAACTGATCAGATATCTAACAGTAACAATGCAGATGAGTGATCCGCCTCTTGAGTAAATTACTTACAAACTCGACCTGATCGTCAAAATAGGTATGCTCTCCAATGCATCTTTCATGAAATGAAGCTAATCATGAACAGATATATATCATGTCATATTTAACTCTCCAAAAAGCATTACTCATAATAATTCTATTTTGATTCAATCTAACTAAGAAAGCCTTATATTGTAACGGCTCCATATTCAGCTTGGTGGTTAGATAGAAAACTGTTTAAGCATATTTGAGAAAACATAACTGGACAGTAATGCGAAAGCCTTTTTTACCCCTTCTACTTAATGTAGAGGTAATCAAAAAATCTGGAAACCAACGAAGAGTGGTTTTAGAGAGCAAATAAAAATATCTATAAAATTTAACTTTAGATCAACTTATAATATACATCTAAGTTTCCTCCTACAAATATTCACAGTACAATGTCGAGGTTAACGTTGACAGTACCAGTATACCACCTTTTTTCACGATCAGTTAATATGCAATATAATAGTGAATAAAATTGCATGCTTTAGCATGTTTATATGAATGGACTGATCATAAGAGTTTTGAATGCAATTTTTCAAGTCTACTACGGCAAATAAGTGTACAACTATTCATGGAATCAATAATACACAGCTGAAACAATATATAAGTACAAACGCGCAAGGATTCAAATAGATATATCTTTATATTTGTTTCACAACTCATTTTGTGCATACATAATATGTTAGAGCCTATAGAACTGATAGAAAAAAACACTTTGTGACTCTAAAAATAAAAACCGTGAATATCTAAACAATTTGGTAGGGTGTTCTTAAGCTATGTATGTGATAGAAAACACGGAATCGATCAAATTTGCCCTGTAGTCACTATAAAATCTAAATCTTCTCAATACTTGCCATGGTGAAATCGGCCTTTTATTGAAAAAACACTATTTAATTTTAAACCATATAATGTAATGCTGCTACACGCTTCTATGGAACCCATTAAGTACAATAAACAGGAGCAGCTCAGTCCGCACTACGATGTATAGAAATATGTTTGCACAAAATATACCTGAAAGACGAAGAAATGCAGTTATGCCATGATTTTATACGAATATGTGACTGATTGAATACTAAATTCGAATTCAGACTTTTGAAACGGTGAAATATTGTTGGTGCTATGCGTTTAATCACCCTGATTTGGTGTTCTTATTGTCTACAGCATGGACATTGAATTTTCAATATTTCTATACATCCTAGTGGTAGCACCAACTAACACTTAACAGATCTACCAAACAAAATATGAAACAAAACAGGGAACATCAAAAGGTAATATTAGAAAATGAGATAATTTATACATTGTCGGCTGAAGTATCTTAACGTCGGACGTTACCGAACAGGTGATGGAGAAGTGATGTTTCAAATCGTCAACAGAGAACTTAAATCTCTGATGATTGTAATGCCACCATAATGAGCTCAGGTTGAATTTTGCAAATAGTAAAACATTGTCTCATTAGAATTATTATAACCTTTATATCATTTGCCCTCTTTATCCTAAGTTTGAAGCACTCTTGTAGAACAATTTCTGTAGTAAAGTATTACTTGCTAAGAATCACATTTCACTTATATTTTGTTATTTCATATCAATTCATGCAGTACTTGTCTTTTTTTCTGAGTGAATTAATATATCAATTCAACCTTCTGTTTTATAACCATTTATAACATGTTTTTGATTTTGTATTTCGTTTTACCAGTACAATTTTCTTTAGGGTTTTATTCCTTTCTTACAAAGAATCAAAAATTTAATTTTGCGGCGTTAATTATAAACATTGTTTTGAGTATTTTTTGAAACCCGCATATTATCTATATCGCCAACAGTTTAGAATTTGTCGTTTTCTGTTATCCTATATTTTCTTATATTTTGTGGATTACTGACACGTTTTAAAAAAATTTCAAATTCTACTCACTTCTTATATATAGAATATATTCTATTGCTTCTAAAGGACGATGACCGATATGAGATAACAAAGCGTTCTTATTCTTTATTATCCATTGTATGAGGGCATGCAGCAGCATGAAAAAGGCTTAAACATAAAACACTTGATGGCCCTGGCGAATCTATTTCGAAAAAAATCAATGTAGACATTGTTCATAAGGAAATATTACTGTTTCACAAAGTTTCATATTCTTTGGAAATACCGTACAATATAGCATCAGACACGATCCAAAACAATACAATTAATGAGTTTTATGACATTTTGTTCAAGAACAAGATGAAACAGTTGAGTCTCGTCGAACTAATGAGTAAAACTGGCAATAAATCTAGACTGTCTAAAGGTAAAACAGTTATAGAATTTGATAGTTTATCACGTGTCGCTTATATACCAAGAGATGGTGGTCTAGTATTCCAGACCAATCTTCGACATTAACAATCTATATTTACAACAGCTATACATTGAGGCATGAGCATAGATACACCAAAACAGGTTTTTTAATTTCCGTATTGGAAATGTTAAGAGATAAAAAGGTGAAATTTATATGTGCTTTTACTTTAGTCGTGCGTATGCATTTTAAAAGGCATACACAACATTACTTAGTATTCGTCAGAGTACTGGCAATTATGCAATGCAGATATTTACCCATGAAAGGTGGTAAATGTAGAACATAAATTAACGTTCTTTGAAGAGCTGCGTTGGAGATAACAAAATAATAGTTCTCTGACGCCCTGTATTTTTTTTTTACCTGACCATGTGATTAGAATCTTTTGACATGTTTCCTTTTCAACATTTAATAACACCAACAGAGATCAACATAATAATTAAACAATATGTCATTTTAATCAGAACAAAACCTAAGATTGGCAAGTAAAATCATACACAAACGATAACATATTTTTGAACACCCCAGCAATACAAACTTGTTAGTTTTATCTCAGAAGTTCTGCGACTTTTTGCGTTTTGTGTCCATTGCATCTAGGATGGGTTGTCTTTTCACCTGATATTTTTTGCGCAGTGCATCTATCTCTCTCTCCATATCTAAATCTAGCGAATTCATTTTCTGCTGCAACTCCTCAAGACTCAGGTATTTCAGCTGTAAATTTTAAAAACCAATATTTTTACTAAATTCACTATAAACATGGAGTAGTCAAAGCATAACATGGGAGAGCTTTTGGTACCAAAATGCAAATTTTGCAAACTACACAGAATATGATTTTGAAAGTATTAAATAAGATAAATAAGTTAACTGTATAAGGAATAAGTAACATACCCAATTTGAAGCAAATTTTCATTCAATGCGGCTTAGTTAAAATGTTTTACAGTTCCACCAATAAAGGTATTAAAAGTACGAGGGTGTATCAAATATAAACGGGATTTTTTGTCTAAAAAATTGTAGTTTTATTAAATGAAGCTTACACACATATATATTATTGTTCTACATAATCTCCCGCAATATAAATACATTTTTCCCATAGGATGGGGAGCTTTCTTATTCCATCTAATAGAAACTCTTCGGACGTGTTCGCAGCCATTGGAGCACGAACGCTTCCACCGCTCCATTTTTCTCAAAACTTTGGCCTCCAAGTGCTTCGTTGAGGAGTCCAAAAAGATGAAAGTCGCAAGGAGTTAATCTGGACTATATGGAGGACGTTCAAGTGTTTTCCAGCCTAACTCCTCTAATTTTTGTCTTGTAGCATTGGCTGTATGAGGCCTGGCGTTGTCATGCAAAATAATGACATTTCTGACTGACTGCTTCTTTATTTTCCTTCGGAATGACAATTTTGCAGCATCCAGTAACGCACAATAGTACTGCGCGTTAATCGTGAAAGAAATCCACGTGAAAATCACCTTCCCAGCCGACAAGCGCATCTTTGCCTTTATCGGTCCCCTCTCGCCACATTGTCTCCATTCCATACTTACCTGTTTCGACTCGGGTGTGAAGTGGTGTACCCAAGCCTCGTCAGAGGTGATCAGGCAATTTGAAACTCTTCACCCTCCTGCTGGAATCGGTTGAAGAGTCGCTGCGAAAATTCCAGTGGTTGTTGCTTCTGATCCTCCGATAACTGACGAGGGACCCGTCTAGCGGACACTTTCCAAGGCGACGATCTTGTAGACACTACTGTAACCAATGTTTAGTTTCTCAACGATTTCCGAGAGATTTATGCGCCGATTTGCTTCCATGAGATTTCGCACTGCTTCAATGTTCGCTTCGGTTACACTTGTCTTTGGGCGGCGAGCATGGCTTTCATTCTCGACCTTTTCACGGCCATCAGAGAATTCTTTGCTCCATGCAAACAAGCGGGTTCTTGACAGGGTTTTGTCCCCGAATTGTAGCTGTAATCGCCGCAAAATTTCAGTTGGATTGACCCCCTCGTCGGTCAAAAACTTTATAATAGTACCTTACTTCACGGATACATGCACTTCTTTCTCGCTCATGGCTGCGTTTCATACTATACACAGCTTGCTTTTGAAAATCAAAACGACATCATCTCTGTATTTACAGATTTATCAAGCGCCTTTGACTGTCTTAGTCACAATATTCTCTTATCCAAGCTTGAATGTTGCGCTATAAGAGGGGTGGCTAGTACACTAATTAAATATTATTTGAATAATAGAACACAAACGGGAAAAGAGTGATAAAATGAGGAGTGCCTCAAGGATCCATTCTAGGTCCATTTATTTTTATAATGTATATAAACGATATCCCTAAACATATGTCTTTATTAAACTGTGATATATCTACAATCATGTATGCAGATGACACCACGTTCAGTTTCTGTTTGGATCCCTCTACGAGTGATAATAGGCTCCAACTTGCTAACACAATTATTAGCCATTCTAAAAAATGATCTGATACAAATGAGCTAAATTTAAACTGTAATAAAACTGAAGTGTGCACTTTTGTGCACTGGATTCCCGCCTATGCTGAACTACACATATTGGTGCCCTATGCATAAAACTGTCCAAAAGTGTCTTCGCTATTAAAAAAGTAGCGCTCGCTATAGATATTGATGCAGCACTGATGACTTATTATGGACTATTTCACTCACTTCTCTGCTATGGGCTATTGAGCTGGGGTAATGCACCACATACACAGTTACAAAGGGTCTTTGTGATTCAGAAGGCTGCATTAAGAGCTGTATCGAGGGCAAAACTTGATGATCACTGCCAAATTTTATTTAAAAGTCTTGGTATTATGAACATATTTACAATTATTATCATCTATAAAAATCTCATATATATAAAAAAGAATATAGATAAATTCAAAACGTTGTCTGACGTTCATAACTATGACACCAGAGGAAAAAGAAAGTTCGTTCAGCCACACTCGAGGATAAACAAATCTAAGGTGCTGGGAATAGAATTTTATAACATCCTCCCTGTGAGTATGACTAATCTGCCGATGCGTGACTTCAAGAGAGAAATTAAAGAGCTTCTGAAGAGCCTTGCTCCCTATAATCTAGTCGATTTTAAGAATTATTGTTCATCATTATCACCCGACTGTTAGGTCAAGATTTACCTGTTTATGTGTGTTAATTTCTATGTGTGTTATTTATCTTTTATGTTCAATTTATACCTCCTTATCTTTTTAATTATTTGTATCATATATATACTTTACTTCCTGTATATGACGCTCTAAAAATGTGTTTTGCATTTAATAGCTTAAATAAATTATTATTATTAAAGTGTTCAAGCGACTCGCGGGCGCTACCCCCACTTCCCAGACTATATTGGTTATCAGCGCGTCAGAACGTTCAAGGTTAGGGTCCACACACAAATGGAAAAATAAATCAGTATTTGATACACCCTCATGAATACGTTAGTAGATTCAGCGCTAATAGGAATGTTACATTTCCCTTATTTAAAAAACCTTAACACAAAGAACATTTTCATACTTTATTTAGGTCAAAGTTCTATAATTAACATATAAAACATATCAACACTTTGGAAAAGTACAAAAAACTCACTTTATTATGGAAAACTCTGTTTATATTTTACGATATTTTCAATCTATCAAACACAGTTTCAGGTTAGATATATTATAGCGACCGATGTTGAGATTGACTCGGATTTTGATCAATATTGTAACATACTGTATATAGTTTACTGATTTGTATTATTGTTGACGTTTCTTTCAAAATATTTGATTTTTGATTTTTGATGTGTAAACGTCATCGAATCATCTGGAATTTTCGGGACTAACAGATGGGCGTTCTAGAATGTCATCTGACCGTCTCTAATTCTCTAGATCGTTCGATGAAGTATACAAGGTGTTCTATGACGAATGGAAAATACTTTTGAAGACATTTTCAACAAAAAAAGTTATATAAGGTAGGGCCCGATTTTCAACTGTTTCAGAGATGAATTAATTTTTAGAGATTTTCATGAAAATGCAGCAAACAAAAACCCTAATACAACAAAATTTTACTGTCGGATTTTGGAATTTTTGGTATTAGTCCTTAGAAAATATGCTCTTACGTCATTATCGACTGAAAGAGAGTGGTCATGTATCAAGCACATCGCAAGATAGTGTCAATATCAGCATGTTTTGAAAAATGAATTCGGAAACGTTACAAAACAATTTATTTTAAAAAAATCCCCAAATAATTAACCGTGCACTATACGGTAAATACACGCCCATCTTTCTAGTTATCCGTTGGAACCACAAACTTGTTGTACATGTTATGGGTACTTAAATAATGTGCTATTACATCATGATTAGTCATAAAAAGTGATCGGTTATTTAAAACTTCGGTACAGGGTCTCAAAATTGTATAATTTTAGGAGAAAGCTTCAAGTTGTAACTTAAAATGGATTTAAAATGGATTCGTCTCGGAGATCCAATATGCCTTCAGAGCTTAAATGCAATCTTATTGCCTATATTTACCACATTTGCAACAAGTTTGTGGTACCAATGGATAACTAGAAAGGTGGGCATGTGTTTACCGTGAAGTGCAAGGTTAATTATTTGGTGATTTTTTTAAGATACATTCCTTTTTTGTAACGTTTTTCAAGTCACTTTTCAAAAGATGCTGATTTTGAGACTATTTGGCGAAGTGCTTGATACATGATCATTTTCTTTCAGTCGATAATGACGTAATAGCATATTTTCTAAGGACTGATACCAAAATTCCGAAATTCGACAATAAAATTTTGTTTTATTAGGGCTTTCGTTTGGAGGTCTGCACTATGCTACAAGAAATGAGAAACAGGTTAGAACAGAGTGCAGCCGAAACGAGAAACAGATTAGAACAAACTGCAGCCGAAACGAGAAGTTCTTCCAAGTTCACGACGATCTCGAAGAAAAGTTGGAGCTCCACCAAGACGACCTTGAAAAAAAGTTGAAGCACCACCAAGACCAGGCAGTCGCAGACTTCAGCCAGAAATTAGAAAATCAAGCCAGCGTATCAGTGCAATAGAAAGATCATGTCAAAGAAATAGTGAGAGACGAAATGCGAGAAATTAATGGAGATGAGCGTAAACAGCTACAGCAAGTGGAAGATCGTGTCAAGGAAATCTCAGAGAGGAGCTGCGATAGCTTAGTGCAGGTGAGCGTGGTTTAACAGCTGTATCACCCGCTTTTCCTGATAGACAGTGGCGAAGTGGCAAAGACCTATCCATACAATGGCAAAAGGCGATGGGATATTTATTACATGCAATTTGAGAAAGTCGCGCGTATGAATAATTGATCAAATTAAGAAAAAGCTTGTGTGCTGACGTCAATGCTCAGAGACTCTGCAGCAGCTACTTTGGAAAATCCCTTCCCGTCAGATCTACGTGACTATGATAACATCTGCACTAAAGCTGCGTTTTGGAGACGCGCACTTAACGGAGCTGTTACATGGCCAACTGCACAATCGGATACTGCAAGCCAAGGAGGACCTGACCATGTTTGGGTATGAAGTCCAAAGCTTAGCTGAACAAGCACTTGTCAACAGTCCAATGGAGACATAGGAATACGTCGCTGCTCGTCAGTTTGTCGAAGGCATTGCGGACCTGGACGTTCAGCGAATCGTGCGACTTACAGGACGCTTTGGTCAAGACTCTAGAAATTGAAGCTGCCACAAAAGCCACAAGAATGACACCAAGATGAGACAGTTGCAGACTTGAAGAGTTCCGTAAGCTAAGCGTTAGAAAATCAGGACCAGCGTATTAGTGCAATAGAGATACAAATAGTGACAGTAGCGCCAACACAATTGTTGTTGAAGTTGTTCTTATGTTCTTATGTTTATAAATCTCAATGGGCTCCCTGTACAATCTGGCATGATAAGAGGAGGTCGTAGCCAGAACCTGTGTCTCGTCAAACTTTATCTTGTGGTCACCGCTCTATTGGTGTGCATGCTTGGCTACTGCAGATTTTTCCGTCTCACCTAATCGGCAATTTGATTTGTATTCCGAAATTCTAATTTGTACCGATATCTTTGTTGTTCCGATGTATACACTTTCACAAGTACACGGTATCCGATAAACCCCTGATGCTGTCCACGGATGCCTTTTGTCCTTTGCCGATCTTAAATGCTGTTGTATTTTCCTAGTTGGTTTGTATATAGTCCTAATATTCTCCTTCTGCAGTAACCTCTTAATTCTGTCTGTGACCCGAGGAACATAAGGTAGGAAAGCTTTGGCTACTGCTGATGGTCGGGGTTCATTTTCTACTCTACCAGTTCGCATAGATCTTGTTATTTGCTTTTCTGAGTAGCCGTTTGCCTTTAACGCATTCTTCAGATGTGATTATGTTGATGAATAATATAGTCATCAAGCAATTAGTGGTTTTGAAACTCTTAGGAATGCAAAAAATGGATTGCTGTGGCATCGCATGCTTTCGCGCGTGCGCACTTAGCCGTCATTGAATGCGGGAGATTCAAGAATCAAGTAGATTTGTCCATAGGTTTGTCTAATTTGTTCCAAATACCTATCGTCTGTCACCTCTTGTTTTGCAAAGCCAAGGTTGCAAGGAACAACTTATAATTGATAGTGTAATCATGCAGCAAACCAGAAAAGAACATAGGAACCTTCATACCTGTTTCATCGACTATAAGAAAGCTTTCGACTCTGTACCCCATAGCTGGCTAGCGAAAACTCGTCAAATATATAAAATCAACCCGGAGCTACGTCAGTTTCTTACAAGAACCATGGAGACATGGCGAACCAACATACATCTCAAAACCCAGGACGGCCATATCAACGGATAAGCTACGCATAAGACGCGGCATCTTCCAGGGTGACCCTCTCAGTTCACTATGGTTCTGTCTCTATCTGAATTCACTCTCCAACGCACTTAACAACACAACTGCGGTTTCAACATTAGACACAAAATCAATCATCTCCTCTACATGGATGATATAGAACTATATGCCGCCAATGAAGTACAACTGAGAGAGTTAATCAGAATAACAGAAGTTTGCTCGTCAGACGTCAGGATGGAATTCGGAATGAGTAAATGCAAGGTTCTCCATATCAACAAAGGCCAATGGAAGGACCACCCCGAACAGGAAACAGTAACTGGTCAAATACTAAACAACGTGAACAAGGACGAAACATACAAGTACCTGGGCTTCAATCAGAACGTTAAAATAGACCACACAAAAGTCAAGGCACAAGAGTTCAGAGATCGCCTTATTAAGCTACTAAAGACCAAATTGAATTCTAGAAACCTTACAAAAGCCATTAACGCATTTGCGATACCAGTCCTCACATACTCCTTCGGCATCATCAAGTGGTCACACACTGATATAGAAAACATCCACATCCTCATAAGGACAGAACTCACGAAACACCGAATGTCACATCCAAACGCATGCACCGAAAGGCTCACCATAGACCGGAAACAAGGAGTCAGAGGGATTTTAGATATACAGTCGCTTCGCACAAGACAGATAAAGACACGCAGACATTTCTTCCAAAACAAACAAACCAACTTACATCGAGCAATAGTAAAAGCAGACAAAAACTCTACACCACTCAACCTATCATGTCCAGACCACGCCGCAGACACACACAATCCCACACAATCGCAACAAGAAAAAATAAACACCTGGTCGCAGAAACCACTCCATGGCAAGCAGAGATACCGTATTACGCAAGACCATATAAATGAAAAACAGTCATACACCTGGCTGCAGGATGGCCAGCTCTTTCCAGAAACTGAAGAATTTATGCTTGCTATCCAGGACCAAGTTATTGCGACGAGAAACTACAAGAAATACATAATTAAAGATCCATCCATAACAGACGATAACTGCATAAAATGTCACCAGCAAAAAGAAACAATAGATCACGTAACAAGCGGATGCAAAGGTCTTGCCGGTACCGATACACAGCCAGACATAACTGTACGGCCAAGGTCATACACCAAGCATTAGCCACAGCAAACAAACTAATAGAAAACACAGATCCATACTACAATTACACTCCGACATCAGTACTCGAAAACGATCGGTACAAACTATACTGGGACGTTGAAATACATACAGACAAGACTATCCCAGCCAATAGACCAGATATAGTTTTCCAGTCAAAGGCCGACAAAATTACGTATTTGATAGATATTGCCATTCCTAACGATGTGAATATCCAAAATACCTGCGCTGTGAAGATATCTAAATACATGGATCTTGCCATGGAAATAAAACGACTTTGGAACCAAAACAAAGTCACTATTGTACGCCTTATTATGTCAGTGTCAGGCCTTACACCAAACACGTTTACACAACACCTCCAACAGTTGGGCCTGGACGAAAAGTTACACAAAGTATTCTAAAAGTCTGTAATCCTGAAGACCTGTAATATTGTGCGACCCTTCCTAAATTCCGATCAATAATAGTCAGGGTGTTGACTTGGCACAGCTCGTCAACACTTGTTGCTACCGCAATTATGCGAGAGGAACTTAGAAAGTCAGATAATAATGATCGCTTTTATTAATAAATCAGATAAACATCTGTTGGAGAGGCAGCAAAAACATGGTGAAGTTTAGCTATAAGCTACTCTTACACTTACCTATGAGCTGCATAATTAAAGCGATGGTAAATAAAGTACACTGGGAAAAAAAGAGAAAACCTAAATAATAACGATTCTTATACTAACATAATTAAACGAGACATGAAGAATATAAAAAAATGAAGAAAGTAGAACCAGATCATTGCGAGTCAAGTAGTGTGGCTTTAATATGTTGCTTGAAACTGTACAGTGTCATACTCGGTGACAAATTAGCAAGGTCACAAATGAAGGTATTGTAGAGAGTAACGGATTTATAAGTGAAACATCTTGAAAACAAGGTGGTACAATGGAGGGGCATCATTAATTTATAAGTATTGCGTATAGACCTGTCATGAATGCTATGTCGAAAAATTAATTTATCACGCATGTAAACAGGAATTCCAGTTAAAAGTAATCTATATACAAAAATTAAATAATAAAAATTAACTAAGTTTGGAAGCTTCAGCGATCTAATGATGCGAAAACAGTTCGAAATATGATCATACTATGTGATCCTAAACATAAATCTAACACAGTTGTTTTGTACAACACAAAGTCTCCTGCACGTTGTTTGATCTAAACAGGGGTAGTAAACAATAGAAATGTACATAAAAACCGAGAGGACCAAAGCCTCACATAGTTTTTTCCTCATTTTAAAATTTAGCATAGATTTATTAGCATATAATAACCTTAAACGTGCATATATGATTTTTGTAGGAGAACAGATATGTGTTTGTGGAATCTCAGCTTCTTATCAATTAATAAACCTAGACATTTGACATGGTCCGAAAATGGTGTTGAAACATTATTAATTATAACGCTAAAACGGCTTTCTATGTAACCTCTCCTATTATCAGAGCAAAACACTACAACAGATGACTTTGAACTATTGATGCTTAGGCCGTGGCTGACAAAATACTGACAAACAGAAGAAATATCCGCATTAACTTCTGAACTTGCTACATCCATGCTGGAGTGGTAAAAAAGTATAACAGTTGAGTGTCATCGGCATATGACTGGATTTGCGAATGTTTGATTTAGCTATATCTACAGTATACAACAAAAATAGCAGAGGACCCAAAACGGACCCCTGAGGACCTCCAGATGTGATAAGACGACTTTCAGATACAGTACCATTCAGAGAAACGTACTGATACCTTTCGCTGAGATAAGCAACAAAAAAAGTAATACAAATCTCGTCAAAGCCGTATTATTTAAGCTTAGCAACCAATAGCCTTTGGTTTATTTTGTCAAAGGCCTTAGAAAAATTTAACGTAAGCCCTGATAATATCATGAACCAAATTTAGAAGAGTCATAGTAGAAGTAGTGATATGTGATTTGCTGAAACCTGATTGATTAACTCGCAAAAATTTTATTACTACCTAAATATGCGGATATTTCCATATAAACTATTTTTTTTCAATATTTTAGATAAAACACAAAGTATGCTTATTGGCCTGAAGTCAGAAAACTCTTTTAGATTGTTTACTTTAGGTATGGGATTAATTATAGCATGACGCCATAGCTTGGGAAAGTATCCATTTTCCAAACAAAAATTAAAAACATGGGTAAGAAAAGGTAGCGTTACAGGTAAGCTCAGCTTAAGCGTGAATAAAGAAATTTTCTCAACTCCTTTGGCGTTCGATTTCAATCCTGCAAAAATCGATTTAACCATAGAGGGATCTACTAGAACAAACGAAAAATTAACATCATTAAACTTATTATTATGATAATATTCGGAAGTACCGTCATCAAGATCGATAACTTGAAAAACTGATGCAAAGTAATTATTTAAGCCAGAAGGATCATTCAATGTTCTGGAATTTGACCACTATTATTTTTATAAACTATGTTCATGTCTTTTAGCCCAAGCCACAATTCTTTAGACAAACGGGGTTGTTGCAAAAAATTAATATATGCCGCTTTTTCTCTCCTTCTAACAGAAGCTAAGGCAAAGTTCCGTTTCACCTTATAATCACTCCAGTGTTTTATTAGCCTTGTATATTGACAAAGCTCTATCTCTTTCCTTGAAGATCAATTTCAAGGTAGGAGTTAGCCAGGGTGCGCGAGGCTTAGTGACCCTTACAGTTTTCACAGGGGCATGCCGATTAAAAACATCAATAATTTTCGTGTTGAGAAATTCAACTTTCATGTCAATATTATTTGTGACCAACATTTCAGACCAGTCAATTCATAGAACATATCTTCATCAAAAGAGCGGAAATCTCTAAAAGTAACAAGTTTCAAATGCTTAGCTATATACAGCTTTAAATGACAAGAAACTAACTTGTGATCAGAGATACCATTAGAAACGATGACTGAAGTTTCAAGAAAGAAATGCGCAACATTGGTATAGACAACATCAATCAAATTTGAACTAGTATCTGTAACACGCGTGGGAGTGCTAACCATTTGGGTAAAGCCAAAACATTCGAAAGAATTGGATAAAACGTTATCGGTTAAAAGTACATCAACATTCATGTCACCTAAAATTATAATATTATCAAAATTACTTAAACAGTAAGGCAGTATGGTATCTAATGGTGATATAAGCTCGCCAATGTTTTTAAATGGGGGACGATAAACCACCCCTACACAAAAAACAGTTTTTAGAATAGAAATATTTAGCCACAAACTCTCAATACCAACTGCAACATAATCCATATTAAAGATATCTACAACATAGCAAGATTAACAAATATTCCAACACCCCCTCCTCGACCGCAACGATCTTTACGATAAAGATTATAATTATCAATTTCAACAGCATTGTCAGGAATATCATTAGAAAGCCAGGTTTCGGTAATCGCCAATAGGTCATAGTCATCTTAAGATAAAACGTCAATAAACTCAGGAAATCGTAACATTTTTGGTGGCATCATATTTTGCCATAATCAATTTGAGATTTAAGTTGTTCAATTGTATTTAGGTAACAAGGACAATTATGGCTCCAAGCAGGGCGATCTACCGAGGCTGGCTTTATGCGTTTTGTTATAGTTATTACAGTTTGCACATTTACGGTTATTAGACGTACAATTTTTTATCGCACGCCCTTCAGAGCATTTGGGACAGGCAACAGTGTCACTTTTACATTTGCTCTCAGAGTGACCGAAACCAGAACAATTAAAGCACTGCAAAATTCTAACATAGTCTTCAACCGAGCACCTTTTCCGTCCTAAGCAGACATGGCCCTTAAGAATAAGTAATCTCTTGACAGCAGCTGATACGTCTAAAACTATGCTATGATTGCCTTTTGAAGTCAATCTTGTTACAACCCTAATATCTGAACGGTTTACATCTTTTAACTTATTTAAGATATATATTGATCGTCAATGATTGAATCAACACCCTTAGTATGTTTTTCATTTAGAATATACTTATCACCAAAATGAGAGGAGACTGCATCTTTTAGTTTTTTAAGATCATTGTCGCCATCAAAAAAAACTGCAACGCCGTCTCTGATTTTACGCGCCCCATTAATACAAACATTTATGCTAGCAGGATTAATAGACTGTGACAAATTTTTTAAAATGTCCTCAGTGGAGTTTTTGTCCAGTGGTTTTATTAATAATTACTGGGATTCCTTGTTGACATTATTTGTTTTGACCACGTTATTGTAGATATTTCGGCCATTAGTTTTTGTATCGACGATAGACTTTTTATATGAAGACAGATCCTTCTCGAGGCACTCGATTTTGAATTTTTGTAACCCTGATGAGTTTTCAAATTCAGCCACTAGTTTATCTAATAGTTGTTTCTCACGTTTAACAGCACTTAACTCTACCTGCAGTTTGGTAAGAGCCACCTCATCAACTCTTCCTGATTTTAGCTGAGACCCGGTTCACTATAACATCAGGTGAAACTCGGGTTCAGACAGAGTTGGTGTCATTGAAAAGAGGTGTCTTCCAAGCAGACTCCTTGAGTCCCTTGCTCTTTTGCATCTCACTTTTGCCTCTGTCCATTGAGCTGAGAAATACTAAAGGATACAGCTGTGGCACGCCCAATAACCGGAGGCACAAGGTCACCCATCTGTTTTATATGGATGACCTAAAACTTTATGCCTCCGGCCAACGCGAACTACAACAATCGCTGAGGGTGGTGCAGGAGTACAGTCATGCTATCGGAATGGAGTTCGGGACAGACAAATGTGCATTGGTTCATCTCAAGAAAGGACGAAGCGGAGATAGTGGAGATGAGGAACAGCTCGTTGATAGGAGCATCTTGCGACAACTGCATGCCGGAGATACTTATACCTACCTTGGAGTGGCGCAGCGTCATGTCCAAGAGGCAGAATTGGTTAAAGAGTGGCTCCGCCGCAAGTATTTGCACCGACTTCGGCAGATCTGGTCGTCAGAACTGTCCGGCAAGAATAAAGTCGCTGCCACAAACATGCTTGCGGTCCCATTGTTATTACACACCTTTGGTGCTATAAACTGGAAAGTGAACGAGCTGAAGGAAATCGACACGAAGACCCGCAAAAGGATGAATATGGAGAGAAGCCTGCATCCTAAGTCCTCTGCCCCGCGAATATACCTCCCGCGACACCTGGGAGGGCGTGGACTATTGAGTTTGGAGCGTCTGCACAACAGAGTAGTACTGGCCACTGCCTGCCATGTAACGAACAGCACCGATCCCCTGATCCGCTTTGTGCGAGAGCACGAGAATGCGGGAAAAGGAGCCTTTCTTTTTAGCGCAGCGAAACGAGCAGCCGAGGAGCTCAGCCTCACACTCGACTTCAAGCGGAGGTGTCAGCAGTCCATTACGGAACTTGCTCCCGCAGAATTAAAATCCCACATTAAAACTGCCGAAGTCGACTTCCTCTTAAGACTTCATAAAGATAAGCCAATGCATGTAATCTTCTACAAACATCTAGAAGAGCATGGCTTGTCTGAGCAGTTGACCTTCTCTTTCCTAAGGTCTAGTGGGTTGAAGTCGGAGACTGAGGGCTTTATAATGGCTTGCCAAGACGGTGTCTTCAACACCTTGGTGTACCGTAAAAGGGTTATGGGTGTAGATGTACCCGACACCCATTGTAGAGCTTGCCGACAGGCGCCAGAGACGTTTATGCATCTCTTGTCGGCGTGTAAGACGTACGCTGGGACGGCTTACGTCCATCGGCACAACGCGGCTCTACGAGTGTTCTACTATCATTTAAGGCACTCATACGGTATCAATGAGACACTGGTGCTGCCATACGCTCCAGGGGATATAGAGTCCGTTGTGGAGAACGAGAGATGCCGGATTTACTGGAATTACTCATTCCCCACGCTCGAGCTTGTACAGGCAAACAAGCCCGACATAGTCCTTCTCGACCACCAACAGAAGACGATATTCGTTATTGAGTGCAGGCTCTGGCCAGACTACACTGTAAGTCTGCTGGTTATGGTCATTGGCTCCCTAGGTGGAATGAGGAATACGCTGCTCTTTGCACTGCGCAATATACCAGTGTGCCGTGCGGCGGCGCACATCTTAGCCGCCAGAATGCAGAAGGCAGTCATCCTTGGGTCCCTTCGTCTACTTAGGGCGCACGATTCGTGGACCCAGTAATTGCTCACCTCACGGTGTGAGGAGTAGTCACTGGGTAATGGAACAGCAGCTCGGTGTGTCGGAGCCCGGGCTGCACTTTTTTGTTTTTTTAAATAATAATAATTTATTGGTGCTAGTGCACTCGAAGTGCTTACACAGGTCAAATGTAACAGTAATAAAAAGTAAATAAAATAAAAAAGTTTTTGAAATAAAGACGATATTATTATTATATACACAAATAAATTGCTTATTAGTGCACCCAATGTGCTTGCACAGGTCAAATTTAACATTAATAAAGGAAATAAAAAAAAAGGTAACAAAATCTCAAGTCACATCAATATATACACATATAAATAGCTTTCAGTGCCCTTAATGTGCTTATAGCATACATAGGTCAAAATTAAAGCTAATAAAAAGTAATACGAGATCAAGACACATATACACAAATAAATTATAGGACACAAACCACGTACACATGAACATGTGTGGGAAGTGCTGAGGCAATCAACTTGACTCCATTTTTTATGTAGGAAAATCTATGGACAGCTATTTGAAAAAAATGTTGGGAGGTGAGTTTTAGGGGTTCAAGTACAAAAATTTGTTTTCAAAGTATGATAATTATGTCCTATATGTCCTTCAGTACCCTTGAAATGCCCAATTAATTTTCATTTTTATGTTTTATTATAAATAAATATTAAGCCTAAAAAAATCCTTATTTTATTTATATGACTACGCAAAAATTAGGTTTGTGTATAAAATCAATGCTACTATAAGATTTTAAATAAAATAAAACTTTTTTGTAGCACTATCGAGTGCTACACAAAAAAAGTCATTGAGAAATAAAGTCAATAGGCCGTTGTGACGTAGTTCAAAGTTTTGTGTACCTCGGTTCTTTGATCGACAATTCAGGTAGCTGTGAGAATGAGATTCGACGGCGCATTCAACAGGCACGGGTGGCCATGACAACGCTTGCTAAAATATGGCGTGACCATAACATCACTAAAGCTACCAAAATGTCACTGGTTCAGTCTCTTGTGTTCTCCATATTTTTGTATGCCTCGGAAACCTGGACTGTTAAAAAGGCAGATCGAGCTCGCATAGACGCTTTTGAAATGTGGACGTGGAGGAGAATGCTGAGAATTCCTTATTCCGCCCATCGAACTAATGTTTCCATATTGGATGAGCTCGGTAATCCAACGAGACTATCTTCCATTGTTTCGATTAGAATGGGGGTCACGCCCCGAGTGGGCGGCGCCGTGGCCGTTCCCCTACACACTGGGTGGATACGACGGAACAGTTGCTAGATATGAGTATCAAGAGCGCCACTGAACTGACAGTAAATCGCGAACGATGGCGAGCTACTTACAGTTCTCAAAACTATTGATATTCGTGCCGGCAATACTCTAGCTCCGACTTAATGCATTTACGAGTTCACAACATGTCTGTTAAGACATTGTGACTATGATGATGATGATGATGATTCAGGCACTATTATTGCACTTTTCTCGATCACTTAATCGCACTTTTAATGCGTTTACCAATCACTATCCGGTTCGATTGGACCATGTTCGGGTCTATGAAACTTGGTAGAGTGTATTTTGAAAGCTTTTTGACCCTCTCTATTCATACGCGTTGAGAAATACAGGATTTACAGCTTGTAGGATACGCATGTATACGATTCTGGTGAAAAGCGTTCAGACATGTTATTGGCCTGTAGTTTTTGAGATCAGACAAATCTCCGGTCTTCGGAAGAAGCACGGTTCGACTCTCGACAAACCAAGCCGGAATTGGCTGCTCCTGATTCGCCACGAGTCAAAAGGCGCTTTCCTTTTACCTGATTTATCTGATAAATCTCACTTGTGACGTCATGACTCATTTCAATGTACGTTCCTTTTGTCTTCTGAATCTGAGACTAAAGTGAGATATTTTACCCCCACTTAGGCCCATCTGCACAAGCTCGAAAGGTAGATCAGTTGTCTCAGATCATTTAGATGTCAAATAAATCAATAAATGATGAAAATGAGGTTAGAATTTTTTTGTAAGTTTGAATTTTAGCGGGTTTTGTGGTGTATGGATAGTCGACAGTGTATGGTGAGCTACGAAAAACTTAAAAAAATAGGTTATGGAAAGGATCGATAGATTATAGAACCATAGCATATTACAAAATTTCGAGAAATGACATTTAACTGCACAAACACGTTCCTTTAAGTCATCTGAGCATCTGAGGTTTCCAACTGAGCTGAGCCATCTGATTTTTAAGTGATCTGAGTTAGTGCAGATGTAAAAGGAAAGCACCTAAAAACTCGAGCAAATGCCGGTAGCAACTGCGTAAGGCGCCAAGAATTTGTTCCGTGTTATCAGATAACGCAGTACATTTAAGTTAGGAGTCCTCCTACAAACGGACTCGAACTGCGCCAATGCCGGTGTGTCTGCTGAGAGAGCTTTGGGCTGTTTGTAAATGTCCACGAGATCAGTAATATACGTTATTCCTTGTGTGAAGGATTTGGGAAGCCCGTTAGGTTGAAGTATGGCTTTATCGATTTGGTCTGTGAGCATTTCATACGTTGTACTGCATTGCCTATACCAGAAATTTTGCACTTTATCTACGCCAGGGCTGTTCCAATTGTTGGTATTTTTTTGTCTCTGCTATTTCTGGTGGTGTATGAATAACGTCTTCTGTTCCGATATATGTTGTCCACGCTAGGTTTCCTGTATACGTCTTTGTTGCTGCTTCTATAAATTGTCAGCGATACAGTGAGGTGCTTTGTGGATGACATTAGCTTCGTCCCAAATAATTTTGTGGTGCTCGGTCCATTTTGGGACGTTTTACTAATGAGAAGCTACACCAAAATAGAGACCGCAATATACAGAAAACCGATTTACACGGGAAAAAACAAAAAGACCTCTAGGAGTGACAATCAAGGAGCATCGACCCAACATCCAGCAAGCAGCAATCAGAGAGGAACCTCACCTCAACCTATATAGCACTTCCTCATAAAAAAATGGAATCTACAGCTCGACAGGCCAAACTTCGAAACAAACATGGCAAGCATCAATACTCGGACGGCCACGTCAGCAGAAATCGCCGCCACCAAACGACATGTCAAGAACACGAAAATAACCATGAAAACGTTGTGATAGTCGAAAATTATAAAGACAAAGGAAGTCCGAAAAAGGCTTTTCGAAATCTCTCCAAAAATGCGTTGTGATACCAAAACATATATTATGCACTTAGTATCGATTCTCTCCTGAATTTCGTGGAGATATGAGTATTGGTGCGAGTGTGCTCATCGTTAACCTCTATTTTAAATTTAATTAAATTTCATTGGCCATCGTTTGACGAGGATTCTGTGTAATGTTGAAAGTTTAGACACTGAAATAGACCATACAACTGATACTTACGAATTCAAAATCTCCATCAGAGAATGGTTTGTGATACTGAGGAGAGTGCTTCTGTTCCTGGGATATAACTTTCTGAGGAGATGGAGGCGTTTGAGGTGAATTCTGATTCAATTGCACTTGGAAGTTGCTCTGATACTTCTGTTCCTTTATCTTATTGTCCAGTTCCGATATATCAATTATAGGACTTGATGGTGTAGGTACACCATTGCCTTGCTAAGATATAATTGGTTGTATTATTTTCTAATTTTCCATCAGAGTATCAAAATCCAAATTAAATGTACGAAACTCACCTTAATCTCGGCATCCTTTTTATCAAAATGCTCTAAAAACATTGGCCTATATTTCTTCCCATTCTTGTCCGATAAGGTATCGTGTTCTAAGAAAAAGAAGTAATTATTAGTGAGAATATTACGAATATGTATCATTAGACGTCACAGTTGGGCTGAAAACTACGTAGGCTAATATAAAAAACCTTTTTATTTCAATATAGTTGCCTTTGAGGGCGATACAACGATTATAGCGGTACGACCTTCGGCCTCAAATAGACCTCACTTTTGGCGATAATCTTTTCACTGGTCCTAAATTTCTTTTAAGCGAGCATTCCTTCAGCATATAGGAAAGGTCACTGGGGGTCAAATTGGAGCATACGATGGATGGGGAAGCAATTTTGCTAAAAAAAGCACCTCCTTAAGTGGGACCCTTTTTTTCTTGATTTAATCCTTCAAATGCTCTACAAGGCTATGTAAAAATCGCCATTGATTGTCTGGACCTCGAGATAATCGATGAATATACGACATGTGCAATTCGTTTCTTTGACATCGTCAGAGTTCAAGCTGTCTCGATCAACTTCACTTTACGAGCACCCAGATTTTTTTGACCTTTTAGATGCTTTCGTAGGAACAGCCTCTATGGGCGTCCACTGCATGCATCATCTTCGGTCCGTATTTCGCCGCGTTTAAACTTAGCAAAGCACTTTTCAACAGTTGCTCTTCTTGATGCAGAGTCCCAATAATGTTCATCACCAGTATTTTTTCTCCCAAAAAGCGTTAAATTGTTGTTTAGCCCTTTTGTAAGATAAAACAAAAATTCACGGCAGCTGTGAACTTTATAAACGTAATTTTTGTAGGTTAAAACTGACTAAAAATCATATGTATTTCATTCTAGTAGCACCAATTATGTGTTAGTCTACGAACTATTCAGTCCAACTGTTAAGAAGTACTGTGTTAGTTCATACTGGTAACATATTGTATAGTGAAGTAAAACTAACAGTTAGTAAGTTAGTATTGACGATGTCTTATTTTATGTCATGTTTCTAGAATCTTTGATATTTCCTTTGTACTAGGAATGTTCAACTACTGCACGGAAACGTCAATCAAGAGCCTCATTAGAACTGGTCAGACACCGTGGCCCAGTGTAAATAAAAACATGTTTACACTGAAATCAACTAATAGCAAATCGAATCTGATTGTTGTACAAGTAGGTGTAGAGAAAGTTCAATAGTTTTAATGAATATATACCTGCACCTAAAAATTGATTACGCAAGTAAAATTTTTCTCATGTATATGATGTTTTCATACAGTTGAATCATATCCACTAGTTAAAGACACTAAATTAACCTCTGCTGTCAAGTATATTTTCAACGAAGATTGCTCAAATTCTTATATGAGATAGCAAATATATATTAGCATCTTCATGTATATTATCAAATCTGAATGTATCTCATGCGTTGGCCGCATCTGATGTCGTCATTTGAAGATAAGAGCTGTCTACATCAAAAAACAGAATAAATAGTAAGTTGATTAATAGAAACATAATTATGAAAATTCATCTCTTTTAGTGTTACTTTCCTCGATATAGCGGTAGCAATCCATCACTGAATAATTGACGGTTTTAGTGAGCCGAGATAATATAATAGTGTATAAAATTTAAGGTACATATAAAGCCTAATTCCTTCGAAATCTGCATAGAATGAAAAGTTTCATCACATCAAAATTATTCAGCATGAATAAATGCAGATATCAAAAATTCCATTCAAAATTAAAATAACGTTAGCCTATGTCTAACCAAGTCTGATATTTCCAGTTGCTAATGAGCCCAAATCTCGATAATGATCAGTTTGTTTACTATGGTATTAGCTTTGAGGAAAAATTACACATTTTATTATAAAAACAATGCATAAAATGAGTATAATACGATTAACACTATGAAGAAAATTGTATTGCCAATTAATAGGACCAAGGATCCGGCATAATTACTTTGGGTGGACTAAACCAATAATATTCGTCGTTTTATATGACGTAACTAACAGCTCTGCCACTCTTAGAACATAAAACGCTACATGACAGTTGACATCTACTTGACAAGTTGATGTAATAAAACGCAGACGTGTCAAAATCGGGTTGTTAGTGTAATTATTGTTTAAGTACACGTGGGGTCACGGGTATGCGTATGTCTATTTAGACTCAGAATTAGTTCAATTAGTAATAGTAACAGTTAAAATCTATATTGCATAGTAAATTGTTTATTAATAGATACGCTGTGGAGTAAACAGATTATCTCTTAAATTACTATGAGGAGTAGTGCCTTACTTTTCATAGTTTGGTCGTCAGTATCGCTATTTATAACCATGGTGCCTAAATCGGACTCTATTTCTATAAGTGTACCACTAGGAGAACTGGGTACCAGCGTACCATCTCTATTGGGTGTTAATGTACACTCATCTGCAGCATCAAGCATTGTTTGGTTGCCTATATTTATATCTTCATCCTGAAAAGCAATTTTACAATGAGTACAAATACAGTTTTGGGACAGTCAGTACGAACCAACAACTAACCCTAATGGCTACGATTTACTTTAGGGTACAGCCGCTAGGTGGCGCCCCTATATGTCAATCGAAAGGGCTCGAGGTGGGTAGCAACAATGTCCCCGGGCACAACACCCGGAAACAAAAGACAAAAAAGTTATGGAGGAAACAATTTCCCATGTTAAGTTTATGGAAATTTTTCTTTCTCGTTAAAAGTGAATGAAATCTTCCACGTAGGTTAGGTTAGGTTATGTGAGGTTATGTTGCTTTTTTCTTACTTAATAAATCCTTCTGTCCTACTCGCACATCTTTCACATGTTTATTAAACATGGAAAAATTGATGCTCTCTACTTCCGTCAATCGACCTATGGCGCACTGATGATCGCTAATAAGCGTGAAACAGCTGTCTGCGTACTGGTGGATTGACGGAGGTATAGAGCAACCCTCGTTAATAAATAAAATAAACATGTTTCTATTGATTCCAATGACTTTTAATGAGAAAAAAATTTTTCAAAAAATTCCCAAATTGTTTCCTGCATAACTTTTTTGTCTTTCGTTTCCGGGTGTTGTGCCCATGGATATTATTACTCCCCACCTCGAGCCCTTTCGATTGACATATAGGGGCGCCACCGAGCGGCTGTACCCTAAATTTTCGAAAAAATCCCATACACTTAACATGGGAAACTGTTTTCTCCATAACTTTTTTGTCTTTTGTTTCCGGGTGTTGTGCCCGGGGACATTATTGCTCCCCACCTCGAGTCCTTTCGATTGACATATAGGGGCGCCACCTAGCGGCTGTACCCTAAAGTAAATCGTTACCATTATTTTTGTTACATCATAAACGAATCAGTTCTTCAAAATACCATTCGAATATTTTTATGGATTTTTTAATGGCCAAAAGATTTATTTTCATGGTTCTTTTGTGACGCTTATCTCACTTTCATTTGCGCCTTTTACAGTCATGGTTCCTATTAGACCAAAGGATGTTCTCTTCAAAACGAGAACAAAATCTCTTAAATAGCTTAATAAATAATCAAGATATAACATGACAACTGCGCGATGTCATGTAATTTTTCAAAAAATGTTCTCGACAATTTTATTTGTATTCTTTATATTTTAAAATTTATCGAAATAACGCCAGAACACATTGTATTGTAGGTTATAATTATTTTTCACTTCATCCTCGCATTTTAAATACAAACACCAGGTAAACTCCCGTGTAGCTAAATTCAACTGTTTCCCAATTTCCGAGTTTCGAATATTACAAATGAATCAAAAATATAAAAACGTAATAAAGTAGGTTTAAAACAAAAGTATAAATTAGCGGATGTACTCAAGCTATCACCCTTATTCCCTGCAGCTACAAAGTCACAAAGCACAACTTGACAAAAATCGCTAAAACGTAGATCATAGTATGTTAGTAATTACTCCATTGAATAGTATTTTAGTGGTTAACAGATTGGCTGCCGTCCAAATATCGCAGTTTGCTCGAGATAATTGAGAGGTGTTTTGCAACATGAATAGCCTGCAATGCACACTAAATAAGCTGTTAAGTATATCGCAATCGTTATTTTACGAGAGGTGAGAAGAGGAAAAAAACATAGTTGAAAAATGATGTCCAGTGTACTATACCAAAAAATAGGTCTCTTGAATTATAGTTCAAGTCAGCTCTATTTTTATTGGTCTTTTATTTCGATTGTGGCGAATCAATGTACCATCTTATGCTAACAAGTATGTGCATGAAAATCAGTGAGTGTCATTGGTATGTGTTTGTGGGAAAAGTGGCAATCGGTAAAAAAGTCGTTTTCACAATCCCCAAGGTGATTTCCCTCAGACGGCGGGCATAATTCTCCTTGGATTCATGTAGTTCCACTACTGATACCTACATACCTCTTGTTTAGGGGGAGGGTACATTTGTTGGCCTACTATTTCCATAAACTAACATATTCCATATTGCCTCCTGCAAATGACAAATATCAAGTTTGAAGGGGTCGCCCCCACCAACTTTCCCCGTGTCTGCTACTGGATCCAAACATTTATCGTTTCGCGATATAAACAAATTTTATTATCATTTATCCGGTTTCCAGTTATCAATTACCATTACTGAGTTTATATATACAGGGCGAGTCAAGCTTAACGTCTTGGACTATTGTGACCAAATGATATCTCTTTCCAGAAAAATAACTATGCGAGAGTATGTAGGTCGAGTTTAACTACATTTTACAAATAGCGACTTTTATACAGGGTGTCTATTAAAAGCGAGACATATCAAAGTTATCATTTTTAAAATGGCAAACCCTGTATATTATTGCCTATTTGGATTCCTCGGTAAATTCACACATGGGAAAGCTAACTGTTTAGGTAAAAATCACCAAGTGGTAAATGAAGAAGACGACATTGTTTTACGGTCTGGCGGGCTAATCATGACTTCCGGCGTTCGAAAGTTTCGTTTGAAATTCAGCCATTTTTTAATCACTATCGTGCGAAAGCGGAAACTGCATTCTGGAAACGCTGAAGTAGGGTTTTAATACAAAAAAATTATATCGAGTGATGTTTCGCACGCAGATCTAATGTAAGTACGCCTAACTTGTTGTTTCACGCAAGAGTGTGACGTTATGGTGCTGATTTTATGTTAAATGCGATAATATCAAGCGATCCATTATTTTGAAAAAAATATTTAATAACAAAGATAGTGAAAGTACAATTATCGCACATGGAACTTAGGAAAGCGTAAAATATGGGTGGTCTCCTTAACAATTTGATCAATGAATACAACTAACAACTGCAGGAGCTCTCGAAGGCGTGGAAATTTTGACTTCAGTTTAGAAGACATGAGCGAAGACAGGTTTGGAAAAAAATTTCGGCTATCAAAAAATATGTTTCGAAATTTGACACTGTAACTGCAGCAATTTCTGGTGTCTCCAGCCGGGTGCCTTCTTTATGCCTCACGAGAAAATAAACAGACTATGAGATGGACAAATGCGATTAGAGTATTGCCTGCTGCTGACGCTGCTGGTTGGTGTTTTCCATGTTTTCTTCAAATTGCTTTATGGTTACTTTAATTATATTCAAATGTATGCTATTGGAACACTGCTTTTTTGTCATGTTTACGTACGAATACCAAATACGATCGAATGAAAAGTTTCGATCGTCGGTAAGTAGTAAGTAGTAAGCTGGTCAGACGTACTGACATTTATTAGGCGGTAGGTTCAACAAAAAGTAGTTTTCCAGGAGAACATGAGGGTTTTTAGCGTTGGTTCTGTGTATGGGATGATATACTGGTTGTCTAAGGCGTGTGTCGGTCTTCGGCAATTGTTGCGAATGAGTGGAGTTCCACCGGTAAGGAGACGCGTCTGCGCCGTCGGTTCCCTGGACGGGGTGGAGAGACGTGAATTCGGGACGGCCTGGTTCGACCCGCCGTGCTCTCGGGACACCAAAGTGTTTTTCATTTTTATTTTTGGTGATAACTCCGTAAGTGATCAAGGAGTAGTGAACTAGGCTGGGATATTTTTTCCACATGGCAGTGTCATTCTTACAGTGTCTTAGCAATGTAGTAAGAGCCTCTCAGGAGTGTCTTTTCTAGGAGCCTCTTTCTGAGGAGTCTCTTCCTAGGAGTGTCTTAGAAGTGTCTTAGGACGAATTTTAGGTAGCATCTAACATGTTTGGACTTGGTGTCTGCCTTTGGGATTCTCGCTGTCTGGGGACACACATCACGTAGCTGTCTAGCTTGCCATCGATGCTGGGGTTGAGTCGTCCTGGACAGGGTGCTGAACTTCCCCAGTGTCTCAACACCCTTACAGTTCATATTCCAGCAGCAGTAATTTGGTGAGACCGAGACATTATGTTATCATCAGGGAAAGAAACATTTTAGTTTTTTTGCATTTTACCAGAAATATATTCAGCAATATCGCTGATTTTTCAATTTTTGTGAAGGTAATTTTCAAATTTTGTATTTTATTTTTTACAATCTGCTGTGCCATCATTTTGTTAAATTGCCTCGTTATATCTCGCTGTTTAGTTTTTATATTGTATATATTCCACAATCACCATTACCACCTTGATCATTTTTCAATTTTGTTTTAATCACTTGCATTTAATTTAGTAAATATTGAAACTTTACCTCAGGCATGGGAAACCTTGCCCATGCCTGAATGTGAAAACACACTAGGGCCTTACCAACAACCCTTTGCAGCATGTGAACTTTCTGACGCTAGCCGGATGGGTTGTGACGGGTTGACGCCCCATCAATCTCGAGCAAGTCAATAATGGCGTTACAATGTAAACAAACAACCGACAAGCACATAAGCAAGCGCATACCATCATGCACTATTAACCATCGAGTACAATTTTGGACAGGTTCTAAAATAGAACAACGTTTCACACATCACATATGAATGTATCTGATCTTAATGTACCTCAGAGTAACAACTGAACATAGAGGTAGTAAACAACTAATTCTAATAGGCCGACATCTTTTCTTAAGTTGTCATATTGACCACCAGATACGGCAATCATAATTGTTTACTATCGTCTTAATTGTATAGAATTCAGAAATATTCCATTCTACGTTAAAAAAGACGGTATTTTGATGGTTCAGGAATGATTACAGCAAAATCAATATATATGTTGACCTCTACTGCGTTACTGCATATTTCTTCATCATAAACGGAAATTCTGAAGTCTTGCATAATTTTGATGAGCGGGCAACGCCGCATGCGACTTGCTTACGGTAGATGCTCGACGTGTCCTCGACTGTCAAACGTTTGTTTTGTTTGTGCGTGTTTTATGCTTGGTCAGTAAAATCGAATTCGCTATTTGTTGGTAACTGTAGAGAAGCTTTACGGACTTGCTATGCTATATTCGAGTGTAGTTTGAAAGTTTTTCGAAATGGAACTCAAAAAGTGCAGTGTTTGTAACATGGGTTGCATTGGAAAAATTTTCAGGTTAGTGGGCGTTACACAGCAGTGTTGACAATTTGAACTGTCACTGCGAGGTCACAGCTGATAAATGTCTGGAGGCTGAAGTGTCAAAGATGATGGCTTTGAGCACGCAATGCTGAAGTGGTTTGTTTATTACCTCTATGTTCAGTTGTTACTCTGAGGAATGTACTAAATTGATCAATGAGCCCACGTCGCTCTTGAAAGTGATCTGATGTTGTCATTATATTGTAAAGTGACCCTAGATTCTTTAGTGTAGCACTAAAAAACACTATACAGTCTAACCACTCCCATTTAAGGCAGCCTTAATCTAACATAATTAGCGAAACACGTATCGGGTTTGAAAAAAATCGGTTTGGCGAGTGGTTAGACTGTGTAGTGCTTGATATGGTTATCGTATACAGTCGTGACTTACAGATTCTTCAGCAGTATTCTGTTTCATCTGCATATTCGCCAAGGAATTAGAATTCCTATAGCTTTGATTTTCTCTTATTTCTCTAGCTTCCTGTATCATCGTGCTTAAGATTGTAGGTGCTTTGGCATTTCCTGCAAGATAAATACTTACAGTATAAACCGGATATATGATCTTGCTTATTTTTTGATGGAAAAGCCCAATAATTTTAATATCTTGACTCCTTTTTGTCATTAGGTAACTGATCTTTAGTTGTTGGAAATTTTGAGTAATAGCTTATATTTTGAATATCTTTTAAATTTCCGATCATTTTAAGCAGTAGTCAAAAATTATCCTATGAAGAAAATAGTGTTTGCGTTTTTTAAGATTTTATCGGATGGAGCTCTATCCATCTTGTAAGCAAATAAATTATTGGATCGAAAATTCTAAGATTTGAAATAGCGCGTTTCAGTAGCAGAGTAAAATTGTAAGGTTGAATGAAACATGACCTTCCGTAGCAAAGTATTGAATTATTTATTGATTTATAACGTGTTGATTTCGGAATCATGAACGAAACAAAATATCTTGTACGAGGATGTATGTATCACAAAATAATGAGATTAGTTTAGTTTTTAGTTTAGTTTAGTTTATTTTTGCTATGTACAAATATTTATGTAAGGCAAAAATATACCAGGCTATCGTCCGTAGAAGGTATGATACCTTGTGCACGGCCATCAACCAAGTGACATACACGTTGGATTTGGTGTTGAATACATCCCTTAATTACTTTTCTTCATATTTATTTGCTAGGCTGCCTTCATTCATACTGGTAGACGCGATGTTTGCAGACTCCCAAAACTGGTCGTAACGAATTTTCCCCACAAATCTCCACATTTTTTATGCTGCTTTATCAGAACTGACATTTTGACAGGCTATTTTTGATATATAAATAAATATCAATAAAACCAAGTTCATGGTGGTTAGCAGAAACCATATCCCAAACACCCGAATCCACTTGAATGGAGGGGACTTCGAACGGGTCAGCAAATTTAAATATCTGGGATACATGGTGAACGAAAGATGGGATCCAGAGCAGGAGATAAGATGCAGAATTGAACAAGCTAGGATAATTTTCGTGAAACTTCGAAAATTTCTTACCAACAAAAATTTGAAATTCAGTCTTAGATACAGGATGATGAAGTGTTTATATTTGGTCCACTCTGTTGTATGGCGTAGAGGCACGGAAGCTGAAGGCAGCCATTGTAAATAAGATTGAAGCGATCGAAATGTGGACTCTGCAACGAATTGTGAGAGTGTCCTGGGTCGACCATGTAAGAAATGAGAACGTTCTCCAGAGAGCTGGATTAGCAGAACGAGAACTTTTTGAGGTTATAAGGAAGAGGAAAATAGCTTACCTAGGCCATATAATGTGTGGGAAATGCTATCACCTCCTGCGTCTCATTCTCCAAGGTAAGATCGAAGGTGGGAGAAGAGGAATTGGAAGAAAAAACTATTATGGCTGAGAAACATCCGTCTCTGGACAGGAATAAGCGACTTCCAGGAATTACAGAGGGCTGCAATGAATAGAATGATCTGATGAGAGAAAGGATGAACGCCTACGCAGGAATCTGCATGGCACCCACATCTTCAACTACTGTCGCCTAAATTACTCTCCCTTGCGTTCAATATACTTATCCCATCGCTTTATCCACTTGCCATATACTTCTGAGAAACCATTATTGGATGGTGTTTAGTACTCCCCCCACAGCGTCGTTCAGCTCTAAATTCGACTCAAATCTTCAACCTCTTTTTTGACTTCATGAAGCAAGTGGAAATCACACAGAGCAACATTGGGAGAGTAGGGGGGTGAACCATAATATCTACCCCTAATTCTTCGTTGATTTTTCGTTGACAAATCGCTGATCTATGAGCCGAACATTGAATATCGCGTTGAGGTGTCCAACCGAAATCTTGATAAACCCTTTTTTGCTTCAATTTTGCAGTTAAGAGTCCTGGAAGGGCATTGTAATAGCACACAACCAGTTACTGTATGTCTTCTAGCTACAATGTGATCTGGCGTAGGGATGTGGCGACCCCATCGCCCAGATGATTGTTTTGCAATAATTGTCTGCAATCAGCCAGCTCTCCGTGGTGAATGAACAAAAATGGGTAGCCAACCCCGGTGGCGGGAATCACCATGGAGAGACGATGATGATGACCCGGGCGGCTGTCAAGGGGTGGACCTGACTCGTAAAGCCGTGGAGAAGGCAATCGGTCTAGGGATGCGGACCCGAAGAATGAAGCAAGGGTCCGACTGGGCTCTGGAGTTGTAGTGAAAGCAGCCAGTCTAGGGAGGAAAACCCGAACAAAGCACATAAACGAGTAAAATGTATAACACGCAAAAAGGAAGTGTTTGTTACGGAGCAGGGGAACGGAACCTCAGTTTCGGTCGGTAAGAATGGTGAGAAAGCGGGCCTCCCCCGACCGCAATAAAGGGCCTCAACCGGTGAATAGCCAGGCTGGAGGAATGCTAAGAGCTACTGGGTATGCATAGGAAAATGCAAGCGATCCTGTCGTCAGGAGTTCCTTGAGTAAGACGCCGCCACAGTGTAGGGAAAGGACGTATTCTGCCCTATGTTTAGAAGAACCTGCGAGACAGGCAGCAAAAAGGGCAAGAGAAGAAACTACACCCCCCCCCCCCCCCAATGTAAAGCGTCGAAAGGACAGACTGACAACGAGGTAGACCAGTTCAGTCTACTATTGCGTACATTGAATGTCTACACGAAGGAATTGGTATCTGCTATTAAGAGTACGCCGAACGCAAAAGCGGAAATTAAAAAAGTATTAAGAGTGTTGAGCAAGTGGCTGACCAGCTGAGTCGAAGGTGGGAAGAGATGGAAAAGTTCACCCACAGTGAGAAAATGAAGCCAGGCGCTACAGGTAATGCGACGACACAAACAGAAGAAAACCTGCTACAGGAGGTAGGAGCATTAAAGAGAGACGCAGCGGTTCAGGCTGACGCTGCAGGGGAATCTCGAAAATTGGAAAATGCAATCTACAGTGCTAAATCGTTTGATGAAGTATCATGCCTTTTAGACAAGGAGTGGCCCAGTAAAGCGTTTAAAACAACAAAGCTGGTAGGAGGAGGTTTACCTAGAGGGAAGGAGCAATTGGACATCTCCTTAATTGTGGATCCTGCCGATGTGGGCGAAAAAGGGGCATTGAAGGCGGTAAGGGAGCGATATCCCTGTATCTCTTCTTTACTAAATGGCAAACTGGAGGAAGGTGTAGTTGACTCCGTCAAAGTGGCGACAATGATGGTCACCAGTAAAGGTGAAGAACTTGAAAGCTGTAGGTATATATGCCTTGTGCCTTACGCTGTTGATGTGAAAGAGGTTAACGATATGGAGAAACTGTATACTGTTTTAGAAAAGCTCAGAGAGATGATTGAGCGTGAGAGAAGAAAGGAAATGAGAATTGTGACCCCCAAAGGTTTGGACATGTCAGAAAAATTTTGGAATGTTTATTCAGAAGATCCAACATAAAGGTTTATTGTATCGTCACAAGAAGCATCCAAGAAGCAAAAGCCACAGAAAAGAGTCGTTGAAGAGAAAGTGGTAGTCAAATCCAAGGGAAAAACTTTTGCCGAACTGCTTAAGTCTGTAAATGAGGGAGTTGAAAGCAAGGTTGGGGTGAAAATAACAGGTATAAGGAAGATCGGCGATGCAGATTTAATGCCAACAGTGGAAGGAGCTGGTAGTGGAAATGTATTAAAGACCGAGATTTCTGCTAACGTTAGAAACACTGAGGTGAATACTAGAAGACCTGAGGCGACCTTTTTCATATTTGGAATGGAACCGACTGGTACGGTAGATGAAACAGCAGCAGCAGATTTAAAGGTTGCGACCGGAGATGATGCTTCGCATATGAGAATTGCACCACCCAAGGTTGGAAGTTTCGGAAATTTGTATACTACAGTGACCATGCATAGGGTACCTGCACGCAGATTGACTGTAGAAGGTAGGGTCCAGATAGGACTTCGACTTGCGAGGTAAGAGAACGGATAGTAGTACCTAGGTGTTTTAAGAGTTGGGACTATGGTCACAGAGCACATGACTGCAACCACGAGCAGTTATATGAGACTGCGGTGAGCAAGGGTACAGTGCAAAGTACTGTAAAAATGCTTCCCTTTGCTCAAAGTGCCGCAAGAAGGGATATAGAGCGGACCAAACAAAATGCCCGCACTTTAGGGTTCTAAAGCTCAAAAGACAGTCGAAGTAGTCCACAACAAAATAGTAGCCACGATAGTGCTTCAGGTAAATCATGGCCGACTCTACACTAGGCCGGAGCCTTAGATGTGGCAACGTGGCTTAGCTGTCAAATAGTTGGCCTATAGTTTCAGAATAATTATTACATTTTATATGTATTAGAGTTCATCTGGGTTAACAAATTAAGAAACATACTTTTTAGAACTACTACTACTAATACCACTTACATCTGATGTCTGGTTCATCATAGTCAGACACTACAAAATAAAAATAAACGCAACCTGTTTCCTGCTGCCACTTCCACTTAAATGAACAATCTATTTACTTTGTAAATTGTCACTTGAGCTAGAAAAATTCACTATTAGGTCACTGTGAGGCCATTCTTGCTGGTCTTGATTCCCTTTCACTATCAAATCTTTTCGTAGGTATGCCCAGATGCATGCCCTCGTTGGCATGCCCCGATGAGTTCTATTAACTGTCTTCTTCTGTGATATTTGGGAGGTCCAGAAAACATTGTAGGTACCACATCGTGGTTTAAAATAGGTCTTATCCTTTGAAATGTTTGTAAATTATTGTCTTTATTCTTATAAATATAACCAGCCCTTATGAAGAATACCTTTCACCCCCTTCTGTTTATGTCCTTCATTGGAAGCACTAATTGCTAGTGCAACCTGGTACTACACACTTTGCAGGCATCTTTTTATCTTTATAGTTTCGTTTGTGCAGGTAAATAATTAGAAACACATTAAAAATCACCTTGCAACGTTCTTTTTACTCTGGAATAAGGTTATGTTGGGCCATGGTTTGGTATGTCCTCTACTGGGCTGCAACCTGGTATTACACGCTTTGCAGGCATCTTGTTATCTTTATAGTTTCGTTTGTGCAGGTAAATAATTGGAAACACATTAATAATCACCTTCCAACCATATTTTCTGCTCTGGAAGAATACACATGACATAACCACAAATAAAAACTCGGCCCGCTGATTCAGTGTTGCCATATTTCATACTCCGGCCTAGTGAGTAAAGTCGGCCATGGGTAAATGCAATGAGATCAAGAAATAGTCATGATGCAGCGTAAGCGGTAGCACTGGAAAAGGGGGTGGATATGATAGTATGCAGTGAACCAAACAGAAAACTCGTAAGGGAGAGCAGATGGATTAGAGGCAAGAGAGAAGACGTCGCCGTCATATTTTTAAATAAGAAGGTCGAAGTTGTCAAAGTTAAGACTGAAGAAGGATACGTCTACATCTATCTGAAAAGGGTCCGCATATTCTGTTGCTATAGTTCGCCAAACGTGCCCCTGGACACGTTCAAAACAGAAATACATACCATTATGATGCAATGTAAAAAAGCGGGTCTAGAGTCTAATTCTGGGAGACCTCAACGTCAAGTCACCGCAGTGGGGTGCACTACTGGCGGACCGTAGAGGTAACTACTTCACTGAGTGGTTGCCGACGCTAGACATGATAGTTTTAAATATGGGTTTAAAGCCCACATTTGCCCGAGGGGACTATCATTCGTATATAAATGTAATATGCTCTACTCAGAAAATACAGAAAATAGCCAAAAAATAAAGAACTGGCAGGTGCTGAATCAGGAGTCACTCAGCGATCATAGGCTTATATACTTCGAAATCAACACAGAAGCCGCAAGTAAAAGAAAGTGGGACCGAATGAAACCAAATATCAACTGGACTATTTTCGAATACATACTAAGATGGAGAACAGAGGAATCGAAGAAGATTTAACCGAGGTAGTGTCCTATACGGCGGTGATCCAAGAGGCTTATAGAAATAGCCAAATTAATAGGAGCAGAAACTCATTCGTCCCATACTGGTAGACCCGCGATATTGAAGAGCAGAGGAAAATGTGCAACACCGTAAGAAGGGAGATGGCTAGAGGAAATAGGCGGAATTCCCCAGGCAGCGAGGAGAATAAAACGAAATATAAAGAAGCAAGAGAGGACTCAGGGGACTTATAAATGCCTCTAAGAAGTACCATTGGAAAAAGCTTTGTGAAGATATCGAAATGGACATATGGGGCGATGGATAATCTAGTTACAAAAGCACTAATGACGCAGACTGCATACGATCTACCAGAAGAAAGCAGAAAGGAAATAGCGGAGGCACTATTCCCTCAGAGATCTGAAGACGTTATAGTTTCTGAAGCATGTAGCGAAGTCGAGCCTTTCACAATGGAGGATCTAAAGGAGTCAGAAGGAGGTATAAAGGCTAGAAAAGCACCAGGCCTGAACGGAATTCCCTCAAAAGGTGTAAAAGAAGCTATCCGGGTGGCACCGGCATGGATACTTAAACTCATGAACAAGGTGTTACTTCATCAAGACTTCCCCAGGCAATGGAAGGCGGCAAAACTAGTTTTGATTCTGAAAGGAGGAAAAAACCCAGAGGACTCGTCGGCATTTAGACCTATATGCCTCCTTAACACATTGACTAAGCTCTACGAAATGCTTGTTAAGAAGAGGATTGTGGAGGAGATTGAACGCTCAGCAAGGCTAGCCCCCAAACAGTTTGGCTTCAGGAAGGGACACTCGACTATTCAGGCTATAGAAACAGTCATGGCCAAAAAAGAGCAGGCAAGAGGAATATGGTATGCGTTGATAACGTTGGACGTTAAAAATGCTTTCAATACCGCAATCTGGGGATTAATTATAGCAGAATTGCATAGAAGAGGTATTGCGCGGTACCCTAGGGAAATATTTTGAAAATAGGAAGATTGAGGTATCCAGAGGAGTGGATCTAGACGTAACGGCAGGCGTCCCACAGGGTTCAGTTCTTGGACCTATCTTGTGGAACGTATTGTACGATGGCGTCCTGAGATTAGAGCTGGCTAGGGGAGCAGACACCATTGCTTTCGCCGACGACCTTGCCTTGCAAGTGATAGCAGGCGACGAGGAAGAGTTTTCCGGGCCAACGAGTCCCTCAGAAGGATTGACAGATGGCTACGCAGACACGAAGTTTGCCCCAGAAAAAACGGAGGCAGTAGTACTTAAGTGACCTAGGAAGCGAACAAACAGGAGAAGGGTGCGGTTTATATTTAGGGGTGTGGAAATAGCACCTAAGAAAGCTGTTAGGTATTTGGGGGTTATAATTGATGAAGGTGGTACTTTCGGGGAACACTTCGCTGAGACAGAAAGGCCGAAGACAGGATATCATCGCTGGCAAAAATTATGCCTAACGTAGGCGGCCCCATCAGCGGAAAGAGACAGCTGCTGTGTTATGTGGTGCGCTCTATATTGCTCTACGGAGCTCCTATTTAGTGCAGAGCGTTGCACAGGAGGGTGCACCGTAATAGAGTGGAGAGGCTACAACGGAAAATGATACTAAGATCTACCAGTGCTTATAGAACTATATCGACTAAGGCAGCTCAAGTTATCGCTGGGATTGTACCCATACATCTGTTGGCACAAGAGAGAAGAGCACCTTTCGAGAGAGGTAATGGGCACCTAGAACTAAATCGAAGGGAAGCCAGGATTGAAACCCTACGAAAGTGCCAGAAGGAATGGGACGAAAACGAAAGTGTAGGCCCATGGACAAAAACTTTGATCCCGGACTGAGAGCTTTGGGCGAAATGTGGACTATTACCTGACACAGGCACTGTCAGGTCATGGTAGTTTCAGAAGCTATACCAATCGAATAGGGAAATCCGGCAGCGATATATGCATGTACTGTCCAGAGAGGAATACGGCCGAGCACACAATATTTAGTTGAGAAAAATGGGAGGCCGAAAGACAAATATGCGCAAGAAAAGTGGGGACACAGCTGACAACTAGCAACATCGCTGTAGTCATGTGTCACTAGACCAGCGCTTTTAACAGTTTTGGCGCTCTGGCAGCCAGCAGCTTTTGTGTCTCTTCGACTGCTGACAAATTGTCATTCGATTCGCTTTTTGTTCAATGGTCGTTACTTCTGGAATCCATCTTGCCGCGACTTTCCTGTACTCATCTTCACGAGTCATTTTTGAGTGTAACCGCATTGCAATTTAGCATTGTCCGAAATTCGTTTTATGCCAATCCGGCGATGGTTGTGTACCAAGTCATTAACATCTGCGTTTTTTATTACAGTTCGCGTAGCTTTCAATAATTAAGTTTTAACATGTATTGTGTAAGACTTTCGCGGCCATGATCCGATGAACTGTTGGTTCTTGGGCTGTTTGGCCGGCGTCGACACGCTCCGCCGCCTTGGCGTCGGTGCGCTTCGCTGGCTTGACGTTTCGGCATCCTCAGAGGCTGATGTCACTTGTTCGACGTGTTCCGAGAGAATCAGACCGCGTCACAGAGTTCACCGGAGTTCCCGGATTAGGAGTGGGGAGTCTGCGCTGTGCACCGCCGATGCCTGTGGAACTCCTGCGCGTCCCAGAATCTTTGTGTAGTCTTAAGACGGTTATCCATATTCTGTTGCTTGCTGTTGAAGTTGTTCTTATATTTATAAATCTCGATGGACTTCCTGTACAATCTGGAGTAATAATAGGAGATCGTAGCCAGAACCTGTGTCTTGTCAAACTTTATCTTGTGACCGCTTTCTTGGAGTGCATGCTTAGCTACTGCAGATTTTAGCTCTCACTGGAGAGAGCTTATGCAGAGCCTCTGTCAGTCCGTCTGTCCGTATACAAAAGATAGCCAAAACTACAGATGCTAGAGAAAAACTAAATACAGATACGAAATCAGCATGAAAAAACTAGTCCGGGAAAAATCCGGTTTCGTCAATATCGCTTCCGGCTTCACAGTGAGAGCTTTGACTACTAGTGGTGGTTGTGGTTGCTTTTCTGCTGTACCAGCTCGCACAGATATTGTTATTTGCTTTTCTGAGTAGCCATGCGCCTTCAACGCATTCTTCAGATGTTCGAGCTCGGTACCTAGTTCAGCTGGTTGATACACACTTCTTGCCCGTTCTGTCGGTGTTTTGATGATTCCAAACTTCTGGCATGGATGGTGATTCGAGTTGTTGTGCAAATAGCGATCGGTATGTGTTGATTTCCTGTACACTGTGTGTCCCAAGATTGATTCTTTTCTGGCTACTAGCGCATCGAGAAAGTCAGTATTTTGTATTCCTCCACTTCCATCGTGAACTGGATGTTCGGATGTTCAGGGTGTCCCATTTTGGGGACTTTTACGGGGTATCTCGGTTATTTTAGAAGATAGATAGTTGCGATTTTTGCTACTATTTCGTGAAACTAAAGATGCCGTCAACAAAATTATCATGGCCCTCTTGGTATTTGAGATACAAGGTGAAATCGAAAATTATCGATTCTGGGACCATCCTCGTATCTCGGCTGTCTTTTATTTTACTGAAAAGTTTAAAAAAGGGTCTTACAGAATTTTTTCTGTAGAATCCAGTGGTGTAGTTTGATTTTTTATTGCTCTAACGGTTTTTCAGTTATGAAACAAACATATATTTTTTAAAATGGAACACCCTGTATATTATTCTTGAAGTCAATCGGAAATAACTCGAGCTTTTCAAAAATATATATTAGTATGACTTTTTCTGAAAACTAGACTCAAAATTTCATTTTTTACTTCATTTGTAGCAGTAGGCCATAACTAATCTATTAAAAACAATATCCAAGTAAACAATTATTAGGATACAAGATACTCAATACTTTTAAACTCAATTATCTAATTGTATTTTATACGCTATTAACTACTATTTGTGATAATGTTCAGTAAATATTACTTATTGTATTACATTACTTAAAACCAAACATTATATCTGAAGAATATCAACACACTATTAAATCTGAATTTGAACCAAAATAAAACTAAAAATATCGAGGAGCTTTAAGCGGTGTTGGTTCAAGTTGGAGACTATTTTCTGGAATGCAAATCTGGCACAATTTCTTATTCTTTTAATGGCATTTAAAAGAATTATTGGTCTCCTTCGTGTTATGGCGATTAAAAATTCCCAAACTTGGATCCTGTGCAAATGTTGAAGCATCTTAAACTTGTATGGAGGGTAATTGTATTTTTTTATAATTATTTCTGCAGTTGATTTTTGTACCCCTACAGCTTCTTCTTTGTGCTAACAAGATGATGAATGCGTTGCTTCAATGTAACCCAATACGTATGTTTCCCTTTGCTGCTTATTCTCCTTGAAATAAGTTTTAGGACGTGGTTGAATAAAGGATCCGTACCTAACTATATTTATTTTTAGACGAGCAAATATATCTGAAAACGGTTGCTGTCTCTCTGGGTATCTAAGCTGCCATTATTATAGAAAATTGACAATAATTAAAATGAATACACAGAAAGAACAAAGCTATATTTAATAAAAATATAATTAAAAGCTGATAGTCTCGCAAGTTTTTTACAGATTTGCATTTTGTTTTTAAAAGATGAGTCATAGCCCACTATCTACTCAGTATTATAAAAACACGATACTGATCATTTGAATGAGGCAATATTGATTTAAAGGAAGTCTCTTGTAGAGTAATAACTGCTTAGATGCTTTTTATTTATATTTGATTAATCATTGCCTACTGCTACAAATAAAGTAAAAATTGGAAAAATCAAATTTTGAGCATAATTTTCAAAATAACTTAATACTAATGTATATTTTTGAAAAGCTTAAATTATTTCCGATTGACTTCAAAAATAATATACAGGGTGTTCCATTTAGAAAAATATATGTTTGCTTGATAACTGAAAAACTGTTAGAGTAAGAAAAAATCAAACTACACCACTGGATTCTACAGAAAAAATTCTATAGGACCCTTTTTTAACCTTTCAGTAAAATAAAAGACAACCGAGATACACAAGGGTGGTCCCAAAATCGATAATTTTCGATTTCACCTTGTATCTCAAAAACCAAGAGGGCCATGATAATTTTGTTGACGGCATCTTTAGTTTCACGAAAAAGTAGCACACTGTCGCGAAAATCGCAACTCTCTATCTTCTAAAATAACCGAGATACCCCGTATAAGTGCCCAAAATGGGACACCCTGTACCGGATGGCCTAATAAGATATTTCTCGGTAACCGTTAATCATATAACTTCGAGCAAAAAATATTATTGGGTAAATCGGCTGAGAGAAATCGCTGGAAATTATTTTCAAATTCCGCAAGTGGGCGCAACTGTTACGATCAACCATAAAAACGGTTTTTTCTCAAAACATATGCAAGTAAAGGTATATTATGAATTCTACCATCATGTAGACAGGACAATTTTAGATTTTTTTTGTTAATTGTTTCTTGCTCTTACCTTGCAAGATGTAGTGGTGGGGGAATATCAAAAAAGTGTTTCTTTAAATGGCCATAACTTTGGTATAAGTTAACGGTATTGAACAAGCTAGGTCTCGTTTGGAAGAGGTATTCTTGCCTAATAATCAGCTGTATAAAAATTATCCAAGTTTATCTTGACTTAGTAGCTACAGGGCAGTATTTGGCATCATAACAATTATTACGCATTATTACGAAAATTTTAAATGGTATGCTATATGTTGCTTTCGTTTTCCGTGATATGGTCTTTGTTGGGTCCTTTTTTAACGTGCGGTAGGTGCTCAGGTCCAGCAGCTCACTTATTTTTCTTCTGTAGTCTTCTGTATCCATCACTTCTGTGGCATTTCCCTTGTTCGCAGGCAGAACTAGGATGCTTTTGTCCTTATTGACATCCCTCAAGGCCTTCAGTTCCCTTGATTTCAGATTGCACTTAAGTGGTTTGGTTGAGTCCATAAACCAACGTTATTGTACGTTGTAGGTTATTGTACGAAATTCCCTACGGTCAGTCTTGACCTCTGTTGAATGACGCTCGGCCGTCGAGAAAGTTGGCTATGTCAGAAGTTCGGTGTTCGTTTATCTTCATTAAAGCATCATTAATAGGTCTTTTATCTCAGTTAGCATACAGGGAACTAGTTTAAATAAGTCTCCATTGCAGTAGAGTACACTATTCGTATCCCAAAGCAATTATGTGAGAATATTTTCTTCTGTAAGCATCTGCAGATCTACGGGCCTAGCAGTTACATAGCCCATAAATGATGTGACAATTCCACTGTTACGCGTTTTTCATTTATTTTGCGATGCATAAGTCCAGTAACAAATTTTGGTTACGCCACTGTTACGAACATGTTTAGCTCTATCGATGTCGCGTCGATCCCTTTATTTCAATAGTTAGGTTTTACTAGTATACATTAGATGGCGCTTATTAATGAGTGCAAGATTTGTTAACGTAGATTTTTATTTAGTTTTCTCGAGTATGTTTGACAAATTATTCCATAAAGTTGTGCATTTAAACCATTCATTATACAGAATTATACATATTCAAGTTTCACTGAAGTCCTGGCGGCGGCGGCATTTCGCCATGATAAATTAGGTTATAAAAAAACCTACGACAATAACCATCCATTGGTAAGTTTAATCTGTGTATTTTTAGCCCATCATACGATATTTTGTTTTGTTCAAATAGATTTATCAACTTCATTTTTAATGTTACATTGTACATGATATTTTAAGGTTTTTTTCATTATCCACTATAATTTTGTATCAGTTGCTCACATTTATTACTGGGACTATTCTTAATGCTTCCATGAATTCTGTCTCCATATCATATAGGTCATCAAATTTAGGTTTGTCAATTCCTTTTTTTAGAAAAAAATTTGACCATCGTAATGTCGCTTTTAAGGGGTTATTTTGTAGATGCCCACTCAGACATTTATTTGTTTCTAGATATGAGACCCATTTTTTTTCTTTTGTATGACTTGTTGGGTTTAAACCCCACTCGAGCAGCACCATGTCAAGTTTGGCCATACCACTGAGAGCTGGTGCCTACCATGATGGTATCTGATGAGACCGTTGGGATCCTGTTAGACGTTTGCTAGCAACCTAGCGGTGGAGCCTGGTGACCTCTTTGATGGCTACAGGAGCGGTGAATCTAGGTATAAGTCGCCAGCTTTTGAATCAATAGTGCAGATGTATTGATCATTCAGCAGTTTTTTTGCAATGAAAAGGGTCTTATTCAAATTGTTATAACTTCTAAACTATCTAACCGAGACCAAAGAAGTTTAGGATTTTATTTTGGCAAATATCCTCTTTTATCGTTTTAAAATAAAAAATAAGCAGCTTAAGATTTTTCACAAAAAGCCAATAATAAAAGATGCAATTAATTCATCTTTTATTCCATGAAAATTAAGACATACTGGGTATGCAATAGTGAGTCAGTTGAAAATCTTGGTTTGAATTGTTCAGAATCTAATCAGCAAAGCGTTTGCTACATTGAGCATCTTTTAAACATCCAAATGAAGAAGCTTCTCTGCGAAACTTTAGTCTCAAGCCACTTCACATACTGTGATTTCATCAATGGGCATTGTCTTACACAACTTAATAAATCACGTATTCAAGAAGTATAGAGCAGCTGTTGTAGGCTTATATTTGGAAACAAGAAATATCAAACATACATGTGAAGCTAATGAAAACGTGTTAAAAATTAACGGGTGGCCCTTTTTTCAGCATTTTTCTCGATAATTTTATTTATATTCTTATACTTCAAAAGTTTGTTGACATGACAGGGTCACAAACGTAGTATTTCACATATGAGCCGACAATTTCAATTTTGCATTAGTACTCCTACGATTAGTTCGACATTATGTTATAAAAATGCAGTTCTTTCATTTATGTGTTAAGATCTTACCTACAAAATCATGAGCCAAAAGATCGGTTGCAGTGGCCCTATCTTCAGGATTCTTAACAAGACAACTACTAACAAAGTCAATAAACTCAGGGCTCCATTTGTCTGGTTCCCTAAACGAGGGAGGTGGTTTAGTAGGAATCATAAAAATAGCTCTCATCGGGTGAATGTCGCCATAAGGAGGTTTCCCTTCAGCCATTTCTAAAGCAGTTATACCAAGACTCCAAATATCTGCTACACAATCATAACCTATTTCTTGAATCACTTCTGGTGCCATCCAAAATGGAGTTCCTGTAAACAACGTTTTTTCAAAGATCTAAGATGTATCCCATACTCATAATTTCTTAAATGAACCGGGCAAATACTGCCCTCACCTATCGGTATGGGATGTAAAACTGAGCTCATTGACTTGATGCGGCGGTATGCTCGTATAAACACGTCGATGCAGCTTCCTGCGATTCGTTGTTGCGTCATATTGCAAAAATTTCTTACTAACTATCCTTTGTAGGATATCAAAATTCCATTACAATCAAGTTATAACGTTACACGTTTCAGGTTATTCGACCATCGGAGTGATCATAAAAAATTAGCATTCTTCCAACCTCTACCAGAAAGCATAAAATGTCTAGTGCCTTTAAATTCATTCAAGTATGGTTTAGAACAATGGATAGTAAATACAAATCGCATTAAAATTTACCAACTTGGAGACATATGTAATAACTATTATTACTGATATATATAGCATACATAATATTTAAATATTCCTGAATTAACCCTTATTTGTTGTTTCTATTTTATAATAATTATCTTATTGTACCCAAGCACAAGTTTTTAACGTTTTTAAGGAACTTGTTGTTTATTGTATTTTATTTATTTTATATTTACAGTAAACGCTATACTACCTCCAGCTCAATTTAAAATCGCCTAAGGGTGCCCACGCACTTAGTCAAAACGTCGCGAGCAGAAGCGTTGCGAGACAAAGCGTCATTTAGCTGATGTCCGCACAGTAGAAAGATAAAAAGCAATTTTTCAAATATTTTCGTATGTCAGACTAAAAGTTTTTGGTTCTAGCAGATACTGCTAAAAACTGAAATATGAGAGAAGAATCAATAAATATTTGGATCTTCTCGCCGGCGCCGTCAGGTACCGCGCAATGAGGCGAAGCGTCGAGAGAAACGACTCCTAGTCGCGCCTCTTCGCCTCACGCCGCCATAGTGCGTGGGCTGCCATATAATCTAATGTAAATTTCTCTGGCGTAAAATCCACAATTTTCTTCTTGTCGCTTCGGCTAAGTGGACGGGCACCTTGAAAGGGAAATAACTGCCGCCAATAAATCGATCTTCACAACGTGTATTAGGAAAGTTTTGCAATATAACAATGGATCGCAGGAAGTTGTGTGTTACTGCAGATTTAAATGTCCATAGTAGCCATCGCGTCGTACCAAGTCGATGATCACAGTTATTCATTAGCCGGGTGGTATAAAGAATTCCAAAGGAGAAACTTTTTTCTGGGCGATGCTGAGAGGCTGGAAAGGCCATGAATGTTAGTTACTAAGGAAAACTTTACCGCTGTAAAGAAAATGCTCGATAAACCGGTGAGTGACCTACCAACAGATAGAGGGTATTTTGGGCCTACCTACACCAGCAGCTTGTTCGATTATGCATGATCATTTGCATGTGAAGAAACTTTTGTTCTCTGTGGGTGCCCCATCAACTTAGCGAAGGGCAGATGTCACAACGCGTTACTTGGGGCCGTGAGATACTAAATAAGTTTGATCAACGTGACACAAGACGAAACCTGGCTCTATATTACTATGTGCGCACCAAGGCTCAAAACAAAGTTGGGGTCTCTGATGATGAGGATACACCCGTGACTATCAGAAAATACCGTAGAAATAAAGAGGAAAATGATAGCTGTATTTTTTTTAAATCGTATGGAATTATGGAACGTGGTCACAGAGAACAGTGACAGCTAAGTGGTATACTGAACAGTGCCTGCCTAAAGTCATTGGATCTATGAAGAAACTGCGGCTATAGTTAAGAATGGGCATCTGGTTTCTCCATCACGATAATGCAGCAGCTCATCGCGCCAAAGCCTTCACAGAATATTTGAGTACGATAGGACTGAAAGTTCTCGTGCACCCTCCCTGCAGTGGTAATCTTACTCCCTGCGACTTTGCACTGTTTCCGCATGTGAAAATGATGCTAAAAAGGAGGCGGTTTTCTAGTAATGAGGACCTTCTGCGGGCTTGGGGCCACGAGTGTGCTGTAATCCCTAGTGACACTTGGCAGAACTCGTTTAAAGAGTGGTTTCAGGAGATGAAGAGGTGTATTCAATGTAGAGAACATGACTTTGGAAAAGTGAAATAAACAAAGCTGTACTACAAAACTTTCCTAGTAGCCTTTGTATGATAAATAGACCACTAGAAAGATACCTTAGAATAGATCTGGCACATCATCAATCACGTTAGAAAAATCTGCCAAAGTGACTTTTGACAATAGCAATAATTTAAAAAATAAAGAGTACTTTCAGACCATTTCTTAAATACTCTGATGAATGTCTAGCTAATTAAGGACCGATTTTATCAACATGCATATTTAACAAAGACTTTGACAAAGCTTTTCTATTGGATGTTGTTTAGCAAAAGCTTTCTATTGGGTACTGAGGGCTATGTTAATAAGTATCATCCAATAGTATTTTATCAATATTGGAAACAAAACATCAAAGCTGGATGACGCTTTTATCAAAAATATTTTAGAATTAATGGATCAAAATCATAGAAAATCAGAACAAAGCGATTGATTTGCAAATTAATGCTAGATTTCTAATTTTTACCTTATAATTATCGTATAATTACCAATTGCAATTGCAGTCAGATTGATTATAGACGGGATGCATGTTTGTTATAGACCTTCTTATAGAAATATTCACAGAGGATGTAAAGATTGTAAAGACACTGCGTAAAAGGCACCTTAGCGCAGAAACATATTGTAAGGCATGCATATGAATAAAAATCTCCTCTGCTGGCTCCCCCCTTTCTCTGAAAATTATATAAAGCACCTTATTCACTTTCTGACTATACGAAAGGTTTGTTGTTTAGGAAAAATAAGGTTATACGTTATACTTTTGCCAGCTCGCAAGCTTTGCTGTTAAGTAAAATAGGCAGCCAGTAGTGCACACTTGTTAAAACGTGTGTGTCTAGCTTTGCGAAATGCAATAAAATGTTATTTTTACCCCTTTTTACTATAATACAAAGGTATATTGCAAGTATTTATAATTAATATCGATTGTAAATTATTGTTTTACCAAAATAATGCAGTAATTTGAATTTCTTGTCATCATTATCATTACATTAACAGTACATTTGATCCAATGATCAAATGTACTGTTTTTGTGGAATCTGATTGGTTGAGATTAGCAATTGCTAAACTGTTTGTTAAACAGGAAAATGCAAGTTTTCACCCATTTAGGATGGAAAATCAGAGTTGAAAAGATACTAAAGGGTTCATAATGGTCGATTATATATAAAGCCTGTCTTTTTTCACCTTTTTGAAGTACATTTACAGAGAAGTCAATAATTTTCAGAGAATTTTGACAGATGCATGTTCTTGAATGGGCTGCTCTGATTGGTCAAAGCCTTTGTTAAAATGCCTGTGTTGATAAAATCAGGCCTTCGTGTAATTACATAATATAGGAGGTGTGTAGCTCTTTAAAAACAGAAACTGACTTGGCTGTTCGGTTTGCAGATGAACCAATAGCTGTATGTGTATGTAACTGTGGCACAAGCTGAATTACAATATTTATATTGTCTAAAATTTTAAACATCGGCACGCTAGACGTTTAAATTGTTGTTTTAGGGTATGGTAAACATGTATCGTTTGAATGAGGGACACAAGTTTAGTTTAAATATAAAAAACATGTTTTTTTCCAACCCTGATTTATTTTAATGCGTGTGAGGTACGATGTCAATAACGTTTTTCAATTTTTCAATTACATAAACCTCAATTACTCACAGATAATATGTGCATCATTTTCATGTATTCTACCCACTGTTAAAAACAATGATTACTTAATATAGGTAGCTCAAATTGTGATATGCTTACTGATATTTTCGCAACTCTCTGTCTTAAACAAATTATTAATGAACCTATACGCGTTACTGCACTTAATACGTTGATAGACGTTATTTTAATATCAAACGCTGAGTTTAATTATGCTTTTGGTACCACAAATACTGATATCATTTCTGATACTATATTGATCAAAATTTCACCCACTAAAAAATATATGGAATATATGGAAAGTCTATCAACAAAGATTTACTAACGTTTAAAAAATGCAGTCAAGTTGATTGACTCAGTACTTCCCCCATATTCTGATAATACCAGTTTTATTATTTTCCCATAGCACGAAGCTATAGTCTAAGATCCTCTTGTAACCCCCTCCTGACCAAAAAAAGTGTGTTATTCTACTAGGTACTTCTTTCAGAGGTCAAATGGACGATCTATCATGAATACAAGAAATTTTTGAATTTTACAACCCCCCACCTCCGAACCACCCCAATTTCACCCCCACTCAAAAACAATTTGAAAACGATCAGGAACCCCTAAAACGCCTAAAAACGAAGTTCGAGCTGTTTTTATATTTTTAGTTTTTTAATATTGCTGCGCGGCCACTGAGATGATTTCTAAAAATCTTGGGCTTTTTAAATCCTTACCAAAGTAGTAATACTGTGCCGAAATTTCATTAACATCAATTCAGTAGTTTTCATATTATAAAATACAGAACGATCTAAAGCAATACTAGTATGTACATCGGAAAATCCCGTCGTACCTGTAATAGACAAGGCAATGTTCGGATAGACATAAAAAAGTGATTTATACCGCTAGGTCTTTCTCCCTTAGGTCAATGGACAGCTCATTATGAATACAACAAATTTTTCAGCTTTACAACCCCCCACTCCAACCACTACAATTTCACCCCCACCCAAAAAAAGTAGAAAACGCCTAAAAACTAAATTTGAGGAATAATTGAAATATTCGTTTTTTTGCTAATTACTCCCCCGCCCATGCTCCGATTTTAAAAATTGTAGCAACATTACCTTACACGGCCCCACACCATATCGCTACCCAAATTTCATCAAAATCTATGCAGCGGTTACTGAGATTAGGAGGCTAGAAAAACGCCAACAGACAGACAGATCCACGGAAATGAATGACGTGGATTTTCGTTATGTAAATAAAAATCTAAAATGTTCGCGATGACAATACTCCCCTCACCTATCGGTGTGGGAAGTAAAACCTGTTCAGGTAGAAGAAAACAACTAGCTTAGCAGAAAAATACACACGCACTAGGCTAAAGGGCCGCGAGGGGTTGCTAGACCCCCTCAGTGTGCGCCTCCCCAGGTGGCGGATAGGGGAACGCCTCCCAGATATGGGTGGTACCGGGGAAATCAAATACCCGGGGCGGACCAAAAACTAGCACGCACCGTGGTGAATGACCAAGATCAGGTAGCCAACCCTGGTGGCGGAAATCATCACGGAGAAGCGCACAGACAGCGTCTGACCCGGAGCGGGCGGCTGTCAAGGATTACCATGATGAAGACCTCGCCATGAACTAGGAACCGAATTTGGTTAGCCTAATCCACGCTGTTATGCGACCCGTGGCAAGGGATGAGTGGCACCTGGGCTATATCAGGTGTCGATAACGGAGCCTTTGAGATACCAGGCGACCTCTCAAAGTACTAAGCCTTGCATCTGTGCAGGGGGCACCGCGGATGTTGACAGACTATTTCCCCCACACTCGTGGGAACAAATATGGATAAAAGTTTAGGAAACATAGTTAGTGAGGAGGATTCGAATAAAGAAGCAGTTATATCGGCGGCTAGTTGGGAAGACATTGAAGACCCGTTCAAAAGAAGAGACTCTTTGAGCAGAACTCCACCCCGGTCGAGGAGAGGTTCTTGCAGCTCTGTGGTGTCTACTGGAAGTGGCACTGATGATAACCCTTCCAAGAGAAAGCGGATTGACTTGACAAATTTAGGTAATGCTCCTGAAAGCGACGAATTGGACGAGACGGTGAAAAAGCTGCTAAGCAGAACAAGAGATTTGGAAGGTCTGTTGAAGACATGCGTAAACACGAAGTCGGAGATAAAGAGAGCTGGTGCTGACATCTACCAGCTCAGCTTGAAGATTAGCAGGCTGAACAAGAACAGGATAAGACAGCCTGTCACTGTCATTAACAGCAAAACACAGACACAGGACGTGGCAACACAGACAGAAATAGAGGCGAAGAACACCAGTGAAACATCCACGCAAACCCTAGGGAATGACGACATAGACCGGGAACGGCAGAAAAAAGCTATCCGTGAAAAAATCAGTGGTGGAACAACGCTGGATGATCTTAAAGGTCTATTAGACCTGGAATGGCCCCGAACGGTCTTTGAAAGACTCCACGAAATACCTGGAGATGCTTTGGCGTCATCGTGGGAGTATGACTTGGTAAACTTCACTACAAGTGACTTTGAGATGTCAAAGGGGGTGTCACGGCGATACAGAGAAAGATATGGTGGGCTTGCCGAACTTAAAGCACAAACAGAGGAAATTGGCGGAGTAGCGTACTTAATGAATTCTCTGACAGTACCTACTGCCACAGGAAATGTAAGGAAAGACAGATATATATGGCACCTGGTGACGGAGAAAGCACCGTTAGAGTTGACCAGCATAGAGGATCTCTATAAGGCAGCGTGCAGGCTGCGAGAGTTGCTAAAAGAAAACGGGAGACGCAAACTGGCTATACCTTTTATATCAACGTATAATTGGAGTCATGTAGAAAAGACATTCGAGTACGTCTTTAAAGATACTGAGGTAGAAATCTGCGTTCATAAATATGAAAAGGCACGCTCCAGGCATCAGAAAACGCCAAGTGCGGACTCGTCTAATACAAAAAGTGTCGAAACAAAAAGAGCCAAACGACCAACAAGGGAGGCAGTTATCGTTAGCAGTAGCGGGAAATCCTATGCTGACTTGGTACGGGGCTTAAGAGAACAAGTAAATATGAAAGGATTGGACGTGGAACTATCAAGAATCAGGAAAACCAATAAAGGAGACGTCCTCTTAGAGGTAAAAAAGGGAAATGTGGAAACTCTGCAGACAGCCATAAACACGCAATGGCAAGAAGCACGTGCTATTAAAAAGTACAAGCAAACTGTACTTCATCTAAGAGACCTGGATAGTCTCACTACTATAGAGGAGATAATGGATACGTTGAGGGAGCTCTTTGGGGAAGAGGCCAAAAGATGCAAAGTGACATCTCTTAGACCTGCGCAGGGAGAAAGTCAAAATGCTACCATTATAGCGGACAACGACTTAGCGCAGTTACTGTTGAAAAAAGGCAGTCTGCTGGTAGGTTTAGTCCATTGCCAGATAAAGCAGAGACAAGAATCTGAGTGGTGTAACAGATGTTGGGCCAAAGGGCACGTTAGCCGTAGCTGCAAAGGCCCAGATAGGACAAGTTTGTGCTACAAATGCGCAAAGCCAGGCCATGTGGCTAGGGATTGCTCAAATGAGCTTTTCTGTGTCCTGTGCAATAAAGAAGGGCATCGTTCAGGAAAGACAGGGTGCGAGGGTTATCAAACGTGTTAACATGAAGCTCCTACAAATAAATATAGACAGATGCCGCGCAGCGCATGACCTACTGAATGCCACTGCTGCACAATTAGGGACCAACATTTTAATGGTGGCGGAACCAAACAAGGCAATAGTATCGAAAGGAGGATGGATCACAGATGCCAAGAAAGATACGGCTATTAAAATCGTAACCAATGACCTGAGCATTTCTGCGACGGGTTATGGTCCTGGCTTTACTTGGGTGGAAACTGACAGCATTACCTTCTTTAGTTGTTACTTCTCACCCAATGCTGAACTGAGCACGTACGAATCGGAGCTGTCACAACTCAGGGAAACCGCAATAGAGAGAGGCAAGGAGCTAATAATATGTGGAGATTTTAACGCAAAATCTCCGCTGTGGGGCATGTCCTATGAAGATAGACGTGGAGAAGTAACTGCAAGCTGGATTGCGGAGCTAGGCCTCGTTGTGATAAATGTCGGGGAAGAACCAACGTTTATGAGAGGTGCCTCCTCGTCAATTATTGATATCACCTTGGCTACAGAAGGGACTGCAAATAAAATCTCTGACTGGAAAGTATTAGACAAAGAGAGCCTCAGCCTGCACCGGTACATAACTTTCCAAACAAGAGTCATCGATCCACTACCTACTTCAGAAACTCCCGCTAGATGGCTAATTAATCAGCTAGACAAAGGCAAATTCAATAACTCGCTTATTTCGCTCATTCGAACAAGAACAGTAGATAATACAGACGATCTGATGAAACTGTTAACAACTGCATGCAACAAATCAATGCCAGTAAAGAAAAGCAGTCACGGAAAACATCCTGTTTATTGGTGGACGCATGAAATTGCCCAGCTAAGACAAAAATGCATCCAGGCAAAACGTGCGTATACGAGACGCAACCTCTTGGATCACATCAGGGAAATCCGAAGATTGGCATATCGTACAGCTAGGAAAGAACTGCGGAAAGCTATTAAAACGTCCAAGACCAACTGTTGGAAAAAAATTATAGCTGAGGTTGATGAAGATATCTGGGGAAATGGATATAAAATCGTCTTCTCATCAACGCACATAGGCCCACCACTACCTAAGCTATCACTGGAAAGACGACTGTCTATTGCACATGACCTCTTTCCAAGCCAGCCGAGAGTAATCTGGAATGAGCAACCCAGGACAATCTGTAAAGATTTTACAGTGCTCGAGCTATCAGAAGCTGCGGGAAAATTGAAGCCCAAGAAGGCCCCAGGCCCGGATGGAATACCGCCCGAAATCATCAAATATGCAGTCTCCATAGCACCCGATGCATTTCTTAATGTGTTCAATAAGGCGCTACATACCGGTTGCTTTCCAAAGCAGTGGAAATGTGCGGATCTTACACTATTGCCTAAAAAGAATAAGCCTATGGATCAGTCAGCATCCTTCAGGACCATATGCCTCTTAGATGCAGCGGGAAAGCTCCTGGAACAGATGATTTTAAGTCGCCTCCAGGATGAAATTGAGCTTAAGCAAGGTATCTCCTCTAGACAGTTTGGCTTTCGCAAAGGCAAGTCCACCATCGACGCTATTGAATGTATTGTCACCATAGCGAAACAGGCCACAAGACCAAAAAACCGCAAGAAGAGCATTTGCGCGCTGGTTGCTCTAGACATTCAAAATGCTTTCAATACCGCTCCCAGACAACACATTATGGAAGAGCTGAAGAAAATTGGCATTGATCAGCACTTATTACGGTTAATAGCGAGTTATCTGCAGGACCGTAAAATAAGGTTAGCAAAGGACAGCCAATCCCCGCAGATAAATATGGATTCTGGAGTGCCCCAAGGATCTATCCTTGGACCAACGCTGTGGAATGTCGTATATAATGGGGTACTAGAACTGGAACTGACAGAAAATGTTACCACTGTTGCATATGCAGATGACCTTGCTGTAGTAGTGGTAGCATCAGACGAAGACGAGCTTGTGCAGCGGACAAACTGGGCTATTGAGGAAATTGATGCTTGGCTACGAGAAAGAAGCCTGTTCACTGAGCCCACAAAATCAGAAGCGATCCTGCTGACATCGAAGAGACGCCTAATGCAGGTTAATTTCGTAGTTCAAGGGGTACCCATCACGCCACAAAAAGCTATCAAGTACCTTGGCGTGTGGTTGGACAGTAAATTGTCTTTTTCAGAGCATATCAGAAGAACTGCTTTTAAGGCTGACAGAACTGTTGCAGCGCTGACGCGGCTAATGCCAAATTTTGGCGGACCCCGCTCAAGTAAGCGGCGAGTGCTGAGTGCGGTGGCTTATTCCTCCGCACTATACGCAGCGCCCGTCTGGCATAATGCCCTAGGTGTTCTAAGGACAAAAAGAACCCTTGAAGCTGTATTCAGAAGAATGGCGATAAGAGTATGCTGTGCCTATCGTACAATATCTCTGGAGGCAGTAATGGTTATAGCCGGCATGCCGCCCATCGACCTTGCTGCAACTGAAAGGGCAGAGAACTACGGCAATACAGGAGAGGCACTTCGACGAGCAAATAGAAACACGCTCATGGAAAGGTGGCAGGCCAGATGGTCTCGGGCAACCACAGGCAGTTGGACGAGACGCTTAATTCCGCATCTGACGCCGTGGATAGAAAGAGGCCACGGAGAGACTGACTTCTTTCTAACCCAAATGATATCTGGGCATGGATGCTTTGGAGCATACCTGCATCGCTTTGGAATTATCCAAGAGCCCGATTGCCCATACTGCTGGGTGGACGAGGATAATGCGGAGCATACCTTTTTCCACTGTCCTAGATGGCGTGAAGAGAGGAGTAGATGCTACGAAGACATCGGAGCAATACTAGAGCCGGAGAACATTATAGGGATTATGCTACTTTCAGAAGAAAACTGGCATAGGATAGCCGTCTTCGCTAGACAAATATTGGCGACGAAGACGCGCGAAAGAGACATGACTAGCCCCGTACCATCTCAGAACTGTAGTTAAAGACTGCTAAACCAAAGACACCCGCAGCAACGTTGAAATGCTAACGTGGTCCCGTTGCTGTGTGGAGAAGAGGCAGCATGCAGAGGTTTTTTACTGGGGATAGGATCCCCCAGTCGTCGCAAAGAGCGATGCGTGCGACGAAACAACCAGAAAACATAGACCTACCATCACGTTTTTCCTCTGCTGAATTAAAAAAAAAAAAAAACTAGGCTAAAGGGACAAGATTATGAAAATTACTCACAACAAACAATGTCTAACCAGAAACAACGGCGGCAACATATCTTTGGTCAAAGAGAAGTTGGAGTATGGCAGAAATGGATTTTTTCACGGCCTACTAGCTACTGCAATGTACTAGAGATTGGCAATTTCCAAAACCATCAAAAATTTTGATATGAAACGAAAACTACTAGACAATGTTGTAGGCAGTTTATTATTTTCATAATAAAATTTCACATTTGATGATATAAAAAGGTATGCAATTCTGTCAAAACTCAAGTCAAAAGTACCTCTGACTGGAAAATTCTTCAGCACCTATTAGCAAGATCGCAGAAAATTAAGAATGAACTAAAACTTGTTCACATTATGAAACGTAACTTAAATGGCAGAAAATTTAAATCTGATTTGTCAGTATTCCTTTTTTGCAATGTTGCTAATAGATATTGAAAAATAGAAGGGCTACAGTCAGAGGTATCGACTTCGACGCAAATAACTACTTTTTTACACCATTACATATGATTGATAATTACGTGCTGGAGCAAAAGTCGCTGGTTGTTTTTGTTTCATATTAGGGTTTTTAATTGTCTTGGAAATTCTTAACCTCTAGTAAATTGCGGTAGCCAGTAGACTAAAAAATATCTATTACTGCCATACTCCAGCTTCTTTTTGACCTTAGAGATGTTATCGCAGTTGTTTCTGGGGGAGTTGATTTGTTGTAATGAACTTTTATCATCTTGTCTCTTGCTTCTATTTCGTCTGTATCTTTTTTCCAAGTCACTTGTTTTCTTCCATCTAAATTAACATGTTTTTTTATATTTCATGGCCTGCTACGTTGCTTATAGGTAGGAAAATTAAAAAACGCCGATTTGTTTGAAAATTTAAAATTAAATGAAAACTACCAGAGATTGATATTCACAACCAAATTATCATTAGAAAGGTTATCAAATTCTACGCTTAACCGGATAAAAAAATTAGGAGTTCCCGTTTGAAAAAATCAAGTTATCGCTGATTGAAGTTTCCTTAATTAATCGACCGATTTCTCCAAGCATAAACGTAATTTAAATTTGACAGTCTCATCAAAGCTGACGCATTTTATGCTTAGTAATACGGCAAAGTCACAGCCTTCCAAATTTTATAATCTCTGCGATATTCAATTTTTTCCTGATATCTACTTATACCGAAAATGGTGATTTACACCTAAACGGTTCGCTTTAAGTCCTATGTATGATACATAAAGTCACACTAGAATTCACCAAGGAATCTGAATATGCAATAATATACGGGGTGTTCTATTTAAAAAAACATAACTTTGATACATTTCGTGTTTTTGGGACACCCTGTATAACATGAAAATATTTTTGAAATGTAGCCTTTATGGGTCTGTTTCCATCCGAAATTATTATTTTTTTTTTATCGAATACTTTAGCCATAATGCTCCGTGTCGAATAACGCGAATAACCCTGTAGATATAGACAAGGTTTGGTTATACTGCTATAAAATTGTACCATATTTAACATAATCAATTCTTGCAGATTATATTTCAAATGTCATTCGGCATAGTTGCGAAGATGCTCGCACTCTCTAAGAGAAGAAGGCAGACAGATGTCCGTGAAATTAGATCTGTTAGTATTCTACATTCTACCTGCATTACCAAAAATAATGTTACGGGTACTCATGGGTACTCAAATGAGGCAATACATAAATGACTATAATTTGATACCATGCCATCAGTCAGGTTTTTGACCCGGCTTCAGCTGTGAGACAGAACTTCTCAATATTGCCCGATGACGTAATTACTGCACGGACCCTGTCAAAATTACTGCGTCAGCTCTCTTAGATTTTTCTAAGGATTTCAGACGCTTTTGCCTATTCTCGATTATATCGGTTTTCCAGGAGGTTCTACCGAACTCGTGGGGAACATTCAGAGAATAGAAGTCAAAGATCAAACAATCTCCTCTAAACAGTCGATAACTCGTGGAGAACCTCAGGGCTCCATTTTGGTACCTCTGCTATTTGATACCTAAACTTCAAATCTCTTCACATTACTGAAATTCTCCTCCATTTATCATATGCAGATTATTCGCAGATCTATTTGTCTTTTTATCCAACTGATCGTCTACGCGCTGAATTCATTATAATCAGAATATCGTAATCTGTTTCTGTATTATGACGATCGTGGGTTGACAATTATTAGTCCTTCAAAATCATGCTTGATTATGTTTGGTCGTCTAAGGGTTAGACGGACCAGTCACTCGAGGTTAAAATCAATAATCACAGAGTCTGAAGTGTTAAATCAGCTAGGAATCTAGGCTTTGCACACTAAGAGTCAGATCTCATGTGAATAAATGTATAATGAGAGCGTATTCAGTTTAAAGACACTGTTATAGCTTCGGCTAAGTGATAGACCAGTTATAAGTCATATCAATTTCTGGGATGCACTCATTGAGCATTTTTGGACTGCGCGAATTGAGAGGGTTCAGAAATGTTGCCTATGATTAATTTATGGCAGCCTTTCTCAACTTTTTTTCCCGCGGACCAGTAAATTTGTTAAACAAAATTGCGGACCTGTTATATTTCTTTATCAACACATTTCTTCCAACTATATGAATTACACTTGTAAGAATTTCGGGAATTTGTCTTCAGTGGCGTGCTGATCATAAATTACCTAGGACTAAATTAAGTAATTTTTTTTCGTGAATAGAGGAAATGTCCGCGGACCAGCAAAATATCTCCGCTGACCACTAGTGGTCTGCCGGACCAGCGGTTGAAAATATCTGATTCATGGTATACACAAATATGATAGAATATCCCCTCAAATATCCCATAATCATAATCTGGAGGATGGTCGGTGGTTGAATATGCAACATACAGCACATCTTCTTTATAATTGCTTTCATTATCCTTATCTATACAAAAAAGAAGTTTCGAACTAATGTCCATCATTTGAACTTGAGTTTTTGTGGTTACATATCTCCTCACCTCTACAGTACAACTTTTTCCCAGAGATCTTTCAGTTAAAATACCTTTAAAGTTTATGATTGTTGATTTCTTAAGAGAATACCATCTAAAACAATTCAAATTGAAGACATATTTTCCGAACAAGCATGTGATCTGAAAACAAACTCGGCAAAAGGGTGTATTTTGTTAGTTATTTTTTATTTTACATTCAAATTCAAAATATTGGTTTATTTTTTGCAGCGAGAGCGATGTACAGCTCACAAAGCAAAAAAATATTTTATAACTGATCCAGGGCTAAAATTTGATCGTTTTGTGATATTGCAGCATATATAAATTTTATTATGGCTATAAGTAATTTTTTTCTGTAAATAAAAACTATCCGTTTTATTATAGATACAAGGCATTGCCTTTATAGTGGCTTTACTTGTATATAAGATGTGTACAAATAAATACAAAAATACAAATTAACTGTAAGAAAACAAAAAATTATACAAAAACAATTTTCTATGAAAAGTCATCAGTATCAAACTGTTACTATTGCAATACTATTTTCTTAGTCTACTATGAGAAAAAATCTTACCAATCACAGTATTTCTTTTGGCCATAGTATCAGTCAACTGTCCAGCAACACCAAAGTCGGCTAATTTTGCGTGGCCTTCAGAATTCAACAATATATTGCCAGCTTTTATATCCCTATGTATTTTTCTTCTGAGATGAAGATACTCCAATCCTTTCAAAGTGTCACATAAAATCGTAGCAATTTCATCCTCAGTCAGAGTTTTTTTGCGTAACCTCATTATATCTGAGACAGACCCTGCTCCACAATACTCCATAACTATCCACAGATCTGTGTTCTTGAAGTAGCTTCCATAGTATTTGACAACATATGGACTGTCACATTGTTGCATGATAGAGATTTCTTTAATTATTTCTTGAAGATCCGTATCAACAGGTACTTGTTTTATTGCTAATACTTGGCCAGATTCTTTGTGCAAAGCTTTGTATACACTGCCATAACTACCTTCGCCCAGTTTGCATATTATGTCAAAAACTTCTTCAGGCTGGCGAGTTAGGTTCTCTTCAGATAACTTTTTCAATCCACTAAAATTGGTATTTTTATTACAGAAAATGGGGAAAATTGAACATTTTATCAGGCATAATTTGTCTTTGGTAGGTATATTAACTAGAAGAAGAAAAAAGGCATAAAGTGCCACTGAACTGCCATCACCTTAATAGCAAGGGTGAGTGAGTGTGACTTTTTTTTGTTCTTAAACCGGTCAGTATTCTAAATTGATTGTTACAATTAATTCGCCTCTCATTCAAATAAAATGGCATTCTTGAATCCCCAAATCCCCTTTATACTGTTATAGGTCATATGAATCACATTTTATTTGAATGCTCTAGAAACAGTGTGTTTTCATCTCAATTTATCACAGAATCAAATAAATTAAAATTCTGCTTCTCACCAATATGTCGACTCTCATGTGCCATAATAAAAAATGGGTCTCATTCCTTGGCTTATATTTTACAGCATGATTTGCAACATCCCCTGTTTCAGTAAGGTGATAAAGTTTTAACACTGACTAGTTCATGTATCCCTTTAATGATACGTTTGTACCAATATGCTGCATTTTTTTAACAATTATAAATATTCAGAATAATATGTTGACACTGAAATAGTCTACAAGATACACATTTTCTAAATAATAACAAGGATAACACACAACCTACTATCCACCAGGCTGTCTTAAGGACACTGTAGTAACAGGCACATGCTGCCGGGCCGGCTTAAAAAGTGTCGGCTTCTTTGGGAACATAATTTATGACTTCAACAACCTACTCAACATAGTAGCTCACCAAAATATTGATTCCTGTGATTTTATGTTGTTGGTTACCATGCAGATGGTATATTGTAGCAGCTCTATGCAGAAATACAAGGCCTTTACAGAAACTATGATCAGGTTAACCTGATCACAAGAATTACTGATCCTGACATTGGGAAAGTGATCTAGGATCAGTCAGAAATAGTATGAGCTCACTCTTGTACTCTTATAAGTGTTTGCGATCAGATGATTCAGATCAGTAGGTGTTTTTCTTAACCATCTGTATTTTATTCTTAAAGCAAATTTTTTGTTGTTTGATGTCCATTAAATGCAGGGAATAACAAACCCCACTTGACAGCTGTTTGACACATAACTGATAACTGTTTCTCTAAAGGCCTACAAAGTATGATTTAACGGTTTTTAAGATGGATCGTACCATCTATTGCAATATAACATTTATTTCTCATTAGTTACAATGAATTTTATATTATATATATAACTTATAATGTCCACTGCAACCTTGATTGTGCGTGAATTTACATGTTAGGTTAGAAAGACTATAATATATTGGTGGCAAATCATTATGTTGGTTTTTTCCTTAGGTTTTATTGACTGAAATTATTATTTCACAAAGAAATACTGACGTTTAACCGGGAGCCGGTAGATTAGGTGTCGAAATCAAGAAAAGTGGCATGTTTTGATTATTTTTAACGCGTTCAACAAAATAACTTTACAACGGGGATACGTGATGATTAATTTAACAAGTTAGCTGCCGGCATAAGGATGAATCAGAATGCAGGGTTAATTGCTAAATCAATTTCAGGCATTGACTTTAACTTAATCATTCGGAGATTTTAGTACAAATAGCAAAAATAACAATAATAGGTTATCTTAGAAATACTAAAGATCAATGAATTATTTTATAAACTTCAAAATATGTCACTTACCTTTTGGAAGACATGATAATGCACTACGGAGGGTTGATTAAGCAAGAAAATAAATCAAACAAATATATCATGTTTAACATTTAACAGAAATTTTTATATTTTTCAACTCAAAACAACACTCCATCTTGGTCACAATCACAAATTGTCACAAGTCACAACACAAAACATAAACATATGTGACAATTGACCATAAGCATGGCCGACTGTAATCCACACTGTAATCACTAGGCCGGCGCATGAAATATGGCAACACTGAATCTGGGGGCCGAGTTTGCATTTGTTGTTATGTCATGTCATGGCCGACTCTACACTAGGCCGGAGCCTTAGATGTGGCAACGTGGCTTAGCTGTCAAATAGTGGCCCTATAGTTTCAGAATAATTATTACATTTTATATGTATTAGACTTCATCTCGGTTAATAAATTAAGAAAAATACTTTTTAGAACTACTACTACTAATACCTCTTACATCTGATGTCTGTTTCATCACAGTCAGACACTACAAAATAAAAATAAACGCAACCTGTTTCCTGCCGCCACTTCCATCTCCACTTAAATGAACACTCATGTTACTTTGTAAATTATCACTTGAGCTAGAAAAATTCACTATTAGATCACTGTGAAGCCATTCTTGCTGGTCCTGATTTCCCTTTCACTATCAAATGCTTTCGTAGGTATGCCCCAGGCCATGCCCAGATGAGTTCTATTAACTGTATTTTTCTGTGACATTTGGGAGGTCCAGAAAACATTATAGGTACCACATTGTGCTTTAAAATAGGTCTTATCCTTTGAAATGTTTGTCAATTATTGTCTTTATCCTTACAAATATAACCAGCCCTTCCGAGGAATATCTTTCACCCACTTCTGTTTATGTCCCTTATTGGACGCACAATTGCTAGTGCAACCTGGTACTACACACTTTGCAGGCATCTTTTTATCTTTATAGTTTCATTTGTGCAGGTCAATAAGTAGAAACCCATTAAAAATCACCTTGCAACGTTCTTTTTAATCTGGAATAAGGTTATGTTGGGCCATGGTTTGGTAGTCCTCTACCCATTCCTCTACTGGGCTGCAACCTGGTACTACACGCTTTGCATGCATCTTTTTATCTTTATAGTTTCGTTTGTGCAGGTAAATAAGTAGAAACCCATTACAAATCACCTTGCAACGTTATTTTTAATCTGGAATAAAGTTATGTTGGGCCATGGTTTGGTAGTCCTTTCCTGGGCTGCAACTTGATACTACACGCTTTGCAGGCATCTTGCTAATACATATAAAATGTAATAATTATTCTGAAACTATAGGGCCACTATTTGACAGCTAACCCACATTGCCACATCTAAGGCTCCGGCCATGCCATAAGTCAAAATAGAACAGAATTTTAACACCGACCATGGCCGACTCTACTCACTAGGCCGGAGCATTGAAATATGGCAACACTGAATAGTCGGCCAAGCTTTTATTTGTTTTTAAGTCATTAGTGTAATCTTCCAGAGTGAAAAAGAAGATTGGAAGGTGATTTTTAATGTATTTCTAATTATTTACCTGCACAAACGAAACTATAAAGATAAAAAGATTCCTGCAAAGTGTGTAGTACCAGGTTGCACTAGCAATTGTGCTTCCAATAAAGGACATACTTAACATACTCTTCCAGAGTGAAAAAGAAGATTGGAAGGTGATTTTTAATGTATTTCTAATTACTTACCTGTACAAACGAAACTATAAAGATAAAAAGATGCCTGCAAAGTGTGTAGTACCAGGTTGCAACTAGGAATTGTGCTTCCAGTAAAGGACATATCAGGGTGTTCAATTTTCCTCAAGACGAGCATTTCAAACAGAAGTGGGTGAAAGGTATTCCTAGTAAGGGCTGGTTATATTTATGAGAATAAAGACAATAATTTACAAACATTTCCAAGGATAAGACCTATTTTAAAGCACAATGTGGTACCTACAATGTTTTCTGGACCTCCGAAATATCACAGAAAAATATAATTCTAATAGAACACATCTGGGCACACCTAGGAAAAGATTGGATAGTGAAAGGGAATCAAGACCAGCAAGAATGGCTTCAAAGTGACCTAATAGTGAATTTTTCTAGCTTAAGTGAAAATTTACAAAGTAAATTGAGTGTTCATTTAAGTGGAAGTGAAAGTGGCAGCAGGAAACAGGTTGCGTTTATTTTGATTTTGTAGTGTTTGACTACGATGAACCAGACATCAGATGTAAGTGGTATTAGTATCAATGAATATAGACATTCCTTTAAATCAGTAAATCATAATTTGTTGGTGATTTGAGTTAGATTTTACCATTGTCCTGTTGGTCTCAAATAGAAAATATTTTGGCACACTATTTTCAAATAGGTTTTCTGTAGATTTAATGTTAAAACCTTTTCCAGCCAAAGAAAGTTCACAATTATTCCTCAAGACTTTGTAGTTCTTTAAAAATTGCACCTGACAGAAAATATGCCTTACATTAAAACTATTGCAGAGGGTTTATTTATTATTCTCGGAGAAGAACATTGTTTTACAAATTGATGAAATATCAGCCTGTATAAATGTTCTTGTCATTACAAAAATTATAGGTAGAACATGAAGGACACAATTATTTGATGTGTATATTAAAGACATACAGCTTATAGTTGGTAGGCGTAGCCCTTCCATCAGAGTATACAGCTCAAATTACAGTCCTTATTCACAATAAGTATTGTTAAAATTTTGATTTCAGCCCAATAAAAGTAAGTTTTTGGGCAATTGCACAAAGCAGTTTTAATGGAAATTGCAAAAGAATACATCAATATACATATAGATGAGTTTGTTTTAGACACATTATTTGTTCATGTAATCAACCCCAAACTGATGAAATTCTGCTTGAATTAATGTTGTTAATGTAGCAAATATTTTTATTAATAATTACACTGAAACAGTTCAAGACAAAATACAGACTGACAAAACTAAAAAGAGGAAATCTAATGGAAATAGCAAATGTCTAACAGAAGGGAAAATCTCTAAATCTAAATACATGTAAATTTTTGTACTGTTACTACTGGCATTTTTCACCATTCTTATTTTTTCAAAAAGTATTTTTCTTAATTTATCAACCGAGATGAACTCTTAATACATATAAAATGTAATAATTATTATTCTGAAACTATAAAACAATTTACGGTAACCGGACCACTATTTGACAGCTAAGCCACGTCTAAGGCTCCGGCCTAGTATAGAGTCGGCCATGCACCGACAAAAAGGTCCAGGCATGGCCGACTTTACTCACTAGACCGGAGCATGAAATATGGCAACACTGAATCAGCGGGCCGGGTTTTTATTTGAGGTTGAGCCATGTGTACTCTTCCAAAGCAAAAAATATGGTTGGAAGGTGATTTTTAATGTGTTTCTAATTATTTACCTGCACAAACGAAACTATAAAGGTAAAAAGATGCCTGCAAAGTGTGTAGTACCAGGTTGCACTAGCCAATCAAGGACATACCAACATAACCTTCCAGAGTAACAACGAAGAGTGGAAGGTGATTTTTAATGTATTTCTAATTATTTACCTGCACAAACGAAACTATAAAGATAAAAAGATGCCTGCAAAGTGTGTAGTACCAGGTTGCACTAGCAATTAGTGCTTCCAATGGAGGACATAAACAGAAGTGGGTGAAAGGTATTCCTCATAAGGGCTGGTTATATTTATAAGAATAAAGACAATGATTACAAACATTTTAAAGGATAAGACCTATTTTAAACCACAATGTGGTACCTACAATGTTTTCTGGACCTCCCAGATATCACAGAAAAGGATAGTTAATAGAACTCATCTGGGCATGCATCTGGGCATACCTACGAAAAGATTTGATAGTGAAAGGGAATACAAAACCAGCAAGAATGGCTTCAAAGTGACCTAATAGTGAATTTTTCTAGCTCAAGTTAAAATTTACAAAGTAAATTGAGTGTTCATTAGCAACTGTGCTTCCAATAAGGGATATAAACAAAAGTGGGTGAACGGTATTCCTCGTATGGGCTGGTTATATTTATAAGAATAAAGACAATACTTTACAAACATTTCAAAGGATAAGACCTATTTTAGAGCACAATGTGGTACCTACAATGTTTTCTGGACCTCCCAAATATCACAGAAAAAGACAGTTAATAGAATGGGCATGCATCGGGGCATACCTACGAAAAGATTTGATATTGAAAGGGAATCAAGACCAGCAAGAACGGCTTCAAAGTGACCTAATAGTGCATTTTTCTAGCTCAGGTTAAAATTTACAAAGTAAATTGAGTGTTCATTAGCAATTGTGCTTCCAATAAGGGACATAAACAGAAGTGGGTGAACGGTATTCCTCGTATGGGCTGGTTATATTTATAAAAATAAAGACAATACTTAACAAACATTTCAAAGGATAAGACCTATTTTAGAGCGCAATATGGTACCTACAATGTTTTCTGGACCTCCCAAATATCACAGAAAAATGCAGTTAATAGAACTCATCTGGGCGAGCCAACGAGGGCATGCATCTGGGCATACCTACGAAAAGATTTTATAGTGAAAGGGAATCAAGACCAGCAAGAATGGCTTCACATTGACCTAATAGTGAATTTTTCTAGCTCAAGTGACAATTTACAAAGTAAATTGAGTGTTCATTTAAGACCCGGTTGTACAGTCTCAGTTCAAGCACAGTTCAACGTTGAACTCAGTTCAAATATGGAGGTCCAGTTGTACAACGTCAGTTCAACTCTAAGCTCGGTTCACTAATTTATATTTTTAAGGTTCAGCTGAGCGCTCGAATTTGGGCGCTTAAACCGAGTTCTAAGGACCTAATGTGTCGTAACCTAATTTAATAATTTGATTTAGATAAAAATTTGCAAAATCATTTGTTGTAAATTAAAGTACGTAATGGCTCAGCAGCTCAGAAAATCTTCTGGAACTAACAGATGATGAAGACTTCGTTGAAGCAGTAGAAATATTAAGAAACGCAAGAAGGTGTCAAAAGAAATACAGAGATAGAGTTGATCATTTTTTGGTGTGGAATGACGATGAATTCATTCAAAGGTTTCGACTTTCTAAACAAGGTGTTCGATTTGTTATAAACCAGGTTAAAGCACAAATAAAGTCTCCAACAGAATGGTGAGTACTTTTTTGTTTATGTAATGGATAAAAAGTATTTTGTAATCCTATTGTTTTTCAGGAACTGTGCTGTAACTGCTGAACAAATGGTTCTTGTCACATTGAGGTATTATGCGACTGGAAACTTTCTTTGAATCGTTTTATACGTATCTTTACCTGAAAAACTATTGTTTATTACAATTACCATCAACCCATAACCAACAAAACAGCATTCAAACAACTAATTTTTGACAGAACAGACCAACTGCGCATGCGTTAATGTCACCAACCTAACTACTTCTTTCTTGAACCTGGTTTTGTAGAGCTGAGATTATAAATAGGTCGTACAACGGAAATGAATTTTTGAACCAAGTTCATCATTGAGCATAGTTTAATTGAACTGTGGCTTGAACTGGGACTGTACAACCGGGCCTAAGTGGAAGTGGAAGTGGCAGCAGGAAACAGGTTGCTTTATTTTTATTTTGTAGTGTCTGACTATGATGAACCAGACATCAGATGTAAGTGGTATTAGTAGTAGAGTAGTTCTAAAAAGCATTTTTTTCTTAATTTATTAAACCAGATGAACTCTAATACATATAAAATGTAATAATTATTCTGAAACTATAGGCCCACTATTTGACAGCTAAGCCACGTTGCCACATCTAAGGCTCCGGCCTAGTGTAGAGTCGGCCATGGTCCAGGCAGTCCACAGAGGCATGGCCGACTCTACATTAGGCCAGAGCCTTAGATGTGGCAACGTGGCTTGTCTGTTTTAGAGGTTCCTGATCATTTTCTGCGTTTTCCATTCTCACCACGGTAATAATACTGTGCAAAATTTAATTAGAACCAATTTCATAGTGTCCACGTTACAAAATATAAGAAGATCTAAAGCAATAAATACTCGTATGTATGTATACAGTCCCTTAGTTTCCGTAATACGCTAGGCAATGTTCGGATGGACCTAAAAAGTTGATTTATGTCGCTAGGTCTTCCTTCACAGGTTAGTGGACAGCCTATTATGAATACAAGAAATTTCTCAGTTTTTCAACCCCCCACCCCTAACCACCCCAATTTCACCCCACCCTAAAAAAAACGCAGAAAATGATCAGGAACCTCTAAAACGCTTAAAAACGAAGTTTGAGCTGTTTTTATATTTTTACTTTTTTTTATTATTTCTGCGCCGCCACTGCCACGATTTATAAAAACCATACGCGTTTTCCATCCTCTCCACGGTAGTAATACTGTGTCAAAATTTCATTAACATCAATTCAACAGTTTCCTTGCAACACAATATAGAACGATCTAAAGCAATACTCTCGTATGTTTACACCAGAAAAAATTCTAAGTCCTTTGGTTTCTGTAATAGGCAAGACAATGTTCGGATGGACCTAAAAAAGTTATTTATGTTACTAGGTCTTCCTTCATGGGTCAGTGGACAGTCTATTATGAAAGCAACAAATTTTCCAATTTTACAACCCCCCACCCCCCAACCACCCTAATTTCACCCCCATCCAAAAAAAAGTAAAAAATGATCAGGAACCTCTAAAACGCCTAAAAACGAAGTTTGAGGAATATTTAATTTTCTTTGTTTTTTGCTAATTACTCCGCGGCCCCTGCACCGATTTTCAAAATTATAAGAACATTACCTACTACGACCCCCCAGCATATCGCTGCCCAAATTTCATCACAATCCATGCAGCGGTTACTGAGATTACGAGGACACAAAAACGCGTACAGACAGACCGGCAGACAGACAGACAGACAGACCGACAGACGGACCGACGGAAATCAGTGACGTGGATTTTCGTTACGTAGACATCATGAAACGCCCAAAAAGTGTATTATCTCAAAATCGAAAATTTTCGCGATCACAATACTCCCCACACCTATCGGGGTGGGAAGTAAAATTACCTTCCAATCTCCTTTTTTGCTCTGGAAGATTACACAAATGACTTAACAACAAATAAAAGCTCGGTCCCCGATTCAGTGTTGCCTTATTTCAATGCTCCGGCCTAGTGAGTAGAGTCGGCCATGACAGATGCAATAATCCATGGCCGACTTTAATCACTAGGCCGGAGCATGAAATATGGCAACACTGAATCAGCGGGCCGAGTTTTTATTTGTTGTTATGTCATGTGTATTCTTCCAGAACATAAAATATGGTTGGAAGGTGATTATTAATGTGTTTCTAATTATTTACCTGCACAAACGAAACTATAAAGATAAAAAGATGCCTGCAAAGTGTGTAGTACCAGGAATAGAGGACATACCAAACCATGGCCGAACATAACCTTCCAGAGTAAAAAGAACATTTCAAGGTGATTTTTAATGTGTTTCTAATCATTTACCTGCACAAACGAAACTATACTAGATTCACCCAACAGAAAAAGTGAGTGTAAACAATGATCATTGCATGATAGGTAGGTCGTCATGCGGCATTCATAGTGGTTGAATGATAACCGCTAACCCTATTGGCCCTAATTGGCCGAGCCTCTCTAGACAGCCAATAAAATTGCAAGCAAGTGTGAGTGAGACAGCCGTTCAACGCACGGCGCGCCGCGCCGCCGCCGCTTAAACAGGAGTGGATTTGTTCAGTGTTTTTATCCAGCGATTCATCGTGCATCCAAATAAATTTAATTATTATTAGCGCAAATATTTGAATTTGTGCTATCCTGAGATGTCTGACACGGAAACAGCTAGAGAAATCGATTATATCAGCTTTACACCGCCAAAAAAAAGGGGCCTAAGGGCTGCATCTCAGTGCTGTTGAGAAACACATCATTTTAAATATTTATAAAAACCAAATGCAACAAAATACCGATTTAGTGACTGAAGGTAGCTGAGATTTCGGGTGTGAGTCGATCAAGTGTATTCAGGATCATTAAGGAGTATAAATGTAATCATTCATTATCAGAGCCAAAATCTTATCCTAAAAGAAAAAACTCTAGCTCTGACAGTGATTTATTACTTTTATATTCCTAAATACTCTTGTATACACTTGACCAACTCACTATTACCAACCTTCCATATAACTCCTTCAAACACTAAATAGAAATTTTCGTGCTTTTGGTTTTTGTACATATTCAAAATGATTTGCTTCCGTCCACACTGATGATGCAATTATTCTGGACTTTTTTGTTTTTCGATCATTACCCCGCTGTCAGTGAACTATTGCTAAAAATAAAGCAGTTCGGCCTATTCCAGCCAGACAGCAAGCAACCTGTAATCTATAACTTGGAAATCACCGTCTTGATTGTGATGAAATTTTGACACCATATCACTACGATGGCAGATATGGAAAAAGTATATGGCAATCGATTCTAATACCTCCGTCGCCTATCGGCGCCGGCGTGAGAAATAAAAACAAACAAAAGCCCTTTGTTATCGCGGCTTCCTGTTTTTGTTCGGCTTCCCGCAAGTCAATATTAATGATTTTCTCTTTGTCAGAGCAGTTAAGTTCCGGCAATGATATAAATGTTCACTTTTACCTAAGATGAAGTTGCATGCCAGGTTTTTCACTAATTTCTTGCAGTTAAGTAGATTCCCTTTCCGATTTTCTTGTATCTTAGATATTTTGTTTTGTCTAATAGATAATATGGACAACTTGATGACTACATATATATGTGAAGAAATCCTAAAATAACATGTAAACCATTTTTGAAATAACTGCTGGCATCCAGTTACGTTGTCGTATCCATAACTTCTGAGGCGGGGAGGCAATATTATAATTATAGTACTGTTTGATGAACGCAAATTGTGTTTCTATTTCGTATTAATGTCGGATATATATATTCTGTGCCAATATATAAGTATTTTTCATTTCTTGTCAATTTCCAACTTTTCAACGGATAATCAGATATAATTATTATCAAGTGATATCTTAAGCCGGACCTGTAATCGGTACCTGGTTTAGAGAGATAACGCTTCGCCGCGTTTAATCACGTACAGAATGCGTGTCTTTGTTTGTATGAGATCTTTCTGTTGGGAGAATCAAGTATATAAAGATGAACAGATGCCTGCAAAGTGTGTAGTACCAGCTTGTACCAGCAATTGTGCTATCAGTAAAGGACATAAACAGAAGTGGGTGAACAGCACAAGTGAACAGTATTCCTCGTATGGGCTGGTTATATTTATAAGAATAAAGACAATACTTTACAAACATTTCAAAGGATAAGACCTATTTTAAAGCACAATGTGGTACCAACAATGTTTTCTGGACCTCCCAAATATCACAGAAAAATACAGTTAATAGAACTCATCTGGGCATGCATCTGGGCATACCTACGAAAAGATTTGATAGTGAAAGGGAATCAAGACCAGCAAGAATGGCTTCACAGTGACCTAATAGTGAATTTTTCTAGCTCAAGTGACAATCTACAAATAAATTGAGTGTTCATTTAAGTGGAAGTGGAAGCGGGAGTGGCAGCAGGAAACAGGCTGCGTTTATTTTTATTTTGTAGTGTCTGACTACGATGAACCAGACATCAGATGTAAGTGGTATTAGTAGTAGTAGTTCTAAAAAGTACTTTTCTTAATTTATTAACCCAGATAAACTCTAATACATATAAAATGTAATAATTATTCTGAAACTATAGGCCCACTATTTGACAGCTAAGCCACGTTGCCACATCTAAGGCTCCGGCCTAGTGTAGAGTCGACCATGAATAATCCAATGACCTGTCAAACGCTATCCAATATGGCGATTGAGGTCATACACCTTATGGCTTATTTACGTTTTGTGATTGATAAAATGTTACAAGTAATAATTGAGTTTTACCGCATCTTGCTTTAATTCCTTATTTGCAATAGCATGGTGTTACGAGAAGTAGTTTAAAAATACAAATGTGTTACGATCTGGCAACATTGTGGCACTAGGTGGGAGAGATGGCAACATTACGGCACCAGGCAGGAGACAGCGAGGACAGACAGGCGACAACCGTCAGCAGCTGTCAAGAAGAGATCCGATGTAACATGGCCGACTCTACTCACTAGGCCGGAGCGTTGAAATGTGGCAACACTGAATTGGGGACCGAGCTTTTATTTGTTGTTAAGTCGTTAGTGTAATCTTCCAGAGCAAAAAAGGAGATTGGAAGGTGATTTTTAATGTGTTTCTAATTATTTATCTACACAAATGAAACTATAAAGATAAAAAGATGCCTGCAAAGTGTGTAGTACCAGGTTGCACTTGCAATTGTGCTTCCAATAAAGGACATACCAACCATAACATTCCAGAGCTAACAAGAAGAGTGGAAGGTCATTTTTAATGTGTTTCTAATTATTCACCTGCACAAACGAAACTATAAAGATAAACAGATGCCTGCAAAGTGGGTAGTACCAGGTTGCACTAGCAATTGTGCTTCCAATAAAGGACATAAACAGAAGTGGGTGAACGGTATTCCTCGTATGGGCTGGTTATATTCATAAGAATAAAGACAATACTTTACAAACATTTCAAAGGATAAGACCTATTTTAAAGCACAATGTGGTACCTACAATGTTTTCTGGACCTCCCAAATATCACAGAAAAATACAGTTAATAGAACTCATCTGGGCATGCATCTGGGCATACCTACGAAAAGATTTGATAGCGAAAGGGAATCAAGACCAGCAAGAATGGCTTCACAGTGACTTGATTGCCTTTCTAACGATATAGCTTTCTTGATATCAATCTTTTTTAGTTTTCGTTTTATTTCAAATTTTCAGTCAAATCAGCGTTTTTCAATTTTCCTGCGTGCAAGCAACCTAGCGGGCCATGAAAAATGAACAAATGCTCGTTAATATGGAAGAAACCAACTAACTTAGTAGAAAGATGCAAACTAACTAGAGCAACGATTATGAAAATTTCTTACAACATATTAACTCTAACCGGATACAACAGCGGCAAGAAATCTAATGTCAATCAGTAGCTGGGGTATGACAGAAGTGTTTGTTTTTCACAGCCTACCAGCTATTGAGGTCTACTAGAGCTTGACAACTTTCCAAAAACGATTACAAATTTTGAAACAAAAAAAGGAAAAGTGCCAGCGATTTTTGCTTACTGTCTAAAATGTTTAGAATGAAATTTCACATTTAATGGGATAAAAAAATTAGTCATTTCCGTTTAGTTAAGTCAAAAGTGAAGATATCTCCAACTGGAGCATTCTGAACATATTAAAATAATTGCTAGAATCTTTTAATTACGCTATGTTATAATTGTGATTATTTCATGTAGTTTTCTGCAAACTAAATTATGTTTTACAATGCAAACAGAATGCAATTCAGGTTTACATTTTCCGCGATTTTGCTAATAAGTAGAAGTACCTACTGAAGAATTTGAAGGGTTCCAGTCAGAGGTATCATTACTTTTGACTTACGGAAATGGCTACTTTTTTATAGCATTGAATGTGAAAATTTATTCAGAAGACAGATATTCTACTGCCAGCAACAATCACTAGTAGTTTCCCTTTGACTAAATATTTTTTTACTGACTTTGAAAATTGGATAATAGCTAGTAGGCTGTGAAAAATGAGCGTTCTTGTTACCGCTATTGTTTCTGGTTAGAGCTAATATGTTGTAAGGAATTTTCATAACCTTGCCTCGTTGCTCTAGTTAGTTTGCATCTTTCTACTGAGTTAGTTGCTTTCTTCCATATTAACGAGCTTTTGTTTATTTTTCATGGCCTGCTAGGTTGCTTGCATGCAAGAAAATTGAAAAACAACGATTTGACTGAAAATTTGAAATAAAATGAAAATCAAAAAAGACTGACATCAAGAATGCTATATCATTAGAAAGGTAATCAAATTTTACATTTGATTCTTTAAATCAAAATAGGCATTCCCATTTGAAAAAATCAACTTATATGTGATTGAAGTTTCCTTAATTTATCCTCTGATTTCTCCAAGCACAAAAGGAGTTCAAATTTAGCCGTCTGACCTAAGGTGACACATTTCATGCTTAGTTGTTGCGCAAAGTCAAGGCCTTCTAAGTTTTATAATCGCTGCGATATTCAATTTTTTTCTGATACCTACTTATACCAAAAACCGTGATTTGCGCCTAAACGGTTCGTTTAAAGTTCCATGTGTGATACATAAAGTCACAGTAGAATTGACCAAGGAATCCAAATATGCAATAATATATAGGGGGTTCCATTAAAAAAATGTAAGTTTGATATGAATCACCCTGTATAAACGTCAAAATTTAAGTGAAAATATTTTTACGTTATAGCCCTAAAGGGTCCCTACCATGATCAAGTGACAGATTTTTGAACTATTTTTCACTAAGCCCACAATCCTCCGTCCACGCACTATTGGCCCACCCTGTATAAGAATAAAGACAATACTTTACAAACATTTCAAAGGATAAGACCTATTTTAAAGCACAATGTGGTACCTAAAATGTTTTCTGGACCTCCCAAATATCACAGAAAAATACAGTTAATCATGGCCATCTCTACTCACTAGGCCGGAGCATGAAATATGGCAACACTCAATCTGCGGGCCGTCATTTTGTTTGTTGTTAAGTCATTAGTTATGGCATTAGTGTAATCTTCCAGAGTGAAAAATAAGATTGGAAATCATTTACCTGCACAAACGAAACTATAAAGATAACAAGATGTCTGCAAAGTGTGTAGTACCAGGTTGCAATAGCAATTGGGGCTTCCAAAGAAGGACATAAACAGAAGTGGGTGAAAGGTGTTCCTCATAAGGGTTGGTTATATTTATAAGAACAAAGACAATAATTACAAACATTTCAAAGGATAAGACCTATTTTAAATCACAATGTGGTACCTACAATGTTTTCTGGACCTCCCAAATATCACAGAAAAAGACAGTTAATAGAATTAATCTGGGCATGCATCTGGGCATACCTGTGAAAAGATTTGATATTGAAAGGGAATCAAGACCAGCAAGAATGGCTTCACAGTGACCTAATAGTGAATTTTTCTAGCTCAAGTGACAATTTTCAAAGTAAATTGAGTGTTCATTTAAGTGGAAGTGGCAGCCGGGAACAGGTTCCGTTTATTTTTATTTTGTAGTGTCTGACTGCGATGAACCAGACATCAGATGTAAGTGGTATTAGTAGTAGTAGTTCTAAAAGGTATTTTGCACAATGTGGTACCTACAATGTTTTCTGGAAATATCACAGAAAAATACAGTTAATAGAACTCATCTGGGCAAGCCAACGAGGGCATGCATCTGGGCATACCTATGAAAAGATTTGATAGTGAAAGGGAATAATAAATAATAACTAATAGTGAATTTTTCTAGCTCAAGTGACAATTTACAAAGTAAATTGAGTGTTCATTTAAGTGGAAGTGGAAGTGGCAGCAGGAAACAGGTTGCTTTATTTTTATTTTGTAGTGTCTGACTATGATGAACCAGACATCAGATGTAAGTGGTATTATTAGTAGTAGTAGTAGTTCTAAAAAGCATTTTTTTCTTAATTTATTAACCCAGATGAACTCTAATACATATAAAATGTAATAATTATTATGAAACTATAGGCCCATTATTTGACAGCTAAGCTACGTTGCCACATCTAAGGCTCCGGCCTAGTGTAGAGTCGGCCATGAGTTAATAGAACTCATCTGGGCATGCATCTGGGCATGCCTACGAAAAGATTTGATAGTGAAAGGGAATGAAGACCAGCAAGAATGGCTTCACAGTGACCTAATAGTGAGTTTTTCTAGCTCAAGTGGCAATTTACAAAGTAAATTGAGTGTTCATTTAAGTGGAAGTGGCAGCAGGAAACAGGTTGCGTTTATTTTTATTTTGTAGTGTTTGACTACGATGAACCAGACATCAGATGTAAGTGGTATTAGTAGTAGTTGTTCTAAAAAGTATTTTTCTTAATTTGTTAACCGAGATGAACTCTAATACATATAAAATGTAATAAGTATTCTGAAACTATAGGCCCACTATTTGACAGCTAAGCCACGTTGCCACATCTAAGGCTCCGGCCTAGTGTAGAGTCGGCCATGGATGTAACCAACGAAGGATGTCGTTGCTTACAAACATTTGGTATACAAAGCGTAGTCTATCAGTAGGGCGTCGTTGGATGTAACCGTACCTGTTTTGTGATCCGATGATGGCGTTCTGACGTTAAAATATAAACGAGTCGGCCATGATCAGACTTAATTCAAGAGCTACAGGTACTTAAAGGACTGTAACACTACCATTATGAAACACTCAATACTCAAGTAATTTAACTGCAGGGTAGGGGTAGGCGGGGTAGGGGTACATGTTATTATCAATTGTAGTGGTACCATCCTTTAAGTACCTGTAGCTCTTGAATTAATCACTTTAGACCCAAAGTGTGCTAATGTACATTTGATAAATGTATTGTAAACTATTTTTCCTCTAAATAAACCACTAAAATTGACAATTCCAACAAACTAGCACACTTTGGGTCTAAAGTGATTAATTCAAGAGCTACAGGTACTTAAAGGATGGTACCACTACCATTGATAATAACATGTACCCCTACCCCGCCTACCCCTACCCTGCAGTTAAATTACTTGAGTGTTTCATAATGGTAGTGGTACAATCCTTTAAGTACCTGTTGCTCTTGAATTAAGTCTGATTCATAAACCCGACGTTCGCGCCGTTAGCCTAGCTTTTCCATCGTGCTTGCAAACATGTGTATATGTTTTGTGGTAAACATGTTCTATTGCGATTTATCATCAGTGTTTTTGGCTTTGTAACAGAACAGAACAGAATTTTCCTGGTGAAAATGGACGTAGTCAGAACCAAAAATCAATTCAGAAAACTTGAGAAAACCCTGGAGAAAACCAATGAAGTGTCAATACCTATGGAATGGCCCCTTCTCATTTGCACAACTCATTTGATTTAAACAATGTAGCACTTTTGCGGACGACATAAGCAAGAGAGGTCGGTGAGAGAGACAGAGCTAGACAGGGAAAAGTATGCATAAGAAAGAGAGGTCAGTGAGAGAGATAGAACTACTCAGGGAAAAAGCACAGCCTCCTCCAACCAGCTATGTGGCGGGTCGGCAAACAGTGTTGCTACAGCAGACTTTTTTTGGGAGCGAGAAAAAGCATTCGAAAAGAGCGAGATTGCGTTTGGAAGAGCGAGATTTCAAAAAACACAATGAATAACGGTTATTGTCGAAATTATTGTAAAATTCTTCCACAAAAGATAATATCGTGACGTGAGTTGTAAGTTGTATCAAGCTTAGCCAAAACATTATAATTTATATTATATAGCACTGTGTACTGAATACAGGCAACCACGTATAGAGTATCAAGACTGGCGCCATGTCTAATCAATTAGTAAATTTACAACTTTCACTGTAAATACACATTATACTGTTACAAGTCTTTAGTCCGATTGGGCAAGGAAACACTTCGTACGGATTTCACTATTTATTTTCACTAACTATGTACACTACGCCTAGCCTAATACTTAACAGTCTAATTTATCTAAAGTCACTACACTAATTTATATTGGTCCTTAACTTCACTAATTTATGTCATAGTTCATTTATTTCGCGCGCGCCACCGGAACGTCGCGGACTACTGCACTGCACTGACTGTTGACTCTTGTTTTTCGTCTCTCGAGCGACGGCGCTTTTATGCTAGGCGGCGCCATCTCTGGAACGTTCGCGACAGCTCGCGATCATTACCGATTGTACGAGAAGGAATTTTTCTAGACTTCACGTATATGGCCGGACGTCCAGGGTCGGACTGGCACACTGCCCCCTCCTTAAGGCCGTTTCGTCCCCGAAACGTTCATGTCTGAATGGACACAGTACGCCCCTCTTGCAGCCAGAAGTTTGGTAAAAGAAGCAATCCACGGTTCTGTGTTCTGTCGGTCCTCTCGGGTTACAGCTGCAGATCAGAATTTCGATTCCCGTGAACCTGAAGGGAACTTCCAGCATGTTTCGGATGATCCGCCAATCCAGGCCGTCTCGTCCGCAAGCTAGCCTAGGAATCGCCAGCTTCAAAATATTTGCGGTCAGCAGCTTCTCTCTGAGATCCAGGAGTGCCTCCCATACAGTTCGGTACGTCGGTTTCTGATAGGACTTCTCCTTCGAGATCAAGTAGTAGAGTCGCCTCTGGTCATTTCGTAACTCCAGCACTTGTCCAACTCGTCCACCCTGTCTCTTCAGCTCGTCCGCCTGGCCAAACAGGTGTTGGAATTCCCAGGCAATCCCTCGGGACATCCGGAGGTCTCTTGAAACACAATGAGCCAACGCGTACTCATCCGGCATCGTAAACAAATCTCGATGTTCCTCACGAGTCACGTCAAACCTAGCCTTCGCCGTACTAGAGTAAGTGGGCATGAAATCCTCGAAGTTCAGCTCTGGGTGGAGTTGCTCAAGTTCTCTAACTTGCGCCTCGGCATTATCTCCAGCAAACGTAGCCAACCTGTTGAAGTGTACGACTCGGGGTTTTCCACCGTTGGCCTTCTTGATTCGATAGACTACGTCGTTGATCTTCTTGACGACCTTATACGGGCCCTCCCAGGAACTCTGGAGCTTCGGTGACAAGCCACGGCGTTTCTGAGGGTTGTACAGCCAGACCAGGTCTCCAGGTTGGTACGCTGTTTCGCTGGACTCTACATCGTATGTCATCTTCATGCGGTCGCTTGCGGTGCGAATATTATGGCGAACTTTCTCGTGGGCCTCGTCTATTCTCCTGCGAAGGTTGACAAGTTAATCTTCGCCTGCCACATCGTCCCCTGGTTTGCAGCAAAACATGAGGTCACAGGGTAGCCTGAGCTCTCGCCCAAACAGAATACTGGCCGGTGTCTCTCCCGTAGTTTCATGGACTGCCGAGCGGTACGCCAATGGGAAGAGATGTAGCCAGCTGTCCCAGTCCCGTGGTGGTCGGAGACAACTTTGGCAAAATAGCGGTTCACCGTCCTGTTCATCCTCTCCACCATGCCGTCCGACTGAGGATGTAACGCCGTGGTCCGAGTCTTCCTAATCCCCAAAGTTTTGCACACGTTCCGGAAGAGCGCAGACTCGAAGTTCCTTCCCTGATCCGAATGCAGGTCGAGCGGAACTCCAAAACGGCAAATCCAGTCCTTGACCAGAGCGTCAGCAACGGTTGCGGCCTCCTGGTTTGGCAGAGCGTAAGCTTCGACCCATTTGCTAAAGTAGTCGATCACCACGACGATGTACTTGTTCCCAGCTTCGCTCTCCGGAAATGGTCCTGCTACGTCGATAGCGATCCTCTCGAAGGGGCTACCTACGTTGTATTGGCACATAGGAGCCTTCTTACGTCTCTGTCGACCATTGCTGGCGGCACAAACTGTACACCTCCTGCACCACTCCTTGACGTCTTCCTTGCACCTAAACCAGTAGAACCGCTCCCTAACCTTCTCCAGGGTCTTGGCAACGCCCAGATGACCTCCACTGGTTCCGCTGTGAATCTCCCCGAGTACCTCGGTCACGCAATTCCTAGGCACCACGGTCTGTCTTCTTTCCTGGGTCCCTTCTTTGTCCTCCAGTATTCGTCTCAGGATGCCATCCTCCATCACCAGACTGTCCCACTGAGCCCAGTAGGGCTTGATGGTAGGCGAGTAAGGTGAAACCTCCTGCCAACTCGGTCGTCGATCCTCCCTCTTCCACTCGATGATCAGTTTCAGGCTGGGATCTTCCTCTTGGCCCTTCTGGAGTTCGGCAGGCTGCCAGCGATCATCTACAACGGTGGTTCTCCTTGTCATGGCGTCCTTCGTCTCTGCTCGGTTGCAGTGAGCGCAGTCGTCGGGACACGGTCTCCTCGAAAGTGCATCCGCATTCCCGTGACACTTGCCAGCACGGTATTCGATGTCAAAGTCGAACTCATGCAGCCTCTCGATCCACCTGGCTACCTGTCCCTATGGATTCTTGAACCGAAGTAGCCATGTCAGGGATGCATGGTTCGTCCTCAGCAGGAACTTCCTCCCGTACAAGTACTTGTAAAAGTGCTCCACGGACTTGACGATGGCCAGCAATTCTCTCCGAGTGACGCAATAGTTTCTCTCGGGCTTAGATAGCGTCTTGCTGAAATAGCCGATCACCACCTCTCGATTATCTTGTATCTGCGACAGAACTGAACCTATCCCCAAGTTGCTCGCATCGGTGTCTCACAAATTTGCCATTAGGTAGGGGATAGCTTAGCACTGGAGCCGTCGACAGAGCCTTTTTCAGCAGGTCGAAAGCTTGCTGGCAGTCATTTCCTCACTGGACCTGCGGCCTTCTTCCGTAAGCCTAGTAAGCGGCTTGACGATGGTAGCAAATCCAGCCACGTATCGACGGTAGTATGTACCCAGACCTAGGAAGCTTCTTACGTCGTGTTTGTTCTTAGGTTCCGGCCATCCTTTTACTGCTTCGATCTTCTGAGGATCCACTGCTATGCCTTCTTGGGAAACCACATGTCCTAAATATTGCAGATCCTTCTGGAACAGGTGGCACTTCTTGGGTCTCAGCTTGAGGCCTGATTGGCGCAGCCTCCTAAATACTTGTTCCAAAGATGGCGGCGAGTGATTCGGACGCTAGCGAAAGTGGTTCCTCAACAAAAGCTAAAAAAGTGGGTTTAGCGTGCTGCAGGAAGAAAAGTTGCAATGTGTGTGTATGTGTGCATAAGATGGCACTCAATCTACCACAACAGCTGTGCTCAACGAGCAAACAGAATTAAAAAGAAAATTGATGAAACCAAAATCGAATGTTGTGATGCCATTGTTGGGCTAGGAAACAGTGAAGATATCGCAGTTGTGAAAGAGACTGTGAGTAAAATGGAAATGGAAATTGGATAAATAAAAGGATGCTGGAAGAGGCAATTGATAAGAATAACATCCTGAAAATGAACAACGAACTATTAGTAGAAAAGGATAGTGCGTTGTGTAAGCACCAGTCAGGTTAAGGGAGTTTTAAATAATAGAAGGCGGATTGAATGGCCACACTTTTATTTCGACATAAATTTTACATGCATAATTTGACATTTATACGGTTCTAATTAACAGGACAATGTGTACTTACTACTATTTTAGGCTATGGCCAACAGTATGCAGTAATTGCATGCGTAACAAACACCTCCACCCTCAACACGTGAACATAAACCGCCAAAAATTCCTTAACAATGACACGCGCCATACAACACCTCCAAACCGACTGGCCAGCGTTAGCGCTTATCCTTTGTTTCACCGGTTGAGTGGAAAGCCGAACGTATGCCCATCGGCACAAAAATCATAGCCGTACCCAACAAAGGTGGCTCGCGTAAAAATATCAGACAACAGGAACAAACAACTGTATGACTACAATCCTGGGTGAATGGTAATGAGGCTAACAGCTCGGCCATCCTGCTTACAGCGTGTCCCCACACTCCACGGCTACACTAATTATAGTTGATAATACCATCTTACAAGGTATAGCCACCTATTATATCTATATGTAACAAATCCACAACATTCTCCAACAACAAAAAAAAACAATGGTATATTCTGGCCACATAACTACAAGGCAGCGTCACAACCAAAATTCTCTACATATATGGAGTATCCTGCACCCAACGATCTTCCAATCAACTATGTGGAGCCAAAATCTAATTACAATCAGGACGACATCTTTTACCTCCAAGCGACACGTCAGCGCCATACCAAGACCATGTTCTAAAATACCAAATTACCAACCTTCATTGCCACTTTCAGCACTACCTTCCTCTGAAAAATCCAAACCTCCATTACACGACGCCCATGGTTGTATTTTGTCCATTGCCACGACCGCCTCACAGCGAACAAGATGACAAGATCATCTACTCCACACTTGGCTGCCGATCCACTCTGCTCTCCACTCCACTCTCGCCATATCCCTTAACTGCTGCTCCTTTACATGTTCGCAAGCTTCACCTCTCGCAGCCTCCAATTTTCAGGGTGAGCAACTTCAACAGTGTCAGAAATAATTGGGATCAAAATACATTCAGACCTGCTCGTGACCAAATAATAATTCCCATGGACTTTTCCGCGTGGCTCCATGAACAGTGGTGCCAAGTCCCATGTGACTAGCGTAAATGTAGCCATTCCACACCTTATCGCCTGTATAGTGGGTGGATGTAGAAAGAGCATCCAAAATGATCCCACTAAATCGCTCGACTGTCCACTAACTCGCTCGCTCGCAACGACGGCGCTGATAATAAGTCCTATAACGAATAGGGAGATCAGTTCCTCAAAACTCCCACTCACAAAGCTGGTTAATATATCGGTTACAATACATTTGAAACAATCCCCGATGACCCCTATAGCAGTAGTAGACCTCGTCTATTTAACAACCCTTACATTGATATACCTGAGAGCACCAATCGGGACCAGTAGATATTGATCTCCTGTTCTATTTTTAACAAATGCTCCAAAATGGTCCACGTGAACTGCATAAAGAGCACGCTCTTCCCTTCCATCGGGCGTAACTCATCCTCTCGCTTATCACCAGGCACCCTATGATGAGCACGCACCAAACAAGACCGTACGTATTTCTTAACATACCACGGCAGTTTAGGGAACCACTAGCGATGTTTGATCTCCTGTAGTGTCTCAAACCTGCAATGCTCAACATATACATGGTTTTCCTTCTGTATCTGGTACCCCTTTAGGAACCAACTATCTAAACTCTACAGAACAGAATACTTGCAACGTACCACCCGCGAGATCCTGACTCACCAAAGCACACTTCAGCGGCACTACAGTCTGTATAAATAGCGAACCTTCGACAAGTGTCGGCATGCAACTGAGTCGAGGTATCAGGGCCAAACAAGACCAACAACGGCCGTTCCGTTATCAGAGTCCAAACAACGCTTGCTGCCGTCTGGTACCCCATGCCCAAGAAGCATCTTCCCTTAATAAAACGCTTAATGGAGAAGGTGCTATAGCGTAACTCTCCAGATAAGCACAAAAACTGTCCATGTTCATGCTGATTCCTAGGAATGGAAAAATTCAATGCAGCTCCGCCCCTCTACTCCCCGGTCTAATAGCATCCGCATCCCTATTAGCGATCACAATATCGTCCGTGCATGCAACTGTGTACCCGACTTCAGCACCGTGAATAATTCATTTGGATGCGCGTTGACTAGATCAAAGGGCATGTCATTGTACTCAAACCAACCGTTCGAAGCAACAGAAGCACGCTCGTGTTGCGACTCCTTAGCGATAGAGACTTGATGATCGACGAAAGGGCACCTCCCCTCCGTTCTCCTCTGGGCCAAAACTATCGGACTTCTATAAGACAAAGTAATCTCCCCAGCGAGACACAAACGGTAGGATCCATGTACCATCGGCTGAGCGTCCCCAAGTTCCACCACCATCCCGGTCACGTAAGCAAAACCTAGGTTTCGCAAAGGCCTCGAAAAGCAGTCATTATGTACCTCAACAAATCTTGCAGATGTAAACGTATGCCATCACCCAGCTCCTCCACACCGCATTTTACAATGTCTTCGGAATCATCCACAGAGAGCCTGCAAAACACTTGATGGAGCAAGATTTCCAGTATCAGCCGTACGATAAATCAAAGAGTCCTTGGCAACGGCTACATCAAACCAGGGTGCATTCAACACAACCAACGGACCGTGACTATCCTGAATATTGCGATCGCCGCCATCAAATCCTGGATCAGACTCAACTGGTACAACGTACCCCTTTGGAAATCATATCATCGTCACCAGATAGTAAGAGTGCTATCGATCCTTTCAAGTATTACTTTTGACGGTGTCCCTGTGATTGCAAGATCAGGCCTTTCCTTGAAGGAACCTGTCAATACCGGAAGGCCAGGAAGATGATCAATGTCTAAGCCAAGCTTATCAACCTTACTGGCCCACCCAACGAGTATTGACCTACCAAGCCGATATGACACGGCGATGTGTGATTACCAACTCCAAAATACAAAACATATTCGTCCTTAGAACCATCGGGTGAACTCAATCCAGGCACCTTCATTTCGATGCTGTTCCTCATTGATGTCCCACTCCCATGTGGATCAGTACCTGTCCTCGTCCTACAGCAGCCAGATACCTGAATTTTCAACACTCTATAAAACTGACAAGAATTTGTCTAACATAGCATTTGTTTCAGAACCGTCTGCTACTACTATTCGATTACTGCTCTGACTCACCATCATTCTAACCATAACTCCGGTACCTCCTCCTGTCAGACTCCCGCCTCCTCCCTGTTTTTCGCTTCCCTTCATCTAGGCATATATACAGATGGCTTCAAAAGAAATAAGATGGAAGGCGCGGTTCTGTAGTCAATGTCCCCGCAAGCAATGAAAAACTGAAAGTCAAACCATCTGAATACTGCTCCATATAGCCGTTGTATCATTTGTGATTGAGCAAGCTTCAGATTCGCTACATAAAGAAAATATAAACAAAGCATCCAATTGCCTCGGATCCTTAATCTGCACTTTCAGCACTGAACAGCAGTCCATTAAATCTTAAATGTAGTAACATGTTGCGCTTCCTTAAAAAGACACTCACTCATAAAATGCAACCCAAAATGTATGTCAAATGGCAAGACCAATAGAAAGAAATGGCAAAATGTTCCAAAAATTACTATTATTTGACACATCCCAATTTACCAGTAGAAATTCTCTACATTACACGACGTCTAAAATCATCCGCTACCATCACGAAACATGTCATCATATCATCATATCACCATACCATTATTTCATCATATACAATCATGGGAAGTTCGCGGCACATTTGGCCAAGATACAAACTACCCCTCAAGTTCTTGTGATAGCTCCTCTCTATGTCACATGCCCCTCCTTTTTTTTACTGTAAAAGCACCCAGTAGAAATTAAAATCTTGTCTGAGAAACTATAAGAAACAAATATGGAATTACCTGTTCACATGCTCGCCTCCTTTCCTTATTTCCTTAAACAACAATTATGTTTATGAAATAATATGCAACCTTATATATATCTGCAATAGTTTGTGCATCCAAGGCAATTCCCTCTCTCTCGCAACACACATCATCTCTTATCGTTACAGTTGCAACTAGTGTTCCTATTCATCATCTCCTAGTCCCGTCCTCTGCCCTTCAACCTGGGCCGTTCGACAGATAACAGTCCGTCCCCTCGACTGTGTCCATCTATCCTTTAATTCCAGTCCTTTGCCCTCTAACCTGGGTACTCCTTTGCTCTCTAACCTGAGCATATCCTGGCCCTCTAACCTGGGCATTCCTTTGCCCTCTAACCTGAGCATATCCTGGCCCTCTAACCTGGGCACTCCTTTGCTCTCTAACCTGAGCATACCCTGGCCCTCTAACCTGGGCATTCCTTTGATCTCTAACCCGAGCATATCCTGGCCCTCTAACTTGGGCATTCCTTTGCTCTCTAATCTGAGCATATCTTGGCCCTCTAACCTGGGCACTCCTTTGCTCTCTAACCTGAGCATGTCCATTATCCTGGCCCTCTAACCTGGCTCGTTCGACAGACAACAGTCCTTCCCATCGACTGTGTCCGTATCCGTTCATTATAGATTGTAAAAGGAAAAAAAACTCCAACTTCCAACTCCTCTCCGCAATGATCAAAGGAAGGAACGAGAAAAAAAACTAGGGTAGTTCAAAAAAAAAACAAACGAAGGTGAATCATGGGGCTCTACAGCAACCAAATTTTAAAAAAAATTCTTAAAACCAGGCCGTACTCGTCTATCTTTTAATTCAAATCATATATGATCCATAATTATGAATACCATTCGTAAGAACGAATTGTGGTCATTTGTTAGTTACTTCAAATAATTATCAACATACGTTACCGTTAAGTTTGTGGACGTAAAAAGAAAATTATAAGAATTCTCTTGTATCCCACTTCTGAACTGTAAGCACCAGTCAGGTTAAGGGAGTTTTAAATAATAGAAGGCGGATTGAATGGCCACACTTTTACTTCAACATAAATTTTACATGCATAATTTGACATTTATACGGTTCTAATTAACAAGACAATGTGTACTTACTACTATTTTAGGCTATGGCCAACAGTATGCAGTAATTGCATGCGTAACAAACACCTCCACCCTTAGATGTGGCAACGTGGCTTAGCTGTCAAATAGTGGTCCGGTTACCGTAAATTGTTTTACTACTACTAATACCACTTACATCTGATGTCTGGTTCATCGTAGTCAAACACTACAAAATAAAAATAGACGCAACCTGTTTCCTGCTGCCACTTCACTTCCACTTAAATGAACACTCAATTTACTTTGTAAATTTTCCCTTGAGCTAGAAAAATTCACTGTTAGGTCACTTTGAAGCCATTCTTGCTGGTCTTGATTCCCTTTCACTATCAAATCTTTTCGTAGGTATGCCTAGATGCATGCCCAGATGAGTTCTATTAACTGTATTTTTCTGTGATATTTGGGAGGTCCAGAAAACATTGTAGGTACCACATTGTGATTTAAAATAGGTCTTATCCTTTGAAATGTTTGTAATTATTGTCTTTGTTCTTATAAATATAACCAACCCTTATGAGGAATACCTCTCACCCACTTCTGTTTATGTCCTTTATTGGAAGCACAATTGCTAGTGCAACCTGATACTACACACTTTGAAGGCATCTTTTTATCTTTATAGTTTCGTTTGTGCAGGTAAATAAGTAGAAACACATTAAAAACCACCTTCCACTCTTCGTTTTTACTCTGGAAGGTTATGTTTGGTATGTCCTTTATTGGAAGCACAATTGCTAGTGCAACCTGGTACTACACACTTTGCACGCATCTTGTTATCTTTATAGTTTCGTTTGTGCAGGTAAATAATTAGAAACACATTAAAAATCACCTTCCTATCTTATTTTTTACTCTGGAAGAATTACACTAATGACAAAAGCTCGGCCGACTATTCAGTGTTGCCATATTTCAATGCTCCGGCCTAGTGAGTAGAGTCGGCCATGCGTGAACATAAACCGCCAACAATTCCTTAACAACGACACGCGCCATACAATACCTCCAAACCGACTGGCCAGCGTTAGCGCTTATCCTTTGTTTTACCGGTTGAGTGGAAAACCGAACGTATGCCCATCGGTACAAAAATCATAGCCGTACCCAACAAAGGTGGCTCGCGTAAAAATATCAGACAACAGGAACAAACAACTGAATGACTACAAACCTGGGCGAATGGTAATAAGGCTAACCATGGCCGTCTCTACTCACTAGGCCGGAGCATTGAAATATGGCAACGTTGGAGATCAGGCCGTGTTTTCATTTGTTGTTATGTCATGTGTATTCTTCCAGGTGCAGAAAATATGGTTGAAGGTGATTATTAATTTGTTTCTAATTATTTACCTGCACAAACGAAACTATAAAGATAACAAGATGCCTGCAAAGCGCGTAGTACCAGGTTGCAGCCCAGTAGAGGACTACCAAACCATGGCCCAACATCACCTTATTCCAGATTAAAAAGAACGTTGCAAGGTGATTTTTAATGGGTCTCTACTTATGTACCTGCACAAACGAAACTATAAAGATAAAAAAATGCCTGCAAAGCGTGCAGTACCAGGTTGCAGCCCAGTAGAGGCATGGGTAGAGGACTACCAAACCATGGCCCAACATAACCTTATTCCAGATTAAAAAGAACGCTGCAAGGTGATTTTGAATGGGTTTCTACTTATTTACCTGCACAAATGAAACTATAAAGATCAAAAGATGCCTGCAAAGTGTGTAGTACCAGGTTGCACTAGCAATTGTGCGTCCGATCAGGGACATAAACAGAAGTGGGTGAAAGGTATTCCTCGGAAGGGCTGGTTATATTTATAAGGATAAAGACAATAATTGACAAACATTTCAAAGGATAAGACCTATTTTAAAGCACAATGTGGTACCTATAATGTTTTCTGGACCTCCCAAATATCACAGAAAAATACAGTTAATAGAACTCATCTGGGCATGGCCTGGGGCATACCTACGAAAGCATTTGATAGTGAAAGGGAAATCAAGACCAGCAAGAATGGCTTCACAGTGACCTAATAGTGAATTTTTCTAGCTCAAGTGATAATTTACAAAGTAAATTGCGTGTTCATTTAAGTGGAAATGGAAGTGGCGGCAGGAAACAGGTTGCGTTTATTTTTATTTTGTAGTGTCTGACTGTGATGAAACAGACATCAGATGTAAGTGGTATTAGTAGTAGTAGTTCTAAAAAGTATTGTTCTTAATTTATTAACCGAGATGAACTCTAATACATATAAAATGTAATAATTATTCTGAAACTATAGGGCCACTATTTGACAGCTAAGCCACGTTGCCACATCTAAGGCTCCGGCCTAGTGTAGAGTCGGCCATGGGCTAAGCCCCCGTTCACATCGGACGCGCCTCGCATGGAGCATCGCGCTTTGCCTACCGCCTAGCGTAAAGCGAGGGGAACCAACCCATACATTTAGATGCAGCCGTTCACATCGAGCGCATAGCGCTACGCTTACCGCCTAGCGTAAAGCGAGGGGAACCAACCCATACGTTTAGATGCAGCCGTTCACATCGGGCGCATAGCGTAGCGCTAAGCAAAGCGCGATGCTCCAAGCGAGGCGCGTCCGATGTGAACACGGGCTAACAGTTGGAAGTGATGGTAAAAAATGTAAACATCTCATATAGAGATGTGGCTACTAAACCGAAACGGTCGGACCGGTCGGACGACACTACGCGGCCGACGCCGAAGGTACCAGGCACAGCAAACCAACAATTTCACGGAAGGTTACCGGTACAGACCCAGAGACCAGACAAACCCAGGACGAACGGATCAAACCAGGTGCAGGATGGAAGAGCCAATCAACCGATTGAAGTGCAAGAAGCAGGTGCAGGTACATCAGCCCGGGAAGCCTATTTGCTATCTCTCGTTCCGCGCGGATCGACCCGGAAAGTCATCTATTGCCCGGAAGTGACGTCACTTTTCGGACGGACTACCGCCAAGTGCATTCGCTACTTTCGTGTACTTTCCGTTGACCTAATAGCCGCGGAAACCCTCGCAGAGTGCGGATAGACGTCAGTGTCATTGTTGACAACGTGTCATATTTGTATCGTTTTCACCTTTAAGTGAGTTTTTGAAAGCAAGGTGAGCCTATTTTGCTGTATTTTGGTCTCTGTATTCCTCAGGTATTCGTATTTTTACAACCAAGCCGTACACATGTGCGTGTGAGGTTCATGCAACTTGTGTACCGGCTGTTTCCTTATAATTCGCCACCCCTCTTATCTTTTTTATTTGCAGAGATAGAAAAAAAGTTCTTATATGAAGGTTTTATAGCCTTTTCTTAGCAAAATGTAAGAATGACACAAAACATTACGGTATTTAATTGTTTTTCAGCCACCATGGCTATCGTGGATAGAGGTTAACTCCCACATTTTAGAAACTTTGAAGCTAAATATTTTCAGAACCTTTCAAAATAAGGTGATCGAACACTATATTTTTGACAACAAGAGAAACATATATATCTTTCCGTCCCATAAAAATATAACTTTATACGAAAAACAGGATTTTCTATTATTTTTTCTTTTTGTTCGTATTTAATTCGAAATGACAAGAGAAAGCTATAAAACTTTAAAATACCCGGCACATGTACGCTGTGTTTGGATAAATTATTGTTTAAATGGGAATGGAAGAAAAATTCGTATTGTGTTGTATTTTAACATGTGCTTCTTGTTTTAAATGGAATTTGTACTTACTGATGCTGAAGCCTTGGAGCTGATAGGGGAGGAGGAAGAATTTGAGCATCACAGGGCAAATCGCATAAGATTGACGATCCAAATAGTGTATATAAAGCTAAATTACTGCAGAATAAAAATAATAAAGAATGAATTAATTCTTTATTTTATTGTTAAGTTAGGTTAACTAGAGTGAAAATAGTGAATTCGCCAAACCTATCAAAATAATCCACCCTATCAAACACTTGCCTAGGTACACCAAACAACGTTAAATTTAATTTGTCCACTTCATCATCATCGTTAAGCATGTTACTTTCAATTATATAGTCCATTTACTAGCTTTTATTTAGATTTTTTCGCACCTAACTTAAATACTTGTTATGATTGACAACAAACTACAGAACTAAATGACACGAAAGTAAAAAAAGGGAGACTAGTGAACCTTAAGCCTGAAAAATGTAAAGTCTAACTTGTGCTTAAATGCGCCATAGTCACAAGTTGACCTTAAGTATTACCAGTGCAAATATCCATCCTTTTTAAAGACATACATCGTTTGGATCCATGTTCTCACAAATAATACGTGCAATCGCAATAAATTCATAACGTAACAATTTCTCTTCCTGCCTTCACTTCTTCCGAACACTACAAGCATACTCACTACACTACAAGATGACCGACTATTCTGGTAGTAACCCCGGCAACGAAAACGGGAACGGAAAGCCTTCTGATCCGCACGGATCGACTCGGCTGAGTGCATTTGCTAAGCGTCTCGGAAGGCTTTCCGTTCCCGTTTTCGTTTCCGTGGTTACTACCACAATGGTCGGTAATCTTGTAGTGAGTATGCTTGTAGTGTTCGGAAGAAGTGAAGGCGGGAAGCGAAATTGTTACGTTGTGAATTTATTGTGATTGCACATTGTATTTGTGAGAAGATGGCTTCAAACGATGTATGTATTTAAAAAGAATGGATAAGGACTTAGTATTGGATAGGTTATGTGTAGGGCTATATCATTTACAGCTATTTGCAATGGCAATACTTAAGGTCAATTTGTGACCTAGGTGGACCTTAGATGGCAGTTTCTCTTTGCACTGCTGTCTATGGCGCATTTAAGCACAAGTTAAGCTTTACATTTTTCAGGCTTAAGGTACACTAGTCTCACTTTTTTTACTTCCGTGTCATTTAGTTCTGTAGTTTGTTGTCAATCATAACAAGTATTTAAGTTAGATGCGAAAAAATCTCAATAAAAGCTAGTAAAATGGACTATATAATTGAAAATAGCATTCTTAACGATGATGATGAAGTGGACTAATTAAATTTAATGTTCTTTAGTGTACCAAGGCAAGTGTTTGACAGGGTGGATTATTTTGATAAGCTTGACGAAGTCACTCTTTTCACTCTAGTTAACCTAATTTAACAATAAAATAATGAAAATTCATTCATTCTTTATTATTTTTATTTGGCAGTAATTCACTATTTGTATCCTCAATCTTATGCGATTTGTCCTGTGATGCTCAAATTCTGCCCCCTCCTCCATCCAAGGCTTCAGTATCAGCAAGTACAAATTTCATCTAAAACAAGAAGCACATGTTAAAATACAACACAATACGAATTTTTCTTCCATTGGCATTCAAACAATAATTTATCCAAACACAGCGTACATGTGCCGGGTGTTTCCCCATAATTCGCCACAACTCTTATCTTTTTATTTGTAGAGATAGAAAAAAGGTTTTATATGAAAGTTGTATAGTTTTCTTTTGTCATTTCGAATTAGACACGAACAAAAAGAAAAAATAATAGAAAATCCTGTTTTTCGTTTAAAGCTATATTTTTACGTTATCAAAAATATAGTGTTCGATCATCTTATTTTGAAATGTTCTGAAATATTTAGCTTCAAAGTTTCTAAAATGTGGGAGTTAACCTCAATCCACTATAGCCATGGTGGCTACAAAACAACTAAATACGGTAATGTTTTGTGTCGTTCTTATATTTTACTAAGAGAAGGCTATAAAACCTTCATATAAGAACTTTTTTCCAATCTCTTCAAATAAAAAAGATAAGAGGGGTGGCGAGTTATAAGGAAACACCCGGCACACAAGTTGTATGAACCTGACACGCAAATGTGTACGGCTTGGTTGTGAAAATACGAATACCTGAGGAATACAGAGACCAAAATACAGCAAAATAGACTTACCTTGCTTTCAAAAACCCACTTAAAGGTGAAAACGATACAAATATGACACGTTGTCAACAATGACACTACGTCTATCCGCACTCGGCGCGGCTTTCCGCGGCTATGAGTGCAACGGAACGCGGAAAGCAGCCAATCGACAGCGGAAAGTGCACGGAAGCTTAGCAAATGTACGGCGGTAGTCCGTCCGGAAAGTGACGTCACTCCCGGGCAGTAGAGGACTTTCCGTGTCGATCTGCGCGGGACGAGAGATAACACTCACTTGTGCACTTGTGCTTAAAAATGCGCCATAGACAGAAGTGCAAAGAGAAACTGCCATCTAAGGTCCATCTAAGGTCCACCTAAGACACAAGTTGACCCATCCTCTTACAAATAAAATGTGTAATCACAATAAATTCACAACGTAACAATTTCACTTTCCGCCTTCACTTCTTCCGAACACTACAAGCATACTCCCTACAAGGTGACCGACTATTGTGGTAGTAACCACGGCAACGAAAACGGGAACGGAAACGGGAACGGAAACGGATTGGCGGCGGGTGGCGGACGGTGGAACGGGAGCGGGAGAAGCAAGATCGACAGAGTTACCGAATAGGGTTCCTGGGCGTAAATATTGAAGACAGAATAAACCAGCAAAATAGTGGAAATGATGGACAAGCAGAGTTTGTAGAAGTTAGATACCGCAGAAGGAGGCAAAAAAATTTGGGGACAGGCGCAACAGTCACCAATGAGGATAACGAGGAGTTTGCCGGAGGTGACGGCAAAGTGGGGTTGTATATAAATAGGGTGAAAAGAACAGCTACAGAAAATACTATAAGAAACTATATCTCTAAAAAACCTGGATTCGAGAGCGAAAGTATAGTAGTGAAGGAACTTCCAACAGATGAAACCCAACTTAAGGCGTTTGTGTTGTAGCAGCTTCCATAAGTAAAAAAGACCAAATGTATGAGCCCTCCTTTTGGCCACTTTATGTAGGGATCAGAAGGTTTGATTTTAAAAGACATCCAAATGTCTTTAGACAAGAGGGTGATTTTTTAGAAAGGAGGAAACGCTGAAAAATAACCCTATCTTAGCAGATAGTGGGAAAAGCAAGACAGTATCAGTCATTCACCAAAACGCTCAGTCATTTGGAAATGCGGTCGAAAGAATGGAAAGAATGTTAAATGAGTTTCAAACTGCAAGGTTCTATGTGTCACAGAACACTGGAGATCGCAGGAAGCGTTAACATACCTTACACCCAAAAACTTCAAATTGGCATCTGCTTTTTGCAGAAAACCAAACCAAGGAGAAAACACATAATATAGGTCATAAATATGGACGCTACTACAGTCAGGAAAATAAGTCTAATTTTCTCACCTTACTTGGTTATCACGACTGGAGTTTAATCTATGAGCTACACAATCTGTACTACCTCATCACCAAATATATTATTTTTGAATATAATCAAATTTCATCAAACATTTGGAGCGCGTGCCTGGTGTTTTAGGTGAACTTTGACCTATATATGTTAGTAAATATTTATTTTGAGATTCATTTATCTCTTCGATCACCGCTTCAGACATATGCGCTGATACTCTTTTGGGTAACCATACTTTGAACTCATTAGCATTATCTTCTAATAGTGTTGCTACTAGACATTCACCAAATTTTGATTTGACGGGTGACAGATTCTTAATTGTATGGGCTTTGTTTACAGTTAGTGAAGATAAAGTTCTGAACAGTATTTTGTTATCGAGTTCACAGTTGATTTTATTGTTAATTTCATGCAATTCAGAGGCAGAGACGGACATTGTTTAAAGAAAAACAAATAATGTTACTGTTGGATAAATAATATAAAAGGGTGCTCACCAAGTTATATCTGTACACAATATACTTCGGGACTATACTCTGATCGTCTCTCGACTTTTACTGATCACTAGCACCGTTATTACACTATTTATACAGATACCATCAAGGTCAAAATACGTCCCCGTGCATTCTTCTCAAAACCATCAAGCCTCATAAGAAAATCATACAACTGATCTCAAGGCTATCCACACCCTATCTGAGTGACCTTCAGGGAGGATTGCAATTGGCCCCACGTCAAATCTCGAGGTTATCCACCACGTCAAATCTCAAGGTTATCCCGTCAATAGTCACATTCAAGGACGTTCAAAATAAGCAGCTATACACTAACACAAAAAAAACTCAAGGTTACACAAACAACCAATTCAAACACTAATAACAAATATTTCGAAATGCGTGTCTATAGGCACAATGTAAACCGAAAAAACTCAAGGTTACCCAACACCCCATTTAAAAAAGCCCTTCATATACGATCACATTTGAAAGCACAACGTTACAAAATGACCTTCAGGGAGGATCAGAATCGGCATATCTATACTAATTCCGATATACTTTTTCGCTAATGTGTACCTAAAGATGCATCCCTGCAGCACCCCCTACGGGCGAACAATCAACTCCGCTAGCATGATGATATGACTGGTTACCGTGGTAATCGGATGCAATTGGAAATAATTTGTGACATTGTCAATAAATCATAAAAAAAAATTATTGAAGATAGTCCCATCTACTTTTTCACTAATATGTACCTAAAGATGCACCCCTGCAGCACCCCCTACAGGCGAACAATCAACTCCGCTAGTATGATGATATTACTGGTTACCGGGTAATCGAATGGAATTGGAAATAATTTGTGACATCGTCAATAAATCATGAAAAAAAAATTATTGAAGATAGTCCGATATACGTTTTCGCTAATACGTACCCAAAAATGCACCCCTGCAGCACCCCCTACGGGCGAACAATCAACTTCGTTGGCATAGGAGTATTACCTGTCATCACTGCAATCAAGTGCAGTATACAATAACCATTGATCATCATCATTAACCCATAAAAAATTATTGAAGATATCTATGCGTTTTGGCTTAATAATGTACCCCCCTTGAGCACACCGCCTTCAATATCTTTGTTTATTAAGACGCATATAGATATTTCTTTATTAATGTTTATTTTAGCTACCCAGTTATTAATTGATAAAAATTGACTGTACTAATATGCGTGCACGACTTTATCGACGCGCCGCACTGTTCGCAGTTTTGTGGCTGTGGATCATTTCACTCCCGTTGGAATCCGTAGGTTTAAGAGTATACGGATCAATGCCACTACTGTCCCTGTAGTTTATCCTCGTGTTTCACCAGTCACCACTTAGGGATTTATATAAGACACCATTTTTTTCAACAAAAACTACAAAAACTTCTTACCAGAATCGTGACAAATTTCTGTTTTACTTCCACGCAAAATCAAATTGGCCGAAGTGTCAATAGTGTCAAAGTCACGTGATTGAAAATGATCTGTCACGTCATTGTTTTGTCACTGAAATAGTGAAATTTGGGTTCTAAAAATTTTAAAGCGTCTTTCGTGAGAAAAGGTAATTTTCTCTTTTCATTTCTGCATTGAGCATTTGCATTATTTTGCCGAAAATGGGTTTTAGTTGTTACGTGCCTGGATGAGGTACCTATAAAGGATTAAGAGGTAAATTTATATTATAAAAACCTTTGTAGAATAAATGATAATGTGCACTATTCTAGATGCGCAGGGTCTGGCTTGAATGGATTGGAAACGATACATTAAAAAACATGGACAAAAAGAAGTTGTACAATGTATTTGCGAAAAACATTTCTACCAACGTTGTATTCAACCTTGGATGAGAAGGAGACTGCATGATATTGCGTTACCGATATACCATCTAAAAGGTAACATTTTAAAGAGTACCTGTATACCTTACTTTCAGTATTAAATTTTACAGCCTCGCAAGATGAAAATTATTACTAACATTAGACTTTTTATTAGGATTTGATTATTCAGGTATTTAATATTTATCTGACATTGAACCATATGCCATAACCAAATTTGTTAACATAGAATTAAGTTGTTTGTAGTACAATGCATTTTAAGTTATGTACAACTACTAGCTTAAGCAGATATTTACTTTTTAGACTTTTTTCAAATTTGTATATATGCATACAATTATATTGAAATAGAAAATATCTATTTATATGCATACAATTCTTAATAAATACACTTTCAGCATTTATTGTTTTTCATTTCATTTGTTACTGCAAAAAAATATGTCATGTTATAAAGTAACATATTATAACTTTGACATATACTGTTATACTGTATTTCAAAGTTAAATGTGGCTTTATATAGAGATCATAAACTAAATTCGAGGCTATTACTGGCAACTGAATTACGAATCTCCGATTTAAAATTACCGCCTAAATTTTAGTAGCGACACCAACCGTCAGAGGGCGCAGAAATCAGTTCAAATGTTTTAACACTAGAGATGAGGGTCTATATTATACGAAAAAGTCGACGAGTTTTGTCTATGATCATGGCCGACTCTACTCACTAGGCCGGAGCATTGGAATATGGCAGCACTGAATCGGGGACCGAGCTTTTATTTGTTGTTAAGTCATTAGTATAATCTTCCAGAGCAAAAAAAGAGATTGGAAGGTGATTTTTAATGTGTTTCTAATTACCTACCTGCACAAACGAGACTGTAAAGATAAAAAGATGCCAGCAAAGTGTGTAGTACCAGGTTGCACTTGCAATTGTGCTTCCAATAAAGGACATAGTAACCATAACATTCCAGAGTAAACAAGAAGAGTGGAAGGTGATTTTTAATGTGTTTCTAATTATTTACCTGCACAAACGGAACTATAAACAGATGCCTGCAAACTGTGTAGTACCAGGTTGCACTAGCAATTGTGCTTCCAATAAAGGACATAAACAGAAGTGGGTGAATGGTATTCCTCGTATGGGCTAGTTATATTTATAAGAATAAAGACAATACTTTACAAACATTTCAAAGGATAAGACCTATTTTAAAGCACAATGTGGTATAGTAAAGCCCAGAGATATACCATTTGTTTACAAAGTGAGGATCTCCGCAAAAAGTGCCGACAGAGAAAGGGAACGGGGTCGGACTGGGCATTCGAATTCGTTGGAGTGGGCAACAACGAAAATGTTCATTCCATCCAATAAAGTGCTCATACATCTGTTGGTCGAACAAGATGTTTGAAACTTCATTATCTGTTGATAAATATATGGTAGAGGTAACTAATTATATAATATAAATTAACATTTCAATATGATCATATAAACCATAATTATGGTAAATTATTCCTTTCTACACTCAATTTTAACGTTCGATTCGTTGTTTGAGTTGTCTCCAAATTAATTCTATAGGACTGAAAATGCAAAAATAGGGAGGCAAGCAAGAGCAAGACATCATGACCATACTTTTTAGCTATGCTTTCTATGACATATTGTTTCTCAAATTGTTCAGTGTGGAGGACTTCCAATAAGTCAGTTTTTTTTTTGTAAGTTTCTTCAAAGTACAAATCCTGCTTTATGAGAAAATCTTGTATTTCCGCCTTCGATAACGTTGAATTCGGAATTTTGTACCTTTGCCTGGAGTGATAGCTTGCGTTGTCCATTACGATGACGCTAAATGGCTTTAAATTGGGAATAAGGGTATACTCAAACCATTGCTCAAATATTTTCGAGTCCAAGTTTTTGTGGTAGTCTATATTGCAGTCTTCAATTTTCTTTCCGCATAATTTGAGTGCGTTTTCGACCTAGCCGTCAGATGATCCGCAGTGTAAGATAACTATACGGGATCCTTTATTTGGTGGAACGCCTTTTAGCTAACACTTCTTTGTACCGTCGGTCCATCCCTTTTTAGCGGTATCATGGGTATTATACCAGGTCTCGTCAAGGTAGTACACTGACCTCCCCTCGTACCGGTATTGCTCTATCTTATGCAAGTAATCGTACCGCCATCCCACAATCCTTGCACTTTCCATTATAGCCATTCGTTTGTTCACAGTTCTGTACCTAAACCCAATCTTCCTAATCCATCACTGCAATGTACTCCTTGGATGCTGTTACCCCATTCTAGCCAATTGTCTTTGAACGGATTCAATTGTGGGTAGTTCATTAATTTTGTACGTTCTTACACAATATTCCTCAATAATTTTGTGATCGTGGGATCTAGTTCTTTTGAAACACCAGCATCAAACCTACGCTTCGTATTTTGTGGTCCCTTTCTCAAAATTTCACATACTGTTGGATATGGAATGGAATGTGTTAGAATTGACGTCTTTTTGATCATACTTCCCTTATTTTCATTCTCCGGATCCTTCGTTAGTTCATTATCATTTAGTACTATTTGTTTTGCATCTGCGCTAAGATGTGACCTTTTTTGAGGTTTTAATTAGTCTACCTCCACCTCCCTCTGTTCAAATTCATTATCAGTGTCCGTACTATAGTCACTACTTTCACCACCGTAATGACGAACTGCCGACGTAGCTTCACTGCTGCAGGGTAATTCACATCGCTGTGAAATCCCATTATCTTCCCAAGGCCGAAACATACTCTAGCTGTCACACTTCCGATTCAGACAGAAAAGTAACGCACAAAAGTAAAATCAGACTGGCGTTGCTATCAATGACGGTAGCAATACCTGCCTAAACAATTTGACTAAGTCCGGTCCTCTTCATCGTTCAAGTCGCTAATAATCCTGGAATGTGTCGGTCTTATTATAGTTCAGTCAAAATATGCATAGTGAACGTCATCCGACAGATTTACGTTCAAATACAACTTAGTGTTTCATTTTCACCATTCTAAAAGGTTACGTTTTGTTAGAACATTCGTTAAAAGAACATTCCATGAAGTGGTTACGAGTACGAAAGTAAAATAATGGTAACCATTGAATATTATCAAAACTGTATCTATTCCAAATGTTGAACTGTACTAAGAGATGGTATGCAGTTTTTATATAGCGCAAAACGTACACAAATGGTATATCTCTGGGCTCTACTTTACCTACAATGTTTTCTGGACCTCCTAAATATCACAGAAAAATACAGTTAATAGAACTCCACTGGGCATGCATCTGGGCATACCTACGAAAAGATTTGGTAGTGAAAGGGAATCAAGACCAGCAAGAATGGCTTCACAGTGACCTAATAGTGATTTTTTCTAGCTCAAGTGACAATTTACAAAGTAAATTGAGTGTTCATTTAAGTGGAAGTGGAAGTGGCAGCAGGAAACAGGTTGCGTTTATTTTTATTTTGTAATGTTTGACTACGATGAACCAGACATCAGATGTAAGTGGTATTAGTAGTAGTAGTTCTAAAAAGTATTTTTCTTAATTTATTAATCGAGATGAACTCTAATACATATAAAATGTAGAAGCTTCCTAGGTCTGTGTACCTACTACCGTCGATACGTGGCTGGATTTGCTACCATCGCCAAGCCGCTGACTAGGCTTACGGAGGAAGGTCGCAAGTTCCAGTGGGGAAATGACGGCCAGCAAGCTTTCGACCTGCTGAAGAAGGCTCTCTCGACGGCTCCAGTGCTAAGCTATCCCCTGCCTACTGGCCAATTTGTGTTAGACACTGATGCGAGCAACGTGGGGATAAGTTCAGTTCTGTCGCAGATACAAGATGGTCGAGAGGTGCTGATCGGCTATTTCAGCAAGACGCTATCTAAGTCCGAGAGAAGGGGGTTAAGGGGTTGCGGAGACTCGAGATCACCATATGTTTATAGGTCCTCGAGCCTCTTCACTCTCAGGGGGGTCGTAAGGCCCCCAAGACCGCCCAGGAGTGGGTAGGAGACCTATCTGTCACCTGCCCCGTGCCGAAATGCACCTTTCTCGTAGTGGCCTCTGTCTTCGTCAGATATGACGAAGCTAGTCCTGGCGGATCTAGGCTGGAGCCCCGAAAGGCTCCCTGGCAATGGGCAACAGCATTGACAGTATCAGTGCCAGCTCCTGGGAGAGGGTGTACTCACGATAAAAGTGTATGCACCCATGCCTTGGAGATCGCACCGAACGTCCTCTAGGATAACTGAAGAACCCAACCCAATGTGTCATGCGATCCGTGCTAAAGGGTGCGTGGCGGTGGGGGTGCACCGTCGCTAACGGAGCCTCTGGGATACCAGGCGACCTCCCAGAGTAGCGAGCCTTAGCCCCCGTTCACATCGGACTCGCCTCGCATGGAGCATCGCGCTTTGCTTACCGCCTAGCGTAAAGCGAGGGGAAACCAACCCATACATTTAGATGCAGCCGTTCACATCGGGCGCATAGCGCTACGCTTACCGCCTAGCGTAAAGCGAGGGGAACCAACCCATACGTTTAGATGCAGCCGTTCACATCGGGCGCATAGCGTAGCGCTAAGCAAAGCGCGATGCTCCAAGCGAGGCGCGTCCGATGTGAACACGGGCTAACACCCGTGCAGGGGGCGCCGCGGGTGCGGACCATGTAGTTCCCCCTTACTCGTGGGATTTATTATGAAAAATAAAAATAATAATAAACCCAAATCCGGGGGCCCCCTATCATTTTTTTAAAGTAAACAAAAGTTGCTTCATTCACAATGCTGTATCTCACGAACCAATCGTCCAAAAGCTGTAAAATTTATACACGTATGTTTTGAATGTTATAGCAAACTAATGTAAAGCCCAACTGGTACTTCGTGTTGAAGAAACCAGCTATGAGCAATTGGCTATCAGTTAAAAGAAATCCCATTTGTTTACCGAAATACCTAAATGACATCTGCTTAGTGAGTTCCTGTTTGTTTATGTAAAGAGGTTTAGTCTCCGCCCATCCACAGTGCGATACCGTTATCCAACGAAGATTCTCTTCAGGCCCAGAGATTATATCAGGCTGTACAGGGAATTTTAGGCCCACGGAGAATTTTCCTACAACTAGGGCAGGCAGGGCCGGTCTACTCTTTGTTATTCAGAAAAAATATATATTCATTCGAAACAAGCCTTTTTATTAGGGTAGTTATGTTTACCAAAATGGTTTAGTCACTTCTGATATCTTTATTGCCCAAATATGTACATAATTTTTTTCGGAGTTTCTTCCAAAAAGAAAACAGAACATTGAATAAACTCGAAACAGATTTTAACTTGTGATTTCAGGAGTAAACTCATTTATCAGAGTGTTTGTCAAAAATAGATAGATTTTCCAGCTAATTCTAATCGACTACTAAGGGATAATTGTTTGTTTATCCCTTATACTAGAAGTTCTTTATGCACATTGAAACTAGGTACATGCTTTGCCTCTAAAAAATACACATAGATATCTCTCGTCTCCCTTTGGCACTTATTTTACGCATCGAGAGTTACTAAGAAGCTTCCAGATGATAGGTTCTTCGACTAATTAGTTCCAAGTATTGTTGATCCTTAGAAAATCTCTGGATCAGTGTATTGTCTATTCCAGTATTTTCCGTTGAAAATCCAATCTTCTTGTTTATTATATGGATTAGTTCCTTGGTCAAACCACCTGTAATTATTTGATACAATTTTATAAATTCAAATTGGTTGTTTGCAGGAGCAAAAAAATTTAATAATGTGAAAAGGATCAAATATCCCGTGTGATATGTATATAATATATACATATTATGTAATAGATTAAGGGTTGTGTTGTAGTTTAGTAAGACAAAGGGAACTGGTAACACCCAGTATATGGTATTCTTCCACTTTGGAAAGGAGGTTACCAGCCCGTACGTTAGAGACATGGGAAAATAAGTATGTATATGTTTAAGTAAGAGTGTTTATAAACTGAGTGAGTGTGCTTTAGTAGGTCAATAGGATATGGGTTAGATATAAGATACATCTGTAATTTGTAGTTTGTAATAGTAAGATCAATATACATCGCGTTACGAGTATGAAGTAGTTGTACTCGGGGCTCCAGTGAGCCCCAGTTGGAGCAGTGTGTACCCGGGGAAGATATAGTACATCCAGTGGTATTGATATATTACACCCGATTTAAGATTTATACTTCATTCTGGAGGGCAAAAATCAGCTGCCCCCGAACGATTAAAACACAACATGGAAAATGATTTTGAAAACAATTAGACAATATCAAAATGACAAAACATATTGAGCAGCCGCAAAGGCAATGCCTAAATACCAGATTACTCTTACTGCTAGGCTATGGGAAGTTTGTTGATGCGAGCTCTGAATAGGCCAAAACTTGCAAGCTCAATAAAGCCACGACTGCCTTGGATTGAGATGCAACAGTCCGGTTAGTGGACCCAACAGGCTCAGTGAGCGGTATAACTATGGAAGAGAGCTCTAAGAAGCAGGCTCCATTTCAAAAATGGTAAAATGGCGAAAGTTCACCAATCATATGCAGGCTAGAAAGCGGCTGAATGTGGCGCGTTAAGGCCGAGTCACCAATTAGTATGGATAGCGTAGTAGAAGGCAGCAACTTCCGAAATATGGGAGCAATACTCTAGCCCAGGTAAATCCTTTCGGCCAAATTCTCACATGTGTCTCGAAAAGTATATCATTTTCTATAGATAGCGTAAATTAAACGTCGAGATCTCATCCACGATTGCACGGTACATCCTTAGGGCACTATGATCCAACCTACGGAGAGGCAAACAGGATTAGCGGACCGGTATGGTAATTTTTCATTAGTTAGGTATCGATATAGATGACGCGACGCGGATTATCACATATAAACAAAGGGTTTCCATTGATTATTCAGATAAATACCGCAGTCCTGACTTAGGTTATTTGATTTTTTCAGGATTTTAACGGCTTCTAGAAAGTATAATGACGTAACGCAAATGAGGGGCCTAACTGAAATAGTCACATTCTGCACTTTTTCAAATTGTTGGGAAATCGCGAATAACCGCTAAGTACATTAAAATTGAAGCAACTTAACTCAAAGTTACATTGGCGGCAGATCGTTTTCGAAGAAAACGTGTCGACATGTAGTTTCTCATATTAAAACTTGTTAGATCAATGAAAAATGACTTTAATATATGGAGAATGTGAATTTTGTGATATAAATATGGATAATGTGAGTTTTGCAACAAAGCCACTAGGAGAACGTTACTTTTGACATCGAACACTGTAGGGCTTGAACAACAAGAAGATATTGAATTGATGTTTTTAAGCATACTTGATGAGTATCCAAACAATAACAAAGGTCACATTTCAATAAATTCAATAAAAAGTAAACAGTCTCACGTGACCGGATCCCAGTGCTCCTATTCGGCAAAATGGATAATGTGAAATTTGCAGACAGACGCTCCAGAAAATGTGAGTTTTGCAACGAAACGAAACGTGCCTTAAAAATGAATGGGATAACGTTAGTTTTGCTGACTATATTTCATGTTGATATGTGCAGTGCAAAATAAAGAAGCGGAATCTATTATTAACCTAATTTCTAAAAAAGAGGAGAATGTGACTTTTGCAGTTAGACCCCTCAAATGAGATGCAGGTTCAAACCGGAAGTGAAGAATTTTTTATAAGCAAGTACCTGCAGGATGTGATGGAATCTAAATTTACCTTGGTTTCCATTCGACCTTTTTACTCTTCATACTTTTATTCGCACTCCGCTGCTTCTCTTCTAACCTGTTCTTTTCAATGGCTGCGCCATCAATGTCACCCTGTTCCAGTTTTCTGATGTCAGGCCTCAATCTTGAATCAGTTGGACAAAGATTTTTCTGCATGTCACGCTCTATTTCATTTAACGACATAGCGAACTCGGTGAACTGGTAATACTACAAAAATAATTGAAAAAATTATGAAATACCGTTTTCAGGCGATTATCATAAAAACACGTCCAGTAGGGCAAAGGAATCGAAGCCGTCGTTAAAGTGTACAAGCCGGACTGAGCTAAATATGGCAACAATGTTCAAAGTCCTGTTCATCTGTGGTCAGTAGGTTACCCTAACCTCGTTGCAGATTTAATACGAGGATGTATCAGAAAAGTAAGTAACCGGTGCTATAGTATAACAGTGAAATATTTATGTATACATAAGGGCTGTTCCAAATTACAGTTCTATCACCGTTCCAGAACTGTTTTCATCATGCCCCGCCCATTTTACAGTTCCAAAAACGGTGATTGGTTGGTACGCTGGCGGACTAGAATCGCAAAATGGGCGGGGCATGATAAAAACAGTTCTAGGACGGTGATAGAACCGTAATTTGGAACAGCCCTATATTCAACACCGGTCAAGAGCGCGCAAAATATTTCGGATAAGAGGCAGGTATGTGGATACAAGCGCAATGTGATGGAAATAACACATTCTTGTATATAATTTTCGACTATATGGTCCCCGTATTTAACAACTTGGTTGTCATCGGGAATAATGGCATAAAGGTCTTCTTCTAAGCAGGTGATGATCTAGAAATGATAAACCGAAAGTCCATCTCAACCAATGCCCAATTTCAGAATTAGCGTCTTTATATGCCACAGTTAAACCTACATATTCTGTGTATTTTTGACCAGACGTGTTAGATGACATCTACGCCCTATTATTGTACAGTTAGGCCAAACTTACTTTATTATTGAATGGATCGCGATTTCAAAGTAACAAACTAACTATTTAAAACCTAAAAAGTATGTACAACTTTATTTGTTAGGCAGTAACGTAAGCACCACAGGTATGTAATCACCACTACATATTCTGTGTATTTTTGACCAGGCGTGTTAGATGACATCTACGCCCTATTATTGTACAGTTAGGCCAAACTTACTTTATTATTGAATGGATCGCGATTTCAAAGTAACAAACTAACTATTCAAAACCTAAAAAGTATGTACAACTTTATTTGTTAGGCAGTAACGTAAGCACCACAGGTATGTAATCACCATTTTTAAAAGCGTGAATTGTAAACAATTGACAAAAAAAGTACGTATACCTTATCACAGGAGTACAGAAAATTTTAATTTGTTTCACAAGGAAATACAACTAGGATAATGTCGTCATTATTAATTTTTAAGAAGTTTAAGTTGGCATAAAATACCGAAAGTCGTGAAAATAAAATGAATAGATGAGTGTTCGCAAGGATAACAGGGATGTTGTCATTAGGAACATCCAGGCTTAATTTTCTTCCTGAGGCATCCTTTCTGTAAACAGGTAAAAATCAAACCGGGCGCGCTTGTGACCGATCACGTTCTATTTAATATACTTATCCCATTGCTTTATCCACTTGTCGTAAACTTGTGAGAAGCTATTTCTCAATAGTCTGTTTAGTATACCTTACAGTAGTGTTGAGCTCTAAGTCTGACTCAACTCTTCGTCCTCTCAATTCTGTTTTGACTTCAGGAAGCACGGAGCAAGGTCAGGGGAGTATAGAGGAGGTGAATCATGATTTCCACCCCTAATTTTTTATTTGTCCGTTGCCAAATCGCTGACCTGTAGGACACTAGCGCGCCGTGGTCAGATTGGTCCTAATCCCACCGATGAAAAGCGCCCAGAACAATCCGGATACTAGGCAGGTATGTGAACACAAGCGCGGCGATCGTTTACTTTTATTTTAATTCCGTTGATTGAAATAAATGGTACTACGAAATATCATAGATTAGATAGATTTTTTCTAACTTTTCGAATGCTGGTAATATTCATTTAGAAACAAGATAAAAAGTTTATTCTACCTATATTTCTTGAAACATTGAAAATTTACTCAAATTCTATGTACTTAAATAAATAATATATGTTTTGAATCTGGTGAATAATGGTATAAAAGTCTTTGACAAAGCACTCAGCAACCTGTCATGATCTAGAAATACTAAACCGAAAGTATATCTCAACTAACATCCAATTTCAGAATTAGCGTCTTTATATGCTACAATTAAACTTAAGTTCCGAATTTTTTTTGAACCAGGTTTGTTTTACATGAAATCAACACCTATTATTATAGTACAGTAAGGCCAAACTTGCTTTATTTCAAAATCACAAAATATTTGTAAAAGATAAATTCTTTTCTGCATAATAATTGACTAACAATTCAAAACCTAAAAAATGTGTAAAACTCAATTTGTTAGGTAGTAACATAAACACCACTGGTACGCAATGACCTTTTTTGAAAGCGTGGATTATAAATAAATGATAAAAAATTTGTGTAGTCATCTACGTATACCTTATTACAGGTTAAAATTTGATTTTTTTTCGCAAGAAAATAAAACTAGGCTATGGTGGTGGTTATTAATTATTAAGAATAAAAGGTAAATTGTCATTAGGCACATCCAAGCTTAGTTTTCTCCCGGCGCGCAAGTGACCGGTGCCGATTAAGGCACCCTTTTTGTAAACAGGTGAACATCAAACCGTGCGCTCTTGTGACCGATCACCAATTAGAATAGTACTACCTAGCTGTATGTACTTTAGGTACATTTATAAACAAAAAATCGGGTTTATTGTTCACCACTTATCAGCACTTTTAACAGTTTTGGGATTTTGCGGTCTTTGGTTGGTTTGGATTGTACAGGGTGACCTAATAAGGATGGACGCCGGCAATATCTCGGTAACCGTTAATCATATAACTTCGAGGAAAAAATATTATACGTAAATTGGCTAAGAGAAATCGCTGGAAACTATTTTCAAATTCCGCAAGTGGCCGCTAGGGGGCGCAACTATTACGGTCAATCAGAAAAATGGCTTTTTCTCAAAAAATATACAAGTAAAGGTATATTATAAATTCTACCATCATGTGGACAGGACAATTTTCGACTTTTTTTTGTTAACAGTTTTTGGTGTACTCGAATCTTGTAAGATGCAGTGGTGGGGGAATATCAAAAAAGTTTTTATTTAAATGGCCATAACTTTGGTATAAGTTAATAGAATTAAACAAGCTAGGTCTCTTTTGAAAGAGCTATTCTTGGTAAATCTGACAACACTGATGTTAGCGTTAGGCTCCAAATCCAGTCCGATCTTCAGATATCACTTGGTGTACCACAGTTTGGTCGTGGGATTGTCTCTTGCTCCGGAGTTCTAATCAATAGCAATATTGAAAACGACTATAGCGTCGGATAAAGGGGAAACAAGCGTTAGCTGTAATTCTACCTGGTAAGATTTATTTCATTTTAGTTTGGGGGTTATTTTGTCACTGTGGGGTTAATCTAACTTTCGTAATCGTAACTAATTGCGACAATCATTTGTTGCCGAACCTTTTTTATATTTTTTTTATCTTCGTCCCGTAAACATCTTTGGGGATTACCATTTCGTGTCCACGCCGACTATCCTGTTACGTGGATTACTGAAGGGCCAAGGGACAATACCTACCGAGAGGATTCAATTGGGCATTATCAACCATCGATATATTTTCGTCGGCTACCGTATCTACGCTGACAGGAATTGTGGCACATTTCATTTTTGTGGGTTTTGTTCATAGTATATGTTTTCCCACATATGTTTTTGGATTTCCAAATTTTGACATATTACGTCACCATTTTCCATTTGGCTTTAGAGTCTAAATTTTTAACAGAATTTTCATAATTGCATAGTTCATAGTATAGTCCATTCTGGCACATTGGGTTTCAGTCAATGAAACTTGATTTATTTTGTAACATATATTGTACATATTTAGATTTAGTCATATAATTTGGTTTCACATTTCCTTGGAAATCGAAATTTTGATAATTATAGTCATCTTTATCATATTTGTATAAATCGTTCAGAATTTGGCATTAACCTACTTGTATTGCATTTATTCGAGTAGACATTTTTCTTTGCACTAAATCGACGACTATATTTACCTTACTCAGAGGAGTAAAGGATATAAGGGTGGTAGGTCAACCCTGTGCATTTAATTAGTTATAAGTAACGTTGTACTATTGCATTACAGATATTTTCCCTATTGTATAGCTATTTACTACTTCTTCTTTCACTGAATTCACCATTTATATTGAGATTCATTTTTCATTATATAATTGCATTACCATTTAGTAGTACATTTGCATAGCCTGTGATATTAATATTTTTACCTTTTAATAAATTGATTTTATGAAAGCACTCCTGTATTATTTTCCCATTGGCACTCACTTGATTTGCTGAAGGGCTTGTATAGGTGGCTATCTACTGCCTATGCATAGCAAGAACCACACCTGAGAGATATATATATAGTGTAGTACAGTGAATTTGGCATGTGAGTTTTAAATTTCACGAATTTAGGCACACATCCCAAACTCACCATACATATTAGTAACTTCTACAGAGACATTTCATAGTAACATTCTTAGCATCCCGTCTTAGAATCCAACCCAACATTACTCACCACTAACATTTGGCGCCCAACTTAAAAAAACAACTTTAAAAATTCATATACATAGATATTCTTGTTTTGAAATCAAGTGCACATGGGAAATAATATTCGAATGGTCACTGAGTTATAAGTCATATATTTTGTATTACCTTTACATAGATTTCTAATTATTGTACTGTTTTAGGTAAAATCTTCAAAGAAACTGAGTCAATCTTCACTGAAAGAAAGCCAAAGTACCAGAGAACACCAAAGAACTGCCATAGGCATTCATCCAGGTCTACACCTATCCTAACCTTGGACACAGCTTGTCTGGAGAGCTCTCTACGCTTCGAAGTCAGCTGCAAGTCAGGACATCGAAACATACCTACCATAAATTTCGCAGGACTAGTGGTAGTATTATTTGACCTTGATTTTGCAGAATATTTCTTTTTCTTTCCTCTACACGTGCCAACAGCAGTATATTTAATTTTAACATCGCAATCGTGTGTCTAAGATTTTAAAACAATTTGCTTACATATTTTTGAGTTTCTAGTAAATTCTATAGTTCAACACGTCAAAAATGTCACCTGATCGATTGAATAAAGATGAGCTGGAATATGAGATTGATTTACGTGGAGTTTTACCACAAGGCAATACCAAAGAGTTAGTAAAGACCTTAAGAGAGCTACTTAACTTAGAAAGTGAGGGGTCAGTCCTTTACAATCAATTATAAATTTGATAGCATTAGTGAGTTGAAAATTTGCAATGATAAGTTAACAGAATTACAGGCCTCATTGAGTCAAGAATTCACTACTTCAGTCATAAAGAGACTTAGAACAAAGTTCAACCACTTGATTGGCAGAATAGAAAGGATTCAGCCTAAAGATGAGGCAGAATCAGAATTTAGATCTAAACTGTTAGCATCAGTATTAAAATTGTTGTCTGAGTTCAAGTCTAAGGAATCTCGAAATCCAGATCCAGAGACTGTTCCAGTAGACTTTGCTTTTCAACAAGTGCTAGGAGATAACGCTCTTCCTGCACAGTCAACTCTAACTTCACCAAATATCTCAGTTCAAAGTGCTGTTCAAAATGTTAACACTGATCTCAGGAATATGCACATTGATCGTAGAATAAACTTTAAGACACTTGGTTTGAAGTATTCATGGAGTAATGATGCCATAAGTTTAAATGCCTTTTTTGAAAGAGTAAATGAATTTTGTTCAGTTAGGGATATATCTAAAGAGCAATTATTTAAAAGTGCTGCAGATCTATTTGAGGGTTATGCTTTAGTATACTTTCGTGCAATTAAGCATAAAATTAATAATTGGGGAACTTTGACTACTCTTTTTAGAGAGGAATTTTTTAGAGATGGTGATTCAAAGATCTGGGAACAAATAAAACTTAGAACACAGGGTGAAACTGATACTATAGCTATCTATGTTGCCTATATGACTAATTTGTTTAACAGACTATCATTCAGTGTTGAGGAAGAAATGCAATTGAAGATTATTTGTGATAGAATTCTTCCAGAATATCAGATTAGGTTGGATTTGGTAGATGTCAGTAGTATTGAACATCTTATTAAGATTTGTAGGAAAATTGAGGATACCAAACGTAAAGTAGAGAATTTTCTTCCACCTTCAGTGACTTCTAAGGCTATAGAGGTAGATTTAGAGTATAAAAGGGATAAGGGTTCAGGCAAGAAGAAAATTGACAATTTGGAGTTAGAAATATTAGTATCTCTCGGTTCAGATGGGACAAAAGGGAAAAAGAAAGGTTCAGGGAACTCGAAACATCGTTCTTATGATTCAGGGAAAAGTAGGTCAAGAGATAGTTCTGTAAATAGTAATGTTAGTTCTTGCAGTAGCAAAATTTCGGATAGTTGCAATGTAAATATTAGAGATTTTAGGAATAGTGCACATAGAGGTAGAAATTCATTTGAAAATAGATACAGATCCAACAGTAGGGATAAATATGAACGTCGTCCATATAGAGACGAAAGTTTTAGTGTATGTAGAAAATATTTTGATGATAATCAGCAAATGTCAAAGGATTGTTAGATTTAGGTGCAAACAGGGTTTTCATAAATGAGAATTTTGAAGAAAAGTTAAAAAATATTGGTGTCACTTTGAATACTACCAATAATATGTCTTGTACAGTAGCCAGTGATAACAAACTTACTTGTTCTGCATATATGTCAATACCTATCAAGTTAAAAAACAAAGTTCACCTGTTTGATGCTATAGTAGTTCCGAACTTAAGACATGAGATAGTATTAGGTATAATATTTTGGATTAAGATGGGAATAATACCAGATTTAAGGAAAGGTGAATGGTATTTTGACGATAGTGAGTCGATTAACTTTTCTGTAAACTCTATTGAAACGGCTTCTGATTTGACTCTTGGAGAACGGGAAAACTTAGAGATGATAATTAATGAATATTTTGACTCAATGAGCAATGTAAAATTAGGGTGTACCAATTCATTTGAACATAATAGACCAAGAGGTCACGAAGTTATTAGAGTTAGAGGTAATTGAAAAAAGTGACAGTGGGTGGCGTTCGCCTATCTTATTGACTCCTGAGAAAGACGGAAGCTATAGGTTCTGTGTTGACTTTAGGAAGTTAAATCAAGTAACGGAAAAGTGTGCTTATCCTCTTCCTAGGATCAGTTATATTTTAGACAACTTAGGCAATTCAAAATTTATAACAACAGCTTTCACAGCACCTAATACAGGTTTGTTTTGTTTTAAAAGACTTCCTATGGGTTTAGCAAATGCCCCAGGAACATTTCAAGCACTAGTCGGTAAACTGTTTGGCCCAGAGTTGGAACAATACGTGTTTAAGTACATGGATGATATCGTGATAGCTACACCTGATTTTGCAAGCCATATTAGAATTTTAAAAGAAATTTTTGACAGATTAAAGAATGCAGGCTTAACCCTGAATAAAGATAAATGTCAATTTTGTCGTAGTGAACTTAAATTTTTGGGATATGTTGTAAATAGGCAAGGCTTACATGTAGATCCAGATAAAGTTAGTACAGTAGCAAACATGCCACGTCCAAGAACACCTAAAGACATTTGTAGAGTCATTGGCATGGTAATGTGGTACAGGAAATTTATTCCAAATTTATCGACGATAATCGAGCCACTTACAAATTTAACCAGGAAAAATGTTAAATTCAATTGGACTGCTCAGTGTGAACAGGCCTTCAGTCAAATAAAGAACACTCTTATTGAAGCACCAATACTTTCTTGTCCAGATTTCAATTACAGTTTCATTTTACAGTGTGATGCAAGTTTAAGTGGTTTAGGTGCTGTTTTGTCACAATATTATAACGGTAAAGAACATGTTATTTGCTATTTGTCTAGAGCATTAACCAACGCAGAGCGAAAGTACACAGTAACAGAACTAAAATGTTTAGCAGTCTTGTGGAGTGTTGAAAAATTAAGATACTATTTAGAACAAGAGGAGTTCACAGTTTATACTGACCATTGGAGCCTTTTATGGTTGTCAAATTTAAAGAATCCACAAGGTCGCTTAGGTCGTTGGATAGTACGTCTTCAACAGTATAACTTTAAAATTGTTCACAGACCAGGAAAATATCATTTAGTACCTGATTGTTTATCTCGAGCTGTACCTTTCAATTTAGAAGCTTCAGAAGTCATTATAGAACAAAAAGATCGTGATCAATGGTATCAAAATTTAATGTTAAAAGTTGAACAAGTACCATTAAAATACCCTCAGTTTAGAGTTGACAATGGTAAATTGTATAAATTAGTAAAAAGAGATGAGTTAGATATAACATATTGGAAACTAGTAATTCCCAAATCCAAACGTAAGAAAATTCTTAGTACATTTCTTGACAATCCTACAACTGGTGGTCATTTTGGAATGTACAAAACATATTGTGCCAGCTCGGCCCTGTACGGCCGGCCATTTATAAATATATAAACGGAGCACGGGCAACCAGCCAGTCACTCAGTTACAGTTCGAGTCAATAGAGCGCAGCAGTCGAACACGCGTAGTCCAGTGGCGCGCGCGAAATAAATGAAGTGTGATATAAATTAGTGAAGTTAAGGACCAATATAAATTAGTGTAGTGACTTTAGATAAATTAGACTGTATTAGGCTAGGTGTAGTGTACATAGTTAGTGAAAATAAATAGTTAAATCCGTACCAAATGTTTTCGTGCCCAATCGGACTAAAGACTCGTAACAGTGGTGTCAGATGTGGGGCAGACTGATTGATTGGGCAACGTGGTACGGACAGTTAAGTGAATAAACTGTGAAGATGGTGAGATTCAGTGAACTGAAGGTGGTGGATTTAAGGAGAGAGCTCGATGAACGCGGTGCCGATAGCTGCGGGCTGAAGGCCGTCCTCCAGGATCGACTCCGACAAATAATGATTGAAGAGGTTGAGGACCCAGATACTTTCGAATTCGAGTCACCTGGATTCGAGTGGGCCAAGAAGCTCGAAGCAATCTCGAAACAGTCGGAATCTGCTCGACTGTCGCTTGAGTCAAAAATCGAAGCAAGCTCTAAACAGTTGGAATCTGCTCGACTGTCGCTCGAAGCAAAAATTGAAGAAAGCTCCAAACAGTCGGAATCTGCTCGACTGTCGCTCGAGTCAAAAATCGAAGCAAGCTCTAAACAGTCGGAATCTGCTCGACTGTCGCTCGAAGCAAAAATTGAAGCAATCTCCAAACAGTCGGAAACGCTCCAATAAAAAATCGAACATTCTCTCAGCGAGATTACTGCTTTTAAAAAGGACATTGAAGAAAGAATCGGCACCAGAATTGACATCTTAGAATCGAAAATGGCAGAGGAAAGAGAAGATCTCAAGAGGAGATTGGAAAAACAGAACGAAGGTCTCAAGAGGGGATTGGAAAAACAGAAAGAAGATCTCTGAGACAACATCCGACGCCTGGACGCAGAGATGAACAAGTTGCGAATGGAGCTTCAGGCTACAAGTGTAACCACACCAAGTGACCTGAAGGTAGGAGTTTCGTGCAGGCCGAGACTGAAACCTCCTCAGTACGATGGGAAAACGTCCTGGAAGAACTACCTCCTCCAGTTTGAAGCGGCCGCAAACGCCAATGGTTGGTGAGAAGGCGACAGCTTTGACGTTAGCACTGAGAGGCGAAGCTACAGATGTTCTTCAGATGCTATCACCGACAGCACGAGGGGACTACGAACAGCTAGTCAGACACCTGGAAATGAGGTTTGGCCAAGCCAGGTTCGGTCACGTTTTCCACGCTCAGCTGAAGAATCGCAACCAACGACCAAATGAGCCGCTGCAAGAATTTGAAGCAGACATAGCCCGATTAGTTCGACTGGCATATCCGACGGCTCCGCAAGATCTAATGGAGCGACTAGCTGTGGAGGCGTTTGTGGGTGGTCTTCATAATGCCGAAATGCGTCAAGCTGTAGCTCTCGCACATCCGAAGCGTCTGGTGGATGCGCTGGCCAGATCTTTAGAATTTGAGGCAGTGAAAAAGGCTTACCAGTGCCAGGCCCGAGTTCGGGAGTGTGAAGGTAGGACAGATGTGGCGGTCCTAGTTGAGGAACTGCGGCAGGTTATTAGTGAGTCCCGTCCAAAGAAGAAAGAAGATCCGATGCTAAGTGAGGTCGAAGAGCGGAGGCGATGCTCCACCCGCGTCCGGAAGAGTTCAAGAAGAACTGCTCGTGTGGCCTACGTTGGGCAGCAGGCGACCAGTCTGTATTTGGATGGCTTCGTGGACGGCAGACAGAAGCTGATGCTTCTGGATACGGGTGCGACGAAGACTATCGTGCGACCTGATGTGCTCCAGAAGAGTGCTGATGTAAGGCCAGCAAGATGGCGGCTTCGTACTGCTACCGGGCAGCCCGAAAACATCCATGGGGAAGCCGACATACAGCTCCAGTTTGGGAACACCAAAATCAAACATCGAGTTTTGGTAGCCGACGTCGAGAACGAGGTGATAGTTGGAATGGATATCATGGACACTTATGGATTCCAACTGGACCTGAGACATGGTACCCTGCTAGTCCAAGAGGAAGAGGTAGTCCTACACCGACGTCAAGAAGAGGCTGTCCAGGTGGTGCTCTCAGCAGAAACTGTCATCCCAGGAAGGTGCGAGGTGGTGATCGAAGCCTGCCTGATTGATGGCGCTGATCGAGGGAGCGTCATCTTGTTCGAACCTAAACCGGATGATGAGCTGATTGGCCGTGGCATCGCCATTGGAAAATGCCTGGTACGAGCTGATGATGCAGTTCCGGTGAGGTTGCTGAACGCGAATGGCTTTCCGGTACACCTCAGGAAGGGAATACCACTGGGTCGTTGTTCTCCAGTCTCATCAGTGGTGAGGAGTGTAAACGCATCAGACCAACAAAATGAGCGGTTGCATGAGAAGCTGACTGAGTTGGTGGCTGATTCGTCGAAAGGCTTGAACAGGGAACAACAGAAGAGGCTGAGGGTATTCGTCACAGAATACCAGGATATCTTCGATGTTGGCGTTGGAAAGAAGGGGAGGACAAATGTGGTCCGACACAAGATCCATACGGGCGATGTAACACCTATTCGGCAACCACCAAGGACGCTACCACTGGCCAAACGAGAAGAAGCGGATAGGATCATCAAGGAAATGGAAGAAGAAGGGGTGATCGAGCAATCAGTGAGTCCTTGGTTATCGCCGGTTGTACTGGTGAAGAAGAAGGACCGGTCGACACGATTCTGCGTGGGCTATCGGCAGCTCAATAACGTCACGAAGAAAGACAGCTACCCTCTGCCAAGAATCGACGACACCCTAGACACTTTGGCGGGTTCGAAGGTGTTCTCCACGCTTGATCTGAAGAGTGGCTACTGGCAAGTCGAGATGGACCCAGGGGATAAGGAGAAGACCGCGTTCACCGTCGGCTCAGGGTTATGGCAGTTCACGGTTATGCCGTTTGGGCTGTGTAATGCACCAGCTACATTTGAGAGGCTTTTGGAGACTGTCTTGAAGGGGCTGTCTTGGGAAACCTGCTTGGTCTACCTAGACGACATCATCGTGGTTGGGAAATCGTTCGACGATCAAATCAAGAACCTGGAACAAGTATTTAAGAGGCTGCGCCAATCAGGCCTCAAGCTGAGGCCCAAGAAGTGCCATCTGTTCCAGAAGAAGGTGCAATATTTAGGACATGTGGTTTCCCAAGAAGGCATAGCAGTGGATCCTCAGAAGATCGAAGCAGTGAGAGGATGGCCGGTACCCAGGAACAAACATGACGTAAGAAGCTTCCTAGGTCTGTGTACCTACTACCGTCGATACGTGGCTGGATTTGCAACCATTGCGAAGCCGCTTACTAGGCCTACGGAGGAAGGCCGCAGGTTCCAGTGGGGAAATGACTGCCAGCAAGCTTTCGACCTGCTGAAGAAGGCTCCCTCGACGGCTCCAGTGCTAAGCTATCCCCTCCCTACTGGCAAATTTGTGTTAGACACCGATGCGAGCAACGTGGGGATAGGCTCAGTTCTGTCGCAGATACAAGATGATCGAGAGGTGGTGATCGGCTATTTCAGCAAGACGCTATCTAAGCCCGAGAGAAACTATTGCGTCACTCGGAGAGAATTGCTGGCCATCGTCAAGTCTGTGGAGCTCCTTTACAAGTACTTGTACGATGGGAAGTTCCTGCTGAGGACGGACCATGCATCCCTGACATGGCTACTTCGGTTCAAGAGGGACAGGTAGCCAGGTGGATCGAGAGACTGCAGGAATTCGACTTTGACATTGAACACCGTGCTGGCAAGTCTCATGGGAATGCGGATGCACTTTCGAGGAGACCGTGTCCCGACGACTGCGCTCACTGCAACTGAGCCGAGACGAAGGACGCTATGACCAGGAGAACCACCGTTGTGGATGATCGCTGGCAGCCTACCTAACTCCAGAAAGACCAAGAAGGGATCTCAGCCTGAAACTGACAATCGAGTGGAAGAGGGAAGACCAACGACCGAGCTGGCAGCAGGTTTCACCTTACTCGCCTACCGTCAAGTCCTACTGGGCTCAGTGGGACAGTCTGGTGATGGAGGACGGCATCCTGCGACGAATACTTGAGGACAAAGAAGGGACCCAGGAAAGAAGACAGACCGTGGTGCCTAGGAACCGCGTGGCCAAGGTACTTGGGGAAATTCACAGCGGAACCAGTGGAGGTCATCTGGGCGTGGCCAAGACCCTGGAGAAGGTTCGGGAGCGGTTCTACTGGTTTAGGTGCAAGGAAGACGTCAAGAAATGGTGCAGGAAGTGTACAGTTTGTGCCGCTAGCAACGGTCCACAGAGGCGTAAGAAAGCTCCTATGCGCCAATACAACGTCGGAAGTCCCTTCGAGAGGATCGCTATCGACGTAGCAGGACCTTTTCCGGAGAGCGAAGCTGGGAACAAGTACATCGTCGTGGTGATCGACTACTTTAGCAAATGGGTCGAAGCTTACGCTCTGCCAAACCAGGAGGCCGCAACCGTTGCTGACTCTCTGGTCAAGGACTGGATTTGCCGTTTTGGAGTTCCGCTCGAGCTGCATTCGGATCAGGGAAGGAACTTCGAGTCTGCGCTCTTCCGGAACGTGTGCAAAACTTTGGGGATTAGGAAGACTCGGACCACGGCGTTACATCCTCAGTCGGACGGCATGGTGGAGAGGATGAACAGGACGGTGAACCGCTATTTTGCCAAAGTTGTCTCCGACCACCACGGGACTGGGACAGCTGGCTACATCTCTTCCCATTGGCGTACCGCTCGGCAGTCCATGAAACTACGGGAGAGACACCAGCCAGTATTGTGTTTGGGCGAGAGCTCCGGCTAGCTTGTGACCTCATGTTTGGATGCAAACCAGGGGACGATGTGGCGGGCGAAGATTACGTTGCCAACCTTCGCAGGAGAATGGACGAGGCCCACGAGAAAGTTCGCCATAATATTCGCACCGCAAGCGACCGCATGAAGATGACGTACGACGTAGGGTCCAGCGAAACAGCGTACCAACCTGGAGACCTGGTCTGGCTGAACAACCCTCAGAAACGCCGTGGCTTGTCACCGAAGCTCCAGAGTTCCTGGGAGGGCCCGTATGAGGTTTTCAAGAAGATCAACGGCGTAATCTATCGCATCAAGAACGCCAACGGTGGAAAACCCAGAGTAGTACACTTCAACAGGTTGGCTCCGTTGGCTGGAGATAATGCGGAAGCGCAAGTTAGAGAACTCCAGCAACTCCGACCGGAACTTCGAGAATTTCATGGCCACTCACACTGGTACAGCGAAGGCTAGGTTTGGCGTGACTCGTGAGGAACATCGAGATTTGTTCACGGTGCCGGATGAGTACGCGTTGGCACATTGTGTCGCAAGAGATCTTCGGATGTCCCGAGGGATTGCCAGTGAATTCCAACGTCTGTTTGGCCAAGTGGACGAACTGAAGAGACAGGGTGGACGAGTTGGACAAGTGCTGGAGTTACGAAGTGGCCAGAGGCGACTCTACTACTTGATCTCGAAGGAGAAGTCCTATCAGAAACCGACGTAACGGACTGTATGGGAGGCATTTCTGGACCTCAGAGAGAAGCTGCTAACCGCAAATGTTTTGAAGCTGGCGATTCCTAAGCTAGCTTGCGGACGGGACGGCATGGATTGGCGGATCATCCGAAACATGCTAGAAGTCCTCTTCAGGTTCACGGGAATCGAAATTCTGGTCTGCAGCTGGAACCCGAGAGGGCCGACAGATCACAGGACCGTGGATTGCTTCTTTTACCGAACATCTGGCTGTAAGAAGGGCGTACTGTGTCCATTCAGACATGAACGTTTCAGGGACGAAACGGCCTTAAGGAGGGGGCAGTGTGCCAGTTCGGCCCTGTACGACCGGCCATTTACACGACATCTAGAATTCAGACGTCCAGAATCTTTCCCGAACCGACGGTAGCGGCACGCAAGGGTTCTGGGCGTTCTCAGGCATCTATATAAACGGAGCACGGGTAACCAGCCAGTCAGTCAGTTACAGTTCGAGTCAAAAGAGCGCAGCAGTCGAACACGCGTAGTCCAGTGGCGCGCGCGAAATAAATGAAGTGTGATATAAATTAGTGAAGTTAAGGACCAATATACATTAGTGTAGTGACTTTAGATAAATTAGACTGTTAAGTATTAGGCTAGGTGTAGTGTACATAGTTAGTGAAAATAAATAGTTAAATCCGTACCAAGTGTTTTCGTGCCCAATCGGACTAAAGACTTGTAACAATATCATAGAATCTCTTCCAAGTACTTTTGGCCAGGAATGAAATCAGATATCACTCGATACGTCAACAAATGTTAAACTTGTTGTTCACTTAAACCCGAACAACAATTGAAGGCTGGAGAAATGGGTACAAAGCCAAAAGTTGATCGATGTTGGCAATTTATCGCAACTGATCTAGTAGGACCGTTACCTAGAAGCTCTAAAGGAAATCAATATATATTAGTTGTTACGGATTATTTTAGCAAATTTACATTAGTTTTTCCATTACGCAGAGCAATTGCGTCAAGCATTGTAAAGATCATGGAAGAACAAGTTTTTCTTTTGTTTGGAGTACCAGAGTATTTGAAATGTGACAACTTTTTTACTTTTTGAATCCTGACCGTCGGTACCAAATATTTAGTAAAACAATCTTGGGATACGGTCAATTATTATATTTCTAAAATATAATTTTTTTTATTACGACGTTTCGACGCTTCTATTAGGCGTCATCTTCAGGTATTAAAACTAAAATAAAATATCAAAAATGTCAAACAGATACAAGATGACTAACATTCACAATTAATTTTTTTTTTTAAACAGAATTACAATTTAAAACTTTATTAAATTAATTGTGAATGTTAGTCATCTTGTATCTGTTTGACATTTTTGATATTTTATTTTAGTTTTAATACCTGAAGATGACGCCTAATAGAAGCGTCGAAACGTCGTAATAAAAAAAATTATATTTTAGAAATATAATAATTGACCGTATCCCAAGATTGTTTTACTAAAAAAAAAAAAATGTGACAACGGAGTTCAGTTCAAAAGCAAAGAGTTTCAAAAGTTAGCAAATGAATATAATGTTAAATTATACTTCAATCCTTTATACCTTCCAGAGCCAAACTTTACGGAAAGATTCAACAGAGTGATTAAAACTATGATAGCTAGTTATATTGATCAAAACCATAAGAAATGGGACTCACATTTAGCTCAGCTTGCGTATGCTTATAGAACTGCTGTACATCAGGTTACAGAGAGATCGCCTTACATGATAAATTTTGGTTGTGATATGGTCATCGATAGTAGCGAATATCAGTTTGTTCGTGATAAGGCAAAAGCTGTAGGCAATATCGATACCAATGTTAAGGTTAGCGATAGGATCAAGAATTTAGATGCATTACGATCATTTGTTAAATCTAAACTCAAGTCAGCTCATGAGAAAACAAAACACGACTACAATCTCAGACATCGTCCAGTTCAATATGTTGTTGGGGACCGTGTCCGGAAGAAAGAACACACACTGTCTAGCGCAGCAAAGGATTATTCTGCGAAGTTAGGATTGAAATATACCGGTCCATTTAGAATAAAACGCAAACTTGGTATTAATGTATATGAATTAGAAGATGATAATGGCATTTCTAAAGGTAATTGGCATGTTTCGCAGTTAAAGCCTGATAAAACAAGTTCAGACTTACAGTTAGATGATGATGAGTAGAACGTTCTATTGTTACTGGCAGTTTTGGTGAGCACCGGATACTCTAAGTCAAAAATTGGATTTTGGGTTCAACAAAAAAAATTGTGCAAATTATTTTTTGCGGAGCAAAAGGGGTATATGTTACGGTCGGAAATCGCGCGATGCGAATATTCAGGGTATTACGTCTAGCTCGCCTGGACTATCGAAATCAAATTGGTATTATGTCTAGCTCGCCCGGACTATCGAAATAAAAATTAGTTGATCTGCGAAGTGGGGATGCCGTCGTCGTGGAAATACAGGTATAAATAAGCCAATCCGGATCGAGGTCGCTCTCTTGGGTTCCAAATCCAGTCCGATCTTCAGATATCACTTGTACGGAATAAAGATATACCACTGTTTGGTCGTGGGGTTGTTTCTTGCTCCGGAATCCTACTCAATAGCAATATTGAAAACCACTATAGCGTCGGATAAAGGGGAAACAAGTGTTAGCTGTAATTCTACCTGGTAAGATTTATTTCATTTTAGTTTGGGGGTTGTTTTGTCACTGTGGGGTTAATCTAACTTTCGTAATCGTAACTAATTGCGACAATCATTTGTTGCAGAACCTTTTTTATATCGTCGGCTACCGTATCGAGCTCACCAAGGTCGCCAGACAGAAAGATAAGTTGTGTGTATGTTTTTTCCTAGCCCTCCGCAGAACGGGTGAGTCTGAGTACCAGCTTAGCACGGGTGTGGCCTCTGAGGACATAAAGTCATTTGACAGTCATTGACGAAAAACATTTATGTTTGAAAAACCAAAGAAACTATTTTGTGTTTCGATGTTTATTACATAAGGAAATTAATAGAAAACATGTTTTCGATACTTAAAATGCATGCTTAGTTTAAACTTTGTAATATCAATACATTTTTGTAATATATAGCTAGCGAATCTCAATAATCTCACTATTTATATATTTGACAGAAACATGGTAAGATTTATTTCATTTTAGTTTGGGGTTGTACATGCTCCAAACAAAGCGATTTCGTACATTTTTGGCAAAAATGTCGCGTATTGAGATTTCTACAGTAAAAGAATTTCCCACGTTTCTGGTCTGCACTGGGTGCATCAGGCCACCTAATGTGGTCTCTGCATCTGAACTGGAACTCTCTGGCAAAGTAGCAGATTCATTTAAAACGTTAGCATCCGAATCTTCTTGCTCTGTTTCTCTATCATGTTGCAGTTCTTCACACCCATCAATTTCAGAATCATCACTTTCCAGAACTTTCTTTTCATCAACTTCGTCGTTAGATTTAAGTTCCTCTCACACAGCCAAAAGTCTTGCTTGTTCCTTTTCATAGGCATGATTTCAAGTCATATTACACTAAATTAAATGAAAATAGCTGTTTATGTCATAAAAGTCACACCAAATTTCAATGCACCTCACCTGATACTTATGTAACGTTAGTGCACGGGTATGTCCTCACAGGCCAAATTGCGCGATATTACCAGGACGAACGTATATGCCGCACTGATTACGTTACTGATTCGTACTAGTATAACATAGAAGAAGGTAGGTAGAGCCCCACGCTCCGCTGAAATAAAATAGGAGTAACTTCGCATGAATTAAATAGGTGCTGTCCTCACAGGACATACCCGTTCCACGGAGGGCTAGGAGTAGTTTTTTTTGCGCGTTACATTCCTGGATGATGAGGTTGCCAAGGTTGTAGATATTTTGGTACGCTGACAGGAATTGTGGCACATTTCATTTTTGTGGGTTTTGTTCATAGTATATGTTTTCCCACATATGTTTTCGGATTTCCAGATTTTGACATATTACGTCACCATTTTCCATTTAGCTTTAGAATCTAAATTTTTTAACAGAATTTTCATAATTGCATAGTTCATAGTATAGTCCATTCTGACACATTGGGTTTCAGTCAATGAAACATTGATTTATTTTGCAACATATATTGTACATATTTAGATTTAGCCATATAATTTGTTTCCACATTTCCTTGGAAATCGAAATCTTGATAATTATAGTCATCTTTATCATATTTGTATAAATCGTTCAGAATTTGGCATTAACCTACTTGTATTGCATTTATTCGAGTAGACACTTTTCTTTGCACTAAATCGACGACTATATTTACCTTACTCAGAGGAGTAAAGGATATAAGGGTAGTAGGTCAACCCTGTGCATTTAATTAGTTATAAGTAACGTTGTACTATTGCATTACATATATTTTCCCTGTTGTGTAGCTATTTACTACTTCTTCTTTCACTGAATTCACCGCATTTATATTGAGATTCATTTTTCATTATATAATTGCATTACCATTTAGTAGTACATTTGCATAGTCTGTGATATTAATATTTTTACCTTTTAATAAATTGATTTTATGAAAGCACTCCTGTATTATTTTCCCATTGGCACTCACTTGATTTGCTGAAGGGCTTGTATAGGTGGCTAGCCACTGCCTATGCATAGCAAGAACCACACCTGAGGTATATATAGTGTAGTACAGTGAATTTGGCATGTGAGTTTTAAATTTCACGAATTTAGGCACACATCCCACACTCACCATACATATTAGTAACTTCTACCGAGACATTTCATAGTAACATTCTTAGCATCCCGTCCTAGAATCCAACCCAACATTACTCACCACTAACAGGATTCTATTTAAAATAAATTAAAATCGGGGATACTTGTTTAAAAATTCGGAAAAATAATTTATAACTTGGCAACGTCGATAACGCGAAAAAAATATTACAAGGCGAGATAGGATATCAGTAGATATTTTGATTTAAAATAAAAAATACAGGGTGTTACATTTAAAAAAACAAAGTTAAATGACCTTCATGTTGCCGTAATTTAAAATTCTGTCAAAAACACCCTGTAGATACAAATTGCTGGTAATATCCAAAATAATATCCACTTGATATTCAAGTAACTCGCTGTATAATATTATTGAGAAAAGTTGAAGAAATATATAAATTTGGAGGTATTACTTGCAAATCCGGAAATTAATACATAATAAATTATAACTTGGCTACGTCGCAACCGATCCCAAAAATATTTTAGGGTTGAATAGAATAGAGATCAATAATGAAAACTAGAAGAATTTAAAAAAAGGTATAGTTCCGTACAAAAAAATTAAGTTGATCACTACCCTACTTTCCCGCAACACCCTGTATATTTCGAAATATTTTTACAATATGCGTCTTAAGTAACCAATTGACTTTGTTATTTGACGTTTTCTTCTATCACGTATACCTTGCGAGATATCGAATAATTACACACTAACTTTTTTTTTTTCAATAGGAGCGTTGCCGACGCCTTGGCTAACCGGAGCAAGTGGCTCCTATGAAGGCACAGCTACCCTGAAACCGTCGTTCAGACATATCTTCTCGAGTAGCCGCATCTATCACATCATCACTTGTCTGTTCTTCCAACCCTACATCTCCCTTCCCCCGAATGGATTAGGAGTTTAAGCATCCGCTTCTTGCACTTCCTGGAATTATGCTAATGGGCTGTCGTTATTGGTATTACCCCGTTCATCTTTCTCTTTGTAGCTCATGATTTCTCTGGCCAACGTCTTTATTGCCTTCCATGCCTGTTTGCTCTCGAGCATCACTTTGACCAGATTCTCGGGAGTTATCTGTTGTCCGACACGAGACGTGGCCTTGTTCCTCATTTGCGACCATGCTGGGCAGCAAAATAACGTATGATGTGCATCATCTATCTCCTCACAATATACGCATTTGTCGCTCTGCCTTTTCCCGATTCTTTTGAGGTAAGAGCTGAAACTACCATGCCCAGTAAACAACTGCGTCATGAAATAATCTATGTCACGGTGTGTGCAGTTTAGCCACATATCGATGTCTGGTATCAACCTCTTTGTCCACTGCGCCACATGATTGTTTAGTTCCCACTCCATCTGCCACTCCCTTATAATTGACCTTCGTATTTCTTTTCTTAAACCCGGTAAAAGACAACCTCTGTTTTCGTGTAATAATCGCCTTTCTTTTGCCAACAGATGTATCGGAATCTCAGCTGCCAGAACCTGGATACCTTTTGTGGGTGCTGTTCTGTATGCCCTTACAACCCTCAACAGCACTTTTCTTTGAGTCTTCTCCATCATTGCTCTGTATGCTTTCTTTTCTAACGCATTACTCCAGACTGGGGCTGCATACAATAGTGTTGAGTGTATCACCCCACAGAGTAGATGCCTCTTGGAATAGCTGGGGCCACCTATATTCGGCATGATTCGAGTCAAAGCCGCTAGTTTCCGTTCTGCCTTAAGCGCTGTGCTTTTAATATGGTGTGAAAAGGTACCATTTCTGTCTAGCGTGACACCAAGGTAACTGATCGACTGTGCCGGAACTATCACTGTGTCATGCAGCTTAAAAGCTACATTGTCTCTCTTAACCCTTGGACCTTTAAGAATAACTTCCTCCGTCTTGTGGTGAGCAAGTTCAAGCAAGTAGCTATCCATCCAGACGCTGATCCTTCTGAGTGATTCATTTACCCTAAAAGTTAGCTCGTTCTCATCTGCGGCATTCACCACTATCTCATATGCGGCATTCACCACTACTGCCAAATCGTCAGCAAATGCAATAGCAATTGCACCTTCCGGTAGTTCTGTTCTCAATACTTGATCATACAGGATGTTCCATAGCGTCGGACCCAGAACTGATCCTTGTGGTACTCCTGCAGTTACTTTGAGTACTTGCTGTCTTGCTATCTGTAGCCTACGATCCACAAAATAGGCACGCACTAACCTCCGCAAATAGAGGGAAATATTCTTATTTCTTAGTTCTTCCAGTATGAGGCTCCATGTTGCAGTATTAAATGCATTTTTTACATCTAGGGTGACTAACGCGACCCATCTATCTCTAGTTTCATATTTTATTTTGAGTACCGTCTGAATAGCGTCAATTGTTGAACGGCCTTTTCTAAATCCATACTGATGATCTGCAAGGTTTGAGCTATTTTCCATTTCGCCTATCAACCTTTCCCTAATAAGCCGCTCGTATAGCTTGCTAAGAGTGCTTAGTAAACAAATAGGCCTATATGATGTTGGAAGTCCTGTCGTTTTAGCACCTTTCGGCAGCAAAACTAGTTTCGCGACTTTCAACTCTGATGGAAACTCTTGCACTGCTAGCAGATTATTCAACGTTGCTAATATCCATTCAGGAACGACTTTGATTGCCTCTTTCACTGCTTCTGGGGGTACACCATCTATACCAGGTGCCTTCCCTGTTTTGATGGCGTCTACGGCTTTTGATAGTTCTTCTCGCGTGAAGAGTCTTACCTCTTTAGATACTGGTATCACCTCCAGATCATCTAACTTAGAAGGAAAGAGTTCCATTGCTATCTGTATCCTTTTCTCTACCGTTAGATCTACTGGCATTCTATTTGTCAGTTTCCCCGTGACGATCCGATATCCATCTCCCCATATATCTGCATCTAGAGCTGCGCACAATTCCTGCCACAGCTTTTTTCTGGATCTATCTATCTCTTGCCTGAGTTCCCTTTTCCTCTGTTTATATTCTGCTAACATTAACTGTGCATCTTCAATGGTATGGCAAGGTCTGTTCCTTCTGGAGTATCTTCGCTGAGCTGCTATGCATTCCCGCCGTTTGGTTGCTATTTCCGCATTCCACCAGTATCGTACGGAGCTACGCTGTTCCCCTACATATTGCGTACTTAACTGACATGCTTCTCTGATAGCTTCCACACATGAGACGACCTTGTAGTTGTCTGCTCCGACGGACTTGGCTTTCCAATCTAGCAACAACTTAAAAGTCTCCCAGTCGTAGTGTATTTTCATTTTATCCTTTTTGCTTTCAGATATACCTTTGCAATTTTCGATTTCAAAGTATATGAATTTATGGTCACTAAGCGTTTCTTCGTCCAAAACCTGCCAATTTCGTATCTGCCTGGCAATCTTCTGCGTAGAACCCGTAACGTCGATATATGATACAGACTCGCCCCTCACAAACGTCGGAGATCCCCCAGTATTATGGACAACCATATTCAGAGATGCTAACCATTCGCTCCAGTATTCACCTCTTTTGTCAGCAACTGGTGACCCCCACTGTGGAGACTTCACGTTCAGGTCACCAAGTATAATACTTTCACCAGCTGTTTGTTCACTATCAATCATGATACTGTCTACATCTGTCCTGAACTGCTCCATTGTGATATTGAGTGAGCTAGAGCAACAATAGATATTGCAAGTACTCAGATGAATACATATATAACCCTCTTTTGCGATTATACTAGAGACACGTAAGGACTTATTGACAAATAATACTGCAACATTTTCTCTTACATCTTTTATCCATGGCGCCCCTTTAATCAGCTTCTTATTTGGCTCGCTAAAAACTAATATATCTACCTCTCTATCTAAAGCCACAGCATAGGCCACATCGTGGCTATGTCTTGATCTCATCGCGTTACACTGCAATATTTTTATAGCGTGCGTACCTATTTTGGTTGGATTAGCGAAGATTTCTCTCTAAATTTCTCCGCCTTGATTCAACCAACTTCCTGAATATATAACATCGCGTATTATCTGCTCTATGATTGCTCTTACATTTTGGGCAGTATGGACTACTAGTACATTCGCTGGCCTTGTGTCCAGTTTGGCCACAGTTGATACATTCCCTAGATCGGTCTTCTCCCTTGCACTCGAATGTGCGGTGACCAAACTCTAGACACCTAAAACATCTAGTCACAACAATCATTGGTCGTATACGGCAATTTATTAACCCAATCCGTACAGACCCTTTTCTTAGCAACCCATCTACAAGACTTTTTTGAAGTTCTATTACCGCTGTCTGACTGCCACTCCTGTTCGGTTTTAGTGATTTTATAACTACATCACCTTCACCAATTGAGCCAATTGTTTTCACAAGGTCGCTATAAACCTCTTCCTTAGTGGTAGTTTCTTCAATGTCGGAAACTAGTACAGTAAATGTATCTTTCTTCATGGTGACGTCTACTTCATTCACTTTCTTCTTTATTTCCTCTTTAAGAGCACAAGCCTGCGTGCTTCCACCTTCCACCGTAAGTATCAGATCCCCTTTTCCTGTTTTCCTCATGGTTCTAATGCTCACTCCTATACTCTCTATGTCTATGTGCGTTTTTAAATTTTTTACAAGCTCCGCATATGAGTGATTTCCGGCTTTCACGACAACTTCTTGCTGTTCTTTGGCCTTTCTCTTCTGCTTTGGTTCCTTAGACTTTTCCTTCCATATTAGGATCTCAATACTTGTCTTCCTATAAAGAAATTCCAACATTTTCATTACATAGCCCCCGTCCAGTCCTTCTGACACCACAAAAAACAGTTTTCGCCTCGCGTGACGTTTAACCATTTCTCTATGAGCCAGCAACATTTCATAAATCGCTTCCATGTCGTTTACACCGTTTTCATCGATGTTTGCTGGTAAGACATAAACGTACTGTGTATTTTCTATCACATTATTTCTGACCGTAGTTTTAACTGTCTTAAAGACGTGTTCTATTTGTCCTTCCGTCATTCCATCCATCAACAGCGCTTTAACCTCAGGGTGCTCCGAAGCTATGAAGCTCCCCACACCCTTTTCACATACGTCTTTGGAACTGATTACTGTAGCTATGTCCCATTCCGTACTTATTTTCTTCACCGAGGTCGTATCCGGTTTTACCACTGTATATATCCTTTCAGGCCAATCCCTATCCAAAAGCTTCGCAAAGTCAGCAAATCCCAAATATTACAAGGCGAGATAGGATATCAGTAGATATTTTGATTTAAAATAAAAAATACAGGGTGTTACATTTGAAAAAACAAAGTTAAATGACCTTCATGTTGCCGTAATTTAAAATTCTGTCAAAAACACCCTGTAGATACAAATTGCTGGTAATATCCAAAATAATATCCACTTGATATTCAAGTAACTCGCTGTATAATATTATTGAGAAAAGTTGAAGAAATATATAAATTTGGAGGTATTACTTGCAAATCCGGAAATTAATATATAATAAATTATAACTTGGCAACGTCGCAACCGATCCCAAAAATATTTTAGGGTTGAATAGAGATCAATAATGAAAACTAGAAGAATTTAAAAAAAGGTATAGTTCCGTACAAAAAAATTAAGTTGATCACTATCCTACTTTCCCGCAACACCCTGGATATTTCAAAATATTTTTACAATATGCGTCTTAAGTAACCAATTGACTTTGTTATTTGACGTTTTCTTCTATCACGTATACCTTGCGAGATATCGAATAATTACACACTAACTGGACACCCTGTATATACCTCCAGTAGTTTGCGCCTGCGCGAAGGACAGCTAGTGCCGCCATTGCTGATTTCTAGCCATTCGTCGTACTTAGCGTGCGTGTGTGTGTGTTGGTGCTGGTAGTGCCTGATTACCTGATCGAGTAAAATATTGTGCAATATTACTTATCTTCTGGCTACTGATAACACTCGCATCCAGCGTTTGACAGTAAGTCGTAAGCGGAACAAACGACCTACAAAATTTTATAACCTTGATTTCTTTGTGGTTTTAGACATGCCGTTCGACAGGAAATAGATGAGAGTCATAGCAATCGATTTTGCCAGGTATTATTATTGTAACTAGAATTTGAATTAATAACAATACATAATGAAAGTATAAAGTTTATTTATCTTTCTGCCTCTACATTGAACTTTCATACACTGCATGTGCATTAAAAGTACATGAATGTACATTTAATGGATATACCATGGATGTGTAAATTCGCGACAAACGTACATGAAATATTAATTTGTTTATGTCTATTTAACATACATTAGACGTTCATGCTCCATTTATGGATATACAATACAATGTATATACTTTGGTATGCAAGTATATACATGGTATATATGCTGAATATACATGTTCATACCTAGACTATGTTACATATACTGTGCATGTACATTAGACGTACATATGTACATTCTATGGATATGCCATGAATGTGAAAGTTCGCGACAAACGTACATGCAATGTATATTTTTTTGATGTCTATTAGACATCCATTGGACATTCTTGCTCCATTTGTGGATATACATATCCATTGATTCGATATCCAATGTGTGTACATTGTATATACTTTTCTTGTGGGAAGCTTGTTCAATTCCGTTAACTTATACCAAAGCTATGGCCATTTCAATAAAAACTTTTTTGACATTCCCCCACCACTACATCTTACAAGATAGAGCAAAAAACTGTTAACAAAAAAAATCGAGCACTGACTTGTCTACATGACGGTAGAATTTATAATATACCTTTACTTGCATATTTTTGACAAAAAGCCGTTTTTCTTTTTGATCGTAACAGTTGCGCCCCCTAGCGGCCATTTGCGGAATTTGAAAATAATTTTCAGCGATTTCTCTTAGCCGATTTATCTAATAATATTTCTTTCTCGAAGTTATATGATTAAGGGATTAAATAGAGTGCGGTAAGGTAAGAGGTAACGTAAGACGTAAGGTAATAAACCTGTGGAATCAGATGAGAGTGTTGCGTTACCTCTTACGTTACGACTATAAACACTCTCATCTGATTCCACAGGTTTATTTTCTTACGTCTTACGTTACCTCTTACCTTACCGCACTCTAATTAATACTTAACGGTTACCGAGATATTGCCGGCGTCCATTTTTATTAGGCAACCCTGTACACTTCAAGATTTAGGGTCGTAATAATAAAATCAACTTTTGTAACCACATGATTAAAAGAGTATGATTACGTTGTAGTTGGCCTTTCCAAATTCTCACTCGATTCGCTTTTTGTTCATCGATCATCACATTTGGAATCTATCTTGCCGGGACCTTCCGGTACTCTAACATATTCATTAATTCTTTGTTTGAGAGGAACCGTAAGACAAACTGATATGGTCAGAAATTCGTTTTACGGCGAGTCGTTAATTTCTGTAATTTTTATGACAATTCGTGGTCGACCGGAACAAGGTTCATCTTCTACTGATTCACAACCGCGTTTAAACCTCATATACCACTTTAACATAAACGTCATCTGGATATGCACTCTTTCTCATTCCAAAAGTTTCAGCTGGTGTTTTACCCAATTGAACATAACATTTTTCGATGGGTACGCAAAACACTGACATTCCAACCAGCACCAAACGTTAGATCGAAACCTACTTGACTGAAAATACATTCATGTCTCTTTTTGTGTGTTACAAAATTCTAACTTTGAAAGCAGTTGCAGCATCAGTCACATTATATACTTTTATACCCTTGTACAGCAAAAAATTTTTGGCAGAAAATCCCATCAATTCTGGATGGAACCTGAGTCTAATTTGTGTAAACCGCCGAGCTTTTCTCCAGAGAGATAAATAGTATTAGCGGTATGGTTAGTTAGCATTACGAGGGTACCGTTGTGGATGACGTGGATTATTGTAAATGAACGGGGATTTCCAGAAATTATACAGGTAGACACAGGAATCTCGATTTTTTTCAATGGCTTCTAGAACCCGTTTTTGGAGAAGTATGTGGCTCTTGCAGAAATCTTTGTATCGTTGATTAGGATGTTGTAGCCTGCGTCAATCTGCAAGAGCAGATCCTGTTGGGTTTCTAAGTCTAGTATGGCGTACATCTTCCTAGACATAGGAACCCAACAGGATCTGGTCTTGCAGAACATCATTTGACATAAGCACACAGGCCACAAAATCCTATTCAACGATAGAGAAAGGCTATTGCAAGAGCCCCATATACTTCTCAAAGATGGGTTCTAGAAGCCATTGAAATTCTAAAAAAATGGAGTCAAGTTTGATTGGCTCAATACTTCCCACGCATAGCGGTGATATCATTTTATTATTTTCTCATTGCATGAATCAACCCAATCATCACCCCCTAAAAAAGTATCAAACACAAATACTAGTAAATAGTTTCTTGCATCTTCCTCCGTAAGAACTAGAACGGCACATTTTTTATACTGCGGGCTTCAACTGGATGAAACGAAACGATCAGAAACCTCCAAAATGCCTAAAAACGAAGTTTGAACTATTTTTATATTTTTAGTTTTTTTTATTATTGCTGCGCCGCCACTGACAAGAGCTCTAAAAACCATACGCATTTTCCATTCTCGTAACAGTAATAATACTGTGTCGAAACTTCATTAAAATCAATTTCAGGTTACACAATACAGAACGATGTATTGTCACATACATCAGAAAAAAATCGAAGGCAATGCAATTTTCCGATGAATCTAAAACAGTGTATTATCTCGCTAGGTCGCTTTTTTTCGCAGGTCAATGGAGAGCCTATTATTATGCATACAAAAACCTTTTTCAGTTTTGCAACCCCCCCACCCCCCAACCACCCCAATTTCACCCCCACCAAAAAAAAAAACCGAAAATGATCAGGAACCTCTAAAACGCCTAAACACGAAGTTTGAGCTGTTTCTATATTTTTGGATTTCTTATTGTTGCTGTGTCGCTACTGGCACGATTTCTAAAAACCATACGCGTTTTCCATCCTTGGCACGGTAATAATACTGTGGCAAAGTTTCATTAACATCAAATTCTTAATTTTCACGTCACTCAATACAGAACGATCTAAAGTAATATTCGTATGTATACCTATACCTATAAGTCCCTTGGTTTCTGTAACAGGCAAGACAATGTTAGGATGGACCTGAAAAAGTGTACTGTGACACTAGGTCTTTCTTTCACAGGTCAGTGGACAGCCTACTATGAATACACCAAATGTTTCAGTTTTACAGCCCCCCACCCCCCCAACCACCCCAATTTCACCCCCACCCAAAAAAGTAGAAAATGATCGGGAACCCCTAAAACGCCTGAAAACTGAGTTTGAGGAATATTTAAAAGTTTCCGTTTTTTGCTCATTACTCCGCCGTCCATGCACCGATTTCCAAAGTTATAGGAGCATTACCTACTACGACCCCACAGAATATCAGTGCCCAAATTTCATCACAATCCATGCAGCGCTTACTAAGATTACGAGGCTAGAAAAAACGCGCACAAACAGACAGACCGACAGAAATGAGTGACATGGATTTTCTTTATTTAGACATCATAAACGCGTACTATCTCAGAGTCGAAAATTTTCGCGATCACAATACTCCCCTCACCTATCGGTGCGGGAAGTAAACACCCAAATAATCTTAATGGGACCTACCTGCATAATTTCTGGAAATCGACAATAATTCACGTCATCCACATCGATACCCATACCGGTCAGCTAATCCAATCCTCTCTATCTTTCCGGAGGATTGGTATTGTATACCTATAGGGTGGTCCAATAAGCGCGCGGTGCTCTCTAGCGGCCTTACCGTTTACATTAGAAGAAAGTGGCTTGAATAAAAAAAGTTTCTTTTCAAATGGTCTACTTGCAGAAAATAATTTTAAAGATGGCGGACATCCGGATACACCGGAAGTAGGTATCAACTTCCTTATTTTAAATAAAACACCCTGTACAGAATTACGTTTTTGAATTCAGCATTGATTTTTAGGTCCAGTTTGTTAACCCTGGTTTATATCTACGAAGCTTATTTTCGACGTTATTCAGCAATTTTTTGAAAACTTTACGTTTGTAGTACTTTACAGAAAATTTATATCTCTGAAACTAAGTACGACATCTGACGGTTCCAAAACGAGCAGGAAACACACTTGTGTTACAAAGGGATTATTGTTTCTGAAAGATATTAAATGAATAGACTAGCAATTTTCAAATTTGATAAGTTTAAACGTTAAACACTTTTACTTCCCACACCGATAGGTGAGGCGAGTATTGCGATCGAGAAAATTTTCGATTTTGAGATAATACACTTTTTGGGCGTTTTATGATGTCCACATAACGAAAATCCACGTCACTCATTTCCGTCGGTCTGTCTGTCGATCTGTCGGTCTGTCTGTCGGTCTGTCTGTCGGTCTGTCTGTCGGTCTGTCTGTCGGTCTGTCTGTCGGTCTGTCTGTCGGTCTGTCTGTCTGTCGGTCTGTCTGTCGGTCTGTCTGTCGATCTGTCTGTCGGTCTGTCTGTCGGTCTGTCTGTCGGTCTGTCTGTCGGTCTGTCTGTCGGTCTGTCTGTCGGTCTGTCTGTCGGTCTGTCTGTCGGTCTGTCTGTCGGTCTGTCTGTTGGTCTGTCTGTCTGTCGGTCTGTCTGTCTGTCGGTCTGTCTGTCTGTCTGTCTGTCTGCCTGTCGGTCTGTCTGTACGCGTTCTTCTAACCCCGTAATCTCAGTAACCGCTGCATGGATTGTGATGAAATTTGGGCAGCAATATGTTGTGGGGTCGTAGTAGGTAATGCTCCTATAATTTTGAAAATCGGTGCATGAGCGGCTGAGTAATTAGCAAAAAAACAAAAAAATTTAAATATTCCTTAAACTTTGTTTTTAGGCGTTTTAGGGGCTCCTGATCATTTTCTACTTTTTTTGGGTGGGGGTGAAATTGGGATGGTTGGGGGGTGGTAGGTTGAAAAGCTGAAAAATTTGTTGTGTTCATAATAGGCTATCCACTGACCTGTGAAGGAAGACCTAGCGACATAGATAACTTTTTTAGGTCCATCCGAACATTGCCTTGCCTATTAGAGAAACCAAAGGACTTTCTTTCTGGTGTAAACATACAAGTATTGTTTTAGATCCTTCTGTTATTATGTAACGAGGGAACTATTGAATTGATTTTAATGAAATTTTGATAGGAAGTCCACTAACCTGTGAAAGAAAGACCTAGCGTTCTAATACACTTTATTAGGTCCATCTGAACATTGTCTTGCCTACTACAGAAGCCAAGGGAATTTCTGATGTGTGCATACAACTATTGCTCCTAATTGTTCTGTATGGTGTAACATGGCAACTGTTGAATTGATTTTAATGAAATTTTTACTTCCCACACTGACAGGTGAGGGGAGTATTGTGATCGCGAAAATTTTCGATCTTGAGATAATACGCTTTTTGGGCGTCTTATGATGTCTACATAACGAAAATCCACTCATTTCCGTCCGCCTGTCTGTTGGTGTGTCGGTCTGTCGGTGTGTAGGTCTGTCGGTCTGTCGGTCTGTCGGCCTGTCGGCCTGTCGGCCTGTCGGTCTGTCGGTCTGTCGGTCTGTCGGTCTGTCGGTCTGTCGGTCTGTCGGTCTGTCGGTCTGTCGGTCTGTCGGTCTGTCGGTCTGTCGGTCTGTCGGTCTGTCGGTCTGTCGGTCTGTCGGTCTGTCGGTCTGTCGGTCTGTCGGTCTGTCGGTCTGTCGGTCTGTCGGTCTGTCGGTCTGTCGGTCTGTCGGTCTGTCGGTCTGTCGGTCTGTCGGTCTGTCGGTCTGTCGGTCTGTCGGTCTGTCGGTCTGTCGGTCTGTCGGTCTGTCGGTCTGTCGGTCTGTCGGTCTGTCGGTCTGTCGGTCTGTCGGTCTGTCGGTCTGTCGGTCTGTCGGTCTGTCGGTCTGTCGGTCTGTCGGTCTGTCGGTCTGTCGGTCTGTCGGTCTGTCGGTCTGTCGGTCTGTCGGTCTGTCGGTCTGTCGGTCTGTCGGTCTGTCGGTCTGTCGGTCTGTCGGTCTGTCGGTCTGTCGGTCTGTCGGTCTGTCGGTCTGTCGGTCTGTCGGTCTGTCGGTCTGTCGGTCTGTCGGTCTGTCGGTCTGTCGGTCTGTCGGTCTGTCGGTCTGTCGGTCTGTCGGTCTGTCGGTCTGTCGGTCTGTCGGTCTGTCGGTCTGTCGGTCTGTCGGTCTGTCGGTCTGTCGGTCTGTCGGTCTGTCGGTCTGTCGGTCTGTCGGTCTGTCGGTCTGTCGGTCTGTCGGTCTGTCGGTCTGTCGGTCTGTCGGTCTGTCGGTCTGTCGGTCTGTCGGTCTGTCGGTCTGTCGGTCTGTCGGTCTGTCGGTCTGTCGGTCTGTCGGTCTGTCGGTCTGTCGGTCTGTCGGTCTGTCGGTCTGTCGGTCTGTCGGTCTGTCGGTCTGTCGGTCTGTCGGTCTGTCGGTCTGTCGGTCTGTCGGTCTGTCGGTCTGTCGGTCTGTCGGTCTGTCGGTCTGTCGGTCTGTCGGTCTGTCGGTCTGTCGGTCTGTCGGTCTGTCGGTCTGTCGGTCTGTCGGTCTGTCGGTCTGTCGGTCTGTCGGTCTGTCGGTCTGTCGGTCTGTCGGTCTGTCGGTCTGTCGGTCTGTCGGTCTGTCGGTCTGTCGGTCTGTCGGTCTGTCGGTCTGTCGGTCTGTCGGTCCGTCGATCCGTCGGTCTGTCGGTCTGTCGGTCTGTCGGTCTGTCGGTCTGTCGGTCTGTCGGTCTGTCGGTCTGTCGGTCTGTCGGTCTGTCGGTCTGTCGGTCTGTCGGTCTGTCGGTCTGTCGGTCTGTCGGTCTGTCGGTCTGTCGGTCTGTCGGTCTGTCGGTCTGTCGGTCTGTCGGTCTGTCGGTCTGTCGGCCTGTCGGCCTGTCGGCCTGTCGGCCTGTCGGTCTGTCGGTCTGTCGGTCTGTCGGTCTGTCGGTCTGTCGGTCTGTCGGTCTGTCGGTCTGTCGGTCTGTCGGTCTGTCGGTCTGTCGGTCTGTCGGTCTGTCGGTCTGTCGGTCTGTCGGTCTGTCGGTCTGTCGGTCTGTCGGTCTGTCGGTCTGTCGGTCTGTCGGTCTGTCGGTCTGTCGGTCTGTCGGTCTGTCGGTCTGTCGGTCTGTCGGTCTGTCGGTCTGTCGGTCTGTCGGTCTGTCGGTCTGTCGGTCTGTCGGTCTGTCGGTCTGTCGGTCTGTCGGTCTGTCGGTCTGTCGGTCTGTCGGTCTGTCGGTCTGTCGGTCTGTCGGTCTGTCGGTCTGTCGGTCTGTCGGTCTGTCGGTCTGTCGGTCTGTCGGTCTGTCGGTCTGTCGGTCTGTCGGTCTGTCGGTCTGTCGGTCTGTCGGTCTGTCGGTCTGTCGGTCTGTCGGTCTGTCGGTCTGTCGGTCTGTCGGTCTGTCGGTCTGTCGGTCTGTCGGTCTGTCGGTCTGTCGGTCTGTCGGTCTGTCGGTCTGTCGGTCTGTCGGTCTGTCGGTCTGTTGGTCTGTCGGTCTGTCGGTTTGTCGGTCTGTCGGTCAGTCGGTCAAACATTTTGTATTTCCCTGTTAGTGTGAAAACAATCACAACGCTTACCGTTCGTGTGCTTGATCAAAACGGAGACCTTGTCAATGTTCGCAACGAAACTATCACAATTAGACTACATTTACGCGTTGCTAACAATGGGCATTAGATACCACAAGTGCTTTGAGCATCACTCCACTCATTTGTATAAAAAGTCGCAACGAAAGCGTGGCTCTGTCAGTGCATTATGCCCCATCGTTGGCAAAGGTTTCACATCCCTTCGACCTCCCACGCTCACAAGTGAGAACAAAACGTTTTTGCGGTCACTAGGATTCCACGTGTATTAATCATGAGTATTTTGAATATCACCCAGCCACCCCTTGTTGACAACTCAATTACTGAAATGGAGATTCATACCTACCAGCCGTTCGTAAATGCCAAATTTGATTATAACGATGAAATTCGTATAGCGATCCAAGAATTAGATGCGTACACTTTACCATCTCAAAACATGTTATATCTTGAGGGAACTTTGACAAAAAGTAATGGTTCAAAGGCTGAGTCCTTGAAACTCATTAGTAATGCTTTTACCTTTTTATTTCGCGAAATTCGATACGAGTTAAACGGAGTTGTTATCGACTCTGTTCGCAATGTTGGTCTTACATCCACGTTGAAAGGATATATGTCCTACAATGAAAATGAAAGCCTGCGTCTGCAAAATGCTGGTTGGTTTCACAAGGATTCCACAATTTCTGATAGTGGAAAGTTTAACGTTTGTATACCACTAAGCATGTGGATGGGATTTTTTGAAGATTACAACAAAATTATACTTAATATGAAACAAGAACTGGTTCTAATACGTAGCAACTCAGATCTTGATGCAGTGGTCAGCACTACTGACGAACAACCTAAAATTACTATTGATAAAATTCAATGGCGAGTGCCTCATGTTTCGGTTGACATACCACAACAGTTAGCATTAACAAAACTGCTTAATAAAAATGTTGATATCCCCATCTACTTTCGCAGCTGAGAATTAATTGAATACCCCACTCTTTTAGAAACTACCCGTCATACGTGGCCTGTGAAAACAACGACTACAAAACTTGAAACGCCTCGACATGTTCTAATCGCCTTCCAAACTGATAAGAAAAATAAAGTACCCTCCGTCCACCTTTGATCATTGTCACTTATCTAACATTCGTGTCTTTCTTAATTCAGATCGTTTTCCGTACAATGATTTATATCTGGATTTTGATAACAATAAATTTGTTACACTCTATGACATGTTTTCCAAATTCCGCGCTACCTATTACAATACAGAAAATGAGCCGCTGTTCACCCCCAAGACCTTCAAGTCGATCGCACCCATAACCCATATTGATTGCTCTAAGCAAAAAGAAAGTATTCAGTCTGCCTCAGTCGTCATGCGTGTAGAATTTGAAACTAGTCAAAATGTTTCCCCGCAAACCACCGCATACTGCTTAGTTCTTCACGATCGCGTATTTTCTTACAATCCTCTGACTAAAATTGTTAAACAGCGTTAGCTGCTGTGGCAATATAAGCTCAATCGCCACTCATGCACCATCATTTTCACCATGCCTGCCGCCTACAAACGAGCTCTCTTGGAGTATCCTGAAAAACTCAAAGCCTTGTGCCAAGCCCTTGACAGCTACTGCAGTAAGACGCTTTAGCCGTCTGCGAGTATGACTCTTGTGCTGGACGTAATAGGAGTCAAACTTGAAAACAATAAGTTTATTGTGAAAGAGCTTGCTGCTTTTGATGGTTCGCGAATATTCCATTACGTTTTTAAACCACCTTTTTCCTGGGACCTTCTCCCCCAGAGCTACAAAAGCAAGCTTCTTGGTTAACAGAATACCACCACCATATTCCATGGACTTCTTGATTCACACCACTACATCATGCCTCCCGGATCATCCAAGGACTAACATCACAGGCGGATAGAATTTTTGTAAAAGGAAGAGAAAAAACGAACTACTTGGGACAATATTCCTTATCGCCTATCATTGAATTGGATGAGCAGCTGCGTTTAAGCGCACACTCTGCTCGCTGTTTTGCTCACACTAAGGATATGTGCATATGCGCTCTTTCGAATGTTCATTTTTTATATGATACATTTGTCATGTCATAATTATTGTTTTTAATATTTTTGTGTTAATAAACATAACCATTAGTTTTACTTTGTTGTTTTCTTGTACTCATATCAGAACTACGTATTTTTGGTATATATTTTATTTAGTGATCAGTTAACATTTATTTACAACGAATCGATAACTTACAACAAAAACGTTTAGACTGACAATGTGTGATACACTTGTTTACAATTTCTATTATTATTTCCTACATAGCTTCCAATTGAGTCATGTTTTGTCGAATCGTTCCCTCCACATCTTTTCCCTATGTTGTTCACATAAAACTTTTCCAACACTTGTGCACACTTTTGTATTCGTCTTTGATATCTGCATCTGTCTGCACCCTCCTTTTGCCAATCACCCCGACGAGCTGCTTTTGCTGCATACTGCCGCACCAGTAGCTGTTGTTTACCTATACTTGATACTAACTTGATTAATCTACTTTTGATTCGCTGTTGATAAGTGAGAACTGCTACCAACCTTTGTACTTGCATTGACGTTTGTAACTCACAGAAGAACACTAATCGTTTCCCATCCGTTTTCACTACTCTTATGGGTTTCGCACTCTCTTCCGTTTATCGCCTTTGCTGGACTGCCTTCGCTTTCTGCTCCATTAACTGGTTCATTATTGGATAAAATAAGTCATACCGTTTGGTATACTTAATGTTGTTCAATAATCCTTTCTCCACACAACTTTCCATCTTCATAGTCACCTATAGATCTGTGCAACCGTCTTCCGCTATCGTATATCTTTCCGGTATATCGATTTTCAGCTGCCACTCAGCAAACTCCGTTTTGATTTGTTGTTTCACCGACTCCAACTTACTTCTTTCTAAGTTGGTCAGCTCCATGTTTCGTTGATTTTTTGTTTTCGATTCACTGTAGAGTGTAGATAACTGCGAACTGATGAGAACACACTGTGTTGGTCCTCACATTATATGCCTCTATCTATTACAAAACCTGTTTTCCGACTTCCCCACCATTACTACACTACAAACTGGTTTTTCTTGTTTCCCCACCCTTCATTGACACCAGCTTAAGTATTTCAAGGAGAAATTGAGTCTCTAAGTCAAGGGGTCAAAGGTTAATAGACTAAAGTTTAGAAGACACGGTTCAAGGGCAGAAGTCATTCCAGGCCACCCTGTAATATTTCCCCACTTTTACTTTATCCACACACATTTCCACGACTATACTATATCTCCATATAGAATCACAATTTAGTTACTGACCGTATGCTACTGAGATCTCATTCAATTTCGTGTTAACACTCTCTCGTTTTGTATGACCTAAGTCATCGTGTAATATTTTCCCACTTTACAGTACTATAGTATTATTCAGATGCATTAAAACGACATCTGAAAGGCTAATAGTGACTATAATAACTGGCATCGAAGAAGGCAGCTGAATATGCACGACCTCCGGCATACAAGTCGTCGGGACAATAACAACTAATTAACAATTCAGACAAGATCGTCGCCGTGGCGTACATATGGGTAAATTATCGCTCGAAGCACTGCTTATTCCAGATAGCTACCCAGCGCTAAAAATAAAAAGATGCCTTGTCATGTCTCATACTATTTGCCTACAGCACCAGTCCGAAAGACTGCCAAAATTAATATTGACTTCCGCTCCAGACCATATATCCTATCCCCTATAATGAAACCCTATCTACGCCATTGCAACCTTTGTTATACGACGAACTCGTAAGCATTAATTTGGTCTACCTATCTCGCTTATTCAACTTATAGTAAACACCATGTAAACACTATGTACATGGCTTTGTAGCCAAATGTACAAGTGCCAACTGTATAGCGAACGTGTTAGTGAAACAGGTCTCAGGTTCGATTCCCAGTTGAGAATCTTTTTCTTTGTCGAGAGGTCACGAGGTCAAAGCTCACAGGTCAAAGGTAAGAGGTCAAAGACCACAGGTCAACGGTCAAAGGTCAGAGGTCAAGGTCAGATGTCAAAGGTCAAGGTCAGAGGTCAAGGCTGCTCCTCAAGGTTGCTCCTCCAGAACATACATTATTCCCCTACTCCCAAGAAGGGAGACACAAGAAACTATTTACGAGGGTTTTTGTGTTGGATGTTGTTTTTGCGGGCGCGTGGGCGATGATTTAGTTCTTTAGTTGCAAGGGGATTTCAGACTATAGCTTCATGCAATTGGAAATAATAAAATGGTATCATCATTATGTGTGGGAAGTACTAAGTCAATCAACTTGACTCCATTTTTACACAGTGCTACTACGGCGGCGAGGATGGAAAACGTTTATGATTTTTAGAAATCATGTCAGTGGCGTCTCAGTAATAATAAGAAAGCTAAACATATAAAAACTTTGTTTTTAGGCGCTCCTGATCGTGTTTAATTTTTTTTTTGAGTGGTAGTGGAATTTGGGTGGTTGGGGGGTGATGTGTCTCAGACTATAGCTTCATGCTATGGAAAAATAATAAACTGGTAACACTGTAATGTGTGGGAAGTTCTGAGTCAATAAACTTGACTCCATTGCTTTAAATGGGATGATATGATAAGTTTCTCATTGTTGGATGTGAAATTATATTTTCTTTCACTTTTATCTAGGCATATGTGGTTCTATCTTTGATGGTTTTCAAGATATTTACGATTTTGTAATTATTCCGTAATGGCGCGTAGGAATTGGAAAAATCGTAGGTGGCGTGGTTCGCAGATGAAACAATTGGCTGGAAACTTTTCAAACAAAGAGTTTTGGCGTCTAATACTAAAACATTCAGGCGCTCCATCTAGCTGAGACCACATTATTCTTAAAAACTCCAGTGGTAATATTTCTAGCAGGTTATCCAAATTTTCATTTAGAAAATTTTGGAAAACATTAGTTTAATAAACCTCTCAAAATTTATATTTACGTTAAGTTCGACGCTCTCGCAATTTATTGTAGTTGAAGATCCGCATAGCAGCACAGCAGACGTTAGTCACGATTTGGGCATTGGTCAAACATCTGTGAAATCGATTTTAATGGGGAACTAATAGCATCCATGTCAGGTGCAGCTAGATCAAGCACTTGAAAGACAAGACTTTGAAAACAGAATTAATTTCGATAATTGGGGTCGTGCTCGAGACCAAGAAGATGCACTCCTTTGTAACAGTGTGTTGTTCACGAATGAAGCTACATTTCTAACATGTATTCCATGGGCGCCAGCAGAGGGGGGCAGGAGGGGCCGTGGCTCCCCCCTGGAGCAGCGAAGATAAACAACTTGTATAACTAAAAACCGAATTTGTCTCCTCTGCCCCTGATTTGAGCACTCAGTTTATGTAAGTCGCCCCCCCCTCCTGTACAATTTTCTGGCGGCGCCAGTGGTAGCTTCACCGTTATTATTAACTGGCATAATTTACATTTTTACTCAGATGTAAATCCAAATTTTGAGAGATTTGTTAACAACCAGCATGGAGTGGTATAATTGGAAACCGCATAATAAACTAATGTTTTCCAAAATTTTCTAACTATATGAAATTTTGGAAAATCTGCTGGAAAATTTACCACTGGGATCTTTAAGAACAATGTGGTTACAGTCCGATGAAGCGCCTGAACATTTTAGTATTAGAGGCCGAAACACGGGATGAAAAGTTTCTAGCCAATTGTTTTGTCTGCGAGCCACGCCACCTACGCTTTTTCAATTTATACGCGCCATTACGGAGTAATCACGTAATCGTAAATATCTTGAAAACCATCAAAGATAAACCAACTGTGTCCGACCGAGCTACTTTTTAGGGCCGATACCGAAACCGTAACTGATTTTCGGCTTCCGTCTCAGTTTCGGCCGAAGCCAAAACATCACTATAACGTCAGTCATTTTTTTCGTGGGAATAAAAAGGAATAACTTACCATCGGTATTATCACACCTTATTTCAAATAAATTGTTTGTACTTTTTCAAAATAAGAAGTTAATCTATTCCATATTTATATTATATTTTCTATCTTAAGGACTAAATAGCTTTCACAATTTTCGTCATTCCTTACGACACTCTTTATCAATTAGCAATGTCTCTGAATTTAAGTTACTGTTATGAGCTTCAATGAGCTACAACTATTGTTGATTATCAGTATTCATAATTGAACAATCTAATATTGTAAGCAAGAAACAATAATTTATCAACCTTCTCGCTCAGCAAATTGCTTCTTCGGTCTGAATAAATTTGACTAGGAGCACTAAATATCCGTTCAGTAGAAACAGTCGTCGGTAAGGCTGACATGGATTTTGGAGGAACCTTTCTCAAAGACAGAAATGGACTAAAATTCCAGTAAGAATAAATATCTGCGTTTATTTGCAACTTTGGCTCCGATAAGTAAGGCTTCTTAACTTGTGATAAGGTATTACCATCATCTACACAGCAAAACGACACTTCGTCACTTGCAGATCAGTATTCCGATAGCGTCCGATCGCAACACGAAATCAATCGAATTCAGTTTCTGTTTCGGCCGTAGTTTCGGCTGGATGGCAGCCGAAACCGAAACTAAACCGCAACCCGTTTTTGCCGAAACTAGGCCGAAACCGAAACAGAAACCGGAATGTTCGGTCGGACACTAAAACCAACATATGCCTCTATAAAAGTGAAAGAGAATTTAATTTCGCATCCAATGATTTGAAACTTTCATACTATCCCATTAGAAAAAAATTTTTAACGTTTAAACTTTTCAAACTTGAAAATTTCTAGTCTATTGATTTGATGTGCTTTTGAAACAATAACCCTACTGAGACACAAGTACATTACTTGCTCGTTTTATAACCGAAAACCGCATCTTTCTGTCTTTCTTAGTTTCCAAGATATTAATATTTTTATAAAGTACTACAAACGTCAGATTTTCTAAAGATTGCTAAATAACTTCGAAAATCGGCTTCGTAAACATAAACTATGGTTAACAAACTCGACCCAAAAATCAATGCTGAATTCAAAAACATAATAATATACAGGGTATTCTAATTAAAATAACGAAGTGGATACCTACTTCCGGTATATTCGGGTATCCGCCACCTTTGAAATTATTTTCTGCAAATAAATCATTTGAAAGGAAACGTTTTTTATTTGAAATATTTTTTTCTAATTTAAACGGTATGGCCGTCAGAGAGCATGGCGCGCTTATTGGACCACCCTGTAGAGATTAGATAAGTGCTTGCGTTTAACGCAAATAAGACGTAGGTTCCATCAGGATTTGAAGAAATTTCTAGTGACAACGCCTCCCTGTCAAACCAAGATAAGTTTTGTTGTCTTGATGTCGGCTATCTCTAAAACTGGATCTTTGGGTACTGATGTTTCAATTATATCTTATTTGTTTATTTCCACTTAAAATCGCGTCGTTGAACTGTTTGCCCCAGAAATATGTCATAGTGGAGCTATGAAATTACTTACATCACTGCTTTGTGGTGGCCTTGGGTTGACCTTCCAAATTAACGTAGAGTTTGGAATATCTATAGAATATGTGGATTCACTTCTTGGAACCGAATTTTCTGGTATTTCACTGGGTTCATCCATGCTCTGAAAAAATTCGACGAGATTCAATCTCACACAGTCAAGATTTAGAAAAGTCATGGTAATATCAATTTATAGTTACTATAATATTGTTATCTTGTGTAATATAGTCAACTTAAATATTTTTTAATCCAAATTGGCCTACGGTCGACTAAATTTGAGAATAAGTAACAGGATTTTATTAGGGTTGATTGTTAACTGGGCATAGTCAAAATGGCATACACATATACATTCCAATTTGAAGCAAAGATGAATAATGTAGAATAGTTAAAACTAGGGCACACACATACCTCTGCGACCGACATTGATTTAAATGAGCTCAGTTTCAGGCTACCAAGTTTCTGAAGAACCTTCTTTGAAGCATGTGAAGGAGAATCGTTGGGGCTCTTCTGATATTTTGAGTTGGTAGTTTGTTGTTTTGAGCCATTTCCTTTCATGTACTCTTCATACGAGTTATTGTCTGTACACTTTAGAAATTCAGTCCATTTGCCATAGAGGAAGAACTGTTTCTCTTTCCTAAAATAAGAAAACGTTATTGATATGCAGAGTTTTCCTATCTTACGTAAAGTGACCATCTTTTTCTGGCGCCAATGCGGGACGGCGCGGTGCACAGCCCAACGAGACATCTTATAGCCCAGATACTGCTTGTGTGACGTCACAACTAAAGATAGAAACACTGCCGCCGACGCGTTATTGTAACGTCGTTACATGTCAAATTTATATGTCACTTTGGGTTATGTGACGTCAAAATGACGCGTCGGCGGCGGTGTTTCCATATTTGGCTGTGACGTCAGCCGTTAGGTGGGGATAAAATTGTTTTATGAATTAAAAAACATAATGTAAAAAAAAATATACAAAATCCGGGACATTTTCCGGGACAGTGTCAATGCGGAACGGCTCGTCTGAAAACGGGACAATTCCGCAAAATCCGGGACGAATGATCACTTTAATCTTACGGCAAAGTTTGATTTGACAAGTTTCTTTGTACAAGAGCAAAATTTTACCTACAAAGATTGTCAAGTTACACAATTATTTTTTATAGTTGCAATAAAAAAACACTTATGTTATCACAAATGAGGAAGCAATTACTGTTTAGGGTTTAGATATGTTTTATATGTATGACGTTACACTTCATACAGCATAGGAGTATTGTGGAAAAATCGTAATACCCTGGAGAAAGATTAATGACCCCAAAATGTTGGAATATGTTATATTATCGTTCCATTATTGTCCTGTATGCTCTGTATACTGAGCAAGATAGAATTTGGATATTCAGTCTTATTTCTTAATACTTAATAATAAAATACCCTTTAATCCAGTGTGGCAACATAACAGAAAAATTATTAGCAATTAAAGAAGCCGAAAAAATGAAGGTTAGATTAAAACTAAAGACAGTTACAGTAAAAAAGCAAATGACGTGCAGGATATACGAGGATATATACCACCACCACCAGACTGGTGCTATAACTGCTTTCAAAGGTACAATTTTATAACAAAAAAAAAATAAGACCAGTTGATCGACTCAGTACTTCCCACACGTTACGATGATACCAATACCAGTTTAATATTTTCCCATAGCATGAAGCTTTCACAGGCCAGTACTACAGAGTTTTCAGTTTTACAACCCCCCACCACCCAACTACCCCAATATCACTCCCACCCAAAAAAGGTATAAAATGATTAGGAACCCCTAAAGCATCTAAAAACGAAGTTTGAGCTGTTTTTATATTTTTAGTTCTTTGATTAGGGACTGCTAAGCTGCTATTGACACAGTTTATAACAACCATACGCATTTCTCATCCTCACCACAGTAATAATACTGCGTCGAACTTTTATTAGAATCAATTTAATAGTTTTCACGTTACAAAATACAAAATGATCTAAAGCAATAAATACCCGTATGTATAAAGAAAATTTTAAGCCCCATAATAGTTTCGGTAATAGGCAAGGCAATGTTCAGATGGATCTAAAAAGGTGATTTATGTCGCTAGGTCTTTCTTCACAGGTCAGTGGACAGCCTATTATGAATACAGCAAATTTTTCAGTTTTTCAACCCCCCACCCCTCAACCAGCCCAATTTCACACCCACCCAAAAAATCTCAGAATATGATCAGGAACCTCTAAAACACTTAAAAACGAAGTTTGAGCTGTTTTTATATTTTTAGTTTTTTTTATTATTTCTGCGCCGCTACGATTCATAAAAAAACGTACGCATTTTCCATCCTCGACACGGTAGTAATACTGTGTCAAAATTGCAATAAAATCAATTCAGCAGTTTCTTCGTTACATAATATAGAACGATCTGAAGCAATACCCGTATGTTTATACCAGAAAAAGTTCTAAGTCCTTTGGTTTCTGTGATAGGCAAGGCAATGTTCGGATGGACCTAAAAAAGTTATTTATGTTGCTAGGTCTTCCTCCACAGGTCAGTTGACAGTCCATTATGACAGCAACAAATTTTTCAATTTTACATTCCCCCACCCCCCAACCACCCCAATTTCACCCCTACCAAAAAAATGAAGTCAAGTTGATTGACTCAGTACTTCCTACACATTACGCTGATACCAGTTTATTATTTTCCCATAGCATGAAGCTCTAGTCTAAGATCCCTTGCAACCAAATAATCGCCAGCCCCCCCTAAAATTGTCTTATTCCGCTAGGTCTTTCCTTCACAACCCCCACCCCCCAACCACCTCACCTTCACCCCCACCCAAAAAACAGGTAGGAAATGATCAGGAACCCCTAAAACATCTAAAAACCGAACTTGAGTTGCTTTCATACTTGTCGCGTTCTTTGATTATTGCTAAGCTGCCACTGACAAGATTTTTAACAAACATACGCGTTTTCCGTTCTCACCACGGTAACAATATACTGTGTCAAAATTTCATTAGAAATCAATTTAATAGTATCCACGTTACAAAATACAAAACGATTTAAACCAATTAATAAATTCTCGGATAGTATACAGAAAATTCTAAGTCCCTTAGTTTCCGTAATAGGCTAGGCAATGTTCGGATGGACCTAAAAAGGTGATTTGTGTCGCTAGATTTTCCTTCACAGGTTAGTGGACAGCCTATTATGAGTACAAGAATTTTTTTAATTTTTCAACCCCCAACCCCCTAACCACCCCAATTTCACTCCCACCCAAAAAACACGCAGAAAATGATCAGGAACCTCTAAAACGCTTAAAATAGTTTGAGCTGTTTTTATATTTTTAGTTTTTTTATTATTTCTGCGCCGCCACTGGCACGATTTATCAAAACCGTTTTTCATCTCGTTTTCCATCTTCGCCATGGTAGTAATGCTGTTTCAAAATTTCATTAAAATCAATTCAACAGTCTCCTCGTTACAACGATCTAACGCAATAAGTCCTTTGCTTTCTATAATAGGCAAGGCAATATTCGGATGGACCTAAAAAAGTTATTTATGTCGCCAGGTCTTCCTTCACAGGTCAGTGGACAGTCTATTATGAAAGCAACAGATTTTTCAATTTTACAACCCCCCACCCCCCAACCACCCCAATTTCACCCCCACCCAAGAAAAAAGTAGAAAATGATCAGGGACCCCTAAAACGCCTAAAAACCTGGTTTCAGAAATATTTAATTTTTTTTGTTTTTTGCTAATTACTCCGCCGCCTATGCACCGATTTTCAAAATTATAGGAACATTACCTACTACGACCCCACAGCATACCGCTGCCCAAATTTCATCACAATCCATGCAGCGGTTACTGAGATGACGAGGGTAGAAAAACGCGACAGACAGACAGACCGACAGACAGACCGACAGACAGACCGACAGACAGACCGACAGACCGACAGACCGACAGACCGACAGACCGACAGACCGACAGACCGACAGACCGACAGACCGACAGACCGACAGACCGACAGACCGACAGACCGACAGACCGACAGACCGACAGACCGACAGACCGACAGACCGACAGACCGACAGACCGACAGACCGACAGACCGACAGACCGACAGACCGACAGACCGACAGACCGACAGACCGACAGACCGACAGACCGACAGACCGACAGACCGACAGACCGACAGACCGACAGACCGACAGACCGACAGACCGACAGACCGACAGACCGACAGACCGACAGACCGACAGACCGACAGACCGACAGACCGACAGACCGACAGACCGACAGACCGACAGACCGACAGACCGACAGACCGACAGACCGACAGACCGACAGACCGACAGACCGACAGACCGACAGACCGACAGACCGACAGACCGACAGACCGACAGACCGACAGACCGACAGACCGACAGACCGACAGACCGACAGACCGACAGACCGACAGACCGACAGACCGACAGACCGACAGACCGACAGACCGACAGACCGACAGACCGACAGACCGACAGACCGACAGACCGACAGACCGACAGACCGACAGACCGACAGACCGACAGACCGACAGACCGACAGACCGACAGACCGACAGACCGACAGACCGACAGACCGACAGACCGACAGACCGACAGACCGACAGACCGACAGACCGACAGACCGACAGACCGACAGACCGACAGACCGACAGACCGACAGACCGACAGACCGACAGACCGACAGACCGACAGACCGACAGACCGACAGACCGACAGACCGACAGACCGACAGACCGACAGACCGACAGACCGACAGACCGACAGACCGACAGACCGACAGACCGACAGACCGACAGACCGACAGACCGACAGACCGACAGACCGACAGACCGACAGACCGACAGACCGACAGACCGACAGACCGACAGACCGACAGACCGACAGACCGACAGACCGACAGACCGACAGACCGACAGACCGACAGACCGACAGACCGACAGACCGACAGACCGACAGACCGACAGACCGACAGACCGACAGACCGACAGACCGACAGACCGACAGACCGACAGACCGACAGACCGACAGACCGACAGACCGACAGACCGACAGACCGACAGACCGACAGACCGACAGACCGACAGACCGACAGACCGACAGACCGACAGACCGACAGACCGACAGACCGACAGACCGACAGACCGACAGACCGACAGACCGACAGACCGACAGACCGACAGACCGACAGACCGACAGACCGACAGACCGACAGACCGACAGACCGACAGACCGACAGACCGACAGACCGACAGACCGACAGACCGACAGACCGACAGACCGACAGACCGACAGACCGACAGACCGACAGACCGACAGACCGACAGACCGACAGACCGACAGACCGACAGACCGACAGACCGACAGACCGACAGACCGACAGACCGACAGACCGACAGACCGACAGACCGACAGACCGACAGACCGACAGACCGACAGACCGACAGACCGACAGACCGACAGACCGACAGACCGACAGACCGACAGACCGACAGACCGACAGACCGACAGACCGACAGACCGACAGACCGACAGACCGACAGACCGACAGACCGACAGACCGACAGACCGACGGAAATGAGTGACGTGAATTTTCGTTATGTATACATCATAAAACGCCCAAAAAGCGTATTATCTCAAAATCGAAAATTTTTGCGATCACAATACTCCCCTCACCTATCGGTGTGGGAAGTAAAAGACCGACAGACAGACCGACAGACAGACACATACACATAACAAAAGAATATACAATGTACATATATTCGATATCGAATTAATGGATATGTATATCCACAAATGGAGCAAGAATGTCCAGTGGATGTCAAATAGACATTAAAAAATATACCTACATTTCATGTACGTTTGTCGCAAACGTCCACATCCATGGCATATCCATAGAATGTACAGGGTGGCCTGATAAGAATGGACACCGGCAATATCTCGGTAACCGTTAATCATATAATTTCGAGCAAAAAATATTACAAATCGGTAAATCGGCTAAGAGAAATCGCTGGAAATTATTTTCATATTCCGCAAGTGGCCGCTAGGGGGCGCAACTGTTACGATCAATCAGAGAAATGGCGTTTTCTCAAAAAATATGCAAGTAAAGGTATATTATAAATTTTTTTTTTATGGTCAGCCTCCCACAAAGGCCGAAAGCCTATGGCGCTATAGAAGCGCTGCGAGAGGACAAGTGTCGGTTCACGTTCGATTTGAAACGCTGCAGGTTGTAGCCGTCGGGAAACAAATTCCCCGGCAGCTGATTCCACAGCGTCGAAGTTCTCCAAAAGAAGGAATGCTGGAGGAGACTGGTTCGGGGAGTAAGGACCTCGACCTGGTAAGGATGAGCTCGCAGAGCTTCTCTAGTGTTCCTGGTTCGGACGGCCTTTGGTGTTATTATCTGGGAGAGCTCACTCGAACATCTTCCGTGATAGAATCTGTAAAACAGGGATAGGTCAGCCACCTTCCTTCGATGTTCCAGGCTGTGGAGGTCCTTTGTGAGGTTAGGCGTATCGACAAATCTAATTGCTCTTTTCTGGATAGTGTCCAGAAGCTTTAGAGGGTGTTTCGGACCGCATCCCCGTACATGGGAGCAATACTCCAGCGATGGTCGGATCTGTGCCTTGTAGAGCAGCAGCAGTTGCTCTGGTGTATACAACTTCCTACAGCGGAACAAAACTCCAAGCTTCTGGGATGCCGTTTTAGCAATACTGACGACGTGGTCGTGCCAGGACATGTTATTGTTGATGTTGATCCCCAAAAGCCTGACGGAAGGTGATTCGACTATGGGGTGGCCCTCCATTTCCACGGTTGGTAAGCCATCGTGAGACTTCTTTGTAAGTGTTGTTGCCTGAGTTTTTTGTACGTTGAACTGTACTTTATTTGCTAATCCCCACTCGACAATTGTTTTGATATCTGCGTTGATCTGTGAGGCATGCTGCTGTCGCCGACGTACCGTCTCCTGGGATGATAGTGGCTTGCCTGGTTCCATGCACGACACTAATGTACTGTCATCTGCGAAGCTGTAGGTTGGATTGGATGTTATTTACAGCAGCTCGTTGATGTACAGCAGAAACAGTGTAGGGGATAGGACCGATCCCTGAGGAACACCGGCGTTTATTGAAAAGCCCTCGACTACAACAAACAGAGATCGGTCGTTCAAAAAGCTATTCAGCCACTGGCGCAGGCCAGGTGGTAGTCCATAAGCAGCAAGCTTGACCAGAAGTCCCTCATGCCACACTCTGTCGAAAGCTTTCGATATGTCAAGTGCAACAACACGGGATTCGCCATGATTTTCTATTGCTTTGTTCCACAAGTGAGTGACGTAGGCAAGGAGGTCACCTGTAGACCTGTGCTTACGGAAGCCATACTGGCGATCATTTATGATGTTATTGTTGTCCAGGTATTTCAGGAGCTGTGTGTTAATGACAGCCTCCATAACCTTAGACATGATGCTGAGAAGAGCCGCAGGTCTATAATTGGTGGGATCAGTTTTTTTTGCCTTTCTTAGGGATGGGTTGTACGCAGCCAATCTTCCATGAAGCGGGAAACATGCCTCGTTGATACGAAAGTTTGAAGAGCTTGCAAAGAACAGGTGCAAGCTCAGCGGCACAGCGTTTAAGGACAATGGCTGGAATTTGGTCAGGACCAGTAGCTTTATTCGTGTTCAGTTTTTGGAGAACGTTTTTAACATCTCGATGTTGAACTTTGACCTCTGCCATTCTCGAGTTCACGCTTATGGTGGTGGTCGGAGTACTACCTTGAAAGTCTACAGTAGAATTGGCTGCGAAGAGTTTCCCCAAGATGTCTGCTTTTTCTTTAGGAGTAGAAGCGATGGACTTGTCCTCTCTGATCAAGGATGGTATTGACGAATAGGAAAAGTTCTGACTAACAGCCTTAGCTACAGACCAGAATGTTCTGGACGAACTAGGACATGAGAGGAGCTTGTCCTTAATTTTTTGGTTGTGTTCCTCCTTACTGCTGTCAATCACGCGTTTACAATGGTTTCTGGCGTCGATAAAACTGCGGTGGTTCTCGGCATTTGGATTTTTCCTCCATTCTTTGTAATGTTGGTTTTTAGTGGTAACTGCATCTCTACAACGCTGATTGAACCATGGCTTGTTTTTGGAGGGATGCTTGACGACATGAGGAATATAGGCTTCCATGCCGGATATTAATACCTCGGTTATTTCTTGGGCGCAAGCTGATGGGTCTCGTGACTTGAAGCAGACGTCGTTCCAGGGAAAGGACTGGTAGTATTCCCTTAGGTCGTCCCACTTTGCTGATCCGTAATGCCATACTCGGCGAGGCTGTGTATGGTGGAGATCTGGAGAATGCATTCTGCATAGCGCTGAGACGGTGTTATGGTCAGACGTTCCCAGTGGGGCGGTTACTTTCACTGTGTAGATTGTTGGAGTAGTTGTGAGATATAGGTCCAACAGACTAGCGAAATCTCCGTGGCGGCTGGGGATCCTTGTTGGTTCTTTGACTATCTGCTCCAAGCCGCAGCTAATAGCGAAGGCTTCGGCCTCACGTCCCTCGTCGTCCGTTTTGTTTGAGTGTTTGGGCCAGTATGAGTTGTGAACGTTGAAGTCACCCAGAAAGACTATCTCTGAATGAGGGTGATCTGATTGCAGCGCGTCCACAGTGGCTGAAAGTTTCTCGAAGAGCTCTTTGCAGTTGTTACTGCTTGGTGGCCTATAAATGCAGCATATAAATTTGGATTGATTTTGGAAGGATATTTTTAGCCATATGATGTCAAATCCTTCCAGTTCGAGCTCTTCTTCTCGATGACAAGAAAGCCCAGATTTAACGTACACGCATACGCCAAACCTACGTCTAAATCGGGTGTATAAGTCATATCCGGGATATCTGAAGCAGTTATCCATGGTTGAAGAGCCGACTTGAGTTTCCGTGAGAGCCAGAATGTGTGGCTTCTCTGCCTGAAGATGTTGATGGACAGAGTTTATGTTGGAGGCAAGACCTCGTATATTTGTAAAGTCGGCTCTGAACAAGTTTCTCTGGCCTTCGGGCCTGTCGTCAGTGCGAAGTTGCTGCGAGGGCCGGCTTCTGTTGTTAGCCTGACGAGGAGTGGCAGCACAATTCTTTAGGCAAACTTCGCTTAATGTTCCCCCCGGACCACCTGGCACCCGGAGATCCGAACGGAAAGGCATTTTACCTCCGGAAACTTTTGATCCTGGAAGAGCCATTGAGCATTTTTTACTTCTAATTAATCCAATTTGTCACTTATGAGAAACCGGGAACATCAGCCCAGCGACGCAACATGAACCGTGAGGCCATTTGGCGCCGCCTATTTCCGGGAACCTATTTCTAGTTTCCCGGAAATATTCCGATGTGGGGGTGATTGCACCACGGGCGAAGCTAAGTGACTGCACTTCTCCCCCCTGTGGCTGATTGCAGAGATAATAGTACATGACGCACCGTCGTCGGTGCAAGGTATACCATCACCTCTGGGCGATGGGGTCGCCACATCCCTACGCCTACATTATAAATCCTATCATCATCATCATTATAAATCCTATCATCATATAGACAGGACAACTTCTGATTTTTTCGTTAATAATTTTTTGCTCTATCTTGTAAGATGTAGTGGTGGGGGAATGTCAAAAAAGTTTTTATTCTAATGGCCATAACTTTGGTATGAGTTGACGGAATTGAACAAGCTAGGTCTCGTTTGGAAGAGCTCTTCCTGCCTAATAACCGGATATATAAAAATTTCAGTTTGTCTTGACTTATTAGCTACAGGGCGGTATTTGACATCATAACAACTATTATGCATTATTACGAAAATTTTAAATGGTGTGCTATATATCTTTCAACATAGATTTATAGAGGACGAAATTCTTAAAAAGTCAGTGCAAGATTTAATTTCTAGCTATTTTCAAACCGGAGATATCAATAAAACAAGTATTATATCAAGTGTGCTGTGAAATTCAGAAACAATTGCTGCCCTATAAGAATATAGCTTCCGTCACATCGTTTTAGTAATCATTCTATAAATAATACTCAAGTAGAACCACTAGAAATCATATTTAAAATAATGGAGCTTTTAAAACAAACAAAAAGAAATTACAGTATAAAATTGATTATCATATTTATTATTATTAAAACGTCAATTGGAGCTGATCACAAAGTGTTACATGAACTCCACAAGCAATGATAGTAAGAAAAAATCAATGTGAATAGATCTTAAAAATTAAGACCAATTAACAGCAAAATAAAGCAAAACAAGATGGTTTAATAACATTTATAACAAACAAAAAATACATACACCTAATTAACATGCGCATACCATAGCTATTGTCAGTGTTGCTTTAGATTTTCAATGGCGTCCATCGTTTTAGATGCACTTAAGCATCCATTCACGCCTGGATAAACCTGCCAGTTTGAGCATCTAGAGCAACACTGAAAATAGGTTTAGTATACGCGTGTGAGTTTATGTATTTTATCTGTTAACTTTGTTGTTATACCACGTTACTTTGCTCTATTTTCCTGTTAGTTAGCCTTAATTTTCAAAATCTATTCACTTTGATTTTTTCTTACTATGTTTACAGCGCTTATTGGCGACCACTACGCTACCTGGTGGTTATTTTAGAATGTCAAAATATGATTTCTAGTAGTTTTACTTGAGCATTATCTACAAAATGATTAAGGCTATATTGCTATAGGGCAGCAATTGTTTCTGAATCCCACAGCATACTTGTCATAATACTTGCTTTATTGATATCTCCAGTTTGAAAATAGATAGGAAGTTGAATCTTGCAATGACTTTTAAGAATTTCGTCCTCTATATATTAAAATATGTCTTAAAATATATATAAATAAATCGTAATAATGCATAATAATTGTTATGATGTCAAATACCGCCCTGTAGCTACTAAGTCAAAATAAACTTGGATAATTTTTAAAAAACAGATTATTAGGTAGGAACAGCTCTTCCAAAAAAGATCTGGCTTGCTTAATTCTGTCAACTTATACCAAAGTTATGGCCATTTAAATAAAAACTTTTTTGATATTCCCCCACTACTACATCAAAAAAATATTAACAAAAAAGTCAGAAATTGTCCTGTCTACATGATGGTAGAATTTATAATATACCTTTACTTGCATATTTATTGAGCAAAAGCCGTTTTTCCGATTGATCATAACAGTTGCGCCGGCCTAGCGGAATTCGAAAATAATTTCCAGCGATTTCTCTTAGCCGATTTATCCATCATATTTTTTGCTCGAAGTTATATGATTAACGGTTACCAAGATATTGCCGGCGTCCATTCTTATTAGGTCACCCTGTGCATATGTACGTCTAGTCTACATGCATAGTATATGTAACATAGACCAGGTTCATATAACATATACCGGGTTATTCACGTTATTCGACACGGAGCATTATGGCTAAAGTATTTGATAAAAAAGAAAATAATAATTTGGGATGGATAGAGACCCATAAAGGCTACATTTTAAAAATATTTTAATGTTATACAGGGTGTCCCAAAAGCACGAAATGTATCAAAGTTATGTTTTTTTAAATGGAACACCCCATATATCATTGCATATTCAGATTCCTTGATGAATTCTATTGTGACTTTATGTATCATACATGGGACTTAAAGCGAACCGTTTAGGTGTAAATCACCATTTTTGGTATAAGTAGATATCAGGAAAAAATTGAATATCGCAGAGATTATAAAATTTGGAAGGCTGTGACTTTGCCGTATTACTAAGCATGAAATGCGGCCAGCTTTGATGAGACTGTCAAATTTAAATTATGTTTATGCTTGGAGAAATCGGTCGATGAATTAAGGAAACTTCGATCAGCAATAACTTGATTTTTTCAAACGGGAATGCCTATTTTTTTTATACGGTTAAAAGTAGAATTTGATAACCTTTCTAACGATATAAGGTTGTGCATATCAATCTCTGGTAGTTTTCATTTAATTTTAAATTTTCAAACAAATCGGCGTTTTACAATTTGCCTACCTATAACCAACGTAGCAGGCCATGACATATAAACAAAAACCTGTTAAGGTAGAAGAAAACAACCAACTTAGCTGAAAAATACACACGAACTAGACTAAAGGGACAAGATTATAAAAATTACTCACAACAAACAAAGTCTAACCAGAAACAACGGCGGTAACATATCTTTGGTCAAAGAGAAGCTGGAGTATAGCAGAAATGGATTTTTTCACGGCCTACTAGCTACTGCAATGTACTAGAGATTGGCAATTTCCAAAACCATTAAAAATTTTGAAATAAAGTAAAAACTACTAGAGAATGTTGTAAGCAGTTTATTATTTTCATAATAAAATTTCGCATTTAATGATATAAAAAAGTATGCAATTCTGTCAAAACTCAAGACAAAAGTACCTCTAACTGGAGTTCTGAAAATTCTTCAGTACCTATTAGCAAGGTCGCAGAAAAGGAAGAATGAATTAAAATTTGTTCAAATTATAAAACAACTTAAATGGCAGAAAATTTAAATCTGTTTTGTCAGTATTCCTTTTTTGCAATATTGCTAATAGATATTGAAAAATAGAAGGGCTCCAGTCAGAGGTATCGACTTCGACGCAAATTAGTACTTTTTTACACCATTACATATGATTGATAGTTGCGTGCTGGAGCAACAGTCGCTGGTTGTTTCTGTTTCATATGAGGGTTTTTGATTGCCTTGGAAATTTTTAACCTCTAGTAAATTGCCGTAGCCAGTAGACAGTAAAGATATCTATTACTGCCATACTCCAGCTTCTCTTTGACCTTAGAGATGTTATCACAGTGGTTTCTGGGAGAGTTGATTTGTTGTAAGGGATTTTTATAATCTTGTCCCTTTAGTCTGGTTAGTGTGTATTTTTCAGCTAAGTTAGTTGTTTTCTTCTACCCGAACAGGTTTTTGTTTATATTTCATGGCCTGCTACGTTGCTTATAGGTAGGAAAATTGAAAATCGCCGATTTGTTTGAAAATTTAAAATTAAATGAAAACTACGAGAGATTGATATTCACAACCTTATATCATTAGAAAGCTTATCAAATTCTACGTTTAACCGTATAAAAAAAAATTAGGCATTCCCATTTGAAAAAATCAAGTTATCGCTGATCGAAGTTTCCTTAATTCATCGACCAATTTCTCCAAGAGTAAACGTAATTTAAAGTTGTCAGTCTCATCAAAGCTGACGCATTTTATGCTTAGTAATACGGCAAAGTCACAGCCATCCATATTTTGTAATCTCTGCGATATTCAATTTTTTCCTGATATCTACTTATACCGAAAATGGTGATTTCCACCTTAACGAGTGTTATCAGTAGCCAGAAGGTAAGTAATATTGCACAATATTTCACGCGATCAGGTAGCCTGGAACAACCAGCACCAGCACACACGCTAACTACGACGAAGGACGCGAACGACGGAATGGCTAGAAATCAGCAATGGCGGCAGTAGCTGTCCTTCGCGCAGGCGTAAACTACTAGATGTATATATGATACATAGACCAACACCTTATGTATATTCACATATGAATATGCCTACGTGAATACACATAGCGTATATCATTTTACTTCCCACACCGATAGGTGAGGGGAGTATTGTGATCGCGAAGATTTTCGATTTTGAGATAATACGCTTTTCGGACGTTTTATGATGTGTACATAATGAAAATCCACGTCACTCATTTCCGTCGGTCTGTCTGTCTGTCGGTCTGTCGGTCTGTCGGTCTGTCGGTCTGTCGGTCTGTCGGTCTGTCGGTCTGTCGGTCTGTCGGTCTGTCGGTCTGTCGGTCTGTCGGTCTGTCGGTCTGTCGGTCTGTCGGTCTGTCGGTCTGTCGGTCTGTCGGTCTGTCGGTCTGTCGGTCTGTCGGTCTGTCGGTCTGTCGGTCTGTCTGTCTGGCTGTCTGTCGCGTTTTTCTACCCTCGTAATCTCAGTAACCGCTGCATGGATTGTGATGACATTTGGGCAGCGTTATGCTGTGGGGTCGTAGTAGGCAATGTTCCTATAATTTTGATTATCTTTATACGGGGAGCGGAGTAATTAGCAAAAAACGAAAACATTTCAAATATGCCTCAAACTTCGTTTTTAGGCGTTTTAGGGGTTCCTGATCATTTTCTACTTTTTCTTGGGTGGGTGTGAATTTGGGGTGGTTGAGGGGTAGGGGGTTGTAATACTGAAAAATTTGTTGTACTCATAATGGGCTGTCTACTGACCTGAGAGAGAAAGGCCTAGCGGCATAATACACTTTTTTAGGTCCATCCGAACATTGCCTTGTGTATTACAGGAACCAAGGGACTTAGAATTTGTGATGTATACATACGAGTATTACTTTAGATCGTTCGGTATCGCGTAACGCGAAAATTGTTCAATTGATTTTAATGAAATTTTGACATACATAGTATTAGTCCCAATGCGAGGATGGAAAATGCGTATGTTTTGGGAAAATCGGGTCAGTGGCGGCGCGGCAGTAATAAAAAAACTTAAAATATAAGAACAGCTCAAACTTTGTTTTTAGGCGTTTTAGGGGTTTCTGATCATTTTCTACGTTTTTTTGGGCGAGGGTAAATTTGGGGTGGTTGGAGGGTGGGGGGTTGTAAAACCGAAAAATTTGTTGTGCTCATAATGGGTTGTCCATTGATCTTTGAATGAGAAACCTAGCAGCATAATACACTTTTTACGTACATCCGAACATTGCCTTGCTTATTATAAAAACCAAGGGACTTAGAATTTTTGATGTATACATACGAGTATTGTTTTAGATCGTTCTATATTGCATAATGCGAAAATTATTGAATTGATTTTAATGAAATTTTGACACAGTATTACTACCGCGGCGCGTATGCTTTGGAAAAATCGGGTCAGTGGCGACGCAGCAATAATAAAAAAACTAAAAATATAAAAACAGCTCAAACTTTGTTTTTAGGCGTTTTACGGGTGCCTGATCATTTTCAATTTTTTTTTAGTTGGGCTGAAATCGGTTGGGGGGTGGGAAGTTGTAAAACTGAAAAATTTGTTGTATTCATAATAGTCTGTCCATTGACCTGTAGAAGACTACCTAGCGGCATATTACACTTTTTTCGGTCCATCTGAACATTAACATATTACAGAAACCAATGTTTTGATGTGTACATACGAGTTTTGCTTTATTTTGTTCTTTTTTTTATGGTCGGCCTCCCACAAAGGCTGAAAGCCTATGGCGCTGTAGAAGCGCTGCGAGAGGACAAATGTCTGTTCACGTTAGATTTGAAACGCTGCAGGTTGTAGCCGTCGGGAAACAAATTCTCCGGCAGCTGATTCCACAGCGTCGAAGTTCTCCAAAAGAAGGAATGCTGGAGGAGACTGGTTCGGGGAGTAAGGACCTCGACCTGGTAAGGATGAGCTCGCAGAGCTTCTCTAGTATTCCTGGTCCGGACGGCCTTTGGTGTTATTATCTGGGAGAGCTCACTCGAACATCTTCCGTGATAGAATCTGTAAAACAGACATAGGTCAGCCACCCTCCTTCGATGTTCCAGGCTATGGAGGTCCTTTGTGAGGTTAGGCGTATCGATTAATCTAATTGCTCTTTTCTGGATAGTGTCCAGAAGCTTTAGAGAGTGCTTCGGAGCACATCCCCATACATGGGAGCAATACTCCAGCGAAGGTCGTATCTGTGCCTTGTAGAGCAGCAGCAGTTGCTCTGGTGTATACAACTTCCTACAGCGGAACAAAACTCCAAGCTTCTGGGATGCCGTTTTAGCAATACTGACGACGTGGTCGTGCCATGACATGTTATTGTTGATGTTGATTCCCAAGAGCTTGACGGAAGGTGATTCGACTATGGGGTGACCCTCCATTTCCACGGTTGGTAAGCCATCGTGAGACTTCTTTGTCAGTGTTGTTGCCTGCGTTTTTTGTACGTTGAACTGTACTTTATTTGCTAATCCCCACTCGACAATTGTTTTGATATCTGCGTTGATCTGTGAGGCATGCTGCTGTCGCCGACGTACAGTCTCCAGGGATGATAGTGGCTTGCCTGGTTCCATGCACGACACTAATGTACTGTCATCTGCGAAGCTGTAGATTGGATTGGATGTTATTTCCAGCAGCTCGTTGATATACAGCAGAAACAGTGTAGGGGATAGGACAGATCCCTGAGGAACACCGGCGTTTATTGGAAATACGTCTGATGAACAGCCCTCGACTACAACAAACAGGGATCGTTCGATCGTTCTAAAAACTATTCAGCCACTGGCGCAGGCCAGGTGGTAGTCCATAAGCAGCAAGCTTGGCCAGAAGTCCGTCATGCCACACTCTGTCGAAGGCTTTCGATATGTCAAGTGCAACAACACGGGATTCGCCATGTTTGTCTATTGCTCTGTTCCACAAGTGAGTGACATAGGCAAGGAGGTCACCTGTAGACCTGTGCTTGCGGAAGCCATACTGGCGATCATTTATGATGACATTGTTGTCCAGGTATTTCAGGAGCTGTGTGTTAATGACAGTCTCCATAACATTAGACATGATGCTGAGAAGAGCCACAGGTCTATAGTTGGTGGGATCAGTTTTTTTTGCCTTTCTTAGGGATAGGTTGCACGCAGCCAATCTTCCACGAATCGGGAAACGCGCCTCGTTGATACGAAAGTTTGAAGAGCTTGCGAAGAATAGGTGCAAGCTCAGCAGCACAGCGTTTAAGGACAATGGCTGGAATTTGGTCAGGACCAGTAGCTTTATTGGTGTTCAGTTTTTGGAGGATGCTATTTACATCTCGATGTTGAAATTTGACCTCTGCCATTCTCGAGTTCACGCTTATGGTGGTGGTCGGAGTACTTCCTTGAAAGTCTACAGTAGAATTGGCTGCGAAGAGCTTCCCAAAGATGTCTGCCTTTTCCTTAGGAGCAGAAGCGATGGACTTGTCCTCTCTGGTCAAGGGTGGTATTGACGAATAGGAAAAGTTCTGACTAACAGCCTTAGCTACAGACCAGAATGTTCTGGACGAACTAGGACATGAGAGGAGCTTGTTTTTAATTTTTTGGTTGTGTTCCTCCTTGCTGCTGTCAATCACGCGTTTGCAGTGATTTCTGGCGTCGATAAAACTGCGGTGGTTCTCGGCATTTGGATTTTTCCTCCATTCTTTGTAATGGTGGTTTTTAGAAGAAACTGCATCTCTACAGAGCTGATTGAAGCATGGCTTGTTTTTGGAGGGATGCTTGACGACATGAGGAATATAGGCTTCCATGCCAGATATTAATACCTCTGTTATTTCTTGGGCGCAAGCTGATGGGTCTCGTGACTTGAAGCAGACGTGGTTCCAGGGAAAGGACTGGTAGTAGTAGGTCATTCCACTTTGCTGATCCGTAATGCCAGACCCGGCGAGGCTTTGCATGGTGGAGATCTGGAGAATGCATTCTGCATAGCGTTGAGACGGTGTTATGGTCAGACGATCCCAGAGGAGCAGTTACTTTCACTGTGTAGATTGTTGGAGTAGTTGTTAGATATAGGTCCAACAGACTAGCAAAATCTCCGTGGCGGCTGGGGATCCTTGTTGGTTCTTTGACTATCTGCTCCAAGCCGCAGCTAATAGCAAAGGCTTCAGCTTCACGTCCTTCGTCGTCCGTTTTGTTTGAGTGTTTGAGCCAGTAGGAGTTGTGAACGTTAAGTCACCCAGAAAGACTATCTCTGAATGAGGGTGATCTGATTGCAGCGCACCCACAGTGGCTGAAAGTTTCTCGAAGAGCTCTTTGCAGTTGTTATTGCTTGGTGGCCTATAAATGCAGCATATGAACTTGGAATGATTTTGGAAGGATATTTTGAGCCATATGATGTCAAATCCTCCCAGTTCGAGCTCTTCCTCTCGATGACAAGAAAGCCCAGATTTAACGTACACGCATACGCCAAACCTACGCCTAAATCGGGTGTATAAGTCATATCCGGGATATCTGAAGCAGTTATCCATTGTTAAAGAGCCGACTTGAGTTTCCGTAAGAGCCAGAATGTGTGGCTTCTCTGCCTGAAGGTGTTGATGGACAGAGTTTATGTTGGAGGCAAGACCTCGTATATTTGTAAAGTCGACCCTGAAAAAGTTTCTCTGGCCTTCGGGCCTGTCGTCAGTGCGAAGTTGCTGCGAAGGACGGCTTCTGTTGTTAGCCTGATGAGGAGTGGCAGCACAATTCTTTAAACAAACTTCGCTTAATGTTCCCCCCGGACCACCTGGCACCCGGAGATCCGAACGGCCAGGTATTTTACCTCCGGAATCTTTTGATCCTGGAAGAGCCATTGAGCATTTTTTACTTCTAATTAATCCAATTTGTCACTTATGAGAAACCGGGAACATCGGCCCAGCGACGGAACATGAACCATGAGGCCATTTGGCGCCGCCTATTTCCGGGAACCTATTTCTAGTTTCCCGGAAATATTCCGATGTGGGGGTGATTGCACCGCGGGCGAAGTTAAGTGACTCCACTTCTCCCCCCTGTGGCTGATTGCAGAGATAATAGTACATGATGCACCGTCGGCGGTGCAAGGTGTACCATCACCTCTGGGCCATGGGGTCGCCACATCCCTACGCCCATGTATATTCCGTGAAGCAAACCCACGGCGAGCATTGAAAACGAATCTGTTTTTGAAAAACCGTGTCAGTGGCGGCGCAGCAATAATCAAAAAACTAAAAACATAAAATCAGCTCAAACTTCGTTTTTAGATGGGTTGGAGGCTCTTGATCGTCTGGCATCGTCCAGTTCAAGCATGCAGAAAAAACTGTGGCGCCCTAGTTTCTAAGGAGGGGGACGCAAGAAACTATTTACGAGGGTTTTTGTGTTGGATGTTGTTTTTGAGGGCGGATGGGCGATAATTTAGTTGCAAGGGGATTTAGACTATAGCTTCATGCAATGGGAAATAATAAAATGGTATCATCATTATGTGTGGGAAGTACTGAGTCAGTCAACTTGACTCCATTTTTTACGTCCCACTGAGGGGACTATTGTGATCGCGAAAATTTTCGATTTTGAGATAATGCGCTTTGTGGGCGTTTTATGATGCCTACATAACGAAAATCCACGTCACTCATTTCCTTCAGTCTGTCTGTCTATCGCGCTTTTCTACCTTCGTAATCTCAGTAACCGCTGCATGGATTGTGATGAAATTTGGGTACCGACATGCTGTGGGGTCGTAGTAGGTAATGCTGCTAAAATGTTTAAAATCGGTGCATTGGCGGCGGAGTAATTAGCAAAAAACAAAAAATTGAATATTCCTCAAACTTCGTTTTTATGCCTTTTAGGAGTTCCTGGATCAATTTAAAATTTTTTTTTGGGTGGGGGTGAATTTGGGATGGTTGGGGGTGGGGGCTGTAAAACTGAAAAATTTGTATATATATATATATATATATATATATATATATACAAGTGATGTTTATAGCCCTCTTGGCCGTTTATCGCATCCTTCGCGCCATTCATCCTTGTTCTGCCAGCTATTTTCATCCAGGCCTCTTGCTTCCATTGCTGACTTTATACCCTGTATCCATTTTGTTCACGGTCTTCCTCTTGTTCTCCTTCTACTTGGAGTACAGTTCCATATTTTCTTTGGCCACATATCTTCGGGTATCCTTCTCATGTGACCAAACCAAGACAGTTGTTTGCTTTCTATTTTTTCTATAATAGTTTTCTGTACTCTCATTTGGCTTCTAATATCATCCGATCTTTTGAAAAATTGACCTGTGAATAAAAAACCTAGCGGCATAATACACTTTTTTAGGTCCATCCGAACATTGCCTTGCTCATTACAAAAACCAAGGAACTTAGAATTTGTCATGTATACATGGTAGTATAGAAGTAAAAAAATGGAGTCAAGTTGATTGACCCAGTACTTCCCATACATAATGATGATACCATTTTATTATTTCCCATTGCATGAAGCTATAGTCTGGAATCTCCACGCATCTAAATCATCGCCCACCCGTTCGCAAAAACAGCATCCAACAGACAGACCGACGGAAATGAGTGTCGTGGATTTTCGTTATGTACACATTATAAAACGCCCAAAAAGCGTATTATCTCAAAATCGAAAATTTTCGCGATCACAGTACTCCCCTCACCTATCGGTGTGGGAAGTAAAATGCTCAATGGCTCTTCCAGGATCAAAAGACTCCGGAAGTAAAATACCTGGCCGTTCGGATCTCCGGGTGCCAGGTGGTCCGGGGGCAACATTAAGCGAAGTTTGTTTAAATAATTGTGCTGCCACTCCTCGTCAGGCTAACAACAGAAGCCGTCCTTCGCCGCAACTTCGCACTGACGACCGGCCCGATGGCCAGAGAGACTTATTCAGAGCCGACTTTACAAATATACGAGTTCTTGCGTCCAACATAAACTCTGTCCATCAACACCTTCAGGCAGAGAAGCCACACATTCTGGCTCTTACGCAAACTCAAGTCGGCTCTTTAACAATGGATAACTGCTTCAGATATCCCGGATATGACTTGTACACCCGATTTAGACGTAGGTTTGGCGTATGCGTGTACGTTAAATCTGGGCTTTCTTGTCATCGAGAAGAAGAGCTCGAACTGAAAGGATTTGACATCATATGGCTCAAAATATCCTTCCAAAATGATTCCAAATTTATATGCTGCATTTATAGGCCACACCAAGCAGTAACAACGGCAAAGAGTTATTCGAGAAGTTTCCAGCCACTGTGGACGCGCTGCAATCAGATCACTCTCATTCAGAGACAGTTTTCTGGGTGACTTCAACGTTCACAACTCATACTGGCTCAAACACTCAAACAAAACGGATGACGAGGGACGTGATGCGCTGAAGCCTTCGCTATTAGCTGAGGCTTGGAGCAGATAGTCAAAGAACCAACAAGGATCCCAGCCGCCACGGAGATTTTGCTAGTCTGTTGCACCTATATCTCACAACTACTCCAACAATCTACACAGTGAAAGTAACCGCCCCATTGGGTTCGTCTGACCATAACACCGTCTCAACGCCATGCAGAAAGCTTTCGGCAGAGTGTGGCATGAGGGACTTCTGGTCAAGCTTGCTGCTTATGGACTACCACCTGGCCTGCGCCAGTGGCTGAATAGCTTTTTGAACGACCGATCTCTGTTTGTTGTAGTCGAGGGCTGTTCATTAGACGTATTTTCAGTAAACGCCGGTGTTCCTCAAGAATCTGTCCTATCCCCTACACTGTTTCTGCTGTACATCAAGGAGCTGCTGGAAATAACATCCAATCCAATCTAAAGCTTTGCAGATGACAGTACATTAGTTTCGTGCATGGAACCAGGCAAGCTACTATCATCCCAGGAGACGGTACGTCGGCGACAGCAGCATGCCTCACAGATTAACGCAGATATCAAAGCAATTGTCGAGTGTGATACTGAGATTACGACATTAGACAAACGCCAACAGACATATAGACAGGTAGACAGACCGACAGATAGACAGACAGACCGACGGAAATGAGTGACGTGAATTTTCGTTATGTAGACATCATAAAACGCCAAAAAAAAAAACGTATTATCTCAGAATCGAAAATTTTTGCGTTCACAATCACCCATCGGCGTGGGAAGTAAAATTGTTGCTTCCCAGAAAACAGTTGAGGATCGATATATTTTTTTAAACAGAATTCGCAACTTTTATCCCCCACACCGATAAGTGAGAGGAGATTTGTGATGTGCTAAAATTTTTGATTTTGAGATAACATGTTTTTCCGACGTTTCATGGTGTCTACATAGGCCAAAGTCGGCCACTCATTTCTGTTCGCCTGTCTGTCTGTGTTTTTGTTCTAGTCTCGTTATCTCAGCAACCGCTAAACCGATTTAGATGAAAAGAGGTTTGATATGAGACCGTAGTTGATTATTTTGCCGAAATTTTGGAAATCGGTGTAGAGGGTGGAGAGTAATCAAGAAACATAAAAATTTGGGGTCACGCTGAAACTTTTCAAGTTTTTAGGCTTTTCAGGTGTTTCTGAGCATTTTTCTTGAGTTTGTATTCGAGAATCCATCGCCCTGCTCAGTTAATAACTCTGTTAGTAACTTATCTTCAATTCTCACAATGTTCCTTAATTGTAAGGCTGTTTTAACCCAAATTAGCCTTTTTTTCCTAATGATCTCTTCAAATTCTATACTCATTTTCACCATATATATATATATAGGCTGTCTGCAGACCTTTTAGGTCCATAGCCTTGTGATTTCCCTCCATTTCTTCCTGTCTTTTGCCTGTTGCCTCCAGTTCTGGATTTTCTTCTCTTCTAGATCTTCCTCCACTGCCTCTCTCCATCGTTTCTTTGGTCTTCCTCTCTTTCTTTTTCCTTCCGGTATTTTCCATGCGATTCGTTTCACTTCTCTTTCCTGTTCCATCCTCTCCAAGTGTCCAAGCCACTGCAGTCTTCTTAATTTCACAAAATTACTTATGGGTGTTTCATTGAATAGCTCATACAATTCTATATTCATTCTTCTCTCCCATCCTAGCTCTGTATGCTTCCCTCCAAAGATTCTTCTTAATATTTCCCTCTCCCAAATTTCCAACTTTTGTTTTATTTTGTTTGTCATAACCCAGGTTTCACATGAATAGGTTAGGGTTGGTCTTAATATTGTTTTATAGATTCTTATTTTTGTCTGTCTGGACACTTCCTTTGATTTAAGGATTCTTCTTAAACCTCCTGCACAGTTATTACTCTTAGCTATTCTTAAATCTATTTCTTTTTCTTCCTGTCCCTTATTGTCAATTAATACACCTAAATACATAAAATTATCCACCTCCTCGAATTCTACCTTTGTCCCATCTTGCTTTTGAACTTTCAAACTGGTGTTTATTCTGTTTCCGCTTTTGTTTTTTATTTCCATAAATTTCGTTTTACTGTTATTAAATGCCATTCCTACTTCTTCTGCTGCATTCATTAATTGTAGGGTTATTTCTTCCAGCTCTTTCCGATTTCTTACTATTAAGACCACATCATCCGCATAGGCCAAACATTGGTGGCTTCTGTTGAATATTATCCCCTTCCTGTTGATACCAGCTTTCCTTATTACGCTCTCCAACACTAAATTGAATAGGGTTGTCGACAGGGGATCGCCTTGACGTAGGCCTTGGTGTGTTCTGAAGCTATCACTTTTACTATCTTTCACCTTTACTGTGTTCTGTGTGTCCTCTAATGTCATTTTGATTAATCTTACCAGCTTGTCTGGGATTTCTAACTCCTTTAATATTTTAATAAGTTCATACCTTTTGACACTGTCATATGCTCTTTTAAAATCCACAAACAACATTTGGACCGGTATGTCATATTCATAGCATCCTGCGACAATTTGCTTTAGCATAAACACATGGCCTGTTGTCCCTCTGCCTTTTCTGAAGCCCCCTTGATATTCACCCAGCAGTCTCTCCATGAATATCTCTAACCTTCTCTTTATAATTGATGCACAGATTTTATGCGTAACATCAAGTAGAGAGATCCCTCTGTAATTTTCACAGGCTGTTCTGTCTCCCTTCTTATATATAGGTAGTATAACTGCTTTTTTCCACGCATCCGGCATTTTTTCTGACTTCCAAATTTGACATATTAGCTTGTAGATTTCTTCTTTTAATTTCTCACCACCATATTTTATGTTTTCTTTTGTTATTCCGTTTTCTCCAGGGCTCTTATTATTTTTCATCATTTCTATCACTTCGTCCACTTCTTCTCTTGATGGGGTTGCTGTATTGTCATTACAACTTTGTATTGCTCTGTCCTCTGTTGACTCTTGTTTTACATCAAGGTCCTTTCCATTTGTCCCTGCATTTAATATTTCCTCAAAGTATTCTTTCCACCTTTTGATTTTTTCTTCCTCGTCTCCTATAAGATTACCCTCTTTATCTCTTATATATGTAAGCGTGGTTTGATAACCTTTCCTTATGTCTTTTACGTCTTTATAGAAGTTTTTGATTTCTTTTTGCTGATACTCTTCTTCTATTTTTACTATTTGGTCTTCTAAGAATGTCCGCTTTTTTTTCCTACATAGTTGTTTTACTTTTTTTCTCTGCTTATTATATTCTCTAATGATTTTGTCGTCTCTGTTTTGAAGCATCCTTTGCCTAAGCCGCCTTTTTTGTTGTATCTCCTTATCGCATTCATCATCGAGCCATTTTTTCTTTTCTTGTGGTTTCCTTTTCCTCAAATTCCTTTTTGTGGCGCCTACAATTCCTTGTTCAATTCTCCTCCAGTTTTCTTCTATGGTTAAGTTCTTGTTTTCTGCACCTTCATAGAGATACTCTTCTATATCTGTCGCATACTGTCTCGCAATGTTTTCCATTTTCAAGTCATCTATGTTATAAAATGTCTGCTTAACTGTTTTTCCTTTTATTTTTTCTGTTTTTTTATATCTTATTTTGACCCCTACCAAGAAGTGATCTGAGTCTATATCAGCGCCTCGATACGTTCTTACGTTTGTTATTAATTTATCATATTTTTCTTGTATCAACACGTGGTCTATTTGATTTGTGTCATTTCTGCCAGGGATTATCCATGTACCTTTATAAATGTCTTTTCTTGGGAAGCGGGTGCTCATTATATTCATATTTCTTTCTATAGCAAATTCGATTAATCTTAGTCCATTTTCGTTTGTTTCATCGTGTTTACTCTGCCCTCCTGTTATTTTTTTGTATATGTCTTCTTTCCCTACTTTTGCATTTGCATCCCCAATGACAATTATTATATCTGTGCCTGGTATATTATCCATTACTCTTTCCATCTCTTCGTAGTAAATGTCTTTAGTTTCTTCATCTTTCTCCTCTGTCGGTGCATGAATATTTACAATTGACATGTTTTCATTCTCTCCTTTTATCCTAATGCTACATAATCTGTCTGACCTCGGTACAAAATCTATAACACTATCTTTCCAATTCTTATGTATTAAAAAACCTGTTCCCAAAGTCCTAGTATGACTTCCACTTTTGAAGAGGATATAATTATCTACTTCCTGTATTCCGTTGCCCGGTAGATGCGTCTCCTGTAGCGCCACTATGTCCATTTTATATACATTCATTTCCTTAATAAGGGTTTTGATCGCTCCTTCCTCATAAATCCCTCTTACATTTCATGTTCCTAGATTAATTTGTATTTTTCTTTGTTCTGTCTCATTTAATGTTTGTAGTTTTATATGCTCATTAACCTTTTTCGTTGCCATGTTCATTTTATCTTTTGTTTCCGATTCCCCTGTTGCTATTATTAGTTTTTTGGAATAAGAACTAACTGTTGTAATTCTGTATCCCATTTCCATTCTTCGTCTCCCACGTATAATTTCCGGTAACCTACTTTTGCTCGATTTCCTTTTTGTCTTTCTTCGTTTGCTTTAACCCTTATTTGCTTCGCTATATCTCTATCAATCTTTGACAGATCGTTATTTATGTAATATTTTGCTTGATGCTTTTCTCTTAGCTTATTTTTATTCTGCATAATCTTTATCTTTGCTGACTCATTTTCTAGCTTTATTAAGCATGTTTTTTCCGATAATTTTATGGCCTCGCTAACATTTACTCTTATTCCTAGCTCTCGTTCTATAAAATTTTCCATGTTTATTTTCAGCGTTCCTTTATCGTTTGTGTCTATTTCTAAGCCCTGTAATACAACGTTATTTCGTCTTTTTTCATTTTCGATTCTTTCCAGCCTTTCATCCATGTCCGTTATCATTTTTTTTAACTGGATGTTTTCCTGCTTTAACTTTCCATTTTCTTCTTTCATTTCTTTAATTTCTTTTGCATATTCTTTTTGCTCTTGTCGCATATCCTTTACTTCCTTTGATAGATTTTCCATAGTTTTACCCATTTGCTCCATCATTTTCATCATCTTTTCTAGATTATCTTCCATATTTCTTTTTGGGAGTTTTAGTGGCGATCGTCTGTCTGTCTGTGTTTTTGTTCTAGTCTCGTTATCTCAGCAACCGCTAAACCGATTTAGATGAAAAGAGGTTTGATATGAGACCGTAGTTGATTATTTTGCCGAAATTTTGGAAATCGGTGTAGAGGGTGGAGAGTAATCAAGAAACATAAAAATTTGGGGTCACGCTGAAACTTTTCAAGTTTTTAGGCTTTTCAGGTGTTTCTGAGCATTTTTCTTGAGTTTGTATTCGAGAATCCATCGCCCTGCTCAGTTAATAACTCTGTTAGTAACTTATCTTCAATTCTCACAATGTTCCTTAATTGTAAGGCTGTTTTAACCCAAATTAGCCTTTTTTTCCTAATGATCTCTTCAAATTCTATACTCATTTTCACCATTAACATTAAAATTCCTGCCATTGCAGCATGCTTCCTTTTACTGGGCGCCATATTAACTACACTCCAATCGCATACGATTCTGATCATTAATGTAAATGGTACTCGTACTCCTGTCCGAGTACCCGTATACGATTTACTCGTGAATGTAACTTTAGCTTGACAATATAAATGTATTTTGATGTATCAAATAAGAGTTCTATTTGCGCAATACCAGTACCCCGTATGATCAGAAACGATTTTACATTGCCTCAACCCTTTACTAGTTCCGACAAAACATTTTTTGAGAGCTAACATATCCAGGCAAGTAACTACGGGGAGCTAGGGGGTTAGGCCACCCCACCCCAGAGGTAGCCCCTACTAAAATTCTGACTTTGATTCCTTATGAAAGCTATTACCATTAGTGAGGGGGAAACCGACCAATTTCTATAATCGAGTACTAAATGCTCGAGTGATTTCAATAATCGAGTGATTACCCGATTAACCAGCAACGGGAAGGAATAGAGAGATTTTGAGCCACTAAAAATTATGACGATATTGTCCCTAAAACATTATTCTGCGCATGCGTAGTGTGTCTAGAATAATGGATAAGCGTATGCCTTGTGTAAAGTTTTTGTAACCGAAATACATGTGACGTGTATCATTACGTTATTCGTATTCAGAATTTGACAATTGACATTTAACAATTATTGGACCTATTTGATTTTAACTTAACCGCATATTATAATCGATTTGGTCGGAAAATGAGATCACATCAGACATCACAAGTAAAATAAAAAATAGGTTATGCAGGATCCCCGGAGCATGACATTTCAGATTTCACTACCATGGTTCAGTCCCGTGATGATCACACGCTGTTGCCGGAGACGCCTAACTTTGTACTTTTTATTAGATAATACTGTCAGATAAAATTGACGGAAAAAACCTGATCCTTTTGTACAATGATAATCCACAAAATAAGTATTGTTGCTATCAAAATCATCACGGTTCTTTTCTCATTGCCGCATAGTGATTCAGACCTTGCAATACCGCACGTAATAATATCGTACCGTAATCTTTCGTAGCTAGCGTACAACTTTACCCACATAACACTATATGGATATGTACGTCCACAGAATATACATTAGATATTCCAGTTTGAACAAGTATACTTTGAATATTCATAGGACGTTAAACGTACATATGAAAAACGGTGTACACTAGGGTAATATACTATGCATATTCACGTAGGTATATACATATGTGGATATACATAAGATGTTGGTCTATGTATCATATATACATCTAGTAGTTTACGCCTGGGCGAAGGACAGCTAGCGCCGCCATTGCTGATTTCTAGCCATTCGTCGTAGATGGTGTGTGTGTGTGTGTGTGTGTGTGTGTGTGTGTGTGTTCACGTACGACCCCAATTGTGACCTATTCGGTGTGCATAGTACTGGATTGTGACCTAACCAGAAATTGTGACCTATTTTTCGTTAGGTCACAATTTTCTAACAGCGGATTCGTAATCTACGGCCTCTGCTTCTTATAAAAAACATTACTTCCCAAATTCGTCATTTTTCAGCCACAATGGGGTTTTGAGCATATTGTGTATAATACCTGTACATACCCATATTGTGGCCTACCGAAAAAATAATTAGCAGCGCCCTCTATGTGCGTATTCTGATGAAAATGTGACCTATCTGGTGACGTCACCTATAGGTCACAATTTCAGAACAGTGACAAATTATATTCAATACACACATTTTTCAGCTTGAGGAGCTCTGTGTATCAGTAAATTGTGGAATATTAGCGATTAACCTTGAATAGGTCAGAATTTATAAAAGAAGATATTTTATATGTTTTACACATATATTTGTAGTTTTCAACAGTGAGTGTAATACGTATAAATTGTAGCATAATGTAGGAAAGTCGAATTAGATATGAGTTTTGAATTGAGGCATATCAATCATAATTTCCTGCATAGTTTTCTAGGAGGACTAAACTAAAATTGAGCATAAATACAATCATCAATTTTGAGCCGGTGGACCAGTTCATCCACACAATGGAAAGTAATTCATTTACTCTATGATCCTCAAGTTTATTGAATCAATGAACAATATACATGAATCTGGACAACGAGTTTTCATCGATATCATGTAAATATTGCGATTTGCATGCTGATAGTCATTTTATTGTGACAATGAACTTTAACAAGAATTTGAGGGGTGCAGGTTCATTATTGTTATAAACACAGTCCTTGTTCCAATGAATAGGTACTACTATCATCCAAATACCTCAGAACACTGCTGAATTTGAATCTAATGTCACAGGATATTAAACATACATCTTCAATGGAAAATATGTCTTTTCCGTTACAGTATACAAAAGGTTGGGTTGAAACATTTGCTTTCTTGAAGCGATTGAATATATCCTTAATGTCCTGCTGATTTTGACCAAGTAAGAATAGTGACTCTTTCATAGTGAACTTGGTTTGCGTCTTCTGGCCGGTCACCATATCATGTTCCACAATTTCGTTAGTACGAATGAGATAGCCACTTAACGTCCAAAATTGGGCCACGTTACGACAATCTGTGGAAAAATGATCACACTTCACATAACATAATCGAAAGTTCTTGCGATCACAATACTCCCCTCACCTATGGTATGGGAGTTAGAAGTACCTATTTGCCAACTTTTCTCAGGTAATGATCATCACTAGTATCTATTATTTCTCAAGATTTGTTACCTAACACGAACAAAATTTTTTTCCGTACAACTTCTGGATTACAGGCCAAAAAATAGTCCTTACGCACATGGTGACCTAAATCTACAACGCAATCGAAAATACTCGCAACTACAATCAAAAGACGGGCTTGGGAAGTAAAAATGGCGTCTAGTAGATTCTAAAAAATTAAGTCAAGTTGATGACTCAGTACTTCCCACACATTACGCTGATACCAGTTTATTATTTCCCCATAGCATGAAGCTTTAGTCTGAGATCTCTTCCAACCAAATAATCGCCAGCCCCCCCCCTAAAATTGTCTTATGCCGCTAAGTCTTTCCTTCACAGGTTAATGGAGAGCCATTATCAATACTACAAACTTCTCAGTTTTACAACACCCCACCCCTCAACCACCTCACACTCACCTCCACTCAAAGAACTGGTAGGATATGATCAGGAACCCCTAAAACATCTAAAAACCGAATTTGAGTTGTTTTCATACTTTTCGTTCTTTGATTATTGCTACGCTGCCACCGACACGATTCTTAACAAACATATGCGTTTTCCATTCTCACCACGGTAACAGTATACTGTGTCAAAATTTCAATAGAATCAATTTAGTAGTGTCCACGTTACAAAACAAAAAACGATTTAAACCAATAAAATCAATAAAGTCCCTTAGTTTCCGTAATAGGCTAGGCAATGTTTGGATGGACCTAAAAAGGTGATTTGTGTCGCTAGATCTTCCTTCACAGGTTAGTGGACAGCCTATTATGAGTACAAAAAAATTTTTAATTTTTCAAGCCCCATCCCCCAACCCCCCAATTTCACCCCCACCCGAAAAAACGCAGAAAATAATCAGGAACCTCTAAAACGCTTAAAAACGAAGTTTGAGCTGTTTTTATATTCCTAGTTTTTCTATTATTTCTGCGCCGCCACTGGCACGATTTAGAAAAACAATACGCGTTTTCTATCTACGCCACGGTAGCAATACTGTGTCAAAATTTCACTAAAATCAATCCAACAGTTTCCTCGTTACACAATATAGAACAATCTAAAGCAATACTCTCGTATGTTTACATCAGAAAAAAAAATCCTTTGCTTTCTGTAATAGGCAAGGCAATGTTCGGATGGACCTAAAAAAGTTATTTATGTCGCCAGGTCTTCCTGCACAGGTCAGTGGACAGTCTATTATGAAAGCAACAAATTTTTCAATTTTACAACCCCCCACCCCCCAACCACCCCAATTTCATCCCCACTCAAAAAAGTAGTAAATGATCAGGGACCCCTAAAACGCCTAAAAACGAAGTTTCAGCAATATTTAATTTTTTTTGTTTTTTTGCCAATTACTCCGCCGCCTATGCAAAATTATAGGAACATTATCTACTACGACCCCACAGCATACCGCTGCCCAAATTTCATCACAATCCATGCAGCGGTTGCTGAGATTACGAGGCTAGAAAAAAGCGGCAGACAGACAGACCGACGGAAATGAGTGACGTGGATTTTTGTTACCTAGACATCATTATCTCAAAATCGAAAATTTTCGCGATCACAATACTCCCCTCACCTATCGGTGCGGGAAGTAAAATGTTGTCACAGTCACGATGAGAAGATATCATAATCCCGTTAGTAGCAAGCAACTAGTTTCCAAGTTATTCATATGGTTGCACCAGAATTGTGACGCATGTAAGAATTATCACTGTATAATTGCGCACCCTATTGTTCCGCCGCATATATATTGGAGGTAAATATTCACTTAAGTTTGAAACGTACAGTATATAACCAGGATCAAAAATATTCATCGAGTAATAAGAAATATTGAATGAACACAAAAAAATTCAGTATTTCCACATACCCACTCTATTAGCTACTCAATTTCACTCCCTTTCCTCGAAAAATTTAAAAATTGAAACAGTCAGAGCTCTTAAACACCCGTTTTTGATACGTTCACACATGAACCTTCTTGTAATTACAAATATAGTCTGGTTAAAGATTCTGCGCCGGTACTCTGTATCTTAGAAACGTGTTTCTATACACTATGTGCTATGGGATCGGGTGGCCTCGTAAATATGACAGCGTGCCATGACAGCGTAGTAGACACGTGATAGGCACCGATCTGCCCGATCGTCATGGTCGTCATGGTGATATAAACATGTTTATATCTCTTAAGTTAGAGAGTACCTACGCTATAGTCTTATTTTCAGATAATTATTGAAATTGACTTCTGGTTTTTATTTGTGAATTGTCAATTGTGATAGCCATGAATTCATTTTGATTTTCACATAAAAGTGGCCATATCTCTGAAAATACCCTGAATAACCTGATAAAACCCTATATTGCCGGAATAGGGAAAACGAGCGCAATCCAAAAATTGGGGTAATATACAGGGTGTTCCATAAAAAACATAACTTTGGTATGCAGTGCGTTTATGAAACGCCCTGTATGTTACAAAATAATCTTAAAATGTAGACCTTAGCTTTGCCTATAACTTTTATTCGAAACTTTTTCTTGTATCATGATAACGGAGGGACCAAACTTTGGAATATAAGTTGGTCACCCTGTATATATGGTTCTACAAGAATTGCGATATGTTGTAAGAAGTGTATAATTGCGCAGCGTTTCGTTTTGCATATATTAGAGGCGAATATGCACCTAAGTTTCAAACGTACAGTATGTAACCATGATCAAATATTCATCGAGTGACAAGAAATATTCAATGAACACAAAAAAATCAGTTCCTCCACATCCTCACTCTATTGGCCACTCCCTCCCCCAGACAAATCAAAACAATCAGACCTCTAAGGTTCGATCGTGTTCCAAAAATACTTTTTTTTCATTAATTACTATTCTCCGGTAAAACATTCTTAAAATTATCGTACTACTATGACCCGATATCATATCGCTTCCCAGACATATCAAAATCTGTGCAGCCGTTACTGAGACTAAGCGGATAGGAGAACACAGAGAGACCGACAGACAGACAGCCTTTGACAGTGCCATAGTTTTACATCATGTTGTCACCATGAAACGGCCATAAATCATATAATCTCAAAATCGAAAGTGATCGCGGTTACAATACTGTCCAGCTACCTTTCGTTGTGGAAAGTCAAAAATCATGCGAAAGTTCACTAGAAAAGTTAAAAAAGTGATAATATGTTGCGTTGGATTTTCAGTAAGCGCCAAACAGTATTCACAACTTAAATGCAAAAGACCACAACTATCTGATGCGCATGGGCGCTAGGTCAGTATTTTCCTGTGTATTAGGTCACAATTCCGTAGTCTTGCGGAGGCACAGTGTGTGAAGCTTTTATCCTGACTTCATAAGTAGAGCATTCCATTCAAAATTATGACATAAAATTGGTAAATCTGACAACACTGATGTTATCGTTTTTGAATTCTGTATGTTCAAAAACCCCCAAGTATTGTATTTCATCGTTCCGGCTGTGGCAGTTTTGGAAATATTTAAGCGTTCCGGTACAGTTTACTGAAAAAGAGGTGTTGCCGTACCTCAATAATTAACAGAAACAAAATTTTGAAATTGTGACATCTTACTAAGTCCGTCATGTGCAATTCATTGCAATAAAAATAAGCAGAGGATTCTATTTAAAATAAATTAAAATCGGGGATATTTATTTAAAAATTTGGAAAAATAATTTATAACTTGGCAACGTCGCAAACGCGAAAAAAAATATTACAAGGCGAGATAGGGTATTAGTAGATATTTCTATTTAAAATAAAACATACAGGGTGTTACGTTTAAAAAAACAAAGTAAAATGACCTTCAAATTGCCGTAATTTAAAATTCTGCCAAAAACACCCTTTAGATACAAATTGCTGGTAACATCCAAAATAGTATCCACTTAATATTCAGGTAACTCGCTGTATAATATTATCGAGAAAAGTTAAAAGAGTATATCAATTTGGACGTATTACGTGCGACCTTACAAATCCGGAAATTAATAGAAAACAAATTATAACTTCATCGCAACCGATCCAAAAAATATTTTAGGGTTGAATAGAGATCAATGATGGAAACTAGAAGTGGTTAAGAAAAAGTTATAGTTCCATATAAAAAAATCAAGTTGAACACTATCCTATTTTCCCGCAACACCCTGTATATCTCAAAATATTTTTAGAATATGCGCCTTAAGTAACCAAATAACTTTTGTATTAGACATTTTCTTCTATCTGGTATACCTTGCGATATATCGAAGAATTACATACTAACTGGACACCCTATAGTGCACTATATAGTGCTTTAAACAGACACTGTGCTTATACGGTGAAACTATAGTCTAGATGCCCCTGCAACCAAATCATCGCTCGCCCGACCGCAAAAAAGTATTTCGTTCCACTAGGTGCTTGTTTTATAGGTCAATGGACAATCTATCATGAATACAACAATTTTTTTTGTTTTACAAGCCCCCACTCCCGAACCACCCCAATTTCACCCCCAACCAAAAAAAAAACATTATAAATGATCAGGAACCCCTAAAACGTCTAAAACGAAGTTTGAGGTGTTTTTTATATTTTTAGTTTTTTTATTATTACCGCGCCGCCACTGAAACGATTTCTAAAAACCATACCTACTTGCTTTCAATACCTACTTGTCGCGGTAATAAATCTGTGACAAAATGTCATTAAAGTCAATTCAAAAGTTTCCACGTACACAATACAGAACGATCCAAAGTAATACCCGTATGTATTTTGTATGCATCAGAAAGTTTAAGTCCCTTGGTTTCTGTAATCGACAAGGGAATGTTCGGATGGTCCTAAAACGTGAATTATGCCGCTTGGGCTTTCTTTCACAGGTCAACGGGCAGCCTATTATGAATATAAAAAAAATTCAGTTTTACAACCCTCCACCCCTTAATCATCCCAATTTCACTCCCACCCCAAAAAAGTGGAAAATGATCAGGAACCCATAAAAAACCTAAAGACGAAGTTTGAGCTGTTTTCATATTTTTAGTTTTTTTAATATTGTTGCGCCTCCACTGAGACGATTTTTAAAAATCAGACGCGTTTTATATCCTTGCCAAAGTAGTAATACCCCGAAATTTCGGAAAATTCTCAAAGTCCCTTGGTTCCTGTAATAGTTCGGATGGACCTAAAAAAGTGTATTATACCGCTAGGACTCTCTCTCTCTTGTCAGTGGACAGACTATTATGATTACAACAAATTTTTCAACTTTACAACCCCCCCGCCCCCGAACCACCCCAATTTCACCCCCACCCAAAAAAAGTAGAAAATGATCAGGAACGCCTAAAACGCCTAAAAACAAAGTTTGAGGCATATTTGAAATTTTTCGTTTTTTGCTAATTACTCCGCCGCCCATGCACCGATTTTCAAAGCTGTAGCAACATTATCTACTACGACCCTACAACATATCGCTGCCCAAATTTCATCAAAATCTATGCAGCGGTTACTGAGATTACGAGGGTAGAAAAAAGCGACATACAGACCGACCGACAGACAGACAGACAGACCGACAAACAGACAGACCGACAGACAGACCGACGGAAATGAGTGACGTGGATTTTCGTTATGTAGACATCATAAAACGCCCAAAAAGTATATTATCTCAAAATCGACAATTTTCGCGATCACAATACTCCCCTCACCTATCGGTGTGGGAAGTAAAAAACAAGTGGAGTGCGGAAGAAACCGAAGCCGTGCTGACATTTTTTAAAGCAGATATAGAAAAATGCCAATACCAGGAAGAGAAAAATGTGAGGAGTGTATCAGTATCAACAGTGGGCTCAAATATCGTTCGTGGAAATATATCAAATATCATGTGAAGAATTACATTACAAAAATATTTAAAAAAACCAACCAATGCCAATACTTCATCCAACCCGTTTGTTATAATAAGAAAAATTGTAATGCCTATGATTGGTTTAATACATTGGAGGGAAATATTATTATTTGAAATGTCTTCGAAATGAGATACTACTATTTTCGCCTGTACCCCTCTTTCAAATGGCGCTTTAGAAACCTGATGTCTCCTTTATTATGACGTTTGATGATCTGGTAATTACCAAATTCACTAGACTGTAACTCTGACACCTTGTTACTACGTAGGCGGATGGGAGTAAAGATTTTTGGATATTGCGGCATAATATACAATCAATTGTGACCAAATACGTTCAAGAATAGCCCAAAAATTGTAACATAATACTCCTAGATTGTGGACTAATACACTCAAGAATAATGGCATGATACTCTCATGATCTGTGACCTAATACCTTCGCTTGAGAATTGTGACCTACTGGTTCCAACAAGTTTAGGTCGAGTGTAAATATATTTCGGAGGAGTGTATCGAAAAATGACAAAAACTGGCATATTCAATTTGTGTTCTTGTACAGTTTCAGCAAAAAATTTTTAGATAGGCTACAATCGGGTGCTGAGGTACATAGGTCACAATCGACCCAATACGTGTAATGGTGTATGTATGTATGTATGTATGTATGTATGTATGTATGTATGTATGTATGTATGTATGTATGTATGTATGTATGTATGTATGTATGTATGTATGTATGTATGTATGTATGTATGTATGTATGTATGTATGTATGTATGTATGTATGTATGTATGTATGTATGTATGTATGTATGTATGTATGTATGTATGTATGTATGTATGTATGTATGTATGTATGTATGTATGTATGTATGTATGTATGTATGTATGTATGTATGTATGTATGTATGTATGTATGTATGTATGTATGTATGTATGTATGTATGTATGTATGTATGTATGTATGTATGTATGTATGTATGTATGTATGTATGTATGTATGTATGTATGTATGTATGTATGTATGTATGTATGTATGTATGTATGTATGTATGTATGTATGTATGTATGTATGTATGTATGTATGTATGTATGTATGTATGTATGTATGTATGTATGTATGTATGTATGTATGTATGTATGTATGTATGTATGTATGTATGTATGTATGTATGTATGTATGTATGTATGTATGTATGTATGTATGTATGTATGTATGTATGTATGTATGTATGTATGTATGTATGTATGTATGTATGTATGTATGTATGTATGTATGTATGTATGTATGTATGTATGTATGTATGTATGTATGTATGTATGTATGTATGTATGTATGTATGTATGTATGTATGTATGTATGTATGTTCACGTACGACCCCAATTGTGACCTATTCGGTGTGCATAGTACTGGATTGTGACCTAACCAGAAATTGTGACCTATTTTTCGTTAGGTCACAATTTTCTAACAGCGGATTCGTAATCTACGGCCTCTGCTTATTATAAAAAACATCACTTCCCAAATTCGTCATTTTTCAGCCACAATGAGGTTTTGAGCATATTGTGTAAAATACCTGTACGTACCCATATTGTGGCCTATCGAAAAAATAATTAGCAGCGCCCTCTATGTGTGTATTCTGATGAAAATGTGACCTATCTGTTGACGTCACCTATAGGTCACAATTTCAGAACAGTGACAAATTATATTCAATACACACATTTTTCAGCTTGGGGAGCTCTGTGTATCAGTAAATTGTGGAATGTTAGCGATTAACCTTGAATAGGTCAGAATTTATAGAAGGAGATGTTTTATATGTTTCACACATATTTGTAGCTTTCAACTGTGAGTGTAATACGTACGAATTGTAGCATAATGAAGGAAGTCGAATTAGATATGAGTTTTGAATTGAAACATATCAATCATAATTTCCTGCATAGTTTTCTAGGAGGACTAGACCAAAATTGAGCATAAACACAATCATCAATTTTGAGCCGGTGGACCAGTTCATCCACACAATGGAAAGCAATTCATTTACTCTATGACCCTCAAGTTTATTGAATCAATGAACAATATACATGAATCTGGATAACGAGTTTTCATCGAAATCATGTAAATATTGCAATTTGCGTGAAGATAATCATTTTATTGTGACAATGAACTTTAACAAGGTTTTGGGGGATGTAGGTTCATTATTGTTATAAACACAGTCCTTGTTCCAATGAATAGGTACTACTATCATCCAAATATCTCAGAACACTGCTGAATTTGAATCTAATGTCACAGAGTATTAAACATACATCTTCAATGGAAAATATGTCTTTTCCGTTACAGTATACAAAAGGTTGGGTTGAAACATTTGCTTTCTTGAAGCGATTGAATATATCCTTAATGTCCTGCTGATTTTGACCAAGTAAGAATAGTGACTCTTTCATAGTGAACATGATTTGCGTCTTCTGGCCGGTCACCATATCATGTTCCACAATTTCGTTAGTAGGTACGAGATAGCCACTTAACGTCCAAAATTGGGCCACGTTAAAAAATGATCACACTTCACATAACATAATCGAAAGCTCTTGCGATCACAATACTCCCCTCACCTATGGTATGGGAGTTAGAAGTACCTATTTGCCAACTTTTCTCAGGTTATGATCTTCACTAGTATCTATTATTTCTCAAGATTTGTTACCTAACACGAACAAAATTTTTTCCGTACAACTTCTGGATTACAGGACAAAAAATTGTCCTTACGCACATGTTGACCTAAATCTATAACGCAATCGAAAATACTCACAACTGTAATCAAAAGACAGGCTTGGGAAGTAAAAATGGCGTCTAGTAGATTCTAAAAAATGAAGTCAAGTTGATGACTCAGTACTTCCCACACATTACGCTGATACCGGTTTATTCGTTTCCCATAGCATGAAGCTTTAGTCTGAGATCTCTTCCAGCCAAATAATCGCCAGCCCCCCCCCCTAAAATTGTCTTATGCCGCTAAGTCTTCCCTTCACAGGTTAATGGACAGCCCATTATCGATACTACAAACTTCTCAGTTTTACAACCCCCCACCCCCCAACCACCTCACTTTCACCCCCACCCAAAGAACTGGTAGGAAATGATCAGGAACCCCTAAGACATCTAAAAACCGAATTTGAGTTGTTTTCATACTTGTCGTTCTTTGATTATTGCTACGCTGCCACTGACACGATTCTTAACAAACATATGCGTTTTCCATTCTCACCACGGTAACAGTATCTATACTGTATCAAAATTTCAATAGAATCAATTTAATAGTGTCCACGTTACAAAACAAAAAACGATTTAAACCAATAAACCCATAAAATCAATAAAGTCCCTTAGTTTCCGTAATAGGCTAGGCAATGTTCGGATGGACCTAAAAAGGTGATTTGTGTCGCTAGATCTTCCTTCACAGGTTAGTGGACAGCCTATTATGAGTACAAAAAAATTTTTAATTTTTCAACCTTCAACCCCCCAACCACCCCAATTTCATCATCACCCGAAAAAACGCAGAAAATAATCAGGAACCTTTAAAACGCTTAAAGACGAAGTTTGAGCTGTTTTTATATTTTTAGTTTTTCTATTATTTCTGCGCCGCCACTGGCACGATTTAGAAAAACAATACGCGTTTTCTATCTTCGCCACGGTAGTAATACTGTGTCAGAATTTCACTAAAATCAATTCAGCAGTTTCCTCTTTAAACAGTATAGAACAATCTAAAGCAATACTCTCATATGTTTACATCAGAAAAAAAAGTTCTTTCCTTTCTGTAATAGGCAAGGCAATGTTCGGATGGACCTAAAAAAGTTATTTATGTCGCCAGGTCTTCCTTCAGAGGTCAGTGGACAGTCTATTATGAAAGCAACAAACTTTTCAATTTTACAACCCCTCACCCCCCAACCACCCCAATTTCACCCCCACCTAAAAAAAAAGTAAAAAATGATCAGGGACCCCTAAAACGCCTAAAAACGAAGTTTCAGCAATATTTAATTTTTTTTTTGTTTTTGCCAATTACTCCGCCGCCTATGCAAAATTATACAAACATTACCTACTACGAACCCACAGCATACCGCTCCCCAAATTTCATCACAGTCCATGCAGCGGTTGCTGAGATTACGAGGCTAGAAAAAAGCGACAGACAGACAGACAGACCGACGGAAATGATTGACGTGGATTTTCGTTATCTAGACATCATAAAACGCCCAAAAAGTGCATTATCTCAAAATCGAAAATTTTCGCGATCACAATACTCCCCTCACCTATCGGTGCGGGAAGTAAAATGTTGTCACAGTCACGATGAGAAGATATCATAATCCCGTTAGTAGCAAGCAACCAGTTTCCAAGTTATTCATATGGTTGCACCAGAATTGTGACGCGTTGTAAGAATTATTACTGTATAATTGCGCACCCCATTGTTCCGCGGCATATATTGGAGCTAAATATTCACCTAAGTTTGAAACGTACAGTATATAACCAGGAGCAAAAATATTCATCGAGGAATAAGAAATATTGAATGAACACAAAAAAAAATTAGTACTTCCACATACCCACTCTATTAGCTACCCAATTTCACTCCCTTTCCTCGAAAAACTTAAAAATTGAAACAGTCAGACCTCTTAAACACCCGTTTTTGATACGTTCACACATGAACCTTCTTGTAATTACAAATATAGTCTGGTTAAAGATTCTGTAGTTTTATTTTCAGATAATTACTGAAATTGACTTCTGCTTTTTATTTGTGAATTGTCAATTGTGATAGCCATGAATTCATTTTGATTTTCACATAAAAGTGGCCATATCTCTGAAAATACCATGTACAACATAATAAGACCATATTTTGCCGGAATAGGGAAAACGAGCGCAATCCAAAAATTGGGGTAATATACAGGGTGTTCCATAAAAAACATAACTTTGGTATGCAGTGCCTTTATGAAATGCCCTGTATGTTACAAAATAATCTTAAAATGTAGACCTTAGCTTTACCTATAACTTTTATCCGAAAGTTTTTCTTGTATCATGATAACGGAGGAACCAAACTTTGGAATATAAGTTGATCACCCTGTATACAGGGTGTCCCAGAAATAACACGCCAGAGTGACATGGAAGGTAGATTGGCTTTAGATCAATCAGATAACATCGACATGACCTTAGTAAAAGTTTTCTGGTTTTCGAGATATTGCCACTTTTGAGGTTTTTTTTTTTAAATTCCTACTTTTACTCCTTTTGTTGCCTGTTATGACTATAATGATTTGCGGACTCATTTTCCGTTTGAACTTTCTTTTGTTACGAGAATATTACTTGTCAAGGAAATTCAGGGGTACCCTGTATACATCAGAAAATTCTAAGTCCCCTGGTTTCTGTAATAGGCAAGGTAATGTTCGGATGGACCTAGAAAGATGTATTATGTCGCTAGGCCTATCTTACATAGACCAATGCATAGCTTAATATGAATACAACGCCTTTTTTAGTTTTACAACCCCCCCCCCCCGAACCACCCCGATTTCACCCCACCAAAAAAAGTAGAAAATTATCAGGAACCCCCAGAATGCCTTAAAACGAATATTGAGCTGTTTTATATCTTTAGTCTTATTATTATTGCTGCGCCGCCACTGACAACGATTTCTAAGAACCATACGCGTCCTCCATCCTCGCCACGGTAGTAATAGTGTCAAAATTTCGTTATAATTAATTCAATAGTTTCGACGTTACACAATACAGAACGATGTAAAGCAATCTAGTATGCATGTATACTTCAGAACGACCCATGGTTGCTGTTATAGACAAGGCAATGTTCGGATTGTCTTAAAAAAGTTTATTATGCCGCTAGATCTTTCTTTCACAGGTCCATGGACAACCTATTATGAATTCAACAAATTTTTCAGTTTTGCAACCCTCCACCCCCCAACCGCTCCAAATTTCACCCCCATCAAAAAAAGTAAAAAATGATCAGGAATCCCTAAACGCCTGAAGACAAAGTTTGAGGAATATTTGAATTTTTTCGTTTTTTGCTAATTACTCCGTCGCCCATGCACCGATTTTCAAAATTATCGCAGCATTACCTACTACGACCCCACAGCATATCGTTAAACAAATTTCATCACAATCCATGCAGCGGTTACTGAGGCGACGAGGGTAGAATGACGCCAACAGACAGCAGACAGACCGACGGAAATGAGTGACGCGGATTTTCGTTTCGCAAAACAGCGAAAAGTAGATTATCTCAAAAAATTTGAAAATAATTGGCGATCATAATACTCTCCTCACCTATTGATGTGGGAAGTAATATATCATTGAAGCATACTATAGAAATTATGGGGGTAGAAAACCAACAGATAGATGGAGAGACATACAGACAGACCGACAGAAACGAGAGACGTGAATTTTCGTTACGTAGATGTCATAGAACGCCCAAATATCGAAAGTTTTCGCGACCACAATACAATACTCCTCACTTATCGGTTTAGGAAGTTGAAAAATGCTTACACAGGCCCAATACACAGCCCTACAATACAAGTAGGGTTGCCAACTTTTTTTTGTAAGAAAAAAGTATATTATTATCTTTTTATTCTTGGGCTACTATTAATATTTGGTTGAGACAACAGAGTATTGATTTTATTGGAAACAATTTTTAAGAAGATGCAGGTTGTGTATAGGAGTGGGTGGTAAACATTTTGAAAATCTTTTATAGTGACTAAAAATCAATGGAAATAAAAAGACAGCTTTATGTTCTATCCATTATTTTGATGCCTATAACGAATTGAAAAGGACAATTTATCTAGGCGTTTTAGACGTAGAAGTATTATGTCAAAACTTGGGGCTATTCAGTTTTTAGTAGAAAGAACCTATAAATGTTATACCATTTTTGAAAAAGCATTAAGTAGGTTTTTTTTAAGAGCATTTGCTGATTCAGTCTAGTTCATTCGTTGTCACAGTAATCAGTTAAACCTTGGCTAAGGTTTTCGCATTGACACAAAATCTAAGAATTCGGTTGTTTTTTAACACACCGTGATAATTCACAATGAAATCAATACTCTGTCGTCTCAGCCAACTATTAATAGTAGTCCGACAAAAAAAAATCGTAAGTCCGCAAATCCTTACAGCCATACCAGGCAACAAAAGGAGCAAAAGTAGGAATTTTTTGAAAAACCTTAAAAGTGGCAATATCTCGAAAACTAGAAAACTTTTACTAAGGTCATGTCGATGTTATCTGATAGATCTAAAGCCAATCTACGTTCCATGTCACTCTGGCGTGTTATTTCTGGGACACCCTGTATATGGTTTTACAAGAATTGCGATATGTTGTAAGAAGTGTATAATTGCGCAGCGTTTCGTTTTGCATATATTAGAGGCGAATATGCACCTAAGTTTGAAACGTACAGTATGTAACCATGATCAAATATTCATCGAGTGACAAGAAATATTCAATGAACACAAAAAAATCAGTTCCTCTACATCCTCACTCTATTTGCTACTCCCTCCCCCAGACAAATCAAAACAATCAGACCTCTAAGGTTCGATCGTGTTCCAAAAATACTTTTTTTTATTAATTACTATTCTCCGGTAAAACATTCTTAAATTTATCGTACTACTATGACCCGATATCATATCGCTTCCCAGACATATCAAAATCTGTGCAGATGTTACTGAGACTAAGCGGATAGGAGAACACAGAGAGACCGATAGACAGACAGCCTTTGACAATGCCATAGTTTTACATCATGTTGCCACCATGAAACGGCCATAAATCATATAATCTCAAAATCGAAAGTGATCGCGGTTACAATACTGTCCAGCTACCTTTCGTTGTGGAAAGTCAAAAATCATGCGAACGTTCGCTAGAAAAGTTAAAAAAGTGATATGTTGCGTTAGATTTTCAGTCAGCGCCAAACAGTATTCACAACTTAAATGCAATGGACATAATTATTATCTGATGGGCATGGGCGCTAGGTCAGTATTTTCCTGTGTATTAGGTCACAATTCCGTAGTCTTGCGGAGGCACAGTGTGTGAAGCTTTTATCCTGACTTCATAAATAGGGCATTCCATTCAAAATCATGACGTAAAATTGGTAAATCTGACAACACTGATGTTATCGTTTTTGAATTCTGTATGTTCAAAAACCTCCAAGTATTGAATTCCACCGTTCCGGCTGTGGCACTTTTGGAAATATTTAAGCGTTCCGGTACAGTGTACTGAAAAAGAGGTGTTGCCGTATCTCAGTAATTAACATAAACAAAATTTTGAAATTGTGACATCTTACTAAGTTCGACATGTGCAATTCATTGCAATAAAAATAAGCAGAGGATTCTATTTAAAATAAATTAAAATCGGGGATATTCGTCTAAAAATTTGGAAAAATAATTTATAACTTGGCAACGTCGCAAACGCGAAAAAAAATATTACAAGGCGAGATAGGGTATTAGTAGATATTTCTATTTAAAATAAAACATACAGGGTGTTACGTTTAAAAAAACAAAGTAAAATGACCTTCAAATTGCCGTAATTTAAAATTCTGCCAAAAACACCCTTTAGACACAAATTGCTGGTAACATCCAAAATACTATCCAATTCATATTCAGGTAACTCGCTGTATAATATTATCGAGAAAAGTTAAAAGAGTACATCAATTTGGACATTTTACGTGCGACCTTGCAAATCCGGAAATTAATAGAAAACAAATTATAACTTCATCGCAACCAATCCAAAAAATATTTTAGGGTTGAATAGAGATTAATGATGGAAACTAGAAGAGTTTAAGAAAAAGTTATAGTTCCATATAAAAAAATCAAGTTGATCACTATCCTATTTCCCCGCAACACCCTGTATATCTGAAAATATTTTTAAAGTATGCGCCTTAAGTAACCAAATAACTTTTGTATTTGACATCTTCTTCTATCCGATATACCTTGCGATATACCGAAGAATTACAGACTAACTGGACACCCTATAGTGCTTTGAACAGACACTGTGCTTATATGGCTTGTTTTTAGATTATGAACATTACTTCCAGCGAGACAAGAGTAACTGATTTTGTCTATTTGCACATGATGAAATACATAATCTAAATCTATGCTTAGCTCATGGAATATTGCAATAATAGGCAGTTTCATGCTTTGACAATTTTCGTAGATCTGATCCTATTCTCTTTTCGTTTTGTCTTCTCTTGAAGTCATGACCACACAGCTTTCGCTTGTTTTATTGTGCAGAATTTCTTTATCACATTATTGTCTTTATAATTTCTCAGCCACTAGACAACTTGATGGATGAAGCTTTTTCTAGTTGTAAGTATAATACATCAGGCGCGTGACGCACTGGTCACTGGTGGAACAATTGTCGTGATATTTGCTCTATGAAACACAAAACTTGTTTGATCATTTGCATATCCCATTGATTTAAATGAGACATGACACACTGGTGAACGAGCACTGTTCATGAAACAAAACTAATGAAAAATCTATCAAAATCTATGCAGCGGTGACTGAGACTACGAGGGTAGAAAAAAGCGACAGACACACAGACAGACCGACCGACAGACAGACCGACGGAAATGAGTGACGTGGATTTTCGTTATGTAGACATCATAAAACGCCCAAAAAGTATATTATCTCAAAATCGAAAATTTTCGCGATCACAATACTCCTCTCACCTATCGGTGTGGGAAGTAAAAAAAATGGAGTGCGGAAGAAACCGAAGCCGTGCTGACATTTTTTAAAGGAGATATAAAAAAATTACAATACCAGGAAAAGAAAAATGAGAGGAGTATATCAGTATCAACAGTGGGCTCAAAAATCGTTCGTGGTAAGATATCAAATATCAGGTGAAGAATTACATTACAAAAATATTTAAAAAAACCAACCAATGTCAATACTTCATCCAACTCTTCTGTTATGATAAGAAAAATAGTAATGCCTATGATTGGTTTAATAGGTACATTGGAGGGAAATATTATTATCTGAAAAGTTTTCGAAATGAAATACTACTCTTTTCGTCTGTACCCCTCTTTCAAATGGCGCTTTAGAAACCTGATGTCTCCTTTATTATGACGTTTGATGATCTGGTAATTACCAAATTGACTAGACTGTAACTCTGACACTTTGTTACTACATAGGCGGATGGGAGTAAAGATTTTTGGAAATTGCGGCATAATATACAACCAATTGTGATCAGATACGTTCAAGAATAGCCCAAGAATTGTAACATAATACTCCTAGATTGTGGACTAATACACTCAAGAATAATGGCATGATACTCTCATGATCTGTGACCTAATACCTTCGCTTGAGAATTGTGACCTACTAGTTCCAACAACTTTAGGTCGAGTGTAAATATATTTCGAAGGGGTGTATCGAAAAATGACAAAAACTGGCATATTCAACTTGTGTTCTTGTACAGTTTCAGCAAAAAATTTTTAGATAGGCTACAATCGGGTGCTGAGGTACATAGGTCACAATCGACCCAATACGTGTAATGGTGTGCTGGTGCTGGTTATGCCTGATTACCTGATCGAATGTAATGTAATATTGTGCAATGTCTTCTGGCTACTGATAACACTCGCATCCAGCGCTTGACGGTAAGTCGTAAGCGGAACAAACCACCTACAAAATTTTATAACCTTGATTTCATTGTGACTTTAGAAATGCCATTCAACAGGAAAGAGATGACAATCATAGCACTCGATTTTGCCAAGTATTATTATTGTAACTAGAAATTGAATTAATAACAATACATAATGAAAGTATAAAGTTTGTTTATCTATCTGCCTCTACATTGAAGTTTCATACACTATGTATGTGCATTAAAAGTACATGAATGTACATTTAATGGATATACCATGGATGTGTAAATTCGCGACAAACGTACATGAAATGTAAATTTGTTAATGTCTATTTTACATCCATTAGACGTTCATTTGTGGATATACATATTCATTGTATGTACACTGTATATACTTCGGTATGTAAGTATATGCATAGTATACATTATGAAAATACATGTTCATACCTGGACTATGTTACATATACTCAGTGAGCTGAGCATCACTCACAGTGATGCTCAGAAAAGTTGCAAATACTGCAAAAGTAATGTAGTGACTACAGTTGTAAGGTGTGTAACCTGTCAAGGAGTCTATCACCCATCGTGTTCACTAAGGGCCGGTTGTACAAACACAGTTTAACTCTAGTTCAACTTTGAACCGAGTTGATCTCTAATTTGCTGTTGTACCAACAAAGTTCAAGCGTTGACTTCAGTTCAACCTCGGATCAAGTTGAACGGCCACCGGGGAGCGTTTAACGGCGGTTCAAGGTTTAAAATGGCGATGTTTATGACCAGCTGATCAGTTTCTAACCCTAATTAATATCCGACATGAGTGACATAGTCAAATGCGATATTTTCACTTGAGTTACATGATGGAGTACTTTAACGAACCTTTGACCGAGGATGACAATATTAGGAAAAACGACCTGAAAAATGCCAAATGATATTTGTACCTAATGTATCGTGAACAAATTCTCAATTATTTGTGGGCACATCAGCAATAAAAGTTTTCGCATCATCGTCGAATATAGATGTGAATCCTGTTATTTGGGGTCCGATTTTTCTTTTATTGATATGTCCAAGTCCTGTATTTTGAAATCCTGCGAAGGCCCACCGCCTGTATTATGGATGTACTGTCTCTCATCGGCAAATTTTTGTTTTGTCCTTTTTTTTTAAATTTTCGTAATTGCTTTTCAGTACCTTTGCTTCACGAAATGTCTCTCCACGCAAACTGTTGGACAAGTTCAACCTTTCCGTTTTGGTTCTATGAATATTTGTATCCGTTTTCTGGCATTCCAAAACAGTCTCATATTTTTTCACAAATTCTATTAATACGGCCTCTTCTTTCGCCGTAAAATTAGTCGCCCTTTTTTTTGATTCCATTATAAAATTGCAAAATACTTCCTGACCGACAACAAAATTTGATGAATGTCAGAATTTGACATTCATAGACGTGACATTAACATAACCTGCATAACATTAAACATTAAAAACGAAAAGTAACTAGTTTCGCTACCAAATACCCTATATCCATTGCTACCAATCCTCTTTTGATCCAGTTCAGCTGATCCTTCCCAGAACGGAGTTTGTACAACGCGTCAACCGTTGAACCGTGTTCATCGCTGAACTTAAGGTTACGTGATCGGGAGTTCACTGAGCGTTTGTACAACCGGCCCTAAGGGTGATTGGGCTAGTAGTGGTTGGAAGAAATAACCAAGTGAAATGTTGTGCTCATGAATGTGAGGTTATAGCAGAAGAAGAGAAAGTGAATAAGAACATCAGAGTGATTCTAGAAGCTAAGGATGAAACTCTAAAAAGTAAGGAGGAAGTCATATTAGAATTAAGAGCAAAAGAATCTATTCTCCTGGAAAACATTAGACTACTGAAAGAAAAAATATCGAAATCTACAGTGGAATCTGGCAACGCCGCGAGCCGGAGCACTGTGGGTGGCAGAACTTACGCAAATTCTGCATCTATGAAGCTACTTGCGCGTCAGGCAACCAGTAATACAAACAGCTGCTCCAATAGTGCAACATCAAAATCCCCAGAAGCAGTGTTACCAACCCTGTTGACGCATAACCCAAACACACCAAACTTGTCAATCTTGTCACAGTCAGCTGCTAAAGATGTGAGCAATTTGCCAAGTTCCAGCCATGTGGATGTGGAGAACAAAATGGCTAGTAACAATAGTAACCGCAACAGATCAGCCAGTCAACGGAAACACACGGAGATTACCATACAACAGTTGAGTTCTGGTATACTACAGGCCTGCACAGAAAATAAGATGCAGGAAGTTATCAGCTTGGGCCAGACGGAAGATGCAGAGGGTAATTGGCAGTACCAGCGTCGAAGAAGAACCCGTAAGGTCATGGTAGGAAGTAACGAGGAAGCAAAAACAGTTCAGACAGTACCCAGATTTGTGTCTCTATATGTAACTAGGCTTGCTCCTAACACTGCCCCTTCAGATTTGAAACGAGTATTGGAACCCAATTTTAAAGAAGTACAATGCGAGATGCACCCGTCTAAGCATCCAAACCTGTACTCATCAATGAAAGTAACCATAAGGAGAGAAGACCTTCGTAGTGCTTGGAGAAGGGACATATGGCCAGCTGGGTCATTAGTTTCATATTTTTTAATTAAAAAGAGGATGCCAACAAGTCAGATGGATCCTCAAGGACAGAACCCAGAGCAAGTAAACTGAGGTCCCATAATTTAAAAATCTTTTATCAGAATGTGCGTGGCCTACGGACAAAGAGCCATGACTTCTATACTAGCGTTCTCAGTGAGGATTATGATCTTATCTTGTTGACTGAAACATGGCTTACAGAAGGTTTCAAGAATGAAGAATTATTTGATGAGCGCTACAATGTCTTTCGCAAGGACAGGAACAATGGTAGAACCTTGGGAGGAGGAGTGCTGATAGCAGCAAAAAAGAATCTGGCAGTAGTTGATATTGAAGTGAACTGTGATATAAGTATAGAGTGCTTATTACTTAGGGTAAGATGTAAGAAGTGTTCATTTTATATTTCATGTGTCTACATACCGCCAAATACAAGTTTTGATGTTTATGAACAGCTCTTAGAAAATTTTAACAAAGTGTTGTCAGCAAATGTAAATTTTAGTGTTATGGGTGATTTTAATGTACCTGGATATGTTGACTCTGGCTGTGAAAAGAGTAGGCTACTAAATCAGTTTCTAAACCTGAATAATATATGTAGAATATCAGCCTTTCGGTGACACACAAAAACACAAGGTTGGTATTTTCCGGTAAATACATTTATTTAGATACTACTCCGAACCATTACAAGACGTAAAACCCAACTGACTCGGCAGTCAACAGCGCTGTCCCTCTGCTTCAGGGAAAATGCGATGTTGACGCGCCGACCACCAATAACCCAAATTACAAAACAAAAGAACTCATTACCCTCAGTACATTACACTTCCCCCCTACAAAAAAAAGTTTATTCATACATCAATCGTTGCACTGGTTTCACTTGCCTTTTAGGCCGATTCACTAAATCACCAGCACTATCCAACATTCCCGGAGGAGTTGTCAAATCTACCGTCTCAATTTCAGATTCATTAGTTTCAAGATGTGGGTCTTCATTTTCAGTAATATGACTTTCGTTAACAACGGTTTTTTTAATTTGATTTAAATGCCTTTTCCACATTAAACCACCTAATAATGGAATTCGAATGAGATAGGTAGATTTGCCAATTCTTTTATTAACGACACCTCGTATCCACGAAGGTTTTTGAGGATTTCTATAATCTCTAACAACGACATTTTCATGTATATCAAATGTTAAGAACCTTTTACCACCATGGTAACTCTTCTGTGATTCTTGTTGATGTTTCACCTTATCTTTCAAGTCTTGAGAGAGTTTATTAACCTTAATTGGTAAAAGGTTATCAAAACGGGTGCGCACTTTTCTGTTAAACAATAATTTTGATGGTGCGACACCAGTAGTACTATGGGGTGTATTTCGAAAATCAAATAAAAAATTACATAACACTTTATTCAAGTCATTAATGTGCTGAGCCTTACCTAGCGCATTTTTAACTGAATTCTTAATAGTTTTCACCGCATTCTCAGCTTCTCCATTGGAGGATGGTTCATAAGGTGGTGAAGTAATATGCTCAATATTGTTCATAAAAAGAAAATTTTCAAATTCCCGTGACACATATGAACGAGCATTATCCGAAACCACTTGAAGAGGAAGACCAAATCTGGCAAAAGTGGTTCGTAAACAGTCTATCGCTGCTTTTGAGGTGATTGAATTGACTGGAAATGCTTCAATCCATTTGGAATGTGCATCAACAATGACGAGAATATATTTATTCAAAAATGGCCCCAAAAAATCTATATGAAGCCTTTCCCATGGTTGATTAGGAAATTTCCAGTAATTCAGAACTGCCTTTGGGGGTGCCGCCTTATGCAGCATACATGTTTCACACTTTCCCGCCAGTTTTTCGATCTCCCTATCCATACCAGGCCACCAGAAATACGATCGCGCCAGGCTTTTCATTTTAACAATACCCATATGTGATAAGTGTAAATCTTTTAATATATTTTGTTGTAAAATTGTGGGAATTATTATTCTATTATTCCATAATAAACAATCAGAATCAATGCTTAACTCGTTTCTAAGTCTATAGAATGATTTGTGTTTATCTGGAACTTTTTTTGGCCAGCCTGATAATAAGTACTTTTTAATTTCACTTCAATCACCATCGTTTAAGGTGGCTTTCTGGACTGATTGGAAATTTATAGGAAAATCTTCATTTTCGGAGAAGTAGTTCATAAAATTAACATCTACATTTTCCCAATCCCCCTCTATCGCTTGCAGGGGTAAGCGAGAAAGACAATCCGCGCATTTTCGTTTTCCGCGCGATAAAATTTGTAACGCTGCGGATATATCAAGTTGGTGGATTTAAAATGTTCTGATATAATTTTCACTAGGGCATCGTACTCCTTCATTTCTGGTTCATCGGGTATACACAAATCAAATACAAGTTTATATGCATCTTCACTTAGCAAATTGAGCAATATAGCCCGTTTCCGATCGTTGTTTGTTATCGAATTTGCGATAAAATAATTGTCCAGCCGGCGTTTGTAAATCGACCAGTCCGAATTGACTAAGTCAAATTCCCGTAGCTGTCCGACGTTTTCCGCCATTGTGCGTTTCACTACTTCACTATACCGCACTGCCAATTTTCACAATAATTTCGCGTGGGTATTTAGAACCGACGTTTAATGTGAAACGGATTCTAAATCTACTCGTCGCCAATGTAGAATATCAGCCTTTCGGTGACACACAAAAACACAAGGTTGGTATTTTCCGGTAAATACATTTATTTAGATACTACTCCGAACCATTACAAGACGTAAAACCCAACTGACTCGGCAGTCAACAGCGCTGTCCCTCTGCTTCAGGGAAAATGCGATGTTGACGCGCCGACCACCAATAACCCAAATTACAAAACAAAAGAACTCATTACCCTCAGTACATTACAATATAAGTCAGTTGAATACTATTTTAAATTTTAAGGGCAAGTTGCTTGATCTCATACTTTCCAATATGCCTATTGAGGATCTAAATAAAGCTATGGCTCCCTTGGTTGTGGAGGATAATTATCACCCAGCTCTAGAAATGTCACTGGTGCTAAAAGCGGCTTACTGTAGCGAGGCAAATATAAAGCAGTCATATTACTATGATTACGCCAGAGGCAATTTTTATCTTTTATACCAGCTAATAAGGGATGCTGACTGGTCAAGTATGTATGAGTGTGTTGATGTTAATGATTGTATTAGTGTGTTTTATAATAAACTTTATGGATGTATAGAGCAGGCTATACCAAAAAAGCGTATTAGCAATAGAAAACGGAGATATCCTTTATATTTTAGTGTGGAGTTGATTAGAAAAATAAGACAAAAAAACAGATTGCATAGACTAATTAGGACTGGTAAAGCTACTAGTACTGTTAAGTGTGAATTTAAGAACCTTAGACAGTCTATAAAAAGTCAAACCAAAAAAGAATTTACAACTTATCAAGCTAATATTGAGCATAATATTTCGGTAGACCCAAGTAGTTTTTGGACATTCATTAAGAATAGAACGAAAAACAGAGGCTTTCCCTCAGAAATGTTTGCAAATAATTGCACATACCATGGTAGTCAGAACATTGCCAATGCTTTCTCTCAGTTTTTCGGATCAGTCTATCAAGCATCTTCCGCATATCAGAATAATAATTATTCTCATGATCAGACACACTTTAACTTTAATACCATTACTGAAGAGGATGTCAAAAAAAGTATCAGTAAGCTTAAACCAAAGAAGGCCACTGGGTATGATAACATACCTTCTTATATTTTTAAAGGATGCTCGTCATTATTTTTAAAGCAATTGTCATATCTTTTCAACCTGTCTTTAAAAACAAACACATTTCCAGATAAACTTAAAGAAACTGTGATTACACCAGTACTTAAAGCAGGTGATATTAATAATATACACAATTATAGACCTATTGGGGTACTTAACACTTTGGCAAAAATTTTTGAAAGCATTTTGTACAGTGACATAGTTACAAGTTTTGAAGGCAAATTTGCTCAAGAACAACATGGTTTTTTACCTGGATTGTCTGCAGTTAGCAACCTGTGTGTTTTGTCCAGTTTTGCTGGTGAAGCAATCAGCAATAAACTGCAACTTGATTTAATTATGACAGATTGTGCCAAAGCTTTCGACATGGTTGACCATGGCATTTGTGTGATGAAACTAAAGGAGTTTGGTTTTTCAGATAATGCTTGTAATTTTATGAAATCATACCTTCAGTCAAGGCGTCCATGGGTTAAAGTTGGTAATTGTCTTTCAGAGCAATTTCAAGCTACCTCAGGCGTTCCTCAAGGAAGTAATTTGGGGCCCATACTTTTTTTAATTTTTGTTAATTCTTTACCAGATTGTCTGAAATACTCACATTGTTTAATTTATGCAGATGACTTCAAACTTTTCAAGACTATACAGACTCCCAGTGGTTGTCAGCAGTTACAGCAGGACATAGATTCAGTTGTAAAGTGGTTTGAAGATCACCATATGATACTGAATATACAAAAGTGTGGAGTGTTGACTTTCACACGGAAAATTAACTATATTGTGAATAACTATGTCATTTATAATCAATGCTTAGCTAGAAAAACTAATTGTAAAGACTTGGGGGTGCACCTGCAGGCAAGTTTGAATTTTAACGAGCACTATACAGAAATTGTTAACAAAGCATACAAAATACTGGGCTTTGTCATCAGAAATTCAAAATATTTCAGCATAAACACAACAATAAAGTTATACAATGCCTTGGTTAGACCGATTCTTGAGTATGCATCAGTTATATGGGCACCTCAAGCAGAAATGAATATCAACCTTATTGAAAAGGTACAAAAAAGGTTCCTTAGATATTTGTATTTTAAAAGGTATAATTTATATCCTTACTTAGTGCCTACCAACGACTTGCTTAACATGTTTAATATGCAGTCCTTAACAAAGAGGAGACATATGCATTGTGTATTGTTCCTGTATAACATTGTTAATAATATCAAATATAAGAATTGTAATCTAATCAATTTTGTAAAGTTTCATGTACCAAAGATTACCCTAAGGGTGAATTGTAATGACCTATTTTATTCTAGTCCTTTTAATAAGTCTCCCATAAACTATATGCAGAATCAGTGTAATATTTTATTAAAGTGCAGTAACTTGGATTTCTTCAACTCCACTGTCAAGGAGATTAAAAAATGTTTTATGGCAAACCATACACTGGCAGATGATAATCCATAAAATCACAATTTATGCTCTGTGATACTGAAAATGTGAATATGATTTTATAATTGTCTTGTTATTTTTGTTTTAGTATTTTTAGTGAGTAAGATAGTTAGTTGTTAGGCCCATAGGAATAAGCACTCTTACTTGTCATTACCACGAAAGTGGTGTTTGTAAGATTACCAATAAATAAATAAATACTATGCATGTACATTAGACGTACTTATGTACATTCTATGGATATGCCATGGATGTGAAAGTTCGCGACAAACGTACATGCAATGTATATTTTTTGATGTCTATATGACATCCAATGGACATTCTTGCTCCATTTGTGGATATACATATCCATTGATCGATATCCAGTGTATGTACATTGTATATACTTTTGTTATGTGGGTATCGGTTATTCGCCGATTCGGTCATTTCGAGAGAACTGCGCAGTGCGCGTGCCAGAAATAATCGATAACATGAAATAACGTCAGACAACGCACGTGCAAAATCTCTCTAATATTGGCAGTAAGCAGTTTATACCTACTTTAGTTCCGATTTGAACGCTGACGCTGCTGCATATCGAGGAATTTTATTACGCGGTTCAGTAGCAATAACGACTAACGACGAAACTATGCGGTCAGCCGGCCAGTTTGTTTAGGTTTTTTGCTAATTAAAAAAAATATGGCTACGTTATTTTTTCTCAATAACTCACAAATAAATTAAATAAAATTACATATATAGAATATTTATATTTAATTTGTTTCTTTGTTAATTCATATCTGTTAACTACTAGTTACCATTTTAACATATTACTAAATTTGTAATAGAATTAGAGATGTATCATATGGACACCTACATATATTACGAAATAAGAATTATATTTTAAAACTGCCCCTGAAATCAATCGGTCTTACACGACGATACCGATGTGATCCACAAAAACACAGTGCTACGATCCTGTCTCTGGGCCAATCAGGGCAAATGCAAAGGGCTAATATGTTGGTCAATCAGCGTTTTACCAGTAAAAAGTGTTTGTCCATTTTTTGGTTATTCTAAGTTTCAATAATACCCTCTTCCCATGCTGCCCTCAGGTGAGATAGATAGTGATGCCAGTTATCAAGGAAGTTATTGAACCTTATAATGCTGAATACCTGTGTAACAGTTGATAGTGGAAAAACGTAATTTATCACGAAACATCCTATCAGCCTTTCATATCATCTACATCTACAGTTTACTATATCATATACTTACTGTTTATCAAAAATGAATCCTTCGACTCTATGCAGATCTTTGCCGTTACTCCCAGCCTGTTTGAATGTTAGTTGAGCTCTATGACCTGAAGCATGGCTACATATTTCCATAATTCCAACCTGCTCCATCCAAAGCTTACCAACTATAAGATTGTGAACACAGCATTGGACGTTGCTCCAAGTATAAGAGTCTTTCAACCTGCAAAAACCATATTTTCAGTATATAATATATCTTTAGCTTAGCTTTAGGAATGAGAACAACGCCTACTGCTACTCTCGACCTACTCTTGGGATTTCGTCCCTACATCTCTGTATAAAAAGAGAGACAGTATTGACCTGCCTGAAAATGCACCTATTTGAGGGGCCACAAAGTATTCCAGATGAATAATCACCACTTTTATTTAAACTTGCGACGATCGTTTCGACACACAGTGTCTTTTTCAAACAATGACTCTAAACATACAATACTAGGCTATTTTATATAAAATATACATGTATATTACAATACATGTATAAATATACATGTATATTTTATATAAATAGCCTAGTATTGTATGTTTAGAGTCATTGTTTGAAAAAGACACTGTGTGTCGAAACGATCGTCGCAAGTTTAAATAAAAGTGGTGATTATTCATCTGGAATACTTTGTGTATCAATGGATCTCCATCAAGTAACGGCCAACTCCAACGACTATTTGAGGGTAACGTAGCGTGGGTGGCACGGAACATGGTAATGGACTATACCAGAATAGATGGGTAAGTGAAGAGTAATGTCCTGACATCATCATTCAGGTTGGAAAGGGGCAACGACAACTTAAGCAAGACATCTAGATTCTCACTAATCATCCCCGAAAGAAAATATTGGACAAGGGGCGAGATTACACTTCGGCCGCATAGTTTGGTGTATTTTGGAGCGAGCTCAGAGGAGTTGGGATCCGGAGGAGCAGGCTTGGAAGCTTAGCGCAGAGGAACTTCGTTTTAAGTGTTGGTTCTAGGGGATGGTCCAAAGGGTCAAACGTGGCCTATTCGACTAGCTTCGCCTCCCCATCACTACTACTGTTACCAAATATCTTTAGCTTCAGATATATAAATAAGTAAGAATCAAAATTAGCTATCTTTGGATTTGAATCTCAATTATTATTATTGTGCCTTTCTTATTTTTTCTCGCATGGTTGCGGTAGTAACAAGTATTGACGGGCTGTCAATACTGACCTATTATTATTCATAATTCAGGAAGGACCGAACAATGCTGCAGGTCTTGAGGATTACAGATTTTTGGAAGGTCTTATGTAACTTTTCATCCAGGCCCAATTGTTGCAGGTGTGGTGTAAATGTATTTGGGGCAAGGCATGAAACCGACATAATGAGATGGACAATAACAACTTTGTTTTGTTTCCATAGCCGTTTTATTTCTATGGCGACATCGGTGTATTTAGATATCTTCCCGGCGTAGGTGTTTTGGATGTTCATATCTATTAAGTAGGTCATTTTGTCTGTCTTTGACTGGAAAACTGTATATCTGGTCTATTTGCTGGGATGGTTTTGTCTGTATGTATTTCAATGTCCCAGTATAGTTTGAATTGATTGTTCTCGAGTACTGAGGTCGGTGTGTAGTTACAATATGGATCTGTGTTTTCGATTAGCTTGTTTGTTGTGGCTGCTGCTTGGTGTATGACTTTGGCTGCAGAGTTATGTCTGGCTGCATATTCAGGTCCAGCGAGAGTTTTGCATGCACTTGTTATGTGTTCTATTTCAATTATCATCAGTGATGAATTGATCTTTAGTTATGTACTTCTTGTAATTTCGTGTCGAAATCACTTGGTCCTGGATAGCAAGCATGAAACCTTCAGTTTCCGGAAAGAGCTGACCATCCTGCAGCCAGGTGTATGACTGCTTTTCATTAATGTGGTCTTGTGTAACACGGTACCTATGTTTGTCATGGAGTGCCTTCTGCGAGCAGCTGTTTATTTTTTCTTGTTGTGCTTGTATGTGGTTGTGTGCTTCTGCTGCGTGATCTGGACAAGAAAGGGCGAGTGGTGTGTAGTTTTTGTCTGCTTTTACTATTGCTTTATGCAAGTTTTGTTTGTTTACTGTGGAAAAAATGTCTGAGCGATTTAATTTGTTTTGTATGAAGTGACTGTATATCTATAAATTCCTTTGCCCCCTTGTTTCTGTCTATGGTGAGCCTTTCCTTGCATGCGTTGGGATGTGACATTCTGTGTTTTGTGAGTTCTGTTCGGATGAGTATATGGATGTTTTCGATGTCAGTGTGCGCCCACTTGATAATGCCAAATGAATATGTTAGTATTGGTATAGCAAATGTGTTAATAGCTTTTGTTAGATTTCTATAATTTAGTTTTGCTTTAAGCAGTCTAATAAGGCGGTCTTTAAACTCTTGTGTTAGTTGTGATTTGATTTTTGTGTGGTCTATCTTAACGTTTTGATTGATACCCAGGTACTTGTACGTTTCGTCCTTGTCCATGTTGTCGAGCGCTTGGCAAGTTACTACTTCCTGTTCGGGATGGTTTTTCCATTGGCCTTTATTGATGTGAAGCACCTTGCATTTACTCATGCCAAATTCCATCTTGATATCTGACGTACAAACTTCTGTGATTTTGAGTGATTCTCTCAGTTGCACTTCTGTGGCGGCATATAGTATTATATCATCCATGTAGAGGAGATGATTGATTTTGTGTTGATTTGCTTTCTGGTGCCTGATGGTAAAACCACAGTTTGTGCTGTTCAGTGTGTTGGAAAGCAGATTGAGACAGAGGCAGAACCATGGTGAACTGAGAGAGTCACCCTGAAAGATACCACGACGTATATGTAGCTCATCCGTTTGGATATGGCCGTCCTGAGTTTGAAGATGTATATTTGTTCGCCATGTCTCCATCGTTCTTGTAAGAAACTGACGAAGCCCTGGGTTGATTTTATATATTTGAAGAGTTTTCGTTAGCCAGCTATGGGGTACAGAGTCGAAAGCCTTTTTCTAGTCGATGAAACAGGTATGAAGGTTTCGGTGTTCTTTTCTGGTTTGCTCCATGATCACACTATCAATTATAAGTTGTTCCTTGCATCCTTGGCTTTGTATTCTACGTCCTTTTTGTTGTTCAGTCAGGATGTTGTTTTCCGTGAGGTGTTGTTCAATTCTTCTGCATACTGTTGCGGTGATGATCTTGTACAAGGTGGGAAGACAAGTGATTGGGCGATAGTTGGCAGGGTTCTTGGTGTCTGCGTTTTTGGGATTTATATACGTTATTCCTTGCGTGAGGAATTTGGGAAGCCTATTCGGTTGGAGTATGGCTTTATTGATTTGGTCTGTGAGCACTGCGTATACTGAGCTGAACTGCTTGTACCAAATATTTTGTATATTATCCACGCCTGGACACTTCCAGTTTTGAGTATGTTTTATTGTTTCAGCTATTTCCTCTGGTGTGAGAATAATGTTTCCCTGTTCCGCTATATGTTGATGTTTTTCCTCTTCCTGTCTGATCCATGGAGCGTCTTTATTATGTATTTTGGGTTCCGACCATAAGTTACTCCAAAACTCAGTTAACTCTTGCCTACTTGGATGTTCTATGGTTGTTATCTGGTTGTTTGAAGTAATTTTCTGGTAGAACTTCTGAAAAAGGTTATTAGCGTCCTTTCTGTCGTTTGATTCATTGTATCTGCGTAGTCGAGCTGCATAAACTGCAAGTTTTTGTTTGGGTGTATCAGATATTTCTGGTATTGATTTTTGGGGCGACTTGGATTTGAGTATATCTATTGTTGTCTGTATGCGTTTTGAACGGTTGTTGTTGTTGGTGGATTGTGCAAGGTGTGCCAGTTCCTTTCTGATAGTGGCAATTTTGTTTTCGATTCGTATTTGCCATTTAGGTTTTGACCTTTTGCTTGTGTGGTTATTAGACCGTTTTGGAAGTTTTTGGCCATTAACTATTAGTGCGGCTGCTGCGGCAGCATATATGACGGTGTGGATGTCCTCTAGGTTACTGTCGCGTGTTAAGAATTGTGATATTACGTTGGTATTTATTGCATGTAATATTTTTTTGGTGTTGCTGTTAAAAATTAGTCTGGGCAGGGGATCTCGCAGTGCAGGGTTAGTGCCACACCACTTGTTAAATTGTGCGTTCATCACATGCAAACAAACAACAACAAAGAAAACATTAAACAAAAAATATTATTTGCTACTAATGCTAAGATTGCCAAAAATTAAACACAAAAACATAAAATAAAAAAACCTTTACACTTTACGGTACAAAGTAAACTAAGCAAACTAAAATACCTAATACGCGGAATACGCGTCATAAGCAACTGGTCATATTCTAGTCGTCATTGTTGCCGTGGTTGAACCTTCAACGCAGCGACATACCCGCATAAATAAATAGATGCGTTCACAAATCTTGGACTTGTGCACTTGATAAAGAACAAATTTCTCGACAACTTCAGTCGTGATCGCGATCGCACCCCAGAACGAATGATACCATACACAGTGACATCTCGTCGTCGAATTTTCGAATATTTTGCCATATTCCGCTAAAGATATGAAAAAAAAACTAAAATCCTAAACTTTTGTGTGAAATATAGACAAAAATCGAAGATACTCTAAAATCGTGAGATAATTGGGTTAAATCGTGAGATCGTGAGATGACATGCAAAATCGGTAAATCTCACGATAAATCGTGAGAATTGCTTAGTGGTATAAACAGTGCCACTCTGAAGGCTATGCCTTGTGTAGAGTATTGACGAATTTATGTATTATAACTGTAATTTGTGTCCCAAACCTACATGCTGCCACTCTACGCCCCTAGTCCTCTGCCGCTGGTGTTTTAGTTGCTTCATTTTATATCAGTCAGGATATCTGCAGAAGGGTATGTAACACGTCTCAGCATTCCATAATATCTAACATGTTCTCTTTGTAGCCTCTTTCACTGAAGATTTAATTATTTATTTTATTTTTTGAACATCGTATGGTATTTTGCAGATCGTGCAAACTATGTACTTATTTCATTTATTTCTTTATTTTCATTCTTTTTTTGTTCAGTTTGCAAACGAACGTCCAAACTGTGTGTGTGTATATAATGAATGCGAGTGGTTTCCCTGAAACGTGTCAGCGGCCGCGGCTGGCAATTCAGACCAGCGCCACCGGCTGCACCTAGACTGCTTGAAATACTAGTCGAGCCACAGACAATGGCACAAAAAATGGCACGCTTCTTTGCAGACGAAGATGAAATTCTCATCGGAAAGGTTCAAAAGTACGAAGATTTAAATTACAAAAAATAGAAGGTTGAAATATACGCATATACGCATTTCATGCTTAGTAGTATCGTTCACGGGCGTTTTATAATCGCTGCGATATTCAATCTTTACTTCCCACACCGATACGTGTATTGTGATCGCGAAAATTTTCGATTTTGAGATAATACGTTTTTTGGACGTTTTATGATGTCTACATAACGAAAATCCACATCACTCATTTCCGTCGGTCTGTCGGTCTGTCTGTCTGTCTGTACGCGTTTTTCTAGCCACGTAATCTCAGTAACGGCTGGATGGATTATTATGAAATTTGGGCAGCGATATGCCGTGGTGTCGTAGTAGGTAATGTTCCTATAATTTTGAAAATCGGTGCATGGGCGGCGGAGTAATTAGCAAAAAACGAAAAATTTGAAATATGCCCCAAACTTCGTTTTTAGGCATTTTAGAGGTTCCTGATCATTTTCTACTTTTTTTTTGGTAGGGGTGAAATTGGGGTGGTTGGTGGGTGGGGGGTTGTAAAATTAAAAAATTTGTTGCTTTCATAATAGACTGTCCACTGACCTGTGAAGGAAGACCTAACGACATAAATAACTTTTTTAGGTCCATCCGAACAGTGCCTTGCCTATTACAGAAACCAAAGGACTTGACACAGTATTACTACCATGGCGAGGATGGAAAATGCGTATGGTTTTTATAAATCGTGCCAGTGGCGGCGCAGCAATAATAAAAAAACTAAAAATATAAAAACAGCTCAAACTTTGTTTTTAAGTGTTTTAGAGGTTCCTGATCATTTTCTGAGTTTTTTTTGGGTGGGGGTGAAATTGGGGTGGTTGGGGGGGTGGGGGGTTGAAAAACTGAAAAATTTGCTGTGTTGCCTTGCCTATTACCGAAACTAAGGGACTTTGAATTCTCTGTATACATACGAGTATTTATTGCTCTAGATCGTTTTGTATTTTGTAACGTGGAAACGATTAAATTGATTCTAATGAAATTTTGACACATTATTATTACTGCGGTGAGGATGGAAAACGCGTATGCTTGTTAGAAATCGTGTCAGTGGCAGCGTAGCAATAATCAAAAAACTAAAAATATGAAAACAGCTCAAACTTCGTTTTTAGATGTTTACGGGGTTCCTGACCGTTTTCTACCTTTTTTGGGTGGGGGTGGAATTGGGGCGATGATTAGGTTGCAAGGGGATCTCAGACATGTACTGTACTGAGTACTGAGTCAATCAACTTGACTTCATTTTTTTCTGATACCTACGCGTCGTAAGCCCACAAGGGTGTGAAGCTAGTACGTGCCCGTAGTAAAATTATGTTACGTTAAAATCTGACATTTAGATCAGTAGGTACAAACAACGGATAAACGGTGAGATATAACTTCTTTATTCAAAATAATGTGTTAAAATATGCCGATAGGCAGACATAAGTAGATTGGATTCCTTGGCTAGTTACTCTTCTAGGATAGGAGTACGACTTCAGTTGGATGACGCCGCCATCTAGTATTCGACGGTTGGCCCATCCTTTGATAAATTCATTGGATCTCTTTGTTTATATTCGTCATTTTCGGATTCTTCTGGAACATTTTTGGGGATAAAAGGGAGTGCGACTGCGTAGTGTAAGCACCAGTTCAGGTTAAGGGTGCTTTAAATAATAGAAAGCTGCTTAATGACCACACCTTTACTTCAACATTACTTTTACAGTGTATATTTTAACAGTATATGGTTCCAATCAATAAATCAGTGAGTACTTACTGCTATTCTGGGTTACAGTCAACGATATACAATAATTGCACACCCCAAAATACCTTGACCCTCGACGCGTAAACATAAACATCCCTCATCTCGTGAAGCGGTCCGTCCTATCCGACATCTCCAAAACCAACAGCCAACAGTGCCAACTCCCCACCGCCACAACTATCACCCGATATACGCAAAAGAATAGCTCGCCCAAAGACGTTAGACAGGAATAGACGACTGAATGACCGAACATTTGTATAAACGGTAATAAAGCTAACAGCTCGGCCATCCTGCTCACAGCGTGTCCCCACGCTCCACGACTACACTAATTATAGCTGATAATACCATCTTACAAGGAATAGCCACCTATTATATCTATATGTAACAAATCCACAACATTCTCCAACAGAAAAAAAAACAATGGTATATTCTGGCCACATAACTACAAGGCAGCTTCACATCCAAAATTATCTACATACATAGACTATCCTGCACCCAACGATCTTCCAACCAACTATGTGGAGCCAAAACCTAATTACAATCAGGACGACATCTTTTACATCCAAGCGACACATCAGCGCCATACCAAGACCATGTTCTAACATACCAAATTATCAACCTTCATTGTCACTCTCAGCACTGCGTTCCTCTGAAAAATCCAAACCTCCATCACACGACGCCCATGGTTGTATTTTGTCCATTGCCACGGCTGCGTCACAGCGAACAAGATGACAAGATCATCTACTCCACACTTGGCTGCCGATCCACTCTGCTTACTAACTCTCGCCATATCCCTTAACTGCTGCTCCTTTACATATTCGCAAGCCTCACCTTTCGCAGCCTCCAATTTTCAGGGGATTAAAATACCTTCAGACCTGCTCGTGACCAAATAATAATTCCGATGGACTTTTTCCGCGTGGCTCCATGAACAGTGGTGCCAAGTCCCATGTGAATAGCGTAAATGTAGCCATCCCACGCCTTATCGCCTGTATAGTGCGTGGATGTAGGAAGAGCATCCAAAAAGATCCCACTAAACCGCTCGACATGACTACTAACTCGCTCGCAACGACGGCGCTGGTAATACGTCCTATACCGATTAGGGAGATCAGGTCCTCAAAACTCCCACTCACAAAGCTGGTTCCTGTATCGGTTGCAATACATTTGAGACGATCCCCGATGACCCCTACAGCAGTAGTCGACCTCGCCTATTTAACAACCCTTACATTGATATACCTCAAAACACCAATCGGGACCAGTAGATATTGATTTCCTGTTTTCCTTTCAATAAATGCTCCAAAATGGTCCATGTGAACTGCATAAAGAGGCACGCTCTTGCCTTCCATCGGGCGTAACTCATCCTCTCGCTTGTCACCAGGCATCCTATGATGCGTACGCTCCAAACAAGACCGTACGTATTTCTTAACATACCACGGCATTTTAGGGAATCAATAGCGTTGTTTGATCTCCTGTAGCGTCTCAAACCTGCAATGCTCAACATATACATGGTTTTCCTTCTATATCTACCATGGTACCCCTTTAGGAACCAACTATCTAAGCTCTACAGAACAGAATTGTTCCAACGTACCACCCGCGGGTCCAGTTCGTGTCTCACCAAAGCACACCTCAGCGGCACTACAGTCTGCATAAATAGCGAACGTTCCACAAGTGTTGGCATGCAACTGAGTCGAGGTATCAGGGCCAAACAAGGCCAACAACGGCCGTTCCATTATTAGAGTCCTAACAACGCTTGCTGCCGTCTGGCACCCCATGCCCAAGAAGCATCTTCCCTTAATGAAACGCTTAATGGAGAAGGCGCTATAGCGCAGCTCTCCAAATAAGCACAAAAACTGTCCATGTTCATGTTGATTCCTAGGGATCGAAAAATTCAATGTAGCTCCGTCCCTCTACTGCCCGGTCCAATAGCATCCGCCATCCCGATTAGCGATCAAAATATCGCCCGTGCATGCAACTGTGTGCCCGGCTTCAGCGCCGTGAACAATTCACTTGGATGCGCGTTGACCAGATCAAACGGCATGTCATTGTACTCAAACCAACCGTTCGAAGCAACAGAAGCACGCTCGTGTTGGGACTCCTTAGCGATAGAGACTTGATGATCGACGAACTGGTACCTTCCCTCCGTCCTGCTCTGGGCCAAAGCTATCGGACTACTATAAGACGAAGGTGGCTCTCCCAACATCCAGCAGTGTATCATCTCTCAAACCATCTCGTCAACAAGTGATCTCCCCAGCGAGACACAAATGGTATGGTCCGTATACCATAGGCTGAGCGTCTCCAAGTTCCGCCACCATCCCAGTCACGTTAGCAAAATCTAGGTTTCTCAAAGACCTCGAAAAGCAGTCATTATGTACCTCAACAAATCTTGCAGATGTAAACGTTTGCCATCACCCAGCTCCTTCATACCGCAGTTTACAGTGTCTTCCGAATCATCCACAGAGAGCCTGCAAAACACTTGATGGAGCCAGATTCCCAGTATCAGCCGTACGATACATCAAAGAGTCCTTGGCAACGGATACATCAAACCAGGGTGCATTCAACACAACCAACAAACCGTGACGATCCTGAATATTGCGGTTGCCGCCATCAACTCCTGGATCAGACTCAACTGGTACAAAGTACCCTTTGGGAATCATATCATCGTCACCAGATAGTAAGAGCGCTATCGATCCCTTCAAGTATTACTTTTGACGGCGTTCCAGTGATTGCAACATCAGGCCTTTCCTTGAAGGGGCGATCAATCAAAGCCGCGTGGTTCAAAACGGAACTTTTCACCACAAACCTATCAATACCGGAAGGCCAGGAAGATGATCAACGTCAAAGCCAAGCTTATCAACCTTACTGGTCCACCCAGCGAGTATTGACCTACTAAGCCGATATGACACGGCGATGTGTGATTACCAACTCCAAAATACAAAACATATTTGTCATTAGAACCGTCTGGTGAACTCTATCCAGACATCTTCATTTCGATGCTGTTCCTCATTGATGTCCCACTACTATGTGGATCAGTACCTGTCCTCGTCCTACAGCAGCCTGAATTCTCAACACTCTATAAAACTGACAAGAATTTGTCTAACATAGCATTTGTCTCAGAACCGTCCGTTCTTCCACTGCTATTCTACTACTGCTCTGACTCACCATCACTCTAACTATAACTCCGGTATCTCCTCTTGTCAGACTCCCGCCTTGTCCCTGTTCTCCGCTTCCCTTCATCGAGGCATATACACAGATGACTTCAAAAGGAATAAGATGGAAGGCGCGGTTCTGTAGTCAATGACCCCGCAAGCAACGAAAAACTGAAAGTCAAACCATCTGAATACTGCTCCATATAACAGTTGTATCATTTGTGATTGAGCAAGCTTCAGACTCGCTAGATAAAGAAACCATAAACAAAGCAGCCAATTGCCTCGGATTCTTAATCTGCACTTTCAGCACTGAACAGCATTCCATTAAACCTTAAATGTAGTAACATATTGCGCTCCCTTAAAAAGACATTCACCAAATATGTTACATTCATCCGGGCAAAACATGTCACTCAGGCATAAAATGCAACACAAAGTGTATGTCAAATGGCAAGACCAATAGAAAGAAATAGCAAAATGTTCCAAAAATTACTATTATTTGACACATCCCAATTTACCAGTAGAAATTCCTTACATTACACGACAGCTAAAATCATCCGCTACCATCACCAAACATATCATATCATCATATCATCATACCATCATACGACCATGTGACGATATGATCATATCATCATATCATCATATCATCATATCATCATATCATCATATCATCATATCATCATATCATCATATCATCATATCATCATATCATCATATCATCATATCATCATATCATCATATCATCATATCATCATATCATCATATCATCATATCATCATATCATCATATCATCATATCATCATATCATCATATCATCATATCATCATATCATCACATCATCACATCATCACATCATCACATCATCACATCATCACATCATCACATCATCACATCATCACATCATCACATCATCACATCATCACATCATCACATCATCACATCATCACATCATCACATCATCACATCATCACATCATCACATCATCACATCATCACATCATCACATCATCACATCATCACATCATCACATCATCACATCATCACATCATCACATCATCACATCATCACATCATCACATCATCACATCATCACATCATCACATCATCACATCATCACATCATCACATCATCACATCATCACATCATCACATCATCACATCATCACATCATCACATCATCACATCATCACATCATCACATCATCACATCATCACATCATCACATCATCACATCATCACATCATCACATCATCACATCATCACATCATCACATCATCACATCATCACATCATCACATCATCACATCATCACATCATCACATCATCACATCATCACATCATCACATCATCACATCATCACATCATCACATCATCACATCATCACATCATCACATCATCACATCATCACATCATCACATCATCACATCATCACATCATCACATCATCACATCATCACATCATCACATCATCACATCATCACATCATCACATCATCACATCATCACATCATCACATCATCACATCATCACATCATCACATCATCACATCATCACATCATCACATCATCACATCATCACATCATCACATCATCACATCATCACATCATCACATCATCACATCATCACATCATCACATCATCACATCATCACATCATCACATCATCACATCATCACATCATCACATCATCACATCATCACATCATCACATCATCACATCATCACATCATCACATCATCACATCATCACATCATCACATCATCACATCATCACATCATCACATCATCACATCATCACATCATCACATCATCACATCATCACATCATCACATCATCACATCATCACATCATCACATCATCACATCATCACATCATCACATCATCACATCATCACATCATCACATCATCACATCATCACATCATCACATCATCACATCATCACATCATCACATCATCACATCATCACATCATCACATCATCACATCATCACATCATCACATCATCACATCATCACATCATCACATCATCACATCATCACATCATCACATCATCACATCATCACATCATCACATCATCACATCATCACATCATCACATCATCACATCATCACATCATCACATCATCACATCATCACATCATCACATCATCACATCATCACATCATCACATCATCACATCATCACATCATCACATCATCACATCATCACATCATCACATCATCACATCATCACATCATCACATCATCACATCATCACATCATCACATCATCACATCATCACATCATCACATCATCACATCATCACATCATCACATCATCACATCATCACATCATCACATCATCACATCATCACATCATCACATCATCACATCATCACATCATCACATCATCACATCATCACATCATCACATCATCACATCATCACATCATCACATCATCACATCATCACATCATCACATCATCACATCATCACATCATCACATCATCACATCATCACATCATCACATCATCACATCATCACATCATCACATCATCACATCATCACATCATCACATCATCACATCATCACATCATCACATCATCACATCATCACATCATCACATCATCACATCATCACATCATCACATCATCACATCATCACATCATCACATCATCACATCATCACATCATCACATCATCACATCATCACATCATCACATCATCACATCATCACATCATCACATCATCACATCATCACATCATCACATCATCACATCATCACATCATCACATCATCACATCATCACATCATCACATCATCACATCATCACATCATCACATCATCACATCATCACATCATCACATCATCACATCATCACATCATCACATCATCACATCATCACATCATCACATCATCACATCATCACATCATCACATCATCACATCATCACATCATCACATCATCACATCATCACATCATCACATCATCACATCATCACATCATCACATCATCACATCATCACATCATCACATCATCACATCATCACATCATCACATCATCACATCATCACATCATCACATCATCACATCATCACATCATCACATCATCACATCATCACATCATCACATCATCACATCATCACATCATCACATCATCACATCATCACATCATCACATCATCACATCATCACATCATCACATCATCACATCATCACATCATCACATCATCACATCATCACATCATCACATCATCACATCATCACATCATCACATCATCACATCATCACATCATCACATCATCACATCATCACATCATCACATCATCACATCATCACATCATCACATCATCACATCATCACATCATCACATCATCACATCATCACATCATCACATCATCACATCATCACATCATCACATCATCACATCATCACATCATCACATCATCACATCATCACATCATCACATCATCACATCATCACATCATCACATCATCACATCATCACATCATCACATCATCACATCATCACATCATCACATCATCACATCATCACATCATCACATCATCACATCATCACATCATCACATCATCACATCATCACATCATCACATCATCACATCATCACATCATCACATCATCACATCATCACATCATCACATCATCACATCATCACATCATCACATCATCACATCATCACATCATCACATCATCACATCATCACATCATCACATCATCACATCATCACATCATCACATCATCACATCATCACATCATCACATCATCACATCATCACATCATCACATCATCACATCATCACATCATCACATCATCACATCATCACATCATCACATCATCACATCATCACATCATCACATCATCACATCATCACATCATCACATCATCACATCATCACATCATCACATCATCACATCATCACATCATCACATCATCACATCATCACATCATCACATCATCACATCATCACATCATCACATCATCACATCATCACATCATCACATCATCACATCATCACATCATCACATCATCACATCATCACATCATCACATCATCACATCATCACATCATCACATCATCACATCATCACATCATCACATCATCACATCATCACATCATCACATCATCACATCATCACATCATCACATCATCACATCATCACATCATCACATCATCACATCATCACATCATCACATCATCACATCATCACATCATCACATCATCACATCATCACATCATCACATCATCACATCATCACATCATCACATCATCACATCATCACATCATCACATCATCACATCATCACATCATCACATCATCACATCATCACATCATCACATCATCACATCATCATATCATCATATCACCATATCATCATATCACCATATCATCATATCATCAGATACAATCATGGGAAGTTCGTGGCACATTTGGCCAAGATACAAACTACCCCTCAGGAATTTGTACTTGTGATAGCTCCTCTCTATGTAACAAAAATCACATGCTCCTCTTTTTTTTTTTGTAAAAAGCACCCAGCAGAAATTAAAATCCTGTCTGGGTAACTATCAGAAACAAATATGGAATACCTGTTCACATTGCTCGCCTCCTCTCCCTAAATAACAAAAATCTTTATGAAATTTTATGCAACCTTATATATGCTCGTATCTGCAATAGTTTATGTATCCAAGGCAATCCCCTCTCTCGCACACATACATCATCTCTTATTGTTACAGTTGCACTAGTGTTCCTATCCATCATCTCCGAGTCCCGTCCTCTGCCCTTCAACCTGGGTCCTTCTCCTCGACTGTGCCCGTCTGTCCTTTAATTCCAGTCCTTTGCCCTCTAACCTGGGCACTCCTTTGCTCTCTATCCTGAGCACATCCTGGCCCTCTAACCTGGGCATTCCTTTGCTCTCTAACCTGAGCATATCCTGGCCCTCTAATCTGGGCATTCCTTTGCTCTCTAATCTGAGCATATCCTGGCCCTCTAACCTGGGCACTCCTTTGCTCTCTAACCTGAGCGTATCCTGGCCCTCTAACCTGGGCCGTTCGACAGACAACAGTCCTTCCCCTCGACTGTGTCCATCTTCGTTCATTACAGATTAGAACAGGGCTCAATCGTTCCTTTTGGTGATTCGATTCCACGGTATCGATTCCTTTTTCGGAATCGATTCCTTCGATTCGTTCACGATTCCCTATGATGCCGCGCCCATAAATCCTAGACCGCGGACTGGTTCCATGTCTATGGTATCGATTCCTTTCCCGGAATCGATTACTCCAATTTGTTCACTACGGTTCACTACGTTCATGATTCCATTAGTCCATCACAGGCCAGTGCTGCCTTATCGGTACAATTGCACCGAATTCAGTACGTATTCAAGTAATTCAATTAAAAAAAGGAAAAATTTTAATTTTCTTCTTTTTAGAGCATTTAAATGAAAGCTTGTTTTTAAAAAAGTGTTTTTTCTTTTAATTTATTTTTTTACTTTTCAGTTATTAACCAGCAATTTTATTCTCAGCGAACCGTTCGCTTAATACTAATATTATAGGAAAGCATAAGAAAACTTCAAAAGTCCGCCATATTGGATTAAGACTGATTTCAGAATATTTTTCTAATTATATTCTCGGCAAGCCCCACATTTCATACCCATATTGCAGAAGTGCCTAAAAAATAGCTATTCCGCCATATTGGATGGTCGGCCACATTAGATTTAGAATGAAGTCACACTCTTTTTCGAGTTACCCTTAACAACTCTTTTAACTTGATACCCATATTGTACAAATGCATTAAAATTTACTATTCCGCCATCTTGGATGGTCCGCCATATTGGATTTAGAATGACGGCACACGGCTTATCGTATTGACATCTTCGAACATTAAAGGTGATTGACATCAAAAAAATTGAATAGCAAGATTCCACCCGTACAAACAAACATACATTACAAGTTGAAGAAAAGCTTTTAAAATTTCTGTACAAGGTACTTCGCAAAGAAAAAGTAATGAAATTGCCAGAATTAACTACACCGCACTACAGCAGCGTCAGGTGTGAATGCCGTGAATTGATTTGTTCATCTCGTTCATGATTCCGGTACAACGCGACGGAGTCGACGACACGATTCACTAGTAAGTTTGGCTAACTGATACCAACATCGACAGTCCGAGTCCGAGTCCGTGCGCGGATTTGTCAATTCCAATTCCAAACCATCGGAATCGATTCCTTTGATTCCTATTACGGTATCGTTTCTACGGAACGATTCGTTCGGAATCGACTCACCTCTATCACAGATTGTAAAAGAAAAAAAAACGTCCAACTTCTAACTCCTCTCCGCAATGATCAAAAAAGGACCGGAAAAAAACAAAAAAACTTAAGTAGTTCAAAAAAAACAAACGAAAGTGAATCATGGTGTCCTACAGCAACCAAATTTTCCTTAAAGCCAGGCTGTACTCGTCTATCTTTTAATTCAAATCGTATATGATGCATAATTATTAATACCGTTCGAAAGAACAAATTGTGGTCATTTGTTAGTTATTTTAGATAATTATCAACATACATCACCGATAAGTTTGTGGACGTGAAAAGAAAATTATAAGAATTCTCTTGTATCCCACTTCTGAACTGTAAGCACCAGTTCAGGTTAAGGGAGTTTTAAATAATAGAAAGCTGATTAATGACCACACCTTTACTTCAACATTACTTTTACAGTGTACATTTTAACAGTATACGGTTCCAATCAATAAATCAGTGTGTACTTACTGCTATTCTGGGTTACAGTCAACGATATACCATAATTGCACACCCCAAAATACGTTGACCCTCGACGCGTAAACATAAACATCCCACATCTCGTGAAACGGTCCGTCCTATCCGACATCTACAAAACCAACTGCCAACTCCCCACCGCCGCAACTATCACCCGATATACGCAAAAGAATAGCTCGCCCAAAGACGTTAGACAGGAATAGACGACTGAATGACCGAACATCTGTATAAACGGTAATAAAGCTAACAGTAGTCACACGAAGGAGGAAGACGCGGTCAAGATTCCGGGTGGTACTGTTGCAGGCACGTGGTTGTACTAGTGATTGTGATATCAGCCACTGGATGGGATATTCTCGACCACCGTGTAAATTGTTGGGGAGCCTAGTTTTGGATTTTGGATTTGCGGTTCACCCCTCAATACCCACTTCCGGGATTAAGTGTAACACTAGGGCCACCCCGGAAGACTGGACCCTCATTCCGGATCCTCTGTTGACGGGGAAACCCCTGTAAGACAGGGTAAGTACAGCCTTGGGTTCATTTGCCTTTATTTTCATTATTTTCCGATGTCCAGTTTCGACGAGTCATTTTATCTCTCGTTAGCCAAATTTCAAGACGTTGGGCATTTACTTCTAATAAGTGGGTTAAATATTAGGTATATTTTATATCATTTCTAGATTGATTCGCACTAGGTTAGGAATTTTGTAGTTAGTCAGTTAAGATTATTTCATGTACAGTTTGCTCAATTCATGTCTCTTCAACACAAGAGTAGTTATTTTAGTGAACAGATAAGTTAGCTAGATTCTATTTCGCGTTTAGATATCATAGTTAGGATTTGAAGCGCCTAGTATTTCGCGTGTTGTTGGCCAGTGGCGTACTTATGTTTTTTCCTCTCTAATATCCATGAGATTTCTTATACGCCGTTATTTCGACAGGTTTTGGTGTCTGACAGGATTTTAGTGTGGGACCGAATCCTGGTGACAGGAAGAAGTTTTGCTGGCGAGCGAATCTTAGTAACGCAGGTGTTTTGGCGGTATCCCGATTTTACCAACGGACATATACTAGTGACGTACGTCAGCTGGGGATGACCGAGGTCTAGAGGTGGACGGATGTGCAAGGCCAGGCACCCTTCAGTTACCCGCCAGGTCGAGCAGAGGCTGCGCTGAAACCTAGGACATCGAGGGTTTGGAGTGCCGTCACGCAAGTTTGCAATTCTTTGAATTTCCTTCCTTTTTTTGTATTACGGACATGTTGCTATCGCGCTTACATTGCTCCTATTCGCTATCCCGCTTATGTGACTTAAGATCGCTCGTAACCTTTTTTTTCTAATATGCTTTTAGTTTATACCTTACATTTGGCTTTATAAGTGGATTGCGTGCCGGCCCTTTCATCAGGACTTTTATGGTTTATTCTCTAGCCGCTATATAACTTACTTAGGTATTGTGAGCTACGTAATTTTATAGTAATATATATTTCTATCTTCCTACCTTAAGTTGTGTTTTTTTTTTGTCTATAGTTAGTTGCGTACTTGGTAAGTTCGGGGTTCGCGACGGTAGGTATTTGTGGCAAGAATTTGCCTGGCGCCCATAAGTACATCCTATTAAAATGAGCGACCCGCTCCCATCTCCACTGTCTGAAAGCTAGCCCGCAAATACCCCCACGATCCCAGTTGTCGTCGGGTGAGGGGCGTGGCGTGGCAATTACACAATTAATGTACCCTGTATTACGAGTTTTCGTTCGAGCATCAGCAAGGATGAGGTTTGTTTCCTTAGGTCTTTCTTTCACAAGTCAATGGATAGCCTCTTATGAATACAAAAAGATTGAGTTTTATGCACCTACCCCCAACTACCCCGATTTCACCCCCACCCAAAGAAAGTAGAACATAATCACGAAGCCCCTTAAATGCCTAACAACGAAGTTTGAGCTGTCTCTATATTTTTATTAATGCTGCGCCGCCACTGACACGATTTCTAAAACCCATAAATGTTTTCCATCCTCACCATGATAATAATACCACAGTATTATTTCATTTCATTAAAATCAATCCTATAGTTTCCACGTTACACAGTACAGAACGAGCTAAGGAAAATTCATATGTATACGTCAGAAAATTCCCTTAGTTTCTGTAATAGGCAAGGTAATGTTCAGATGGACCGAAAAAAGTATATTATGACGCTAGGTCTTTCTTTCACAGGTTAATGGATAGCCTATTATAAATACAACAATTTTTTCAGTTTTACAACCCCTCACCCCCTAACCACCCCAATTTCACCCTCACCCAAAAAAGTAGAAAATGATCAGGAACCCCTAAAACAAAAAATGTTTTTTTTGTTTTTTACTAATTACTCCGCCGCCCATGCACCGATTTTCAAAATTATAGAAACATTACCTATTACGACCCCACAGCATGCCGCTGTCCAAATTTCATCACAATCCATGCAGCGGTTACTGAGATTACGTGGCTAGAAGAACGCGTACAGATTGACCGACAGACAGACCGACGGAAATGAGTGAGGTGGATTTTCGTTATGTAGGCATCATAAAACGCCCAAAAAGTATATTATCTCAAAATCGAAAATTTTCGTGATCACAATATTCCCCTTACCTAACGATGTGGGAAGTAATGAAGTTTGAGCTATTTTTATATTTTTAGTTGTTTTATTATTCCTTCGCCGCCACTGACACGATTTCTAAAAACCATACGCATTTTCGATCCTCGCCACAGTAGTCTGTCATTAATTAAAATCGGGCTACACAGTACAGAACGTTTGTAAGCAATACTCGTATATATGTAGACATCAGAAAATTTATTCTAAGTCCCTTGATTTCTGTAATAGCCAAGGCAATGGACCTAAAAAAGTATATTATGCCGCTAGGTCTTTCTTTCACAGGTCACTTGACCCCATGGTAAATACAACAAATTTTTCAGTTTTACAACCCCTAACCACCCCAATTTCACCCCCCAAAGAAGCAGAAAATGATTAGGAACCCTCAAAACGCCTAAAAACGAAGTTTGAGCTATTTTTATATTTAGTTTTTTTATTGTTGCTGCGCCGCCACTGACACGATTTTTAAAAACATAATATGCGTTTTCCATCTAATAATACTGTGGCAAAATTTCATTAAAATCAATTCCATAATTTCCACGTTACTCAACAGACTATCAATCAACTATCTAAAGCAATATATGTACGGTACACTTCAAAAAATTCCAAGTCCCGTGATTTCTGGAATAGGTAAGGCAATATTCGGATGTACCTAAAAAGGGTATTATGCCGCTTAGTCTTTTTTTCACAGGCCAATGGACAGCCCAGTATGAATACAACAAAACTATCTAAAGCAATATTCGTATGTACACGTAAAAGAAATTCTTAAGTCCTTCGAGTTCTGTAATAGGCAAGGCAATGTTTGGATGAACCTAAAATGTTATCTATGTCGCTGGGTCTTCCTTCAAAGGTCACTAGACAGCCTATTGTGGATACAACAAAATTTTCATTTTTACAACCTATCGGTGTGGTAAGTAAAAATGAAGTCAAGTTGATTGAAGGAATTGCATAAAGCTATAATTATATAATCTGAAATCGCCTTGTAACCAAATCATCGCCCACCCGCCCGCAAAAAAACATCCAACACAAAAATTATCGTAAATAGTTTCTTGCATCTCCCTCCCCAGGAACTAGGACGCCACAGTTTTTATTCTGCGTGCTTCACCTGGACGTCGTGAAACGATCAGGAGCCTCTAATGGTACGCGCACATAAACCGGCGTCGGAAGGACAGTATGGATCGGAGAAAAATACTTTCTATTAAACTTTATGGACCATCGCACATACGTGCGGACTGTAGGCATTGGATTTTCAAAATCCGGCGCAAATATAGCAACTAGAAATAAAGCCGGCCGATGCGTGCCGTGCGAGTCGATACTGATGTATGTGCGATGCTGATCTGCGATTGCCGAGGTACCGTCGGCATTTTCCAAGTTTCTACCTGTACTGCCCGCAGGCTGCAGATCATTTGCATATTTGCAACTGATTTCCAATTCTTCCGTCGATTCCGATCGGATATATGCGATACCCTAATGAAAAATCCGTAGCGTACCGGCCGTTCCATCCGTACCGTCCGTCCGATGCCGAATTATGTGCGCGTACCATAAACCGTCTAAAAACGAAATATGGGCTGTTTTTATATTTTTAGTTTTTTTATTATTGTTACGCCTCACTGACACGATTTTTTAGAAACTAGCGCGTTTTCCGTTCTCTCCGCGATAGTAAATTCTGTGTCGAAATTTCATTAAAATTAATTCAATAGTTTTCACTATACGCAATATACATAGAACGAAATTAAGCAACACTCGTATATGTATACACAATTCTAAGTCCCTTGGTTTCTGAAATAATCAAGCGTAACTATTATGGATACCACAAATTTTTCAGTTTTACAACCCCTACCCCCCAACCAACCCAAATTTACCCCTACCCAGAAAAAAGTAGAAAATGATCAGGAACCCCTAAAACATTGTTGTCTTCATAATAGTTTCTTCATTGTCCTATGGAAGAAATACCTAGCGGCATATTATATACTCTTTATTAATTCACTGCCCCACCCGAGAAAGACATTACTGGATAACTGTATTCATATTTTGTTTTCTGGGGCTTGACACACATGAAATTCAAGGCTACCTTGGTTTCTTGCCTTATACGGTCCCAATTAGATTCAATCAAAGGTAGGTGGCGCCAATTCAAATACCATAACTAGCATATCTATACACGTTTCAACAAATTTTATAATTTTTAATAGGTATTACTGATCCACGAACCCAGCTCTCCTCCCAAAACCTAAGTGCTGTGCGGTGAGTAAGAACCCCTCCAGCTTCAGCTGCCTGCGGTCACTCGTCACTCTTGATGAAACTTCGGTCACCGTAGGGCAAGCACCATCTATATGCATACAACCTAACAACCTACCAAACCTTAATATACCTAACACCTAAAGAGGGAAAACATAGCTCGTCCGATCATCGACAAAGACAAAGAATTTCAAGACTCTGGTACACGAGATGCGAAGGATGCAGCAGCATCCAGAGTACCCAACTGGCTAGGAAGATTCGTTTCGCTGATAGATCTGCGCCGTAGAATCTTCCTACATCCACCAGTCGTATGTCAACTGAGGACTGCAGAAGCTGCCACGCCCCCACAACTAGCGACCAAGTCATGAAAACTCTAAGGCAGGATAAAAAATGGAGTCAAGTTGATTGACTCAGTACTTCCCACACATAATGATGATACCATTTTATTATTTCTCCATTGCTTGAAGCTATAGTTGGAAATTCCTTTGCAACCAAATCATCGCCCACCCGCCCGCAAAAAAACATCCAACCCAAAAACTTTCGTAAATTGTTTCTTGCGTCTCCCTCTTTAGGAACTAAGACGCCACAGTTTCTTCTGCATGCTTCAACTGGGCAATGCAAAACGATTAGGAGCCTCCAAAATGTCTAAAAACGAAGTTTGAGCTGTTTTTATATTTTTAATTTTTTTATTATTGCTGCGCCGCTACTAACACGATTTTTCAGAAACAGACGCGTTTTCCATTCTCGCCGCGGCACTAAATTCTGTGTCAAAATTTCATTGAAATTAATTCAATAATTTTCGCTTTACGCAATATACATAGAATAAAATAAAGCAAAACTCGTATGTATACATACATACATCACAAAACTGGTTTCTGTAATAGGCAAGCCAATGTTCAGATGGATTTACAAAAGTGTAATATGCCGCTAGGTATGTCTTCCACTGGTCAATGGACGAACTATTATGAATACAACAAATTTTTCAGTTTCCATCCCCACCTAAAAAAGGTAGAAAATGGCCAGGAACTCCTAAAACGCCTAAAAACAAAGTTTGAGCTGTTTTTATGTTTTAATTTTTTTATTATTGCTGCACCGCCACTGACATGTTTTTTCTAAAATATACGCGCTTTCCATTCTCGCCCTGGTAGTAATACTGTGTCAAAATTTCATTAAAATCAGTTCAACCATTTTCGGGTTACGTAATATATAACGATCTAAAACAATATTCGTGTGTATACCTACATCACAAATTCTAAGTCCCTTGGTTTCTATAATAAGCAAGCCAATGTTCGGATGGACCTAAAAAAGTGTATTATGCCGCTAGGTTTTTCATGCACAGGTCAATGGACAGCCCATTATAAATACAACAAATTTTTTAGTTTTACAACCCCCCACCCTCCAACCACCCCAAACTCACCCCCACCAAAAAGAAAAGTAGAAAATGATCAGGAACTCCTAAAACGCCTAGAAACAAGGTTTGAGCTGTTTTCATATTTTTGGTGCTTTTATTATTACTGCGCCGATACTGACATGTTTTTTTCTAAAACATACGCGCTTTTCATCCTCGCCGCGGTAGTAATACTGTGTCAAACATTCATTTAAAATCAATTCAACCATTTTCGGGTTACGCAATATACAACGATCTAAAACAATACTCATATGTATGTATACCTATGTACATCACAAATTCTAACTCCCTTGGTTGCTATAATAAGCAAGGCAATGTTCATATGGACCTAAAAAAGTATATTATGCCGCTAGGTTTTTTATTCACAGGTCAATGGACAGCCCATTATGAGTTCAAAAAATTTTTTAGTTTTACAACCCCCCACCCCCCAACCACCTCAAATTCACCCCCACCCAAAAAAAGTAGAAAATGATCCGGAACCCCCAAAACGCCTAAAAACGAAGTTTGAGGAGTATTTGAAATTTTTTGTTTTTTGCTAATTACTCCGTCCCCTGTACAACGATTTCCAAAATTATATGAACATTACCTACTACGACCCCACAACATATCGCTACCCAAATTTCATCACAATCCATGTAGCGGTTACTGAGATTACGACGTTAGAAAAACGCCAACAGACAGACAGACAGACAGACAGACAGACAGACAGACAGACAGACAGACAGACCGACCGACAGACAGACAGGCAGACCGACGGAAATGAGTGACGTGGATTTTCGGTATGTAGACATCATGAAACGCCCAAAAAGCGTATTATCTCGAAATCGAAAATTTTCGCGATCACAATACTCCCTCACCTATCGGTGTGGGAAGTAAAAAGGGAAAAAACAGTTTTACTTGCACCCTACAACAGCAAGAGTGCACTTTTAGTAGTCACTAGACTGAAAAGAGGACAAGTGCAGCTAACCTCCAGGCGTCTCAGTGAATGGGTTAGCATTTCAACATTACTGTTGCAGATAATGTTGACTACCCTTTGTCACCCCCACAACTATCCTTCAAGGTCCAGTATCAATGAAGATTGTCGCATCGACATTCATCAAAGCGCACCGTTGAAACGGCCTCTAAAATACCTACAAGACTGATGCCTAGATACAAATTCTAAATACCCTATATAACCGTAAGTAATACTCAAACAAAACTGAGATACCCTTAATATCCACAACAAAATATTGTAAAATATTCCACTGAACGGACTTAAGCTGACGGGGGCATAACGCGGTCTCATGATACAGTAGAGGGCCGGTGAAGAGGGCAGCGGATTGGACGGCAAATAAGCAGCCCTTTGCGCTGCCAACCGAGTAGCCTCAAAGCAAGGAGGTTTTGAGGCCGCGATTCCTCAGTCCTCTTTGTGCTCTGGGCGGATGCAAAAAAACCCGGAGAGACGCCTGGTGGAGTAACGGGGGGGGGGGGGGAGGAGGGAGTATCGCATAGTGTCCCAGATGTAAACCACCGGCCGGCACCGGCGTCCTTAGAGACGGCCCATGGAGAATGCCAAGCGTTCGCTCCAGGATTTGAAGACACCGTGGGAGCGACTGAATAAGAAGGTCAGAGTCAAGTACCCGCCAGCTCAGAAGGCGTCGACGTCCACTGATATATCCCCTATTCTGAGGGGGTCTGCCAATGTGCTACCAATACAAGTCGTCATAATGTACCAGACGGCTTGGTGCGGAGCAGATCAGGTCGTACGAAGTAGAAGAGACTCTGAACCAAGCTTGGACACCAAGTCTTCAGGCCCGTAAGGTCAGCGGATGCTCCTGACCTCTATAACTCCGATAATAATATCAGTGACTGCGGGCATATGGAGACTATTAGCGAATCTAGAGACGGTGACGACATTATCACTTGCCATGAGGAGTCGACGCCGTCGAGGTGCCAGGCAAGATTCGTACCATTGATTCCCCAACTTACCGCAGGAATAATGACAGTGCTGCGAGTGAGTCAATTTAATCTCCACCGAAGCAACTATGCCATAGCTGAACTGATGGCCATGGTTGCTGGAAGGATTGAAGAGACAGTACTAATTCAAGAGCCCTATTATTACAGAAAAAGATACGTTAGCTGAAGGCTAGTATATTAGCCTCGTGTCAGGCACTTAAGACTCCCCCAGGGCGGCCATCCAGTAGCGTGCCAAGGTCTTCGGGGCCCCCCCGCAATTTTTTTCACGGAGCCCCCCTCTATATAAGAAAACAATATTTCAAATCGGTTTACAGATAGAAAAAAATTGTGTGACCACAACTTTATATTTTTTTCTTTCGAGTTTTTGAAGAATAATAATTCATAGACCTTAGGTGCAATATAATTATACATCGATTAATCAGATTTATGTAACAAACTCCATCTGTATTATATGGACACTATGAGTTTTAGGTTTACAAAACTACAGAATTTGAGATATAACTATATTTAATAAACATTACTAACACACAATACAAAACTATAACAAAATCAAAAATAAACAAATCAAATATTTATACATAAGAATGTAACAAAAATAAACAAATAAAACACCTTAACTCTAAAAATTTTATTATTATGATTTGACTTGCATTTCATGTAAAGAAAAAACTATTTTTTTGTATGTAAAGCAACAAATGTATCAACTATTTGGTCTAAGTCTATGCCTTCTGCCCATTCATTTTCAATAGAAATGAATGCCAAATAACTTAGACGCGATTCACCCATTGTTGATCTTGCAAAAGTTTTTAATAGTTTTAGTTTCGAAAATGATCGTTCTGCATCGACTGTCAGGGATTCCCAGAAACAACTTGTCGGCACTAACGAATTCGAATAGGTTAGAAAAAATAAACAATCCAAAGTAGTGATTCAGTGGCAGCTTGATGATGGTATTTATAGCATACCGCTGATAAACCCGTATACCCGTTGTTCCTACACCCTCTTCGAGATAGCAGGTAAAGAACTCGCTTCGAGTTTATTGTTATAGTTTTCAGTAAATTTTGGGTTTTAACAGTGCAAAAGTTAAAAGACTATTTCAAACACTTCCGCAAGATTTAAATACTGCGGATTTCTGTGAAAAATAACATCGTTCTTGTGAACACAGTAAATAATAGCAACGGGGTCTTGGGAACACACACACATGCCTTTAGAGCATTTTTCTATGACCCATTCGAATTCGTTGACACAGATACGCGTCGCGTCGGTGTAACAATGCACACTTGTTCTTGCCGTTTTGAATTCTACGTTCGATTACGTTGTCGTGTTGTAAAATTTTGGCCTAAAATAAGTCCTCAAAGGGCAAAATATGGCAAAATATATTTAATTTGATTTTAGAAAATTATGATTCCATCGCTATAAAATTAAGTATATGTATTATAGTGTAGTATGTACAAATCTTTTTCGAGGTAGTCGAGGCCCAGGTTGAGGAGGGACCCCCCGGATGCCCGGGGCCCCCCGCACCGCGGGCCCTGCGGGCCCTTTCGGCACGCCACCGCGCCCATCCTTGCGTCCAGGGACCTGCTGATGACGCCACTGCTTCAGCTAATGAGCAGAAATACGGTGGTTGCCTTATTGGAATTCAAGGCCACAGGCACTGCAAGGGCAGCTGCCCGTAACCTTGAATTACCCCCGCCTCTGGTGCCTTCTTATGGACGGCCTCTTTGAGAAACTTAGATCGGCCGGTTTCTATACGCAGGCCTACGCTGACGATAGCCTGATGCTAGTCTCGTTTAAATTACTGGGCGTCGTCTGCGACAGGATGCAGACGGCCTGCACTACTTTGGACAAGTGTTGTGGCGAATCAGGACTCTCAATTAACCCATCGAAGACTGAGCTAAGTCCTATTCACTCACAGGAAGAAAGTGGATTATTTCAAAGCCCCTACTCTTCATGGTGTACCACTTCTAACACGAGAGGTCAAGCACCGGATGTGTTGATTGACAGTAGACTTACATGGGCACACATTAGGCTATGTGTACAAAAAGTCTATATCTACTATGTGGCAGCTGCGTCGGGTAGTCGGTAGGACCTGGGGCCTCAAGCCCAGGTTCCTAAACTGGCTGTATACGGCAGTAGTCAGAACTAGGATCCAGTATTACTGCTTGGTCGGGTGGCCGAGCGTAGAGAAGGTATCTGTTAGGCTCAAGCTCGCTAAGATTCAGAGGCTTGCAGAAATGAGCATAACAGGTGCCATGAAGACAACCCCCACTGCTGCCCTAGAGGTACTCTTGGGCTTACCGCCTCTGCACCTCTGGATAAAAAGAGAGGCGATGTCGGCCTGCCTAAGAATGCGTGACGGGGTAACGTGGACAGCACGAGAACCACTAGTTGGCCACAGCTAGCTAGTAGCTACCTAGACTCCAGATCAATTTGCATTGCCGGAACCGAAATCTCTATGACAACAGGGGTGCCTCAAGGATCTGCTTTAGGGCCTTTACTCTGGAACATCCTGTATGATGGGGTGCTGAAGCTTTCGCTGCCCAGCGGCGTAAAGACGGTAGCATACGCCGACGATCTGGCACTTGTTATCGTGGAAAATGAACAGGCAGAGCTGGTTCATAAAGCCAATGCATCGCTGTGCAAGATTGACAGATGGATGTGCGATCACAAGCCTGAGTTGGCTCGTGAGAAAACAGAGGCAGTTATAATGCGCGGCCCAAGGAGCAAGAAAGCTAACGTGGTCTTCCAACTAAAGGGGGTGCAGGTCACACCAAGCAAGTCCATAGTGTACCTCGGAGTCACACTGGATAACGAGAGGTGTTATGGAGAACACCTTAAACGAGTAGTGACAAAGGCTGAGAAGAAGGCGGCAATACTTTCGCGACTGATGCCAAATGTAGGAGGGCCCAGTAGCAACAAAAGGGCACTACTGTGCCAGGTTGTACAGTCGGTCGTCCTATACGGAGCTCCTGTGTGGTGTAAAGCCACGAAAAGGAAAAGGTATCAGAAGGTCTTAGATAGCTTGCAAAGAAAGTCTCTGCTGAGGGTGGCCAGTGCTTATCGCACGGTATCTACAAGAGCCTTGCAAGTTATAACGGCGATACCACCATTATACTTGCTGGCCGAAGAGAGGACACTGATCCGCCATGGTCAAGCAGGCAATGCGATAAGCCGCGCTGAGGCTAAAAGGCTGACAGCAAGTAAGTGGCAAAGCATTTGGAACGAGACCACTGATGTCGGGCAGTGGACGAAACGGCTAATACCGTCGATAAAAGAATGGGCGGAATGCAGTCATCGGCAGACGTCCTATTTCCTAACGCAGGCACTGTCTGGGCACGGGCCTTTTCGAGTGTATAGGAAACGAATAGGACGGGTGATGGACGAGAGATGTTTGCACTGCGAGGCGGAAGATACGGCCGAGCATGCCCTGTTTCTGTGCGATCGATGGGGGGCGTACAGACAGGAGGCAAGTCAAAAACTAGATGGGGAGCTGACCCCAGAGACTATGGTCCCGCTGATGTTGTCCAGCGTAGAGGCGTGGAACATCATACATGAGATGGTGTCATGTGAACGGGGTGTCTGACAGGCAGGTATTAATCCCAACCAGTGAAGTATACAAATGAAAAGAACAAACAAATTACATAAACAAGAAGGTAAATTAAAACAAATAATATATGACCTAGCTTAGGTTGATTTCGTTTGACAGAAACAGTTTTTTTACCTTATCTTTGAAGACTTGTGGACTGTATGTTTTTAAGACAGGTGGTATTTTATTGTAATAATGAGCAGCATTATGAGTAAATGAATTTTTATACATTTCTGTTCTGTGTTGTGGTATATCCAATGTGTTTTGAACAAAGCGCAACGAAGTTTGATGCAAGGAGTTTCTAAAAACTAATCGGCTATTAAGATATGACGGTAATTGTTTCACTACGATACGATGTACCAAGCAGATAAGGTGTAATATCCACAGTAATTTAAACTTCAAAATTTTGTGATGCTCGTAAATCGGGGTTATATGCTGTCTACGCGGTGTGTTCGTAGCAAATCTTATACATGAATTTGTAGTTTTTGTAGCTTATTCATCTCGATGGTATTTAAGCAAGGACCAAAAACAACATCTCCACATTGCACTGCTGACATAACTAAGGATTCAATCAGCTTCAGTTTAGTTTCAGTTGACAGTAGTAGTTTATAGCTATAGAGATGTTTAAGCTTAGAGTAGGATGACTATGATCTGTGTAACATGATCTTTGAACGATAACTTATTGTCAAACACTATACCAAGGTTTTTGACCTTGTCCACTACCGGAAGAGCTTGATCACCCATAAAAACATCAAAATTAACCATAGTTCTAGTTTGAAAGTGGATGACGGCCGATTTGGTTGGATTTAATCTTAAGCAGTGACCTTCAGAGAAGCTGACTATCCTACTTAGGTCTGAATTGATATAATCTGAAGCTTGGTTGACATCTTGAAGATAGTATGTGTAATATATCTGACCATCGTCAGCGTAGTAGTGACATTTGCAATAATTCAGAGCTGAAGGTAAGTCAGAAATGTACAGAGCAAATAGAGTTGGGCCTAAAATAGATCCCTGCGGTACTCCACAGCTAACGTCTCGACAGTCGGACATACTTGAATTGCCATTTTCCATCACCAATTTAACCTTCTGTTTACGGCCACAGTGATAGTTTTCAAACCATTTTATAGAGCGTTCTGAATGTTCTGATAGTCCAAAATGCCAAAGTTTATTTAATAATAACTGGTGATTTATCGAATCAAAGGCCTTGGTGTAATCCAATCTTTTTTCCGCATAATCTCCTTCATAGGTTACCAATGCATAATCTTCTTATAGCATTTCTGATGTTGCAGTCTGAGTGGTGACCTCTTGTTGGTTAAAAAGTGTTTCAAAGTGATCATTGAACACCATAGTGTCATGTTGTCCATCGTTGATATCCTGGCGAACATCCAGAAACCTCATTCTCTCTTTCAGAAACTATATTGTCAAGGTGGTCGCATCGATGGCTCTATTCTGGGCAGCTGCATTTTTGCAAAAAACATTGGCGCAAGAAAATACGTTTTGGGACCTCTACGGCCGTTTTTAAGGGGCCTGGATACACACATTTATACGTAATCGCTATGTAAAACACGGACTCACAATTTCTCGCATAACTCACTCTATTTTCAAGCTACATATTAGGTATATACCTAATATTTCATAAGGCGATAGTTAAGACCTTAATGAATGGCAACTATTTTCGATTTTCTCAAAAAAGTTTTTAATGTGCAAAAAAACTCGCAATGCAAAATCATACATTCTATAAATGCCTGTAATTTTACAACCAAACACGATATCAGAAAAAGACTAAATAGTTGCACAAGCGCGAGCTTTCTTCTTCAATTTGCTCTTTGAGTCATTCCTGTAAGTTTAAAGGTAACGTCAGGAGCTTGGAAATGCAAAATTCATTTTTATGGTGACGTTTGGACCTTTTGACCTTAGCTTTGGATTTTTGGACTTATCTCCCCTCATCTTAGACACACACACTGAAGAAAGGGAACAGGCGGCCACGCTTCCTGGCTAACACGGGAATACGTATTTTCTTGGATTCTCAATTTCGCGCGCTATACCCTAGACCCTTAAGGGCTGCAGATGTATTAGATAGGTGTTATGAAATTTGAAGTACATTAGAGAGGCGATGAGTTAAACTACTTTGACATAATAGCTCTATTACAATGTTCTCTACAAAAGATCATGATGATCTTAAAATAGAAATCGAGAATTTCTTGCAAGGAAATCTATTATGAACTTATTGACAACAGCTTGTAAAAATTGTAGTCCTTGGTTACATTGACATAAGATATATACAGGGTGGGCCAATAGTGCGTGGACGGAGGATTGTGGGCTTACTAAAAAATATTTTGAAAATCTGTCACTTGATCATGGTAGGGACCCTTGAGCGCTATAACGTAAAAATATTTTCACTTCAATTTTGACGTTTATACAGGGTGATTCATATCAAACTTACATTTTTTTGAATAGAACCCCCTATATATTATTGCATATTTGGATTCCTTGGTCAATTCTAGTGTGACTTTATGTATCACACATGGCACTTTAAGCGAACCGTTTAGGCGCAAATCACCCTTTTTGGTATAAGTAGGTATCAGAAAAAAATTGAATATCGCAGCGATTATAAAACTTAGAGGGCCGTGACTTTGCGGTACGACTAAGGATGAAATGCGTCACCTTAGGTCAGATGGCTGAATTTGAATTCTTTTTGTACTTGGAGAAATCAGTAGATTAATTAACGAAACTTCAATCACAGATAACTTGATTTTTTCAAATGGGAATGCCTACTTTGGTTTAAAGAATCAAATGTAAAATTTTATTACCTTTCTCACGATATAGCATTCTCGATATCAATCTTATTTGGTTTTCATTTTATTTCAAATTTTCAGTCAAATCGGTGTTTTTCAATTTTCCTGCGTGCAAACAACCTAGCAGGCCATGAAAAATAAACAAAAGCTCGTTAATATTGACGAAACCAACTAACTTAGTAGAAAGATGCAAACTAACTAGAGCAACGAGGTAAGATTATGAAAATTCCTTACAACATATTAGCTCTAACCGGATAGAACAGCGGCAAGATATCGAATGTCAATGAGTAGCTGGGGTATGACAGAAGTGTTTATTTGTCACAGCCTACTAGCTATTGAGGTCTACTAGAGCTTGACAACTTTCGAAAACGATTAAAAATTTTGAAACAAAAGGAAAACTACCAGCGATTTTTGCTAGCAGTCTAACATGTTTAGAATGAAATTTCGCATTTAATGGGATAAAAAAATTAGTCATTTCCGTTTAGTTAAGTCAAAAGTGAAGATATCTCCAACTGGAGCACTCTGAACATCTGTTGAAACAATTGCTAGAATATTTTAATTACGCTATGTTGTAATTGTGTTTATTTTATGTAGTTTTCTGCAAACTAAATTATGTTCTACAAACTGCAATTCAAGTTTCATTTTCCGCGATTTTGCTAATAAGTCGAAGTACCTACTGAAGAATTTGAAGGGTTCCAGTCAGAGGTATCATCACTTTTGACTTACGGAAATGGATACTTTTTTATAGCATTAAATGTGAAAATTTATTCAGAAGACATAGATATTCTACTGCCAGCAACAATCACTAATAGTTTTCCTTTGACTAAATATTTTTTTACTGACTTTGGAAATTGGCTAATAGCTAGTAGGCTGTGAAAAATGAGCGTTCTTGTTACCGCTATTGTTTCTGGTTAGATCTAATATGTTGTAAGGTATTTTCATAATCTTGCCTCGTTGCTCTCGTTAGTTTGCATCTTTCTACTAAGTTTCTTCCATATTCACGAGCCTTTGTTTATTTTTCATGGCCTGCTAGGTTGCTTGCATGCAGGAAAATTGAAAAACACCGATTTGGCTGAAAATTTGAAATAAAATGAAAACAAAAAATGATTGATACCGAGAATGCTATATCGTTAGAAAGGTAATCAAATTTTACATTTGATTCTTTAAACCAACATAGGCATTCCCATTTGAAAAAATCAAGTTATCTGTGATTGAAGTTTCCTTAATTTATCCTTTGATTTCTCCACGTACAAAAAGAATTCAAATTTAGCCGTCTGACTTAAGGTGACGCATTTCATGCTTAGTCGTACTGCAAAGTCAAGGCCCTCTAAGTTTTATAATCGCTGCGATATTCAACTTTTTTCTGATACCTACTTATACCAAAAATGGTGATTTGCGCCTAAACGGTTCGTTTAAAGTTCCATGTGTGATACATAAAGTCACACTAGAATTGACCAAGGAATCCAAATATGCAATAATATATAGGGGGTTCTATTCAAAAAAATGTAAGTTTGATATGAATCACCCTGTATAAACGTCAGAATTTAAGTGAAAATATTTTTACGTAATAGCCCTCAAGGGTCCCTACCATGATCAAGTGACAGATTTTTGAAATATTTTTCAGTAAGCCCACAATCCTCCGTCCACGCACTATTGACCCACCCTGTATATGTCACTGACTGTTGGATATCAGTTTATCATCGTGATGATCTTTTATATGTTGTAGGTACATGTATTTTCCTAACTTACACGTGTAAGTTGTCCTGATCCTGCTAATGGTATAATGGACAAATATATAAGATGCATCAATTTTATTGTTATTTTTACTATGGTTACTATACTGTCTACAGGTATTGTGGTATGCTTTTCAAATTGACAATCTTATCTAATGATCATTATGAAATTTTTTGATACAGAATTCGCCTCTACCGATGTAAATGAAGAAAGTCGGTAAATCTTCATATCTAGTGATATAAATTTGCCTTATTTAGGTGAACTCACAACAAACAACAGCGTAATCTCTAGGTAGCTACATTGGTAACCTTTTAACCATTCTAAAATCTGGAGATTAATATGCTGGATATAGCCTTGGCTTGGAGATCATCGACTAGGTTACGTTGTTTTCTAGTTTCGTGATAGTTGGTGTTCAGTATGTTCCGTCCAAGGTCCTACGGCTTTGAAGACGCCCCCAAACCAGTCATTCAGCTCATAAAACAACCAAAATATTCATATTTTCGAAGGACACATCTGTGCTCGGGCACAACCATTCCAATGCTGGCATGTTTCTGCTGTTCTGTCAGTTGAGGTGTCAGTATTTTACTTATTCTATTCCTGATTTTATATTTGCAATTTGTACTTCATAATTCATCAGCAGAATATGTATATCTACTTGCACCTTGAAAAGAACTGACCAGTGAATGTAAGAATCACTATAATTTCACTTAACTTAATACTCCCTGTGTTATAAAGAAGGATCCACAGAGAGCCAATATAGGTATTGTTTTCTCAAATGAGTGTAGCTTTATCGTCTGTCTGCTTAAGGTTGATATAAGGTGCGGTCGCCCATATCTGTCTCCCAAATTGAAGGCCACAGGCACTGCAAGGGCAGCTGCCCGTAACCTTGAATTACCCCCGCCTCTGGTGCCTTCTTATGGACGGCCTCTTTGAGAAACTTAGATCGGCCGGTTTCTATACGCAGGCCTACGCTGACGATAGCCTGATGCTAGTCTCGTTTAAATTACTGGGCGTCGTCTGCGACAGGATGCAGACGGCCTGCACTACTTTGGACAAGTGTTGTGGCGAATCAGGACTCTCAATTAACCCATCGAAGACTGAGCTAAGTCCTATTCACTCACAGGAAGAAAGTGGATTATTTCAAAGCCCCTACTCTTCATGGTGTACCACTTCTAACACGAGAGGTCAAGCACCGGATGTGTTGATTGACAGTAGACTTACATGGGCACACATTAGGCTATGTGTACAAAAAGTCTATATCTACTATGTGGCAGCTGCGTCGGGTAGTCGGTAGGACCTGGGGCCTCAAGCCCAGGTTCCTAAACTGGCTGTATACGGCAGTAGTCAGAACTAGGATCCAGTATTACTGCTTGGTCGGGTGGCCGAGCGTAGAGAAGGTATCTGTTAGGCTCAAGCTCGCTAAGATTCAGAGGCTTGCAGAAATGAGCATAACAGGTGCCATGAAGACAACCCCCACTGCTGCCCTAGAGGTACTCTTGGGCTTACCGCCTCTGCACCTCTGGATAAAAAGAGAGGCGATGTCGGCCTGCCTAAGAATGCGTGACGGGGTAACGTGGACAGCACGAGAACCACTAGTTGGCCACAGCTAGCTAGCAGCTACCTAGACTCCAGATCAATTTGCATTGCCGGAACCGAAATCCCTATGACAACAGGGGTGCCTCAAGGATCTGCTTTAGGGCCTTTACTCTGGAACATCCTGTATGATGGGGTGCTGAAGCTTTCGCTGCCCAGCGGCGTAAAGACGGTAGCATACGCCGACGATCTGGCACTTGTTATCGTGGAAAATGAACAGGCAGAGCTGGTTCATAAAGCCAATGCATCGCTGTGCAAGATTGACAGATGGATGTGCGATCACAAGCCTGAGTTGGCTCGTGAGAAAACAGAGGCAGTTATAATGCGCGGCCCAAGGAGCAAGAAAGCTAACGTGGTCTTCCAACTAAAGGGGGTGCAGGTCACACCAAGCAAGTCCATAGTGTACCTCGGAGTCACACTGGATAACGAGAGGTGTTATGGAGAACACCTTAAACGAGTAGTGACAAAGGCTGAGAAGAAGGCGGCAATACTTTCGCGACTGATGCCAAATGTAGGAGGGCCCAGTAGCAACAAAAGGGCACTACTGTGCCAGGTTGTACAGTCGGTCGTCCTATACGGAGCTCCTGTGTGGTGTAAAGCCACGAAAAGGAAAAGGTATCAGAAGGTCTTAGATAGCTTGCAAAGAAAGTCTCTGCTGAGGGTGGCCAGTGCTTATCGCACGGTATCTACAAGAGCCTTGCAAGTTATAACGGCGATACCACCATTATACTTGCTGGCCGAAGAGAGGACACTGATCCGCCATGGTCAAGCAGGCAATGCGATAAGCCGCGCTGAGGCTAAAAGGCTGACAGCAAGTAAGTGGCAAAGCATTTGGAACGAGACCACTGATGTCGGGCAGTGGACGAAACGGCTAATACCGTCGATAAAAGAATGGGCGGAATGCAGTCATCGGCAGACGTCCTATTTCCTAACGCAGGCACTGTCTGGGCACGGGCCTTTTCGAGTGTATAGGAAACGAATAGGACGGGTGATGGACGAGAGATGTTTGCACTGCGAGGCGGAAGATACGGCCGAGCATGCCCTGTTTCTGTGCGATCGATGGGGGGCGTACAGACAGGAGGCAAGTCAAAAACTAGATGGGGAGCTGACCCCAGAGACTATGGTCCCGCTGATGTTGTCCAGCGTAGAGGCGTGGAACATCATACATGAGATGGTGTCATGTGAACGGGGTGTCTGACAGGCAGGTATTAATCCCAACCAGTGAAGTATACAAATGAAAAGAACAAACAAATTACATAAACAAGAAGGTAAATTAAAACAAATAATATATGACCTAGCTTAGGTTGATTTCGTTTGACAGAAACAGTTTTTTTACCTTATCTTTGAAGACTTGTGGACTGTATGTTTTTAAGACAGGTGGTATTTTATTGTAATAATGAGCAGCATTATAAGTAAATGAATTTTTATACATTTCTGTTCTGTGTTGTGGTATATCCAATGTGTTTTGAACAAAGCGCAACGAAGTTTGATGCAAGGAGTTTCTAAAAACTAATCGGCTATTAAGATATGACGGTAATTGTTTCACTACGATACGATGTACCAAGCAGATAAGGTGTAATATCCACAGTAATTTAAACTTCAAAATTTTGTGATGCTCGTAAATCGGGGTTATATGCTGTCTACGCGGTGTGTTCGTAGCAAATCTTATACATGAATTTGTAGTTTTTGTAGCTTATTCATCTCGATGGTATTTAAGCAAGGACCAAAAACAACATCTCCACATTGCACTGCTGACATAACTAAGGATTCAATCAGCTTCAGTTTAGTTTCAGTTGACAGTAGTAGTTTATAGCTATAGAGATGTTTAAGCTTAGAGTAGGATGACTATGATCTGTGTAACATGATCTTTGAACGATAACTTATTGTCAAACACTATACCAAGGTTTTTGACCTTGTCCACTACCGGAAGAGCTTGATCACCCATAAAAACATCAAAATTAACCATAGTTCTAGTTTGAAAGTGGATGACGGCCGATTTGGTTGGATTTAATCTTAAGCAGTGACCTTCAGAGAAGCTGACTATCCTACTTAGGTCTGAATTGATATAATCTGAAGCTTGGTTGACATCTTGAAGATAGTATGTGTAATATATCTGACCATCGTCAGCGTAGTAGTGACATTTGCAATAATTCAGAGCTGAAGGTAAGTCAGAAATGTACAGAGCAAATAGAGTTGGGCCTAAAATAGATCCCTGCGGTACTCCACAGCTAACGTCTCGACAGTCGGACATACTTGAATTGCCATTTTCCATCACCAATTTAACCTTCTGTTTACGGCCACAGTGATAGTTTTCAAACCATTTTATAGAGCGTTCTGAATGTTCTGATAGTCCAAAATGCCAAAGTTTATTTAATAATAACTGGTGATTTATCGAATCAAAGGCCTTGGTGTAATCCAATCTTTTTTCCGCATAATCTCCTTCATAGGTTACCAATGCATAATCTTCTTATAGCATTTCTGATGTTGCAGTCTGAGTGGTGACCTCTTGTTGGTTAAAAAGTGTTTCAAAGTGATCATTGAACACCATAGTGTCATGTTGTCCATCGTTGATATCCTGGCGAACATCCAGAAACCTCATTCTCTCTTTCAGAAACTATATTGTCAAGGTGGTCGCATCGATGGCTCTATTCTGGGCAGCTGCATTTTTGCAAAAAACATTGGCGCAAGAAAATACGTTTTGGGACCTCTACGGCCGTTTTTAAGGGGCCTGGATACACACATTTATACGTAATCGCTATGTAAAACACGGACTCACAATTTCTCGCATAACTCACTCTATTTTCAAGCTACATATTAGGTATATACCTAATATTTCATAAGGCGATAGTTAAGACCTTAATGAATGGCAACTATTTTCGATTTTCTCAAAAAAGTTTTTAATGTGCAAAAAAACTCGCAATGCAAAATCATACATTCTATAAATGCCTGTAATTTTACAACCAAACACGATATCAGAAAAAGACTAAATAGTTGCACAAGCGCGAGCTTTCTTCTTCAATTTGCTCTTTGAGTCATTCCTGTAAGTTTAAAGGTAACGTCAGGAGCTTGGAAATGCAAAATTCATTTTTATGGTGACGTTTGGACCTTTTGACCTTAGCTTTGGATTTTTGGACTTATCTCCCCTCATCTTAGACACACACACTGAAGAAAGGGAACAGGCGGCCACGCTTCCTGGCTAACACGGGAATACGTATTTTCTTGGATTCTCAATTTCGCGCGCTATACCCTAGACCCTTAAGGGCTGCAGATGTATTAGATAGGTGTTATGAAATTTGAAGTACATTAGAGAGGCGATGAGTTAAACTACTTTGACATAATAGCTCTATTACAATGTTCTCTACAAAAGATCATGATGATCTTAAAATAGAAATCGAGAATTTCTTGCAAGGAAATCTATTATGAACTTATTGACAACAGCTTGTAAAAATTGTAGTCCTTGGTTACATTGACATAAGATATATACAGGGTGGGCCAATAGTGCGTGGACGGAGGATTGTGGGCTTACTAAAAAATATTTTGAAAATCTGTCACTTGATCATGGTAGGGACCCTTGAGCGCTATAACGTAAAAATATTTTCACTTCAATTTTGACGTTTATACAGGGTGATTCATATCAAACTTACATTTTTTTGAATAGAACCCCCTATATATTATTGCATATTTGGATTCCTTGGTCAATTCTAGTGTGACTTTATGTATCACACATGGCACTTTAAGCGAACCGTTTAGGCGCAAATCACCTTTTTTGGTATAAGTAGGTATCAGAAAAAAATTGAATATCGCAGCGATTATAAAACTTAGAGGGCCGTGACTTTGCGGTACGACTAAGGATGAAATGCGTCACCTTAGGTCAGATGGCTGAATTTGAATTCTTTTTGTACTTGGAGAAATCAGTAGATTAATTAACGAAACTTCAATCACAGATAACTTGATTTTTTCAAATGGGAATGCCTACTTTGGTTTAAAGAATCAAATGTAAAATTTTATTACCTTTCTCACGATATAGCATTCTCGATATCAATCTTATTTGGTTTTCATTTTATTTCAAATTTTCAGTCAAATCGGTGTTTTTCAATTTTCCTGCGTGCAAACAACCTAGCAGGCCATGAAAAATAAACAAAAGCTCGTTAATATTGACGAAACCAACTAACTTAGTAGAAAGATGCAAACTAACTAGAGCAACGAGGTAAGATTATGAAAATTCCTTACAACATATTAGCTCTAACCGGATAGAACAGCGGCAAGATATCGAATGTCAATGAGTAGCTGGGGTATGACAGAAGTGTTTATTTGTCACAGCCTACTAGCTATTGAGGTCTACTAGAGCTTGACAACTTTCGAAAACGATTAAAAATTTTGAAACAAAAGGAAAACTACCAGCGATTTTTGCTAGCAGTCTAACATGTTTAGAATGAAATTTCGCATTTAATGGGATAAAAAAATTAGTCATTTCCGTTTAGTTAAGTCAAAAGTGAAGATATCTCCAACTGGAGCACTCTGAACATCTGTTGAAACAATTGCTAGAATATTTTAATTACGCTATGTTGTAATTGTGTTTATTTTATGTAGTTTTCTGCAAACTAAATTATGTTCTACAAACTGCAATTCAAGTTTCATTTTCCGCGATTTTGCTAATAAGTCGAAGTACCTACTGAAGAATTTGAAGGGTTCCAGTCAGAGGTATCATCACTTTTGACTTACGGAAATGGATACTTTTTTATAGCATTAAATGTGAAAATTTATTCAGAAGACATAGATATTCTACTGCCAGCAACAATCACTAATAGTTTTCCTTTGACTAAATATTTTTTTACTGACTTTGGAAATTGGCTAATAGCTAGTAGGCTGTGAAAAATGAGCGTTCTTGTTACCGCTATTGTTTCTGGTTAGATCTAATATGTTGTAAGGTATTTTCATAATCTTGCCTCGTTGCTCTCGTTAGTTTGCATCTTTCTACTAAGTTTCTTCCATATTCACGAGCCTTTGTTTATTTTTCATGGCCTGCTAGGTTGCTTGCATGCAGGAAAATTGAAAAACACCGATTTGGCTGAAAATTTGAAATAAAATGAAAACAAAAAATGATTGATACCGAGAATGCTATATCGTTAGAAAGGTAATCAAATTTTACATTTGATTCTTTAAACCAACATAGGCATTCCCATTTGAAAAAATCAAGTTATCTGTGATTGAAGTTTCCTTAATTTATCCTTTGATTTCTCCACGTACAAAAAGAATTCAAATTTAGCCGTCTGACTTAAGGTGACGCATTTCATGCTTAGTCGTACTGCAAAGTCAAGGCCCTCTAAGTTTTATAATCGCTGCGATATTCAACTTTTTTCTGATACCTACTTATACCAAAAATGGTGATTTGCGCCTAAACGGTTCGTTTAAAGTTCCATGTGTGATACATAAAGTCACACTAGAATTGACCAAGGAATCCAAATATGCAATAATATATAGGGGGTTCTATTCAAAAAAATGTAAGTTTGATATGAATCACCCTGTATAAACGTCAGAATTTAAGTGAAAATATTTTTACGTAATAGCCACTTAAGGGTCCCTACCATGATCAAGTGACAGATTTTTGAAATATTTTTCAGTAAGCCCACAATCCTCCGTCCACGCACTATTGGCCCACCCTGTATATGTCACTGACTGTTGGATATCAGTTTATCATCGTGATGATCTTTTATATGTTGTAGGTACATGTATTTTCCTAACTTACACGTGTAAGTTGTCCTGATCCTGCTAATGGTATAATGGACAAATATATAAGATGCATCAATTTTATTGTTATTTTTACTATGGTTACTATACTGTCTACAGGTATTGTGGTATGCTTTTCAAATTGACAATCTTATCTAATGATCATTATGAAATTTTTTGATACAGAATTCGCCTCTACCGATGTAAATGAAGAAAGTCGGTAAATCTTCATATCTAGTGATATAAATTTGCCTTATTTAGGTGAACTCACAACAAACAACAGCGTAATCTCTAGGTAGCTACATTGGTAACCTTTTAACCATTCTAAAATCTGGAGATTAATATGCTGGATATAGCCTTGGCTTGGAGATCATCGACTAGGTTACGTTGTTTTCTAGTTTCGTGATAGTTGGTGTTCAGTATGTTCCGTCCAAGGTCCTACGGCTTTGAAGACGCCCCCAAACCAGTCATTCAGCTCATAAAACAACCAAAATATTCATATTTTCGAAGGACACATCTGTGCTCGGGCACAACCATTCCAATGCTGGCATGTTTCTGCTGTTCTGTCAGTTGAGGTGTCAGTATTTTACTTATTCTATTCCTGATTTTATATTTGCAATTTGTACTTCATAATTCATCAGCAGAATATGTATATCTACTTGCACCTTGAAAAGAACTGACCAGTGAATGTAAGAATCACTATAATTTCACTTAACTTAATACTCCCTGTGTTATAAAGAAGGATCCACAGAGAGCCAATATAGGTATTGTTTTCTCAAATGAGTGTAGCTTTATCGTCTGTCTGCTTAAGGTTGATATAAGGTGCGGTCGCCCATATCTGTCTCCCAAATTGAAGGCCACAGGCACTGCAAGGGCAGCTGCCCGTAACCTTGAATTACCCCCGCCTCTGGTGCCTTCTTATGGACGGCCTCTTTGAGAAACTTAGATCGGCCGGTTTCTATACGCAGGCCTACGCTGACGATAGCCTGATGCTAGTCTCGTTTAAATTACTGGGCGTCGTCTGCGACAGGATGCAGACTTTGGACAAGTGTTGTGGCGAATCAGGACTCTCAATTAACCCATCGAAGACTGAGCTAAGTCCTATTCACTCACAGGAAGAAAGTGGATTATTTCAAAGCCCCTACTCTTCATGGTGTACCACTTCTAACACGAGAGGTCAAGCACCGGATGTGTTGATTGACAGTAGACTTACATGGGCACACATTAGGCTATGTGTACAAAAAGTCTATATCTACTATGTGGCAGCTGCGTCGGGTAGTCGGTAGGACCTGGGGCCTCAAGCCCAGGTTCCTAAACTGGCTGTATACGGCAGTAGTCAGAACTAGGATCCAGTATTACTGCTTGGTCGGGTGGCCGAGCGTAGAGAAGGTATCTGTTAGGCTCAAGCTCGCTAAGATTCAGAGGCTTGCAGAAATGAGCATAACAGGTGCCATGAAGACAACCCCCACTGCTGCCCTAGAGGTACTCTTGGGCTTACCGCCTCTGCACCTCTGGATAAAAAGAGAGGCGATGTCGGCCTGCCTAAGAATGCGTGACGGGGTAACGTGGACAGCACGAGAACCACTAGTTGGCCACAGCTAGCTAGCAGCTACCTAGACTCCAGATCAATTTGCATTGCCGGAACCGAAATCTCTATGACAACAGGGGTGCCTCAAGGATCTGCTTTACGATACCACCATTATACTTGCTGGCCGAAGAGAGGACACTGATCCGCCATGGTCAAGCAGGCAATGCGATAAGCCGCGCTGAGGCTAAAAGGCTGACAGCAAGTAAGTGGCAAAGCATTTGGAACGAGACCACTGATGTCGGGCAGTGGACGAAACGGCTAATACCGTCGATAAAAGAATGGGCGGAATGCAGTCATCGGCAGACGTCCTATTTCCTAACGCAGGCACTGTCTGGGCACGGGCCTTTTCGAGTGTATAGGAAACGAATAGGACGGGTGATGGACGAGAGATGTTTGCACTGCGAGGCGGAAGATACGGCCGAGCATGCCCTGTTTCTGTGCGATCGATGGGGGGCGTACAGACAGGAGGCAAGTCAAAAACTAGATGGGGAGCTGACCCCAGAGACTATGGTCCCGCTGATGTTGTCCAGCGTAGAGGCGTGGAACATCATACATGAGATGGTCAACAAAATACTCTCTGTAAAGGAGAAAGAGGAGCGGCTTCAAGGATAAATGAGGATTGGAAGTTATTCATAAATGTGTTCTAATCATTGCCTCATCTTGCACTGCGAAGAATATCGTTCACGATGATGCCCGGTGCAGATGGAGATATAAAATCAGAGGTAAGGAAGAGGGAACGGGTTTTAGCCGGTCGGGCCGTGATGACATGTCGGATGGACGTGGTTGCGTCCATTGGACATGTGATCAGAGGACTCAAGCTGGTTCAACGTCGGGCGGGCAGACTCTCTCTCACACTTCCGGGTGTGTGAGTGTTTTCTGTCCTTGCGATCAAGCCGATTTCCTAAACCCTCTATAATAAAAAAAAAAACTAGTTGGCCACACCGAATAGAGCGATTCGTGGAGAATGATATCTCGATATTGTCAATCAGGGTGGAAGAAGCCAAAGACACTTTCAGTTTAAAAATAGATTCCCACTAATCATCCCGGAAAGCGCCGATTGGATGAGAGGAAGAGTCAAATTTCCGCCCCAAAGTCTGGTGTGCTTCACTGATGGATCAGGATCCGGACGAGCAGGCTTCGCGCTGGAAACCTGCATGACTGTCTTCCAGGCAGAAGTGTATGTCATATTGATGGCGGCATATTCGACGGAAGTCGAACAGAGTTCTGAACAGAGCATATATACAGGGTGGTCCAATAAGCGCGCGGTGCTCCCTAGCGGCCATACCGTCTAAATTAGACGAAAATGTTTCATACTTGGTCCAATTATGTTTCTCATTTACACCGCAGATATCAATCGACAGTCGACGCACTCACGCTTAATGTTGTATGCGGACGATACTCAAATTTATAGATCATTCCATTCAACTGACATTAAGCAAACTAACATTGATATTTTATCTTCATATCTTCAAGCCATATCGGATTACTCAAAAAATAACAATCTTAAGCTTGATCCTTCGAAATCTTCTTTATTGCTTTTTTGTCCTAATTGTAGCAGAAATACTGTCGAGTCGCTATTAGATATAAGAATTAACGGTGAAACCTTACCTTTAGTCAAATCTGCAAAGAACCTAGGAATTATTCTCTACCACACCTTGCGGTTTAAAGAGCATGTATCTATCATTTTGAAAAAAATATTATTACACGCTTAAGCAACTATACTGTCATAAGAATGTTTTGGACTTTAAAAAGGCGCAAAAAACTGTGAGGCTCTAATTTTCCCTATTTCATCTTACTGCAACGTTGTGTACAACTCTTGTCTAGATGCTGATACTAAGAATAGACTGCAAAAACATCAAAATAGCTGTTGCAGGTTTGTTTTATTCTAAGGAAGTATGATCATGTCGGTCAAAATACTAAGAAATTGGGATGGCTTACGTTAGACCACTGCTACAAATATCATATGGCTATTATGACTCATAAGGCTCTAAAAAATTAGTCTCCTTCCTACTTGTATAACAGATTTGTTGCTCGAAGGAGCAAAGTTGACTTCAATTTCAGATTTAAATACCGCCTAGAAATCCCAAAGTACAAATTTATTTGTTAGCGTTAGAATGTATTATTTATTCCCGGCGCAAAAAAAATTTGAACCCAATACTAACTTTCGCGGTCTGGGCCTGCTAGCAATCTTAATTTTTAATATATACCTACATACAAATTTGGTTTAAAAGCCAGCAGTGTATAAGAATAAATCACCCAAAACCACCGACTACAAATTTAGTCGATGCCCAAAACAATATCTATCTCATTTCAGGAATGAATGATTCTCAGCTCATTCATACTTTCGTATTCCGCTTTTATCAGTGTCCCAATAGGCGCGCGATTATTCAATGCAAGGCTCTGGCTGTAACCATTTTTGACCCTATATATTAATAATTTTTGGCACAAAAACGTGGTTTTCGTTTTCTTAAAGCTGCAGTTTATGCTAATGTCGATCTCGATTTTAGAATAAGTTCATACAGGGTGATTAACGAGACCGTGGATTTAGTCAAAAAAGCGCCACATTTGGCAATTTTTTAATAATTGTATATTAGGAAATTTCAAAAAATACGACGACATTAGCCTAGAACTGCCCTCTTCTTCATGCTCATATTCTCTTCAGTTCAGTAATCTCAAAATTAATAGTAAAAAACTGGTTACAGCTGAACCATTGCAAACAGCTCTCATATACCTACTATAACCCCCTCTTAAGTACAAACGGTCAACTCGCGACGTACTCCGAGAACGTGCTCTCCGTTTTCAATAACGCAGACATTCAAAAATGACTTATAAAATCATTAATCATATAAAAAATAAACCGCAACAGTGATACAACTTGCTGCTATTCAAAGTGAGAATATGACAAAAATCATCGTGGGGACGATGATTCGAGCAGGTTTAAAACAGACGTTACACGCAATTTCAAAGTGACGAACAGTTTAAATTATTGTGAAGTTCATCAGGCTATTTAGAAAATAATATCGGCCGGGTGATGATTAGGTTATCTTAAACACAGTTGGATTTCTGCTTTCGTTTGTTCATTAGCCTTTATGGTGTCGCTTTTAATTGGATGTCTTCACTTTTGGATAATATTATTTTCGAATTATAAAATTTCTCACCCTGACACATTTACGTTTCAAAGACGTTTTTTCTATGCTTTCATTTATGTTAATTTACAACTATAATAAATTAAACTAAACACGTTTAGTCAATACAATCATCATACGTATTAGCTCCCTCGCAGTGTTGTCTATGTTTCGGAGTCGTAATAACACTATTAGTATGTAGTGAACGCCTCCAAATAAGAATTTGTGTAGAGGGTATTTGCGGCTGCAGAAACCATTTGCACATGTTATACACGGAGGTACGCTTTCACCTGCGATTTTTCGCATTCGCCTCCGATTTTTGAGGCCAGTGCGTCCAACGGGTATACAATATCGCAGGTGTATAAGTCGAAACAAAATAAAAACAAAAAAAAGGTGCAACCCGGGCTCCGACCACACCGGGCCGCTGTTCCGCCACCCAGCGACTACTCCTCACACCGTGAGCTGAGCAATCACTGGGTCCGCGAATCGTGCGTCCTAAGCAGACGAAGGGACCCATGGATGACTGGTTTCTACAATCTGGCGGCTAAGATGTGCGCCACCGCACGGCACACCGGCATTTTGCGCAAAGCAGAGAGCAGCGTATCCCTCATACCACCCAGGGATCCAATGATCATTACTAGCAGACTCATAGTGTAGTCCGGCCGGAGCCTGCGAAATTGTCCGAGGAGCTCCTGATACTTGGTCCTCTTTTCCTCCTCCTTAGAGACGATGTTCCCCTCGGCAGGTGTCAAGAACTCTATAACGAACGTCGTCTTCTGTTGGTAGTCGAGGAGGACTATGTCGAGCTTATTTGCTTGTTTAAGCTCGAGCGTGGAGAATGAGTGGTTCCAGTAAATTCGGTGCCTCTCGTTCTCCACAACGGACTCAATGTCCCCTGGAACGTATGGCAGCACCACTGTCTCATCTATACCGTATGAGTGCCTTAAATGGTAGTATAGCACTCGTAAAGCCGCGTTGTGCCGATAGATGTAGGCTGTGCCAGCGTACACCTTACACGCCGACCAGAGGTGCGTAAGGGTCTCTGGTGCCTGCAGGCAAGCTCTACAGCGGATATCGGGCACATCCATACCCATAATCCGGCTACGGTATACTGAGGTGTTAAAGACACCGTCTTGGCAAGCCATTATAGAGCTCTCAGTCTCCGACTTCAACCCATTAGACCTTAGGAAGGAGAAGGTCAACTGCTAAGATAAACCATTCTCTTCTAGATGTTTGTAGACGGTTCCGTGCATTGGTTTATCTTTGTGAAGTCTTAAAAGCAATTGGACTTCAGCAGTTTGAATTCGGGTTTTTAATTGTGCGGCAGCAAGTTCCGTAACGGACTGCTGACACCTCCGCGTGAAGTCGAGCGTGAGACTAAGTTCTTCGGCTGCCCGTGTTGCTGCTCTAGAAAGGAAGGCTCCTTTACCCGCAATCTCGTGCTGTCGCACAAAGCGGATCAGGGGATCGGTGCTCGTCGTAACATAGCAGGCAGTGGCCAGTACTACTCTGTTGTGCAGATGCTCCAAACTCAACAGTCCACGCCCTCCCAGGTGTCGCGAGAGGTATATTCGCGGGACAGAGGATCTAGGATGTAGACTTCCCTCCATATTCATCCTTTTGCGGGTCTTTATGACGATTTGTCGCAGCTCTTCCACTTGTCTCCGCAGCGTCCTCTTTTGAGATGAACCATGGCACATTTGTCCGTCCCGAACTCCATACCAATAGCTTGACTGTAGTCATGCACTACCCTCAGCGACTGCTCTAAATCGCGTTGTCTGGAGGCATAGAGTTTCAGGTCATCCATGTAGAACAAGTGGGTGACCTTGTGCCTCCGGTAATTGGGCGTGCCACAGCTGTATCCCTTAGTATTCTTCAGCGCTATGGACAAAGGCAGTAGCGAGATGCAAAAGAGCAAGGGACTCAAGGAGTCTCCTTGGAAGACGCCTCTTTTAAATGATACCAACTCTATCCGAACCCTAGTTTCACCCGATGTTATAGTGAACCGGGTCCTCCTGAGCGGCATTAGTTGTCTGATGCATCCCACTATTTGATCATCTACCGAAAGAGCATAGTTTTTTAAAAAAAGTATGGAAAAAATTGTGACGATTATTATAGCTGCATTAAGAAGTCGTTTGCACTCAATGCAATTGCTGTTTTTAAATTGGCAAACCTCAACGTTGTGAGTATATCTTTCTAAAAATGTATTATATATTTTGAAACAAGTTCCGTAACGGACTGCTGACACCTCCGGGTGGAGTCGAGCGTGAGACTAAGTTCTTCGGCTGCCGTGTTGCTGCTCTAAAAAGGAAGGCTCCTTTACCCGCAATCTCGTGCTCTCGCACAAAGCTGATCAGGGGATCGGTGCTCGTTGTAACACAGCAGGCAGTGGCCAGTACTACTCTGTTGTGCAGATGCTCCAAACTCAATAGTCCATGCCCTCCCAGGTGTCGCGGGAGGTATATTCGCGGGGCAGAGGATCTAGGATGATGTAGACTTCCCTCCATATTCATCCTTTTGCGGGTCTTTATGTCGATTTGTCGCAGCTCTTCCATTTTCCAGTGGATAGCACCAAAGCTGTATAACAGCAATGGGACCGCAAGCATGTTTGTGGCAGAGACTTTGTTCTTGCCGGACAGTTCTGATGACCAGATCTGCCGGAGTCGGTGCAAATACTTGCGGCGGAGACACTCTTTGACCAATTCTACCTCCTCTTGGATGTGACGCTGCGCCACTCCAAGTATCTGCGGCATGCAGTTGTCGCAATATGCTCCCATCAACGAGCTGCTCCTCATCTCCACTATCACCGCAAGGTCCTCTTTTGAGATGAACCATAGCACATTTGTCCGTCTCGAACTCCATACCAATAGCTTGACTGTAATCCTACACTCAGCGACTGCTCTAAATCGCGTTGTCCGGAGGCATAGAGTTTCAGGTCATCCATGTAGAACAAGTGGGTGACCTTGTGCCTCCGGTAATTGGGCGTGCCACAGCTGTATCCCTTAGTATTTTTCAGCGCTATGGACAAAGGCAGTAGCGAGATGCAAAAGAGCAAGGGACTCAAGGAGTCTCCTTGGAAGACGCCTCTTTTAAATGATACCAACTCTGTCCGAACCCTAGTTCCACCCGATGTGTAGTGAACCGAGTCTTCCAGAGCGACATCAGTTGTTTGATGCATCCCACTATTTGATCATCTACCGAAAGACATTCCAACAGCTGCACAATCAGTTCATGAGACGTGGTATCGAATGCCTTCCGATAGTCAATCCAGGCCACAGAAAGGTTTCGCTTGTATTGCACGGAGTCCTGTGTGACACAAGGGTCAATCAACAGGTTATCCCTGCAGCCAGCTACTCTTTTCTTAGACCCTCTTCGTTTATATACGCTGGGAAATACGGGATTTACAGCTTGAACGATACGCATATACAAGATTCTGGTGAAGAACTTGTAACATGCGTTCAGACATGTTATTGGCCTGTAGTTTTTAGGATCAGACAAATCTCCGGTCTTCGGGAGAAGCACGGTTCGACCTTCGACAAACCAAGCCGGAATTGGCTGCTCCTGATTTAGCCACGAGTTAAAAACTAAATGCCGGTGGCAACTAGGAAACTTTTCCAACTAGTAGGTGTTTATGCCATCCGGGCCAGGAGATGCGAAATTATTTGCGCCTCGTAAGGCGCCAATAATTTCTTCCGTATTTATCGGGTGAAGCAGTCCATTCAACTTTGGAGTCCTCCTACAAACGGACTCGAACTGCGCCAAGGCCGGAGTGTCTGCTTGGAGAGGTTTGGGCTGTTCGTAAATGCCCCTCCAGAAAGCCTCCACGCGATCAGCAGTTGGCGGCTGCTCTATGGCTGGTGGTAACTGTAGGAAGAGACGAACAGGCCTTTCGGAAAAAAGTCTGTTTCACCAGTGATCATTTAGCAGCGATTAGCATCCGTATTCTGTCAAGACAATGCTGCTTGGCAACAACCATTACCGGTTGACTGAGCGTGTGATGGTCGCGTCTTAGCTCTCAAGCTATCTGGCACACGCGGCGCGTTAAAGGCCTACCAGTCGCTCTATATTCCATCACACACTGGATACGGGATGCTTCTCTACGAGCCAACTGCCGTTGGCTGCAATAATTCAACTAGATATGCTTCAATTTCCTCATCATCCGAAGATGATATTCGCAGTTCTTCCATCTACACTTCCCGCACCTTTCGTAACCTATCGTAGCATCCATGCTACTATGTATACTACCCCATTACCCAGTTCTTAATTCAAAAAATTATTTTCTCTGACAAATAAAATAGGTTATAATTAATATTTTATAAGACGTCAAAAATGCACTGAAATCTCCACGAGCTCAGAGAGACCGTGGCGATAATTTGCACTCAAGTGCAATTAAGCGGGTAAGTCGAAAACAAAAAACCACACCAATTTTGCACTCAAATCTAAGACGAACATAATTTTGACACTCAGTTCCTATGAGTGTCGTGATAGGGCAATAAGTCGAAAACGTTATAAGGTTTGCTCTAAAAGTTTTGACGGTAAGTCATTGTGAGAAATGTTGGAAAAAAATACATCTGTTTCTGAAAATGCTGCAACGTTTCTTCAAATGCATAGAAGAAAATGTTCATGCATAATCCGAAATGTACTGGAGCCACACTTCATAAACAAGTTAAGAGAAGATACTGCTGATGTTTCATACAGTCTTATCATTGATGAAAGTACAGACATTTCAGTACATAAATATCTGGGTGTGTGCATAAAATATTTCAGTATATAAGTGGAAGATTAGTAACAACTTCTTTAGGTTTGTGGGAACTGCAAAATGTGGATGCAGAAGGCATTGTGTCCTGTTTATTTAATGTATTAGAAAAGTATAAACCTAAAATTCATCATTTACAAGGCTTAGGGACAGACAATGCCTCTGTGATGGTAGGTATCAACAATGGAGTTGGAGTTTACAAGAAGTTGAAGGAATACTGTCCAAATCTTGTATTAGTTGAATGTGTGTGCCATTCACTACAACTAGCAGTATCATCAGCAGCTAAAGATCTACCTCGTAACTTAGAATTTCTGTTAAAATAAACCTATGACTGGTTCTGCAGATCACCTTCTCGCCAAATGGTATATAAAGCTTTATATAATGCTATAAATGATAGTTAGGATCCTAACAAAATAACACAAGTAAGCAACATAAGATGGCTATCCATTGAAAGTGCAGTATCTCGTGTTCATAAACAATGGTTAGAGATAAAAACTCATTTTGAAATAATGAGATTAAAAGAAAAATGCTATTCTGCAGAAATACTGTACCAGATGTATTGTGATGATTGCAATTATGCTTACTTGTGTTTTTTAAAACCTATTTTATCATATGTTAATAGGGTTAACAAAAATTTTGAGTCAAATTCTGCTGACTCGATGAAACTCATGGAGGATCTTTCAAACCTACTAAACACTTTAATTTCAAAAGTAACTGTACCACATTCAAAATTTGAATTATTCAAAGACAGTATTGAAGATTATTTTGATACTGTTACCTGGAATATTTGTTTGAGTGTCAAATGAAAAAAATTAAAGATAATGGGTTTGAAAACGAACAACTCATTAGGGAACGTTGCCATTCATTTTTAAAGTCTCTCATAAAAGAAATTATTAATAGAATTCCTGATAATTTTGAAATTCTGAAAAGTGTTTCAGACCTTTCAGTACAAATGGTCTTAAGAACCATGAAACCCCAGATTATATCACTGTTACATTTTACTTCCCACACCGATAGGTGAGGGGAGTATTGTGATCGCGAAAATTTTCGATTTTGAGATAATACACTTTTTGGGCGTTTTATGATGTCTACATAACGAAAATCCACGTCACTCATTTCCGTCGGTCTGTCTGTCTGTCGGTCTGTCTGTCGGTCTGTCGGTCTGTCTGTCTGTCTGTTGGCGTTTTTCTAGCCTCCTAATCTCAGTAACCGCTACATAGATTTTGATGAAATTTGGGTGGTGATATGGTGTAGGGTCGTAGTAGGTAATGTTGCTACAATTTTGAAAATCGGTGCATGGGCGGCGGAGTAATTAGCAAAAAACGAAAAATTTCAAATATGCCTCAAACTTCGTTTTTAGGTGTTTTAGGGGTTCCTGATCATTTTCTACTTTTTTTTGGGTGGGGGTGAAATTGGGGTGGTTGGGGGGTAGGGGGTTGTAAAGCTGAAAAATTTGTTGTACTCATAATAGGCTGTCTACTGACCTGAGAGAGAAAGACCTAGCGCTATAATACACTTTTTTAGGTCCTTCGGAACATTGCCTTTTGTATTACAGGAACCAAGGGACTTGGAGAATTTTCCGATGTATAGATACGAGTATTACTTTAGATCGTTCTGTATTTTATAATGTTGAAATTACTGAAGTGATGTTAATGAAATTTTGGCACAGTATTACTACTTTGGCGAGGAAGGAAAACGCGTCTGATGTTTAGGAATCGTCTCAGTGGCGGCGCAGCAATATTAAAAAAACAAAAAATATGAAAACAGCTCAAACTTCGTTTTTAGGCGTTTTAGGGGTTCCTGATCATTTTCAATTTTTTTTGGGTGGGGGTGAAATTCGGGTGGTTGGGGGGGTGGGGGGTTGTAAACCTGAAAAATTTGTTGTACTCATAATGGGCTGTCTACTGACCTGAGAGAGAAAGTCCTAGCAGCATAATACACTTTTTTAGGTCCATCCGAACGTTGCCTTGCCGATTACAGAAACCAAGGGACTTAGAATTTGTGGTGTATACATACGAGTGTTGTTTTAGATCGATATATTATTCTATTGCGTATCGCAAAAATTATTGAATTGATTTTAATGAAATTTTGACACAGTATTACTACCGCGGCGAGGATAGAAAACGCGTATGTTTTGGAAAAAATCATTTCAGTGGCGGCGCAGCAATAATAAAAAAACTAAAAATATAAAAACATCTCAAACTTTGTTTTTAGGCGTTTTAGGGGTTCCTGATCATTTTCTACTTTTTTGGGTGAGGGTGAAATTGGGGCGGTTGGGGGGTGGGGGGTTGTAAAACTGAAAAAGATTTGTTGTATTCATAATAGTTTGTCCATTAACCTGTTGAAAAAAATACGTAGCGGCATATTACACTTTTTTAGGTCCATCTGAATATTGGCTTGCCTATTACAGAAACCAATTTTGTAATGTATACATACGAGTTTTGCTTTATTTCGTTCTATGTATTTTGCCTAAAGCGAAAATTATTGAATTGATTTTAATGAAATTTTGACACCAAATTTAGTGCCGCGGCGAGAATGGAAAACGCGTCTGTCTTTAAAAATCGTCAGTGGCGGCGCAGCAATAATAAAAAACTAAAAGTATAAAAACACAGATGGATGGAAAACATAGATGGATTGGAGGCTCCTGATCATTTCGCATCGTTTAGTTGAAGCACGCAGAAAAAAAAATGTGGCGTCTTAGCTTCTAAGGAGGGAGACGCAAGAAACTATTTACGAGAGGTTTTTGTGTTGGTTGTTTTTTGCGGGCGGCTGGGCGATGATTTGGTTGCAAGGGATTTAAAACTATAGCTTCATGCAATGGGAAAATAATAAAATGGTATCATCATTATGTGTGGGAAGTACTGAGTCAATCAACTTGGCTCCATTTTTTTAATAAAAGTCCAAGTGACATTGAGATAATAGAAGGACAATGGGAAAAAATTCATTTAATTAAGTGGCAAAACATCAACGATACATGTGAATTTTGGTATGAAGTACTACAATATAAAGATTCAGATAATGTACATGTATTTAAGGAGCTTGCTCAATTTACATTAAGTATTTTATCGCTGCCTCATTCCAATGCAGAAGTGGAAAGACTTTTTAGCATGATGAATATTGTGAAAAGCAAGCTCCGAAATCGGCTAAGCCTTCAAACACTAAATGCCATTCTCAGTATCAGATGTGGGACGAAGAGGGAAGGAAAATGTTGTGACTCATATAAACTACATACAAATATGTATAAAAACATTAAAACAAATGAATCATATTGTGAACAACAAGATGAAGACTTTGACATTTTCATTGAATTGTTTTGCTTATAACTATATAATTATTTATAGTACAAAGAAAGTACCTACTTTATGTTTTCCGAGTGCTGTGATTAATTTGATCAGGGAAGACTGATAATATTCATTTTAGTTTGCGTTTGTATTACAGAGCTATAAATAGTTAAAAATATATTGTTTTGTCCATAGATATAGTTTATCCTTAGATGTTACATTTGTAGTGTTAATATTCTGAGAACTATATTTGTTTTCATTTGAAATGTGCAATTTTAGAAAAATATCTGTTGTGACTTTTATTTTTATTTATAAGAAAATAATAATTTTATGTTTACTGAATGCTATCATGAACAGGCTTTATTAGTTAAAACTGATAATACTTTTATTTGACTGTTAAACAAGTTATGTATTTCTAAAAAATATATTTATTTTGTTTGAAGTTATAGTTTACATTTAGTTGTTTGAAGTTTAACATAGTACCTCATTCCAATGATCTCTTGCAAATAAAGCTAAACATTTTTTAAAGGAATTTTATTTATTTACATGGACTGTTGCTTGATAAATAGCGCCTGTCATAAATGATTATTTTTTAACTGGAGTATGATTCTCTCATCTAAAAATTCAACTTTATATGAATCACTGATGTCATTAACGAATTTTATAAAACACCAAAATTTTTAAATTTTACATCCCGCCTTAAGAGACAAACTTTGCTGTCAAGTGTCATCTATTGTAATAGCCTTTCCGACTTATTGCCCTATCACTGCACTCATAGGAACTGAGTGTCAAAATTATGTTCGTCTTACATTTGAGTGTAAGACTAGTGTGGTTTTTTGTTTTCGACTTATCCGCTTAATTGTACTTGAGTGCAAATTATCGCCACGAACTCTCTGAGCTCGTGGAGATTTCAGTGCATTTTTGACATCTATAATAGCGTTTTCGACTTATTGCACTGATTTTAACCACGACTGCACTACAGTGCACATTGAAAACTCGTCTGGTGCCCAGAAGTGCAATAAATCTGAACTGGTAAGTCGAACATACACCAAATTTCGGTGTAATTCAAGTAACTGTACTGTCAGCCAACTGATGACAGTTTCGTATCATTTTGCATCGCGAGAGCTCAATTTCATTCTGTGGTGGTTTTAGAATTTGAATAGTTTGAATCCGCCTTATTTAACAATTTATTCTATTTATCGACATAAAAGCTAACAGCATTTTGTGCAATATGGCTTTTGCACTAATCTATCTATATCGCTAAATACTTATGTATATCTTGTTGTATCTCCCCTTCCGTCAGTATATGAACAACATCTTCAACAAATATTCGTATTTTAGAGACACCCGATATGCTTCAATTTCCTCATCATCCGAAGATGACGATCTTCGCAGTTCTTCCAACACCACTTTCCGCACCTTTCATGCTATTATGTTTACTACCCCACTACCCAGTTCGGCAGTTCTTATAGCGTTTTCGACTTACTGCACTTATTTTAACCACGATTGCACTACAGTGCACATTGAAAACTCGTCTGGTGCCCAGAAGTGCAATAAATCTGAACTGGTAAGTCGAACATACACCAAATTTCAGTACAATTCAAGTAACTGTTCTGTCAGCCAACTGATGATAGTTTGATGTCATTTTGCATCCCGAGAGCTCAATTTCATTCTGTGGTGGCTTTGGAATTTGAATAGTTTGAATCCGCCTTATTCAATCATTTATTCTATTTATAGACATAAAAACTAACCGCATTTTGTGCAAAATGGCTTTTGCGCTAAAAATGAATATCTATCTATATCGGACACCCGCAGCCGTTGTTTGCAATAGTTTAACTAGATATGCTTCAATTTCCTCATCATCAGAAGATGACGATATTCGCAGTTCTTCCAACTACACTTTCCGCACCTTTCGTAACCTATCGTAGCATCTATGCTACTGTGTACTACCCCACTACCCAGTTCTTAATTCAAAAAATGATTTTCTCTGATTAATAAAATAGGTTATAATTAATACTTTATAGACGTCAAAAATGCACTGAAATCTCCACGAGCTCAGAGAGTCCGTGGCGATAATTTGCACCCAAGTCCCAAGTGCAATTAAGCGGATAAGTCGAAAACAAAAAACCACACTAGTTATGCACTCAAATCTAAGACGAACATAATTTTGACACTCAGTTCCTATGAGTGCAGTGATAGGGCAATAAGTCGAAAACGCTATTAATTCAAAACATTATTTTCTCTGACAAATAAAATAGGTTCTAATTAATATTTATAGACGTCAACAATGCACTGAAATCTTCACGAGCTCAGAGAGGCAATAATAAGTCGAAAACGCTATAAAATATTACTTATAACCTATTTCACTTGTCAAAGAAAATGATTTTTTAGGATTTTTTGAATCAAGAACTGGGTAGTGGGGTAGTATACATAGTAGTGTGGATGCTAGGATAGGTTATGGAAGGTACGGGAATTGTAGTTCACTGATAATAGGGTGTAGCTGAAAGAACTGCGAACATCATCATCTTCAGATGATGAGGAAAATGAAGCATATCTAGTTAAATTACAAACAACGGCTGCGTATGTCCCAAAAATACGAACGTTTGTTGAGTATGTTGTTCATAAACTGACGGAAGAAAAGATATAACAAGATTTTTAGTGGGCAAACCCTAGGCTGGTGCAAAAGCCATATTGCACAAAATGCTGTTAGGTTTTATGTCGATAAATCAATAAATGATTGAACAAGGCGGATTCAAACTATTCAAATTCCAAAACCACCACACACTGAAATTGAGCTCTCGGGATGCAAAATGACATCAAACTGTCATTAGTTGACTGACAGAACAGTTATTTCATGGCCGACTCTACACTAGGCCGGAGCCTTAGGTGTGGCAACGTGGCTTAGCTGTCAAATAGTAGGCCTATAGTTTCAGAATAATTATTACATTTTATATGTATTAGATTTCATCTCGGTTAATAAATTAAGAAAAATACTTTTTAGAACTACTACTACTACGAATACCACTTACATCTGATGTCTGGTTCATCGTAGTCAAACACTACAAAATAAAAATAAACGCAACCTGTTTCCTGCTGCCACTTCCACTTAAATGAACAGTCAATTTACTTAATAAATTGTCACTTGAGCTAGAAAAGTTCACTATTAGGTCACTGTGAAGCCATTCTTGCTAGTCTTGATTCCCTTTCACTATCAAATCTTTTCGTAGGTATGCCCGGATGCATGCCCAGATGAGTTCTATTAACTGTATTTTTCTGTGATATTTGGGAGGTCCAGAAAACATTGTAGGTACCACATGGTGCTTTAAAATAGGTCTTATCCTTTGAAACGTTTGTAAAGTAGTGTCTTTATTCTTATAAATATAACCAACCCATACGAGGAATACCGTTCACCCACTTCTGTTTATGTCCTTTATTGGAAGCACAATTGCTAGTGCAACCTGGTACTACACACTTTGCAGGCATCTTTTTATATTCATAGTTTCGTTTGTGCAGGTAAATAATTAGAAACACATTAAAAATCACCTTCCACTCTTCTTGTTTACTTTGGAATGTTATGGTTGGTATGTCCTTTATTTGAAGCACAATTGCAAGTGCAACCTGGTAGTACACAATTTGCAGGGATCTTTTTATCTTTATAGCTTCATTTGTGCAGGTAAATAATTAGAAACACATTAAAAATCACCTTCCAATCTTATTTTTTGCTATGGAAGATTACACTAATTACTTAACAACAAATAAAAGCTCGGCCCCCGATTCAGTTTTGCCATATTTCAATCCTCCGGCCTAGTGAGTAGAGTTGGCCATGGATCGTACGATCGCCCGCCCTTAGGGCTGTTCCAAATTACGGTTCTATTACCGTCCTAGAACTGTTTTCATCATGCCCCGCCCATTTTGTGATTATAGAATCGATGATTAGTTGGTACGCTGGCAGACCAACCAATCACCGTTTTTAGAACTGTAAAATGGGCGGGGCATGATAAAAACAGTTCTAGGACGGTAATAGAACCGTAATTTGGAATAGCCCTTATAAATTCCCTATTAGAGTCAATGTTTTCAGGTCAGGATAAAATCCCGAACAATCCCGACCCGATAGTAGAACATTGAAACACGTTTCTAAGTTACAGAGCACCGGCACAGTATTCTAATCAGATCGTCGCTGTTAATACGGTACAGCAGCAAAGTACAAATTGGGCATACTTTTAACAACATTTCACTGCAGTTAACGTATTTTGCATGACACGAAATAGTTTTGATTCTTTAAACCTCAAAAATTTACAAATTTCTCTGCCACATACTCAGGGTACCCCTGGAGATACCTTACCAACCGGCAACGTCGGATTCTACGCCACGAGGCTGTGTGGAAGATTAACTATGCATACGGAACTTAGTATGTTTGACAAAAATGCTACTTACTTTGGAAATTCGACGGTCACAGTCCCTTTAGGTTGTATCTCAACGCTTTTACCCCAAAACTTCAGCTTAGGATGGATGGATCCATGGAAAATCCAACCTTTGCTTTCAGCGTGGAAGGCTGACACAGGAGGATGATGACTAACCTGTTCACAAACGAATCGGAACTCCTGTCGTTCTAATTCATAAGTTTCTCCTAGTAGGGGATTGAACGGTTTCCCTAAGCGTTCCCAGTTCGAGGCTAAGGCACTCACAGCAAATCCTAGGGGAAGTTTTAGTAATATTAACATTAATATACATTTGAAAGCTCAAGCTGCTTTGTATTTTATTCAGAGAAGGGCTAAAGGTGTAGAAATGAAGTCCATATCGACGCACCATTAAACCACGGATTTTAGAATCCTCCATATTGTAACATGTTTGACACCAGTTTATTAGTGAAACGCAAAGGAAAAATAAAGTCAAGTTGATTGACTCAGTACTTCCCACACATTACGGTGATACCAGTTTATTACTTCCCATAGCATGAAGCTTTAGTCTGAGATCCCCTTGCAACCCAATCATCGGCAGCCCCCCCCCCCCCCGTAAAATTGTTTTATGCCTTATGTCTTTCCTTCACAGGTCAATGGAGAGCCTATTATCAATACTACAGACTTGTCAGTTTTACAATCCCCCACCCCCCAAGCACCCTTATTTCATCCCCACCCAAAAAAAGGTAAAAAATGATCAGGAACCCCTAAAACATCTAAAAAAGAAGTTTGAGCTGTTTTCATATTATTAGTTTTTTGATTATTGCTACGCTACCACTGATACGATTTGTAACAACCATACGCGTTTTCCATCCTCACCACGGTAGTAATACTGTGTCAAAATTTCATTAGAATCAATTTAATAGTTTCCACGTTACAAAATACAAAACGATCTAAAGCAATAAATACTCGTATATATACAGAGAATTCTAAGTCCCTTAGTTTCGGTAATAGGCTAGGCAATGTTCGGATAAATCTAAAAAGGTGATTTATGTCGATAGGTCTTTCTTCACAGGTTAGTGGACAGCCTATTATGAATACAACACATTTTTCAGTTCCAGAAAATCTAAGTCCATTGGTTTCGGTAAGAGAAAAGGCAATGTTCGAATGGACCTAAAAAAGTTACTTATGTCACTAGGTCCTCCTTCATAGGTCAGGTCATGACAGCAACAAATTTTTCAATTTTACAACCCCCCACCCCCAACCACCCCAATTTCACCCCCACCTAAAAAAAAGTAACTAAAACGCCTAAAAACAAAGTTTGAGCAATATTTAATTTTTTTCGTTTTTTGCTAATTACACCGCAGCCCCTATACCGATTTTCAAAATTATAGGAATATTACCTACTACGACCCCGCAGCATATCGCTGCCCAAACTTCATCACAATCCATGCAGCGGTTACTGAGATTACGAGGGTAGAAAAACGCCAACAGACAGACAGACCGACGGAAATGAGTGACGTGGATTTTCGTTATGTAGACATCATAAAACGTACAAAAAGCATATTATCTCAAAATCTAAAATTTTCGCGATCATAATACTCCCCTCACCTATCGGTGTGGGAAGGAAAAAAATTTAGAGCAATTTATTTTAAGCTGAAGGTTATGATACGTTTTGGTTATGAGGAAGTTGCGTCAAAGAAAAAAAATGGAGTCAAGTTGATTGACTCAGTACTTCCCACACATTCCGATGATACCAGTTTTATTATTTTCTCACAGCATGAAACTATAGTCTGGATGTCCCTGCAATCAAATCATGGCTCGCCCGACCGCAAAAAAAGTGTTTTATTCTACTAGGTGCTTCTTTCACAGGTCAATGGACAATATATCATGAATACAACAAATTTTTGATTTTCACAAACCCCCACCCCCGAACCACCCCAATTTCACTCCCAACCAAAAAAAAATTTAAAATGATCAGGAACCCCTAAAACGTCTAAAACGAAGTTTGAGGTGTTTTTTATATATTTATTGTTTTTTATTATTGCCGCGCCGCCACTGAAATGATTTCTAAAAGCGTGCTTTCCATACTCGTCGCGGTAATAAATCTGGGTCAAAATGTCATTAAAGTCAATTCAGAAGTTTCCACGTAACACAATACAAAACGATCCAAAGTAATACTCGTATGTACTTTGTATGCATCAGAAAGTTGAAGTCCCTTGGTTTCTGTAATCGGCAAGGCAATGTTCGGATGGACCTAAAAAAGTGTATTATGCCGTTAGATCTTTCTTTCTCAGGTCAGTAGACAGCCCATTACGAGTACAACAAATTTTTCAGATTTACAACTCCCCACCCCTCCAACAACCCTAATTTCACCCCCACCCAAAAAAAAGTAGAAAATGATCGCGAACCCCTAAAACGCCTAAAAACGAAGTTTGAGCTGATTTCATATTTTTTGTTTTTTTAATATTGCTGCGCCGCCACTGAGACGATTTCTAAAAATCAGACTCGTTTTCCATCCTCGCCAAAGTAGTAATACTGTGCCGAAATTTCATTAACATCAATTCAGTAATTTCAACATTATAAAATACAGAACGATCTAAAGCAATACTCGTATCATCGGAAAATTCTAAGTCCCTTGGTTCCTGTAATACACAAGGCAATGTTCGGATGGACCTAAAAAAGTGCTAGGTCCTTCTCTCTCAGGTCAGTAGACAGCCTATTATGAGTACAACAAATTTTTCAGCTTTACAACCCCCCACCCCCCAACCACCCCAATTTCACCCCCACCCAAAAAAAAGTAGAAAATGATCAGGAACCCCTAAAACACCTAAAAACGAAGTTTGAGGCATATTTGAAATTTTTTGTTTTTTGCTAATTACTCCGCCGCCCATGCACCGATTTTCAAAATTGTAGCAACATTACCTACTACGACCCTACACCATATCACTACCCAAATTTCATCAAAATCTATGCAGCGGTTACTGAGATTAGGAGGCTAGAAAAACGCCAACAGACAGACAGACCGACAGACAGACAGACCGACAGACAGACAGACCGACAGACAGACCGACAGACAGACCGACGGAAATGAGTGACGTGGATTTTCGTGATGTAGGCATCATAAAACGCCCAAAAAGTGTATTATCTCAAAATCGAAAATTTTCGCGATCACAATACTCCCCTCACCTATCGGTGTGGGAAGTAATTAGTCAACTCAACTCTATAATTATAGTGATAAACAAACTTTTGTCATTCAACTTAAATACAGTGCTATCAAAGCGAACTATGAGTAGGTATCATGAGCTGCGGACAATCTTACAACATTTTTTCAGCTTACAGATTGAAACATATATTCGGTAAGTAAAATGATTTTGAAGAAGATTTACTGTTGTTTGAAATTTGTAGACAAGGTAGATGTTTCAAAAGGTCTGTTTCGGACTTCTATTGTCTATATAATTTACCTTTTTACCTTTTTACCTGAAGACGATTGAAGATACCACATCAATCAAAACGTTGTAATCTAAAATTATATAGACAATGGAAGTCCGAAACAGACCTTTTGAAAGATTTACTGTGATTTCTGGATGATTTTAAGCCCGAAATCCCTCAAAAAATATCACAAAAACATCTTGTATGTAGAGTAATCAGTATTTTCAACATTAATTCTATGAACCTCTGGTTGTTAAAATTATTTCTGGTGATACGTTAATGCCGTGATATATTGAATCATTGAAAGAATCAATGATTAAACGATTAACAAATGAAGTAAATACCACCTTCGCCATGAATATAATTTAATGGCAATTGTTGAACCATATACATATATCTCATATATATTGTTTAACAATTGCCATATACACAATTATTTTGCCGTTAGTAATTCATAGACAGCAGACATAAAAATGATATGCTTAGGTAGCGATTTTACGAAATCAGTCATGCACTTTCAAATAACGCATTAGCTATAAATCAATCACCGTTAAACTTAACATTACGAATAGCATCTGATGACGCCTAATATTAATGGCTGGCTATGAGAGGTTTATTGTCACTGTTTATTTATACAATGCATTTTCTACTAGTAACTAAAACATGAATACGGATACGGTAGTCATTGATTCAAGAAACCGCAATTTTAAGTTGATGAACCGGAAAATTGATGTACAATTTTGTATTGTACGAGAGTGGTCCTAGGGTACCAGACCCAAATGAAGGAAACATAACAATTTTGGAAAAAATTCTATCCATTTCTCAACATAATACATACACTTCTCCCAGCAATGCTTTGAAACCCTTTTTGTCCCTTTTGCTCCCCAAAATAACCATTAACTGGCGACATTACTCCTTCATCGCTGGAAAATGTTTGACCACTGATGCATTTTTTTTAAGTTTGAGTGCAGAAGACAATCCAAGGGGCTGAATCTTGCGAATATGGTACATGAGATAGCAATTCAAACTTAACGGACTTGTGAGATGATGCATTGTCCTAATAAAACAACACCTCCTTCTTGGCCAAATGCGGCCATTTTTGCTTGATTTCTTTGCAGAAATGTTGCAATAAGTCCGCTTAATAGTCACCATTGATAGTTTTTCCTTTTTCAAGACACAATGAAAATTATAGCCATCCTATCCCAAAAAAGCTGCCTTCAGATGGAACGGTGTTTGCCTTTCTTTGGAGCCGGTTCTCCCATTTCAAACCATTGTATTAATTGTTCTTTTGTCTCTGGTGTGAAGTGGTAGATCCATGTTTCATCCATGGTTGTGAATCGGGACAAAAATTCTGCTTGGTTGCTCTGATACTTCACCAAACATTCAATTAGAACATCTTCATCTTTCACACATCCTTCTCAAATTAAAACTTTCAGATAATATGCACTGTACTGTGTACTGTGAAATAATAATAATAACAATAATCCCCTGCATCTGGCGCTAGAACGTTGTTGACGCTCGTTGGGGGGCTTAGAAAGTGACTTTTTGATGGGCCAGCTATGTCTGTTGATGGTTCATTGTAGGCTTTAATAGCACCGCGGAGTTGTCATACCGACAGGACTCGAGATCAAAAAGTCACTCCAACCAAGGCTAGCACACTCAGGAAGCTGTGGGCTTGGTAGATTTTACATACCCTACCGAGCGCAAAGCTCCTTTTCCCAAAGCTATCCTGACCTCGGTCAGATAGCGATTTGGGAAATCCGGGGAGAAATGCCATAGAAGGCTGAGCGCCGATCCTTCTGCCACACACCGTTTATGCGTCCCACACTTCAACGACATCCACAAGGCGTGACTGGGGAGCGTTGCTGGGGGAGCTTGCCTTAAGCGGCCGGCCCGTGAGGAGGAAGCCTCAACAAAACCTGATAGTAAAGTCGCAAAACCTCCAGAGCACTTTGGGCCAACTTCGGAGTAAATATAAGTCCCTTCTCTCCTTGAATGGGCGTCACCCGGGAAAGCGACATTTAGATCGTCCCTACTCGTGAGAACGCGATTGATAAAGTAAGTTTTTCAAGCAACCAACGGCGGTGTAGGGTACGTCGATTAAGTTCACCTGAAGTACGAAGCCAAACACAACAACCAATAGCACACAACCCAACTGTGGATGTTTTGCTGATAGTACCGGCAACCACCAAAGCTGGTAAACCAAGACAGCGCTTACAGTGCACTACCGAGATGAAAAAATCTGTAATGCACTGTTACTATACCGCCACAAAACTATAAACCATCTCTACAGGCTACAGACGTGAGCTGTACAGGATGTTTACAACACAACACCCACACCTCTCAACACTTGTGAACGAACAAAGACTTATTGATCAAAAACGAGTCATAACAAAAAACAACCGTCTTACCCCGGAAGAACTACACTACAAAGAGCCTTGTATCCAACGACATGAATACTGTTCCACCAAATGATTCGTTAGTCGATGAATTAATCACAGAAAGACAACATATTCATACCCGAAGTAAACACAGACACACCTAATAACACCAGCATACACTTAGATGTGGATATAGATTATGATCACGTACCAGATATACCAGAACAGACATCCATTAACTTATCTTCCACAGCCACACAAGATCTAAACATTACGCCACCACCTTCTGTGTGTGTGGGGCACCAATCATACGCTACGAGATCCCTTGTCTATACTAATTTTTAAAAACAACACTCGACAAATATTACACACAATAAATTTCAACGTAATACCACAGTTCTTAACAAAGGACAGTAACCTAGAAGACATACATAGTGTTATATATGCTGCTTCAGCAACCACCCTCAAAGTTAACGGCCAAAAACTTCTAAAACGATCTAAAGATCACACAAGCAAAATATCTAGAACTATGTGGCAAATTGGAATCGAAAATAAAATTAACAATCAGAAAGAATCTCGCACAAATCACGCAAACAACCAACAATAACAACCTCTCAAAACGCATTCAGACAACAATAAATAGACTCAAATCTAAATCACTACAACAACCCATATGCAAAATATACGATACACTTGAACAGAAACTTGCAGTTTATGCAGCTAGACTCCGCAGATATAACGAGTCCAACGACAGAAAGGGTGCTAACAATCTTTTTTAGAAAAGTGAAAAGCAGTTTTCCCAAAAGATTTTGTCACGACGGTCTCTTTTTCTTCACCCAGGGAATCAACTGCACGTAACTTTTACCGTTTTACTTCACAACTCAATACAATATCTCTTAACTTTATCTCAGCTACAACTCAACCGAACTGAACTACTACGTTACTCGTGGCGCCTTATATACTTCATCGAACCATCTCAAGAATTCGATGATATTCTAGAATGCCCATCCGTCATTCCCGAAAACTCTAGACGATTCGATGACGTTTACACTTCAAAGATCTAACCTAACACTTTGACTTTACATCATGCATGACAACTAATACACAATACTACAATACACGAATACCATAATATACAGTATGTTACAATATCATCAAATAATCAGATAACAACGATAGAACCTCAGAGTATATAAGACCTAACCGACTTCTGGGGAAGCTTATTAACATAACCCAAAACCCATAATGAAAACGCTCCATGGATTAGACAAGAAGAGGAAAAACAACAACACATACCGGAACAGGGAGACGTTATTCTTACACCATAGGAAATAGTCGAGACAATAAAATACACCCACAATTGGAAGTGCCCGGGCGTAGGCAACATGCAAAATTTCTGGTACAAGCAGTTCAGTGCAACATATGAAATGCTCACAGACGAAATCAATAAAGCCCTACTGCAACCCAACAGGCTACCTAAATTCCGTACACAAGGGGTAACATATATAAAACAAAAAAACTCAGACACCAAGAACCCCGCCAATTACCGCCCGATCACTTGGCTCTCCACCTTGTATAAGATCATCACCACAACAATAGGCAAAAGGATTGAACAACACCTTACTCAAAACAATATCCTGACCGAAGAACAGAAAGAATATAGAAAACAGAGCCAAGGTTGCAAAGTATACAACTAATAATTGGTAGTGTGATCATGGAGCAAACTAGGAAAGATCGCAGGAATCTCCAGACCTGTTTCATCGATTATGAAAAAGCTTTCGACTCTGCACCTCATAGCTCGCTAACGAAAGCTCTTCAAATATATAAAATTAATCCAACCCTTCGTTAGTTCCTTACAAGAACCATGGAGACATGGCGAACCAACATACATCTTAAAACTCAGGATGTCTGTATCCAAATGGAAGAGCTACACATACGACACGGTATCTTCCACGGTGATCCTCTTAGTTCACTGTGGTTCAGCCTTTATTTAAATCGACTCTCTAATGCACTTAACAACACAAAATATGGTTTCAGCATCAGACTCGGGGACCCACGTGGCTGCGCGATGAACAGCGTCTGCCTTCGATAGTGGGGCAGCAGCAGCCTTGTGCGCGGTTAGCGCTGGGGTGGGCGACTGAATATACAAAGGGCTTTCAGTTTCGACCGTATTGGTGTCGCCCACATGAGCACTGATCGGAGCATCTTACGCAGTCGGCACTTTGGATTATAGACCGGAAGGCCCGGACGAGCACCCTCGTCGGACCGTGCGGGATGATGATGGTGTAATTATTCCAACGGTGCTGGCCGTGCACCCTTCCCGCTCTGGGAGTTATAAAACAATAGGCCTTAAAGGCTCCAGTCCTGATGGCTCCCAGAGGAGAAATAAAAACATAAGACTCTAGAAAGTCAATCAACACAGAATCAATCATCTTCTTTGCATGGATGATATAAAACTATATGCCGCCAATAAAGTGCAACTGAGAGAATTACTAAGAATAACAAAAGTTTGTAAGTCAGACTTCGGGATGGAGTTCGGAACGAGCAAATGCTCCACATCAATAAAGGCCAATGGAAGAACCATTCTGAACAGGAGATATTAACTGGCCGAACGAGTAAGTAACAAGAAATCTACACCCGGACTGGACACCAAAAGAACAGTAGTCAACATAAGCAAACGTAACTTGTCTGAAGATGAAATCTCTGTTTTAGCGAAAGGAGGAAACTTTGCAATCACGCCAAAAGAAATACAACTGAAGAGATTTTTGCAAACCTGATGGAATCAGCTATACGATCTTTACCTGAGGAAAAAGCACAGGAAATCCGGACAGAATCAGCAAGAATTATTAAAAAAGCCAAACCGCCAAAAAGTAATCTGAAGGCGAAGGAGTTAAAAGCATTGAAAGACATCAATAGGGACACAAGTGTCACTGTTCTGCCTGCGGATAAGGGCAACGCCACAGTGGTGATGGACACCGAAGACTATAGAAATAAAATAAAGGCATTGCTAGATCCAGATACCCACCGCACTCTACCAAAAGACCCGACGAACGCCATAGTAAGAAAAACTAAGACCATGGTGAAGAATTCAAGCCTCGACGAAGAAACCAAGAAGAAGGTATGCAAAAGTGAATCACTGACACCTAGACTTTATGGATTGCCAAAAATTCACAAACCCAACGTTCCACTTCGCCCGATCGTTAGCGCAATAGGTTCGCCTACTTACGAGTTAGCCAAACACCTAACCTCATTGTTACAGCCATACGTTGGAAGAACCGACTCGTATGTCAAGGACTCAGCCCATTTCATTTAAAAAATCAAAGACATACAGCTGGAAGAATCCGATATGCTGGTCAGCTTTGACGTTGTGTCATTGTTCACAAAGGTGCCATTAAACGATGCAATTGAACACATCAAGAACATATTTCCAGAGGACTAACGAACCTTTTCAGACACGTGTTAACAACAACCTACTTCGTCTGGGACTCCAAAATGTACGAACAAATCGAAGGTGACAGCATTGAAAAGCGCTCAATACAAGCCCAAGATATGGCTTAGATACGTGGACGATACGTTCGTCATTTGGAACCACGGAAGAGAAAGGCCAGAAGAATTTCTAGAATACCTGAACAGCGTGCATAAAAATATCCAGTTCACCATGGAGGTAGAAGAAAACAAAAAACTGGCATTCCTTGATGTTCTTCTAACAAGAAATGGAGCTACAATAGGACACAAGGTATATAGAAAACCAACACATACTGACCGGTACTTACACAAAGAATCAAACCATCACCCATCTCAGAAGTACGGAATTATTAAAACTTTGACAGATCGGGCTAGAAAAGTGTGCGAACCAGAGGAACTCGACACCGAACTGGTACACCTAAAGAACGCTCTTAAGGCAAACGGCTATACAGAGAAAGAAATAACAAGAACAATGAGAAGAAATAGGGCAAAACAAGAACCTGAACCGATACCAAGAGCTTTTCTACCATATGTGCCTGGAATAACAGACAGAATAGGAAAAATGTTACGAAAAGAAAACGTCACGACCATCTACAAGCCCACAAGAAAGATACAGGAGTATTTGAGAACGGTGAAGGATAAAAGAGACCCACTCACTACACCGGGGGTTTATCGCATACCATGCACATGTGGGAGTGTATACATAGGAACAACGAAGCGATCGATAAACACAAGAATTTCAGAACATAAGGCTAGCTGTCGACTAGGTTATACCGAAAAATCAGCGGTAGCCGAACATGCGCTTAAGGAAGGAGGCCATAATATCAAGTTTGAAGAAACTCAGGTTCTTGCCGCAACATCTTCATACTATGCCAGACTTAACAGAGAAGCCATTGAGATACAAAAACACCACAATAATTTCAATAGAAAAGAAGAAATACAGAAAGTCAACCGGACATGGGTACCCATCCTAAAGGACCTGAAGACACTGCCATATCGCAAGGGGGCGGGGCTACCAACGTTACCTGATTGGGCCACGTCACCGTTGACAGGTATAAATGCAGGTGCAGATCCTCCAGCCGTCAGTACTTTGGAAGTCGCCGAAGTGAAATAGCTTCTGAAGATGCCATCCACTCATGGTGGCGAAACGTCAAGCCTTAACGCTAAACGACGCCGGCCTAAAAACCCAAGAACCACAAATTCAGTTGGAATGGATATCATAGACACTTATGGATTCCAACTGGACCTGAGACATGGTACCCTGCTAGTCCAAGAGGAAGAGGTAGTCCTCCACCTACGTCAAGAAGAGGCTGTCCAGGTGGTGCTCTCAGCAGAAACTGTCATCCGAGGAAGGTGCGAGGTGGTGATCGAAACCTGCCTGATTGATGACGCTGGTCCAGGGAGCGTCATGTTGTTTGAACCTAAACCGGATGATGAGCTGATTGGCCGTGACATCGCCATTGGAAAATGCCTGGTACAAACGAATGATGCAGTTCCGGTGAGGTTGCTGAACGCGAATGACTTTCCAGTACACCTCAAGAAGGGAACACCACTGGGTCGTTGTTCTCCAGTCTCATCAGTGGTGAGGAGTGTAAACGCATCAGAGCAACGGAATGAGCGGTTGCATGAGAAGCTGACTGAGTTGGTGGCTGATTCGTCGAAAGGCTTGAACAGGGAACAACAGAAGAGGCTGAGGATATTCATTACGGAATACCAGGATATCTTCGATGTTGGCCTTGGAAAGAAGGGGAGGACAAATGTGGTCCGACACAAGATCCACACGGGCGATGGCAACCACCAAGGAAGCTATCATTGGCCAAGCGAGAAGAAGCGGATAGGATCGTCAAGGAAATGGAAGAAGAGGGGGTGATCGAGCAATCAGCGAGTCCTTGGTCATCGCCGGTTGTGCTGGTGAAGAAGAAGGACGGGTCGACACGATTCTGCGTGGACTATCGGCACTCATTAACGTCACGAAGAAAGACAGCTACCCTCTGCCAAGAATTGACGACACCCTAGACACTTTGGCGGGTTATAAGGTGTTCTCTACGCTTGAACTGAAGAGTGGCTACTGGCAATTCGAGATGGACCCAGGTGATAAGGAAAAGACTGTGTTCACCGTCGGCTCGGTGTTATGGCAGTTCACAGTTATGCTGTTTGGATTGTGTAACGCGCCAGCTACTTTTGAAAGGCTCATGGAAACTGTCTTGAAGGGGTTGTCCTGGAAAACCTGCTTGGTCCACCTAGATGACATCATTGTGGTTGGGAAATCGTTCGAGGATCACTTCAAGAACCTGGAACAAGTATTTAAGAGGCTGCGCCAATCAGGCCTCAAGCTGAGCCCCAAGAAGTGCCACCTCTTCCAGAAGAAGGTGAAATATTTAGGACATGTGGTTTCCCAAGAAGGCATAGCAGTGGACCCTCAGGAGATTGAAGCAGCTCAATAATGTCACGAAGAAAGACAGCTACCCTCTGCCAAGAATCGACGACACCCTAGACACCTTGGCGGGTTCGAAGGTGTTCTCCACGCTTGATCTGAAGAGTGGCTACTGGCAAGTCGAGATGGACCCAGAGGATAAGGAGAAGACCGCGTTCACCGTCGGCTCAGGGTTATGGCAGTTTACGGTTATGCCGTTTGGATTGTGTAACGCGCCAGCTACGTTTGAGAGGCTGATCGAGACTGTCTTGAAGGGGCTGTCTTGGGAAACCTGCTTGGTCTACTTAGATGACATCATCGTGGTTGGGAAGTCGTTCGAGGATCATCTCAAGAACTTGGAACAAGTATTTAAGAGGCTGCGCCTCAAGCTGAGCCCCAAGAAGTGCCACCTGTTCCAGAAGAAGGTGCATTATTTAGTACATGTGGTTTCCCAAGAAGGCATAGCAGTGGATGCTCAGAAGACCGAGGCAGTAAAAGCATGGCCTATGCCCAAGAACAAACATGACGTAAGGAGCTTCCTGGGTCTGTGTACATACTACCGTCGATACGTGGCTGGATTTGCTACTATCGCCAAGCCGCTGACTAGGCTTACGGAGGAAGGCCGCAGGTTCCAGTGGGGAAATGGCTGCCAGCAGGCTTTCGACCTACTGAAGAAGGCTCTCTCGACGGCTCCAGTGCTAAGCTATCCCCTACCTACTGGAAAATTTGTGTTAGACGCCGATGCGAGCAACGTGGGGATAGGTTCAGTTCTGTCGCAGATACAAGATGGTCGAGAGGTGGTGATCGGCTATTTCAGCAAGACGCCATCTAAGCCCGAGAGAAACCATTGCGTCACTCTGAGAGAACTGCTGGCCATCGTCAAGTCCGTGGAGCACTTTTATAAGTACTTGTACGGGAGGAAGTTCCTGCTGAGGACGGACCATGCATCCCTGACATGGCTAATTCGGTTCAAGAATAATCCAGAGGGACAGGTAGCCAGGTGGATCGAGAGACTGCAGCAATTCGACTTTGACATGGAACAATGTGCTGGCAAGTCTCATAGGAATGTGGATGCACTTTCGAGGAGACCGTGTCCCGACGACTGCGCTCACTGCAACCGAGCCGAGACGAGGGACGCCATGACCAGGAGAACCACCGTTGTGGATGATCGCTGGCAGCCTACCGAACTCCAGAAAGATCAAGAAGAGGATCCCAGCCTGAAACTGATCATCGAGTGGAAGAGGGAAGACCAGTGACCGAGTTGGAAGGAGGCTTCACCTTACTCGCCTATCGTCAAGTCCTACTGGGCCCAGTGGGACGGTCTGGTGATGGAAGACGGCATCCTGCGACGAATACTCGAGGACAAAGAAGGGGCCCAGGACAGAAGACAGACCGTGGTGTCTAGGAACCGCGTGGCCGAGGTACTTGGGGAGATTCACAGCGGAACCAGTGGAGGTCATCTGGGCGTGGCCAAGACCTTGGAGAAGGTTCGGGAGCGGTTCTACTGGTTTAGGTGCAAGGAAGACGTCAAGGAATGGTGCAGGAGGTGTACAGTTTGTGCCGCCAGCAATGGTCCACAGAGACGTAATAAGGCTCTTATGCGCCAATACAACGTCGGAAGTCCCTTCGAGAGGATCGCTATCGACGTAGCAGGACCTTTTCCGGAGAGCGAAGCTGGGAAGTATATCGTCGTGGTGATCGAGTACTTCAGCAAATGGGTCAAAGCTTACGCTCTGCCAAACCAGGAGGCCACAACTGCTGCTGACGCTCTGGTCAAGGACTGGATTTGCCGTTTTGGAGTTCCGCTCGAGCTGCATTCGGAGCAGGGAAGGAACTTCGAGTCTGCGCTCTTCCAGAACGTGTGCAAAACTTTGGGGATTAGGAAGACTCGGACCACGGCGTTACACCCTCAGTCGGACGGCATGGTGGAGAGAATGAACCGGACAGCGAACCGCTATTTGACCAAGGTTGTCTCCGACCACCAGCGAGACTGGGACAGCTGGCTCCATCTCTTCCTATTGGCGTACCGCTCGGCAGTCCACGAAACTACGGGAGAGACACCAGCCAGTATTGTGTTTGGGCGAGAGCTCCGGCTACCCTGTGACCTCATGTTTGGCTGCAAACCAGGGGATTATGTGGCAGGCGAAGATTACGTTGCCAACCTTCGCAGTAGAATGGACGAGGCCCATGAGAAAGTTCGCCATAATATTCGCACCGCAAGCGACCGCATGAAGATGACGTACGACGTAGGGTCCAGCGGTACAGCGTACCAACCTGGAGACCTGGTCTGGCTGTACAACCCTCAGAAACACCGTGGCTTGTCACCGAAGCTCCAGAGTTCCTGGGAGGGCCCGTATGAGGTCGTCAAGAAGATCAACGACGTAATCTACCGCATCAAGAAGGCCAACGGTGGAAAGCCCAGAGTCGTACACTTCAACAGGTTGGCTCCGTTTGCTGGAGATAATGCGGAGGCGCAAGTTAGAGAACTTGAGCAACTCCACCCAGAGCTGAACTTGGAGGACTTCATGGCCACTCACACTGGTACAGCAAATGCTAGGTTTGGCGTGACTCGTGAGGAACATCGAGACCTGTTCACGATACCGGATAAATATGCGTTGGCACATTGTGTTGCAAGAGATCTTCGGATGTCCCGAGGGGTTGCCAGTGAATTCCAACGTCTGTTTGGCCAAGTGGACGAGCTGAAGAGACAGGTTGGACGAGTTGGACAAGTGCTGGAGTTACGAAGTGACCAGAGGCGATTGTACTATTTGATTTCGAAGGAAAAGTCCTATCAGAAACCAACATACCGGACTGTATGGGAAGCCCTCCAGAACCTCAGAGAGAAGCTGCTCTCCGCATATGTTTTGAAACTGGCGATTCCTAAGCTAGCTTGCGTACAGGACGGCCTGGACTGGCGGATCATCCGAAACATGCTAGAAGTCCTCTTCAGGTTCACGGGAATTGAAATTCTGGTCTGCAGCTGGAACCTGAGAAGACCGACAGAACAGAGAACCGTGGATTGCTTCTTTTACCAAACTTCCGGCTGCAAGAAGGGCGTTCTGTGTCCATTCAGACACGAACGTTTCGGGGACGAAGTGGCCTTAAGGAGGGGGCAGTGTGCCAGGCCGGCCCTGTATGCCATCTCGCGAGATCTAGAAAACCTACTTCTCGATCCCTGTTCTATGATCGCGAGCTCCCGAGAACAATCGAGAGAAGGCACACCTAGTATAAAAACGGCGCGTCGGCAACCAGTGAGGCAGTCAGTTACAGACAGTGCGACCGAACAGTCGATTACGCGAAAGCCAGTGGCGCGCGCGAAATAAATGAACTGTGACATAAATTAGTGAAGTTAAGGAACAATATAAATTAGTGTAGTGACTCTAGATAAATTAGACTGTTAAGTAGTGTACATAGTTAGTGAAAATAAATAGTGAAATCCGTACCAAGTGTTTCTTTGCCCAATCGGACTAAAGACTTGTACGATATAAAACTAAAAATATATAGCCGCTTGATATTCGCTAATTACCTCAAAAAACGTATAAATATGTATATCATAATGATAACATTACTTATTGTATACTACATTTGAACGTATAACTTGCTCTGCTATTAAATCTATATAGAAACATTAAAACTACTTTGGTTTAAAATTACAGGAAAGTCAATAATATTATGTAATATTTTGTAAGAAAATAAAAGAGATATTATGCTTCTTCTTGATTGCAATGAGTTTAGATTAAACCTACAACAGAGAACGCCATAACCAATGCCTTATTCTGGGTAAACTCCATCGACCTTGAAAAACATGTATTTTAAAACCCCGCGTTGACCCTTCTCCACTGCGTATATGTAACAACCATTTAAAGGGCTCCAAATAATACAAGCGTATTCGAACTTTGAACGTACAAACGTTATAAACAATAGCTTAATTACTTCTACATTTGAAAAACCTCTACAGTTTCTTACAATGAACTCATACAATTTCAACGCCTCAGACACTTTCTGTTCTATGTCTGGAAAAAGTTAATTGGAATTAAAAACTACTCCTAAATCTTCAATAGAGGTTACTCTCTGTAATTCCTGGTCATCAACTTTGTAATTGTAAACCACATTTATAGTATTTTTACTATACGTAGCAATCTTACATTTGTTTGCATTAAGTCTAAGGTTGTTCCTAATTGCACCAGCTCTCAATAGCTAACAAGTTCTTCTGAAGCAAGTCACAATCACCGGTTCCATCAATCATTGAATACATTTTTACGTCATCAGCGAAACACAAAACGTTACAGTTTAATTCCCCCAATAGATCATTGATGTATAAAATGAACAGAGCGAAATAGGATTCGACTTATACCCGTGATATGTTACAAATTGGGTCCGTTCTGTTCGGAATAGGTTAACAATACCTTCAGAAAAGTCTATTTAAGAAAGCTTGGACAGTAGCTTCTCATGAGAAACTTTGTCAAAGCTTTTGACAAATCCGTATATGAGACATCAACTTGTCCTTGTTCATCCAGTACGTCTGATATGTATTGAGTGATTATAAGAAGATTAGTTACTGTAGATCGTTTATCTATAAAACCGTGCTGATTAAGTGAAATGTAGATTCTGACAAAAGGTGGAATTCTATTATAAAGAACAATCTCACTTTAGAAAATTTACAAAGTATAGATACTGGTTTATAATTTTCTATATCAGTCCTTTCCCCATCCTTATGTATAGGACAAAGTTTAGCCTGATTCCAAACCTGTGGAAATTGACCTGTTTTGAACGACAAATTAAATACTTTTAATTACGGTTCTGCGAATACCCTGGAATAGTCGTTGACAAAAAAATAAGGAATGTTATCTATACCAGATGCCATCTTATTTTTTAACCGACAGATTGCTCTGATTAATTAAAGTTCACTAAGACCAACAATATTAATAACTGGAAAATCGATTTCTGTTTTACATTCGTTTGACTCATGGTTTAGCTCTAACGTTTACACACTATGAAAAAATGTTTTGAAAGCATTTATAATATTATCAGGATCTGAAAATGTGATACCATATTGTGAAATCTCACCAGGGATTCTTGTATTACTATTTTTATAAAGAATATAAGACCAGAACTGCTCTGAATTACTAGAAATATTCGGTTGGTCACGCTCTAAATACTCATCATATCTGACTCCTGACTAATTCGCGCAACATTTTAAATTTATTTAGGTGATCTTAGCGCCCCGTTTCCTTATACCTTTTGCTTTGACTTTTACAAGTGGTAACTCATCATGCTCAACAGCGCATCGTTCAGACGAAATAATCAAGTCTAGCATACCACCTAAGCCATTCCTCACATCATTGTACTGAGCTAATGCGTTTAACTGTAGGAAAATCTCCAAACCTAGCCGCATTGAAATCACCAAACGAAAATATAGAGTTGTTTTGTAGCCACTCTAGCTGTTCTGAACATTCAAAGAAATATTCAAATTCCATAACGTTAAGCTTATCCGAAATAAACAGGACTAAAACATAAAATACTTTGTGGTCAATGGAACATCTAACTGTTAACATGTCAAGTAAAGAAAATTGCAGATCGAATGTGGAAACATCTAAAGTACTGGCTCTCATCAAGCTTCTCACTGCCAACATAACACCACCTCCACAAGTTTTATCAGCCGGTTCCAAATTACGATCCTTACGGAAGACATTGTGCTCTTCTGGAAAGTACTCCGAACTGGATACGTCGTGGCTGACCACTGTTTCTGTGAGAGCTATGATGTCATATTCCACTGCAAAAACACCAAAGTAGAACTCATTCACTTTGATCCTTAATCCGAGCACATTTGGATAGTAGCATAAGAGGTCTGAAGAACTGCTGGGAGTTATCGGTTTGAAGGAACTATTCAACGTATTTGATACGGTATTTTTCAGGACCACTGGCATTTTTAAGGTCTAACTGAGGTTTAACTTCTTTACAAAATTCCTGCTGTCTTTTGGTCTGATCAAACGATACCGAAATACGTTTATTTTCACTATTTTTTAGCGATTTAGCGTTCTTGATCGCTGCTATGACATGCTTTTCTTTTTTAAGCATAATCGTCACAGGGCGAGTTTTATTCTTATCAGCACCCTAGCCTTACAGGTATCACTTCTGTATCAAGCGACCTGCTTAGGACCGTAGAAATCTTGTCAACTTCATTTTTATCGCCTTCAACTCTTAATACTGATGGCAACTCTTGGTTCTGTTCCGGCAAACCATATATTATAATATTTCGTTTGCGTTTATTACGTTCATTGATTACCTGGACTACATCTTCGAAATCGAAACTGCTCTGAGATCCCAACTTCCTGTTTTTGTACTTTAAATCTTGAATTTATGATTGCAGAGTGGGTAGCAAGGATCTGAGATCTTTCAATTCATTTCCCACTTGTCTACAATTTATGCAAGACCAGTCGAAACCACTATTACCAGTCGCAAACAAGTTGAGGTGGTCCACTGGTACACTGACGCAAGAAATGCTAATTATGTCTGCTTGCCCGCGAACCTTCCGACGATGATCATCCAGTACTGCATTAAAGATTTTCTTCGCCGCTATTTCTGAAGTCATCACCTCATTTGATTGACCATTGCGATGCTCATCTGACAGCTAGTGTAGCCTCGTTTAAACTCTGGTACCAAATTTTTCACTGTTGTAAACGAAGGTGCAAACTCGACCAGTGTGGATTTAGTTCAACTTTCGCATTGGGTAGGCTGAGGCCTTTCAAATAAAAGTATTGTATCACATAACGATAACCAATTTTCTTCATTTTAACAAATTCACTGAAAACGACTATTGATGGCTGCAAAACAAATACTAAATAACGTGAGTCTTCCAACTTGAAACATATGCTATACATATAGATTGTGTAATTTATGATGCAGTGATCTTTTTCAAATAACTATTGCCATATCTAGATCAGTTCGGGTATATATGGGACTACTCACGTCGTGGGTAACGATGTTAGGTAACATTCAGTTCAATTTAGGGAGTAATTGAAAAAATTGCGTATTTTATTGAGTTGTATTTTTTTAAGCAATGCTCACTGGAGCTATTTGCTTTACTCACCTATAACGTATTGCAGTCGGATGACAGGATCTTCTTGCTCGGAAGCCAAGGTGAGTAGGTGGGAATATTCCATATACTCTGCAATTCTCTGAAGAAAACTTAATGGCTCGTTGAATACCACTGGCATCGTGATTTTGCTTAGTTCCTTTCCAATACAATTTTTCAATACGGACCAGATGTTGCAGTCGCTCTGATACATAGGAACTGGCAGTATTTGCCTAAAATGTACAAAATCGTATATTTGTTGCGAAGCACCATAAAAAAAGTTATTTTCAAGAAACAGAAAGTTGCGAAACTTGGAAACAATACAACGTTCTTTTATTGAACAGTGTTATGGCATTATACGTTATATGTCAAAAGAGAGGAATTTATGAGGATCTTGGACACAATCAAATGGCAGAATATGTGACGGATCAAAAACCGAGCAGAGATAGGAATGGAAATCATCCTGCATTTTGCAAGGATTAAGAATGAATGAACGTACAGAAATAAAGACAGCCAGGCCACCCTCAGGGCACTAGAAACACCCAAAGTGAGTTCTGCACTAGTACGGCAGAGCCTGCCTTGAGGGTGTCTAAAAGAACAATTGGACACCAGGTAAAGGATCAGGTGTAACTTCAGCATAAGGATTATTGTCTGAACATAGGCATGGGAAAGCATTTATGTGGGAGAGGGATAGAGTCAGCCTTTCATGTTCGTGTTAATGGGATGACGCAGCACAGGAGTCCTCCTATAAACCGACTCAAACTGCGCCGAAGCCGGAGTGGAGTGTCTGCTTGTAGAGGTTTGGGCTTTTCGTGAAAGTCACTCCAAAAAGCCTCCACGCGATCAGCAGTCGGCGGCTAGTCTGTGGCTGAAGGGCGCTGTTGGAATAGACGAGAAGGCCTTTCAGAAATCATTCTGTTTTCCTCTAGATCTCTCACCCGCACTACCAGCGGTCGCTTAGCAGCGATTAGCATCCGTATCATGTCAAGACAATGTTGCTTAATAACAAACAGTACCGCTTGACTCTGTGTGTGGTGGCCGCGCCTTAACACGCAGACTATATTGCACACTCGGCGGTTAAAGGCGCTCTATGTTCCATCGCACACTGGATGCGGGATGCTTCCTGGCGAGCTAACTGGATTGTCGTTTCCATTTGGCCTACCCACCTTTGTACTCTCTCAACAGGAGGGTATCTCACCCTCCCCTATCTAGCCTCAAAAATGTTCCAAATGTCAGCGACCTTCAATAAAAGTTTACTCATTGCCTTATATTCTCTCATTAAATCTGCCAGCTTGAAGAACCTCTTGTTGTCATTCAAGGTCCTTCGGTCACTTAAATCCCCAAGTAAGATGACTACGTCGTCTCAGCGGACCTTATGGGCGACCTTTCAGCCTGGTTAACAGGCCCTTCAGCCGCCGAAGGGGCAGGCTGAGCCGGAGCACGAACATATCACTGCCTCCGAAGGTGCGGTATACAGGGTGTCCCACGACGACTAAGACAAGCAATATATCGGAAGTGGACAGTAGTAGCGAATTATAATTTTGGGGGTTTAAATTAGAGCAAATATAGTATCTTTTTTCACCCCATGAGGTATTTATTTTTGATCACGTGACGTCCGATTCAAAATTTTTAATGGGACACCCTGCATATCTGTAACCTTTTGTGTTCCTTATTTATTCAAGAGCTACAGGTACTTGAAGGACGGTACTACTACCATTAATTATAACATGTTAAATACTTTTGGTAGGGTTTCATAATGGTGGTGGTACAGTCCTTTAAGTACCTGTAGCTGTTGAATTAATCACTTTAGACCTCAAGTGTGCTAGTTTGTTGGAATTGTTTTATCGGGAGGAACACAAAGAGGCACAAATATACAGGGTATCCCATTAAAAATGTTGAATCGGAACTCACGTGACCAAAAACAAATACCTCATTGGGTGACACAATAATTTTGCTCTAATTTACACCCCCAAAATTATAATTCGCTACTACTGCCCACTTCCGATATATTGCTTGTCTTAATCTTCGTGGGACACCCTGTAGGTATAATGCCCGATTTTATCAATACAAGTATTTTAACAAAGGCTTTGGCCAATCAGAGCAGCCCATTCAAGAACATGCATCTGTCAAAGTTCTCTGAAAGTTATTGATTTCTCTTGAAATTTACTTCAAAAAGGTGAAAAAAGACATGCTTTATATATAATCAACCATTATGAACCCTCTAGAATCTTTTCGACTCTGATTTTCCATCCTAAATGGGTGAGAACTTGCATTTTCCTGTTTAACAAAGAGTTTAGCAATTGCTAATCTCAACCAATCAGATTCCACAAAATCAGTACATTTGATCACTTGATCACTGGATCAAATGTACTGCTAATGTAATTATAATGATGACAACAAATTCAAATTACTGCATTATTTTGATAAAACAATTATTTACAATTGATAATCATTGCAATAATTGCAATATACCTTTGTATTATAGTAAAAAATGGAGTCAAGTTGATTAACTCAGTACTTCCCACACAGAATTATGATACCAATTTATAATTTTCCAATTGCATGAAGCTATAGTTTGTAATCCCAAATCATGGCCTACCCGTCCGCAAAAAAATCCAACACAAAAACTCTCGCAAATAGTTTCTTGCATCTCCCTCCTCAGGAACTAGGACATCATCTAAAAGCAAAGTTTGAGGTGTTTTTATTTTTTTAGCCTTTTATTATTGCTGCGCCGCCACTGACATACGATTTTTCAAAAACATACGCGTCTTTGATCCTCGCCGCGGTAGCAATACTGTGTCATTAATTTTCATTAAAATCAATTTAATAATTTTCGCGTTATGCAATATAGAACGATCTAAAACAATACTCGTATGTTTACGTCACAAAGTACCTTCGTTTCTATAATAAGCAAGGCAATGTTCGGATGGGCCTAAAAAAGTGTATTATGCCGCTAGGTTTTTCATTCACAGGTCAATGGACAGCTCATTATGAATACAACAAATTTTTCAGTTTTACAACCTCCTACCCCTCAACCACTCCAAATTTACCACCACCCAAGAAAAAGTCAAAATTTCATTAAAATCAATTCAATAATTTTCACATCATGCAAGATAGAACGATCTAAAGCAATTCTGGTATGTATACATCACAAATTCGAAGTCCCTTGGTTCCTATTATAAGCAAGGCAATGTTCGGATGGACATAAAAAAGTTCGCTAGGTTTTTCATGCACAGGTCAATGGATAGCCCATTATGAATACAACAAATTTTGCAGTTTTACAACCCCCCGCCGCCCAACCACCCCAAATTTATTCCCACCCAAAAAAAGTAGAAAAAGATCAGGAACCCCCAAAACGACAAAAACGAAGTTTGAGGAATATTTGAAATTTTTTGTTTTTTGCTAATTAATCCACGCCCCGTGCAACGATTTCCAAGATTATAGGAACATTACCTACTACGACCACACAGCATATCGCTGCCGACAGACCGACAGACCGACAGACAGACGACAGACAGACAAGCAGACCGACAGATAGACAAACAGACCGACGGAAATGAGTGACGTGGATTTTCGTTATGTAGACATCATAATATGCGCAAAAAGTATATCATCTCAAAATCGAAAATTTTCGCGATCACAATACTGCTCTCACCTATCGGTGTGGGAAGTGAAAGGGGTAAAAATAACATTTCATTGCATTTCACACAGTTAGACACACACGATTTAACAAGTTTGCATTACTGGTTGACTATCCTTCTTAACAGCAAAGCTTGCGAGCTGGCAAACGTATAACGTACAACCTCATTTTTCCTAAACTAGAAACCTTTCGTATAGTCAGAAAGTATATAAGGTGCGTTATAGGATGCGAGAAACGGCCAGTTTAGCTGTAAAAACTCGCTGATATACATATAGATATATATATAATTTTCAGAGAAAGGGGGAACCAGCAGAGGGACTTTTATTCATATGCATGCCTTACAATGTGTTTCTGCGCTACGGTGCCTTTTACGCAGGGCCTTTACAGTCTTTACATCCTCTGTAAATATTTCTATAAGAAGGTCTATAATAAACATGCATCCCGTCTATTATCAATCTGACTGCAATTGCAATTGGTAATTATATAATAAGGTAAACATTAAAAATCCAGCGTTCATTTGCAAATCAATCGCTTTGTTCTGATTTTCTGCAATGATTTTGATCCATGAATTCTAAAATATTTTTGATAAAAATGTCATAGAGCTTTGACGTTTTGTTTCCAATATTGATGAAATACTATTGGATGATACTTATTAACATAGTCCTGAATACCCAATAGGAAGGTCTTGGTAAACAACATTCGATAGAAGAGCTCTGTCAAAGTCTTTGTTGAATATGCCTGTTGATAAAATCTGGCCATAATGTTGCTAATTCTGACAGGTAAGCGTGCTATGCTCCGGGTGAATTTCACACCACATGTATCACCTACGGCGCGGGCTAGTGCTCTCGTAGCAGGTCAGCAGGTCATCCCTGAATGCTGCCGTACACCTAAAACGGTTCACGTCATAGCGGGGGTCGTCGTCAAGGCGATCCCAAGCACCACCTCTCTGCCCAGTGTCGCAGTCGGCTTCTAGTCGACGTTTTTGGAGGCAGCCGGCCAAATTGCCTCCTGGGGATGCACCGGTTGAGGTTGTCGACTAGATTGCATTCTTCAGCTTCGGTTTAGCCCTGCAGTGTCGCTACGACTGGATACACGTTTGATCTTGGGTTGGCAACAGTGCTCAACGGGCCAGTGATAAGAAATTATGTTTTTAACAAAAAGGTGCAGTCCGGGCTCCGACATACTGAACTGCTGTTTCATTGCCCAGTGACTACTTCTCCCAGTGGGTGCTCGAATCGTGCGCCCTAAGTAGACGAAGTGACCCAAGGATGACTACCTATGAATAAACCTAATTCACACCATTTGAAAGGTAAATATCCAGAATTTTCATGTACAGTTTTCAGAAATGTATGCATGCTTCCAAAGTGAAGCTCAAATGAACTTGGATTCGTGAGATGTTAGACATATCTATGCAAATTTAATATTTATTAAACCGCGTAAATTGTTAAAATAACTTTTTTTCAAAAACGCATACTTTTCGTATATCCTCATTGATCATTATTGACGTAAGTAAATAGCATATAATAAAGAGTTATTTGTTATAAATAATCCATTAATAATGTCATAATGTCACTTCAAAATATTACGATCAAAATCATCAGTGAAGAAAAGGCTACAAATAGAAATCAGATATTGTGGAATGCTAAGAGGTTCTACGTATATCCTGCAGATATCCTGACATATAAAATTAAGCAACTCAAACACCAGATGGCGGATGGAATGAGGCGAAGTAGCAGCATGTAGGTTAGAGACATACATTTCAGTTGCATATAAATTACTTCAGCCAATACTCTACACAAGGCATAGCCTTCAGAGTGGCACTATTTGTATAGACCAATACTAATAAAGTATAACAAAATTAGTAAAAATGCAATGTAACTTATTTTGTTGTCTTTTACCATGTAATATTCGTTCAATTTTTTATTCTTATTCTGCAGCATCAACTACAACGGTTATTGGCCGCTTCCGCTCGATTTAGGGCCGTATTCATAGTTGTCTCTTGAGTATTACTTAAGTAACACCCAAGGGATACTTGAGGGACCCTCAAGTGTGGCTTTTGTTGTGTATCTGTTCCCTAGACAACATCTACGGTATGGCAGGATTCATTTGGTGACGTTGTCATATTTCAAATATAAGTCAAATTGTTATATCCATGCCCACGCATTTTTATGCTTTCTACTATCTCCTTTTGTTTTGTGACAGTATTTCGTGTTTTGTGCCGGATATTTTTTCGAATGTGACAGAAACTGAATACACCGTACTCCAAAATTAACCTACAAAATCGCCTTGACTGCAACGAAATGTCATGTAGACATGTCATGTTGATATTTTGTTACTTGAGTATTACTCAAGGGAGCCTTAGGTAAGGGACCCTCAAGTATTAAGGGACTCTTAAGTATGGACTACGAATATGCCCTTTAGACCATTTTCAGAGAAAGGAGAACACTGGAACACATTTCACACCTCAGCAGACTATTTGAGTAACTTCAGTGATACACTATACACAAGGAGATCCATGGCTAATTTTGAGGAGATAACAAAGGTTAAAACGTACAGGTAAAGGTTCGTGGTTAACTTAACTTATTTTCAAGAAAAGATATTGTATTGCAAAGAAATACCTAAACGATTAAGTAAATGTCACCGTCGTGGGTATTATTATTATTTAAAAACAAAAAGGTGCAGCCCGGGCTCCGACACACCAAGCTGCTGTTCCATTGCCCAGTAACTACTCCTCACACAGTGAGGAGAGCAATCACTGGGTCCGCGAGTCTTGCGCCCTAAGCAGACGGAGGGACCCAAGGATCACTGCCTTCTGCATTTTGGCGGCTAATATGTGCGCCGCCGCACGGCATACCGGCATTTTGCGCAGGGCAGAGAGCAGCGTATTTCTCATTCCACCTAGGGATTCAATGGTCATAACCAGCAGACCTACAGTGTGGTCTGGCCAGAGCCTGCGAAGTTGTCCGAGCAACTCAACTTAGAGACGATGTTCACCTCGGCAGGTGCCGGAAATTCTATAACGAACATCGGCTGCTGTTGATGGTCAAAAAGGACTATGTCGGGCTTGTTTGCCTGTACATGCCCGAGCGTGGGGAACGAGTAGTTCTAAACTACGGCATCTCTCGTTCTCCACGACGGAATCTATATCCCAGGAACGTATGGCAGCACCGTTCTTCGATCGATACCGTACGAAAACCCTAAATGCTAGTAAAGCTCTCGTAGAGCCGCGTAGTGCCGATGGACGTAAGCCGTCCCAGCGTACGTACACGTACAAGCCGACAAAAGATGCACAAGCATATATAGCGTCTGTCGGCAAGCTCTACAAGGGGTGTAGGATACTTCTACACCCATAACCCTATTACGGTATACCAAGGTGTTAAAGACACCGTATTGGCAAGGCATAATGAAGCCCTCAGTCTCCGAATTCAACTCACTAGACCTCAGGATAGATAAGGTCATCTGCTCAGACAAGGGATTTTGTATAATGCACTGGCTTATCTTTATGAAGTCTTAAAGGGAAGTCCACTTCGGCAGTTTTAAAGCTGGATTTTAATTGTGCCAGAGCAAGTTCCGTAATGAACTACTGACATCTCCACTTGAAACGGAGTGTAAGGCTGAGCTGCTCAGCAACTCGTTTCGCTTCCCTAAAAAGAAATACTCCTTTACCCGCATTCTAGTGCTCTAGCACAAAGCGGATCAGGGGATCGGTGCTATTTGTCACATAGCAGGCAGTGGCCAATACTACCTTATTGTGCAAACGCTCCAAACTCAATAGTCCACGCACCCCAGGTGTCGCGGGAGGTATATTCGCCTATCTTTGCTTTGTCCTGTCTTGAGATGAACCAATGCACATTTGTCTGTTCCGAACTCCATTCCGATAGCATGACTGTAATCCTGCACTACCCTCAGCGATTGATTTAGGGCACTCATATAAAATAAATGGGTGACATTGGGCTTCCGGTAATTGGACGTGCCATAGGTGAATCCTTTAGTATTTCTCAGTGCCATGGACAGAGGAAAAGGTGAGATGAAAAAGAGCAAGGGACTTAAGAGTCTTCTTGGAAGACATCTCTTTTGAATGACACCAACTCTGTCTGAACCCGAGTTTAACCTGGTGTTGTAGTGAACCGAGTCTTCCAGAGTGGCATCAGTTGTTTGATGCATCCCACTATCTGATCATCCACCGAACGACATTCCAACAGCCGCAAAATCAGCACATGAGACGAATGCCTTGCAATACTCAATCCAGGCCATAGAAAGGTTTCGCTTGTATTACACTTAACAGGCATTCCGTCCACCAAAGGGGCAGGCTGAGCTGGAGTACGAACATATTCCTACCTCCAAAGGTACGATGAATAGTCTCGCCAATTCTGAGAGGTAAGCGTGCTATGCTCTGGGTGAATTTCGCACCACCTCTCATACATGCGGGACATGGATCCCCTACAGCGCGGGCTACTGCTCTCGTAGCAGCTCAGCAGGTCATCTCTGAGCTCCATCGTCCACCTAAAATGGTCCATGTCATAGCGGGAATCATGGGCAGGGCAATCCGAAGCACGGCTCGGTGTGGGTGCTTTTCCTCCGGGGTGATCGAACTCGAAGGTAGGGTCTGTCAGGTGGTTAGCCTTAGGGCCCACAGTCCACATTTCCGGAGTTAGCCCTTAAAATTGCCTCCCGAGGATGCACCTGTGCCTTGCGGTCATACATTATTATTACTATTATCACTGCGGTAGCAACAAATGCTTTCTGGCTATGCCCAAGTCAACACCTGAACTATTATTGATTTGAATTTAGGAAGGATCGTACAATATTACAGGTCTTCAGGATTACAGGCTTTTGGAATATCTTGTGTGACCCTTCGTCCAGGCCCAACTATATAGGTGTAGTGTAAATGTGTTTGGTGTAAGGACTGAGACCGAAATAATTATGGGGACAATAGTAACTTTGTTCTGTTTCCAGAGTCGTTTTTTTTCTATGGCAAGGTCAGTGTATTTAGATATCTTCCCAGCGTCCGTGTTTTGGATATTCATATTATTGGGAAAAGCAATATCTATCAAATAGGTAATTTTGTCTGTGTTTTATTGAACGCTATATCTGGCCTATTTGTTGGGATAGTCTTGCCTGTATGTATTTCAACGTCCCAGTATAGTTTGTATTGATTGTTTTCAAGTAGGTACTACTATTGTTATTATTGTACTATTATTTTGACAATTTTACCTGCGTAGTTCTTAGCTATTCACATTATGGTCTTACTTCATAGTTTCAAATAAGTTACTCACTTTTAGATAATTTTGAACTATCTTGATTCTGGTACTGATGGGCATACATTGTTCTAAGGTTGTGTAGAGGTTGCATCTTGGAGTATTAGCAAATTTTCTATGGTCAAAGAGTAGATGATCCATAGTTAAGTGAGTATGGCAATGGCACATATCACACAAAGACAGTGGGCATCTCAACAAAAGACAGGGGGAGGTAACGTGAGTGTGGCCAATTCTTACGCAAACCAGATCCCTTCTTTTGAGGTTTTTAAGGTGAAGCTACCAATTGCCATTAATTGTAGGTTTTATGCGCCTCTAGCTTACATATGCTGTAATGCCATTCACTTCGCCATTGTAGATAAGATTTTATTTTCGTATAAGTTAAGGTCATCTGGGTACACTTTATTATCCGGTATTCCACCCTCTATGGCCTATGGAGCTGCAGAATCGGCTAGTAGTGTGCTGAATGAATATGTACAGATGGAATATGTTTCTGTAGCATAGCAAATTGTTTGGCTGTGTAAATAGATGCTATATCATTGAGTTTAAATCTAGATATTCCTCGGTTGGTAATAAGAGCCGCTCGCATGACTTCGGCAGTCTTGTATCTATCTGAATGAATGACTTCAGTTGGACTGACCCAGTGTCCATGAAAATTTTCTGTGCGTGGAAGCTCCAATATCCTTTCTAGTGCCATGCTAGTGAATAATTAAAGTGCGGACACAACTGTTTCTATATACAGCGTGAGCCAGTAGTGCGTGGACGGAAGATTGTGGGCTTACTAAAAAATATTTCAAAAATACGTCACTTAATCATGGTAGGGACCTTTAAGGGCTATAACGTAAAAATATTTTCACTTAAATTTTGACGTTTATACAGGGTGATTCATATCAAACTTATATTTTTTTGAATGGAACCCCCTATATATTATTGCGTATTTGGATTCCTCGGTGAATGGTCTAGTATCATGAATTTTATTTCTGGTTGCATATGATAGAGTACGTCATAAAAAGCATCTCATTTTTTTCTCCGATTTTTTTGGGCACAGGAAAGCCGTGAAAATAAGGAAAATATTTGAATTCTCCTAGGACAGTGACGTCACTGCCCTATAGGCGAACAGCCAATCAAAAGACAGATATGTGTGCTGTGTTGCCGCATTCTGATGGCGCGCGAAATGCCGGAGCTGTATGCGAGCTAGCTCATCTATCTTGTCTTCTGTTCCCGTCTGATATGTTTTGTGGTTTTAATGTCCCGTGATCCGAGATTCCAGGGCTGTTCCAAATTACGGTTCTATTACCGTCCTAGAACTATTTTCATCATGCCTCGCCTATTTTGTGATTCTAGAATCGATGATTGGTTGGTACGCTGGAGGACCAACCAATTACTGTTTTTAGAACTGTAAAATGGGGCGGGCCATGATGAAAACAGTTCTAGGACGGTGATAGAACCATAATTTGGAACAGCTCCTCCTAAAGCTAAGTTAAGGTTCCTGATCCGTCAATCCTGTCAATCAATCGTCATTCGGTCATTGTCATTTCCAAATTCCATTGGGCTTTGGCTGTAATTTTCAACAATCTTAAAGTTATGATTATTATTTGTTTGCGTTTATTTGTACAGGATATCATTTTATTCCATTTTACTAGATTTCAAGTTATTTTATCATAACATAACCAACAAGTATGAGTAAAATCGATAGTGGTTTCACAAAAGCCGATTCAGATAACGACCTGACTAAAGTTGATATGGCTATGGTGAACGACTTTTATGTGGATAATATGCAGTTCTTCAATACGGAGATGAGAAACGTGAAAGCTAAGAAGTGAGTTTCAAAATATTTATAACACTTGGGATAGCAAATAACATATTTATGTGAAATATAAATGTTTTGCGAGTCGTAGCTGTTCTTGGCAACAATGCACTGCTGATAATTGGCGCGGTTGGCACTGATTGGCTGAATTTGAATTCCTTTCTTTAAACTTTAGAATGGAATTACTAAAAAACAAAATGATGTAGAAAGTAACGAAATGCAGCAGAACGTTTATTTTTGTATGCACTAAGCGGTCATAATAATTAAATCATTGTTCTTAACCTCGTGATACTAGTCCATTCTAGTGTGACTTTATGAATCGTACATGGAACTTTAGACAACCGCAGGGAGGTGTTCTGTCACCACTGCTTTGGAACGTGGTCCTGGATACCCTCATCAATCACCTCAACAGCAAAGGACACTACACAATAGCATATGCGGATGACATAGTCATCCTGCAAACAGGTAGATTTGAGAACACATTGGGTGAACGCACCCAAGTAGCACTCAAATCAATAGAAAAGTGGTGTCTAGAACACTCATTGTCCATCAATCCCAAGAAGACTGAGGTGGTTCTGTTCACCAGAAAAAGGAAGATCAGGGGCCTAAACCCCCCTGAGCTTCTCAGTGTCAAGCTACATTTCTCTGAAGAGGTGAAATATCTTGGTATTACCCTCGACAGAAGGCTGACGTGGAACTCTCACTTAGATAGTAGAGCCAAAAGAGCATATGTCGCTTATGAACAATGTCGGCGAACAGTGGGACGCACTTGGGGCCTGTCGCCAAGAGTTACCCACTGGATCTATACCACAATCATTAGGCCTATGCTAACGTATGGAGCCATTGCCTGGGTACCTAAAGTTCTGCAGGCGACGGCGATTAATAAATTATATAAAATACAACGTATGGCCTGCATTAATATAACAGGAGCCATGAGCACAACACCGACTGCTGCTATGGAAGTAATAATTGGCATTACCCCTCTAGATATTTACATCAAAGAGGTTGCGTTACTGTCAATGTTACGACTTCGCACGGTTGGTATTAATCCAGATGTAGGTATGGGACGACTGAGGCAGCTGGTATGGCGGGAAGCGCTAAAGGCACTACCCATGCTACAAGCAACCAGCGACTCAATTAAACCAACATTCGTTTTTAAGAAACCCTACAAAATAGAGATTAAACAGAATGTTGAGCCAAATGTGACAAATGCAATTTGCATATACACAGATGGCTCCAAAACAAGGGAAGGCACTGGATGTGGTGTATACTCCAGGTCTTTAAACCTAAGAACAAAGTGGGCTATGGGCAAACACGCCAGTATCGTTCAAACGGAACTGGCTGGCATATGGATAGCCGCAAATGAACTAGCCAGGAGAGATGTATCTGGCAAAACTGTAGCAATCTGCACTGACAGCAGACAAGCACTTCTAACCCTGAAAAGACCTTGTATCATCTCAGGGCTAGCAATGGAATGCCACCAATCTTTAGCCCATGCTTCGGACAAAAACAATATTGTACTGAGGTGGGTTAAAGGGCACAACAACAACAAAGGCAACCGTATAGCGGATGGTCTAGCCAGGAAGGCCGCTGACCAAAGAATTTTAGGACCATGTGACCTTTCTGGAATGTCGACAACCACAATTTCGGAAATAGCCAAAAAACACTCCCATGCCCAAATGGTAAAACGATGGGAAGAACTACAAGGATGTCGATTTGCCAAGGAAACCCTTGCAGGTTTTGACATGGCAATATCCAAGAAGTATTTGGCGATGACCAGACCAAACCTACGTCTCTTAGTAGGATTCCTGACTGGCCATTGTCAACTGAGGAAACACCTTCACACTATGGGGTTAAGTGACACACCGATATGTAGAATGTGTGAAAGTGAAGACGAAACTGTGGAACACGTCATATGTGAATGCCCAGAGTTATCTTCTATTAGAGAGTGTGCGTTCGGCGAGTCTTGGCCTACACCTGCCCACATAAGGGAGATGTCCCCTAGCGACTTGTTCACCTACATACAATTGGCAGGATGGATGATGACCTGAGGAAACAACTCCCTGGGAGGATGCACAGTGGGCAAGTTGTGGCCTAAGTGCAGTGGGACCACTCACCCTCCCCACTCTACAGATACAGATGGAACTTTAGACGAACCGTTTAGGCGCAAGCCACCATTTTTTGTATAAGTAGGTATCAGAAAAAAATTGAATATCGCAGCGATTATAGAACTTAGAAGGCCGTGACAACAACAAGTATCTATTTCACCAATTTACTCTTACAGCATTTCTGCGTTGATAAAGAATTCGAGATATGTGGCATTTCCTATAAACATGATTGTGGAAAAGTAATTATTATATGCTGCTATAGATCACAAAATTCTAGCTGTGCTACGTTCATAAAATCCTCATATGTTCTCAACTCAGTCTACACACACCGTTCTCTAGAATTCCGAATGCTATGTAATGAATTATTTGGTTTAACTCCTAGAGTCAACTAAAATTTGCGTTTATAATAATTCGTCGCTTTCTAAAATTAACAAATCTGAACAAAAAGTGATTATTGCACTATCTGACAGGTGCAATTCCTAATAGATAAGACAAAAATCCGAACAAAAAACGAAACATGAACAAACTAGGGTAGGTCCATCTTTATACACAAGCCTAGATTTACAATTTTTATGTTAGATCTCTCTTATTTTTCAGTTTTCTGAAAAAAATTATATGGAAGACTAGTTTATTTCAACGGCTTCTATACACAGTTAAAAAAAGTATCGTCTTAGGACTGTAGATATTAAAGAGAAAATCTTAGGGTTGTGGCCAAAATTTTGAAAATAAACACGGGTCACTGCATAAAGGAAACTACCAAGTTTTCGGCAATGTTTATTGCCATCAGCGAGGCTTTAATGTTGAGGCTTGCTCGAAAAAAAAACAGAAATCTGCATTGAGTCACAGATTTTCAAATATAATTCTCAAACAAAAAAAATTTCAAACAAATTTTAGCTAATTTAACTCGGTGTCTTCCACAACACAGGTACAGAAACAACCAACACATAGGTGCAAAATACAAACGAAACAACGAACTTTACATGTTTAAGTCACCCGAAAAATTACAAAATTCGTGGTTTGAAAACACACATGTTAGGATTTAAATCTTTTAGAAGGTCGTTGTTTATTTTGTAATTTACACCTATGTGTTGGTTATGTGACCTGTGCTGCAGATACTGCGCCAATTTTTAGGGTTTAGTTTAAAATGCTATACTGTCCCGCTTTTCAGTGATAGGTATGTATCATGGGGTTCATAGGTATTTTTTGTAAAATATACCAACAAGGAAAGCGAACTTTTAATTTAGTATCTACTTCCTTGTCGCACAAAGGATGGCGCGTGAGGACCCTGGGCGTCCAAGACTACGGGGCCCCCAAAATGTCGGGGCCCCTCCGCAGTTGCAGGCCCTGCGGGCCCTTAATTATGCCACTGGTTAACTTATTTATTTGTAATGCTCTTTTTGTCGTTGTACCACAGATAATGAATTAAAAATTAAACTGCTATAACGAAAAACATTAATACCAATACTGACTTTTTTCTTAATTCCTATACTCAATTAGAGGGATCAAAAAAAGCAAATAGATTCAAAATAATCTTTATTCCCGGTAAAATAATTAATAATAATTATAACAAACATTAAAATCTTGAGTATATCATAACAAAAAAGTTATTATTGTGCATAAAACGTCTATCACACCTACGAACACATAAATGTCATTGGAAAATTGTTACATATTTTGATCTTGGAGCAAAGTGACCGCAAATGTACGACTCGCGTACGCCAAAGCCATATTTTACCATATAGGTACCTATTGTGTTCCACACACAAGGACACAGGCACGCATAAAACTTATAGGAACACAAAATAGTATGTGATAGTAAAACAGCGAATGCACCTCACACCTGTAACTGTGCTGTAACCACTAACGGGTAACGACTGACTGAAATGTAAAACAAAAGTGAAGAGCATCTATCTCCATCACACTCAAAAGAGATGGAGCATGGTAAACATCCCCCACCTCGGGATACGACCGTTATGCGTATTTCGCGACATCACAGCTGTAATATCCTTTAACCCTTACAATTAAACTGTTTAATTGGAAATTGCAGTACTTTAACCAATTTAATTGTCATTGTAACCTGAAGTGTCTACGATTGTCTATGATAGGAATACTCTCAATGACAGTTACTGATTCATTATTATAGTAACTCTCGTTAATCATTACTATTAAAATGTTTAATTGAAAGTAGTAGTACTTAAACCAGTTTAATTGTTACAATAATATGCGTTCTGTGAGAAAATCGAAGTATTAGAATTCAGTTTTTTGAACTGACTATGAAGCTACATTTCAGAAACAGGATGCAACTTTAATATAGGCTATTAAAAATGTACCAGTTAAACACTTTATCAGGACTGGTTTTCTCAGTGTACACCACGCGACTAAGCTAAACTCGTCACTCGAGTATACGCGACTGACTTTTGTGTTTCGTGGTGTAACACTAAATTTGAAACTTTCAACTGAGGTTAGATTCGGTGGGGTGTGTAGTTAGTACTAACATCTTTTACCCTCTGTGATCAAAATTTCCTTTCTTTCCTGAGGTGAGACAAATTTATTCTATTCATTAGACAACGGTAGCGTAAGGTCTCAACCCAACTTCAACCCCTGGAAAGTATCTTTATCTCATCAGAAAAGTTGAAAAAAAAAACAGATATAGGCATAGGGGCTTGATTTATGGAAGTAGACGAGAGGGGGGCTGACACCCCCCTCACTCAAGACAGGATAAATCAAATTATATTAGGCGACTCTTCTCCAGAAATCTCCAATACAGAATCGGTATGTCAAGGTCATAATGCGAGGGAAAAAACACCGGTTGAAAAAGACAAAAAACCATTTATCTACAAAGACAATGATGCAGGACCATACGTCGTCGTGTTAGAATCCACAGAAACAACGGGTGATAATATAGGGAGGCATAGCCATGTGATCCTGGCTAAAGACATCTATGACCTAAAATTAAAAAATATCAAAAAAGTATCTATTAAGGGGAAAAACAAACTTGCAACAGAATTTCTAAATGCCACTTCCGCTAACGAATTTTTAAAAAACCCGAAATTGCTTCAAAAAGGATATAAAATATATATCCCAAATAACTATGTAACATGTAAAGGGATAATTAGAGCAGTTGATTCCTCAATCTCCGAGGAGCAGCTGCTTGGACATTTGGAATCAAACTATGAAATCCTAGAGGCAAAACGTTTGAACAGAAAAATCTTTAACTCTCAGAATGAAGTTGAATACAAACCTACTGGGACCATCCTCTTAACATTCGCGGGAACCACCCTACCTAAAGACGTCAAACTCTATTATCTTGCGTTTGAAGTGACACCATATGTGCCACCCGTCACCCAATGTTTTAACTGCTTTCTATATGGACATACACATACACATTGTAGGGGTAAAAGGAAATGCTTTAACTGTACGTCAGTAGAACACCATTATGAACAGGGAGAAAAAAACTTTGAATGTCAGAGGGTTTGCTACCATTGCAAGAGTTCAGAACATTTCTCCACCTCAAAGGGATGTCCTGAGTATATCCGGCAAAAACAAATGAAAGAACTCATGGCCTTAGATAATTTATCATATTATGATGCAAATAGAATATGCCCCAAAACTTATCTTCCTGAAACAACAAATACCAACATAAATGAAAACTTCAATTATAGACTAAATGACTTTCCACGGCTAAACAAACATCAACCTCTACCAAACACTTCAACCCCAATTAATCATCGCCGTCTTGTAGCACATGAAAACATGGTAAAAACCAAACGCACATATGGACAAGCTATTAAATCACAAGCCAAAAAAAGACACGTGCAAGACCAAAACCAAACATATGATAAATCAGCACACAATAAAGCACTCTTTTTCCCGAACTCGCGCCCCTCTTCTTCTTCTTCTTCTCTACCAAAATCCCCAACATTTTCGCCTGCCAGTGCCACTCATCGTTTCTCTACTCAACCAGGTACGTCCAACTCTCAAGATAAAAACATAACTAACCCCTTACAACAACTTTTTGCACATTTTATTAATTTATCTGCAGAAAACCAAAAACAAATGTTAGATCTCATCCTCAATCACTTTCCTCAGAACGCCTCCCCTCGCTCTAGAAGAACATCAAACAATTCTTTAGACTCTGAACCTCAATCATTTTAAGCCCAACCAGAAATATGGAACATTCCATAGGTAATATAAAAATATTACAGTGGAACATTCGTAGCTTTAATAGCAACCGAGCTAACCTTATTCAATTTATTAGATCACAGAAACCAGATATCATTCTACTGAATGAAACATGGTTAAACACTGGACAGTCAGCTAATATTAACTACTATGACTTTATTCGATGCGATAGAGAGGACGGTAAAGGTGGAGTAGCCACTCTAATTAAATCCAACATTAAATATGAAGTAATACCAAACCCACCAAATTTATGTACAGTTGCTCTTCAATGTTTGATTATAAGGGTGGGAGATGCATTCATAATTAACATATATTCAGCCCCTCGTGCTCCCATTTCCTTTGACGCCTTACAACAACTAATACTTACATTAAATGGATTCATCATTATAATGGGAGACCTAAATGCTCACCATACTGAGTGGGGGAGCTCCCATTGCAACCCCAACGGCAGGACAGTTTGGGATCTAATAACAATAAATAACCTTGTTGTCCTAAATGATGGAAGATCCACAAGACTGATTGGTCCTCTTGAACAACCAAGCCCCTTGGATATAACGCTGGTGTCAGCATCCTTAGCCTCCTCTTGCCAATGGTCGACTCTAACCGACTGCGGAAACAGCGACCACTTCCCCACAATCTGCCAGATTAACGAAATACAATACAACACAGCAAATAATAAATACATTCGCAATTTTAAAAAAGCGGACTGGAAGAAATACAATGATGTACTACATGCCCAATTACAATTAGGAGGGGATTGGGATTACAACAGATTGACCTTCATGATCAATTTGGCAGCCAATTCCTCCATACCCTTGAGACAGCAAATAAATGAACAAAAGAGACCAAAAAGCCCTTGGTGGGATGCAGAGTGTGATGACAAGGTGCGAATTAGAAAAGCTGCATTAGACAACTTCAAAAACAACCCCACATTAGACAATTATATTGAAGCAAAAAAAATTCGAGCAGTCACCAACAGATTTCTTAAAAAGAAAAAAAAATATAAATTCAAAATTTTTTGTAATAGTCTTAACAGAAAAACTGACATCTCCCACATTTGGAAAACAGTAAAAAAATTCACAGATAACAAACACACAATCGCGCGAAAAAATTTTCCGAGCACACAAGTGGCTCTAACGCTCCTACAGAATCTAGGAACATGCAATATAGAACCAGAGTTTTCATTAAAACCGATAGTTAATAACATACAAGATTTTCACCTGATTGAATTGGAACATTGCCTAAAATCTCGGAAAGACTCTGCAGTAGGTCTGGATCAAATCTCATACTCAATGCTCTTGAACCTCCCTATAGAGCTCAAACAATCTCTGTTAAATATATTTAATGAATGTCTAATGGGCAATCCATTACCTCCTACTTGGAAGAATTATTTGATACTCCCCTTCCTAAAAAACAACAGAGATCCATCAAATCCAGATAATTATAGACCCCTCGTCCTCAGTTCATGCCCCCTCAAAGTTCTGGAACACTTGTTAAAAACGAGACTAGACTGGATGCTAGAAAATAAAAACATTTTCCACACACATATAACAGGATTTCGACAAGGCCATTCTACTTATGATAATCTAGCCTTTCTTGTATCCCATATTCATCTAGCCTTTTCGGAAGGAGAACAGGTATTGGCCGTTTTCTTAGACATCAAGTCAGCCTACGATAACGTCAATTTATATAAACTCTATAAATTCTTAACAGAAATAGACATCCCCATGGAATACTGTAACTTGATATTTAATATCCTAAATCATAGGAACCTCTACATAATGAACAATGACCAACATACACTAGGTCCCATTGAAGGTTCAACAGGCCTACCTCAAGGGTCTCCACTAAGCCCACTTCTCTTTAATATATATATAACATCATTATTTCAAGCCACCCCTCCCAATATTCACTTGTTGAGTTATGCAGATGACCTAGTCCTATTCACACGAGGCAGTAACCACAATAACATGATAGAACAAATGAATTCAACAATTGGGCACATTTATAACCTCTTGAGGGTGAATAACCTCAGCATATCCAACCAAAAAAGCTCTGGACTTTTATTTTCCAAAGGACGCTATACCCGGTGCCTCCCCCCACTATTGATCAATCTAACACCCATCCAAATCGTTGACCAATATAAATATTTAGGAGTAATGCTGCATAAAAACCTAAAATGGGATATACATATTGGTAATGCCATCACAAAAGCAAATAAAGGGATAAGGCTTCTCAAAATTTTTAGTAAAGTCAAATGGGGCATAGACCCGGTTACATTACTTACCCTGTTTAACGCCCTAGTCAGGCCTCACCTGGACTATGGCAGCTTCCTCTTCCAACCGGCATCCAAAAGAGCGTTAAATAAATTGGACACAAGTTTCTATCAGGGATTACGAGTTGTTATTGGTTGTATGAAATCTACACCAAAAAATTGCATTCTTGCGGAAACAGCCCAAACCGATCTCCACCACCGTAGATTATGGCTTGGATGTAAATTTCTATTGAAAAAGTGCAGATTTCGAGACCATCCCCTTACAAAAGTGTTGAATGAATTAACTTCACACGTAGACAACCACACTGGTTACTGGCGGAATAAGTTACCTCCTCTCTTGACCATAGGATACAATATCTTAAAAAATCACACAGCACATATATACTCCAACTCCAAACTACCAAACTACATCTTTGACTTGAAAATACACTACACCAAAATCCCAGTTGTTAACATGCCAATAAGTAAAACTCACACAGATATTCCACAACTTTTTCTAGCCCACACTATTCAACTACGACAATCACACACATTCATCTTCACGGACGCCTCCAAACAGGGAGAAAGATGTGGAATTGGAGTGCATATCCCTCAACACAACATAAATTATGCAGAACGGTTACCAAACAGTCTGAGCATCTGTACCTCGGAGATGACTGCCATCAAAAAAGCTTTAGAGTTTATTTCACTAAAGAACATCCTGAACCCCATAATATTTTTGGATAGCAAAAGTTCAGTGCTCAAGTTAACCAAACTAGGCATCCATAGTGACACAGACTATGCCTCCCTAGAAATCAAAAACATCATCATAGAATTACAAAATAGCCAAATAAACACCAAACTCTCATGGATACCAGGACACTCAAAAATCCCTGGAAACGAAGTGGCAGACAGATTAGCCAAAATAGGAGCAGGACTTAATGCTCCTATGAGAATGTATATACCGCTAACAGACATCCTGACCAATGTGAAACACGATATCAAACAACAGTTCATCCAGGCATGGAAACACAGCTACAGAACGAAAGGAAAATGGTACTTCTCCATTCAACCCTCTTTTCCCAACAAGCCTTGGTACACTGATATGCCATACATGGACAGAAGACATATCACCACTATAATTCGCCTAAGGACAGGGCACGGTCTATATAAACAACATCTACACAAAATAGGCATAGAAACAGATCCATTCTGTGAATGTGGACGGATCGAAAATTTGGACCACATTTTTTTTGAATGCCCAATATATCACATACAAGAATTTAATCTGTATGAGGAATTACAGAGAAGTGGGATTACAATTCCTCTCAATCTATCGCATGTTCTACATTATTTGACCTATGAACGAATTGCCTTACTTATCAAATACATCACAATTAATAAAATCAATTTATAATCATTGTCTCAGATCCTTATCTTTTATTCCCTGGGTGCTCATCCCTTCCGAGGCAACATTTCGGGCTTTGTGTACAGTACCTCCGTTGCCCGGGTACGAGAAGAGTCTATACCTGTGTTGTGCTATCTGTCTTACTAACTCCCCCACCCCACACCAGTACGGTACATGTCAGTCATAGTAACAACAGTTTTAGTAAATCATTTTAGTAAAGTGTGATAGTCAGTAATTGTCATAAAAGTATTTTTAACCCGGACTGTAAAATGGCACTGAGCCAGACAAATTTACAGTCTATCTAATGTGCTGGCCAATTACATCACAGTGCAGGCGCCAATAAACGATAGAAGAAGAAGAAGAAGAGTATACGCGACTAATGGAGGGTTAAAAATGAGTACAAAATCTCGTAAATCGCCTAATAAATAATCAAGATGGCATTACAACTGCGTGAAGTCATGTAATAATGATCAGAAAATTGTATTAGTCATAAAAACGTAAAGAAACGATTAATCTTTTTTGCAATATTTTTTCTCGATAATTTTATTTGTATATTTATTCATACTTCAAACTTGGTCAGCAGAAATCCAGAACACATCCCCACAATCATTTGGTTCACAGAAAACACATCACACATCCCCACAACCTTCTCAAAACATTTGTTATTGTTGGTTCGACTACTTGTAATATGGTGATTGTACGCATCAGTGTTTCATTAATTTTTATTAATTTTTGTTTTGGGAGTCTTTAAGATGTTCCATGGAATGTGGACAGATTATACCAGTTTCCAATCGTTTTTCATTTTCACTTCATACTTAAAAATTGTCAACCCATTTTCACATTAGCGCTTACTGATATCCCAGTTACAAATAATATGCTGATACGGTGCCAATAAAAGCTAGAGTTTGTTCCGAAAGCATGTCTATCAAACGTAACCCGTCTACAGTAGCTAAGCATGTGTTATCGAATTATAACTATGACCTGCTAGAATAAACTTACCTATACACTTTTTCCTCGATATCCATCGTGTTTTGTGCAACCACTCCAAAAATCAGTGTTTCTAATCAAACTGCACATCCACAAATAGCTCCTCAAGGCTATATCCGACATTTATGCATATTTACTACACTGTATATCCGGAAAACAATAATACCCAGGAAATTTACCGCAACTTTTACACGAAGGGTTGAAGGGAAACTGTATTCGTTGCATCGATTATCAAAATATATGTTGGAATTCCTGCTGACCTTGAGGAGAATTGGGCAATGTTCATTGGAAAACCGAGGGAAAACGGGTGTCTGGAATGGAACGTCTGCGCATGCACGATGAACACGTAGGGGTCGAACCAGTTGCGGGGAGCAGGATAAATCTTAAGGCTGAACAATACCCAGCCGTAGTCCGTGACCCAGCCAAACGGTAAATGGTCATAAAAATAGTCGAGTATAGATTGACTCGGTATTTCCTACGCATTATCAAGTTTCGCACGCAATGTTTTTTTTTTATAACTGAGCAGACCAAAGTACCGCGGCTGCTGTGAAAGGGTTATGTTAGAGGAAGTTTGTTAACGCGAGATTTGAATGGGCCAATATCCGCAGGCCCAATAAATACATCTTCTGGCAGTCCATTCCAAGCCTTGGACATCCTGGGAATAAATGTGCGGTTGTACCGCTCAGTTCTTGATGTATGAAGAACGACCGTCTTAGGATGAGATGCAGCGGTCGCACGGGTATATCTGATAGGTTCAGTGAGCGGCGGAACGATAGAGGATAGCTCACAGGAGCAGATTCCGTTGGAATATCGGTAGAAGAGTGAGAGGTCACCAACAACACGCCGGTGAGAAATTGACTGAAGGTGGCGCGTTAAGGCCGGATCGCCAATTAGTCGAATTGCCCTTCTCTGGACGGCATCTAGTATAGACAGGGTAGTGGGGGCAGCAGCTCCCCAGATATGAGAGCAATACTCCAGGCAAGGTCTTATCTGGGCTTTATATAGCGTGAGGAGGTTACATGGTGAGAAATACTTTCTGGCTCTAAATAGGTACCCAAGCTTTTTACCAGCAGTTGTTGCAATTGACGCGACGTGTTCGTGCCAGATCAGATTTTCTGTAATGTTGACTCCTAACAGCTTGAATGAGTGACTGACCTTGGCAGCGCCTGGTTGTCCATTAGAACCTGGTGTTGGCTTGAGCAATGTTTAACGTGATGAAACATTTCGGTTTAAACTCAGGACAGACTTTCGATAAAAATAAAAACTATGAATTAATAAACAAATGATTATGGACCAGCAATTTTTTAATTTTTGGCTTACTACTACTTCCCACACCATAGGTGACTTTTTGTTATGTCCGCTAGGCTTGGATGTACGTTGGGCCGTAGCTAGGCGTTGACCATGGGGGGGTTCATGTTGACCTTGAGGGGGTTCATGTAAAAAAGAAAATACTTGTAATGACTTAGGTCCGTATTCATAGTTGTTCCTCTAGTAGTAGTGTGGCTTTCCTTGTGTATCTGTTTCCTAGACAACATCTACATTACGGGGGATTTATTTGGCAATGTTGTCATATTTCAAATATATGTCAGTCGTGAGTGAGCGCTCGGCAAAGGCAGACCTCTTTTTGTCGAAACCGAGTAGTGAACAAAAAGCGATTTGTGTCGCGCAGTGTATTATACAGGTAAAACTCGTCGCATATTTACTATCAAGTAAACGATATGGAAGAAAATTCGGGCGGCTCGGAAGAGCCGCCCCCTGAGGTAAGTACAGATAAAAACATAAACAATGAAGAGATTGATCTAACAAGGTATGACTTTAATAATAAATATACGTCAGCAGATGCTGGACCCTTTTTTGTTTACATCGAACATAAATTAAAAAACGTCGGAAGATTGTTTCCCATAAGAGTTGGTCACTATCTCCAACAAATATCTGATTTTAGAAAAGATATTATGGATATCAATTCATTAGGAAAAAATAGGGTAAAGGTGATATTTAAAAATTTTCATATTGCGAACACACTTATAAATCATCCATGTATTGTAGACAAAGATTTAATAGCGTAATACATACCCACATTTTTTACACAAAAGAAAGGAGTAATTAAACTCGTGGACACGTATTTCGCAGAGGAGTATCTGAAACAAAACATAACTTCCACAGTAAAGGTCACAGAGGTTAAACGCATGAAACGGAAAAAGTCAAATTCCGACGGTACAGTGGAGTATGCAAACAGACAAATGATAGTGGTTACTTTTTTGGGAAACAGACTTCCTGAGTCCATAATAATAAACATGTGCAAATTCCCAGTTGAACCATACGTTTATCCAGTAGTGCAATGCTTCAACTGCTTAAGATATGGACATGGTGCAAAAATGTGTAAAGGTAAACGCCGCTGTCGGGGTTGCGGTGGCGATCATGAGGAACAGACGTGTACAACAGGCACATACTGTATTCACTGTGATTGCCAGGATCACTCGACAACTTCCAGACTTTGCCCAGCATACAAAAAACAATTAACTATCAAAAAAGTTATGGCTAACAAAAATATTTCTTTCAAAGAGGCTGAGACTCTAGTACAAAACCCATTATACGACAAAATTGTAACCAATAATAGGTTTGATATTCTAGACAACTTAAATAACTTTCCCGAACTACCCACAGGCAACACCTCAACCAACACATTCATAAAAAGACCCAAACGTCAAAACATCATAACAGAAAATACTTCCAGGAAACGGAAAGCATCGTCTCCCCCTACCACCCCCACTTCCTCAAACCCAAACCCTATACCACGTAGTACTAATAGAAATAAACCTACCAACTCAAGCATACTGCCTAACCCATATAGAGATGAACTTATTGAATTTAAAGAAAAAATTATAAATCAAATAACTATCTTAGTAAATTCTTTAAAAGACAACCCTAAGTTAGTCAATCAAATCCAACCCGAAGAAATAATTGCAAAAATGATGGATGTTTCAGATAAAATGGACTATATAGAACTTAGTGACGACTCATCATATTAAAATGCTTATACTCCAATGGAATGCTAGGTCAATCATACCTTTTACATTTTTTAGCAGAGCATCAAGCTGATGTAATAACATTATCGGAAACATGGCTCAAGCCAAATCAGGTATTTAATCTCAAGTGATATAACATTGTAAAGAATTGTAGAATGGATGGTTACGGCGGAGTCGCTATTTTAATAAAACAAAATTTAGTTTTTACGGAAATTGCATTTAATTCAAATGGATACAACAGTAACATTGAAATATGCGGTATAAGAATATGTGACTTAGGTATAAATATAATTTCAATATATAAACCTCCTGATGAAAAAATATCACGACTTGAGTGGGAAACTCTATTCAATAATTTCCCTAAGTCTAACACTATCATCTGTGGTGATTTCAACGCACACCACTCTTTGTGGGGATGTGCGAGTGATAGTGAACAAGGAACCACCTTAGCAGATTCACTAGATGGCACCTGTTTTATCGTTATAAACGATGGCAGTCCCACAAGAATACAAACTCCAGTAAATGCTCCATCAGCAATAGACTTAACTGTAGTATCGACTAATCTAGTCGATAAAGTAAATTGGTCATTAAAAAATGACTCCATGGGTTCTGATCACTTACCCATATTAATCAGCCTTTTGACTGAGAAGAATGTATTCCCTATCAATCCAACTACTAGATGGAATCATGATAAAGCAAACTGGGAAATATATCAAGAAAGTATTAGAAATACCCTACCAAGTGTGGACTGTACAAACAACTCCGGTAAATTCATGGCCCTATTTCATGCAATCAATACCGCTGCTGATGAAGCTATGCCCATCAAAAGACCTTTTCAACCTAAAACTATCCAACCTGTTTGGTGGGACTACGAGTGCTCGGAAATTACGGACTTGCGTAAAATGGCTCTTAGACACTACAAACTATTGTCTAATTACGACAACTACTTACAATATAGAAATTTAGAGGCAAAAGCTAAACTAATTTTTAATAAAAAAAAGCGTAATAGCTGGAAAAATTTCGTTAACAGGCTCAATAAAAACACTCCGCCATCTGAAATTTGGAAACATATGAAAAAAATAAAAAATTCATCAGTACAGCATAAAAAAACGATCTTATCTAACGAAATAATTAACAAACTATTGGACTTTTTCGCACCTTGTTCTGTATCGCGCCAAATTTTTCGGAAAATTAGTGTAATACAAAGAAATAACTGTGGTGAAATCGGTAAACCGTTTTCCTTTGATGAGCTAGAAATTGCATTTAAAAGCACAAACAACACAGCTCCGGGATTGGACAGTTTTACATATCAAATGATCAGGTGTTTGCCAAATTGCGCTAAAATCATAATTTTAGACATTTTTAATGACTGGCGGATGAAGGAAGACTTTGTGGAAAACATGAAGGAGATAGTGTTATGTCTTATCCAAAAACCAAATAGAGACCCTGAGCTCGTGGAGGCTTACCGACCTATTTCCTTGACGTCTTGCATAACAAAGACCTTCGAGAGGATGGTTAGAGCTCGTTTAGAGTGGTTCTTGGAGTATTACGCCCGCTTGCCAAGTACACAGTATGGCTTTAGGAAAGGTTGCGGTACGATAGATGCTGTCACTGATTTGGTTATGGATATCTACAACAGCTTTTCTAGCAAAAAATACGTAGCCTGTCTATTCTTAGATATCAAAGGAGCTTACAATGACGTTAAACTGGATGTCCTTTATTGTAAATTAAAGCGCATGGGTATTAGTGAAGCTGTTGCCAGATGTATTTTAGCCCTATACACAGACCGAAAAATATTCATTCGAGATCATAACAATGTCTTACATGGTCCACGTATTGCCAGAGACGGTATCCCACAGGGATCAACACTGTCTCCTACCCTGTTTAATATATATACTGCTGAGTTGCATGACATGTTTGACGATGACTGTAATATTGTGCAATACGCAGATGATATATGTATATACACCATCCATAATTCGTTAGACCAGTGTATCAGAAAATTGGAGTGCGTAGTGGATGTGGTTCAAAACTGGCTTATGGAGTTGGGAGTCAGTATGTCTGCAGAAAAATCTGCTATCGTGTTCTTCACACGACGCAGATTAAATAATGTGGGCACTGAGCTGAAATTACGAGACATCATCTTCCGAGTGTCTGATCACATCAAATACTTGGGAGTAGTGCTCGATTCGAAATTGCTGTGGACGAAACACATTCACTACATGAAAAGACGTTGCGAGAACGGTTTAAATATGCTCCGTTACGTCACCAAATTTAAGTGGGGTGCTGACCCCTATATTGCACTCCTCTTCTATAAATCATACATAAGGTCTAACTTGGATTATGGATGCGTGCTTTACGGTTCTTCATCGAAAAGCAATCTAATTATAATAGATAGAATACAATATAAAGCTATACGCACTTGTATAGGGGCAATGAAGTCATCTCCATGTCCTGCTTTACTAGCAGAGTCCAATGAACCGCCCTTGCATATTAGACGGCAATACCTGGCCCAAAAGCTCATTATCAAATATAGATCATTTAACCCAATATTAATAAAAAAAATGCTCATTTAGCATAAATGACCTCAGTCATCCATATTGGAGATTCAAGAAATCACGTATCCTGGCGCCATCCTTCACTGATACCAGCGAATTTCAACAGTACATAAATACCACAGCAAAATATCCATTATTTGAACATCCGTTTAATGTCAGAATAGCTAAATGTGATGTGGTGTACCCGCCCTATACAGAAAACAACCTTTTAAATGTCTCCATACTGCGTACAGCGTTGCTCAATTCAAGGGTGGAAATGCAGGTTTATACTGACGGCTCCAAGAATCTGACCAGAACGGGATTTGCATATTACATCCCCGATCCTTTGTATATATATCAATGTAGAATCCCGGACTTTTGCTCAATTTTTACAGCAGAAGCTGCATCGATCACAATGGATAATGTTGAATATTGATTGTCCCACAGACTCCCAGTCAGTACTTAAGTGTATAGAAGGTCCAGCTGTTAGACACTATAATAATGCTGTAATTCTTGAAATAAGATTCATTTTATGCAGGTTAGCGGAAAAGCATATCGTCATAATTTTTTTTTGGGCAAAAGCTCATATAGGTATACAGGGTAACGAAATAGTTGACCAGGCAGCTAAGAATGCCTGTCAAATAGAAACCATCTCTGAAGGCTTTATATTACCCAGTGACATAACATCTTTCTTCAAACGTGATATATTTAAAAAGTGGAAGGAGGAATGGAGCTCTTACTGCAGCCTCTCAGTAAATCACTACACAAAAATTAATCCATCTGTACCTGTGAGGCCTCCTCACATATTTGAATACCAGGTCAACAGGTTCTACTCCTCTACGATCACGAGATTGAGACTCAACCATGGCAGATTCAAAGCTCATCTGAATAAAATTGGGATAGAGAACTCCCCAAATTGTATCTGTGATGGCGCCAGCATAGCCGACTGGAACCACATATTCTTCGCATGTGAAAGTAATAAAATATTCATTAACAGCCTTATTAACAGATTAATCTTGGAAGACAATATCCACCCACCCTTCAATATATCAAATCTCCTAGCTTTAAAAAGAAAATCCATACATGATAAAATTGTTCAATTCATCATATTAACAAAAACCCTAATCTAAGATGAAGAGCCAAAGAAAACATCTATGACGTGATAAATTACCAAATACTAAATTTCTGTGGCTAATGGACTATTTCTGAAGCCAACCGCTCCCTCCGAAAAAAAAAAAATAAGTCAATTTGTTATGCCAATGCCTACGCATTTTGACGTTTTCTGTTATCTTTTTTGTTTTATGCCAGTATTTCGTATTTTGTGCCGGACATTTTACCGGACGTGACAGAAACTGACAGCACTGTACTCCAAAATTAACCTACAAAATCGCCTTAAATGCAACGAAATATCATGTTGATATCGAGGTCACTGATACATAATATATGTGCCTCTCAAATCGTTGGCTATAGTCAGTATGCTTCTGAATATAAAGAATAATGAATCTTCAGTCTTGGTAGCACTGCCCACAGATTCATGAAATCTTGGTATTTATCTAAATGTAGGCCTAAGGTTTTAGAATTCCATTAACTTTGTAAGTAATGATCATCTAACCATCAGCTATTGCCTTTTTAATGGAGGATTTAGGTCCGTATTCATAGTCGTTTCTCAAGTATCCTTTGAGTAGATATTACTCAAGGGATACTTGAGAGTTACTCTTTCCTTGTGTATGTTTCCTAGACAACATCTGCCCAACGGCGAGATTCATTTGGCGACGTCGTCATATTGCAAATATAAATCAATTTGTTATGCCTATGCCTACGCAGTTTTCTGTTATCTCTTTTTGTATTGCACCAGTATTTCGTGTTCGGTGGCGGACATTTTTTCGGATGTGACAGAAACTGACAACGCCGTACTCCAAAATTAAGCTACAAAATCGACGAAATGTCATGTTGACATTTTGTTACTTAAGTATTACTCAAAGGAGCCTTACTTAAGAGACCCTCAAGTAAGGTTTCGAAACACAAAACCTTACTTAAGTAAGGTTAAGTATCAACTATGAATGCGACCCTAAATTTGCTTAGAACTGTATAGATTGTATCGCTGAGGAATTAGTTATGTGATGTTTCTCACATGTAAGCAAATAGGAATAGATGCCACTTAATTGGTTGATATCAGTGTTTTTGTTCATACTATTATCACACTGAAAAATGTGTGCAATTTCTAGAAAACATCGTTTTGTCAAATGTGTGCCATTTCTAGAAAGGTGTGAGTGTGTGAGTGAATCTAACTTGCTTGCTAACTTCTTTGCGTACAATCTCGCATTACTTCTCTAAACTTCCAATACCTAACCTCTCTTAATTGCCCCCTTTCCTCATATAGTTTTTTGATTTTGAGTTTAATTGGATTAATTCGATATATTGTTATTAATAATATGTCTCTTTTGAGTCCAGCCACCCAATAACGTCAAAAATTTTGGCTATTATCACACTGTACACTCTTTTAGTCAGATGTCACTAACCTTCAATTTTGACTTTGACATTTAATATTCCTCCCACCTACTTCCGGGTTTTCAGCCTTGTGCCTGTCGACCTTGGTGATGCACGTGTCGTGAAGACGGCAGCATGAAGTTTTTTCATAAATGTTTTTAACAATTTAATGTTTTAAAAATGTAGTTACCTCCTTTGTTTATATACCTACATGACATTAAGTACGTTGTGATGTGTCATTTCGGTGGATTTCCTATTGTAACATCTTTCGGCACCAATCTCGTCTAACTTGTACAAGTACAAAAATTTTCCATTTTTAACCACTTGTTGCTGAACTTTTATTTTAATTTTTTGTAGCTCTGATGAAGGAGTCAAACAACTCCGACAGCCAGGAAATATATAAAGCTTAAATGGTACACCTCGCTGTTTATTTGCCGCTACCCAGCTATTAGCTTTAGTTTTGTTTCCTAACTAATCTGTATTAGAAAACAAAAAACAAAAAATGTGCAACCTGGGCTCCGACACAACGGGCTGCATTTCCATTACCCAGCGACTACTCCTCACACCGTGACGTGAGCAATCACTGGGTCCGAGAATCGTGCCACCTAAGCCGACGAAGGGACCCCATGAATGACTGCCTTCTGCATTCTGGCGGCTAAGATGTGCGCCGCCGCATGGCGCACCGGCATTTTACGCAGTGCAGAGAGCAGCGTATCCCTCATGCCACCTAGGGATCCAATGACCATTACTAGCAGACTCACAGTGTAGTCCGGCCAGAGCCTGCGAAGGAGCTCCTGATACTTGGCCCGCTTTTCCTCCTCCTTAGAGGCGATGTTCCCCTCGGCAGGTGCCGAAAACTCGATAATGAACATCGTCCTCTGTTGGTAGTCGAGGAGGACTATGTCGGGCTTATTTGCTTATATAAGCTCGAGCGTGGAGAATGAGTAGTTCCAGTAAATTCGGCACCTCTCGTTCTCCACCACGGACTTTATGTCTCCTGGAGCATATGGCAGCACCGGTATCTCATCTAAAACTTATGAGTGCCTTAAATGGTAGTACAGACATAGGCAGTGCCAGCGTACACCTTACATGCCGACAAGAGGTGCGTAAGGGTCTCTGGCGCCTGCAGGCCAGCCCTACAGCGGATATGGGGCACATCCATACCCATAATCCAGCTACGGTATACTAAGATGTTAAAGACACCGTCTTGGCAAGCCATTATAGAGCTCTCAGTCTCCAACTTCAACCCATTAGACCTTAGGAAGGAGAAGGTTTGTAGAAGAATCCGTGCATTGGCTTATCTTTGTGAAGTCTTAAAAGCAATTGGACTTCAGCAGCTTTAATGCGGGTTTTTAATTGTGCGGTAGCAAGTTCCGCAACGGACTGCTGACACCTCTGCGTGAAGTCGAGCGTGAGACTAAGTTCTTCGGCTGCCCGTGCTGCTGCTTTAAAAAGGAAGGCTCCTTTACCCGCAATCTCGTGCTCTCGCACAAAGCGGATCAGGGGATCGGTGCTCGTCGTAACATAGCAGGCAGTGGCCAGTACTACTCTGTTGTGCAGACGCTCCAAACTCAATAGTCCACGCCCTCCCAGGTGTCGCGGGAGGTATATTCGCGAGGCAGAGGATCTAGGATGTAGACTTCCCTCCATATTCATCCTTTTGCGGGTCTTTATGTCGATTTGTCGCAGCTCTCCACTTTCCAGTTGATAGCACCAAAGTTTTATAACAATATGGGACCACAAGCATGTTTGTGGCAGCGACTGCCGGAGTCAGTGCAAATACTTACTATATTGACAATATATTGTGCGCTACATCTGCGCTCAAGTTCCTGTATGATTAACTCCCATCTAGCAGTATTAAAGGCATTTTTTACATCGATTGTTATCAGCATAGACCAGGTTTCTCTTCTGCTGCCAGCTGTTAGCTCTAAGACTTTTTGGATAGCCTGCAGAGTCGAACGTCCACGCCTAAAGCCAAACTGGTTGGTTGCTAGAGGTCCATTTAGTTAAAGTTCGTTTTCCAGTCTTTGCCGAACTAAGGTTTCGTAGAGCTTGCACATACTGTCTAACAGACATATTGGTCTGAATTTACGTGCTATGCCTTGTCCAGATGTTTTGGGGTCCAAAATAAGCTTGGATTGCTTCCAGCTTATAGAGAGCGCCTGCTGGCTTAGTATTTTGTTCATAGCACCTAGTGTCCACATTGGACAAACCTTAGTGGCTTCAATGATGACCTCATGTGGTAGGTCATCCAGCCCTAGCGGTTCCCGCGTTTCATCTTCCCTATCGCATCTTCCAGCTCCTGTTGTGTGAATAGCGGTACATTATCTGCCTTGGTGAAATCGCTCAGTATGTAGGGTGCTACGGGAAATAACTCTCTAGCTATCACCTTCTTCCTATCCATGTCTAGTTCGTAAGGACGAAACACATTTAGTTTTTTCATGGCTATTCTGTATCCTTGGCCCCAGATATCTTGATCTAGCTCCACTACTCCTACTACTTTTTTTTCCATGGACCCATGGACCGTCGCCGGGCCGCAGCCCGGAGCGAGTGGGTCATGCGAAACCGCCCCTTCCCCGGAACCGTCGTGTAGACATGACTTCAGGTGGAGGCTTTGTCTTTCTTCATTCGTTGTCTTTGTCCTACATCTCCCCTCCCCCGATTTCTCGGAGATTAGGAGTTCGGACGCTTCGTTCTTCATCTTCCTTCTTCCTCAGAGAATCTGTGCCTGGTTCAATGGTATATGTGTCTATGAAAAACCCACGTGATTGTTTCTTTTCTTTTCTTTGAGAATGTCTTCCACATATGCTTCAAAGTAGTTCCAAGATCTTTTGATTATTAGTATTTCCGCGATTACGTTTTCCGACGAGATCCTTGTCTCCATTCTTGATTCCAGTACTAGTCTTTTCCCGGACCATCTTGAACACTCAAAGAACGTGTGCTCCGTGTCGTCTTCACTGCCAGGGCAATAGTCACACTGTGGCGAATTCCTTGCCTTCACTCGATACAGAAAACTATTAAATAAACTGTGTCCCGTAAGGAATTGGGTGAAGTAGAAGTTCATCTCGCCATGCTTTCTTTTACACGACGCTTCTATATTTGGAATAATCCTGTAGGTCCATCTAGCTACAGAGCTTTCCTGCTCCCACCGTTCTTGCCATTTGCTTAGCGTCAGTACTTTGGAATTAATATGCACGTATTCCATGGTCCGGCTTCGGTATATCAACTGTCGCTCCTTAGCTAACAGGTCGATTGGTGGTATACCTGCGACTACTAATACTGCGCTCTCGGATACGGTGCGGTAAGCACAAGCCACGCGTAGTGCTGCTGCTCGCTGCATCGAGGCTAATCGTTTGCGGCCCTTCTCCACCTCCAGCGCCTCTGCCCACACTTCGGCACCATATAGCATGACAGAATGTGCTACGCTCATCAGGGTGCGTCTCTTACTCGGTCTAGCCCCATTGATGTTTGGAATGAGCCTAGATAAGGATGCCACTAATTTAGCTGCCTTATCAGCTGCCATACAAATATGTTTGTAGTGTGTCAGCTTGGCATCGATTATCTCACCAAGGTACTTAACTGCATCTTTGGCTGTCAGTGTGATGCCTTGAAGCGATACAGTGAGAGGTTCCGGGAATCTCCTCTGTCTGGTCAGAACAACTATTTCGGTCTTCTCCGCTGCTAACTGAAGGCCATGCCCTTTTAGCCAGTAATGAACTTCGTTCAACACAAACTCCACTCTGACTTTGGCTTCTTCCGGATCCCTGGCTAAGATGACTGCTGCTACGTCACCGGCATATCCTACTAGCTTTGCCCACTCAGGAAGGTCCATGCGTAATATATCGTCATACATGACGTTCCACAGGTCTGGACCAAGGGCTGAGCCTTGCGCTACCTCTGCCGTAACTTTCCTTGTCTGAAGGCCTTCTTTGGTTTGATAGATAAGTTCTCTGTTATGAAGGTAGTCACTTATCATCCTTACGCAGGTACGCGGGTACTCTGAAGCGTTGTTCCAGCGCTATGAGGATATCAGACCATCTCGCAGAGTTGAAGGCATTTTTAACGTCTAGTGTAACTAAGATGCAGGAGTTCCTCGTTCTTTGGTTACTTGTCCACGCCGCATTTGCATAACTCACTACTTCTTGTATAGCTTCGAGTGTCGAGTGACCAGGCCTGAAGCCATGCTGCCTGTCGGAGAGGTTGCCAGCCTCTTCAATCGCCACCCTTAACCGCTGCCTGAGTAGCTTCTCAAAAAGCTTACCGGCTTCATCCAGCATACATAGAGGTCGGTATGATGAAGGGGTGATAGGTGGGCCCTTACCTTTATCAATCAGAACTAATCTTTGTGTTTTCCATCTAGTTGGGAAAATCCCAGCGAGCAAACAGGCATTGTACGTATTCAAAAGAATATTAGGTCATTCCTTAACTACCAGTTTGATAATTTCGGCAGGAATCTTATCAGGGCCGGGAGCTTTGCGGAATTTCATTGTATCAGCCACTGCTAACAATTCAGCCATGGTGAGAAGCGGGATATCTTCTTCTATTCTGATAGCAGGCTTTCGTTTCTCCTCGTGCTGCGGGAACAGTGTATCAACAATCTCCTTCATGGTATGCGAATCACATGGGGCAACTGGTACTTGCTTTCCTAAGCGGCGCATTACAATTTTATATCCGAGTCCCCATACATCTTGGTCTATTTCTTTACACAAGTCAGACCAGCACCGCTTCTTGTTTATGCGGATTGCCTCTCTCAGATTTTTCTTTGCCAGCCTATAACGCTCTCTTACCTCTTGAGTGGGCACATCTCTTCTTCTTAGACGTTAGGCTATTCGTCTAAGTCTGACAGCTTCTCTCTGAAGGTTATTTATTCCCTCAGTCCACCAGTACGCTGGTCTTCTACGGTTCATTGTCCTCAATTTAGGCATTGATGCATCGCAGCAGGCTGCTATGTGTTGCATCGTTTGTTCAACTAACACCTCAGTTTCGCCGGCTGAGCGATCTGTCATGTTCTCTAAACTCCAGGACAGTTTCCGTCTCTTTGAGGGCGCTAATAAATTTCGTGCAGTTGAGTTTAGATACATTCCAGCCAATTGTTTGTGTTGTGCTCCTTGGTTGCTGATTGACATGGGCTCTATCTCAGCTAGCAAAGGTTACACTGAATTAAGTGGTCGAGAACTTAAGCTTTGTTTTTAAAAAATTTATTTCCCGATCAAATAATACAATTTATTTGGACCGAACCGTTTGAGAGCTCAAGACAGACTGACTCAAAAGCGTCAAAATAGTACGGAGGTAAACTCTGCTGATCTCTCTAACGTTTACAGATATAGGTTTTATATGAAGTCAGCATTAAATAATATACTAGTACAGTCATTTACAACCACATAACTCCTCCCCTCTTAAGATGAAGTTTTGGAAGGTGTGAACAAAACTTCTAGCTTCGAGGGTTGAACCTGGACCTCGAAGTACTGGTGGCTTCTGCTTGATCCTTGGCCTCTCTGGAATGGGTAGACTTTTCTGGCAACAAGGTATGCAATGCCCAGAACTAGTATTGCATACAGGGGTAGACTCCATTTGTAAGGGTGCGGAGGTGCTTCTGAAACTATCGTCTGGATCTGGTCAGCTGTTTCTTCTAAACTGTGAAGTTTGTCCAACGATATATGTTGAAGCACAATTTTCTTGGAATTTTCCGTGTACTGGAAGGTTTTCACTGCAGGAAGTAATAAGGGCTTCTCCTCTCCCTTTTCGTTCTTGTAGATGTAGTCCTTTGTCTGTATGCTGCATTGATAAGGCACTTCGAGTAGATAAATGCCTTGTAGCTCAATGACGTCATCTTGATCACATTTTAGTAACAGCTTTTCTGATTCTGGGAAAATAGCTATGTACTTAGAATCAGAAACTTCTTCAATTAGGGATTTTCGAATGGATACAGGAACATTTTTGCATTTTGGCTTTTCGGTTTTAACTTGCAGGATGGCAAACAAACAATCTTCTTCTTCTTCTGTGGCTTGGATCAGGTTGTTCTCGTGACAGATGTAGATTTCATCTATCAGCTGGCATTGGCTTGCGTCATACTGGTACATTGTGGTGCTCATTGTAAAATAGGAATTTTTGGGAATGATGGTAGTTAGGTTTGAGGTGGGGATAGAGTAAAGATGATAATGCTTGAATTTATGTACATGTAGTAGTGGAACATGTAAAGCAAAAACTATTCGATTTTTAGAAAAGTATGCTTCTGCTGACATTATGTCATAAAACTTGTGTATATCTTCTATTTTTGAATATACTAACTGATCTTTTCTGTGAAGTTTTATTAATTCATTGAATATTGATTTCATTTCGTCTATAGAAATTATGCTGTGGTGCAATGACCCAATTTTGGCAAATGCTATGGCATTTTCCAAAGTATCAATTATGGACAGTAGTGCATCTAAATTGAACTTTAATTGAAGCAATGTATCCAAAATTGTAAAATAATAAGTATTGTTCTTTTGCATTTCCTCCAAGGCTTGCTTTATCGTAGCTTGGTTATGTACCATCAATGTAAAAGTTTTATTGTTATTCTTAAGAACTTCATGGGTCAAAGAAATTTGTTGATTAACTGTATTAATTACATGATCCTGATCTTTCTGTAATACTTCAATAGCCTGATCATATCTTTTAGCATCATCATCATCTAAATTTCCTGAAATCATTGTAATGATTGAACCTAATCCATTTATTAATCCTCTTTTAATACGATTTTGGTTATTCCAAGCAGGGTAAATGGACTTGAATTTATTTTTTAAACTTGTCATTGAATATACTACATGTTTTTCTATATCAGCTAAATGACTTTCTGGGATAAAACCTATATTATAACGATTTCTTTCAGCTGCATCTTGTAATTGTTGTAATTCTGTACTTAAAGAATTCAGCCCATTATAAATCGGTTCAAGATCTACATAATGTAAAAATGTGTGTGTTCCGACCTTAACTTTTGCGTCTCCCAGTCGGAAGGGTAGGATACCTGGGTTTGACTTAAGGCTGGTGACCTGTACTGTGGTCTGACTCGTCAGATGCACTGTCAAGTGAAGAATCACCCTGTAACAAATTTTTAGTTACTTTTTTCCTGGGTTTTTTTGAAAAGACCTTTGTGGTATATATTACGGGTAGTTTTTAGTTTTATACCTTTATCAGCCATTATTTGTTCTTTAACAAAGGGTGGTTTTCATTTTTTACCTCGGGATTTCGCGTCTCGTCTATAAGCTGTAGCTTCTTTTGTATAATTAGCTGGTTTTTCTCGCGATTTATTAGCTTTACTAATTACCTTTTCATTGTGAGATTTCGAAGTGTCATGTATAAGGGCATAAATTAATTTTGTTCTATTTTTATGCTGTTGAATATAATTATTCATTAGCTCCTTATCTACATCTAAATCGAAAGGATCTCTAACGTCTAAATGACCATTTGTAATTTCTATTGGTTTTCGTTTCGTAACTGAGTGTATTGAATTGTTATAACCAAGAATTGCATAGGGCATAAGGGCAGTAACGTCCTTTTTCGCAAAATGTAGCACAAGGGCTCTGAAATGTTCTGTTATAGTGGAGTGGAATCTCTCAATGGGCGAATTGCTGTTGGAATTCTTTGAAGTGGTGTAATGCAATTTTATCCTATGAAGTTTTGCAAACTCCTTCACTAATGAGTTATTGAACTCAGTGCCTGAATCAGCTACTATTTGAATTGGTAAGCCATGAAAGGATAGAAATTTTACTAAACTATCAACTACTGAAATAGCATCAGCTGAATCAATTGGAAAAGCTTGGGCGTATTTCGAAAAGTTATCAATTATTGTCAAAAACTTCTTATTATTCGCTTGATAAACATCTAAGTGGATAATTTGGAATGGCATCTTTGGCGTTGGGGTAACTTCAAATTCAATTCTAGGAGGGTGTCTATCATATTTTCCTAGTTGGCAAATATGACATGTATTGACATATGGCTTTACATCATTATAGATTTGAGGCCAATAATACTTTCTTTTAATTTGATTAGTGGTTTCTGTAATACCACGATGATTGGTTTTAGTTTCATGATTATATGTGATTATTTCTGCCTGTCTTAAAACTTCAGTGACGTTTTCTAACTTTTTGTTACACTTAATTAATTTAAATGTTGAATGTCTGAAAATGGTGGATACGAGGCTGCATAATTTTTTGTATAAAATATCACCATCGTTATCTTCAAAGTAAAAGGCGTACGTACTTTTTGGTTGACCGTAATCTTTTAAAAATGTTGATACGGGTGTAAGATCATCTTTAACAATATACAGGGTGTATAGGTATTTTGTCGGATTCCATAGTTTTTGAAGGGTGAACTTTCTTGATAGACTAGCTCGTATTATGAAAATTTGATATTTAAATACGTTAATTGGTTTTTCTACGGGGTTGATTTCTTGTACGGGACTTTCATCAGATGAATGAACAGTTATATCTTCCATTCTATCGCCTAATTCACGCAAATCTCGTACTGATGGGTCCTGATCAATATTATTCTCTAGTGAACAACTATCATCATCAATAGGTTTGTCCGAAAAATCTTTATTAAATGTTTTCGTATATTGGAAAAATGGAGAAGCATTTTCAGATTCTAACTGTTGAGCTGGGGATGTAGAGGGTTGTGGTTCAGTTTCATTCGCATTTAGCTGTATACGCGGAAGTGCATCAGCATTTTTATTTTCTCTTCCCTTTTTTATAAATTACTTCATACTCAAATTCAGATAATTTTAAACGCCATCTTTGTAATCTCGAATTTGGTTCTTTTAAGGACATTAACCATTGTAAGGGCTTGCAGTCTGTTACAATTTTGAATTTCCTCCCAAATAGATAATGTCGAAAATATTTAGTACCATAAACAATAGCTAAGCATTCTTTTTCAGTTGCGCTATAATTTTGCTCAGATTCATTTGAGGTTCTTGAAGCATAAGCTATGGGCTTGTCAGAGCCAATAGGGCCTTGAGATAAAATTGCTGAAGTAGCGAAATTGCTAGCATCAGTAGTTAGTACAAAGGGTTTTTCAAAATCTGGGTATTGTAACAAGGGTTCATTGGTCAAAAGTCTCTTGCAATGATCAAAAGCTTTAAGAAATTTTTCATCATGTTTAATTACAGCTCCCTTTTTCAAACATTGGGTTAAGGGACGAGTAATTTTGGCAAAATCTTTTATAAACTTACGATAATATCCAATCAGTCCTAAAAATTGTTTAATTTCACGAGTTGTTTTTGGCAATGGATATCTCAGAATAGCTGTTATTTTATCAGGATTTGGCTTTACTCCTTTTGGGGTGACGACGTGTCCTAAAAATGCTGTTTCTTTTTTTAAAAGTTCCGATTTATCAAGTTGTACTTTCAAATTTGTTTCCCTTAATCTTTGAAAAACTTTTTTCAATGAAACTATATGTTCTAGGAGACTTGTAGAATAAATCAAAATGTCATCCATGTAAACCATGGTATTATCTAATCCCCTCAAAATATTATCCATGACACGCTGAAACGTGCTAGGAGCACCTTTAAGTCCAAAACTCATACGTAAAAATTCGTAATGACCGTTTTCTACGCTAAAAGCTGTTTTTGGAATGTCTTCCGGGGCAATTTCGATTTGATGAAACCCGCTAGCTAAATCTAGGGTGGTGAAGTAATTACATCGACCTAATTTATCCAAGATATCAGAAATACAGGGTATGGGATATCGATCATCAATTGTCTTTTCGTTTAATTTTCGACAATCAACTACCATGCGCCATTTTTTCTTACCACTGGCATCAGCCTTCTTTGGAATGAGCCAGACTGGAGAGTTGTACGCGGAATTCGAATGCCTGATGATGTTTTGATCCAGAAGGGATTTAACCTGACTTTGAATTTCAGTCTTAAGCATATGAGGATAACGGTATGATTTAGTATGCGCAGGAATTTCATCTGTCGTTCTAATATGATGCTTAATTTCATTAGTAAAAGTTAACGGATCTCCCTCGTAATAGAAAATATCATTATATGCTTCGCATAATTTAATTAAATGAGCCTTTTCTTCATCAGTGAGATGAGAAGTGCGAATTAGATTTCGAATTTCCCGTCGCGATAACGCATCCGTCTCAGGTGCATTTACGATAGCACTAAACAATGTATAATTGTTAAAGTTAAAAGCAAAGGCATCTAGAGGTTGATATAAAGTTATCTCCTGAGAATTTTCGCTCGTATTTTCAAGGCTTACTAAGGCATAACCATTTACGGCTTTAGATAAAGTTTCTCGAATAACGCATTCATTGATTTTGGATGGGGGCACCAAAATATCACCGTCAAATGTATTTATAGGAATTTTGACGTGAGCCGCCGTGTGGGGTTCAATTTCCATGAAGAATAAAAGTCGATTTCTTAGATCGTGAAATTTGATTGGAATTTTGGCATGCTTGGTATGCAAAATAGAATTACCAAGATCTATATGCGCTTCTAAAAGTTTCAAAATATCTAAACCAATAAGACCATCAAAATACTTATGAAATTTAAACAAATGAAATTTAATTGGTTCACTCATATTAAACTCTGGGAAGGCGGAAATTTCTGCACAATAATCTCTTTTTGAATGCTGGAATACAGAACTTACTTCAAAGGGTTCCTTGTATATATTTTTTGGAAAATACTTATAGGCAAGTTCAGGGTTCAAAAATGATTTTGTGGTACCTGTGTCTACTAGAAGTTTTAATGGAGGGTTGGCTATTTCGATATAGGGTAGTTCGGTTTTGTCATATATGGTGTTGAGGTCAATTAAGTTTCCTCGATTATGGGCGTGGCTACTTGAAAATTTTCTTCTTCAGAGCTTTGATTATTTTCAGAGCTTGAAGGGGGTTCATTTGTATATGAATAGTAATAATTATCACTTTCTGACTGATTTTCGTCGTTTGGGTAATATTCTGAATAATGGTTGTCATAAGGGTAGTATTCAAAATTTTGGTTATACGTTTCTCCTTCTACATTGTGAAGTTCTTCGAAAGTAAAATTTCTTGGACCAGATGGCCTAAAACGATTACTTTGGGCGTCAGGTCTGTGCCTATCAAGCTGTGTTTGAACACTCATTGGGGTAGGTTTAAATGGAATACGGTGAGGTGGAGGTTGTTTCCATACATTTACATTGGGCTTAGGGCCAAAAACTTGAGCATTTGTCGGAAATCTTTAAGGGGGCATATTTGGTCTCTGAACAATATTAACGGGACCTCTAGGAAATTGTTGGTTAAAATTCGGTTGAGGCCTAAATTGAGGAGTAGACTGCAAAGGCTGTCTGAAAAATTGATTTTGTTGCACTTGAAATTGCGGTTTGGGCGGAAGTGGCGGTGGTAAAGGTTTATTCATAGGTGGGCTTGAATAGTTACTACTGGATTTTTGTAAATAACGAATATTATTATCTTCTAAAATGTACTTTTGAGCTTCAGCCAAATGATTAGGTTTCATAGATCGGATCATGGAACTTTGTGGTTCCTTTAACCCTACTAAAAGACTATGCAATGCATGACTATCAAAAAGAGCTTTCTTACTCGCCTTGATAGCATCAATCGTTTCATGTATACTAACATAATTATGTAAGTGATTTAACATGGCTACAACCCTTGAATAGAATTGCAAAGAACTTTCATTAGAATTTTGTCTAAGAGCTGTCATATCTGAAATTAAGCTGCTCTCATTTCTTTGATCGCCAAAATGTGAGATAAGTAAATTTTTTATTGTGTCCCAATTTGAACTTCCACTAAGAGAAAATACCTGCTCTGCCGCACCAGATAATTTGGAAAAAATGCCGTGAAGTAAAATTTTATTTTGTACACAATCGGGTTCAGTTGGATTCCAATATGCATTTAATAAATCTGTACTTACTTCTAAATATCTATATAATCTACATGGATTTCCATCGCAATCAGGAATTATTTGTAAAAGCTTGATATCGAAGGAAGGCACACTATGTCTACTTATGTTAGGGGTGGTCATGATGTTTGCTAAATTGTTACTTGTGTTTTCTGTTTCTCTTGTTCCTAAATCTAAGTTTGCTAAGTAATTAGCCAGGTGATCTGCATTATCACCTTCAGGATGTACAGGTCGAGGTGAGTCTGTCATGAAAGAAATAGGATACAATGAGCACTTACTGATAGATCCAGTACTTCATTCCTTCCTGGCCTAGGATCCTTCAAGTGGACGTGGGCTGTTCTAGAACAAAGGGCACCTGCGGTCCTGCTTCTTTCTGGGCTCTCGGCTCGTCGTGTAGGTTGGTTTCCCCAGCAAAGGGTTGACACTCACGGTTTTTCTTCTAACGAATGCCTCTAGGAATCCTACTGCGTTGCTGCGCCAATTAAGTGGTCGAGAACTTAAACTTTGTTTTTAAAAAATTTATTTCCCGATCAAATAACACAATTCATTTGGGACCGAACCGTTTGAGAGCTCAAGACAGACTGACTCAAAAGCGTCAAAATAGTACGGAGGTAAACTCTGCTGATCTCTCTAACGTTTACAGATATAGGTTTTATATGAAGTCAGCATTAAATAATATAATAGTACAGTCATTTACAACCACATAACTACTGCCACTTCGGACCCAAACAAAGCCGTCACAAAACCCGGTATCGGTTATGTAGTTTTTCCGTGCTCCTAACCCAGATTGCCGCTGTTCCTCCTCGATCAGAAAACCAGTTACTCCTGCCAAAATTTTGATATTGTTCGGAAATTATCAGAGTATCGGTATCATGTTCGTATGCTAGCTGGACTAGTAGATTTTGAGCGAGGATAGATCTCCTCAAATTCCCTTGAAGGACCGTTATCAGGCAGATGTTGATGGAACCACATCTTTGCTGACTATTTTCTAAGATGAAGGCACTTGATGGTGTCTACCCGGTGCCCGTCAGAGTTGCATTTGGCGCAATGGCCACACACTCCCAAGACCAAACATGATAATCTATAAAACAACTCTGTCACTCCCTAGACCACATGCGAGACCACGAAGGTACTCCATGCCTAAGGCCATACAAGGCGAGCAAAGACAGGTGTCACAACATGTTATACAGGCCATACATGGTGAGTCCACAAAAGAAGCACTTAATTTTTATTATATTCTTTTTTTTTTCTTCTCTTTTTTTCTTTTCTTTCTTTTTCTTTCTTTTTTTTTCTTTTCCTTTCTTTTCCTTTCTTTTTTTTCTTTTTTTTCCTTTCTTTTATTATTACTATAAGGTCATCAAACCAATGCTCACACAGCTATCTGATTCTACCACTTACAAGCCTTTGAAGCCCAAAGCAAACAATAAACAACCAATATCCACACAGAACAATTTAATATAAACTGAACTGCGTTCGACCATTCTGACTTAGAATCAATTTCAGCTCTTGTAGATCGAGCACAGTGGAGACGTAGCGCTCTACTTGACCATTGCACCTGTAGTCAGTACATAGTTTAACCCCTTCATAGGCAAAAATGTCTATTCCCAAAATAGCATCTTGGGACATGGCCGACTTGTCTACCACATCAAAACAAACTTTAAATGCAGTTCCAAAAGTTTCAATGAACGACGTAGTTTGGCAAGGGGTCGGTACGGAAATACTACCAATACCCCTTAGAAACATGAAACTCGGTTTTAAATGACAGTCCGATTTTTTTTTTAGTCTTTTCTGAAATTAAGCTACATTCAGCGTCAGTATCAATGAGGCAGTTAACAAATATATTATGACAACAACCAGTATCGCTTGACTGAGTGTATGATGGTCGCGCCTCAACCCGTAGGCTATCTGGCGCACTCGGTGCGTAAAACGCTTCCCAGTCGCTCTACATTCCATCACACACTGGATACGGGGTGCTTCCTGGCGAGCCAACTGGATTTTCGCTTCCATTTTGGCGCACCTGTCTCTGTGCTTTCTCAACAGGGAGTCTCTCACTCTCCCCTGTCTAGCTAGCCTCAGAGCCGCAGCGTAAATTTCGCAATTGATGCTCCAAATGTCAGAGGCCTCCGATAGACGTTCACCCACAACCTCATCCTCTCTCTTCAAATCTGCCAGCTTCAAGGACCTTTCGTTGTTATGCAAGGCCCTTCGGTCTCTGAAATCCCCAGGTGAGACGACTTGGTCGATTTCCCTGTCAGCGGGCCTTACCGGCGAAGTTTCAGCCTGGTTAACAGGCCTTCCGTCCGCCGAAGGGGCAGGCTGAGCTGGAGCACGAACATATCCCTGCCTCCGAAGGTACGATACATAATGTCGCAGATTCTGGGAGGTAAGCGTGCTATCCTCTGGGTGCATTTCACACCACTTCCCATACATGCGGGACATGTATCCCCTACGATGCGGGCTACTGCTCTCGTAGCAGCCCAGCAGGTCATCCCTAAGCTCCGTCGTCCACCTAAAACGATCCATGTCATAGCGGGGGTCGTCAACAGGGCAATCCGAAGCACCGCCACCTTGCCCAACGCCGGCTTCCGAAACCGGCTCGGTGTGGGTGCTTTTCTTCCGGGGTGGTCGAACCCGAATATAGTGCCCGTCAGGTGGTTAGCCTTAGGGCCCCCAGACGACATTTCCGGAGGCAGCCGTCCAAATTGCCTCCTGAGGATGTACCTGCGAATGTTGCTGGCTGGCTTACATCATTGGGCTTGGTATACCCCTCGCTGTCGCCACGCACCAGATCGCCTCTTAATGTTGGGCGGCTTCCTGGTGGTTATGAAAACAGCCGCTTCTAACATGAAGAACAGATGCTGTCGGAGTACCGCTCCTCACATGGAGATCCGTCGTGTCCTATTTAGTGAGGAATAGCCGATCCTATGGATGCAGACGCTATTCCACTGTGCTAGTTTTGGTCCGCCCCGGATATTTCATTTCCCCGGTACCACCCATATCTGGGAGGCATTCCCCTATCCGCCACCTTGGGGAGGCGCCACTGAGCGGATCTAGCAACCCCTATATACTATATCTACGGCACTGATATCGCTATATGTGTATTTGCTACTCTCTCAGACAAATTGTGTTCTCTTGTGGAAATAGCTGAGTTTCGTTATTCAATTAGTGGTGAATCAACTTGTAAGTACCTCGTCTATCATTACAGACCGTTTGCGATTCTTTCCCGTTTCGTGTCGGTAACATATCTGCCTTACAAGTTGAGGATAACCTTTAAATCACGGTTTGTTTTGGTGATTGTGGAATCTCAGTAGTACTACCAGTACCAGCGGCGTAGCAGAATGGCTCCCAATATGATTTGTGCATGCTGTGGCAAATCATATAAGCCAAACCTTATGGTGAAGTGTTACGGTGTGTAGCAAGGTATTCAGGCATACCTGTGTGAATCTCTCGTTGGAGGAGGTCAATATTCTGAGTGATCAGGATAAAGGGTATGCATGGTCTTGCACGTGCTGTAGGAAAATTGGCAGCCAAATTGACGAGCTTAAGAAGATAATACTGTCATTACAAGCTGATATTAGAGCTATGAAAGCTGAGAACAATATCCTGAGGTCGACTCCGGTTGCTTAGGGTGATATTGATTTTGAGGCTATCATTGAGGAGATAAACGAACGTAGTTCTCGTAGGCGAAATATTATATTATTTGGTTTACCAGAACAAGATCAGTCTGAGCAGCCTCAAACTCGTCTAGAAAAAGACAAGACTGAGGTGACAAAAATACTCAGGGTCGTTGATCCGAACTTCCGAGGTGTGGATGTTGTACCAATCAGGCTTGGTCGGTTTGTGGAACGTAAGAACAGATTAGTGAAATTGGTTCTGAATGATGAGTCTCAAGTTACAAATCTCACAAGAAATGCGAAAAATCTGAAAAATAGTCCATTCAAAAATATATCGCTTTCGTTCGATCGCACACGGAGGCAAATTGAGCAGTATAAAAGGCTACAAGAAGACGTGAATGCCAAGAATGCTGAGGGCTCGCAACAGTTCCGCATCAGATATTTCAACGGTATTCCTAGGATCGTCAAGTCGTTAAACTAGACCAGTCCAAGAGTTCTAGCAATTTAAGTCAACGAGATTTATCATGCTACTATCAGAATGTACGTGGACTTAATAGCAAAGTAGCAGTTTTCAGTTCGTTTTCGTGTGATAGTGAGTTTGATGTGATCGCATTGAGTGAAACTTGGTTAAGTAGCAGTTTCCTGAGTTCAGAATTGTTCACATATACGTACAACGTTCACAGAAAGGACCGAAAATTTGAAGTTGCATAGCGTCATTTTTTGTTGTAGTTTTGTACATTCCAGGTAAAATAAGCACTGTAGAGTATGAATCCTTTTTTGATGCTCTTAAGCAGTTGGACTTTTTGAACGACGGTAGAACCATATTTTTTGGCGACTTCAACGCTCCCCGCTTTGTTGATAAAAGCGTTGCAGATCCTAAGAGAGGGATAATCTGTAATTATTTAGATTTAGTTAATTGTAAACAGGTCAATACTGTGACAAATCATTTAGATAGGTTACTAGATTTAGTTATAACGAATTTCTCTTGTAAAGTCACGCATGATGATATGCCTGTAGTCTCAGTGGATAATCATGTTCCCGCTCTAATAATCCAGTTTGATGATATCTTTGCTAGAGAAAAGAAAATTGGATACAACAAAAATCAGCGCGTTTATAACTTTGAAAAAGCGGATTTTCCTTCCCTCTACCAAGAACTAAAGGAGACCGATTGGAGTATGCTCTTTACATCCCAGGATGTAATTGTTGTCTTTGATAACATATATGAGAAAATATATAGCATTTTTGATAAGCATATACCTATTTATAGAAATTACAGTCATAATTATCCTCCTTTTTTGATTCTAGAATTATCCAAAATATAAAACGAAAAGTGAGGTACAGGAACAAATTTAAGGGGTTTGGTCGTAAATCAGATGAATCTGAATTTCAGCGTTTACGTAAATTGGTTAAGCTTCAGATAAAGTGGACTTATGATAATCACATTGATGATGTTCAAACATCATTATCCCATGATCCAAGATGATTTTGGTTGTATATACATTCTAAGACAAGTACCACAAGGATACCTGGGATAATGTGTTTCCAAAACCAAAAACTCGATAATCCACAAGATATTGTAAATGCTTTTAACGTTCCTTCTAAGAGTGTCTACACAACGTCTGATGCTGAGAATTTAGATAATGAGGACATAAGCTATAACAATAATGTTTATATTAAGTTTGATAAAATCGAAGAAAGTGAGGTTTTGACTGCAATCAAGACACTTAAAGACAAAATGACATCTGGACCCGACAATATCCCGTCGTTTTTAATTAAGGACTGTGCAGGTACATTTATAGGGCTTCTAACGAATTTGTTTAATCTATTTATTCGTTTCAAGGAATTTCCTAAATTTTGGAAGATTGCTAAAGTCTGCCCTGTTTTAAAATCTGGAGACAAATCAAACATTGAGAACTATCGTCCCATACCTATTTTGTCCATGTTTTCGAAGGTCTTTGAGATAATTCTGTAGAATCGCATCTATAGCTCCGTTCATCTTCAAATTTCACAACATCAACATGGATTTATTGCAAACCGTTCGACAGTCACTAACTTAGTTACGATAACTCAATACATTGCAGATGCACTAGACAACAACAGCCAAGTTGATGTAATCTACACGGATTTCTCAAAATCCTTCGATCGATTAAATCATTCTGTTCTGCTACAAAAGCTTTACAAATTTGGTTTTTCAAAGGATGCTAGAGATTTCTTGTAGTCATATTTATCTCTTAGGCAACAATTTGTCTCCTACAATCATTTCCGATCTGATACATATGCAGCTTCTTCTGGTGTACCTCGAGGGTCAAATTTAGGTCCACTACTGTTTTTGTTATGTATTAACGATTTATGTTAGTTTTTTCAATGTGAATGTCTATGTTTTGCTGACGATTTGGAAATATATTCTATCATCAATAATGAGGCTGACTGCAGATTTCTTCAGGCTCAGCTAGACATCCTACAGGTCTGTTGTGATAATAATAAATTATATTTGAATATCCCCAAGCGTAAAGTTGTGAGTTACACCAGGAAGAAAAGTATGTTTCAGTTTTCCTATGTGTTTAGTTATAGAGCGTTGCGGTGTGGTTAAGGATCTAGGTGTTATTTTTGAGTATACGCTAACCTTTGTGGAACACATTGATCACATAGTTTCAAGTTCATTGCGGTTATATGGACTTATAGTTAGAAATTGTAGATACTTCAATAATATAAAAGAAATTCAGATACTATGTTTTGCTTTTGTGAGAACTAAGCTTGAGTACGCTTGTATTGTGTGGGATCCCTTTTAAGTCTCTCACATAGTTACCATTGAAAAAGTACAACGAAAATTTTGTAAATATTTGATTTATAAAATTGATGGGGTTTATCCTGAGAGGGGTATTAGCAGCACTGAGCTCTCAAGTCACGTTGATCTCATAACTCTTGAGCAGCGCCGAATATGTTCGTCACTGGTTTTTTTGTATAAACTGTTACATAATTTAATTGATAGCCCAGAACCCCTTAGTCAGGTCAACATAAGCGCACCGGCTTTCCCAGCACGTAGTCACCTGCCTTTCCTGACCGTAAAAGCCTGAACAAATATTTTATTTAACTCACCACTTAACTATATGTTCAGACGTTTCAACAGCATTTGTAGCTACTGTGACATATTTTGTGCTTCTTTAAGTGAGGTTGTTAGGCTAGCGAGTACACTAGCAAAATAGGGGTGTGTTTTCAATTTTTGTCATCATGTATATTTTTTTTATTATTGTGTAAACTTGTTATTTTTTTTTGAAGTTATATATAATATTGTCCTGTTAATGGGTCGATTGTTGGACAATAAAGCTATTATCTATCTATCTATCTATCTATCTAACCCCTCGCGATTATTATTATCCTGATTTTCCAAGTTTCTCTCGCATGACTGCGGTAGCAACAAATGTTGACGGGCTATGCCAAGTCAACACCTGCACTATTACGGATCGGAATTTAGGAAGGATCGTACAATATTGCAGGTCTTCAGGATTACAGACTTTTGAAATATTTTGTGTAACCTTTCGTCCAGGCCTAACTGTTGTAGGTGTGGTGTAAAAGTGTTTGGTGTAAGGCCTGAGACAGACATAATTAGGGGGACAATAGTCACTTTGTTTTGCTTCCACAGTTGTTTTATCTCTATTGCAAGGTCAGTGTATTTAGATATCTTCCCAGCATAGGCGTTTTGGATATTCGTATCGTTGGGAATAGCGATATCTATTAAATAGGTAACTTTGTCTGCCTTCGACTGGAAAACTATATCTGGCCGATTTGCCGGGATAGTCTTATCTGTATGTATCTCAACGTCCCGGTATAGTTTGTATTCATTGTTTTCGAGTACTGATGTCGGTGTGTAATTGTAATATGGATCTGTATTTTCTATTAGCTTGTTTGTTGTGGCTAGTGCTTGGTGAATGACCTTGGCTACAGAGTTATGGCTATGTTCCAGCGAGAGTTTTGCATGCGCTTGTTATGTGGTCTATTGTTTCCTTTTGTTGGTGGCACTTTCTGCAATTATCGTCGGTTATGGATGTATCTTTAATTACGTATTTGATGTAGTTCCTTGTCGCAATCACTTGGTCCTGGATAGCAAGCATAAAACCCTCAGTTTCTGGAAAGAGTTGGCCATTCTGCAGCCAGGTGTATGATTGTCTTTCATTAATGTGCTCTTGTGTAACGCTGTATCTGTGCTTGCCATGAAGTGCTTTTTGTGACCAGGTATTTATTTTTTCTTGTTGTAATTCTATGTGACTGTGTCCGTCTGCTGAGTGATCTGTGCGGGATAGGTTTAGTGGAGTATAGTTGTTTTACTATCGACCTATGCAAGTTTGTCTGTTTGCTTTGAAAAAATTCTCTGAGCGTTTTTATTTGTCTTGTGTGAAGTGACTGTATATCTATGCCTCCTTGATTTCTGTCTATGGTGAGCCTTTCTTTGCATGCGTTTGGATGTGACATTCGGTGTTTCGTAAGTTCTGCCCGTATTAGGATGTGGATGTTTTCTATATCAGTGTGTGACCACTTGATGATGCCGAAGGAGTATCTGAGGATCGGTATCGCAAATGTGTTAATTGCTTTTGTAAGATTTTTGGAATTCAATTTTGATTTTAGAAGTTTAACGAGGCGGTCTCCGAACTCTTGTGCTAGTTGAGCCTTGACTTGTGTGTGGTCGATCTTAATGTTCTGATTGAAGCCCAGATACTTGTACGTTTCGTCCTTGTCCATGTTATCCAGCGTTTCGCCAGTTAATATTTTTTCCTATTCGGATTGGTTCTTTCATTGGCCTTCATTGCTGTGGAGCACCTTGCATTTGCTCATACCGAATTCCATCCGGACGTCTGACGTACAAACTTCTGTTATTCTGAGTAATTCTTTTAGTTGCACTTCAGTGGCTGCATATTTTTATATCATCCATTGACTTTCTGGTGTCTGACGTTGAAACCCTAATTTGTGTTGTTAGGTGCGTTAGAGAGTGGATTTAAGCAAAGGCAGAACCACAGTGAACTAAGCGAATCACCCTGGAAGATATCGCGTCGTATGAGCAGCTCCCCTGTTTGGATATGGCCGTCCTGAGTTTTAAGATGTATGTTGGTTCGCCATGTCTCCATGGTTCTTGCAAGGAACTGGCGAAGGACTGGGTTAATTTTGTATATTTGAAGAGTTTTCGTTGGCCAGCTATGGAGTACAGAGTCAAAAGCTTTTTTATAATCGATGAAGCAGGTATGAAGATTTCTGTGTTCTTTTCTGGTTTGCTCCATGATCACACTATCAATTATGAGTTGTTCTTTGCAACTTTGGCTTTGTTTTCTACATCCTTTTTGCTCTTCCGTCAGGATGTTGTTTTGAGTGAGGTGTTGTTCAATCCTTTTGCCTATTGTTGCGGTGATGATCTTGTACAAGGTTGGGAGACAAGTGATCGGGCGGTAATTGGCAGGGTTCCTGGTATCTGCGTTTTTTGGTTTTATATAAGTTATTCCTTGTGTGAGGAATTTGGGAAGCCTATTAGGTTGTAGTATCGTTTTATTGATTTGCTCTGTTAGCATTTCATAAGTTGCACTGAACTGCTTGTACCAGAAATTTTGCACGTTATCTACGCTTAGGCACTTCCAGTTGTGAGTGTGTTTTATTGTCTCGGCTATTTCCTCTGGTGTAAGAACAACGTCTCCCTGCTCCGCTATATGTTGATGCTTTTCCTCTTCTTGTCTGATCCATGCAACGTTTTCGTTATGTGTTTTTGGTTCTGACCATTGGCTTCCCCAGACCTCGGTTAACTCTTGTCTACTTGGAGGTTCTGTTATTGTTATCTGATTATTTGATGTCATCTTTTGGTAAAACTGTTTTTCACTTTTCTGAAAAAGATCGTTGGCACCCTTTCAGTCGTTGGATTCCTTGTATCTGCGGAGTCTAGCTGCATAGCCGGCAAGTTTCTGTTTCAGTGTATCGGCTATTTCGGGTATTGTTTGTTGTGACGATTAATTCTGCTACATTAAGGGTACAACAGAACTAAATTCCATAATAGCACTCGCTATTTACAATATTAAAAATTTATAGATAATACAACACTAAGGCTATAGAGGGTATACACTTGTACATCGACAGAAAAAAAAATAAAATAGCAATGATCTAAACTTCAATAATATGGTCGGTTGCAAGACCTACGGCACTTTGTAGAGACGTAGATTTGAGTCTGTTTATTGTTGTCTGTATGCGTTTTGAGAGGTTGTTATTGTTGGTGTATTGTGTGAGGTGCGCTAGATCCTTTCTGAGTGTGCTAATTTTATTTTCAATTCTAATTTGCCATTTAGGTTTGGATCTTTTGCTCGTTTTTAGATCGTTTGGAAGTTTTTGGCCGTTAACTATGAGTGTGGTTGCTGCAGCAGCATATATAACAGTATGGATGTCCTCTAGGTCACTATCGTTGGTTGAGAATTGTGGTATTATGTTGGCATTTATTGTGTGTAATATTTGTTCGGGTGTTGTTTTTGAAAATTAGTCTCGCAGTACAGGATTGGTGCCACACAATTTGTTGTATTGTGTGTTCATCAATTGTTTGGCAGATTATGTGATGGCAGGTGGTAGAGTGATGTTTTGGCTTTGTGTGGCTGTGGAAGGTAAGTTAGTGCATGTTGTTTCCGGTGTATGTGGTGCATAATTATGTTCTGGATCTATTTCTAAGTGTATGCTGGTGTTATTGGTTGTGTCTTTGTTTGGAGGTTGGTTATTTCAAGTATGAATGATATGTCCTTCTGTGATTGATTCAATAGTAACGAATCATTAGGTTGGACAGCGGTGTCTGGTCTGTCTTGTGTATGCTCATGTTCTGGATCTATCTCTGTGGGTATGGTAGTGTTGTCGCTCTTGGTTGTTTGGTTGTGTGGTCTGTGGGTCATTCTGATGGGCAGTATTTATTTCATTGGATACAAGAACCTTTATAGCTTGTAGTTCTTCGGGTGTCAGGCGGTTGTTTTTTGTTATGACTCGTTTGTGGTCAATGAGTCTCTGTTCCGTTACACGTTCTTCGAGGTGTGGGTATTGTGCTATAAATAACCTGTGCAGCTCATGTCTGTAGCCTGTAGATATGGTTTCTAGTTTAGTGGCGGTGTAGTAACAGTGCATTACAGATTTGTTGATTTCAGTGGTCCACTGTAAGCGCTGTCTGGGTTTACCAGCTTTGGTGGTTGCGTTTTATGGGTTGTTCTGTTTGGGTTTGGGGTTCGGGTGAGTTTAATCGACGTACCCTAGGCCGTCGTTGGTTGTTTTTAGAAGTAACTCTATACGTCGTGTTCCCACGAGTAGAAGTTGGCCCAAGGTGCTCCGGAGGATTTGCGACTTTACTGCCGGGTTTTGTTGAGGCTTTCTCCTCACGGGCCGGCCGGTGATATTTGGTCCGCTTTTCCTCCTCCTTAGAGACGATGTTCACCTCGGCAGGCGCCGAGAACTCAATAACGAACATCGTCTTCTGTTGGTGGTCGAGAAGGACTATGTCGGGCTTGTTTGCCTGTACAAGCTCGAGCGTGGGGAACGAGTAGTTCCAGTAAATCCGGCATCTCTCGTTCTCCACAACGGACTCTATATCCCCTGGAGCGTATGGCAGCATCGGTGTCTCACCGATACCGTATGAGTGCCTCAAATGATAGTAGAGCACTCGTAGAGCCGCGTTGTGCCGATGGACGTAAGCCGTCCCAGCGTACGCCTTACACGCCGACAAGAGATGCATAAGCGTCTCTGGCGCCTGTCGGCAAGCTCTACAAAGGGTGTCGGGTACATCTACACCCATAACCCTTTTACGGTACACCAAGGTGTTGAAGATACCGTCTTGGCAAGCCATAATCAAGCCCGCAGTCTCCGACTTCAACCCACTAGACCTTAGGAAAGAGAAGGTCAACTGCTCAGACAAGCCATGCTCTTCCAGATGTTTGTAAAAGAATCCATGCATTGGATTATCTTTATGAAGTCTTAAAAGGAAGTCGACTTAGGCAGTTTTAATGTGGGACTTTAATTCTGCGGGAGCAAGTTCCGTAATGGACTGCGGACACCTCCGCTTGGAGTCGAGTGTGAGGCTGAGCTCCTCGGCTGCTCGTTTCGCTGCGCTAAAAAGAAAGGCTCCTTTACCCGCATTCTCGTGCTCTTGCACAAGGCGGATCAGGGTCGGTGCTGTTCGTTACATAGCACGCAGTGGCCAATACTACCCTGTTGTACAGACGCTCTAAACTCAATAGTCCACGCCCTCCCAGGTGTCGCGGGAGGTATATTCGCGGGACAGAGGACCTAGGATGTAGACTTCTCTCCATATTCATCCTTTTGCGGGTCTTCGTGTCGATTTCCTTCAGCTCGTTCACTTTCCAGTGAATAGCATCAAAGGTGTATAATAACAATGGGACCGCAAGCATGTTTGTGGCAGCGACTTTGTTCTTGCCGGACAGTTCTGATGACCAGATCTGCCGGAGTCGGTGCAAATACTTGCGGCGGAGACACTCTTTGACCAATTCTGCCTCTTGGACATGACGCTGCGCCACTCCAAGGTAGGTCTGGTTATCTCCGGCATGCAGCTATCGCAAAATTCTCCCATCAACGAGCTGTTCCTCATCTCCACTATCTCCGCTTCGTCCGTTCTTCAGATGAACCAATGCACATTTGTCTGTCCCAAACTCCATTCCAATAGCATGACTGTACTCCTGCACCACCCTCAGCGCGTGTTGTAGTTCGGGTTGGCCGGAGGCATAAAGTTTTAGGTCATCTATATAAAACAGATGGGTGACCTTGTGCCTCCGGTTATTGGGCGTGCCACTGCAGAAGAGCAAGACACTCAAGGAGTCTCCTTGGAAGACACCTCTTTTCAATGATACCAACTCTGTCTGAACTCGAGTTTCACCTGATGTTATAGTGAACCGGATCTTCCAGAGTGGCATCAGTTGTTTGATGTATCCCACTATCTGATTAACCACCGAAAGACATTCCAACAGCCGCACAATGAGCTCAGGAGACTTGCTGTCGAATGCCTTGCGATAGTCAATCCAGGCCATAGAAAGGTTTCGCTTGTACTGCACGGAGTCCTGCGTGACACATGGGTCAATCAACAGGTTCTCCTTGCAGCTAGCTACTCCTTGCTTTGACCCTCTCTGTTCATACACGTCGAGAAATACAGGATTCACAGCTTGAAGGATACGCATGTACAAGATTCTGGTGAAGAGCTTGTAACATGCGTTCAGACATGTTATTGGCCTGTAGTTTTTGGGATCAGACAAATCTCCGGTCTTCGGGAGAAGCACGGTTCAACCCTCGACAAACCAAGCCGGAATTGGCTGCTCCTGATTTAGCCACGAGTTAAAAACTCTAGCTAAATGCCGGTGGCAACTGGGGAATTTTTTCCACCAGTAGGTGTTTATGCCATCCGGGCCAGGAGCTGCGAAATTCTTTGCGCCCCGTAAGGCGTCAAGAATTTCTTCCGTGTTTATCGGGTGACGCAGTACATTCAAGTTAGGAGTCCTCCTACAAACGGACTCGAACTGCGCCAAGGCCGGAGTGTCTGCTGAGAGAGGTTTGGGTTGTTCGTAAATGTCCCTCCAAAAGGCCTCCACGCGATCAGCAGTTGGCGGCTACTCTATGGCTTGAGGCGGCTGTTGGAAAAGGCGAGAAGGTCTTTTGTAGAACATTCTGTTCTGCCCCAGACCTCTCGCCCGCGCCAGCAACGATCGCTTAGCAGCGATTAGCATCGGTATCCTGTCAAGACAGTGTTGCTTGACAACAGCCAGTACCGCTTGACTGAGTGTATGATGGTCGCGCCTCAATCCGTAGGCTATCTGGCGCGCACGGCGCGTAAAAGGCTTCCCAGCCGCTCTATATTCCATCACACGCTGGATATGGGATGCCTTCTGGCGAGCCAACTGGATTTTCGCTTCCATTTGGCGCACCCGTCTCTGTGCTCTCTCAACAGGAGAGTCTCTCACTCTCCCCTGTCTAGCTAGCCTCAGAGCCGCAGGGTAAATTTCGCAATTGATGCTCCAAATGTTAGAGGCCTCCGATAAACGTTTACCCACAACCTCATCCTCTCTCTTCAAATCTGCCAGCTTCAAGGACCTTCCGGTGTTATGCAAGGCCCTTCACGAACATATCCCTGCCTCCGGAGGTACGATACATAATCTCGCAAATTCTGATAGGTAAGCGTGCTATGCTATGGGTGAATTTCACACCACCTCTCATACATGCAGGATACTCCAAAACGTTGACTACAGTGAAGAGCTTAGCACTCGACAGGATCTGGAAAACAATCCAGAATCTTCATCACATGATGGTATGGAGATGGAATATGGAGTTTTTACAAACATTGAATACGACAATGAAACAAACGTCGTACCAGAAGTTTCCGGTTTACAACCAGGGTCTTATTATTCTGCAAGAAGGTTGTTCCTTACTACCGGAGAAGCACGAAACAAATAAGCCACCCGTTCTTTGTGATACTCCAACCGATACCTTTTTAACCAATGATGAATTCATAAAAACACGATCATTCAGTTCAACAAGCACTGTTTCCATGCTGATGAATTCAGGCCCAACATCACGCATCGCAGAGGATTTTACCGAGTATCTCTTAGAACAACCAATTATAATAGAAGCAGAAAACAACATAGAACAAGACAATATTGAAGAAACCCAGAGCAACAAAAAATGGACACAAGATAACATGGATTGATGACATCATAGAAGAGGCACAAAGTAACATGCAAGAAACAAAAGAAGAAATGCAAGATATACATGTGGATGAACGCTCAGTTGAACAAAATAAAACGTCTCTATTGAAGACAAGGAAGAGACAAAAAAAGTCATCCTCAAAATTGGAGTGCCAATCAAAATAGAAAAACAAAGAGAAAAAGGAAAACCCTTTTTAGGGAAGAAGAAAATAGGTCATAAGTGGAGCTTTTTTGAGCCTAAGAGTGAAAGAAATATCAAAGATATGTGCAACTGCAAATTGAGCCTGAAAGGGAATACCAAGTTACAATGTTCAAAACTTCCGGAAGAAGAACGACAGAGATGTTTCAAGACATTCTAGAACATGACCCGGACAGAGAAAACATTTACGTAAGAATGTCATCCATTTGCAAACGTAAGCAAAGAGTAAGATGTGCTGGGACATCATCAAGACGAAAGAATTCTGTAGAATTATTCCTGTCTGACGGCAAGGGGAATAGATATCGAGTATGCAAGAGAATGTTTTTGAACAGCTTGTGTGATGGAGAATGGGTAATAAAAAAAGGATTATATATACACAATGACGATGATTTACCTAAAAATGTACCAAAAAACAACGTTAAATATGAACCTCGTAGACAACTACAAAAGTTTTTTGATTCTTTGCCGAAACTCGAATCCCATTATTGTCGCAAATTATATTTGGAACAACTTTGGACATCAAAATCTCAGCTATATAAAGCATATAAAGAGGACTTCTGTCCACGTGAAAAATCTGAACCCCTGAGCACTATAAGTTTCTGCAACGTTTTTGAAGACCTCAATCTGTCACTGTTTCGGCCAAAAAAATATTTGTGTGATATCTGTGAGTCGTTTAAAACTGGGAATGTAACTGAATCTGAATACAAGATTCATGATGACATGAAAAAATGGAGTCAAGTTGATTGACTCAGTACTTCCCACACAATGCCTGAAGCTATAGTCTGAAATCCCCTTGCAACCAAATCATCGCTCACCCGCCCACAAAAAAACATCCAACAGAAAACTCTCGTAAATAGTTTCTTCCTTCTCCCTCCTTAGGAACTAGGACGCCACAGTTTTTTTCTGCATGCTTCAACTGGACGATGCGAAACGATCAGGAGCCTCCAAACTATTTAAAAGCGAAGTTTGGGCTGTTTTTATATTTTTAGTTTTTTTATTATTGCTGACACAGACACGATTTTTCAAAAACAGACGCGTTTTCCATTTTCGCCCCGGTAGTAAATTCTGTGTCAAAGTTTTATTACAATCAATTTAATAATTTTCGCGTTACGCAATATAGAACGATCCCGCATGTATACATCACAAATTCTAAATTCCTTGGTTTCTATAATAAGCAAGGCAATGTTCGGATGGACCTAAAAAAAGATGATTTTTCACTAGGTCTTCCTTCACAGGTCAGTGGACAGCCTATTATTAATACAGCTAATTTTTCAGTTTTTCAACCCCCCACCCCCCAACCACCCCAATTTCACCCCCACTCAAAAAAACTCAGATATTGATCAGGAACCTCTAAAACACTTAAAAACGGTGTTTGAGCTGTTTCTATATTTTTAGTTTTTTTATTATTTCTGCGCCGCCACTGGCACGATTTATAAAAGCCATATGCATTTTCCATCCTCGCCACGGTGGTAATACTGTGTCAAAATTTCATTAAAATCAATTCAACAGTTTCTTCGTTACATAATATAGAACGATCTAAAGCAATACTCGTATGTTTACACCAGAAAAAATTCGAAGTCCTTTGGTTTCTGTAATAGGCAAGGCAATGTTCAGATGGATCTAAAAAGGTGACTTATGTCGCTAGGTCTTCCTTCACAGGTCAGTGGACAGTCTATTATGAATACAGCAAATTTTTCAGTTTATCACCTCCCCCCTCCCCCCCCCAACCACCCAAATTTCACCCCCACCCAAAAAAAAACTCAGAAAATGATCAGGAACCTCTAAAACACTTAAAAAAACGAAGTTTGAGCTGTTTTCATATTTTTAGTTTGTTTGATTATTGCTACGCTGCCACTGACACGATTTCTAACAAGCATACGCGTTTTCCATCCTCACCACAGTAATAATAATGTGTCAAAATTCCATTAGAATCAATTCAATAGTTTCCACGTTACAAAATACAAAACGATCTAAAGGAATAAATACTCGTATGTATACAGAAAATTCTAAGTCCTGTAGCTTTAGTAATAGGCAAGGCAATGTTCAGATGGACCTAAAAAGGTGATCTATGTCGCTAGGTCTTCCTTCACAGGTCAGTGGACAGCCTATTATGAATACAGCAAATTTTTCAGTTTTTCAGCCCCACCCTCCAACCACCCCAATTTCACCCCCACCCAAAAAAACTCAGAAAATGATCAGGAACCTCTAAAACACTTAAAAACGAAGTTCAAGTTGTTTTTATATTTTTAGTTTTTTTATTATTTCTCCGCCGCCACTGGCACGATTTATAAAAACCATACGCATTTTCCATCCTCGACACGGTAATAATACTGTGTCAAAATTTCATTAAAGTCAATTCAACAGTTTCTTCGTTACATAACATTACATGATATAGAACGATCTAAAGCAATACCCGTATGTTTACACCAGAAAAAATTCTAAGTGCTTTGATTTCTGTAATACGCAAGGCAATGTTCGGATGGACCTAAAAAAGTTATTTATGTTGCTAGGTCCTCCTTCACAAGTCAGTGGACAGTATATTATGAAAGCAACAAATTTTTCAACTTTACAACCCCCCACCCCCCAACCACCCCAATTTCACCCCTACCAAAAAAAAAGTAGAAAATGATCAGGAACCCCTAAAACGCCTAAAAACGAAGTTTGAGGAATATTTTTTTTTTGTTTTTTTTAATCAGTCCGCCGCCCATGCACCGATTTTCAAAATTATAAGAACATTACCTACTATGACCCCACAGCATATCGCTGCCCAAATTTCATCACAATCCATTCAATGGTTACTGAGATTACGAGGCTAGAAAAACGCGCACAGACCGACAGACAGACCCGACAGACCGACAGGCCGACAGACCGACAGACCGACAGACCGACAGACCGACAGACCGACAGACCGACAGACCGACAGACCGACAGACCGACAGACCGACAGACCGACAGACCGACAGACCGACAGACCGACAGACCGACAGACCGACAGACCGACAGACCGACAGACCGACAGACCGACAGACCGACAGACCGACAGACCGACAGACCGACAGACCGACAGACCGACAGACCGACAGACCGACAGACCGACAGACCGACAGACCGACAGACCGACAGACCGACAGACCGACAGACCGACAGACCGACAGACCGACAGACCGACAGACCGACAGACCGACAGACCGACAGACCGACAGACCGACAGACCGACAGACCGACAGACCGACAGACCGACAGACCGACAGACCGACAGACCGACAGACCGACAGACCGACAGACCGACAGACCGACAGACCGACAGACCGACAGACCGACAGACCGACAGACCGACAGACCGACAGACCGACAGACCGACAGACCGACAGACCGACAGACCGACAGACCGACAGACCGACAGACCGACAGACCGACAGACCGACAGACCGACAGACCGACAGACCGACAGACCGACAGACCGACAGACCGACAGACCGACAGACCGACAGACCGACAGACCGACAGACCGACAGACCGACAGACCGACAGACCGACAGACCGACAGACCGACAGACCGACAGACCGACAGACCGACAGACCGACAGACCGACAGACCGACAGACCGACAGACCGACAGACCGACAGACCGACAGACCGACAGACCGACAGACCGACAGACCGACAGACCGACAGACCGACAGACCGACAGACCGACAGACCGACAGACCGACAGACCGACAGACCGACAGACCGACAGACCGACAGACCGACAGACCGACAGACCGACAGACCGACAGACCGACAGACCGACAGACCGACAGACCGACAGACCGACAGACCGACAGACCGACAGACCGACAGACCGACAGACCGACAGACCGACAGACCGACAGACCGACAGACCGACAGACCGACAGACCGACAGACCGACAGACCGACAGACCGACAGACCGACAGACCGACAGACCGACAGACCGACAGACCGACAGACCGACAGACCGACAGACCGACAGACCGACAGACCGACAGACCGACAGACCGACAGACCGACAGACCGACAGACCGACAGACCGACAGACCGACAGACCGACAGACCGACAGACCGACAGACCGACAGACCGACAGACCGACAGACCGACAGACCGACAGACCGACAGACCGACAGACCGACAGACCGACAGACCGACAGACCGACAGACCGACAGACCGACAGACCGACAGACCGACAGACCGACAGACCGACAGACCGACAGACCGACAGACCGACAGACCGACAGACCGACAGACCGACAGACCGACAGACCGACAGACCGACAGACCGACAGACCGACAGACCGACAGACCGACAGACCGACAGACCGACAGACCGACAGACCGACAGACCGACAGACCGACAGACCGACAGACCGACAGACCGACAGACCGACAGACCGACAGACCGACAGACCGACAGACCGACAGACCGACAGACCGACAGACCGACAGACCGACAGACCGACAGACCGACAGACCGACAGACCGACAGACCGACAGACCGACAGACCGACAGACCGACAGACCGACAGACCGACAGACCGACAGACCGACAGACCGACAGACCGACAGACCGACAGACCGACAGACCGACAGACCGACAGACCGACAGACCGACAGACCGACAGACCGACAGACCGACAGACCGACAGACCGACAGACCGACAGACCGACAGACCGACAGACCGACAGACCGACAGACCGACAGACCGACAGACCGACAGACCGACAGACCGACAGACCGACAGACCGACAGACCGACAGACCGACAGACCGACAGACCGACAGACCGACAGACCGACAGACCGACAGACCGACAGACCGACAGACCGACAGACCGACAGACCGACAGACCGACAGACCGACAGACCGACAGACCGACAGACCGACAGACCGACAGACCGACAGACCGACAGACCGACAGACCGACAGACCGACAGACCGACAGACCGACAGACCGACAGACCGACAGACCGACAGACCGACAGACCGACAGACCGACAGACCGACAGACCGACAGACCGACAGACCGACAGACCGACAGACCGACAGACCGACAGACCGACAGACCGACAGACCGACAGACCGACAGGCCGACAGGCCGACAGGCCGACAGGCCGACAGACCGACAGACCGACAGACCGACAGACCGACAGACCGACAGGCCGACAGGCCGACAGGCCGACAGGCCGACAGGCCGACAGACCGACAGACCGACAGACCGACAGACCGACAGACCGACAGACCGACAGACCGACAGACCGACAGACCGACAGACCGACAGACCGACAGACCGACAGACCGACAGACCGACAGACCGACAGACCGACAGACCGACAGACCGACAGACCGACAGACCGACAGACCGACAGACCGACAGACCGACAGACCGACAGACCGACAGACCGACAGACCGACAGACCGACAGACCGACAGACCGACAGACCGACAGACCGACAGACCGACAGACCGACAGACCGACAGACCGACAGACCGACAGACCGACAGACCGACAGACCGACAGACCGACAGACCGACAGACCGACAGACCGACAGACCGACAGACCGACAGACCGACAGACCGACAGACCGACAGACCGACAGACCGACAGACCGACAGACCGACAGACCGACAGACCGACAGACCGACAGACCGACAGACCGACAGACCGACAGACCGACAGACCGACAGACCGACAGACCGACAGACCGACAGACCGACAGACCGACAGACCGACAGACCGACAGACCGACAGACCGACAGACCGACAGACCGACAGACCGACAGACCGACAGACCGACAGACCGACAGACCGACAGACCGACAGACCGACAGACCGACAGACCGACAGACCGACAGACCGACAGACCGACAGACCGACAGACCGACAGACCGACAGACCGACAGACCGACAGACCGACAGACCGACAGACCGACAGACCGACAGACCGACAGACCGACAGACCGACAGGCCGACAGGCCGACAGACCGACAGACCGACAGGCCGACAGGCCGACAGGCCGACAGGCCGACAGACCGACAGACCGACAGACCGACAGACCGACAGGCCGACAGGCCGACAGGCCGACAGGCCGACAGGCCGACAGGCCGACAGACCGACAGACCGACAGACCGACAGACCGACAGACCGACAGACCGACAGACCGACAGACCGACAGACCGACAGACCGACAGACCGACAGACCGACAGACCGACAGACCGACAGACCGACAGACCGACAGACCGACAGACCGACAGACCGACAGACCGACAGACCGACAGACCGACAGACCGACAGACCGACAGACCGACAGACCGACAGACCGACAGACCGACAGACCGACAGACCGACAGACCGACAGACCGACAGACCGACAGACCGACAGACCGACAGACCGACAGACCGACAGACCGACAGACCGACAGACCGACAGACCGACAGACCGACAGACCGACAGACCGACAGACCGACAGACCGACAGACCGACAGACCGACAGACCGACAGACCGACAGACCGACAGACCGACAGACCGACAGACCGACAGACCGACAGACCGACAGACCGACAGACCGACAGACCGACAGACCGACAGACCGACAGACCGACAGACCGACAGACCGACAGACCGACAGACCGACAGACCGACAGACCGACAGACCGACAGACCGACAGACCGACAGACCGACAGACCGACAGACCGACAGACCGACAGACCGACAGACCGACAGACCGACAGACCGACAGACCGACAGACCGACAGACCGACAGACCGACAGACCGACAGACCGACAGACCGACAGACCGACAGACCGACAGACCGACAGACCGACAGACCGACAGACCGACAGACCGACAGACCGACAGACCGACAGACCGACAGACCGACAGACCGACAGACCGACAGACCGACAGACCGACAGACCGACAGACCGACAGACCGACAGACCGACAGACCGACAGACCGACAGACCGACAGACCGACAGACCGACAGACCGACAGACCGACAGACCGACAGACCGACAGACCGACAGACCGACAGACCGACAGACCGACAGACCGACAGACCGACAGACCGACAGACCGACAGACCGACAGACCGACAGACCGACAGACCGACAGACCGACAGACCGACAGACCGACAGACCGACAGACCGACAGACCGACAGACCGACAGACCGACAGACCGACAGACCGACAGACCGACAGACCGACAGACCGACAGACCGACAGACCGACAGACCGACAGACCGACAGACCGACAGACCGACAGACCGACAGACCGACAGACCGACAGACCGACAGACCGACAGACCGACAGACCGACAGACCGACAGACCGACAGACCGACAGACCGACAGACCGACAGACCGACAGACCGACAGACCGACAGACCGACAGACCGACAGACCGACAGACCGACAGACCGACAGACCGACAGACCGACAGACCGACAGACCGACAGACCGACAGACCGACAGACCGACAGACCGACAGACCGACAGACCGACAGACCGACAGACCGACAGACCGACAGACCGACAGACCGACAGACCGACAGACCGACAGACCGACAGACCGACAGACCGACAGACCGACAGACCGACAGACCGACAGACCGACAGACCGACAGACCGACAGACCGACAGACCGACAGACCGACAGACCGACAGACCGACAGACCGACAGACCGACAGACCGACAGACCGACAGACCGACAGACCGACAGACCGACAGACCGACAGACCGACAGACCGACAGACCGACAGACCGACAGACCGACAGACCGACAGACCGACAGACCGACAGACCGACAGACCGACAGACCGACAGACCGACAGACCGACAGACCGACAGACCGACAGACCGACAGACCGACAGACCGACAGACCGACAGACCGACAGACCGACAGACCGACAGACCGACAGACCGACAGACCGACAGACCGACAGACCGACAGACCGACAGACCGACAGACCGACAGACCGACAGACCGACAGACCGACAGACCGACAGACCGACAGACCGACAGACCGACAGACCGACAGACCGACAGACCGACAGACCGACAGACCGACAGACCGACAGACCGACAGACCGACAGACCGACAGACCGACAGACCGACAGACCGACAGACCGACAGACCGACAGACCGACAGACCGACAGACCGACAGACCGACAGACCGACAGACCGACAGACCGACAGACCGACAGACCGACAGACCGACAGACCGACAGACCGACAGACCGACAGACCGACAGACCGACAGACCGACAGACCGACAGACCGACAGACCGACAGACCGACAGACCGACAGACCGACAGACCGACAGACCGACAGACCGACAGACCGACAGACCGACAGACCGACAGACCGACAGACCGACAGACCGACAGACCGACAGACCGACAGACCGACAGACCGACAGACCGACAGACCGACAGACCGACAGACCGACAGACCGACAGACCGACAGACCGACAGACCGACAGACCGACAGACCGACAGACCGACAGACAGACCGACGGAAATGAGTGACGTGGATTTTCGTTATGTAGACATCATAAAACCTCCAAAAAGTGTGTTATTTCAAAATCGAAAATTTTCGCGATCACAATACTCCCCTCACCTATTGGTGTGGGAAGTAAAAGGAGGCTTGTACACAATTGGTAAAAGATACAGCCTCAAACAACGAAGTATTTACTATGGACTTGCAGTCAGTATTTTTGAGTCCATGGTCGAATGCGTCAGCTCTTTATTATAAAACGAAACTCATAGTACACAATTGCACCCTATACGATGTCAGGCGAAACAAGGGGTACTGTTACATTTGGAATGAATGTGAAGGAAAGCTTACAAGTAACGAATTTTCTATCATAATAGTCACTGCTTTAAGGAAATTCGTTATTAACATGTAACATTATGATTATTCAGCAATACTGGCATTGGGCGATCTGGTTCAGAAACGGGAATATAATACTCTCATAGCAATATGTAACACTGATAAAAGTAATAGTAATGAAAGCGATACCAGTTCAGACAGTCTTCAGATTGAAGGCGCTACTACATCGGTAATGGTCTCAAGCAATTTCAATTATTTAATGGAAGATGATAATGGAAAAATTGATGAAAGTGATACACTTTTTCAAAAATTGAATGACATAATAAAAGCAAAACATCAAACCTTTGGGTCTTCACCTACTACAATTTATCGATGTGTTAAAATATTGCAAATATTTGGGATAATACCCTTTTCTGGAGTTTTATGATGTTGTAACGGTTCACACGTTTTCAGAATTCTTTTATATTATTTGCCTGGCTATCATACACAAATAGTTTATAACTTCCACTTTTAGCAACTATTTCCTCATTATACTAATAACGTTTTCACAATTGTTCCATTCTACCACTTTATATTTCTTCTTTTTTCCATCACTACTATCCCTTTTCACCTGGTATACTAATCTGCGCAGACAGAGAGAGCCATTCTTGCTGATCATTGGTGAGTATGCTATCTCTCTCTCTCTCTCTCTCTCTCTACCGATGTTAGTTTCTAAATGAAGACGTATGAATATGATTGTTCCCTTTCGATTCTTGAAGCTCGAGCAGTAAACACCTAAATCAGCTATGTCTCTCTAAAACAATTTTTGGTATATGTGCACTTATGTTATAGCCGAGGAAAGAAATTTATATTCCCAATGCAAAATCATAATGATTTGACTGCTATGGTTTCGCATGCTTTTATTGCTTCTGCTTTTTATTTTACAGCTATCTGTAGGCATATGATTTTTTCGATTTGTAAACTTTTTTCTATGAGCATGTGATGGCGAGAATTCTAATGTTTTAATATCAAATTAATCATGCACTGTATATTTATTAATTATCTAACAAAAGAATCGCTGAACATCATTCTTCGTTTCTAGCTATATACTTTTGTGTTAAAATGCCTTATTTTATGTGTGTTTTATGTTTCACTTTTTTTAATAACGTTGCTTAGACAAACATACCTAGCAGCCAGATTTGTTAATAAAGAACGCAATGAAAAGATCAGTTGGACATTTGTGTGATTTCGTTTTACGAGGGGTGAGGAAAAAGTTGTAAATTCTCGAACATGTTGTATATTTTTTTATCATTGTATATCTGAAAAGACCCGGTAGGACTGTAAATACAAAGCATTTATAAATCATTTTTTTAACTATTATTCTATCTGTTCGCTCTTGTATATATCTATATTTTTTAATTTTTACCATGTGAACATATGAAAGTTGTCTGCTTGTTGGCCTTTTAATATGCCCATGTTACTTCATAGATTTGTTTCTGAAGTATATGAACGCAATTTTTCAAAATGTAAGAACGCATGAAGATCCATACTTCAGAAACAGATCGTGAAGTCCTGTGAAGTTCTTTACAAGGTGCTACTATCAGCCATAACTCATTCACAGGAAACCACCCTTCATTGAAGACTTCTTTGGGTTACTACACTTCTTCGGAAGATCACCACTACTTCTTTGGACCATCAACACTTCTTCGAAGGGCATAACTTCTTTGGGGTATCCCCATGCTTCTGTGGATGTGACAACTTCTTTGGGGCACCACCCTTCTTTGGGGTGCCATCATCAGAACTTCTTTGGGGCACCACCTCTACATATTTGGGGCACCATGACCACTTCTTCTGGGCACCACCTTCTCTTCGAAAGAGCACCACAACAACTACTTAATGGACTTCCCACCGAAGCTAAGTTCTTGTTTAAAAAAATATATATGTACATATGTACTGCACTGGTATACTGAAATAAATCTTTATTAAACCATTGTTGTCCTGTTTTCATTTCTTGATGGCTAGCTAAATACACGCACGAACCCACAGGCCCTTGTCTCATGCAATCGTACTGAGCAACTGGTTGCTATCGGCAATAATATATTGGTTGGTGGCTCATCACCAATCAGCATTTATTGTTACAAATTGGCGCTCAACGTGGGGCCCGATGTCTACATAACGAAAGTCCACGTCACTCATTTCCGTCTGTCTGTCTGTACGCGTTTTCCTAGCCTCCTAATCTCAGCAACCGCTGCATGGAATGTAATGTAATTTGGGCAGCGATATGCTGTGGGGTCGTAGTAGGTAATGTTCCTATAATTTTGGAAATCAGTGCATGGGCTGCGGAGTAATTAGCAAGAAACGAAAAAAATGAATACCCCTCAAACTTCGTTTTTTAAAAAAATTAAATATTCCATTTTCTACTTTTTTTGGGTGGGGGTGAAGTTGGGGTGGTTGGGGGGTGGGGAGTTGAAAAACTCAAAAACTTGTATTCATAATAGGCTTTCCACTGACCTGTGAAGGAAAACCTAGCGACATAAATAACTTTCTTAGGTCCATCCGAACATTGCCTTGCCTATTACAGAAACCAAAGGACTCAGAACTTTTTGTGGTGTAAGACATATGAGTATTGCTTTAGATCGTTCTGTATTGTATAACGAGGAAACTATTGAATTGATTTTAATGAAATTTTGACACAGTATTATTACCGTGGCTAAGTTGGAGATTGCGTATGGCTTTTATAAATCGTGCCAGTGACGGCGCAGAAATAATAAAAAAACTAAAATTATAAAAACAGCTGATACTTCGTTTTTAGGCGATTTATGGATTCCTGATCATTTCCTATTTTTTGGGTGGGGGTGAAATTGGGTTGGTTGGATGGTGGGGGGTTGTAAAACTGAAAAACTTGTTGTATTCATAATAGTATGTCCACTAACCTGTGAAAGAAAGAGCATCCAAATACACTTTTACTTCCCACACCGATAGGTGAGGGAAGTATTGTGATCGCGAAAAAATTCGATTTCGAGATAATACGCTTTTTGGGCGTTTTATGATGTCTACATAACGAAAATCCACGTCACTCATTTCCGTCGGTCTGTCTGTCGGTCTGTCGGTCGGTCTGTCGGTCGGTCTGTCTGTCTGTCTGTTTGTCTGTCTGTCTGTTGGCGTTTTTCTAACGTCGTAATCTCAGTAACCGCTGAATGGATTGTGATGATTTTCAAATATCCCTCAAACTTCGTTTTTACGCGTTTTAGGGGTTCCTGATCATTTTCTACTTTTTTTTGGGTGGGGGTGAATTTGGGGTGGTTGAGGGTTGGGGGGTCGTAAAACTGAAAAATTTGTTGTATTCATAATGGGCTGTCCATTGATCTCTGAATGAAAAACCTAGCGGCATAATATACTTTTTTCGGTCCATACGAACATTGTCTTGCTTATTATAGAAACCAAGTGACTTAGAATTTGTTTTAGATCGTTATATATTGCGTAGAATTTAGAATTTGTGATGTATACATACGAGTATTGCTTTAGATCATTCTATATTTCGTAACGCGAAACTTATTGAATTGATTTTAATGAAATTTTGACACAGTATTACTACCGCGGCGAGGATGGAAATCGCGTACGTTTTGAAAAAATCGTGTCACTGGCGGCGCAGCAATAATAAAGAAACCAAAAATATAAAAACAGCTCAAACTTTGTTTTCATGCGTTTTAGGACTTCCCGACCATTTTCTACTTTTTTTCGTGGGGGTGAATTTGGGGTGGTTGGAGGGTGGGGGGTTGTAAAACTAAAAAATTTGTTGTATTTATAGAGGGCTGTCCATTGACCTGTGCATGAAAAACCTAGCGGCATAATACACTTTTTTAGGTCAACCCGAACATTGGCTTGCTTATTATAGAAACCAAGTGACTTAGAATTTGTTTTATATCGTTATATATTGCGTAACCCGAAAATGGTTGAATTGATTTTAATGAAATTTTGATACAGTATTACTACCGCGGCGAGGATGGAAGCGCGTATGTTTTAGAAAAATCATGTCAGTGGCGGTGCAGCAATAATATTTTTTTTATGGTCGGCCTCTCGCAAAGGCTGAAAGTCTATGGCGCTGTAGAAGCGCTGCGAGAGGATAAGTATCGGTTCACGTTAGATTTGAAACGCTACAGGTTGTAGCCGTCGGGAGACAAATTCCCTGGCAGCTGATTCCACAGCGTTGAAGTTCTCCAAAAGAAGGAATGCTGGAGGAGACTAGTTCGGGGAGTAAGGACCTCGACCTGGTAAGGATGAGCTCGCAGAGCTTCTCTAGTGTTCCTAGTTCGGACGGCCTGTGGTGTTATTATCTGAGAGAGCTCACTCGGACATCTTCCGTGATAGAATATGTAAAACAGGGATAGGTCAGCCACCCTCCTTCGATGTTCCAGGCTGTGGAGGTCCTTTGTGAGGTTAGGCGTATCGATTAGTCTAATCGCTCTTTTCTGGATAGTGTCCAGAAGCTTTAGAGAGTGCTTCGGAGCGCATCCCCACACATGGGAGCAATACTCCAGCGCTGGTCGGATCTGTGCCTTGTAGAGCAGCAGCAGTTGCTCTGGTGTATACAACTTCCTACAGCGAAACAAAACTCCAAGCTTCTGGGATGCCGTTTTAGCAATACTGACGACGTGGTCGTGCCAGGACATGTTATTGTTGATGTTGATTCCCAAAAGCTTGACGGAAGGTGATTCGACTATGGGGTGACCCTCCATTTCCACGGTTGGTAATAAAAAAATTAAAACATAAAAACAGCTCAAACTTTGTTTTTAGGCGTTTTAGGGGTTCCTGATCATTTTCTACCTTTTACTTCCCACACCGATAGATGAGGGGAGTATTGTGATCGCGAAAATTTTCGATTTTGAGATAATACGTTTTTTGGACGTTTCATGATGTCTACATAACGAAAATCTACGTCTCATTTCCGTCAGTCTGTCTGTCTGTCTGTCGGTCTGTCGGCCTGTCGGACTGTCGGTCTGTACGCATTTTTCTAGCCACGTAATCTCAGTAACCGCTGCATGGATTGTGATGAAATTTGGGCAGCGATCCGTAGTAGGTAATATTCCTATAATTTTGGAAATCATTATACGGGGGGCGGAGTAATTAGCAAAAAACAAAAAATCAAAGATGCCTCAAACTTCGTTTTTAGGCATTTTAGGGGTTCCTGGTCATTTTCTACTTTTTTTTGGGTGGGGGTTAAATTGGGGTGGTTGGGGGGTGGGGGGTTGTAAATCTCAAAAATGTGTTGCACTAATAATAGGCTATCCATTGACCTGTAAAAGAAAGACCCATAAATACCCTTTTTTAGGCCCATCCGAACATTGCCTTGCCTATTCCAGAAACCAAGGGTCTTAGAATTTTCTGATAAATACATAGAAATATTGCTTTAGATCGTTCTGTATTGAGGAACGTAAAAGTTATGGAATGAATTTTAATGAAACTTTGTCACAGTATTACTACCGCGGCGAGGATGGAAAACGCGTATGTTTTGGAAAAATCGTGTCAGTGGCGGCGCAGCAATAATAAAAAAATAAAAAAATAAAAACGCCTCAAACTTTGTTTTTAAGCGTTTTAGGGGTTCCTAATCATTTTCTACTTTTTTTGGGTAGGGGTGAAGTTGGGGTGGTTGGGGGGTGGAGGGTTGGAAAACTGAAAAACTTGTTGTATTCATGAATGAAAAACCTAGCGGCATAATACCCTTTTTTAGGCCCATCCGAACACCTATTACAGAAACCAAGGGACTTACAGTTTTGTGATGTATACATATGCGAGTATTGCTTAATTTCGTTCTATGTATATTGCGGAAAGCAAAAATTATTAAATTGATTTTAATGAAATTTCGACAAAGAATTGACTATCGCGGCAAGATTGGAAAACGCGCCATTGTCTGCAAAATCGTGTCAGTGGCGGCGCAACAATGATTAAAAAACTAAAAATATGAAAACAGCCCATACTTCGCTTTTAGACGGTTTAGAGGCTGCTGATCGTTTTTCACCGTTCAGTTGAAGCATGCAGAATGAAAACTGCGGCGTCCTAGTTTCTAAGGAGGGAGACGCAAGAAACTATTTACGAAAGTTTTGTGTTGTACAATACCTTTTTTTTGCGGGGGGGTGGGCGATGATTTAGTTGTAAGGGGATTTCAATGTGAAAACAATAAAATGAAATCATTATGTGTGGGAAGTACTGAGTCAATCAGCTTGACTCCATTTTTTCATGTCCATCCGAACACCCTTGCCTGCTACACCACACCAAAGACTTAGAATTTTCTGTATGCATACGACTATTGCTTCTGATGGTTCTATACTGTGTAACGTGGAAACTATTGGACTGATCTCAATGAAATTTTTACACAGTATTACTACCCTGGCGAGGTTCGAAAGCATTTATGGTTTTTAGAAATCGTGTCAGTAGCAATAATAAAAAAGCTAAAAATATAAAACAGTTCAAACTTCGTTTACAGGCGTTTTAGGTGTTCCTGATATTTGTTTCTTATATTCATAATAGGCTATCCACTGACCTGTGAAAGGAAGATCTAGCGGCATAACACACTTTTTTTGGTCGGGCAGGCGATGATTTGGTTGCAAGGGGGATCTCAGACTATAGCTTCATGCTATGGGAAAATGATAAACTGGTATTACTGTAATGTGTGGGAAGTAATGAGTCAATCGACTTGACTCATTTTTTTTATTTCTCCATGTTGTAGTTGTATTTATTTCATGTCCTCAAAGCTATACAATGTATTACCATCAATTATTAAAGAAATTCGAAGGTTAAGTTGTTTCAAAAGACAAATAAAAAATGGGATTCATGAACTACCCCGCATTCAAATACACAAATATATTGAGCTTATATAGTAGCAATATAATTTATTGAACTCAATAAAAAATAATCATCCGTCAAAATTACAGTCTAGCTTATGTTTTATATAAAAATGTATTCGGATTTAGTATACCTCAAACTGTAAACTTACATAGTATTATCAATTTACATGTTTGCTGTGTTCAAGGTGTTCCACCCTTTGTGGCTTTTTGATATTTATTTAATTTATTACATGTATGGAACACGTATTGTAACTTTTATAAATAAACATTGTATAATAATTATTATATTATTATTTTTCTACAGACTAACTGAACTACGTTTCATAATTCAAACAGACTGTAATTCATGTTCCATTTTCTACGACGTTGCTAATAAGTAGAAGTACCTACTGAAGAATTTGAAGGGCTCCAGTTAGAGGTGTCATTACCTTTGACTTACGTAAATGACTACTTTTTTATGGCATTAAGTGTGAAAATTAATAAACACATGTTCTACTGCCAGTAACAATTGCTCGTAGTTTTCCTTTGGTTAAAATTTTTTTTTTACTGATTTTGGAAACTGGCTATTAGCTACTAGACTGTGAAAAATGAGCATTCGTGTTACCGCTATTGTTTCTGGTTAGAGCTAATGTATTGTAAGGAATTTTCATAATCTTGCCTCGTTACTCTAGTTCGATTGCGTTTGTCTACTAAGTTAGTTAGTTTCTTCCATGTTAACGGGCTTTTGTTTATTTTTATCAATACCTACACGTAGGAAAATTGAAAAACACCGATTTGACTGAATAATTGGAATAAAACGAAAACTAAAAAAGATTGATATTAAGGATCCTATATCGTTAGAAAGGCAGTCAAATTTTACATTTGATACTATGAACAAAAATAGGCATTCCTATTCGAAAAAATCAAGTTATCTGCGATTGAAGTTTCCTTAGTTAATCTACTAATTTCTCAAAGTACAAGAATAATTCAAATTTAGCCGTCTGACCTAAGGTGACGCATTTTATGCTTAGTCATACCGCAAACTCACGGCCTTCTAAGTTTTATTATCGCTGCGATACTCAATTTTTTTCTGATACCTGCTTATATCAAAAAGGGTGATTTGCGCTTAAACGGTTCGTTTAAAGTTCCATGTATGATACATGAGGTCACAAGAGAATTCAACAAGGAATCCAAATATGCAATAATATATAGGGAGTTTCATTTAAAAAATTCAAGTTTGATATGAATCACCCTGCATAAATGTCAAAATTTAAGTGAAAATATTTTTATGTTATAGTCCTCAAGGGTCCCTACCATTATCAGGTGACCAATTTTTGAAATATTTGTTATTAAGTGAGAGCACACATGTCTGGTAGACATGAAAATTCTGATGCTCTCTATCTCCGTCAATCGACCTATGACGCACTGATGATCGCTAGTAAGCGTGAAACAGCTTTGTACTGAGGGGTTGACGCTGATATAGAGTACCCTAGTATATTTTTAGTAAGCCCACAATCTTCCGTCCACTCACTATTGGCGCATCCTGTATAACTGGTATAGGACCGCAAAAGCCATGATGGGAGTCTCCGCAAAATGTGTTTCCGGAGGAAATAATAATAATAATAATAATAATAATAACCGCGAGGGATTGCTAGATCCTCTCACTGGCGCCTCCCCAAGGTGGCGGATAGGGGAATGCCTCCCAGATATGGGTGGTACCGGGGAAATGAAATACCCGGGGCGGACCAAAACTAGCACAGTGGAATAGCGTCTGCATCCAGAGGATCGGCTATTCCACAATTAATAGGACACGACGGATCTCCATGTGAGGAGCGGTACTCCGACAGCGTCTGTTCTTCATGTTAGAAGCGGCTGTTTTCATAAACCCCCAGGAAGCCTCCCAACATCAACAGGCTATTCGGTGCGTGGCGACACCGAGGGGTATACCGAAGCCAAAGGATGTAAGTCGGTCGGCAACCTTCACAGGTCCATCCTCTGGAGGCAATTTAGACGGCTGCCTCCGGAAATGTCGGCTGCGGGCCCTAAGGCTAACCACCTGACGGGCCCTATCTTCGGGTTCGACCACCTCGAAGGAAAAGCACCCACACCGAGCCGGTTTCGGAAGCCGGCGTTGGGCAAGGTGGCGGTGCTTCGATTTGCCCTGATGACGACCCCCGCAATGACATGGACCGTTTTAGGTGGACGACGGAGCTCAAGGATGACCTGCTGAGCTGCTACGAGAGCAGTAGCCCGCGCCGTAGGGGATACATGTCCCGCATGTATGAGAGGTGGTGTGAAATGCACCCAGAGCATAGCACGCTTACCTCTCAGAATTTGCGAGATTATGTATCGTACCTCCGGAGGCAGGGATATGTTCGTGCTCCAGCTCAGCCTGCCCCTTCGGCGGACGGAAGGCCTGTTAACCAGGCTGAAAGTTCGCCGGTAAGGCCCGCTGAGAGGGAAATCGACCAAGTCGTCTCACCTGGGGATTTCAGAGACCGAAGGGCCTTGCATAACAACGGAAGGTCCTTGAAGCTGGCAGATTTAAAGAGAGAGGGTGAGGTTGTTGGTGAACGTCTATCGGAGGCCTCTGACATTTGGAGCATCAATTGCGAAATTTACGCTGTGGCTCTGAGGCTAGCTAGACAGGGGAGAGTGAGAGACTCTCGTGTTGAGAGAGCACAGAGACGGGTGCGACAAATGGAAGCGAAAATCCAGTTGGCTCGCCAGGAAGCATCCCGTATCCAGTGTGTGATGGAATATAGAGCGGCTGGGAAGCCATTTACGCGCCGAGTGCGCCAGATAGCCTACGGGTTGAGGCGCGACCATCATACACTCAGTCAAGCGGTACTGGTTGTTTTCAAGCAACACTGTCTTGACAGGATACGGATGCTAATCGCTGCTAAGCGACCGTTGGTGGCGCGGGCGAGAGGTCTGGAACAGAACAGAATGTTCTACGAAAGACCTTCTCGCCTTTTCCAACAGCCGCCTCCAGCCATAGAGCAGCCGCCAACTGCTGATCGCGTGGAGGCCTTTTGGAGGGACATTTACGAACAGCCCAAGCCTCTCTCAGCAGACACTCCGGCCTTGGCGCAGTTTGAGTCCGTTTGTAGGAGGACTCCTAACTTGAATGTACTGCGTCACCCGATAAACACGGAAGAAATTCTTGACGCCTTACGAGGCGCAAAGAATTTCGCAGCTCCTGGCCCGGATGGCATAAACACCTACTGGTGGAAAAAATTCCCCAGTTGCCACCGGCATTTAGCTAGAGTTTTTAACTCGTGGCTAAATCAGGAGCAGCCAATTCCGTCTTGGTTTGTCGAGGGTCGAACCGTGCTTCTCCCGAAGACCGGAGATTTGTCTGATCCCAAAAACTACAGGCCAATAACATGTCTGAACGCATGTTACAAGCTCTTCACCAGAATCTTGTACATGCGTCTCCTTCAAGCTGTGAATCCTGTATTTCTCGACGTGTATGAACAGAGAGGGTCAAAGAAAGAAGTAGCTGGCTGCAAGGAGAACTTGTTGATTGACCGATGTGTCACGCAGGACTCCGCGCAGTACAAGCGAAACCTTTCTATGGCCTGGATTGACCATCGCAAAGCATTCGACAGCACGTCTCATGAGCTCATTGTGCGGCTGTTGGAATGTCTTTCGGTGGATAATCAGATAGTGGGATGCATCAAACAACTGATGCCACTCTGGAAGACCCGGTTCACTATAACATCAGGTGAAACTCGGGTTCAGACAGAGTTGGTGTCATTGAAAAGAGGTGTCTTCCAAGGAGACTCCTTGAGTTCCTTGCTCTTTTGCATCTCACTTTTGCCTCTGTCCATAGCGCTGAGAAATACTAAAGGATACAGCTGTGGCACGCCCAATAACCGGAGGCACAAGGTCACCCATCTGTTTTATATGGATGACCTAAAACTTTATGCCTCCGCCAACGCGAACTACAACAATCGCTGAGGGTGGTGCAGGAGTACAGTCATGCTATCGGAATGGAGTTCGGGACAGACAAATGTGCATTGGTTCATCTCAAGAAAGGACGAAGCGGAGATAGTGGAGATGAGGAACAGCTTGTTGATGGGAGCATCTTGCGACAGCTGCATGCCGGAGATACTTATACCTACCTTGGAATGGCGCAGCGTCATGTCCAAGAGGCAACATTGGTTAAAGAGTGTCTCTGCCGCAAGTATTTGCACCGACTCCGGCAGATCTGGTCGTCAGAACTGTCCGGCAAGAACAAAGTCGCTACCACAAACATGCTTGCGGTCCCATTGTTATTATACACCTTTGGTGCTATACACTGGAAAGTGAACGAGCTGAAGGAAATCGACACGAAGACCCGCAAAAGGATGAATATGGAGAGAAGCCTGCATCCTAAGTCCTCTGTCCCGCGAATATACCTCCCGCGACACCTGGGAGGGCGTGGACTATTGAGTTTGGAGCGTCTGCACAACAGAGTAGTACTGGTCACTGCCTGCTATGTAACGAACAGCACCGATCCCCTGATCCGCTTTGTGTGAGAGCACGAGAATGCGGGAAAAGGAGCCTTTCTTTTTAGCGCAGCGAAACGAGCAGCCGAGGAGCTCAGCCTCACACTCGACTTCAAGCGGAGGTGTCAGCAGTCCATTACGGAACTTGCTCCCGCAGAATTAAAATCCCACCGTAAAACTACCGAAGTCGACTTCCTTTTAAGACTTCATAAAGATAAGCCAATGCATGGAATCTTCTACAAACATCTGGAAGAGCATGGCTTGTCTGAGCAGTTGACCTTCTCTTTCCTAAGGTCTAGTGGGTTGAAGTCGGAGACTGAGGACTTTATAATGGCTTGCCAAGACGGTGTCTTCAACACCTTGGTGTACCGTAAAAGGATTATGGGTGTAGATGTACCCGACACCCTTAGTAGAGCTTGCCGACAGGCGCCAGAGACGCTTATGCATCTCTTGTCGGCGTGTAAGACGTACGCTGGGACGGCTTACGTCCATCGGCACAACGGGGCTCTACGAGTGCTCTACTATCATTTGAGGCACTCATACGGTATCGATGAGACACCGGTGCTGCCATACACTCCAGGGGATATAGAGTCCGTCGTGGAGAACGAGAGATGCCGGATTTACTGAAACTACTCGTTCCCTACGCTCGAGCTTGTACAGGCAAACAAGCCCGACATAGTCCTTCTCGACCACCAACAGAAGACGATGTTCGTTATTGAGTTTTCGGCGCCTGCCGAGGTGAACATCGTCTCTAAGGAGGAGGAAAAGCGGACCAAATATCAGGAGTTGCTCGGACAACTTCGCAGGCTCTGGCCAGACTACACTGTAAGTCTGCTGGTTATGGTCATTGGATCCCTAGGTGGAATGAGGAATACGCTGCTCTCTGCACTGCGCCAAATACCGGTGTGCCGTGCGGCGGCGCACATCTTAGCCGCCAGAATGCAGAAGGCAGTCATCCTTGGGTCCCTTCGTCTACTTAGGGCGCACGATTCGCGGACCCAGTGATTGCTCACCTCACGGTGTGAGGAGTAGTCGTTGGGTAATGGAACAGCAGCCCGGTGTGTCGGAGCCCGGGCTGCACATTTTTGTTTTAAACATAATATAATAAGGGATTACAGATATACAGTCGCTTCGCACAGGACAGATAAAGACACTCAGACATTTCTTCCAAAACAAACAAACAAATTTACATCGAGCAATAGTAAAAGCAGACAAAAACTATACACCACTCAACCTATCATGTCCAGACCACTTCGCAGACACACACAATCCCACCCAATCACAACAAGAATAACACCCCACCCAATCACAACAAGAATAACACAATAAGCACCTGGTCGCAGAAACCACTCCATGGCAAACATAGATACCGTATCACCCAAGACCACATTAACAAAAAACAGTCATACACCTGGTTGCAGGATGGCCAGCTGTTCCCTGAAACGGAGGGTTTCATGCTTGCTATCCAGGACCAAGTGCTTGCAACACGAAACTACAAAAAATATATAATTAAAGATCCATCCATAACAGACGATAATTGCAGAAAATGCCAACAACAAAAAGAAACAATAGATCACATAACAAGCGGGTGCAAAACTCTTGCCGGTACCGAATACACAGCCAGACATAACTCTGCGGCCAAAGTCATCCACCAAGCATTAGCCACAACAAACAAACTAATAGAAAAACAGATCCGTATTACAATTACACTCCGACATCAGTACTCGAAAACGATCAATACAAACTATACTGGGACGTTGAAATACATACAGACAAGACTATCCCAGCCAATAGACCAGATATAGTTTTCCAATCAAAGGCCGACAAAATTACCTATTTGATAGATATTGCCATTCCCCCCATTACCTATTTGATAGATATTGCCATTCCCAATGATGTGAATATCCAAAACACCTACGCTGGGAAGATATCTAAATACACGGACCTTGCCATAGAAATAAAAAGACTTTGGAAACAAAACAGAGTCACAATTGTCCCCCTCATTATGTCTGTCTCAGGCCTTACACCAAACACGTTTACACAACACCTTCAACAGTTGGGCCTGGACGAAAAGTTACACAAAGTATTCCAAAAGTCTGTAATCCTGAAGACCTGTAATATTGTGCGATCCTTCCTAAATTCCGATCAATAATAGTCCGGGTGTTGACATGGCACAGCCCGTCAACACTTGCTGTTACCGCAATTATGCGACAGGAACTTAAAAAGTCAGATAATAATAATATAATAATAATATAACTTTTATTCATTTTAGCCGGGGCGGATATGAAAGGTCAAATTAGTATATGACAGGCTCACAATTATTATTCATATGAAGGGTTACTGGTAACTCGACCGCTTTCCTGAAAGAGGTGATAGAGGGACTCAAATGTAATAGATTTAACCCCCCATATGTAATTCCGAAAACCGATAGTTTTCGAGATAATTAACATTTAATGTTTTTCAACCAAATGTCCAAATGTCCACACAAGATCCTGAACTAAGAAAAAAACCTGTTGTTGATTCTGATAATTTTTATTTTAGTATTTAACTAACACATACACAAAGCTAACGTAGTATTAAAATCTTTCAAAATACTAAACAGTTCCAAATTAAATACAAATATTTAAAAAACAATCAACAAAATTTTTACATTCACCGTGAAAAAAAAATTATCTAGCTCAAAAAAAAATTATACAAACGGTTGAACAAATCGCTAAAAAATATTTCCTACCTAACAACCGTTTAATTAAATCCACTCAAAGTTTCTAGACATCTTGCTCAATGTGTTGCCCTTGATTTCGGATACAAGTACGGATCCGCTCCCTCACTTCGGTTTTTGTAACTCGTGTTGAAGAAGTTCGTTTCATCTCCTCCGCTGCATTGATAATGTTTTGCCTTAGTTCGTCAGCAGCATTAACTGGAGTCTCGTAAACCAATGCCTTCATGTGACCCCAGACGTAAAAATCAAGAGGTGTCAGATCTGGGCTCCGCGCAGGCCATCGGATGGGTTCACCCATGGCCGTCTCTACTCACTAGGCCGGAGCATTGAAATATGGCAACGTTGGAGATCAGGCCGTGTTTTCATTTGTTGTTATGTCATGTGTATTCTTCCAGGTGCAGAAAATATGGTTGGAAGGTGATCATTAATTTGTTTCTAGTTATTCACCTGCACAGACGAAACTATAAAGATAATAAGATGCCTACAAAGCGTGTAGTACCAGGTTGCAGCCCAGTAGAGGACTACCAAACCATGGCCCAACATTACCTTATTTTAGATTAAAAAGAACGTTGCAACGTGATTTTTAATGGGTTTCTATTTATTCACCTGCACAAACGAAACTATAAAGATAAAAAGATGCCTGCAAAGCGTGTATTACCAGGTTGCAGCCCAGTAGAGGCATGAGTAGAGGACTACCAAACCATGGCCCAACATAACCTTATTCCAGATTAAAAACAACGTTGCAAGGTGATTTTGAATGGGTTTCTACTTATTTACCTGCACAAATGAAACTATAAAGATAAAAAGATGCCTGCAAAGTGTGTAGTACCAGGTTGCACTAGCAATTGGGCGTCCGATAAGGGACATAAACAGAAGTGGGTGAAAGGTATTCCTCGGAAGGGCTGGTTATATTTATAAGGATAAAGACAATAATTGACAAACATTTCAAAGGATAGGACCTATTTTAAAGCACAATGTGGTACCTATAATGTTTTCTGGACCTCCCAAATATCACAGAAAAATACAGTTAATAGAACTCATCTGGCCATGGCCTGGGGCATACCTACGAAAGCATTTGATAGTGAAAGGGAAATCAAGACCAGCAAGAATGGCTTCACAGTGACCTAATAGTGAATTTTTCAAGCTCAAGTGATAATTTACAAAGTAATTTGAGTGTTCATTTAAGTGGAAATGGAAGTGGCGGCAGGAAACAGGTTGCGTTTATTTTTATTTTGTAGTGTCTGACTGTGATGACACAGACATCAGGTGTAAGTGGTGTTAGTAGTAGTAGTTCTAAAAAGTATTTTTCTTAATTTATTAACCGAGATGAACTCTAATACATATAAAATGTAATAATTATTCTGAAACTATAGGGCCACTATTTGACAGCTAAGCCACGTTGCCACATCTAAGGCTCCGGGCTAGTGTAGAGTCGACCATGGTTCACCCCTCCCTATCCATTTGTTCGGGTATGTGTTGCCCAACAACTGCCGAACTGTGATACGGTAATGTGCTGGACAACCCTCATGCTGGAATATCATGTTGTTGATGATTCTATATTATGTTGATCAATTTTGTTAAATAGTTACTTGTGGTTGTACTGTTATTCTTGTCCTTGGAATAGGCCATCAGATAAGGAAGTTTTTAAAATAATTTGTTTGACTGGTTGCGTTTTTTTTTTGAGCTAGACAATTTTCCTTCGCGGTGAATGTGAAAATTTTGTTCGTTATTTTTTAAATAATTGTATGTAGTTTGAAACTGTTTAGTATTTTTACACATTTAAGTACTAAATTAGATTTGCGTATGTGTCAGTAAAAAACTAAATTGGAAATTACTAAAATCGACAGCAGGGTTTTTTCTAAATTTGGGATGTAGTGTGGAAATTTGGACATATCGTTGAAAAACATTAAATGTTAATTATCTCGGAAAATATCGGTTTGCGGAATTACATAAGGGGGGTTAAATCCAATGCATTTGAGTCCCTCTATCACTTCCTGCAGGAAAGTGGTCGAGTTACCAGTAACCCTGTATATAAAATTTACGGGTATTAGAAATCACACACAAATTTGTACATAAATTAATATTAACATAAACAACACTCGCTAAAAATTCAGATTGAGACAGTTAAGTAGTCCTAAATGCAATAAAAACTATTGACTACCAAAAAATCAGTGAATCTTTTTTTGAAAGGGTTTGTGGAGACCATGCTTTTTATTTCAGTTGGCAGTTTATTATAAATTGCTGCACAGAGATACTCCGGACTTCTGCGGTACGCACTAAGATTATAGCTAGTCATCGAGATGTCATTATTATTTCGTAGGCTATAATGTTGCTGATCTCTTATGTATGAGAATTTATCATAGTTATTTTTCACAAATAGACAAGCTTCATGCGACAGACCGACAGACCGACAGACCGACAGACCGACAGACCGACAGACCGACAGACCGACAGACCGACAGACCGACAGACCGACAGACCGACAGACCGACAGACCGACAGACCGACAGACCGACAGACCGACAGACCGACAGACCGACAGACCGACAGACCGACAGACCGACAGACCGACAGACCGACAGACCGACAGACCGACAGACCGACAGACCGACAGACCGACAGACCGACAGACCGACAGACCGACAGACCGACAGACCGACAGACCGACAGACCGACAGACCGACAGACCGACAGACCGACAGACCGACAGACCGACAGACCGACAGACCGACAGACCGACAGACCGACAGACCGACAGACCGACAGACCGACAGACCGACAGACCGACAGACCGACAGACCGACAGACCGACAGACCGACAGACCGACAGACCGACAGACCGACAGACCAAGAGACCGACAGACCGACAGACCGACAGACCGACAGACCGAAAGACCGACAGACCGACAGACCGACAGACCGACAGACCGACAGACCGACAGACCGACAGACCGAAAGACCGACAGACCGACAGACCGACAGACCGACAGACCGACAGACCGACAGACCGACAGACCGACAGACCGACAGACCGACAGACCGACAGACCGACAGACCGACAGACCGACAGACCGACAGACCGACAGACCGACAGACCGACAGACCGACAGACCGACAGACCGACAGACCGACAGACCGACAGACCGACAGACCGACAGACCGACAGACCGACAGACCGACAGACCGACAGACCGACAGACCGACAGACCGACAGACCGACAGACCGACAGACCGACAGACCGACAGACCGACAGACCGACAGACCGACAGACCGACAGACCGACAGACCGACAGACCGACAGACCGACAGACCGACAGACCGACAGACCGACAGACCGACAGACCGACAGACCGACAGACCGACAGACCGACAGACCGACAGACCGACAGACCGACAGACCGACAGACCGACAGACCGACAGACCGACAGACCGACAGACCGACAGACCGACAGACCGACAGACCGACAGACCGACAGACCGACAGACCGACAGACCGACAGACCGACAGACCGACAGACCGACAGACCGACAGACCGACAGACCGACAGACCGACAGACCGACAGACCGACAGACCGACAGACCGACAGACCGACAGACCGACAGACCGACAGACCGACAGACCGACAGACCGACAGACCGACAGACCGACAGACCGACAGACCGACAGACCGACAGACCGACAGACCGACAGACCGACAGACCGACAGACCGACAGACCGACAGACCGACAGACCGACAGACCGACAGACCGACAGACCGACAGACCGACAGACCGACAGACCGACAGACCGACAGACCGACAGACCGACAGACCGACAGACCGACAGACCGACAGACCGACAGACCGACAGACCGACAGACCGACAGACCGACAGACCGACAGACCGACAGACCGACAGACCGACAGACCGACAGACCGACAGACCGACAGACCGACAGACCGACAGACCGACAGACCGACAGACCGACAGACCGACAGACCGACAGACCGACAGACCGACAGACCGACAGACCGACAGACCGACAGACCGACAGACCGACAGACCGACAGACCGACAGACCGACAGACCGACAGACCGACAGACCGACAGACCGACAGACCGACAGACCGACAGACCGACAGACCGACAGACCGACAGACCGACAGACCGACAGACCGACAGACCGACAGACCGACAGACCGACAGACCGACAGACCGACAGACCGACAGACCGACAGACCGACAGACCGACAGACCGACAGACCGACAGACCGACAGACCGACAGACCGACAGACCGACAGACCGACAGACCGACAGACCGACAGACCGACAGACCGACAGACCGACAGACCGACAGACCGACAGACCGACAGACCGACAGACCGACAGACCGACAGACCGACAGACCGACAGACCGACAGACCGACAGACCGACAGACCGACAGACCGACAGACCGACAGACCGACAGACCGACAGACCGACAGACCGACAGACCGACAGACCGACAGACCGACAGACCGACAGACCGACAGACCGACAGACCGACAGACCGACAGACCGACAGACCGACAGACCGACAGACCGACAGACCGACAGACCGACAGACCGACAGACCGACAGACCGACAGACCGACAGACCGACAGACCGACAGACCGACAGACCGACAGACCGACAGACCGACAGACCGACAGACCGACAGACCGACAGACCGACAGACCGACAGACCGACAGACCGACAGACCGACAGACCGACAGACCGACAGACCGACAGACCGACAGACCGACAGACCGACAGGCCGACAGGCCGACAGGCCGACAGGCCGACAGGCCGACAGACCGACAGACCGACAGACCGACAGACCGACAGACCGACAGACCGACAGACCGACAGACCGACAGACCGACAGACCGACCGACCGACCGACCGACCGACAGACCGACAGACCGACAGACCGACAGACCGACAGACCGACAGACCGACAGACCGACAGACCGACAGACCGACAGACCGACAGACCGACAGACCGACAGACCGACAGACCGACAGACCGACAGACCGACAGACCGACAGACCGACAGACCGACAGACCGACAGACCGACAGACCGACAGACCGACAGACCGACAGACCGACAGACCGACAGACCGACAGACCGACAGACCGACAGACCGACAGACCGACAGACCGACAGACCGACAGACCGACAGACCGACAGACCGACAGACCGACAGACCGACAGACCGACAGACCGACAGACCGACAGACCGACAGACCGACAGACCGACAGACCGACAGACCGACAGACCGACAGACCGACAGACCGACAGACCGACAGACCGACAGACCGACAGACCGACAGACCGACAGACCGACAGACCGACAGACCGACAGACCGACAGACCGACAGACCGACAGGCCGACAGACCGACAGACCGACAGACAGACCGGCGGAAATGAGTGACGTGGATTTTCGTTATGTAGACATCATAAAACCTCCAAAAAGTGTGTTATTTCAAAATCAAAAATTTTCGCGATCACAATACTCCCCTCACCTATTGGTGTGGGAAGTAAAAAGAGGCTTGTACACAATTGGTAAAAGATACAGCCTCAAACAACGAAGTATTTACTATGGACTTGCAGTCAGTATTTTTGAGTCCATGGTCGAATGCGTCAGCTCTTTATTATAAAACGGAACTCATAGTACACAATTGCACCCTACACGATGTCAGGCGAAACAAGGGGTACTGTTACATTTGGAATGAATGTGAAGGAAAGCTTACAAGTAACGAATTTTCTACCATAATAGTCACTGCTTTAAGGAAATTCGTTATTAACATGTAACATTATGATTATTCAGCAAAACTGGCATTGGGCGATCTGGTTCAGAAACGGGAATATTATACTCTCATAGCAATATGTAACACTGATAAAAGTAATAGTAATGAAAACGATACCAGTTCAGACAGTCTTCAGATTGAAGGCTCTACTACATCGGTAATGGTCTCAAGCAATTTCAATTATTTAATGGAAGATGATAATGGAAAAATTGATGAAAGTGATACCCTTTTTCAAAAATTGAATGACATAATAAAAGCAAAACATCAAACCTTTGGGTCTTCACCTACTATAATTTATCGATGTGTTAAAATATTGCAAATATTTGGGATAGTACCCTTTTCTGGAGTTTTATGATGTTGTAACGGTTCACACGTTTTCAGAATTCTTTTATATTATTTACCTGGCTATCATACACAAATAGTTTATAACTTCCACTTTTAGCAACTATTTCCTCATTATACTAATAACGTTTTCACAATTGTTCCATTGTACCACTTTATATTTCTTCTTTTTTCCATCACTACTATCCCTTTTCACCTGGTATACTAATCTGCGCAGACAGAGAGAGCCATTCTTGCTGATCATTGGTGAGTATGCTATCTCTCTCTCTCTCTCTCTCTCTACCGATGTTAGTTTCTAAATGAAGACGTATGAATATGATTGTTCCCTTTCGATTCTTGAAGCTGGAGCAGTAAACACCTAAATCAGCTATGTCTCTCTAAAACAATTTTTGGTATATGTGCACTTATGTTATAGCCGAGGAAAGAAATTTATATTCCCAATGCAAAATCATAATGATTTGACTGCTATGGTTTCGCATGCTTTTATTGCTTCTGCTTTTTATTTTACAGCTATCTGTAGGCATATGATTTTTTCGATTTGTAAACTTTTTTCTATGAGCATGTGATGGCGAGAATTCTAATGAGAATTCTAATCTTTTAATATCAAATTAATCATGCACTGTATATTTATTAATTATCTAACAAAAGAATCGCTGAACATCATTCTTTGTTTCTAGCTATATACTTTTGTGTTAAAATGCCTTATTTTATGTGTGTTTTATGTTTCACTTTTTTTAATAACGTTGCTTAGACAAACATACCTAGCAGCCAGATTTGTTAATAAAGAACGCAATGAAAAGATCAGTTGGACATTTGTGTGATTTCGTTTTACGAGGGGTGAGGAAAAAGTTGTAAATTCTCGAACATGTTGTATATTTTTTTATCATTATATATCTGAAAAAACCCGGTAGGACTGTAAATAAATAATAATAAATGCTTTTATAAATCATTTTTTTAACTATTATTCTGTCTGTTCGCTCTTGTATATATCTATATTTTTTAATTTTTACCATGTGAACATATGAAAGTTGTCTGCTTGTTGGCCTTTTAATATGCCCATGTTACTTCATAGATTTGTTTCTGAAGTATATGAACGCAATTTTTCAAAATGTAAGAACGCATGAAGATCCATACTTCAGAAACAGATCGTGAAGTCCTGTGAAGTTCTTTACAAGGTGCTACTATCAGCCATAACTCATTCACAGGAAACCACCCTTCATTGAAGACTTCTTTGGGTTACTACACTTCTTCGGAAGATCACCACTACTTCTTTGGACCATCAACACTTCTTCGAAGGGCATAGCTTCTTTGGGGTATCCCCATGCTTCTGTGGATGTGACAACTTCTTTGGGGCACCACCCTTCTTTGGGGTGCCATCATCAGAACTTCTTTGGGGCACCACCTCTACATATTTGGGGCACCATGACCACTTCTTCTGGGCACCACCTTCTCTTCGAAAGAGCACCACAACAACTACTTCATGGACTTCCCACCGAAGCTAAGTTCTTGTTTAAAAAAATATATACAGGGTGAGTTTTTAGTACCGGCTCGGTCGATAACTCCACTACTTTAGAAGATAGCGAAAAAAATTGTATATAAAAATTGTAGCCACGGATATGCTCCTTGCTCAGAAAATATTTTGATTTATACAGGGTGATCCATAACTACGTGGTGATGCAAACATGCATTTTTTTAAATGAGACACCCTATATATTATTCCATATTCAAATTCTACTAATGATTTCCGTTCTTCCAATATAGGGTATTGTTACATTATACAGGGTGTTTCAAAAGTTATGACCATTTTTGTATCCAAATCACGGTCAAATGAACGTACTGTATATCAAAAAGTAATTAATCAAAAATCATTTTTTTTACATGAGAAGATTAGAAATATCCTCTAGTTTTAAAATACGTTATAAAAAAATCCCGCGACGCATATTCGTATACAGGGTGATGTAGAAAGCAAAATCTAGATTTTCTCTCTTTTTTTAAATGTAACCCCCAATATTTTATTATACCAAAGAATTGCTTTTAATATGCTCTTTCATCTTTGTATAGCACTTACTATGGCTGCATTCATTAGTTTCTGAGATATTTCGATTTTTCTACAAATTTTAAATATACCTTCTATTACTTTAATAAAATTTATTTATTTTGAAAAAATACTACCAAATTTTGTTTTTGCTCAACAAACAACTATAATATAAGGCGATAATAATACTTGATCAAGTCAAAGCACTGAACTAACGAGATAATATAGGTCACGTGTGCTGAGGAAACAATTTTATAGAGGTCATGCATAATTATCAAGCAGATGTATCAGGTAGGCTATGAAATATGAAACGACGAAGTCCAAATAAAACGATTCTTCAATCTTTCAAACGTATTAGTTTTAGAATGCCTCCGTTCTGGATATTGCTATTCATAGTTGATATATTCTAGAGGCAAGTAGACAATTTCTCAAAGATTCTCCTAAATACCCTCAATGGAAAAATTAATTTTCAAAGCTAGTTTTTCACACAGTACGGAATTGTTGAGTAGGTTATGAAAACTGTCAATTTTTCAAAGCCTACCTGATAAAACTACTTGATAATTATGCATGATGCCTACAAAATTGTTTCCTCAGCATACTTGACTTTATTAACTCGACGATTTAGGGTTTTGACTTCATCAAATAGTATCAAGACGTTATAATTTAGTTGTTTGTTAAATAAAAAACAAATTAGATAGTACTTTCTCAAAATAAATAAATTTCACTACACAAATAGAGGCTATATTTTAAATTTACCGAAAAATCGAAATATCTCGGAAAATGATGGACGTAGGTACAACAAGTGCTATACAAAGATGAAAGAGCATATTAAAAGCAATTCTTTGGGATAATAAAATATTGGGGCTTACATTTGAAAAAAAAGAGGAAATTTAGATTTTGCATTCTACATCACCCTGTATACGAATATGCGTCTCGGGCTTTTTTTATAGCCGATTTTAAAACTAGAGGATATTTTTAATCTTCTCATGTAAAAAAAATAATTTTTGATTCATTACTTTTTAATATACAGTACGTTCATTTGTCCGCAATTTGGATATAAAAATGGTCATAACTTTTGAAACACCCTGTATAATGTAACAATGCCCTATATTGGAAGAACGGAAATCATTAGTAGAATCTGAATGTGGAATAATATATAGGGTGTCTCATTTAAAAAAATGAATGTTTGCATCACCACGTAGTTATGGATCACCCTGTATAAATCTAAATATTTTCTGAGCAAGGGGCATATCCGTGGCTACAACTTTTATATACAACTTTTTTCGCTATCTTCTACAGTAGCGGGGTTATCGACCGAGCCGGTACTAAAAACTCACCCTGTATGTACATATGTACTGCACTGGTATACTGAAATAAATCTTTATTAAACCATTGTTGTCCTGTTTTCATTTCTTGATGGCTAGCTAAATACACGCACGAACCCACAGGCCCTTGTCTCATGCAATCGTACTGAGCAACTGGTTGCTATCGGCAATAATATATTGGTTGGTGGCTCATCACCAATCAGCATTTATTGTTACAAATTGGCGCTCAACGTGGGGCCCGATGTCTACATAACGAAAGTCCACGTCACTCATTTCCGTCTGTCTGTCTGTACGCGTTTTCCTAGCCTCCTAATCTCAGCAACCGCTGCATGGAATGTGATGTAATTTGGGCAGCGGTATGCTGTGGGGTCGTAGTAGGTAATGTTCCTATAATTTTGGAAATCAGTGCATGGGCTGCGGAGTAATTAGCAAAAAACAAAAAAAATGAATACCCCTCAAACTTCGTTTTCAAAAAAAATTAAATATTCCATTTTCTACTTTTTTTTGGGTGGGGGTGAAGTTGGGGTGGTTGGGGGGTGGGGAGTTGAAAAACTCAAAAGCTTGTATTCATAATAGGCTTTCCACTGACCTGTGAAGGAAAACCTAGCGACATAAATAACTTTTTTAGGTCCATCCGAACATTGCCTTGCCTATTACAGAAACCAAAGGACTTAGAATTTTTTGTGGTGTAAGACATATGAGTATTGCTTTAGATCGTTCTGTATTGTATAACGAGGAAACTATTGAATTGATTTTAATGAAATTTTGACACAGTATTGTTACCGTGGCTAAGTTGGAGATTGCGTATGGCTTTTATAAATCGTGCCAGTGACGGCGCAGAAATAATAAAAAAACTAAAATTATAAAAACAGCTGATACTTCGTTTTTAGGCGATTTATGGATTCCTGATCATTTCCTATTTTTTGGGTGGGGGTGAAATTGGGTTGGTTGGATGGTGGGGGGTTGTAAAACTGAAAAACTTGTTGTATTCATAATAGTATGTCCACTAACCTGTGAAAGAAAGAGCATCCAAATACACTTTTACTTCCCCCACCGATAGGTGAGGGGAGTATTGTGATCGCGAAAAAATTCGATTTCGAGATAATACGCTTTTTGGGCGTTTTATGATGTCTACATAACGAAAATCCACGTCACTCATTTCCGTCGGTCTGTCTGTCGGTCTGTCGGTCGGTCTGTCTGTCTGTCTGTCTGTCTGTCTGTCTGTCTGTCTGTCTGTCTGTCTGTTGGCGTATTTCTAACGTCGTAATCTCAGTAACCGCTGAATGGATTGTGATGAACTTTGGGTAGTGATATGTTGTGGGGTTGTAGTAGGTAATGTTCGTATAATTTTGGAAATCGTTGTACAGGGGGCGGAGTAATTAGCAAAAAACAAAAATTTTCAAATATCCCTCAAACTTCGTTTTTAGGCGTTTTAGGGGTTCCTGATCATTTTCTACTTTTTTTTGGGTGGGGGTGAATTTGGGGTGGTTGAGGGTTGGGGGGTCGTAAAACTGAAAAATTTGTTGTATTCATAATGGGCTGTCCATTGATCTCTGAATGAAAAACCTAGCGGCATAATATACTTTTTTATGTCCATACGAACATTGGCTTGCTTATTATAGAAACCAAGTGACTTAGAATTTGTTTTAGATCGTTATATATTGCGTAGAATTTAGAATTTGTGATGTATACATACGAGTATTGCTTTAGATCATTCTATATTTCGTAACGCGAAACTTATTGAATTGATTTTAATGAAATTTTGACACAGTATTACTACCGCGGCGAGGATGGAAATCGCGTACGTTTTGAAAAAATCGTGTCAGTGGCGGCGCAGCAATAATAAAGAAACCAAAAGTATAAAAACAGCTCAAACTTTGTTTTCATGCGTTTTAGGACTTCCCGACCATTTTCTACTTTTTTTCGTGGGGGTGAATTTGGGGTGGTTGGAGGGTGGGGGGTTGTAAAACTAAAAACTTTGTTGTATTTATAGAGGGCTGTCCATTGACCTGTGCATGAAAAACCTAGCGGTATAATACACTTTTTTAGGTCAACCCGAACATTGGCTTGCTTATTATAGAAACCAAGTGACTTAGAATTTGTTTTAGATCGTTATATATTGCGTAACCCGAAAATGGTTGAATTGATTTTAATGAAATTTTGATACAGTATTACTACCGCGGCGAGGATGGAAAGCGCGTATGTTTTAGAAAAATCATGTCAGTGGCGGTGCAGCAATAATATTTTTTTTTTATGGTCGGCCTCTCGCAAAGGCTGAAAGTCTATGGCGCTGTAGAAGCGCTGCGAGAGGATAAGTATCGGTTCACGTTAGATTTGAAACGCTGCAGGTTGTAGCCGTCGGGAGACAAATTCCCTGGCAGCTGATTCCACAGCGTTGAAGTTCTCCAAAAGAAGGAATGCTGGAGGAGACTAGTTCGGGGAGTAAGGACCTCGACCTGGTAAGGATGAGCTCGCAGAGCTTCTCTAGTGTTCCTAGTTCGGACGGCCTGTGGTGTTATTATCTGAGAGAGCTCACTCGGACATCTTCCGTGATAGAATATGTAAAACAGGGATAGGTCAGCCACCCTCCTTCGATGTTCCAGGCTGTGGAGGTCCTTTGTGAGGTTAGGCGTATCGATTAGTCTAATCGCTCTTTTCTGGATAGTGTCCAGAAGCTTTAGAGAGTGCTTCGGAGCGCATCCCCACACATGGGAGCAATACTCCAGCGCTGGTCGGATCTGTGCCTTGTAGAGCAGCAGCAGTTGCTCTGGTGTATACAACTTCCTACAGCGGAACAAAACTCCAACCTTCTGGGATGCCGTTTTAGCAATACTGACGACGTGGTCGTGCCAGGACATGTTATTGTTGATGTTGATTCCCAAAAGCTTGACGGAAGGTGATTCGACTATGGGGTGACCCTCCATTTCCACGGTTGGTAATAAAAAAATTAAAACATAAAAACAGCTCAAACTTTGTTTTTAGGCGTTTTAGGGGTTCCTGATCATTTTCTACCTTTTACTTCCCACACCGATAGATGAGGGGAGTATTGTGATCGCGAAAATTTTCGATTTTGAGATAATACGTTTTTTGGACGTTTCATGATGTCTACATAACGAAAATCTACGTCTCATTTCCGTCAGTCTGTCTGTCTGTCTGTCGGTCTGTCGGTCTGTCGGACTGTCGGTCTGTACGCATTTTTCTAGCCACGTAATCTCAGTAACCGCTGCATGGATTGTGATGAAATTTGGGCAGCGATCCGTAGTAGGTAATGTTCCTATAATTTTGGAAATCATTATACGGGGGGCGGAGTAATTAGCAAAAAACAAAAAAAATCAAAGATGCCTCAAACTTCGTTTTTAGGCATTTTAGGGGTTCCTGGTCATTTTCTACTTTTTTTTGGGTGGGGGTTAAATTGGGGTGGTTGGGGGGTGGGGGGTTGTAAATCTCAAAAATGTGTTGTACTAATAATAGGCTATCCATTGACCTGTAAAAGAAAGACCCATAAATACCCTTTTTTAGGCCCATCCGAACATTGCCTTGCCTATTCCAGAAACCAAGAGTCTTAGAATTTTCTGATAAATACATAGAAATATTGCTTTAGATCGTTCTGTATTGAGGAACGTAAAAGTTATGGAATGAATTTTAATGAAACTTTGTCACAGTATTACTACCGCGGCGAGAATGGAAAACGCGTATGTTTTGGAAAAATCGTGTCAGTGGCGGCGCAGCAATAATAAAAAAATAAAATAATAAAAACGCCTCAAACTTTGTTTTTAAGCGTTTTAGGGGTTCCTAATCATTTTCTACTTTTTTTGGGTAGGGGTGAAGTTGGGGTGGTTGGGGGGTGGAGGGTTGGAAAACTGAAAAACTTGTTGTATTCATACTGACCTATGAATGAAAAACCTAGCGGCATAATACCCTTTTTTAGGCCCATCCGAACACCTATTACAGAAACCAAGGGACTTACAGTTTTGTGATGTATACATATGCGAGTATTGCTTAATTTCGTTCTATGTATATTGCGGAAAGCAAAAATTATTAAATTGATTTTAATGAAATTTCGGCAAAGAATTGACTATCGCGGCGAGATTGGAAAACGCGCCATTGTCTGCAAAATCGTGTCAGTGGCGGCGCAACAATGATTAAAAAACTAAAAATATGAAAACAGCTCATACTTCGCTTTTAGACGGTTTAGAGGCTGCTGATCTTTTTTCACCGTTCAGTTGAAGCATGCAGAATGAAAACTGCGGCGTCCTAGTTTCTAAGGAGGGAAACGCAAGAAACTATTTACGAAAGTTTTGTGTTGTACAATACCTTTTTTTTGCGGGGGGGTGGGCGATGATTTAGTTGTAAGGGGATTTCAATGTGAAAACAATAAAATGAAATCATTATGTGTGGGAAGTACTGAGTCAATCAGCTTGACTCCATTTTTTCATGTCCATCCGAACACCCTTGCCTGCTACACCACACCAAAGACTTAGAATTTTCTGTATGCATACGACTATTGCTTCTGATGGTTCTATACTGTGTAACGTGGAAACTATTGGACTGATCTCAATGAAATTTTTACACAGTATTACTACCCTGGCGAGGTTCGAAAGCATTTATGGTTTTTAGAAATCGTGTCAGTAGCAATAATAAAAAAGCTAAAAATATAAAACAGTTCAAACTTCGTTTACAGGCGTTTTAGGTGTTCCTGATATTTTTTCTTGTATTCATAATAGGCTATCCACTGACCTGTGAAAGGAAGATCTAGCGGCATAACACACTTTTTTTGGTCGGGCAGGCGATGATTTGGTTGCAAGGTGGATCTCAGACTATAGCTTCATGCTATGGGAAAATGATAAACTGGTATTACTGTAATGTGTGGGAAGTAATGAGTCAATCGACTTGACTCATTTTTTTTATTTCTCCATGTTGTAGTTGTATTTATTTCATGTCCTCAAAGCTATACAATGTATTACCATCAATTATTAAAGAAATTCGAAGGTTAAGTTGTTTCAAAAGACAAATAAAAAATGGGATTCATGAACTACCCCGCATTCAAATACACAAATATATTGAGCTTATATAGTAGCAATATAATTTATTGAACTCAATAAAAAATAATCATCCGTCAAAATTACAGTCTAGATTATGTGTTATACAAAAATGTATTCGGATTTAGTATACCTCAAACTGTAAACTTACATAGTATTATCAATTTACATGTTTGCTGTGTTCAAGGTGTTCCACCCTTTGTGGCTTTTTGATGTTTATTTAATGTATTACATGTATGGAACACGTATTGTAACTTTTATAAATAAACATTGTACAATAATTATTATATTATTATTTTTCTACAGACTAACTGAACTACGTTTCATAATTCAAACAGACTGTAATTCATGTTCCATTTTCTACGACGTTGCTAATAAGTAGAAGTACCTACTGAAGAATTTGAAGGGCTCCAGTTAGAGGTGTCATTACCTTTGACTTACGTAAATGACTACTTTTTTATGGCATTAAGTGTGAAAATTAATAAACACATGTTCTACTGCCAGTAGCAATTGCTCGTAGTTTTCCTTTGGTTAAAATTTTTTTTTACTGATTTTGGAAACTGGCTATTAGCTACTAGACTGTGAAAAATGAGCATTCGTGTTACCGCTATTGTTTCTGGTTAGAGCTAATGTATTGTAAGGAATTTTCATAATCTTGCCTCGTTACTCTAGTTCGATTGCGTTTGTCTACTAAGTTAGTTAGCTTCTTCCATGTTAACGGGCTTTTGTTTATTTTTATCAATACCTACACGTAGGAAAATTGAAAAACACCGATTTGACTGAATAATTGGAATAAAACGAAAACTAAAAAAGATTGATATTAAGGATCCTATATCGTTAGAAAGGCAGTCAAATTTTACATTTGATACTATGAACAAAAATAGGCATTCCTATTCGAAAAAATCAAGTTATCTGTGATTGAAGTTTCCTTAATTAATCTACTAATTTCTCCAAGTACAAGAATAATTCAAATTTAGCCGTCTGACCTAAGGTGACGCATTTTATGCTTAGTCAAACCGCAAACTCCCGGCCTTCTAAGTTTTATTATCGCTACGATACTCAATTTTTTTCTGATACCTGCTTATATCAAAAAGGGTGATTTGCGCTTAAACGGTTCGTTTAAAGTTCCATGTATGATACATGAGGTCACAAGAGAATTCAACAAGGAATCCAAATATGCAATAATATATAGGGAGTTTCATTTAAAAAATTCAAGTTTGATATGAATCACCCTGCATAAACGTCAAAATTTAAGTGAAAATATTTTTACGTTATAGTCCTCAAGGGTCCCTACCATTATCAGGTGACAAATTTTTGAAATATTTGTTAGTAAGTGAGAGCACACATGTCTGGTAGACATGAAAATTCTGATGCTCTCTATCTCCGTCAATCGACCTATGACGCACTGATGATCACTAGTAAGCGTGAAACAGCTTTGTACTGAGGGGTTGACGCTGATATAGAGTAACCCTAGTATATTTTTAGTAAGCCCACAATCTTCCGTCCACTCACTATTGGCGCATCCGGTATAACTGGTATAGGACCGCAAAAGCCATGATGGGAGTCTCCGCAAAATGTGTTTCCGGAGGAAATAATAAATAGGAAATAATAATAATAATAATAATAATAATAGATAATAATAATATATATCCCCCATCGGGTGCTAGAACGTTGACGTTCGTTTGGGGGCTTAGGAAGTGACTCTTTGACAGGCGAGCTATTTCGGTGGATGGCTCATGGTGGGACTTTAATAACACCGCAGAGCTACGACACCAGCAGGGTTCGTGGTCAAAAAGTCACTTCAACCAAGGCTAGCACACCCAGGAAGCTGGGCGCTCGGTAGATCTTACTTACACTACCTAGCACGAAGCTCCTTTCCCCAAGCTATCCTGACTTCGGTCAGATAGGGGTTTGGCAAATCCGGGAAAATATGCCACAGAGGGCTGAGCGCCGGTCCTTCAGTCACACACCGTTATTGCGCCCCACACTTCAACGACTTCAGCAGGGCGTAGCTGGGGAACGTCGTGAGGGGTAAGCAACCGGGGGGCTTGCCTTAACCGGCCGGCCCGTGAGGAGAAAGCCTCAACAAAACCCGACAGTAAAGTCGCAAATCCTCCGGAGCACCTTGGGCCAACTTCGGAGTAAATATAAGTCCCTTCTCTCCTGGAATGGGCGTCACCCGGGAGAGCGACATTTAGATCGTCCCTACTCGTGGGAACACGATGCATAAAGTTACTTCTAAAAATAACCAACGACGGCCTAGGGTACGTCGATTAAACTCACCCGAACCCCAAACCCAAACAGAACAGCCCAGAGAACACAACCCAGCTGCGGACGTTTTGCCAGCACAGCCGGCAACCACCAAAGCTGGTAAATCCAGACAGCGCTTACAATGGACTACTGAAATCAACAAACATGTAATGCACTGTTACTACACCGCCACAAAACTAGAAACAATCTCTACAGGCTACAGACATGAGCTGCACAGGTTATTTATAGCACAATACCCACACCTCGCAGAACGTGTAACTGAACAGCGACTCATTGACCAAAAACGAGTCATAACAAAAAACAGCCGCCTTACACCCGAAGAACTACAAGCTATCAAGATTCTTGTATCCAATGAAATAAGTACTGCCCATCCGAATCACCCGCAGACCTCAAACAAAACCATAATCGACAACACTAGCATACACTCAGAGGCAGATCCAGAACATGAGCACACACAACATATACCAGACACCGCTGTCCAACCTAACGATTCGTTAGCTACTGAATCAATCACAGAACGACATGCCATTCGTACCCGAAATAATCAACCTCCAAACACAGGCACGACCAATAACACCAGCATACACTTAGAATTGGATCTAGAAAATGATCATACACCAGAAACAACATGCACTAACTTACCTTCCACAGCCACACAAAGCCAAAACGTTACTATACCACCTGCCATCACACAATCTGCCGACCAAGTGATGAACACACAGTACAACAAATGGTGTGGCACCAATCCTACATTGCGAGATCCCCTGCCCAGACTAATTTTTAAAAACAACACTCTACAAATATTACACACAATAAATGTCAACATAATACCGCAATTTTTAACCAAAGACAGTGACCTAGAGGATATCCATACTGTTATATATGCTGCCGCAGCAACCACACTCACACTTAACGGCCAAAAACTCCCAAAACGATCTATAGCCCGCACAACTAAAATATCTAAACCTAAATGGCAAGTACGAATTGAAAATAAAATTAGCACAATCAGAAAGGATCTGGCACACCTCGCGCAATACACCAACAATAACAACAGCTCAAAGCGCGTACAGACAACAATTAATATACTCAAATCCAAGTCACCACAACAGACAATACCAGAAATAGCTGATACCCTTAAACAGAAGCTTGCAGTCTATGCAGCTAGACTCCGCAGATACAACGAGTCCAATGCCAGAAAGGATGCTAATAATCTTTTTCAGAAAAGTGAAAAACAGTTTTACCAAAAGATAACAGCCGACAACCAGATAACAGCAATAGAACCTCCTAGTAAACAAGAGTTAACTGAGTTTTGGGGAAGCCTATGGTCAGAACCCAAAACACATAATGAAAACGCTCCATGGATCAGACAAGAAGAGGAAAAACATCAACATATAGTGGAGCAGGGAGACGTTATACTTACACCAGAGGAAATAGCTGAAACCATAAAGCATACCCATAATTGGAAGTGCCCAGGCGTGGATAATGTGCAAAATTTCTGGTACAAGCAATTCAGTGCAACATACGAAATGCTTACGGACCAAATCAATAAAGCCATACTCCAACCGAATAGGCTTCCCAAATTCCTCACGCAAGGAATAACGTATATAAAACCCAAAAACGCAGACACCAAGAACCCTGCCAACTATCGCCCAATCACTTGTCTTCCCACCTTGTACAAGATCATAACCGCAACAATAGGCAGAAGAATTGAACAACACCTCACCCGAAACAACCTCCTGACTGAAGAACAGAAAGGATGTCGAAAGCAAAGCCAAGGTTGCAAGGAACAACTTATAATTGATAATGTCATCATGGAGCAAACCAGAAAAGAACATAGGAACCTTCATACCTGTTTCATCGACTATAAAAAAGCTTTCGACTCTGTACCCCATAGCTGGCTAGCGAAAACTCTTCAAATATATAAAATCAACCCGGGGCTACGTGAGTTTCTTACAAGAACCATGGAGACATGGCGAACCAGCATACATCTCAAAACCCAGGACGGCATTATCAAGACGGATGAGCTTCACATAAGACGCGGCATCTTCCAGGGTGACTCTCTCAGTTCACTGTGGTTCTGTCTCTGTCTGAATCCGCTCTCCAACGCACTTAACAACACAAACTGCGGTTTCAACATTAGACACAACAGATTAAACCAACACAAAATCAATCATCTCCTCTACATGGATGATATAAAACTGTATGCCGCCAATGAAGTACAACTGAAGGAGTTAATCAGAACAACAGAGGCTTGCTCGTCAGACGTCAGGATGGAATTCGGAATGAGTAAATGCAAGGTTCTCCACATCAACAAAGGGCAATGGAAGGACCACCCCCAGCAGGAAACAGTAGCTGGCCAAACACTAGACAACATGAACAAGGACGAAACTTACAAGTACCTGGGCTTCAATCAGAACGTTAAAATAGACCACACACAAGTCAAGTCACAACTAACCCAAGAGTTCAGAGATCGCCTTATTAAGCTACTAAAAACCAAATTGAATTCCAGAAACCTTACAAAAGCCATTAACACATTTGCGATACCAGTCCTCACATACTCCTTTGGCATCATCAAGTGGTCACACACTGATATAGAAAACATCCACATCCTCATACGGACGGAGCTCACGAAACACCGAATGTCACATCCAAACGCATGCAAAGAAAGGCTCACCATAGACAGGAAACAAGGAGGCAGAGGGATCACAGATATACAGTCGCTTCGCACAAGACAGATAAAGACACTCAGACATTTCTTCCAAAACAAACAAACACATTTACATCGAGCAATAGTAAAAGCAGACAAAAACTATACACCACTTAACCTATCATGTCCAGACCACGTCGCAGACACACACAATCCCACACTATCACAACAAGAAAAAATAAGCACCTGGTCGCAGAAACCACTCCATGGCAAACATAGATACCGTATTACGCAAGACCACATAAATGAAAAACAGTCATACACCTGGCTGCAGGATGGCCAGCTCTTTCCAGAAACTGAGGGGTTTATGCTTGCTATCCAGGACCAAGTTATTGCGACGAGAAACTACAAGAAATACATAATTAAAGATCCATCCATAACAAACGATAACTGCAGAAAATGTCAACAACAAAAGGAAACAATAGACCACATAACAAGCGCATGCAAAACTCTCGCTGGAACTGAGTACACGGCTAGACATAACTCAGCAGCCAAAATCATACATCAAGCATTAGCCACAAAAAACAAACTAATCGAAAACTCCGATCCATATTACAAGTATACACCAACATCAGTACTCGAAAACGATCACTACAAACTATACTGGGATGTTGAAATACACACAGATAAAACCATCAATGCAAACAGACCAGATATAGTATTTCAGATAAAGGCAGACAAAGTTACCTACTTAATAGATATTGCTATTCCCAATGATGCGAATGTTCAAAACACCTACGCTGGGAAAATATCTAAATACACTGACCTTGCCATAGAAGTGAAGCGAATTTGGAAACAACATAAAGTTATTATTGTCCCCCTCATTATGTCGGTCTCAGGCCTCACACCGAACACATTTACACAACACCTACAACAGTTAGGCCTGGACGAAAGTTTACATAAAATATTCCAAAAGTCTGTAATCCTTAAGACCTGTAATATAGTACGATCTTTCCTAAATTCCGATCAGTAATAGTTCAGGTGTTGACTTGGCCTAGCCCGTCAACATTTGTCGTCACCGCAGTCATGCGAGAGAAGCTTGAAAAAACATAATATAATAATATAATAAGGGATTACAGATATACAGTCGCTTCGCACAGGACAGATAAAGACACTCAGACATTTCTTCCAAAACAAACAAACAAATTTACATCGAGCAATAGTAAAAGCAGACAAAAACTATACACCACTCAACCTATCATGTCCAGACCACTTCGCAGACACACACAATCCCACCCAATCACAACAAGAATAACACCCCACCCAATCACAACAAGAATAACACAATAAGCACCTGGTCGCAGAAACCACTCCATGGCAAACATAGATACCGTATCACCCAAGACCACATTAACAAAAAACAGTCATACACCTGGTTGCAGGATGGCCAGCTGTTCCCTGAAACGGAGGGTTTCATGCTTGCTATCCAGGACCAAGTGCTTGCAACACGAAACTACAAAAAATATATAATTAAAGATCCATCCATAACAGACGATAATTGCAGAAAATGCCAACAACAAAAAGAAACAATAGATCACATAACAAGCGGGTGCAAAACTCTTGCCGGTACCGAATACACAGCCAGACATAACTCTGCGGCCAAAGTCATCCACCAAGCATTAGCCACAACAAACAAACTAATAGAAAAACAGATCCGTATTACAATTACACTCCGACATCAGTACTCGAAAACGATCAATACAAACTATACTGGGACGTTGAAATACATACAGACAAGACTATCCCAGCCAATAGACCAGATATAGTTTTCCAATCAAAGGCCGACAAAATTACCTATTTGATAGATATTGCCATTCCCAATGATGTGAATATCCAAAACACCTACGCTGGGAAGATATCTAAATACACGGACCTTGCCATAGAAATAAAAAGACTTTGGAAACAAAACAGAGTCACAATTGTCCCCCTCATTATGTCTGTCTCAGGCCTTACACCAAACACGTTTACACAACACCTTCAACAGTTGGGCCTGGACGAAAAGATACACAAAGTATTCCAAAAGTCTGTAATCCTGAAGACCTGTAATATTGTGCGATCCTTCCTAAATTCCGATCAATAATAGTCCGGGTGTTGACTTGGCACAGCCCGTCAACACTTGCTGTTACCGCAATTATGCGAGAGGAACTTAAAAAGTCGGATATGAAAGGTCAAATTAGTATATGACAGGCTCACAATTATTATTCATATGAAGGGTTACTGGTAACTCGACCGCTTTCCTGAAAGAGGTGATAGAGGGACTCAAATGTAATAGATTTAACCCCCCATATGTAATTCCGAAAACCGATAGTTTTCGAGATAATTAACATTTAATGTTTTTCAACCAAATGTCCAAATGTCCACACAAGATCCTGAACTAAGAAAAAAACCTGTTGTTGATTCTGATAATTTTTATTTTAGTATTTAACTAACACATACACAAAGCTAACGTAGTATTAAAATCTTTCAAAATACTAAACAGTTCCAAACTAAATACAAATATTTAAAAAACAATCAACAAAATTTTTACATTCACCGTGAAAAAAAAAATTATCTAGCTCAAAAAAAAATTATACAAACGGTTGAACAAATCGCTAAAAAATATTTCCTACCTAATAACCGTTTAATTAAATCCACTCAAAGTTTCTAGACATCTTGCTCAATGTGTTGCCCTTGATTTCGGATACAAGTACGGATCCGCTCCCTCACTTCGGTTTTTGTAACTCGTGTTGAAGAAGTTCGTTTCATCTCCTCCGCTGCATTGATAATTTTTTGCCTTAGTTCGTCAGCAGCATTAACTGGAGTCTCGTAAACCAATGCCTTCATGTGACCCCAGACGTAAAAATCAAGAGGTGTCAGATCTGGGCTCCGCGCAGGCCATCGGATGGGTTCACCCATGGCCGTCTCTACTCACTAGGCCGGAGCATTGAAATATGGCAACGTTGGAGATCAGGCCGTGTTTTCATTTGTTGTTATGTCATGTGTATTCTTCCAGGTGCAGAAAATATGGTTGGAAGGTGATCATTAATTTGTTTCTAGTTATTCACCTGCACAGACGAAACTATAAAGATAATAAGATGCCTACAAAGCGTGTAGTACCAGGTTGCAGCCCAGTAGAGGACTACCAAACCATGGCCCAACATTACCTTATTTTAGATTAAAAAGAACGTTGCAACGTGATTTTTAATGGGTTTCTATTTATTCACCTGCACAAACGAAACTATAAAGATAAAAAGATGCCTGCAAAGCGTGTATTACCAGGTTGCAGCCCAGTAGAGGCATGAGTAGAGGACTACCAAACCATGGCCCAACATAACCTTATTCCAGATTAAAAACAACGTTGCAAGGTGATTTTGAATGGGTTTCTACTTATTTACCTGCACAAATGAAACTATAAAGATAAAAAGATGCCTGCAAAGTGTGTAGTACCAGGTTGCACTAGCAATTGGGCGTCCGATAAGGGACATAAACAGAAGTGGGTGAAAGGTATTCCTCGGAAGGGCTGGTTATATTTATAAGGATAAAGACAATAATTGACAAACATTTCAAAGGATAGGACCTATTTTAAAGCACAATGTGGTACCTATAATGTTTTCTGGACCTCCCAAATATCACAGAAAAATACAGTTAATAGAACTCATCTGGCCATGGCCTGGGGCATACCTACGAAAGCATTTGATAGTGAAAGGGAAATCAAGACCAGCAAGAATGGCTTCACAGTGACCTAATAGTGAATTTTTCAAGCTCAAGTGATAATTTACAAAGTAATTTGAGTGTTCATTTAAGTGGAAATGGAAGTGGCGGCAGGAAACAGGTTGCGTTTATTTTTATTTTGTAGTGTCTGACTGTGATGACACAGACATCAGGTGTAAGTGGTGTTAGTAGTAGTAGTTCTAAAAAGTATTTTTCTTAATTTATTAACCGAGATGAACTCTAATACATATAAAATGTAATAATTATTCTGAAACTATAGGGCCACTATTTGACAGCTAAGCCACGTTGCCACATCTAAGGCTCCGGGCTAGTGTAGAGTCGACCATGGTTCACCCCTCCCTATCCATTTGTTCGGGTATGTGTTGCCCAACAACTGCCGAACTGTGATACGGTAATGTGCTGGACAACCATCATGCTGGAATATCATGTTGTTGATGATTCTATATTATGTTGATCAATTTTGTTAAATAGTTACTTGTGGTTGTACTGTTATTCTTGTCCTTGGAATAGGCCATCAGATAAGGAAGTTTTTAAAATAATTTGTTTGACTGGTTGCGTTTTTTTTTTTGAGCTAGACAATTTTCCTTCGCGGTGAATGTGAAAATTTTGTTCGTTATTTTTTAAATAATTGTATGTAGTTTGAAACTGTTTAGTATTTTTACACATTTAAGTACTAAATTAGATTTGCGTATGTGTCAGTAAAAAACTAAATTGGAAATTACTAAAATCGACAGCAGGGTTTTTTCTAAATTTGGGATGTGGTGTGGAAATTTGGACATATCGTTGAAAAACATTAAATGTTAATTATCTCGGAAAATATCGGTTTGCGGAATTACATAAGGGGGGTTAAATCCATTGCATTTGAGTCCCTCTATCACTTCCTGCAGGAAAGTGGTCGAGTTACCAGTAACCCTGTATGTAAAATTTACGGGTATTAGAAATCACACACAAATTTGTACATAACACATAAATTAATATTAACATAAACAACACTCGCTAAAAATTCAGATTGAGACAGTTAAGTAGTCCTAAATGCAATAAAAACTATTGACTACCAAAAAATCAGTGACTCTTTTTTTGAAAGGGTTTGTGGAGACCATGCTTTTTATTTCAATTGGCAGTTTATTATAAATTGCTGCACAGAGATACTCCGGACTTCTGCGGTACGCACTAAGATTATAGCTAGTCATCGAGATGTCATTATTATTTCGTAGGCTATAATGTTGCTGATCTCTTATGTATGAGAATTTATCATAGTTATTTTTTACAAATAGACAAGCTTCAAGTATTAATATGCATGGTAATGTTAACAAACGATTTTCTTGAAATGTTGTTTTACATGACTGCATAGGACTTAACGAAAATATCAGTCTAATAATTCGTTTTTGTAGAATAAACACTCGATTCCAATCCACAGAATATCCCCAGTAAAGAGTAAGATATTTTAAGTGACTATAGACCGTAGCAAAGTATACACTTAACAGATGTTTCCTATTCATAACGTTTTTTAAATTAGGTAGGGAAAAATAGGCTGAATTGAGTTTTTTTACTACATAATCAACATGATCTTTCCAACTTCATCTATTATTATTCCCAAAAATTTTGTAACCTCTGCCCTTTCCAGAACCGTATCATTTAATATTAGTGTGATACTAGGTGGTATCTTGCGTTTATGGTAACATATAAATTTTGTTTTGGTTTCGTTAAGTATTAGCTTATTATTTGTTATCCAAGATTGAAACTGGTTTAGGATACGGTTAGCCCTATTTTCAAGTTCTTTAGGTGAGTCAGCAGATACAGTGATAGAATAGTTCATTTACATTGGACAGTTTATATATGGAAACTAGTTATATCACATCTTGAAATGTCCAGAATACCCGCAGCCGACATTGTAACCTATTAGATGAAAATTAGTTGTAGTTTTTAACCAGATGTCTAATGAAACGATTATATCGCAATGGATTCTGACCAATGAAGTTTTGAAGGCTGGGTAGATATTTGCTCTTATGTATGAAGTGGGAATTCCGTTCGATGGTATCCATTTGATCTCTAATATGTCTGTCTTCATAACTTGTAGGATCCTTTGTTACTCTCATTGTCTAAATATCTAAATGATGCGCTTATATATTTTTTAATTTTATTATTGTCAACTAGTTTTCATTTAGACTGTACTTAAACTGCCGTTCAACGGCAGCCTACTAAAATGCCGCTAACAGATGTGACGTCATTAAAGTGACGTATTTGACGGCTTTGTAATCGCTGTACTTAAGCTGCCGTCAAACGGCAGCCCACTAAAATGCCGTTCCCAGCTGTGGCACCGTTGAGGTGACGTATTTGATGGCTTTATATTCCACTGAAATGCTGCTAATAGCATATTCGATTTCTTGTAAAAATCGCTATATTTCATTATCGGTTATATTGTTTTTGACCTGTTTGCATTATAGTTGTGACAGTTTTTGCCGAATGATGGGAATCCGGATATTACTGGCATTGACTGGAGTAAGTCTTTCGATTAGTTTTGAGCTACTCATGCAATGAACAGACCTGTTGTTTGAGCAAGGAGCAAGGACCTAATGTATTGAAAACTCTTAAAACGCTATGGGCCAATAGTGGCGTGAATCAGACTCAGTTTTTCATTGTAAGCAATGATGAAGTGTTTTTTATAACTGAGCAGACCACGTAGGCAGAGCCTATAAATACCAGAGTACCGCGGCTGCTGTGAAAAGGTTATGTTAGGGGAAGTTTGTTAACACGTGATTTGAATGGGCCAATACCCGCAGGCCCAATAAATACAATAATATCCCGTGGCAGTCCGTCCCAAGCCTTGGACATCCTGGAAATAAATGTGGGGTTGTACCGCTCGGTAAGCGAAAATCAAGTTTCTGTTGAACATTCTGGAGTATTTGACCAGGTGATTCCTCCAGGCCAAAGCAATGCGAATAAAGCCTTCGTATTAGATAATGCAAATCTATCATCCCAGTGTCAGTTATCTGGAGAATCATCTGAGCCTGGTGACAAAGCGATTCTGGTATAAGACAAGAGAAATCCCTCATCTCTAAGACCATGTGACATTGTAGAGGAGATTATAATACCTGATTCAAATTAAAGTTGATGAAGCTTAAATATCAATGAATTAGTTCCAAATGACGTCAACCAAATCATTGCCAGCCCCACCCCCCCTATTGTCAATACAACAATTCTTTCAGTTTTGAAACTCCCCACCCCCCAATTTCACCCTCACCCAAAAAAGGTAGAACATGATCAGGAACCCCTAAACTATCTAAAAACGAAGAGCTGTTTTCATATTTTTAATTTTTTGATTATTGCTACGCTGCCACTGACACGATTTCTAATAGCCATACGCGTTTTATCCTCACCACGGTAATAATAATATACTGTGGCAAAATTTCATTAGAATCAATTTAATAGTTTGTACGTTATAAAATACAAACCGATCTGAAGCAATAAATACTCGTATATACACAGAAAATTTTAAGTCCCTTAGTTTCGGTGATAGGTAAAGCAATGTTCGGATGGGCCTAAAAAGGGGATTCATGTTGCAAACGAAGTTTGATGAATATTTGAAATTTTTTGTCTTTTGCTAATTACTCCGCCGCCCATGCACCGATTCTCAAAATTATAGCAGCATTACCTACTACGACCACACATCATATTGATGCACAAATTTCATCAGAATCCATGGAGCGATTACGAGATTACGAGGACAGAAAAAGGCGTACAGACAGACCGACAGACAGACAGAAAGACAGACAGACAGACAGACCGACGGACAGACAGACCGACAGACAGACCGACGGAAATGAGTGACGTGGATTTTCGTTATGTAGACATCATAAAACGCCAAAAAAAGGTATTATCTCAAAATCGAAAGTTTTCGCGATCACAATACTCCCCTCACCTATCGGCGTGGGAAGTAAAAGCCGTGAATTCTCTCCAACAACCCCTTCCCTAGATACCTCCCAATAATATCAAAAAGTAATTCCCATCCCTTATTTGACGATTTCCGTCGATCTGTCTGTCTGTCGGTCTGTCGGCCTGTCTGTACGCGTTTTTCTAGCCTCACAATCTCGGTAACGGCTGGATGGATTGTTATGAAATTTGGGCAGCGATATGATGTGGTGTCGTAGTAGGTAATGTTCCTATAATTTTGAAAATCGATGCATGGGCGGCGGAGTAATTAGCAAAAAACGAAAAATTTTAAAACCTCAAACTTCGTTTTTAGGCGTTTTAGAGGTTCCTGATCATTTTCTACTTTTTTTTACTTCCCACACCGATAGGTGAGGGGAGTATTGTGATCGCGAAAATTTTCGATTTTGAGATAATACACTTTTTGGGCGTTTTATGATGCCTACATCACGAAAATCCACGTCACTCATAACAGGCTGTCTACTGACCTGAGAGAGAAAGACCTAGCGCTATAATACACTTTTTTAGGTCCTTCGGAACATTGCGTTTTGTATTACAGGAACCAAGGGACTTTGAGAATTTTCCGATGTATACATACGAGTATTACTTTAGATCGTTCTGTATTTTATAATGTTGAAATTACTGAAGTGATGTTAATGAAATTTTGGCACAGTATTACTACTTTGGCGAGGAAGGAAAACGCGTCTGATGTTTAGGAATCGTCTCAGTGGCGGCGCAGCAATATTAAAAAAACAAAAAATATGAAAACAGCTCAAACTTCGTTTTTAGGCGTTTTAGGGGTTCCTGATCATTTTCTATTTTTTTTTGGGTGGGGGTGAAATTCGGGTGGTTGGGGGGGTGGGGGGTTGTAAATCTGAAAAATTTGTTGTACTCATAATGGGCTGTCTACTGACCTGAGGGAGAAAGTCCTAGCAGCATAATACACTTTTTTAGGTCCATCCGAACATTGCCTTGCCGATTACAGAAACCAAGGGACTTAGAATTTGTGGTGTATACAATATACGAGTGTTGTTTTAGATCGATATATTATTCTATTGCGTATCGCAAAAATTATTGAATTGATTTTAATGAAATTTTGACACAGTATTACTACCGCGGCGAGGATAGAAAACGCTATGTTTTGGAAAAAATCATTTCAGTGGCGGCGCAGCAATAATAAAAAAACTAAAAATATAAAAACATCTCAAACTTTGTTTTTAGGCGTTTTAGGGGTTCCTGATCATTTTCTACTTTTTTGGGTGAGGGTGAAATTGGGGCGGTTGGGGGGTGGGGGGTTGTAAAACTGAAAAAATTTGTTGTATTCATAATAGTTTGTCCATTAACCTGTTGAAAAAAATACGTAGCGGCATATTACACTTTTTTAGGTCCATCTGAACATTGGCTTGCCTATTACAGAAACCAATTTTGTGATGTATACATACGAGTTTTGCTTTATTTCGTTCTATGTATTTTGCGTAAAGCGAAAATTATTGAATTGATTTTAATGAAATTTTGACACCAAATTTAGTGCCGCGGCGAGAATGGAAAACGCGTCTGTCTTTGAAAAATCGTCAGTGGCCGCGCAGCAATAATAAAAAACTAAAAATATAAAAACACAGCTCAAACTTTGTTTCTAGATGGTTTGGAGGCTCCTGATCATTTCGCATCGTTTAGTTGAAGCACGCAGAAAAAAAAATGTGGCGTCTTAGCTTCTAAGGAGGGAGACGCAAGAAACTATTTACGAGAGGTTTTTGTGTTGGTTGTTTTTTGCGGGCGGCTGGGCGATGATTTGGTTGCAAGGGATTTAAAACTATAGCTTCATGCAATGGGAAAATAATAAAATGGTATCATCATTATGTGTGGGAAGTACTGAGTCAATCAACTTGACTCCATTTTTTTTACTTCCCACACCGATAGGTGAGGGGAGTATTGTGATCGCGAACATTTTCGATTTTGAGATAATACGCTTTTTGGGCGTTTTATGATGTCTACATAACGAAAATCCACGTCACTCGTTTCCGTCGGTCTGTCTGTCGGTCTGTCTGTCGGTCTGTCTGTCGGTCTGTCTGTCTGTCGGTCTGTCTGTCTGTTGGCATTTTTCTAGCCTCCTAATCTCAGTAACCGCTGCATAGATTTTGATGAAATTTGGGTAGTGATATGTTGTAGGGTCGTAGTAAGTAATGTTACTACAATTTTGAAAATCGGTGCATGGGCGGCGGAGTAATTAGCAAAAAACAAAAAATTTCAAATATGCCTCAAACTTCGTTTTTAGGTGTTTTAGAGGTTCCTGATCATTTTCTACTTTTTTTTGGGTGGGGGTGAAATTGGGGTGGTTGGGGGTGGGGGGTTGTAAAGCTGAAAAATTTGTTGTACTCATAATAGGCTGTCTACTACAGAGAAAGACCTAGCGGTATAATACACTTTTTTAGGTCCATCCGAACATTGCCTTGTATATTACAGGAACCAAGTGACTTAGAATTTTCCGATGTATACATACGAGTATTGCTTTAGATCGTTCTGTACTTTATAATGTTGGAATTACTGAATTGATGTTAATGAAATTTCGGCACAGTATTACTGCTTTCGCGAGGATGGAAAACGCGTCTGATTTTTAGAAATCGTCTCAGTGGCGGCGCAGCAATATTAAAAAAACTAAAAATATGAAAATAGCTCAAACTTCGTTTTTAGGCGTTTTAGGGGTTCCTGATCATTTTCTACTTTTTTTTGGTAGGGGTGAAATTGAGGTGGTTGGGGGGTGGGGGGTTGTGAAATTGAAACATCTGTTGCTTTCATAATAGACTGTCCACTGACCTGTGAAGGAAGACCTAGCGACATAAATAACTTTTTTAGGTCCATCCGAACATTGCCTTGCCTATTACAGAAACCAAAGGACTGGTGTAAACATACGGGTACTGCTTTAGATCGTTCTATGTTATGTAACGAAGAAACTGTTGAATTGATTTTAATGAAATTTTGACACAGTATTACTACCGTGCCGAGGATGGAAAATGCGTATGGTACTTCTAAATCGTGCCAGTGGCGACGCAGAAATAATAAAAAAACGAAAAATATAAAAACAGCTCAAACTTCGTTTTTAAGTGTTTTAGAGGTTCCTGACCATTTTCTGAGTTTTTTTGGGTGGGGGTGAAATTGGGGCGGTTGGGGGGTGGGGGGTTGAAAAACTGAAAAATTTGCTGTATTCATAATAGGCTGACCTGTGAAGGAAGACCTAGCGACATACATCACCTTTTTAGATCCATCTGAACATTGCCTTGCCTATTACAGAAACCAAAGGACTTAAAATTTTTTTCTGGTGTAAACAGACGAGTATAGCTTTAGATCGTTCTATATTATCTAACGAAGAAACTGTTGAATTGAGTTTAATGAAATTTTGATACAGTATTACTACAGTGGCAAGCATGGAAAATGCGTATGATTTTTATAAATCGTGCCAGTGGCGGCACATAAATAATAAAAAAACTAAAAATATAAAAACAGCTCAAACGTCGTTTTTAAGTGTTTTAGAGGTTCCTGATTATTTTCTGAGTTTTTTTGGGTGGGGGTGAAATTGGGGCGGTTGGGGGGTGGGGGGTTGAAAAACTTTGCTGTATTAATAATAATGGGCCTGTCCACTGACCTGTGAAGGAAGACCTAGCGACATAAATCACCTTTTTAGGTCCATCTGAACATTGCCTTGCCTATAACGGAAACTAACTGTATACATACGAGTATTTATTGCTTTAGATCGTTTTGTATTTTGTAACGTGGAAACTATTAAATTGATTCTAATGAAATTTTGACACATTATTATTACTGTGGTGAGGAATCAAAACGCGTATGCTTGTCAAAAATCGTGTCAGTAGCAGCGTAGCAATAATCAAAAAACTAAAAATATGAAAACAGCTCAAACTTGGTGTTTTAGATGTTTTAGGGGTTCCTCACCGTTTCCTACTTTTTTTGGGTGTGGGTGAAATTGGGGTGGATGGGGGGAGGGGAGGTGGTGAGTTGTAAAGCTGAAGCTGAAGACAATTTGGGGGGGGGGGGGGGTACTGGCGATGATTTGGTTGCAAGGGGATCTCAGACTAAAGCTCCATGCTATGGGAAAATGATAAACTGGTATCACCGTAATGTGTGGGAAGTACTGAGTCAATCAACTTGACTTCATTTTTTTTACTATGGTTAGACAGCTTTACGAAGGGTTCATTGACCTTAATTTTGGCTTGGTTACATGCACCTTGTTATGATTGGGAACAGACGTTAGTTCAGGAAAATTGGACAGATTATTCATCTCCCTTGAAAGAGGAGTACTATTAGTTTTGAGAGAGGGGAGGGTATGAATCGCTGTTAAATTGAATATGAGAATGTCTTACATCAGAATTGCATGCGTTGTTATTTATATATTATTCGGAATAATAAGAATATCGGGATTTACCGTTACATTGAGTTTTCATGTACATGTACAATTTTAGACATTGTATTACTGGAAAATCAACCATGTTAATTTCAACACTGTCTGGTATCCTGTTACCACCAAATATTACCAGTATCATCTGTCTCAGTGAACCGCCCTTTGTGTTAGTTTTCGCTTCGAACGTTTCACTTCAGCTACAGGATATCAGTTTTATTTGTATTCTCTTAAGATATTCCCCGAAAAAACATGTGTCCAATAAGCGAATTAAGCTTCTTATGGATGAAATTTCCATAATATAAGTAACCAAATAATTATATTTTATGACCTGGTGCTCAACTGAAGAATTAACTTTACCCTTTCCAAATCCACTAATTTTAATCTAATATATAATTTTCGAATTACTGAACTTTTTGCAAATAAAAACCTGTCTCTACAGGAAAATATCTCCCCAAATCCTTATTCTTGTATTCCAGAAAACCACAGAATAAGCCTATATCGTGAATTTTATATTTATTTTCAAGATCATACCTTACTGCTGATGGTTGCTTTATATTCATACTCTTTAAAACTGTTGGGGTTATATTCCCAGGTGATTCTCCCTAGACATTGTCTACGGATGGTCCATGTTAAATAATAATACTACAGATTTTTTACAAACCTTCTTCTTCTTCTTCTTTAAGTGCCGTCTCCTATCGGAGGTTGGAAATCATTAATGCTATTTTTACTTTATTTGCCGCTGCTCGAAATAGTTCTATGGAACCGCATTGATACCACTTCCTTAAATTTCGCAGCCATCATATTCTCCTTCTGCCGACGCTCCTTTTTCCTTTTATTTTACCCTGCATTATAATTTGTAACAAACGATACCGTTCCCCCCTCCTAAATACAGCAGTGTTTAATTTTTATATTTTTAACAATTTCACAACTTTTACCCATTAGTCTAAGATTTTCTGTATTAGTTTTTCGCTGCGTCCAAGACCTTATCAGGTCGCAAAGCATATAATTATTATATACCGCAATAAAAACAGCGTACAGTTAGAACTGTACACTGAGAAGCACAAGTCACACACGAACAGTTAAATCTTTCAGTTATTTACAATGGATTCGAGAGAGGCGAACGACGATTTTTAATTATCATAATTTCTTGTCAGCACCGACAGCACCAGGATCAATTTTAGCTAACTTTTTAGAGATTTTGGCATACGCAGGATCCCTCTTTGTCCGATCATGGTAGCCATTACTTTTTACTTGTCACAAATAAGGTTCCTCTCTATACATCGAGTCCCAGGACGAATACCAGAAACTTCCAGGAATGATTGCTGGCTTCCACTAATGTTTAAATTATATGTTTCTCAGTGATAAGAGATAGTTGAAATGCCCTTAATTAGATCGCAAAATAGCAATGTGTGGCCGCTTTAGTATTATATTTGTATGTAATGGACATCTGATAGTTGAAATAAATAATTAACATAAATAAAGTCCTGTTAGCGTAATCTTACTAAAGACGTATCTTCTCCATTTTTTGTTGTAAAATGGAAAGTCAAATTCACTTTTAGTCAGGTGGGCCACAAACCTCTCGGTTACCTTTACTACAAAACTTCAGACGTTGTATCACTGCAGCAAATGCGAAATAAAAATAAATAAGTCTGATTTCTTTGGAAATGGTCTTGGGGTAACTGTGTATATTTTAATAAGCTCTGCTAACACTGCGTTAGGTTTACAACGCGCCACCGTCCAACATAAAACCAAACGCACTTGCACAAACTGGACTGAAAACTGTGTAGCCGAACTTACACAGGCAATGTTCTGTCCAACCTTTCAGTTTGAATAGTTGAAATTTCATTTGTCTCAGTTTAATTGTACAGTTGAGTGAAAGGGAGACGGAATTACCCACACACGTAGAGGTTGAACTCATAAACTATACGGTCCATCGGTCGGTCGGTCAGTCGGTCGGTCTGCCTGCCTGCCTGTCTGCCTGCCTGCCGCCCGCCTATCTGTGTGGGAAGTAAAACAGCTCAAACCACGTTTTTAGATATTTTAGGGGTTCCTGATCTTTTATATCTTTTTTGAGTGGGAGTGAAATTGAAGTGGTTAGGGGGTGGGGGGTTGTGAAACTTAAAAGCTTGCAGTATTGATAATAGGCTGTCCATTGACCTGTGAAGGAAAGGCCTAGCAGCATAAGACAGTTGGGGGGGGGGGCTGGCGATGGTTTGGTTGCAAGGTGATCTCAGACTGAGTCAATAAACTTGACTCATTTTTTGGCACTAGGAAGCTTCCCATCAGTCAGAAACAGAATATCTAATATCTAATTACAAGCTAACAGCAAAAAAACTAAGAAGACATTAATTTGATGATTTAACCTAAATAGGGTAGGGAAATGGGGATTTAAGTGGGTTTTAACAAGGGCACAAAATCTTTTAGCCTAGGGGTCTGACAAGGCATTTATTTCTTTTTCACATTCACAAGAGGGCCACGGTGAGGATAATAAAATAGTAGGTATAGATACAGAGACTGTGCTGTTCAAACTATCAGTTGGAACTGAGCGTCTGTGGCCGGCTTAACAAAAGTAACGAAACACTCTTTTTTTAATTTAAATTCGTACCAGAAAATGTTGGAAAAAGTCGGCGGCCGGCGGGACTCGAACCCACGACCTCCAGATCTGTATTCCGGCGCTCTCACCAGTGATCCCGGAGATGTTCGTAAGACAATTTTATGTCGACAATGTTTGCCCAAGGACACCCTCCCGGAAATTCCGAATGGGAAGGGGGGCCCGGAAATTATTTTTGCACTTGAAGGGTTCATCATCTTTGTTGCTGATGAATCTAAAAAGTTGGGGTAAGGCGAAAAATAAAGGAAGTCTGAGAAAATATGCGGACATTTCATCTCATCAACAGTTGCGGGGTGGCACCACCCACGGGGGATCAACAAGAGATACATTCTAACCGTCCACCAGTACTACTACCACCATATGTCGAGTACGTAATTATTTATTGAAATATTCAAACCTAATATTCCTGTGCTATATTAATACATTCTCAAGAAAAAGAGTTAAGGTGGGCCGGACCATTTTTCGCGTAAACAACCGAACGTTAACAAATGGCAAACGGATGAGTTGTTATCGTCATACCGTTTAGCTGAATCTTAAAGCTTGGGGCACGTCCAGCCAAGAGTGGGGGAAAGCCATGCAGAGCTTCAAGTTCAAGAGATCTTCGTAAAATAAAGACGTAGTGGAGCGGAACGGCCACTGTGGTACCGCGATTAGTTATAATGAAGTCGGCATTCCTCGGCGTTTTTCTGCTGGCTATACGACAAAGCTGTGCTCAATACAATGGAGTTAGTGATTCCGATATGACTGATGCAGGTATGTTTGTATATTACCAACACAGTCATACTTAGATCATTAAAATTTATCATAACCTCGCTCTTGCGTACTGTACAAATAATAATAGATAATACTTTATAAGCAAAGTGTTTTCTCAGAAAATGTACTATGCAGCGACAGCTATCTTAAAAAAATTACTAAATGACAATTTGATAAACTTGAATCACCAATAATTGTAGCCCCGAGGCAACCAACCACCTATAACAACACGCTTTTTATGCTATATATAAAAGGATCATAGGAAAGAAAATGTAAAAGGTTAAGGTATATCACAATCATAAACATCTTTTAAGTAACAAAAAGGTTAAGATCAATTCTTTGTTGTCACACAAAGCCAACAAATGAAGCCATTAATTCAATAATTTCGATATTCGAAAGAAAGACTGATTATGTGCCAAATTCTATCTATTAGGGATGACCTCTCCAATATAGAATCAAAGAACAATGCTCTCCAAACCAAAGAATGGGATGCAATTTTTTCCAGGTTTCCTCATGGCGTGTTGAACCCGAATGAGGTCCGGGATTGACTTTTCTTGGAATTTCAGTCTGTATGTCACATTATTTCTTCAAAGGGAGAGACAAGATAGGATCATGATCTTAAGATGCCTATTACTGGCTCCTATTTTGGATTTGCAAAAAATGCGAATGGAACAGTTACTTAATTAGTTAGTTGCCAAAAAATCAAAAGCTGTCTCCTGGAACAGTTGTCAAGCAATGTTATTGAAAACAGATTTTGAACTTTGATAAAGGCCACAGAGGTGGCCAAAACGTCAGTGAAGTAATCTCAAGTAGTTGTGATTTTTATAAGAAAGTCAGTGAAACACGACAGAATCCAAGTTCGCATATAAAATTTGATGCTTCATAGCATTTATTTGTCAATCATTTAATTCATTGACGGATATCGTTATAAGTCATAGAGTGTTAGATTGATGTGGAAAGTAACATTATTGTAAGTTCTATATTACCAAGACATGGTATAACAGTAGCTGGAATAAAAACTTCAAAAAGAAAACCATTGAGGAGAGTTTGTCGTGTGTGCCGGATTCATGTTATATTATAGGTAGGTATGTACATAAAGCGGTACCGAATATGAATATATGAATGATGATAATTTTCTCGCAAGTGCAAAAATGCAAATAATACAAATTCCGGATAATAACAAATAAACAATAATTTTGAATTTATTCCTGTAATAAAGATTATCTATCGGTTTTCTACCTTTGGAACGCTATGTAGTAGTGTGTCATATATCCCTTCCAAGACGATAAATATCTACAATGTTGGTACCATGTTGCCAAAGCTTGATCTTTACTGGGGTCTCCCCAGGTATCCAAATGTTGAACTACGTTAATGACTTTTACCAAGTCATAGTTAATGTTTTTGTAATCGAATAGTACAGCTAATAAACTGTCATCTTCTTCGTCCGATTTGTTAAAAATTCCAGGCCAGGCAATCAGGCAAAACAAATCCAGCAATTCAATTGTCCCGTAATTGTCCGAGGTGTTACTTTTTTCCACGTTCCTGCAATCATTAGCATCGCATCTAATAATGTCACAGCAGCTTCTCTATTGACCTCAATGGTTGCATTCAGCAGAAAGATCGGGAGCCGCTACTTTTATAGCTGCTACATCTCAACAGTTGGAATTCTGCTGAAAAGCGTTATCTGTGCGCTCTGAATCACCACGATAAATAGTTTGTGTCGACTGTGATAAATCATACCGTTATGTAGCGCATCATATCAAATTATTAGTTAAGATTTTAACTCATCTGTAATTTGTTTTTTTTATTTACTTTGTTTTAATCTGTACCTGTTGTAAGTTTAAGATTCTTTTTATAACAGTTATTATGCTATTCAATCATTGGTTTATGCCCAGCACAAGTTTTTACTTTTTGGGCTTCTCCAAGTTTGTTGTGCAGATATTCCATTTAATGTAAATCTGTGTATAGCGTTTACTTTTTATCACAATTGTAAGCATACTTTATTTTAACCATGATTCTGCATAGCACTCACCCTGTGAGTACCCGCCTATGTTTACGAGAGTTTGGCCATGTGTTTATTGTTATGGCACTTAATAAAAGATAGGACCGAGAGTTTGTGGAAGGTCTTGATTTAAGAGCCCTATGTCTGTTGCCTGTGAGAAAAATATGAAAAAATAGTAAATACAGTGTCCATCTAATCCTCGTGACGCGTGGTTCAGTGAGTTTTGCTTGTGGTTGCAATTTGGTGAGTTGTTCACAGAGTATATTTCTGCATTTGTCCGTATATCATTGCATGCATGTCTTTTAACCATTACAATACTGTTATTGAGTTTCATAAGCTAATTATAATAATTATTGTTATAAGCCGCATTGGTCAAGCTATTGACTAGCTTGGAATCTGACAGTCATTTACAGATAAAGATAAAGGGTAGCCAACTAATAATCTCTGCAGGTGGGACGCCCCTAAGTAGACCTGGGGAACTGTATTGCATAGTATGGTACAGAGAATGCGATTATTGGGGAGGTGGAGGTATAACGTACACCGTGCCGCAGTAATCAAAGCATTGGCGTACCTGTCCGTACACCAGCCCACTTTACAGCACTTGTTTCGAAGTGCAGGGCACTCTGGGAGGTTCGATGGGGAGACGGTGGGTCGTCCGTCGAACCTATTGCACCCTGGAGGCGGGAGAACGCCCCTCTTTCTGTGTTGGTGGGACACCGTTGGAGGATAGCGGGATCCTGGGAGGTAATAGCACTACCATTGCCTCTTGTCCAAACACGACCTGGGACACGGTTTGGTTGTTGGACAATCCATGCGGACAGAATGTAGATGGTAACCTGCATCATTCATGCGAACAGCATGTAGGTGAAAACCTGCATCACCCATGTGGGCAGAATGTACTTAAGAATCTGCGTCACCCTTGTGGATAGAATGTAGTTAGTAATCTGCATCATCTATGTGGACAGCATGTGGGTACTAGTCTTCATCAGCGCTTTTTGCCGTTCGTGTGGCACCTTGGGTGTCGCCTTCCATTGGTGTGCACAGATAACGGACGAGTACCACGCGGGCGGTACCAAGGGATTGCGCCTGATATCTTTCAAACGTACACTGAGATCATCCTCAAGTTATGTTTGAAGGCTTTGATGCAGTTCGAAAGCATCCTGGGCCTATCAGCATTGATTGGGAGATAATATCAGTATTACAGCGGCAGAACATAACAGTATTATAGTGCATGTAATGTAGCGGTTGAATGTGGAAGTTACTCATGAGCGTTTTCAAAATACAGGCCCGTCTCCGACTTGTCCAGCAGATCTTTCCTGTCGTCTTTGTATCAAGTAAGTGGTCCATTCAATTCCTGACTATTCGAGAGTATCAGAGTTCTTTTCGTATCACCCTCGTAAAACAAATTTTATGGTACAGGGTGTTACGCTGGAATTTTATTGTATCTTTTATTATTCCATTCTACTATTTTGACATTCTACATTCTACGTTTCTACACAATAAACTACTACTACTACTACCTATTTTCAAAAATATGACAACAAAGCCGATAACACAAGTGTCATAACATGTAACACTCTCAAGGTCAGAACACAGCATAGTAAACAACCAGCATAATATCTCTGAGGATTTCCTATATAAAAATGGTTCCCACAAAATTTGACCTTGGGAGGGTTTATGGATGATTTTCAGGCTGTGAAGTGTGAAAATGAAAATATCGATACCGGTACCAACTCGATATTTTTTAGCCTCATAGGCGCGTTTCGTTCGTACAGAGAATTTTGTGCAATTGATTACACCCCTCATTAATTATATACCGATACACCTAAGTATCGATTCCAGCCTGGAATCGCTCAAAAAGTATCTAAGATGAAAACAGTCGATATTGGTGCAGATGTACAAGTATCGAAGTACCGTTACCAACCCTAAAAAAAATCATCCAAAAGTGGGGATGCGCGTGTAATTTCCGCCAACTTGAGTTATTGTGCTGGTTGTATACTATGCTGTGGTCAGAACTAGCTTATTCCGCTCCGCTTCAAGTGAGCGTACTTTTCTATCGGTACAAAAAATGGCGACCACTTGAGCGGTAGCTGCTAGGTAGCGCACTCGTTCAGCAGAAAATTTGGTAGCTGCTCCGCAACTGTTGAGTCTGCTGAATGCACCCAATGTAAGGATTTGAGCTTTGCGGCAGTGGTCCTTCAAAGAGCTAATAACACCTTAGTTGTAGGGCCGATGTATCAAGGAGGCACTACATTAATAATAGTAGTAATAGTAATAGTAGTAATGTCAACAGTAAATTGGCAACACGTGGATGTGCCGCACAATTATCTACAAATACCAACAATATTTTTTAAGCTTGATAGTGCTCACTGTCACTGTTCAAACAGTGTGCTCGGAATTTGTTATAACCGCAGTCAAATCAACGTATTTTGGTTGCTAAATCTGGTTTCGTTGCTATTTGCGAAGTCGCTATATCCGTCGAGATTTATATGCTAAGAAATATCGGATCCCGAAACCCGACTTTTTGTAATTAATGAGTATCCCCACTATGCTATTTTGCTAATAGATTTTATTTAATACATCTGTTATGAATCAAACAATGTTGATGTCAGCGTACACTGTGACGATCCTGGCGACGGGCAAAACCGTTAACCCTAAGTTTTGGCCTAATACCATTTCCAGTACATTTCAATTTTGAGTACATTTTGTGCATATATTGACAACATCCCCATAGCGAATCAAAAGTTACCTTGGAAAACCTTATCAAATTAATATAATGGATTCAGTAATTTTGAGCCGAAGAATGAGTTCGTCATTACAATGAGTAATGAGTGATTCATTATCTCTATCACCATTAAGTCCATAATATGATGAATTATAACATTAATTTGAGGAATGCAGTTTCATTATTGTGATGAACATGGTCATTATTTTAATGAACAGATTGCATTAATTAAATCTATAAAATACTGTAGTTAATTGAAATCTTAATTGAATGTAACAAATCCTTGTAATAATTATTAAACTTCAAATTAAAGCTATTTTCATATTAAATGATCATTAATTATATTTATTAATAAGTTGTTGAATTAATACACAGCGTCATTAATACAATGAAACTGAAATATTAAAATGTTAAAAAATAATAATAAATCAGATATAGGTATTATAGGTGGATTTTATTTCACTATCTTATGTAAAAGTTTACATGTGTAGCAAGTCAAAATAAAACGGTAAAAACATAAATAGCTATACACATAAAAGTACAAATACAAAATAAAATACCAAAAACACATAGATAAACACATAAAAGTAGAAAACAACCATACACATTTACACGACTATGACTGTGTTAGAGAAACTAATTTCCGTGTCTGCAATTATGACCGGGTTTTTCTCATTTGGGGTTTAATAAGGTCGGTTTAATCGAATTCTGTTTGATCAAAACTAATAATGTAAAATTCCGTTTGATCCTTGAAGGAGTTTTATATGGACCACTATTGATATTTTTGTCCCCTTGCACCTGCAATTTTCCTTCTCACACCGATGGGTGAGGGGAGTATTGTGATCGGTCTGCCGATTTGTCGGTCTGTTGGTCGTCGCTCTGTCGGTCTGTCGGTCTGTCGGTCTGCCGGTCTGCCGGTCTGTCGGTCTGTCGGTCTGTCGGTCTGTCGGTCTGTCGGTCTGTCGGTCTGTCGGTCTGTCGGTCTGTCGGTCTGTCGGTCTGTCGGTCTGTCGGTCTGTCGGTCTGTCGGTCTGTCGGTCTGTCGGTCTGTCGGTCTGTCGGTCTGTCGGTCTGTCGGTCTGTCGGTCTGTCGGTCTGTCGGTCTGTCGGTCTGTCGGTCTGTCGGTCTGTCGGTCTGTCGGTCTGTCGGTCTGTCGGTCTGTCGGTCTGTCGGTCTGTCGGTCTGTCGGTCTGTCGGTCTGTCGGTCTGTCGGTCTGTCGGTCTGTCGGTCTGTCGGTCTGTCGGTCTGTCGGTCTGTCGGTCTGTCGGTCTGTCGGTCTGTCGGCCTGTCGGCCTGTCGGCCTGTCGGCCTGTCGGTCTGTCGGTCTGTCGGTCTGTCGGTCTGTCGGTCTGTCGGTCTGTCGGTCTGTCGGTCTGTCGGTCTGTCGGTCTGTCGGTCTGTCGGTCTGTCGGTCTGTCGGTCTGTCGGTCTGTCGGTCTGTCGGTCTGTCGGTCTGTCGGTCTGTCGGTCTGTCGGTCTGTCGGTCTGTCGGTCTGTCGGTCTGTCGGTCTGTCGGTCTGTCGGTCTGTCGGTCTGTCGGTCTGTCGGTCTGTCGGTCTGTCGGTCTGTCGGTCTGTCGGTCTGTCGGTCTGTCGGTCTGTCGGTCTGTCGGTCTGTCGGTCTGTCGGTCTGTCGGTCTGTCGGTCTGTCGGTCTGTCGGTCTGTCGGTCTGTCGGTCTGTCGGTCTGTCGGTCTGTCGGTCTGTCGGTCTGTCGGTCTGTCGGTCTGTCGGTCTGTCGGTCTGTCGGTCTGTCGGTCTGTCGGTCTGTCGGTCTGTCGGTCTGTCGGTCTGTCGGTCTGTCGGTCTGTCGGTCTGTCGGTCTGTCGGTCTGTCGGTCTGTCGGTCTGTCGGTCTGTCGGTCTGTCGGTCTGTCGGTCTGTCGGTCTGTCGGTCTGTCGGTCTGTCGGTCTGTCGGTCTGTCGGTCTGTCGGTCTGTCGGTCTGTCGGTCTGTCGGTCTGTCGGTCTGTCGGTCTGTCGGTCTGTCGGTCTGTCGGTCTGTCGGTCTGTCGGTCTGTCGGTCTGTCGGTCTGTCGGTCTGTCGGTCTGTCGGTCTGTCGGTCTGTCGGTCTGTCGGTCTGTCGGTCTGTCGGTCTGTCGGTCTGTCGGTCTGTCGGTCTGTCGGTCTGTCGGTCTGTCGGTCTGTCGGTCTGTCGGTCTGTCGGTCTGTCGGTCTGTCGGTCTGTCGGTCTGTCGGTCTGTCGGTCTGTCGGTCTGTCGGTCTGTCGGTCTGTCGGTCTGTCGGTCTGTCGGTCTGTCGGTCTGTCGGTCTGTCGGTCTGTCGGTCTGTCGGTCTGTCGGTCTGTCGGTCTGTCGGTCTGTCGGTCTGTCGGTCTGTCGGTCTGTCGGTCTGTCGGTCTGTCGGTCTGTCGGTCTGTCGGTCTGTCGGTCTGTCGGTCTGTCGGTCTGTCGGTCTGTCGGTCTGTCGGTCTGTCGGTCTGTCGGTCTGTCGGTCTGTCGGTCTGTCGGTCTGTCGGTCTGTCGGTCTGTCGGTCTGTCGGTCTGTCGGTCTGTCGGTCTGTCGGTCTGTCGGTCTGTCGGTCTGTCGGTCTGTCGGTCTGTCGGTCTGTCGGTCTGTCGGTCTGTCGGTCTGTCGGTCTGTCGGTCTGTCGGTCTGTCGGTCTGTCGGTCTGTCGGTCTGTCGGTCTGTCGGTCTGTCGGTCTGTCGGTCTGTCGGTCTGTCGGTCTGTCGGTCTGTCGGTCTGTCGGTCTGTCGGTCTGTCGGTCTGTCGGTCTGTCGGTCTGTCGGTCTGTCGGTCTGTCGGTCTGTCGGTCTGTCGGTCTGTCGGTCTGTCGGTCTGTCGGTCTGTCGGTCTGTCGGTCTGTCGGTCTGTCGGTCTGTCGGTCTGTCGGGCTGTCGGTCTGTCGGTCTGTCGGTCTGTCGGTCTGTCGGTCTGTCGGTCTGTCGGTCTGTCGGTCTGTCGGTCTGTCGGTCTGTCGGTCTGTCTGTCTGTCTCTGTCTGTCTATCTGTCTGTTCGCATCTTTCTACCCTCGTAATCTCAGTAACCGCTGCATGGATTGCGATGAAATTTGCGTACCGATATGCTGTGGGGCCGTAGTAGGTAATGCTGCTAAAATTTTGAAAATTGGTGCAGGGGCGGCCGAGTAATTAGCAAAAAACAAAAGAAATTAAATATTCCTGAAACTTTGAAACTTCGTTTTTAGGCGTTTTAGGTCTTCCTTTCCTTCCTTCCTTTCCATTTTCTACTTTTTTTTGGTGGGGGTGAAATTTGGGGTGGTTGGGGGTTGGGGGGTTGTAAAATTGAAAAATTTGTTGTATTCATAATAGACTGTCCACTAACCTGTGAAGGAAGACCTAGCGACATAAATAGCTTTTTTAGGTCCATCCGAACATTGCCTTGCCTATTAGAGAAAGGAACTTAGAACTTTTTCTGATATAAACCTACGAGTCTTGCTTTAGATCGTTCTGTATTGTGTAATGTGTAAACTGTTGAATCGATTTCAATGAAATTTTGACACAGTATTACTACCGTGGCGAGGATGAAAATGCGTAAGGTTTTTATAAATCGTGCCACTGGCAGCGCAGAACTAATAAAAAAACTAAAAATATAAAAATAGCTTAAACTTCGTTTTTAAGCGTTTTAGAGGATCCTGATCATTTTTTACTTTTTTTTGTGGGGGTGAGATTGGGGTGGTTGGGGGTGGGGGGTTGAAAAACTGAAAAATTAGTTGTATTCATAATAGACTGTCCATTCCCTGTGAAAGAAAGACCTAGCGGCATAATACACATTTTACATCCTTCCTAACGTTTCCTTCCCTATTACAGAAACCAAAGAACTTGGAATTTTGTGATGTAGATACATAGGAGTATTGCTTTAGGTCGTTCTGTATCGTGTAACTTGGAAATCACCGAATTGATTTTAATGAAATTTCGACACAGTATTTACGAGGATCGAAAATGCGTATGGTTTTTAGAAATCGTGTCAGTGGTGGCGCTGGAATAACCCAAAAACTATAAATACAAAAACAGACTTAGTTTCTAGGCGTTTTAGGCGGGTCCCGGATCATTTTCCTAGTTTTTTTGGGTGGGGTGAAATTGGGATAGTTGGGGGGTAGGGGGTTGTAAAACTGAAAGATTTGTTGCTATGAGAAAATAATAAACTGGTATCAGCGTAATGTCTGGGAAGTACTGAGTCAATTAACTTGACTTCATTTTTTTGATAAAGTCCTTCGCCTTAATCCACCCTTAAATTCTGATTTTAGTGAAAATCAGAAACGAACCCCTATCTTTGACGCAGTGTGGGACAGAAGCTATTGATCGCATAGGAAAAATGTAAAGACCACGGTTATGCGGAATTTTGTTCTCTTCATAAATTATTCGAAGCTTTTTTCGACATCACTTACCAAAACGGCGTTATTTTTCAAAAATCGTCACGAAGCAGAGTTTTCATCCCCCCCCCTCCCTCGAGCGGCAACCCCCCGAGGTCGCAAACTTGTAGGTGTAGGTTCGGGGGACCATCCCACCAAATTTCATTTATTTCCGACCTTTTACTGTCAAAAAACCCCTATCGCCTGCACTATAATGTACTTTAAATTGAAAAATTATCGTAGGTCAATTCGGGCGAAAGTTAGCCGTTTTTCTTTTAAAATTCACAGCTCCTTTGTTTATAATGATTAAGAAACCTAGTTTGCGCCATTTAAAAGACAAGCGTATATAGTTTTAGCGTAATTTTGTTTAAGGCATTGGATGTTTCCAGATGTCTCAGTAAGGCTTCCAGAATTCAGCCCAAATGAACTTGGCTTAGAAATTATGCGCTCCAAAAATGAAATATAAAATCTCTGGATATTAGTGACGGATTTTGAAGATTCATTTCTTAATTCATATGTATTCTTCGCGTACATTATAAATATCTAATTTGTTTACACATTCAATATACATTTAATCGTGTAAAGTAGTTTACTTTTGCAAGCCGCACTGAAAATTGTAACCGTTTACAGTCGAATCAAATGTTGTTCGGAATCATTGGGGTGCGTGGAATCAAGACATTTTCGCCTTTCTATATGTCCTGTTTTTAATCCAATATAACATTTCTTTAGTCAAGCTTTCCTTAATACAAAATTACTGCACCATACCATCGACCGTTAATTAATGATAGGCCGTAATTTCGAGAGCACATTTCTGATCCAAATTCAACTAGAAAAGTTCCCTTAAGCATGTGTCCAACGAAGTCTGGTCTTCAAGATACGTGGTGTCAAAGTATGGAAAATATTGAGTATACGCCACTGGCCCTAAAAACAATTTAATAATACGTTTCAGATGAAAACACAACCTTTTAACCTTTTGATGTCTCTTTGTCTCTTTCCTTTTAGAGGAAAACATGAAAACCACTTTATAGCCCGTCGAAAAAGTAGAGCTATATAGTGATTTTTATTTTTTTGTTATAAAACAAAGTGGGATACGAGGAGACATTAAGAGAAAAAAATGGTGTTTTTATCTGTTTAATCTGGAAAACAGCATTTGATTTTTTTTTTGTTACTATTTCCGAGGGACTGCCCCCCGACACGCCACTGGGAAGGATACTTATCTTCTAGTCCTGGTGGTGACTTAGTTTCTTAATTCAGTGAAAAACAATGACAAATAAAAAAATGGGTCACTAATGTTTAAACAGCATTTGATTTTTTTTTGTTACTATTTCTGAGGGACTGCCCCCCGACACGCCACTGGGAAGGATACTTATCTTCTAGTCCTGGTGGTGACTTAGTTTCTTAATGCAGTGAAAAACAATGACAAATAAAAAAATGGGTCACTAATGTTTAAAACTTTGATAAAACACTAATTTTATTTCCAAACTTTGACACCCTGTATCTTGAAAACCAGCCCCTTCAAGTCACATGTTAATATTAATTTATAATTAATTGATCTATACTATACTGGACAATACAATATAGGGCACTGTTGGCTAATACGGGATAGCTAACGGTATTTGACTCGAAACTCTCTAATGATGCTACTGACACCTACTCTTTGTTTAGTTGCTACTTCGTCATTTATTTCTTTCAAAGTTTAAATGTACTTGTTTCTGAATAGTTTGAGGATAACAAAGAAAGTGTCTTGTTTTGCCTACCTGGTCGGATAAAATGGGATAGTGTTTGCATATCATTAAAAAGTACTAAAGTAAAATATATTTATCGAACTTGAAAACAGAAAACGTTATGGGACTCATATTTATAACAAAACATTTTAATATGGACAAAAATCGCACGAGCACGGCTCACACCATCGTTTTCAACCCATACGCATGCGTCAAAAGCTCAGTCGACAGTCCTGGCACATCACCCAACCGTTGTTCGTCATACATGTAGTTAGTTATTGTTTCGAACCCTGAGAACCTCTTTGACGGCCTGTCTCATACTTTCCTCATTCTATTTCTCCACTGGATAGTATCCGGCTTTATCCGACCGCTAACTGCCCCATTTCACCCGACTGCACGTCTTCAACTGTTTTTAAAAAAAAATACAAAAAAGAAATTATGGTCTATCATTAATTATAATATGTATTCGTCATTATTTCCAAAAAATTCGAGATATCTATTAACACTGATAAGCGCTTCTGTGATCTGTGTATCTATTCGATTCTACGACACACACTTTACAGGTTCGAAATTTCCAGATGATTCCATGACGTTTGCACATCTAACATCTAACCTAATCTTTTGACAGTCAGTGGTGACTTAGTTTCTTAATGCAGTGAAAAACAGTGACAAATAAAAAAAATGAAGTCAAGTTGATTGACTCAGTACTTCCCACACATTACGCTGATACCAGTTTATTATTTTTCCATAGCATGAAGCTTTGCAACCAAATAATCGCCAGCCCCCCCCCCTAATATTGTCTTATGCCGCTAGGTCTTTCCTTCACAGGTCAATGGACAGTCTATTATCGATACTACAAAATTCTCTGTTTTACAACCCCCACCCCTCAACCACCTCACTTTCACCCCCACCCAAAAAACTGGTAGGAAATGACCAGGAACCCCTAAAACATCTAAAAACCGAATTTGAGTTGTTTTCATACTTCTCGTTCTTTGATTATTGCTACGCTGCCACTGACACGATTTTTAACAAACATGCGCGTTTTCCATTCTCACCACGCTAACAATATACTGTGTCAAAATTTCATTATAATCAATTTAATGATGTCCACGTTACAAAATACAAAACGATTTAAACCAATAAATTCTCGTATAGTATACAGAAAATTATAAATCCCTTAGTTTCCGTAATAGGCAATGTTCGGATGGACCTAAAAACGTGATTTGTGTTGCGATCTTCCTTCACAGGTTAGTGGACAGCCTATTATGAGTACAAGAAATTTTTTAATTTTTCAACTCCCAACCCCAACCACCCCAATTTCACCCCCACCCAAAAAACGCAGAAAATGATCAGGAACCTCTAAAACGCTTAAAAACGAAGTCTGAGCTGTTTTTATATTTTTAGTTTTTTTATTATTTCTGGGCCGCCACTGGCACGATTTATCAAAACCATACGCGTTTTCCATCTTCGCCATGGTAGTAATACTGGTTCAAAATGTCATTAAAATCAATTCAACAGTTTCCTCGTTACAACGATCTAAAGCAATACTCTCGTATGTTTACATCAGAAAAAAGTCCTTTGCTTTCTGTAATAGGCAAGGCAATGTTCGGATGGACCTAAAAAAGTTATTTATGTCGCCAGGTCTTCCTTCACAGGTCAGTGGACAGTCTATTATGAAAGCAACAAATTTTTCAATTTTCCAACCTCCCACCCCCTAACCACCCCAATTTCACCCCCACCCAAAAAAAAGTAGAAAATGATCAGGGACCCCTAAAACGCCTAAAAACGAAGTTTCAGCAATATTTTTTTTTGTTTTTTGCTAATTACTCCGCCGCCTATGCACCGATTTTCAAAATTATACGAACATTACCTACTACGACCCCACAGCATACCGCTGCCCAAATTTCATCACAATACATGCAGCGGTTACTGAGATTACGACGTTAGAAAAACGCCAACAGACAGACCGACAGACAGACAGACCGACAGATAGACCGACGGAAATGAGTGACGTGGATTTTCGTTATGTAGACATCATAACATGCCCAAAAAGCGTATTATCTCGAAATCGAAAATTTTCGCGATCACAATACCCCCCTCACCTATCGGTGTGGGAAGTAAAACGGCTCAGTAATGTTTAAGGCATTGATAAAAAACCAATTTTATTTCCAAACTTTGACACCCTGTATCTTGAAAACCAGACCCTTCAAGACACATGTTTTTATTAATTGATATTAAATTGATCTATATTATATTGGACAATACAATATATTTATGTAAATATATTATGAAGTTTTCTATTTTAATTTGAATCAGAAATACGCCCTTGAAATTACGGTCTATCATTAATAATATGTATTATTCATTATTTCCAGAAAATTCGCGATATCTATTAACAGTGATAAGTGTTTCTGTGATCTGTGTGTCTATTCGATTCTACGACGTACACTTGACCGGTTCGAAATTTCCAGATGATTCCATGACGTTTACGCATCTAACATCTAACCTAAGTTTTTGGCTGCAACGTCATATATGCCAACAATAACAATAACAAGTCACTAACACTGTACAGCATGTTACACTCTTTGCAGTCGTTAATTATTCTCATATTTTCTGTAGATTTTCTAATTTTCTGTGTAATTCTCCGTAGCTTTCTTCCCATAAGAACCTTCCACGAAGTATTAGAAAAACGTCCTCAAGTTAAGGCGTGACCATGGGGAAAAGGGAAGTTGGGAAGTTTGAGCTGTTTTTATGTTTTAGTTTTTTATTATTGCTGCACCGCCACTGACATGATTTTTCTAAAACATACGCGCTTTCCATTCTCGCCGTGGTAGTAATACTGTGTCAAAACTTCATTAAAATCAATTCAATTATTTTCGCATTACGCAATATATAACGGTCTAAAACAAAACTCGTACGTATACCTACATCACAAATTCTAAGTCCCTTGGTTTCTATAATAAGCAAGCCAATGTTCGGATGGACCTAAAAAAGTGTATTATGCCGCTAGGTTTTTCATGCACAGGTCAATGGACAGCCCATCATAAATACAACAATTTTTTTTGTTTTACAACCCCCCATCCTCCAACCACCCCAAATGAACCCCCACCAAAAGAAGAGTAGAAAATGATCAGGAACTCCTAAAACGCCTAAAAACAAAGTTTGGGCTGTTTTTATATTTTTGGTGTTTTTATTATTGCTGCGCCGCCACTGACACGATTTTTTCAAAACATACGCGTTTTCCATCCTCGCCGCGGTGTCAAAATTTCATTAAAATCAATTCAATAAGTTTCGCGTTACGCAATATAGAACGATCTAAAGCAATACTCGTATGTATACATCCCAAATTCAAAGTCCCTTGGTTTCTACAATAAGCAAGGCAATGTTCGTATGGACCTAAACTAGTATGTTATGCCGCTAGGTTTTTCATTCACAGGTCAATGGACAGCCCATTATGAATACAACAAATTTTCCAGTTGTACAACCCCCCACCCCTCAACCACCCCAAATTCACCCCCACCCAAAAAAAAGTAGAAAATGATCAGGAACCCCTAAAACGCCTAAAAACAAAGTTTGAGGAATATTTGAAAATTTTTGTTTTTTGCTAATCACTCCGCCCCCTGTTCAACGATTTCCAAAATTATAGAAACATTACCTACTACCACTCCACAACATATCGCTACCCAAATCTCATCACAATCCATGTAGCGGTTACTGAGATTGCGACGTTAGAAAAACGCCGACAGACAGACCTACGGAAATGAGTGACGTGGATTTTCGTTATGTAAACATCATAAAACGCCCAAAAAAGCGTATTATCTCAAAATCGAAAATTTTCGCGATCACAACACTCCCCTCACCTATCGGTGTGGGAAGTAAACAAATAATTTCAAATATTCATCAAACTCCGATTTAGACGTCTTAGGGCTACTTTTTTTGGGTGGGGGTTGAATTGGGGTGGATGGGGGGTGTAAGACTGAGTATATTGTCTTCGTTCTCTATTGTGTAACGTGAAAACTAATAAAATGATTTCAATTAAATTTCGACACAGCATTATTACCTTGGCGAGGATGGAAAATGTATGATTTTTAGAAATCGTGCCAGTAGCAGCGCAACAATGATCAAAAACTAAAAATACAAAAACAGCTCAAACTTGGCTTTGAGTGGTTACTGATAATTTTCGGGTGATAATTTGGTTGCACGAATTGTAGATTATAGCTTCATGCTATGGAAAGATAATAAACTACTATCACCGTTATGTGTAGGAAGTACTAAGTTAGTCAATTTTTTTATAGTAAGATCTGTCTTGCCCCTCAATGTAGCCATAAACTGCTGACATCACTTCTTCATCGTTGAAAAATCTTTGACCACTGAATCATTTTTCAGTTTGAGAACGTAAAATAATCCGAGGGGGGTGATTCTGGCATATATGGTGCATGATGTAGCAATTCGATTCTGGACTAGTGCATTGTCTTGATGAAGCAACACTTTCTCCTCAGCCAAATCAAGATAGTCAGTGAATCCCAAAAAAACCGACGTCATTACTTTATCTGCCGATGCAACGGTATTCGCCTTCTTTGGACGCGGTTCTCCCATTTCAGGCCGTTGTTGGTTGTCCTTTTGCCTCCGGTGTGAAGAGATGGACCCATGTTACATCCATGGTAATTAAAAGTTGCAAAAATTCTGCTTTGTTGCTATGAAACTTCGCTTAACACTTAATAATTGAAATATCTTTACGACACTGAGTGAACCAAAGCGGCACCCATCTTGCATACAGCTTTCTCATGTCCAAATATTTTGATAATGCACTTTTTAAAATATCTACTGAGTCGTTACCTCATTTTTTGTCGACTACTGAGATACTGGTCTTCGCAGCTCATACGGCCTTGGCTACCCAATATTTGCCTGTGGCAAACAAGGAGCAGACTCACCCAGAGTAGAATCTAGTTCAGCTTTTATATTGGTTGAACACGTTCATTATTGATGGCTTCCAAACAAATACTAAACGTGGCGTCTTCAAGCTTGGAATATATCCTTTATAGATTATGTACTTTTAATACGGTGATCTTCTGAAAAAACTACCGCTAGCTCTAGGTTTGGCCGGGTACTTACGGGCCTCTATTGTGTAGAATGTTGTTTCAGCCACTATACCAAAGAGATCAGATTTTAAATTAGGCTACTAGTTGTAATAATACCGACTTTTTTGTAAGAAGACAGTGGAATTAATTGATTTCAATATTTGTAAATTAATTTTATTATTAGTTGCCGCTTTTGTATATGAGTAGTTTATATTCCGCTTCGCCGTTATTTTAATTTATTGTACCTGCTGAATGAAAAGTAATATATTATACATACATTGACACCAGCCAAGGACGTTCAGAGCATTCACCTTTCGACTTGACATGATAATGAAGCAAAATAATTGAGGATTGGGAGTAAAAACATTTTGCTGTATTTTTTTTTCTTGCTTCGAGTTATCAGGTAAGATACGAGGTGTGTTCGGAAAATAACAGGAATTTTTAAATTTCGCGAATTTGGAGAGCACGATTGTCAAAAGTATTTTCTATTGTGTTGGTATACATGCCCGTAAAGTATAATTAGTATTTATTGTTTACTTTGTCAGTGGTGAAAGTTAAGATTAGACGTGGTTTAATGAGCTCGGCGGTTATCGTTTATTAAAAGAAGTAGACCAAATAATTTGTTTGAATTTTGCGTAAAAAGATGCAGGAAAGTATAACAAAGTGCGCGAACTGTTCAACAAAGGCATATGGTCAGTCTGCTATGAGTAAAACAAGAATTTGCCAGTATTTAGTAATAACATCCTGGGATGTCAAACATTACCCAGAGCCATTGGATGTCCAATGCATATCCGCTCTTGGACACATAGGCTGTGCAATGGACATCCAAAAACTGTACAAATGATATCTAATGGACATCCACTGGACATCCAAACGACACACCTTTTGACGTCAATCTGGTATCCAAAATTGGTTCAATAACGTACTGTACGTACACTGTATGGACATTTGTTAAATGAATTTATATGAATAAAAAACATGTATGCATATGTTATTTATTATACTAATAAATGTCATTGCACTAACAGTAAGATATCTCACAAAACTGAAAGTACTTTTACAAGAAACAAAAAAAATATTTGAAATATAGGTTACATCATCAGATAGAAAACAACAAACATTGATAATATCTAAATTACATAGATGTATAATAGTCTTCCTCTATCATTTAAAACTAAACACAATTTAAAATATTTTCATAAACGTTTTTGTTAAAATTAACTTATTACAAAACAATTTTACCTCTAAATAATAATAACGTTTATACCAATAGGTTTGCATCCACCCACAGGAACAATAATTAACAAGCATCATGTACAGTTAATCAAAGTACAAAAATTGTATAAAATAAAAAAAATAGCATAGTAACAGACAAAAATGTATGGATGCATGAACATAAACGTAAATAACAACCATACCTAGTCAAAATCTGATAAGAAAAAATTGAGTCAAGTTGATTGACTCAGTACTTCCCACACATAATAATAATTTCATTTGATTGTTTCCCATTTCACGAAGCTGTAGTCTGAAATCCCCTTGCAACCAAATCATCACCCACCCTCCCGCAAAAAAACTTCCAACACAAAAACTCTCGTAAATAGTTTCTTGCGTCTCCCTCCTTAGAAACTAGGACACCACAGTTTTCATTCTGCATGCTTCAACTGAACGATGCAAAACGATCAAGAGCCTCTAAGCCGTCTAAAAGCGAAGTATGAACTGTTTTTATATTTTTAGTTTGTTAATTATCGTCGCGCGCCACTGACACGATTTTTCAGACACCGGCGCGTTTTCCACTCTCGCCGTGATAGTCAATTCTGTGTCGAAATTTCGTTAAAATCAATTTAATATTTTTTGCTTTACGCAATGTACATAGAACGAAATTAAGCAATACCCGTATATGTATACATCACAAAACTCTAAAGTCCTTTGGTTTCTGTAATAGGCAAGGCATGGACTTAAAAAAAAAACGCCGGCACGTATTTCTTCCATAGGTCAATGGACAAACTACCCACCCCAACCACCCCAAATTCATCCCTACCAAAAAAAGTAGAAAATGATCAGGGACCCCTAAAACGCCTAAGAACAAAGTTTGAGGCGTTTTCATTTTTTGTTTTTTTTTATTGCTGCGCCGCCACTGACACGATATTTCCAAAACATACGCGTTTTTCATCCTCGCCGCGGTAGTAATACTGTGACAAAGTTTCATTAAAATCCATTCCATAACTTGATGGGCCTAAAAAGGGTGTTATGCCGCTGGGTCTTTCTAACACATTTTTGAGATTTACAACCCCCCACCCCCTAACTACCCCAATTTCACCCCCACCCAAAAAAAAGTAGAAAATGGTCAGGACCCCCTAAAACACCTAAAAACGAAGTTTGAGGAATATTTAAATTTTTTTGTTTTTTGCTAATTACTCCGCCGCCCCTTCACCGATTTCCAAAATTATAGCAGCATTGCCTACTAGGACGCCACAGCATATCGGTACCCAAGTTTCATCGCAATCCATGCAACGGTTACTGAGATTACGAGGGTAGAAGAACGCGAACAGACAGACAGACCAACAGACAGATCGACGGAAATGGGTGACGTGGATTTTCGTTATGTAGACATCATAAAACGCCCAAAAAGCGTATTATCTCGAAATCGAAAATTTTCGCGATCACAATACTCCCCTCGTCTATCGGTGTGGGAAGTAAAAGGTGATTTATGTCGTTAAGTCCTCCTTCAAACACGTCGGTGGACAGTTTTATTATGAATACAACAAAATTTTCAGTTTTTCAGCCCCCCACCTCCTAACCACCCCAATTTCACCCCCACCCAAAAAAAGTAGCAAATGATCAAGAACCTCTAATACGTTTAAAAACCGTATTGAGCTGTATCTTGTATTTTTAGTTTTTTTTATTATTTCTGCGCCGCCGCTGACACGACTTATAAAAACCATACGTGTTTGGCATTCTCGCCACGGTAGTAATACTGCGTAAAAATTTCATTAAAATCAATTTAATAGCTCGTTACACATGTTTACATCAGAAAAAATCTAAGTCCTTTGGTTTCTGTAACAGGCAATGTTCGGGTAGACCTAAAAAAGTTATTTACGTCGCTAGGTCTTCGTACAGTCTAGGTTGAATACAACAAATTTTTCAATTCTACAATCCCCCAACCACAAAAACCGTGTTATCTCAAAATCGAAAATTTTCGCGATCACAATACTTCCCTGACCTATAGGTGCCCAAAGTAAAATGAAAAGATATCATTCGTTTTGGGGAAAGGAAAATGTTACACGACTTTTTGTTAAAGTCCTTCACCTTAATCCACCCTTAAATTCTGATTTTAGTGAAAATCACAAACCAACCCATAAGTCTGACGCAGTGTTGAACAGAAACTATAGGTCGCACACGAAAAATCTAAAGACCAAAATTATGCAGAATTTTGTTCTCCCCATGAATTATTTGAAGCTTTTTTCGATCACTTACCGAAACGGCATTATTTTTCAAAAATCGTCGCGAAGCAGAGTTTTCATCCCCCCTCCAGCAGCAACGAGGTCGCAAACATAGGTGTAGGTTCAGGAAACCAATGTCTACTATCCCACCAAATTTTATTTCATTCCGACCTTTTGCTATCAAAAAACCCCTACCGCCAGGACTATATATAGTGGTACAACAGAATTCATAGCTGATAACACAATTATCTATATACGTAAAATAAATGTACAAATAGAAAACACATGATTGATTGACTCAGTACTTCCCACACATTACGGTGCTACCAGTTTATTATTTGCCCATAGCGTGAAGCTTTAGTCTGAGATCCCTTGCAACCAAATAATCGCCGCCCCCCCCCCCCCTAAAATTGTCTTATGCCGCTAGGTCTTTCCTTCACAGGTCAATGGACAGCCTATTATCAATACTACAAACTTTTAAGTTTTACAGTGCCTCACCCCCCAACCACCCCAATTTCACCCCCACCCAAAAAAAGGTAGGAAATGATCAGGGGCCCCTAAAACGTCTAAAAACGAAGTTTGAGTAGTTTTCATACTTTTAGTTTTTTGATTATTGCTACGCTGCCACTGACACGATTTTTAACAAACATACTCGTTTTCCATCTCCACCACGGTAATAATACTATGTCAAAATTTCATTATAGTGTCCACGTTACAAAATACAAAACGATCTGAAGCAATAAATGCTCGTATGTATAGAGAAAATTCCTTAGTCCCTTAGTTTCCGTAATAGGCTAGGCAATGTTCGGATGGACCTAAAAAGGTGATTTATGTCGCTAGATCTTCCTTCACAGGTTAGCGGACAGCCTATTATGAATACAAACATTTTTCAGTTTTTCAGCCCCCACCCCGAACCACCCCAATTTCACGTCCTCCCAAAGAAACTCAGAAAATGGTCAGGAACCTCTAAACGAAGTTTGAGCTGTTTTTATATTTTTAGTTTTTTTATTATTTCTGCGCCGCCGCTGGTACGATTTATAAAAACCATACGATTTTCCATCCTCGCCACGGTAGTAATACTGTGTCAAAATTTCATTAAAATCAATTCAACAGTTTCCTCGTTAAACAATGTAGAACGATCTAAAGCAATACCCGTATGTTTATACGAGAAAAGTCCTTTGGTTCCTGTAATAGGCAAGGCGATGTTTGGATGGACCTAAAAAAGTTATTTATGTCATAGGTCAGTGGACAGTCAAGCAACAAATTTTTACTCCCCTCACCTATCGGTGTGGGAAGTAAAAAGCGATTTCAAAGGTAAGTATTGGTAAGATGGAAGAGGGTACAGGCTATGTTCCTCTTATTAAAACTGCATATGTATGTTACGCTGAATCAGCGGAATTGCCGAATACAGGTGGAATAGGCACTCTACTTGCCGACTACATGAAATGGGCATTTTTTGTGGATCTTGCTCCATATTCCACGGAATGTGCAAACTAGCTATATAACTATCTAATGGGTAATGAACGCCAGGCTTAACATCTTTTTTAACTGAAGACTCAATAATAATGGAATATATATTTCTAAGCCTTTTATCGTCCGGGATGATGGTATCATTCCAACGGTGCTGGCCGTGCACCGTCCCCCCTCTGGGAAGTTATAGCACAATAGGCCTTAAAGGCTTAAGTGCTGACGGCTCCCAGAGGAAAAAACAGCCTTTTATCACTCCTCCACAGTTTGATAATTAATTTTAATTCCTTGTGTGATCAAATTTACCATCTCTGTTGACGGTTGTAGGTTTCTGGCCATTTATGACTATTTAGAATTTTCACTTTATTTTCTCGATTTTGTATCTACAATTGGCTCTTTTTCAAGTTATTGTAATCTCAGACAGGTTGCGGTTGATGAAATGCGGTAGGACTAAATAAAATAATAAACGAACTCATTTGCCATAATTAGTTTATAAAAAAATACAACAGATCAATAATGGGTGGATCCCCCATGCTGACTAATGCACTACTCTAGCCTATGCGGCATGCTCGTAATCTGGCTGTTGATAAACTCTACAGGTACAACCTTTCAAGTTGCTCTCACAGCATGTTTCAGTTCGTCTAGTGTGGTCGGAGGATTGGGAAAATCGCCTATGTACTGACCCACACAATCCCATACTTTTTCAATTGGTGATAAATGTACTGACCCACACAATCCCATACTTTTTCAATTGGTGATAAATCGGGCGAACGTGGAGGCTAGGGGAGTACCCTGACCTCAGCTTCCTGTAGGAACCTCATCGATACCCTTGTAATATGAGGACGTGCATTATCTTGCTGGAAGAAACCCTCTTCGAGGAACGGCAATTGGTTCTACCACTCCATTCACATAACGTTGCGCAGTCTTTGTGCCACAAATCACAAGTAAAGGTGACTTGCTGTTGAATGCAATGGCACCCCAAATGATCAAACCAATAGGACGGTGTACTTGGCGCTCAACAACGAACTGGAGAACACGTCGTTCACCCGTCGTCGCCTCACACGTTGGCGTCCATCATGAGCCCCTGACAAAACCTAGACTCGTCGGACAAGGCCATCTGATACCACCAAGCATGCCATTGTCGATGTTCTTGGCACCAACCTAACCATGGGGGACGATGATTTTCAGTAAGTGGAAGCACTAGATGCGGACGATATGATCCTAAGCCCATTTCACTGAATCTGTGGTACACCGTGCGGATTCGAATGGGCCTCCCTATACCTGCATACCAACCGTCAGCAACAGCTCGAATAGATCGTGTTCTGTTTCGAAAGGTCAGTAGTGTTAGATGACGATCTTGCTGGTCTGTAGTTCTACGTGCTCCAGAAGCTCTAGCTCGCTGTATTCGCGCTTCTGAAATCCATGCGCGCCATGCTGCTACAACTGTAGCCACGCTACGCCCCATGGTTACAGCAATTGCTATGAAAGAAGCACCACGTTCTCGTTGAGCTACAATCCAACCCCGTTCAAAGTGGCTTAACTACGTACACTGTGGCTGTCGTCTTCTAGTGGACATCTTTGCACAATTAGCTAGTCTCTGGCCATATTTGCAACAGATACCATCGTTTTTGAATCAACAAAAACCCATGCTTTGTTTTTACACGTCTAGAGCTTATAGAGATGCTATGTAGGTAAATAGCGTCTGAATGAACAAAAATTGTAAGTGTTACATGTGTACTAGAGATGGTACTGTCAAGCTGTGTACAAATTTTCAATGCAAATATCCATTTTACATCCCACACCGGTAGGTGAGGGAAAGTATTGTGATCGCGAAGATTCTCGATTTTGAGATAATACACTTTTTGGGCATGTTATGATGTCTAAGTAACGCAAATCCACGCCACTCATGTTTGTCGGTCTGTCTGCCGGTCTGTCGGTCTATCGGTCTGTCTGTCGGTCTGTCGGTCTGTCGGTCTGTCGGTCTGTCGGTCTGTCGGTCTGTCGGTCTGTCGGTCTGTCGGTCTGTCGGTCTGTCGGTCTGTCGGTCTGTCGGTCTGTCGGTCTGTCGGTCTGTCGGTCTGTCGGTCTGTCGGTCTGTCGGTCTGTCGGTCTGTCGGTCTGTCGGTCTGTCGGTCTGTCGGTCTGTCGGTCTGTCGGTCTGTCGGTCTGTCGGTCTGTCGGTCTGTCGGTCTGTCGGTCTGTCGGTCTGTCGGTCTGTCGGTCTGTCGGTCTGTCGGTCTGTCGGTCTGTCGGTCTGTCGGTCTGTCGGTCTGTCGGTCTGTCGGTCCGTCGGTCCGTCGGTCTGTCGGTCTGTCGGTCTGTCGGTCTGTCGGTCTGTCGGTCTGTCGGTCTGTCGGTCTGTCGGTCTGTCGGTCTGTCGGTCTGTCGGTCTGTCGGTCTGTCGGTCTGTCGGTCTGTCGGTCTGTCTGTCGGTCTGTCTGTCGGTCTGTCTGTCGGTCTGTCTGTCGGTCTGTCTGTCGGTCTGTCTGTCGGTCTGTCTGTCGGTCTGTCTGTCGGTCTGTCTGTCGGTCTGTCTGTCGGTCTGTCTGTCGGTCTGTCTGTCGGTCTGTCTGTCGGTCTGTCTGTCGGTCTGTCTGTCGGTCTGTCTGTCGGTCTGTCTGTCGGTCTGTCTGTCGGTCTGTCTGTCGGTCTGTCTGTCGGTCTGTCTGTCGGTCTGTCTGTCGGTCTGTCTGTCGGTCTGTCTGTCGGTCTGTCTGTCGGTCTGTCTGTCGGTCTGTCTGTCGGTCTGTCTGTCGGTCTGTCTGTCGGTCTGTCTGTCGGTCTGTCTGTCGGTCTGTCTGTCGGTCTGTCTGTCGGTCTGTCTGTCGGTCTGTCTGTCGGTCTGTCTGTCGGTCTGTCTGTCGGTCTGTCTGTCGGTCTGTCTGTCGGTCTGTCTGTCGGTCTGTCTGTCGGTCTGTCTGTCGGTCTGTCTGTCGGTCTGTCTGTCGGTCTGTCTGTCGGTCTGTCTGTCGGTCTGTCTGTCGGTCTGTCTGTCGGTCTGTCTGTCGGTCTGTCTGTCGGTCTGTCTGTCGGTCTGTCTGTCGGTCTGTCTGTCGGTCTGTCTGTCGGTCTGTCTGTCGGTCTGTCTGTCGGTCTGTCTGTCGGTCTGTCTGTCGGTCTGTCTGTCGGTCTGTCTGTCGGTCTGTCTGTCGGTCTGTCTGTCGGTCTGTCTGTCGGTCTGTCTGTCGGTCTGTCTGTCGGTCTGTCTGTCGGTCTGTCTGTCGGTCTGTCTGTCGGTCTGTCTGTCGGTCTGTCTGTCGGTCTGTCTGTCGGTCTGTCTGTCGGTCTGTCTGTCGGTCTGTCTGTCGGTCTGTCTGTCGGTCTGTCTGTCGGTCTGTCTGTCGGTCTGTCTGTCGGTCTGTCTGTCGGTCTGTCTGTCGGTCTGTCTGTCGGTCTGTCTGTCGGTCTGTCTGTCGGTCTGTCTGTCGGTCTGTCTGTCGGTCTGTCTGTCGGTCTGTCTGTCGGTCTGTCTGTCGGTCTGTCTGTCGGTCTGTCTGTCGGTCTGTCTGTCGGTCTGTCTGTCGGTCTGTCTGTCGGTCTGTCTGTCGGTCTGTCTGTCGGTCTGTCTGTCGGTCTGTCTGTCGGTCTGTCTGTCGGTCTGTCTGTCGGTCTGTCTGTCGGTCTGTCTGTCGGTCTGTCTGTCGGTCTGTCTGTCGGTCTGTCTGTCGGTCTGTCTGTCGGTCTGTCTGTCGGTCTGTCTGTCGGTCTGTCTGTCGGTCTGTCTGTCGGTCTGTCTGTCGGTCTGTCTGTCGGTCTGTCTGTCGGTCTGTCTGTCGGTCTGTCTGTCGGTCTGTCTGTCGGTCTGTCTGTCGGTCTGTCTGTCGGTCTGTCTGTCGGTCTGTCTGTCGGTCTGTCTGTCGGTCTGTCTGTCGGTCTGTCTGTCGGTCTGTCTGTCGGTCTGTCTGTCGGTCTGTCTGTCGGTCTGTCTGTCGGTCTGTCTGTCGGTCTGTCTGTCGGTCTGTCTGTCGGTCTGTCTGTCGGTCTGTCTGTCGGTCTGTCTGTCGGTCTGTCTGTCGGTCTGTCTGTCGGTCTGTCTGTCGGTCTGTCTGTCGGTCTGTCTGTCGGTCTGTCTGTCGGTCTGTCTGTCGGTCTGTCTGTCGGTCTGTCTGTCGGTCTGCCTGTCGGTCTGTCTGTCGGTTTTTGTATACATAATAGGCTCTCCACTGACCTGCGAAAAAAGACCTAGTACACCTTTTTAGGTCCATCGGTACATTCCCTCATACGAGTATTGCTTCACAACGTTTTGTATTGTGTAACCTGAAATTGATTTTAATGAGTATTATTATCATGGCGAGGACGGAAAATGCGTGTGGTTTTTAAAAATCGTGGCAGTGGCGGCGCAGCCACGATGAAAAACTAATTATATAAAACAGCTCAAACTTCGTCTTTAGGCGTTTTAAGGGTTCCTGTTTTTTTTTTTTTGGATGGGGGTGAAATTGGGGTGGTGGAGGTGGGGGGGGGGGTGCAAAACTTAGAAAGGCTTCTGTATGCATAATAGGCTCTCCATTGACCTGCGTAAAAAAGGATCTAGTGATATAATACGCTTTTATCATCGGAGCATTCATTGCCTTGCTCATTACAGAAAACAAGGATTTTTTTCTGTTGTATGTTACATACGACTATTGCTTTACATGGTTTTGTATTGTGTAACCTGGAATTGATTTTAGTGAAATTTCGACATGGTATTATTACCGTAGCGAGGATGAAAAATGCGTATGGTTTTTAAAAATCGTGTCAGTGGTGGCACAGCAATAATAAAAAAACTAAAAGTATAAAAATAGCTCAAAATTCGTTTTTAAACGATTGTGGGTTCCTGATCGTCTCGTTTCATCCAGTTGAAGTCCACGAATAAAAACTGTGTCATTCTAGTTCCTACGGAGAAATTTAAGAAACTGTTTACTAGAGTTTTCGTGTTGGATGTTTTTGAGGGTAGGCAGGCGATGATTTGGTTGCAAGAGGACTATAGCTTCATGCAAAGAGAAAATAGTAAAATGGTATCACCGTTATGTGTGGGAAGTACTGAGTCAATCAACTTGACTCCATTTTTTTCTAGGTGTTCGGATTTCACTTGCGAATAGTATGAAACTGATTTCCAAATGTTTAAATCAATTCAGTCTGCTCCAATCGCACAAGTAAATAGCCATTATTAGGTATATATTATTATAGTAGGAATGGCTAAGGAATTTACTTTGTTATTGTAAGGCAATAGCCCCGTTGAAAATGTAATCCCTTTGGGACAATGGTGTGATGTTCGGAGTCCGTATGAACACACTAAACACATATTACTCGTTAGTGATTTACTGGCGACCGTTTTACATAGTACAGCCAAAGAATATTCTGTAATCTTTGGTACAGCCCTTAAAAAGGATAGAGCTCGATAACATGATCCGAACATTATGGATCCTCGGTACGACTGCCGCTGACAGTGTTGCCAAACATCTTAGAACTAAATCCCAAAACATACACGTACATACAAGACAAATGGTACCTAGTAAATTTAAATAAATGTAAATATTGAAAACTATGTACTAAGTTCTTGGATTAGTTATGTAAGTTGTTGCGTATTACGCAGATGCGGCAAACTGAATATACTACTCGCAAGTGAAATCCGAACACCTAGAAAAAAAGAGATATTTGAATTCAAAATTTGTACACAGCTTGGCAGTACCATATCTGGTCCACATGTAACACTTTTTGTTCATTCAGGTGCTATTGTCATTGACATTGTCATGTAGGTACATACATGATACCTCTAAAAGGCTCTAAACGTGTCAAAACAAAGCATGGGTTTTTGTCGATTTAAAAACGATGATATCTGTTGGGAATGTGGCAAGAGACTAATTGGTTGTGTAAAGATGCCCCCTAGAAGATGACAGCCCCTGTTCACGCAGTTAAGCCCTTTGAACGGGGTCGGATTATAGGCCAACGAGAATGTGGTGCTTCTTTCAGAGCAGTTGCTGTGACCATGCCCTGGCCCTTCGAGACAGAATGCGATCCACTCGAGCTGTTGCTGACGCTTGGTATGCAGCTATAGAGAGGCCCATTCGAATTCGCACGGTGCGGTGTACGACAGACTGAGTGTGATGGGCTTAGGTCCTTAGTCCGCATCTAGTGCTTCCACTCACTGCAAATCATCGTCGCCAACAGTTAGATTAGTGCCGACAATGGCATGCTGAGTGGCATCAGATGATCTTCTCTGACGTGTCCAATTTTTTTCTGGGGGCACATGACGGATGCTAATGCGTAAAACGACGACGGGGTGAACGACGTGATATTAACTTTGCTGTTGAGCGCCATGTACACCATCTTATTGGTTTGATGGTTTGGAGTGCCATTGCATTCAACAGCAAGTCACCTTTACTTGTGATTCGTGGCACAGTGACTGTGCAACGTTATGTGAATAGGTTTTAGAACCAATTGCCGTTTCATATGTCCGAGGCCTCGAAAAGGGTTTGTTCCAGCAAGGTAATGCACGTCCTCATACTGCAAGGGTATAGAGAAGGTTCCTACATGAAGCTGAGGTCAGGGTACTCCCCCGGCTTCTACGATCACCCGATATATCACCAATTGAAAAAGTATGGGATTGGATGGGTCGATACGTAGGCGATTTATCCAATCATCCGACCACGCTGGACGAACTGGAACATGCTGTGAAAGCAGCTTAGGAGGCTGTACCTCTAGAGTGTCTGCCAAAATAGGCAGATCAAATTACGTACGAACGCCACTGGTGGAAATTTAAGAAAAAGACATTAGAAAATGCCTCTTGATTCATAGCATATACATGACGAATTTCATTAAAATATCTAAAGTGGTATTGTAGATACTAATAATAAATTATTTATTTCTGAAAACTTTACCACCCTGTATCTCAAAAGGTAAGACGTTTAGGACATACGTTCATACGAAGTTTTCTTATTAAAATACAGGGTTATTCACGTTATTCGACACGGAGCATTATGGCTAAAGTATTTGATAAAAAAGAAAATAATAATCTCGGATGGCTAGAGACCCATAAAGGCTACATTCTAAAAATATTTTCATGTTATACAGAGTGTCCCAAAAACACGAAATGTATCAAAGTTATGTTTTTTTAAATGGAACACCCCGTATATTATTGCATATTCAGATTTCTTGGTGAATTCTAGTGTGACTTTATGTATCATACATGGGACCTAAAGCGAACCGTTTAGGTGTAAATCACCATTTTCGGTATAAGTAGAAAAAAGAAGAAGAAAGGAAAGGAAAAAATTGAATGTCGCAGAAATTATAAAATATGGAAGGCTGTGACTTTGCCGTATTACTAAGCATAAAATGCGTCAACTTTGATGAGACTGTCAAATTTAAATTACGTTTATGCTTGAAGAAATCGGTCGATTAATTAAGGAAACTTCGATCAGTGATAACTTGATTTTTTCAAATGGCAATGCCTAATTTTTTGTATACGGTTGTACGTAGAATTTGATAGCCTTTCTAATGATATGAGGTTATGAATATCAATCTCTGGTAGTTTTCATTTAATTTGAAATTTTCGTACAAGTCGGCGATTTTCAACTTTCCTACCTATAAGCAACGTAGCAGGCCATGAAATATAAACAAAAACCTGTTAGGTAGAAGAAAATAACTAACTTAACTGAAAAATACACACTAACTGGACTATAAAGGGACAAGATTATAAAAATTCCTTACAACAAATCAACTCTCCCAGAAACAACTGCGATAACATCTGTAAGGTCAAAGCGAAGCTGGAGTATGGCAGTAATAGATATTTTTTACAGTCTACTGGCTACCGCAATTTACTAGAGGTTAAAAATGTCCAAGACAATTAAAAACCCTGATATGAAACAAAAACAACCAGCGACTGTTGCTCCAGCACGCAACTATCAATCATATATGTAATGGTGTAAAAAAAGTACTAATTTGCATCGAAGTCGATACCTCTGACTGGAGCCTTTCTATTTTTCCTATTACCAATATTGCAAAAAAGGAATACTGACAAATCAGATTTAAATTTTCTGCCAGTTAAGTTATGTTTTATAATTTGAACAAATTTTAATTCATTCTTCATTTTCTGCGATCTTGTTAAAAGGTACTGAAGAATTTTCAGAACTCCAGTCAGAGGTACTTTTGACTTGAGTTTTGACAGAATTGCATACTTTTTTATATCATTAAATGTGAAATTTTATTATGAAAATAATAAACTGCTTACAACATTCTCTAGTAGTTTTTATTTTTTTCAAAATTTTTAATGGTTTTGGAAATTGCCAATCTCTAGTAGGTACATTGCAGTAGCTAGTAGGTCGTGAAAAAATTAATTTCTGCCATACTCCAGCTTTCTCTTTGACCGAAGATATGTTACCGCCGTTGTTTCTGGTTAGACTTTGTTTGTTGTGAGTAATTTTTATAATCTTGTTCCTTTAGTCTAGTTCCTGTGTATTTTTCAGCTAAGTTAGTTGTTTTCTTCTACCTGAGAACAGGTTTTTGTTTATATTTCATGGCCTGCTACGTTGCTTATAGATAGGAAAATTGAAAAACGCGGATTTGTTTGAAAATTTAAAATTAAATGAACACTGCCAGAGATTGATATTCACAACCTTATATCATTAGAAAGGTTATCAAATTGTACGTTTAACCGTATAAAAAAATTAGGCATTCCCATTTGAAAAAATCAAGTTATCGCTGATCGAAGTTTCCTTAATTAATCGACCGATTTCTCCAAGCATAAACGTAATTTAAATTTGACAGTGTCATCAAAGCTGACGCATTTTATGCTTAGTAATACGGCAAAGTCACAGCCTTCCAAATTTTATAATCTCTGCGATATTCAATTTTTCCCTGATATCTACTTATACCAGAAATGGTCATTTACACCTAAACGGTTCGCTTTAAGTCCCATGTATGATACATAAAGTCGCACTAAAATTCACCAAGGAATCTGAATATGCTCCATTTAAAAAAAATAACTTTGATACATTTCGTGTTTTTGGGACACCCTGTATAACATGAAAATATTTTTAAAATGTAGCCTTTATGGGTCTCTATCCATCCGGAATTATAATTTTCTTTTTCATCAAACACTTTAGCCATAATGCTCCGTGTCGAATAACGCGAATAACCCTGTAGACCTAAAAATCGCCCCCATAAATGTTGACATTAAATTAGGAAACACTCTGTATACAGTGTGGTCCAAAGAGTGTGCAACAAATGGGATTTTTTTTATTAGCTGCACAATCAAAAATCCAATATTGCCAAAAGTTGGTGCATGTCCGATAACTAATTTAGGTGCACTTAGAATGGTTCCAAGTTCATCAGTATACGGGGTGAATCAAAAAATATAAAAATTGCACAAGAGTAAAGTACCCTTATTATCAAAAATTCAGCAAAATGTTATTAACAAAAGTTGTTTAGAATTAAGAGTTATGCCTAAATACCAAAACTTGGCCTCCTCTGAGAAAAAAATTTTTTTTTTGAAAAAAGTGCACTATTATGGTATTCTGTATTGAAAGCGGGGTGATCTGCTAATATCACAACAGTAAGCCATCCCAACCTAGTGAGAAAGGTGAGGATGCAGCTCAGCTGGATTCCCCTTAACATAGCCATCGTTCCCTCAGGTTCTCGTTCTGTATCCAAACTGAAACAAATCTAACCCAAAAACCGATTAGGGATTATAAAATATTAAAGCCGCGTATTGAGCTGAAGCTTACGGCGCGTTTCTCAGTCATGCTAAAATATAAAAATAAGTAACAATAAATGAGTAACATGTAAAACTCTCCAACAAACCTTGGAAAAATGAAGGTTTTAAGTTAGAATGGCGATAACAGACCTCAGTAAACGTAAAATCCTCAAACGCAAACACTGTAAAACGCTTAACACGTTCGCTGCCGGTGGCTCCTATGGGAGCCATTGGGCCATCTTCGGTGTCTGCCGCCGACTCCTATAGGAGCCACCGTATTATTTCTTTCAATCTCAGTCTCAGCAAGACGGCAAATGCAAACGGTCGGTTTTATCATGTTTTACATTGAGACGGCATATTAAACGATCAGATTTTACACGTGGTTCGCGACTTTCGTTTTTATTTTTCCCTCAGTGGAGCTAACTTCAAAAAGGGTAAGTTGACTGCTCTACTTTAGATATCAAACTATTTTTTGCGTTTTAAATAATGACTGTGTTATTTTAATAACGTTTTCAATAATAACTGTGTTATTCCAATATAATTTTGTTTTGTTTTAGGTAATAAAGTATTTACCACTATGAGTCTTGTGAGGGTCAGCCCGGTATCTGTGTTGGTTGCTACGACGAGTATCACGAAAGTTTGTAATATATACATTTTCCTTATTCTTATTTTGTATTAATAAGTTTATCTAAGAAATATTTATTTTACTTCAAGTGACGCAATAAAAGTTATATCAGAGTTACTTATTCAAGAGACTCCTATGGGAGTCACCGGCACATGTCCACAAAATCAGAATAATGTGCCGCCGACTCCCATGAGAGCCATTTTTTATTATTGTTATTTTTTGTATAATTTTTCATTCATAGCAAAAATAATCGAAGTTTCCTTTTTTCTTGCCGTAAATATTCAAAATCGTGAATAAACACAACTCGGTTTCTGGGACCTGTGAGGCCGGTTCATACCGGCAGCGAACGTGTTAAACAATTAGCGTGAGAAATCACAAAAGTACAAAAAAACCAACAAACTATTTTTCACATATGCTAAATTTTATATACAGAAAAGTCGCTTGGATACAGGAACTGACTAACCACAACAAAACAGCGTTCTGTGACGTATTCAGTGATGTGGCGTATAGTCACTAACGCTATCTATAGACAAACCTCAGACTTATATAGCACTTTTGAAGACGCAGGCTATTAGAACGGCTTATGAAATAATAAAAACTCAATTTAAGGACATTGTTATTTTAATAATTTTTTGAGTTCCAGGGCTAGTTTTACCAAGTCCTGATGAGTGTCAGATAGCTTATCTACATATTTTGTTTTTCTTACGCGAGATAAGTAAGAGATTCTCGCATTAAATAAAACAGCTAGAAAACCGCACAGCATGTGCGCAACTGTCTCATCTTTTCTCGTACGTTTAATAATCATAGGCTCATAAAACGCCCATGAAATCTGATGTGTTAAGAATAAAACTAAAATCAGATTTAGCACACTATTGCTATTGCTAGCTTACATGACTTAACGGATAAAGCGGTAAATTAGTTAATAATTATTTGCTAATATTTTTTAAATAAATATTCAAAGTTAAGGATTACAGTTTTTTAAGCAATTTTTTTATAATGGATACATAGAAAATTCATATAAAGTTAGTTTAACTATCTATGTGTTTTAAAGTTTCGTTGAAGACAAAAATCTGAAACTGGAGGAAGGGCCCATTTATTGTACATACCTGCGGACGAAAAATATATGACATACGTTGGCACTAGCCAAGGCTGTTAGGTGCGTTCACCTTTCGTCTTGGCATGAGAACAATTAATCAGTATAATCGAAGATTGAGAGAAGAAACATTTTTTTGTACAGTTTTTGCTTGCTCGAATTATCAGACTAGATACATAGTAGACCGAAGACTCAGTGATCGGCAGACTTACGGTATGTTAGCAAACTTCATATTGATGCCAGGTATAGTATTACTTCTAATTTATTTCATGCTGCAATGCTTGGATTAAGGCTGACTGATAATACAGAGTTTATAAAGAAAACTATGCAAGGTATCATATCGATTTGCGTAACATCCAGGAAAGTGCTGATGATGCTCGGTGGATGCCCGGCTGGTATACGGGGTAGTCTTCATAACTCCTCCGCCCCTAGAAAGGTTTGGAATTCTTATATCTTCCCTTCCCAATGTAGCCACGATGGTATCGCTGGGATTCGTTACTTCGCTCCTTGTTTGTCGGGCTATATTGAATTTTATAAATGCATGATGCTGAATAGTATCTAGGGTGAATTTGAAATTTTCTATGAGCTTACTGCCAACTGAATATTGCATGTTAACCTGATAATCTATATTGTTTTCATTATTTTGCATGTGACTAGGAATTTTGAAAATCTTATCTCCATCAGTCGCACCTAGATTATCAGGAATGTACTTTACTAAATTACCTAACCCGTTAAATATTCCTCTTGTAGATATACTATTGCCAAAACTATTAATGCTTATATTATCTATCTCACCTGTGCTATTATTTTTTGCGTAAACTTATCATCTTGTTATAATTATCTAATTGTCTAACATAAGATATATTTTGACTATAACTTAATCTTAAATGTTTAAACTAGATATTCAGATTGTTGAATTCGTCTTACAATGATGATAATTTATAGTAATGTTCGAGGGTATGGCCATGTTTTTGAAGCTTGGCGGTACCGGTACCTAGGCTTATAGGGAGAATGCCAAGGTTCCAATTGCTGCTTGTCCTACTTGCCGGTGGACGAGGAGGGATCTGGAATAGGGTTTGGGTTCTTATTATTCTTATATGTATATAGAAAACAAAAAGGTGCAGCCCGGGCTCCAACACACCGAGCTGCTGTTCCATTACCTCGTGACTACTCCTCACACTGTGAGGTGAGCAATCACTGGGTCCGCGATTCGTGCGCCCTAAGTAGATGAAGAGGCCCACGGATGACTGTATTCTGCATTCTAGCAGCTAAGATGTGCGCCGCCGCACGGCACACCGGTATTTTGCGCAGTGCAGACAGCAGCGTATTCCTCATTCCTCCTAGGGATTCAATGACTATAACCAGCAGACTTACAGTGTAGTCTGGCCAGAGCCTGCGAAATTGTCCGAGCAACTCTTGATATTTTGTCCGCTTTTCCTCCTCCTTAGAGACGATGTTCACCTTGGCAGGCGCCGAAAACTCTATAACGAACATTGTCTTCTATTGGTGGTCGAGAAGAACTATGTCGGGCTTGTTTGCCTGTACAAGCTCGAGCGTGGGGAACGAGTAGTTCCAGTAAATCCGGCATCTCTCGTTCTCCACAACGCACTATATATCCCTTGGAGCGTACGGCAGCACCAGTGTCTCATCAATACCGTACGAGTGCCTTAAATGATAGTAGAGCACTCGTAGAGCCGCGTTGTGCCGATGTACGTAAGCCGTCCCAGCGTACGCCTTACACGCCGACAAGAGATGCATAAGCGTCTCTGGCGCCTGTCGGCAAGCTCTACAATGGGTGTCGGGTAAATCTACACCCATAACCCTTTTACGGTACACCAAGGTGTTGAAGACACCGTCTTGGCAAGCCATTATAAAGCCCTCAGTCTCCGACTTTAACCCACTAGACCTTAGGAAAGAGAAGGTCAACTGCTCAGACAAGCCATGCTCTTCTAGATGTTTGTAGAAGATTCCATGCATTGGCTTATCTTTATGAAGTCTTAAGAGGAAGTTGACTTCGGCAGTTTTAATGTGAGATTTTAATTCTGCGGGAGCAAGTTCCGTAATGGACTGCTGACACATCCGCTTGAAGTCGAGTGTGAGGCTGAGCTCCTCGGCTGCTCGTTTCGCTGCCCTAAATATCTAATCTGTAATCTCAATATTATGTATTTTTTCGAAGGTCTTTGAAATTGTTTTATATAGTCGCATATACACAACCATACATCGTCAAATTTCATTGTATCAACACGGATTTGTTGCTAATCGCTCAACAATTACCAACTTGTTTATCATGACACAATATATCTCTGAAGCAATGGATCGTAATGAACAAGTTGATGTAATATACACCGACTTTTCAAAGGCCTTCGATAGAATTGATCACCCAACTTTGCTAAATAAACTGAGCGCTGTGGGATTCTCAGATGATGCAAAAGAATTAATAAAATCGTACTTATCTGACCGCAAGCAGTTTGTCACTTATAACGGATTTCAATCTAAAGCTTATAAAACACCATCTGGAGTACCTCAAGGATCAAATCTTGGACCGCTACTCTTTTTAATATTCATCAATGATCTTTGTGATATGGTTGAATGTGGACGCCTCTGTTATGCAGATGATCTTAAAATATATTCAACAATAAATAGCATTGATGACTGCATACATCTTCAAACTTAACTGGACGTAATTCAATCCTGGTGCGTTGAAAACAAGCTTCAGCTTAATGCTACCAAGTGCAAGGTTGTCAGCTACACAAGGAAACAAATTTGCTGTATATACTCTTCTTCAGTTGATTGCTCTGTCTTAGAAAGATGTTCATCTGTCATTGATTTGGGTATAACCTTTGCCAAAAATTAACTTTCCGTGAGCATGTTCTGAAGAAAGCTTCCGAGGCATTGAAAGCATATGGTTTTGTCGTAAGGACTTGTAGAAAGTTCCAGAACATCAAATCTATTAAAATGTTATATTTTACATATGTTAGATCTAAGCTTGAGTATGGCAGTATAATATGGAATCCTTATTACAACTGTTATAATGTCATTATTGAAAGGGTACAACGTAGATTCCTAAAATTTGTCTGTTTTAAAATTGATGACACATATCCTGCGAGGGGTATCAGTAACGAAGTACTATGTAGCCGTTTAGACATACTGACATTAAAGCAGAGAAGAAATTGCTCTTCATTAATTTTTGCATTCAAATTGATTCACAATTTAATCGATTGTCCTCCTCTCTTAGAACAAATCAAATTTCATGTGCCATCTTTTGCAACCCGTAACCATATTGCTTTTATACCACCTAGAGCAAGGACAAACATTCTACTGAAGTCTCCACTAAACGGTATGTGCTCTAATTTAAATCAACTTGTATGTTACTGTGATGTATTTTCAACTACTATTAGTTTACTCATTAAAACAGCAACTGTATATTTGGATTCTTGAAACTGCTGTATTTGCGAGTTTATGTCGTTTTATAGAAGCCTCTATTTCAATTTTTCTCTGTCAGCAGCTGTATATATTATTTTTGATTGTTGATGACTACTGTTTTTGCGAAAAGGTGTATTTTTTGGGAATCTTTTATTTCTAATGTTTACTTTGATAGTTTTTTTCTTGCGAAAATATGTTTTTTTATAGACGTTTTTACTTCAAATTTTGTCAGGAACCATATATTTTGATTATTTAAGACTGCTTTTTGGAAATATGTTTTATTTATGGAAGTCTTTATTTCGATTTCTCTGTCTGTAATTCATCTATTATTATTTCTTTTGTATTTGTATCATGGTTTAATATTGTCCTATAAATGGAAGCCTGTTGGACAATAAATGCTATTATTATTCTGATTTATCATATTTCTCTCGCATGATTGCGGTAGCAACAAATGTTGACGGGCTGTGCCAAGTCAACACCTGAACTATTACGGGTCTGAATTTAGGAAGGATCGAACAATATTACAGGTCTTCAGGATTACAGACTTTTGGAATATTTTGTGTAACCGTTCATCCAGGCCTAACTGTTGCAGGTGTGGGGTAAATGTGTTTGGTGTAAGGCCTGAGACTGACATAATTAGGGGGACAATAACAACTTTGTTTTGTTTCCAGAGTCGTTTCACCTCTATGGCAAGGTCTGTGTATTTAGATATCTTCCCAGCGCAGGCGTTTTGAATATTCATATCGTTGGGAATGGCAATATCTATCAAATAGGTAACTTTGTCTGCCTTCGACTGGAAAACTATATCTGGCCGATTTGCCGGGATAGTCTGATCTGTATGTATTTCAACGTCCCAGTATAGTTTGTATTCATTGTTTTCGAGTACTAATGTCGGTGTGTAATTGTAATATGGATCTGTGTTTTCTATTAGCTTGTTTGTTGTGGCTAGTGCTTGGTGTATGACTTTGGCTGCAGAGTTATGTCTAGCTGTGTACTCGGTTCCAGCGAGAGTTTTGCATGCGCTTGTTATATGGTCTATCGTTTCTTTCTGTTGGTGGCACTTTCTGCAGTTGTCGTCGGTTATGGATGTATCTTTAATAATGTATTTCATGTAATTCCTTGTCGCAATTACTTGGTCCTGGATAGCAAGCATAAAACCCTCAGTTTCTGGAAAGAGTTGGCGATCCTGCAGCCAGGTGTATGATTGTTTTCCATTAATGTGCTCTTGTGTAACGCGGTATCTGTGCTTGCCATGGAGTGCTTTTTGTGACCAGGTGTTTATTTTTTGTTGTTGTGATTCCATGTGATTGTGTGTGTCTGCTGAGTGATCTGGGGAGGATAGGGTGAGTGGAGTATAGTTTTTATCTGCTTTTACTATTGATCTATGTAAGTTTGTCTGTTTGCTTTGGAAAAAGTCTCTGAGCGTTTTTATTTGTCTTGTGTGAAGTGACTTTATGTCTATAATTCCTCTGCCCCCTTGTTTTCTGTCTATGGTAAGCCTTTCCTTGCACGCTTTCGGATGTGCCATTCGGTGATTTGTCAGTTCCGTTCGTATGAGGATGTTAATGTTTTCAATATCAGTGTGCGACCACTTGACGATACCAAAGGAGTATGTGAGGACCGGTATCGCAAATGTGTTAATTGCTTTTGTAAGATTTTTGGAATTCAATTTTGTTTTTAGTAGTCTAACGAGGCGGTCTCTAAACTCTTGTGTTAGTTGAGCCTTGACTTCTGAGTGATCGATCTTAATGTTCTGATTGAAGCCCAGGTACTTGTACGTTTCGTCCTTGTCCATGTTGTCCAGCGTTTGGCCAGCTCATGTTTCCTGTTCGGAATGGTCCTTCCATTGGCCTTTTTGGATGTGGAGCACCTTGCATTTACTCATTCCGAATTCCATCCGGGCGCCTGACGTACAAACTTCTGTTACTCTGAGTAATTCCTTCAGTTGCACTTCAGTGGCTGCATATAGTTTTATATCATCCATGTAGAGAAGGTGATTTATTCTGTGTTGATTAACTTTCTGGTGTCTGATGTTGAAACCATAATTTGTGTTGTTAAGTGCGTTAGAGAGCGGATTTAAACAAAGACAGAACCACAGTGAACTGAGTGAATCACCCTGGAAGATACCGCGTCTTATGTGTAGCTCCTCCGTTTGGATATGGCCGTCCTGAGTTTTAAGATGTATGTTGGTTCGCCATGTCTCCATGGTTCTTGAAAGGAACTGACGAAGGGCTCATTAGCCAGCTATGGGGTACAGAGTCAAAAGCTTTTTTATAATCGATGAAACAGGTATAAAGATTTCTGTGTTCTTTTCTAGCCTGCTCCATTATTACACTATCAATTATAAGTTGCTCTTTGCAACCTTGACTTTGTTTTCTACATCCTTTTTGCTCTTCAGTCAGGATATTGTTTTGATTGAGGTGTTGTTCAATCTTTTTGCCTATTGTTGCGGTAATGATCTTGTACAAGGTTGGGAGACAAGTGATCGGGCGGTAATTGGCAGGGTTCTTGGTATCTGCGTTTTAGCCTATTAGGTTGGAGTATGGCTTTATTGATTTGGTCCGTAAGCATTTGGTATGTTGCACTGAATTGCTTGTACCAGAAATTTTGCACACTATCCACGCCTGGGCACTTCCAATTGTGGGTATGCTTTATGGTTTCAGCTATTTCCTCTGGTGAAAGGATAACGTCTCCCTGCTCCGCTATATGTTGATGTTTTTCCTCTACTTGTATGATCCATGGAGCGTTTTCATTATGTGTTTTGGGTTCTGACCATAGGCTTCCCCAAAACTCTGTTAACTCTTGTTTACTAGGAGGTTCAATTGCTGTTATCTGGTTGTCGGCTGCTATCTTTTGGTAGAACTGTTTTTCACTTTTATGAAAAAGATTGTTAGCATCCTTTCTGGCATTGGACTCGGTGTATCTGCGGAGTCTAGCTGCATGGTGTCACCTATTTCTGGTGTTGTCTGTTGTGGTGACTTGGATTTGAGTATATTAATTGTTGTCTGTACGCTTTTCGAACGGTTGTTGTTGTTGGTGTATTGCGCGAGGTGTGCCAGATCCGTTCTGATTGTGCTAATTTTATTTTCAATTTTGATTTGCCATTTAGGTTTAGCTCTTTCAGTTCTGCGGGCTATAGATCGTTTTGGGAGTTTTTGGCCGTTAAGTATGAGTGTGGTTGCTGCGGCAGCATATATAACAGTATGGATGTTCTCTAGGTCACTGTCTTTGGTTTAAAATTGTGGTATTATGTTGACATTCATTGTGTGTAATATTTGTCGAGTGTTGTTTTTAAAAATTAGTCTGGGCAGGGGATCTCGCAATGTAGGATCGGTGCCACTCCATTTGTTGTACTGTGTGTTCATCACTTGTTCGGCAGATTGCGTGATGGCAGGTGGTATAGTAATGTTTTGGCTTTGTGTGGCTGTGGAGGGCAAGTTAGTGCATATTGTCTCCGGTGTAACTGGTGTATGATCATGTTCTGGATCCAATTCTGAGTGTACGCTGGTGCTATTGGTTGGGTTTGTGTTTGGAGGTTGGTTATTTCGGATGCGAATGGCATGTCCTTCTGTGATTGATTCAGTAGCTGACGAATCATTAGGTTGGACAGCGGTATCTGGTATATGTTGTGTATGCTCTGGATCTGTATCTGAGTGTATGCTAGTGTTGTCGATTGTGGTTTTGTTTGAGGTCTGCAGGTGATTCGGGTGGGCAGTATTTATTTCAGTGGATACAAGAATCTTGATAGCTTGTAGTTCTTCGGGTGTAAGGCGGTTGTTTTTTGTTATGACTCGTTTTTGGTCAATGAGTCTCTGTTCAGTTACACGTTCTGCGAGGTGTGGGTATTGTGACATAAATAGCCTGTGCAGTTCATGTCTGTAGCCTGTAGAGATGGTTTCTAGTTTAGTGGCGGTGTAGTAACAGTTCATTACTGATTTGTTGATTTCAGTGGTCCACTGTAAGCGCTGTCTGGGTTATTATTATTTTCGCAAAACAAAAAGTGCAGCCCGGGCTCCGACACACCGAGCTGCTGTTCCATTACCCAATGACTACTCCTCACACCGTGAGGTGAGCAATCATTGGGTCCGCGAATCGTGCGCCCTAAGTAGACGAAGGGACCCAAGGATGACTGCCTTCTGCATTCTGGCGGCTAAGATGTGCGCCGCCGCACGGCACACCGGCATTTTGCGCAGTGCAGAGAGCAGCGTATTCCTCATTCCACCTAGGGATCCAATGACCATAACCAGCAGACTTACAGTGTAGTCTGGCCAGAGCCTGCGAAGTTGTCCGAGCAACTCCTGATATTTGGTCCGCTTTTCCTCCTTCTTAGAGACGATGTTCACTTCGGCAGGCGCCGAAAACTCAATAACGAACATCGTCTTCTGTTGGTGGTCGAGAAGGACTATGTCGGGCTTGTTTGCCTGTAGAAGCTCGAGCGTGGGGAACGAGTAGTTCCAGTAAATCCGGCATCTCTCGTTCTCCACAACGGACTCTATATCCCCTGGAGCGTATGGCAGCACCGGTGTCTCATCGATACCGTATGAGTGCCTTAAATGATAGTAGAGCACTCGTAGAGCCGCGTTGTGCCGATGGACGTAAGCCGTCCCAGCGTACGTCTTACACGCCGACAAGAGATGCATAAGCGTCTCTGGCGCCTGTCGGCAAGCTCTACAATGGGTGTCGGGTACATCTACACCCATAACCCTTCTACGGTATACCAAGGTGTTGAAGACACCGTCTTGGCAAGCCATTATAAAGCCCTCAGTCTCCGACTTCAACCCACTAGACCTTAGGAAAGAGAAGGTCAACTGCTCAGACAAGCCATGCTCTTCCAGATGTTTGTAGAAGATTCCATGCATTGGCTTATCTTTATGAAGTCTTAAGAGGAAGTCGACTTCGGCAGTTTTAATGTGGGCTTTTAATTCTGCGGGAGCAAGTTCCGTAATGGATTGCTGACACCTCCGCTTGAAGTCGAGTGTGAGGCTGAGCTCCTCGGCTGCTCGTTTCGCTGCGCTAAAAAGAAAGGCTCCTTTTCCGGCATTCTCGTGCTCTCGCACGAAGCGGATCAGGGGATCGGTGCTGTTCGTTACATAGCAGGCAGTGGCCAGTACTACTCCGTTGTGCAGACGCTCCAAACTCAATAGTCCACGCCCTCCCAGGTGTCGCGGGAGGTATATTCGCGGGACAGAGGACTTAGGATGCAGGCTTCTCTCCATATTCATCCTTTTGCGGGTCTTCGTGTCGATTTCCTTCAGCTCGTTCACTTTCCAGTGTATAGCACCAAAGGTGTATAATAACAGTGGGACCGCAAGCATGTTTGTGGCAGCGACTTTGTTCTTGCCGGACAGTTCTGACGACCAGATCTGCCGGAGTCGGTGCAAATACTTGCGGCGGAGACACTCTTTAACCAATGTTGCCTCTTGGACATGACGCTGCGCCACTCCAAGGTAGGTATAAGTATATCCGGCATGCAGTTGTCGCAAGATGCTCCCATCAACGAGCTGTTCCTCATCTCCACTATCTCCGCTTCGTCCTTTCTTGAGATGAACCAATGCACATTTGTCTGTCCCGAACTCCATTCCGATAGCATGACTGTACTCCTGCACCACCCTCAGCGATTGTTGTAGTTCGCGTTGGCCGGAGGCATAAAGTTTTAGGCCATCCATATAAAACAGATGGGTGACCTTGTGCCTCCGGTTATTGGGCGTGCCACAGCTGTATCCTTTAGTATTTCTCAGCGCTATGGACAGAGGCAAAAGTGAGATGCAAAAGAGCAAGGGACTCAAGGAGTCTCCTTGGAAGACACCTCTTTTCAATGACACCAACTCTGTCTGAACCCGAGTTTCACCTGATGTTATAGTGAACCGGGTCTTCCAGAGTGGCATCAGTTGTTTGATGCATCCCACTATCTGATTATCTACCGAAAGACATTCCAACAGCCGCACAATGAGCTCATGAGACGTGCTGTCGAATGCCTTGCGATAGTCAATCCAGGCCATAGAAAGGTTTCGCTTGTACTGTACGGAGTCCTGCGTGACACATCGGTGAATCAACAGGTTCTCCTTGCAGCCAGCTACTCCTTTCTTTGACCCTCTCTGTTCATACACGTCGAGTCTTGATCTTTTCGCATCGTCCAGTTGAAGCATGCAGAAAAAAACTGTGGCGTCCTAGTTCCAAAGGAGGGAGACGAAAGAAACTATTTACGAGGGTTTTTTGTTATGGATGTTGTTTTTGCGGGCGGATGGGCGATAATTTAGTTGCAAGGGGATTTTAGGCTATAGCTTCATGCTATGGAAAATAATAAAATGGTATCATAATTATGTGTGGGAAGTACTGAGTTAATAAACTTGACTCCAGTTTTTGTAACCCTGTGATCTAGACAAAACCTGTGGTTTCTGTTTAACGCACCATTTTTCTGGCTTTAATACCTTCATATATAGGGTAGAGTAAGGATACTACCTTGACAACTTCACCGTCTTTCGTTAATCCATCTGGCGTGGCGGCAATATAGTTCAGGTCGGCATATCTTTATTATAGTCCGCAATTCATACTCGTAACTCCTTCTTTATTAATCGACTTCTTTATTAATCGATCAGGGGCAGAGAGAGAGAGAGACAGAGAGAGAGAGAGAGCAACTTTTTCTTTTTCTTCACATCACATAATCGACTTGGTCTGTTAGAGCTGTTATAGATTTCACAAAGTTGTGAACGGAAGACTGCTTCCTTTTACCTCCCACACCGATAGGTAAGGGGAGTATTGTAATCGCGAAAATTTCCGATTTTGAGGTAATACGCTTTTTGTACATTTTATGATGTCTAATAACGAAAATCCACGTCACTCATTTCCGTCGGTCTGTCTGTCCGTCGGTCTGTCGGTCTGTCGGTCTGTCGGTCTGTCGGTCTGTCGGTCTGTCGGTCTGTCGGTCTGTCGGTCTGTCGGTCTGTCGGTCTGTCGGTCTGTCGGTCTGTCGGTCTGTCGGTCTGTCGGTCTGTCGGTCTGTCGGTCTGTCGGTCTGTCGGTCTGTCGGTCTGTCGGTCTGTCGGTCTGTCGGTCTGTCGGTCTGTCGGTCTGTCGGTCTGTCGGTCTGTCGGTCTGTCGGTCTGTCGGTCTGTCGGTCTGTCGGTCTGTCGGTCTGTCGGTCTGTCGGTCTGTCGGTCTGTCGGTCTGTCGGTCTGTCGGTCTGTCGGTCTGTCGGTCTGTCGGTCTGTCGGTCTGTCGGTCTGTCGGTCTGTCGGTCTGTCGGTCTGTCGGTCTGTCGGTCTGTCGGTCTGTCGGTCTGTCGGTCTGTCGGTCTGTCGGTCTGTCGGTCTGTCGGTCTGTCGGTCTGTCGGTCTGTCGGTCTGTCGGTCTGTCGGTCTGTCGGTCTGTCGGTCTGTCGGTCTGTCGGTCTGTCGGTCTGTCGGTCTGTCGGTCTGTCGGTCTGTCGGTCTGTCGGTCTGTCGGTCTGTCGGTCTGTCGGTCTGTCGGTCTGTCGGTCTGTCGGTCTGTCGGTCTGTCGGTCTGTCGGTCTCTCGGTCTGTCGGTCTGTCGGTCTGTCGGTCTGTCGGTCTGTCGGTCTGTCGGTCTGTCGGTCTGTCGGTCTGTCGGTCTGTCGGTCTGTCGGTCTGTCGGTCTGTCGGTCTGTCGGTCTGTCGGCCTGTCGGCCTGTCGGCCTGTCGGCCTGTCGGTCTGTCGGTCTGTCGGTCTGTCGGTCTGTCGGTCTGTCGGTCTGTCGGTCTGTCGGTCTGTCGGTCTGTCGGTCTGTCGGTCTGTCGGTCTGTCGGTCTGTCGGTCTGTCGGTCTGTCGGTCTGTCGGTCTGTCGGTCTGTCGGTCTGTCGGTCTGTCGGTCTGTCGGTCTGTCGGTCTGTCGGTCTGTCGGTCTGTCGGTCTGTCGGTCTGTCGGTCTGTCGGTCTGTCGGTCTGTCGGTCTGTCGGTCTGTCGGTCTGTCGGTCTGTCGGTCTGTCGGTCTGTCGGTCTGTCGGTCTGTCGGTCTGTCGGTCTGTCGGTCTGTCGGTCTGTCGGTCTGTCGGTCTGTCGGTCTGTCGGTCTGTCGGTCTGTCGGTCTGTCGGTCTGTCGGTCTGTCGGTCTGTCGGTCTGTCGGTCTGTCGGTCTGTCGGTCTGTCGGTCTGTCGGTCTGTCGGTCTGTCGGTCTGTCGGTCTGTCGGTCTGTCGGTCTGTCGGTCTGTCGGTCTGTCGGTCTGTCGGTCTGTCGGTCTGTCGGTCTGTCGGTCTGTCGGTCTGTCGGTCTGTCGGTCTGTCGGTCTGTCGGTCTGTCGGTCTGTCGGTCTGTCGGTCTGTCGGTCTGTCGGTCTGTCGGTCTGTTAGTCTGTCGGTCTGTCGGTCTATCGGTCTGTCAATCTGTCGGTCTGTCGGTCTGTCTGTCGGTCTGTCTGTCGGTCTGTCGATCAGTCGGTCTGTCGGTCTGTCTGTCGGTTGGCGTTTTTCTACCCTCGTAATCTCAGTAACCGCTGTATGGACTGTGATGATATTTGGGCGGCGATATGTTGTGGGGTGGTAGTAGGTAATGTTCATATAATTTTGAAAATGGGTGCATGGGCGGCGGAGTAATTAGCAAAAAACGAAAAAAAATAAATATTGCTCAAACTTCGCTTTTAGGTGTTTCAGGGGTTCCTGATCATTTGCTACTTTTTTTGGGTGCGGGTGAAATTGGTGCGGTTGGGGGGTGGGGGCTTGTAGAATTGAAAAATGTGTTGCTTCCATGATAGACTGTCCACTGACCTGCTGACCTGTGAAGGAAGACCTAGTGCCATAAATAACTTTTTTAGGTCCATCCGAACATTGCCTTGCCTATTACAGAAACCAAAGGACTTAGAATTTTTTCTGGTGTAAACATATTCAAGTATTGCTTTAGATCGTTCTATATTGTGTAACGAGGAAACTGTTGAATTGATTTTATAATGAAATTTTGACACAGTATTACCACCGTGGCGCATATGATTATTATAAATGGTGCCAGTGACGGCGCGCATAAAAAAACTAAAAATATAAAAACAGCTCAAACTTCATTTTTAAGCGTTTTAGAGGATCCTGATCATTTTCTGCATTGTTTTTTGGTGGGGGTTAAATCGAAAACTGAAAAATTTGTTGTATTCATAGTAAGCTATCCACTAACCTGTGAAGGAAGACCTAGCGACATAGATCAGCTTTTTAGATCCATCCGAACATTGCCTTGCCTATTACCGAAATTAAGGGACTTAGGATTTTCTGTATACATACGAGTATGTATTGCTTTAGCTCGTTTTGTATTTTGTAACGTGGAAACTATTAAATTTATTGTAATGAACTTTTGACACAGTATTATTACTGTGGTGAGGATGGAAAACGCGTATGGTTGTTAGAAATCGTGTCAGTGGCAGCGTAGCAATAATAAAAAAGCTAAAAATATAAAACAGGGGGTGAAATTGGAGTGGTTGGGGGGTTGTAAAACTGAAAAGTTTGTATTATTGATAATAGGCATTGACCTGTGAAGGACAGACCTAGCGGCATAAGACAATTTTGGGGGGGGGGATCTGCTTCATGCTATAGGAAAATAATAAACTGGTATCACCGTAATGTGTGGGAAGTACTGAGTCAATCAACTTGACTTCATTTTTTGACGTTAGATGTGTTACCTCTGTTATTTCTGGTTGTGTTATTTTTATAATTTTAACTCTTTACTCTAGTTCGTCAGTATTTTTCTGCTAAGTTAGTTGTCTCTTTTATCTGATATCGCCCGTCTCTTCCCAACCCTCGAGCGGAAACCCTCAGAGGTCGCAAATTGAATCTTATCTTAATTAAATTAAACAACACTGAGGTAGTAATCATTTCCGCTTAAAGTATACACAAATAAGATATTTTTTGCAACAGCACGTATCGGTAGAAGGTAGCGGTGTGTCCATAAATGTATTTTTTTGAACCAAATGCGTGCGTTTATGCAGCTGCAGGTAATAAATAAATGTGGATATATCATTCTTTTAGGGAAAGAAAAATGTTACACGACTTTTTGATAAAGTTATTCGTCTTAATCCGCGATGAAATTCTGATTTTAATTTAAATCACAAATCAACCCCTAGCTTTGGCGCACTGTAGGATGGAAACTATTGATCGCACAAGAAAAACATATAACCATTTTTGAACTTCTTGATATTCTTTCAATGCAAATATAACAGTTAATTTTGTCAGATACATCTACGCATGACTTATTCATCGCCACCATTTTTGTTGTTTTTTTGTTCATAGCTTTGGATTCAATTGAATTTGATTTTAGTCCTATTGCCAGTGCCGTTGTATTCAAATGTGCCTTTTCTCACTTTTTTGAGGAATATTTCAACAGAAACCAATGTAATGGGATATTCTATTTGCCAAAGTGTTCGTCAAAGTCTAGAGGTTCATAAAATCGGCACCAAAAAAGTGAACTAATGTTATAAAGATATCAATAAAGGTCCGAATGCAAACAGCATGTTGTAGTTGATTGTACATGGATGGATTTGTAACGCTATAATTATGAGTTAATATTTAGCGGTTTACATAGTTCGCGAAACATGTGTCGGGGGAGTGGGTATATTATTTGTTAGCAATACAGTATTGTGGCATGGCTAACATGTTTTACATGTATACTACAATCATAATCAAGTTGATATAGCTAGCGCTGTTAGGTATTGCAAAATCTGAAAGCAGAAGTTTCCAAATAATTTATTTCACCTATAATTAAGCCAAATTATGTAAGTACAAAATGTGGTATAGTAGAGCCCAGAGATATACCATTTGTGTACGTTTTGCGCTATATAAAAACTGCATTCCATCTCTTAGTACAGTTCATCATTTGGAATAGATACAGTTTTGATAATATTCAATGGTTACCATTATTTTACTTTCGTACTCGTAACCAATTCATGGAATGTGCTTCTAACCAATTTTCTAACATAACGTAACCTTTTAGAATGGTGAAAATGAAACACTAAGTTGTATTTGAACGTAAATCTGTCGGATGACGTTCACGATGTATATTTTGACTGAACTATGATAAGACCGACACATTTTAGGATTATTAGCGACTCCATCGATGAAGAGGACCGGACTTAGTCAAATTGTTTAGGCAGGTATTGCTACCGTTATTGATAGCAACGCCAATCTGCTTTTACTTTTGTGCGTTACTTTTCTGTCTGAATCGGACGTTTTTTTTTGGAAGTGTGACAGCTAGAGTATGTTTCGGCCTTGGGAAGATAATGGGATTTCACAGCGATGTGAATTACCCTGCAGCAGTGAAGCTACGTCGGCGGTTTGTCATTACGGTGGTGAAAGTAGTGACTATAGTATGGACACTGATAATGAATTTGAACAGAGGGAGGTGGAGGTAGACCAATTAAAACCTCACAAAAGGTCACATCTTAGCGCAGATGCAAAACAAATAGTACTAAATGATAATGAACTAACGAAGGATCCGGAGAATGAAAATAAGGAGAGTATGATCAAAAAGACGTCAATTCTAACAGACGTTCCATATACAACAGTATGTGAAATTTTGAGAAATGGGCCACAAAAGAGGAAGCGTAGGTTTGATGCTGGTGTTTCAAAAGAACTAGATCCCACTATCACAAAATTATTGAGGAATATTGTGTACGAAAAGTACAAAATTAATGAACTACCCACAATCGAATCCGTTCAAAGACAATTGGCTAGAATGGGGTAACAGTATCCAAGGAGTACATTGCAGCGATGGATTAGGAAGATTGGGTTTAGGTACAGAACTGTGAACAAACGAATGGCTATAATGGAAAGTGCAAGGATTGTGGAATGGCGGCACGATTACTTGAGAGCAATACCGGAACGAGCAGGGGAGGTCAGTGTACTACCTTGACGAGACCTGGTATGATGCCCATGATACCGCGTATACTTATCTTACACTGCGGATCATCTGAGGGCTAGGTCGAAAACGCACTCAAATTATGCGGAAAGAAAATTGAAGACTGCAATATAGACTACCACAAAAACATGGACTCGGGAATATTTGAGCAATGGTTTGAGTATACACTTATTCCCAATTTAAAGCCATTTGGCGTCATCGTAATGGACAACGCAAGCTATCACACCAGACAAAGGTGCAAAATTCCGAATTCAGCGTTATCGAAGGCGGAAATACAAGATTTTCTCATAAAACAGGATTTGTACTTTGAAGAAACTTACAAAAAAACTGAATTATTGAAAGTCCTCCACACTGAACAGTTTGAGAAACAATATGTCATAGAAAGCATAGCTAAAAAGTATGGTCATGATGTCTTAAGGTTGCCTCCCTATTTTTGCATTTTCAGTCCTATAGAATTAATTTGGGGACAACTAAAACAACGAATCGAACATAAAATTGAGTGTAGAAAGGAATAATTTACCATATGGTTTATACGGTTATATTGAAATGTCTCTACCATATATTTATCAACAGATAATAAAGTTTCAAACATCTTGCTCAACCAACTGATGTATGAGCACTTTATTGGATGGAACGAACATTTTCGTTGTTGCCCACTCCATCGAATTCGAACGCCCAGTCCGACCCCGTTTCCTTTCTCTGTCGGCACTTTTTGCGGAGATCCTTTGTAAACAAATGGTATATCTCTGGGCTTTACTATACCACATGAAATGCCCTGATACATTTACTATATTTAGCTCATACTTTAGTCCAGTTATGGGAATGGCGTGTCAGCTCAGAATTGAGGGCAGTTTTTCTGAATTAGGTACTTATAGATGGTCATTGGCTGACCAAGATTTAAATACAAGGCGCGCTATTTTTCTAAATAGCGGCCTATTTTTCTAACCCAATACAAATAATCACTGGTTCTAGTTGCACAATTATTTTTTTCAGACAGTATGTCAGAAGGGCAACATAGGAAAGAGCGTCAAATTCTGATAGGAAATCCAGCAATATCGGTGTATAATCTACCTCAACCATGGAGTAGCATCGAAACTAACAACTCAAATTTAGCATCCTCAAGTTCGTGCTATACATCCACAGGGATTTTAGCAAAATGTACACCTTTCAGGACGTGTTATCCGTTTTTTAAGGGGCCAGATGCCAACACTTACAACTGGTTCTTAGGGATGTATGATCCTTGCACCTACATTACCAGTCAGGGAAGACAGGTTAGTTAGCACATGATTTCCAAATTTATTTTAACTTTTGTTTTTAATTTGTTGGTAGAATATACGGCATGCATCCAGCACACCTCACATAGATAATTTCGCTTCTATGTCACTATTGAAGGAGAAGACTGTATCTTGAATAATTTGGTTTCAAGCTATCACTATTTTCCTTGTTTCATCGCGCTTCACTAGTCACTTAAAACCACATCTGTTGTAACTCTTCTCTAATATTTCGACCTGTAGCCTTTATCAAAATAAAAAATCTTGAATAACATTTATTTTGAATCACTAAAAAGTGGTAAATTTTTTTTAGAAGACCTCAGTCAAATTTGCTTAAAAACAACAAAAATGGCTACTTTACAACTGGATTTGCTGGCAATGCTTCGTGCTTCAGTATGTATTTCACGATGAACTTCGACAAAATTACATTCTGCATGTGCCATAATTTATTTTTATTTCCTTACTAATTAATTGCGAAAGAATCTATTTTATTGTTATTACAATTTTAAAGAGCAGTCTTGCTTCGCTATGTTTGAAAAGATTAAAATGTAACTGTAACTAACGGATGTACCATAATTTGTTGCCGTTACAAGTTAGGTGCAAAAAAAGTTTTGTTGGCGCTTAACTTCGAAATAAAGAAGCTTACAATTTGAAATAAGGATTTATTCAAATCACTTCAAATGTCCTAAACAGTGTTGCTGACATCATAGGTGTAATACTCAGTCGATTATAGACACTGCCACAGTATATCCAATTATACAGTAGCGCAACTCCCTAGAAATCATGCAGACAATTTGTCTCCGAAAAACTGGCCTCTCATAACCCCCACGTCGGCTCCTCAGCACGAGCCGCGAGTATTGCCGTTTACGTTTTGAGCACAGGGTCGGCTTAGCAATAATCGAGTGAAGAAGCGTAATTATTGTGTTGCAATAAGTTTAATGGACGCGATATGTCTCGTAAATAGAGTAAATTTTGAGAGCAGTGTGGTAATGTGATATTCTTCATCGAGGTTAAGCAGTTACCTTTGGAATTCTGAATTATAATTTGTAAGTTATATCCATGCATTCGCATTTATTGTACGTGAAGATGTTTTGTACTGATTCTTCTTATTCATCATGGATTCTTTGCATATAAATGGGGTGTAAACATTTTTTTTAGAAGCAAAACAAGAAATAGTGTATGAAAGAAAATTGTTAACTCCGAGAAAATAGATGGCTTTATTGTTTGTAAGTAAATTACAAAAATGCGAGATTTATTCAACTTTATTTTAGCTTATCTTACTTAACCTTAAACATTTAAATAAATATAAAAACTTTATAATATCTTATATGACCCAAATATAGGTATATGTAACGACGTAGCGTCCAAAATAACATTATGTCTAGTTATCCTACAACCTTTAAATTTATCTTCGTCAACCATCATAGAAAAACGTTTAAGGTACGAAAACGTGGTAAACAGCAAAACCAATAAAAACTTGTTAGGTGTACATAAAAAATAACGATCAATATGTTTATAACAACGATAAAATATACTAAACTGGTCGTTATTCATAAAAAAATTAAAACTGTTTTTTATCTAGTTTACCAAGACTACCAGTCCTTCTGTATTTGTATATTACATATGAATAGGCATATTGAAGAAAAGAATCCATGAAAATGATATATTTTTGAAACTAGCATGTTGATTCTTTTTATTGTGAACTTTCTATTTGAGCATCCATTAAAATGGACTTCACTTCCTGCTTAAAATTTCATAATGTTGGAACGCATAATCACATTCATTTTGTTATATGTCGTGAAAGATCTTTTGAACGTTGTGGGGCTGTGAGGATACAGTGAGAAATTATTATTCTGACTTTAGGCTCATAATTAAAGAAAGACTTTCCGTAACGTATAATTCTTCTAAAAACTGAAAAAAAACACACAGCTACCCTAATACCCGAGAGACAAATGAAGCTATCACACTTAATATTATTAGGTAATAAAGGAGCACATTAAACATTGGAGGAATCGCATACCTGGCAGCATCTTGAGGAAGCTTAAAAAACTATAGTCACAGTTTTTGGAATTGTTACAGCCTACAGCGGCGCAAAATTTGACTTCACGCGTCCCGATATTCATATCAGCGTATCACCAAATTCCTTAATCCGGTTCTCTCAGAGAGACTACCTTCACTTCCATAGACTGAACACAACTCAGGCGATCGCCGTGCTAAACATCCTGCGAATGATGCGCGGGATGCTATGCGCGAACCACCAAAATTCTGGAGAGTTGCGCTACTGTATAATTGGATATACTGTGACACTGCTACCCAAAAACACCGTACATTAACAAAGACAAGTAGGGTCACTCTAAGCCACGCCCCCAATGTGGCTTTTCCATCTCTGTTCTCTGATACTACACAAACTGGCGGATCAATGGCAGATTCTGGCACCCGCAGATCTCGAGCAGTAGCCGAACGGTGCCGAACGCTAACAGCTGTGGCTTACAGGGTCAGGTCAGTCCGCCTAACACCACCTAACACGCGACGGTGCACGGGATACAATCGTCGACCGTCGACGTCGAGAATATCGAGCAGTCGGATCCCCCGTAGGTAGACGAGTCCGAGTCCGCACGAACACAACCGCTCTCACATCGAGGCGGCTCGCATTTGTGAGACTCGCATCAAAGTCGGCAGGGCGAGTGACCCTACTGGTCTTTGTTAATGTACGGTGCCAAAAATAACAAAACTGACGAGAAGCGACAAACATAATATCAATACTTTATGCGCAAGCACCAAATATGCTTTTTGTTTATATGTAGGTCGGTGTCAGCCGAGAATGTCTGCTAATCTCGAGTTCCAGAATTCTTGTCATGTCAAGCTCCCACACTACAATATTGTGAGCAGCAAAATATGTTGTTTTAACGTCAAACGACAGCATTCAAGCATATCGAAGTGGCGCCTTCCACATCAAAGAAAGGTCAAATACGCCGCCGCCGTCTGTTGCTTCTTGTTAGTTTTATCATTCTCGGCCGCGATAGTCGACAGACTTAACAACAATCTATTTTTGATGTAAACATTTTATGTTGCTAATGGTACTTATACATGGCAGCAACAAAAATATAATGGACGAAAAATGCAATGTCGAGAACCACTGCAGTTTTATCGACGCCAGAAATCACTGTAAACGCGTGATTGACAGCTGCAAGGAGGAACACAACCAAAAAATTGAGAGCAAGCTCCTCTCATGTCCTGGTTGGTCCAGAACACTCTGGTCTGTAGCTAATGTTGCACATAACTTTTTCTATTCGTAGATACTACCCTTGATTAGAGAGGACAAGTTCATCGCTTCCACCCCTAAAGAAAAACCAGACATCTTAGGGAGGCTTTTCGCAGCCAATTCTACTGTAGACTGCCAAGGAAGTACCTACTCCGACCACCACCATAAACGTGAAATCGGGAGAGGTCAAATTTCAACATCCAGATATAAAAAGCATCCTCCAAAAACTAAGCGCAAAGAAAGCTACTGGTTCTGACCAAATTCCAGCCATTGTTTTCAAACGCTGTTCCGCTGAGCTTGCATCTATTCTTTGCAAGCTCTTCAATCTATCCTATAAGCGAATCGTGTTTCCGACTGCATGGAAGATTGGCTGCGTACAACCTAAGAAGGGCAAAAAAATCGATCCCACCGACTATATACCTGTCGTTCTTCTCAGCATCATTTCTAATGTTATAGAGACCGTCATAAGCACACAGCTGCTGAAATACCTGACCAACAATAACATCATAAATGATCACCAATATGGCTTCCGTAAGCATAAATCTACGGGTGACCTCCTGGCCTGCGTCAGTGGCTGAATAGCTTCTTGAACGATCGATCGCTGTTGTAGTCGAAGGCTGTTCATCAGATGTATTTTCAATAAACGCTGGTGTTCCTCAGGGATTGTCCTATCCCCTACACGGTTTTTGCAACGAGCTGCTGGGAATAACATCCAATCCAATCTACAGCTTCTCAGACCACAGTACATTAATGTCGTGCATGGAACCAGGCAAGCCAGTATGATCCCAGGAGACGGTACGTCGCCAACAGCAACACGCCTCACAGATCAACGACAATATCAAAACAATGGAGAAGTTTCCTAAAAAATAAAATTTGGAAAATTAATTATTATCTAATAGTCTATTTCTTCACTTGAAGAATGTCGAAAACATCATCTGAATATTCCAAAAAACGGCAGAGTTATTCAGTTTTATATTTGCGTAAAGCGACCGCGGCGGTGAATTGTCGTATGACGTCACATCACATGAATCGTTCGCTGCAGCCACAGTCGGGAGTCGGGACTCCGCTGTGCATACGCTGCGCTGTACGGTGTGCGACATTTAGACTTTAGTGGAACGGCGGAGTGTTTGTTGCGCAGATGCCAGTATATTTTTGAAGTATGGAGGAAGGTTACGTTCGTGGTGATTCTAGTAATCTTCCTAAAGTGGATCTCGACATAATCATGAACTACATAACGGAAATCCACACAACTCATTTTCGTCGGTCTATCCGTCTGTCGGTCTGTCTGTACGCGTGTTTCTAGCCACGTAATCTCAGTAACCGCTGCATGGATTGTTATGAAATTTGGGCAGCGATTAGCTGTGGGGGTAGTAGTAGGTAATGTGTCTATAAGTTTGAAAATCGGTGCATGGGCGGTGGAGTAATTAGCAAAAAACCAAAAATTTCAAATATTCCTCAAACTTTGTTTTAGAGGTTCCTGATCATTTTCTCCTTTTTTTGGGTATAGAGGTGATATTGGGGTGGTTGGGGGTGGGGGGTTGTAAAACTGCAAAATTATTGTATTCATAACAGGCCGTCCACTGACACTGACACTGAAAGAAAGGCCTAGCGTCATAATACACTTTTTTAGGTGCATCCGAACATTACCTTGGCTATTACGGGAACCAAGGGACTTGGAATTTTCTGATGTATACATGCGAGAGTATTGCTTTTGATCATTCTGTGTGACGTCACAGCGGCTTCGCGCGGAGGATACGGCAATTCAAACTTTGGAGGACTGTAATTTTTCTATTAATGGAGATAATTTTTTCTCCGTTGTTCTCTAACTCTTTAGGACTATCTGATTAAATACAATTTGAAAAAATAGAAACTTCCTCATTGTCGAGTAGGAATTAGTAAATAAAGTACAGTTTTTTGGGATCAACATCAACAATAAAGTCCTTTGCGGGAGACTAACGATACAAGAAATGGAGTCAAGTTGATTGACTCAAATTTCATTAAAATCAATTCAATAATTTTCGCGTTACGCAATATAGAACGATCTAAAAGTCCCTTGGTTTTACTTCCCACACCGATAGGTGAGGGGAGTATTGTGATCGCGAAAATTTTCGATTTCGAGATAATACGTTTTTTGGGCGTTTCATGATGTCTACATAACGAAAATCCACGTCACTCATTTCCGTCGGTCTGTCGGTCGGTCTGTCGGTCGATCTGTCTGTCTGTCTGTCTGTCTGTCTGTCTGTCTGTCTGTCTGTCTGTCTGTCTGTCTGTCTGTCTGTCTGTTGGCGTTTTTCTAACGTCGCAATCTCAGTATGAAATTTGGGTAGCGATATGTTGTGGGGTCGTAGTAGGTAATGTTCGTATAATTTTGGAAATCGTTGTACAGGGGGCGGAGTAAATAGCAAAAAACAAAAATTTTCAAATATTCTTCAAACTTCGTTTTTAGGCGTTTTAGGGGTTCCTGATCATTTTCTACTTTTTTTTGGGTGGGGGTGAATTTGGGGTGGTTGGGGGGTGGGGGGTTGTAAAATTGAAAAATTTGTTGCTGTCATAATAGACTGTCCACTGACCTGTGAAGGAAGACATGGCGACATAAATAACTTTTTTAGGTCCATCCGAACATTGCCTTGCCTATTACAGAAGCAAAGGACTTAGAATTTTTTCTGGTGTAAACATACGAGAGTATTGCGTTAGATCGTTGTAACGAGGAAACTGCCGAATTGATTTTAATGAAATTTTGAAACAGCATTACTACCATGGCGAAGATGGCAAGCGTGTATGGTTTTGATAAATCGTGCCACTGGCGGCGCAGAAATAATAAAAAAACTAAAAATATACAAACAGCTCAAGCTTCGTTTTTAAGCGTTTCAGAGGTTCCTGATCATTTTCTGCGACACAAATCACCTTTTTAGGTCCATCCGAACATTGCCTAGCCCTTTACGGAAACTAAGGGACTTAGAATTTTCTGTATATAAACTATACGAGAATTTATTAATTGGTTTAAATCGTTTTGTATTTTTTAACGTGGAGACTATTAAATTGATTCTAATGAAATTTTGACACAGTATATTGTTACCGTGGTGAGAATGGAAAACGCGTATGTTTGTTAAAAATCTTGTCAGTGGCAGCGTAGCAATAATCAAAGAACGCGACAAGTATGAAAGCAACTCAAATTCAGTTTGTAGATGTTTTAGTGGTTCTTGATCATTTCCTACCAGTTTTTTGGGTGGAGGTGAAAGTGAGGTGGTTGGGGGGTGTGGGGTTGTAAAGCTGAAACATTTGTTGTACTCATAATAGGCTGTCTACTGACCTGAGAGAGAAAGACCTAGCGCTATAATACACTTTTTTAGGTCCTTCGGAACATTGCCTTTTGTATTACAGGAACCAAGGGACTTAGAGAATTTTCCGATGTATACATACGAGTATTACTTTAGATCATTCTGTATTTTATAATGTTGAAATTACTGAAGTGATATTAATGAAATTTCGGCACAGTATTACTACTTTGGCGAGGAAGGAAAACGCGTCTGATGTTTAGGAATCCTCTCAGTGGCGGCGCAGCAATATTATTTATTTTTTATTTCATTACAATCAATTCAATAATTTTCGCGTTACGCAATATAGAACGATCTAAAACAATACTCGTATGTATAAATCACAAATTCTAAGTCCTTTGGTATCTATAATAAGCAAGGCAGTGTTCGGATGGACCTAAAAAAGTGTATTATGCCACTAGGTTTTTCATTCACAGGTCAATATAATAGGCAAGCCAAGCAATGTTCAGATGGACCGAAAAGTTTGAGTAATATTTGAAATTTTTTGTTTTTTGCTAGTTACTCCGCCGCTCGTGCACCGATTTTCAAAATTATAGCAGCATTACCTACTACGACCCCACAGCATATTGGTGCCCAAATTTCGTCACAACCCATGCAGCGGTTAATGAGACTACGAGACTAGAAAAACGCGTACAGACAGACAGACCGATGGAAATGAGTGATGTGGATTATCGTTATGTATGCATTGTAAGGCGCCCAAAAATCGAAAATTTTCGCTCCTCTCACCTATTGCTGTGTTAAGTAAAAGTTGCTTTACTTAGCAAAGATGAAATTTATATATGCTTATTTACATAATTACCATAGATATATTTTTGGAGAAGCAAGGCGCCAAGGTCGTGTAGAATATGCATAATATTCTCTCTCTGAATGAGAGCGAATCAGTCGTACATTGGCGGGTAATTCTTATTAATGATATAATTTATTATTTTAAATTTGTGAGAAATGAAGATATAGTTTGTTTTCAAGGAATAAACATTTACAGGGTAAGTTTTTAGTACCGGCTCGGTCGATAACTCTACTGCTGTGGAAGATAGCAAAAAAAGTTGTATATAAAAGTTGTAGCCACTGATATGCTCCTTGCTCAGAAAATATTTTGATTTATACAGGGTGATCCATAATTACGTGGTGGTGCACACATGCATTTTTTCAAATGAGACACCCTATGTATTATTCCATAATCAAATTCTATTAATGATTTCCGTTCTTCCTTCTTACATTACACACGGTATTCCAAAAGTTATGATCATTTTACTTCCCACACCGATAGGTGAGGGGAGTATTGTTATCGCGAAAATTTTCGATTTCGAGATAATACGCTTTTTGGGCGTTTCATGATGTCTGCATAACGAAAATCCACGTCACTCATTTCCGTCGGTCTGTCTGTCGGTCTGTCGGTCGGTCTGTCGGTCGGTCTGTCGGTCGGTCTGTCGGTCGGTCTGTCGGTCGGTCTGTCGGTCGGTCTGTCGGTCGGTCTGTCGGTCGGTCTGTCGGTCGGTCTGTCGGTCGGTCTGTCGGTCGGTCTGTCGGTCGGTCTGTCGGTCGGTCTGTCGGTCGGTCTGTCGGTCGGTCTGTCGGTCGGTCTGTCGGTCTGTCGGTCTGTCGGTCGGTCTGTCTGTCTGTCTGTTGGCGTTTTTCTAACGTCGTAATCTCAGTAACCGCTATATGGATTGTGATGAAATTTGGGCAGCGATATGTTGTGGGGTCGTAGTAGGTAATGTTCATAAAATTTTGGAAATCGTTGTACAGGGGGCGGAGTAATTAGCAAAAAACAAAAATTTTCAAATATTCCTCAAACTTCGTTTTTAGGCGTTTTAGGGGTTCCTGATCATTTTCTACTTTTTTTTGGGTGGGGGTGAATTTGGAGTGGTTGAAGGGTGGGGGGTTGTAAAACTGAAAAATTTGTTGTATTCATAATGGGACGTCCATTGACCTGTGAATGAAAAACCTAGCGGCATAATATACTTCTTTAGGTCCATACGAACATTGCCTTGCTTATTATAGAAACCAAAGGACTTACGCATACGACTATTGTTTTAGATCGTTATATATTGCGTAACCCGAAAACGGTTAAATTGATTTTAATGAAATTTTGACAGTATTACTACCGCGGCGAGGATGGAAAGCGCGTATGTTTTAGAAAAAAAAAACTTGTCAGTGGCGGCAATTAAAACATAAAAACAGCTCAAACTTTGTTTTTAGACGTTTTAGGCGTCCTTGATCATTTTCTACGTTTTTTGGGTGGGGGGTGGTGGGTTGTAAAACTGAAAAATTTGTTGTATTTATAATAGTTCGTCCATTGACCTGTGGAAGAAATACCTAGTGGCATATTACACTTTTGTAAGTCCATCCGAACATTGGCTTGCCTTACATAAACTAAACAAAATAAATTTTGTGATGTATACGTGTTTTGCTTTATTTTGTTCTATGTATATTGCGTAAAGCGAAAATTATTTAAATTGATTTTAATGAAATTTTGACCCAGAATTTACTGCCGCGGTGAAAATAGGAAACGCATCTGTTTCTAAAAAATCGTGTTAGTGGCGGCGCAGCAATAATAAAAAAACTAAAAATATAAAAACAGCTCAAACTTTGTTTTTAGACGTTTTGGAGGCTTCTTATCGTTTCGCATCGCCCAGTTGAAGCATGCAGAAGAAACTGTGGCGTCCTAGTTCCTAATGAGGGAGACGCAAGACACTATTTACGAGAGTTTTTGTGTTGCATGTTTTTTTGCGGGCGGGTGGCCGATGATTTGGTTGCAAGGGAATTTCAAACTATAGCTTCAGGCAATGGAGAAATAATAAAATGGTATCATCATTATGTGTGGGAAGTACTGAGTCAGTCAACTTGACTCCATTTTTTATATCCAAATCGCTGTCAAATGAACGTACTGTATATCAAAAAGTGATGAATCAAAACTCAATTTTTTACACGGATGAATACAAAATATTCTCTAGTTTTAAGATCCGCTATAAAAAAAGCCCGCGACGCATAATCGTGTACAGGGTGGTGTCGGATGCAAAATCTATATTATCTCTCTTTTTTTAAACGTAACTCCCAATATTTTATTATACCAAAGAGTTGCTTTTAACATGCTCTTTCATCTTTGTATAGCACTTGTTATTAGTTCATTAGTTTCTGAGATATTTCGAATTTTCTGCAAATTTTAAATATACCCTCTATTTGTTTACTAAAATTTATTTATTTTGAGAAAATACTATCAAATGTTATTTTTGCTTAACAAAAAACTAAAATATAAGGCCACAATAGTACTTGCACTAAATTAACGAGATATTGTAGGTCAAGTGTGCTGAGGAAACAATTTTATAGACGTCATGCATAACTATCAAGCAGATCTATCAGGTAGGCTATGAAATATTAAACGACACAGTCCAAATAAAACGATTCTTTAATCTTTCAAACGCATTAGTTTCAGAGTGCCTCCGGTCTGGATATTGATGTCCATAGTTGATGCATTCTAGAGGCAAGTAGGCAATTTCTCAAAGATTCTCTTAAATACCCTCATTGGAAAAAAATAATTTTTAAAGCTCGTTTTTCACACAGTACGGAATGGTCGAGCAGGCTATGAAAACTGTCAATTTTTCAAAGCCTACCCGATAAATCTGCTTGATAATTAAGCATCACGCCTACAAAACTGTTTCCTCAGCATATAATTTAGTTGTTCGTTAAACAAAAAACAAATTCGATAGTACTTTCTCAAAATAAATGTATTTCAGTACACAAGTAGAAGCTATATTTTAAATTTACCGAAAAATCGAAATATCTCGAAAACTGATGGACGTAAGTACAACAACTGCTATACAGAGATGAAAGAGCATATTAAAAGCAATTCTTTGGTATAATAAAATATTGGGGGTTACATGTAAAAAAAAGATAAAATCTGGACTTTGCATTCTACATCACCCTGTATACGAATATGCGTCGCGGGCTTTTTATATAGCCGATTTTAAAACTAGCGGACATTTTTAATCTTTCCATGTAAAATAAATAATTTTTGATTTATGACTTTTTGATATACAGTACGTTCGTTTGGCAATGATTTGGATATAGAAATGGTCATAACTTTTGAAATACGCTGTATAATGTTATAGTACCTTATATTGTGAAAAGAGAAGTTATTAGTAAAATCTAAAAATGGGATCGGTCTCATTTAAAAAAATATATGTTTGCATCACGACGTAGTTGTGGATCACCTTGTATAAATCAAAATATTTTCTGAGCAAGGAGCATATCCGTGGCTACAACTTTTATGTACAATTTTTTTCGCTATCTTCTACAGTAGTGGAGTTATCGACCGAGCCGGTACTAAAAACTTACCCTGTATAATTATCTCATCCGAACGAAACGTACTCAAATTAAAATCGGAATACAGGCTAAATATACGGTAAATACGATCTAATGAAATGGCGTCAAGTGCCCTGACTCAGTACTTCCCACACATTATCGGTGCCAAGGAAAAATTTGGAGTTTCCTATCCCTACACCATCCTCAACAACGTAGGTAATGATCAAGGACCCTTGTGAAGCATCTAAAACGAAGTTGAGCGATTTTGATTTTGATTTGAGTAATTTTTTGCTGATTTCTCCTCCGCCATTGGCAAGAGTTCCAACAACGATACACTGTTACCATTTCCTCCACGGTTGTAATGGGGTGTCACAATTTCATCACAATCAAGTATTATACAAGGTGTCCCTGAATGTCCTTGACACGTGATATTGCCGTAACAAAAAATAGCTCAAACGAAAACTGAGTAGAATTTATTTTTGAAAGTACTATAGGATCTATCATACCATGCTTTTTAAACATTTTTTTTTTGTATTTCAACCTTTAAAACTCACCCTCAACTTTTGTTTTTCGAATAGCACCAAATAGATTTTTCTACGCAAATTAAGTCCTTATATTATTTAAAATCCTGTACCTTTGATTTTATACGCGCTTACTTTTTTTTCGTAAAATCATAAGCACAACATAAATAAAATAAGAATTTGCTTGACGCAGAAACGGATAAACATAAAACTAATTAGAGTTTAAACGACTTACCTGTAAGGTAGACCCGAAGCCCACCCTTTCTAATTGTGTTAGAGGAGTGTATTTTACCGGGAACCACTCTTAATGATGTTCTTATCATCAGCAACCTGAGAGGGGTAAGCTTGCTAAATTATACAGATTTGGAGATTTTCTCGAGATTTTGCGAAGCCTCTATACATTATACGTATGATACGAAGCCCGATGTATAAAAAAAATATATTACACGGCTGATGCGAAGCAATGCAACGTTGCCAATGTTTCTCTGGCAGCGTGGGATTTAAAGTCGTGAAAAAAAGCCTCCAAATAAGTATCATCGGAATGTGTGGGAAGTGCTGAGTCAATCAACTTGACTACATTTTTTTTTTGTGGGGGTGAAATTAGGGTGGTTGGGGGTGGCGGATTCGAAAACTGAAATAATGTTTGTATTCAAAATAGGCTATCCATCGAACTGTGAAAACAAGGCCTAGGGCCATAATTTACTTTTTTAGGTTCATCCGAGCATTGCTCTGCCAATTACGGAAACCAAGACTTGATTTTAATGAAATTTTGACACAGTATTATTACCGTGGCGGGGATGGAAAACACGAATGGTTTTTAGAAATTGGGTCTGTAGCAGCACAGCAATAATCAAAGAACTAAAAATATAAAAACTGCTTAATCTTAATTTTTGAGTGATTTGGAAGTTCCTGATCGCTTCGATTCGTCCAGTTGAAGCTTGCAGAATAGAAACTGTATCGTCTTACTTCCTATGGAGAGAGATAGAAGAAACTATGTATTTACGAGAGTTTTTGTGTTGGATATTTATTACGGTCAGAGAGCGATAATTTGCTTGCAAGGGGATCTCGAACTACTACAGCTTTATGCAATGGGAAATAATAAAACGGTGTCACCGTTACGTGTGGGAAGTACCGAGTCAATCAACTTGACTCTATTTCTTTATCCTTTTACTTCCCACACCGATAGGTGAGGGGAGTACTGTGGTCGCGAACATTTTCGATTTCGAGATAATACGCTTTTTGGCATTTCATGATATCTACTTAACGAAAATCCACGTCAGTTATATCCGTCGGTCTGTCTGTCACTATCTATTGGTTTGTCTGACTATGTCTGTTGGCGTTCTTCTAGCCTCGCAATCTCAGTAACCGCTCGATGGATTGTGATGAAATTTGGGTAGCGATATGCTGTGATTTGGGTAGCGATATACAGTGGGGTGGTAGTAGGTGATGCTGCTACAATTTTGAAAATCGGTGCATGGGGGCAGCAAAAAACAAAAAATTTCAGTTATACCTCCAGCTTCGATTTAGGGGTTCATGATCATTTCCTACTTGGGGTGGTTTGGGGGTGGGGGGTTGTGAAGTTGAAAAATTTGTTGTATTCATAGTAGGTTGTCCATTGACCTGTGAACGCAAGACCTAGCGGAATAATACACATTTTCAGGTCCATCCGAACATTGCCTTGTCTATTACAGAAACCAAGGGAATTTTCTGATGTATACATACGAGTATTGCTTTAGATTGTTCTTTGTTGCGTATAATGTGGAAACTATTGAATTGTTTTTAATCACGGTACACTGTATCTATACGTTGGCGAGGATTGAAGACGCGTATAGTTTTTAGAAATCGTGTCATTAGCGGCGCAGCAATAATCAAAAAAACAGAAATATAAAAACAGCTCAAACTTCGTTTTTAGCCGAATTAGGGGCTCGTGATCATTTTCTACTTTTCTGGAAGGGGGTTAGATTGGGGTGGTTGAGGTGAGAAGGGTTGTAAAACTGGAATAATGTTTGTATTCATAATAGCGTGTCCATTGACCTGTGGAAGCAAGACTTAGCTTCATAATATACTTTTTAGGTCTATCCAAACGTTGCCTTCCCTATTACAGAAACCAAGGAACTTTTTGACTTTTTGTGTATAATGTGGAAACTACTGAATTTATTTCAACGAAATAATATCAGTGGCTGCGTCGCAATAATAAAAAACTAAATGTAAAAAATAGCCCAAACTTCGTTATTACCCGATTTAGGGGTTCCTGATTATTTTCTCCTTTTTGGAAGGGGGTAAAATTGGGGTGGTTGGGGAGTGGGAGGTTGTGAAACTGAAAAATTTCTTTTATTTAAAATAGGCTGTCCATTGACCTGTGAAATAAGGACCCAGCAGCATAACACACTTTTTCGCGGACGGGCGATGATTTGGTTGCAAGGTGATCTCAGAATAGGTTCATGCTATGGGAAAATAATAAACTGGTATCACGGTAATGTGTAGGAAGTACTGAATCAATCAACTTGACTTAATTTTTTTGTGGGCAGGCGAGCGATGATTTGGTTGTAAGGGGATCTCAGGCTATAGCTTCATGCTATAGGAAAATAATAAACTAGTTTCACCGACAATCACCGCAATGTGTGGGAAGTACTAAGTCAATCAACTGGACTTCATTTTTTAGACACCGCTTATCAAAGCTCATTATTTGGTATACGAGTATTTAACGCTAACGGAAAATCAAATAGTGGGATTTATGATTCCATGGGTTAAACTAACATGGAACATCTACAAAGATGGGTTAAGGTATTAAGAATACAAAACAGTTGACTGGTAATCGGCTATTCACCCGGCAATAGCTGGGCCAAAGAGATTTCAACTGAATAACCCGATCACTTTCCGTACAACAGCGAACAGATCTAGATCCCTTTCCGAATGTCAATATTAGTAATCCTTGTGGTCTTGTTAACCCGACCATGGTTTCCGGAAAGAGGATCGCAGCATGCCAACCATGCTAGTGTTATCGCTGATCTCTCTTATACCAATTGTTGTAAACGCTCGGTGTGCTAAAGAAAAGCATGGTATATGACCCTTTTCAGGTTATCCTGTAATATTTCCCCAACTATGGTTTGCAGTACAATAGTATATATTTTATACACACGCATTGACATGGGATATGAAAAGTTAGACATACAATGCCTATATTATTAGCAGCACGGTACGACATTTCGTTTTTCTTGTACGAATAATGCGAAGATCGCGACTAATTAATTAATAAAAAAATCAGCAAATACCTTGCACCGGCGACATAAATATTTTGTTATATTGTAAACTCGTATGCATCGATCCAGCATGCAAGTAATATCACTGATCTCTCTCTTATTTCATTTATTGTACCTAAACACTCGCTACATAACCTTGTAGCCTAGTATGTCAGCTTTTCTTTGTTTCTCAGAGGGCCTGGAGTTCCAGCCTCCGGATAGAGTTGTTTTTTTCTTTATTATATACAGGGTGAGTCAAGCTCACCGCCTCGGACTTTTGTGACAGAACAATAATACTTTTCGAAAAATCGACTTTGCGGGTGTATGTAGGTCGAGTTGGACTACATTTTAAAAATAATGACTTTTATACAGGGTGTCCAATAAAAGCGTGACATATCAAAGTTATGTTTTTTTAAATGGAATACCCTATATATTATTGCATATTTAGATTCTCGGGTGCATTTTAGTGTGACTTTATGTATCTCACATGGGACTTTAAGCGAACCGTTTAGGTGCAAATCACAATTTTGGGTATAGGTAGATGTCAGAAAAAAATTGAATATCGCAGCTGTTATAAATCTTAGAGGGCTGTGACTTTGCCGTGTTACTAAACATGAAATGTGTCAGCTTACGTTAGACGGTCGGGTTCGAATTACATTTGTATTTGGAGAAGTCGGTAGATCAATTAAGGAAACTTCAATCAAAGGTAACTTGATTTCTTCAAATGGGAATGCATAATTTTTTTTATACGATCAAATGTGCAATTTGATAGGCTTTCTAATGATATGCGGTTGTAAATATCAATCTCTGGTAATTTTGATTTAATTTCAAATTTTCAGTAAAACCGGTGTTTTTCAATTTTCCTAGCTATAAACAACTTAGCACGCCATGAAATACAAACAAAAACTGTTCAAATGGAACAAAACAACTAACTTAGCAGATAGTTACGGATGAACTAGAGTAAAGGGACAAAGTTATAAAAATGACTTACAACAAACCAATTCTAACCAGAAATAGCAGACATAACACTCTAAGGTCAAAAAGCAGCTGGAGTACGACAGAAATGAGTATTTTTCACAGCATACCGGCTACTACAATATTCTAAAGATTGACGATTCACAAAACCATTGTGAATTTTGGAATGAAAGAAAATCTACCACGTAATGTTGCTGGCAGTTTAATAGTTTCAGAATAAAATTTCACATTTCATGGTTTAAAAAAGTAGTAACCGATACCTCTGACTGGAGTTCTGCAAATTATTCAATACTTATAAGCAAATTCTCCGAAAATGATGAATAAATTAAAAATCTGCTCAAATTATTAAACATAACTTACCTGGCAGAAAACTAAAGTATGACTTGTCAGTATTCCTTTTTTGCGATCTTGCTAATAGATACTGAAAAATTTAAAGGACGACAGTGAGAGGTATCATTACTTTTGACTTTGACGGAAATGACTACTGCTTTATACCATTAAATGTGAAATTGCGTTCTGAAGATATTAGACTGACGGCAAGGGTCGGTGAAAGTTTTGCTTTCATTTCAAAGTGTTTAATGATTTTGGTAATTTTTAATCTCTAGTACATTGCAGTCGCTAGTAGGCTGTAAAAATTATCCATTTCTGTCTTACTCCAGCTTCTCTTTAATCTTAAACATGTTACCGCCGTTGTTTCTGGTTAGAGTTGATTTATTGTAGGGTATTTTTATAATCTTGTTCTTTTACTCTAGTTCAGCTGGATCTTTTTGCTAAGTTATTTGCTTTCTTCCATCTGAACATGATTTTGTTTATATTTCATGGCCTGCTAGTTTGTTTATAGCTAGGGAAATTGAAAAACACTGATTTCATTGAAATCTTGAAATTTAATAAAAACTACCATAGATTGATATTCACAACCTGAAAAAATTAGAAAGCCTATCAAATTGCACATTTGATGGTATAAAAAAAATTATGCATTCCCATTTGAAAAAATCAAGTTACCTTTGATTGAAGTTTCCTTAATTGATCTGCCGATTTCTCCAAGTACAAATGTAATTCGAACTCGACCGTCTAACTTAGGCTGACACATTTCATGCTTAGTAACACGGCAAAGTCACAGCCCTCTAAGATTTATAATAGCTGCGATATTCAATTTTTTTCTGACATCTACCTATACCCAAAATTGTGATTTGCACCTAAACAATTCACTTAAAGTCCCATGTGTGATACATAAAGCCACACTAAAATGCACCCAGGAATCTAAATATGCAATAATATACAGGGTGTTCCATTTAAAAAAACATAACTTTCATATGTCACGCTTTTATTGGACACCCTGTATAAAAGTCATTATTTGTAAAATGTAGCCCAACTCGACGTACATACAATTGCAAAGTCGGTTTTTCGAAAAGTGGTATCGTTTGGTCACAAGAGTCCGAGGCGTTGAGTTTGACTCACCCTGTATCTACATATTATAATATAATTTAAAATAACGAGGAAAGGGAATTTGAGGTCCCTGCCCAAGTGCCGGTGCACACACCTAAGGTCCACTGTGATGTCACCGCTTCCAAGACGATTAAAATTTTCCCACCTGTCTTAAACAATTTCGCAAAGTCCTGAATCAAAAGGCATCAAAGGGGCCGCCGCTTTCCACGATTTTTATTATTTTCCTTTTTGTTCGTATCAAATTCTGAATAACAAGAGAAATCTATAAAACTATCATATAAAAACTTTTTTTCTATCTCTTCAAATAAAAAAGACAGGAGGGGCGGCGAAGTATGAGGAAACACCCGGTACTTGAACTCTTTTAGGTGAGTTTTATAACAAATTCAAGTTGCTGAGCCACTATCAGTACAGTACCACATTATCGGCACTAACAATCAAGTTAGATATTTCTAATTTACAAATTATAGGATGTAGTAATTAATCAAACAAAATACTGTCCAACCTCCTAACCTGTCCCACTACAGTTTGAATGCTCTCAAAGAAGTATAAAATGATCAGAGATATCTAAAACTACCTTCTCATCACAGTACTTTTAATTCCTTTACCCTCATCGGTGAGGCGAGTATTGTACCCGTGAAAATTTTCGATTTCGAGATAATAGGTTTTTTTAGGTGTTTTATGACATAAGTTACAAAAATACATGTTCGTTTGTCTGTCAGTCGGACAGTCCGTTGATTTTTGTGGCGGGTCCAGATTAGGGATGTCACCTTATAATTTTGCTTGACTTGAAAACTTGATCAGCAACAAAATGATCCTCGTCGGAGCGGGGGGGGTGTTTTTGTAAATCATACTTTTAGCGGCATTACATAACATTTCGGGTGGACCTCCTGGACCACCTTAAACACGTACCTGTCTGTTGCTTTTTTCTACAAACGTAATGTTAAGGATATAATGAGACTCCAAAATTTGTTTGTGTTCATAATGACTGTTTATTACTGAAAAATACATTGGTGATAATCTGCACTCTGCAGATTTATCCGAGCATTGCCTTTGAAGATATAAGCTATCTGTGAATATTTTGACACTAGCTGCACTTAGTAATTCTATAACATCGATCGTGGAAACTATTGGTTTGGTTGTAAATAAATCTTGACACCGTACTACTACCACGATGAAAAACGATTAGGTTTCGGAAATGATCATGATGATTATGATAGCAGAGTAATAATTAAAGAAATATGAATATTAGAGCCGCTCAAACTTTGTTCTTGTAAATTATTAAAACACCTCCTATTACGCACGTTTCCGCAAGACTACTTTGCTTCAAAGTTCTTGATCACATATTAATATAATGAAAAATGAATTAATAAATACAAGTAGACAGCTGCAAGGTATTTTTAGTGTTTTTAGACTAGTCTGTTGGAATTTGTTCCTTACGTTTGGCCAGTACATCTTCAGAAACTCGTGCTTTCACTATCTGACACCTTGAAGTTCTCTGCAGATGACGGAGGCAAAGGTCGTAACACCTTCAACGTTATCATTGTTGATAGAAACGGTACGTTTTCAAATAGTTCATATACTTATTATATTCAAAAAACAAAAAAGTGCAACCCGGGCTCCGACAAACCGAGCTGCTGTTCTATTACCCAGTGACTACTCCTCACACCGTGAGGTGAGCAATTGCTGAGTCCGCGAATCGTGCGCCCTAAGAAGACGAAGGAACCCAAGAATGACTGCCTTCTGCATTCTGGTGGCTAAGATGTGCGCCGCCGCACGACACACCGGTATTTTGCGCAGTGCAGAGAGCAGCGTATTCCTCATTTCACCTATTATTATTATTATTCTTATTATGAAAAGTTTAATATCGTTTTCATAATTTTTCAGATGTTCGGAGTGTGTTGTCCAAATCCACCAAAGCCTACGGATATATCGACAGAAAAAATAAACTCACAGGTAACATATTTGGAAATATTTTCTAAAGTAGCATTTAGATGACCAACATTATTACTCCATGACAAAATTTCATGCAACAAAAACGTTGCCTGACCTGGTACCGCGATTTTAGTAAACAATCTTAAGAGGGATATACCCCTTCGACATGTACATATATCACAAGGATACTTAAGTGGAAGAAGTTATAGTAAAATGCCGGAGGAGAACACATATGTGGAGCAAACGGAGAGGTAAAGAATTCGAGATACAGTGGACGTGGTCAATTTACTGTAACCCCTACTACCAAAATATACTGCTAACCGACAAGAAATATTTGCACGGGCCCCTACCCTTAAAAGGCGGTATAGTCTGTGATGCCAAACCGGTCCGGCTGGCCGTAGACGCATGCTCAAAAAATTATTTAGAAATTTTTTAACTTTGTTGAGGCATAGATATTGTATTTTATACCTGGCATCACAATTGATCGCTTGACTGTATATTTCGGATATAAGGTGAACAATCTGGGTCGGCGTTACGGTGAAAGAAGTAAAACGTTTACAAGCCCAACTGAGTTGTCACAAAGAAAGCGAATTTATCGTATGTACAAGAACCAAACTATGATGGAAATTGGAAAATAAGGTTGAGGTATGAAACATCTACAAGAAAGTATGAATGATAATATTATGGGTGTGTATGTTATAAGAAAATCTGAGGAAGACAGATGAATTCCGTGAGGTTCGCACTGAAGACTTTTTAGACATGCCATTGGAAAACTGAAATATGTGAAAGAATTATAGCTTCCAAATTCGGCGAAGTATTGAAAAAAAGAAGCAGTCTTCCGTTCACAACCTTGTGAAACCTATAACAGCTCCAACAGACCAAGTCGATTATGTGATGTGAAGAAAAAGAAAAAGTTGCTCTCTCCCTCTCTCTGTCCCTGATCGATTAATAAAGAAAGAATTACGAGTATGAATTGCGGACTATAATAGATGCCGACCGTGACGGTGAAGTTGTCAAGGTAGTATCCTTACTCTACCCTATATATGAAGGTATTAAAGCCAGAAAAATGGTGCGTTAAATAGAAACCACAATTGGTTTTGTCTAGGTCAGATGATTACAAAAAGTAACTATTGCTAAATATTTCACCCTCTGAATACACAAAGTCGTGAAAGTCGAGGAGATAGCACATTTACATCAATTCTGGTATGAAAAAAAAAATGTTAATTAAAATACAAGACTTTTATCAGCACTGTATTCTCCCTATACTTGTTGATAGCAAAAGTGGTCCCCTCAGGAGGTCTAGATACTGTGCCCGTGTTACGACATATTCAGATTGCTAGATACGTGGGTGGCGATTCCGGAGCCCCAGCTTGTTGCCTCGCCTTAACAAGAGCCCTATAGAGTCGAGGCTTGGCTATGGGGTACACCGAAAGCCCCGGTGGTGTTTGTGCCGCGCCATGCGACCCGTGTGGCCGGATGAAGGAGTCCTGGTGGTTCAGTGGGCGGTGCGCCTGGTACCGTGCATGCCGTCTCACAACACAGCACTTTGGCTTGGATTTTGAATAGACGGGCGGTTGGGAACTAACCTACTCCACGTCAATCGGCTGCATTATCCCGTCAGAGGGATAGTAGGGGGAGCCTTTAGAGGTTGGTGAAGGCAGACGATAGATTCATTCACTGGTATTGCTGGAGCAAGTCTCAGAGGCTATGTTTGCTCCGTAGCCTTGAAGTTTCTGTAGCTGTATAGTGGAGAGGATAAGTGGTCCCACGAGAGGTCCCACTGCACTTAGGCCACAACTGGCCCTTTGTGCGTCCTCCCAAGGAGCTGTTTTCTCAGGTCATCGTCCATCCTGCTAGGGGACATCTCTCACCTTGAAGTTTATACTCAGTTTGTGGGTGTTACTCCCCCAGATGAGGGCTCCATGAAGGGTGACGCGTCGGAGAAATGAAAAACGTTTAGGTTTACATGGATGACCAAACTTGAAAAACCAGGCCACCTGCAGGCCAAATCGCAGGAACGAAGAGCAGTGGTAGGAAACTACCGAACTCGACAATCAGCCAAGGCGGGAAACATCCCTCAGTTCCTGCTGGTTGAACGTATCGACGGGGGAAACTTCGATAAAGTTAGACCCATTCTTCTGTCGAAAGTACCTTTTGGTTTTGTTGGGAACCTAAAATCAGTAAGAAAAATTAAAGCTGGTCTACTAATCGAAACGTCTAGGGGGAAGTTGGCAACAGCGTTGGCAAGAAACACGTAAGGGTGCGTGGACCAAGTTCCTCATCCCAAATCTGCAGGACTGGGTGACTAGAAAACATGGTGAAGTAGATTTTTATCTATCACAAATGCTGTCGGAACACGGATGTCTTCGGGTCTATTTAAACTGGTTTGCGATATATGATGATCCTGCATGCTTTTACTGTGGGGCTACGGACGATGCCAGCCATACTTTTTTCCATTACCAGCAATGGACAAACTTCAGAGTGCAATGTAGTAGAGTAGTGGCTACAGAAGTCAGCCCTGAAAATATTGTTCCCTTGATGCTAAAATCCAAAGAAAACTGGACAGCAGTTGCAGAGATGGCGAAAAAATTACTTAGGCCATAAAAATCATGGAGAGCAAATTCCTACAGAGCCTTATGCCTGATAAATACCAGAATGAGTAGATAGAAGCCTAAGACTGCTAATAGGAAGGCACCCACAACAACCATGCAATGCTAACGCAGTCCCGTTGTTGTGCGGAGAAGAGGCAGCAAGCAGAGGTTTTTTACTGGGGTAGGACCCCCCAGTGGCCGTAAAGAGCGGTGCGTGCACCGAGACAACGAGAAAACATAGAACAACCATCACGTTTTTCCTCTGCTGAAAACAAAAAAAACTAATCGAAACGTCTAGTGCTGCTGAGGCACCTAGGCTACTAACAGCCAAAACGATTTCAATAGCAGAAGCCAAAACATTACTCCCCAGAACCTGCCACCTCCCAGCCAAATATTTTCTAACCCACTCGAGAGAAGCTTACGATAGCGATGAAAGCTCATCTTCATAACTGAGCGAAAAGTCCAGCTTGGTTAGAATAAAGCAAAGGGCGGCTGAGGGGAAAGCCCACAAGACCACCTAAGCCTGACATGCGCAAACCCATACTTAAAATATTCGAAGATCCCATATGTGATAATCTTATTTGTGATATCTTTGAATATCTGTTTATTAATTTGTCCATTTACTACATTTATTTATTTTCTTCATGTATTTATTTATTTACTCATATTTTATTTATATCTAAGAAAACTGAAAGTGTCAGCCCATAAACCTAAGCAAACACAACAATAACTCTTACAATGGAATATGAATGGATGTGCAAACCACTATACCGAGTTAAAGATGATCATTCCCGAAATTACACCTCTATGCATATTTATCCAAGAGACACATATCTTTCCAGAAAGCAATTTCAACCTCCGTGGATACGATTGCTTCCGAAAAGATGTAAGTAGTATAGATATGCCGATTCTGATCCTCCCGAGGTCATTTGAAGGTCATTTAAATGGGGTGTGGATAACCTTGAGATGTGACGTGGGCTTTTCTTATAGGTGCCGATTCTGATCCTCCCTGAAGTTCATTTTGTAACGTTGTGTTTTCAAATGTGATCGTATCTGAAGGGCTTGTTTCAGTGGGGTGTTGGGTAACCTTGAGTTTTTTCGGTTTACAATGTGCCTATAGATAACGATTTTGAAATATTTGTTGTTAGTGTTTGAATTGGTTGTTTGTGTAACCTTGAGTTTTTTTTGTGTTAGTGTATAGCTGCTTATTTTGAACGTCCTTGAATGTGACTATTGACTGGATAACCTTGAGATTTGACGTGGTGGATAACCTCGAGATTTGACGTGGGGCCAATTGCAATCCTCCCTGAAGGTCACTCAGATAGGGTGTGGATAGCCTTGAGATCAGTTGTATGATTTTCTTACGAGGCTTGATGGTTTTGAGAAGAATTCACGGTGACGTATTTTGACCTTGAAGGTATCTGTATAAATAGTGTAATAACGGGCTAGTGATCAGTGAAAGTCGAGAGACGATCAGAGTATAGTCCCGAAGTATATTGTGTACAGATATAACTTGGTGAGCACCCTTTTTATATTATTTATCCAACAGTAACATTATTTGTTTTTTCTTTAAACAATGTCTGTCGCTACCTCTGAATTGCATGAAATTAACAATAAAATCAACTGTGAACTTGATAACAAAATACTTTTCAGAACTTTATCTTCACTAACTGTAAACAAAGCCCATACAATTAAGAATCTGTCACCCGTCAAATCAAAATTTGGTGAATGTCTAGTAGCAACACTATTAGAAGATGCTGCTAATGAGTTCAAAGTATGGTTACCTAAAAGAGTATCGGAGCATATGTCTGAAGCAGTGATTAAAGAGATAAATGAATCTCAAAATAAATATTCACTAACATATATTGGTCAAAGTTCACCTAAAACACCAGGCGCGCGCTCCAAATGTTTGATGAAATTTGATTATATTCAACAATAATATATTTGATGATGAGGTAGTACAGATTGTGTTGGGTATAAATAATATAATGGTTACTCCCATGTATTGGACCCGCGATATGTAGAAGGTAAATTCGAGATAAAAACATTTATTTGCACCTAGTTGGTATTAGACGTTCTGTTTGTTTCAGAAGCAGACTAACTTTGCATTCCCATTATACAATGTGGATGCAGTATTCAGCAATGGGGTGGCCTGAAGCAAAAGATCTACGTACAGCCATCCAGAGAATTGCATGTCAATTGGTAGATTTGATTTTCGATGAGGAACATTCCACGGTCTATGACTTGAGTATCTGCTGGGATGATGAAGAGGTCGAACGGAAGAGGATGCTAATCAGGAAATATGAAGAAGGGGAAAAGTTATGCAGACAATATTTACGTGAAGAATGTACCATCGATCAACTATGTGATGGGATGATTAGTAATGAACTCAAACCATTTTTGTATGCAATAGAGGAATATTTACCTCAACATATAATTACCAAATATAGTTTCGTAGATAAAGAATGACATTTGTACGCATCCGGCTCACTTCTGTATCATTTATGCATAAATAAAAAAACAAATGTATTAAAAGTGTTTTATTTTTGCCATGACAGCTATAATAAAAATCAAAATACATTTAATATGAATGAATAAGTCCATTCTGAATAGATCCATCAAAAGCGTTGTAACTAATACAAGAATCGTGAATGATTAATGCATACACTTTAGTGTTAGCTGGGAAAGAAGATTTTCTGGTTTCAAATTCCAACGATATATCCACAGTTGACAGCTGAAGGTTATCAGGTTGATGACTGCAGTCGATTACAAATAGTGGGTTATCATTGAACTCCTTAATATTGAATAATGGTTCTGCCATTCCCTTGTTGTAATACGCACTTTGGAAGCTCTCAAATGCATAGTAAGCCGCAGTGTTTAGCTTCTTCTCAAAATCCAGGTTCCACCTTTCATATGGGTATACCTGGTTATTCAGCTTCAATCGAATCGAGTTTATGTTGGCATGAATGAACTTAGTGATGTCCTTCTTAGGATCTTCTGCTAATTTTGAGTCTTGAAATCCAACGATAACAAACAAAGGCCTCTCTAGCTTGTTGGTTGTTCGAATTGCCCAGACGTCTGTTGATGTTGAGCGAAGTGATGGTAGTTCATACAAATCCCAAGAGCGAAATGCCACCTTAATCCTTGAACTCAAACTGCTTTTGTTCAGTCTCTGTAGAAGTTTGACCTTGTAGCGGTCTTCAGGAACAATCTGTTGGACTTTCCATTCAATCTTTGATATTGATAGCTCTGCGTCACATTCACCGACAAAGCAGTTCTTAAAGGATCTTGCAATGACTAATACAAGCTCTTGTTTTATGTTTAGAATTCCTTTTTTATAGTCCTCAGCAAATCCCATTATATGTTTTAGAGGTATTCTACCACTGAAGACCTTACTAGTTGAATCCCATATCGCTGAATTGTCTTCATTTAAGCCCCATCCTGTACATAATAGTGAATGGGCGGCACTTTTACCATGAGAGATCATTGTTTTCATTGTTGACGTTATTCCAGGATTTCGTACAATGACAACTTTTTCACCACCCATATGTAGAGAAATTTCATCAAACAGAAAAGACAGAGCATTGTTAGATAGATAGCAGGACTTCGTGGCATCACTTGGAGTAAACGTTCCTTCGATGAAAATGTAACTGTCAGCAATATTTAAAATGAGATCTTGGAAGTTGATTGGTATATGAACAATGTCAGAATTCTTGAAATATGGTGAACCATACGGCTTGTATGTGTATTTATGTAAACTTGCTAAGGAGTGATCCAAAATCGGTTCCTCAAAAACATCCAGCTTCTCACTTGATACGTGCAGAACCATATTTTTCAGTTAGCTTTAGTCCTATAGACTCCAGAAACTTACGATTTTGTAGTGATAGCTTCGACGTTGTGCCTTTGGCAGCTGACGAATGACGAATAAGGTTATTCCTATGTGTTCTTCGTATTTTATGGTTGTTTGTAAGGGCTTTATCGACTTTTTTCAATTGTTGTGCACCTATGTTGTATAGAAAACCCATCCTATTCAATTGTGGAGTTTGCTCAAGCTAACCGACGCAATTCCAATTTAACGATAATTTTTTCACCACGGAAGTTAATCAGATTTCCCTCGTCATCCAAAATTTTCAGTGTGATGTTATCGATAAACTGACGACCACTAGGCATAACGCTCATATATATTACATTCTGTGGCTCCTTTGTTAATTTGAATCCAGGCTCAACGTCTATGTCGAATTCATACAGAGTGTGCATTTCACTTCCATTGTGGTAGGCGCCAGATATCAATCCGCAGTCGACCTTTATTAGTCTGACTGTCGTTATATTAACTGGTAAGGTTGATATATGTTTTTTGTTGCATTCGAAAACCTCCGGCTCAAATCCAATCAAAGATGCAATTGAGTTAGGGAAAGATAAATCAACATCATATATTGAATATAATTCACATTTCATTGTATTGTTGTTGGCCTTCAGACAAAACAGCTCGTCAGTTGTAACATTATGTTTGTATCGAACTATGGACTTTATTATCTTTTGTAGATATATGTTGAGTTCATCGATTTCGTAGGTGCCTGGTGGAATATATGTAATATTCATCTGAGAATCATCTGAAGGTTGTTTAAACACAATTAGATTATTACCCTCATGAACATTGAATATTGAGTTGTAGGAGTAAAAACCTATTAGCCCCAATCCGTACTGCGCATTGGTATCCAGCTCTATTGGCGGATAAAAACTAGCAGACAGCACACTGTCATAACCCGTCAAGGTAAATGTATAAGACATGACTGCGGTGATACAAAAAAATAACACTTTTATATATTCAAAATTTTATTGATTACAACACTTGTTTGACTCATTACTGCTTGTCATAGAGATATCTTGCAAATTACAGTAACAACAAAATATTTTTCTTGGTGGCGGCCCGTCTGCTTCATCTCCGTTCTGGTGTGTATTATAGTGCTCCCAACAGAACTGGAATCGTTGTATATCCACATCTTCCTTCAAATGCAATGGCAGTTTGTTCCATACAAGTGCTATTTCGTTAGGTGTACATACCATCAGTACTTCTTTGGGTATGTGGGCAAGTTCTTCTTGTGTCATGTTCAACAGGCTTCTTTCTCTTGAAAATGCTTTAAGGGAATTGCTCATCTTTTTAAGTGTTTCACGATCCATTTTTCACAGATTTTTGCTTCTCTTCAGAAAGAAATCGTAGACACAGGTGCCCGCACCAAAAGGTATTGAAGTTCTGCTGTCGTCTGTGATTATACAAGATCTGAATCTTCTTAGATTTTTTGAGGAAATATTTCACCAGTTCGCTGGTTGGCGGTAGGTTGCCGAAACTATCATAATAATATACCACCACTCCGCGTTTTATATATGAAACCCAGTGTGACCCATCCCCACTCTTGCTGTCTAAATTAATGATGGCTGACTCATTCCTCAGTGGACCTTGCTTAGGCAGATCATCGCGCATAAAAATCCCTCTGAAATATGGTATTTCTAGCTTTTTAGCGTAATACACAAGGTCATTATCTGTAAGCGGTCGTTGGGGTAGGGTTTTTAAAAGTTTTTTGAAGTCCTAGGTTTAACAAACAAACCAAATCCTTTGCGGTATGGTTTCAAATATATACCGTTTCCAATTTTACTTATACCAGAAGTAGATGTTGAATCAGTTGTATTCCTTTGTCGTGCTGAATTAACTGCTTTAGAGGACCTAACAATATTTGCAATACCCCCAGCGAGATTACCTAATGCTGAGAGACCGGCAAAAATTGGAATCAAAGGAAGAATTCCACCTACTTTGGGGATAGGTATAACTCGCGGAAGACGAATATGCCGTTTGCCCCCAATGGACTTGATATACTTCCGGGTAGCTAATAATGCAGCAGATGTTGCTTTTCTTAGCACACTGTTATCTTGCTTGTGGTTCGAAAAATGTTTCATATTTTTGCGAACTCTGTTTAGTATTCCTGAACCAAAGTGCACCTTCTTTATAGCCTTCCTCATTTTCCTACGTATATTATTTTTATTCTGCCCTCGTCGTCGTGATGCATAACCCATTCCTGCACGATGTTTTACACCTACTAATTTCCTCGATTTTTCACGCATGCATTTCTTCTTATTCCGTCCACGTAGTGTTGCAAGACCCATTCCAGTGCGTCGTTTGACCTTCATAATATTTGTAATTAACCAAGCAGCTGCTTTTTCTCCAAGGTTCGCGTCAGCTGATTTGACTCGTTTCCAAGCTTCTTGCTCAAGTTGGTAGTCAGCTTTATGTCTTGTAGCTAAATCGGATTTGCGGTATGCAAGGTCGTGTTGTAAGCAGGCCGCGTCTAATCTATTTATTCCTTTTTGGCCTAGTGCGATCCTTTCTTCCAATCGAGTACCCGGGCCGCAATACTGATAAAAAGGCAAATGTGCTTCGAATGGCAGCTTATTTATCAACTTATTAACAATTCCACCACCAGTTTTGGAGATGCTACTACACCTTCTCTCAAGAAGTAGCGGCATTTAAATAAAACACATATAAACAACTGCAGCTTATATATGGTCAAGTCGTTGAACGATGAAGGTGACAAAACAGGACCAGGAATTAGACATTAGCAATATAGATGTCAATGTTACTGATCCGGAAAATAATACTTCTCGTCGTCGACATGGGGTACTACTACCATCAACAATTCGATGTATTATAGTTGGACCATCAAACTGTGGAAAAACCAATGTACTAGTATCTCTCCTGTTACATCCGAATGGGCTGTTTTTTGAGAACTTATATATTTTTTCAAAATCGCTCAACCAACCCAAGTACGCATTCATTGAAAAAGTAATGAGTTCGATAGATGGACTAGGATATTATGCATTTGCTAATAATTCCGAAGTTCCACCACCGTCAGAAGCCAAACCAAACTCAGTTTTTATCTTTGATGATGTGATATGTGAGAATCAAAATGCTATACGAGAATACTTCAGTATGGGGCGACACAAAGGTGTGGATTGCTTTTACTGTGTGCAAAGTTACAGTTGGGTACCGAAAAGAGTGATTAGAGACAACGCAAACCTGATAGTTTTGTTTAAGGTCGATAATACAAATTTATCACATGTTTTCTCTGACCATGTGGCTCCCGATGTAACTTTTAAGCAATTTCAAGATATGTGTGCAATATGTTGGAGGGATAAATATGGATTCCTAGTTATCGACAAAGATAGAGAAATAAGAAACGGCAGGTACCGGAAGGGATTCGATAGCTTCATAAATCCACTGCAAGACTAATAATATCATCAATTGAATGTGAGACTGCAATCAGCATACATCACAGTGGCAACATTACATATACCAGAATGAAACAACAACAGAGCAATGATGAGGTAGCTCTAAAAAAAGAATTAGTTAATGCAACAGAGTCAGTGCGGAGAAAATTCAACTATGTAAGGAAAGCCCGCGAAATCGGTAACACTTCATTGGAACAGATATATGAGCCTATTACAAAACAGTTGAAGACAATAGCAAATGCATCCAATCCTACGCTACCGAAACAGCCAATTCAAAATGTTGGTCCTACGAGCACTCCTAAAAAACCACCATCTACATATCCAAATCAAACCCTTCCCTCTACTAGCACACCAAAAGGGCCGAGATTCGAAGATTTGACTTCCGCTGCTTTTTCCGGTATAACACCAATAAAGGAGTTACCTGATACACCATCATCAATTAATGAGAGGGAAAGAGATTCAGTCACTCAGTATGTATCTACAGCTAATTCAAGTGTGGATAGAGAGGCAGTTGCTGAGGTGTTGAAAAGTCATATAGATAATTTGAGAGCAGGACATCCGGCCTATGGAAGTGTTTATAATGTAAGGATCGACCCACAATCACAGAAGCTGTTAATGGGTGTACATGAAGTGGAATTTGATGATAAGGCAGTTCATTTATCATCGGGTGATAAGACTAGTAAATTCAAAATATCCCCACACTTACTAGATATGATGTTTGTAGGAGATACACGAAACTCCGACTCGAAAACTCTACACACATTCAGGTCCATATTGAATCTAACTAATGTACTTCGCAAAAATTACACACCTCTTAATATTTACAATGTCGACGGATCTGAGTATTTCAATAAATTATTTAATATCCTATCTACATCATCCCCCATGCATTTGAGAGCCAGAGTTGGTAGGGGACATACACAAATGAAGATACCTAAGTATAAGATATTTAACACTAATAAACGCGACTTTGTGTATTGGAACGACATCAACGAGCAGATTGATCGATTGAAATTGCTATACAGCTCAAAATCGGCTGGTCACACAAACCACGATAACGAAATTTTATCTATAATAGAAGAATTGCGTGAAGAGGGCGTAATACGCTAATTTTGGGGTATATATTTGCAAGTTGAAAGATCCCACTAATAGTATAACGCTTTCGTAGCGATGCACAATACGATAGATAAGTTTGGTCGTCGCAGTTCTAAGCATACGACTGTACGTGGTATTCCAGGTATTGGTTTTAAACTTACACAAACTGGAAATTATGATATCAATGGAAAGCAGTTAAAGAATGTTGGTGATCCTACAGATGAAAATGACTCTGTTCATATAAAGTATGTTGAAAAAAAACTAAAAAGTACCACTGATATGCTTGAAAGTATGGTGAATAGCAAAACGCTAGAATTGAGTGATGGCCTTGAGAAAAAGATTGATGTATTAACAACCAATTTGATATCCATTTTAGAGCAACTAGAGGTTGTATATAATTTTTGCCAGAAATTAGCTAGTGAAGTCAAAAGGGAATTCGATGTTGAAGGTGGCCCTGTTTTACCAGCGTGGCTTGCAGGCTACACTTTAAATCAACTCAGACCATAGATCAGTAGATTTTTCATGATTAATGATCAGTTTCTGTTCTACAATCACCTGAGTCAGACCTCTACATGTAGATATGTCAGTTAACAGCGCAACAAAACGTGGCATAGCAGAAGAGTTACACAGGGCAGTTTGGAAGAACTTTCGCCGTCGAAAAACTATCATAAAAGGTTTCGCTGACTTATGGCAAGCTGATTTAGCGGAAATGCAACCTTTCCATAAAGAAAATAATGGATATAGATACATATTGGTAGTCATTGACTGCTATTCTAAGTTCCTATGGTGTAGACCAATCAAGAACAAAGATATGGTAACGGTAACGACAGCAATGGGCGATATCATAAGGGACGCAGGATATTATCCAATTAATCTACAAACAGATAATGGAACCGAATTTTACAACAGAAAATTTTCTTCTCTCATGAACAAGTATGGAATTAACCATTATTCCACATACAGTACAAAGAAGGCCGCAATTGCTGAAAGGGCTATCCGTTCGCTAAAGCACCTTCTGTTCAAAGAATTTTCCGCAAGAGGAAGTTACACATGGATCACTATTTTGGATGATATCACTAACGTATATAACAATAGAATACATCGAACAACTGGATTGGCCCCTATTGAAATTAATGTTCACACTCGATTGAGTGCGTATCGCAATCCAAAGGTTGCTGGCAAAAGCAAACTTAATCTTGGAGACGTTGTGAGAATAAGCAGATATAAAGGTGTATTTGAAAAAGGTTACACTCCGAATTATTCCACGGAGCTCTTCAAAATACGCAAAGTTAATATTACAGATCCGGTCACATATATGCTAGAAGATATGGATCGGCGACCAATAAGCGGTTGTTTCTATGAAGCTGAGCCAAGAAAAACACAGTTTCCAAATGAGTATTTGATTGAAAAAGTCTTAAAAAGGAGAGGAAACAAGCTCTTTGTAAAATGGTTAGGTTTCCAAAAGAACAAGAATTCCTGGATAGACGCAGCAGATGTACTGTGATGATTGATATGACGGAGCGCAGACTATGTTTAGCAGTAATAATTTCAATGTGTATATTTGTTTCGATACTTTTGGAAATAAAATAGCAGTTTTTTCAATTTACTTGTATTATTTAATTCTACCCTAATCTCTAATACATAAAATACACCTAACCTAAGTAAAAATTATTTAGTTATATTGTTGAAGCGCACCACCTCGCTTCTCCTCCACAGCTTTCTCTCCCTCTTGGAGAGGCAAGGGGGAGGATCCCGGATTACTTCTCTGTTCTGGAGATTCGGCCTATACGTGGGATAATCATCATTATCCCAGTTTTCTGAAACAATAGAAAATATGGTTTTGTAATTTATGTGAATGTGGGTAAGATTCAGAAGGTTGAAAATCTATGTGGATGTACTGAAGAATTTTTGTGTGGCTTGATTTATTTAAAATTTAGAGTTATACAATATGATTGTATCAGTGCAAAATTAATACAATGATGTTTAGTAGAGATCAATTTTCTGTGACTTCTAGGATAAAGATGTGCAAGGTATATGAAAAAAGAAAAAAAGTTTTTGTCGCAGAAACGAATTATGTACCTTCAGGCTGAACCTCCACATCTCTCCGGCTTGCGAGGTGATGCTGTGGTGGCATGGTAGGCACGTTCTTGGTAGGCAGCACGTTCTTGGCACACCGCAGGAGGTGCATTCCCATCGACGTAGGTTTGACCCAATGCGCTGCAACACGTGGACATTGCACTAGTCCGTACTTCGATGGGTCCTGCGGTGGCGTGGTGGGGTTGCTGGCCTCGGCTTCCTTATGGCTTCCTGTCTGGGTGGATGGCTCTGCAAACAAAGAGATATTTTGTAGAACAACTGTAACTTTTGGATTATTCTGTTATAAACTAGTTGTCATTTGATAGCTTGCTCGTGTAGGGATATATAGTGAAATGAGGAAACTTACCTTTACTCAGATAGGTAGCAATATATTGTGGCCAATTCACCGGACCACAACCCCGGAAACGGCAAACCAGCAAATGGTCCCCAATTGTCCCACGCCGCACCTCATGTTCACCATCGTAGGGGCAGGGGATCAACTTCTTCGAATACTCCATTTTCAAAATAGTAGTAGTAGCGGTAGTATAGTAGTAGTAGTAGTAGCGGTAGCAGAACTGCACTGAAGAACTCTCATTTCACCATCATATTTATACAGTTCCAGGTAGGTAAGCCTCCCTCCTCTACTGTCTTCCCCCATCAGTGTATATCGTTAAAGAAAGCAAAAAAAAGAAGATCCGCCTACTTGCCAGCTGGTGTACGTAAGATTATTAGTGGAAATAGAGAACATTTCGCTATACGCGCCGACAACGCATGCGCGCATTGATATCAGCCACTTCGAACGCGCATCGTGATTGACCGAACTGTGAGTGAATCCACCCGTAAACGCTTATTGGTTGTGATACATTTCAACCAGTCCTCTCATTGGTCTATTACAGTGTACATCGTTAAACAGCTGCACTTACACCACCCATATTGATATTTCAATGGTCCCCTCTCAGATTTTACTACTGCCATGTAGCATCGATATCGGTGGCTTCTAACGGACATCGTTATTGACCGAACTGTAAGTGAATCCGCCCATAAACGCTTATTGGTTGTGATACATTTCAACCAGTCCTCTCATTGGTCTATTATAGTGTACATCGTTAAACAGCTGCACGTACACCACCCATATCAGTATTTCAATGTTCCCCCTCTTAGATTTTACTACTGTCGTGTAGAGTGTTTTCTGTATAAATACAAGTCTACTTTCAATGGTTTATCAGTTCTACAGTCTTCAAAGAATCATACTGTTCCGTAGAAAACACTACATATTACGTACATCATCATGGCCAACCAACCAACAAAGAACGAAGACGCTATTAGTGGCGATTGCTTGCAAGCCATTCTGGAGGAACTGCAGAGTGACGGGGTGCAGTTTACACAGTTGGCAGTAGAAGTCCAGGATGAACTTCACGAGTTTATTCATGTGGAGCAGCCAGACCGGAGAATCGCGGAGGATGCTAATGCGGTGGTAGAAATAGATATGGATGTACCAAGAGCATCAACAGATGCAGCGATAGCATCAACAAGTGCAGCATCGATGCCGCCAGTAGTTGGAGATGGAGCGAGAACATCAACGGGTACAGCGTCAACAGTGCCAGCAGTGAGAAAGTCGAAACAGGCAGCATCCAAACCAGTTAGCAACATTTTAAGAGAAACACTACTTAAATCGAAGCAACCTCCAATGGACGACTTCGACGAGAAGAGGGATGCGTTGAGAAGTAGTATTCAGCGAATTAAAGCTGAAATAATAAGTGCAGAAAAGAAATTGGCAGAGGAGATGGCCCATTGTGACAAGCTTCAGGCAGCCCAGGCAGCGGATGATGAAAGAATAAAGCAGTTAGATGAAGAAAGAAAACGTGTCAAGGAGTGCAGAAATAAAAGGAAGCGACAGTTAGATGATTGTCAGAAGAGGATTGATACTCTTAGTATGAAATCTGAACAGAAAAGGACAAAATTGAATGAAGAAAAAGAAACTGTTTTATCTTTTTTCGATGTATAAAGTAATGTTCATCTTGAATAAAATAAGTAATGAATGAAATAAAAAAGAAGCAATATTTTTTCCTTTCTATATCCATCCCCTCATATAATAATACAATTACATGTTCTATCAATAAGCGCTCAGTAACTTAGTAATTGGTGATACTTGAAAAAAGTATGAAGCATGAGTGCCAGTGTGCTAACAGAAACGGTAAATGCGCCTTGAGCGTTTGTGAGATTATTGTGTCTTGGTTTGGGGTACGCATATAAGTACCCACCCACCAATGCCATCGACGTTCCATCCAATAACACACTAAGTTTACTTCTAAAGATGTATAGATGAAGAGGGGAGGAGGTATGGAGGGGGCTTTAGTGTGGGGAACTAGAAACATAAAAACGAGAGTTCTTGTCAATGAAAATCATACTGTACAATCAAGTGACGAATTAACACATTTAGCAGCGAAATGACTACAGAGTCAAACGGACCTTGCGACTCAACGTCTTGGTTAGATGACGACAATGATAACTCCAGCATATGGAGTATCGAGACTGCGGTTCCTGATGGTGAGTTACCCGACCAATCACATTGGGCGGTGGCGAGGTCACCGATGGACGATGGACCGTGCGACTCCACAAGACAGCCACTGGGGTTCCTGCTGTTTACAATTGACAGCTCATCTGATAACAGCGACGATGATGATCCTGATCGTCCGGATGGTCCAGAAAACCAGAGAGTGGAATTACCTTTTCCTGTAGATAGCGAGGAGGAGATATGAGGCGCTATTTTTGTGAATTATAAAGAGATTTTTTGTTTGTATCAACCAATAAACTTGTTTTTTTTTTTAAATCGTACTTTATTCAAAAACCTTACCACCGTGACAGAAAAAAATTCATCGAGCGTGGGCGGCTTCACCAATGAAGGATCTTTCTAAAAATTTTATTTAGTGGTGTACTTTTTTATCAGTCTTACAATTTTGTCTATCTCGATTTTTTCATGCTTCTAACGTTTTTTTTCAGTCTTTTTTCTGAAAAAACTACCGTTTTGAAGGACCCTTGAAGATCACATTTGCCCCTCAAAATGCGTCAAAATGGGCCTCCGCCGAGCCTTTGTATGCGCGGCGAGATAAGGTGGGTCGACGGCTCCGCCCGTGTCGATGTTAGTCGACGGCGCAGCAGTCGACCTAACCTCCACCTTTACCGAAACTTAGCACGACCCAGTAAGCACTATGTGTAATTGGAGACTACGCACTAACCTGTTGTCTTAGAAACCAACCTATAATTTTTTTTCACAAATATTTTTCATAAACTAACCTATTTGTTTTTGTCAAATACTTACGAACTTTTTTTCACAAATATTTTTTTTTTTCATAAACAATTTTTTTTTTTTGCATATTTTTTTCTCATTTATTAATCAGAAATAAACTAGATTTCAGAATCGATATATATCTATTTCAATTTCTTTATTTTTGAATTATAAGATACATAAAAGTTATTATGATCAAAAAATACATTTGTATATTACTACTATTCTAGAAAAATTTACACAAATATCTAACAACTACATACAAATGAATACAAAATTTAAAGACACTTTTTTTCACAAATACTTTTTCATCAACTAAAACTTGTTTTATATATTTTCTCAATTATAAGATATACATAAAAATACATTTGTACATTACTACTATTATATAAAAATGTACACAAATCACTAACCCCTATATACAAATAAATACCTAAATTTCAACATTTTTTACAAATTTTTTTTAAAATCTAAATTGTTTTTTTGTTTTATTTTTCCACAAATATACATTTTAATTTATTAACTATGAAAAATATCAAACTAAATAAAAATAAATACATAATGCTAATTCTAAATGGAAAAATATATACATACATACAACTAACTCTAAATATCTACAAGTTAACAAAGGAAAAACAAAGGAAAAAATATATACATAAAAAACTACTGGGATTGGGACAGACAGATAGGGTCATCTTCATAAGCTATGACCGTAGCCATCCGTCCCACCAGTTTTTCCTTTTTTCCTTTCAGCCGCGCTACCCTTTCCCCAACGATCCGCTCCCGTTCCTTCATATTTTCACCAGCTTGCTCCGCACCATCCATCTCTGCCAAACGCTGGTCCAACTGCTGGAGACGCTCCTGCAGTCGCTGCCTTTCCTCGACGACGGTTCGTTTTAAGTCAACGAGCGTCTGCAGCGACTGCACTTCTTCGGACAACTGCATCTTTTCGGCCTCCGCCTTCTGCAGGTCCCTTTCGACCTTTTGCAGTTGGCCAGCATAGAAGGACACTAGTGGGCCAAGCATAGTGGTTTCATTCGTAGTAGCCACTTTCTCACTGCTACTGCTGCTACTACTACTACTACTACCACTACAACCACTACTGCTAGAGCTGCCGCTCTCCTTAGATGCCGAAGATGCTAGCGACTCCTGGGACGGTTCGGTCGCTAGTATCTTCGGTGTCCTCGGTGTAGCTGGCAGCTTACGGGATGGCGTCGGTGAGGGTGTACGATACCGCTCAGGGGTTGACGGTCTTTCATCGGGCTCTGAAGGTGCCTTCGTTGATAATTCTACTGGAGCGGTGACTAGCAAATTTTCATGAACCACAATTTTTGCTTGACACCGTTCCGGTGGAGTTATCGACGACGACACCACACCAGGCTCCTCAAGTCCAGCCAACACCCGGATAGGTGACTTGCGAAAACAACTTGGATCCGTCGTAATCGGGGCCTCGTTAAGAAACGAGAAATCCACTGTCGACTCCGGTGCAGCAACTGAAGTGAAAAGGAAGGGCTCATATTGCTGGTATTGAGCCGCGTAAGTCTTGTATGCTGACTTACACGACTTCATTCTAGCACCCTCTTTTCGCTTCTTTTGCGGCATCGAAGTCGACGGTCGGCTTTCCTTCGTCTTCCTCAAAGGCTTTGATTGCTTCGCAACCAATTTATTTTCGGAAGCGCTACCTTCCTTCTTCTGGCGTTTTGTGCCAGTCGTTACCTTCACCGGCGCCGTCCTTTTCCTAGTGGTCGGGCTTGGCCCCGCCACGGAGGCGGATGGTTGCGGTGCTGGTCGCTTAGCTGGTGAAGGTTGGAAGTCGTCATCGTCGGAATGGTACAGGGCATCGGTGGTCATCTGTAACAATAAAAGAAAAAAATGCTTAGAAACGTATATCATTGCCAACAGTTGGCAGAGCAGTCCCTCAAATTATACCCAAATTATTTATACTTACATTCATCTTTGCAGACATCCTCGAATTAGTCGCTTGTTGCTGGAAGGTGGCTGTAGCTGCTTGTCTGTTATCGAAAGCTAAACAGAATGACCTCTCCTGGTTCCGACCAGCAGTTTTATGCCTTAAACTCCTACCCTAATCGCTTGCTGATCGCCCTCTCCCCATTTTTGATTGGTTAGAAGGAAGAGTGGGATAGAGGTATCCGCCCACTACTTTAATAGGTCGAATCGCTTGAGTGGAGGGAATGAGGGACAGCCCCCAAAACCCTGCCATATCTACTGCCATGTTGCCAGACGTTTTCGGTAATCCCTGTGTTTCTTACACGTCTGGCTGTAACAACATTTCTTGAATAAGGTTAATTTTTATACTTCGAGAAATGAATTAATTTTGCTAACAAAACTTCAATATGAGCCACCCTATACACTTTGGCATGTATCGTGGTATGTATTAAATGAAACAGTCTGATATTTTTCTGATGAATATATTGGAATACTAATACAACCTATTCAACAAAATAACATTAGTAATGTAACTTGGAATTCAAAAATATTGGTCGTCTTGTAGTAAATGAAGATTTCCTTTCTGCTCTTTGATGGTTGAACGGTATCTCCTTATCCACAAATCAATCATCGTGCAAACACTCAAGGCACACCTACCGTTTCTGTTTTGGGAGTGATAATTACACCTTATTACATCATCACATATTGATTCTCTGTTCAAGTTCACGTTAAGCTGGATATCATTGTCGGTCTCCAAATTCACTATCTCCACGTTTTCTAAGCTCAGCTCAGCAACAGATTTGAGTAGATAGATATATTTTTGATGGCCCTTCAGAAAGACTATATCACCGTTGTTAACGTGATGCTTGATTATTTTCATTATTTGGTTACCGTCTGTATTTCCTGCTTTGTATCTAATACCATGATTATACTTTTCCACAAACTTAACAGTTCTCTGGTCTTTCACGTTCAGTCTACTGAAGTGAACCATAGGTTTAACAATGTAATGGTACAATATTCCATCTTTCTTAAATGCTATCTCTTTTGGAACAAATTTTGATTCGATATGATATCCTTGAATATCTACAACAACTGTGGTCATGTCGTTTGCCACTGAATATGATGTTGGTGATGAGTAGTGTCAGTTTAGGCGCAAAAGTTGAAATAAAATGGCCAACTTTATTCTTCAAGCATTTATTCAATACTATCCTACTTTACAAGCGTACAGTAACTTAAATCTAATATCTAGAAACTTCGGCTAACATTAATTGTATAAGTAGATCTAAATTACCATCTTCAGGAGCTTCGCGCGTTGTCATCTCATTAATAGCATCGATAGCATATTTTACATTCGTTGTGGGGTCTGTTTGGTAAAATTCAATGTCAGAGTGCCCCCAGGGTAAAGTTTTTGTTGTATTTGGAATTATAAACCTTTTATCATCGTTGTGTGCTAAAGCTACTTTATTTTTGACTTCTGTATATACATCATGCAGCCTACTTTTGAATGTATTCATTTTTCTTAAAATCAGACCACCATTCTCTATTATATGCTTATAATCATTACACATAACTGATTTTGTATTACTGCTTTTTTAACACCCTTTGCTTTTTTCATTTCTCCCTTAACTGACTTGATATAGTATGCTTTCGCACCTGTTCCGTAAAAACTTATTATAGGGTCTTCTGGAAATTCGTCTTTCATTTTACCCAGAATAGAGTCATTGACTGGAATTTTGAACTCATTGTTTTGTTTATAATTTGAAGTATCAAACTCGCTGATATTATTTCTCATAAATTCATAGAAGTCGTCTGTATGAGTTTTCAAAATTTGCGAATCTGTATCACAGTAAAGCATAGATACTTTATCGTTGAACTGCTTTTTAAGAAAACCATAAAAAAAATCATACATTACTATTTTAGATATGTCTAGTATACAGAATCCCACGTATATTGGCTTGAAATAATGTACCCTAACTTTTCCTAAATGGATAGCTGCAAGATTTTCGTTAAATATGGAACAACTCTTGAAATTTGGACGAGCTACTAGTGCTCCCACACCGATGCTATTACGATGATTTTCCCAATGTGTGACCAACTTTATATCTCTTCTATTATCTACATTTTCCATAGTTTTTCCAAAGATTGCATTGTTTAGAAGCTTATAGAAGTCCCTTTCAAATTTATTATTTGCTTTATTACGCATTGTCGTATTGAGATCGATATACTCCTTCAACCAGAACGATTGTTTGAACTTAAGGATCCTGTGAACCTTGGTTACTTGCAAACCATACCTTACAGCTTGTTGAAGGACGCGATAATGTACAATATATTTTTTCTTGTCGTACAGATTTGGGATTAGTTTCGGAATCTTTGTCTTGGCGTTTGGTGGGATAATACTTTCCACCAAAAACGGAAGGTCGCTATGTGAATCGTGTAACCCTTCAGGATATCGCACATCAACCTCCAAGACATAGCCATTCTCACCGTCTATTTTGGCATTTTCTAAATCGAATGTAGATATTTCCGAATCCCCCATCCATTCGAAACCCCCAGTTGGAAGAGGTGATGACATAGCATGCCCGTAAAGATTCGTGGCGTCGAGATATGATATAAATGTTGACTCTTTAGATGGATCATAATTTGGTAAATATTTATTATTTGCTTCGTGCATTCTATCGCTGCATTGACTTATCCCCCCGCGAATACCATTCTTAAAGAACCCAATCATATCTATGTCCGTAAGGAGCTCAAGGCTAATTTTGGTATACTTTAACATCGCATCCCAAGACAATCCAGGGGTTGTGTAGTAGTGTGCTGGATCCAATTTGTAAATATTCATACTATTCCTCCTGAACCTTTCAAAGACATCACACAAGAGAAGAACATCGGTCCGTAAATAAATATCAGAATATTCACCCAGATTCCTACAGTTAAACGTTCTCCATACAGTTATTGCCCTCGCGTATTCCTCCTCAGATATATCTTTCTCATTTAACTTATCATAAAACTCTGCCTTTGATGGTAAATATTCCTGGTCCAGTTTCTTTACATCATCCACATAATTGTAAGGAAATACACCTTTCTGTCTAATTAAATTAAAGACTCTAGGATCTGAAAAATACTTTTTACTCTCCAGAAAATCCCTATTAGTCAAACTGTCTGATAATGCTTGCAAAGATCCAGGTAGAAAACGACAACTATCGATAAATCTCATTTGTAAAAACTTCCTCCTTATTCTACCGGTTCGGTCCACATAGTCATGCATATACAGACTTTTTGTAAATGAAATGTATTTTTCCTTATTCTGGGCTACCACGTCTATCTTATCTCCATGAGAAGATAGTTGTTTGATAAATAGGTGACAATCGTACCCACTTAAATTGTGCGTTATAATTGGTATAAAATTTGGTAATTTGAAATTTAAATTACATTTCGAATGTGCAGCCCCAAATCTAACTTTACCAGTTATGTGGCAGTGATCGCGAACTTTAATATCGGATCCTGAAAATGGCTTCTCACAGATGTTACATTTCGTTGAAGTGTCAAACTCAATCTGCTCTTCCGGCGTTAAAGGGATCATGGGAGTTACATCTTTCAAATATTTGAAATATAGTTCTTTAAGATCAGCTTCTAGCCTTGTCACGAATTCTTTCGCCGCGTCTTTACCTCGATACAAGACAAATTTGGATAAGTCAGAATCAAATGAAGATTTAATAAAATATGAAAATGAATATGGTTCATGTGTGTGGGTTTCGTTTGTATACGAATATTCTGGGTTGGGTTCACAACTATCGATTGGTTTTAATAATGACTCAAAATCCGCATACACCACAAAGGGGACCGGCATTTGCTTTTCAAAATTCTCGAATTTAAGTATGTTTTCTGGAACCTGATTACCAAACTTATCAGTTCGTAGTTTCTCTGTGGGTGTTATTGTGAATATATGATTGCAATCGTTCCTTTGGTGAATATCTAGATATGCCTTAGTTGAAAAATATAACAAACAACCATCACAAAAGTACCGCTTATGTCCGTTTGAACTTAACTGATTTGCAACTAATCGCGAAAGATCTCTCAATAGTGACCATTCCCTTTATCATCCGTTAAATAGAGCAGATTGACATGTAAAGCTAATTTCTTCTGAGCATATCTCAATGGACCAACTATTTCATATGTGACGTTACCATCTTTGATTATTTTTTCAATCCCATACACATTTATAGAGATATTATTATTTCTCTCGAACAATGAGATATCTTTAAGAGTAACGGGAAAGTTCATACCATGGACATTCAAAATGGTTGAAAAATGCGGGTAGGACGACACTTCCACTACTCGGGTGCTTGCTGGTAGTAGCGCTGATGTGACGGCCCAAGCGAAACAACACTGGTCTTGATTTCGCACATTTATCACTGCCTTCTTCTTCTCTATAAAGTATGGTAACTTTATATAAGATGATCCACCCAATGGTGAAAACTTGTTAATGTTCACTTCAGCATAAAGGATACATTCAATCGCCCACCCTGAAAAAAACAACAAAGGTTACTATCTTAATTTATGCACTTCTCTAAATATTTAACATACCAGAATCCTTCTCCTCAAACTCAGATGACTGGGATGTAATTTCATCAGCAAATTGTTGATAAACATCAGACAGCTCTGTGCTTTCGTCTATTACTTTATTAACCGTATTGAAGGATTTGATATCTGCTACATCACTCGTCTGTAATACGTACTTCCCGAATACTTCCATGTTCACTTTCAGAGCTCTGTGCACTCGAAGTTTCTCTTCTATTACATCTAGCGTATTTTGCTTAATATTTTCGAAAAACTCTTTAAAGTCGGTGTACAATTCTGATGTGCTAAATCTATAGCTGGCAATTCTACATTTGAATGCACTTTTAATAAGTCTCACACCATCACTGATCGGGATCGATGAATTTGTTCTATGTTGTAATGTCCTTGCATGAGCAGCCATTCGATTGTTCGGAAGCGAAACATTGCAGCAAGGACATATCATATTCGGAGGTGTACTATCCAATTTAATCTTTTTAGCTGGTGGTCCATTTGTGGGATTCACACTGCAAATATTTCTCTTATGCCGACGCAAATTGTCCGAACGCGTAAAAAGTTTACCACAATCACTACATGTATGCATTTTATTAGAGTATATGTTAGTCACTGTGAGTCAGGCAACTGTAGCATCGATGCTCGAACCTCCTCGATTTATAGCTAGATCCTCAAGGGCATCGTACCCCCACCTCCGGTTGCTTGCTTATGGTGGCAAGGTCTGACGTTAGCAGAACACGTTCTTCTGTGAGGTCAAGCTCAAGGCTATTCCCACCCCAGTTGAATGACTTTAAGGGAGCATCACTATCAAGCCTCATATGAAAAATATACAACTGATCTCAAGGCTATCCACACCCTATATCAGTGACCTTCAGGGAGGATTGCAATTGGCCTCACGTCAAATCTCTAGGTTATCCACCACGTCAAATCTCAAGGTAATCCAGTCAATAGTCACATTCAAGGACGTTCAAAATAAGCAGCTATACACTAACACAAAAAAACTCAAGGTTACCCAACACCCCACTGAAACAAGCCCTTCAGATACGATCACATTTGAAAACACAACGTTACAAAATGAACTTCAGGGAGGGTCAGAATCGGCACCTATAAGAAAAGCCCACGTCACATCTCAAGGTTATCCACACCCCATTTAAATGACCTTCAAATGACCTCGGGAGGATCAGAATCGGCATATCTATACTACTGATGTAGTCCCCACCAGAGCTGTCACAAGTACTAGTAAATAGTATTTCAAATACCAATTACCAATTACCAGAGTCGCATGCGTCAAAGTACAAATACCAAGTAATTTTATTTTTGAAAGTACTTCAAGTATCAAATACTTTAATTTGGTACTTGATTTTTCAAATAAAGTAATTCAAATACGATACTAATATTTCAAGTACTTAAAAAAGTAATTCAAATACCATACTAATACTTGAATTACTTGATATAGTATTTCAAATACGGCAATGGATATTTCAAGTATTTCATAATTATTGTTGAGTAATAAAAAGTACCTTATCTATATCTATCTTTCTATATATCTATCCACCTATTTATCTATATATACAGGGTGTCAACGGAATCGTTAGACAAGCTGTAGCTACCAAACTTTCATCGACTGGACTTTGAAATTGGGAGGAATCAAGCACAAAATAGATCCATTTTTCGCTATTCAGACGTGTTCCATGACTTCCGGTCTAACCGGATGTGAACCCATTTTTAGAATTTCAAATGGAACACCCTGTATATTTTTTCATTTTTAGAAAGCGGGACACATTTTGAGTACAGTTTGAGTGTTTTTATTGACTTCCAGGACTTGATTTTTTAAAAATATTTTTTTTGTTTTCAATCAAGAATGCTGTGACCAGGCCCAAATCACTCTGAATGACAAAGATGTTTATAAAAAAAATCTGTCTTTTATAGTTTTCGTTTTACTTTAGTTTTTACAACTGGTTAAAATTGAAAAACGCATTAATTATGCAATAAGTCGATTTTTTCAAATAGCAACGTCTTTTAGACACCCAGTATTTAAATTCTACATCTCAAAACGAATCAAATGACACCCTAAAAATAACTGTTCTTTCGCTCATCTGGCCTTCAATAAAACCACATGTGTTGATTCTAGAGTTTACTGACGTTTCGGCCACGTCTGTCGCCTTTTTCAAAGTACGAAATTGAATTGGAAATTTTTTTGTACTTTGAAAAAGGCCACAGAGGTTGCCAAAACCAGATGAGCGAACAGACTACAACAGAAAACCACAGGATAAGTTTCAGAAATTACCTAAAAACGACAATACGTTCCCAATTTTTGAGTATACGCTTTTTCAAAAATGCTAATAAATAAGTAGAAGAGATAAGTAATAAAAGGTACAGTCGGCGCGGCGTCGTCGCGAGTCGTCGCGTATGCCATGCAAATGAACGTGTTTAACATTAACAGATCCATCAAATAATATGAATTGTCAGCATACAAAGCGCCGCTTTTCTAGCATTTTTCTGGCATACATAATGAATAAAAAGCATATCCACTTGTTTGATTCTTGCATACATTCATTCACAGAACTCGTGAAAAGTATAACAGAAATACCAAGCAATGACAACAATTCAAATTCATTCATCAAGGGAATCCAAATGTCAATCCGAATGTGTGAAAAAATATATAGGGTGTCATTGAAAATTCAGAGCCTAACCTCACTTCCGGCTAAACCAAAATAAGCATACATTTGTTTTCTCATGGCTATTGTGCATCTCCGTTAACCATATAATTCTTCAAAATTTCAAACCTCCATCTAGGATTGTAAAAGAAGGGAGCTCTGTATAACGATTCCATTGCCACCCGGTATATGAATTTTTTCATAAAGAGATGCTTGAGAAAAATTACCTTTTTACATCTGCAATTCGTAACCACCACGACAAAGTACAGAGTTTTGAAGATTGTTATTATAATGGCAGTAAATTCACAGCTCACATTCACAGATTATTTTAACCTCAATCAACATCAACAACGCATTTTGTTGAACGCAACAAGACGAACTGATATTTTGTGATTGTGTCGATTGTGATGAGACTATCCTGTAGAGTCAGAGTGTCGCGTAGACTATCCTATGTGTACGACAGAGTCAGAGCGCAAGGCGACGCGATGCGTAATGTTGATTTGTCCATACTTGTCTAGACTTGAGCATTTAATGCTTGAAATGTGTATTTCAAGTATTTTTATATTTTCATCGAGCTATACTAATATGTATTTCTTACTCACTTTAGTATTTCGAGTATAAATGTATAAATTTGAATTATATTTTTTGTGTGGAAGTACCAAATACAAATACTTCTTATAGCATTTGGGAAATAAAATTAATTTGAAATACAGTACTTCAAATACCAGAAAGTAATTGAAATAAATTTTTCAAGTACTTTACTTCTTTAGTATTTCAAATAAAAATGCCAGGTATTTGAAATATATTTTTTGTGCTACAAGTACCAAATACAAATACTTCTTAGAGAGTATTTGGGGAATCAAGTACAAATATCACAAAAACAATGTATTTGAAGTACAGTACTTCAAATACCAGAAAGTAATTGAAATACATTTTTCAAGTACTTTACTTGAAGTAATGACAGCTCTGGTCCCCACCCAGCCTGCAAGAGGTGGTGTGGCTGGCCATTTTTATAACTCCAGGCTACATACATTGTACTAGAAGCCTCCCTTCAAGCCGTCGCAGCAAAATATGGATGCCTGAAATAATCACAATAAGCCACATATCTACCATGCGGCAATTGGACAGATGCTCGGATAGTACGCTTGCTGTCACAACTTCCTGATCCTTTTTACTTCCCACACCGGTAGGTGGGTAGCGATACGCTGGGAGGTCGTAGTAGGTAATGTTCTTACAATTTTGAAAATGGGGGCAGGGGCGGCGAAGTAATTAACAAAAAACAAAAAAAAATATTCCTCAAACTTCGTTTTTAGGTGTTTTAGGGGTTCCTGATCATTTTCTACTTTTTTTTCGGTGGGGGTGAAATTGGGGTGGTTGGGGGGTGGGGGGTTTTAAATCTCAAAAATGTGTGTGTACTCACAATAGGCTATCCATTGACCTGTAAAGGAAAGACCTAGCGGCATAATACCCTTTCTTAGGCCCATCCGAACATTGCCTTGCCTATTCCATAAACCAGGGGCCTTAGAATTTTCCGATAAATACATAGGAATATTGTTTTATATCCATAACGTAAAAGTTATGGAATGGATTTTAATGAAACTTTGTCACAGTATTATTACCACTGCGAGGATGGAAAACGCGTATGTTTTGGAAAAATCGCGTCAGTGGCGGCGCAGCAATAATAAAAAACAAAAAAAAATGAAAACGCCGCAAACTTTGTTTTTAAGCGTTTTAGGGGTTCCTGATCATTTTCTACTTTTTTTAGGTAGGGGTGAATTTGGGGTGGTTGGGGGGTAGGAGGTTGGAAAACTGAAAAATTTGTTGTATTCATAAAGGGTTGTCCATTGACCTGTGAATGAAAAACCTAGCGGCATTATACACTTTTTTGGGTCCATTTGAACATTGCCTTGCTCATTATAGAAACCAAGGGACTTGGATTTGTGATGTATACAGACATACGAGTATTATTTTAGATCGTTCTATATTGCGTAACGCGAAAATGATTCAATTGATTTTAACGAAATTTTGACACAGTATTACTACCTAGGCGAGGTTGGAAAACATGTATGTTTTGGAAAAATCGTGTCAGTGGCGGCGCAGCAATAATAAAAAGACTAAAAATATAAAAAGAGCTCAAACCTTGTTTTTAGACGTCTTAGGGGTTCCTGATCATTTTCTACGTTTTTTTTGGGTGGGGGTGAAATTGGAGTGGTTGGGGGTGGGAGGTTGTAAAACTGAAAGATTTGTTGAACTCATAATAGTTTGTCCATTGACCTATGTAAGAAATACGTACCGGCGTATTTTTTTTAAGTCCAGGTGAAGATTTCCTTACTTATTACAAAAACCAAGGGACTTAGGCCCGATTTTATCAACACATGCATTCTAACAAGGGCTTTGACCAATCAGAGCAGCCCATTCAAGAAATCTGTCAAAGTTCTCTGAAAATTATTAATTTCTCTTGAAGTTTCCCTCAAAAAGGTGAAAAATGACATGCTTTATATACAGTCGACTATTATGAACCATCTAGTATCTTTTTCAGTCTGATTTTTCATCCTAAATGGGTGAAAACTTGCATTTTCTTGTTGAACGAACGGTCTAATGATTAGTTGATCTAGACCAATCAGATTCCACCATCTGATCACTGGATTGCTGATGTATTGAAAAATGATAATGAAGAGGAGTAATTCAATTAGCTGCATTATTTTGATAAAAAAATTACTAACTATAACAATTATTATGAATACCTGCAATATACCTTTGTATTATAGTAAAGACAGGTAAAAATAACATTTTGTTGCATTTCACAAAGCAAAACACATTATTTCGCCAATCACAACCCACTTTGATCAGCACTTTGACATGAATATGTTGATGAAAAGAAAATCTAATTTCTCCATCATTCTGATAAAACAGGGCTGTTACTATCTATAATAATCTATAATAATTATAAATACCTGTGAGATATAATACCTTTGTATCATAGTATATATATGGCATGACAAGTATATTGGTTTCAAACACTTCACCCAGGCACGTATCCAGGATTTGGTTTTGGGGGGGTCCAGATTATGGGTGTCACTTGGTTGACCTTTCGGGGGGGGGGGTCCAGATGAGAGTTGCCACCTTAAATCCTTAAATTGGCGGGGGGGGGGGGTGCAAATTTGTGGATTCCATTTTTTAGACGGCATTTTATAACGTTTCGGGGGGGGGGTCCGGACCCCCCTGAACCCCCCCCCTAAATACGTGCCTGACTTCACCTAACTATAGATCGTTGCCCAATAATACAAAAGAGTTATCATGCCAACAATACCAATTAGAAACATATTTTTAAAGCCCATCACTACGTAAGACAACCCTCGTCTTCCTTTCGATCAGTTTCTGTGGCATCGCATCCTACAGAACAACACAACTGTGTTTTGACATCGTTAAACTCGTGTTTGTGGGCAATCTTATCGAGATCATAGATCACAAAACAGTCATAGATCATAAAACAAAGATTGAGATAGAAAAAAAGAAGAACAAGAAGAAGAGTTTTGTCTATGGCGCAGCGTTGCCAGATTTCCTATTCTGGGAATCTGCTATTTTAAGCTCAGCTTTTTTACACTGAAATTTCCCGTCCTGTTACATAATGTCTTGATTAAAGGCTGTTACACCATACACCCACAGTACCCCTGGAAGATAACACGCTTTAAGATTACAGCATTAAAATGTGCTTTTGAAACAAAGCTCCCATGAATCCAATTTTTATTTTTTCTTATGATTGCTTCATTCGTTTGCCAACATTGAATATCCTCTCAAGTGAAGTTGCTGAAAACTCACCAGCGGAATAGGTTAACACGTCTTATTTTGCAGTATTGCACTGTTTTAGTACATTTGTACTATTTCTAGTTCATTTTCGACGTCAAAGTACAAAAGTAGGTACACGAGGGCTGAATTCTAGTACATTTTCAGTTTTCAAAAAATCAATAAAAATCTTCATTTCATACGTTGTAGCTTCTCAAATGGATGTATAATGCAAGAATGCAGAAGTTTGAGAGTTTTTTTTTTGTTTTTTTGCTCTTCACAAAATTATAGGGCGTCCATATGGTGCCAATTGCCAGCTCATAATTAAATTCACAGGTCACGGGTTCTAGTACAATTCTGTACAATCTTGTACATTTTATTACTTTCATCTAGTGCATTTCAGAAACTCACCACGCCAGAACTGCTGCTCTGTCCTACGAGTAAAATATTCATCTGGCAACAGGGCAGTCAAGGTACAGCCCCAGTGCCCCTCCGCCAACTTGACAGTTGCTTTTAACTAGACCGAAATAGTGATGGGGAAAACAGACTAATTTCTATAATCACTCGAGTTAAATTTCACTTAGTATGACCTGAATGAACTTGTCAGTAAATATTTATGCGTGCCAAGTGCGTCGCCGTCGGTAGCATCGAAAAGAGTTTTTTCTGCAGCAGCTCGACTCTCTAATTTATGAAGTAAGCAAATTATCACAATAAAATCTGGATATTATTATTTTTTCAAATTCTTGTCTGTGAGTTTCTATTATTGTCATTGTTCAAAGTTACCTAGTTTCTAGAATGAGAGTTTTAATTTTTGTTAAAAATGTAATTTTTTTAATCCCTCTTTCTGTGAGTTCTTCTATAATTCATATTTTATTCCAAGTTACCTAGTTTGTAGAATGAGTTTTAATTTTTTATCATTATAATACTTTATTTTGCTCAAACTAATGCGAAAATATAATATCTTAGTAATATTATTTTGAAATGTTCAGTTTGTGGTAAGTTTATAAATTATTCTATTTATGTTTACTGTTTTACCCTATCAATTATTGTTAATTTGATGTTACTTGTGTCCAGTTTGTGGAAGTTCTTTTTATTAAATTAAAAAAAATATGGTTACTTTTTTCTCAACAACTTACAACTAAATTAAATAAAATTACATTATACAGAATATTTATATTTAGTTTGCTTCTTTGTTAATTCATATTTGCTAAGTACGATTCCTACATCACTGTCTAGCAGATTCTGTTTCATTCGAGTGTCGCTCGATCCGGCGCAACGGTGACGGAGCGACACTTGCCGTTGGTTCAGCTTAGCTCAGAATGAATAAAAATGTGTTACGTTTTAGTTGCTGCTTGCACTTGTAACTCGCAATACTCGCATCGTTCACTCGTAATCGAGTGACGTCGGTTTTATCAATAATCGAGTACTCGAGCACATTTTCATTCGAGTTGTCTCATCACTAGACAAAAATGAAAAAAGAAATGTCGTAAATAAAAGTATAACAATGTGAATTTACTATTGGAATTGGTAAACTATTAATTTCGTTAAGTTTTCTAGGCAAACGTGTGGAATGCGGATAAAGCCAAAACCCATTCCTGGATTTGACGGGAACAGATGATTACATAAAATACAGAGGCAATTGAATTATTTATTAATTATTAGACCTTACATGGAGGAAGGAATAATTTCATATAAACCTGAAGTATAGAATTAATGAATGATATCGGCAGCACCTGCCTACTATGTTTATAAGAAGTTCTATAACAAACATGCATCGTAGTTGGAAGTTTCAAGTATGTATGTGTCTATAATCAATTTCTGACTGACTGAAGTAGTAACTAGTGAGGTGATATTATTGATTATTAATCAAATTGGCTGTGATGATACCACTCCTATGATTGTGTTACAAACCAGCGCAGTTCTTAATTAGTAATTATACACTAACAATTATAAGGTAAACATGGAAAATCTGGCATTAATTTGCAAATCAATCGCTTTGTTCCGATTTTGTGCTATGATTTTGATACATGAATTTTAAAATATTTTTGACAAAAGTGTCATTCAGCTTTGACGTTTTGTTTCCAGTATTGATAAAATTCTATTGGATGATACTTATTAACTATAGACCTCAATGCCCAATAGAAAGAGCTCGTTAAACATCCACCAATAGAATCTGTTTGTTGGAGTGGAGCATGTTGATAAAATCGGGCCTTAGTGAACCGTTTAGGCTCAAATCATCATTTTTGGTATAAGTAGGTATCAGAAAAAAGTTGAATATCGCAGCGATTATAAAACTTAGAAGGCCGTAACTTTGCGATACGACTAAGCATGAAATGCGTCACCTTAGGTCGGACGGCTAAGTTTGCGTTCTTTCTGTACTTGGAGAAATCAGTAGATTAATTAAGGAAACTTCAATCACAGATCACTTAATCTTTTCAAACGGGAATGTCCATTTTGGTCATAGAATCAAATATAAAATTTGATTACTTTTCTAACGATATAGGGTTCTTAATATGAATTCTTTTTGGTTTCATTCTATTTAAAATCTTAAGTCAAATCGGTGTTTTTCAATTTTCCTGCGTGTAAGCAACCTAGCAGGCCATGAAAAATAAACAAAAGGCCGTTGAGATGGAAGAAACCAACTTAGTAGAAATATGCATTTTCGCCGCGGCAGTAAACGCTGTGTCAAAATTTCATTAAAATCAATTCAATAATTATCGCTTTACGCAATATACATAGACTGGAATAAAGCAAAACTCGTATGTATACATCACAAAATTGGTTTCTGTGCTTTGCCAGAGCGGCGGAGGACCGCCAGGCAGAAAAGAATGGATGAGTGGCAGGCGATCTCGTCCAGTACAATGGAGGTGGCGCAGTGGACTAAGTGCATGATTCCAAATATACGAGAATGGGCAGAGTGTAGACACAGGACAACGTGCAATTATGCAATTACCTAACACAGGCGTTGTCGGGCCACGGTCCCTTTCGGGTATATAGGAACAAAAGGGGGCGAGCGACGGACGATCGTTGTCGACATTGCGGCCAGAGTGCCATAGTCGAGCACACCCTATTGAGTGTGGTAGATGCTCCTGTTACAAGCAGGAAGCGAGAGCGAACCTGCCTGAGGACCTGGTCCCAGAGAACGTGGTGCCTATAATGATATCCAGCGAGCAACGCTGGAAGATCGTACATGAGATGGTTCAAAGAATTTTAAAATCGAAAGTGGCAGAGGAGCGTAGGGACATGCAGTAAGAAGGAGAAGAAAATCATACTTAACTCATCTTGTACTGCGAAGAATATCGTTCACGATGATGCCCGGTGCAGATGGAGATTAAGCAGAGGTAAGAAAAGAGGGAACGGGTTTTAGTCGGTCGGGCCGTGGTGACATGTCGAATAGGCGCATTTGCCTCCGTTGTACATGACATCAGAGGACTCAAGCTGGTTCAACGTCGATTTCCTAAACCCTCTATAATAAAAAAAAGAAGCGGACAGAATGCTCCCGAACCAGAGATGCGTATATATAGCGGCGTCTACAGGCAGACGGGGAGTTAGTTAACAGTGTTCAGTGCAGCAGTCGTAATCCGCGAAATACCAGTGGCGCGCGCAAAATAAATGTACAGTGACATAAATTAGTGAAGTTTAGGAAAAGTATAAATTAGTGTAGTGACTCAGTGACTGTAAATAAATTAGACTGTTGAGTATTAGGTTAGGCGTAGTATATATAGTGAGTGCAAATAAATACTTGAATCCGTACCAAGTGTTTTCTTGCCCAATCGAACTAAAGGCTTGTAACAGTGGTGTCAGATGTGGGATAGACTGCTTGATTGGGCAACGTGATATGGACAGTTAAGTGATTAAGCTGCTAAAATGGTGAAATTCAGTGAATTGAAGTTTGCAGACTTAAGGAGAGAGCTCGACGAACGGGGAGCCGATAGCAGCGGGGTGAAGGCCGTTGTCCAGGATCGACTCCGGCAAATAATGATTGAAGAGGGCTAGGATCCAGATACGTTCTAATTCGAATCACCCGAATTCGAGTGGGCCAAGAAGCTCGACTCAAAAATCGAAGCAAGCTCCAAACAGTTGGAATCTGCTCGACTGTCGCTCGAAGCAAAAGTCGAAGCAAGCTGCAAACAGTCTGTCCGCGAGATTACTGCTCTAAAGAAGGACATCGAAGAGAGAATCGGCACCAGAATTGACATCTTAGAATCGAAAATGGAACAGCAAAGAGAAGATCTCAAGAGGGGATTGGAAAAACAAAACGAAGATCTCAAGAAGGGATTGGAAAAACAAAAAGAAAATCTCAAGAGGGGATTGGAAAGACCAGTGCCAGGCCCGAGTTCGACGGTGTGAATGTAGGATAGATGTGGCGGCCCTAGTTGAGGAACTGCGGCGGGTTATTACTGAGGCCCGTCCCAGCAAGAAAGGAGATCCGATGCTGGAACTGCGGCGAGGCGGGTCATGCCAGAAGCCGCTGCAAGAGGGAGATGAAGCCACCACCGACGCCGGGAAACTAAGTCGGGTCGAAGAGAAGAAGCAATGCTCCACCCGCGTCCAAAAGACCTAAAGATGAACTGCTCGTGTGGCCTACGTTGGGTAGCAGGCGAACAGTCTGTATGTGGATGGCTTCGTGGACGGCAGGCAGAAGCTGATCCATCTGGATACGGGTGCGACGAAGACCATCGTTCGACCGTAAGTGCTCCAGAAGAATGTTGATGTAAGACCAACAATATGGCGGCTTCGCACTGCTACTGGATAGTCCGCAAGTATCCATGGGGAAGCCGACATACAGCTCCAGTTTGGGAACACCAAGATCAGACATCGAGTTTTGGTAGCCGACATCGAGAACGAGGTGATAGTTGGAATGGACATCATGGACACCTTGGATTCCAACTGGACGTGAGACATGGTACCCTGCTAGTCCAAGAGGAAGAGGTAGTCTTCCACCGATATCAAGACGAGGCCGTCCAGGTGGCACTCTCAGAAGAAACTGTCATCCCAGAAAGATGCGAGGTGGTGATTGAAGCCTGCCTGATTGATGGCGCTGATCGAGGGAGCGTCATGTTGTTTGAATCTAAACCGGATGATGAGCAGATTGGCCACGGAATCGCTATTGGAAAATGCCTGGTACGAGCTGACGATGAAATTCTGGTGAGGTTGCTGAACGCGAATGGCTTTCCGGTACACCTCAAGAAAGGAACACCACTGGGTTGTTGTTCTCCAGTCTCATCAGCGGTGAGGAGTGTGAACGCATCAGACCAACGGAATGAGCGGTTGCATGACAAGCTGACTAAGTTGGTGGCTGATTCAGCGAAAGGCCTGAATAAGGAACCACAGAAGAGGCTGAGGGCATCCATTACAGAATACCAGGATATCTTCGATGTTGGAATTGAAAAGAAAGGGAGGACGAATGTGGTCCGACACAATATCACCAAGAAAGCTACCATTGACCAAACGAGAAGAAGCCGATAGAATCGTCAAGGAAATGGAAGAAGATGAGCAATCGGTGAGTCCTTGGTGATCGCCGGTCGTACCCGAGAAGAAAAAGGACGGGTCAACACGATTCTGCGTGGACTATCGGCACTCATTAACGTCAGGAAGAAAGACAGCTACTCTCTGCCAAGAATTGACGACACCCTAGACACTTTGGCGGGTTATAAGGTGTTCTCTACGCTTGATCTGAAGAGTGGCTACTGGCAATTCGAGATGGGCCCAGGGGATAAGGAGAAGACTGCGTTCACCGTCGGCTCGGTGTTATGGCAGTTTACAGTTATGCTGTTTGGATTGTGTAACGCGCCAGCTACATTTGAAAGGCTCATGGAAACTGTCTTGAAGGGGTTGTCCTGGGAAACCTGCTTGGTCCACCTAGATGACATCATCGTGGTTGGGAAGTCGTTCGAGGATCACTTCAAGAACCTGAAACAAGTATTTAAGAGGCTGCGCCAATCAGGCCTCAAGCTAAGCCCCAAGAAGTGCCACCTCTTCCAGAAGAAGGTGAAATATTTAGGACATGTGGTTTCCCAAGAAGGCATAGCAGTGGATCCTCAGAAGATTGAAGCAGTAAAATGATGGCCTGTACCCAGGACCAAACACGGTAAGAAGCTTCTTGGGTCTGTGTACATACGACCGCCGCAGGTTCCAGTGGGGATATGACTGCCAGCAAGCTTTCGACCTACTGAAGTTCTGTCGCAGATACAAGATGGTCGAGAGGTGGTGGTCGGCTATTTCAGCAGGACGTTATTTTAAGCCCGAGAGAAGCTATTGCGTCACTCGGAGAGAATTGCTGGCCACCGCCAAGTCCGTGGAGCACTTTTACAAGTACTTGTACGGGAGGAAGTTCCTGCTGAGGACGGACCATGCATCCCTGACATGGCTACTTCGGTTCAAGAATCCAGAGGGGCAGATAGCCAGGTGGATCGAGAGACTGCAGGAATTCGACTTTGACATCGAACTTCGTGCTGGCAAGTCTCATGGGAATGCGGATGCACTTTCAAGGAGACCATGTCCCGACAAATGTGCTCACTGCAACCGAGCCGAGACAAAGAACGCTATGACAAGAAGAACCACCGTTGTGTATGATCGATGGCAGCCTACCGAAGTCCAGAAAGAACAAGACCTTACTCGCCCACCGTCAAGTGCTACTGAGCTCAGTGGGACAGTTCGATGATGGAGGCTCGCATCCTGAGACGAATACTGGAAGACGAAAAAGGGGCCTAGGAAAGAAGACAGACCGTGGTGGCTAGGAATCGCGTAACCGAGGTACTCAGGGAGATTCACGGTGGAACCAGTGGAGGTCATCAAGATCCTGGAGAAGGTTCGGGAACGGTTCTACTGGTTCAGATGCAAGGAAAATGTTAAGGAATGGTGCAGGAAGTGTACAGTTTGTGCCGCCAGAAATGGACCACAAAGACGTAAAATTGCTGGAGATAATGCGGAGGCGCAAGTTAGAGAACGAACTTGAGCAACGCCGAACTTCGAGGATTTCATGGCACACACTGGTACAGCGAAGACTAGGTTTGGCGTAACTCGTGAGAAACATCGAGATTTGTTCACGGTGCCGGATGAGTACGCGTTGGCGCATTGTGTTGCAAGAGACCTCCAGATGTCCCGAGGGATTGCCAGTGAATTTCAACGTCTGTTTGGCCAAGTGGACGAGGTCAAGAGACAGCGTGGACGAGTCGGACAAGTGCTGGAGTTACGAAATGACCAGAGGCGGCTCTACTACTTGATTTCGAAGGAGAAGTCCTATCAGAAACCAACGTACCGGACTGTATGGGAGGCACTCCTGAACCTGAGAGAGAAGCTGCTAACCGCAAATGTTTTGAAACTGGCGATTCCTAAGCTAGCTTTCGGACGGGACGGCCTGGATTGGCGGATCATCCGAAACATGCTAGAAGTCTTCTTCAGGTTCACAGGAATCGAAATCCTGGTCTGCAGCTGGAATCCGAGAGGACCGACAGAACACAGAACCGTGGATTGCTTCTTCTAGCTGCAAGAAGAGCGTTCTGTGTTGATTCAGCCATGAACGTTTCGGGGACGGAGCCTCTCACTAGCTGTGTCAGTATATGGCTGATGACGAATTTTTTCAAACAAACACTGCCATCTCTAGATCATGCCGGTACTTATCGGATTACCTGCGTACTCATACCTTTTCTGGACATTCAATTGTCTTTTTTTGCAGCATCTTTGCTATAAAATATGGGAAATGAATAACCCGATTGAGATCCTTTTTACCTACTTTTTAGCTTCTTCTCTGATGGTGTATGTATTGTGAAAGGAAGCTCCTGGTATAATGTACTTTTCCTTTGTGCAGGCATCTACGCCACAGAAGCCAGACAAGCCAATCAGTATAGACAACCAGTCATCAAGCTACTACCTCCAGACGCTGAACTGGCCTCCTCCATTACCGACACATCCTCCCCACCACACCATTCCTCCATTACCTACACACCCCCCATCACCCGGTTATCCAACTCCCTCCCCTGCGACTGTAGCAAATAAACCTACCTCTTCAAAACCATCTCCTTCCAAGCCCACGACTGTTACTTTACCTGCAACAAAGCCCTCTTCTACCAAAGCTCCAAGTGGGTCAAAACCCATCACAGTTCACTGTGGGGCTAAGAATGGATATGAAGACCAAGAGAGAATCGTTGGGGGTCACAATGCTGACGTTAACGAGTGGCCTTGGATAGCTGCTTTGTTCGTTGGAGGAAGACAGTTTTGTGGAGGATCTCTTATAGATAACCAACATATATTGTCTGCAGCTCACTGTGTAGCCCAGTAAGTAATTTCATTTATTCCCATCAAGTTATACAGCATTATAACACTACTATAGAACAGGTAATATTACCTATAAACAAGCTGCCTAAATTATTCTCTATAACTCTACACGTTACAAAGGTAGCTAGTTGTTTTCTTCCACCTGAATAGCTTTTTGTTTATATTTCATGGCCTGCTAAGATGCTTATAGGTAGGAACGTTGAAAAAAAATTTAAAGTGAATCAAAACTACCAGAGATTGATATTTACAACCGCATATCGTTAGAAAGGCTGTAAAATTTTACATTTTTTTTTATGGTCGGCCTCCCGCAAAGGCTGAAAGCCTATGGTGCTGTAGAAGCGCTGCAAGAGGATAAGTATCGGTTCACATTAGATTTGAAGCGCTGCAGGTTGTAGCCGTCGGGAAACAAATTCTCCGGCAGCTGATTCCACAGCGTCGAAGTTCTCCAAAAGAAGGAATGCTGGAGGAGACTAGTTCGGGGAGTACGGACCTCGACCTGGTAAGGATGAGCTCGCAGAACTTCTTTAGTGTTCCTAGTTCGGACGGCCTGTGGTGTTATTATCTGAGAGAGCTCACTCGAACATCTTCCGTGATAGAATCTGTAAAACAGGGATAGGTCAGCCACCCTCCTTCGATGTTCCAGGCTGTGGAGGTCCTTTGTGAGGTTAGGCGTATCGATTAGTCTAATCGCTCTTTTCTGGATAGTGTCAAGAAGCTTTAGAGAGTGCTTCGGAGCGCATCCTCACACATGGGAGCAATACTCCAGCGATGGTCGGATCTGTGCCTTGTAGAGCAGCAGCAGTTGCTCTGGTGTATACAACTTCCTACAGCAGAACAAAACTCCAAGCTTCTGGGATGCCGTTTTAGCAATACTGACGACGTGGTCGTGCCAGGACATGTTATTGTTGATGTTGATTCCCAAAAGCTTGACGGAAGGTGATTCGACTATGGGGTGACCCTCCATTTCCACGGTTGGTAAGCCATCGTGAGACTTCTTTGTAAGTGTTGTTGCCTGAGTTTTTTGTACGTTGAACTGTACTTTATTTGCTAATCCCCACTCGACAATTGTTTTGATATCTGCGTTGATCTGTGAGGCATGCTGCTGTCGCCGACGTACCGTCTCCTGGGATGATTGTGGCTTGCCTGGTTCCATGCACGACACTAATGTACTGTCATCTGTGAAGCTGTAGATTGGATTGGATGTTATTTCTAGCAGCTCGTTGATGTACAGCAGAAACAGTGTAGGGGATAGGACAGATCCCTGAGGAACACCGGCGTTTATTGAAAATACGTCTGATGAACAGCCCTCGACTACAACAAATAGAGATCGGTCGTTCAAAAAGCTATTCAGCCACTGACGCAGGCCAGGTGGTAGTCCGTAAGCAGCAAGCTTGACCAGAAGTCCGTCATGCCATACTCTGTCGAAAGCTTTCGGTATATCAAGTGCAACAACACGGGATTCGCCATGATTGTCTACTGCTCTGTTCCACAAGTGAGTGACGTAGGCAAGGAGGTCACCTGTAGAGCTGTGCTTACGGAAGCCATACTGGCGATCATTTATGATGTTATTGTTGTCCAGGTATTTCAGGAGCTTTGGGTTAATGACAGTCTCCATAACCTTAGACATGATGCTGAGAATAGCCACAGGTCTATAATTGGTGGGATCAGTTTTTTGCCTTTCTTAGGGATGGGTTGTACGCAGCCAATCTTCCACGAAGCGGGAAACACGCCTCGTTGATACGAAAGTTTGAAGAGCTTGCAAAAAATAGATCAAGCTCAGCGGCCCAGCCTTTAAGGCTTCCTTGTAAGTCTACAGTAGAATTGGCTGCGAAGAGCTTCCCCAAGATGTCTGCTTTTTCTTTAGGAGCAGAAGCGATGGATTTGTCCTCTCTGGTCAAGGGTGGTATTGACGAATAGGAAAAGTTCTGACTAACAGCCTTAGCTAGAGACCAGAATGTTCTGGACGAACTAGGACATGAGAGGAGCTTGTTCTTAATTTTTTGGTTGTGTTCCTCCTTGCTGCTGTCAATCACGCGTTTACAGTGATTTCTAGCGCCGATAAAACCGCGGTGGCTCTCAGCATTTGGATTTTTCCTCCATTCTCTGTAATGTTGGTTTTTAGAGGTAACTGCATCTCTGCAACGATGATTGAACCATGGCTTGTTTTTGGAGGGATGCTTGACGACATGAGGAATATAGGCTTCCATGCCGGATATTAATACCCCTGTTATTTCTTGGGCGCAAGCTGATGGGTCTCGTGACTTGAAGCAGACGTCGTTCCAGGGAAAGGACTGGTAGTATTACTTTAGGTCGTCCCACTTTGCTGATCCGTAATGCCAGAGAATGCATTCTGCATAGCGTCGAGACGGTGTTGTGGTCAGACGAGTCCAGTGGGGCGGTTACCTTCACTGTGTAGAGCGTTGGAGTAGTTGTGAGATATAGGTCCAACAGACTAGCAAAATCTCCGTGGCGGCTGGGAATCCTTGTTGGTTCTTTGACTATCTGCTCCAAGCCGCAGCTGATAGCGAAGGCCTCAGCTTCACGACCCTCGTCGTCCGTTTTGCTTGAGTGTTTCAGCCAGTATGAGTTGTGAACGTTGAAGTCACCCAGAAAGACTATCTCTAAATGAGGGTGATCTGATTGCAGCGCGTCCACAGTGGCTGAAAGCTTCTCGAAGAGCTCTTTGCAGTTGTTACTGCTTGGTGGCCTATAAATGCAGCATATAAATTTGGCATGATTTTGGAAGGATATTTTGAGCCATATGATGTCAAATCCTTCCAGTTTGAGCTCTTCTTCTCGATGACAAGAAAGCCCAGATTTAACGTACACGCATACGCCAAACCTACGTCTAAATCGGGTGTATAAGTCATAACCGGGATATCTAAAGCAGTTATCCATTGTTGAAGAGCCGACTTGAGTTTCCGTAAGAGCCAGAATGTGTGGCTTCTCTGCCTGAAGGTGTTGATGGACAGAGTTTATGTTGGAGGCAAGACCTCGTATATTTGTAAAGTCGGCTCTGAACAAGTTTCTCTGGCCTTCGGGCCTGTCGTCAGTGCGAAGTTGCTGCGAAGGACGGCTTCTGTTGTTAGCCTGACGAGGAGCGGCAGCACAGTTCTTTAAACAAACTTCGCTTAATGTTTTAATTAATCCAAGTCACTTATGAGAAACCGAGAACATCAGCCCAGCGACGGAACATGAACCGTGAGGCCATTTGGCGCCACCTATTTCCGGGAACCTATTTCTAGTTTCCCGGAAATATTCCGATGTGGGGGTGATTGCACCGCGGGCAAAGCTAAGTGACTGCACTTCTCCCCCCTGTGGCTGATTGCAGAGATAGTAGTACATGATGCACCGTCGTCGGTGCAAGGTGTACCATCACCTCTGGGCGATGGGGTCGCCACATCCCTACGCCATTAAATTGTATAAAAAAAATTAGGCATTCCCATTTGAAAAAATCAAGTTATCTCTGATTGAAGTTTCCTTAATTGATCCACCGATTTCTCCAAGCACAAATTTAATTCAAACTCGACCACCTAATACAAACCTAAGCTGACGCATTTCATGCTTAGTAACATGGCAAAGTCACAACGCTCTAAGTTCTATAATAGCTGCGATATTCAATTTTTTTCTGACATCTGCTTATATCAAGAATTGTAATTTACACCTAAACGGTTTGATATAAGTCCCATGTATGATACATAAAGTCACACTCAAATTGACCCGGGAATCTAAGTATGCAATAATATATAGGATGTTTCATTAAAAAAAAAAAAACTTTGATATGTCACGTTTTTGTTAGACACCCCGTATAAAAGGTATTATTCTTTAAATGTAGTCCAACTCGACCTACATACACTGGCGTCTTTTGAATATTGGTATGGTTTGGTCACAAAAGTCCGAGGCATTGAACTTGACTCACCCTGTATAAAGGCTGAGTACTAAGTTATACTTTTTTCAACTGTGTATAGAAGTCGCTGAAATAAATTAGTTTTTCAAATAACTTTTTCAGAAAACTGAAAAATAAGCGAGATCCAGACTAGAAAATGTAAATCTAGGCTTGTGTATCAAGACGTACCTAACTAGTCTGTTTATATTTAGTTCTTTGCTCGAATTTTGTTAGGCACTGCATCGGTCTGCAAGTGCAGTAGTTAATTTTAGATTGGTAATTTCTAAAAGCGGCACACTAAAATGAACGCAACTTTTCGGATTTACCAATTTAGAATTAACTACGATAAACTGAAAGTGACTAACGCAATAATTGACAGGTACAATGCCTGATGATAAGATAAAAATTCGAGCAAAAAATTAAACATAAAGAGGCTAGGTATGTCTCAAGACACAAGTCCAGACCAGAGTCCAGACTTACTTTTTTGATTCTGTATCGCTTATTTTCCAGTTTTCGACAAAAATATTCATTTGAAATTTTTTTTATTTTAGCGACTTCTATACACAGCTTTCCCCGTGTGGAGGCAGGTTAGAATATCTCCCATCGTATATCCTGCGCGTCGTAAAAGGCGACTAAAAGGAGCTGAACTACTGTCGGTATAAGCAGTAACCTCTTCTCAACAAACAGCTTTGGGTGGACGAGTTGAGAAGAGTCCTTGGGGTGAGAAATTGCCCTTATAGGCAGATGAACCAGTAGGTACCATCTGGTCAACGGCATGAGGATGCATAAAGCAAATGGGAAACTACTGCATTAAGGTCTTAAAGATATCCCAAGAGAAACTCGTAAAATGAATAAATGCATTTTACGAATTCACATGTCTGTTAAGACATTGTGACTGTGATGATGATACACAGTTTAAAAAAAGAATCAACTTAGGACTCACCCTGTATATATACATAATACGATATATTATGGAAAAATAAGCCACGGAAAATTTCTTGCGGGAGAGTATCTTGCGGGGGGGGGGCGAATTTGAAGTTACGTCACTGAATATCTTATTCACTTCCGACTGGCATGCACTATCAACGATAGCTGAGTAGTGACATCATAAAATTAAATATTAGGATTTTTTGCAGCTTTATTGCTAAACGTGCCCCTAATGCTAAGCTGAATGCCAGATTTTAAATATTACAATCAAATATTATAAAATGCACTTAGCGTTGTTGTAATAATAAACTTGTACTGCTGTAATGATAGGAATAACAACCCAAATACATTTCGTTCAACAAAGGAAAACTTTTTTTCAGCATGAGCTCGTGGGACGTAGCCAGGCTTACTGTTAGGCTAGGCGATCACAATATCAAAACCAGTTCAGAAGTGAAGCATGTCGAGAAAAGAGTTAAACGTGTGGTCAGACATCGAGGTTTCGACTCGAGAACTCTGGTAAGAAGAATTATGATACAGTACTTTATACTCATATTAGTCTAGTCCACGATAGTACTGTTTCGATCTCTTTCGGATCTCATCAGATGGGCCTGGTTAAAGCCCGCATTCACGCTGATATGAAAGCAGTGAACCAACAGAAACAACTACTCTGAGGTCAAATACTCCTACCGGCATTGAATTAGACTCTCGAGTGTTTCCTTTGGGGGAAAACGAAGAAAATGATTTCCACCTTACTCAAAGTAAGCTCAAGGATATGAGAATGCCTGTTTGGAACATGGCATGGGTTACATGAGGCACGATGTCCCTAGTCCACGACAGCGCTGCTTTGATATTTCGGATCACATAGGTGGACCTGGGTGAAGGCCACTATCAGGCGGATATGAAAGCAGAGAACTGAGCAGTGAACTACTCAAAGAGCAAATACTTCTACCGGCATTGAATTACACTATTGCGTCACATTGCTGCGAAAAGTCACTAACTGACTTTTTGTGGAAAAATTAACTAACTGCTACACTCTAGTTTCACTATATCTTTCAGTTTTAAAACTCACTCTCTCTATATTTATCAGATCAGATTATATCTATATATTAAAACTCATCAACAAAATAAAAGCTAAAAATTGTAATACGAAAAATCCTCAAGTACCTTAATGACTTCTCGCATAAACGCTCCATACATATGTGAATAGGGCGCGAATGCAAAAACTCACTAATAGCAACCGTTGTTTGAAGTTTGCAGACAAAGTAAATGGGTGCTTTCCTTTTACATCTGCACTAACTCAGATCACTTAAAAATCAGATCGCTCAGTTGGAAACCTCAGATGCTCAGATGAGTTAAAGGAACGTGTTTGTGCAGTTAAATGTCATTCCTCGAAATTTTGTGATATGCGTTGGTTCTATAATCTGTCGATCCTTTCCATAACCTATTTTTTTAAGTTTTTCGTAGCTCACCATACACTGTCCACTATAAATACACCTCAAAACCCACTAAAATTCAAACTTACAAAAAATTCTAACCTCATTTATTGATTTATTTGACATCTAAATGATCTGAGACAACTGATCTACCTTTCGAGCTTGTGCAGATGGGCTTAAGTGGGGGTAAAATATCTCACTTTAGTCTCACATTCAGAAGACAAAAGGAACGTACATTGAAATGAGTCATGATGTCACAAGTGAGATTTATCAGATAAATCAGGTAAAAGGAAAGCGCTTAATGTTTCAGAAGGTCTGTTTCAGACTTCCATTTCCATTTCTTTGCTATTTATTCTCGTCTAGCTGACGTGTCGTTTTTCGTGACCTGTTCTGACTGGTCGGTGCCACGTTCTGCTGAGTGTGTCAATTCTTGACGACGTGCCGTTCTTCGCGGCATGTTCTGACCGGTCGCTGTTGTGTCCTGGTTCAGTGGCGTCGGTTCTTACTGATGAGGGGCTGCCTTATTGGTCTAATTTCCACACTAGGATTGCTGTACACGTTCTTGTTGCTGACGGTATGAGCTGTTCCTTTAAATTTTCGGCGATACCACTGCTTAGTGTGTGCCCAAATATTTTTGTGGTGCTGGGTCACCAGATCGCCCATGGACTGAGGATCTTAAAATTATTTGGAAAGACGCTTATTGACAAAAAACCTCACTGGTAACGCCAGATATAATGCCGCCTAAAAAATAAAATCCACAAATATGCACTCCCCCACCTCCGACGAGAGCAAGTTAAAAGGTGGCAAACCTAATCTAGACTACCCCACAAATCTAAATACACATTATGTAATGTCGCCGCTACCCCCTCCTCCACTCCCCGACGATTCCGTAATTTGCCCCCCCTCCAAACCTTGGATACGTATCTACCGATTAGTATTGCAAATAAGGAAGATCTATTAAAACTATGCCGCAAGAATATTATACCAGAAGAGCTGGTATCAGTCACCCACAACGTGTCAGATGACACTACGGAACCGGCCGAAGAGGACGAAGAACAAGAAAAATAAGACATTTTCCTTTCTACTGACATTATTTCTTATTTAAATTATAATATTGCCTGTACAAGTGGGCGAATAAATAACTAGTTTCACAAAGCTCATTTTTTTACTGCCAAAAGTCATTAACTCAGTTTGTTTATTTTTTATTCCACTTTAGAGAGAATAAAATTGAATTTTTGCTATTAAAACTGATTAGGTATATTATTAGCAGAACGCAGAAACATAGTTTGCGTAGAAAAAATAAAAACTGATTTAATAAATAGAAAATAAGCTTCAAATTGAAATATGTCGAAAGTCAATAAATGTTATTTAGTGAATTTTCGCTGGAATATGACGATTGGTTCAAGTGCTACCTTTCGGAAAACATCGAGAAAGTGATTTCCACCTATCCAGGTGAACCAATAGAAACAACCACTCCGAGAGCAAATACCCCTACCGGCGCTGTATCAATCTTGAGGATCTCATAAGGTGGACCTGGGTGAAGCCCGGGATCAGGCAGTGAACCAACAGAAACAACTACTCCGAGGGTATATCCTTGAGCTTACTTTGGGTAACGTGGAAATCATTTTCTTCTTGTTTCCTCCAAAGGAAGCACTCGAGCTAATAGTGTATATCAATTCCGGTAGGGGTATTTACCCTCGGAGTAGTTGTTTCTATTGGTTCTTTGCTTTCACTATATAGTTCGTTCAGCAAGATCCCTAACAAACTCAATTTGATAGGGTAGGTAGGGGTATTTACCCTCGGAGTAGTTGTTTCTATTGGTTCTTTGCTTTCACTATATAGTTCGTTCAGCAAGACCCCTAACAAACTCAATTTGATACAATACAGTGTGGTCCAAAGAGTGTGCAACAAATGGGATTTTTTTTTATTAGCTGCATAATCAAAAATCTAATATTGCCAAAAGTTGGTGCAGTTAGGTGCACTTAGAATGGTTCCAAGTTTATCAGTATACGGGGGGCGAATCAAAAAATATAAAAATTGTACAAGAGTAAAGTACCCTTATTATCAAAAATTCAGCAAAATGTTATTAACAAAAGTTGTTTAGAATTAAGAGTTATGCCTAAATACCAAAACTTGGCCTCCTTTGAGAAAAAAATTTTTTTTTTGAAAAAACTGCAATAACTCTCCCAAAAATTTTTTTTTTTTAGTAAAACTGTTTGATACACTAATTGAAATTGAATTAATTTTGTATAACTTTATTTAAATTCAAGCGTTGTGAAATTTACCTGAGGTTAAAATTTTTTTGGGAATCACAAGCTAAATGTTTGTTGCAAGGATATTAAATATGGCTTTATAATTTCGGAAAAAATCTCTTTACTAAGGCAAGAGGTTGTTTATAATTACATGCATATCAGAATAACTCTCAATAAAACCGCAAACCTTTTATTAATTTTTTATTTCTAAACATGTATTTAAATTAATCCACAAACATGAAATCTTACTAAAAAAATCATGGATACCCATGAAGGAAACAAAGCGTGGAAACAAAGTGAACTGTGTGTATTAATACATAATTATAATAAATGGACATGTCATAACCGTATTTTACCATAAGTGAAAAATTGAAAGCTAAAATGAAAAAATATGTGAAAAGTAGAAACAAAAGAAAAACATAGTTAAGAAACATAAAATAATTATCGGCGCGTCTCGGTATGTCCACCTTCTCGTTCAATGCACTTAATTGTCCGGTTATAAAATTCGCTAAGAGTAGATTGTAAAACATTTCCCGGTATATTCCGGCAATGTACTCGTATTGAGTTTTCAAGCTCCTCGAGATTGTTAAAGGGCCTATCCTTATACACTTTTTGATTTAGATAGCCCCATAAGAAAAAATCTAATGGGGTAAGGTCCGGTGAACGAGGAGGCCACCGAGGATTAGTACTTCGTCCTAACCATTTATTTCCAAATTCCCCATTTAACCATTCAGTAATGATTATGGCTGAATGGGCCGGACATCCATCATGTATAAACCACAACTGATTCCGTTCTTGCAAATTTAAATTGTCCAAAAAGTCAGTTAGTTCGTTTTCTAAAAACTGTAAATAAGTGTTACCAGTTAGGTTTTCGCGAAAAAAAAAAGGTCCAATTAATTGATTGTTCATTATGCCGCACCACACATTTGTTTTCTGATAATACTGGTTTTTATTAGCAATAACGAAATTTGGATTTTCATCCGACCACCATTGACAATTTTGGGACGAAACAACCCCATTTGTTGTAGAGGTGGATTCATCCCCAAAAAGAATGTGCCTGTGGAAATCTTGCTGACCTTCTATTTCGCCTTGAATCCACATGCAAAAATCGAACCGCAAATCATAATCTCGTTCTTGGAGAGTACAGATGAACATAGGCTTGTAAGCATGATATTACATTATACGTCGTCGTGGATTTTCGACAACTGCTTGAAGTACCTCCAATTGATTTTCTTCAGGACATACGGTTTTAACATGTTCATGTTTATAATTGTAGTTTAGAGACCCAGTTTCTTTAAAATTAACCAAAATTCGGCTTACTGTTGAATAATGAACCTGTTTATCTGGATGCCGTTCATTGAAAATATCTGCTGCTTCTCGAACTGTTTTGTAGTGGTCACCACATATTAAAACCAATTCCGCCCTCTCGGGTAACGTTAACTGTTTGGGAGGAGGCATTTTAGGTACGTAAAAAGACAATAACCGAGCAATAATTTTACAATATTGTAAGAACGTGAGACTAATGTCATCAAACTGTCATAATGTTTACTTAAAACCCACATTTGTTTTTTTTCCATGGGTATCCATGATTTTTTTTGCAAGATTTCATGTTTGTGGATTAATTTAAATACATGTTTAGAAATAAACAATTAATAAAAGGTTTGCGGTTTTATTGAGAGTTATTCTGATATGCATGTAATTATAAGCAACCTCTTGCCTTAGTAAAAAGATTTTTTTCCGAAATTATAAAGCCATATTTAATATCCTTGCAACAAACATTTAGCTTGTGATTCCCAAAAAAATTTTAACCTCAGGTAAATTTCACAAAGATGCTTGAATTTAAATAAAGTTCTACAAAATTAATTCAATTTCAATTAGTGTATCAAACAGTTTTACTAAAAAAAAATTTTTGGGAGAGTTATTGCACTTATTTCAAACTTTTTTTTTCTCAGAGGAGGCCAAGTTTTGGTATTTAGGCATAACTCTTGATTCTAAACAACTTTTGTTAATAACATTTTGCTGAATTTTTGAAAATAAGGGTACTTTACTCTTGTACAATTTTTATATTTTTTGATTCACCCCGTATACTGATGAACTTGGAGCCATTCTAAGTGCACCTAAATTAGTTATCGGACATGCACCAACTTTTGGCAATATTGGATTTTTGATTGTGCAGCTAATAAAAAAAATCTCATTTGTTGCACACCCTTTGGACCACACTGTATATTGGTTTTTGGATAAAAATAATGCAAAGGTGAAAATAGAATAATGTTTAACTTGCAGTGCCCTGTAAGACTTTTCTATTGGTTTGTATCTATGTAAATACGATCTGTCCCAGACAGCACAATATATTCTAGGAACATTCTAAGAATCACCATTTTGGAACATTGTATCATTCCATGAAAAGTCCATGAATATATAGTCTGATGAACATTCCAGGAATGTGAAAATGGGAATCCAAAAAATGTGCATAGGTTATTCCCTCCTACGATTATTATTAAGATGTATGGGATATTGGAGGAAGATTCCTGGTATATCTTTGAAGTATATATGTTGGAAAGAAACTAATGCCTTTTATCACTTCATTTCATTTATTTGTTGTCTGCCTAGGTACCTAACGCGAGTAGTGTACATACAGGGTGAGTTTTTAGTACCGGCTCGGTCGATAACTCCACTACTATAGAAGATAGCGAAAAAAGTTGTATATAAAAGTTGTAGCCACGGATATGCTCCTTGCTCAGAAAATATTTAGATTTATACAGGGTGATCCATAATTACGTGGTGATGCAAACATGCATTTTTTTAAATGAGACACCCTATATATTATTCCATATTCAGATTCCACTAATGATTTCCGTTCTTCCAATATAGGGCATTGTTACATTATACAGGGTGTTTCAAAAGTTATGACCATTTTTATATCCAAATCGCGGACAACACTGTATATCAAAAAGTAATGAATCAAAAATTATTTTTTTTACATGAGAAGATTAAAAAGATCCTCTAGTTTTGAAATCGGCTATAAAAGAAGCCCGCGACGCTTATTCGTATACAGGGTGATGTAGAATGCAAAATCCAAATTTTCCCTTTTTTTTTCAAATGTAACCCCCAATATTTTATTATCCCAAAGAACTGCTTTTAATATGCTCTTTCATCTTTGTATAGCACTTATTGTACCTACGTCCATCAGTTTCCGAGATATTTCGATTTTTCGGTAAATTTAAAATATAGCCTCTATTTGTGTACTGAAATTTATTTATTTTGAGAAAGTACTATCTGATTTGTTTTTTATTTAACGAACAACTAAATTATAACGTCTTGATAGTATTTGATGAAGTCAAAACCCTAAATCATCGATATAATAAGGTCAAGTATGCTGAGGAAACAATTTTGTAGGCGTCATGCATAATTATCAAGTAGTTTTATCAGGTAGGCTTTGAACAATTGACAGTTTTCATAACCTACTCAATAATTCCACACTGTGTGAAAAACTAGCTTTGAAAATTAATTTTTCCATTGAGGGTATTTAGGAGAATCTTTGAGAAATTGTCTACTTGCCTCTAGAATGTATCAACTATGAATAGCAATATCCAGAACGGAGGCACTTTAAAACTAATGCGTTTGAAAGATTGAAGAATCATTTTATTTGGACTGTGTCGTTTCATATTTCATAGCCTACCTGATACATCTGCTTGATAATTATGCATGACGTCTATAAAATTGTTTCCTCAGCACACTTGACCTATATTATCTCGTTAGTTCAGTGTTTTGACTTGATCAAGTATTATTATCGCCTTATATTTTAGTTGTTTGTTAAGCAAAAACAAAATTTAGTAGTATTTTCTCAAAATAAATAAATTTTATTAAACAAATAGAAGGTATATTTAAAATTTGTAGAAAAATCGAAATATCTCAGAAACTAATGAATGCAGCCATAATAAGTGCTATACAAAGATGAAAGAGCATATTAAAAGCAATTCTTTGGTATAATAAAATATTGGGGGTTACATTTAAAAAAAGAGAGAAAATCTAGATTTTGCATTCTACATCACCCTGTATACGAATGTGCGTTGCGGGATTTTTTTATAACGTACTTAAAAACTAGAGGATATTTCTAATCCTCTCATGTAAAAAAATAATTTTTGATTAATTACTTTTTGATATACAGTACGTTCATTTGACCGTGATTTGGATACAAAAATGGTCATAACTTTTGAAACACCCTGTATAATGTAACAATATCCTACATTGGAAGAACGAAAATCATTAGTAGAATTGAATATGGAATAATATATAGGGTGTCTCATTTAAAAAAATGCATGTTTGCATCACCACGTAGTTATGGATCACCCTGTATAAATCAAAATATTTTCTGAGCGAGAAGCATATCCGTGGCTACAATTTTTATATACAATTTTGGTCGCTATCTTCTACAGTAGTGGAGTTATCGACCGAGCCGGTATTAAAAACTCACCCTGTATATAACCTAGCATCCGACTCATACAGTGTTTTGGGCAGCATTGATTTAGGCACTATAATTATAGCGATTAATGAAAAAAAAAGGATATATAAAACGGAACCTCTATTTATAATTGTATAAGTTTAATGTACACATTAAAAAAACACATGTCATTGCACGGAGTCGTCCTTCCGTATTATCCTGCAAAATAAAAAACCCGTTTAATTTTAAGGCATACGATGTACATTCAAATACACTTCATTAGCTACAATGATAAATTTTCACCAAAATGTTGTCGTATTTTAATCAATTTTAGTACCTACATTTAGAGCAAAAAGTGGGTACCACGTAAGAGAATAAATACTGGAAATTCATAGTCACAAATATAGCAAATGTCTTGTTAGTGGTTTTTATTATATACTAAGTGCTAGAAGGTCGGTAATTTATAGAAACAAAATAGTTATACTCACCCTAGATGAAGTTATAAACTAAATAACAAGTAAAATCACCTTCCAGAACACGGATACTGATAACTATCCAATTATCGCAGGAGAAAAATGCACAAGCACACACATGAAACAGGCACCACCAACCACCGCCACCGTAACGACTGAAGCTAACCTCAAAATTCTCAAACCTAACCTAACCTGCAACGGTGCCACGCCACGCCTACATTAAGAATCATATCAAAAGGCATATTCAAGGATTAGTCTTTAGATAATATTATTTTATGAATATTATCAGAATATTTTTACCAACACGTTCATTGAATAATCATGACGTAGTACTCCTAGCACGTCCTCATGGGAATGAAACCAATAAAAACGTCCATAGAACATTCTGTTAATGTTCTGAATATTCTCAATCTATTTTGAATTAAATAAGAATATTCCAGGAATATATTGTGCTATCTGGGGTCGTTCCTATAGATTATTCAATAGCCTTCTGAAAATAATATAATAATAGTAATATGAATTGTTTCCCATTTTTCAAAATAGCTGGTGTCAAAGTGAAAATAGAAATGCGTTTCTTGAATTTTTAGTATTCTCACAAGAATAATGTAATTCGGTCATATTGAATACAGCTAATTGAATTTCATTAGGTTATATAATATGCTCATTTTAGTTCACTATTTATGAGAACATTTTGTCATCAAATGACGAAAAGTGCACCTGTTGATATTTGTAATAAAAAAAACAGTTTAAGGTTCTTAGAGATCTATGATTACAAGATTCGATTCACTGTTTCAGTATAATGATATAGCTATTCTCACTCTTGATAGTCCAGTAGAGTTCTCCCATCAAATAAGGCCTATATGTTTACCAAGTGGAAGTGGCGATCACTCCGGCAAAACTGGAACCGTCATTGGATGGGGCAGCCTGAGAGAAAGTAAGAATTACATTTATCTTTTCTGTACTCCGAATACCTTGCACATTACTATTTATGATATTTTTTAGGATAAGTTTTAAAGCATCTTTTAGTTGACTGTACGTCGATTTTATATACAAAATTTGAGGTCATAAAAAGATACAGCAGGCTGGTGGAGTGTGCGGAAGAACTAGGAAACCAGGCCAGACACTAACTGTGTCAGTCCTTGGCTTATCAAACTTTTGCAAAGAGCCTACCCACCAAGTGTTTGTATCTCGATATGAGGGTACAGTGAACCTTTAATGGTGCAAATTGTAGATAAGGTGTACTTTACTACGTAACAAAGACAACGGTATCTGTCAGAATGATCTTAACAGGCTGCTACTTGTAATTCCATATCAAATGAATAGTACTTTGCGCTGCTGTTTCTTTGACTTTGTAATTTCGAGGGTAGTCGTTTATGAAAAAGAAAGTCCAAACTTTGAGAATATGTTGCAAATATCGCACCCATAAACTGAAGTTTTAAATTTCATGAAAATGATGTCTATTTCGCAAACTAGGTCGTGTTATAATATGAAAGAATCTTGTCCATTTGGACTTTCGCGCAGTCGGGTAGATGAGCCTCTCAAAGAAATTTTATATAGTCAATCTACGCCACGGTTTATAGCAGTCGAAAGCATGCACGTAATAGTGGGCAATCGATGATTCGGAAGATTTTGACTCTTTTGGCTTACATCATATAACTGTGGAGCAAATTCAACTAATCGTTTGGAGAGTCACGTTACTGCTTTCATTTGATCACTTGTGCCGTGTAGGCATTCTCCTAAATTAGTTTGCATTCAATGATTCTCCTGCTAATAATTTATGTTCTTCACGTATTTCCATCGACACCTTTTCATTACCCACGTTGACAATGTTGGTGTTCCACCTTACACAGGAATTGTTATTGACTCCGGCATTGTTTTGGCTTGACATCAACACTTTCTCTCTAGCACAATTCAATTTCAATTCATTCAATTTTATTACCATTAATACATGTCGAAACCCATTCTTACAAGTCAAGTGTAATTCTAAAACTTTCAGAATTTAACACAAAATAAAATAAATGAACACAAAATATATATTCATTGAAGTTACGCATTAAATTTTCCACCCTATAAACTAACCAAATTCTGTTGACTTTTAAGAATATATCAGACATATAATTTTAGATACATATCTATGTATAGTATGAGCTGCCTAGACATCAACTGTCTGTATTGCAGCTCACCCTATGTGTGTGTGTGTGTGTGTATACATGCAAATTTGCAAAAATAAATTACAGACATGACACGAGGTAGTAATTCAAAATTTATTGGTGAAGTTATTCTGAACAAAGCTTAGGAAAATTAATATGGTTGATGTTTGACTGCACAAGAGATGGGAGTTTCACTGGTCGAAATGGTAGAAACAGCAGGATTGTAGGAGGAACCAAAAGATGACTAATCATGGAAAGGTCTACAAGTTAGTGAGTGCATGAGAAGTAGGAGCATATGAACTTAAATTCTAGTTATCCTATACCAGGGGATGTTCACGCACAAGGCAGTGCCTTCTGTGAATGACCTTCATTTATTCATGTACCTTTTGAAATGAATAAATAAATAATAATAATAATATAGGTACCCGCATACATACATATACGCAACGTATACATAATATAAAGAGAACGTGAATGCTGAGGTGGAGAGAAAAAAACCAAAAAAAACATTGTGGATTTCATTTCACGATACTTCGGATAAGTTTAGAATATTGTAAAACTGATGCGAATCATTTGTGATGAATTTTTTTACTTTCATTTTGAAACTGGCAGTTTTATTTATTTGCTTAAGATTAAGAGGAAGCTGGTTATAAAATTTGGGGGCCAAAAAGAAGAAAGACCTTTGACAGACTGTTTTTTTTTTGAAAGTTTTAATAACAAGGCTTTGATTGGTATACGATCTTATCGAATAAGTAACATTAACTATTTTCCAGTTGGGATTATTATGAAGCTTCAGTATACAGTAACAGGTTATAGCAGTTTGATATCCAAAAGGCCTGAGTAGTATGGATATGCCGGTTCTGATCCTCCCTGAAGGTCATTCAAATGGGGTGGGGATGACCTTGGTTTCCATATTTCATGAGGTGTATTGACGTGGGTTTTTCTTATAGGTGCCGGTTCTGATCCTCCCTGAAGGTCATTTTGTAACGTTGTCTTTCCAAAAGTGATCGTATCTTAATGGGGCTTTTTAAATGGGGTGTTGGGTAACCTTGAGAGTTCCAGTTCACATTGTGCTTATAGACACTGATTTTGAAATATTTGTCATTAGTGTTTGTATTGGTTATTTGCGTAACCTTGAGGTTTTTTTGTGTTATTGTATAGCTGCTTATTTTGAACGTCCTTGAATGTGATTATTGAGACTGATATTTCTTTGCGGTTTTGAGAAGAATGCACGGTGACGTATCTTCACCTTGATGGTATCTGTATAAATAGTGTACTAACGGTGCTAGTGATCAGTAAAAGTCGAGAGACGATCGGAGTATATTCCCGAAGTATATTGTGTACAGATATAAATTGGTGAGCACCCTTTTATATTATTTATCCAACAGTAACATTATTTGTTTTTCTTTAAACAATGTCTGTCACTACCTCTGAATTGCATGAAATTAACAATAAAATCAACTGTGAACTCAATAACAAAATACCGTTCAGAACTTTATCTTCATTAACTGTAAACAAAGCCCATACAATTAAGAATCTGTCACCAGTCAAATCAAAATTTGGTGAATGTCTAGTAGCAACACTATTAGAAGATAATGCTGATGAGTTCAAAGTATGGTTACCGAAAAGAGTAACGGAACATATGTCTGAAGCGGTGATCAAAGAGATAAATGAATCACAAAATAAATATTCACTATCATATATAGGTCAAAGTTCACCTAAAACACCAGGCACTCGCTCCAAATGTTTGATGAAATTTGATTATATTCAACAATAATATATTTGGTGATGAGGTAGTACAGATTGTGTTGGGTATAAATAATATAATGGTTACTCCCATGTATTGGACCCCGATATATGGAAGGTAAATTCGAGATAAAAAAAAAACATTTGTTTGTAGCTGATATTAGACGTTCCGTTTGTTTCAGAAGCAGACTAACTCTCCATTCCCATTATATAATGTGGATGCAGTATTCGGCAATGGGGTGGCCTGAAGCAAAAGATCTACGTAGTGCCATCCAGAGAATTGCATGCCAGTTGGTGGATTTGATTTTCGATGAGGAACATTCCACAGCGTATGACTTAAGTATCTGCTGGGATGATGAAGAGGTCGAACGAAAGAGGATACTAATAAGGAAATATGAAGCAGGGGAAAAGTTATGCAGACAGTATTTACGTGAAGAATGTACCGTCGACCAACTATGTGATGGAATGATTAATAATCAACTCAAACCATTTTTGTACGAAATAGTTAAATACTTACCTCAAGATATTATTATCAAATATCGCCTTCTAGATAAGGAATGATAACTGTATACACCGTGTGTCGTTTTATATGTATAAATAAAAAACTAAATGTACTAAAAAGCTGTTTTATTTCTGCGAGTTAGATATAATAAAAAATCAGAGACACTTAGTAGGAATGAATAAGTCCATTTTGAATAGATCCATCAAAGGCGTTGTAACTAATGCACGAATCATGAATTATCAATGCATACACCTTCGTATTCGCTGGGAAAGAAGATCTGGTTTCAAATTCCAATGATATATCCACAGTTGAGAGCTGAAGGTTATCAGGTTGATGACTGCAGTCAATCACAAATAGAGGATTGTCACTAAACTCCTTTATGTTAAGAATTGGTTCTGGAATGTCCTTGTTATAAAATGTTCTTTGGAAGCTCTCAAATGCATAGTAAGCTGCAGTATTTAGCTTTCTGTTGAAATCTAGGTTCCATCGTTCATACGGATATACCTGATTATTCAACTTTAATCGAATTGAATTTATGTTGGCATGAATGAACTTAGTGATATCCTCTTTAGGATTTTCTGCTAATTTTGAGTCTTGAAATCCAACGATAACAAACAAAGGCCTCTCCAGTTTGTTGGTTGTTCGAATTGCCCAGACGTCTGATGATGTTGAGCGAAGTGATGGCAGTTCATACAAATCCCAAGAGCGAAATGCTACCTTAATCCTTGAATTGAGACTGTTTTTATTCAATCGCTGTAGAAGTTTTACCTTGTATCGATCTTCAGGAACAATATGTTGAACCTTCCATTCAATCTTCGATATTGTTAACTGAGCGTCACATTCACCAACAAAGCAGTTTTTGAAAGATCTTGCAATTACCAAGACGAGCTCTTGTTTTATATTCAGAATTCCTTTTTTGTAGTCCTCTGCGAATCCCATTATATGCTTTAGAGGTATCCTACCACTGAATACTTTGCTGTTTAAATCCCATATCGCTAAATTATCAGCATTCAGGCCCCATCCGGTACATAAAAGTGTATGGGCTGCACTTTTACCATGTGAAATCATTGTTTTCATTGTTGAAGTTATTCCAGGATTCCGCACGACAACAACTTTTTCACCACCCATATGCAGAGAAATTTCATCAAATAAAAAGGATAGAGCATTATTAGATAGGTAGCACGTCTTCGTTGCATCTGCTGGGGTAAACGTTCCTTCAATGTAAATGTAACTGTCAGCAATATTTAAAATGAGATCTTGGAAATTTATCGGTATATGAACAATATCGGAGTTCTTGAAATACGGCGAACCGTACGGCTTGTATGTGTATTCATGAAGGCTGGCTAAGGAACGGTCCATGATAGGTTCCTCAAAAACATCCAACGTCTCACTTGATACGTGCAGAACCATTTTTTTTGGTAAGTTGCAGTCCTATAGATTCGAGGAACTTACGATTCAGTAGAGAAATTTTCGATGCTGTATCCTTGGCGGCAGACGAACGACGAATAACGTCAATTCTCTGATTTCGTCGTATTTTATGTCTACTTGTGTGAACTTTCTTGACATTTTTCAATTGGTATGAACCTACGTTGTACAAAAAACCCATCTTGCTGAATTATGAAGCTTGTTTTAAGTTAAACGTCGCAATTCCAATTTAACGATTACTTTTTCACCACGGAAGTTGATTAGATTCCCATCGTCATCCAAAATTTTAAGTGTGATGTTGTCGATAAACTGACGTCCGCTTGGCTTTACGCTCATATATATTACATTCTGTGGCTCCTTTGTTAGTTTGAATCCTGGCTCGACGTCTATGTCAAACTCGTAAAGAGTGTGCATTTCATTTCCATTGTGGTACGCGCCAGATATCAGTCCACAGTCGATTCTTATCAATCTAACTGTAGTTATATTAACCGGTAAAGTTGACACATGTATTTCGTCATGTCCAAAAATCTTCGGTTCAAACCCAATCAAAGATGCGATTGAGTTAGGAAAAGATAAGTCAACATCATACGCTGAGTATAGCTCACACTTTAATGTATTGTTGTTAGCTTTGAGAGAGAACAACTCATCAGTTGTGGGCTTAGGTGGGTGTATACTGATGGGCTTTATTGTCCTTTGTAAATATTTATTTAGTTCATCGATTTCGTAGGTACCTGGCGGAATATATATAATTTTGAATTTGGTGTTATCTGTTGGATACCTCAAAGCGATTAGATTATTTTCTTCGTGTACGTTGAATATTGAGTTGTAGGAGTAAAAACCTATTAGACCCAAACCATACTGGGCGCTAGTATCTAGCTCAATTGGTGGATAGAAATTAGCCGACAACTCGCTGTCATAACCCGTCAACGTAAGTGTGTAAGACATGACTGATGGGGTGCAAAAAAAGGTAACACTTTATATATCCAAACAGCAACATTTATTGAAAACAGCAATTGTTTTTTTGATTATTATTCTTTAAAGTAATATCATGTAAATTACAATAACAACAAAATATTTTTCTTGGCGGCGGCCCATCTGCTTGATCGCCACTCTGATGTGTATCATAATGCTCCCAGCAGAATTGGAATCGCTGCATGTCCGGGTCTTCCTTCAAGTGTAATGGTAGTTTGTACCATACATGTGCTATTTCATTAGGTGCGCATGCTATGAGTACTTCTTTTGGTATGTGAGCAAGTTCCTCTTCTGTCATGTTCAACAGACTTCTTTCCTTTGAGAATGCTTTCAGGGAATAACTCATTTTTCTAATTGTTTCACGATCCATTTTTATTAGCTTTCTGCTTTTCCTCGGAAAGGAATCGTAGACACAAATGTCCACACCAAAAAGTATTGAAGTTCTGCTGTCGTCTGAGATTATACAAGATCTTAATTTTCCTTGATTGATCGAATAAATACTTCACTAGCTCGTTCGTTGGTGGTAGGTTGCCGAAACTATCATAATACAACACCACCATTCCCCGTTTTATATATGATACCCAATGTGACCCACCCCCACTCTTGCTATCTAAGTTGATAATGGCTGACTCATTCCAGAATGGACCTTGTTTAGGTAGATCATCACGCATAAAAACTCCTCTGAAATACGGTATTTTTAGCTGTTTGGCATAATAAACAAGGTCGTTGTCTGTCAGCGGTCGTTGGGGTAGGGTTTTTAAAAGTTTTTTGAAGTCCGAGCTTTGATAAACAAACCCAATCCTTTGCGGTATGGTTTCAAATATAAACCACTGCCAATTTTATTCATACCGGAGATAGATGTAGAATTTTTTTCTCGTGCTGAATTTATTGCTTTAGAGGTCCTAACAATATTTGCAATACCCCCAGCGAGACTGCCTAATGCTGAGAGACCTGCAAAAATTGGTATCAAGGGTAGAATTCCACCTACTTTTGGAATAGGTATAACTCGCGGAAGGCGAATACGTCGTTTCCCTCCCAGAGACTTGATATGCTTCCGGGCGGCTAATAATGCTGCAGAAGTTGCTTTTCGTAGCACGTTATTATCTTGCTTATGGTTCGAAAATCTCTTCATATTTTTGCGAACTCTGTTTAGTATCCCTGAACCAAAATGCACCTTCTTTGTAGCCTTCCTCATTTTCCTACGCACACATTTTTTCTTATTCCTTCTACGTCGTGATCCATAACCCATTCCCGCATGATGTTTTACACGTAATGCATTCCACAATTTTTTACGCATGCATTTTTTCCTACTGCGCCCACGTCGTGATGCAAGACCCATTCCAGTGTGACGCTTTACTTTCATAATATTTGTAACTAACCAGGCAGCTGCTTTTTCTCCGAAGTTTGCATCAGCTGATTTGACTCGTTTCCAGGCTTCTTGTTGAAGCAGGTAGTCAGCCGAGTGTCTTGTAGCCAAGTCAGATTTGCGGTATGCAAGGTCGTGCTGTAAGCAAGCCGCGTCTAATTTATTGATTCCTTTTTGGCCAAGAGCTAGCCTTTCCTCCACGCGCGTGCCCGGCCCACAAAACTGATAAAAGGGTAAATGTGCTTCGAATGGCAACTTATCTATCAACTTGTTAACAATTCCACCACCAGTTTTGGAAATGCTGCTACACCTTCTCCCAAGAAGTATCGGCATTTAAATAAAACATATATAAACAACTGCGGCTTATATACGGTTAAGTCGTTGCACGATGAAGGTGACAAAACAAGATCAGGAATTAAGTATTAGCAATATTGATGTAAAGGTCACGGATTTGGAAAATAATACTTCTCATCATCGACATGGTATACTACTACCATCCACGATTCGTTGTATTATTGTTGGCCCATCAAACTGCGGAAAAACCAATGTGCTGATATCTTTGTTGTTGCATCCTGATGGGCTTTTCTTCGAAAATATCTATATATTTTCAAAATCGCTTAATCAACCCAAGTATACATTCATAGAAAAAGTAATGAAGTCGATTGATGGATTGGGATATCATGCATTTACCAATAACTCTGATATTCTACCACCATCAGAAGCCAAACCAAATTCAGTTTTCATTTTCGATGACGTTATATGTGAAAATCAAAATGTTATCCGAGAATACTTCAGTATGGGTCGACACAAAGGTGTGGATTGCTTTTATTGCGTGCAAAGCTACAGTTGGATACCAAAAAGGGTGATTAGAGATAACGCAAATCTGATTGTGTTGTTCAAAGTTGACAACACTAACCTCTCACATGTTTTTTCAGATCATGTGGCACCCGACGTAACCTTTAAGCAGTTCCAAGATATGTGTGCAATGTGCTGGAGGGAGAAATATGGGTTTCTAGTAATTGATAAAGATAGAGAACTAAAAGATGGTCGGTACAGGAAAGGATTCGATAGTTTCATAAATCCACTGGTAGACTAGGAATATCATCAATTGAATGTGAGACTGCAATCAATGTACATCGCAGCTGTAGCATTACCATAACAAGTATGAAGCAGCAACAGAGCAGCATTGAGATTGCTCTCAAAAAAGAATTAGTGGAAGCAACAGAGTCTGTCCAAAAAAAATTTAATGCTGTAAAGAAAGGTCGCGACATCGATAACACAGCATTGGAACGGATATATGAACCTATTACGAAACAGCTGAAGACAATAGCGAATGCATCAGTTCATACACAATCGAAACAACCAATGCAAAACGTTGGTCATACAAGCACTCCTAAAAGACCACCATCTACATATCCAAATCAAACCCTTCCCTCTACTAGTACACCAAAAGGGGCGAGATTCGAAGAATTGACTTCCGCTGCTTTTTCCGGTATAACACCAATAAAGGAGTTACCTGATACACCATCATCAATTAATGAGAGGGAAAGAGATTCAGTTACTCAGTATGTATCTACAGCTAATTCAAGTGTGGACAGAGAGGCAGTTGCTGAGGTGCTGAAAAGTCATATAGATAATTTGAGAGCAGGACATCCGGCCTATGGAAGTGTTTATAATGTGAGGATCAACCCACAATCACAGAAGCTGTTAATGGGTGTACATGAAGTGGAATTTGATGATAAGGCGGTTTATTTATCGTCGGGTGATAAGACTACTAAATTCAAACTATCCCCAGACTTACTAGATATGATGTTTGTAGGAGATACACGAAACTCCAACTCAAAAACTCTACACACATTCAGGTCCATATTGAATCTAACTAATGTACTTCGCAAAGATTACACACCTCTTAATATTTACAATGTCGACGGATCTGAGTATTTCAATAAATTATTTAATATCCTATCTACATCATCCCCCATGCATTTGAGAGCCAGAGTTGGTAGGGGACATACACAAATGAAGATACCTAAGTATAAGATATTTAACACTAATAAACGCGACTTTGTGTACTGGAACGACATCAACGAGCTGATTGATCGATTGAAATTGCTATACAGCTCAAAATCAGCTGGTCATACAAACCACGACAACGAAATTTTATCTATAATAGAAGAATTGCGTGAAGAGGGCGTAATACGCTAATTTGGGGTATATATATTTGCGAGTTGAAAGATCCCACTAATAGTATAACGCTTTCGTAGCGATGCACAATACGATAGATAAGTTTGGTCGTCGCAGTTCTAAGCATACAACTGTACGTGGTATTCCAGGTATTGGTTTTAAACTTACACAAACTGGAAATTATGATATCAATGGAAAGCAGTTAAAGAATGTTGGTGATCCTACAGATGAAAATGACTCTGTTCATATAAAGTATGTTGAAAAAAAACTAAAAAGTACCGCTGATATGCTTGAAAGTATAGTGAATAGCAAAACGCTAGAATTGAGTGATGGCCTTGAGAAAAAGATTGATGTATTAACAACCAATTTGATATCCATTTTAGAGCAACTAGAGGTTCTATATAATTTTTGCCAGAAATTAGCTAGTGGAGTCAACAGGGAATTCGATGCTGAAGGTGGCCCTGTTTTACCAGCGTGGCTTGCAGGCTACACTTTAAATCAACTCAGACCATAGATCGGTTGATTTTTCATGATTAATGATCAGTTTCTTTTCTACAATCACCTGAGTCAGACCTCTACATGTAGATATGTCAGTTAACAGCGCAACAAAACGTGGCATAGCAGAAGAATTACACAAGGCAGTTCGGAAGAACTTTCGCCGTCGAAAAACTATCATAAAAGGTTTCGCTGACTTATGGCAAGCCGATTTAGCGGAAATGCAACCTTTTCATAAGGAAAATAATGGCTATAGATACATATTGGTAGTCATTGACTGCTACTCTAAGTTCTTATGGTGTAGAGCAATTAAGAATAAAGATATGCAAAACGTGACGGCTGCAATGCATGATATCCTGCAGGACGCTAGCTATCATCCAACCAATCTGCAAACAGATAACGGATCTGAGTTTTACAATCGCAAATTTTTTGATCTGATGCAAAGGTATGGAATTAACCATTACTCCACGTTCTCTACGAAAAAAGCAGCAATTGCCGAAAGAGCTATTCGTTCACTGAAACACTTGTTGTACAAGGAATTTTCTGCAAGAGGTAGTTACAAATGGATTACAATTCTGCAAAATGTCACTAACTTCTATAACAACAGGAAACATCGAACAACAGGATTGGCCCCCATCGAAGTCGATTTTCATACACGATTGAATGTGTATCGCAATCCAAAGGTAGCAGGCAGAAGTAAGCTTAAACTTGGGGACATTGTGAGAGTAAGCAGATATAAAGGTGTATTTGAAAAAGGTTACACCCCCAACTATTCTACGGAATTGTTTAAAATACGCAACGTTAACATTACAAATCCAGTCACATATATGTTAGATGATATGGATGGGCAACCGATAAGCGGCTGTTTCTACGAAGCTGAGCTAAAAAAGACGCAGTTTCCAGATGAGTATCTGATTGAAAGGGTCTTGAAGAAAAGAGGAACCAAGCTCTTCGTTAAGTGGTTAGGTTTCCCGAAAGAAAAAAATTCGTGGATAGACGTAAAAGATGTATTGTAATGATTCAATAATATATTTGAATGGTTTCTCGATAACTGTGTAAACTTATTTTATTAATTTTTTTGTTTGGATGATTTTTAGATTCGTTTATAAATAAAACAGTTGTTTGGACTAACTGTAGTTTTATTTTGTCGCATATATATATATATATTTACATTAATAATCATTGATTAATTTATTAGATTATTAAATCGGGCGACCTCGCTCGCTCTCCACCTGCGTCTCTCCTTCTTGGACAGGAACGGTGGGGGCATCCGCAGGACCGCCCTGTTTTCTAGGTTTGGTTTATAGGTGGGATAGTCATCGCTATCCCAGTTTTCTGAAACAAAAAGAGTGTTGTTTTGTAATGCGTGCGAAGATTGCAAGATGCAAAAGGTGAAAGGTGTATAAGGATATATTGCTAAATCTTACGAGGTTTCATTAAATTTAGATTTTTCAGGAATGATGGGTACACACGTTGAAAGTATCAATACCATATGATCAATACAAAACAAAAAATAATAAAAAATTGCTATGTTGGCGCATGTTGAAAGTATCAATATCATAGGATTGGTACAAAACAAAAAAAAGATGCTAAGTTGGTGGTGGTTTGATTTTTTCGCATTTAATGAACACATTTTATACCTTCAATCTGCACCTCTACACTGGTGGTGGCGACTTCATCATCCTTGTCTGTTCGTTTCCCCCCACGGTTGTCAGAAGCTGTAAAAAGAAAGAATTATCGATGAGTATATGGTTAGTTTGTAATAGAATACGTTTGCTTCGCAAAAAAGTAAAAACATGGAAAGATAAACTGTTTTTGATAAATTTTTAGTGTCATCAATAAAGGTAGCATTTCATAAACTCGGAAATAATTACTCATAAACAAACTACATAGGTACCTTCAGATGGTGCATGACCCTGTGCCAATCTTCGCCGACACCGCACCAGGTGATTCGCCATCGACGACGGCTTCACTAGATGGTCCGCGATCAGCGGACATTGCCGCAGACCAAATGTCCGGTGATCTGTGGTCGCTGCTGCCACACCACCCTGACATGCTCTCTCCCGCAGCCGCCTCGCCACTTCTGTGAAGCCGCTGTATCGGCTGTCACCCGGAATGACCCCTGGTGCTGAAAAGAAAAGAAGAGTACATTGTAGAAATACATATGAGTGGATACTAGCGAAAACAGACTTGCTGTATTTTGACTTGTTACTTGTACGAAATGTATACAATGGCAGAATAATGTTTACCTTGACTCAGGTGCTCCAGGTCCAAGATGTTGAATCCTATGGCTTCCATTCTCGTTCTTCCTCTTGATTATCTTGCTGTAATCTTGCTATAACTGAAGAACTGAATCACGAACTTCACTAAATAATTCTCGTTCAGCCACCGTATTTATACGATATTAGGGGACTAACGCTTCCCCTCCTCCGCTTCAATCCTCTCTTAGGGTACGTCGTTTCAGGAATATAGAAAGACCAACCCACCAGCCAATCGGCGTATAGACCATTAAGTACGTTATATGCCTTGTCAACGCATTCGCACGTCATCAACTGCTATTGAAACGGGAATATAGAAAGATCAACCCACCAGCCAATCGGCGTATAGACCATAAATCCCTATTGGTGGAAATGTTATATGCTTTGGCAACGCATTCGTACATCATCAACTGCTATTGAAACGGGAATATAGAACGACCAACCCACCAGCCAATCGGCGTATAGACCATAAATCCCTATTGGTGGAAATGTTATATGCTTTGGCAACACATTCGCACGTCATCACCTGCTCCTGAAATACTTTGTCGCCCAACCCCAACCATGCTAATTTAGATCTGTGTACCACTATATCGATATCTGAAACCAACAAGAATTGTGGATGCTCCCACCAATATAACCTTATTGGATGTGATAGTTTCACCCAACCCACCCATCTAAAGCTTATTGGTTGTGATTGTTTCGCCCATCCTCCCCATCCAAGTATTCGTCCCCTCCGCTCTGATTTTACAACTGAATTATGTTGTGAATTTTTGGGTATAAATACAGCTTCATTCTGTAAGGCTTTTCAGTTCTACGTTCTTCAGAAAATCGTACCGTTCCGCAGAAAAATATTGTATATCATACCTATATCACCAACATTATGGCCGCAACCAATAATCAAGATGTTATAGTCGTCGGGGACGACTTACGGGCCATCCTGCAGGAGTTCGAAGATGAGGGGTTGCCTTTTACGCAGCTGGCTGCAGATGTCCAAGAAGAACTTGGAGAATTCGTCCATGTGAACCCACCAGCTGAAAACAACACCAGTGTGAACACCCCTGCAGCAATAGGAGCTGGCGTGGATGCAACGGAAGCAGCCGCAAGTGCAGTGCCTGTCCTGGCAACCAGTGTGAATACTCCTGTAGCTATAGGAGCTGGCGTGGATGCGATGCAAGCGTCCACAAGTACAGTGCCTGCGATAACGAGTAGAAAAATAAAAAAGGCACCTTCCAAGCCTTTTGGAGCATTATTGCGGCAGACATTGGAAAAATCAAATAAACCTCCAAAAACAGAGATCGAAGACCAGACGGAAGCGTTGAGGAGTACTGTTCAACGCATCAAGGATGAAATAGCAAATAATGAGCGGCAACTGGTAGAGGAGCTGGCACTGAACGATAGTCTCCAAGCAGCACAAGTTATCGATGAGCAAAAGTTGAAACAGCTAGACGATGAAAGGAAGCGTGTAAAAGAAACCAAGACGAGGAGAAAGCGACAGTTGGATGATTGCAAGAAGAGAATCGACACCCTACGAGTGACATCAACTCAAAAAAGATGCAAGCTGACTGAAGAGAAGGAACGTATTATATCTTTCTTTGAGTTGTAAAATAAACAGCAAAATATTATATATATATTTATATACATTATATGTATCGATTTGCCTCATATTACGAATATTGAATAAAAATAAAAAAAAGGTATGATCTTTTATTTGATGATGGTATATTGTGTAAGTACCAGCGGGCTAACAGAAACGGTAAATATACCTTGTGGATTAGGGTGTGGCTTTACAGTACCCACCACCCAACGCCACCGATGTTCCACAAATAAAATGAAGAGGTGGGGAGGTATGGAGGGGGCTTTAGTGTGGGGAGCTTAGAACATAAAAGGCAGAGTTCTTGTCAATGAAAAACATAGTGCAGAGTCAACTGGTACAGTAATACAACTAGCAGCGAAATGGACTTCACTACAGAGTCAAACGGACCTTGCGACTCCACGTCTTGGATGCAGGATCAAGAGGACAGTTCCAGCATATGGAGTATGGAGACTGCGGTACCGGATGATGAGACACCCGACCAATCTCATTGGGCGGTGGCGAGACCACCGATGGACCATGGACCATGCGACTCCACAGTACAGCCGCTGGGGTTCCTGTTGTCTACTATAGACAGCTCATCAGATAACAGCGATGATGATGATGATGCTGATCCTTATCGTCCAGATGGTCCATCAAACCTTAGAGGTGCGCGGATAGAACTGCCTTTTCTCATAGATAGCGAGGAGGAGACATGAGGTGCTATTATTAAATTATAAAGAGATTTTTTTTGTATTAACCAATAAACTTGTTTTTTTAAATCGTACCTTTTTTCAAAAAACCTTACCATCGTGACAGAAAAAAATTCATCGAGCGTGGGCGGCTTTGCCAACAAACGATCTTTCTAAAAATTTTATTCAGTGGTGTACTTTATTTTCTCATTTTTTATCAGTCTTCCAATTTTGTCTATCTCGATTTTTTCATGCTTCTAACGTTTTTTTTTCACTCTTTTTTTCTGAAAAACCACCGTTTTGAAGGACCGTTGAAGATCACATTTGGCCCTCAAAATGCGTCAAAATGGGCCTCCGCCGAGCCTTTGTATGCGCGGCGAGATAAGGTGGGTCGACGGCGGAGCCGTCGACCCACCGCCCGTGTCGATGTTAGTCGACGGCGCAGCAGTCGACCTAACCTCCACCTTTACCGAAACTTAGCACGACCCAGTAAGCACTATGTGTAATTGGAGACTATGCACTATCCTGTTGTCTTAGAAACCAACCTATAATTTTTTTCACCCGGGGTTTCGGGCAGTCGGGTAGTCGACGGCCCAGCCGTCGACCTAGTCTCTGCCTTTACCGATACTTATCACGAACCAGTAAGCACTATGTGTAGTTGGACACTATGCACTATCCTGTTGTCTTGGAGACCAACCTATAGTTTTTTTTCGCAGATATTTTTTTATAGACTAAACTTTTTTTTAATATTTTTTTTATTTCTCATTTTATTAACCAGAAAAGAACTAGATTTCAAAATCGATATATATATATATTTGAATTTATTTATTTTTAATTATAAGACATACATAAAAAATATTGTAATAAAAAAACACATTTGTACATTACTACTATCTTAGAAAATTTTACACAAATATCTAACACCTGCATACAAATAAATACAAAATTAAAAGTTTTTGTTCACATATTTTTTTTGTTACTCATTTATTAAATAATCTCATAATCGATATATTTATATATTTTTTTTCAATTATAAGATATACATAAAATTACATTTGTACATTGCTACTATTCTATAAAAATATTATTAACTGAAACACTAAATTTGAGAACAAGTATAATTTATTTTCTGTAATTATTATACATGAAAAGTTATTAATTATAAAATATATATTTTAACAATAATATTTTTATACATACATGAAATTTTATTAAAATTGAGTAATACATTTTTTGTAATTATTGTACATGAAGATTTATAAAAAAATAAAATATACATTTAAACAGTAATATTTTTATATACACATGAAATTTTATTAAAATTAAAAAATACATTTATATAATAAGATTTTTATATATTCAATGAAAATTTGTTAAAATTAAAAAATATATATTTAATAACAATTATATATACATGAAAAATTTATTAGTTAAAATATACATTTATACAATACTATAATTATAAAATAAAGATGCTATACAAATATCTAACTCTAAATATATACATATAAAACCCTAATTCTAACTATAAGGGAAAGTGTAGTATATATCTATATATATACTATATATATATATATACTACACACCCTTCTGGTTTTGAGACAGACAGATCGGATGGTAATCCACGGATTCGATCGTCGCTATCTGTCCCTCCAGCTTTGCTATCTTCGCCTCATAATTTTCTATCTTGGAGGCTCTCTCCTCCAGACCTTCAAGCTTACCGCCGGCTTGCCGCAACTTCACGTCCTGCTGCTGAGCTTCTTTCCGACGTTGCTGCAACTTCGATTCCCTCGACAGTACTTCCTCCCGAAGTTGCTGCAACTCCACCTCCTGCAGCAGAACGTCGCCCCAAAGTTGCCGGCTCGACTCTTCGGCGGTTCGCTTCTCCTCCCTGGCGGCCGATAAGATCTGCGGGAACTGGTCCTCCTTCAGTTCCTGCACCCTCACCCTTGCGTCCTGCAGTTCCTTTCTCATCTTAGCAGTCGCCTTGGCAAGCAGCGAGCCAGGATCCTCCTCCACAGTCTGGCTGCTCCCACTACTGGTCTGGCTGCTGCTGCCGCTACTGCTTCCGCTACTGCTTCCGCCACTGCTTCCGCTACCGCTGCTACGTTGACTGGCCTCGTGCGATGTCAGCGACTCGAGGGACGATTGAGTCGCTGATATCCGCGGTGTCCTGGGTGTACGCGGCAAGGCCTCCAGGATGTCAGCCGGTGCCGGTGAAAATGATGACTGGGCATCATTAACCGCAAGAGGTTCCGGGCTTCGACTTGCCTGATGAAGCTCCGAAGATGTCGTCGTCGATGACTCCACTGGAGCAGTAACAAGCACATTCTGATGCACTATAATTTTGTGTGCTTGATTCTGATCCGGTGGAGTAATCGACAACGGCAATGTCGGGGTAGCTTCCTCAACAACCGCCGAAGTCCGGACGGGTGACTCTCGCAAAAAAGGTGGTTCCGTTACAGTCGGAGCCTCGTGCAATACGGAGAAGTCTACCGTCGACTCCGGTACAGCAGCGGAAGTGGCAAACTGGGGTACAGGTTGCCGAAATCGAGCTGTGTAAGTCTTGCATGCCGACTTACACAGCTTAAATTTGGCACCCTCATTTCGCTTCCGCTGCGTTGCCGAACTCGACGGTACTCTTACAACCTTCTTTCGCGGCTCTTTTTGCATCGCAACCACTTTTTTTTGCGATTCATCACCATCTACCTTCTTGGGGCGTTTGGTACCCGTCATCATCTTCATAGGCGCCGTCCTTTTCCTGGTGGTAGGACTTGCGCGTACTTGCGAGGGACCAGCCTTGGCAACAGGCGATCGCGATAGCAGTGTCGATCGCTTGGGTGAGCTTTGAAACTCATCTTCTGAGTCGTATTCGATGGGCATCTGTAACAATAAAGAGAAAACCATATTTAGAAACATATCCATGAGGGTAGTTGGTAGAGCGGTCTCCCAAGTTAGGATAAAATTATTTTTACTTACACTTCTCTTCAGAGACATGGTTCGTAGCTGGTTAGTTGGTGGCTGGTAGAGAGATGTATTCTGGCGGCAAAAGCTGGACAGAATGATTTCTACCTGTCCTCGCCTGCACTTTTAAGACCTCAATCCACCAATCAGATAGTTCGAGAGTAGGGGTAGAGGCAGAGGTGTACGCCCACTCCTCCAATGGGGATGAAAGACAGCCCACATCCCTACCCTATCAACTCCAATGTCGCCATGTTTTTTTTTGTCTCTTTCTACATCAATGTGTATTTAGAACTTATGAAATATTTCATGAGTTTGAATACCTGGAGCGGTAATGATTTTTTAAGTATGTATTAATAGATGTGTATGCCTTAAAGAGGGTAGCCATGGGGCACCATTAAATTTTAAATGGGTATTTATAGAGGCTTACCTTTCTTCATGGAATAACCTAATCTTAAAGATGGGGTGGCAATAACAAATTTTGTTAATGGCTTAGGGATTATATAGAGGCTTACCTCTCTTCGTGGAATAATCTAATCTTAAAGATGAGGTGGCAATAAAAAATTTTGTTAATGGCTTAGGGATTATATAGAGGCTTACCTCTCTTCGTAGAATAACCTAATCTTAAACATGGGGTGGTAATAAAGTTTGTTATGGACTTAGGGATTAAAGAAATAAACTGTATTATGAGTTTACGAGACCCAAAGGGTCTCATTCCCCGAAACACTCCGACTGCTAGGGACAGCTCGCCTTTTCTATAATTATACTCGTTTAAATAAATATCTCAAAGTTTTCTTGTGGATATATTTATTGATTAATACAATTTGAAATTTTCTTATGTATATATTAACATACCAAATAAAAGTAACTGCAATACACAAAGATTTAAATATCAATTCTAAAACTACAAATATAATACGTTGAAAGCAACTTAAAATTCCAAGACTCCACTAACAACTATTCAAGATATTAAATTCTGCAGCAACCAAAAAATTATGAACAGACAACTTGAATCTAAAACTATGAATCTAAAAGAAAGACACTCTATGTATTAATGAAAATTATGATCTGCTCTTTCGGCTAACGACTCGTCTTTCAGAACTTTCATATGTGGTTGCGGATGTGACGGAGGCGGTGTCCTAATCCACGAATCAATAGCCTCACAAACTCTCAATGCACATCTCCCATTCGTGTTTTCGGAATGGTAGTCACACTTTTTGCTATGAACACTCTGCTCTGCTCTGCTCATGCTCACGTTAAGACAGATACTATGATCTATAGCCTCAATGTTCACTATCTGTATGTTTTTCAAGTTTAACATAGCTACAGCTCTCACTACATACTCATACTTCTGATGGCCCTTAAGAAAGATTTTATCGCTGTTCCTGATATGTTGTTTCATTATTTTCATGATTTGTTGCGCATTTGTATTTCCACTACTGTATCTGATGCCATGATTATATTTTTCCAAAAACTTGACGCTTCTTTGATCTTTTACGCTCAGTTCATTGAATTTAATGACGGGTTTAAGCACATAATGAAATAAACTTCCACTTTTCTTAAACCCTATCTCTTTTGGAACAAACGTAGACTGGATATTATATCCTTGGATATCTAGAACAACTATAGTCATTTTTGAAGTCTCACAATGAATCTGATGTAGATTGTGGGTAGTCTGAGTTTAGGTTAAATAAAATGTGCCAACTTTATTCTGCAAACATATATTTAATACTATCACACTTTACAAGCTTACAGTAACTTAAATCTAATATTTAGAAACTTCGGCTAACATTAATTGTATAAGTAGATCTAAATTACCATCTTCAGGAGCCTCATCTCGCGCGGTGATCTGATTAATGGCATCGATAGCATATTTTACATTCGATGCGGGGTCTGTTTGGTAAAATTGAATGTCAGAGTGCCCCCAGGGTAAAGTTTTTGTTGTATTTGGAATTATAAACCTTTTATCATCGTTGTGTGCTAAAGCTACTTTATTTTTGACTTCTGTATATACATCATGCAACCTGCTTTTGAATGTATTCATTTTTCTTAAAATCAGACCACCATTCTCTAGTATATGCTTATAATCATTACCACATAACTGATTTTGTATTACTGCTTTTTTAACACCCTTTGCTTTTTTCATTTCTCCCTTAACTGACTTGATATAGTATGCCTTCGCACCTGTTCCGTAAAAACTTATTATAGGATCTTCTGGAAATTCGTCTTTCATTTTACCCAGAATAGAGTCATTGACTGGAATGTTGAACTCATTGTTTTGTTTATAATTTGAAGTATCAAACTCGCTAATATTATTTCTCATAAATTCATAGAAGTCATCCGTATGAGTTTTCAAAATTTGCGAATCTGTATCACAGTAAAGCATAGATACTTTATCGTTGAACTGCTTTTTAAGAAACCCATAAAAAAAATCATACATTACTATTTTAGATATGTCCAGTATACAGAATCCCACGTATATTGGCTTAAAATAATGTACTCTAACTTTTCCTAAATGGATAGCTGCAAGATTTTCGTTGAATATGGAACAACTCTTGAAATTTGGACGAGCTACTAGTGCTCCGACACCGATGCTATTACGAAGATTTTCCCAATGTGTGACCAACTTTATATCTCTTCTATTATCTACATTTTCCATAGTTTTTCCAAAAATTGCATTATTTAGAAGCTTATAAAAGTCCCTTTCAAATTTATTGTTTGCTTTATTACGCATTGCCGTATTGAGATCGATATATTCCTTCAACCAGAACGATTGTTTGAACTTAAGGATCCTGTGAACCTTGGTTACTTGCAAACCATACCGTACAGCTTGTTGTAGTACGCGATAATGTACAATATATTTTTTCTTGTCGTACAGATTTGGGATTAATTTCGGAATCTTTGTCTTGGCATTTGGTGGGATCATACTTTCCACCAAAAACGGAAGGTCGCTATGTGAATCGTGTAACCCTTCAGGATATCGCACATCAACTTCCAAGACATAGCCATTCTCACCGTCTATTTCGGCATTTTCTAAATCGAATGTAGATATTTCTGAATCCCCCATCCATTCAAAACCTCCCGTAGGAAGAGGTGACGACATAGCATGCCCGTAAAGATTCGTGGCATCGAGATATGATATAAATGTCGATTCTTTAGATGGATCATAATTTGGTAAATATTTATTATTTGCTTCGTGCATTCTATCGCTGCATTGACTTATCCCCCCGCGAATACCATTCTTAAAGAACCCAATCATATCTATGTCCGTAAGGAGCTGGAGATTAACTTTGGTATACTTTAACATGGCATCCCAAGACAATCCAGGAGATGTAAAATAGTGTGCTGGATCCAATTTGTAAATATTCATACTATTTCTCCTAAACCTTTCAAAGACATCACACAAGAGAAGCACGTCTGTCCGTAAATAAATATCAGAATATTCACCTAGATTCCTACAGTTGAACGTTCTCCATACAGTTATTGCCCTCGAATATTCCTCCTCAGATATATCTTTCTCATTCAACTTATCATAAAACTCTGCCTTTGACGGTAAATATTCTTGATCCAATTTCTTTACATCATCCACATAATTGTAAGGAAATACACCTTTCTGTCTAATTAAATTAAAGACTCTAGGGTCTGAAAAATACTTTTTACTCTCCAGAAAATCCCTACTAGTCAAACTGTCTGATAATGCTTGTAAAGATCCAGGTAGAAAACGACAACTATCGATAAATCTCATTTGTAAAAACTTCCTCCTTATTCTACCGGTTCGGTCCACATAGTCATGCATATACAGACTTTTTGTAAATGAAATGTATTTTTCCTTATTCTGGGCTACCACGTCTATCTTATCTCCATGAGAAGATAGTTGTTTGATAAATAGGTGACAATCGTACCCACTTAAATTGTGCGTTATAATTGGTATAAAATTTGGTAATTTGAAATTTAAATTACATTTCGAATGTGCAGCCCCGAATCTAACTTTACCAGTTATGTGGCAATGATCGCGAACTTTAATATCGGATCCTGAAAATGGTTTCTCACAGATGTTACATTTCGTTGAAGTATCAAATTCAATCTGCTCTTCCGGCGTTAAAGGGATCATGGGAGTTACATCTTTCAAATATTTGAAATATAGTTCTTTAAGATCAGCTTCTAGCCTTGTCACGAATTCTTTCGCCGCGTCTTTACCTCGATACAAGACAAATTTGGATAAGTCAGAATCAAATGAAGATTTAATAAAATATGAAAATGAATATGGTTCATGTGTGTGGGTTTCGTTTGTATACGAATATTCTGGGTTGGGTTCACAGTTATCGATTGGTTTTAATAATGACTCAAAATCCGCATACACAACAAAGGGGACCGGCATTTGCTTTTCAAAATTCTCGAATTTAAGTATGTTTTCTGGAACCTGATTACCAAACTTATCAATTCGTAATTTTTCTGTGGGTGTTATCGTGAATATATGATTGCAATCGTTCCTTTGGTGAATATCTAGATACGCCTTAGTTGAAAAATATAACAAACAACCGTCACAAAAGTACCGCTTATGCTCGTTTGAACTTAACTGATGTGCAACTAACCGTGAAAGATCTCTTATCCAACAATAGTGACCATTCCCCTTATCATCCGTTAAATAGAGCAGATTGACATGTAAAGCTAATTTCTTCTGAGCATATCTCAATGGACCAACTATTTCGTATGTGATATTACCATCTTTGATTATTTTTTCAATTCCGTACACGTTTATAGATATATTATTGTTTCTCTCGAACAATGAGATATCTTTAAAAGTAATAGGAAAGTTCATACCGTGGACATTCAATATGGTTGAAAAATGCGGGTAGGATGACACTTCCGCTACTCGGGTGCTTGCTGGTAGTAGCGCTGATGTGACGGCCCAAGCAAAGCAACACTGGTCTTGATTTCGCACATTTACCACTGCCTTCTTTTTCTCTATAAAGTATGGTAACTTTATATAAGACGATCCACCCAATGGTGAAAACTTGTTAATGTTCACTTCAGCATAAAGGATACATTCGATCGCCCACCCTGAAAATAAAACAACAAAGGTTACTATCTCAATTTATGCACTTCTCTAAATATCTAGCATACCAGAATCCTTCTCCTCAAACTCAGATGATTGGGATGTAATTTCATCAGCAAACCGTTGATAAACATCAGATAGGTCTGTGCTCTCGTCTATTACTTTATTAACCGTATTGAAGGATTTGACGTCTGCCACATCACTCGTTTGTAATACATACTTCCCGAATACTTCCATGTTCACTTTCAGGGCTCTGTGCACTCGAAGTTTCTCTTCTATTACATCTAGAGTATTTTGCTTGATGTTATCGAAAAACTCTTTAAAGTCGGTATACAATTCTGATGGGCTAAATCTATAGCTGGCAATTCTACATTTGAATGCACTTTTTATAAGTCTCACACCATCAGTGATCGGGATCGATGAATTTGTTCTATGTTGTAATGTCCTTGCGTGGGCAGTCATTCGATTTTTCGGAAGTGAAACATTGCAGCAAGGACATATCATATTCGGAGGTGTACTATCCAATTTAATTTTTTTAGCCTGTGGTCCACTTGTGGAACTGCCACTGCAAACATTTCTCTGATGTCGACGCAAATTGTCCGAACGCGTAAAATTATCACCGCAATCACTACATGTATGCATCTTATTAGACTATATCTTGATCACTGTCTGTCAAGCAACTGTAGCATCGATGATCGAGCCTCCTCGATTTATAGCTAGATACTCAAGGGCATCGTACCCCCACCTCCACTCATTCGCTTATCATGCAAGGCCCGACGTTAGCAAAACACGTTCTTTTGTAAGGCCAAGCTCAAGGCTATCCCCACCCCATTTTAATAACATTCAGGGAGGATCACTATCGATCCTCATAGGAAAATCATACAACTAATTTCAAGGTTATACAAACAACCAATACAAACACTAATAACAAATATTTCACAATCAGTCAATGTGAACTGGAACTCTCAAGGTTACCCAACACCCCATTTAAAAAGCCCCATTAAGATACGATCACTTTTGGAAAGACAACGTTACAAAATGACCTTCAGGGAGGATCAGAACCGGCACCTATAAGAAAAACCCACGTCAATACACCTCATGAAATATGGAAACCAAGGTCATCCCCACCCCATTTGAATGACCTTCAGGGAGGATCAGAACCGGCATATCCATACTACTGGCCTGCTTCTTGATACAAGGTTTTAGTGCTAAATAATCGATTTTTCTTAAACATAATCTTTAGAAGAGTATTTTGTGCTATTTGTAAGATGTTTAATGCACTGTTCTAAGCACCTTCCCAGATAACAATACAATAACGTATAACAGATTGGGCTACTGAGTTGTACAACATGATTAAGTGTTTCTTTAAAAGGATCTCTCGTAAAACATAAAACCTGTGTATAAGGCATCCTAAACGATTGCTGACATGGCTAATATGGGTATTCCATTTTAAATGTCGGTCTAATATTATCCCTAAGTATTTTAAAGAAGATACTTTCTCCATCCTTGGACAGTTGCAGCTTAATTGTTCATAACAGGTTGAAGTATGTATTTTTAGGGATATGTTGGAAGGGTAATCTGCAGCAGTTGGTGAAAATGCTATATATTTTGTTTCCACCAAATTTTTTTTTTCATGTCGGATTCTACAGATGATGTAACCTTTCCCCAACTGTCACCTCTGAAAACCAAGGCTGTATCGTCAGCATAGCATATGAGGTGCCCTTCAAGCTTATCAATTTTGGCAAGGGAATTCATATACACAAGGAACAGTATTGGCCCCAGTACAGTTCCTTGAGGTATACCAGTCTTTATCAAAGATATATTGCTCAATTCGTTGCCTATTTTAACCCGCTGAGTTCTGTCATCTAAATAGTTATACAGTAGTTCATAATCTATGCCACAAATGCCATAATTATATAATTTTTTTAATATTTTCTCATGAGATACCGTACCGGCTTTGGCGATATCAAGAAATACAGCAACGCATTTTGATGACTTATCCATTGCTTCTAAGATATGTTCGAGAAGATCAGTCACTGCATTTTCAGTATTAGAATTTTTAATAAATCCATGATGATCACCTAAGATCGCATGTCTATGGAAGAAGTCAATCAATCTCCTGTTAAGGGCTTGTTCAAAAATTTTAGCGAAGTTGTTTATAACGGATCTTGGTCTATAGCTGGCCATAGACGCTAAGGTTTACCTTCCGGCAGGCCTTCCGGCTCATAAGCCGGAAGGCAAATCGTATCGTTAGTGGTCGTTTCGGCCGGGAGGCCGGGCCTGAACTCTCGGCCTCCAGAAAAACTAGCAGCGCTTGAAATTTCGCCTGCCGGCCGAGCCTCTCGCGTGCAAGTCTGAACGTGTATGTGCGAAGTGAGGGAAGAGGCCAGAGGTTTCGCAGTTTTTGATTAGGACTATCAGAAGGTGCACGTTTACTAGCAAAATGACTGATATGCGACTGTGGTCGCACGAGTTCATAGCTGAATTTATAGATTTATATAAGTCATTTCCCTGCTTATATGAAATTAAAAGCAAGGACTATCTGAATAAGGGCATGAAGCTTAGTGCATACAATCAGTTGGTGGAGAAATTGAAGACACTGGATCCGACAGCGACGAAAGATACAGTGGTCAAGAAAATCAATAATATGCGTAGCTCATACCGAAAAAAACTAAAAAAAATCAGAGAAAGCAGAAGAACTGGCTCAAGCGGTGAAATATACGAATCATCACTTTGGTACTTCCATCTCTTAGACTTCCTGTATGACCAGGAAGTACCACGAAAAAGTCACTCGAACATGGAGGAAGAAGAAAGCAGTCAGGATGATGAGGTATTTCAAGATTTAATTTTTTACATTTGTTTTTTATAATGAGCCTTGAAACACAGCGTCTCAATGGAGAATGGTCATATCGACGAAGAAAAAGCATTTTGGAGCCTCAAGAACACTATTATTGAATTGAGAATAAGTGCAACCTGCACTTCCATAAAATTTTGTTGCTAAAAGATCTCAAAACTGAAGGCATAAAGGTTCAACATGCTTATCTTAGACCTCGATATAGTCATTTTTCACTAAAATACATTTGAAAAATAGCAGAAAATTTGTTATAAAGCATTTATTCATCAATTCGTTCAGCAGTGCAGTCAGCAATAGAGTATCACTCGATACTGTTTAAAAAACAACTTATTCTAATTATTTTTAAAATATTGAAGAAACAATTCTCGCACTTGTTTTGCATCCTCAGGAAAACGTCTACTTCCGAAACCTCGTTGCAATGAGGGAAGTACATCTCTCGCTTTATCCTCTTCGTCGGCAGATATTTCCATATAGCGATTTGGATTTTTTTTTTCGCAAATAATTATGCAGAACGCATGTAGCCATTACTACAGTTTCTATACTTTCAACTGATATTCCAATTTCAGTGTGATATATACGAAACCGGTTGGCCAGAATTCCAAATACATTTTCTATTATTCTTCTGGCTCTACTCAAACGTTTATTGTAATTGGAACGTTCAGGATTCAGTTCTCTCTCATTATAAGGTTTCAGAAAATCTTTTCTGAGAGCGAAAGCTTCATCTCCTATGAAAACATACGGTAGATTGTTGCGTTCATTAACTGCCGGTATTTTAAGTTGGCCTTCTACCAATGCCTTGTAGAAACATGTATTGTTAATAACACCTCCATCAGATACCCGTCCATTTGTGCCAACGTCAAACATTATAAATTCATAATTACTATTGGCAATACCCATTAATACAATACTGTGAAACTGCTTATAGTTATAGTAGTATGCACCGCTACCGCTAGGAGGTCTTATTCTTATGTGTTTGCCATCAACTGCGCCGAGACAATTTGGAAACTGCCATCTTTCATTGAAATCTGATCCAATTTGTATCCATTCTGCTTCTGACTTTGGAAACTGTAATAAAAAATCGGAAAAAGTCCAAATAAATAGAGAATTCATGCATCACTCAACGAAAATCACGACAAACCACAGTTTTACCACTTAGACATTTTCAAAAGATTGGTTTGGCTAGTAGTAAAACTGGAAAAAACCGATTTGGCGAGTGGTGAGACTGTGGTTTATTGTGTTCTGGCACTAAAGGTTCCAGTGAAACGCATAGAGCTAGAATTACATGAAAACTAAAATGAATCTACGTGTTTGTGTATATATTTTGAAACTTGCTTCATTTTTTTTAGAACAGTGAAGCCAAAACTACAGCAGATGATGGGGAATCAGTCTCGGAATCAATCACCAATGAAAATAGGACACAACGAGAATTGCCTCAAAATGAGGCATGCGAAAGTGATCCGCCGAGTCCACGTACTCCGAGTATCGCATTTACCTCGATTTCAAATCGCCGCCAAATGATTAAAAAAACCAGTCATAAAAGGAAAGCCCCAAATCCAGATGCGCAACAGAATGTTCTGAATTTGGTTGCTGCAAAACTGCAAGATCAAAATAAATATGCAAACTATGCGGCTTATGTTGGTCAAGAATTGCAGGCTTTGGATCCCATGATGGCGACATATTGCCAAAAAATGATAAATGACGCTTTGTTTGCGGCGAAGTGTGGTACTTTGACGGCAAATTCAAGGATTGTAGCTGAACCTCCCGCTACAGTGACAGTTACAAATCCTCAACAATTCAACAGTATCGTAACAGAGTACAACGTACCTTCTGATCAACCCCCTTCAACAAGTTTATACTACCGCAATTTTGTGCCATGAATATGTATTAGCTTTTCTTGTATTTTTCTTTTATGTTCAAAATGTTTAAGTTCTTTTACTGGATGAATTTTATTTTTTCTATTTTTGTATATCTTGAATAAAAAATGTTTGCTTACCTTGCAATATTTATTTTTGAGAACAACAATAATTGCTCTGCATGTCTCAGGAATTATTTTTCCCAAAGCTTGAGCAGAAATACGGGTCGTGAATTTCAGATCTTCGTAATTTCTTCCCGTTGCTAAATACCTCAAAGTAGTACTTAGTCGCTCATGTGGAGTGATTGCTGTCCGCATTATAGTATCTTCCTTTTTAAGCAATGGAGACACTAGTTCTAGCAACTCCGTATATACGCTTTCGTCCATACGTAAGTAATTTCTATAATCATCAGGTTCCAGCCGTAGTTCGTTTATGAGGTGCACATGGGAAAGTTTTTCTCTGTTTAACTTCCACAGTTTTACCCATTTAGAACGTTTACGTTTCAACTTTTTTTGTTCATTAGGTACTAAAGCAACCGCAAGCCCTATTAACAGAAGATCGTTTTCCGAAATCATTATTAAAGAGATGTAAGCAACGTGTCGAAAGTTGAAAACTGAATAAAACCCTCCAACTAAAAAGTACCGTGTATGTTCGAGACGAGAGTACAGGTTTCCCTTCCGGCAAGCCTTCCGGGTCACAAGCCGGAAGGTAAACCTTAGCGTCTATGGCCAGCTTATAGCTAACTAATTTAGTTGAATCACCTGATTTATAAACTGGAGTTATAATTAAATCTTTCCACTGTGACGGTATTTTACCTGTTGAGAACGAAAGATTTATAATATATATTAGAGGAGATAGTATGTATTCATGTATTGTTTTTATAGTTTTTACAGTGATTCTGTCAGAACCAGATGAGCATTTGTTTTTCAGTTTTGATATATGCAAGATTATTTCATTTTGTGTAACAGGATTTAAGAATATTGATTCGTTTACCAATATGTCCTCGCAGAAATTTTTTTGTAGGTTTTCTTCAGGAATTTTTTGTGCCATCTTGCTCCCTAGGTTTGTGAAAAAATTATTAAATATTTCTGACTTTTACCTATTATCATTTACCAATTCACCCTCTTCTTTACAAACTGTTAAATTTTCTAATTGTTTTGAATTTCTACTTTTTTTGTCCTGTCTAATAACATCCCATAGTTTTTTATAGTCTTTACCCTCTTCCGTTATTTTGTTTTCATAATACTGGTTTTTTGTTTTTCTAATTAATGCATGTGTTTTATTTCTATATTTTTTTATATGTTGGTTGGAGTTCGGGTGAATGGTTTTTTTACTTCCCACACCGATGATAGGTGAGGGGAGTATTGTGATCGCGAAAATTTTCGACTCTGAGATAACACGCTTTTTGGCGTTTTATGATGTCTACATAACGAAAATCCATGTCACTCATTTCCGTCGGTCTGTCTGTCGGTCTGTGTGTCTGTCTGTCTGTTGGCGTTTTTCTAACGTCGTAATCTCAGTAACCGCTGCATGGATTGTGATGAAATTTGGGAAGCGGTATGCTGTGGGGTCATACTAGGTAATGTTCTTATAATTTTAAAAATCGGTGTAGGAGCGGCGGAGTAATTAGCAAAAAACAAAAAAAAATATTCCTCAAACTTCGTTTTTAAGTGTTTTAGGGGTTCCTGCACATTTTCTACTTTTTTTGGGTGGAGGTGAAATTGGAGGGTGGGGGGTTATAAATCTCAAAAATGTGTTGTACTCATAATAGGCTATCCATTGACCTGTAAAAGAAAAATCTAGCGGCATAATACCCTTTTTTAGGCCCATCCGAACATTGCCTTGCCTATTCCAGAAACCAAGGGACTAATTTTCTAATAAATACATAAGAATATTGCTTTAGATCGTTCTGTATTGAGTAACGTAAAAGTTATGGAATGGATTTTAATGAAACCTGAATCGTGTCAGTGGCGGCGCAGCAATAATAAAAAAAATAAAAAAGGCTCAAACTTTGTTTTTAGGCGTTTTAGGGGTTCCTGATCATTTTCTACTGTTTTTTGGGTAGGGGTGAATTTGTGGTGGTTGGGGGGTGGGGGTTGGAAAACTGAAAAATTTGTTGTATTCATAATGGGCTGTCCATTGACCTGTGAGTGAAAAACCTAGCGGCATAATACCCTTTTTTAGGCCCATCCGAACATTTCCTTGCCTATTACAGAAACCAAGGGACTTACAGTTTTGTGATGTATACATACGAGTACTGCTTAATTTCGTTCTATGTATATTGCGTAAATCAAAAATTATTAAATTGATTTCAATGAAATTTCGACAAAGAATTGACTATCGCGGCGAGAGTGGCAAACGCGCCAGTGTCTGAAAAATCGTGTCAGTGGCGGCACAACAATAATTAAAAAACTAAAAGTATGAAAACAGCTCATACTTCGCTTTTAAACGGTTAGAGGCGCTTGATCGTTTTGCATCGTTCAGTTGAAGCATGCAGAATGAAAACTGTGGCGTCCTAGTCCTAGGAGGGAGACGCAAGAAACTATTTACCGAAGTTGTGTTGTACAATACGTTTTTTTGCGGAAGGGTGGGCGATGATTTGGTTGTAAGGGGATTTCAGACTATAGCTTCATGTAATGGGAAAACACTAAAATGAAATCATTATGTGTGGGAAGTGCTGAGTCAATCAACTTGACTCCTTTTCTAGCAATTCCTTCTTCAAAGAGTCTCTATGTCTTATTGACATCATAAGTCCCGTTGTAATCCATGGTTTGATTTTTTTGAATTGTTTGTTGTATAACTTAATTTTGTATTCTGCTCAATGTAGTGACTTAGTTTATCAATAAATTTTGAGTAGGCGGTTTGTGAATCATCACATGCGATCACGTCTTCCCACTTTTCTCCTTTTAGCATACCGTTCAAAATCTCATAATTAATAATATACCTCTTATAGCTGTTTTCTGGAACGTGACCCTTTTTTCTCCACGATACAAACAGAAAAGGTGTATAATGGTCTGTAATATCTCTATTAAATATTACTGAATCAGTTGCTACGTTTTCTTTTTTTTTATTTTGAATTCTGAGAAAAATGTGACCTACGATACTTCTACTTTCTTTCGTCTCGTTTCGTAGCTTTATTGATAAAAGAAACGAAGCCTTTGGATCCCAACACGCTAAAGTAGTTAACTGTATCTATTGAATAATTTTTTATTAGATCAATATTTATGTTTCCTGAGTATATCTCCATATTCAATATTTCTATTTTGTCCAAATACTGTCCTAGACTATAAATATATTCTGTTGTTTTAGTGGAAGGTGTTCTATATATAGCTGTTAGCCCAATACTCTCCATGCTAGTTGTCAAAAATGTTATTCTCAGAAATTTGAACTCTATTACAGATATACTACATTTTACGTATACTAATACCCCATCGTACTTATTTAGATGTAATTCATTATAATACATATTATAGCTAGGAATACAAAAATTAGATTTATCTTTGATTTCCCCAGTTTTTGATAAAACTATTATGTCTAATTTATCTTTCATCGCATCAACATACACCAATAGCTCATTAAAATGCTTGTATAGACTAGAATATTGAAATGTATTATACCCAAACCATTTATATCTTTACCCGTTTGATTTTGAATGTAATCCTGAAACGTATCATATACCTTTGTATCCACCACAGCATCATCGTCAATACTATCTAGAATTTCTATCATAGCAGATTCATCGATAGCTATTGAAGTCCTTTATTCCTATAAAAAAAACATTAAAATTAGTTACAAAAACAGTTAATATAATTTACATATCCGAAAGGTCTTCTAGATTTCTGAAAATAATTTTCTTTCTGTTAACTATAGCGAAAATCTTCCCATCCTCTGTCCACACATTCCTCAGTCCGATCTTCTCAATGGTTTTGCGTAGTAATTCCGCTCTTAAGGAAGTGAGATCTTCTTTCACTACAACACCTGTACCCTTCAAATGCTTCTTCTTTCCATAAATCTAATTTCTTTTCTCAATACTGGCGATTTTAATGAATATTGGTCTATTTTCCCTTCTTCTTTTCGCCCAACTCGATGGGAAACTTCAAAATCGTTGACTGTTAAGTTTAAAGCCATTTTGTCATTGAATAGCTGTATTATATTATTTCTAGTATTTTCCTAGTTACCTTCTTTTAGATTGAAAATTCTCAAGTTGGCGGATCTGCAAGCCTGATCCATTTCATCTAGCCTGGTCTCCAATGTCTTGATTCTTTTGTCTTTTTGTTCCATTCTGAGTAACATACTTTCGATAGTTTGACTCTTTTGAACTATGTCCAACCTTCTCTTGATTTTCAAATGTATGTCTCATAACATTAAAATCTGCTTTTAGCTGTGCCACTGATGTTTCTAACATTTGGAATTTATCGTCCAGTGTTTTTATTACGGCGTCACTCACTTTTTGTTCAATTTGGTGAATAAAGTTATCCTGACTTAAGAATGTTACTCACTGCGCGGTTTACGGACATTTGTATTTCTTCCTTGGTTTCTCTAGTTAGCACCATGTTTTCTTCTTGTAATTTTCACAAGTTGCTGAGTTACTAATAACTTGTATTTGGGACAATTTTCACAGTATTATGTTCACTACTACTTTAGATATTGGAGATTTATTCGGGAGCTCAATAGCTACACGTCTACTCTGCACAACACATAGGCGTAGTCATACAATAAATACAGTCACATAATAGCTTCGCGCGCGAATGACAATACGTTGCATGCTGGTACTCAGAACAATAGTATTATCTCCGTGGTGAAGTTGGAGGGCAGAAGACTAGCAGCAGCCGATTTTCCGTCAACATCACTATCTGGGGTCTCAAAAGAAGTTCCCAAGTGAGCACCTGGTTCTAAAAACAACCAGGCTATACCAGAAGTCACACGCTAAGGTTTTCAGAGTCAAGGTTACAGAAGACGTAATCTGGCACAAATGCAACAACTATAGAAAGTGATGGGAACAATTCACACATTTCGTTAGAGTTACAAAGTACTCCTCACTATCCCACTTTCTTACATTTGTGTTAAGCCTAGATAAGACCAGCTAAACCTAAGGGTTTATCGATGACACTGCTTTGGTGCGTCTACTCCAACTTCTTAATAGCATTAGCCATATTCGAAAAGCAATTCTCAGTTACTCGACTGGAGATTGAGATATTTTTTTATTTAACGACTTGTATATCTTCCACTGGTTTAGTAGTGGATACATTTTAACTCCACTATCTGCTAAGTACAGGGTCTGGCACAAAGGACGGGCGTTTTTAAAATGGCTAGTACTCTTCCCCTATCAGAACGAAAGAGGGGAGGGGTGTTGTGCGTAATCTGGACACTACTGAGGCGAAGTTCAACAGCGTATTGCCCAGCAGATCGAGTCTGACTGCGACGAAGGTCTTGTCGAATGCATTTCACATTTTTAGGGTTTTTGTACCGTACGTGGAGCTCCTGCCGATCTTTTGTTGATCAGTACACCACGGATGCGAAGGAATAGCTCGATTTTGATAAATGTTGAAGTGGCGATGAAACTCACGCTATATAGCCGTGATAGACTCATTATTTCGGACAAAACTGTCGTACGTAAAACCATGGTGCTCAACCGTCTACGGCATAATGTTAACTGACAACAAAATGCTAGAAACCCGCGAATCGAATGATATCACCCCCGCCTCTCTCGCCTTGATGGGGGAAGAGTACTAGCCATTTCAAAAATATCCGTCCCTTGTTGCCGGACCTTGTAGTCGAAATTAAACTTTTATATATGCATAAGTTATCCTACATAACAAAAGTATATACAATGTACATACAATGGATATCAAATCAATGGATATGTATATCCACAAATGGAGGAAGAATGTGCAATGGAGGTCAAATAGACATCAAAAAAATGTACATTGCATGTACGTTTGTCGCGAACTTTCACATCCAAATGTACATATGGGCGTCTAATGTACATGCATATTATATACATGGTACATACAATGGATATATACACATCCATGGTATATCCTTTAAATGTACATTCATGTACTTTTAATGCACATGCATAGTGTATGAAAGTTCAATGTAGAGGCAGTAAGATAAACAAACTTTATGCTTTCATTATGTATTGTTATTAATTCAATTTCTAATTACAATAATAATACTTGGCAAAATCGATTACTGTGATTGTCATCTCTTTTCTGTTGAATGGCATGTCTAAAATCACAAAGAAATCAAGGTTATAAAATTTTGTAGGTGGTTTGTTCCGCTTATGACTTTCCGTCAAACGCTGGATGTGAGTGTGATCAGTAGTAAGAAGATAAGTAACATTGCACAATATTTCACTCGATCAGGTAATCAGGCACAACCAGCACCAGCACACGCGCGAAGGACGCGAACGAGTCGTACGACGGAATGACTAGAAATCAGCAATGGCGGCACTAGTTGTACTTCGCGCAGGCGTAAACTACTAGATATATATATGATACATAGACCAACATCTTATGTATATTCACATATGGATATACCTACATGAACATACATAGTATATTACACTAGTGTATATCATTTTTCATATGTACATTTAACGTCCTATGAATATTCAAAATATACATGTTCAAACTGGAATATCTACTGTACATTCTATGGATGTACATATCCATATAGTGTTATGTGGGATTGATTATGGATTAATAATAGCTCACAGTAAGTAGTAAGTTAATTAATCTAAAAAACTATTTTAGGTGGTCCACAGCCGGCAGTTTTACAAGAAGTGAACATTCCCATATGGAATAACAGAGACTGTAAATTAAAATATGGACCAGCAGCTCCAGGTGGTATCGTCGAGCATATGATCTGTGCAGGGAGAGCTAACAGAGACTCTTGCAGTGTGAGTTATTTTATAAGTTCTACTGCCTTTAGGAATCCATATCTATACCTTCCACGCAAATGCGAGAGAATTGATTTAAATACTTTATCCGGCATCTGTGTTAAATATACAGGGTGGGCCAATAGTGCATGGACGGAAGATTGTGGGCTTACTAAAAAATATTTCAAAAATCTGTTACTTCTACTGAACGATCTAAAGCAATACTCATTCCTGTAATAGGCAAGGAAACGTTAGAAAGGACCTGAAAAGTGTATAATGCCGCTACGGCTTCCTTTCACAGGCAATGGACAGTCTTTTTGCATTCAGTTACCTACCAGCCAGACATAGACCGAGCGTCATCACCTAAATCAGCAGTTTCGAGGATATTCCACAAATTAATATGACACCTTCTTTGCAGACGTTGTTCCTTCCATTTTAATTATGTTCATATTCAGTCACTCTTAACCCAGCCTTTGTAGATACAACATTTGAAAATAAGTCATTTTTTAAAAAGCACTTTACGGTACTTCGAAACATAATTGGTACAGCCAGTAGGATACCAGGGCGTTTCGATAAGTTTGCGCTTCGTGGCACACGATTTACCTGGTATACGAACGAAAACAGCGACGAAAATTTTCAAGTTTCGGTCGTCGCGTAGACCCTGCTAAGAGCTTCAGCCAGGACCAGGATAGAAATCAAGGACCTAGCGAGAGGACGTCATTCAAAAGGACATTGAACACGGACAACTCTACTTCGAGACGACCTTGGAGTATGGACATTGGCAGTGGTCTTGCTGTAAGTGCTTTGTATGTCGTTTAGAGGTAACCAAATTTCACCACTAAACTCAAGTGAATCTACAGATTCGGATTCTGACTCACCTACTGACCAAAACTTTCCAATTTTGAGCCTATCAGACCTATTATTAGACCCCCTATCTTGCGAAATTTTTCAAACTCCACACATTCTACAATGAATTCTCAATTACAACAAAGTTCAGCAGTCCTCGTGCTGAAGCCAGAATACCTTCAGATGATACCCAATTTCACCGGCGAGGCAGAATTGCTTCCCAGATTTTTTGAAATCTCTGAGAAATTCTATAATGCCAACGATACTAGTGATTTCCAAAACGAATATCTTATGTCTAGCCTTTTATCCAAAATTAAAGGTGATGCGGCGTTGAGTATATCATCGTCTATTATTAAAACCTGGCAAGATTTGAAAAATGCTTTATTACATGCCTATGCAGACAAGAGGGATCTTTACACACTTAATATTGAAATGACCGAGCTCAAACAAAGTAACAGTGAGAGCCCGTTTGATTTCTATAATAGGCTTCAACAATTCCTAAATTTACAAATTTCATACACAACTAGTCATATACGAGATGAAGCTATTGTCATAAATCAATATTGCAGAAATCTAGCACTTAGAGTATTCTTAAGAGTGTTAAGGGAACCCATTGATTTTTAACTTGAGTCTATACAAAATTCGAGACCCAAATTTCAAAATAGGCCCCAACATAGATCCAATAATTTTCGAAGGAGTGAATCCTTTAACCATAATTTTCAGAGGCCCCAGCAATCTAATCATTTGCCCATCATGAACATTCCTAATCAATTTAATAGGGCTAACAATAGTCCAAGACAGGTTCAGCCCAGTCAACAAAATAGGACAGTTCAACCAAGGCAAGATAACGTCTTCAGGCCAAATCCGCAGCGACAGCTTTCTCAACCCACACCAATGTCTGTTTCAACGAGAAACACTTCCAGACCTTCATATAGTCAACAGCTACGCAGCTCACTTCCCAATAATTACTTCCAGACCACATCTAGGCCAAATTTCATTTCAGAAAAGCTTTTCAACATAGACGATCAATATGATCACTCTCAACCAAGCACGTCACGTGAATTTTCTCATAATCAATCACCCAATGATTCTGATGAGTTTTTCAGACAGAAGCCTCGGAAAAATACTACGAAAATTCGAATTAATGAACACATCCCTATCCCCTAGCGAACTACCCTTCATAAAATTTCCAGGGTCCAATCTAAAAATACTTGTTGACACTGGCAGCACAAAATCACTTGTGAGACCAGAAATTGCCAGAAAATTTTTCAGAAATTCAATTATTCGAGATCCATTCCAAATTTCCACGGCACATGGAAGTTCTATAGAGCATTATAGTACCAGCTCTAGCATTTTTAATGTGAAAAATGGTGACTTATTGAAGTTTTACTTGTTTCATTTTCATAACCATTTTGACTTTTTGTTAGGAATATACAATTTGAAATTACTTAAAGCTCACATAGACCTGAATAGAAGTTTATTAGTTCTCCCTGAGATCACAGTGAGAATTCAGTTTCACAAAACAGGTAGTAATCAGAGAAATAATAATTTTATCATATAATTTTATCATAGTCCAGTCGAGAACTTAACAAATTATTGAAATAAACGTGGCTAACGTTTCAAATGGAGATATAATTATTCCTTACACAAAAATAGATAACCTAGAGATATCAGAGTGTATCACATCTCCTAGAAATGGTAAAGCAATTTGTTCCATTTTAAATCCAAACGAGTCAGCTATTAAAATAACTGAAGTAGAGCCATTACAGGTAGAGCAACTCGCGGATTACGATCTACTGGTTCAATGGACAACAATTTACATAATTTTGATGCTAAAAATGTAAAGTTCGACCTCTCAAAAATTCGTTCAGAGCATATGGACCCTGAGGAAAAACAAGCCATTTCCAAACTACTACTACTCTGACATTTTTCATATACAGGGTGTCCCAAAAAGACGGTCCCATAGATGAACCCCCATCTCACTGAGTCAAAATATTGCGAATAAACACAACATACCTATATACCAAGTTGCACCGTTTGACCGTGAGAGGGCTTCAAAGTCAAGAATAATTTTTCAATTCTTGTTGATAACTTCACAACGACATTTGCGATTTGAATGAAATTTGGTAAACGTGTAACACCATAAAAATGCCACATTTTAATACTTTTAGCTCTAACACTATGGTGTTTTGGAATGGTGAACCGATGTCTTCGCCACTTACATTAACCACTATTTTTCTTATTTTTAGTGCTTTCGGTTTTAAATTTTTCCACAACAAAGATACATCATTGACAAATATTGTTTGACTCTTAGTAAATTTTCGTATCTGTCACGGTTTAACAGTTAAAAATAATTCTGTGATACTTTAGTAAAAGCGCACTTCAAAAAATACCGGGGGTCTATTTTACCCGGAAATCAATTGATTGCATTTTGTTATTCTTTTGCTTGAAAAATTATTGTCATCAGAGTGAAGTGACAATGATGTAGGTGGTTTAAATCTTTTTGTTGGCTTTAATGGTAAAAACAATATTGTTTTTCGTCAGATACAGTTGCGAGCAATAATTTTTGGACGTCATTGGCCGCATTCAGCAGAGCAAGATGCTACCGTTTGCGCTATGTAGCGGTAGCGTGAATCTGCTTGATGTAAAGTTGAGAAATATGACAGTAACTAACAGTTGTTGTCATAATTTGTGGTTAATAAATACCCATTTAATACCTACCGGTTATTCAAATTTAAACGGGTTTGCTGTCAGTTGTGACGTACAGCTGTCAGCTACCAAAAGTGAGCGTAAAAATTTTTCGCTACAAATAATGGCTACCGATCCGCAACATGTTGAGACGTAGCGTAGAGAACAGCAGAAAGATCGGAAACTGTTACGCAACCGTTCCGTCTGCTGAATGCGGCTATTGTCATTTGAAATGTCTAGAGCCTAAAAACAAAACGTGAAAAAACGGCACACAAGCACTGTTACCTCCAGATTATGCAGCAAGAATTCACTTTTGTGAAATTATTCGACACAAAAGGCAAGAAGATTTGTATTTCACTTCAAGAATTATTTTTACCGATGAAGCTTCTTTTACTAGAAGTGGAGTTACAAATCTTCATAATAGACACGTATATGCAGACGTGAATCCACACGCTATTGTTGAAAGACATTTCCGGCACGAGTTTCGCATTAATGTGTGGATGGGAGTTGTTGAAAATATGTTGATAGGACCCTTCCGACTTCCCATACGCCTCAATGGTGAAAACTATCTTTATTTTCTCCAAAACAATTTACCACAACTGTTAGAAAATGTCCCACTGGAGTTACGAAGGAATATGTGGTTCATGCAAGATGGTGCACCTGCACATTTCACACGTGCAGTACGAAATCACTTGCACGAGCATTATCCTGGAAAATGGATTGGAAGAGGTGCAGATGCTCCAATTCAGTGGCCACCGCGCTCGCCAGATCTTACTCCATGCGACTTTTTCCTTTGGGGGGCCATAGCTGACAAGGTTTATAAGGAGCGAATAGACACAGAAGAACAGCTATGGAACAGAATTGTAACCGCCGTGCGCCAACTTCAAAATGTCGATTCTCTAAGAAGAATGCAGTTCAATTTTTTAAGGAGAATAAATTTATGCAGAGAAGTGAATGGTGATCATTTTGAACAACTGATGACATAAATAAATAATATGAATCTGCTCTAGTCCTACATTTGTTTGATCAATACATTTAACGGTTTTACACGATCTCATAACCCGATCACAAAAATTGTTACTCTTCATCTGCGATTTGCTTGTAGATTGATTTGGTACAGTTTGACATTAATGAATTTACTATCCGTTCAATTTTTGATATCTAATGTTTGTTGAAATTGCGAAATATCAATAACATTTTTTCAATTTATTTACTGTCAATTTGTGCGAAAAAGTACCGAACCGACACATTTAGAAGCATAACTGATTTACCCTGATAACGATAATTTTACAAGCGAAAGACTAACAAAATGCAATCAATTAAATTCCGGATAAAATAGACCAGTGCGCTACTACTGAAGTATCACAGAATTATTTTTAACTGTTAAACCGTGACAGATACGAAAATTTACTAAGAGTCAAAAAATATTTGTCAATGACGTATCTTTGTTGTGGAAAAATTTAAAACCGAAAGCACTAAAAATAAGAAAAGTAGTGGTCAATGTAAGTGGCGAAGACATCGGTTCACCCTGCTAAAACATCATAGTGTTAGAGCTAAAAGTATTAAAATGTGGCATTTTTATGGTGTTACACGTTTACCAAATTTCATTCAAATCGCTAATGTCGTTGTGAAGTTATCAACAAAAATTGAAAAATTATTCTTGACTTTGAAGCCCTCTCACGGTCAAACGGTACAACTTGGTATATAGGTATGTTGTGTTTATTCGCAATATTTTGACTCAGTGAGATGGGGGTTCTTCTATGGGACCGTCTTTCTGGGACACCCTGTAGATGGTAAAAATTAACATTCACACATAAAATTAAGCAAAAAATTCGTACTGTTGATGAGATACCAGTTTACACAAAAACGTATAGATACCCAGAAGTTCATAAAAGATAATAAAAAAGAAGTTAAAAGTCAAATCGACAAGATGCTTGAACAGAATATAATACGCCCTAGCTCTAGTCCTTATAATTCACCACTATGGGTAGTGCCCAAGAAATTGGACGCCTCCGGAAACAAAAATGGCGGGTAGTTATCGATTATTGTAAGTTAAACCAGAAGACAATCGGAGATAAATATCCTCTACCAAATATCACAGATCTTCTGGACAAGCTTGGAAAATGTCAATATTTCACAACATTAGATCTTGCTTCGGAATTTCCTCAAATCGAAATGGCCGAAGAAGATATAGAAAAAACAGCCTTCAGCACAGAGAACGGTCATTATGAATTTCTGCGAATGCCTTTTGGTACTAAAAATGCCCCTTCTTGTTTTCAGAGAGTAATGGACAATATTATTCGTGGCATGCAGAACGGAAAATGTCTAGGCTATTTAGATGGCGTCATTATTTTTAGTATCAGCCTTCAGGAAATGATAGAAAGATTACGTGAAGTATTTGAACGTCTCAGACAATCCAATTTCAAAATTCAACTCGACAAATCTGAGTTTCTGCGCAAAGAAGTCGCGTATTTAGGTCATTTAGTAACTAGAGAAGGAGTCAAGCCTAACCCTGACAAAATTTATGCCATACAAAAATTCCCATTGCCGAAAACTCCAAAAGAAATAAAAACATTTTTAGGTCTTCTAGGATATTATACGAAATTTATAAAAGACTTCGCAAAAACCACTCACACAATGTTTGAAAAAGGGCGCAACAGCCAATTATAACGACCCTCAATATATTAAATGCTTTGAAATGTGTAAAAATTTACTTATCAACGAACCAATTCTCCAATATCCAAATTTTAATGAGCCTTTTATATTAACAACAGCCAGCGATCTAGCGATCGGGGCTGTACTCTCTCAAGGAAAAGTCGATTCAGATCTACCTATAGCGTATGCCAGCAGAACATTGACTTCATCAGAAATTAACTACAGCACGATAGAGGAAGAGGTACTAGGTATCATTTACGGCGTCAAATATTTCAGACCGTACCTGTATGGTCGTACGTTCAAAATTTTGAGTACCACAAACCGCTCCAGTGGTTGTTCAATCACAAAGATCCAAATTCAAAAATCATCAGATGGCGTTTAAAATTAGAGGAAATGGACTACGAAATAATCTATAAAAAAAGTAAACTTAACAAAAATGCAGATGCCCTATCAAGAATAGAGCTAAATGCGAATGAAACGGAAAATGTATCTGATAAACCACCTATTTTTAATTATATGGACCAATTCAACGAACATTTAGCCTCAACCTCACGAAATCCACGTGTAGATCACACAGATAGTCAATCACTTATAGTCGAGCCAAGTGATCGCCAAAATGCTGAAAATTTGGACGACACTGACAAACCGTTCATTCTAGTCATAAAAATCCAATAATTAGTGATCCAATTATAGAAAATCCTGTAAATTATGGGAAAAATCAAATTATCATATCTCAAGTAAACGTTTCACCTGCTGAGCCTTCAGTGATCAAATTGTTCAAAGATAAGCAAAGAATATTATTGCAAGTCTCAAAAGAAAATTTTGAAAAGGACGTTTTCAGATTTATTAAAGAATTTGTGGCTCCAAAACTAAAATACTATTTATATTTCAAGGACTCAATTTACGAACAATTTTGTAGTGTGTTGCAAAAATATTTCAAAAATTCTGAATTGAACATGGTTAAATGCACCAAAAAATTGGTAGATGTCACAGACAAAGAAGAAAGACATCATAGTTCGTAATCACCATGAAGGAAAAACTAACCATCGAGGTATAGACGAAACAGAGAAACGCGTCAGAGCAAATTATTACTGGCCCAACTTACAAACTACAGTTAGAGACTTTATCAATCAATGTGGAGTATGTCTTGTCACAAAATACGCCAGGCATCCCCTGAAATTAGAGATGAATGTCACACCCACGGCTACTCGTCCTTTCCAAATTATTCACATTGATAGCATTTCATTAGAAAATTGCAAATTTCTCACTATTATAGACTCATTTTCAAAATATGCACAAGCATATAAGTTAGACTCTTCTCAAGCTACAGAAGTAGGTAACAATCTTATAAAGTATTTTTCACATCATTGTATTCCAGAGCAAGTTCTTTCAGATAATGGAGGCGAATTCAAAAATTCAGTGATTAAAGAATGATTCAGTATACATAAAATTGATGTCCACTTTATTAGCTCACAACATCCTGTATCCAACGGCGCAATTGAGAGATTTCATTCCACTTTGATAGAGCTTATTCGATTACTAAACAGTCAAGAAAATATCAAAAATGAGCCTATTGAGTTTAAAGTTAATTATGCAGTTCTAGCTTATAATAGTTCAATCCATTCCACCACAAATTTGAGATCATATGTAATCATAACAGGACATCTAGGAATAGATTCTCCTTTTAACTTAGATTTAGAAAAACAATTAGCTAATAATTATGTTCATAGTCATAAGGAAAAATTGAAATTACTTTATCAGAAGCTTCATCTCCAAACGTAATGAAACTAGAGGGCCCTTACCTCTTAGCACTCCAGAAAAGGGTTATGTAAAGAATAAGTAGAAACAAAGTAAAACTTGCAATAAGTACAAACCAAAGTCAATCACCAAAGTTGACTCAGATTTAAAGACTGCCAAAATTAAAACGACCCACGGTAACGCACAGAAAAAAATTCACTTAGCTAATCTGAAGAGACCCAGGAAAGTATCCAAAAGTCAAAACCCTATTCCAGGTCCCTCCTTGTCCACTGGAAAGTAGGACAAGCAGCGATAAAAGACAGTACTAAAAACCTTGGCATTCTTCCGATAAACTTAGGTCCAGCTAAGCTTCAGAAAAGTGAACAGACCCATGTACATTACTATAAACTTTGTATGATGAATTCAACAGTCTGAACACTCAGTACAGGGTGGCCAATCGGGTGACGATAATAATTTTTTACCATACCGAGACCTATCCAAAACATCCCCATGTATGTGTACCGATTATTGACACTTTTCGAGTTATGATTTTTTTTTTGAAAACTTAGAGATTTTCCAGTTTTTCCAAGAAATCGTCAAAAACAAAAACAAGAATGCTTTTTGGCTTTTATTTTTTTCAGCAATTATACTCAGTATTAAGCCTATTTTAATATCCAATAAAGAGAACCTGTACGTCCGAACAATAATTAAGTACATTATTGGGCCAAAGTTTGAAAACTCTGTTTTTAGTCAGGAGACCAAAACCTTCAAAATAAGATTAAAAATACTTATGCCTGGTTCTGGAGCTTCAAACTAATCTTAAAAACTTTGCAGGGCATTGCACTTTCGAAATAATAATGAAAAAGTAGCACTTATGGGGACATTTTACGCCGTACGTGAGTGTTAAAGGTAAAAAGGTGATAATTCACGAATTTCCAAAATGATTAAAAAACTATTATTTTGCTTTATTATGACAAATTAAAGAAAAAAAACTCGTACCAACTAATAACACCGATAATCATTGATGTTTTGATGACTTTTAATAAAAAGACTGATACCCATATTGTGATTTTGAATTGCTTTTGCTATCTACTATTGAACTTCTGCTAAATTGAGTTGTATGGAAAGTTAACAAAGGAAAAGAATAATAAAACAACAATCTGACTTTCAATCCCATGGCGGAGTTACCTGGGAAATGATGTCGTAGCATACGCCATCCCTTTCTTTCAGAGTAGCTTTTTGCGAGCTCATGTCGGCGAAGCGCAGTTGTGTTAATTTTCGGTAATAGGCAAGGCAATGTTCGGATGGACCTAAAAAGGTGATTTATATCGCAAGGTGTTCCTTAACAGGTCAGTAGACAGCCTATCATGAATACAACAAGTTTTTCAGTTTTTCAACCCCCCCACCCCCCAAAGATCCAAATTCCGCCCCCACCCAAAAAAACGCAGAAAATGATCAAGAACCTCTAAAACGCCTAAAAACGAAGTTTGAGGAATATTTGAAATGTGTGTTTTAATTACTCCGCCGCGCATGTACCGATTTCCAAAATTACAGCAGCATCACCTACTAATACACCACAGCATATTGCTGCTCAAAATTCATCACAGTCCATGCAGCGGTTACTGAGATTACGAGGCTATAAAAACGCGTACAGACAGACAGACCGACAGGTAGACCACAGACGGAACGACGGAAATGAGTGACGCGGATTTCCGTTATGCATTATAAAACGCCCAAAAAACCTATTATCTCAAAATCGAAAATTTTCACGATCACAATCCTCCCCTCACCTATTGATGTGGGAAGTAAAAGGGGTGGCGTATGCTAAGATAACGCGTCCCGGGTAATTCCGCCATGGAATTGAAAGTCAGATTGTTGTTTTATTTCCTTTGTTAACTTTCCATACAACTTAATTTAGCAGAAGTTCAATAGTACACAGCAAAAAGCACAGGTATCATTTTTTTTATTAAAAGTGATTAAAACATCAATTTTTATCATGTTTATTAGTTGCTATGAGTTTTTTTATTAATGTTTTGTTAATTTGTCATAATAAAGTAAAATAATAGTTTTTTAAATCATTTTGGAAATTCGTGAATTATCACCTTTTTACCTTTAACAGTCACCTACGGCGCAAAATGCCCCCATAAGTGCTATTTTTTCATGATTATTTCGAAAGTGCAATATCTTGCAGTGTTTTTAAGATTAGATTGGCGCTCCAGAACCAGGCATAAGTATTTTTATTTTTATTTTGAAGGTTTTGGTGTCCTGACTAAAAACAGAGATTTCAAACTTTGGGCCCAAAATGTACGCAATTATTGATCGGATGTACAGCTTCTCTTTATTGGATATTAAAATAGGCTTAATACTGAGTATAATTGCTGAAAAAAATAAAAGCCAAAGAGCATTCTTGTTTTCGTTTTTGACGATTTCTTGGAGAAACTGGGAAATCTCCAAGTTTTCAAAAAAAAAAATCATAACTCGAAAAGTATCAATAAACGGTACACATACATGGGGATGTTTTGGATAGGTCTCGGTACGGGCTATCTAAAAAAAAATTATTATCGTCACCCGATTGGCCACCCTGTATAAGCATCTCAGATTAAGTTATAATCATAATATTTCTTATGTTAAGCATCTACATAACTATGATAAAATGATAAGGTTTACTCAAAAAACTATAGTAGATAAGATTGAAAATATCCGCCTTCATAGTGTCTATAATAATAGATCTAGAAGAGGAATAATCAACGGATTAGGTAGTATCGTTAAGTATATCACTGGTAATCTTGATGCCAATGATGGAGATAAGACCTTCAAAATTCTCAATCATTTACAAAATAACGACAACGAAAACCAATTAAAGATGGAATACTCAGTCAACCATAAACTTCAAAATCACTCTTGATACCATACACAATAATGAAGCATTACGTAGATAAAAAATTTTGCAGCTCAATGAAATTTCTAGAAAAAGTGCTACAGAATAACAAGATATTCTTTTTGCAAAAGACATATGTCAACAACTCTTAATTTTATATGGTTCCATATTATTCAACACCTTACAAGGCATAGAAAATTCTGTCACGTTTTGTAAGTTGGGTGTCATCCATCCAAGTATGATTAGACCTTCAGATCTTTAAACACAAATCATAAAAATGTCCAATTACTATAAAAACAATCTTCCAGTTGAGCCAAAAATTGAAAGTATCCTAGATTTTGAATCTATAACTAAAGTTCATTGTAAAATCGAAGCCGATCAAATTGTATATTTTTTGTCAGTACCAATTGATTTTGAAGACAGTTTTGACTTGTATTATTTGCACTCACTTCCTACTTTAGATGGGTCAGAATTTGTCTGTGGCATTTGTACAAAAAGCAAAATATACCACTGCCCAAGACCATTCCAAGTCAACGCAAATGTCTCTTGCGAATCCAGTATCCTGAAAAATGAAGACTTACACAGCTGTTCTTACCTAAAATTAGAGGTCAATGGGAACCATATGGATATTATACCAGAAATTAACATGTATTTGGCTATTTTCCCGGAACAAGAAAAATCAAATGCAGTAATCAAGCAGAAACCAAATTTCTGAAAGGGATATTTTTGATAAAAGAAGGTAACACTTGGAAAATTCTCTTTAGAAATGAACAACTGACATTTCTAAGCAAAAGCCACTAACTTTTGTGAATCCTGTTGCGAGCAATCACCCCAAATTCAAGATAGAGTCAAAGCCTTTGACTCTAAACCATGTGCCGTTGCAAACCTTTGTGCCACTAGAAAAAGCAGATTTCAACTTCATTACTCCAAGTGCATGGACCGTCTTCCTCTACATCACAGCAGCTATTTTCGTACTTCTCTGGTTTTTCGAAAATTCAAGAGGACCAGACAAGCAAGGAGCAAAGAAACAGACCGCAGCCAAACCATAGGAGCCGCTTCGAAAGAAAAAGGAATTGAACTTCAAGCAAGAATCCCGAACCTTCCAGGGGAAGCTTCCTTCTAGGGGCGGAGGAGTTACCTACGGCCACCCTGTATTCTAGCCAGACATCTACCGAGCGTCATCACCTAGATCAGCAGTTTCGAGGATATGCCACAAATTAATATGACACCTTCTTTGCAGACAGTTGTTAATAATAATAATAATAGAGAGAAACTTGATAAACAATAATAATAATAATACCGCAAGCATGCGAGAAAAAATGGGCAAGGTGGCGGTGCTTCGAATTGCTCTGTTGAAGATCCCCGCAATGACACGTACCATTTTAGGTGGACGACGGAGCTCAGGGATGACCTGCTGAGCTGCTACGAGAGCAGTAGCCCGCGCCGTAGGGGATACATGTCCCGCATGTATGAGAGGTGGTGTGAAATGCACCCAGAGCATAGCACGCTTACCTCTCAGAATTTGCGAGATTATGTATCGTACCTCCGGAGGCAGGGATATGTTCGTGCTCCAGCTCAGCCTGCCCCTTCGGCGGACGGAAGGCCTGTTAACCAGGCTGAAAGTTCGCCGGTAAGGCCCGCTGAGAGGGAAATCGACCAAGTCGTCTCAGCTGGGGATTTCAGAGACCGAAGGGCCTTGCATAACAACGGAAGGTCCTTGAAGCTGGCAGATTTAAAGAGAGAGGATGAGGTTGTGGGTGAACGTCTATCGGAGGCTTCTGACATTTGGAATTGCGAAATTTACGCTGCGGCTCTGAGGCTAGCTAGACAGGGGAGAGTGCGAGACTCTCCTGTTGAGAGAGCACAGAGACGGGTGCGCCAAATGGAAGCAAAAATCCAGTTGGCTCGCCAGAAAGCATCCCGTATCCAGTGTGTGATGGAATATAGAGCGGCTGGGAAGCCATTTACGCGCCGAGTGCGCCAGATAGCCTACGGGTTGAGGCGCGACCATCATACACTCAGCCAAGCGGTACTGGTTGTTGTCAAGCAACACTGTCTTGACAGGATACCGATGCTAATCGCTGCTAAGCCATCGTTGGTGGCGCGGGCGAGAGGTCTGGAGCAGAACAGAATGTTCTACGAAAGACCTTCTCGCCTTTTCCAACAGCCGCCTCCAGGATCATTTTCTACTTTTTTTGTCTGGGGGTGAAATTCAGGTGGTTGGGGAGGTGGGGGGTTGTAAAATTGAAGAATTTGTTGCTTTCATAATAGAGTGCCCACTGACCTGTGAAGGAAGATCTAGCGTCATAAATAACTTTTTTAGGTCCATCCGAACATTGCCTTGCTTGTTACAGAAACCAAAGGACTTAGAATTTTTTCTGGTGTAAACATACGAGTATTGCTTTAGATCGTTCTATATTGTGTAACGAAGAAATTGTTGAATTAATTTTAATGAAGTTTTGACACAGTATTACTACCATGGCGAGTATGGAAAATGCGTATGGTTTTTATAAATCGTGCCAGTGGCGGCGCCGAAATAATAAAAAAACTAAAAATATAAAAACAGCTCAAACGTCGTTTTTAAGTGTTTTAGAGGTTCCTGATCATTTTCTGAGTTTTTTTGGGTGAGGGTGAATTTGGGGCGGTTGGGGGGCGGGGGGTTGAAAAACTGAAAAAATTGCTGTATTCATATTAGGCTGTCCACTGACCTGTGAAAGAAGACCTAGCGACATAAATCATCTTTTTAGGTCCATCTGAACATTGCCTTGCCTATTACCGAAACTAAGGGACTTTGAATTTTCTGTATAGATACGAGTATTTATTGCTTTAGATCGTTTTGTATTTTTTTACGTGGAAACTATTAAATTGATTCTAATGAAATTTTGACACATTATTATTACTGTGGTGAGGATGGAAAACGCGCATGCTTGTTAGAAATCGTGTCAGTAGCAATAATAAAAAAACTAAAAATATGAAAACAGCTCATACTTCGTTTTTAGATGTTTTATGAAAACGAAAAACCACGTCACTAATGTCCGTCGGTCTGTCTGCCGGTCTGTCTGTTGTCGTTTATCTAGCGTCGCAATCTCAGTAACCGCTCCATGGATTATGATGAAATTTGGGTAGCGATACGCTGTGGGGTCGTAGTAAGTAATGTTTTTATAATTTTCGCTGTACGGGGGCGGAGTAATTAGCAAAAAACAAAAAAATTCAGATACTCCTCAAACTTCGTTTTCAAGCGTTTTAGGGGTTCCTGATCATTTTTTAATTTTTTTGGGTGGGAGTTAATTTGGGCTGGTTGGGGGGGTGGAGGGCAGTAAAACTGAAAAATCTGCTGTATTTATAATGGGCTGTCCATTGACCTATGAACGAAAAACCTAGCGGCATAGTACACTTTTTTGGTCCATCCGAAGATTGCCTTGCTCATTATAGAAACCAATGGACTTCGAATTTGTGATGTATATACAGAGTGAGTTTTTAGTACCGGCTCGGTCGATAACTCCACTACTGTAGAAGATAGTGAAAAAAGTTGTACATAAAAGTTGTAGCCACGGATATTCTCCTTACTCAGAAAATATTTAGATTTTTACAGGGTGATCCATAACTACGTGGTGATGCAAACATGCATTTTTTTAAATGAGACACCCTATATATTATTCCATATTCAAATTCTACTGATAATTTCCGTTCTTCCAATATATGGTATTGTTACATTATACAGGGTATTTCAAAAGTTATGACCATTTTCATATCCAAATCGCAGTCAAATGAACCTATTGTATATCAAAAAGTAAAAAATCAAAAATTATTTTTTTACATGAAAAGATTAAAAATATCCTCTACTTTTAAAATCGGCTATAAAAGAAGCCCGTGACGCATATTCGTATACAGGGTGATGTAGAATGCAAAATCCAGATTTTTCTCTTTTTTTTAAATATAACCCTCAATATTTTATTATCCCAAAGAATTGCTTTTAATATGCTCTTTTATCTTTGTGTAGCACTTGTTGTACCTAGGTCCATCAGTTTCCGAGATGTTTCGATTTTTCGGTAAATTTAAAGTATAGCTTCTATTTGTGTACTGAAATTTATTCATTTTGAGAAAGTGCTATGTAATTTGTTTTTTATTTAACGAATAACTAAATTATAAGGTCATGATACTATTTGATGAAGTCAAAACCCTAAATCATCGAGATAATAAAGTCAAGTATGCCGGGAAAACAATTTTGTAGGCGTGATGCATAATTATCAAACAGATTTATCAGATAGGCTTTGAAAAATTGACAGTTTTCATAACCTGCTCAATAATTCCGTACTGTGTGAAAAACCAGCTTTGAGAATTAACTTTCCATTAAGGGTATTTAGGAGAATCTTTGAGAAATTGTCTACTTGCCTCTAAAATATATCCAGAACGGAGGTACTCCAAAACAAATGCGTTCGAAAAATTGAAGAATCGTTTTATTTGGGCTGTGTCGTTTAATATTTCATAGCCTACCTGATAAATCTGCCTGATAATTATGCATGACGTCTATAAAATTGTTTCCTCAGCAAACTTGACCTATATTATCTCGTTAATTCAGTGTTTTGACTTAGTCAAGTACTATAATGGCCTTATCTTTTAGTTGTTTGTGAATCAAAAATAAAATTTGATAGTATTTTCTTAAAATAAATAAATTTCAGTAAACAAATTGAAGGTATATTTAAAATTTGTAGAAAAATCGAAATATCTCAGAAACTAATGAATACAGCCATAACAAGTGCTATACGGGGATGAAAGAGCATATTAAAAGCAATTCTTTGGTATAACAAAATATTAGGGGTTACATTTAAAAAAAGAGAGAAAATCTAGATTTTGCATTCTACATCACCCTGTATACGAATATGCGTCACGGGCCTTTTTTATAGTCGATTTTAAAATTAGATGATACTTTTCATCTTTCCGTGTAAAAAAATAATGTTTGATTTATTACTTTTTGATATACAGTACGTTCAATTGACGGCGATTTGTATATAAAAATGGTCATAACTTTTGAAATACCCTGTATATTGTAGCAATACCCCATATTGGAGGAACGTTAGTCATTAGTAAAATTTGAATATGGAATAATATATAGGGTGTCTCATTTAAAAAAATGCATGTTTGCATCACCACGTAGTTATGGAACACCTTGTATAAATCTAAATATTTTCTGAGCAAGGAGCATATCCGTGGCTACAACTTTTATATATAACTTTTTTCCCTATCTTCTACAGTAGTGGAGTTATCGACCGAGCCGGTACTAAAAACTCGCCCTGTATATACATATATGAGTATTGTTTTAGATAGTTCTATATTGCGTAACAGGATAATTATTGGATTGATTTTAATGAAATTTTGACGCGTATGTTTTGGAAAAATCGTGTCAGTTGCGGCGCAGCAATAATAAAAAAACAAAAATATTAAAACAGCTCAAACTTTGTTTTTAGGCGTTTTAGGGGTTCCTGATCATTTTCTACTTTTTTTGGGTGGGGGTGAAATTGGGGCGGTTGAGGGTGGGGGTTGTAAAACTGAAAAATTTGTTGTATTCATGATAGTTTGTCCATTGGCCTGTGGAAGAAATACCTAGCAGCATATTACACTTTTTTAAGTCCATCTGAACATTGGCGTACCTATTACAGAAACCAATTTGGTGATGTATACATTTGAGTTTTGCTTTATTTCGTTTTATGGTTATTGCGTAAGGTAAAAAGTATTGAATTGATTTCAATGAAATTTTGACACAGAATCTACTGCCGCGGCGAGAATGGAAAACGCGTCTATTTTTGAAAGATCGTATCAGGGGCGACGCAGTAATAATAAAAAAACAAAAATATAAAATCAGCTCAAACGCTTTTAGATGGTTTGGATGCTCCTGATCGTTTCGCATCGTCCAGTTGAAGCATGCAGAAGAAAACTGTGGCGTCCTAGTTCCTAAGGAGGGAGACGCAAGAAACTATTTACGCGAGTTTTTGTGTTGGATATTTTTTTGCGGGCAGGTGGGCGATGATTTGGTTGAAAGGGGATTTCCAACTATAGCTTCATACACTGAGAAAATAATAAAATGGTATTATCATTATGTGTGGGAAGTACTGAGTCAATCAACTAGACTCCATTTTTGTCTTTAAGATACAAAAATTAAAATTTTATTTTTCCGCCACGTTTGTGGCACGATATCAACCTGATGGTTGACTTTTGATCCAGATTTTACTCATGATTGTCGAAACGGTTGGCATCTACCGCGCCCTTTAGCTGCTGTTTGAGTGTCTCAATCAGATTTTACTCATGATTGTAGAAACGGTTGACGTTTACTGCCTACTTTAGCTGCTGTTTCAGTGGAAACAACATCAATGATGTTCAGAAGTAAATAAAAATTTGAGATCATTATAATGGATGATTTTTAATTAAATACCCCGAAATTAGTAGTCGTTAAAGATTCAGTTATATATAATGGAATGGAAATTTATAAAAATATCTACACTAGTTTAAAATTCAAAAATATTTAAAGTTTTTCGTGAAAAGACTTACAATTTTTTTGTTACAAAAGTATTACCGCCTAGATGAATTGATGAATTTAAGTGAATATTCAACTACCCATCTCGTTTTGTATGTATAGCTCTGTCAGAGAAATTTCTTGTAATTATTTGACAATAAAGTATATATCTATTAGCGTATAAACCAAAAACCATAGTTTTACGTCCTTCACACCAATTCCAGGCTTGTTGAGTGATATCATTTAAACGACGAAATCTAATACCCCACATTCTATTTGTATGGGATTTGTCTTCTTTGTAGCACGATGCCCCCCACACTGAATTACTGGCATCACAAGAAATTGTTAGTACCTACATAGGTGTTGGGGTTTCTAATAAACTAAACTTTACTACTTCCCACCAAGAAAAATCGTCATGTAAGTCAATTGTGTGTCGTCGTAGTTACCGAAACATCCTTTAATGGTTTTCCATTTAGCAATTAACACTTACTTTGTGAAAATCGCACATATTCCATCTCCCCCATTTCGGCATTTTGATGAAAAGATACAAAAAAGAATCACAAACACTGTCGTAACAACTACACCGAACGACGTATGAAATAATGACTAACAAAACGGAGCACAGGGGATGGCGGGAGGTGGTACTACTGGTACTACTTTTCTCTAAACAATACGCCGTAAACGAGAAGTGAAGCATATACCAGAAGGTGATCTCGAGGACGAGACTCTCGAAGTATAATTATCTCTTTCTCATAATGCTTGAAATTTTGGGCAATTAACAAAAAAAACCTACCTGTTGTATTTTTTTAGGGAGACAGTGGCGGCCCTCTGATGGTGAAAAATGGGAAGTGGATGCAAATCGGCATCGTATCATGGGGAATTGGCTGCGGAAAAGGCCAGTATCCAGGTGTCTACACAAGAGTAGAAAAATTCCTGCCGTGGATATATAAAAATCTTAAATAGATAATTTATAGATTTTTAGGCTGTATGGGAATTATAATGAATGCACTTAATATAAATTATTTACTAATATTCATTGCTCCTTTTTTTATTATCACCCTTTTAGCTAAAATAAATACACATAATGTCATTATAGTAATAATAATAATTGGAGGGACATTTACGAACAGCCCAAACCTCTCTCAGCAGACACTCCGGCCTTGGCGCAGTTCGAGTCCGTTTGTAGGAGCACTCCTAACCTAACTATACTGCGTCATTCTATAAACACGGAAGAAATTCTTTGCGCCTGGCCATAAACACCTACTGATGGAAAAAATGTCCCGGTTGCCACTGGCATTTAGCTAGAGCGTTTAACTCGTAGCTGAATCAGGGACAGCTAATTTCGGCTTGATTTCTCGAAGGTTGAACCGTGCTTCTCCCGAAGACCGGAGATTTGTCTGATCCCAAAAACTACAGGCCAATAACATGTCTGAACGAATATTACAAGCTCTTCACCAGAATGTTGTACATGCGTATACCTCACGTTGTGAATTATGTATTTCTCGATATGTATGATCAGAGAGGGTTAAAGGAAGGAATAGCTGGCTGCAAGGAGAATCTGTTGATTAACCGATGTGTCACGCAGGACTCCGTGCAGTACAAGCGAAACCTTTCTATGCCCTAGATTCACAAACGCAAGGCATTCGATACCACGTCTCATGAGCTAACTGGGCGGCTGTTGTAATGTCTTTCGGTAGATAATCAGATAGTGGGATGTATCAAACAACTGATGCCACTCTGGAAGACCAGGTTCATTATAACATCAGGTGAAACTCGGGTTCAGACAGAGTTGGTGTCGTTCAAAAGAGGTGGTATGGATGACCTAAAACTTTATGCCTTCGGACAACGCGAACTACAACAATTGCTGACGGTAGTGCAGGATTACAGTCATGCTATCGGAATGGAGTACGAAACAAACAAATGTGCATTGGTTCATTTCACGAAAGGACGAAGCGGAGATGAGGAAAGCTCGTGGATGGAAGCATCTTGCGACAACTGCATACCGGAAATAGTTATACCTATCTTGGAGTGGCACAGCGTCATATCCAAGAGGCAGAATTGGTTAAAGAGCGTCTTCGCTGCAAGTATTTGCACGGACTCTGGCAGATCAGGTCGTCAGAACTGTCCGGTAAGAACAAAGTCGCTGCCACAAATTACGGTCTATGGAGAGAAGTCTACATCCTAAGTTCTCTGACTCGCTAATATACCTCACGCCACTTGGGAGGGCGTGGACTATTGAGCTTGGAGCGTCTGCACAACAGGGCAGTATTGGCCACTGCCTGCTATGTGACGAGCAGCACCGATCCCTGATCCGCTTTGTGCGAGTTATGTATTTTGGTATTCTCCACCACATAATTATAAAACTAATAAAGTGAATATATTCTTAATGTCCTTCAGACATCCTAGGTTTATGGACTTGGTATGTTTCTGGTATGTATAACATAATACAGGTAATTGCCGTTTAGTCCAGAATTCTACGGATAAAACTTAAAAATACATTTCACGTTTGATAAAATTGGTAATTTATCTTTTACTTTAGTCGCATAGCTACCGACTATCGTTGCAGCGGGGAATAAATGGATGTTTTTTTTTAAATTCTCGTTCGCACTTGGCAAACATAATTGGGGGTTCAACCGGGATCCCCCAAACGATGAAATCGAAAAATACGACCGAGCTAAATCTTCGCGACCTCGTTGCCGGAAAATTAATCGCAACAGCATATCGACAATATCGATCATCGCCGGTCACTTTCGAGTGTTTGAGAGGGATTCGCCAGCCAAGAGGTACCATCACCGGAGACAAGAGGAGACTAGGGCGAAGAAGTCTACTGGCACCCGCCTAGTCAGAAGAATATCACACCGCTTGTACCTGAGGTCAACCGTAAAGAAAAACTTAGAGAAGATCCGACGTTTGGGCGATTTCAACTACCGAAACGCTCTGAGGGTCAACATCCGGACGTTGGAAAGCTGATCCATTGAGAACGCCACCGGACTGCCGATGGTAGGAAGAGAAGACGGACCAGGAATGAAGATCATCTTTATTTTCGCTCTGTAACTGGGAGGGCGTTTTCTTACCTTTGTCTTGATGTGCACAGCAAACTGAAAATTTAGTATTTGATTTTATTATTATTATCGATTTATGTTTTATACGCTACTGGTGCTTAATTTTATATTGTACATACATATACATATTAATACATATATTAACGCTCAAATTCAATGCTTGGTGGTACGACGGGTACAAGCTACCACTCATGCCGAATCAGATCAGATATTGAACCATCCTTTAGAGGTTTTTAATCGCAATATGGATGGAGCAACAGGTACTGAAGTTATGCTTGCGAGAGATATGGTCCCCGAGTACTATGGTGGATCAAAAGATTTATTAGATTTCATTCATAAAAGGGACCAATTTATTGATTTGTTAAAGAAACCAGACCTAAATTGTGTTTTGAATAAGTTGGTATTATATAACGTTGTGTCCAAAATTAAAGGAGAAGCACGTGATTTAATTAATAATACTTCTTATTCTACCTGGAGAGATTTGAAAGATATTGTCACGACGGCCTCTTTTTCTTCACCCAGGGAATCAAACTGGACGTAACTTTCACCGTTTTACTTCACAATTCAATACAATATCTCTTAACCTTATCTCAACTACACCCCAACTCAACTAAACTGAACTACCACGCTACCCGTGGCGCCTTATATACACTTCATCGAACCATCTAGAGAATTCAATGACGTTCTAGAATGCCATTAGTCATTCCCAAAAACTCTAAACGATTCGATGACGTTTACACTTCAAAGATCTAACCTGACTTTACATCATGCATGACAACTAATACGTAATACACGAATACCATAATATACAGTATGTTACATTCTTCCCCCCTTAGCGTTTGGCGTCCTCGACGAACAACTTCGATTCTTGTATCACCACAGACATCAGCATAGTTGACCTTCGGTTTTCCACTTTTCGTACATAACCTGTCTTCTTCTCTTCTTCAGCTGCCTATCCACTCTTACTGTATGTTGGCGATCACATCTTTAAACGCTTCCCTGTTTGTTGCTGTGTGTACAAGGTCCCCGCTTGTTCTTAGGCCTGTCCAATCCCTCAGGTTTCTGAGCTAGGACATCTGTTTTCTTCCGACACCACGTCTACCTTCTATTTTTCCTTCGACGATCAACTGCAAAAGTCGGTACTTTGGGTTTCTCATTATATGGCCAAAATAAGCCACCTTCCTCTTTTTTCATGTTTTGGAGGATTTCTCTCTCCTTTCCCAGTCTTCTCAAGATACCCTCATTCGTGACCCTATCAGTCCACGGAACTCTCAATATGCGACGGTACGTCCACATTTCAAACGCCTCTAATCTGTTTATTGATGTAACCTTAAGCGTCCATGTTTCCATGCCGTAAAATAGAACCGACAGTAGTATAGATATGCCGATTCTGATCCTCCCGAGGTCATTTGAAGGTCATTTAAATGGGGTGTGGATAACCTTGAGATGTGACGTGGGCTTTTCTTATAGGTGCCGATTCTGATCCTCCCTGAAGGTCATTTTGTAACGTTGTGTTTTCAAATGTGATCGTATCTGAAGGGCTTGTTTCAGTGGGGTGTTGGGTAACCTTGAGTTTTTTTTTGTGTTAGTGTATAGTTGCTTATTTTGAACGTCCTTGAATGTGACTATTGACTGGATAACCTTGAGATTTGACGTGGTGGATAACCTAGAGATTTGACGTGAGGCCAATTGCAATCCTCCCTGAAGGTCACTGATATAGGGTGTGGATAGCCTTGAGATCAGTTGTATAATTTTCTTATGAGGCTTGATAGTGATGCTCCCTTAAAGTCATTCAACTGGGGTGGGAATAGCCTTGAGCTTGATCTCACAGAAGAACGTGTTCTGCTAACGTCAGACCTTGCCACCATAAGCAAGCAACCGGAGGTGGGGGTACGATGCCCTTGAGGATCTAGCTATAAATCGAGGAGGTTCGAGCATCGATGCTACAGTTGCCTGACTCACAGTGACTAACATATACTCTAATAAAATGCATACATGTAGTGATTGTGGTAAACATTTTACGCGTTCGGACAATTTGCGTCGGCATAAGAGAAATATTTGCAGTGTGAATCCCACAAATGGACCACCAGCTAAAAAAATTAAATTGGATAGTACACCTCCGAATATGATATGTCCTTGCTGCAATGTTTCGCTTCCGAACAATCGAATGGCTGCTCACGCAAGGACATTACAACATAGAACAAATTCATCGATCCCGATCAGTGATGGTGTGAGACTTATTAAAAGTGCATTCAAATGTAGAATTGCCAGCTATAGATTTAGCACATCAGAATTGTACACCGACTTTAAAGAGTTTTTCGAAAATATTAAGCAAAATACGCTAGATGTAATAGAAGAGAAACTTCGAGTGCACAGAGCTCTGAAAGTGAACATGGAAGTATTCGGGAAGTACGTATTACAGACGAGTGATGTAGCAGATATCAAATCCTTCAATACGGTTAATAAAGTAATAGACGAAAGCACAGAGCTGTCTGATGTTTATCAACAATTTGCTGATGAAATTACATCCCAGTCATCTGAGTTTGAGGAGAAGGATTCTGGTATGTTCAATATTTAGAGAAGTGCATAAATTAAGATAGTAACCTTTGTTGTTTTTTTCAGGGTGGGCGATTGAATGTATCCTTTATGCTGAAGTGAACATTAACAAGTTTTCACCATTGGGTGGATCATCTTATATAAAGTTACCATACTTTATAGAGAAGAAGAAGGCAGTGATAAATGTGCGAAATCAAGACCAGTGTTGTTTCGCTTGGGCCGTCACATCAGCGCTACTACCAGCAAGCACCCGAGTAGTGGAAGTGTCGTCCTACCCGCATTTTTCAACCATTTTGAATGTCCATGGTATGAACTTTCCCGTTACTCTTAAAGATATCTCATTGTTCGAGAGAAATAATAATATCTCTATAAATGTGTATGGGATTGAAAAAATAATCAAAGATGGTAACGTCACATATGAAATAGTTGGTCCATTGAGATATGCTCAGAAGAAATTAGCTTTACATGTCAATCTGCTCTATTTAACGGATGATAAAGGGAATGGTCACTATTGTTGGATAAGAGATCTTTCGCGATTAGTTGCAAATCAGTTAAGTTCAAACGGACATAAGCGGTACTTTTGTGATGGTTGTTTGTTATATTTTTCAACTAAGGCATATCTAGATATTCACCAAAGGAACGATTGCAATCATATATTCACAATAACACCCACAGAGAAACTACGAACTGATAAGTTTGGTAATCAGGTTCCAGAAAACATACTTAAATTCGAGAATTTTGAAAAGCAAATGCCGGTCCCCTTTGTGGTGTATGCGGATTTTGAGTCATTATTAAAACCAATCGATAGTTGTGAACCCAACCCAGAATATTCGTATACAAACGAAACCCACACACACGAACCATATTCATTTTCATATTTTATTAAATCTTCATTTGATTCTGACTTATCCAAATTCGTCTTGTATCGAGGTAAGGACGCGGCGAAAGAATTCGTGACAAGGCTAGAAGCTGATCTTAAAGAACTATATTTCAAATATTTGAAAGATGTAACTCCCATGATCCCTTTAACGCCGGAAGAGCAGATTGAGTTTGACACTTCAACGAAATGTAACATCTGTGAGAAGCCATTTTCAGGATCCGATATTAAAGTTCGCGATCACTGCCACATAACTGGTAAAGTTAGATTTGGGGCTGCACATTCGAAATGTAATTTAAATTTCAAATTACCAAATTTTATACCAATTATAACGCACAATTTAAGTGGGTACGATTGTCACCTATTTATCAAACAACTATCTTCTCATGGAGATAAGATAGACGTGGTAGCCCAGAATAAGGAAAAATACATTTCATTTACAAAAAGTCTGTATATGCATGACTATGTGGACCGAACCGGTAGAATAAGGAGGAAGTTTTTACAAATGAGATTTATCGATAGTTGTCGTTTTCTACCTGGATCTTTGCAAGCATTATCAGACAGTTTGACTAATAGGGATTTTCTGGAGAGTAAAAAGTATTTTTCAGATCCTAGAGTCTTTAATTTAATTAGACAGAAAGGTGTATTTCCTTACAATTATGTGGATGATGTAAAGAAACTGGACCAGGAATATTTACCATCAAAGGCAGAGTTTTATGATAAGTTAAATGAGAAAGATATATCTGAGGAGGAATACGCGAGGGCAATAACTGTATGGAGAACGTTTAACTGTAGGAATCTGGGTGAATATTCTGATATTTATTTACGGACCGATGTTCTTCTCTTGTGTGATGTCTTTGAAAGGTTCAGGAGGAATAGTATGAATATTTACAAATTGGATCCAGCACACTACTACACAACCCCTGGATTGTCTTGGGATGCGATGTTAAAGTATACCAAAATTAGCCTTGAGCTCCTTACGGACATAGATATGATTGGGTTCTTTAAGAATGGTATTCGCGGGGGGATAAGTCAATGCAGCGATAGAATGCACGAAGCAAATAATAAATATTTACCAAATTATGATCCATCTAAAGAGTCAACATTTATATCATATCTCGACGCCACGAATCTTTACGGGCATGCTATGTCATCACCTCTTCCAACTGGGGGTTTCGAATGGATGGGGGATTCGGAAATATCTACATTCGATTTAGAAAATGCCAAAATAGACGGTGAGAATGGCTATGTCTTGGAGGTTGATGTGCGATATCCTGAAGGGTTACACGATTCACATAGCGACCTTCCGTTTTTGGTGGAAAGTATTATCCCACCAAACGCCAAGACAAAGATTCCGAAACTAATCCCAAATCTGTACGACAAGAAAAAATATATTGTACATTATCGCGTCCTTCAACAAGCTGTAAGGTATGGTTTGCAAGTAACCAAGGTTCACAGGATCCTTAAGTTCAAACAATCGTTCTGGTTGAAGGAGTATATCGATCTCAATACGACAATGCGTAATAAAGCAAATAATAAATTTGAAAGGGACTTCTATAAGCTTCTAAACAATGCAATCTTTGGAAAAACTATGGAAAATGTAGATAATAGAAGAGATATAAAGTTGGTCACACATTGGGAAAATCATCGTAATAGCATCGGTGTGGGAGCACTAGTAGCTCGTCCAAATTTCAAGAGTTGTTCCATATTTAACGAAAATCTTGCAGCTATCCATTTAGGAAAAGTTAGGGTACATTATTTCAAGCCAATATACGTGGGATTCTGTATACTAGACATATCTAAAATAGTAATGTATGATTTTTTTTATGGTTTTCTTAAAAAGCAGTTCAACGATAAAGTATCTATGCTTTACTGTGATACAGATTCGCAAATTTTGAAAACTCATACAGACGACTTCTATGAATTTATGAGAAATAATATCAGCGAGTTTGATACTTCAAATTATAAACAAAACAATGAGTTCAAAATTCCAGTCAATGACTCTATTCTGGGTAAAATGAAAGACGAATTTCCAGAAAACCCTATAATAAGTTTTTACGGAACAGGTGCGAAAGCATACTATATCAAGTCAGTTAAGGGAGAAATGAAAAAAGCAAAGGGTGTTAAAAAAGCAGTAATACAAAATCAGTTATGTGGTAATGATTATAAGCATATAATAGAGAATGGTGGTCTGATTTTAAGAAAAATGAATACATTCAAAAGTAGGCTGCATGATGTATATACAGAAGTCAAAAATAAAGTAGCTTTAGCACACAACGATGATAAAAGGTTTATAATTCCAAATACAACAAAAACTTTACCCTGGGGGCACTCTGACATTGAATTTTACCAAACAGACCCCACAACGAATGTAAAATATGCTATCGATGCTATTAATGAGATGACAACGCGCGAAGCTCCTGAAGATGGTAATTTGGATCTACTTATACAATTAATGTTAGCCGAAGTTTCTAGATATTAGATTTAAGTTACTGTACGCTTGTAAAGTAGGATAGTATTGAATAAATGCTTGAAGAATAAAGTTGGCCATTTTATTTCAACTTTTGCGCCTAAACTGACACTACTCATCACCAACATCATATTCAGTGGCAAACGACATGACTACAGTTGTTGTAGATATTCAAGGATATCATATCGAATCAAAATTTGTTCCAAAAGAGATAGCATTTAAGAAAGATGGAATATTGTACCATTACATTGTTAAACCTATGGTTCACTTCAGTAGACTGAACGTGAAAGACCAGAGAACTGTTAAGTTTGTGGAAAAGTATAATCATGGTATTAGATACAAAGCAGGAAATACAGATGGTAACCAAATAATGAAAATAATCAAGCATCACGTTAACAACGGTGATATAGTCTTTCTGAAGGGCCATCAAAAATATATCTATCTACTCAAATCTGTTGCTGAGCTGAGCTTAGAAAACGTGGAGATAGTGAATTTGGAGACCGACAATGATATCCAGCTTAACGTGAACTTGAACAGAGAATCAATATGTGATGATGTAATAAGGTGTAATTATCACTCCCAAAACAGAAACGGTAGGTGTGCCTTGAGTGTTTGCACGATGATTGATTTGTGGATAAGGAGATACCGTTCAACCATCAAAGAGCAGAAAGGAAATCTTCATTTACTACAAGACGACCAATATTTTTGAATTCCAAGTTACATTACTAATGTTATTTTGTTGAATAGGTTGTATTAGTATTCCAATATATTCATCAGAAAAATATCAGACTGTTTCATTTAATACATACCACGATACATGCCAAAGTGTATAGGGTGGCTCATATTGAAGTTTTGTTAGCAAAATTAATTCATTTCTCGAAGTATAAAAATTAACCTTATTCAAGAAATGTTGTTACAGCCAGACGTGTAAGAAACACAGGGATTACCGAAAACGTCTGGCAACATGGCAGTAGATATGGCAGGGTTTTGGGGGCTGTCCCTCATTCCCTCCACTCAAGCGATTCGACCTATTAAAGTAGTGGGCGGATACCTCTATCCCACTCTTCCTTCTAACCAATCAAAAATGGGGAGAGGGCGATCAGCAAGCGATTAGGGTAGGAGTTTAAGGCATAAAACTGCTGGTCGGAACCAGGAGAGGTCATTCTGTTTAGCTTTCGATAACAGACAAGCAGCTACAGCCACCTTCCAGCAACAAGCGAATAATTCGAGGATGTCTGCAAAGATGAATGTAAGTATAAATAATTTGGGTATAATTTGAGGGACTGCTCTGCCAACTGTTGGCAAGGATATACGTTTCTAAGCATTTTTTTCTTTTATTGTTACAGATGACCACCGATGCCCTGTACCATTCCGACGACGACGACTTCCAACCTTCACCAGCTAAGCGACCAGCACCGCAACCATCCGCCTCCGTGGCGGGGCCAAGCCCGACCACTAGGAAAAGGACGGCGCCGGTGAAGGTAACGACTGGCACAAAACGCCAGAAGAAGGAAGGTAGCGCTTCCGAAAATAAATTGGTTGCGAAGCAATCAAAGCCTTTGAGGAAGACGAAGGAAAGCCGACCGTCGACTTCGATGCCGCAAAAGAAGCGAAAAGAGGGTGCTAGAATGAAGTCGTGTAAGTCAGCATACAAGACTTACGCGGCTCAATACCAGCAATATGAGCCCTTCCTTTTCACTTCAGTTGCTGCACCGGAGTCGACAGTGGATTTCTCGTTTCTTAACGAGGCCCCGATTACGACGGATCCAAGTTGTTTTCGCAAGTCACCTATCCGGGTGTTGGCTGGACTTGAGGAGCCTGGTGTGGTGTCGTCGTCGATAACTCCACCGGAACGGTGTCAAGCAAAAATTGTGGTTCATGAAAATTTGCTAGTCACCGCTCCAGTAGAATTATCAACGAAGGCACCTTCAGAGCCCGATGAAAGACCGTCAACCCCGGAGCGGTATCGTACACCCTCACCGACGCCATCCCGTAAGCTGCCAGCTACACCGAGGACACCGAAGATACTAGCGACCGAACCGTCCCAGGAGTCGCTAGCATCTTCGGCATCTAAGGAGAGCGGCAGCTCTAGCAGTAGTGGTTGTAGTGGTAGTAGTAGTAGTAGCAGCAGTAGCAGTGAGAAAGTGGCTACTACGAATGAAACCACTATGCTTGGCCCACTAGTGTCCTTCTATGCTGGCCAACTGCAAAAGGTCGAAAGGGACCTGCAGAAGGCGGAGGCTGAAAAAATGCAGTTGTCCGAAGAAGTGCAGTCGCTGCAGACGCTCGTTGACTTAAAACGAACCGTCGTCGAGGAAAGGCAGCGACTGCAGGAGCGTCTCCAGCAGTTGGACCAGCGTTTGGCAGAGATGGATGGTGCGGAGCAAGCTGGTGAAAATATGAAGGAACGGGAGCGGATCGTTGGGGAAAGGGTAGCGCATCTGAAAGGAAAAAAGGAAAAACTGGTGGGACGGATGGCTACGGTCATAGCTTATGAAGATGACCCTATCTGTCTGTCCCAATCCCAGTAGTTTTTTTATGTATATATTTTTTCCTTTGTTTTTCCTTTGTTAACTTGTGTATATTTAGAGTTAGTTGTATGTATGTATATATTTTTCCATTTAGAATTAGCATTATGTATTTATTTTTATTTAGTTTGATATTTTTCATAGTTAATAAATTAAAATGTATATTTGAGGAAAAATACAACAAAAAAAAACAATTTAGATTTAAAAAAAAATTTGTAAAAAATGTTGAAATTTAGGTATTTATTTGTATATAGGGGTTAGTGATTTGTGTACATTTTTATATAATAGTAGTAATGTACAAATGTATTTTTATGTATATCTTATAATTGAGAAAATATATAAAACAAGTTTTAGTTGATGAAGAAGTATTTGTGAAAAAAAGTGTCTTTAAATTTTGTATTCATTTGTATGTAGTTGTTAGATATTTCTGTAAATTTTTCTAGAATAGTAGTAATATACAAATGTATTTTTTGATCATAATAACTTTTATGTATCTTATAATTCAAAAATAAAGAAATTGAAATAGATATATATCGATTCTGAAATCTAGTTTATTTCTGATTAATAAATGAGAAAAAAATATGCAAAAAAAAAAATTGTTTATGAAAAAAAATATTTGTGAAAAAAAGTTCGTAAGTATTTGACAAAAAACAAATAGGTTAGTTTATGAAAAATATTTGTGAAAAAAATTATAGGTTGGTTTCTAAGACAACAGGTTAGTGCGTAGTCTCCAATTACACATAGTGCTTACTGGGTCGTGCTAAGTTTCGGTAAAGGTGGAGGTTAGGTCGACTGCTGCGCCGTCGACTAACATCGACACGGGCGGTGGGTCGACGGCTCCGCCGTCGACCCACCTTATCTCGCCGCGCATACAAAGGCTCGGCGGAGGCCCATTTTGACGCATTTTGAGGGGCAAATGTGATCTTCAAGGGTCCTTCAAAACGGTAGTTTTTTCAGAAAAAAGACTGAAAAAAAAACGTTAGAAGCATGAAAAAAAATTGTAAGACTGATAAAAAAGTACACCACTAAATAAAATTTTTAGAAAGATCCTTCATTGGTGAAGCCGCCCACGCTCGATGAATTTTTTTCTGTCACGGTGGTAAGGTTTTTGAATAAAGTACGATTTAAAAAAAAAACAAGTTTATTGGTTGATACAAACAAAAAATCTCTTTATAATTCACAAAAATAGCGCCTCATATCTCCTCCTCGCTATCTACAGGAAAAGGTAATTCCACTCTCTGGTTTTCTGGACCATCCGGACGATCAGGATCATCATCGTCGCTGTTATCAGATGAGCTGTCAATTGTAAACAGCAGGAACCCCAGTGGCTGTCTTGTGGAGTCGCACGGTCCATCGTCCATCGGTGACCTCGCCACCGCCCAATGTGATTGGTCGGGTAACTCACCATCAGGAACCGCAGTCTCGATACTCCATATGCTGGAGTTATCATTGTCGTCATCTAACCAAGACGTTGAGTCGCAAGGTCCGTTTGACTCTGTAGTCATTTCGCTGCTAAATGTGTTAATTCGTCACTTGATTGTACAGTATGATTTTCATTGACAAGAACTCTCGTTTTTATGTTTCTAGTTCCCCACACTAAAGCCCCCTCCATACCTCCTCCCCTCTTCATCTATACATCTTTAGAAGTAAACTTAGTGTGTTATTGGATGGAACGTCGATGGCATTGGTGGGTGGGTACTTATATGCGTGCCCCAAACCAAGACACAATAATCTCACAAACGCTCAAGGCGCATTTACCGTTTCTGTTAGCACACTGGCACTCATGCTTCATACTATTTTCAAGTATCACCAATTACTAAGTTACTGAGCGCTTATTGATAGAACAAGTAATTGTATTATTATATGAGGGGATGGATATAGAAAGGAAAAAATATTGCTTCTTTTTTATTTCATTCATTATTTATTTTATTCAAGATGAACATTACTTTATACATCGAAAAAAGATAAAACAGTTTCTTTTTCTTCATTCAATTTTGTCCTTTTCTGTTCAGATTTCATACTAAGAGTATCAATCCTCTTCTGACAATCATCTAACTGTCGCTTCCTTTTATTTCTGCACTCCTTGACACGTTTTCTTTCTTCATCTAACTGCTTTATTCTTTCATCATCCGCTGCCTGGGCTGCCTGAAGCTTGTCACAATGGGCCATCTCCTCTGCCAATTTCTTTTCTGCACTTATTATTTCAGCTTTAATTCGCTGAATACTACTTCTCAACGCATCCCTCTTCTCGTCGAAGTCGTCCATTGGAGGTTGCTTCGATTTAAGTAGTGTTTCTCTTAAAATGTTGCTAACTGGTTTGGATGCTGCCTGTTTCGACTTTCTCACTGCTGGCACTGTTGACGCTGTACCCGTTGATGTTCTCGCTCCATCTCCAACTACTGGCGGCATCGATGCTGCACTTGTTGATGCTATCGCTGCATCTGTTGATGCTCTTGGTACATCCATATCTATTTCTACCACCGCATTAGCATCCTCCGCGATTCTCCGGTCTGGCTGCTCCACATGAATAAACTCGTGAAGTTCATCCTGGACTTCTACTGCCAACTGTGTAAACTGCACCCCGTCACTCTGCAGTTCCTCCAGAATGGCTTGCAAGCAATCGCCACTAATAGCGTCTTCGTTCTTTGTTGGTTGGTTGGCCATGATGATGTACGTAATATGTAGTGTTTTCTACGGAACAGTATGAATCTTTGAAGACTGTAGAACTGATAAACCATTGAAAGTAGACTTGTATTTATACAGAAAACACTCTACACGACAGTAGTAAAATCTAAGAGGGGGAACATTGAAATACTGATATGGGTGGTGTACGTGCAGCTGTTTAACGATGTACACTATAATAGACCAATGAGAGGACTGGTTGAAATGTATCACAACCAATAAGCGTTTATGGGCGGATTCACTTACAGTTCGGTCAATAACGATGTCCGTTAGAAGCCACCGATATCGATGCTACATGGCAGTAGTAAAATCTGAGAGGGGACCATTGAAATATCAATATGGGTGGTGTAAGTGCAGCTGTTTAACGATGTACACTGTAATAGACCAATGAGAGGACTGGTTGAAATGTATCACAACCAATAAGCGTTTACGGGCGGATTCACTCACAGTTCGGTCAATCACGATGCGCGTTCGAAGTGGCTGATATCAATGCGCGCATGCGTTGTCGGCGCGTATAGCGAAATGTTCTCTATTTCCACTAATAATCTTACGTACACCAGCTGGCAAGTAGGCGGATCTTCTTTTTTTTGCTTTCTTTAACGATATACACTGATGGGGGAAGACAGTAGAGGAGGGAGGCTTACCTACCTGGAACTGTATAAATATGATGGTGAAATGAGAGTTCTTCAGTGCAGTTCTGCTACCGCTACTACTACTACTACTACTATACTACCGCTACTACTACTATTTTGAAAATGGAGTATTCGAAGAAGTTGATCCCCTGCCCCTACGATGGTGAACATGAGGTGCGGCGTGGGACAATTGGGGACCATTTGCTGGTTTGCCGTTTCCGGGGTTGTGGTCCGGTGAATTGGCCACAATATATTGCTACCTATCTGAGTAAAGGTAAGTTTCCTCATTTCACTATATATCCCTACACGAGCAAGCTATCAAATGACAACTAGTTTATAACAGAATAATCCAAAAGTTACAGTTGTTCTACAAAATATCTCTTTATTTGCAGAGCCATCCACCCAGACAGGAAGCCATAAGGAAGCCGAGGCCAGCAACCCCACCACGCCACCGCAGGACCCATCGAAGTACGGACTAGTGCAATGTCCACGTGTTGCAGCGCATTGGGTCAAACCTACGTCGATGGGAATGCACCTCCTGCGGTGTGCTAAGAACGTGCCTACCACGCCACCACAGCATCACCTCGCAAGCCGGAGAGATGTGGAGGTTCAGCCTGAAGGTACATAATTCGTTTCTGCGACAAAAACTTTTTTTCTTTTTTCATATACCTTGCACATCTTTATCCTAGAAGTCACAGAAAATTGATCTCTACTAAACATCATTGTATTAATTTTGCACTGATACAATCATATTGTATAACTCTAAATTTTAAATAAATCAAGCCACACAAAAATTCTTCAGTACATCCACATAGATTTTCAACCTTCTGAATCTTACCCACATTCACATAAATTACAAAACCATATTTTCTATTGTTTCAGAAAACTGGGATAATGATGATTATCCCACGTATAGGCCGAATCTCCAGAACAGAGAAGTAATCCGGGATCCTCCCCCTTGCCTCTCCAAGAGGGAGAGAAAGCTGTGGAGGAGAAGCGAGGTGGTGCGCTTCAACAATATAACTAAATAATTTTTACTTAGGTTAGGTGTATTTTATGTATTAGAGATTAGGGTAGAATTAAATAATAAAAGTAAATTGAAAAAACTGCTATTTTATTTCCAAAAGTATCGAAACAAATATACACATTGAAATTATTACTGCTAAACATAGTCTGCGCTCCGTCATATCAATCATCACAGTACATCTGCAGCGTCTATCCAGGAATTCTTGTTCTTTTGGAAACCTAACCATTTTACAAAGAGCTTGTTTCCTCTCCTTTTTAAGACTTTTTCAATCAAATACTCATTTGGAAACTGTGTTTTTCTTAGCTCGGCTTCATAGAAACAACCGCTTATTGGTCGCCGATCCATATCTTCTAGCATATATGTGACCGGATCTGTAATATTAACTTTGCGTATTTTGAAGAGCTCCGTGGAATAATTCGGAGTGTAACCTTTTTCAAATACACCTTTATATCTGCTTATTCTCACAACGTCTCCAAGATTAAGTTTGCTTTTGCCAGCAACCTTTGGATTGCGATACGCACTCAATCGAGTGTGAACATTAATTTCAATAGGGGCCAATCCAGTTGTTCGATGTATTCTATTGTTATATACGTTAGTGATATCATCCAAAATAGTGATCCATGTGTAACTTCCTCTTGCGGAAAATTCTTTGAACAGAAGGTGCTTTAGCGAACGGATAGCCCTTTCAGCAATTGCGGCCTTCTTTGTACTGTATGTGGAATAATGGTTAATTCCATACTTGTTCATGAGAGAAGCAAATTTTCTGTTGTAAAATTCGGTTCCATTATCTGTTTGTAGATTAATTGGATAATATCCTGCGTCCCTTATGATATCGCCCATTGCTGTCGTTACCGTTACCATATCTTTCTTCTTGATTGGTCTACACCATAGGAACTTAGAATAGCAGTCAATGACTACCAATATGTATCTATATCCATTATTTTCTTTATGGAAAGGTTGCATTTCCGCTAAATCAGCTTGCCATAAGTCAGCGAAACCTTTTATGATAGTTTTTCGACGGCGAAAGTTCTTCCGAACTGCCCTGTGTAACTCTTCTGCTATGCCACGTTTTGTTGCGCTGTTAATTGACATATCTACATGTAGAGGTCTGACTCAGGTGATTGTAGAACAGAAACTGATCATTAATCATGAAAAATCTACTGATCTATGGTCTGAGTTGATTTAAAGTGTAGCCTGAAAGCCACGCTGGTAAAACAGGGCCACCTTCAACATCGAATTCCCTTTTGACTTCACTAGCTAATTTCTGGCAAAAATTATATACAACCTCTAGTTGCTCTAAAATGGATATCAAATTGGTTGTTAATACATCAATCTTTTTCTCAAGGCCATCACTCAATTCTAGCGTTTTGCTATTCACCATACTTTCAAGCATATCAGTGGTACTTTTTAGTTTTTTTTCAACATACTTTATATGAACAGAGTCATTTTCATCTGTAGGATCACCAACATTCTTTAACTGCTTTCCATTGATATCATAATTTCCAGTTTGTGTAAGTTTAAAACCAATACCTGGAATACCACGTACAGTTGTATGCTTAGAACTGCGACGACCAAACTTATCTATCGTATTGTGCATCGCTACGAAAGCGTTATACTATTAGTGGGATCTTTCAACTTGCAAATATATACCCCAAAATTAGCGTATTACGCCCTCTTCACGCAATTCTTCTATTATAGATAAAATTTCGTTATCGTGGTTTGTGTGACCCGCGGATTTTGAGCTGTATAGCAATTTCAGTCGATCAATCAGCTCGTTGATGTCGTTCCAATACACAAAGTCGCGTTTATTAGTGTTAAATATCTTATACTTAGGTATCTTCATTTGTGTATGTCCCCTACCAACTCTGGCTCTCAAATGCATGGGGGATGATGTAGATAGGATATTAAATAATTTATTGAAATACTCAGATCCGTCGACATTGTAAATATTAAGAGGTGTGTAATCTTTGCGAAGTACATTAGTTAGATTCAATATGGACCTGAATGTGTGTAGAGTTTTCGAGTCGGAGTTTCGTGTATCTCCTACAAACATCATATCTAGTAAGTGTGGGGATATTTTGAATTTACTAGTCTTATCACCCGATGATAAATGAACCGCCTTATCATCAAATTCCACTTCATGTACACCCATTAACAGCTTCTGTGATTGTGGGTCGATCCTTACATTATAAACACTTCCATAGGCCGGATGTCCTGCTCTCAAATTATCTATATGACTTTTCAACACCTCAGCAACTGCCTCTCTATCCACACTTGAATTAGCTGTAGATACATACTGAGTGACTGAATCTCTTTCCCTCTCATTAATTGATGATGGTGTATCAGGTAACTCCTTTATTGGTGTTATACCGGAAAAAGCAGCGGAAGTCAAATCTTCGAATCTCGGCCCTTTTGGTGTGCTAGTAGAGGGAAGGGTTTGATTTGGATATGTAGATGGTGGTTTTTTAGGAGTGCTCGTAGGACCAACATTTTGAATTGGCTGTTTCGGTAGCGTAGGATTGGATGCATTTGCTATTGTCTTCAACTGTTTTGTAATAGGCTCATATATCTGTTCCAATGAAGTGTTACCGATTTCGCGGGCTTTCCTTACAAAGTTGAATTTTCTCCGCACTGACTCTGTTGCATTAACTAATTCTTTTTTTAGAGCTACCTCATCATTGCTCTGTTGTTGTTTCATTCTGGTATATGTAATGTTGCCACTGTGATGTATGCTGATTGCAGTCTCACATTCAATTGATGATATTATTAGTCTTGCAGTGGATTTATGAAGCTATCGAATCCCTTCCGGTACCTGCCGTTTCTTATTTCTCTATCTTTGTCGATAACTAGGAATCCATATTTATCCCTCCAACATATTGCACACATATCTTGAAATTGCTTAAAAGTTACATCGGGAGCCACATGGTCAGAGAAAACATGTGATAAATTTGTATTATCGACCTTAAACAAAACTATCAGGTTTGCGTTGTCTCTAATCACTCTTTTCGGTACCCAACTGTAACTTTGCACACAGTAAAAGCAATCCACACCTTTGTGTCGCCCCATACTGAAGTATTCTCGTATAGCATTTTGATTCTCACATATCACATCATCAAAGATAAAAACTGAGTTTGGTTTGGCTTCTGACGGTGGTGGAACTTCGGAATTATTAGCAAATGCATAATATCCTAGTCCATCTATCGAACTCATTACTTTTTCAATGAATGCGTACTTGGGTTGGTTGAGCGACTTTGAAAAAATATATAAGTTCTCAAAAAACAGCCCATTCGGATGTAACAGGAGAGATACTAGTACATTGGTTTTTCCACAGTTTGATGGTCCAACTATAATACATCGAATTGTTGATGGTAGTAGTACCCCATGTCGACGACGAGAAGTATTATTTTCCGGATCAGTAACATTGACATCTATATTGCTAATGTCTAATTCCTGGTCCTGTTTTGTCACCTTCATCGTTCAACGACTTGACCATATATAAGCTGCAGTTGTTTATATGTGTTTTATTTAAATGCCGCTACTTCTTGAGAGAAGGTGTAGTAGCATCTCCAAAACTGGTGGTGGAATTGTTAATAAGTTGATAAATAAGCTGCCATTCGAAGCACATTTGCCTTTTTATCAGTATTGCGGCCCGGGTACTCGATTGGAAGAAAGGATCGCACTAGGCCAAAAAGGAATAAATAGATTAGACGCGGCCTGCTTACAACACGACCTTGCATACCGCAAATCCGATTTAGCTACAAGACATAAAGCTGACTACCAACTTGAGCAAGAAGCTTGGAAACGAGTCAAATCAGCTGACGCGAACCTTGGAGAAAAAGCAGCTGCTTGGTTAATTACAAATATTATGAAGGTCAAACGACGCACTGGAATGGGTCTTGCAACACTACGTGGACGGAATAAGAAGAAATGCATGCGTGAAAAATCGAGGAAATTAGTAGGTGTAAAACATCGTGCAGGAATGGGTTATGCATCACGACGACGAGGGCAGAATAAAAATAATATACGTAGGAAAATGAGGAAGGCTATAAAGAAGGTGCACTTTGGTTCAGGAATACTAAACAGAGTTCGCAAAAATATGAAACATTTTTCGAACCACAAGCAAGATAACAGTGTGCTAAGAAAAGCAACATCTGCTGCATTATTAGCTACCCGGAAGTATATCAAGTCCATTGGGGGCAAACGGCATATTCGTCTTCCGCGAGTTATACCTATCCCCAAAGTAGGTGGAATTCTTCCTTTGATTCCAATTTTTGCCGGTCTCTCAGCATTAGGTAATCTCGCTGGGGGTATTGCAAATATTGTTAGGTCCTCTAAAGCAGTTAATTCAGCACGACAAAGGAATACAACTGATTCAACATCTACTTCTGGTATAAGTAAAATTGGAAACGGTATATATTTGAAACCATACCGCAAAGGATTTGGTTTGTTTGTTAAACCTAGGACTTCAAAAAACTTTTAAAAACCCTACCCCAACGACCGCTTACAGATAATGACCTTGTGTATTACGCTAAAAAGCTAGAAATACCATATTTCAGAGGGATTTTTATGCGCGATGATCTGCCTAAGCAAGGTCCACTGAGGAATGAGTCAGCCATCATTAATTTAGACAGCAAGAGTGGGGATGGGTCACACTGGGTTTCATATATAAAACGCGGAGTGGTGGTATATTATTATGACAGTTTCGGCAACCTACCGCCAACCAGCGAACTGGTGAAATATTTCCTCAAAAAATCTAAGAAGATTCAGATCCTGTATAATCACAGACGACAGCAGAACTTCAATACCTTTTGGTGCGGGCACCTGTGTCTACGATTTCTTTCTGAAGAGAAGCAAAAATCTGTGAAAAATGGATCGTGAAACACTTAAAAAGATGAGCAATTCCCTTAAAGCATTTTCAAGAGAAAGAAGCCTGTTGAACATGACACAAGAAGAACTTGCCCACATACCCAAAGAAGTACTGATGGTATGTACACCTAACGAAATAGCACTTGTATGGAACAAACTGCCATTGCATTTGAAGGAAGATGTGGATATACAACGATTCCAGTTCTGTTGGGAGCACTATAATACACACCAGAACGGAGATGAAGCAGACGGGCCGCCACCAAGAAAAATATTTTGTTGTTACTGTAATTTGCAAGATATCTCTATGACAAGCAGTAATGAGTCAAACAAGTGTTGTAATCAATAAAATTTTGAATATATAAAAGTGTTATTTTTTTGTATCACCGCAGTCATGTCTTATACATTTACCTTGACGGGTTATGACAGTGTGCTGTCTGCTAGTTTTTATCCGCCAATAGAGCTGGATACCAATGCGCAGTACGGATTGGGGCTAATAGGTTTTTACTCCTACAACTCAATATTCAATGTTCATGAGGGTAATAATCTAATTGTGTTTAAACAACCTTCAGATGATTCTCAGATGAATATTACATATATTCCACCAGGCACCTACGAAATCGATGAACTCAACATATATCTACAAAAGATAATAAAGTCCATAGTTCGATACAAACATAATGTTACAACTGACGAGCTGTTTTGTCTGAAGGCCAACAACAATACAATGAAATGTGAATTATATTCAATATATGATGTTGATTTATCTTTCCCTAACTCAATTGCATCTTTGATTGGATTTGAGCCGGAGGTTTTCGAATGCAACAAAAAACATATATCAACCTTACCAGTTAATATAACGACAGTCAGACTAATAAAGGTCGACTGCGGATTGATATCTGGCGCCTACCACAATGGAAGTGAAATGCACACTCTGTATGAATTCGACATAGACGTTGAGCCTGGATTCAAATTAACAAAGGAGCCACAGAATGTAATATATATGAGCGTTATGCCTAGTGGTCGTCAGTTTATCGATAACATCACACTGAAAATTTTGGATGACGAGGGAAATCTGATTAACTTCCGTGGTGAAAAAATTATCGTTAAATTGGAATTGCGTCGGTTAGCTTGAGCAAACTCCACAATTGAATAGGATGGGTTTTCTATATAACATAGGTGCACAACAATTGAAAAAAGTCGATAAAGCCCTTACAAACAACCATAAAATACGAAGAACACATAGGAATAACCTTATTCGTCATTCGTCAGCTGCCAAAGGCACAACGTCGAAGCTATCACTACAAAATCGTAAGTTTCTGGAGTCTATAGGACTAAAGCTAACTGAAAAATATGGTTCTGCACGTATCAAGTGAGAAGCTGGATGTTTTTGAGGAACCGATTTTGGATCACTCCTTAGCAAGTTTACATGAATACACATACAAGCCGTATGGTTCACCATATTTCAAGAATTCTGACATTGTTCATATACCAATCAACTTCCAAGATCTCATTTTAAATATTGCTGACAGTTACATTTTCATCGAAGGAACGTTTACTCCAAGTGATGCCACGAAGTCCTGCTATCTATCTAACAATGCTCTGTCTTTTCTGTTTGATGAAATTTCTCTACATATGGGTGGTGAAAAAGTTGTCATTGTACGAAATCCTGGAATAACGTCAACAATGAAAACAATGATCTCTCATGGTAAAAGTGCCGCCCATTCACTATTATGTACAGGATGGGGCTTAAATGAAGACAATTCAGCGATATGGGATTCAACTAGTAAGGTCTTCAGTGGTAGAATACCTCTAAAACATATAATGGGATTTGCTGAGGACTATAAAAAAGGAATTCTAAACATAAAACAAGAGCTTGTATTAGTCATTGCAAGATCCTTTAAGAACTGCTTTGTCGGTGAATGTGACGCAGAGCTATCAATATCAAAGATTGAATGGAAAGTCCAACAGATTGTTCCTGAAGACCGCTACAAGGTCAAACTTCTACAGAGACTGAACAAAAGCAGTTTGAGTTCAAGGATTAAGGTGGCATTTCGCTCTTGGGATTTGTATGAACTACCATCACTTCGCTCAACATCAACAGACGTCTGGGCAATTCGAACAACCAACAAGCTAGAGAGACCTTTGTTTGTTATCGTTGGATTTCAAGACTCAAAATTAGCAGAAGATCCTAAGAAGGACATCACTAAGTTCATTCATGCCAACATAAACTCGATTCGACTGAAGCTGAATAACCAGGTATACCCATATGAAAGGTGGAACCTGGATTTTGAGAAGAAGCTAAACACTGCGGCTTACTATGCATTTGAGAGCTTCCAAAGTGCGTATTACAACAAGGGAATGGCAGAACCATTATTCAATATTAAGGAGTTCAATGATAACCCACTATTTGTAATCGACTGCAGTCATCAACCTGATAACCTTCAGCTGTCAACTGTGGATATATCGTTGGAATTTGAAACCAGAAAATCTTCTTTCCCAGCTAACACTAAAGTGTATGCATTAATCATTCACGATTCTTGTATTAGTTACAACGCTTTTGATGGATCTATTCAGAATGGACTTATTCATTCATATTAAATGTATTTTGATTTTTATTATAGCTGTCATGGCAAAAATAAAACACTTTTAATACATTTGTTTTTTTATTTATGCATAAATGATACAGAAGTGAGCCGGATGCGTACAAATGTCATTCTTTATCTACGAAACTATATTTGGTAATTATATGTTGAGGTAAATATTCCTCTATTGCATACAAAAATGGTTTGAGTTCATTACTAATCATCCCATCACATAGTTGATCGATGGTACATTCTTCACGTAAATATTGTCTGCATAACTTTTCCCCTTCTTCATATTTCCTGATTAGCATCCTCTTCCGTTCGACCTCTTCATCATCCCAGCAGATACTCAAGTCATAGACCGTGGAATGTTCCTCATCGAAAATCAAATCTACCAATTGACATGCAATTCTCTGGATGGCTGTACGTAGATCTTTTGCTTCAGGCCACCCCATTGCTGAATACTGCATCCACATTGTATAATGGGAATGAAAAGTTAGTCTGCTTCTGAAACAAACAGAACGTCTAATACCAACTAGGTGCAAATAAATGTTTTTATCTCGAATTTACCTTCTACATATCGCGGGTCCAATACATGGGAGTAACCATTATATTATTTATACCCAACACAATCTGTACTACCTCATCATCAAATATATTATTGTTGAATATAATCAAATTTCATCAAACATTTGGAGCGCGCGCCTGGTGTTTTAGGTGAACTTTGACCAATATATGTTAGTGAATATTTATTTTGAGATTCATTTATCTCTTTAATCACTGCTTCAGACATATGCTCCGATACTCTTTTAGGTAACCATACTTTGAACTCATTAGCATCATCTTCTAATAGTGTTGCTACTAGACATTCACCAAATTTTGATTTGACGGGTGACAGATTCTTAATTGTATGGGCTTTGTTTACAGTTAGTGAAGATAAAGTTCTGAAAAGTATTTTGTTATCGAGTTCACAGTTGATTTTATTGTTAATTTCATGCAATTCAGAGGTAGCGACAGACATTGTTTAAAGAAAAAACAAATAATGTTACTGTTGGATAAATAATATAAAAAGGGTGCTCACCAAGTTATATCTGTACACAATATACTTCGGGACTATACTCTGATCGTCTCTCGACTTTTACTGATCACTAGCCCGTTATTACACTATTTATACAGATACCTTCAAGGTCAAAATACGTCACCGTGCATTCTTCTCAAAACCATCAAGCCTCGTAAGAAAATCATACAACTGATCTCAAGGCTATCCACACCCTATCTGAGTGACCTTCAGGGAGGATTGCAATTGGCCCCACGTCAAATCTCGAGGTTATCCACCACGTCAAATCTCAAGGTTATCCAGTCAATAGTCACATTCAAGGACGTTCAAAATAAGCAGCTATACACTAACACAAAAAAAACTCAAGGTTACACAAACAACCAATTCAAACACTAACAACAAATATTTCAAAATCGTTATCTATAGGCACATTGTAAACCGAAAAAACTCAAGGTTACCCAACACCCCACTGAAACAAGCCCTTCAGATACGATCACATTTGAAAACACAACGTTACAAAATGACCTTCAGGGAGGATCAGAATCGGCACCTATAAGAAAAGCCCACGTCACATCTCAAGGTTATCCACACCCCATTTAAATGACCTTCAAATGACCTCGGGAGGATCAGAATCGGCATATCTATACTACTACCGACCATACGTAACATTTGGCGTATCTCATTCTTAGTCTTAGGCTTATATCTTTGTTTGTAAGCACACGTTTAAATTTGAAGAAGTAGCTACGGGCCACTTCTATTCTAGATTTAATCTCTCTGTCGACGCTGCAATCATCATGAAGCCAGCTTCCTAAGTATTTATACCTTGTGACACGTTCCAGAGTTTCCCCGTCGACGACAAGTTGCACATTCGCATGTGGTGTTTTGTTTCTGCTTATTATCATATACTTTGTTTTAGTGATGTTCATTTTCAACCAATAATTCTTACTGGCGTCATTTAGTTGTTTTTTTTTTAATCTGTTTATGGCACTGATCATTGATCAACTGGCCAGTGGTGTCGTTGTAGTTACTCACTATTTCATAATTCTATACGTACATATGCATACTACTACTATTATAGTAAATTGATGGAATGTTCATAAAAGATTTACTCTAATTATGTTATGTTAGTGTGTTATCCTTAATCTAAATTAAACGTTGCATTTTGTATTTTTTTCTTATATATTTTATTTATTTTTTTTCTGTTTGTTTATTTTTTTATAACGTATTTTATTTACTTTCCTGTGTTTTTTTTTAATTATTTTTTGTTTCCTAAGCGTTGTATACACCTCAGATCACTTTTTTTTTTGTTTTCTTTTTCCAACTTATATTAAATTCTTTACATTTTTTTTTGTTTTTTGTTTTTGGGGCCTTTTTTGAGCCCTCTTTTCCAAATAATCTTAAATGTACATAGTGCAGTAGATATGTGTGCTTAACAATATTGTTTTACATAATTATTATCTAACGCTATTGTTAGTAGGGTTGTTACAATTTATAAGGTTAGTTTAAGTATTTGTGTACAATATTTATAAAGAATTCTATATACATTAGAGTTTTCACATCTTAAAACAGTGATCAGGTTAGTAGGTAGCGACAGATGTCGTGACAATTCATAGTACATTGCCGTAATCTCTTTCTCCAACAATTTACACTCCAATATGCAATGCTGCAGTGATCCAATTTCTCCACATCTACAATAAGGGTTATTATCTAATCCTATTCTAGTTTTGTGTTGTGGATTTAAACAGTGTCCACTTCTCAATCGACATAAGGTTCTAACATACTGTCTATTTATTTCTTCTCGGAACCAAGGTGCAGATCTGAGGTCTTCTTGAACATTCTTGTATGTAGAGCCTGTTGTAGACTGGGTGTAGTTGTTAGACCATTTCTTATGAATCTGTACCATTAGCGTGTGGTGAAAATCCTGGTATGGCACTTGGAAGTTACTTAGAAGGTTTTTATGTTGGGTTGCTTTTTTCGCTAGTTTGTCGACTATGTCGTTTTCTTTTATGCCAGCATGTCCTTTAATCCAAATGATATTCACCAATTTGTTTGCACCTTCCAGGTCTTTTATCAATTTAACAATTTCTAATATTATGTAGTTCGATCCCGGATTTATGTTGAAGTGGCTCAATTTGATTGTCGCGCTTTTACTGTCTGTAAATAAAGCGACTTTGGGAAAGTTGTTCCTGGTACAATATTCCAGGGCTTTCCAAATCGCCACAAGTTCTGCAGAGTATATGGATGTTTCGGATGGAAGCCGGTATGTTTCACTATAGTTACGGTTTCTGTGATAGAAAGCACAACCTGTCAAATCATTTTTCTTTGATCCGTCGGTGAGTATCAGTTCCCACTGGTTCCATTGCTCTCGCAGTTTTTGTTCGAATTGTTGTGGCACTGTGGGATTATCAGGCATAAAACGTAGATGGTGGATAACTGGCGGTGAGTCAAAACTAGAATAACTTAGTGTATATCTGAGATGGATTGGGTTTGTATATATTTTGTCATTGATGGGCAGTAGCTCCTGGTAACTTTCAATAAGTAATGGTAGTTTTTTATGTTGCCAATATTTCGAAGTTAATGCTAATAGGAAGAGGGAATGGATGTCATCCACCCGCTCTCCACTCATTAGTTTAACTATCATCCTACTGCTTAATTTCTGTCGCCTCAGATATAATGGTGGCTCACAACATTCTACTTCCATCGCATTGGTTGGTGTGCTGTGTAGGTATCCAACTGATAGTCTTAAGCATTTGTTTTTAAGTCTCTCTATTTTTTCTAAATGGCAGTTTGCGGCGTTTCCATAGTGTACTGATCCATAATCAAGTATGGATCGTACCAGCGATCTGTAGAAGGTTAAACAAACATTGGTATCCGCCCCCCATCTGTGGTGGCTGAAAGTTTTGAGTATATTTACTGCGTTTTCAGACCGCTTCAGTGTTAATAATGTGTTCTTTCCAATTTAGTTTTTTATCTAGTATCACTCCTAGATACTTGACTGAAGTCTGATATTTGAAAACATGGGAACCCATAGTGATTGTGCTTGGTGGTCTGAATCTGGATCGGCTGAATGTACAAATAGTGGACTTGTTTACTGCTATCGGCGATCCGTTCTCCTCGAACCATTTTGTAGCTGTATTTATGGCCTCTTCTAGTTTTTGGTTGGACTGAGCGACTGTTTTGCCTCTAGCACTGATGGCATAATCATCTGCGAATTGGTAGATTTTAATGTCTTCGTCAAATCTGGATTGGAAATCGTGGGAGTAGATGATATATAGGATTGGGCTGAGTATACTGCCCTGGGGTAGTCCTTTTGATGTCGTGCGTGGTCCGACTAACTGATCACATGTTCTGATATAGGTATTTCTATTTATATATAAAGACGTCAAATGATGAGACAGTTTTTCTGGTATCTGCATTTCCTTCAACTTTTCAGCTAATATGTGTAATTCCACATTATCATATGCCCCCATGATATCCAAGAAAGCTGCTGTTGTATGTTCGTTGGCTGAAAAACCTATTTGAATGTCTGTAATTATTTTCCCTAACAGTTCCTGACTTGAGTGTCCTCTTCGGAATCCATATTGTGATTTTGGAATAAGTTGATTCTTTTCTAGGTAGTGTTCCAGTCGATTCTTTATCATTCTTTCATATGTTTTTAGCTCACATGATGCTAAAGCGATCGGCCGGTACGATTCAAAATGGCCTTCAGGTTTTCCGGGTTTCAATATAGGGACTATGATATAGTCATGCCACTGTTTTGGAATTTCTAGTTTACCATCGAAAATATCATTGAAAATTTGGAGTAGCGATCTTTTGCGGTCTTCTGGAAGATGGAACAGCATTGAATAATGAATTTGGTCTTTGCCAGGAGCGGTGTTGTTGTTTTGTTTTAATGCTCTGTGTAATTCTGCTATAGAGAACGGACTTAGTAGCTCATGTGTGTTGGAGCCCTGACTTTGAGCTTCTAACTGGGGAGTTACATAACAGGGAGCTAATTTGTTATGGAATTTGTCCAACCATTCTGCTGACGCTTCTATATAGTGTTTGTTTGCCTGTTTCCTATTTTTGTACAGATTTACCTGTTGCCATATTTTTTTAAGGGTGTGCTGCTATTCAGCGATGAACAATATTTGAACCAACCCTCCCTTTTAGCCTTTTTTATGTCTTTTTTCGCTATCGCATCTAATCGTTTGAAATTTAACAAGTTCGTCAAGTTTGGATTGTTTTGATATATATTGAAACTGTTTTTACGATTCTGAACTGCTTCGTCACACTCTGTAGTCCACCAAGGTTTCCCTCTTTTTGTTTGCTTTTTGTTTTGGTTGTACTTTGGTATAGAAGCCTCAGCAGAGCGGCTATCATCTTCTAATAATAGGTCGTAGGTTACACTTGGATTGTTTGAACTAAGGTATAACTGATATTTAATCCAATCTGCTTTATGAACATTCCATCTCCTATGTTCAACTATTTTAATTTTTTCTGCTGTGAGATTGCATTTTATAACAATTGGAACATGGTCTGATCCAGCAGGGTCTATCAGTGTATTCCATTCTAACATATGCTTAATCTGAGAATTACATATAGTTAAGTCTATGGCAGATTTTCTACCATGTCCTATGTACGTCGGTAAACCGTTGTTTAAGAATATCAGGTTGTTTTCATCTATGGCATCTAATAATGTGTTACCGTAAATGTCATTCGCAACACAACCCCAAGCCACATGATGGGCATTAAAATCTCCTCCTGCTACAAATGGAGTGGGTAAATTGTCAAAAAACTTACTCCACTCCTGTTGAGTTATCCGCGTTTGAGGGTTGATATAAATTGAAGCTAACGATATTTCCGTTTTATTTTTTAATTGGATGATGGCGCATGTATGCATTATTTTTTCATGATTTGAAACATGTTTTTCATAGAATTTTAGGTTTTCCTTTATGAGTATGGTCACTCCACCTCTGCCATCTAAGCGATCCTGCCTAACAGTATTATATCCTATGAAATTGATATAGATACCTGGTTTAAACCATGTTTCCGATAGTAGAGCTATATCTATCTGTTCTTGTTCTAAAAGGCGTTCAAGACTGGCTTTATTAGCTACTGCTGATCTACAATTCCACTGCAATATTTTCAAATTAGACATTTTGTGACAAGAAAAAAAAATAAAAATTAACTTTATTTTTTGCGTTAAGTAAGAACACCTTCTATGAATGCATGATTTAGTAAAATTCTTTGTCGATATCGAGTCTCTCTCTGATTAATTTGATAATATCTGTTTTTTGAAGATTTTCAATATTAATGTCCTTGAGATTTGATAAAACGAATATAACCAATTCTAAAACGTTATTTACTAGAGGCTCTTCACATTGGCCTCCGATATTTGCTAGATAAGTTGGGCTACTAGTAATTCGTCCCTCCCTATATGAAAGGGATGGTTGGCTAACTATTTCTCTTCTTTCAGATTCAGTTGGGTCTGGGGATATCGGTATATTTCTTTTTGGTCGTTTTGTTATTGTTTGGGTGAAATGTGAGCTCAAATTTGTTCTACCTGCCCTGCTTGTTGTTGGGTTATTGTTTATTATCGGGACGACGGTATGTGATTCCTGGTGTGGGTTATGTTGAATGTTGTGAGTATGTGTGTCTGTGTTGTGTGTCATGCTATTTTTAACTATTTTCGCGTATGTCACCTTGGGTATGTCTCGTTCCGCATCTTTATATGAACAATTTGTTATAGACATGTGTTTTTTAATATCCTGTTGTCTTTTGAATTCCTCGCATTTTTTTATTTCGTATGTATAGTGACTTTCTGAACAATGAAAACATTGTGATGTTACAATTACTTTTGTGCACGAGTTTGTTGTGTGGTTGTCAAAACATTTCGCGCACCTGGGACTACTTTTACAATGTTACAATGTTTGCCGACATGGCCATAGCGCATACAATTGTGGCATAAAATAACTTTCTGGACATAATTAGCCACCTCAAACCTCACATGGTTAATTGCTATATATTTTGGTAATTCTTGGGTTTCAAAGGTTATAATCGCTTTGTTAATTGGCACGTATTGTGTCTCACCATTTTCTGTAATTTTTTTAAACATTCTTTTAACTGAATCAACTTCAAACAGGTAGTGAAGATCAAAAGGTTTCACTTTTTTTAGGATATACTCAGAGAATTCTTTGTCAACTGATATGACTCCCTGCCTATAAAGGATGAATTTGGGAATATAAAATTTAAGATGATATTCTTGAAAACGGTTATTTGCTTCAACTAAACTGTTTGCAGCTACCGCGTTTTTTAAAACTATCCTCACTCTATTCCTACCAACCGACTCGATTTTTTTAATTTGGTTATCTATTTCCGGTAACGTTTTCAAAACTATTTCTCCCACTTTGACTGGGTTAATTTTACCTGAAAAGTCGTTCGAGTTATTTTCCACATAGACATGGTATGGACCTTTATCTGTCTGTTTATAAAGAAGTAATGGTCGATCTGCTTGTTTTTGTGAGACTGTTGTTGTTCCTTTTTCTGAGTTTATAGAATTGTTACTTACGGTTTGTTGTCCATTACTATCTAATTCATTGTTACCCATTATTTGATTAGTTGTATCATCATCCTCTTGTATGAGGATGGTTTCCTCCTCTGGCAAATTTTCCTTTCTCTTTTTCCCATAGTTGAAGAACTACATAATCAGGACGAACCTTTTGTAGGTAACGACATCCATGAAACTGACTATGAGTATTTAGAAATTACGATTATTCTCATGAACTGGAACGGAGTTTTGATCAAATGAATATCGAAGAAAATTTTACTACACCAGCCTCAGAGGAAAACAAACAAATAGTAGATATAAATAATGTTCAGAATCTATCCACGCTAACCTATATTCTTAAGCCTAGTATAGAAATTGAGATGTTGATAGTGCTGCATCTACATGTGTCATCAATCCAGACGTTGCATATCAATATTTTTCAGGATTTATATTTCATAAAAATTTCCGTATTAAGGGTCTAAGGTATAGCGCGCGAAATTGAGAATCCAAGAAAATATGTATTCCTGTGTTAGCGAGGAGGCGTGGCCGCCTCTTCCCTTTTTCCAGTGGTAAGGTTCAAAGGTCACCATAAAAATGAATTTCGCATTTCAAAGCTCCCTTTAAACTTACAGTAATGATTCAAAAAGCAAATTGGAGAAGAAAACTTGCGCTTTGACACTGTTTGGCCTTTTAATTCCCACACCGATAGGTGAGGGGAGTATTGTAATGGCGAAAATTTTCGATTTTGAGAGAATATACTTTTTGGGCGTTTTATGATGCCTACATAACGAAAATCCACGTCATTCATTTCCGTCGGTCTGTCTGTCTGTCGGTCGGTCGGTCTGTCTGTCTGTCTGTCTGTCGGTCTGTCTGTCTGTCTGTCTGTCTGTCTGTCTGTCTGTCTGTCTGTCTGTCTGTCTGTCGGTCTGTCTGTCTCTCGGTCTTTCTGTCTGTTGGCGTTCTTCTAGCTTCCTAATCTGAGTAACCGCTGCATAGATTTTGATGAAATTTGGGTAGTAATATGGTGTAGGGTCGTAGTACGTAATGTTGCTACAATTTTGAAAATCGTGCATGGGCGGCGGAGTAATTAGCAAAAAGCGAAAAATTTCAAATATGCCTCAAACTTCGTTTTTATGCGTTTTAGGGGTTCCTGATCATTTTCTACTTTTTTGGGGTGGGGGTGAAATTAGGGTGGTTGGAGGGTGGGGGGTTGTAAATCTGGAAAATTTGTTGTACCCATAATAGGCTGTCTACTGGCCTGAGAGAGAAAGACCTAGCGGCATAATACACGTTTTACTTCCCACACCGATAGATGAGGGGTGTATTGTGATCGCGAAAATTTTCGATTTCGAGATAATATGGCGCCATCGGGAGTAAACGTGTCCGATGAGTCTTGTTGTGATAAGTGCAATCTCATCGTAAAACAGTCGGAAATAAGTTTAAAATGTCGAAAGATCTTCCACCCACAATGTGTTAGTGTTAAAGACAGTGACGTGAGGCTACTTGCAACAAAAGGCGAAGGATTTTGTTGGATATACCGCAGTTGCAGGCGTCAGTTCGAGGATAATCGAAATTATACAATCACGAATTCACAGGTGGCGACAGCAGTTAGAGATGCGCAAATATTAGTTCAAAATACCTGTCCATCAGATCTGACAGCAAAAAATGGACCCCGCCGAGCTATTCATGTCTCCCATCGGCAATCGATCGTTGGAAATTCGTTGGATAATCTCTGGATAACACGTCATTTCGTACGCATGCGCCAATTTTGGAAATATCCAGCGAGTGGCGATCCTGAGAGGCGTGTCATGACAGTGATGGCGGCTTCCTGTTCCTCAGCAGTCAGCTGATGAGCCTAACCTAACAACCTAACCGTACTTATTTTTTATTTTATTGTTCATTGCTGTTGTTGTTGTTTTAGCCGAGAGGCCGAGAATAGCCACTACAGCTATATACATATTCTCGGGTGCGTAATGTGAGAAGACCCCTTGCAGTACATGATCGACAGAGGGGTTCGTGAAAGTGGTATGTGCAGGTATAGTTTATTTGCGCCTTAGATACTGTGTGGATAACAAGTGCGTATGTTGTTTTTCATTTTCTACACTGGAACAAACGCAGTCAACCAGAGTCAACGACCCAACGTAAGGGACGTAGGTTGGTAGAAGAACATTTGTTATTAGCCAGTGAGTTTAGGAAAGCTTACTTAGACCATAGAAGTAGGATGGGTTGGCCGACAGTTTCAATACTCATGGTTCTGAAGCTACAAGGAATGGTGCGTGCTGGACACAGGTAAAGTAGCATGATAGTGTTTTATGTGATCTCATAAAAGGGGCAAAATCAATTTCATATTTGTCAGGCTGTGCTCTACATGTTAGATATTATTGTGGCACATCATAATCTTCGTGGAACTTATAGGGTTATACACCTTATTTTGGATAATCCCTATTTTCATAATAATTGTTACCATGACTGGGTCTCATGCATAGGTACTCGTTACCCAGCCTTTGTGTTTAAATGAGAATTTAATGTTGCATTAGTTCTAAACGATTCTACAGTAGTATGTTGTTATTGTCAGCGTGTCGACTAGTTATCATAGTGGTCTTATGATGGTCACATTGTGTTGTATAATATTTACATTTGCAGTAACCAACAATTATTCATATGTATGGGTGACAGTTTTTATCACAGCACTGTGATTAAAGTTGGGGAATTGTGTGTTGTATGATAGTACCGTTGATTGAAGAAAATAGGGAAGATACGCAAAGCCCATGTTAAAAATCGTGACGGCTCACTTTGCAGTCCCCTTTCCCCCCGACACTCCAGCAGCTAGCGCCAAATTCCGCCAAGCGGTCGTATTCGTGCGATTTCATCTTCGGAAGGATTCGGGCACGCGACGCGGCCTATGTATTTTGTATTTTTCTGCTACCGTGACACCGACCGGTTGAACGGATTTATTATCAGCATCGACACATTTTGAATTATTTTGGATGGGAATCCAAATGCGTGACGAATAATGACGGGCGCGGGCCAGCGAAAATATCAAATATCCAGATACTATGATATTTATTGCGTGTGTCGAGTGGTTGATGTTGAGAATAAAGGAGGTCTTACTGGAAAGTCAAATCGAAAATAAAGGTTATCAACTGGATAACTCAGAAATATTTTTTGATGAAATGTATGAATGCCTTATGGTCTCCTATCGACCATTTTTGAAATAATGTGAGCTATGCGATCGACAGGTTCAGAATCTGAAGATAAACTGCATGGAGTAAACATTTATACGGTTCAACCGTTGATTGAAAAAACTTATTACCACTGACTTTAGTCAGTCCCAAATTTGAGAATTTTTGTAATGTTTCTGATTATTAATTTTTCCTTACCAATGATCAAAAATGCATAAAAGTAATTTAACTTTCATCCAAAAATCACATTAGTAAGCTTTTCGTGGCGAGTTTGTTGCAAAAATTAAGAGTTTCAAATAAAACAGTCCAAAATTGAAGACCATAAATTAAAAGAGACCTAAGTGCCATTTTGAAGTGATTTGATTTTATTGCAGTGAAAGGGTCTATTCCAAGAAGTCTATCTGCATGTGAACCTAGATACTATGAAAGAATCTGTTTGGCAAACAACCATCTTCTTTTTCTCATAAAGGGCAGTTTTTCTCAATTATCTCCAAATTCGTTTTTTGGCACTTAGCCTCTCTTTAACATAAATCTTCAATTACTATCTGATAATTTTTCAATATTTTTATTATGAAGTATTAAGTAGATATATAAAAATCATATATTATTCTGTTTTCTTAGTGAAAGAGTTGAAACAAAAACATAATCCAGTTACCTTTTACCAAATTATAATGTTAGAAATATAAATTTATCGGTATACATACAAAAATTTTCACAAAATTATGTATCTAATTCAAAATATAAAAAATCACATTTTTAGGCTTTTCGCGGTGAGTTTTTTACAAGCATAAGGTCTTAAACTAAAATAGAGCAAAGTCACCGATTTAATGATTTTTCAATACTTCTACTATGAATTATTCAGTAAACATTTGAAAATTATAAATCGGTATGTTATTATAATAATTTTTAGGAATATTACAAAATTTAGACAAATATCTGTTTACTAATTAAAAGCGAAGACGTTATTGTACAAAATGTCAATTTTTATTAAACCAAACGATCATAGCAAACCCAACCTATGGCCCTATCATTGATGGCAAATCAAGTTGTCATAAAAGTATTGTTTTGAGCTTGGTTAAGCGGTAAGTCCCCCGTGTGGGGACGGGTTAGAATATCTCCCATCGTACATCCTGCGTGTTGTAAAAGGCGACTAAAAGGAACCGAACTACTGTCGGTATAAGCAGTAACCTCTTCTCAACCAACAGCTTTGGGTGGACGAGTTGAGAAGAGTCAGGATACCCTCTTGTCCTTGGGGTGAGAAATTGCCCCTAAAGACGGATGAACCAGTAGATACCGTCTGGTCAATGGCATGAGGATGCAAAAAGCAAATGGAAAACTACTGCATTAAAAATCTTAAAGATATCTCAAGAGAAACACGTAAATGCATTTTACGAGTTCACAACATGTCTGTTAAGACATTGTGGCTATGATGATGAAGCGGTAAGTGGTTTTTCAGACATTGAGAGAATTAACACCAACTCAAAACTTTTAAGTCAAAATATGGGGTAACAACTAATTTTTAACCTCAAGCTATGAATATTGAATATATCAAAAAATTTGAAAGTTATTATTTAGCGTATGGCTACATGGATTAATTGGTAATAAGTCTTAAACAATATAACAAAATACAAATATTAAATTTAAAACAAACAAATATAAATAGTTTTTAGATTTTAAAATTAAGACCATTTATCCAGTCAACTACAGACTTCGAGGCTTCGAAGAAATCCGACTGTTGTCCAGCATATGCGGTAATCGGGCATTCGGTGACAATATGCTGAACAGTCTGCCGGGGCTCTCCACAGTCACAGGACGGTGATTCAGATATCCCCCATTTAAAGAACGAGTCACGACAGATGCCATGCGACGTTCTGACTCGATTAAGGGTTTTCCATGTATGGCGAGGCAATTCCATTCCTGGCAGGGTTAAAGTGGGGTCCATAGTTGGTGGAGCCTGTACCGGCTTCTGGACTTCCCAATCCCTCCTCCAGTGCTCATCAACTTGGAAGCCATCCCGCAAGAGCCGTTCTGCAAATGGTAATGGGGGATTTCTAGATTTCAACCTCCGAAGATCTGCATCATTTAGGTCAGTATGCAGTGGAAGTTGGGGATTGGATAGTATTTTGTTGTATTCCTTCACCAGTTTATCCTGTCTACGAATATGAGGAGGAGTGATATGGCACAGAACGGGCAGCCACGGTAGGGGGGTAGTTTTTAGACAGCCACTAATTATTCTCATTGTCTCATTCAATTTGGTGTCAATCATTTTTGCATGAGGGCTGTTTAACCATACTGGGGCGCAGTATTCAGCAGTAGAATAAACAAACAATTTGAAAGTTACTGTTTCTTAACGCTTTGGATCCTAGAAAGCTACTCTGATCATTCTTGTCAAGTCATGGTGTCTGCATGTATGTGTATGTGCATATATTCATATGATACAATAAATAATTTAACAGGGGACTTCTCCAATAAACAAGAAAGACAAACCAACTCGAACGGACGCAAATGGACTTAAATCTAATAAATCAAATAAATAGGGGGAAGTTGCAGGCATGACCAACATGGTCTATCGCTTCCCATTGTTTTTGACGTTATGCATAATATCTGTGTTAGTATGGGGGGCTAAAAACTATTATGTGTTCGACAAAATTCTTATTTTTCTATGTGGTTTATTTCCAAAATGTCCACTTTTATGACTGGATATTTTTTCAGAATCCCATTTTAGTTGTTTGTATAGCATGGTTTTTATTAAAATCTTAATGAATTTCTCAATGTGCAATGGGCATAGATTAATAAGTTGAATGTCTACTTCATCTAATAATAATCCATACAGGGACTTAAAAATATTATAATTTAATTTTAATTGATCGAAGAGTGCATTAAATTTATTCATTAAATCTTTGGACAAATTTATGAACTCTTCAGAGGGTCTTTTTAAACTGGAAACATATTCTAATTTAGCAAAGTCCTTGTTTAATAAAACAATTTCTTTTTCGTCAGTCAATTCAGTTTGGTCTTTTAATAAAAACTCTTCACAATTATTTTCACAATTATACCTTTTCAGCAAAACACGGGCAAAGTATCCAGCAACATAAACATTTGAACAAGTTTCTAAGCTTACTTTATCGCTATATATAACAGTTGGAATACAGCTAGATTCTGGTTTATCCGTTAATGCATTTTCAATTACCGGTGTTATACTCGTATTTTCGTTTGGGTTTGTGCTATTTGAAATATTATCTGACTGATTTATCTCGCTTACGCCAACATTTAAATCTAACAGTTCTTGGGGGTCTTCCTCACAATTACCAGAGTCCAATGCTTTTTGTAACCTTATGTTGATGTTGTACTGCAACGAAATTCTAAACTGACGTACGCTTGGTGTTGGATTATATCCACACCTGTTTCGAATAACTGAAAACAAATTTTCAACAGGATCCTGATTAAGATGACTAGTGATAAGATATTTACAATTGAATGATTCTAATAGGTATTCAAATAAACCAAGAATGGACGTAAGGGTCCAAATAAATCCGTTAATGCAGTAAATATTATTTTTATTGTGTCCTTTTTCATCAAAAACTTCGAGAGATTGAAAATACTCGAGTCCAAACTTTATATTATTCAATGAAATTGGTTTACTTTTTGATAGAGGTCGCCTATTTGGATTCGGATCCAAAAAAGTTTTACTATTAAGGGAGTCGAAAATCCTATCTATATTATTTAAAAAATTTGAAGTGTCTTCGGCAGTATCACTCTCAATACTTTGCAATTGGGAAGCTGACTTCACAGCGGCTGCTACAGAATTGGAAAAAATTTGTGCCGCATATTTTACCCTCATTTTTTGAAAACTATTGGGATTCAAATGAGTTTCTGTTATTTTGGTTAAAGCTCTCGTAGTTTTACTTTTCCTGTCTATCTCAAAAGTTTTTATTATATCTAGCCAACATATCAAATGTCCATTTATTTTAAACTTCAATTTTGGATTAATAAAATTATTTCGCAAGCTTTTTAGCAAATGAGGAACATCAAATATCGTAAACAATTTTAAATTATTAATCGTAATAACAGGATTCAATTTGGAAGCACCTAAAATTTTATATGCGTTACGGTTATTTGTTCCTTGATCGGCAACAAGAGCTACAGGGATAAGTTGTAATCTGCTTAATCCTCCAATAACCTCTTTAATTAATTGTGCTAATATATCTCCCTTAACTGGACCTTTTGAAGTAAAATAACACAAGGGTACTTTCCAATTGCAAAATAGACCTCTGACATAAAAAACCAACGCTGAATTTGCAATTTCGTTTTTGCGACCAAGAAAACCCAAGTCTTCATACCCTTCAATATAATCAAATGATTCATTATAATCTAATTTCGGTTTTAATGCAATTTCATCAAAAAGTACTGCGCAAGCGCGCTCGTTCTTGCACATCGTTTTAACTTTGATTGCTAACTTCTTTGAAAAAGTGGTATCTATGCCAGTTTTAAAATTTATTATTTTTAACCACGATTGTATGGTTCGAACAGATGGAAGATTAAACAAAAGGTTTGTTCTTAAAAATTTAATAACAGTTGGGTGACTTGTAATATATGGACAACGCTAGGTGTTTTTCATTCGTTGTCCATGCATTTTTTTTATGTGGAGATATTTGCATTTGAATAAATGTTTTGACACTGGGGCTTTTTTCTCTAAATAAAGTGGCCAAAAAGTTTTGAGTTGTTGATTTTCTCTTTAGCCGAAAATTTTGCATTTTTTGGCTCTAAGCTTTTTCTTCAAGACATCTATTTTAACAGTTGCATTACTCAATTTCCTTTTCACGTGTCATTTCGTTGAGGAGGGTGTTGCTATTTCATTTAGCTCTATGATCCTGCAAGACGAGGGAGAAACAGTGGAAGTAAGGGGTTTAGGTGAAAATGAATGTTTACTGTAATAATTTAAAATTTTAAGATCTTCGCTATCGTCGCTACCTTCGAAATTTTCTAGCATTCGTTTCTTTAAATACGTCCTCGGTGGTTTATCTGAAAAACAAAAAAAAATCTAAAACAAAATTTTAGGTTGGGTAATCTTGAAAAAGCATATTGTGCCAAACATAATGAAAAATGCCATCCAATACCGAATGTACCTTTAGAAAAAGCAAAGTCGTCTTGTGTAGCTAAAGATGGGGTAATGAAAAAGCGTCTTTTGTTGTTTAATATTTCTTTAAATAACTTCAGAAAAAAAAGGTAATTGTTTACGAAAGGCTTTTCGTATTTTAGTGTTTTTTCGGGCAACTGTTTGCATAAGTAGTTTCTACTGTTCATACGAAATGTACATTTTCCTCCACAAAACAGGGGATATCGTTTTTCAGCGGTAATATTCCAAGTTATTTCATTCTAAAAAATGCATACATACTTATAGAGATTCTTGCAAACTTTGCAACAAATGTCTTAGAGGTAAACCTATTCCTATAGAAACAAAATTTTGAAATTGTGAGATCTTACTAAATTCAGCATGCGCAATTCATTGCCATAAAAATAAGTAGAGGATACTATTTAAAATAAATTAAAATCGGGGATATTTGTTTAAAAATTTGGAAAAGTAATTTGGCAACGTCGCAAACGCGAAAAACATATTACAAGGCGAGATAGGATATTAGTGCATATTTCGATTTAAAATAAAAAATACATGGTGTTACGTTTAAAAAAACAATGTAAAATGACCTTCAAGATGCCGTAATTTAAAATTCTGCCAAAAACGCCCTGTGGATACACATTGCTGGTAACATCCAAAATAATATTTATTTAATATTCAAGTAACTCGCTGTATATATTATTGAGAAAAGTTAAAGGAACACACCAATTTGGACGTATTACTTGCTACCTTGCAAATCGGGAAATTAATAGAAAATAAATTATAACTTGGCAACGTGGCAACCGATCCCAAAAATATTTTAGGGTTAAACAGAGATCAACGACGGAAACTAGAAGAATTTAAAAAAGATGTATAGTTCCATATAAAAAATCAACTTGATCACTATACTACTTTCCTGCAACGCCCTCAAAATATTTTTGGAATATGCGTCTTATGTATCCAAACAACTTTTGTATTTGACATTTTCTTCTATCGGGTATACCTTGCGAGATATCGAAGAATTACGCACTAAATGGACATCAATATATAAAAAAGGTAATAAAAAATCATGCTCAAATTATTGAGGTCTGAGCGTAACAGCTTCAGTGGGCAGACTGTATGGGCGCATGTTAAAGAAGAGAATAGAAGGGCAATTCAATGACATTGAAGAACAGAGTGGCTTCCGGTCGGGTAGGTCCTGTATTGACAAACTTTTTAGTATAAAACAACTAATTGAAAAGACGTTGGCACGTGGTAGTGGAATGCATCTTATTTTTGTTGATTTAAAAAAACATACGATAGTGTACTAATTGCAAAGCTTTGGTTGACAATGAGAGAAAATAATATCTCTGCAAAATACATAAATGCTGCAAAAGAAATATATAAGGATAATTTAAGTCAAATAAAATCAAGAACTGGTTTATCGGACGCATTCTCGGTCAATAAGGGCATCAGACAAGGATGCTGCCTTATCGCCAACACTATTCAAAATATATTTAACATCAGTAGTAGGAGTGGAGTCGAAAACGTGAACACAAGGGAGTTAAAATAAATTGGAAGTAATAGTGCTTGCACAATACTATTCGCGCACGATCAGGTGGTTCTTGCAGAAGATGAAGACGATGTGTCGTATATGATACGAAAACTGATAGAGGAATAAGAAAAGTGGGGACTGGAAGTAAATGTAGAGAAGACACAATATATGACAATAGGAAGAACTGGAAATTATTTGATAACACATAGGGGTAACATTGAAAAAGCATCGGAATTTAAATACCTGGGAGTTAAAATTTCAGAAGACGGTAGAGATGATAGAGATATACTGCAAAAGGTGGGGCGAGGTGAAGCGATTACTCGGCAGTTGCATTCTCTTTCATGGAGTGACACAATTACAAGGAATAAAAAAATCGGGCTCTTCATTTTCATTGTGGAACCTTGGTTTACCTACGGCTCAGAAATATGGACATTGAACCAAAGGTTCAAACAGAGAATAATGGCTGTTGAAAATGGATATTGGCGGCGATGCTGCAAAACGACACTACTAGACCGCAAAAGACCTTCGGATGATATTAGAAGCCAAATGGAAAAAAAATGGAAAGGAAACTATTATAGAAAAAATAGAAAGCAAACAACTGTCTCGGTATGGTTACATGAGAAGGTTGTCCGAAGATAGGTGGCGAAAATAAAAATATGGAACTGGACTCCAAGTAGAAGGAGAACAACAGGAAGACCCATAACAAAATGGATACAGGGTATACAGTCAGGGATGGAAGCAAAAAACCTGGATGAAAATAGCTGGCAGAACAAGGATGAATGGAGCGAAGGATGCGATAAACGGCCAAGAGGGCTGTAAACATCGCTTGCATATATACAGTGTGTACAGGGTGTCCCAATCGTCATTAAGGCAAGCAATATGTCGGAACTGGTAGTAGTAGAGAATTATAATTTAGGGGGTGTAAATTAGAGCTAATGTAGTATATTTTCTTATTATTGTGTCACCCAATGATGTATCTTTTTGGTCACGTGACGTTCGATTCAACATGTTTAATGGGACACCCTGTATATTTGTAACTTTTTGTGTTCCTTCGGATAAAACAATTCCAACAAACTAGCACACTTTTGGTTTGCTTGGGGTCTAAAGTGATTAATTCAAGGGCTACAGGCACTTAAAGGACTGTACCACTACCATTTTGAAACACTACCAAAGTAAATTTTACTGTAGGGGTACATGTTATAATAAATGGTAGTGGTACCATCCTTTAAGTAGCTGTAGCTCCTGAATTAGTCACTTTAGACCCCAAGTGTGCTAGTTTGTTGAAATTGTTTTATCGGGGGAACACAAAAAATCACAAATATACGGGGTCTCATTAAATATTTTGAATCGGACGTCACGTGATCAAAAACAGATACCTCATTGGGTGACACAGTAATAAGGAAAGATACTATATTTGCTCTAATGTAAACCCCCAAAATTATAATTCGGTACTACTGCCCAGTTCCGATGTATTGCTTGTCTTAATCGTCGTGGGACACCCTGTATATAAAAAAAGGCATACAATTTTCCGTACCTACACAGAAACTGCATAACATCAGAACAATGTCAACAGCCCTGGCTCCCAGTTCCTTATTCCATTTTTTAATCAAACAAAAGATGTTCCTGTTCTGTGCAGATCGATGCACAGTTCGTATAAACACTAGAAAGTATTTATGAAAAATTCTCACGATAATGCTAAAAATTTTAAAAATTAGATCGGATTCCAAAGTTTTTGGTTTATTTTTCGAGTAAAAAAATTTTAAATAAAGTAAACAAGGATAATTTTTCTGATTTATCAATAACATAATTTTGACCTCTAAATTTTCTAATACAACTCTGTAAGGTTATTTACCGTTTCCAAGATCCCAGAAATATGCATTCTATTCTTGGACACATTGTATAATTTGTACCAAGAAACGAGCAAAAGTAGTCTGCATAAAATGGGACAGAAATAATATAGTATAAAATGAAATAATGGACAAACTTCCGAAAAGTCTATGTAGAAAGGTAGGTACATACTCGAAAATTTTGGACTAACTCCTATGCCAGTTGTTGGATGGTCTTCGGGCTCTGGTATCCTTGTAGAAGCAGCGGTTTGGCCTCTTGGAGGTTGTCTCTCAATAGGGGTTTTACAACCGATGGTATGGCTTGGTGGAGGGCTTGTTTTCGTATCTTAAAATACATAGAAAAGACATCAGGTTCCTGCGATATAATACTGGTAAGATTATTAGGACATTATTCTTTATTCGAATGTAATTTTAGTAAGAACCGATTCTAAAAATAAAATAGAAAATAAAATATTTACCTTTCCAAAATATGGGAACGGCATTTCTTCTCAGTAGTTTTCTTTCACCACTTGAAACCATATCGTTCTTAGAAAAATGATTTTCACATAAACGTCTATTTATTAAACTACGTTCGTCCATTAAAAATATTTCGGTATTGCCACAGTTTTTAATCCATTGACTAATAATGTCGGGTTTTGTAACAGGAAATTTAAAAAAGCTTAAGGGATTATTTTTATTTTTTCTTTTGTTGTTGCACCCGACATATGCACACTCAATTTTTTTCATAGACATGATTAAATTTGTTTCAGAACTCACAACAATGAAATAAACCCAAAACCAGCGAAAAACACGTCGCTATGTGACAAACGATTGAGACATGCAACGCGACTCGCCTTCGCACACTGTTATCGACTGATAACAATGAACAGGTTGATAAAACCATCAGCCGCTTGGCTACTGAACACCGCAGCGCGAAAGCAAAATCTCAGACACCTTTCGCTGGCGGCATCCGCATCGCCATCTATTTCTCGGACACTTTCCGTGTCACGATTTCGCTCATTACATTGCGTATCTTCCCTATTTTCTTCAATCAACGATAGTACCCTAAAGCACCTTATGCTATGCAGTTATGTTCTTCGCAATTACTGAAATGAAAATATCAATAATAATTTCAACACTGCAGTTCCCCACACGTGACCTTTATTCACATTCATAACTAATTTGAAGAGTTTATTGCTATTGATGAACTGTAGTTACTAAGTTATAGTCATGCAATTCACTTTTGCAGGTTGGGGTAGACATGATACATCGAGTGACATCTCAAGCAGCACATATGAATTAATATGCTACAGGGACTGGGGCCCTTCCAGGGTAGATTATGTATTGTGTCAAAGTTAGAACATTATTTATCATGATTACAACATGTATTTTAACTTTGTGTAAGCACAATATGATATGAAGTTATTTTCTAATAACAAATGATAAATCCCATGCATTCATACTTTAATATACAAAATAAATCCAACAAACTATCTGTGATCATGGTTAGCTCTTAATAAAAACCTAAATGTAACTAGGCCCATCAAATCACTTCAATCAATCAATTTTTTGGTGATAATATACAACGTATTTACAAAGGTCATATGGTGAACAAAAGGTAAAATTACAAACTAGAAATATGAGAATATTGTTAAAAACTTGCACATATAAAAACAAACTACAAAAAATAGTTTATAAACAATGATAAAAAACCGGCGAGGCTACTATATGTATTGGGCATACCTATATCGTCCCCAATCTCACGTACAAGCGTAACTAGCATCCAATAAATTTTCCAAGAGAGAAGAAACTAAGACATTTACTGTATTAATGTTGTCGTGAATTTTCAGATATGTGAAATATAAATACTACCACTGCTTAGATACCGCAGTGATACAGTTATGATACTTCGTGAGAAAAAAGCTATGCCTGTGGGACACCTTCCAGTGGCATAACTCATTTTTCCATTTTGTATCAGGTACGTATTTACGTGAGATAGGGGACGATATATGTCCCATCTTACTAAATAAAAAAAAAAATTAAAAATTCATCAATAGAGTAAAATGCTTCTGATATCAAAATTTGTTTTATTTTTATTTTGAACTCAAACTATGGCACAGTGCTGTAGCTGGTAACTTATTATATAATTTAACAGCCGGATATCCTGGACCACATTGACATCTTGTTAAACATTGAGAAATTGGCATAAGTTTCTTTCTATTTTTGGTTTCATAACTATGGACATCACTGTGCAATCTATATTGATCCTTATTACCCACAGTAAATTTTGAAGTATATAAACCGCTGGTAAAGTGAGTATGCCCATATTTAAGAAAACATGTCTGCAGTCATCCTGATAATTCAACCTACCCACCATTCTTATGGCTTTCCTCTGCAAGGTAAATAACCTTTTCATTTGCGGGGCATGGCCCTATGCTAGGATGGCATAAGTAGGTACAGGGTGCCCTAGTCGCACATCATGCCATGAAGCCTACCAAATTGCAGCAGAAATAATGTTCAGTTGATTGGGTTATACAAAATACTTTTTTATTAGTCTACAAAATAATACATTTCACTTATACACTGTAATACTTTCACTCCACTACCTTTAAGCTGCAATTACAATACTCAAGTCACTGTTGCAGACCTGAAAAGAAAAGCATGATTAAAGTTTCCTACTCACTTGTTGAATGTAGCAAATAAAATTGTACAAGCATTATTCGCTGACTGATGAACTTTGAATATGAATTTGAACATTGGTATTAATGTTGCTAACATGACGCCGACGTGCCATTGATTAGTAGTTTTTGTTTGTTTTAAACTCAGCACCAGTCTACTTCTTTACTTCACACGTTACTCAACATTGCTTCACATAACTGTATATGCAGTTGTGCACATATTTCAAACAGTACAGGTCAGTACAATGTAGCCCCGTTGTAGTTAATGTTGATGGCCCCTGCATTTGATAAGGTGTCACTATATCTTCATCATGTACTAGACACTGGAACACATACACAAGTCCTTGTGTGCAGTGGATGGTTTCAGTTGAGGCTAACATGATACAATCATGTTTGAGAATTATTCAAAATACACCACAACATTCTCTGCATTTGAACGATTCATAATATGCTTGGCCATGTGCAGCCGCTTGTATTGTGTATTTGATAGCTACATTATGCAAATGTATGTAGTGGGTGTTTCCTCATACAATGCCATCCTTCTTATCTTTTTTATATGAAGTAGTAGAAAAAAGTTTCCCATTTAAAAAAATATACATCTATACAAAAAACAGGTTTTTTATTATTTTATCTTTTTGTTCATATTGTATTCTAAATGACAACAGAAGACTATAAAAGTTTCATATAAAAACTTGTTTCTATCTCTACAATTAAAAGAGATAAGAGGGGAGGCGAAGTATGAGGAAACACCTGGTATAATCACCCTGCCTCTTTAACCATAGATTATAGCAGCTGAGGGACATAAATATGTCATGTCACAGTATCAGGATGATTTCATGGATCTCCTACTGTTTACTCAGAGTGTCTGATCCAGTAGGTGGGCTAAGACCATGTCAATACTCATACCACCATATCGGTTTCTGGTATGCACCTATATACTTACTGAGCATGATTGGTCAGACAACGAAAACTGCTCACCTTGCCCTCTATCCTTACAGCCGTGCTTCTTCGTGCGTCCACGAGGTACGGTGTTAGCTCGTGCCAAGCCTGTTGAAATAACTTAACTATGTGAGCCTGTTGTAGTGCGCAGTACACTAACTGTCCGATGGGATGATATCCCCTGTTCTGTTCAGGACGATCTCGGCGTAGGCGGCTAGCATAGTCCTGGGTCTTCGATCTCTCTCCCAAGCTTCGATACATAACACTACTCACGACGTAGTGGGGGCAGTATACACGCTGAAGTAGTCACATATCGATTCTAGCCCTACTCCAAGTATATCACACCAACGAATTTCGAATTCGTTGTATCACACTAACCTTTTCTTCGATACATTGTGTTTGTAACACCGTACGATCCTTCATCACTTGGTCAGCGACACAAAATAGGTGTCAGTGACCTCAGAGTTCAGCGACTCAGTTGATCTGCACCACCATCTGCACAAACACACACAAGTCTTTTAGGTTAGGCTCATCCAGCGTTGTGCTTGCTATTACAATTGTACTAAATCTATTACATTTTGCCCATAGCTATTAGCATTGCTATTACACTGTTACTACAATAGCGGAAAATGCCGAAAATCTATTACATTTTAAAAAATTCACAAATTTCAGAACATATTTCAAAAATATTAAAATTACGGCTACAGTCCTAAGTTATGCGACCTGCACGAGACGATAATTACCGATCCTTTACACCTAATCTCCCTAAATTTCCTTAACACGTGATATTCTAGTAACAAAAGAATGTTCGAACGAAAACTGAGTGGATTTTTGAAAGTACTATCGGGTGTATAACCCTATGCGTACAGAATCCCTTTTGTACTTCATAACAACATACATGAGGTCATTACTTTCTTTAAAATCTAGTAGTACCTTTATTTCATACACAAACCATTTTTCCCCAATTTTATAAACATATACGATAAATAAAATAAGGATTTTTGTAGCATAATATTTTCATGATAAAAAAGGATAAACAGACATTTGTTTTCGAAAATGTGTATCAAATATACTTTAAAACCCACCTAGTTTTCTTTTTTGTCTGTTTTTGCGTCAAACAAATTCCTATTTTGTTTATATTATGCTTACGATTTCACGCGCCCTTGGACGCTATTGCAAGCAGACTTTTCATATCACTGAATAAAACTGATATTAAGTCGAAATTTATGTTTCTTATGGCTAGATGACGCGCAACTTCGAACCTATTACAATTTGCTTCAGTCTACTACATTTTCTAGTACAATTTTCTTGCACCAAAAGCACAACGCTAGGCTCATCAGCTGACTGCTGAGAAACAGGAAGCGGCCATAACTGTTTAACTGTCAAAATAGGGCTAACAGGCCTGCCACTCGCTGGATATTTCCAAAATTGGCGCATGCGTACGAAATGACGTGTTATCCAGAGATTATCCAACGAATTTCCAACGATCGATTGCCGATGAGAGACATGAATAGCTCCGCCGGATTATAGGAAATTCCTCGAAGCTAAATGTTGTGCAAACAGCAGAGGCCAATAACCCCGGCGGTTTTTTGCCAGTACACTATAAAACAAAAAGAAAAACACCACACACGGAAGGTCCTTGAAGCTGGCAGATTTGAAGAGAGAGGATGAGGTTGTGGGTGAACGTCTATCGGAGGCCTCTGACATTTGGAGCATCAATTGCGAAATTTACACTGCGGCTCTGAGGCTAGCTAGACAGGGGAGAGTGAGAAACTCTCCTGTTGAGAGAGCACAGAGACGGATGCGCCAAATGGAAGCGAAAATCCAGCTGGCTTGCCAGGAAGCATCCCGTATCCAGTGTGTGATGGAATATAGAGCGGCTGGGAAGCCTTTTACGCGCCGAGTGCGCCAGATAGCCTACGGGTTGAGGCGCGACCATCATACACTCAGTCAAGCGGTACTGGTTGTTGTCAAGCAACACTGTCTTGACAGGATACGGATGCTAATCGCTGCTAAGCGATCGTTGGTGGCGCGGGCGAGAGGTCTGGAGCAGAACAGAATGTTCTACGAAAGACATTCTCGCCTTTTCCAACAGCCGCCTCCAGCCATAGAGCAGCTGCCAACTGCTGATCGCGTGGAGGCCTTTTGGAGGGACATTTACGAACAACCCAAACCACTCTCAGCAGACACTCCGGCCTTAGCGCAGTTCGAGTCTGTTTGTAGGAGGACTCCTAACTTAAATGTACTGCGTCATCCGATAAACACGGAAGAAATTCTTGGCGCCTTACGAGACGCAAAGAATTTCGCAACTCCTGGCCCGGATGGCATAAACACCTACTGGTGGAAAAAATTTCCCAGTTGCTTCAAGCTGTAAATCCTGTATTTCTCGATCTGTATGAACAGAGAGGGTCAAAGAAAGGAGTAGCTGGCTGCAAGGAGAACTTGTTGATTGACCGACGTGTCACGCAGGACTCCGTGCAGTACAAGCGAAACCTTTCTAGGGCCTGGATTGACTATCGCAAGGCATTCGTGTCGAAGTTCGAGTCCGTTTGTAGGAGGACTCCTCACCTAACTATACTGCGTCATTATAAACACGGAAGAAATTCTTTGCTTCTGGCCCGGATGACATAAACACCTGCTTATAGAAAAGATTTCCCAGTTGCCACTGGCATTTAGCTAGAGCGTTTAACTCGTAGCTAAATCAGGGACAGCTAATTCCGGCTTGATTTCTCGAGGGTTGAACCGTGCTTCTCCCGAAGACCGGAGATTTGTCTGATCCCAAAAACTACAGGCCAATAACATGTCTGAACGAATATTACAAGCTCTTCAACAGAATGTTGTACATGCGTATACTTCACGTTGTGAATTATGTATTTCTCGATATGTATGATCAAAGAGGGTTAAAGGAAGGAATAGCTGGCTGCAAGGAGAATCTGTTGATTAACCGATGTGTCACGCAGGACACCGTGCAGTACAAGCGAAACCTTTCTATGGCCTAGATTGACTAACGCAAGGCATTCGATACCACGTCTCATGAGCTCATTGTGCGGCTGTTGGAATGTCTTTCGGTGGATAATCAGATAGTGGGATGTATCAAATAACTGATGCCGCTCTGGAAGACCCGGTTCACTATAATATCAGGTGAAACTCGGGTTCAGACAGAGTTGGTGTCATTCAAAAGAGGGGTCTTCCAAGGAGATTCCTTGAGTCTCTTGCTCTTTTGCATCTCACTTTTGCCTCTGTCCATGGCGCTGAGAAATACTAAAGGATACAGCTGTGCCACGCCCAATAACCGGAGGCACAGGGTCACCCATCTGTTTTATATGGATGATCTAAAACTTTATGCCTCCGGCCAACGCGAACTACAACAATCGCTGAGGGTGGTGCAGAAGTACAGTCATGCTATCGGAATGGAGTTCGGAACAGACAAATGTGCATTGGTTCATCTCAAGAAAGGACGAAGCGGAGATAATGTAGATGAGGAACAGCTCGTTGATGGGAGCATCTTGCGACAACTGCATGCCGGAGATACCTATACCTACCTTGGAGTGGCGCAGCGTGATGTCCAAGAGGCAAAATTGGTCAAAGAGTATCTCTGTCGCAAGTATTTGCACCGACTCCGGCAGATCTGGTCGTCAGAACTGTCCGGCAAGAACAAAGTCGCTGCCACAAACATATACCATTGTTATTATACACCTTTGGTGCTATACACTGGAAAGTGAACGAGCTGAAGGAAATCGACACGAAGACCCGCAAAAGGATGAATATGGAGAGAAGTCTGCATTCTAAGCCCTCCGTCCCGCGAATATACCTCCCGCGACACCTGGGAGGGCGTGGACTATTGAGTTTGGAGCGTCTGCACAACAGAGTAGTACTGGCCACTGCCTGCTATGTAAGGAACAGCACCGATCCCCTGATCCGCTTTGTGCGAGAGCACGAGAATGCGGGTAAAGGAGCCTTTCTTTTTAGCGCAGCGAAACGAGCAGCCGAGGAGCTCAGCCTCACACTTGACCTCAAGCGGAGGTGTCAGCAGTCCATTACGGAACTTGCTACCGCAGAACTAAAATCGTACATTAAAACTGCCGAAGTCGACTTCCTTTTAAGGCTTCATAAAGATAAGCCAATGCATCGAATCTTCTACAAACATCTAGAAGCGCATGGCTTGTCTGAGCAGTTGACCTTCTCTTTCCTAAGGTCTAGTGGGTTGAGGTCAGAGACTGAGGGCTTTATAATGGCTTGCCGAGACGGTGTCTTCAACGCCTTGGTGTACAGTAAAAGGGTTATGGATGTAGATGTACCCGACACTCATTGTAGAGCTTGCCGACAGGCGCCAGAGACGCTTATGCACCTCTTGTCGGCATGTAAGACGTACGCTGGGACGGCTTACGTCTATCGGCACAACGCGACTCTACGAGTGCTCTACTATCATTTAAGGCACTCATACGGTATCGATGAGACACCGGTGCTGCCATATGCTCCAAGGGATATAGAGTCCGTTGTGGAGAACGAGAGATGCCGGATTTACTGGAACTACTCGTTCTCCATGCTCGAGCTTGTACAGGCAAACAAGTCTGACATACTCCTTCTCGACCACCAACAGAAGAGGATGTTCGTTATAGAGTTTTCGGCACCTGCCGAGGTTAACATCGTCTCTAAGGAGGAGGAAAAGCGGACCAAATATCAGGAATTGCTCGGACAACTTCGCAGGCTCTGGCCAAACTACACTGTAAGTCTGCTGGTTATGGTCATTGGATCCCTAGGTGGAATGAGGAATACGCTGCTCTCTGCACTGCGCAAAATACCGGTGTGCCGTGCGGCGGCGCACATCTTAGCAGCCAGAATGCAGAAGGCAGTCATCCTTGGGTCCCTTCGTCTACTTGGGGCGCAGCAGCTCGGTGTGTCGGAGCCCGGGCTGCACTTTTTTGTCTTTTAAATAATATAACAATCCGAATGACTCGCAGAGCTCAAACACAACCACAACCAACAACACTATCATACACTCAGAGATAGATCCAGAACGTGAGCATACACCAAATATACCAGACACCACTATCCCAGGACAGATCGTTCATACCTACAGTAACCAACCTCCAAACACAGACATAACCAATAAGACCAACATACACTTGGAAATAGATCCAGAACATGACCATACAACAGATACACCAGAAACAACGCCTAGTAACGTACCTTCCACAGCCGCACAAAGCCAAAACATTAGTCTACCACCTTCCATCACAGAATCTGCTGAACAAGTGATGAACACACAATATAACAAATGGTGTGGCACCAATCCTGCACTGCGAGATCCCCTGCCCAGACTAATTTTCAAGAACAACACTCGACAAATATTAAACACAATAAATTCTAATATAATACCACACTTCTTAACAAACGAAAGTAACCTAGAGGACATCCATACCGTTATATATGCTGCCGCGGTAACCACAATCATAGTTAATAGACAAAAACTTCCAAAACGATCTAAAGACCACATAGACAAAAGATCTAAACCTAAATGGCAAATCAGGATAGAAAATAAAATTAGCACAATCAGAAAGGATCTCGCACACCTCACGCAATATACCAACAATAACAACCTCTCGATACGCATACAGGCAACAATAAACAGACCCAAATCTAAATCACCGCAACAAACAATACCCGAAATATCCGACACACTCTAACAGAAACTTGCAGTTTATTCGGCTAGACTTCGCAGATACAATGAATCCAACGACAGAAAGGATGCTAACAATCTTTTTCAAAAGAGTGAAAAGCAGTTTTACCAAAAGATGACATCCAATAATCAGATAATAGCAACAGAACCTCCGAGTAGACAGGAATTAACCGAGTTTTGGGGAAGTCTATGGTCAGAACCCAAAACCCATAATGAAAACGCTCCATGGATCAGACAAGAAGAGCAAAAACAACAACACATACCGGAACAGGGAGACGTTATCCTTACATCATAGGAAATAGCCGAGACAATAAGACACACCCATAATTGGAAGTGCCCAGGCGTAGACAACGTACAAAATTTCTGGTTTAAGCAATTTAGTGCAACATATGAAATGCTCACAGATCAAATCAATAAGGCCATACTCCAACCTGATAGGCTGCCCAAATTCCTCACACAAGGAATAACGTATATAAAACCAAAAAACGCAAATACCAAGAACCCTGCCAATTACCGCCCGATCACTTGTCTCCCAACCTTGCACAAGATCATTACCGCAACAATAGGCAAAATGATTGAACAACACCTCAATCAAAACAACATCCTGACTGAAGAGCAGAAAGGATGTAGAAAACAAAGCCACGATTGCAAAGAAGAACTTATAATTGATATAGCAGGCTAGAAAAGAACACAGAAATCTTCATACCTGTTTCATCGATTATAAAAAAGCTTTTGACTCTGTACCCCATAGCTGGCTAATGAAAACTCTTCAAATATACAAAATTAACCCAGCCCTTCGTCAGTTCCTTTCAAGAACCATGGAGACATGGCGAACCAACATACATCTTAAAACTCAGGACGGCCATATCCAAACGGAAGAGCTACACATAAGACGCGGTATCTTCCAGGGTGATTCACTCAGTTCACTGTGGTTCTGCCTTTGTTTAAATCCGCTCTCTTACGCACTTAACAACACAAATTATGGTTTCAACATCAGACACCAGAAAGTCAACCAACACAGAATAAATCATCTTCTCTACATGGATGATATAAAACTATATGCAGCCACTGAAGTGCAACTGAAGGAATTACTCAGAATAACAGAGGTCTGTACGTCAGACGTCCGGATGGAATTCGGAATGAGCAAATGCAAGGTGCTCCACATCCAAAAAGGCCAATGGAAGAACCATTCCGAGCAGGAAACATTAACTGGCCAAACGCTGGACAACATGGACAAGGACGAAACGTACAAGTACCTGGGCTTCAACAGAACATTAAGATCGATCACTCAGAAGTCAAGGCTCAACTAACACAAGAGTTTAGAGACCGCCTCATTAGACTACTAAAAACAAAATTGAATTCCAAAAATCTTACAAAAGCAATTAACACATTTGCGATACCGGTCCTCACATACTCCTTTGGTTCGTCAAGTATACGAACGGAACTGACAAAGCACCGAATGGCACATCCGAAAGCATGCAAGGAAAGGCTTACCATAGACAGAAAACAAGGGGGTGGAGGAATTATAGACATACAGTCACTCCACACAAGACAAATAAAAACGTTCAGAGACTTTTTCCAAAGCAAACAGACAAACTTACATAGGTCAATAGTAAAAGCAGATAAAAACTATACTCCACTCACCCTATCATCCACTTACGTTCTAAAAAGCTCTTCCTTGTTACACCTACCGTTTTTTCTAACAGAAGTCACAAATTTTGGATAACTGCTGTGCTAAGGTATTGTTAAGTTGAATTGTATCGCTGGACATAAAGGCAGCCCGGGAGAAACTGTGTAAGAGGTTCGATCGGCCATATTTGTATTGATATTTTGACAGTTCAAGATAAAACGTCAAGGTCAGTGGAAGTCAACTGAAGTCAACGTCTATCCCAATGCCTATGTGCATACAGTATGAATAGGAAGAAAAGAAATAAAAATTCTCAAAACACAGATGAAGCTTCACCGATTATAACAAAAGATCAAAATGGGTATGAAAATAAAATAAAATTATTAACAGAAGAAAATAAATACCTAAAGGAAATATTAACAGAAAAAGATAACCTTATATGCCAAATTACAAGTGAAAATAGACGTTTACAGGAACAATATGAATTGATTACATCTAATATTGCACCAAAAGACTCTATAGTAGACACCTTAGATTCAGTCGTCAAAAGACTTGATCACTTGGAGGAAAAAGGTTGCAACAGGTTATCGTATGCGGAAATCACGAAAAATAATACTGAAAAGAAAGAAAGAAAACTGAAAAAGATCATTGTAAAGCCTGACGTAATCCAACCGTGTCATGAAACTAGAAATGACTTAACTAAACACATAAATTTACAAAATCTTAAGCTACGAGTAGAAAATGTTCGCAATATGAAAAACGGTTGCGTAGAAGTACATATAGAAGAAAACGATTGCTGCAAAATGAAAGAAGAAATGGGTCAGAAATTACCAAAAAAATACAAAATTACGGAACCGAAGACGTTCAAGCCAAAAATTCAAATTTCGGGTTTTAAATCTGATGAGACGCCTACAGTGGAACAAATAGAAGAAACCATACTTAAACAAAATCCTTTTTTACAAGAAAATGAAATTAAAGTCACCTACATTAGATATATAACAAAGAAAAGAATGTATATAATTTATGCTGAAATATCAGGTAAGGGTTTCAGGAATATTTTTGAAAACTATAGTAGTAAACTATTGGTTGATTTCCAAGTTTTAAACGTTTACGAAAATAATAAAATACTGCAATGTCGGAAATGTCAACGATTCAATCATACAGAAAAACACTGTCTAAATTCACCTGTTTGTGCGATATGTGGTCAAAATCATGAAAGTAAATCATGTAAACAAAATTTAGTGAAATGTTGTAATTGTACATATTATAATGAGACCCTTAATAGGAATTACGATGTTACCCACACATCCGACGATCAGAAATGTCCTACTTACAAATATTTTCAATCTCAGTACCTTTCGAACATTGAATTTTGAACTATATTTGATTGAACGAAAATAAAAGTAGATAATAATTATACATAAAGTATTAAATGGATAGTTATATTAGAGATTTTAAACTCGAAACATTTAATACTCATACTGCTCAAGACACACATGATCTCAATAACCTACTAAATATTACAAAAAGTAAGAATAGTTTGCGTATGTTTCATATGAACATTAGGAGTTTAAACAAAAATTTAGATGAACTTAAATTACTACTAAGTGAACTTAATTTTAGTTTAGATTTTATAATTCTATCTGAAACCTGGAAGCTAGATGATATATCGTTGTATAAGCTTGATGGATACACATTAGTGTATAACAATGGCGATGTGAATCAAAATGATGGAGTGGTAGTGTATATAAGAGAAAATACTTTACATAGTTATAATACATTTATTATTGGGAATATCAAAATCGTTCAGATATACTTCACTAAGTGTAATAAAAGAATTTTGATTACGTGCATATATAGATCACCACAAACACTCGTAAATGAATTTGTTGAAAATCTCAATCACTATCTTACAACATGCATATCTGCAGATATGCATGTTATAATAGGTGATATAAATATCAATATTCTTGGAGAAGAAACCAACATTCAGGACTATCTTAATATTTTAAGCATTCATGGCTTCACATCTGCAATAAACAGCTACACTCGAATAACTGATAGTACAAAATCGTGTATTGATCACATATTGATTAATAACAAAATTAAAGATGTGAGAATAATTCCCGTTATCGTTGAAACATCAATTACAGATCATTTTTCTCAAGTACTACAGATACTACTTCCAGGAACAAATAATCCACTTAATAGTGAAAGGTTGCGATACAAAGAATACTTAAATAAAAATAAACTTTTAAATGAACTAAAAAATGAATCGTGGAATGAGGGGTATTTCGCTGGTGTAATTGAAAAATCAACAGAAACATTCATTACAACTCTGACAACACACATTAAAAATTGTACAACAAAAGTGAGAATAAAAAAGAACAAACAGAAAAGAAAATAATGGATCACTGCTGCTTTAATAAATTCCGTAAATGAAAAAAATAGGCTTTACAAAATAATGATAAATGATCCGTCAGTAGAAAATAAAGAAAAATATAAAAAATATCATAATAAGCTTACAAATTTAATCAGAGCTAGAAAATTGTCATATTATCAAGATAAAATCATGAACCATACCAACGATACACAAAAGCTATGGAAATGTGTGAATAACGTTATAGGTGTAAATAACTCTGGTAAAGACATTGGTAAAATTATGTCTCAAAGTGGAGACATGTTGAACACTAACTTAAATATTAGTAATGAATTTAACCGATACTTTTGCTCTATTGGTAAACGTCTAGCAGAAAAAATTAAATCAAGTATCCGATACCTAGACACACAAACAATCAGATTCTCAAACTCCATTGTAGTACAAGAAATCACTGAACAAGAAGTAATTAATTCAATAATGCTGCTGAAAAATGGCAAAACACCTGGAACAGACAATTTAACTGCTGAAACACTCAAAATCGTAGCACATCTGATTTCGGAGCCATTCACTAGAATAATTAATTGTTGTCTGGAAAAGGGTATTTTTCCATCTATACTCAAAACTGCGACTGTGATGCCTGTACATAAAACTGGTGATGAATATGATTTATCCAATTATAGACCTATCTCACTTATCTCCTGTTTGGCAAAGGTTTTTGAAAATATAATAAAGAACAAATTGACAGAATTTTTAGAGAAATATAACATATTTTCTGATAAACAGTTCGGTTTCAAAAGAAATAAATCTACTGAAGATGCGGTGACATATGTAATAGGAGAACTATGCAAAAATGTAGACAGAAATATTCCAACATTATGTGTATTTGTTGACCTAGCAAAAGCATTTGACACAGTTGATCATATGATACTCATGAAAACTTTACAAAATTATGGTATACGGGGTCAAATCTATCATCTAATTAAAAGTTATTTAAGTAATAGAACACAAACTGTTATGATAAATAAATGCTCTAGTTCTCCATTGCCTATAACATGCGCTGTTCCTCAAGGAACGGTACTGGGACCATTATTCTTTAACATATATATAAATGATCTATTTGCGGTTGATGTGAGCGGAGATATAGTGAGTTTTGCAAACGATACAGCTGTTATATTTTCTGCTGAAAGTTGGGAAATATTAAAATCAAAGGCTGAAAATGGTTTCAAAAAAATGTTCAACTGGTTCAGTAGTCGACTTTTAACAGTCAATTCCAACAAGACTCACTTTGTTCCATTCGCATCATACGCAAACGGCTTACCGAAATACACCAACTTACAAATCAGTTGTAAACAGGTAGCTTCTATATCAATGGTCACCAGTATCAAGTACTTAGGAATATATCTAGATTGCCATATCAAATGGAAAGGGCATACCGAATATGTTGTCAAAAAGATTCGTTACGTTATAAGCAAATTTAAACTCCTTTCCACTATACTTACCTATGAACAGATGATCATTGTATACGAAGCACTTGTTCATAGTCATATACGATATTGTCTTGAGGTGTGGGGCGCAGCATGTAAAAATAATATAAAAGCAATAGAAATTATACAAAAACGTTTAATAAAAATTTTATATAAAGTGAAATGTACATATCCTAGTGACTTGTTATTTTCTAAAACAAAAATTCTAGATATCCGCCAAACATATTTCATGTCATTAGGTATTTACCAATATAAAAATAAATCAAACTTGACAAAACACGAACATAAATATGACATAAGATATGCATGTAATGTTGTACCAAAAGCAAGAAAAAATACTTTATTACGATGTCATACATTTCTTGCTCCAAGACTATACAATGAGATACCAGAAAGCATAAAATGTCTAGTGCCTTTAAATTCATTCAAGTATGGTTTAAAACAATGGATAGTAAATAATAAGCGTATTAAAATTCACCAACTTGTAGACATATGCAATACCTATTATTACTGATATATATGGAATACATAATATTTAAATATAAATATTCCTGAATTAACCCTTATTTGTTGTTTCCATTTTATAATAATTACTTATACCCAAGCACAAGTTTTTAACTTTTTTTGGGTCACTTGTTGTTTATTGTATTTTATTTATTTTAAATTTACAATAAACGCTATACTACTACTATACTACTACACAATCACATGGAATCGCAACAACAAAAAAATAAACACCTGGTCACAAAAATCACTCCATGGCAAGCACAGATACCGCGTTACACAAGAGCACATTAATGAAAAACAATCATACACCTGGCTGCAGGATGGCCAACTCTTTCCAGAAACTGAGGGCTTTATGCTTGCTATCCAGGACCAAGTAATTGCGACAAGGAATAAGGAAATACATTATGAAAGATACATCCATAACCGACGACAATTGCAGAAAGTGCCACCAACAGAAAGAAACGATAGACCATATAACAAGCTCATGCAAAATTGTCGCTGGAACCGAGTACACAGCTAGACATAACTCTGCAGCCAAAGTCATACACCAAGCACTAGCCACAACAAACAAGCTAATAGAAAACACAGATCCATATTACAAGTACACACCGACATCAGTACTCGAAAACAATGAATACAAACTATACTGGGACGTTGAGATACATACAGATAAGACTATCCCGGCAAATCGGCCAGATATAGTTTTCCAGTCGAAGGCAGGCAGAGTTACCTATTTGATAGATATTGCTATTCCCAACGATACGACGAATGTCCAAAACGCCTACGCTGGGAAGATATCTAAATACACTGACCTTGCGATAGAAATAAAACGACTTTGGAAGCAAAACAAAGTTACTATTGTCCCCCCTAATTATGTCTGTCTCAGGCCTCACACCAAACACATTTACACCACACCTAAAACAGTTGGGCCTGGACGAAAGGTTACACAAAATATTTCAAAAGTCTGTAATCCTGAAGACCTGCAATATTGTACGATCCTTCCTAAATTCCGATACGTAATGTATCAGGTGTTGACTTGGCATAGCCCGTCAACATCTGTTGCTACCGCAGTCATGCGAGAGAAACTTGAAAAATCAGAATAATAATAATAGTCCGCGAGGGGTTGCTAGATCCCCTCAGTGGCGCCTCCCCAAGGTGGCGGATAGGGGAACGCCTCTCAGATATGGGTGGTACCGGGGAAATCAAATACCCGGGGCGGACCAAAACTAGCACGGTGGAATAGCGTCTGCATCCAGAGGATCGGCTATTCCTCAATAACTAGGACACGACGGATCTCCATGTGAGGAGCGGTACGACAGCATCTGACTCCATGTTAGGGGCGGCTGATAACACACCCACAGGAAGCCACCCAACATCAGTAGGCTATCCGGTGCGTGGCGACACCGCAGGGAGTACCGAAGCCCAAGGATGTAATCCAGCCGACTACCATCGCAGGTGCATCCTCAGGAGGCAATTTGGACGGCTGCCTACGGAAATGTCGTCTGGGGGCCCTAAGGCCAACCATCCTGACGGGCCCTATCTTCGGGTTCGACCACCCCGGAAGAAAAGCACCTACACCGAGCCGGTTTCGGAAGCCGGCCTTGAGCAAGGTGGCGGTGCTTCGAATTGCCCTGTTGACGACCCCCGCAATGACATGGACCGTTTAAGGTGGACGACGGAGCTCAGGGATGACCTGCTGAGCTGCTACGAGAGCAGTAGCCCGCGCCGTAGGGGATACATGTCCCGCATGTATGAGAGGTGGTGTGAAATGCACCCAGAGCATAGCACGCTTACCTCTCAGAATTTGCGAGATTATGTATCGTACCTCCGGAGGCAGGGATATGTTCGTGCGCCAGCTCAGCCTGCCCCTTCGGCGGACGGAAGGCCTGCTAAGCAGGCTGAAAGTTCGCCGGTAAGGCCGGCTGAGAGGGAAATTGACCAAGTCGTCTCACCTGGGGATTTCAGAGACCGAAGGGTCTTGCATAACAACGGAAGATCCTTGAAGCTGGCAGATTTGAAGAGAGAGGATGAGGTTGTGGGTGAACGTCTATCGGAGGCCTGTGACATTTGGAGCATCAATTGCGAAATTTATGCTGCGGCTCTGAGGCTAGCTAGACAGGGGAGAGTGAGAGACTCTCCTGTTGAGAGAGCACAAAGACGGGTACGCCAAATGCAAGCGAAAATCCAGTTGGCTCGCCAGGAAGCATCCCGTATCCAGTGTGTGATGGAATATAGAGCGGCTGGGAAGCCTTTTACGCGCCGAGTGCGCCAGATAGCCTACGGGTTGAGGCGCGACCATCATACACTCAGTCAAGCGGTACTGGTTGTTGTCAAGCAACACTGTCTTGACAGAATATGGATGCTAATCGCTGCTAAGCGATCGTTGGTGGCGCGGGCGAGAGGTCTGGAGCAGAACAGAATGTTATACGAAAGACCTTCTCGCCTTCTCCAACAGCCGCCTCCAGCCATAGAGCAGCCGCCAACTGCTGATCGCGTGGAGGCCTTTTGGGGGGACATTTACGAACAACCCAAACCTCTCTCAGCAGACACTCCAGCCTTGGCGCAGTTCGAGTCCGTTTGTTGGAGGACTCCTAACTTGAATGTACTGCGTCACCCGACAAACACGGAAGAAATTCTTGACGCCTTACGAGGCGCAATGAATTTCGCAGCTCCTGGCCCGGATAGCATAAACACCTGCTGGTGGAAAAAAATCCCCAGTTGCCACCGGCATTTAGCTAGAGTTTTTAACTCGTGGCTAAATCAGGGGCAGCCAATTCCGGCTTGATTTGTCGAGGGTCGAACCGTGCTTCTCCCGAAGACCGGAGATTTGTCTGATCCCAAAAACTACAGGCCAACAACATGTCTGAACGCATGTTACAAGCTTTTCACCAGAATCTTGTACATGCGTATCCTTCAAGCTGTGAATCCTGTATTTCTCGACGTGTATGAACAGAGAGGGTCAAAGAAAGGAGTAGCTGGCTGCAAGGAGAACCTGTTGATTGACCGATGTGTCACGCAGGACTCCGTGCAGTACAAGCGAAACCTTTCTATGGCCTGGATTGACTATCGCAAGGCATTCGACAGCACGTCTCATGAGCTCATTGTGCAGCTGTTGGAATGTCTTTAGGTGGATAATCAGATAGTGGGATGCATCAGACAACTGATGCCACTCTGGAAGACCCGGTTCACTAAAACATCAGGTGAAACTCTGGTTCAGACAGAGTTGGTGTCATTGAAAAGAGGTGTCTTCCAAGGAGACTCCTTGAGTCCCTTGCTCTTTTGCATCTCACTTTTGCCTCTGTCCATAGCGCTGAGAAATACTAAAGGATACAGCTGTGGCACGCCCAATAACCGGAGGCACAAGGTCACCCATCTGTTTTATATGGATGACCTAAAACTTTATGCCTCCGGCCAACGCGAACTACAACAATCGCTGAGGGTGGTGCAGGAGTACAGTCATGCTATCGGAATGGAGTTCGGGACAGACAAATGTGCATTGGTTCGTCTCAAGAAAGGACGAAGCGGAGATAGTGGAGATGAGGAACAGCTCGTTGGTGGGAGCATTTTGCGACAACTGCATGCCGGAGAGAACTATACCTACCTTGAAGTGGCGCAGCGTCATGTCCAAGAGGCAGAATTAGTCAAAGAGTGTCTCCGCCGCAAGTATTTGCACCGACTCCGGCAGATCTGGTCATCAGAACTGTCCGGCAAGAACAGAGTCGCTGCCACAAACATGCTTGCGGTCCCATTGTTATTATACACCTTTGGTGGTATACACTGGAAAGTGAACGAGCTGAAGGAAATCGACACGAAGACCCGCAAAAGGATGAATATGGAGAGAAGTCTGCATCCTAAGTCCTCTGTCCCGCGAGTATACCTCCCGCGACACCTGGGAGGACTATTGAGTTCGGAACGACTGCATGACAGGGTAGTATTGGACACTGCCTGCTATGTAACGAACAGCACCGATCCCCTGATCCGCTTTGTGCGAGAGCACGAGAATGCGGGTAAAGGAGCCTTTCTTTTTAGCGCAGCGAGACGAGCAGCCGAGGAGCTCAGCCTCACACGCGACTTTAAGCGGAGGTGTTAGCAGTCCATTACGGAGCTTGCTTCCGCAGAATTAAAATCCCACATTAAAACTGCCGAAGTCGACTACCTTTTAAGGCTTCATAAAGATAAGCCAATGCATGGAATCTTCTACAAACATCTGGAAGAGCATGGCTTGTCTGAGCAGTTGACCTTCTCTTTCCTAAGGTCTAGTGGGTTGAAGTCGGAGACTGAGGGCTTTATAATGGCTTGCCAAGACGGTGTCTTCAACACCTTGGTGTACCGTAAAAGGGTTATGGGTGTAGATGTACCCGACACCCTTTGTAGAGCTTGCCGACAGGCGCCAGAGACGCTTATGCATCTCCTGTCGGCGTGTAAGCCGTACGCTGGGACGGCTTACGTCCATCGACACTACGCGGCTCTACGAGTGCTCTACTATCATTTGAGCCACTCATACGCTATCGATGAGACACCGATGCTGCCATACGCTCCAGGAGATATAGAGTCTGTTGTGGAGAACGAGAGATGCCGGATTCACTGGAACTACTCGTTTCCCACGCTCGAGCTTGTACAGGCAAACAAACCCGACATAGTCCTTCTCGACCACCAACAGAAGACGATGTTCGTTATTGAGTTTTCGGCGCCTGCCGAGGTGAACATCGTCTCTAAGGAGGAGGAAAAGCGGACCAAATATCAGGAGTTGCTCGGACAACTTCGCAGGCTCTGGCCAAACTACAGTGGAAGTGTGCTGGTTATGGTCATTGGATCCCTAGGTGGAATGTGGAATACGCTGACGTCTGCACTGCGCAAAATACCGGTGTACCGTGCGGCGGCGCACATCTTAGCCGCCAGAATGCAGAAGGCAGTCATCCTTGGGTCCCTTCGTCTACTTAGGGCGCACGATTCGCGGACCCAGTGATTGCTCACCTCACGGTGTGAGGAGTAGTCATTGGGTAATGGAACAGCAGCTCGGTGTGTCGGAGCCCGGGCTGCACTTTTTGTTTTTTGAAATAATAATAATAATATATAATCCTGAAGACCTGCAATATTGTACGATCCTTCCTAAATTCCGATCCGTAATAGTTCAGGTGTTGACTTGGCATAGCCCGTCAACATTTGTTGCTACCGCAGTCATGCGAGAGAAACTTGGAAGATCAGGATAATAATATATAATAATAACCCCTATCAGGTGCTAGAACGTTGTCGTTCGTTTGGGGGCTTAGCAAGTGACTTTTCGATAACCGAGCTACGTAGGTTGATGGCTCAGCGGGTTTTAATGTCACCCCAGAGCTATGATGCCCGCGAGGTTCGTGGTCAAAAGGTCACTTCAACCAAGGCTAGCACACCCAGGAAGCTGGGTGCTCGGTAGACTTTACATACCCTACCTAGCACAAAGCTCCTTCCACTCAGGCTGTCCTGACTTCGCTCAGATAGGGGTCTGGCAAATCCGGGGACAGATGCCACAGAGGGCTAAGCGCCGGTCCTTCTGTCACACACCGTTATTGCGCCCCGGACTTCAACGACCTCAGCAGGACGTGGCTGGGGAACGTTGTGAGGGATGCGCAACCGGGGGGCTTGCCTTAACCGGCCGGCTCGCGAGGAGAAAGCCTCAACAAAACCCGACAGTAAAGTCGCAAATCCTCCGGAGCACCTTGGGCCAACTTCGGAGTAAATATAAGTCCCTTCTCTCCTGGAATGGGTGTCACCCGGGAGAGGTCGTCCCGACTCGTGGGAACGCGATGGATAAAGTAACTTTTGCAAAGAACCAACGACGGCCTAGGGTACGTCGATTAAGCTCGCCTGAACCCCAAATCCAAACCCCAGAACAACCAATAGCACCCAACCCAGCTGCGGATGTTTTGCCGGTACAGCTGGCAACCACTAAAGCTGGTAAACCAAGACAGCGCTTACAGTGGACCACTGAAATGAACAAATCTGTAATGCACTGTTACTATACCGCCACAAAACTGGAAACGATTTCCACAGGCTACAGACATGAATTTCACAGGCTGTTTACAGCACAATACCCACACCTCTCAACACGTGTAACTGAACAAAGGTTGATTGACCAAAAACGAGTCATCACAAAAAACAACCACACCTTACACCTCTAGAACTACAAACAATAAAGAATCTTGTAGCAGACGAAACAAATACAGTTCAACCGAATGATTCGCTATCTTCTGAATCAGTCGCGGAGACACAACACATACATACCCGAAATAACCAGTCCCCAAACACCGATACGACCGACAAAACCAGCCAAAAAATTCAGTCTCCAAATAACCATACTCCAGACACAACCACATTCAACAAGACCAACATACACTTTGAAACTAATCCCGAACATGAGCATACACCAGATACGCCAAACACAACATTCACTAACTCACCTTCCACAACCACACAAAACCGAAACATTAATCGACCGCCTTCTATCACACAATCTGCCAAAGAAGTGATGAACATACAATTTAACAAATGGTGTGGCACCAACCCTACACTACGAGATCCACTGCCCAGAATAATCTTTAAGAACAACACCCAACAAATATTACACTCAATAAATGCTAACGTAATACCCCAATTTATAACAAACGACAGTACACTAGAAGACATCCATACTGTTATATATGCTGCCGCAGCAACTACACTCCTACTTAACGGCCAAAAACTTCCAAAACGGTCTACAGACCGCACAACCGAAAGATCTAAACCTAAATGGCGAATAAGAATTGAAAATAAAATTAGCACAATCAGAAAGGGTCTGGCACACCTCGCGCAATACGCCAACAATAACAACCCTTCGCAGCGCGTACAAAGAACTGTTAGTATACACAAATCCAAGTCACCACAACAGACAGTACCAGAAATAGCTGATACCCTTAAACAGAAGCTTGCAGTCTATGCAGCTAGACTCCGCAGATACAACGAGTCCAATGCCAGAAAGGATGCTAACAATCTTTTTCAGAAAAGTGAAAAACAGTTCTACCAAAAGATAACACCCGACAACCAGATTACAACAATAGAACCTCCTAGTAAATAAGAGCTAACTGAATTTTGGGGAAGCCTATGGTCAGAACCCAAAACACATAATGAAGACGCTCCATGGATCAAACAAGAAGAGCAAAAACGTCAACATATAGAGGAGCAGGGAGACATTATTCTTACACCAGAGGAAATAGCAGAGACGATAAAACATACCCACAATTGGAAGTGCCCAGGCGTGGATAATGTGCAAAATTTCTGGTACAAGCAATTCAGTGCAACATATGAAATGCTTGCGAACCAAATCAATAAAGCCATAATCCAACCTGAAAAGTTTCCCAAATTTCTCACACAGGGCATAACGTATATAAAATCCAAAAACGCAGATACCAAGAACCCTGCCAACTACCGCCCAATCACATGTCTCCCCACCTTATACAAGATCGTCACCGCAACAATATGCAGAAGGATTGAACAACACCTTACGCAAAACAGCATCCTTACTGAAGAACAAAAAGGATGCAGAAAACAAAGCCAAGGTTTCAAAGAACAACTGATAATTGATAGTGTGATCATGGAGCAAACTAGAAAAGAACATAGGAGTCTTCATACCTGTTTTATAGATTACAAAAAAGCCTTTGACTCTGTACCCCATAGCTGGCTAACTAAAATTCTACAAATGTATAAAATAAACCCAGGTATTCGTCGGTTTCTTACAAGAACCATGGAGACATGGCGAACCAACATACACCTCAAAACTCAGGACGGCCATATACAAACGGAGGAGCTAAACATACGACGCGGTATCTTCCAGGGTGACTCTCTCAGTTCACTGTGGTTCTGCCTCTGTCTAAATCCGCTTTCCAATGCACTTAACATTACAAACTAGGGTTTCAACATCAGACACCAGAAAGCAAATCAACACAGAATCAATCATCTCCTTTATATGGACGATACAAAACTATATGCCGCCACTGAAGTGCAACTGAGAGAATTGCTCAAAATAACAGAAATTTGTACGTTAGACGTCAGGATGGAGTTCGGAATGAGCAAATGCAAGGTCCTTCACATCAATAAAGGCCAATGGAAGAACCATTCTGAACAGGAAATAGTAACTGACCAAACCTTGGATAACATGGGCAAGGACGAAACGTACAAGTACCTGGGTTTCAATCAGAAGAATTTAGAGACCGCCTCATTAGGCTACTGAAAACGAAATTGAATTCTAGAAACCTCACAAAAGCAATTAACACATTTGCAACACCAATCCTCACGTATTCCTTTGGCATCATCAAATGGTCGCACACTGACATAGGAAATATACATATACTCATGCGAACAGAACTCACGAAACACAGAATGTCACATCCTAATGCCTGCAAGAAAAGGCTGACCGTAGACAGAAAACAAGGGGCCAGAGGAATTATAGACATACAGTCTCTTCACACAAGGCAGATAAAAACGCTCAGACATTTCTTCCAAAGCAAACAAACAAACTTACATGGAGCAATAGTAAAAGCAGACAAAAACTATACACCACTTAACCTCTCTTGTCCAGATCACGTAGCAGACACATACAATCACATCCAAACACAACAAGAAAAAATAAACACCTGGTCGCAGAAAGCACTGCACGGCAAACATAGATACCGTGTCACCCAAGACCACATTAACAAAAAACAGTCATACACCTGGTTGCAGGATGGACAGCTGTTCCCAGAAACGGAGGGTTTCATGCTTGCTATCCAGGACCAAGTGATTGCAACACGAAACTACAAAAAATATATAATTAAAGATCCATCCATAACAGACGATAATTGCAGAAAATGTCACCAACAAAGAGATACTATAGATCACATAACAAGCGGGTGCAAAACTCTTGCCGGCACCGAATATACAGCCAGACATAACTCTGCGGCCAAGGTGATACACCAAGCACTAGCCACAACAAACAAACTAATAGAAAACTAAGATCCATATTATAATTGCACTCCGATATCAGTACTCGAGAACGATCATACAGACAAGACTATCCCAGCCAATAGACCAGATATACTTTTTCAAGTCAAAGGCCTACAACATTACCTATTTGATAGATATAGCCATTCCCAATGATGTGAATATCCAAAACACCTACGCTGGGAAGATATCTAAATACACGGACCTTGCTATGGAAATAAAACGACTGTGGAAACGAAACAAAGTCACTATTATCCCCCTCATTATGTCGGTCTCAGGCCTTACACCAGACACGTTCACACAACACCTTCAACAGTTAGGACTGGACGAAAAGTTACACAAAGCATTCCAAAAGTCTGTAATCCTAAAGACCTGTAATATTGTGCGATCCTTCCTAAATTCCGATCAATAGTCAGGGTGTTGACTTGGCACAGCCCGTCAACACTTCTCGCTACCGCAATTATGCGAGAGGAACTTAGAAAGTCGGATAATAATAATAATAATAACCCCCATCAGGTGCAAGAACGTTGACGCTCGTTTGGGGGCTTAGAAAGTGACTTTTTGATGGGCAGGCTATGTCGGTTGATGGTTCATCGGAGGCTTTGATACCACCGCGGAATTATGCCGACAGGGCTTGTGATCAAAGGGTCACTTCAACCAAGGCTAGCACACCCAGGAAGCTGGGTGCTAGGTAGACTTTACATACCCTACCGAGCACAAAGCTCCTTTCCCCAAGCTATTCTGACCTCGGTCAGATAGGGATTTGGCAAATCCGGGGAGAAATGCCACAGAAGGCTGAGCGCCGGTCCTTCTGTCACCTACCGTTATTGCGCCCCACACTTCAACGACCTCAACAGGGCGTGGCTGGGGAACGTTGTGAGGGGTACGCAACCGGGGGGCTCGCCTTAACCGGCCGGCCTGCGAGGAGAAAGCCTCAACAAAACCCGACAGTAAAGTCGTAAATCCTCCGGAGCACCTTGGGCCAACTTCGGAGTAAATATAAGTCCCTTCTCTCCAGGAATGGGCGTCACCCGGGAGAGCGACATTTAGATCGTCCCTACTCGTGGGAACACGATGGATAGAGTTAATTTTATGAATAACCAACGACGGCCTAGGGTACGTCGATTAAACTCACCCGAACCCCAAACCCAAACAGAACAACCCATAGAACACAACCCAGCTGCGGATGTTTTGCCGACGCAGCCGGCAACCACCAAAGCTGGTAAACTAAGACAGCGATTACAATGGACCACAGAAATGAACAAATCTGTAATGCGCTGTTACTATACTGCCACAAAACTAGAAACCATCTCTACAGGCTACAGGCACGAGCTGCACAGACTATTTACGACACAATACCCACATCTCTCAACACGTGTAACAGAACAAAGACTTATCGAACAAAAACGCGTCATCACAAAGAACAACCGTCTTACACCCCAAGAACTGCAAGATATAAAAAATCTTGTATCCAACGAAATGAATATCGTCCAACCAAATGACTCCCTAACCACTGAACAGATTGTGGAAACCCAAAACAGTGATACCCAAACTAGCCAGACTTCAAACACAGCAAAAACTAACAACACCAGCATACACTCAGAACTAGGTCCAGAACATGACCAGGCACTAGATACACCAGATACAACAATCACTAACCTACCTTCCACAATCATACAAATCCAAAACATCACTCGACCATTTGCCGTGACACAATCTGTCGAGCAAGTGATGAGTACGCAGTATAACAAATGGTGCGGCACCAATCCTGCACTACGAGATCCCCTGCCCAGACTAATTTTTAAAAATAACACTCAACAAATATTACATACAGTAAATGCTAACGTAATACCACAATTCATAAGGGACGACACTAACCTGGAGGACATCCACACAGTTATATATGCTGCCGCAGCAACCACTCTCATAGTTAATGGCCTAAAACTCTCAAAGCGGTCTAAACACCAGACAAGCAATAGGACTAAGCCTAAATGGCAAATAAGAATCGAAAACAAAATTAGCACAATCAGAAAGGATCTGGCACACCTCGCACAATACACCATCAATAACAACCATCCTTCAAGGCACATACAGAGAACAATAAATATACTGAAATCCAAGTCACCACAACAAACAATACCAGAAATTACTGATACACTTAAACAGAAACTTGCAGTTTATGCAGCTAGACTCCGCAGATACCACGAGTCCAATGCCAGAAAGGATGCTAACAGCCTTTTTCAGAAAAGTGAAAAACAGTTCTATCAAAAGATAACAGCCGACAACCAGATCACAACAATAGAACCTCCCAGTAAACAAGAGTTAACCGAGTTTTGGGGAAGCCTGTGGTCTGAGCCCAAAACACATAATGAAGACGCTCCATGGATCAGAGAGGAAGAGGAAAAACATCAACATATAGCAGAACAGGGAGACGTTATTCTTTCAAAAGAGGAAATAGTCGAAACAATAAAACATACCCACGACTGGAAGTGCCCAGGCGTGGACAACGTGCAAAATTTTTGGTACAAACATTTCAGCTCAACATACGAAGTGCTCACAAACCAAATCAATAAAGCCATACGTCAACCTGATAGGCTTCCAAAATTCCTCACTCAAGGAATAACGTATATAAAACCCAAAAATGCAGATACCAAGAACCCTGCGAATTACCGCCCAATCACTTGCCTTCCTACCTTGTATAAGATCATCACCGCAACATTATGCAGGAGGATTGAACAACACCTCACGCAAAACAACATCCTCACTGAAGAACAGAAAGGATGTAGAAAACAAAGCCAAGGTTGCAAGGAACGACTTATAATTGATAGTGTGATCATGGAGCAAACTAGAAAAGAACATAGAAACCTTCATACCTGTTTCATAGATTATAAAAAAGCATTCGATTCTGTACCACATAGCTGGCTAACGAAAATTCTGCAAATATATAAAATTAACCCAGGGCTTCGTCAGTTTCTTGCAAAAACCATGAAGACATGGCGAACCAACATACACCTTACAACTCAGGACGGCCATATCCAAACCGAGGAACTACACATACGACGTGGTATCTTCCAGGGTGATTCCCTCAGTTCACTTTGGTTCTGCCTCTGTCTAAATCCACTCTCCAACGCACTGAACAACACAAACTATGGTTTCAACATCAGACATCAGAAAGTAAATCAACACAGAATCAATCATCTCCTCTACATGGACGATATAAAACTATATGCTGCCACTGACGTGCAACTGAGAGAATTACTCAGAATAACAGAGGTTTATACGTCAGATGTCAGGATGGAGTTCGGGATGAACAAATGCAAGGTGCTACACATAAACAAAGGCCAATGGAAGAACCATCCCGAACAGGAAATAGTAACAGGCCAGACGTTGGATAACATGGACAAGGAAGAAACGTACAAGTACCTGGGTTTCAATCAGAGTGTTAAGATCGACCACACACAAATCAAAGCAGAACTTAGACAAGTGTTTAGAGACCGCCTCATTAAGCTTCTGAAAACAAAACTGAATTCTAGAAACCTTACAAAAGCTATTAATACATTTGCAATACCAATCCTCACGTATTCATTTGGCATCATCAAGTGGTCACACACTGATATAGAAAACATCCACATCCTCATACGGACAGAACTCACGAAACACCGAATGTCACATCCAAACGCATGCAAAGAAAGGCTCACCATAGACAGGACACAAGGAGGCCGAGGGATTACAGATATACAGTCGCTTCGCACAAGACAGATAAAGACACTCAGACATTTCTTCCAAAACAAACAAACAAATTTACATCGAGCAATAGTAAAAGCAGACAAAAACTATACAGCACTCAACCTATCATGTCCAGACCACGTCGCAGACACACACAATCCCACCCAATCACAACAAGAAAAAATAAGCACCTGGTCGCAGAAACCACTCCATGGCAAACATAGATACCGTGTCACCCAAGACCACATTAACAAAAAACAGTCATACACCTGGTTGCAGGATGGCCAGCTGTTCCCAGAAACGGAGGGTTTCATGCTTGCTATCCAGGACCAAGTGATTGCAACACGAAACTACAAAAAATATATAATGAAAGATCCATCCATAACTGACGATAATTGCAGAAAATGCCAACAACAAAAAGAAACAATAGATCACATAACAAGCGGGTGCAAAACTCTTGCCGGTACCGAATACACAGCCAGACATAACTCTGCGGCCAAAGTCATCCACCAAGCATTAGCCACAACAAACAAACTAATAGAAAACACAGATCCGTATTACAATTACACTCCGACATCAGTACTCGAAAACGATCAATACAAACTATACTGGGACGTTCAAATACATACAGACAAGACTATCCCAGCCAATAGACCAGATATAGTTTTCCAGTCAAAGCTCGACAAAGTTACATACCTGATAGACATTGCTATTCCCAATGATGTGAATATACAAAACACCTACGCTGGGAAAATATCTAAGTACACGGACCTTGCCATGGAAATAAAACGCCTTTGGAAGCAGGACAAAGTTACTATTGTTCCCCTCATTATGTCAGTCTCAGGCCTCACACCAAACACATTTACACCACACCTACAACAGTTAGGCCTGGACGAAAAGTTACACAAAACATTCCAAAAGTCTGTAATTCTGAAGACCTGTAACATCGTACGATCCTTCCTAAATTCCGATCAATAATAGTCCGGGTGTTGACTTGGCTCAGCCCGTCAACACTTGTTGCTACCGCAATTATGCAAGAGGAACTTAGAAAGATGAATAATAACCCCCATCAGGTGCTAGAACGTTGACGCTCGTTTGGGGGCTTAGAAAGTGACTTTTTGATGGGCAAGCTATGTCGGTTGATGGTTCATCGGAGGCTTTGATACCACCGCGGAATTATGCCAACAGGGCTTGTGATCAAAGGGTCACTTCAACCAAGGCTAGCACACCCAGGAAGCTGGGTGCTAGGTAGACTTTACATACCCTACCGAGCACAAAGCTCCTTTCCCCAAGCTATTCTGACCTCGGTCAGATAGGGATTTGGCAAATCCGGGGAGAAATGCCACAGAAGGTTGAGCGCCGGTCCTTCTGTCACATACCGTTATTGCGCCCCACACTTCAACGACCTCAATAGGGCGTAGCTGGGGAACGTTGTGAGGGGTACGCAACCGGGGGGCTCGCCTTAACCGGCCGGCCTGCGAGGAGAAAGCCTCAACAAAACCCGACAGTAAAGTCGTAAATCCTCCGGAGCACCTTGGGCCAACTTCGGAGTAAATATAAGTCCCTTCTCTCCTGGAATGGGCGTCACCCGGGAGAGCGACATTTAGATCGTCCCTACTCGTGGGAACACGATGGATAGAGTTAATTTTATGAATAACCAACGACGGCCTAGGGTACGTCGATTAAACTCACCCGAACCCCAAACCCAAACAGAACAACCCATAGAACACAACCCCGCTGCGGATGTTTTGCCGACGCAGCCGGCAACCACCAAAGCTGGTAAACCAAGACAGCGATTACAATGGACCACAGAAATGAACAAATCTGTAATGCGCTGTTACTATACTGCCACAAAACTAGAAACCATCTCTACAGGCTACAGGCACGAGCTGCACAGACTATTTACGACACAATACCCACATCTCTCAACACGTGTAACAGAACAAAGACTTATCGACCAAAAACGCGTCATCACAAAGAACAACCGTCTTACACCCCAAGAACTGCAAGATATGAAAAATCTTGTATCCAACGAAATGAATATCGTCCAACCAAATGACTCCCTAACCACTGAACAGATTGTGGAAACCCAAAACAGTGATACCCAAACTAGCCAGACTTCAAACACAGCAAAAACTAACAACACCAGCATACACTCAGAACTAGGTCCAGAACATGACCAGGCACTAGATACACCAGATACAACAATCACTAACCTACCTTCCACAATCATACAAATCCAAAACATCACTCGACCATTTGCCGTGACACAATCTGTCGAGCAAGTGATGAGTACGCAGTATAACAAATGGTGCGGCACCAATCCTGCACTACGAGATCCCCTGCCCAGACTAATTTTTAAAAATAACACTCAACAAATATTACATACAGTAAATGCTAACGTAATACCACAATTCATAAGGGACGACACTAACCTGGAGGACATCCACACAGTTATATATGCTGCCGCAGCAACCACTCTCATAGTTAATGGCCAAAAACTCTCAAAGCGGTCTAAACACCAGACAAGCAATAGGACTAAGCCTAAATGGCAAATAAGAATCGAAAACAAAATTAGCACAATCAGAAAGGATCTGGCACATCTCGCACAATACACCATCAATAACAACCATCCTTCAAGGCACATACAGAGAACAATAAATATACTGAAATCCAAGTCACCACAACAAACAATACCAGAAATTACTGATACACTTAAACAGAAACTTGCAGTTTATGCAGCTAGACTCCGCAGATACCACGAGTCCAATGCCAGAAAGGATGCTAACAGCCTTTTTCAGAAAAGTGAAAAACAGTTCTATCAAAAGATAACAGCCGACAACCAGATCACAACAATAGAACCTCCCAGTAAACAAGAGTTAACCGAGTTTTGGGGAAGCCTGTGGTCTGAGCCCAAAACACATAATGAAGACGCTCCATGGATCAGAGAGGAAGAGGAAAAACATCAACATATAGCAGAACAGGGAGACGTTATTCTTTCAAAAGAGGAAATAGTCGAAACAATAAAACATACCCACGACTGGAAGTGCCCAGGCGTGGACAACGTGCAAAATTTTTGGTACAAACATTTCAGCTCAACATACGAAGTGCTCACAAACCAAATCAATAAAGCCATACGTCAACCTGATAGGCTTCCCAAATTCCTCACTCAAGGAATAACGTATATAAAACCCAAAAATGCAGATACCAAGAACCCTGCGAATTACCGCCCAATCACTTGCCTTCCTACCTTGTATAAGATCATCACCGCAACATTATGCAGGAGGATTGAACAACACCTCACGCAAAACAACATCCTCACTGAAGAACAGAAAGGATGTAGAAAACAAAGCCAAGGTTGCAAGGAACAACTTATAATTGATAGTGTGATCATGGAGCAAACTAGAAAAGAACATAGAAACCTTCATACCTGTTTCATAGATTATAAAAAAGCATTCGATTCTGTACCACATAGCTGGCTAACGAAAATTCTGCAAATATATAAAATTAACCCAGGGCTTCGTCAGTTTCTTGCAAAAACCATGAAGACATGGCGAACCAACATACACCTTACAACTCAGGACGGCCATATCCAAACCGAGGAACTACACATACGACGTGGTATCTTCCAGGGTGATTCCCTCAGTTCACTTTGGTTCTGCCTCTGTCTAAATCCACTCTCCAACGCACTGAACAACACAAACTATGGTTTCAACATCAGACATCAGAAAGTAAATCAACACAGAATCAATCATCTCCTCTACATGGACGATATAAAACTATATGCTGCCACTGACGTGCAACTGAGAGAATTACTCAGAATAACAGAGGTTTATACGTCAGATGTCAGGATGGAGTTCGGGATGAACAAATGCAAGGTGCTACACATAAACAAAGGCCAATGGAAGAACCATCCCGAACAGGAAATAGTAACAGGCCAGACGTTGGATAACATGGACAAGGAGGAAACGTACAAGTACCTGGGTTTCAATCAGAGTGTTAAGATCGACCAAACACAAATCAAAGCAGAACTTAGACAAGTGTTTAGAGACCGCCTCATTAAGCTTCTGAAAACAAAACTGAATTCTAGAAACCTTACAAAAGCTATTAATACATTTGCAATACCAATCCTCACGTATTCATTTGGCATCATCAAGTGGTCACACACTGATATAGAAAACATCCACATCCTCATACGGACAGAACTCACGAAACACCGAATGTCACATCCAAACGTATGCAAAGAAAGGCTCACCATAGACAGGACACAAGGAGGCCGAGGGATTACAGATATACAGTCGCTTCGCACAAGACAGATAAAGACACTCAGACATTTCTTCCAAAACAAACAAACAAATTTACATCGAGCAATAGTAAAAGCAGACAAAAACTATACAGCACTCAACCTATCATGTCCAGACCACGTCGCAGACACACACAATCCCACCCAATCACAACAAGAAAAAATAAGCACCTGGTCGCAGAAACCACTCCATGGCAAACATAGATACCGTGTCACCCAAGACCACATTAACAAAAAACAGTCATACACCTGGTTGCAGGATGGCCAGCTGTTCCCAGAAACGGAGGGTTTCATGCTTGCTATCCAGGACCAAGTGATTGCAACACGAAACTACAAAAAATATATAATGAAAGATCCATCCATAACTGACGATAAGTGCAGAAAATGCCAACAACAAAAAGAAACAATAGATCACATAACAAGCGGGTGCAAAACTCTTGCCGGTACCGAATACACAGCCAGACATAACTCTGCGGCCAAAGTCATCCACCAAGCATTAGCCACAACAAACAAACTAATAGAAAACACAGATCCGTATTACAATTACACTCCGACATCAGTACTCGAAAACGATCAATACAAACTATACTGGGACGTTCAAATACATACAGACAAGACTATCCCAGCCAATAGACCAGATATAGTTTTCCAGTCAAAGCTCGACAAAGTTACATACCTGATAGACATTGCTATTCCCAATGATGTGAATATACAAAACACCTACGCTGGGAAAATATCTAAGTACACGGACCTTGCCATGGAAATAAAACGCCTTTGGAAGCAGGACAAAGTTACTATTGTTCCCCTCATTATGTCAGTCTCAGGCCTCACACCAAACACATTTACACCACACCTACAACAGTTAGGCCTGGACGAAAAGTTACACAAAACATTCCAAAAGTCTGTAATTCTGAAGACCTGTAACATCGTACGATCCTTCCTAAATTCCGATCAATAATAGTCCGGGTGTTGACTTGGCTCAGCCCGTCAACACTTGTTGCTACCGCAATTATGCGAGAGGAACTTAGAAAGATGAATAATAATAATAATAAAATAAACATAAAATAATAATAATAACCGCGAGGGGTTGCTAGATCCTCTCAGTGGCGCCTCCCCAAGGTGGCGGATAGGGGAATGCCTCCCAGATATGGGTGGTACCGGGGAAATGAAATACCCGGGGCGGACCAAAACTAGCACAGTGGAATAGCGTCTGCATCCAGAGGATCGGCTATTCCACAATTAATAGGACACGACGGATCTCCATGTGAGGAGCGGTACTCCGACAGCGTCTGTTCTTCATGTTAGAAGCGGCTGTTTTCATAAACCCCCAGGAAGCCGCCCAACATCAACAGGCTATTCGGTGCGTGGCGACACCGAGGGGTATACCGAAGCCAAAGGATGCAAGTCGGTCGGCAACCTTCACAGGTCCATCCTCTGGAGGCAATTTGGACGGCTGCCTCCGGAAATGTCGGCTGCGGGCCCTAAGGCTAACCACCTGACGGGCCCTATCTTCGGGTTCGACCACCTCGAAGGAAAAGCACCCACACCGAGCCGGTTTCGGAAGCCGGCGTTGGGCAAGGTGGCGGTGCTTCGATTTGCCCTGATGACGACCCCCGCAATAACATGGACCGTTTTAGGTGGACGACGGAGCTCAAGGATGACCTGCTGAGCTGCTACGAGAGCAGTAGCCCGCGCCGTAGGGGATACATGTCCCGCATGTATGAGAGGTGGTGTGAAATGCACCCAGAGCATAGCACGCTTACCTCTCAGAATTTGCGAGATTATGTATCGTACCTCCGGAGGCAGGGATATGTTCGTGCTCCAGGTCAGCCTGCCCCTTCGGCGGACGGAAGGCCTGTTACCCAGGCTGAAAGTTCGCCGGTAAGGCCCGCTGAGAGGGAAATCGACCAAGTCGTCTCACCTGGGGATTTCAGGGACCGAAGGGCCTTGCATAACAACGGAAGGTCCTTGAAGCTGGCAGATTTAAAGAGAGAGGATGAGGTTGTTGGTGAACGTCTATCGGAGGCCTCTGACATTTGGAGCATCAATTGCGAAATTTACGCTGCGGCTCTGAGGCTAGCTAGACAGGGGAGAGTGAGACTCTCGTGTTGAGAGAGCACAGAGACGGGTGCGCCAAATGGAAGCGAAAATCCAGTTGGCTCGCCAGGAAGCATCCCGTATCCAGTGTGTGATGGAATATAGAGCGGCTGGGAAGCCATCTACGCGCCGAGTGCGCCAGATAGCCTACGGGTTGAGGCGCGACCATCATACACTCAGTCAAGCGGTACTGGTTGTTGTCAAGCAACACTGTCTTGACAGGATACGGATGCTAATCGCTGCTAAGCGATCGTTGGTGGCGCGGGCGAGAGGTCTGGAGCAGAACAGAATGTTCTACGAAAGACCTTCTCGCCTTTTCCAACAGCCGCCTCCAGCCATAGAGCAGCCGCCAACTACTGATCGCGTGGAGGCCTTTTGGAGGGACATTTACGAACAACCCAAACCTCTCCCAGCAGACACTCCGGCCTTGGCGCAGTTCGAGTCCGTTTGTAGGAGGACTCCTAACTTGAATGTACTGCGTCACCCGATAAACACGGAAGAAATTCTTGACGCCTTACGAGGCGCAAAGAATTTCGCAGCTCCTGGCCCGGATGGCATAAACACCTACTGGTGGAAAAAATTCCCCAGTTGCCACCGGCATTTAGCTAGAGTTTTTAACTCGTGGCTAAATCAGGAGCAGCCAATTCCGGCTTGGTTTGTCGAGGGTCGTACCGTGCTTCTCCCGAAGACCGGAGATTTGTCTGATCCCAAAAACTACAGGCCAATAACATGTCTGAACGCGTGTTACAAGCTCTTCACCAGAATCTTGTACATGCGTATCCTTCAAGCTGCGAATCCTGTATTTCTCGACGTGTATGAACAGAGAGGGTCAAAGAAAGGAGTAGCTGGCTGCAAGGAGAACCTGTTGATTGACCGATGTGTCACGCAGGACTCTGTGCAGTACAAGCGAAACATTTCTATGGCCTGGATTGACTATCGCAAGGCATTCGACAGCACGTCTCATGACCTCATTGTGCGGCTGTTGGAATGTCTTTCGGTGGATAATCAGATAGTGGGATGCATCAAACAACTGATGCCGCTCTGGAAGACCCGGTTTACCATAACATCAGGTGAAACTCTGGTTCAGACAGAGTTGGTGTCATTGAAAAGAGGTGTCTTCCAAGGAGACTCCTTGAGTCCCTTGCTCTTTTGCATCTCACTTTTGCCTCTGTCCATAGCGCTGAGAAATACTAAAGGATACAGCTGTGGCACGCCCAATAACCGGAGGCACAAGGTCACCCATCTGTTTTATATGGATGACCTAAAACTTTATGCCTCCGGCCAACGCGAACTACAACAATCGCTGAGGGTGGTGCAGGAGTACAGTCATGCTATCGGAATGGAGTTCGGGACAGACAAATGTGCATTGGTTCATCTCAAGAAAGGACGAAGCGGAGATAGTGGAGATGAGGAACAGCTCGTTGATGGGAGCATCTTGCGACAACTGCATGCCGGAGATACTTATACCTACCTTGGAGTGGCGCAGCGTCATGTCCAAGAGGCAGCATTGGTTAAAGAGTGTCTCCGCCGCAAGTATTTGCACCGACTCCGGCAGATCTGGTCGTCAGAACTGTCCGGCAAGAACAAAGTCGCTGCCACAAACATGCTTGCGGTCCCATTGTTATTATACACCTTTGGTGCTATACACTGGAAAGTGAACGAGCTGAAGGAAATCGACACGAAGACCCGCAAAAGGATGAATATGGAGAGAAGCCTGCATCCTAAGTCCTCTGTCCCGCGAATATACCTCCCGCGACACCTGGGAGGGCGTGGACTATTGAGTTTGGAGCGTCTGCACAACAGAGTAGTACTGGCCACTGCCTGCTATGTAACGAACAGCACCGATCCCCTGATCCGCTTTGTGCGAGAGCACGAGAATGCGGGAAAAGGAGCCTTTCTTTTTAGCGCAGCGAAACGAGCAGCCGAGGAGCTCAGCCTCACACTCGACTTCAGGCGGAGGTGTCAGCAGTCCATTACGGAACTTGCTCCCGCAGAATTAAAATCCCACCTTAAAACTGCCGAAGTCGACTTCCTTTTAAGACTTCATAAAGATAAGCCAATGCATGGAATCTTCTACAAACATCTGGAAGAGCATGGCTTGTCTGAGCAGTTGACCTTCTCTTTCCTAAGGTCTAGTGGGTTGAAGTCGGAGACTGAGGGCTTTATAATGGCTTGCCAAGACGGTGTCTTCAACACCTTGGTGTACCGTAAAAGGGTTATGGGTGTAGATGTACCCGACACCCTTTGTAGAGCTTGCCGACAGGCGCCAGAGACGCTTATGCATCTCTTGTCGGCGTGTAAGACGTACGCTGGGACGGCTTACGTCCATCGGCACAACGCGGCTCTACGAGTGCTCTACTATCATTTGAGGCACTCATACGGTATCGATGAGACACCGGTGCTGCCATACGCTCCAGGGGATATAGAGTCCGTTGTGGAGAACGAGAGATGCCGGATTTACTGGAACTACTCGTTCCCCACGCTCGAGCTTGTACAGGCAAACAAGCCCGACATAGTCCTTCTCGACCACCAACAGAAGACGATGTTCGTTATTGAGTTTTCGGCGCCTGCCGAGGTGAACATCGTCTCTAAGGAGGAGGAAAAGCGGACCAAATATCAGGAGTTGCTCGGACAACTTCGCAGGCTCTGGCCAGACTACACTGTAAGTCTGCTGGTTATGGTCATTGGATCCCTAGGTGGAATGAGGAATACGCTGCTCTCTGCACTGCGCAAAATACCGGTGTGCCGTGCGGCGGCGCACATCTTAGCCGCCAGAATGCAGAAGGCAGTCATCCTTGGGTCCCTTCGTCTACTTAGGGCGCACGATTCGCGGACCCAGTGATTGCTCACCTCACGGTGTGAGGAGTAGTCATTGGGTAATGGAACAGCAGCCCGGTGTGTCGGAGCCCGGGCTGCACTTTTTTGTGTTAACATAAAATAATAGTCCGGGTGTTGACTTGGCTCAGCCCGTCAACACTTGTTGCTACCGCAATTATGCGAGAGGAACTTAGAAAGATGAATAATAATAATAATAATAATAATAACCCCTCATTATGTCTGTCTCAGGCCTTACACCAAGCACGTTTACACAACACCTTCAACAGTTGGGCCTGGACGAAAAGTTACACAAAGTATTCCAAAAGTCTGTAATCCTAAAGACCTGTAATATTGTACGATCCTTCCTAAATTCCGATCAATAATAGTCCGGGTGTTGACTTGGCACAGCCCGTCAACACTTGTTGCTACCGCAACTATGCGAGAGGAACTTAGAAAGTCAGATAATAATAACTGCATTTTGGAGAAGCCTATGGTCAGAACCCAAAACCCATAATGAAAATGCATGGATCAGACAAGAAGAGACAAAACATCAACACATAACGGAGCAGGGAAACGTTATTCTTACAACTGAGGAAATAGCTGAAACGATAAAACATACTCACAATTGGAAGTGTCCAGGCGTTGATAATGTGCAAAACTTTTGGTACAAACAATTCAGTTCAACATACGAAATGCTCACAGACCAAATCAATAAAGCCATACTCCAACCTAATAGGCTTCCCAAATTCCTCACACAAGGAATAACGTATACAAAACCCAAAAATGCAGATACCAAGAACCCCGCCAACTACCGCCCAATCACTTGTCTCCCCACCTTGTACAAAATTATCACTGCAACAATATGCAGAAGAATTGAACAACACCTAATGCAAAACAACATCCTGACTGAAGAACAAAAAGGATGTAGAAAACACAGCCAGGGTTGTAAGGAACAACTTATAATTGATAGTGTGACCATGGAGCAAACTAGAAAAGAGCATAGGAATCTCCATACCTGTTTCATAGATTACAAAAAAGCATTCGACTCTGTACCCCATAGCTGGCTAATGAAAACACTTCAAATATATAAAATCAACCCAGAACTTCGTCAGTTTCTTAAGAGCACCATGGAAACATGGCGAACAAACATACACCTTCAAACTCACGATGGCCATATTCAAACGGATGAGCTACATATACGACGCGGCATCTTCCAGGGTGACTCTCTTAGTTCACTATGGTTCTGCCTCTGCCTAAATCCGCTCTCCAACACACTTAACAGCACAAACCATGGTTTCAACATCAGACACCATAAAGCAGATCAACACAAAATCAATCATCTCCTGTACATGGATGATATAAAACTATATGCCGCCACAGAAGTACAACTGAGAGAATTACTCAAAATAACAGAAGTTTATACATCAGACATCAGGATGGAATTCGGAATGAGTAAATGCAAGGTGCTCCACATCAATAAAGGCCAATGGAAAAACCAACCCGAAAAGGAAGTAGTAACTGGCCAACCACTGGACAACATGGATAAAGACGAAACGTACAAGTACCTGGGCTTCAATCAGAACGTTAAGATAGACCATACACAAGTTAAGGCACAACTAACACAAGAGTTTAAAGACCGCCTCATTAAACTATTAAAAACAAAATTGAATTCTAAAAATCTCACAAAAGCCATTAATACATTTGCGATACCGGTACTCACATACTCCTTTGGCATCATCAAGTGGCCACACACGGACATAGAAAACATCCATATACTTATACGAACAGAACTCACAAAACACAGGATGTCACATCCGAACGCTTGCAAGGAGAGGCTCGTCATAGACAGAAAACTAGGTGGCAGAGGAATTATAGATATACAGTCACTTCGCACAACACAGATACAAACACTCAGACATTTCTTCCACACCAAACAAACTAACTTACATAAAGCAATAGTAAAAGCAGACAAAAACTATACACCACTTAACCTCTCTAGTCCAGATCACGTAGCAGACACATACAATCATATCCAATCACAACAAGAAAAAATAAACACCTGGTCGCAGAAAGCACTGCACGGCAAACATAGATACCGTGTCACCCAAGACCACATTAACCAAAAACAGTCATACGCCTGGTTGCAGGATGGTCAGCTGTTCCCAGAAACGGAGGGTTTCATGCTTGCTATCCAGGACCAAGTGATTGCAACACGAAATTACAAAAAATATATAATTAAAGATCCATCCATAACAGACGATAATTGCAGAAAATGTCAACAACAAAAAGAAACAATAGATCACATAACAAGCGGGTGCAAAACTCTTGCCGGTACCGAATACACAGCCAGACATAACTCTGCGGCCAAGGTCATACACCAAGCATTAGCCACAACAAACAAGCTAATAGAAAACACAGATCCGTATTACAATTACACTCCGACATCAGTACTCGAAAACGATCAATACAAACTATACTGGGACGTTGAAATACATACAGACAAGACTATCCCAGCCAATAGACCAGACATAGTTTTCCAGTCAAAGGCCGACAAAATTACCTATTTGATAGATATTGCCATTCCCAATGATGTGAATATCCAAAACACCTACGCTGGGAAGATATCTAAATACACGGACCTTGCCATGGAAATAAAACGACTTTGGAAACAAAACAAAGTCACAATTGTCCCCCTGATTATGTCTGTCTCAGGCCTTACACCAAGCACGTTTACACAACACCTTCAACAGTTGGGCCTGGACGAAAAGTTACACAAAGTATTCCAAAAGTCTGTAATCCTAAAGACCTGTAATATTGTACGATCCTTCCTAAATTCCGATCAATAATAGTCCGGGTGTTGACTTGGCACAGCCCGTCAACACTTGTTGCTACCGCAACTATGCGAGAGGAACTTAGAAAGTCAGATAATAATAACCGCGAGGGGTTGCTAGATCCCCTCAGTGGCGCCTCCCCAAGGTGGCGGATAGGGGAACGCCTCCCAGATATGGGTGGTACCGGGGAAATCAAATACCCGGGGCGGACCAAAACTAGTACGGTGGAATAGCGTCTGCATCCAGAGGATCGGCTATTCCTCATCAATTAGGACACGACGGATCTCCATGTGAGGAGCGGTACTCCGACAGCGTCTGACTCCATGTTAGGGGCGGCTGATTATACACCCGCAGGAAGCCACCCAACATCAGTAGGCTATCCGGTGCGTGGCGACACCGCAGGGTATACCGAAGCCCAAGGATGTAATCCAGCCGGCAACCTTCGCAGGTGCATCCTCAGGAGGCAATTTGGGCGGCTGCCTCCGGAAATGTCGTCTGGGGGCCCTAAGGCCAACCACCTGACGGGCCCTATCTTCGGGTTCGACCACCCTGGAAGAAAAGCACCCACACCGAGCCGGTTTCGGAAGCCGGCGTTGGGCAAGGTGGCGGTGCTTCGAATTGCCCTGTTGACGACCCCCGCAATGACATGGACCGTTTTAGGTGGACGACGGAGCTCAAGGATGACCTACTGAGCTGCTACGAGAGCAGTAGCCCGCGCCGTAGGGGATACATGTCCCGCATGTATGAGAGGTGGTGTGAAATGCACCCAGAGCATAACACGCTTACCTCTCAGAATTTGCGAGATTATGTATCGTACCTCCGGAGGCAGGGATATGTTCGTGCTCCAGCTCAGCCTGCCCCTTCGGCGGATGGAAGGCCTGTTAACCAGGCTGAAAGTTCGCCGGTAAGGCCCGCTAAGAGGGAAATCGACCAAGTCGTCTCACCTGGGGATTTCAGAGACCGAAGGGCCTTGCATAACAACGGAAGGTCCTTGAAGCTGGCAGATTTGAAGAGAGAGGATGAGGTTGTGGGTGAACGTCTATCGGAGGCCTCTGACATTTGGAGCATCAATTGCGAAATTTACGCTGCGGCTCTGAGGCTAGCTAGACAGGGGAAAGTGAGAGACTCTCCTGTTGAGAGAGCACAGAGACGGGTGCGCCAAATGGAAGCGAAAATCCAGTTGGCTCGCCAGGAAGCATCCCGTATCCAGTGTGTGATGGAATATAGAGCGACTGGGAAGCCTTTTACGCGCCGAGTGCGCCAGATAGCCTACGGGTTGAGGCGCGACCATCACACACTCAGTCAAGCGGTACTGGTTGTTGTCAAGCAACACTGTCTTGACAGGATACGGATGCTAATCGCTGCTAAGCGATCGTTGGTGGCGCGGGCGAATGGTCTGGAGCAGAACAGAATGTTCTACGAAAGACCTTCTCGCCTTTTCCAACAGCCGCCTCCAGCCATAGAGCAGCCGCCAACTGCTGATCGCGTGGAGGTCTTTTGGAGGGACATTTACGAACAACCCAAACCTCTCTCAGCAGACACTCCGGCCTTGGCGCAGTTTGAGTCCGTTTGTAGGAGGACTCCTAACTTGAATGTACTGCGTCACCCGATAAACACGGAAGAAATTCTTGACGCCTTACGAGGCGCAAAGAATTTCGCAGCTCCTGGCCCGGATGGCATAAACACCTACTGGTGGAAAAAATTCCCCAGTTGCCACCGGCATTTAGCTAGAGTTTTTAACTCGTGGCTAAATCAGGAGCAGCCAATTCCGGCTTGGTTTGTCGAGGGTCGAACCGTGCTTCTCCCGAAGACCGGAGATTTGTCTGATCCCAAAAACTACAGGCCAATAACATGTCTGAACGCGTGTTACAAGCTCTTCACCAGAATCTTGTACATGCGTATCCTTCAAGCTGTGAATCCTGTATTTCTCGACGTGTATGAACAGAGAGGGTCAAAGAAAGGAGTAGCTGGCTGCAGGGAGAACCTGTTGATTGACCGATGTGTCACGCAGGACTCTGTGCAGTACAAGCGAAACCTTTCTATGGCCTGGATTGACTATCGCAAGGCATTCGACAGCACGTCTCATGAGCTCATTGTGCGGCTGTTGGAATGTCTTTCGGTGGATAATCAGATAGTGGGGTGCATCAAACAGCTGATGCCACTCTGGAAGACCCGGTTCACCATAACATCAGGTGAAACTCGGGTTCAGACGGAGTTGGTGTCATTGAAAAGAGGTGTCTTCCAAGGAGACTCCTTGAGTCCCTTGCTCTTTTGCATTTCACTTTTGCCTCTGTCCATAGCGCTGAGAAATACTAAAGGATACAGCTGTGGCACGCCCAATAACCGGAGGCACAAGGTCACCCATCTGTTTTATATGGATGACCTAAAACTTTATGCCTCCGGCCAACGAGAACTACAACAATCGCTGAGGATGGTGCAGGAGTACAGTCATGCTATCGGAATGGAGTTCGGGACAGACAAATGTGCATTGGTTCATCTCAAGAAAGGACGAAGCGGAGATAGTGGAGATGAGGAACAGCTCGTTGATGGGAGCATCTTGCGACAACTGCATGCCGGAGATACTTATACCTACCTTGGAGTGGCGCAGCGTCATGTCCAAGAGGCAGCATTGGTTAAAGAGTGTCTCCGCCGCAAGTATTTGCACCGACTCCGGCAGATCTGGTCGTCAGAACTGTCCGGCAAGAACAAAGTCGCTGCCACAAACATGCTTGCGGTCCCATTGTTATTATACACCTTTGGTGCTATACACTGGAAAGTGAACGAGCTGAAGGAAATCGACACGAAGACCCGCAAAAGGATGAATATGGAGAGAAGCCTGCATCCTAAGTCCTCTGTCCCGCGAATATACCTCCCGCGACACCTGGGAGGGCGTGGACTATTGAGTTTGGAGCGTCTGCACAACAGAGTAGTACTAGCCACTGCCTGCTGTGTAACGAACAGCACCGATCCCCTGATCCGCTTTGTGCGAGAGCACGAGAATGCGGGAAAAGGAGCCTTTCTTTTTAGCGCAGCGAAACGAGCAGCCGAGGAGCTCAGCCTCACACTCGACTTCAAGCGGAGGTGTCAGCAGTCCATTACGGAACTTGCTCCCGCAGAATTAAAATCCCACCTTAAAACTGCCGAAGTCGACTTCCTTTTAAGACTTCATAAAGATAAGCCAATGCATGGAATCTTCTACAAACATCTGGAAGAGCATGGCTTGTCTGAGCAGTTGACCTTCTCTTTCCTAAGGTCTAGTGGGTTGAAGTCGGAGACTGAGGGCTTTATAATGGCTTGCCAAGACGGTGTCTTCAACACCTTGGTGTACCGTAAAAGGGCTATGGGTGTAGAAGTACCCGACACCCTTTGTAGAGCTTGCCGACAGGCGCCAGAGACGCTTATGCATCTCTTGTCAGCGTGTAAGACGTACGCTGGGACGGCTTACGTTCATCGGCACAACGCGGCTCTACGAGTGCTCTACTATCATTTGAGGCACTCATACGGTATCGATGAGACACTGGTGCTGCCATACGCTCCAGGGGATATAGAGTCCGTTGTGGAGAACGAGAGATGCCGGATTTACTGGAACTACTCGTTCCCCACGCTCGAGCTTGTACAGGCAAACAAGCCCGACATAGTCCTTCTCGACCACCAACAGAAGACGATGTTCGTTATTGAGTTTTCGGCGCCTGCCGAGGTGAACATCGTCTCTAAGGAGGAGGAAAAGCGGACCAAATATCAGGAGTTGCTCGGACAACTTCGCAGGCTCTGGCCAGACTACACTGTAAGTCTGCTGGTTATGGTCATTGGATCCCTAGGTGGAATGAGGAATACGCTGCTCTCTGCACTGCGCAAAATACCGGTGTGCCGTGCGGCGGCGCACATCTTAGCCGCCAGAATGCAGAAGGCAGTCATCCTTGGGTCCCTTCGTCTACTTAGGGCGCACGATTCGCGGACCCAGTGATTGCTCACCTCACGGTGTGAGGAGTAGTCATTGGGTAATGGAACAGCAGCCCGGTGTGTCGGAGCCCGGGCTGCACTTTTTTGTTTTAAAAAAAATAATAACCGCGAGGGGTTGCTAGATCCCCTCAGTGGCGCCTCCCCAAGGTGGCGGATAGGGGAACGCCTCCCAGATATGGGTGGTACCGGGGAAATCAAATACCCGGGGCGGACCAAAACTAGCACGGTGGAATAGCGTCTGCATCCAGAGGATCGGCTATTCCTCAACAATTAGGACACGACGGATCTCCATGTGAGGAGCGGTACTCCGACAGCGTCTGACTCCATGTTAGGGGCGGCTGATAATACACCCGCAGGAAGCCACCCAACATCAGTAGGCTATCCGGTGCGTGGCGACACCGCAGGGTATACCGAAGCCCAAGGATGTAATCCAGCCGGCAACCTTCGCAGGTGCATCCTCAGGAGGCAATTTGGACGGCTGCCTCCGGAAATGTCGTCTGGGGGCCCTAAGGCCAACCACCTGACGGGCCCTATCTTCGGGTTCGACCACCCCGGAAGAAAAGCACCCACACCGAGCCGGTTTCGGAAGCCGGCGTTGGGCAAGGTGGCGGTGCTTCGAATTGCCCTGTTGACGACTCCCGCAATGACATGGACCGTTTTAGGTGGACGACGGAGCTCAAGGATGACCTACTGAGCTGCTACGAGAGCAGTAGCCCGCGCCGTAGGGGATACATGTCCCGCATGTATGAGAGGTGGTGTGAAATGCACCCAGAGCATAGCACGCTTACCTCTCAGAATTTGCGAGATTATGTATCGTACCTCCGGAGGCAGGGATATGTTCGGGCTCCAGCTCAGCCTGCCCCTTCGGCGGACGGAAGGCCTGTTAACCAGGCTGAAAGTTCGCCGGTAAGGCCCGCTGAGAGGGAAATCGACCAAGTCGTCACACCTGGGGATTTCAGAGACCGAAGGGCCTTGCATAACAATGGAAGGTCCTTGAAGCTGGCAGATTTGAAGAGAGAGGATGAGGTTGTGGGTGAACGTCTATCGGAGGCCTCTGACATTTGGAGCATCAATTGCGAAATTTACGCTGCGGCTCTGAGGCTAGCTAGACAGGGGAGAGTGAGAGACTCTCCTGTTGAGAGAGCACAGAGACGGGTGCGCCAAATGGAAGCGAAAATCCAGTTGGCTCGCCAGGAAGCATCCCGTATCCAGTGTGTGATGGAATATAGAGCGGCTGGGAAGCCTTTTACGCGCCGAGTGCGCCAGATAGCCTACGGGTTGAGGCGCGACCATCATACACTCAGTCAAGCGGTACTGGTTGTTGTCAAGCAACACTGTCTTGACAGGATACGGATGCTAATCGCTGCTAAGCGATCGTTGGTGGCGCGGGCGAGAGGTCTGGAGCAGAACAGAATGTTCTACGAAAGACCTTCTCGCCTTTTCCAACAGCCGCCTCCAGCCATAGAGCAGCCGCCAACTGCTGATCGCGTGGAGACCTTTTGGAGGGACATTTACGAACAACCCAAACCTCTCTCAGCAGACACTCCGGCCTTGGCGCAGTTCGAGTCCGTTTGTAGGAGGACTCCTAACTTGAATGTACTGCGTCACCCGATAAACACGGAAGAAATTCTTGACGCCTTACGAGGCGCAAAGAATTTCGCAGCTCCTGGCCCGGATGGCATAAACACCTACTGGTGGAAAAAATTCCCCAGTTGCCACCGGCATTTAGCTAGAGTTTTTAACTCGTGGCTAAATCAGGAGCAGCCAATTCCGGCTTGGTTTGTCGAGGGTCGAACCGTGCTTCTCCCGAAGACTGGAGATTTGTCTGATCCCAAAAACTACAGGCCAATAACATGTCTGAACGCGTGTTACAAGCTCTTCACCAGAATCTTGTACATGCGTATCCTTCAAGCTGTGAATCCTGTATTTCTCGACGTGTATGAACAGAGAGGGTCAAAGAAAGGCGTAGCTGGCTGCAAGGAGAACCTGTTGATTGACCGATGTGTCACGCAGGACTCTGTGCAGTACAAGCAAAACCTTTCTATGGCCTGGATTGACTATCGCAAGGCATTTGACAGCACGTCTCATGAGCTCATTGTGCGGCTGTTGGAATGTCTTTCGGTGGATAATCAGATAGTGGGGTGCATCAAACAACTGATGCCACTCTGGAAGACCCGGTTCACCATAACATCAGGTGAAACTCGGGTTCAGACAGAGTTGGTGTCATTGAAAAGAGGTGTCTTCCAAGGAGACTCCTTGAGTCCCTTGCTCTTTTGCATCTCACTTTTGCCTCTGTCCATAGCGCTGAGAAATACTAAAGGATACAGCTGTGGCACGCCCAATAACCGGAGGCACAAGGTCACCCATCTGTTTTATATGGATGACCTAAAACTGTATGCCTCCGGCCAACGCGAACTACAACAATCGCTGAGGGTGGTGCAGGAGTACAGTCATGCTATCGGAATGGAGTTCGGGACAGACAAATGTGCATTGGTTCATCTCAAGAAAGGACGAAGCGGAGGTAGTGGAGATGAGGAACAGCTCGTTGATGGGAGCATTTTGCGACAACTGCATGCCGGAGATACTTATACCTACCTTGGAGTGGCGCAGCGTCATGTCCAAGAGGCAACATTGGTTAAAGAGTGTCTCCGCCGCAAGTATTTGCACCGACTCCGGCAGATCTGGTCGTCAGAACTGTCCGGCAAGAACAAAGTCGCTGCCACAAACATGCTTGCGGTCCCATTGTTATTATACACCTTTGGTGCTATACACTGGAAAGTGAACGAGCTGAAGGAAATCGACACGAAGACCCGCAAAAGGATGAATATGGAGAGAAGCCTGCATCCTAAGTCCTCTGTCCCGCGAATATACCTCCCGCGACACCTGGGAGGGCGTGGACTATTGAGTTTGGAGCGTCTGCACAACAGAGTAGTACTGGCCACTGCCTGCTATGTAACGAACAGCACCGATCCCCTGATCCGCTTCGTGCGAGAGCACGAGAATGCGGGAAAAGGAGCATTTCTTTTTAGCGCAGCGAAGCGAGCAGCCGAGGAGCTCAGCCTCACACTCGACTTCAAGCGGAGGTGTCAGCAGTCCATTACGGAACTTGCTCCCGCAGAATTAAAAGCCCACATTAAAACTGCCGAAGTCGACCTCCTCTTAAGACTTCATAAAGATAAGCCAATGCATGGAATCTTCTACAAACATCTAGAAGAGCATGGCTTGTCTGAGCAGTTGACCTTCTCTTTCCTAAGGTCTAGTGGGTTGAAGTCGGAGACTGAGGGCTTTATAATGGCTTGCCAAGACGGTGTCTTCAACACCTTGGTATACCGTAAAAGGGTTATGGGTGTACATGTACCCGACACCCATTGTAGAGCTTGCCGACAGGCGCCAGAGACGCTTATGCATCTCTTGTCGGCGTGTAAGACGTACGCTGGGACGGCTTACGTCCATCGGCACAACGCGGCTCTACGAGTGCTCTACTATCATTTAAGGCACTCATACGGTATCGATGAGACACCGGTGCTGCCATACGCTCCAGGGGATATAGAGTCCGTTGTGGAGAACGAGAGATGCCGGATTTACTGGAACTACTCGTTCCCCACGCTCGAGCTTGTACAGGCAAACAAGCCCGACATAGTCCTTCTCGACCACCAACAGAAGACGATGTTCGTTATTGAGTTTTCGGCGCCTGCCGAAGTGAGCATCGTCTCTAAGGAGGAGGAAAAGCGGACCAAATATCAGGAGTTGCTCGGACAACTTCGCAGGCTCTGGCCAGACTACACTGTAAGTCTGCTGGTTATGGTCATTGGATCCCTAGGTGGAATGAGGAATACGCTGCTCTCTGCACTGCGCAAAATGCCGGTGTGCCGTGCGGCGGCGCACATCTTAGCCGCCAGAATGCAGAAGGCAGTCATCCTTGGGTCCCTTCGTCTACTTAGGGCGCACGATTCGCGGACCCAGTGATTGCTCACCTCACGGTGTGAGGAGTAGTCATTGGGTAATGGAACAGCAGCTCGGTGTGTCGGAGCCCGAGCTGCACTTTTTGTTTTTTTTTTGAAATATAATAATAACCCCCATCGGGTGCTAGAACGTTGTCGTTCGTTTGGGGGCTTAGGAAGTGACTTTTTGACAGGCGAGCTATGTCGGTGGATGGCTAATAATGGGCTTTAATGTCATCGCAGAGCTACGACACCAGCAGGGTTCATGGTCAAAAGATCATTTCAACCAAGGCTAGCACACTCAGGAAGCTGGGAGCTCGGTACTTACCCTACCTAGCACCAAGCTCCTACCTTTCCCCAAGCTATCCTGACTTCGGTCGGATAGGGGTTTGGCAAATCCGGGAAAATATGCCACAGAGGGCTGAGCGCCGGTCCCCGTTATTGCGCCCCACACTTCAGCGACTTCAGTAGGGCGTGGCTGGGGAACGTCGTGAGGGGTAAGCAACCGGGGGGCTTGCCTTAATTGGCCGGCCCGTGAGGAGAAAGCCTCAACAAAACCCGACAGTAAAGTCGCAAATCCTCCGGAGCACCTTGGGCCAACTTCGGAATAAATATAAGTCCCTTCTCTCCTGGAATGGGCGTCATCCGGGAGAGCGACTTTTAAATCGTCCCTACTCGTGGGAACACGATGCATAGAGTTACTTCTAAAAACAACCAACGACGGCCTAGGGTACGTCGATTAAACTCACCCGAACCCCAAACCCAAACAGAACAACCCATAGAACGCAACCCAGCTGAGGATGTTTTGCCGGCACAGCCGGCAACCACCAAAGCTGGTAAACCCAGACAGCGCTTACAGTGGACCACCGAAATCAACAAATCTGTAATGCACTGTTACTACACCGCCACTAGACTAGAAACCATATCTACAGGCTACAGACATGAGCTGCACAGGCTATTTATAGCACAATACCCACATCTCGCAGAACGTGTAACGGAACAGAGACTCATTGACCAAAAACGGGTCATAACAAAAAACAACCGCCTGACACCCGAAGAACTACAAGCTATAAAGATTCTTGTATCTAATGAAGTAAATACTGCCCGTCAGAATGACCCGCAGACCTCAAACACAACCACAAGCGACAACACCACCATACCCACAGAGATAGATCCAGAACATGAGCATACACAAGATAGACCAGACACCGCTGTCCAACCTAATGATTCGTTAGCTATTGAATCAATCACAGGACATACCATTAATACCCGAAATAACCAACCTCCAAATAAAGACACAACTAATGACACCAGCATACACTTAGAAATAGATCCAGAGCATGATCATGCACCACATACTCCGGAAACAACATGCTCTAACTTACCGTCCACAGCCACACAAAGCCAAAACATCACTCTACCACCTGCCATCACACAATCTGCCAAACAAGTGATGAACACACAATACAACAAATGGTGTGGCACCAATCCTGTACTGCGAGATCCCCTGCCGAGACTAATTTTTAAAAACAACACCCGACAGATCTTACACACAATAAATGCCAACGTAATACCACAATTCTTAACCAACGACAGTGACCTAGAGGACATCCATACTGTTATATATGCCGCTGCAGCAACCACACTCATAGTCAACGGCCAAAAACTTCCAAAGCGATCTAAAAACCACACAAGCAAAAGATCCAAACCTAAATGGCAAATTAGAATCGAAAATAAAATTAGCACACTCAGAAAGGATCTCGCGCACGTCACACAATACACCAACAATAACAACCTCTCAAAACGCATACAGACAACAATAAACAGACTCAAATCTAAATCACCACAACAAACAATACCCGAAATAGCCGATACACTGAAACAGAAACTTGCCGTCTATGCAGCTAGACTCCGCAGATACAACGAGTCCAACGACAGAAAGGATGCCAACAATCTTTTTCAAAAAAGTGAAAAACAATTTTATCAAAAGATAACATCAAATAATCAGATAACAACAACAGAACCTCCAAGTAGACAAGAGTTAACCGAGTTCTGGGGAAGCCTATGGTCAGAACCAAAAACACATAACGAAAACGCTCCATGGATCAGACAAGAAGAGGAAAAACATCAACATATAGCGGAGCAGGGAGACGTTGCTTTTACACCAGATGAAATAGCCGAGACGATAAAACACACTCACAACTGGAAGTGCCCAGGCGTAGATAACGTGCAAAATTTCTGGTACAAGCAGTTCAGTGCAACGTATGAAATGCTAACAGAGCAAATCAATAAAGCCATACTACAACCTAACAGGCTTCCCAAATTCCTCACACAAGGAATAACTTATATAAAACCAAAAAACGGAGACACCAGAAACCCTGCCAATTACCGCCCGATCACTTGTCTCCCCACCTTGTACAAGATCATCACCGCAACAATAGGCAAAAGGATTGAACAACACCTCACCCAAAACAACATATTGACTGAAGAGCAAAAAGGATGTAGAAAACAAAGCCAGGGCTGCAAAGAACAACTCATAATTGATAGTGTGATCATGGAGCAAACCAGAAAAGAACACAGAAATCTTCATACCTGCTTCATTGATTATAAGAAAGCTTTTGACTCTGTACCCCATAGCTGGCTAACGAAAACTCTTCAAATATACAAAATTAACCCAGTCCTTCGCCAGTTCCTTACAAGAACCATGGAGACATGGCGAACCAACATACATCTTAAAACTCAGGACGGCCATATCCAAACAGAGGAGCTACTCATACGACGCGGTATCTTCCAGGGTGATTCGCTTAGTTCACTGTGGTTCTGCCTTTGTTTAAATCCACTCTCTAACGCACTCAACAACACAAATTATGGTTTCAACATCAGACACCAGAAAGTCAATCAGCACAGAATAAATCATCTTCTCTACATGGATGATATAAAACTATATGCAGCCACTGAAGTGCAACTAAAAGAATTACTCAGAATAACAGAAGTGTGTACGTCAGACGTCCGGATGGAATTCGGTATGAGCAAATGCAAGGTGCTCCACATCAATAAAGGCCAATGGAAGAACCAATCCGAACAGGAAATATTAACTGGCGAAACGCTGGATAACATGGACAAGGACGAAACGTACAAGTATCTGGGCTTCAATCAGAACATTAAGATCGACCACACACAAGTCAAGGCTCAACTAACACAAGAGTTCAGGAACCGCCTCCTTAAACTTCTAAAATCAAAATTGAATTCCAAAAATCTTACAAAAGCAATTAACACATTTGCGATACCGGTCCTCACATACTCCTTCGGTATCATCAAGTGGTCACACACACACTGATATAGAAAACATCCACATCCTCATACGGACAGAACTTACGAAACATCGAATGTCACATCCAAACGCGTGCAAAGAAAGGCTCACCATTGACAGAAAACAAGGAGGCAGGGGGATTATAGATATACAGTCACTTCACACAAGACAAATAAAAACGCTCAGAGACTTTTTCCAAAGCAAACAGACAAACTTGCATAGGTCGATAGTAAAGGCAGACAAAAACTATACTCCACTAAACCTATCCCGCACAGATCACTCAGCAGACGGACACAATCACATGGAATCACAACAAGAAAAAATAAATACCTGGTCACAAAAAGCACTCCATGGCAAGCACAGATACCGCGTCACACAAGAGCACATTAATGAAAGACAATCATACACCTGGCTGCAGGATGGCCAACTCTTTCCAGAAACTGAGGGTTTTATGCTTGCTATACAGGACCAAGTGATTGCGACAAGGAACTACATGAAATACATAATTAAAGATACATCCATAACCGACGACAATTGCAGAAAGTGCCACCAACAAAAGGAAACAATAGACCACATAACAAGCGGGTGCAAAACTCTTGCCGGTACCGAATACACAGCCAGACATAATTCTGCGGCCAAGGTCATACACCAAGCATTAGCAACAACAAACAAACTAATCGAAAACACAGATCCGTATTACAATTACACACCGACATCAGTACTCGAAAACAATGAATACAAACTGTACTGGGACGTTGAAATACATACAGATAAGACTATCCTGGCAAATCGACCAGATATAGTTTTCCAGTCGAAGGCAGACAAAGTTACCTATTTGATAGATATCGCTATTCCCAACGATATGAATATCCAAAACACCTACGCTGGGAAGATATCTAAATACACTGACCTTGCGATAGAGATAAAACGACTATGGAAGCAAAACAAAGTTACTATTGTCCCCCTAATTATGTCTGTCTCAGGCCTTACACCAAACACTTTTACACCACACCTACAACAGTTAGGCCTAGACGAAAAGTTACACAAAATATTTCAAAAATCTGTAATCCTGAAGACCTGCAATATTGTGCGATCCTTCCTAAATTCCGATCCGTAATAGTTCAGGTGTTGACTTGGCATAGCCCGTCAACATTTGTTGCTACCGCAGTCATGCGAGAGAAACTTGGAAAATCAGAATAATAATAATAACCGCGAGGGGTTGCTAGATCCCCTCAGTGGCGCCTCCCCAAGGTGGGGACATTTACGAACAACCCAAACCTCTCTCAGCAGACACTCCGGCCTTGGCGCAGTTTGAGTCCGTTTGTAGGAGGACTCCTAACTTGAATGTACTGCGTCACCCGATAAACACGGAAGAAATTCTTGACGCCTTACGAGGCGCAAAGAATTTCGCAGCTCCTGGCCCGGATGGCATAAACACCTACTGGTGGAAAAAATTCCCCAGTTGCCACCGGCATTTAGCTAGAGTTTTTAACTCGTGGCTAAATCAGGAGCAGCCAATTCCGGCTTGGTTTGTCGAGGGTCGAACCGTGCTTCTCCCGAAGACCGGAGATTTGTCTGATCCCAAAAACTACAGGCCAATAACATGTCTGAACGCATGTTACAAGCTCTTCACCAGAATCTTGTACATGCGTCTCCTTCAAGCGGTGAATCCTGTATTTCTCGACGTGTATGAACAGAGAGGGCCAAAGAAAGGAGTAGCTGGCTGCAAGGAGAACCTGTTGATTGACCGATGTGTCACGCAGGACTCTGTGCAGTACAAGCGAAACCTTTCTATGGCCTGGATTGACTATCGCAAGGCATTCGACAGCACGTCTCATGAGCTCATTGTGCGGCTGTTGGAATGCCTTTCGGTGGATAATCAGATAGTGGGATGCATCAAACAACTGATGCCACTCTGGAAGACCCGGTTCACCATAACATCAGGTGAAACTCGGGTTCAGACAGAGTTGGTGTCATTGAAAAGAGGTGTCTTCCAAGGAGAATCCTTGAGTCCCTTGCTCTTTTGCATCTCACTTTTGCCTCTGTCCATAGCGCTGAGAAATACTAAAGGATACAGCTGTGGCACGCCCAATAACCGGAGGCACAAGGTCACCCATCTGTTTTATATGGATGACCTAAAACTTTATGCCTCCGGCCAACGCGAACTACAACAATCGCTGAGGGTGGTGCAGGAGTACAGTCATGCTATCGGAATGGAGTTCGGGACAGACAAATGTGCATTGGTTCATCTCAAGAAAGGACGAAGCGGAGATAGTGGAGATGAGGAACAGCTCGTTGATGGGAGCACCTTGCGACAACTGCATGCCGGAGATACTTATACTTACCTTGGAGTGGCGCAGCGTCATGTCCAAGAGGCAACATTGGTTAAAGAGTGTCTCCGCCGCAAGTATTTGCACCGACTCCGGCAGATCTGGTCGTCAGAACTGTCCGGCAAGAACAAAGTCGCTGCCACAAACATGCTTGCGGTCCCATTGTTATTATACACCTTTGGTGCTATACACTGGAAAGTGAACGAGCTGAAGGAAATCGACACGAAGACCCGCAAAAGGATGAATATGGAGAGAAGCCTGCATCCTAAGTCCTCTGTCCCGCGAATATACCTCCCGCGACACCTGGGAGGGCGTGGACTATTGAGTTTGGAGCGTCTGCACAACAGAGTAGTACTGGCCACTGCCTGCTATGTAACGAACAGCACCGATCCCCTGATCCGCTTCGTGCGAGAGCACGAGAATGCGGGAAAAGGAGCCTTTCTTTTTAGCGCAGCGAAACGAGCAGCCGAGGAGCTCAGCCTCACACTCGACTTCAAGCGGAGGTGTCAGCAGTCCATTACGGAACTTGCTCCCGCAGAATTAAAAGCCCACATTAAAACTGCCGAAGTCGACTTCCTCTTAAGACTTCATAAAGATAAGCCAATGCATGGAATCTTCTACAAACATCTAGAAGAGCATGGCTTGTCTGAGCAGTTGACCTTCTCTTTCCTAAGGTCTAGTGGGTTGAAGTCGGAGACTGGAGGCTTTATAATGGCTTGCCAAGACGGTGTCTTCAACACCTTGGTATACCGTAAAAGGGTTATGGGTGTAGATGTACCCAACACCCATTGTAGAGTTTGCCGACAGGCGCCAGAGACGCTTATGCATCTCTTGTCGGCGTGTAAGACGTACGCTGGGACGGCTTACGTCCATCGGCACAACGCGGCTCTACGAGTGCTCTACTATCATTTAAGGCACTCATACGGTATCGATGAGACACCGGTGCTGCCATACGCTCCAGGGGATATAGAGTCCGTTGTGGAGAACGAGAGATGCCGGATTTACTGGAACTACTCGTTCCCCACGCTCGAGCTTGTACAGGCAAACAAGCCCGACATAGTCCTTCTCCACCACCAACAGAAGACGATGTTCGTTATTGAGTTTTCGGCGCCTGCCGAGGTGAACATCGTCTCTAAGGAGGAGGAAAAGCGGACCAAATATCAGGAGTTGCTCGGTCAACTTCGCAGGCTCTGGCCAGACTACACTATAAGTCTGCTGGTTATGGTCATTGGATCCCTAGGTGGAATGAGGAATAAGCTGCTCTAGCCACTGCGCAAAATACCGGTGTGCCGTGCGGCGGCGCACATCTTAGCCGCCAGAATGCAGAAGGCAGTCATCCTTGGGTCCCTTCGTCTACTTAGGGCGCACGATTCGCGGACCCAGTGATTGCTCACCTCACGGTGTGAGGAGTAGTCATTGGGTAATGGAACAGCAGCTCGGTGTGTCGGAGCCCGGGCTGCACTTTTTTGTTTAAAAAAAAATAATAAGCTTACTTACTAATAATAATAATAGTAATCAGCTGCGCAGGATATTTATAGCACAATACCCACACCTCGCAGAACGTGTAACTGAACAGTGACTCATTGACCAAAAACGAGTCATAACAAAAAACAACCGCCTTACACCTGAAGAACTACAAGCTATAAAAGTTCTTGTATCCAGTGAAATGAATACTGCCCATCCGAATGACCCGCAAACCTCAAACACAACCACAACCGACAACACTAGTATACACTTAGAGATAGATCCAGAACATGAGCATACACAAGATATACCAGACACCGCTGTCCAACCTAATGATTCGTTAGCTATTGAAACAATCACAGAAGGACATGCCATTCATTCCCGAAATAACCAACCTCCAAACAAAGACACAACCAATAACACCAGCATACACTTAGAAATAGATCCAGAACATGATCATACACCAGAAACAACATGGACTAACTTACCTTCCACAACCACACAAAACCAAAATATTACTATACCAGCCGTCATCACACAATCTGCCGAACAAGTGATGTACACACAATACAACAAATGGTGTGGCACCAATCCTGTACTGCGAGATCCCCTGCCCAGACTAATTTTTCAAAACAACACTCGACAAATATTACATACAATAAATGCCAACATAATACCACAATTCTTAACCAACGACAGTGACCTAGAGGACATCCACACTGTTATGTATGCTGCTGCAGCAACTACACTCATAGTTAACGGCCAAAAACTTCCAAAGCGATCTAAAAACCACACAAACAAGAGATCGAAACCTAGATGGCAAATTAGAATCGAAAATAAAATTAGCACACTCAGAAAGGATCTCGCACACCTCACGCAATACACCAATAATAACAACCTCTCAAAACGCATACAGACAACAATAGATAGACTCAAATCCAAGTCACCACAACAGACAATACCAGAAATAGCTGATACCCTTAAACAGAAGCTTGCAGTCTATGCAGCTAGATTCCGCAGATACAACGAGTCCAATGCCAGAAAGGATGCTAACAATTTTTTTCAGAAAAGTGAAAAACAGTTTTACCAAAAGATAACAGCCGACAACCAGATAAGAGCAATAGAACCTCCTAGTAAACAGGATTTAACTGAGTTTTGGGGAAGCCTATGGTCAGAACCCAAAATACATAATGAAAACGCTCCATGGATCAGACAAGAAGAGGAAAAACATCAACATATAGTGGAGCAGGGAGACGTTATCCTTACACAAGAGGAAATAGCTGAAACCATAAAGCATACCCATAATTGGAAGTGCCCAGGCGTGGATAATGTGCAAAATTTCTGGTACAAGCAATTGAGTGCAACACACGAAATGCTTACGGACCAAATCAATAAAGCCATACTCCAACCGAATAGGCTTCCCAAATTCCTCACGCAAGGAATAACGTATACAGGGTGAGTCAAGTTCAACGCCTCGGACTCTTGTGACCAAACGATACCACTTTTCGAAAAATCGACTTTGCGATTGTATGTAGGTCGAATTGGACTACATTTTAAAAATAATGACTTTTATACAGGGTGTCAAATAAAAGCGTGACATATCAAAGTTATGTTTTTTTAAATGGAATACCCTATATATTATTGCATATTTAGATTCCCCGGTGCATTCTAGTGTGACTTTATGTATCACATATGGGACTTTAAGCGAACCGTTTAGGTGCAAATCACAATTTTGGGTATAGGTAGATGTCAGAAAAAAATTGAATATCGCAGCTATTATAAATCTTAGAGGGCTGTGACTTTGCCGTGTTACTAAGCATGAAATGTGTCAATTTACTTTAGACGGTCGAGTTTAAATTACATTTGTACTTGAAGAAATCGGTAGATCAATTAAGGAAACTTCAATCAAAGGTAACTTGATTTTTTCAAATGGGAATGCATCATTTTTTTTATACGATCAAATGTGCGATGTGATAAGCTTTCTAATGATATGCGGTTGTAAATATCAATCTCTCGTAGTTTTGATTTAATTCCAAATTTTCAGTAAAACCGGTGTTTTTCAATTTTCCTACCTATAAGTAGCTTAGCAGGCCATGAAAGATAAACAAAAGACTGTTCAGATGGAGCAAAACAACTAACTTAGCAGATAGTTACGGACGAACTAGAATAAAGGGACAAAGTTATGAAAATGACTTACAACAAATCAATTCTAAACAGAAGTAGCAGACATTATACATCTAAGGTCAAAAAGCAGCTAGAGTACGACAGAAATGGATATTTTTCACAGCATACCGGCTACTACAATATTTTAAAGATTGAAGATTCACAAAACCATTGTGAATTTTGAAATGAAAGGAAATTTACCACTAATGTTGCTGGCAGTTTAATAGCTTCAGAATAAAATTTCACATTTCATGGTTTAAAAAAATAGTAACCGATACCTCTGGCTGGAGTTCTGCAAATTCTTCAGTACTCATAAACAAGATCGCTGAAAATGAAGAATAAATTAAAAATCTGCTCAAATTCTTAAACATAATTTACCTGGCAGAAAAAATATTATTTTCCTTCCTCCTTCCTCCAGTATTCTTTTTTTTGCGACTTTGCTAATAGATGCTGAAAAATTTAAAGGACAACAGTGAGAGGTATCATTACTTTTGACTTTGACGGAAATGACTACCGTTTTATACCATTAAATGTGAAATTGCGTTCTGAAGATATTAGACTGACGGCAACGATCGCTGAAAGATTTGCTTTCATTTCAAAGTGTTTAGTGATTTTGGAAAATTTTAATCTCTAGTACATTGCAGTCGCTAGTAGGCTGTGAAAATTATCCATTTCTGTCTACTCCAGCTTCTCTTTAATATTAGACATGTTACCGTCGTTGTTTCTGGTTAGAGTTGATTTGTCGTAGGGAATTTTTATAATGTTGTTCTTTTGCTCTAGTTCTGCTGGATCTTTTTGCTAAGTTAGTTGTTTTCTTCTATCTGAATACGATTTTGTTTATATTTCATGGCCTGCTAGTTTGTTTATAGGTAGGGAAATTGAAAAACGCTAATTTGATTGAAATCTCGAAATTTAATAAAAACTACCATAGATTGATATTCACTACCTAATATAATTAGAAAGCCTATCAAATTGCACATTTGATCGTATAAAAAAAATTATGCATTCCGATTTGAAAAAACCAAGTTACCTTTGATTGAAGGTTCCTTAAATTGATCTACCGATTTCTCCAAGTACAAATGTAATTCGAACTCAACCGTCTAATATAAGGTGACACATTTTATGCTTAGTAACACGGCAAAGTCACAGCCCTCTAAGATTGATAATAACTGCGATATTCAATTTTTTTCTGACATCTGCCTATACCCAAAATTGTGATTTGCACCTAAACGGTTCACTTAAAGTCCCATGTGTGATATATAAAGTCACACTAAAATGCACCCGGGAATCTAAATATGCAATAATATACAGGGTGTTCCATTCAAAAAATCATAACTTTGATATGTCACGCTTTTATTAGACACCCTGTATAAAAGTCACTATTTTTAAAATGTAGTCCAATTCGACCTACATACACTTGCAAAGTCGATTTTTCGAAGAGTGGTATCGTTTAGTCACAAGAGTCCGAGGCGTTGAGCTTGACTCACCCTGTATAAAACCCAAAAACGCAGACACCAAGAACCCTGCCAACTATCGCCCAATCACTTGTCATCCCACCTTGTACAAGATCATAACCGCAACAATATGCAGAAGAATTGAACAACACCTCACCCAAAACAACATCCTGACCGAAGAACAGAAAGGATGTCGAAAGCAAAGCCAAGGTTGCAAGGAACAACTTATAATTGATAATGTCATCATGGAGCAAACCAGAAAAGAACATAGGAACCTTCATACCTGTTTCATCGACTATAAAAAAGCTTTCGACTCTGTGCCCCATAGCTGGCTAGCGAAAACTCTTCAAATATATAAAATCAACCCGGGGCTACGTGAGTTTCTTACAAGAACCATGGAGACATGGCGAACCAGCATACATCTCAAAACCCAGGACGGCCATATCAAGACGGATGAGCTACACATAAGACGCGGCATCTTCCAGTATTCAGTTCACTGTGGTTCTGTCTCTGTCTGGATCCGCTCTCCAACGCACTTAACAACACAAACTTCGGTTTCAACATTAGACACGCCAAATTAAATCAACACAAAATCAATCATCTCCTCTACATGGATGATATAAAACTATATGCCGGCAATGAAGTACAACTGAGAGAGTTAATCAGAACAACAGAAGCTTGCTCGTCAGACGTCAGGATGGAATTCGGACTGAGTAAATGCAAGGTTCTCCACATCAACAAAGGCCAATGGAAGAACCACCCCCAACAGGAAACAGTAGCTGGCCAAACACTAAACAACATGAACAAGGACGAAACTTACAGGTACCTGGGCTTCAATCAGAACGTTAAAATAGACCACACACAAGTCAAGGCACAACTAACCCAAGAGTTCAGAGATCGCCTTATTAGGCTACTAAAAACCAAATTGAATTCCAGAAACCTTACAAAAGTCATTAACACATTTGCGATACCAGTCCTCACATACTCCTTTGGCATCATCAAGTGGTCACACACTGATATAGAAAACATCCACATCCTCATACGGACGGAACACGCGAAACACCGAATGTCACATCCAAACGCATGCAAAGAAAGGCTCACCATAGACAGGAAACAAGGAGGCAGAGGGATTACAGATATACAGTCACTTCGCGCAAGACAGATAAAGACACTCAGACATTTCTTCCAAAACAAACAAACAAATGTACATCGAGCAATAGTAAAAGCAGATAAAAACTATACACCACTCAACCTATCATGTCCAGACCACGTCGCAGACACACACAATCCCACACAATTGCAACAAGAAAAAATAAACACCTGGTCGCAGAAACCACTCCATGGCAAACATAGATACCGTATTACGCAAGACCACATAAACGAAAAACAGTCATACACCTAGCTGCAGGATGGCCAGCTCTTTCCAGAAACTGAGGGATTTATGCTTGCTATCCAGGACCAAGTTATTGCAACAAGAAACTACAAGAAATACGTAATTAAAGATCCATCCATAACCAACGATAATTGCAGGAAGTGTCACCAACAGAAGAAAACAATAGACCACATAACAAGCGCATGCAAAACTCTCGCTGGAACTGAGTACACGGCTAGACATAACTCGGCAGCCAAAATCATACATCAAGCATTAGCCACAAAACACAAACTAATCGAAAATTCAGATCCATATTACAAGTATACACCAACATCGGTACTCGATAACGATCACTACAAACTATACTGGGACGTTGAAATACACACAGATAGAACCATCAATGCAAACAGACCAGATATAGTATTTCAGACAAAGGCAGACAAAGTTACCTACTTAATAGATATTGCTATTCCCAATGATGTGAATGTTCAAAACACCTACACTTGGAAAATATCCAAATACACTGACCTTGCCATAGAAGTGAAGCGACTTTGGAAACAAGATAAAGTTATTATTGTCCCCCTCATTATGTCGGTCTCAGGCCTCACATCGAACACATTTACACAACACCCACAACAGTTAGGCCTGGACGAAGGTTTACACAAAATATTCCAAAAGTCTGTAATCCTTAAGACCTGTAATATAGTACGATCTTTCCTAAATTCCGATCAGTAATAGTTCAGGTGTTGACTTGGCACAGCCCGTCAACATTTGACGTCACCGCAGTCATGCGAGAGAAGCTTGAAAAAACATAATAATAATAATAATAACGAAAAAAAACGCAGACACCAAAAACCCTGCCAACTATCGCCCAATCACTTGTCTTCCCACCTTGTACAAGATCATCACCGCAACGATATGCAGAAGAATTGAAAAACACCTCACGGAAAACAGCATCCTGACTGAAGAACAAAAAGGATGTAGAAAACAAAGCCAAGGATGCAAGGAACAACTTATAATTGATAGTGTGATCATGGAGCAAACCAGAAAAGAACACAGGAATCTTCATACCTGTTTCATCGACTATAAAAAAGCTTTCGACTCTGTACCCCATAGCTGACTAACAAAAACTCTTCAAATATACAAAATCAACCCAGGGCTTCGTCAGTTTCTTACAAGAACGATGGAGACATGGCGAACAAATATACACCTTCAAACTGAGGACGGTCATATTCAAACGGATGAGCTACATATACGTCGTGGTATCTTTCAGGGTGACTCTCTCAGTTCACTATGGTTCTGCCACTGTCTCAATCCGCTCTCCAACACACTTAACAGCACAAACTGTGGTTTCACCATCAGGCACCAGAAAGCAAATCAACACAAAATCAATCATCTTCTTTACATGGATGATCTAAAACTATATGCCGCCACAGAAGCGCAACTGAGAGAATTACTCAGGATAACAGAAGTTTGTACGTCAGATATCAAGATGGAGTTTGGCATGAGTAAATGCAAGGTGCTTCACATCAATAAAGGCCAATGGAAAAACCATCCCGAACAGGAAGTAGTAACTGGCCAGGCGCTAGACAACATGGACAAGGATGAAACGTACAAGTACCTGGGTATCAATCAAAACGCTAAGATAGACCACACAAAAATCAAATCACAACTAACACAAGAGTTTAAGGACCGCCTTATTAGACTGTTAAAAACGAAACTAAATTCACACAATCACATGGAATCACAACAAGAAAAAATAAATACCTGGTCACAAAAAGCACTCCATGGCAAGCACAGATACCGCGTCACACAAGAGCACATTAATGAAAGACAATCATACACCTGGCTGCAGGATGGCCAACTCTTTCCAGAAACTGAGGGTTTTATGCTTGCTATACAGGACCAAGTGATTGCGACAAGGAACTACATGAAATACATAATTAAAGATACATCCATAACCGACGACAATTGCAGAAAGTGCCACCAACAAAAGGAAACAATAGACCACATAACAAGCGGGTGCAAAACTCTTGCCGGTACCGAATACACAGCCAGACATAATTCTGCGGCCAAGGTCATACACCAAGCATTAGCAACAACAAACAAACTAATCGAAAACACAGATCCGTATTACAATTACACACCGACATCAGTACTCGAAAACAATGAATACAAACTGTACTGGGACGCTGAAATACATACAGATAAGACTATCCTGGCAAATCGACCAGATATAGTTTTCCAGTCGAAGGCAGACAAAGTTACCTATTTGATAGATATCGCTATTCCCAACGATATGAATATCCAAAACACCTACGCTGGGAAGATATCTAAATACACTGACCTTGCGATAGAGATAAAACGACTATGGAAGCAAAACAAAGTTACTATTGTCCCCCTAATTATGTCTGTCTCAGGCCTTACACCAAACACTTTTACACCACACCTACAACAGTTAGGCCTAGACGAAAAGTTACACAAAATATTTCAAAAATCTGTAATCCTGAAGACCTGCAATATTGTGCGATCCTTCCTAAATTCCGATCCGTAATAGTTCAGGTGTTGACTTGGCATAGCCCGTCAACATTTGTTGCTACCGCAGTCATGCGAGAGAAACTTGGAAAATCAGAATAATAATAATAACCGCGAGGGGTTGCTAGATCCCCTCAGTGGCGCCTCCCCAAGGTGGGGACATTTACGAACAACCCAAACCTCTCTCAGCAGACACTCCGGCCTTGGCGCAGTTTGAGTCCGTTTGTAGGAGGACTCCTAACTTGAATGTACTGCGTCACCCGATAAACACGGAAGAAATTCTTGACGCCTTACGAGGCGCAAAGAATTTCGCAGCTCCTGGCCCGGATGGCATAAACACCTACTGGTGGAAAAAATTCCCCAGTTGCCACCGGCATTTAGCTAGAGTTTTTAACTCGTGGCTAAATCAGGAGCAGCCAATTCCGGCTTGGTTTGTCGAGGGTCGAACCGTGCTTCTCCCGAAGACCGGAGATTTGTCTGATCCCAAAAACTACAGGCCAATAACATGTCTGAACGCATGTTACAAGCTCTTCACCAGAATCTTGTACATGCGTCTCCTTCAAGCGGTGAATCCTGTATTTCTCGACGTGTATGAACAGAGAGGGCCAAAGAAAGGAGTAGCTGGCTGCAAGGAGAACCTGTTGATTGACCGATGTGTCACGCAGGACTCTGTGCAGTACAAGCGAAACCTTTCTATGGCCTGGATTGACTATCGCAAGGCATTCGACAGCACGTCTCATGAGCTCATTGTGCGGCTGTTGGAATGCCTTTCGGTGGATAATCAGATAGTGGGATGCATCAAACAACTGATGCCACTCTGGAAGACCCGGTTCACCATAACATCAGGTGAAACTCGGGTTCAGACAGAGTTGGTGTCATTGAAAAGAGGTGTCTTCCAAGGAGAATCCTTGAGTCCCTTGCTCTTTTGCATCTCACTTTTGCCTCTGTCCATAGCGCTGAGAAATACTAAAGGATACAGCTGTGGCACGCCCAATAACCGGAGGCACAAGGTCACCCATCTGTTTTATATGGATGACCTAAAACTTTATGCCTCCGGCCAACGCGAACTACAACAATCGCTGAGGGTGGTGCAGGAGTACAGTCATGCTATCGGAATGGAGTTCGGGACAGACAAATGTGCATTGGTTCATCTCAAGAAAGGACGAAGCGGAGATAGTGGAGATGAGGAACAGCTCGTTGATGGGAGCACCTTGCGACAACTGCATGCCGGAGATACTTATACTTACCTTGGAGTGGCGCAGCGTCATGTCCAAGAGGCAACATTGGTTAAAGAGTGTCTCCGCCGCAAGTATTTGCACCGACTCCGGCAGATCTGGTCGTCAGAACTGTCCGGCAAGAACAAAGTCGCTGCCACAAACATGCTTGCGGTCCCATTGTTATTATACACCTTTGGTGCTATACACTGGAAAGTGAACGAGCTGAAGGAAATCGACACGAAGACCCGCAAAAGGATGAATATGGAGAGAAGCCTGCATCCTAAGTCCTCTGTCCCGCGAATATACCTCCCGCGACACCTGGGAGGGCGTGGACTATTGAGTTTGGAGCGTCTGCACAACAGAGTAGTACTGGCCACTGCCTGCTATGTAACGAACAGCACCGATCCCCTGATCCGCTTCGTGCGAGAGCACGAGAATGCGGGAAAAGGAGCCTTTCTTTTTAGCGCAGCGAAACGAGCAGCCGAGGAGCTCAGCCTCACACTCGACTTCAAGCGGAGGTGTCAGCAGTCCATTACGGAACTTGCTCCCGCAGAATTAAAAGCCCACATTAAAACTGCCGAAGTCGACTTCCTCTTAAGACTTCATAAAGATAAGCCAATGCATGGAATCTTCTACAAACATCTAGAAGAGCATGGCTTGTCTGAGCAGTTGACCTTCTCTTTCCTAAGGTCTAGTGGGTTGAAGTCGGAGACTGGAGGCTTTATAATGGCTTGCCAAGACGGTGTCTTCAACACCTTGGTATACCGTAAAAGGGTTATGGGTGTAGATGTACCCAACACCCATTGTAGAGTTTGCCGACAGGCGCCAGAGACGCTTATGCATCTCTTGTCGGCGTGTAAGACGTACGCTGGGACGGCTTACGTCCATCGGCACAACGCGGCTCTACGAGTACTCTACTATCATTTAAGGCACTCATACGGTATCGATGAGACACCGGTGCTGCCATACGCTCCAGGGGATATAGAGTCCGTTGTGGAGAACGAGAGATGCCGGATTTACTGGAACTACTCGTTCCCCACGCTCGAGCTTGTACAGGCAAACAAGCCCGACATAGTCCTTCTCGGCCACCAACAGAAGACGATGTTCGTTATTGAGTTTTCGGCGCCTGCCGAGGTGAACATCGTCTCTAAGGAGGAGGAAAAGCGGACCAAATATCAGGAGTTGCTCGGACAACTTCGCAGGCTCTGGCCAGACTACACTGTAAGTCTGCTGGTTATGGTCATTGGATCCCTAGGTGGAATGAGGAATACGCTGCTCTCTGCACTGCGCAAAATACCGGTGTGCCGTGCGGCGGCGCACATCTTAGCCGCCAGAATGCAGAAGGCAGTCATCCTTGGGTCCCTTCGTCTACTTAGGGCGCACGATTCGCGGACCCAGTGATTGCTCACCTCACGGTGTGAGGAGTAGTCATTGGGTAATGGAACAGCAGCTCGGTGTGTCGGAGCCCGGGCTGCACTTTTTGTTTTTTGAAATATAAATAACCGCGAGGGGTTGCTAGATCCCCTCAGTGGCGCCTCCCCAAGGTGGCGGATAGGGGAACGCCTCCCAGATATGGGTGGTACCGGGGAAATCAAATACCCGGGGCGGACCAAAACTAGCTCAGTGGAATAGTGTCTGCATCCAGAGGATCGGCTATTCCACAATTAATAGGACACGACGGATCTCCATGTGAGGAGCGGTACTCCGACAGCGTCTGTTCTTCATGTTAGAAGCGGCTGTTTTCATAAACCCCCAGGAAGCTGCCCAACATCAAGAGGCTATTCGGTGCGTGGCGACACCGAGGGGTATACCGAAGCCAAAGGATGTAAGTCGGTCGGCAACCTTCACAGGTCCATCCTCTGGAGGCAATTTGGACGGCCGCCTCCGGAAATGTCGGCTGCGGGCCCTAAGGCTAACCACCTGACGGGCCCTATCTTCGAGTTCGACCACTTCGAAGGAAAAGCACCCACACCGAGCCGGTTCCGGAAGCCGGCGTTGGGCAAGGTGGCGGTGCTTCGAATCGCCCTGATGACATCCCCCGCAATGATATGGACCGTTTTAGGTGGACGACGGAGCTCAAGGATGACCTGCTGAGCTGCTACGAGAGCAGTAGCCCGCGCCGTAGGGGATACATGTCCCGCATGTATGAGAGGTGGTGTGAAATGCACCCAGAGCCTAGCACGCTTACCTCTCAGAATTTGCGAGATTATGTATCGTACCTCCGGAGGCAGGGATATGTTCGTGCTCCAGCTCAGCCTGCCCTTTCGGCGGACGGAAGGCCTGTTAACCAGGCTGAAAGTTCACCGGTAAGGCCCGCTGAGAGGGAAATCGACCAAGTCGTCTCACCTGGGGATTTCAGAGACCGAAGGGCCTTGCATACAACGGAAGGTCCTTGAAGCTGGCAGATTTGAAGAGAGAGGATGAGATTGTGGGTGAACGTCTATCGGAGGCCTCTGACATTTGGAGCATCAATTGCGAAATTTACGCTGCGGCTCTGAGGCTAGCTAGACAGGGGAGAGTGAGAGACTCTCCTGTTGAGAGAGCACAGAGACGGGTGCGCCAAATAGAAGCGAAAATCCAGTTGGCTCGCCAGGAAGCATCCCGTATCCAGTGTGTGACGGAATATAGAGCGGCTGGGAAGCCTTTTACGCGCCGAGTGCGCCAGATAGCCTACGGGTTGAGGCGCGACCATCATACACTCAGTCAAGCGGTACTGGTTGTTGTCAAGCAACACTCTCTTGACAGGATACGGATGCTAATCGCTGCTAAGCGATCGTTGGTGGCGCGGGCGAGAGGTCTGGAGCAGAACAGAATGTTCTACGAAAGACCTTCTCGCCTTTTCCAACAGCCGCCTCCAGCCATAGAGCAGCCGCCAACTGCTGATCGCGTGGAGGCCTTTTGGAGGGACATTTACGAACAACCCAAACCTCTCTCAGCAGACACTCCGACCTTGGCGCAGTTCGAGTCCGTTTGTAGGAGGACTCCTAACTTGAATGTACTGCGTCATCTGATAAACACGGAAGAAATTCTTGACGCCTTACGAGGCGCAAAGAATTTCGCAGCTCCTGGCCCGGATGACATAAACACCTACTGGTGGAAAAAATTCTCCAGTTGCCACCGGCATTCAGCTAGAGTTTTTAACTCGTGGCTAAATCAGGAGCAGCCAATTCCGGCTTGGTTTGTCGAGGGTCGAACCGTGCTTCTCCCGAAGACCGGAGATTTGTCTGATCCCAAAAACTACAGGCCAATAACATGTCTGAACGCGTGTTACAAGCTCTTCACCAGAATCTTGTACATGCGTATCCTTCAAGCTGTGAATCCTGTATTTCTCGACGTGTATGAACAGAGAGGGTCAAAGAAAGGAGTAGCTGGCTGCAAGGAGAACTCGTTGATTGACCGATGTGTCACGCAGGACTCTGTGCAGTACAAGCGAAACCTTTCTATGGCCTGGATTGACTATCGCAAGGCATTCGACAGCACGTCTCATGAGCTCATTGTGTGGCTGTTGGAATGTCTTTCGGTGGATAATCAGATAGTGGGATGCATCAAACAACTGATGCCACTCTGGAAGACCCGGTTCACTATAACATCAGGTGAAACTCGGGTTCAGACAGAGTTGGTGTCATTGAAAAGAGGTGTCTTCCAAGGAGACTCCTTGAGTCCCTTGCTCTTTTGCATCTCACTTTTGCCTCTGTCCATAGCGCTGAGAAATACTAAAGGATACAGCTGTGGCACGCCCAATAACCGGAGGCACAAGGTCACCCATCTGTTTTATATGGATGACCTAAAACTTTATGCCTCCGGCCAACGCGAACTACAACAATCGCTGAGGGTGGTGCAGGAGTACAGTCATGCTATCGGAATGGAGTTCGGGACAGACAAATGTGCTTTGGTTCATCTCAAGAAAGGACGAAGCGGAGATAGTGGAGATGAGGAACAGCCCGTTGATGGGAGCATCTTGCGACAACTGCATGCCGGAGATACTTATACCTACCTTGGAGTGGCGCAGCGTCATGTCCAAGAGGCAGCATTGGTTAAAGAGTGTCTCCGCCGCAAGTATTTGCACCGACTCCGGCAGATCTGGTCGTCAGAACTGTCCGGCAAGAACAAAGTCGCTGCCACAAACATGCTTGCGGTCCCATTGTTATTATACACCTTTGGTGCTATAAACTGGAAAGTGAACGAGCTGAAGGAAATCGACACAAAGACCCGCAAAAGGATGAATATGGAGAGAAGCCTGCATCCTAAGTCCTCTGTCCCGCGAATATGCCTCCCGCGACACCTGAGAGGGCGTGGACTATTGAGTTTGGAGCGTCTGCACAACAGAGTAGTACTGGCCACTGCCTGCTATGTAACGAACAGCACCGATCCCCTGATCCGCTTTGTGCGAGAGCACGAGAATGCGGGAAAAGGAGCCTTTCTTTTTAGCGCAGCGAAACGAGCAGCCGAGGAGCTCAGCCTCACACTCGACTTCAAGCGGAGGTGTTAGCAGTCCATTACGAAACTTGCTCCCGCAGAATTAAAATCCCACATTAAAACTGCCGAAGTCGACTTCCTCTTAAGACTTCATAAAGATAAGCCAATGCATGGAATCTTCTACAAACATCTGGAAGAGCATGGCTTGTCTGAGCAGTTGACCTTCTCTTTCCTAAGGTCTAGTGGGTTGAAGTCGGAGACTGAGGGCTTTATAATGGCTTGCCAAGACGGTGTCTTCAACACCTTGGTGTACCGTAAAAGGGTTATGGGTGTAGATGTACCCGACACCATTTGTAGAGCTTGCCGACAGGCGCCAGAGACGCTTATGCATCTCTTGTCGGCGTGTAAGACGTACGCTGGGACGGCTTACGTTCATCGGCACAACGCGGCTCTACGAGTGCTCTACTATCATTTGGGGCACTCATACTGTATCGATGAGACACCGGTGCTGCCATGCGCTCCAGGGGATATAGAGTCCGTTGTGGAGAACGAGAGATGCCGGATTTACTGGAACTACTCGTTCCCCACGCTCGAGCTTGTACAGGCAAACAAGCCCGACATAGTCCTTCTCCACCACCAACAGAAGACGATGTTCGTTATTGAGTTTTCGGCGCCTGCCGAGGTGAACATCGTCTCTAAGGAGGAGGAAAAGCGGACCAAATATCAGGAGTTGCTCGGTCAACTTCGCAGGCTCTGGCCAGACTACACTATAAGTCTGCTGATTATGGTCATTGGATCCCTAGGTGGAATGAGGAATAAGCTGCTCTAGCCACTGCGCAAAATACCGGTGTGCCGTGCGGCGGCGCACATCTTAGCCGCCAGAATGCAGAAGGCAGTCATCCTTGGGTCCCTTCGTCTACTTAGGGCGCACGATTCGCGGACCCAGTGATTGCTCACCTCACGGTGTGAGGAGTAGTCATTGGGTAATGGAACAGCAGCTCGGTGTGTCGGAGCCCGGGCTGCACTTTTTTGTTTAAAAAAAAATAATAAGCTTACTTACTAATAATAATAATAGTAATCAGCTGCGCAGGATATTTATAGCACAATACCCACACCTCGCAGAACGTGTAACTGAACAGTGACTCATTGACCAAAAACGAGTCATAACAAAAAACAACCGCCTTACACCTGAAGAACTACAAGCTATAAAAGTTCTTGTATCCAGTGAAATGAATACTGCCCATCCGAATGACCCGCAAACCTCAAACACAACCACAACCGACAACACTAGTATACACTTAGAGATAGATCCAGAACATGAGCATACACAAGATATACCAGACACCGCTGTCCAACCTAATGATTCGTTAGCTATTGAAACAATCACAGAAGGACATGCCATTCATTCCCGAAATAACCAACCTCCAAACAAAGACACAACCAATAACACCAGCATACACTTAGAAATAGATCCAGAACATGATCATACACCAGAAACAACATGGACTAACTTACCTTCCACAACCACACAAAACCAAAATATTACTATACCAGCCGTCATCACACAATCTGCCGAACAAGTGATGTACACACAATACAACAAATGGTGTGGCACCAATCCTGTACTGCGAGATCCCCTGCCCAGACTAATTTTTCAAAACAACACTCGACAAATATTACATACAATAAATGCCAACATAATACCACAATTCTTAACCAACGACAGTGACCTAGAGGACATCCACACTGTTATGTATGCTGCTGCAGCAACTACACTCATAGTTAACGGCCAAAAACTTCCAAAGCGATCTAAAAACCACACAAACAAGAGATCGAAACCTAGATGGCAAATTAGAATCGAAAATAAAATTAGCACACTCAGAAAGGATCTCGCACACCTCACGCAATACACCAATAATAACAACCTCTCAAAACGCATACAGACAACAATAGATAGACTCAAATCCAAGTCACCACAACAGACAATACCAGAAATAGCTGATACCCTTAAACAGAAGCTTGCAGTCTATGCAGCTAGATTCCGCAGATACAACGAGTCCAATGCCAGAAAGGATGCTAACAATCTTTTTCAGAAAAGTGAAAAACAGTTTTACCAAAAGATAACAGCCGACAACCAGATAAGAGCAATAGAACCTCCTAGTAAACAGGATTTAACTGAGTTTTGGGGAAGCCTATGGTCAGAACCCAAAATACATAATGAAAACGCTCCATGGATCAGACAAGAAGAGGAAAAACATCAACATATAGTGGAGCAGGGAGACGTTATCCTTACACAAGAGGAAATAGCTGAAACCATAAAGCATACCCATAATTGGAAGTGCCCAGGCGTGGATAATGTGCAAAATTTCTGGTACAAGCAATTGAGTGCAACACACGAAATGCTTACGGACCAAATCAATAAAGCCATACTCCAACCGAATAGGCTTCCCAAATTCCTCACGCAAGGAATAACGTATATAAAACCCAAAAACGCAGACACCAAGAACCCTGCCAACTATCGCCCAATCACTTGTCTTCCCACCTTGTACAAGATCATAACCGCAACAATATGCAGAAGAATTGAACAACACCTCACCCAAAACAACATCCTGACCGAAGAACAGAAAGGATGTCGAAAGCAAAGCCAAGGTTGCAAGGAACAACTTATAATTGATAATGTCATCATGGAGCAAACCAGAAAAGAACATAGGAACCTTCATACCTGTTTCATCGACTATAAAAAAGCTTTCGACTCTGTGCCCCATAGCTGGCTAGCGAAAACTCTTCAAATATATAAAATCAACCCGGGGCTACGTGAGTTTCTTACAAGAACCATGGAGACATGGCGAACCAGCATACATCTCAAAACCCAGGACGGCCATATCAAGACGGATGAGCTACACATAAGACGCGGCATCTTCCAGTATTCAGTTCACTGTGGTTCTGTCTCTGTCTGGATCCGCTCTCCAACGCACTTAACAACACAAACTTCGGTTTCAACATTAGACACGACAAATTAAATCAACACAAAATCAATCATCTCCTCTACATGGATGATATAAAACTATATGCCGGCAATGAAGTACAGCTGAGAGAGTTAATCAGAACAACAGAAGCTTGCTCGTCAGACGTCAGGATGGAATTCGGACTGAGTAAATGCAAGGTTCTCCACATCAACAAAGGCCAATGGAAGAACCACCCCCAACAGGAAACAGTAGCTGGCCAAACACTAAACAACATGAACAAGGACGAAACTTACAGGTACCTGGGCTTCAATCAGAACGTTAAAATAGACCACACACAAGTCAAGGCACAACTAACCCAAGAGTTCAGAGATCGCCTTATTAGGCTACTAAAAACCAAATTGAATTCCAGAAACCTTACAAAAGTCATTAACACATTTGCGATACCAGTCCTCACATACTCCTTTGGCATCATCAAGTGGTCACACACTGATATAGAAAACATCCACATCCTCATACGGACGGAACACGCGAAACACCGAATGTCACATCCAAACGCATGCAAAGAAAGGCTCACCATAGACAGGAAACAAGGAGGCAGAGGGATTACAGATATACAGTCACTTCGCGCAAGACAGATAAAGACACTCAGACATTTCTTCCAAAACAAACAAACAAATGTACATCGAGCAATAGTAAAAGCAGATAAAAACTATACACCACTCAACCTATCATGTCCAGACCACGTCGCAGACACACACAATCCCACACAATTGCAACAAGAAAAAATAAACACCTGGTCGCAGAAACCACTCCATGGCAAACATAGATACCGTATTACGCAAGACCACATAAACGAAAAACAGTCATACACCTAGCTGCAGGATGGCCAGCTCTTTCCAGAAACTGAGGGATTTATGCTTGCTATCCAGGACCAAGTTATTGCAACAAGAAACTACAAGAAATACGTAATTAAAGATCCATCCATAACCAACGATAATTGCAGGAAGTGTCACCAACAGAAGAAAACAATAGACCACATAACAAGCGCATGCAAAACTCTCGCTGGAACTGAGTACACGGCTAGACATAACTCGGCAGCCAAAATCATACATCAAGCATTAGCCACAAAACACAAACTAATCGAAAATTCAGATCCATATTACAAGTATACACCAACATCGGTACTCGATAACGATCACTACAAACTATACTGGGACGTTGAAATACACACAGATAGAACCATCAATGCAAACAGACCAGATATAGTATTTCAGACAAAGGCAGACAAAGTTACCTACTTAATAGATATTGCTATTCCCAATGATGTGAATGTTCAAAACACCTACACTTGGAAAATATCCAAATACACTGACCTTGCCATAGAAGTGAAGCGACTTTGGAAACAAGATAAAGTTATTATTGTCCCCCTCATTATGTCGGTCTCAGGCCTCACATCGAACACATTTACACAACACCCACAACAGTTAGGCCTGGACGAAGGTTTACACAAAATATTCCAAAAGTCTGTAATCCTTAAGACCTGTAATATAGTACGATCTTTCCTAAATTCCGATCAGTAATAGTTCAGGTGTTGACTTGGCACAGCCCGTCAACATTTGACGTCACCGCAGTCATGCGAGAGAAGCTTGAAAAAACATAATAATAATAATAATAACGAAAAAAAACGCAGACACCAAAAACCCTGCCAACTATCGCCCAATCACTTGTCTTCCCACCTTGTACAAGATCATCACCGCAACGATATGCAGAAGAATTGAAAAACACCTCACGGAAAACAGCATCCTGACTGAAGAACAAAAAGGATGTAGAAAACAAAGCCAAGGATGCAAGGAACAACTTATAATTGATAGTGTGATCATGGAGCAAACCAGAAAAGAACACAGGAATCTTCATACCTGTTTCATCGACTATAAAAAAGCTTTCGACTCTGTACCCCATAGCTGACTAACAAAAACTCTTCAAATATACAAAATCAACCCAGGGCTTCGTCAGTTTCTTACAAGAACGATGGAGACATGGCGAACAAATATACACCTTCAAACTGAGGACGGTCATATTCAAACGGATGAGCTACATATACGTCGTGGTATCTTTCAGGGTGACTCTCTCAGTTCACTATGGTTCTGCCACTGTCTCAATCCGCTCTCCAACACACTTAACAGCACAAACTGTGGTTTCACCATCAGGCACCAGAAAGCAAATCAACACAAAATCAATCATCTTCTTTACATGGATGATCTAAAACTATATGCCGCCACAGAAGCGCAACTGAGAGAATTACTCAGGATAACAGAAGTTTGTACGTCAGATATCAAGATGGAGTTTGGCATGAGTAAATGCAAGGTGCTTCACATCAATAAAGGCCAATGGAAAAACCATCCCGAACAGGAAGTAGTAACTGGCCAGGCGCTAGACAACATGGACAAGGATGAAACGTACAAGTACCTGGGTATCAATCAAAACGCTAAGATAGACCACACAAAAATCAAATCACAACTAACACAAGAGTTTAAGGACCGCCTTATTAGACTGTTAAAAACGAAACTAAATTCACACAATCACATGGAATCACAACAAGAAAAAATAAATACCTGGTCACAAAAAGCACTCCATGGCAAGCACAGATACCGCGTCACACAAGAGCACATTAATGAAAGACAATCATACACCTGGCTGCAGGATGGCCAACTCTTTCCAGAAACTGAGGGTTTTATGCTTGCTATACAGGACCAAGTGATTGCGACAAGGAACTACATGAAATACATAATTAAAGATACATCCATAACCGACGACAATTGCAGAAAGTGCCACCAACAAAAGGAAACAATAGACCACATAACAAGCGGGTGCAAAACTCTTGCCGGTACCGAATACACAGCCAGACATAATTCTGCGGCCAAGGTCATACACCAAGCATTAGCAACAACAAACAAACTAATCGAAAACACAGATCCGTATTACAATTACACACCGACATCAGTACTCGAAAACAATGAATACAAACTGTACTGGGACGTTGAAATACATACAGATAAGACTATCCTGGCAAATCGACCAGATATAGTTTTCCAGTCGAAGGCAGACAAAGTTACCTATTTGATAGATATCGCTATTCCCAACGATATGAATATCCAAAACACCTACGCTGGGAAGATATCTAAATACACTGACCTTGCGATAGAGATAAAACGACTATGGAAGCAAAACAAAGTTACTATTGTCCCCCTAATTATGTCTGTCTCAGGCCTCCCACCAAACACATTTACACCACACCTAAAACAGTTGGGCCTGGACGAAAGGTTACACAAAATAATTCAAAAGTCTGTAATCCTGAAGACCTGCAATATTGTACGATCCTTCCTAAATTCCGATCCGTAATAGATCAGGTGTTGACTTGGCATAGCCCGTCAACATCTGTCGCTACCGCAGTCAAGCGAGAGAACCTTGAAAAATCAATATAATAATAATAAAATCAGTACTTGAAAACAATCAATACAAACTATACTGGGACGTTGAAATACATACAGACAAGACTATCCCAGCCAATAGACCAGATATAGTTTTCCAGTCAAAGCTCGATAAAGTTACATACCTGATAGACATTGCCATTCCCAATGATGTGAATATACAAAGCATCTACGCTGGGAAAATATCTAAGTACACGGACCTTGCCATGGAAATAAAACGCCTTTGGAAGCAGGACAAAGTTACTATTGTTCCCCTCATTATGTCAGTCTCAGGCCTTAGACCAAACACATTTACACCACACCTACAACAGTTAGGCTTGGACGAAAGGTTACACAAAACATTCCAAAAGTCTGTAATTCTGAAGACCTGTAACATCGTACGATCCTTCCTAAATTCAGATCTGTAATAGTTCAGGTGTTGACTTGGCACAGCCCGTCAACATTTGTTGCTACCGCAGTCATACGAGAGAAACTTGGAAAATCATAATAATAATAACAACCCCCAACAGGTGCTAGAACGTTGACGCTCGTTTGGGGGCTTAGACAGTGACTTTTTGATGGGCAAGCTATGTCGGTTGATGGTGCATCGGAGGCTTTGATACCACCGTGGAATTATGCCGACAGGGCTCGTGATCAAAAAGTCACTTCAACCAAGGCTAGCACACTCAGGAAGCTGTGGGCTAGGTAGACTTTACGTACCCTACCAAGCACAAAGCTCCCTTCCCCAAGCTATCCTGACCTTGGTCAGATAGAGATTTGGCAAATCCAGGTAGAAATGCCACAGAAGGCTGAGCGCCGGTCCTTCTGTCACACACCGTCATTGCGCCCCACACTTCAACGACCCCAGCAAGGCGTGGCTGGGGAACGTTGTGAGGGGTACGCAACCGGGGGGCTTGCCTTAATTGGCCGGCCCGTGAGGAGAAAACCTCAACAAAACCCGACAGTAAAGTCGCAAATCCTCCGGAGCACCTTGGGCCAACTTCGGAGTAAATATAAGTCCCTTCTCTCCTGGAATGGGCGTCACCCGGGAGAGCGACTTTTAAATCGTCCCTACTCGTGGGAACACGATGCATAGAGTTACCTCTAAAAACAACCAACGACGGCCTAGGGTACGTCGATTAAACTCACCCGAACCCCAAGCCCAAACAGAACAACACATAGAACGGAACCCAGCTGAGGATGTTTTGCCGGCACAGCCGGCAACCACCAAAGCTGGTAAACCCAGACAGCGCTTACAGTGGACCACTGAAATCAACAAATCTGTAATGCACTGTTACTACACCGCCACTAAACTGGAAACCATATCTACAGGCTACAGACATGAGCTGCACAGGCTATTTATAGCACAATACCCAAACCTCGCAAAACGTGTAACGAAACAGAGACTCATTGACCAAAAACGAGTCATAACAAAAAACAACCGCCTGACACCCGAAGAACTACAAGCTATAAAGATTCTTGTATCCAATGAAATAAATACTCCCAATCAGAATGACCCGCAGACCTCAAACACAGCCACAAGCGACAACACTACCATAGCCACAAAGATAGATCCAGCACATGAGCATACACAGGATAGACCAGACAACGCTGTCCAACCTAATGATTCGTTAGCTATCGAATCAATCACAAAAGGACATACCATTGATACTCGAAATAACCAACCTCCAAACAAAGACACAACCAATAACACCAGCATACACTTCGAAATAGATCCAGAACATAATCATGCACCACATACACCGGAAACAACATGCACAAACTCACCTTCCACAGCCACACAAAGCCAAAACATCACTCTACCACCTGCCATCACACAATCTGCCAAACAAGTGATGAACACACAATACAACAAATGGTGTGGCACCAATCCTGTACTGCGAGATCCCCTGCCGAGACTAATTTTTAAAAACAACACTCGACAAATATTACACACAATAAATACCAACATAATACCACAATTCTTAACCAACGACAGTGACCTAGAGGACATCCACACTGTTATATATGCTGCTGCAACAACCACACTCATAGTTAACGGCCAAAAACTTCCACAGCGATCTAAAACCCACACAAGCAAAAGATCTAAACCTAAATGGCAAATTAGAGTCGAAAATAAAATTAGCACACTCAGAAAGGATCTCGCGCACCTTACACAATACACCAACAATAACAACCTCTCAAAACGCATACAGACAACAATAAACAGACTCAAATCTAAATCGCCACAACAAACAATACCCGAAATAGCCGATACACTGAAACAGAAACTTGCCGTCTCTGCAGCTAGACTCCGCAGATACAATGAATCCAACGACAGAAAAGATACCAACAATCCTTTTCAGAAAAGTGAAAAACAGTTTTACCAAAAGATGACATCAAATAATCAGATAACAACAACAGAACCTCCAAGTAGACAAGAGTTAACCGAGTTCTGGGGAAGCCTATGGTCAAAACCAAAAACACATAACGAATACGCTGCATAGATCAGACAAGAAGAGGAAAAACATCAACACATAGCGGAGCAGGGAGACATTGTTCTTACACCAGAGGAAATAGCCGAGATAATAAAACACACTCACAACTGGCAGTGCCCAGGCGTAGATAACGTGCAAAACTTCTGGTACAAGCAGTTCAGTGCAACGTATGAAATGCTAATACAGCAAATCAATAAAGCCATACTACAACCTAATAGGCTTCCCAAATTCCTCACACAAGGAATAACTTATATAAAACCAAAAAACGCAGACACCAGAAACCCTGCCAATTACCGCCCGATCACTTGTCTCCCAATCTTGTACAAGATCATCACCGCAACAATAGGCAAAAGGATTGAACAACACCTCACCCAAAACAACATCCTGACTGAAGAGCAAAGAGGATGTAGAAAACAAAGCCAAGGTCGCAAAGAACAACTCATGATCGATAGTGTCTGTTGCGGACACGTGATGTGCCTGGCGGTGGCGTAGCCCTTTTTGGGGCGAATATAGGCGGCCTTTGAAAATTAATGGATGATGGCGCGAGGCGCTAAAAAATGGTTAGTTACCTTATGGTTATCTGGTGGCGTTGGTTGGGTGCGCTGCTTCTTCTGACCCTGCAGGGTCCTGCTGATGGTCGCAAGGGTAGCGGAGGCGCGGCGAACATAAAGGCGTATATCGATATATAAATGGCGGAACAAACTGCGTTAGCGCGACTTGTAGCGACTCGAGAGTTCTTGGCGATAGATCTTGCGATGGTTCTTGCGATAGTTCTAGCGAGAGTTCTAGCGAGTTGTGGCGATAGTGGTTCTTCTTGGAGGTTGCCACTTAGCGCATGTCCCTTTTCGGACAACCAAAGGCGTCACCACCTCTTAGTGCCAAGGGGGTTTAACCGATATAGTTCAAAATTGACAAAAACAATTATAAAGCGGAAAAAGGTCACCCGGGTCGCAACATCCCGGCCAGCCAAATGCACGACAAAGGAGTGCATTTCTTAGCACTAATTTGAGGTGAGGAGAAAATAAAAAAATTACAGTAATGCGAATTATGAAAGTGTACTAATACATAATTAAAGTGAAACGCCACAAACACAAAAAAAAGGAAGCTGTCAAGCTTCAGTTAAGCGGAAGCGGGCAAAGCTTCACAAGTGGACGATGAAGCACGCCATTTGTGGTTTTCACCTGAGCGCTGCGAGCAACTCCGTCCGGGCCAAGATTTAGTGCGACAATCCTAGCAAGAGGCCATTTTGTAGGCGGATAATTTTCATTTTTTATTAGTACAAGAGTCCCAATTTGCGGATTGTCAGATTTTTCTAGCCATTTTGAGCGTTGTTGTAGCGTGTGCAAATATTCAACCGTATAGCGGCGCCAAAAATCTTGGTGAAGTCGCTGCAACAGCTGCCAGCGCGTTAGACGATTTAGAGGCGTTGCAGTTAAATCGGGCGTAGGTAAAGCGGTTAAAGGTTCCGTAGTCAAAAAGTGACCAGGGGTAAGCGCGTGGATATCATCAACATCCGACGATACTGGCGTTAGTGGGCGTGAGTTCAAAACAGATTCAATTAGGGTTAGTAGCGTGTAGAACTCTTCGTATGTGAGTATTTGATCTCCAACAATACGTGTTAGATGCGTTTTTACTGAGCGAATGCCTCTCTCCTAGGCACCTCCCATATGGGGAGATGAGGGCACATTAAAGAACCAAGAAATATTTTCACGTTCTGAGGCGGATTTGACAAAACTTCGGATAACTGTGTTAGCTCCCACAAAGTTGGTGCCACAATCACTATAGAGAGCGGAGCAACGACCACGTCGTGCAATAAATCGTTGCAAGGCGGATAGAAATATATCAGTCGAAAGATCACTTGCGAGTTCTAAATGGACAGCTTTGGTCGCTAGACAAATAAATAAACAAATATATGCTTTATGCGTTTTAGCGCCACGATGCCGCCCAAGCGTAATGGTGAAAGGGCCTCCAAAATCGACTCCGGTGTGAGCAAAGGCTTTCACTTGCGATACACGACATGATGGAAGGTCGGCCATGAAGGGTTCAAAAGGCTTTGGACTAGTTTTCCAACAATTAAGGCATTTACTAATGACAGAATTTATAGCGCGGCGGGCAGACAAAATCCAGAAACGTTGCGTAATTAGAAAATGCAAGTTACGCAAACCCACATGTAAATACCTTTTGTGATAAAAATCGATCAAAAGCGCGGTAAGACGAGCCTTTTGGGGTAACAAAATACGGTGTTTTGCATCATATGATAACGATGAATGGTTTAAGCGGCCTCCTACCCTTAAGATTCCATGAGAGTCGACGAAAGCGTTCAGTTTGCGAAGCGGCTTAGAAAATTTATTATGCGCTATTTCGTCAGAAAAGTATGAATTTTGAGTGCGTTTGACCAAAGCGTAGAGCGAATCATTTAATTCAGTTAACGTCAAAGATCCAGTGCGTTTTTGCGAGGGTTTAGTGGTATTGAAAATAAACCGTAAAGTATAAGCGAGTATTCTTTGGCAGTTGTCGAACGACGAATAACTGTCCAAGAGCGTGGATGAGCGGGATGTAAAAAATGCGACCTTTCTCTCTTCTACCAGCAAGTCTGGATGGAAAATTTGCGATTCAATATTATCTTTGGCGTTTGTAACACAGAGGGCGGGTAAAAAATCAGGACCTTGGAACCAGTTTGCGTAATTCATAAAATCTAGAGGTAAAGATCCACGAGATGCAATATCTGCGGGGTTATTTTGCGATTCAAGACGACGGCGATATATTTTCAGCTATGTATGAAACGCGATTTGCAATAAACGGTTTCCAGCGATCAGGCGAGGAATGTATCCAACTTAGAACAATTTGCGAGTCTGACCGACAACAAATATTTTCAAATTTCATCAGACCTTTATAAGTGCGTAATATAAAAGCGATTAGTTTTGCGGTTAATACAGCGGCTAATAATTCAAGGCGAGGAATTATCAATTTTTTAATTGGCGCTACTTTAGTTTTGGCGCAGAGGAATTTGGTTGCGATATGAACGTCATTTGACAAAATTCGGATATAGGCAACAGCGGCGTGTGCCTTTTCAGAGGCGTCACAAAATAAATGTAGTTGGTGCGTATAATCTTCATTTGCGATCACAGACTGGCGAGGAACTTCTAGTTTTGACAAATGCGAAAGTTGCGTTTTATACTGTCCCCACAATCGAGTAATTTCGACAGGCGGGGTATCATCCCAATTTAGACTACTCATCCACAATTTCTGTATAAGAATTTTCATGAAAATAGTGAGCGGAGATAAAAAACCTAAAGGGTCATAAATGCGTGCGAGCTCTGAGAGCATATTGCGTTTAGTACAGGGCCTCTCAAGGAAAGAAACGGAAAAACTAAAAGCGTCAGTACTTTGATTCCATTGTAAGCCCAATACTTTCAAACTCGAATTTACAGCATCGGCATCAAATGTGCGTGCACTCTTGGCTAATATATCTAGGGGAAAATAAGAATGTAGATTAGGGTCATTGCTCGACCATTTTCGTAATGAAAATCCCCCTTTTTGGAAAAGCGAAATTAATTCATTGCGGAGTTTCAAGGCGGTAGTTTTGCATGAAGTGCCTGTACAAATGTCATCAACATATGTATGTTGAAGTATTGCATTTGAAGCTAAAGGGTAAGGTTCACCTTCATCATTGACAAGCTGCTTCAAGGTGCGTAAGGTGAGATAAGGAGAAGGTCTCAGTCCATAAACCACAGTTAAAAGGCGATAATGATTCAAAGGTTGGTCGGGAGCGAACCTCCAAATTATGCGTTGATAATCACAATGCGACTTTTCAACTAAGATATTGCGGTACATCATTTTAACATCGGCACATAAGACATACTTATGTAAGCGGAATTGAAGCAATATCGTTGCAATGTCCTTCTGCAACTTTGGTCCAGTAGCTAGCGTGTCATTAAGAGACTGTCCATTCGGGACCGCGGCACTTCCGTTAAAAACAACGCGAAGTTTGGTAGTTGAACTTTCTGGGCGTAGCACATGATGATGAGGAATATAATAACAGTCGGGGGGAAATTCAGAATTTTCGATCAGTTCCATATGGCCTAACTCAATGTATTCGCGCATAAAATCGGAATATTGAGCATAAATATCGGGCTGTCGTAACAGACGACGCTCAAGAGACAAAAATCTGCTTTCTGCAAGGTCTCGAATGGTTTGGTCAAATACCGGCAAACCATCACGGAAAGGCAGTGCGACAACATATTTTCCTTCATCGGTGCGTTTGTGCGTTTCAAAAAAATGATTCTCACAAAACTTGTCTTCAACTGAAGAGCAAGCATATTCTGGTACACCTTCGACCTCCCGTAACTTTTTTATAGTTGCATCCAAGTCACTAGTATGACAGAAAAAAGACTGAACATTGAATGGGCGATGATTATTTATTTTTCCAATGAGAATAAAACCAAAAATGGTATTCAAAGCGGAAGGAAAATTGTCATTGCCAGGTATGTGTCCAGGCAAAAGAATTTTGGGGAAAACATCAGCACCTAACAAAATATCAATTTGGTTGGGGTTCCCAAAACCCGGGTCGGCAAGTTTTAAATTACATAAATTATTACAATTGATATCTATTGAGATGCGTTCTGGCGGGAGATTATCGCAAATTTTAGTTAAAATAATCGCGTCAACGGTTAAGAGGGGTGATTGCTTTCCTGTAGGACAAAATGAAAGAGTAACACTACCTTGAGTAGTTTCCAAAGCGTTAGTACAACCAAGTCCCTTAATTTCAATATTGGCGGGGTATTTTCTTATACCCAGTTTGGAAACTGCGCGTTGCGTAATGAATGACGTCATACTTCCGCTGTCAACTAGACATCGAAGCGGCTGGTAGCAACCTTTATTGTCTACCACGTCAACAATGGCTGTTGATAAGAGAACTGTAGCGTGCGTTGAAACTAGACTTGAGGCGGATAAAATTTGTTGAGAGGGAGATGAGTTAACATTGGCTGTTACATCATTCTGAGTAATGCTACTTGACGCGGCGCTAGCGAGAGTATTATGACTGGTTCCAGGAGCACTACCCAGATGTAGTAAGGTATGATGGAAGCGATTGCATGTTAAACACTTCTTGGACGATTTGCACTGTTGTGATTTATGAATAGTACTTAGGCAATTTAAACAAAGATTTCTGGATTTAGCGAAATTATAGCGTTCGTGAGGGGTTTTACCCAAAAAGGCGGGACATTTATATATCGAATGAGCATCGTTACATAAAAGACATTTCAAAATGTTATTAGACCTACTCACACAAAACGAAGAGGTGCGATTCGGTTGGAATTGCGCGCGTGGACTATACGGTCTCCTTAAATTTTGTGCGTATGAAACACCCAATGTATCAAATGCGGTGCAACATTTACTTAAAAAGTCGATAACCTCATCAAAAGTAGGGATTTCAATGGTGCCGTGCTGCAGCTCAAACTTGGTAACCAAATCATTATCAAGTTTCTTTAGTATCATATTAACAAGAATAAAATCCCAATGTTCGGTAGGAAAAGATAGCGTTTTTAAGGCGGCAATGTTTTCGCTAAACGTGTCAATTAAATTTCTAAGCGAATGCGAATTTTTGGAATCAGCTGGCTTGGCGGTTTCTATCGCGTTCCAGTGCGCGTTTGCCCTTAATCGCTTATTTGAATAACGTTTCACAAATGTATCATACGCAAGACTATAATTATCAGCTGTCATAGGCAAGTTGCGAATGAGATTCAAGGGTGGACCTTCCAGCGAAGCCAATAAATAGTTATACTTTTCAATATCTGTCAAAGATCGGTTGTTATGGACAAGCGAGTTAAATAAGTCGGAAAATGTCTGAAACAATTTATAATCCCCTTTAAACTTGGGAATTTCAATTTTTGGGAGCCTCGCGTGCGAATATTCCGGGATATTGGGCGTTGCGGGAACTGCAGCTGGTGCGAGAGCGACACTAGATGGGGAAATGTCAAATATTTGAATATGCAAGGCTTTTGTGTCATAGTAAGCGGCGAGAAAACCATCGCGAATATCGTCTTCTGATTCTAAATCAGATTGTTCATCTTTTGCCAAAATAGACAAAACAATTAAATGCTGTTTATTAAATTCCTCGAAAATGTTTCGAATCTGCGAGTATCTAGCGGAAAATAGCGATTTTTGCGTGCTGTCCGAGAGACAACGTTGTGCGATAGTGTATAAACTGCGTATGTCATTTACACACTGCGTTCGCGTAGCTCTTGATAAGCGAAGTTTATCCATAGCGCAAGGATTAATGTACAAGCGTTGCGGATTATACGAATATAAGGTGCTTTCCTTTTACATCTGCACTAACTCAGATCACTTAAAAATCAGATGGCTCAGCTCAGTTGGAAACCTCAGATGCTCAGATGAGTTAAAGGAACGTGTTTCTGCAGTTAAATGTCAATCCTCGAAATTTTGTAATATGCTATGGTTCTATAATCTGTCGATCCTTTCCATAACCTATTTTTTCCGTTTTTCGTAGCTCACCATACACTATATCGACTATCCATACACCACAAAACCCGCTAAAATTCAAACTTACAAAAAATTCTAACCTCATTTATTTATTTGACATCTAAATGATCTGAGACAACTGATCTACCTTTCGATCTTGTGCAGGTGGGCTTAAGTGGGGGTAAAATATCTCACTTTAGACTCAGATTCAGAAGACAAAAGGAACGTACATCGAAATGAGTCATGACGTCACAAGTGAGATTTATCAGATAAATCAGGTAAAAGGAAAGCGCCTATAGAGTAACTAAATACAAGATGCGATTTGACGCGCGCGGAGTAAAGGGAAGCTACTCGACAGGCGTCTTAGTTGCGGCGTCGACGTGCTAGCAGCGTCGGATACGACGTGCACCAGGAAACGACGAACAAAAATGAAATTGTAGCGCGCGCACACCACGCTCAAGAACTCGCTTTGCCGGGTGAGAAAACCACAAACGGGACAAAAATAAATATGGCGATTTGGAATTCACAAATTATTAGCGAAATAAACAAAATTAAATTATAGTACGATTATGAGTCAGAGGGTCAGGAAGACTGAGTAGAATGATCAGAATTGACTCAAAAATCGCTATATTTGGCGGGAGATTGACAAAAATTAAAAATAGAGCGATCCAAAATTTTCAAGGGCAGAAATTTGGAAAAACAATTTGGAACAAATTGCACAAAAGGGCTAAATCCGGGGCTCGAAGGACCAAGATGATGCGGACACGTGATGTGCCTGGCGGTGGCGTAGCGGCCTTTGAAAATTAATGGATGATGGCGCGAGGCACTAAAAAATGGTTAGTTACTTTATGGTTATCTGGTGGCGTTGGTTGGGTGCGCTGCTTCTTCTGACCCTGCAGGGTCCTGCTGATGGTCACAAGGGTAGCGGAGGCGCGGCCAACATAAAGGCGTATATCGATATATAAATGGCGGCACAAACTGCGTTAGCGCGACTTGTAGCGAGTCGAGAGTTCTTGGCGATAGATCTTGCGATGGTTCTTGCGACAGTTCTAGCGAGAGTTCTAGCGAGTTGTGGTGATAGTGGTTCTTCTTGGAGGTTGCCACTTAGCGCATGTCCCTTTTCGGACAACCAAAGGCGTCACCACCTCTTAGTGCCAAGGGGGTTTAACCGATATAGTTCAAAATTGACAAAAACAATTATAAAGCGAAAAAAGGTCACCCGGGTCGCAACAGTGTCATCATGGAGCCAACCAGAAAAGAACACAGAAATCTTCATACCTGCTTCATCGATTATAAAAAAGCTTTTGACTCTGTACCCCATAGCTGGCTAAAGAAAACTCTTCAAATATACAAAATTAACCCAGTCCTTTGCCAGTTCCTTACAAGAACCATGGAGACATGGCGAACCAATATACATCTTAAAACTCAGGACGGCCATATCCAAACAGAGGAGCTACTCATACGACGCGGTATCTTCCAGGGTGATTCGCTTAGTTCACTGTGGTTCTGCCTTTACTTAAATCCACTCTCTAACGCACTTAACAACACAAATTATGGTTTCAACATCAGACACCAGAAAGTCAATCAGCACAGAATAAATCATCTTCTCTACATGGATGATATAAAACTATATGCAGCCACTGAAGTGCAACTAAAAGAATTACTCAGAATAACAGAAGTTTGTACGTCAGACGTCCGGATGGAATTCGGTTTGAGCAAATTCAAGGTGCTCCACATCAATAAAGGCCAATGGAAGAACCAATCCGAACAGGAAATATTAACTGGCCAAACGCTGGATAACATGGACAAGAACGAAACGTTCAAGTATCTGGGCTTCAATCAGAACATTAAGATCGATCACACATAAGTCAAAGCTCAACTAACACAAGAGTTCAGAGGCCGCCTCGTTAAGCTTCTAAAATCAAAATTGAATTCCAAAAATCTTACAAAAGCAATTAACACATTTGCGATACCGGTCCTCACTTGCTCCTTCGGCATCATCAAGTGGTCACACACTGATATAGAAAACATCCATATCCTCATACGGACAGAACTTACGAAACACCGAATGTCACATCCAAACGCATGCAAAGAAAGGCTCACCATAGACAGGAGACAGGGAGGCAGAGGGATCATAGATATACAGTCACTCCGCGCAAGACAGGTAAAAATACTCAGGCATTTCTTCCAAAGCAAACAAACAAATTTACATCGAGCAATAACAAAAGCAGACAAAAGCTATACACCACTCAACCTGTCATCTCCAGACCACGCCGCAGACACACACAATCCCATACAATCACAACAGGAAAAAATAAACACCTGGTCGCAAAAATCACTCCATAGCAAACATAGATACCGTATTACGCAAGATCAGATAAATAAAAAACAGTCATATACCTGGCTGCAGGATGGCCAACTCTTTCCAGAAACTGAGGGATTTATGCTTGCTATCCAGGACCAAGTTATTGCGACGAGAAACTACAAGAAATACGTAATTAAAGATCCATCCATAACCAACGATAATTGCAGAAAATGTCACCAACAGAAGGAAACAATAGACCACATAACCAGCGCATGGAAAACTCTTGCTGGAACTGGGTACACGGCTAGACATAACTCGGCAGCCAAAATCATACATCAAGCATTAGCCACAAAAAACAAACTAATCGACAACTCAGATCCATATTACAAGTATACACCAACATCAGTACTCGGTAATGATCACTACAAACTATACTGGGATGTTGAAATACACACAGACAAAACCATCAATGCAAACAGACCAGATATAGTATTTCAGACAAAGGCAGACAAAGTCACCTACTTAATACATATTGCTATTCCCAATGATGTGAATGTTCAAAACACCTACGCTGGGAAAATATCTAAATACACTGACCTTGCCATAGAAGTGAAGCGACTCTGGAAACAAGATAAAGTTATTATTGTCCCCCTCATTATGTCGGTCTCAGGCCTCACACACCGAACACATTTACAGAACATCTACAACAGTTGGGCCTGGACGAAGGGTTACATAAAATATTCCAAAAGTCTGTAATCCTTAAGACCTGTAATATAGTACGATCTTTCCTAAACTCCGATCAGTAATAGTTCATGTGTTGACTTGGCCTAGCCCGTCAACATTTGTCGTCACCGCAGTCATGCGAGAGAAGTTTGAAAAAACATGATAATAATAATAATAATAACCCCCACCAGGTGCTAGAACGTTGTCGCTCGTTTGGGGCTTAGAAAGTGACCTTTTGATGGGCAAGCTATGTCGGTTGATGGTTCATCGGAGGCTTTAATACCACCGCGGAGTTGTCATGCCGACAGGGCTCGTGATCAAAAAGTTACTTCAACCAAGGCTAGCGCACTCAGGAAGCTGTGGGCTAGGTAGACTTTACATACCCTACCGAGCACAAAGCTCCTTTCCCCAAGCTATGCTGACCTCGGTCAAATAGGGATTTGGCAAATCCGGGGAAAAATGCCACAGAAGGCTGAGCGCCGGTCCTTCTGTCACATACCGTTATTGCGCCCCACACTTTAACGACCTCAGCAGGGCGTGGCTGGGGAACGTTGTGAGGGGTACGCAACCGGGGGGCTTGCCTTAACTGGCCTGCCCGCGAGGAGAAAGCCTCAACAAAACCCGACAGTAAAGTCGTAAATCCTCCGGAGCACCTTGGGCCAACTTCGGAGTAAATATAAGTCCCTTCTCTCCTGGAATGGGCGTCACCCGGGAGAGCGACATTTAGATCGTCCCTACTCGTGGGAACACGATGGATAGAGTTAATTTTATGAATAACCAACGACGGCCTAGGGTACGTCGATTAAATTCACCCGAACCCCAAACCCAAACAGAACAACCCATAGAACACAACCCAGCATACACTCAGAACTAAGTAAGATGACCAAACACTAGATACACCAGACCCAACAATCACTAACCTACCTTCCACAACCATACAGATCCAAAACATCACTCGACCATTTGTCGTGACACAATCTGTCGAGCAAGTGATGAGTACGTAGTTTAACAAATGGTGTGGCACCAATCCTGCATTACGAGATCCCCTGCCCAGACTAATTTTTAAGAATAACACCCAACAAATATTACATACAGTAAATGCTAAGGTAATACCACAATTCATAACAGACGACAGTAACCTGAAGGACATCCACACAGTTATATCTGCTGCCGCAGCAACCACTCTCATAGTTAATGTCCAAAAACTCTCAAAGCGGTCTAAACACCAGACAAGCAATAGGACTAAGCCTAAATGGCAAACAAGAATTGAAAACAAAATAAGCACAATCAGAAAGGATCTGGCACATCTCGCACAATACACCATCAATAACAACCATCCTTCAAGGCACATACAGAGAACAATAAATATACTGAAATCCAAGTCACCACAACAAACAATACCAGAAATTACTGATACACTTAAACAGAAACTTGCAGTTTATGCAGCTAGACTCCGCAAATACGAGTCCAATGCTAGAAAGGATGCTAACAGCCTTTTTCAGAAAAGTGAAAAACAGTACTATCAAAAGATAACAGCCGACAACCAGATCACAACAATAGAACCTCCCAGTAAACAACAGTTAACTGAGTTTTGGGGAAGCCTATGGTCTGAACCCAAAACACATAATGAAGACGCTCCATGGATCAGAGAGGAAGAGGAAAAACATCAACATATAGCGGAACAGGGAGACATTATTCTTTCAAAAAATGAAATAGTCGAAACAATAAAACATACCCACGATTGGAAATGCCCAGGCGTGGACAATGTGCAAAATTTTTGGTACAAACATTTTAGCTCAACATACGAAGTGCTCATAAACCAAATCAATAAAGCCATACGTCAACCTGATAGGTTTCCCAAATTCCTCACCCAAGGAATAACGTATATAAAACCCAAAAATGCAGATACCAAGAACCCTGCGAATTACCGCCCAATGACTTCCTACCTTGTATAAGATCATCACCGCAACATTATGCAGGAAGATTGAACAACACCTCACGCAAAACAACATCCTCACTGAAGAACAGAAAGGATGTAGAAAACAAAGCCAAGTGTGCAAGGAACAACTGATAATTGACAGTGTGATCATGGAGCAAACTAGAAAAGAACATAGAAATCTTCATACCTGTTTCATAGATTATAAAAAAGCATTCGATTCTGTACCACATAGCTGGCTAACGAAAATTCTGCAAATATATAAAATTAACCCAGGCCTTCGTCAGTTTCTTGCAAAAACCATGAAGACATGGCGAACCAACATACACCTTACAACTCAGGACGGCCATATGCAAACGGAGGAACTACACATACGACGTGGTATCTTCCAGGGCGATTCCCTCAGTTCACTTTGGTTCTGCCTGTGTCTAAATCCACTCTCCAACGCACTGTACAACACAAACTATGGTCTCAACATCAGACACCAGAAAATAAATCAACACAGAATCAATCATCTTCTCTACATGGATGATATAAAACTATATGCCGCCACTGAAGTGCAACTGAGAGAATTGCTCAAAATAACAGAAGTTTTTACGTTAGACGTCAGGATGGAGTTCGGAATGAGCAAATGCAATGTCCTTCACATCAATAAAGGCCAATGGAAGAACCATTCCGAACAGGAAATAGTAACTGACCAAACCTTGGATAACATGGGCAAGGACGAAACGTACAAGTACCTGGGTTTCAATCAGAATGTTAAAATAGACCACAGCCAAATCAAGGCGCAACTTAAACAAGAATTTAGAGACCGCCTCATTAGGCTACTGAAAACGAAATTGAATTCTAGAAACCTCACAAAAGCAATTAACACACTGCACAATGCGTGCAAGGAAAGGCTGACCGTAGGCAGAAAACAAGGGGGCAGAGGAATTATAGACATACAGTCTCTTCACACAATGCAAATAAAAACACTCAGATATTTCTTCCAAAGCAGACAAACAAACTTACATGGAGCAATAGTAAAAGCAGACAAAAACTATACACCCCTTAACCTCTCTTGTCCAGAACACGTAGCAGACACATACAATCACATCCAATCACAACAAGAAAAAATAAACACCTGGTCGCAGAAAGCACTCCACGGCAAACATAGATACCGTGTCACACAAGACCACATTAACGAAAAACAGTCATACACCTGGTTACAGGATGGCCAGCTGTTTCCAGAGACGGAGGGTTTCATGCTTGCCATCCAAGACCAAGTGATGGCAACACGAAACTACAAAAAATACGTAATTAAAGATCCATCCATAACAGACGATAACTGCAGAAAATGTCACCAACAAAGAGAAACAATAGATCACATAACAAGCGGGACACATTTTTTCCACAGCAAACAAACAAACTTGCATAAGGCAATAGTAAAAGCAGACAAAAACTATACACCACTCGCCCTTTCTTGTCCAGACCATGTTGCAGACGCTCACAATCACATACATTCACAACAAGAAAAAATAAATACTTGGTCCCAGAAGGCACTCCATGGCAAACATAGATACCGTGTAACACAAGACCACATTAATGAAAAGCAGTCATACACCTGGCTGCGGGATGGCCAGCTCTTTCCAGAAACGGAGGGCTTTATGCATGCTATCCAGGACCAAGTCATCGCGACACGAAATTACAAGAAGTATATAATTAAAAATCCATCTATCACCGACGATAGTTGCAGAAAGTGCCACCAACAGAAGGAAACAATAGAACACATAACAAGTGGATGCAAGACTCTCGCTGGAACTGAGTACACAGCCAGACATAATTCTGCAGCTAAAATTATACACCAAGCACTGGCCACAACAAACAAACTAACTGAAAACAAAGATCCATATTATAATTACACACCGACCTCAGTACTCGAACACAATAAATTCAAACTATACTGGGACATTGAAATACACACAGACAAAACCATCTCAGCCAATAGACCAGATATTGTTTTTCAGTCAAAGGCAGATAAAGTGACCTATTTGATAGATATTGCGATTCCCAATGACATGAATATCCAAAACACCTACGCTGGGAAGATATCTAAATACGCAGATCTTGCCATAGAAATAAAACGGCTCTGGAAACAAAACAAAGTCATTATTGTCCCCCTCATTATGTCGGTGTCAGGCCTTACACCATACACGTTTACACAACTCCTTCAACAGTTGGACGAAAAGTTACACAAAGCATTCCAAAAGACAGGCGCCAGGGACGCTTATGCATCTCTTGTCGGCGTGTAAGACGTACGCTGGGACGGCTTACGTCCATCGGCACAACGCGGCTCTACGAGTGCTCTACTATCATTTAAGGCACTAATACGGTATCGATGAGACACCGGTGCTGCCATACGCTCCAGGCGATATAGTGTCCGTTGTGGAGAACGAGAGATGCCGGATTTACTGGAACTACTCCTTCCCCACGCTCGAGCTTGTACAGGCAAACAAGCCCGACATAGTCCTTCTCGACCAACAACAGAAGACGATGTTCGTTATTGAGTTTTCGGCGCCTGCCGAGGTGTGTCGGAGCCCGGGCTGCACTTTTTTGTTTTTTCATATAATAATAAAAGGTCTTTATTTTAATCATCCTCGGCGGAGTCCAGCAGCTGCTGTTCTACTCAACCCAGTACCAATCATTGTTCACAGTAATAATTAATAATTTATTAAAATATTAAAAAACGTTAAACACATCATACACGTAAAATATTAAAATATTGAACAGATCAAACACATCAAAATTACACTAAGTGCACAGTATACAGTAATGAATAAAATTAAAACACAATTTACAAAGCCAGAAGATGTTCTTTAACCCGATTTTTAAATATTTGGTGATTAAGAAGATCTTTAAAATTGGTAGGAATTCCATTATACATTGAAGCTGCATTATAGCTAAATGAACGTTTATACAAAGGTGTTTTATGTTTTTCTAACAGTAATAAGTGAGTGTTTCTGGTATCCACATTGTGGATCTCAGAAGCTGGATGAAGTTTATCACATAAATAGGATGGAGTTTTATGTAACAGAGAGTACTCCAGAGGCTATGCATGTAAATACAGAAAAACTGGAGTACTTAAATGTGGTAGGGCATTTAAGTGTGTATGCACGTAATCCTTGAACAAACAATTGCAATTTGCTTGAACGTCTCCAACACCGACGATAAAAAAACATAGATCACGCCATTCATTCATAATTCTCACCCCACAGATTTTATTGCCAACATAGTTTGTGGGCAAGCAGGGCCGTATATAACCTCCTCCAAACCCCCCCATGAGTATTCTCATGAATGAAATAACTACTAAAATAATACAAAATAAAAATAATCAAGGATGCTTTCTCCAAGCTTAGTGATTTATTCTGCTACTAACCAATCCCTGGGCGCTTATTAAACATTAGCAGCTATACAATCTATACAGATTTTAAGCAAATTAAGACATTACATATCCTTTTATACATGAACCCCCCCTAAGGTCACCATGAACCCTCTCCATGGTTAACGCCTAGCTACGGCCCTGTGGGCAAGGAGAGTGGAGGGACAACCTAACCCAACCCAAAAATCTTTTACACATCTTTTATCTATGGGAGCATGGCCGACTCAGGGTTGCCAGATGAATTTTTTTTATTTCCCTAGATTTTTGACTTCAAATTCCCTAGATTTCCCTAGATAAATATATGTAATATATTTTGGGGTATAAATGAATTATTAGTCATTCAGTATATATACAATTCTTTATTTTTTATTTTTCAATATGCCAAAAAACGTACATCTACATTAAATACATATACAAACAAAAAATGTTATAATACCAAGACGCAGGCTGTTAACAGCACTGGTCTGTACTTTTGTGGTGGTCAATTGTCATTTTGATTCCACCGATCATTAGCCTGACTGGGGAAATAGCGAAAGCGCTGGCCGTTTGATACGTAAACAACAGTGGTGTCAACAAAACAGTAATTGGCGTGTTTTTATGGATTTTTACTTACACATTTGCACAGCTGTACGGCACTAAAATTCCGATAAAACACGGCAATTTTGGTTGATCGGTTATCTTCTAAATTACAAAAATGTTTACTTTTCATTAGAACAGGGTTTTTTAAATAAAATTGTATAAAAAACAGCAATTCGTTTCTTATTGACACTACAATCACTTGCCTCCTATTGGTATTGACACAACTGAGCTAAGAACTTACTGAGCTGCTTATTTTCAATTAAAAACAGACTATAGTTTAAAATCAGTCTGTTGTTAAAAAGACAAAAATTTATTTACTAGTTTTTATTTAATGATTAGCTTAGCCATTTATCTCTCCTTCATGAAATATATCAGTATTTCCCTATTTTCCATATTAAAAAGACGAAAATTCCCTTTTTCCAAAAATGGCGGCCACCCGTAAAAACAGGTCCGCCATTCTAGCGGTACAAAACTCACTACAGGAACCATCCTTTGAAATGTTTGTAAATTATTGTCTTTATTCTTATAAATATAACCAGCCCTTCCGAGGAATACCTTTCACCCACTTCTGTTTATGTCCTTTATTGGAAGCACAATTGCTAGTGCAACCTGGTACTACACACTTTGCAGGCATCTTTTTATCTTTATAGTTTCGTTTGTGCAGGTAAATAAGTAGAAAAACATTAAAAATCACCTTCCACTCTTCAGTTTTTACTCTGGAAGGTTATGTTTGTTTTTTTTTATTTTTATTATAGAGGGTTTGGGAAATCGGCTTGATCGCAAGGACAGAAAACACTCACACACCCGGAAGTGTGGGAGAGAGTCTGCCCGCCCGACATTGAACCAGCTTGATTCCTCTGATCACATGTCCAATGGACGCAACCACGTCCATCCGACATGTCATCACGGCCCGACCGGCTAAAACCCGTTCCCTCTTCCTTACCTCTGATGCTATATCTCCATCTGCACCGGGCATCATCGTGAACGATATTCTTCGCAGTGCAAGATGAGGTAATGATTAAAACCCACTTATGAATAACTTCCAATCCTCATTTATCCTTGAAGGCGCTCCTCTTTCTCCTTTGCAGAGAGTATTTTGTTGACCATCTCATGTATGATGGTCCATGCTTCTACGCTGGACAACATCAACGGGACCATAGTCTCTGGGGTCAGCTCCCCATCCAGTTTTTGACTTGCCTCCTGTCTGTATGCCCCCCATCGGTCGCACAGAAACAGGGCATGCTCGGCTGTATCTTCCGCCTCGCAGTGCAAGCATCTTTCGTCCATCACCCGTCCTATCTGTTTCCTATACACTCGAAAAGGCCCGTGCCCAGACAGTGCCTGCGTTAGGAAATAGGACGTCTGCCGATGGCTGCATTCCGCCCATTCTTTTATCGACGGTATTAGTCGTTTCGTCCACTGTCCGACATCAGTGGTCTCGTTCCATATGCTTTGCCACTTACTTGCTGTCAGCCTTTTAGCCTCAGCTCGGCTTATCGCATTGCCAGCTTGATCATGGCGGATCAGTGTCCTCTCTTCGGCCAGCAAGTATAATGGTGGTATCGCCGTTATAACTTGCAAGGCTCTAGTAGATACCGTGCGATAAGCACTGGCCACCCTTAGCAGAGACTTTCTCTGTCTAAGACCTTCTGATACCTTTTCCTTTTCGTGGCTTTACACCACACAGGAGCTCCGTATAGGACGACCGACTGTACAACCTGGCACAGTAGTGCCCTTTTGTTGCTACTGGGCCCCCCTACATTTGGCATCAGTCGCGACAGTATCGCCGCCTTCTTCTCAGCCTTTGTCACTACTCGTGTAAGGTGTTCTCCATAACACCTCTCGTTATCCAGTGTGACTCCGAGGTACACTATGGACTTGCTTGGCAGGACCTGCGCTCCCTTTAGTTGAAAGACCACGTTAGCTCTCTTGCTCCTTGGGCCGCGCATTATAACTGCCTCTGTTTTCTCAGGAGCCAACTTAAGCTTGTGATCGCACATCCACCTGTCAATCTTGCACACTGATGCATTGGCTGTATGAACCAGCTCTGCCTGTTCATTTGCCACGATAACTAGTGCCAGATCATCGGCGTATGCTACCGCCTTTACGCCGGTGGGCAGCGGAAGCTTCCGCACCCCATCATACAGGATGTTCCAAAGTAACGGCCCTAAAGCAGATCCTTGGCGGGGTCGACTTGCATTGACCATCCTTTCGAAGTTTACTTCCTGTGGATGGTAAATAAGAGTTGTCGAGTGTCTGCCTTCTCGCAGCATATAAGGGGGGTATATGCGGGCACCGCTGAGCGCGAGATATAGGATCCAGCACAATAAAAGAAAATGTTTCCTTTATCTTGCGTCCAAATGGCATTCCAACCGGGGCACGGCTGGTGGGGGAAATGATGGACTCCGTACAAGAAACGAAAAAGGGGTTCGTCATTTCCGTTATCAGCGCCCAACAACCAGCAGTGTAACGATCCCGGAAATACTGCTGTCCCAAGCTCCTATCCTCTCCCCTGCAAGGCTATGCCGTGGGAGATCGCACATGAAGAGATCTCCGGTAGGTTCAACCATGACGGACAGGCTGGCAGTGTTTCCTTAACCTTTCCTACCTAACCTCTACCCCCCAATCCCGAAGCCTCATCGACAGATGGATGGACGACGATGACGCAGCCACGGAAACGAACAACGAGAAGGTTAATAACTGGAACCAACGGACCAAGCGCCAGTTCGGAGGCACATAGCGTAACCGCAACCGGCACTTCAACGACCACAGTAGGGCGAAGCTGTGAGATGTCGTGCCGACTTGCGGCCGCGGAGCTTGCCTTCATTGGCTGGCTCGCGAGGAGAAAACCTCTTTAAAAAATCCGACAGCGAAGTCGCCAAACCTTTGGGGCACCTGGGCCACCCCATAGTATACAGTCCCTTACCCTCGGAATGAGCGTCACCCGGGGGCGGACCCCATTATTTCGTCTCAACTTGTGGGAAGATATGGAAAATGAAAATAAAAATTCAAATATAGGAGATAAGGAGGAGAGGATTTTTGCCAGGAAGAGCTTATTAGCGCGTACACCACCAGAGCGTTCCAGGGCAGCATCTATTTCCGGACTAAGTGGAATAGAAAGGGACAAACAGTGTCAGAAAAGGAAGAGGTTAGAACTGTCCAAAGAGACGGAAGAGACCGAGCGGGACGTGCTAAAGGAATCTGCTGAGCTAAGAATGCTCATTTCAGGGATTGAAAATAAGGCTAAGGTATTGAAAAATTTAATAACACTTATCCCAAACACTCAAGGAGATATTAAAAAGGCTATTACAGAGTTGGGCAGGCAAACAGAGACCCTGTCTAGAAAGTGCGATAAGTGGTTTGAAAATATGATACATTGCCCAAAAGAAGATAAAAGGGAAGTCGACACCAACACCATAGGTTTACAAGTGGATATGGCAAGTGAGCAAATTGAGCAGAGGAGAGCTGAGTCGGAAAAGGTAGAAAAAATACACAGCGCTATTGGGGATAGTACTAGCTTCGCAGACGTGTCAAATATTTTGGACGAAACGTGGCCCGAGGAAATATTCAGAGTCGCTAAGATAGGAACGGGGATCATTCCTAAGGTTTACGCAGAGTCAGATCTGGCGCTCTTCATAGATCCAAAAAATCCAGAAGAGAAGGGAGGAACAAAACAAGTAATGGAACTTTATCCAGAGGTAGCAGAGCTATGTAGAGACAATGGATTGCCGAAGAAGAGGTGGAATACATAGCGAGTACCACCAAAGTCTCATCAAGCAAGGATATAACGCAGAAAGAGAAAACACGGTACGTATATTTGCTTCCTATGACGGTTGACAAGGGCGGTGTTAATAGCATGGAAATAGTTTACAAGCTTCTGCAGAAAACTAGAGCCCTAATGAGTGAAAAGCAGAGAAAAGAATTAGGAGTTATTCTGCCTGAGGGACTAGACAAGGAGTATGTGAGAAAGCTGATAGAGATCATTTTTAAATCGGGTGAACTGAAGGTCAGTTTATGGATGGCGCGCGATAGGATGAAAGAGAGGGAGAAACAGGCGAACAGATCTGAAGCGGTAAACCCTCAAGTTAGAAACACCTCAAGTATAATAGTAAAAGCCGATAAGGTCCCTTACGCAGAGCTGCTGAAATCAGTAAAAAGTAAAGTAGACATAGGAGATTTGGGCATTCAGGTCAAAAACGTTAGAAGGACCTTTAAAGGAGACTTGTTGGTAGTCGTAGAAGGAGTAATTGGACAGTCCGAAACTCTCAAGAAGGCTATAGTAGACAACGTCAAAGAAGCAACGGTACAAATGCAAAGAAGTGAGACCACATTCTTCGTGTACGACATCGACGGAGATACTACTATAGAAGGGGTACAAAGCGCTCTTAATAAGGAAATCGGCCAGCCCCCTCAAAGCACGGCGTTAGTCGCAGTGAAAACCCTGAGGCAGGGAAAATATGGCAATCAGACAGCTACAGTCACAGCATCGAAGCCCGTAGCCGCAAGTCTACTTAAGAGAGGTAGTATTAAAATAGGATGGACGAACTGCCAGTTAATGGAGAAAATCTCCCGGTGCTTTAGATGTCTTAAGTATGGCCACAAAATGCAAGAGTGTACAGGAGAAGACCGCTCTAATGTATGTCTAAACTGCGATCAAGCAGGACACAAAGTGGCACAATGCGCCAACGAAGAGAGTTGCATCAAATGCAAGGGTGGTAACCATCGAGCAGACTTTACGAAATGCCCTCAGTATCGAAAGATGGTTGCAGGCATAATCGCAGGGAAACACAAGCATCATTAGAATATTGCAAGCAAACTTGAACAGGTCAAGCGCTGCTCACGACTTGGCTTTCGCGACAGCCAGTGAAGAACGTGTAGACATTATTGTGGCGTGTGAACCCAATAGAAAAATTTGTGAAAAACCAAGTTGGTATTCAGACACTCGCCTAGATACCGCAGTATACTTCTGCTCAAAGCAGCTGCAGCTGGAAAAAATTCATAGAGGAACAGAAGTTGTATCAGTCCAATTTAAGACCTTCTGTCTTATATGCGTATATATCTCCCCAAACATAGACCTTCAAGCTTATCAAGATTACCTAGACGTCCTGGATATGGAAATCAAGAACAGGAAAGGCGATAAAATAGTTTTGGGGGATATGAATGCAAAATCGGTAGCTTGGGGATCCCCTGTAACAGATAACAGAGGAAGAATGTTGACAGATTGGGCGTCAAGTGTCGACTTAGTTATTCTGAACAAAGGAACAACCCCTACCTTTCAACGGGGACACAGTACGTCTTTTATAGACCTCACGATGGCCACGCCCAAGGTAGCAAAGCGAATTACACCCTAGGAGGTATTAGAGAATGAATCTTTAAGTGACCATAAGCACATCCTATTCAAGATTAATACACAGGATTGAAGAAGACCAACAGTGGAGAAGCAAAGGGTGTTCCTCAATAAAAATAGCTACCTGACCGCTGTCTAATATAATCAAGAAGCTGGATGATACTTCCCCGAGTCTGAATACGTGCGTGGCCGCTATTCAGGAAGCTGTTGCAGAAAGCGCGATACACCGAGGTCACAGACAAGGAGCTCGCGTTCCTTTCTGGTGGAACTCAGAAATAGAGGACAAGAGAAAAGAGTGTACAGCAATTAGACGAAAATTAACGAGGATGACAAGACAACGGCAAAACGAAGGGGTATGTGAAGATCTGAGGCAGGAATATAAGGAAAAAAAGAAGCAGCTGCGTAGACTAATCGAAACATCTAAAAGGAAGCTATGGAAAGAAGTCTGCGAGGAGCTTAATGACGATATTTGGGGAAAGGGGTACCAAATAGTTACCAAGCGCATGCTCAATCAAAGAGCTCCAAACATGCCACACGAGCAAAAGAAGGAAATTGCGATGCAACTGTTTCCAGTGAAGCTAGACTTCATTGAATCCCGTGAAAGAGTAGAGGTTATGGATCTCTTCACGCTGGAAGAGCTGCAAAATGCGGGACAGAAATTAAAGCCGGGCAAAGCAGCTGGTATAGATGCAATCCCTCCAGAGGCGGTCAAGTATGCTATTGAAGAGCTACCCGATTTTTTGCTTCCATTATCCAATTGGCTGCTGGAAAGGCAAGAAATTCCAGATATTTGGAAGACAGCAAGACTGGTTCTTATCCCTAAGGGCGACTGCTCCTTTAGACCCATATGTCTGCTGAATGCGATATGTAAAATCTATGAACTGCTCATTGTGGGGCGTCTAGAGAAGGCACTGGAACTGAACAATGGTATATCGCCAAACCAGTATGGTTTCCGCAAAGGAGGAACATCCAAAGCAATTAAATACTTAGGTGTCATGTTATCCACAGGATGTTCGTTTGGAGCGCATATTGCGAAAACCGCCCAGAAAGCGCAGGGAAGGGCTGCTGCACTTTCAAGGATCCTGCCTAACATCGGCGGACCCACCAGCAGTAAAAGACAAGCGCTCTGCAATGTGGTACATTCCATTGTCTTGTATGGTGCTCCAATTTGGCACGAAGCTGTAGCGGTGAAGAAGCACTGTGAGATATTGAAAAGGGTGCAGAGACAAATGATGTTGAGGGTGGCGAGTGCGTATCGCACGGTCTCGGCTAGGGCGCTGCAGGTGGTGGCAGGGATTGTACCAATTGAGTTGCTTGTGGACGAACGAAAACGCCTTTACGATAGAGTGGACGGAGGAACGATTACGGCAAAGCAGGAGGAAAGAAAAGTGTCAATAGTAAAGTGGCAGACAATTTGGAACAACACAACTGACGTGGCACAATGGACGAAGTACCTGATCCCAAACATAGATCCGTGGCTGACATGCCCGTATAGGAGAACGGATTACTTTCTATCGCAGTTCCTCACGGGACACGGATCGTTCCGAGCCTACACAAAGAGAATAGGCAAAGACTCAGACGATAACTGTATATACTGCGGAAAGAACGATACAGCGAAGCACACTATACTACTGTGCACGAGATGGGATGAGTACAGACGAGAGGCGGCTACAATAATTGGTGAGATTCCAGCGGCAGACAAATTGATTGGAGTCATGATTTCCAAACACATTTATTGGAAGACCCTATCAAAAATGATCAACGAGATAATGTCTAAAAAGGAAAAAGAGGAATACGAATACCGAAACAGGGAAAAAAACGATAGGAACAACGAGCACCCGAACTCCTAATCCCTAACGGGGGAGGGGAGATGTAGGGTAGAGTGCATTAGAAAATAAAGGAAGACTGAAGTAGGAGTAACTCTGACGTATGTCGAGGACGACGTTTCCGGAGCGACTCCAGCGTTTCAGGGGGGCCTCTTGCCTGGTGCGTGCACCAGCTACGTCCCTTTAAAAAAAAAAGCAGATCCTTGGGGCACCCCTGTTGTCATAGAGATTTCGGTTCCGGCAATGCAAATTGATCCGGAGTCTAGGTAGCTGCTTATAAGATTCCTTAGGTATTTTGAAATCTTCAGCTTTCCTAGTTCCTCCATAATCATGCTCCACGAGGCTGTATTAAAAGCATTGCGGACATCCAGCGTCACCAACGCACACCATTTCTTTTTGGTATCTTCCGCAATCCTCGTCACCGTTTCCAGGGCATCGATGGTGGATCTCCCCGAGCGGAAACCGAATTGACATGGCGAGAGTCCTCCTGCCTTTTCGATCTCTTTCTCGAGCCTCTGTCTTATCAGGATTTCGTACAGCTTTCCTATGGTATCCAGCAGGCAAATTGGCCTGTATGAAGAGGAAAGCTCTGGTGGTTTTCCGATCTTGCTAAGCAATACCACGTTTGCCCTTTTCCACGCCTTTGGTACGGTTTGCGTACTCAGAAGGTGGTTAAATAGACGGGATAGCAGCTGTGGTGCTGTAGATGCAATAACCTTGATCGCCTCAAGAGGGACACCATCTGGCCCAGGAGCTTTACCATTTTTCATCTTCCCCGCAGCCGCCTTAATCTCCTCCACCGTAAAGATCTCCGGATTCTTTTCGGTACTGTCCGTCTCCCAAGCTTCCGAAGTACTTGGGAAGAGCTCTCTCACTATCTCTACCCTTCTGTCGTTACTTAGTAGACACGGTGACGATTGCTTGATCATCCTTTTGGTGATCAACTTGTACCCTTCACCCCAGATGTCATGTTCTAAGTCTTCGCATAGTTCTTTCCAGTGTTTGGATTTTGAAGTACAGATCAGACCTTTTATCAGCTTCTTCTTGGCGGCGTATTCCTCCTGTAGTGCAGTTATGACTGCTTGAGGCTGGTGGTTTCCACGTCGTATGCGCGACAGCTTACGCCGTACTTGAAGGCAGTCCGCCCTAGCAGATTCGATTTCCGAATTCCACCAGTACGGTACCATAGCGGTCTTGGCACTCCTTTTGATGGTACTTTCTTTAAGAACGGCTTGTATCAGCCTCGTGTACCGCTGTTCAGAGACGCTTTCCATGGTATGCAAGGACTCAAGTCTACGGGTAAGTGCCTCTTGGAATTTGGTGACATCAACGAAAGGCGTGTGGCGCTCCGTTGATCTCCTTTTAACTTTGAGTTTCATGTCCATCTCAACATAGATGTACCTATGGTCACTCAAAGTTTCGTCTTCCAAGACCTTCCACCTTTGAATGCGCTTAGCTAACTCCTGCGATGCTAGAGTGACGTCGATGAACGAACACGAATCTCTTCTGCAGAAGGTAGGCAGCAAGCCATCATTCAACACTAGCATGTCCATCGCCGCTATCTACTCGCATAGGACTCTCCCCCTTTTATCTGTAATTGGTGACCCCCAGTCTGCAGCTTTAGCATTTAAATCGCCAAGAACAAGAACGTCTCGGCCCGCCGTAGCTACATCGTGCCAGAGCGTCTGCATATACTTTTCGTATGTCTCCATACTATATTTGGAGAGCAGTAACAACAGAAGTTCGTCAGTTTATCGAGATTCAGGCGTATATAGCCATCTCCACTAACCACCGAATTTACGACGATACTCCTATTTAGAATATACGCCGCTACGTCGTTGTTGTTGTCGGTGTATCACCTGGATTGACTGCAGATTTTCCGATTTGGCTCCGATACTAATATTAGGTCAATGTTCTTCTCCATGGCCAGCGCATGAGCCATGTCATGCGCTGCACGCGACCTGTTCAAGTTAGCTTGAAGTATCGTCACCATTTACTGTTCCATAGTTTCTACCTCGCAGTCCGAGAGATCTCCTTCGGTCGCTACGGACTCCAGAGGTTTCGTCCGCGTTTTTCTCTTTTGTTTGGCTTTTAATGCCTTTTTATATACAGGGCAGGCAAAAGAACCTGCTCTGTGTCCTTCGACAGCACATATCGGGCAGAATGCCGGGCTTTTACATTCGGCCTTCTTGTGCCCCGTCTTGCCGCAATTTAGGCATAAATTCTGCCTATTTTCTCCCCTGCATGTGCTGGCTTTGTGCCCGATGCCCCAGCACTTTCTGCACTTTTCGATAGAGACTCTTTCCTGTGCCGTGCACATCACGATACCCAGCTTGAAACGTCCCTTACTTGTCAATTCATCAGCCAGTTTCCTTGAAGCGAGGACAGTGGCTACCTGATTGCCATTTCTTGTAGGCCTCAAGGCTTTCACCTGTTTGCTTCCGCCGTTAACTATCTCGCGAAGCGCGCTTTCCACTTCTGCTCCGGAGGTAGCACCATCTATGCCGCGCACATGCAGGGTAACCCTCCCGGAATGCCTGGTGTGGATTCCTTCTATTGGAAGTTTTCCAATAGCGTCTCTTAATTTCTCAGCTCCCCCACCCGTCTTCGGAACCGTGAGCAATAGTTCTCCATTTTTCGTTTGCCTGATGGTTTGAACAGTCATCTGGAGGTCGCTTTTCTTCGCCTCCTCTTTGACTTTCCTCAGCAGCTGCAAGTAATTCATGTCCTTCGCAGAGACTATTATAGCTTCTGTATTGCTCCTCTGCCTGTTCCTATCGTTCGGTTGCGATGATTCCTTGGCTTCATTGGCCCGTCTTCTTGGGAGTGAATATATTCCTATATTCACGTTGGTTCCCGCAAAAACAAACTCAACGAGCTTTCGGAATCTGCTTGCCGTTGGGAGGTCGGCGGCTGGAATCGCAATATCTAGCCGCTGCTCTTTAATGGCGCAATCCCTCAATTCCATAAAGTTATGGAACGTTTTACGCTCATCGTCGTCCATAAGTACTTTATAGACGTACTTCTTGTTTATCTGCTGCGGCCCTTTACTTTTGGCGACGCAAGCTTCGTACTTCAGGTACGCAAAACCGTCGGCCCCACCTTCCTCTTCTCCGAGGGTCACGATTTCTGGGTATCTGGACCTAAAATGCCAGTTTATCCCTTTGTCGTAGCTGTGTCCTGGCTTGGTACCTAGTACGAGGTCACTTTGGCACGTTTGGCCCCATACCGGGTTAGCTATTACCTCTTAGGTATTTAGATACGTTCTTTCTGGCCATTGCTTCTTTTCAACTTCTACAAAAACGTTGTAGTCGTCGTGACCTCTAGTTATGGTCGAACGTAGCTGCCTTGCCAGTTCGTCTTCCCCGCTTTTTCTGCTGTGCCACACACCCTCCGTCTGTGTGGCCACACATGCCGTTGCACGTGCTGCAGTCTGAGTCCCCTGCGTCGCTTTAACTTTTCAACTAGCCTTCCGATTTCGTCAACACCTCTCTTAATTGAGGTTTTGGTATCGACGTTAATCGTTAGGATCGATTTTAATTCTTCGATCTTTTCGGTCAGCTTCCGTATAATGGGTGAAGAACTGTCGCGGTCTTCAGCTACTGCCTGGTCCTGTCTTTTCCGTTTTGCTGGATTGTCCAAAGACTCCTCCGTACGTCTAAGTTCCAGCTCTGAGACAGATATCGATCTTCCTCTCGGAGGACTTCTTGGAAGAAGGTCCTTCCTCCTAAAGGGATTAACACGCTCTTTAACGCCTAGGGTCCGGAGTCTTTTCTTCTAGTGAAAGCGGCCTGGTCGCCTACCGCAGAAATCCGAACGCTTTGTTCGTTGGTCATAGTGTCAGTAGCAGTATCCTGCACCTCGGCCTGACATCCCGCCGAGAGTGCTGAGCAGTCGCTGGATAACGGTCGGGCGGGACCTGCTCGCTCACCCGCGATTCCGACCGGAACTGGGGATCCGACCCCCTGCTCCGTAAATAATTTCCCTATACGTGTACCTTCCATATTAGATAAATTGGGTCCTTGTCCATCGCCGTGTCGTCATCATATGGTACCAGGTCGCTGTATGTTCCCTTCCATACTCATCACCGTCTCCTCGCCAGGTCGTCCTCGTCCTCGTAGCACTACCAAAGAGGCAAGCTCGGACTTAGCTATCCCAGCCAGCAGAACGCGGGAGCCCTCGGCCCACCGACGCCAACCAAGCGCAGTACGCGCGTTGTAGGCATCGGTATGACGAGAGCCCCTCTGCTCCGAAGGCCAGCGCCCTCTTCGGTTTCCACATGATCCGCGAGCAATATTTACTATTGCCTACCCAGAAGAGCGAGACAAGCATTTCGCTGATCAAGAGTCGCCTCACCCCTCTGGGGACACCCTATCAGCCATCGGGACGCGCCAGGTAGGTCGTGGACAAACCTCCGCCAAAGCCTCCGTCACAAGATTGGGGCTGCGCCTGCCTCCTGTGGGGGAACTTTGCCGCTGGAAGGTTATGTTTGTGGAAGCACAATTGCTAGTGCAACCTGGTACTACACACTTTGCAGGCATCTTGTTATCTTTATAGTTTCGTTTGTGCAGGTAAATAATTAGAAACACATTAAAAATCACCTTCGAATCTTATTTTTCACTCTGGAAGGTTACACTAATGACTTAGCAATAAATAAAAGCTCGGCCCCCGATTCAGTGTTGCCATATTTCAACGCTCCGGCCTAGTGAGTAAAGTCGGCCATGGCTGAACACATTCAGAGTCTACATAGCATGAGAAAACTGTACAAATTGGATGGTACATATTTAAATTCCCACCCCACAAGAAGTAACTGATATTGACACCATATAAGGGATAGTAGGGTCAATTCGCCAGTACGGCCACTACTAGCAGTCGGACAAATGGCACATTATCAAGAATAACTTGAAAATAAAGAAATCTGTACCAGCTAATAAATGCTATTCAGGTTTGTGCTCCGCATTTTTTGTAGATTGAGAGAGTGACAACAAATTATAAAAGGTTAGTAAAATCGCCGGTGAACAATGTATATAATGCTGGTAATGTTGAGTATGCTAAATGTATTCTAAATTCAAGATATAATTTGCCATCCTTTTTTTTCAATGTTTTTAGGTTAAAATCATGTGACCGGTAAATTGGATCATCATTCTGGGGGAAATCCAGTTGTCCGACAAGTGTCCGTCTATTGGAATTATGAGGCTCTTATTGTACCATCCTTTTCTACCTAAAGAGCTTACATATACACCCTCTCTTTTCTTATGTAGATAGCGCAGAATATGATTAGACCCTGAGCCATTGGACGGACAATGATATATATGAAATAATACAGATGTTGATCAATAATATCATGTCCGACCACTGGACCGACACGTCTGAGACCGGCACCAATTTCATAGCATTCCGGTAGTCGGCCACTACCATTTTCCCGCCATTTTCTGTTGAGGTTATTGATTGAAATTTTCTGTTTTTCCTCATTTCAAAAATGAGTACTAAGAAAACAGGCAAGTGTCATCAATATAGTGAAGCAGCTTCAAAGGAAACAGTCGAGGCTGTTAGAAATGGTATGAAATTGCAAGAAATATGTATGATATGCGGAGTTTCAAAATCAACTGTACATGACCGGATCAATGGAACACATGGGACCAATTTCTTTTTTGCCGACTGGTGAAAAGTGGATTTCTTATTAAAAAGCAAGAGGTATTAGATACTGTCCAGAAAATTGTTTTTCTTTACTTGTGTCATCGGCATCGACTGCTCCGGTCATTAGCCACGTGTTCTGTGTAGGCTTTGTTACTGTTTCACGGCGCCACTCTACGAACAGCACTGTTAATTAGAAGCTAACAGTGAAGGCTCAGGTGGGAATTCTTCGCTGAGCTTTTTTATGGATATTTATTTTTGATTGAAAAAACCAGAAATAAATTTCCGCCTCTAACGAAAATCGAACCCGCGGGACCTTCCGGGCACGAGCCCTCGACCCTAACCATTTGGTCACCCCCCCCCCCATAGAACTTTCATATATTGAGGTTTCTAATATGGACTATACCACCGTACATGAACAAAGACAGGTTGGGTCACTCGCCGTGCCGACTTTGATGCGAGTCTCACAAATGCGGCCGCCTCGATTTTTGAGAGGTGTTCCCTTCGTGCGGTCTCGTTTATTTACAGGGAATCGGACTGTGCGATATTGTCGTCGTCAACGGTCGACGTTCACTTTACTTATAGATCCGATCGATTGTATCCCGTGCACCGTGTCGCGTGTTAGGTGGTGTTAGGTGGACTGACCCTGTAAACCACAGCTGTTAGCGTTCGGCTACTGCTCGATATCAGCGGGCGCCAGATTTCGCCAGCTTGCGTAGTATTCGAGAGCAGAGTTGGAAAGGCAACATTGGGGGCGGGGCTTGAGTGACCCTACTTGTCTTTGTTAATGTATGGTGACTATACTTATGATTTTTGTGATGAATCCAAATATTTAGTGTTGGCTCAAGGAAAATTTTTTGCAATAGACATGAGATGTGAAATATTTACTCTTATTTATTGGAGATACCTCTATATATTTTCAGTTATTTTCTGAGTTTGCTTCAAAGTATTTGTTTAATATGTTGTTTTGTAATGTCTAGTTTCATATTTTCCTATTTACTTCAATGATATATAAGCTCAATAGCATTATTTGAAATATCCACTTCATCAGTACCACTTAAATACAGCTCTGTCCAAAATCGTCCAATCATGTGGTGTCCGACAACTGGAAAACAGTTGGTCGACCATTGGCGTAGACTGTCCGACAAATGGCAAAATAGCACCTTTTTATTTTAAAAAATTATAAAAATTAATAGAAACCTTTATAACGGTCGTATTTGTTTTCAGTGGAAAGCTAAAAAGATGCATTACCGCCTACAAAAATTGCATTTCAATTATCCTGCACGGAATTTCTCTAATTACACTTCAAATTCTAACTTCTCCTAAACTGTCCGACCACTGGCGAACTACGAGGGTTGCTCTATACCTCCGTCAATCCACCAGTACGCAGACAGCTGTGTCACGCTTATTAGCGATCATCAGTGCGCCATAGGTCGATCGGCGGAAATAGAGAGCATCAATTCTTTCATGTCACCCAGACATGTGAAGCATGTTGTAGCAAGTGACAGAAGGTTCTGCCGGTGCACCATCTGGCACCCGAAGGTAAAGGCAAACCAAGGAAATCGCTGCACAGCAGCATAGATTTCTTGGCGGGACGCCACGGTGCGTCCGCTTGGCCACCAGAGAGCGCAGGTTTTTATACGCTACTGCGTATGAAAGCCGATATACGAGGGTTGCTCTATACCTCTGTCAATCCACCAGTACGCAGACAGCTGTTTCACGCTTATTAGCGATCTGACCCTATAAACCAGAACAAATACACATTATCTTAGTCACCACCAACTTTAACATATCTGCAGATACATTTCAATATATTGAGTCGATTAATCATCTTCGAAGGGTAATTTTTGTATACAAATATTTTCAAAATAATCTAGTTCCAAAGTTGAAAACAAATTATAAAATAGTACCAGTACAGCACTTTATTAACTTATAACTATATAAAAACACATCCATAAAAAATACAGGGTCTGGCAGCGAGGTATGGTGTTTATTAACTGGCTGTTACGTGTGGCAGTGTCGAGCGAATGTTTTCGCTTTGGTTGATACCTACTCTTACGTGGATGCCATTTCAGTAGCTATGGACAACACGTTTATTGAAACTGGCCGCTCTGTGGTGCTCACACAGCGACGAATTCGAAACCACTTTAATCTTAGTTGGCATGGTCGCGTTCCAAAATGCGATACCATTTTGAAGTGGGTGAACAAATTTCAAACCACAGGATCATTGAGACCTGGGATTGCACGGGGAGGAGAACGGACTGTACGAACCCCGGAAAACATTCAAAGGGTGAGACAAGCGGTGGAAATCAGCCCATTTCTATCCATATAAAATTATGGTTGTCCAAAAATTGCTACCAAATGACTTTGTGAGGCGGCAGAGATTCGCAGAAAGGATGTTGGAATTACTGGAAGACAACATCGTTTTATTCACGAGTGACGAGGCTCATTTTCATTTATCGGGGGTGGTAAATAAACAGAACTTCCGATACTGGGCATCCGAAAACCCACGAGAGCTGCACGAACAACCTCTGCACTCTGATAGAGTAACTGTTTGGTCTGCTGTATCTCGGACTTGCATTATTGGACCATACTTTTTTCGTGAAAACGGACGAACAGTATCTGTCAACACAGATCACTACCTCGCCATGTTGCGTTATTATTTTCTGCCAGAACTAAGAAGATTAACCTAAAACAGTTTGGTTCCAACAAGATGGGGCGACTTACCATACGTCGTCAAGAGCAACAATGGACTTCTTCCCGGGCGCTTGATTTCGTTGAGTGGGAATGTCGAATGGCCATCTCGGTCACCAGACCTTTCTCCTTGTGACTACTTTTTATGGGGCTACTTAAAATCCAAAGTTTACATAGACAAACCACGAACTCTTGAAGCTCTTTCCGAAACCATAATGCGTGAAATTCAACGGATTCCTCGTGATATGCTTGAAAGAAGTAGAATTTTGCCACACGCCTACAAGAATGCCTTGACAAAAATGGACGCCACCTAACTGATGTCATATTCCACACTTAAATATGTTATATATTCTGTAATGGCAATACATCACTAATGTATAAATGCAATATACTTTGATAGTCGTTAAAAAATAAGAGTGTGACATTCTTTTAAACACCATACCTCCCTGCCGGACCCTGTATTATTTTAATATCCTGCACATTTAAAGCGTTCAGTTAATAATTTCCAGCACACCAATTGGTCGACTTTGACCAACCGGTCAGTATCTTGGTTAGCATCAAATTTCGTAACAGTTGCAGACTCTATTCTTCTATATCTGAAGTTGATAATGTAGAAGATAACATGGATACAGTAATACCTTGGTTTTCCAGATGTTGGGCTTCTCTGTAAAAAAAGGAGTCTGGTGGATTGACTCAGTACCTCCTTATAAAAAAACGCTTGGTAATACTCACATTGTAAGGAATGTAAAACTTTCAAAATATATATTTTTTTTTTAATTTTAATAATTACGGGCTTATTGAGATTTTATCTAATCTAGCAATGTACAGAGCAAATCAACTGCTTGTCACATGAATAACCATTGCATAAAAGTTAAAGAATATAAAATCATATCTCCTAATTGACGTTTAATGTATTGGGATAACTATGCCTTGGTCTGGAACATAGGAATATTCCAAGTCAGGTACTAGGAAATCTATTATTAAAAATAGCTTTACACTTACATTACTTTTTTCAAAATCCAACTACTATTATAATTAACTAGATCTATAACGTAATAAACAATTCCAATCAAAATAATGTCTGACATACCTCTTTTCAGTAAATGGTCCTTTACTATCATTTTCGCATGATAATAAAACCATTGAAATGGTGTCACCATTATGTCTTATGATTAAATGGTTAGTGAGAGATGCGAAGTTGTATTTCTGTTCTTGTTGAAGGGGCACTCATTGTGAAACTTGTGCTAGAATATAAAAAATAAGTTTATTCCTGTGCCTGATACCAATTATATAATTATTGTGATGATGAATTAAAATAAAATGGAAAATTGCTACCTAGGTCCTAGGTAAACTTTTACATATGATCGTTTTCAATAACTGAAATTTACAGCAGTAGGTTTAATAACTTTCATGAAAAGATCGATATTTAAAATTTGGATTTAATTGGAATTGTGCATACTACACATCAGAATGTCACCAATACATGCTTGTGTGAAACATATATCAATCACCAATAATTAACAATCTCGTATAACTAACATGATAGTTTGTCTTTGAAGTGGTTCACATCTTTTTAACTATAAAAATTGTTTTTTCCAAGTCTATCATATCATGCTATTAACTCTTGTAAATCCACTCTCTTTACTTACCTTGTGCTAGTTGAAGGATCGAACACTTCATGGGCTGGTAGAGGCACCGCATCTCATTTCAGATATCTGCCCCCATTAGATGAAATAGCAAAATTATCTTTGAAATGGTTTGAACAGATTTCAACTCGCTTTGGAAACTGGTGTCCCGCCTCAACACCAAGAGGAGAAAATCATATTTTCCCTCTTCGAGTGTAAGAAGGCAATCTGTTTATTTACATTGGTAAATTTGAAATGGTTGAATAATGAAGAACCCACCGACGATGTTTTTATCGCCGGTGGAAGAACCCCAGTTCCTCAGTACTACGCCTATGGACTTTGCTACAGAATAATTTTATACTCACATGTGAAATCAGTGGCGTATATAGAAATCGATTTCGGGGGGGCGCATCGGAAAAATTTTCATACGTTATAATATTGGCGTATTGTAATCCTAACTTCAGCCTCTTCCAGATGTCAAAACTGAATGCGGGCTGGTTTCGGGGGGGGGGGGCGCCCCAGGCCCCCCCTTATATACGCCACTGTGTGAAATGCTAAATTCCCTGCTTGATGTTGACGTCCACATACTTTACACATCTTCGTCTTTTTTGTAATAACAAATGTCTATTATACAACAATTAGCACTGGAAAACGCAAAATAATCGCCAAAACTTCAACTCAAATAATTTGATGAAACAGCTGATCGCACGTCACCTCACCTGAGTAAAGTGACCATTCGTCCCGGATTTTACGGGATTGTCCCGTTTTCAGACGAGCCATCCCGCATTTACACCGTCCCGGAAAATGTCCCGGATTTTATATATTTCTTTTTTGTATACAGGGTGAGTTTTTAGTACCGGCTCGGTCGATAACTCCACTACTGTAGAAGTAGAAGATATCAAAAAATGTTGTATATAAAAGTTGTAGCCACGGATATGCTCCTTGCTCAGAAAATATTTAGATTTATACAGGGTGATCCGTAACTACGTGGTGATGCAAACATGCATTTTTTTAAATGAGACACCTTATATATTGTCACGACGGCCTCTTTTTCTTCACCCAGGGAATCAAACTCGACGTAACTTTCACCGTTTTACTTCAGAACTTAATACAATACCTCAACCTTATCTCAACTAGATCTCAACTCAACTGACTCCCTACGCTACCCGTAGCACCTTATATATACTTCATCGAACCATCTAGAGCATTCGATGACATTTCTAGAATCGATCAGTCATTCTCGAAAATTCTAGACGATTCGATGACGTTTACACTTCAAAAGATCTAACCTAGCACTTTGACTTTACATCATGTATGACAGTCAATGACAACTAATACAAATACACGAATACCATAATATACAGTATGTTACATTCTTCCCCCCTTAGCGTTCGGCGTCCTCGACGAACAACTTCGATTCCTGTATTACCACAGACATCAGCATAGTCGACCTCCGGTTTTCCACTTTCCGTACATAACCTGTAGACTACGTCGTTGAGGCGCTTCATCACCACGTAGGGTCCCTCCCCATGGCGTTGTGGCTTCGGACATCTACCCTTCCTTCCGTCGTCTGTTGCAAGACCATACCAGATCATCTCGTAACTGCGATATTCTTTGCCCAACTTGCGATTCTCATTTTCAGCTCCAGCAGGATTCTCTTTTCCTAGCTCTGTTATCATTTTCTTCAGTTGCACCTTTTCGCCTTGACGGCTGTCACCTCTCGACACTTCCTTCTTCCCATCACTCAGGCTATTCTCCACTTCCTCTATGAGCCTGCTGAGTTCGTCTTCCACCTGCACAATTCTGTTCTTTTGCTTAACATTCTCGCTTTTGAGTTGCGTGGTCTGGTCCAAACCCCATGATGCGTCCTTGAGTGCAGCGCCAAACTCTGCTCCTATCCTCGGGTTTTCTTTCCTCAGTTGTGCCAATCTCTGTTCTAACTTTACATCGTAAAATGGCTTCGCTAATATTGCGGACACACCCTTCTTTGTATCCTCAGTAACCTTACTCAGTTCTCTCTTCTTCTTATCGATCTCAATTTCCAGCTGTGTAGTCTTCTGCTCCACGTTACTGTTTTCATTCTTCATATGCTTCATCTTGGAGCTACCATACTCTACTTCAGTCAATGCGTTTTCCAGCTCTTTTTTCAGTCGAGCATTCTCATTTTCCAAATTCATCAGTCGCTGTTTAGTTTTACTATCAACTTCTCTTGCTTTAGACAAATCTTCCTTTCGCTTTTTCGCATCATCGACCTCGGCGCTCAAATCTGTTCTCAGCTTCTTGTTTTCTGCTTCAAGCTGCGCCAACCTTTCTCTCAACTCATTCTTCTTGATACCGACCCTTTTGGCTTTGTCATTCGCTTTGTTCAAGTTCTTTTTACAGAATGCATACTCAGCCTCCACCTGATTTATCTTCTGTTTGAGCATTGCATTTTCATCTTTAACTTGGTCGTATTCCCTCTCTGATTTCTTCAACTGATTCAAAGCTTTCAATCTCTTGATTTCGCCCTTCAAAGCAGAGACTTCTTTATTGAGCTTCCTCAAGGCTATTTCGTGTTGTTCGTCCTTCTTCAGCAGATTCTTTCTATTCGTTTCAAACTTGCTTTTAATATGCATACTTCTCCTTTCCTGAGAGGCAAGCAACTGCTTCATCCTATCCCTTTCTGCTCTAAGTTCCCTCATGGCTACTCCGTGTTGTTGTTGAAGTTTGGCAATACTTTCTTCATTCTTCTTTACTAAATTCTTTATGTCTCTGTCAAATTGCTCCTTCATTGAGTTTATCGTGTCTTGCATAGATTTTATTTTGTTCGCATATTCATCCGCTTTTTCTACATCCGCTTGTATCTTATCAGCCTGGGTGCGGCAGCCTACCCTAAGATGCCCCTTCTGTCCACATTTCCAGCATGTAAACTTTTCAGCTCCTTCTAGGCTTGTGCGAACTGGGTTTCTTTGGAAGCTAGCACCTCTTCTTCCTGAAATAAACGGTGTGGCCCTGACTTCTGCTTCTGTATCTTGCTCGACAGCGCGCACCCTCCTTGTCATTCGCATGGCTTTTATGTCAGCTTCAATTTGCAAAGCCTTGATCACAGCATCTTGTAAATTTATGGGACTGGATAGTTTTACCATTCGTTGAACTTCCGCGTCTGCAATGCCTTCGACAAACTGGCGAGCAGCGACGTATTCCTGTGTCTCGATGGGACTGCTGACGAATGCTCGTTTAGCTAGGCTTTGGACTTCGTATGCAAATGTGGTTAAATCTTCCTTCGCTTGTTGTGTCCGGTTATGCAACTGGCCATGCAACAGCTCTGTTAAGTGTGCATCTCCAAAGCGTAACTTTAGTGCAGATGTTATCTTATCATAGTCACGTAGGTCTGATGCGCAGAGATTTTCCAAAATAGCTGCGGCAGAGTCTCTTAACATGGATGTAAGCACACAAGCTTTTTCTTCATTCGACCAGTTATTCATACGTGCGATGTTTTCAAATTGCATATGATAAATGTCCCATGACGTTCTTCCATTGTATGGATAGGGCTTTGCTACTACGCCACTGTGTCTATCAGTAAAAGCAGGTGCTGCAGCTGTTAAACTACGCTCACCTGCACTTAACTCTCGCAGCTCCTCTCTGACCATTTCTTTGACCTGATCTTTCACTTGCTGAAGCTGTTCCTCAACGTGTTTTTCTGATGCTGCTAGCTGCTCCTCAATTGCACTAATACGGTGGTCTTGATTCTCTAATGCTTGACTTACGGCTTGCTTCTGCTCCTCCAACCGAGTCATCACCAGTTCCTGTCCACTCTTCAAGTCTGCGACTGCCTCGTCTTGATGGCGCTTCTGCTCGTCCAACCGAGTCATTACCAGCTCCTGCCCACTCTTCAAACCTGCGACTGCCTCGTCTTGGTGGAGCCTTAGCTTTTCTTCAAGGTTCACGACTGCCTCGTCCTGGTGGTTCTTTAGCTTTTCTTCAAGGTTCACGACTGCCTCGTCCTGGTGGTTCTTTAGCTTTTTTTCAAGGTTCACGACTGCCTCGTCCTGGTGGTTCTTTAGCTTTTCTTCAAGGTTCACGACTGCCTCGTCCTGGTGGTTCTTTAGCCTTTCTTCAAGGTTCACGACTGTTGCTTGCATAACAGCTGCCTGGTTGTCTTGCTCGGCCTTCATTTCTTGTAGCATAGTCATCAATGCACTCATGTCGGACGCCATAGCTCTGGTTACTGGCATTGACTGACGCTGTACTCACTTCTTGATTCCTTTTCTTGGTTTGATTCGATGGATAATCCCACACTTCCGACACCAATTGTCACGACGGCCTCTTTTTCTTCACCCAGGGAATCAAACTCGACGTAACTTTCACCGTTTTACTTCAGAACTTAATACAATACCTCAACCTTATCTCAACTAGATCTCAACTCAACTGACTCCCTACGCTACCCGTAGCACCTTATATATACTTCATCGAACCATCTAGAGCATTCGATGACATTTCTAGAATCGATCAGTCATTCTCGAAAATTCTAGACGATTCGATGACGTTTACACTTCAAAAGATCTAACCTAGCACTTTGACTTTACATCATGTATGACAATCAATGACAACTAATACAAATACAGGAATACCATAATATACAGTATGTTACAATATTATTCCATATTCAAATTCTACTAATGATTTCCGTTCTTACAATATAGGGTATTGTTAAATTATACAGGGTATTTCAAAAGTTATGACCATTTTTATATCCAAATCGCGGTCAAATGAACATACTGTATATCAAAAAGTACCTAATAAATCAAAAATTATTTTTTTCACATGAAAAGATTAAAAATATCCTCTAGTTTTAAAATCGGCTATAAAAAAGCCCGTGACGCATATTCGTATACAGGGTGATGTAGAATGCAAAATCCAGATTTTCTCTTTTTTTAATGTAACCCCCAATATTTTATTATCCCAAAGAATTGATTTTAATATCCTCTTTCATCTTTGTATAGCACTTGTTGTACCTAGGTCCATCAGTTTCCGAGATATTTCGATTTTTCGATAAATTTAAAATATTGCTTCTATTTGTGTACTTACTGAAATTCATTTATTTTGAGAAAGTACTATCTAGCTTGTTTTCTATTTAACAAATAAATAATAAATTATAAGGTCATGATACTATTTGAAATACAAGCAATATCCTACGCGTTTACTACGCTTTTACTACTTTACAGTTATGAGAATGAGACAATGTTGTCATATGTACATTCTCGCGGTGCCATACTATCACAACAATGGAGAAGTTTCCAAAAAAATAAAATTTGGAAAATTCATTATTATCTGATAGTCTATTTCTTCACTTGAAGAACGTCGAAAAAATCAACTGAATATTCCAAAAAACGGCGGAGTTATTCAATTTTTATATTTGCGTAAAGCGACCGCGGAGGCAAAAACCCGTTTGACGTCACATCACATGTCTGGTCGGGACTCCGACTCCGCTATGCATACGCTGCGCTGTACAGTATGCGACATTTAGACTTTAGTGGAACGGCGAAGGTGTTTGTTGTAACGGGCAGACGCCAGTATATTCTTGAAGTATGGAGGAAGGTTACGATCGTGGTGATTCTAGTAATCTTCCTAAAGTGGATGACATGATTATGGACTTTTACTTTCACACCGATAGGTAAGGAGAGTATTGTGATCGTGAAAATTTTCGAATTTGAGATAATACGCTTTTTGGATGTTTTATGATGTCTACATTTAACGAAAATCCACACAACTCATTTCCGTCGGTTTGTCTGTCTGTCGGTCTGTCTGTACGCGTTTTTCTAGCAACACAATCTCAGTAACCGCTGCATGGATTGTTATGAAATTTGGCAGCGATATCCCGTGGGGGTAGTTGTAGGTAATGTTCCATCAGTTTGAAAATCGGTGCATGGGCGGTGGAGTAATTCACAAAAAAACCATACATTTTAAATATTCCTCAAACTCTGTTTTTAGGCGTTTCAGAGGTTCCTGATCGTTTTCTACTTTTTTGGATGGGGGTGATATTGGGGTGGTTGAGAGGTGGGGGGTTGTAAAACTGAAAAATCATTGTATTCATAACAGGCCGTCCACTAACCTGTGAAAGAAAGGCCTAGCGTCATAATGCACTTTTTTAGGTGCATCCGAACATTACCTTGGCTATTACGGATCGTCGACTTAGAATTTTCTGATGTATACATGCGAGAGTATTGCTTTTGATCATTCTGTATGGTGTAACTAGGAAACTATAGGATTGATTTCAATTAAATTTTCACACAGTATTACTACCGCTGCGAGGATGTAAAATCTTTATGATTTTCAAAAGTCGTGTCAGCGGCGGCGCAGCAAAATAAAAAAAAACTAAAAATATAGAAACAGCTCAAACTTCGTTTTTAAGCGTTTTAGGGATTTCGTGATCATTTTCTACTTTTTTGGGTGGGGGTGAAATTGGGATAGTTGGGGGGTGGGGGGTCATGAAACTCACTTTTTTTGTATTCATAATAGGCTATCCATTGCAATATTTGTTTGGTGTTTTTATGGTGGTGTTAGTACACCTGAGTACAATGCAATATTTATAGTTTCTCGGTCTGCTAGACCATGACATATTAGAAGTTATTGCGACATTCCGCTATGAAATTTACTATTTTTGAGATTTCGTTAAATCAATACAAATTATCTTCACGTAAATCAGTTACATTGCAAGTATATTGGAATGTATTTAAATATCCAGTTAAATACTTTGTGTTCAAACTGCGGAAACTGCCAGATTTTGAAGAAAAGGGAAGCGGACGAAGAAGAGTGGCAATAGCGCTATAGATGTTGGCTGGCCAATATTCAAAATAGGTTCCCTCTATAGATGTTAACTCTGTGGTCGAGTCAGTTCATGGACGGTAGGCGTCGAGTGGGGATAAATCCTCCCACGCTTGCTCGTCGCATGGCCGCTTTCGGTCGCTCTTGGTCACTCTGGACCAGTGTGACCACTTTTGGTAGATTTCTACTTTTTTGGTAGATTTTCGCTAAGATTTGGAACACTTTAGTAGATAGAAATTATCTGGTAGATTTTGGTAGATTCTAGCACTATCTGTCATTAATGTCATTTGGAGCATATGGCGTATGTCAGTTTTGAATTTCGTGTTCCGTGCTTAAGGGGCAAGGCATATTGAGCCCATGCCACGCCTAACCCATGCCACGATGATTCTGTTAATCCAAACATTTTCTCAACAGATGTCAATCATTTCTTGTAGAGCTTTGCCTACAAATAAAAAAAAGATTGCCTCTAGAGGATGACTTCTTTAAACAGCTATCTTTTTTAGACCCCCAAATAGCGGTTTATAAGGAATTTTCTAGTCTTTTCCAATTACTTCTAGATTTGTCAATCTTGCGGATGAAAACAAATTACAATTAATTGACAATGAATACAGAGAGCTCAAAATAGATAAGGATGTAGTTGATTTACTTTCTTCGGGCAGCAGCTCTAGTCAAGGTCAACAGCCTTTGGATGTGCAGAAATTTTGGTCCCATGTTAGCAAAATTTGTGATGGTAACAACAAATTGAAGTACCAAAATGTATCTACCTTTGCTAATCAGATGTTGTGTTTACCATTGTCTAATGTAAAATGTGACCGTATCTTTTCTGATATTAACAGAATAAAAACCAAAGATAGAAATAGGTTTAATAATCAAAATGTCTGTCATATAGTTCATGCAAAAGAAGGATTAAAAGATGTTGGTGAATGTCATAATTTTGTTCCGGATAAAACTATGCTAGCAATTATGAGAAATGAAGAAGAGCTATATGAAAATATTAAATCTGTAACTTCAAAGGAATAAATGGACCCCTTAAATTTAAATTTTAGTTTACAATTTTATGATTAGTTTATTTTTTCAGTTTTGTTTTATTATATTATATAAATCAACTGATTTATTTTTATTATAATTCACTATTTGTGGTTCTTTTGTATTTCTTAATATGAATGTGCATTGTGTACTAATACTTTATTCTTATACCAAATATTTTATTCAAATAGTTCCTTTTAGTTTTAGTGTATCCACCCAATGTGTTGTCTATTTTTATGTTTTGAATTTGTGTTACAGATGCTTAGTTTAAATACTGTTCCTAATAAAATTTTGAAAAAAAGCGTTGTTCCCTCTTGTTACTGTATCTGTAAACTTAGAACTGGCGCCATCTATGGACGAGATAATTATTTCAAAAACTGTCAGGTTAGGTAACCCTATGAACATCTATTAAACATCCAATGAGATCAATAGAAAATAGAATTTTGATTTTTTTGTAGTATTTGATGACCTTTATGAGTAAAAACAATATTGTGAATCTATACAGTCCTAAAGTGACTCCAAAATCCATTCACTACAATAGTTATTGACTTGGTAGATTTTAAGTATTTTACTTCATCGCTCCGGTAGATTTTTGGTAGATTTTCTAGAAAAAAAAAGTAGATTTGTCAAAAAATAAGTGGTCACACTGCTCTGGACTCTACAGTTTTCAGTTTCACAAAAGCTCTAAATACATGATGGATCTGCGAGAGCGCATTTGGCCAACCACATTATAAAGTATCTTTTTCAGTTATGGATGAACCCATACATCCAATGAATCCTACTTAAAAAAGTTGCATCTTCGGTGTCCCGGTGTCCACATGAAGCGTGAATCGACAAAAATTCATTCTGGAGATCTGCATTTTAATCGAAATCTTTAAAATACTCTTTGTTTCGGAAACTATTGAGAATTGGACATATGGTCAATTTATTTTCTACCACTTCTACTATCACTTCCCCAAGTCCATGTATCGAATTACAAGTCACCCTATATTTTGAAGATATGAATAGTAGTTTTCATTTCTATTCTAAAATGAGCACGAAATATAGCATCTACAGAAAAATATTGATACACAAGGATATACTTTTTAGAAGTACTACTACTACTAATACCACTTACATCTGATGTCTGGTTCATCGTAGTCAAACACTACAAAATAAAAATAAACGCAACCTGTTTCCTGCTGCCACTTCAACTTCCACTCAAATGAACACTTAATTTACTTTGTGAATTTTCACTTGAGCTAGAAAAATTCACTTTGAAGCCATTCTTGCTGGTCTTGATTCTCCTTCACTATCAAATCCTTTCATAGGTGTGCCCAGATGTGTTCTATTAGAACTGTATTTTTCTGTGATATTTCGGAGGTCCAGAAAACATTGTAGGTACCACAATACCACATTGTGCTTTGAAATGGGTCTTATCCTTGGAAATGTTTGTAAATTATTGTCTTTATTCTTATAAATATAACCATATAACCTTTCGCCCACTTCTGTTTATGTCCTTTACTGGAAGCACAATTGCTAGTGCAACCTGGTATACTACAGACTTTGCAGGCATCTTTTTATCTTTATAGTTTCGTTTGTGCAGGTAAATAATTAGAAACAGATTAAAAATCACCTTCCAATCTTCTTTTCACTCTGGAAGGTTATGTTTGGTATGTCCTTTCTTGGAAGCACAATTGCTAGTGCAACCTGGTACTACACACTTTGCAGGCATCTTTTTATCTTTATAGTTTCGTTTGTGCAGGTAAATAATTATAAACACATTAAAAGCCACCTTCCACTCTTCTTTTTCACTCTGGAAGGTTATGTTTGGTATGTCCTTCATTGGAAGCACAATTGGTAGTGCAACCTGGTACTACACACTGTGCAGGCATCTCTTTATCTTTATAGTTCCGTTTGTGCAGGTAAATAATTAGAAACACATTAAAAATCACCTTCCAATCTTATTTTTTACTCTGGAAGAACTACACTAATGACAAAAGCTCGGCCGACTATTCAGTGTTGCCATATTTCAATGCTCCGGCCTAGTGAGTAGAGTCGGCCATGCTACAACCCTACCCAAAAATCTTTTATCTATGGCGGCTACAGCCATAGATAAAAGATTTTTATGTTGGGTTAGGTTAGCTACAGCATGGCCGACTTTACTCACTAGGCCGGAGCATGAAATATGGCAACACTGAATCAGCGGGCCGAGTTTTCATTTGTTGTTATGTCATGTGTATTTTTCCAGGAACAGAAAATTTGGTTGGAAGGTGATTATTAATGTGTTTCTAATTATTTACCTGCACAAACGAAACTATAAAGATAACAAGATGCCTGCAAAGCGTGTAGTACCAGGTTGCAGCCCAGTAGAGGACTACCAAACCATGGCCCAACATAACCTTATTCAAGATTAAAAAGAACGTTGCAAGGTGATTTTTAATGTGTTTCTACTTATTTACCTGCACAAACGAAACTATAAAGATAACAAGATGCCTGCAAAGCGTGTAGTACCAGGTTGCAGCCCAATAGAGGACTACCAAACCATGGCCCAACATAACCTTATTCCAGATTAAAAAGAACGTTGCAAGGTGATTTTTAATGTGTTTCTACTTATTTACCTGCACAAAGGAAACTATAAAGATAAAAAGATGCCTGCAAAGTGTGTAGTACCAGGTTGCACTAGCAATTGTGCGTCCAATAAGGGACATAAACAGAAGTGGGTGAAAGGTATTCCTCGGAAGGGCTGGTTATATTTATAAGGATAAAGACAATAATTTACAAACATTTCAAAGGATAAGACCTATTTTAAAGCACAATGTGGTACCTATAATGTTTTCTGGACTTCCCAAATATCACAGAAAAATACAGTTAATAGAACTCATCTGGGCATGCATCTGGGGCATACCAAAGAAAGGATTTGATAGTGAAAGGGAATCAAAACCAGCAAGAATGGCTTCACAGTGACCTAATAGTGAATTTTTCTAGCTCAAGTGACAATTTACAAAGTAAATTGAGTGTTCATTTAAGTGGAAGTGGCAGCAGGAAACAGGTTGCGTTTATTTTTATTTTGTAGTGTCTGACTGTGATGAAACAGACATCAGATGTAAGTGGTATTAGTATAGTAGTAGTTCTACAAAGTATTTTTCTTAATTTATTAACCCAGATGAACTCTAATACATATAAAATGTAATAATTATTCTGAAACTATAGACCAACTATTTGACAGCTAAGCCACGTTGCCACATCTAAGGCTCCGGCCTAGTGTAGAGTCGGCCATGGCTAGACATATTCTAATAATAAGAGTACGAATAAACTGCAGTGTATCGTTTTGCCACCGTCGGCGTCGCCTACTCTACTGAAAACAAGGAGTAACAACATGAACGAGGAGGCCGGAGAAGCGTGGTGGCTTGCGGGAGCAGCATCCTCGACAGGGCATACATACAGGCTTGCGTTGTGTCGTGTGACGTAACGTCACAGTGGCTTCGCGCGGAGGATACGGCAATTCAAACTTTGAAGGACTTTAACTTTTCTGTTAATAGAGATAATTACAAAATTTTTTCGCCGTTGTTCTCTAACTCTTTAAGACTATCTGATTAACTAATATCTGAAAAAATGGAAACTTCCTCATTCCCCGACATTAATACACTATTCATTCATTTATTTGCAAGAAGATTACAAATAATGCCCCCCCTAGAAGGCTGAGTCTTGTGGCGGGGTATAGGCGTACATAATAAGATCATTTATAATACTTCACAAAATGTTTTATGGTACCATTTTCTAAAGCCAGTGATTATCCAAGTCAGCATTAACACCTCACCGTTTCATACCAGAACTGGATCGTGACGACTGATATCTTACGATAGTTGTCTTTCCGTATGCTTCATTGGACTTTCTGCGAACTGGTTTACTTAAGGCAACCAAAGATTGGTAGCAGATAATACCAGTAATGTTTTCATAACTACTTGTGCTGTTAAAAACTAAAAATTTCGGTAATCTGATCGAACAACTGTCATTGAATTTATATCATAATCATTTATATAATTATAAAAAAAACGTTTTATATCGAATGACTTTTCAAACAACACGCCAGGCTTTTGAATTGTTCAACATGTAGCATTTATGTTGATTCCAAATTAAGTAAGGCAACGTAGCAATCTGGAATATCTATCACATCATAGTAAATTACCAGCACAATAACTCAGGTTGGCGGAAATTACACGCGCATCCCCACTTTTGGATGATTTTTTGTAGGGATGCTAACGATACTTTGATACTTCTGCACTAATATCGAGTATTTTTGTCATCGATACTTTTTGAGGCATTCCAAGCTGGTAACGATACGTTTGTATCGGTATCGAAAAAAATTATACAATTATTGAGGGGTGTAATCAATTGCACAAAATGCTCTGTACGAACCAATCGCGCCTATTTGGCTAAAAAATATCGAGTTGGTACCGGTATCGATATTTTCATTTTGGCATCTCTACCCAAACTTCACATCCGTAAAACCCTCCCAAGGTCAAATTCTGTGGGAACTAGGGATGGACGCTTATTCACAAATAACCGGTTATCGGTTAACCGGTAGTTTTTTTGACGAAAAATAACCTGAGGCGGTTAACCTGGCCCAAATAACCGGTTACACCAATAACCGGTTATTTTTTGCACCATAAAATAGAGGTTAGATGTAGTAGTGACTTACATATGTCATATACAATATTTTCCTCCTGTGTGCCATACATCCGTTTTCAAAGGCGTGTGAAAACTACGTAAAATTTGTGAAACATTTATTTGGAGTAAATGAGAGACAAAGAAAGAAGCTTTTTTGCTGCTTTCTTCTATTTAAAAATTGTTTTACACATTTTTGTCTATGTTTTCAGTACAGAATAGTAGAATACAGATGTCACAGTAAAGGTAGAAAAACAGCTCCTTTGCATTTTTAAATTTTATATTGCAAACAAAACAAATATTAGCTATAATTCCCAGATAATATGTCCTAAGGAAAGGTAGTTGATTCACATGATGTGATGTGAGTCGTCTTCTGTTGTCAGTGCAAACACTGTTCTACAAACGATTCTGGGACGGTATTGAAAAGCCCACCACATAGAACCATAAAACGAAGCAAAACAATAGGCAAAGGAAAGAACTAACGGTAAAATACAATTTCACATTTCACTGAAGCTACGAATCTAGTGAAGTTCAGAAAGTATAAAATATGAAAATAACCGACTTTCGGTTATTCGCGAACAAACCGGTTAACCAGTTTAACCGCTAGTAAAAAATAACCTGTTTATAGCCGGTTATTGGGTATGCTATAACCGGTTATTTAAAAAACCGGTCATTTTTGCCCATCCCTAGTGGGAACCATTTTTATATAGGAAATCCTCAGATATTATGCTGGTTGTTTACTCTGCTGTATATTTATCATGGCAAAGTGATTTTATAGAAACAGATCGGTCTACCTCTTTTTATCGTCGGTGGTCTCCAACAACCCGTCCTGCACGACCTGGTCCGGGCCTGCAAGACTTGGTGTGCAAACGTTTTTTGAAAAAAGTCGGTTCAAATCACCCGTCGGTGATTCAAATCTTTGATCACATGTCCAACACCAGCCTATGGCGATTGCATTCATTCTGGCGACCATGACCGACTGGACCCGATTCCGTAAGACGTTATGCCAGAAATGAAACTTGTTTATTTCACAGGTGAGGAACAGTTGATGGCATATTTCTAACTTCCCGCGTGCTTTCTCCACGATGTCTAACGATCCGGGCCGACTCCCCACCCGAAATCGTTTCTAATTTGATGCCCCGCTCCTTAAGAAATCAATTTCTTATGTCTTGCGTTAAGTCTTATTACGGCATACGGAACTATAAACACCCTCATCTGATTCCACAGGTTTATTTTTATACGTTATTCCCTATGTCTTACGTTACTGAACTATAAATGGTACTTAAGTGCTGCTACTTAATGGCAAACCGCATGTGCTCAGTGCTGTCACCTATGAATGATTTACTAAGCTAATTTGAACGTTGCTTGTATATATCACACAAAGAGGGACCCACCCATGGCAGCGCGCATGTGCTGCCACATATCAATGATCCTGATATTTCTAGGGATACGAAAATAACAAAAAGTATGGATACCGATACCACTCCGATATTTTTTGGCCAAGTATCGATACTTGAAGATAAAGTATCGATACTCTTAGGTATCGGTATCGACAACATAGATTATTGAAAATTTGCATATTAAAAAAAATTAAAATCCTTATTCAAGATGGATGTAATGCCACTAGTTTTTATACTTTGAAGATATTTTACAAGTAACTCTAGTTGAAATACAACCAACAATTACTTTTTGTTAGTAGCATATTTAGACGCAATTAAAAACGACTATCATCGGAAGACCCGGAACCCAGAAAGTAGTCTAATTTCATCAGGGCACCGTGGTACCTCCTGAACTATCATGAGAAATAAAACAAAGAAAGAATGACCTCGAGAGCTCAAACATTCCTTTCTCTATAAATAGAAAATGTGATTAAAACTGATAGTTTACTCAAATGGATAATAGATGGTGGTGGTAGTAGTAAAAAGAAAGATAAAAGAAAGCTGCGTATTCGTTTGTAAAATTCACCGAACGCCTAATGACAGCGCGTTTGGTTCGTATAGAGAATTTTCTGTAATTGATTACACTTCTCAGTAATTGATTATTTTAGATAGTGATACCCCTACAAAAGTATCGATACCAGCTTGGAACCGCTCGAAAAGTATCGATGACAAAAATACTCGATACTAGTGGCGATACATTTCAGGTATCGAAGTATCGTTAGCATCCCTAGATATCTATTTCTTCTGCAATACTTTTTTAAAAAGGTATAAGAATATAGTAGATACAAAACTACGGATTTTAAGGAATAAATTCATTTTATTAGAATATTTTGATGGTATTGCATGAATATCTCGTATGAACCTAGGTTCGCGAGGCTCCGTTTTCAAAGTACAGTGTTACAAAATTCAGAAGGCTTTTCTATGAAGCAATGTATGCCAATGAAATATTCAAATTGCATTGACTTTCAAATAGCCTAGCTCGAAACAATCTCACATTTTTTATACTAAGAACCTATCGATTTAACAATGAAAAATTACTATGCACATTATTTGTTTAAAAATGATATATAAAAAATTAAAATGTTGGTACAACAAATTGATAAAATCCCTCTGATGAAAAACCAAAGCTCAATAGTTAGTTAATGGTGTTTCTTATATACAGGGTGTTTACGATCTTAATGCCGTTATGGAAAGTACGAGTATTACACATCATTGTAATGCTTGTAGCACAAATATAATACGAATATCCCAAATTTGAAGTTTCAAAAAAAAATCTCAACATTTTCTGATAACAGAATATGTGGCAACAAGTCTAGAGACAACATTTGTTTACATACTGAATATCTCCAAAGACACCTGACAGAAACTAGGGCAAATACTGGACAATGTTGTCGGATTGTGATTTTGCAGTCATACTTTTTTAATTTTTTTCTGTTTAACTATGCGTTAACTAGTGAAATGGTACTGGGGTTTCAGGTTCGAAATATCATGATCTATCGTTCCTCCAAATTAATGCACTAAGATCGTAAACACCCTGTGTATATATAGTTTGAAAACAGAGCTCTGTTAACTATACTCATCTATATAAAAACTAGTTATTTTGAAATAAACCACAAAATGGCCCTCTTCAATATCTGAACGAAATTATGATATTCACTATGTATACTAGTAACCATTAGGAAAACCAGGTCTAAACTTTAAAACCAAATCACAGGAATTTTAGAGAATTTGTCATGAAATCTCAGTGTAGGCTCATTTATCATGTGGTTCATTCCTGCATTAGAAGCTACTTGATAGGTGAAACTTCAAGCGATACTATGAAGTAAATAAATTAAGTATACAAACAGGTTATCACAACATGAAAACCCAGAATATTTTTGTGCCTATTTCTAATTTTCTGCGATGTTATACACTATATACAATTAATTGATATTTAAATATACATATATATACAATGAAGTTTCCAAAAATATAAATAAATTAATTCTCTTTATGACTAATACTACTGGGACGATTTTGAACTTAAAAACGTACAAAATAGGGACGTCAAAGAGTAACTAGTGAATTACAGGTTGTAAGTTACTGTACCGTTACCAAAAGATTATCATCTTCAGTAAGTTTTATTTGCTTTTGTAATGATGAAATTTGAATATATATGAATAGTTGAAATTAGAGATCGTTTTGAAAAATGGCGCTATTACAATGTTAGTAACGTCGTTATTAATCAAATACACTGGCAGATGTTCAAAATATTTTCAAAATCTAACACCATAAAAAAACGACATGCCATGATAGCGCGATAAATAAATTTTGAAAATCAGTATACCTTTGAGGCTTTAAATGTAGAAACTTTTCATATAGAAAAATTATAGAAAAATATCTACTTCAACTGTGGTTTCATATTTTTATTAAAACGAACTCACTTCAAGCAAGGCAAGTACCGTTGTAGATACACATAACATTTAAGGCCACCCAATCCTGCATTGTAAAGAAAATTTTCAGTTACATCTGGTGCTTAGAAATATGAACAACAGGCTTTTAGTACAGTTTCTATACGTAATACCACCATTATGAAGAGAGAGCAAAACTTGATCAAAATAATAATGAACAAATGGAATGCCAAAAATTAATACTTATAACACAGTGTTACCAAAGTTAAAGCATTTGTGGAACTGTAACAAGGTTCTTTAAACTTAAAACAAATTTTTCAAGATGCGCTACTTCTATTGATGATGCAAAGGATTTCAATTTTTTGGCATATTATGTACACGTCTTGATCCTTCTTCTGACAACTCCAACAGGTTCCAATTTCTACTCCAATATCCGTTCCCGAAAACCAACAACTTAGAAATCTATTTGATACAAGGATAAAACTTGATGCAATAATGAGAGACCACTTGATTTGCTTGTCTGGCATTGCTTTTGGAAAATCGCTTTTGTGAATGATTATCAAAATGGTTACCTACGGTATAGTAGAATAACCAAGTATATGTTTATGAATAGATAGGACAAAAAAATTAAACTGTCAATATAAGGCAAACAAATTATTTTGAGATTCTTTTAAATTTTTTTGTCGATAAATTGAGTTTTAGTTTCCCCCAGTTTCGTTATGCACTTTATTCTAGGGCACCCTGTATATGTTACTTATTGGTTTAATATTTGGAAGAAAAAAAATCAGAAAAGTTGCTGAAAAATTCCAAAGCAACTTGAAGACTTGCGTCAACGAGAACATCAAGCTGAAAGAAGACCTTGTCAGCAAAGACGCACCTTGCTAATTTGGAATTAGCATTTTCTGATCTACACTCTAAGTTCATATATAGTTTCCTAATTATTATGATACGTACTATATTCCCTTTATCATAGGTTTTCCTAACCATATTTCCATTCCAGGAAATATTAAAAGGTGAAAGAATCGCTTGAGGGTTACAAAAGTACACAGCTGATCTAAATCTAAAATGGTACTGGTACAGACAACTGGCATGTGGTCTCTCACAATAAAATATTCTCAATATATAACATCCCCTCATCAGATTAAAAAGTGAAAATTCTACAGAATACATAACATGAATAACATGGAACATCACAAATTAAACCTTTTTCCCTGTCACCTCGTCACATAGTGCCGATAGGGCTTGACATTCTTCAATTTTTTGTGACAAGGTGACTTCCAACGAACCACATTTGATTTCTAGTCGTTTTATTATTGCTTGCTGTTTTGCATTTTCATTCAAAAACCTCTCTCTATCTGCTGCATTTTCTCTGTTTGCCCTAGAAACAAAACAAAATCAATCATCATTCAAACCTTCGATCATATATAACTAGATAAATTATGCAGAGGATAGTTCTGAGTCCAAGACAGGGATAGATACACATAAGCGTCAACTCGCGTATACATTGGTAGATTTCAAATTTGGCGCGCTTTGTCTGTCAACGAAGAAAGAGACAGAGGTTAACCGGCCAGCGTTTAGGCGTCATTTCATGATTTAATCTTTGTTTACGTTGGTGGCTGAGTGTGTTTTGAGTAGTCTTGTGCAAATTGTGATTAAAAACAATGGTTGGAACCTCTTCTCTGTGCAAAAAGGAAGATATACCGGGTGAGGGTCGATCTTGTCACACGTAAGTAATGTTTATATCATATTTGCAGTGGCGTAACTTTACGGTATGTGCTTGCAAGTCTCTTAGCGCCTGACGTTCCTTTATCAAGTTTCCATTTGAAAAAAGCATATGGGCAGTTAACAAATGTATCTCAGTTTACTGTAAATATTTGTAAATCTGCGGAAAAATATCTCAAAGTCCAGTTATCTTTTAAAAAACTGAGTCCACGATTTTTAAAAGTACCGACTTTTTGTTACATCATGCAATGAGGAATCTACCTCATACAGTTTTTGACACATTTGACAATCATTTATCTGATCAGGAGCACTGTCTTGACTTAACAAAACTTGTTTTAAAAATATTTTATATATAATATTTCACCATGAAACCTCAAGTTGAAATCAGTTGAAAGGATCACAATATATTCACCAAAACCATTTTATTTAAAAATCAATGGGAAGTGTAGTTTGTAGATAAATCTTGAAATAGGTAAGGCACGAGCTGATGTAAGTTCTAACTTAGGACATACAGACCTACTTCAAAAATAATAAATTTTGCTGAAGGCAGCTTACAATGTCTAATCATCAGAAAAGTAAGTAGCTTATTATGCGATTCCACTTAGTGCTATAACGGCCAAATATTCAATTGAAAAGGTTCGGAATAAGTTTTCTGTTCTCTGTACTAGTCCACTGAATATATTGAAATTCATAATCAGAAACTTTCTGTTAGGTAAGGCATACTATGAATTGCAAGGATTCTTGAATGATCAACTGGTACTGTGATAACTGCTCAGTTTATTTACTTTTGTCTTTACTTTTGTTTCATATGAAGTACTGTTGAACCTTTAATGTGAATATGTATTGTACACAATTTGACGAATATATGGATGAGTATACATTTTCGTATGTTTGTATGTTTCCATTAATTTTATTTTATATATGTAATTTGTCTTATTCTTTTGACAAGCTCTATACCCTAATACGGTTATTTGAAACCAATAAAGATTATCTATCAATCTATATCCTTTTGGTTGTAGATCCAGTGTCCTGCTGTTTTTGTTTTAACACAAATTATATCTGTTATTGTTGAGTGATATACTATGATGGTTTTATTGACTTTTTTTGTCCTCAACTGTAAGCTACTTTATTACTTTTAAAGGATTAATAAAATAGTGCTTCATTCATAAGTATTTTGATGTACCAGAGCTAACAATCAATTCCCATATTCAGTATATTGTTTTGTTAAAAGTGGACTGACGACACTGAACACATTTACATATCAATCTCAGATAGAAGTTCGTGACCCCCTTTCAAATGTATATGCACCCGCCTATGTCCTGTCTAGGGTAAACATCTTGGATGTTTACAAAATCCACTAAGATGATGCAAGCAAACAATCACTGTGTTGAATAGCTACCATTACTTATCTAGTTATATATGATCGAAGATTCAAACGTATGGTGAGGTGAGCGAAATACAGGGTGGTCCAATAAGCGCGCGGTGCTCTCTAGCGGCCTTACCGTTTACATTAGAAGAAAATGGTTTGAATAAAAAAAGTTTCTTTACAAATGGTCTACATGTAGAAAATAATTTCAAAGATGGCTGATATCCGGATATGCCGGAAGTAGGTATCAACTTCCTTATTTTAAATATAACACCCTGTATATGATTACGTTTTTGAATTCAGCATTGATTTTTAAATCCAGTTTTTTAACCATAGTTTATGTCTGCGAAGCCTATTTTTGAACTTATCCAGCAATCTTTAGAAAATTTGACGTTTACAAAAGATGTCAATATCTCGGAAACTAAGTAAGACAGAAAGATGCGGTTTTCGGTTTTATAATGAGCAAGGAACATACTTGTGTTCCAGTAAGATCATTGTTTCAAAAGCACATAAAATCAATAGACTAGCAATTTTGAAATTTGAAAAGTTTAAAACGTTAAAAACTTTTTTTTCAAATGGGATGGTATGATAAATTTCACATTGGTGGATGCGAAATTGAATTCTTTCACTTTTATCTAGGCATATGTGGTTCTAACTTTAATGGTTTTCAAGATGTTTACGATTTTGTAATTATTCCGTAATGGCGCGTAGGAATTGCAAAAATCGTACGTGGTGCGGCTCGCAAACGAAACAATTGGTAGGAAACCTTTCATCCAGTGTTTCGACCTCTGATAGTAAAATGTGCATTCGCTCCATCTAACTGTAACCACATTAATCTTAAAAACTCCAGTGGTAAATTTTCCAGCAGGTTTTCCAAATTTTTATTTATTTGCTGGTTGTCAACAAACCTCTCAAAGTTGTATTTACGTCAGCGTAAAGACGTAAATTATGCCAGTTTAAATTGCCATTATTATGAAATGTAGCTTCATCCGTAAACAACACACTGTGTGTATCTTCTGTAATCAGAAATTCATTCTGTTTTCAAAGACTTGTCTTTCAAGAGCTTGATTTAGCTGCACGTAATAAGAATTCTATTTGTTCTTAGTTAAGATCACTTTCACAGATGTTAGACCAATGCCCAAATCGCAACCAATTTCTGCTGTACTGCTATGCGGATCTCCAACTACAATTGCGAGAACGTTTGAGAAGTTTGTCGACAACCAGCATGGAGACTAAACATTTGGGGTGGTATTACTGGAAACCGCATAATAAACTAATGTTTTCCAAAATTTTCTAAATGAAAATTTGGAAAACTGCTTGAAAACTTACCTCTGGTGTTTTTAAGAATAATGTGGTTACAGTTAGGTGGAGCGCCTGAACATTTTAGTATTAGAGGCCGAAACATTTTGGATAAAGTTTCCAGCCAACTGTTTCGTCTGCGAGCCACGCCACTCACAATTTTTCCAATCCCTACGCGCCATTACGAAATAATTACGATATCGTAAATATCTTGAAAACCATCAAAGATAGAACCATATATGGCTAGATAAAAGTGAAAGACAATTTAATCTCGCACCCATTGATGTGAAACTAATAATACCATCCCATTTGAAAGTGTTTAACGTTTTAATCCAAATTTGAAAATCGCTAGTCTATTGATTTAATGTGCTTTTGAAACAACAATCTTACTGAAACACAAGTATGTTTCTTGCTCGTTGTAAAACCGAAAACTGCATCTTTCTGTCGTACTTAGTTTCCGAGGCATTAACATAATTTGTACAATACTACAAGCGTGACATTTTCTAAAGAGTGCTGAATAAAAAATAGGCTTCGTAGGCATAAACTATGGTTAACAAACTGGACCTAAAAATCAATGCTGAATTCAAAAAAGTAACAATATATAGGGTGTTCTATTTAAAATAAAGAAGTTGATAGCTACTTCCGGTATATCCGGATGTCCGCCATCTTTGAAATTATTTTCTACAAGTAGATTATTTGAAAAGAAGCTTTTTTTATTCAAGCCATTTTCTTCTAATTTAAACGGTTAAGGCCGCTAGAGAGCACCGCGTGCTTATTGGAAAACCCTGTATGTTCTTTATATACCAAAATCCGGCTAAATTTTATCGAGAGCCAGTTTTTCAATGCGCAGGTAAGTCAAGCTAACTATGAGTTATCAGTTAAAAAGTGTTTCTCATTGTCTTATGTCTTGTGATATAAGAACTGATAGAGTAGAATTGACTCACACCGGGGAGGGGAGTATTGAGAACGCGAGATTCTCGATTTTGAGATAATACGCTTTTTGGGCTTTTATCACATCTACATCGACGTACTTATCTCCGACGGACTGTAGGTCTGTTGGCGTTTTTCTAGCCGTAATCTCAGTAACCGCTGCATGGTTATGATGAGATTTGGGTAGCGATATGCTGTGGGGTCGTTGAAGGTAATGCTAAAGCTACTATAATTTTGAAAATCGGTGAATGAGCGGCGGAGTAAGCAAAAAACATATAAAAGATTCTTCAAACTTCAGTTTTAGGCGTTTTACGTGTTCCAGATCATTTTCTACCTTATTTTGCTTTACTTAGGGGTGTAAAAGTGAAAAATCTGTTGCATTCATAATAGACTGTCTATTGACATGCGAAAGAAAAACCTAGCGGCATAATATACGTTTTCAGGTTCATCCGATGCCTATTACAGAAACTGATGGACTAGTGTGTCTTTGTGCGCGTGCGTGCGCGCGTGCGGGTGTGCGTGTGTGTGTATTGTATAACCTCGAAATAATTGATTTTAATGAAATTTTGACACAGTAGCGGTAATAATACCGCTCATCACTACGCTATTAGCAATGAAATTTCTAGTACCGTGGACAGTGGTAGAGATCAATAAAATGTATGATCTTTGAAAATTGTGTTAATGGCGGTGAAACTAAATTAAAAAAGCAACTCTGATCATTTTCTATATTTTCTTTTTGGAGTGGTCAAAATGAGCCGTGGTAGCATGGGGTCTCGGATAGGGTGGTTGAGAAACCTCGGCATTTGTTGTATCTATAACACTTCTCATTTCCCTTTAGAGATTGATACTGGTAATATAATCTGTTCTCGAATATCGGAAAATCGGAATGCGATGTGATTAGGATCAGTTGAAGATTGCAGAATAAAAACTGTACTGCTTTATATCATTCTGTGTTGTGTAACTTGGTAATTACTGGATTGATTTTAATGAAAGTTTTACACAGTATTATTACCGTGGCGAGGATGGAAAACGCGTATGGTTCTTAGAAATCGTGTCATTGGCGGCGCAGCAATAATCGAAAACTAAAAATATAAGAACAGCTCAGACTTCATTTTTAGACGATTTGGGGTATCAGATCGTTTCGCTTCGTCCAGTTGAAGCTTGCAAAATAAAAACTGTGTCGTCTCAGTTCCTACGGAGAGAGATGTAAGAAACTATTTATGAGAGTTTTTGTGTTGAATGTTTTTTGCGAGCAGGCGGGCGATGATTTGGTTGCAAGGGGATCTCATGCTTCATGCTATGGAAAAATATTAAAATGGTATCACCGAAATGTGTGGCATGTATTGAGTCAATGAACTTGACCAGACGCGCTGCCACTGATTTTTGAACATTTTTGGAAGGTTTCAAAACCTATTTTGATTGCTAAGATTTAAAGTTTGGGAAACCTCCTTCTTGTCTGTCTAAAACGTTTTGCGCGCGCAACTACAGAATTCTAAGAATTATATGATAACTGGTTCTGAAAAATGCATCCAATAAACTGGTTTGTAAGAATAATCCCCAAAAAGCAAAACGAAAAAAGTTGGTTACCTTTCAATTTGATTCTTGGCATACGTCTTCAAGGACTCGTACCTCTCTTCTTGTCGCTTGCTGTTCTGATGAGCTGTATCCAGATTTATAAGCAGCTCAGCTGTATGCTTTTTGTAGCCCTCAAGGGATTCTTTCGCTTTTTCATATTTCCTGAAACGAAAATATGATTAGGGAAACCTAATCTAAACCGAAGATTATAAGTATCATAATTATAACACTAGACAACAGCAAAGAAAGGCCTGTAATCTAATCCGCATGTACAGCTCCAAAACGTAAGTGTGATTGGCACAATAGAGATTATTGTAAACAGGGACAAAACGATCGATCGGCCGGGACATACCTTTGAAATTAGAACTGTCCCGGTCAAATCAAGTCGTATGGTAAGCCTTTGTATCTATGCAATTAATGGTACTAAAATATTCTGGTCCTGATTCTTTTAAAATATTTAAATTTGTTGTCTAGTATTATAAAAAAAGAAGTTTTAACTTACGAGTGCAGGTCAGAAAACGCTAATTCCAAATTAGCAAGGTGCGTCTTTGCTGAATCAAGGTCTTCTTTCAGCTTAATGTTCTCGTTCATGCGAGTCTTCAAGACGCTTTGGAATTTTTCGGTAACTTTTCTGAAACATTAAATTCACCATTACTAACGTAATATATTCCAAGTATAAAAAAACAACTGACGCTTTATTCAATTATTTAGTTTTTAGAAACATATCCTCTGTTTGTTTTCCTGGCCGATAATGTACAATATAAACGCTTTAGTAAGCTTTCGGCCACGTTTATCAAAGTATAAAATGTTTGACAATAAATTAGTTTCAGAAAAGTGAAAAAAATCCTTTGGTTTTTTGCGTACTAAATTGTTTGCCTTATATTGACAGTTTAATTTTGTAGTCTGTTAAGTGAGCTTAAAAAAATGTTTTTTACATTATGTCAGAACTTTTGTTTGAACAAAATTTGAATTTTCAAGGAGCGATGCTATGCTCACGCAGATGCTTCGACTTAACGTCATTTAGAAAAGCTTGTGCTAAAGATAGAATGCGGTAGTTTTTTTATTAGACAGGATATTGGATGGGGATCAATGGCACAAGAGGAAAAAATTATAGTTATGTGGGTATGTCCTTGAAATTTACTTCGAAAAAGGTCTAACATTTCTAAAAAGCAATTCTTTTGAGATTCACGAGCTCTTTTTGGCGGACCTTTTATTTGATAAGCAGCATCTATTATTAGCCATTACTGATGTTTTTATTTCAACGAAATTCAGACAATGCTTCAAAACTTATGATGAATTTTTCAAATCATTCATCATTAAAAAAGTAAAAAAAAACTTGCTGTCAATATAAGGCAAACTTATTGTTTGAGATTTTTCAGATATTTTTTCGTCGATAAATTATGGTCAGAATGAATGAATGAAAGAGGGAGAGAGGCTTTCTGGTGACCAGAAGCACCAATGCATAGGCCTACAAATGGACCCTCATGCACCTCTCCTTACCCTAGTTGCCAAGTCCAGCCTTCATCGCAAACGTGCAGATGGCCTTGGGTCCTGCCCATCTTATATGCTCAGGTTCAAGAGCCATTGAACCTAGTATGGTCTTCCTGTCATGCCCAAGCGCTTCACAGCGACATAGAATGTGTGCAGAGGACTTTTCCTCCTTGCCACAGCGTGTACACGTCGGGTCGCTTGCCACCCCCATCACATACAAGTGACGATTGAAGGTGTTATGGCAAGATAACAGGCCGACAAGTAACCTTAACCGGCTTCTGTCCAGTGAGAGACAGAACCGACCCACCTTGGCCAGAGATCCTAAAATAAGTTCTCTAGTTTAACGGAGATGCCCAGAGACCCCTCTACATCTCATAAGATGCTGATTTTGCATCACCACACTTGTTTTCCTTCTAATGGAACCTGTTGCCAGCCCCACAGCCAGATCAAAACCCAGGAAATTATTTCTCGACCCTCGCCTTGCGAGCGCGTCCTCCATTTCGTTACCGCAAACTCCAGCATGCCTTGGCACCCACATAAGTGACACCTAATGTCTTGCCGAAATATCATCCAAGACCTTTTTGCATTGCAGAACGAGCCTTGATGTAAACCTACAAGCACTCAATGCTTTTAATTCTGCCTGGCTGTCAGAGCAGATGGTGATCCGCCTGCTAGGTCCCTGAAGTTCGTTAATATGAAAGGCACAAGCTAAAATCGCATATATCTCTGCTTTGAATACCGTGGTGTATCCCCCCAAGAGACAGGGAGAGCTTTGTTTTTGGCCGACAGACTCCAGCGCCGGAGCCTTCGTCGGTAAGTGTAGGATACTTCACCGTAAATTTGCAGTCGAAGCAATGTGAAGGAGAAACTATATCACTCCTCCTATGTAGGATAAGGTCATCCCTTTGCAGTTCTGAAAGGAGTGCCCCCTGCCAGGATTCACAAAGGATCAACTGCCCTGACACCACAATCGGAACGCAGACGCCCTTGCCTCCCCTTGAACTACCAAGTCGAGTGGAGGGAGACACACACAAGCCAAGCGTTGAATTTTATTTAGCTTACTATTTAGCTATGGTCTATGGTCAGCTTCGTTTGTGCACTTTATGCTGGAACGCCCTGCATAATTATTATGTATGCATTTAGATTTTTAACCTTGAAGGTCCTCAGTTAAGCAGCACAGCTGAACTTCGTTGAGGTTAAAATGAAGGCATTTATTATTATTACTACTAAGTTACGAGAATACCTCAAATTAGAAACATTTGTGGTAAAAAAAACAGTTACAATGCTACTGGTTACGACTGGTATTTAGCATTTAAATTTGTATATTCGAATCTCCCGCGTTTTGACTTGCGAGTTTTTGAAGTCTGACGGTTGACGCGGAAGAGTAGTTGTCGTACTTCAACTACCAAGGTGAACGGACGTGTGTGTGATATCCTTCACCCCGTGTGTAGCGTGTACCTTCAAGTAGAGCGACCACCGCTCACATCGCTTAGCTAACTCTGGAATCTCGATAGAGCAACGTAGTACCCAGCTGGGGATGACATCCGGCGCCAACCAACAAGGGGTGAGTCAAACGATTTATGATTAACTTCGATCGTCATGAGTCATTTACGGTTATTTACTAATTTAGTTGGTCCTTCACAATTAATTTCTTGGCTACAGTTATTTTATTGATTGAATTTTAACCATTTTTTGGCCCTCCGAGCACGAAGTACATCAAACGGGTTCGGGAGCCGTCGGCGTGTTTTCGGTTCTGGATTCAAAAACCCATTTTTATTTTGATACAACTTTTGAATTAAGTTTTGTTGTCAAACTTATATTTGATCTCTCCATTTATCACAAAAACCTAATTTTTGTTATCATTATTATTTAGCAGAAGAAAAAACTAGCGATCAAATGTAAATCAAATGTAAATGTAAATGTAAACTTTTTGTTAAACAAGAAAATGCAATTTTTCACCCATTTAGGATGGAAAATCAGACTGGAAGAGATATTAGATGGTTCATAATGGTTGTATATAAAGCATGTAATTTTTAACCTTTTTGAGGTATATTTCAAGAGAAATCAATAGGTTTCAGAGAACTTTGACAGATGCATGTTCTTGAACGGGCTGGTCTGATTGTTAAAATGCGCCTGTTGATAAAATCGGCCCATAATATATTATCCTGATTTTCCAAGTTTATCTCGCATGACTGCGGTAGCAACAAATGCTGACGGGCTGTGCCAAGTCAACACCGGAACCACAGCATAGTAAACAACAAGCACAATAACTCAGGTTGGAGGTAATTACACGCGCATCCTCCCTTTTGGATGATTTTTTGTAGGGATGCTAACGATACTTCTGCACTAATATCGAGTATTTTTGTCATCGATACTTTTTGAGGCATTCCAGCTGGTATCGATACTTTTGTATCAGTATCGAAAATAATTACATAATTATTGAGGGGTGTAATCAGTAGCACAAAATGCTCTGTACGAACCAAATGCGCCTATTTGGCAAAAAATATCGAGTTGGTAACGGTATCGATATATTCATTTTCGCATCTCTACTCAAACTTCACATCCGTAAAATCATCCCAAGGTCAAATTATGTGGGAACCATTTTTATATGGGAAATCCTCAGAGATATTATGCTGGTTGTTTACTATGCTGTGCTTGAAGTATTATTGATCGGAGGAAGGATCTTACAATATTACAGGTCTTCAGAATTGCAGACTTTTGAAATATTTTGTGTAACCTTTCGTTCAGGCCGAACTGTTGTAGATGTGGTATAAAATTGTTTGTTGTAAGGCCTGAGACCGACATAATTAGGGGAACAATGGTGACTTTACTTTGCATCCAGAATCGTTTTATTCTATAGGAAGGTCAGTGTATTTAGATATCTTTCCAGCGTGGGTGTTTTGGATATTCGTATCGTTGGGAATAGCAATATCTATTAAATAGGTAACATTGTTTACCTTTGACTGAAAAACTATATCTGGCCTACTTGCTGGAATAGTCTTGCCTGTATGTATTTCAACGTCCCAGTATAGTTTGTATTCATTGTTTTCGAGTACTGATGTCGGTGTGTAATTGTAATATGGATCTGTGTTTTCTATTAGCTTGTTTGTTGTGGCTAGTGCTTGATGTATGACTTTGGCTGCGGAATTATGTCTACGCGCTTGTTATGTGGTAGTGTCCGACACAAGTTAAGAAGCCTACTTCCTACTTATCGGAGCCAAGCTTGCAAAGAAACGCAGATATTACTCTCACTAGAATTTCAGTCCATTTCTGTCTTCGAGAAACGTTCCCCTAAAATTCACGTCTGCCTTACCGACGACTGTTTCCACTGAACAACTACTTAATGCTACTAGTCAAATTTATTCAGACTGAGGAAGCTATTTGCAAAGAAAGTTGATAAATTATTGTTTCTCGCTTACAATATTAGATTGTTCAGTGATGAATACTGATAGTCAACAATAGCTGTAACTCAAAGAAACTCACAACAGTTTCTTAAATTCAGAGAAAACTCCTTACTTTCAAAAATACTTAGTAGTTGTACTTAGCACGTAGGTACTTCAGAAATTTAGTTTTATGGCAGCTCATTGATAAAAGTGTCATAAAGATTGACCAAAGTTAGGAATGTTATTTATTTGATACAAAATATAATATAAATATAAAATAGTTGATATTTGGTTCAAATTAACTTCTTCTTTCAAAAAGTATAAATAATTTATTTGAAATAAGGTATGATAATGCTGACGAAACGTTATTCATTTTTATATCCACGAAAAAATTACTGACGTTATATTGATGTTTCGGTTTCGGCCGAAACTGAGACGGAGGCCGAAATTCGGTTTCGGCCGTAAAAAGTAGTTTCGGTCGAACACTATAATATGTGGTCTATTATTTCTTTCTGTTTGTAGCACTTTCTGCAGCTGTCGTCGGTTACGGATGGATCTTTAATTATGTATTTCATGTATTTCCGTGTCGCAATCACTTGGTCCTGGATAGCAAGCAGAAATCCCTCAGTTTCTGGAAAGAGCTGGCCATCCTGCAGCCAGGTGTATGACTGTCTTTCATTAATGTGCTCTTGAAGAGGAACGGGGAAAGCTGCAAAGTTTAATTTTCCTAGAATCTTTTTTGCGGTCACCCAACTCCAAGAGTGATTTGACAACAATGTCTGTCCGAAGATCTCGTTTGAGAGCCCTCCGCTTGCAAGGTGGAAGGGCTACCGTATTCTTTGTCGTATTTCAGATAAGGCCTAGAAAAACACACTCCTTTACAGGAGAAAGCATCGACTATCCGAAATTCACTACCCATCCCAGATTCATCAGAAAAGCTATAGCCTTTTCTGCCTGTCCCTTGAGAATTACAGGATTCTGATGGGCTAGGAGGAAGTCGTCTAAGTAAACGATGATCCTGATCCCTATCTCTCGAAGCTGACTTGCCACCCAGTTTGACAGGCGCGAAAATGCCAAGGGAGCGCTGGCTAGGCCGAAAGGGAGACAGATCCATTGCAGAATCTGATCCTTCTACACGATGAACAAGAATCTGAGGTGACGTGGTTTGATAGGCACATGGAAATAGGCCTGAGACAGGTCCAGCTTCACAAAAAAGTCGTTTGGCTGCAAAAGGTTGGTACCTTCAGATGATTCAACAGACGAAACTTCTTTGGATTGAAATAAGCGTTGAGCCTCTTCAGATTCAGAACAGGTCTCACGCCCCCGTCGCTCTTTGCGACTGCGAACATTCGAGACAAAAAGCCCGACTGACCTCTTGACACCTCTAAGATCCCCTGCTGGAGCATAAGTAGAATCTCCTGGTGCAGGCCTGGAAAGGCGAATTTTTTCAGGAGTCAGAAAACCGGACTAGGGGGCGGTTGAGTTACGAAGGGTATAGTGTATCCTGCAGAAAGTGTGTGGAGGATACTTTTCGGAGCACCGACAAGCTCCCAGCTCTTCGAGAAATCGGAGAGCTGACCTCCTCTGAATCTTTTTCTCGGGATATCATTGCTTGTGACACTTCTTTGCTGGCCTACCGGAACGAAAACGCTCCCCACCATATGGTCCTTGAGCTTTTCGGGAACTAGTTGAGAGGAACTTCCTAACACCTCAACCCGACGACGTTTTCTTGGAATACCTGCTTTTGGAACTAAAATAGCGTCCTGACCTGAATCGATTCGAGGCTGAAGCATTTGCTGCGCTCTTCGTTTGGGTGCCGCCTTGGGACGATGAGCCACGAAAAAACAAGTCTTCTAACAAGCTCTGCTAGGGCTTGCTCCTCGAATAAGTGGGAAGGAGATGGCAGAATCGCATAAAGGACGGAGGCCATGTAATCCGACCGAGGCTTGAAAGCCTTTCGCCTAAGCTCAATGACCTCAGCCCTCCGCCCGCAAGTATATTGAAGTAGGTCATCACTAATTGAGCGAAACTCAGAATTGGAGTCAATAATAAGTCGCTGGACATCAGTTACTGCATCCGGAAATTTGGCACTAATCTCTCTTAAAGATTTGCTGAGAGATTCTCTTTGCAGTAGCAGTCCATGACATATCAATCCCAAAGACATGCCAGACTTCGCAAGCGTGTCGGTGGCCGGCGAAGGTACAAGGTGCTTAATTCGATGATTGACTTGTAGAGCACTGAAAACGGGAGCTGCGTGCAGCTTCTTTTGGACTTCTGCATACCGGATCCGATTAAAAGTAGGCTGCCCAAAACGCTGCCACTCGATGCCTTGGGCAGCGATAGCCGCTTTGGCGGGGGGGGGTCAAAGGTTCTTGTTCCAGAGTACGAGGAGTCAAGTCGAGATCAATCATGGGATTCATGGGTATGTGTCCAAGCGACGGAGCTACCCAGGAACCCGAAGCACCATCGGAAGCACCAGAAGAAATCTCAGAGAAGGCGTCTTCTTCATTATCGTTGGAAAGGGTCGGGGCGAGCCCTTCGGTACTTTTCTGAGGCTCCAACATGTCAAGACGTGAGGGCTTCTTAGGTGGCCGATCAGATCCTTGTAGTGACGATGACCCACCCACATCTGAACTATCAGCTGCGACCTCAAAGCAGGCTTCTTTGCGTGAAACTAATAAAGGTTTGAGATCCACTATTGCTGAGAGAAGTAGCTCATGCCGTGCTCAGCACCTCGGATCCGTGAAGCAACTGACGAAGGGGCCATAATAAGCCCTACACAGAAAGGCCAGTTCAGCATCCTAAACTTGAGGTCCCGATATTTCTTTTCGGAAATGGTATTTGTCGTTTGGTAGAAAGCCTGAATAAGACCCATTGTAGGCTGAGCAAAATGTATCTTTGAGAGAATCTGGGGGTCCAGCTCCGTCCAGTGCTGTAGCACTGCTATGCAGATCTTCAACTATAATTGCGAGAATCTCAAACTCACTATCTTCATGTATTACTACTACATGTTTCCTTCTCTCATATTTTACGCCCACGTAAAAATTTTGAAAAGTTTGTTGGCAACCAGCACGGAGTGTAAGCATTTGGGGCGGTATTATTGGAAACTGGAAACATTCTAAATGAAAATTTGGAAAACCTGTTGAAAAATTCACCACTGGAGTTTTTAAGAATAATGTGGTTAGAGTTAAGGCGCGATTCCACCAGTGTGCGGCACTGTGCTGCACAGTGTATGCAACAAAAGTTTCTTTTAGTGGACTCACTGAAATGAACATTAACAAAATGTGCGCGTACCTGGCCCCAATGTTCGCGCACAACTGTGCACTGCTGTGGGCGCACACGTACAAGCGGTGGAGTCGCTGCAGCGCACACCACCGCACACAAACCACTTGTTCACGAACTCAGTTTGCTTCCGCTGTCAGAGCGAAAACATTGTTTGTACGCATACACCTCCAAATCCAGTATGGAATGGACGAACGATAAAATAGTAGAATCTATTCAAAAAATCGAGACGTATCCATTAATATGGGATGCCAGTCACGTGGATTATAAGAATAGAAATAAAAAACATGACGCAACCCAAGAGTTAGCCGAAATTTTCAAATGCGACTCGACTGAGGTACTGCGAAAATGGTAAATTATTTTAGCTCAGTACCGAAGAGAGAAGAAAAAAATTGCAACAACGTGGTTTTGCTTTTTGTTTTCTTTTAAACAAACCGCACAATATGACACACGCTGCGGCACAAACCAATACGTTTTCCTCAGCGTCCATGTTCACGACTGAATGTAGGACGCTGTCGAAGGAAACATGTTCGTGTACAAAATGTGCTGCACAGTTTTAGAAAAAAAACTACGCATAGCTTGCCAGTGGACATAGGCGCCCAAAGCAAGTGCAGCTCGGTACGCGCACAGTTGGAGCTCTTTACAAAATGTTAGTGAACAAACGTGCTGCACACCATTTTGGTGGAATCGCGATGGAGCGAAAGCACATTTTAGTATTAGAGGTCGAAACACTTTGGATGAAAGGTTTCCTGTCAATTGTTTCGTCTGCGAGCCACCCCACCTACGATTTTTCCAATTCCTACGCAATAATTACAAAACCGTAAATATCTTAAAAACCATCAAAGATAGAGCCTCATGTGCTTAGATAAAAGTGAAAGAGAATTTAATTTCGCATCCACCGATGTGAAACTTATCATACCATCCCATTTGAAAAAAAAGTTTTTAACGTTTTTAACTTTTCAAATTTGAAAATTGCTAGTCTATTGGTTTAAGGTTCTTTTGAAACAACGATTTCACCGAAACACAAGTACGTTTCTTGGTTGTTCCAAAATCGAAAACCGCATCTTTCTATCGCGTTTAGTTTAATGTGGTTAGAGTTAGATGGAGCGAAAGCACATTTTAGTATTAGAGGTCGAAACACTTTGGATGAAAGGTTTCCTGTCAATTGTTTCGTCTGCGAGCCACCCCACCTACGATTTTCCCAATTCCTACGCAATAACTACAAAACCGTAAATATCTTAAAAACCATCAAAGATAGAGCCTCATGTGCTTAGATCAAAGTGAAAGAGAATTTAATTTCGCATCGACCGATGTGAAACTTATCATACCATCCCATTTGAAAAAAAAGTTTTTAACGTTTTTAACTTTTCAAATTTGAAAATTGCTAGTCTATTGGTTCAATGTTCTTTTGAAACAACGATTTCACCGAAACACAAGTACGTTTCTTGGTTGTTTCAAAACCGAAAACCGCATCTTTCTATCGCGTTTAATTTCCGAGATATTAACGTTTCTTGTAAAATACTACAAACGTCAAATTTTGTAAAAATGGCTGAATAACTCCGAAAATAGGCTTCGTAGAGATAAACAATGGTTAACAAACTGGACCTAAAAATTGATGCTGAATTCAAAAACGTAATAATGTACAGGATGTTCCATTTAAAATAAGGAAGTTGGTACCTACTTCCGGTATATCCGGAAGTCCGCCATCTTTAAAATTATTTTCTAAATGTAGAGCATTTGAAAAGAAACGTTTTTTTATTTAAAACATTTTCGTCTAATTTAAACGGTATGGCCGCTAGAGAGCACCGCGCGCTTATTGGACCACCCTGTATATTTTACAGTCTCGTTTGGAGGGTTTTATTAGCTGGCAAATTTCTCAGGCGCAGGCAGGTTTCGTAAAAGGACGCGGTACGCGTGAACAGATCTTGAACTTAAGACAGATTATTGAAAAAGCCAGAGAGCATTATTTTCCAGTTTTTATCTGCTTTGTGGACTATTCTAAGGCGTTTGATAACGTAAAGTGGCCTTAACTGCGGGAAATCCTTATTTCTATGGGAGTCCCTTCCCACTTAGTATTTCTCATACAGCAACTCTATGAGTCTAGCTCGGCTCGAGTAAGAATTGATGGTAACATGTCTGGTCAAACAGCAACCAGAAAGGGACTTCGTCGAGTGTGATGAGACAGGTATTGAACAACTGAAATAGCGGTATAACTATTGGCGGAAGCAAAATATCTAACTTAAGATTTGCTGACGATACAACCCTTATTGCTGCTTCTCAGGAAAAACTAGTAGCTCTATTAAACATCTTAGAACAACACAGCGCAGCATATGGTCTTGGTATTAACTGCAACAAGACCGAGGTTATGATCGAAGATAGAGAGCATGCCAATCATCGAGAAATAAAGTCAGTAGGCCGTTGTGAGGTAGTTCAAAGTTTTGTGTACCTCGGTTCTTTGATCGACAATTCGGGTAGCTGTGAGAATGAGATTCGACGGCGCATTCAGCAGACACGCCTGGCCATGACAAAGCTTACTAAAATATGGCGTGACCATAACATCACTAAAGCTACCAAAATGTCGCTGGTTCAGTCTCTTGTGTCCTCGTTATTTTTGTATGCCTCGGAAATTTGGACTGTTAAAAAGGCAGATCGAGCTCGCATAGATGCTTTTGAAATGTGGACCTGGAGGAGAATGCTGAGAATTCCTTATACCGCCCATCGAACTAATGTTTCCATACTGGATGAGCTCGGTAATCCAAAGAGACTATCCTCCATTGTGTCGACGAGACTGCTTACATTCTTCGGACATATTCATAGAAGCGATAATATGGAGAAACTTGTAGTTCAGGGTCACGCCCCGAGTGGGCGGCGCCGTGGCCGTTCCCCTACACGCTGGGTGGATACGACGAAACAGTTGCTGGATATGAGTATCAATAGCGCCACGGAACTGACAGAAAATCGCGAACGATGGCGAGCTACAGTTCTCAAAACTATTGATAATATTCGTGTCGGCAATACTCTAGCTCCGACTTAATGCATTTTACGAGTTCACAACATGTCTGTTAAGACATTGTGACCATGTTGATGATGGCCCAAGGTGCTCCGGAGGATTTGCGACTTTACTGTCGAGTTTTGTTGAGGCTTTCTCCGGACCGGCCGGTTAAGGCAAGCCCTCCGGTTGCTTACCCCTCACGACGTTCCCCAGCCACGCCCTGCTGAAGTCTTTGAAGTGTGGGGAGCAATAACGGTGTTTGACAGAAGGACAGGTGCTCAGCCCTCTGAGGCATATTTCCCCGGGTTTGCCAAACCACTGTCTGATCGAAGTCAGGATAGCTTGGGGAAAGGAGCTTTGTGCTAGGTAGGGTATGTAAGATCTACCGAACACCTAGCTTCCTGGGTGTGCTAGCCTTGGTTGAAGTGACCTTTCGACCACGAACCTTGCACTGCAGTGGCACTAAAGCCCACAATGAGCCATTCACCGACATAGCTCGCCTATCGAAAAGTCACTTGCTAAGGCCCCAAACGAACGTCAACGTTTTAGCACCCGATGGGGGTTATTATTATTATTATCTAAAAAACAAAAAAGTGCAGCCCGTGCTCCGACACACAGAGCTGCTGTTCCATTACCCAGTGAGTACTCCTCACGCCGTGAGGTAAACAAATACTGGGTCCGCGAATCGTGCGCCCTAAGTAGACGAAGGGACCCAAGGATGACTGCCTTCTGCATTCTAGCGGCTAAGATGTGCGCCGCCGCACGGCACACCGGTATTTTGCGCAGTGCACCTAGGGATCCAATGACCATAACCAGCAGAGTTACAGTGTAGTCTGGCCAGAGCCTGCGAAGTTGTCCGAGCAACTCCTGATATTTGGTCCGCTTTTCCTCCTCCTTAGAGACGATGTTTACGTCGGCAGGCGCCGAAATCTCAATAACGAAGATCGTCTTCTGTGGGTGGTCGAGAAGGACTATGTCGGGCTTGTTTGCCTGTACAAGCTTGAGCGTGGGGAACGAGTAGTTCCAGTAAATCCGGCATCTCTCGTTCTCCACAACGGACTCTATATCCCCTGAAGCGTATGGCAGCACCGGTGTCTCATCGATACCGTATGAGTGCCTTAAATGATAGTAGAGCACTCGTAGAGCCGCGTTGTGCCGATGGGCGTAAGCCGTCCCAGCGTACGTCTTACACGCCGATAAGAAATGCATAAGCGTCTCTGGCGCCTGTCGGCAAGCTCTACAACGGGTGTCGGGTACATCTACACCCATAACCCTTTTACGGTACACCAAGGTGTTGAAGACACCGTCTTGACAAGTTTAGACTTTAGCAAAGAGAAGGTCAACTGCTCAGACAAGCCATGCTCTTCTAGATGTTTGTAGAAGATTCCATGCATTGGCTTATCTTTATGAGGTCTTAAAAGGAAGTCGACTTCGGCAGTTTTAATGTGGGATTTTCATTCTGCGGAAGCAAGTTCCGTAATGGACTGCTGACACCTCCGCTTGAAGTCGAGTGTGAGGCTGAGCTCCTCGGCTGGTCGTTTCGCTGCGCTAAAAAGAAAGGCTCCTTTACCCGCATTCTCGTGCTCTCGCACAAAGGGAATCAGGGGATCGGTGCTGTTCGTTACATAGCAGGCAGTGACCAATACTGCCCTGTTGTGCAGACGTTCCAAACTCAATAGTCCACGCCCTCCCAGGTGTTGCGGGAGGTACATTCGCGGGACAGAGGACTTGATGCAGACTTCTCTCCATATCCATCCTTTTGCGGGTTTTCGTGTCGATTTCCTTCAGCTCGTTCACTTTCCAGTGTAAGTTTCGTCCTTTCTTAAGATGAACCAGTGCACATTTGTCTGTTCCGAACTCCATTCCGATAGCATGACTGTACTCCTGCACTACCCTCAGCGATTGCTGTAGTTCGCGTTGGCCGGAGGCATAAAGTTTTAGGTCATACACATAAAACAGATGGGTGACCTTGTGCCTACGGTTATTGGGCGTCTATAAAACAGATGAGTGACCTTGTGCCTCCGGTTATTGGGCGTGCCACAGCTGTATCCTTTAGTATTTCTCAGCGCTATGGACAGAGGCAAAAGTGAGATGCAAAAGAGCAAGGGACTCAAGGAGTCTCCTTAGAAGACACCTCTTTTGAATGACACCAACTCTGTCCGAACCCGAGTTTCACCTGATGTTATAGTGAACCGGGTCTTCCAGAGCGGCATCAGTTGTTTGATACATCCCACAATCTGATTATCCACCGAAAGACATTCCAACAGCCGCACAATGAGCTCATGAAACGTGGTGTCGAATGCCTTGCGATAGTCAATCCAGGCCATAGAAAGGTTTCGCTTGTACTGCACGGAGTCCAGCATGACACATCGGTCAATCAACAGGTTCTCCTTGCAGCCAGCTACTCCTTTCTTTGACCCTCTCTGTTCATACACGTCGAGAAATACAGGATTCACAGCTTGAAGGATACGCATGTACAAGATTCTGATGAACAGCTTGTAACACGCGTTCAGGCATGTTATTGGCCTGTAGTTTTTGGGATCAGACAAATCTCCGGTCTTCGGGAGAAGCACGGTTCGACCCTCGACAAACCAAGCCGGAATTGGCTGCTCCTGATTTAGCCACGAGTTAAAAACTCTAGCTAAATGCCGGTAGCAACTGGGGAATTTTTTCCACCAGTAGGAGTTTATGCCATCCGGGCCAGGAACTGCGAAATTCTTTGCGCCTCGTAAGGCGTCAAGAATTTCTTCCGTGTTTATCGGATGACGCAGTTCATTTACGTTAGGAGTCCTCCTACAAACGGACTCGAACTGCACCAAGGCCGGAGTGTCTGCTGAGAGAGGTTTGGGTTGTTCGGAAATGTCCCTCCAAAAGGCCTCCACGCGATCAGCAGTTGGCGGCTGTTCTATGGCTGGCGGCGGCTGTTGGAAAAGGCGAGAAGGTATTTCGTAGAACATTCTGTTCTGCTCCAGACCTCTCGCCCGCGCCACCAACGATCGCTTAGCAGCGATTAGCATCCGTATCCTGTCAAGACAGTGTTGCTTGACAACAACCAGTACTGCTTGACTGAGTGTATGATGGTCGCGCCTCAACCCGTAGGCTATCTGGCGCACTCGGCGTGTGAAAGGCTTCCCAGCCGCTCTATATTCCATGACACACTGGGTACGAGATGCTTCCTGGCGAGCCAACTAGATTTTCACTTCCATTTGGCGCACCCGTCTCTGTGCTCTCTCAACAGGAGAGTCTCTCACTCTCCCCTGTCTAGCTAGCCTTATATTATTATTATTATTATTATATTTACTCACTCCAAATTTTGTTTTTCTGCTAGTTCATCCAAGAGTTTTGCTTCTTTCAATTTGGCTTCCTTCAACTGTTCCTGTAACTCTTTTGTCGAGTCATTTTCAATGAATTTTGAGTTTTCTTTCAGCTGCTCTTTCAATTGCTTCAATTCCTGCTTAAAAAGCTGCTCGCTCTTCAATGCCTCTGCTTGTGACTTTATGATCACTTCTTCCTTTTGCCTAATTTCCAGTTCAAGTGATGCCTTCTCTTGCTGAGAAGCATTAAGTTTCAACTTTAGATCAGAGTTTTCCTGTTGTAATGCATTCAATGTATCGCTGATGTCTCCCATTTTCTAAAAAATAGAATTTATATTTTATAAAGTTGAAAACATGATATCAGTAGTATAAATGCAAAACCCGACGTGTCACACACTTTTCAAAATAAAGTGCTAAAGGTGATCACCTTGAATTTTTGAAAAATATATATTTCATGACTTTTGGGACACTCCATGTGAATTGGGCTATAGCTAGATGAATTCAAACCAGGAACCTCTCCACAACATCACCTTCTGACTACTGAGCTATTTAAACTTAGAGAACAAAATTTGAGGAGGTGTACTTTTTGTCATATAATGCTAGACAGGTAATAGTCAAGCTGCAACATTGTGAAAAAAATGGAGTCAAGTTGATTGACTCAGTACCCACACATCACAGTGATACCATTTTATTATCTTCCCATTGCATGAAGTTATAGTCCGAGATCCCCTTGCAAAAAAATGATTTCCCTCCTGCTTGCAAAAAAACATCCAACACAAAACCTCTCTTAAATAATTTCTTGCACTGCTTTCCATAGGAACTAGGACGACACAGTTTTTATTCTGGAATCTTCACCTGATATCCTAATCACATGGCATGCCAATTTTCCGATATTTAAAAACAGATTATATTATGAGTATCAATCTTTAAAGATCAATGAAAAGTGTTCCAGGGTTTCCTCAACCACTCTATCCGAGATCCCATCCTACCTTGGCTCGTTTTAGCCACTCAAAAAATCGTAAAAAATGATTAAGAGATCCCTAGGGTAGCCAAAAAAGGGGTTTCAACTGTTTTTTATATTGTAATCCACAGATTTTATACCCATACCCCCTACAACGACCTACAGACGGTTTAGAAATTTCATTACAGAATTATTTATAACAGTATGATTTCAAAAATTATATTTTGGTTAAAATAGGACAGCAGTCGGATAAAGCTGAAAAGTATATGTCCTTCCTTCACAAGGCAATGAAGAGCCCACTAGGAATACAACAAATTTTTCAGTTTCACAACCCCTCACCCTCAAAACTATCGCCATTTCACCGCCCCTAAAAAAAAGTGGAAACCGATCAGGAAATAAGGATGGCGGCGAGTGATTCGGACGCTAGCGAAAGTGATTCCTCAACAAAAGCTAAAAAAGTGGGTTTAGCGTGCTGCAGGAAGAAAAGTTGCAATGTGTGCGTGTGCATAATCTACCTCAACAGCTGTGCTCAACGAGCAAACAGAATTAAAAAGAAAATTTATGAAACCAAAATCGAATGTTGTGATTTGTGTGTTGGCCTTGGAAACGGTGAAGATATTGCACTTGTGAAAGAGACTGTAAGTAAAATGGAAATGGAAATTGGTTACCTTAAAAAGATGCTGGACGAGGCAATGGACATCATCTCATACAGGGATGTGGCTACAAAACCGAAACAGTCGGACCGGTCGGACGTGTCTATGCGGCCGACGCCGAAGATACCATGCGAGGCTAAGCGAACCAACAATTTTACGGAAGGTTACTGGTACAGACCCAGAAACCACACAGACCCAGGACGATCGGATCAAACCAGGTGCAGGATGGGAGAGCCAATCAACCGATTGAAGTGCAAGAAGCAGGTGCAGGTACATCAGCCCAGGGTGTAAATATTGAAGACGGAATGAACCAGCAAAATAGTCAAAATAGTGAAAATGATGGACAAGCAGAGTTTGTAGAAGTTAGATACCGTAGGAGGCAAAAGAATTTGGGGACAGGCGCAACAGTCACCAATAAGAATAACGAGTTTGCCGGAGGTAATCGCAATGTTTGGTTGTATATAAACAGGGTGAAAAGAACAACTACAGAAAATACAACAAGAAACTATATCTCTAAGAAACCAGGATTTGAAAGTGAAAGTATAGTAGTCAAGGAACTTCCAACAGAAGAAAACTCAACTTAAGGCGTTTGTTGTAACAGCTTGCAAAAGTAAAAAAGACCAAATGTATGAGCCTTCTTTTTGGTCACTTTACGTAGGTATCAGAAGGTTTGATTTTAAAAGACATCCAAATCTCTTTAGACAAGAGGGTGATTTTTTAGAAAGGAGGAAAAACTGAAAAATAACCCTATCTTAGCAGACAGTGAGCAAAGCAAGACAATATCAGTTATTCACCAAAACGCCCAGTCACTTGGAAATGCGGTCGAAGGAATGGAAAATATGTTAAATGAGTTTCCAAACTGCAAAGTTCTATGTGTCACAAAACACTGGAAATCGCAGGAACTGTTAGCATACCTTACACCCAAAAACTTCAAATTGGCATCTGCTTCTTGCAGAAAACCAAACCAAGGAGAAAACACATATAAAGGATTAGCAGTGTATGTGAGAAGAGATATAAAAGGCAAGGCAAGAAAATAAGAAGCAAGTGCAACTGTCAGAAGAAGGAATTTTTTAGTGCGCCAGTGTACAGTGTAGCTTTACCAATGAAATCCTGGTGATAGTGTCTATACAGGGTGTTTCCTAAATGGAATGTCAATATTTATGAGGGCGATTTTTGGGTCAATTTTAAGAAGATAACTTCATATGAAGGTATTTCCTAAACGGCTTACCTTTTGAGATACAGGGTGGTAAAGTTTTCAAAAATACATAATTTATTATTAATATCAACAAAACCAATTCAGATATTTTAATGAAATTCGTCATACATATACTATGAATCAAGAGGCATTTTTTAACGTATCACTTTTTCTTAAATTTCCACCAGTGGCGTTCGTACGTGAAATCCCCACTCATTTCTAACCAAAGTTGAACACTTGATTTTTTTCAATCGGATGCACGGTTTTCACTTAACAAAATAAAAACCATTTCTCTGCATGATCGCAACAATATCGTAAATATGACCATATCACCATGCAGAGACATACGTAGATTTTATTTTTTTAGTTGAAACCCGTGCGTCGGACTAAAAAAATTCAAGAGATCAAATCTGCTCATAATTGAATACAGATTTAAAAAGTACACTTCAGAGTTTACGTACTTCGCATTTCAGAAGTTTTTCAATAAAACATTGAAAAAATTACATAGTAAGAAAGAATTATTACTTATCATAGTAGGCTTGTGTCATATTTTTGCGATTAAGACACTAATAGAAGCGGCGTGATTCTGAATTCTGTTGGCAAGGCTGTTGTCATTTTTTTGTTTGAGAGTTCATCAGTCTTTAAATTCAATTCTTCGCGATGTATTAATTTGGTGTTATACGAGCAGTGTTATTTTGAAAAATAATGGTCGAGTTTACTAATGAGGAGTTGGCAGATTGCATTCCATGTATGGTTTGGCTGATGGCAGATCGCCGGAAGCAAGGCGATTGTATCAAGAGCGGTTTCCTAATAGAGTCATACCAGATAGGCGAACATTTGCAAATGTACATAGAAGGTTGACTAAAACAGGTGCTTTGAAGCCAAACAATCAATTGAAAGGAGCCCATCGGATTGTAAGAACTCCAGAAACTGAAGAAGCAGTTTTAAATTCGATTGATGCAAATCCTAAACTTAGTACTCAAAAAATTGGAAATAATCTGAATATCTCGCACGTCCTGGTTTGGAAAATTTTGCACGATTTTCTATTGTACCCGTATCGTATTCAACGGGTCCAAGCGTTACTTCCTCGAGACTTTCCCTTGCGCGTTAATTTTTGGACAAAATTGCGCATAATCCCTTGTTTGACCGTGATATAATGTTCACAGATGAAGCTAAGGCTTAGTTCAGATGACGCGCGTAAGACGCGCGTCGACGTGGCACACGTTTGATGCGTCTGTGTTCAGATGACACGCGTAGGACTTCGTACAACTTTTATATAGAGTGACTCTAGGTGATCGAGTGTCAGTTTATTTGTTGAGAATGGATGTAGGAGAAGCTGTACAAACACAAGTTAGCATATAGAAGAAGAAACGACGTAAGAGGGAAAGGACACACTGCGTCACCCAATTTTAAGGAATAGACTTGCTACAAGTTTATACACTGTAAACCAGATGTAACCACCAATTGTAAATAAAGTACCAAAAACCTACCGAATATTTTCTTTTTTCTTCGGTATCATCAGATTTGCAAAACATTAGGACCAGTTCCTCCCAGGCGCTCTTTTTTGCCGTCTTATTTGAATATAATTTGGAATGCATGTCCCAAATCGTAGTCCTCTTCTCAATTTCATCAATGAAAACATCTGTGTTGAATTCTCAGGTTTCCATTTCAATAGCATATGTGAGAAATAAATTTTTGCAAAGAAGCACCAGGTATGTCGACTGAGTGCTAGAAAAGACGCAGACGCGTGCCAACTGAACAGGCGATGGAAACGTCTGGTATTTCAATACGCGCATCGCCGCTAAACGACGCGCGTATTGAGATTCTCTGAGTCTAGTGGCGTCGTACGCGCGTACAATTTGTCGTGCGCGCGTCCATGTGAACAGCTTGATCTAATTATGTGTATTTTCAAAACGAGCGTCAAGCGAACGCGCGTCATCTGAACTAAGCCTAACTTTTCCAGAAGTTCTATCATAAATTGGTTTGGTTATAAATGAGTGGGGATTCCAAAAATAATCTTTATTTTAGGAGAAATCAGTGGCCAAAATAGGTAGGTCAAATTACGTACGAACGCCACTGGTGTAAATTTAAGAAAAAGTGATACATTAAAAAATGCCCCTTGATTCTTAGTACATATATGACGAATTTCATTACGATATCTGAAGTGATATTGTAGATATTAATATTAAATTATTTATTTTTTAAAACTTTATCACCCTGTATCTCAAAAGGTGAGACGTGTTTAGGACATACGCTCATATGAAGTTTTCTTCTTAAAATACACCCTGTATATAGGCCTCTCTCGGGTTCATTTGACTTGTTTATTCAAAAATTGGAAAGATTGCTAATAGATGTAAGTAAGGATAACAATTTAATAATTATAGGTGGTGATTTTAATGTAGAATTAATACAAGACAATCCAAGAAAGATGGAAATTACTATCTACCTTTAAGTCAAACCATTTTTGAAAATACAGGTGCACACAGATGTATTGACATTTTTTTCACAAATATTACAGACCGGCAAAGCTGTGTGTTTGAAAGGCATATTTCAGATCAACAGGCACAGATGTTAACCTTTGTCACACAAGTTGAAAACAATATAGGTCATAAATATGGACGCTACTAAAGTCAGGAAAATAAGTCTAATTTTCTCACCTTACTCGGTTATCAGGACTGGAGCTTAATCTATGAGCTAGGTAGGGAGGATGTGAATACTCAATTGAAAATCTTCATAAATACATACTCAGGCCATTTCACAGTATCCCATTAAAAATTATGTTAGGTAAGAGGGTAGATAATAAGATATAATATAAGGATCCAACAGTAAAATCATGTAAAAATAAATTAGATAGTTTATTAGTTTTATGTAAATATAATCCCCAATACAGGGAACTATATAATCTTACAAAGAAAGAATATGAGACCCTTGTTATAAATAAAAAGTCCTCTCTTTACGAAGAAAGAACAGCTTCATCAGATAAAAAAAATAAAACAATGTGGGCCATAAGTAACGAAGCTTTAGAAAAAAATAAAAATTGAAGGTGATCCAATTGATATTGCGAATGATTTTAATAGCTTTTTGATAAATTTGGTGCCAAACATAAGAGATTTTCCAAAACAGGCATTGGATTTCCAAAATATTTTTTATAATAATTGTTCTCTTTACTGTGGTCCAGTAAAGGAATCTGATTTAATTGAGGCAGCAGCATGCTTGAAAAATTAATACAGCAGTGGAGAGGATCACACACCCATCTGTATTGTCGAGTTTTCTATATACGAAATAAAGGAGGTGTTCCCCTATATAGTTGGAAATTCATTTAAGTATGGCATTCTCTCAGAATAGCTAAAAATGGCAGTCATTAAGCCCTTGTTTAAAAGTGGTGAGAGAGATAGTATGAATAGTTATCAGCCAATAAGCATATTAAATAGTTTCTCAAAACTTTGAATATATCATGTGTATGAATGTTGTATATTTTTTTAGTACTTGTAATATTTTCAGCGAAAGTATGGCTTTCTGAAGGGCAGGTCAATTCAAATAGCAATATTCCAATTCACAAAGAAAACACTAGACCTATTAGAAAAAGATTTGCTAGCCTTGGGCTGATTTTTAGACCTGTCTGAGACGTGTGACTGTCTGGACAGAGAACTTTTAATAAAGAAACTTGAAAGATACGTTGTAAGAGGCAATATAAAAAAATGGTTTGAATCCTAGCTTTCAGAAAGAAAACAAGAACAAATTATTAAAAATCGGGTAAAAAGTAAATCAGATCTTTGTAAAAATATGATTGGGGTGCCACAGGGTAGTGTATTGGGATCAATATTGTTCATAATATTTATAAATGATTTGGCCATCATAATAGATGACCCCATGATAGGTTTAACTAACTTTGCAGATGATACCAACATAGTTGTAGGTGAAAAACTTGTACATGATCTAATTTCAAGAACAAATATTGTAGTATTTCGAACAAATCGATCAAGAAAAGATATACCAACATCCGTGCCCTTTATTAATCAGGACTTTGAATTGTCAACATACAGGGTGAGTTTTTAGTACCGGCTCGGTCGATAACTCCACTACTGTCGAAGATAGCGAAAAAAGTTATATATAAAAGTTGTAGCCACGGATATGCTCCTTGTTCAGAAAATATTTTTATTTATACAGGGTGATCCTACGTGATCCTACGTGGTGATGCAAACATCATTTCTTTAAATGAGACACCCTATATATTATTCCACATTCAAATTCTACTAATGATTTCCGTTCTTCCTATATAGGGTGTTGTTACATTATACAGGGTATTTCAATAGTTATGACCATTTTTATATCCAAATCGCTGTCAAATGAACGTACTGTATATCAAAAAGTGATGAATCAAAAATTAATTTTTTTTACGCGGATGGATAAAAAATATTATCCGGTTTTGAAATTGGCAATAAGAAAAGCCCGCGACGCATACTCGTATACAGGGTGATGTAGAATGCAAACTCTAGATTTTCTCTCTTTTTTTAAATGTAACCCCCAATATTTTATTATACCAAAGAATTGCTTTTAATATGCTCTTTCATCTTTGTATTGCACTTGTTATGGCTGCATGGCTGAGATAATTCGATTTTTCTAATAATCTTAAATATACCTTCTATTTGTTTATTAAAATTTATTTATTTTGAGAAAATACTATCAAATTTTATTTTTGCTTAACAAACAACTAAAATATAAGGCCATAATAGTACTTGACAAAGTCAAAACACTGGATTAACGAGATAATATAAGTCAAGTGTGCTGAGGAAACAATTTTATAGACGTCACGTATAATTATCAAGCAGATCTATCAGGTAGGCTATGAAATATTAAACGACACGGTCCAGATAAAAAAAATCTTCAATCTTTCAAACGCATTAGTTTTAGGTGCCTCCGTTCTGGATACTGCTGTTCATAGTTGATATATTCCAGAGGCAAGTAGGCAATTTCTCAAAGAATTTCTCAAAGAAAAGGAAAATTAATTTTTAAAGCTCGTTTTTTACACAGTACCGAATTATATTGAGCAGGTTATGAAAACTGTCAATTTTTCAAAGCATACCTGATAAATCTGCTTGATAATTATGCTTCACGCCTACAACATTGTTTCCTCAGCATACTTGACTTTATTATCTCGGTGATTCAGGGTTTTGACTTCATCAAATACCATCATGACTTTATAATTTAGTTGTTCGTTAAATAAAAAACAAATTCGATAGTACTTTCTTAAAATAAATAAATTTCAGTACACAAATAGAAGCTATATTTTAAATTTACCGAAAAATCGAAATATCTCGGAAGCTGATGGACGTAGGTAGAACAAAGATGAAAGAGCATATTAAAAGCAATTCTTTGGTATAATAAAATATTGGGGGTTACATTTAAAAAAAAGAGAAAATCTAGATTTTGCATTCTACATCACCCTGTATACGAATGTGCGTCGCGGGCTTGTTTTATAGCCGTTTTTGAAACTAGAGGATATTTTTAATCTTTCAAAGTAAAAAAAAATAATTTTTGATTCATTACTTTTTGATATACAGTACGTTCGTTTGACAGCGATTTGGATATAAAAATGGTCATAACTTTTGAAATACCCTGTACAATGGTATAATACCTTATATCATGAGAAGAGAAATTATTAGTAGAATCTAAAAATAGGATAATATATAGGGCGTCTCATTAAAAAAAATATATGTTTGCATCACCACGTACTTATGGATCACCCTGTATAAATCAAAATATTTTCTGAGCAAGCAGCATATCCGTGACTACAACTTTTATGTACAACTTTTTTCGCTTCTACAGTAGTAGCGTTATCGATCGAGCCGGTACTAAAAACTCACCCTGTATACTAAATTCTTGGGTATATATATTGACCAGTTCTTGAGATGGGACAAACATATAGAAATTGTGAACAAAAAACTCAGCAGAAAACTATTATTAAGACACTCATCTACAGCACTAATTAGCCCAGACAAGGATAAAAAAATGGCGGACAAAATTTCCAGTCCTCACGGCTAACAGGATATAAATCTGACGCTTTTATTTTTTTTCTTGTAAACGTTGGGTGGAAAAACGAAAATGTTTGTTGGAGAAACATCTCAAAACTATTGGTAAGACACGCATGTACAGCAGTCCTCACGGCTAACAGGATATAAATCTGACTCTTATTTTTTTCTCGTAAACGTTGGGTGGAAAAATGAAAATTTATTTTGAAAAAACATCTCAAAACTATTGGTAAGACATGCAAATAGCCCAGACCAGGGTAAAAAAATGGCGGATAAAATTTCCAATCCTCACAACTAACAGGATATAAATTTGACCATTTTTTTTATTTTTCTCGTAAACGTTGGGTGGAACAACGAAAAGATTTGTTGGAAAAACATCTCAAAACTATTATTAAGACACGCATGTGTAGCACTAATTACCCCAGACAAGGATAAAAAATGGCGGACAAAATTTCCAAACTTCACGTAGTTGAATACTGCTCCATATTTTGAGCAATAATTATGCTTTTTTACTACATTTTTATCACAACATTTGCAGCTCTTTTTAACCTGCTGTTCACTGCTCGACGTCATAACTACTACTACTACTACTACTACTACTACTACTACTACTACTACTACAATAAAAAACTCATTTTTTTAAGTTTGTATAGAAATTAACACAGTTAGGAAATAAATATGTACTTACAGATTGTGTTGTTTCCTGCTTAGTTGGACCAAGTATTATGGATTGCTTTGCTACCGAATCTTTCAGATTTTCTTCGAACAGATCCCCCACAGCTTCCTGCTTTACTTGATGGTCAGGAAAACTTGGAATATTGTTAACTGGATGCCCTTGTTCCTTGTGCAAGCTATCTTCTATGACTTGATGTACTTTTTCTTTTATTTCAATAAATTTTTTTTGCTCAATATCATGCACTGCCTCGACCTTAGTTACCTCTGCTACAACTGATTGTTGGTCTTTTAATGAATCAACCTGAAGAACCTGATCGCTGAACTGCTCTTGTTTCAAAGCGCCGCAATTTCTTTCAACTTGCTCTACCACAACTGTTGAGGATAAATCAATTTGTGTATTATTTTCTGATTTTTGGCAAAATTCGTCCAATGGTACTTTTAATTGATCTTCTTCTACACCTTCCTGCTGTACTTGATATTCAGATACACTTGAAATATCAACTGGATGTCCCTGTACTTTTTGAAAGGTATCTTCTATGATCTGACCTACTTCTTCAACTTTTTCTTTGCTTATTTTCACCTCAGTTACCTGTTCTACAACATTTTGGTCTTTTACTGGATCAACCTGTAAAACCTGATCACTGAACTGCTCTTGTTGCAAAGTGCTGCAATTTTTTTCAACTTGCTCTACCACAACTGTTGATGTTGAAGATAAATCAATTTGTCTATTATTTTCTGATTTTTGGGAAAATTCATCCAATGGTACTTTTAATTGATCTTCTTCTACACCTTCCTGCTGTACTTGATATTCAGATACAGTTGAAATATCAACTGGATGTCCCTGTACTTTTTGAAAGGTATCTTCTATGATCTGACCTACTTCTTCAACTTTTTCTTTGCTTATTTCCACCTCAGTTACCTGTTCTACAACATTTTGGTCTTTTACTGGATCAACCTGTAAAATCTGATCACTGAACTGCTCTTGTTGCAAAGTGCTGCAATTTCTTTCAACTTGCTCTACCACAACTGTTGATGTTGAAGATAAATCAATTTGTCTATTATTTTCTGATTTTTGGGAAAATTCATCCAATGGTACTTTTAATTGATCTTCTTCTACACCTTTCTGCTGTACTTGATATTCAGATACACTTGAAATATCAACCGGATGTCCCGGTACTTTTTGAAAGGTATCTTCTATGACCTGATCTAATTCTTCAACTCTTTCTTTGCTTATTTCCACCTCAGTTACCTGTTCTACAACATGTTGGTCTTTTACTGGATCAACCTGTAGAACCTGATCACTGAACTGCTCTTGTTTCAAAGTGCTGCAATTTCTTTCAACTTGCTCTACCACAACTGTTGAAGATAAACCAATTTGTCTATTATTTTCTGATTTTTGGGAAAATTCGTCCAATGGTACTTTCAATTGATCTTCTTCTAGACCTACCTGCTGTACTTGATATTCAGACACACTTGAAATATCAACTGGATGTCCCTGTACTTTTTGAAAGGTATCTTCCTGACCTACTTCTTCAACTTTTTCTTTGCTTATTTCTACCTCAGTTACCTGTTCTACAACATGTTGGTCTTTTACTGGATCAACCTGTAGAACCTGATAACTGAACTGTTCTTGTTTCAAAGGAGTGCAATTTCTTTCAAATTGCTCTACCACAACTGTTGAAGATAAATCAATTTGTTTGTTTTCTAATTTTGGGGAAGATATATTCAATGGTAGTTTTTTTGCATTAGAATTGTTTAGCAGTTCAGTACCATGAATGCCCAACTGTTTTAAAGATATATCTAAATTGGGTGATCCAACTACAGTTTCTGCTGCATTGTTGAGTTGTATATCAGAATTGTTTACTAGTTCTGTTTTGGCAGAACTAGTAATCCCCAATTGATTGAAAGATGTATTCAAACATTCAGGTGGTGTGACAGGTTCTAGTGAATGCTTGAATTTTATATTAGGTGACCTTAAAATTTCTGATGAATTGGTGAATGTGATGTCACAACAGTTTGTTACCTCTGTTTTATCAGTGTTTCCAATCTCAATTGGTTGTGAAGATAGATCTAGACATTCAGCTGATTTGTAAATGTCTGGTGACTCATCAGACTTTGCATCCTCAGTGTTTTCTTTATCTTGTGATAGTAAATCAACTTCCGTCAGTTCACTAGAGGATATGTTTTGAGAATTACCGTGACTTCTCTCTTTCAAAGTTTTAAGTTTATAAGGACAGGTGTCAATTTCAACATTTTCTTGCAAAGTTTTAGAATAAATGGACCTATGTTTGAAGTCAACAGAGTTGTCTTGTTCAGCCAATTTTCGTTGTTCCAAAATTTGGCTATCCGACAAATACTTGTGGCTTAGCTGAGGTGAAACGTCGCCATTATTGAAGTTGATCAATATATCATTATAAAGCTCTCTATCTGTTTCATGTAACTCTTCATATTTATTGATGTCAATACGATTATTCACTACCTCACTAGCATCTGCATCATATTTCAGCTTACATTCATCTAATCCCTGTAGCAAGAAGATATGGTTTTAGATTCTTCATTGTGCTAGTAGCATGTTATGAAATAACATGAACAAAAATTTGGAATCTATTGATCTCAGAAAAAAGTTTTCTATATTTTTGATTTTATCTTTTGATTTAAAGGCACAATAACCAGAGATGTGTTACATATTAGTATGTATACAGGGTGTCCCTGAATTTCCTTGACACATGATATTCTCTCAACAAAAAAATGTTCAAACGAAGACTGAGTGAAATGATGAGAGTACTACAGCATCTATCATACCATGCTTTCATTTTTTTTACTTCAACCCTCAAAACTCACCCCCAACTTTGTTTTTCCAAAGAGCAACTAATAATTTTTCCTACACAAATTAAGTCATTTTATTTAAAATCTTTTAGTAGATTTAATTTTATACAAAAACCTATTTTTTTCGTAAGTCATAAGCATAAAGTAAATAAAATAAATAAATTAAGGATTTGTTTGAGACGCAATATTTTCGTAAGAAAAACAGATAAAAAAGAAAATTAAGTGGGCCTTTCAAGGGTACTGAATGACCTATCATGCCATGCTTTCGAAACATTTTTTTACTCCAACCCCCAAAACTTACCCCCTACTTTTTTTGCCAAATAGCACCCACAGCTTTTCCTACATTAATGAGGTCATTATTTTATTTAATATCTTGTAATGCCTTTGACTTCATACATAAACTATTTTTTTTTTCGTAAAGCCATTAACATAAGATAAGAAAATGAGCATTTGTTTGAGGCGTAATATTTTCGTAATAAAAAACATAAAAAAGACATTTGTTTTCGAAAGCATGTATTATAGGTCATTCAGTAGCCTTGAAAACCCAATTAGTTTCGTTTTTATACATTTCAAGCAAATTCTTATTTTATTTATGTTATGCTTATGATTTTACGAAAAAAATAAGTTTGCCTTTAAAATCAAAGATACTGCAAGATTTTAAATAATATAAGGATTTAATTACTATAGAAAATACTATTTGGTGCTATTTGAGTTGAGGGTGAGTTTCAAGGGAAGTACATTTTTTTTAAAGCATGGCATGATAGACCAAATAGTACTTTCAAAAATTCCACTTGGTTTTTGTTTGAACTTTTTTTTTGTTACAAAAATATCATGTGTCAAGGAAATTCAGAGACACCTTGTATATTTGTAATGTTGATGTTGCACCAACCCTAGGTCCTGAGCCAGCTGTGGGTCTGGCTGTGGAGCTGGCAGCAGGTATTATTAGAAGGAAAACAGAAGTGTGGTTGGGAAATCAACATCTTATGAGATGGAGAGGAATCTCTGAACATCTCCGTCAAGGCTAGAGAATTTATTTTAGGACCTCTGGCCAAAGTGGGGCAGATCTGTCTCTCATTTGACAGAAGCTGGCTAAGGTTACTTGTGGGCATACTATCCCGCCATCACACCTTCAAACGTCACTTGTATGTGATGAGGGTGGCAAGCGACACGAAGTGTACACGCTGTGGAGAAGACGAAGAGTCCTCAACACATATTCTATGTTACTGTGAAGCCCTTGTGTAGCACAGGCAGACTATACTAGGTTTAAGGCTACTTGAACCTGAGGATATAAGATGGGTAGGATCCAAGGCCATCCTCAACTTTGCAATGAGGGCTAGACTTGGGAACTAGGGTAAGAAGCGCATAAGGGTCCGCTTGTAGGCCTATGCTGGTGGTTCTCATAACCAGAAAGCCTCTCTGATTCTTTCGCCCATACTGCAACAACCCTTCACTTCTGCCTAGTTATGGTTGGGGGCCAGCAGCTCTGAGCCCATGCTTAGCATTAGTGGAGCCAGACCAATGTAGTCCTGGACAACTGGGTCTACAAGGAACTGGCAAAAGCCTGGGTAGAGAGAGATAACTGCAGTCAAGCTCAGGTTTATAGTGGGCCCTGACAAGAGCTGTACGCTATGACTTTTGAACAAAGGCAGAGAGATGCTAATCTTCAAACCATTTGGTGCAGTTATTACAGGGCATTGCCAGCTGACCAGATATTTGTCACTCACGACTATTCCAGATCCTATGAAGAAGACGAAAAAGTCTTCCACTTCCTGGGCAGATGTGCTGTGTGTCGCTATCTTAGGGTTCAGATATTCGGCACAACAGCGTCTGGGGAGGAGCCACTATATTCAGTGAACTCGCTAGCATACCTACTTTAGTCAAGAGGTCTGGTAGGTTCAACAAGGTAGCCTTGTTGCCTGGCTTCACCTCCCTATCACTATTACTACTAACAAGAAATTGTCAAAATACTTGTTTAGTCAGAATTCAAGTCATCTCTTACTGGCCTGTGGTAATAATGTATTAAACACAATGTCAAACAGGTCTGTAAAGTACAAAATATCACCAATGTAATTTTTTTAAGAGTAATGGAAGGTCCTTTGTGAACATGAGAGTTTTTGGAGTCCACGCCCACTCCGTTTTACAATATTTGCTTAAACAAATGTTTCATTTACCTGAAACTTCAATCTTTAGAAAGTTTATGTAAACGTAATAATAATAATTATATATTTTTTGGTATCAAAGTTAAGTTTCATGTCTTCATGCGGATAATAATAATAACGCACCCAGTGAGCGCCGGTCATTCTGTCAAACACCGTTATTGCGCCCCACACTTCAACGACTTCAGCAGGGCCTGATTGGGTAACGTCGTGAGGGGTAAGCAACCGAGGGGCTTGCCTTAACCGGCCGGCCCGTGAGGGGAAAGCCTCAACAAAACCCGACAGTAAAGTCGCAAATCCTCCGGAGCACCTTGGGCCAACTTCGGAGTAAATATAAGTCCCTTCTCTCCTGGAATGGGCGTCACCCGGGAGAGCGACATTTAGATCGTCCCTACTTGTGGGAACACGATGCATAGAGTTACTTCCAAAAATAACCACCGACGGCCTAGGGTACGTCGATTAAACTCACCTGAATCCCAAACCCAAACAGAACAACCCATCGAACACAACCCAGCTGCGGACGTTTTGCCGATGCAGCCGGCAACCACCACAGCTGGCAAACCCCGACAGCGCTTACAGTGGACTACTGAAATGAACAAATCTGTAATGCGCTGTTACTATACCGCTACGAAACTAGAAACCATCTCTACAGGCTACAGACATGAGCTGCACAGGCTATTTATAGCACAATACCCACACCTCTCCGAACGTGTAACTGAGCAAAGACTCATTGACCAAAAACGAGTCATAACAAAAAACAACCGCCTTACACCCCAAGAACTACAAGCTATAAAAAAACTTGTAGCCAACGAAATAAACGCTGTCCATCCGAATGATTCGCTTGTGACTGAATCAATCACGGAGACATAAAACACCCATACCCGAAATAACCAGACTACAAATACAGCCACAACCAACAACATTAGCATACAGTCAGAAATAGATTCAGAGCATGAACATACACCAAATACACCTGACATAACATTAACTAACTTACCCACCACGACCACACAAAGCCAGCAAATTTCTCAACTACCTTCAGTCCTGCCCAGACTAATTTTCAAAAACAGCACTCAGCAAATACCTACTACACACAATAAATACTAATCTAATACCACAATTCATAACTAACAACAGTAACCTAGAGGTCATCCATACCGTTATATATGCTGCCGCAGCAACAACACTCATAGTTAACGGCCAAAAACTTCAAAAACGTTCTAAAGACCAGCGAAGCAATAGACCTAAACCTAAATGGCAAATAAGAATCGAAAACAAAATCAGCACACTCAGAAAGGATCTGTGCACACCTCGCGCAATACTCCAACAATAACAACCACCCTTCAAAACACATACAAAGAACAATAAATATACTGAAATCAAAGTCACCACAAAAAACAATACCAGAAATAGCTGATACACTTAAACAAAAACTTGCAGTTTATGCTGCTAGACTCCGCAGATAGAACGAATCCAACGACAGAAAGGATGCTAACAATCTATTTCAAAAAAGTGAAAAGCAGTTCTACAGAAGCAGCAGTTCCAAGCAGAAAAGAATTAACTGCATTTTGGAGAAGTCTATGGTCAGAAACCCAAAACCCATAATGAAAATGTTCCATGGATCAGATAAGAAGAGACAAAACATCAACACATAACAGAGCAGGGAAACGTTATTCTTACAACTGAGGAAATAGCTGAAACGATAAAACATACCCACAGTGTCCAGGCATGGATAATGAGCAAAATTTTTGGTACAAACAATTCAGTTCAACATACGAAATGCTCACAGACCAAATCAATATACTCCATACTCCAACCTAATAGGCTTCCCAAATTCCTCACACAAGGAATAATGTATATAAAACCCAAAATGAAGATACCAAGAACCCTGCCAACTACCGCCCAATCACTTATCTCCCCACCTTGTACAAAATTATCACTGCAACAATATGCAGAAGGATTGAACAACACCTGATGCAAAACAACATCCTGACTGAAGAACAAAAAGGTTGCAGAAAACACAGCCAGGGTTACAAGGAACAACTTATAATTGATAGTGTGATCATGGAGCAAACTAGAAAAGAGCACAGGAATCTCCACACCTGTTTCATAGATTACAAAAAAGCATTCCACTCTGTACCCCATAGCTGGCTAATGAAAACAATTCAAATATATAAAATCAATCCAGGATTTTGTCAGTTTCTTAAGAGCACCGTGGAAACATGGCGAACAAACATACACCTTCAAACTCACGATGGCCATATTCAAACCGATGAGCTACACATACGACGCGGCATCTTCCAGGGTGACTCTCTTAGTTCACCAGGGTTTCAACATCAGACACCATAAAGCACATCAAGACAAAATCAGTCATCTCCTGTACATGGATGACATAAAACTATATGCTGCCACAGAAGTGCAACTGAGAATTTGGAATGAGTAAATGCAAGGTGCTCCACATCAATAAAGGCCAATGGAAAAACCAACCCAAAAAGGAAGTAGTAACTGGCCAACTGCTGGACAATATGGATAAGGACGAAACGTACAAGTACCTGGGCTTCAATCAAAATGTTAAGATAAACCATACACAAGTCAAGGCACAACTAACACAAGAGTTTAAAGACTGCCTCATTAAACTATTAAAAACAAAATTGAATTCTAAGAATTTCACAAAAGCCATTAATACATTTGCGATACCGGTACTCACATACACCTTTGGCATCATCAAGTGGTCACACACAGACATAGAAAACATCCATACTTATAAGAACAGAACTCACAAAACACAGAATGTCACATCCGAACGCGTGCAAGGAGAGGCTTACCATAGACAGAAACTAGGGGGCAGAGGAATTATAGACATACAGTCACTTCGCACAACACAAATACAAACACTCAGAAATTTCTTCCACATCAAACAAACTAATACATAAGGCAATAGTAAAAGCAGACAAAAACAATACACCACTTAACCTCTCTAGTCCAGATCACGTAGCAGACACATACAATCATATCCAATCACAACAAGGAAAAATAAACACCTGGTCGCAGAAAGCACTGCACAGCAAAAGTAGATACTGTGTCACCCAAGACCACATTAACAAAAACCTGGTTGCAGGATAGCCAGCTATTCCCAGAAACGGATGGTTTTATGCTTGCTATCCAGGACCAAGTGATTGCAACACGAAACTACAAAAAATATATAATTAAAGATTTCCATAAATCTTACAAAAGCAATTAACACATTTGCGATACCGGTCCTCACATGCTCCTTTGGGTTCATCAAGTGGTCACACACATATTGAAAACATCAACATACTTATATGAATGGAACTCACAAAGCACAGAATGTCATATCCGAAAGCATGCAAGGAAAGGCTTACCATAGACAGGAAACATGGGGGTAGAGGAATTATAGGCATACACACGACAAATAAAAGTGCTCAGAGACTTTTTCCAAAGCAGACAGACAAACTTACATAGGTCAATAGTGAAAGCAGGCAAAAACTATACTCCACTCACCCTATGCCGCCAGATCACTCAGCAGCCGCACACAATCACATAGAATTAAAAGAAAAAATAAACACTTGATCACAAAAAGCACTCCATGGCAAGCACAGATACCACGTTACACAAGACCACATTAATGAAAGACAATCATACACCTGGCTGCAGGATGGCCAATTCTTTCCAGAAACTGAGGGTTTTATGCTTGCTATCCAGGACCAAGTGATTGCGACAAGGAACTACATGAAATACATAATAAAGATACATCCATAATGGACGACAATTACAGAAAATGCCACCAACAAAAAGAAACAAGAGACCACATAACAAGCACACGCAAAACTCTCGCTGGGGCCGAGTACACAGCTAAACATAACTCTGCAGCCAGTCATTTACCAAGCACTAGCCACAACAAACAAGCTAATAGAAAACACAGATCCATATTACAATTACACACCAACATCAGTACTCGAAAACAATGAATACAAACTGTACTGGGACGTTGAAATACATACAGATAAGACTATCCTGGCAAATCAGCCAAATAGGTTTCCAGTCGAAGGCAGACAAAGTTACCTATTTGATAGATATTGCTATTCCCAACAATACGAATATCCAAAAAGCCCTAATTGTGTCTGTCTCAAGCACATTTACACCACACCTACAGCAGTTAGGCCTGGACGAAAGGTTACACAAAATATTTCAAAAGTATGTAATCCTGAAGACCTGCAATATTTTACGATCCTTCCTAAATTCTGATCCGTAATAGTTCAGGTGTTGACTCTGCATAGCCCTTCAACATCTGTTGCTACCACAGTCATGCAAGAGAAACTTGAAAAATCAGGATGATGATAATAATAATTAATAACTTCTATACTAATCTGCACCACATCTACATACTAATTTGTATGTACATGTGGTGTTTTTTTGTTCATGTTATAATTTCATTAACATATTACCTTGGCCCCTTATGGTCACTATGACTCATTATAAGAAACTAATAAGCTTAAATATGCCATACAGATTATAGCAACAATAATATAACAGTAAAAACTTACATGTGTGACAGGACTGATTCTATTGTGGGGGTCTGGGCTAAAACAAATGAAATTACTCAATATTCACACTAATTCACAGCATAATCAAAATAACTTACCTATCAGCTGCCTTCAGTAATGATCTTCTTGGACACTGTTCAGCTAATAACAAATATAAGTAATCAATCTTTGTTTTATAATTAAGGGTTATAATTCAACAAAATACTGGGCATTAGATAAATGTCTTTCAATATAATAATTAATCACATAAACATCCATACCTCGCTATTAAGTACTATAGCCACAGAAATCAGTACCAATATAAGACAAAACACTGACATCTGAAATGTCATTTTATATCAAGATGATAGTAAGATAACCAAACAGCTGGTTGACTAAGAGGAAATTTTACCATGTCTCTTAATATAACATTGTTATAGTATAACATACCATTTATTGAATATCACAAATTTCTTTGGAAGGACTGAATATCAACTAATTTCATTGAATTATTTGTGAATTATACCTATCTCAAATCTTTTATTCTATGTACTAACAAGTTAAGCTTTCAGCCTACATCATTTTCCAGCTATGAAGTGACATGTCTACATGTCTATGTAGAATGACATAGAGCATAGAGGATATAGGATAGAGGTTATAAAAAAATTCAAAAATACTTAGTAAGAAAAGGATTGTTATTGGGTACTTACAGTCTTTTGGAGATGACCCCACCTGAAAATAAATAAAAATTTATAACAGATTTATAAGCAGCCATGATAATTGGATTACTAAAAATAATAACTAGGTAATGTCTCAATTTTGATATCAAGGTACATGATTTTGTGCAATTTACATCTACATGCCATTTTTGCTTTATATTCAACTTTTCATGCAACGAAAATGGGATAGCGCCATATCATAACGTCCAAATAACAATTATCAATCACTAAAAAAATAGTTTTGGACAGTGTTAGCAGCAACAACAAGCTATATCTATGAAAGCATCTGTATAGAAATTCAGTATTAAAAATAAAATAGTTACCTGAATAAACTTTTTGAAAATATTTGTTACATGATCCATTATTGATACTAAGAGCACTAATAAGTAATAATATAAGCTTTTAACTACAACATCATCTGTTTTTGTCACTTTTTCTAAAATTCACATATGTAGCACTTCCACAGTACACAAAGACATTTAGAAATGATATGCTAGCAATTTATTTTTGTGCATGAGGTTAAGGTAAAACACATCACTGGCATGAGCATACTGAAGCTTTTAAAGAATGTAAATCCAACTGCCAAATATAAAACCAAAAATACTACAAAAAAAAGTATTAGTAAGCAATCTATTTTTGGAAAGTTAAAAATACCTTAGGTGCTCTAAACTGATTATTGTAGTGTACATTTCTATTTCACAAATTCTGAGAGAAATGAAAGATGTTTTTAAAAACTAATGGTGGCTGTCTGATTAATCAAGCACAATTTTTTTACCAATTGTAAACAAGTATTAAGCTTTTTCAATGCATGAAATTGGTCTCATATTTTTTTAAGAGAGATCATACCAACAAATGGAAAATACATACATGCATACTTTTCATATTAAAAAAATGTGACTTCAACTTGGTCAAACAAATAGGTCCTAAAACAAGACACCTTGAGCATGTTTTTAAACTACACTTATTTAGAGCAATGACAAAAAAGACAAGACAATGAAAGGCTCCACACACTAGTTTGAACCCAACAATATTAAATCAATAATTGATGTAAAATTAGGTATCTTATATGAAATTGCAGATCTGTAGACTTCACAAAGCCTCTTTCTCAAAAAGCCTGTTTGGATCATAATGCAAACACTGAAACTTGAAAATCAAGGGTTAATCCTAAACAGGCTTTATCAAGTCTAGGGGACTCTAGTAAATGGGATCTGGTGTGATATTTTCACTGAGCTGACCATGTCCAACAGAATATGTGCTAGTGATTCCAAATTTGAAGAAACCGTTCAAAGATGATTTAAGGCTTACATTATAATTATATTAATTTCTGTAAGTCATTGATAGGCTTAACTTTTTGCTTTGGTTTTTTACCCAGTTGGTATCAATGTAAAAGATTGATTCCTTATATATGTTTTGACCTTGTTATAAGGCGAAAAAAAAAAAGCTCGTCAGTAACGGTGAAAAACGAATTTTTTATTTTTGAGTCCCAAAGAGTCTGTGATCGTCAGAAGCTAAAACGTTTGACTACACCAGTTTAGGGTTAAAAAGCGATGAGACCACTATTTGGTCCCTGAAAAAGTCTCCCCATATAAATGGTTAGATAAAACTATAGCTATAAATATCGAGACTCGGAAATGTGGATAGGATCTAGAAGAAAGGTTTTTTATTCAAATTTGGAAAGACCTAATGGCAATTAAATCAATAATACAGATTAAGTAGCTGTTATCAAATATAGAAGACTTTACCTGGACCAACTCCATTGTGCAGGAAAAATAAAAAAGCAACAAAATAAAATACTAGGAGCTTCAACGATGTGACGGACGACGGTTACAAGATTTAGTAGCAAACGGTATTTTTAAATGTGACAATGACAAGTGACAATTGAAATTAACAAAATGACAGTTAACAATTGGAAGTTGCCCTTTGTCGCGGCTAATTCTACCCAGGCTGATGCGTTGTTAAGGCAGGTGTTACGGCTGTATTGCGTTCATGCATGGCCGACTCTACACTAGGCCAGAGCCTTAGATGTGGCAACGTGGCTTAGCTGTCAAATAGTGGGCCTATAGTTTCAGAATAATTATTACATTTTATATGTATTAGAGTTCATCTGGGTTAATAAATTAAGAAAAGAATGCTTTTTAGAACTACTTCTACTACTAATACCACTTACATCTGATGTCTGGTTCATCATAGTCAGACACTACAATATAAAAATAAAGCAACCTGTTTCCTGCTGCCACTTCCACTTCCACTTAAATGAACACTCAATTTACTTTGTAAATTGTCACTTGAGCTAGAAAAATTCACTATTAGGTTACTTTAAAGCCATTCTTGCTCGTCTTGATTCCATTTCAATATCAAATCTTTTCCTAGGTATGACCAGATGCATGCCCTCGTTGGCTTGCCCAGATGAGTTCTATTATCTGTCTTTTTCTGTGATATTTGGGAGGTCCAGGAAACATTGTAGGTACCACATTGTGCTCTAAAATAGGTCTTATCCTTTGAAATGTTTGTAAAGTATTGTCTTTATTCTTATAAATATAACCAGCCCATACGAGGTATACCGTTCACCCACTTCTGTTTATGTCCCTTATTGGAAGCACAATTGCTAATGAACAATCAATTTACTTTGTAAATTTTAACTTGAGCTAGAAAAATTCACTATTAGGTCACTTTGAAGCCATTCTTGCTGGTCTTGATTCTTTTTCAATATCAAATCTTTTCGTAGGGTAGGTATGCCCAGGTGCATGCCCAGATGAGTTCTATTAACTGTCTTTTTCTGTGATATTTGGGAGGTCCAGAAAACATTGTAGGTACCACATTGTGGTTTAAAATAGGTCTTATCCTTTGAAATGTTTGTAATTATTGTCTTTATTCTTATAAATATAACCAGCCCTTATGAGGAATACCTTTCACCCACTTCTGTTTATGTCCTCCATTGGAAGCACTAACTGCTAGTGCAACCTGGTACTACACACTTTGCAGGCATCTTTCTATCTTTATAGTTTCGTTTGTGCAGGTAAGTAATTAGAAACACATTAAAAATCACCTTCCACTCTTCGTTGTTACTCTGGAAGGTTATGTTGGTATGTCCTTGATTGGCTAGTGCAACCTGGTACTACACACTTTGCAGGCATCTGTTTACCTTTATAGTTTCGTTTGTACAGGTAAATAATTAGAAACACATTAAAAATCACCTTCCAACGATATTTTCTGCTCTGGAAGAATACACATGACTTAACCTCAAATAAAAACCCTGCCCGCTGATTCAGTGTTGCCATATTTCATGCTCCGGCCTAGTGAGTAAAGTCGGCCATGCCCAGATGCATGCCCAGATGAGTTCTATTAACTGTATTTTTTTGTGATATTTGGGAGGTCCAGAAAACATTATAGGTACCACATTGTGCTTTAAACTAGGTCTTATCCTTTGAAATGTTTGTAAATTATTGTCTTTATCCTTATAAATATAACCAGCCCTTCCGAGGAATACCTTTCACCCACTTCTGTTTATGTCCCTTATTGGACGCACAATTGCTAGTGCAACCTGGTACTACACACTTTGCAGGCATCTTTTTATCTTTATAGTTTCATTTGTGCAGGTAAATAAGTAGAAACACATTAAAAATCACCTTGCAACGTTCTTTTTACTCTGGAATAAGGTTATGTTGGGCCATGATTTGGTATGTCCTCTGTTGGGCTGCAACCTGGTACTACACACTTTGCAGGCATCTTTTTATCTTTATAGTTTCATTTGTGCAGGTAAATAAGTAGAAACACATTAAAAATCACCTTGCAACGTTCTTTTTACTCTGGAATAAGGTTATGTTGGGCCATGGTTTGGTATGTCCTCTATTGGGCTGCAACCTGGTACTACACACTTTGCAGGCATCTTGTTATCTTTATAGTTTCGTTTGTGCAGGTAAATAATTAGAAACACATTAATAATCATCTTCCAACCATATTTTCTGCTCTGGAAGAATACACATGACATAACAACAAATAAAAACTCGGCCCGCTGATTCAGTGTTGCCATATTTCATGCTCCGGCCTAGTGAGTAAAGTCGGCCATGTGTCGGGTGAATTCGGCCATGGTCGCCAAAATGAATGCAATCGCCATAGGCTGGTGTAGGACATATGATCAAAGATTTGAATCACCGAGGGGGGATTTGTACCGACTTTTTGCAAAAAACGTTTGCGCACCAAGGCGTACAGGCCCGGACCAAGTCGTGCAGGACCGGCCTATACATTTTTACATGAACAACGAAAGGAATGGTTGCACTAGAGCGGCTGTTTCACAGCTAGAACATGATTTGCAGTATTAGAAAATATTTTCTTTAAAAAATACATGGAACCAACATAGTTCCACAATATTCTAGTCATGATTTTGCTGAGGTTTTTGTATTCTGTGTACATGAAGAGGATTTTGAGGAGTACTCCATTGATATGAGTATATATGTAGATGTAAAAGCTCATTCCGCCTAACAAAACGGAGAGCCCTTAGTACAGTTTTAGTATGATGCTATACTTTTTACTATGCAACCTTTAACTGATTGTATAATGGAATCATATACAATTTTTTAAACTGTGAAAATATTGAAGTCAGCCCAATTTAATAGTGAACTAATAAGTTAGTTGTTGCTGAATAGCACGTATTATCAAAAGTATAAGTATTATGTATCAGAATATCAGAAATCGATTTTTTGTCAATAACTCACCTGCACTGCATGCTTGTTCACATTCAATTTTGCCAGAGCAACCTATATTTGAATCAACCCAACAACTACACAGTTTGCTTTTGGGTTTACAGTGTAGTGAACATATTTTGGGCATATCATCTTGCATATCGTAAAGTATCGAAAACTTTTAAGGACACAAACATTTTAGGATTCTCCCATATGTTACTTTTTTACATAAGTTGTAACTTGTTACATGTATAACAGACCACTTGTTTCTGATTCAGCTCTTCAAGAATAGCTATACCAAATTGCCAGCTACACCTCACAGTTCAAAATTTTGACATACCTTTTGTATCTGTAAAAGCTGTGTGCTATTACAATGAGTATTTGTTCATTTAAAAGTTGTATGGTGTTATGAATATGGAATATTTGATCGTTTGAGAGCATTATGTGGTTCTAAATTTGACAAACAGGGATATGTATGTTATTGCATCTGTTCAAAGATAAATGAATCTCGAAGTTGGCTCTGTAGCGACAGCAACCAACTAGTTATTTTATTGTAGATGTTAAGAAATAGATAACTAAATTTTAGGCTCTGTAACAACAGCAACCAAGTGTTTTTAGTCAACATTCAGTTATTCACTCGCACATCACAGCGTTGTGAAGGAATTCTAAGCTGCTCCAGGCCAACCTATAACCATACCGAAGTTTGACTAGAATATTTTCAATAGTGTTACAAGTCTTTAGTCCGATTGGGCAAAGAAACACTTGGTACGGATTTCACTATTTATTTTTACTATGTACACTACGTCTAGCCTAATACTTAACAGTCTAATTTATCTAAAGATTCTAAAGTCGCTACTGTTAGTACTGTTGTAACTAACCTAACCCAACCCAAAAATTGGTTGTAACTGACAACCCTAGAAGCTCGTTATTGTACCCCGAAGTAGGGGTTCCATGTCATGAGTCATGGCATGGCCGACTCTACACTAGGCCGGAGCCACGTGGGGGCAACTAGCATTACAGAATGGGAAACAGGGCGGGGCCAATGTGGAGGACATATTGCAACCCAAAATAATGGCGGCCCAGACCACAGAAACACTGGATCAGCCCGCATTTCAGTGATCCGTGGTTGACAACGGCGCGAAATTCAATGGTCTCCTCTAGCTGTTCTTCATCATGTCTTCAGTTTTTAAAAGCGACACATTAACTTTAAGCAATTAAAAAGTGAGTGTAATAATGCATAATCACAAAAATTTTGCAGCCACACCAAACGCGTCAACCATTTGTCCTCATAGATCAAATACGAACATATTTTGTGGCAAATACCGTATAGCCAGAAGAAGAACATTCGAATTTCCCTCCAAGCGCCGCCGACATTAACCTCGTTTTTCTTTGAGTCAGAGATAAGGATAATACTTTGAGTGTTGTTTTGGTTTTTGGTTTGCTCCGCACATTGCTTTATTTGTGAAATTGTTAATGGAAAACATTATTTTTTATACTTTAAACATTATTATTATACTCGAATGTGTGAATGAATTTGTTAGGGAGTTTGAATTGTTTGAGGCTTCATACTTTACAACCACAAAGTAGGTATCAAGTGCAGCCAGCAAGCAAGAAATAAATGGGGCTCAAACACTATAAGCTCCTGATGAAGTGCAGCTTTAGTTAAATGAGCGAGTACAAAGCGTAAGTATATTTATTACTGAAGTTCTGTGCAATACTATTTATTAGTCATTCATCCACTCTCACTACTTTAATTTTCTATTCTTCTATTTTAGATCATAACCATTGATTAAAGTATTAATACTTTAATCAATGATCATACACAACCACATCTGAGGTATAGGTTGTAGGATGCTGCGTTGTCTGCAGTGTCTACCTTCATGTTAATAATTTTGATGAATATTATTGCAATGAGAGACGAGCTATTCAGTGGACGAGCTTATACATACAAGCATTGATTAAAGTTACTTTAATCAATGATACAAGTGATCAACAAAGATGGAGAAACCAATGTTAAGCAGTGCCTTCTCAGTTATGGATTTGACAGATTGGCAATAAGATGCTCAACACAGATGAAAATAGAAAATAATACTTGCAGAGGCTAGGGCGCTTGAAGTATTCTACAGTTGATCAGCCTAAAGACTTAACTGTATAAAGGGCCATGTACAATTAAAAGTTTAAATTTTTGTAACTAATTCATCTTTATTATGTCTCGAACCTATTTGCTGTATTTCATATTTATACTCTCAAAATTTGCATTTCAAAGTGTTCCTCATAAGCATTTCTGTGATTTGACTAGGATATGAAATTATGGATGTTGATTACATTTCAATTAATTCTAATCTTCTATCTGTGACAACTATTACTATTGTTTTTATGATCAATAAAAAGTATTTATTTTGGTTGTTGTTCATAAATGTGCAGATGTTCCTTTTTATAAAGTGGCAGATGTGGGTGGGGTTTTCATTTATTTATTTATTGATTGTACAATTTGAAATCATAAATAACACAAAATTATATCATGTGTTCCTGTTTTAATCCCATAGTTTTGACAAAGTTAAATGCTAAGGCTCCATATGGTTCAATAGGTTACGCTGCAGGTTTGCTAGGCTGTGAAATTGTGGATATTGATTACATTTCAATTAATTCTAATCTTCTATCTGTGACAACTATTAGGTATATACTATAGTTTTCATGATCAATAAAAAGTATTTATTTTGACTTATCTTGGTTGGTACTCATAAATACAGATGTCAATTTTTATAAAGTGGAAGAGATAGCTGAGATTTTCATTTATTTATTGATTGTTAGTTTCTTATTAATTTTTTTTTACTTGGCATACCACCACTTAAAATAAAGAGTAATGTGCCAGACTAGTACCTCCGAGGTGGTGTGGAAATTTTTATATACTAGGGTAATCAGGTGCAAGATTAAAAAGCATGGACCCTGAGTACTCTAGTTTAGTAGCATATTGCATTTCTTGATAATATTTTTTACCCTGTTTCATGTGGTTACTTTATTCACTGTAGGTCAAACTGAGACGAGGTGAGGAATGAAAACATAAACCATATGCTTGATCAGCTTGATGGAACTTCAATAAAGAAGATTATTATTATTATTGTTATACTTGAATGTATTTTAAGACAATTTGTATTATATTATTTATAAATTACACATACAATAATCATATTAATCATACTTAATATTTTCTTGCAAATAAATGAATGAATGAATAGGTATTTTCATTATTTTGCTCCAATTTTTAAATTTTTAAGCCAATCACTGATTGATTCATTGAAATCAAACATCAATCAATCAGTCAATGATTGGCTAACATCAAAAATTATATTTTTGACATAAAAAGGTAGAGCATCTACAGATTTGCGCAACGATGTGGCAACATCGCCTCGAATTCTTGATACATCTGGCAACCTTGCGGCGGCCATGTTGCAACCCAAAATAATGGCCGCTGACATTGACATAAGTCATTCGTGTTTCCAGTCAAATAACACGCTATTGTGCCTTCTTAACCGTACCTGTTTTGTGGCCGGAGCCTTAGATGTGACAACATGGCTTAGCTGTTAAATAGTGGCCCTATAGTTTCAGAATAATTATTACATTTTATATGTATTAGAGTTCATCTCGGTTAATAAATTAAGAAAAATACTTTTTAGAACTACCACTACTAATACCACTTACATCTGATGTCTGTTTCATCACAGTCAGATACTACAAAATAAAAATAAGCGCAACCTGTTTCCTGCTGCCACTTCCACTTCCACTTAAATGAACACTCAATTTACTTTGTAAATTGTCACTTGAGCTAGAAAAATTCACTATTAGGTCACTGTGAAGCCACTCTTGCTGGTCTTCATTTCCCTTTCACTATCAAATCCTTTCGTAGGTATGCCCCAGGCCATGCCCAGATGAGTTCTATTAACTGTATTTTTCTGTGATATTTGGGAGGTCCAGGAAACTTTATAGGTACCACATTGTGATTTATAATAGGTCTTATCTTTTGAAATGTTTGTAAATTATTATCTTTATCCTTATAAATATAACCAGCCCTTCCGAGGAATACCTTTCACCCACTTCTGTTTATGTCCCTTATTGGACGCACAATTGCTAGTGCAACCTGGTACTACACACTTTGCAGGCATGTTTTTATCTTTATAGTTTCATTTGTGCAGGTAAATAAATAGAAACACATTCAAAATCACCTTGCAACGTTCTTTTTAATCTGGAATAAGGTTATGTTGGGCCATGGTTTGGTAGTCCACTACTGGGTTGCAACCTGGTACTACAGCATCTTGTTATCTTTATAGTTTCGTTTGTGCAGGTAAATAAGTAGAAACACATTAAAAATCACCTTGCAACGTTCTTTTTAATCTGGAATAAGGTTATGTGGGGCCATGGTTTGGTAGTCCTCTACTGGGCTGCAACCTGGTACTACACGCTTTGCAGGCATCTTGTTATCTTTATAGTTTCGTTTGTGCAGGTAAATAATTAGAAACATTAATAATCACCTTCCAACCATATTTTCTGCTCCTGGAAGAATACACATGACATAACAACAAATGAAATCTCGGCCCGCTGATTCAGTGTTGCCATATTTCATGCTCAGGCCTAGTGAGTAAAGTCGGCCGTGGTCATGGCCGGAGCATTGAAAGATGGCAACACTGAATCGGGAGCCGAGCTTGTGTCATTAGTGTAACTCTTCCAGAGTAAACAATAAGATTGGAAGGTGATTTTTAATGTGTTTCTAATTATTTACCCGCACAAACGAAGCTATAAAGATAAAAAGATGCCTGCAAAGTTTGTAGTACCAGGTTGCAATAGCAATTGTGCTTCCAAACAAGGACATACCAACATAACCGTCCAGAGTAACAACGAAGAGTGGAAGGTGATTTTTAATGTGTTTCTAATTATTTACCTGCACAAACGAAACTATAAAGATAAAAAGATGCTTGCAAAGTTTGTAGTACCAGGTTGCAATAGCAATTGTGCTTCCAAACAAGGACATACCAACATAACCTTCCAGAGTAACAACGAAGAGTGGAAGGTGATTTTTAATATGTTTCTAATTATTTACCTGCACAAACGAAACTATAAAGATAAACAGATTCCTGCAAAGTGTGTAGTACCAGGTTGCACTAGCAATTAGTGCTTCCAATGAAGGACATAAACAGAAGTGGGTGAAAGGTATTCCTCATAAGGGCTGGTTATATGTATATAAGAATAAAGACAATACTTTACAAACATTTCAAAGGTTAAGACCTATTTTAGAGCACAATGTGGTACCTACAATGTTTTCTGGACCTCCCAAATATCACAGAAAAATACAGTTAATAGAAGTCATCTGGGCATGCCAACGAGGGCATGCATCTGGGCATACCTACGAAAAGATTTGATAGTGAAAGGGAATCAAGACCAGCAAGAATGGCTTCACAGTGGCCTAATAGTGAATTTTTCTAGCTCAAGTGACAATTTACAAAGTAAATTGAATGTTCATTTAAGTGGAAGTGGCAGCACAAAGTGGCAGCAGGAAACAGGTTGCGTTTATTTTTATTTTGTAGTGTCTGACTATCATGATCAGATCAGATGTAAGTGGTATTAGTAGTAGTAGTTCTAAAAAGTATTTTTCTTAATTTATTAACCCAGATGAACTCTAATACATATAAAATGTTATAATTATTCTGAAACTATAGGCCCCTTATTTGACAGCTAAGCCACGTTGCCACATCTAAGGCTCCGGCCTAGTGTAGAGTCGGCCATGCATGAGTCTACAGTCAGTATGTCAGTAATGGCAATTGTCAATAAAAAAGATGTCAAAAGTCAAAATGTAATGTTAAGCACAAACAATTATACGAGAAAGTCGACGAGTTTTGTCAGAGATAACCATAGATATCATAACCTAATATGGATCGGCCCTGATCGGCCCTGTCCGATCCTTCCCGTACATCGCCGCGTACGGATAGCAGCGCGAGAGAGATAGAGCTACGAAACAGGCAAAAAGCCCGTTTATTTAATGGATTATATATGGAGACATTATACTTTTATGCATTTTTTGAGCGCGTATATGGATATTTTTATGCAAATGTTTGGATATTAGGAAAACACTGATAAATATTAAATTGTTTGATGAAAATGTAAAAAAAACTTCCGAAATAATGTCATTTAAATTCATATTAATGTGACGATGGAGGTTTTAAAAATATGTCTTGATACGAATACATAACTGCAAATAATTTGTTTATACCTTTATTGGCTAAATATCGAAATGAAGGCATTGTTGGGACCCCTTGTAATGATTTATTTTTATTAAATTCCTGGAAATCAATCAACATATATATAAAAATATCCATATATACGCGCTCAAAAAATCCATAAAAATATAATGTCTCCATATTTAGTATATATATATATATATATATATATATATATATATATATATATATATATACCCCGTGTGGGTCCGGGTTTAGAATGTTCCCAGGGTTTAATCTGCCTGTCGTAAGAGGCGACTAAAAGATTGGTAGTCCTTGCCTTAAAAGGGCCTATGGTGGTCACCGGCTGTGAAAGCAGGCGTATGAACCACCATAGTGAGGAAGCGGCTGCACCTATGTTAAGGACGGCTTCCCGACAGCGTCTGACCCCAGGTTAGGGGCGGCTGATAGCAAACCTGGCAGTAGGTATAAAATGCGCCCCCAGGAAGCCGACCAACATCAAACGGCTATTCGGTGCGTGGCGACACTGTGGGGATAACCCAAGCCAGGGATGAAAGCCGGCCGGCAACCTGTACAGGTCATCCCTAGGAGGCAATGTGGTCGGCTGCCTCCGAAATGTCGGCTGGGGGCCCTAAGGCTAACCACCGGACGGGCCCTACCTTCTGGTTCGACCGCCCCAGAAGAAGAGCACCCACACCAGGCCGGTATCGGAAGCCGGCTCTGGGCAAGGTGGCGGTGCCTCGGATCGCCCTGACGACGACACACGCAACGACATGGACCGTTTTAGGTGGACGACGGAACTGAAGGATGACCTGCTGAGCTGCTACGAGAGCAGTAGCCCGCGCCGTAGGGGATACATGTCCCGCATGCATGGGAGGTGGTGTGAAATGCATCCAGAGCATCGCACAATTACCTCCCAGAGCTTGCGGAACCAGGTATTTTACCTTCGGGGGCAGGGATACGTTCGTGCTCCAGCTCAGCCTGCCCCTCCGGCGACTGAAAGGCCTGTTAACCAGGCTGAAAGGTCGCCGATGAGGCCCGCTGAGAGGGAAATCGACGAAGCCGTCTCACCTGGAGATTTCAGTGACCGAAGGGCCTTGCATAACAACAAGAGGTCCTTCAAGCTGGCAGATTTAAAGAGAGAGGATGAGGCGTTGAGTGAACGTCTATCGGAGGTCTCTGACATTTGGAGCATCAATTGCGAAATTTACGCTGCGGCTCTGAGGCTGGCTGGACAGGGGAGAGTGAGAGACTCTCCTGTCGAGAGAGCACAGAGGCGGGTGCGCCAGATGGAAGCGAAAATCCAGTTGGCTCGCCAAGAAGCATCCCGTATCCAGTGTGTGATGGAATATAGAGCGGCCGGTAGGCCTTTTACGCGCCGCGTGCGCCAGATAGCCCGAGAGCTAAGGCGCGACCATCACACGCTCAGTCAAGCGGTACTGGTTGTTGTCAAGCAGCATTGTCTTGACAGGATGCGGACGCTAATCGCTGCTAAACGATCACTGGTGACGCGGGCGAGAGGTTTGGAGGAAAACAGATTGTTTTCCGAAAAGCCTGCTCGTCTCTTCCAACAGCGACCACCAGTCATAGAGCAGCCGCCAACTGCTGATCGCGTGGAGACTTTCTGGAGGGGCATTTACGAACACCCCAAACCTCTCCAAGCAGACACTCCGGCCTTGGCGCAGTTCGAGTCCGTTTGTAGGAGGACTCCAAACCTGAATGTACTGCGTCACCCGATAAACACGGAAGAAATTCTTGGTGCCTTACGAGGCGCAAAGAATTTCGCAGCTCCTGGCCCGGATGGCATAAACACCTACTGGTTGAAAAAGTTTCCCAGTTGCCACCGGCATTTAGCTAGAGTTTTTAACTCGTGGCTAAATCAGGAGCAGCCAATTCCGGCTTGGTTTGTCGAGGGTCGAACCGTGCTTCTCCCGAAGACCGGAGATTTGTCTGATCCTAAAAACTACAGGCCAATAACATGTCTGAACGCATGTTACAAGCTCTTCACCAGAATCTTGTACATGCGTATCCTTCAAGCTGTAAATCCCGTATTTCTCAGCGTATATGAACAAAGAGGGTCTAAGAAAGGAGTAGCTGGCTGCAGGGATAACCTGCTGATTGACCGCTGTGTCACACAGGACTCCGTGCATTACCTGCGAAACCTTTCTATGGCCTGGATCGACTATCGGAAGGCATTCGACACTACGTCTCATGAACTGATTGTGCGGCTGTTGGAATGTCTTTCGGTAGATGATCAAATAGTGGGATGCATCAAACAACTGATGCCGCTCTGGAAGACTCGGTTCACTATAACATCGGGTGAAACCAGGGTTCGAACAGAGTTGGTACCATTTAAAAGAGGGGTCTTCCAAGGAGACTCCTTGAGTCCCTTGCTCTTCTGCATCTCGCTACTGCCTTTGTCCATAGCGCTGAAAAATACTAAGGGATACAGCTGTGGCAAGCCCAATTACCGGAGGCACAAGGTCACCCACTTATTTTACATGGATGACCTGAAACTCTATGCCTCCGGACAACGCGATTTAGAGCAGTCGCTGAGGGTAGTGCAGGATTACAGTCAAGCTATTGGTATGGAGTTCGGGATAGACAAATGTGCCATGGTTCATCTCAAAAGAGGACGTTGCGGAGATAGTGAAGATGAGGAGCAGCTCGTTGATGGGAGCATCTTGCGACAACTGCATGCCGGAGATACTTATACCTACCTTGGAGTGGCGCAGCGTCACATCCAAGAGGCAGAATTGGTCAAAGAGTGTCTCCGCCGCAAGTATTTGCACCGACTCCGGCAGATCTGGTCGTCAGAACTGTCCGGCAAAAACAAAGTCGCTGCCACAAACATGCTTGCGGTCCCATTGTTGCTATACAGCTTTGGTGCTGTCCACTGGAACGTGGAAGAGCTGCGACAAATCGACATAAAGACCCGCAAAAGGATGAATATGGAGGGAAGTCTACATCCTAGATCCTCTGTCCCGCGAATATACCTCCCGCGACACCTGGGAGGGCGTGGACTATTGAGTTTGGAGCATCTGCACAACAGAGTAGTACTGGCCACTGCCTGCTATGTTACGACGAGCACCGATCCCCTGATCCGCTTTGTGCGAGAGCACGAGATTGCGGGTAAAGGAGCCTTCCTTTTTAAAGCAGCAACACGGGCAGCCGAAGAACTTAGTCTCACGCTCGACTTCACGCGGAGGTGTCAGCAGTCCGTTACGGAACTTGCTCCCGCACAATTAAAAACCCGGATTAAAACTGCTGAAGTCCAATTGCTTTTAAGACTTCACAAAGATAAACCAATGCACGGAATCTTCTACAAACATCTAGAAGAGCATGGTTTATCTGAGCAGTTGACCTTCTCCTTCCTAAGGTCTAATGGGTTGAAGTCGGAGACTGAGAGCTCTATAATGGCTTGCCAAGACGGTGTCTTCAACACATTAGTATACCGTAGCCGGATTATGGGTATGGATGTGCCCGATATCCGCTGTAGAGCCTGCCTGCAGGCGCCAGAGACCCTTACGCACCTCTTGTCGGCGTGTAAGGTGTACGCTGGCACAGCCTACGTCTATCGGCACAACGCGGCTCTACGAGTGCTATACTACCATTTAAGGCACTCATACGGTATAGATGAGACACCGGTGCTGCCATACGCTCCAGGGGACATTGAGTCCGTTGTGGAGAACGAGAGGTGCCGAATTTACTGGAACTACTCATTCTCCACGCTCGAGCTTATACATGCAAATAAGCCCGACATAGTCCTCCTCGACTACCAACAAAAGACGATGTTCGTTATCGAGTTCTCGGCACCCGCCGAGGGGAACATCGTCTCTAAGGAGGAGGAAAAGCGGACCAAGTATCAGGAGCTCCTCGGACAACTTCGCAGGCTCTGGCCGGACTACACTGTGAGTCTGCTAGTAATGGTCATTGGATCCCTAGGTGGTATGAGGGATACGCTGCTCTCTGCACTGCGCAAAATGCCGGTGTGCCGTGCGGCGGCGCACATCTTAGCCGCCAGAATGCAGAAGGCAGTCATCCATGGGTCCCTTCGTCTGCTTAGGACGCACGATACGCGGACCCAGTGATTGCTCACCTCACGGTGTGAGGAGTAGTCGCTGGGGAATGGAACAGCAGCCCGGTGTGTCGGAGCCCGGGTTGCACCTTTTTTGTTTTTGTTTTGTTTATATATATATATATATATATATATATATATATAGGACTCCAAACTTGAATGTACTGCGTCACCCGATAAACACGGAAGAAATTCTTGGTGCCTTACGAGGCGCAAAGAATTTCGCAGCTCCTGGCCCGGATGGCATAAACACCTACTGGTTGAAAAAGTTTCCCAGTTGCCACCGGCATTTAGCTAGAGTTTTTAACTCGTGGCTAAATCAGGAGCAGCCAATTCCGGCTTGGTTTGTCGAGGGTCGAACCGTGCTTCTCCCGAAGACCGGAGATTTGTCTGATCCTAAAAACTACAGGCCAATAACATGTCTGAACGCATGTTACAAGCTCTTCACCAGAATCTTGTACATGCGTATCCTTCAAGCTGTAAATCCCGTATTTCTCAGCGTATATGAACAAAGAGGGTCTAAGAAAGGAGTAGCTGGCTGCAGGGATAACCTGCTGATTGACCGCTGTGTCACACAGGACTCCGTGCATTACCTGCGAAACCTTTCTATGGCCTGGATCGACTATCGGAAGGCATTCGACACTACGTCTCATGAACTGATTGTGCGGCTGTTGGAATGTCTTTCGGTAGATGATCAAATAGTGGGATGCATCAAACAACTGATGCCGCTCCATATATATATATATATATGGAGTTTGGATATATATATATATATATATATATATATATATATATATATATATACATAATAGTAATAATTCAATCTAAATTCATTGATTGTGATAGTTTTTAATCTTTTATTTAGAAGTATATGTATTATAAATTTCAACGATGTGATGCTACAATATTATGCATTGTCCTTGGTAATGTTTTTCTTTTTATAAAATTACTTGACTTGTGTAAATATAAATAAACATAATGACACCAATAAATTATCTACCTATATCTATCAAATAAACACATAAGATAAAATATAAATTGGTACGCTCATAGCATCAAAGAATGACTACAGTAACACAAACTCACAGCGTAAAAGAATATGATCATTTTACATTTACAATATATTGCAGTACATACATCTGTAGGTGACTGGGTTATTATCATAAATCATATATGTCAAACAGCAACAACATTTTCATCAGAAACTGCAGAAATTAGTCTTCCTTCTGGAAGTTCGTCACTGAGAGAAACTCTTTCAAATTTTAATTCGCTGTACCAGCCAAATGCAGCAAGAAGTATTTCAATACATTGTCTTGGAGAGATCATTACTTTTCAAATCGTAGACATAGCTCGAAAATGTTTGCGCGTTAAATACATTCTGACAGAGAACTAATTTTGAAGTTGCACAAAAAATTAACAGGACCAACTGGGGCGATTTTAAAACAATTATTGTTGTTTAAATGAATTAATTTTGTAAACTGTTGTCGTATTCTGGAAACAACTTCATTTTTTATTTTATTCAAAGTGGAAAATATATTACCTTCTGCACACAATATACTATTAAGTCATAGCATTAAATGAATAAAATATCAAAAGCATACCTTGCATACCTTCAATATCAGAGAGTTTTCAGAAGTAAGTTTATTTTTGCTCTTAAGATCATCTATAACAGCATTGAGGTTTTTCAACTTATGAGTAAGTTTTCGCTTTTGCTGACATATAATTTCATAAGAATTATTCTTCGTCTTATCATTTACTATGAAACCTGCCAGCGAGCCTGCCAGTATCTCTTCTGCTTTACAGGGCATTCCAAGTAGTCCTCTATAAAATCACCAAAATCGACAGGATCACGTCTCCTAAAAATTCTACTTACATATATATCTAACGAAAAATATGTCTCCATACTTTTTTCTTTTTATCCTGACAGAAACAGCTCCATCGGCTGTGGCTTGCCTTGTTAAGGTAGCATCATCACATGATGCTGATGGTTCTGAATTTTCAATATGAACTGACAATAGAAAGAAATAAGTCCTTTCCCAGGAATGCTCCTATCCACTTTTTCAGCAAGGCATCATGTCTTGGAGAGCTAAAATTGAAATATCACATTCTTTTATTTGTTACCTATCACTGGATACATAATTGGCAGTTGTCCCAAAAGGCTTAGAATTTCAGAAGCTACAAAGAGACCGCTGTTTTAATCTTTCATCAGCTACGCTTTTATTGAACTGAATAACGAACATGTGTCATACACACAAACGACAAGTAGTAAATAAGTTCTTTCATAGGCAGAGACGACTGAAAAAACGTTTTATTTATCTACAGGCATATTTTAGGACGTTCATAAATCCATAGGTACAATAATGTAGAGTAAAAACGTGCTACACAAAAATGGTACTAAAATATAAATATATTAGCTATACTTACCAATGGAATTTCAGGTTTCCTCCTTTAACATACCTGGATGTACAATTGAAGGCTGAACAAGAGCTCACCATTGTTTTACAATAAATAAAACACGATAAACTGAAGAGATACACTGAAAATCAACGTAAACTATAAGGGTGCCGATCATTGTTTTGCCCGGTTCTTTATCCGTCTCTGTCGCGCTGCCTACTGGGCGCACGCTCTCTCTCTTACGGCACGTCCATATTAGGTTAGAATATGTCAATGGAGATAACATAAGGTGCTTTCCTTTTGCATCTGCACTTACTCAGATCACTTAAAAATGAGTTGGCTCAGCTCAGTTGGAAACTTCAGATGCTCAGATGCGTTAAAGGAACGTGTTTGTGCAGTTAAATGTCATTCCTCAAAATTTTGTAATATGCTATGGTTCTGTTATCTGTCGATCCTTTCCATTACCTAGTTTTTTACGTTTTTCGTCGCTCACCTTACACTATCGGCTATCTGTACACCATAAAACCGGAAAAACCTGCTGAAATTCAAAGTTACATACAATCCTAACCTCATTTATTTGACATCTAAGGGCCGGTTGTACAAACGCAGTTTAACTCGTGTTCAACTTTGAACCGAGTTCATTTCTAATTTGCTGTTGTACCAACAAAGTTCAAGCGGTGACTTCAGTTCAACCTCGGATCACGTTGAACGGCCACCGGGCCACCGAGGAGCGTTTAACGGCGGTTCAAGGTTTAAAATGGCGATGTTTACGACCAGCTGATCAGTTTCTAACCTGAATATCCGACGTGAGTGACATAGTCAAATGCGATATTTTCACTTGATTTACATGATGGAGTACTTTGACGAACCTTTGACCGAGGATCACATTGTTAGAAACAAGGAATTGAAAAGTGCCCAATGAAATTTGTACCTAATGTATCGTGAACAAATTCTCCATTAATTGTAGGCACATCAGCAATAAAAGTTTCCGCATCATCGTCGAATATAGATGTGAATCCTGTTATTTGTGGTTCGATTATTTCTTTTATTGATATGTCCAAGTCCTGTATTTTGAAACCCAGCGAAGGCCCACCGCCGGTACTATGGATGTACTGTTTCTCATCGGCAAATTTTTGTTTTGTCCTTTTTTTAAATTTTCGTTTTTGCTTTTCAGTACCTTTGCTTCACGAAATGTCTCTCCACGCAAACACAAGTTCATTCTTATATTTTTTCACCAATTCTAACAAATACGGCCTCCTCTTTCGCCGTAAAATTAGTCGCCCTTTTTTTGGATTCCATTATAAAATTGCAAAATACTTCTTGAATGACAACAAAGTTTGATGAATGTCAGAATTTGACATTCATAGACGTGACATTAATACAACCTGCATTACTTTAAACATTAAAAACGAAAAGTAACTAGTTTCGCCACCAAATACCCTATATCCATTGCTACCAATCCTCTTTTGATCCAGTTCAGCTGATCCTTCTCAGAACCGAGTTTGTACAACGCGTCAACCGTTGAACCGTGTTCATCGCTGAACTTAAGGTTACGTGATCGGGAGTTCACTGAGCGTTTGTACAACCGGCCCTAAATGATCTGAGACAAGTGATCTGCCTTTCGAGCTTGTGCAGATGGGCTTAAGTGGGGGTAAAATATCTCATTTTAGTCTCAGTTTCAGAAAACAAAAGGAACGTACATCGAACTGAGTCATGACGTCACAAGTGAGATTTATCAGATAAATCAGGTAAAAGGAAAGCGCCTATAGTTTTGTCTATGAGCAGTATGAGCACAAAACAACCGTATTGTGTAAAACAGGAACGGTTATGTTAACCCTTAACCAGTAACGTGCAGGTTCGGGGCATAGCTGGTAACGTGCAGTCTGTGAGACTGTAACCTCTTTGAAGCTTAAAAAATCAAATTCTCCTAATTATTTTTTGGAAAAAATGCATGAAGATTTGTTGGATACATATCTTTTAATAATAATTTTGTATAAAGTAGCAGAACATGTGATGTAAAGAAAAAAAATTATGATAATTATTAACTAGAACACAAATTAGCAGCACAAATTTGTAGGACCAAGATAATAAAAAAAATTTGACCACACTCAAATCTATCTATTTTGTGATTGATAATCAGTAAAGCAATACACCTATAAAAATATTATGGTAAAAAATGACGGACCTGCCATGACTACCAGTTGAGAAAAATTATAACGTAAACCGTAACGTTCCGTCTTGCAGACTGAACCAAACTAACAATTAAGCACATCTGGAATGTTGTTTATGCAAACTTATTGATAAACGGGATATAAAAGGGATACCAATGGCTGATAGATTAGATGAGGTCATTTACCAGAAATGCGGTAAGGTTTTGTTGTAGGGTCGAATTTAAGATTGCTTGCAGTCACAGACGGCACGTTACCAGTTAAGGGTTAAGTAAAGGTGCGTTATTTGTACGATATGAGAATAAAAGTTTAATCAAGAGACATCCGTCCCGTTATTTATGAAAAAGTAAGTTAGCAGGCCATCTAGACAAACCGTTGTATAAAGGAATACAACAAAATCAAAAGTGGGATTATACAGATTGAAATCCACGAGATAACCTAAAAATCATAATGAGTGAACACGAGGAAATCCAGGAAATAAAATAAGTGAAGAACGTTTCGAATGCAGGCGAATAGACAGAGCCAACACGACAATAACCAGAACATGTCACAAATGCTAAATACGATGTCTGCACTGATACAACAAAACACGGCTATGATTTCTATGATGCAGCAACAGGTACCTGCTGCAAACAGAAGTTACAACGTTATGCCTGACCTGAGTAAGTCCATAGACAGTTTTGATGGGGAACAAGGTCCAGAAGCCGCCGAAAAATGGCTTAGACAGTTGGAGGTATCAGCTAACTTGCATTCATGGCCAGATGCACTTTGTTTCCAGACAGCCAAGATGCAGTTGGTTGGAGCGGCTAAGTATTGGTTAGCGGCCAAGCCAGAAATATGTGACTGGCCTACATTCAAATACACCTTCCAGAAAACGTTTTTATTTAGAAAAACCAAAACCGAACAATGGAAGGCCATGCAGAATTGTGTGCAAAAAACAAAGGAGCAGGTTGCTGTTGGTTTATACATACACTATGTCCAAACAATACATAGATGAAATGACTTATATCAGGACTTGATGACATATGAAAGGATTGATGTAGCGAGGAAAGAGAGAATAAATGAAGAGCGTAACAAGGTACAGAAAAAAGAGTTTAAAGTACACATACCTGAAGCAGGGATCAGTGTTCCAAGACCTACCCAAGTGAAGTCAGAACAGCAAAAGGATGCCAGACCACCACTAAGGAATAGCAATGGAGAATACAAATGCTATAATTGTAATGAGTATGGACACATTGCTAGAGACTGTACAAAGGAAAAGCGAGAAATAAAGTGCTATAGATGTGGAGAAATTGGACACACACCAAGAACATGTCAAAAACCCAGGGCTACAAGTAATGTTATGACCATATCTAAAAAAGGCACAGAAAGTGTTTCGAAATACATAAAAACAGTAACACTCAACAACAGTAAGTTCACAGGACTGATTGATACTGGAAGTAGTGACTGAACCATTAAAGCAATCAGTGCAATAAGTGGCAACTTTGAAATAGTGAAAAATGTAACAGAACTCAAGGGATTTGGTAACACAAATAATACAGTAAGAATGTGTGGTGAAATAAGAGCTCAAATGACAATAGATGGAGTGACAGCAAAGGGAGTGCTTTAAAAATAGTACCTGATGATGTGCAGCCAGTAGAAATCATCCTTGGGAGGAACTACACTGATTTAGACAATATTGCATATTACAAAATTGGTGAAAAACTAGAGTTTATGTATAAAAATGATAGGAACTTACCTGAATTTGAACCCAGCCATACAGTAGATAAAGTACAGGCAACAGAACAGTGCCTATTAATGCCAAATACTGTTAACTTTATAAGTGCTCAGGTATGTAATGAAAACATGTACATTCCAGTAGCAAACTATAAGAAAATGCCATGTGAAGTGAAAGAAAAAGACAAACTAACGGAGAGGGTGAGTCTAGTTAATGAAACTTATGTAGTGACAAGTAGAAACCAAGAGCCTGTGCGAGTAGAAGAACTTAATTTAGGTGAGCAAGTGTGCGAAGAAGAATAAGAAGAATTGTGTGGACTGATCAATGAGTATAGAGACTGTGTTGCAAAGAACATTTATGAGATAGGTAAAACTGTAGAAATGGAAATAGAAGAGAACCCTGGAAGTAAACCTGTAAGCAGCAAGCCCTACAAGGTAAATTTAGAAGATAGACAGAGAATCAAAAATATTGTGGCAGAGTGGAAAGATGCAGGTATAATAGAAGAAACCAGTTCGCCATATGTAAGCCCAGTATTATTAGTTAGAAAGAAGTCTGGAGAACACAGTAATAGATTAGTAATAGATTATAGAAAGTTAAACGCTCAGTCTATGCGTATGCATTACCCATTACCAAATTTAGATGAACAGCTAGAAGTTTTGCAAAATAGTACCATGTATATTGTTCTAGATCTAGCACATGGTTATTTACAAGTTCCTTTAGCAAAGGAGTCACAGGCAAAAACTGCTTTCATAACACCTGATGAAACAGGACAGTTTACACGATCTATCTTTGGATTGATTAATGCCCCATTTTATTTTTCAAAACTAATGCAAACTGTGCTAGAGCCACTAATGAACAAAGTCGTAATATTTTATTTAGATGATATGCTCATACCAGCCTCCTCTTGGCCACAGTTAATGTCAAGAATAAGGCAAGTTTTAGATTTGTTAAGACAAGCTAAACTTACAATCAAGTTATCAAAATGTGAGTTTGGGAGAACACAGGTTGAATATTTAGGATATGTTATTTCACCCAGAGGAATTGAACCTGGACCTAGGAAGTTGAAAGCTATAGAAGATTTTCCACAACCCAAAGACGCGCATGAGATCAGAAGATTCATTGGTGTAGCAAGCTTTTTCAGAAGGTTTGTACCTCAGTTCGCCATGATTGTTGAACCATTGACCAGACTAACTCGCAAGGATGCTGAATTCAAATGGACAAGTGAGCAGAATCAAGCATTCCAGACAATAAAAGGTAAACTAACCTCTCAACCATCACTTAGATTGTACAATCCCAAGGCCACACGAACTGAACTACATACAGATGCATACAGCATTGGTTTAGGAGCCATTTTATTGCAGTCAGATGAAAATCAAGTTATGCAGCTTGTATATGCAATTAGCAGAAGGACTACAGATACTGAGAAAGCCTACCATTCAAGTAAGTTAGAGTTGTTAGCAATCATTTGGTCAGTAGAGAGACCTCAAACGTTTTTTGATTGGAGTCAAATTTATAATTGTTACTGATTGTCAAGCACTCACTTATCTACACAAGCTAAGAAGTAAAAATGCTCAGTTAACCAGTGATCGAGGCACATGCTTCACTGCAAAATACTTTCAAAGGTTCTGTGAGGCACATGGTATAAAGCACACACTCAATTCCAGCAGGCATCCCCAAGCAAACGGACTTGTTGAGAGATTGAATTCAACATCGCTGCCAAAGTTACAATGCAATACATTCAGTAGTGACGATGAAGACTGGGATAAGTATGTAAAGAAGATTGAGCAAGACATAAATACTACAGAAAGCAAGACAACTGGAAGAACCCCTTTTAAGATGTTGTATGGATATATACCACATATCAATGAAGGACAATCAAAAGACTTGACAGCCAACAATGAAACTTAAACCTTACCAAAGCAACGACAAGATGAAGTGAGGCAGAAGATAGAAGAAGCTCAAACGAAGTACAAAGATCAGTTTGATGAACACTGATATAAAGGTATGACCTATGAAGTTAGAAACATTGTGTACATGAAGAGTGTACCACGAAGCACAGGTGAATCTACCAAGCTACAGAGAAGATACCAAGGACCACTTGTAGTTGTAGAAAAGCTGCCAAGTGACACCTACTGAGTGACCGGCTTAATGAATAATACATATGCCACCACAGCCCATGTAAGCCAGCTGAAACTATGGAAAAATTATGAAGATGGAGATGAACAAGGAAGTCCAGAAGAAGTTGAACTACAGGAACATAGCAGAGAGCAGGAAGGAGCGAGAAAAGACACAGAAGTTACAGAAGCACCCAAGAGAAAAACAGAACCGGAAGAGAAAGAAGAAGCACGAAAGAGGAAGACTACAAGACCAGCATATCTAGAGACTACGAACTTTATCTGCAGGATAGGCCGTGTTGTAACTGACAACCCTAGAAGCTCGTCATTGTACCCCGAAGTAGATGTTCCATGTCATGAGTCTACAGTCAGTATGTCAGAAATGGCAATTGTCAATAAAAAAGATATAAAAGTTTAATCAAGAGACATCCGTCCCGTTATTTATGAAAAAGTAAGTTAGCAGGCCATCTAGACAAACCGTTGTATAAAGGAATACAACACTACACTAATTTATACTGGTCCTTAACTTCACTAATTTATGTCACAGTTCATTTATTTCGCGCGCGCCACTGGAACGTCGTCGCGTATTACTACCGAACACACTGCTGCATTGACTGTCACTGACTGCCCCACTGAATGCCTGTGCGCTGTTTTTATACTAGGTGTGCCCTCTCTCGATTGTTCTCGAGAGCTCGCGGTCATAAAACAGGGATCGAGAAGTAGGGTTTCTAGATCTCACGAGATGGCATACAGGGCCGGCCTGGCACACTGCCTCCTCCTTAAGGCCGTTTCGTACCCGAAACGTTCGTGTCTGAATGGACACAGAACGCCCTTCTTGCAGCCAGAAGTTTGGTCAAAGAAGCAATTCACGGTTCTGTGTTCTGTCGGTCCTCTCAGGTTCCAGCTGCAGACCGGAATTTCGATTCCCGTGAACCTGAAGAGAACTTCTAGCATGTTTCGGATGATCCGCCAATCCAGGCCGTCCCGTCCGCAAGCTAGCCTAGGAATCGCCAGCTTCAAAACATTTGCGGTCAGCAGCTTCTCTTTGAGGTCCAGGAGTGCCTCCCATACGGTCCGGTACGTCGGTTTCTGATAGGACTTCTCCTTCGAAATCACGTGGTAGAGTCGCCTCTGGTCACTTCGTAACTCCAGCACTTGTCCGACTCGTCCACCCTGTCTCTTCAGCTCGTCCACTTGGCCAAACAGACGTTGAAATTCACCGGCAATCCCTCGGGACATCTGGAGATTTCTTGCGACACAATGAGCCAACGCGTACTCATCCGGCACCGTGAACAAATCTCGATGTTCCTCACGAGTAACGCCAAACCTAGCCTTCGCTGTACCAGTGAGTGGCCATGAAATCCTCGAAGTTCAGCTCTGGGTGGAGTTGCTTGAGTTCTCTAACTTGCACTTCCGCATTATCTCCAGCAAACGGAGCCAACCTGTTGAAGTGTACGGCTCGTTGATCTTCTTGACGACCTCACACGGGCCCTCCCAGGAATTCTGGAGCTTCGGTGACAAGCCACGGCGTTTCTGAGAGTTGTACAGCCAGACCAGGTCTCCAGGTTGGTACGCTGTTTCGCTGGACCCTACGTCGTATGTAATCTTCATGCGGTCGCTTGCGGTGCGAATATTATTGCGAACTTTCTCATGGGCCTCGTCCGTTCTCCTGCGAAGGTTGGCAACGTAATCTTCACCTGCCACATCGTCCCCTGGTTTGCAGCCAAACATGAGGTCACAGGGTAGCCTGAGCTCTCGCCCAAACACAATACTGGTCGGTGTCTCTCCCGTGGTTTCATGGACTGCCGAGCGGTACGCCAACAGGAACAGATGGAGCCAGCTGTCCTAGTCTCGTTGGTGGTCGGAGACAACCTTGGCCAAATAGCGGTTCACCGTCCTGTTCATCCTCTCCACCATGCCGTCTGACTGAGGATGTAACGCCGTGGTCCGAGTCTTCCTAATCTTCAAAGTTTTGCACACGTTCTGGAAGAGCGCAGACTCGAAGTTCCTTCCCTGGTCCGAATGCAGCTCGAGCGGAACTCCAAAACGGCAAATCCAGTCCTTGACCAGAGCGTCAGCAACGGTTGCGGCCTCATGGTTTGACAGAGCGTAAGCTTCGACCCATTTGCTAAAGTAGTCGATCACCACGACGATGTACTTGTTCCCAGCTTCGCTCTCCGGAAAAGGTCCTGCTACGTCGATAGCGATCCTCTCGAAGGGGCTTCCTACGTTGTATTTGCACATAGGAGCCTTTCTACGTCTCTGTGGACCATTGCTGGCGGCACAAACTGTACACCTCCTACACCATTCCTTGACGTCTTCCTTGCACCTAAACCAGTAGAACCGCTCTCGAACCTTCTCCAGGGTCTTGGCCACGCCCAGATGACCTCCACTGGTTCCGCTGTGGATCTCCCCCAGTACTTCGGTCACGCGATTCCTAGGCACCACAGTCTGTCTTCTTTCCTGGGTCCCCTCTTTGTTCTCCAGTATTCGTCTCAGGATGCCATTCTCCATCACCAGACTGTCTCACTGAGCCCAGTAGGACTTGACGGTAGGCGAGTAAGGTGAAACCTCCTGCCAACTCGGTCGTCGATTTCCCTCTTCCACTCGATGATCAGTTTCAGGCTGGGATCCAGCGGTCATCCACAACGGTGGTTCTCCTGGTCATGGCGTCCTTCGTCTCGGCTCGGTTGCAGTGAGCGCAGTCGCCGGCACACAGTCTCCTCGAAAGTGCATCCGCATTCCCATGAGACTTGCCAGCACGGTGTTCAATGTCAAAGTCGAATTCCTGCAGCCTCTCGATCCACCTGGCCACCTGCCCCTCTGGGTTCTTGAACCGAAGTAGCCATGTCAAGGATGCATGGTCCGTCCTCAGCAGGAACTTCCTCCCGTACAAGTACTTATAATAGTGCTCCACGGACTTGACGATAGCCAGCAATTCTCTCCGAGTGACGCAATAGTTTCTCTCGGGGTTAGATAGCGTCTTGCTGAAATAGCCGATCACCACCTTTCGACCATCTTGTATCTGCGACAGAACTGAACCTATCCCCACGTTGCTCGCATCGGTGTCTAACACAAATTTGCCAGTAGGTAGGGGATAGCTTAGCACTGGAGCCGTCGAGAGAGCCTTCTTCAGCAGGTCGAAAGCTTGCTGGCAGTCATTTCCCCACTGGAACCTGCGGCCTTCCTCCGTAAGTCTTTTTTTTTTTTGTTTTCAACAGCCGTAAGTCTAGTCAACGGCTTGGCGATAGTAGCAAATCCGTGTGTTTGTTCTTAGGTACCGGCCATCCTTTTACTGCTTCGATCTTCTGAGGATCCACTGCTATGCCTTCTTGGGAAACCACATGTCCTAAATATTGCACCTTCTTCTGGAACAGGTGGCACTTCTTGGGGGTCACCTTGAGGCCTGATTGGCGCAGCCTCCTAAATACTTGTTCCAAGTTCTTGAGGTGATAGCCAAAGATTTCCCAACCACGATGATCGTCATATAGGTAGACCAGGCAGGTTTCCCAAGACAACCCCTTCAAGACAGTCTCCATCAGCCTCTCAAACGTAGCTGGCGCGTTACACAATCCAAATGGCATAACCGTAAACTGCCATAACCCTGAGCCGACGGTGAACGCGGTCTTCTCCTCATCCCCTGGGTCCATCTCGACTTGCCAGTAGCCACTCTTCAGATCAAGCGTGGAGAACACCTTCGAACCCACCAAAGTGTCTAGGATGTCGTCGATGCTTGGCAGAGGGTAGCTGTCCTTCTTCGTGACGTTATTGAGCTGCCGATAGTCCACGCAGAATCGTGTCGACCCGTCCTTCTTCTTCACCAGTACAACCGGCAATGACCAAGGACTCACTGATTGCTCGATCAAGGCTTCTTCCATTTCCTTGATGATCCTATCCGCTTCTTCTCGTTTGGCAAGTGGTAGCTTCCTTGGTGGTTGCCGAATAGGTGGTACATCGCCCGTATGAATCTTGTGTCTGACCACATTTGTCCTCCCCTTCTTTCCAATACCAACATCGAAGATATCCTGATATTCGGTGATGAATACCCTGAGCCTCTTCTGTTGTTCCCTGTTCAAGCCTTTCGACGGAGCGGCCACCAGCTCACTCAGCTTCTCATGCAGCCGCTCATTCCGTTGGTCTGATGCGTTTACAGTTCTCACCACCGATGAGACTGGAGAACAACAACCCAGCGGTGTTCCTTTCTTGAGGTGTACCGGAAAGCCATTCGCGATCAAAAACCTCACCGGAACTGTATCATCAGCTCGTACCAGGCATTTTCCAATGGCTATGCCACGGCCCATCAGCTCATCATCCGGTTTAGGTTCGAACAACATGACGCTCCCCCGATCAGCGCCATCAATCAAGCAGGCTTCAATCACCACCTCGCATCTTTCTGGGATGACCGTTTCTTCTGAAAGCACCACCTGGACACCCTCTTCTTGACGTCGGTGGAGGACCGCCTCTTCCTCTTGGACTAGCAGGGTACCATGTCGCAGGTCCAGTTGGAATCCATAGGTGTCCATGATGTCCATTCCAACTATCACCTCGTTCTCGATGTCGGCTACCAAAACTCGATGTTTGATCTTGGTGTTCCCAAACTGGAGCTGTATGTCGGCTTCCCCATGGATGCTTGCGGGCTCTCCGGTAGCAGTGCGCGGCCGCCATCTTGTTGGTCTTACATCAGCACTCTTCTGGAGCACATCAGGTCGAACGATGGTCTTCGTCGCATCCGTATCCAGAAGCATCAGCTTCTGCCTGCCGTTCACGAAGCCATCCACATACAGACTGTTCGCCTGCTGCCCCACGTAGGCCACACGAGCAGTTCTTCCTGAGGCCTTCTGGATGCGGGTCGAGGATCGCCTCTTCTCTTCGACCCGACTTAGTTTTCCGGCGTCGGCAGTGGCTTCTTCTCCTCCTTGCAGTGGCTTCTTACATGACCCAGCTCGCCGCAATTCCAGCATCGGATCTCTCTCTTCTTCTTGGAACGGGCCTCGCTAATTACCCGCCGCAGGCCGGCACTTCTGTCTCACCTTCACACTCCCGAACTCGGGCCTGGCACTGGTAAGTCTTTTTCACAGCTTCGAATTCTAAAGATCTGGCTAGAGCATCCACCAGACGTTCCGAATGTGCGAGGGCCACAGCTTGACGCATTTCGGTATCACGAAGACCTCCCACAAATGCCTCCATTGCTAATCGCTCCATTAGATCTTCCGGGGCCGTCGGATATGTCAGTCGCACCAAGCGGGCTATATCTGCTTCAAATTCTTGCAGCGTCTCATTTAGTCTTTGAGAGCGGTTCTTCAGCTGAGCGTGGAAAACGTGACCGAATCTGGCTTGACCAAACCTCATTTCCAGATGTCTGACTAGCTGTTCGTAGTCGCCTCGTTCTGTCGGTGATAGCGTCTGAAGAACATCCGTAGCTTCGCCTCTCAGTGCTAACGTCAAAGCTGTCGCCTTCTCACCAGGTAACCAACCATTTGCGTTTGCGGCCGCTTTAAATTGGAGGAGGTAATTCTCCCAGGATGTTCTCCCATCGTACTGAGGAGGTTTCAACCTCGGCTTGCACCAATCTCCTGCCTTCAGGTGACTTGGTGTGGTTACGCTTGCATCCTGAAGCTCCATTCAAAGCTTGTCCATCTCAGCGTCCAGGCGTCGGATGTTATCTCGCAGATCTTCTGTTTGTTTTTCCAATCCCCTCTTGAGATCCTCTTTTTGTTTTTCCAATCCCCTATTGAGATCTTCGTTTTGTTTTTCCAATCCCTTCTTGAGGTCTTCTCTTTGCTCTTCCATTTTCGATTCTAAGATGCCTTCATTCGTTTTGCGTTCATCCTAAATATACCTAATAAGTATTATGTGCAATTTTCAAAAGTTTATTGGTCATTACCCATTGCCAGCAATACAGATACGGCATCCACCGACGCATGGCCGACTCTACACTAGGCCGGAGCCTTAGATGTGGCAACGTGGCTTAGCTGTCAAATAGTGGCCCTATAGTTTCAGAATAATTATTACATTTTATATGTATTAGAGTTCATCGCGGTTAATAAATTAAGAAAAATACTTTTTAGAACTACTACTACTACTACTAATACCACTTACATCTGATGTCTGTTTCATCACAGTCAGACACTACAAAATAAAAATAAACGCAACCTGTTTCCTGCCGCCACTTCCATTTCCACTTAAATGAACACTCAATTTACTTCGTAAATTATCACTTGAGCTAGAAAAATTCACTATTAGGTCACTGTGAAGCCATTCTTGCTGGTCTTGATTTCCCTTTCACTATCAAATGCTTTCGTAGGTATGCCCCAGGCCATGCCCAGATGAGTTCTATTAACTGTATTTTTCTGTGATATTTGGGAGGTCCAGAAAACATTATAGGTACCACATTGTGCTTTAAAATAGGTCTTATCCTTTGAAATGTTTGTCAATTATTGTCTTTATCCTTATAAATATAACCAGCCCTTCCGAGGAATACCTTTCACCCACTTCTGTTTATGTCCCTTATCGGACGCACAATTGCTAGTGCAACCTGGTACTACACACTTTGCAGGCATCTTTTTATCTTTATAGTTTCATTTGTGCAGGTAAATAAGTAGAAACCCATTCAAAATCACCTTGCAACGTTCTTTTTAATCTGCAATAAGGTTATGTTGGGCCATGGTTTGGTAGTCCTCTACTCATGCCTCTACTGGGCTGCAACCTGGTACTACACGCTTTGCAGGCATCTTGTTATCTTTATAGTTTCGTTTGTGCAGGTAAATAATTAGAAACAAATTAATAATCACCTTCCAACCATATTTTCTGGACCTGGAAGAATACATACATGACATAACAACAAATGAAAACACGGCCTGATCTCCGACGTTCCCATATTTCAATGCTCCGGCCTAGTGAGTAGAGACGGCCATGACCGACGGTAAAGTGATAGCATCTTATGCTGATGTATGGTGACTATGGTGTGGTCAGTTGTCAATCTTGTCTGGTTGTCACTCGCTTCAAGTGTTCTGTCATTCTGTGCTTCAACATGTGGATCACAAGACAGGTACATCTGGATGTCGGCATTTTAGCAATTCACGAATTCACGAGTTTTATTCCTGAAAGGCCTGCATTTATACCCAATTTTGTACAATAAAGTTGCTGGTTGTTATAAAGTGTGTGACAGTGTTCCAAATTATGGTCACCTACTATGGTGTAAGGTTCATTATATAATGTGAGTAGAATTTTGAGGTTAAATGCAACAAGTTTACATTTTACACTTTATTTAGGCATCTGGACTGAGATGTCTAACCACTTAACTTTTGTGACTAGGAGGTGCCATTATTTTTGGAACAGTACCTATCCATAATTCCCTAAAAATGTTTCGTATATGAGGCAATTTAGACAAAATGTTCCTAAAATATTCAAAAACATTCTACCACGATTGTTCATGTAATATCCGTGGGGAATATTCGGCGGAATATTTTAGGAATATAGCGTGTTTTTCCCATTTCGAACGTTTACAGAATATTCTGTAAATATCCTAATTATCCATGGAATTTTTCCAGAATATTCATAATATCTGTAGTGAATGTGAACAGAATATTCTCATATCATCCGGTGCTATGTGGGAATATTCAGATTTCTGCCTACTTTTGCCAGTTTGTCTGCTATCTCGTTACCCTTGATTTGCGAGTGACCAGGGATCCAGGCTATGAGTAATTGACCATTTTGTTGAATAAATTGTTGACTTAATTTCTTTATTAGAATGCATATTTTTTCAATTTTTTGATCAAAACCTTGTATTTTAATTTTATCAAGAGCACTCCTAGAATCAGTAAGTATTACTATTTTGGTAATGTTTTTTTCCTTTGCTAATAAACCAGCTTTATAAATAGCCATCATTTCAGCAGTACATATGCTGATTCCATCAGGTAACCGGGAGGAAAAGTTGATCTGTCGACTTGGAATATGAATACCCAACCCTACCTTGTCTTTATCTTTAAATGAGTCCGTGTATATGATGCAATGAGTTTTTGCTAGATTTTCTATGGCTCTTATAAAATTTTGATTTTCACATATGCCGGATTTATTAATACCTAATGAAACACTTTTAATTGGGTGGAATAGTAATTCAAAATTTGTGGAGTAGCATGGTAGTACTTCCTCTTTTGATAGTGTGTTAAGTTTTTCTTGAATGATGCCCAAACCTATAACTAAGGGGGGAGGATTTTTATTTTGCCAATATCTGCTACTGCTAATATTATTTTTTAGCTCTATAAGTACTTTAAGTAAAGGATGATTGTCGAGCCTGTATCTGTCAGCCAGAAATTTTGTAGCAAGCAATATTCGCCTGGTCTGGAGATCCAACTGTTGCTGTTTCCGCTAGTAAACATCTTATAGGGGTAGATTTCATACATCCTGTTATTATTCGAAATCCTGCTGAAAAAACTACATCTAATTTTTTTAACAACGCCACATTGCATGGCTCCAAAAATATCCGACCATTTTCTAAGTGTGACTTAGCTAATCCATTAATACGGTGTTTTGGGATCTACACCCCATTTAACTTTGCCGAATATTTTCAGTAGGTTTATGCCTTGTTTTGCTCTTTTGCTTATATTATTTATGTGATTTGTCCATTTCAAGTTTTTGTGAATTGTAATACCTAGATAAGTGATTTCTTCTACCATTTTGATTTTTTGACCATTGACTTCAATTTTGTTATTAATATTTCTGTTTCTGTTACCTTTGGTAAACCATATGGCTGCACATTTTTCCATTGATAATTTAAAATTGTGTATATTCATCCAACTATTTAAATTCGTTAGCGTATCATTGATAGTTCTACACATTTGTTCTATATTTGTGCTTCTTGTGAATAATATTAAGTCATCGGCATAACTCAGCAAATGGGTATTTTTCGGAATGTTGGAGTATATGCAATTTATGTATATATTAAATAATAGGGGGCTAAGTGGGGAGCCTTGAGCTAGCCCCATAGTTGTAGGGTATTCATATTCCAAGTCGACAGATCAACTTTTTCTCCCGGTTACCTGATGGAATCAGCATATGTACTGCTGAAATGATGGCTGTTTATAAAGCTGGTTTATTAGCAAAGGAAAAAAACATTACCAAAATATATAAATAGGAGTGCCCTTGATAAAATTAAAATACAAGGTTTTGATAAAAAAATTGAAAAAATATGCAGTCTAATAAAGATTTGGATTGAAAGTCAACAATTTATTCAACAAAATGGTCAATTACTCATAGCCTGGATCCCTGGTCACTCGCAAATCAAGGGAAACCAGATAGCAGACAAACTGGCAAAAGTAGGCAGAAATCTGAATATTCCGATGAACCTCCCAATTGCATTTTCGGATTGGCAGGCTAAAATTAAAACAGACATCATCAAAACATATCAGAACGCACACAGCACAAATCGGGAAACGGTATACGAACATACAAGAAAATTTTGGTAACAAACCCTGGTTCTTTGGTATTAATGCATTAAACCGACGGCATATAACCACCATAATTAGACTCAGAACGGGACATACCCGGCACAGAAAACACTTATATATGATGCGATTAGTTGACCATCCCCATTGTGAATGTGGCATGATTGGAGACATAAATCGCATATTTTTAAAATGCCCAATTAATCAAACTCATTACAACATATATGAAGAACTACGTAAAATAGGACTAACAGCTCCAATGAATATGCAAAGTATATTCAAAAATATCAACATCAAGATAGTAAAAGTTGTAATGAAGTTCATAGATATCAACCACCTCGAAATCTAATCTTCCAATCTACCATTCCCCTGGGTGCTTAATTCCTTTCCGAGGCGGCATTTTCGGGTACTGTGTTATGCATCTCCGCCGCTCGGGTGCGAGAAGAGTCTTACTTCCTATGTTGTGTCTATCTTGTCTAACTAACTCCTTCACACCTAGCTAAAAAATGGGTGTGTTCAACGGGACCTAGCGCAAAAGCGCTAGAATGGAAGCGCCTGCAGGCGCTAAGTGTGACTGTTGAACGACATTCTCTTTGGCGTGATAAAACTGTCATATCCATCTCCATATTTGAATATTTATCATTTGTACTGTCAAAAATCTAGGTTATATAATCACAAAACCTGATATTAAATTGACACTATACAAAGGTAACTGCTTCTTTCAGAACTACAAATATTTTTTTTCCAGTTTTTGGCCACTTCGCTAATCAAACAGCGCTTTTTAAAAGCGCTAACCAAGCTGACTGGCGCTTTTTGACAGCTCGTCATTCATCGGTTAGTTAGCGCAAAGCGCCCTCAAGCGCATAGGTCCGCTAAGTCCCGTTGAACACTACCATTGATGATAAAATAAAAAAGTAAATTAACAGTAATAATTATATAACAAATTTGAGAAATTTTTAGGAGATAATCAAACAAGAATCGTAATATGGATTAGAGCCAGACTAAATTACGATTCAAACGGAATGAGCTGGCGTATTGAAGCTAGCAAGCGCAAACGCCAATAAGGATTAAGAAGAAGAAGAAGAAGAAGAACATTAGCAGCATATGACAAAAGCTCAATTTTTACGTAATACAGTTGAAACAAAAGAATTATTAGTAAATGATTATCAGTAGGGGCCAAGGACGTTAAAACAATAGGGGGACGCAGCTATTTACTTTTCGCGTTGAAGCCGCATAGTCACATTCTAAGCGCATTGCAAAGTTGCCAAACTAGGCATTTTTCTAAGTAAAACTAAGAAAACAAGCAAGCTTATGAACACAAAACATCAGCGAAACAAGCAAGCTTATGAACACAAAATATCATATTTAATATAATAATATAATATATTTATGAACAGTGAATTGATGTAATGATTTTTATATATGCAAAACGTTAGGATCAGAGTCTAATTTCGCTCTTTTGCAATATTTGATAGTATGAAGAAATTTTCATATGTCAACCCGGCAACGCCGCTTGGCTTTCATTGCTAGTTGCCATGGGATTTCTACGGTTGCCAAACTGGGCAAATTTCTAAGGAGATTTACGGTCAAATTCGCCCCAAACATCGCGTCATTAAACGAAGAGGTTATGTTGATCCACCCACTCGACAAAGGTGCGATAAATTCTTGCTATTCCACCGGCAACCCTGTACCGTCGGGGCGGCGCACCAGGGAACGTCAACGGGTGTGAATTTCAATTATATTTGAAATTCCTGAGAACCGTTAAACAGACCGTACCTTATTCGAATCTATTTTGTGTTCGAGTATAAATTGTTCTGTTGTGAATTCCAACATTTCAAATTCTAGATAATCGTAACACAGACCGTACATTCGTAGGTATCTGTTTTGTGTTCGAGTAGTGTTGAGTGTGTTTCAGTGCTTAATTACCTGATAGGCCCCAAAAACAGGCTGACGATCCGAAAATAGTCATGGGTAGACGCTGCTACATATGCAAAAAATGGGATTATCGGCACCCTAACTTGACCTTTTACAGGTAAGTGTATTCGTGCATTCCTCTGCAGTAAAATCGATGGTATTGTAAAACCTCTAATTTCATTCCTATGTGCTACCTGCTGGGGTACATTTGAAAATAACAGTATACAGTATATATGGGATCTTTCAAATAAGGTGTCTATAAACAGTAAAGTTGGGCTTCATATTTTTAGAAATTATTTTAAACACCTCCAGTTTGCTCCTATTGTCATGTAGGAATACTTTAAGGTATGTTTACATTTATTGGGCTGGTACTGCATTATATAATTATAATGTCATATTATTTTACCTAGATAATTTGAGAGTAATATCGATATCACATATTATACACAACTGTATCTACATATAAACACACCTAGCCTGATGAGTGTTACTTTCATATTCTTAAACACCTCATCCAGTTTGCTACTGTTGTCATAGGTATAGAATATTTCTAATCTATGCATGTTTAAATTTATTGGACTGGTACTGCTTTATATATATTTATGTCATATTATTTGAGTGTTACTTTCATATTTAACAAAATAAAATAAATTAAAGTATCATTTTTTTGAGCTTTTCTATAATTAATCATATTTTTCAGTATTACCAAAGATATTGTTCTGAGGAGGAAGTGGTTTGATGTAATGGGAGTGACTGAAACAGACCTACCACAATTAAAAGAAGTCTGCTCAGAACATTTTACTAACGATGACTTTGAAACCACACTATCCGGAAATAAGCGTTTGAAAAAGAATGTGGTGCCTACTTTGTATACCAAGGAAGAAGATAGAAAACAGCTTAAAGTGTAAGTAGCTATATATAAATAATTAGACTTTAACATTAGGTAGGATTTAGAATATGATATAGTAACAAAAAATATAATTTAATCAACTTAGTTACATTCTAAGAAGCATGTTTTTCTTACATCTTTGTTATGTTGGAATGTTGGAAATAATCCAAGAAAATCCGTTATATCTGTGAGCACAGTCTTTAGTCTGATTATTGTAAATAATGGTGTCAAAGTGGATAGGCTGCTGAACTGTAGACTTTATGGTTCTAATGTAGGAAAATTAATTGGAGTTATGAAATGCTACGATATGCCATCTAGGTGCATGTGAAACTTTTTTTAGTGTCAAGGGTATACTTTTGCTGAGACAAGTTGTAAAACTTGTAATGTAATTTTTCTTTGAGGTTTGAAGGAATAGTGAGTAAAAAATCTAGTTGGTGAATTGAATAATGAGGTGTAATTATTTTAGAGCAAAAGATAAAATAGGTACAAGTGTAATATATTGGTAAAAAGTAATAGTAACCCTAAATCGATAAACTGTTGAAAGACCTTAACTGTTACTCTTACTAGTTATTTTAAGGTGATCTTTAGTTTTTAGCATCATATACTAAGTATAAATTATAGGCTGTTTTATTTTCAAGGGAAATATATATGCAATAAATTTTGTGTTACATATAAATACTTCAATGTTCTCAATCCTCAACAGTTTTTGCTCAGGAAACAGCTTTCAGATAATTTTTTTCAGAGCATAAAGTGAGCAATTTATATTTTGAATATAACAAAATAAATAAATAAAAAAATGTACAAAAATAATTACATACAATTAATAATTTTTTACTGTTTAACAGTAATATCACTTATTTTGTTCTAAATTTTCATCAAAAAATTATTTTAATGTGTATAGTTTTTTAATCATTTCCCAGAACAGTATTTTGTGTTTCATCACTTGTACCTATCTCAATTTTTTGAAACTTTGTTGCTCGTAAATTATTCTGACCACTGTCTAAATGGGCAATATCACAAAAAGACTGTTTTATCTATTGTTTTATAATGTTATAATTATATAGTTATAATGATAATCATAATTCCAATTCTTATATAGAGACCATGCTTTGAAGGTAGCCCACAAATGTAATACTAGTGCTTTTCAAGAAGGTAGTGGTAATGAACCAGCTGCAAAGAGGTACCTTTTTTTTAGTAAAAATATATGAAATATACTGCTTTTTCAAGGATTCTTTGCTGTGTGCCTGTATTTGCTCTGATTTTTAACTTTAGGATGAATTTAGCATCATACCAAGAATAAATTATATAGGCTGTTATATTTATATATTTAATATACATACAATATATTTTTTATTAGAGATATATATACTTGCATGTCATTCATAGATTTGCTCAGTAAACAGCTTGCAGAGATACATTTTTTCGGAGCATAAAGTATGCAATTATATTTTGAAAACAATGTGAAAAAATGTACAAAGGCAGTTACATACAATTAATAGCGCCTTACACTGTTTATTTATGATAATGTTCTAATTTTTATCACTAAATTACTTTACTGTGTAGTATTTTTTGAACATATTGTTTTGTTGTTCATCACTGGTATCTTTGTTTTTGGAAATATTTTTTCTTTCAAATTCTTCTGTTCCATGGTCAAATGGATACTATCACAAATAGAATATTTTATCTATAATTGTTTTTTGAACATATTGCTAAACAGTATTTTGTTGTTCACCACTGGTATCTTTATTTTTGGAAATATTTTTACTTTTAAATTCTTCTGTCTCGTCTCCATGGTCAAAACGGTTACTATCACAAATAGAATGTTTTATCTATAATTGTTTTATCAAGTTATAATTATGTAGTTAATATTATAATTTTATTATGGTTTAATTAAGTTTTTAGGTGCCACTACCCCTTGAAGGAAGCTTTCTTATCTGCTACTGGTGTTTCTCAAGAAGCGATCTGTGGTGAACCAGCTCCTAAGAGGTATTTTTTTTTTAATTATAGTTGTATTAAACATATAAGTTGTCAGCACAATATGGCTTTTTGAGGGTTTTTTGGTGTTACATTGTATACAACAGGAAAGTCCATTTTCCGTTACTTTGTCTTTTTGTGTACTTTTAATCATTCTGATTTTTGGCTTAATAATGTGATAAAAAAATAACGAGGTTCATTATCTCTGAAGTCCATGATTATTATATGATAATAAATACTACTGAGCATAAAGAGTCTTTCAGAACATGTAATATTGGGCTGGGGTATTTTTTTGTAAAAACATAAGATCATACAAAAAAATTAATGTTGAAAGACTTTCACAACTGAAGGCATCCATGCTGAACTTGAAATTTTTCAAAAATCCTTACAGAGACGCTCAATATAATAGTTATATACAGATACAATTTGACTTTACAACCACTTATTTGCTATATATTCATTGAGTTAGATAAGTTAGATAAGAAATATAAAAGTTCTACATCCACTGAGTCAGTTTTCTGCCTTGCTGTGGCAGTTGTCAAAAAACTTCTTTAACAAATATAAAGTTTATGAAATTATACGTTCATTCATTATGGGATAAATCCCAGAATATATCAAATTCGTGTTTTTTAAAAATATTAATAATCTAAAATTTTATTTCAAATTCCGATGACCTACCTGTATTATTACTATTGTGTGCCATTATTTTATGTCCCGTATTTGATGTTTAATTTTTTGCTGTGCTTCTAGGAATCCAAGGGGTTGAGTGTAAAAGCTATGTGAACTAAGTAGTACCAGTACTACCAGTAGAAGCAGTTTTATTTAGTAAATCATCATATCCGGCACATTTGCAATTTTTCGCCGTTCAACAACACTTAATAGATTCGATGATTTATACTGATATTTCTAATTATTCCCATAATTGTTTATAATAATCGTTGATAATGTTGGTATACTGCAAAAAGGTGACCAAGTCAGAAAACTAGTTTCTCGTAAATGGCTGTTGAAAGTAATCATAATTTAAGTAACAAATCACTCAACGTGTTTTTTAGAAAACATAGAACTCATAAAAATGTTCACTGCGAGTTATAAAGAGAGCTTGAAGAAATTAGACTATATTTCTGACTTGGTCACACTTGATGTTGGAAAATATATTAATACTGACTTGGTCAAAATAAACTTCAATTTTCTTGAAATAAGAAACATAAACATAATCAATCACATTTAAATCTAGAATACTGAATCAGATCTAGTTTGGTTCCAGGGCATTGCTTTTCTTGTTCTTATCTACAGGGAGGGATTTATTCCAGCTGTGATAGTCAAGATGGTCACTTTTACTTGATATGTCTCACAATGTAGTGAAGTTGATCATTTTACCTGCTACTTTATTGGACATATTAGACTTAGTCAAAACGAGCTGTTAACCAAACTGGCAAAAAATTCGAGTATTGACTTGGACAAAATCATTTATCGTCGTTTAGTACCAAAAACGTCAAATCGTCGATTTTTGACCTATCACTTTTTGCAGTACATCGACGTATGATGTATTTGATGTTGAATTTTTATATTTCTTTTTTGTTTTGTTTTTAGTGATCCAAGCAGTCGAGTGTAAGAGCTATGTAAGCTATACGCTTCCCAACATAAATCCTACTGTGACTGTGACTACTAGAAGAATATATTGTCACGACGGCCTCTTTTTCTTTACCCAGGGAATCAAACTCGACGTAACTTTCACCGTTTTACTTCACAACTCGATACAATATCTCTTAACCTTATCTCAACTAGATCTCAACTCAACTGACTCCCTACGCTACCCGTAGCACCTTATATATACTTCATCGAACCATCTAGAGCATTCGATGACATTTCTAGAATCCATACGTCATTCTCGAAAACTCTAGACGATTCGATGACGTTTACACTTCAAAAGATCTAACCTAGCACTTTGACTTTACATCATGTATGACAATCAATGACAACTAATACAAATACACGAATACCATAATATACAGTATGTTACATTCTTCCCCCCTTAGCGTTCGGCGTCCTCGACGAACAACTTCGATTCTTGTATCACCACAGACATCAGCATAGTCGACCTTCGGTTTTCCACTTTCCGTACATAACCTGTAGACTACGTCGTTGAGGCGCTTCATCACCACGTAGGGTCCCTCCCCATGGCGTTGTAGCTTCGGACATCTACCCTTCCTTGCGTCGTGTTGCAAGACCATACCAGATCACCTCGTAACTGCGATATTCTTTGCCCAACTTGCGATTCTCATTTTCAGCTCCAGCAGAATTCTCTTTTCCTAGCTCTGTTATCATTCTCTTCAGTTGCACCTTTTTGCTTTGACGATTGTCACCTCTCGACACTTCCTTCTTCCCATTACTCAGGCTATTCTCCACTTCCTCTCTGAACCTGCTGAGTTCGTCTTCCTCCTGCGCAATCCTGTTCTTTTGCTTAACATTCTCGCTTCTGAGTTGCGTGGTCTGTTCAAAATCCCATGATGAGTCCTTTAGTGCAGCGCCATGCTCTGCTCCTATCTTCGGGTTTTCTTTCTTCAGTTGCGCCAATCTCTGTTCTAACTCTGCATCGTAAAATGGCTTCGCTAATACTGCGGACACACCCTTCTTTGTATCTTCAGTGACCTTATTCAGTTCTCTCTTCTTCTTATCGATCTCAACTTCCAGCTGAGTAATCTTCTGCTTCCCGTTACTGTTTCCATTCTCCATATGCTTCATCCTGGAGCTACCGTACTGTGCTTCAGCCGATGCGTTTTCCAGCTCCTCTTTCAGTCGAGAATTCTCGTTTTTCAAAATCACCAGTCGCTGTTTAGTCTTACTATCAACTTCTCTTGCTTTTAGACAAATCTTCCTTTCGCTTTTTCGCATCATCGACCTCGGCGCTCAAATCTGTTCTCAGCTTCTTGTTTTCTGCTTCAAGCTGCGCCAACCTTTCTCTCAACTCATTCTTCTTGATACCGACCCTTTTGGCGTTGTCAATCGCGTTGTTCAAGTTCTTTTTACAGAATGCATACTCAGCCTCCATCTGATTTAACTTCTGTTTGAGCATTGCATTTTCATCTTTAACTTGGTCGCATTCCCTCTCTGCTTTCTTCAACTGATTCAAAGCTTTCAATCTCTTGATTTCGCCCTTCAAAGCAGAAACTTCTTTATTGAGCTTCCTCAAGGCTATTTCGTGTTGTTCGTCCTTCTTCAGCAGATTCTTTCTATTCGTTTCAAACTTGCTTTTAATATGCATACTTCTCCTTTCCTGAGAGGCAAGCAACTGCTTCATCCTATCCCTGTCTGCTCTAAGTTCCCTAATGGCTACTCCGTGTTGTTGTTGAAGCTTGGCAATACTTTCTTCGTTCTTCTTTACTAAATTCTTTATGTCTCAGTCAAACTGCTCCTTCATTGAGTTTATCGTGTCTTGCATAGATTTCATTTTGTTCGCATATTCATCTGCTTTTTCTACATCCGCTTGTATCTTATTAGCCTGGGTGCGGCAGCCTACCCTAAGATGCCCCTTCTGTCCACATCTCCAGCATGTAAACTTTTCAGCTCCTTCTAGGCTTGTGCGAACCGGGTTTCTTTGAAAGCTAGCACCTCTTCTTCCTGAAATAAACGGTGTGGCCCTGACTTCTGCTTCTGTATCTTGCTCGACAGCGCGCACCCTCCTTGTCATTCGCATGGCTTTTATGTCAGCTTCAATTTGCAAAGCCTTGATCACAGCATCTTGTAAATTTATGGGATTAGATAGTTTTACGATTCTCTGGACGTCAAGGTCTGCAATTCCTTCGACAAACTGACGAGCAGCGACGTATTCCTGTGTCTCGATGGGACTGCTGACGAATACTCGTTTAGCTAAGCTTTGGACTTCGTATGCAAATGTGGTTAAATCTTCCTTCGCTTGTTGTGTCCGGTTATGCAACTGGCCATGCAACAGCTCTGTTAAGTGTGCATCTCCAAAGCGTAACTTTAGTGCAGATGTTATCTTATCATAGTCACGTAGGTCTGATGCGCAGAGATTTTCCAAAATAGCTGCGGCAGAGTCTCTTAGCATGGATGTCAGCACACAAGCTTTTTCTTCATTTGACCAGTTATTCATACGTGCGATATTTTCAAATTGCATATAATAAATGTCCCAGGACGTTTTGCCATTGTACGGATAGGGCTTTGCTACTACGCCACTGTGTCTATCAGGAAAAGCGGGTGGTACAGCTGTTAAACAACGCTCACCTGCATTAAACTCTCGCAGCTCCTCTCTGACCATTTCTTTGACCTGATCTTTCATCTGCTGTAGCTGTTCCTCCACGTGCTTCTGTGATGTCACTAGCTCTTCCACCTGCTTTTGTGATGTCGCGAACTGTGTCTCTATTGCACTAATGCGTTGGTCTTGAGTTTCTAGTGCCTGGCTTACCGCTTGCTTCTGCTCCTCCAGCCTAGTCATCACAAGTTCCTGTCCACTCTTCAAACCTGCGACTGCCTCGTCCTGGTGTTGCTTTAGCTTTTCTTCTAGGTTTACAACTGCCTCGTCCTGGTGTTGCTTTAGCTTTTCTTCTAGGTTTACGACTGCCTCGTCCTGGTGTTGCTTTAGCTTTTCTTCTAGGTTTACGACTGCCTCGTCCTGGTGATGCTTTAGTTTTTCTTCCAGGTTCACGACGGTTGCTTGCGTAACGGCTGCCTGGTTGTCTAAGCTGGTTCTCATTTCGGCTGTTTGTTCGATGCTGTTTCTCATATCTGCCTTCATTTCTTGTATCATAGCCATCAATGCACTCATTTCGGACGCCATAGCTCTTGTAACTGGCATTAACTGACGCTGTACTCACTTCTTCTTTCCTTTTCCTGGCTTGATTCGATGGATAATCCCACACTTCCGACACCAATTGTCACGACGGCCTCTTTTTCTTTACCCAGGGAATCAAACTCGACGTAACTTTCACCGTTTTACTTCACAACTCGATACAATATCTCTTAACCTTATCTCAACTAGATCTCAACTCAACTGACTCCCTACGCTACCCGTAGCACCTTATATATACTTCATCGAACCATCTAGAGCATTCGATGACATTTCTAGAATCCATCCGTCATTCTCGAAAACTCTAGACGATTCGATGACGTTTACACTTCAAAAGATCTAACCTAGCACTTTGACTTTACATCATGTATGACAATCAATGACAACTAATACAAATTAATACACGAATACCATAATATACAGTATGTTACAATATGCTTTGTTGAATAAATAATGGTAGGATGACAAAGAATGGGGCACCAGCTAATTATGTAATTTAAATTAATATACATACGTTATATGTTGCGAAAATTAAAATGAAATTTAAAATATACATGTACATTAAAAATGCTTAAATAGTTGTTTTTAAATAAGAGAAACATTTTTTATTACTATTGGTTACATGACATGTGTGGAAACGAATATTGATTTGTGTACAAATATGAATAAAATAATTGTTGCCACAGTTACTATTTTTTTATGTGAAGGCTGTCGATATATCGATAATTGGGAAGTCTGATTTTAATGAAAATTTTAAAGTTTATAGGAAAAACACGTAATTGTTCACTGCCTGTCTGCTACTTTAAAAATGTATACACTTAATTTACCTACTGATTTTCGAGCCACTAATATTTTTCTTTGAAATAAGTTGTAATCATTTTCTTTGCCAAAAATAATGGTTAAACCACTGCAAACGGAGCACATGCAATGCTGAAGTACTTATGTATTTCTATCAATACATTTTATTACAATAAAAATTACTTCATGATAGTCTTTACTTTTGAGCATGACAGAGTATGGCTTTATAAAACTTTTATCTGTAAACGTGATTTAGTAGTATATATTTTTTTATTATTTTAAATGGAAGTACGACTCAAGCGTACCTAGCTAACATATTTCGGAAGCTACTAACTTCAAAAAATACCAAAACAGTATCCTCCTGATGTCATAAGTAAATATTCGAAGGTATAAGTACAAAACTGTACTGAGTGGTACTTTTGAAGGTACTACAGGGTCTATCATACCTTGCATTCAAAACATTTTTTTTTGTACATCAACCCCTAAAACTCACCCCCAAATTTGTTTTTTTCAAATAGCACCCCATAGGTTTTCCTACATAAATGATATCCCCATTTTATTTATAATATTGTGGTACCTTCAATTTTATATGCAAACTTATTTTTTCCGTAAAATCATAAGTATAAGACAAACGAAACGATGATTTGTTTGACGCCTGATCCTGATATTTTTGTAACAAAAACGGATAAAAAAGAAAAGTAAGTGGGTGTTTCAAGGGTAGTGAATGACCTATCATTCCTTGCTTATGAACCATTTTTTTCTTACTTAAACCCCTGGAATCCACCCCTAGCTTGTTTTTTCAAATTTCAATCCACAATTTTGCCTGGAAAAATAAATTCTTTACTTGAATTTAATTATCGTAGTGCCTTACTTTTTATGCCCCTACTGCAATTTATCGTTAATTTTAGCGCCCGTGTGCGGGGCACACCCTGCACACGGGGTTGGCGCGGCCCGATGTAGCCATAAAACTTTTTCACGTTTTTGCACTTAGTTTTGTTGTCACATTTTTTTATTAGTTGATTCATGAAAATAAAAAAAATATTTTCCACACATGTGTTTTAATTAATTTATGTTTACGATTTCATGGATTAAGCGAAAATATCACGTGTCAAGGAAATTCTGGGACACCCGGTATACAGATACAATCCCACTTATGGTGATTTATTATTTTTTGTTGTGATGCCCCAGAAAAATGCACTGCACTGCATTTTGACAACTTCAACAATTTCACGGAAAACAAAAGAAAGCGCAGACGTAAATATTTTGGCTTCACCATTAATACAGGATAGACGGTGACATGCTGCGTCCTCCTATTGTTTTAACGTCCTTGGTAGGGGCATATGATTATTTTTATTTTATGTAAAAGAAAAACCCTACCGGAACCAATAATTTTCTTTTTATGCGTCGTGAAATTGCCTTCCATGTTTGGGTCCCTAACAAGGGCGTACCCAGGATTTCAGTTAGGGGGGGGCAGGGGGCTGCTTAGTGCTTATACCTGTTTCGAAAATTGACTTTTATTCATTAACTTTTATGATGACACAAAACAAATATTATAAGTACATAATAATTATACTATACATTATGTATAATATATAATATTATATATGTTTATTTTAATTTAACAGTAATCTTCTCGGATTTGCCGAAAATTTGTCTATGACAATCTTTTCAATAAACTCACTGTTGTCTTTTAAATAATTGCGATGTACGCTCATCAGACATAAACCCGTAAGCCTTTCTTCACCCATGGTGCTTCTTAGCCACGTTTTAACTCTTCGCAGCGTACTGAAGGACCGTTCTACGGTCGCCGTGGTGCATGGGATAGTGCTTAAAATAATTAATGCCTTTCTGACAGCAGGGTAAAAAATGTTCGCTTCTTTGAACAGATCAACTACTTCTATGTCCTTTAATTGATCATCTGATAAAGCCTTCGTCACCCATAAATTATGCCAAAGGTTCAGTTCCCCGGTGATATCCAGGTTATAAAATTCTTGGAATGATTCTGCGTTTTTGTGTAGGTCTGCAATGCTGGTTTTTGTCATATACAAGGGATGTAGCCTGCTTAAAGCAAACGCCGGAGTATTTTCTTGGGAGAATCGAATATTCAATGATGAAATGAGTGAATCAATGTATGGTATTATCAGGGAACGCCGCCAATATTCGTTATCATTGTCTGATGGCGGATTACTTCTATGTGTTTGCTTATGAGCAAGACGTGGAACCGAAATTTCTATGTTCAAATCCATTGCAACAGCTCGTGCTTTTTGAAGTATTTCATTACTTATTCTATCAGGAAACTCGCGGTCATTTCTGAGAATGTCCTTGATATTTTTAATGTGTTTTCCTACCGAGATCATGTCGATCGATTTAGCTTGCAGTGCGTTAACTACTGGTTCTATAACTGCTGAATATTTGGCTATTGTTTGTAGAGAAACAATAAACACTGGTTTTGTAACGGCTGAATGCAACTGATATGCAGATTTTCTGGTGGCATAATTTCCCTCTACAGATAACGTTTCTAGAGATTTCACGAGCTCTGAAAAATGTTGAGAAAACTTTCTGATTGATTTATATTTTTCGGACCATCTCGTCTCACATAATCGTGATAGGTTTGGAGCGTAGTTTCGACGTGTAGTCGATTCTCTGAAAAACGTTATAACATCCTTTACAGTGGCGACAGTATTTCTAATTTCTGGCACTGCGTTCGCATCATTCACAAAAAGGTTGAGTTTGTGACTTGAGCAATGAAAATATAAAGCACGAGGATATTTTTTTCTCAAAATGGCTTGTACGCCACCCTCTTTTCCTGCCATTGTAGAACAGCCATCGAATCCAAACCCTACGCAATCTTCTTTGGAGAGGTTAGAACTAATTAAGAAATTGTCAATTGCTTCGGCGATTGCGGAAGCATTTTGTGCTTTTAGTTCAACGAACCCTACAAATTCTTCTCTGATTTTACTTTTGCTTTCGTCGTAGAACCGCACGCCTATTGACAGCTGTTCTTTCCCAGATACGTCTGCTGTTTCATCAGCTAAGATTGAGTAAGCCATGGTCTTCCGAACCTCACTAATTACATTCTCCTGAATAACTTCGCCACATAAATTTATTAGTTCGTTTTGTATTCTTGGCGAAGTATAAATTGCATTTCGACGGCACTTTTCAAAGTGACTCTTTAATTTGTTGTCCCCTGAATCGATTCTCAACTTCAATAAATCTAATAAAACACCCTCATCTGCTTGTTTGCCCCTAAGAGGCATATCATGTGTACCGCAAAATACTATACAAGAAATAATTGATGACAATATTTGTCTGTTTTCATCGATTGCTTTTTGGTGTCCACTTTGCAGTTGGATGTCTACAGGAACATTTTCAAGAAAATTTTTTGCAGCATTTGTCGCCGTTTGGTGAAGGTTGGTCGTTGCATGCTTTCGGCAGTCTTCATGCATATTTTTGAACTTTAAATATGGCCTGACCATAAACGATCCCAAAATTCCTCTCACAGTGCTAATGGGCGGAGGAAACAAAACACAATACATACAAAGAGCACCTTTTAGTCGCTTGGAATATACTAGCCATGGTGAATATTGATCCAACCAAGCATGATTAAATTTTCTTTTTAAATGGCTTGCATCACTTTCAAAATCGTAATTTCTGGGCGGGATCCAAGGATTTTGTAACAACTCCCTCTTCTTTTCCGTCGATAGCTGGGTAGCCAATCCAACATAACGACCCAGATCATTTTCATGACAGCCATCGTCCACTATAATTTCAGGATCGACGTTGACGTCATAAGTTTGTTGGGATGTCGATGGAGAAGAATAGTCGGCAACAGATATATTAAGAGGTTCTACTGAAGAATTTGACGCTTGTCCAATGTTAGCATGCAATGATATTGGCATTACATGAGTGGTTTTATCATGGTTGTCATCTTCATCGCTTCCACTGCTACTTTCCCGACCTTTTTTTCTTTTTTCGCGTGGCCTCCCTAAAAAATGGATACACAGAATTACCCTTACAGTGTTTAGGCGGGTTGCATAGGACGAAAATCAAAGATCAAGTTTCACATTCTCTTGCATATGGTTTGAACGCCAAATAATCAAAACTAGGTAAGTAATTTGAAATAATACACTTGTTGTGACGTTAGAGAAAAGGGATTTTGTTGTCGGTATGATCTTATTAATAAATCCAAAATATTGCAAGGATCTTTCTTTTATGTTTTTTTTTAACTTTTTTATCACAAAATATTCACAAATGTTATTTTAGCTATTATAACAAAACCACGTGTTGTAATTAATAAATTTAAATATTGTAAGTAATGCCTAAGATATACACTTACAAGAGAGTCATAGCCCCCCTTAAACAAATCAAATAATCATATTAAGTATGTACTTAAGTGTTTTGTTTTGACTCACCTCTTTCAAAGAATTTCCTGATATCCATTTGACGGAGTAATATTTCCAGTTGTTGCGCAGTAAACGTAAATCTCGTGTCTCCGCAACGAAACTATAAGACACTATCTATGGCGTATGAAATATTCGCTCGTATTCCACTCCGAACTGAATTGTATTCGAACTAAATTCACGTGCTCTGCCTTACGTTCCGCTTATATATTGAAAATATTCTCGCTCCCGAAATATGTAGAAAATACTCGAGCTCGACTCTATTTCCATCCTTGTCTTATAATACATGCTATCACTGTCTTTTCTTTCCGGAATAGTCCATGCTAGAATATTCTTCGTGGTATTGCTATTCAATACTAGATGTCTCTATTGACCGTATACAGTATACATTGAGCCTATTTCTTTTTACTGGAAAAAGTACTGCCGTCCGAAACTAGATGGCGTTAGATGTTATTTTCTTCCAATTATATTCAGCTTTAATCCTATATGGCTCTGATTGTCTCGTCGGAAGCGGAAACTACGAGATACCACGGTTTTGTGGGAGATTTAAATTATATTGCATCGCTAACAGTATACTAGAGTCTGTCTAGTGAGTCGCGGCACAGAAATAACCGCGGCAAATTTAAAAATAATTTAGTTGTAAGCACTGAATAGAATATGCTATGAAATTTGAGTTTGATACTTTCACTATTTTATTTTATGAACACTAAGAATCTTAAACTAAATCTGTACAGATATATACTACTTAAAATAATATGCAACATATTGAATATTATTTTATTTTAGCATAGCATTGAAAACAAAAATTATATAATAAAACCAAACTTGCATCAAAACCGTACTTAATTTTTATTTATTCTGTCTCGTAATCAAAATCAGATTCTAGAAATTAAATTATCGACTATAAATCATTACTGACACTTTCATTTGTTAGTGATAACTAACAAATAATAAAAACGAAATAAAGAAATAAATAAAGTGTATCAAAACTTGATCAAAACATTTTGCGTTTCGTTTGACGGCGGCTGAAGGTCGCCATATAAAATATTCTAATAAATACGTTGTGACACGACCGACACGACTCACTATACAGACTCTATATCGAATGTTGTAGAATATTTAACTATAGAAAATAAAGAACAAATCTGGCTGAAAAGATATTTTGTTTCCAACACTTCATTTTGCGCAGAGTAGGTAACACGTTTTTAATTTTTATTTGCCAAAAAAAATTACATTTATTTAATCTTCTAGGGGGGGGCAGCTGCCCCCCCCTGCCCCTACCTGGGTACGCCCTTGGTCCCTAATCGGCTTGTATGCGAACTGCGAAGTTCAGCAAAACGTTACTACAGGCAGGTTGGCGTAGTGGTAGTAGATATGCGTTCTGTGCAAAGGGTTGCTAGTTCAAGTCTGGGTGGGTATTTTTGTTTTTATTTAAATTTTTCATTGGAAAAAAATATTTGACCAGTTTTTAGGATTTAGCTGATATATTATTTTTGTCTGTAATGGGTTTTGGCATATACAAAATTTTGTTGTAATTTTTTTTAATACTTTGTACTTGTATGCGGTGCGTGTAAATTGGAGGGATTTCTTGTAGCAATAGGATATGCATAATAAACTAAGCATTTTTTTTGAATTCCAATATCCCATTCTATTAGCGGCTACACACTACTCAGTATTATATTAGCATACTTTTTCAAGTAAATAACAAAATCCCTTATTCATGCTCTCCAACACAGTTTAATCCTAAAAACCGGTCAAAATCGAACTCGCATGCCTCGAACTCGCAATCTCTTGCACAGAAGGCATATCCACTACCAGTACTACCTCTACGCCAACCTGCCGGTATTACGTTTTGACGAACTACGCATATAGGGTGAATGTACCTGTTGTCGGCCGTTTAACCAGATATCGAGATTAAAGTAGCTACATACATGAAATGATTCAGTTTAGCAGAGTTTGGAACATATAAAATATTACCCTATAGTATATTTTGTGATAATAATATATTAAAAATGTGGGATTTTCATGTATAAAATTTGTAAGGAACATTTTTTGAAAACATGCAATATATACCTGATCTCGGCCGTCCAGTGCAAATTGTCGGCCATGTATATTTGCTGGTTCTCGGCCACGGGGCTGACAAATGGTTTTTTTCGGCCCTATGATATTCAGATGTTCGTTTTTTGATGATACGAGATTGACCATACCTAAATAGGTAGATATATCGGAAAATCTAAAGAAATCGATCATTTTTATATATGATATAAACTAGTTTTTATTAAAACTGGAACAAAATCGACTCTCAGGTAAAAATAAATAGGTAAGACTAAGAAAAAATAAACAATAGCAGGTACTCGCTATCACATCATAGATATTTAGACATTTCACACCTGTTATCCATGTTTGCAACATGTTCTTAAGAAAACCCAAATTCAGTGCAACGTAGATAGTCACAGCCTATATTTTTATCAGAATCTTCTTCTGCTCTACTGTATAAGTCATCATCTTCACAGAAGAAGCAGTTTAAGTGATTTTTTTTTAGATTGGCTACCTATCTGTTTAGGACAAATCTGATTCTGATCTGATCTGATTCATCTGCATTGAATATTCTACTGAAATCTTCCCATATATCAATGCAGTAGATTTTTTCCAAAAATGATGTAAAGTACCCTCAGCTTTATACTGAGATTTTGGATGAAGCTTTAAGAAATTTTTATACCATTTGGCCTGTAAGCGAGCGTACCACTAGTATGTGCAATTTTATAGTAACTGTATCAATTAAAATACCTTTGGTTATTGGAGAACCACACTTCGCTATTTCTGTTATCCATTTCAGCAAATCGATTTTCGCCTTCAAAAGTCATAATTGGTTGTGGACCTTGTCTTTTTAAGCAAATCGGCAAATCTACCATATGTAGCCTCTATCAAGAGCTACTACTTTTGGTACCCCATGTCTGCCAATAATTCGCCTATTCACAGGTATTATATTTGTTATAATAAATAATCCTAAGTTATGTTCAAATCTATAACTTGATAATGCATGGTATCAAAAGTGAAACATTGTTTGTTCATAATGCTGATTGTTTACTTAATGGAACTACTTTTATAATGCTTCCGAACAAAGCATCTCTCGAAGAGAGCGGTTTCTCTCGATTGGTTTTCTTGTATGTATATCATTTTATTTATCGTGTATTTAAAAAGTAGTGGCCGAGAGGAGGCTGGTTCTCGGCCGTAGCATTTTCTTAAAAATTATTTTGTGTGTAGGCTATCACCTTTCATATAAAATGACGGCCGAAAACTGGTCTCAGTTATCTTGCAATAGTAAATAATCAAATGAAACAATACAAGCTCCATTCGGGTTCGAATGTTCTGACGATTTGCAAACTGTCCGTGGACTGCGCAAAACTAGATGCGCGATGAGCGCATAAATGGAAACTGTTTTCAAACGGTTCAAAACCGATCCGAGATGGAAATAACCCGAACACAAATTCTTTATTGGGGATCTGTCATATATGTCATGTGTCATGGTTTTGTATTCGACAGAAACCTATAACCTCGTTATTTGTATATTGTTTGATGGCCTGTGGTCTCGTTTTTTGTTTTTTTTATCTTGATCTTAATCCTTCAATCGTAGAATTCTTAAATGCGTACTGGTGTGGTTTAGACTAGAGACTGTAAAAAGTAAACCATAAAGAGATAGAAATTCAATCATGGACACCCCTATAGTGGTAATGAAAGACCCAAAGAGTCCATCACAGAGGTCCATCACAATTAAAGTCATAGACAAAACTCGTCGACTTTCTCGTATAATATAGACCCTCATCTCTAGTGTTAAAACATTTGAACTGATTTCTGCGCCATCTGATCGGTTGGTGTCGCTATTAAAATTTAGGCGGTAATTTTAAATCGGGAATTCGTAATTCAGTTGCCAGGAATAGCCTCGAATTTAGTTTATAATCTCTATATAAAGCCACATTTAACTTTGAAATACACTATAACAGTATATGTCAAAGTTATATGTTGCCTTATAACGTGACATATTCTTTTGCGGTGCTAAATGAAATGAAAAACAATAAATGCTAAAAGTGTATTTATTAAGAATTGTATATACATATAAATAGGTATTTTCTATTTCGATATAATTGTATACATATATACAAATTTGAAAAAAGTCTAAAAAGTAAATATCTGCTTAAGCTAGTAGTTGTACATAACTTAAAATGCACTGTACTACAAAGAACTTAATTCTATGTTAACAAATTTGGTTATGGCATATGGTTCAACGTCAGATAAATATTAAATACCTGAATAAACATTCCTAATAAAAAGTCTAATGTTCGTAATAATTTTCATCTTGCGAGGTTGTAAAATTTAATATTGAAAGTAAGGTAGGTATACAGGTACTCTTTAAAATGTTACCTTTTAGATGATATATCGGTAACGCAATATTATGCAGTCTCCTTCGCATCCAAGGTTGAATACAACGTTGGTAGAAATGTTTTTCGCAAATACATTGTACAACTTCTTCTTGTCCATGTTTTTTAATGCATCAATTCCCAATCCATTCAAGCCAGACCTTGCGCACCTATAGTAATGCACATTATCATTTACTTATACAAAGGTTTTTATAATATAAATTTACCTCTTCATCCTTTATAGGTACTGCATCCAGGCAAGCAACAACTAAAAACCAGTTTCGGCAAAATAATGCAAACGCACAATGCAGAAATGAAAAGAAAATAAGAAAATTACCTTTTCTCACGAAAGACGCTTTCAAATTTTTAGAATCCAAATTTCGGTGACAAAACGTGACAGATCATTTCAATTACGTGACTTTGACAGTTCGGCCAATTTGATTTTGCGTGGAAGTAAAACAGAAATTTTTCATGATCTGCTATGAACTTTTTGTAGTTCTTGTTGAAAAAAAAAATGGTGTTATATAAATCCCTAAGCGGTGACCGGTAAAACACGAGGATAAACTACAGGGACAGTAGTGGCATTGATCCGTATACTCTTAAACCTACGGATAGACTTTGTAAACTTCTTATCCCAGTTTTTATATGGGGCAGCAATTGAGAGCATTCAAAAGTTTGAAAACTTTTTAATACTATAAAATTTCTGGTCCACAGAAGATACTACACTATTTATGAGAGATGCCTAATTATAATGAACAGCGATGTAGATGTTGTAGGAAGAGTAAGCTATAATTGATTTTGTTACAACTTTACCAATTTTATCCATATATTTAATCTTTTTTTTTTAATACAGTGTACACTTATTTTTAGGTGAGAGAATCTCAGAAATTTAATGAAACACTATTAAAAGCATGAATAATAATCATAAATGATGGAACTGCTGCATGTAGGCATTGCTCATGTATGGATGGTCTAGAGGAAGTATGCAGCATAGTATAGTTGCCATTTATTTTTTGTTAAAGCAGGACACATGGCAGTAGATGATGTACCTATGCACATCTAAATTATCACTGGTACTATCTTAAAAAATGCATAATTATTATCTATCTTGTCAGTACTACCTTTGAAAAATGCAGGATGTGTTTCATTAAGTACATAAGTTGGACAGGAGGCTAAAACGAAGGCTTCAGTTGCAGTTTCTAAATTAACTGGAGGAAAAGTGATCAATTTTTGTTATACATTTTTACAATATGGAGGAACATCAACAGTTTACCCAGCTTGTTAATATATGACTGTTATATATAGTGTTCTTATACACTTACATAGCTCGAATGTTGTGTATGAACTATGAATTATAAATAAATAATAAAAATTCGAATGGGTGGCATTTATTAAAAAAGGAAATTTAAATTCTGTAACTGTTTAATGCATTTTAGCAGCAAAACATCAAAAAATCATTTTTTCAGTACAAATATTTGCCATAAGACTAGTGGGATTATAAAAATCCATAATCATAAACAAAATAAATTTATTCCACAAAGACAAAGATACATGTATATATCTGTACCTATATGTTCAACTCGTGCAAAAATTGATGATATGAAAGTAACTACAGTTACTAAAAAAAAGCATGAGACATTTTGTTACAGACTAGTGAAAGAACATAATCAATTGATTTCCTGATTATTTAGGAAAATGTGACTGTTACTTATGAGGTGCACATAATTTTATTATCACAAATAACATTTAAATATTTGGCTAACAATTTCTTTCTCAGTATGAGAATATACCTACATAAAAATGCTGAAATGATTACATTGTTATTTGTGCATGACCAAACTTTATAATTTTTTGTTGCATACTAAATACCAATTGTTATTAGATATATACACACAGACACAACAAACTATATTATATATAAATAAAACAATCAAATGTACATTTTTAATTACTTTTATTACGATATATCACAGTCTACAAATTCCCGCAGTTTATAGGTGTTGCATGCTCAGAATGAGTTCCAACTTTTTCTCAGTATATGACTCTTGAGGTGTATATAATAATATGTGGAGACCTTGTCTCAGATTTTAGTCAAAGAGTAGACAACATATTTCTGGAGATAGCTGTACCTAATGTTATAAGGCATAAGTCTATTGTTCCCTTTCGCTCCTTACTGGTGTCTTGCAGTAAATTAATATATCGATTCGCTAGTAGACAATTTTTGAAACAGTACTGGGTGCTATATCAAAATGATATGCCAAATGCTTAAAGAGCAAGTTAAGACATAGTTACATCCCCGGCAAGCCAAGCATCCGGAATTGATCTATGAAGTATATGGTCACCCTAGTACTATCATTATCTCCAAGGTTTCTCATTTATTTCAAACTACTCCAATGTTCCTTCTAATTTCTAACATTTGACTAAATCACTGGCCAAAAGATCTGTTTGAGTAGAAGGAGTTGCTGTTTATTTGCTTCGATCAGGGCTTTAATACACTATCCTCTTTGTTACTAGTTCCAGGTACCAATGTCGTCAGATTTAATGCTTCAATGTCCAGCTATAAAAATGATAAATCAGTAAATCCAAATGTTCCCTGTGTTTTCCTTTGGATAAACTTACCTTTTTTACTCGGGCATGTTTAATTGCATGATGTCTGTGTCTGCTTACTTGAGTTATTGTGCCTCTGCCTCTTCTAGGGTTATGATAACCTATACTGTGATTCCTATTATTACTCTGAGGTGATTCCTTATCCTAATTATGTGGTGCACCTAGAAATTGATCCATCAGTTAAACATGCAACATTCTATAAGGAACATTATACCTATTACCAGTTATAAAGTGCCTAGAGCAAATTCTGCCATATTTTAGTGAGCTATCACTCAATGGGCCCTTGAGTCTGGAGTACTTCATCGACATTTCGCGGCGCTTTCTTGAAAGGAAGATAAGTTTTTTTCCAGAATTGTTCTGCTGATCTTGTTTCATGGAGTAATTTATCACTGTACATCGAAGGCATTCTTAATATGTAGCATGTTATCATTAATACAAGTCTGTAGCGGTATGTTGTAGCCATATCAGCAAGTAACTGAGAAAATCAGAAAAGAAAATACAAAATATTAAGATATTAAGTATTTCTCTCCTCTGTGATAAACTTTGGTTGTCATTTTGACGTAGCCATTGACATTCTAACCTAACCTTAAATGAAAATAACTGACACCTTGTGTTTGGATAGCGGCCCTCTGGCGCTCGGTGTCACTACTATTCGTACCAAAACTTTGTTTGACCTTGAGCATTTAAGATAAACGCACAACTTTCACACGTCAGCGCATTACATACCGAAAATCTCAGATATGCAAGGAACAGAAATATACCTGTATATACGAGGTTTAGTTGTGCGTATATCTATTATATTTGAATTTTGGTGGAAGTGGCCGACAACTGGTGGCGGCCGGACAACCGGTACGTTTACCCTAAGCCGATTAGGGACGCGAACATGGAAGGCGGATTTTAATGGCGCATAAATAGAAAATTACTGATTCTTCTAATGATACATATTTACTAATTATTTCTTTGTTTCTACTTGTATTACGTAAAAATTCAGCTTTTGTCCTATTCTGCTAATGTTAAAGTTGCCTCGACATGGCGGAGCTGGATGAACCAACCATAAATAGGACACCCTATTGTCGCCACTGTCCCCATACAGTTACTGTAATTTCTAATAGTGGCTTTTCAGTATAAAGCCACTGTAATTTCTAACCACACTAATCACTGTAACCAATGGATAGACTATAGAGTCACTGTAACCAATAAAGCCACCGTACCACTGTAACCATGTCATCCCCTACTTCGACGCATTAGTTGAGATGTTTTCCAATTTTGACATTTCAGTTTAGCCCCTTCAGTATAAAGGGGCAAAATTTTTTACGAATGAGTATATTACGCAATACTGACCTAAAAATGAGGTTGTATTTAAAGTCACTAAGCTTAATTCACATGCACACGACATCCGACGATACGACGATATGAAGCTGTTCCTATTGGTTGAAATAGTCAAAGTGATGTCAAATCAAAATATTTCAACCAATAGGAACAGTTTCGTGCCGTCGTATCGTCGGATGTCGTGTGCATCTGAATTAATTTAAGGTCTGAATACCACATGACGCATATAAACACGTCCATCGGAGTAGAACAGCTGCCATTTGTGGCTGCCATCCCATCTGCCAATCTATACCACAGCATAGTAAACAACCAGCATAATAACTCAAGTTGGCGGAAATTACACGCGCATCCCCACTTTTGGATGATTTTTTGTAGGGATGGTAACGGTACTTCGATACTTGTACTTCTGCACTAATATCGACTATTTTTATCTTAGATACTTTTTGAGCGATTCCAGACTGGTATCGATACTTTTGTAGGTGTATCGGTATATAATTATTGAGTGGTGTAATCAATTGCACAAAATTCTCTGTACGAACGTCTGTGGTACGAACCAAACGCGCCTATAAGGCTAAAAAAGATCGAGTTGGTACCGGTATCGATATTTTCATATTCGCATCTCTACCCAAACTTCACAGCCCTAAAATAAATAATAAAATAAAATCATCCATAAACCCTCCCAAGAGTCCCAAGGTCAAATTTTGTGGGAACCATTTTTATATAGGGAATATGTTTTGTGTAGGGAATCCTCACAGATATTATGCTGGTTGTTTACTATGCTGTGCCTGTGATCTATACAAACTTCAAACACCTCATCGCTCTTCTCATGGCCGACTTTACTCACGAGGCCGGAGCATGAAATATGGCAACACTGAATCAGCCGGCCGAGTTTTTATTTGTGGTTATGTCATGTGTATTCTTCCAGAGCAGAAAATATGGTTACCTGCACAAACGAAACTATAAAGAGAAAAAGATGCCTGCAAAGTGTGTAGGTTGCACTAGCAATTAGTGCTTCCAATGAAGGACATAAACAGAAGTGGGTGAAAGGTATTCCTCATAAGGGCTGGTTATATTTATAAGAATCAAGACAATAATTACAAACATTTCAAAGGATAAGACCTATTTTAGAGCACAATGTGGTACCTACAATGTTTTCTGTACCTCCCAAATATCACAGAAAAATACAGTTAATAGAACTCATCTGGGCAAGCCAACGAGGGCATGCATCTGGGCATACCTACGAAAAGATTTGATATTGAAAGGGAATTAAGATCAGCAAGAATGGCTTCAAAGTGACCTAATAGTGAATTTTTCTAGCTCAAGTTAAAATTTACAAAGTAAATTGAGTGTTCATTAGCAATTGTGCTTCCAATAAGGGACATAAACAGAAGTGGGTGAACGGTATTCCTCGTATGGGCTGGTTATATTTATAGAAATAAAGACAATACTTTACAAACATTTCAAAGGATAAGACCTATTTTAGAGCAACAATGTGGTATCTACAATGTTTTCTGGACCTCCCAAATATCACAGAAAAATACAGTTAATAAACTCATCTGGGCAAGCCAACGAGGGCATGCATCTGGGCATACCTACGAAAAGATTTGATAGTAAAAGGGAATAAATACCAGCAAGAATGGCTTCACAGTTACCTAATAGTGAATTTTTCTAGCTCAAGTGGCAATTTACAAAGTAAATTGAGTGTTAATTTAAGTGGAAGTGGCAGCAGGAAACAGGTTGCTTTATTTTTATTTTGTAGTGTCTGACTATGATGAACCAGACATCAGATGTAAGTGGTATTAGTAGTAGTAGTTCTAAAAAGCATTTTTTTCTTAATTTATTAACCCAGATGAACTCTAATACATATAAAATGTAATAATTATTCTGAAACTATAGGCCTACTATTTGACAGCTAAGCCACGTTGCCACATCTAAGGCTCCGGCCTAGTGTAGAGTCGGCCATGCTCTTTTGCTATCCTAATGACAAAATCTGGATAATCTGAGCGGCTACAACCTACAACCACACCTACAACCATGGCCAACTCTACACTAGGCCGCACAAAACATCTAGGCCGAAGCCTTAGATGTGGCAACGTGGCTTAGCCGTCAAATAGTGGTCCGGTTACCGTAAATTGTTTTATAGTTTCAGAATAATAATTATTACATTTTATATGTATTAAGAGTTCATCTCGGTCATGGCCGTCTATAGTCACTAGGCCGGAGCATTGAAATATGGCAACACTGTTCGCGGGCCGAGTTTTTATTTGTTGTTGTCATTAGTGTATTCTTTCAGAGCAAAAAATATGGTTGGAAGGTGATTATTAATGTGTTTTTAATTATTTACCTGCACAAACGAAACTATAAAGATAAAAAGATAGTGCAAAGTGCAATTGGGGCTTCCAAACAAGGACATACCAACATAACTTTCCAGAGTAACAACAAAGAGTGGAAGGTGATTTTTAATGTATTTCTAATTATTTACCTGCACAAACGAAACTATAAAGATAAAAAGATGCCTGCAAAGTGTGTAGTACCAGGTTGCAATAGCAATTGGGGCTTCCAGACAAGGATGACTTACCAACATAACCTTCCAGAGTAACAACGAAGAGTGGAAGGTGGTTTTTAATATGTTTCTAATTATTTACCTGCACAAATGAAACTATAAAGATAAAAAGATGCCTGCAAAGTGTGTAGTACCAGGTTGCACTAGCAATTAGTGCTTTCAATGAAGGACATAAACAGAAGTGGGTGAAAGGTATTCCTCATAAGGGCTGGTTATATTTATAAGAATAAAGACAATAATTTGCCTACAATGTTTTCTGGACCTCCCAAATATCACAGAAAAAGACAGTTAATAGAACTCATCTGGGCATGCCAACGAGGGCATGCATCTGGGCATACCTACGAAGAGCTTTGATAGTGAAAGGGAATCAAGACCAGCAAGAATGGCTTCACAGTGACCTAATAGTGAATTTTTCTAGCTCAAGTGATAATTTACAAAGTAAATTAAGTGTTCATTTAAGTGGAATTGGAAGTGGCAGCAGGAAACAGGTTGCGTTTATTTTTATTTTGTAGTGTCTGACTGTGATGAACCAGACATCAGATGTAAGTGGTATTAGTAGTAGTAGTTCTAAAAAGTATTTTTCTTAATTTATTAACCCAGATGAACTCTAATACATATAAAATGTAATAATTATTCTGAAACCATAGGCCACCCATTTGACAGCTAAGCCACGTTGCCACATCTAAGGCTCCGGCCTAGTGTAGAGTCGGCATGTCGCATAGGTAGGTACCGCATTTTGCTTTAAAATAGGTCTTATCCTTTTAAATGTCTTTATTCTTATAAATATAACCAGCCCTTAGGAGGAATACCTTTCACCCACTTCTGTTTATGTCCTTTACTGGAAGCACAATTGCTAGTGCAACCTGGTACTACAGACTTTGCAGGCATCTTTTAATCTTTATAGTTTCGTTTGTGCAGGTAAATAATTAGAAACACATTAAAAGCCACCTTCCAATCTTCTTTTTCACTGTAGAAGGTTATGTTTGGTATGTCCTTCATTGGAAGCACAATTGCTAGTGCAACCTGGTACTACACACTTTGCAGGCATCTTTTTATCTTTATAGTTTCGTTTGTGCAGGTAAATAATTAGAAACACATTAAAAATCACCTTCCAATCTTAGTTTTTACTCTGGAAGAACTACACTAATGACCACAAAACTAATGACAAAAGCTCGGCCGACTATTCAGTGTTGCCGTATTTCAATGCTCCGGCCTAGTGAGTAGAGTCGGCCATGCTACAACCCTACCCAAAAATCTTTTATCTATGGCGGCTACAGCCATAGATAAAAGATTTTTAGGTTGGGTTAGGTTAGCTACAGGGACAAAATCACAGACCATAAAACGGAGACAAAACAGTGGTGGGCTTCACCTTCATCGTTCATCATCTGTATCTGTCTTTGTTATGATATCTATGGTATCTGTGCTTTTGAGCCTTTTGAGGTTAGGCCAACTTGACGTTTTGAGATCAGACTGCCAAATTTTGATATAAATAAATAATTTGAAAAATCAAAAAAATGCGGAGCTAACTTGAATAATTATGTTGAATAGAATGGAGATGTCGGCATGAAGAATGTGTAGTTTGCTTGGATCAAGCAATAACAATGCCTCGATATAAAGCAATGCAGGCATAATATGGATGTAGAGCTCTGACAATATTAAACAATGATTACAGTGCACTGGACAATTCGACGTATTCCTGAATCTTTACAGTAAGCTGTTTGATAAAATTTAAGCAGATAGTCAAATCTACTTAGTATATATTTTTAGCTGTTTTCTAAAATCATTCTTCAGAAAATGCCACATTACATTTCGTTCTCTTACATACAACCATTTTTTGGACCAGAGCTATGCAGCCGATGTCTGTATGGAACCTATGTTTTGGTTTGTGGACAATTTCACATATGCAATAGGACCTGTGAGTATTATACTAATATAATAATAATAATCTATATTGTTATAAATTTATGGAAAGAGTCATAATTGCCTGGCTCATTTCAGTATTACAGATGTATATGCCATATAGAACTTTAATGAAAAGATGCCTTATTAGTGGGCAAGTGACAACATGAATGATTGTAAGACCTTTTTAGATTTACAAGATTAATTTTCGTTTTCTAACAACAGCTTTATTTTCCCTAAAAAATGCACTCTAACTATATGCAGAATCAAATTGAATATTGTATAGACAGGGTGTCCCATGACGATTAAGACAAGCAATATATCAGAACTAGGCAGCAGTAGCAAATTATAATTTTAGAGCAAATATAGTATATTTTCTTATTACTGTGTCACCCAATGGGGTATTTGTTTTTGTTCATGTGACATGCGATTCAAAAATTTTAATTTTATATATTTGTGACTTTTTGTGTTCCTCATGATAAAACAATTCTAACAAACTAGCACACCTGGGGTCTAAAGTGATTAATTCAAGAGCTACAGGCAGGGGCGGCGCGTGGATCGAAAAAGTGGGGGGGGGGGGCCAAAAACAACAAATATATAAGGTATCCCTGAATTTCCCTGACACGTGATATTTTCATAACAAAAAAATGTCCAAACGAAAACTGAGTGGAGTGTTGCCGTACCATGCTTTCGAAACATTTTTTTTTTTTAGTTCAACCCCTAAAGCTTACCCCCTACTTTTTTCCGAATAACACCCCACATCTTTTCGTACATCAATGAGGTCACTATTTCATTTAATATTTTGTAGTTCTTTTGACCTCATATACAAATCAATTTTTTTCGTCATTAACCTAAGACAAATAAGATGGGCATTTGTTTGAGACTCGTTGTTTGAGACATAATAATATGTAATAAAAAAGCACAAAAAAATAATTGTTTTCGAAAGCATGCTTTAGTATAGTAGTATACAAACACTTAAATGACAGAAGATCAGCTTAGCGGAAAATTTGGTACAATCAGTATATTGAATCACACATTGTATGAGGATTGAAACAAAAAAGAAACCAAAAAAACGAAAACACCCCGGCACTCGATGCATGACCGCGAAGATGAGGTGGAAGTGCGTTATGACTGGGTACCCTTCCACGTGTATAGTACCCGATCGTGTGATTTGTATTGGCCAAACTTTTGCGGTACGCGTATGATTTTGAAAGAGAGAGGAAGGAGAAAGAGCAGACTGCAGAGAGATGAAATGATAAGAATAGAAGATGCAAAGTGCTGGAAATCAGAAAATAATGCACTAGTGGGTGTAATTATAATTTACTTTGTAATAATAAAAAAATAGGTATGTCCGTATACAATCAAATTTAATAATGCTAAAAAATGGACATGTAAAAAACTAAATTTCCTATTAATTTTTTAACTCCTCATAAAAAGTGGGGGGGGCCGCGGCCCCCCATGCCCCCCGACGCGCCGCCTCTGGCTACAGGTACTCAAAGGACTGTACCACTACCATTATGAAACATTGCCAAACACTGGCAGTAATTTAACCTTAGGGGTACATGTTATAATCAATGGTAGTTGTACCATCCTTAAGTAATTGAATTAATCAGTTTAGACCCCAAGTGTGCTAGTTTGTTGAAATTGTGTTCTCATGAGGAATACAAAAAGTCACAAATATACAGGGTGTCCCATTGACAATTTTGAATCGGACGTTACATGATCAAAAACAAATACCTCAATGGGTGACACAATAATAAGAAAATATACTATATTTGCTCTAATTTACACCCCCAAAATTATAATTTGCTACTACTGCCAAGTTCCGATATATTGTTTGTCTTAATCATCGTGGGACACCCTGTATAATGTTACTTTCTTATAGATATGTTGCCATTTCATATTTTGTGACTTATATTTCAAGAAATGGTGTAATTTTTACATACTTGGTAACATTTGCAGAATTAGGATGTTGTGGCAGGTTTATTTAAATTTTTAATGTCCTAGGAGCAAATAGGTTCTCAAAGTATACAGAAAATTTATGTCCATCAAGCAACATTTGCCCTCAAACAAACATGGGGTCAATTATTGTTCAGCTAAATGTTGAATGTTTTGTTATATGTACATTGGTTACGATTGGTATTTACCATTTAAATAATTTTGTATATTCGAATCTCCCGCGTTTTGACTTGCGAGTTTGAAGTCTGACGGTTGACGCGGAAGAAGGGAGAGAAAAAGTGAAGCCAGTGGGGTCTGCTCTCTGTTCACTGAGACGGTGAACCGTGGTCGATTTTTCGTGAATATAGCTGTATAGCATCGAAATTCCCGTCTAAAATGGCCGAAGAAGTAACATCCCATTGAGTACAACGCGTTCAAGTACCCAGCTGGGGAAGACATCCGGCGCCAACCAACAAGGGGTGAGTCAACCGATGCATGATTAACTCGTGAGTCATTTGCGGTTATTTGCCAATTTAGTTGGTCCTTCACAATTGGCTACAATTACTTTATGGATCGAATTGTAACCATTTTTTGGTCCTTCGAGCCGGATAAATAAATCGCGCTATAGTAAAATAGTCTACGTAAAATCTAAATTGGTACGTATCCTTGACAAAAAACGGAGTTTTTTTGTGACATCGGAATTTGTTAGTGTTGCGCGCTGTTTGTAAAAATTGGTTATATTCGAAAACAAGCAACTTTTGGTGTATTGTGTTGGTAATACATATCTGGGGAGTTTTCTGGGCATTTGAAATTGACATTTTGCGAATTGCGTGAGCGCAAAAGTTGTTTTGATTCAGTTGGGTACATTCGGTTGGGGGTTCGAAAACCGGCGTTTCGACAATTGGTGTAGTCGACGGAGATTTCGAAAAAGAATAACAACTGAAAATTTTGTGATTTGTGTGTGGTTGCCGTATTGTTTGTGTAAAGAAGTTGTGTTTACTAGCAGATTGATTCTAAATTTGATTATTTTGGTCTTGTGTTTACATTGAATCGTTACCTGATACCTGAACATGCCTAATGCAAATGTTGTGAAGTTGCAACGGCAACGCGCGCTAGTTTTAAAATCTATTAAAAATGTTCTTGAGGCGGCCAAGAAGGCTCGTGATAATGGCGAGTATCGGACGGAGTTTTTTCTCAGGTATGGAGAGCTGGATGGGTATGTAACGAGGTTTGAGAATTTGCAATATGAAATAATAGCCTTGGTAGATGAGTCTGCCTTAGAGGAGGAGGAAGCAGTTCATACAATGTTTGATGATATGAGATATTCAATAAGGGGCATTCATAAAGATCTTTCTGATGAGATGATGGCTCGTAGTGAGCATGAAACATCTGCAGTGGTCGTAAGAGAAAATTGTTTGAGGCTTCCCAAAATTGAAATACCGAAGTTTGATGGTGACCTTACAAGGTGGCCTACGTTCATCGACTTATTCAATACTCTTATTCATAGAAATAATTCGCTGTCAAAAATAGAAAAGTTTCAGTTCTTGATTTCTTATTTAGAAAAAGAGGCAGGTCTAATAGTAAGGAATGTGCCCATTACTGAGGATAATTATGAAATAGCCTATAATGCATTAATGAGTCGATATCAGAATGAACGTGTTTTATTGAGCAATTATTGGTTTTCAATTTATAATGCTTCTCCCTCTAGGCATGATTCTGCAGTTGAACTTCGAAAATTGTTGTCAATATTTTCTGAAAATTTGGTGGCTTTAGAGATGAGTAACTTGAACCTATGGGATTTTACCAAATTCAATTTATTGTTGCAGAAATTACCTTCTTCCCTTAAAACGCGATTTGAACTAGAACATAATGGGAATAATGTTCCGGGGTTTGACATGCTTTTTGGATTTGTTGAGAAAACCTGTCGAGCTCTGGAAAATACATCCCTTAGTTCCGCATATCAAGGGAGTAATGTGTCTAATGCTAGTGGTGGGTTTAGAAAGAATAATAGTCCTGCTAATCCCAAGGGAAGGCAGACACTTAGTTTTTCGACTGGCACATTAACACAGGAAAAGTGTAATTTTTGCAAGGGTTCACCACATTCGTTGATCAAATGTGATAGATTCTTGCAGGCAGAATGTCGTAAGAGGCATGCCTTTGTCAAGCGGACTAGAATGTGTTTTAATTGTTTGGGAGCTACTCATCTAGTAAATAAATGTAAATCAAAAGAACTTTGTGGGGTTTGTGGTGGAAAACACCATGTACTATTGCATTTTCCGGACACTAAAGTGACAGATTGTGATGTCAGTGGTAGTACCTCTAATGAATCTGAGAGTCATGTTCAAGTCATGGCAAGTAAGTTGTCTGTGCAGCCTAGAATGTTGCTTGCTACTGCACTAGTCTCAATATTGGATTCTGAGGGTAGATCCACCAAATGTCGTGTTTTGTTAGATTCTGCTAGTCAAGCCAATTTTATTAGTGAATCTTGTGTGAGAAGGTTGAATCTTACTCGTAAGGAGTATTCAACCCCTGTTGTTGGCATTAATGGAATGTCATCGAATGTGAGTTCGGGAAAAGTCTCTTGTGTTATCTTTCCCTACAGCAAACCGTATCCTAGCTTCAATTTGGAAGCTATTGTGATACCTCAGATTTGTGAGAAGGTACCTCAAATTCCTGCTGTTGTTCAGAAGTGGAAGTATTTAGAAAATCTTTGCCTCGCAGAGCCTTTGGCTGCACATGATGAAATGGAAATTGATCTGCTTCTAGGGGTAGAAGTATTTGGTGAGATCTTACGTTCCGGTTATGTGAGAGGACAGAATGGTGGGCCACATGCTATTAACACCGTATTTGGGTGGGTGTTAATGGGCAAGTTGGGTGGTGTTTCCACTAATAGTGTGCTGAATTTTCTAACTTCTGTGGGGGAATTGGATTGTACATTGAAAAAGTTTTGGGAAATTGAAAGTATCCCTAAGTGTGTCGCATTGTCTGAAGAGGAACAGCAGGCTGAGGAATTCTTTACGTCATCTTGTTGGCGTATGGACTCAGGAAGATATGTGGTGAAGCTTCCCTTTTCTGAATTCCCCCCAGTTCTGGGTGATTCCTATTCACAGGCTTTACATAGATTTAAGCTGTTGGAAGGACGTTTTCGTCGTGATTCCGTCTTACATGAAGCATATTGTGATTTTATGGCTGACTATTTGGAGCAAGGCCACATGTCTGAAGTTGGGAACCAAGTGGGGTCTAATAGTGAGTATTACATTCCTCATCATGCGGTGGTGAAAAGGAATGCGAATGGTGAAATAAAGCTTCGGACTGTCTTTGATGCTTCAGCTAAAACTACCAATGGAAAGTCCTTGAATGATGTTCTTCTAGCAGGTCCCAAGTTACAAAATGATATCGTCTCAATATTGTTATCTTTCAGGTTGTATTTGTATGTGTTTACCGCGGATATACGGCAAATGTATCGACAGATTTTAGTTGAGGAGTCTCACACTAGTTATCAAACTATTTTGTGGAGACCTAACGGTGACGAGCCTATAAGGAAATATCAGTTGAAGACCGTTACCTATGGAGTAACGTCTAGTCCTTTTCTAGCGATTAGGACGTTGCTGCAACTGTGTAGGGATGAGGGTGAAAGGTTTCCGTTAGCTGTAAATATTTTGGAGAATTTCTGTTATGTTGATGACGCCATTGGAGTAGCAAACTCCAAGGAAATTGCCTTGGATACTCAAAACCAGTTGATTGAATTATTGGCGTTGGGAAAGTTTGAACTGAGGAAATGGGCAAGTAATTGTTCTGAAGTACTTGCTCAGGTACCTGAGGTTCATCAGCAGCCACTTGTATTTGATAAGGATTCTCTTGGAATAAAAGTGTTGGGTTTGCAGTGGTGTCCCACTACGGATTGTTTTTCTTATTCTGTACATCCTCAGATACGGTCCTGTACAAAGAGGAATATTTTGTCAGAAATAGCAAGACTGTATGATCCTCTAGGATTCTTAGCTCCAGTAATCATTGTTCCCAAGCAAATACTTCAGCAATTGTGGGCTTTAGGGATAGGTTGGGATGATGAGCCACCGCTGGAAGTTGCAAACCAGTGGAAAACTTTTGTGGCTGAGTTACCTGAGCTATCTTCGTTGAAAATTCCTAGACATATACTTCATATAGAGGCAAAGTTTACAGAAATTCATGCTTTTTGCGATGCTTCGGAGAAGTCGTATGCAGCTGTAGTTTATCTGAGACAGGTTTCCACGGAGAACAGTATTTCTGTACATTTGGTGTGTGCCAAAACTCGAGTGGCGCCTTTGAAAAGACTGTCGATTCCACGACTGGAATTGTGTGCAGCCTTATTAGCCGCAGAGCTGATTGATTGTGTATCCCATATAATGGTAACACAGAAAATAGATAATGTTTGTGCTTGGACGGATTCGAAGGTAGTTGTGACGTGGGTCAAATCTTCTCCGCATAGGTGGCGGAGCTTTGTAGCCAATCGTGTAGCTATAATCCAGGAGAAGGTAGCTCCTGATTCATGGTATCATGTGGTTGGGAAAGAGAATCCTAGTGACTGTGCTTCTAGGGGGACTTTTCCTCGGCAATTTCTAGAACAACCCTTGTGGTGGGAGGGGCCAACTTGGCTTAAGCTTCCTCGGGATGATTGGCCTGTAACTTGTGTAGGTGAGCCTTCCTGTACAGATGTACAAGAAGAAGCAAAGGTTGTTTGTATTACTATTCACGGCTCTAGTATTGTTTCAGAATTGTTGAATAGATATTCTTCCTTACGCAAAATTGAGCGTGTTGTTGCTTATTGTTTGAGATTTCGTAAAAATTGTTTGTGTCGAAAAAGGGGTTACCCGCGTGAGATAGGTAATTTATCCGAGGCTGAATTGTATGAGGCTATGGTGGTTCTGGTCAAAGACGTGCAAAGAGTTGAATTGGATAATGAACTGCGGAAAGTTCGTCGAGCGGAGGTCTGTCCCAAAGCTATACAGAAGTTAGCTCCTTTCATTGATTCCCAGGGTGTCCTGAGGGTGGGCGGTCGCTTGAGACAGTCTAGTCTAAGCTATGATCGGAAGCATCCAATTCTGCTCCCTAGGAAGCATCGATTGACTTATCTCATTATCCAAATTGTGCACAATAGGAGTTGTCATCCTGGACCACAAACTTTGCATTATCTGTTAAGGCAGAGATATTGGATACTATCTGCCAAACGGGCTATAGCTTCAGTGTTATCTCGTTGCATAAAATGCTTTAGAGTTAAGCCTCCTCCAGTGGTCCCCATAATGAGTGATTTACCTTTCGTTAGAATTTCGGAAGTCAAACCTTTTTCCCATAGTGGCGTAGACCTTTTTGGTCCTTTGAGGATGTCTTTAGGTAAAAGACGAGGCATTAGTTCTCAAAAGGTGTATGTGTGTCTTTTCGTGTGTATGGCTACTAAAGCAATACATTTAGAAGTTGTGTCAGATCTAACTAGTGAAGCTGTTCTTGCAGCAAATAGGCGTTTTATAGGGCGGCGAGGACGTTGCAGTGATATTTATAGTGATCAAGGTACGAATTTTGTTGGTGCTTCTAAAACTTTACAGTTATTGGGTGCTAAAGCTTCTGAAGCTTTGCAAATTAAGTGGCATTTTAATCCTCCAGCTAGTCCTTCCTTTGGAGGTATATGGGAGTCCGGAGTGAAATCTGTGAAAACTCACTTGCGGCGGGTGATAGGTGCGCAAGTGTTGACTTATGAGGAATTGAGCACCACTTTAATCCAAATTGAGGCAATGTTAAATTCGAGACCCTTGTGTAGTTTGAGTTCTGATCCTAACGATGTAGGCAGCTTGACTCCGGGTCATTTCTTGACATTAGAGCCCCTGAATGCTCCGCCTGACGAAGATTTGTTGTGTGTGAAACATAGTCGGTTGAACAGGTGGCAGTTAGTGCAACAGATGCAGCAACATTTTTGGCGGCGCTGGCATATGGAGTACCTCCACACCCTTCAGCAACGACATAAGTGGAATACACCACATAATCCTCCCTCGGTCGGCCAGTTGGTTCTTCTCAAGGATGAAAATACCCGTCCTTTACAGTGGCCATTAGGCAGGATTATTAAGTTATATCCCGGTACGGGAAACATTTCGAGAGTCGCCCAAGTTAAGACGAGTAAAGGGCTGTTAGACCGTCCTTTATTGAAACTGTGCCCTTTGCCGGCACAATAGGCCATGATTTGCTTGTATATGATAATTTTTTTTTTTTTTCGTGTTGTGTTATGGGTGGGATAATTCCACTAATTTTCTTTTGTGGGTAATATAGGAATTACTATGATTGGAAAAAATATTTTTTTTTTTTTTTATATTTTTTGGTGGGCGGAAAATGGTTACGATTGGTATTTACCATTTAAATAATTTTGTATATTCGAATCTCCCGCGTTTTGACTTGCGAGTTTGAAGTCTGACGGTTGACGCGGAAGAAGGGAGAGAAAAAGTGAAGCCAGTGGGGTCTGCTCTCTGTTCACTGAGACGGTGAACCGTGGTCGATTTTTCGTGAATATAGCTGTATAGCATCGAAATTCCCGTCTAAAATGGCCGAAGAAGTAACATCCCATTGAGTACAACGCGTTCAAGTACCCAGCTGGGGAAGACATCCGGCGCCAACCAACAAGGGGTGAGTCAACCGATGCATGATTAACTCGTGAGTCATTTGCGGTTATTTGCCAATTTAGTTGGTCCTTCACAATTGGCTACAATTACTTTATGGATCGAATTGTAACCATACATATTCTGTTGAACCAGGTGCTTCCAGTTAGCTAATTAGTTATCGTTTGATTAATGTCTATTAGAATTCTCCCTATATTGTTAATTGTTGATTATATTGTTTGTCAAATAAACCATTAGTTAATCTATGTTTTGTTGCTTTCCACATTCAAGAGTCTCTAAAACATTTCTTTTTTCAGTTATTTGTTGTTGCAGTTATAGCCTTGACAGCATCAGTAGTTTTCATAGCATATTGGATTGGATTACCATATTGGTGGAACAGAAATAGTTATTTATGTGTTATTCTAGTCATTATAGGACACTGGCTGTTATTAAATATTGCTTTCCATTACTATATGGCTGTTGTTACACATCCTGGTTTTCCTCCTGAGGTAAATAAAATTATGGCACTGGTATGATTTTGTTTGGTTTGATTATTTGGTGTGAACAAATTAGAACTTTTTGGCATTCTATTTGATATATCACCCATGACATAGATTAATCAGTGAAACTGTAATCTATCAAACAGATCAGATCAGATCAGTCTCAATCAACCCTCAAGTTGTTCTTCTCTAACACATTTTCACTATTGATTGACATATCATTACTTCATATGGCTTTTATTTTAGGGTGAATTGATAACTGAAGCAGTTAGCATATGCAAAAAATGCATTGCACCGAAACCTCCAAGAACACACCACTGCTCTGTTTGTAATCGTTGTGTTTTGAAAATGGACCATCATTGTCGTATCCTTTTTGGAGATATAGATATAACTAGCATTTATTTTTTACAAGGATGATAATAATAATGCAGAGTAATTAAGACTCTTATGCCTATTAAGTATTCAGGATATTTGAGTTTTAGAGAAACAAATTATTTTGTTGTAAATCCTGTCTTAAAATATTGAATGTTGCATGAGCCTAAATCTAAACCTAAACCTTTACTAAACAATAAAATTCTAGTTATCTGCTTTCTTAATTTCATGTAGTATAGCCCTTATTTGCTTTTATTTCCTTAATGATATATTTAGCTTGGCTCAATAATTGTGTGGGCTTCAAAAACCACAGGTATTTCTTTTTGTACATGGTATACACTGTTCTAGGTGTATTGTTTGTAATAATTTGTGGATTTGATGTAGCTTATACAGCAATACTTCTTACACCTGCTGACTTAGATGAGCCAGAACTGGAAGGGCATTCAGTGAAGATCAATAGAACAGGAGCATTGATTCCAGTGGTGAGATACTTAGTATTAACTGAAAAAGATTCTTACAATCACCACCAAATTTGTGAGCAGTTTGATAAGAAAACCGAAACTATTATAAAACCTTAATCTATTTATTTACTATGTGTGTAGTTATATGAACATGGCATTTAGAAACCACATATTTACTCTGATTTTAGAAAGGTCACTTTTAATGTGATCAGTAAAACTGAAATGCCAACTATTAGACTATTTGCTGACTGTCTTCAGCAAAATGTATCATGGAAACAACAATGCGATAGTGCTTTCCTACCCATGTATTTTGAACAACCTTGTACCTTTGAGATATTTGAGCTATTTTCTTAGCGATTGCTGCTTCCAAACTTGTGATCATCATTTTTTGACAACATTACTGTTTGCCTGAACTTAGCCTCATCACTTTAACTCAATTCATAAACAACATTAATGATGCTAATGCATCATTGAATTTAATTCGATCTGTTGTTCTTCGCAGACTGATGCTCCCGATTTAGATGAATCTCTAATAGATGATGAACCAGTGATGGAGTATATAACACCATGGAGACGAAGAGCTATCATATACATGGCGCTGATTAACACAGGTCAGTAGAAGGATCAAAGCAATTTTAGTTCATTTGCGGAATAAGCCAAGACCCACAATGTCCCTCCCCCACCATATGTGATGCATCCTTCATGTAATTGCAGTGACCATGGGCTCATCTTCGCCATTGACCTATTACGCCACTTATATCTTTAGTAATAATTCTTATGGTACCACCTAATTGCTATACTCATTTGGTCAATGACCTCCTTTTAATCCAGATTACATAATGTCCCATCAGTGGATTACAGTTTAGACTTTTATCACATTTGGCCAAGGTGCATTATTTGTAACGCAGAAATACACAGTCCAGTCATCTCCAGCCGCGAATGCGAATACTGGGGAATCTTGTCGAATTGTGATTTTGCAGTCATACTTTTTGAATTTTTCCTGTTTAACTATGCGTTAAGTAGTGAAATGCTACTGGGGTTTCAGGTTCGAAATATTATGATCTACCGTTCCTCCAAATTAATGCACTAAGATCGTAAACACCCTGTATATATATTATCCAAAAATATAATTGACTTCAGTTAACATATAGCTCAAATAAGGCAGATACGACAAAATCGTGGCTAGTTATTCCGTTGATAGGGTTTTGATAGAATATATATTTATTTGCTTGATTGTATTAACCGCGCTTCAGTTCTCTAGTGCATCACTGTACAACTTACGTAAGGTACAGACCAGTGAATGATTCACATGTAATCCGACCCGATCCGACTGCACCCGAACCGCCGATCGCGATCCCGATCATCACCACAACCATGGCCGACTCTACACTAGGCCGGAGCCTTAGGTGTGGCAACGTGGCTTAGCTGTCAAATAGCGGGCTTATAGTTTCAAAATAATTATTACATTTTATATGTATTAGAGTTCATCTCGGTTAATAAATTAAGAAAAATACTTTTTAGAACTACTACTACTAATACCACTTACATCTGATGTCTGGTTCATCGTAGTCAAACACTACAAAATAACAAGAAATGCAACCTGTTTCCTGCTGCCACTTCCACTTCTACTTAAATGAACACTCAATTTACTTTGTAAATTGTCACTTGAGCTAAAAAAATTCACTATTAGGTCACTGTGAAGCCATTCTTGCTGGCCTTGATTCCCTTTCACTATCAAATCTTTTCGTAGGTATGCCCAGATGCATGCCCAGATGAGTTCTATTAACTGTATTTTTCTGTGATATTTGGGAGGTCCAGAAAACATTGTAGGTACCACATTGTGCTTTAAAATAGGTCTTATCCTTTGAAATGTTTGTAAATTATTGTCTTTATTCTTATAAATATAGCCAGCCCATACGAGGAATACCGTTCACCCACTTCTGTTTGTGTCCTTTATTGGAAGCACAATTGCTAATGAACACTCAATTTACTTTGTAAATTGTCACTTGAGCTAGAAAAATTCACTATTGGGTCACTGTGAAGCCATTCTTGCTGGTCTTGACTCCCTTTCACTGTCAAATCTTTTCGTAGGTATGCCCAGATACATGCCCAGATGAGTTCTATTAATTGTATTTTTCGGTGATATTTGGGAGGTCCAGAAAACATTGTAGGTACCACATTGTGCTTTAAAATAGGTCTTATCCTTTGAAATGTTTGTAAAGTATTGTCTTTATTCTTATAAATATAACCAGCCCATACGAGGAATACCGTTCACCCACTTCTCTTTATGTCCTTTATTGGAAGCACAGTTGCTAATGAACACTCAATTTACTTTGTAAATTGTCACTTGAGCTAGAAAAATTCACTATTAGGTCACTGTGAAGCCATTCTTGGCTCTTGCTGGTCTTGATTCCCTTTCACTATCAAATCTTTTCATAGGTCTGCCCAGATGCATGCCCAGATGAGTTTTTTTTTTTTTTTTTTTAAGCATTTATTAATCCCAAAAACACCGTAAAATGTTACCTAGGGACACCTCTATGTAGTAGTTGAGTCTCTAATATGTAAATATGTATATATAGGTACAGTGAAAGTCGTACATGTATAGTATCTTAAATTAAAAACTTCACTGACACTTAACAGTTTGTCCTTACACATCCAATTAGGTACATACAATTATCACAGATAAGTACACTTAAGTCACATATTAAGTCAATCATTATTATCATGATTTGTCATATTTGAAGATTGTTGTGTGACCAGGCTTCAAAATTTTTAGTTTCTAAAAGCACTAGTATTATAATAGGGTTTCCTCTTTGGTTAGCTCAAGTGAAACGCAGTGCAGGATGTCCAATAAGCATATGGAGATACAACAAACTTAAGCCAAAAAAGAAACTGTAAGTGGTTATAGATATGGTGACATGTTGGTGCTTATTAGAATTATCACTAAGTTTGGAAGATGAAACTGTAAAAATTTATTTGAAATATTATAATTACCTCATGTACGCCTATACCCCACCACAAGGCTTGGCATTCTAGGGGCGGCATTGTTTGTAAGTTTCTTGCAAATAAAATGAAATGTAGTCAGTCTTAATGTTTGAAGGTCTTATTGCTCAATAAACATTGGTAGTTCCTTTTTTAGAGATAATTTAAATGAATTTTCGTTTAAAAGTTTTAAATTGTGAGGCAGTCTGTTATACTCGGAGGCACCTTTCACAAAAATCGAATTAGCTCCCTTTTGTGAGCATACTCGGGGAATCAATAAGTCATTGCAGTGACGAGTCTGGTGCTGGTGTGTTTCGCATCTAGTTTTGAACTCTAGTTGTGAATGCCGTCTATTATTTAATACTTGGTGTATAAATATATTCATTTGATACAAGTATATGCTGTTTAGCGATCTAATATTAAAGTTTTTATACAGGTCTTCACTAGAGTACTTCAAAGGAAGGGAATACAATTTCTTGATAGCCTTATTTTGTAGAATTTTAATTGGTTTTAAAAGTGTTTCATAAGTCGCACACCAAACAACTGCTAGATACTGCAGATGTGAGTGCACCAGAGAAAAATATACAGGTCTTAGAAATTCTTTTGGTACACTATAGCTTAACCGACTAAGGACACCGACTGGTCCTACAATTTTTTTCCTAAGTTCCTCAATATGCTCACTCCAGGATAGCTTCTCATCAATGACAAGTCCTAGGAACATTGTTTTTTCTGAGTACTGCAGATATTGGCTATTAAAATTAATTTTACATTTGTTGTGTTTTACATTATTTCCTATCCACATATACGAAGATTTCTTAAAGTTTAAAGTAAGCCTATGAGAACATAACCAATTGGATATTTGTTTGAGATCATATTTAATATATTTGATAACAGAGTCGGGTGTCGCAGAAGAATACAGAAGGGTTGTGTCATCAGCATAAAGTCTGATTTTGCCTTTAAGGCCTTGTTGTGCTAATGAGTTTATATATATCAAAAAGAGTGTGGGCCCCAGAATAGAACCTTGTGGAACTCCACATCTCACACTCCCTTTGGTACTGCTAGTTTTGTTTATTGACACAAATTGCTGTCTATTCGTTAAATAGTTTCTAAACCACTTTAAACTGTTTCCATTTATACCCAAAAGATCTAACTTTCTAAATAATATGTCATAATCCACAGTATCAAATGCCTTGCACAGATCAAGTGATACCAATGCACATTTTTGTTTTTTATCAATAGTAAGTTGCATTTCTGATACAAGATCGACAGCTGCTGAGCTGGTATCACTTGCCTTGCGAAACCCATACTGTGAAGAAACTAAGAGTTTATTTGATTCCAAATATCCAATAAGTTGATTATTAACAAATTTTTCAATAACTTTTGATAGCACTGGCAGCACTGACACAGGGCGATAATTACTAGGGTCTGTTTTGTCCCCTGACTTGAAAATAGGCGTCACTTTAGCTATCTTCATTGACATGGGAACTTCACCGCAGCAGAGAGACTGATTTATAACTTTGCAGAGTAATCCTTTAAGTTCACTTACACATTCTTTTATTGTTTTCACATCAATTTCATCGTATCCAGGAGCCTTTGATGCATCAAGGTCAGCAATTATTTTACCAATATCCTGGGGAGTAGCAAGGGCTAGTTTGAAGTTTTCCTTACATTTACTTTCATTGCTGTGATCTATTGTACGGTTGGGTATTTTAGAGGCTAATTCTTTACCCACAGTGATGAAGTACCTATTCATAAATTCAGTGACTTCACTTGGATCCGTTGCTAAAGTGCTTGTCCCAGTGTTTATTTTTGATAATGGGCTGTTTGATTCACCTGAGCTATTTTTGAGTATTTCGTTAATTGCTTTCCATGTTTTTTTCTTATCACCATTTAAGCATGTGAATTTTTTCCTGTAGAATGACTTCTTTGCTGCTTTTATTTCGTTTTTTAAAGTTTTTTTTGCATTCTTATGAAGGGTTTTTAAGAAATCATTATCAGGATGTTTATGCATCTTTTTATAAAGATAGTCTTGTGCTTTTATAGCTTGTAATACTTTACTATTAAACCATGGTTTGCTGTTTAAGCGAAATCTGTTTTTTACTTTGGTATACTTTGTGTTTTCTGTGAAACATTTTATAATGGCTTCATAGTTTTTGTTCACACTACAGTTTGATGAGTAGGTTTGGTCAATTTTAAGGAGATCTTGTTTAATTTTTATTATGTTAGTATCCTTTTTCATATAGAATGTTTGCCTCTTCTCCTCTAGTGGTCTTGTTGAGAGTTGTAGAATCTGTATTTCATGATCACTCAATGTGTTTCCAATTACAGATAACTTCAGCCAGCTGTTCAGTTTGTCGCTGATTAGAGTATGATCAATTAAACTTTTCTTTTCTGGAGTAACTCTCGTTGGTATTTTTGTATTCGTTATATTGAAACCATTTGTTGTTATTAGCTCAGTGTACTGTTTGGTATATCTCTCAGAGTCTTCCAAGATATTTATGTTTAAATCTCCCATTATCGCCACTTTCTTGTTAGTGTTATTCGACAATTCTTCTTCAAAAAAAGATAAAAAATCACTGTGATCATTTGTGGGGGGATTGTAGACAACTCCAAGAAAGGTTTCTGTCCCTTCAATTTTGAGTAGAATGTATGACCATAAGTTATCCAGTTCTATTAACTGTATTTTTCTGTGATATTTGGGAGGTCCAGAAAACATTGTAGATACCACATTGTGCTTTAAAATAGGTCTTATCCTTTGAAATGTTTGTAAATTATTGTCTTTATTTTTATAAATATAACCAGCCCTTCCGAGGAATACCTTTCACCCACTTCTGTTTATATCCTTTATTGGAAGCACAATTGCTAGTGCAACCTGGTACTACACACTTTGCAGGCATCTTTTTATCTTTATAGTTTCGTTTGTGCAGGTAAATAATTAGAAACACATTAAAAATCACCTTCCATTCTTCTTGTTTACTCTGGAAGGTTATGTTTGGTCGAAGCACAATTGCTAGGGCAACCTGGTACTGCACACTTTGCAGGCATCTTGTTATCTTTATAGTTTCGTTTGTGCAGGTAATTAATTAGAAACACATTAAAAATCACCTTCCAATCTCCTGTTTTGCTCTGGAAGATTACACTAATGACTTAACAACAAATAAAAGCTCGGCCCGATATTCAGTGTTGCCATATTTCAATGCTCCGGCCTAGTGAGTAGAGTCGGCCATGCCACAACACAAGGCACAAATTGCCATTTTCGCCATTTTCTATGATGAAGCTGAAAGCTATGATACCGGGAGTCGGGGACGGACATTTTAACCTTATGTGCTGTGTATGTGGACTCCGCCATAAATAATATTAATAGGTATATAGTGTGCAGTGTTTTGTCAGGGATTTATTGAATTGTAGCCTCTTATTATATTGAAAATGAAAAGCACTTTGTTATTCAGAGAGGCTTCTATAGAAGGCTAGCAAAGCTATGATCATTATTTTTGTATCATGTCTTTACTGTGAAATACATGATTTATTTATTTTGAATTAATATATTTTGTTACCCTTTCTCAAATTAATGCTGCACAGATTTGTCACAGTATTTTCTCATAAACATTCATCCTATAAGGTAGTTAACATCGAAACTGTTTTATATAGTAACTACGACTGCACCAGATCAGTATTGATTATTGGCGAAACATAAGGTAAGACAAAGTAACCATCTCCAATAATAGTGCTGATCTGACGATACCTCCTGGTAGTTAGTTAGTTACTGTATAAAATAGTGTCGACGAAACGACACGTAGAGACGATATTGAAACGACACGTTTGTAACGTTATCGGGACGACAATTAGGTGACGTTACTATCACGGCACTCAGGGACGTCTTTGGGAAGTGACATTGTTACGTCATAGACACGTCATATATTCCTCTTTATCGATAATAACTAATGGGGTGTCGTCAAAATGATGTTAGTATAACGATATAATGTTTGCTGGGTTCTTATTCTGTTTGTATTCTATGAAACTGAAACTCATTTTTGTATTATATCAAGTGCTTTTTTCAGGTGTACTAGTTGCCTTGGGAGTTCTATCCTTGTGGCATTCAAATCTCATTGGCCGGGGAGAGACCAGTATTGAAGCTAATATAAATAAGGCAGAGACAATAAGATTGGCTGAACTCGGTAGAACTTACTTGAATCCTTACAATTTTGGCAGGAAGAAGAATTGGAGAATATTTTTGGGCTTGGTGCAGGGAAGGTAATACGTACATCTCGTGCGTTTTCCAACATTTCATGTTGCCTATGAATAAAAAATTATTGACACTTAAGAAATACGTAGGTACCTACATAATATGGGAAAATTGAACTGAGTTAATTTAGCAAACCCGAAATTCATCGCGCTTAGTTTTTTTTTATAACTGAGCAGACCGCGCAGACAGGGCCTAAATACCAAAGTACCGCGGCTGCTGTGAAAGGGTTATGTTAGGGCAGGTTTGTTAACGCGAGATTTGAATGGGCCAATACCCGCAGGCCCAATAAATACATCTGGCCTTGGACACCCTGGGAATAAATGTGCGGTTGTACCGCTCAGTTCTTGATGTATGAAGAACGACCGTCCTAGGATGAGATGCAGCGGTCGCACGGGTACATCTGATAGGAGCAGTGAGCGGCGGAACGATAGAGGATAGCTCAGAGGAGCAGATTCCATTGGAATATCGGTAGAAGAGTGAGAGGTCACCAACAACACGCCGGTGAGAAAGTGACTGAAGGTGGCGCGTTAAGGCCGGATCGCCAATTAGTCGAATTGCCCTTTTCTGGACGGCATCTAGTATAGACAGGGTAGTGGGGGCAGCAGCTCCCCAGACATGAGAGCAATACTCCAGGCAAGGTCTTATCTGGGCTTTATATAGCGTGAGGAGGTTACATGTTGATAAATACTTTCTGGCTCTAAATAGGTACCCAAGCTTTTTACCAGCAGCTGTTGCAATTGACGCGACGTGTTCGTGCCTTCTTGTTTGATAGCGTACAATACTGGGTCTTGGAGGCATTAAATTTAACCATATTCTTAAGCCCCCAAGCGGTAATGGTATCGAGATCCTTTGAAAGTGAAGCTGCCACTGCCAGTCTTCTGCGTTTCAGCTCGACCACAGAGATCAGTCTATTGCTCATGATGCCTGCATGCAGCGTACTGTCATCCGAAAAACTGTGGATTGGGTTTGTATTGCTAGAGAGTAGATCATTGATATGAAGCAGAAACAATGTCGGAGCCAATACCGATCCCTGCGGGACGCCGGCATTGATGCTATGGAAAGAAGAGGAAAAGCCGTCTACCACGACAGAGATTTTCCGAACTGAGAGGAAGTCTGCGAGCCAACTGCAGAGCTTAACAGGGAGCCCATAAGACGGGAGCTTGTTTAGGAGAGCTGCATGCCACAGTTGATCGAATGCTTTTGACATATCGAAAGCAACGACGTGAGCCTCGCCAAATCCATATTGTCTGTCATTGATTAAGTGATGGAGCTCTAGGTATTTAATGAGCTCTTGGTTGACGCATCTCTCCATCACTTTACTGATTACAGAAAGCAGAGTTATAGGCCTGTAGTTGGTCGGATCAGTTTTGGATAGCTTTTTTGGCACCGGCTGGATTCAAGCTGTTTTCCAGTCTTTTGGGAAAATGCCGGAATCGTAAGACAACCGAAAGAGGCAGGTAAATATGGAAGCGAGCTCCGGTGCGCACTTCTTGACAACAATGGAGGGGATCATGTCTGGCCCATTCGCCTTATTAATGTCAAGTGACTGCAGCACCTTCCGAACTATTTTTGTTCTGAACGTTATTTCGCTCATGGCTTGGGGTACTCTCGGTATGGATGGATCTTGTAGGGGACAGGGTGAGTAGTCAGAAAAAGATCCAGCAGGCTAGTAGAGTGAGAGGACACACGAGGAAAAAAAGTGTGTTCTTTCACTAGCTGTGTCAGACCTTCGCTTATGGCGAATGCTTCGACGGCGCGCCCCGCTGCATCAGTTTTGTTGGAGCCCAACCAGGCTTCATTGTGAACATTGAAATCCCCCAAGAGAACTACCTCTGAAGACGGATAATTAGTGTTCAGAAAGTCGATCTTTTCGAACAGATAATCAAGAAGTTCAGTAAAGTTGTTGTCCGAGGGTGGTTGCGTTTGATACCTAAGGGTACAGTACCGCTGGTTTTCCCAACCTTGGTCCACTAGAATCGTATCTTTGAAATTACATCAAGGTCTGTTCAGTATTTTCTGAATTATAGGCGACTAGCTTTAGTATCCTCCTTGTAATTACCTCGTCGCTACTCAATCTATTTAGAAAAACTGTGCTGCTGTGTGAATTTAATTAAAGCAGTGCTTCCGAATAGAGACGCAGTTATCTTTCAGACGACAGACAGACCAACATAATTATGTGACATGCGTTTCTATGATATAGATCTCGAAAATGTACTAAACGTAACACCTCAAACTCTAATCTTGAATCTCTTTATGACTGTAGTTTTGTTGTACGAAATTTCTTTTACAGATCTATTTTGAAGAATGTTTTACTTCCGTCTGCTCATAAACCAATTGGAGACGGTCTGACTTGGCATACAATCCACGATGAGGACGTCGACGAATGGCCATAGATGAGGCGCGTTTGCTGTTTAGAAACTTTTACATTCCAACATTGATTTCAAATTGCATTCCAATTATCAATGAGCATGATACAAAACACAACACAAGAATTGGATGTCCTCTACTTAACCAGTTGTTTCATATTAAGATTTTATGTGAAGCTACTTTTTCATGGATAGTGCTTCAGTGAAAAAACATATCCAGTTCAGCATTTTTTGCGAAACTTATAATTTTTGTTTATAGGAATTCTAAATATATGGACTGACATTTTGGGAAATATTACTACCTCTGATACCAAAGAATTACTTTACAATATGTTACAGCAATATCTGTAATGATTGATTTATCAATCTGCAGTAAAATATATAATAATAGTAAAATAATAATAAAGAAGGAAGCATGGCTTGTCTGAGCAGTTGACCTTCTCTTTCCTAAGGTCTAGTGGGTTGAAGTCGGAGACTGAGGGCTTTATAATGGCTTGCCAAGACGGTGTCTTCAACACCTTGGTGTACCATAAAAGGGTTATGGGTGTAGATGTACCCGACACCCATTGTAGAGCTTGCCGACAGGCGCCAGAGACACTTATGCATCTCTTGTCGGCGTGTAAGACGTACGCTGGGACGGCTTACGTCCATCGGCACAACGCGGCTCTACGAGTGCTCTACTATCATTTAAGGCACTCATACGGTATCGATGAGACACCGGTGCTGCCATACGCTCCAGGGGATATAGAGTCCGTTGTGGAGAACGAGAGATGCCGGATTTACTGGAACTACTCGTTCCCCACGCTCGAGCTTGTACAGGCAAACAAGCCCGACATAGTCCTCCTCGACCACCAACAGAAGACGATGTTCGTTATTGAGTTTTCGGCGCCTGCCGAGGTGAACATCGTCTCTAAGGAGGAGGAAAAGCGGAACAAATATCAGGAGTTGCTCGGACAACTTCGCAGGCTCTGGCCAGACTGCACTGTAAGTCTGCTGGTTATGGTCATTGGATCCCTAGGTGGAATGAGGAATACGCTGCTCTCTGCACTGCGCAAAATACCGGTGTGCCGTGCGGAGGCGCACATCTTAGCCGCCAGAATGCAGAAGGCAGTCATCCTTGGGTCCCTTCGTCTACTTAGGGCGCACGATTCGCGGACCCAGTGATTGCTCACCTCACGGTGTGACGAGTAGTCATTGGGTAATGGAACAGCAGCTCGGTGTGTCGGAGCCCGGGCTGCACTTTTTGTGTTTTGATAAATAATAAAGAAGGTGGAATCAGGAATTCACATCTAAGCCGTCAGAATGCAGAAGGCAGTCATCCTTGGGTCCCTTTGTGTGCTTAGGGATTTTGTCTCATTCACTCTATCTTAAGGACACAATGAACTTATATTAATATGATATAAAATATAAAATCTAATACATTATTAATGTAAGACGTTACAAGCTTAGAATAATTTTTATGAAAGCTCTAAATTTTCCAAGAATTAATTTATTGGTCAAAAAAAGTAATACAATCAGTCTTTGATATAGTAAGGTATGTTAAGTGTTCATTTATCAACTCCACCATTGTATCATATGTCTTAAGTCACAAAACAATACTTTTATCATTTTACCTATGATTTTGTTGCAACAGCTTTTAGTTCAACATCATATTCTGTCATAGCAGAGTGAATAGAAAGTATACACACATATGCTTTGAGTGTTTATGCTGTTGCCAAGGATCTATTGGTTTAAAGTTTTTGTAGCCATTTGTTAGGCACGCAATGACACACTTTAAGAAAGCATTGCTTTTATACAATGAAGGATTACCGCACTATGGGCAGGCGCGTAGTTACAGGTTACAGTGGGTGCTCAAGGATCTAACGCATGTACAAATTTTCACTTGACGAATACTGGTCTAAAAGCTTACGAGCGACTTTTTACTGTCAAATTCGCAATGATTGAAACTTGCAAAATATCACTTGCCAAGAAATAATATTACACATTTACATAATGATGTACTTTCGAAACAAATATGTGCACAAAAATATGGAATTGTCATGAACATTTTTTAGACATGAATATATTGTGATTAGAAGCTTCTGGTGGTTAATGAGAAGCAGGTGTATTTTTAACTATCTATCCCAACCATCATAGGCAAGATATCTTTATTCTTTACTATATCTATGCAGGGAGTTCACTATATTTTGTTAGTTTTTTCCTTGTAGCACCATTCATTTATCACTCCAAAAAGATCCCTTCCATAAATCCAAAATATTACATGTTAAGAATATATTACTGAATCTGGTTTGTAAAGCTAATAAGTAATCTACATTGTTGTAGGTATATATAATGTTAATTTTGATGTTATCTATTTATTAGTTAAAAGACTGAGAAATTGTTGAAAAGTATTTCTCTCTCCACAACGAAACAATTTCAGATACTGTTTTTTTTACTTTTGCAGTATTGTTATATTACTTTGTATGCAGTATACATGATTAAAAAGTAAATATCCATAAAAAATGAGTTTATTTACATATTATTACCCCCTGTCCTAAAACAGGTGTTAGCACTGCTATGCCTTTCCTCAGCATGCTGAAAATATCTTTGCATCTTTTCGGACCTTGCAAAACTCGTGCATATGAAATGCTGGAGCATAATTATTTTCAAGCAACTCTTGAACTTTACCAGAGATACAAATTTAAAACATCTCTGTCATTTCGTAAAAAGACTGAGAAATTGTTGAAAAGTATTTCTCTCTCCACAACGAAACAATTTCAGATACTGTTTTTTTTACTTTTGCAGTATTGTTATATTACTTTGTATGCAGTATACATGATTAAAAAGTAAATATCCATAAAAAATGAGTTTATTTACATATTATTACCCCTGTCCTAAAACAGGTGTTAGCACTGCTATACCTTTCCTCAGCATGCTGAAAATATCTTTGCATCTTTTCGGACCTTGCAAAACTCGTGCATATGAAATGCTGGAGAATAATTATTTTCAAGCAACTCTTGAACTTTACCAGAGATACAAATTTAAAACATCTCTGTCATTTCGTAATATTTTGGATCGAAAATAATTTAATGTTTTTGGCTGGATACTAAGTAGTGAATAAACAATATCGTTATAATAAATGTCCTAGTCCTAGTAAACGCGAAGGAAACTTTAATTGCCTAGAGTGGAGAAGAGAACTTGTTATGAATATCGCATAATGTGAATCACTTATCACGGTGAATAATTCGCAAGTGCACTATTGAATTCCCATCTCCATACTCCATTCCACACCGTTGGGAATTTAGGTTATGTTGATTGTCATCCTGTATGGGCTGTACGTCAAGGATTGAAACGTGTTTCTTTCGTTTTAGTGATAATATACTGCATTTACTGTAATTTGAAAAGCACTATATAAACGGGAATAATAATCAAAAAAATCTTTATCAATCTGATTTTTCTACGTGTGACGATTACTCTAGAGTGTAAAAAATAAGTTTCGAATTTGTTGGGTATTCAAATATTGGCGGAATAAGTTCCGCCACCTTTGTTATGTTAGGCAGCGTGTTTTTTCCATTAAAGTCAGTGGTGTGCAATAACCAGTTTTACAACTTCAGTGATTTTTTCGAAAAAAGCTTCCATAGGTAAGATTACAGATTGTAGCTATGCACGTTATTTCCACAATTGATTGGTATCGTGAAGACCTTCTTATTGACCAGATTCCGTCTATTTCCGTTGAGCACATTTTCGGTTGGGTGGTGCTGTACGCCCCTGAACTATGCAATGTAGTTTTAGAGGGGTATAGGGTATACTGAAATAAGCCTTCATTTCAGTCTATAGTGGCGGGATGGGACTTAACTTCCATCTTGATTCTCATTTCTTTCTAAAAAGAAGCCGGCTTTACCAGTGAAATTAAACACACAGAAAACATATTGGAAAAGTTCGTGACAATTTTCAAACCGCTTCATGTTACTAGGACTCACGACATATACTATTCCAAAGGAATGAATTAGGTATGGTGTATTTAACTGTAGGCTTTATCCGTTCTTGCTAAGTCTAGTATGTGTATGAGGGGAATGGCCAGTGTCTATCTAAACGAGGCAAATGGTTATGAAAATCTCAAATTTGAGGAATATGACATATAGTTATGCTGATTAAATGTTCTAGAATAGCGAAATTGTGCTTTAAACAAGGTAACTTGAGCCACTATAATTTGATTTACATTTTTACACACATCAGAATATGGTCTGCTCCACCAAGTGTACACTTGTCCTGAAGAAGTATACACACTCATATTTAGTATGTATATCTTTTATAACAGGCCACCCACCTTTCAACTGATCCATACAAATCCATTCCCCTTAGCTGCACACCATTTAGATCTAAAGTATGTGTCTGTATCAGTTCCAATCATATGGTGTTCTGAACATATTCTGGTGTAGAGTCATTATCAACTCATTCTGCTATATAAATGCATCATGATCCTTAGCCTATTATTGTAAAAAATGCATTTTCGGATTGGAGCACTGTGAGCTGATTATGGCCCTTTCGGGAGAGTTTGTGCAAATTTAACATCCTAAGGATATATTATGTTAACATATGAAACAACAATATTTATTTTACCACATAGTACCTTCAATCAGAATTTGTGTAAAAATGTGTCTCTAATTTTGAAAGCTAATGGAAGAAATTGTTGATTTTTAAATGATATGAACATTATCATCATCATGTACAATTTGGTTTTGAAAGCTTACTTGTAATCTATAAAAATGAAAACATTATTTCTACGCTATTAAAAACTTGATAGGGAAAAGGAAACACCAACACTGTTTATAAATGTTTTTATTTATAGTCATTGAGCTTTACAGGTATGTCTCTTGATAATGATAAATAATTTCAATGTTAGCTTTATCGGCTAGTCTATATTAGTAATATATTAACGTAAGGTTTGCATGTAGTAGTAGTATACATTTTGTATAATGGTATTTTGCAAATCCTATTGTGACATGCTTAAAAAACGTCATGAATATTGTGGTGTCATTATAACTTGACATACTCTTTCTATTACACTCTTTATTCTATTCTAGACCAAAAAATCCATATTCTTATCTCAATTTGAAAAATAAGTATTGTGCTGATTCTAACAAATATACTATTTTGAGGCAGCGATTGGTAGACTGAAAAATGATTTATTTAGAGTTAGAAGCAGATGCAAATTACTTTCTTAAAGTTTAAATTAATAGGAATAGCCCATTTTACATTGATCCTTGAATAAAAAAGTATAGAAAATCTAGATCTGTGCCAAATTAAATCTATACTTGTTGATTTTAAAAACTGCTCTTCATATTTGTAGTAAATTTGGAAGGTTTAAATAATGTACATAGAAATATTACTTAAGAAAAATAATTCGTTTGGTCATTTGTATTAGTTCACTTTGGAAGTATCAGTTTTTTTGAATACCTCGAACATTTAATTTGATATCTTAGAAATTCTTGTGAAATTGATTTTTCCTTTAATTTTTTATTTATTATATCCTTAGCTTCTGAAAGTTTTATCTTTGGTCATGGTTTTAGCTTCCCCAAGCTTTAATGAAACAAATTTTGCTGTAATTCAAAATACATGATATATGAATTTTTTATTTAGTGGTAAATTAGTGGATGTACTATTTATCCAAGTATTTCATCGACAATATCATTATATGTTGCCTAACATTTCCTTTGACTTACATTTAGTCTGGTATTACATTACCTTACAAATATTATATCTTACATATATTTTTCCATTGATTTTTGTATTATTTTGGAAATGTGGTTAAGGTTGCACAACTCATACTCAGTTTATGTGGAATTAGATATATCAGTTTGTTCATCAAAGTTCTTTTTGCAGCTTGTAGGGAACGGAACAAATCTTATGCACGACAATTTGTAAATAGTATAGTGGTTTCAAAAAGTATGGCAGTACCTAGTCGAGCCAGAGTTTACTCTGATGTTAACTCTCACAAACCAAGGGAATATTGGGATTATGAAAGTTATGTAGTAGACTGGGGCCAACAAGATGACTACCAGTTAGTAAGGAAGCTAGGCAGGGGTAAATACAGTGAAGTTTTTGAAGCCATCAATATAACAAATAATGAAAAATGTGTAGTCAAAATATTAAAGGTTAGTATCGTAATTATTATTATATTCTATTTTTCTCAAAAGTACAGGATCTCCAGAAGCAGTAGGATCTTCATTCCATATATGTTCACCTGTGTCACATTATCTGAAAAGTCAGGGTTAGGGTACCTTAGGTAAATGTATTTATGTATTAAGAGTATTGCTATTTTACTGTACAGAATTTTTCCACATCATTGAAGCTATAAAAGATTATCTGGGTATTTGGTTTCATGACATACCCACTAAATTCAATTCTGTTCTAATCTACTTATTAATGTTTAAGTAACCTATTTTAAAAATAGACCATTGAGGCATTTATATAGATTTATTCAGGTTAAATGTTTCAAAACTAGATTTATGACTTCAGGTTCAAGTATTGTGGAATTTCAGGAGAAATTGTAGCTGCATCTTTTGTATTTTAAGATATTATACAGGATACTTAGACAGTTAGGAAGGAATAATTTCATTTAGTTACGTTGATGTTACTTGCTGACCATAAATTGTGATAGTTTATTGGGTGATCAGTACTATTATTTTTTCAAGTCTTGATAGACATTAAATTGTGATTGTGCAATAATTTATAAATTGTTAAAAACCTTGTGAAAGTTTATTTATTGTATTAAAGCTTAGGAAAAATCTGTAAATTTGATATATAAGGATTATACACTTATTCTTATTATACATATATACTGAATGTTTTCAGCCTGTTAAAAAGAAGAAAATAAAAAGAGAAATAAAGATACTAGAAAACTTACGAGGTGGTACAAATATAATAACACTAGAAGCTGTTGTAAAAGATCCAGTATCAAGGACTCCTGCACTTATATTTGAACATGTTAATAATACAGATTTCAAGCAACTTTACCAAACCCTCACTGATTTTGACATTCGATATTATCTTTATGAACTGCTAAAGGCATTGGACTATTGTCACAGCATGGGCATTATGCATAGGTATGTTGAAAATAAATAAATAAATGATATTATAGCAGAACCTACCATTTAAGTCTGTGAATATCTCTTCCATTAATTTCGGAGAGTTAATAATTGCATACAAAATTTAGCAGCATTTGCTAAAATTCCAATATTATTGAACCAGGCACATTTCTTTAGTCTCATACATATACATAATTATATAAATTGCTTCATTAAACATGTGTTTTGCTGTTTACTTTAGCATATTCAGAGGAAGTTTCATGTTGATGACTGATGAGACTATATGTTTCTGTGACTGTGATATTTAAGAATATTTCTGCTGATGTAATTACAACCTCTTTTATTCTAGAATGTTTGTGATAATATCCTATCAGTTTGCTATACATACAATCAATCATTATGAAAATGTTCAACTAAAGTGTGCATAATGCTTCACAATAATCATTATGATTCTATTATCACTTAGATATCTGTCTAAATATTAGTTGAACAAAAGAACCTTAATAATAATGAGTCACAGATTTTGCTTTTGAAATTATCCAGTGAAAACAAAATATTGATGGCTTAGGCAATTACAGATATGAGAGATATCTCTTATATTCTCAGAGTAGGCATGGAGGTTACTGTTTAGAATTTTGTTGATATTAATTATAATTTTTTCGAATAATTGTCCAAATTAAAGTGTTTCTGTGAGACTATAATACCAAACGTATGTTAAAGTAGACTGAGCTTCAAATTCTTAAAGTCACACATTGGTGCTATATTGCTATTAGCAAAGTGGAACCAAAAGTCATTTTGCCTGATACATTTATACTGTAGTGTAGAGGTCCATATCATTGTATCATCTTCTAGGGATGTAAAACCACATAATGTGATGATAGACCATGAAAATCGTAAACTACGCTTAATAGATTGGGGTTTGGCTGAATTCTACCATCCTGGACAGGAATACAATGTACGAGTAGCATCCAGGTACTTCAAAGGCCCAGAATTATTGGTTGACTATCAGATGTATGACTATTCACTGGACATGTGGTCGTTAGGCTGCATGCTTGCATCAATGATCTTTAGAAAAGAACCTTTCTTCCATGGACATGATAACTATGATCAGTTAGTGCGTATAGCCAAAGTTTTAGGAACAGAAGAGCTTTTTGAATATTTAGACAAATACCACATAGAGCTTGATCCTAGGTTCAACGATATTTTGGGAAGGTAAGATACATTCATTAATTCAAATGCCGCACAACAAGGCAAATAGGTCTAATTCTCATGCACATGATAACAAGTAACTTCTCACAGTACATGAACTTGTCGCCAGTTAGAAATCACCTCAATCATCCTCCATTCACTAAGGACTGAATTAATAGGCATCATGATGAGATCAAACTAATTTATTACGTAAAAGACATCTATCAAAAACTTATCACTATTAACAAAATAATTATTAGTCATCAGTCACTTATTATTAGAACATATTATAACCCTCATCCATTGAATCGTTTTATAAGACCACAATTTTGGTATCAACACTGATCCCCCCCATCAACAAAATGTCTGTATCCGCCACTGGAAATGGCCAAATGGCTTCATTAAAATGTATGTATTTCAGGCATTCTCGGAAACGGTGGGAGCGTTTTGTTCATAGTGAAAATCAACATTTAGTATCACCTGAAGCATTGGATTTCTTGGATAAGCTGTTACGTTATGACCATTTAGAACGCCTTACTGCAAGAGATGCTATGGATCACGCCTATTTCTGTAAGTACCTCACCTAACCAACTGTTCCATATATTGTCCTTTTATAAATACTCACTGAAAAAGAGTGATAATCAATAGAATTTCCTTTAAGCATGATGCATCGACAAAAAAAAAATATCTGTTTTTCTACTGTACTGTATTTTGCTATCTTGGTATACAAATAATTAAATAATTAGTCGACTTGTTAGGCCATATATTCTGGTTGAAAGTGTATGAAGTTTTATAATGGATAAACACCCATCACTGTCTTATCTTGATTCATTATTGCTCTTTATGCATGTATTGAGGGTGATTATGTATTATAGGTTGTTACAAAATGATTTTTCTACGATATCCACTTAAAAGAATTATAATGCAATATATTGCTTTTTTTGTTATATGCAGTGTTATGATGTTTATCATAGCTCTGCTACTACTTGAATTGTACACGAGACCATTATTTATTGTTAACTACACAAGGTAAGGTTATCTAAACGTGTGGACTCAAATTCACATAAACCACATCACAACCAGTGACCATGATGTGATAGGAATGCTCAGGAAATTGGACATTGGGATTGTGTTAATGTTGTTAATGCTAGCTGTCTGAGTAGAAGTCGACAATACCTAGCTTAATAGCAGCAGACTTATACCATTTCTCCAGCTCCTTATTTAAAGTTTCTCTTAATTTTATGGTATAGATACCATTGTGCCAAACAGAGTTGTGTCTTATATTTTAACAAAGGTATGTATGTTCTTCGTAGCTGGACTTGGAGAAATGATGTGGCCACCAGGTCTGAAACCGAAAAAAATTGGCAAAGTCAGAAGGAAGGCTGTAGACTAATGTACTATTACTAAAAGTAATCAAACATCGTCAAATGAAGAAAGTAGTGAGCAGAACTTAATGCCAAATTGTTACTTGTGATATGGAACCTCAACATCTGTGATTTAAACGTAGCTTATGACATAATATCACATCAAACACTCTTCCAGTCATTGTTATCAAGATTATAGTAGTATATTTTAGTACTACATAGGGATACTAGTTTTTAGTTCTAAAGCAATTTTTATCTATATTTTTTATCTTATGAAATAACAGCTGTAGTCCTTTGCCAATTATTGACATTTCTTACACCATAGTATTTTGTTCTACTTGCTCAATTATGACTTAAAAAGTACAATAAATACTCTTACATGAAAAACATAATGTTCATCAACAGTTTGATTTGATTTACCATTATTACTTCAAAAGCTGTGAAATTTAGCGTGACAGGAAAATTTAGAAATAACAAAACAAAAAAATAGGTTACAAAAAGAATGAAAACATCCAGCAATGCATTGTACTGCCGCATCTTATATTTTCCTTTTTTTTCGATATACATATTCTGAGGTGCTTTTCAAACTGTGTATTTAACGAATACTAAATGGCATACAGAGAAGTCCCAATTTTGTGAAGGACCTGCTGTGATTTTGTGTCAAATGAGGAGAATGCTGTTTTTGTCAGGGTCAGATTGATACACTCGTGAAGTTGAAGGAAACCTATTTTTATTTTATTACATATAACTCTTTGGAGTGGATAGTGTCAAATTTAAATTTATTAGTCTTGGCGCTAAGGCTGCCTCGTTCTTTTTTCAACATGCTTGTAGAATAGTATTGTTATTTTAATTTAGCCTTTGGGGAACTATCGCCTATTTTCCCAATCAAACTGGTTAACCAGGCATAGATTGTAGTTTTTTAAAATAAACTCCGAATCATTCACTTTAATTATTCTATTTTCATTTTGCGAAATTAATCCAATGTATTGTGGTAATAAGTTATGTTTTTACATATTCAGTATTTACTGACTGATATATGATAAGGCTATCTTTTAAATTTACAGTCTATAGGGTCTATTACTCGCGAAATGTCATATTTATAAGATTTTTAAACATGAATTCTCAATATTTTAATAAATTTTATAGTAACATCTCATAAATACTTATTTTGTTTCATTATCTGTGGGATATTTAATTATTGAACAATATCATCGAACATAAACATAACATGAATCTAAACTTTGCCTTTCTTGCCTTCTCTATCTTCTCTTCTTCAGACAATCTCGATAAATTTCAGCTAAGCAGCATACAGGGTAGAAATACCAACTTACTATACTCATAACAAAAAAAAGTTCAAATGATAATTGATTGGTATTGTAGAAGGTATCAAACGGTCTATCATACCTAGCTTTCAAAACATTGTTTTTTGTCCTTCAACCCTTAAAACTCACCCCCAAGTTTCTTTTTCCAAATAGCACCCTATAGCTTTTCCTACATAAAGGAAGTCTTTATTTCATTTAAAATGTTGTAGTACCTTTGATCTTATACACAAACCTTTTTTTGCATAAATTCGTAAGGTAAGATTAATAAATAAGGATTTGTATTTTCGTAAAGAAAGAATAAAAAAGAATACTAAGTAGTTTTTTAAGGGTGCTGAATTACCTATCATAATGCTTTCAAATCAATTGTTTTTTTATCCTTTTTTTTACGAAAATGTTAGGTCTCAAACAAATACTCATTTATCGTATGCTTATGACTTTACGAAAAAAATTGGTTTGTGTATAAAATCAAAGGCACTACAACATTTTAAATAAAATCATCTTCTTGAGGTGCCTTATCCTTGAGGACGTTGGCTATCACATTTGTCCATTTAATCTTATTTGTGGCGGCTCTAAATAATTCTATGGATGTCACATTTGATCATTGTCGCGGGTTTTTGAGCCAGGAGTTGCGTTTTCTTCCTGGTCCCCTCTTACTATTGATTTTACCTTCTATGATAAGACGGAGAAGTTCGTATTTCTCGTTTCTCATAATGTAACCAAAATATTGTGTTTTTCTTGCTTTTATGAGGTTCATAAGCTCTGTTGTCTTGTTCATTCTCCGCAGGACTTCCTCATTTGCCGTATGACTCGCGTAAAATATTCTAAGCATTTTACGGTAACACCAGAGTTCGAAAGATTGTATTCTTTTTTGTGTTGCTTCTGTCATTGTCCACGCCTCAACACCGTACAATACAGTGGAGAAAACAGCATTTCAGTATCCAAGCTCTTAATGGGATATTACTTTTCACACCGATAGGTGAGGGGAGTACTGTGATCGCGAAAATTTTCGATTTTGAGATAACACGCTTTTTGGAGGCTTTATGATGTCTACATAACGAAAGTCCACGTCACTCATTTCCGTCGGTCTGTGCGCGTTTTTCTAGCCTCGTAATCTCGATAACCGCTGCATGGATTGTGATGAAATTTGGGCAGCGATATGCTGTGGGGTCATAGTAGGTAATGTTCTTATAATTTTGAAAATCGGTGCATGGGCGGCAGACTAATTAGCATTATTATTACTGTGGTGAGGATGGAAAACGCGTATGCTTGTTAGAAATCGTATCAGCGGCAGCGTAGCAATAATCAAAAAACTAAAAATATGAAAACAGCTTAAACTTCATTTTTAAGTGTTTGAGAGGTTCCTCATCATTTTCTGAGTTTTTATGGGTTGGGGTGGTTGGGGGGTGGGGGGTTGAAGAACTGAAAAATTTGCTGTATTCATAATAGGCTGTCCACTGACCTGTGAAGGAAGACCTATCACCTTTTTAGATCCATTTGAACATTGCCTTGCCTATTACAGAAACCAAAGGACTTTTTTCTTGTGTAGACATATGAGTATTGCTTTAGATCTATATTATGTAACGAGGAAACTGTTGAATTGATTTTAATGAAATTTTGACACAGTATTACTACCATGGCGAAGATGGAAAACACGTATGGTTTTTATAAATCGTGCCAGTGGCGGCGCAGAAATAATAAAAAAACTAAAAATATAAAAACAGCTCAAACTTCGTTTTTAAGCGTTTTAGAGGTTCCTGATCATTTTCTGCGTTTTTTTTTTGGTGGGGGTGAAATTGGGGTGGTTGGGGGGTTGGGGCTTGAAAAATTAAAAAATTTCTTGTACTCATAATAGGCTGTCCACTAACCTGTGAAGGAAGATCTAGCGACACAAATCACCTTTTTAGGTCCATCCGAACATTGCCTAGCCTATTACGGAAACTAAGGGACTAAGAATTTTCTGTATACATTCGAGAATTTATTGGTTTAAATCGTCTTGTATTTTGTAACGTGGACACTATGACATTGATTCTAATGAAATTTTGGCACAGTATATTGTTACCGTGTTGAGAATGGAAAACGCGAATGTTTGTTAAAAATAGTGTCAGTGGCAGATGTTTTAGGTCGGCGTAGGGATGTGGCGACCCCATCGCCCAGAGGTGATGGTACACCTTGCATCGACAACGGTGCATCATGTACTATTATCTCTGCAAATCAGCCACAGGGGGGAGAAGTGCAGTCACTTAGCTTCGCCCGCGGTGCAATCACCCCCACATCGGAATATTTCCGGGAAACTAGAAATAGGTTCCCGCAAATAGGCGGCGCCAAATGGCCTCACGGTTCATGTTCCGTCGCTGGGCTGATGTTCTCGGTTTTCATAAGTGACAAATCAAATTAATTAAAAGTAAAAAATGCTTAATGGCTCTCCCAGGATCAAAAGATGCCGGAGGTAAAATACCTGGCCGTTCGGATCTCCGGGTGCCAGGTGGTCCGGGGGGAACATTAAGCGAAGTTTGTTTAAAAAATTCTGCTGCCACTCCTCGTCAGGCTAACAACAGAAGCCGTCCTTCGCAGCAACTTCGCACTGACGACAGGCCCGAAGGCCAGAGAAACTTTTTCAGAGCCGACTTTACAAATATACGAGGTCTTGCCTCCAACATAAACTCTGTCCATCAACACCTTCAGGCAGAGAAGCCACACATTCTGGCTCTTACGGAAACTCAAGTCGGCTCTTCAACAATGGATAACTGCTTTAGATATCCCGGATATGACTTATACACCCGATTTAGACGTAGGTTTGGCGTATGCGTGTACGTTAAATCTGGGCTTTCTTGTCATCGAGAAGAAGAGCTCGAACTGGAAGGATTTGACATCATATGGCTCAAAATATCCTTCCAAAATCATTCCAAATTTATATGCTGCATTTATAGGCCACCAAGCAGTAACAACTGCAAAGAGCTCTTCGAGAAGCTTTCAGCCACTGTGGACGCGCTGCAATCAGATCACCCTCATTCAGAGATAGTCTTTCTGGGTGACTTCAACGTTCACAACTCATACTGGCTAAAACACTCAAACAAAACGGACGACGAGGGACGTGAAGCTGAAGCCTTCGCTATCAGCTGCGGCTTGGAGCAGATAGTCAAAGAACCAACAAGGATTCCCAGCCGCCACGGAGATTTTGCTAGTCTGCTGGACCTATATCTCACAACTACTCCAACGGTCTACACAGTGAAGGTAACCGCCCCACTGGGATCGTCTGACCATAACACCGTCTCGACGCTATGCAGAATGCATTCTCCAGATCTCTACCATGCAAAGCCTCGTCGGATCTGGCATTACGGATCCGCAAAGTGGGACGACCTAAGGGAATACTACCAGTCCTTTCCTTGGAACGACGTCTGCTTCAAGTCACGAGACCCATCAGCTTGCGCCCAAGAAATAACAGAGGTATTAATATCCGGCATGGAAGCCTATATTCCTCATGTCGTCAAGCGTCCCTCCAAAAACAAGCCATGGTTCAATCAGCGTTGCAGAGATGCTGTTACCTCTAAAAACCAGCATTACAGAGAATGGAGGAAAAATCCAAATGCTGAGAGCCACCGCAGTTTTATCGACGCCAGAAATCACTGTAAGCGCGTGATTGACAGCAGCAAGGAGGAACACAACCAAAAAATTAAGAACAAGCTCCTCTCATGTCCTAGTTCGTCCAGAACATTCTGGTCTGTAGCTAAGGCTGTTAGTCAGAACTTTTCCTATTCGTCAATACCACCCTTGACCAGAGAGGACAAATCCATCGCTTCTGCTCCTAAAGAAAAAGCAGACATCTTGGGGAAGCTCTTCGCAGCCAATTCTACTGTAGACTTTCAAGGAAGTACTCCGACCACCACCATAAGCGTGAACTCGAGAATGGCAGAGGTCAAATTTCAACATCGAGATGTAAAAAGCATCCTCCAAAAACTGAACACCAATAAAGCTACTGGTCCTGACCAAATTCCAGCCATTGTCCTTAAACGCTGTGCCGATGAGCTTGCACCTATTCTTTGCAAGCTCTTCAAACTTTCGTACCAACGAGGTGTGTTTCCCGCTTCGTGGAAGATTGGCTGCGTACAACCCATCCCTAAGAAAGGCAAAAAAACTGATCCCACCAATTATAGACCTGTGGCTCTTCTCAGCATCATGTCTAAGGTCATGGAGACTGTCATTAACACACAGCTCCTGAAATACCTGGACAACAATAACATCATAAATGATCGCCAGTATGGCTTCCGTAAGCACAGGTCTACAGGTGACCTCCTTGCCTACGTCACTCACTTGTGGAACAGAGCAATAGACAATCATGGCGAATCCCGTGTTGTTGCACTTGATATATCGAAAGCTTTCGACAGAGTATGGCATGACGGACTTCTGGCCAAGCTTGCTGCTTATGGACTACCACCTGGCCTGCGCCAGTGGCTGAATAGCTTCTTGAACGACCGATCTCTGTTTGTTGTAGACGAGGGCTGTTCATCAGACGTATTTTCAATAAACGCCGGTGTTCCTCAGGGATCTGTCCTATCCCCTACACTGTTTCTGCTGTACATCAACGAGCTGTTGGAAATAACATCCAATCCAATCTACAGCTTCGCAGATAACAGTACATTAGTGTCGTGCATGGAACCAGGTAGGCCACTATCATCCCGAGAGACGGTACGTCAGCGACAGCAGCATGCCTCACAGATCAACGCTGATATCAAAACAATTGTCGAGTGGGGATTAGCAAATAAAGTACAGTTCAACGTACAAAAAACTCAGGCAACAACACTTACAAAGAAGTCTCACGATGGCTTACCAACCGTGGAAATGGAGGGTCACCCCATAGTCGAATCACCTTCTGTCAAGCTTTTGGGAATCAACATCAACAATAACATGTCCTGGCACGACCACGTCGTCAGTATTGCTAAAACAGCATCCCAGAAGCTTGGAGTTTTGTTCCGCTGTAGGAAGTTGTATACACCAGAGCAACTGCTGCTGCTGTACAAGGCACAGATCCGACCATCGTTGGAGTATTGCTCCCATGTGTGGGGATGCGCTCCGAAGCACTCTCTAAAGCTTCTAGACACTATCCAGAAGAGAGCGATTAGACTAATCGATACGCCTAATCTCACAAAGGACCTCCACAGCCTGGAACATCGAAGGAGGGTGGCTGACCTGTCCCTGTTTTACAGATTCTATCACGGAAGATGTTCGATTGAGCTCTCTCAGATAATAACACCACAGGCCGTCCGAACCAGGAAAACTAGAGAAGCTCTGCGAGCTCATCCTTACCAGGTCGAGGTCCTTACTCCCCGAACTAGTCTCCTCCAACATTCCTTCTTTTGGAGAACTTCGACGCTGTGGAATCAGCTGCCGGGGAATTTGTTTCCCGGCGGCTACAACCTGCAGCGTTTCAAATCTAACGTGAACCGATACTTATCCTCTCGCAGCGCTTCTACAGCGCCATAGGCTTTAAGCCTTTGCGGGAGGCCGACCATAAAAAAAAAAAAAAAAAGGGGGTTCCTGATCATTTCCTACCAGTTTTTTGGGTGGGGGTGAAAGTGAGTTGTTTGGGGGTGGGGGGCTGGCGATTATTTGATTGCAAGGGATCTCAGACTAAAGCTTCATACTATGGGAAAATAATAAACTGGTATCAGCGTAATGTGTGGGAAGTACTGAGTCAATCAACTTGATTTCATTTTTAAGTTGGCGGCTGTATTTTGCATTCAATGAAATACGTTACGTGCTTTTTCTATGCGTGTTCTTATCTCTAGTAATAAAATCATGACCTCACTTATGTAGGAAAAGCTGTGGGGTGCTATTTGAAAAAAAAAAGTTGGGTGTGACTTTTAGGGGTTGAGGTACAAAAAAAATGTTTCGAAAGCATGGTATGATAGATCATTCGGTACCCTTGAAAGGCCCACTTACTTTCCTTTTTTATCCGTTTTTGTTACAAAAATATTAGGCGTCAAATTCTTATTTTATTTATCTTATGCTTATGATTTTACAAAAGAAAATAGGTTTGTGTATGAAATCAAAGGTACTCCAAGATTTTAAATGAAACAGGGACTTCATTTAGTAGGAAAAGCTATAGGGTGCTATTTGGAAAAAGAATGTTGGGTGTGAATTTTAAGGGTTGAAGTACAAAAAAAATGTTTTGAAAGCTCGGTATGATAGACCCTTTGGTACCTTCTACAATACCAATCAATTTTCTTTTGAACTTTTTTTTGTTACGAAAATATCACGTGTCAAGGCCATCAACAGAAGACTATCTTCATTATCGAGTTTTCGAACTTTACTGCATAGGCGTAGTTAGGTGAGGGCTCGGGGGGGCTTAGCCCCCCAAAAATCCTAAAATAATTCTGTTAAATCTTTGTATCTAGGGCGGAAACTTGAGCCCCCCAGATCCAGGGACTTAAGCCCCCCCAGATTTAGGGACTTAACTACGCCTATGTGTTACTGAGGTGAGCATCATCTCTTACATGCAGGATAAGTGGACTAAATATCAGTAGCTTATCAGACAACTTCGCAGGCTCTAGCCAGACTACACTGTTTGCTGGTTATGGTTATTCCATCTCTAAGTGTTATAAGGAATATGCAGAAGGCACTCATCCTCGGGCCCAGTTGTCTGTTCGAGACACAGTGGCTGCTCATCTCACGGTGTGAGGTGTAGTCACTTGATAATACAGCAGCCCAATGTAGCCAGCAGCCCAGGCTGCACCTTTGTTGTTTTTGTCTAATACCTTTGTATACCGTAATAGGGTTACAGATACAGACGTACCCGATGCTCGTTGTAGAGCCTGCTGACAGGCTGACACTCAGGCATCTCTTGTTGGTGTGTAAGAATGCATGCTACAACTGAATATTTAATGTCTATTTTTTTTTATTTGGAATAGAATGCAAATAGCGCCACTCCTAGAAGGCATAGCTTTGTGAAGGCATAGTCTGCATTAATATACTTTAAATGGACTGTACCAACAAGACAATGACTCCGCTAATTCTTCTAAATTCTTCACTGATACTAACCATAAGCATCTTAGTTTGATTTTCCATAGCAGAACTGGGCGTCATATTAGGGTAGATTCCTTAATAACTCGCCGAGGCTGTGTCCTTACTTGCTGCGAAACAGAGCAGAGCTACCACTAGAAATTGACGGGAAAGCAGGTTGTACTCAGTAATAGTAAACAGTAAATAAATAAATATAAATAAATAAATGATTTATTCTAACATAGTTCTTTTCATACTTCTATAAACTATGTTCTGTAATATACTATTTTCAAATAGTAGTAATTTGACCTACTTTATTTTCTTTATTTTTATTTCGACAATAATTCCATTTATATACATATCATTGAGTTCTAATGAAGAGTTACAATAGTTACACAAATTATTTATCGATCAGAACAATTATAGCAAACTTAGCAACATTAGTGTGCTTAATAGTTCTCTACATTCGACAATGTAATTTTAATTATAATCAATACAGAATAATATAATATTAAGTGCCTTCATCAAATTCGTGAATACCTAAATAAATGGGGTTCCTAAATGCGATGGCAGCTAACATACATATGTACCTCTTCTTGAAAGAAATATTATTTTTACCAACACGATGGATTTAAACATCTGTGTGCTGGTTATTTACTTGTTTAATATTACATCTATGTCTAGACAATTGCTTGGTATTATTGTTCGTGTTAGGCTTATTCACCACTTTACACTACATATTTTGAAGGAAAATTGCATTCAAGGGTAGCTATTAATAAAATAAGATTTTTAACTTTCGTAAATGGTTTGGTTTTAATAGAAATAGGCAACAGGTTAAATACTCTAGGGCCGGTGTAACTAATATGCTTTGAGAGGCTGAATGTCTGACAAAGGATAATGTTAAGTTTTGATTTGAAACATTACGGATGTTATGACTATGGGGCAAGTTATTCCTATAATATGTGTTGGTTAACATAAATCTTACAGTTTTAATATACAGTTTTTCAACAGTTAACAATTTACTTTCCTGGAAGAGTAGTTCCATTGGGTATCTCCTATTTTTGAACATCATTATTTTTATTACATATTTTTGGGCAATTTGGAGTGGCGATATGAAGGTTTTACCAGTGCCTCCCGAGGCTCCCCAGACCATTCGTTATTATAGATTCAATTAGCGAGGCATAAACTATTTTCAACATGTTTAAGGACAGTATATGTCTAAGTTCAAAAATGTGTTTTTTTGTAACATAATATATATAATCTTTCCAGTTAAATTTTTGATCAAGGAAGACGCCTGGATCTTTAGTAGGAATACAAATATTATTTTTATCTTAAACTAAAAATTCATCTGCATTTTAATATCAACACTGTGTGCTAAGCTGTAATAAGTTTCTGATATGACTAAGGTTTTCATTTAATCTGTTGACCTTTACAAATTAGCATTTGAAAAGGAAACGCTTTTGTATCGATGCGATAGAGCATATGTATAATAAGTAGAAAGAAATTCATTAGAGAATGAAAGAGTTAAGAGTGTTGTGCAGTAGTGGCTGTGAGCGGGAACGAGCTGGATAGAGAGACATAGTAATCGTATGTTGTTAGAAGAAATCCTACGTCAAAGAGAAAATAATATTATCCATACATGTCTGTTTCGGACTTCCATTGTCTACCGGGCTATTCACGTTATTCAACACGGAGCATTATGGCTAAAGTAACAGATGAAGAAGAAATTAATAGTTTTGGATGGATACGGACCCATTAAGGCTACATTTAAAAACATTTTCATGTTAAAGAGGGTGTCCTCAAAACACAAAATGTGTCAAAGTTAAATTTTATTGCATACTCAGATTCCTTGGTGAATTCTAGTGTGACATTATGTACAACACATGGGACTTAAAGCGAACCGTTTAGGTGTAAATCACTATTTTTGGTATAAGTGGACGTCAGAAAAAAATTAAATATCACAGAAATTATAAAATTTGGAAGGCTGTGACTTTGTCGTATTACTAGGCATGGAATGCGTCAGCTTAGGTTAGACGGTCAAATTTGAATTACGGTTGTGCTTGGAGATACCGGTAGTTTAATCGAGGAAACTTCAATCAGAACTTTGATTATTTCAAATCGGGATGCCTAATTTTTGTATACGATTAAATGTAAAATTTGATAGCCTTTCTAATGGTATAAGGTTGTGAGTATCAATCTCTGGTAGTTTTCGTTTGATTTCAAATTTTCCATCAAATCGCTGTTTTTCAATTTTCCTACCTATAAGCAACCTAGCAGACCATGAAATTAAATAAAAAAACCTGTGTAAATATAAGAACACAGCTAAGTTAACAGAAAAATGCAGACGAACTAGACTAAAGAGACAGGACTATAAAAATTACTTGCAACAAATCAACTCTAACCAGAAACAATGGTGGTAACATATCTAAGATCAAAGAGAAGTTGGAGTACGACAGAGTACACCTAAATGGTTCACTGTAAGTCCCATGTGTGATACATAAAGTCACACTAGAATTCACCAAGGAATCTGAGTATGCAATAATATATGGGGTGTTTCATGTAAAAAAATTTAACTTTGATATATTTTGTGTTTTGGGGACAACCTGTATAACATGAAAATATTTTTAAACTGTAGCCTTAATGGGTCCCTAATTATCCAAAATTATTTTCTTTGTCTTCATATACTTTAGCCATAATGCTCCGTGACGAATAACATGAATCACCCGGTATACAATGATGGACTACAACGTTTCCATTGATCTGCTATCTTCAATTGCCTTCAGGTGAACTGAAGACGAATAGAACCTGAAAATTGAAAATGTTCCTTATATAACGCACGTTTTTCTGTTTCAGATCCTGTGGTGAAGGAGCAGTGTAGAATGATGTCGGCAGCATCCCCCACCCCTTTGACAGGCAATCTTTCCGTTGTTGGTGTTGGAGAATAACGTGGATACAACCTTTAAGAGCACCACACCCCTTATTACTTTCATGTGCTGTTACATTTTTTTGCCATACACTTTTTTCCAGTAATCCATTTCAACTTATTTCGTAACCAAATCAGTTTGTAAGTTATGAAGGTGAACTGACATTGAAACAGTTGAGCAAAAAATGTGCAGGTTACATAGCAAAATTCTTATCCGTACAATCTAAGGCGTGATTTAGGTACTGAAAAACACCAATTTCATACTGTTTTTATCTAAGAGCAATATATCATAATAACATTTTCGTGATTGGAAAGATTGATGGATCATATTTCCAGTTTATACGTGAGGGTTGATTATATTTGGAATGACCAGGAATATGTAGATTCGTAATGTGTTTCACCTAGTTCTCAGTTCTTTGATATCGAAGAACACTCTGCTAGATTTTGCCACAAGTGGTTTATTCTAAGCCACCATTGTCAGTGGGTCCAAAATTTGCTTCATTTATTGTTGATAAATTGCTGGTCAAAATATCAACAAACTAGACTCGTACCTCTAGGCTTAGTGACTTAACAACCTCACCAGTTACCAGTATTCACTAATACCAATATTACCAATATAGGTAATGGTTTGCGAGAGATTTCACCCATAACAATGTATATGTGCCTTCAACATTGTTTGAATTATTCCAACAATTCTAAAGTTTCTAAAAATAGTTGTAAGCAAAGTGGAGGCACACCTGTAACTTAAAAAATATTGCGAGTTTTTCCGTGCATTTACTCATCGCATTTCCAATGTTTTTGCTCGCTGGACAATATATCTATCCATCTTTCCAGTTATCCAGGTGTCTCTTACCATAAATTATTGGTAACACTATATTCTAATAATAATTGTATTTATTGCGTGAACTATCACTTAGCTCTAACTTACCAATAATTTTAGGCACGTGATTCGCGATTTTTGGTAATTCATGTAGAAAAATCCTTTTCACATGATTAAAGGTTTTGTATCTGTAAATCAGCCAAAATACGCGAGTCCAGCAAAAAAAAAAACTAGCGACTGATTTCATTAAATTATACTTTTAATTTCACTGAAGAGTTTTATGGTACCTTCCTAAAATTCGAAGTATAAAATGAGCTTTCCCAGGTGTCTTGGAGACGCTACTGGTTCGTCTATGTAAAAAAGGCGTTAAAAACCATAAGGATGAACATAAACTAGCAATGTGAAAGTTCGATATTTTTTTATTTTAACTGCAATCGAGAGATTTTGCTGTTAAAAAACAATACGAAATAATTTTGAGTAATTTGGTAGTTTTCTTAGAACTTACAAACGTATCCTAGGTACTATACTTTATTTCGGAAAAGTATAATTGAACCTTTTTATGCATGCAAATGACCCAAATTCGGGGTTCTTAGTAGACGTTACAACGTAAAAACGTATGTATAATAGTATATAATAATATAAATTTGACTATTTTATCTACGTAGGAAAAACACATAGACTTTTCAAAATCAATACTATGTTTAAAAATTATCAACTTCTAATAGTCTAAAAACAAAGCAGAATTAAATATTTCTGAGGAATACGAAAAAATACTACCCATTGGTGCTAAACCGAAAAGTAATGCAGATATATAATATGTATTATTGACAATAACAAAATCTCTCGATTTTGGTTAAAAAGGATGAATACGAAAAATGTCGAACCCACCTATTGTTGTTAATGATCATTTACATAAATAAAATGGTCAGTTTTGGTCCTATATTAATATCTTCTAGTTTTGCCAACATTGAATCTTTGTTACGAATGTTCTACTACTTGCCTTAGAAATGAAGACTAATTATATTAGAATAAATAAAAAAACATTGTAATTAATTGTTCAAAATAGGGCTAGATAAATGAATAAGCTGGTATAGAAGTATAAATCAGAATAAATAAATCATCAAAATGATATCAATGATGCACATGTTAATTTTGAGATATCTTTTCGTGTGGTTTCGCCCTTTAAACATGGACCAGTAGCGTCATTTTATTCTTTAATATATAATTTCCGATTAGTCGAAGGAGTGACTCGGAACTAATTTTGTAGCTATAAAATATGGCTGTAATTTTTTAATGAGCATCGAATTCAATCATTATGATATGCTAATTTGATAATTTTGGTATTTTTTCTTTAGATTTTACTTTCTGAAGGAATATTCTTCTAATAGTTATTTGCCAGGGGGATTATTTTTTACAGATAGTCTCTTTTGAAAAACGACTGGAGTCAAAATTATAGGTTTTTGGAAATTTGTTATTGTTTTGTAAATAATTCCCATAGAACGATCCATATACGAGGATTCAAACTTTCCTTTTAGAATTGAAGCATGTGAGAAAACATGTACATATATGATCAAGGAGAACAGAGATTTGAAGGTTTGGTTTGTATTTTTACAATCTATGTAATTTGTACATGAAGCTTTGAATTGAAGCATTGAAGGCAATTTATATAATATGTATACTAATTAAAAGTATAACCAACAACTATTTGGTTCATCGTAAAATACTTTCAAATAGTCACTAGAAGTATAAAGACATACTATGAATCCCAAGTACCTGATACAAAGTCATGTTTTTAACTGACTATAGAACCTTTTTGACAGGTGCAGTCTTGAATTTACAAATGCTGCAGCATTTCTAAATATTTATTTTTACTCTTCGACATTTATATATTTATATTTATTTAAATAATTTATATTTTTTTGTTATTTATAGATCAATTTTTCGCGCTTTGAATATAAGTAATTGATTACGTCAGTATTGGTTTAACCTTATTTATTGTGTTTATATTTATATTATGCTAACTTAAGGCCACCGTCTTAAGGCACATATTTTACTATACTCGTGAATACCTAAATAATCATATCTTAACAAAGCGATGAAACAAGTTTATATGTTAAAAGACAATCCACGTCAAAAAATGTGTGGACTAAAAGGAGATATTTGAGGCGGTGGTAGTGATCCTAAAAAGGAAAAACAGTAACTTTCCCTTTTTTTTCGTCAAATTATATTTTTCAGTACGTTTTTAAAGCAGTGCATTGTATGCGAACCATAGATATATTTTTGAGCTCATAATTGCTGGGTTATTGAAAGTTTCCCATGGTTCCATTAAATTCGTGAGGACTATGAAACATTTTAAAATGTTCAGCCATGTTTCTCCCACATTAATTATCGATTTTGTGTGAAAAGTATTTGTCAATTATTTCCAATAACTTCTAGAAATCGGTTTGCGTTTATAAACCTTAGCTTCATGAATACATACCTGTTTTTCCTGTCAGGATTTATTTTAGGTGTTGCCTAACATTTTAATTATTCGGTACAGTCTCAAACAAGAACTCCAGTTGTGTATGGTCAAACTAGTTGGAGGTTATACTTTTAAACGGCGTTTTGTTGTATTTTGCTCTAACCCTAGTTGTGAACAATAGTGTTTATATGTCCCTGCCGTTTTGTATTTATTTTTGATTAGTTTATTATATAATTAACGGGGCTGTTTGTTTTGCGAATGATATTGTAATTAAATGGGGCTTCTGAAATTCTCTGAATACTGTTTTATAAATATAAATATGTGTATGGATATTCCTCAAGGTTATCCCCTTTTTCACGGTACTTTTTTGACGCAACGTTGGTTTACGAGTAATTTTTCATCTTCAGGTTATTGTTTGATATGAGAACAAGCAATTGTCCGTTGAGTCGGTTGAAATCTAAGATAAAGGTCACAGTTCAGAAATATTAAATATTCTCCAGAAGATTTGGCGCTTACCTTAAGGATGATGGTTTCTGGTCATATTGCCTAAAATTTCAATGTGGTCATCTAGAATAGGGTGGAGACATGTTCTGCATGGGGGGGGGGGTTTGGGGTGTTCAAACCCCCCCCCCCCCAATGAGTATTCCCATGAATGAAATAACTACTGAAATAATACAAAATAAGAATAATCAAGATGCTTTCTCCAAGCTTAGTGATTTATTCTACTACTAACCAATCCCTCGGCGCTCATGACATATTAGCAGCGATACAATCTATACGGGTTTTAAGCAAACTAAGACATTACATATTCTTTTATACATGAACCCCCCCCCAAGGTCACCATGAACCCCCTCCATGGTCAACGTCTAGCTACGGCCCTGATGTTCTGTAGAAGTTTATAAACGCCTTCAACGATTTTAGAAATTCCAAACAATTTTCAAATATGTTAAAAGCTATATCATCTTTTAAAACGCAAATTCTGATAGTGATATCGCGAATGTATTTAAGATGTGTGCTCGTGGGGAATTTACACTAGCTGACCATTCCTGTAGCATTTAAATTTCTGATAAACTTACCGAAATCTACAATATGTTCCTTAAGGACGTGCAGAATCCTTTGCGTTTGTTAACGCTATCGATTTTGTAGACAATAAATTGAAAACACATGCTCTATTGGCCTCATTCAGTTTACTATCGATTATAAGTGAATTAACTTTTACTTGATTTTGATCAACCTTGTGTGTGATCTTATCGTATCGTCTATCGTATTTAATAATAGTACGATAATTAAGATACTTTTTCAGATCTATCTTTGGGTTATTGACTGTTATTGATGATGTTTTATTTATAAAAAAGCGAAAGCAATCAGACAGCCGTATGAGTCTTAAGATTTATCAAGTCTAAATTAATCAACATATAAATGTTTGGTACTTGGTTGGAGAAAAGTTAGTCTAAGAATTTCTAACTTAAACAACTTGGTCTGTCAAAAGTTTTCTGCGATAATCTCCTTTTGTTAAAAATCTACCGTGAAGAAATTTAACCAATTGGCAGAAATTGGGATTCTCGTGAATGATCTAGAGGGATACAATTTTTTCCAATCTTTAACTAAAATTGGTAGAAATAGCTGTATAGAATTTGTTCATCTTTCTAATTTACATTCTGTCCATTTAGTCTTTTATTGAATTTTTACAGGCCACTCTACAAATCTTTATGAGTTGGAGCGATAATTTCAAATGACTGGCTCATTTTGAACTAGTAAAAAATTTATTTATGATTACGCGTAACTTTATACATATTCTTTTAGTGAGAGTATTTTTATGCGTTTCGAGTTTATCTAGAGACAATTTTTTCATCAATTTGAGTGTTACCTCTTTAATTCATTGTTATATGGCAGTTGTTTGAAATTTTTGTATTTTTTTCACCTGTGTATTATATTGTTAAAAAGCATAATGTATTGTAATATTAATTTTTATTTTTTCACGCAGAATTATTAGCAGCTCAAATCAAACTATGTAAATTCCAAGTTTTAGCTACTAATAATGTTCTGTTATGTAAAACGATCATTGGAATAAAATATTCTGATAAAAATTATTTTTTACTTTTCTATTCGCGCCTAGCCTCCTATCCTGATATAAATTCTCACTTCATTTGTTCCCCGAAGACATGTAATTAGTTTAAACCAATTTCCAGTTAAACACTAAGCTTGTTTGACGTTGACGCTAAAAAATTGTTTTAATCGCAATACTGACACTTGATGACTATATTCAATATCTTCCTAGCCTAGATATCGCAATTTTCTAAAAAAAACTATATATATTTTCTTCAACATTTTTAAAATTAAACAGAATAGTTTAAAAAATTACCATTTGGTAGATATTGGAAACTGGACTTGATTATTCCAGTTAACCAAAAGTATCCTGTTAAAATTTTATACACTAATCACAAAAGTACTACCTACAAAAAAGGTTGGTTTAAGATATGAAGAACTTTGTTGAAACCAAAAATAATTCTTGAGATGATGTAAAAACTAAAATATAAATTAGGTTTGGAGGTATATATTTTTTTAAATCAGTTTTCAGGAATCATTCAATTTTTGCGGTTTTCAAAGATCGCACGTATAGTGGAAATTAGGTGTAATAAAAAGGTTCTCAGAATTAGGAAATTAGTCCTTCCAATCCAACCCAGGAAAGACCCATGTGGCTTCAGTCCTCGCCTCCCCTCAGATCTGCTTGTCTTGTCATGGGCCCTGAAATGTCCTCATTTGCATTTTGATATTGTTAATACGGGGTGAGTTTTTAGAACCGGATCGGTCGATAACCCCGCTACTGCAGAAGATAGTGAAAAAAGTTGTATCCAAGGATATGGTCCTCGCTCAGAAAATATTTTGATTTATACAGGGTGATCCATAACTACGTGGTGATGCAAACATCATTTTTCTTAAATAAGACACCCTATATATTATTCCACATTTAGATTCTACTAATAATTAACGTACTTTTCTTAGAGTATAAGGTATTGTAGCATTATACAGGGTATTTCAAAAGTTATGACCATTTTTATATCCAAATCGCTGCTAAATGAACGTACTGTATAATATAGAAAATTAATTAATCAAAAATAATTGTTTTACATGGAAAGATTAAAAGTATCCTCCGCAGTTTTAACACAGGCTGTAAAAAAAGTCGTCGACGCACATTCATATACAGGGTGAGGTAGAATGCAAAAACTAGATTTTAATTTTTTTTAAATGTAACTCCCCATATTTTATTGTACCAAAAAATTGCCTGTAATGTTACAATACCTCATGTTTTAAGAACAGGAATCGTTAGTAGAATATAAATATGGAATAATATATAGGGTGTCTCATTAAAAAAATGTATGCACCAAAACGTAGTTATAGATCAGGATCACCCTGTATAAATCAAAATATTTTCTGAGCAAGGAGCATATCCTTGGTTAGAATTTTTATCTCTTTCGCTATCTTTTGCAGTATTAAGTATCGACCAATCCGGTACTTAATACTTAACCTGTATATTACCCACATAACAAAAGTATATAGTGTACATAAAATGGATATCGAATCAATGGATATGTATATCCACAAATGGAGCAAGAATGTCCAACAGACGTCAAATAGACATCAAAAAAATATACATTTCATGTACGTTTGTCGCGAACTTTCACATCCATGGCATATCCACTGAATGTACATATGTAAGTCTAATGTACATGATGCATAGTATATGTAACATAGAACATATATATTCATAACATATACCATACACCATACTTACATACCAAAGTATATACAGTGTACATACACTGGATATGTATATCCTCAAATGGAGCATGAACGTCTATAATGGATGTAAAATAGAGATAAAAAAATGTACATTTCATGTATGCTTGTCGCGAATTTCCACATCCATGGTATATCCATTAAATGTACATTCATGTACTTTTAATGCACATGCATAGTGTATGAAAGTTCAGTGTAGAGGCAGAAAAATAAACAAACCTTTATACTTTCATTTATGTATTGTTATTAACACGATTTCTAGTTACAATAATATTACTTTGCAAAATCGATTACTGTGATTGTTATCTTTTTCCTGTTGAATGGCATGTCTAAAATCACAAAGAAATCAAGGTTATAAAAGTTTGTAGGTGGTTTGGTCCGCTTACGACTTACTGCCAAACGCTGGATAAGAGTGTTATATCAGTAGCCAGAAGATAAGTATCATTGCACAATATTTCACTCGATCGTAGCGTAAACTAATAGATGTATATATGATACTTAGACCAACATTTTATGTATATTCACATTTGAATATACATAGTATATTACACTAGTGTATATCATATTTCATATGTATATACATTCAACGTCCTATGAATATTCAAAATACATATGTTCAAACGAATATCTAATGTACATTCTGTGGATGTACATATCCATATACCCACCTAGTGTTATGTGGGTAAACTCTTATTAAATAGGTATACAAAAAATAGCGATTCTGGCTATTCTGAGGGTCTGACAATTGAGGGAAAACATAAAAAAAAAATAAAAGGGGCGCATACATACTTCCCATTGAACTAGAACTGATGTTCTTTGTCGAAACATTATCTATTATAAAAATATATATACCTACCTATTTTGGCCGAATTTCTACAACTTATTGTTAGATTTATTAGGTATTAGAGAAATTGTTATTACGGTTGAAAATAGGCATTAGAGTGATTGGGTGCATAAAAATTGTCCTCTTATAGTATATATCCGTATATTTATCCGTGACACTAGCGATGTGAGTCAGCTTTGGGACACCCTATATATTTTCAACTAGTTGATCTCAAGGTTGAACTAGATGAGTAATGAGTAATACTGGTTGCCTCTGCTCAATCTTAAATCTCGAAACAATATTTGAATCATGTACAAGAATAATTTTAATTTTCGTATCACAGTTTTTCTAAACCTGGAACCTCTGAAGCGAAAATGTAGGCAGCCTTGGGGTTCCATTAGGTACGAAATGAAACGAATCGGAAAAACGAAATGCATTAGTGATAGAAAAGGATGATAGAGAGATAGAGAGCAGAAAGGTTATTCCCACCCAGTCACCGACGTCACATGGCTGCCTGAAAACAGTGAAAACTGACGTGAACCATACTGACGTCAATCGGAATTCCAAGAACTAGAGATGAAACAAAATATCGATAATGGTTTAATATCGAACTCTGTTTTTTAGACATGAAAAGAATAGGAATGGGATTTTTATGATATAAATTATGGACTTTCTTGTAAAGTCAGATCAGTGAGATTTTTCTAAACCTTCCACCCCACTCACTACATGCGGCGTATTGTGTTACGGTTATTTAACGATTTCAACTTTTCTGAGAATGTCTAGGAGCTCTACATTGTACTAATATCATTAGTTTTTTAATATCTTTTGACAAATTTGTAGTTTTTATAAGTATAATATATATATAGTATATACATTATATTATTGACACAGTCGTTACGTTAGAACCGCATCAAATGATTCAAATGCACTAAAAAAGCATCTTTAAATTATTGAACATTCCAACAGTGATGCCAGACTGTAGACAGGTATTTTAAGCAGTTTTACAAAGGTGTAAGTAAGATACCTACTTGAAAATCGGCACAATAATTTTAATTATTTTGATATAGTATATGTTAAAAACAAAAGTTCGGTAAATAAATGCTCCTCAGCCAGCTTTTATCGATAGTAGAAATGTTATTTTCAGTCTTGTTCTAAAGGATATAAATTATCCTTCAGGTAAAGGAAACACTCCTTTGAAATGCTACCTGTCTCAGTGTCTCGACCACAGGTCTCGACTAAATGCTTATTTAGGCATATATTATATTAGTAATAGATATATTTAAAACTAGGGCCTTATAAAACTGCGAATTGTGTACCTATAAGCGTCCATTTCAAAGTCACGTGCTCTGCATGGCCCTATCTGAGGTTATGTAGCCAGTAAGTGCGCTCCATATACTGACAGATGTCGATGTCTTAGACATTTCCAGATCGGTGGAAGTTTCCCAACACTAGCGAGAACCATCTTGGCAAGGCATTCTGTAGCCTCTACACTCGCTATTGCTTAGTGAAAAGCATTAGCGGAGTTATTATAATTGTTTTTAGTGTGGTGCAAAATTATCCACGTATTGTGGATCTCCAACAGATATCCTGGAAATTCTAATTTCAATGTGTATGGCTACAGAGGTAAGTACTTTGGCACTGGAATTGTCCTAAATAATTTGAGATTGCAATAAAGTTGTCAATTTCATTTATATTTTTACTTATAAGGTAATTCCTGAAAATGTTCAATTAGTCACCTTGCTTAGATAGCGAATCACTTTGCTTGTATATACCTTTCCTATTGATTTCGAAAAAAAACTTACATATCATATGATTTTAAAAGTTCTGTAATCATTTCGGCATTGTATTTATATTGCAAAACTGGTCGGCCTCTTATTACAACAGTAAATGTAAACTCTGAATATCATAATTACTGTACGCTGGAACCTACTAGCTGCCAAAAACATTCAAAAAATAAGTGTGTATTTTTTATAGTCTAAAAATATTTTAGGAAACGTGAGTTTAGTTTTTGGCGTATCCCCCAAAAAGCTTGCAGTTCAAATCACAATATTACATGTACGTTTTACACTTTGTAATTAAAATCAGACAAATCAATGATTTCTATAAATAGGTTATACTCCAATATATAAAAAAGTCTACCATATAATCTATTATTATATTTATTTCGCTGGACAATCCAGCTTCACAGCTTTCATGGATATTATGATAATTTTATCTCAGCAATTGGAAAATAGACATAAGAGCTCAGGATGAACATAAATTTGGGGTAACAAGTATTGAGTTATGGAGACAGATAAATTTTATATAAAATGAAAGTAACAGTAACAAATGGAGAGGCGGTTCACTGCACATTCTGTAATGCCTTTAATTTAAAAATATTTATTCATCTTAGCCTGGTACCAGCAAAAATGTATACCTTATTTACACCTTTATTCATTCTTATGGATAAAATTCTAAAAGCTGCAGGTAATTTTATATTGGTACCTGCTTTCCCATATGCCCCTTTTTTCTATTGGCTGAAATGTGTAAGTTTCTACAACAGACACTATTCATTTCTGATTCTTTAGCATAGGTCATCCCAAGAGGGGAATGAGTGTACTTTCTCCTTGCCAGTGAAGTATGTAGTTGTAACTGACCTTCTGTTGCTCTTCAAAAATATGAGGTGTTCTGCCCCTCCTCAGCAAAATCTTGGATCTGCCACTGTTGATAAAAATGTTAATTAACTATTGGAAATATTTTTATTTCTATATATTTATCATATATTTGTGTGTTCTTCGAATCCTTCTGGTGCTCTCTGTGGAGCCAATTACAATTTGTAATTTATTATATTATTGAAGCTAAGAACATCAAAAAGATTATATGTACATATAGTTTTACTAGCTTTGTTTTCTGTAGATACAATGTGTTGAAAACTGAAAAATAGTAAAATAAGGGTTCTGTGACATGATATAGTTACTGTGGAAATTACTCACAAAAACTATAGGAATTTTATTGCAGTCCAACATTGATGTTATGAAAAACATGATCTCTTACAATTGGAAGATTGAGACATATATTTTTCTTCAGATTTCTTGGAAGAAATTCTGTATAGTAGTTAATGTAACTTTCTAGAGAATATTATATCCTGATTGTGATTTCATAATACTGTTTTGGAGTTTAAATAAGTCACCACCCTAATTTTGATATATGGACTTTCAAAAACTGTAAAGCTTTATAGCTTTATCATTCACATTGCTTCTCTACTTGCAATAGATAGGTGGACATGCAACCAATGGAAATCAATAACATGGTTTTAATGTGGTGTAGAGATTCCATAAACTATCTAACAAATAAGATTAAGGTTGTCACTTTTTAATTATGCTTGACAATGTCAGTGGAACCATTTATATATACAGAGTGTCCCTGAATTTCCTTCCATGTGATGTCTCCATAACAAAAAAAAGGTTCAAACAAAATTGAGTGGAATTTTTGAAAGTAATATAGGGCCTATCATACCTTGCTTTTAAAACATTTTTTTGTACTTCAACCCTTGAAACTCACCCTCAACTTTTGTTTTTCAAATAGCACCAAATAGTTTTTTCTACACAAATTAAGTCCTTACATTATTTAAAAACTTGCAGTACCTTTGATTTTACACACAAACTTATTTTTTTCGTAAAATCATAAGCATAACATGAATAAAATAAGAATTTGCTTGAGCAAAAAAATGGATAAAAATAAAACTAATTGGGTTTTTAAGGGTACTGAATGTCCTATAATACATGCTTTCGAAAATAAATGTCTTTTTTATGCTTTTTTTATTACGAAAATATTACGCGTCAAACAAATGCCCATTTTATTTATCTTTACAAAAAAATTTGGTTTGTGTATGAAGTCAAAAGCAGTACAAGATATTAAAAAAAATAATGACCTCATTAATGTGCGAAAAGCTGTGGGGTGCTATTTGGTAAAAAATTAGGGGGTGTATGTTTTAGGGGTTGAAGTAAAAAAAATGTTTCAAAAGCATGGTATGATAGGTCATTTGGTACCCTTGAATAGCCCACTTAGTCTTATTTTTTATCTGTTTTTCTTGCGGAAATATTACGTCTTAAAGAAATCCTTATTTTATTTACTTTATGCTTGTGACTACGAAAAAAAAAATAGGTTTTTGTGTAAAAGCAAAAAAATCATGATTTTATATAAAATAAGGACTTGATGTACATATAGGAAAAACTATTAGGTGCTATTTGAAAAAACAAAGTTGGCGGTGAGTTTTAAGGGTTGAAGTATAAAAAAAATATTTTGAAAGCATGGTATAATGGACCCTGTAGTACTTTCAAACATTCCACTCGGTTTTGGTTTGGACATTTTTGTTACGAGAATATCACGTGTCAATTCAGGGACACCCTGTTTACAAAATATTTTTAAGTTCTATCTACTCTTCTTGCAACCCCAATTTAATCTCAAAAAATGGAGTCAAGTTGATTGACTCAGTACTTCCCACACATTACGATACCAGTTTATTATTTTCCCATAGCATGAAGCTATAGTCCAAAATCCCCCCTTGCAACCAAATCATCGCCCATTTGCCCGCAAAAAAACACCCAACACAAAAACTCTGGTAAATTGTTTCTTGCGTCTCCCTCCTTAGGAACTAGGACGCCACAGTTTTGCATGCGATGCGAAATGCTCAGGAGCCTAAAAACCGTCTAAAAACGAAGTATAAGCTGTTTCTATATTTTTAGTTTTTTGATTATTGTTGCACCGTCATTGACACGATTTTCCAGAAACTGACGTGTTTTCCATTCTCGCCGCGATAGTAATTCCTGTGTCGAAATTTCATTGAAATCAATTCAATCATTTTCGCTTTCCCCAATATACATAGAACGAAATTAAGCAACACTCGTATATGTAAACATCGCAAAATTATAAGTCCCATGGTTTCTGTAATAGGCAAGCCAATGTTCAGATGAACTTAGAAAAAAAAGAATATGCCGCTAGGTATTTTTTCCATAGGTCAATGGACACACTATTATGAATACAACAAATTTTTCAGCTTTACAACCCCTCACCCCCCAACCACCCCAAATGCACCCCCTACCAAAAAAAAAAGTAGAAAATGATCAGAAACCCCTAAAACGCCTAAAAACAAAGTTTGAGCTGTTTTTATATTTTTTGTTTTTTTAGTATTGCTGCGCCGCCACTGGCACGATTTTTCCAAAACATACGCGCTTTCCATCCCCGCCGCGGTAGTAATACTGTGTCAAAATTTCATTAAAATCCATTCAGTCATTTTCGCGTTAAGCAATATACAACGATCTAAAACAATACTCTTATGTATACATCACAAATTCTAAGTCCCTTGGTTTCTATTATAAGCGAGGCAATGTTTGGATGGACCTAAAAAGGTGAATTATGCCGCTAGGTCTTTCTTTCACAGGTCACTGGACAGCCCATTATGAATACAACAAATTTTTCAGTTTTACAACCCCCCACCCTCCAACCATCCCAAATTCACCCCCACCCAAAAAAAGCAGAAAATGATCAGGAACTCCTGAAACGCCTAAAAACGAAGTTTGAGGAATATCTCATTTTTTTGTTTTTTGCTAATTACTCCGCCGCCAATGCACCGATTTTCAAAATTTTAGCAGCATTACCTACTAGGACCCCACGGCATATCGCTACCCAAATTTCATCACAATCCATGCAGCGGTTACTGAGATTACGAGGGTAGAAAACCGCGACAGACAGACAGACCGACAGACAGACCGACGGAAATGAGTGACGTGGATTTTCGTTATGTAGACCTCATGAAACGCCCAAAACGTGGATTATCTCAAAATCGAAAATTTTCGCGATCACAATACTCCCCTCACCTATCGGTGTGGGAAGTAAAAGAGCTAAAAGGGATTTTTGTAAATTACTCCGCCGCCAATGTAGAAATTTCTAAAAACTCCCCACTTTTTTTCCGTCTCTACCATAGACGTAAGTACTGACTTTTAATGAAATAGAATGCTCATTATCTTGTCTGTAAAATCCATCCTCACTCCCACGGTACTTCGGGACATGTCCTTGAGACATGATTTGCATCAATGATGATTTAATGATACCTATATGTCCAATTCAGTTGGCTCGCTGGCACCAATTGAAAAACGTAATAAAAGTTTATCCATTAGTTCATTTAGCCATGTAGAAATTCAATACTCTACACGATAAGTTATCGCCGTATCGAAAAACTTACTCTTGCTCTGGTATATTGTTGCAATGTAGTACCAGATCATTGATATGAAATACACATAATACCGACACGTTTTATTTGCACTATCATTATAAGTAATTGCTGCTGTGAACGGAAGTTTTGCCATTCATTAAATCAACCTTTGTTTTTCATTTCCTACTCCCTCCTACGTGCATTGTTTGACATATTAAGTACCTTTTTCGATGATTTCAGTTGTTTTTTCTGTATGCGTAAGGATTCTCCTATAAAAGTTCCCCAGCAAAGTATATCAGGAATAAAAGTAACTGTATTTTGTAAGGCTTTCGCGGCCACGGTCCGATCAACTGTTGGTTTTTGGGCTGTTCGGTCGGCTTCGGCGCGCTTCGCTGCTTGACGTTTCGCCAACACGAGTGGTTGGCTAGTTCCTTGTAGGTCCAGACGTCCAGGGCAACATTGACCTGGCGCCGGCTAATTCCTATCTGAATTCTGAGGCGATGCAGGGGCTGCCGACCCCTGTCCCAGCTAATGGCTCCAGTACACCAATGTGTCCGGGGACCTACAGTAGGGTCAACTTCTTATGGTGATCGGTCACAAGCGCGCACGGTTTGGTTTTTACCTGTTTTCGAAAAGGGTGCCCGGTCACTTGTGCGCCGCAAGAAAATTAAGCTTTGATGTTTCTAATGACAACGTACCTTTTATCCTTAAAGATTAGTCATTACGATCATAACCTAGTTGTATTTCCCTGCGAAACAGATTCAAATTTTCTGTGCTCCTGTAATAAGGTATACATAGATGACACTTTTGATTACTGTACAAAATTTTTTGTCAATTATTTATAATCCACTCTTTTAAAAATGGTCATTGCATACCTGTAGTGTTTATATGTTACTACCTAACAAATTAAGTTCTACACATTTTTTAGGTTTTAAATTGTGAGTTGATTATTGTGGAGAAAATAATTTATATTTCAACCTCTCAAAAAATAACTTGTCATTTTGAAATCGCCGTCCATTTAGGAATATAGCAAGTTTGTCCTAACTGAGAGAATTTGAGTAAATTATCAATGTTTTAAGAAATATAGGTTTGAATTAACTTTTTAACTTATTTCAAAATAAATAGAATATAGAATATATAAATAGAATTAGACTATTACCAGCATTCGACGAGTTAGAAAAAGACACGTGATGCAATTCAATACGAATTTAATGCTGACAGAAAGTATTGCTGACCTATGATATTACGTATTACAATTTATTTCAATCAACGGTATTACGACAAAAGTAAACGAGCGCCGCCCCGCGCGCTCGGCTCCACATACCTGCCTCTTATCCGAAATACTTTGACCGGTGAGATTGGGAGTATTATTTCGGCTACACACGTTCCGGCAGGCCTGTCAGTTCAAACTGAACAGTCCGCCTGAAGACCGGTCGCCTGATGGACTGACGACCCTCCACACGTTCAGGCAGGCCTGTCAGTTCAAACTGAACAGTCCGCCTGAAGACCGGTCGCCTGATGGACTGATGACCCACACGTTCAGGCAGGCCTGTCAGTTCAAACTGAACAGTTCGCCTGGAGACCGGTCGCCTGAAGGACTGACGACCCTCCACACGTTAGTCAGGCGAATCTGAAATATATTAGTTACCACGTTTTCACGGGCTTTTAAAACGTTTTGAGTTTTGAAATACAGGGTGTCCATTTAGTGTGTGATTCTTCGATATCTCGCAAGGTGTACCTGATAGAAGAAAATATCAAATACAAAAATTATTTGGTTACTTAAGACGCATATCCTAAACTTGATTTTTTCATATGGAACCATAACTTTTTTTTTAATTTTTATAGTTTCCATCATCGATCTCTATTTAACCCTAAGATATTTTTGGGATCGGTTGCGACGTTGCCAAGTTATAATTTATTTTCTAATAATTTCCGCATTTGCAAGGTCGCAAGTAATACGTCCAACGACGAACATATTTCTCCGGCCGCCTGAACAGTCTTAACTGACAGGTCGACCGGAACATCACACGCTCAGGCGACCGGACGTCAGGCCGGACGGATGGACGAACATATTTTTGATTCTTCTCCGGCTGCCTGAACAGTCTTAACTGACAGGTCGACCGGAACATACACACGCTCAGGCGACCGGACGTCAGGCGGACTGTTCAGTTCGAACTGACAGGCCTGTCGGATCGTGTGTAGCCGGCATTAGGACCAATCTGACCGCGGCGCGCTAGGGTTCTATGGCGCTATGGCCCTTCTTATGGCTTGCTAGTTTCTGAAGAGCGACAGCCGACAGAGCCAGAGCTGATCTGGTACTTGGAGCTATCACTGCTTTTAAAGCTGCCTGGTTGTTAGCGCATATACAGGGTGGGCCAATAGTGCATGGACGGAAGATTGTGGGCTTACTAAAATATATTTTAGAAACCTGTCACTTGATCGTGGTAGGGTACCTTGAGGGCTTTAACATAAAAATAATTTCACTTAAATTTTGACGTTTATATAGGGTGTCATACCAAACTTACATTTTTTAGAATGGAACCCCCTATATATTATTGCATATTCGGGTTCCTTGCTCAATTGTAGTGTGACTTTATGTATCATATATGGAACATTAAACGAACCGTTTAGGCGCAAATCACCATTTTTGGTATAAGTAGGTATCAGAAAAAAATGAATATCGCAGTGATTATAAAACCTAGAAGGCCGTGACTTTGCGGTGTGATCAAGCATGAAACGCGTCACCCTAGATTAGACGGATAAACTTGAATTCTTTTTATAGTTGGAGAAATCAGTAGATTAATTAAGGAAACTTCAATCGCAGATAACTTGATTTTTTCAAATGGGAATGCATATTTTGGTTTATAGAATGAAATGTAAAATTTGATTACCTTTCTAACGATATCTCAATACCAATCTTTTTTGGTTTTCATTTTATTTCAAATTTTCAGTTAAATCGGTGTTTTTAACTTTCCTCCGTGCAAGCAACCTAGCAGGCCATGAAAAAAATAAACAAAAGCGTTAATATGGAAGTAACCAACTAACTTAGTAGAAAGATGCAAACGAACTAGAGTAGGGAGGCAAGATTATGAAAATTCCTAACAACACATCAGCTCTAACCGGACAATAGCGGCAAGATATCTAATGTCAATGAGAAGCTGGGGTATGACAGAAGTGTTTGTTTTTCACAGCCTACTAGCTATTGAGGTCTACTAGAACTTGACAACTTTCCAAAACGATTAAAAATTTTGAAACAAAAGGAAAACCACCAGCGATTTTTGCTTACATCCTAACATCTTTAGAATGAAATTTCACATTTAATGGGATAAAAAAATCAATCTTTTCCGTTTAGTTAAGTGAAAAGGGAAGATATCTCTAACTGGAGCGTTCTGAACATCTATTGAAATGATTGCTAGAATTTTTTATTTACGCTATGTTGTAATTGTGTTTATTTCATGTAGTTTTCTGCAAAGTAAATTATGTTTTACAATTCAAACAGATTGCAATTCAAGTTTCCTTTTTTGACTTACGGAAATGGCTACTTTTTTATGGCATTAAATGTGAAAAATTATTCAGAAGACATAGATATTCTACTGCCAGCAACAATCACTAGTAGTTTTCCTTTGATTAAATATTTTTTACTGGCTTTGGAAATTGGCTAATAGCTAGTAGGCTGTGAAAAATGAGCGTTCTTGTTACCGCTATTGTTTCTGTTTAGAGCTAATATGTTGTAAGGAATTTTCATAATCTTGCCTCGTTACTTTAGTTAGTTTGCATCTTTCTACTAAGTTAGTTGGTTTCTTCCATATTAACGGGCTTTTGTTTATTTTTCATGGCCTGCTAGGTTGCTTGCACGCAGGAAAATTGAAAAACACAGATTTGACTGAAAGTTTGAAATAAAATGAAAACCAAAAAAGATGGATATCGAGAATGCTATATCGTTGGAAAGCTAATCAAATTTTACATTTGATTCTTTAAACCAAAATAGGCATTCTCATTTGAAAAAATCAAGTTATCTGTGATTAAAGTTTCCTTAATTAATCTACTGATTTCTCAAAGTACAAAAAGATTCAAATTTAACCGTCTGACCTAAGGTGACGCATTTCATGCTTAGTCGTATCGAAAAGCTACGGCCTTCTAAGTTTTATAATCGCTGCGATATTCAATTTTTTTCTGATACCTACTTACACCAAAAATGGTGATTTGCGCCTAAACGGTTCGTAAGTAAATGTAAGTTTGATATGAATCACCCTGTATAAACGTCACAATTTAAGTGAAAATATTTTTACGTTATAGCCCTTAAGGGTCCCTACTATGATCAAGTGACAGATTTTTGAAATATTTTTTAGTAAGCCCACAATCTTCCGACCACGCACTATTGGCCCAGCCTGTATATACCAACGACGATCCGTTGGTATATACATATACAGGGTGAGTTTTTAGTACCGGCTCGGTCAATAACTCCACTACTATAGAAAATAGCGAAAAAGGTTGTATATAAGAGCTGTAGCCACGGATATAAAGTTAAAGTAAAGTTTGGGCATCTAAATGTGCGATCCTTGTTATCGAGTTTTTCTGATTTCATCGATTTAATTGAAGAGGATTTTGACTTCTTTGCTATCACTGAGACGTGGTTGTCAAGTAATATACCGTCAAGTAGTATTAGTATCAATAATTATAAATTTTTTCGTAAAGACCGTAGTGGGCGAGGGGGAGGAGTAGGAGTTTACGTTAAATCTTGTTTTCCTGTTGAAATTTTAGACTTAGGTTCAGGTGACTCTATCATGGAGAGCTTATGGATTAAGCTGACGTTACATAAGACAGTGTTTTGTATAGGAGTTGTTTATCGTCCTCCAGGTCAGAATTTTAATGACTTTGTAGCTGTTCTAGATAATCTCTTACCAACATGTATAACTAATTTTGAAAACGTTGTGGTACTTGGTGACTTCAATATCAACCTATTGCTCTCAGATAACAAACTTAGCTCTTGTTTTAACTGCTATGGTTTTTCTCAGCTAGTTAGCGAACCGACACGGGTAACCAGTAATTCTGCCACACTCTTAGATGGTGTGTTTACCAATGTTAATCACTTTTTTACAGACATATTGGTTCTCGACGCAGCTAGTATATCAGACCATTGCGTCATCTGTTGTTATTTAAATATTCCTGTTAGAGTAAACTCTCAAAAATTCATAACTTTTCGGGACTATAGAAATTTTGATGAAGTTAGTTTTTACAGTGATCTTGCGAGTGTAGACTGGTATAAAATAATAGAAATTCAGGATTTAGACAATAAAGTTAAATTCTTCACGGAGAATGTTGTTAATACGTTTAATCGCCATGCACCTGTTAGAACGGTAAGAGTGAGTAAGCCCCGTGCTCCATGGTTAAATTACCCTCTGAAGATGATACTCAAGGTAAGAGATGACTCTCTCAAGAAGTTTAAGATGAACAGAACGCTTGAAAATTGGATAGACTACAAGAATAAACGTAATTTTGCACTCGCTTCGATTAGACGAGAGAAAGCGGCTTATTTGGCATATTTGGAGAAACGACACATGTCTAGGGAACTGTGGCATGAATTAAGGAACCTAAGTGTTTCTACGTCAAAAAATAACGCATCAAAGTTGCCAGATGATCTATGTGATCCTACCCTTGTAAATAATTATTTCTGCTCTGTTTTTGATAAATCTGATGTAAATTGTCAGACTATAAGTTACTATAATAATAATAAATTTTGTAATAATCGATTTAGTTTTGTACCTGTAGACCCCAATAAAATACAATCGGTAGTAGCATCGCTTAAATCTAATGCAGCAGGAGTTGATGCAATAACTTTATTCATGTTAAAATTGTGTTTACCTGTTGTCATCCCTTACCTAACTCATATTATTAATGTTTGCCTGGAGCTAGGCTACTTCCCTAAATCACGGAAGCTTGCTGTTATCAAACCTGTGCCAAAGATAAAGAATCCCAAAGAATTTTCTGACTTGAGGCCAATCAGTCTTTTATGTGTCATGTCAAAAATATTAGAGAAGGTGGCTTACTTGCAAATTACCGATTTTGTTGAGGCAAACAAGATTTTACCTGAGAGCCAGTCGGGATTTAGGAAGTCCCATAGCACCACCACAACGTTACTAAACCTTACAGACGATATATGTAGAGCAATAGATAAAAAGATGTGCGTGGCCTTGGTTTCGCTAGACTATTCCAAGGCCTTTGATAAAATCAACCACAAGCTATTGCTATCGAAGTTGAGGTACTATGGTTTTGATGTCAGCTCCCTTGATTTTTTCAAATCTTACCTGTTTCAGCGAACACAGTGTGTGACAATTGAGAATAAGTTCTCTGAAAAAACTGAAATAACTTCTGGTGTCCCTCAGGGCTCTATACTCGGGCCGTTGTTATTTTTAATCTATGTTGCAGATATCAAAAATTCGGTAAAATATTCACTTTTATATTCATATGCAGACGATACGCAATTGTTATACTTTTTTGATTATAAACATATGCAAATTGCCAATTCTGAAATCAATGAGGATGTCTCTGCCTTATATTCGTATTCATGTGACAACAATTTGGTTTTAAATAAAGATAAATCTCAAGCAATGATATTTTGCCATGATAGCAAAAGAGAAGCTGTTAAATTAAGTCTTTCGATAAGGATAAACAGTGAGGTTATAAATTATTCCGATCATATCAAATGCCTTGGACTTTTGGTCGATGAGAAATTGAGATTCCAAAGTCACATTTCTAGTCTATTGCAAAAGAGTTATATCAGGCTGAGGTTACTCTATGCAAATAAATCTTTGTTGAATTTTAAATTAAGAAAAAAACTATGTGAATCATTAGTCTTATCCGTGTTTAGTTATTGTAACATAGTGTATTATCCTTGTCTAGACTACGACACTCGTAAAAGACTCACTGTAGTTCAAAATAACTGTGTACGCTTTGTATTTAGTTTGAGGAAGTTTAGTCATGTGTCTAATAGTTACGCTGTCATCCAGTGGCTCAAGATGCCTGAGCAAGTTGAATACAATTACTTGACTTTTATATATAAATTATTACAAACGGGCATACCTAGTTACTTAAGAGAAAAATTAATTTTTAGATATGATGTTCATAATAGGTCCATACGAAATACAGTTGTTCTTACCATGCCTCATCATACTACAACTCTGTTTCAAAGAAGTTTTAGCTATAATGCTATATATCTTTACAATTCTCTTGAGCCTAATGTACTAAATTTGTCATTTACTAGATTTAAAAAACATATAAAAAGTATACTCCTTCAGAGTCAATTTCCCTCCTAGCCCAATTAATATGTAATATATTTTTTCTTGGTTTTTTTTATCACTCTAAATAAGTGTATCAAATGTTTTCGTTTTTTGTTGTTTCTTTTTGAATGTACAGTGTATCTTAAACACCCGAACACTTATAGGTGCAGTACGCGGTTAGGTGTAAGAATAGCTTTTCAGCTAAATCTCGCCGTTCTGCAAACCTCATGTATGTACACCTTATACAGAAATAAAGACGATTTTTTTTTTTTTAAAACAAAAAAGTGCAGCTCGGGCTCCGACACACCGAGCTGCTGTTCCATTACCCAATGACTACTCCTCACACCGTGAGGTGAGCAATCACTGGGTCCGCGAATCGTGCGCCCTAAGTAGACGACGGGACCCAAGGATGACTGCCTTCTGCATTCTGGCGGCTAAGATGTGCGCCGCCGCACGGCACACCGGTATTTTGCGCAGTGCAGAGAGCAGCGTATTCCTCATTCCACCTAGGGATCCAATGACCATAACCAGCAGACTTACAGTGTAGTCTGGCCAGAGCCTGCGAAGTTGTCCGAGCAACTCCTGATATTTGGTCCGCTTTTCCTCCTCCTTAGAGACGATGTTCACTTCGGCAGGCGCCGAAAACTCAATAACGAACATCGTCTTCTGTTGGTGGTCGAGAAGGACTATGTCGGGCTTGTTTGCCTGTACAAGCTCGAGCGTGGGGAACGAGTAGTTCCAGTAAATCCGGCATCTCTCGTTCTCCACAACGGACTCTATATCCCCTGGAGCGTATGGCAGCACCGGTGTCTCATCGATACCGTATGAGTGCCTTAAATGATAGTAGAGCACTCGTAGAGCCGCGTTGTGCCGATGGACGTAAGCCGTCCCAGCGTACGTCTTACACGCCGACAAGAGATGCATAAGCGTCTCTGGCGCCTGTCGGCAAGCTCTACAATGGGCGTCGGGTAATAATAATAATAATAATAATAATAATCGTCTTTACCGCGAGGGGTTGTTAGATCCTCTCAGTGGCGCCTCCCCAAGGTGGCGGATAGGGGAATGCCTCCCAGATATGGGTGGTACCGGGGAAATGAAATACCCGGGGCGGACCAAAACTAGCACAGTGGAATAGCGTCTGCATCCAGAGGATCGGCTATTCCACAATTAATAGGACACGACGGATCTCCATGTGAGGAGCGGTACTCCGACAGCGTCTGTTCTTCATGTTAGAAGCGGCTGTTTTCATAAACCCCCAGGAAGCCGCCCAACATCAACAGGCTATTCGGTGCGTGGCGACACCGAGGGGTATACCGAAGCCAAAGGATGCAAGTCGGTCGGCAACCTTCACAGGTCCATCCTCTGGAGGCAATTTGGACGGGTGCCTCCGGAAATGTCGGCTGCGGGCCCTAAGGCTAACCACCTGACGGGCCCTATCTTCGGGTTCGACCACCTCGAAGGAAAAGCACCCACACCGAGCCGGTTTCGGAAGCCGGCGTTGGGCAAGGTGGCGGTGCTTCGAATTGCCCAGATGACGACCCCCGCAATGACATGGACCGTTTTAGGTGGACGACGGAGCTCAAGGATGACCTACTGAGCTGCTACGAGAGCAGTAGCCCGCGCCGTAGGGGATACATGTCCCGCATGTATGAGAGGTGGTGTGAAATGCACCCAGAGCATAGCACGCTTACCTCTCAGAATTTGCGAGATTATGTATCGTACCTCCGGAGGCAGGGATATGTTCGTGCTCCAGCTCAGCCTGCCCCTTCGGCGGACGGAAGGCCTGTTAACCAGGCTGAAAGTTCGCCGGTAAGGCCCGCTGAGAGGGAAATCGACCAAGTCGTCTCACCTGGGGATTTCAGAGACCGAAGGGCCTTGCATAACAACGGAAGGTCCTTGAAGCTGGCAGATTTAAAGAGAGAGGATGAGGTTGTTGGTGAACGTCTATCGGAGGCATCTGACATTTGGAGCATCAATTGCGAAATTTACGCTGCGGCTCTGAGGCTAGCTAGACAGGGGAGAGTGAGAGACTCTCCTGTTGAGAGAGCACAGAGACGGGTGCGCCAAATGGAAGCGAAAATCCAGTTGGCTCGCCAGGAAGCATCCCGTATCCAGTGTGTGATGGAATATAGAGCGGCTGGGAAGCCTTTTACGCGCCGAGTGCGCCAGATAGCCTACGGGTTGAGGCGCGACCATCATACACTCAGTCAAGCGGTACTGGTTGTTGTCAAGCAACACTGTCTTGACAGGATACGGATGCTAATCGCTGCTAAGCGATCGTTGGTGGCGCGGGCGAGAGGTCTGGAGCAGAACAGAATGTTCTACGAAAGACCTTCTCGCCTTTTCCAACAGCCGCCTCCAGCCATAGAGCAGCCGCCAACTGCTGATCGCGTGGAGGCCTTTTGGAGGGACATTTACGAACAACCCAAACCTCTCTCAGCAGACACTCCGGCCTTGGCGCAGTTCGAGTCCGTTTGTAGGAGGACTCCTAACTTGAATGTACTGCGTCACCCGATAAACACGGAAGAAATTCTTGACGCCTTACGAGGCGCAAAGAATTTCGCAGCTCCTGGCCCGGATGGCATAAACACCTACTGGTGGAAAAAATTCCCCAGTTGCCACCGGCATTTAGCTAGAGTTTTTAACTCGTGGCTAAATCAGGAGCAGCCAATTCCGGCTTGGTTTGTCGAGGGTCGAACCGTGCTTCTCCCGAAGACCGGAGATTTGTCTGATCCCAAAAACTACAGGCCAATAACATGTCTGAACGCGTGTTACAAGCTCTTCACCAGAATCTTGTACATGCGTATCCTTCAAGCTGTGAATCCTGTATTTCTCGACGTGTATGAACAGAGAGGGTCAAAGAAAGGAGTAGCTGGCTGCAAGGAGAACCTGTTGATTGACCGATGTGTCACGCAGGACTCTGTGCAGTACAAGCGAAACCTTTCTATGGCCTGGATTGACTATCGCAAGGCATTCGACAGCACGTCTCATGACCTCATTGTGCGGCTGTTGGAATGTCTTTCGGTGGATAATCAGATAGTGGGATGCATCAAACAACTGATGCCACTCTGGAAGACCCGGTTTACCATAACATCAGGTGAAACTCGGGTTCAGACAGAGTTGGTGTCATTGAAAAGAGGTGTCTTCCAAGGAGACTCCTTGAGTCCCTTGCTCTTTTGCATCTCACTTTTGCCTCTGTCCATAGCGCTGAGAAATACTAAGGGATACAGCTGTGGCACGCCCAATAACCGGAGGCATAAGGTCACCCATCTGTTTTATATGGATGACCTAAAACTTTATGCCTCCGGCCAACGCGAACTACAACAATCGCTGAGGGTGGTGCAGGAGTACAGTCATGCTATCGGAATGGAGTTCGGGACAGACAAATGTGCATTGGTTCATCTCAAGAAAGGACGAAGCGGAGATAGTGGAGATGAGGAACAGCTCGTTGATGGGAGCATCTTGCGACAACTGCATGCCGGAGATACTTATACCTACCTTGGAGTGGCGCAGCGTCATGTCCAAGAGGCAACATTGGTTAAAGAGTGTCTCCGCCGCAAGTATTTGCACCGACTCCGGCAGATCTGGTCGTCAGAACTGTCCGGCAAGAACAAAGTCGCTGCCACAAACATGCTTGCGGTCCCATTGTTATTATACACCTTTGGTGCTATACACTGGAAAGTGAACGAGCTGAAGGAAATCGACACGAAGACCCGCAAAAGGATGAATATGGAGAGAAGCCTGCATCCTAAGTCCTCTGTCCCGCGAATATACCTCCCGCGACACCTGGGAGGGCGTGGACTATTGAGTTTGGAGCGTCTGCACAACAGAGTAGTACTGGCCACTGCCTGCTATGTAACGAACAGCACCGATCCCCTGATCCGCTTCGTGCGAGAGCACGAGAATGCGGGAAAAGGAGCCTTTCTTTTTAGCGCAGCGAAACGAGCAGCCGAGGAGCTCAGCCTCACACTCGACTTCAAGCGGAGGTGTCAGCAGTCCATTACGGAACTTGCTCCCGCAGAATTAAAAGCTCACATTAAAACTGCCGAAGTCGACTTCCTCTTAAGACTTCATAAAGATAAGCCAATGCATGGAATCTTCTACAAACATCTAGAAGAGCATGGCTTGTCTGAGCAGTTGACCTTCTCTTTCCTAAGGTCTAGTGGGTTGAAGTCGGAGACTGAGGGCTTTATAATGGCTTGCCAAGACGGTGTCTTCAACACCTTGGTATACCGATTATTATTATTATTATCTGACTTTCTAAGTTCCTCTCGCATAATTGCGGTAACAACAAGTGTTGACGGGCTGTGCCAAGTCAACACCCGGATTATTATTGATCGGAATTTAGGAAGGATCGCACAATATTACAGGTCTTCAAGATTACAGACTTTTGGAATACTTTGTGTAACTTTTCGTCCAGGCCCAACTGTTGAAGGTGTTGTGTAAACGTGTTTGGTGTAAGGCCTGAGATTATTATTATTATTATTATTATTATATGCTCCTTGCTCAGAAAATATTTGGATTTATACAGGGTGATCCATAACTACGTGGTGATGCAAACATGCATTTTTTTAAATGAGATACCCTATATATTATTCCACATTCAAATTCTACTAATGATTTTCGTTCTTCCAATATAGGGTTTTGTTACATTATACAGGGTATTTCAACAAAAGTTATGACCATTTCTATATCCAAATCGCGGTCAAATGAACGTACTGTATATCAAAAAGTAATAAATCAAAAATTATTTTTTTACATGAGAAGATAAGAAATATTCTCTAGTTTTAAAATCGGCTATAAAAAAGCCCGTGACGCATATTCGTATACATGGTGATGTAGAATGCAAAATCCAAATTTTCTCTTTTTTTTAAATGTAACCCCCAATATTTTATTATCTCAAAGAATTTCTTTTAATATGCTCTTTCATCTTTGTATATCACTTGTTGTACCTACGTCCATCAGTTTCCGAGATATTTCGATTTTTCGGTAAATTTAAAATGTAGCTTCTATTTGTGTACTAAAATTTTTTTATTTTGAGAAAATACTATCTAATTTGTTTATTATTTAACGAACCACTAAATTATAAGGTCATGATATTATTTGATGAAGTCAAAACCCTAAATCATCAAAATAATGAGGTCAAGTATGCTGAGAAAGCAGATTTATCAGGTGTGCTTTGAAAAATTGACAGTTTTTATAACCTGCTCGATAATTCCGTACTATGTGGAAAACCAGCTCTAAAAATTAATTTTTCCTTTAAGGGTATTTAGGAGAATCTTTGAGAAATTGTCTACTTGCCTCTAGAATATATCAACTATGAACAGCAATATCCAGAACGGAGGCAGTCTAAAACTAATGCGTTTGAAAGATTGGAGAATCGTTTTATTTGGACTGTGTCGTTTGATATTTCATAGCCTCCCTGATACATCTGCTTGATAATTATGCATGACGTCTATAAAATTGTTTCCTCGGCACATTTGACTTATATTATATCGCTAATTCAGTGTTTTGACTTGATTAAGTATTATTATGGCCTGATATTTTAGTTGTTTGTTAAGAAAAAACAAAATTTGATAGTATTTTCTCAAAATAAATAAATTTTAGTAAACAAATAGAAAGTATATTTAAAATTTGTAGAAAAATCGAAATATCTCAGAAACTGATGAATGCAGCCATAACAAGTGCTCTACAAAGATGAAAGAGCATATTAAAAACAATTCTTTGGTATAATAAAATATTGGAGGTTACATTTAAAAAAAGAGAGAAAATCTAGATTTTGCATTCTACATCACCCTGTATACAAATATGCGTTACGGGTTTCGTTTATAGCGGATTTTAAAACTGGAGGATATTTCTAATCTTCCCATGTAAAAAAATAATGTTTGATTCATTACTTTTTGATATACAGTACGTTCATTTAACCGTGATTTGGATATAAAAATGACCAAAAATACCCTGTATAATGTAACAATACGCTATATTGAAACAACGGAAATTATTAGCAGAATTTGAATTTGGAATAATATATAGGGTGTTTCATTTAAAAAAATGTATGTTTGCATCACCACGTAGTTATGGATCACCCTGTATAAATATAAATATTTTGTGAGTAAGTAGCATATCCATGGCTACAACTTTTATATACAACTTTTTTCGCTATCTTCTACAGTAGTGGAGTTATCGAGTCGGAGTACCGAGCCGGTACTAAAAACTCACCCTGTATGTATATGCTCTATTCAGAGCACTGTTCGTCATCCGTCGAGTGTGTCGCCATCAGTATGGCGTACATCTCCGCCTGAAAGACAGTCGTGCAGGTTCCCAGCGCAAAGCTGCGCTGTGGGGGGAAAATTTGACTTTTGTACTCATCCAGTCGTCTTTTCGGGATGATTAGTGAGAATCTATTATTTAGACTTAAGGTATGTTTGGCTCTTTCCACCCTGAATCACGGTATCGGGATATTATTCTTCACGAATCGCTCTATTCTGGTGTGACCAACTAGTGGTTCTCGTGCTGTCCACATTCCCCTGTCACTCATTCTTGGGCAGGCCGACATCGCCTCTCTATTTATCCAAGAGTACCTCCATGGCTGCAGTGGGTGTTGTCCTTTAGGAATCCGTTATGCTCAGTGCTGTAAACCTCTGAACCTTAGCTAACTTGAGCATAACAGAGTCCTCTACGCTCGGGCAGACCAAGTAGCCATACTGGAGAATGGTTCTGACTTCTGCCGTGTAGAGCCAGTTTAGGACCTTGGGCTTGAGGCCCCAGGTCCTACCAACTACCCAACATAGGCGCCATATGGTAGCTATGGACTTTTTGTACACACCTTGACCTTCCGTGTTAGGGCCAGTGCTACACCGAATATGACCTTTCTTATATCCATATTTAGATAATCTTTATTGGTTCCAACTGACCCTTCTAGGCTATAGAACATGTCAAAAGAAATATTAAAAAAATGCAGATTAGGGTTGCCGTCAGGCGTGTGCATGTTTCTGGATCTTGCATTTTTAGCGGCATTATACAGGGTGAGTTTTCAGTACTGGCTCGGTCGATAACTCCACTACTGTAGAAGATAGCGAAAAAAGTTGTATATAAAAGTTGTAGCCACGGATATGCTCCGTGCTCAGAAAATTTTATTTTATTTATACAGGGTGATCCATAACTACGTGGTGATGCAAGCATGCATATTTTTAAATGAGACACTCTCTATATTATTCCATATTCTAATTCTACTAATGATTTCCGTTCTTCCAATATAGGGTATTGTTACATTATACAGGGTATTTCAAAAGTTATGACCATTTTTATATCCAAATCGCTGTCAAATGAACGTTCTGTATATCAACAAGTCATGAATCAAAAATCTTTTTTTACACGGATGGATAAAAAATTAAATCTAGTTTTAAAATTGGCTATAAAAAAGCCCGCGACCCATATTCGTATACAGGGTAATGTAGAATGCAAAATCTAGATTTTCTCTTTTTTTAAATGTAACTCCCAATATTTTATTTTACCAAAGAATTGCTTTTAATATGCTCTTTCATCTTTGTATAGCACTTGTTATGGCTGCATTCATTAGTTTCTGAGATATTTCAATTTTTCTACAAATTTTAAATGTACCTTCTATTTGTTTACTAAAATTTATTCATTTTGAGAAAATACTACCAAATTTTATTTTTGCTTAACAAACAACTTAATTATAAGGCCACATTAAAACCTGATCAACTCAAAACACTGGATTAACGAGATAATATAGGTCAAGTGTGCTGAGGAAACAATTTTATAGACGTCATGCATAATTATCAAGCAGATCTATCAGGTAGGCTATGAAATAATAGATGACATGGTCCAAATAAAATCATTCTTCAATATTTCAAACGCATTAGTTTTAGAGTGCCTCCGTTCTGGATATTGCTGTTGATATTTGATATATTTCAGAGACAAGTAGGCAATTTCTCAAAGATTCTCCTAAATACCCTCGGGCCTCGATGGAAAAATTAATTTTGAAAGTTCGTTCTTCACACACACGAAATTATTGAGCAGGTTATGAAAACTGCCAATTTTCTGTCTACCTGATAAATCTAATGATAATTATGCATCACGCCTTCAAAATTGTTTCCTCAGCTTACTTGACTTTATTATCTTGATGATTTAGGGTTTTAACTTCATCGAATACTATTACGACCTTATAGTTTAGTTGTTCGTTAAATTAAAAACAAATTGGATAGTACTTTCTCAAAATAAATAAATTTCAGTACTCAAATAGAAGGTATATTTAAAATTTACAGAAAAATCGAAATATCTCGGTAACTGATGGATGTAGGTACAACAAGTGCTATAGAAAGATGAAAGAGCATATTAAAAACAATTCTTTAGTATAATAAAATATTGGGGGTTACATTTAAAAAAAAGAGAAAATCTAGATTTTGCATTCTACATCACTCTGTATATGAATATGTGTTGCGGCCTTTTTTTAACGCCGATTTTAAAACTAGAGGATATTTTTAATCTTTCCATGTAAAAAATAATTGTTGATTCTTTACTTTTTGATACAGTACGTTCGTTTGACAGCGATTTGGATATAAAAATGGTCATAACTTTTGAAATACCCTGTATAATGTCATAATACCTTATATTGTGAGAAGAGAAATTATTAGTAGAATCTAAAAATGGGATAATATATAGGGCGTCTCATTTAAAAAAATATATGCTTGCATCACCACGTAGTTATGGATCACTCTGTATAAATCAGAATATTTTCTGAGCAAGGAGCATATCCGTGGCTACAACTTTTATAAACAACTATTTTCGCTATCTTCTACACTAGTGGAGTTATCGACCGAGCCGGTACTAAAAGCTCACCCTGTATAACGTTTCGGGGAGGGGGAGGGGTGGGGAGGTGCTTGGACCCCCCCCCCAAATACGTGCCTGCTGGACAACATCCCAAGGGCATAACTATACTTAGCCAATGATGTAGCAACTTCTGTATGTATCTTCCAATCAGTTCGTTGGTCCAGCTTCACCCCCGAAATGCTAATGATGTTTCAGTTGTAATTTATGTGTACTTAGAGTTGTTCTTTCACTCCTGCTAAAAGCAAACAGTTGTGTTTTGTTAACGTTTAATAAAAGATTATTATTGGAAAACCAATCATCAAGGATACCAAGAGTATCCACAACCTGTTCCGTGCAGTTCTCTACCGTTTCTTCACGAAATATTACAGTGGTATCATCCGCATACATAATGGACCTATGTTTAATATGTTTTGTGGAAGCTCGTTTGTATAAATAGAGAAGGGGGCCTAGAATAGATCCCCGAAGAACACCGTTTTTTACCTCTTTTTTTTTTATTTGATTTTAATATAACTCCGCTATTATCATATTCAACTGTGCGTTACTTTCCATTCTCCAAGTAAGATTTTATTATCTGTAATGCTATACCTCTCACACCACAAAACTCCAATTTTTGGCACAAGACAACATGATCAACACTATCAAAGGCTTTGGACAGGTCAAGACACTGGGCTAAGGCTTCTTTGTACTCATTTAATGAACAAAGGATTGTTTCCAGAGCTTGGTATATTGCTCTAATGGTGTTTTTTTCTCTAAAGCCATTTTGACACTCTCCGATAGTAGTGAGTTTCCTTCCAAAAATGCAACTAGTCGTTTAAGAATAACTTTTTCGAATACTTGCTAGGGTTGGGCAACAATGTTATTGGTCTGTAATTTCCAATAAGGCTTTTATCCCCTTTCTTATATATTGCCCTTACATGACCAGTCTTTAATAATTCCGGATAAACCCCCGTAGAGAATCTGAGATTCATTATATGAGATAATGGGGCAGCAATCACATGAGAGTCAGTTTTTAACAGTATAATGGGTATCCCATCCTCTCCAACAGATTTTTTGTTCTTTAGCCCACATATCACCTCCAGGACTTCGGAAGGGTCTGTTGGGAAAAAGATACAGTTGAGTTGAGAAGGTACAGTTGTACAGTACACTACCTGGAGTAGAGGACGTGTTAGTATCAACCGTATAGGAATTATCTGAATTGGTTGTTCGTTTCGGTGTAGCTTCATCATCATCATCGTCATAGTCACAATGTCTTAAGAGACATGCTGTGAACTCGTAAAATGCGCTAAGTCGGAGATAGAGTATTGCCGACACGTATATTATCAATAGTTTTGAGAACTGTAGCTCGCCATCGTTCGCGATTTACTGTGAGTTCAGTGCAGCAACTGTTTCGTCGTATCCACCCAGCGTGTAGGGGAACGGCCACGGCGCCGCCCACTCGGGGCATGACCCTGAACTACAAGTTTTTCCATATTATCGCTTCTGTGTATATGTCCGAGGAATGTAAGCATTCTCGTCGACATAATGGAGGATAGTCTCTTTGGATTACCGAGCTCATCCAGTATGGAAACGTTAGTTCGATGGGCGGTATAAGGAACACTCAGCATTCTCCTCCACGTCCACATTTCAAAAGCATGTATGCGAGCTCGAGCTGCCTTTTGAACAGTCCAAGTTTCTGAGGCATACAAAAATATCGAGAACACAAGGGACTGTACCAGCGACGTTTTGGTAGCTTCAGTGATGTTATGGTCACGCCATATTTTAGTAAGCTTTGTCATAGCCACACGTGCCTGTTGAATACCCAGTCGAATCTCATTTTCACAGCTATCCGAATTGTCGATCAAAGAACCGAGGTACACAAAAGTTTGAACTACTTCACAACGGCCTACTGACTTTATTTCTCGGTGATTATTGTGCTCTGTATCTACGATCATAACATTGGTCTTGTTGTAGTTAATACCAAGACCATATGCTGCACTGTGTTGTTCTAAGATGTTTAATAGAGCTACTAGTTCTTCCTGAGATGCAGCAATAAGGGTTGTATCGTTAGCAAATCTTAAGTTGGATATTTTGCTTCCGCCAATTGTTATACCGCCATTCCAGTTGTCCAATACCTGTCTCATCACAAATTCAGAGTAAATGTTAAATAACATCGGAGATAATACACATCTCTGACGAAGTCCTTTTCTGGTTGCAGTTTGATCAGACAGGTCACCATCAATTCTTACATGAGCCGAATTAGACTTAGTGTAGCTTAACTTTCGTTTATTTTGTTTCAGTATTTTGGTGAGACAGTGCTCGCATACATGGAGTTCCACTTGGATAGCGCAGAATATTGCCAAGCCCAACACAAATAAACAATTTTATATGAAAAAGACATACCACTGAGCTTAGTCATTAACGTCAGTGCCGTATAAAATTTAAAAAATTGGATTTACCTCACTAGGAGCCAAATTAGTAAATGTATGCAGACTTTTTGAGTTAATCCATAGTAGGTACACATAAGTTCTATTTCAATTGGCTAAAAAGCATATCATCACTTTAGTGTAAATAAATAACAGTTTAATACCATCTTAGTAGATTTATTTTATTTTATTTCTTTGAAAAGACTGATTCTTTTACCGTTCAATAAGCAACCTGAAATATATATAAAAAGCGTAAAAGAAATATACATAACATAAATAATATAAAGTAAAATAAAAAAAATCCGGTCTTCTAACCTGGTGTGTCTGGCTTTGGTAATGAACCAGAATCCTGCGGGGGCAGCGTCCGTCATGCGTCAAAAAGATATCAGACCAGCTCCAGCCGAGATCGAATACAAGGGCTTCAAATTCCTCATCACAGACCGACCATCTGACCAAACCATCAACGCCTATATACAGGTCAGTAAGCTTCACCCCCTCCTGAAATTCAAGTATGTTTTTTACTTCTCACATCATTGGATCGTTTGACGTGTCTGTGTCCTTCTAGGAGCTTAAGAAACACAACGTAACCTGTGTGGTGCGGGTATGCGAGCCGTCATATAAGACGGACGAGCTGACCAAGGAGAGCATTGAAGTGCACGACTTAGGGTACGATGACGGTACGTTCCCACCGCACAAAATCGTCGAAGAATGGTTCAAAGTATTGAAGAAGCAGTTCAACGAGAACCCAGACTGCTGCGTAGCGGTGCATTGTGTAGCAGGCCTCGGAAGAGCGCCTGTCATGGTAGCCTTAGCCCTGATCGAGTTGGGACTTAAGTACGAAGAGGCAGTCGAGCTTATTAGAGAGTAAGTTATTCCAAACGTATATTTATTATCGAGCGCTGTCTATTCACACAAAAAACAAATTATCAGTCTTAATATCAGTGTTTCTTCACCCAAGGAGTTAATGAGGAATAAGGGGTTTATTCTGTAAATTTCTGGTTATTTTAAACAGAGTCGTTAAAAAGTTAATTATAACAGCCAGGATAAAAATTTAACCATCATTGGTATTCGGGAAACACTAAATTCAACCGGGCAGATATCGAGACGTTTTAACTGGTGCTGTTAAAAATAAGTATACAGGCAACCACCTATGCATGCGATGTTGTCATGTCTCATGTTCACACTGTTCACAGATACTGTGAAATCTGATGAAACAGTATTATTTTACTAAAACCTCATACGGTAACTATGCATGTGGTAAAAATGACGTTGGTGTACTCACTCTTGTATATGAAATATAGTATAATAGAAACCATGTTCTGTAGTGATGTTTTCTAAATGTCTGGCAACACTGGAAGTTTTGCCAAGGCATCCCAGTTGAATCGTTGAATGTTGACATTCCATTGGAGGGAAGTTGGTGTGAGGTTGTGTTTTTGTTTTTTGCTGAAATTTTAAAATGGAAAAAAGCGGGATCGTTCAACAAAAAAAAAACAGTAAGCAGTAGCAGCAATGATTTCATTTATTTGCACCCACCCGCAAAGTGAGATGTTGTTCGAGTGTATAGTCGGTAACAACCTTGTCCAAAAAAAATTAAGCGCGCAGAGTACTTGTGAATACTTGGGCATTGCAGTTACCCCCCACACTTTCCTGCATATGCGGAAGAGAAGTTTGAATTAGAAACTGTGCAGCTTCTTTTGTTGAAATGAAACAATTCCAAAAATGTGTTTTCAGGGAGCTGAAAGACGTCACTGGTATCTCTCAAGTTGCGGTTCGCCAACATCCTATCAACAAACAATTTATCTCAGAATTGTATCAGTTGCAAACCAATTTACCTTTGCTTTCGTTGAATAACCGCTTCTTGATTTGTAATCACAAAATAAATTGGTAGATACAGCAGTCATTCCGATCAATTTTTTTTCTAGATTAGGTGTATAACCCTACCCAAAAGCGCTGCCGTTGCACATACAATTTTAACTGCCGATTTTAACCACTGTCGGTTTTAATTTTAACCAGCTCTCTGTTTACAGAATACCTATGATGGTTATAATGGGCGTTAGTTATTTTAACCACACGTTATGTTTAACCATGCTGTTATAGAATAGACCCCTAATACAAGGAATCTGTTAATTTTATTCCCTTTCGAATTTCTAGCGAAAATAGCGAAGTAAAAAAAATATACTTTGTATTTTATGAGTGTGCGCCTTGTTAGCAGTAGGGAGGCACCCCAATCTCACCTCTTGATCGTTCCGACACTGGACTTCTCTACACGTACAAAGTAATTTACTTGGGTGAAGTTCAGTTCCATGTTCTTTCATTTTTTCCCTCAATATGAAATGTTGTGAAATCCAGCGTAGCATCCTGTATTTGCGTGCAACGCTGACATCATCGATCCATATCAAGCGTTTCCCAATGCATCTTACGAGGGGTGACAGCTTTCTTCTTGATTCATTGATCAATTATATGCAGCTAAAGTGCCTCCATGTTTGAGCACTCCAAACAATGTAATAATGGAATCCGCGTCAGAAATACAGGGAGCGTCCAAAGAGTCATGAATGATATTTTTTTCCAAATATTTATTGGATATATTTGTACAAAGTGTCGACATTCTTCAAAGTAATAACCTTTAGCATCTACACATTTTTTACACAGGCTTTCCCGTGCTTGGTTTGCCCCCTGGAAAGCCTCGACTTGAACCTTGTTCAAAATCGTTCTCACAGCTTTTTGGATAACCTGCATGCTATCAAAACGGTTTCCTTTGAGTTTATTCTTGCTTCAGGAGAAAGAAGAATGTCGGGCGGAGCCAAATCAAAACTATAGAGTGAGTGTGTCAGTGTTGCCAGGAACTCACGAACGCTCAGAGAAGTGTGAATATGTTAATTTTATTCCTTTCAAATTTCTAGCGAAAATAGCGAAGTAAAAAAATGTACTTTATATCTTATGAGTGTTGTGCCTTGTTAGCAGTAGGGAGGTACCCCAATCCCACCTCTTGATCGTTCCGGCACTGGACTCCTTTACAGAAACATAGTAATTTACTTAGGTGAGGTTCAGTTCCATGTTCTTTCCTTTTTTCCCCCAATATGAAATGTTGCGAAATCCAGCGTAGCATCCTGTTTTCGCGTGCAACGCTGACATCATCGATCCATCGATCCAATGCGTGCTACGAGGGGTGACAGCTTTTTTCTTGATTGTTAAATCCTCGAAGATCGATTTTACTACTACTACACCCGTAGCAATTATTTGAAATGTCTGGAGGTGTGGATCAATTATATGCAGCTAAGGTGCCTCTATGTTTGAGCGCTCCAAATCATGTAATAATGGAATCCGCGTCGCGTCAGAAATATAGGAAGTGTTCAAAGAATCATGAATAATATATTTTTTCCAAATATTTATTGGATATTTTTGTACAAAGTGCATCTACACATTTTTTTACACATGCTTTCCCATGGTTGGTAAGCCCTCTGGAAAGCCTGAACATGAACCTTGTTCAAAATCGTTCTCACAGCTTTTTGGATAACTTGCATGCTATCAAAACGGTTTCCTTTGAGTTTATTCTGGATTCTGGGAGAAAGAGAAGTGTGACTTCAGACTTAGCGCATTGTCGTGATGCAGAACTTCGGTAGCAGCGATGTTTTATCGCACGCGGAGGCTCCATTTCCTTAATATTTCTCGAACTTATACGTAGTACTACGGTCAGTATTCAATACTAAACCCTGGCCCTCGTGAAATTTCTGAACCCACCCCACTTGTACATATCTCAAAGCAGTATCTCCGTAAGCATCCTCAAGAAGTGAGTGTGTTTCAGTAGCAGTTTTGTTGAGCTTTGAAGTAGAAATCTATTGTGGGTTTTAGTTTTTTTAGACTTGACAGGTTATTAAAAATTATTCTACAATTCGCGTTCATTATTGATCATAGATGAAAGCTTTGCGTGGTTTGTCATATTCTCGATCTCTCGGCAGTGAGATATTGTGGAAAAAGTTGCAACGAGCACAATACTAAATCCGGAATAGTGACAAAAATAGATCAAAGAGATAGCTGTTGAAAAGTCGTATGCGTGTTTTATTGGATCGGGAGGATTTTCTTTCCTTACAAATGCGATTTTCCGCTTATGAATAAAATATTTTCCTGTTCCCGATGTAAGTGGTCTGTACTTCGCATAAAATATTCTTAATAGACGTATTCAGTGGCGGGGAATATTTTGGTTCGGTTCGGTGGGTTCAAGGTCCAAGCTGGGACAACCTATCCCAGTATACGAGGGTGGTTTGGTAGGTGTGGAAAACTTTGAATTTCCCTTGCAGTAAATTTGTTTACAACTCTGTTCATGGTAACTCCCATCTATCGATAGACTAATTGAATCGGTGAGTCCAAGAACAGTATAAGTGCAGAAATATAGTTTTGAGATAAATTAAAAAAATATTAACTCCAAAACGAGTAAAGAAACTGTGTTCGCCAATTCGCCATCATATAAAAGTTGTTATAATTCTTTAGACCAATGATGCAATACAACATAATAGATCCGAAATTCTCACCCTCCTCCATGCTATTAAAAAAATAGTTTTTGCCGTTGTACTGTTTTTGAACCCAGTCTTCTTTTCACAGGCTTTTTTTGTATTTTTTTAGTTTGAGCGTATGATAAGGTTATGCCGTGGCGCTGACAGCCAACAATGAGTTGACCAATGACGTTGAAATCAGTATATGTCCTGGGACTTGTAATGTTTTTCATCTCAACGCTTTAGACCGTATTTTAAACGTTTTTGCCATCTAAGTCAATACGTCATTTTTTGGACTTGTACTGTTCTTGGACTCACCGCTTCAGTTGAACAAACAGTTTCCCTTCAAAGGTCACGCGCTTATCAAAACATCATCGTACATAATATTGAGCATGTATACGATTCTCTCTGAATGTCACAAATTTTAGGAAATGTATGCATCCGATGATAAACTCTTACTCTTACTCGGTATACGTACAAGATGCATACGTTTTCGTTAAAATTTCAAATGGATCATGGTCCCATCCTTAGTTCTTTGCGAACTTTGAAATGCATTGGGCTATGCTCTCCTGTTTTCCCTCCTGACCTACATTCAGATAGAAGCTCTTGCTTTCACTCAGGGCAGGACAGTTGAAGATACCATGCTTAGCTGTTTCGTCTGCCTCACCGCACTTCCTGCATAATGGGTTTGCCACATCAATCCCCAGTTTTTGCAGGGGCGCACTGAACGTCCAATGGCCAGTTATAAATCCAACCACATTCCTGCTCAATCTGAGAGGGTCTGCGATATTAGAACATGAGGGTCCCCACAGCATTCTCTTAGACTGAACATTCTCCGCCACTCTGTCCCAGCGTCTCTGGTGTTCATTTGACACATCTAGTTACAGCTGTTCGTACCATGTTGTATGATACCACATGCTGGTTCTGGCCCAATCAGTTGCGCCTTCTTTGCCACACCTGTCGGTCCTTGCCTTGGCACTAAGCACTCTTGCTGAGTTACTTTGAGGCAATTTTTGTTATATTTTTGAGGACTTTTAACAGTGCCGCAACGAGAGTTTGAAGCGCCTGCTTAATTTGCGCCTCCCGATTATCGCGTTAACTAAGAGTGACAAATATAATAAATAATATAAACATAAACATTTTAAAGAACCTGGTAAAATTTCACTAAATGCTGTATACTATTAAGCCAAACAAAAAGAGTGGGTTGTATATACAATGATATAGCTGTTGTTACTGGGATTGTTATAAAAATCCTTAATGCGATGTCCAGATTTGAATAATCGACTATAGCTATAGCTATAGGTATTGATGAATTTTTCAAAAAAGTATCAATCCGAAATGGGCCTATACCACATTTTTTGTTTATTGGCTTAAACGAAACCTGACACCACGTAGATGCCATAAATAATTTTACAAAATGTTTCTAACGTATTTATAACCGAAAAAATTGCTCTAAGTGTTGAATTTTTTGAATGCATACAATTTCCGCCCAGGTCGTGATGTCACCAGTCAGGAACCATTAACAGCTCACTGGTACAAAACCCCTCCTCGGCATCCTCTCTCTTTCCTCGTCAGAGACGCAGAACACAAGTTTTGAGTTATGTGGCCAAATCAAATTATACCTGACACTTGACACATCATATGACCTAACCTCACAATACATATAATTTAAAATGTTATTTGTATTTATTTTATATAATACAACTTGTTATTATACGAGAAAGTCGACGAGTCTTATCTATGCATCTTGTTTGACGTGGTATTCGTGCTGTGTAGTCTCTTATCTTTAGGGGTTGTTTTCCCGCAATGAACTGTAACGTTCGTCTATTTTTATTGGTAAGTGCAATACAACCCTATTTTTCCAAACAGATCTAAAAAGACCAAACTTATTTCAGCAAAATCAAGCAAACATCATATAGTAGCAGTAGCAGCAGTAATCAGTGAGCAAGGGAGGATGTAGAGAGATGCATTTGTGAAGATTGTGCCACCTCTGCTCGTGGATACAAGCATGCTGTAGAATTTCATCATCATGGTTGCTTCACAGAAGTGTAACATCTACACAATGTCACAATTATTATCAGCTGCTAAAACAGATGCTATAGTGCCATAATATTCCTCAACTAGGACCATTGGCTTCATCTGTGCTAAGTGATGTTAAGACACATGAATACTCTTCTGGTACCATTTTCAAGTACATATTTTAAAGATACAATAAATTAATTGTCAGTGGATCAATAATTAATCTTAAAATATTCTGGAAGAAGATACATTCAGCAGATAGTTTCATTAATCATGTCAGAACATAGATATCAGACACTCTTTGTATGCATGCAGAAGTTAAACAAGAGAACAGTTGCAAATTACAAGATAGTATGAATATAGATATGAAAGAATTCCAGCATCTATACTGCTGGAATGTACCAGATGCAAAACTCCAGATGATGTTTTGAAAGAAAAAATGTTTGGTGCATTTCCATCACTAGAAATGCAAGTCAAGAAGGGGAAACTGTTGGAACCATCTGTTTTAGAAAAACTGTCTCATCAAAGAAGCATCTTTTATTAATCATTTGATATTGCTGCCATTATGAATATTATGTTTTTTAAATGATTATATTGTTTGGTATTGGATACTCATTATGATGATGCAGGTTTACAGAGTGATTCCATATTGTAACATAATCATGTAATAGTTTTATGAACGTAGCGAGAATTTGATAATTTTTTATTTTTTAAATTGTTAACATGTATTGGATGTATTATCAAATTTAAAAATAAATGGTGGCATTTCATTGATATTTGTTTACAATTTTTTTATGGATTTATATAACGTCTGGAACCAGAAAACAATTTGATTTTTGTAATTTTACAGTTGTTCCTTTTCCACAATGGCTTGAAATTCAATAAAATTGCAATTTTTCATGACTGTTTTTCGTTTACACAAAATATAGTACACAACCACTATCCACATACTTTTTAAGCAGTATAATAGCAGTGAAATACAAAATTAGGCACACTATGTAATATCCTTAAAATAATAAACTTTATAAATCGGCTAGACTGTATAAGCTGCAAACAAAACATCATTTATAATTTCTATGCTCAATCTTTGCCATTTTACTACCTTTTTATACATACAAGGAACTTGTCAATCTTGCTGACCATACTAGGTTAAATAAAACACGAAAACTTGCTGAAAATATATTTTACGACTCCAATACTTCAGACATCTATGGTTACAGTTGTTACCTCCAACTTGTAATCATTAGAGTATTTGATATTCCACTATATATTACAATATAATAAGCATAATAATGGATACAATTTTTTGTCTAGAAAATTGTTGAAAGTTCAACTATCGGTCAACTCCAAAGAAAATGATATTTCTGAATTTTGAAGTTTATGAACTCATTCATCTATCTTACCAGTTGCAATACATGATTGATCAAATTTATGGGTAAAAAATAGTCAAATACAATATTTCTAACCAACCCTAGGTACATAGGCTCACAAACATACAGTGTGGAAAAATAAAATGTAAAGGTTTCCGCACCATATTACCATATATTTACTGTTTCAATCCCAGTACACTGTCGATAAATGTTGGTTGTGTATAAACATTTCTACACTTCCAAACCTGGATTGCAATGGATCAGCAACTTTATGTTGCTGTATCTTGAAACTGTGACCTTTTATGAGCACATGTGGATTCACTTTTAGACACAGATCTTCTTACATGAGCCTAAATCTTTTGTTTTGAAGATGCTTGGTGGTTTTCATTTTAGGTTCATATAAATATTCATGTGGAATGACACCTTTTTTAAGCCAAAGAGTTTAATCCGTCATTTTAATATACTGCCAATATTCAAAATAAGCAGGAACCTGGAAGTATAGAAAACTAAAAATCCATTTTATAAACTCTATGTCTAAGCAAACTTACATCAAAATGTTGGTCACAGACAAATAGAACAGAATATGATTCCAAAGGCTTTCCGGCGTATAAAGTCTGTAGGTAGTGAAATCCGACAATTTGGAATATAGCCCTTTTAACAAGTTAGATAACGTGATAGCAGATAAACGTCGCGTCGCCGTCATAGGCAGAAATAATCACCAAATGATTAATGAACCAAAAACGAAAAAACGATTATTTGTCAATATGACGTTTCAAACAGATGTAAACTGTCATTTAAATTTCGTGCTATATCGAGAGAACTTTATGTTCTGAGCAAAGAAAAGAATACTGCTGAGAGTGACCCATCGACGCAAGTCATTTACTGTGAAAGGACCACGAAAGGACGCTTCTCATTTGTTCCCTTCGGTGACGTCATCATCGGCTATTTCAAATTACAGTACAATTTTCTTTTTAGTGTTATTCTCATTTGGCTCAAGTTTTCTGCTGACTTTTTACAGTAAACGGTCCTATGTATCATCAAAAATAATACCGCAGTAAATAAATTGATCAATTTGAGATTACGGTATAGGCCCATTGTATATTTCTTCATACTTTTAATTTTCTATTTCCTAATTTTCTTAAATTGTGCATCAGGTAGTTTTTTGGCGACATTTTATCTGAAAGCTAGTTTTGTTAAAAAGTCTTATCCTACCAGTGGCGGTTCCTGAATTTTTGGAAAAGGGCGCGCACAAAATTTAAAATGAAAAAACTACACGAAAATCCTTTCAGGAGATTGTTGAGGATGCAGCTGCATCCTAGACATAATAAAAGTTTTCAGTTTCCACCAGTACAGTTCTGTCTTAACAGTTTTTTTCTAGCTAGTAACACAAAAAGTCACTTATTAAGAAAGAGTGTTTTACTTATCACTTATCATAAAAATGTTGTTTCTAGTTTTTTCACTTATTATCCCACCTGATCAAGGAAAAAAATCGTCTAGCTTGAGAATCGAACTCATCCCAACTCCTGTATTTAAACGTCTCAGTGCAACCTATTGAATCAAGCAGATGTTTGCTTCATTTTGTCAAAACATTATACGTTATGAGTACATACTTATTTTCATCTTTGTAATGTTAGTTTTAAATAGCGGTTATATTAGAATCACACAGCGGGTAGCGACTCGAACAAGAGAAGATGGCTGAGGCGCGCCGGTAGAAGCGGCTTCTGTTCATATATCACTTATAACCCTTTGGTTTTCATTGGTCATCTTCAAAGTCGATTAATGTGAGATTGACCAATCAGAGCAGGCAACCGATTGTAGCTCGGAAGAGGCACTTGCACTGCATATACAAACCTACTAAAAACTCTTTCTCTCTTGCTGAGGGGGGTGCACAGCATTGCGCCTTATGGAGGAACCGCCCCTGTATTCCACAAAGGAAAAAATCGATGAAGCAAATTACGATTAAGTAACAGCATAACATTTATGAATCAGAAGCATACATACAAAATAGAAGAGAGATCAGAGATCATAGGAGAATTACAACCATGATGACCCGCAATTTTTCGAGAGTGCAACATGTTTCGCGCCCTAAACTCAGTTGCGCCCGTGACGGGTGCCTTCTTTGCCACGCTCTTGTTACGTCACTGACTTTTAAAGTAGCAGCTAATTGAAAAAAAAAATGAAATGCTTTTAAGAGGTTTCGTTTACAATCTTGCACCGTCATATTTAGGAGAATAGGAAGAATGAAGATCGTTGTACTCCTCTGAATACGCCACTGGGTGCGTTTGAGGACGTTTACCCTATAAATCACGAGACGGCGCCGGCGGCACATGCCACATTGCCACGTTACACAGAAATGCACGTAGAGTGTTTTAAAAGTCTTGAAATTATTGAAATTAATTGGGTCAAGTTCTGATATTTTCTAGCTTTGTCTCAAGTATTCCGACGGCAACTGACCAATTTCAAAAAATATTATTTTTTTATGACTGAACAGACCGTGAAGTACCAGAGTACTGCGGCGGTAATGTTGATCCCTAGACGCTTTCGACTTCTTATCAGCGCCTTATTTAAACGTGCTCAGTACTGGCTCTTGGAAGCATTGAATTTTACCATGTTCTTAAGCCCACAAGCGGTAATGGTCTCCAGGTGTTTTGACATTAATATAAGTTTACCCAAGTGGATAAAGGTGTCATGTAACATTTTTTCAAAAATGTGTATTTTTCATTCAATAAGCTTAAAATATGCTTCCATTTCATTCTTAAGTCCCTTTGTTATGTTATTTTCATAAATAACATCGATATTTAGGTGATAAAGGTGTTATGTACAATACTGTTTACTTTTCACAGTGGATAAAGGAGTCAAGAAAGAGTATAAAATATGGTTCTATGAAAAAAACTTTGAAGACGACGAAGGGCGTCCAAAAAAGAAAAACGAATTAGTGATTAGATTAGTTTTAAGTTTTGTGTTTTTTGCAATAAAAAACACCAATGTTTGTATACGTAGCTCTTTTTTCCATATGCTTTTAATACAGGCTATGCCTATTTTTCATGTATAAAGATGTCATGTATATTCATATTTTATAAGTCCATTTTCCCGTGAAATATAAGTGCCTCCAAATTAAAAAAAAAACAGACGAAGAAAATACATAACTAAGCTTTAAAAATACTTGAACTATATGCCTCAAATGTGGTCCATAAAAAAGTTCCAATCGAAAATCTTTAAATCGATTTTTCTCAGAATAATTATTTTGTGACTTCACACCTTTATCCACTTGTTCAATTCATAGCAGTATTATCTAGCATGAACCCACAACATATCGTTTCCAAAGTTATCAGTGCTTATATTTAAATTGACTAAAATTTGTCAGGGTTCGCAACTTGCGCTTTTTCGGGAATAACATTTTTTTAATCTTTTGAAGTTTCGCAACTTTAACCGCTTCATGAAATGCATTTTTACGCAATAATATTAACCCTGTAACATCCTTGTAAACTTGTTTAATATTTTATCTTTAATATTTATCATATATAAGATTTTCCAACAGCGGCTGTGTAACGGTAACCTAAGGAAACCGTGATGAATTATTTAGTCTGAAGTCTGAATGCCACCAACTATAAAAATATTCGTTGTAAACGATACTGTCTCCGCTTTATTAGGTTTTACGTCGAATAGACTCCTTGTCATTGCATGTAACAACCTTCGTGATAAACACAGTTTGTCGTGTATCTACATAGTAATTATTGCAATAATATATTATGGATGATAATTTGATCCACAAATACTGTGGGTGGCCTTAGGTTACACTACTCGACAAAAACACTCTTTTATTTAAGACTTGAACAACGGTCAAATGCCAAGCTTAGGGCTATCTGCCCTTGGGTATTACAGGCAAGAGTCCTTGAACCTGAGAATATCAGATGGGTAAGACCCAAGGCCATCCTCATCTTTGCGATGAGGGCTGGACTTGGGAACTAGTGTAACGAGAGGTGCATAAAGGCCCGCTTGTAGGCCTATGCAGGTTTTGGTCATCAGAAAGCCTCTCCCCTTCTTTATTCATTCATGTACTGTTGGTTCTTGAGGCAAATACGTCAACACAGTGGCGGATACAAAGGGGAGGGGATGGGGGCGATCGCCCCCCCTCAGCAACCATATCGGCGCATAAGATGTCTCATTGATATATTTAAATAAAAACTGTGGACGTTGAACGAGGTAGACCTCGTGCTAGGAACTTCCCCGACTCATGTGGTTGTTGTTCATCCACTGTCCTTGTTTTACCATAACCTTGTTACAGCAGGTATTGACATTTGTACATTTTAGCCGCTATTTTGAGAAAAAAGACGACATGTGATTATCGTTTTTAGCATAAAAATACGTCGTCCTTTGGTGGATCAGATGTACTCAGGCGAATGTCCTGTAGCTATCTTTTGTGGCTTGAGTGGGGCATTCGACTGTGTTGATCATCGAGTCTTGTTGAGTACCTTGGAATTTTAAGGTATCAGGGGTGTTTCTCAAAGATGGATCTCATCCCTCGTTCAGAATAGAATGCAATATGTAATTATTAATTATGAAAATAATGGTATATGCTCTAATGCCAGATCTGAACCTATCTCAGTCCAGAGGGGTGGGCCTCAGGGCACCGTATTAGGACCAATCCTCTTCCTTTTATATGTCAATCAACTAACAGATATTTTACCTGCCAATCAATATACAGCTTATGCAGATGACATACATCTACTTGTTTCGTCAAAAGACGATATTAACCTTCAGGAAGAATGTAAAGAATCGTTAACGAGATTAATCAGTTTTTTAAACACACGTGACTTATTTTTAAATACTGAAAAAACTGATGTATTAAGATTTGACAACTTCCAACGTAATTAAGATAAATTTAATTTTCAAATTGATGAGACAATACTAGAGAGTCAGAAAGAAACAAAATTTCTTGGATTATGTATTGACGAGCACTTAAGCTGGACCTCCCATTGTGAGCAATTAATAAAGACATTATCATCGTATTTGTACGTGTTCACAAATTTAAGGACTGTTCTTTCCACACCTTATCTACTAAATGTGTATTACGGCCATATTGAGTCAAGACTCGGATACGGCATCTGTATGTGGGGTAGCTCCCCTGGATGTAAACAGGTTTTCGTGTCGCAAAAGAAAATTCTCAAATTCATAGGCCTTCAGCCAGGTAGGGAATTGTTTAAATATTTCAGAATATTGACCCTGCCGTCTTTGAATATATTAGAAATATCGAAGTATATTTTCGCAAATAAGAACAATTTCTCTCTGAATAGCGACTTTCACACATATGACACAAGAATAGTCATTTTCATTTACCTGTTGGGAAATATAATTCCAGTAAAAATTCTCCGAACTACTTGGGTATACACATTTTTAATCATCTGCCAGGCAGAATTAAATCCTGTGCAACAGTGTACAGTTTTAAACGGAGTCTACGAGATTATTTGATTGATCACTGTTTCTATAGTATAGAAGAGTATTTATCTTGTAGGACCCTATAGTATTTTTGAAATTCTGTATATAAGAATATACAATGATAATCATGACGATTTCTATACGTTTGTAACGTCTATGGGAAATAAATAAATGAATTAATGAATGAATGAACCAATTTTGTGCAACCCTCACTCCCTTTAACCCTCCGTCCAATAGTAATATTATTTTGGGGTAAAAAGTTATTTACGGCTGTCTTATATTAAACAATTAATACACAAATAACATAATAACAACAACAACAAATAACATAATAATGACATTGAGTATTTCAGTTTATCTAATTTCTTTAGACTCCATTTCAGAAAAAAATAACATGTGATATATCGTTTTAGACATAAAGACACAATCTCTTTCAACTGGTGCTATCAAATTTATATATTGTATTACATTTTTTTTGTGCACCCCCACCCTTTTCCACCCCCCATTGTCCGATCGGCACCAAAACCTTTTCAACTCGAAAGGACATTTATTACTCCAAGTTGGCCAAATTTGGGAGTACTCGCTTGAGGCGTTTTTGAGTAATCGTTGGAGAACGGAATCGCGGACTTACATATAGACGTACACAGACGGACATCAAAAAACAAAGTTTTCCGATTTGCCTCAAGCATGGTCGCAATAAAAAGGTTATCATTAGGAGCAAAAATCTAGTTTTTGGTCCCGCTGCGATGATAAAAAGGGGGTGGGGGTAACTGAGAAAATAATGTCATAACGTGAAATTCTAATGCGACCACAATAAAAATCACGTTTTCTTATGTCGAAAACACTACCACACATGCCGAAAAAATTTCTAAATGGCGGAATAAAAATTCATAAAAAGAAGCGAATTTTCGAACTCCAAAATGACAGTAACTATTACAAAAATGGTCCAAATAATTTAAAACTTTACTGTCATGAAGAAGTTTTTGTTATCTATCCTTTGGTCCACTTTTGGTGCAAATATATGATTTAATGGTGGGGGTGGTGGTGAGGGTTAGTCGGAAAAATAGTAATATATATGTTATATCATTGAAGCAATGATTAACTTTTTAAAAACTTTTATTTGCGGCACAAGCTTGTGTCGCACTTTCAAGTTACAATTTTACAAAAGATTCTTATGACTACTTGACATGACGGAGTCTAACCGGGTATTGAACAACTGTGGTACGCAGTACCACCCTTTTATACTTAATTACTGCTGACAGAAGTGTTTTGCATACGTGGCATCGAACAATGATGCTTTGTATGACTTGTTATTGCAGGAAGTCGTTATCAGTTGTTTGTCTTCTTTGGAGGTAACTTTGCAACAAAGTTGCCTACAATAGATTCATTGTTTGAAACTATTGCAATAAGGCTCATTGTCAGAGGGCCATATAACATATATAACCTGGCATTTTCTTTTCAAAAAATGAGTTCGGAGGTGATTTTACCTTAGAAATGACACCTCGCACGTTGATTTCGGTAAAATTTGCGAAAACGGGCCGATTCTAATAATAACTTACCCCTCCTTTGTCAGGGAAGTTAAAAAAAGAATAACAACATTGCATTCAAGCATTTGAATCGTTTAGGCAAATAGGTCTGATTCTCATGCACACCATAACAAGCTAATTCTCACAGTACGTGAACTTGTCGCCAGTTAGAAATCAGCTCAATCATCCTCAATTCACTAAAGACTCAATCAATAGGCATCATAATGAGATCAATCTCATTTATTACCCTAAAAGACATCTATAATAATTATTAACAATATAATTATTAGTCAGTCATCAGTCACTTATTAGAACATATTCCAACCCTCATCCAATAAACAATTTTATAAGACCTCAATTTTGGAATCGGCACTGATCACCCCCCCCCCCCCCCTTCAACAAAGCGTCTGTATCCGCCACTGCGTGAATATCTGTAGAACTATTGGAAATATAATTTTATTTGTTTTCGCAGGAGTACTCCGCTCAATTAAATTATAAAAATGTATGTTTTTAATTTCTTTAATAATACTTTTTTGTTTGTTTCAGAAAGAGGCGTGGTGCAATTAATGCGAAACAGTTGGCATTTCTGGAGAAATACCGTCCAAAATCGAGGCTAAAAGCGAAGAACGGTCACAAGAACTCTTGCTGCGTACAGTAAATATATATATATCTCACTTAATATGTGTTCAATAAACAAAATCAACAGGGCACTTACTACATTTCTGTCTCTGATTTAATGTATGTGGAATATACGTAAAGTGTCTATTTTAAGAAATGAAAAAAATATGTAACGAACATTTTTTTAAATTTATTTTTCTTGTGTTACAAGCTTTTAGGCCCGTCATTTAGCTAAAAGGTGAGGTTTTTCCGAAAAAAAATATATAGAAGCAAGTGAATTTACGAAATATTAGTCATCTGATTCGAATTCCGAATATTTACGATGCATTTTTACAATGTGCCTATGACTTCATCTATAAAAGCCATCATCGTATTGTCGAAATATAAAAAAAAACTGGAATAATATTATATTTAACTGAAGTTTGCAGCTTCAAGATTTTGCTAATACACAGGTTTTTTTTGTTAGAGTAAATATACGGACCAAATGATACTTTGAAAGGTATTTTTTTTTACAGTAATTTTATACCGGACATGTCATTAACGTGCTTGTTCAGCTCTAGTATTCTGTTTTTTGACTGCATCAATATTCATAAATTGTACCAGTCTGGATCTGTGACCGTTTCATAAAAGAAAACATTAATATTCCCAAGCATGTCACAAATTCGCAAATATTACGAAGACAGCCATAGGTTAATTTTATATGAGATAATCAGGTAGCATTCCTTTTCTAACGTGTGTATGTACCGCAATTCATACTAACACTTTCCAGCATGTAAATGATTTCGTTTCTAGATAGCGGTGCATACTTTGCCTTAGCATATAGTTTAATGAACTAATATCATGAATTTTTTTTATGGCTGTATATGATAGAGTATGTTATAAGAACCTTCTCATATTTTGCCGCGATTTTTTTTTTTTTTTTGGCACGGGAAAGTCGAGAATATGAGGAACATATTTGAATTCTTCTAGTCGCGTGACGTCAAGGGACTATAGGAGAACAGCCAATCGGATGACTGGTATGTGTGCCGTGTTGCCGTTCTAACTTAAGTACCCAATATTCAATGCATACCTTCACGACCTTTACGTGATCCTCTACACAGGCTAAAAAATACATAGTTTGATATATATAAGGCCAGTGAAGCCAACAAATTCGCATAGGTTAGAAGGGGTAAACAAGAACCATGTTTGTTTGCACAGTCCTAAAAGAAATTATTCAGCGGCAGCTTCATGATCGTGGAAGGTCGCACAGTGGCCGCGATATGGTCCGGGAGGTGGCGTCAAATTTCATCGGACAATTAAACTGAGGCTGGATTTTTTAATGTAGACTTTCTTAATGTTGATGAGAAAAAATATCTATATTAGCTGGTCCAGATCCGTGACATAAGATTTTCACAGCGTGCGTAAGTGGCAAAAAAGGGGACCCACGCGGCAGCACGATGAACAGCGTCTGCTTTCGATAGTGGAGCAGCAGCAGCCTTGTGCGCAGTCAGCGCTTGGGTGGGTGACTGAGTTGCACCGAGCGCACGGGCATTCAGTTTCGACCCCGTGAAATGTCGCCAATTCCGCGATTTGGAAGTTGACGAAGCAACAATGCACTGCTGCTGTATGGCGCGCATCGCACCGATTGCATAAATTTAAATTCTTTTTTTAAACTTTAAAATGGAATTACTAGTAAACAAAACGATGCAGAGAGTAACGAAATGCAACAGTACACCTATTTTTGTATACACTAAAAGGTTATAATGATTTAATCATTGTTTTCAAACCCATGATCCTTCCCATTCCCGGAGTAAACTGTTTTCGACAAATTAGTGGAGGCTTTTTGTGAGTTTTTAGCTGTATTTTTCGAAAGCTGTTAGCAGCATTGTTTGAAAATTAACTCGATATCACATTAGTTTATATGTAAATACATTTTATCCTCATTATATTCCGACTTATACGATGATGTTACCAAATTTGTATGAGGTTGTTGGTTCCATATTCCGAATAATATTGTCAAGTTCCTAAACAATTATAAATTTTTGATCTGTATGTGGGGACCAAAAATGTCGTCAAAACCCAGAAACTGTCATGCCTGTTGTAATTCAGTATGATGTTCCATTACTAGGCTAGTCGTTCCGAGAAGATGCCTGAAAAGAGATTATATGTGGTAGTTATAGTACTTAACTGATAGTTGTAACTTAGACATTCTAGTCGCTTTTTCTTCAATTAGTGTAGGAGCTACACTTTTATGGCGGAAAAAAGTACCTTATTGGCATCACTGAATCATCGCTGAACATTTTTATTATCGAGGTCCACCCGATTTTTTTTTATTAAAACGGATATTAAGAGTTACTATTTACAATAGCTCTTACTATATTAAGCTGGCTGTTTCATGCTATTATTAAGTATATTTTGATATTTGATGATAATTGTTGTCAGCTGAAAAGTGTAGCTTTCACTTCAGTATCACTTTTAATTTAAAGAATAAGAAAGTGAATGCACTTACAATGTCGACGTCATTTTTTGTCTTCAGAGTTACACGAATTTCAATCAGATGGCTATGAATATTATTTTTAATTGTATAAACTCAGTTCACAAAGAAAAGATCGCTCTATTCGATAGAATGTTGTAATATGCAAGTTTACCTATTTTAAACCGAGTTTTAATAGTATTTTGTTCTAGGATGTACTGCTCTGGTTTTAAAACATAACTAATGAATGTATTAAATGTTAAATATCGTGTACCAGCTATTATATCTACTTATCTTTATTGATAAACTATAATTGTTATTTATTTAGATATTGTTCATAAAACATTTAAGAAATTAATTTTGACGAGTATATACTAGTTCTTACCGTAGGCAATTATATTTTTCTTGTCTTTTATTGTACGATTGAAAGGCGTCATCATCATTATTTATCCATAACAGAAAACAATGGCAACATTTTCCGTTACTTACCTTGCAGATAACATTGGTAACTTATATTTTATAAATATATTGCAGTCATGAGGATCACTTAAATGTTCACATTTTTTATGTAGATTTTTGGATAAATATATTTTATTATTATGGGTACCAATTTTGAGTTTCAATTCTCCCTCTCATTGTTTTGAAGAAAACAATTTATACATTTGATTGCATTTGTGTATTTATTCATCCCGTAAAGAATTCACAAAATATGACTACAGAATAATCTTTTAAGATTTTTCTTACAAATACTGATGTCAGCGTTAACAGAAAGACCTCGGCATCTCTTTCTCGCTACCACTTCGTAAAACGGCATTGATAGGAATTCCGTATCATTATAACTGAAACGCAAGAGATAGAAGAGATACCTAGTATGAAATTGTCCTGAACTCTCATCTTACTCTTCCGCTGTTTCTGTGATCCTGCTACATAATTCTAGTGGCTTGGACTCATTATAACCTTTGCAAAATTGTCACGCTGCATACGAATACTTGCTATAGGGCCAGCAGAAACTTGAGGAAAACGGAAAGGGTACCTTCCTTTTAATGTCAAAGTAGTGTGAATTCTAACTGTACCCAACAAAGTCCTATCGGTGTTTCTTTAATCCTGATATATATCTTATTTCTGTGATAAATCCCGGAAAAAGAATTTGAAATCAGGGTACCACAATCGCAAGTAGGTGAAAAGGTAAGTTGAAACAATTTGAATGGCTTTGAATCGCAAAAAATAAAGTCACAACTTTCTCATATAAACTCCTCTTGCAAATAACGTAAGTAAAAAATTCTGCAGGAGCGAACCCAGGCGGGTGGGATGGGGGCGATAGATCCCCTCGATATATTTGGGTTCTATACAAAAAAGTAGGTATCATATAACACCTGTTCTTTCAAAACAACCCAGATATATTCCAGTTGAACAATTCACTCTCGTCTGAAAATGTTTGATCTTCGTTACCTGAGGCTAAAACTCAAAACAACGGCCGGATTTGAATTTGGCACCCTCAATCAGGCGCGTACACAGGATGGTCGTTCGGGGTACTAAACAGAAAGCAACATAGCACATAATATATGAATGGATACTTATCAGTGCTAAACCGGTCAGTCATGGCCGACTTTACTCACTAGGCCGGAGCATGAAATATGGCAACACTGAATCAGCGGGCCGGGTTTTTATTTGAGGTTAAGTCATGTGTATTCTTCCAGAGCAGAAAATATGGTTGGAAGGTGATTTTTAATGTATTTCTAATTATTTACCTGCACAAACGAAACTATAAAGGTAAAAAGATGCCTGCAAAGTGTGTAGTACCAGGTTGCACTAGCCAATCAAGGACATACCAACATAACCTTCCAGAGTAACAACGAAGAGTGGAAGGTGATTTTTAATGTGTTTCTAATTATTTACCTGCACAAACGAAACTATAAAGATAAAAAGATGCCTGCAAAGTATGTAGTACCAGCTTGCACTAGCAATTAGTGCTTCCAATGAAGGACATAAACAGAAGTGGGTGAAAGGTATTCCTCATAAGGGCTGGTTATATTTATAAAAATAAGGACAATGATTACAAACATTTCAAAGGATAAGACCTATTTTAAACCACAATGTGGTACCTACAATGTTTTCTGGACCTCCCAAATATCACAAAAAGACAGTTAATAGAACTCATCTGGGCATACCTAGTATAGTTTTACCACCGTAAAGTAAACAGCTCGGAAAATTCGTCCGTTCGAAAATTCAAAAAGTATAGTTTTTCGTGAACAAAAATATCTGTGATGTTGCAAAATCTACGTGCTATACAAATCCAAACCGACATGCATATGATGCGGGACGCCTAGAATGGTGAGTCACTTGAAATCAAGAAAAAACGTATAAATAATATACCATGCCAGTAGCGCTATCGATAACATAAGGTTCAATTTCCTCTGAAAGGAACCCAGGCTAGTTGTTCGTATTATCACTCGCCCGCTGTTAACTGATATTCGAAATGACCAGTGGCGCCGATCTAAGTAACAACGAGCTACTTGCAAAACTGGTAGAATTAATAAAGAAGGAAAGTAGTAATGTTAAAAGTGAAATTAAACAAGAAATACAAGAAATAAGGAAAGAAAATGAAAAGATCTTAAACCGCATAAAACAGCAGGATGAAAGAATAGAACAACTAGAAAAGGCATATAAAAAGCTAGAACAAGAAAATTTACATTTGGAAAGAGTGGCTCGAAAAAATAATATCCTCGTATTTGGACTGGGACTTAATAGCAAAACTGCCAATCATGTACATGTGGTGACTGAAAAACTAAATAACCTGCTAGGAATAACTATATCTAAACACGACTTAAGAAATACGTACATTATTCAAAAGGAGAATTATCCTGTCAAGATTGAATTCATCTCTTACTTCAAAAAAGAAATTTTCCAAAACGTACAAAAACTCAAAAACAGCAGGGTTTTTATTGTACATGATCTGTGTGAAAAAGACCGCCAAACAAATAAAATTCTCCAGAAACATCGTAAGGCTGCAAAAGCGAAAAATATTTCCGCCAAAATAGTTGGTGATAAACTAATTGTAAATGGTGACGCATACACCGTTGACGTATTGGAAGCTTCAAACGACGTCGAATCATGTAGTATGCAGAGTGCTCCAACTACACCCTCTGCTGATGTAAATGAAGAGAACGATGACATCTTCAGCGAACCAGGTATAGCTGAAACAGCCAGTATCGTTGCAGTGGGCTCCTCTCTTACCTCGAGACCAAGCAGCTTACCTACGTACAGACCTCCGATCAAGAAAGCCAAACAGGAAATTAATAAGCAGATGGCAGACCATGCCACAAGGAAGACGAGACTCCAAAGTCAAACGAGAAATAAGTGAAAGGTAAAACTAACATTTATCGGTACCTACCTAGTGATACAGACAAATATAAAGACAAAGTGAAGAAAAAAATATACAAAAAAAATGACTGCAAAATTTGTTTAGCTCTTAGAATTTTTAACTTTGGTGATATTTTATTTCAACCAGTGTACCGCCACTGATGGACAAATTGCTATATCTGCTGTGCATGTGTTTTATCAGTTTCTGCTTTTATTCATGTTTTTGGTAGAAAATATAAAAAACCTACCATCTCTTACATAAATAACGTTTTATTATATTTGTTTCCAAACTAAGCGTGTGTGTATATAAATATATATTTTTCTTTAACAAGAAACAAAAATTTATAGACTGTAGACCTTTTAACATGGATAGATACGTCAGATACTTTGATGCCAGGGAGATAAGAACTGAATCTGTTCAGAATTTTAAAGAATGTAATGAAGTACTCCAAATAAATGGAAAATCTGACAACTTCACACTCATGCACATGAACATACGTAGTATTCATAAAAACTTTGATGAATTTAGGATTTCTATAAGTCAAATTGATAAACCAATAGATTGCATAGTGCTTAGTGAAACACATAAAATAGAAAATATATCCTTATACAATATGAATGGCTATAATTTAATATACAATGAAGCCAACCATAATAAAAATAATGGGACAATTGTCTATCTTAAAAAAAATTTACCTTATACACATAACAGTCTGAGTATAAATGGTACAACATTTTTGAAAGTAAGTCTTACATTTAATAACGAAATGTTTTCCATAAGTGCAGTATACAGATCACCTTCTCTAGCAATTGATTTATTCTTAGCCGACCTTCAACAATTTTTAGAAAGGGACAATCACAATTATGAATTTGAATTTTTTGTTGGTGACATTAATATCGATATTTCTAAGAAAACTAACTTTTCCGAGGAGTATTTGAGTATATTAAATAACTTTGGGTTTGTGTCAACAATAAACATACCAACTAGAGTGCAAGGGTCTTCTGCTACTTGCATAGATCATGTCTTCATGAAAACAAATCATGACTATGATCTATGTATGCCGCTAATTATCCTCTCTAATACAACAGATCATTATACTCTATGTCTGCAAGTTAACTTTATGAGAACAGCTAAAGGTATAGAAAAACGAAGATTTACAAAATTCATTGATCACAAACAATTAAAATTGTATATGCAGCAAGTAGACTGGAAATTTTTATATGAAAGGGACTATAATCCGAAAGACGTTAGTAAGATCGACAGTATAGCTAATAAATTCGTTGATATTATAAAAAATAACGTTACTTTATCCACGAGATATAAAAGGATTCCAGCTAGTAAAATTAAAAGAAAAAAATGGATTACAAATGGTTTGATCAACTCGGTGAATAAAAAGAATTTATTGTATATAAGAACATTAGAAGAACCTACAAACGAACAACTTAAAAATGAGTACAAGGCGTATAAAAAACATTTGGCGATTCTAATTGAAAAACGGAAGTCGGAATACTATGAAAACCTTATATACCAACAGCAAAACAACAGTTCTAAAATGTGGAAAATACTTAGTAGAATCAAATCTGACGATACCAGCAATGATATTCTTTCTATAGAAAATGAAAATAACAGTATAATACGTGATAAGAGACAAATAGCAAACCAATTCAATAAAGTATTTTCTCTAACTGGAGCTAAACTGGCCGAAAAGATTAATGTAGATAGTAATTACTCTCCACTTAAAAAGGTTATACCAAATTCCTTTTTTCTATCTTCAACAGACCCGAGTGAAGTGAGAAGTACCATTCTGTGCTTAAAAAATGGGAAAGCGCCGGGCATTGATAATCTAAAAGCTGAAACGATTAAAGCGGTAGCAGACTATATATCCGAACCCCTATCATATATTATCAATGTATGTATCAATACTGGACTTGTGCCATCCTGTTTCAAGACAGGTATAATTAAACCTATCTTTAAAAATGGTGATACACAGGTAGTGTCGAATTATAGACCAATCTCCTTGATAACGTGTTTCGCAAAAGTATTTGAGAAAATTATTTACAAAAAATTGTTAAAATATATTCAAAAGTATAAAATCATAAATGAGAACCAATATGGATTCCAGCCAAATATTTCTGCGGAGGATGCAATACAAAACCTAGTCAACAAAGCATATAGTAGCTTAGATTCAAGTAAACCATCTTTAGCTGTGTTTTTAGACCTGTCCAAGGCCTTTGACACAGTTAGTTTCGAAATTCTTCTAGAGGCCCTTGTAAATATAGGCATAAGAGCTCAATGTCATAATCTTTTTAAGAATTACTTACATGAGAGAACGCAGTATGTAAAAATAGATAATATTTTAGGTCAACCAGCTGCACCTACATACGGAGTACCTCAAGGGACAATACTAGGGCCCATATTGTTCTTATTATATGTCAACGATATATTCATCATTAAAACAAGGGGATCTATATCTTCATTTGCTGATGATACTGTAATATTTTATCAAGGAGAAAATTGGACAGACCTTCGGAAATTAGTATCAGATGATTTGATTGTGATAAAAAAATGGATTGATAGTAAACTTTTAACTATAAATTTCAACAAAACATTTTTTCTTCCAATTTATACATACAAAACGGTAGCTCCTTCTTTTAGTGATATAGAAATAACGTATAACGGTTTCCACCATATAATCAAATCATGTCATGCAATGAAGTATTTGGGTATATATATCGATAGCCAGTTAAGGTGGGAGGAACACATGACCTACATTTTAAGAAAACTTAGGTATATTATACACGTTTTCTATAAAATTAGGAAAATTCTTAATAGGAAGCACCTCATAGCTGTATACCACGCTCTTGTGGAACCGCATATATCCTATGGGATAACAGCATGGGGAGGCATACAGAAGTCCTACGTACAGCCCTTACAAGTCCTGCAAAAGAGATTTTTTAAACTGATTCTGCAGAAACCTTTAGGATATCCTAGTGAATTATTATACCAAGAAATTGATATGTTTAATGTACGACAAATATTCTTTTACAAAGTTAGTATATACCTCTTTAAGAATAAACATATTTTGAAATATCTATCTCACGATCATGATACACGACAGTCGAAATCAACATACTCAATTAAATTTATGAATAAATCAATTGGTCAGAGATCATTAGCATTTTTAGGTGTCAGAGTTTACAATATCATACCGCAAACATTGCAAAATTTGACTTCTTTGAACTTATTCAAAAAGAAACTGAAGTCATTCATCAAAAACTATCCATATGAATCCCTGGCAGCGGTAACTGACTAATACATACTATCCTTAGTTCTTTTTAGTTGTACCTGAGAATTTTGCTTGATAGTTGTGTGTGTAATTTGTCATTTTATTCTATATGTAAGTTTTTTTTTAATTTATAAATTTTTCTATAGTTAAGATGGCCATTACTGTTATTGCTGCTAATTATATATAAATATTTAAATTTTAGTGTTTCATATCGGTCCATATACAATGCCTGAGGCATTCATTGGACCAACATGTGAATGTTTATTGTATGAAGCAAATTTATTATATTGTCACTTATTGCTCTATGCCAATAAACATTATTATTATTATTATACCTACGAAAAGATTTGATATTGAAAAGGGAATCAAGACCAGCAAGAATGGCTTCAAAGTGACCTAATAGTGAATTTTTCTAGCTCAAGTTAAAATTTACAAAGTAAATTGAGTGTTCATTAGCAATTGTGCTTCCAATAAGGGACATAAACAGAAGTGGGTGAACGGTATTCCTCATATGGGCTGGTTATATTTATAAGAATAAAGACAATACTTTACAAACATTTCAAAGGATAAGACCTATTTTAGAGCACAATGTGGAACCTACAATGTTTTCTGGACCTCCCAAATATCACAGAAAAAGACAGTCAATAGAACTCATCTGGGCAAGCCAACGAGGGCATGCATCTGGGCATACCTATGAAAAGATTTGATAGTGAAAGGGAATCAAGACCAGCAAGAATGGCTTCACAGTGACCTAATAGTGAATTTTTCTAGCTCAAGTGACAATTTACAAAGTGAATTGAGTGTTCATTTAAGTGGAAGTGGCAGCAGGAAACAGGTTGCTTTATTTTTATTTTGTAGTGTCTAACTATGACGAACCAGACATCAGATGTAAGTGGTATTAGTAGTAGTAGTTCTAAAAAGCATTTTTTTCTCAATTTATTAACCCAGAGGAACTCTAATACATATAAAATGTAATAATTATTCTGAAACTATAGGCCCACTATTTGACAGCTAAGCCTCGTTGCCACATCTAAGGCTCCGGCCTAGTGTAGAGTCGGCCATGGGTCAGTCGATAGAGGTTCACATCCATCCAACAAAACAAAAACTACGAGGGTTGCTCTATATCTCCGTCAATCCACCAGTACGCAGACAGCTGTTTCACGCTTATTAGCGATCATCAGTGCGCCATAGGTCGATTGGCATATCTTTTCTGTCGCCTACTCTCACATGCTTCACATGTCTGGTAGACAAGAAAATTCTGATGCTCTCTATCTCCGTCAATCGACCTATGGCGCACTGATGATCGCTAATAAGCGTGAAACAGCTGTCTGCGTACTGGTGGATTGGCGGAGATATAGAGCAACCCTCGTATATCGACTCTCATATGCAGTAGCATATAGAAGCGCGCTCTTCTGGTCAGGCCAAGCGAGCGCGCCATGGCGTTTCACCAAGAAGTCTGCTGCTGTTTAGCAGCGATTTTCTTTGGTTCACCTTCGGGTACCAGATGGCGCACAGGCAGATCTTTTCTGTCGCCTACTCTCAAAACAAAAACTGCCAACAAAACAGCAACACAACAAAACAAAGCTGCAAGTTTTCGAAAAGAAAGAAATTGTCAACTGCTGTCCACATATAGACAACAATTAGTCAACTTCGTGGCCCCTGATAGAAAACGTGGCCTGCTCAAAATTGCGAATCGGGTTTTCTATTAGTAAACTAAAAAATGAAGAACTTTTGGGCCCAAAGAACAACACAAAAGCTACAGTGAGGAATTATTGAACGATTTACGAAAAGGTGATGTCGGTATTAGTAAAGAAATGCGATCTAGCTTTAAACGAATACAGGCACGTATCCAGGATTTGGTTTTGGGGAGGGCTCCAGATCATGCAGAAACAGACGTCCAGATGTCCAGAAGAGCAACCATAAGCACTGCCAGAGAACTGCACACGTCGCAGTTCTACCCCACAAACTCTTGGGAGCAAAAATGGACAAATAACTGCCCCCCTCAGGGCAGGAATCTTCCGAGCATAATGAAACCTCCCGCTTTCGATCAGCCCCCATAAAATGTAGACATCACTGAATAGAATACGCACCAACCATGGCATATGCGCGGACTCATCACACAAATGGGGCAGGGTACAATCTGCGAGGTGTGACTGCGGGCCGGAAAAGCAAACAGTTCAACATATGCCAAATACAGCATATGGGGGAAACTTTGATGAATTCCTAATGGCAACTGACTCCTCGATTGACTTTGTGTCTAGATTAAATGTGTGTTTGTGAATCGGACTAACTTGTAATTTCTTTGTTCACTTGTATGTGTTTTGTAGCATATGTATAAAGCCATACGATAAATAATAAAAAATAATGGAAGAAATTGAGTTGCTGTTTTCTTTTGTTGGTTTGATGAAATGAAGAATTAGTTCATCAATGCATGTGTTGTCATGATTTTGTCCTCCAGTAACTACACTATAAGTTTCTCTCCACACTGCTGCTAGGCTCGAGGTTCATGCTTACGCACATCTGCGCGTTTAATACTTAATTAAATATTAATATTATCTACATTGAAAGTGTGACAGCGTCATAACCGTTAATATTTTCTATTGACATTTTTTGAATTTTCGGGGGGGGGGGGGGGGTTAACCCGATAACCCCCTCAGGTACGCGCCTGCCCTCAATATATACACCATACGAGTTTTCGTCCTGATAGGAAGTCAGATAACGATTTTATGCGGCACTAAGTTTCACAATGTTTTATCATTATTTAAAATGATACACGGAAAGGCAGAACGGGCGCCCGGGTACTAAACTAGTACTACGACTGATATGTACAAAAAGAGGCAATAACAAGGCAATGTCATTTTTTTACGAATGTAAAACATTTTTAACTATAGTGTGGAATGCAATATATTATAATAAAAATGCATATTATATTCAAAACTCTTCGCGATAACAATACTTTCTCCACCTATTGACGCGAGAAATAATAACAATGCAAACTAAGTAAAGTTAGTGTTTGATATCCAAACAAGCTATATTATATACGATTTAAATAAGTTGCTTAAAAGTACCATTTGTGACGTTCACTTTTTTTTGTGTTCCTTATATATAGATTTCGCATAACATTATTCCAAAACTTAAAATATCAAAACGATCAATCTGTCAAGCGAGTTTCATTCAAACTCTATAAATAGTGCTCCTTGGGTATTGGCAAATATTTTTTAGGGATCGAATGAAACGTTAAAAATCCACTTAACACTTGTAAAAATTGAATCTCAGTAGGAAACAGTGTCCAGATGATATATGAAGCCTGTGTGCCCTCACCTCGGGATAGAATGTGTTGTGCTGAAAAAATAAGGATTTAGAAAGAGTTGGCTCCGATCCAAAATTACTATAACATAGTAGATACCCAGCACGAAAAGCTGGCTGGCGAATATGACGTCTTTCTGTGGCTGTGGCTCCTGTACCGAGTGACTCGGACATCGACAGGCTTCAAATGTAGCCGAAAATCGTGTTTTTGCGTGCATGTATCAATAGTTTATCCAAAATTTTGCGTTTTTTGCACTCCTTCAAACCATCCCCGTATGACACGCTTCAAATCAGTAGCAAATACTTCTACTAGATGCATATGAAGGTTTTAGGTGATCGATTATTATTGTGCCAATAGTGATATATTGATTAGTGTTTAACTGAGTGCTATTCCCTATTAAACTCTGGTAAGTTCGCAATCTCAAATACTAAAAATATCTAGCATGTGTTAATAGGCTGGAGCTATATATAGACTATATGCGAAAAGATTCAGCTACCTGGTGCTTTTAATTTTTAATTATGTCCATCTCAAAAATTATTCAGATTTTTCTGTTATGAACTGATTGCTGATACATTTTAATCAGTAACGTTATTTCCACAAATAAAGCTCTTAAATTTGAGTCACACTACAAATTGTTCATTAAAGCTCAACGCAAAGCATCAACGTTGTTTATTGATAATTATTTGGGAATATCAGCGCCTAAGTTCTGATTCTTCTTCAGCTGTATATATATAACACGTATTTCGAATCGTATTTTTTGATGGTAGGTATGTAGAAATTAAACATTCTTTTATGTGTGCCTCCAAAAAATCCTAACTCATAAAATGTTTAAAAATATAGCGAAATAAATAAATAAACAAAAGAGGAAAGCATAAATCTGTAATATTTGTTATACATTTTCTTAATATAATTAAAAAAGCACATCCGCTAAAATAAATAAATTAATAACAGTTCAGCTATCACCGTAGCCTTTCTCAAGGTACCCCAAATTATGTTTTCTTGAAAATGTTCTACTTCAACAAAGGTTAAAGAGGTAACCAAAACGATAATAAACTTTTTATTTTAAAGTACGTCTAACGACATTAAGTAAGCACTGCAGTGTGACACAGAATGCAAATTCTGTAAAAGCAAACACTACAAATATACAGAGAATTAAGTTTATATATTATTCTATTGTTTCCAATTCCATGAATTATGTTGTGATAAAATATATTATTTCAGTATATTGTTGCTTTTGTAGAACCAACAACCAAAGCTTTTTCAAAATTCAATTGCAATTTATAATATATTTGTTTTTCATCACTCTAGAGATCGCTGTGTTCTTCCTTGCTTTTTTCCTGCTGATTTTAAATATGCCCTTGAAAAATTTTCTTAATCGATTTCGATTTACTATTTTATTGCAAGCATCCTTATTTTTTTTATTGTAGATTAATAAACGAAATCGAAACTCAGAATGAAACTTCCAGCTCCAGCTATCAAAATTTGCTTTATTTCTATTTATATAAGAAACAGTTTAGATTTATAATAAATTTCATATAAAAAAGGGTTGCAGTTATCAAAAATGAGATTTTGATAAGTAGGTAACAGTAATGATTCTAAAATCTCAGTACAGCAGCGCATGGATAAGTTAGTAGAGGTATTAGTTACAATAAACAACCTGCTCAAGTATGCTTTCCAACTAAGTTAGGGCCAGATACTAATTACAAGAAACAACGTCAAAATTCAGAATTTGTGATGAACTTTTCGTCACTGAAATATATATTTTTTAATTATAATTTTATGCCGAAGATTAAATTATATACTTTATAGATGGGTTCTTTTTAGTTTCCAGTTTTAAATCTCGAGGCGTCGTAGTGACCCAGATTTTGCAAAACATAAGAGTCGCGCATATCTTTTTCGAACCTTGCAGACTTTGCTATTTTGAAGCATTTCGTTCTACTTTATACCAACAGCGAAATTCAAATAAAGTTCTCGTACACAAACTTGCGGTAAATCTCCACAATATTGATGCTCTGTAAATCTTTGCTGTCCAAAAGTTTTAGAAGAATAATGAGAATACCGTTTATTAAGATTTTACGAGAATCCATAATTGATACACGCAAATTTCGTTCAGCTGTGGAACTATTAAATTCTATATAAAGTTTTTATAAACAACCAAAATGGAAACGTTTACTATACGAAGGTTGTCTCACACATTTTAGGTAACCCAGTTTCATTAGATATTCATCAGATTTTTAAAATTACTTGTTCCCATATAGTATCAGTGGTTTCTATTTTGTAACCCAACTGAAAAGATCTGTTTAAATGGACTAGTATCACGAGGTTAAGAACAATGATAAAATTGTTATAACCGCTCAGTGCATACAAAAATAAACGTACTGCTGCATTTCGTTACTTTCTACATCATTTTGTTTTTTAGTAATTCCATTCTAAAGTTTAAAGAAAGAAATTCAAATTCAGCCAATCAGTGCCAACCGCGCGAATCATCAGCAGTGCATTGTTGCCAAGAACAGCTCCGACTCGCAGACGGGAACAGAAGACAAGATAGATGAGCCAGCCCGCATACAGCTCCGGCATTTCGCGCGCCATCAGAATGCGGCAACACAGCACACATATATGTCTTTTGATTGGCTGTTCGTTTTTAGGGCAGTGACGTCACTGCCCTGGGAGAATTCAAATATTTTCCTTATTTTCACGTCTTTCCTGTGCCCAAAAAAATCTGAGAAAAAAAATGAGATGCTTTTTATGACGTACTCTATCATAATTATGCAACCAAAAAAATTCATGATACTAGTCCGTTTGTACCAGAAAATGACGGCGGCCGGCGAGACTCAAACCCACGACCTCGAGATTTGTACTCCAGCGCTCTCAGCAGTTGAGCTACGGTCTCCCCGTCAGCTCAACTTCGAAAGCGTCGACTGGTACCAAGCGGGAACGAGTCAGCGCCCGCCGACGACTCCCTTGCGCCATCTCCTGGTACCACCAGGTGGCTGGTTCGTTCCAGCATAGTACCAGTCGGCACTTTTGAAGTTGAGCTGACGGGGCGACCGTAACTCAACTGGTGAGAGCGCCGGAGTACAAATCTGGAGGTCGTGCGTTCGAGTCCCGGCGACCGCCGACCTTTTCCGACATTTTCTGGTACGAATTTAAATTGAGAAATCCACATGCGGATGTAAAGCATGATAGTAAAAACAATTGAAGAAACCTGTGTGTGTCAAAGATGGACTTCAATCGAAGAAAATCATTTTGATCAACCGTTTGAAAACTTTTTCCAGCACGATAAATGCATCACTTATACCCCTTGAAAGGTGACCCTTTGTGCCCTCTAGGATTCCATCCACAGGTTAGGTGGCCCACAAGGTGTAAAAGGTGCTTTAGGGATTACAAAGAACATGGCGGTAAAAAGAGAGAAAGCGATAGCAATCTGCGCAAGGATGGGTCTGCGCTATCAACTCCTAGTTTGTCTTGGAGTACTAAGTGAGTTATTTAGAATACTCGTATGCAAGGGCGCCACCAGAAAATTTTACAGAAGGGGCCGACTTAATTAAATTGAGTGCTCAAATCAGAGGCAGGGGGACAAATTTGGTTTTTGCTTATACAAGTTTTCTATCTTCCCTGCTCCAGGGGGGGCCCCTGCCACCCTCTGCTGGCGCCCATGCTCGTATGTGGTGGAAAAATTATGAGACTGGAAACACTGGAAGCTTGGGAACATTTCTGTTGATCAAATGGAACAGAACGTAAACAATCTTTCAAACAGTTCAAAAATGTCATTACAATAACAACACCTCCCAAGGATTTTTAAATACACTTTAAAATTCATACATTCATGCATTTTTAATATATTTAATGACATAAGAAAAAAAGAATAGAACTGACCAGTCTCATTACTGTTTTTGTGGTACCAATTGATAATTTTACAAGGAGTTGGACTTGAATTGGATATTAAAGTTTGAATCATAAAGCCATACAGACTTAACTGTCACAACAACCACTCAACACAAAATAGTAATACATTAATTGTTCCTTCTCATAGACTTGCGAACACAGAAAATAGTCCAAAGCTTATGGCAATCAAATCGTTTAACAGATTATCTAACTGTTTCAGAAAAATGCCTGAGACGAGGTTTAAACTAGAGATGAAATTATTTTTAATTAGAAATGCATACTACTCCAACGCTGAGTATCTTGGAGACATTCTAATTCATTAATAATTTTTTTATGAGTAGATATATGTACAAGTTTTAAATTTTTTGTGTTTCTATTGTTGTTGTTAATTTTTTGCATATCAGGTGTTAAGTGTTTTACGATAATTTTTTCACTCGTATCATATACTATCTATTTGAAGACATTTTTTTATCATATTGTTACATAATGGTTGCAATTTTTTCAAGATATGTAAACCTAACTTTGACATGTACAAGTTTTAAATTTTTTTGCTTTTTTTGTTGTTTTTAATTTCATGTATATCAAGTGTTAAGTGTTTTATGACGTTTTTTACTCATATCATATATCTACTATCTATTCGAAGCCATTTTGATTGACATTGTGAATGCATTCCTCGCTTATAATCTATAATCATAATATTATATAACCTCACACCTCACTCTATGACATGTTCTATATCACCTGTGATGATCAAAAGAATAAAGATTCATCTATCTATCTATCATATTAAAGGGATTAGAAGTACGCATAATGTAAAATCTGGAATATACTCAGTACTTTGAGAATTGGCACCTCTCTATACAGGGTGGTCCAATAAGCGCGCGGTGCTCTCTAGCGGCGTTAATGCTTAAATTAGAAGAAAATGACTTGAATCAAAAATGTTTCTTTTCAAATGGTCTACTTGCAGAAAATAATTTCAAAGATGGCGGACATCCGGTTATACCGGAAGTAGGTATCAACTTTCTTATTTTAAATGGAACACCCTGTATATTATTCCTTTTTTGAATTCAGCATCAATTTTCAGGTCCAGTTTGTTAACCATAGTTTATGTCTACGAAGCCTATTTTCGAAGTTATTCAGCAATTTTTATAAAATTTGACGTTTGTAGTACTTACAAAAAATATTAATATCTCGGAAAATAGGTATGACAGAAAGATGCGGTTTTCGGTTTTTAAACGAGCACGAAACAAACTTGTGTTTCAGTAAGATCATTGTTCGAAAGCACATTGAATAAACAGACTAGCAATTTTCAAATTTGAAAAGTTTGAAACGTTAAAAACTTTTTTCAAATGGGATGGTATGATAAGTTTCACATCAGTGGATGCGAAATTAAATTCTCTTTCACTTTTATCTAGGCATTCGTGGTTCTATCGTTGACCGTTTTCAAGATATTTACGATTTTGTAATTATTCCGTATTATCGCCTAGGAATTGGAAAAATCGTAGGTGGCGTGGCTCACAGCCTATTTGCGAAGTTATTCAGCAATCTTTATAAAATTTGACGTTTGTAGTACTTACAAAAAATATTAATATCACGGAAACTAGGTACGACAGAAAGATGTGGTTTTCGGTTTTTAACGAAACATACTTGTGTCTCAGTGGGATCATTGTTTGAAAGCACATTAAACAAATAAACTAGAAATTTTTAAATTTGAAAAGTTTGAAACGTTAAAAACCTTCTTTTTCAAATGGGGTGGTATGAAAAGTTTCACATAGGTGGCTGCGAATTTAAATTATCTTTCACTTTTATCTAGGTATATGTGGTTCTATCTTTAACGGTTTTCAAGATATTTACAATTTTGCGATTATTCCGTAATAGCGCTTAAGAATTGGAAAAATCGTAGGCGGCGTGGCTCGCAGCAATTGGCAGCAAACCTTTTATCTGAAGTGTTTCGGCCTCTAATACTGAAATGTGCTTTCGCTCCATCTAACTGTAACCAAATTATTCTTAAAAAAGTCCAGAGGTAAATTTTCCAGCAAGTTTTTTAAATTTCCATTTAGAAAATTTTGGAAAATATTAGTTTACATGCGGTTTCCAGTAATACCACCCCAAATCTTTGGACTCTGAGCTGGTTGTCAAAAAACCTCTCAAAATTTGGAATTACGTCGGTGTAAAATATGAGAGGAGGAAACATGTAGTTAATGAAGATAGTGAGTTTGACGTTCTCGCAATTATTGTAGTTGGAGATCCGCATAACAGTACTACGGCAGAAATTAGTCGCTATTTGGGCACTGGTCAAACATCTGTGAACATGATCCTAACGAAAAACATACAGCATCCCTATCACGTGCAGCTAAATCAAGCACTTGAAAGACAAGACTTTGAAAACAGAATTAATTTTTGTAATTGGGGTCGTGCTTGAGTCCAGGAAGATGCACTCATTTTCAACAGTTTCATTCATTCATTTTCACGAATGAAGCTACATTTCTTTCTTATAAAATGTAACTTCACCGTTATTACTAATGGCTATGTAAACTGGCATAATATACATTTTTAGATGGACGTAAATTCAAATTTTGAGATGTTTGTTGACAACCAGCATGGAGTCTAAACATTTAGGGAGGTATTATTGGAAACCGCATAATAAACTAATGTTTTCCAAAATTTTCCGAATAAAAATTTGGAAAACCTGCTGGAAAATTTACCACTGGAGTTTTTAAGAATAATGTGGTTACAGTTAGATGTAGCGAATGCACATTTTAGTATTAGAGACCGAAACACTTTGGATAAAAGATTTCCTGCCAATTGTTTCACCTGTCAGCCACACCACCTACGATTTTTCCAATTCCTAGGCGATATTACGGAATAATTACAAAATCGTAAATATCTTGAAAACGGTCAACGATAGAACCACGAATGCCTAGATAAAAGTGAAAGAGAATTTAATTTCGCATCCACTGATGTGAAACTTATCATACCATCCCATTTGAAAAAAGTGTTTCACGTTTCAAACTTTTCAAATTTGAAAATTGCTAGTCTGTTTGTTCAATGTGTTTTCGAACAATGATCTTACTGAAACACAAGTTTGTTTCGTGCTCGTTTAAAAACCGAAAACCGCATCTTTCTGTCATACCTAGTTTCCGAGATATTAATATTTTTTGTAAGTTCTACAAACGTCAAATTTTATAAAAATTGCTGAATAACTTCGAAAATAGGCTTCTTAGACATAAACTATGGTTAACAAACTGGATTTAAAAATTGATGCTGAATTCAAAAACGTAATAATATACAGAATGTTCCATTTAAAATAAGGAAGTTGATACCTACTTCCGGTATAACCGGATGTCCGCCACCTTTGAAATTAATTTCTACAGATAGACCATTTGAAAAAGAAACATCTTTTATTAAAGTCATTTTCTGCTAATTTAAACGATGAGGCCGCTAGAGAGCACCGCGCGCTTATTGGACCACCCTGTATATAGTCCAATCGTTACGTTGTAAAGAGAGGCTTTTGACAGCAAAAGGTCGGAAAGAAATAAAATTTTGTGGGATGGTAGACATTGGTCCCCTGAATCTCCACCTAAATTTGCCGCCTCGGAAGGTTGCCGCTCGAGGGGTGGGGGGGGGGGAGGGGGTGAAAACTCTGCTTCCCGACGTTTTGGTAAGTGATATCGAAAAAGCTTCAAATAATAATTTATGGAGAGAACAAAGTTGGTTTGTGGGGTTGGGGGGTGGAAAAGTATTACAGAACTTTCTGATAGCGTTCTTCTACTTAATACGCGATAAAATTCTGATTTTAGTGACAATCACAAACCACCACCTAACTTTGGGGCACTGTAGAATGAAAACTATTGCTCGCACACGAAAAATGTAAAAAACAAAATTGTGAGGTGTTGTCTCCATATATCATTTGAACTTTTTTTCGATGGCACAACGGCGCTATTTGTCAAAAAGCGTCACATAACAGTTTTCTCCCCTCCCTCCCACCCTTGAGCAGCAACACCCCCCCCCCCGAGATGGCAAACTTAGTTGGATATTCAGGGGACCAATGTCTAACATCCTACCAAATTTAATTTCTTTCCGACCTTTTGTTGTCCAAAAACCCCTACCGCCTGGACTAATAGATGTATGATGCTCATCAAGATGAGCTACCCTTCCCAGTAACATAAATACCTGCGGTTATAAACATTTAAGTTAAGCAGATGCAGAGAGGAATCGAAGAAATATAATAATATCAAGAACATTATCAGAAAATGGAAAAACCACATGGCTTTGATATTCTCCGAAAAAACATGAGTTAGCTTCAACAGGATTACAGCCTAACATAGTAAATATTTGGACCCTCTCCTTATGTGGGGTAGAATACCATCCCCTCGTATAATCGATTTCTGAACCGTCTGCATGACTATTGCTTACAAGTTTTAGATATTCGTTTTTTATTATGCTTGCATATACTGCGAAATAATAACTTTATAGTTGTAGTGGATTAACATACCTTGCTCTCTGAAGCTTTATTAATCCGTGAATGTACTCAATGAGTGAGCTGAACTGCGTACTCAAATTAGATTTTAGTTTCCCTCAAATTCTGGAATAAAAAAAATCATTTGTGTCAGAAAGTCCGGAAAGGCTACTAATTTTTTCAAATTCATAAACGATTCTCCATCAAGCTACTTGATTCGACTTAATTTTTTTCATTCAAATCCGATTTTTCACACTGTACATATTATGATGTTCCTGACCGCTATAAAATAGCCACCCTATACAAAACCAACTCGAAATTCTCAATGGGTGTGTTCAACGGGACCCAGCGCGAAAGCGCTAGCGTGGAAGCGCCTGCAGGCGCTTAGTATGACCGTTGGACGACCTTCTTTACGACGTGATAAAACTGTCATATCCGTCTCCACATTTTGATATTTATTATTTGTATTGTCAAAAATCTAGCTTATAAAATCACCAAACCTGATATTAAATTGACACTATACAAATGTAACTGATTCTCTCAGAACTACAAATAACTTTTTTCTAGTTTTGTGCCGCTTCGCTAACCAAACAGCGCTTTTTAAAAGCACTAACCAAGCTGACTGGCACTTTTTTGACAGCTTGTCGTTCATCAGCTAGTTAGCGCAAAGCGCCCACAAGCGCTAATACGTCCGCTAAGTCCCGTTGAACACTACCAATGTCTCATTTATTGTGTGGCCATCGTAAATTGAACATTGCGGAATGAGAATGAAGGGCCGGAAGGGGACGGGAGGTTCCCGCAGGTAGCTACCGTCATTATCATATCGAATTTAAAAAGGCACACAAAACACATAAGTATGACAGAGACATTAAATATCGTCTGCTGCGGTTATCCAATCCCGATGCCCGAGGGGTATTAAGTGAATATAAATTATTTGCCGTTTCCTTTATATATATATATATATATATACATATAAGATAAAACAAGTCGTAAAAGAAGGAAATAGACTGAAATTATTAAGAGTTATGGCAACGTCTTTACTTCTCTCACCGCATTCTTTGCATTCTTTTGACTGTTCAATTTACGTTGGCCACACAGTAGCTACAAATGTGTTTAAAGCTAAAGTTACATTTACGAGTGAGTCGTATACGGGTACTCGTAAGGAGTACGAGTACCATTTAAGGCCGATTCATAAACTCGACGTTGCCGTTGCCGTCGCCGTTGCCGTTGGCCGTTGCAACATAAATACATTGAAACGCCTAAGCCATTCATATTCACCGTCCGCTGTCGGGTCTGCCGTTGGGCGCGCCTTTCGACATAACTATCTTTTAACTTTTGCCGTGCTGTTCGTAGCCACCGTCGTAGTCGAAGTATAAGCCAATCATAGTCGTCGGTACCGGTCACGTGATATTGTTATTAGAAGGCCTTTACGGAAACACTGATCTGGATCCGGATAGATCAGTTATATGTCAAACAGCTGTCAATGCCTGTCAAGTGGGATTTATGATTCCATGAATTTAACGGACATCGAACAACGAAAAAGTTGGTTTAACAATAAAAAACAGATGGTTAAGTAAAGCAGCTACTGATCTGAATCATCCGATCGCAATCACTTACTGTACAAGAGTGAACTACCCTATTTCTGACTGATCCAGATCACTTTCCGAACGTCAGGATCAGTGATCCAACTGATCGGGTTAACCCGATCATAGTTTTCGTAAAGGCCTATTGTTGACGTCTAGCTGTCAAAAGGCTTCTGGGTTTTCTCAAGTGTTCTGCATTGGTTATTGGTTCTGACTATGTCCATTTTCACCAGGAAAATTCAAAGATCTTTCACAAAGCCAAAAATACTGATAATAAATCACGATAAAACATGTTTACAAACACGATGGGAAAACTAGGTTAACGGCACCAACGTTGAGTTTATGAATGGCAGCCTAGTGCTACGAACGGCGAACGTCAACGCCAACGGCAACGGCAACGCCAACGTCAAATTTATGAATCGGACTTTACATTAATGTTCAGATGTTCAGAATCGTATGCGATTGAAGTTAATATGGCGCCCAGTAAAAGGAAGCGTGCTGCAATGGCAGGAATTTTAATGCTAATGGTGAAAAAGTAAATAGAATGTGAAGAGATCGTTAGAAAAAACGGCGAATTTGGGTTAAAACATCCTTACAATCGAGGAACATTGTGGGAATTGAAGAAAAGTCACTAACAGAGTTATTAACTGAGCAGGGATTCGCGATCACAATACTCCTCACGCCTATCGGTGTGGGGAATAAATGTTGGTAATTTTATTTACAGAAATATATCGATCCACCTGTTCTCTGAGAAGCAACAATTTTTTTTCTTCTTTTGGTTATATGTCGAACGTAGATTATTAATTTTTTTCCTCGCTGTTTCCACCTATACAGGGTGGGCCAATAGTGCGTGGACGGAAGATTGTGGCCTTACTGAAAAATATTTCAAAAATCTGTCACTTGATTATGGTAGGGATCCTTGAGGGCTATAACGTAAAAATATTTTGACTTAAATTTTGACGTTTATACAGGGTGATTCATATCAAACCTACATTTTTTTGAATGGAACCCCCTATATATTATTACATATTTGGATTCCTTGGTCAATTCTAGTGTGACTTTATGTATCATACATGGAACTTTAAATGAACCTTTTAGGCGTAAATCACCATTTTTGGTATAAGAAGGTATCAGAAAACAATTTAATATCGCAGCGATTAGACAACCTAGAAGGCCGTGACTTTACGGTGCGATTAAGCATGAAATGCGTCACCTTAGGTCAGACGGCTAAATTTGAATTCTTTTTGTACTTGGAGAAATCAGTAGATTAATTAAGGAAACTTCAATCACAGATAACTTGATTTTTTCAAATGGGAATCCCTATTTTGATTTATAGAATCAAATGTAAAATTTGATTACCTTTCTAACGATATAGCATTCTCGATATCAATCTTTTTTGGTTTTCATTTTATTTCAAATTGTCAGTCAAATAGGTGTTTTTCGATTTTCCTGCGTGCAAGCGACCTAGCAGGCCATGAAAAACAAACAAAAGCCCGTTAATATGGAAGAAACCAACTAACTTAGTAGACAAATGCAAACGAACTAGAGTAGCGAGGCAAGATGATGAAAATTCCTTACAACACATCAGCTCTAACCGGATACAACAGCGGCAAGATATCTAATTTCAATGAGTAGCTGGGGTATGACAGACGTGTTTATTTTTCACAGCCTACTAGCTATTGAGGTCTACTAGAGCTTGACAATTTTCCAAAACGATTAAAATTTTTGAAACAAAAGGAAAACTACCAGCGATTTTTGCTTACAGTCTAACATATTTAGAATGACATTTCACACGTAATGGGATAAAAAAATTGGTCATTTCCGTTTAGTTAAGTCAAAAGTGAAGATATCTCTAACTGGAGCATTCTGAAGATCTACTGAAATAATTGCTAGAATTTTCTAATTACGCTATGTTGTAATTGTGATTATTTCATGTAGTTTTCTACAAACTAAATTATGCTTTATAATTCAAACAGACTGCAATTCAAGTTTCATTTTCCGCGTTTTTGCTAATAAGTAGAAGTACCTACCGAAGAAATTGAAGGGTTCAGGTCAGAGGTATCATTACTTTTACTTACGGAAATGGCTACTTTTGATAGCATTAAATGTGAAAATTTATTCAGAAGACATAGATGTTCTACTGCCAGCAACAATCACTACTAATTTTCCTTTGATTAAATATTTTCTTACTGACTTTGGAAATTGGCTAATAGCTAGTAGGCTGTGAAAAATGAGCGTTCTCGTTACCGCTCATGTTTCTGGTTAGAGCTAATATGTTGTAAAGAATTTTCATAATCTTGCCTCGTTACTCTAGTTAGTTTGCATCTTTCTACTAGGTTAGTTGGTTTCTTCCATATTAACGGGCTTTTGTTTATTTTTCATGGCCTGCTAGGTTGCTTGTACGCAGAAAAATCGGAAAACACCGATTTGACCGAAAATTTGAAATAAAATGAAAACTAAAAAAGATTGATATGGAGAATGCTATATCGTTAGAAAGGTAATCAAATTTTACATTTGATTCTTTAAACCGAAATAGGCATTCCCATTTGAAAAAATCAAGTTATCTGTGATTGAAGTTTCCTTAATTGATCTACAGATTTCTCAAAGTACAAAAAGAATTCAAACTCAGCCGTCTGAATTAATAAGGCGCATTTCATGCTTAGTCGTACCGCAAAGCCACGGCCGTCTAAGTTTTATAATGGTTGCGATATTCAATTTTTTTCTGATACCTACTTATACCAAAAATGGTGATTTGCGCCTAAACGGTTCGTTTAAAGTTCCATGTATGATACATAAAGTCGCACTAGAATTGACCAAGGATTCCAAATATGCAATAATATATAGGGGGTTCCATTCAAAAAATGTAAGTTTGGTATGAATCACCCTGTATAAACGTCAAAATTTAAGTGAAAATATTTTTACGTTATAGCCCTCAAGGGTCTCTACCATCATCAAGTGACAGATTTTTGAAATATTTTTTAGTAAGCCCACAATCTTCCGTCCACGCACTATTGGCCCACCCTGTATGTTTAGGATATCTGCTATTGCAGAATATGCTTTGTTCCTTGCATTGATATCTTTATGTTCCCCACTTCTGACGTCCCATAAACACTTCATATTGTAATATAAGTCGATAAATTGGTCGATCTCCTCAGGCGGTAACCTGTTTTCAGCCATCTTGGATTAATAAAAAACTATTTCTCTCGCAACTTTGAAACCGACACATATACGACCTAGGAGTTGCTATTTACACATGCGAAATCGTATACGATTCGTTCACTCGTATACGACCAACTCGTAAATGTAACTTCAGCTTCACAATCGAACTTCCGTTTCTACTGGAGATATTACAAACAACTGTTCCGGCTCAAAATAGCGTGACCTCATTTTGATCACGGGCATGGATTCCCGAACTTATTTCAAGGTCACTGTGCTAAATACACGATTCAGATGTTAGGTACCTATATATTTCAGCATACCCTAGAGTCCTAGAGCATCTATTAAAATATCGCTAAACAGCACTCAAAAAATCTAATTTTAGGGGTCTGCCATTCAAATTCCATACGGTTGAACTATTAGTCGTACAAGACTTTTCTTGCCAAAAAATGCATATTCTAAATGGTTACCTATCGCTATATCAATATAGCAGACAGACAAGGTTTTTCTAGCTAGGCAGCCGTGAATGCTAAGAGGCTAGGCAGGGGAAGATAGCTCATAAGAGCAGGATCAGAATACCAGTGAAAATTAAAAGGTTACCAACCGCACGCCGGTGAGAAAGCGAATGGAGGTGGCACGTTACGGCGGTGTCACCGATTATTGGAATTGCTCCTCTCTACAGGGTGTTCCAAAAAAAGGTGACCGCAGTCTCTAGGATAGGTAGAAAACTGAAAAATAATTGGGGTTTGCTTAGTAAAAAAAATTCGTAACACCATCCGTATTCAAGATCCAGGGCGTTGAGGAAAAAGATTATACGCATTTTTTAAGATTTTGCCGAAACTACTGGCAACATTGTGATGAAATTTCACACGAATATGTTTTGGAAGCTATCTATTTTCTTTTATACCTCACTGTCATAGAGGGCGCTAGTTACACGGTTCATACCAGGTAGTATTGAACATGAATTTTTTGAGGTTAGGTTTATAAATTTTAGGTGAACCTAAACATCATTCAATTCTACACCAAAAAGGTTCTCTGGGTAAAACTCGATACTGTGCACCGTTTTCGGAATATTTTAAATTGAAAATTATGGAGTAATAACCGATGCTAGTACGAAGTAATGTTAAAGTTATTAATCAGTATGCATTATGTGAATAAACATTTTTTTGTCAGGTAAATGAGACATCATCGAGCAAACGGATACATTAAAAAAAATGGATTGAGGGCTTTTCTTTCTTGTAACAAGAATCCATTCTAATCGGTATATGTTGATTTTGTCTAAGTTTGGCATGGAAAACTGACATTTATTGATAGTTATGACAATAAGACAACAATAATTAGACTTTTGAAACCGTTATTTGTAAAATTAGATATTGTAAATCAAAATGTAATCAAATGTTGAATACACCGACATGTTATTAACCTTAGGCGAGTGTTTAGGAAACTCTAGCGCAGCTATTACACGTTATACAGAAAGATTTCCTAGAAGAAACTTACCAAGCAAAAATACATTTATAGCTGTTGAATGACGTCGAGAAACTGGGAATGTAAGACCAAAAAGAAATGGATTCTGGTGGTCCAACGGTTAGCATAAGGAATATGGTAAGACAAACAAATACGGCTTCTTCATGTACTTGGAAGATACTTAAAGAACAGCAGCTACACCCATATCCAAGAGCTCCTGCCAGACGATCTACTAGCTAGATTGAATTTTTGTCAAACATTACAAGGAAGGACAGCCCTCAATACAATTTTTTTAAAACGTATTCTTTTTACGGACGAGTCCACCTTGACAGATCTCAGCGGTTACAATGACAATACCATACATGATGAAGACTCCATAGCTACATGTAGTCTGAGTGTCATAATGATACTATGATCAACAATATTATTAATTACTATCATAACAGAAAACTGTTTCTTTTGAAGTTTCGATGAAGTAATGCTTTAAAGTTAAGGCAATGTATTAGTCTTAAAATGTCCACTTAACTTTTCAGAGACAATGAAAGTAAAAACAGAACATATTATTCAACCACCAATTTAGCGGCTGAAGAAGTACGGAACAATGGTGACCAAAACAGTCACCCGTCTTCATGGATATCTACACCAGACTTGGCAAATATAGAAGATGATGCTCAGCCAGTGACCACAGTTAGTATCAAATTGCCATCTAGAAAACCAAAACCTCTGGACACTGGACAACGGACAGGTAGGTATCAGGCTCAGATATTTTTCCACATGTTTTCCAAAATTTGCTGTAGAATGCGAACAATAAAGCGTCCGCAATTTTTGATATTAAATCCGTGTTCAAAAAGGTAATAAAAATGGCCATAGCCTTTTAAAAATAAGAAATATATATATAAAATGAGCGCTGCTTTACTATATTCTCAAATAATTTTTCAGCTACTTTATAAAACTGAATTGAATGAATTATCCGAATTACGTCCATCGCACATGTGGACATGTGAAACATACATCGCACTTCACCCTGGTTTTCAGTTTCAGATAGCTTTTCTGTGGTCAAAGATAGAACAACACCAGTATTCAATAAAACAGACAGTTTGGCGACACGGGCTAGAAAGCTACAGGCAATCAGAGAATCTTCTCCAAAAGAGAGGGTAAAAAGGATACAAATTAAGGAAGTTAAAACAATTTCGGAGGAACCTACTAATCATGATGTACAATTTCTCATTCAAGTAATGTAAACTGTTTTTGTTTTAACCCCTCCCCCATGTGTTATTTCCACTTGCTTCAACACCGTGCCTAAGTAGATTAGGTAAACATGAAACAAGACATCAGGTAACAATGACATAAATGAAAATCAAATAAAACTAAAGTTGCGAAAATACTGTCACATGATAACTACCACTTGGCAACTTGGCTAGACACATCATCTTGTTTATTCTGTTGCTGTTCCAAGGGATCCAACATCACATTAAATAATACATATCGCAACATGTCTAGGCTTCTCCAGTGTTGTGTGAATACTAAAATGCTTGTACTATAGCGCTTTGTTCAAGTTTCCATTAACCCAGGCATAATTGGTAATTTTTTATAACGAACAGCGAGATCAGCGAAGTTAGCGTTGATGAAGTCACGAATATTGATTGAGATGGGACCCAAACACCCGCATAAAATAAGAGATACAATGAATTTACACATCTACTGAATAAAACATGTTACTGGCTAACTTTAAGGCTCACCCTTGCACTTCTGGTACTGAAAATAGGAACATATTGGCTAGCAACAAATAGGGCACTGCTTCCACATATTATTAAAGTATTTTTTTAAAATAACCAAGTGCAGTTTTGGAAATCTCCCAAAATAGTTGCTATTTCAATCAGAGCTTTAAAACGTCCAAATGATACACACACTTTGGGTAATCTCGATCAATATATGTAGGTTTTATTTTTTTTGTGTTTTGGTGGTATTTAATTCCCAGTATTTAGCTGATTTACTCTAACAGTAGTTTTGTAGCATTATAGTATATAGTACATGTTCACTTAGCCATTTCAATAACAAATTATTTGATTGTGTTGTTGCCTAGAAAATAGTTGAAAGCTATATAAACAAATATCTGACATCTGTATTTATGGAAGCTTTCTTGTTATGTGAATATTCTAGTGATTTTCAGAAACTCTTTTGGAAGTTTTGGATGGTACTTTATACAGCCGCATTCACCATTTTTTAGAAAGAGTATTACAGTTTGCTAGAAGTGGTGGGAGTTGTAACGGAATATATTGGTTGGTTTACTCATATCTGATGAGTGATTGGCCCCCACGTTTGTTATATTTTGTTTGTTATAAATCTACAAAATATAATACAAGGGTATTTAGTGGTCAAATATCCATATCAAGGCACTTTATTTGAGTTTGGGTTTTTACTACCTAAGAATGACTCATGTTTTAAGGTTTAATGTAACGTTGCAACCTTGTTTTCTTTATAAGCAGTATCCCCTGCCAGGATTCACAAAGAACTAACTGCCCTGACACCGCATGCGGAACGCACATGCCCTTGCCTCCCTTTGAGCTACCAAGTCAAGTGGAGGGAGATTCAGCAGTGCTTCTAGCGCGCTCAACGGAGTCGTGCGTACTGCACTTGTTATACTTACACAAACCAAGCGTTGAATTTTACTCAGCTTGGCATTGATTGTTTCCATCCTCCACCACGCCAGTGATCCATATGATAATAATAAAGAATATAATAACGATATTTTTTTTAATAATAATAATACACGGCACGGTATGCATTTATACATTCCGTACATGCATATAGCACCAAGCACAAACCCATTGGTCAGATTTGAATTTTAAACCTCAACATCAAATTTCGAGAGCCGTACGTGTGTACGAAATGTAAATCAGTGCCATATGCACTTACGGAATTGAATATTATTGAGCGCTAAACTTCGAGTGCCATACGCATGTATGAAATGTAAATCAGTGCCATATGCACTTACGGAATGTTGTTATACTCGTATATGTTTGAAATCGCCATGCATGCTGGGGCAAAATTACCTCCTAATTATAAATATTTTGAACTGAGTCCTGGAAAATATAGATCAAACCTATTGAGTGAGGCCAAAGAAAAAACGTACCTAATCTATCCCAAAATATTAAAACAAATAAACCCAATGCATGATTCATCCCACTGATTTTATATAACGTTCTTTTTTGTTCTGCTATATTTTTTAATGTCTTTAATCTTGTAAGTAATGTATGTTTTCTTTGCCCATTGAAGATTAATACTTAGTTAACTTAATACACCAGATGTTTGCAATTATTACATTTAATATTTCGTAAAGAAGGACAAAAATTATGCACGCTACTATAACTTAATTTGTAATAAAGTTTACTGCTGTTTAATACGTAGTTGAAAAATGGTTTTCGCTTAAATCGCTTTCCTCTTTGTAAATTTTCAGCTGCATTAAGTACTACATTCCGTAAGTGCATATAGCACTCATTTACATTCCATACTCGCGTATGGCACTCAGAGCTTGATTGGTTCAAAATTCAAATCTGACCAATGGGATTATGCTAGGTGCTGTATACATGTACGGAATGTATAAATGCCAACGGGATGGACGTAAGCGCCTGTGGGCGCTTTGCGCTAACTAACCGATGAACGACAAGCTGTCAAAAAAGCGCCAATCAGCTTGGTTAGCGCTTTTAAAACCCGCTGTTTGGTTAGCGAAGCGGAACAAAACTAGAAAAAAGTTATTTGTAGTTCTGGGAGAAGCAGTTACCTTTGTATAGTGTCAATTTAATATCAGGTTTTGTGATTTTATAACCTAGGCTTTTGACAATACAAATAATAAATATTAGAATATGGAGATGGATATGACAATTTAATCACGCCGATGAGAAGGTCGTTCAACGGTCACACCTGGCGCCTGCAGGTGCTTCCACGCTAGCGCTTTTGCGCTAGGTCCCGTTAAACACACCCAATGAAAAAATGTATGTTTAATGTACTAAGAGATAATAAATTTTTATTTTTGAAGGCTTTTCTTTGTCCTAATGTTGAATGTGACGTTTCTAAATTGGTTCTGATACTAATGATTCCGTGTTACCCCACTTCACAGGGTAACTTGGGACACTATGAAATTATAAAACAAAGGGCTGAAGATTTTTACTAAAAAATGAATATCACATGGGGAACAAAGTTTAAGATCAGACTCATGCCTCGGTTACTAAAAAGTTGAATTATCATCTCGTATAAGATGAAAAAATTCTCCGAGAGGTAAAATGTGTATCAAGTAACCCCACTTGACGGTACTCATTCCCCACGCTCGAGCTTGTACAGGCAAACAAACCCGAAATAGTCCTTCTCGACCACCAACAGAAGACGATGTTCATTATAGAGTTTTCGGCGCCTGCCGAGGTGAACATCGTCTCAAAGAAGGAGGAAAAGCGGACTAAATATCAGGAGTTGCTCGGACAACTTCGCAGGCTCTGGCCAGACTACACTGTAAGTCTGCTGGTTATGCATGGTCATTGGATCCCTAGAGGGAATGAGGAATACGCTGCTCTCTGCACTGCGCAAAATACCGCTGTGCCGTGCGACGGCGCACATCTTAGTCGCCAGAATGCAGAAGGCAGTCATCCTTGGGTCGCTTTGTCTACTTAGGGCGCGCGATTCGCGGACCCAGTGATTGCTCACCTCACGGTGTGATGAGTAGTCACTGAGTAATGGAACAGCAGCTCGGTGTGTCGGAGCCCGGGCTGTACTTTTTTGTTTTTTCATATGTTATAATTAGTTTATTTCTTTGTTCAATGATGCCAGTGTACACCATAACAAAAAAATAGTCACACTAGGTGGGTTCATCGATAAAATAAGTAGAAATTACATTTTGATCTGCTAAGCAAAGAATTCATCCAAGCTGTAGAATGATTTTTCTTTTGTTTTGAAAATACTAATTGTGGGTGCGTTCTGTATATGGTCCTCCAATTTATTGAAGACTTTGCAACCCATATAGTTATAAGATTTCTGATATAATGCGGATCGATGTCTAGGTGGTATCAATAGATCCTTAACTCTAGTTGGGTATTCATGTTCTTGTTTATTCTTAGCAAAATATGACTTATTTTTATATACAAATAATGCTACTTCATATAGGTAGACGCTAGCTACTGTCTGGATTTTTAAGTTTTTAAAACAGTTACGACATGATGTACGCCAATGAAGTTTGCTAATTATTCGTATTGCATATTTCTGTAGCATGAACACTCTCAAAATATGCGAGCTACATCCCCAGTTTAAAATGGCATATCGGATGTGACAATTAAAAGTGGCATAATACAAAGTAATTAAAATATGTTGACTACAATGATGGTTTGATAAACATTTTAATCCATAGCAGCTCTTCCGTAGTTTACTACATAAAAGTTCGATATGTAACGCCCAATTAAGTCTATAGTCCAGGGAGATGCCTAACATTGTATGTGATTCTGAGTTTTGTATATGTATGTTGTTAGTGTTGCTGAAAATACTATTTGAAATCGGTTCATCTTTCATTGAAAATTTTACAACAACAGTTTTATCCGTATTTAACAGTAGGCCGTTGTTCTCGGACCACTCAAGAACCTTATTATATTCATTTACTGTCTTTTCACCTAAATCTGAGATAGAAGGACTTGTTATTAAATTATTTGTATCATCTGCATAACATATAACACTATATTCTGAACTGTTGGCGGTTATAAAATGCGGCAAGCATGATTCAAAAAGCTTTAATGGCAAATCCCGTATACCATATCTATATAACTTTAGTACTAATAAACGTGATCTACATAATGAAACGCCCGTAAAAAATCTATAAACAAACCTCAGACATTATATTTTTGTCCAGAACAGTCACTATGTAGTCCATGAGGCTGTACAATGCAGACTCAGTACTTTTTTTAGCCACAAAACCATGGTGACTCTGCGATATAATACTGTTCTTGCTACAGAAATCTACCAAATAGTTTTTCATATGGAGTTCTAGGATTTTTGAAATACTAGAGAGCAGATTAATACCTCTGTAATTCGCATAATGGTGTGAATCATTCCGTTTAAAAATTGGTATTATTAAAGCTAGTTTTAAGCAGCTTGGATAAGGATGGCTTTACGACTTACGGCCAGGGTACCACCTTTGTATATGTATTTGTATTTCTTTATTGTCTTGTGATCATACATATATGATATAAGAAAATAGTCAAAAATAAATATGAATAAAAATTAAATAATACAAACAGATAAAAACGAAAAAAACAATGCAAACAAATAAATAGACAGTTCAATAAATGCACAGCTGTGAAACAGAGAAAAAAACAGATAAAAACAGAAAAAAGCAACGTAAGTTGCATTTTAATGGAGTCAGCCCCCAATCCACTGCTACGCCCTTCATCTTAGAGTGATATGAGTTCAAAGTATTTAAGTTATTATTGGATCATTCCCTTCATATGCTGACTTTACAAAACAGGTGAAAACGAAACCAAGTCAGGAACAGTCAGACTCGTCATCTGATCGAGATGAAACAGCAAGTATCGCAGGTACGGAATCAACAGACACGACATTGGTGGATACATATGAAAGCGACTTGAGGGACCAATTGGAGAGCCTGAAAAAGGAATTGGATACCACCAAACAAAAATGCGAGAGGCTGGAAAGAGAAAAAGGCGACATGCTGCTAAGAAGGGTTGCAGCTATGGAAAGTACAACCAGCAAAACTTCGGCTAGTGAGGTAATCAAAGTCACCATTTTCAGAAATTGTCGGTTACACCATCTAGTCCAGGCGGTAGGGGTTCTTTGACAGCAAAAAGTCGGAAAGAAATGAAATTTGGTGGGATGGTAGACATTCGTCCCCTAAACCTACACCTACGTTTGCGAAGAGTTGCCACTCGAGAGGTGAGGGGATGAAAACTCTGCTTCGCGACAATTTTTTTAAAAATAACGCCATTTTGGTAGGTGATATCGAAAAAAGCTTCAAATGATTTATAGACAGAACAAAATTCTGCATAATTTTGGTCTTTACATTATTCGTGTGTAACTAATAGTTTCCGTCCTACACTGTCTCAAAGTTCGGGGTTGGTTTGCGATTTTCACTAAAATCAGAATTTAAGGGTGGATTAAGGCACAGGACTTTATCAAAAAGTCCTGTAACATTTTTTTTTCTCTAAAAGAATGATATCTTCTCATTTTTTTATTATCCCCTCCTCCCCTTTATTATGCCTAAATTCACACTTAGGTTTGAAAAAAATTACGGCATTTAGGAACGTACCTCTACCTACTACCGATATGCGCTGTTGCGAAAAATTACCGTATTTGTGCATACTTTTAGTGGTGGTGAAAAGGGTTTTGTGGCGCTTTTTGACAAATAGTGCCGTTGTGGTAAGGGCTATCGAAAAAAAGTTAAAATGATATATGAAGACAACAAAATTCCTCACAATTCTGGTCCTTACATTTTTCATTGCGACCAATAGTTTCCATTCTACAGCGCTCCAAAGTTAGGGGGTGGTTTGAGATTGTTACTAAAATCAGAATTTCATCGCGTATTAAGTCCAAGGATGCTATCAAAAAGTTCTGTAACACTTTTTCTCCTAAGAGAATAACATTTCTCATATCACTATTATCTTCAACTTTTTAAATAACACATTTGGGCTTAAAAAATAATGAATTTAGGACGACATCGCTACCTCTACAGATCACGAATCAGAGCTTTCACCCTCCCACCCCTCGAGCGGCAACCCCCGAGGTCGCATACTTAGGTGAACATTCAGGGATCAACGTCTACCATCCCACCAAATTTCATTTCTTTCCGATCATTTGCTGTCAAAAGCCTCTTTTTACGACGTAACTATTGGACTAATCAGCTTGTCTAAAAATGTATCTGGAAGTGCTTTGGTCAATATATAAATGTACAGCGTATCTCTTTGCAGGTATTGAAACTTCAACGGAAATGTAACGAATTGCAACAACAACTGGAGGATTATAAAGATGAAAAGAGAAGTTTGAGCTTGAAAGTAAAAGAACTAGAAGCTGATTTGGATCTAAGGCCCACGGCCTCTCAAGCACAAACAATTGCTGATGACCTTAGATCTAAGCTCCTAGCTGCAGAAACGTTGTGTGAAGAGCTGATGGATGAAAACGAAGATATTAAAAAGGAGCTAAGAGATATGGAAGAGCAAATGGATGAGCTACAAGATAATTTTAGGTCAATAGTTCTTAGATAAAAAAATGAAGTCAAGTTGATTGACTCAGTACTTCCCACACATTACGGTGATACCAGTTTATTATTTTCCCATAGCATGAAGCTTTAGTCTGAGATCCCCTTGCAACCAAATCATCGCCCCAATTTCACCCCCACCCAAAAAAGGTAGAAAACAGTCAGGAACCCCGTAAACATCTAAAAACGAAGTTTGAGCTGTTTTCATATTTTTAGTTTTTTGATTATTGCTACGCTGCCACTGACACGATTTCTAACAAGCATACGCGTTTTCCATCCTCACCACAGTAATAATAATGTGTCAAAATTTCATTAGAATCAATTTAATAGTTTCCACGTTACAAAATACAAAACGATCTAAAGCAATAAATACTCGTATGTATACAGAAAATTCTAAGTCCCTTAGTTTCGGTAATAGGCAAGGCAATGTTCAAATGGACCTAAACAGCTGATCTATATCGCTAGGTCTTCCTTCACAGGTCAGTGGACAGCCTATTGTTAATACAGCAAATTTTTCAGTTTTTCAACCCCCCACCCCCCAACCACCCCAATTTCACCCCCACCCAAAAAAACTCAGAAAATGATCAGGAACCTCTAAAACACTTAAAAACGAAGTTTGAGCTGTTTTTATATTTTTAGTTTATTTATTATTGCTGCGCCGCCACTGGCACGATTTATAAAAACCATACGCATTTTCCATCCTCGCCATGGTAGTAATACTGTGTCAAAATTTTATTAAAATCAATTCAACAGTTTCTTCGTTACATAATATAGAACGATCTAAAGCAATACTCGTATGTTTACACCAGAAAAATTCTAAAGTCCTTTGGTTTCTGTAATAGGCAAGGCAATGTTCGGATGGACCTAAAAAAGTTATTTATGTCGCTAGGTCTTCCTGCACAGGTCAGTGGACAGTCTATTATGAAAGCAACACATTTTTTTAATTTTACAACCCCCACCCACCAACCACCCCAATTTCACCCCTACCAAAAAAAAGTAGAAAATGATCAGGAACCCCTAAAACGCCTAAAAACGAAGTTTGGGGCATATTTCAAATTTTCCGTTTTTTGCTAATTACTCCGCCGCCCATGCACCGATTTTCAAAATTATAGGAACATTACCTACTACGACACCACGGCATATCGCTGCCCAAATTTCATAATAATCCATCCAGCCGTTACTGAGATTACGTGGCTAGAAAAACGCGTACAGACAGACAGACCGACAGACCGACAGACCGACGGAAATGAGTGACGTGGATTTTCGTTATGTAGACATCATAAAACGTCCAAAAACGTATTATCTCAAAATCGAAAATTTTCGCGATCACAATACTCCCCTCACCTATCGGTGTGGGAAGTAAAAATTAAGCAATGTATTGACTAGAAGTGTAGTAGTACTAATAGTAGCCTTGGCATGATGATATGTTTAGTCAATAAAAGCACATAGAGCCAGTGTAGGATATTTTGCTCGAGCATTGAAGTGAAGACTCGCTAATAATACAATGCAACTGCCACAATGTAGCTACTGACTTTTTGTAAACATAATCAACATGTTCGTTTCATGTCACTGTACTGTCAGTGAATACCCACAGGAACTTATTAACCACTTGAGTTAAAATCAAATAGGACCATCTCAGTCTTCGTGAGGTTAATTGACAGTCATGACCGATATCTGTGTAATCCTGAAATTTTACTTCCCACACCGATAGGTGAGGGGAGTATTGTGATCGCGAAAATTTTCGATTTTGAGATAACACGCTATTTGGGCGTTATATGATACCTACATAACGAAAATCCACGTCACTCATTTCCGTCGGTCTGTCTGTCTGTCGGTCTGTTGGCGTTCTTCTAGCCTCTCAATCTCAACAACCGCAGCATGGATTTTGATGACATTTGGACAGCAATATGCTGTGGGGTCGTAGTAGGTAATGCTGCTATAATTTTGAAAATCGGTACATGGGCGGCGCAGTAATTAGCAAAAATCGAAAAAATGAAAATATTCCCCAATCTTCGTTTTTAGACGTTTTAGGTGTTCCTGATCATTTTCTACTTTTTTTTTGGTTGGGGTGAAATTTAGGGTGGTTAGGGGGTGGGGATTTGTAAAATTGAAAAATCTTTTGTATTCGAACTGACCTGTGAAGGAAAACCTAGCGATATAAATAGCTTTTTTAGGTCCATCCGAACCATTGCCTTGCCTATTACAGAGAAACCGAAGGACTTAAAATGTTTATGATGTAAACATACGAGTATTGCTTTAGATCGTTCTGTATTGTGCAACGTGGGAACTGTTGAATTGATTTTTAATGAAATTTTGACACAGTACTACCATGGCGAGGATGAAAATGGTATGATTTTTATAAACCGTGCCAGTGGCGGCGCAGAACTAATAAAAAAACTATAAATATAACAACAGCTCAAACTTAGTTTTTAAGCGTTTTAGAGGATCCTGGTCGTTTTCTATTTTTTTTGGGCCTGGGTGAAATTGGAGTGGTTGGATGGTGGCGGCTTGAAAAACTAAAAAATTTGTTGTATTCATAATAGACTGTGAGAGCAGGCGACAGAAAGGTTCAAATTATAGCTTCATGCTATGGGAAAATAATGAACTGGTATCACCGTAATGTGTGGGAAGTATTGAGTCAATCAACTTGACTTTATTTTTTCTGGATCTATAGAATTTAGTTCTTCATCAGAGTAATAAAAAAAATAATATACTTTTTTATGTTCATTCTCTCGATTACAAATTCTTTTAACAAAGGCTAAAGTCTAGTTGTTTTGAACAGGGAGGACCAGGCAGTTGAATACACTTCCTTGAAGAAAGACCTAGACCAAACCACCAAGAATTGCCGAATATTGTCATTTAAACTAAGAAAGGCAGAACGAAAGGCCGCTCAACTGGAATTTGATAAGACTGAACTAGAAAAGAAGCTGAAAGACGTAAGTTTAATATACAGTACCGTTTTTTAACCGATTACTTGACGTATATTTGAACCGAATGACCAATTTCTGAAATTAGGCATTTTTTAAGCGATTTCATACCTACTAAAAAAAAACGGCAACAAAAATTATATTACGCTATTTAAATTAAGAGCGCTCCTAGGAGTATGTCATAGGTATATACCATATCCACAATCCTTATGAACTATTCTTCGATTTTTCTCACTCTAATTCGCACCTACATCCTCCCTCCCCTGACTCCTCCCTTACGCATTTGACTATCAAGTTCTACGATATTACAACATGATTCAGTTTCAAGTACATTCCTCCATAGATTCCGGGCAGTGGTACTACCTTGAACCAAATCGACAGGATCAAGCAACTAGAGCAAGAGCTTAAAATAGCAAACGAGGTTTCAATGAGGTTACAAAAAGAATTGGACGAAACCAAGACAAAAGGAAGCAGGACGGATGACTCTAAAGGCACAAACAAAAAAAAAGCACCAATGTTAGGGTCCCTCGGGAAGAGTCATTCGGGAGACGAGGCAAGTACAGTATCCTGCTGATTTATCTTGATTGAATGGTAAGATCACAGGATGGCACATTCAATAAAATAAGAAATAACAAAGGATTGATAAAACTTGTTGAATTGTTATTGTCATACGGTGTTAGGCAACCCGAAATTTGATAGCTCATCCAGAAGTTTATCGACTTTCTTAAATTTCAACAGGAATATTGAATATTTTAAATTACACAGCTATAGATATAGAATAAAACTAAATAACTTCTAGAGAGTTTAAAATAAGAGTAAATTGTCTAAGAAAAAGGTGTGTTATGAAATCAGCAAGAGCACGTCAGATAATTGATTTGTAACTAATTCTAATAGCAGTAGTAAACATATACATAGATCAAAGCAGCCCATAGTTTTTTTAATAATTTTTTTTTACTTTTATTTTGAACACATTTGTTAAACGTAACTATTGGCGGAAGCAAAATATCTAACTTAAGATTTGCTGACGCTGCATCTCAGGAAGAACTAGTAGCTCTATTAAACATTTTAGAACAACACAGTGCAGCATATCGTCTTGGTATTAACTACAACAAGACCAAGGTTATGATCAGAGATAGAGAGCATGACAATCATCTAGAAATAAAAACAATAGGCCGTTGTGAGGTAGTTCAAAGTTTTGTGTACCTCGGTTCTTTGATCGACAATTCGGGTAGCTGTGAGAATGAGATTCGACGGCGCATTCAACAACATGGGTGGCCATGACAAAGCTAACTAAAATATGGCGTGACCAACATTACTAAAGCTACTAAAATGTCGCTGGTTCAGTCTCTTGTGTTCTCCATATTTTTGTATGCCTCGGAAATTTGGACTGTTAAAAAGGCAGATCGAGCTCGCATAGACGCTTTTGAAATGTGGACGTGAGGAGAATGCTGAGAATTCCTTATACCGCCCATCGAACTAATGTTTCCATACTGGATGAGATCGGTAATCCAAAGAGACTATCCTCCATTGTGTCGACGAGAATGCTTACATTCTTCGGACATATTCACAGAAGCGATAATATGGAGAAACCGTAGTTCAGGGTCACGCCCCGAGTGGGCGGCGCCGTGGCCGTTCCCCTACACACTGGGTGGATACGACGAAACACTTGCTAGATATGAGTATCAAGAGCGCCACTGAACTGACAAAAAATCTCGAAGGATGGCGAGCTACAGTTCTCCAAACTATTGATAATATTCGTGTCGGCAATACTCTAGCTCCGACTTAATGCATTTTACGAGTTCACAACATGTCTGTTAAGACATTGTGACTATGATGATGTTAAACGTTATTTAAGAAATGCTATTCATTATCACTTATCGCATTATTCCAGAAAGTATCTAGGGAGTCCTTGACAAGAGGAGGTTCGCAAGAAGATCCGGCACAACTACTGAGAGATCTACAAGACTCGTTAGAAAGAGAAGCTGATCTTAGAGAACAGTTGAAATTTGCTGAAGAAGAGGTACGCAAATAGTGATAGATCAGAAAACAAAAAAAAATTATAGTTCAATTGTTCCACAGAAGAATGGAAAATCCGTATACATATACATATATACATAACTTGAGTTCGTCTAAGACTGTTAAAGTTTGTCGACCAAATGGTTATTATTTCGAATTTCTTGACTTTACAAACTGCACAAAATTATTGCTACTATCATGAATCACTGTAACAATCACCGACGCGTAGAACTAATGTTCCAAAATCTGACGCCAGCGATTCATAGACTAACTATATGTACAAATATTTTTGCATTAAGAGAAAACAATAAATTGGGCAGTCAACTCATAAGTTTTAAAAAATAATTTCTGGAGAACCTATAAAGTTGAACAATGTGCTGATACACATTTGTCCTTTCAATTCCAGATTACCCAGTAGACACTTACAAAATAAACATAATGGACATAAAGGTGTGACCAAAGAATTCTTGATTTTCGCAAATCACACTTGCTGACCGAAATAATGATGGTTTATATATTTCAGGCAGAAACCTTGCGTAAAAAAGTATCCAGAATTGAAGATGATAACGAGTCTTTGGTATTGCAGCTAAAGAAAATGGCTACAAGAGCTCGAAGTATGTCGTCAAATTTGTGACTAACAATTTATCTGTATTAACAGCATATACTTGGTTTATGAAAAAATCATCGTGCTTATGACTAAAGTCTAAACAGTTTTCAATGCTTGGGAGCCATTTTTTCGTGATACTATAATGTCCTACTAACGAAAAAATGGGTCAAGTTTCTAATTCTAGAGCGTGTTTCCTATTTGAATGTCAATATTTATGGGGGCGATTTTTGGGTCCATTTTAAGAAGAAAACTTCATATGAACGTATGTCCTAGGAACGTCTTACCTTTTGAGATACAGGGTGGTAAAGTTTTCAAAAATAAATAATTTATTATTAATATCTGCAATACCACTTCAGATATTTTAATGAAATTCGTCATACATGTACACCAAGAGACATTTTTTATTGTATCACTTTTTCTTAATGGCGTTCGTACGTAATTTGACCTGCCTATTTTGGCAGACATTGATGATACGCCACTGATTTCTCCTAAAATAAAGATAATTTTTGAAATCCCAACTTATTTCTAACCAAAGTTGAACACTTAATTATTTTCAATCCAATGCACGGTTTTCGCAAAAAAATTAAAAGCCGTTTCTCTGCATGATCGCAACAATATCGTTAATATGACAATATCACCATGCAGAGGCATACGTAGATTTTATTTTTTTAGATGAAACCCGTGCGTCGGACTAAAAAAATTCAAGAGATCAAATCTACTCATAATTGAATACAGATTTCAATTTTTTTTTATTTTAAGAAAAGTCAGTGGCGTGCCACTCATATTAACGATATTGTTGCGATCATGCCGAGTAACGGTTTTTATTTCTTTAAGCGAAAACCGTGCATCGGATTGAAAAAATCAAGTGTTCAGCTTTGGTTAGAAATGAGAGGGGATTTCAAAAATAATCTTTATTTTAGGAGATATCAGTGGCGTACCATCAATGTCTGCCGAAATAGGCAGGTCAAATTACGTACGAACGCCAGTGATGGAAATTTAAGAAAAGGTGATACATTAAAAAATGCGTCTTGATTCATAGTACATGTATGACGAATTTCATTAAAATATCTGAAGTGGTATTGCAGATATTAATAATAAATTATTTATTTTTGAAAACTCACCATCCTGTATCTCAAAAGGTAAGACGTTTAGGACATACATTTATATGAAGTTTTCGTCTTAAAATGGACCCAAAAATCGCCCCTATAAATATTGACATTCAATTAGGAAACACCCTGTATAACAACTTATCTTCATCAATCTAACCCAGTCGAAGCTCTCCAGGACGAGTTGGCCAGATATTAACACTAGCCATTTTCTGCAGTTGCTGTTAAGCTGATTATTTAATATACATATACGTATCATCTCATAGACTGATAATTTAACAAAATTATATTTATTTTCGACAAATATTGCTGAAAAAACGGGTTCTATAGTGAAGTAACTCAAAGCACAATTAATTTAATGACTACATTGATACATTGTTGCTTGGTGTGAAAGAGGGCATAGAGCGAAAACCTGAAGTCAGCGATCTTACAAAGTGAATAACGCTTTTTAAATTTTTTCTTCGACCCTTAGAGACATTTGGACATTACTTGCACAAGTATACTGAAAGCGATTCAAATAATTACTTAATAAAGTTCCAATTACTACTATTCTGCTAGCTTAAGGGACATTCTATGATTATAGTGGGATGCGGATCACAATACTTGGAGTTTAATTTCTTGTAATATTGGGACATATAATTCGTTAAACCATCGTCTAATAATGAAGGCAACTACATGATGAAATTGATATGAGCTTGTTGTTAGCGAGAAAGCTGAGCCCAACAAACCAGAAGCTAGTGCCAGAACAATCAGGAAAACCAGAAATAGATGACGAAGATCCAGCAGAGTTGAAAATTCAACTAGAACTTAGCGAACAAGAGGCATCGGTACTGCGTAAGAAATTTGAGGATCTGGAAAGCGATAATCTAAAGTTGAAAAATAAAGTAAAAGATTTGCAAGAACAGCTGTCTACACGAAGTGTAACCAAGAAGACTCTGGTTGGACTCAAAAGCGGAAAGGACAATACTCTTCTCAATGAAAAGATTAAGGTAATTACAACAGCGATCATGTTGGTCCTATATGTCTTACGTGTTCATCTATCTTTATGTTTTCTCTATGATCTTCAAATAATAATATACTGGCTCCATGAACTGTTACTAGGGTCCAAAAGCCAAACAAAAAAAAGTTTTGTAGATCCTTAGACATTTTTCAAGATAAAAATTATGGTGATACCAGTTTATTATTTTCCCATAGCATGAAACTATAGTTTGAGATCCTCTTGCAACCAAATCATCGCCCGACCAAAAAACGTATTATGCCGCAAGGGCTTTCTTTCACAAGTCAATGGATAGCCTATTATGAATACAATTTTTTTAGGTTTTATGACCCCCATCCCCCAACTACCCAAATTTCACCTCCACCCAAAAAAAAAGTAGAAAACGATCAGGAACTCCCAGAACGCCTAAAAACGAAGTTTGAGCTATTTTTATATGTTCAGTTTTTTTTTATAATTGCTGCGCCGCCACTGTCACGATTTCTAAAAATCATAAACGTCTTCCATCCTTGCCACGGTAATAATACTGTGTAAAAATTTCATTCAAATCAATCGAATACTTTCCACGATACACATTACAGAACGATCTAAAGCAATATTCGTATGTATACATCAGCAAATTCTAAGTCCCTTGGTTTCTGTAAATGTTCGGATGGACCTGAAAAACTGTCATAACGCTAGGTCTTTCTTTCACAGGTTAGTGGACAGCCTATTATGAATACAACCAATTTTGCAGTTTTACAATCCCCATCCTAATTTCACCCCCACCCAAAAAAAAAGTAGAAAATGATCAGGAACACCTAAAATGCCTAAAAACGAAGTTTGAGGATTTTTTTGTTTTTTTGCTAATTACTTCGCCACCCATGCATAGATTTTAAAAATCATAGGAACATTACCTAGTACGAGCCCACAGCACATCGCTGCCCAAATTTCATCACAATCCATGCAGCGGTTACTGAGATTACGAGGCTAGAAAAACGCCAACAGACAGACCAACAGACCGACAGACAGACCGACGGAAATGAGTGACATAAATTTTCGTTATGTAGACATCATAAAACGCCCAAAAAACGTATAATTTCAAAATCGAAAATTTTCGCGATCACAATACTCCTCTCACCTTTCGGTGTGGGAAGTAAAAAGTGGAGTATTTTCAAATACTAATCATTACTTCCAACTAGGATGAAAGATCCATCTCCAAGAAAATAAAAAGCATTCAAATTCTTATTTCAGGTTCTAGAAGATGAAACTAATGATATCAGAAAGAAACTGATAGAAAAGGAAAGAGATTGTGAAAGGTTACATGCTGAACTCAGTACATCCCAAAAAAGGTCAAAAGGGATGCAAAAGAGCAAGTACGTATTCTATTACCACGTGATCTTCAAGAAACTGGATCAAGCAAGCTGTTTGCAATTGGGCCTTTAGTTCTATTCTTTACATTGTTTGACTTCTTATCTATTTCTGAGCTTATATTCATCCAGCTTCTTAAACCTAATTTTTTCCAAGAGCCGTCCGATCATGTTGTCCCCCTCAATACTGAAGCCTTAAGGCCTACTGTATTATAACTCCCCTCATTTACAGTATCCACTTCACCAAAATGGATCCCTGCATAAGTTTGTGCAGTTTTCCTACTGGTCCTGGTGCTGAGCTGTAGTCCATTGGTTCTCGCTTGGGCTTCGTACTCACAGAGCACATGTAGGGCTGCCTCAGTCCCTCTACCACATAGTCTTCAGTTGAAGTCTCCATTGTAGAGTTTCATTTCATTCAGGTGTTCCTTCAGGCCACAATGTCTCATGAGGAGACCCATAGTTATTCGAAGCTGACTCCTACTCAAAGAGAGCAGTGTTTCAGCTGTTTTCTTGCATGGAGCTTTAATGAACGTTTTGCCATGACCGCATCGCAACAAAAAGTTCAACTGCTCCTTGTACTGATGTTTCATCCATTCTACGACCTAGTGTCTGATTGTGCTTTTAGGCCCCCCAGGGCGGGTTCTGCTGCAGTGTATAGAGCAGACGAGCCTAGTCTCGCCAACTCGTCCGCCTTTTCATTGCCACTTATGCCTACGCCTGAGTGTCCTGGCACCCACTCCGAGTTACTTTGTTGTGTTCTGCCAGCCTTCCCAGTTTTTGAAGGCATTCCCAGAGTAGCGCAGACGTAATTTTGGGACCTTCCAATGCCCTAAGTGTGGCCTGACTGTCTCTAAGTATCGCGATCCTCTTGTCTTTGTAGGATCGCTCATTGTTTATCCTTGCACAATGCAGGATGGCTTACTCCTTTGACTGGAATACCGAGCGGAGTGCCATGTCTAGTTCCTCTTCCGAAGATTCCCGCTCCTGTACCCTGCCCGGTCTTTGATCCATTCGTATACCAGACTATTTCCCGTTGCAGTTTGTTTACTTTGCAGAGTTTTCGATCTCTAATTATAGTCTCGAATCTCTTGTTGAAGACGTATTTCGGAGTTATGTGATCCTTTCTAGTATCCATTATGGCATGCCCCACATATTCTGCGATTCGGTTGTGTCTAAGATCGTTGTAAATTCCTCTTGGTGGAGTTTGTAGTCTAGAGTAGCCCATTCTCGCCTCGCCCATTATTTCTAAACCTATACGAAGTGATTTAAAGTTACCCTCATGTTCATTGTCGAACGCGCGTTTAGCTACCCTAGATTTATCTAAACCTTAGGAATAACGAAGGCGATTCAGGGAACTAGAGTCAATCAATTTTTTATGTGTATAGTCACAGCTTTATCAATTGTTTCTGATTCAAGGTCTTTGGAACTTGATCAACAAGCATTGGATCTAAGAAGACAGTTGCAGGTAATAGAGCAAGAAGCTTCTGTTTTAAGAAACAAAGTGCAAACCTTAGAGTCTGAAAATGAAAAATTGAGTGCTGAGAACAGGAGACTAACACTACTTAAAAGTACAAAGTCAGCTAAAGCAGATAAAAATCTAGATAAATACATAGACCAAATCGCTTCATTAGAAGTGGAACTTGGTGAGAGGGATGCTAAAATTAAAGAACTAGAAGCAAAACTAATTAGTGGTGCAGGAAATAATCCAGGAGTTGAGCTAAAGGTAAGCGCAGAAATTTGACATTTGTCAAGTCACATTTTCAAAGACTAACTAATTAAGTTTTCTCTTCAGGATGACTTGAAAAAATTCATTCAGCGAACACCCAAAAGAGTAACTACTTTAACTTCCAAAGATCAACTGAAAAGTATGGTGGGAGACTTAGAGAAAGAGATTGAAGAAATTTTGATAGCTATGAAGCTCAACGAGAATACTAAGATCAAATTGGAGGAAGAAATTAAGTCTGCTATGAAAGACCTAGAAGAACTGAACAAAAAGTACGATTCTGCTAAGAAAGATCTTGAAGCGGAAAGATCTAAGGCTGGTAAAGATACAGAAGAGCTGAACAAGACTCTGAAAAAAACCAAGGAGAATCTTGAGAAAGTAACAAAGGAGAAGCTGTCACTTGAAAGTCAAATTGATAAAATGAACAGCGAAAAATCTAAGTTCACCACCGAAAAGAAAGAGTTGGATGACGAAGTTGCGAAATTGAAGGCCAACATTAGTAAGTTCATATCCAATCCGATATAGAATTTGTATATCCCTTTGCTGTACCATATCAATATTTTTCAGAGTCATTAACTAATAACCAAGATGAAACAGATGCTCTTAAAGCTTCCCTAGTTGCCAAAGAAAAGGAAATTAAGAAGTTGAAAGAAGAAAAGAGCAAAATAGCCAGTGAGGTAGTAAATTTCAAACTAATTATCGTAAATCATTCAGAATCTTTTTCTTTCAGAACTCAGAGAAAACCAAAAAGGTAGCTGATTTAGAAGCGCAGTTGGGCTTAATCAATGAGGGCATGAAAAGGTTACAAGAACAAGTAAAAACCGCTGAGAGCAAGGTATGTTATTCCGCTACTAATAAGATGTTATTTGTATTACCACTAATTATTTATCGTGTATGACATGTTCTGCTTGAGGCAAGGGCGTAGCTAGGATTTCATTTAGGGGTGTCAGACACGGGTATTAATAACGTCAGGGGCGTAGCGAAGGGGAGGTTTAGGGAGCCAACCCCCCATGAAAAGTATTCTTGACACTTTTTTTTTAAATAAGTTAATGTCAGTAATAGTTGATATTGACAGAGTCCAAAAGAAGACGATATTTGTATTTTTTTATTTGCTCTTCAAAGTACTGATAATTCAGTCCAAAGGTTGCACGGTACAAAAACGTTTATATGGAAACCAGTTATTTTTTACATTTGCAGAAAATTTTGAGGTTCTTTGCAAAAACGTTCCAACAGTTCACCTGCAACTTTTTTGTACCAACTCTCTGTGTACACGGAAAAGAATATGTCTGCTTTCCTTAAGGTCTAGTTCCCTAAGGTTTTCACTCCTTTGTTCCGCCGCAGGTTATACCATAGTTCGGCTTCATTATTGAAAGTTTCCAAATGGTGGTATTAGCAAAAAAATGTGATTTCTAATTTCTATTTTAATACCAACCAGTGACATATTATTCAACATTACACTGGGATGTAGTGACATCAAACCAAAAGTATACAACTTTTTATCAGCAAAGCGCTGCTCTAGTGTTGATATAAGGTATAAAGGAATCTAAACAAAGAAGAAAAATAGATTGCTTCCAAAAATCTCCTGGAGACTCAGACCGCTAGTTGGAGCGATGTTGCAGAACTTGGAAATAAGTTCTAATGGCACTTGCAGTTCTGGCTGAACCGAATTACGATGATCTTTTGAGATAGACGTTATTCTTTTGATACGATTTATGCATATGTCCATGTTGATAATGTTTGAGTGTAACGCATTAACAACAGATTCCAATATACTAGAATCTTAGGCTATCAAACCAACGCATATAATGAACTCACACAAGGTTAATAAACTACTTCCTCTCAACTGTTGACTATAGAACTGCTAGCTAAATGTTTGATTCGATCGGGCTCGTAGCATGTGGTTACCCATTGCCTACTAGGGGGGGGGAGGCAGCTGCCCCCCCCCCCCCCCCGCCCGTACCTGGCTACGCCCTTGGCTAGAGGAATACCTCCAAAAATATTCAAGCAAAAAAGAATTAAGGGACATACTTGAATCCCTATCAAAAGAATTTACTCAAAAGCAATGTATATTTCGCTTCCAGTTAGAGAAAGAGAAACAAAAGGCGAAAGTCCTGGAGGCAGATAAATCCAAATGGGACGAGGAGAAGAAGAAACTGACAAGTCAAGTAGATAGCCTACAAGAAAGTGTCAAGGGACTGGAAAATATAGTAGAACAGAAAGACAAATTGATCAAACAATTGGTAAGTCAAGACATGTATTTGTTGATTTCATCAAGTGACGCAGTAGAAAGAAATTAAGGGGGGAGGGGAGATTAAAGGTAAATTATTTGGATATCTCTAAGTCTATATATATTTTGTGCATTTGAAATGTAATGTGTATTGTTTATAAGACTGTAGTTAAATCAGAGATATATAATCAACTTATCGTAGGAAGTAAAGAAATGTAGTCAGCTTCTAATCTTCAAAATCCTCAAAGCATTTCTGTTATAATGATTTGGAAAATATTTATCACGAAAATGCTGAAAAAAGCTTTAGTTTAAAATTTAGTTTTCAAAGACTCAATTTATATGATGCAACACTAGCTCAAATTGGTAACATGGGATTCATATCGTGCCTTATTTCTACTACAATAATGGTCAAAAGTTTGTTCTCATATAGTTGGAACCTACGTTTCTAGGAAACTAGACTGGCAAAAGAAAAAGAACTTTTGTCTAAAACAAGCCTAAAAGCTGAGGAGTTGGAAAGCGCGGAAATAAACAGACTAAAAGATGAACTCAATAGGAACAAAGCTCGTGTTTCAGACTTTGAATCAAAATTGGAGACTTCTACTAAATCGCACAAGGCTTTGGAGGATAAGCTTACCAAAGCCCAAAATGAATCCAAGAATGCTAAGTTAGAAAATGAAAAAAAAATCAAAGAGCTAGAAATCGATTTACAGGTAAGTAAAATTCGATTACATTTTGTTAGGAATATCAAATATGAACATTTCAAAACAATATACCGTTATCTGCAAATCTAGTATGCTTCACAACGTTTCGGTTTATATCTTCTAAATTCAATTCAAATACATTGACGGAAACTTGTATGAGTGTATGTTTTCGACTGATGTTAAGTGAATATTTTCCATTAGTCGGAAAGTTGTGAAGCGATATACAATGAAGATCCTTTGTAATCTTCTTGTAATGTATGATTTGTCAAAAAATCTTCAACCGCGTCTAAATTACTCTTGGTTCCAGAATGAACGTAAAAAGCTGGATGTGGCTAAAAGCAACCAAGAAAAAGAACAGAAGAACAGAGAACTCGAACTATCAATTTTGAGGGATAAGATCCGAAAATTAGAACAAAATGGAGGCGGTACACCAGAAAGCAAAGCGTTACAAGCAGTAATTGAAAGTAAGTGGAATAGGTAATGAAACTAGAACTGGGCAGAACTTGAAAGTTTTCAAATTTTTAAAAGAACTTACAGTACTTGAGAACCCTGGAACCTTCTTGTATCATAATGCCTAGAATTTGTAATTGAAAAAAGTACTTCAAACTCCCTCAATGTACTTCTATCGATTATAATTGTTATGAAGCACCATTATATTATTAAATATAAAATATTAAGTAACAACATCAATTAAAAAAGTGAGGAATGTAATGTAGAATCTAAATATAAATTAAGATTTCGTGTTTTTCGCCTTATAAGACACCCTGTTATCACGAAAATATTTTGAAACTGGGCACCTTAACGTTGACTATATTGTATTTGTATATAAAATTTTTCAGTAATCCTCCAAACTAATGATAGAATGAACGCTGTACTCAAAGATTTCTGGAGCAAGTAGGTATACTAAATTTTGTAAACTTTTTCCAGAGCTAGAGAAAACCATAGCATCTGAAAAGCAAAAATATAAAGATCTAACAGCAAAATACGAAATCCTTGAGGAGGAACATGTCGTTACTAAAGCAAAACTAGTCATGGAGAAAGAAACCATTGAGTCTCAATTCAGGAATGTGAAAAAAGAAATGACACAAATTGAAGGAGAACTTCGAACGCTCAGAGAAAATTACAACGTGAAGCAAGATACCTGGATCAAAGAGAAACTCGATTTAGAGGCCCGGCTAAAAGAGATGTCAAAGTCATCTCTGAAAGGAGGAGAGTCTGATCGGCAACGACTCAAAGCTTTGCTCGAAGAAAAACAATCAGAATTTGAACAACTGAAGAAAGAACATGATAGTATTCATGATCAAATGGAGTACATGAGACGAGAAAATGACGAACTTAAGAAAAAATTGGATGATTACGATAAAGTTAACAAGGTAAAGACTAAGAATTAATTAAGGCAATGACAATGGAGACCCGATTAACCAGGCTTTTAGGATATTCGAGTAATCAGAAGGCAAAATAATTGTCTTCTATGCCTTATCCACCGAACAAACGGAGTAATCATGCACAATATATGTAAATTTTTACTGTATGGTCAAGGGTTATATGCACACCGTCTACAAAACTGCATACTGAGAGCAGTGATGTTATTATAAACAGAAAAATTAAGTTCGATTTATCCGAGTAAAACCCCAAAATATGGGTTTGAAATAATTTTTTACTCCTTTTCTTCAGTTAATGCAGTATAGTTACGATCTCATATTGTTTTGTGACTTTGAAAACTCGGTGTTTTTTGGAATATAAGTGATTGATTGCCGTACGTTACATATTCCCGAAACCTATACAAAAGCAATTTCTTGAACAAGATTTGGTTCAAGTTGTGGTACAAGATTTGATTCAATTTCTTGAACTAGAATTCGAATGAAAGATAATCTGAAGTAACTAGTATTTTACCTGTATTACATTTACACAATTCAAGAAATACTTCAAGAATTTGAGCATACAGACCGTGTTTGTGAACAATTAGGTTTCATATCCAATTTCTTGTTCCATTTTTTGTTCGATTTCGTGCCCAATTTCTTGTAAAAGGCTTAGTTCAATTTCTTGTACACGAAGACCGTGTCTGTCAACAGTTTCTTGTCAATTTATTGCTAATTTCTTGTTCAAATTCTTGTCTAAACTATTGTTCAATTTATTGTTCAATTTTGTGTTGAATTTCTTGTTCGGGTTCTTGTCCAATTTATTGTTCAATTTCTTGCCCAATTTCTTGTTCGATTGTTTGTTCGATTTCGTGTCCAACTTCTTGTACAAGGCTTGGTTGACTTGGTTCAGTTTCTTGAACTAGAAGTCAAATAAAAAATAATTTAAGATACCTAGTAGCCTTTATTACATGTACACAATTTATTGTTCAAAAAATACTTCACGAGCATAAAGACCGTGTCTGTCAACAGTTTCTTGTCAATTTCTTGTTCAATTTCTTGTCCAATTTCTTGTACAAATTCTCATTCAATTTATTTTCCAATTTCTTGTACCAATTATCATTCAATTTCTTGTACCCGATTTAGTTCAATTTCTTGAACTGGAATTTAAATAAGAAATAGTTTGAGATTTCTAGTATTTTACCTGTGTTACGTTAACCCAATTTATTGTTCAAGAAATACTTCAGGAGCCTGAACATACAGACCGTGTTTGTTATCAGTTAGGTTTTGGGCGCCTAAGTATATGGTATGACTTCTCGTCCAATTTGTTCCCCAATTCTTTGTCCAATTTCTTGCTCAATTTATCGTCCAATATATTGCTCAATTTTTTGCTCATTTTTTTGCTCAATTTCTTGTTCAATTCTTGTCCAACTTCTTGTCAAATTTATTGTTCAATTTCTTGTCCAACCTCTTGTTCAATCTTGTACAACATTTGGTTCAATTTCTTGAACCCGATTTAGTTCTATTTCTTGAACTAGAATTCAAATAAGAAATAGTTTGAGGTATCTAATATTTTATCTGTGTTACGTTAAACGTTAACACAATTTATTGTTCAAGAAAACTTCAGGAGCCTGAGCATACAGACCGTGTTGTCAACAGCTTGGTTTCGAACGCCTATGAATTTAGTAAAAAAACCTACCTCGCGCTAAGGCATGTATGGCTCAACGCTCCACACTATGTACTCGATACATGCACACATCGATTATGCACACTATCCACACTATCTCAAAAATGAGTCGACGAATAAAAAATGTCTTGAATCTAATTTACAGACATTTATTCTCTACAACTGTTACGAATAGAAAAGATGTTATTTGGAAAATGATCGAGTTCATCAAAAGATCTGGTATAAAAATTTGATTACGTAGTTGTTAGGTATTCCTGTGTGCTTCTCCCATGTAAACTTATAACCTCCTATCCGTGGCCTACCTCCTTGTTATGTCTACAATAAATGCCTTGACGGGTCCCTAGGCGAGAAGAGTGTGTCCCTCGTCAATTAAAATATCCCATCCTTCCTATTAGATTAGGTTTTATGCAGAAGATATTAGCCCTCCAGTTAAGTTTCATTTAGGAACTTGAGGTGAACCAGGTCCCACTGCGCGCAGCATCATAAAATAGTTAAAAAGAACAAAAGCTTCTGTTGAACTTTTGACTCGTAAACAGAAGGTTCACTTATACCCTCTGGTAATTATTGATCTCCCAACATAACTTCACCTTTGATGGAAAAATAAAACTATGAAAATTCTATGTGGCTATTATAAACGTGCCTGGCGAATGGGAACAAGCCCCAGTGCCACTTCCAAAAAAAAAAAAAAAACTGTTACGATATTTTTTGCGACCTTCGACTTGAACACCTAAGGATGCTCACACGTTGGCATACCCCTTTTCACCGTGACAGGGATGAGAGCTAATTATAGGGTAAATGAAAAAATTGTTTAATCACTCTTCATTTCGTTATAATTATATAAACTATTGTCTATTCTCCCATAGAAATTAAACCATATCAATACCCTTATACTTTTCAATCATGGCTAAACATATGCTGATTTGTCTTCAAAGAAATATAATGGAAATTACATGAATCAGTTTGGCTCCATTTTTGATCTTATAAGTCCAATAACGTTCAACAGGTACAGAGGAACATGAGCGCTGATAGCAGTGCAATGGAGAAGGAGATTAAACAGCTGCGCATGAAGCTCGCCAGTTCTGACAAGAACAAAAAGTCAGACCTAGCTGAGCTCAAAATGAGATACGAGAGTCAACTGAATGCTGTAAATGGAGAATTGCAATCGCTACAGAATCAAGTGATGAGGTTCAAGCGAGAGAAAGATACGTACAAGCATATGCTACAAACTGCACAAAAGACTATTGGGGAGCTGAAACAGAATCCATATTCACACAAAGAAGCCCCTAAGAACTACGACGAAGTAAGCTCCTACTCTGCTACTTGAAGGACATTTCTAACAATTTCATTTTTCAGCTGGAAGAGTACAAATCGAAAGTAGCAACACTGGAGCAACAGATAAGCTGCATGGAAGATGAACTGTCAGAAGCTAGACTAGAAGGCTCTAGACTAAAGACAGAGCTAGTATCTGAGCGTTCCACCTGGGAAGTGAAACTCTCAGAACTGCATTCCAAGGTGAACGAGCTAGAAGAAGAGAAAGTGCTGAACAGCGGTAGAACAAAAATTGTTGGCTTGCGGACCAAAATGGAACTAGCTTGGCAGAAGGAAAGGGAAGAGCAACAAAGGCTACTCCAAGAGACAGCAACCTTAGCCAGAGATCTAAGGCAAACCTTATTCGAGGTCGAAAGAGAGAGAGACAAGGAAAGGTTGGAGGCGAAAAGAAAGCAGGATCAATTCAAAAAATCTTCAGAAGAAGAGCAGGAAGAAAACAAAAAGAAAATCACTGAACTACAATATGATTTGCTAGAACTCAGAGATGCCCATGCGAAACTTCGAACTACCAACGAAAAATTAAGGAGAGAAAAGGAAAGATATGAGAGGGAAAGAGAAGAAATGAAACACACAATCAATGGACAGAAGAGAGGAGATATTCAAGATGAAATGAAAGTCAACAGGTAAGATATAACACTTCATAACGAGATATTTGGACTTGACGGCTTAGTTCTATATGTGATAGAATTTCTAATTACTATCCTAAGAAAGCAAATTTGGAATTTGAAACAACGAGTACCTATTAAAAAAATTCTTGGGTCGATTTTGATCAGTTTTTGCAACGGATGGGAATCATAAAGCGTTTTAGGGTAAATATTTTTTATACTACTGTTACTATACTTATTTTCCAGGATAATTGAACAAGTGGATACTTTGAAACAATTAGCCCCAGAGCTATTTTTCTCCAGAGAGAACGAAGCTCCATACACACCTACCCCGCCTAGACGCACTAAGTCAAAATCTCGCGAATCATCGCCTGCCATAGATAGGAGAGAGTCATCATTATCCCTAGAAGACAAGCAACAGCAGATTCAGTACGTCATGCAGAGACTGGTTCATGCAACTGAGGATATGAGAAAGATCCAAACAGATGTTGACAGAGAAAGGGTGCGAAGAATGATGGGGGCCAGAAGGGCAACCTCCACAGAACATGAAATAGACTCGGAATACCGATATAGACAGCCGCAGTTGAGGAAGCGATCAGAAAACAGTTTGAAAAGGAAAAGTTTATCATTGGAACATACAACCCAAGCCGAGCAAAGGATCTGGACCAATAATGACAACAGTAAGTCGTCATGTAATGGTTTTTATATTGTAACGGATTTGTTTTAAGTGAGGATTCTAAAGATGCCAACTCCCGAAAACAGGACCAAACGATTTGGACCAATAATGACTACATCAACTCACGATAGGATGCTATTTATATTGTAATGTTTTGATTAAAATTAGATTGAAGGAATTTTAATAATTCTAAACCCTGAAATGCCTCCAGTACTTCAGAGACAATTCATGTTTCCGTTTTTTATCATCCATCTTTGGAAAACAGATGCACATGGATCTTGGATCTTTCTCTCCAACAAGAAAGACTTCTTTAAAGAAGTAAAGATGAACTTCTTGTAGACTTTAATGTCCATAACGAAGCTTGGCATAAGTTGAGGACTAATTTCCTGTTTTTTCGTATCTCTTGATATTCTATCAGTCTCTTTTTTGCCCTCACATCATAGGTCAAAGTGATATACAGATATACACCGTGTCCCAGGACGAATCCCGAAAACTTTAAGGGATGATTTCTGGCACCGACTTATTACATATTATGATTAAATTATATATTTATTCTTAATAGCAAAAAAGTAGAAATTCCCTTAATTAGATCGCGAATTGGTTAATGTGTGGGCCTCTTTATCATCTTCGTATCGTACAAGCAATACAGTATATAATATTTGCTGTAAACAATCGACAAAAACATTCAAAATACCCATTAGCATAATCTGACCTTCTCCGTTTTTGCAAGGAATTCCCGAAAGTGAAATAGTGGGTCACACACGTTTCAGTTATCTTTACAACTAAACGTTGATTTATCTGAAACAGATGGGAATTTCAGAATCATACCTTTTGATATCGGCTTGACATTCCGAAACCTAAGTGCGATTTCTTTTTTCGGGATTCGTCCTAGGACGCGGTGTATTTTTTATTTTGTGATAATCGCAGTTTTCTGCACTCTTGTCGATCACTCTGTTTATCCGTTTGTCTGTGTGTATTTGTCTGTCTGTCACTGTTTTCTAACCGCGTGGCCTCAGCAACGGCCACACCAATTTCTATGAGTGCTTTTGGAGTTACTTCCGTGAAGTAGGTACAAAGAGTCAACGGCAGCTTCGCCTCCCCATTACTACTGCGGTTATTATGTTTTAACTTATTTGTCAGTCAGTATGTATGGTCAGACAAAACGTTTCATTGTTCGAAGGTATGTCAAGTCTCAATTCTTTGGAGCTGCACTCGGATATTGAAACCAGCAAATCGAGGAGAGACGCAAGCTTGGACAGCAGACTCTCTTCCGGGTCAACTCAAAGTGAATTAGGAGAGAAGAAGAAAAAGAAGGGCATCATGGGCAAGTTGAAAAAGCTAACGAAGTCGAGGAGTATCGATGACCAGGATCCCGAGAACTTTTCACCTACCAGGCCACTTTCTTCAAAGGTATTTTGATGCTAATACTTCAAAATTTGTTAATCTACTTATCTCGATTTTTTATATCAGACTAACTCACATGCCGATAGCAATGAAGATACTAGAGGCAGCAAGAAGGATTTGAAGGAACGACTTACAGGGATATTCAAGAAATCAGGCTCTTCTTCTCGAAGCAACAGGTAAGAATTGTAAAGTTAAACTTGGCAGATCTCTCTCCAATACAAAATACATGGTAATTGTAATAATGTCTACTCGATACTAGTATAAATATACCAATACTGGTCTATTTTTTTTTAATAAAATTCCAAACGCAAAAACCAAAAAACTTATTATTATTATCCATATAAAACTATTTGTAACATTTGTTTTTCAGTGTCGAAAGAAGACATGAAACCAGTTCTATGCAAAGACCATTGGTGAGGACGACAGAAAGTAATGGGAATCTGAATTGTAAGCTTTAACCTTTTCTAAAACCTAGGATTAAGTGTTAAACACTGAAAACGAAAAAAAAACTTTCGATAACATATGAAACGCGAATATTTTCAGTAGAAATAAGTGACAGGTACTCAAAGAGGCAACAACGTTTGTTGAGGGGGTTTCAGTTTCGATATTAACTTTTATTTTTCTCTACCTGTATATTTCTAGAGTTAGGTATTTACATACCTAACAATGTAACAATAAATTCGTTCTAGATTCAAATTCTGTCAAAAATACCGGAAAAAATCTGACGCACATTATCTGAAATGATACTGTGGTCCAGAGACCCGCCTTGCTAAAGTACGAGATTTTTTCCAACAGGTTTTAACAGGATTTGATTTAAATGTTTTTCATTTCTGTCACTGAACCTCTGAATGAAATTCCAGCAAACAGATAAGGTGCACCCACTGGATTACATTTTGGAGAATGAAATCACCTGGTGCAATGACTGTGTGGAAATAATACAAGTATTATTCACAAAACCATATATCTATTTAATTACTCATGATGGAAGTTTTAAGTGAAGGAGTGGCGAAGAATTCATTTTTACCCTGAATTAAAGATATACTAAAACTAAACGTTTTTCTTTTACAACCCTCATCAGTAATTCCTTAGAATAAGCCCCCATCAGGTTTATATTTGAGTGAAGTATTTAAATAAAATAAGCCTAAGTATTAAATAAAATAAGAAAGAAGAAAAATTCAGCCTTAGTGCATCAAATCATGTGGGCATATCCTAGTGTGCACTTTCTTTCATATAGTTTGTGTGACTATAGGATTGACATTCCATACCACAACTCGTTGAAGACAGATACTGAAACTCATTCTGATATAGACGGTTTGGGTGAGCAAGATATTTTTGTAACATTTAGGCGTTTTTAAAACTAACTGCAATAAAACTATGAATAGTTAACTTAAATATTTATTATGTCAAAGTAAAAAATATAACTGTCCATCTCTTTAAGTTGCTACAAGACACTTCCGGACAGTAAAAGGTAAGTACAATAAAACTATGCATAAATAACTAAACTATTTATTTTTTCAAGACATGGCTAACCTCCCTAAGCAAATCCAGAATGTTTTCTAGAAAGTTCATTCACTGTACATACCGAGCCAAACATATCAGCCTAAAGTTATCCAGAGGGATTTGTTCTCCATCTAGGACTGGAATAATTTTACTTATATTATTTATCTAGTCATATATCATCGACAATAGATTCCTTCAAAAATCCGACTACTTTCCTTTTACTCAACACCGTCAAATCATCATGTCCTATATTCTGAGTTATTATGAACTGCACTTAGAGGATTTCCACTTTTACAAATTAAATTCGTATGTGAAAAGTAGAGAGAAAATCCGGAGCTCTAGTTATCACATGTTCAAATTCCATATATGAAAGTTTTCCGTCTCCGTCGACATCAGCTTCTTCAATCACTTTTTCAACGATCTGCTGTCGATCCTCGGGAGTCAACTCGTGGGAGTTTCTCGTCAGGAGTCTCAACGCTTTATCTATATCTTCAGGACCTATGTGCTCGTCCCCGTCGAAATCTGAAAAAATATAGCTGGCTAGATTTTTTGACAGCTAAGTGGCCATGGCCACTATTAGTAGTAGCGAGATAAGTAGACAAGCATGTATTTAGAGGGGGTCCAGGGGGTCCGGACGAACCCCCCCCCCGAAACGTTATATAATGCTTCCTAAAAAATGGAATCCACAAATTTTTGAATCCCCCCTCCCCCTCGACGAGAACAAATTTAAGATGGCAATCTAATCTAGACCCCCCGAAAGGGACACCCATAATCTGGACCCCCCCCCAAAACCAAATCCTGGATACGTGCCTGTAAGTAGGCCACCTCCTTTGACCCTTATTGCCAACAGTGGGGGCTCGTGAGATTTTCTTTGAACATCAAAATATCTTTTGGATTTAAAGGTAGATATAAATGAGAAAGAGAATATAATAAATATGTATTCATTCAAACATTTTTAGATCTGAAATAAAATAAAAGCTTTTACGATGTTTCTTTACTATATACATGGTTTAAACATTTAAACATTGTTTAAGTCTATCCTTCTGATCGTATTTGAAGCAAATTTGTCAATAACAGCTCCATTGAAGTTTGAAATTCCATCTATTTTTTTCCAATTTTTTGCTCTAATATAGAGCTAAAATTGTTTCGTAAATACTCCACCGTGAAACGGCTCATATTTAACAATATACTAATTCGAATAGTTATTACAACATAAAACCCTGGGAACACAGATTACTTGAAAACTCAGAGTCTTGAAAAGCAGACAACGGAGCACAAAAAAATGTGCGCATCATCCTCTTAAAATTTGCGATACCCCCTTTCCCCGCTGGTATAGGAATACTTACCAAGAAGGTAAGCCCCGCCTTCACTACCGCATGTGCGATTGCCGAACGGCCGTCGCACAGCTGAATAGTCGGCTCTAGTCGGGTCAAACCGGGGAACCCTAATTGGTATCAGCGTAAATAAAAATATAGGGAGGTTCAGGCGTGATAAAAAATAAATATTGATTTTTTTATTTTTAAATGTTTTTGGGGGTGCACGTGCTCATGTGCTCTCATGGACGAGCCCCCTCTCATTGCCAACCCCATGGAACCAACTCTAAAAACTTTCATGGCTTTTTGTCGCACCTGCCAGATCGCAAGTACCAAATATCTGGAGTTCAAGGTTGCAATAAAAGACACAGTTTCCCAGGAAGAAAAACGAAGTTTCGTCTCCTTCCCAGCATCTGAAGCAGTTATTAGCAAACAACAAAAAATGTCAAATATCCCTAAAACTTTGTTTTTAGACGTTTTAGTGGTTCCTGATCATGTTCTACTTTTCTTTGGGTGGGGGTGAAATTGGGATGATTGAATTCTATAATGCGTAACGCGAAAATTATTGAATGTATTTTAATGAAATTTTGAAACAATATTACTACGGCGGCGAGGATCGAAAACGCGTATGTTTTTGGAAAAACCTATTGCAGAAACCAAGGGACTTAAAATTATCTGCTGTATACATATGAGTATTGTTTTAGACCGTTCTGTATTATTGTGTAACGTGAAAGCTTTGAAACGGTTTTAATGAAACGCGTATGGTTGTTAGAAATTGTGTCAGTGGCGGCGCAGCAATAGTCATAAAACCAAAACTATAAAAACAGCTCACACTTATTTTTTATGCGTTTTAGGAGCTCCACATCGTGTTCTACTTTTTTTAGGTTGGAATGAAACTGGAGTGGTTGGGGGATGGAGGGTTATAAAACTGGAAAATTTGTTGTATTCATAATAGGCTGTCTATTGACCTGTGAAAAAAAAGCCCTAGCAGCATAATACACTTTTTTAGGTCCATCCGAACATTGTCTTGCCTATTACAGAAACCACGGGACCACGGGAATTCTCTGCTGTATATGTTACGGTTAAAGTGTTTACTTGGATAGTTTATACACTAGCTGGATATTATACAAACTATCCAAATGTCTGGTTATTTTGATGGAAAATCATATTTCTACTAAAATAGCTATTAATATTGGTTGGTTTGTATACTATCCAGCTAGTTTATAAACTATACAAGATATGCCGCTAAAGTGTAATACCACAAAGATATCACACATATTAACCAGTATTCCTGGTCAGTTTACAAACTATCCACCTCATTTGGATAAGGTAATCATCTAATATCTCAAGTAATACATAATAACCAACTCGTTGGTTAGTATTTAAATTAACCAACATTAGTTGGTTAGTATGTAAATTAACTAATTTTCTTTGGTGAATTTAACAGAAAAGTGAGGTTATGTTAATGACACGTGCAAGTGTGACATGGTGGTATTGTTTACTGTCGTGCCTTGTAAAATTTGTTTAACAGGTATCTAGTTACCAAAAATGTATCAGCAATAGCAATTTGAAAAGTTACCATTAGAATGTTACGAGAAAAAGTCCCAAAATTCAAAATTAATGAATAACAGAATAATGTACTTCTGTAACATATAAAGAGAATTGGCGATTCCAATTACCGATGAGGGCGCTGGCGTTTGTAAACAAATATGGAGGATAGCAGGTATCCTGCACGCTGTGACACGCTTTTGGAGGAAATGCGTGGCAATGAATGCTTGTATCATAGTCTTTTTTGGAGTGGCAACCATAAACACTACAGTTTGTATTAAACTTGCTAGCCTTTTTGATTTGAAGCCTGATGTAGATGCCATATTCTTGACAATAGCGTATGAAGAAGGTCCGAAGAAATCTTCTAACACACTATATACCAATTAACAAAGCACAAACTCGAAAACACTACTGAACGAAGAAACATAAACGGCATATAAACGGTTAATGGCACGTTAATTGTGTGCCGTCCAAAATTCGAGTACCTGCTTTGTCAGTGTAGATTTTTGCCGCTAGAGGTCTCATCGATTTTTGGAATTGCCAATACGCGAACAAGGACCTAACACTAATAACAAGCATGATTATCATGTAATGAATACTTACGATGTACAGAGAATCGAATCGAATAGCAATTGTATGTTTCATCTATGAATAAACTTTAATTTTGACTAAAAATTATTGTCCTAACCTAAAGTAACCAAAGAGGATTGGTTAGTTTATATTCTAACCAACGAGTTGGTTATTATATGTAGTACTAGAGATATCAGGTGCATAATTTATCCAAATGATGTGGATAGTTTATAAACTGTCCAGAAACACTGGTTAATATGTGTGATATCTTTGTGGTATTACACTTTAGCGGCATATCTTGTATAGTTTATAAACTAGCTGGATAGTATACAAACCAACCAATATTCATAGCTATTTTAGTAGAAATATGATTTCCCATCAAAATAACCAGACATTTGGATAGTTTGTATAATATCCAGCTAGTATATAAACTATCAAAGTAAACACTTTAGCCGTAACATATACGTATACGATAAGTATTGCTTTAGACCGTTCTGAATTGTGTAACGTGAAAGCTTTGAAGTGGTTTTAATAAAATTTTGACACAATATCTCTACCGTGGCGAGAATAGAAAACGCGTATGGTTGTTAGAAATGGTGTCAGTGGCGGCGCAGCAATAGTAGAAAAACCAAAACTATAGAAACGGCTCAAACTCCTTTTATGCGTTTTAGGGGCTGCAGATCGTTTTCTACTTTTTTGGGTGGGGATGAAATTGGAGTGGTGGGGGGGTAGAGGGTTGTAAAACTGAAAAGTTTGTTGTACCTATTCGTAACAGGATGTTCAAATGCCTAGCGGCATACTATACTTCATGCTATGGGAAAATAATAAAATGGTACCACCATAATGTGTGGGAAAGACTGAGTCAATCAACTTGACTCCATTTTTTCATAAGAAGATTGCAAAATTTGAATGTATAGCTAATCCAGTTAATATTTTGCATTATTTTTGAATCTGGGCTCCCGACCGTTCAATATTTTACTAAATCGTTTAAACGACGTTTTTGCTTACAATATTCAACATATTCTTTCAACAACGTCGTCAAAATGGACCTCAAGTTTATTTTTTGCCCAAAAAATTAAGGGATCTGAGGTGGACCTCTCTTTTGCCCCTCTTTTGCTCCTCCTTCTACGCCTATGAACTGTGTACTGTGTGATAACCATACCTATTTTGTGCTGTGTGACATCCCGTAGTGCGGAACTGCGGAAACCAAGTCCTCCAAACAGCCATCCACGCAAGCATGGCCGACTTTACTCACTAGGTCGGAGCATGAAATGTGGCAACACTGAATCAGCGGGCCGAGTTTTTATTTGTTGTGATGTCATGTGTATGCTTCCAGAGCAGAAAATACGGTTGGAAGGTGATTATTAATGTGTTTCTAATTATTTACCTGCACAAACGAAACTATAAAGATAACAAGATGCCTGCAAAGCGTGTAGTACCAGGTTGCAGCCCAGTAGAGGACATACCAAACCATGGCCCAACATAACCTTATTCCAGAGTAAAAAGATCGTGGCAAGGTGATTTTTAATGTGTGTCTACTTATTTACCTGCACAAATGAAACTATAAAGATAAAAAGATGCCTGCAAAGTGTGTAGTACCAGGTTGCACTAGCAATTGTGCGTCCAATAAGGGACATAAACAGAAGTGGGTGAAAGGTATTCCTCGGAAGGGCTGGTTATATTTATAAGGATAAAGACAATAATTTACAAACATTTGAAAGGCTAAGACCTATTTTAAAGCACAATGTGGTACCTATAATGTTTTCTGGACCTCCCAAATATCACAGAAAAATACAGTTGATAGAACTCATCTGGGCATGCATGTGGGGCATACCTACGAAAGGATTTGATAGTGAAAGGGAATCAAGACCAGCAAGAATGGCTTCACAGTGACCTAATAGTGAATTTTTCTAGCAAAAGTGACAATTTACAAAGTAAATTGAGTGTTCATTTAAGTGGAAGAGGAAGTGGCAGCAGGAAACAGGTTGCGTTTATTTTTATTTTGTAGTGTCTGACTGTGATGAAACAGACATCAGATGTAAGTGGTATTAGTAGCAGTAGTTCTGAAAAGTATTTTTCTTAATTTATTAACCCAGATGAACTCTAATATATATAAAATGTAACAATTATTCTGAAACTATAGGCCAACTATTTGACAGCTAGGCCACGTTGCCACATCTAAAGCTCCGGCCTAGTGTAGAGTCGACCATGACGCAAGTGATTCAAGCTAGGCAACACTCAATTCATTCTTGTATCCAGTATAATGGTTGCGTAATAACTCTTATAAAATGCAAATGGTTCAAAATTGTCGTAAATTATGTATTATATTATTTTACCATGTATTTTTCTGAAAAACTATGGTACAAATACATAATTATAGTACGCCTGGCAACACTGCGGCAACCAGTCAGCCACACTATAGCTAAATTCAGATGCACACGACATCCGACGCCACGACGGTACGAAACTGTTCCTATTGGTTGGAGTATTTTGATTTGACATCATTTTGAATATAGGATCGGTTTCGTACTCGGATGTCGCGTCCATGTGCATTAAGCTTTAGGCGTGCTTCTCCTTTATTCACTTACCATAAATCCGAAAAGCATAGAACACTTTTATATCCCTTGAGGCTTGTTCACTAAAAACTGAAAGCATATCTAAAAAATCTTCGAACGACAGATTCCCCTTACCGTCTCTCGAAAACACCTCACATATTCTTTTCTTGAAAGGGTTTTCCTGAAAATAAGGATAGATTCATAGATATAATAATTCAAAAAACAAAAAAACGGTAAAACGCTTTCCTTTCATGAAACAGGAAACAGTCTTTGGATAGGGTTCAGTTGTCCAAACATAAAATAACTTACTCGTAGCTCAGGCATTTTCTCAATACTATCTTCTAATGGTATTCGTACACTAAGCGCTTCATTTTTCTTTATTTGTTTTGGTCGGAGTTCCCTAAATCGCTTGAAGACCCTTAAACGTAAGAAAAGAAATCAAAGCTACGATAAAATATTTTCTTCAAGCCTATAGAAATATCTAGTAGTAGTGGTTCTGAGTCGAAGGTAGAGCATATTTGGTCTATTTTGAACACTAAATCCTACATGATTTTTTAACAGCCCCTTTCTGTCAAACCTTATCAGATCTTATCTTACGATGAAGGTTGGCATGTCGACCCAGTTGACTAAATATAGTAACGAACTCTATCGTGGCACTTTTGCAAGTGCGTATTGTGTAAGGCCTTCGCGGCCATGGTCCGATTAACTGTTTGTTCATGGGCTGTTCGGCCGGCGTCGACACGATCCATCGCCTTGGCATCGGTGCGCTTCGCTGCTTCACGTTACGCCAACAACAGTGGTTGGCATCCTCAGAAACTGTTACCTGTTCGGCGTGTTCCGAGGAACTGAGGTTTTACTGATGGGCTAACCAAACACGATGGATCAGAGAGACAACCACTCAGAATACTGAATACAGGAAAATTAGGGGAAATTGAATATTAATTTGGCCTTTTTCCTTTTCTTAATAAATTCAAGGAAATAAATAATGAGATAATAATAAAACTAGCCATTCTCTTCTCTGTTACTTTAGAATTAAATTTCGATACTTTGTATTATTATTTTTTGTGAAAAACAGGAAGCATGGATTCCTCCAAAATGCCACAAAATAGTATTATTATTATTATTTCAATGGTTATGGTTAACTTTTAGTGGTTAAGAAAAGAAGGCAAAATATAACAGAACATGAGATGTTGCTTTTATTTACCAGTGCTACCTAATTATCACACGATAGTCAAAGGACTTTGTTCAAAGGCAAAGACTAAATAGGTTTTAAGGAGAATGTTCTATCAGCCTGTAGAGTATTTTATCGACCTTCATAAGACCATAGAATTATGTTATTAGGAAAAATGCTACTTACCTTAATATTTCTTTTCTGGTAAAAAAAGTGCAGTCCTACAGAACAAACACACATATCAGATCATTAGAAAAAACGAATATGACTAAACATTCTGTTTACCTGATAATTTTCTAACTGGCTTTCTGTGAACGTGACTAACTTATTCCCCATCGTAATACATGAACGTAAATAGTAAAAAATTCAACGAGTGGAAGTACACCACCCTATCCCTATGGCAACTAGACGTAGGCGCGGCTATCCTTAATTTATCAAATATCTATACTCATACGGGGTGAATCGGAGAACACCCTTCCAGTTATCATTACAAAGGCACGCAAAAAAAATCGAAAGTTTCTGGAATATCAGCATTCAAATAGCAGTCACATATGTTCAAGTAGGTTGAAAAGCTTATATAACATAAGGCAAGCTTACACATAAAAAACCAATGAATCATAACTAAAAATGTAGGTATTTCGAATTATCCATTGGCCTGTGGATAGTTTTTTTTTGAGGGTATATGATTAAAAAAGTGTTCACCGGCAAGCTGTTAGATTTTGTTCTTCATTTTCGTGTTCAGGTAACTCAGAGTCTGTTCAGCGGCAGCTGCTTTTTCTATAGAAAACACTTGCTCAGATACAAATATACCATAATATACCTAATAACGAGGGAGTCCGCTATAACCTCTACACCCATCAGCCAGTTTATGTTGCTTTGGTTTAACAATTTTCAATACTGTAATTCTCCGTAATTACCCGATATACTATACTATTTTTAAATCTTCCTTGGAAACCTTGGATCTCTAATAATTAATCGACAGCTTCCAAACCTTTGTAGAATCCCGTATACCATAATGATAGTTAAACGTGTATTATTCATTGTTTATATTTAAAATTCCAACGTTTTAATTAGCCCTATTGCACTTTTGTGATAAGCTATATAAACTCTATTGTATATAGATATCAATAATTCCTTTCGTTGAATAAATTCTCTTTGTCGATTACAAAGAACTGAATGAAAAAAGGTCCAAGAGGCTGAAATGAGTGTTTTTAAGATTCCCAGGCATATTCCAAACTGATTTTGATTTATGAAAAATGTTAGTAAAAAATATGCTTTGAATCAACTTCATATTCAAAAATTATTATGTTTTAAATAATTTTTAAGGTGATTTGCCACAGCTTTGCCCGTGAGAAACTTCTGACATCACAAAAATAACACTAAGGCGTTCCCATCATCCCATCGTTATCCATCAATATTATTGAAATATTGCGCTGATCATGCAAACTGAAGCGATTTATGTGTAAAAGTATTTATAATACTCACTATTTCTCCTTTATTTTCGCACAGGAATAGCAGGAAATTCACATCACACACAATGCAAGGAATCACTTATCCTATTAGATTAAAATCACAAATTAATTCTTTTCAAAAACTAGGCACGACCTAGGTACTTTCAAACTTCGAATTTTATAAACAGTCTTCTGGCTCCCTGCAGTGTTGTCATGTCGTAATTACGCAGCGCTGCCAGTTGGTGTAGAATTCTACAATTTTCGTACTAGAATGTGGCATAGAATAACTATTTTTGTAGAAAAGGTGTAAAAACGGTACCAGTAAATAATATGTGTTTATGTAACAGACTAACAGATTCTCTCTCAAAACTGGTGTCATATATGCATTCCAAGGAGAAAAGTGGTTGCATTTCCACTTCATCATCTGACTGTGACGAAGTGTGGTTGGATATGATTGTGTTGAAACTGTTGGCATCAGCCATCAATGTGCCGTCATAGACATTGCTAACCGTACCTATTTTGTGGACATTGCATTGCTGGAATGTGCCACGTAGGTAGGTATGCCCTTAAATAATAGCAGCCGGTGTGTAAGAACTGCGAAGCTGCAAAACATACCTAGAGTCAGCAATTGGTAATTTTTAGATGTTTATCTAACAAATAAGAACAAGAATGCTTCTCAAAAATCCATATAAAATACTTATCCAAAGGCAAAGAATACCGCAAGTTTGCGGCAACCAGCCGAACATGGTGTATGTGCTGCCACCTATTCATGCTTAATGAAATTCATTCAAACGGTTGTAACGATGTCTTTCCCAAAGTTACTCGAACAGAGAATCACTGCCACTTGTCACTGCAATCTGTCACTGATGTGTCAAGTCAGGACTGTCAAGTAGATAGAATCGTCAAGTGTCAAAGGGAGGTGTATTCGTATCCGACTATTCGGTAGAATTCTGACTGATGATGCAGTGTGATGTGCTATTTATCAGATTATTTAATTAGGATGTTGTTTCCTGGAAAATTATAATATTATGCCGTTTCACTCATAGATAATAGTATTAGTGAAGGCCCTCCAGAACCATGGGGAAGCTACTATCAAAAATCTTCGGTAATAAAGAGATGAGAATCCTGATGCTTGGTCTGGACGCGGCTGGCAAGACGACAATATTGTACAAATTAAAATTAGGACAGTCAGTAACTACAATTCCAACAGTAGGCTTCAACGTAGAAACAGTGACCTATAAAAATGTGAAATTCAATGTGTGGGATGTTGGAGGGCAGGACAAAATAAGACCTCTGTGGCGCCACTACTACACAGGCACCCAGGGTTTGATATTTGTTGTTGACTGTGCTGATCGTGATAGAATAGATGAAGCACGACAAGAACTTCATCGTATCATAAATGATCGAGAAATGCGCGATGCAATAATACTCATTTTTGCCAATAAACAAGACCTGCCAGAAGCTATGAAACCCCATGAAATTCAAGAAAAATTAGGCCTCACTCGCATACGAGATCGGAACTGGCATGTTCAACCAGCTTGTGCAACCAGTGGAGATGGTTTATATGAAGGGCTTACGTGGCTTACAAGCAATCACAAATTATAGCATCCAGGCACACCACATACGTTTTAGTACACAATTAAAAAATGTCGCTATTGTAATATTCGTTTTGAGAGGTGATTTTTCAAGAAGTGGTACTGAGTTATCCGTTCAACATTCCAGTTGCCAGTTGCTGCTTAAGTATGTGCTGTATAAGTGGAAGTATGATCATTCTCATCATCACCAGTGAAGAATGGTTGTGATTGTTTCAGACATCAGACCAGAGCTCTTAAAGGTTACCTCCTTTCTACTGTATATAAATCAGTTCATATTTTGTATCAATTTTGTTTCATATTGTAAATTATTATTGTTGCTGCATTTACAAAATGAGCATTAAAGAATTTGTGTCCTTTCGGTGTAAACATAAATTCATACTTATTCATGAAGATGTAATGATTTTGAAGTAAATTGTACTGAGTAAGTGAATTTTAGGGTGATATTTCTTTCAACGTTTCAAATTTGTATGATGAATTAGTTCATACTCCAAATATATTTATTTCTTACTTTTATTTTTCTTATTATTTCTGATTTGTTAATTCAAACCAAAACACATTTATTGCTGAAGACTGAATAGATATAAGATATTTTTCAGCCATTCAAAATATAAATTGTTATTATTGCAAGAAATTCTTAATTGAGAATGCAACACTATATACATTTATAATATTATCTAGGTTATACAGATTCTCATTTGTTCCATCATACAACTAGTGTGTACAAACTCTTATGCATTCAAGTATTGCAAGATGTGAAGTTATTATAACATAATAATGTTTATATGAGGATGTATAAGAGTTCATTCAATTCTTTCTTTAAACTGGTTAGCCCCAATATAAATCATAGATTAGAAGCCAATGCTTTCTGGTACAAATGTGTGTGAAGCATATATGTAAGGTATATAAGATACACATAATTTCTTCAATTTTATGATGCCCTTATTTAGATGTTTTTTGCTTTTTTAAGATGCTTATACTTTTTTGCTGCAATCATATCAACTGATTCATATTAATTTCTACCAATTGAAAAAGTTCATGTATATTGTATTTCAAATTTTACAAATGAATCTAGCAAATTGTTTCATGTAAGGATGCTACCTCATAAATGTTTTTCAAAGAGTTAGTAGCTGTTACTAGAGTATGTCACTTTTATCACCCAGGCACTCTAACTCTGTGGAAATGCCATGTGCTGGCAAATGTTTAGTATCTTATGTTCTAACCCTATGAATACTACAAAAAAGTAAACAAAATTACAAGCAAAATTATATGACTTGAGTTTGGCATAACCCATTTGATTTTTCTGGACATAAAGACCTGTTCAAACCATAATCCGAAATCGTCATACCCCAGAACCCAAAGAGGTGCAGTCCTAATTTCATGGTAACAAAAAAGTCAATTCTGTTGAATACATTTTTGTACTGTGTTTTTGAAAACTTTATTATATTTGAATTGGGGGATATGTGGTTCTCAACAATTGCTTTGGATTGGATTTATTAACTTGTGTACACATTACTTGTATCTATAATCTTATTTATCACATTACCTTTTGAAGCAAGTGCATAATTCTGATCACACTTTGGATACTATTAGAAACACTCACTTATTATTGTGGCAATGTACAACAGATAGGTATTTGTTTTTGTCTGTTGATGAGGTTATTAAATTGAACTTTAAAGTACTCTTAACACTGCACTTAGACAAGACAGTTCAGAGAGATTTTGACTGGCAGATAGCAGATCACATATGCCTACTTCTGATCTTTGGGCATAATTTACCCGATGTACCCATTGCAGAATCTTGGCAACCAACAGTTTTTTAGTTTAGTATTACTAGCTATGTAGGAAATAATTAGAAAAATAAAATTTCTAGTGCAATGAAACTAATTTGCTTAATATTTCCAGCAAATCTAAACTACCTATATGGCTATATATTTTTGTTCAGCTGTCTTATGTATATGCTTAGAGTATATTTTTAGATACATATTATTTTATTTAATATACTCATTTTATTGAAATAATATAAATATATTTGTGTATTTATTTTCCTCATTAGTGTTACTTGCAAGGCACTAAGCACAGGGTAACTGATTGCATTTTAACCACTTGTAGTCAATTCCTACAGCATAATAGTTTTAGGCACTGATAATGGAGTTCTTTTTTCAACTTTGTAGTTCACAAAAACATATTTCTTTGAATACATCTCAGAATGGAAGTTTGTTAATTGCAAATTGATTTTTGTCAAACATTTTGTACTTTGAGAGGCCTTGAGGCTGAAAAGTTAATGTAAAAAAAAATATTTCAAAAGATGTTTATAATTATGAGCCAATGAAGTGTGATGGATCACAGAAAAAACATAATGTACCACATATTTAAAGATTATAGTTTGTTCATAGTGCTGCTTTAGTAGAGAAAAGGAATCTAGATTTGACAATTACTTCCACTCGAAATATATGGTAATAGTAAGTGAGTTTGTCCTACATTTATCAGGTTATACATAGGAAGCAGAAGCCCTTAAGTATCAGATTCAAATAAGCCACACAGACTTGGCCATATGAGATAATGTCTCCATGGGCATAGTCCTACCTTGGTAACTTCCAACATCTTCGCATCAAAAGTTGGGCCTTCCTTATAAAAGCTTATTACTTTCACCATTTTCATCTTATACAATTATGAAAGATGGTGAAGACTTGAACTTTTATACAAAAGTTGCAAATTCTCTTAAGACACTGGAGATAGTAAATTATGCATTATGCTAATGTCATGTTTGGTGTCCTGGAGTATTCAATCACTTTTTGAATGCTTTACCTCTTTGGCAAAACCTTGAGAACATTTTGAAAGCAAAAATTCATATTATCAGTTTCATAGATAGAAGCTTTATTTGACATGTGATATTCTTGTAACAAAAGAAAGTTCAAACGAAAACTGACTGGAATTTTTGAAAGAACTATAGGGTCTATCATTTAATACTTTTAAAACATTTTTTTTTGTACTTCAACCCTAAAACTCACCCTCAACTTGTGTTTTTAAATAGCACCAAATAGCTTTTTCTACACAAATTAAGTCCTTATATTATTTTAAATCTTGCAGTATCTTTGATTTCATATGGAAACTAATTTTTTTTCATAAAATCATAAGCATAACATAAATAAATTAAGAATTTGCTTGAAGCAAAAAAAAATAAAAATAAAACTAATTGGGTCCTGAATGACCTATAAAACAAGCTTTCGAAAACAAATGTATTTTTTATGCTTTCTTATTACGAAAATATTACGCCTCAAACAAATGCTCATTTTATTTATCTTACGTTAATGACTACGAAAAAAATTGGTTTGTCTATGAAGTCAAAGGCACTATAAGATTTTAATTAAAATAATGACCTCATTAATGTAGGAAAAGCTGTGGGGTGCTATTTGGCAAAAAAATTAGGGGGTAAATTTTAGAGGTTGAAGTAAAAAAAGTGTTTTGAAGGCATGGTATGATAGGTCATCCGGTACCCTTGAAAGGCCCACTTACTATTTTTTTTTATCTGTTTTTGTTACGAAAATATTATGTCTCAAACAAATCCTTATTTTATTTACTTTATGCTTATGACCTTACGAGAAAATAGGTTTTTGTATAAAATCAAAGGTACTACAAGATTTTAAATAAAATAGGAAAATCTATTAGGTGCTATTTGAAAAAACAAAGTTGGGGGTGAGTTTTAAGGGTTGAAGTATAAACAATTTTTTTGAAAGCATAATATGTTAGACCCTGTAGAATTTTCAAACACTCCACGCAGTTTTTGTTTTGAACATTTTTTTTGTTACGAGAATATCACATGTCAAGGAAATTCAGATTTCAAGGACACCCTTTATTGATATTTTGACTGCAGTATTTATCTCATTGAATAGTTAATAGTACTTATCATTGATATCTGAAACATAACATTATTATAAGGTAATAGTAAAATGTTGGGGGGTTTCTATATGTTAAGTAACATTGAAATTTTGCATCTCTATAGGGATCAGTGAAAAATAGGTACATGTCTCAAATGTACCATGCTTTGTTATTCTTAGTAGCATGAAAAATTATCTACTGCACAGAGCACAGATATGAGTTCACTATTTGTTGCAGACTCATGGTCAAAATTTAATTTGTCGCCCTGTGATACACATATTTATTCACGTTGCCAAATTATGTTTTAATTATAATTTGATTAAATATAGGTACACATTATTATCACACCAGGAAAGAAAGTTTTGTCTTGCAGTATTTATAGATCTATTTAAAACACAAAATATTATGAAAAACTGTAAAAACATTGTAATAAAATTGTTTCATTTGTGTAACGTCTTTAAACAAGATAATTAAATTATAAAATATTTACTGATTTTTATTGAACAAACACTGCCACCCTATACAGGTCTCATATAATTTACAATATTTCATTGTTCATCAGCTGATGTTTTGTTTTCTATTAATGGCAGCCCAAGGTTTAGAGATAACAGAATTGATTGAACAAATACTAAATGTACAGAATGTCCCAAACCATATTTCAAAAGTAGTCTCATGCTTTATACACCTAACATGTAACACATTGCATGTACAAGTCACAAATATAGATATACAATACAAGGGAGGAGTTTTATCCTCCTTTTGTATCTATGCCTCAAAATGAATATATTTCATGATCAGGCATATTTAGAAGAGACTGATGGCATGCAAAGGGTCTTTGATTTCTGAAAGTCCTTTTCAAATGTAGAAATAAAAAGTTATGTTCATTATTCTGTTCTTGATTGTTGAAGCGAATTTTTTGTGGACCCAAAGGATCCCAGACATGTCAGCTAATTTCCAGTATTTCCCACCCCCTACATATGCTGCAAGTACCAAATAAGAAACATTGGAAGAAAAATCATAAGGACTATTAGAACAATTCTACGAAGCCTTATAGGATTCTCAAAAATAATAAAGGTTGTTATTATTATATAAGAATTTCATCAACATACTGTACCACTATTTCAGCTATGCATGACCTCCAGACTAGCAGTGCCTCAGAGCTAAGAGAGAGAGAGAGAGAGACAGATAGATAGAGAGAGAGAGAGAGAGACAGATAGATAGATAGATAGATAGAGAGAGAGAGAGAGAGAGACAGATAGATAGAGAGAGAGAGAGATATAGACAGATATGGAGAGAGAGAGAGATATAGACAGATATGGAGAGAGAGAGAGATATAGACAGATATGGAGAGAGAGAGAGATATAGACAGATATGGAGAGAGAGAGAGATATAGACAGATATGGAGAGAGAGAGATATAGACAGATATGGAGAGAGAGAGAGATATAGACAGATATGGAGACAGAGATATAGACAGATATGGAGAGAGATATATAGACAGATATGGAGAGAGAGAGAGAGAGAGAGATATAGACAGATATGGAGAGACAGATCTATCTGGACTGATAGCTACACAATGTTGAGAGTGTTCAGACTTATCCTACAGTACAGGAAAGCTAGAAAGGTAAGTCTTGGTTGCTAGTACAATCACAGGATCAGCCAAAATGAATAACTGGCATACCATACAATTCTATATTAATAAAAACCAGTATGCTGACAAAAAATGGGTCTGTTTCAACAGTGCATACATGCGATTTAATGCACTAATAGTGAATAGCTAGCTATTACAATGCAGAGTATTTCCATTAGAAATTAATCAAATGGAAATGCTCTAATGATGTGGGAGTAAAAAATTAGGTAATCAGTAAGACACCATTTATATAGAAAGTATTTATTTTATATCCTTTCATAAAAACATGGATAAGTTATTGTTTTTATAACCACACAACTTTGGCTTGAATTGTAGCATCAAACAAATTGCTTTCAAAAAATCTTTCAAAATTGTTGACTGAGGTACAACAGTTTGACTTCCATTTAATTCAATTGTAGGAATAAACCTGACAGCTGGATTCAAAGAATGTGTCCTTTCTCCAAAGGTTTTCAAATATTGTGATCCTTTATCACTGTTGGCACATTGCAATATGGGTTTAAAGTCAATATTTTGTTCTTGACCACACTGTAACATCAATAATCATAGAAAATGCTTTTTCAGAGCCTAAATCTTCAAAAACTGCATCAGATATGTCTAAATTTCCAACTCTCAATTATTTTTGGGCTTATTAAAAAACCCCTTTCTATCTTTGAAGCTTTGAAGATATGACATTAATCTCTTATTTAGCAAGAGATAGATCATAGGCGTAGTTAGGTGGGTGCTCGGGGGGCGTAGCCCCCCAAAAATCCAAAAATAATTTGTTCTGTTAAGTTTATTGTATCTAGGGCAGGGACTTGAGCCCCCCCAGATTCAAGGACCTAACTACGCCTATGAGAGAGATATCAAATTAACCTGGGGAAAGCTCAATAAGTCCTAATTATTATATTATACTATTCTAAATAAAAATTTTGGATTACATTTAAAACAATAATTTACCTTCTCTCCAGCATCATCTGGGATCATGTTGTCTTTTATCATACAAGCAATATACTTTAGTTGTTCTAATGGGTTATGCACAGCATTTATCACACAGGCATGTATTTTATTTGCAAAACATTCTGTCTCACCATGTTGACAGTGAAACTGCAACTTTCCATCTACTATGACTGTCTAGAAAGAATTATAAATAAAATTGTACATTATCTGTATAAGCTTAGAAACTACTGCCAGTAAAGTTAAAATAGCATACTTATTACAAATCTTGAATAGCTAAATAATAACAAATTCTGAAATGTAATGACCATTTTTGTGAGAATTTTTAAAAGCATGAAACATACATACCTCAGCCTTTCCATATGGTACAAGATCCAAAACTATATGATTTTGGAATTGTTCAAACACTGGAAGCAATTGAAATATTATGAAATATTTCGAATCTGGACATAGGGCTTCATAGTATACAGATACCCGTATTCTTTCGATGGCAATGTCAGGCTCCAAATAGGGTTCATCTGTGATAGTGAAAAACTGAAACACCTTGAATAAAATAAATACGACTATGGCCAAAATTAATATTTTAGAGTATCTTTGGTTCATATTTAGTGATGAATTTCTACAACTTTGATTAAAGCTACATATTTCTTTTAAATTAACTTCTAGGTTCTTCCCCGATACATATTTCAGTGAATCAAAGTACCAGACGTATCAGAGTCGGAGACAATCAAGAATCAAGTTATAATCATCATATCACATCCACATAACCTAAAAAATTAGACAATTTTCCAAACACGGGACTTGGGACTTCCAAATTTGACACACTTTCGTTGACAAACGTCATCAATCATGGCCGACTCTACACTAGGCCGGAGCCTTAGATGTGGCAACGTGGCTTGGCTGTCAAATAGTGGGCCTATAGTTTCAGAATAATTATTACATTTTATATGTATTAGAGTTCATCTCGGTTAATTAAGAAAAATACTTTTTAGAACTACTACTACTAATACCACTTACATCTGATGCCTGGATCATCGTAGTCAAACACTACAAAATAAAAATAAACGTAACCTGTTTCCTGCTGCCACTTCCACTTCTACTTAAATGAACACTCAATTTACTTTGTAAATTATCACTTGAGCTAGAAAAATTCACTATTAGGTCACTGTGAAGCCATTCTTGCTGGTCTTTATTCCCTTTCACTATCAAATCTTTTCGTAGGTATGCCCAGATGCATGCCCGGATGAGTTCTATTAACTGTCTTTTCCTGTGATATTTGGGTGGTCCAGAAAACTTTGTAGGTACCACATTGTGCTTTAAAATAGATCTTATCCTTTGAAATGTTCACCCACTTCTGTTTATGTCCTTTATTGGAAGCACAATTGCTAGTGCAACCTGGTACTACACAGGCATGTTTTATCTTTGTAGTTTCGTTTGTGCAGGTAAATAATTAGAAATACATTAAAAATCACCTTGCAATGTTCTTTTTACTCTGGAAGGTTATGTTCAGCCATGGTTTGGTATGTCCCCTATTGGAAGCACAATTGCTAGTGCAACTTGGTACTACACACTTTGCAGGCATGCTTTATCTTTATAGTTTCGTTTGTGCAGGTAAATAATTAGAAACACATTAAAATCACCTCTTTTTACTCTGGAAGGTTATGTTCGGCCATGGTTTGGTATGTCCTCTATTGGAAGCACAACTGCTAGTGCAACCTGGTACTACACACTTTGCAGGCATCTTTTTATCTTTATAGTTTCGTTTGTGCAGGTAAATAATTAGAAACACATTAAAAATCACCTTGCAATGTTCTTTTTACTCTGGAAGGTTATGTTTGGTATGTCCTTTATTGGAAGCACAATTGCCAGTGCAACCTGGTACTACACACTTTGCAGGCATCTTTTTATCTTTATAGTTTCGTTTGTGCAGGTAAATAATTAGAAACACATTAACAATCACCTTCCAATCTTATTTTTCACTCTGGAAGGTTACACTAATGACTTAACAAAAATAAAAGCTCGGCCCCCAATTCAATGTTGCCATATTTCAATGCTCCGGCCTAGTGAGTAAAGTCGGCCATGCATCAATCCTTAGATAAGGAAAGAGAGGGGATACCGCACGCCCATTTGATGCTATATGGATTAGCTGATACCGAAAATGAATAGCTGTCAAAATGCTGGTGGAAAACTGACGGTAGTGTCAAGGTGGTGTTTTTTGCGATATTTAACGTTTTTAAGACCAATAATTGTGAAATATTGTGGTGAGCGTAATGGTGGGGTGTGCAGCTTACCGTTGTAAAAGCCACAGCAGCAGGAAGGAGCCAGGAATCACTTTTCACAGGTAAATTTATGATCTTATTTTTTTGGTGTATCCGAAATTCATGCAAATATCTCGATATCTAGTTCAAAGATATATGTGTATCCGAAATATAATTTGGAATGTACCACTAACATGCGAATCATAATGTTTTTGAGCACGTAAAGTCTAAAAATTATGTTTTTAAGGGATTTTTTGGTTCAAATACAATCAGTTTTCCAGTGGCGTATCTATTATAGCTTACATTTTGAATAGAAATATTATGACTTTGCATTGTAATATATAATATACCAATATTCTTATACAAGGTGTGCATTTCAAGGGTGGCCTTTATTTGTAGCTGTATGAATAATAAAATTAATTTTCTTTCTTCCTCAACAGGTTTCCTAAAGATCTTCCTAGACATGATTTATGGATCAAAAATATGAGGATCGAAGGTTGGAAGCCTACAAGCAACGATAGGCTTTGTTCTAAGCATTTTGAACAGAATTTCCTTCATCAAACAAATCAAAAAGTATATCTTCTGAAAGGAGCAGTCCCCACCATATTTGACGAGCTTCCGGAATACTTACGTCCAAAAATTGTAAGTTATAATTCCTAGCTTACATTGTCTACGCTTAATCAATATTAAAATAATAAACATTCTAGGATTATGATAGATGGATAGATGGATAGATGGATAGATGGATAGATGGATAGATGGATAGATGGATAGATGGATAGATGGATAGTTGGATAGATGGATAGATGGATAGATAGATAGATCGATATACTTTATAGTCTAAGAATTTACAAGATTCTTATTGACAATTGACATATGGGTGATTCTACATTAAGAGGTCACAGATCATAAGGGACAGACGGCACAGCATATTTTTTCTTCATTTGATCTTATAGTAGGATGTTTTATCAAAACAGCTACTCTGAGCATTTCTGTAACGTGGCCAGTTATTTTTCTCATTTTTTGTTGTTTTAAAAGATACCAGGGGAGATATTCTATGCAGGGGAGATACAGCAGGGCAGGGTAGGATAAAATTTGAACAGGGAAAGGACTTTGACAGTAGTGTATAAGAAATAAACATATTTTTACAGAAATAAACTTTACTTAGAAATACACCTAACTATTAATAAATCAGACTTAACTTTCTTAAACAACGTTTTGCTGTTAAATACAGCCAGTCAATGTAAATCAGAACTCTTGAAACAAATGAAAATACATATAATTGTTATATTTTTTTGTGTACCATAAATTGGCATCATAGACTTAAAAATAACATAAAATTTCTTACAAATCAAAACATTTAATATTCTGAGCTTTGGCTATTGAAATCACAGCATAAATAAATAAAACTGCAATTCTTCATCTCTGCTCATAGATGTCAACACTTTCAGTGAAGCATAAAAGATCCGCTGTCCTTTCATTTTTAAATCAGGCTCAAAGTAGTTTTTCTAAAATCTGGGCCTGGGTAATAAACGAAACGTCTCAATCATCAGAATTTTTTGCAGTATTGTCACAGATTTTACAAAAGACTACCTCATCATCCTCTTCCACCCCAGTACACATTGCTACGTAATGGTATTCAGTTCCCCTGTGTAATAGTTTGACTAGCACAGAACTGCAGTTGCAGTATGATGTTTTCCCAAATGTTGAGGATTGTCCTGCATCTTCATTGCATTTTGTTCTTGTCTGCCATCTTAATTTTGCTTTTTGTTTCTTTAGAGGCTTTAGTTCCTTTTCACTTTCAAAAATTCCATATTGATCCACTAATCTTCCACAAGTTACCATTTTAAAGTCTGCTCTCTTTTTCTGTTGATCAATGAAGTATTTTTTGTACCGTTGCACCTCATATTTCAGTTTAGCTATTTGTGCTGCCTGTTTTTTGATTGTCAAATTTCTTGCTTTTCTAGTACGAATTGACTTTCGCTGTCCTTCCTGTCCATATTTTCTGTTGAAGATAGTTGAAGGGCTTCGTTATTCGAACTCGACTTCTTCGTTGCTTTTCTCGCCATAACTTTTTAGCTTTTCTTTGTTCACGGCGAGTCATTCAGTCTGTATTGCGTAACACTTTCGCGGCCATGATCTGATGAACGGTTCTCGAGTTGTTCGACCGGCGTCGACACGTTCCGCCGCCTTGGCGTCCGCGCGCTTCGCTGCTTGACGTTTCGCCAACACGAGTGGTCGGCATCCTCAGAAGTTGATGTCACCTGTCGGGCGTGTTCCGAGAGTCCGTGGCCGCACGGCGGCGGAACGTGTCGACGCTGGCCGAACAGCCCAAGAACTGACAGTTCATTCAGTCCACAGTCTTGATACTACCTTTCTCTTTTTTCTTGTCGTACTTTTTCTTTTCTTTATCTGTTTGTTATTTATATTTTGCTAGATCATTTTTTATGCGCTGATGTCGTAATCAGAACTCGTGAAACAACTGACGTTTTTTTGCAGGGCGTTCCTCACGAGTCATTTTTTCCTGTTAGCCATTGTACTGTAAAGGAATCCATATGTCAGATATGAGTATGACATTAAAAAACCAGTATTACATTGCAATACTGCTTGCACAAATCATGACAGTATTCCAGTTTGGCCGAGGATTTGGCATATTAGTATCTCCCCTGAACATGCTGTCTTTAACCTGGCATCTTAGGAGGCAGGGGAGATATACCAGGGGAGGGGCTTTTTCGCCAGAAAAAAGATACAACGATAAAACTATTTAGCACTTAGAGACACAAAAGTGATGTAACAGTCTACACACAAATTACAGCTAGTCCAGGAAACTAATGAATCGTTAACATCAATTTTCATGAATTAATAATCACCAGTGGAAAGACAGCGTTCACTGGAAACACTCACCACCAACAGGCTTCTTGGTGAAAATGGCCGCTAGCGAGACTGCATGGTTGACTCGCGCCAAGCTTCCTGCAAACTTCATGTCACAGGCATACCATTCAGACCCAAGTCATCAAATATAAATGAAAATAAACTAGATAGTTCAAAGATTGCAAAATGCCAGGGGAGGAGACGCGAAATATAAAGGACAAAGTTTGCCAGAATATATCTCTTGGATAAGGATACCTTCATTAATTGTACTATTTGGGTAGTGATTAAAATTTATACTAGTTCATGCAATAACTCACATTGAACTATTTAACTGTATTTAAGTGTATTTGAAATTACTGATCAATGACGATATAGTCATGGGACATACCAGGGGAGGGACTTTTTCAAAGGTTAAAGTGTGATTAAGGCGAAACTATAGAAGATACAGTAATGACATTCACCAGCACTAAAGTAGATGCTGAATACTGGGAGCTACTAGCTTTACTTTCAATAAATTTTAGAATATAGTATGTGTTTTTGTTGTGGCCGCTGAAAGTACCTCTTAATGTAGAATCACCCATATAATAACAAACAAAACTTTTGGGATATTCACTAAAACCTGTGAGGAGGAAGTTTGTTATAAATCTTCACTCCATTGTATATAATTGGATCATTAATGAGTTATGATTTGGGTGTGATATTAATTTAAAATCATTCTTATGCCTTATGCCTATATTCTATATTTATGGTCTCAAATTTGGTTTTATATTTGAGTATTAGTGATGACGTTTCCAAAATAAACAGTGCAATAAAGTAAGGAGAAATACGATTACGAATGGCTGAATAACCATTTAAAAATTGATAGCTATGAAAATCAAAAGGCAGCTAACCTCAAAAATGTAATAATTTCTTGTGTTACAGTTACATTATTAAACAACTATATTTAGGTGTGTTTACTCGATACGAAATCAAAACAAAATGTTACTGTCACTTTTCCTATAAGATTCAGTCACTCATTCACATCTACTTAAATCATAAATTAATTTGTTCTGTCTTTCTTTCGGAAATAATGTTTCAAACATTGTCTAATATACAGCTCTGTTATTTTAGGCAAAAGAAAGAAAAAGACCCCGTGAACGTGATGTTCATCCAGAACCATCGCCATCAACCTCAGCTCTGGCTGCACAGGACGACTCTCCCCGGAAAAAGAAACTTAGAAGAGAACTGCTGCTGCAAAAAGATAAGAATAAGGAAAAAACGAAAAAAATCCGTGCCCTTGGTCAATCACTGAAAAGAGCACACAAAAAAGTAGCCTCTTTAAAAATAATTGCTGAGGAATTAGAGCGACAAAATTTACTATCTCAAGAAAATTTAGTTTTAGTTCAAAATATGAGCAAGGTTAACATAGAAATATTGAACAGAAAAATGGGGAGAAATGTTCAATATTCACCTGAACTTAGGAAATTTGCCCTGACATTAAATTTTTTTTCACCAAAGGCATACAACTATGTGAGAGATGTTTTTGACACTTGTCTCCCGCATAACAAAACTATTGCTAAATGGTTTCAGAATGTGGATGCTGAGCCTGGTTTTACCAAGAAATCAATAAATACCTTAAGAAATAAGGTTCAATCATCTGACAGACCAATAATTTGTTCATTAATTATCGATGAAATAGCCATACGGAAACATTTAGAATGGGATGGAAAAAAATTCCATGGTTATGTGAACTGTGGTACAAATTTAAACGATGACTCTAATGCTTTAGCCAAAGAAGCTTTTGTTATAATGTTGGTTTGCATCAATGGAACTTGGAAATTACCTGTCGGTTACTTTCTTACAGATTCTTTGAATGGCAGTCAAAAACATTCAATTGTATCTCAATGCATCCATCTGATTGAAGATACGGGAGCCAAAGTTATGTCAATCACATTCGATGGTGCTCCATCTAATACCGCTATGTGTCATAACTTTGGATTCTTATTTAACATTTCAAATATACAGACAAGCTTCAGAGTTACAGATCACAATGTATATATTTTTTATGATCCATGTCATATGATAAAACTTGTTCGCAATGCATTTGGTGAAAAGAAAATCCTAATTGATTGTGATAACAATTTTATTCAATGGAAATACATAGCGCTTCTAGAGAAGCTGCAAACTAGCGAGGGCTTACATTTAGGGAATAAGTTACGTCGCGCTCATATTATTTTTTTCAAACAAAAAATGAAGGTTCGGCTTGCAGTTCAGCTACTTAGTGCATCAGTAGCCGATGCTATTGAGTATTGCGAAAAAAAGCTGAATCTTGAGGATTTTAAAGGTAGTCAGGCAACAGTTAAATTTATTAGAATTGTAAATAGCATTTTCGATATTTTAAACAGCAGAACCCTAGTAGCACCAGGTTATAAAAAAGCATTATGTCAAAAAAATATAGATCGATCTGCGGAATTTATCAATAGTGCAATTTTTTATCTTTCAAAGTTGAAATTATCTAATAATGAGCAAGTAATCATGTCTAACAGAAAAACTGGGTTTATTGGATTAATAATTTCATTATCAAGTTCTTTAGGATTGTACAAAGAACTTGTTTCTGAGAGAAAAACATTACTGTACCTTCCGTTGTATAAGATTAGTCAAGATCATTTAGAATTATTCTTTTCGTCAATTAGATCAAGAGGTGGCTGGAATAATAACCCAACCGCTCGACAGTTTCTAGCTGCTTACAAAAGGCTTCTGGTTCGAGCAGAAATTAGAGAGGGCGGTATGGGTAACTGTATTCCATTAGATCAAATCCCTATTCTAAGTAGTTCTACAAAAAATGTAAGGTCTGAAGATGTAATTAATAGCAGTTTATCTAACCATAGTTTAATAGACATAAATGAGCCTTCTGATGATCTAGAAACTATTTGGAAGGATCATGACTACATCATGAATGCACCTGTGATAAGTGAATGTTCATCCCAAATTGTGCAATATATTGCTGGTTATGTTTCGCACCAATTACAAAAAACAATAAAATGTGAAACATGTGTCACAGCATTGATTGGTACTAGAGATCGGTTTCTCAATTCCCTAATTGAATTTAAAAGCCACGGCGGTCTGACTTACCCATCAAATGATGTTATCAAGATATGTTTGAAATCGGAACATTTTCTGAGAGTTAATGAAAATTGTATTCACACCAAACATTTTGTACCTTTGCTGATAAGCAAAATAATATCAAGTTTTCTAGGCACCCCTATTTACAGCTGCTTAGAACGTCACGTATTAGAAAATGATGTAAATCATATATATTTTTTAATAAAAGCTGTATGCACAAAATACTTAAATATCAGAATCCATTTTATTGTAAAATCTCGATCACAACAGGACAATCCAGTTCGGAGCCAATTAACAAAAATGATTCTGTTTAAAGGGCAGTAAAATATTGGTAGTTTTTGACCTTCGTGACTGTAATATTGACTGCCATCAATTGTAGGAGCAAGCGAAATGCCACGTTCCTACAAAAAAATTATTTTTGTTGAAGCACACAATACTGAGTTTCACCCAAACTTCCCCATAAGTAAATACATAACTGCAATAAATTAGAACTTACTGGAAGCAAGGGGTTAAGTGATAAAATAGAGTTGTAATTTCTATGTAAGTTATAGGACCTCACCTATATTGAATGAATTGTTCGTTTTTATTTACTACTAGCTAATCTAGGAGTCATTTTCTAATTTTGTAAATGTTTTGATTTTGGATAAGATTAAAGGACCTTTGTATTTCTAGCCCAAAACTTACTTTATTTCATGTCTGAGATAATTTTTATGTTTAACCCCCCAGCTTTTTCATTAATTATTGCCACCGTCGCAAAAAGAAGTTATGTATAAAAAAGCCTCGTTGGAGTAATTAAAAATACTGCTCTTCATTACACACTACAAACAGCAAGTAACAGCGTAACAGCAAGTAGATTTTTTTACTGCATATGGGGACTCCGAGATTGAAGGCATCAAATTCCTCAATCTCGTAAGCTAATCTATAATAACAAAAATGTTTTATTGCTGCTTCTGTTTACAGTATGTAATAGACAGTATTTTATATATAAACATAATGTCAATAAATATAAATATACTATAGGTATTATGTGTTCTTTAATAATAAAAAATTGATTTACTACAAACTACAAGCAGTTTTTTTCTTTCTGGGTAGAAGTATAATCGTGTCTTCCATCAGTCATATACTGCAAATGAACATAACATGTTCATGACTGAATAAAATATATACATTATCAATTTTTATATATTATTGGCCACAAAACAGCAGTCGAATGAAAATCACGGTTACGGTAATGTTAGTCACTTAAGTTTTAATTGTGGATGGCGAAATTGGCCATATAGAAACCCTAAATAACAATATTTCATTAAATTTTATTTGAAAAAGATTATTTCTACAAATAGCTCAACCAGAACGTTAATCCCATTAGTTACGCCACTGGGAATAGCGCTTTGGTGCCATTTGGTATCAGAAATGTCAGTCGCGGGTTCCGTCCTCTCTCTTTCCTTGTCTAAGCATCAATCAAAACTAAGACACCTGTCAAATGACATCAGATTTGTCCCAATCAAGCTGAGTACCGTAATCGGACGGTAACAGAACCGTCTAAGCCCCGCCCACTCCAATGCTAACTATATGGAAATCAGTTCTCAATCGATCCTCAAAGTGTCCCAACCCATCAGTTCTAGAACCGGTTCTAGGATCGTTTTATTACGGCAAATGCGATACTAGCTTGGAAGCGAGAATCAAGTGAGAACTGCGAGGAAAACGAAGGCGGCTGTGCCGAGGACTGGCGAGCAGGAAATCTGGCGGTTGGACGGTTCAAACCTAACCTATTGTGCTAACCTATAAATATTTATGTTTTGTGTTTACCTCGTTTGGCTCGTTTACAAATTTTACAATCGATGGCATAATACTTCGTGATTGCACTTATCTAAACATCCTTTTTTTGGCTAAACTTAAAATCCGTGGTAAAAACGTTAGAATATCCTGGGAAGATTTATCTTTTTTTATATACTAGAAGTTGGAGTTGCTATTTTGCTGGCAGATTTGGATGATTTGAAACTGAAATATGCTTAATTGCTTATGTATCTTCGACACTTTATAACAGGTCAGTATATATACATAGATATATATCGTCCAACTTTATTTTCAAACCGCATAATAAAAGTATTATGTTTAGGTCATATGTTTACTTGTCCACAAAACTATACAGTATTACCATCAGTTATTAAAGAAATTGGAAGGTTAAGCTATTTCAAAAAACAATTAAAAAAATGGATTCAAGAACTTCCCCGCTTCCAAATACATAAATCTATAGAGATTATATAGTACCAATACTAGTGTACTAGTACTAATATTCTACGATTCATCTGATAAGACCTAAATTACCTGGCTATACAAAACACCCTAATTAGACTCAAAATTACAATTATGATCCTTTACCTAGTTATACAAAACATCCTAAGTTGACTCAAAATTATGAGACTTAACTCTTCACCTGGATATTATATTTATTATTACATTTAATATTATATATTCCTTTTGTACACCACGTACAAGTGATGCACTTTTGTGGTAATTCGTTGTTTATGTCCTCGTATTGCTGTTGTTTTATTTGTTTATGTTAATCAAGTATTCTTGTAATGTATAGATATTTTCTTGAGGAATAAACACTATTATGAATATTATTATTACACATACCCACTAATAAACTGATATTTTAGGCGAATCTGCTATACTTAACAGATCAGTTGAATCCTGACTGAATACCTTCTCTTTTGGGTTTGCAACCAAAAAGCACAAATTTAACAGGTGTGAAGCTGGAATGATATAAACCGAAATGCTACAGAGCACAGGTAAAATAATATTTAGCTTAATTGATTTCAAAAGAATGGACTTTAAAACTTTTAGCAGTAGAATGAACCCAGTACAAGTCAGAACAGGAAACAACAGCAGTGTAAATGTTGGGGACACTTGTAACCTTTGAGAGGAAAAGAAAACCATTAAAGTTGTGCAAACTGAGATGACCTGCAATAACATCACAAAACTTTATTTGGAGCATATGGGGTACTTCAAACATCAGAGACTTATTTATTTTTTTATTTTATTTATATATTCCTTACATCCTTACATCAGAGACAATTTGGAAAGACGTGTTCATGCAAACTTCTCAAATATGATCAGATTCACCTAAAATGTTATATGGGGTTTCCAGCAAAAATGTTTAAGAGACTATCATCAGTCTTGTAGAACCCTACATTACTCTAAAGTCAGACTGCTGCCAATAGAGAAGCATATTCAGTTGACTCCGATGAAGTTACGTTTAAATATTGATTTTAAGGATTTGGATTTCTGATTTGGGATAAGTCCAACTACTGTGTCAACTTGTTCTTAAAATATAAACATAAAATGTCATGCAGATGAAGAATTTTGTATTTTGGCCATCTAAAGAGCATCTCAAAAAAATAATGCGATCTTGGTTTAAAGAAACTTTCCAGGAAAAAACGACTGTTATTATAGACTGTTTTGAGATAAAAATAAAAAAACCCTTCACTTGTATTGGCAACTGCACAGTCTTACTCACATTATAAACATGGGCAAATAAACAAATATTTAATTTGAATTACACTGATCAATATGTTTTACCTGTAAAGGATGGGGTGGGCCAGTTTCAGATAAGTGTGTGATAGAGAATTCAGAATTTCTCAAAAAATTTATTCCAAATGTTGTGGCTGAGAGAAGTTTTCTAATGAGGGAGTTTGTACAGCTCTATAGGGCAACTGTTGAAATACCTGCATTTACCTGTGGCCATATATAACTGCATAGAACTTTAGAAAACACGAGCCCTGGCACACTGCAGATCCATGCAGAACATGTTATTGGAATACTGACAAAAGTATAATATCCTTAATGATGTCTTATCTACAGTTTTGCTTAGTACACGTTGGGGAGACCTTATCCTATCATTGACAAAAATTGTATATTTATGATGGGCTCTTATAAATTTATGCTCAGCAGTTGCACCTCTATAAATACAAGTCATCTGTTTTTTTTATGTGAGTATATGTTATATATTTATAAGAAAGGACTTTATTGTAATAAAGTACATGAATTCTAGATTAAAGATCCCAAGTAACACAAAATAAAGTTAATACACAATACCCAATAGAGCAACAATAATATATTTATATAAAATACAATACAGTACAATATACAAATACAACAATAATTTTTATATTTTAAAAGCAGGACTTGAGAGGCAGCCAAAATGTTAATAAACAGTTTTCATATCAAAGAATGTAGTTTTATTCACAAGTCATTAAAAAGAGATGGTTTAGCAAAAAATTTAACACCTGCAAAAAATACCTACATGGTTTGTAATAATTTAATTCTTACATATATACAACTAATGATTGAACTGTTAGTATGTGATATGAATTTTGATTCTATTGATACTGATGTGATATTTGATTATCTTAATAAAAAATGTACTGCTGTAATGAATGATTATGGAAATAAACTTTGAGACTGATAATGTTCCTTCCTATGATAGTAAAATTAGGGAATTAACCTTAAAGCTTGATAGCAGGGCATATAGATATTTTATTAACTATAGTAATGGTAGTAATATATTGATATGGAATAATTATAAAATCAAGCAAAACTTAGTTGTAATTTGTTAATGCAAAATAGAAAGAATAATATGAAAGCATGACTGATAATAATAAATATCACTCTAAAGAAATATGGAAATGTCTGAAAAAAATGTTAAATGACTCTGATGAATCTGGAAATTATACAAAATACAAATTTTAGAACGAACAAGACCAACATTTTTGTAGGGACTGAAAATGAAACCGCATGTATGTTTAATTCATACTTCACAAAAACTATTGAGGATATAATAATCTAGTGTTCATTAAAATTGTGATTGGTCTGATAGTGATTTAATTGTACTTTGAGTGCAGAATTGATTAATTTCAGCCCATAATAATAATAATAATAATAATATATTTCCATGAAAAACATGCAAGATGTAGATAATATGCTAAAAACTCAATTTCTTAAAAGAATTTTTGATACAACAGGATATGCAGCTCTCAATATTATAAATTCGTTTAAAAGGGGTAGTCTTCTAAATAAATTATAGACTACCATTATTCCTGTTGCAAAATGTCAAGACAAATCCGATGTGTCTACATATGGACTAATAATTAACACACTGCCTTGTATTGAAAAACTGTTGGAAAAAATAATTTATAAATAAATAAATAGTCTTATATTTGATAAACATGATCTCCTTGAAAACCATTCTGGTTTTCGAAAATGTCACTCCTACGAAACAGCAATTCAACTCACAATCTCAAAATGGAAACAAACGGTAGACAAGAATGAATTTGTAGTTGTAATTTTTTTAGACTTGAGAAAAGCCATTGACATAATAATGTTAAAAAAACTAAAATATGGTTTTGGAACAAAATTAAGTAATAAAATGGTTTAGGGAATATTTAACCAACAGATTTCAGGATGCCCTAGTGGGTGAGAGTAAATCTTTAAACAAAGAAAGCAAATATGGGGCACCACAAGGTAGTATACTTCGAGCATTATTGTTTATAACGTTTATGAATTATATTGAAGGGCTGGAATTTATCAACTTATTTGCAGATGACACATTAACTGCATGCACTGATGTTAATTTTTTGAACTAATAGAGAGGATACAATGGTTGCTTAATAAAAAAGAAGGTATAGATACTAACAAATTAAAACAACAGAAACTCACAAATTGAAACTGAGCAACAAAAGCAATGTAGATTTCTACTCTTCAGAAAATAAAGACTATAAGTATTAAAAATTTTAAATTGAACTTGCATAATGAGGATATAGAATGAGTAAGTCAAATAAAATATTTTGGATTAATCATGAATCAAACACTTTCTCTGAAGCTTGATTTTGAATATATTCATAAGAAAATTAAAAAAAAATTTTTCACTAGAACTACATGAACATGGCTTTTTATTTATTTAAGCCTTTGTAAGATTATTGTAATACCTCAAATTGATGTTTTTCAGTTAGTAATTGGTTATCATTTGACTACTCATTAACTATATGATAAGATTATGAATAGTTTTAGGTTAAAAAATTGTATTATTCTATTCTATCAGTCAATGTATTATTGTAACTATATTATCTTACATGAATAAACAGTATCTACTCTATCTATCTCTCTACAACCCCTACATGTCCATATTTCATTGGGAACTTCAGACAGTCCAACACATTGTAAATGATACCAAGATATCATGCAAAGTTCTCCGTTACAGCAAATGATTGGTCTACCATCATCAATCAGGACCATTATAAGAGCACCATGTACCATGTAGTAATGGATGGTGTTGACTGTGTGAAAAGTCTACCCAATAGCTCTGGCATGATAACCTTCTAATGAAATAGGAGAGCTTTTTCCCTGTGGTAGAGCCAAAAAGCTTCATTAAAACTGAGTCTCTCAACAAAAGTCCCTTCAGTTGACCATACAATGAAATTGCAGAACTTCATCTCTGTCATGGCCATTTGCTGTTGAACCTGAAGATAATAATGTATATAAAAAATATATTAATAGAACTGCATTTATCTGTAAAAAGTCTCAGGATACCAGTTTGGTTTCCGTAAAGGCAAGAACTTAGTCATGGGTATTCTTAATCTGAATTCTCAGATAATGGATGTATTTTACAAGAAACAATATTCAGCAGCACTGTGAAAGCTTTCGATTGTGTTAGTCACAAAACTGAGTTATAAAAACCCATATTATTTCTACTATATATATATTTACCTGCCACCAACAGAAATGTGCATTATACTTTTTTTGCGGTTGATACAACTATATCTCTTTCTGAAGATAGTCTAAAATTAGCATAATTAAGATCTAAGGCAGCTCTGACAGAAGTATGGTTTCATACTTATGCTCTACTACTATATAAAAACAAAACACAATGTGATATTTACATTGTGCTCAACCATTACAAAAATGGGGGATGAAACAGGCTCAATTGCTTGGGGTGACCCTCGACAGTGGACTCCAATGGGGGTCACATACAGCAAAAGTAGGAAAGACGATGCCAGTGGTATATATGCTATCAGGGGTCTTTCATCACATATTTCAGTATATGTTTTAAAAACTGCTTATTTTGCACTCATACACACTCACATTTCATATACAATTTTGGCCTGGGGTTATTTCTTAGGGGCTCATAGGTTGTTTGCATTACAGAGGAAGGCTGTAAGAATACTGGCTAGACTAGGATATACTGAGGAACGCAAAGATGCCTTCAAGGAATACTACATTTTAACTATACCCTCTTCCCTCTTGATAATTGAAAATTTATTATATATAAAAAAAAGTAATGGTCATATAACTCGGATATACATGATCATGGCACCAGAAAAAAAAAAGTTGGAGCTTGGCAAAGTGTCAAGATGGTCCTGGCTACCGGACAATCAGGCTATATAATAAATTTCCAAATTATATTAAGGGGCTACCTTTAAAACAATTTATAATAAAGGTAAAATGTTAATAAAAAATTAAATTTTAATAGAAAACTGTTTTTTTATTTTTTGGAGGAATTTAGTGTATAATTTTAGTGTTGTATTCCACAAAGTTTTAGCTGTTTTTATTTTATAATGCACTATGACCTATGTAAACAAACCAAGTTTGTATTAACATCAACAAAGGACTGATGATGATGATGTGAGTAGGCCAGTGTAAGAAAAAATTCATTAGGTATCAAATTTTTATATATATGATTTCAATACCATGCACGCCTAAATGATGAACTTTAGAAAATGTAAACTATCTTATGGGGTTTAGGTTTACAGTCAATGTTTATTTTATAAACAAAAAAGAAAATATGAAAAAGTTAGCCACTAGTTTTATTAAACTACCTAGGAAATAGTAAATTCTTGAGACCATCACTGAACCAATGATGAATAAAAATCTGTTGAGTTTTATGATTTGAAGGTGAGAATTTGTTTGATAACCTTGATATGGTTTTAAGTGATATTGCTTATGTTTGTGTTATATTAATTAATAATCCGGACATACATTGACCAGTGATGCTGCCTACAACACATGGTGTTACCAAATACTGAGAGAAGACAAATAACATTGCTTGCCTACCTGGAAATAATACTATGAGTTTTAGTTTTATCCAAACATATCTCATTGTTTATCAATACTGAACAAGTAATCTGCCTCTCAGCAAATTGTTTGAGTATAGATACTTCATTTCTAGACAGCCACTTTCACAGCACGTACATGGCACAAGAGCATCAGGTCATCAGGTGATGCTTTTAGCTAGGCCCATTTTGGTTGAATAACAAGGCCTACCCATTTCATTACCAGATCCTAGTGGTAATGTCTTAACCCTCATGCTGCATCTTTTGTTTGGAAAAAGAATTCCAGTGGATAACATCTACATTTTACTAATCACAATGGTTTTTCTACAGATATTTAACAAACTTGCTTCAATTTAGATGCTATTATCATATCAGCATGCTGATTAAACTAATCACTACCAATTTGGACATATTGTTCTGCAATAGCTGTTGCAAATGAAATGTTTCATATTTCTCATTGTGCAAATTTTGGTAAGGGTTTAATGTTTCAACATTTGGCACGTAAAATTCACTTGAAGATGGCTCCACTAGATGCATCAATACTGATGACGTGTTTGCTTTTTTGAGGCTTTGTAGTAGGTTGACCTAGTCTTCATGAGATGCTGCTGGTACATCTAGATCATGATGATGCAGTCACAGTTGTACCGAAATCCATTTTCTTTAATGGCTCACAGCATACCTACAACCAATAAGAAGATATTGATATTTTTATCCACATATACATAGGTGGAACATGTCAAACATAAGTATATTATGTCCCGTAACTTAAACCTTTGTTGGCTATTAAATCTAAATGTGTACATTTATAAAATGTATCGCAAAAGCTTACAATACATTTTAAAGTACCTGAGACATCCTTGGTACATTCCACAATGAACGAACACCTGTACATGATGAGGTGTTCCAGCTGGTCATCATTCTGCAGAATACAAGAATGCACCAACATGACTATAATACGTCTTCTACTTCTTCTGTACCAGCCATGCAAGTGCAATGAGCACACTCAATGCTTCCATCCTAATTTGCAGTAACCCATGTGTGTAATGGTAGCACAGTCATGTGTTGTGAATGTTTGACCTTAAATTCCACACATTATGCAGACAAAATAAATAAAGTAAATGATGATCTTACCATTGGTAATAAAACGTGGTACCTAGTTCTTAATTTCAATCCCTCCACGCTACTAAAACAACAGCTTCAAATAACTTTTAGCCATTCCAACTTTTGTATGCCTTCCTTTGAGCATTTGTAGGTATAAAAACTGGTAGTCAATAAAAAGATATTTCAGTAAACCCTTATTTGTAACTGGTGGGAAATCGCTCCTGTCATAGCTAATGGTGCCACGATTCAAAGAAAATTTATCCAAACCCAAAGGCCAAAATGCTATCCTTTTTAAGGTAACTTTCAGCTATATCAATATATTCCGCAATTAATTGTTCAAAATATGCACTGTAGGCTATCGTCTCCATCATTTTGTCGGACTACAAATCTCACCACAAATCTGTATATACTTTGATCTTTATAAAAAGGTGGAATTTCAAATATAGGTCATTAGGTCGCTACTCCCAACCTATAAAACCCTGTTTTTCATGCTGACGCCATATTGGTATATTTCAGTCATTTCCACCGCTCCACGGGTCATTTCACTTCATTTCAGTATTTTTGAGGTTAGGTAATGGAGGGGGCTTATACCGATTCCATCCAATCAGATGGTGTTATTTCATGACGATTCTGTTACGGTGATCAAAAGGCTGATTGGGACAAAGCTGTTAGATCGCTCAATCAGAAGCAACGATGCCAGATTCATTTTGTAGTTTATGGTCTACAATGTCACCTTTGTAGAAGCCTACTCCGTGCATATTCAAAATATAGATTTATAAATTTTGTTGACATTTCCATTTTTATAACAACTTAGGAAATACTACTATTACAAGTTAGTATACAAAAGCACTATTGTCTAAGAGCTATCTGAATTATAACTCCTTTGAGAGCAGGCGACAGAAAAGATCTGTCTGTGCGCCATCTAGCACCCGAAGGTAACAGCAAACCAAAGAAAATCGCTGCTAAACAGCAACAGACTTCTTGGCGCTTCCGCTTAGCCTGGCCAGGAGAGCGCGGTTCTATATACTGCTGCATATGAGAGTCGATATACGAGGGTTGCTCTATCTATATCTCCGTCAATCCACCAGTACGCAAACAGCTGTTTCACGCTTATTAGCGATAATCAGTGCGCCATAGGTCGATTGACGGGGATAGAAAGCATCAGAATTTTCATGTCTACCAGACATGTGAAGCATGTGAGAGCAGGCGACAGAAAAGATCTGTCTGATAATCGCCAAAATAATATAAATAAAGTAAAAAGGACACCTCATGGATAATAACTATCCACCAGAGTTTTCCATTCTCATAAGTAGAAAGAGAATAGATACCTTCCATAACAATAATCGCCAAGGTCGCAAATCAAATAAAGAAGTAAATAAATATGTTACACAACAAAAAACAGTAATAATTTAAAGCTTTTTGCAGTCTTTTTTATTTTCATTGAAATATTCATATTTTATAAATGTTGGTTGATGTCAACAGAATCAATTTACCATGTAAAAAATATGTATATTGATTTTAAAACATCAATACATAGATAATACTACTAGCCTATGTAATATGGCATAATTCTTTTTTAGGGGGCGTCTTCCCAGTTTCGCCAGATGTAGACCAAAAACAGAATTTGGCAACGTCGTCGTCTTTTTCGAGGGCGATTTATCCTAGCGCATCTGTCAAACGCCTATGTCACTTATGACAGCTCAACATTGACGTTTGAAAGGAAAATACAGTTTTCTACGTTCGAGTGTTTTGTGTTTTATGACTCCGTGTAAATGCAAAATGGTGGTTGTTGATTGCCCATTGACTTTTTAAAAATATGTTTTTAAATTACATCTAAAGTTTATACAAATCGTAGACTCAGTTAATGATACTATGACCATACCCTAAAGGAAACAGTGGGTGAGAATTGTGTTTTACTGTGCAGCACCTTTATAATTAGCGTTTCTCGTTGTAGTTACTGGGTCACTGGATTGTATGTATTCATTGCATTTAATGTATAAATCAAGTATTTGACGATTTTCTGTATTGTTGTTCCGGTGTTCTTACGTAAAACATTTTGAACGATACTTATTGGGATACGTGGAGCGTTCCTCTGCAATCCAAATGTTAATACAAAAATAAAACGCACAATTTCCGTTATTTATTAAACAATTAGAGGCATAAGTGGACAAAATAATTACATTTATAACCACGACTACGAGTACTTTATTCCAGCATTTTGTTGTATTTCATCCCATAAAATATACGAAAAACTTGTCAGCTACATGTACTGTCTCCAGAAATTTTGTATTTAGAACATGTAAATAAACAAATTGTATGTAGTAGTAGGATGAAAAGTGTTTTATACCTGTTATTGTTTCAGCTGAATATGTGATAGAATTCGAGAGGTTGTATGAAAGTTATGACCAGCCAAAATTCATCATTCACTCAGGTGAGTTATAGAAATGTGATAAAAATCAGTGTATATCTACTATTTTATTCAATTAAGGTCAATATGTACCCATAAGTGTAGAGCAGCCCATCTATGTAACTTTTATTTACAAAGTGAAATGTCCCCAAAAAATGCTTACAAGGGATTACAATTTGTATAACAGTTACAAAAAATAATAAATAAATAATACTTCCCGTTTAGTAAACAAATGATATATAGTTGGGAAATACTATAATACCTAACTAATATAGCTTTTTTTGAGATAATTTGCATTCCTTCAGGAATTTTTAAACATGTAAAATTATGTCTCATGAAGTTGAACTTACAGTTTTATTAAAATGACTTGTAGTGGAACTCATCAATTTATATAGAAGTGCTAATATCACTGCTGTGTGCTGGTAAATATGCAAATGGTAAGCATTATATTTTGATTGTGTACCATGCCTATACATTTTTTAGCAGTACTGTTTGTTGCATCCTGTATGGTTTTGACAAAAAATCAAGATGGTAGATATAACTATATATTTTTAAATGGAACACCCTATGTAGATTTGTTAAAGTATAATTAGCTAGCCATGTTGATGAACTATAGTTTGTTTAGGAATATATTTGAAATTTATGTTTCAATCTCAACCATGCCATGTTAAATATATTTTACATAAATTTTCCATTCTTATCTACTAAAAACTTATCTCTCTTAAATTTGGAATACACAGCACATATGCCAAGGAGATGAAACAAAGTTACATCTTCTTCCTAACTTTTGGAGCAGAGCAATTGTCCAAGGTTATAGTTCAGATCATTTTTAGAAGTTCAAATATCTATTGTATAATAAAATTATAACTTTATCCTATATGACCTTGTTGGTCCTTAAGCATATAGACAGATATAGAATATGTGTCTTTGATTTTGAGCAGCAAAATTAGGGACTCTGTTAAAAAAAAACATTTTGACCTCCACATAGCATTGAAGCCCAAGACCATGGATGTTGTGGTGTCCATTCAGTGTACTATTCAAAACCTTACAACTTTTGCTTGAAAAATGTTGAAGGGTTGAAAGAGAAGAGAAAAACTTATTTCATTCTTTTTGCCAATGAATGAACGGTTCATATCTAAATTTAAGTTACTTAATCTTCATAAAAAGTTATTGCTGGATATTCAGTACCATTTGTGCAAATAAAAATATAGATCAATGCATACTGCATAATGCGTTTATATTTTAGGATATTTTGTTTACTAATTTTCGATTTCCTCATATTTTAAATAAGAAATATGAGTCAGTATTTGAATTCAAAATAAAATTCTACCATAAACTAAAATTGTCTTGCATATTGCTTGTATGATTTCCCTTAATGTAACTGGAACTAAAGTAAGTTTAGTGTTCATGATCTTTAGTTTTTTGTGCTATGCTAATAAAATGTTTATGCCATTACATCAATCGTTTTTTTCATCTTCCTAAAATGCCAAAGACTCCACTGTTTCAGTTGCTAGTTATTTTCCCTTCTTTATTATAATACTATTCTCCCTTTCTCAATTTCTGCCTCAATTGGCTCAATGAAGGTATTACAGAAAATGATGAAAGCATACACAAACCTCATTCCCTGCTATGCCCCCAAGACTGATGTCTGGATATGCCCATGCTATCTGCAGTACATATTCCAGCCCTGTACTAGTACAGCATCCCTCTTGATCCTAATACTAGAATTCTATTGGTTCTGGTCTAGGTTTCCCAAAAACTTGTCATCTCTTGTCTGCAGTTCCTTCGGACCACAATCTCTTATAAAGAGATCAGGTGTCTTTTGAAAATTATTCCTATTCAAAGATTTCTGAGTTTCAGCATTTTCAGAACTTGGTGTTTAATGCATGCAACATTTTTAAAAAAACTTTGGCTAATTGAGAACAAAAAATACATAAACTGTTTTTAGGATTGTGATCGATTTAAACAAAAATGGAGAGGCAAGCATTGAGGAATTACAGAAAACATTGTTATATTTATAAGAGTTTCTATTGCGGTATAGAAGTTTAACCCTTTCAAATACTATTTTTTGCGTTAATATTACGTCTTGACGTCCTTTTTCTTTGATATGTTTTTGTATGCATAATAGACTGCCCATTTCCTGTGAAATAAAGTCCTAGTGGCATAATACAGTTTTTCATGTCCTTCCTAACATTTCCTTGCCTATTACACAAACCAATGGACTTGGAATTTTCTGATGTACATACATGCGAGTATTGCTTTAGATAGTTCTGTATTGTATATCCTGGAAATGACTGAATTGATTTTAATGAAATTTTGACACAGTATTATTACCTTGGCAAGGATGGTAAACACATACATGGTTTTTACAAGTCCTTCAGTGTTGGCATTGCAATAATCAGATAACGAAAAATATGGGGGTGGGGCATTGTAAAATGGAAAAGTTTGTAGTATTGATAATAGGCTGTCCATTGAACTGTAAAGGGGGGTGAGTATTTGGTTGCAAGGGGATCTCTGATGATCTTCATGCTATGGGAAAATAATAAGCTGGTATCACCATATTGTGCAGAAACAGAAACGAACAGAAAACAGCTCAAAACAACAGAAAGCAAGCAGATAACAACTGTAAACGAAGAAAACGACCAAATACAACCAAATAGAACAGAAAACAGCCCATAACAACAGAAAGCAAGCAGATAACAGCGCTAAACAATAGAAAACGACTAAACACAGCCGAATACAAAAGAGAAGAACAGAAAACAGCTCAAAACAACAGAAAGCAAGCAGATAACAACTGTAAACGGTAGAAAACGACCAAATACAACCGAATAGAGTCAAAACTAGCTCAAAACGATAGAATGCAAGCAGATAACAGCAGTAAACAATAGAAAATAACTAAACACAGCCGAATACAACAGAAAAGAGCAGAAAACAGCTAAAAACAACAGAAAGCAAGCAGATAACAACTGTAAACGATAGAAAACGACCAAATACAACCGAATAGAACAGAAAACAGACAACAACAGAAAGCAAGCAGATAACAGAGCTAAACAATAGAAAACGACTAAACACAGCCGAATACAACTGTTCATGGTTCAGATGGATTTTCTGCATAGGAGGAAATAGAACTGCTAATTATGCCATATAATACTTAAAGTGGAGTCATGTTCGCTAGAAAATAATTTGAGTATATGTTGATTTTATTTATTTGTTTCAGAGGTACCAACCTTATATCTTCGACCAGCTAAGGCACCCAGATGGGCAGTGGGATTCCTCTACGGCCCAAAACCCTCCCACTGTTCCTGCGAGAGGTGTCAAAAGAATCACGCCAATTGAAGTTAACCGTCCATATGATGACTCTTCCTGGGTAAGTCGCTAGGTATAATTTCTAACGATACTGCTATCACTGAACACAAGGATTACGTAAATTTTGGCATACGCCTCTCCCAAACAAGCTTCCGTCCTGCGGCCTTCCTTTCAAACTTTGCCGTTGTTTAGCTGACTTCTTCGTGTGGTCGCAAAATCTGAGTCTTTTATGAGTAAACATTACAGAAAACATGATCTGGCATGAACACGTTTCGTGAAATGCAACAGCTGTTGGGAAAAAGCTTGGATACCTATTCAGAGCCAGAAAGCACTTCTCTCCATCCAACCTTCTTATGCTGTGTAAAACCGAGAATATTGCTTACATATCTGGGAAGCTGCAGCCCCTACTACCCCTACAATACTTGACGCAGTCTAGAGACGAGCAATTCGATTAATCAGTCACCCGGCCCTAACGCGCCACCCTCAGCCACTTTCACACCAGCGTGCGGTTAGTGACTATTTACTTTTCCAGTGGTATTTGATCGGAACCTGCGTCTCTGAGCTGTCCCCTGTAATTTCGCCACTCACCGAGTGTATTCTTTTATCCCAAGGCGGTAGTTCTTCGTATATTAACACAATGTTGGACACTCTGCTGGCCGGGAGGCTTCGTAATATGGCACCTCAAAACATTCCCATTTTTTTGCGTTTGTAACATGATTTGCGTTATCAAAATATTTTAGGGGTGTTCATTTTTGACACTTTTTTTTCATTTTTGAGGTTTTTGGTGACAATAAAAAAGACGGCTATATCCGTCGTGTCAAATCACAGCAGACTTTATGTTCTAGAATAGCAACCACGGCTATAGCTGTCTGATCAGCGTAATCGTAAAACACATCTTGTGGGAAGAAAAGGACAATTTTCGAGACAAAAGCTAAAACAAAAACAACATTTTATTGTATCAAATTTATAAACAAAAACGCATCTCTCAGAATATAGACGGTATAAAAACAAAAAATCAAATTTATTAGCAAACAGAGGTATCCCCGAACAAAACAGAATTTAGGCACAAATTTATGTTTGACGCCGCTCTTCAAAGCATCTGGACACGCAAGCAGGTTTATTTTCACAACCCTTGCATCTATAGCTAGTTTTTTTGCATTTTCCAGACTTGAAACATTGTTTGCATCTAAGAAAATATGATTTTATTTTATGATCCTCTGGTAGGGGCGGCTTCTCTGGAAAATGTCTCACACGTGCTTCGAGTTTTGTATTGATATGAAACAATATATTCTATATGGTGGACGACGAATATCTGTTTAGGATAAAAATATCTGGTTACCTACCTCCCATAAGTACTGAAAACATGAAAATCAAACAAAAACACACTTGCAATATGGCAGCTATGCACGTGGTCAATGCATCACATTAGAGGTTATGAACAGTTATAGCCGTCGTGACGTTTTACCCATGCATCTTAATACATGAATAGTTGGGATAGCGTATAGTGGGTTAGAATTTGGAAATTTCAGAAATGACGAGCTTCATGTTACGGCACTAACATTGCTTAACAAGGCAAGTATACCGACATTCTGACGGTCGTCGCCGTTCTGCCGTAACAAGCAGATAACTTTTTGACTGATATAGCCGTCGTGGCGTATCACGATCACTCCCCGCAGACGGCTATAGCCGTTGTGTCCAACAACGTGTTAAGAACCAAACAGTATGGCCACACCTTTATTTCTAGAGTGTCCAGGGCTTGGAACAGACTACCGGGAGATGTCTTTATTAAGTAGCTAGTATTGGCATATTCAAGTCCCGCGTTAACAAATTTCCCCTAATCTAACTTCGTCATAGTAGTCGCGGTACTCTGGTATTTAGGTTTTTCCTTCCCAGCTGCTCAGTTATTAAACACTTAATGGACCAACTATCTGACGGAAATGACAGATTTTCATAGTATAACCATGGTGTAAAACCAAAAATGATTTTTTAGAAAACAATATAGAGTGTTCCTGAATTTCCTTGACACGTGATATTCTCATAACAAAAAAAGTTCAAACGAAAACTGAGTGGAATTTTTGAAAAGACTGTGTGGTCTATCATACCATGCTTTTAAAACATTTTTTCTTTGTACTTTATCCGTTAAAACTCACCCTCAACTTTTGTTTTTCAAATAGCACCATATAGTTTTTTCTACACAAATTATGTCCTTATATTATTTAAAATCTTGCACTACCTTTGATTTTATACACAAACTTATTTTTTTCGTAAAATCGTTAGCATAACGTACATAAAATAAGAATTTGCTTGTCACAAAAAACGGATAAAAATAAAACTAATTGAGTTTTTAAGGGTATGGAATGACTGGGTACTGATATTATCGAAAACAAATCTCTTTTTTATGCTTTTTATTACGAAAATATTACGCCTCAAACAAATGCTCATTTTATTTGTCTTATGTTAATGACTTTACGAAAAAAAAAAATAGGTTTGTGTATGAAGTCCAAGGCACTACAAAATATTAAATGAAATAATGACGAAAAAAATTGGTTTTTGTATGCATTAAAAGGCACTACAAGGTAATAAATAAAATAATGTCCTCATTCATGTAGGAGAAGCTGTGGGGTGCCATTTAGAAAAAAAGTAGGGGGTAAGTTTCAGGAGTTGAAGAAAAAAAATGTTTCGAAAGCATGGTATGATAGACCCTGTAGTACTTCCAAACATTCCACTCAGTTTTCGTTTGAACATTTTTTTGTTCCGAGAATATCACATTTTTAACGACAGCTAGTATAATCCACGTCCGCATAACCATGTAACACTCAATTTCTCATTGAATGACTCATAGTATTTATCGTATTGGTGTACATAATTACATAAATGTGTAACCGCTTCAGGACTAAGCAAATGTTGCAAAATTCATCCGTTAATGTATAGGTACACAAATACAGATTGATAAATATATTATCTAAAAACTCTGATCAAGTTCAATTATTTAAATAATTACTTTTCAAGTTTTGTGTGATTTGATACAGTTGTTGGTTTTTTGTCGCTGTTCACATTTGTATATTATCTAACAACGAATTTAATTACAATTAGGAGGTGTCAATAAAAATTAGAAAGTGTGTTCTAGTGCGTTTTCAGACTTCTTGATCTCATGAATACATGAATGAATGAACTCTTTGATGCAGAATGGTAGAATTTGTAGTGCACGTGACAAAATATAGTGTAGTAGTATTCAAATTAGTGTTCTCGTAATAATGACAGAAAAAAATGAGGTAAACAAATAATTAACTATACTGGCATTGAAAAATGAATTTATAATGATTATTCGCTGGAACGTATCGCATGCCTACTGTTTATGTATGCAAGTGACTAGCTTTGATGAGATATCTACTTTCTTTTGCTTTTTTTAGGAAAGTGAATTCATTTTGAATTTAAGCACGATTGTAAGTAATGTTTAATTAACCATTTTATATGTACAAAAATACAATTCTTGTTTATTTATCGTGTGTAATCTCACTCGTTTCACTTTGCACTGTTACAGTGAAGTTTTATTGTCAGAAATACATTCATTTGTTATATTTACATTTTCCTGTCTACATCAAGAGAAACCGCCTGTCATTTGCGTCAGTCTATTTGTTTTTCTGCATGTTTAACAATGTGGGCTCTCTTTTGATGAAATTTTGGAAATGATATGATGTGGACCGTAATAGGTCATAGGTATATTCTAATAATAATATACCACTTTATTTAAAAATTACATGGTATAAGAATGTATGGAGCTTGATTATGGCGAAGTTTTGCTCAGCTACTCTTACACTTACCTACAAAAGCTACAAATAGAATCGATGTTTACGTAATCTGCAGTAGCTGGAAAGGTAAAGGAATTTCAGGGGTTTTGTGATGTATGGTTAGTCGATAGTGTGTGGTGAGCGACGATTTCTTCCAAAAACGTAAAAAACTAGCTTATGGAAAGGATCGACAGATCATAGAACCATACAGCATATTACAAAATTTCGAGGAATGACATTTAACTGCAGAAACACGTTCATTTAACTCATCAGAGCTTTGAGGTTTGCAACTGAGCTGAACCGTCTCATTTTACATATGCAGCAGCATATAAAACCCGCGCTCTCTGGTGGCCGAGCGGACGCGCCGTGGTGTTCCACCAAGAAATCTACTGCTGCTCAGCAGCCATTTCCTGGGTTTGTCGTTACCTTCGGGTACCAGATGGCGCACCGGCAGAACCTTTCTGTCGCCTGCTACAACATGCTTCACATGTCTGGTAGACATGAGAGAGTTGATGCTCTCTATTTCCGTCAATCGACCTATGGCGCACTGATGATCGCTAATAAGCGTTAAACAGCTGTCTGCGTGCTGGTGGATTGACGCAGGTATAGAGCAACCCTCGTATATCGGCTTTCATATGCAGCAGCATGTATAACCCGCGCTCTCTGGTGGCCAAGCGGACGCGCCGTGGTGTCCCACGAAGAAATCTACTGCTGTTCAGCAGCGATTTTCTTGGTTTGCCGTTACCTTCGGGTACCAGATGGCGCACCGGCAGAACCTTTCTGTCGCCTGCTACATCCTCTATATGTTGTGTGAGATTTAGCACCTGGCCAGTGCAGGGTTTACCGGATCTAAATCCAGCTTGTTGGGGAGTCAGCTGGTTTTCTATGTGTGGGTCTATTTTATCCAAGATGAGCCGCTCATACAGTTCCTTTGTTTATTCAAAATTGACGTAGGTATTTGTATTCATTATTCACTAGAAGTAATAGCAAAATACTATACTTCTTCCGTCTATTAGCGACAGAAGCAAATTATTGGAACACTGTATCACCCAGAGAGTACCAGGCAAGCCTGCTTGGTTCTATCATATAAATATTCTAAATCCCGTTCCATTTACTTGTAACTTTGCCTTTCCTGTGGTATTATACAAGGTTATTCACGTTATTCAACACGGAGCATTATGGCTAAAGTATATGTAAAGTATAAGTAAAAGAAAATAATAATTTCGGATGGATAGAGACTAATAAAGGCTACATTTTAAAAATATTTTCATGCTATACAGGGTGTCCCAAAAGCACGAAATGTATCAAAGTGGTTTTTTTAAATGGAACATCCCGTATATTATTGCATATTCAGATTCCTTGGTAAATTCTATTGTGACTTTATGTATCATACATGGGACTTGCTACGTTGCTTATTGAAAATCGCCGATTTGTTTGAAAATTTAAAATTAAATGAAAACTACCAGAGATTGATATTCACAACCTTATATCGTTAGAAAGGCTATCAAATTCTACGTTTAACCGTATAAAAAAATTAGGCATTCCCATTTGAAAAAATCAAGTTATCGCTGAGCGAAGTTTCCTTAATTAACCGACCGATTTCTCCAAGCAGAAGCGTAATTTAAATTTGACAGCCTCATCAAAGCTGACGCATTTTATGCTTAGTAATACGGCAAAGTAACAGCCTTCCATATTTTATAATCTCTTCGATATTCAATTTTTTCCTGATATCTACTTATACCGAAAATGGTGATTTGCACCTAAACGGTTCGCTTTAGGTCCCATGTATGATATATAAAGTCACACTAGAATTTACCAAGGAATCTGAATATGCAATAATCTACGGGGTGTTCCATTTAAAAAAACATAACTTTGATACATTTCGTGTTTTTGGGACACCCTGTATAACATAAAATATTTTTAAAATTTAGCTTTTATGGGTCTCTATCCACCCGAAATTATTATTTTCTTTTTTATCAAATACTTTAGCCATAATGCTCAGTGTCGAATAACGTGAATAACCCTGTATAAAAGGTTGAACATATATATATATTTTTTAATTTGCAGGTGGCACCACAGGAAGTACCTCAACCAACGGACAATAATGTTTTGCACGAGTGCAATTTACTTTTAAGGCAAAATAATATGAACATAAGTCCAGCAGATGGATCAAACTTTAGAAATCAAATCGTCGGAAATAGTGAACATGATGTCAACGTCAATAGGGTACAAAATCGTCTGAGATCAAATACAAACACCAAATATGCTTACTGTCCGTAAGTATATTTCTTCATATAAATACTTCAGTTTTAAACAAAACTCAGTTTTTTTCCTAGGAGCCATCCGACAGTGCACGCCCCGTTAATAAAGTAGACTTAAGGGGCCTGGATACACACATTTGTACATACGTATTTGCCATGTAAAACACGGACTCACAATTTCTCGCATAACTCACTCTATTTTCAAACTACATATATAATATTTCAGAAGGCGATAGTTAAGACCTTAATGAATGACGATTCGATTTTCTCAAAAAAGTTTTTTAATGTGCAAAAAACTCACAATGCAAACTCATACATCCTATAAATGCCTGTAATTTAACAACCAAACACGATATCAAAAAAAGGCTAAACAGGTGCACAAGCGCAAGCTTTCTTCTTCAATTTGCACTTTGAGTCATTACAGTAGGTTTAAAGGTAACGTCAGGAGCTTGGAAATGCGAAATTAATTTTTTTGGTGACCTTTGGACCTTTTGACCCTACCTTTGGATTTTTGGACTTATCTCCCCTCATCTTAGACACACACACTGGAGAAATGGAACAGGCGGCCACGCCTCCTCGCTAACACGGGTATACGTCTTTTCTTGGGTTCTCAATTTCGCGCGCTATACCCTAGACCCTTATGGCTTGTTGTACGGAGGTCGCACCAAAAATTTCTGCAAACTTGACAACTAAAAAGAGAATAATGGAAAAAATAACTTTATTGTTATTCAAAGTATTCTCCCTCAAGGTCAATACATTCATTCACAGCATTCGCTGTTCGTTGATCCTCCAAAGGGACTGAAGAAACAAGTCCACTTTTTCAAAAAAAAGTGATTCTTTTTATCCAACACTTCGAGACTGCTTCACTTTAAAAAAGTTGGAAAAGATATGTGCTATATTAAAATTTATTTTAATTCAATTTTGTACTTTCCTATTTTTGAATGAAAATATTTCTTAATTTTCGTATTTACGTCGTTTCTATAATAACTTTTAATTTTAAGAAACACTTTTTTGAAAGTTTGTTCTACAGCTCGTACTGGATTAAGACAGAAGGATGCTACTCTTATCTATATTCAAGTAATTCACGTCAAAACCTTTCTGAAATAATTAGACTTGTTTCCTGTAAAAGTGATTTACTTTTTTGAGTTGTCAATTTGCTGTGGGGGGACGATGTATCAAACACTTGGCGAGATAGTGTCGAAGTCAGCATGTGTGAAAAAGTGATGCTGCCAACGATACTTCGATACTTGTACTTCTGCACTAATATCGAGTATTTTTATCTTAGATACTTTTTGAGCCTTTCCAAGCTGGTATCGATACTTTTGTAGGGGTATCGGTATCGAAACTAATTATATACTTATTGAGGGGTGTAATCAATTGCACAAAATTCTCTGTACGAACGAGAAGCGCCTATTTGGCTAAAAAACATCGAGTTGGTACCGGTATCGATATTTTCATTTTCGCATCTCTACCCAAGCTTCACAGCCGTAAAATCATCCATAAATCATCCCAAGGTCAAATTTTGTGGGAACCATTTTTATATAGGAAATCCTCAGAGATATTGTGCTGGTTGCTTACTATGCTGTGATGTTAGTTTGAAGATATTTGCGGTGCAAGCTACGTACATGTTTATTTTTGCAGGTGGTTTCACGGGAAAATATCGCGAGAAGAGGCTGAAAACCTATTAAGACCCAGAACTGATGGGTTGTTTCTCGTTAGAGAGTCAACCAACTTCCCAGGTGATTATACGTTATGCGTATGCTTCCAATCAAAAGTAGAACACTATCGGGTGAAATCAAACAACGGAAAGCTTACGACAGATGACGAGGAGTTTTTTGACAATCTGGAAGAACTGATAGAACATTATAAGAATGATGCTGACGGATTGTGTACAAAATTAGTCAAACCGCTGCCTAAGGAAAAAACCGACACCGAAGCTGTTTATACAAATGTTAGCAAGCCAACACCCAAAGAAAGTGACGATCTTTTCGTCATACCTGAGCAGGAGCTCGCAGTGAGTATTTTTATGTTATACAGGGTGTTCTAAAAGTTGGGACTTTCCTCCTTAGAAGCAACGGCCTTTGAAACGGCAAAGCTAATACACGGTGCATCAGCAGCAAAACAGTAAAAAAAATTTCAAGCAAGTACTCACGATTTGGTAGCTACGGAAGTTGTAAGTACGGTCCTGTCGCAGGCGCCTTACAGGTAAAAGTACGATTTGCGTCTTCTTCAATTTGGACCACAGGATGTTGTCGAGGTCTTCCAGCGTGACCACCACGATGTGGATTCAGACATCCTGTGTCTCTAGCTTTTTGCACAAGCCAGACACAGACAAATCGACGAAGTGCAGGGTGAGTACGGTTAGGGAAACGATCGGCGTACACTCACGAAGCCGCAGCGGTATTTTGACCACACTCACCGTACATTAAAATCATGTCCACCAGTTCATTATTGTTATAAGCATGCACCATTGTTGTTGTTTTTAAAGTCCGATCGGCAGATGTAGCAACAGCAACGCGACGGTATGATGAACTGCCTGTTTTTCTCACCGGCATCGGCAGTTCGGGCACCACTAGCGCTGCCTTGTTTGTTGTGATATTATGACATGGTGAGCCATTGCCTAGGGACGGACTTAGAATTGAGGATTTCTTTAATGGTCAGTATCTCGTTTTTTTTCTAAATATTTCGTTTATATGTTACTGGGAAAAAACAGTAGTCATTTTGGCGAGTACTATCTGCTGTATGAAAAAAAGTCCCAACTTATGAAACACCCTGTATATTACGAGGGTCGACGGTGGTCTCAGAAGCACCAGGCACGGCATTGAATACATTATAATTTTGTATGCCAAGCAAAAAAAGACCTTTCTGTTTAGACTTTTTTATCCTGATCCTCCGTTTTAGAATAAAATAAGATTGTGCTTTATATCTGTATTTAAAGATAATAGAAAAATTTCAAGATTCTCTGTAAGTACTAAAAATATACGTGATGTTCGATGGGGAGGGGGGGGTAGGCTTAAATCTCACCACATATCACCAAAGGGGTGAGGGGGTTAAAAATGCTAAAACAATTCACCTGATTAATGGACAGTCCTTTCTAGCAATATACTTAGTTATGTTTTTCTCCATGATTTCGCAAATCCCTAAGATGCGACTAGAATCGCATGTTTGATTTGGTTGTAATTTTTCAGATTTGTGAATCAATAGGAAAAGGTGAATTTTGCGAAGTAATGCTTGGGAAATGGAAAAACAACAAGGTTGCAGTGAAAGTTCTGAAAGATTCTAGTGAAGCAGAAGCTATTTTGATGAAGTAAGTATCCAAATTTAATGGTTCGTTTTTTGGCTCGGTACTATGCATTGACACCAAAAAAAAGTATGCTTATCAAAGGATCTTTTTTATGGTCAGCCTCCCGCAAAGGCTGAAAACCTATGGCGCTGTAGAAGCGCTTCGAGAGGATAAGTATTGGTTCACGTTAGATTTGAAACACTGCAGGTTGTAGCCGTCGGGAAACAAATTCCCCGGCAGCTGATTCCACAGCGTCGAAGTTCTCCAAAAGAAGGAATGCTGGAGGAGACTGGTTCGGGGAGCAAGGACCTCGACCTGGTAAGGATGAGCTCGCAGAGCTTCTCTAGTGGTCCTGGTTCGGACGGCCTTTGGTGTTATTATCTGGGAGAGCTCACTCGAACATCTTCCGTGATAGAATCTGTAAAACAGGGATAGGTCAGCCACTCTCTTTCGATGTTCCAGGATGTGGAAGTCCTTTGTGAGGTTAGGCGTATCGATTAATCTAATTGCTCTTTTCTGGATAGTGTCCAGAAGCTTTAGAGAGTGTTTCGGAGCGCATCCCCACACATGGGAGTAATACTCCAGGGATGGTCGGATCTGTGCCTTGTAGAGCAGCAGCAGTTGCTCTGGTGTATACAACTTCCTACAGCGGAACAAAACTCCAAGCTTCTGGGAGGATGCCATTTTAGCAATACTGACGACGTGGTCGTGCCAGGACATGTTATTGTTGATGTTGATACCCAAAAGCTTGACGGAAGGTGATTCGACTATGGGGTGACCCTCCATTTCCACGGTTGGCGAGCCATCGTGAGACTTCTTTGTACGTGTTGTTGCCTGAGTTTTTTGTACGTTGTACTGTACTTTATTTGCTAATCCCCACTCGACAATTGTTTTGATATCTGCGTTGATCTGTGAGGCATGCTTCTGTCACCGACGTACCGTCTCCTGGGATGATAGTGGCTTGCCTGGTTCCATGCACGACACTAATGTACTGTCATCTGCGAAGCTGTAGATTGGATTGGATGTTATTTCCATGTTTCTTGAACATAACTTGCTGACAGAATGATTCCACTGGGTGTTTTAAATTAGAGCAATGAAGCATTTCGATTCACCTTGTATATTAGGTCAAACAACAACGCCCATCCAAGTTCGAGATAATGTTTTTGTCAACAAATTGTGGTCTAGTTTCACCTAGTTTAATCTGTGCAGTTTGTCCATGGAAAGAATTTAACCAAAGTTTCTTAAACGGTGTAACATTAAGGTAATATGTTATGAACCTTTTTTCAGGTCTCTGCACCATGAAAATTTAGTCAATTTACTGGGTATAGTTAGGAAAAAGGAGCAGATCTACCTAGTGACCGAATATATGAGTAAAGGTAGTTTGGTCGATTACCTTCGATCTAGGGGTAGACAACATGTTACCAGAAGGGATCAAATAAACTTTGCCTTCGATACCAGCTCAGGAATGGAGTATTTAGAGAAGATGCATGTAGTGCATCGAGATTTAGCAGCTAGGAATGTTTTGATAGCAGAAAATGGTAGAGCGAAAGTTTCAGATTTTGGTTTAGCACGAAACGAAAAAGCAGCCACACCTGAATCTGCCAAGCTGCCAATCAAATGGACGGCACCCGAAGCGCTCAAACAAAATGTAAGTTAACACTGGCACTTTTATTCAAAATACCTTGACCTTTAAAGTAGAAATACGTAGGTTGCACCGCAGATGTCTGCAAACTAATAGCGTTTTCGACTTACTGCACTGATTTTAACCACGATTGCACTACACTGCACATTGAAAACTCATCTGGTGCCCAGAAGTGCAATAAATCTGAACTGGTAAGTCGAACATACACCAAATTTCGGTGCAATTCAAGTAACTGTTCTGTCAGCCAACTGATCTGATGACAGTTTGATATCATTTTGCATCGCGATAGCTCAATTTCATTCTGTGGTGGTTTTGGAATTTGAATAGTTTGAATCCGCCTTATTCAATAATTTATTCTATTTATCGACATAAACACTAACAGCATTTTGTGCAATATGGCTTTTGCACTAAAAATAAATATCTATCTATATCGGTAAATACTTATGTATATCTTGTTGTATATCTTCTTCCGTCAGTATATGAATAGCATCTTCAACAAATATTCGTATTTTGGGACACCCGCAGCCGTTGTTTGCAATTTAACTAGATATGCTTCAATTTCCTCATCATAGAAGATGACGGAATTCGCAGTTCTTCCAACTACACTTTCCGCACCTTTCATGCTACTATGTATGCTACTATGTATACTACTGCACTACCCAGTTCTTAATTCAAAAAATTATTTTCTCTGACAAATAAAATAGGTTATAATTTAGACGTCAAAAATGCACTGAAATCTCCACGAGCTCAGAGAGTTCGTGGCGATAATTTGGACTCAAGTGCAATTAAGCAGATAAGTCGAAAACAAAAACCCACACTAGTTTTGCACTCAAATCTAAGACGAACATAATTTTGACACTCAGTTCCTATGAGTGGAGTGATAGGGCAATAAGTCGAAAACGCTATAACATTTTCAAGATAGCCATGGATATCAAAGAGGCTTGGAACAATAGACCAATTCATGTCTAGTTTGTCAGAATATTTTCAAGTTGACAATTGCCCTGTTGCTTTTTTGATAAATTTCAAAATAAGCTCTCTGTCAGAATGTATTTAACGTCTGAATATTTTGATGCTATGACATTTCACGATTTCAAAGGTGATCTTTCTGGAACAACATATTCGTGCTGCATTTGGTAATGAAGCCCCGTGTTTGAGGACTGTGTATGGATGGTGCAACGAATTCAAATTTGAAAGAGTTTTCCTCAGAGCATCTAGAAGGAAGGCTAATTTCTGCAGATTCTGTTGAAAATATTGCCGCTGTTCGACAGATGATTGAGGATATGAAGCACTCTAGACAGTGAAATGACTGCAATTCAAAAGATCTTACATGGCCGTCTGGAAATCAGAAAATTTTGTTGCCATTGGTTTCATAATCTCACAGAAGCCCAAAAACAACAGCCAACTAACTCTTAAGAAATACGAAATACCTGAATCTAAACACGCCATTCGTCTCAAATGAAGTTTCCAACTGACCTCGACCCAGTTAAAGTGAAGCAGTCTCAAAGTGTCGTTTAAAAGAAATCCCATTGCATGAAGCTATAGTTTGAAATCTTGCAACCAAATTATTGCCCACCCGCCCACAAAAAAACATCCAACACAAAAACTCTCGTAAACAGTTTCATGTGTCTCCCTCCTTAGGAACTAGGACGCCACAGTTTTGATTCTGCATGCTTCGACTGGACGATGCGAAACGATCAAGAGCCTCCAAACCGTCTAAAAACAAAGTTTGAGCTGTTTTTATATATTTAGTTTTTTTATTCTTGCTGCGCCGCCACTGACACGATTTTTCCAAAAACATACGCGTTTGCCATTCTCGCCGCGTTAGTAATACTGTGTCAAAATTTCATTAAAATCAATTCAATAATTTTCGTTGGTTTCTATAATAAGCAAGGCAATGTTCGGATGTCGCTACGTTTTTCATCTACAGGTCCCCATTATAAATACAACGAATTTTTCAATTTTACAACCCCCACCTCCCAACCCCCTCAAATTCACCCTAACCAAAAAAAAAGTAGAAAATGACCAGGAACCCCTAAAACGCCTAAAAACGAAGTTTGAGGAATATTTGAAATTTTTTGTTATCTGCTAATTGCTTCGCCCCCCGTACAACGATTTCCAAAATTATAGGAACATTACTTACTACGGGCCCACAACATATCGCTACCCAGTAGTGCCTTTTTTGCCTGTCCGTTATCTACATTTGTTAACATAGTTAGGTAATAAACGGTTAATAATTGGGAATGCGGCAATTAAACGCACAAGTGGACTCTTTTAACTTTATTCCAAGCTTTCGGAAACTTATGGTTCCATCTTCAGGGCTACAATAGAATTTGGAATGAGTCACAATCTCAAATAGGGGATGTTAATACTCACAAAGTTAGTGAGATTGCAGCGAAGTGATGTTAAATGGGAGAGTTTTCACAAAAACTAGCACAATTTGTGTAAAACACAAAATCGTTGTCACGAAACATTGGATGTTGATACAAAGGACTTTAAACATTAAAAAACACATTAAAATCAGATATCTGTAGTAAAATCGGATATTAATTTCTTAAAATAACCACGTGGAAATGTCGTTTTAAAACGAATGTCATTCAGAAACAATGACACTTGTCACATGTCTATCACTCATGACAGATGACATGGATCGAAATAAAGGACGGAGTGTTAATAATCGATAGAAGATCGATGATCCTGAAATAGAAGAATTATTACCGCCATTTTGGAATATTTTATTTTTGGAAAAAATAAGGACAAAGAGCTAGAATGTTCAAGTGCATATGCACATATGTTGTGCCAACTATTTTCGATTGGGGTTCAAATTCCGGGCATTTTACAGATTTTTGTAATTCCGAAATCTACCTCCAAATTTCCGGACATGTCCGGGGTCACCCTAGGTGGTCAAGGGTGTATTCTGCGTTTAAAATACTTCAAAAAATATTCAAGCAAATAAGAGTAATTGGACATGTATCCCCATCAAGTCTGTCACCAACAGAGGTGAAGCATTAGAAACACTAACATCAACAGAACGCAATAACTTCTCTATTAGACTAGACTAGATTTAGTTTTTTGAGGTGGACTCTGATCCTCACATGCCGACCGAAGCGTATTGTGTGCTCCTTACCTATTAGTCCCCCGTGTGGGAGCGGGTTAGAATATCTCCCATCGTAATATCCTGCGTGTCGTAAGAGGCGACTAAAAGGAACCGAACTACTGTCGGTATAAGCAGTAACCTCTTCTCAACCAACAGCTTTGGGTGGACGAGTTGAGAAGAGTCAGGACACCTTGTCCTTGGGGTGAGAAATTGCCCCTAAAGGCGGATGAACCAGTAGATACATCTGGTCAACGACATGAGGATGCAGGAATCAAATGGGAAACTACTACATTAAAGATCTTAAAGATATCCCAAGAGAAACTCGTAAAATGAGTACATCTTACGAGTTCACAACATGTCTGTTAAGACATTGTGACTCTGATGATGATACCTATTAGTCGGGTAAGCCTATTTCTGTACCCTTGAATAAGTCCAGGAGCGTTTTCCTGATACCCTAGTCAGTTTCGTCATCTGGCTTTACAAACTAGTGTAGGGCTCTAGACTGCTAGAATGGGTACTCTGGGAGATAGGAGTTATAATACAAGAAGCCTTGGGACTGCAGTATTAGCATGGACAGTTCTTTCTAGGTAAAAGCAGAATTTTCGTAATCAAAAGTCTGATGTTCAGAAGAAGTAAACCTACACAGCCTACAAACTTACAGCCTTCTGACAGTGGCGTACATAAGGGGGGGCCCGGGGGCAGTTTTCGTTTTGAAACAATCAAGAAATGTACTTGTGTTTTAGTAAGATCATTGTTTCAAAATAACATTAAATCGATAGACTAGCAGTTTCCAAATTTGAAAAGTTAAAAACGTTAAAAACTTTTTTGGGAGTCTAAGCATTTGGGGTGGTATTATTGAAAACCGAATATTAAACTAATGTTTCCCAAAATTTTCTAAATGAAAATTTGGAAAACCTGTTGTAAATTTACCACTGGAGTTTTTCAGAACAATGTCGTTACAGTTAGATGGAGCGAAAGCAGATTTTAGAATTAGAGACCAAAACACCTGCCCATTGTTTCGTCTGCGAGCCACGCCACCTACGATTTTTCCAATTCCTAATTACAAAACCGTAAATATCTTGAAAACCATCAAAGATAGAACCACATGTGCCCAGATAAAAGTAAAAGAGAATTTAATTTCGCATCCACCGATTTGAAACTTATCATACCATCCCATTTGAAACAAAAAGTTTTTAACGTTTTTAACTTTCCAAATTTGAAAATTGCTAGTCTATTGATTTAATGTTCTATTGAAAAATGATCTTACTGAGACACAAGTAGGTTTCTTGCTTGTTTCAAAACCGAAAACTGCATCTTTCTATCGCGTTTAGTTTCCGAGATATTAACTTTTCTTGTAAAGTACTACAAACGTCAAATTTTGTAAAAATGAATAACTCCGAAAATAGGCTTCGTAGACATAAACAATGGTAAAAAGCTGGACCCAAAAATCGATGCTGAATTCAAAAACGTAATAATATACACGGTCTTCTATTTACAATAAGGAAGTTGATGCCTACTTCCGGTATATCCGGAAGTCTTTGCAATTATTTTCTAAATTAGAGCATTTGAAAAGAAACGTTTTTTATTTGAAACATTTTCGCCTAATTTAAACGGTATAGCCGCTAGAGAGCACCGCGCGCTTATTGGACCACCCTGTATAATTATTTTCGTTAATATTAGTACATTGTTATTTTATATTTAGGTTAGGATTATAATACGCCAATATTATAGTATGAAATAAATTTTTCCGATGCCCCCCCCCCCCCCGAAATCGATTTCTATATACGCCACTGCCTTCTGACTACCTTACTAATATACTTTTTATTCAGTTCTGTCAAAACTGCATTTAAACAAAGAATAAGGCGCCTGGCTAATGTAAAATTTGCTTTAGGTGCATTCTTCTAATTTTTACATTATTTATTTATTTTTATGGTGGTTAAACCGGACCAGATTCCTTTTCGTGAAAGTCAGCTAGATTCACCTAAGTTGACATATTGGAACTTTAGCGCCCTCTAGCACGCATATTACAAGATATGAGTTTGATGAGTTAGAGATATCCACCGAAGGAAAGTTTTACATTAGCCAGGCGCCTTATTCTTTCCGCGAAATAATGATATCCTAACCCCTCCTCTTATTTAATAATTCGTAATTTTTGATTTTAAGTGTGGGTTTATACTTTTTTACAGAAATTCTCGAATAAGTCAGATATGTGGAGCTTCGGAATCCTTCTTTGGGAAATCTACTCATTCGGAAGAGTTCCTTATCCGCGAATAGTAAGTACATTTATCAAGTATATCTTTCTCCATTTATGAATAATCCTACGAGGGTGGTCCCGGAAGTACTCGAACTAACAAGAAAAGAAAAAAAATTGCAAAAAATAAACGCATCCTTCAAAATGATATCCTTTCACCTCTACCTCAGAGTAACAACTTAACATAGAGGTAGTAAACAACTAATTCTAATAGGCCGACATTTTTTCCTACGTTGTCATATCGACCACCATGTATGGCAATCATAATTATTCACTATCGTCTTAATTGTATAGTATCCAGAAATATTCCATTCTACGTTAAAAAAGACGGTATTTTGATGGTTTAGGAATGATTACAGCAAAATCAATAGATATGTCGACCTCTACTGAGTTACTGCATATTTTTTCATCATAAACGCAAATTCTGAAGTCTTACATAATTTTGAGGAGCTGGCAACGCCGTATGCCCTCAACTGTCACACGTTTGCTTTGTTTATTGTTTGTGCGTCTTTTATGCTTGGTCAGTAAAGTCGAATTTTCTATCTATTGGTAACTCTAGTGAAGCTTCACGGACTTGCTGTGCTATATTCGAGTGTAGTTAACAGTTTTTCGAGATGGAATTCAAAAAGTGCAGTGTTTGTGACATGGTTTGCATTGGAAGAATTTTCAGGTTAGTTGGCGTTACACAGCATTGTTTACAATTTGAACTGTCACTGCGAGGTCACAGCTGATCAATATTTGGTGGCTGAAGTGTCAAAGATGATGGCTTTGAGCACGCCATGCTGAAGTGGTTTGTTTACTACCTCTATGTTCAGTTGTTACTCTGAGACCTCTACATATATACACATTTTCTATTTCCTTTTCATTTCATTTGTTCTTTATTTTTTTTCTTCTCAGAAGATTGCAGATTATAGCTTAATTTTTTTAAGAGACAAATCACAAATAAAAAACGGATTGTACGTTTGGAAGCTTGAGTATAAAAAAAATAGTTTTTGCTGTGAGTTAGTTTATTGCCTTTGTGGTAATACCTACTTTCCGACAAAAATGGTACATTAGGTACACTTAAAATTTGTTCATAGCCTCTCACTGATGTTGTGAAGCACGTAGAGAAAGGATACAAAATGAAGGTCATAGTGTTGAATGTTATCTTGTCCGTCTTTTGACGTGATTGATACATATCTTATCCATGTTTATGAAACGACGCAAAACATCTGCTTTGTTGCTGTGAAACTTCGCTAAACACTCAATTGAAGCAACTCAATGACACTGTTTTTTTCTCTAGTTTGAGTAAACGCGGCACCCATCTTGCAAACAGTCTTCTCATATTAATTTTCAGATAATATGCAATCTACCTCACTTTTTGAAATGGCTAAAATGTCTGCTAGCGCATATTTTACTCAAACGAAGGAGCAGAACATCCAGAATAGAATCTATTGGATCGCATAAGGATCAGCAGTTTTCTCTATTTTGACAAATTCATTGAAAACGTTCAATATTGATAGCTGCCAAACAAATACAACATAACGTAGCGCTTCAAAGTTGAAACATATCGTCGCTTTCCTTACAAAAAGGCTTATCTCAAAGAATGACTGGAATGAGTTAAACCTTTGGATGTCAGTAAAATGGTAACCTGCAGCTACCCTCTCAACGGCGTGTCTCAAATATTGTTAGTCTCGAAGATATAACGTTTTCAGTATTATGTCTGTTTCATATTTGACACGTAAAGAACCTTACAAAGTGGCTCAAAAATATGAAACATATATTTAACAAAGTCTAATTCAATTACTCTTTAATACCTCCACTTTATTGAAATTCTACAATTGTCTTTGTTTTAGCTATAGTAGTAGCATCTTAAATATTTGCAAAAAATTCATTTTGCTCTCCTAAAAAATCTAAAATGAGACAACCCAAGGAATGCGAAAATATGCTTTATAGATTGTGTACTTTCTAAGAAATGAAAAAAATTAATATTTTCAAAAAAACTTTCGCCATATCTAGGTCAAACCGGGTACTTATGGTACGACCCCCGTATATATACACATTTTCTAATTCCTTTTTATATAATTTATTTTTTTCTTAGAAGATTGCAGATTATAGCTTAATATTGTTAAGAGATAAATCACAAATTGTACGTTTGAAAGCTTAAATAGCCATAAAAAAGTGTTTGCTGTGCTTTGATTTATTGCCTTTGTGGTAAACTTAAAATTTGTTCATAGCCTCTCGCTGATGTTGTGAAACACGTAGAGAAAGGATACAAAATGGAAGCTCCTGAAGGCTGTCCCCCAGAAGTCTATGAGATAATGCGGCAGGTAAATATCAGTAGTTTACGAATCCATGTTTTATTATAGGCTTATAATGTTTAGATTAATTTGTTTAGGGCGAAGCTTATTGTGTGCCCCTCTTTCCTAATACTATAGTCAGTTTCGTCACCTGGCTGCGTTATACCCTCAGAGTAACAACTGAACATAGAGGTAGTAAACAACTGATTCTAATGGGCAGACATCTTTTCTTACGTTGTCGTATTGACCACCAGATACGGCAATCATAATTGTTTACTATCGTCTTACATGTATAGTATTCATAAATATTCCATTCTACGTTAAAAAAACAGTATTTTGATGGTTCAGGAATGATTACAGCAAAATCAATAGATATGTTGATCTCTACTGCCTGCATATGTCTTCATCATAAACGCAAATTCTGAAGTCTTACATAAATTTTGAGGAGCTGGCAACGCCAACATAATTTTCATGAGACTTATTTACGGTAGAAGCTCGACTCTCAAACGTTTGTTTTGTTTGTGCGTCTTTTATGCTTGGTCAGTAAAATCGAATTTGCTGTTTGTTGGTAACTGTTCACTGACCCTCTTGCTATAATTTGGAAATATTTAGCTGGTATTGTAGTAACATGGAATGAACTATTAGCGTTCTGTATTCTGTGTCAACGTCCTGTGTTCTGTGTCAAACGTCAGCTGTCGAATGACATGGTTGACAGCCGGATGTTCATGTCATTACTCACTGTCATTATCATTAGTCACTTATGCTTTACGTTATGGTTATGTATTATGGGTTTATGTGAAGAGGAAAATAAAAGTTACAAAAATCTAAAGCCATCCTTTTAATGAAGCAGATTTTACTACAGTATAAAAAATATCCAAGGGCAGAGGGGCTGCCTTTGATAGCTTGTGTTACTAGTAGAGAGCATAGCCTTTGTAGGCTTTAAAGTTTGGCGTCTGATTCACCTTTGTCCACCAGGTCTTATAACCGCCTTCAACAGCCATAGTGCAATATAAGTATTCAAATTTTGTTCAATTTATGATGCGATACATCTAGGAATCATCTATAGTCTATAGAACAAAATATCGACCCCCATTTTGGACCGTTTGCTCGATGTTCTGCTTCGCCCTCAGAGTAACGACTGAACATAGAGGTAGTAAACAAACCACTTCAGCATAGCGTGCTCAAAGCCATCATCTTTTGACACTTCAGCCTCCAAACATTGCCAACTAACCTGAAAATTCTTCCAATGCAAGCCATGTTACAAACACTGTTCTGCACTGTCCCATCTCGAAAAACTAGAATATAGCACAGCAAGTCCGTAAAGCTTCACTACAGTTACCAACAAATAGCGAATTCGATTTTACTGACCAAGCATAAAAGACGCACAAACAAAACAAACGTTTGACAGTCGGGGTTTACCGTAAACAAATCTCAGGAAACTTATATAGGCGTTGCCCAGCTCCTCAAAATTTATGTAAGACAGAATTTGCGTTTATGATGAAGAAACATGCAGTAACGCAGTAGAGGTCAACATATCTATTGATTTTGCTGTAATCATTCCTGAACCATCAAAATACCGTCTTCTTTAACGTAGAATGGAAGATTTCTGGATACTGTACAATTAAGACGATAGTAAACAATTATGATTGCCGTATCTGGTGGTCAATATAACAACGTAAGAAAAGATGTTGGTCTATTAGAATTGGTTGTTTACTACCTCTATGTTCAGTTGTTACTCTGAGGCTTCGCCTAACAGAAAACTGACAGCTGACTCCAATGGAGCATTCAGAATTTCCCTACAACCTCATATCCACCAAAAACGTTGTGAACCTCCAAATCCGATCAAGAGGTTTTCCACACAGCACCATTTTTATTTATTTATATATGTTACAGTTAAAGTGTTTACTTTGATAGTTTATACCCTAGCTGGATATTATACAAACTATCCATATGTCTCGTTATTTTGATGGAAAATCATATTTCAACTAAAATAGCTATGAATATTGGTTGGTTTGTATACCGTCCAGCTAACTTATAAACTATACAAGATATGCCGCTAAACATGGCCGACTCTACACTAGGCCGGAGCCTTAGATGTGGCAACGTGGCTTAGCTGTCAAATAGGGGTCCGGTTACCGTGAATTGTTTTATAGTTTCAGAATAATAATTATTACATTTTATATTTATTAAGAGTTCATCTCGGTTGATAAATTAAGAAAAATACTTTTTAGAACTACTACTACTAATATCACTTACATCTGATGTCTGGTTCATCGTAGTCAAACACGACAAAACAAAAATAAACGCAACCTGTTTCCTGCTGCCACTTCCACTTAAATGAACACTCAATTTGCTTTGTAAATTTTCACTTGAGCTAGAAAAATTCACTATTAGGTCACTTTGAAGCCATTCTTGCTGGTCTTGATTCTCCTTCACTATCAAATCCTTTCATAGGTGTGCCCAGATGTGTTCTATTAGAACTGTATTTTTCTGTGATATTTCGAAGGTCGAGAAAACATTGTAGGTACCACATTGTACTTTAAAATAGGTCTTATCCTTGGAAATGTTTGTAAGTTATTGTCTTTATTCTTATAAATATAACCAACCCTTGCGAGGAATACCTTTCACCCACTTCTGTTTATGTCCTTTATTGGAAGCACAATTGCTAGTGCAACCTGGTACTCACTTTGCAGGCATCTTTTTATCTTTATAGTTTCGTTTGTGCAGGAAAATAATTAGAAACACATTAAAAATCACCTTGCAATGTTCTTTTTACTCTGGAAGGTTATGTTTGGTATGTCCTTTATTGGAAGCACAATTGCTTGTGCAACCTGGTACTACACACTTTGCAGGCATCTTTTTATCTTTATAGTTTCGTTTGTGCATGTAAATAATTAGAAACACATTAAAAATCACCTTGCTATGTTCTTTTTACTCTAGAAGGTTATGTTTGGTATGTCCTTTATTGGAAGCACAATTGCTAGTGCAACCTGGTACTACACACTTTGCAGGCATTTTTTTATCTTTATAGTTTCGTTTGTGCAGGTAAATAATTAGAAACACATCACCTTCCAATCTTATTTTTTACTCTGGAAGAATTACACTAATGACAAAAGCTCGGCCGACTATTCAGTGTTGCCGTATTTCAATGCTCCGGCCTAGTGAGTAGAGTCGGCCATGTTTATACACTAGCTGGATATTATACAAACTATCCAAATGTCTCGTTATTTGGATGGAAAATCATATTTCAACTAAAATAGCTATGAATATTGGTTGGTTTGTATACTATCCAGCTGACTTATAAACTATACAAGATATGCCGCTAAAGTAATATTTCAGTGACCCTTATGGTGCAAATTTTGCTTAAAATCTTCGTTTATTTCAGGCGTGGGACCTGAATCCAGAAAAAAGACCAAACTTCCACGAAGTGAAGACAAAGCTGGGTATATTGAAACAGCAAACGCCACTGTGAATGTTGAGTGTATAAATGATTTTGTATGTTAGTATGAAAGTAGTGTGCACAAAGTGATATGCATGTCCCTTCACCATAATTTATCGTTTTTAATAAGCATTCATTTCAAAAGAAAGCTTCAGACTTTGAATGTACAGTTAATCAATTTTATGTGATGTGGTGATTTAAAAATATTTTTATTGCCGTACTTTGTAAACAGATTTATTTATTTTCTAAAAAATTTATTTATCGTACTTACATTTAAGGAAATTAAATTTATTTTCAATCGATTTATGTACATTTTGTGAGTTTTTTCTGATTTGTTTCAGAAGAGTTCTGTAATTTTAGTTGTATCTAATGTATATTTTTTTATTTTTATTCTTGAATTGGGAATTTTAAAAATAAATCTTTTATAACAATTTTTTACGATCTTCACCTACCACTGACCCCCATGGCTACGGCATTGATTCTCACCCAGACTTGTTTCCACAGAATTCTGTAACATACGTAAATTATACGTGACTGCACTCACTTGCAAAACTAAAACCTCTTGAAAACATTTCTGCGAATATTCTGTGTTGTGAACTATGGAGTTGTAATCGTACTCTTACCTCTCGTTGTTTCTGTCATCCTAGTACATACTCTGCATTCGCATTACTCATCCAACTTCCTTCACCAAATCCTTAACTCAAAGAGATATAAATTTGCTACCAGGATCGCAGAAACGCGAGGAGAGATAAAATAGTACTTGCTCAACAAATTTCCTCACGCCGTTTCTGTCATCCTAATGCACAATTCTTAGGTAATTGCACTACTATAACACGTCAGTCATCTCGAAGGGGATATAAATTTGCTACCAGGATCGCAGAAAGGCGAGAAGGTATGAAAAAGTAGTCTGCTCCAGAAATTTCCTCACGCCGTTTTTGTTATCCTAATATAAAGTTTTCAGAAATCTGCAACCGCACTACTATAAATCGTCAGTCGCAAAACTCACCCTCTGCTAGATAGAAGGCGATATGAATTTGCTACCAGGATCGCAGAAACGCGAGGAGAGATGAAACAGTATTTGCTCCATAAATTTCCTCACGTCGTTTCTGTCATCCTAAAGCACAATTCTTAGGCAATTGCACTACTATAACAGGTCAGTCATCTCGAACAGGATATGGCTATGTTTCATATAATGGGACAAATCGAACTCAAAAGAGGGTAAAAAATAAAAGTTATCCGATTTAAATTTTTAGAATATTTCCGGAAAGCTAAATGTTCATCTTGCCTTACATTTAAGTAGCAATGCAAAATTATTAGAATATTTGCGTGTACTAACTTTTTTTCACGATAGATAACAAAAAACTGTCATTTCGGTAACGTCGAATAACTGACAAAAAAATCTTGAATACGAATACGTTTAAAGGCCGCCACTCACGGCAGAGCCAACGGGCCGAACAGCCCTGCGCCACGCCAAACTTGGCCGTGTGTGGGGAACTCTCTGACGAATTCTAGCGGCTCGGCGGCCCAGCTGGATTTTCGGACGATCCAAAATCCACCGAGCCGAGCCACCGAGCCATAAAATGGACTTGCCGTGTGTGGCGGATCGCGGCGCCGAATAGATCGGCGCCATTTCTGACTCTGCCGTGTGTGGTGAATCCCGCGTCCAAAAATGTGTCAGTATTCATACAGACGCCCTGCAGTGAAGATGGCGAGCGTCAGCGGTCGGGATTTTATTCTGCAGGTAGTGCTAATGGCAGGTGGTACTTCCGGATTACCACGATAAAATTAAAAGGAATAAAGCTTTGGATGATTTTTTGCCTCTTTTTAAATCGGTGGACAATAAGGCAAATAGAGAAACTGTCCAAAAAAAAACTGAATCATCTGCCCTAAGTACTGATGGGGTGAAATAGGTGTATCAAATTTGAGTTCTTCGTAGCTACATCCGGTTGCTAAATACCGAAGTGTTGCACTCAATCTTTCGTGAGGAGCAATGGCTTGTCTCTTGATAACTGGAGTGACGATTTTAAGTAAAACTTTGTCTGTTTCTTCATCCATTCGTAGGAAGTTTCGCCAATCAGCAAGTTCGAGTGTAGGATGTTCCATCAACCAGACATGTGTTAACTGGTTTCTAGTTGCTAACCATTCTTTTTGCCATTTGCGTTTTGGTTTTTTCTTCTTGAGGTAAATGCAGACGGCAATGGCAGATAAGTTGTAAAATTCATCGATAGTCATAGTCATCGTAATGATAGACATGCACAATGGTATGGACCCTACTCTTCACTTCTGGAACTCACACTTAATAATGGATCGACGATAATGGTTCGGCCGTGTGTGATACCTGAAATTTGGACCGGAGCTAAATGGACTTGGACCAAAAGCTCCGGTCCAAATGGCTCTGCCGTGAGTGGCGGCCTTAACAGGTTAATACTTATAAAACGTATTTTAGAACCAGAGCTAATTTTTTTTTTGTCAAAACAGTGTAATTTTTCAGTTACTAATGAGATATTTAAAATGATATTAGATAACTTTGGCTGCAGCTCTTATTTTAAAACTTTAATTTTTCGTTCATAGTTGAATAAATGCTCAGCTCAATACCTTATGAAAATATTTTATTAGAGGAAAGTAATGTTTTAGCTAAAATGACAGCTAAAGTAAAATAAAAAATTAAATACTGAAGAAAATTCCACTCTTTTGGAATGTTACCGAAATGATTTAATGTTACCGAAATGATTTTTGAAACTCAAAATTGGGGTTTCGTAGCAAATAGAACCATGTTACCAAAAATATATTTTATTTCATTAATTTCAATTTAAAAATATATGAAATAACGGTGCATACGTCAGAAAGAAAAATAATCGAATGTTTCCTATAACAACTTGCTCTATCTTTTCTAACTTTTCTCGTCCTGTACTTTTCTGATCAGATTTTTTTTCTTCGATTATTGCAACATCTCTGGTTTCATTCTCATTTTTAGGTAAGCTGTCATTTACGACAGCATCGTCTTGATTTGATTCTACCTCAATGTCGCTTATGGGCGGGGAATTTTCTCCAAGGAAGTTTTCTGTTTTTTGCTGTAACCGTTTTCTTTTTCGATAACTTGAACTAGCTTCTCTCCATTTCTTGCGTATTTGTTTCTTCTTTTTTGTAGACATTTTATTAATGTCTGGTGTTAGTCCTTTTTCTTTTTTAAGTTTATACCTTTCTCTATCCTTTCTTTTTTTTTCTATCAGCTGTTCTTCGGTCACCTTTGATCTGTATTTTGCAACCCTTTTCCCTAAGTGTTCCCTTCTTTGGCTAGTAGTTTGTTCAGAATTTGTTTTTTTCTTGCTAACAGATTTCTGTTGGACTTTGCTACGTCTCTGTTCTTTTTTATTCAATTTAATCTTGAAACTATTATCCACTTTATTATTATTTTGGAACGTAGCTTTATCAATTCCATTCTTAGTTGTCTTTAGCTTTTGGTTTGATTTAGTCTCATTACTCTCTGGTTTTCTTATGATTATTTTGGTACAACATATCTCTTTTTGCTCTTCACATGAAGGAGCGTTGTTATTAGTTGGTGTTTTTTTTTCGATAATCGCCTTTCAAAACTTGTTCAAAATCCTCCTTAGTTTTATTCTTGTGCTTTTGTTCTGCCTTTCTTTTTTCTTTTAGGGTTCGTTTTTTAACTAACTTGTTTTCGTATGCCTGTTCCCTGTACCTCTTCAGCTTCTTTTTTAGTTCATTAAGCTTCTCGGCATCATCCATTCTGTCCTGTATTATTAAAGAAGTGATTTCTCATTAGTCATTTCGGTAACCAACGAATCATTTCGGTAACAATATAGTGCTACTGTATTTGTTACCGAAATGTCGTTACCGAAATGGCGAAATTAAACTAAATTACACACAGCGCCGTCTCTATCGAAAACTAGAAACACAAAATTTGAGGTTCGAATAACTACCTATATACCTAAACAAATAATAAAAAATATACTCATTAAAACCGTATTATAATTTATCTATTGGTGTTACCGAACTGACTACTAATAAGTGTACGCATCCAAAATTCGAAATAAAAGTAGTAACTGGCAAAAACCTGCATGTTTCAAGAAAAAACTTACCACGCATCTAACGATAAACACTACCGCCCAACTGTTTGTGATAATGTGCACTTTGTGATGTGCACTCGGTTTTAGCTCAATAATAAGTAGATGGCGCTCTATACACTTAACGATACCGAAATGACGGATATCTTACCGGACACGTTTAATTCGAAAATAGATGAAACAATTAGGAACAAATATCCACAGAAACGTTTAAAATAAAAATTAGATGAGTGATACTCAACGCTTTGAGGGTTTGGTAAATAAACTTCGCAAATATTTCGTGATATTGAACAATTAATTCGAAATTTCATAAAACGGACAGTTACCGAAATGACGTTTTTTCACTTTACAATTAATTAGCTTATTATTCTACTCTATGTAAGGGTTATTGAAAAAAATGCGCGAAGAAGAATGTTTACCAATTGTTAAGGACAATCAAACAAAAAGGAATTCGAATTAGTTTTTGTAGCGCACCCTCGGACATGCAATTGTCCCATTATGTGAAACAGAGCCGTATGAATCTGCTACCAGGATCGCAGAAACACGAGAAGTTATGAAAAAGTGGTCTGCTCCAGAAATTTCCTCACGCTGTTTCTGTGATCCTAGTATAAAGTTTTCAGAAATCTGCAACCGCACTTAGTAGTGATATAGTTAAAACAAACGTCAGTCGCAAAATCCTCACCCTCTTCTAGATAAAAGGCGATATGAATTTGCTACCAGGATCGCAGAAACGCGAGAGATAAAACAGTACTTGCAGAATTCTTAGGTAATTGCACTACTATAACACGTCAGTCATATCGAAAAGGGTTATGAATTGCTACCAGGATCGCAGAACCGCGAGAAGGTATGAAAAAGTAGTCTGCTCCAGAAATTTCCACACGTCGTTTTTGTTATCCTAATATAGAATTTTCAGAAATCTGCACCCACACTACTATGAAACGTCAGTCATAAAATCCCTCACCCTCTTCTAGATAGAAGGCGATATGAATTTGCTGCCAGGATCGCAGAAACGCGAGGAGAGATAAAACAGTAACTCGCTCGATAAATTTCCACACGTTTTCTGAAATCTGCAACCGCACTACTATAAGACGTCAGGTGCAAAATTCTCACCAACATCTAGATAGAAGGCGATATGAATTTGCTACCAGGATCGCAGATACGCGAGAGATAAAACAGTACTTACGCGAGGAAATCTCGCCCCGTTTCTGTCGTCCTAAAGCAGAATTCTTAGTCAATAGCACAGCACTACTATAACATATCAGTCATATCGAAAAGGGTTATGAATTTGCTACCAGGATCTCAGAAACACGAGAAGGTATGAAAAAGTAGTCTGCTCCAGAAATTTCCTCACGCTGTTTTTGTTACCCTAATATAGAATTTTCAGAAATCTGCAACTGCACTACTATAAAACGTCAGTCGCAAAATCCTCACCCTCTTCTAGATAGAAGGCGATATGAATTTGCTACCAGGATCGCAGAAACGCGAGGAGAGATAAAACAGTAACTCGCTCGATAAATTTCCACACGTTTTCTGAAATCTGCAACCGCACTACTATAGGACGTCAGGTGCAAAATTCTCACCAACATCTAGATAGAAGGCGATATGAATTTGCTACCAGGATCGCAGAAACGCGAGAGATAAAACAGTACTTACGCGAGGAAATCTCGCCCCGTTTCTGTCGTCCTAATGCAGAATTCTTAGTCAATTGCACTACTATAACATATCAGTCATATCGAAAAGGGTTATGAATTTGCTACCAGGATCGCAGAAACACGAGAAGGTATGAAAAAGTAGTCTGCTCCAGAAATTTCCTCACGCCGTTTTTGTTACCCTAATATAGAATTTTCAGAAATCTGCAACCGCACTACTATAAAACGTCAGTCGCAAAATCCTCACCCTCTTCTAGATAGAAGGCGATATGAATCTGCTACCAGGATCGCAGAAACGCGAGGAGAGATAAAACAGAACCCGCTCGATAAATTTCCACACGCCGTGTCTGTGATCCTAATATAGTTTTCAGAAATCTGCAACCGCACTACTATAAAACGTCAGTCGCAAAATCCTCACCCTCTTCTAGATAGAACCCGATATGAATTTGCTACCAGGATCGCAGAAACGCGAGGAGAGATAAAACAGTACTCGCTCGATAAATTTCCACACGTTTTCAGACACCTGCAACCGCACTACTATAAGACGTCAGTAGCAAAATTCTCACGCACATCTAGATAGAAGGCGATATGAATTTGCTACCAGGATCGCAGAAACGCGAGGAGAGATAAAACAGTACTTGCTCCATAAATTTCCTCACGCCGTTTCTGTCATCCTAATGCACAATTCTTAGGCAATTGCACTACTATAACACGTCAGTCATTTCGAAGGGGATATGAATTTGCTACCAGGATCGCAGAAACACGAGAAGGTATGAAAAAGTAGTCTGCTCCAGAAATTTCCTCACGCCATTTCTGTGATCGTAATATAAAGTTTTCAGAAATCTGCAACCGCACTACTATAAAACGTCAGTCGCAAAATCCTCACCTTCTTCTAGATAGAACCTGATATGATTTGCTACCAGGATCGCAGAAACGCGAGGAGAGGTAAAACAGCACTCGCTCGATAAATTTCCACATGTTTTCAGACACCTGCAACCGCACTACTATACGACGTCAGTAGCAAAATTCTCACGCACATCTAGATAGAAGGCGATATGAATTTGCTACCAGGATCGCAGAAACACGAAAAAGGTTATAAATTTGCTACCAGGATCGCAATATAGAATTTTCAGAAATCTGCAACCCCACTACTATAAAACGTCAGTCGCAAAATCCTCACCCTCTTCTAGATAGAAGGCGATATGAATTTGCTACCAGGATCGCAGAAACGCGAGAGATAAAGTACTTGCGCGAGGAAATCTCGCCCCGTTTCCGTCATCCTAATGCAGAATTCTTAGGCAATTGCACTACTACAACACGTCAGTCATCTCGAAAAGGGTTATGAATTTGCTACCAGGATCGCAGAAACGCGAGGAGGGATAAAACAGTACTTGCTCCATAAATTTCCTCACGCCGTTTCTGTCATCCTAATGCACAATTCTTAGGCAATTGCACTACTATAACACGTCAGTCATCTCGAAGGGGATATGAATTTGCTACCAGGATCGCAGAAACACGAAAAAGGTTATAAATTTGCTACCAGGATCGCAACATAGAATTTTCAGAAATCTGCAACCCCACTACTATAAAACGTCAGTCGCAAAATCCTCACCCTCTTCTAGATAGAAGGCGATATGAATTTGCTACCAGGATCGCAGAAACGCGAGAGATAAAGTACTTGCGCGAGGAAATCTCGCCCCGTTTCCGTCATCCTAATGCAGAATTCTTAGGCAATTGCACTCCTATAACACGTCAGTCATCTCGAAAAGGGTTATGAATTTGCTACCAGGATCGCAGAAACGCGAGGAGAGATAAAACAGTACTTGCTCCATAAATTTCCTCACGCCGTTTCTGTCATCCTAATGCACAATTCTTAGGCAATTGCACTACTATAACACGTCATTCATCTCGAAGGGGATATGAATTTGCTACCAGGATCGCAGAAACACGAGAAGGTATGAAAAAGTAGTCTGCTCCAGAAATTTCCTCACGCCGTTTCTGTGATCCTAATATAAAGTTTTCAGAAATCTGCAACCGCACTACTGACACTAAGACGTCAGTCGAAAAATTCTCACCTACGTCTAGATAGACGGCGATATGAATTTGCTACCAGGATCGCAGAAACGTGAGAAGGTATGAAAAAGTAGTCTGCTCCAGAAATGTCCTCACGCCGTTTCTTTCATCCTAATGCACAGTTCTTAAGCAATTGCACTACTATAACACGTCAGTCATCTCGAAGGGGATATGAATTTGCTACCAGGATCGCAGAAACACGAGAAGGTATGAAAAAGTAGTCTACTCCAGAAATTTCCTCACGTCGTTTTGTTATCCTAAAATGGAATTTTCAGAAATCTGCAACCGCACTACTATAAAACGTCAGTCGCAAAATCCTCACCCTCTTCTAGATAGAAGGCGATATGAATTTGCTACCAGGATCGCAGAAACGCGAGGAGAGATAAAAACAGTACCCGCTCGATAAATTTCCACACGCTGTTTCTGTGATCCTAACTTTAGTTTTCAGAAATCTGCAACCACACTACTATAAAACGTCAGCCTCAAAATCCTCTCCCTCTTCTAGATAGAAGGCGATATGAATTTGCTACCAGGATCGCAGAAACGCGAGAAGGTATGAAAAAGTAGTCTGCTCCAGAAATTTCCTCACGCCGTTTCTGTCATCCTAATGTACAATTCTTAGGCATTTGCACTACTATAACACGTCAGTCATCTCGAAGGGAATATGAATTTGCTACCAGGATCGCAGAAACACGAGGAGGTATGAAAAAGTAGTCTGCTCCAGAAATTTCCTCACGCCGTTTCTGTCATCCTAATGCACAATTCTTAGGCATTTGCACTACTGTAACACGTCAGTCATCTCGAAGGGGATATGAATTTGCTACCAGGATCACAGAAACACGAGAAGGTATGAAAAAGTAGTCTGCTCCAGAAATTTCCTCACGCCGTTTTTGTGATCCTAATATAGAAATTTCAGAAATCTGCAACCACACTACTATAAAACGTCAGTCGCAAAATCCTCACCCTCTTATAGATAGAAGGCGATATGAATTTGCTACCAGGATCGCAGAAACGCGAGGAGAGATAAAACAGTACTCGCTCCATAAATTTCCACACGTTTTCATAAATCTGCAACTGCACTACTATAAGACGTCAGTGCAAAATTCTCACCCACATCTAGATAGAAGGCGATATGAATTTGCTACCAGGATCGCAGAAACGCGAGAGATAAAACAGTACTTGCGCGATGAAATCTCGCCCCGTTTCTGTCATCCTAATGCAGAATTCTTAGGCAATTGCACTACTATAACCCGTCAGTCATATCGGAAAGGCTTATGAATTTGCTACCAGGATCGCAGAAACGCGAGAAGATATGAAAAAGTAGTCTGCTTCCGAAATTTCCTCACGCCGTTTCTGTGATCCTAATATAAAGTTTTCAGAAATCTGCAACCGCACTTGTATAGAATGCCAGTCGCAAAATCCTCATCTAGAAGGGCGATATGAGTTTGCTACCAGGATAGGAGAAATGCGGAAAAATGTATGGATCGATTGATGTAATGCATCTCATTTGTAAAAATAACTACTGTGCACTGGGAAAAATTAAAACACAAAATGTAAATATAATACATATATTTGAAGTTTTATGAAAAAGGAACATGACAATACATAATTATTATAGGTACAGTTTGCTATCAATTTAAATTTTCTATTTACTAAATCTTAATTAGAAAATCCTATCTCTGTATTGCAAAGTTCTTATTGAAGCAACTGAGAAAATGTGTCAAGGTGTACCTATTTTTTCGATTTTCGTGTTTTGTACTAAACTATGTATTCTTTACATACGTATGCATCTGCAGAGTATTTCCTCCGTCTAAAAACTCTAGAGCCTCGAACAATCAACTTTTCGAGAATGTGTATTCTCCAAAAGTACGAAAATATACTTGTAACTAGCATGATCGCGCGATTTCAACCAAAGCTTAAAAAATGTCATAATTTTATCACAGTCAGTCTTAGATACAGCAAATCATGCATTTTTTAATTATCCAAAAATATTGCACTCTTACATAAAAAAAAAGAAAAAATAATAAAAGATATCCATTCTCAGCAATCTAAAAATTGCATCGATATGTCAATGTTACGGTTAATTTATTTGCTTTACCCATACTTTTAGAATTAATTCGCAAGCTGAAGGAATTTGATGCATACAAAACACCGTGGTTCTTTGAGCTTCCATGGACCATGAGTAGATGGCATCTTCAGAAGCCGTTACCTGTTCGAAGGCCCTTACATACCCTACAAATGTTGACGCTGCTGAGCTAGTCTCAGTTTCTCATGAGTCGCCGAACAGGTAACAAGTTTTGGAGGAAACCATCCACTCGTGGTGGCGAAACTTCGAGCAAAGAATCAGTTCAGAAGCTCATAATATTACGCTACAGTATGTCTTTCATGAAAAGTTCTGATTAAAATGCGCATGCACTGTTCAAAAATAACTAGAAACTTTAATGACAAATTTAAAGTCCTGTTCGATAAATCAAAAGTTCAAATATAATAGGTTACAGCTGCTGGGGTTTTTACTTCTTTTTATTCTCGTTGGGACGGCTTGATATGGCTAAATATTTTTAAATAGGAGCTGTTATTCAGAACTTACTTCAAGAAGCAAAAAGCAACCTCTTGAAAACAGTAAAACAATTTTCGATCACCATAAATCAGACTGGAATTAAAAAATATATTTTTAGGTATAAGGTAGAATAAATTAATGGTCCAAATCAGTTTATCGGGAATTTACTACGTACACCGAAATTGACTCTCTAAATTGAATCAAGAGAATATAGTGCTTTAAGTATCCCTAAAATTGCAAATGCAAGAAGTATCTATTATTATTCTGGCAAGTCACTATATTATATAAATAGCAAAATCTTAATAGTTTTTTCCTGTTCAGTCAAAATCGTAAGGCACAAAATGTTCCGAATTTTTTTAAATGAGCTTGTATCTAGCCTGTGGATGGCAATCTTATAATCTACTTCGTATTTTGGTTATTTTAACTATCAACAAAAGGTATTATATAATTAATTACGTACATTGAAGTAAATGGAAGAAGACACAAATATGTCGTTTACACAGCAACAAATTTTTTTGTTTGTACCTGGAAATACGTATATAATTCTTTATATTGGGTCGCTAAACCAAAGTTTGGTTCCACATTTTCCGCTATTAGCAAATGCAAGGGGTCCGTATCACTAAGGGCTAAACGGTACTTGCCCTGTTGTAAACATACATACTTTTATTAGTTGTAAAATTTCAGAGAAATATAATATCTCCACCTGTGGGTGGAGAAAGCTCTGTCATAATCGTACCTAGCGACCCAAAAACACCATCGGAATGATCTACGCAGAAAAAATTACAGTATAATACTATTATAGCGAGCAGCAAAATTATCCAAAAACATATTAAAAATCATAATGAGTGTTGAGCAAGTTGAGTATTATAGTATAAGTTTAGTAATCATATCTCTGACTATAATCTCCTGGTCCATTTTCTATGTAGGATACTTATTTGTATCGCTAATGACAATTGAATAAATGACGTTAATTACTAAAGTCTCGGCATATTGAGCAACACTTCCACAGGCTAGGTACCTCCGCTTTATGCCTTAATTCCATTAAATAAAATCAAAGTTTATGTACAAAAAATTGGGGAGACTATTTACACAGTATAACACATAAAAAATTAAAATATTTTAAAAACTTAATGAAATAGGTAATTCAGCTTTAGTCAAATTGGCTAGATTCTTTCTTTTCAAATATTCGACGAGTTATTCTTAATTAGCCAACAGGCTGCGTAATCAATGAATCATCAGCTTTCAAATACACAAAATTGATAGAGTAATTCAAGAGTTAAAATACAGTATTATCACAGTATATCCAATTATACAATAGCGCAACTCTCCAGAATTTTGGTGGTTCGCGCATAGCATCCCGCGCATCGTTCGTAGGATGTTTAGCACGGCGATCGCTTGAGTCGTGTTCAGTCTATGAGGGTGAAGGTAGTGTCTTTGACAGAACCGGATCAAGGAATTTGGTGATACGCTGATATGGATATCGGGACGCGTGAAGTCAAATGTTGCGCCGCTGTAGGCTGTATTAACAATTCCAAAAACTGTGACTATAGTTTTTTAAGCTTCCTCAAGATGCTGCCAGGTATGTGATTCCTCCAATATTTAACATGCTCCTTTATTACCTAATAATATTAAAGTGTGATAGCATAGCTCCATTTGTCTCTAACAAAGTCTGTCGGGTATTAGGGTAGCTGTGTGTTTTTAGAAGAGTTAGAAGTTACGGAAATTCGTTCTTTAATTATGAGCCTAAAGTCAGAATGATAATTTCTCACTGTTTCCTCAGAGCACCACAACGTTCAAAAGATCTTTCACGACATATAACAAAATGAATGCGATTATGCATTCCAACATTATGAAATTTTAAGCAGGAAGTGAAGTCCATTTTAATGGATGCTCAAATAGAAAGTTCACAATAAAAAGAGTCAACATGCTAGTTTCAAAAATATATCATTTTCCTCTATAAATATGAATTCTTTTCTTCAATATGCCTATTCATATGTAATATACAAATACAAACGGAAAGGTAGTCTTGGTAAACTAGATAAAAAACAGTTTTCCATTTTTTTATGATTAACGACCAGTTTAGTATATTTACAAGTTTTCGTACCTTAAACGTTTTTCTATGATGATTGATGAAGATAAATTTAAAGGTTGTGGTATAACTAGACATAAATGTTATTTTCGACGCTACGTCGTTACATATACCCATATTTGAATCATATAAGATATTATAAAATTTTTATATTTATTTAAATGTTTAAGGTTAAGTAAGATAAGATATAAGAAATCTCGCATTTTTGTAAGTTACTTACAAACAATAAAGCCACTTATTTTCTCGGAGTGAACAATTTTCTTTCATACACCGACTATTTCTTGTTTTGCTTCTCAAAAAAATGTTTACACCCCATTTATATGCAAAGAATCCATGATGAATTAGAAGAATCAGTACAAAACATTTTCACGTACAATAAATGCGAATGCATGGATATAACTTACAAATTGTAATTCAGATTTCCAAAGACAACTGCCTAACCTCGATGAAGAATGTCACATTACCACATTGCTCTCAAAATTTACTCTATTTACGAGACGTCCATTGAACTTATTGCAACACAATAATTACGCTTCTTCTCTCGATTATTGCTAAGCCGACCCTGTGCTCAAAACGTAAACGGCAATACCCGCGGTTCGTGCTGAGGAGCCGAAGTGGGGTTATGAGAGGCCAGTTTTTCGGAGACAAATTAGCTGCATGATTTCTAGGGAGTTGCGCTACTGTATAATTGGATATACTGTGGTATTATATTCAAATTCTGATGAGTGTGTATTTTAAAAAACCAATGTTTTGTCAGCAAATGAATGAGTGGAAAAAGCTTGACAGTTTTGACTAAAGCCACACCGGGTTTTCTTCGGTAGAAAAGTCCATATTCTAAAAATAAGAATGGTAAGAGGTACTTTTCAACTGAAAAAACAAGACTTGTTCAGGTATGAGCCATAACGACGATACTATGACACCTAATATTATCTCTCGCTAAAATATCTTAAAATTATTCATAAAATGCTATCGAAAATATACTTCAATACATCCACAAAACATCCACTGAATGATCCGGTGATTAAAACTACAATTTTCTTCTCTGACAAAATGAGTTAACATGGCTGATTTGTTTTATGTCTTTATTACGCAATCTAGATTCCAGAATTCGAAATGTTTCTCAATTAAACAACATTCTGGAACCAGGGACGTGAATGTTCTATACTGCAACTTCCAATGGATTTCTTTGTTGCTGTATTGAAATATAATTCCATTTCAAAATGCTCAAAAAAAGTTTCGATATTACCAAACAAATCACATTAGATTCATCAAACGTGAATACCTTATTATAGATGTAGTGCAGCTGTTTCTTCTGTACGTTTTTTAAAGATTGTCTCAGCTACCAACTTGCCTAAATATTTTTGTGTATGTTCTGACCACATCAAAACATGGAAAACCAACCAAATATACACCTTCATACTTTAAGAGAAGTACACTAACTTTTTGCTGTTTTTCTCAACACGTTTAGTTACTTTTAACATTCTTCAGTACCAAATTATAATGAATGGTGTGTCAATTAACGCCAAATCAACTGTATTCTTCGCTTGTCTGAAAACTGAGAACTATTACTTAATCATCAATTTTGAATAATTCAATGCATTTTTTCAAATCACACCATATTTAGACCTCTTGAAAGGGGCGATAGTTGAAAAATAATTGCAGTAGGCTCTTCATATACTCAAAAAAAAAAAATCAGATTCAAACCTAGCATGTCTTTGTTTGGGAATTGTCCAGTGAGGTTTTCCCATTTTTTACTACGGGAGTGTTTGGTTGTTTTTTCCTACGTTACAAATGCTTTATCAAATGCAGGCCTAACTTGAAATAGTGATTATGAGAAACAGTTCCACGACAGCTTATGCACAAGGTATCACTGATATGAATTATATTGGATGAGAAGTATAAAGATATGTCTTACCAAATTTCATAAATTGTTAACGATAGCATTCTAACACTGCACAAAAATTATGCTGTGGATTTTTGTTAAACATATAAATACCTATTTCTCCAATTACACATCATATAAAACATTCCTTTAATTTCTGATATTTTCCACAAATACGGCTTTCTCATTGCCGCAAATGTAGAACCTACAAAAATATGTGAACATTACTAAATAAATATTTATTACTGCCTTTTTTTATTGGGTGATAGGGTCCAAATAAACACAACTTTAGCTCAAATTTGCCAACGTTTCGGAAATTATATTTTCATCTTCAGGGCTCTAGAATACAGAAAAAAGGCAATTATATACATTTTTTTAACATAATAATGTTAACAACCAATAGGTTGTTGTTGTTAATTAGAAGCATCAATGTAAACAATCACATTATACATATACAATAAAATATTAAAAGTATTGCTAAAATGTAAAAACAAAAAAAATTAAAAGTTAAACAACACAAAATTAAAAAGGAGAACAGTCAAAAACTTTTACAATAAATTAAAAGTAATGACTCCCCACCATATAATCCAATTATTATTAATTAATTTTATTAATTATTAATTATTATTATTAATTATTATAATCCAATTATGCAGTTAATTAATGGATTGATGAAACAAAGCAAAAATGTAGTTCTAAAAAAGGGAGATAATCACAAAAAAAACAAAACAAACATACCCTTTGTGTTAAAAGTTGTGGTAATTAATTTTAAAGAACCTGGTGACTACCACAACTTTTAACACAAAGGGTATGTTTGTTTTGTTTTTTTTTTGTGATTATTTCCCTTTTTTAGTCCTACATTTTTGCTTTGTTTCATCAATCCATTAATTAACTGCATAAATGACCAATAATTAGATTATATGGTGGGGAATCTTTACTTTTAATTTTTACATTTTAGCAATACTTTTAATATTTTGTTGTATATGTATAATGTGATTGTTTACATTGATGCTTTTAATTAACAACAACAACCAATAATGTTAAAAAAAATGTATATAATTGCCTTTTTTCTGTATTCTAGAGTGTGTTTATTTGGACCCTATCACCCAATAAAAAAAAAGCAGTAATAAATCTATAAGAAGGGTCGTAAAATCATTACTAACTCCCGCCGTTTCTGTCATCCTAATGCACAATTCTTAAGCAATTGCACTACTATAACACGTCATTCATCTCGAAGGGGATATGAATTTGCTACCAGGATCGCAGAAACACGAGAAGGTATGAAAAAGTAGTCTGCTCCAGAAATTTCCTCACGCCGTTTCTGTGATCCTAATATAAAGTTTTCAGAAATCTGCAACCGCACTACTGACACTAAGACGTCAGTCGAAAAATTCTCACCTACGTCTAGATAGACGGCGATATGAATTTGCTACCAGGATCGCAGAAACGTGAGAAGGTATGAAAAAGTAGTCTGCTCCAGAAATGTCCTCACGCCGTTTCTTTCATCCTAATGCACAGTTCTTAAGCAATTGCACTACTATAACACGTCAGTCATCTCGAAGGGGATATGAATTTGCTACCAGGATCGCAGAAACACGAGAAGGTATGAAAAAGTAGTCTACTCCAGAAATTTCCTCACGTCGTTTTGTTATCCTAAAATGGAATTTTCAGAAATCTGCAACCGCACTACTATAAAACGTCAGTCGCAAAATCCTCACCCTCTTCTAGATAGAAGGCGATATGAATTTGCTACCAGGATCGCAGAAACGCGAGGAGAGATAAAAACAGTACCCGCTCGATAAATTTCCACACGCTGTTTCTGTGATCCTAACTTTAGTTTTCAGAAATCTGCAACCACACTACTATAAAACGTCAGCCTCAAAATCCTCTCCCTCTTCTAGATAGAAGGCGATATGAATTTGCTACCAGGATCGCAGAAACGCGAGAAGGTATGAAAAAGTAGTCTGCTCCAGAAATTTCCTCACGCCGTTTCTGTCATCCTAATGTACAATTCTTAGGCATTTGCACTACTATAACACGTCAGTCATCTCGAAGGGAATATGAATTTGCTACCAGGATCGCAGAAACACGAGGAGGTATGAAAAAGTAGTCTGCTCCAGAAATTTCCTCACGCCGTTTCTGTCATCCTAATGCACAATTCTTAGGCATTTGCACTACTGTAACACGTCAGTCATCTCGAAGGGGATATGAATTTGCTACCAGGATCACAGAAACACGAGAAGGTATGAAAAAGTAGTCTGCTCCAGAAATTTCCTCACGCCGTTTTTGTGATCCTAATATAGAAATTTCAGAAATCTGCAACCACACTACTATAAAACGTCAGTCGCAAAATCCTCACCCTCTTATAGATAGAAGGCGATATGAATTTGCTACCAGGATCGCAGAAACGCGAGGAGAGATAAAACAGTACTCGCTCCATAAATTTCCACACGTTTTCATAAATCTGCAACTGCACTACTATAAGACGTCAGTGCAAAATTCTCACCCACATCTAGATAGAAGGCGATATGAATTTGCTACCAGGATCGCAGAAACGCGAGAGATAAAACAGTACTTGCGCGATGAAATCTCGCCCCGTTTCTGTCATCCTAATGCAGAATTCTTAGGCAATTGCACTACTATAACCCGTCAGTCATATCGGAAAGGCTTATGAATTTGCTACCAGGATCGCAGAAACGCGAGAAGATATGAAAAAGTAGTCTGCTTCCGAAATTTCCTCACGCCGTTTCTGTGATCCTAATATAAAGTTTTCAGAAATCTGCAACCGCACTTGTATAGAATGCCAGTCGCAAAATCCTCATCTAGAAGGGCGATATGAGTTTGCTACCAGGATAGGAGAAATGCGGAAAAATGTATGGATCGATTGATGTAATGCATCTCATTTGTAAAAATAACTACTGTGCACTGGGAAAAATTAAAACACAAAATGTAAATATAATACATATATTTGAAGTTTTATGAAAAAGGAACATGACAATACATAATTATTATAGGTACAGTTTGCTATCAATTTAAATTTTCTATTTACTAAATCTTAATTAGAAAATCCTATCTCTGTATTGCAAAGTTCTTATTGAAGCAACTGAGAAAATGTGTCAAGGTGTACCTATTTTTTCGATTTTCGTGTTTTGTACTAAACTATGTATTCTTTACATACGTATGCATCTGCAGAGTATTTCCTCCGTCTAAAAACTCTAGACCCTCGAACAATCAACTTTTCGAGAATGTGTATTCTCCAAAAGTACGAAAATATACTTGTAACTAGCATGATCGCGCGATTTCAACCAGAGCTTAAAAAATGTCATAATTTTATCACAGTCAGTCTTAGATACAGCAAATCATGCATTTTTTAATTATCCAAAAATATTGCACTCTTACATAAAAAAAAGAAAAAATAATAAAAGATATCCATTCTCAGCAATCTAAAAATTGCATCGATATGTCAATGTTACGGTTAATTTATTTGCTTTACCCATACTTTTAGAATTAATTCGCAAGCTGAAGGAATTTGATGCATACAAAACACCGTGGTTCTTTGAGCTTCCATGGACCATGAGTAGATGGCATCTTCAGAAGCCGTTACCTGTTCGAAGGCCCTTACATACCCTACAAATGTTGACGCTGCTGAGCTAGTCTCAGTTTCTCATGAGTCGCCGAACAGGTAACAAGTTTTGGAGGAAACCATCCACTCGTGGTGGCGAAACTTCGAGCAAAGAATCAGTTCAGAAGCTCATAATATTACGCTACAGTATGTCTTTCATGAAAAGTTCTGATTAAAATGCGCATGCACTGTTCAAAAATAACTAGAAACTTTAATGACAAATTTAAAGTCCTGTTCGATAAATCAAAAGTTCAAATATAATAGGTTACAGCTGCTGGGGTTTTTACTTCTTTTTATTCTCGTTGGGACGGCTTGATATGGCTAAATATTTTTAAATAGCAGCTGTTATTCAGAACTTACTTCAAGAAGCAAAAAGCAACCTCTTGAAAACAGTAAAACAATTTTCGATCACCATAAATCAGACTGGAATTAAAAAATATATTTTTAGGTATAAGGTAGAATAAATTAATGGTCCAAATCAGTTTATCGGGAATTTACTACGTACACCGAAATTGACTCTCTAAATTGAATCAAGAGAATATAGTGCTTTAAGTATCCCTAAAATTGCAAATGCAAGAAGTATCTATTATTATTCTGGCAAGTCACTATATTATATAAATAGCAAAATCTTAATAGTTTTTTCCTGTTCAGTCAAAATCGTAAGGCACAAAATGTTCCGAATTTTTTTAAATGAGCTTGTATCTAGCCTGTGGATGGCAATCTTATAATCTACTTCGTATTTGGGTTATTTTAACTATCAACAAAAGGTATTATATAATTAATTACGTACATTGAAGTAAATGGAAGAAGACACAAATATGTCGTTTACACAGCAACAAATTTTTTTGTTTGTACCTGGAAATACGTATATAATTCTTTATATTGGGTCGCTAAACCAAAGTTTGGTTCCACATTTTCCGCTATTAGCAAATGCAAGGGGTCCGTATCACTAAGGGCTAAACGGTACTTGCCCTGTTGTAAACATACATACTTTTATTAGTTGTAAAATTTCAGAGAAATATAATATCTCCACCTGTGGGTGGAGAAAGCTCTGTCATAATCGTACCTAGCGACCCAAAAACACCATCGGAATGATCTACGCAGAAAAAATTACAGTATAATACTATTATAGCGAGCAGCAAAATTATCCAAAAACATATTAAAAATCATAATGAGTGTTGAGCAAGTTGAGTATTATAGTATAAGTTTAGTAATCATATCTCTGACTATAATCTCCTGGTCCATTTTCTATGTAGGATACTTATTTGTATCGCTAATGACAATTGAATAAATGACGTTAATTACTAAAGTCTCGGCATATTGAGCAACACTTCCACAGGCTAGGTACCTCCGCTTTATGCCTTAATTCCATTAAATAAAATCAAAGTTTATGTACAAAAAATTGGGGAGACTATTTACACAGTATAACACATAAAAAATTAAAATATTTTAAAAACTTAATGAAATAGGTAATTCAGCTTTAGTCAAATTGGCTAGATTCTTTCTTTTCAAATATTCGACGAGTTATTCTTAATTAGCCAACAGGCTGCGTAATCAATGAATCATCAGCTTTCAAATACACAAAATTGATAGAGTAATTCAAGAGTTAAAATACAGTATTATCACAGTATATCCAATTATACAATAGCGCAACTCTCCAGAATTTTGGTGGTTCGCGCATAGCATCCCGCGCATCGTTCGTAGGATGTTTAGCACGGCGATCGCTTGAGTCGTGTTCAGTCTATGAGGGTGAAGGTAGTGTCTTTGACAGAACCGGATCAAGGAATTTGGTGATACGCTGATATGGATATCGGGACGCGTGAAGTCAAATGTTGCGCCGCTGTAGGCTGTATTAACAATTCCAAAAACTGTGACTATAGTTTTTTAAGCTTCCTCAAGATGCTGCCAGGTATGTGATTCCTCCAATATTTAACATGCTCCTTTATTACCTAATAATATTAAAGTGTGATAGCATAGCTCCATTTGTCTCTAACAAAGTCTGTCGGGTATTAGGGTAGCTGTGTGTTTTTAGAAGAGTTAGAAGTTACGGAAATTCGTTCTTTAATTATGAGCCTAAAGTCAGAATGATAATTTCTCACTGTTTCCTCAGAGCACCACAACGTTCAAAAGATCTTTCACGACATATAACAAAATGAATGCGATTATGCATTCCAACATTATGAAATTTTAAGCAGGAAGTGAAGTCCATTTTAATGGATGCTCAAATAGAAAGTTCACAATAAAAAGAGTCAACATGCTAGTTTCAAAAATATATCATTTTCCTCTATAAATATGAATTCTTTTCTTCAATATGCCTATTCATATGTAATATACAAATACAAACGGAAAGGTAGTCTTGGTAAACTAGATAAAAAACAGTTTTCCATTTTTTTATGATTAACGACCAGTTTAGTATATTTACAAGTTTTCGTACCTTAAACGTTTTTCTATGATGATTGATGAAGATAAATTTAAAGGTTGTGGTATAACTAGACATAAATGTTATTTTCGACGCTACGTCGTTACATATACCCATATTTGAATCATATAAGATATTATAAAATTTTTATATTTATTTAAATGTTTAAGGTTAAGTAAGATAAGATATAAGAAATCTCGCATTTTTGTAAGTTACTTACAAACAATAAAGCCACTTATTTTCTCGGAGTGAACAATTTTCTTTCATACACCGACTATTTCTTGTTTTGCTTCTCAAAAAAATGTTTACACCCCATTTATATGCAAAGAATCCATGATGAATTAGAAGAATCAGTACAAAACATTTTCACGTACAATAAATGCGAATGCATGGATATAACTTACAAATTGTAATTCAGATTTCCAAAGACAACTGCCTAACCTCGATGAAGAATGTCACATTACCACATTGCTCTCAAAATTTACTCTATTTACGAGACGTCCATTGAACTTATTGCAACACAATAATTACGCTTCTTCTCTCGATTATTGCTAAGCCGACCCTGTGCTCAAAACGTAAACGGCAATACCCGCGGTTCGTGCTGAGGAGCCGAAGTGGGGTTATGAGAGGCCAGTTTTTCGGAGACAAATTAGCTGCATGATTTCTAGGGAGTTGCGCTACTGTATAATTGGATATACTGTGGTATTATATTCAAATTCTGATGAGTGTGTATTTTAAAAAACCAATGTTTTGTCAGCAAATGAATGAGTGGAAAAAGCTTGACAGTTTTGACTAAAGCCACACCGGGTTTTCTTCGGTAGAAAAGTCCATATTCTAAAAATAAGAATGGTAAGAGGTACTTTTCAACTGAAAAAACAAGACTTGTTCAGGTATGAGCCATAACGACGATACTATGACACCTAATATTATCTCTCGCTAAAATATCTTAAAATTATTCATAAAATGCTATCGAAAATATACTTCAATACATCCACAAAACATCCACTGAATGATCCGGTGATTAAAACTACAATTTTCTTCTCTGACAAAATGAGTTAACATGGCTGATTTGTTTTATGTCTTTATTACGCAATCTAGATTCCAGAATTCGAAATGTTTCTCAATTAAACAACATTCTGGAACCAGGGACGTGAATGTTCTATACTGCAACTTCCAATGGATTTCTTTGTTGCTGTATTGAAATATAATTCCATTTCAAAATGCTCAAAAAAAGTTTCGATATTACCAAACAAATCACATTAGATTCATCAAACGTGAATACCTTATTATAGATGTAGTGCAGCTGTTTCTTCTGTACGTTTTTTAAAGATTGTCTCAGCTACCAACTTGCCTAAATATTTTTGTGTATGTTCTGACCACATCAAAACATGGAAAACCAACCAAATATACACCTTCATACTTTAAGAGAAGTACACTAACTTTTTGCTGTTTTTCTCAACACGTTTAGTTACTTTTAACATTCTTCAGTACCAAATTATAATGAATGGTGTGTCAATTAACGCCAAATCAACTGTATTCTTCGCTTGTCTGAAAACTGAGAACTATTACTTAATCATCAATTTTGAATAATTCAATGCATTTTTTCAAATCACACCATATTTAGACCTCTTGAAAGGGGCGATAGTTGAAAAATAATTGCAGTAGGCTCTTCATATACTCAAAAAAAAAAAATCAGATTCAAACCTAGCATGTCTTTGTTTGGGAATTGTCCAGTGAGGTTTTCCCATTTTTTACTACGGGAGTGTTTGGTTGTTTTTTCCTACGTTACAAATGCTTTATCAAATGCAGGCCTAACTTGAAATAGTGATTATGAGAAACAGTTCCACGACAGCTTATGCACAAGGTATCACTGATATGAATTATATTGGATGAGAAGTATAAAGATATGTCTTACCAAATTTCATAAATTGTTAACGATAGCATTCTAACACTGCACAAAAATTATGCTGTGGATTTTTGTTAAACATATAAATACCTATTTCTCCAATTACACATCATATAAAACATTCCTTTAATTTCTGATATTTTCCACAAATACGGCTTTCTCATTGCCGCAAATGTAGAACCTACAAAAATATGTGAACATTACTAAATAAATATTTATTACTGCCTTTTTTTATTGGGTGATAGGGTCCAAATAAACACAACTTTAGCTCAAATTTGCCAACGTTTCGGAAATTATATTTTCATCTTCAGGGCTCTAGAATACAGAAAAAAGGCAATTATATACATTTTTTTAACATAATAATGTTAACAACCAATAGGTTGTTGTTGTTAATTAGAAGCATCAATGTAAACAATCACATTATACATATACAATAAAATATTAAAAGTATTGCTAAAATGTAAAAACAAAAAAAATTAAAAGTTAAACAACACAAAATTAAAAAGGAGAACAGTCAAAAACTTTTACAATAAATTAAAAGTAATGACTCCCCACCATATAATCCAATTATTATTAATTAATTTTATTAATTATTAATTATTATTATTAATTATTATAATCCAATTATGCAGTTAATTAATGGATTGATGAAACAAAGCAAAAATGTAGTTCTAAAAAAGGGAGATAATCACAAAAAAAACAAAACAAACATACCCTTTGTGTTAAAAGTTGTGGTAATTAATTTTAAAGAACCTGGTGACTACCACAACTTTTAACACAAAGGGTATGTTTGTTTTGTTTTTTTTTTGTGATTATTTCCCTTTTTTAGTCCTACATTTTTGCTTTGTTTCATCAATCCATTAATTAACTGCATAAATGACCAATAATTAGATTATATGGTGGGGAATCTTTACTTTTAATTTTTACATTTTAGCAATACTTTTAATATTTTGTTGTATATGTATAATGTGATTGTTTACATTGATGCTTTTAATTAACAACAACAACCAATAATGTTAAAAAAAATGTATATAATTGCCTTTTTTCTGTATTCTAGAGTGTGTTTATTTGGACCCTATCACCCAATAAAAAAAAAGCAGTAATAAATCTATAAGAAGGGTCGTAAAATCATTACTAACTATAAAGAAATATTGTTCATTCAACATCATACATCCCATCCAATAGGAAGTCAAAGTTTTGCCTACATTTACATTAAAGATTTAGTCCTCCTTTAGAGCCTTCGTTTCGAACTGCCGATGGGGCACGTAGCCTTTGGTCACCTCCATGGAGGTCTTGGAAGGTGGTGGGGCATCGCCGACACTGACGTAGCCCGTTTTGGGCAAAGTAGGCTCTGGTTGCGACTGCCAGACGTATGGGACAGTTTTTAGGTTTGCAAGGGTCTCGGCTTTCACGTAACCAGGCTTTTCTTCTGGTGAAGACTTGCACTGGAGTATGTTGGGGCTTATCAGGTCCTTCGTCAAACCTGCCATCACATAGCCCATCGTTTTTTTATTGGCAGGCTCCGGCGGGCTATAAGGCACATAACCAGGGTTGGTGGTTTTCACAAAGTCACCTGGAAGAAATTAGCGTTTTCATACAGGGTTGGTATAAAGTATGGAACCAAGCAAATAACTTTGGAACGGAAAGAGTGATATTGCTGAAAATTTGCAGGCAAGTGTAGTGACGTCTAATGCATCCGAATACATTATGTTAGCTATTTAATGTACTTCCGGTTTAACCGGAAGTGCCGTCAACTTTTTTAATTTAAATGGGACATCCTGTATATTTTTGCAGATTTTAATTCATCATTTTTTTCCGAATACGTCCATAGTGTGTTTAGTATTTGTTTCTTAAAAAATTTGTCTCACAAACTCGTCCGTGGCGGTCTGCGATCTTCCCGTTTGAGGTAATTTTTTTTGTATTTTTGTTTTTAGTCACCGTCAAACATGTGATAGGACCCCTGTCGGGACTTAAATCATTAAAGGTTGACACACTTCTTTGTGAGTTCTCACGTGATCGCCAAAACCGACTTTGAATGACCGGCATTTTAAACACCTGAAATGATAAAGAAGCTATATCTTTCCCGTTTTTACAGACACTAATGCTAAACCCACTATGGACGTATTCGGAAAAAAAAGATGAATTAAAATCTGCAAAAATATACAGGGTGTCCCATTTAAATTAAAAAAGTTGATGGTACTTCCGGTTAAACCGGAAGTACATTAATAGCTAACATAATGTCTTCGGATGCACTAGACGTCACTACACTTGCCTGCAAATTTTCAGCAATATCACTCTTTCCGTTCCAAAGTTATTTGCTTGGTTCCATACTTTATCCCAACCCTGTATAACTTATCCTGCAATAATTAGCTAAGGTATGCAATGAAATCCGAGTGAAATTTTTGAAAGTGCTATAGGGCCTATCATACCATCCTTGCAAAACATTTATTTTTTGTATTTCAACCCTTATGTAACATACTGTATATTATGGTATTCGTGTATTTGTATTAGTTGTCATTGGTTGTCATACATGATGTAAAGTCAAAGTGCTAGGTTAGATCTTTTGAAGTGTAAACGTCATCGAATCGTCTAGAGTTTTCGAGAATGACGGATGGATTCTAGAAATGTCATCGAATGCTCTAGATGGTTCGATGAAGTATATATAAGGTGCTACGGGTAGCGTAGGAAGTCAGTTGAGTTGAGTTGACTTCTAGCTGAGATAAGGTTAAGAGATATTGTATCAAGTTGTGAAGTAAAACGGTGAAAGTTACGTCGAGTTTGATTCCCTGGGTGAAGAAAGAGGCCGTCGTGACACTTATAACCCACCCCCGGCTTTGTTTTTTTCAAATATCACCCTATAGTTTTTACTACACAAATTCATCATCATCATCATAGTCACAATGTCTTAACAGACATGTTGTGAACTCGTAAAATGCATTAAGTCGGACCTAGAGTATTGCCGACACGAATATCATCAATAGTTTTGAGAACTGTCGCTCGCCATCGTTCGCGATTTACTGTCAGTTCAGTGGCGCTCTTGATACTCATATCTAGCAACTGTTTCGTCGTATCCATCCACCCATGCCGCCCACTCGGGGCGTGACCCTGAACTACAAGTTTCTCCATATTATCGCTTCCGTGAATATGTCCGAAGAATGTAAGCATTCTCATCGACACAATGGAGGATAGTCTCTTTGGATTACAGAGCTCATCCAGTATGGAAACATTAGTTCGATGGGCGGTACAAGGAATTCTCAGCATTCTACTCCACGTCCACATTTCAAAAGCATCTATGCGAGCTCGATCTGCCTTTTTAACAGTCCAAGTTTCCGAGGCATACAAAAATATGGAGAACACAAGAGACTGAACCACTGACATTTTGGTAGCTTTAGTGATGTTATGGTCACGCCATATTTTAGTAAGCTTTGTCATGGCCACCTGTGCCTGTTGAATGCGCCGTCGAATCTCATTCTCACAGCTACCTGAATTGTCGATCAAAGAACTGAGGTAACAAAACTTTGAACTACCTCACAACGGCCTTTATTTCTCGATGATTGTCATGCTCTCTATCTACGATAATAAGCTTGGTCTTGTTGTAGTTAATACCAAGACCATATGCTGCACTGTGTTGTTCTAAAACGTTCAATAGAGTTACTAGTCCTTCCTGAGAAGCAGCAATAAGGGTTGTATCGTCAGCAAATCTTAAGTTAGATATTTTGCTTCCGCCAATAGTTATACCTCCATTCCAGTTATTCCAACACAAATTAAATTCTTTAAAATCTTGTAGTGCCTTTAATTTTAAGTATAAACCTATTTTTTTCGTAAAGTCATAAGCATAAGGTAAATAAAATAAGGATTTGTTTGAGGCGTAATATTTCCGGTACCGAATGGACTATCATATCATGCTTTCTCAAAATATTTTTTTGTACTTCAACCCCTAAAACTCACTCCCAACTTTTTTCAAAAATCCATCTCACAGCTTTTCCTAGATAAATGAGGTCATTATTTTACTTAAAATATTGTAGTGCCTTTATTTTAGACAAAAACCAATTTTTGTCGCAATTTCAATAAGCATAAGATAAATAAAATGAGGATTGATATACGAGGGTTGCTCTATATCTCCGTCAATCCACTAGAGTACGCAGACAGCTGTTTCACGCTTATTAGCGATCATCAGTGCGCCATAGGTCGATTGATATAGAGCAACCCTCGTATATCGACTCTCATATGCAGTTGGCATAGAAGCGTGCTCTTCTGGTCAGGTCAAGCGAACGCGCCTTTGCGTTCCACCAAGAAGTTTGCTGCCTACTCTCAAAATAAGGATTCTTCTGAGGCGTAATATTTTCGTATTTTCGTAATAAAAAAAGGACAAAAAAGATTACTATTACTTTGATGTATCCCATTCAGTTTTTTTTTATAACTGTGCAGACCGCGCAGGCAGAGCCTAAATACCAGAGTACCGCGGCTGCTGTGAAAGGGTTATGTTAGGGGAAGTTTGTTAACGCGAGATTTGAATGGGCCAATACCCGCAGGCCCAATAAATACATCTTCTGGCAGTCCATTCCAAGCCTTGGACACCCTGGGAATAAATGTGCGGTTGTACCGCTCAGTTCTTTGTGTATGAAGAACGACCGTCTTAGCATGAGATGCAGCGGTCGCACGGGTACATCTGATAGGAGCAGTGAGCGGCGGAACGATAGAGGATAGCTCAGAGGAGCAGATTTCGTTGGAATATCGGTAGAAGAGTGAGAGGTCACCAACAACACGCCGGTGAGAAAGTGACTGAAGGTGACGCGTTAAGGCCTGATCGCCAATTAGTCGAATTGCCCTTCTCTGGCCGGCATCTAGTATATACAGGGTAGTAGGGGCAGCAGCTCCCCAGACATGAGAGGAATACTCCAGGCAAGGTCTTATCTGGGCTTTATATAGCGTAAGGAGGTTACACGGTGAGAAAAATTTTCTGGCTCTAAATAGGTATCCAAAAGCTTTTTACCAGCAGCTGTTGCAATTGACGCGACGTGTTCGTGCCAGATCAGATTTTCTGTAATGTTGACTCCTAACAGCTTGAATGAGTGACTCCTTGGCAGAGCCTGGTTGTTCATTAGAACCTGGTGTTGGCTTGGGCACTTCTTGTTTGATAGCGTACAATACTGGGTCTTGGAAGCATTAAATTTAACCATATTCTTAAGCCCCCTAGCGGTAATGGTATCGAGATCCTTTGAAAGTGAAGCTGCCACTGCCAGTCTTCTGCGTTCCAGCTCGAGCACAGAGATCGGCCTATTGCTCATAATGCCTGCATGCAGCGTACTGTCATCCGCAAAACTGTAGATTGGGTTTGTAGTGCTAGAGAGTAGATCATTAATGTGAAGCAAAAACAATGTCGGAGCCAATACTGATCCCTGCGGACCCCGGCATTGATGCTATGGAAAGAAGAGGAAAAGCCGTCTACCACGACAGAGATTTTCCGACCTGAGAGGAAGTCTGCGAGATAACCGCAAAGCTTTACAGGGAGCCCATAAGGCGGGAGCTTGTTTAGGAGAGCTGCATGCCACAGTTGATGCCTTTGAAATATCGAGAGCAACGATGTGAGCCTCGCCAAATGGCTGAATGAGTTTGCTCCACACATGTATGACGTAAGCCAGGAAATCTCCAGTTGATCTTTGGTGTCGAAATCCATATTGTCTGTCGTTGATTGAAGTGATGGAGCTCTAGGTATTTAATGAGCTCTTGGTTGACGCATCTCTCCATCACTTTACTGATTACAGAAAGCAGAGCTATAGGTCTGTAGTTGGTCGGATCAGTTTTGGATCCCTTTTTTGGCACCGGCTGGATGCAAGCTGTTTTACAGTCTTTTGGGAAAATGCCGGAATCGTAAGACATTCGAAAGAGGCGGGTAAATATGGGAGCGAGCTCCGGTGCGCACTTCTTGACAACAATGGAGGGGATCATGTCGGGCCCATTCGCCTTATTAATGTCAAGTGACTGCAGCACCTTCCGAACTATTTTTGTTCTGAACGTGATTTCGCTCATGGTTTTCTTTTTTATCAGTTTTTTTTGCGTGAAATAAATTCTTATTTTATTTATATTATGATGTCACTCAAAAGATAAATATTAAAATGATCAAAACTAAGAAAGGTTACGCGTACCTGTCATGACATATGGTGCATTTGGTGGGGGAGAATCCGGTATGTAAGGCAAAGAGCCTGTACTGTTGGAGATGTAAGGGAGCTCGGTTTCACCTTGGACAGCAGGGTCGACACCTAATACACAGTAATTTGACCCTGGTGGAGGGGTTTTCGAACCCCAATTTATCGACATCACCGCATCTGGCAACACATAACCTGTTAGAAAAACATAAATGTTAATTATTTTGTAATACATATAGGGTGAGTTTTTAGTACCGGCTCGGTCGATAACTCCACTACTATAGAAGATAGCGAAAAAAGTTGTATATAAGGGTTGTAGCCACGGATATGCTCCTTGCTCAGAAAATATTTGGATTTATACAGGGTGATTCATAACTACGTGGTGATGCAAACATGCATTTTTTTAAATGGACACCCTACATATTATTCCACTTTTAAATTCTACTAATGATTTCCGTTCTTCCAATATAGGGTTTTGTTACATTATACAGGGTATTTCAAAAGTTACGACCATTTTTATATCCAAATCGCGGTCAAATGAAGGTACTGTATATATCAAAAAGTAATACATCAAAAATTATTTTTTTTACATGAAAAGATTAAAAATATCTTCTAGTTTTAAAATCGGCTATAAAAAAGCCCGCGACGCATACTCGTATACAGGGTGATGTAGAATGCAAAATCCAATTTTCTTTTTTTTTTTTAAATGTAACCCCCTCAAAGAATTTCTTTTAATATGCTCTTTCATCTTTGTATAGCACTTGTTGTACCTACGCCCATCAGTTTCCGAGATATTTCGATTTTTCGGTAAATTTAAATTGTAGCTTCTATTTGTGTACTGAAATTTATTTATTTTGAGAAAATACTATCTAATTTGTTTTTTATTTAACGAACAACTAAATTATAAGGTCATGATACTATTTGATGAAGTCAAAACCAATAATAAAGTCAAGTATGTTGAGGAAACAATTTTGTAGGCGTCATGCATAATTATCAAGCAGATTTATCAGGTGTGCTTTGAAAAATTGACTCTTTTCATAACCTGCTCGATAATTCCGTACTGTGTGAAAAACCAGCCTTAAAAATTGATTTTTCCTTTGAGGATATTTAGGAGAATCTTTGAGAAATTGTCTACTTGCCTCTAGAATATATCAACTATGAACAGCAATATCCAGAACGGAGGCAGACTAAAACTAATGCGTTTGAAAGATTGAAGAATCATTTTATTTGGACTGTGTCGTTTGATATTTCATAGCCTCCCTGATACATCTGCTCGATAATTTTGCATGACGTCTATAAAATTGTTTCCTCAGCACACTTGACTCATATTATATCGTTAATTTAGTGTTTTGACTGGATTAAGTATTACTATGGCCTTATATTTTAGCTTTTTGTTAAGCAAAAACCAAATTTGAGTATTTTCTCAAAATAAATAAATAAATTTTAGTAAACAAATAGAAAGTATATTTAAAATTTGTAGAAAAATCGAAATATCTCAGAAACTGATGAATGCAGCCATAACAAGTGCTATACAAAGATGAAAGAGCATATTAAAAGCAATTCTTTGGTATAATAAAATATTGGGGGTTACATTTAAAAAAAGAGAGAAAATCTAGATTTTGCATTTTACATCACCCTGTATACAAATATGCGTCGCGGGTTTCTTTTATAGCGGATTTAGAATTGGAGGATATTTCTAATCTTATCAGGTGAAAAAATAATGTTTGATTCATTACTTTTTGATACGTACGTTCATTTGGCCGTGATTTGGACATAAAAATGGCCATAACTTTTGAAATACCCTGTATAATGTAAGAATACCCTATATTGAAATAACGGAAATTACGAGTAGAATTTGAATTTGGAATAATATATAGGGTGTCTCATTTAAAAAAATGCATGTTTGCATCACCACGTAGTTATGGATCACCCTGTATAAATCTAAATATTTTCTAAGCAAGGAGCATATCCGTGGCTACAACTCTTATATACAACTTTTTTTCGCTATCTTCTACAGTAGTGGAGTTATCGACCGAGCCGGTACTAAAAACTCACCCTATATTTTCATCTATTGCGGTTCTCAGTCTGATGTTGGCTTGTTTATTGTTCCAAAGGTGCAAGCACTTTCAGGAATAGCTGAGACAAGGACATAGCTTTACAGTTGATTAAAATTGAAAAGATTTGTATCTATGATTTCTACAGGGTGATTTAGAATTAAACCTGTAATCTCGTTTTTCCTTATTTGTGTATTAAAAAGCTAAATATTTTCTAACAAAGACTGAGCCATGGCCGACTTTACTCACTGAGTCGGAGCATTGAAATATGGCAACACTGATTCGGGAGCCGAGCTTGTGTCATTAGTGTAATTCTTCCAGAGTAAACAATAAGATTGGAAGGTGATTTTTAATGTGTTTCTAATTATTTACCTGCACAAACGAAACTATAAAGATAAAAAGGTGCCTGCAAAGTGTGTAGTACCAGGTTGCACTAGCAATTAGTGCTTCCAATGGACATAAACAGAAGTGGGTGAAAGGTATTCCTCATAAGGGCTGGTTATATTTATAAGAATAAAGACAATACTTTACAAACACTTCAAAGGATAAGACCTATTTTAGAGCACAATGTGGTACCTACAATGTTTTCTGGACCTCCCAAATATCACAGAAAAATACAGTTAATAGAACTCATCTGGGCATGCTAACGAGGGCATGCATCTGGGCATACCTACGAAAAGATTTGATAGTGAAAGGGAATCAAGACCAGCAAGAATGGCTTCACAGTGACCTAATAGTGAATTTTTCTAGCTCAAGTGACAATTTACAAAGTAAATTGAGTGTTCATTTAAGTGGAAGTGGCAGCAGGAAACAGGTTGCGTTTATTTTTATTTTGTAGTGTCTGACTATGATGAACCAGACATCAGATGTAAGTGGTATTAGTAGTAGTAGTTCTAAAAAGTATTTTTCTTAATTTATTAACCCAGATGAACTCTAATACGCATAAAATGTAATAATTATTCTGAAACTATAGGCCCCCTATTTGAAAGCTAAGCCACGTTGCCACATCTAAGGCTCCGGCCTAGTGTAGAGTCGGCCATGACTGAGCGTAGTATCTAAAAGTAACACCAGTTTTACATCAACGATTTCTTCGCGAATTTATTGATGGAGCAGTCCATGGTCTTCTTCAAGGTCAAACTGATTGTGTCTTACCTCTGTGAATAAAACCATGGACTTGTGACAGCATGCAGTGCTGCCGACACTGTTGCTGTCATAGGGTCCAAAGGTCGCCGTAAAAATGCATTTCGCATGTAGAAGATCCTGACGTTACCTTCAAATTTACAGTAATGATTCAAAAAGCAAATTGAAGATAAAGCGTGCACTAGGGCAACAGTGGCCTTGTTACAGATTTTTTTTTTATTTTATGATCGGCCTCCCGCAAAGGCTGAAAGCCTATGGCGCTGTAGAAGCGCTGCGAGAGGATAAGTATTGGTTCACGTTAGATTTGAAACACTGCAGGTTGTAGCCGTCGGGAAACAAATTCCCCGGCAGCTGATTCCACAGCGTCGAAGTTCTCCAAAAGAAGGAATGCTGGAGAAGACTGGTTCGGGGAGCAAGGACCTCGACCTGGTAAGGATGAGCTCGCAGAGCTTCTCTAGTGGTCCTGGTTCGGACGGCCTGTGGTGTTATTATCTGAGAGAGCTCACTCGAACATCTTCCGTGATAGAATCTGTAAAACAGGGAAAGGTCAGCCACCCTCCTTCGATGTTCCAGGCTGTGGAGGTCCTTTGTAAGGTTAGACGTATCGATTAGTCTAATCGCTCTTTTCTGGATAGTGTCCAGAAGCTTTAGAGAATGCTTCGGAGCGCATCCCCACACATGGGAGCAGTATTCCAGCGATGGTCGGATCTGTGCCTTGTAGAGCAGCAGCAGTTGCTCTGGTGTATACAACTTCCTACAGCGGAACAAAACTCCAAGCTTCTGGGATGCCGTTTTAGCAATACTGACGACGTGGTCGAGCCAGGACATGTTATTGTTGATGTTAATTCCAAAAAGCTTGACGGAAGGTGATTCGACTATGGGGTGACCCTCCATTTCCACGGTTGGTAAGCCATCGTGAGACTTCTTTGTAAGTGTTGTTGCCTGAGTTTTTTGTACGTTGAACTGTACTTTATTTGCTAATCCCCACTCGACAATTGTTTTGATATCTGCGTTGATCTGTGAGGCATGCTGCTGTCGCCGACGTACCGCCTTCTGGGATGATAGTGGCTTGCCTGGTTTCATGCATGACACTAATGTACTGTCATCTGCGAAGCTGTAGATTGGATTGGATGTTATTTCCAACAGCTCGTTGATGTACAGCAGAAACAGTGTAGAGGATAGGACAGATCCCTGAGGAACACCGGCGTTTATTGAAAATACGTCTGATGAACAGCCCTCGACTACAACAAACAGAGATCGGTCGTTCAAAAAGCTATTCAGCCACTGGCGCAGGCCAGGTGATAGTCCATAAGCAGCAAGCTTGACCAGATGTTTGAAGAATGTATGATTTTGCGTCGAGAGTTTTTCGAAAAAATCGCTGTGTTGCCCTTCATTAAGGCCCTATCACCTTCTAAAACTTATGTATGTAGTTTGGAAAACAATTGAGTACTGTTCTAAATACGAATCCGCGTTTTACATGGCAAATACACAGGGTGTTCTAAAAGTTGGGACTTTCCTCTTTAGAAGCAACGGCCCTTGAAACGGCAAAGCTAATGCACGGTGAATCAGCAGCAAAACAGTAAAAAAAATTTCAAGCAAGTACTTATTATTTGGTAGCCACGGAAGTTGTAAGTACGGTCCTGTCGCAGGCGCCTTACAGGTAAAAGTACGATTTGCGATGTCTTCTTCAATTTGGACCACACGATGTTGTCGAGGTCTTCCAGCGTGACCACCACGATGTGGATTCAGACATCCTGTGTCTGGCTCTTTGCACAAGCCAGACAAATCGATGAAGTGCAGGGTGAGCACGGTTAGGGAAACGATCGGCGTACACTCGCGAAGCCGCAGCGGCATTTTGACCACACTCACCGTACATTAAAATCATGTCCACCAGTTCATTATTGTTACAAGCATGCACCATTGTTGTTGTTTTTGAAGTCCGATCGGCAGATGTAGCAACAGCAACGCGACGGTATGATGAACTGCCTGTTTTTCTCACCAGCATCGGCAATTCGGGCACCACTAGCGCTTCCTTGTTTGTTGTGATATTATGACATGGTGAGCCATTGCCCAGGGACGGACTTAGAACTGGGGATTTCTTTAATGGTCAGTATCTTGTTTTCTCTAAATATTTCGTTTATATGTTACTGGGGAAAAAACACTCATATTGGCGAGTACTATCCGCTGTATGAAAAATGAAAGTCCCAACTTATGAAACACCCTGTATGTATAAATGTGTGTACCCAGGCCTCTTATGTGAAATAATTACCTTTACTGGAAACGTTTCTCTGTCTAAGTGAGCCTTTGCCGCAGTCATCAGCTATCATCATCGGCTGCTCGGTGCCAGAATCGGTACTAGAGACATGAGTACCTGACTCCAAGGACGACGTGATGCTGTCAGGTGCTGAGCTACAACCGCTTGAATCCGCGCTCACTTTGGTCAACAAAAGAGCATCGTCAGATCCTGAATGATGATCCATGTCTTCGGGGCTGTTCTTTTCTGGATCTCGTTGTTCTACAACCGGTGCCAAACCAGGAGGAAGCTTCACTTCAACGTTTTGCATGTTCTTACACACGATGTAGAGCTTCTTGAACACGAACAGGGACCCGGCTGCTATACACACCTTAAAAAATGAAGTCAAGTTGATTGACTCAGTACTTCCCACACATATAATTTCATTTTATTGTTTTCCCATTACACGAAGCTGTAGTTTGAAATCCCCTTGCAACCAAATCATCGCCCACACTCCCGCAAAAAAACGTCCAACACAAAAACTCTCGTAAATTGTTTCTTGCGTCTCCCTCCTAAGAAATTAGGACGCCACAGTTTTTATTCTGCATGCTTCAACAGAACGATGCAAAACGATCAGGAGCCTCTAAACCGTCTAAAAGCGGAGTGTGAGCTGTTTTTATATTTTTAGTTTTCTAATTATTGTTGCGCAACCACTGACACGATTTTTCAGACACTGGCGCGTTTTCCACTCTCGCCGCGATAGTCACTTCTGTGTCGAAATTTCACTAAAATCAATTTAATAATTTTTACTACATACATAGAACGAAATTAAGCAATACTCGTATATGCATACATCACAAAACTCTAAGTCCCTTGGTTTCTGTAATAGGCAAGGAAATGTTTACATGGACTTAAAAAAATACGCCAGTACGTATTTCTTGCATAGGTCAATGGACAAACTATTATGAATACAACAAATCTTTCAGTTTCACAACCCCCCACCCCCCCAACCACCCCATTTCATCCCCAATCAAAAAAACCTAGAAAATGATCAGGAACCCCTAAAACGCCTAAAAACAAGGGTTGAGCTGTTTTTATATGTTTAGTTTTTTATTATTGCTGCGCCGCCACTGACACGATTTTTCCAAAACTCACACGTTTTCCATCCTCGCCGCGGTAGTAATACTGTGTCAAAATTTCGTTAAAATCAATAGAATAATTGCGTTACGCAATATAGAACGATCTAAAACAATACTCGTATGTCTGTATACGTCATAATTTTCTTCCCTTGGTTTCTATACTGAGCAAGGCAGTGTTCAAATGGACCTAAAAAAGTGTATTATGCCGCTAAGTTTTTCATTCACAGGTCAATGGAGAGCCCATTATGAATACAACAAATTTTTCAGTTTTCCAACTCCCCACCCCCCCAACCACCCCAAATTCACCCCTATCCAAAAAAGGTAGAAAATGATCAGGAACCCCTAAACCGCCTAAAAACACAAGTTTGACGCGTTTTTATTTTTTTTATTTTTTACTATTGCTGCGCCGCTACTGGCAAATTATAGCCTACGTAAAATATTTTGCGACATGCGATATACCGGGTGTCCCAGAATTTCCTTGACACGTGATATTTTCGTAACGAAAAACGGTTCAAGCAAGAACTGAGTGGTACTTTTGAAGGTACTATAGGGTCTATCATACCATGCAGTCAAAAATTTTTTTTTTGTGCGTCAACCCCTAAAACTCACCAACTTTTTTTTTTCAAATACCACCCCATAGGTTTTCCTACATAAATGATATCCCCATTTTATTTAAAATCTTGTGGTACCTTTAAATTTATATGCAAACTTATTTTTTCCGTAAAATCATAAGCATAAGACAAATGAAATGATAATTTGTTTGACCCCTGATCTTTTTGTAACAAAAACGAATAAAAAAGAAAAGTAAGTGGGTTTTTCAAGGGTAGTGTCATTCCTTGCTTATGAACCATTTTTTTCTCACTTAAACCACTGGAATCCACCCCTAACTTGTTCTTTCAAATTTCAATCCACAATTTTGCCTGGAAAAATGAATTCTTTACTTGAATTTTTAATTATCGTAGTACGTTACTTTTTATGCCCCTACTGCAATTCATCGTTAATTTGTTTCGTTTAATCCATGAAATCGTAAGCATAAATTGATTAAAACACATGTATGGAAAATATTTTTTATTATCATGAATCAACTAATAAAAAAAAATGACAAAAAAACTAAGTGCAAAAACGTGAAAAAGGTTTTATGGTTACATCGGGCCGCGCCAACCCCGTGTGCAGGGTGTGCCCCGCACACGGGCGCCAAAATTAATGATAAAATGCAGTAGGGGCATAAAAAGTAAGGCACTACGATAACTAAATTCAAATAAAGAATTTATTTTTCCAGGCAAAATTTGAAATTTGAAACAACTAGCTAGGGGTGGATTCCAGGGGTTTAAGTAAGAAAAAAATGATTCATAAGCAAGGAATGATAGGTCATTCACTACCCTTGAAAAACCCACTTACTTTTCTTTTTTATCCGTTTTTGTTACCAAAATATGAGGCGTCAAACAAATTATCATTTCATTTGTCTTATGCTTATGATTTTACGGAAAAAATAAGTTTGCATATAAAATTAAAGGTTCCACAAGATTTCGAATAAAATGGGGATATCATTTATGTAGGAAAACCTATGAGGTGCTATTTGAAAAAAAAAGTTGGGGGTGAGTTTTAGGGGTTGACGTACAAAAAAAAGTTTTGAATGCATGGTACGATAGACCCTATAGTACCTTCAAAAGTACTACTCAGTTTTTGCTTGAACCGTTTTTCGTTACGAAAATATCACGTGTCAAGGAAATTCTGGGACACCCGGTATATGAAAATTCGAAATATCCATACTGAAAGCTTAGTTCATACATACCAAGAGAATACTCAGCACGACGTAAATCAAGGAGTTGAACTGTGAACATTTGGCCTCCAGGGTGTCGCTCCAAGGTCCATAGTATGTCGTGTTTTCATCGACCACATTCACAGCTCTCACAGAAACGAAAATATCATCGTACCTCCCAGACTCTCCGCAGTCTTCGATGCTATAGTTTTCATGATAAACAATCTTCGGTGGTATTGAAGATAAATTCTGCGTCACGAATTTGTCACCAAACCTGAGTTCATAGTAATCAACTTTGCCTCTAGGTGGGTTTGGCCTGCCCCATGCAATAACCATTAGAGAATCATTGTACAAAGAAACGAATGGTTTCTTCATCTTGCCTGGTCGCCACATCTTGGTGGTTACTGTCATTTTATCGGATGGTTTCGAACAAGCTACTGTGCAAGCCTCCACAGAGATAGTATAGTTTTTGTAGCTCATCAAATCTGTAAAAAAAATGAAGTCAAGTTGATTGACTCGGTACTTCCCACACATTACGGTGATACCAGTTTTATTATTTTCCCATAGCATGAAGCTTTAGTCCGAGATCCCCTCGCAAACAAATCATCGCCACCCCCCCCCCCCCCCAAATTGTCTTATACCGCTAGGTCTTTCCTTCACAGGTCAAAGGACAGCCTATTATTCATACTACAAACTTTTCAGCTTTACAGCCCCCCCCCAACCACATCAATTTCACCCCCACCCAAAAAAAGCTAGAAAATGATCAGGAACCGCTAAAACATCTAAATACGAAGTTTGAGCTGTTTTCATATTTTTAGTTTTTTTATTATTGCTACGCTGCCACTGACACGATTTCTAACAACCATACGCGTTTTCCATCATCACCACGGTAATAATACTGTGTCAAAATTTCTTTAGAATCAATTTAACAGTTTCCACATTACCAAATACAAAACTAACCTAAAAAGGTGATTTATCGCTAGGTCTTCCTTCACAGATCAGTGGACAGCCTATTATGAATCCAACAATTTTTTCAGTTTTTCAACCCTCCACCCCCAACCACCCCAATTTCACCCCCACCCAAAAAACGCAGAAAATGATCAGGAACCTTTAAAAACGAAGTTTGAGCTGTTTTTATATTTTTAGTTTTTTTATTAATTCTGCGCCGCCACTGGCACGATTTATAAAAACTATACGCATTTTTATCCCTGCCACGGTATTAATACTGCGTCAAAATTTCATTAAAATCAATTCAACACCACGTTACATAATACAGAACGGTCTAAAGCAATTCTCGTATGTTTACATCAGAAACAATTCAAGTCCTTTGGTTTCTGTTAATAGGCAAGGCAATGTCCGGATGGACCTGAAAAATCCATTTATCTCGCTAGGTCTTCCTTCATAGGTCAGTGGACAGTCTATTAAAAATTCAACAAATTTTTCAATTTTACAACCCCCAACCCCCCAACCACCCCAAATTTCACCCCCACCAAATATTTGAAATTTTTCGTTTTTTGCTAATTACTCCGCCGCCTATGCACCGATTTTCAAAATTGTAGCAGCATTACCTACTACGACCCCACAGCATATTGCTGCCCAAATTTCATCACAATCCATGCAGCGGTTACTGAGATTACGTGGCTAGAAAAACGCGTACAGACAGACCGACAGACCGACGGAAATGAGTGACGTGGATTTTCGTTATGTAGACATCATAAAACGCCCAAAAAACGTATTATCTCAAAATCGAAAATTTTCGCGATCACAATACTCCCCTCACCTATCGGTGTGGGAAGTAAAAACATAAATATGTGCAAGTAAACTGTCTCGGTACCTCCAACAAGAATATATCAGTTAATACCTCAGAGTAACAACTGAACATAGAGGTAGTAAACAAACCACTTCAGCATGATGTGCTCAAAGCCATCATCTTTGACACTTCAGCCTCCAAACTTCAAATTATCCGAAATGCGAGGTTTCATCTCAATAGAAAGTTAAATAAAGAAGTTTTATTTTTTTAGGTACACCCGCCCGCCCGAGAGATCTGAAATTTTTTATTTTCGTCAAATGAAGCTGAGAGTCAAAATTGCGAACGCATTTGTAATCAGCACCTCGAAATTATCCGAAATGCGAGGTTTCATCTCAATAGAAAGCTAAATAAAGAAGTTTTATTTTTTTAGGTACACCCGCCCGCCCGAGAAATCTGAAATTTTTTATTTTCGTCAAACGAGACTGAGACTAAAAATTGCGACTGGATTTGTAATCAGCACTTCGAAATTTTCCGAAATGCGAGGTTTCATCTCAATAGAAAGCTAAATAAAGAAGTTCGATTTTTTTTAGTACACCCGCCCGCCCGAGAAATCTGAAATTTTTTGTTTTCGTCAAACGAGACTGAGACTAAATAAAAATTGCGACCGGATTTGTAATCAGCACTTCGAAATTTCCCGAAATGCGAGGTTTCATCTCAATAGAAAGCTAAATAAAGAAGTTCGTTTTTTTAGGTACACCCGCCCGCCCGAGAAATCTGAAATTTTTTATTTTCGTCAAACGAGACTGAGACTCAAAATTGCGACCGGATTTGTAATCAGCACCTCGAAATTATCCGAAATGCGAGGTTTCATCTCAATAGAATGCTAAATAAAGAAGTTCGTTTTTTAGGTACACCCGCCCGCCCGAGAAATCTGAAATTTTTTATTTTCGTCAAACGAGACTGAGACTCAAAATTGCGACCGGATTTGTAATCAGCACCTCGAAATTATCCGAAATGCGAGGTTTCATCTCAATAGCAAGCTAAATGAAGAAGTTCGATTTTTTTTTAGGTACACCCGCCCGCCCGAGAGATCTGAAATTTTTTATTTTCGTCAAACGAGACTGAGACTCAAAATTGCGACCGGATTTGTAATCAGCACCTTGAAATTATCCGAAATGCGAGGATTCATCTCAATAGAAAGCTAAATAAAGAAGTTCGTTTTTTTAGGTGCACCGCCCGAGAGATCTGAAATTTTTTATTTTCGTCAAACGAGACTGAGACTCAAAATTGCGACCGGATTTGTAATCAGCACCTCGAAATTATCCGAAATGCGAGGTTTCATCTCAATAGAATGCTAAATAAAGATGTACGTTTTTTTAGGTACACCCGCCCGCCCGAGAAATCTGAAATTTTTTATTTTCGTCAAACGAGACTGAGACTCAAAATTGCGACCAAATTTGTAATCAGCACCTCAAAATTATCCGAAATGCGAGGTTTCATCTCAATAGAAAGCTAAATAAAGAAGTTCGTTTTTTTAGGTACATCCGCCCGCCCGAGTGATCTGATATTTTTTATTTTCGTCAAACGAAACTGAGACTTAAAATTGCGGCCGGATTTGTAATCAGCACCTTGAAATTGTCCGAAATGGGAGATTTCATCTCAATATAAAGCTAAATAAAGAAGTTCGTTTTTTTAGGTACACCCGCCCGCCCGAGAGATCTGAAATTTTTTATTTCCGTCAAACGAGACTGAGACTCAAAATTGCGACCGGATTTGTAATCAGCACCTTGAAATTATCCGAAATGCGAGGTTTCATCTCAATAGAAAGCTAAATAAAGAAGTTCGATTTTTTAGGTACACCCGCCCGCCCGAGAGATCTGAAATCTTTTATTTCCGTCAAACGAGACTGAGACTCAAAATTGCATACAACAAATAAGAGTTTTCGTTCATTCTCAAGTAATTACGCCAGTCAGCAGGGTGTAGCCATAATTATGATAATAAATTCACCTTCCTTCACCCATCATGTTTGTTTTTAACTATTAAGCACGCCACTGACTATAAAATATTACGTTATGTAACCTAACCTCAATAACATTTATAATGAAATTGAAACTGTTAAGTAATACATACCTGTAAGTGTGACATTATTATGATGGGGATCCACTTTTGTAGAATTGTTGTTATAATAAACCATATAATACTTCAATACTCCATTGATAGTAGCAGGTTTTTCCCATTTCAGTGATATAGAAGAATTGGTGACTTTGTAAACGACCACATTCAAAGGAGGTGTCGATGGAGCTGCCTCAGTCGTTGTGTTCAACATCGGGTCACTGGTAGGGCTGTAGTTATCATGATTAATTATGGAACTAAGGGTCAGCCTGTAGGAAGTATATGGCATCAGATTGTGAACGTATGCCTTCTGAACGTTTTTGTCGCCTCGTATAGTTACGTTTTTCTGTGGTTCTTTGCAATTGATCTGGGAAGAAGGAGATCCTATTGGACAGTAGTAAATGACGAATCCAGTGATTTTTTCTGTTCTTTCGAAACAGTCCATTCTCCACCTGACTTCAATGAAGTCAGAACCGACGCTGTTTATCCATACTGTCTTCATCTTGGATATTTGTTTGTTTGCTATGCCAGTACATTCTGCCCAAGTCATCCCGCTACTTCCGTCTTCTGTGTTAGAGGCTATGGCAAACTGATATATGTTTCTTCTTGGCAGCGTCTGGTTATACTTGACGATATTGCTGGGAACTAGCGTCCAATCTAAATCTCCCTGAAAAATGTATTTTTTTCTCGAGTTATTGTATTTCGTTTAATTATAACAATAGGGTACTTGCAGAGGTTGTGAAATCGCCTCGGGAGTATACATAGCGTAAAGAAAACCATATCAAGAAGCAGTAGGAAACAAAAAACATTTTACTGACGGCCAAAAAAAGATATTTGCAAAATAAAATAAGGATATATTCAAATTTTTCCACGTGACTTAAAACAAGGGCTCACGTCACAGGTATCTTATCGACATCGACAATCGATACTGTTACAGCGCAGGTCAGTGAGATTCAACTGCAAACTAGAGATGATCTGAATTTTTTAACAATGCGACTCAATTTATTGATACTTAAACATTATTTGAAACAGGCAATTAACCCACTAGCATTTTCGTTGCAATACATTTTTATATCTGATAGGTATCACAGTTCATCCTGTTTGTGACAGAGATTCGCAACTAATCGAAGCCATCATTTTATTTCGGCGCATCCCATTATGAATGAAACCAAAGATAGAATCTAATTCAAGCCGATCCCTACAAAGTGAATTAGTAATCTAGTCTAACTTTTATTCTTTTGACTTTTGTACTTTTGTGCGTGACTGTGTTTTGTGGTTATAATTGTCAATGTCAAAATGTTAGGTTAGCACTAGCTATTGATATCGAATATCAATACTTTACATCCCATCACTATAGGATATCACTGACGTCAGAGGTTGTTTGCGCGGTATTTTCCGGTATTTGAAATAATTTTTGGAATATCTCTCACAGCCGATTCCAAAAAAACCAAACAAGTGATTTTGTCATGTTTACTAGGCTCTAAGGAACGCGTAAACGACATAATATTTTTTTCTGCAAGTACCCTATTCGATAAAACCGTCAAAGATTTAAGAAGACAAAATTATAAATTGACATCCAATTCAATTCCTCATTATAGAGTAAAGGGAAGGCACACAATGGGCTGAATATTGTATAAATTTAAAACTTTTCAAGGAGAAAACCAACAATTAAACGAACAAAAGATGATTCCTGAAAATATGACGTCTGATCTCGTTCACACTTCCGAGAATCCTAGAATTACAGCTTCGAGAAAGTTTTGGATAAACTAGAATCAATCAAAGTAAAACAAAAATTGGTCCAATAATTGAGGTTTTGAATTAAGAAAAAAAGTACTCTTTTATGTGATAAATTGAAAGATCCCCATCCACAAGTTTTATAACAAAACTGTTTTTGTTTTCTTTTTTTTCGCAATAATTCAAAACTTATATCAAAATAAAAATGGGTTTTTGAATCGAGTACCGAAAACACGCCGACGGCTCCCGAACCCGTGTGACGTCACCATGGCGGTAAGGATGCTCCTTTGACCAACGACGTCCTACTCCGATACTAGATTCTAGATTCCCAGACAATCGCGAAAATACGTACTGCTAAACTGGTAACTAGTGTATATTTGCTGCAACTCAGTGCAAGTAATATGTCTAACAAAATTTGACTCAAACACATATTTATGTTGATCGTAGAAAAAGATGTGCGTAACAAGTGCAAAAAGCACATCAATAAAATTTTTGATAAAAAAAAATAAAAAGTTGGAAGGCCTGGGTTTCGATCCAAAGACCCTGAGATCCACTATCGGACTCTCTAACCACTGGGCCATCCTTCGATTGAGGAGATATTTTCAACGGAACATATTTGATTAGGTCTTACTTACTGGAATCTGTAATCTGACTTCAACTTCAAACATTCAAAAACATACTTATTTCGATCGTAGACTTCGTCTCGAGCTGCAAACGTCATTCATCGACTGTGTTGCAACAAATATACACTAGTTACCAGTTTAGCAGTACGTATTTTCGCGATTGGCTGGGAATCTAGTATCGGAGTAGGACGTCGTTGGTCAAAGGAGCATCCTTACCGCCATGGTGACGTCACACGGGTTCGGGAGCCGTCGGCGTGTTTTCGATACTCGATTCAAAAACCCATTTTTATTTTGATATAACTTTTGAATTATTGCGAAAAAAAGTAAACAAAAACAGTTTTGTTGCAAAACTTATGTATGATCTTTCCATTTACGACAAAAATTTTTTTATTCAAAACCTCAATTGAGCAAGTGCCAGATCCAGCTGAAAGGCAAAGTGATAATATTTGGTTCTTGTTTCGGCAAAAAATGATACTTTTTTCGAAGCTGGAGCAACTAGCTTCCAATTAAGGGGGAGGATTAAATAATGAAAATAAAATTTTCACAATTTGCTACAAATTGTGAAAATTTTATTTTAGTATTTATTATTTGAAAATAAAATTTCCATAATTTGTAGCAGCAACACATAAGGGGCCAGAGGGCGTAGAAAATTTCGATTTTTTAAAAATGCCTATAATATTAGATTCGTTTGAATTTGATGTTTTTTACATTTTTCTCGTGAGTATTAACGCATGGCCAATCATCTGTGGAGAGATTTGACAACATTGATAATGTAAACGCAAGAATTTTGTTAATTTTCTCTCACAAAACGTTTTGAATTAACAAATCGTTCATTAGTGAACAAAGTGTAATTTAACAAATGATATCTTACCTGGCATTGATAAGGTCTTTCGTTATCATTGTTACACCAAAATATCGTATAGTTAGTGACTACCTTATTGGTTTTTGGTGGCTCCCATGATAACTCGAACAGTGTGTCTTTATATGCAACTTTTGAGAAATACAGAGGCTCGCCGATATCTAAAAACAAAAATACACTATAGCATAGCACAAACTAATATAATAATAAAAACATAGATCATTTCTCTGCGTAATTTATATGCACTAAGAACCAGTATGTAGAATGGTTTGGATTTAAATCACGATTAAAATAAAATCATGATTTAAATCACTCGACAATATCAAAATAATAAAACAAATATAATAAAATTAGTAATATCGAGTATTAAATATTAACGGGCCAAGAATTCCTGCATACTACAATAACAATTTTCCAACAAAAATACAAGGTGTCCAGTTAGTGTGTAATTCTTCGATATCTCGCAAGGTATACCTGATAGAAGAAAATGTCAAATACAAAAGTTATTTGGTTGCTTAAGACGCATATTCTAAAAATATTTTGAAATATACAGGGTGTTGCGGGAAAGTAGGATGGTGATCAACTTGATTTTTTTATATGGAACTATAACTTTTTCTTAAACTCTTCTAGTTTCCATCATTGATCTCTATCCAACCCTAAAATATTTTTAGGATCGGTTGCGACGTTGCCAAGTTATAATTTATTTTCTATTAATTTCCGGATTTGCAAGGTCGCAAGTAATACGTCCAAATTGATATATTTCTTTACCTTTTCTCAATAATATTATACAGCGAGTTACTTGAATATTAAGTGGATATTATTTTGGATGTTAGCAGCAATTTGTATCTACATTGCGTTTTTGGCAGAATTTTTAATTACGGCAATTTGAAGGTCATTTTACTTTGTTTTATTTTAAATCGAAATATCTACTGATACCCTATCTCGCCTTGTAAGTATTGAATTTCACCTCTCTATCTGTGGCAGTTTTGGAAATATTTAAGCGTTCCGGTACCGTTTACTGAAAAAGCGGTGGTGCCGTATCTCAGTAATTAATAGAAACAAAATTTTGAAATTGTGAGATCTTACTAAGTTCAACATGTGCAATTCACTGCAATAAAATAAGTAGAGGATTCTGTTTAAAATAAATTAAAATAGGGAATATTTGTTTAGAAATTTGGAAACATTATTTATAACTTGGCAACGCCGCAAACGCGAAAAAAATATTACAAGGCGAGATAGGGGATAGGGTTACAGTTAAAAAAACAAAGTAAAATGACCGTCAAGTTGCCATAATTTAAAATTGTGCCAAAAACACCCTGTAGATACAAATTGCTGGTAACATCCAAAATAATATCCACTTAATATTCAAGTAACTCGCTGTATAATATTATTGAGAAAAGTTAAAGGAATATATCAATTTGGACGTATTACTTACGACCTTGCAAATCCGGAAATTAATAGAGAATAAATTATAACTTGGCAACGTCGCAACCGATCCAAAAAATATTTTAGGGTTGGATAGAGATCAATGATGGAAACTAGAAGAGTTTAAGAAAAAGTTATAGTTCCATATAAAAAAATCAAGTTGATCACTATCCTACTTTCCCGCAACATCCTGTATATTTCAATAGAATAGCAGAATATGCGCCTTAAGTAGCCCAATAACTTTTGTATTTGATATTTTCTTCTATCAGGTATACCTTGCGAGATATCGAAGAATTACACACTAACTGGACATCCTGTATATTGTTCCTTGCCGCGTATTTTGTTCATGGATATCACTGATGGTGTGAAGCTTTCCTATATTTTTAAAGACAAAGACAATAAACAAACAAGGCACACTTACGTTCTTTTGGAATAGATACAGATGATCTGTCCAACGACAATCCTTTTTCGTTCTTCGACCTGATATGTACGATATATTCCCTATTTTCCAAGTTTTCGAATTTCGCATAGGCCCTTGTAAGCTCTACTGGGCGTATATCTGGAAAACCTTCAATTTCAGCAACGTATGAGAAGTTCTGGCCATTTTTCTGTTCTTCTTTGATCTGCTTCCAATAGACATACACTTGTCTGGTGAGGTCATGTGGCACAATTTCAAAACTGCCGTAGGTCGTTTCTGGAGGAGACGCTGGTATTTCGCTTTCCGTTCTAGCCGTTACTGTGGCATTTTCTGACCACATACGTTCTTCCGTCGCTTCTGCAGATCTTATGCTTACTCTGATGTCGCACAAAGCATGCGCGAATCTGAAATTCGCATTAAGGTTTTTTGATAATTATCTTATTTATTGACCACAAAATACAAAGTGCTAGGTGTACCTCGGTTCTTTGATCGACAATTCGGGTAGCTGTGAAAATGAAATTCGACGGCGCATTCAACAGGCACGGGTGGCCATGGCAAAGCTTACTAATACCGTTTTCGATTTATTGCCCTATCACTGCACTCATAGGAACTGAGTGTCAAAATTATGTTCGTCTTAGATTTGAGTGCAAAACTAGTGTGGTTTTTTGTTTTCGACTTATCCGCTTAATTGCACTTGTGTGCAAATTATCGCCACGGACTCTCTGAGCTCGTGGAGGTTTCAGTGCATTTTTGACGTCTATAAATACTAATTATAACCTATTTTATTTGTCAGAGAAAATAATTTTTTGAATTAAGACCTGGGTAGTGGGGTAGTATACATAATAGCATGAAAGGTGCTTAAAGTGTAGTTGGAAGAACTGCGAATATCGTCATCTTCGGATGATAAGGAAATTGAAGCATATCTAGTTAAATTGCAAACAACGGCTGCGGGTGTCCCAAAAATACGAATATTTATTGAAGATGTTGTTCATATACTGACGGAAGAAGAGATACAACAAGATATACATAAGTATTTATCGATATAGATGGATATAGTGCAAAAGCCATATTGCACAAAATGCTGTTACTTTTGATGTCGATAAATAGAATAAATTATTGAATAAGGCGGATTCAAACTATTCAAATTCTAAAACCACCACAGAATGAAATTGAGCTCTCGCGATGCAAAATGACATCAAACTGTCATCAGTTCGCTGACAGAACAGTTACTTGAATTGCACTGAAATTTGGTGTATGTTCGACTTACCAGTTCAGATTTATTGCACTTCTGGGCACCATACGAGTTTACAATGTGCACTGTAGTGCAATCGTGGTTAAAATCAGTGCAGTAAGTCGAAAACGCTATAAAATATGGCGTGACCATAACATCATTAAAGCTACCAAAATGTCACTGGTTCTCGGTTCAGTCTCTTGTGTTCTCCATATTTTTGTATGCCTCGGAAACTTGGACTGTTAAAAAGGCAGATCGAGCTCGGATAGATGCTTTTGAAATGTCGACGTGGAGGAGAATGCTGAGAGTTCCTCACACCGCCCATCGGACTAATGTTTCCATACTGGATGAGCTCGATAATTCAAAGAGACTATCCTCCCTCCATTGTGTAGACGAGAATTCTTATAGTCTTCGGACATGTTCACAGAAGCGGTAATATGGAGAAACTTGTAGTTCAGGGTCACGCCCCGGGTGGGCGGCGCCGTGGCCGTCCCCCTACACGCTGGGTGGATACGACGAAACAGTTGCTGGATATGAGTATCAAGAGCGTCACTGAACTGACAGTAAATCGCGAACGATGGCGGGCTACAGTTCTCAAAACTACTGATAATATTCGTGTCGGCAATACTCTAGCTCCGACTTAATGCATTTTACGAGTTCACAACAAGTCTGTTAAGACATTGTGACTATGATGATGAAGTCAAAAGCAAATAACTATACAGGGTTTACGAGGGTTGCTCTATACCTCCGTCAATCCACCAGTACGCAGACAGCTGTTTCACGCTTATTAGTAGTGAGCCTGAGCTCATTCGAGTTTGGCAATCCCAAGACGAGTCACTACCTCTCATTCATTGAGATTCAAGTCTTGTATGTCACATTATAAGACTGATTATGGATTTGTCGTAACGGCAATGCGACAATATATATTCCTTGAAATTTCAGAATCACCAAAAAAAGAAAACAAAAGCTGTCTCGTGGGACAGCTGTCAAACAATGTCATGCAAAGCAGACGACAGAAAGGTTCTGCTTTCACATGCTTCACATGTCTGGTAGAGACGAAAAATCTGATGCTCTCTATTTCCGTCAATCGATCTATGGCGCACTGATGATCGTATATCGGCTTTCATACGCAGCAGCGTATAGAACCCGCGCTCTCTGGTGGCCAAGCGGACGCGCCGTGGCGTCCCACCAAGAAATCTACTGCTGTTCAGCAGCGATTTCCTTGGTTTGCCGTTACCTTCGGGTACCAGATGGCGCACCGGCAGAACCTCTCAGTCAGGGTTTGCTTAGTAAAAAAATTTCGTAACGCCATCCGTATTAAAGATACAGGGCGTTGATTATTACTATCTCCTATACTTACTTGAGATTATTGATCAGGAAAACAGGAGCTTTTTCGCTGGTGTTCGTAATGAGTCCTCCAAACTGCCATTTCTTCTCGTAGTGTTGGCATTGGTAAAGAATCCTGTGATGCACTCCCGGGGGAAATATATTCAAGGACGAGGGAATTTTCCAACTGAGTAGAATAGAATGAGGCGTCGTGGCAATGACAGTAAGCTTCTCTGGGGCGTTTGGACGAACGTTTTTAAAGTGGTCAAATGGTAATGTCTGAACAGTTGTACCAAACACGTTCCTGACGGTCAAGGTGAAGTCAAACCATGGATGTGCCTGTCTGTACTGGGGGATGGTCGAAATGTTCCAGGAACAGTACATTTTCGGAGGTTCTCCTTTATCGATCTGCATGTCTGGGCATCGGTATGGGTTCAGTCTGAAATTTGAAAAGGCGGTAATTATGCTGGGTATACAGAGTGTCCCTGAATTTCCTTGGCATATTCTCGTAACAAAAAAAAAGGTCAAACAAAAACTGAGTGGAATTTTTGAAAGTACTATAGGATCTATCATACAGGGTGGGGCATAAAAACCAAGTGTTTTTGGTCTGAGTAGTACTCATATATTAGGAAATGGAGGAGCGCGCAGTTTATTACAATCCATTCCTTGACTCAAACCATTTCACTTTCTTACTTGCCACTTGCCATCATGGAGCGGTAGACGTTAGAACAACGCGTGGCGTGGCATCATTGGCCCATATTTTTTTGGAGAAAATGGGGTCACCGCTACAGTAACATCTGAACGTTACATTCATATGGTGAATACCTTTTTCATACCTGAATTGCAAAAAGAGGTGTGGATATCAAAAATTTGCGGTTCCAGCAAGATGGGGCCACGGCACACACCGCCAGAGCATCCATGGTTGTTCTTCGCCACCTGTTTTCAAATCGTTCAATTTCGAGGTTTGGTGGCATTTCATGACCTCCTCGGTCTCCCGACTTATCAACTTGTGATTTTTTTTTTCTATGCAGGTAACTCAAGTCACGTGTTTAAAGGGCCAAGCTCCGTACGTTAGACGCAGAGAAGGAAGCGATTCGAAATGGAATCTCTCAAAAATCAACAGAGACATGCCGGAAACAGTGGAGTGCAATTTTCGTGTACGGCTGCATCATATGCCAGATGTAATTTTTGCACTTAGATATTTCAAAATGGTTTATTATCAGCTATGTTCTACTACCAATAATTTTTTTTGGAGTAAAAACTAATAGTGTTATGATTATTTCAAAAACACTTGATTAATATGCCCCACTCTGTACTATGCTTTTAAAACTTTCTTTTTATACTTCAACCCTTAGAACTCACCCCCCAATTTCATTTTTTCAAATAGCACCTAGTAGCTTTTTCTACACAAATTACGTCCTTATATTATTTAAAATCTTTCAGTACCACCTACTTATGATTTCACATCCTATTTTTTTCCAAAAATCATAAGCATAACATGAATAAAATGAGAATTTGCTGGACGCAATAAACGGATAAAAATAAAACTAATTGGGCTTTTAAGGGTACTGGTACTGATGCTTTCGAAAACAAATGTCTTTTTTATGCTTTTTTATTACGAAAATAATACGCCTCAAACAAATGCTCATTTTATTTATTTTATTAATGATAATTATGAAAAAATTGGTTTGTGTATATAGTCAAAGGCACTACAAGATATTAAATAAAATAATGACCTCATTAATATAGGAAAAGCTGTGGGGTGCTATATGGAAAAAAAGTAGGGGGAGGTTGAAGTAGAAAAAATGTTTCGAATGCATGGTATGATGGATCATTCGGTACCCTTGAAAGCCCCACTTTTTTATCTGTTTTTCTCACAAAAATATTACGCCTCAAACAAATCCTTATTTTATGCGTATGACTTTACGAAAAAAAAAATAGCTTTTTGTATAAAATCAAAGGTACTACAAGATTTTAAATAAAATAAGGACTTATTTTGTGTAGGAAAAACTATTAGGTGCTATTTGAAAAAACAAAGTTGGGGGTGAGTTGTAAGGGTTGAAATACAAAAAAAATGTTTTGAAAGCATGGTATGATAGATCGTGTAGTACTTTAAAACATTCCACTCAGTTTTCGTTTGAATATTTTTTTGTTACGAAAATATCACGTGTCAAGGAAATTCAGGGATACCCCTGTATATATGGTTTCTCCAGCAGAAAAAATTTGAACATCTTGCATCAAAATTACAAATAAACTGAAGAACAGAATCAAAAATACCTATATATGTATGGAAAATAGATAATATGGATGACTTTGTGCAAAAAGGAACCAACCCACAAAATTACATTTTTCTGTTTATAGTATATGGTAATATACACTAAGTCATCCTTCCTGCAAAAAAGATCCAAGCCACCTCGTGGTTCCTAGCCTCATCTATCAACAAGAGAACCAACCCGATGAGTGCTGTAACTTCAAGACCAATTTACTAAGAAACTCTGTTTTTGCGTTGGTTCCTTTCTAATCCCTTCTGCAAAAAGTCGTCCATATAAAGCATTTAGTAGGTTAGTCAATTAGTCAAGCAAACTTGCGTGTTTGACATTCCCCCACAATTACTTGGAAAAAATACATCATAAACCAAACAGAACGCTCATTAATAATTATATACTTGCAGGTACAGGTTTCTTGAGTTATACTTCCTTAGGTATTATATCAGAGAAAAAAAACAACTATTTGGAGTTTCGTTTGAGGTTTCAGACTTCATCAGCTGCTTATATTTTTTCAAAAAAATGTTAAAATCCACTTCACCCCCTTTATAATGTACAATTTATAGCATACTACTTAGTTTATCTATAAGTGTATGAAGTACAACCTAGTTAAAAATATATAAAAAATGTATAAAAACAAATTACCAAAATTAATCCACAGATTTTCCAATTCTCGTCCGAAATTTATTAAAAATGGGGTATTTTCACCTGTTTATGTGATTTTCTTTTTCTTTTTCATCTTAAGATAATTAAAGATTTCGGAGATATTTGGGAAATTAAGATTCAACTGTGACTTTCTCGTATATCCTGCGTGTCGTAAAAGGCGACTAAAAGGAAACGAACTACTGTCGGTATAAACAGTAACCTCTTCTCAACCAACAGCTTTGGGTGGACGAGTTTAGAAGAGTCAGGACACCTTCTTGTCCTTGGGGTGAGAAATTGCCCCTAAAGGCGGATGAACCAGTAGATACCATCTGGTCAACGGCACGAGGATGCAGAAAGCAAATGGGAAACTACTGCATTAAAGATCTTAAAGATATCCCAAGAGAAACTCGTAAGATGGGTAAGTTCACTTTACGAGTTCACAACATGTCTGTTAAAACATTGTGACTATGATGATGATGATGATGATGTGACTTTCTTTTTCGAAAATGAAAGTGGTAAGGCAAACAAACTAACTGATATTTTTGACAACAAAATTAAAAATAAGTTAAATTCATCACTACCATATGACGTTTTTTCAAAATTTATTGAACTATGTAGTAAACAAACAAATCGAAAAGCTTATCAAAAAAATTAAGTACAAAAATAGTCGTAAAATACACTAAAAAAAAACATTACAACCAAAAAAACAATACATGCTAGATGGGTGTGCAACCTTTCAAATAAAATTATTCCACAAAACATTAAAGACCAAACTTTAACAGAAATACAACTCTAACAAATGTAACAACTTTTGACATCTTAGCAAGTAAACACCACAATACTTACTACAGAAAAACACCAAAAAAACATGAATTAAAAGGAAATGATTTATACTAAAGACAAGGAAAAAGATTTAAATGATATATTTTTAACTAGGTTGTGTTTCTTATAGATAAACTAAGCCATATGCTATAAAAATTGGGAAGTGGATTTTAATATTTTTTTTATATATAAGCAGCTGATGAAGTCAGAAACCTCAGACGAAACACAAATATTGGTTTTCTTCTCTGATATAATACCTAAATAAGTGTAACTCAAGAAACCTGTACCAGTAAGTACATAAACATTTCTACATTTCACTTCCTAAGAAGGCGTGTGATTAAAATCAATAACTATATGAATAAAGTTGGGCTGAAAATCTGTAGGCCAAAATAAAAAATCCTAGTTGGCCTCCAGGGATAGCTGTCACTCAATTTTTGTATAGTACGATTTGTTGTTAAGCCTCAAAGTTGGCCTCAGTTGCAAACAATTTTTATTTAACTTAATAATTATCTTTCGTTCACTTATTGCTTACCTGGGATTTGTGGCTATCTTTTTAGTTCAAAATGGAAAAAAATAGAATTTTAGATTCACCTATGAGTATAAACTAGTGTAGTTAAGGGAAAGCTTTTTGTGAACAGAAATAAAAAATGTAGTCAAGTTGATTGACTTAGTACTTCCCACACATTCCAATGATACCAGTTTTATTATTTTCCCACAGCATGAAACTATAGTCTAGATGCCCCTGCAATCAAATTATCGCTCGCCCGACCGCAAAAAAAAGTGTTTTATTCTGCTAGGTGCTTCTTTCACAGGTCAATGGATAATATATCATGAATACAACAAATTTTTGAGTTTTACAAACCCCCACCCCGAACCACTCCAATTTCACCCCCAACCAAAAAAAAATTCAAAATGATCAGGAACCCCTAAAACGTCTAAAACGAAGTTTGAGGTGTTTTTTATATTTTTAGTTTTTTTATTAGTGCCGCGCCGCCACTGAAATGATTTCTAAAAACGATACGCGCTTTTCATACGCGTCGCGGTAAAAAATGTCATTAAAGTCAATTCAGAAGTTTCCCACCTATCACAATACAAAACGATCCAAAGTAATACTCGTACATATGAATTTTGTATGCATCAGAAAGTTCAAGTCCCTTGGTTTCTGTAATCGGCAAGGCAATGTTCGGATGGACATAAAAAAGTGTATTACGTCGCTAGGTCTTTCTCTCTCAGGTCAGTGGACAGCCTATTATGAGTAGAACAAATTTTTCAGCTTCACAACTCCCCACCCCCCCAACCACCCCAATTTCACCTCCACCCAAAAAAAGTAGAAAATGATCAGGCACCCCTAAAACACCGAAAAACGAAGTTTGAGGCATATTTGAAATTTTTCGTTTTTTGCTCATTACTCCGCCGCCAATGCACCGATTTTCAAAATTGTAGCAACATTACCTACTATGACCCTGCACCATATCACTACCCAAATTTCATCAAAATCTATGCAGCGGTTACAGAGATTAGGAGGCTAGAAAAACGCCAACAGACAGACAGACAGACAGACCGACAGACAGACCGACAGACAGACCGACAGACAGACAGACCGACAGACAGACCGACAGACAGACCGACAGACAGACCGACAGACAGACCGACAGACAGACCGACAGACAGACCGACAGACAGACCGACAGACAGACCGACAGATAGACCGACAGACAGACCGACAGACAGACCGACAGACAGACCGACAGACAGACCGACAGACAGACCGACAGACAGACAGACCGACAGACAGACAGACAGACAGACCGACAGACAGACAGACCGACAGACAGACCGACAGACAGACCGACAGACAGACCGACAGACAGACCGACAGACAGACCGACAGACAGACCGACAGACAGACCGACAGACAGACCGACAGACAGACCGACAGACAGACCGACAGACAGACCGACAGACAGACCGACAGACAGACCGACAGACAGACCGACAGACAGACCGACAGACAGACCGACAGACAGACCGACAGACAGACCGACAGACAGACCAACGGAAATGAGTGACGTGGATTTTCGTTATGCAGGCATCATAAAACGCCCAAAAAGTATATTATCTCAAAATCGAAAATTTTCGCGATCACAATACTCCCCTCATCTATCGGTGTGGGAAGTAAAAAGTATCTTATAGCAGTAACAAAATTTATTATCTATGATATGAATTTGTACAGCTAGAAGCAAAAAAATCAAAGCAGGCCCCAAAAATAAATGCCAAACGATGAGATTAGAAAATAGAGATACAAAAACAAACTTCAAACGATGAGATTCTAGAATAGAACTACGAAAATAAATGTCCTATGTCAAAATAATGTTATCATTTGTTGCCGTCACTGCAATAAGTCTATTTTGTGTCTTTATTAAAGTACCCATAAGCCGGATAATGTTTATAAAATGTTTTCGCCAAAAAACAATGCTTCATTAAGACACAAAATTCTTTATCCATTTTTTAACATTCAACTTCTCCCACAATGCTATATCTCACGAACCAATGGACTAGTATCATGATTTTTGTTTATTACTGTTTTTGATAAAGCATGTAATGAAACGCTTGCAATTTTTTCTCCAGATCTTTTTGAGTCTGAGATAGCAAGAAAACAAGGAAAATATTTGAATCAGAAGATGTAGAGGTGTGCTACGTTGCCACACAATGTCGACTTACCCTCACTACTAAGTGATTTTTTCAGCCCAACTTTAACATCATCAATATACAATTTCAAAAAGTTTTGCAACTTAAGAGTAGAGAATCTCATATTTTTAAACTCGTGCTTTTCTAAATTGATTGGCGTTCTATTACCCAGATTACCAAGAAATATCGTACTGTAGCCATCGGGTATTCCACTACATCACAACGTTCTCTCATTGCATATATGTTTAGTAAATATACCGAAAAATACAATAAACACAGAAAAAACAAAAACAACCCATCACCAAAACATCAAAGTCTAATTTTAGAAAATACGTGCTGGCAAATTCCAATAATTATATTATACACTGTATACATTTTACACTTCCCACAATGTTTTGAAAATATGGCGCAAAATCTCGCACCAGCTTCCATTTCAATCAGCTATTTCAAGAACAGAAATATGGTTGTAATGTTCAGTTTTCGCATTATAATACACTCTTTTTGGATTGTTGTTTTCGTAGTAACACTATACTCCACAAGGTTATCAAATGTACTAAACTATTCCTCAAAGCAATGGAATATAGACTGTATGTGTATTTTTGCAAACTTTTTTTAGCAACTCTAACAAACCCAATGGCAGACACCTACTATGGTTCCTAATGTGTTTTAAAAAATTTCAAAAGTTGAAAATTTTATAAAAAGTTACGGTATTTTAGCAATCACCTTTTTGGACGCTATTTGTTTAATTAGCTGACAGAGAGACATTATAGCGTCTACCAGTATGTTGGAACCCACCTAGGTATCTGTCATTAAAAAGCTACATACAGGGTGAGTTTTTAGTACCGGCTCGGTCGATAACTCCACTACTGCAGAAGATAGCGAAAACAGTTGTATATAAAAGTTGTAGCCACGGATATGCTCCTTGCTCAGAAAATATTTAGATTTATACAGGGTGATCCATAACTACGTGGGGATGCAAACATGCAGTTTTTTAAATGAGACACCCTATATATTATTCCATATTCAAATTCTACTAATGTTTTGCGTTCTTCCAATGTAAGGTATTGTTACATTGGAAGAACAGGGTATTTCAAAAGTTGACCATGTTTATCTCCAAATCGCGGTCAAATGGACGTACTGTACATCAAAGTTATGAATCAAAAATTATTTTTTTTACATGAGTTTTAAAATCCGCCATAAAAAAATCCCTGATGCATACTAGTATACAGGGTGACGTAGAATGCAAAATCTAGATTTTCTCTCTTTTTTCAAATGTAACCCCCAATATTTTATTATACCAAAAAATTGCTTTTAATGGGCTCTTTCATCTTTGTATAGCACTTGTTGTACCTACGTCCATCAGTTTCCGAGATATTTCGATTTTTCGGTAAATTAAAAATATAACTTCTTTTTTTGTACAGAAATTTATTTATTTTGAGAAAGTACGATCTAATTTGTTTTTTATTTAACGAACAACTAAATTGTAAGGTCATGATACTATTTAATGAAGTCAAAACCCTAAATTATCGAGATAATAGAGTCAAGTATGCTGAGGAAACAATTTTGTAGGCGTGATGCACAATTATCAAGCAGATTTATCAGGTAGGCTTTGAAAAATTGGCAGTTTTCAAAACCCGCTCAATAATTCCGTAGTGTGTGAAAAACCAGCTTTAAAAATTAATTTTTCCATTGAGGATATTTAGAAGAATCATTGAGAAATTGTCTACTTGTCTCTAGGATATATCCACTATGAACAGCAATATTCAGGACGGAGGCACTCTAAAACTAATGCGTTTGAAAGATTGAAGAATCGTTTTATTTGGACTGTGTCGTTTAATATTTCATAGCCTACCTGATACATCTGCTTGATAATTATGCAGGACGTCTATAAAATTGTTTCCTCAGCATTCTTGACCTATATTATCTCGTTAATTCAGTGTTTTCACTTGATCAAGTACTATTATGGCCTTATAATTTAGTTGTTTGGTAAGCACAAATAAAATTTGACAGTATTTTCTCAAAATAAATAAATTTTAATAAACAAATAGGAGGTATATTTAAAATTTGTAGAAAAATCGAAATATCTCAGAAACTAATGAATGCAGCCATAACAGGTGCTATACAAAGATGAAAGAGTACTTTAAAAGCAATTCTTTGGTATAATAAAATATTGGGTGTTACATTTAAAAAAAGAGAGATAATCTAGATTTTGCATTCTACATCACCCTGTATACGAATATGCGTCACGGGCTTTTTTATAGCCGATTTTAAAACTAGAGGATATTTTCAATCTTTTCATGTATAAAAAAAATAATTTTTGATTCATTACTTTTTGATATACAGTACGTTCATTTGACCGCGATTTGGATATAAAAATGGTCATAACATGTGAAATACCCTGTATAATGTAACAATACCCTATATTGGAAGAACGGAAATCATTAGTAGAATTTGAATATAGAATAATATATAAGGCATCACATTTAAAAAAATCCATGTTTGCATCACCACCTAGTTATGGATCACCCTGTATAAATCAAAATATTTTCTGAGCAAGGAGCATATCCGTGGCTACAGCTTTTATATAAAACTTTTTTCAATATCTCCTATAGTAGTAGTGTTATCGACCAAGCCGGTACTAAAAACTCACCCTGTATATAATAATAATAATGTGAATAACATATATGGTTTTCATCCTTCGTCTAAGGTATGTGTATATACCTATAGCATCAATATTTAGTTTGTTAAGATACCGTAAGTCTGCCGATCACTGGTTCTTAGACTGATACGACGGTGCTCCCATAAGTAAGTCAGTTGTTTGAAAAATATCAGTCTGTTAGAAAGTAAACAACCGAAAAGGCATACATCTCAAGTTTGAAGACGTCACGTTGTTTAGTCTTTAATTGGCACCCAACGATAGTGAACGTTTTCAGTGAATTTGTGAAAATGGTGAGAACTGATCATCGTTATGTTTATGTGATATAATACTATTATTTGAAAGAGCTCTGCCCAACCAATATACTGGATTCAATTCTGCGTGATTCTGTTCCTTCGTTTACTACAGTAAAATATTGGGTAGCAGAACTCAAATGAGGTCGTACGAGCTACCAAAACGAGTAAGGTGACGACTCCAGAAATGTAAAGAAAAACCACAAAGCCGTATTGGATGATAGTCTACTGAAAGTACACGGGCTAGCAGATATAGTATGCATCTCAAAAAGTGTGGTATATCACGTATCATCGAGACATTGGGAAATATGAAAGCTGTGTCCAAGAAATTTGCAAATTCCAATGCTTTGCCCAACATAACCTAACTAAATTGGTTGAGGTACTTCTGGCTACTTCTAATCTATTTGAATTCGGATACTTCTGGGAACACCCTCGTATATACCGTATATATCCAGCTATCAATAATAACCAATGTTTTCGTGGATCAACCTCCTCGAATTTAAAATATATGTACATTAAAAGCGCCATTTCAAACTCGCACATTATCTACACAACGTTTCAATGTCGCGAACTTTTGATTTATTCACTACCTTGAAAGGCTTTCAGTTAGTAAAACGATCAAAACATCTAGCTTGTCTGCAAATAAAAAAAAATAAAAAATGGAAAAGAACTATACTGATTTTATATTCCTTAATGACATGTTAACACGTTGTTGGACACAACGGCTATAGCCGTCTACGGGAAGTGATCGTGATACGCCACGACGGCTATATCAGTCAGAAAGTTATCTGCTTGTTACGGCAGAACGGCGACGACCGTCAAAATGTCGGTATACTTGCCTTGTTAAGCAATGTTAGTGCCGTAACGTGAATCTCGTCATTTCTGAAATTGCCAAATTCTAACCCATTATACGCTATCCCAACTATTCATGTTTTAAGGTGCATGGGTAAAACGGCACGACGGCTATAATCGTCCATAACCTCTAATGTGATGCATTGACCACGGGTATAGCTGCCATATTGCAAGTGTGTTTTTGTTTGATTTTCATGTTTTCAGTACTAATGGGAGGTAGGTAACCAGATATTTTCATCCTAAACAGATATTCGTCGTCCACCTATTATACATATATTACATATTATTTCATATCAATACAAAACTCGAAGCACGTGTGAGACATTTTCCAGAGAAGCTGCCCCTACCAGAGGATCATAAAATAAAATCATATTTTCTTAGATGCAAACAATGTTTCAAGTCTGGAAAATGCAAAGAAACTAGCTATAGATGCAAGGGTCGTGAAAATAAACCTGCTTTGTGTCCAGACTGCTTTGAAGAATGGCGTCAAACATAAATTCGTGCCTAAATTCTGTTTTGTTCGGGGATACCTCTGTTTGCTAATAAATTTGATTTTTTGTTTTTATACCGTCTATATTCTGAGAGATGCGCTTTTGTTTATAAATTTGATACAATAAAATGTTGTTTTTGTTTTAGCTTTTGTCTGCAAAATTGTCCTTTTCTTCCCACAAGATGTGTTTTACAATTACACTGATCAGACGGCTATAGCCGTGGTTGCCATTCTAGAACATAAAGTCTGCTGTGATATGACACGACGGATATAGCCGTCTTTTTTCACCAAAAATCTCAAAAATGAAAAAAAAAGAATCAAAAATGAATACCCCTAAAATATTTTGATAACGCAAATCATGTTACAAACGCAAAAAAATGGGAATGTTTGAGGTGCCATATTACGAAGCCTCCCGGCCAGCAGAGTGTCCAACAATGTGTTAATATTCTAGAGATGATTCTTGATTGCATTTTAAGAAAAAGACCACACATGAATGTATGCCCTAAACAAAGATAACTTTCACAAAAAAACCTTATTTAAAAAACTTTACGTCGTTTAGGATATCCCTTCGTATGATGTTTTTTTCAAAGCCTTAAAAATATTATCATGGCAGAAAACCCTATGCTTTATTTGCTTAGTTTTTCATATGCAAGGTGTAAAATTTTGTAAAGAGATCGGGAGAAAATAACAGGATTTTGTTCAAATTAATATTTTCACCAATAGCACTCCCAGGTAGAAACACACTAACACAAAGCCCAATAGAAACAATTGAAACACTTCCAACGCTGCCTTACCCAGAAATTCTTAATTCGTGTCACATATTTCGTTATGCGCTTCCACATTTAAAATCTTTTAAGAACAATGAGTCACAATAACAGATAAATGTTAGTTACAAATTGTCGACAATCAGTTGTGTTCTGTGAAAACATCGAGTAACCTCTCATGGTTTAATGTGGAAAATAATGCACAGTTTATGTAAGATTTCCAACTACTTTTGCGAAAATATGGTCTATGGTTTTATCCTGACCTTGCAATAAAAACCCACGTATGTTTGAAAAAGGCTTTACTTACAATTTGGCCACCCTAGTGGCCTATACAGGGTGTCTCAGAAGTCAACGTCAAGCCGCAACGGGATGACAGGACTTGTAACTATCATGAGAAAAATCAGAAAAAATTTTGTTAATTTAAACTTTGGAACCGTAACCCTAAATAACATTTCTAGAAGCACAGTCAAAAATAACGACACAATTGCCCCAAGTTTTCTAGAATTAAGACTATTTATTAAACTATGAAATTAAAATTTTCTAAGTTTGCCGACTTTGAAAGGCCCTCCTTTAAAAAAAATGTACTAAAGTGCCTTGGCAAGTACCATTAAAAGTTGGCGCATTTAACCAGGATTGTAAAATGACACAATACTTGTTAGTTTCATACTAAAAAAAAAATTAGTAAAAAAATAAAGACCTCAAGTAACCGGATTTTTGCTAACCCATTTCATTCAGGTCAGATGTTCTTTGTTCGCACAAGCTTCTGGTAGGTTCTTAATTTTACGGCAAAATGATGAGAGAGGTGGATAGTGGACATGTTTGCCATGAGTGATCAAGACAGATAGTGACCCCACTTTTAGCAAAGTCAACAAAAATAAAATTAATAAAATAATGAAAAATCTTGACCTAGCTTAGTTTTGGTTTATTGGATTAGAAGTCAGATAGGAAAATAACATTTTTTATTACAATAAAAGTTCAAATTGTGTACCATCAGCCTCAATACACGCACTTCATTTTCTTAAAAAAGATCTACTTATTAGCCAAGCACATTTAATGCGAGAAGGTGGATGTCAGTATCGCTTCAAAGTAACCCTGTGGACCGGAATTTTAAACGGCAAAATTGTTGGGCCTTTTGAGCTGCCTGAGGATTTGAATGGCACGAATTACCTACATTTTTTACGATAAAATTTACCAACTTTGTTAGAGGACCTACCACTAAAGTGGCCTACAGACGTTGATGTAAGCTGCGATTCCTCAATCGACTCAAGGTTTCATGAAACTTGCATCAGTTGCATAAGTTCCAACTCAAATCGAAACCTGTTGCGATGCCTGAATCGACTTAATATGTCATGCAACACAAGAATAGTAGGGTGGGCTTATTTCTTTGCATCGCATCGACGCAATACTATAAACGTTGAAACCTGCATAACTGCATCAGCGTCACTGGCTCGGCGACATGGCTCACCGACCATAATAGGATTCCAGAATCTGAATCGCTGCAAGCTGCAACTGATACCAAACTCGTGATTCAGTATCACACACACGCTGCTACTTGCGTTATGAAACGTAGAAGTCGGTACCTGAATCGCAGCATGCATCAACGTCTGTAGACCGCTTAACAGATCCTCACCACATGAGGTATCAAAAAGATGGCTGCCCAGTGCATTACACAGTGCAAGTAAGAGGTTTCCTTGACCAAAAATATCCGGGAGGTGGAGGTGGACGTTCAGGCACTATCTCGTGGCCAGCCCGTTCCTCAGATTTAAATCCTCTAGAATTTTGTTATTGGAGTGTTCTCAAAGAAAAAGTTTTATTCCAATAAACCTAAACTAAACTAGGTCAAAATTTTTCATTATTTTATTAAGTTTACTTATTTTTGTTGACTTTGCTAAAAGTGGCGTCACGATCTGTCTCGCTCACTCATAGCAAATATGTTCGTTATCCATCTCTCTCATCATTTTGCCGTAAAATTAAGAACCTACCAGAAACTTGTGCGAATGAAGAACATCTGACCTGAGTGAAATGGGTCAGCAAAAATCGGGTTACTTGAGGTTTTTATTTTCTTACTCATTTTTTTAGTATGAAACTAACAAGTATTGTACTATTTTACAATCTTGGTTAAATGCGCCAACTTTTAATGGCACTTGCCAAGGCACTTTAGTACATGTTTTTTAAAGGAGGGCCTTTCGAAGTCTGCAAACTTTGAAAATTTTAAATTCATAGTTTAATAAATAGTCTTCATTCTAGAAAACTTGGGGCAATTGTGTCATTATTTTTGACTGAGTTTCTAGAAATGTTATTTATGGTTACGGTTCCAAAGTTTAAATGACCAAAAATAATAAAAGTTAACCACAATAACCGAAAAATTGTTATAATTTGACCAAATTTCTAGTTTTTTTTTTAAATGCCCATAATTTTCAAACTGCATGGGATAGATTTTTTTTCTGATTTTTCTCATGATAGTTACAACCAATCCTGTCACCCCGTTGCGGCTTGACGTTGACTTCTGGGACACCCTGTATAAGAAAATAAAAAATTGACAAAAATCAACTTCGGATGACATTGTTTAACAGCTGTTTCAGGAGTGCTATTTTTGCTATTTTTTTTTTCTATTATCATTTACAATGATTGTGTTGTAGGTTGACTTATCCAATACCATGTAATTTGGTCTTCCTGGATGAAATAAATTATTATTATTTTTACAAATTCCCCGAATTTGAAACCAAATTTCGAACGAAAAAATAGGTTATATTTAGACTATACGATAAAATACGAATCGGATTTCTTGTGCATGTGAATTAAGCTTCAGTCGTATACACACAAGTTAGTAGAAATCATGTATTTTTAGGTATTTTTAGGGCATAGTTAGACTGGCAAACTAACTAAGAAACACACTTTTCAGCCCAATAGTTACGTCACCTTAAAAAAGAACCCATAAAGCAAAAACTAGCAGGAAATTAATAAACTGTGCCTTACTCTTTACAATTTGGAAAAGTAACAGTAAAGTACAGTCCACGCCATACACATACCAGTTTTTGAATGTCGGGGCATTCAAGCACATAAAATGACAAAAAGCAAGCAACCAGTTGTATTGTGACAATCTACTCACGTTGTCTTTCTGATTTTATGTTTTTCGTTGCTGCACTTTTTTTGGTTTTTACCATTACCTGCGCATCCTCTGACCGTAACGGTTGTGCTGCAGGAAGAAAAATTAACAGTTTTAAAAATAACACAACACCCTTTTACTCACATACAAGGTGTCCGCGGTAGCTCTGCTGTAAATACTAATCTCCTACGTTACAGATACACTGATGCCATGTTCCATCTGTGATGGAGCTTTATGCATACCTGTTTCCTTAACTATGCCACTATTTGGTAAGTACTGGAGTTAAGTGGAGTTGCTACACTTCGCCCCATATTCATATGTACGATACTCAAATAATAAAAGCATAATAATGATGTTGACACAGTAAAGTTATCGAGCAAACATATAGAAACCCTTGAATGTTTTTCAGCCTGTGCAGCACGAAATTACTGATAAAATTACTTTTTACGTTTGTTTGTATTGATATTTTAACCTGCTCTTTTCTTTTATTTAAAATTATAGTTAAGGACGTTCGTTCACGAACGTGTTTATCAGATGAAATTATTTTTTTTTCATTTTTGATAAGTAAGAAAATCAACACCTGTTATAGACCACTTCAGAAAATTAATAACGATTCAAAATCAGAATTTTAACAAGAGCTCTTAGGGAAAGTAGCGAATTTTTGTGTTCAAAGGTAGAAGGTTCTTTCCAACAGGCCTGAATACTGTACAGTGTATCGTCACAGACATGCGCAGAACGTGAAATGCGTTCCAACACGTTTTGTGACCGTTCATGAAACGGTCCATAAAGCGTTCCAACAGATTTCGTTACCATTCATGGGACGATTTCTGTACGGTCAAATCGGTACTTGGTCCAGAGTAAGGACTGTCTCTCGCATGTATACATCAAAAAATTTTAAGTCGACGATCCGTAATAGCCAAGGTAATGTTCGGATGCACCTAAAAAAGTGTATTATGACGCTAGGCCTTTCTTTCACAGGTTAATGGACGGCCTGTTATGAATACAATAATTTTTCAGCTTTACAGCCCCCCACACCCCAACCACCCCAATATCACCCCCATCCAAAAAAGTAGAAAATGATCAGGAACCTCTAAAACGCCTAAAAACAAAGTTTGAGGAATATTTAAAATTTTTGGTTTTTTGCTAATTACTTCACCGCCCATGCAACCATTTTCAAACTTATAAGAACATTACCTACTACTACCCCACAGCATATCACTGCCAAATTTTATAACAATCCATGCAGCGGTTACTGAGATTACGTGGCTAGAAAAACGCGTACAGACAGACCGACGGAAATGAGTTGTGTGGATTTTCGTTATGTAGACATCATAAAACACCCAAAAAGCGTATTATCTCAAAATCGAAAATTTTCACGGTCACAATACTCCCCTCACCCTTCGGTGTGGGAAGTAAAAGTCCATAATCATGTCATCCACTTTAGGAAGATTACTAGAATCACCACGAACGTAACCTTCCTCCATACTTGAAAAATATACTGGCGTCTGCCCGTTATAACAAACGCCTTCGCCGTACCACTCAAGTCTAATGTCGCATACTGTACAGCGCAGCGTATGCATAGCGGAGTCCCGACCAGACTGTGGCTGCCGCGAGCAATTAATAACATATGACGTCATACGGATTTTCACCTCCGCGGTCGCTTTACGCAAATATAAAATTGAATAACTTTTTACTTTAACCGTTTTTTTGGAATATTCAGATTATTTTCTCGACGTTCTTCAAGTGAAGAAATAGACTATCGGATAATAATGAATTTTCCAAATTTTATTTTTTTGGAAACTTCTCCAATGTCATCCCATGCGGCCTTAAAGGCCTTGTGGGTGCACTCTCTTAACACTCGTTCCATAGTTCCGGTGGGAAAGACACAAAGAGCCCCAGGATTTGAGGCAGTTTTGAGAGCCAGTAGCTCTCGTCTGCTGTATGTGCAGATTCTGATATTTTTGTTTGTTCCTTTGAACAATTTCTCTGCTTAAACTGAGTTATCCTAGCATATTTTGTCCATAGGACTTCTGGAGTATACTCACAGCCCGATCCATTAGTTTTCTTGGGTCCGCTTATAAAGGGCCCCACAGACAACGTTCTTTTTCATCAGGTTTGCACGACGTGCCAACCGATCACACTCATCTCGGTCCGTGTGTGCCGAAAAACCGTCGTGTTGACCGTCGTTCCAAAAAATCTGTCCGAGCTTGATTTTACCCGTCAGTTTGGAACGCCATCGTGCAACTCGGTACATGTGTGGCCGTTCATCGTGCAATCACGACGGGATTTTGCAGTGTCGTTCTGGTTGCCTTCGAGTAAGCGTATCTAGGGTTAGCGACACCTATCAAAAATGTGCGACACAAGGCAAAATAGCAAACAATTTATGATGGAATTCATACACATGTATAGGTGTTTTCCGTGTCTCTGGAAAGTCAAATCCGTTGAGTATGCAGACAGAGACAAGAAAAATAAGGCCTATAGAGAACTGTTGAAAAAATGGAGAGATATAGATCCCTCTGCAAATACAGATTCAGTGAAAAGGAAGATTGACTCCATTCGCGGATCGTTCAGGAAGGAGTTACCTAGAAATAATCTTTCTTTAAAACCTACTATATAGCCATACATGTTTCAGGTATAATTTGTCCTAAAGCTTGGGGGGATATCGCAACTGAAAATTTCAAATCCTCGTAGCTTCTACCCGTAGCAAGGAATCTCAATGTAGCTGTCAGACGTTCATGAGGGGAAATACTTTGTCTCAGCCAAGTATCTTGTTTTTTTATTAGAGGTGCTACTGAATTAAGTAATTCTGAGTATGTTTCTTCATCCATCCTCAAATAAATGCACTAATCCCCTGGTTCCAGACGCGATTCTTGTAATAGATTTATATGGGAGAATTGGCCTCTTTTTAAAACCCACTGTTTCACCCATTTAGAACATTGTTTCTTGCTGTATTTCACTTTAATAGCTAAAGCCGCCGCCAATGCTAAAGTATTATCCATGTTAACGGACCAAAAATTTGCGAGAAACTGAAAGAAAACCGAACAGTATGTGGAGGTATCGTTCCGTCGGTTTAACCGACATCGGTTGGCACGTTGTGCAAACCAGATGAAAAAGAACGATGTCTGTGGGGCCCTTAAGATGTGAATGACACCTGCGGTCTGCCTTAGTAGTTGCGAGAACCGTATAGGGTTGGGCTACATTGTGTCGAATTCTAAAATATCTATTATGACTTTACTTACCTCGCTCATGGCTAAGCAGTAAGTTCCGAAATCTAGAGCACGATGAGAATTTCAAAATTGTGTTTGAACAAATAATATTGCTGTACCTTCGTATATACTGCCAATTCATTAATTCAATTCAAACAGTTTATCGGCTTATAGTTCTTTGTTCTGTTTTCTTTGACTGCATGTTCATATATACATATATATACATATGTGATGTTCTTGTATCGTACAAATAGACACTTTGGCACCACGGTTTTTTCTTAGAACTTTATTGTAAAGCACTTGACGACAATCAGCGTTACCGCCTCAATTTTCCAATTGAAATGCACTTACTTTTGTTTTTAATTTTAGACATTCACTATTCAGCGAGTTCTTACCAAATATAGTTCCAAGTACTTCCTATTCGCTTGAATATTGCTTCAAGTTTATACAGTGTTCATTTAGGCTTTTGGTAGCACGTGTAACTATAGCGGTATTAGGGTTTCCAATTTTCGGGATCAGAATCTTGTTTCGAGATCCCGGGATGAAAATCTAGATCCCGGAATCCCGAGATATCGGGATTAACCCCAATAATTTTTTCAAACTCTAACAATAGAAACAGCAATGACACAAATACAAAACAAAGTACGTTTTTATAAAAAACAAAACATATTTTTACTTTTGAAAAGAAAATATCAAACCAAATCAACTTTGGTGAAAAACATAAATTTAGGAACAGGAACTAAAAACCAAAATAGAAAGTTTCATTTAAATGTGCAATTAAAATAACTTTTAAATTCTGCGATTTGCTTGGTAAACATAAAATATAACTTTAAATAAACCAAGGAGTCTAGAGTCAAGACTTTTGAGCGAGATCTAAGTTTGATCGCAAATGAAACCGCTCACTCGTAAGTAGTAGCAAAGTTTACGGAATACATATAAGTTGGATCACTCTGCAAAAATATCAAATCGGCCTGCCCCTTACTCCGTCTCCCCGGTACACCGATAGCAGTGTACCGACGTCAGCCGGGAGATACTGGGCGGCGCAAACTAGAGGTTGAACGTGTTTAACGCGAAGTCTCAAAAATATCGGATTTTGTTATCTCGAATTTGTTTGCAGGAAATGGATAATCTTTTTAGAAATTTGAGAGTAATCAATTTCGCGAGAAAAGATATTACCAACAAATTTAAATTTATTAACGGATGGAGAATGACAATCAGATCCAACCTTATTTTACGATAAACCTTGAAATGTAAGGGATATAAATACAGGGTATTCCACGACGATTAAGACAATATGTCGGAACTGGGCAGTAGTAGAGAATTGTAATTTTGGGCATGTAAATTAGAGCAGATGTTGTGTCTTTTTTTGTCATTGTACCACCCAACGAGGTATTTGTTTTTGGTCACGTGACATTCGATTCAAAATTATTAATGGGACACCCTGTATATTTGTGCCTGTGTTCCTTCTGATAAAACAATTCTAACAAACTAGCACACTTGGGGTCTAAAGTGATTAGTTCAAGAGCTACAGGTACTTAAAGGATTGTATCAAGCTAAAAGCGTATAGTGAGACAAAATATTCATTCGGTGGTCTTACCACACCACCCAGGGACATTGTCAATTATATTTTAGAGCTCGAAAATATTTTTATTGATAACTTTAACAATTTAGTTTCTGCAGTAGCAATTGGAATGACACTGAAAAGCAAAATGTCAAAAATAATTGATTCGTATCCATGTAAAGCATTTCCACATGATTATCTTTTTAAATTGTACATACGAGTTTGTATATACTATACCATAAAATGTATAAACTGTGATCTCAAAAATAAGCCAAATAAACAAAACATTAAGGTAAAAATACTACAGCACCTTTGAACCATCAGTTTTTACTTATCTACGAAATAGCTACAATATGTGAAATTATTTGAGATTTATTAGTAATAGTTTTACTAGGCTTTATTTTTGATATCCATTTATGTAACTTAGTGCATTAGCAAAATAAACGTTATATTTGTATTTGTATGTCTAAATCGGCCGTCAATACATAGTTTTTCAATGACCCTCGTATATACGTACAACCCAGGCGTTAGCAAGTCTTCGCGAAAAGACCCTCGTACTTGAGCAAAAACCAACGCAAAAACTAACTGGCGCGTGCGGCCGCGGCATCGCTTTCATGTGAGTTCTTCAAAGTGCCGACGGAGAGTGATCCAACTTATATGTATTCCGTAAACTTTGGTAGTACCGTCAGTAAATATTCGTAATCGTAACACTATTGCAAATGTGTCTCTTATGTCCGTAAGCACCGTAAGTCAGTTACGCGATTAGTTTCGTGAACTTTGATTAGATTACTTGTTTACTATGCACCGCAAACTGACAGTTTTGACACTGTCACTATCAAACAATCTTGCGACCACAACCTTGCCGTATCTCCAATCTGGATTAGTTAATCTCTTGACGGTGCATGGGTAGATGCCAAAGATTTGCTAAACGCGATTCGAGAACTAGGATTAGAATCGCCAAACGGTGCATACGGGTATGAATCGTTCATTTTCATATAGTGACATCTTTTTGTTAACTATTTTAAGCGTTTTAGGACGACATATTGGAATTGGAATTGAAGAGTTATTGAGAAAAAACTGATAAAATATTGGAACTTCAAACACCCTGTTGATCGGTAACCAAGTGTTTGCGGATCTGTGTTTATTTGAAATTTTAGTCCTTAAAAACACTAAAGAATGTTCTATTTTCGTTTGTACATGATATTTAGGAACATCCTGTATACTGAGTTTGGCTATGAGCGTCGTCACGTGATTTGAGGCCTTATAACTGGAGCAATTCAAGGAAACTTGGAATTATCTGTCGAGGCTTTTAAGCGTTTACCAAGATAGGAAGGCTTTTAGAAGTAATGAAAGATTTGGTGTTACGAGGAAAAATTCCAAAACTTCCGAACTTCTTTTATTAATCTTTTCGGCACAAAATTATAAAAGCTTTAGTTTCTCTAACGACTGAATAAGCTAAACTCCACCTTGGAACCATTCTTTTTATATATAACTGAGCAGACCGCGCAGGCAGAGTCTAAATACCAGAGTACCGCGGCTGCTGTGAAAGGGTTATGTTAGGGGAAGTTTGTTAACGTGAGATTTGAATGGGCCAATACCCGTAGGCCCAATAAACACATCTTCTAGTAGTCCATTCCAAGCCTTGGATACCCTGGGAATAAATGTGCGGTTGTACGCCTCAGTTCTTGATGTATGAAGAACGACCGTTTTAGGATGAGATGCAGCGGTCGCACGGGTACATCTGATAGGAGCAATGAGCGGCGAAACGATAGAGGATAGCTCAGAGGGGCAGATTCCGTTGGAATATCGGTAGAAGAGTGAGAGGTCACCAACAACACGCCGGTGAGAAAGTGACTGGAGGTGGCGCGTTGAGGCCGGATCGCCAATCAGTCGAATTGCTCTTCTCTAGACGGCATCTAGTATAGACAGGGTAGTAGAGGCAGCAGCTCCCCAGACATGAGAGCAATACTCCAGGCAAAGTCTTATCTGGGCTTTATATAGCGTGAGGAGGTTACATGGTGAGAAATACTTTCTGGCTCTAAATAGGTACCCAAGCTTTTTACCAGCAGCTGTTGCAATTGACGCGACGTGTTCGTGCCAGATCAGATTTTCTGTAATGTTGACTCCTAACAGCTTGAATGAGTGACTCCTTGGCAGAGCCCGGTTGTTCATTAGAACCTGGTGTTGGCTTGGGCACTTCTTGTTTGATAGCGTATTGGAGGTATGGTAAAATTCTGCTTCTAAGGCCCAATACCATATCGAACAAGAAATTCACAAATGAGCATTTGATTCCGTCAATTGTAACAGATGCTGTGAAAAAGCTGGGGCACTGATTCAAAACCAGAAAGTACTGCAGACCATCCAATCCCCTTGCGTCCTATGAACATCAGATAAGAGCTGTTCTTTCACTTTTGCACCTAACCATTCTGAGCCCATTCGGCTTTGTCTTAGCCTCAGAGTAACAACTGAACATAGAGGTAGTAAACAACTAATTCTAATAGGCCAACATCTTTCCTTACGTTGTCATATTGACCACCAGATACGGCAATCATAATTGTTTACTATCGTCTTCATTCTATAGTATCCAGAAATATTCCATTCTACGTTAAAAAAGACGGTATTTTGATATTTCAGGAATGATTACAGCAAAATCAATAGAAATGTTGACTTCTACTGCGTTACTGCATGTTTCTTCATCATAAACGCAAATTCTGTCTTACATAAATTTTGAAGAGCTGGCAACGCCTATCTTATTTTCCTGCGATTTGTTTACGGTAAACTCCGACTGTCAAACGTTTGTTTTGTTTGTGCGTCTTTTATGCTTGGTCAGTAAAATCGAATTCGCTATTTTTTGGTAACTGTAGTGCAGCTTTACGGACTTGCTGTGCTATATTCGAGTGTAGTTTAACAGTTTTTCGAGATGGGACAGTGCAGAGCAGTGTTTGTAACATGGGTTGCATTGGAAGAATTTTCAGGTTAGTTGGCAATGTTTGGAGGCTGAAGTGTCAAAAGATGATGGCTTTGAGCACGCCATGCTGAAGTGGTTCGTTTACTACCTCTATGTTCAGTTGTTACTCTGAGGCCTTAGCGCTTCTTTAGCTATGAAACAAGCTTCCCAGCTTATTGGCGTAGGAAGTAAAACAAACCACAAAATTATATTGTTGTTGCACATCACCACAGTATATTCAATTAGACAGTAGCGCGACTCTCCAGGATTTTGGTGGTTCGCGCATAGCATCCCGCGCATCGTTCGCAGAATGTTCAGCACGGCGATCGCCTGGGTCGTGTTCAGTCTATGAGAGTGAAGGTAGTGTCTTTGACAGAACCGGATTAAGGAATTTGGTGATACGCTCATATGGATATCGGGACGCGTGGAGTCAAATATTGCGCCGCTGTAGGCTGTATTAACAATTCCAAAAACTGTGACTATCGTTTTTTAAGTTTCCTCAAGATGCTGCCAGGTAAGTGATTCCTCCAATGTTCAATATGCTCCTTTATTACCTAATAATATTAAAGTGTGATAGCATAGCCCCATCTGTCTCTAACAAAGTCTGTCTGGTATTAGGGTAGCTATGTTTTTTTTTTCAGTTTTTAGAATAGACGTTACGGAAAGTCGTTCTTTAATTATGAGCCTAAAGTCAGAATCACAAAATTCGAAATGGGACATCCGATATCGCGTATTTAGCCACGTTGTGCCCGCCGATTCAACGTGCTGGACGAGAAAAATAAAATGTCTTCAACAAGCATGAATTTTTGTGTTTTCGGTCTTTGATTATGAACCTAAAATAAATGGTAGACCTATTCTAAAAGCTAATTTCATGAACTATTTATTTCTCTAGTATAAGTATTAATGTTTCATATTGGTACTATTTTGACCTTACAGGGCAAGAATTTGAATTATGGCATCTAGAAAAAGATGATCTGTACAAACTATCATACAGACTGGGTGGATTGCATTTTGAAAATCATATGTTTTCGAATAGTATACATAACATGACATACAGCCACTTATTATTAGCTTTCTAATAATTTCTCACTGTTTCCTCACAGCACCACAACGTTCAAAAGATCTTTCACGACATATACATCAAACAAAATGAATGTGATTATGCATTCCAACATTACGAAATTTTAAGCAGGAAGTGAAGTCCATTTTAATGGATGCTCAAATAGAGAGTTTATAATAAAAAGAATCAACATGCTAGTTTCAAAAATATATAATTTTCCTCTATAAACATCGATTCTTTTCTACAATATGCCTATTCATATGTAATATACAAATACAGAAGGAAGGGTAGTCTTGGTAAACTAGATAAAAAACAGTTTTGCGACGTTTTTGATGAATAACGACTAGTTTAGTATATTTTATCGTTGTTATAAATATATTGATCATTATTTTTTATGTACACACCTAACAAGTTTTCATCGGTTTTGCTGTTTGCCACGTTTTCGTACCTTAAACGTTTTTCTATGATGATTGATGACGATAAATTTAGAGGTTGTGGGATAACTAGACATAAATGTTATTTTGGACGCTACGTCGTTACATATACTCATATTTGAATAATATAAGATATTATAAAGTGTTTATATTTATTTAAATGTTTAAGGTTAAGTAAGATAAAATAAAGTTGAATAAATCTCGCATTTTTGTAACTTACAAACAATAAAGCCACCTATTCTCTCGGAGTTAACAATTTTCTTTCATACACCGACTATTTCTTGTTTTGCTTCTAAAAAAAATGTTTACACCCTAATTATATGCAAAGAATCCATGATGAATTGGAAGAATTAGTACAAAACATTTTCACGTACAATAAATGCGAATGCTTGGATATAACTTACAAATTGTAATTCAGAATTCCTAATCTCGATGAATATCACAACATTATTACACTGCTTTCAAAATTTACTCTATTTACGTTATATATCACGTCCATTAAAGTTATTGCATCTCAATTACGCTTCTTCACTCGCTATTGCTAAGCCGATCCTGTGCTGAAAATGTAAACGGCAATACTCGTGGCTCGTGTTGAGGAGCCGGCGTGGGGTTATGAGACGCCAGTTTTTCGGAGACAAATTGTCTGCATGATTTCTAGGGAGTTGCGCTACTGTATGATTGGATATACTGTGACATCACATTTGTACCGTAACTAGTTACTATCCAAGATTATAGTTAAACTACATTCTACTACTACTACTGAAATTGTTAATGAATGGAAAAATTAGTGGATGCGTATGATGCGTATGAAATCCATAATAAATTTGAAGATTAATCCGATATGATTACGTTGTAGTTTCTGATTTATCACATCCATCGATACATGTTGACAGCAGAGATTCTTTGTCAGCAATTGCCCCTATAGGGGTAGGTGGTTGGGCGGGTTGGAATCATATCGGAAGACAAGCTCGGAAAATTACGATTAATCTTCATACAGGTAAGTATTCGATTAATCTTCAAATTTTCCTTCGCTTGTCTTCCGATATGATTACGTTGTAGCGGTTAAAAGCTAGTCGGTGCAATTTTGCGTTAACCACTCTATAAGATAAACAATATTTCCAAAAAAGAAAAGGAAATCGATTTATTGAAAATAATTACGTTGAGAAATAAATAGGCGTAGCAGAAATACATAGATACCGTTAGATATGTAAAGAAAAAAAATAACATTTACAATACATGTGTAAACGAAAAAAAAAATGAATTTATATATGTACACAAGCGTATATAGACTATTATAGACACTACGTAATTAAGGTAAACCTACATTCGATATGGTATGTGCGAATATGTAATAAGGCATACCTAGAGGACGGTTATAAAATTTAAAGAAAACATTTGAATTTAGGCTCCATCCGGCTGTATGCTTAATGACATTTATATTTACCCCTGATTTAAAAGCCGCAGACGTTGCCGCATGGCGAACACTATATTCCGTCAAAACAGTAACACCTATGACGCTGTCTTTGAATGTCAACTTGATCCATCTACTTCTGTGTTGTTGCAGGATGCTAAGGTTTTTTATGCGTTATAAACAGGCAAGTGCAAGTTGATCGAATATTTTTTGTGACCTGTAGATAATGATTCAGACTAGAGACATAATTCAGGTGTATCAAAAAATGGAAACGTTAAAATAAGTTGATTGTTGTAAGGGGCTGAAGTTTTTAGTTTTTCAGAGATTCGAAGTTAATTTTGTCGCTACAAGCGTTTATATGAGTAATATCGATTTTGTTGCTGCTGGTGTTTGAATCCCATGCGCAGAAGTTGAAGCCATAAGCGTGATTGTTTTAATGGTTAATGGTTCAAGAGATAAATTTGTTAAGGGGTAAAGGGTTGCTAAGTACCCGAAAACAGGTTCTACATTCCAAGTAAAGGCATATTTAGGTTTGGGGGGTTTTAAATTATAACTCCCTTTAACAAATCGTTTGATTATTTTTTTATCAATATTGGCAGGTGAAAACATGAAATTTAGAGCTGATCGGTATGTGTTTATTGTTGCGTAAGAGGCACGTTCATTTATTTCGGTTACTAAAAAGTGTCATATTTGAACACATCGTGATGATGGCCTCTACAATGTATCCAATATTTTCGAAAAACAAGCATTCTACTGTTTCCCTGAGCCTCCCGAGGTAGATGAAAACATTACTGGTATGGCCCGGCAGGAAATGTTTCTTTGAAGGAATGCCTTCCGGAATTTCCCTACCACCAGTGAAAGCTTCCTGTGTAGGGGATGAGCCTCTCTAAAGGGAGAGAGTAATACAGTTTCATGAGGTGTAAACGATATTGGCTTTCCAATTAATAAAGATATAAACAAAGCGCACCAAGGCTGCGATGGCCACGCAGGCACCACCAATATACCAGTTGCGTGGTCCTGAATTTTTTTTGCGTTTTAGACATCATTGAGAATGGGTGAAATGCATAAAAGTAAACATTTGTTCAAGATGTTGTGAAAGCATCTACTGCTACTGAATGTGGGTCAGGAACCAAGAAATATACTTTTTACATTTTTGATTAAGGTCGGTTGCGAAAAGGGTGATTTCCGGTTCCCCGAAACCTCTAATTATTTTGTTAAAAATCTGTGTACGTAAGTCGTATTCAGTTCCAACCGACTTTGCTCTTGATCCCCTATCAGCTTCTGTATTTTCTTTAGAAGAAATGTAGGAAGCAAATAGTGTTATTTGATAACCAAGATAAAAGCGGATAGGTTATCTTGCTAAGGTTTCGGTATTTTACGCTCCCTCCCCCTGTTAGGTAGGCTATGTCAGTCTTATGGTAAATTCTTAATGAAACTCGAATATTCTTTTTTGTTTTGGTAAAGGCTTTTAAGCCGTAAAAAGCAGCTTGTATTGCAAGGTAATTAATATGTTGGAATTTATCTGATTACTGCCAAAAACCCTTTGCAGAAAGCGCTCCATCCTGTGGTGGATGCATCAGAGAATATTGCTAAAGAAAATGCTTTGGGTTTAGTGCTTCCAGAACAATGTAAATTTTGGATCCACCAATTAAAAGTGTTTTTTATTTGATGAGTAACTAACATGTTGCTATTAGAGGTTTTTGTTGTCAGGAATTTGAATGTTTCACGCGCTAATATGTTAATGTGATGGGATGGCTGGAGCTGCCGCCAGCAAAACTCCAATAACTTTCGTAAAGTCTCTGATAGGAATAGTATATGTCTTACAGGTTTTGTTAATTAGATACTTAGCCACTTGTATTTTTGTAAAGATAGAGGGGGCGAGATTTAGGCAAAACAGAAGGCAAGTAAACTGATATCATTGGCCTTCTAGAAGGAACCTGAAGTATGTTCGGTACTTTGGATGGAAAGGTAAAACATGTAGCCCTCAAATCCAAAGCTGTTGCATAACAAGTCTTGGTTAGAAGTTCATTAACGGTTCTGAAATCTTCGCGTTGGAAACGAGGAGCGAAAATGTATTTATTCAATGCTTTTAAGTTTAAAATAAACCTCTTTTTTCCATTAGGTTGGGTGGCAATAAAAAATGGCGACAAGAGGTCGCCAGTATCATAAGCACGTTTTGAAATGGCAGCAATGTCCAAGAGCGCTGTTATACGATTATATAGATTAGAATAACCTTAGATCGATACCCGAAAATGTTTTTAAAGAGTAATGTGACTGGTTAGACTGTCGAAGAAACTTTAATGTGAGACCTTTAAGCCAACTTAGTACAGCCAACTGGCTATTTCCTGCCTCGCAGAAATGTAATTTTTGTTGAGGCAGTCGCGGTTGCCCATTTCTTCGACTTGTACAGATTGTCTGTTTTCATTCGGGTGTTCCTCGCCCCGCGCCGGTAGTTTAAATATCTAGAGGAAGTATTACATGAAGAGGAGCCGGGGAAATGTCTAGAAGAGGTTGATGGTCTAGCTGATGATGGGCCAGCTGAAGATGGTGCTGGAGAACTGGTGGGGGTGAAAAACCGATTTTTTAGCACAGAAATGCTCTTTTGCAAATTTTGTTGGCTATTGGCAGCTTCCCCAAACTTCGCACCAAACAAACCTGAATCCAATTGGCGAGGGAAGCCTACTTGGCGTGACTTGGCATTTAGTAGAAGTAGAATATTGTGTTTCCGAAGCATTGACATTGACCAGGTATTATGAACATGTGTAAATAATAACACTGCGTCAGCTAAACAGGCCAAGTTGGTTTCGGTGTGATGTTCCTTAATTAAAGTATCCAGAATTACGCATATAGCCGTTAGGCCATGACCCATTTGATGTTGTAATGACCTCAAAGAATAATATTTTTTGTTGGCCGAGTCATTTAAACAATCCAAAACTTCATCATTAATCTTGGGGGAGCCAGCGCCGAGTTAGTTTTATGAATCAGATATTTATCTATGATCTTTTTCGACACCTGTTTGCAAAGAAGAGTCCCAACGTGATGCAATGTCATCATGCAGCTCCTCCCCTTGAATTTGGTTATCTTCGTGTTGTGGTGTGGGAGGTCGGGAAGAAGGTTCCACTTGAGTACTGGCTAAATTAACCGCCTTAGCCGTGAAACCAAAGTGTACTGGGAAGTTGTCAGGTGGATCATCATCCTTCGATGAGGAAGACGCTGGAACAGCGGGCGGCCACGAGTCTTTGGAGTAAGAGGTAGTACGGTCCACGACCAAGAGGTAGATACATACAAAAATGCAGCCCACGGCTATGAAATGGTCTACCCACGGTAGAGATAAAGTCAAAAACCAAGAGAATGGATAAACCCACGGCTATCCGTCAAAAGTATTGGCCATAGAAGTTGAAAAAAAAAGTACTTACCTGTCAAAAGTATTGTCCACAGTATTTGATAGTCTACCCACGGTAGAGAGGAATCCAAGGACAATAGAAATGTATAAGCCCACGGCGATCCATCAGAATTATGTCCCGCTGTAGTTGAAAAGATTTTGCAGATTCTACCTACGGTAGACAGGAATCCAAGGACAACAGAATGGATAAACCCACGGGTATCCGTCAGAATTATGTCCCGCAGTAGTTGAAAAGATCTTGCAGATTCTACCCACGGTAGACAGGAATCCAAGGACAATAGAATGGATAAACCCACGGCTATCCGTCAGAATTATGTCCCGCAGTAGTTGAAAAGATTTTGCATATTCTACCCACGGTAGACAGGAATCCAAAGACAATAGAATGGATAAACCCACGGCTATCCGTCAGAATTATGTCCCGCAGTTTTTGAAAAGATTTTCATATTCTACCCACGGTAGAGATGAATCCAAGGACAATAGAATGGATAAACCCACGGCTATCCGTCAAAATTATGTCCCTCAGTTAGACAGTTGAATAAATTGTCTTAAACTTACCCGTTAACTCTTGTAACAGATTGTTAATTATTTTTTTTTTTTGGCGCTCGTGCACAGTAATGAATGGGGAGCCACTTTGGTTCGCATTGGCACTCCCGAATAATCCAAAATAATCGCGCACAAGTTTCGGTTCACTCAGCGAATTCGAATAGGGTTTACTCGATGGATACGAAAAACAGCATGAATATGTAAGCAACGGTTGTGTCGGGTGCCGGTCGGATTGCTGACAAAGAATCTCTGCTGTAAACACGTATCGATGGATGTGATAAATCAGAAACTACAACGTAATCATATCGGAAGACAAGCGAAGGAAAATTGTTACATACCTTCCAAACCTTCCTTTCAGCGTATAAGATAGACTGTAAGATGTGTTGACATAATTTTCAGGCGGGGTCCACGTACAAACTAAATCTTCATAGTTCTTACTTATACACAAAAAGTCTGTCACATTTTGCGGCGGTACTGAAATAAAAGGGTAAACGCTGTATTTCACCTCCGAATCTCCATCCCAAATAATGGACAAAAATATATTTATAGGGTGTTAATTAAGTATGTTAACAAACTTTAACCACGAATAGTACTCCGAAAAATAGAAAGAAAATGTCATATGAACATGGGTCCGGAAATGCTTCCTAAGGGAGCTACGCCCCTTTGCATGGGACACCCTGAAGACGGTTTTCTCTCGATATTCTCGAAACCATTCATAACAAAATTACGAAATTAGGGTACGATGGGTAAACTTTTGACGCTGAATCTGATTCTGAATTCATAATTTCATAATTTTAATCAGAGGCGTATCATACGGGAGGAGTTAAGGGTAAAAATAACCCCATTTTATAAATGGTAATTTTTTTGACATTTTGATTTTAGAATATGGTATTTCAGAGATTTCTACGTAAAAATGGTCTCTTGGTACATCTCGATAGGCCTAACCGTTTTCGAGAATCGTCTAGTTTTCGGGAATGACGGATGGATTCTAGAATGTCATCGAATTCTCTAGATGGGTCGATGAAGTGTATATGTTAGGAGCAAACACCGATTTCGGCCAATGGACGGAAAATATGGTCAAAACGCGTTTTGGCTGCTACCGTTTTGCCAATGTCCGAATTATCGCTTTCCGGCTGTTCAATGTAGCCCAGAACGCGTTTTGGGTTAACTACGATTGCCAGAACACGTTCTATATTCTACTACGAATAAATAAATATCAATTATTTGCCGTGTTGTGTTACAATATTTCCTCTGAGCTTAGAATCCATAACTAAAATGAATAAAAGCACTGGTAGATCTTAGGTCCGTGAAAAAAAAACTGAAAGGAACATACCTCACAATCTCTTATGTCCAGCTCCCACATGAGCGGAATGAATAATGTCAAATAACTCGTGGTTCATGCAAAAATAACGCAGTTCGGCTGTTTCGTCTGTCCTTCCTTCAATTAGTTTTCGATATAGCCAATTTTTAAAATATCATACCTTTTCAATCGTTGTCTTTGTTTCGAAGATATTGTATCACCGTTACTTTTACAAGCTTTTGTCGCCTTTACCTCTGTGAGTGTTTGGTCGTATCTTTCTCTTGTACAAATATTACTACGACCATTGCTACCACTTATGACTTTTTGCAGTTCGTCATTAAAACATGTCTCCACGGCACTCTCTAGTTACTGTCTAACCCGCACAAAGATCAAATACTAAATGAATACACTAGCTCCAGAGGTATCGTTTACAAGCTGAGACACTCACAAAATCCACCACGCGTTATGGCAATTGCAGTAGAACAGGACGCGTTTTGGCAATCGTAGTTGAGCCAAAACACGTTCTGGGCTACATTAAACAGTCGGAAAGCGATAATTCGGACATTGGTAAAATGGTAGCAGCCAAAACGCGTTTTGGCCATATTTTTCGTCCATTGGCCGAAATCGGTGTTTGCTCTAACATATATAAGGCGTCACGGCTCGCGTCGTAGTTCAGTTCAGTTGAGTTCAGTTCTAGTTGAGATAAGGTTAAGAGATACTGTATTGAGTTGTGAAGTAAAACAGTGAAAGTTACGTCCAGTTTGATTCTTTGGTGAAGAAAAAGAGGCCGTTGTGACAATACTTTTCTTTTCTTATTTTTTGCTTTAGGGCAAACATTTTTTAATAAATCCTTGTAGCGCCGTAGTTATGCTTGAAAACGAAATTTTCACTTACCTCCTACTATAACCGTATTCATACAAACTAGTTTTTCTTCTTTTTTATTCCTTGTATCATTAAATAAGCAATAATACATATCTTTCTTCACCATCGGATGTCTTTGCACGTGCAAGCGAATACTTGTTGAATTCAAAATTTCAATCTGGAACAAAGATTTTCACAGTAAAAAAACAGAACAGCAGAATACAGAACAAAGAATATTTGAAATTTTTCGTTTTTTGCTAAGTACTCCGCCGCCCATGCACCGATTGTAAAAATTGTAGTAACATTACCTACTACGACCCTACACCATATCACCACCCAAATTTCATCAAAATCTATGCAGCGGTTACCGAGATTAGGAAGCTGGAAAACGCCAACAGACAGACAGACCGACAGACAGACCGGCGGAAATAAGTGACGTGGATTTTCGTTATGTAGGCATCATAAGACGAAAATTTTCGCGATCACAATACTCCCCTCACCTATCGGTGTGGGAAGTAAAAAATGTATTCAAAGCCCCAATTATGTAAAATACTCATTTCAAGTATTAGGTTAGGTTAAGTTGAAAGTGAGTGGGGCAGAGCTGCCTCCTTCCACTGCGACTCAGTTGTGTCTATTGTGGCTCACAGCTTTTTAGAGTTCACCGTACAGTCCGCACCTCTTTACGAAGGCGATCAACGTGAAGGGTGAAACTTCATGAGGTTCCAGTTGGGCAAATCCGAATGTCTGGAACCTAGCATTATCCAGTACTGGACAGGAGCAAAGAATATGCTCCGCTGTTTCGTCCTCCACGTAGCAGAAGCGACAGTCTGAAGTTTGTTCAAGACCCAACTTCCGCATATGGTACCTTAGACGACCATGTCCCGTCAGCAGACCGACCAGAATGCGGAAGTCGTACCTATTACATTCCATGATCCTCGGGGGGGCCTGACTCGAGGGGTATCTTATAAACGCCTTCGAGTGCAGTAGCCCTGGTGTATCTCGCCAGTTCAGGAGTGCTTTCCTCACTGCCCAGTCCGAGATGGTCTTTTTAGCGGTCCTTTTTGCAATGCCCGCGAATAGTTCTAGTCCTATGAACACAGATTCAGTTCCTCCTTTTGTTAGCGCGTCGGCCAATACATTGCCTTCCACTCCGCTGTGACCCAGAACCCAAATCAAGGTTACCCTGTTTCCCGTTCCGAGTTTGTTGAGGAGGTGTATGCAGTTCCATACCAGTCTTGAATCATCCCGACTGGAGCACAGTGCTTCCAATGCAGCCTGGCTGTCTGAAAAGATTTTTATAGATCTGTTTGTCAGGGGCCTTTTGATTAGTTCCCTGACTCCCAGCTCTATGGCAATCATTTCTGCTTGGAAGACTGTGGTATACCCCCCAAGGTTGACTGAAATTTCAACACTTGGATTGGTACCCACTACTCCCGCTCCTTGGATCCAAATTACGCTTGCCATCTTTTAATTTTGCTTGACTGAGAGACTTGATCAGCAAGAAGATAACATTTTTTTGTACTTCAACCCTAAAAACTCATCCCCAACTTTGTTTTTTAAATAGCACCTAATAGTTTTTCCTGCACAAATCAAGTCCTTATTTTATTTAAAATCTTGTAGTACCCTTGATTTTATACAAAAACCTATTTTTTTCGGAAGCATAAATAGTAAATAAAATGAGGATTTGTTTGAGACGTAATATTTTCGTAAGAAAAACTGTTGAAGAAGAAAACTAAGTGGGCCTTTCAAGGGTACCGAATGACCTATACCATGCTTTCAAAATTTTTTTTTACTTCAACCCCTAAAATTTACCCCCTATTTTTTTGCTAAATAGCACCCCACAGATTTTCATACATTAATGAGGTCATTATTTTATTAGTATCTTGCAGTACCTTTGACTTCGTACACAAACTATTTTTTTTCGTAAAATCGTTAACAAAAGATGAATAAAATGAGTATTTGCTTAAGGTGTAATATTTTCCTAATAAAAAAGCATAAAAAAGACATTTATTCTGAAAGCATATAGTATAGGTCATTCAGTACAGTAATAAAACCCAATTAGTTTTGTTTTTATCCTTTTTTGCGTCAAGCAAATTCTTATTTTATTTATGTCATGCTTATGATTTTACGAAAAAAAGTATGTTTGCGTTTATTTGTGTATAAAAAACTATTTGGTGCTATTTGAAAAACAAAAATTGAGGGCGAGTTTTGAGGGTTAAGTACATAAAAATGTTTTAAAAGCATGGTATGATAGACCCTATAATACTTTTCCACTCAGTTTTTGTTTAAACTTTTTTTTTTGTTACGCGAATATCATGGAAATTCAGGCACCTGTATATTTAGTTCAGGGTTGCCCCTTTTAAATTAGCACTGTATAACGTTTCGGGGGGGAGGGGTCCGAACCCCCTGGACCCCATATTAAAACATTTTGGACCAATGAAAAAATAGAGGCCTATTCTGAGGCTAAAGAAAAATCGTACTATAAAAATGGTATCGAAAAATTGAGTGACCGCTCAAACGTTGTATCGCTCTCGAAGGCAACTATACCGGGTGTCTCAGAATTCCCTTGACACGTGATATTTTCGTAACGAAAAACGGTTCAAACAAGAACTGAGTGGTACTTTTGAAGGTACTATAGGGTCTATCATACCATGCATTCAAAACATTTTTTTTGTACGTCAACCCCATAAACTCACCCCCAACTTTTTTTTCCAAATAGCACCCTATAGCTTTTCCTACATAAATGAAGTCCTTGTTTTAGTTACAATCCCGTAATGCCTTTGATTTCGTACAAAAACCAATTTTTTCCGTAAAGTCATCAGCATAAAGCAAATAAAATTGGGATTTGTTTGACGCCAAATATTTTCGTAACAAAAAAATAATAAAAAAGAAAATAAGTGGGTTTTTAAATGTACTGAATTACCTATCATATTGCGCTTACAAAAAAAAATCACTCCAACCGGAAAATCCACCCCTATTTATTTTCAAGCTATTAATCCACAATTTTTATCGGAAAAATGAATTTCTTACGTTAATTAAAACGTCATAGTACCTCACCTTTGTGTAATTAAATCAAGTAAAGAATTAATTTTTCCAGGCAAAATTGTGGATTGAAATTTGAAAGAACAAACTAAGGGTGGATTCCAGGGGTTTAAGTAAGAAAAACATGATTCATAAGCAAGGAATGATAGGTCATTCACTACCCTTGAAAAACCCACTTAGTTTTCTTTTTTATCCGTTTTTGTTACAAAAATATCAGGCGTCAAACAAATTATCATTTCATTTGTCTTATGCTTATGATTTTACGGAAAAAATAAGTGTGCGTATAAAATTAAAGGTACCACAAGATTTTAAATAAAATGGGGATATCATTTATGTAGGAAAACCTATGGGGTGCTATTTGAAAAAAAAAGTTGGGGGGTGAGTTTTAGGGGTTGACGTACAAAAAAAACGTTCTGAATGCATGTTATGATAGACCCTATAGTACCTTCAAAAGTACCACTCAGTTCTTGCTTGAACCGTTTTTCGTTAAGAAAATATCACGTGTCAAGGAAATTCTGGGACACCTGGTAACAGCCGAAGCTTTCCGCTCGAGTGTCAAAACATCCAGAAATAGTAGGTATACGTATTTAATGCAAATTACTCATTAATTATGAAGACGAAGCATGCGAACGCAGTCAAGAACAGCTTTAATCGGGTTTCAAGGAAACATTAGAGCGAAACTTCAGTCTATTCGGATGCTGGAAATTCAATCGAATCTACTTCAAGATCTCATTATACCAGATAAAGTGTTGCAGTGTTGGAGATTATCTAATTTTATTAGGGATTCTTGGAAAGTGATTATGATTAGCAACTCTCACAAAATGAAGTTTCTCTAGATTTGTTTTGTGATGTACCCACCAAAAAATTGAGACAAGTTGATTGACTCAGTGTTGCTTGCAATAATAGTATATTGTTTAATGAGCGACAATGACTGTTGTAACTGACGTAGTTGAAATTTGCGAACCAACAAGTGTTTTATTATCATTACCGCGAGTTGAATATTTATTATACTTATACATAATAATTACACAATATTGACGGTTTAACCTCACTTCTGCCACTAAAATAAATACTGCGTATACAGCGTCTATTTAATCGTATGGATTTCCAAGAGATCATTGCTGGTATCCTCAGAGTAACAACTGAACAAAGAGGTAGTAAACAACTAATTCTAATAGGCCAACATCTTTTCTTACGTTGTCATATTGACCACCAGATACGACAATCATAATTGTTTACTATCGTCTTAGTTGTATAGTATCCAGAAATATTCCATTCTACGTTAAAAAAGATGGTATTTTGATGCTTCAGGAATGATTACAGCAAAATCAATAGATATGTTGACCTCTACTGCGTTACTGCATGTTTCTTCATCATAAACGCAAATTCTGTCTTACATAAATTTTGAGGAGCTGGCAACGCCTATGTAATTTTCCTACGATTTGTCTATAACTATATATAAAACTAATATAAAGGGGTTTAGACCTTCAGATCCTCAATATTTGATGATGCTGCGTATTCATGGGCTCTGGACCAGAAAGCCAGTGTATACAGGTTGTTTATTTGAAAACTTTGCACCCCTGATTTCTCGAACACCCCTGATTGAAAGAAAAAAACGCCTAGACACCTCAAAAAAATTTGTCAAGAGGGACAACTTTTTAATCAAGAACTATTTCACCCCCTTGTACCCTCTATACTGGCTTGTTTCAGAGGTACGTCGAAGCCCTGCATTTTGACGTTTGATTTTTTAAAATATGTCGATTCGTTTTCGAGAAAATTATAATCTTTATACAGGGTGTCTGTCCAGTGTGTAATTCTTCGATATCTCGCAAGGTATACCTGATAAAAGAAAATGTCAAATACAAAAGTTATTTGGTTACTTAAGGCGCATATTCTAAAAATATTTTGAAATATACAGGGTGTTGCGGGAAAGTAGGATAGTGATCATCTTATTTTTTTATATGGAACTATACCTTTTTCTAAAATTCTTCTAGTTTCCATCATTGATCTCTATTTAACCCTAAAATATTTTTGGGATCGAATGCGACGTTGCCAAGTTATAATTTATTTTCTATTAATTTCCGGATTTGCAAGGTCGCAAGTAATACGTCCAAATTGATATATTTCTTTAACTTTTCTCAATAATATTATACAGCGAGTTACTAAGTGGATATTATTTTGGATCTAACCAGCAATTTGTATCTACAGGGTGTTTTTGGAATAATTTTTAATTACGGCAATTTGAAGGTCATTTTACTTTGTTTTTTTAAATGGTACACCCTGTATTTTTTATTTTAAATCGAAATATCTACTAATACCCTATCTCGCCTTGTAATATTTTTTTTCGCGTTTGCGGCGTTGCCAAGTTATAAATTATTTTTCCAAATTTTTAAACAAATATCCTCGATTTTAATTTATTTTAAATAGAATCCTCTACTTATTTGTATTGCAATGAATTGCACATGTCGAATTTAGTAAGATCTCACAATTTCAAAATTTTGTTTCTGTTAATTATTGAGATACGACAACACCACTTTTTCAGTAAACAGTACCGGAACGCTAAAATATTTCCAAAACTGCCACAGCTGGAACGGTGAAATTCAATACTTGGGGGTTTTTGAACATACAGAATTCAAAAACGCCAACATCAGTGTTGTCAGATTTACCACTTTTACGTTAGACTTCATAAATAGGGCATTCCATTCCAAATTACTTGCGATCTTGCAAATCCGGAAATTAATAGAACATAAATTATAACTTGGCAAAGTCGCAACCGATCCCAAAAATATTTCAGGGTTGAATAGAGATCAATGATGGAAACTAGAAGAATTTAAAAAAAAGTTATAGTTCCATATAAAAAAATCAAGTTGATCACTATCCTACTTTCCAGCAACTCCCTGTGTATTTCAAAATATTTTTAGAATAATAACTTTTGTATTTGACATTTTCTTCTATCAGGTATACCTTGCGAGATATCGAAGAATTACACACTAACTGGACACCCTGTATACTCGTATATGCCCTAACAGCCAGGCGGATACGATGGCCAGATCAGCCCTGGCACAAGAATGTTCGGTCGCCCTCAGAAACTCGCAACCCACAAGAATGTGACCCTGTTTTGGGTCCCCAGACACATTGGTGTACCGGGTAACGAGAGAGCTAACCGTCTATACTGTATTCACAGTCAAGCTACAGTATATTCAATCCCAAGATAGACTTCAAATAAACAGTCGCATGCAACATTCGCGTGGTTACTATCCGCTAACGTCTGCAAACGCGCCAGTTATAGTCCGGTGCAATTATGAAATTTTATATGAGTATTTAAAAGAGTTGCCCTATGAGCCCATTGCAGCTCAAAAGTAGCCAGTTGCCAGTTTGAAATGATCATCAGGCAATGAACACTTGACATTGCATATTTGGATCTACTTTCCAGTCAGCCTTGGAGATTTTGACTTGCCAGATTATAACACACAATTTACACATAATGTACTGGACTATTAGGGAACCCACCGACACGAGCCGATCACGCACGCGGGCTTGTTTTCATTTGGTCCAGCTTGGCTGTGAACACAGTATAGACCAAATGAAAACAAGCCCGCGTACGTGATCGCCTCGTGTCGGTGGGGTCCCTAATAGTCCAGTACATTATGTGTAAATTGTGTGTTATAGTCTGGCAAGTCAAAATCTCCAAGGCTGACTGGAAAGTAGATCCAAATATGCAATGTCAAGTGTTCATTGCCTAATGATCATTTCAAACTGGCAACTGGCTACTTTTGAGTAGCAATGGGCTCATAGGGCAACTCTTTTAAATAGTCATATCAAATTTCATAATTGCACTGGACTATAGCTGGCGCGTTCGCAGACGTTAGCGGACAGTAACCACGCGAATGTTGCATGCGACTGCTTATGTGGAGTCTATCTTGGGATTGAATATACTGTAGCTAGGTTAGAGGTTACGTCTCGTCCGATAACATTCACAACATGTACCGTAATGATCATCTTTATGATCCTTACTACATAAATAACTATTATATTAAATACAAAAAATAACACAGCTCACCTCTTCCTTAGGAACTAGATCGTCGTTCCTTTCGAAATACAGTAAGGAACTAGCGTTTTCACCATAAACTGCCGTAGAGTTGTCGCATAAGTTACATGTGATGCTCAAAGCATCTCCATATCGAAGAGTTATATCTCCTGAAGGAACCGTATCTGAAAAGAAAAAAAATTATTTAGTACCAATCAGTGAATATTTATTTGTTTTTATATGTTTATAAACTGCTCAAAGGAACACTTTTTCGGATATAAAAGAATAATGCAAATGGCTCGCAACTCAGTGAATTTGGTGGTCAAACCAGCATGAAGTCTTGTAAGTTTTATCTTGGCCACCTATTGAGTCGCCTAAATTAATTAATTAAGATGCGCAGTTTATGTAGGGCAAACAAAACAATACTCAAAAATAGGATACACAATAACAAATATGACACATTAAATCGAAAACAAACTACAGCAATATTAAACCATAGCAGTGAAATAGGCCACACATTTAACTTCGAAAATCCTATAATTATAGCAAGAGAAACAAAACAGTCTAAAAAAATTTCAAAGAGATGATCCACATCAAAAATAATAAAGCCTCAATAAATTTTTGATCAGATATAAATAAATTAAGTAACATTTATAATAGTTTAATACAATAGGGTGCCTGCACCTTAAAATATTTAGATCTTGCTAATAAATAATCTAGAATTCTAGATATCTAGTTATTTACAACCCCTTTGCAGGGTGTCCCTGAATTTCCTTGACACGTGATATTCTCGTAACAAAAAAAGCTCAAACGAAAACTGAGTAAAATGTTTAAAGTACTAAACGGTATATCATACCACGCTTTCAAAAAACATTTTTTTTTGTACTTAAACCATAAAATTCACCCCCAGCTTTTTCAAATAGCACCCCATAGGTTTTCCTACATAAATGATATCCCTATTTTATTTATTTATTTCGTAAAAATCAAAGGTACTACAAGATTTTAAATAAAATGAGGACTTAATTTGTGTAGGAAGAACTATTTGGTGCGATTTCCAAAACAACAGTTGATTCTCGTTAATCAAGACTGAAACTGAAAACTGCGACCGGATTTGTAATCAGCACCCTCAAGTTATCCAAAACGCGAGGTTTCATCTTAATAGAAAGTCAAATAAAGATTTTCGATTTTTTTAGATAAACCCAAGAGATCTGAAATTATTGATTTCCGTTAATCGAAACTGAAACTGAAAACTGCGGCCGGAATTGTAATCAGCACCCTCAAGTTATCCAAAACGCGAGGTTTCATCTTAATAGAAAGCCAAATAAGGATTTTAGATTTTCTTAGGTAAACCCGCAGACCCGCGAGATCAGAAATTTTTGATTTTCGTTAACCGAGACTAAAACTCAAAACTGCGACCGGATTTGTAATCAGCACCCTCAAGTTATTCAAAATGCGAGGTTTCATCTTAATAGAAAGTCAAATAAAGATTTTAGATTTTTTTAGGTACACCCGCAGGCCCAAGAGATCTGAAATTTTTGATTTTCGTTAATCGAGACTGAAACTGAAAACTGCGACCGGAATTGTGATCAGCACCCTCAAGTTATCCAAAACGCGAGGTTTCATCTTAATAGAAAGCCAAATAAGGAGTTTAGATTTTCTTAGGTAAACCGATAGATCAGAAATTTTTGATTTTAGTTAACCGAGACTGAAACTCAAAACTGCGACCGGATTTGTAATCAGCGCCCTCAAGTTATCCAAAACGCGAGGTTTTATCTTAATAGAAAGTCAAATAAAGATTTTCGATTTTTTTAGGTAAACCCAAGAGATCTGAAATTTTTGATTTTCGACAATCGACACTGAAACTGAAAACTGCGACCGAAATTGTAATCAGCACCCTCAAGTTATCCAAAACGCGGTTTCATCTTAATAGAAAGTCAAATAAAGATTTTCGATTTTTAGGTAAACCCGCAGGCCCAAGAGATCTGAAATTTTTGATTTTCGTTAATCGAGACTGAAACTGAAAACTGAGACCGGAATTGTGATCAGCACCCTAAAGTTATCCAAAACGTGAGGTTTCATCTTAATAGAAAGCCAAATAAGGATTTTAGATTTTCTTAGGTAAACTCGCAGGCCCGAAAGATCAGAAATTTTTGATTTTCGTTAAACGAGACTAAAACTCAAAACTGCGACTGGATTTGTAATCAGCACCCTGAAGTTATCCAAAACGCGAGGTTTCACCTTAATAGAAAGCCAAATAAGGATTTTAGATTTTTTTAGGTAAATCCGCAGGCCCGAGAGATCAGAAATTTTTGATTTTCGTTAATCGAGACTGAAACTGAAAACTGTGACCGGAATTGTAATCAGCACCCTTAAGTTATCCAAAACGCGAGGTTTCATCTTAATAGAAAGTCAATTAAAGATTTTCGATTTTCTTAGGTAAACCCGCAGGCCCAAGAGATCTGAAATTTTTGATTTTAGTTAACCGAGACTGAAACTGAAAACTGCGACCGGAATTGTAATCAGCGCCCTCAAGTTATCCAAAACGCGAGGTTTCATTTCAATAGAAAGTCAAATAAAGATTTTCGATTTTTTTAGGTAAACCCAAGAGATCTGAAATTTTTGATTTTCGATAATCGAGAATGAAACTGAAAACTGCGACCGGAATTGTAATCAGCGCCCTCAAGTTATCCAAAACGCGAGGTTTCATTTTAATAGAAGGTCAAATAAAGATTTTCGATTTTTTTAGGTAAACCCAAGAGATCTGAAATTTTTGATTTTCGATAATCGAGACTGAAACTGAAAACTGCGACCGGAATTGTAATCAGCACCCTCAAGTTATCCAAAACGCGAGGTTTCATCTTAGAAAGTCAAATAAAGATTTTCGATTTTTTTATGTAAACCCGCAGGCCCAAGAGATCTGAAATTTTTTATTTTCGTTAATCGAGACTGAAACTGAAAACTGCGACCGGAACTGTAATCAGCACCCTCAAGTTATCCAAAACGCGAGGTTTCATCTTAATAGAAAGCCAAATAAAGATTTTAGATTTTCTTAGGTAAACCGAAAGATCAGAAATTTTTGATTTTCGTTAAACGAAACTAAAACTCAAAACTGCGACCGGATTTGTAATCAGCACCCTGAAGTTATCCAAAACGCGAGGTTTCATCTTAATAGAAAGCCAAATAAGGATTTTAGATTTTTTTAGGTAAATCCGCAGGCCCGAGAGATCAGAAATTTTTGATTTTCGTTAATCGAGACTGAAACTGAAAATTGCGACCGGATTTGTAATCAGCACCCTCGAGTTATCCAAAACGCGAGGTTTCATCTTAACAGAAAGTCAAATAAATATTTTCGATTTTTTTAGGTAAAGCCGCAAGTCCAAGAGATCTGAAATTTTAAGGGTTGAAGTACAAAAAAAAATTAAAAGCATAATACTTAAAAAAATTCCACCCAGTTTTCGTTTGACCTTTTTATTGTTACGAGAATATCACGTGTCAACAAAAGTCAGGGAAATTCTAATACTTTTCTAATTCTAATAGCTGGTTTAAACGGTTTTAATTTGAATAAATACAAACGTCGTAAAACAAGCGAACAATGTTTTATTTGATAGTTTCAATCAAGAAAACCCGTAAAAAAATTAATAAACACAATAAAAAGGTACTTACATCCCAGCGTTTTCATTTTCGCACAAGTGCAACATTCCGCAACCGCTGCACTCCAAAGGACCACAATGAATATGAAGAGGCATAGCTGAAGAGGTAAACCCATATTTGCGGAAACCCGACACCTGAAATCAAAACAGAAAAGACATGTCAGGTCGTCACAAATTCACGAATGCATTACGAAAGGTTCCCCGGAATATTATTCAGCGATAAATACACCGCTCCCGATGAACACGGTCAAACGCATTGGCGTTGAGGTGGGGGAAACAAAGGCCCAATCCCCATCGCGTATTCGGACGGCGTCGTCCACCTACTGAGCATCTATAGTATAGTATAGTATAGTATAGCGTTTATTGTAAATATAAAATAAATCAAATACAATAAACAACAAGTGCCCCAAAAAAGTTAAAAACTTGTGCTTGGGTACAATAAGGTAATTATTATAAAATAGAAACAACAAATAAGGGTTAGTTCAGGAATATTTATATTTAAATATTATGTATTCTATATATATTAGTAATAATAGGTATTACATATGTCTACAAGTTGGTGAATTTTAATGCGATTTTTATTTACTATCCATTGTTTTAATCCATACTTGAATGAATTTGCTTTCTGGTATCTCATTGTACAGTCTTGGAGCAAGAAATGTATGACATCGTAATAAAGTATTTTTTCTTGCTTTTGGTATAACATTACATGCATATCTTATGTCATATTTATGTTCATGTTTTGTCAAGTTTGATTTATTTTTATATTGGTAAATATAAAGTATTTTTTATCTTTATATATCATTTGAAAACTTCCCATCACGGATTTATCGAAAATCACTGATTAAAAGAAAAAAAATCTAGTCAAGTTAATTGACTCAGTACTTCCCACACATTCCGATGATACCAGTTGTATTTTTTTCCCACAGCATGAAACTATAGTCTAGATGCCCCTGCAACCAAATCATTGCTCGCCCGACCGCAAAAAAGTGTTTTATTCTACTAGGTGCTTTTTTCACAGGTCAATGGACAATCTATCAGGAATACAACAAATTTCACAGTTTTTTACAAACCCCCACCCCCGAACCACCCCAATTTCACCCCAACCAAAAAAAAACTTTTCTAAATGATCAGGAACCCCTAAAACGTCTAAAACGAAGTTTGAGGTGTTTTTTATATGTTTAGTTTTTTTATTATTGCCGCGCTGCCACTGAAATGATTTCTAAAAACCTTACGCGCTTTCCATACTCGTCGCGGTAATAAATCTGTCACAATGTCATTAAAGTCAATTCAGAAGTTTCCACGTACACAATACAGAACGATCCGAAGTAATACTCGTATTTTGTATGCATCAGAAAGTTTAAGTCCCTTGGTTTCTGTAATCGGCAAGGCAATGTTCGGATGGACCTAAAAAAGTGTATTATGCCGCTAGGTCTTTCTCTCTCAGGTTAGTAGACAGCCTATTATGAGTACAACAAATTTTTCAGATTTACAACTCCCCCCCCCCCAAAAAAAAAATAGAAAATGATCAGGAACCCCTAAAACGCCTAAAAACGAAGTTTGAGCTGTTTTCATATTTTTAGTTTTTTTAATATTGCTGCGCCGCCACTGAGACGATTTCTAAAAATCAGACGCGCTTTTCATCCTCACCAAAGTAGTAATACTGTGCCGAAATTTCGTTAACATCAATTCAGTAACTTCAACATTATAAAATACAGAACGATCTAAAGCAATACGTATGTATACATCGGAAAATTCCCAAGTCCCTTGGTTCCTGTAATACACAAGACAATGTTTGGATGGACCTAAAAAAGTGTATTATACCGCTAGGTCTTTCTCTACTGTGTCAAAATTTCATTAAAACCAATTCAATAATTTTCGCGTCACGCAATATAGAATGATCTAAAACAAAACTCGTGTGTATACATCACAAATTCCAAGTCCCGTGGTTTCTATAATAAGCATGCAATGTTCGGATGGACCTAAAAAAGTGTATCATGCCGCTAGGTTTTTCATTCACATATCAATGGACAGCTCATTACGAATACAACAGATTTTTCAGTTTTACAACCCCCCACCCCCCAACCACCCCAAATTCACCCCCACCCAAAAAAAAGTTGAAAATGATCAGGAACCGTTAAAACGCCTAAAAACGAAGTTTGGGAAATATTTGAAATTTTTTGTTTTTTGTTGATTACTCCGCCCCCCGTATAACGATTTCCAAAATTATAAGAACATTACCTACTACGACCCCACAGCATATCGTTCCCCAAGTTTCATCACAATCCATGCTGCGGTTACTGGGATTACGTTGCTAGAAAAACGCGTACAGACAGACAGACCGACAGACAGACAGATCGACGGAAATGAGTGACGTGGATTTCCGTTATGTAGACATCATACAACGCCCAAAAAAGCGTATTATCTGAAAATCGGATATTTTCGTGATCACAATACTTCCCTCACCTATCGGAAGTGAAACACTTTTAAGAAATAACTGTTTGTGGAAACTGAAACTCTTATTACGTACAGAGTGCAGCTGCAACCTCAACAAACTGGTATAAACAGATTTTTCTACTTTAAATTTTGTGTCCCTCTCCTTTTTAAAGATTCAGCAACCGCCAGTGATAGTCAGGAGGTCAAGCATCGGAAATAAATGATTCTCTGGGAGCTAAATTTCAGACTTTTCGTATTATTTTCCTGTGTAAAATATTGCAAGAAACGCTGGTCAAGGCATTCAAAAGATTATAGCTGTAAAATTGGTTTCCATCGTATAATCAATTTTTACTTCCCACACCGATAGGTGAGGGGAGTATTGTGATCGCGAAAATTTTCGATTTTGAGATAATATACATTTTGGGCGTTTTATGATGCCTACATAACGAAATCCACGTCATTTCCGTCGGTCTGTCTGTCTGTCGGTTTGTCTATTGGCGTTTATCTAGCCTCCTAATCTCAGTAACCGCTGCATAGATTTTGATGAAATTTGGGTAGTGATATGGTGTCGGGTCGTAGTAGGTAATGTTGATTAGTGATTAGCAAAAAACGAAAAATTTCAAATATGCCTCAAACTTCGTTTTTAGGCGTTTTAGGGGTTCCTGATCATTTTCTACTTTTTTTTTGGGTGGGGGTGAAATTAGGCTGGTTGGGGGGGGTGGGGGGTTGTCAATCTGAAAAATTTGTTGTACTCATAATGGGCTGTCTACTGACCTGAGAGAGAAAGACCTAGCGGCATAATACACTTTTTTAGGTCCATCCGAACATTGCCTTGCTCGATTACAGAAATCAAGGGACTTTAACTTTCTGATGCATACAAAATACATACGAGTATTACTTTGGATCGTTTTGTATTGTGTTACGTGGAAACTTCTGAATTGACTTTAATGACATTGTGGCACAGATTTATTACCGCCACGAGTATGGAAAGCGCGTATGGTTTTTAGCGGCAATAATAAAAAACTAAAAATATAAAAAAACACCTCAAACTTCGTTTTAGACGTTTTAGGGGTTCTTGATCATTTTAAAAAAATTTTTGGTTGGGGGTGAAATTGGGGTGGGGGTTTGTAAAACTCAAAAATTTGTTGTATTCATGATATATTGTCCATTGACGTGTGAAAGAAGCACCTAGTAGAATAAAACACTTTTTTGCGGTCGGGCGAGCGATGATTTGATTGCAGGGGCATCTAGACTATAGTTTCATGCTGTGGGAAAATAATAAAACTGGTATCATCGGAATGTGTGGGAAGTACTGAGTCAATCAACTTGACTGCATTTTTTTATTCATTGAACAACAAATCACGTCAATCACACACAGTTATTGGCGGCTGCGGACGGTACATTACACAATAATTGAAATTATACTTTTCCTGGTAGGCTACACAATAAATTTGGGGGTTTTTTCAGAAATTCAAAGAATAATTTAATATTTAATTTTTTTATGGTTATAGCACTCTCCATATTGCACATATACAAACATTATTTTTGGGGATTTTTTCAGAAATTCAACGAATAATTTAATATTTAATTTTTTTATGGTTATAGCATTCTCCATATCGTGCCTATACAAACATTATTTTTAATTTTCTTTACTTATTTATTTATATTTGGGCTTCTACTGCTAATTTGACATGTACTTGAAGACCGAACTAGTTTAAAAAATGGAGTAAAGTTGATTGACTCATCAGTACTTCTCACACATAACGGTGTACTGGTTTCCCATTCCATGAGAATCTGAGATTTTTTTTATGGTCGGCCTCCCGCAAAGGCTGAAAGCCTATGGCGCTGTAGAAGCGCTGCGAGAGGATAAGTATCGGTTCACGTTAGATTTGAAACGCTGCAGGTTGTAGCCGTCGGGAAACAGATTCCCCGGCAGCTGATTCCACAGCGTCGAAGTTCTCCAAAAGAAGGAATGCTGGAGGAGACTGGTTCGGGGAGTAAGGACCTCGACCTGGTAAGGATGAGCTCGCAGAGCTTCTCTAGTGTTCCTGGTTCGGACGGCCTGTGGTGTTATTATCTGAGCTCACTCGAACATCTTCTGTGATAGAATCTGCAAAACAGGGATAGGTCAGCCACCCTCCTTCGATGTTCCAGGCTGTGGAGGTCCTTTGTGAGGTAGGCGTATCGATTAGTCTAATCGCTCTTTTCTGGATAGTGTCCAGAAGCTTTAGAGAGTGCTTCGGAGCGTATCCCCACACATGGGAGCAGTACTCCAGCGATGGTCGGATCTGTGCCTCGTAGAGCAGCAGCAGTTGCTCTGGTGTATGCAACTTCCTACAGCGGAACAAAACTCCAAGCTTCTGAGATGCTGTTTTAGCAATACTGACGACGTGGTCGTGCCAGGACATGTTATTGTAGATGTTGATTCCCAAAAGCTTGACGGAAGGTGATTCGACTATGGGGTGACCCTCCATTTCCACGGTTGGTAAGCCATCGTGAGACTTCTTTGTAAGTGTTGTTGCCTGAGTTTTTTGTACGTTGAACTGTACTTTATTTGCTAATCCCCACTCGACAATTGTTTTGATATCTGCGTTGATCTGTGAGGCATGCTGCTGTGCCGCCACTGACGCGATTTCTAAAAATCATATTTTTCCATCCTCGCTAAGTTAATAATACTGTGTCATAATTTTATTAAAATCTATTCAAAAATTACCTCGTTAGACAACATAGAACGATCTAATGCAATACTCGTACGTATACGTCAGAAAATTCTAAGTCCCTTGGTTTCTGTAGCAGGCAAGGCAATGTTCGGATGAACCTAAAAAAGTGTATTATGCCGCTAGGAATTTCTTTCACAGGTCAATAGACAGCCTATTATGAATACACCACATTTTTCAGTTTTGCAACTCCCCACCCCCCAACCACCTCAATTTCACCCCCACCCAAAAAAAAAAGTAGAAAATGACCAGCAACCCCAAAAACGCCTAAAAACGAAGTTTGAAAAATATTTGAATTTTTTTGTTTTCTAATTAGTCCGCCGCCCATGCACCGATTTTCAAAATTCTAGCAGCATTACCTACTACGACTCCACAGCATATCGCTGTGTGAATTTTCGTTATTTTTTTTTATAACTGAGCAGACCGCGCAGGCAGAGCCTAAATACCAGAGTACCGCGGCTGCTGTAAAAGGGTTGTGTTAGGGGAAGTTTGCTAACGCGAGATTTGAATGGGCCAATACCCGCAGGCCCAATAAATACATCTTCTGGCAGTCCATTCCAAGCCTTGGACACCCTGGGAATGTGCAGTTGTACCGCTCAGTTCTTGATGTATGAAGAACGACCGTCTTAGGATGAGATGCAGCGGTCGCACGGGTACATCTGATAGGAGCAGTGAGCGGCGGAACGATAGAGGATAGCTCAGAGGAGCAGATTCCGTTGGAATATCGGTCGAAGAGTGAGAGGTCACCAACAACACGCCGGTGAGAAAGTGACTGAAGGTGGCGCGTTAAGGCCGGATCGCCAGTTAGTCGAATTGCCCTTCTCTGGAGTATAGACAGGGTAGTAGGGGCAGCTCCCCAGACATGAGAGCAATACTCCAGGCAAGGTCTTATCTGGGCTTTATATAGCGTGAGGGGGTTACATGGTGAGAAATACTTTCTGGCTCTAAATAGGTACCCAAGCTTTTTACCAGCAGCTGTTGCAATTGACGCGACGTGTTCGTGCCAGATCAGATTTTCTGTAATGTTGACTCCTAACAGCTTGAATGAGTGACTCCTTGGCAGAGCCTGGTTGTTCATTAGAACCTGGTGTTGGCTTGGACACTTCTTGTTTGATAGCGTACAATACTGGGTCTTGGAGGCATTAAATTTAACCATATTCTTAAGCCCCCAAGCGGTAATGGTATCGAGATCCTTTGAAAGTGAAGCTGCCACTGCCAGTCTTCTGCGTTTCAGCTCGACCACAGAGATCGGTCTATTGCTCATAATGCCTGCATGCAGCGCACTGTCATCCGCAAAACTGTGGATTGGGTTTGTAGTGCTAGAGAGTAGATCATTAATGTGAAGCAGACACAATGTCGGAGCCAATACCGATCCCTGCGGAACCCCGGCATTGAAGCTATGGCAAGAAGAGGAAAAGCCGTCTACTACGACAGAGATTTTCCGACCTGAGAGGAAGTCTGCGAGCCAACCGCAAAGCTTAACATGTCATCATGTCATCATAAAACGACCAAAAAGCGTATTATCTTGAAATCAAAAATTTTCGCAATAACAATACTCACTTCACCTATCAGTGTGGGAAGTAAAATGTTGTTTAAAAATTCTCAGAAGTTTATTGCTAACGGTGCAAGAACTCTGTTTTCAAAGACTGGCCTAATCGCAACCATAAACACCGATGGCTACGGAGCCAAAACATCTGTTATTTTAAGAAGTGTTAAATTGCATTATATTCGTCGCCTGGCCAGATCACTTCAAGTATTAGTAGAAACAAAACACCGATATCGTTCAGAGAAACGATTATTATTAACCGATTGATTATTATTTTAGAATTATCTATTCTCATGCTTGATGTGCTCATGCTATAATATGATAACCTCAGCATTTTCATTCACATTTAGGAGAGGCGTATACAAACACATTTTCGTGGGAATCAGTACAATCACGACAGGACAGTACTCAGATAAAAAAATATATCACGCAGCTTTGGCTATGCTGAAGAATGTGTTTATGAAAAGAAAATCTAGAATGCAGTAAAGAAGTCAAAAGACTTTTTTGGCTACATCGGGAGGCGTGAAAAATTTAGTTTGAGGATGCATTGTTACTACTACTGTTTACTCTAAAAAAAAATTATTGGTAGTAGAACATAGCTGATAATAAACCATTTTGAAATATCTAAGTGCAAAAATTACATCTGGCATATGATGCAGCCGTTCACGAAAATTGCACTCCACTGTTTCCAGCATGTCTCTGTTGATTTTTGAGAGATTCCATGGCGAATCGCTTCCTTCTCTGCGTCTAACGTACAGGGCTTAGCCCTTTAAACACCTTCTTGAGTTACCCCCATAGAAAAAAATCACAAACTGATAAGTCGAGAGACCGAGGAGCTCATGAAATGCCACCAAACCTAGAAATTGAACGATTTCGAAACAGGTGGCGAAGAACAGCCATGGATGCTCTGGCGGTGTGTGCCGTGGCCATCTTGCTGGAATCACAAATCTTTGATATCCACATCTCTTCTTTGCAATTAAGGTATGAAAAAGGTATTCAGCATATGAATGTAACGTTCAGATGTTACTGTATCGGTGACCCCATTTTCTCCAAAAAAATATGGGCCAATGATGCCACGCCATACGCCACGCGTTGTTCTAGCGTATACCGCTCCATGATGGCAAGTGGCAAGTAAGAAAGTGAAATGGTTTGAGTCAAGGAATGGATTGTAATAAACCGCGCGCTCCTCCCTTTTCCAATATATGAGTACTACTCAGACCAAAAACACTTGGTTTTTATGCCCCACCCTGTATTATGAAACCAGAACACCGAAATGATCATTAGTAACGAATTAACTATTATTTTATAGAACTATATATTCTCACACTTGATGTGCGCATGCTACGATATGATAACCTCAGCATTTTCTTTCAAATTCGGGAAAGGCGTCCACAAACACATTTTCGTGAGGATCAGTACAACCTTGACAGGGCTGCATTCAAACAAAGATAAGTGTCAAGCCGCTTGGCTCAGTAACTTCCCAACCATTTCTGAGTTGCATAGGGAATTCTAATCTCCAGGGAAAATTTTTGCTTATGCCGAAGAATGTGCGTTTATGGAAAGGAAATCTAAAATGCAGTAACGAAGACAAAAGACTTTTTTGACTACGCTCGGGAAGCGTTAAAAATTTAGTTTAAGGAAACATTGTCAGTACCACTTACTCCCTCCTATAACTTTGAAAGTATTGATTTGATATCAATGAAATGTTTGTGGTACGTTACTACTTCAGCGTGAACGAAAAGCCCTTACAACTTTTAAAAGTAGGTGCATCAAATAGCGGCGGAGAAACTATAACACAGAGAAAAATCGAGAAACGCTTTGTTTTAAGGGTCTAGGGTATAGCGCGCGAAATTGAGAATCAAAGAAAAGACGTATTCCCGTGTTAGCGAGGAGGCGTGGCCGCCTGTTCCCTTTCTCCAGTGTGAGTGAGTAAGATGAGGGAAGATAAGTCCAAAAATCCAAAGGTAAGGTCAAAAGGTCCAAAGATAAGGTCCAAAGATCACCATAAAAATGAATTTCGCATTTCCAAGCTCCTGACGTTAGCTTTAAACTTACAGTAATGACTCAAAGAGCAAATTGAAGAAGAAAGCTTGCGCTTGTGCAACTATCTAGCCTTTTTTTGATATCGTGTTTGGTTGTTAAATTACAGGCGTTTATAGAATGTATGATTTTGCATTGCGAGATTTTTTTGCACATTAAAAAACTTTTTTGAGAAAATCGAAAATAGTTGTCATTCATTAAGGTCTTAACTATCGCCTTCTGAAATATTATATATGTAGTTTGAAAATAGAGTGAGTTATGCGAGAAATTGTGAGTCCGTGTTTTACATGGCAAATACGTATGTATAAATGTGTGTATCCAGGCCCCTTAAGCCGTTTTAGAGATCGCTGGTTATTTTCTGAAAAAAAAAATGGAGTGGACTAACTCTGTCTTCATAGATTGTCCTAATCGTAGTCCTAAACAGTGATAACGGATACGCAGCCGAAACAGCTGTTATTTTAAAATGTGTTAAATTGCACTGTATTTATAGCCTCGCTGTACGTATTAGTGGAAACAAAACACCAATATCGTTCATAGAAACGATTATTACTAACGAATAGACTATTATTTTAGAATGCTTGATGTACTCGTGCTATAATATGAACGTCAGCATTTTCATTCACAATCAGGAGAGGCGTCCACAAACACATTTTCGTGAGGATCAGCACAACCTCGATAAAACCGCACTCAAATAAAAAATGGAGTCAAGTTGATTGACTCAGTACTTCCCACACATAATTATGATATTTATTATTTCCCATTGCATGAAGCTATAGCCTGAGATCCCCTTGCAACAAAATCAGCGCCCACCCGCCCGCAAAAACAACATCCAACACAAAAACCCTCGTAAATAGTTTCTTGCGTCTCCCTCCTTAGAAACTAGGACGCCACAGTTTTTTTCTGCATGCTTCAACTAGACGATGCGAAACGATCAAGAGCCTCCACCCCGTCTAAAAACGAAGTTTGAGCTGATTTTATATTCTTGGTTTTTTTAATATTGCTGCGCCGCCACTGACACGGTTTTTCGAAAACAGAGTCGTCTTCCATTCTCGCAGCGGTGATAAATTCTGTGTCAACATTTTATTAAAATCAATTCAATAATTTTCGCTTTACGCAATATACATAGAACGAAATAAAGCAAAACTCGTATGTACGGACCACAAAATTGGTTTCTGTATAGGCAAGCCATGAAGCCAATGTTCGGATGGACCTAAAAAAGTGTAATATGCTGCTAAGTATTTCTTCTACAGGTCGATGGACAGACTATTATGAATACAACAAATTTTTCAGTTTTACAACCCCCCACCCCCCAACCGACCCGATTTCACCCCACCCAAAAAAATTGCAAATGATCAGGAACCCGTAAAACGCCTAAAAACAAAGCTTGAGCTGTTCTTATGTTTTTAGATTTTTTATTATTGCTGCGTCGCCATTGACACTATTTTTTTCCAAAACATACGCGTTTTCCATCCTCGCCGCGGTAGTAATATTGTGTCAAAATTTCATTAAAATCAATGGTGGTTTCTATAATAACCATGCAAAGTTCGGATGGACCTAAAAAAGTGTATCATGCCGCTAGGTTTTTCATTCACATATCAATGGACAGCCCATTACTTTTTCAGTTTTACAACCCCCCAACCACCATAAATTCACCCCCCCCCCCCAAGAAAAAGAATGATCAGGAACCCCTGAAACGCCTAAAAAAGTTTGAGGCATATTTGAATTTTTTTGTTTTTTGCTTATTACTCCGCCCCCCTTAGAACGATTTTCAAAATTATAGGAACATTACCTACTACGACCCCACAGCATATCGCTGCCCAAATTTCATCACAATCCATGCAGCGGTTGCTGAGATTACGAAGCTAGAAAAAAGCGACAGACAGACAGACCGACAGACAGATAGACAGACAGACAGACCGACGGAAACGAGTGACGTAGATTTTCGTTATGTAGACATCATAAAACGCCCAAAAAGCATATATATCTCAAAATCGAAAATGTTCGCGATCACAATACTCCCCTCACCTATCAGTGTGGGAAGTGAAAATGCGTCAAGCAGTTTGACTCGCTACTTCCCAGGGACTTTTGAGTTGCATAGTTCGTGTGTATTTTTTTGCTAATTTAGTTGTTTTCTTCTACCTGAACAGGTTTTTGTTTATATTTCATGACCTGCTACGTTGCTTATAGGTAGGAAAATTGAAAAACGCCGATTTGTTTGAAAATTTAAAATTAAATGAAAACTTCCAGAGATTGATATTCACAACCTTATATATTTAGAAAGGTTATCAAATTCTACGTTTAACCGTATAAAAAAATTAGGCATTCCCATTTGAAAAAATCAAGTTAGCGCTGATCGAAGTTTCCTTAATTAATCGACCGATTTCTCCAAGCATAAACGTAACTTAAATTTGACAGTCTCATCAAAGCTGACGCATTTTATGCTTAGTAATACAGCAAAGTCACAGCCTTCCAAATTTTATAATCTCTGCGATATTCAATTTTTTCCTAATATCTACTTATACCGAAAATGGTGATTTACACCTAAACGCTTCGCTTTAAGTCCCATGTATGATACATAAAGTCACACTAGAATTCACCAAGGAATCTGAATATGCAATAATATACGGAGTGTTCCATTTAAAAAAACAACTTTGATACATTTGGTGTTTTTGGAAAACCCTGTATAACATGAAAATATTTTTAAAATGTAGCTGTTATGGGTCTCTATCCATCCGAAATTATTATTTTCTTTTTTATAAAATACTTTAGCCATAATGTTCCGTGTCGAATAACGTGAATAACCCTGTATAAAGAAATTCAAATATGCAAATATCTGTTCAAAAAATGCAACTTTGATATGAATCATCCTGTATGAACACCAAAATTTAAGTAAAAATAATCTTAGGTTGTATCTTCCATCCACCCTGTATGCCTATTAAATCCCTATAAACATAGAACTTTTTTGTTTTTAATACAAGGGTTATTTTTTATCTGGTTCTGCCAATAAAAAAAAGTTGAAATCCAACAAACCTTCAAAACGAGATGACAGCTGGAGACCACAAGTTAGATTCTAGACGTGTTCACAGCACAGCGCACAAGTATACTCGTGCTACGCACCTGATCGAATGCAGCTGACAGCTTCAAATGCACCAGGTATTCTGGCGAGCTGCAAACAGCTATGCGCAATAGCTGCCAGAGGGGAATAACATTCGCTCGCTCCAAAAATAAACACTTCTACAACATTTACGCCATTTCCGGACAGATGAACTTTTCAGTTTCAGTAAAAAGCTTGTGACACTCGCACTAATTAACTTCAGTAAAACACATCTCCTAGTCCTAATTAATTTTTCTTCCCGGCTTTTTCCTGTCCAACTCACATATATACGGAGGAAGCACTGTAACCGCGACAAATATCGAATTTGGAAAAGATGTTTTCTTAAGGGTCTAGGGTATAGCGCGCGAAATTGAGAATCCAAGAAAAGACGTATCCCCGTGTTAGCGAGGAGGCGTGGCCGCCTGTTCCCTTTCTCCAGCGTGTATGTGTAAGATGAGATAAGTCTAAAACCCAAAGGTAGGGTCAAAAGGTCCAAGGGTAAGGTCCAAAGATCACCATAAAAATGAATTTCGCATTTCCAAGCTCGTGACGTTACCTTTAAACTGACAGTAATGATTTAAAAAACAAATTAAAGAAGAAAGCTTGAGCTTTGTGACTGTTTTGGCCTTTTTTGTTATCGTGTTTGGTTGTTAAATTACAGACATTTGAAGAATGTATGATTTTGCATTGCGAGTTTTTTTGCACACTAAAAAATCGCAAATAGTTGTCATTCATTAATTAAGGTCTTAACTATCACCTTCTGACGGGTTTAGGAGGCGGATTACTATCTGCTCTGACAGTCAGGCAGCCATCAAAGTACTGAGTGCTTGGAAAATAATGTCGGGACTGGTCCTGGAGTACAGAGACAAAAAAAAAAATTTCACAACATAAAAACAATAATTGGGCGGGATGTAGAGCCAAGCTAATCTTTATGGCATGAAAAAAGATCTAATCAAACTTATTTCACAAGCAAAAAAGTCTATATTATACATTTCAACAACTTTATTACATTCTAGTTGCATATTATCAAATGGAGAGTTGTATACATGTCTACACGAAAAAACCTTGTTTCTTTGCAATCTTAGATTAATCTTTGGTACATGAAAAAATACATAGTTTATCAATAAGGATGATTTATATTTAAGATTATTAACAATATTAAAAATAAATAAGACTGACTGCAAACATCTTCTAAGATACAGTGTTTGAAATTTAAAAAGAATCAGCATACTCTTATATGACACTAGAAATGGATATACATTATAACTTCTTATATAAAGGTATCTCAAAAATCTTTTCTGAACTTTTTCTATGAGGTTGATGTTAACTTCAGTTTGAGGTGACCAAATCACAGCAGCATATTCTAAATGCGGTCTTACTAAGCAGTTAAACAGTTTTATTATAGATTCGATCTTTTCGTTTAGTGATAAGATGCTTAAAATATGCCGAATTATAAGGGTTTTGTTTGAGAATGCTGTAAAATAATATTGGGTCCGCCGAAGTCACTCTATTGGAACCTTTTAGTTCTGAAATGGTATCCTCAAGCGCTGATATCTTCTTAGCGAAATCCTCCTTCAGAGACATTAGTAAACCTTTTAGATCGCTTAGCTCGCCCATTGCACCTATTCTTTGCAAGCTCTTCAAACTTTCGTATCAACGAGGCGTGTTTCCCGCTTCGTGGATGATTGGCTGCGTACAACCCATGCCAAAAGGCAAAAAAACTGATCCCACCAATTATAGACCTGTGGCTCTTCTCAGCATCATGTCTAAGGTTATGGAGACTGTCATTAACACACAGCTCCTTAAATACCTGGACAACAATAACACCATAAATTATCGCCAGTATGGCTTCCGTAAGCACAGGTCTACAGGTGACCTCCTTGCCCACGTCACTCACTTGTGGAACAGAGCAATAGAAAATCATGGCGAATCCCGTGTTGTTGCACTTGACATATTGAAAGCTTTCGACAGAGTGTGGCATGAGGGACTTCTGGTCAAGCCTGCTGCTTATGGACTACCACCTGGCCTGCGCCAGTGGCTGAATAGCTTTTTGAACGACCGATCTCTGTTTGTTGTAGTCGAGGGCTGTTCATCAGACATATTTTCAATAAACGCCGGTGTTCCTCAGGGATCTGTCCTACCCCCTACACGGTTTCTGCTGTACATCAACGAGCTGCCGGAAATAACATCCAATCCAATCTACAGCTTCGCAGATGACAGTACATTAGTGTCGTGCATGGAACCAGGCAAGCCACTATCATCCCAGGAGACGGTACGACGGCGACAGCAGCATGCCTCACAGATCAACGCAGATATCAAAACAATTGTCGAGTGGGGATTAGCAAATAAAGTACAGTTCAACGTACAAAAAAACTCAGGCAACAACACTTACAAAGAAGTCTCACGATAGCTTACCAACCGTGGAAATGGAGGGTCACCCCATAGTCGAATCACCCTCCGTCAAGCTTTTGGGGATCAACATCAACAATAACATGTCCTGGCATGACCACGTCGTCAGTATTGCTAAAACGGCATTCCAGGAGCTTGGAGTTTTGTTCCTCTCTAGGAAGTTGTATACACCAGAGTAACTGCTGCTGCTCTACAAGGCGCAGATCCGACCATCGCTGCAGTATTGCTCCCATGTATGGGGATGTGCTTTGAAGCACTCTCTAAAGCTTCTGGACACTATCCAGAAACGAGCAATTAGATTAATTGATACGCCTAACCTCACAAAGGACCTCCACAGCCTGTAACATCGAAGGAGGGTGGCTGACCCATCCCTGTTTTACAGATCCTATCACGGAAGATGTTCGAGTGAGCTCTCCTAGATAATAACACCAAAGGCCGTCCGAACCAGGAACACTAGAGAAGCTCTGCGAGCTCATCCTTACCAGGTCGAGGTCCTTACTCCCCGAACCAGTCTCCTCCAGCATTCCTTCTTTTGGAGAACTTCGACACTGTGGAATCAGCTGCCGGGAATCTGTTTCCCGACTGCTACAACCTGCAGCGTTTCAAATCTAACGTGAACCGACACTTATCCTCCCGCAGCGTTTCTACAGCGCCATAGGCTTTCAGCCTTTGCGGGGGGCTGACCATAAAAAAAACGAAAAATAGATTACGTTAATTTTCCAACACTACATTTAGCCCTCTCGGATAATTTTCTATTAAAAATCGCTCGGTGGCACTTATCGATTCTCGCTGGAAAAGAGATTATGTCGAAAAATAAATATCAATATTTTTTTCCAAAGTTTTTATTAGGTCGGGTACTTCTGGGACTACGTCAGGACTGGTCCTGGAGTGCAGGAGGGGTCTTGACGACATCTCAGCTAAACACAAGGTATTACTGATGAGGGTACCTGGGCACGCTGGGGTAAAGGGTAACGAAATGGCAGATCATCTGGCCAGGATGGGATCCGGCAACAGTTTTGTGGGCCCGGAACCAGCCTTAGGACTATCTGCAAACTTGATTAGGAAAACAACTGGAGAGTGGATCCAGAATCAACACTCTCTGATCATCTCCGTCAATCTCGGGAACTATTAGCAGGGCCTGCAGAGAGAATAGGACGATTTTGTCTCTCTCTGGATAGGAGTAACTTGAGATTGCTAGTAGGCCTACTAACGGGTCACAACACCTTCAGGCGTCACTTGTTTGTGATGAGGGTGGTCAAAGAACCAACGTGCACGTGGTGTGGTGAAGAGGAAGAATCCTCGGCACACATCTTGTGTCACTGTGAAACCCTGGGTTATCACAGGCAGACTATGCTGGGCTCAAGAATCTTGGAACCAATAGAGATAAAACTGATAGGACCTAAGAATGTACTTGCCTTTGTCAAAAGGGCAGGTCTGGAACTAGCGCGGATAGAGGCGCAAAAGGGCCCATCGTGTGGCCTATGCACCAGTCACATTCTGTGCTGGATAGCCTCTGGTCCTTATTCATTCATTCATCACCTTCTGAAATACTGTGTATGTAGTTTGAAAAACAAGTGAGCTCTGTTCTAAATGGGAATGCATCTTGTAACATCGCAAATACATATGTATAACTGTGCGTACCCAGGCCCCTCAACATTCTATTGTTAGAACTTTTGTGGAAGTTGCTAGAAGTTGAAAACTTGTAAAAGAATTCGGAGAAAATAAAAACACGTGTATGTTTCAGACGATTGATGAAGACCATTTATTTATTTCATTGTTTAATTTCCGATTCTAGAGCTGTCAATATGACAACTCATATGTCATGTCTAAACCATGGTACAACGATACACAAACAGTTGTTAATACATAGTTGAGAAGCGAGGGTGGTTCAATTTTCGATATACTTTTCTAACATCTATAACATCTACATAATAATACTAGGATACATCGGTGTATAACAAGACTAGTGCTGAATCTTCATTCACAAGTAGAATTTTTTAACACGAAATGAGACATGAAGGCCTTATCTTTCGTAACTATTTTCAATAAACACCGGTGTACCTCAGCGATCTGTTCTATCCCCTACACTGTTTCTGCTGTACATCAACGAGCTGCTGGAAATAACATCCAATCCAATCTACAGCTTCGCAGACGACAGTACAATAATATCGTGCATGGAACCAGGCAAGCCACCATCATCCCAGGAGACGGTACGTCGGCGACAGCAGCATGCCTCACAGATCAACGTAGATATCAAAGCATATGTCGAGTGGGGATTAGTAAATAAAGTACAGTTTAACGTACAGAAAACTTAGGCAACAACACTGACAAACAAGTCTCACGTTGGCTTACCAACTGTGGAAATCGAGGGTCACCCAATAGTCGAGTCACCTTCCGTCAAGCTTTTGGGGATCAATATCAACAATAACATGTCCTGGTAATACTGGCGACTACGTTACATTACAAGTCAGCGCCAGTTTACGTCGCATTCGTTAGGAGCTGCATCCACATTCAGTGTAGTAGTAGTAGTAGTAGTGATGGGGAGGCGAAGCCAGGCAAGTAGGCCACCTTTGGCCCTTTTTGCCAACCCCACTGAACCAATCACTGAAAACACTAAAATTCTACACCCTAGAAAGCTCCTTGTCGAACCTACCAGACCTCCTGACGAAAGTCAGTATGTCCGACCATTTCGCTGAATATAGTGGCTCCTCCCCAAACTCCCCCGTGCCGAAAATCTGAACCCTAAGGTTGCGATAAACTGCACATCTGCCCAGGAAGTGGAACGTTGTCTCGTCCTCCTCCCAGCGTCTGGAGCAAATGGGGTCCCCTACCACTCTCGTAAGTGACAAACGTCTATTCAGCCGGCAATGGCTAGTGAGAACCCCCACCAGAAGGTTGAGCGTCTTTCTGCCTTTATTCAAAAGCCATAGCGTTCGGCCCTTATCAAGGCCTGTTATGAATCTTTTGGCTTGCCTGCAGTCATCTCTCTCTAACCAGGCTTTCGCCAGTTCCTTGTAAGCCCAGTTATCCAGGGCCACATTGACCTGGCGTCTGCTAATTCCCAGCATAGGTTTTGGGCCGATGCAGGGGCTGCTGGCCCCTATCCTGGCTAATCGGTCCGCTCTCTCGTTACCCGGTATACCAATGTGTCTGGGGACCCACAGCAGGGTCACCTTCTTATCGCTTGCTAATTTCTGAAGGGCGGCCGAGCATTTTTGAGCCAGAGCTGATCTGGTCCTCGGAGCTGCCACCGCTTTCAGAGCTGATTGGATGTCAGAGCATATATATATATATATAATATATATATATATATATATATATATATATATATATATATATATATATATATATATATATATATATATATATATATATATATATATATATATATATATATTACCCGTCTGGGTCCGGGTTTAGAATGTTCCCAGGGTTTAATCTGCCTGTCGTAAGAGGCGACTAAAAGATTGGTAGTCCTTGCCTTAAAAGGGCCTATGGTGGTCACCGGCTGTGAAAGCAGGCGTATGAACCACCATAGTGAGGAAGCGGCTGCACCTATGTTAAGGACGGCTTCCCGACAGCGTCTGACCCCAGGTTAGGGGCGGCTGATAGCAAACCTGGCAGTAGGTATAAAATGCGCCCCCAGGAAGCCGACCAACATCAAACGGCTATTCGGTGCGTGGCGACACTGTGGGGATAACCCAAGCCAGGGATGAAAGCCGGCCGGCAACCTGTACAGGTCATCCCTAGGAGGCAATGTGGTCGGCTGCCTCCGAAATGTCGGCTGGGGGCCCTAAGGCTAACCACCGGACGGGCCCTACCTTCTGGTTCGACCGCCCCAGAAGAAGAGCACCCACACCAGGCCGGTATCGGAAGCCGGCTCTGGGCAAGGTGGCGGTGCCTCGGATCGCCCTGACGACGACACACGCATCGACATGGACCGTTTTAGGTGGACGACGGAACTGAAGGATGACCTGCTGAGCTGCTACGAGAGCAGTAGCCCGCGCCGTAGGGGATACATGTCCCGCATGCATGGGAGGTGGTGTGAAATGCATCCAGAGCATAGCACAATTACCTCCCAGAGCTTGCGGAACCAGGTATTTTACCTTCGGGGGCAGGGATACGTTCGTGCTCCAGCTCAGCCTGCCCCTCCGGCGACTGAAAGGCCTGTTAACCAGGCTGGAAGGTCGCCGATGAGGCCCGCTGAGAGGGAAATCGACGAAGCCGTCTCACCTGGAGATTTCAGTGACCGAAGGGCCTTGCATAACAACAAGAGGTCCTTCAAGCTGGCAGATTTAAAGAGAGAGGATGAGGCGTTGAGTGAACGTCTATCGGAGGTCTCTGACATTTGGAGCATCAATTGCGAAATTTACGCTGCGGCTCTGAGGCTGGCTGGACAGGGGAGAGTGAGAGACTCTCCTGTCGAGAGAGCGCAGAGGCGGGTGCGCCAGATGGAAGCGAAAATCCAGTTGGCTCGCCAAGAAGCATCCCGTATCCAGTGTGTGATGGAATATAAAGCGGCCGGTAGGCCTTTTACGCGCCGCGTGCGCCAGATAGCCCGAGAGCTAAGACGCGACCATCACACGCTCAGTCAAGCGGTACTGGTTGTTGTCAAGCAGCATTGTCTTGACAGGATACGGACGCTAATCGCTGCTAAACGATCACTGGTGACGCGGGCGAGAGGTTTGGAGGAAAACAGATTGTTTTCCGAAAAGCCTGCTCGTCTCTTCCAACAGCGACCACCAGTCATAGAGCAGCCGCCAACTGCTGATCGCGTGGAGACTTTCTGGAGGGGCATTTACGAACACCCCAAACCTCTCCAAGCAGACACTCCGGCCTTGGCGCAGTTCGAGTCCGTTTGTAGGAGGACTCCAAACCTGAATGTACTGCGTCACCCGATAAACACGGAAGAAATTCTTGGTGCCTTACGAGGCGCAAAGAATTTCGCAGCTCCTGGCCCGGATGGCATAAACACCTACTGGTTGAAAAAGTTTCCCAGTTGCCACCGGCATTTAGCTAGAGTTTTTAACTCGTGGCTAAATCAGGAGCAGCCAATTCCGGCTTGGTTTGTCGAGGGTCGAACCGTGCTTCTCCCGAAGATCGGAGATTTGTCTGATCCTAAAAACTACAGGCCAATAACATGTCTGAACGCATGTTACAAGCTCTTCACCAGAATCTTGTACATGCGTATCCTTCAAGCTGTAAATCCCGTATTTCTCAGCGTATATGAACAAAGAGGGTCTAAGAAAGGAGTAGCTGGCTGCAGGGACAACCTGTTGATTGACCGCTGTGTCACACAGGACTCCGTGCATTACCTGCGAAACCTTTCTATGGCCTGGATCGACTATCGGAAGGCATTCGACACTACGTCTCATGAACTGATTGTGCGGCTGTTGGAATGTCTTTCGGTAGATGATCAAATAGTGGGATGCATCAAACAACTGATGCCGCTCTGGAAGACTCGGTTCACTATAACATCGGGTGAAACCAGGGTTCGAACAGAGTTGGTATCATTTAAAAGAGGGGTCTTCCAAGGAGACTCCTTGAGTCCCTTGCTCTTTTGCATCTCGCTACTGCCTTTGTCCATAGCGCTGAAAAATACTAAGGGATACAGCTGTGGCAAGCCCAATTACCGGAGGCACAAGGTCACCCACTTATTTTACATGGATGACCTGAAACTCTATGCCTCCGGACAACGCGATTTAGAGCAGTCGCTTAGGGTAGTGCAGGATTACAGTCAAGCTATTGGTATGGAGTTCGGGATAGACAAATGTGCCATGGTTCATCTCAAAAGAGGACGTTGCGGAGATAGTGAAGATGAGGAGCAGCTCGTTGATGGGAGCATCTTGCGACAACTGCATGCCGGAGATACCTATACCTACCTTGGAGTGGCGCAGCGTCACATCCAAGAGGCAGAATTGGTCAAAGAGTGTCTCCGCCGCAAGTATTTGCACCGACTCCGGCAGATCTGGTCGTCAGAACTGTCCGGCAAAAACAAAGTCGCTGCCACAAACATGCTTGCGGTCCCATTGTTGCTATACAGCTTTGGTGCTATCCACTGGAACGTGGAAGAGCTGCGACAAATCGACATAAAGACCCGCAAAAGGATGAATATGGAGGGAAGTCTACATCCTAGATCCTCTGTCCCGCGAATATACCTCCCGCGACACCTGGGAGGGCGTGGACTATTGAGTTTGGAGCATCTGCACAACAGAGTAGTACTGGCCACTGCCTGCTATGTTACGACGAGCACCGATCCCCTGATCCGCTTTGTGCGAGAGCACGAGATTGCGGGTAAAGGAGCCTTCCTTTTTAAAGCAGCAACACGGGCAGCCGAAGAACTTAGTCTCACGCTCGACTTCACGCGGAGGTGTCAGCAGTCCGTTACGGAACTTGCTCCCGCACAATTAAAAACCCGGATTAAAACTGCTGAAGTCCAATTGCTTTTACGACTTCACAAAGATAAACCAATGCACGGAATCTTCTACAAACATCTAGAAGAGCATGGTTTATCTGAGCAGTTGACCTTCTCCTTCCTAAGGTCTAATGGGTTGAAGTCGGAGACTGAGAGCTCTATAATGGCTTGCCAAGACGGTGTCTTCAACACCTTAGTATACCGTAGCCGGATTATGGGTATGGATGTGCCCGATATCCGCTGTAGAGCCTGCCTGCAGGCGCCAGAGACCCTTACGCACCTGTTGTCGGCGTGTAAGGTGTACGCTGGCACAGCCTACGTCTATCGGCACAACGCGGCTCTACGAGTGCTATACTACCATTTAAGGCACTCATACGGTATAGATGAGACACCGGTGCTGCCATACGCTCCAGGGGACATTGAGTCCGTTGTGGAGAACGAGAGGTGCCGAATTTACTGGAACTACTCATTCTCCACGCTCGAGCTTATACATGCAAATAAGCCCGACATAGTCCTCCTCGACTACCAACAAAAGACGATGTTCGTTATCGAGTTCTCGGCACCTGCCGAGGGGAACATCGTCTCTAAGGAGGAGGAAAAGCGGACCAAGTATCAGGAGCTCCTCGGACAACTTCGCAGGCTCTGGCCGGACTACACTGTGAGTCTGCTAGTAATGGTCATTGGATCCCTAGGTGGTATGAGGGATACGCTGCTCTCTGCACTGCGCAAAATGCCGGTGTGCCGTGCGGCGGCGCACATCTTAGCCGCCAGAATGCAGAAGGCAGTCATCCATGGGTCCCTTCGTCTGCTTAGGACGCACGATACGCGGACCCAGTGATTGCTCACCTCTATATATATATATATATATATATATATATATATATATATATATATATATATATATATATATATATATATATATATATATATATATATATATATATAAACCCGTCTGGGTCCGGGTTTAGAATGTTCCCAGGGTTTAATCTGCCTGTCGTAAGAGGCGACTAAAAGATTGGTAGTCCTTGCCTTAAAAGGGCCTATGGTGGTCACCGGCTGTGAAAGCAGGCGTATGAACCACCATAGTGAGGAAGCGGCTGCACCTATGTTAAGGACGGCTTCCCGACAGCGTCTGACCCCAGGTTAGGGGCGGCTGATAGCAAACCTGGCAGTAGGTATAAAATGCGCCCCCAGGAAGCCGACCAACATCAAACGGCTATTCGGTGCGTGGCGACACTGTGGGGATAACCCAAGCCAGGGATGAAAGCCGGCCGGCAACCTGTACAGGTCATCCCTAGGAGGCAATGTGGTCGGCTGCCTCCGAAATGTCGGCTGGGGGCCCTAAGGCTAACCACCGGACGGGCCCTACCTTCTGGTTCGACCGCCCCAGAAGAAGAGCACCCACACCAGGCCGGTATCGGAAGCCGGCTCTGGGCAAGGTGGCGGTGCCTCGGATCGCCCTGACGACGACACACGCAACGACATGGACCGTTTTAGGTGGACGACGGAACTGAAGGATGACCTGCTGAGCTGCTACGAGAGCAGTAGCCCGCGCCGTAGGGGATACATGTCCCGCATGCATGGGAGGTGGTGTGAAATGCATCCAGAGCATAGCACAATTACCTCCCAGAGCTTGCGGAACCAGGTATTTTACCTTCGGGGGCAGGGATACGTTCGTGCTCCAGCTCAGCCTGCCCCTCCGGCGACTGAAAGGCCTGTTAACCAGGCTGAAAGGTCGCCGATGAGGCCCGCTGAGAGGGAAATCGACGAAGTCGTCTCACCTGGAGATTTCAGTGACCGAAGGGCCTTGCATAACAACAAGAGGTCCTTCAAGCTGGCAGATTTAAAGAGAGAGGATGAGGCGTTGAGTGAACGTCTATCGGAGGTCTCTGACATTTGGAGCATCAATTGCGAAATTTACGCTGCGGCTCTGAGGCTGGCTGGACAGGGGAGAGTGAGAGACTCTCCTGTCGAGAGAGCACAGAGGCGGGTGCGCCAGATGGAAGCGAAAATCCAGTTGGCTCGCCAAGAAGCATCCCGTATCCAGTGTGTGATGGAATATAGAGCGGCCGGTAGGCCTTTTACGCGCCGCGTGCGCCAGATAGCCCGAGAGCTAAGGCGCGACCATCACACGCTCAGTCAAGCGGTACTGGTTGTTGTCAAGCAGCATTGTCTTGACAGGATACGGACGCTAATCGCTGCTAAACGATCACTGGTGACGCGGGCGAGAGGTTTGGAGGAAAACAGATTGTTTTCCGAAAAGCCTGCTCGTCTCTTCCAACAGCGACCACCAGTCATAGAGCAGCCGCCAACTGCTGATCGCGTGGAGACTTTCTGGAGGGGCATTTACGAACACCCCAAACCTCTCCAAGCAGACACTCCGGCCTTGGCGCAGTTCGAGTCCGTTTGTAGGAGGACTCCAAACCTGAATGTACTGCGTCACCCGATAAACACGGAAGAAATTCTTGGTGCCTTACGAGGCGCAAAGAATTTCGCAGCTCCTGGCCCGGATGGCATAAACACCTACTGGTTGAAAAAGTTTCCCAGTTGCCACCGGCATTTAGCTAGAGTTTTTAACTCGTGGCTAAATCAGGAGCAGCCAATTCCGGCTTGGTTTGTCGAGGGTCGAACCGTGCTTCTCCCGAAGACCGGAGATTTGTCTGATCCTAAAAACTACAGGCCAATAACATGTCTGAACGCATGTTACAAGCTCTTCACCAGAATCTTGTACATGCGTATCCTTCAAGCTGTAAATCCCGTATTTCTCAGCGTATATGAACAAAGAGGGTCTAAGAAAGGAGTAGCTGGCTGCAGGGATAACCTGTTGATTGACCGCTGTGTCACACAGGACTCCGTGCATTACCTGCGAAACCTTTCTATGGCCTGGATCGACTATCGGAAGGCATTCGACACTACGTCTCATGAACTGATTGTGCGGCTGTTGGAATGTCTTTCGGTAGATGATCAAATAGTGGGATGCATCAAACAACTGATGCCGCTCTGGAAGACTCGGTTCACTATAACATCGGGTGAAACCAGGGTTCGAACAGAGTTGGTATCATTTAAAAGAGGGGTCTTCCAAGGAGACTCCTTGAGTCCCTTGCTCTTCTGCATCTCGCTACTGCCTTTGTCCATAGCGCTGAAAAATACTAAGGGATACAGCTGTGGCAAGCCCAATTACCGGAGGCACAAGGTCACCCACTTATTTTACATGGATGACCTGAAACTCTATGCCTCCGGACAACGCGATTTAGAGCAGTCGCTGAGGGTAGTGCAGGATTACAGTCAAGCTATTGGTATGGAGTTCGGGATAGACAAATGTGCCATGGTTCATCTCAAAAGAGGACGTTGCGGAGATAGTGAAGATGAGGAGCAGCTCGTTGATGGGAGCATCTTGCGACAACTGCATGCCGGAGATACCTATACCTACCTTGGAGTGGCGCAGCGTCACATCCAAGAGGCAGAATTGGTCAAAGAGTGTCTCCGCCGCAAGTATTTGCACCGACTCCGGCAGATCTGGTCGTCAGAACTGTCCGGCAAAAACAAAGTCGCTGCCACAAACATGCTTGCGGTCCCATTGTTGCTATACAGCTTTGGTGCTGTCCACTGGAACGTGGAAGAGCTGCGACAAATCGACATAAAGACCCGCAAAAGGATGAATATGGAGGGAAGTCTACATCCTAGATCCTCTGTCCCGCGAATATACCTCCCGCGACACCTGGGAGGGCGTGGACTATTGAGTTTGGAGCATCTGCACAACAGAGTAGTACTGGCCACTGCCTGCTATGTTACGACGAGCACCGATCCCCTGATCCGCTTTGTGCGAGAGCACGAGATTGCGGGTAAAGGAGCCTTCCTTTTTAAAGCAGCAACACGGGCAGCCGAAGAACTTAGTCTCACGCTCGACTTCACGCGGAGGAGTCAGCAGTCCGTTACGGAACTTGCTCCCGCACAATTAAAAACCCGGATTAAAACTGCTGAAGTCCAATTGCTTTTAAGACTTCACAAAGATAAACCAATGCACGGAATCTTCTACAAACATCTAGAAGAGCATGGTTTATCTGAGCAGTTGACCTTCTCCTTCCTAAGGTCTAATGGGTTGAAGTCGGAGACTGAGAGCTCTATAATGGCTTGCCAAGACGGTGTCTTCAACACCTTAGTATACCGTAGCCGGATTATGGGTATGGATGTGCCCGATATCCGCTGTAGAGCCTGCCTGCAGGCGCCAGAGACCCTTACGCACCTCTTGTCGGCGTGTAAGGTGTACGCTGGCACAGCCTACGTCTATCGGCACAACGCGGCTCTACGAGTGCTATACTACCATTTAAGGCACTCATACGGTATAGATGAGACACCGGTGCTGCCATACGCTCCAGGGGACATTGAGTCCGTTGTGGAGAACGAGAGGTGCCGAATTTACTGGAACTACTCATTCTCCACGCTCGAGCTTATACATGCAAATAAGCCCGACATAGTCCTCCTCGACTACCAACAAAAGACGATGTTCGTTATCGAGTTCTCGGCACCCGCCGAGGGGAACATCGTCTCTAAGGAGGAGGAAAAGCGGACCAAGTATCAGGAGCTCCTCGGACAACTTCGCAGGCTCTGGCCGGACTACACTGTGAGTCTGCTAGTAATGGTCATTGGATCCCTAGGTGGTATGAGGGATACGCTGCTCTCTGCACTGCGCAAAATGCCGGTGTGCCGTGCGGCGGCGCACATCTTAGCCGCCAGAATGCAGAAGGCAGTCATCCATGGGTCCCTTCGTCTGCTTAGGACGCACGATACGCGGACCCAGTGATTGCTCACCTCACGGTGTGAGGAGTAGTCGCTGGGGAATGGAACAGCAGCCCGGTGTGTCGGAGCCCGGGTTGCACCTTTTTTGTTTTTGTTTTGTCTATATATATATATATATATATATATATATATATATATATATGTTTATATATATATAAACCCGTCTGGGTCCGGGTTTAGAATGTTCCCAGGGTTTAATCTGCCTGTCGTAAGAGGCGACTAAAAGATTGGTAGTCCTTGCCTTAAAAGGGCCTATGGTGGTCACCGGCTGTGAAAGCAGGCGTATGAACCACCATAGTGAGGAAGCGGCTGCACCTATGTTAAGGACGGCTTCCCGACAGCGTCTGACCCCAGGTTAGGGGCGGCTGATAGCAAACCTGGCAGTAGGTATAAAATGCGCCCCCAGGAAGCCGACCAACATCAAACGGCTATTCGGTGCGTGGCGACACTGTGGGGATAACCCAAGCCAGGGATGAAAGCCGGCCGGCAACCTGTACAGGTCATCCCTAGGAGGCAATGTGGTCGGCTGCCTCCGAAATGTCGGCTGGGGGCCCTAAGGCTAACCACCGGACGGGCCCTACCTTCTGGTTCGACCGCCCCAGAAGAAGAGCACCCACACCAGGCCGGTATCGGAAGCCGGCTCTGGGCAAGGTGGCGGTGCCTCGGATCGCCCTGACGACGACACACGCAACGACATGGACCGTTTTAGGTGGACGACGGAACTGAAGGATGACCTGCTGAGCTGCTACGAGAGCAGTAGCCCGCGCCGTAGGGGATACATGTCCCGCATGCATGGGAGGTGGTGTGAAATGCATCCAGAGCATAGCACAATTACCTCCCAGAGCTTGCGGAACCAGGTATTTTACCTTCGGGGGCAGGGATACGTTCGTGCTCCAGCTCAGCCTGCCCCTCCGGCGACTGAAAGGCCTGTTAACCAGGCTGAAAGGTCGCCGATGAGGCCCGCTGAGAGGGAAATCGACGAAGTCGTCTCACCTGGAGATTTCAGTGACCGAAGGGCCTTGCATAACAACAAGAGGTCCTTCAAGCTGGCAGATTTAAAGAGAGAGGATGAGGCGTTGAGTGAACGTCTATCGGAGGTCTCTGACATTTGGAGCATCAATTGCGAAATTTACGCTGCGGCTCTGAGGCTGGCTGGACAGGGGAGAGTGAGAGACTCTCCTGTCGAGAGAGCACAGAGGCGGGTGCGCCAGATGGAAGCGAAAATCCAGTTGGCTCGCCAAGAAGCATCCCGTATCCAGTGTGTGATGGAATATAGAGCGGCCGGTAGGCCTTTTACGCGCCGCGTGCGCCAGATAGCCCGAGAGCTAAGGCGCGACCATCACACGCTCAGTCAAGCGGTACTGGTTGTTGTCAAGCAGCATTGTCTTGACAGGATACGGACGCTAATCGCTGCTAAACGATCACTGGTGACGCGGGCGAGAGGTTTGGAGGAAAACAGATTGTTTTCCGAAAAGCCTGCTCGTCTCTTCCAACAGCGACCACCAGTCATAGAGCAGCCGCCAACTGCTGATCGCGTGGAGACTTTCTGGAGGGGCATTTACGAACACCCCAAACCTCTCCAAGCAGACACTCCGGCCTTGGCGCAGTTCGAGTCCGTTTGTAGGAGGACTCCAAACCTGAATGTACTGCGTCACCCGATAAACACGGAAGAAATTCTTGGTGCCTTACGAGGCGCAAAGAATTTCGCAGCTCCTGGCCCGGATGGCATAAACACCTACTGGTTGAAAAAGTTTCCCAGTTGCCACCGGCATTTAGCTAGAGTTTTTAACTCGTGGCTAAATCAGGAGCAGCCAATTCCGGCTTGGTTTGTCGAGGGTCGAACCGTGCTTCTCCCGAAGACCGGAGATTTGTCTGATCCTAAAAACTACAGGCCAATAACATGTCTGAACGCATGTTACAAGCTCTTCACCAGAATCTTGTACATGCGTATCCTTCAAGCTGTAAATCCCGTATTTCTCAGCGTATATGAACAAAGAGGGTCTAAGAAAGGAGTAGCTGGCTGCAGGGATAACCTGTTGATTGACCGCTGTGTCACACAGGACTCCGTGCATTACCTGCGAAACCTTTCTATGGCCTGGATCGACTATCGGAAGGCATTCGACACTACGTCTCATGAACTGATTGTGCGGCTGTTGGAATGTCTTTCGGTAGATGATCAAATAGTGGGATGCATCAAACAACTGATGCCGCTCTGGAAGACTCGGTTCACTATAACATCGGGTGAAACCAGGGTTCGAACAGAGTTGGTATCATTTAAAAGAGGGGTCTTCCAAGGAGACTCCTTGAGTCCCTTGCTCTTCTGCATCTCGCTACTGCCTTTGTCCATAGCGCTGAAAAATACTAAGGGATACAGCTGTGGCAAGCCCAATTACCGGAGGCACAAGGTCACCCACTTATTTTACATGGATGACCTGAAACTCTATGCCTCCGGACAACGCGATTTAGAGCAGTCGCTGAGGGTAGTGCAGGATTACAGTCAAGCTATTGGTATGGAGTTCGGGATAGACAAATGTGCCATGGTTCATCTCAAAAGAGGACGTTGCGGAGATAGTGAAGATGAGGAGCAGCTCGTTGATGGGAGCATCTTGCGACAACTGCATGCCGGAGATACCTATACCTACCTTGGAGTGGCGCAGCGTCACATCCAAGAGGCAGAATTGGTCAAAGAGTGTCTCCGCCGCAAGTATTTGCACCGACTCCGGCAGATCTGGTCGTCAGAACTGTCCGGCAAAAACAAAGTCGCTGCCACAAACATGCTTGCGGTCCCATTGTTGCTATACAGCTTTGGTGCTGTCCACTGGAACGTGGAAGAGCTGCGACAAATCGACATAAAGACCCGCAAAAGGATGAATATGGAGGGAAGTCTACATCCTAGATCCTCTGTCCCGCGAATATACCTCCCGCGACACCTGGGAGGGCGTGGACTATTGAGTTTGGAGCATCTGCACAACAGAGTAGTACTGGCCACTGCCTGCTATGTTACGACGAGCACCGATCCCCTGATCCGCTTTGTGCGAGAGCACGAGATTGCGGGTAAAGGAGCCTTCCTTTTTAAAGCAGCAACACGGGCAGCCGAAGAACTTAGTCTCACGCTCGACTTCACGCGGAGGAGTCAGCAGTCCGTTACGGAACTTGCTCCCGCACAATTAAAAACCCGGATTAAAACTGCTGAAGTCCAATTGCTTTTAAGACTTCACAAAGATAAACCAATGCACGGAATCTTCTACAAACATCTAGAAGAGCATGGTTTATCTGAGCAGTTGACCTTCTCCTTCCTAAGGTCTAATGGGTTGAAGTCGGAGACTGAGAGCTCTATAATGGCTTGCCAAGACGGTGTCTTCAACACCTTAGTATACCGTAGCCGGATTATGGGTATGGATGTGCCCGATATCCGCTGTAGAGCCTGCCTGCAGGCGCCAGAGACCCTTACGCACCTCTTGTCGGCGTGTAAGGTGTACGCTGGCACAGCCTACGTCTATCGGCACAACGCGGCTCTACGAGTGCTATACTACCATTTAAGGCACTCATACGGTATAGATGAGACACCGGTGCTGCCATACGCTCCAGGGGACATTGAGTCCGTTGTGGAGAACGAGAGGTGCCGAATTTACTGGAACTACTCATTCTCCACGCTCGAGCTTATACATGCAAATAAGCCCGACATAGTCCTCCTCGACTACCAACAAAAGACGATGTTCGTTATCGAGTTCTCGGCACCCGCCGAGGGGAACATCGTCTCTAAGGAGGAGGAAAAGCGGACCAAGTATCAGGAGCTCCTCGGACAACTTCGCAGGCTCTGGCCGGACTACACTGTGAGTCTGCTAGTAATGGTCATTGGATCCCTAGGTGGTATGAGGGATACGCTGCTCTCTGCACTGCGCAAAATGCCGGTGTGCCGTGCGGCGGCGCACATCTTAGCCGCCAGAATGCAGAAGGCAGTCATCCATGGGTCCCTTCGTCTGCTTAGGACGCACGATACGCGGACCCAGTGATTGCTCACCTCACGGTGTGAGGAGTAGTCGCTGGGGAATGGAACAGCAGCCCGGTGTGTCGGAGCCCGGGTTGCACCTTTTTTGTTTTTGTTTTGTCTATATATATATATATATATATATATATATATATATATATATATATATATATATAATAATAATAATAATAATAATAATAATAACGACTTTATTGCACTATAATTATTATACATACATATAAAACTATAGTACAACGGCGAAGTCTGGCCATAGGCCATTCTACTCAACCGTATATGCTCTCTTCAGAGCACTGTTGTTCGACTTCCGTCGAGTATGCCGCCATAAATATCGCATACATTTCCGCCTGGAAGACAGTCGTGCAGGTTCCCAGCGCCAAGCTCCGCCGCACTTCTTTACCCTCCAGACAGAAGCCCGCTCCCCCGGATCCTGACTCCTTTAAGAGCGATCCGTCAGTGAAGCCACATTCAGTGTAACTATTGCCGTTATAGGAAACGTATTGTTCAGTAGAAAATTGAGTGGTCTCAAAGAAGATTTTGTATTGTAAACACGCAATACGACTGTCAATAGTTCCGTTAATATTACAGCTTTTCTGAAAGTAATGTCCTGCTTCGTAACTTTTGGTCCAATTAAATTGAGCAAATTTTCAAAATCTGTAGAAGACATTCGTGCAAAAGTTTTGTACTGCCTACTAATTTCTTGGTTTTTCAAAATATTCATTAATGCTTATCCACTATTAACACTCCTTTCTCTTAATAGATTAGTCTGCCACCACCTTTTTTGTTTTTTCTTCTTCTTGCACAATTTGAGATAGCAATATCCCATTGCAATGAAAGCAGCACTCGTACCTTCTAGGTCTGTAATACCGGACTAACTAAATAAAAATGGAGTACTTTTGAACAGAGCATTCGCTGCATCGTGTATAAACACCAGCTTTGTAAGTGCGCAAACACAGTGGGGCTTTTTAGTGAGCGTGCAAGGGCATGCAGGTACCGCATGCAGGCTAACCTGCTCAACTGAGTTTTCGACCGCTTACCAGCGTCGGAAGCCCGCTTGAACACCTTTATAGTAACAGAAATTTAGTTTGCTACCTGGTTTCGTCTGTGCCAGTCGAAGATGAGTAGCGATAAAGAGTTACTTATAGCTTCAGTGTTTGCGAAAACCCCTATTTGGGATAAAAGACACAAGCTGCACTGCGATAGAGAAATGTTGGAAGGAAATAAGTGCGGTTATGAAAGTAGACGGTAAGTTTATATACAATAGTTATTTGGATATATTATTCATAAGCTTGGAACTGAGGTAATACATTAAGAACTTTGTTATAAATGTGGTAGTGATAGATAAGATAAGAGGTGCTTTTCAATTTCGTAAACACCGCCTCTAACGCAATAAAGTCGTCATCTGAAGAAGACGACATGTTCTCTACAGCGTGTCTAGATACGACTGGCAAATCTATACAAAATATAAAATATATGAGGTAACAAAATGAGCATTTAATGATGTTATAATTATCTTATACCTGGCTGGCCAGCCCAAAGGATCTGTCCGACACGGGAATTCCTCTGAACCCAGGTCGTTCCTCATGCGCTGCCAAGTGCAGGAGCCTCCTTATGTAGCGCGTCCAATGTTAATGTTGTTCCCAATGCCCACAAAGCATATTATCTCAAAATCGATAGTTTTCGCGATCCCAATACTCTCCTCACCTATCGGTGTGTTTCGGAAGTAAAAACTATTCTAATATTAATGTTTAACAAAATAACAATGTACCCGACCAATGATATTACGAGACCCAAATATATATCGTTAGGCAATTGTATTTACTATGTACTATCACTTAGTATCATAGATATATTCAAATGAGCATAACACATTTATACACAACCACAACACTAGATATAGGCTAGGTGCCACAATAATTTCCAAATCAAAATATTTGTCCAGAGAAACAACTTTTTAACCAAAAACTATTTCACCCCCTATTGTATCATCTAGCCCCTCAAGGGAATCATTTCCAGTGTTTCTGCAACTGTCCCTCACTGTTTTGCCAATAATGGGCAACATTTTGAACCCTTATTGCATGTTTCCTATACCGTGTCTAGATGCGACTGGCCAATCTTGGTAGTCTTTTTCTTGTCTGTTTTCACTGTACCATGCACTGGTGTGTTTGACTACGTGCGGAACCGGCGCCGGCCTGCTTCTACCTGCCGAGGGGACTCGGCGTTGGCCAACGCACTCCAACGCTTCTAGCTGCCGCTACTGTGCATGCCTACTAATGGTCATTACGAGCTCAACGAACATTACGTTATAGTGTTTACGAAGTCACTTGGAACAGCAAAAAATGCTTGGGCGGCTTCTCCTTTGTGAAACGCCCTCGGGACCCTGTATACCTGCCGCGCACCGACGATAAACCGAGTGTCGGTGCTGCCGCGTTTCACAAAGGAGATGCCGCCCAAGCATTTTTTGCTGTTCCAAGTGACTTCGTAAACACTTTACAAAGCTCGGCTCAAAACAGTCGCCGCCACAGAGTCAACATCTCTAGAGGGAGCCTAATTTGAATATAGGCCAGCCAACATCTATAGCGCTATTGCCACTCTTCTTCGTCCGCTTCCAGTTTCTTCAAAATCTGGCAGTTTCCGCAGTTTGAACACAAAGTGTTTAGCTGCGTATTTAACTATACATTCCAATATACTTGCAATGTAACTGATTTACGTGAAGATAATATGTATTGATTTAATGAAATCTCAAAAATGGTAAATTTCATGGCGGAATGTCGCAATAACTTCTAATATGTCGTAAATCTGGCAACCTACAATCGGCGTGCACTTAAGCTGTCATGTGGCTGTCATTGTAGTTGTGGTTATTCCGTGTGTCGAGATTTTTGTGATTTTAGTGTATATTTGACTGACTTTGTGACTATTTGTGGTGTGAATTAAATTATTTATGAACAATATTGTCATAATTGCATGATGAGACAACAAAAAGTGCATAGTTTGCTGTAATAGCGACGAATCGGTGAACATTCCTTATCATAGGTGAGTATAGGTTTTGTTTTAGTTTTCAGTAGCGTAATATATGGGGATAACTGGGAACAAAAGTAACTTCACTCCAGTTTGAGGAATAATAATGGTTGTTTAGTTTATGTTTTGTGCACGCATTACATTCATGTCAATCAACATGAATTTTCCAAATTCCATTTTTTAAACTATTTGAGGACGTGAAATGCAAAAATGTATGCCACATTTACTTACAGAAAATCTATCTATGAGAATTTTATAGAACTGGATATTACCTAATGCAATTATTATATTTTATTGCTGAAGTAAAAACACGATGCAGCCATTCCAACAGGCTACCTTTCAGAACACTGTTAGATATGTTTTGAAAAACACTTCATGGTAATAATAAATTATCAACTGTTGCAATGAAATTATAATAAGAGTAACTCTTTAAGTATAGCTAAATACTAATACAACTTATTGGTATCAGTTTGTAACATCACAGTAATAATTGAATCTGTTAATGAACATCCAATTTTAATATAAAGTCGCACACCACTGATAATGCCCTCAAGCTGTCAAAATTTCCATTACATGTTGGCTGGTCAGCGACCTGTGCATTTTGTTGTTTACACTCCCTCTATAGATGTCAACTCTGTGGTCGCCGCCTTGATATTCCACGCAATGTAGGTATTTTTGTGGAAAGGGTCCACCAAACCGATAAACTACTTGTTTACGACATTCACTGTCCTTATCACATAAAAAATAAGCTGGGGCAAAAGGTCTTTACAGGTCAAGTGTCTGAAATATATGAATGATTCTATTCTATACTGAAGATTAGTCCATTAATATACAGGGTGAGTTTTTAGTACCGGCTCGGTCGATAACTCCACTACTGTAGAAGATAGCGAAAAAAGTTGTATATAAAAGTTGTAGCCACGGATGCGCTCCTTGCTCAGAAAATATTTAGATTTATACCGGGTGATCCATAACTACGTGGTGATGCAAACAGGCATTTTTTTAAATGAGATGCTCTATATATTATTCCTTATTCAAACTTTACTAATGATTTCCGTTCTTCCAATATGGGCATTGTTACATTATTCAGGGTATTTCAAAATTATGACCAGTTTTATACCTAAATCGTTGTCAAATGAACGTACCGTACATCAAAAGGTGATGAATCAAAAATCATGTTTTTAACAGGGATAGATAAAAAATATCCTCTAGTTTTAAAATCGGCTATAAAAAAAGCCCGCGACGCATATTTGTATACAGGATGATGTAGAATTCAAAATCTAGATTTTCTCTCTTTCTTTAAATATGTATAACCCCCAATATTTTATTAAACCAAAGAATTGCTTTTAATGTGCTCTTTTATCTTTGTATAGCACTTGTTATGGCTGCATTCATTAGTTTCTGAGATATTTCGATTTTTCTACAAATTTTAAATATACCTTCTATTTGTTCACTAAACTTTATTTATTTTGAGAAAATACTATCAAATTTAATTTTTGCTTGACAAACAAGTAAAATATAAGGCCATAATAGTACCTGATCAAGTCAAAACACTGAATTAACGAGATAATATAGGTCAAATGTGCTGAGGAAACAATTTTATAGACGTCATGAATAATTATCAAGCAGATCTATCAGGGAGGCTATGAAATATTAAACGATACAGTCCAAATAAAACGATTCTTCAGTCTGTCAAACGCATTGGTTTTAGAGTGCCTCCGTTCTGGATACTGCTGTTCATAGTTGATATATTCTAGAGGCAAGTAGGCAATTTCTCAAAGATTCTCCTTAAATACCCTCAATGGAAAAATTAATTTTTAAAGCTGGTTTTTCACACAGTACGGAATTATTGAGCAGGTTATGGAAACTGTCAATTTTTCAAAGCCTACCTGATAAGTCGGCTTGATAATTATGCATCACACCTACAAAATTGTTTCCTCAGCATACTTGACTTTATTATCTCGATGATTCAGAGTTTTGACTTCATCAAATACTATCATGACCTTATAATTTAGTTGTTCGTTAAATAAAAAATAAATTCGATAGTACTTCCTCGAAATAAATAAATTTCAGTACACAAACAGAAGTTATATTTTGAATTTACAGAAAAATCGAAATATCTCTGAAACTGATCGACCTAGGTACAACAAGAGCTATGCAAAGATGAAAGAGCATATTAAAAGCAATTCTTTGGTATAATAAAATATTGGGAGTTACATTTAAAAAAAAAGAGAAAAGCTGGAGTTTACGTTATACATCAACCTGTATACGAATATGCGTCGCGGGATTTTTTTATAGCCGATTTTAAAACCAGAGGATATTTTTATTCTTTCCATGAAAAAAAAATAAATGTTTATTCATTACTTTTTGATATACAGTACGTTCGTTTGACAGCGATTTGGATATAAAAATGGTCATACCTTTTGAAATACACTATATAATGTAACAATATCATATATTGGAAGAACTGAAATCATTAGAAGAAGAAGAAACAATTTCTAATGTTTTTAGATATGTATATATTATTGCATTTTTTTATAATTCTTTTAATTGGTCTTTATCTTGAATAACAAATAATATACAGGATGTCTCATTTAAAAAAATGCATGTTTGCATCACCACGTAGTTATGGATCACCCTATATAAATCAAAATATTTTCTGAGCAGGGAGCATATCCGTGGCTACAACTTTTATATACAACTTTTTTCGCTATCTTCTACTGTAGTGGAGTTATCGACCGAGCCGGTACTAAAAACTCACCCTGTATATACCTCGAAAGAGAACATAGACACACCAAATGAAAATTCAAATGTTATTCCTGAAAATAACTGTGGACTCTCGGTTTAATTCTCACAAAATTTTGTATATTCTGAGCATGGTGCAAGCTACAGAAGGCCTGGCGAGTTTATTAAGGTCATTCACTCGACGTCTTTATCTTTTACGAAGAGATCAAGATTCGTGATAACATCAGTTGGGCTGGAAAGTTTATAGGCTAACATATAAAAATCGTATGTTTTTGATAAAATTCAATTTTATTTTTTAACAAATATAACTACATGAATTATAATTACACAAATCAGTAAAGCTTCATTTTCAGTTGAACAGCAGCGATGATACTGTAGTAGACATGGTAGTTATTATATTAATATTTGTATGAATAGCCACATCATATGCTAGATAATGGCACAATCAGAATATGATTAAATATTTATAAACAAGAATGGGTTCTAGTTTCATTTTAGAGATGGTCCTATATACTTACTAGATAAAATCTGCTACAGAGACCCTAGAGGTTGGGCATTACTACCTAGGCAGTAAAGCCTGTTTTGCCTCATACCCAGTCAAGGGGTTTTTACAGTTGTATTTTGAAGCTTATGAGTATTGTATGTAAAGATAGAAGAAAAGAACAAATTTGACAATGTATGTAGATGATTGAAAACATGGATATAATTTAAAATAATGATAGGAAGGATGCCACTGTATAACCATGAAAATCAGGTTGCACTAAAATGGAACTAGCTATCTAAAATTATTTACAATTATTTACATATCATCATTTTTAAGAACTTCATGCTTCAGACCTGTCCAATATCCTAAGAAATGTTGTTTGATTTTCTGTCACTGAAATTTTGAGTTTTTTTAATGTAAGTATCTGCTTTAATTCGCATGGTATTTGATTATAAAATTTTGGGCCAAAGTAAAATACGGTTCTCTGTGTTAACGTTTTTTTGAAATTCTCACTACGTAAGTCATTTCTAGTGGTGAATCTGGTTATTCTCTCTGATTGAGTTACATTTTTTGGCTTCATTTTATATATCCTTATTATGGATTCATACACATAGATGAGTTTTATATTTAGTACGTTAATTTCACGATATAAACTGGATATATTGTCGCCTTTGAGGGCGATACAACGATTATAGCCGTCACTTAATAATTATTCGATACCATTTTTATAGTACAATTTGTCTTTAGTAAACAGGAAAATGTCACTGGGGGGCCAGATCTAGAGAATACAGTACACAGAAAAAAATGCTGTTGCGTTTCCAATTAATTGTTGGTATTTGGATGTTTTTCCATCACTTTAAATATATTTACAGTTGTTTCAAATCCATGTCATTGAAAGAATTCAATCCCTATATTCGAAGTAATCACAGGTACGCCAATAAATTCAAAATAATTTTATATTCGTTATAACGATATGTATAATCCTTCTAATACCAGTATTGACATATAATGCAATCAAAACATCCTTTTGTTTTTGAAATTTACCCTATGTTTCATTTAAGCAAAGCATACAATATATTCAATGTACAAAAATTATTACTGCAACAGCAGTTCGTGATATATCATCTGATAAAAATTAATTTTGTTTCAATGGCCCTTGTCGTTCGCTGAACTATAATCAGTATTCGGCGGGACTGATGTCCCGATTCAATGAAGGTAAGAATAAAGAACAGGGGGATGATCTCAGTGCTACTATCGCCGCGAACTCGTCAACATGGACGAAGTTGTTCCGTTGTGTTGTTTCGGTGTTAGCCGTGCTGTGTCATCTCGTGGTTTTGCGTATTGCATCAGCAATTGTGTGATTTAAATGTGTCCAGTTATATATTAAATGGAGGACCTACTGAGAAATTGGGAAATTGGGGAAGAGCTAACACCCACATTTGAATGTAGGTATTTAGATTAGTCAGTTATATTTCAGGTAATAATGCAACAACTGGTGCAGGCTTATGCCTAATTCTTATATCATCCTCCTTATAACTTCACACAAAATCACACAATTAAACATCCAAACGAATCAATCAGCTGTCGTCGCAATAAAATCTGTTGGTCCAAGGAAAAGAAAGTAGTTTAGAATCAATTTCCAAACACAGATTCGATTCAACGACTATATACTATTTATTTGCCATATCAATTTTCTTGGTAAATTTAGAATTTTCGATAAAATTTTCAAATAATCATTTAGTTGCTGTTCTATTTTCGAAGAAGAAATTAATCAGTTTTATATCCAAAAGCAAACGATTCATCTATCAACAAATTAGCACCATTCATGGTGATAAAACGAACAGTTTTTATTATTCACGTCTATAAATCACACAATTACGTTGATATCACTAACTTCATTCGTTCATGCCTTTATAATGAATAACTAGTTGTTGTCAATAAAGTATGATTCCTACACAAAACATCCAGGACAAGAATTGTATGTAGCATACGTAGTCCCGCTGTCCCAGAATGAACGAATGAATGAATAAGGACCAGAGGCTATCCAGCACGGAATGTTGCTGGTGCATAGGCCACACGTTGGGCCCTTTTGCGCCTCTATCCGCGGTAGTTCCTAAGACCTGCCCTTTTGGCAAAGGCAAGTACATTCTTAGGTCCTATCCGTTTTATATCTGTTGGTTCCAAGGTTCTTGAGCCCAGCATAGTCTGCCTGTGATAACCCAGGGTTTCACAGTGACACAAGATGTGTGCCGAGGATTCTTCCTCTTCACCACACCACGTGCACGTTGGTTCTTTGACCACCCTCATCACAAACAAGTGACGCCTGAAGGTGTTGTGACCCGTTAGTAGGCCTACTAGCAATCTCAAGTTACTCCTATCCAGAGAGAGACAAAATCGTCCTATTCTCTCTGCAGGCCCTGCTAATAGTTCCCGAGATTGACGGAGATGATCAGAGAGTGTTGATTCTGGATCCACTCTCCAGTTGTTTTCCTAATCAAGTTTGCAGATAGTCCTAAGGCTGGTTCCGGGCCCACAAAACTGTTGCCGGATCCCATCCTGGCCAGATGATCTGCCATTTCGTTACCCTTTACCCCAGCGTGCCCAGGTACCCTCATCAGTAATACCTTGTGTTTAGCTGAGATGTCGTCAAGACCCCTCCTGCACTCCAGGACCAGTCCTGACGTAGTCCCAGAAGTACCCGACCTAATAAAAACTTTGGAAAAAAATATTGATATTTATTTTTCGACATAATCTCTTTTCCAGCGAGAATCGATAAGTGCCACCGAGCGATTTTTAATAGAAAATTATCCGAGAGGGCTAAATGTAGTGTTGGAAAATTAACGTAATCTATTTTTCGTTTTTTTTATGGTCAGCCCCCCGCAAAGGCTGAAAGCCTATGGCGCTGTAGAAACGCTGCGGGAGGATAAGTGTCGGTTCACGTTAGATTTGAAACGCTGCAGGTTGTAGCAGTCGGGAAACAGATTCCCGGCAGCTGATTCCACAGTGTCGAAGTTCTCCAAAAGAAGGAATGCTGGAGGAGACTGGTTCGGGGAGTAAGGACCTCGACCTGGTAAGGATGAGCTCGCAGAGCTTCTCTAGTGTTCCTGGTTCGGACGGCCTTTGGTGTTATTATCTAGGAGAGCTCACTCGAACATCTTCCGTGATAGGATCTGTAAAACAGGGATGGGTCAGCCACCCTCCTTCGATGTTACAGGCTGTGGAGGTCCTTTGTGAGGTTAGGCGTATCAATTAATCTAATTGCTCGTTTCTGGATAGTGTCCAGAAGCTTTAGAGAGTGCTTCAAAGCACATCCCCATACATGGGAGCAATACTGCAGCGATGGTCGGATCTGCGCCTTGTAGAGCAGCAGCAGTTACTCTGGTGTATACAACTTCCTAGAGAGGAACAAAACTCCAAGCTCCTGGAATGCCGTTTTAGCAATACTGACGACGTGGTCATGCCAGGACATGTTATTGTTGATGTTGATCCCCAAAAGCTTGACGGAGGGTGATTCGACTATGGGGTGACCCTCCATTTCCACGGTTGGTAAGCTATCGTGAGACTTCTTTGTAAGTGTTGTTGCCTGAGTTTTTTTGTACGTTGAACTGTACTTTATTTGCTAATCCCCACTCGACAATTGTTTTGATATCTGCGTTGATCTGTGAGGCATGCTGCTGTCGCCGTCGTACCGTCTCCTGGGATGATAGTGGCTTGCCTGGTTCCATGCACGACACTAATGTACTGTCATCTGCGAAGCTGTAGATTGGATTGGATGTTATTTCCGGCAGCTCGTTGATGTACAGCAGAAACCGTGTAGGGGGTAGGACAGATCCCTGAGGAACACCGGCGTTTATTGAAAATATGTCTGATGAACAGCCCTCGACTACAACAAACAGAGATCGGTCGTTCAAAAAGCTATTCAGCCACTGGCGCAGGCCAGGTGGTAGTCCATAAGCAGCAGGCTTGACCAGAAGTCCCTCATGCCACACTCTGTCGAAAGCTTTCAATATGTCAAGTGCAACAACACGGGATTCGCCATGATTTTCTATTGCTCTGTTCCACAAGTGAGTGACGTGGGCAAGGAGGTCACCTGTAGACCTGTGCTTACGGAAGCCATACTGGCGATAATTTATGGTGTTATTGTTGTCCAGGTATTTAAGGAGCTGTGTGTTAATGACAGTCTCCATAACCTTAGACATGATGCTGAGAAGAGCCACAGGTCTATAATTGGTGGGATCAGTTTTTTTGCCTTTTGGCATGGGTTGTACGCAGCCAATCATCCACGAAGCGGGAAACACGCCTCGTTGATACGAAAGTTTGAAGAGCTTGCAAAGAATAGGTGCAATGGGCGAGCTAAGCGATCTAAAAGGTTTACTAATGTCTCTGAAGGAGGATTTCGCTAAGAAGATATCAGCGCTTGAGGATACCATTTCAGAACTAAAAGGTTCCAATAGAGTGACTTCGGCGGACCCAATATTATTTTACAGCATTCTCAAACAAAACCCTTATAATTCGGCATATTTTAAGCATCTTATCACTAAACGAAAAGATCGAATCTATAATAAAACTGTTTAACTGCTTAGTAAGACCGCATTTAGAATATGCTGCTGTGATTTGGTCACCTCAAACTGAAGTTAACATCAACCTCATAGAAAAAGTTCAGAAAAGATTTTTGAGATACCTTTATATAAGAAGTTATAATGTATATCCATTTCTAGTGTCATATAAGAGTATGCTGATTCTTTTTAAATTTCAAACACTGTATCTTAGAAGATGTTTGCAGTCAGTCTTATTTATTTTTAATATTGTTAATAATCTTAAATATAAATCATCCTTATTGATAAACTATGTATTTTTTCATGTACCAAAGATTAATCTAAGATTGCAAAGAAACAAGGTTTTTTCGTGTAGACATGTATACAACTCTCCATTTGATAATATGCAACTAGAATGTAATAAAGTTGTTGAAATGTATAATATAGACTTTTTTGCTTGTGAAATAAGTTTGATTAGATCTTTTTTCATGCCATAAAGATTAGCTTGGCTCTACATCCCGCCCAATTATTGTTTTTATGTTGTGAAATTTTTTTTTTGTCTGTAGGTTTTATTGCTTGTGTCGTTTTTAATTATTATAGCTGTAGTTTTGTAGGCACTCTTACATGTAAATACCTTTGTGTGTATGTAGGATGTATCAATAAATAAATAAATAAATAAAATAAATAAACATTCAACAAGAACTGTATACAACGTGCAAGCGAGATTTCTCAAATGCCACATTAAATAATAGGGAAAAGATTCTTCTCAACATTCCCCAAATGGGAACTTTCGCTTCAACCATTTTTTTTATAACTGAGCAGGCCGCGCAGGCAGAGCCTAAAACCAGAGTACCGCGGCTGCTGTGAAAGGGTTATGTTAGGGGAAGTTTGTTAACGCGAGATTTGAATGGGCCAATACCCGCAGGCCCAACAAATACATCTTCTGGCAGTCCATTCCAAACCTTGAACACCCTGGGAATAAATGCGGTTGTATCGCTCAGTTCTTGATGTATGAAGAACGACCGTCTTAGGATGAGATGCAGCGGTCGCACGGGTACATCTGATAGGAGCAGTGAGCGGCGGCACGATAGAGGATAGCTCAGAGGAGCAGATTCCGTTGGAATATCGGTAGAAGAGTGAGAGATCACCAACAACACCCCTGCCAATTAGTCGAATTGCCCTTCTCTGGACGGCATCTAGTATAGACAGGGTAGTAGGGGCAGCAGCTCCCCAGACATGAGAGCAATACTCCAGGCAAGGTCTTATCTGGGCTTTATATACCGAACTTTACCGTACATTACGGAATTTCTGGGAACGTTCGCTCGGTGAAGTTCGCTCTTCCTAACACTAACTAAATGTGGCGAATATGGTGAATGAGGTAGCAATTAAATGTTGGCCAATTTCAATAATGGATTAATTTGTGAGTTGGTGCATTATCTTGATTATGCCTAACTTCTTTGCTCAAGCATTGCAATAAGTTCCAATAATACACGCACACATAAAAAGAAATTCTCAATTCAAGAATTCTGATAATCTTGTAAAGATATACAGGGTGTCCCAGAAGTCAACGTCAAGCCGTAACGGGCTGACAGGATTGGTTGTAACTATCGTAAGAAAAATCAGAAAAAAAAAATCTATCCCATGCAGTTTGAAAATTATGGGCAATTAAAAAAACCTAGAAATTTGGTCAAATTATAACAATTCACTTGCGACTTCTGTAATCAGTAAAGTGATGGAGAGATGCGTCAACCAAGAGCTCATTAAATACCTAGAGCTCCATCACTTAATCAACGACAGACAATATGGATTCCGACACTAAAGGTTTAACTGGAGATCCCCTGGCTTACGTCACACATGTGTGGAGCAAACTCATCCAGTCATTTGGCAAGGCTCACGTCGTTGCTCTCGATATTTCAAAGGCATTCGATAAACTGTGGCATGCAGCTCTCCTAAACAAGCTCCCGTCTTATGGGCTCCCTGTTAAGCTTTGCGGTTGGCTCGCAGACTTCCTCTCAGGTCGGAAAATCTCTGTCGTGGTAGACGGCAGTAGTATAGATATGCCGATTCTGATCCTCCCGAGGTCATTTGAAGGTCATTTAAATGGGGTGTGGATAACCTTGAGATGTGACGTGGGCTTTTCTTATAGGTGCCGATTCTGATCCTCCCTGAAGGTCATTTTGTAACGTTGTGTTTTCAAATGTGATCGTATCTGAAGGGCTTGTTTCAGTGGGGTGTTGGGTAACCTTGAGTTTTTTTTTGTGTTAGTGTATAGCTGCTTATTTTGAACGTCCTTGAATGTGACTATTGACTGGATAACCTTGAGATTTGACGTGGTGGATAACCTAGAGATTTGACGTGAGGCCAATTGCAATCCTCCCTGAAGGTCACTGATATAGGGTGTGGATAGCCTTGAGATCAGTTGTATAATTTTCTTATGAGGCTTGATAGTGATGCTCCCTTAAAGTCATTCAACTGGGGTGGGAATAGCCTTGAGCTTGATCTCACAGAAGAACGTGTTCTGCTAACGTCAGACCTTGCCACCATAAGCAAGCAACCGGAGGTGGGGGTACGATGCCCTTGAGGATCTAGCTATAAATCGAGGAGGTTCGAGCATCGATGCTACAGTTGCCTGACTCACAGTGACTAACATATACTCTAATAAAATGCATACATGTAGTGATTGTGGTAAACATTTTACGCGTTCGGACAATTTGCGTCGGCATAAGAGAAATATTTGCAGTGTGAATCCCACAAATGGACCACCAGCTAAAAAAATTAAATTGGATAGTACACCTCCGAATATGATATGTCCTTGCTGCAATGTCTCGCTTCCGAACAATCGAATGGCTGCTCACGCAAGGACATTACAACATAGAACAAATTCATCGATCCCGATCAGTGATGGTGTGAGACTTATTAAAAGTGCATTCAAATGTAGAATTGCCAGCTATAGATTTAGCACATCAGAATTGTACACCGACTTTAAAGAGTTTTTCGAAAATATTAAGCAAAATACGCTAGATGTAATAGAAGAGAAACTTCGAGTGCACAGAGCTCTGAAAGTGAACATGGAAGTATTCGGGAAGTACGTATTACAGACGAGTGATGTAGCAGATATCAAATCCTTCAATACGGTTAATAAAGTAATAGACGAAAGCACAGAGCTGTCTGATGTTTATCAACAATTTGCTGATGAAATTACATCCCAGTCATCTGAGTTTGAGGAGAAGGATTCTGGTATGTTAAATATTTAGAGAAGTGCATAAATTAAGATAGTAACCTTTGTTGTTTTTTTCAGGGTGGGCGATTGAATGTATCCTTTATGCTGAAGTGAACATTAACAAGTTTTCACCATTGGGTGGATCATCTTATATAAAGTTACCATACTTTATAGAGAAGAAGAAGGCAGTGATAAATGTGCGAAATCAAGACCAGTGTTGTTTCGCTTGGGCCGTCACATCAGCGCTACTACCAGCAAGCACCCGAGTAGTGGAAGTGTCGTCCTACCCGCATTTTTCAACCATTTTGAATGTCCATGGTATGAACTTTCCCGTTACTCTTAAAGATATCTCATTGTTCGAGAGAAATAATAATATCTCTATAAATGTGTATGGGATTGAAAAAATAATCAAAGATGGTAACGTCACATATGAAATAGTTGGTCCATTGAGATATGCTCAGAAGAAATTAGCTTTACATGTCAATCTGCTCTATTTAACGGATGATAAAGGGAATGGTCACTATTGTTGGATAAGAGATCTTTCGCGATTAGTTGCAAATCAGTTAAGTTCAAACGGACATAAGCGGTACTTTTGTGATGGTTGTTTGTTATATTTTTCAACTAAGGCATATCTAGATATTCACCAAAGGAACGATTGCAATCATATATTCACAATAACACCCACAGAGAAACTACGAACTGATAAGTTTGGTAATCAGGTTCCAGAAAACATACTTAAATTCGAGAATTTTGAAAAGCAAATGCCGGTCCCCTTTGTGGTGTATGCGGATTTTGAGTCATTATTAAAACCAATCGATAGTTGTGAACCCAACCCAGAATATTCGTATACAAACGAAACCCACACACATGAACCATATTCATTTTCATATTTTATTAAATCTTCATTTGATTCTGACTTATCCAAATTCGTCTTGTATCGAGGTAAGGACGCGGCGAAAGAATTCGTGACAAGGCTAGAAGCTGATCTTAAAGAACTATATTTCAAATATTTGAAAGATGTAACTCCCATGATCCCTTTAACGCCGGAAGAGCAGATTGAGTTTGACACTTCAACGAAATGTAACATCTGTGAGAAGCCATTTTCAGGATCCGATATTAAAGTTCGCGATCACTGCCACATAACTGGTAAAGTTAGATTTGGGGCTGCACATTCGAAATGTAATTTAAATTTCAAATTACCAAATTTTATACCAATTATAACGCACAATTTAAGTGGGTACGATTGTCACCTATTTATCAAACAACTATCTTCTCATGGAGATAAGATAGACGTGGTAGCCCAGAATAAGGAAAAATACATTTCATTTACAAAAAGTCTGTATATGCATGACTATGTGGACCGAACCGGTAGAATAAGGAGGAAGTTTTTACAAATGAGATTTATCGATAGTTGTCGTTTTCTACCTGGATCTTTGCAAGCATTATCAGACAGTTTGACTAATAGGGATTTTCTGGAGAGTAAAAAGTATTTTTCAGATCCTAGAGTCTTTAATTTAATTAGACAGAAAGGTGTATTTCCTTACAATTATGTGGATGATGTAAAGAAACTGGACCAGGAATATTTACCATCAAAGGCAGAGTTTTATGATAAGTTAAATGAGAAAGATATATCTGAGGAGGAATACGCGAGGGCAATAACTGTATGGAGAACGTTTAACTGTAGGAATCTGGGTGAATATTCTGACATTTATTTACGGACCGATGTTCTTCTCTTGTGTGATGTCTTTGAAAGGTTCAGGAGGAATAGTATGAATATTTACAAATTGGATCCAGCACACTACTACACAACCCCTGGATTGTCTTGGGATGCGATGTTAAAGTATACCAAAATTAGCCTTGAGCTCCTTACGGACATAGATATGATTGGGTTCTTTAAGAATGGTATTCGCGGGGGGATAAGTCAATGCAGCGATAGAATGCACGAAGCAAATAATAAATATTTACCAAATTATGATCCATCTAAAGAGTCAACATTTATATCATATCTCGACGCCACGAATCTTTACGGGCATGCTATGTCATCACCTCTTCCAACTGGGGGTTTCGAATGGATGGGGGATTCGGAAATATCTACATTCGATTTAGAAAATGCCAAAATAGACGGTGAGAATGGCTATGTCTTGGAGGTTGATGTGCGATATCCTGAAGGGTTACACGATTCACATAGCGACCTTCCGTTTTTGGTGGAAAGTATTATCCCACCAAACGCCAAGACAAAGATTCCGAAACTAATCCCAAATCTGTACGACAAGAAAAAATATATTGTACATTATCGCGTCCTTCAACAAGCTGTAAGGTATGGTTTGCAAGTAACCAAGGTTCACAGGATCCTTAAGTTCAAACAATCGTTCTGGTTGAAGGAGTATATCGATCTCAATACGACAATGCGTAATAAAGCAAATAATAAATTTGAAAGGGACTTCTATAAGCTTCTAAACAATGCAATCTTTGGAAAAACTATGGAAAATGTAGATAATAGAAGAGATATAAAGTTGGTCACACATTGGGAAAATCATCGTAATAGCATCGGTGTGGGAGCACTAGTAGCTCGTCCAAATTTCAAGAGTTGTTCCATATTTAACGAAAATCTTGCAGCTATCCATTTAGGAAAAGTTAGGGTACATTATTTCAAGCCAATATACGTGGGATTCTGTATATTAGACATATCTAAAATAGTAATGTATGATTTTTTTTATGGTTTTCTTAAAAAGCAGTTCAACGATAAAGTATCTATGCTTTACTGTGATACAGATTCGCAAATTTTGAAAACTCATACAGACGACTTCTATGAATTTATGAGAAATAATATCAGCGAGTTTGATACTTCAAATTATAAACAAAACAATGAGTTCAAAATTCCAGTCAATGACTCTATTCTGGGTAAAATGAAAGACGAATTTCCAGAAGACCCTATAATAAGTTTTTACGGAACAGGTGCGAAAGCATACTATATCAAGTCAGTTAAGGGAGAAATGAAAAAAGCAAAGGGTGTTAAAAAAGCAGTAATACAAAATCAGTTATGTGGTAATGATTATAAGCATATAATAGAGAATGGTGGTCTGATTTTAAGAAAAATGAATACATTCAAAAGTAGGCTGCATGATGTATATACAGAAGTCAAAAATAAAGTAGCTTTAGCACACAACGATGATAAAAGGTTTATAATTCCAAATACAACAAAAACTTTACCCTGGGGGCACTCTGACATTGAATTTTACCAAACAGACCCCACAACGAATGTAAAATATGCTATCGATGCTATTAATGAGATGACAACGCGCGAAGCTCCTGAAGATGGTAATTTGGATCTACTTATACAATTAATGTTAGCCGAAGTTTCTAGATATTAGATTTAAGTTACTGTACGCTTGTAAAGTAGGATAGTATTGAATAAATGCTTGAAGAATAAAGTTGGCCATTTTATTTCAACTTTTGCGCCTAAACTGACACTACTCATCACCAACATCATATTCAGTGGCAAACGACATGACTACAGTTGTTGTAGATATTCAAGGATATCATATCGAATCAAAATTTGTTCCAAAAGAGATAGCATTTAAGAAAGATGGAATATTGTACCATTACATTGTTAAACCTATGGTTCACTTCAGTAGACTGAACGTGAAAGACCAGAGAACTGTTAAGTTTGTGGAAAAGTATAATCATGGTATTAGATACAAAGCAGGAAATACAGATGGTAACCAAATAATGAAAATAATCAAGCATCACGTTAACAACGGTGATATAGTCTTTCTGAAGGGCCATCAAAAATATATCTATCTACTCAAATCTGTTGCTGAGCTGAGCTTAGAAAACGTGGAGATAGTGAATTTGGAGACCGACAATGATATCCAGCTTAACGTGAACTTGAACAGAGAATCAATATGTGATGATGTAATAAGGTGTAATTATCACTCCCAAAACAGAAACGGTAGGTGTGCCTTGAGTGTTTGCACGATGATTGATTTGTGGATAAGGAGATACCGTTCAACCATCAAAGAGCAGAAAGGAAATCTTCATTTACTACAAGACGACCAATATTTTTGAATTCCAAGTTACATTACTAATGTTATTTTGTTGAATAGGTTGTATTAGTATTCCAATATATTCATCAGAAAAATATCAGACTGTTTCATTTAATACATACCACGATACATGCCAAAGTGTATAGGGTGGCTCATATTGAAGTTTTGTTAGCAAAATTAATTCATTTCTCGAAGTATAAAAATTAACCTTATTCAAGAAATGTTGTTACAGCCAGACGTGTAAGAAACACAGGGATTACCGAAAACGTCTGGCAACATGGCAGTAGATATGGCAGGGTTTTGGGGGCTGTCCCTCATTCCCTCCACTCAAGCGATTCGACCTATTAAAGTAGTGGGCGGATACCTCTATCCCACTCTTCCTTCTAACCAATCAAAAATGGGGAGAGGGCGATCAGCAAGCGATTAGGGTAGGAGTTTAAGGCATAAAACTGCTGGTCGGAACCAGGAGAGGTCATTCTGTTTAGCTTTCGATAACAGACAAGCAGCTACAGCCACCTTCCAGCAACAAGCGACTAATTCGAGGATGTCTGCAAAGATGAATGTAAGTATAAATAATTTGGGTATAATTTGAGGGACTGCTCTGCCAACTGTTGGCAATGATATACGTTTCTAAGCATTTTTTTCTTTTATTGTTACAGATGACCACCGATGCCCTGTACCATTCCGACGATGACGACTTCCAACCTTCACCAGCTAAGCGACCAGCACCGCAACCATCCGCCTCCGTGGCGGGGCCAAGCCCGACCACTAGGAAAAGGACGGCGCCGGTGAAGGTAACGACTGGCACAAAACGCCAGAAGAAGGAAGGTAGCGCTTCCGAAAATAAATTGGTTGCGAAGCAATCAAAGCCTTTGAGGAAGACGAAGGAAAGCCGACCGTCGACTTCGATGCCGCAAAAGAAGCGAAAAGAGGGTGCTAGAATGAAGTCGTGTAAGTCAGCATACAAGACTTACGCGGCTCAATACCAGCAATATGAGCCCTTCCTTTTCACTTCAGTTGCTGCACCGGAGTCGACAGTGGATTTCTCGTTTCTTAACGAGGCCCCGATTACGACGGATCCAAGTTGTTTTCGCAAGTCACCTATCCGGGTGTTGGCTGGACTTGAGGAGCCTGGTGTGGTGTCGTCGTCGATAACTCCACCGGAACGGTGTCAAGCAAAAATTGTGGTTCATGAAAATTTGCTAGTCACCGCTCCAGTAGAATTATCAACGAAGGCACCTTCAGAGCCCGATGAAAGACCGTCAACCCCGGAGCGGTATCGTACACCCTCACCGACGCCATCCCGTAAGCTGCCAGCTACACCGAGGACGCCGAAGATACTAGCGACCGAACCGTCCCAGGAGTCGCTAGCATCTTCGGCATCTAAGGAGAGCGGCAGCTCTAGCAGTAGTGGTTGTAGTGGTAGTAGTAGTAGTAGCAGCAGTAGCAGTGAGAAAGTGGCTACTACGAATGAAACCACTATGCTTGGCCCACTAGTGTCCTTCTATGCTGGCCAACTGCAAAAGGTCGAAAGGGACCTGCAGAAGGCGGAGGCGGAAAAAATGCAGTTGTCCGAAGAAGTGCAGTCGCTGCAGACGCTCGTTGACTTAAAACGAACCGTCGTCGAGGAAAGGCAGCGACTGCATGAGCGTCTCCAGCAGTTGGACCAGCGTTTGGCAGAGATGGATGGTGCGGAGCAAGCTGGTGAAAATATGAAGGAACGGGAGCGGATCGTTGGGGAAAGGGTAGCGCATCTGAAAGGAAAAAAGGAAAAACTGGTGGGACGGATGGCTACGGTCATAGCTTATGAAGATGACCCTATCTGTCTGTCCCAATCCCAGTAGTTTTTTTATGTATATATTTTTTCCTTTGTTTTTCCTTTGTTAACTTGTAGATATTTAGAGTTAGTTGTATGTATGTATATATTTTTCCATTTAGAATTAGCATTATGTATTTATTTTTATTTAGTTTGATATTTTTCATAGTTAATAAATTAAAATGTATATTTGTGGAAAAATACAACAAAAAAAAACAATTTAGATTTTAAAAAAAATTTGTAAAAAATGTTGAAATTTAGGTATTTATTTGTATATAGGGGTTAGTGATTTGTGTACATTTTTATATAATAGTAGTAATGTACAAATGTATTTTTATGTATATCTTATAATTGAGAAAATATATAAAACAAGTTTTAGTTGATGAAAAAGTATTTGTGAAAAAAAGTGTCTTTAAATTTTGTATTCATTTGTATGTAGTTGTTAGATATTTCTGTAAATTTTTCTAGAATAGTAGTAATATACAAATGTATTTTTTGATCATAATAACTTTTATGTATCTTATAATTCAAAAATAAAGAAATTGAAATAGATATATATCGATTCTGAAATCTAGTTTATTTCTGATTAATAAATGAGAAAAAAATATGCAAAAAAAAAATTGTTTATGAAAAAAAATATTTGTGAAAAAAAGTTCGTAAGTATTTGACAAAAACAAATAGGTTAGTTTATGAAAAATATTTGTGAAAAAAATTATAGGTTGGTTTCTAAGACAACAGGTTAGTGCGTAGTCTCCAATTACACATAGTGCTTACTGGGTCGTGCTAAGTTTCGGTAAAGGTGGAGGTTAGGTCGACTGCTGCGCCGTCGACTAACATCGACACGGGCGGTGGGTCGACGGCTCCGCCGTCGACCCACCTTATCTCGCCGCGCATGCAAAGGCGAGGCGGCGCCGAGCCTTTGTATGCGCGGCTCGGCGGCTTCGCCGTAGCATGTGCCGCCGCCGTGCCGGCCCATAGAGCCGGCGGCACATGCTGCGGCGAAGCCGCCGAGCCGCGCATACAAAGGCTCGGCGGAGGCCCATTTTGACGCATTTTGAGGGGCAAATGTGATCTTCAAGGGTCCTTCAAAACGGTAGTTTTTTCAGAAAAAAGACTGAAAAAAAAACGTTAGAAGCATGAAAAAATCGAGATAGACAAAATTGTAAGACTGATAAAAAAGTACACCACTAAATAAAATTTTTAGAAAGATCCTTCATTGGTGAAGCCGCCCACGCTCGATGAATTTTTTTCTGTCACGGTGGTAAGGTTTTTGAATAAAGTACGATTTAAAAAAAAACAAGTTTATTGGTTGATACAAACAAAAAATCTCTTTATAATTCACAAAAATAGCGCCTCATATCTCCTCCTCGCTATCTACAGGAAAAGGTAATTCCACTCTCTGGTTTTCTGGACCATCCGGACGATCAGGATCATCATCGTCGCTGTTATCAGATGAGCTGTCAATTGTAAACAGCAGGAACCCCAGTGGCTGTCTTGTGGAGTCGCACGGTCCATCGTCCATCGGTGACCTCGCCACCGCCCAATGTGATTGGTCGGGTAACTCACCATCAGGAACCGCAGTCTCGATACTCCATATGCTGGAGTTATCATTGTCGTCATCTAACCAAGACGTTGAGTCGCAAGGTCCGTTTGACTCTGTAGTCATTTCGCTGCTAAATGTGTTAATTCGTCACTTGATTGTACAGTATGATTTTCATTGACAAGAACTCTCGTTTTTATGTTTCTAGTTCCCCACACTAAAGCCCCCTCCATACCTCCTCCCCTCTTCATCTATACATCTTTAGAAGTAAACTTAGTGTGTTATTGGATGGAACGTCGATGGCATTGGTGGGTGGGTACTTATATGCGTGCCCCAAACCAAGACACAATAATCTCACAAACGCTCAAGGCGCATTTACCGTTTCTGTTAGCACACTGGCACTCATGCTTCATACTATTTTCAAGTATCACCAATTACTAAGTTACTGAGCGCTTATTGATAGAACAAGTAATTGTATTATTATATGAGGGGATGGATATAGAAAGGAAAAAATATTGCTTCTTTTTTATTTCATTCATTATTTATTTTATTCAAGATGAACATTACTTTATACATCGAAAAAAGATAAAACAGTTTCTTTTTCTTCATTCAATTTTGTCCTTTTCTGTTCAGATTTCATACTAAGAGTATCAATCCTCTTCTGACAATCATCTAACTGTCGCTTCCTTTTATTTCTGCACTCCTTGACACGTTTTCTTTCTTCATCTAACTGCTTTATTCTTTCATCATCCGCTGCCTGGGCTGCCTGAAGCTTGTCACAATGGGCCATCTCCTCTGCCAATTTCTTTTCTGCACTTATTATTTCAGCTTTAATTCGCTGAATACTACTTCTCAACGCATCCCTCTTCTCGTCGAAGTCGTCCATTGGAGGTTGCTTCGATTTAAGTAGTGTTTCTCTTAAAATGTTGCTAACTGGTTTGGATGCTGCCTGTTTCGACTTTCTCACTGCTGGCACTGTTGACGCTGTACCCGTTGATGTTCTCGCTCCATCTCCAACTACTGGCGGCATCGATGCTGCACTTGTTGATGCTATCGCTGCATCTGTTGATGCTCTTGGTACATCCATATCTATTTCTACTACCGCATTAGCATCCTCCGCGATTCTCCGGTCTGGCTGCTCCACATGAATAAACTCGTGAAGTTCATCCTGGACTTCTACTGCCAACTGTGTAAACTGCACCCCGTCACTCTGCAGTTCCTCCAGAATGGCTTGCAAGCAATCGCCACTAATAGCGTCTTCGTTCTTTGTTGGTTGGTTGGCCATGATGATGTACGTAATATGTAGTGTTTTCTACGGAACAGTATGATTCTTTGAAGACTGTAGAACTGATAAACCATTGAAAGTAGACTTGTATTTATACAGAAAACACTCTACACGACAGTAGTAAAATCTAAGAGGGGGAACATTGAAATACTGATATGGGTGGTGTACGTGCAGCTGTTTAACGATGTACACTATAATAGACCAATGAGAGGACTGGTTGAAATGTATCACAACCAATAAGCGTTTATGGGCGGATTCACTTACAGTTCGGTCAATAACGATGTCCGTTAGAAGCCACCGATATCGATGCTACATGGCAGTAGTAAAATCTGAGAGGGGACCATTGAAATATCAATATGGGTGGTGTAAGTGCAGCTGTTTAACGATGTACACTGTAATAGACCAATGAGAGGACTGGTTGAAATGTATCACAACCAATAAGCGTTTACGGGTGGATTCACTCACAGTTCGGTCAATCACGATGCGCGTTCGAAGTGGCTGATATCAATGCGCGCATGCGTTGTCGGCGCGTATAGCGAAATGTTCTCTATTTCCACTAATAATCTTACGTACACCAGCTGGCAAGTAGGCGGATCTTCTTTTTTTTTGCTTTCTTTAACGATATACACTGATGGGGGAAGACAGTAGAGGAGGGAGGCTTACCTACCTGGAACTGTATAAATATGATGGTGAAATGAGAGTTCTTCAGTGCAGTTCTGCTACCGCTACTACTACTACTACTATACTACCGCTACTACTACTATTTTGAAAATGGAGTATTCGAGGAAGTTGATCCCCTGCCCGTACAATGGTGAACATGAGGTGCGGCGTGGGACAATTGGGGACCATTTGCTGGTTTGCCCTTTCCGGGGTTGTGGTCCGGTGAATTGGCCACAATATATTGCTACCTATCTAAGTAAAGGTAAGTTTCCTCATTTCACTATATATCCCTACACGAGCAAGCTATCAAATGACAACTAGTTTATAACAGAATAATCCAAAATTTACAGTTGTTCTACAAAATATCTCTTTATTTGCAGAGCCATCCACCCAGACAGGAAGCCATAAGGAAGCCGAGGCCAGCAACCCCACCACGCCACCGCAGGACCCATCGAAGTACGGACTAGTGCAATGTCCGCGTGTTGCAGCGCATTGGGTCAAACCTACGTCGATGGGAATGCACCTCCTGCGGTGTGCCAAGAACGTGCTGCCTACCAAGAACGTGCCTACCACGCCACCACAGCATCACCTCGCAAGCCGGAGAGATGTGGAGGTTCAGCCTGAAGGTACATAATTCGTTTCTGCGACAAAAACTTTTTTTCTTTTTTCATATATCTTGCACATCTTTATCCTAGAAGTCACAGAAAATTGATCTCTACTAAACATCATTGTATTAATTTTGCACTGATACAATCATATTGTATAACTCTAAATTTTAAATAAATCAAGCCACACAAAAATTCTTCAGTACATCCACATAGATTTTCAACCTTCTGAATCTTACCCACATTCACATAAATTACAAAACCATATTTTCTATTGTTTCAGAAAACTGGGATGATGATGATTATCCCACGTATAGGCCGAATCTCCAGAACAGAGAAGTAATCCGGGATCCTCCCCCTTGCCTCTCCAAGAGGGAGAGAAAGCTGTGGAGGAGAAGCGAGGTGGTGCGCTTCAACAATATAACTAAATAATTTTTATCTTAGGTTAGGTGTATTTTATGTATTAGAGATTAAGGTAGAATTAAATAATAAAAGTAAATTGAAAAAACTGCTATTTTATTTCCAAAAGTATCGAAACAAATATACACATTGAAATTATTACTGCTAAACATAGTCTGCGCTCCGTCATATCAATCATCACAGTACATCTGCAGCGTCTATCCAGGAATTCTTGTTCTTTTGGAAACCTAACCATTTTACAAAGAGCTTGTTTCCTCTCCTTTTTAAGACTTTTTCAATCAAATACTCATTTGGAAACTGTGTTTTTCTTAGCTCAGCTTCATAGAAACAACCGCTTATTGGTCGCCGATCCATATCTTCTAGCATATATGTGACCGGATCTGTAATATTAACTTTGCGTATTTTGAAGAGCTCCGTGGAATAATTCGGAGTGTAACCTTTTTCAAATACACCTTTATATCTGCTTATTCTCACAACGTCTCCAAGATTAAGTTTGCTTTTGCCAGCAACCTTTGGATTGCGATACGCACTCAATCGAGTGTGAACATTAATTTCAATAGGGGCCAATCCAGTTGTTCGATGTATTCTATTGTTATATACGTTAGTGATATCATCCAAAATAGTGATCCATGTGTAACTTCCTCTTGCGGAAAATTCTTTGAACAGAAGGTGCTTTAGCGAACGGATAGCCCTTTCAGCAATTGCGGCCTTCTTTGTACTGTATGTGGAATAATGGTTAATTCCATACTTGTTCATGAGAGAAGCAAATTTTCTGTTGTAAAATTCGGTTCCATTATCTGTTTGTAGATTAATTGGATAATATCCTGCGTCCCTTATGATATCGCCCATTGCTGTCGTTACCGTTACCATATCTTTCTTCTTGATTGGTCTACACCATAGGAACTTAGAATAGCAGTCAATGACTACCAATATGTATCTATATCCATTATTTTCTTTATGGAAAGGTTGCATTTCCGCTAAATCAGCTTGCCATAAGTCAGCGAAACCTTTTATGATAGTTTTTCGACGGCGAAAGTTCTTCCGAACTGCCCTGTGTAACTCTTCTGCTATGCCACGTTTTGTTGCGCTGTTAATTGACATATCTACATGTAGAGGTCTGACTCAGGTGATTGTAGAACAGAAACTGATCATTAATCATGAAAAATCTACTGGTCTATGGTCTGAGTTGATTTAAAGTGTAGCCTGCAAGCCACGCTGGTAAAACAGGGCCACCTTCAACATCGAATTCCCTTTTGACTTCACTAGCTAATTTCTGGCAAAAATTATATACAACCTCTAGTTGCTCTAAAATGGATATCAAATTGGTTGTTAATACATCAATCTTTTTCTCAAGGCCATCACTCAATTCTAGCGTTTTGCTATTCACCATACTTTCAAGCATATCAGTGGTACTTTTTAGTTTTTTTTCAACATACTTTATATGAACAGAGTCATTTTCATCTGTAGGATCACCAACATTCTTTAACTGCTTTCCATTGATATCATAATTTCCAGTTTGTGTAAGTTTAAAACCAATACCTGGAATACCACGTACAGTTGTATGCTTAGAACTGCGACGACCAAACTTATCTATCGTATTGTGCATCGCTACGAAAGCGTTATACTATTAGTGGGATCTTTCAACTTGCAAATATATACCCCAAAATTAGCGTATTACGCCCTCTTCACGCAATTCTTCTATTATAGATAAAATTTCGTTATCGTGGTTTGTGTGACCCGCGGATTTTGAGCTGTATAGCAATTTCAGTCGATCAATCAGCTCGTTGATGTCGTTCCAATACACAAAGTCGCGTTTATTAGTGTTAAATATCTTATACTTAGGTATCTTCATTTGTGTATGTCCCCTACCAACTCTGGCTCTCAAATGCATGGGGGATGATGTAGATAGGATATTAAATAATTTATTGAAATACTCAGATCCGTCGACATTGTAAATATTAAGAGGTGTGTAATCTTTGCGAAGTACATTAGTTAGATTCAATATGGACCTGAATGTGTGTAGAGTTTTCGAGTCGGAGTTTCGTGTATCTCCTACAAACATCATATCTAGTAAGTGTGGGGATATTTTGAATTTACTAGTCTTATCACCCGATGATAAATGAACCGCCTTATCATCAAATTCCACTTCATGTACACCCATTAACAGCTTCTGTGATTGTGGGTCGATCCTTACATTATAAACACTTCCATAGGCCGGATGTCCTGCTCTCAAATTATCTATATGACTTTTCAACACCTCAGCAACTGCCTCTCTATCCACACTTGAATTAGCTGTAGATACATACTGAGTGACTGAATCTCTTTCCCTCTCATTAATTGATGATGGTGTATCAGGTAACTCCTTTATTGGTGTTATACCGGAAAAAGCAGCGGAAGTCAAATCTTCGAATCTCGGCCCTTTTGGTGTGCTAGTAGAGGGAAGGGTTTGATTTGGATATGTAGATGGTGGTTTTTTAGGAGTGCTCGTAGGACCAACATTTTGAATTGGCTGTTTCGGTAGCGTAGGATTGGATGCATTTGCTATTGTCTTCAACTGTTTTGTAATAGGCTCATATATCTGTTCCAATGAAGTGTTACCGATTTCGCGGGCTTTCCTTACATAGTTGAATTTTCTCCGCACTGACTCTGTTGCATTAACTAATTCTTTTTTTAGAGCTACCTCATCATTGCTCTGTTGTTGTTTCATTCTGGTATATGTAATGTTGCCACTGTGATGTATGCTGATTGCAGTCTCACATTCAATTGATGATATTATTAGTCTTGCAGTGGATTTATGAAGCTATCGAATCCCTTCCGGTACCTGCCGTTTCTTATTTCTCTATCTTTGTCGATAACTAGGAATCCATATTTATCCCTCCAACATATTGCACACATATCTTGAAATTGCTTAAAAGTTACATCGGGAGCCACATGGTCAGAGAAAACATGTGATAAATTTGTATTATCGACCTTAAACAAAACTATCAGGTTTGCGTTGTCTCTAATCACTCTTTTCGGTACCCAACTGTAACTTTGCACACAGTAAAAGCAATCCACACCTTTGTGTCGCCCCATACTGAAGTATTCTCGTATAGCATTTTGATTCTCACATATCACATCATCAAAGATAAAAACTGAGTTTGGTTTGGCTTCTGACGGTGGTGGAACTTCGGAATTATTAGCAAATGCATAATATCCTAGTCCATCTATCGAACTCATTACTTTTTCAATGAATGCGTACTTGGGTTGGTTGAGCGACTTTGAAAAAATATATAAGTTCTCAAAAAACAGCCCATTCGGATGTAACAGGAGAGATACTAGTACATTGGTTTTTCCACAGTTTGATGGTCCAACTATAATACATCGAATTGTTGATGGTAGTAGTACCCCATGTCGACGACGAGAAGTATTATTTTCCGGATCAGTAACATTGACATCTATATTGCTAATGTCTAATTCCTGGTCCTGTTTTGTCACCTTCATCGTTCAACGACTTGACCATATATAAGCTGCAGTTGTTTATATGTGTTTTATTTAAATGCCGCTACTTCTTGAGAGAAGGTGTAGTAGCATCTCCAAAACTGGTGGTGGAATTGTTAATAAGTTGATAAATAAGCTGCCATTCGAAGCACATTTGCCTTTTTATCAGTATTGCGGCCCGGGTACTCGATTGGAAGAAAGGATCGCACTAGGCCAAAAAGGAATAAATAGATTAGACGCGGCCTGCTTACAACACGACCTTGCATACCGCAAATCCGATTTAGCTACAAGACATAAAGCTGACTACCAACTTGAGCAAGAAGCTTGGAAACGAGTCAAATCAGCTGACGCGAACCTTGGAGAAAAAGCAGCTGCTTGGTTAATTACAAATATTATGAAGGTCAAACGACGCACTGGAATGGGTCTTGCAACATTACGTGGACGGAATAAGAAGAAATGCATGCGTGAAAAATCGAGGAAATTAGTAGGTGTAAAACATCGTGCAGGAATGGGTTATGCATCACGACGACGAGGGCAGAATAAAAATAATATACGTAGGAAAATGAGGAAGGCTATAAAGAAGGTGCACTTTGGTTCAGGAATACTAAACAGAGTTCGCAAAAATATGAAACATTTTTCGAACCACAAGCAAGATAACAGTGTGCTAAGAAAAGCAACATCTGCTGCATTATTAGCTACCCGGAAGTATATCAAGTCCATTGGGGGCAAACGGCATATTCGTCTTCCGCGAGTTATACCTATCCCCAAAGTAGGTGGAATTCTTCCTTTGATTCCAATTTTTGCCGGTCTCTCAGCATTAGGTAATCTCGCTGGGGGTATTGCAAATATTGTTAGGTCCTCTAAAGCAGTTAATTCAGCACGACAAAGGAATACAACTGATTCAACATCTACTTCTGGTATAAGTAAAATTGGAAACGGTATATATTTGAAACCATACCGCAAAGGATTTGGTTTGTTTGTTAAACCTAGGACTTCAAAAAACTTTTAAAAACCCTACCCCAACGACCGCTTACAGATAATGACCTTGTGTATTACGCTAAAAAGCTAGAAATACCATATTTCAGAGGGATTTTTATGCGTGATGATCTGCCTAAGCAAGGTCCACTGAGGAATGAGTCAGCCATCATTAATTTAGACAGCAAGAGTGGGGATGGGTCACACTGGGTTTCATATATAAAACGCGGAGTGGTGGTATATTATTATGACAGTTTCGGCAACCTACCGCCAACCAGCGAACTGGTGAAATATTTCCTCAAAAAATCTAAGAAGATTCAGATCCTGTATAATCACAGACGACAGCAGAACTTCAATACCTTTTGGTGCGGGCACCTGTGTCTACGATTTCTTTCTGAAGAGAAGCAAAAATCTGTGAAAAATGGATCGTGAAACACTTAAAAAGATGAGCAATTCCCTTAAAGCATTTTCAAGAGAAAGAAGCCTGTTGAACATGACACAAGAAGAACTTGCCCACATACCCAAAGAAGTACTGATGGTATGTACACCTAACGAAATAGCACTTGTATGGAACAAACTGCCATTGCATTTGAAGGAAGATGTGGATATACAACGATTCCAGTTCTGTTGGGAGCACTATAATACACACCAGAACGGAGATGAAGCAGACGGGCCGCCACCAAGAAAAATATTTTGTTGTTACTGTAATTTGCAAGATATCTCTATGACAAGCAGTAATGAGTCAAACAAGTGTTGTAATCAATAAAATTTTGAATATATAAAAGTGTTATTTTTTTTGTATCACCGCAGTCATGTCTTATACATTTACCTTGACGGGTTATGACAGTGTGCTGTCTGCTAGTTTTTATCCGCCAATAGAGCTGGATACCAATGCGCAGTACGGATTGGGGCTAATAGGTTTTTACTCCTACAACTCAATATTCAATGTTCATGAGGGTAATAATCTAATTGTGTTTAAACAACCTTCAGATGATTCTCAGATGAATATTACATATATTCCACCAGGCACCTACGAAATCGATGAACTCAACATATATCTACAAAAGATAATAAAGTCCATAGTTCGATACAAACATAATGTTACAACTGACGAGCTGTTTTGTCTGAAGGCCAACAACAATACAATGAAATGTGAATTATATTCAATATATGATGTTGATTTATCTTTCCCTAACTCAATTGCATCTTTGATTGGATTTGAGCCGGAGGTTTTCGAATGCAACAAAAAACATATATCAACCTTACCAGTTAATATAACGACAGTCAGACTAATAAAGGTCGACTGCGGATTGATATCTGGCGCCTACCACAATGGAAGTGAAATGCACACTCTGTATGAATTCGACATAGACGTTGAGCCTGGATTCAAATTAACAAAGGAGCCACAGAATGTAATATATATGAGCGTTATGCCTAGTGGTCGTCAGTTTATCGATAACATCACACTGAAAATTTTGGATGACGAGGGAAATCTGATTAACTTCCGTGGTGAAAAAATTATCGTTAAATTGGAATTGCGTCGGTTAGCTTGAGCAAACTCCACAATTGAATAGGATGGGTTTTCTATATAACATAGGTGCACAACAATTGAAAAAAGTCGATAAAGCCCTTACAAACAACCATAAAATACGAAGAACACATAGGAATAACCTTATTCGTCATTCGTCAGCTGCCAAAGGCACAACGTCGAAGCTATCACTACAAAATCGTAAGTTTCTGGAGTCTATAGGACTAAAGCTAACTGAAAAATATGGTTCTGCACGTATCAAGTGAGAAGCTGGATGTTTTTGAGGAACCGATTTTGGATCACTCCTTAGCAAGTTTACATGAATACACATACAAGCCGTATGGTTCACCATATTTCAAGAATTCTGACATTGTTCATATACCAATCAACTTCCAAGATCTCATTTTAAATATTGCTGACAGTTACATTTTCATCGAAGGAACGTTTACTCCAAGTGATGCCACGAAGTCCTGCTATCTATCTAACAATGCTCTGTCTTTTCTGTTTGATGAAATTTCTCTACATATGGGTGGTGAAAAAGTTGTCATTGTACGAAATCCTGGAATAACGTCAACAATGAAAACAATGATCTCTCATGGTAAAAGTGCCGCCCATTCACTATTATGTACAGGATGGGGCTTAAATGAAGACAATTCAGCGATATGGGATTCAACTAGTAAGGTCTTCAGTGGTAGAATACCTCTAAAACATATAATGGGATTTGCTGAGGACTATAAAAAAGGAATTCTAAACATAAAACAAGAGCTTGTATTAGTCATTGCAAGATCCTTTAAGAACTGCTTTGTCGGTGAATGTGACGCAGAGCTATCAATATCAAAGATTGAATGGAAAGTCCAACAGATTGTTCCTGAAGACCGCTACAAGGTCAAACTTCTACAGAGACTAAACAAAAGCAGTTTGAGTTCAAGGATTAAGGTGGCATTTCGCTCTTGGGATTTGTATGAACTACCATCACTTCGCTCAACATCAACAGACGTCTGGGCAATTCGAACAACCAACAAGCTAGAGAGGCCTTTGTTTGTTATCGTTGGATTTCAAGACTCAAAATTAGCAGAAGATCCTAAGAAGGACATCACTAAGTTCATTCATGCCAACATAAACTCGATTCGATTGAAGCTGAATAACCAGGTATACCCATATGAAAGGTGGAACCTGGATTTTGAGAAGAAGCTAAACACTGCGGCTTACTATGCATTTGAGAGCTTCCAAAGTGCGTATTACAACAAGGGAATGGCAGAACCATTATTCAATATTAAGGAGTTCAATGATAACCCACTATTTGTAATCGACTGCAGTCATCAACCTGATAACCTTCAGCTGTCAACTGTGGATATATCGTTGGAATTTGAAACCAGAAAATCTTCTTTCCCAGCTAACACTAAAGTGTATGCATTAATCATTCACGATTCTTGTATTAGTTACAACGCTTTTGATGGATCTATTCAGAATGGACTTATTCATTCATATTAAATGTATTTTGATTTTTATTATAGCTGTCATGGCAAAAATAAAACACTTTTAATACATTTGTTTTTTTATTTATGCATAAATGATACAGAAGTGAGCCGGATGCGTACAAATGTCATTCTTTATCTACGAAACTATATTTGGTAATTATATGTTGAGGTAAATATTCCTCTATTGCATACAAAAATGGTTTGAGTTCATTACTAATCATCCCATCACATAGTTGATCGATGGTACATTCTTCACGTAAATATTGTCTGCATAACTTTTCCCCTTCTTCATATTTCCTGATTAGCATCCTCTTCCGTTCGACCTCTTCATCATCCCAGCAGATACTCAAGTCATAGACCGTGGAATGTTCCTCATCGAAAATCAAATCTACCAATTGACATGCAATTCTCTGGATGGCTGTACGTAGATCTTTTGCTTCAGGCCACCCCATTGCTGAATACTGCATCCACATTGTATAATGGGAATGAAAAGTTAGTCTGCTTCTGAAACAAACAGAACGTCTAATACCAACTAGGTGCAAATAAATGTTTTTATCTCGAATTTACCTTCTACATATCGCGGGTCCAATACATGGGAGTAACCATTATATTATTTATACCCAACACAATCTGTACTACCTCATCATCAAATATATTATTGTTGAATATAATCAAATTTCATCAAACATTTGGAGCGCGCGCCTGGTGTTTTAGGTGAACTTTGACCAATATATGTTAGTGAATATTTATTTTGAGATTCATTTATCTCTTTAATCACTGCTTCAGACATATGCTCCGATACTCTTTTAGGTAACCATACTTTGAACTCATTAGCATCATCTTCTAATAGTGTTGCTACTAGACATTCACCAAATTTTGATTTGACGGGTGACAGATTCTTAATTGTATGGGCTTTGTTTACAGTTAGTGAAGATAAAGTTCTGAAAAGTATTTTGTTATCGAGTTCACAGTTGATTTTATTGTTAATTTCATGCAATTCAGAGGTAGCGACAGACATTGTTTAAAGAAAAAACAAATAATGTTACTGTTGGATAAATAATATAAAAAGGGTGCTCACCAAGTTATATCTGTACACAATATACTTCGGGACTATACTCTGATCGTCTCTCGACTTTTACTGATCACTAGCCCGTTATTACACTATTTATACAGATACCTTCAAGGTCAAAATACGTCACCGTGCATTCTTCTCAAAACCATCAAGCCTCGTAAGAAAATCATACAACTGATCTCAAGGCTATCCACACCCTATCTGAGTGACCTCCAGGGAGGATTGCAATTGGCCCCACGTCAAATCTCGAGGTTATCCACCACGTCAAATCTCAAGGTTATCCAGTCAATAGTCACATTCAAGGACGTTCAAAATAAGCAGCTATACACTAACACAAAAAAAACTCAAGGTTACACAAACAACCAATTCAAACACTAACAACAAATATTTCAAAATCGTTATCTATAGGCACAATGTAAACCGAAAAAACTCAAGGTTACCCAACACCCCACTGAAACAAGCCCTTCAGATACGATCACATTTGAAAACACAACGTTACAAAATGACCTTCAGGGAGGATCAGAATCGGCACCTATAAGAAAAGCCCACGTCACATCTCAAGGTTATCCACACCCCATTTAAATGACCTTCAAATGACCTCGGGAGGATCAGAATCGGCATATCTATACTACTGACGGCTTTTCCTCTTCTTTCCATAGCATCAATGCCGGGGTTCCGCAGGGATCGGTATTGGCTCCGACATTGTTTCTGCTTCACATTAATGATCTACTCTCTAGCACTACAGACCCAATCCACAGTTTTGCAGATGACAGTACGCTGCATGCAGACATCATGAGCAATAGACCGATCCCTGTGGTCGAGCTGGAACGCAGAAGATTGGCAGTGGCAGCTCCACTTTCGAAGGATCTCGATATCATGACCGCTTGGTGGCTTAAGAATATGGTTAAATTTAATGCCTCCAAGACCCAGTATTGTACACTATCAAACAAGAAGTGCCCAAGCCAACACCAGCGTCTAATGAACAACCAGGCTCTGCCAAGGAGTCACTCATTCAAGCTGGTAGGAGTCAACATTACAGAAAATCTGATCTGGCACGGACACGTCGCGTCAATTGCAACAGCTGCTGGTAAAAAGCTTGGGTACCTATTTAGAGCCAGAAAGTATTTCTCACCATGTAACCTCCTCACGCTATATAAAGCCCAGATAAGACCTTGCCTGGAGTATTGCTCTCAAGTCTGGGGAGCTGCTGCCCCTACTACCCTGTCTATACTAGATGCCGTCCAGAGAAGGGCAATTCGACTAACTGGCGATTCGGCCTTAACGCGCTACCTTCAGTCACTTTCTCACCGGCGTTTGTTGGTGACCTCTCACTCTTCTACCGATATTCCAACAGAGTCTGCTCCTCTGAGCTATCCTCTATCGTTCCGCCGATCACTGCACCTATCAGATGTACCCGTGCGACCGCTGCATCTCATCCTAAGACTACATCAAGAACTGAGCGGTACAACCGCACATTTATTCCCAGGGTGTCCAAGGCTTGGAATGGACTACCAGAAGATGTATTTATTGGACCTGCGGGTATTGGCCCATTCAAATCTCGCGTTAACAAACTTCCCCTAACATAACCTTTTCACAGCAGCCGCGGTACTCTGATATTTAGGCTCTGCCTGCGCGGTCTGCTCAGTTATATAAAAAAAGACAAGAACATCGGTTTTCTTTCTGAGAAAATTTGCTTGATGGGAAAGTTATGATCAATTTGAGCCAATAAGATTTCAATACTTATTCTGAAGAAATATGCTCTGACTAAGAATATAATTTTCTTCACAACTATTGGTGTGAGAAGTAAAATGAAACTGAATGTTATCAAGCCCAACTGTTTAGCGCCGGTCCTGCAAGTCGTTATTAAAGACCGTCCAGCCGAAACATCTACCTTTTGGTAATACGGATTTATATAGCACTAAACAAAACAGCATTAGGTACTTGACGATTGTTATTCCAAAGACTAAGTAATTTTGGATTCAAAGAGAAACTCAGAAAATGTAAACGGAATTCCAAATTAAAGCGTAACAGTTGACAATATAGGCAGAGCGAAGGATATTGGCCTCGGCAGCAGCCACAAAAATATTATCTTGGGTCAGGTATACACCAACATACGAGGGGGGTTCCATATGTACCCAGCCTGACCTAGAGATGGTAGTAGTTGATGAAAACGATTACTGTATTATGCCGGTGTTCCACTAAACGGACAGTTGAGTTTATGTTTCGAGTCAGGCTGGCGGCGGTGCAACGCACCGCCTGTTTGGCCATCACTGGTGCCATGTCTACCACATTAACGTTAGCCATGGAGACCCTTCTAAACTTAACACCTCTGCACATTGAGGTGGAAAGAGTTGCAAAAGTGGTCGCCTACAGACTGCTATCAACCGCCACACTTGACAAAACGGAACTAGGTCCAGACACAACGGGTATAATGGGTGAAATTGCCCATCATCATGTACTCGGAATGGTCTTGGACTATATGGTTCCCCAAGCGCATATAGAGCGATCCTATAACGTCCCTTTCCCAGGCAGGGACGAATGGAGGAGGGACGCTTTTATATCACCCTCTGATCTTGCGCTATTTACTGATGGCTCCAAGTCTGAGCTGGGGGCAGGAGCGGGAGTAGTGGATACCAATCCAAGAGTTGAAATTTCAGTCAATCTTGGGAGGTATACCACTCTTCCAAGCAGAAATGATTGCCATAGAGCTGGGAGTCAGGGAACTAATCAAAGGCCCCTGACAAACAGATCTATAAAAATCCTTTCAGACAGCCAGGCTGCATTGAAAGCACTGTGCTCCAGTCGGGTTGATTCAAGACTGGTATGGAACTGCATGCACCTCCTCAACAAACTCGGAACGGGAAACAGGGTAACCTTGATTTGGGTTCCGGGTCACAGCGGAGTGGAAGGCAATGTATTGGCCGACGCGTTGGCAAAAGGAGGAACTGAATATGTGTTCATAGGACCAGAACCATTCGCGGACATTGCAAAAAGCACCGCCAAAAAGACCATCTCGGACTGGGCAGTGAGGAAAGCATTCCTGAACTGGCGAGATACACCAGGGCTACTGCACTCGAAGGCGTTTATAAGATACCCCTCGAGTCAGGCCCCCCCGAGGATCATGGAATGTAATAGGTACGACCTCCGCATTCTGGTCGGTCTGCTGACGGGACACGGTCGTTGTACCATATGCGGAAGTTGGGTCTTGAACAAACTTCAGACTGTCGCTTCTGCTACGTGGAGGACGAAACAGCGGAGCATATTCTTTGCTCCTGTCCAGTACTGGATAATGCTAGGTTCCAGACATTCGGATTTGCCCAAATGGAACCTCATGACTTCAAGGAAGTTTCACCCTTCACGTTGATCGCCTTCGTAAAGAGGTGCGGACTGTACGGTGAACTTTAAAAAGGTGTGAGCCACAATAGACACAATTGAGTCGCAGTGGAAGGAGGCAGCTCTGCCCCACTCACTTTCAATCTAACCTAACCTTATGTTTCGTTTGTGTTTTCTGGAACCTGGAAAACAAAAACAAAACTAAAACAAACTTAACTTGTTTCCATTAAGCGTACCATACTATGTTCGAGTTTCGTTTTTGTTTTCCGCCCTTTTCAATTGGTCACATATGGGTTTCAATAATCCCTATAGTCTGAGAGCCCCTTGCAACCAAATCATTGCCCGCCCACACGCCCGCAAAAAACGTGTTTGTTATGCCGCTAGGTCTTTATTTCACAGGCCAATGGACATCCTATTACGAATACAACATTTTTTTTAGTTTTACAACCCCCACCCCCAAACCACCCCAATTTCACCCCCACCCAAAAAAAGGAGAAAATGACCAAGAACCCCTAAAACGCCTAAAAACGAAGTTTGGGCTGTTTTTATAGTACTAAGACCTCACACCATATCGCTACCCAAATTTCATCACAATCCATCCAGAGGTAACTGAAGCTAGAAAACCGCCAACAGACAGACAGACAGACCGACGGACAGATAGGCAGACCGACGGAAATGAGTGACTTGGATTTTCGTTATGTAAACATCATGAAACGCCCAAAAACGTATTATCTCAAAATCGAAAATTTTCGCGATCACAATCCCATCACCTATCGTTGTGGGAAGTATAAGTATGTACTATTATTTTGGAAGAAAACGACGCTAACACAGATATTGGGTTCAATCGTTGTTCTCTAGACGAATAACTACTTGCACAACTGATGAATTATTTCCAAAACGATAACATGTGACTGCGTGCGTTTCTCATTTTATAATTTTTTGAATATGTCTATCTCTGACTTTGAAGGGCCAATAATATTAATTTTTTTTTATAACTGAGCAGACCGCGCAGGCAGAGCCTAAATACCAGAGTACCGCGGCTGCTGTGAAAGGGTTAAGTTAGGGGAAGTTTGTTAACGCGAGATTTGAATGGGCCAATACCCGCAGGTCCAATAAACACATCTTCTGGCAGTCCATTCCAAGCCTTGGACACCCTGGGAATAAATGTGCGGTTGTACCGCTCAGTTCTTGATGTATGAAGAACCACCATCTTAGGATGAGATACAGCGGTCGCACGGGTACATCTGATAGGAGCAGTGAGCGGCGGAACGATAGTGGAAAGCTCAGAGGAGCAGATTCCGTTGGAATATCGGTAGAAGAGTGAGAGGTCACCAACAACACGCCGGTGAGAAAGTGACTGAAGGTGGCGCGTTAAGGCCGGATTGCCAATTAGTCGAATTGCCCTTCTCTGGACGGCATCTAGTATAGACAGGGTAGTAGGGGCAGCAGCTCCCCAGATATGAGAGCAGTACTCCAGGCAAGGTGTTATCTGGGCTTTATATAGCGTGAGGAGGTTACATGGTGAGAAATACTTTCTGGCTCTAAATAGGTACCCAAGTTTTTTACCAGCAGCTGTTGCAATTGACGCGACGTGTTCGTGCCAGATCAGATTTTCTGTAATGTTGACTCCTAACTGCTGGAATGAGTGACTCCTTGGCAGAGCCTGGTTGTTCGTTAGAACCTGGTGTTGGCTTGGGCACTTCTTGTTTGATAGCGTACAATACTGGGTCTTGGAGGCATTAAATTTAACCATATTCTTAAGCCCCCAAGCGGTAATGGTATCGAGATCCTTTGAAAGTGAAGCTGCCACTGCCAGTCTTCTGCGTTCTAGCTCGACCACAGAGATCAGTCTATTGCGTACTGTCATCCGCAAAACTGTGGATTGGGTTTGTACTGCTAGAGAGTAGATCATCAATGTGAAGCAGAAACAATGTCGGAGCCAATACCCATCCCTGTGGAACACCGGCATTGATGCTATGAAAAGAATAGGAAAAGCCGTCTACCACGACAGAGATTTTCCGACCTCAGAGGAAGTCTGCGAGCCAACCGCAAAGCTTAACAGGGAGCCCATAAGACGGGAGCTTGTTTAGGAGAGCTGCATGCCACAGTTGATCGAATGCCTTTGAAATATCGAGAGCAACGACGTGAGCCTCGCCAAATGACTGGATGAGTTTGCTCCACACATGTGTGACGTAAGCCAGGAGATCTCCAGTTGATCTTTAGCGTCGGAATCCATATTGGCACCGGCGTGATGCAAGCTGATTTCCAGTCTTTTGGGAAAATGCCGGAATCGTAAGACATCCGAAAGAGGCGGGTAAATATGGGAGCGAGCTCCGGTGCGCACTGCTTGACAACAGTCGAGGGGATCATGTCGGGCCCATTCGCCTTATGAATGTCAAGTGACTGCAGCACCTTTCGAACTATTTTTGTACTGAACATATTATGCTGATCTATAATGGGTTTTCACATATATAAATTTTCATTTTCGTTGTGTTGGAGGACATGAATAAGGGATTTTGTTATTTACTTCAAAAAATATGCTAGTATGATACTGAGTAGCGTGTAGCCGCTAATAGAATGGGATATTGGAATACAAAAAAATTGCTTAGTTTATTATATATATATCCTATTGCTACAAGAAATCCCTCCAATATACGCACATTATTTGTATACGGAGAATATAGGCATTATCTCAGCAAATGCCTTCTTAACTCCGCCCCGCTTTTACGTAAGCTGATAAAAAATAAACGTTTTTAATTGAATCGTGGAAGTGCTCAATGAATCGTAATATGATACCTTGTCATTTTTCTCGACATTTTCTCATTGTGTCCTGTTTGGAAAATAATTATTTTTCTTTCCAATACCGCGTTGGAATTCTTGAAGCTGTTTTCTTTGTGACTACCATTTCCATTCCGTTTACCCAAGGAAATGAAATTAAAAAAATTAGGTCAAGTTGATTGACTCAGTACTTCCCACAGAATACATAACGGTAATATCATTTTATTATTTTCCCATTGCATGAAGCTATAGTCTTAAATCCCCTTGCAACCAAATCATAGCCAGCCCGCCCTCAAAAAAAAACATCCAACACAAAAACTGTGGTAAATGGTTTCTTGCATCTATGTAGGAACTAGACGACACAATCTTTATTCTGCAAGCTTCAAATAGATGACACCAAACCATCAGGAACCCCAAACCCCCTGAAAACGAAGTTTAAGCTATTATAAGCCTTAGTTATTGCTGCGCCGCTACTGACACGGTTTCTAAGAACCATTAGGCTTTTTCCATCCTCGCCATTATACTGTGTCGAAATTTCTTAAAATCGATTCCAGGTTACACAATACAAAACGATATAGAGCAATACTCGTATGTATACATCAGAAAATTCTAAGTCTCTTGGTTTCTGTAATAGGCAAGGCAATGATCAGATGAACCTAAAAAAGTATTATGTCGCTAGGTCCTTCTTTGCTGCATTGAAAGCACTGTGCTCCAGTCGGGTTGATTCAAGACTGGCATGGAACTGCATGCACCTCCTCAACAAGCTCGGAACGGGTATCCTTGATTTGGGTTCCGGGTCACAGCGGAGTGGAAGGCAATGTATTGGCCGACGCGCTAGCAAAAGGAGGAACTGAATCTGTGTTCATAGGACTAGAACCATTCGCGGGCATTGCAAAAAGCACCGCTAAAAAGACCATCTCGGACTGGGCAGTGAGGAAAGCACTCTTGAACTGGCGAGATACACCAGGGCTACTGCACTCGAAGGCGTTTATAAGATACCCCTCGAGTCAGCCCCCCCCCCCCCCCCCCCCCGAGGATCATGGAATGTAATAGGTACGACCTCCGCATTCTGGTCGGTTTGCTGACGGGACATGGTCGTCTAAGGTCCATATGCGGAAGTTGGGTCCTGAACAAACTTCATACTGTCGCTTCTGCTACGTGGAGGACGAAACAGCGGAGCATATTCTTTGCTCCTGTCCAGTACTGGATAATGCTAGGTTCCAGATATTCGGATCTGCCCAACTGGAACCTCATGACTTCAAGGAAGTTTCACCCTTCACGTTGATCGCCTTCGTAAAGAGGTGCGAACTGTACCGTGAACTCTACAAAGGTGTGAGCCACAATAGACACAATTGAGTCGCAGTGGAAGGAGGCAGCTCTGCCCCACTCACTTTCAACTTAACCTAACCTAGGTCCTTCTTCCGCAGGTCAATGGAGAGCCTATTATGAATACACTTTTTTAGTTTAAAACCCCCCACCTCTCAACTACCCAAATTTCACCCCCCATCCAAAAAAAACAGAAAATGATCAGGAATCCCCTAAACGGCTAAAAACGAAGTTTGAGCTGTTTTTATATTTTTAGTTTTTTATTGTTGCTGCGCCGCCACTGACACGATTTCTAAAAACCATACGCGTTTTCCATACTCGCTACGGTAGTAATAATGTGGCAAATTTTTATTAAAGTCAATTCCATAATTTCCGCGATACTCAATACAGAACGATCTAACGCAATATTCTTATTTATACATCAGAAAAATTCTAAGTTACTTGGTTTCTGTAAAAGGCAAGGCAATGTTCGGATGAAGCTACAAAAGGGTTTATGCCGCTAGGTCTTCTGGTCAAGCTTGCTGCTTATGGACTATCACCTGGCCTGCGCCAGTGGCTGAATAGCTTTCTGAACGACCGATCTCTGTTTGTTGTAGTCGAGGGCTGTTCATCAGACAAATTTTCAATAAACGCCGGGGTTCCTCAGGGATCTGTCCTATCCCTTACGCTGTCTCTGCTGTACATCAACGAGCTGTTGGAAATAACATCCAATCCAATCTACAGCTTCGCAGATGACAGTACATTAGTGTCGTGCATGGAACCAGGCAAGCCACTATCATCCCAGGAGAGGGTACGTCAGCGACAGCAGCATGCCTCACAGATCAACGCAGATATCAAAACAATTGTCGAGAGGGGATTAGCAAATAAAGTACAGTTCAAAGTACAAAAAACTCAGGCAACAACACTTACAAAGAAGTCTCACGATAGCTTACCAACCGTGGAAATGGAATGGAGGGCCACCCCATAGTCGAATCACCTTCCGTCAAGCTTTTGGGGATCAACATCAATACTAACATGTCCTGGCACGACTACGTCGTCAGTATTGCTAAAACGGCATCCCAGAAGCTTGTAGTTTTGTTCCGCTGTAGGAAGTTGTATACACCAGAGCAACTGCTGCTGCTCTACAAGGTACAGATCCGACCATCGCTGGAGTATTGCTCCCATATGTGGGGATGCGCTCCGAAGCACTCTCTTAAGCTTCTAGATGCTATCCAGAAAAGAGCAATTAGATTAATCGATACGGCTAACCTCACAGCCTGGAACATCGAAGGAGGGTGGCTGACTTATGCCTGTTTTACAGATTCTATCACGGAAGATGTTCGAGTGAGCTCTCCTACATAATAACACCAAAGGCCGTCCGAACCAGGAACACTAGAGAGGCTCTGCGAGCTCATCCTTACCAGGTCGAGGTCCTTACTCCCCGAACCAGTCTCCTCCAGCATCCCTTTTTTTGGAGAACTTCGACGCTGTGGAATCAGCTACGGGGGAATTTGTTTCCAGACGGCTACAACCTGCAGCGTTTCAAATCTAACGTGAACCGACACTTATCCTCTCGCGGCGCTTCTACAGCGCCATAGGCTTTCAGCCTTTGCGGGAGGCTGACCATAAAAAAAACAGGTCAATCGACATCTTATTATAAATACAACAAATGTTTGAGTTTTACAACCCCCCGCCCCCCCCCCCCCCCCCTCCCATTTCACCTCCACCCACAAAAAAGTAGAAAACGATCAGAAACTTCTAAAACGCCCAAAAACGAAGTCTGAGGGGTTTTTGAATTTTTGTTGCTTTTTGCTAATGTGCCGCACATTCACCGATTTTCAAAATTACAGGAGTATTTTGACAAATTTTACTGGTTGAACATGGTTTTAGTACTTAGGTCTGAGACGGCTTGATTAGAGTTGGTTTATTTTATATTATTATAATAAGAGCAACAATTTTATGCTAAATATTTTATGATTTCATGCGCATAAAGTATGTAATATAATGATTTTTGGCAAAATTGGGCGTGGCTCCCCAAAAAATGTTTCGCCTTACAGTATATTCAATCCCAAGATAGACTCCAAATAAACAGTCGCATGCAACATTCGCGTGGTTACTGTCCGCTAACGTCTGCGAACGCGCCAGCTATAGTCCAGTGCAATTATGAAATTTTACATGACTATTTAAAAGAGTTGCCCTATGAGCCTTTTGCAACTCAAAAGCCAGTTTGAAATGATCATTAGGCAATGAACACTTGACATTGCATATTTGGATCTACTTTCCAGTCAGCCTTGGAGATTTTGACTTTCCAGATTATAACACACAATTTACACATAATGTACTGGACTATTAGGGACCCCACCGACACGAGCCGATCACGCACGCGGGCTTGTTTTCATTTGGTCTAGCTTGGCTGTGAATACAGTTTAGGTGCCGCCTTTGCCTGCATCTCCTTTCATCCGTACATCACATCTTCGCCCCACCTATCGAAGCGTCCCAGATTCGCCACTGGAGGATGCTGAACGGACGGGAATGACGTCAATGGCGGGTGGAAATGTTACTGCTGTAAGGAACATGCCTGACAAGAACAGGCGAGCGATCTCAAATAGTCTTTAGGCTTAGGTCTGAATGCACCAGCAATAGGGTACTTGCAGAGGTCGTGAAATCGCCTCGGGAGTATACATAGCGACATAGCGTAAAGAAAACCATATCAAGAAGCAGTAGGAAACAAAAAACATGATTTTACTGACGGCCAAACAAAGATATTTGCAAAATAAAATAAGGATATATTCAAATTTTTCCACGTGACTTAAAACAAGGGCTGACGTCACAGGTATCTTATCGATATCGACAATCGATACTGCTACAGCGCAGGTCAGTGAGATTCAACTGCAAACTAGAGATGATCTGAATTCTTTTACAATGCGACTCAATTTATTGATACTTAAACATATTTGAGACAGGCAATTAACCCACTAGCATTTTTATATCTGATAGGTATCACAGTTCATCCTGTTTGTGACCGAGATTCGCAACTAATCGAAGCCATCATTTTATTTCGGCGCATCCCATTATGAATGAATCCAAAGATAGAATCTAAATCAAGCCCATCCCTACAAAGTGAATTAGTAATCTAGCCTAACTTTTATTATTTTGACTTTTGTACTTTTGTGTGCGACTGTGTTTTGTGGTCATAATGATTAAAATGTCAAAATGTTAGGTTAGCACTGGCTATCGATATCGAATATCAATACTTTACATCCCATCACTATAGGATATCACTGACGTCAGATGTTGTTTGCGCGGCATTTTCCGGCATTTGAAATAATTTTTGGAATATCTCTCACAGCCGATTCTAAAAAACCAAGCAAGTGATTTTGTCATGTTTACTAGGCTCTAAGGAACGCGTAAACGACATAATATTTTTTTCTGCAAGTACCCTATTGTTCGATTCTGCAAAATTTGCTTTGTGCTCTCTGGGTGTCGCATCAACTGCAGATGACACCACGTGTGACATTGGTGCCAGTTGTTATCTGCTTGCTTTCTGCTGTTTTGAGCTGTTTTCTGTTCTTTTCTGTTGTATTCGGCTGTGTTCAGTCGTTTTCTATCGTTTAGCGCTGTTATCTATGTTCAGTTGTTACTCTGAGAATTTCACCCAGTTTTGTTTGAGCAGATTATCCATTACACCCTTCATAACAACACTCTATGATACTCTATGATGTTATCATATATCCCATAAAATGGAAATGCAAAATCAAAAACAATACTACCCTAAACTGTTGTTAATATATTGTCAATTTGTCGATTTTTTGCTGTTATTGTTTCTGGAAATAAATCGTATAAATATTGTGCCTCTTATTTCTATTTCTTAAAATGAAGGTATCCACTTGGACTGAATACTGAAGCATTTTTCATTATTTTCTTGTTCTCTATAGGGATCGACCGATATGATTTTGAGCCCGATATCGGTATACGCATCATGGGCGATACAGGAGCGTTCGTTAATTTTTTCTTGGGAGGGGGGGGGGGGGTTCTTGGTCAATGTAAAATATAATGACCAAAAGTGCACTAATATGGGACCTTAAGTAACATACAGAGTGTTTGGCAGGGGGTTATCCAAACTTCATGGGCGTATCGATACGCCTATTTCGGAAATATTTTTTTACTAATAGACCTGTTTCCTAAGCATCCCTGATTTTGATTCTATATCATTGCTTTTGTAATATTTTTAAGTATTTGTAAAAAAGGTCATTTTCACTTCTGTTTTGAAATGTTCCTTAAACTTATTTTTTATGTGTTTTCGACCTCTAAAGTATCATTTTTCAACTGAAGTAACACACAAAAAAGCTAAAAGCTAAGTATTACTGAGAGTGATTCGTGGAGTTTTTAGCCTTCTGAATCTTTCCGACATAGCTAAAAGTTACAGTGAAGAAAATATAATGAAAAATAACAACTACATGATGACCGCTAATAAGCGGAAACAGCTGTCTGCGTATTGGTGGATTGACGGAGATATAGAGCAACCCTCGTACATCGGCTCTCATATGCAGCAGCATATAGAACCGAGCTCTTCTGGTGGCCAAGCGAACGCGCCGTGGCGTTCCACCAAGAAGTCTGCTGCTGTTTAGCAGCGATTTCTTTGGTTTGCCGTTACCTTCGGGTGCCAGATGGCACAGAGGCAGATCTTTTCTGTCGCCTGCTCTCAAAAACAAAAAAAGTTCAAATATGGATAGAGTCTACGCGTAGACTCCGTGATTTTTTTTAAATGTCAGTAATTTCTAAAAAAATAATTTTGGAGCGCGACGATTTTTGAAACCCTATGAATTGGATCAAATCAAATCAATAGACCAAATATTATAACACAAAAAAAAATAAAACATCTTTATAATTCGCTTATCATAATATTCTGCATTTGGTGAGAATGACCCAGTACCGAAATAATTAGTTGTAAGCTGAAATTGCTATCAAATGGGTTCAAAAAATTGAATTAACTCCAACTTGATTAAAAAAAATAAATAAATGCTGTAAAGTTGCTAAAGTACTTTCAAAAACTTCTCTATTTATAGTCCAGGCGGTAGGGTTTTTTGACAGCAAATGAAATTTGGTGGGATGGTAGACATTGGTCTCCTAAACCTACACCTAAGTTTGGGACCTCAAGGAGCTGCCGTCAAGGGGTGGGGGGATGAAAACTCTGCTTCGCGACGATTTTTGAAAAATAACGCCGTTTTGCTAAGTGATATCGAAAAAAGCTTCAAATGATTTACGGAGAGAACAAAATTCTGCATAATGTTGGTCTTTACATTTTTCGTGTGCGACCAATAGTTTCCGTCCTACACTGCGTCAAAGTTAGGGGTGGTTTGTGATTTTCACTAAAATCAGAATCTAAGGGTGGATTAAGGAGAAGGACTTCATCAAAAAGTCGTGTAACATTTTTATTTCCCTAAAAGAATGATATCTTCTCATTTTTTTTATTATCTGCAGCTGCCTAAACTCACGCATTTGGTTTAAAAAAAATTAGAAACGCACCCCTACCTACAACCGATATGTGCTGTTGCGAAAAATATCGTGTTTGTGCATACTTTTAGTGGAAATGATACTACCCCGGCACTGTTTAATTAAGATACGATTCAGTTTGCGACATTTGGTGGTTGCCGCTCGAGGGTGGGGGGAAGGGGTGGTGAAAAGTGTTTTGTGACGCTTTTTGACAAATAGCGGCGTTGTGGTAAGTGCTATGGAAAAAAAGTTCAAATGATATATGGAGACAATAAAATTCTTCACACTTTTGGTATTTACATTTTTGATGTGCGAACAACAGTTGCCATTCTACAGTGCCCCAAGGTTAGGGGGTGGTTTGTGATTGTTATACTAAAATCGGAATTTTATTGCGTATTAAGTCGAAGAACGACCTGAACCAACTTTTCTTTCTACTGATTCTTGTTGCTCCCAGCGTTGTTTAATTTTTAATATCTTTTTTTTTTAATTTCTGTCGTAGAACTGCGCAACTTTTCCAACCTTCTTCAATTTTTGCCACTATTTGAACCTTCTCTATGGCTGGCGATGATTTGGTTGCAAAGGAATCTCAGGTTATAGCTTTATGCTATGGGAAAATAAAAAACTGGTGGGAAGTACTGAGGCAATCAACTTGACTTCATTTTTCCATTCATAAAATACTTTTTCACACATGTGTGAGAAGAAAAGGGTGAATGGATTAATTATGGCAATTTTTTTTTTATAAATGAGCAGACCGCGCAGGCAGAGCCTAAATACCAGAGTACTGCGGCTGCTGATGTGAAAGGGTTATGTTAGGGGAAGTTTGTTAACGCGAGATTTGAATGGGCCAATACCCGCAGGCCCAATAAATACTTCTTCTGGCAGTCCATTTCAAGCCTTGGACACCCTGGGAATAAATGTGCGGTTGTACCGCTCAGTTCTTGATGTATGAAGAACGACCGTCTTAGGATGAGATGCAGCGGTTGCACGGGTACATCTGATAGGAGCGGTGAGCGGCGGAACGATAGAGGATAGCTCAGAGGAGCAGATCCCGTTGGAATATCGGTAGAAGAGTGAGAGGTCACCAACAATACGCCGGTGAGAAGGTGACTGAAGGTGGCGCGTTAAGGCCGGATCGCCAATTAGTCGAATTGCCCTTCTCTGGACGGCATCTAGTATAGACAGGGTAGTAGGGGCAGCAGCTCCCCAGACATGAGAGGAATACTCCAGGCAAGGTCTTATCTGGGCTTTATATAGCGTGAGGAGGTTACATGGTGGGAAATACTTTCTGGCTCTGAATAGGTACCCAAGCTTTTTACCAGCAGCTGTTGCAAATGACGCGACGTGTTCGTGCCAGATCAGATTTTCTGTAATGTTGACTCCTAACAGCTTGAATGAGTGACTCCTTGGCAGAGCCCGGTTGTTCATTAGACCCTGGTGTTGGCTTAGGCACCTCTTGTTTGACAGCGAATGCTGACAAAATAATTATTCAATATGTATATGCAGAACCAAAGGCATTACACAAAATAGTTTAAGCATTAATTTTGCGTCCTTGGAACTGCGGTAAACCCATAAACCACTCCTTGAATGGTATTATGATCACGGTTGTACACGGTTCGAGAACTAAATAAAAGAAACAATAAATGCCAACAGACAGACAGGATTATATCATGGAAATCATCTGAATGGTACACATTGTGTATACACAGTGAACCAATAATTTTAATTTTTTTACATCTAGGAAACGACGCGTAACGATATGCTTTTAACAATAAATTTACAGATAAATAAAAAAATCTCTTCTTTTATAACTGAGCAGACGACGCAGGCAGAGCCTAAATACCATAGTACCGCGGCTGCGATGAAAGGGTTATGTTAGGGGAAGTTTGTTAACGCGAGATTTGAATGGGCCAATGCCCGCAGGCCCAATAAATACATCTGGCAGTCCATTCCAAGCCTTGGGCACCCTGAGAATAAATGTGCGGTTGTACCGCTCAGTTCTTGATGTATGAAGAACGACCGTCTTAGGATGAGATGCAGCGGTCGCACGGGTACATCTGATAGGAGCAGTGAGCGGCGGAACGATAGAGGATAGCCCAGAGGAGCAGATTCCGTTGGAATATCGGTAGAAGAGTGAGAGGTCACCAACAACACGCCGGTGAGAAAGTGACTGAAGGTGGCGCGTTAAGGCCGGATCGCCAATTAGTCGAATTGCCCTTCTCTGGACGGCATCTAGTATAGACAGGGTAGTAGGGGCAGCAGCTCTCCAGACATGAGAGCAATACTCCAGGCAAGGTCTTATCTGGGCTTTATATAGCGTGAGGAGGTTACATGGTGGGAAATACTTTCTGGCTCTAAATAGGTACCCAAGCTTTTTACCAGCAGCTGTTGCAATTGACGCGACGTGTTCGTGCCAGATCAGATTTTCTGTAATGTTGACTCCTAACAGCTTGAATGAGTGACTCCCTGGCAGAGCCTGGTTGTTCATTAGAACCTGGAGTTGGCTTGAGCACTTCTTGTTTGATAGCGTACAATACTGGGTCTTGGAGGCATTAAATTTAACCATATTCTTAAGCCCCCAAGCGGTAATGGTATCGAGATCCTTTGAAAGTGAAGCTGCCACTGCCAGTCTTTTGCGTTCCAGCTCGACCACAGGGATCGGTCTATTGCGTACTATCATCCGCAAAACTGTGGATTGGGTTTGTAGTGCTAGAGAGTAGATCATTAATGTGAAGCAGAAACAATGTCGGAGCCAATACCGATCCCTGCGGAACCCCGGCATTGATGCTATGGAAAGAAGAGGAAGAGCCATCTACCACGACAGAGATTTTCCGACCTGAGAGGAAGGCTGCGAGCCAACCGCAAAGCTTAACAAAGAGTCCATAAGACGGGAGCTTGTTTAGGAGAGCTACATGCCACAGTTGATCGAATGCCTTTGAAATATCGAGAGCAACGACGTGAGCCTTGCCAAATGACTGGATGAGTTTGCTCCACACAAGTGTGACGTAAGCCAGGAGATCTCCGGTTGATCTTTGGTGTCGGAATCCATATTGTCTGTCGTTGATTAAGTGAGCTCTAGGTATTTAATGTGCTCTTGGTTAACGCATCTCTCCATCACTTTACTGATTGCAGAAAGCAGAGCTATAGGTCTGTAGTTGATTGCATCAGTTTTGGATTCTTTTTTTGGCACCGGCTGGATGCAAGCTGTTTTCCAATTATTTTCCAACTACTAACGTGGCATAGGCATTTCTATTACATTATTACTAACGTGCCGTCTGAGAGACATCATTGGTATTTTCGGTTTTTTTTTTTAAGCTTCATTTTATTTTTATCAAATAGGTACATACAGGGTGAGTACCTACCGGATCGGTCGATAACTACACTACTGCAGAAGATAGTGAAAAAAGTTGTAGCCAAGGATATGCTCTTTGCTCAGAAAATATTTTGATTCATACAGGGTGATCCATAACTCCCTGGTGATGCAAACATGCATTTTTTAAATGAGACACCCTATATATTATTTCATATTTGGATTCTACTAATGATTCCTGTTTTTAAAATATAAGGTATTGTAACATTATACAGGGTATTTCAAAAGTTATGACCATTTGGACGTAACTGTACATCAACGAGGTGCTGGAAATAACATCCAATCCGATCTACAGCTTCGCAAATGACAGTACGTTGGTGTCGTGCATGGAACCAGGCAAGCCACTATCATCCCAGGAGACAGTACGTCAGCGACAGCAGCATGCCTCACAGATCAACGCTGATATCAAAAAAATTGTCGAGTGGGGATTAGCAAATAAAGTACAGTTCAACATACAAAAAACTCAGGCAACAACACTTACAAAGAGGTCTTTTTTTTTTTTATTCAACTTGTATTAAGGTATACAGGAAGTGTAGCAGAAAGTGGCGAAGTTTAGCAACATGCTACTCTTACACTTAACCACCCCTGCATAAGATTATGTTGTTCAGTAGCAGATTCAAACAGATATGAAATTATACACATTCAAGACAAAAAAAACAAATCCTTACAAGAAACTAGTGCATAAACAAAGGCTATAAAGGGTTATAATAGGTTAATCAACATTTTAACTGCTTTTTTGAATTGCTGCATAGACATGTTTTTATATTTAATCCCAATGGCGTTGTACAAAGTCGCAGCGTTATATGAAAAGGACCTCTGAAATAAGGCTGTAGAATGAACAGGAATAGTTAAAGCATAACTAAACCTTATACGCCTGTCGTGTACGTCTTTCCTAAAAATTAACTTTTCTCTTAGATATATGGGCTTGCCGGAAGATATTAGCCTATGGATAAAAACAAGGTAATGATATTTGACGACATTTTTAACATTCATCCACTTGAGTCCAGCTAGACTATTAGAAACATGGTCAAAACGTTTAAGTCCACAAACAAATCTGACACAGTTATTTTGCACAATTTGGATACGATTTTTTGAATACACATCAAGACAAGGAAAATATAAAATATCACAGTAGCTGAAGATAGACAAGATCAAAGATGAGCACAATTTTTTTCTTAATTTGAAATTGAAGACAGATTTGTTTGCGTACAGTGATCTCAATCTCAAGTAGGTTTTCTTTAAAAGGTTTTTGATATGACTTGTAAATCTGAGTTTGATGTCAATGATTACTCCAAGAACCTTGACCTCGTCAGCGGGATGCACTCTTTCAGAACCAATTTTTACTGATAGCTGTGATTCGATTACTTCTCTTTTATGGTCTGGACAAAAAATAAAAGACTAGATTTACTTGCATTGATTGAAAGGTTGTGGTTATTGGAAAATTGGCAAATCATGTGAATATCGTTGTTGATCGACGTCTGCGCTTGTTCTAGGTCACTAATATCAAAATAGTGAATGAGTTGAGTATCATCTGCAAAAGACTGAAGCTCACACTCGCTCACACATTTATTTAGATCTGAGACATAAATCAAAAATAACAGAGGACCCAAAACGGAGCCTTGGGGTACCCCAGAAGAAATACTTAGAAAACTGGATGCACTGTTATCAAGAGATACACACTGAGAACGATTAGAAACATAATGACGGAAGAAATTCAATGCGATAGGGTCTACACCATAATGTTTTAACTTTGCTAACAGTAACTCATGGTTTAATTTATCAAAGGCCTTTGAGTAATCGATTGACACCACTGCTACACCCATTTTTTTGTCAAGTGCTCTAATAATGTTATCAGTTAGATTTAAGAGAGAGGTCGTAGTACTGAATGATTTCCGGAAAGCTGATTGATTTGATGGAATTATATTTTCTTCAGCATATTGCATTAGTTGGATGTGCACAGCTTTTTCTAGTATTTTTGACAGAATAGGTAACAAACTTATTGGTCTGAGATCAGTAAATTCATCTGGATTAGACTTTTTTGGGACTGGTATCACAATGGCACGCCTCCACGATTCTGGAAAATAACCCCTTTCAAGGCAACTGTTTACAATATGTGTGATATATATTAGCGTCACCGGCAAACTTAACCTTATCATAGATAAACTTAACCCATCAGTGCCTTTAGCCTCAGACTTGAAACTAGATATTATTTTAAGTATTTCATGAGGTTCTAAAAGTCTGAATGAAAATTTGTTTGTTCGTGGCACAATTTCGTTGTAATACTTTAATATGTTATATGGAGCGGCAGAAGAATCATACACTGAAACGAAATAATTATTAATTAGGGACGGGTTAGCAAGATGCTTTGGAAGACATCGTTTATTATTTGCCTGCAGTTTCATTTTTCTCAACTCAGACCATAACTTTTTCTGATCACGCCCTTTTTCTAAGTGCGCCAGGTACGCCAATTTTTCTTGCCTAATACATGAAAGTGTAAAGTTACGGAGTTCTTTGAAGTAGCGCAAACTTTCTGGGCTACTGTCCGTCTTTAACTTGCTGTAAGCAGATCTTTTTTCAGCTAGCAACAACTTTAATGTATGTGTCATCCAAGGTGCTCTAGGTTTACTTACACGTACAGTCCTAAGAGGACAGTGGCAATTAAACGTATTAATCAGTTTGCTAGTAAACAAATGAACTTTATCATCAATATCCCGTATATAACACAATTCCATGAAGTTCGCAGTGTTCAAATCATGAATAAAAGACTGTTCATCAAATTGCGATGGTTTACCAACCGTGGGTCACCCCATAGTCGAATCACCTTCTGTCAAGCTTTTGGGAATCAACATCAACAATAACATGTCCTGGCACGACCACGTCGTCAGTATTGCTAAAACGGCATCCCAGAAGCTTGGAATTTTGTTCCGCTGTAGGAAGTTGTATACACCAGAGAAACTGCTGCTGCTCTACGAGGCACAGATCCGACCATCGCTGGAGTACTGCTCCCATGTGTGGGGATACGCTCCGAAGCACTCTCTAAAGCTTCTGGACACTATCCAGAAAAGAGCGATTAGACTAATCGATAGGCCTAACCTCACAAAGGACCTCCACAGCCTGGAACATCGAAGGAGGGTGGCTGACCTATCCCTGTTTTGCAGATTCTATCACAGAAGATGTTCGAGTGAGCTCTCTCAGATAATAACACCACAGGCCGTCCGAACCAGGAACACTAGAGAAGCTCTGCGAGCTCATCCTTACCAGGTCAAGGTCCTTACTCCCCGAACTAGTCTCCTCCAGCATTCCTTCTTTTGGAGAACTTCGATGCTGTGGAATCAGCTGCCGGGGAATTTGTTTCCCGGCGGCTACAACCTGCAGCGTTTCAAATCTAACGTGAACCGATACTTATCCTATCGCAGCGCTTCTACAGCGCCATAGGCTTTAAGCCTTTGCGGGAGGCCGACCATAAAAAAAAACCATTACTTTCCAATTTAATACCATCAAATTCACATGTGCCAAATTCACTGCATTCTTTCTGCAAAATTTTCACAATTTCTGAATTATCGCTAAAACAGTTTGTACGATCTTCATGAATTGTTGAATAGGGGGGTTTTACAATAGGGCCAATCTTGCGATGCTATTTACAATGTTGTCAGATCTACCGTTTTTCCGGAAATGTAATAAACTTTGTTATTTCAAATGTATATTTCTACATCTTTAAATCCTTGAAAAAACTGATTATTTTTTATATAATTATATAATATTTTATATAATAAGTTTTACTGATACTGAATCTCTAATGTTTCTGTTTTTCCCAATTTTTTTGTTAATTATTATTAAGTCAGAGATAGACATTCCCAAAAAATTATAAAATGAGAAATGTAGCTCTGCAGACAGTTCCGTGCCATCATTTTGGAAATAATTCAATGCAAGTAGTTGTTCATCTAGATAACAACGATCGGACCCAATATCTGTGTTGGCATCGTTTTCTCCTAAAACAATAGTACTTTTGGGACTGGTAGGCTCTAGATATCCAAAAATTTCCTAGCAATATTATTTTTATCGTATAGAGGACGGTCCAATATGTCACTTTCATCAAAAAATTCTTGGCATTTTCACATTTTCATTAAAAAAAATGCTTTTTAAAAACACCGATTTTCACCGTATATCGAAACCAAACAACAACACAAAACAACCAAAACCACGATGGAACCTCAAAATTATGATATGACACGGAACACGGAACCTATCGTCCACTCAGATTCTGCGACGTTGCCACATCTCGCTAATCTTTTGATGTCTGACGAATGAATGGAGTTCAGTGGTTATAGCACTACTCACTCATAAATATGAATAAAAATGCGACAAACAGTATAGCAATCTATGTACTAATGGGAAATTGAATGATAATAAAATATATAATACCTAGAGAGTTTAACTATTAGGGGTTTTAGAGAGGGTGTGCCATAATTGGAGAATTGGAGACTCCAATTATGCACTCCAATTTGGAGTGCTGGGGCCGCTGGGGGGAGGTAGTATTTGAACACTAAAACATTTCTTGTATTCATAAAATTACGTCATGGGCCTTTTCTGCTGATCGCATCTTAGCAAGATGTGGCAACGTCGCAGAATTTGAGTGGAGGATGAGTGCTAACCATGTGCTAACACATTCTGTGTCATGTCATAACTTTGACGTTCCGTCGTGGTTTTGGTTGTTTTGTGTTGTTGTTTGGTTTCGATATATGGTGAAAATCGGTGTTTTTTAAATAATATTTGGAGTGAAAATGTGAAAATGCCAAGAATTTTTTTGTTGAAAGTGACAAAACTTGAACATAGTATAGTCTACTTGATGGAAACAAGAATTTCAAGTTTGTTTCAGTTCTTTTTGTTTTTCAGGTTCCAGAACTCAACTGTCCCTTTAGTGGAAAACCAGCATTAGACAGTATCCATAAACAACAAATATAGCTATCAGTCAAAGACCTTAAACTTGGACAAACATCCAAAAATGATTATAATCAGTCAGTCTCAAAGACTGGTTAGAAATAACTAGTTAAAACTAGGAAATAGAGGTTTTTGGAAATAAAAAGACTTTCCAACAAGGTATGACAAAAAAGGAAAAACAAGTAAAAAATGGCATACCTGGTATGATAATCCTGTGCAGAAGTATTTCAATTTTTTGAGGTTGAGTTAGAAGATGATACTATAAATTTTTTGTTTTTTAGAATATTATTTAATGTATGCCTATACACAGACACCTTCTAGGGATGGCATTACTTGTGAGTTTCATCCAAATATAGAATAAAAGAATGAATTTGCTCGAGTTTTGTGTATGTTGGATATTATGATTTTAGGGTACAGATTTCATAGAGGATTTCACAGATAAAGATGAGGTCAATTCAAAAACCATTAGTGTTTTTTTAATAGTGAGCAAGATAACTTATACTCAGATAATATGTCAAAAAACTGCCATGTGCAGTATGATAAGTAAATAAACAAAAACAATATTAATTTCTAGAATCACCTACTTGAAGCATGTACCTTCTGGGATGAGTATGAACAACCTAGAGGACAATCCCTATTCAAATTTGGTTCTTTATCAATTCTAAGATTCAATCAAAACAAAACAAAAACAAAAGTGTGTACTTACTATAAACTTCAATTATGTAAATAGTAACAGAAGAAGATACCCGGTAAAACCATTTAGAACGAAATTGTGTGGAACAGACTATGGTAAACGGAAAGGTAGCTTCAAATAAACGAAAATAACATACCTAGGTGGTTCTATGATGCACCATTCTTGAAACTCCAATACTTGGAATTGACATATATATAACGTAGTCAGTCGGGTTACAACTTGGTATCACAAACTTTCATTTTAGAACGGCGCACAGTCAGTCAAAGTCACACATATCAAAACACGGGTACATTTACAAAATAACTATTAAGACATAACAATAAACTTCGCGGTTTCAACAAATATAATCACAGACATAGCTCAACACATTAAAAAAATGTTGCTTCTACTTCGACAGAGGCTTGCTTGCACACTTGCACAATGTCAGTTTCTGACTTTCTCCGCCAGGGGCCACGTTGCCAAGTGGCAGATACGGATTTTACAGATATTCAGACAATAGGCCTTTACGGAAACACTGATCTGGATCCGGATAGATCAGTTACATGTCAAACAGCTGTCAAGTGGGATTTATGGTTCCATGAATTTAACGGACATCGAACAACGAAAAAGTTGGTTTAACAATAAAAAACAGATGGTAAAGTAAAGCAGTTACTGATCTGAATCATCCGATCGCAATCACTTACTGTACAAGAGTGAACTACCCTATTTCTGACCGATCCCAGATTACTTTCGGAACGTCAGGATCAGTGATCCAACTAATCGGGTTAACCCGATCATAGTTTTCGTAAAGGCCTCATGTAGACATTGGGTACAAATTATTCATTTTCAGAAAAAGAGCATGACATCACACAATTGATGACGTATCGGCATAGCAAACATGACGAATTACATTGTTTATAGGCAGCGGTGTAACCATTATTTTATCAATTCGAATTTGAATAATGGTTTGCAAAAATAAGTATATGGTACGTCACATCAACTTTTTTCGGAGACATTGTACTTAGGTGAAACGTAAAACCCACATAACAGTCAAAAACAAAACACAAGAGGTAAATCACACACAAACGATACTCAACAGATTAACTTAACCGACGCTGCTGACGTTATGACAATATGACTGCGGCGAATCAGCTGATTAAACGAACACTGCGTATCCAGTTCACTATAACGTCACTGGCTTTTTCTCATAGTAAACAATGTGTACTGTGTTGTTGTTATGTGTACCAATTCGCTATAAGAAAATACCGCGAAAAATTAACTGTTGCTCTATACAGACATCACACAAAACAGTCACAATCAACACATTACCAATTCAATATCCGTCAACCTAACCATATTTTATGTAAACCGGAATAATAGGAAAAACAGCGCCCCAGGCATAGGCAAGATTACATACTAAATGCTGAGTCACATTCAACAAACATTTACAACAATTGACTACTGAGCACGCAAGTCCCTAACAGCCGAAAAGAATACCTAATAATCTCTTTTCTCTAACAGAGATCCCACAACCTCCTCAACACACCGCTAGCCCTCTGCTAAGATCATGTGTAGGAAAAATCCTGAAGATCATAATAAAAACTAGATTAGAGTGGGAGCTTCAAAATATATGTTTAACCACCTACAAACAGGATTTCGTAAAGCACACTCTACTTATGATAACCTTTCATTTGCCGTCTCATTCTCACAACTCTCACTAGCAGTTTTCCTCGACATCAAGGCAGCTTATAATAATATCAACATAAACATATACTTACTTTACGATAAATACTCTTCAGTCATGACATTCCAATCAACTTTTGCAACCTCATGATCAATATACTTCATGACAGATCTACATACGTACCTGATTAAGAGAACAACAAATGTGGCCTAAAAACCGTATCTACGGGTTTACCGCAGGGTTCCCGCTTAAACCCGCTACTTTTCAATATCTATATACATAAACTCTACACAATCATATCACATCACAGGATATCTACTTATTCTTGTAGACTAGCGACATATTATAAAAGTCTCTGCAAAACCCCAACTTCGGCAATTTGGTTCATCAAAGGAAAAATACAACACTTCCCATAAACTGACTAAAAATAAACGAGATAAACATTGAACTCTAAAGACACGTCAAATATTTAGGGATTATCCTTTAAAAAAAATGTGAAATTGAATCTTCAAATGAACAATATGATAATAACCAAAGCCAACATTGGAAATTCATATGAGGAGCAGACTCAGTAACGTATGGGTAAATTTTATATGATCGATATTTTAATACCAATGCTTCTTATATTTTTATACTTTCCATTTAATTTATTCATATGCGTGACAAGAAACTCGATAAATATAATGAGTGCCCGAATTAAAACTTATCGGCTTCTTAAAATAATAAATATTCGATAAAAATAATAGATGCTTCACAAATATAACAATATTTACATGCCAAATTCATATGCGTTCTTATAATTATTAGTTATTCGATATAAATAATATAAACTCAACAAATGCAACGAATGCTTAGTATCAAATTCAAATATTACCTAAATTAAAAAATATTTGTTAAAAAGTAATAAAGGCTTGCTAAATTTATATATATTTGTTAAAGGATAAATGCTCCATAAATGTGTAATCAACATTTAATGGAAAACGGACGATACTTACGCTCCAACAATTTCAAAGCTTATAAACTGTAGGTACTTTCGTTTTCATCGAAAATAACAAAAGCAGTAAACACAAAATAAACACTCGTTCAGTATAATATGTAATACAAGACGAACTCTTGTAACCCAAAAAATGTTTTTTTGGATTTCTGGTACCAACCTATTTCAAAAATAAAATAGTCGCAACAAAAGATTTTCGAGATTCGAGATTTCTATGACCTGGCCAGTATAAAACTTATATTTTTCATTGGTCGGTCCCCAGCTTGAAGGTAATACAGTAATTTGGAACCCATGTTTTCTCAGACTATAGTCACTGCAACACAAATTCCTAAGGCATATTGCATTCAAATCGGGTATACCTGACTCAACAATTGATTACACTGTAATTGAAAATGAATGATTTAAACATTCAGAGTCTTTCTAGACGAAGAGCGAATTTTGACGTTATGTTTAGTCATGGAGTAATTCATGGTTTAGTCGATAGCCCTGGGACTCTGGCTCAGTTCAGCTTCCATGTCCTCCTCGACAGCTGAGGGGAAATACTGTCTTCCAACTTCAGCAACACCGCAGAACATATGGTCAACATTCTTCAATTAATAAGATCGTGAGACATGCCAATGAATATTCTGGTGACGGTGACCTATTTAATATTTCAAAGCAAAGACTCAAGTTCGAGCTTGAAAAAACTGAGGCATCACACTACATGAGAAAGATCATTCCAAAAAACAGATGTTTTAGGATTAGGCGTTGTAATTAAAGTAAAAATACCTCAACAAACTAAACAAAGTCTTTCATAAGGCATTCATAGGCCGATCACGGGTTCTGTGAAGTCAACGACTGACGCTATCAACGTTCTACTTGCAGAAGCTTCAGAAATAGATCTTATATACACAGACGGATACGGGTGTGCGCATCTTGCAAAATCTAACTTGTCACTTGGGACAGGGATACTGAAAAACCGCTCCCCCCCTCCTGTAACAATAGGCGCTTTCCTTTTACCTGATTTATCTGATAAAACTCACTTGTGACGTCATGACTCATTTCAATGTACGTTCCTTTTGTCTTCTGAATCTGAGACTAAAGTGAGATATTTTACCCCCACTTAAGCCCATCTGCACAAGCTCGAAAGGTAGATCAGTTGTCTCAGATCATTTAGATGTCAAATAAATCAATAAATGAGGTTAGAATTTTTTGTAAGTTTGAATTTTAGCGGGTTTTGTGGTGTATGGATAGTCGACAGTGTATGGTGAGCTACGAAAAACTTAAAAAAAAAATAGGTTATGAAAAGGATCGACAGATTATAGAACCATAGCATATTACAAAATTTCGAGGAATGACATTTAACTGCACAAACACGTTCCTTCAACTCATCTGAGCATCTGAGGTTTCCAACTGAGCTGAGCCATCTGATTTTTAAGTGATCTGAGTTAGTGCAGATGTAAAAGGAAAGCACCTTACATAGCACTCAAATCACTGAGAACAACTACACACGCTGGGCAGAATATCCCTTTTGCTTTGAAATCGGGTACAAATTTACAAGTGATGACATTGGAGACAGTTTCCTTGAACTTGAATAAGAGAAAAAGCGACACGGTTCTTCACTTTTACATTTGTACCGAAAAATTCAAGACCTCGCATTCATATATTGACTATTGAACTGTTTTATTGAACTGTTTTATTTCCAATTAATTATATTTCGTTAGTTTCAGATTTGTAGATTTCAAACAGGTTGTTGTTGACGGGAATTATGATGTTATCTTACTTTCTGAGACATGGTTGAACGCAGACATTAATTCTGATATAGTAGCTATACCGGAATATAACTTCTTTCGTAAAGATAGGAGCGGTAGAGGAGGAGGAGTTGGAGCGTATGTTAGAGCATCCATTGGTTGTGAGATTCTGAATTCAGATGTTGAGCTGAGTAGTAGTATAGAATATCTCTTGTTGAAAATCAGAAGCAGAAATTTCAACTGCATTATTGCTGTTTTTTATAAACCACCTACTGCTGCGGTAGGTAGTGTGATAGAGGACGTTGATAATATTTTGTCACAGACATATCATACAGCTGATTGTATGATCTGTCTTGGTGACTTTAACGTTAACTTTTTCAATCTTGACAATCCTTTGTTGCACTGTTTTGAGTCATATGGATTTACACAGATCTTAGATACTCCAACAAGAATAACTGGTACCTCTAATAAGTTGATTGACCCAATTTTCACTTCAAATTCTGACTTAGTTACTGATTGTGGTACCTTATCTGTACATGAAATCTCAGACCATGAACTCACTTTTGTTTCCATTGATATTCCTGTCTCACATAGCAAGCCTAAAATAACCTTCTATAGGGATTTTCATCAGTTTGATTTAAATAACTTTTTGATAGACTTATCGGACCTCCCTTGGCAAACTGTTATTGCAGAAAGAGATATTGATAAAAAAGTTGAAATTTTTAATTGTTATATATTAAATTTGTTTGATAGACATGCTCCAATTGTATACAAAAGTGTTACAAAACGACCAGCTCCCTGGCTAACCGACACTATTAAAATTTTGAAGAAGGAAAGGGATAAAGCTCTGTCCAAATACAGAAGATCTAAAAATCCGGCAGATTTTACTAGGTATAAACAGCTCAGGAATCACACTCTTGCCATCACTAGGAATGAAAAGAAAGCATATATTGAACATCTTGTAAATTCAAATGATCCTAAAGCTACTTGGAAGGGCTTAAGGGAATTCAACATTGGTTGTAAAAAGAATACCTGCCTACCCGAAAATATTTCGGACCCTGATACTTTGAATCGTCACTTCTCGACACTTCTTCAAGACGTAAATAGTAATTGTAAGGAGGAAATACAATTTTACAATAGCGGGACCTATGATAATCAGTTAACATTCACTTTTAGGATGATCACAACTGACGAAGTGAATATCATTTTACATAACATTAAATCGGATGCATTTGGTACAGATAATATTAACATCAGAATGCTAAAATTTTGTAGCCCGTTTATTGACCAATATATTGCACATTTAATAAATTGTTGTATAGAGAGTTCATACTTTCCTCATTCATGGAAACGATCAATTGCCATTCCGATCCCGAAAAAAAAGAATCCCAAAGAAGTGTCAGATTTAAGGCTAGTGAGTTTGCTCCCGGCGATTTCTAAAATTTTCGAAAAATTTTTATATTTACAAATTTATGAATACGTTACATCCAATAATTTGCTTCCAGACTCTCAGTGTGGATTTCGTTCTAACAGGGGAACTGAAACAGCTTTAGCAACTGTGACTAATGACATTTTCACTGCCGGTGATCAAGGTTTATCAACTGCTTTGGTGTTGCTCGACTACTCCAAAGCATTTGATACAATCAGTCATGACCTCCTTTGTACCAAATTAATTTACTATGGTTTTGATCATCAATCTGCTTTCTTGATATTAAGTTACTTCTTAAGACGTTCCCAAAAAATCTCAGTCAACGGTGTATGCTCATCTGAAATCGATATATTGTCAGGAGTTCCGCAGGGCTCCATATTGGGACCTCTGTTATATATAATATACACAGCTGACATCTTAAAAAAAGTTGAACATTGTAAGGTACAAGCATACGCTGACGACACACAAGTATACTATAGTTTCCCGCATCTCTCCGAGACAGCACAGGATATAGTAAGCAACGACCTCTCAATAATAAAAGACCTATCCCTTAAACACAATCTAAAACTCAACACCAGTAAATGTAAGATTTTGGTATTCGGTAACAAGAGCAGCTGTGATTAGTTAAAAAATAACCTTGCGGTTCATATGGATAATGAAATGCTGCAGTTTAGTGATTCTGCTAACAATCTAGGTTTAGTTTTTGATACAGAAATGCGTTTCTCAGAACATGTGAAGAAAATTGTCAGCAAGGCATTTGCTGCTTTGAAGATGATTTATAGCAACCGCCATTTTCTCGACGTTAGTATGAAGCGAAAACTGTGAGACATTTGTTCTTAGTCACTTCAACTATTGTGATTTTATTTATGGGCCGTGTCTGAGAAAAGTAGATCAAAGCCGTATTCAAAAAGTTCAGAACAGCTGTTGCAGGTTAATATATGGAATTAGAAAATATGACCCCATTACTTACAAAATTAAAGAGAGTAAATGGCTTAACATGGAAAATCGAAGGAAAATTCATTTGGCTAATTTCACCCACAAGCTGTTAAGCAACCCTAATCCCCCTAACCTAGCTCATAGTTTTGTTCCACGTTTTAAAGTCCATTCTAGAAATATCAGGGATATGTCTGCCTTCACTATACCGCAACATCGAACCATATTTTTTGAAAGATCTTTTATATTCAATGCCATTAAATTGTACAATTCACTGCCTGTTGAATTTAGGGCATATAATATTAATAAATTCAAGTACAAACTTAAGGATCTCTATCTGTCTGAACAATAATTGAATATCTGGGCTAATACATCAGGCATATTATATGTAGTACTCGCACGTAGCTATAGCCTTTATACCCCTTCCTTATATACGCAATTTATGTATTTTTATTAATTATCCTTTTTTATATTGCCTACCCTGCACAACAACAATTTTAATATAGTTAGTTTTTTTTTTAAAGAAAATGATATATCATAATAGTCAAGATATATGTATGTAGATATTGTTATTTTTTTTAATTTAATATTATCGTCGACGTCGGACACAATATTCTAATGTAATAGCTTTCTTTTGTGTTTGTTCTTCTTGAACATAGTTTCACTGCTGGTTAAGTAGAATAGCTTTAAGCTAGACTTCGCCAGCAGTTTAATGTATCTTTAAATGTACACCATTTTGTCAGCAATAAAGGCGGGTTATTATTATTATATATTCATAGATAGATCCGAAGATGCTCCGCGTACGGGCATAGGTGTACCTTCCAAAATACAGGAAAATGGCTTACAAGAGGAATTTCCTAATGAAACGCATATATTATCCCAATTTGCCTTTTATAAGTACAAGACACACTTGTCACATTTGTTGAAAATAAGAATCGAACGAATCTTAATTTATACGAAAAGCTCGGTAAAAGTTGAATTAGAGGACTCACCTTCCACAAATATTAGCAGGTGACATGAAAGCTTTAAACATCTTAATTCATTTTCTTCGATACAACAAAATTAATATATGGTTGTTTTACAGATCCTCATCTTTCTAGCTCCTAAAGGAACGCGTAAGAAAAATCTTAGTAATCTCTTTCAGGAAACTCAATCGAAAGGAAGTTAGAAATACAGTGATTTTTACATGCCCTAGAGCCCCACTAAGTACAAGCACACAAACTCTGCTGGTTATTTGCGCAAAAGCGCAGAAACCATAAACAAAGAAGAAAAACAAGGAAGTACAGACAAAGGAACATGGTTTATCCGTGAGATTATGCGGACGCTATGCAGGTTGCAGATAACTGCAATAGTACTAATAAATGCTTCAACAATAAAATTGTGATACCGCGATAATAGAGTAATAGTAATATAACCCATGCCTAATTAAAATTAGAAGTGGACAATCATCCTATCATCTCCAATTTTCTTCGTAAATCTGGCAACCCCCGACGTGTAGAACACTGTTTTCTAGTTATTCTGAGACAAGTCAAAAAGGAAGAAATTCTTGGGTATTTCGTTAATTGATGGCCAGAAACACCAACCAAATAATATAGGCAACTTCTAGGCGCATAACTATGAAACTTGAAACAGGTTTATGGAATTGTGTGAGGTAAACAACAAAAAACTGTATGATAACTGACACAGGCAACTGTTCTTACACAATAGCGAGTAAATTGGTACATCTGGTTGTCTATACTGTAGGATACCATATAAAATCCTTTTTGAATACATACTTTCTTATTAAAAATGCAATCCGTTAATTTGACCAATATGATTCAGTTTTGATAGGATTGAAGCAATCCCAGCATATTAACTTTATTACCTAATGCGTTAAAATATAATAAATTTTAATATATAAATAAAAATAGCAGTCGCTGTAATAAGTATTTATTCTATATCCAGGAAAAGACAATTAAATATTAAAATGTTTTATATTTAAAAATTGGATACATATTTATTTTTAGGTACCAAAAGCTCTTTCTATTTATTTTAAAACTTAAAATGAGGGTAATGTACCCGAGTACTCGGAACTAATATATTTTTAAAAAGGTATTTTGTGTGATTAGTATTTATTCTATATCCCAGGAAAAAACAATTAATTAAAATGTTTTATATTTAAAAATTGGATACATATTTATCTTTAGGTACCAAAAGCTCTTTCTCATTTATTTTAAAACTTAAAATGAGGGTAATGTACCCGAGTACTCAGAACTAATATATTTTTAAAAAGGTATTTTGTGTTGGTTTACCTAACGATTCTATTTTTCAATGATATAACTTTAGCAGTACTAAAAATAGTAAGGCTATTTTGGTAGCATATCACACAAAATAAAGTAAAAGGTAGTTGAACGAAAAAAAATGCAGGTGCTATAGATAGCACTTCATTCCCAGAGGTGTTGTAAAATGCTCTGAGCAGACTGGCAAAGTACCACTTTAACTTAGCTATGTGTGACGTGCTTGTTCAACTAATATCTTTCTTTAAAATATATAATATCCAAGAGTCAGTTGAAGTCTTGCTAAGTGAATAATAGGAACCATTTACATCCAAATAAACTGCATTTTATAGTAATTTTAATGTATTTATATCCTGTTCCATTTGATATTTTAATTATTACTATTACTTGCTAAAACCAGTCAGAAACATTACCATGTTAAAGATTTGTATTGTCTGGGTTTTATTGACCTAAACAATGTGAAATTTCCCTTTCATCATTTTCAGAATAAATCAGAATTCATGTCCCAAACAGATTTAGTTTTAAAAATAAGCCGCCATCCTTATTGAATTTTCTTCTTTTTGAACAAGATTCAAACTATGGTAAAAAAATTTCTATCAAGAGTATTTATTTTTTACCCTTTAAAACAGTAAAGATTTAGAACTTTGAATTCGGGAGGAAAGTCAACTTGAAAACAGCTTCCTGAATTAATTTTTTAATGACACTTTTGAATGTACAGATTAGAGGACAGGAATTTAACTGAAAAAAAGCTATTTTACGAAATCCGTTTTTATTTATTTATCTCTTAAGTGTTCATATAATAACATGAAAGATGAATAGAGTTCACAGATCACAAAAGTCAAAAAATAAAATATTTTTGAAACTCCAGTTTATTATGGAAAAATATTAATTATATTGTATCAAAAGTTATATAATTCTATAGCATATAAGTGGAGTTTCAAAAAGACTACTTCTTCTTTTGTGCTTTTTCGGCTGCTTTTGTGACCTTTCCAGAGGTTGCGTCTTTGAAGTTGACAGACTTGATGACTCCTACAGCAACTGTCTGCCTCATGTCACGGACAGCAAAACGTCCTAGAGGAGGGAATTCTTGGAAGGCCTCCACACACATAGGCTTGGTTGGTACCAAGTTTACGATGGCAGCATCACCTGATTTGATGGCTTTTGGGTTTTCTTCAGTTGTCTTTCCAGAACGACGATCAACCTGAAAAATACAATAACCACTGTTGAATTAAGTGGCCTGTTACCACAATTGATGGCAATAGATTCAATAAGATTTGATGTTTCATTTGAATTCAGGTGGGGTATTAGAAACGATCATTGACAGCTTAGGCAAGTGCTAGATCTGTTTGCAAAAGCTGTGAATGAGTGACTAATCCTCCATCTAGAGCTAAATCAAATATCAAATTTTATCAAGTTTGGTGCCATCAACTGTGGTACCAAGGTATAAGTTGGTTGTACTATACACCATGTCCCAGAACAAATCCAGAAAACTTTAAGGGATGGTTTATGGCACAGACATGTTTAAATTATATGATTTATTTATTTATTGAAATGTTGTTGAAATATCCTTAATTTGATCACAAAATGGTTAATGTGTGGCTGCCCTTCTCATATTTGTACATCGCTAGATCACCAGCTGAGGTAAACAATCGACAAAAACAAAAAACAACATTAAGCTTAACAGAACTAGATGACCTTTGCCCTTTTTTGTTGTAAAATCAAAGTGTTTTAATCTGAAAATACGATAAATTAGGTGGGCCACACATGTAAAAGAGAGAATAATTATTCCTTTTGATATTGGCTTCACCTTCCGAAACTTATGTGCAATTTCTTTTTTTATGATTCATCCTGAGACATGATGTATAAAAATATGCATTTGCAATTTTTCTATCCTTGTTTATGCCACTTTTTGGGAAAACTATCTGTAAGAATCCTAATTTTCGTGAATAAACATCTAAACTAATTGAAATAGAATGAAAACTAATTAAACATTTTTTTTTACAGAAAATATACTAATTTCTAACGATATCTTATTAACCTATAAGATTAAATAAAAATAGTTCATCCAAAAATTAACTAAAAAAAAAATATATTTCTATCCTATTAACATGCAAGTTTGAATAAAATTTGTATAGTTTGCTCACCTTTTCTTTGATCTCTGCAAATTTGCAAGCAATGTGGGCAGTGTGGCAATCGAGCACTGGAGTGTATCCGTTGGAAATCTGTCCAGGGTGGTTGAGGACAATGACCTGAGCTGTGAAATCAGCAGCACCTTTGGGTGGGTTGCTCTTCGAGTCTCCTGCTACATAGCCACGACGCAACTCCTTGACGGACACGTTCTTTACGTTAAAACCTACATTGTCTCCAGGTACAGCCTCTTGTAGAGCCTCGTGGTGCATTTCAACAGACTTTACTTCAGTAGTGATGTTGGCTGGAGCAAAGACTACTACCATACCAGGCTTCAACACACCAGTTTCCACTCGACCAACTGGTACTGTTCCAATACCACCAATTTTGTAGACATCCTAAACAAAAACAAAAGCATTTAATAGGTTATGAAAATTTATTTACTGATTTGCACATGTATAGACAATTTGTTTCAGAAAAGATTAAGCCTAGAAAAATAATCATACTTTAGATCATTGCTGTCAAATCATCATATTTTTGTATGTATAAATTTGTGCTCCGAATTGAACTATACAGCATTTTAAACCATACAATTTTAGATAAAGTCCTTATAAGACCAACAGGTTTTGGAGACATCTTTTTGTCACCTGCTTTAAACTTCTAGACTATTACTTAGTCTGGATAATATAACAATGTATCTTTTGGTACAAAAACAAGATACAGTCTAACCACTCGTCAAATCAATTTTTTCACACTTGGCATGTTGTTTCACTAAAGTTTCTAGCCTAAATCCAGTTTAAAAAAATCAGTTGTGTATTTTATTTATTTAACAATGCATATCAAAGCTTGTTTGTGTGACATATGATCATTAATCATCCAGATAACATATGTATCTGAAATTACTATTTAACAGTCAGAGGTTATAGAAAATAGAAAGACAAACCCTTATCATTGTAAACATGTGAAACTTTGATTTTTTAATGACTCTCTAATTTTTTGGCCATATGTTCTTGAAAGGAGCTCAAGCGCCACTAGTTAATGTAATATCTTTTGTTATGAATTAGAAGAAACTAAGAGTTATAAAAAAAATTATAATGTAAGAAATATAAGATTATATTATAAACAAAAATCGTACCTGGAGTGGAAGTCGGAGGGGCTTCTCAGTAGGCCTGGATGGTGGGAGAATGGCGTCGAGTGCATCAATGAGGGTCTTGCCTTCAGCTTTTCCTTCCTTACGTTCAACATTCCATCCCTTGAACCATGGCATCTTAGTGGAAGGCTCCAACATGTTATCTCCATGCCATCCTGAGATTGGCACAAAGGCCACAGCGGCAGGGTTGTAACCAATCTTCTTGATGTATGAAGATACTTCCTTTTTGATTTCCTCGAATCGGGATTCGCTGTATGGGGGCTCAGTGGAGTCCATTTTGTTGACACCAACAATAAGCTGTTTCACTCCCAGAGTGAAAGCAAGGAGAGCATGCTCACGTGTTTGGCCGTTCTTGGAGATACCAGCTTCAAATTCACCTGTACCAGCTGCTACGATCAACACAGCACAATCAGCTTGTGAGGTACCAGTGATCATGTTCTTGATGAAATCTCTGTGACCAGGGGCATCAATGATGGTTACATAGTACTTTGAGGTTTCGAATTTCCACAGAGCAATATCAATCGTGATACCACGTTCTCTTTCAGCCTTCAGTTTGTCCAATACCCATGCATACTTGAAAGACCCCTTGCCCATTTCTTGGGCTTCTTTTTCGAATTTCTCGATGGTACGTTTGTCGATACCACCGCATTTGTAGATCAAATGCCCAGTCGTTGTAGATTTACCAGAATCTACGTGACCGATTACTACAATGTTAATATGAATCTTTTCTTTACCCATTTTGAGTTATCTGTAACAAAAAAACGGAATCAAAATTTACAGCTCTACGAGCAGAATTATTAAATCGCCTCAGCAAATACGCAGGCTTTGAAACAACAGGTGGAACATCACTATGCATGCACTTTGAGATTAGTCACTGTCGGCTTTCGAGTGCAAGTTTGTTAACCTAGAAACACGTGTAATTTTCACAAAAATTACGATTTGAAACAAAAAATAATATTCCGCGGAAAGAGTATTCTAGTAAAATTGAGTAATTGCAGCAGTAATTGAGCCTGAAACCCGATTCCAACATATGGCGGCCATTGAATCCAAGAGCCTGTACACGTGGTTCGGTTAATTTTTGCCAAAATCTCAAAAAATACGCGTTACAAAGCTAAATTAATAGTTTAAAACACAATGGTACTTACGTGGAATAAGTTAAATGCAACAGTTGACAAATAAAACCCTAAAGTATAAGGAACACTTGAAATTTAACAACTTAACTAAACGGGAGACTTCACCGTGTGACGAGCAAGTCAGAAAGGAAGGGAATCTGAGGTTGCCGTCTTTTCATTCCTGTTTTCGCCGCTGCGTTACGTCACTTCCGCTTACAGTGCCCTCTGCCGACTAATTTATTTTCAAATTCACCCGCGATTTCTTATAGTCTTTCCTTTTTATGCACTTTTTCTAATAAAGTTAATTGTAAAACTCAGACAGTTAGCCAGGAAAATATCAAAATAACTCATAAAAAATGTGTAACAACCGAAATACCACGTCATTATTTCAGTAACTGATTTGCCGTGCTGTCTTCAAGCATTGTGTGATGTGTGTTGCATATATTCAAGTTATATATGGATATGACCCCCACCAGAAATTAATGATTTATTACTTTATTCCATATTTTTATCAAACAAAACAAAATACACAAGGTTGTGAACCTCTGTCTTAAAACTGTTTGATGCGGCTATAGAATTTTTTATGTAAGCGCACAGCGCAGAGTATAATCGCTCTATAAATATATCATTGTCGGGCCGTAGGAGTAAACGGGGAAATATTTCATTTATTTGATTTACTTTTTTTTAATATCACGTACCTTATTCCAATTGTTTACGTCTACGTCGGTGATAGGTAGGTAATGTAGGTATTATGAATACCTCACAGACTTGTCCTCAGAAATAATTAGTATTGAGACAAGCAAACTTTGCCGAGTAAACATTCCCATAAATTCCGTACTTTACGGTAAAGTTCGCTATGCTATGGTTGAAGCTAATAAAGTTCCCATTTGGGAAATGCTGAGAAGAATCTTTTTCCTATTATTTAGTGTGGCATTTGAGAAATCTCGCTCCAACTGTTTGAGAGTTGGAATTTTTGTGAAATTTTATTCAGGCAATTTTTAATTTTTAACTTCGATGTTCTTTAAAACATCGTGTTGTTAGTTTTATTAAACTATATTTATTTCATTAGCAAGTTCCTTTTAAAAAACTGAGTTTCAGTCTCTTTCTAACGGTTGGTTTTGGTAACATTTTGATTGATATACATGTAATGTTTTTTTTAAATACCTATTTTAATGTTTATATAATGTAAAATAAAGTCCGTTTGAGTTTCTATAAAGTTTTAGGTAACCATATATATTCTCTATAAAAACAGCAACGCCCAATATTATTAAGCTAGTTCGCGAACAATCGCAACCAAAAATAAATTACGGTAATTTTCCATCACTAGAAATACTCGTAATGCTTGACCGAAAGGGACTGATTATTTTAGTTTAAAGTTATCGGATACCTACCACAAAAATGATATTTTCACGAATGTTAACTTGTGCGTGGTCAGATATACGACGCAATATACCTATATAAAATAACAATTATTCATTGCGGGTGTCTGAGTTTTGAACAGTAAAATAAAGTGGCAAATGTAAACACAAATATTTACAGGCTCATGCTCATTCATCGTGCTGACTTCTATAAAATACCGATATCAGCAAATACAGGGTGTCCCACGACGATTAAGACTAGCAGTATATCGGAACTGGGCAGTATAGTAGAGAATTGTAATTTTGGGGGTGTAAATTAGAGCAAATATAGTATCTTTTCTTGTTATTGTGTCACCCAATGAGCTATTTGTTTTTGGTCACGTGACGTCCGATTCAAAATTTTAAATGGGACACCCTGTATATTTGTGACTTTTCGTGTTCTTCCCGATAAAACAATTCCAACAAACTAGCACACTTGGGGTCTACATTTAATGGATATACCATGGATGTGTAAATTCGCGACAAACGTACATGCGAAATGTAAATTTGTTTATGTATATTTTACATCCATTAGACGTTAATTATGAATATACATGTTCATACCTGGACTATGTTACATATACTATGCATATACATTAGACGTACATATATGCATTCTATGGATATGCCATAGATGTGAAAGTTCGCGACAAACGTACATGCAATGTATATTTTTTTGATGTCTATTAGACATCCATTGGACATACGAGGGCTGCTCTATACCTCCGTCAATCCACCAGTACGCAGACAGCTGTTTCACGCTTATTACGATTTCTGTCTGCTCGCGCATGTTGCACATGTTTATTAAACATGGAAAAATTGATGCTCTCTATTTCGGTCAATCGACCTAGGGCGCACTGATGATCGCTAATAAGCGTGAAACAGCTGTCTGCGTACTGGTGGATTGACGGAGGTATAGAGCAGCCCTCGTATATCGGCTTTCATACGCAGCGGCGTATAGAACCCGCGCTTTCTAGTGGCCAAGCGGATGCACCTTGGCGTCCCACCAAGAAGTCTAATGCTGCTAGGCAGAGATTTCCTTGGTTTGCCGTTACCTTCGGGTACTAGATGGCGCACCGGCAGAATTCTTTCTACCTGCTCATCCATTGGACATTCTTGCTCCATTTGTGGATATACATATCCATTGGTTCCATATCCAATGTATGTACACTGTATATACTTTTGTTATATGGGGACCAAGTCGAAAAGTGGTTTACATATTCAATTTGCTTTCGATTCAATAATCGATCTATATCGTTCAACCCAAATCGACCCGTGAAAACGCGCCTTTACAGTGCAGTGCAAGACGCGATCCGTGGTATACCGGTGGCGCGTGCAAAATAAATGGACAGTGACATAAATTAGTGAAGGACAAATATAAATTAGTGTAGTGACTGTAAATAAATTAGACTGATAAGTAATAGGTTAGGCGTAGTGTATAATAGTTGAAACCGTACCAAGTGTTTTCCTGCCCAATCAAACTAGACTTGTAACAGTTTGTTTACCTCAAGTATTTGAAAAGGCAAGCTTACAACATCCACGCATCAACATTGTTTCGCGTCATGACAAGATGAGAAGAAAAATTACTTGAGCATCCGCCCTACAGTCCCGACTTATCACAGTGTGATTTCTTTTTATTCCCAAAGTTAGAAGATAAAACATTTTCATTTTTCAAAATGATGCTGTTGCAGCATTCGCGTAGTTTATGAAGTGGCTCAAGAGCCGTGGCACTCCTGTTCCAAGACTGGTTTTACAGAGTGAGTAAATGGGGGGAAGACTTTGAAAAGCAATAAAACATTTGTGCTTGACTACACAAGAAGTCTCACGATGGCTTACCAACCGTGGAAATGGAGGGTCATCCCATAGTCGAATCACCTTCCGTCAAGCTTTTAGGGATCAACATCAACAATAACATGTCCTGGTTCGACCACGTCATCAGCATTGCTAAAACGGCATCCCAGAAGCTTGGAGTTTTGTTCCGCTGTAGGAAGTTGTATACACCAGAGCAACTGCTGCTGCTCTACAAGGCACAGATCCGACCATCGCTGGAGTATTGCTACCATGTGTGGGGATGCGCTCCCAAACACTCTCTAAAGCTTCTGGACACTATCCAGAAAAGAGAAATTAGATTAATCGATACGCCTAACCTCACAAAGCACCTGAAGCCTGAAACATCGAAGGAGGGTGGCTGACCTATCCCTGTTTTACAGATTCTATCACGGAAGATGTTCGAGTGAGCTCTCCTAGATAATAACACCAAAGGCCGTCCGAACCAGGATCACTAGAGAAGCTCTGCGAGCTCATCCTTACCAGGTCGAGGTCCTTACTCCCCGAACCAGTCTCCTCCAGCATTCCTTCTTTTGAAGAACCTCGACGCTGTGGAATCAGCTGCCGGGGAATTTGTTTCCAGACGGCTACAACCTACAGCGTTTCAAATCTAACGTGAACCGACACCTGTCCTCTCGCAGCGCTTCTACAGCGCCATAGGCTTTCAGCCTTTGCGGGAGGCCGACCATAAAAAAAAACTTATCTCTCTCTAACCAAATAGAAACACTAGGGACAAACAAAAACAACAAGTATATAATATATAACTCTTTATTAAGTCTTTACAGTTGATTTATAAACCCTCAAGAAGAAACTACTTTGGTTCAGCTTAAAACCTGATATTCATCTGTCGAATAGGTAATCTGATAATTCTATGAATGCCATACATTTCCGTAAGGGTAAGATTACACATTAAAAGCTCCGAAAGCTATTGGAAATCTTTCCAATTTCCAGTTAACAAACAACCGGACCTTCCGTATGATCTGAACTTTTCTCAGTACAGAGAAAAATGTAAAATACATATACATCTAAAAAATCTCGTCGTATCAAAAATACTGTACAGTAATATATCGCTAATTGTAATTAAAAAGTTGCAGAAGCGTTTTCAGTTTTTTCAAAACCTGACATCGTCAAATTATATATCTCGGATCGCATATTCATCTCAAGCGTCAGATATCGCACGGTAAGTGGAGCCTATACCGTATTCAAATCCAAGGTGCAGAGGATTGTAAACAAACAGGATACCACGCACGCCGCCCGAGTAAGGCAGCATTCATTGCGATTGGCCGAAAGGCAATAAACACCTTGGAGGCTTGCCGCTCTGCCGCCCGTCTGGGTCGTTCAATAGAGTACAGGGTTGTATTTTATTCAGTTGCTTCGTGTGTTTATCATTGTATACGACGCGTCGTGTTAATGATAGCGTACATCGTGCTTTTATCATCGCATACCTGCCGTGTTGTTATGCGAATTTTAGTGTTATCCGTATTGTACTGTTGTTTTAATAGCTATTAGTGGTGTTTGTGTTATTCCCCGATAACTTGAAGGATATATTGAAGGATGTCTAGTAGTACAGACACTGCAGATGAATCCATGGATGTGGCTACAAGACAGGATTTAAGTCTACCAAGGAAGAGGCTTAGTAGCACAGACACTGCAGATGAACCCATGGATGTGGCTACAATTCAGGATTTGAGTCCACCAAGGAAGAGGTCAAGAAAGAGCCATTTTGACGTGAGGCTTAAGGAGGTAATATTAAACGTATACATATAAATACGAAACCCATAAAAAACATTAACAACTGCTGCTGACGATATTGTGGAAGAGGTTGCACTCAAAATAGGTATCTGCAAACGGAGTGTCTATGAAGTGGTGCGAGAATACAGAACCAGACTCTCTTTTGCTGCACCTTTACCTAATCAGAATCGCAAACGTTGCATTGACCTTGTGGACCATGGCGATAAAAATGCAATTAGGAGAAAGGTGCATCAGTTTTCCGAAATGAACTTCCGACTATTGACAAAGTCCTGAAAGAGGCGAATGACGATAATGACTTGCCAATTTTAAGCGGATCACGTTTTATAAGCTATTAAAGAAGCTTAACTTCGTATTTGGGAAACGAGGAAGGAAAAGTATTCTCATCGATAGGAAGGATATAATTGACTGAAGTATTGACCCCTTCTCAACTTTACCCCCGAAATGGTTTCTAAGGTAAGAATAATATATAAAAAATATATCAATACAGCTGTAATGGAAAAATATGATTCATAAATGCTACTCCACATCCGATACTATGGACTGTATGACTGCTATTTTGAATACAGCTCTGGCGACCGACATCCACAGGCCAGCCGCCGAGCGCGTGTTATTGTTTACAGCCACTGCACGGCGGATTTGAATACACTTTAGTACTGGCGCCGCCAGAAAATTGTGCAGGGGGGCGACTTATCTTATCCTCTGCGATAAACAGAGTTCGATAGAAATCATTACTCGGAATCTTTCGGGTCCTTTTGTCACTGCGATACATTACGCTCGATATGGATATGGCCTCGGGTTAGGAGTGGGGTAACTGCACTGGGCAGTACCGCTGTAGTTTTTCGAGCGTCACTGAACTGAGGTTTAAAAAATTGTCCTAGAAGTGAAATCAAATTCAGAGTAACCATCTAATGTGTAAATTCACCCTTACGATTACACTTTAAGTGTCTTGCTTCGACAAAAACTCAACAAGAGATAAACAAATCACATTCACAAATTCATCTTGAGATCATCTGTTAACAGAATATGATTTTTCCATAATCACACTGTGCTTTCGGAAGTCGAAGGTAAACATATACAAATTTAAAATTCTATGTTGTAGTTAAAACTTTTTTATATATATGTATATATATATAGCTATAAAAATGTAAAATATTTACAGTATTTATACAATTCAAGGAAAGCGCAATCAATTTCCTAGAGTTGGTGTTATATAGACACGGACACAAAAAAGGGCTTGGAAAAAATTAAATTCAATTCTAAAAAACAGCAAAATATAGTGGAACTAACAGTATAAATAGTTAAATATAGATAACTACTTTCAATTTTGTATGAATTATTATTATTATTTTTCGGAATTTGAAGAAAATTGTATCTGCTTCCCTTGATATCTTTCATATAAGATATAAAAAATATATAAAAAACATATTTCATACGAAAATATATTTTATTTATTGATCAACAATTTACAAACGAAGGCACTTCTTCACAACACATCTAAAAGTACCGTGTGGTTTACACACAAATACAGGGTGGGGCATAAGAACCAAGTGTTTTTGGTTTGAGTAGTACTCATATATTAGAAAAGGGAGGAGCGCGCGGTTTATTACAATCTATTCCTTGACTCAAATCATTTCACTTTCTTACTTGCCACTTGCCATCATGGAGCGGTAGACGTTAGAACAACGCGTGGCATATGGAGTGGCATCATTGGCCCATATTTTTTTGGAGAAAATGGGGTCACCGCTACAGTAACATCTGAACGTTACATTCATATGGTGAATACCTTTTTCATACTTGAATTGAAAAGAAGAGGTGTGGATATCAAAGATTTGTAGTTCAAGCAAGATGGGGCCACGGCACACACCGCCAGAGCATCCATGGCTGTTCTTCACCACCCGGTTCCAAATCGTTCAATTTGGAGGTTTGGTGGCATTTCATGACCTCGGTCTCCCGACTTATTAATTTGTGATTTTTTTCTATGGGAGTAAGTCAGATCACGTGTTCAAAGGGCCAAGCCCCGTACGTTAGACGCAGAGAAGGAGGCGATTCGTCATGGAATCTCTCAAAAATCAACAGACATGCTGGAAACAGCGGAGTGCAATTTTCGTGAACGGCTGCATCATATGCCAGATGTAATTTTTGCACTTAGATATTTCAAAATGGTATACTAACAACAATTTCTTATTAGAATAAAAACTGATAATTTTATGATTATTTCAAAAACACTTGGTTTTTATGCCCCACCCTGTATCATAAAATCAAAAACACTGTAGCAATAACTTCTCACCATTATTGTGTTTTGAGAGGCAAAGTAATTTTGAAACTACCCTGTTATAATTATCATAATAATATTGCCATACATCAAATAATAAAAAATTCCAATAAAACGTCTCAGAACGGAATAAAAAACTTGGAAACTTTTTTCTGAACTCGAACATGTTATAAATAACTTTTTTTTAATTCTTTTTCTCAGTCTTATGACACATTTTGATATAAATATGAAGGAATACTACTAAAAGTTAGTACGTAGTAACGCAGGCCTTAGCATTGGATGAAATTTATTTTTCCACAAAGGAGAAAGAAAATTATAAGCACCTACATTGAACTACTGATTGTAGGAAAATTGAAAACACCGATTTGATTGCAAATTTGAAATTAAATGAAAACTGCTAGAGATTGATAGAAATTGTCACTGATTTTTCAATGTACCAATGTAGCCCTCAGGACTTTCGTAGTACTTCATGGGGTCCTTTGTGAAATTAGTAATTTTCCTTCATCTTTGCATCAAGAAATGTGTCTCTCAGCTCAATTGAACCATTTTAAAGCATTACAGCCATTCAAATTCGAATCGGACAGTATAACAATAAAATACATAATATCAAATATAGATTCTCCGCACAACAAACCGTAACTTTTCATAAAACTAGTGAAATCTTCAATATTCATAACAGGATTAAATTCATCAATTCATTCAAATGTTCCTGTAAACAGAAGATACAAAAGTTATACAACTTTGATAGAAAACTTTCCAACTTCCTCGAGAATCGTATCAACATTCATACGCGATCCGATAAAAATAATTCTAGCCGCCAAGTTACGACAAAAGATTCATGACATAGAATAGAATAGAAGGTTAGAAATTGTTTATAGAAAGAACGTGTTCTCAGTGCTATATCACTTACTGTGTAGCCAACGTAAATTGGAACAGCCAAAAGAATGCAAAGAATGCGATGAGAGAAGTAAGCACGTTGCCATAACTCTTAATAATTTCAGCCTATTTCCTTCTTTTACGACTTGTTTTATTTTATATACAGGGTGTCCCACGACGATTAAGACACGCAATATATCGGAACTGAGCAGTAGTAGCGAATTATAATTTTGGGGGTTTAAATTAGAACAAATATAGTATCTTTTCTTCTTACTGTGTCACCCAATGAGGTATTTGTTTTTGATCACGTGACGTCAGATTCAAAATTTTTAATGAGACACCCTGTATATTTGTGACTTTTTGTATTCCTCCCGATAAAACAATTCCAACAAACTAGCACACTTGGGGTCTAAAGTGATTAATTCAAGAGTTACTTAAAGGATGGTACCACTACCATTGATTATAACATGTATCCCTACAGTTAAATTACTTTGGTAGTGTTTCATAATGGTAGTGAATGAATAAGGACCAGAGGCTATCCAGCACGGAATGTGGCTGGTGCATAGGCCACACGATGGGCCCTTTTGCGCCTCTATCCGCGCTAGTTCCTAAGACCTGCCCTTTTGGCAAAGGCAAGTACATTCTTAGGTCATATCCGTTTTATCTCTATTGGTTTCAAGGTTCTTGAGCCCAGCATAGTCTGCCTGTGATAACCCAGGGTTTCACAGCGACACAAGATGTGTGCCGAGGATTCTTTCTCTTCACCTCACCACGTGCACGTTAGGTCGTTGACCACCCTAATCACAAACAAGTGACGCCTGAAGGTGTTATGACCCGTTAATAGGCCTACTAGCAATCTCAAGTTACTCCTATCCAGAGAGAGACAAAATCGTCCTATTCTCTCTGCAGGCCCTGCTAATAGTTCCCGAGCCTGACGGAGATGACCAGAGATATCACATCTCAGAGAGTGTTGATTCTGGATCCACTCTCCAGTTGTTTTCCTAATCAAGTTTGCAGATAGTCCTAAGGCTGGTTCCGGGCCCACAAAACTGTTGCTGGATCCCATCCTAGCTAGATGATCCGCCATTTCGTTACCCTTTACCCCAGCGTGCCCAGGTACCCACAAAGTGATACCTTGTGTTTAGCTGAGATGTCGTCAAGAGCCCTCCTGCACTCCAGGACCAGTCCCGACGTTATTTTCCAAGCACTCAGTGCTTTGATGGCTGCCTGACTGTCAGAGCAGATAGTAATCCGCCTCCTAGACCCGTCAATTTCCCGAATACGATTTACACAAGCGAGTATCGCATAGACCTCAGCCTGGAATACTGTGGTGTGCCCTCCAAGAGGGGATGACAGTCTTGTATGGGGTCCGTAGACTCCCGAGCCCGAGCCCTCTCTAGCGAGTGAACCGTCTGTGTACCAGACCTGTCCTCCTCCTTCGATAAGCTGTCTTTTCCTAGACTCCCACTCTTCCCTTGACGGTAACACCACCGTAAATTTGCGATTGAAGCGATGCGTAGGAGAAACCCTGACTCGAGACGGAACCCAGTTTTTATAGCTTCCCCTTGAATTACGAGATCCAAAGGAGGCAGATTCAATAGTGTTTCAATGGCACTCAAAGGTGTTGTGCGCACTGCACTGGTTATACTAAGACATGCCAAACGTTGAACCTTATTAAGTTTGGCTCTTATTGCCTCCGCTTTTATACAGGTCCACCACACTATGGAGCCATATATTAACGACGGTCTGACTATTGTAGTACAGAGCCAGTGCACCACTTTTCGGCTCAGGCCCCAGCTACTACCGACAACTCTTCTGCGGGCCCATAATGAGTTTCGAGCATTGCTTACCTTATAATCCACGTGCTGCCTCCAAGTCAGCTTGTGATCCAGTATGACTCCTAGATACTTTACTGACTGAGACAATTCAAGTGTCGTTCTGAAAAAGGTAGGCCTCACGAGGCCTTCCATCTTCCTTCTCCTAGTGAACATAACGAGCTCCGTCTTTTCAGCGTTCACTGACAGATCTACCTCATTACACCACGTTTCCACAACACGCAGCGCGCCTTGCATTACCTCGGAGTCTGTATTAATGAATCTACCCCTGACCACTATGCTCAAATCATCGGCATAGGCCTGCACGTAGACCCCTGTGTTACTTAGTCTCACGAGTAGGTCATTCACCACTAATCACCATAGTAGAGGTGAAAGAACACCGCCTTGTGGGCAGCCTCGCGCCACTGCAACGCTATAATTTATGTCATTAACGTTGCAGAAGCCACTCGGCACTCTAGAGTGGTAAGAATCCACTCCACAAGGATTGGAGCAATTCCATGTCTCTCTAGGGCGCGTCTTATCGAATTGGTAGTGGTACAGTCCTTTAAGTGCCTGTCGCTCTTGAATTAATCACTTTAGATCCCGAGTGTGCTAGTTTGTTGGAATTGTTTTATCGGGAGGAACACAAAAAGTCACCAATATACAGGGAGTCCTATGAAAAATTTTGAGGCGGACGTCACGTGACCAAAAACAAGTACCTCATTGGGTGACACAATAATAAGAAAAGATACTATATTTGCTCTAATTTACACCAAAAATTATAATTCTCTACTACCGCCCAGTTCCGATATATTGCTTATCTTAATCGTTAAGGGACACCCTGTATAAAGGAAACGACAATTAATTTATATTCACTTAATATCCCTGAATTACTATCCGCAACAGCAGATTTTATTCCCCACCTTAAAGACGGTCCAGCATCGGGATTGGATAACCGCAGCAGACGATATTTAATGTCTCTGTCATACTTATGTGTTTTCTGTCCCTTTTTAAACTCGATATGATAATGACGATCGCTACCTGAGGAAGCCTCCCGGTCCCTTTCGGGCCGCAATGTTCAATTTACATGGTCACACAGTACTATCAAATCTATTTTCCATTTTAAATAAAAAAAGATGCATAAAAATGCTTAATCAAACAATTTTTCATTGGAAGTCTTGTTCAAGACATTGTGTAATAATATAATAGTTTTTACTCGATGAAAGTTAAGCAACATATCCATAAAAAAATCTAAACCTACTATTATTCATGCCATCAATACCATCCTATGAACCAAATTGAACTAATTCACCTACAATATACCGCATGTCCCAGGACGAATCTCGAAGAAAGAAAACGCATTTAGGTTTTGGAATGAGAAGTCGATATCAAACGGATTTTTTTTTAAATTCGCATTAGTTACAGATAAATCTGACGTGACTTTATTATCTACTCCTTTTGCAAAACATGTTTTATTCTGAGCCCCTATGATACATCTCTTTTTGTAGGAACCGTGGTCGTAAGCCGTGATATAATACATTATGATATCTTTTTTTTATAACTGAGCAGACCGCGCAGGCAGAGCCTAAATACCAGAGTACCGCGGCTGCTGTGAAAGGGTTCTGTTAAGGGAAGTTTGTTAACGCGAGATTTGAATGAGCCAATACCCGCAGGCTCAATAAATACATCTTCTGGTAGTCCATTCCAAGCCTTGGACACCCTGGGAATAAATATGCGGTTGTACCGCTCAGTTCTTGATGTATGACGAACGACCGTCTTAGGATGAGATGCAGCGGTCGCACGGGTACATCTGATAGGAGCAGTGAGCGGCGGAACGATAGAGGATAGCTCAGAGGAGCAGATTCCGTTGGAATATCGGTAGAAGAGTGAGAGGTCACCAACAACACGCCGGTGAGAAAGTGACCGAAGGTGGCGCGTTAAGGCCGCATCGCCAATTAGTCGAATTGCCCTTCTCTGGACGGCATCTAGTATAGACAGGGTAGTAGGGGCAGCAGCTCCCCAGGCATGAGAGCAATACTCCAGGCAAGGTCTTATCTGGGCTTTATATAGCGTGAGGAGGTTACATGGTGAGAAATACTTTCTGGCTCTAAATAGGTACCCAAGCTTTTTACCAGCAGCTGTTGCAATTGACGCGACGTGTTCGTGCCAGATCAGATTTTCTGTAATGTTGACTCCCAACAGCTTGAATGAGTGGCTCATTGGCAGAGCCCGGTTGTTCATTACAACCTGGTGTTGGCTTGGGCACTTCTTGTTTGATAGCGTACAATACTGGGTCTTGGAGGCATTAAATTTAACCATATTCTTAAGCCCCCAAGGGGTAATGGTATCGAGATCCTTTGAAAGTGAAGCTGCCACTGCCAGTCTTCTGCGTTCCAGCTCGACCACATAGATCGGTCTATTACTCATGATGCCTGTATGCAGTGTACTGCCATCCGCAAAACTGTGGATTGGGTTTGTAGTGCTAAAGAGTAGATCATTAATGTGAATCAGAAACAATGTCGGAGCCAATACCGATCCCTGGGGAACCCCGGCATTGATGCTATGGAAAGAAGAGGAAAAGCCGTCTACCACGACAGAGATTTTCCGACCTGAGAGGAAGTCTGCGAGCCAACCGCAAAGCTTAACAGGGAGCCCATAAGACGGGAGCTTGTTTAGGAGAGCTGCATGCCACAGTTTATCGAATGCCTTTAAAATATCGAGAGCAACGACGATTAAGAACATTTCAACTATTTAACGATCACGGATAAATTTCTAATGGCTTGAACCATAATTTAAACATACAATAACATGTCGGTACCAGCAACAATTTTTTAAAGTTTTCGGGATTCATCCTGGACACGGTGTATACCGCAACTTAGACTAATGTTGCCGTAGACCTACCCTTGCCTGAACTCCCTGGAGGATTGTTACCCTGCTGTTGGTCTTTGTACCAAGCATTCATTTCGGCTGAGAACTTTTCAGATACATCTATTTGTCCTAGTTCCAAGCTCGAATTCAGACTGCCGGAATTGTCTGCATTTGGTAACACATTTGTACTGCAAATAATTCAAAATATTATTAGACGTATTCCTGAATGGCAATGGCGTGAGAACTGCATAACACATCATTCGTTGTAACCTCAGAGTAACAACTGAACATAGAGGTAGTAAACAACTAATTATAATAGGCTTTTTCTTTTCGTACGTTGTCATATCGACCACCATGTACGGCAATCATAATTATTTACTATCGTCTTAATTGTATAGTATCCAGAAATATTCCATTCTATGTTAAAAAAGACCGTATTTTGACGGTTCAGGAATTATTACAGCAAAATCAATAGATATGTTGACCTCTACTGCGTTACTGCATATATCTTCATCATAAATGCAAATTCTGAAGTCTTGCATAATTTTGAGGAGCTGGCACCGCCGCATGCCCTCAACTGTCAAACGTTTGCTTTGTTTATTGTTTGTGCGTCTTTTATGCTTGGTCAGTAAATCGAATTTGCTATTTGGTGGTAACTCTAGTGAAGCTTTACGGACTTTCGAGTGTAGTTTTTCGAGATGGAACCCAAAAAGTGCAGTGTTTGTAACATGGTTTGCATTGGAAACATTTTCAGGTTAGTTGGCTTAACACAGCATTGTTTACAATTCGAACTGTCACTGCGAGGTCACAGCTTCAAAGATGATGGGTTTGAGCACGCCATGCTGACGTGGTTTGTTTACTACCTCTATGTTCAGTTGTTACTCTGAGGTTGTAACGTATGAAGCGTCATTACATAGAGGATCAAGATTTTTTCAAGTTGCTTATGAGATTTATCTCAAACATAATTTTCAATCAGCGAAAAACAACGAATTCGAATAGATTAGAAAAAGCAACGTCATGCTCCAACAGGCATGTGAGGATTTGCAAGATCCCGTTGTATATCGGCTATATTACGGGGAACCGTGGTATAGTTGGTAACGCGTCCGCCTAGAATGCCGGAGACGCTGGTTCGAATCCAGCCGGTACCCTTCATTTTTCCGATTTTTCTGTGAACCAAATGATTGGAATTATCTCTAAATCCTTGTTTACTTCTTCTAACCCATTAGATTTCATCACTGGTATACTATAGCGATGATATGTGAGGTATCGTCATCATCATAGTCACAATGTCTTAACAGACATGTTGTAAACTCGTAAAATGCATTAAGTCAGAGCTAGAGTATTGCCGACACGAATATTATCAATAGTTTTGAGAACGGTAGCTCGCCATCGTTCGCGATTTACTGTCAGTTCACTGGCGCTCTTGATACTCATATCTAGCAACTGTTTCGTCGTATCCACCCAGCGTGTAGGGGAAGGGCCACGGCGCCGCACACAAGGGGCGTGTGTTTCTCCATATTATCGCTTCTGTGAATATGTCCGAAGGATGTAAGCATTCTCATCGATACAATGGAGGATAGTCTCTTTGGATTACCGAGCTCATCCAGTATGGAAACATTAGTTCGATGGGCGGTATGAGGAATTCTCAGCATTCTCCTCCACGTCCACATTTCAAAAGCATCTATGCGAGCTGGATCTACCTTTTTAACAGTCCAAGTTTCCGAGGCATACAAAAATATGGAGAACACAAGAGACTGAACCAGTGACATTTTGGTAGCTTCAGTGATGTTATGGTCACGCCATATTTTAGTAAGCTTTGTCATGGCCACCCGTGCCTGTTGAATGCGCCGTCGAATCTCATTCTCACAGCTACCTGATTTGTCGATCAAAGAACCGAGGTACACAAAACTCTGAACTACCTCACTACGGCCTATTGACTTTATTTCTCGATGATTGTCATGCTCTCTATCTACGATAATAACCTTGGTCTTGATGTAATTAATACCAAGACCATATGCTGCACTGTGTTGTTCTAAAACGTTCAATAGAACTACTAGTTCATCCTGAGAAGCAGCAATAAGTGTTGTATCGTCAGCAAATCTTAAGTTAGATATTTTGCTTCCGCCAATAGTTATACCGCGAGGTATCGTAATGACTCTTTAGTCGATAATTTTTGTTGTCACAGTTGACGCACGTCACATTTTCATTGCGTCAACAACTTGAAACCCAAACGGAAGACTGACGTGAACGTGGTACTTTATGAGGTTGACAATTACTATAGGTATAGAGGTGGTGTGTGGTCAATTCAATAATCATACTACAATTGTCGATACGATCGTATACCAATGATGTCAACTCCCGTTTGCAGTCACGTGGAGATCACTGAAAAAATCGTACCTTATTATTACAAAATTCTGCGTCTCAACAGCAGTAAGATTGCTTGTGTATCTTGCTTTAGACAGCATTTAAATACATTTTTTTCCTCTAAACATATTCTTAATCGGAATTTATGACCACTGCAAGATACAAAGAGTTGTAGAGTTCGTTTCAAAAAGACTCAATCTATTCCTCAAAATAAGTGTAAATTGGGACACACTTTTCTGGTCAAGCTTGCTGCTTATGGACTACCACATGGCCTGCGCCAGTGGCTGAATAGCTTTTTGAAGTACCGATCTGTTTGTTGTAGTCGAGGCCTGTTCATCATCCATCCAATCCAATCTACAGCTTCGCAGATGACAGTACATTAGTGTCGTGCATGGAACCATCCCAGGAGACGGTACGTCGGCGACAGCAGCATGCCTCACAGATCAACGCAGATATCAAAACAATTGTCGAGTGGGGATTAGCAAATAAAGTACAGTTCAACGTACAAAAAACTCAGGCAACAACACTTACAAAGAAGTCTCACGATGGCTTGCCAACCGTGGAAATGGAGGGTCACCCCATAGTCGAATCACCTTCCGTCAAGCTTTTGGGAATCAACATCAACAATAACATGTCCTGGCACGACCACGTCGTCAGTATTGCTAAAACGGCATCCCAGAAGCTTGGAGTTTTGTTCCGCAGTAGGAAGTTGTATACACTAGAGCAACTGCTGCTGCTCTACAAGGCACAGATTCGACCATCGCTGGAGTATTGCTCCCATGTATGGGGATGTGCTCCGAAACACTCTCTAAAGCTTCTGGACGCTATCCAGAAAGGAGCAATTAGATTAATCGATACGCCTAACCTCACAAAGGACCTCCACAGCCTGGAACATCGAAGGAGGGTGGCTGACATCTCCCTGTTTTACAGATTCTATCACGGAAGATGTTCGAGTGAGCTCTCTCAGATAACACCACAGGTGTTACCAGGTCGAGGTCCTTACTCACCGAACCAGTCTCCTCCAGCATTCCTTCTTTGGAGAACTTCGACGCTGTGGAATCAGCTGCCGGGGAATTTGTTTCCCGACGGCTACAACCTGCAGCGTTTCAAATCTAACGTGAACCGATACTTATCCTCTCGCAGCGCTTCCAGCGCCATAGGCTTTCAGCCTTTGCGGGAGTCCGACCATAAAAAAAAAATGTTACTCTTTTCGTGGGAAAGTAACAGTGATAGTAGTATTTATACGCTACCTGTTATTATATTGCTGTTTCGGGGAATATTGGGTTGAAGAGTCATCAAATCTTTCAGTCAGACTTCTTGAACTGGCACCTGGTCCTACGTTTTGATTAATTCTGCTTGGCCCATCAACCTCAGTCTTGCTAGGCGACTTTTTGAACTTCGTCGAATACTTATAAAAATCAGACATTTCGAAAGGCTTCGTTTCTTCATGGTACGGCTTACAGTGTCCAGCTTGGACGATCGTACAGTTCTTTGGAATGTTGTTGTTAAAAAACTCTATATTGGTTTCCTGCAAATATATTTAAGCATGGTATGAGGATGTATCAGGATAATAACAAAACTGGTGATGGTAGTATAACAATTAAATAATTACAAATATTTAAAAATCTTCAACAACTATCCTTCAACAGGAATGGGGATTACAATTTCCACTACCAAATATATATTTTTTTATAACTGAGTAGACCGCGCAGGCAGAGCCTAAATACCAGAGTACCGCGGCTGCTGTGAAAGGGTTATGTTAGGGGAAGTTTGTTAACGCGGGATTTGAATGGGCCAATACCCGCAGGCCCAATAAATACATCTTCTGGCAGTCCAATCCAAGCCTTGGCCACCCTGGGAATAAATGTGCGGTTGCACCGCTCAGTTCTTGATGTATGAAGAATGACCGTCTTAGGATGAGATGCAGCGGTCGCACGGGTACATCTGATGGGAGCAGTGAGCGGCGGAACGATAGAGGATAGCCCAGAGGAGCAGATTCCGTTGGAATATCGGTAGAAGAGTGAGAGGTCACCAACAACACGCCGGTGAGAAAGTGACTGAAGGTGGCGCGTTAAGGCCGGATCGCCAATTAGTCGAATTGCCCTTCTCTGGACGGCATCTAGTATAGACAGGGTATTAGGGGCAGCAGCTCCCCAGACATGAGAGCAATACTCCAGGCAAGGTCTTATCTGGGCTTTATATAGCGTGAGGAGGTTTCATGGTGAGAAATACTTTCTGACTCTAAATAGGTACCCAAGCTTTTTATCAGCAGCTGTTGCAATTGATGCGACGTGTTCGTGCCAGATCAGATTTTCTGTAATGTTGACTCCTAAGAGCTTGAATGAGTGACTCCTTGGCAGAGCCTGGCTGTTCATTAGAACCTGGTGTTGGCTTGGGCACTTCTTGTTTGATAGCGTACAATACTGGGTCTTGGAGGCATTGAATTTAACCATATTCTTAAGCCCCCAAGCGGTAATGGTATCGAGATCCTTTGAAAGTGAAGCTGCCACTGCCAGTCTTCTGCGTTCCAGCTCGGCCACAGAGATCGGTCTATTGCTCATGATGCCTGCATGCAGCGTACTGTCATCCGCAAAACTGTGGATTGGGTTTGTAGTGTTAGAGAGTAGATAATTAATATGAAACAGAAACAATGTCGGAGCCAATACCGATCCCTGCGGAACCCCGGCACTGCTGCTATGGAAAGAAGAGGAAAAGCCGTCTACCACGACAGAGATTTTCCGACCTGAGAGGAAGTCTGCGAGCCAACCGCAGAGCTTAACAGGGAGCCCATAAGACGGGAGCTTGTTTAGGAGTGCCTTTGAAATATCGAGAGCAACGACGTGAGCCTCGCCAAATGACTGGATGAGTTTGCTCCACACATGTGTGATGTAAGCCAGGAGATCTCCAGTTGATCTTTGGTGTCGGAATCCATATTGTCTGTCGTACTTAGCGGCATAATACACTTTTTAGGTCCATCCGAACAATGCCTTGTTATTATACAAACCAAGGGCCTTAGAATTTGTGATGTATACATAAAGTATTGCTTTAGATTTAGATCGTTCTATAATGCGTAACGCGGGAACTATTGAATTGATTTTAATGAAATTTTGACACAATATATTACTGTCGCGGCGAAAATGGAAAACGCATCTGTTTTTGAAAAATCGTGTTAGCGGCGGCGCAGCAATAATCAAAAAACTAAAAATATAAAAACAGCACTTACCTACAGCACCTAAACCTAATTTTTGACATGTTTCACAAAAATATTTCGTCTTCTAAATATTTCGCGATCATAATACTAAAACCTGAAGGACAACTCCTGTAATGCATTCAGTAGTAACTTACCTGTACACGTGGTGAGGGATTTGATTCGGCAGGTATTTCTAAGGGCGGCTTAGGAGTAATAGGTCGGCATTGCTGAGGAGGCGAACTAACATACTTTTCCTCGGGGGCTAAGATCGTTGGTATCATTGGTTGTGACGACGATCGTACTGACTGCGTGGGTGAAACTGATCCGTCCAATGATGTCTCAAACCTGAAACCAAACATGTTGCAATGTTCTGCAAATCATATTTTAGCAATAGCTCACAATATGTGGAATATAATGATACAATTTAAAAATATGTGGTTCAGCCGTGGTTCAAACCATTGACGTCTTAGCCTCATAGACCTGACAAGCCATTCATAGGTCACTGTCATTATATGAGATACAAAAAAAACTTTCCAATAAAAGTTGTAGGTAAAGGTAAGATCTATATTTTGAAATTATTTTACAATATACAGGGTTATTGATAAGTCACGGCATACCAAAGTTGTGTTTTTTTTTTAAATCTATGCACTATGCCGGAGCAGCTTTTATTAGTCTTCCAGAGTAAAAAAAGAAGATTGGAAGGTAATTTTTATGTGTTTCTAATTATTTACCTGCACAAACGAAACTATAAAGATAAAAAGATGCCTGCAGAGTGTGTAGTACAAGATTGCACTAGCAATTGTGCTTCCAATAAAGGACATATTAGGGTGTTCAATTTTCCTCAAGACGAGCATTTCAAACAGGAAGTGACAATAATTTACACACATTTCCAAGGATAAGACGTATTTTAAAGCATAATGTGGTACCTACAATGTTTTCTGGACCTCCGAAATATCACAGAAAAATACAGTTCTAATAGAACACATCTGGGCACACCTACGAGAAGATTTGATAGTGAAGGGGAATCAAGACCAGCAAGAATGGCTTCAAAGTGACCTAATAGTGAATTTTTCTAGCTTAAGTGAAAATTTACAAAGCAAATTGAGTGTTCATTTAAGTGGAAGTGGAAGTGGCAGCAGGAAACAGGTTGCGTTTATTTTTATTTTGTAGTGTTTGACTACGATGAACCAGACATCAGATGTAGGTGGTATTAGTATCAATGAATATAGACATTCCTTTAAATCAATAAATCATTATTTGTTGGTGATTTGAGTTAGATTTTACCACTGTCGTTGAGAATATCCTGTTGGTCTCAAATAGAAAATATTTTGGCACACTATTTTCAAACAGGTTTTCTGTTGATTTAATGTTAAAACCTTTTCTATGTCCAGCCAAAGAAAGTTTACAATTTTGTGAGAGAGAATAAGTTGCCAATTTTACCATCATCCTAAATATTCCTCAAAACTTTGCAGTTCTTTAAAAATTGCACCTGACAGAAAATATGCCTTACATTAAAACTGTTGCAGAGGGTTTATTATTCTCGGATAAGTACATTGTTTTACAAATTGATGAAATGTCAGCCTGTATAAATGATCTTGTCATTATAAAAATTATAGGTAGAACATGAAGTACAAAATTATTTGATAGGTATATTAAATACATACAGCTTATAGTTGGTAGGCGTAACCCTTCCATCAGAGTATAGAGCTCAAATTACAGTCCTTATTCACAATATGTATTGTTAAAATTTTGATTTCAGGCCAATAGGTATAAAAGTAAGTTTTTGGGCAATTGCACAAAGCAGTTTTAATGGAAATTCCAAAGGAATACATCAATATACATATAGATGAGTTTGTTTTAGACACATTTGTTCATGTAATCAACCCCAAACAGATGAAATTCTGCTTGAATTAATGTTGTTAATATAGCAAATATTTTTATTAATAATTACACTGAAACAGTTCAAGACAAAATACAGACTGACAAAACTAAAAAGAGGAAATCTAACGGAAATAAGAAATGTCTAACAGAAGGGAAAATCTCTAAATCTAAATACATGTACATTTTTGTACTGTTACTACTGGCATTTTTCACCATTCTTATTTTTTCAAAAAGTATTTTTCTTAATTTATCAACCGAGATGAACTCTAATATGTACATATAAGTGTAATAATTATTCAGAAACTATAAAACAATTTAAATCTTCCGCGGAATGCCCGCCGTTCGGCACACGGTAACCGGCCCACTATTTGACAGCTAAGCGAAGTTGCCACATCTAAGGCACCGGCCTAGTGTAGAGTCGGCCATGTCAGAATTAATTAAGAATCATCATCATCAAAATAAAGCTTACCATTCTTTTTCCTTATATTTTCTTAAATTCTGATTGATGCGGTTGTCACTTCCACAGGAGGAATTATCATCACTAGGATATAGTATACTATCCACCGTTTGTGCGCCTACACTACCAAGTGATTGGGTTCTAACCAGATTCCCGTTATCCTGATTTCTTCGGATGACATTCTGCAAATTCCATATTAATCAGTCAATCAAATTGAGATCTCATGAAATGATGGTGCAAGCACTACTACCAGAACATCAAAGACGACGAAAAAAAGGCCGACGAGGCCTCTTTCAAGGAACGCCAATGAATAAAATTGTAAATACGTTCGGGAATTTAACATTTACTCTGAATTTGTGGTGAGACAGGTGTTGGGCAACTAGAATGGCGGTATAACTATTGGCGGAAGCACAATATCTAACTTAAGATTTGCTGACGATACAACCCTTATTGCTGCTTCTCAGGAAGAACTAGTAGCTCTATTGGACGTTTTAGAACAGCACAGTGCAGCATATGGTCTTGGTATTAACTACAACAAGACCAAGGTTATTATCGTAGATAGAAAGCATGACAATCATCGAGAAATAAAGTCAATAGGCCGTTGTGAGGTAGTTCAAAGTTTTGTGTAACTCGGTCCTTTGATCGACAATTCAGGTAGCTGTGAGAATGAGATTCGACGGCGCATTCAACAGGCACGGGTGGCCATGACAAAGCTTACTAAAATATGGCGTGACCATAACATCACTAAAGCTACCAAAATGTCACTGGTTCAGTCTCTTGTGTTCTCCATATTTTTGTATGCCTCGGAAACTTGGACTGTTAAAAAGGCAGATCGAGCTCACATAGATGCTTTTGAAATGTGGACGTGGAGGAGAATGCTAAGAATACCGCCCATCGAACTAATGTTTCTATATTGGATGAGCTCGGTAATCCAAAGAGACTATCCTCCATTGTGTCGATGAGAATGCTTACATTCTTCGGACATATTCACAGAAGCGATAATATGGAGAAACTTGTAGTTCAGGGTCACGCCCAGAGTGGGAGGCGCCGTGGCCGTTTTCCTACACGCTGGATGGATACGACGAAACAGTTGCTAGATATGAGTATCAAGAGCACCACTGAACTGAGAGTAAATCGCGAACGATGGCGAGCTACAGTTCTCAAAAATATTGATAATATTCGTGTCGGCAATACTCTAGCTCCGACTTAATGCATTTTACGAGTTCACAACATGTGTGTTAAGACATTGTGAGTATGATGATGACGTTCGGGAAGAGCATCAGCCAGCAAAAAGGCGAGTTGCCGCGCCGGAGATGTGCAATAGCGTTCAAGTATAGGTTTTTAAGTGATACTAATTTTATAAATGTGTTTGGAAGCCTGTCTTAATACTAGACCACTAAGCTAGCGGTTTGCATGACACAGGTTATAGAATTATGAAGTGCAATGTATCAAAAAAATGAAATCCACACAAAGTACAAACCTGAGATGATTTTACTGAAGCGCTTCTAATTTGTTCCTGATAGTTTGGAACAGTGGCTAACGTTGCTGACTTGTTATCGACATTTGGAGACATCCGCTTCGTAATCCTTTTGTTTTTCCTCCGATCTAAGCTTCCAAACCTGTAAAAACATATTAAGTAGTCAGAAGCAGTATACCATATCACCGTACATTAACAAAGACAAGTAGGGTCACTCTAAGTTACGCCCCCAATGTGGTCTTTCCAGCTGTGCTCTGCTGGCGGATTCTGGCGCCCGGCGATCTCGAGCAGCAGCCGAACGCTAACAGCTGTGGTTTACAGGGTCAGTCCACCTAACACCACCTAACACGCGACACGGTGCACGGGATACAATCGGTCGGATCTACCGCGGTGCCTAAATAAGTAGTGTTTGTGTGCTATTGAGCGTTTTGCGCGTATTTCACAAAAAAATGCCGGCGACATGCTCTGTATATGGCCCCATTGTTTTTTATATTTGTGCCTACTTATTCCCATTGATTTTTAAAATATCTGTTTTTAATACTTTAATCTTATTACTGACTTGGTTCTTAAGTTTTTTAAATTCATTTTCCAAATTCGTGGTTCCCGGTTCTTGTAACTTTTTGTTTATAAATTTTGACTTGGTTTTCAATCATTTCGAGAATTTCTTGATTCATCCAGTCGTTATTTTCACGTATCTTATACGTCTTTTTGAATTCCCAATCTTTTTTACAAGAAGTGAGTAAGTCAATTAGTTCCTGAAATGATTGAACTTCTGTAGTTTGAATATTCTTTTCAAAAGATGAATTTTTAATGATCTATTCTGTTTACTTATTTCCTATATTTTGTCGCAAGTACTTTTATGTTTACACCTAAGGTTATTGACAACAAATTATGAATGATCAGACTGTTACTGTTACTTACTACTTGAATCGTATATTTCAAATTACTACATCTATCTGACAAAACATGATCTATAATACTCCTTGAGCTATTTGCGACCCCAGTAGCTGCATCTGCAGTTATTGTGTTGAATGGTTTATTGAATAATAAATTATATTCTATCTATACTATAGAATTCATTTCTATTGACCCCCGTATAAGTAACGTGAACGTCGACCGCTGACGTCGACAATATCGCAGTCGGATTCCCTGTAGGTAATCGAGACCGCACGAAGGGAACCCCTCTCATATCGAGGCGGCTCACATTTGTGAGACTCACATCAAAGTCGGCACGGCGAGTGACCCTACTTGTCTTTGTTAATGTACAGTGACCATATCCAGCGAATAAGAGCAGCAAACACGTGAACAAAAAGTGATTTCTTGCCGCTTGGCCCAAGGCAAGCTTACACAACACCGACACATCACATTTAAAAATAACATAGAGAGCAAGGACGGATTATTTAGACGTGGATATAGAAAAAGGAATTACAGGAAAATAGTTTGAGAAAATGAGAATTTAAGTTTTTACAACGCATTAAAATCACGAAAACTTACACATTCCTTATTCAACTTTTTTTGTACCTTAATAGGTAGTTAGGGTGATGGCCCACCGGCTAAAAAACTATATTCTGTGTAAGGCTTTCGCGGCCATCGTCCAATGAATTTGTGGTTCTTGGGTTTTTAGGTCGGCGTCGTTTAGCGTTAAAGCTTGACGTTTCGCCACCACGAGTGGATGGCATCTTCAGAAGCTATTTAATTTCGGCGACTTCCAAAATACTGACGGCTGGTGGATCTGCACCTGTATTTATACCTGCTAATGGTGACGTGGCCCAACCAGGTAGCGTTGGTAGCCCCGCCCCTTCGCGATATGGTAGTGTCTTCAAGTCCTTTAGGATGGGTACCCATGTCCGGTTGACTTTCTGTGTTTCTTCTTTCCTATTGAAATTATTATGATGTTTTTGTATTTCGATGGCTTCTATGTGAAGTCTGGCATGGTACGAAGATGTTGCGGCAAGAACCTGAGTTTCTTCAAACTTGATCCTGTGACTTCCCTCCTTAATCGCATGTTCGGCTACCGCTGATTTGTCCGTATGGCCTAGTCGACAGCTAGCCTTATGTTCTACAATTCTTGTGTTTATAGATCGCTTCGTTGTTCCTATGTATACACTCCTACATGTGCATGGTATGCGATAAACCCCCCACTATATTCTGGTCACTTATACATATTTTATTCATATTTTTATTCCATTTCTATTCCAAAATATTTTTTGCACTGGAAAATGGCACTTTGTCCTTTTATTCACATTATGCTTTGTGATATCGGATAGAACCAATAGATATTATATGGAAACAATTTTATAGGACATCGAGTTATTATAGTAAAAACGTTCGAGAACCACTTGAAAGAATGCGCAATTAGACCAATAAGTCCTAAGTGCTGCAGTCTTTGTCGATGACCCTCCTCACAAAACCAAATAGAGTATACCTACCTTTTATCACGATGCCAGTTGATGTCGATAGTACTTGAATTGCACCATACAAATTCTCCATTTTCAGCTCTCTTCCAGCATCCCCCCAAGCCTGAAGTAACATTCATTTGCTCATATTGCTGATGAGGTTGGATTTGGTGTGGGTTTCTGTAGCTTCCCTCGTAACCTCTGTAGCTGGAAACCGTTTGGGAGGGATAGTACTGTGACTTGGGCGGACTAGACTGTCTGTGGAGTTGACTGTTAGATAGACTGGGATTATGACTAAGTCGATATTCAGAGTACTGAGGATAACTGTAAACATGGGAGTTCCTCTGCAATTGCAGGTTATGTTGAGACAGCTGAGGACTATGCTGTTGGATCAAAGGGCTATGTTGGGAAACATGAGATAAGTGAGGGCTGTGCTGTGAAGAATGAGGGCTATGCTGGGACATATGCACATTGTGTTGTGATAAATGAGGACTGTGTTGTGACATGTATGGGCTATGTTGAGGCATGTGAGAGCAGTTCTGTTGTGTGTTTTGTGTTGTGTTGTACTGGTACATATTTGGAGGTTGGACAGAGTAACTGGAAGGATATACGTTGATGTTTTCCCTCCTGAAAAGAAAAATCTGTTTGTAATAGTCTGTTCCATTATAAATTGGTAATATAAGTACCTCAAAGAATTGCGAGGAACATTTCTAGATTTTATATATAATAAACAGTTGCGCTTGCGCAATCATGCAAATAGAGAAATGACATATGAAAACTTACTTCTCCATATACTTGTTATATCCATTAAGACTCAGCCGATAAACTCCTGAAGCTAGGAGATCTTCTGGACGGTAATGAGTTGCAATATAGGACATATCTGATTGCTGATACAAACTCCTAGTTGATGCTTCATACCTCTGATCACTACTGTTTCCACTTTGACTTGAGGGACTGTGTTTTGCTGACCTTATACTATGACGGACCTCAGTTTTTGTAAATGGCTCATTAACAGTGGTACCCAACGATACACTGTCTTCTGATACTGCAGAAGAAAATAAAATAATAATACATTTATCATAATAATTTGGTTTCATACTTACCAAACTCAGGGGCCCTTGGCTTCTTCTTCTGTTTGTGCTCAGAGTTTGCTTTCTCTTTTAAAAGGGCCAGCTTCCCTTGCAAAGCCATGCACTGATTTTTGTGCTTCTGATACTCTGATCTATGCTGACGTTTCATAGTCTAAGAAACAAAAAATGTCAAAAAATTACTACTACTATAAGTACAATTTTTTTCAAGATTAAGGAATAGTTTATATTATCTGCATTATTTGGAAAATATATCTGAAAATTTGAAGCTATTATTTTCAAGTTTGCCAACATAGAACAATGTTCGTTATAGTTTTCCTCACATAAGGAATAACGTATAAATAACGTATATGAAACCCAAAAGTGCAGATACCAAGAATCCTGCCAATTACTGCCCAAACATTGTTCATTCCATTTTCAAATACTTCCAGATGTTTACCAGTTTATCAAACTCTCAACGTAAAAAGTAACGGGACAATTTGTGTTTTAAATTCGGCTAGTAGCTATAAATATTTAGGGGTTATAATCGATTCTCATTTGAGGTGGGACTCGCATATAAATCATGTTACAAAAACATTGAGGCAGCTTCTGTATCGTTTTAAGTACTTGAAATATATTTTAGATTTAAAACATTTGAAAACCTTATATTATGCCTTGGTAGAATCAAGACTGCGTTACGGTATATTGAGCTGGGGTGGTACAGCCTATTGTCATATGCGAACTCTTGATACATTGCAAAAGCGCATTCTTAAAATAATATACAGTAAAGAAAATATGTATCCTACTAACGCATTATTCTTTGAAACAGGTATATTAGATCTCAGACAGTTATTCATGCACTAAATTATCATTCATATTTATAAAAACAGGACAAAATTTGAAAAAGTTCATCATGAATACTTTACTAGATATAAACAAAAAGGCTCTATGATAATGAATTTATACCAAAAAAACGTTAGCTTACGATCTTATACTCACCTTTCACATAAAATCTACAATCATCTTCCACAGGACTATAAACACCTTTTAAATTTAATAAATTCATTAAATATGATAAAAAGTAGATTTAAAATTTACGTAGTAACCTTAGGTCGAGATAAAGTACACAAGCTGGTAGGTTTGCATTAGCTATAATCGAAACAAAATATATATGTATATATGTGTATATATCTTTTTCTCCCTCTGCCCTCACAGTCACCAAAAAAAAAGTTAAAGATATATGTGTCTATTATATATACTTGTATAATTATGTAGCGCAACAATTTATATACAAAAAAGCGAATAGTGTCCACGCACAACCCTTGGTTCCAGTGGACACTTTCACAAAAAAATGCGCAGATTGTTTTTATTGTATATTTTTTTTTTGATTACTATAATTTTACCGGCGTAGTAATTTATTTATTTGCCATTAATTTCTCATTTATTATTGTAAATGTTGTTACGTATTACGTGAGCAAATAAATTATTATTATTATTATTATTATTTATTATTATCACTTGTCTCCCCATAATGTACCACCACAATAATATGCAGAAGAGTTAAACAATATCCTGACTTCCTGACTGAAGGACAAAAAGGATGTAGAAAACAAAGCCAAGCTTGCAAGTAACAACTCATAGTTGATAGTGTTATCATGGAGCAAACTAGAAGAGGACTCAGACATCTTCATACCTGCTTCATAGATTACAAGAAAGCATATACGACTCTGTAGCTAGCCAACGAAAACCACCTTAATGAAAGTCATTCACCTGGCTGTAGGATCGCCAACTCTTTCCAGAAATTGACGGTTTTATGCTGGTTATCCAGGACAAAGTGATTACAACACAAAACTATATTAAATTCATAATTAAGGATCTATCCATAACCGACGAAAATTGCAGGAATTGTCACCAACAGAAAGACACAATAGATCACATGACAAGCGCATGCAAAACTCTAGCTGGACCCAAGTACACAGCCAAAGCCTGCAGCCAAATTTTCATATAGGTATATAGGAGCCTCAGTTAATAACCAGTTGATGAATAAAACTTAGAAAATCATATTTAACTAAGACTTGTATTTTTAACCAACTGATTATAGGATAAACTTAATGTAAAAATAAAACAAATGGAGTTGTTTGGTATACCTATTGTATTACTACTGACTACATCTCGAGGGGTGAACCGGTCGTGAATTGTGGTGTACAAGTTACTGGAATTGGCATGAATTGTCGTGAATTGGCTTGAATTTGCCAAGAATTGTGAATTGTCATGAATTGCCATGAATTGCCATGAATTGCCAGAATTACCATGAATTGTGTCGAATTCAATAGGAATTGTCTAGAATTGTCATGAATTGCGATGAATTTCTCAAATTTTACCATCCACTGCGCATGATCAGTAGATCCCGAATCGTCAACACTTGTTATTCCGATGGCGTCGCTTGCGAGATTTTGTAGTATTGTACGCGTCAAAAATATAAGAGCAGTTTACATTTCTGTCTTCCTACCGAGTGCCGAAACTACAAAGGATCAAAGAAGCCCGACGAGTGGGGTGACTGTTTGCCTTTAGGCATGTTTTATTACCCTGGCGATAAAGCTGACACGTTCATTAGTGTAGTCAAAATTGTATAATCAGATGTAGATCAATTTATTTTGTTTTTATTTATTGCAAATTGGTATTTTCGATTATTTTGATCTCCTATCACTTTCTGAATTGTTACAATATATATTTTGTATATATAATTACGGTTGTATCATTGCTCAGGTCTACATAATACCCTAACTGCCCTATAGAAGTGTCGACACTGATTGAGACCTGGAAGAAATGTAAACAGCTCATATACAAGGTGTCCCACGACGATTAAGACAAGCAATATATCGGAACTGGCAGTAGTAGCGAATTATAATTTTGGGGGTGTAAATTAGAGCAAATGTAGTATCTGTTCCTATTATTGTGTCACCCAATGAGGTATTTGTTTTTGATCACGTGACGTCAGATTCAAAATTTTTAATGGGACACCCTGTATATTTGGGACTTCTTGTGTTCCTCCCGATACAACAATTCCACCAAACTAGCACACTTGGGGTCTAAAGTGATTAATTCAAGAGCTAAGGGTACATACCTACTTACAAGATGGTACCACTACACTGATTATGACATGTACCCCTATAGTTATTATTTTAGTAGTGTTTTTTGAATGTAATACCGTATGTTTCATTATAAATCGAAGTCTCTACTAATGCCCTATCTCGCCTTGTAATTTTTTTTAGCGTTTGCGACGTTGCCAAGTTATAAATTATTTTTCCAAAATTTCAAACAAACATATTTCCGATTTTTATGAATCGAACACACTGTATATTTCATTTAACATAAGGCCTTTACGGAAACTGTGATCGGGTTAACCCGATCAGTTGGATCACTGATCCTGACGTTCGGAAAATGATCTGGGATAGGCCAGAAATAGGGTAGTTCACTCTTGTACAGTAAGTGATTGCGATCAGATGATTCAGATCAGTAGCTGCTTTACTATCTGTTTTTTTATTGTTAAACCAACTTTTTCGTTGTTCGATGTCCGTTAAATTAATGGAATCATAAATCCCACTTGACAGCCGTTTGACATATATAACTGATCTATCGGGATCCAGATCAGTGTTTCCGTAAAGGCCTATAGAAGTACTCCCTAGTAATGGTTTACGGCGTGAGCAAGTTTTAAGTGGTCATACTATCTATTTAGAATACAGGGTTAGTAAAAGGTACAAGAACGCTTAAATATCTCCACAACTTGCACAGGTGGAAGGTTAAAATTCAATACCTATGGGTTTTCGGATATGTATGCAGAATTCAAACAAAAACTCTAACAGCAATGTTGCCAGACTTACTACTTTTACGTTACACGTCATAATTTTGTTATTTTAAACAGAATGCTCTACTTATTTTTATTTCAATGAATAGTGCACGTTGGATTTAGTAAGGCCTCACAATTTCAATTTTTTTTCTATTAATTACTGAGATACGGCATCACTGCTGTTTCAGTAAACAGCACGAGAACGCTTTAATATCTCCACACTGCCACAGCTGGGGGTCAAGGAAGTGCGGAGGCTCGAGATCACCAGAGTTTTACAGGTACTCGAGCCTCTTCACTCTCAGGGGGGGTCGCAAGGCCCCCCAAGACCGTCCAGGAGTGGATAGGAGACAAATGTGTCACCTACCCCGTGCAGAAATGCACCTTTCTCGTAGTGGCCCCTGTCTTCGTCAAATTTGACGAAGCTAATCCTGGCGGATCTAGGCTGGAGCCCCGAAAGGCTCCCTGGCAATGGGCAACAGCATTGCCAGTATCGGTGCCAGCTCCTGGGGGAGGGTGTGCTCACGATAAAAGTGAGTGCACCCTTGCCTAGGAGATCGCACCGAACGTCCTCTAGGATAACTGAAGAACCCAACCCAATGTGTCATGCGATCCGTGCTAAAGGGTGCGTGGCGGTGGGGGTGCACCGTCGCTAACGGAGCCTCTGGGATACCAGGCGACCTCCCAGAGTAACAAGCCTTACACTCGTGCAGGGGGCGCCGCGAGTGTGGACCATATAGTTCCCCCTTACTCGTGGGATTTATTATGAGTAAAAAACCCAACAATAATAAACCCAAATCCGGGGGCCCCCCATCAGGGGACCCCGAACAGCAACCGGGTGGCCTCTCACCAGGGGACCCCGATAGAACCCTCACTGGCGAAGAGCAAGTGAGAGATATTTCAAGGGAACTCGCCAAGAGGGTGGGTACCTTGAATCTGAAGAAAAAGGGTAGGACGGGAGCGCAGAAGAAGCGCGCCCGGAGGCTAAGGCTGGCGCAGGAGGGGCAGGGCTCCGGAAGTCGAGATGCCTCTTCGGGGGCATCTGCTTCGGGGGGCGCTGCGGCTTCTGTGCGGGCTAGGGCGCCTTCGGGTGTTGCAGCTGCGGCTTTGGCGGGGCCTAGCATTGCTGGGAAACGTCCGAGGTCGGCGGGTGTGACACCGGAGGGTGCCTCATCGCGGAAGAGAGCTCGCACTTCCGCTCACGTTAGCTACGCTAGAGTGGCGCAAACCGGGCACAGGGTGGTATTCGTTCCCGAGGACTACCCTAGTGCTCAGTTGGTGGAGACGCAAGTCTTCAGCATCCAGGAGTCAGTGAGCGGACTGATGGACGGGCTCCCACTTGAAGGGGCCCTTCCAAGGTTCGCTGACTGCTACTTCTCGAGGGGGGCGGCCATCTTCGTTTGCGAGAACGAGTTCTCGCAGACGTGGCTGCAGGCTCAGGTTGGCAACCTGAGGCCCTGGGAAGGAGCACGACTCAGGGTGATGCGGTTTGAGGACCTGCCCGTCTTCAGGAGGGTGATGGCTTGGTTCCCGGGCCCTCACGTGAAAGAGGACATCCTCCTGAGGAGGTTAGACAGGCAAAATCCTGGGATACACCCCAGCTCGTGGAGGGTGATGGAGGTTAAGATGGAGCCGAAAGGCGTACGTCTGGTCCTCAGCGTCGACTCCATTAGCTGGGGCGTAATCGAAGGCAGGGGGCTGCGGCTCTACTGCGGAGCGAGCTCAGCAGTGTTTACTCTGCTGGGCAAGAACAAAGAGCAACGCGGGACTGCTGCTGCCGGCGGTGATCAGGGCCCAGGCGAGAGCCAGGAGCCTAGGGACCAAGGGCAGCTGGCACCTGGGGAGGCTGTTGTTGCTGCTCGGGCTCCTCCAAGGGGGACCGAGCGGCAGGAACAGACTCCTCAGGAGTCTCCGGAGTTGGATAGGGATGTGCCCACACCAGGAACTAGTGGGCCACAGAGCAGCACACCAGTGAGTGAGGGGCAGCTACTCGATAGTGACTCCGACTCAGCACTGGAGGGAGCCAGGATGCTGTGGCAGACGGATCAACGCCACAGTCACAGCGAGGGTAGCGGCAACGAACGGGGCCCCACCGTGGGGAACTAGACGTTGGTTCGCTACAAACACATGAGGGTGGACTGCCAAAAAAAAAAATGGTGAGTTACATTTCTTTCATTCAAATTAATTTGCAGCATTGCATAGCGGCTTCTAGGGTTCTTACTCAGACGATCACTAGGGGTCGCTATGACATAGCTCTTATTCAGGAACCCTGGATAAGGAATGGCATTATTAGCGGGCTTAACATTCCAGGGTATACCATTTTTAGTAGCGCTCCGGAGACAAAGCCTAGAGTGTGCATATTATGTAATAATATGAATGCATGGCAACTAATGGACTTTACAACTAGGGACATGGTTGCGGTGGTGATTCGCCTTAGAGAACAAGGCATCGAAAGAAGTTTAGTGGTATGCTCAGCGTACTTACCGTATGATTCAGGAGATCCTCCTCCCTCAAAAGAGATGGAGGACCTTGTGTCTCATTGTCGGGATAATAATCTCGAGCTTATCGTGGGGTGTGATAGCAATGCCCATCACACCCTATGGGGTAGCTCTAACACTAATAGACGTGGTGAAGAGCTGATGGAATTTCTAGGGACGTCGAACCTAGAGGTTCTGAATGTTGGCGACACTCCTACCTTCTCAAACAATGTGAGGGATGAGGTCCTAGACATAACACTGAGCACGGTCGGTATTTGTAATGAGGTCAAGGACTGGACAGTATCCTTGGAACCGTCACTGTCCGACCATAGACATATAACGTTTAGGATTGACGGGGAAAAAGAGGGAATCCTTGTTAGAAATCCTAGGCAAGCAAATTGGGCTTCTTTTAAAGAGGACCTAGGCAGCAGGCTCCGTCCTATAGAGCAGGATCTCAGTAAAGGGGAGGGCTTGGAGGCGGCAGTTGATTCCCTGTGTAGGGACCTCCGAGACTCCTTTGAGGATAACTGTCCCCTACGCAAAGTGGGCGTGGCGGGCAATGCCACCTTCTGGACTAAGAAATTAGAAACCAGGAAAAAGTCCCTGCACAAACTACTCACGAGAGTTAGGTACAGGAAAGGTACTCCTGATTGGGAGGAGTATAGGATAAAGCTACAGGAATATAAGAGGGAGGTCAGGAGGGCCTCCAGGGAATCTTGGAGGAACTTCTGCAGGTCCATCAATGATATTCCTGCGACGGCAAGGATGCATAGGATCCTTAGCAAGGACACCAAGTCCAAGTTGGGGACCTTGACGGACTCGAACGGTCATAGAACCAATAACGAGGAGGAAACGCTTGAACTGCTGATGAGTGTGCACTTTCCGGGATCGGTTGCCGCTCAGCAGACAGGTGCACATAGGCCACTCCGCCGTCCTCATAAAGAGGAATGGCAGATGGCAGGAGAAGTCGTCACTTATGACCGCACAAGATGGGCGATAAATACTTTTGCTCCAGGCAAGGATGGAATCATTCCAGCCATGCTACAACATGGACAGGATCTGGTACTACCATACCTAGTTAGGATATTTCGCGCCTGCGTGGCTACTGGCTTCACACCGAAGAGCTGGTTGCATTCAAGGGTCGTTTTTATTCCTAAGCCGGGCAGAGGTAGCTATACTCGTCCGAAGGACTTTAGACCGATTACCCTTTCGTCGTTTTTACTAAAAACACTGGAGAGGTTGGTTGATAGATATATCAGGGATGGGCCCTTACAAAGGGTTGAAATCCATGCCTATCAGTTCGCATATCAGGCGGGAAAATCAGCTGAGCTGGCACTTCATCATTTGGTCAGCAGGCTGGAGAAAACGTTGAATCAACGGGAAGTGGCTATGGTAGCATTTCTTGATATCGAGGGTGCGTTCAACTGTACCACTACCAATTCGATAAGACGCGCCCTAGAGAGACATGGAATTGCTCCAATCCTAGTGGAGTGGATTCTTACTACTCTAGAGGGCCGAGTGGCTTCTGCAACGCTTAATGACATAAACTATAGCGTTGCAGTGGCGCGAGGCTGCCCACAAGGCGGTGTTCTTTCACCTCTATTATGGTGCTTAGTGGTGAATGACCTACTCGTGAGACTAAGCAACACAGGGGTCTACGTACAGGCCTATGCCGATGATTTGAGCATAGTGGTCAGGGGTAGATTCATTAATACAGTCTCCGAGGTAATGCAAGGCGCGCTGCGTGTTGTGGAAACGTGGTGTAATGAGGTGGATCTGTCAGTGAACGCTGAAAAGACGGAGCTCGTTATGTTCACTAGGAAAAGGAAGATGGAAGGCCTCGTGAGGCCTACCTTTTTCAGAACGACACTTGAATTGTCTCAGTCAGTAAAGTATCTAGGAGTAATACTGGATCACAAGCTGACTTGGAGGCTGCACGTGGATTATAAGGTAAGCAAGGCTCGAAACTCATTATGGGCCTGCAGAAGAGTTGTCGGTAGTAGCTGGGGCCTGAGCCCAAAAGTGGTGCACTGGCTCTACACTACAATAGTCAGACCGTCACTAATATATGGCTCCATAGTGTGGTGGACCTGTATAAAGACGGAGGCAACAAGAGCCAAACTTAATAAGGTCCAACGTTTGGCATGTCTTAGTATAACCAGTGCAGTGCGCACAACACCCTTGAGTGCCATTGAAACACTATTGAATCTTCCTCCTTTGGATCTGGTAATCCAAGGGGAAGCTAGAAAAACTGGGTTCCGTCTCTGGAGTCAGGGTAGCTGGACTTTTATGAATCCAGGCAAAGGACATTCGACGATTCTAGCAGAGTTGCATGAGGATTGTCCTATTTTGTTGGCGAGGAGCGATACAGTTTCTCCTACGCATCGCTTCAATCGCAAATTTACGGTGGTGTTTCCGTCAAGGGAAGAATGGAAGTCTAGGGAAAGACAGCTCATCGAAGGAGGAGGACAGGTCTGGTACACAGACGGTTCACTCGCTAGAGAGGGCTCGGGCTCGGGAGTCTACGGGCCCCGTACAAGACTTTCATTCCCTCTTGGGGGGCACACCACAGTATTCCAGGCTGAGGTCTATGCGATACTTGCCTGCGTAAATCGTATTCGGGAAATTGACGGGTCTAGGAGGCGGATTACTATCTGCTCTGACAGTCAGGCAGCCATCAAAGCACTGAGTGCTTGGAAAATAACGTCGGGACTGGTCCTGGAGTGCAGGAGGGCTCTTGACGACATCTCAGCTAAACACAAGGTATCACTGATGTGGGTACCTGGGCATGCTGGGGTAAAGGGTAATGAAATGGCAGATCATCTAGCCAGGATGGGATCCGGAAACAGTTTTGTGGGCCCGGAACCAGCCTTAGGACTGTCTGCAAATATGGTTAGGAAAACAACTGGAGAGTGGATCCAGAATCAACACTCTCTGAGATGGAACAACATCTCTGGTCATCTCCGTCAGGCTCGGGAGCTATTAGCAGGGCCTGAAGAGAGAATAGGACGATTCTGTCTCTCTCTGGATAGGAGTAACTTGAGATTGTTAGCAGGCTTATTAACGGGTCACAATACCTTCAGGCGTCACTTGTTTGTGATGAGGGTGGTCAACGACCCAACGTGCACGTGGTGTGGGGAAGAGGAAGAATCCTCGGCACACATCCTGTGTCGCTGTGAAACCCTGGGTTATCACAGGCAGACTATGCTGGGCTCAAGAACCTTGGAACCAATAGAGATAAAACGGATAGGACCTAAGAATGTACTTGCCTTTGCCAAAAGGGCAGGTCTTAGGAACTAGCGCGGATAGAGGCGCAAAAGGGCCCATCGTGTGGCCTATGCACCAGCCACATTCCGTGCTGGATAGCCTCTGGTTCTTATTCATTAGTCATTCATTCACTGCCACAGCTGAAACGAAAAACATCAATACTGGAGAGTTTTACAACATGCAAAATAAAAAAATGCTAACATCAGTGTTGCCAGATTTGCCACTTTTATGTTGGACTTCATAAATAGGGTATTCCACTCAAAATTATGACGACACAGGTAAAATTGGTAAATCTGACAACACCCATGTTAGCATTTTTGAATACTGTATATGTTCAAAAGCCCCCAAGTATTTAATTTGACCGCTTCAGCTGTGGCAGTTTTGGGAATATTTAAGCGTTCCGGTACTGTTTACTGAAAAAGCGGCGTTGCCGTATCTCAGTAAATAATAGAAACAGAATTTTGAAATTGTGAGATCTTGCTAAATTCTACATGCGCAATTCATTGCAATAAAAATAAGTAAGAAGTTTCTATTTAACATAACAAAATTATGACGTGTAACGTAAAAGTGGTAAATCTGGCAACACTGCTGTTAGAATTTTTGAATTCTGCATGTTCGAAAACCTGCAGGTATTTATTTTATTGTTCCAGCTGTGCAAGTTTTGGAGATATTTAAGCGTTCCTGTACCGTTTACTGACCTGGTATTCGAAATAGATAGTATGAGCAAGGAAAACAGTTTTATTTTTTAGGGACACCACTTAAAACTTGGTCACGCCGTAAACCATTACTAGGGAGTACTTTTATGTTAAATAAAATATACAGTGCGTTCTATTAATAAAAATCGGGAATATGACAGTCGGTGGGAATATGTTTGTTTGAAATTTTGGAAAAATAATTCATAACTTGGCAAAGACGCAGACGCTAAAAAAAAATATTACAAGGCGAGATACGGTATTAGTAGGAACTTTGATTTAAAATAAAACATACAGTTTGTTACATTTAAAAAAACAAAGCTAAATGACTTTCAAATTGCCGTAATTTAAAATTCTGCCAAAAACACCCTGTAGAGGCTGTAGATGCGCATAGTTAGTAACATCCAAAATAGAGAGTTTAATAGTTCTTTTACTCGAATCAACAGTCACACATAATAATAATGATACCATTTTCTTGTTTTCCCATTGCATGAAGAATAACCCAAATTATATTTAGCCATATTTAGCCTTGCAAAACGAGATTCATATGCCTGATTTACCAACTCTGGGGTCCGCAAAATATGTGGGTTGTGTTGGTAAACTGATTGTGTTTAAAAATGCATAAATACATAATTAACCAGAAGAGGAAATATTTGAAATCGAGGCATAAATGGGTAAAAATGTATTACAAAAAATCGCATTATTGTAGATGTAAGGATATGAGTACAGTCTAGGTGTCTCAAATAATAAGTGTAGTGTGGTATGCAAAAACATCAGTACTGAATTGGCATGAATTGTCAGGAAGTCCCATGAATTGTTTGAATTGCCATGAATTGTATTGAATTTCCATGAATTGTCTCGATTTTTTATGAATTGTCATGCAATTGTTTGAATTTTTTGAATTGTTTTACATGGAAAGCATATGAAATGTGTGAATTGTTTGAATTGTGGTGTACAAAATTTCCGTGACCGGTTCACCCCTCGCTACATCTAAACAAGGATAGTAAACTATGTTGCAGTAGTTAACAACTTGCTTGGGTGTTCCGTAAAACCACAAATTTTCTTCCAAAATACCTCCAAGACACTTGATACTTCAAAAAAATGGTAAAGTTTATCAATGATGTTTACTCTTATGCCAGCTTTTAGAATATCTCAAAAGTTTAGACAGTAGAGGATGGCCATAGATTTATTAAAATTTTTATTTTGAGTAGAATATTTACAAATTGATTCAAGTTCTTCATTGATTTCTATAGAGACTTTAGTCAGATCATCAGGAATAAAAAGTGTTGTCAGTGTATGACTGTAATGAATAATGGTGAATAGGATTTGCTATGTTCGCTAAAATAACAACAATCCAAATATTGAGCCTTGAGGTATACCTAAGGTAATCGGATGCTCATTTGAGCATACTCTAGAAACCAACAGATACTGAGAACTACCCATTAAGTAACATCTAAGAAACCTGATCACTGTCTTATCAAAACTGTAGAACTTCAGCTTGGCACAAATGCGCTCACGATCGATTTTATCAAAAGTAAGTCAGTTGCGAGATTAGTTATGTAAACCTAGATTATTTGTTTACTAAGCAACTGACAATTTTGACACTGGTACGGTCTAAATAATTTTGCAAACACAGCCTTGCTGTATCTCCAATCTGGATTAGTTAATCTCTTGATGGTGCAAGGTTAGAAGCCAAAGATTAGCAAAATGTGATTAGGAAAGCAGGATTAGAATCGCCAAATGGTACATACAGGTGAAAGATGCACAGTCATAGTACTATATCATTTTCTAGAACCTTACTGATAAAAGTCTGACACTTCTTCTTAGATAAAGGGAGTATCTAAAAATCATGGCCTACCTTGCTCAAATTTTGCTCATTTGCCAGTCCCAATGCTGCCTCTGCCATATTGGCATGCAATTGAATCTGCAATTCTAGGTCAGCAATAAGTTCATCTTTACTGTTTGAGTTTCTTATAAGATTTTCCGAGAGCTGATATGCTGTACCTACTCGTCTTCTTATACATGGAAGTGTTTCCCCTGGTTCTAGGGGCATTTCTGGAGGAGTGATTCCTGTTAATTCAGCTTCCTGGAATTTATTTTTCACATTATGTATAAATTGCAATCATAAAAGTATAATAATATGTTTGATTATTACAAATGTTCTATATTCTGGAAGAAGTGTGTTCTATGGTACATCCTCCCGAGGATATTTCAGAGCTGAGTGTTTAACCATCTAAACCTAGTGAGAGGGGTGGTGATGCAGCTCAGTGGGATTCCCCTTAACCTAGCTATAGAAGTCCAACAGTTACCCAGAATGTATTCTCACAAGTGTCGCCACTACTTAGTTTTAATGTATAAATATTCAGTACCTAATGACTAGTTTAAAATCTTCATACCTGAATACATAGCTGCTTGAGCTCTTGTGTCCGTTTAGCTAATGTTTCCTCAATTTGCTTCTTTCTTTCTTGCAGAACAGCTATACGAGCTGCATTATTATTGCTAGTTGCACCCATTTTGCTTAATTTTTCTTCAGAATTAGCCTCATCCTCTGAAAAAAGATTTATATGAGTAATGCTACAACAGGTGTAAATAGAGGAAACTAGTCAGAATGTACACACTTGAAATACTCACCCATTTTATTACATAAATTATGTATTTACCGGAGATTGGCAAACCATCATTGGTGGCCAGATAGATAATTCATACAGATAAGGGTAACCATAATTTTCACAGATAACTGCCAATCATAGTTTGCATCAAAGCTAGCTGTCCTTCATGTATCATTCAAGCGGGTGTCAAACATCTCAGTATGACATTTACTTTTATTTTGTAGCTTTAAATGGTCTTTCAGCTTCACATGACCTATATAATATTTGTTTTCATACTTACTTCCATGTTTTTAATAATAAATAAACATCACACAACCACCATTTTGATTTTGACTTTTGAGGTTAATAATCTCACTTCTGTGACATATGACATTGACACGTGACATTTATGGTAAAATAGCACTGCGTTCCACCATGTAGATCAGTGGTACCATGGCCGACTTTACTCACTAGGCCGGAGCATGAAATATGGCAACACTGAATCAGCGGCCAGAGTTTTTATTTGTTGTTAAGTCATGTGTATTCTTCCAGAGCAGAAAATATGGTTGGAAGGTGATTATTAATGTGTTTCTAATTATTTACCTGCACAAACGAAACTATAAAGATAAACAGATGCCTGCAAAGTGTGTAGTACCAGGTTGTACTAGCAATTGTGCTTCCAGTAAAGGACAAACAGAAGTGGGTGAACAGCACAAGTGAACAGTATTCCTCGTATGGGCTGGTTATATAAATAGAATAAAGACAATACTTTACAAACATTTCAAAGGATAAGACCTATTTTAAAGCACAATGTGGTACCTACAATGTTTTCAGGACCTCCCAAATATCACAGAAAAATACAGTTAATAACAGAACTCATCTGGGCATGCGTCATGCATCTGAGCATACCTACGAAAAGATTTGATAGTGAAAGGGAATCAAAACCAGCAAGAATGGCTTCACAGTGATCTAATAGTGAATTTTTCTAGCTCAAGTGACAATTTACAAAGTAAATTGAGTGTTCATTTAAGTGGAAGTGGAAGTGGCAGCAGGAAACAGGTTGCGTTTATTTTTATTTTGTAGTGTCTGACTACGATGAACCAGACATCGGATGTAAGTGGTATTAGTAGTAGTAGTTCTAAAAAGTATTTTTGTTAATTTATTAACCCAGACATGGCCGACTCTACACTAGGCCGGAGCATTAGATGTGGCAACGTCGCTTAGCTGTCAAATAGTGGGCCGGCTACCGTGGGCCGAATGGCGGGCATTCCGCGGAAAATTTAAATTGTTTCATAGTTTCAGAATAATTATTACATTCTATTTGTGTATTATGTGTTCATCTCGGTTGATAAATTAAGAAAAATACTTTTTGAAAAAATAAGAATGGTGAAAAAGGCCAGTGGTATCAGTACAAAAATGTAACATGTATTGGGACTAGGAGCTTAATTTAGAGATTTTCCTTGCTGTTGGACATTTCTCATTTTCCTTAGACTTGCTCTTTTTATTTTTGTCAGTCTGTATTTTATCTTGAACTGTTTTTGTGTAATTATTAACAAAAATATTTGCAAAAACAGGCAACATTAATTCAAGCAGCATTTCAGTTTGGGGTTGATTACATGAACAAGTGTCTCTAAAACTAAACTCATCTCTATACATATTGATGTATTCCTTTGCAATTTTAATTAAAACTGATTTGTGGAATTTACATCCTAAAAACTTGCTTTCATATTGGTCTGAAGTCATCATTTTAATTATATTGTGCATAAGGACTGTTATTTGAACTGTAAACTCTGATGGAAAGGGTTAAGCCGTCTCCGTTTAATATATTAAAGTAATTTTGTTCCTCATGTTCTATTATTTCTGTATTGACAAGAACATGTATACAGGCTGTATATTGCAGTTTGGCTGAAACTTTAAAACTAACGTAGCATGCTATATATTGAATTGCTGAATCTGAAATTTGTTGAGGTTGATTCATTAAATTATTGCCTAAAATATCTCTAAAACTGTCAATACCTATTTCTCCATGATCTACTGTACAAGTGTGTAATTTTGCTAAATTGGAGACATTAAATTTAACTTGTCCATATTGAGCAGAATGTAAGTCGAAGACACCCTTGATTCTCATCTTTTTTTCAGATTCATAAATTTGCCTTAAGCTTACATGATAATTGCCACCAGATAACTGCCTGTAACATCCAAAACGAGATTCTAAATTGTCAGTTTGAAATTTTCCTGTAAGCAAATATTTGCAAGGAGTTTTTGATACACAGTGTTTAATTAACATAATAATGGCAGTTGTTGAATGATGCAGTGCATTGTGTGTATCAGCAGATAAAGAAGAGTCAGGGTATCCCAAAGCTTTCCATTTATCAAGCCAAATTAAAAATTTTTCTAAAAATTCTACTCAATCATCTGTTATGTCCTGGAAAGGTTTTAAGAAGTCATTTCTCTTCAGTTTATATAAAATTTTATAATGATATTTAAAAAGTCAGCAGTACTTTCACTGTAATTCAATAAGGCAGCATGTGTCTTTTCATCAAAAATATTACACACTAAGGAAACATTCTGCCTTTCAATACTTGAAGGGTACACTGTTTTATAATTTAACTTAGGAGCTGCTTTAACCAACAAATTTGCTTCAAGTTTATAGAAGTTTCTGATATCTACAAAATTTGCTTTCCTTACCAGCTTGTTGTTATCAAAATCAGGAAATATGAAGGTTTTCGTAATATTTTTAAAATTTAGCCAATTATTTCGAATATTCTTCAGAAGATGAACTGTATCAAACATTACAAACGTTGGATAGTCTGGACTTAAATGAAAGTAATGTTTATCAGCTGAACCCTCTGTAAGTTTCATTAACATATTTTAATTCACTCTAACATTATCGGTAACTACAGCAACTACAGTAAAACCATAGCCAAGCAAAACTTTCAAAATAGATAAAACCATTTCATGTAACTGATCCCCACTAATATTTCTTACAGGTTGAAGTGAAATAACTTCCTTCATACTACCAAATACAGAGGATATCAAAAATGCTTGTACCGTTTTAGCTTGGGATAATATATCATTTTCAGCAAAACCAACTGAATTACCATTCTTGTAGTCCAACGTTTCTTTAATGTATATTTCATCAATTTGCAAAACAATGTATTTCTCCAAGTCTGATAAACCCTCTGAAATAGTTTTAATGTAATGCTTGTTTTCTGATGTACTGGCAATTTTTAGAGAACCGCAAAGTTTTGTTAAATATTTGGGATGTGGCAAAGTTAGCAATTTATTCTCCCTCACAATACTGTAAACTTTTTTTGAGTGAACATATAAAAGAAAAGACTTTAATATTAAATCGGCAGAAAACCTATTATGATTTGAAAATAGTATATTGAATTGTTCTGCCAAGAAGTCAATTTGTTCTACTTTTTCATTCTCATCATTCTGCATAAGCTTATTTTTTAGTATTCGTACAATAGAATTAAAATTGTTTAGTGTTGCATTCAAACTAAGACTTTCACTATGATCCTCTGAGTAGCGTGTCAAAATATTTTGTATTTGTGACCCACGGGATATTTGTAATGACAGTGGTAAAATCCAACTCAAATCATCTTTTTACCAACAAATTATGATTCATGCGAACCTCTACCTTCATTGATTCTAATATTTTGATACTACACCTGATATCTGGTTCATCATGATCAAACACTACCAAATAAAAATAAATACAACCTGTTTCCTGCTGCCACTCCTGGAAATTTTCACATAAGCTTGAAAAATTTAGTATCAGGTCACTCTCAAGCCATTCTTCTTGTTGGTCTTCCTGCCTTTTCACTATACACTATACACCGTATACACATCACTGAAAGATATATCACCGCCATGGAAATGTTTAATACACACTACTGATTTTTGAGATGGTAACCAGTCTTTACGAGGAATACTTTTCACCCACTTCTGTTTCAAATGGTCGTCTCGCGGAAACCTGAACACCGTAATATATCCTTCTTGATTAGAAGCATAACTGCTAGTGCAACCTGGTACTACGCACTTTGGAGGCAGCTTTTCACAATTTCGTTTATGTAGGAGTGCAGGTAATAGGTAAAAGATCTATTAATAAGCTATATGTTTATGTTTAATGTCGGCCATGCTATAATGAAACACGGCCTGATCTCCAACGTTGCCATATTTCAATGCTCTGGCCTTGTGAGTAGAGACGGCCATGACCCAGATGAACTCTAATACATATAAAATGTAATAATTATTCTGAACTATAGGCCCACTATTTGACAGCTAAGCTACGTTGCCACATCTAGGGCTCCGGCCTAGTGTAGAGTCGGCCATGGTGGTACTCAATTTGGGAATGCGGATCGTAGAAATAAGAAAAATAGCAAATCCGAAACACCATGTCTTGCATTGTATTCTCGTTAAACGCCGAGCTTTCGTCCAGGATTGCACGAGAAATCCTCAGAACTCTATAACGAGTTGACACATGGCCGACTCTAGTTGACATCATAGGTCCCTGAGGTCCTGAGGATGTCCCGTGAACGAAAATCAGACGCAGGTTCCATCGGGAAGTGAAGAACATAAATAAATCAAACCCTCATTTGCAGTTCTTATAAGCAATTTATTCATAAAAACGAGAAACCTATAAATTGTGCAATCTAGGATGTTGAGCACTGGAAAAATCACAGACCATAAAACAGAGGTTCACATCTAATTTCATAAATCTGGCAACAATGTTGTATAAATTGACTTTGACAATTGACATACGTCATTCGTGTTTAGGATGCAGTACCTATGTAGTTTCTTTTCTTATCCGTAAATGTTTTCTGTTTTGTGGGCTTGCTGAAGAATTTAATAAACAATAATTACAAATTACTCATACCTATTTACATTTCCGGGAAAATGATCTGCTTGTTGAAGCTGTATACGCATACTGAATAAGGTAAATTGGATACATTATAATACATATAAGCATATCTGCAAGTTTATGCGACTCGCAGTTAACTTTCACAAAAGTTAAGGCCAGCCAGCCGCTGTATATGTGAGTATTTATTTGTTTTAGATAAACGACTGTGGTAGAAGCCGTCTTTACTGTTTTCTTCCCTGATTGTGCAATTTGCATGTCGCTTTTGACAGCAAAAACACATGCGTTCTGATGCGTTCAATAAAATTGTCATTGACCAAACAGGAACATATTGCGGCGTCGCCAAAAAAAACGGTTCCTCAGTCAGCGCATGACGTAAAAATTTATTTAAATCCCTTAAATATTAATACAATCATTTACTGAAAAAGGAAAATTGGACTTTCCTTTTTTCAATTTTTCGCTGATTCATTCAACGTCCGCCTTGCTATTTGGCGTTTCCAAAAAGACGCGTGAACACTGTCGTGCGCCGTTTCTTCGAATATTGATTTTGGGCAGGCCGTGTGCCCAGTGGCTACAGGAAATTTGTAAACGGGTGATTCAGTCACTCTCTTAGATTTTCAGTACGATAAAATCTCTGTATTGGGCATTTTTGAAGCCTTGCTATACATATTATGTGAATTGGAAAGGGTTAGGACAATTTGAAAATAACTTCATGGCATACTAGTGTTTCTTGAGTATTGATTTGTAGATAGAATTTATATATATTATTCCAAAAATATAATTGTTTTGTTACAAAGTGAGAGTGAACCTAGATTGTACCTACAGTTTTAGTGTTGGATAATTTCTTTATACAAAAGGTACTTGTAAACATATAGCATGAAACATTATAGCTTATTCTTCCAAATAGTTATTGCATATTTTTGAAAGCCTATTCCTGCAGTGCATCATCTAGGAAATGGCCTAGAACTTACTGCTTTTAGTGCCACATGAAATTAGCTATCTTGAGATAAAGTGTCACAGATATTGTAGTTATATTTGTTGAATTTGGCAATATTTGGCTTAGACTCAATTTTTTTTGTTTTTTGTTTAAGCATATCAAAACCTGTTAATGGATAATGCTAATATATTTATATTACTTTTATTTTTCCTATGCAGTTGCTATGGCATATTTCAGCTTTCAACTTTTACTCATTTATCAATATATAGGCTGAACACTTTCCAGTTTCATAAATTTTCCAGTTTTCATGAAACCCTAAAGAGTAGGTAGGCAGTGAAAAAAAAAAAAACTTTAAATGTTACCTCAATTCAACATTAGACAATATAGGTGCTATTTGACAAAACCTCATACATTTACATATTTTTTCCACACTTGGCACATGATGCTTTGTGGCAAAAATAGGGTTGGATGTTAAAAATTTTTTAATCAGAATATGTATAAATGAAGTCACACTATACTAGACTGTAGTTCTGCTTTCTTTTCTTTTCCTTCTTTCACACTTGCCAAGTCCAATAATGCCATCATGATATTACTCGTTTTATCTAAATACAAGTCTTGTTTTAGAATCACATTAATGTATAAAAAAATTAGCTACTACCTAAATACAGTTTTTCTATGTAGGCTTGCCAAGGTAGCTAACCAACTATTTTTTGTTTTCTGTCTTGCATGAATTTTCTTGATTTCAATCTATGTTGCTTCTCTTAATTTTTGCAGATATAAGTTTGTTGAGCATCAGATACTTGGAAATGTTTTTTGTCATAACTGATTATCAAAATTGAGGGTTATCTACAGATGATACATTTCTGCCAATATAAATATGATGATCTGTAACTGTATATTTATTCAAAAAAATCAGGTGCATTTCATCAACAATGGCTACAAACTGTATTGGGATGTTGAAATACATACAGAAAACACTATTCGAGCAAATTGGCCAGATATAGTGTTTCAGTCGAAGGCAGGCAAAGTAACCTATATGATAGATATGAATATCCAAAATGCCTAGCTGGAAAGATATCTAAACACACTGACCTTGCAATAGAAATAAAATGCCTCTGGAAGCAAAACAAAGTTACTATTGTCCCCCTAATTATGTTGGTCTCAGGCCTTACACTAAACACATTTACACCACACCTACAACAGTTAGGCCTGGATGAAAGGTTACATGAAATATTCCAAAAGTCTGTAATCCTGAAGACCTGTAATATTGTGTGATCCTTCCTAAATTCAGATCAATAATAGTTCAGGTGTTGACTTGGCACAGCCCATAAACATTTGTTGCTACTACAGAAAATCGGGACAATAATAATACTGCTACCGCAGTCATGGGAGATAAACTTGGAAAATCAGGATGATAATAATAGCATTTATTGCCTATTAGAACATATCCATTCCATTCTATATGCAGTTAACTAAAAGCATTTTTCAGGTCTCTTAAACTACAATTAAAAATATCACACTGATTGCAAATTTCATTAAAATTTGTACTAGTGTGCTTGCACTTCTGCAGTCTAGGGCTGCTTTTATGCTTATATTGCACACTTTGATACGTCAACTCAGAGTCATTTTTGTCGCATGTAAGGACATTGTTTAAAAACTGTGTATTATGTTGTAGTTGCCTTTTGGAATCCATCCTGCTCAGCAACCTTTTTGTACACTAAATGTTCATGGATAATTCTACTAAGATAAATGAACTTTGTCAGGTTTTTTTCCTCAATCAGGCAATCATTTTGTAGCATAAATTTCTGCATTTTTTGCATTTTTGCAATACACTTTTTTTTCTATTTCACAAACTTCAATTCATGTTTTGCCCAAGTGATTACAAAATTTTATCCCATATCTTTGCTCCACTTTTATTTTTTCAATGGTTACATAAAACTCAGACATTTTACTAATCAGTACATTAAAGATATCTCATTTTATATGTTTTAAAATTCCACCTTTGATAGAAGTTACAGCAGCAGTCTCTCTGGACAGTTGTCCCTGAATCTCCTTGACACGTGATATTCTTGTAACAAAAAAAAACTGGCTGGAATGTTTGAAAATACTACAGGGTCTATCACACCATGCTTTCAAAATATTTTTTTTGTACTTCAACCCTTAAAACTCACCACCAACTTTGTTTTTTCAAATAGCACCTTATAGTTTTTCCTACACAAATTAAGTCCTTATTTTTTTAAAAATCTTGTAGTATCTTTGATTTTATACAAGAACCTATTTTTTTTCGTGACGTCATAAGCATAAAGCTATAAATAAAGTAAGGATTGTTTGAGGCGCAATATCTTCATAAGAGAAAAGATAAAAAAGAAAACTAAGTTAGCGTTTCAAGGGTACCAAATGACCTATCACACCATGCTTTTGGAAAAAATTTACTCAACCCCTAAAACTTAACCCCTACTTTTTTTGTAAATAGGACCCCATAGTTTTTCCTACATTAATGAGGTCATTATTTTATTTAATATTTGGTTATGCCTTTGACTTGATACACAAACCAATCATTTTTGAAAGGTCATTAACATAAGATAGATAAAATGAGGATTTGTTTGACGTGATATTTTCGTAATAAAAAAGCATAAAAAAGACATTTGTTTTCGAAAGCATGTATTATATGTCATTCAGTACTCTTAAAAACCCAATTAGTTTTATTTTTATCCGTTTTTTCGCGTCAAGTTCTTATTTTATTTATGTTAAGCTTATAATTTTACCAAAGAGATAAGTTTGCATATAAAATTAAAGGTACTGCAAGATTTTAAATAGTATAATATAAGGACTTAATTTGTGTAGAAAAAACTATTTGGTGCTATTTGAAAAACAAAAGTTGAGGGTGGGTTTAAAAGGTTAAAGTACAAAAAAATGTTTTAAAAGCATGATAAGACTACTACTACTTTAAATTTCACTCTGTTTTCTTTGGAGCTTTTTTTTGTTACAAGATTATCATTTGTCAAGGAAATTCAGGGATACTGATATACATTCTCATATCTTGAAATCAGAAACAAAACTACATATTCTACTTACCATTTCATTCCTTTTATCTCCATCTTAAATTTTAGGTGCAAAATCCCAAATATGTGTTGATCTGACTGACTAGACTGGGTTTTAGCTTTTATTATTTTTCGTTGCTTTATCTGTATAATGCCTCGCATTTAAATTTCCAGTTTGCTGGACACTGAATTCTATTTAAATAAACGTTTCTTCCAGGTTTCTAGATATATTATGGAAGTTTACTATATGAAATCTAAATAGAAATGACCAGTTTGACTTTGGCATTAGATAATATCGATGTTGGTGATAATACTGAACAAATTAGTAAACTATTTCCTAAGTGTAAACCAAGAAGTGATATTAACTTGAACCCTATTATTGCCTCGGGAAGAGACCATGCATGTATTGATAATACAACAAATACTGTCATGAATCTGGACAGTGAAAATGATAGGTAACAAAGTCCTCGTCATCGTCGTTTCATTGTCTTTTTTTTTGTTTTCACGTTATTCTCGTTTATTTTTTCTTCAGTGTTCTTTTGATTATCCTTTGCACCATACCTGTGGCTTGGATGAAGTAAGATAGTATAGAGCACTTCAGGTTTGAATGAATGAGGATGAAAGAGGTAAAGATGCAATATAGTCAACAGTGCACCTCTGACAATACTAGTTCCAGGACCTGCATTTTTAGTAAAAGCTAGTTTAGTCGTAGGTACAAAAAAGTTTATATGTGGCCTCATGGCAACTTAGGGTCTGTCAACAGACCCACCAGCAGTCTGAATTGCTCTTTTTTTAGAGAGATAAAAATGCTCGACTGTTAATTCCGAAACCTGTGTGATACTGTGCACTATTGATTTTGTACTCAATATTTTTGTTTGAAATATAGTTTTTATGTTGTTCCTTCAATCTGTCTGTAAAACTGAAGGTTTAAGTGTGGCTATAATGAGACAACCTTTGAGCATAGAGTTTCAAATAGAAACTGAAAATTACAGCCCAAACACACTTCTGAAGGTTAGCAAACAATTTTTCTAGAAACATATATATTTTATATTTATGCTCCTATTCATCCAAGCCATTTGTAATATGTTTTGTAGTCATCAGTAGTAGCTGTCCATTATTCTGTCCAAATTATTTATTTTTTATTCTTTCTGTTGGCGTTTGTTGTAATTCAATTTATATTTGGTTCTATATTTGTGTTGGCCCTTATTATGTTGGCATTTTTGGCTTTGTCTTTTTACTTTCTGGAGGTCTTAGGTAGATTGTGGTATGTAGAAGGTAAATAATTATTATCATTGTCATAGTGCATTCTTATCTTGACTATGGAAAATCCAGAGTAATATTGACTGGTCTTCCGATTTCCAGGGTCATAATGAGGAAAATATAGAAAAAACAAAAACGACCTTACAGGTCAATGTCCTGGAGTAAAAATTAGTAGTGTTGGTTCTTGGCTGTTGCAACAAGGTCCAACACACTTTGCTTCTTAACGTTTCGCCAACACGAGTGGATGACATCCCGAGAAGCTGTTACTTGTTTGGTGACTTCTGAGAAACTGAGAACGGATTATCCCATCAGCATTTATACAGGACGACTTCAAACTTCAATCATCAATTTCGATAGCATACAGGGTGAGTCAAGCTCAACGCCTCGGACTCTTGTGGCCAAACGATATCACTTTTCGAAAAATTGACTTTGCGAGTGTATGTACGTCGAGTTGGACTACATTTTAAAAATGATGACTTTTATACAGGATGTCTATTAAAAGCGTGACATATCAAAGTAATGTTTTTTTAAATGGAATATCCTATATATTATTGCATATTTAGATTTCCGGGTGCATTTTAGTGTGACTTTATGTATCACACATGGGACTTTAAGCGAACCGGTTAGGTGCAAATCATAATTTTGGGTATAGGTAGGTGTCAGAAAAAAATTGAATATTGCAGCTATTATAAATCTGAGAGGGCTGTGACTTTGCCGTGTTACTAAGCATGAAATGCGTCAGCTTACGTTGGACGGTCCAGTTCGAATTACATTTGTACTTGGAGAAATCGGTAGATCAATTAAGGAAACTTCAATCAAAGGTAACTTGATTTTTTCAAATGGGAATGCATATTTTTTTCTATACGATCAAATGTGCAATTTGATAAGCTTTCTAATGATATGCGGTTGTAAATATCAATCTCTGGTAGTTTTGATTTAATTTAAAATATTCAGTAAAACCGGTGTTTTACAATTTTCCCACATATAAGTAACTTAGCAGGCCATGAAATATAAACAAAAAACTGTTCAGATGGAACAAAACAACTAACTTAGCAGATAGTTACGGACGAACTAAAGTAAAGGGACAAAGGTATAAAAATGACTTACAACAAATCAATTCTAACCAGAAATAGCAGACATAACACTTCCAAGGTCAAAAAGCAGCTGGAGTACGACAGAAATGGGTATTTTTCACAGCATACCGGCTACTACAATATTCTAAAGATTGACGATTCACAAAGCCATTGTAAATTTTGAAATGAAAGGAAATCGACCACGTAATGCTGCTGGCAGTTTAATAGCTTCAGAATAAAATTTCACTTTTCATGATTTGAAAAAATAGTAACCGATACCTCTGACTGGAGTTCTGCAAATTCTTCGATACTCATAAACAAGATCGCCAAAAATGAAGAATAAGTTAAAAATCTGCTCAAATTATTAAACATAATTTACCTGGCAGAAAATTAAAATATGATTTGTCAGTATTCCTTTTTTGCGATATTTCTAATAGATACTGAAAAATTTAAAGGACGATAGTGAGAGGTATCATTACTTTTGACTTTGACGGAAATGACTACTGTTTCATACCATTAAATGTGAAATTGCGTTCTGAAGATATTAGACTGACGGCAACGATCGCTGAAAGTTTTGCTTTCATTTCAAAGTGTTTAGTGATTTTGGAAATTTTTAATCTCTAGTACATTGCAGTTGCTAATAGGCTGTAAAAATTATCCATTTCTGTCGTACTCCAGCTTCTCTTTAACCTTAGACATGTTACCGCCGTTGTTTCTGGTTAGAGTTGATTTGTTGTAGGGAATTTTTATAATCTTGTTCTTTTACTCTAGTTCTGCTGGATATTTTTGCTAAGTTAGTTGTTTTCTTCCATCTGAATACGATTTTGTTTATATTTCATGGCCTGCTAGTTTGTTTATAGGTAGGGAATTTGAAAAACACTGATTTCATTGAAATCTCGAAATTCAATAGAAACTACCATAGATTGATATTCACAACCTGATATAATTAGAAAGCCTATCAAATTGCACATTTGATCGTATAAAAAAAATTATGCATTCCCATTTGAAAAAATCAAGTTACCTTTGATTGAAATTTCCTTAATTGATCTACCGATTTCTCAAAGTACAAATGTAATTTGAACTCGACCGTCTAAAGTAAGCTGACACATTTCATGCTTAGTAACACGGAAAAGTCACAGCCCTCTAAGATTTATAATAGCTGCGATATTCAATTTTTTTCTGACATCTACCTATACCCAAAATTGTGATTTGCACCTAAACGGTTCGCTTAAAGTCCCATGTGTGATACATAAAGTCACACTAAAATGCACCCAGGAATCTAAATATGCAATAATATACAGGAGGTTCCATTCAAAAAAACATAACTTTGATATGTCATGCTTTTACTGGACACCCTGTATGAAAGTCATTATTTTTAAAACGTAGCCCAACTCGACCTACATACACTTGCAAAGTCGATTTTTCGAAAAGTGGTATCGTTTGGTCACAAGAGTCTGAGGCGTTGAGCTTGACTCACCCTGTAGAACACAAAAAACTAAATTATTTTTCATACGCCATTATTCTGAAAACTAAAAATTGAGGAAAATAAGGCCCTTTGAAGGTATAAGTGCTAAGTATAGACCTGTGCGCTCACGCCACAAGCAGTTCTTGTTCTGTCCAATTTCTGGGGAGAAGTCGAACAGGTAATAGATTCTGAGGATGCCAGTCAGTTGTGTGGTGAAACGTCAAGCGGCGTAACAGCACAGTATATCCAATTATACAGTAGCGCAACTCCCTAGAAATCATGCAGACAATTTGTCTCCGATAAACTGGCCTCTCATAACCCCTCGTCGGCTTCTCAGCACGAGCCGCGAGTACTGCCGTTTACGTTTTGAACACAGGGTCGGCTTAGCAGTAATCGAGTGAAGAAGCGTAATTATTGTGTTGCAATAAGTTTATAATGGACGCGATATGTCTCGTAGAGTAAATTTGGAGAGCAGTGTGGTAATGTGATATTCTTCATCGAGGTTAGGCAGTTGTCTTTGGAATTCTGAATTACAATTCGTAAGTTATATCCATGCATTCACATTTATTGTACGTGAGAATGTTTTGTACTGATTCTTCTAATTCATCATGGATTCTTTGCATATACATGGGGTGCAAACATTTTTTTTAGAAGCAAAACAAGAAATAGTGTATAAAAGAAAATTGTTAACTCCGAGAAAATAGGTGGCTTTATTGTTTGTAAGTAAATTACAAAAATGCGAGATTTATTCAACTTTATTTTATCTTATCTTACTTAACCTTAAACATTTAAATAAATATAAAAACTTTATAATATCTTATATTATTCAAATATGGGTATATGTAACGACGTAGCGTCCAAAATAACATTTATGTCTAGTTATCCCACAACCTTTAAATTTATCTTCGTCAATCATCATAGAAAAATGTTTAAGGTACGAAAACGTGGTAAACAGCAAAACCAATAAAAACTTGTTAGGTGGACATAAAAAATAACGATCAATATGTTTATAACGACGATAAAATATACTAAACTGGTCGTTATTCATAAAAAAATTAAAACTGTTTTTTTATCTAGTTTACCAAGACTACCTTTCCTTCTGTATTTGTATATTACATATGAATAGGCATATTGAAGAAAAGAATCCATGAAAATGATATATTTTTGAAACTAGCATGTTGAGTCTTTTTATTGTGAACTTTCTATTTGAGCATCCATTAAAATGGACTTCACTTCCTGTTAAAAATTTCATAATGTTGAAACGCATAATCACATTCATTCTGTTATATGTCGTGAAAGATCTTTTGAACGTTATGGTGCTGTGAGGATACAATGAGAAATTATTATTCTGACTTTAGGCTCATAATTAAAGAACGATTTTCCGTAACGTATAACACACTGCTACCCTAATACCCGAGAGACAAATTGAGCTATCACACTTTAATATTATTAGGTAATAAAGGAGCATATTAAACATTGGAGGAATCGCATACCTGGCAGCATCTTGAGGAAGCTTAAAAAACTATAGTCACAGTTTTTGGAATTGTTAATACAGCCTACAGCGGCGCAACATTTGACTTCACGCGTCCCGATATCCATATCAGCGTATCACCAAATTCCTTAATCCGGTTCTGTCAAAGACACTACCTTCACTCTCATAGACTGAACACGAGTCAGGCGATCGCCGTGCTAAACATCCTGCGAACGATGCGCGGGATGCTATGCGCGAACCACCAAAATTCTGGAGAGTTGCGCTACTGTATAATTGGATATACTGTGGTAACAGCCCCAGGGACCGGCAGTTGATTGGACCAGGGCCGCGAAGGCCTTACACAATACATTAAGTTTTGTTTTTGTTGTTAGATGGCTAGCTGATAGTTCCTGTGATGTAAGTAGAGACAATATTACCCAGTTGAATTCTGCTGACGAGGATGATATTGTTGAGCAACATAAACATGCTGGAAGCACATACAAATTGTGCGACTCTAGGTATTACTTCAGATATTGTTGCACAAACTGCATGATTGAAACCACTAGTATCTTTCCCCAAGAAAGAAAGTATGATAACACTAATATAAGAATGAGACGGTCACGGTTTGTCGCTGCTCAAATCTGCACTTGATAATTCAATTTAATTCTTTATTCAGTAATGAGCAATGGCGGCTTGTAGGTTCTGAATAAGGGTGGGCACAAAAACCTATATACAGGGTGAGTTTTTACTACCGGAACGGTCGATAATTCCACTACTGTAAATGTATGTACATTGTAAGAAAAGTTGTATATAAAAGTTGTAGCTAAGGATATGCTCCTTGCTCAGAAAATATTTTTAATTATACAGGGTGATCCATAACTATGTAGTGATGCAAACATATATTTTTCTAAACGAGACATCCTATATATTATCCCATATTTAGATTCTACTAATGATCCCCCTTCTTACAGTATAAGGTATTGTCATATTATACAGGGTATTTCAAAAGCTATGACCATTTTTATATCCAAATCACTGTCAAATGAACGTGCAGTATATCAAAAAGTAATGAATCAAAAATTATTTTTTATACATGGAAAGATAAAAAAATATCCTCTCGTTTTACAATCGGCTATAAAAAAAGCCGACGACGCATATTCGTATACAGGGTGATGTAGAATGCAAAATCTAGATATTCTCTTTTTTTTGAATGTAACCCCCAATAGTTTATTATACAAAAGAATTGCTTTTAATATGCCCTTTCATCCTTGTATGGCACTTGTTATACCTACAGCCGCCGGTTTCCAAGAGATTTGTAATCAGCGCCCTAAAATTATCCAGGAAACGAGGTTTCGTCTTGATATAAAGCCGAATAATGATTTTCGATTTTTTGAGGGGGAATCTGAAAATCAGGAGTCTCTAAAAAATCCGACCTTTGTTCAGCGATACCGAAACACAAAATAGTGGCTAGGTTTGTAATCAGCGCCCTAAAGTTATCCAGGAAACGAGGTTTCGTCTTGATAGAAAGCCGAATAATGATTTTCGATTTTTTGAGGGGAATCTGAAAATCAGGAGTCTCTAAAAAATCCGACCTTTGTTCAGCGATACCGAAACACAAAATAGTGGCTGGGTTTGTAATCAGCGCCCTTAAATTATCCAGGAAACGAGGTTTCGTCTTGACAGAAAGCCGAGTAATGATTTTCGATTTTTTGAGGGGAATCTGAAAATCAGGAGTCTCTAAAAATTCGATCTTCGTTCAGCGAGACTGAACCTTGAAACAGTGGCTAGGTTTGTAATCAGCGCCCTAAAATTAGCCAGGAAACGAGGTTTCGTCTTGATAGAAAGCCGAATAATGATTTTCGATTTTTTGAGGGGAATCTGAAAATCAGGAGTCTAAAAAATCCGACCTTTGTTCAGCGATACCGAAACACAAAGTAGTGGCTAGGTTTGTAATCAGCGCCCTAAAATTATCCAGGAAACGAGGTTTCGTCTTGATAGAAAGCCGAATAATGATTTTCGATTTTTTGAGGGGAATATGAAAATCAGGAATGTCTAAAAAATTCGATCTTCGTTCAGCGAGACTGGACCTTGGAACAGTGGCTAGATTTGTAATCACCGCCCTAAATTTATCCAGGAAACGAGGTTTCGTCTTGATAGAAAGCCGAATAATGATTTTCGATTTTTTGAGGGGAATCTGAAAATCAGGAGTCTCTAAAAAATCCGACCTGTGTTCAGCGATACCGAAACACAAAATACTGGCCAGGTTTTTAATCAGCGCTCTAAAGTTATCCAGGAAACGAGGTTTCGTCTTGATAGAAAGCCGAATAATGATTTTCGATTTTTTGAGGGGAATCTGAAAATCAGGAGTCTCTAAAAAATTCGATCTTCGTTCAGCGAGCTTGAACCTTGAAACAGTGGCTAGATTTGTAATCAGCGCCCTAAAATTATCCAGGAAACGAGGTTTCGTCTTGACAGAAAGCCGAATAATGATTTTCGATTTTTTGAGGGGAACCTGAAAATCAGGAGTCTCTAAAAAATCCGACCTTTGTTCAGCGATACCGAAACACAAAATAGTTGCTAGTTTTGTAATCAGCGCCCTAAAATTATCCAGGAAACGAGGTTTCGTCTTGATAGAAAGCCGAATAATGATTTTCGATTTTTTGAGGGGAATCTGAAAATCAGGAGTCTCTAAAAAATTCGATCTTCGTTCAGCGAGCCTGAACCTTGAAACAGTGGCTGGATTTGTAATCAGCGCCCTAAAATTATCCAGGAAACGAGGTTTCGTCTTGATAGAAAGCCGAATAATGATTTTCGATTTTTTGAGGGGAATCTGAAAATCAAGAGTCTCTAAAAAATACGATCTTTGTTCAGCGATACCGAAACACAAAATAGTGGCTAGATTTTCAATCAGCGCCCTAAAATTATCCAGGAAACGAGGTTTCGTCTTGATAGAAAGCCGAATAATGATTTTCGATTTTTTGAGGGGAATCTGAAAATCAGGAGTCTCTAAAAAATCCGACCTTGGTTCAGCGATACCGAAAAACAAAATAGTGGCTAGGTTTGTAATCAGTGCCCTAAAATTATCCAGGAAACGAGGTTTCGTCTTGATAGAAAGCCGAATAATGATTTTCGATTTTTTGAGGGCAATCTGAAAATCAGGAGTCTCTAAAAAATCTGACCTTTGTTCAGCGATACCGAAACACAAAATAGTGGCTAGTTTTGTAATCAGCGCCCTAAAATTATCCAGGAAACGAGGTTTTGTCTTGATAGAAAGCCGAATAATGATTTTCGATTTTTTGAGGGGAATCTGAAAATCAGGAGTCTCTAAAAAATTCGATCTTCGTTCAGCGAGCTTGAACCTTGAAACAGTGGCTAGATTTGTAATCAGCGCCCTAAAATTATCCAGGAAACGAGGTTTCGTCTTGACAGAAAGCCGAATAATGATTTTCGATTTTTTGAGGGGAACCTGAAAATCAGGAGTCTCTAAAAAATCCGACCTTTGTTCAGCGATACCGAAACACAAAATAGTTGCTAGTTTTGTAATCAGCGCCCTAAAATTATCCATGAAACGAGGTTTCGTCTTGATAGAAAGCCGAATAATGATTTTCGATTTTTTGAGGGGAATCTGAAAATCAGGAGTCTCTAAAAAATTCGATCTTCGTTCAGCGAGCTTGAACCTTGAAACAGTGACTAGATTTGTAATCAGCGCCCTAAAATTATCCAGGAAACGAGGTTTCGTCTTGACAGAAAGCCGAATAATGATTTTCGATTTTTTGAGGGGAACCTGAAAATCAGGAGTCTCTAAAAAATCCGACCTTTGTTCAGCGATACCGAAACACAAAATAGTTGCTAGTTTTGTAATCAGCGCCCTAAAATTATCCAGGAAACGAGGTTTCGTCTTGATAGAAAGCCGAATAATGATTTTCGATTTTTTGAGGGGAATCTGAAAATCAGGAGTCTCTAAAAAATTGGATCTTCGTTCAGCGAGCCTGAACCTTGAAACAGTGGCTGGATTTGTAATCAGCGCCCTAAAATTATCCAGGAAACGAGGTTTCGTCTTGATAGAAAGCCGAATAATGATTTTCGATTTTTTGAGGGGAATCTGAAAATCAAGAGTCTCTAAAAAATACGATCTTTGTTCAGCGATACCGAAACACAAAATAGTGGCTAGATTTTCAATCAGCGCCCTAAAATTATCCAGGAAACGAGGTTTCGTCTTGATAGAAAGCCGAATGATGATTTTCGATTTTTTGAGGGCAATCTGAAAATCAGGAGTCTCTAAAAAATCTGACCTTTGTTCAGCGATACCGAAACACAAAATAGTGGCTAGTTTTGTAATCAGCGCCCTAAAATTATCCAGGAAACGAGGTTTTGTCTTGATAGAAAGTCGAATAATGATTTTCGATTTTAGGAGGGGAATCTGAAAATCAGGAGTCTCTAAAAAATTCGATCTTCGTTCAGCGAGACTGAACCTTGAAACAGTGGCTAGATTTGTAATCAACGCCCTAAAATTATCCAGGAAACGAGGTTTCGTCTTGATAGAAAGCCGAATAATGATTTTCGATTTTTTGAGGGCAATCTGAAAATCAGGAGTCTCTAAAAAAAATCCGACCTTTGTTCAGCGATACCGAAACACAAAATAGTGGCTAGTTTTGTAATCAGCGCCCTAAAATTATCCAGGAAACGAGGTTTCGTCTTGATAGAAAGCCGAATAATGATTTTCGATTTTTTAAGGGGAATCTGAAAATCAGGAGTCTCTAAAAAATCCGACCTTGGTTCAGCGATACCGAAAAACAAAATAGTGGCTAGGTTTGTAATCAGTGCCCTAAAATTATCCAGGAAACGAGGTTTCGTCTTGATAGAAAGCCGAATAATGATTTTCGATTTTTTTAGGGGAATCTGAAAATCAGGAGTCCCTAAAAAATTCGGTCTTCGTTCAGAGAGACTGAAACTCAAAACAGAGGCTAGATTTGTAATCAGCGCCCTAAAATATCCAGCAAACGAGGTTTCGTCTTGATAGAAAGCCAAATAAAAATATTGATTTTTCGGGGGGAATTTGAAAATCAGGCTTTTCTAAAAGATTCGATCTTCATTCAGCGAGATTGTAACTCAAAATAGTGGCTAGATTTGTAATCAGCGCTCTAAAATTATCCAGGAAACGAAGTTTCGTCTTGATAGAAAGCCGAATAATGATTTTCGATTTTTGAGGGGAATCTGAAAATCAGGAGTCTCTTAAAAATCCGACCTTTGTTCAGCGATATCGAAACACAAAATAGTGGCTAGGTTTGTAATCAGCGCCCTAAAATTATCCAGGAAACGAGGTTTCGTCTTGATAGAAAGCCGAATAATGATTTTCGATTTTTTGAGGGGAATCTGAAAATCAGGAGTCTCTAAAAAATTCGATCTTCGTTCAGCGAGCTTGAACCTTGAAACAGTGGCTAGATTTGTAATCAGCGCCCTAAAATTATCCAGGAAACGAGGTTTCGTCTTGACAGAAAGCCGAATAATGATTTTCGATTTTTTGAGGGGAACCTGAAAATCAGGAGTCTCTAAAAAATCCGACCTTTGTTCAGCGATACCGAAACACAAAATAGTTGCTAGTTTTGTAATCAGCGCCCTAAAATTATCCAGGAAACGAGGTTTCGTCTTGATAGAAAGCCGAATAATGATTTTCGATTTTTTGAGGGGAATCTGAAAATCAAGAGTCTCTAAAAAATACGATCTTTGTTCAGCGATACCGAAACACAAAATAGTGGCTAGATTTTCAATCAGCGCCCTAAAATTATCCAGGAAACGAGGTTTCGTCTTGATAGAAAGCCGAATAATGATTTTCGATTTTTTGAGGGGAATCTGAAAATCAGGAGTCTCTAAAAAATCCGACCTTGGTTCAGCGATACCGAAAAACAAAATAGTGGCTAGGTTTGTAATCAGTGCCCTAAAATTATCCAGGAAACGAGGTTTCGTCTTGATAGAAAGCCGAATAATGATTTTCGATTTTTTGAGGGCAATCTGAAAATCAGGAGTCTCTAAAAAATCTGACCTTTGTTCAGCGATACCGAAACACAAAATAGTGGCTAGTTTTGTAATCAGCGCCCTAAAATTATCCAGGAAACGAGGTTTTGTCTTGATAGAAAGCCGAATAATGATTTTCGATTTTTTGAGGGGAATCTGAAAATCAGGAGTCTCTAAAAAATTCGATCTTCGTTCAGCGAGCTTGAACCTTGAAACAGTGGCTAGATTTGTAATCAGCGCCCTAAAATTATCCAGGAAACGAGGTTTCGTCTTGACAGAAAGCCGAATAATGATTTTCGATTTTTTGAGGGGAACCTGAAAATCAGGAGTCTCTAAAAAATCCGACCTTTGTTCAGCGATACCGAAACACAAAATAGTTGCTAGTTTTGTAATCAGCGCCCTAAAATTATCCAGGAAACGAGGTTTCGTCTTGATAGAAAGCCGAATAATGATTTTCGATTTTTTGAGGGGAATCTGAAAATCAGGAGTCTCTAAAAAATTCGATCTTCGTTCAGCGAGCTTGAACCTTGAAACAGTGACTAGATTTGTAATCAGCGCCCTAAAATTATCCAGGAAACGAGGTTTCGTCTTGACAGAAAGCCGAATAATGATTTTCGATTTTTTGAGGGGAACCTGAAAATCAGGAGTCTCTAAAAAATCCGACCTTTGTTCAGCGATACCGAAACACAAAATAGTTGCTAGTTTTGTAATCAGCGCCCTAAAATTATCCAGGAAACGAGGTTTCGTCTTGATAGAAAGCCGAATAATGATTTTCGATTTTTTGAGGGGAATCTGAAAATCAGGAGTCTCTAAAAAATTGGATCTTCGTTCAGCGAGCCTGAACCTTGAAACAGTGGCTGGATTTGTAATCAGCGCCCTAAAATTATCCAGGAAACGAGGTTTCGTCTTGATAGAAAGCCGAATAATGATTTTCGATTTTTTGAGGGGAATCTGAAAATCAAGAGTCTCTAAAAAATACGATCTTTGTTCAGCGATACCGAAACACAAAATAGTGGCTAGATTTTCAATCAGCGCCCTAAAATTATCCAGGAAACGAGGTTTCGTCTTGATAGAAAGCCGAATGATGATTTTCGATTTTTTGAGGGCAATCTGAAAATCAGGAGTCTCTAAAAAATCTGACCTTTGTTCAGCGATACCGAAACACAAAATAGTGGCTAGTTTTGTAATCAGCGCCCTAAAATTATCCAGGAAACGAGGTTTTGTCTTGATAGAAAGTCGAATAATGATTTTCGATTTTAGGAGGGGAATCTGAAAATCAGGAGTCTCTAAAAAATTCGATCTTCGTTCAGCGAGACTGAACCTTGAAACAGTGGCTAGATTTGTAATCAACGCCCTAAAATTATCCAGGAAACGAGGTTTCGTCTTGATAGAAAGCCGAATAATGATTTTCGATTTTTTGAGGGCAATCTGAAAATCAGGAGTCTCTAAAAAAAATCCGACCTTTGTTCAGCGATACCGAAACACAAAATAGTGGCTAGTTTTGTAATCAGCGCCCTAAAATTATCCAGGAAACGAGGTTTCGTCTTGATAGAAAGCCGAATAATGATTTTCGATTTTTTGAGGGGAATCTGAAAATCAGGAGTCTCTAAAAAATCCGACCTTGGTTCAGCGATACCGAAAAACAAAATAGTGGCTAGGTTTGTAATCAGTGCCCTAAAATTATCCAGGAAACGAGGTTTCGTCTTGATAGAAAGCCGAATAATGATTTTCGATTTTTTTAGGGGAATCTGAAAATCAGGAGTCCCTAAAAAATTCGGTCTTCGTTCAGAGAGACTGAAACTCAAAACTGAGGCTAGATTTGTAATCAGCGCCCTAAAATATCCAGCAAACGAGGTTTCGTCTTGATAGAAAGCCAAATAAAAATATTGATTTTTCGGGGGGAATTTGAAAATCAGGCTTTTCTAAAAGATTCGATCTTCATTCAGCGAGATTGTAACTCAAAATAGTGGCTAGATTTGTAATCAGCGCTCTAAAATTATCCAGGAAACGAAGTTTCGTCTTGATAGAAAGCCGAATAATGATTTTCGATTTTTGAGGGGAATCTGAAAATCAGGAGTCTCTTAAAAATCCGACCTTTGTTCAGCGATATCGAAACACAAAATAGTGGCTAGGTTTGTAATCAGCGCCCTAAAATTATCCAGGAAACGAGGTTTCGTCTTGATAGAAAGCCGAATAATGATTTTCGATTTTTTGAGGGCAATCTGAAAATCAGGAGTCTCTAAAAAATCCGACCTTTGTTCAGCGATACCGAAACACAAAATAGTGGCTAGTTTTGTCATCCGCGCCCTAAAATTATCCAGGAAACGAGGTTTTGTCTTGATAGAAAGCCGAATAATGATTTTCGATTTTATGAGGGGAATCTGAAAATCAGGAGTCTCTAAAAAATTCGATCTTCGTTCAGCGAAACTGAACCTTGAAACAGTGGCTAGATTTGTAATCAGCGCCCTAAAATTATCTTTGAAACGAGGTTTCGTCTTGATAGAAAGCCGAATAATGATTTTCGATTTTTTGAGGGGAATCTGAAAATCAGGAGTCCCTAAAAAATTCGATCTTCGTTCAGAGAGACTGAAACTCAAAACAGAGGCTAGATTTGTAATCAGCGCCCTAAAATATCCAGGAGACGAGGGAATTTGAAAATCAGGCTTTTCTAGAAGATTCGATCTTCATTCAGCGAGACTATAACTCAAAATAATGGCTAGATTTATAATCAGCGCCCTGAAATTATCCGGAAAACGAGGTTTCATCTTGAAGAGAAAGCCAAATAAAGGTTTCCGATTTTTTGAGGGGAATCTGAAAATCAGGAGTCTCTAAAAAATCCGACCTTGGTTCAGCGATACCGAAAAACAAAATAGTGGCCAGGTTTGTAATCAGTGCCCTAAAATTATCCAGGAAACGAGGTTTCGTCTTGATAGAAAGCCGAATAATGATTTTCGATTTTCTGAGGGGAATATGAAAATCAGGAATGTCTAAAAAATTCGATCTTCGTTCAGCGAGACTGGACCTTGAAACAGTGGCTAGATTTGTAATCACCGCCCTAAATTTATCCAGGAAACGAGGTTTCGTCTTGATAGAAAGCCGAATAATGATTTTCGATTTTTTGAGGGCAATCTGAAAATCAGGAGTCTCTAAAAAATCTGACCTTTGTTCAGCGATACCGAAACACAAAATAGTTGCTAGTTTTGTAATCAGCGCCCTAAAATTATGCAGGAAACGAGGTTTCGTCTTGATAGAAAGCCGAATAATGATTTTCGATTTTTTGAGGGGAATCTGAAAATCAGGAGTCTCTAAAAAATCCGACCTTTGTTCAGCGATACCGAAACACAAAATAGTTGCTAGTTTTGTAATCAGCGCCCTAAAATTATCCAGGAAACGAGGTTTCGTCTTGATAGAAAGCCGAATAATGATTTTCGATTTTTTGAGGGGAATCTGAAAATCAGGAGTCTATAAAAATTCCATCTTCGTTCAACGAGACAGGAACTTGAAACAGTGGCTAGATTTATAATCAGCGCCCTAAAATTATCCAGAAAATGAGGTTTCGTCTTGATAGAGTCTCAAAAAACCCTATCTTCGTTCAGAGAGACTGGCACTCAAAACAGTGGCTAGATTTGTAATCAGCCCCCTGAAGTTATTCAGGTAACGAGGTTTTGTGTTGATAAAGAGCCAAATAAAGATTTTCGATTTTTACTTGACTTCATTATCTCGACAATTCAGGGTTTTGACTTCATCAAATACTATTATGGCCTTATAACTTAGAAGGTATATTTTGAATTATACAAAAATCGAAATATCTCGGAAACTGATGGATGTAGGTATAACAAGTACTATACAAAAATGAAAGAGCATATCAAAAACAATTCTTTGGTATAATAAAATATTGGGGGTTATTTTGAAAAAAAGAGAAAATTTAGATTCTGCATTCAACATCACCCTGTATACGAATATGCGTCGTCGGCTTTTTTTTATAGCCGATTTTAAAACTAGAGGATATTTTTTATCTTTCCGTGTAAAAAAATAGTTTTTGATCACCGTACATTAACAAAAAAGTGGTAACGCAAAATATCAAATAATAAATAACAATAATATTTATTGTCATTTTTCTGGACGGTTGGGTTGGCACGTACCCTTGTGCCCTTCAGTACCAGCCCTTATCACTCAAAAGTAAATATACGATACATGAATAAAAAAACCTCTGGTTAGTTATATAGTATAAGAGTCGATCATTGTTTATGTTTACTGTCTTTCTTGGGAAATTGACTGGAAGTAGTATTGCTAGTCGGTAGCATGCTGCTTAGAATCACTGGCACATTTAAACTATAGTACAAAAGATGTTTAAGCTAAGTTTTGCATACTCGTCCTTCCATGAGCGCTGGATAAACAAAAAAATTGTTCTAATGAAATCGTAGGGTGCTTTGGTACATATTTTTGTAACAGTTGAGCTGAAAAGTTCAAGGTTGAGGCACATATGGCGTTGCTAGAATTAAATTCATATGTTTTTAACTTCCCCAAAAGCAAAAGAGGGGTAAGTTATTAGAATTGGCCCGCTTTCGCATATTTTACGGAAATCAACGTGCGAGGTGTCATTTCCAAGGTATAATCACCCCCGGACCAATTTTCTGAACAGAAAATGCTGTTATATTATCATTTTTCCGAGTAACCCCCACCATTAAGTCATAGATTTGCACCAAAAGTGGACCAAGAGATAGAGAACAAAAACCTCTTTATGACAATAAAATTTGAAATTATTTGGATCATTTCTGTGACAGTTACTGCTATTTTAAAGTTCGAAAATTTGCTACTCATTATGAACGGAACTAGGACCAGACACAACGTGTATAATGGGTGAAATTACCCATCATCATGTACTCGGAATGGTCTCGGACTATATGGTCCCCCAAGCACATATAGAGCGACCCTATTACGTCCTTTTCCCAGGCAGGGACGAATGGAGGAGGGACGATTTCTTATCACCCTCTGATCTTGCGCTATTTACTGATGGCTCCAAGTCTGAACTGGGGGCAAGAGCGGGAGTAGTGGGTACCAATCCAAGAGTTGAAATTTCAGTCAACCTTGGGAGGTATACCACAGTCTTCCAAGCAGAAATGATTGCCATAGAGCTGGGAGTCAGGGAACTAATCGAAAGGCCCCTGACAAACAGATCTATAAAAATATTTTCAGACAGCCAGGCTGCATTGAAAGCACTGTGCTCCAGTCGGGTTGATTCAAGACTGCATGCACCTCCTCAACAAACTCGGAACGGGAAACAGGGTAACCTTGATTTGGGTTCCGGGTCACAGCGGAATGGAAGGCAATGTATTGGCCGACGCGCTAGTAAAAGGAGGAACTGAATCTGTGTTCATAGGACCAGAACCATCGCGGGCATTGCAAAAAGCACCGCTAAAAAGACCCTCTCGGACTGGACAGTGAGGAAAGCACTCCTGAACTGGCGAGATACACCAGGGCTACTGCACTCGAAGGCGTTTATAAGATACCCCTCGAGTCAGGCCCCCCGAGGATCATGGAATGTAATAGGTACGACCTCCGCATTCTAGTCGGTCTGCTGACGGGATATGGTCGTCTAAGGTACCGTATGCGGAAGTTGGGTCTTGAACAAACTTCAGACTGTCGCTTCTGCTACGTGGAGGACGAAACAGCGGAGCATATTCTTTGCTCCTGTCCAGTACTGGATAATGCTAGGTTCCAGACATTCGGATTAGCCCAACTGGAATGATCGCCTTCGTAAAGAGGTGCGGACTGTACGGTGAACTCTAAAAGGTGTGAGCCACAATAGACACAATTGAGTGGCAGTGGAAGGAGGCAGCTCTGCCCCACTCAATTTCAATCTACCCTAACCGAACCTACTTATTATGAAGTTTTATTGCTCAATTTTGAAAATTTTGCGGCATGCGAGGTAGCATTTTCGACATAAAAAAACATGTTATTTATTGTAGTTGCATTAGATTTTCACGCTATGACATTTTTTTGAGTTATCCCCATCCCCACCCCTTTTTATCATCGCAGGGGGACCAAAAACTAGATCTTTGTTTCTAATGATAACCTTTAGTGTAGTGACCAAGTTTAAAGAAAATCGTTTTTTTTATGTCCGTCTGTGTCTGTCTGTACGTTCGCGATTTCGTTCTCCAAAGATTACTCAGAACTGCTTCAAGCGATTGCTCCCAAATTTGGCCAACTTGAATTAATAAAGATCCTTTCAAGTTGAAAAGGTTTTGGTGCCGATCGGACGATGGGGGGGAAAAGCGTGGGGGCTGCACAAAAAAAATGTAATACAACATATAAATTTGATACACTAGTTGAAAGAGAATGTGTCTTTACTTCTATCACATGTTAATATTTTCTGAAATGGAGGCTAAAAAAAATAAATAAGTTGAAATACTCACATGCCATTCACTGCTGTATTTGTGCACTAAATTGTTTGGTATTAGACAGTCGTAAATAACTTAAAGATGTCTATCTCCCCCCCCCCCCCCCCCCCGAGCAAAACAGAACATAGGTATGTATGCAGTGCTAGTATAGTATCTACCTATTACTAGCTACCATCGGTTGCCTCATTCGTAAGTAGCACACAATAGGGTACTTGCAGAAAAAAATATTATGTCATTTACGCGTTCCTTAGAGCCTAGTAAACATGACAAAATCTCTTGTTCGGTTTTTTGGAATCGGCTGTGAGAGATATTCCAAAAATTATTTCAAATGCCGGAAAATGCCGCGTTAACAAACTCTGACGTCAGTGATATCCTATAGTGATGGGATGTAAAGTACTGATATTCGATATCGATAGCCAGTGCTAACCTAACATTTTGACGTTGATCATTATAACCACAAAACACAGTCACACACAAAACTACAAAAGTCAAAAGAATAAAAGTTAGGCTAGATTACTAATTCACTTTGTAGGGATGGGCTTGAATTAGATTCTATCTTTGGATTCATTCATAATGGGATGTGCCGAAATAAAATGATGGCTTCGATTAGTTGCGAATCTCGGTCACAAACAGGATGAACCTATCAGGTATAAAAATGTATTGCAACGAAAATGCTATTGGGTTAATTGCCTGTTTCAAATATGTTTAAGTATCAATAAACTGAGTCGTATTGTTAAAGAATTCAGATCATCTCTAGTTTGCAGTTGAATCTCACTGACCTACACTGTAGCAGTATCGATTGTCGATATCGATAAGATCTCTGTGACGTCAGCCCTTGTTTTAAGTCACGTGTAAAAATTTGAATATATCCTTATTTTATTTAGCAAATATCTTTTTTTGGCCGTCAGTAAAATCATGTTTTTTGTTTCCTACTGCTTCTTGATATGGTTTTCTTTACGCTATGTACATATACTCCCGAGACGATTTCACGACCTCTGCAAGTACCCTATTGTTACGGAGACAGTAAAAAGACACCTTTACTCTTCAACGGCTCGATTTATTCTGACCATACATATTTCAAAACAAACACCCTAAAAAAAGTAACACTACCGGCTCGAATTGCCTTAGGTACAATCTCGACGGTCTGAGTCATTCATTTCTTACAAAGAAGCAATCCTACCTACGGGGTGATATAAATATACGTTAACAAATGCTAGTAATGACCAAATATCAGGAGTTGCTCGGACAACTTCGCAGGCTCTGGCCAGACTACACTGTAAGTCTGCTGGTTATGGTCATTGGATCCCTAAGTGGAATGAGCAATACGCTGCTCTCTGCACTGCGCAAAATACCGGCGTGCCGTGCGGCGGCGCACATCTTAGCCGCCAGAATGCAGAAGGCAGTCATCCTTGGGTCCCTTCGTCTACTTAGGGCGCACGATTCGCGGACCCAGTGATTGCTCACCTCACGGTGTGAGGAGTAGTCATTGGGTAATGGAACAGCAGCTCGGTGTGTCGGAGCCCGGGCTGCACTTTTTGTGTTTTGTGAATATAATAGTAAATACTAGTCAACAGTGATAATTAATAATAGTCACCAATAATAGTTCAACCACACGTTACACAATGCTCAGACTATAAATACTGATACTTGCAGCACACTTATAGCGTTTTCGACTTACTGCACTGGTTTTAACCAAGATTGCACTACAGTGCACATTAAAAACTCGTCGGTGCCCAGGAGGGCAATAAATCTGAACTGGTAAGTCGAACATACACCAAATTTCAGTGCAATCCAAGTAACTGTTCTGTCAGCCAATTGATGACAGTTTGATGTCATTTTGCATCCCGAGAGCTCAATTTCATTCTGTGGTGGTTTTGGAATTTGAATAGTTTGAATCCGCCTTATTCAATCATTTATTCTATTTATCGACATAAAAACTAACAGCATTTTGTGCAATATGGCTTTTGCACTAAAAATGAATATCTATCTATATCGGTAAATACTTATGTATATCTTGTATCTCTTCTTCCTTCAGTTTGTGAACAACATCTTCAACAAATATTTGTATTTTTGGGACACCCGCAGCCGTTGATTGCAATTTTACTAGATATGCTTCAATTTCCTCATCATCCGAAGATATTCGCAGTTCTTCCAACTACACTTTCCGCACCTTTCATGCTACTATGTATACTACCCCACTACCCAGTTCTTAATTCAAAAAATTATTTTCTCTGGCAAATAAAATAGGTTATAATTAATATTTATAGAAGTTAAAAATGCACTGAAATCTCCACGAGCTCAGAGAGTCCGTGGCGATCATTTGCACTCAAGTGCAATTAAGCGGATAAGTCGAAAACAAAAAACCACACTAGTTTTGCTTTCAAATCTAAGACGAACATAATTTTGACACTCAGTTCCTATGAGTGCAGTGATAGGGCAATAAGTCGAAAACGCTATAAGTTCGAACCTAACTAGTGGCCCGTCACGTGATTGACTGAAGGCGCCAAGACACGACGGCACGGATAGCGGACAAAGAGCGCTCATATTGGTCAATCGCACGTTATTAGCTCTCCTATTGGTTTATCACATATCAGTCGATTTTGAAAATGACCAATGAAAACCAGAGGTTACCGGAGACATCCGAACCAATACGAACAGAGACCGCTCCTTAGGTTGGGGCTCTACCGCTGAAACACTAAGAACCCCAGCTAAAATCAACTCCTACCGATTGGCCACAGCATAGTAAACAACCAGCACAATAACTCAAGTTGGCGGAAATTACACGCGCATCCCCACTTTTGGATGATTTTTTGTAGGGATGGTAACGGTACTTCGATACTTGTACTTCTGCACTAATATCGACTATTTTTATCTTAGATACTTTTTGAGCGATTCCAGGCTGGTATCGATACTTTTGTAGGTGTATCGGTATATAATTATTGAGGGGTGTAATAAATTGCACAAAATTCTCTGTACGAACCAAACGCGCCTATGAGGCTAAAAAATATCGAGTTAGTATCGGTATTGATATTTTCATTTTCGCATCTCTACCCAAACTTCACAGCCGTAAATCATCCATAAACCCTCCCAAGGTCAAATTTTGTGGGAACCATTTTTATATAGGAAATCCTCAGAGATATTATGCTGGCTGTTTACTATGCTGTGGATTGGCTACCTGTTTTGAGCTGTATACCCCCTCCAGATCTCCTGCGCAAAGCAGCTTTCCTCCGAGAATATAAACGTATACAAGGCAGCCTTGAACCACAGTATATCCAATTATATGGATATACTGTGCTTGAACTTACCATGCACCAGGATACGGATAAATCATGCAAAAACAGACTACGATCCAGAAGACCAACCATAAGAACTGTCAGAGGACTGGACACGTCACAGTTCGACCACACAGACTCTTGGGAGCAAAAATGGACAGATAACTGCTCCCCTCAGGGCAGAAATCTTCCGTGCATAAGAACGAAACCTCCCACTCGATTGAGTATGTGTCTAGATTAAATGTGTGTTTGTGAACTGGACTAACTTGTAATTTCTTTTATGTACTTTTATGTGTTTTGTATCACGTAAAGCCATACGATAAATAAAAATATTATAACAGTACCAGAGTTGCTTCACTCAAAGCGCTATATCTCACGAACAAGTTAACCTGCATTGTTAACATTGTTGTAGTAGAGGACTGTTCATCAGACGTATTTTCAATAAACGCCGGTGTTCCTCAGGGATCTGTCCTATCCCCTACACTGTTTCTGCTGTACATCAACGAGCTGCTGGAAATAACATCCAATCCAATCTACAGCTTCGCAGATGATAGTACATTAGTGTCGTGCATGGAACCAGGCAAGCCACTATCATCCCAGGAGACGGTACGTCGGCGACAGCAGCATGCCTCACAGATCAACGCAGATATCAAAACAGTTGTCGAGTGGGGATTAGCAAATAAAGTACAGTTCAACGTACAAAAAACTTCGGCAACAACACTTACAAGGAAGTCTCACGATGGCTTACCAACCGTGGAAATGGAGGGTCACCCCATAGTCGAATCACCTTCCGTCAAGCTTTTGGGAATCAACATCAACAATAACATGTCCTGGCACGACCACGTCGTCAGTACTGCTAAAACGGCATCCCAGAAGCTTGGAGTATTGTTCTGCTGTAGGAAGTTGTATACACCAGAGCAACTGCTGCTGCTCTACAAGGCACAGATCCGACCATCGCTGGAGTATTGCTCCCATGTGTGGGGATGCGCTCCGAAGCACTCTCTAAAGCTTCTGGACACTATCCAGAAAAGAGCGATTAGACTAATCGATACGCCTAACCTCACAAAGGACCTCCACAGCCTGGAACATCGAAGGAGGGTGGCTGACCTATCCCTGTTTTACAGATTCTATCACGGAAGGTGTTCGAGTGAGCTCTCTCAGATAATAACACCACAGGCCGTCCGAACCAGGAACACTGGAGAAGCTCTGCGAGCTCATCCTTACCAGGTCGACGTCCCTACTCCCCGAACCAGTCTCCTCCAGCATTCCTTCTTTTGGAGAACTTCGACGCTGTGGAATCAGCTGCCGGGGAATTTGTTTCCCGACGGCTACAATCTGCAGCTTTTCAAATCTAACGTGAACCGATACTTATCCTCTCGCAGCGCTTCTACAGCGCCATAGGCCTTTGCGGGAGGCCTACCATAAAAAAAATGCAGTGAAGTTTATACACGATGTATCCTTTGACGGTTCGGACTAACTAAATATCATATGGATAAACATTATATTAACGCCATCTATGCGTGAGTCTCTGAACTATTCAGCTGCACCTAATAGTAACGTGTTTATAATGTTTGATCTGATGATGTTCCAGGATTATAGAAATAGCGGGTGGTAGAGAAATATACTCTCAAAGTCGCAGTAAAGCGTTGAGAAAATCCCGAAGTTTGCTAAGCGCCAACGAAGATGGAGAGAAGAAATCACAGAAGTCTCCGATGAGACAGGGCGTTTGGGAGTTGCGCACTCACGGGGACCCCAAGAAGTTGCGCAACTCCAGAGACTACACGGAAACGGCGTTCTCCTCAGAAGTGTGCTCTGTGGTACACGAGCAAAATGAAGAATCCGACGTAGGAAAGACCAGCCCCATCAACATGACCTTTCCAGGGGAGGTAATGATTATTTTGTAATCAATTTAAAATGAAACTCGATCCTTTGGCATAGCACTAACAAGTACACAGTTTAATCACTCGCCTAACCCATTTTTTCTAATAACACATGTTGGGTATACCGTTTCGTTCAACGAAAATGAAAAATCTCCGATGCCCGGTTCCTGAGAATCACCCGCAAAAAATCTAAAATCTTTATTTGACCCTCTATGAGGACGACACCTCGTATCTTAGATAATTAGAGTATCCTAATTACAAATCCGGCCGATGTTTCGAGTTCTAGTCTCGTTCAACGAAAATCTCCGATGCCCGGTTCCTGAGAATCACTCGCAAAAAATCTAAAATCTTTATTTGACCCTCTATGAGGACGAAACCTCGTATCTTAGATAATTAGAGTACCCTAATTACAAATCCGGCCGATGTTTCGAGTTCTAGTCTCGTTCAACGAAAATGGAAAATCTCCGATGCCCGGTTCCTGAGAATCACCCGCAAAAAATCTAAAATCTTTATTTGACCCTCTATGAGGACGAAACCTCGTATCTTAGATAATTAGAGTATCCTAATTACAAATCCGGCCGATGTTTCGAGTTCTAGTCTCGTTCAACGAAAATGGAAAATCTCCGATGCCCGGTTCCTGAGAATCACCCGCAAAAAATCTAAAATCTTTATTTGACCCTCTATGAGGACGAAACCTCGTATCTTAGATAATTAGAGTATCCTAATTACAAATCCGGCCGATGTTTCGAGTTCTAGTCTCGTTCAACGAAAATGGAAAATCTCCGATGCCCAGTTCCTGAGAATCACCCGCAAAAAATCTAAAATCTTTATTTGACCCTCTATGAGGACGAAACCTCGTATCTTAGATAATTAGAGTATCCTAATTACAAATCCGGCCGATGTTTCGAGTTCTAGTCTCGTTCAACGAAAATGGAAAATCTCCGATGCCCGGTTCCTGAGAATCACCCGCAAAAAATCTAAAATCTTTATTTGACCCTCTATGAGGACGAAACCTCGTATCTTAGATAATTAGAGTATCCTAATTACAAATCCGGCCGATGTTTCGAGTTCTAGTCTCGTTCAACGAAAATGGAAAATCTCCGATGCCCGGTTCCTGAGAATCACCCGCAAAAAATCTAAAATCTTTATTTGACCCTCTATGAGGACGAAACCTCGTATCTTAGATAATTAGAGTATCCTAATTACAAATCCGGCCGATGTTTCGAGTTCTAGTCTCGTTCAACGAAAATGGAAAATCTCCGATGCCCGGTTCCTGAGAATCACCCGCAAAAAATCTAAAATCTTTATTTGACCCTCTATGAGGACGAAACCTCGTATCTTAGATAATTAGAGTATCCTAATTACAAACCTGGCCGATGTTTCGAGTTCCAGTCTCGTTCAACGAAAATGGAAAATCTCCGCTGCCTGGTTCCTGAGAATCACCCGCAAAAAATCTAATATCTTTATTTGACCCTCTATGAGGACGAAACCTCGTATCTTAGATAATTAGAGTATCCTAATTACAAACCTGGCCGATGTTTCGAGTTCCAGTCTCGTTCAACGAAAATGGAAAATCTCCGATGCCCGGATCCTGAGATTCACCCGCAAAAAATCTAAAACCTTTATTTGACTTTCAATGAGGACGAAACCTTGTATCCTAGATAACTAGAGTATTCTAATTACAAATCCGGCCGATGTTTCGAGTTCCAGTCTCGTTCAATGAAAATGGAAAATCTCCGATGCCCGGTTCCTGAGAATCACCCGCAAAAAATCTAAACCCTTTATTTGACCCTCTATGAGGACGAAACCTCGTATCTTAGATAATTAGAGTATCCTAATTACAAATCCGGCCGATGTTTCGAGTTCCAGTCTCGTTCAACGAAAATGGAAAATCTCCGCTGCCTGGTTCCTGAGAATCACCCGCAAAAAATCTAATATCTTTATTTGACCCTCTATGAGGACGAAACCTCGTATCTTAGATAATTAGAGTATCCTAATTACAAATCTGGCCGATGTTTCGAGTTTTAGTCTCGTTCAACGAACATGGAAAATCTCCGATGCCCGGATCCTGAGATTCACCCGCAAAAAATCTAAAACCTTTATTTGACTTTCAATGAGGACGAAACCTTGTATCCTAGATAACTAGAGTATTCTAATTACAAATCCGGCCGATGTTTCGAGTTCCAGTCTCGTTCAATGAAAATGGAAAATCTCCGATGCCCGGTTCCTGAGAATCACCCGCAAAAAATCTAAACCCTTTATTTGACCCTCTATGAGGACGAAACCTCGTATCTTAGATAATTAGAGTATCCTAATTACAAATCCGGCCGATGTTTCGAGTTCTAGTCTCGTTCAACGAAAATGGAAAATCTCCGATGCCCGGTTCCTGAGAATCACCCGCAAAAAATCTAAAATCTTTATTTGACCCTCTATGAGGACGAAACCTCGTATCTTAGATAATTAGAGTATCCTAATTACAAATCCGGCCGATGTTTCGAGTTCTAGTCTCGTTCAACGAAAATGGAAAATCTCCGATGCCCGGTTCCTGAGAATCACCCGCAAAAAATCTAAAATCTTTATTTGACCCTCTATGAGGACGAAACCTCGTATCTTAAATAATTAGAGTATCCTAATTACAAATCCGGCCGATGTTTCGAGTTCTAGTCTCGTTCAACGAAAATGGAAAATCTCCGATGCCCGGTTTCTGAGAATCACCCGCAAAAGATCTAAACTCTATGAGGACGAAACCTCGTATCTTAGATAATCAGAGTATCCTAATTACAAATCTGGCCGATGTTTCGAGTTCTAGTCTCGTTCAACGAAAATGGAAAATCTCCGATGCCCGGTTTCTGAGAATCACCCGCAAAAAATCTAAACTCTTTATTTGACCCTCTATGAGGACGAAACCTCGTATCTTAGATAATTAGAGTATCCTAATTACAAATCTGGCCGATGTTTCGAGTTTTAGTCTCGTTCAACGAACATGGAAAATCTCCGATGCCCGGATCCTGAGATTCACGCGCAAAAAATCTAAAACCTTTATTTGACTTTCAATGAGGACGAAACCTTGTATCCTAGATAATTAGAGTATTCTAATTACAAATCCGGCCGATGTTTCGAGTTCCAGTCTCGTTCAATGAAAATGGAAAATCTCCGATGCCCGGTTCCTGAGAATCACCCGCAAAAAATCTAAACCCTTTATTTGACCCTCTATGAGGACGAAACCTCGTATCTTAGATAATTAGAGTATCCTAATTACAAATCCGGCCGATGTTTCGAGTTCTAGTCTCGTTCAACGAAAATGGAAAATCTCCGATGCCCGGTTCCTGAGAATCACCCGCAAAAAATCTAAAATCTTTATTTGACCCTCTATGAGGACGAAACCTCGTATCTTAGATAATTAGAGTATCCTAATTACAAATCCGGCCGATGTTTCGAGTTCTAGTCTCGTTCAACGAAAATGGAAAATCTCCGATGCCCGGTTCCTGAGAATCACCCGCAAAAAATCTAAAATCTTTATTTGTCACTCTATGAGGACAAAACCTCGTATCTTAGATAATTAGAGTATCCTAATTACAAACCTGGCCGATGTTTCGAGTTCCAGTCTCGTTCAACGAAAATGGAAAATCTCCGATGCCCGGTTCCTGAGAATCACCCCGCAAAAAATCTAAAATCTTTATTTGACCCTCTATGAGGACGAAACCTCGTATCTTAGATAATTAGAGTATCCTAATTACAAATATGGCCGATGTTTCGAGTTCCAGTCTCGTTCAACGAAAATGGAAAATCTCCGATGCCCGGTTCCTGAGAATCACCCGCAAAAAATCTAAAATCTTTATTTGTCACTCTATGAGGACGAAACCTCGTATCTTAGATAATTAGAGTATCCTAATTACAAACCTGGCCGATGTTTCGAGTTCCAGTCTCGTTCAACGAAAATGGAAAATCTCCGATGCCCGGTTCCTGAGAATCACCCGCAAAAAATCTAAAATCTTTATTTGACCCTCTATGAGGACGAAACCTCGTATCTTAGATAATTAGAGTATCCTAATTACAAACCTGGCCGATGTTTCGAGTTCCAGTCTCGTTCAACGAAAATGGAAAATCCCCGATGCCCGGTTCCTGAGAATCACCCGCAAAAAATCTAAAATCTTTATTTGACCCTCTATGAGGACGAAACCTCGTATCTTAGATAATTAGAGTATCCTAATTACAAATCTGGCCGATGTTTGAGTTCCAGTCTCGTTCAATGAAAATGGAAAATCTCCGATGCCCGGTTCCTGAGAATCACCCGCAAAAAATCTAAAATCTTTATTTGACCCTCTATGAGGACGAAACCTCGTATCTTAGATAATTAGAGTATCCTAATTACAAATCCGGCCGATGTTTCGAGTTCTAGTCTCGTTCAACGAAAATGGAAAATCTCCGATGCCTGGTTCCTGAGAATCACCCGCAAAAAATCTAAAATCTTTATTTGACCCTCTATGAGGACGAAACCTCGTATCTTAGATAATTAGAGTATTCTAATTACAAATCCGACCGATGTTTCGAGTTTTAGTCTCGTTCAACGAAAATGGAAAATCTCCGATGCCCGAATGCTGACATTCACCCGAAAAAAATCTAAAATCTTTATTTGACCCTCTATGAGGACGAAACCTTGTATCCTAGATAATTAGAGTATCCTAGTTACAAATCTGACCGATGTTTCGAGTCTTAGTCTCGTTCAACGAAAATGGAAAATCTCCGATGCCCGAATGCTGAGATTCACCCGCAAAAAATCTAAAATCTTTATTTGACCCTCTATGAGGACGAAACCTCGTATCTTAGATAATTAGAGTATCCTAATTACAAATCCGGCCGATGTTTCGAGTTCTAGTCTCGTTCAATGAAAATGGAAAATTTCCGATGCCCGGTTCCTGAGAATCACCCGCAAAAAATCTAAAATCTTTATTTGACTTTCTATGAGGACGAAACCTCGTATCTTAGATAATTGGAGTATCCTAATTACAAATCCGGCCGATGTTTCGAGTTCTAGTCTCGTTCAACGAAAATGGAAAAGCTCCGATGCCCGGTTCCTGAGAATCACCCCGCAAAAAATCTAAAATCTTTATTTGACCCTCTATGAGGACGAAACCTCGTATCTTAGATAATTGGAGTATCCTAATTACAAATCCGGCCGATGTTTTGAGTTCTAGTCTCGTTCAATGAAAATGGAAAATTTCCGATGCCCGGTTCCTGAGAATCATCCGCAAAAAATCTAAAATCTTTATTTGACCCTCAATGAGGACGAAACCTTGTATCTTAGATAATTAGACTATCCTAATTACAAATCCGGCCAATGTTTCAAGTTTTAGTCTCGTTCAACGAAAATGGAAAATCTCCGATCCCCGGTTCCTGAGAATCACCCGCAAAAAATCTAAAATCTTTATTTGAGCTTCTATGAGGGCGAAACCTCGTATCTTAGATAATTAGAGAGAGTGTCCTAATTACAAATCCGGCCGATGTTTCGAGTTTTAGTCTCGTTCAACGAAAATGGAAAATCTCCGATGCCCGGATCCTGAGATTCACCTGCAAAAAATCGAAAACCTTTATTTGACTTTCTATGAGGACGAAACCTTGTATCCTAGATAATTAGAGTATCCTTATTACAAATCCGGCCGATGTTTCAAGTTCTAGTCTCGTTCAACGAAAATGGAAAATCTCCGATGCCCGGTTCCTCAGAATCACCCGCAAAAAATCTAAAATCTTTATTTGACTATGAATTCCCAAACCTGTGAGATACTGTGCACTGTTGATTTTGTGTTAAGTGTGGTTATAATGAGACAATCTTTGAGCATGGGATGTTAAATAGAAACTGTATCAGTATGTAATAGAAGCAAACTTTTGAACTTCACTAAATTCGACATGTGCATTTCAGTGCAATAAAAATAAATAGGGCATTCCATTCAAACTAACAATATTATTACGCGTAACGTAAAAGTGGTAAATCTGTCAACATTGCTGTTAGCATTTTTGAATTGGGCATGTCCAAAAACCCTCAGGTATTGAATTTTATTGTCCCAGCTTTGGCATGTTTTGAGATATTTAAGCGTTCCGACACTTTTTACTTACCCGGTATAAGCCAATAAATAAAAGTTACCTGAAGAAGAAGAAACTGACAGAGAAACACATCTCATACTTGAAAAAAATAGTTTGGCTTTTGCTGTGTGAAACGATTTTTGAAATGATTGTAACAGTATTTGTATCTGTTGGAGGTTGTGGTGTTTGACGACATAGGCGAAACCTGGAACCTAGTTGAGCCGAAACCTGCCGAGCCAGAACGCACTGGCAAGTTCAACTCTAGTGATTCAAAGGGTGACAAGGTGACCAAGGTGATTGGAAGCCTTCCAATAGCTGTATACGAAGGCTCTCCTAGACGATACGGGCAGAGGCATACAGAGAGCAACTGCTCACATCCACAACTCCCCAGCGCTCAAAGCTTGCTCTCCTCACCTAGCGTTTATCCTCCAAGGCCAGGCTTCCCACAAAGGGTCGTCAGCAGTCCAGATTCTGTAGAAGCAAGCTCCGAGGGTAACGCGGAAAACAATGTGAGTATTCGAAATGAATAATACAGGGTGACCGACGGAAACCGGACGTTTTTCAAATGGTTAGCATAACGCCACTAGCGGTTTTAGGGAGAGGATTCAGGTATCAGTCGCCTTGCTGTATAATGCCATTTTAGTAGCAGGAGCAGTGGACCGTAGAGCACCGTATGTTCGCTTATGACGCGTATGTTAGAAAACGACTGTTCCACGTTCATTTTAATCTTGGACGCCACGATATTATTCCAAGCCGCAATACCATTCTAAGATGGGTTAACAGTCTGAGAACAACAGGAATGATTGTGAAGAAAAAGCCACCTGGTCCCACGAAGACTGCGAGGACGCCAGAAAACGTCGAGCGGGTGAGACAAGCGCTTACTCAATGGTCTGCACGAAGACACGCGCGTGAATTAAACTTGAGTCGTCAATCAGTGCGCATAATATTGAAAAAAGATTTAGCGTTTCATCCTTACAAGATGTGTATTGTTTAGCAGCTTAAGCCAACAGATTATGAGCAACGAGAAGACTTCGCCATTCGAATTCAAATGCTGCTTGGAGACCATGAAAGCGCAGTAATCGTCATGAGTGATGAAGCTCATTTTCATTTAAGCGGAGAGATAAACAAAATTTCCGATACTGGTCTCTAGGTGGTTTTTTCTTCACAATCATTCCTGTTGTTCTCAGACTGTTAACCCATCTGAGAATGGTATTGCAGCTTGGAATAATATCGTGGCGTCCAATGTCGAGATGAACACGGAACAGCCGCTGCGCAGCCGTAACGGACTCGGCATTTTTAACATACGCGTCATAAGCGAACATACGGTGCTCTACGGTCCACTGCTCCATAGCTACTAAAATGGAATTATACAGCAAGGCGACTGATACTTGAATCCCCTCCCTACCACCGCTAGCGGCATTATACTAACCATTCGAAAATCGTCCAGTTCCCGTCGGTCACCCTGTACTTTGATAAATTAATATTAGCACCGTACATTAACAAAGACAAGTAGGGTCACTCTAAGCTCCGCTCCCAATGTGGTCTTTCCAGCTGTGCTCTTGGATACTGCGCAAGCTGGCGGATTCTGGCGCCCGGAGATCTCGAGCAGTAGCCGAACGCTAACAGTTGTGGTTTATAGGGTCAGTCCACCTAACACCAGCAATTCTAAGTCCCTTGATTTCTGTAATAGCCAAGGCAATGTTCGGATGGACCTAACAAACGTCTGTTATGCCGCTAGGTCTTGCTTTCACAGGTCAATGGACAGCCTATTATGAATGGAATGAATTTTTGAGTTTTACAACCTTCCATCCCCTAACCACCCTAATTTCACCCCCACCCAAAAAAAGTAAAAAATGATCAGGAATCCCTAAAACGCCTAAAAACAAAGTTTGAGCTATTTTTATATTTTTAGTTTTTTATTATTGCTGCGCCGGCACTGACACGATTTTTCCAAAACATACGCGTTTTCCATCCTCGCCGCGGCAGTAATACGGTGTCAAAATTTCATCGAAATCCATTCGATAATTTTCGCGTTACGCAATATAGAACGATCTAAAACAACACTCGGATGTATACATCACAAATTCTGTCCCTTGGTTATAAGCAAGGCGATGTTCGGATGGATCCAAAAAAGTGTATTATGCCGCTAGGTCTTTCATTCACAGGTCATTGGACAGCCCATTATGAATACAACAAATTTTTCAATTTTACAACCCCCCACCCTCCAGCCACCTCAAATTCAACCCCACCCAAAAAAAAGTAGAAAATGATCAGGAACCCCTAAAACGCCTAAAAACGAAGTTTGAGGAATATTTCATTTTTTTGTTTTTTGCTGATTACTCCGCCGCCCATGCGTCGATTTTCAAAATTATAGGAACATTACCTACTACGACCACACAGTATATCACTGCCCAAATTTCATCACAATCCATGCAGCGGTTGCTGAGATTACGAGGCTAGAAGAAAGCGACAGACAGACAGACAGACCGACGGAAATGAGTGACGTGGATTTTCGATATGTAGACATCATAACACGCCCAAAAAGCGTATTATCTCAAAATCGAAAATTTTCGCGATCACAATAATCCCCTCACCTATCGGTGTGGGAAGTTTTGAAAACAATTCTAGCCCCTGCTCAATGTTTATAATTTTTTTTCTGTCCATATTTTCAGATAAACTGTTCTCTAACTCCAAATCCCACGACAACTTCTTCAACTTTCGATTACCTATACGAATTTTCTGAAACTCGGAAAGTATTGGAAGAGTTCTTTAAATGTCCTCCACCAGAAGAGGACAACCGGTTAGAGGAGGAGTTTCAAGATTTGGAGTATGAGCTGAGACGTCAGACCAGCGACTCTGGTAACTCCTACGTGGGGCAACGGCTGGCCAAGAATCTCCCAGAGGAAAATGAGTTCTGTACCAGAATTGATTCTCCCAAGAAGTGCTTTAATATACCTACAATACAGGTAAGTCATTTGCGTTGCACATTCTAAACTCTCGCTAAAGTAACTTGTCAACAGCATGGGACTGTTTTAGCACTTTCAGCTTACTGGCTTCACGCGACTCTGCAGGTGTTTGTTGGGTACCAGGCCATGCTATGCCATGCTATGCCATGCTGTACCAGCATGCTGTTCTTCGATCCAGAAGCAACCAATGGTTCAACGGGAACCATCACCAAATGAGGAGTTCACTAGCTGGCTAGTGAAGCTCAAGAGAAATGATGTAAGGCCACTTCAGAAAATACCTATACACTCGCTTGGAATCACCAATAGATCGTTGGAGTGTATACTTTGTCATCAGTCTCAAGAGACTGCTTGGCATTTCATTTGCGACTGCGAGACACTAGAAACGAGGATCATGGCTCTATTTGGTGTGACGCAGCCAGATGCTGAAACTGACTAAAGTATCGGGAAAATGCTTCTGGATCTGGTCAAGGGCATAGGAATTTGGTTACCCGCCTAATAGGTGCGGGACACACAATAAGCTTCGGTTGAACTATGAGGAGCAAAGTCCACCCCAAACAACTCATACTAATCTATCATGTCAACATAAACTACCTGTGCGGCTCTATAACCGTTTTTTTCCCAGGAGTCCTCCGACCACGTTGTCCCCGTCAATACTGAAGCTTTAAGGTCTATTGTACTATAACTCCCCGTATCCACTACAGCAAAATGTGTCCTTGCATAAGTTTATGGAGTTTTCCTACTCGTCCTGGTGCTGAGCTCAATTGGTTCTAGCTTGGGCTTTCCAAAGAGCTGTTGCCTCTTGTGATCTAGCGCTTCGCACTCACAGAGCACGTGTAGGGCTGACTCAGTCTCTCTACCACATAGTCTGAAGTTGAGGTCTCCATTGTACAGTTCCATTTTATTCAGGTGTTCCTTCAGGCCGCAATGCCCCGTGAGGAGTCTCCTGGTTATTCGAAGCTGACTCCTACTCAAAGAGAGCAGTGCTTCAGCTGTTTTCTTGTATGGAGCTTTAATAAATGTTTTACCATGAACACATCCCGGCAACAAGTTCCAATGCTCTTTGTGCTGATGTTTCCTGCATTCTACGACCTGGTTTCTGATTGTGCTTTTAGGCACCCCTGGGGCGGGTTCTGCTCCAATGTATAGAGCAGACAAGCCTAGTCTTGCTAACTTATCCGCCTTTTCATTGCCACTTATGCCTGAGAGTCCTGGCACCCACTCCAAAGTTACTGTGTGCGGGCTTCCGTCTGGAGGGTAAAGAAGTGCGGTGGAGCTTCGCGCTGGGAACCTGCACGACTGTCTTCCAGGCGGAAGTGTATGCGATATTGATGGCGGCATACTCGACGGAAGTCGAACAGTGCTCTGAACAGGGCATATATATATATGCTCTGACGGCCAATCAGCTCTGAAAGCGGTGGCAGCTCCGAGGGCCAGATCAGCTCTGGCTCAAGAATGCTCGGCCGCCCTTCAGAAATTAGCAAGCCATAAGGTGACCCTGCTGTGGGTCCCCGGACACATTGGTATAGCGGGTAACGAGAGAGCGGACCGACTAGCTAGGATAGGGGGCCAGCAGCCCCTGCATCGGCCCAGAAACTATGCTGGGAATTAGCAGACGCCAGGTCAATGTGGCTCTGGACAACTGGGCCTACAAGGAACTGGGGAAAGCCGGGTTAGAGAGAGACGACTGCAGGCAAGCCAAAAGATTCATAGCAGACCCTGATAAGGGCCGAAGGCTATGGCTTTGGAATAAAGGCAGAAAGACGCTCAACCTTGTCACAAATATATACAAAATCACATTAAATGCTACGAGTATTTTTAACAAGACTTTTAAAAACACTAAAAGAAGACCCAAATATTTCTATACTAGATATAATTTCATTACCAAGCTTAGCAATTCTAGTTATGGGTTCATTTAAGCCATAATTGGTGGAATGAAACGGTACATAAAAGGTGTCAGAGTGTCTCGTTCTCTTAGAGTTAGCATTTAGTGAAACTCTCTGCAATAAGTCGGAACAATCTATATAACTATTTATTATTTTGTGTAACAAAAACAAGTCGAATTATTTCCTACGTCGCTCAAGAGTGCTTATATTCATATAGAGAAGTGTATTAGTATAACTATACTTCTCTCTTATGCAGCCCATTTTAAAGGCACAAATTCTTAAAAAATTCCTTTGTACACGCTCTAATTGAAAAATATATGTATTGTAACTTGGAGACCAGATAGAACTACAGTACTCAAGTAAAGAACGGACGAGTGAACAATACAAAATTTTAAATGAATGAAGTGACAATTCCACACTATTCCGACTTACAAAACCTACCATCTTGAGTGCTCTGCTGATAATACTTTCAATATGCAAATTAAATGTTAATTTTGTATCGAAAATAATTCCTAAGTCCTTGATGTGATCAACATCTTGTAATACTTCACCATTAATTGTATATTGGCATCTTGTAAGAGAATGAGACCTACTGAATGTTATTTTAAAACATTTTGAAGCATTTAGATAAAGCATATTAACATCACACCAATGCGAAAGGCGATCTAAGTCCTTTTGTAATAACCTAGCATCAGACATGTTCTCTACAACTCTAAAAATCTTCACATCATCACCAAACATTAAAATTTCACTATCCAATGCATTAGCTAGATCGTTGATGAATATATTAAACAACAATGGGCCTAAATGAGAACCCTGTGGTATTCGCAATAGAACCTATATTATTATTGAATCTTTTCTCTTTCTGACGGGTCTCATTATTTTATGAGAATACCGAACTACAAATTTCCAGCGAACGATTTTTGAATTACATTAACAGAATAGAATGATATTAATTAATGCAGGGTTCTTTTTGTTTCAGGATCACGACATGGAACACGAAAATAATTTTTTAGATCTATCAATAGGTACTGGTTCTAGTGGTGATTTAGGCGAAACAGAAGTAGGTTTGCAAGTAGGACATAGTAGAAATTTTACGTTTTCACCCGAAACGACTGACTGTGACTCTAATTGTGGAGATTTAGATAGTGAAGTATCTTTAATGTTAATGGAAAATACGATGGGCCCATCTGCTGGACTTTTAGGTGAGTACAACTACAAAAAGGGTTTTGTGCTTGATATTGGAAACAGTTTGAGCATGGCCGACTCTACTCACTAGGCCGGAGCATTGAAATATGGCAACACTGCATCGTTGGCCGAGCTTTTATTTGTTGTGAAGTCATTAGTGTAATCTTCCAGAGTGAAAAATAAGATTGGAAGGTGATTTTTAATGTGTTTCTAATTATTTACGTGCACAAACGAAACTATAAAGATAACAAGATGCCTGCAAAGTGTGTAGTACCAGGTTGCAGCCCAATAGAGGACATACCAAACCATGGCCCAACATAACCTTATTCCAGAGTAAAAAGAACATTGCAAGGTGATTTTTAATGTGTTTCTACTTATTTACCTGCACAAATGAAACTATTAAGATAAAAAGATGCCTGCAAAGTGTGTAGTACCAGGTTGCAGCCCAATAGAGGACATACCAAACCATGGCCCAACATAACCTTATTCCAGAGTAAAAAGAACATTGCAAGGTGATTTTTAATGTGTTTCTACTTATTTACCTGCACAAATGAAACTATAAAGATAAAAAGATGCCTGCAAAGTGTGTAGTGCCAGGTTGCACTAGCAATTGTGCGTCCAATAAGGGACACAAACAGAAGTGGGTGAAAGGTATTCCTCGGAAGGGCTGGTTATATTTATAAGGATAAAGACAATAATTTACAAACATTTCAAAGGATAAGACCTATTTTAAAGCACAATGTGGTACCTATAATGTTTTCTGGACCTCCCAAGTATCACAGAAAAATACAGTTAATGGAACTCATCTGGGCATGCATCTGGGGCATACCTACGAAAAGATTTGATAGTGAAAGGGAATCAAGACCAGCAAGAATGGCTTCACAGTGACCTAATAGTGAATTTTTCTAGCTCAAGTGACAATTTACAAAGTAAATTGAGTGTTCATTTAAGTGGAAGTGGAAGTGGCAGCAGGAAACAGGTTGCGTTTATTTTTATTTTGTAGTGTCTGACTGTGATGAACCAGACATCAAATGTAAGTGGTATTAGTAGTAGTAGTTCTAAAAAGTATTTTTCTTAATTTATTAACCCAGATGAACTCTAATACATATAAAATGTAATAATTATTCTGAAACTATAGGCCAACTATTTGACAGCTAAGCCACGTTGCCACATCTAAGGCTCCGGCCTAGTGTAGAGTCGGCCATGGTTTGAGGGAAAGCTTAGGACTTGGAGCTCCAAGTCTTTTTTCTGAGGACTTTCCCCAGCTTCTTTCAGCTTTTTATGATTTTTTTATAACTGACCAGATGCGAAGGCAAAGCCTAAATACCAAGATTACCGCGTCTGTCATGGACTCGCATATGAGTGGCTTTTTTGGGAAATAAAAGTATGTTTACCCTATAATTATTTTCAGGATCAAATACAGACCTGATGGGTCCAACAGATTCGCTGCGACTATATTCAAGTATGCCAGTTCTGGAAGATGGTCTGTCTTCAGGTCACGCTAGTGACACAGACAACAACAATCCTACAGTGATTCTTATGAAAAGGCAAATAACGGAAATTGAACGGGAAATCAATCAGGGAATCTGCAAGTCTAACCAATCGAAGAGTAGCGATAGCTGTTTGTCACCAAAGACGGAAGTTTGTGGAACCTCATCACTAGATTTAAATGGCTGTATAAGTAGTTTCGAAGAACCTATGACAATATCGCAAATCGAATTGCTCGGTGAGTTGTTGCAATTATTGCGAAACTTAAATTAGCTCGTCTCTTCGAGAATGTACTTAACACGTGAAAATGTTCATGCTACGATATTTTGGTGATGGAGTCTCATGTTTGAGGATTGTGTACGGCTGGTACAACGAATTCAAATTTAAAAGAATTTCTCTCTGTGATTAACTTCGAGAAAGAAGGCCCATTTTTTTACTTCCCACACCGATAGGTGGGGGGAGTATTGTGATCGCGAAAATTCTCGATTTTGAGACAATATACTTTTTGGGCGTTTTATGATGCCTACATAACGAAAATCGACGTCACTCATTTCCGTCGGTCTGTCTGTCGGTCTGTCTGTCTGTCAGTCTGTCTGTCGGTCTGTCTGTCTGTCTGTCGGTCTGTCTGTCTGTCGGTCTGTCTGTCTGTCTGTCGGTCTGTCTGTCTGTCGGTCTGTCTGTCTGTCGGTCTGTCTGTCTGTCTGTCGGTCTGTCTGTCGGTCTATCTGTCTGTCTGTCGGTCGGTCTGTCGGTCTGTCTGTCTGTCTGTCTGTCTGTCTGTCGGTCTGTCTGTCGGTCTGTCTGTCGGTCTGTATGTCGGTCTGTCTGTCTGTCGGTCTGACGGTCTGTCTGTCTGTCTGTAGGGTAGGTCTGTCTGTCTGTCTGTCTGTCTGTCTGTCTGTCTGTCTGTTGGCGTTTTTCTAGCCTCCTAATCTCAGTAACCGCTGCATAGATTTTGATGAAATTTGGGTAGCGATTTGGTGTAGGGTCGTACTAGGTAATGTTGCTACAATTTTGAAAATCGGTGCATGGGCGGCGGAGTAATTTGCAAAAAACAAAAAATTTCAAATATGCCTCAAACTTCGTTTTTAGATGTTTCAGGGGTTCCTGATCATTTTCTACTTTTTTTTTTGGGTGGGGGTGAAATTGGGGTGGTTGGGGGGTGGGGGGTTGTAAATCTGAAACATTTGTTGTACTCATAATGGGCTGTCTACTGACCTGAGAGAGAAAGGCCTAGCGGCATAATACACTTTTTTAGGTTCATCCGAACATTGCTATTGCCGATTACAGAAACCAAGGGACTTGAACTTACAAGTTTTTAATATAGTTAGTATTAGTTTTAATATATGTATTTCTACAATATATGTATGTATTGCAATGGAACCCACGCACAAGATCAGCACCTTCTGTGGGTCAAACAACTCATTTACCCTCTGTATTGTTGGTAAATAAATTATTATTCTGATTTGCTAAGTTCATCTCGCATGATAGCGGCAGCAACAAGTGGTGCCGGGCTGTGCCAAGTCAACACCTGAACTATTACTGGTCTGAATTTAGGAAGGATCTAACAATACTACAGGTCTTCAGGATAACAGATCTTTGGAATACTTTGTGTAACTTTTCGTCTAGCTGGTGCAGGTGTGGTGTGAATGTGTTAGGTGTGAGGCCTGAGACCGACATAATTAGGGGGACAATAACGACTTTGTTTTGTTTCCAGAGACGTTTTCCTTCTATGGCAAGGTCTGCGTATTTAGATATCTTCTCAGCGTAGGTGGTTTGAACATTCGTATCATTAGGGATAGAAATATCTATTAAATAGGTAACTTTGTCTGCCTTCGACTGAAAAACTATATCTGGTCTATTGGCTGGGATAGTTTTATCTGTGCATATTTCGACGTCCCAGTATAGTTTGTATTCATTATTGTCAAGTACTGATGTCGGTGTATAATTATAATATGGATTTGTGTTTTGGCTGCAGAGTTATGTCTGGCCGTGTACTCGGTTCCAGCGAGGATTTTGGATGCACTTGTTATATGATCTTATTATTATTATAAGTATTGTTTTATATTTTCAGAAAAAACACCACCGCCTCCCGCTCCAGCACCCCATCGTTTGATTCCTGGTGAAAAACCAAACAACGTAGAAGCTGCGATCAAGGACATCCGATTAACACTACAGAGAACAAAAACTCTTCCTCTGCAAAGGCATCCTGAAGAAGAATGTGATGAGAACGCTACTAGCCCTATCTGGGTACCCAGGTACAATAAAGTGAAGGTACAGATACTCTTGTGTATTTTGGTTTTTTAGCTATTTAAAAAACACATCATGGCTAGATTAACAGTTGAGCTGATAAGGTTCTAGGTTTTACCCGAGAATAGGGTACTTGCAGAAAAAAATATTATGTCATTTAGGCGTTCCGTAGAGCCTAGTAAACATGACAAAATCTCTTGTTGGGTTTTTTGGAATCGGCTGTGAGAGATATTCCAAAAATTATTTCAAATGCTGGAAAATCCCGCGCAAACAACCTCTGACGTCAGTGATATCCTATAGTGATGGGATGTAAAGTATTCATATTCGATATCGATAGCCAGTGCTAACCTAACATTTTGACATTGATCATTATAACCATAAAACACAGTCACGCACAAAAGTACAAAAGTCAAAAGAATAAAAGTTCGGCTAGATTACTAATTCACTTTGCAGGGATGGGCTTGAATTAGACTCTATCTTTGGATTCATTCATAATAGGATGCGCCGAAATAAAATGATGGCTTCGATTAGTTGCGAATTTCGGTCACAAATAGGATGAACTGTGATACCTATCAGATATAAAAATGTATTGCAACGAAAATGCTAGTGGGTTAATTGCCTGTTTCAAATATTTCTAAGTATCAATAAATTGAGTCGCATTGTTAAAGAATTCAGATCATCTCTAGTTTGCAGTTGAATCTCACTGACCTGCGTTGTAGCAGTATCGATTGTCGATATCGATAAGATATCTGTGAGGTCAGCCCTTGCTTTAAGTCACGTGGAAAAATTTGAATATATCCTTATTTTATTTTGCAAATATCTTTTTTTAGCCGTCAGTAAAATCATGTTTTTTGTTTCCTACTGCTTCTTGATATGGTTTTCTTTACGCTATGTATGCTCCCGAGGCGATTTCACGACCTCTGCAAGTACCCTATAGCACCATAGAGAAGCGACGCAACCTGTCGGCTCCTTTGATGTTCGGCGGGTCATTATTTGGTGACCTTGAATCGGCTTGAACTGACACGCATCCACAATATAGAGCAATTCCACGACCATAACCTCAAACGTCTTGATCAGCTGATATTGGGCGGAGTTTGACGGTTTGACATTTGTCCACAATAACCCCGCGCATGCGTTATGAAAATCGGTTCCTGCTGTGTTGTTTCTCTGTGATGGCTATTCTCGGGTTTTACCCTATTTCAATTTATTTGCAGCGAGTATTTTTTGAGGCCAGCAAACACGAAGAAGTCACATGGTGCCTATCTTCATGTTAAAACAATTTTTCATTCTTAAGGGGCCTGAATACACACATTTATACATACGCATTTGCCATGTAAAACACGGACTCACAATTTCTCGCATAACGCACTCTATTTTCAAACTACATATACCATATATTTCAGAAGGCGGTAGTTAAGACCTTAATGAATGACAAATATTTTCGATTTTCTCAAAAAAGTTTTTTAATGTGCAAAAAACTCGCAATGCAAAATCATACATTCTATAAATGCCTGTAATTTAACAACCAAACACGATATCAAAAAAAGGCTAAATAGTTGCACAAGCGCAAGCTTTCTTCTTCAATTTGCTCTTTGAGTCATTACTGTGAGTGTAAAGGTAACGTCAGGAGCTTGGAAAAGCGAAATTCATTTTATAGTGACCTTTGGACATTACATTTGAAACTTTTGACCCTATCTTTGGATTTTTGGACTTATCTCCCCTCATCTTAGACACACACACACACTGGAGAAAGGGAACAGGCGGCCACGCCTCCTCGCTAACACGGGCATACGTCTTTTCTTGGATTCTCAACTTCGTGCGCTATACCCTAGACCCTTAAGTTAATTTTTTTACTCCACTTTTGTCCACTGCGCATATCATCCTCGGTGCTGATTTTACCTCGTTTAAACAACTTAGGGCCGGTTTCTCAATGTCCAGTTAAATATGTATCTGCAAGTTAACGGGTAACTGTTAGATAATTGGTTTAAACAATTGAAGGTTAAACTTACGAATTCACGTAAATTTTATCTGACAGTTGTATCCATAGAAACACTAACCGGCCCTTCATCATCATAGTCACAATGTCTTAACAGACATGTTGTGAACTCGTAAAATGCATTAAGTCGGAGCTAGAGTATTGCCGACACGAATATTAGCAATAGTTTTCAGAACTGTAGCTCGCCATCGTTCGCGATTTACTGTCAGTTCAGTGGCGCTCTTGATACTCATATCTAGCAACTGTTTCGTCGTATCCACCCAGCGTGTAGGGGAACGGTCACGGCGCCGCCCACTCGGGGCGTGACCCTGAACTACAAGTTTCTCCATATTATCGCTTCTGTGAATATGTCCGAAGAATGTAAGCATTCTCATCGACACAATGGAGGATCGTCTCTTTGGATTACCGAGCTCATCCAGTATGGAAACATTAGTTCGATGGGCGGTATGAGGAATTCTCAGCATTCTCCTCCACGTCCACATTTCAGAAGCATCTATGCGAGCTCGATCTGCCTTTTTAACAGTCCAAGCTTCCGAGGCATACAAAAATATGGAGAACACAAGAGACGGAACCAGTGACATTTTGGTAGGTTTAGTGATGTTATGGTCACGCCATATTTTAGTAAGACTTGTCATGGCCACCTGTGCCTGTTGGATGCGCCGTCGAATCTCATGCTCACAGCTACCTGAATTGTCGATCAAAGAACCGAGGTACACAAAACTTTGAACTACCTCACAACGGCCTATTGACTTTATTTCTCGATGATTGTCATGCTCTCTATCTACGATAATAACCTTGGTCTTGTTGTAGTTAATACCAAGACCATATGCTGCACTGTGTTGTTCTAAAACGTTCAATAGAGCTACTAGTTCTTCCTGAGAAGCAGGAATAAGGATTGTATCGTCAGCAAATCTTAAGTTAGATATTTTGCTTCCGCCAATAGTTATACCGCCATTCCAGTTGTCCAATACCTGTCTCATCACAAATTCAGAGTAAATATTTATAACAACGGAGATAATACGCATCCCTGACGAACTCCTTTTCTGGTTGCTGTTTGACCAGACAGGTTACCATCAATTCTTACACGAGCTGAGCTAGACTGATAGAGTTGCTGAATGAGAAATACTAAGTGGTAAGGGACTCCCATGGAGATAAGGTTATAACTAACTAAAAATCATATGATTTTCATTCTAGCAACGCCATCCGTGTAGCCTACCCCACGAACTCTTCAGCGCAACTGCAGTGTTGATCGGTCAAAGACTCTATATTTTGTCGGAAAAAAAAATCGTTATCCAAAATGCACAAGCGTGACTGTACCTTTGATAGAAGCTCTAATTTATTTTACATTGAAAGTAGTCATTTTAGGCAACGGGGCATATCAACGACCAGTGCAGAGTCTGAGAGGAAAGCTACAAATAGTGGGAATGAAGAAGGTAATTACTATTTGAACTCACTTATTACTAACCACCCCGTCACATTGCCCAAATAGGGTTTGATGTGAAAATGTTGTTATGTTATGTATAGAATATAGCATATATCTCAGTAAATAATTATTGTATAATTTTTTTATACAAAAGCATGTAGAGCTTAAACACCACAAGTGAGTTACTTTGGGAATTACAGCGTATTCCTCATTTCAATGACTTGGGATTTTATTGATAACCGATTCATCTATTTTTAGCTTACAGCTAGTAAAAACAATACAACGGTTCAACAATTAAGTTCAGTTTAAGCCTCTGTGCACTGTGTACAGTTTAGTATAACATTATTTCAATGGGAAACTGTACCTTTTCATGTTTGTTTCAGAAGAAAACGATACCGATTTAGAAACAGATCGTTTATTAGGACAACAAAGAACTGACGACCAAGGGTTCTACGATGATAAGGTGAGTTTTTTATATTTTTTTTTAACAGGATTGCTTCCTATTTTAATTTGATCGATCATCATAGGATATATCAGTATATACGGAGGTGGTGCTTTTAAAGGTAGACTTTTATAAAATGAGACATGAAAGTCCTATCTTTAATGTACTTTCGCTAAAGAAGGCTTTGATACAACGTTTGACGTTTTTAGAAATTAATTATTCAAATGTCAGTGTTTTGCGATCTTTTTACTTCCCACACCGATAGGTGAGGGGAGTATTGTGATCGTGAAAATTTTCGATTTTGAGATAATCCACTTTTTGGGCGTTTCATGATGTCTACATAACGGAAATCCACGTCACTCATTTCCGTCGGTCTGTCTGTCGGTCTGTCTGTCTGTCTGTCGCGTTTTTCTACCCTCGTAATCTCAGTAACCGCTGCATGGATTGTGATGAAATTTGGTAGCGATATGCTGTGGGGTCCTGGTAGGTAATGCTGCTAAAATTTTGAAAATCGGTGCTTTGGCGGCGGAGTAATTAGCAAAAAACCAAAAAATTAGATATTCCTCAAGCTTCGTTTTTAGGCGTTTCAGGAGTTCCTGACCATTTTCTACTTTTTTTTGGGTGGGGGTGAATTTGGGGTGGTTGTGGGGTGGGGGGTTGTAAAACTGAAAAAATTGTTGTGTTCATAATGGGCTGTCCAAAAGCCTCTTTTTACAACGTAACGATTGCGAGACCAAGATATGTTGAACAGAATAGAGCTTACTTTGAAGGATATTTGTTGAAGATTTTTAAATACATTACATTGTTTTATTATAGCACCATTCTCGTCATTTTCTGATACGTCCTTGTAATAGATTATCTTGATTGATTCCAAAATAATAATACGATAATAATGATAATATGGAATATTTTGAGAACACTGGATTGCCAAATACTTTCATAAAATTTGGAGGAAGCAATCTTGTAAATATAGTTTTGCACCGCGCGTTTTCCTGTTTGTGTTATTATAATTGAACACTTTTTGTGGAAAAAAATACGCAGTATGTGTGCATTTTTGGAATTTGTTTTTGAGTATTTGTCATAATCTGTTTAAAATTATGGTTGTTTATACTTTCAAAATTACCCTTAAATTTACTGTGCCGCCATTAATTGAATTGGACATTTTTCCAAGCTTACATCTGAACAAAAAAAACTGGAAAATATTTGTATTGTGACTTTCGCGGTCACTGTCCGGTGAACTGCTGGTTCCTGGACTCTGCTTGACGTTTCGTCACTGCGACTGGATGGTCCTCAGAAGCTGTTACCTGTTCAACTACTCCCGAATACTTAGACTAGGTCAGCGGTGTCTGCAGCTATATACAGGGTAAGTTTTTAGTACCGGCTCGGTCGATAACTCCACTACTGTAGCAGATAGCCAAAAAAGTTGTATAAAAAAGTTGTAGCCACGGATATGCTCCTTACTCAGAAAATATTTTTATTTATACAGGGTGATCCATAACTACGTGGTGATGCAAACATACATTTTTTTAAATATTATCCCATATTTAAATTCCACTGATAATTTCTCTTCTCACAATATAAGGTATGATAACATTATACAGGGCATTTCAAAAGTTATGACCATTTTTATATCCAAATCGCTGTCAGACGGACGTACTGTATATCAAAAAGTAATAAATCTAAAATTATTTTTTTATATGGAAAGATTAAAAATATCCTCTAGTTTTAAAATCGGCTATAAAAAAGCCCGCAATGCATACTCGTATACAGGGTGATGTAGAATGCAAAATCCAGATTTTCTTTATTTTTTTAAATGTAACCTCCAATATTTTATTACACCAAAAATATGATTTTTGATTCATCACTTTTTGATATACAGTACGTTCATTTGACAGCGATTTGGGTATAAAAATGGTCATAACTTGTGAAATACCCTGTATAATGTAACAATACCGTATATTGGAAGAACGGAAATCATTAGTAGAGTTTGAATATGGAATAATATATAGGGTGTCTCGTTTAAAAAAATGCATGTTTACATCACCACTTAGTTATGGATCACCCTGTATAAATCTAAATATTTTCTGAGCAAAGAGCATATCCGTGGCTTCTACTTTTATATACAACTTTTTTCGATATCTTCTAGAGTAGTGGAGTTATCGACCGGGCCGGTACTAAAAACTCACCCTGTATGTATATCTCGATCGAGGAGTGACAGTACTAGGCAGTGTCGATTCCTGTATCTCTCTCCCGCATCTTAGGATCTTCCTGTTGACCTTGTATGTTTGTCCTTTGTTTGTTGAATTATGAATGAAGAAGAAGCATACAAGCTCAAAAGTATATAGATACCCTTCCTACGTCAGGAATCAGCCCAAGAATTAGCAGTTCACTGGAAAATCTTTGTCTCTAGATCATAAATATGTTCTAATAGAACGTCTCAAAAATAGCTCGAGACTTCAATACACAGGGTGAGAACTTGACCGGAACTAACTTATGATACAAAAGATGTAGCTAAAACCCAAAAACACCAAGATTGTAAAATATCCAGTTATACAGTGTGTCCCACGACGATTAAGACAAGTAATACATCGGAACTGGGCAGTGGGGGTGTAAATTATCTTCTCTTATTATTGTGTCACGCAATGAGGTATTTGTTTTTGATCACGTGACGTCCGATTCAAAATTTTTATTGAGACATCCTGTATATTTGTGACTTTTTGTGTTCCTCCCGATTAAATAATTCCAATAAACTAGCACACTTGGGGTCTAAAGTGATTTATTCAAGAGCTATAGGTACTTAAAGGATTGTACCATTACCATTGATTATAACATGTATCGCTACAGTTAAATTAATTTGCTAGTGTTTCATAACAGTAGTGGTACAGTCCTTTGAGTACCTTTTTTCTTATAACTGAGCAGACTGCGCAGGCAGAGCCTAAATACCAGAGTACCGCGGCTGCTGTGAAAGGCTTATGTTAGGGGAAGTTTGTTAACGCGACATTTGAAGGGGCCAATACCCGCAGGCCCAATAAATACATCTTCTGGCAATCCATTCCAAGCCTTGGACACCCTGGGAATAAATGCGTGGTTGTATCGCTCAGTTCTTGATGTATGAAGAACGACCGTCTTAGGATGAGATGCAGCAGTCACACGGGTACATCTGATAGGAGCGGCGGAACGATAGAGGATAGCTCAGAGGAGCAGATTCCGTTGGAATATCGGTAGAAGAGTGAGAGGTCACCAACAACACGCCGGTGAGAAAGTGACTGAAGGTGGCGAGTTAAGGACGGATCGCCAATTAGTCGAACTGCCCTTCTCTGGACGGCATCTAGTATAGACAGGCTAGTAGGGGCAGCAGCTCCCCAGACATGAGAGCAATACTCCAGGCAAGGTCTTATCTGGGCTTTATATAGCGTGAGGAGGTTACATGGTGAGAAATACTTTCTAGCTCTAAATAAGTTCCCAAGCTTTTTACCAGACGCTGTTGCAATTGACGCGATTTTCTGTAATGTTGACTCCTAACAGCTTGAATGAGTGACTCCTTGGCAGTGCCTGGTTGTCCATTAGAACCTGGTGTTGGTTTGGGCACTTCTTGTTTGATAGCGTACAAATACTGGGTCTTGGAGGCATTAAGTTTAACCATATTCTTAAGACCCCAAGCGGTAATGGTATCGAGATCCTTTGGAAGTGAAGCTGCCACTGCCAGTCTTCTGCGTTCCAGCTCGACCACAGAGATCGGTCTATTGCTCATGATGCCTGCATGCAGCATACTGTCATCCGCAAAACTGTGGATTGATACCTGTAGCTCTTGGATTAATCACTTTAGACCCCAAGTGTGCTAGTTTGTTGGAATTGTTTTATCGGGAGGAACACAAAAAGTCGCAAATATACGCGGTGTCCCATTAAAATTTTTGAACCGGACGTCACGTCATCAAAAACAAATACCTCATTGGGCGACACAATAATAAGAAAAGATACTATATTTGTTCTAATTTACACCCTCAAAATTATAATTCGCTACTACTGCCCTCTTTCGGTATATTGCTGTCTTAATCGTCGTGGGACCTCATGTATAAGTAAGAGTTGAAACCCAATTTATTAATTTTTTTGAATGGACGATACTAAGGTTTGGCACCTTGTTAGAGAGCACATTCAATAAGAAATAATTTGCATTTTAAATGTGATAGCTAATTGTCTTAAAAATGTTCGTTTCGAATGTGCACCGCAAAAGGCTTACCACATAGTGAACGTTTATTTTTCTTTTCCATCCGCACTGTTAGGGCTGGAGAAAACCTAAAACTCGGACAATATTGCCGCCGATTAGCCTGTCGACCTCAAAAACAGTCCATAACAGTATGGACGAGGACACCCTTCCTCTAGTCCCCCCCGACACCCAAACATCTGATCCCCCCTCCCCTTCGGCAGTCTCCGAGAAAAGTCAGTCTCCAGTCAGTCAGAAAGGATCCGTATCATCGAATAAGCAGAAAAAGGTGCGGACTATCAGCATGCAGATAGACGATTTATGTTAAGCGACATTATTACTCCGGTCATTGGTTTAAGGTAATCTCAAAATTTAATACTCTACGGAAAGCATTAGGACAGTCCTTGCAGACAGTAAACACTGCTTTAGACTACCTTATTTTTGTATGCATTCTTTTTTCTTATGGTCAGCCTCCCGCAAAGGCTGAAAGACTATGGCGCTGTAGAAGCAAATTCTCTGGCAGCTCATTCCACAGCGTCGAAGTTCTCCAAAAGAAGGAATGCTGGAGGAGACTAGTTCGGGGAGTAGGGACCTCGACCTGGCAAGGATGCGTTCTAGTGTTCCTCGTTCGGACGGTCTTAGAGCCCCTCCAGATAAAGCGATTTACGCGCGAGTGGACTCGCGCGTAGTCATTCGCGCGTTCCCGAGATACTAGAGTTACATACATCCCGTCCAGATGCTCTCGCGCGTTGTTTTACTCGCGCGTAAAACGCTTGTAACGCGCGGGACTCTCGACTCGCCCGTTGTACGCGCGAGCGCCGCGCGAGTCGAGATACTTGGGCGACATTGTTGCGTCCAGTACAACGCGCGAGTCCGTGGCGTGTGGACGTATTTGTTTTTGAAAAAGGAGCGTGATAACTTCGATACAAAACTTTTCATTGACGCAGTCGAAAAAAGAGTAGCCATATGGAATATGGAATCATCCGATTATTCCAATAGACTCATAAAACGTAGGAACTGGGAAGATATAGTTGAAACACTTTTTACTGTCTTCTCTCAGCTTTGGGTATAATGTTATCAACATACTGTGCGTCATTCTGTCATGTAGAATTGGATGCATGTTGAATCGTCGCCTTTCTCTTTGTTTACGAAGATTCCATCGCTGGTATGCACGCCACAGCACAACTGCTGTATCCAACTTCATGTTTTTAACTGGAAGGAAATCTCTCCCAGCGTAGAAACGCAAGTGAAACGCGACATCCGGACGCAATATAAATTGACTACGCGCGAGTCCACTCGCGCGTAAATCGCTTTATCTGAACGGGCTCTTAGGCTTAGTTCAGATGACGCGCGTACGACGCGCGTCGACGTGGCGCTCGTTTTGAAAATACACATAATTAATTCAAGCTGTTCACATGGACGCGCGCACGACAAATTGTACGCGCGTACGACGCCACTAGACGCAGAGAATCTCAATACGCGCGTCGGTCAGTGGCGACGCGCGTATTGAGCCACAAGTTTCTCCATATTATCGCTTCTGTGTATATGTGCGAAGAAAGTAAGCATTCTCGTCGACACAATGGAGGATAATCTCTTTGGATTACCGAGTTCATTCAGTATGGAAATGTTAGTTCGATGGGCGGTACAAGGAATTCTCAGCATTCTCCTCCACGTCCACGTTTCAAAAGCATATATGCGACCTCATCTACCTTTTTAACAGTCCAAGTTTTCGAGGCATACAAAAATATGGAGAACACAAGAGACTGAACCAGCGACATTTTGGTGACTAGTGATGTTATGGTCACGCCATATTTTAGTAAGCTTTGTCATGGCCACACGTGCCTGTTGAATGCACCGTCGAATCTCATTTTACTTTGAACTACTTCACAACGGCCTACTGACTTTATTGCTCGATTATTATCGTGCTCTCTATCTACGATCATAACCTTGGTCTTGTTGTAGTTAATACCAAGACCATACGCTGCACTGTGTTGTTCTAAGATGTTTAATAGAGCTACTAGTTCTTCCTGAGAAGCAGCAATGAGGGTTGTATCGTCAGCAAATTTTAAGTTGAATATTTTGCTTCCACCAATAGTTATACCGCCATTCCAGTTGTCCAATACCTGTCTCATCACAAATTCAGAGTAAATGTTAAATAACATCGGAGATAATACGCATCCCTGACGAATTCCTTTTGTGGTTGCAGTTTGACCAGACCATCAATTCTTACACGAGCCGAATTAGACTCGTAGAGTTGCTGTGTGAGAAACACTAGGTGATAAGAAAAATATCCATGAAAATTCAAAGACTAAAAATATCAGAGATCTGAGCATCCCAGCTTTGCCTTATTTAGTTAGCCCTCTCTGACTGACTCCTATTGTCAATTGTCTACCCTTTCACAAAACTCAAATTATTTCACAGGCTAAATTTCACAAATTTCTGTAGGAAAAACTATTAATTTTTTATGTTTTTCTTCTAATGACTGGAGTAATTGTGCTGCTTGAAAATACAGCGCTATTTTCAGAAATGGGCTTATTCTATTTACATTAGAATTTGACAGTTACATAACACATGGTATAATTTTTATTTTTTTATATGGTTATTTAATTGGTACATTTTAGACTATACACTATTTTCAAGGATACATTGAACGTTTTTGACATCGCATCCGCAACATCTGATTAGCTAGCTTTACAATGAAGTTGGAAAAATAGAAACATTCTTCTTTATTGGAAGTTTTGGTTTCTCGTTTAGGACAGTCAGTTTACAGGAAGGCCATACATATTGATAGGTTTCTTAACTGTTTGTTCCACCATTGTCCATCACAGAAATAATTAGTAATTAACCCACTTGTGCATAGAGCCCGCTCGCTGCCTGATACAATTTCTCTAAAAAAGAAAACAAGCGAGGCTCATTTGACGGAGATTGTTTCTCTAAGTATGATTATTTGTGTTTTACATTTTATTCGTTACTATTTGTTGTACCTGTGTTACTTTTATTCATTTCTAAAAAATACTTTTTTACGGTAGTTTTATTTTGCTGACCTTTCTGAAATTTATGAAGTATTCAATTGGCCTGCTGAAATCTACTGAATTATTAACTAGATACAAATTTACTGAAGAGATGAAAATCGAACAAAAAATATTATTAGGTAAATCGGCTAAGAGAAATCGCTGGAAATTATTTTCAAGTTCCGCAAGTAGCCGCTAGGGGCATAACTGTTACGGTCAATCAGAAATACGGCGTTTTTTGCTCTATCTTGTAAGACGTAGTGGTGGCGGAATGGCATAAAGCTTATTACTTAAATGGCCATAACTTTGGTATAAGTTAACGGAATTAAACAAGCTAAGTCTCGTTTGAAAGAGTTGTTCTTGCCTAATAATTTGTTATATTAAAATTGTCCAAGTTTATCTTAGTAGCTACAGGGCGATCTTTGACATAATAACAATTATTACGCATTATTACGAAACTTTTAAATGGTATGCTCTGTATATTTTAACATAGATATATAGAGGACAAAATTCTTAAAAAGTCAGCGAAAGATTCAACCTCCTAGCTATCTTCAAACCGGAGATATCAGTAAAACAAGTGTTCTGACAAGTGTGCTGTGAGTTTCAGAAACAATTGCCGCCCTATAGGGATATAGCCTCCGTCTAATTGTTTTAGTAATCATTTTATAGATAATACTCGAGTAAAACCACTGAAAATCATATTTTGACTTTCTGAAATAACCATCAGGTGGCGTAGTAGGCGCCAATGCTGTATACAATTTTCATGTTGCTCAATCACTCCGTAAAAATAGTGTAGAGTGTACCATTATTGTACCATTATATTGTAATATTCAGACTTGAAGTTCAAAAAGCCTATTTCTGATCTGAATACTGCGGTGACAAAGATACACGAAGTGTCTGATTTGTAGAAATGAAATAGAATGTAGCGAAAATGCATGTAAATTGCATACTAAGACGCTAGCCTGGTTGAATAAAATTCATCATTCCTCTGCCGGCACCATTCGCTAACATTTTTTTTATTTTATATACTTTTACCGCACTTACCGCACATCCGAAACATGCAACTTAAACTAACATAGTTTTATGATTTCACCCCAGTAGCAAAAGATTTCATTCCGGTAGAATAAATAAAACCACATTCATCGACAAAAAAGGTTTACCAATGTTTCGGCTACCTCTCAAAGTACAATATGTTGGACAAAAAATAATTGAGGTTTTGAATAACATTTTTTTTGTCATAAATGGAAAGATCATATATAAGCTTTATAACAAAACTGTATTGGCTTTCTTTTTTTCCGCAATAATTCAAAAGTTATATCAAAATAAAAATGGGTATTTGAATCCAGTACCGAAAACACGCCGACGACTCCCGAGCTGTGTGACGTCACTATGGCGGTCAGGATGCTCCTTTGACCAACGACGTCCTACTCCGATACTAGATTCTAGATTCCCAGCCAATCGTGAAAATACTTACTGGTAACTAGTATATATTTGTTGCAACATAGACGATGAATGAAGTTTGCACAGCAATCAAATATGTTTCGTTGAAAAGATCTCCTCAATCGAAGGATGGCCTGGTGGTTAGAGTGTCCGATAGTGGCTCTCAGGGTCTTTGGATCGAAACCCAGGCCTTCCAACTTTTTATTTTTTTATCAAAAAATTTATTGATGTGCTTCTTGCAATTGTTACGCACATTTTTTCTACGGCAACATAAATACATATGTGTTTGAATCAAATTTTGTTAGACATATTACTTGCACTGCCCAGTGCTTGTTAAACTTTTTTGAAAATTTAATTGTTAAGCTTCATTGCCCAAAGTTAAATAAATAATAATAAGTGATGAATAGAATGTGATTACGAGTTTGGGTTGCTTTTTTTAAATTAAAAAACTTAAAAATGAATGGATTGAATGGATGAAGGGATTTTGTTTTATTAACCAACTATTACATTAAAAAAATTAATGGCGATTGATATTGACGGACAAACCTCATTTTCACTGATTTTTTGAATTGTCCACCGCCTCCTGTGCTTAGTTTTTGCACTGTGCAGTGCAAGTAATTTGATTCAAACACATATTTATGTTAATCGTAGAAAAAATGTGCATAACAAGTGCAAAAAGCAGATCAATAAATTTTTTGATAGAGAAAATTAAAAAAAAAGTTGGAAGGCCTGGGTTTCGATCCAAAGACCCTGAGATCCATTATCGGACACTCTAACCACTAGGCCATCCTTCGATTGAGGAGATCTTTTCAGCGAAACATATTTGATAAGGTACTTACTCACTGGAATCTGTAATCTGACTTCAACTTCAAACATTCAAAAACATATTTACTTCGATCGTAGACTTCGTCTCGAGCTGCAAACTTCATTCATCCACTGTATTGCAACAAATATACACTAGTTATCAGTTTACCAGGACATATTTTTGCGATTGGCTGGGAATCTAGTATCGGAGTAGCACGTCTTTGGTCAAAGGAGCATCTTGACCGCCATGGTGACGTCACACGGGTTCGGGAGCCGTCGGCGTGTTTTCGGTACTCGATTAAAAAACCCATTCTTATTTTGATATAACTTTTGAATTATTGCGAAAAAAAGAAAACAAAAACAGTTTTGTTATAAAACTTATACGTTTTTGATCTTTCCATTCATCACAAAAAAATATATTTTTTTTCTTAATTCAAAACCACAATTGCAATTATTGATTGATTGTCCTAAGAAATTGCCCGAGGGAATATTACGGGCAAAAATATCAGAACCTGCAGAGATAGCAGACAAGTGCTACTGACTCTTAAGTGCTTAGAGCTAACGACGAGCGAAACATTGCCTTCAGACACTTGTGACTGCATCTCTCGGCAACAATATAATAGTTGCTGGGTAAAAAAGGACACCCACAGTCCAAAGACAATATCTCAGCAGATCGTTTGGCGGGTTTGACGTTCTAGGAGGCGGATTACTATCTGCTCTGACAGTCAGGCAGCCATCAAAGCACTGAGTGCTTGGAAAATAACGTCGGGACTGGTCCTGGAGTGCAGGAGGGCTCTTGACGACATATCAGCTAAACACAAGGTATCACTGATGTGGGTACCTGGGCACGCTGGGGTAAAGGGTAACGAAATGGCGGATCATCTGGCTAGGATGGGATCCGGCAACAGTTTTGTGGGCCCGGAATGGCGGATCATCTGGCTAGGATGGGATCCGGCAACAGTTTTGTGGGCCCGGAACCAGCCTTCGGACTATCTGCAAACTTGATTTGGGAAACAACTGGAGAGTGGATCCAGAATCCACACTCTCTGAGATGGAACAACATCTCTGGTCATCTCCGTCAAGCTCGGGAACTATTAGCAGGGCTTGCAGAGAGAATAGGACGATTTTGTCTCTCTCTGGATAGGAGTAACTCGAGATTGCTAGTAGGCCTATTAACGGGTCACAACACCTTCAGGCGTCACTTGTTCGTGATGAGGGTGGTCAACGACCCAACGTGCACGTGGTGTGGTGAAGAGGAAGAATCCTCGGCACACATCTTGTGTCGCTGTGAAACCCTGGGTTATCACAGGCAGACTATGCTGGGCTCAAGAACCTTGGAATCAATAGAGATAAAACGGATAGGACCTAAGAATGTACTTGCCTTTGCCAAAAGGGCAGGTCTTAGGAACTAGCGCGGATAGAGGCGCAAAAGGGCCCATCGTGTGGCCTATGCACCAGCCAATTCCGTGCTGGATAGCCTCTGGTCCTTATTCATTCATTCATTGGCAAAAAGGGCTGCCGAGACCAAAATCCTGGGGCCCGAGATCTTGTGTCTTGTGCCAAGGCAACACCACCGTATTACCGGGGACTGTCAGGTAAGGGGACACCTCTACAATATGAGGTGATACACCCCTATGCAAGGGATGTGAACATGAAAATGGGTCTGTTGGGCATCTGCTGTATTCAGCAGAAACGTTAGCAAACAGTGTATTACAACGGATGTGATTTTATTTATAGGCGAGGGGGGCGCAATAAGTGTTAATTTTTTACCAATGATTACAGGTATTTTTCAATCACAAGGAAAACGTATGCAGTAATTAAACAATTCTTTTTGTGCTACTGGGATATTGCGCATTGGTAGGAATCACATCACTTATCCTTCTGTCACTCATATTTATACTGGTATACATCACTTTTCATTCTGTCACTCATATTTATACTGGTATTAGAAATCAAGAATTATGAATTTGCCGTATGTGACATTGTCTTAGTTGGCTTTTGCATAGAAAACAACCAGTTTTACCTCAAAGGTTTGATGATACATTTCAAATTACAGGAAAAGGACAATAAAAAGAAGGGGCGAAATAAAGAAGGTAAGTGGACTTTTTGATCAGATTGAATAATTTTTTTTGTTTTGTGAATGTCTCGTGAAAATAACAAATTTATTTAACTTGCGATACAATTTGGAATTTTATGGTAAGTTATCAATGTGGAATGTGAAGAAGGAAACTGAATTTATTTTATGTTGGCAAGCCCAAATCTATACATGCTGTTACAAGTCTTTAGTCTGATTGGGCAAGGAAACGCTTGGTACGGATTTCACTATTTATTTTCACTAACTATGTACACTACGCCCGGCCTAATATCTAACAGTCTAATTTATCTACGGCCAATACACTAATTTATATTGGTCCTACACTTCACTAATTTATGTCACTGTTCATTTATTTCGCGCGCGCCACTGCAACGTCGCGGATTGCTTTCCACTGCACTGCACTGTATCGACTCTAACTGTCCCGTCTCTCATGCGATGGCGCGCCATCTCTGGAACGTTCGCGGTAGCTCGCGATCATAACAGCACGAATCGAGAAGGAACTTTTCTAGACTTCACGTAAATATACACAGCCGTCCAGAGCCAGACTGGCACAATGCCTAGTGACGCATACTGTGGCAAGACTTTTGCACTATTTTTATTACGTAATGAATACAATCGGCAACAATATTTAATTCCTGTATATTATAGAATAACTCGGATTTGCGACGGGCATTTGAGGGGTATCGAAATGTGCATTTCTGTAGAATTTTAACACATATCAATATGAAACACGCTTTAAAGCGAAGTATGTATATGTATTCGTCGTAGGCAGTAGTAGTTATGGGATTGATTATTGAACCCTGAGGTTGCGGTACACATCTGCCCAGGCGGTGAAAAGAAGTTTCTTTTTCCCAACATTTGGAGCAGATAGTGTCCTTCAAAATTGTCATGAGTGGTAAATGTCTGCTGAGCAATGGCTTGTGATAACCCCTACCGAAAAGCGGACTGCTGTAAACCTTTTTGCTTGCCTACAGTCATCTCTCTCTATTCAGGCTTTCGCCAGTCTGTTATGCACCGATTCATCTAGGCCAAGTATACAGGGTGAGTCAGGCTCAACGCCTCGGACTATTGTGACCAAACGATATCTCTTTTCAGAAAAATGACTGAAAGTATGTATGTCGAGTTGGACTACATTCCAAAAATAATAACTTACACAGAGTGTCTAATGAAAGCGTGACATATCAAATTTGTTTTTTTAATGAAATACCCTGTATGTTGGTGCATATCTGGATTCTTGAGTCAATTCTAGTATGGCTACACATGGGACTTAAAACGAACTATTTAGGTGCAAATCACCATTTTTGGTATTGCTAGATATCGGAGCTATTGTGAAACTTAGAAGGCTGTGACTTTGCCACATGGCTGAGCATGAAATGAGTCATCTTAGGTTAGACGGTAAAATTTGTATTATTTTTGTACTTGGAGAAATCGGCTGATTAATTAAGGCAAGTTCAATCACAGATTCAAATGGGAATGCCTATTCTTTTATACCTTCGAATGAAAGTTTGATAGATTTTTTGATGAAATATAAACAAAAAACTGTAGAGATCGAAGAAAACAACTAACTTAGCACAACGATATAAACGACCTAGAGGAGCGAGACAAGACTATAAAAATTCCTTACAGCAAATAAACTCTAAGCAGGTACAACAGCGGTTACATTATCTAAGGTCAAAGAGAAGCAGGAGTACAACAGAAATGATATTTTTCACAGCCTTCTAGCTATTGCAAAGTACTAGAGATTGACAATTTCCAAAACCATTAAACATTTCGAAATGGAAGGAAAACTATCAGTGAATCTTGCGGGTAGTTTAGTATCTTCAAGAATAAAATTTCGCATCTAATGAATATAACAGTCAAGTCAAAAGTAACGATAGACTGGAGACTGCAAATTCTTCAGTATATATTACTATCAAGATCTCAGGAAATGAAGGATAAATTAAAATCTGTTCAAATTATAAAATATGATGTACCTGCCAGAAAATTGAAATCTGACTTGTCAATATTTCTTTTTCGCAATTTTACTAAATTTGGAGGGTTCCAGTCAGAGTCGTCAGTATTTTTGATGATATTACTACTATTTTATAGCATTATTTGTGAAATTTTATTCTTAAGATATATAACAGCAGGTAACAGTCGCTGTTAATTTTTCTTTCATTTAAAAACTTGAAATGGTTATGGAATCTGTTAATCTCTAGGATATTGCAGTAGATAGTATGCTGTGAAAAATATCCATTTCTGCCGTACTCCAGCTTCTCCTTGACATTAGATATATTACCGCTGTTGTTTCTGGTTAGTGTTTATTTGTTACAAGTAACTTTATAATCTTGTCCCTGTACTCTAGTTCATTTGTATCTTCCTATGGTGCGTCATTTTCTTCCATATGAGCAGGTTTTTGTTTATATTTCATGGCCTTGGTAAGTGGCTTATAGGTGGTAAAATTGAGAAACACCGATGTGATTGAAAATTTGAAATTAAATGAAAGCTACCAGATATTGATATTCACAAACTTATATCATTAGAAATGCTATCAAATTTTACATTTGATCATATAAAAAAATATCAACCGATTTCCCCAGGTACAAAAATACAAATTTTACTGTATAACCTAAGCTACTGCGATTCACGTTTGGTCACATGGCAAAGTCACAGCATCCTAAATCTTATAATCGCTGCGAAATTTAATTTTTGTAAACGGTTCGTTTAAAGTCCCATGTGTGATACATAAAGTCACACTAGAATTGACCCAGGAATCTAAATATGCAGTAATATATAATATAGGGTGATCCATTTAAAAAACAGCTCGATCGACATGCACATGAATTCTTAATTTCCTGAAATGAGTTAGCTTTTGGTCACAAGAGTCTTAGGCGTTAAGCTTGACTCTAATCTGTATATGTAAGGCAGGTAATTTAAGAACTTCCAATGCAGAAATAGGTTGTGGTACGAAAGGCCCACTGATCAAATTTCAGGCTTGAGTATTTTTTTGTAAAGTACTGTCAATAGCAGCTGGGACTTACTGTATAGGAATGAAATAATTAATGTGCTATGAATGGATGTCTAAAATTCACTTAAATTAACAGATTTATCCGTTCAATTAATTTTAGTAGCGATGCTACATGACTATGAACAAGTTTGTATAGATTTGGTCTCAGTTAATATGGTTTCCACAAAAATGTAGTGATATATAGTGAACTAAATCCAAGATGCAGTGCTATAAACAAAAGCGCAAGAGGAGAGTCTGAAAACATTTTTGTATCACATTCTTCCATGTAATACTCGAATATTTTTTGAGGATACAACAAGAGCTAGGCATGATAATAATAGACGCCATATACTTTTGTCTATGATGCGTCCATGACACTTTTCAGACGATCTTTTCTGCACTATGCTTGTTTATAATCACTGTTAGACCAGTCTGTGAACTTTTCAGGAAGACCAATGTAAAAATAGCTGTCAAATTTGCAAGTATACCTGTGATTGTTGATTCGGTTTCTGCTGTTGTTTAATAAACAATATAGGGTTAAAGAATATGACCTTTTTTGGGTCCCGAGACACATTGGTGTATCGGGCAACGAACTGGCCGATCGCCTGGCCAAAATAAGGGCCAACAGCTCCTGTATCGGCCCTTGACCTTGATCACTGGGCTTACGACGGACTGGCGAACGCTTGGTGAGAGAGAGATCAGTCCGAAAGTTTATGTATGTGATACTTTTACTAGCCAGATTGGATTGGATTTGGTTCTTTGGGGTGGACTCTGATCCTCACACGTCAACCGAGGCTTATTGTCCGCCTATGGCGCTGTAGAAGCCCTGCGAGAGGATAGGTGTTGGTTCACGTTAGATTTGAAACGCTGCAGGTCGTAGCCGTCGGGAAACAAATTCCCCGGCAGCTTATTCCACAGCGTCGTAGTTCTCCAAAAGAAGGAATGCTGGAGGAGACTGGTTCGGGGAGTAAGGACCTCGACCTGGTAAGGATGAGCTCGCAGAGCCTCTCTAGTGTTCCTGGTTCGGACGGCCTGTGGTGTTATTATCTGGGAGAGCTCACTCGAACATCTTCCGTGATAGAATCTGTAAAACAGGGACAGGTCAGCCACCCTCCTTCGATGTTCCAGGCTGTGGAGGTCCTTTGTGAGGTTAGGCGTATCGATTAATCTAATTGTTCTGTTCTGGATAGTGTCCAAAAGCTTGAGAGAGTGCTTGGGAGCGCATCCCCACACATGGGAGCAATACTCCAGCGATGGTCGGATCTGTGCCTTGTAGAGCAGCCGCAGTTGCTCTGATGTATACAACTTCCTACAGCAGAACAAAGCTCCAAGCTTCTGGGATGCCGTTTTAGCAAGACTGACGACATGGTCGTGCCAGGATATGTTATTGTTGATGTTGATCCCCAAAAGCTTGACGGAAGGTGATTCGACTATGGGGTGGCCCTCCATTTCCACGGTTGGTAAGGCATCGTGAGACTTGTAAGTGTTGTTGCCTGAGTTTTTTGTACGTTGAACTGTACTTTATTTGCCAATCCCTACTCAACAATTGTTTTGATATCTGCGTTGATCTGTGAGGCATGGTGCTGTCGCCGACGTACCGGCTCCCGGGATGACAGTGGCTTGCCTGGTTCCATGCATGACACTAATGTACTGTCATCTGCGAAGCTGTAGATTGAATTGGATGTTATTTCCAGCAGCTCGTTGATGTACAGCAGAAACAGTGTAGGGGATAGGACAGATCCCTGAGGAACACCGGCGTTTATTGTAAATACGTCTGATGAGCAGCCCTTCTTCTCCGTTGATGATTGCAAGAGTGATATTGTCCGATGTGGCCATGTCGAGTAATAAGACCAATAACCTGCCTAGCATCACTCCATTACTAGTCAGCTAGTGAACTTCTCATTTGGACTTTTGGCTTTTTGCCGTGTGCTTGTCTTCTCCTTCTGCACACTTATTGCCACCAATACCTTCGTGGCGTGGTATCCAACCGAAATCGATGTACTAAATTGCGTGAAGCTAGTAAGCTGAGAGTGTTGAAGCAGCTCCACACCAGTTTTGATGTAACTTCTCCGGAATCCACGGTCTTTGAAACAGCAAATACGATAGAGGCTTGCTTTATTGCTCCATGGTAACGACTTCGAATGACACAAGCTAATGAAGTGGTCAAATTATATAATTATGGACTAGTATCACGAGGTTAAGAACAATGATTTAATTGTTATAACCGCTTAGTGCATACAAAAATAAACGTACTGCTGCATTTCGTTACTTTCTACATCATTTTGTTTTTTAGCAATTCCATTCTAAAATTTAAAGAAAGGAATTCAAATTCAGCCAATCAGTGCCAACCGCGCGAATCATCAGCAGTGCATTGTTGCCAAGAACAGCTCCGACTCGCAGACGGGAACAGAAGACAAGATAGATGAGCCAGCCCGCGTACAGCTCCGGCATTTCGCGCGCCATCAGAATGCGGCAACACAGCACACATATCTGTCTTTTGATTGGCTGTTCGCCTTTAGGGCAGTGACGTCACTGCCCTAGGAGAATTCAAGTATTTTCCTTATTTTCACGGCTTTCATGTGCCCAAAAAAATCGGAGAAAAAAAAGAGATGCTTTTTATGACGTACTCTTATCATATGCAACCAAAAAAATTCATGATACTAGTCCATTTCATGGATTGTAATTGTAGTAAATGTACAGAGTTGCGTGAAGCTAGTAAGCTGGCAGAGTTGAAACAGTCCCATACTCTGGTCTCTCTGATTCTCACACGTCAAGCTTATTGCCTCGTACCTATTAGTCGGTGCCCCAATCCTTGTGTCCTTTACCAGTCAGTTTCTTCATCTGATTGCGTTGCTGTTCACAGACAGTGTGAAATCTGATGAAACAGTGTTACTTTGCTAAAACCTCACACGGTAACTATGCATGGGGGAGAAATTAAGCTGGTGTACTCACTATTGTATATGAAATATTTTATATATAGTAGAAATCATATTCCGGATGGGATCCGGCAACAGTTTTGTAGGCCCGGAACCAGCCTTAGGACTATCTGCAAACTTGATTTGGAAAACAACTGGGGAGTGGACCCAGAATCAACACTCTCTGAGATGGAACAACATCTCTGGCCATCTCCGCCAGGCTCGGGAACTATTAGCAGGGCCTGCAGAGAGAATAGGACGATTTTGTCTCTCTTTGGATAGGAGTAACTTGAGATTGCTAGTAGGCCTATTAACGGGTCACAACACCTTCAGGCGTCACCTGTTCGTGATGAGGGTGGTCAACGACCCAACGTGCACGTGGTGTGGTGAAGAGGAAGAATCCTCGGCACACATCTTGTGTCGCTGTGAAACCCTGGGTTATCACAGGCAGACTATGCAGGGCTGGGCCTTGGAACCAATAGAGATAAAATGTATAGGACCTAAGAATGTACTTGCCTTTGCTAAAAGGGCAGGTCTTAGGAACTAGCGCGGACAGAGGCGCAAAAGGGCCCATCGTGTGGCCTATGCACCAGTCACATTCTGTGCTGGATCGCCTCTGGTCCTTATTCATTCATTCAATCATATTCCGCAGTGATGTTTTCTGAATGTCTGGCAACATTGGAACTTTTGGCAAGGCATCTCAGCCGGTGATCCCTCTGTTGACATTTCATTGATGGCAAATAGGTGTGGGGTTGTGTTTTTGTTTTTTGCTGAAACTTTAAAATGGAAAAAAGCTGGATCGCTCAAAAAAAAAACAAGTAGCAGCAATGATTTCATGTATTTGTGCCCACCGACAAAATGAGATTTTCCAGTGACCAGTTGCTAGCAACCATGTCGCAAAAAATTATGCGCGCCGAATACTTGTAAATACTTGGGTATTGCAGGAACGCCCACACTTCTCTCAGGTTGCAAACAATTTACCTCATCTATTTCCGTCAATCGACCTATGGCGCACTGATGATCGCTAATAAGCGTGAAACAGCTGTCTGCGTACTGGTGGATTGACGGAGATAGAGAGCAACCCTCCTATATCGGCTTTAATATGCAGCGGCATATAGAACCCGCGCTTCTCTGGTGGCTCAAAGAGGACGCGCCGTGGTGTTCCACCAAGAAGTATGCTGCTGTTTTAGCAGCGACTTTGTTTGGTTGCCGTTACCTTCGGGTACCAGATGGCGCACCGGCAGAATTCTTTCTGTCTGCTCTCATATGTTTCACATGTTTAGTAAACATGGAAAAACTGATGCTGTCTATTTCCGTCAATCGACCTATGGCGCACTGATGAAATAAATTGGTGCAGCAGCCATTCCGATCAATTTTTCTTCTAGGTTAGATGCATAACGCTACGCAAAAGCCCTGTCGTTATATACACAATTTTAACTGCCGATTTTAACCACTGGCGGTTATAATTTTAACCAGCTCTCTGTTTACAGAATACCTATGATGGTTATAATGGGCGATAGTTATTTTAACCATACGTTATATTTAACCATGCCGTTACAGAATAGACCCCTTAGTTGGTTTACTAAGAGAGGAAACATTACTGTTTGCTGCTTATTATATTTTATAATGAGCGTTACATTATCTATTAGCTAGTTTTCCTGTAAGAATACAGACTGGTCTTTACAGTTTAAGACAATCTCAGGCTCTATTCTGACAGTCTATTCTATCTGTTGAAATTTATTTCAGATGTGATCCAACGTTCAGTATTAATAGAAGGAGTGTTATTTCGTGCGAGGTATTTGGGATCTACACAATTGGTGTGTGAAGGACAGCCAACAAAGACTACGAGGATGATGCAAGCAGAAGAAGCTGTCTCTAGGATCAAGGTAAGATATCGTTCTTCTTTGTCCATTTTTATTTTTGTTGTTGCACTGACTCCAAAATTTTGCATTTTCACATTTGCTTCTTTTATTGGTCGTTTGCTGTTTGCGAGGATGATTTGATGAGCAATCAAATAGCTAAAGCAATTTAAACATCGGACTGATGTAATTTCTAAAATTTATGCTGTAGTTCTATCTGTGTTCCACTGGCCGATCAATAAAAAACATAAATACACTCCTGTTCAAAATGATCGCATCACCTAAAATTAAAATGCCATTCATTTATCATTTATTGTTCGATTTTTATATTTTTTCTTTCGAAAAACGTTCTCTCGAACTTCGATGGACTTGACTTGGAACCCGCCTAGGTGTCTGCCATTCAAAAATTACATTTGTAATAATAATGCGAATAACATATATCATTTTTGTCCTTGCTAAAATAAAGGAAATTTTCATATTGATTTTCAACTTTTGAAATTTTATGAAACACATTAGAAACCGAACTAGGAGTCTGCCGTTGGGTTTTTGTATAAGAAAAGGTATATAATATATATTAAAACAGCAGACTTGCTAAGATCACGTTTTAGAATCCACTTTTTTGCGCTTTTGGACTTTCACTCACGCCCAAAGAAACCGTCGTAGTTTTTTGTTTTTTATCAATGTTTTTACAGGGAAATGAGCCTTTCATCCGCACGTTTGGTCAAAGTTTACGGAATATATATAAGTTGGATCACTCCGCAAAAATATCAAAATGGCCTGCCCCTTGCTCCGTCTCCCCGGTACACCGGTAGCAGTGTACCGACGTCAGCCGGGAGATACGGGGCGGCGCAAAGTAGACGTTGAACGTGTTTAACGCGAAGTCTATACAGTGTCTCAAAAATATCGGATTTTGTTATCTCGGATTGGCAGGAAATGAGAGTAATCGATTTCGCGAGAAAAGATATTACCAATCAATTTAAATTTATTAACGGATGGAAAATGACAATCAGATCCATCCTTATTTTGTGGTAAACCTTGAAATGTAAGGGATATAAATACAGGGTATCCCATGACGATTAAGACAAGAAATATGTAGGAACTGGGCAGTAGTAGAGAATTTTTTTGTCATTGTACTACCCAATGAGGTATTTGTTTTTGGGCACGTGACATTCGATTCAAAATTATTAATGGGACACCTTGTATATTTGTGCCTGTGTTCCTCCCGATAAAACAATTCCAACAAACTAGCACACTTGGGGTCTAAAGTGATTAGTTCAAGAGCTACAGGTACTAAAAGAATATAGTGAGACAAAATATTCATTCGGTGGTCTTACCAAAGCACCCAGGGACATTGTAAGTTATATTTTAGAGCTCAAAAATATTGTTATTGATAACTTTAACAATTTAGTTTCTACTGTAGCAATTGGAATGACAGTGAAAAGCAAAATGTCAAAAATAATTTATTCACATCCATGTAAAGCATTTCCACATGATTATCTTTTAAAATTGTACATACGAGTTCGTATATACTATACCATAAAATTTATAAACTGTGATCTCAAAGATAAGCCAAATAATCAAAACATTAAGGTAAAAATACTACAGCACCTTTGAACCATCAGTTTTTACTTATCTACGAAATAACTACAATATGTGAAATCATTTGAGATTCATTAGTAATAGTTTTACTAGGCTTTAATTTTGATATCCCTTCATGTAACTTAGTGCATTAGCAAAATGGAAGTTTGTATTTGTATGTCTAAATCGGCCGTCAATACATAGTTTTTCAATGACCCTCGTATATACGTACAACCCAGGCGATAGCAAGTCCCCGCTAAAAGACCCTCGTACTTGAGCAAAAACCAACGCAAAAACTAACTGGCGCGTGCGGCCGCGGCATCGCTTTCATGTGAGTTCTTCAAAGTGCCGACGGAGAGTGATCCAACTTATATGTATTCCGTAAACTTTGGTTTGGTCTTACTTTCCATAACTTTTTGATTATATTCTCCTTTTGATTATTTTCCCAGCAGGTAACGTGAAAACGTATTCATTTTCGTAAGAAAGTAACTTTGAAGTTTTGTATCTAAGATTATGCTACAGGGTGCTTTAAAATTAAGCCCATAGTCTCTTCATCTTTATCTCTGTGTTTAAAAGCTAATACGTTTTTCTGTGACTTGCTTGAAAAATCGACAGAATCAGAGTTAAATTTAAAACGTTATGGAAGATAAGATGTAACATGATGACGAAAATCTCATTCGCTGTAAAAAAATCAACGTTACTATCCATTGATAGTAAACAAAAAAGAAAACATAAAGAAGGTATACTTCTTGAAGATGATTTGCTGACAGAATCATACTACAGGGTGTTTTCAAATTAGGGTAATGAAACAACATTTCGATTCACCCTGTATATTAAGTCAAACAACCAAGTTTGATAAGGTTCGAGATAAACGAGTGAGAAATATTTAACGTGGCTAATATTTTCCGAAAAATTTATGGAAATCGAATAATAACAGAAATTTTAGTGATGCAATAATTTTGAAGAGTAGTCATTTATTACATTTCAATGATATGGCTGGATATGCTTCAAGGAAAGGTCTGATCAATGTTTTTCAAACCAAAGTGTTATGGTTTGTTGTTGGATCCGGAATGAGATGCAGTATTGCCTCATCTTGGGATTGCAGTCTGTATGTCACATGATACTTTCATAAGAATGGTAGTATAAATAGTCAACTATTTATGTTGTTTGATTATTACTTACTATATACTGAAGTTATTATATCATGTGGATTAACGTTGGAAAAAAGTAAAACAAACATATATTTTCAACTCGTTAACTTCTCTATTATTCAATAATCATTTCTCATATTTCATTGTACAGGATTGAAGTATTATCATTATCATAAATAATACTATTCTTTTTACATCATACGTTCAGTCTCTTCAATATTTATTACATATCACTGCACCCTCGTATAAGTCTGATTTCACGTAGGCCATGTAGTGAATGGTTGACATTTGCAATATACAGGGTGTCCAGTTAGTGTGTAATTCTTCGATATCTCGCAAGGTATACCTGATAGAAGAACATGTCAAATACAAAAATTATTTGGTTACTTAAGCTGCATATTCCAAAAATATTTTGAAATATACAGGGTGTTGCGGGAAAGTAGGATAGCGATCTACTTGATTTTTTTATATGGAACTATAACTTTTTCTTAAATTCTTCTAGTTTCCATCATTGATCTCTATTCAACCCTAAAATATATTTGGGATCGATTGCGACGTTGCCAAGTTATAATTTATTTTCTATTAATTTCCGGATTTGCAAGGTCGCAAGTAATACGTCCAAATTGATATATTCCTCTAACTTTTCTCAATAATATTATACAGCGAGTTACTTGAATATTAAGTGGATATTATCTTGAATGTTACCAGCAATTTGTATCTACAGGGTGTTTTTGGCAGAATTTTCAATTACGGCAATTTGAAGGTCATTTTACTTTATTTTTTTAAATGTAACACCCTATTTGTTTTATTTTAAATCGAAATATCTACTAATACCCTGTCTCGCCTTGTAATATTTGTTTTCGCGTTTGCGGCGTTGCCAAGTTATAAATTATTTTTCCAAATTTTTAAACAAATATCCCCGATTTTAATTTATTTTAAACAGGATCCTCTACTTATTTTTATTGCAATGAATTGCGCATGTCGAATTTAGTAAGATCTCCTCACAATTTCAAAATTTTGTTTCTATTAATTACTAGATACGGCAACACCGCTTTTTCAGTAAACGGTACCGAAACGCTTAAATATTTCCGAAACTGCCACAGCTGGAGAGGTGAAATTCAATACTTGGGGGTTTTTAAACATACAGAATTAAAAAACGCTAACATCGGTGTTATCAGATTTACCAATTTTACGTCATAACAGAAACAAAATTTTGAAATTGTGAGATCTTACTAAGTTCGACATGTGCAATTCATTGCAACAAAAATAAGTAGAGGATTCTATTTAAAATAAATTAAAATCGGGGATATTTGTTTAAAAATTTGGAAAAATAATTTATAACTTGGCAACGCCGCAAACGCGAAAAAAAATATTACAAGGCGAGATAGGGTATTAGTAGATATTTCGATTTAAAATAAAACATACAGGGTGTTACATTTAAAAAAACAAAGCAAAATGACCTTCAAGTTGCCGTAATTAAAAATTCTGCCAAAACACCCTGTAGATACAAATTGCTGTTAACATCCAAAATAATATCCACTTAATATTCAAGTAACTCTCTGTATAATATTATTGAGAAAAGTTAAAGGAATATATCAATTTGGACGTATTACTTGCGACCTTGAAAATCCGGAAATTAATAAAAAATAAATTATAACTTGGCAACGTCGCAATCGATCCCAAAAATATTTTAGGGTTGAATAGAGATCAATGATGGAAGCTAGAAGAATTTAAGAAAAAGTTATAGTTCCATATAAAAAAATCAAGTCGATCACTATCCTACTTTTCCGCAACACTGTATATTTCAAAATATTTTTAGAATATGCGTCTTAAGTAACCAAATAACTTTTGTATTTGACATTTTCTTCTATCAGGTATACCTTGCGAGATATCGAAGAATTACACACTAACTGGACACCCTGTATGGACTCATTTCTTAATTTTGAGCCATAAAAGATCCTGAATCAGTTTTGGCTAAACCTGATATGATATTATTTTGAGGAAACCTTAACTGAATTGATGTTGATTTACGGGGAATACCGATTGTCCGCGTTAAAAAAACTCAATGCAAAAAGCGATGAAAAATGAAGTGAGTCCATCAAAGGAAGTTATCATCATCACTATCGTTCATCATTATCTACCCTGTTTATCCTGAACTCACTCATTCTTTTCCAAGAAATATTCGACACATTCCAATGTTTGTAGATAGTTCGATTTTATTGTTGTATTAAATAATAAGGATTGTGTATGTGACACATTTAAACTAAAACGGAAAATAAAAACGTTACATAATTTTAAAACTGCCTTCATAAACAGACGTGTATATAGCATGTTGACAACTACTATGGTGTAAAATGTCACTGCAAAATGTTCAGGTTCATCTATTATTTTTATGTAATACCGTCAAGCGTGATTGTATTTTTCAGAATTCATATTTTCACTCGTAGTTATCTTACAATCGATGATAATTCTTGGGAATACACAAACATTTTTTTGATGTTTTGGTATTTTTGGCGTGGTAAGAGAAATACCGAGTAAATCTACTTGGCAACATTTGTGCATTAGTTGTATATTATGTATCGTACAATACGGATTTGATACTTCACATGTTTTTGCCTAAATCCAACCACCTTTCGTAGTTCCTTCCTGCTCAATCTGAGCGCGTCTGCGGTATATGAGTTGTTTACATTTTTTTCAGGTCTCAATCAGTGTCGACACTTCTATAGTGCAGTTACGCTATTATGTAGACCTGAGTAATGATAAAACCGTGATTCTCTATACAAAATATATATTATAATAATTCAGAAAGTCGTAGGAGATCAAAATAATCGAAAATACCAATTTGCAATAGATAAAAACAAAATAAATTGATCTATTTATTGTATAATAACATCTCTTTATACATAGACATATACAATTTTGACTATACTAATGGTCGTATAACAGCGTAGCAAAAAAAGCTGGAAGCGATAAGGTTCATTCGACCGGTCAGGTGTCTTGTGAAGGATTAAGGGTACGCGCACATATATCGGCATCGGACGGACGGTACGGATGGAACGGCCGGTACGGTACGGATTTTTCATTAGGGTACCGCACATAGCTGATCGGAATCGACGGAAGAATTGGAAATGAGTTGCAAAATATGCAAATGATCTGCATGCAGTGTTGTCAGGTAGATCAGATTAAAATTCGCTACTAAGCCGCCTTGAATGTCGCTACGTTGTCGCTCCTTAAAAATAACGTATAAATCAGCCTGTGTATAACTTTATTCGTGGGGGGGGGGGGGGGGGGGTGTGCAATTGATGTTAGGTATATGTATAATATAATATAACCTTTCATTCAAAAATAGTGGATTGCCCGATACATAGGCTCGACAGCATAGTAAACAACCAGCAGAATAACTCTGAGGATTTCCTATATAAAAATGGTTCCCACAGAATTTGACCTTCGGATGATTTCGCGGGTGTGAAATCTGGGTAGAAATGCGTATATAAAAATATCGATACCGGTACCAATTCAATATTTTTTAACCAAGTATATGCGCCAATGGAGGCGCGTTTGGTTCGTAATTCGGTTCGTAATTATTTTCGATACCGATACCGCTACAAAAGTAGCGATACCAGTTTGGAATCGCTCAAAAAGTATCTAAGATAAAAATATTAGATATTAGTGCAGAAGTATTGATACATTTCAAGTATCGAAGTATTGTTAGCATCCCTACAAATAATCATCCAAACGGGGGGATGCGCGTGTAATTGCCGCCAACCTGAGATGTTGTGCTGATTGTTTACTATGCTGTGGTCTCGACACCAATACAAGACAGTCTGGGCAAAACCGAAAAGAAGAATAGACAAGCAGTAATCAGTTTATTTTGTTTAATCGCCGCTACGTTTCAACGTAATCAAAATGTCGCTATTTTCGCGACAAGTTGCTATGAATGGCAACACTGTCTGCATGCAGTACAGGTAGAAACGACGGTGCCTCGGCAATCGCCGATCAGCATCGCACATACGTCGGTATCGGCACGCACGGCACGCATCGGCCGGCTTTATTTCTAGTTGCTGTATTTTCGCCGGATTTTGAAAATCCGATGCCTACCGTCCCGACGTATGTACGATGGTCCATTAAATTTAATAGAAAGTAACTTTTTCCGATCCGTACCGTCCGTCCGATGCCGATTTATGTGCGCGTACCATAAGGGGTTCTTTGTAGTGTTGGCACTCGATAGGAGCACAAAAAATGTAAACTGCTCTTATATTTCTGACGTGCACAATACCACATGCTTGTTCTGGTCCGAAGAGAGGGAGTTCGGTGCCTTCCTTAGCACACCTGTCGGCCCTCTCATTGCCGCCTTCTATGCTATCAGGCACTCAGGATAATGTTGCCTTGTTGTTGTTGCCGTAAGCCCAATCCTCTTGAGAAGCTCGTGCTCGGGGGTGTCCCGTTCTGCACGGTTTTCACGTGTCTCAGCTCTTGAATCTCTGTAGAGCCCGCAAAGTGTGTACTGGTCTCCATAGCATTGGTTCGATTACGGGCCATGACTCTTTGGAGCTTTGCACAGTCAGACACTTTCAATGTCCTGGCAGAACTTTCTCCATGAGCTAGTAGTAGTAGTAGTAGTGATGGGGAGGCGAAGCCAGGCAAGTAGGCCACTTTTGGCCCTTTTTGCCAACCCCACTGAACCAATCACTGAAAACACAAAAATTCTACACCCTAGAAAGCTCCTTGTCGAACCTTCCAGACCTCCTGACGAAAGTCAGTATGTCCGACCATTTCGCTGAATATAGTGGCTCCTCCCCAAACTCCGTCGTGCCGAATATCTGAACCCTAAGGTTGCTATAAACTGCACATCTGCCCAGGAAGTGGAACGCTGTCTCGTCCTCCTCCCAGCATCCAGAGCAAATGGGGTCCCCTACCACTCTCATGAGTGACAAATGTCTATTCAGCCGGCAATGGCCGGTGAGAACCCCCACCAGAAGGTTGAGCGTCTCTCTGCCTTTTTCCAAAAGCCATAGCGCTTGGCCCATATCAGGGCCTGTTATGAATCTTTTGACTTGCCTGCAGTCGTCTCTGTAACCAGGCTTTCGCCAGTTCCTTGTAGGCCCAGTTGTCCAGGGCCACATTGACCTGGCGTCTGCTAATTCCCAGCATAGGTTCTGAGCCGATGCAGGGGCTGCTGGCTCCTATCCTAGCTAATCGGTTCGCTCTATCGTTACCTGGTATACCAATTGTCCGGGGACCCACAGCAGGGTCACCTTCTTATGGCTTGCTAACTTCTGAAGGGCGGCAGAGCATTCTTGAGCCCGAGCTGATCTGGCCCTCGGAGCTGCCACCGCTTTCAGAGCTGATTGGCTGTCAGAGCATATATATATATGCTCTGTTCAGAACACTTTTCGACTTCCGTCGAGTATGCCGCCATCAATATCGCATACACTTCCGCCTGGAAGACAGTCGTGCAGGTTCCCAGCGCGAAGCTCCGCCGCACTTCTTTACCCTCCAGACAGAAGCCCGCTCCCCCGGATCCTGACTCCTTTAAGAGCCATCCGTCAGTGAAGCATACCAGACTATTGGGCGGAAACTTGATTTTCCCTCCCATCCAGTCGTCTCTTTCCGGGATGACTAGTGAGAATCCATTATCCAAATTTAAGATGTCTTTGGCTTTTTTCACCCTGAATGACGATATCGGGATATTACTCTCGGCGAATCGCTCTATTCTAGTGTGGCCAACTAATGGTTCTCGTGCTACCCACGTTCCCCCGTCACGCATTCCCAGGCAGGCCGACATCGCCTCTCTTTTTATCCAGAGGTGCAGAGGCGGAAAGCCCAAGAGTACCTCCAGGGCAGCAGTTATGTTATGCTCATTGTTGCAAGCCTCTGAATATTTGCGACCTTGAGCCTAACAGAGACCTTCTCTCAATGAGCTTCTCTTGGCGTCTCTCACTGCTTTGTTGTATTCATTGAGTGCCTTCCTGTAGCGGTCCCAGTTTCCCTTATGTTTACACTGGTTGTATAGTCTGGGGATATTCCTCCTTTGAGTTCCAGCTTTCGGTTCCAGCAAGTAGATTGACTTGGTATTCCACTTACACAATCAAGTTACGTAAAGGATTCTTAACGCCATGAAAATGTTTAGCCTATGTCCAAGATTCAGCATTAATTTATAGGGAAAACATCGCCTCAAGTGAATTGACTTGGTAGTAACTTCAAAATACCTTATAACAATAAAAGATGAACGTATACATTTTACAGCGCCAGTCCAAATTTTCATGTACACATTTCGTGTGTGCTGTTCTTTTTTTAAATAAAAAACACCAAGGCATGTGAAAGGGCATGTCGTGTAGCACGGTTGAACTTTTACCCCATTTGGTGGATGGAAAATGTTTGTTTTTACCCCCTTTCCTAATTTTTGAAAATTAACCGCACGCTTTAACAATCTCTAACTTAGAAAGGGGATATACTTCTATATCCCCTTTTTGCAGTTACTGATTCAATTGGTTTTACGGATTTTTGGTATCAAATTTACTCAAGAAAACATTTCAAGTGAGGTTTTCATTGAGTGACAGTTTTATATTGTAATTTTTTTAACATTTTCCAATTGCTTTTGCGTATTTTAATGAACGCACTAAAATTGATTTTTTAAATTTTTTGTTTTCGGAAAATGCTAAATGGCCTCATCAATTTTAACTTTCATATAAAGCTTGTTTCAAAACTGTCGATATATATTGTTGTGAACAAGCTCGTCACTAACTTAACTACTATTTTTGCATTTTTCAATTATTCTTTTTACATTAGATTAATTAGGAACATTCTGTCGACCGTAGTTGAATCGTGATTATGATAAGTGAAACAACTGTTGTTTACTGTTGAAGAATAGTTAAATAAGAATTCGTATAGTAATAAGCCATTGCTTTTTGGCGAAAAAAAATCTGGTAATACCAAAGCTTGGCTTAATAAATGCCTTAAATGCGTATGACCTACAAATCAACCTACATGCTGCTGCAGAGTCCTTTTACACCAACGACGATAGAACAAGTGAAGACCTCTCATCTCATTCATAAATCCATTTATGTTCACCTCAGGGTAACAACCTCAGAATAACAACTGAACATAGAGGTAGTGAACAAACCACTTCAGCATGGCGTGCTCAAAGTCATCATCTTTTGACACTTCAGACCCAAACATTGCCAACTAACCTGAACATTCTTCCAATGCAACCCATGTTACAAACACTGCTCTGCACTGTCCCATCTCGAAAAACTGTTATACTACACTTCGAATATAGCACAGCAAGTCCGAAAAGCTTCACTACAGTTACCAACAAATAGCGAATTCGATTTTACTGACCAAGCATAAAAGACGCACAAACAAAACAAACGTTTGACAGTCGGAAGTTAGCGTAAACAAATCGCAGGAAAATTACATAGGCGTTGCCAACTCCTCAAAATGTATGTAAGACAGAATTTGCGTTAATGATGAAGAAACATGCAGTAACGCAGTAGAGGTCAACATATCTATTGATTTTGCTGTAATCATTTCTGAACCATCAAAATACCGTCTTTTTTAACGTAGAATCGAATATTTCTGGATACTATACAATTAAAACGATAGTAAACAATTATGATTGCCGTATCTGGTGGTCGATATGACAACGTAAGAAAAGATGTTGGCCTATTAGAATTAGTTGTTACTACCTCTATGTTCAGTTGTTACTCTGAGGTAACAACTGAACATAGAGGTAGTAAACAAACCACTTCAACATGGCGTGCTCAAAGCCATCATCTTTGACACTTCAGCTTCCAAACATTGATCAGCTGTGGCCTCGCAGTGACAGTTCAAATTGTAAACAATGCTGTGTAACGCCAACTAACCTGAAAATTCTTCCAATGCAACCCATGTTACAAACACTGCACTTTTTGAGTTCCATCTCGAAAAACTGTTAAACTACACTCGAATATAGCACAGCAAGTCCGTAAAGCTTCACTACAGTTACCAGCAAATACCAAATTCGATTTTACTGACCAAGCAGAAAAGACGCACAAACAATAAACAAAGCAAACGTTTGACAGTGGAGGGTATGAGGCATTGCCAGCTCCTCAAAATTATGCAAGACTTCAGAATTTGTGTTTATGATGAAGAAATATGCAGTACCGCAGTAGAAGTCAACATATCTACTGATTCTGCTGTAATCATTCCTGAAACATCAAAATACCGTCTTTTTTAACGTAGAATGGAATATTTCTGAATACTATACAATTAAGACGATAGTAAACAATTATGATTGCGATATCTGGAAGTCAATTAGACAACGTAAGGAAAGATATCGGCCTATTAGAATTAGTTGTTTACTACCTCTATGTTAACTTGTTACTCTGAGATGGAAAATGATACGTAGCGCCTAGTACCGGTAATAATTTACTATAAAGCCATGTTGCCAGCTGGTATCTGAGGTGTGATTAGCATTGTAAATTATGAAATTATGTTTAACTTTTCTTATTACATAATGGCTGAGAAATTCGTTGTAGAACGAATTCATTAGATCTTGTGAAATAGCTATGTACAAAAACAAATGTTATTGTAGACCTTTGGTGAATTGTGTCAACTACGTATCAATGTCTGACGAATTTTTTTGTAAACATAAGAGGTCTATCAGAGTTCTGTCGTCGTTGTTTTACACTGAGAGCCAGTGATCAGCAGACTTACTATTACACGTGCCGTAGGTGAAATGGGCGGGAGTCCAAAGGCTCAAAAAAGTGGGTTATGTTACGTCATTTTAGCAAGCCTCCCTTTTTAATATATTGTATACAGGGTGAGTTTTTAGTACCGGCTCGGTCGATAACTCCACTACTGTAGAAGATAGCGAAAAAAGTTGTATGTAAAAGTTGTAGCCACGGATATGCTCCTTGCTCAGAAAATATTTAGATTTATACAGGGTGATCCATAACTACGTGGTGATGCAAACGTGCATTTTTTTAAATGAGACACCCTATATATTATTCCATATTCAAATTGTACTAATGATTTGCGTTCTTATAATATAAGGTATTGTTACATTATACAGGGTATTTCAAAAGTTATGACCATTTTTATATCCAAATCGCGGTCAAATGAACGTACTGTAGTAATGAAAGTAATGAATCAAAAATTGTTGTTTTCTACATAAAAAGATTAAATATCCTCTAGTTTTAAAATCTGCTATAAAAAAGCCCGTGACGCATATTCGTATACAGGGTGATGTAGAATGCAAAATCTAGATTCTCTCTTTTTTTAAATGTAACCCCCAATATTTTATTATACCAAAGAATGCTTTTGATATGCTCCTTCATCTTTGTATAACACTTTTTATGGCTGCATTCATTAGTTTTTGAGATATTTCTATTTTTCTACAAATTTTAAACATACCTCCTATTTGTTTGCTAAGATTTATTTATTTTGAGAAAATACTATCAAATTTTATTTTTGCTTAACAAACAACTAAAATATAAGGCCATAAGAGTACTTGATCAAGTCAAAACACTGAATTAACGAGATAATATAGGTCAAGTGTGCTGAGAAAACAGTTTTATAGACGTCATGCATAATTATCAAGCAGATGTATCAGGTAGGCTATGAAATATTAAACGCCACAGTACAAATAAAACGATTCTTCAATATCTTTCAAACGCATTAGTTTTAGAGTGCCTCCGTTCTGGATATTGCTGTTCATAGTTGATATATTCTAGAGGCAAGTAGACAATTTCTCAAAGATTTTCCTAAATACCCTCAATGGAAAAATTAATTTTTAAAGGTGGTTTTTCACACAGTACGGAATTATTGAGCAGGTTATGAAAACTGTCGATTTTTCAAAGCCTACCTGATAAATCTGCTTGACAATTATGCATCACGCCTACAAAATTGTTTCCTCAGCATTCTTGACTTTATTATCTCGATGATTTAGGGTTTTGACTTCATCAAATGGCATTATGACCTTATAATTTAGTTGTTCGTTAAACAAAAAACAAATTTGATAGTACTTTCTCAAAATGAATGAATTTCAGTACACAAATATAAGCTGTATTTCAAATTTATCGAAAAATCGAAATATCTCGGAAAATGATGGACCTAGGTACAACAAGTGCTACAAAGATGAAAGAGCAAATTAAAAGCAATTCTTTGGGATAATAAAATATTGGGGGTTACATTAAAAAAAAGAGAAAATCTGGATTTTGCATCCAACATCACCCTGTATACGAGTATGCGTCACGGGCTTTTTTTATAGCCGATTTTAAAACTAGAAGATATTTTTAATCTTCGCATGTAAAGAAAATAATTTTTGATTCATTACTTTTGGATATACAGTACGTTCATTTGACCGCGATTTGGATATAAAAATGGTCGTAACCTTTGAAATACCCTGTATAATGTAACAATACCCTATATTGGAAGAACTGAAATCATTAGTAGAATTTGAATATGGAATAATACATAGGATGTCTCATTTAAAAAATGCAGGTTTGCATCACCACGTAGTTATGGATCACCCTGTATAAATCTACATATTTTCTGAGCAAGGAGCATACCCGTGGCTACAACTTTTGTAAACAAGTTTTTTTGCTATCTTCTACAGTAGTGGAGTTATCGACCGAGCCGGTACTAAAAACTCACCCTGTATATCTTTGGCAATGGCAGATAGCCCGATTGCTAATGTGTTTTTTGAAATTTCAAAAGTTGAAAATTTTATGAAAACTTACGTTATTTTAGCAAGGATGAAAATGAAATATGTTATTCACATTATCAATATAAATGTCGTTTTTGAATGGCACACCCCTAGGCGGGTCCCAACATACTGGCAGACGCTATAATTTCTCTCTGCCATGCTAAGTAAACAGAGTGAAAAGTGAATTAAACATATATCATAGCTTACTTGATCTAAGACAGCTTAGCGAGTTTCAGTTTTCAAACCGTCAACCTCCAAAAACATTCGGACGGATCCACGTTCACAAGTCTTGAGTGAATTTAATGCCAAATAAACGTGTCTGAAGTGATTGGTCTCTTTAAATGTGCTCATTGGTTGGTGGCCTGTTACATGTTTTACCTGGTTCATTGTATACTAGCTTTGGATGTACTGTAAATAATGGTGCACAGGTAACGTTATTGCTATCACGTTGAAGTGAGTTATCCAACTGCAAAGGTTCATGCGAGTTCTGTGTATACTAGGGCCCATCTATATAACATTTGTTTACATTCTTTTGCGGTATACAACAGGTCCCGCTTAGTACGGGGGCACGGCTCAACAAACAATCAGCTGTCTTACTCACGAACCCTTTGCGCATCGAGATTTTGGGTTAAGGGCCCCACAGACATCGTTCTTTTTCATCAGGCTTGTACGACGTGCCAACCGATGTCGGTTAAACCGAAGAAAAAACGTTCTAAATGGGTGAAACAGCGGCTTTTACTAAGAGGCCAACCCTCCTATATAAATCTATTAGAAGAATTGCGTCTGGAACCAGGCGATTGGTACAATTATTTTAGGATGGATGAAGAAACATACTTAGAATTACTTAAATCAGTAGCACTTCTAATAAAAAACAGGATATTTGGATGGGACAAAGTATTTCCCCTCATGAACGTCTGACAGCTACATTGAGATTCCTTGCTACGGGTAGAAGCTACGAGGATTTGAAATTTTCAGTTGCGATATCCCCCGAAGCTTTACAAATTATACCTGAAACCAGAACGACACTGCAAAATCCCGTTGTGATTGCACGATGAACGGCCACACATGTACCGAGTTGCACGATGGCGTTCGAAACCGACGGGTAAAATCAAGCTCGGACAGATTTTTTGGAACGACGGTCAACACGACGGTTTTTCGGCACACACGGACCGAAATGAGTGTGATCGGTTGGTACGTCGTGCAAACCTGATGAAAAAGAACGATGTCTGTGGGGCCCTTTAGTTCTGCTGCGTCGGCAAAAAGCGCCAAAGCTGGTCATTTGCTTGGCTCTCTACCGCTTTGTTTCCAAAAATCGGTCGTTGTGCAACCAGGTACCTCGCATTTAGCACAACACCTATACAGGGTGTGTCCCTGAATTTCCTTGACATGATATTCTCGTAAAAAAAATAGTTCAAACCAAAACTGAGTGGAATTTTTGAAGGTACTATAGGGTCTATCATACCATGCTTTCATAACATTTTTTTTGTGTATGTCAACCCTTAAAACTCACCCCCAACTTTTTTTTACTAAATAGCACCCCATAAGCTTTCTTACATAAATGATATTATTTTATTTAAAATCTTGAGATGCCTTTGATTTTATACGTAAACTTATTTTTTGCGCGAAATCAGCAGCTTAATATAAATAAAATAAGAATTTGTTTGACGCATTTTTTAGACGGCATTTTATAACGTTTCGGGGGGGGGCTCCCCTAACTACATGGGTTTCAAAGGGTATTCGATACATACTTTCGAAAACAAATATTTTTTTGTCCTTATTTATTACGAAAATATCACGCTTCAAAAAAATCTTTATTTTTTTATCTTATGCTTACGAAAAAATTGGTTTTTGTGAAATAAAGGCATTTAAAGATTTTAAATAAATAGTGACCACATTTATGTAGGAAAAGCTGTGGGGTGACTTTTGAAAAAAAAGTTGGGCGTGAGTTTTAGGGGTTGAAGTACAAAAAAAATGTTTTGAAAGCATGGTATGATAGACCCTATAGTACGAGGGCTGCTCTATACCTCCGTCAATCCACCAGTACGCAGACAGCTGTTTCACGCTTATTAGCGATCATCAGTGCGCATAGGTCGATTGACGGAAATAGAGAGCATCAATTTTTCCATGTTTAATAAACATGTGAAACGTGTGCGAGCAGACAGAAAGAATTCTGCCGGTGCGCCATCTAGTACCCGAAGGTAACGGCAAACCAAGGAAATCTCTGCCTAGCAGCAGTAGACCTCTTGGTGGGACGCCAAGGTGCATCCGCTTGGCCACTAGAGAGCGCGGGTTCTATACGCCGCTGCGTATGAAAGCCGATATACGAGGGCTGCTCTATACCTCCGTCAATCCACCAGTACGCAGACAGCTGTTTCACGCTTATTAGCGATCATCAGTGCGCCATAGGTCGATTGACGGAAATAGAGAGCATCAATTTTTCCATGTTTAATAAACATGTGAAATATGTGCGAGCAGACAGAAAGAATTCTGCCGGTGCGCCATCTAGTACCCGAAGGTAACGGCAAACCAAGGAAATCTCTGCCTAGCAGCAGTAGACTTCTTGGTGGGACGCCAAGGTGCGTCCGCTTGGCCACTAGAGAGCGCGGGTTCTATACGCCGCTGCGTATGAAAGCCGATATACGAGGGCTGCTCTATACCTCCGTCAATCCACCAGTACGCAGACAGCTATTTCACCCGCGCTCTCTAGTGGCCAAGCGGATGCACCTTGGCGTCCCACCAAGAAGTCTACTGCTGCTAGGCAGAGATTTCCTTGGTTTGCCGTTACCTTCGGGTACTAGATTGCGCACCGGCAGAATTCTTTCTGTCTGCTCGCAGACCCTATAGTGCTTTTTTCACTCAGTTTTCGTTTGAACTTTTTCTTGTTACGAGAATATCACGTGTCAAGGAAATTTAGGGACACCCTGTATATCCGGCGTTTGTACGAGTACCGAAAATTTCAGAAAAAAAATTAACCGCCTCCTATGCCTTTGGCATTGGAAGTAAAAGTCAGATCTCCACCCCAAGCCTCTGTGATACGCACCTGATTAGGGATAACCGGAGAAAGAGGTCATAAAGGCAAGATAGATGCCTTTTTAGTGTTGGTCTTTAGGGGTCGGAAAGGTTCCGGGTCACAGCGGAGTGGAAGGCAATGTATTGGCCGACGCACTAGCAAAAGGAGGAACTAAATCTGTTCATAGGGCCAGAACCATTCGCGGGCATTGCAAAAAGCACCGCTAAAAAGACCATCTCGGACTGGGCAGTGAGGAAAGCACTCCTGAAGTGGCGAGTTACACCAGGGCTACTGCACTCGAAGGCGTTTATAGGATACCCCTCGAGTCAGCCCCCCCCCCCGAGGATCATGGAATGTAATAGGTATGACTTCCGCATTCTGGTCGGTCTGCTGACGGGACATGGTCGTCTAAGGTACCATATGCGGAAGTTGGGTCTTGAACAAACTTCAGACTGTCGCTTCTGCTACGTGGAGGACGAATCAGCGGAGCATATTCTTTGCTCCTGTCCAGTACTGGATGATGCTTGGTTCCAGACATTCGGATTTGCCCTACTGGAACCTCATGACTTGAAGGAAGTGTCACCCTTCACGTTGATCGCCTTCGTAAAGAGGTGCGGACTGTACCGTGAACTCTAAAAAGGCGTGAGCCACAATAGACACAATTGAGTCGCAGTGGAAGGAGGCTGCTCTGCCCCACTCACTTTCAACCTAACCTAACCTAGGGGTCGGCAAAAAATGTCGAAGGAGTCTGCCTTCCTGGCTTCGCCTTCCCTTCACTACTACTAATACTGTAAAGGGTAACGAAATGGCGGATCATCTGGCTAGGATGGGATCCGGCAACAGTTTTGTGGGCCCGGAACCAGCCTTAGGACTGTCTGCAAACTTGATTAGGAAAACAACTGGAGAGTGGATCCAGAATCAACACTCTCTGAGATGGAACAACATCTCTTGTCATCTCCGTCAGGCTCGGGAGCTATTAGCAGGGCCTGCAGAGAGAATAGGACGATTTTGTCTCTCTCTGGATAGGAGTAACTTGAGATTGCTAGTAGGCTTATTAACGGGTCACAACACCTTCAGGCGTCACTTGTTTGTGATGAGGGTGGTCAACGACCCAACGCGCACGTGGTGTGGTGAAGAGGAAGAATCCTCGGCACACATTTTGTGTCGCTGTGAAACCCTGGGTTATCACAGGCAGACTATGCTGGGCTCAAGAACCATGGAACCAATAGACATAAAACGGATAGGACCTAACAATGTACTTGCCTTTGCCAAAAGGGCAGGTCTTAGGAACTAGCGCGGATAGAGGCTCAAAAGGGCCCATCGTGTGGCCTATGCACCAGCCACATTCCGTGCTGGATAGCCTCTGGTCCTTATTCATTCATTCATACTACCGATGCTTCAAAATTTTTAAATATTTTTAAAAATGAGGCCAAAGCGGTAACCCGGTAACTATGCAAAACGAGAATGTGATGATAATGATATCAAAACAGACTTTTAGATGATAAAGCGTAAAAAACTTGTATGCAATGGAACCCCAAAATAAAACTTTTTTTTTTGAATTGATTGAGAGATGTGTCAAGTCGCAGCCTTTGCAGTAGGGTGACTCTAAATTGATGTTATTCACTCTGAGAGTAGACTAGCGGCCCTTCAGGCGTTTTCTGTGTCTTTGTCCGGAAATATCGGAGGTGTGACGAAAGGTAAAATTGCAGGAGGTATCCAACCAAGTGGTACAAAGTAGCAGGCCACAATATATGTCCACTAGCACAGATACTGGTAGCGCTGATGGAGATTCACATGTTGGCCAACATTTTCATCTGCAAAACGATTTGCAACCTGGTGAGCTTTTTCATGATCACATTTTCGATACAGGCTGTCAAACTACGACATATTTAAAACTAACACTACACAGAGAGCAGGCGACAGAAAAGATCTGCTGTGCGCCATCTGGTACCCGAACGTAACGGCAAACCAAAGAAAATCGCTGCTAAACAGCAGCAGTCTGCTTGGTGGAACGCCACGGCGCGTCCGCTTGGCCTGACCAGAAGAGCGCGGTTCTACAGGGTGTCCAGTTAGTGTGTAATTCTTCGATATCTCGCAAGGTATACCTGATGGAAGAAAATGTCAAATACAAAAGTTATTTGGTTACTTGAGACGCATATTCTAAAAATGTTTTGAAATATATAGGGTGTTGCGGGAAAGTAGGATAGTGATCAACTTGATTTTTTATATGGAACTATAACTTTTTCTTAAATTCTTCTAGTTTTTATCGTTGATCTCTATTCAACCCTAAAATATTTTTGGGATCGATTGCGACGTTGCCAAGTTATAATTTATTTTCTATTAATTTCCGGATTTGCAAAGTCGCAAGTAATACGTCCAAATTGATATATTCCTTTAACTTTTCTCAATCATATTATACAGTGAGTTAGTCGAATATTAAGTGGATATTATTTTGGATGTTACCAGCAATTTGTATCTACAGGGTGTTTTTGGTAGAATTTTAAATTACGGCAACTTGAAGGTCATTTTACTTTGTTTTTTTAAATATAATACCCTGTATTTTTTATTTTAAATTGAAATATCTATTAATACCCTATCTCGCCTGGTAATATTTTTTTTCGCGTTTGCGGCGTTGCCAAGTTGTAAATTATATTTCCAAATTTTTAAACAAATATCTCCGATTTTAATTTATTTTAAATACTACTTATTACTACTACTTATTTTTATTGCAATGAATTGCGCATATCGAATTTCGTAAGATCTCACAATTTCAAAATTTTGTTTCTATTAATTACTGAGATATGGCAACACCGCTTTTTCAGTAAACTGCCACAGCTGGAATGGTGAAATTCAATACTTGGGGGTTTTTGAACATACAGAATTCAAAAATGGTAACACCAGTGTTGTCAGATTTACCACTTTTATGTTAGACTTCATAAATTGGGCATTCCATTCAAAATTATGACGTTAAATTGGTAAATCTGACAACACTGACGTTAGTGTTTTTGAATTCTGTATGTTCAAAAACCCCTAGTATTGAATTTCACCTCTTCAGCTGTGGCAGTTTTGGAAATATTTAAGCGTTTCGGTACCGTTTACTGATATTTGTTTAAAAATTTGGAAAAATAATTTATAACTTAGCAACGCCGCAAACGCAAAAAAATATTACAAGGCGAGATATGGTATTAGTAGATATTTCGATTTAAAATAAAAAATACAGGGTGTTACATTTAAAAAAAACAAAGTAAAATGGCCTTCAAGTTGCCGTAATTTAAAATTATGCCAAAAACACCCTGTAGATACAAATTGCTGGTAACATCCAAAATAATATCCACTTAATATTCAAGTAACTCGCTGTATAATATTATTGAGAAAAGTTAAAGGAATATATCAATTTGGACGTATTACTTGCGACCTTGCAAAAATATTTTAGGGTTGAATAGAGATCAATGATGGAAACTAGAAGAATTTAAGAAAAAAATATAGTTCTATATAAAAAAATCAAGTTGATCACTATCCTACTTTCCTGCAACACCCTGTATATTTAAAAATATTTTTAGAATATGCGTCTTAAGTAACCAAATAACTTTTGTATTTGACATTTTCTTCTATCAGGTGTACCTTGCGAGATATCGAAGAATTACACACTAACTGGACACCCTGTATAGTGTATATGCTGCTGCATATGAGAGTCGCTATACGAGGGTTGCTCTAGACCTCCGTCAACCCACCAGTATTAGTATTATTAGCGCTAATAAGCGTGAAACTGCTGTCTGCGTACTGGTGGATTGACGGAGGTATAGAGCAACCCTTGTATAACACTACACAGTATTTTTAAAATAGGCATAAATAATAATGAACGAAAAATACTAGAATTATTGTGAAAAAAACGTCGGACGCTGGATTTACGAATAATTTTTTTTTATAACTGAGCAAACCGCGCAGGCAGAGCCTAAATACCAGAGTACCGCGGCTGCTGTGAAAGGGTTCTGTTAGGGGAAGTTTGTTCACGCGAGATTTGAATGGGCCAATACCCGCAGGCCCAATAAATACATCTTCTGGCAGTCCATTCCAAGCCTTGGACACCCTGGGAATAAATATGCGGTTGTACCGCTCAGTTCTTGATGTATGAAGAACGACCGTCTTAGGATGAGATGCAGCGGTCGCACGGGTACATCTGATAGGAGCAGTGAGCGGCGGAACGATAGAGGATAGCTCAGAGGAGCAGATTCCGTTGGAATATCGGTAGAAGAGTGAGAGGTCCCCAACAACACGCCGGTGAGAAAGTGACTGAAGGTGGCGCGTTAAGGCCGGATCGCCAATTAGTCGAATTGCCCTTCTCTGGACGGCATCTAGTATAGACAGGCTAGTAGGGGCAGCAGCTCCCCAGACATGAGAGCAATACTCCAGGCAAGGTCTTATCGGGGCTTTATATAGCGTGAGGAGGTTACATGGTGGGAAATACTTTCTGGCTCTAAATAGGTACCCAAGCTCTTTACCAGTAGCTGTTGCAATTAACGCGACGTGTTCGTGCCAGATCAGATTTTCTATGATGTTGACTCCTAACAGCTTGAATGAGTGACTTCTTGGCAGAGCCTGGTTGTTCATTAGAACCTGGTGTTGGCTTGGGCACTTCTTGTTTGATAGCGTACAATACTGGGTCTTGGAGGCATTCAATTTAACCATATTCTTAAGCTCCCAAGCGGTAATGGTATCGAGATCCTTTGAAAGTGAAGCTGTCACTGCCAGTCTTCTGCGTTCCAGCTCGACCACAGAGATCGGTCTATTGCTCCTGATGCCTGCATGCAGCGTACTGTCATCCGCAAAACTGTGGATTGGGTTTGTAGTGCTAGAGAGTAGATCATTAACATGAAGCAGAAACAATACCAATCCCCGGAACCCCGGCATTGATGCTATGGAAAGAATAGGAAAAGCCGTCTACCATGACAGAGATTTTCCGACCTGCGAGGAAGTCTGCGAGCCAACCGCAAAGCTTAACAGGGAGCCCATAAGACGGGAGCTTGTTTAGGAGAGCTGCATGCCACAGTTGATCGAATGCCTTTGAAATATCGAGAGCAACGACGTGAGCCTCGTCAAATGACTGGATAAGTTTGCTCCACACATGTGTGATGTAAGCCAGGATATCTCCAGTTGATCTTTGGTGTCGGAATCCATACTGTCTGTCGTTGATTAAGTGGTGGAGCTCTAGGTATTTAATGACCTCTTGGGCGACGCATCTGTCCATCACTTTACTGATTACAGAAAGCAGAGCTATAGGTCTGTAGTTGGTCGGATCAGTTTTGGATGTGGCATAAACCGTAATTTCATCACAATCCAAGCAGCGGTTACTGAGATCAAGCGGCTAGAAAAACGCCAATAGACAAACAGACCACCGGTAATGAGTGGCATGGTAGATATCATAAAATACCCAAAAATTATATCGTATTATCTCAAAATTTAAAATTTCCGCGATCACAATACTCCTCTCACCTATCGGTATGGGAAGTAAAATGTATTATTTGCCAACGCAAGTGTGGGGGACAAACTTAACATAGACAGAACGAATATTCGAGTGTTTTGATGTGTTTTCTAGCTAAACAATTCGTGTGTTCGTACTGTAAGCACGGCTCAACGAACAATCAGCTGTCTTACTCAGTGGTGGTTCCTTTGTGATGACATGTTGCAAATATCTGACGTCAGCGACGCCATTTTGGGATAGTTTCATTCAAAATGACAGGGGCGGAGTAGAAAAAAGTGTTGTCAGTACAAAAAGGCATAATTAAGGAATATAGTGAGGTGGAGGAAATTTGATTATCATCATCATAGTCTTAACAAACATGTTGTGAACTCGTAAAATGTATTAAGTCGGAGCTAGAGTATTGCCGACACGAATATTATCAATAGTTTTGAGAACTGTAGCTCAGCATCGTTCGCGATTTACTGTCAGTTCAGTGGTGCTCTTGATACTCATATCTAGCAACTGTTTCGTCGTATCCACCCAGCGTGCAGGGGAACGGCCACGGCGCCGCCCACTCGGGGCGTCACCCTGAACTACAAGTTTCTCCACATTATCGCTTCTGTGAATATGTCCGAAGAATGTAAGCATTTTCATCGAAACAGTGGAGGATAGTCTCTTTGGATTACCGAGCTCATCCAGTATGGAAACATTAGTTCGATGGGCGGTATAAGGAATTCTCAGCATTCTCCTCCACGTCCACATTTCAAAAGCATCTATGCGAGCTCGATCTGCCTTTTTAACAGTCCCAAGTTTCCGAGGCATACAAAAATATGAAGAACACAAGAGACTGAACCAGTGACGTTCTGGTAGATTTAGTGATGTTATGGTCACGCCATATTTTAGTAAGCTTTGTCATGACCACCCGTGCCTGTTGAATGCGCCGTCGAATCTCATTCTTACAGCTTCCTGAATTGTCGGATCAAAGAACCGAGGTACACAAAACTTTGAACTACCTCACAACGGCCTATTGACTTTACTTCTCGATGATTGTCATGCTCTCTATCTACGATAATAACCTTGCTGCACTGTGTTGTTCTAAAACGTTCAATAGAGCTACTAGTTCTTCCTGAGAAGCAGCAATAAAGGTTGTATCGTCAGCAAATCTTAAGTTAGATATTTTGCTTCCGCCAATAGTTATACAGCCATTCCAGTTGTCCAATACCTGTCTCATCACAAATTCAGAGTAAATGTTAAATAACACCGGATATAATACGCATCCCTGACGAACTCCTTTACGGGTTGCTGTTTGACCAGACAGGTTACCATCAATTCTTACACGAGCTGAGCTAGAGCTGATTAAACCATCACTCCACAGTATATTCTACTACGATTTCCTATGATAAAACTTACAAAAACCAAAGCTTTGAATAAAGTTTCATTCCTTAGTCTTTGAAAATCGCTGTAATTGCCATTACTTCAACTGTACTGATAAAAGTTAATTCTTACCTTGAGGGATCTTTAGTGAACTTGGTTTTACAGGGTTTCAAGTGTGTAACTCTTCGATATCTCGCAAGGTATACCTGATAGAAGAAAATGTCAAATACAAAAGTTATTTGGTTACTTAAGACGCATATTCTAAAAATATTTGGAAATATACAGGATGTTGCAGGAAAGTAGGAATGTGATCAACTTGATTTTTTTATATAGAACTATAACTTTTTCTTAAATTCTTTTAGTTTCCATCATTGAGCTCAGATACATAAATTTGCGAAAATGGTGGGAGAGATCTCAGTTATCATAGCGACAATTATTAAATATGGTGAAAGAGCTCTCTAAAGGATTGAGCGATTCTACAGGGTGTCCAGTTAGTGTGTAATTCTTCGATATCTCGAAAGGTATACCTGATAGAAGAAAATGTCAAATACAAAAGTTATTTGGTTACTTAAGGCGCATATCCTAAAAATATTTTGAAATATACAGGGTGTTGCGGAAAAGTAGGATAGTGATCAACTTGATTTTTTTATATTCTGTATATTCAAAAACCCCCAAGTGTTGAATTTCACCATTCCAGCTGTGGCAGTTTTGGAAATGTTTAAGCGTTCCGGTACTGTTTTCTGAAAAAGCGGTGTTGCCGTATCTCAGTAATTAACAGAAACAAAATTTTGAAATTGTGAGATCTTACTAATTTTGTCTTGAGCAATTCATTGCAAAAAAATATGTAGAGGATTCTATTTAAAATAAATTAAAATCGAAGATATTTGTCTAAAAATTTGGAAAAATAATTTATAACGTGGCAACGCCGCAAACGCGAAAAAAATATTACAAGGCGAGATAGGTATTAGTAGATATTTCGATTAAAATAAAACATACAGGGTGTTACATTTAAAAAAACAAAGTAAAATGACCTTCAAATTGCAGTAATTTAAAATTCTGCCAAAAACACCCTGTAGATACAAATTGTTTGTAACATCCAAAATACACTTAATACTCAAGTAATTCGCTGTATAATATTATTGAGAAAGGTTGAAGGTATATATCAATTTGGACGTATTACTTGCGACCTTGCAAATCCGGAAATTAATAGAAAATAAATTATAACTTGGCAACATCGCAATCGATCCCAAAAATTATTTAGGGTTGAATAGAGATCGATGTTGGAAACTAGAAGAATTTAAGAAAAGGTTATAGTTTCATATAAAAAAATCAAGTTGATCACTATCCTACTTTCCAGCAACACCCTGTATATTTCAAAATATTTTTAGAATATGCGTCTGAAGCAACCAAATAACTTTTGTATGTGACATTTTCTTCTATCAGGTTTACCTTGCAAGATATCGAAGAACTACACACTAAATGGACATGTCCAGCTATTAATTTTCCTGTTTCTATATCCATATTTTGTTCACTTATCCATACACAAAATACTACGACTAAACAGCAAACGAAACAAAGCTAATTATGATGACAAGCTATTCAAAAGTCCGTAGCAAAAAGCAAAACTCCTCGAATGACAGCTCTTTTATTAGTGACGCTACCACTGTCATTACGTCTCGCTAAACATGAAACCTAGATAGCCATGACCCTGCCGTGCCGCCGCTGTTGAAATTAGAACAAATCTAACCCAAAATGGCGATGCGCAAAAGGATCGGCGCAAAGCATCCCCAAACCTTGAGAATGACAGTTGATTGTTTGTTGACCCGTGCTATAAGCCTCTCTTAATGTAATACAACTAGATTATGAAGCATTAGTATGAAATTACCGTAGTTTGACAGCTGTAGAGGTAAACACGATCATAAAGAGTGGTATCTGAAAGTAGCTTATATAGAAGGTGTGAGGCAAACACGACCGGTTTGCGATGAAAATCCATTTGGGACCAATGGCACAGTATTCAGACTACAGTTCCTCGGCTCAGTCGAAATAGATGAGGAAGGGGGTAGAAAAAGGCGAAAAAGACTAAAGAAAAACATGGTGGAAGTAGCTGTCACTAAGATCAAGGTCGGTCTTTGCCGTTCTTCTTTGAATGTGTACTACCAATTTGTTACACAGGGACACAACATTTGTTCCTACTAGTAGAACTTTGTGTCAACCAAAATACAGGGTGACCGACAGGAACCGGACGTTTTTTAAATGGTTAGTGTAACGTCGCTAGCAGTGGTAGGGAGGTGATTCAGGTATCAGTCGCCTTGCAGTATAATGCCATTTTAGTAGCTATGGAGCAGTGGACCGTAGAGCACCGTATGTTCGCTTATGACGCGTATGTTAGCAAGGCGACTGATACCTGAATCCCCTCCCTACCACCGCTAGCGACGTTATACTAACCATTTGAAAAACGTCTGGTTTCCGTCGGTCACCCTGTAGTATCGCACAAAAAGTTCAATCCAAAACGTCAATTTTCTGAAACCGTGACAGGGAAATGATAAATAGTGTATCCTGTATTGGAGGGAGGGATATCTGCCAAGACCTCTTTACACTAAGGGCCCATTGGGCACCTTCAGGCACGTATCCAGGATTTAGTTTTGGGGGAGTCCAGATTAGGGTTGGCACCTTTTAAGTTTGCTTAACTCGGACTTATCAGCAAACGTTTTTTTTTTGGAGGGGGGGGGTCCGGAACCCCTAGATCTCCCCTGAATACGTGCCTGGGCACCTGGTCTCAACCTAGTGAGAAAGGTGGTGATGCGTCTCAGGGAGGAAGGCCTGTTCAATTTTAATTGTAGAGGTGTTTCCTTAACTGACACAGTCTAATAACAGCACCAGTCGCATTTCTGAGGTGTTACCTGGGCATGACCAGGTAGTATTTAGCTACAGGGTAGCTACCAAGTTCCTTAGCAGTTGTGCAGTCGTATGTGTCATCCCACGTGGTCTCAAAGGCCCTGTGGGTGAACTCTTTCAGCAGCCTTGTCATAGCTTCGGAGAATAAAACAAAGAGGCTCGGAGCCCAAGATCTGTGAGTCACTATTTATCATTTCTGAACCGTGGTATACAGGGTGTCCCAGCATGAAATGCACAAACTAAACTGGGTGAAGCTAGACCACAATTGATCGATTAATAAATATTTAAAAAAAACTGTTTGCCTAATAATTCTGTTAAGCGGATGAAAAATATAGCCAAAAAAGTGAGTGAATATAGATTTTCAAGGAAATACCCCCCATAACCATACTTTTTTGATGTTAAGTCGAAGCCTCTCATTGACAGTTCTTGGTCATCATTCAAGTACAGACCCTTTTTTTCTTCCAGGAAAACACACACCGACGCCTCAATGTAACATTGAAACGTCATACAGAAAATCTTGTGCTAGAGATAGAACGTTGTAGTTTTCCTTAAAAATCAAAATATAGTTAAAAAAAGTGTAAGCGACATTTCTCAAAACCTTGAATTGAAGTGTCGGAGTAAGCGACGATTTTGTGCAAGACGTTATATTGAAGCGCCTTAGCAAGTATGGTATGGGGGGCACTTCCTTGTAAATCTTAATTTAGCTAAAAAAAATGAAGTCAAGTTGATTGACTCAGTACTTCCCACACATTACGGTGATACCAGTTTATTATTTTCCTATATAGCATGAAGCTTTAGTCTGAGATCCCCTTGCAACCAAATCATCGCCCCAAAAAAGGTAGAAAACGGTCAGGAACCCCTTAAACATCTAAAAACGAAGTTTGACCTGTTACACATACGCGTTTTCCATCCTCACCACAGTAATAATAATGTGTCAACATTCTATTAGAATCAATTTAATAGTTTCCATGTTACAAAATACAAAATGTATGTATACAGTCTCTTAGTAATAGGTAAGGCAATGTTCAAATGGACCTAAAAAGCTGATTTATCTCGTTAGGTCTTCCTTCACAGGTCAGTGGGCGGCCTATTTTCAATACAGCAAATTTTTCATTTTTTCAACCCCCCACCCCCCAACTACCCCAATTTCACCCCCACCCAAAAAAACTCAGAAAATGATCAGGAACCTCTAAAACACTTAAAAACGAAGTTTGAGCTGTTTTTATATTTTTACTTTTTTCATTATTTCTGCGCCGCCACTTGCACGATTTATAAAAACCATACGCATTTTCCATCCTCGCCACGGTAGTAATACTGTGTCAAAATGTCATTAAAATCAATTCAACAGTTTCTTTGTTACATAATATAGAACGATCTAAAGCTATACTCGTATGTTTACACCAGAAAAAATTCTAAGTCCTTTGGTTTCTGTGATAGGCAATGTTCGGATGGACCTAAAAAAGTTATTTATGTCACAGGTCAGTGGACAGTATATTATGAAAGGAACAAATTTTTCAATTTTACAACCCCCTACCCACCAACCACCGCAATTTCACCCCTACCAAAAAAAGTAGAAAATGATCAGGAACCCCTCAAACGCCTAAAAACGAAGTTTGAGGCATATTTAAAATTTTTCGTTTTTTGCTAATTACTCCGCCGCCCATGCACCGATTTTCAAAATTATAGGAACATTACCTATTACGACACCACAGCATATCGCTGCCCAAATTTCATAAAAATCCATCCAGCCGTTACTGAGATTACGTGGCTAGAAAAACGCGTACAGGTAGACAGACAGACCGACAGACAGACAGACCGACCGACGGAAATGAGTGACGTGGATTTTCGTTATGTAGACATCATAAAAGTCCAAAAAACGTATTATCTCAAAATCGAAAATTTTCGCGATCACAAATACTCACCTCACCTATCGGTGTAGGAAGTAAAAGGTCCAACATTTCTAAAAAACAATTTTTTTGATGTTCACATCCTTTTTTGGCGGACTTTTCATCTGCTATGCAGCATCTATTATTACTCATTATTTCTGTTTTTATTACAACGAACGCAATGTTTCAAATGTTATGATCATTTAAAATAAAAAGGACAAAAAAAATAAGCTGTCAATATGATGCAAACAGTTGTTTTGAGATTTTTTTTAAATACTTCGATAAATAGTGGTTCAGTTTCACCCAGTTTGGTTTGTGCACTTTATGCTGGAACACCCTGTATATAAATTCCTTCTGACATTGTTATGATAAGAGATAGATGCCAGTGCGCTTGTAGGTATGATTATTTACTTTATGATAATTTTTTAATGCAAGAAGTGTTTTTATAGTTCAGAGTTGCCGCTATTTGTAAAAATTTGCTTTCATCAGTCATCTTCGTGAATATTATCTCATCATTATCGTTGTATTTTTTTTCTGAATCAAGCACAAATGTAAAATTTCATATCATATACTGAGCAGTGCAAATGTACATTATCAAAATGAATATTCGTGACTAACTCTAAACATATATACAAGGTGAGTCAAGTTCAACGCCTCGGACTATTATGACCAAACGATGTCTCTTCAAAAGAATTACTATGTGAGAATATGTTTCTCAAGACAGACTACATTTTAAAAATAATGACTTATACAAGATTTCTAATAAAAGCGTGGCATATTAAGGTTTTTTTAATGGAACACCTTGTATATTATTGCATATTTAGAATCCTGGGTCAATTCTAGTGTGACTTTATGTATCACACATGAGACTTGAAACAAACCGTTTTGGTGCAAATCACCATTTTTTGTATTAATAGATGTAAGAAAAAAAATGTAGCAGTTGCTATAAAATTAGAAGGCTGTTACTCCGCCACGTGACTAAGCATGAAATGCGTCAGCTTAGGTTAGACGGTGAAATTTGTACTTGGATAAATCGGTCGATTAAGGTTCAATCACAGGTAAGTTGATTTTTTCAAATGGGAATGCCTATTTTTTATACCTTCGAAAGTAAAATTTGATAATCTGTCTAATGATATGTTTACCTAGATATACCTATAAACAACCTAGCAGGCCATGAAATATAAACAAAAAGTTGTACAGATGGAAGAAAACAACTAACTTCTCAGAAATATACAAACGGCTAGAGTAGAGAGGCAATATTATAAAAATTACTTACAACAAATCAACTCTAACCAGAAACAACATCGGTAGCTTTATCTAAGGTCAAAGAGAAGCTGGAGTACTACAGAAATGGATATTTTTCACAGCCTACTGGCTACTGCAATATACTAGAGATTGACAATTTCAAAAACCATTAAAATTTTTAAAGTAAAAGGAAAACTACCAGGGAATGTCGCTGGCAGTTTAATATCCTCAGAATTTAATTTCGCATCTAATGATATAAAAATCAAGTCAAAATTAACGATACCTCTGACTGGAGTTATGCAAATTCTTCAGTACGTTATCAATATCGCAGAAAATGAAGAATTAAATTAAACTGTTCAAAATTATAAAATGTAATTTGCCTGGCAGAAAATTAAAATTTGATCTGTCAGTATTCCTTTTTCGCGACCTTGCTAATAGGTGCTGAAAAATTTGAAGGGTTCCAGTCAGGGTCGTCACTATTTCTGACATCGACGGATATTACTACTCTTTTTATATCATTAAATGTGGAATTTTGTTTTGGACATATTAAGCAGCCAGTAACATTCACTAGTAAGTTTCCTATCATTTCAAAATCTTAAATGGTTATGGAAACTGTCGACCTCTAGGTCTCAGTAGATAGTATGCTGTAAAAAATATCCATTTCTGTCGTACTCCAGCTTCTCCTTGACCTTGGATATTTTAAGGTTTCTGGTTAGAGTTGATGTTTTTTATTTCTCTGTCATCGGCATCGGCTGCTCTGGTCATTAGCCTCGTGTTTTGTGTGGGCTTTATTTTTGTTTCCCGGCGCCACTCTAGCCAACCAGTGAAGGCTCAGGTGGAGCTTTTTTATGGATATTTATTTTTGATTGTTTGTATCTTGCTGCTAAGTTGGTTGTTTTCTTCCACCTGAACAGATTTTGTTCATATTTCATAGCCTGCTATGTTGTTTACATGACATGTAGTAAAATTGAGAGACACCGGTTTGATTGAAAATTTGAAATTAAATGAAAACTACCAATTTTGACATTCGATCGTATAAAAGAGTTAGGCATTCCCATTTGAAAAAATCAACTCTGCGATTGAATATTAATCAATCAACCGATTTCTCCAAGTACAAAAATAATACAACTTTTATCGTCCAACCTAAGCTGTCGCGATGCTTATTCACATGGCAATCATCATCATAGTCACAATGTCTTAACAGACATTTTGTGAACTCGTAAAATGCATTAGGTCGGAGCTAGAGTATTGCCGACACGAATATTATCAATAGTTTTGAGAACTGTAGCTCGCCAGCGTTCGGGATTTACTGTCAGTTCAGTGGCGCTCTTGATACTCATATCTAGCAACTGTTTCGTCGTATCCACCCAGCGTGTAGGGGAACGGCCACGGCGCCGCCTACTTGGGGCGTGACCCTGAACTACAAGTTTCTCCATATTATCGCTTCTACGAATATGTCCGAAGAATGTAAGCATTCTCATCGACACAATGGAGGATCGTCTCTTTGGATTATCGAGCTCATCCAGTATGGAAATATTAGTTCGATGGGCGGTATAAGGAATTCTCAGCATTCTCCTCCACGTCCACATTTCAAAAGCATCTATGCGAGCTCGATCTGCCTTTTTAACAGTCCAAGTTCCGAGGCATACAAAAATATGGAGAACACAAGAGACTGAACCAGTGTCATTTTGGTAGCTTTAGTGATGTTATGGTCACGCCATATTCTGTAATCTGTAATCTGTAATCATGGGAGGGCAGTCTAGAGACCACAGCACTTAGGCCCCATTGGGCCCTTTGTGCATCCTCCCTGGAGGTATCGCCGCCTAGGCTTGCAGCCATCCCAGTCGTTTGAAAAACAGGGTGATTGCACCAAGGGGGATTTTCCTCAAGGAGGCCAAGATTGGCCACCTTTCACCCAGAATGGATTCTCGAAGTGATGAGACGCTGGGGCAGTCACAAAGGACGTGATGCACCGTCTCATCTTCCTGTTCACAGCCTCTGCAGAGAGGTGTGTCGCTTACTCCCATGTTAAAGAGGGGTTTCCGAAGCTGGCAATGTCCCGTTAAGATCCCTACAACAGTGCGTAGTTTACTTCTGGGCATCGCCAGGTAGCTCTTTGCTGCATCCTTACTAGGGTAATTTAAAAGTTCCCTGGCAAGTTGGCAGGTGTTTGTTCCATCCCATAATTCCTTGAATTTCTGATGGGTGTACTCTTTAATCATTTGCGATTTCGCTGTCGAAGGTAATAAGCTTGAGGGGCTGGGGCCGAAGATTTTCAGGCCCGCAGCCTTTCTAGCCAGTTCGTCAGCTTTTTCGTTGCCACTGCATCCCGAGTGACTTTTAATCCAGCATACCATGATGCGGTTTGCATGGGAGGCCCCTACAAGTGCTTGGTGGCAATCCCATAGTGACCTCGAAGTTATCTTATGACTCTTCAGGGCCACTAATGATTGTCTACTATCTGTGTAGATCTTGATGGTTTTTCTCGATATCTGTCTGCGAGTAATCTCGTTTGCGGCTATGGTTATGCCCGATAGTTCTGTCTGAACTATACTGGCACGTTTGTCCATAGTCCACTTAAGATGAAACCGCAGGCTTCGCGAGAAAACTCCGCAGCCTGCCCCTTCCTTACGTTTTGATCCATCCGTGAAAATATTAATTGTTCCTTCATCGGAGGTCTGGTTTTCACTATTTGCGTATATTGAGTAGGGTCTATCAAAAACAAATCGAGGGGAAATACTATCTGTGCTCGCCTGTATTTGGGGCATAGATTTGATAGCCCTCAGCCACAGGAGACGTCTAGTTTCCCCACAACCTACTTCTGGGTTTATACCAAGAGTGTCGAGACGCGCCATGGCCGCCAGAGCCACTTCTTGTAGATGCATATCTAGTGGTGGCAGGCATAGCATCACCTCGATCGCTCTAGTTGGTGTTGTGCGCATAGCTCCAGTCACACTTAGGCACGCAGTTCTTTGCATCTGACTGAGCTTGAGTTTTGCTGTCGTCTGTTGGCTTTTGGGCCACCAGACGACGGCTCCATAGGCTATCATCGGTCTTACTATAGCAGTATATATCCACATGGCTACCCTAGGCTTCAATCCCCAGGTCTTGCCCATAATTCTGCGGCACTGTCCATAGGAGATGTATGCCTTTTTTAGTCTTCTTTCCAGGTGAAGATTCCATGTGAGTTTAGCGTCAAAGGTCACCCCCAGATACTTGACCTCCGTCGCGAAACTTAGTACAGTGTTTAGGAGAACAGGTGCTTTTAATGCCCCTATACTCCTTTTTCTCGTGAAAAGAACCATCTCGGTCTTACGGGGGTTGATCGATAACGAGTTCTCCTCACACCATTTCTCTATTATTTTTAGGGCTCCCTGCATTGTATCGCATAGAACGCCCTCGAACTTACCGCTTAGAAGTATTGTCAAGTCATCCGCGTACGCTATTGTGTAGAAGCCTTTGTCGCTGAGGCGGCGTAAAAGGCTGTCTAGAACTAAGTTCCAGAGCAGTGGAGATAGGATCCCTCCCTGCGGACAGCCTCTCGCGACCATTCCTCTGACAACAATTCCATCCGCACTGATCCTAACAGCTCTTTTTGAGAGCATGTTCGATATCCAGCTGCTGACAATTTGAGGAACTAGAAAAACGCCAATAGACAAACAGACCACCGGTAATGAGTGGCATGGTAGATATCATAAAATACCCAAAAATTATATCGTATTATCTCAAAATTTAAAATTTCCGCGATCACAATACTCCTCTCACCTATCGGTATGGGAAGTAAAATGTATTATTTGCCAACGCAAGTGTGGGGGACAAACTTAACATAGACAGAACGAATATTCGAGTGTTTTGATGTGTTTTCTAGCTAAACAATTCGTGTGTTCGTACTGTAAGTACGGCTCAACGAACAATCAGCTGTCTTACTCAGTGGTGGTTCCTTTGTGATGACATGTTGCAAATATCTGACGTCAGCGACGCCATTTTGGGATAGTTTCATTCAAAATGACAGGGGCGGAGTAGAAAAAAGTGTTGTCAGTACAAAAAGGCATAATTAAGGAATATAGTGAGGTGGAGGAAATTTGATTATCATCATCATAGTCTTAACAAACATGTTGTGAACTCGTAAAATGTATTAAGTCGGAGCTAGAGTATTGCCGACACGAATATTATCAATAGTTTTGAGAACTGTAGCTCAGCATCGTTCGCGATTTACTGTCAGTTCAGTGGTGCTCTTGATACTCATATCTAGCAACTGTTTCGTCGTATCCACCCAGCGTGCAGGGGAACGGCCACGGCGCCGCCCACTCGGGGCGTCACCCTGAACTACAAGTTTCTCCACATTATCGCTTCTGTGAATATGTCCGAAGAATGTAAGCATTTTCATCGAAACAGTGGAGGATAGTCTCTTTGGATTACCGAGCTCATCCAGTATGGAAACATTAGTTCGATGGGCGGTATAAGGAATTCTCAGCATTCTCCTCCACGTCCACATTTCAAAAGCATCTATGCGAGCTCGATCTGCCTTTTTAACAGTCCCAAGTTTCCGAGGCATACAAAAATATGAAGAACACAAGAGACTGAACCAGTGACGTTCTGGTAGATTTAGTGATGTTATGGTCACGCCATATTTTAGTAAGCTTTGTCATGGCCACCCGTGCCTGTTGAATGCGCCGTCGAATCTCATTCTCACAGTTACCTGAATTGTCGGATCAAAGAACCGAGGTACACAAAACTTTGAACTACCTCACAATAGCCTATTGACTTTATTTTCATTTGTCATGCTCTTCTACGATAATAACCTTGGTCTTGTTGTAGTTAATACCAAGACCATATGCTGCACTGTGTTGTTCTAAAACCTTCAATAGAGCTACTAGTTCTTCCTGAGAAGCAGCAATAAGGGTTGGATCGTCAGCAAATCTTAAGTTAGATATTTTGCTTCCGCCAATAGTTATACCGCCATTCCAGTTGTCCAATACCTGCCTCATCACAAATTCAGAGTTAAATAACATAAAGATAATACGCATCCGTGACGAACTCCTTTTCTGGTTGCTGTTTGACCAGACAGGTTACCATCAATTCTTACACGAGCTAAGCTAGACTCATAGAGTTGCTGTATGAGAAATACTAAGTGGTAAGGGAATCCCATGGAGATAAGGATTTCCCACAGTTAGGCCACTTTACGTTATCAAACGCCTTAGAGTAGTCCACAAAGCAGATAAAAACGGGAAAATAATGCTCTCTGGCTTTTTCAATAATCTGTCTTAAGTTTAAGATCTGTTCACGCGTACCGCGTCCTTTTACGAAACCTGCCTGCGCTTGAGAAATTTGCCAGCCAGTAAAACCCTCCAAACGAGACTGTAAAGTATATAGTCACATGACAAAGTCACTCTTTTAAGTTGTATAATCGCTGCGATATACATTTTTTTGTGATGTCTACTAATAACAAAAATGGTGATTTACACCTAAACGGTTCGAAGTCCCATGTGTAATACATAAAGTCACACCAGAATTATCCCAGGAATCTAAATACGCAATAATACATTCATTCATTCGTTTAAAAAAAAATATAACATTGATGTCGCAATTTTATTAGTATTAGTATAAGTCATTATTTTTAAAATATAGATCAACCTACTCGACCTACTTACACTCGCAAAGTTAACTTCCTGAAAAGTATGGTTTGGTCACAAGAGTCCGGGGCTTGACCCACCCTGTATATAAATGTCCATGTTTAAGAAAATAATAAGTTGTCAAATTTGTATGATACAGCACCTTTAATCGTGGTATACCATATTTTATAATGAGCAAGCAAGCTGGCGTTAATGTTTTGCCGGGGCCTTCGCGTCGACCAGATTTAAATCCCATCGAACATTTTTGACATAAGATGGAGGGGGGGACTGTCCACTTTGAACCATCCCCCACAAGCACTGCCAAACCTGATTGGGATGAGGTGCTATACAGGGTGTAACTTTTAAGGATGTCCACACCTATATTACCGTGTAGATCTCGCTGAGCTGAACATTTTTCAATAAGCAACATGGGTCCGGAAACGAACCGTTTCGGAGATAGCGCTACCGAAAGTAGTTCTTTCTGACGCCTGAAGTAATTGGCCCGTACATGCTCCCAGCGCGACTCAACGCCGACAACTACATCGTGTTCCTCCAGGATGTCCTTCCAAGTCTGCTTGAGGTCCGAAGAGGAATGTGGTTTCAGCACGATGGAGCTCCAGCCCACTACAGAGCGCAAGTCCGGGCTCATCTTGATGCAGCTTTTCCAGGGCGTTGGATCTCAATCCCCTGGATTTTTTCCTGTGGAGTCACCTGGAAGCACTTGTCTACCAAGAGGGTGCACCGCAGCAGAAGAGCTGATTGCACGCATCATTGCAGCAGCTGGAGACGTCAGGGAGCAGCCACAGGTAATCAACGCTGCCACTGCATCGGTCATCCATCGAGCCAGATTGTGCGTGCAAGAAGGCGGTGGCCACGTGGAGCCTCTTCTTCACTGATTTTTGACTGATCTCGGTGTTTTTTGTTGTTGTTTTTTTGCAATGTTTTTTTTGTTTTGTTTGTTTGGTTTACTTTTGATATTTTGGCCATGACGATTAAATGTTGACAACCCAAATCTGTCTTAGCAGCTGATCCGTAACCCCCTCTCTCCTCTGCCAATTATACGAGGCGTTGAATGAATTGCCTAACTTCAAGCGTCAAAAAGGATAACTTTCGGTTGCGTTATCTCCGTAACGGTTCGTTTTTGGGCCCATGTTGCTTATCGAAAAGTGATCAGCTCAGCGAGATCTACATGGTGGTATAGGTGTGGACATCCTTAAAAGTTACACCCTGTATGCCATAAGCAGACACGGACGATGCCTGCAAGCACTTGTTTTTGGATAACGTGTCAATAAAATTTGTTTGCAAATCTTATCATTTCATTCTTGATGTGACACACACTGTAAAAAAATTAAGCTCAAGAAATTATACTTTCAGTTTGTAGCAACATATGGATGAGGGTGAGCACGATGGTGTATTTATCTTTGATTCGAAATGAAGTGAGCTTCAAGTGACACTTATTATTTTCTTTCCCTACCATGTTATTAACCATATGTTCTAAAAGTGATGTGTACCATCGTATAATCAATGAACGACGTCAGCTACTGAGTCAACTAGTCATTATTTATTGCTGTTTGCTGTGGATGTCATCTAATAATTGGAAGTACACCATTCTTCACGTTTCAGTTTGCTATATTTAAATTGACATCTAAATCAAACAGCAATGCTTTGTAATGGTGGTCACCAAAAGAATAACTTACAATTAATTAGTCTTTCTGGACCAACAGACAATTTTAACAGAAATGATTCCAAAATACAATATGTCATTGAGAGTTGTTCAAAAAAAGCTAGATGCAAAAAAGCGCAAAAACTAATTTTTTTTGTTTAATTTGATATACTCGAGGGTTTTTTACGCTGAACCAAGAACAGCGAATTTAGCGTATTTTTCTTTTTCTTCTCTTTTTTCCAAAAAGTATCAACTTAGGAATCATCCTGTATAATTATTTCTTGCTTTTGCGCATTATTACAATGATTGTAATTGATGATTGAACCTCAGGATCCGGGAACCCGTAATTTTCCATTTTCGTTAAACGAGCTTGAAACTCAAAACAGCAGCCGGATTTGTAAATAATGTCCTCAAATCATCTAGGACATGAGATTTCATACTCATAGAAGATCAAATAAAGATTTTAGATTTTTTGCGAGTGAACCTCAGGATTCGGGAGTCCGAAATTCTCCATTTTCGTTAAACGAGCTTGAAACTCAAAACAGCAGGCGGATTTGTGAATAATGTCCTCAAGTCATCTAGGACACGAGGTTTCGTCCTCATAGAAAATCAAATAAAGATTTTAGATTTTTTGCGGGTGAACCTCAGGATCCGGGAGTCTGAAATTTTCCATTTTCGTTAAACGATCTCGAAACTCAAAACAGCAGTCGGATTTGTGAATAATGTCCTGAAGTCATCTAGGACACGAGGTTTCGTCCTCATAGAAAATCAAATAAAGATTTTAGATTTTTTGCGGGTGAACCTCAGGATCCGGGAGTCTGAAATTTTCCATTTTCGTTAAACGATCTTGAAACTCAAAACAGCAGCTGGATTTGTGAATAATGTCCTCAAGTCATCTAGGACACGAGGTTTCGTCCTCATAGAAAAAATAAAGATTTTAGATTTCTTGCGGGTGAACCTCAGGATCCGGGAGTCTGAAATTTTCCATTTTCGTTAAACGATCTTGAAACTCAAAACAGCAGCCGGATTTGTGAATAATGTCCTCAAGTCGTCCAGGACACGAGGTTTCGTCCTCATAGAAAATCAAATAAAGATTTTAGATCTTTTGCTGGTGAACCTCAGGATCCGGGAGTCTGAAATTTTCCATTTTCGTTAAACGATCTTGAAACTCAAAACAGCAGCCGGATTTGTGAATAATGTCCTCAAGTCATCTAGGACACGAGGTTTCGTCCTCATACAAAATCAAATAAAGATTTTAGATTTTTTGCGGGTGAACCTCAGGATCCGGGAGTCTGAAATTTTCCATTTTCGTTAAACGATCTTGAAACTCAAAACAGCAGCCGGATTTGTAAATAATGTCCTCAAGTCATCTAGGACACGAGGTTTCGTCCTCATACAAAATCAAATAAAGATTTTAGATTTTTTGCGGGTGAACCTCAGGATCCGGGAGTCTGAAATTTTCCATTTTCGCTAAACGATCTCGAAACTCAAAACAGCAGCCGGATTTGTGAATAATGTCCTCAAGTCATCTAGGACACGAGGTTTTTGTCCGCATAGGAAATCAAATAAAGATTTTAGATTTTTTGCGGGTGAACCTCAGGATCCGGGAGTCTGAAATTTTCCATTTTCGTTAAACGATCTTGAAACTCAAGACAGCAGCCGGATTTGTGAATAATGTCCTCAAGTCATCTAGGACACGAGGTTTCGTCCTCATAGAAAATCAAATAAAGATTTTAGATCTTTTGCGGGTGAACCTCAGGATCCGGGAGTCTGAAATTTTCCATTTTCGTTAAACGATATTGAAACTCAAAACAGCAGGCAGATTTGTGACTAATGTCCTCAAGTCAGCTAGGACACGAGGTTTCGTCCTCATAGAAAATCAAATAAAGATTTTAGATTTTTTGCGGGTGAACCTCAGGATCCGGGAGTCTGAAATTTTCCATTTTCGTTAAACGATCTTGAAACTCAAAACAGCAGGCAGATTTTTGAATAATGTCCTCAATTCATCTAGGACACGAGGTTTCGTCCTCATAGAAAATCAAATAAAGATTTTATATCTTTTGCGGGTGAACCTCAGGATCCGGGAGTCTGAAATTTTCCATTTTCGTTAAACGATCTTGAAACTCAAAACAGCAGCCGGATTTGTGAATAATGTCCTCAAGTCATCTAGGACACGAGGTTTCGTCCTCATAGAAAGTCAAATAAAGATTTTAGATTTTTTGCGGGTGAACCTTAGGATCCGGGAGTCTGAAATTTTCCATTTTCGTTAAACGATCTTGAAACTCAAAACAGCTGCCGGATTTATAAATAATATCCTCAAATCATCTAGGACACGAGATTTCTTGCTCATAGAAGATCAAATAAATATTTTAGATCTTTTGCGGGTGAACCTCAGGATCCGGGAACCCGAAATTTTCCATTTTCGTTAAACGATCTTGAAACTTAAAACAGCAGCCGGATTTGTGAATAATGTCCTCAAGTCATCTAGGACACGAGGTTTCGTCCTCATAGAAAATCATATAAAGATTTTAGATTTTTTGCGGGTGAACCTCGGGATCCGGGAGTCCGAAATTTTCCATTTTCGTCAAACGATCTTGAAACTCAAAACAGCAGCCGGATTTGTGAATAATGTCTCAAATCATCTAGGACACGAGGTTTCGTCCTCATAGAGAATCAAATAAAGATTTAAAATTTTTGGCGGGTGAACCTCTGGATGCGGGAGTCCGAAAATTTCCATTTTCGTTAAACGAGCTTGAAACTCAAAAAAGCAACCGGATTTGTGAATAATGTCCTCAAGTCATCTAGGACACGAGGTTTCGTCCTCATAGAAAATCAAATAAAGATTTTAGATTTTTGCGGGTGAACCTCAGGATCCGGGAGTCTGAAATTTTTCATTTTCGTTAAACGATCTTGAAACTCAAAACAGCAGCCGGATTTGTGAATAATGTCCTCAAGTCATCTAGGACACGAGATTTCATACTCATAGAAGATCAAATAAAGATTTTAGATTTTTTGCGGGTGAACCTCAGGATCCGGGAGTCCGAAATTTTCCATTTTCGTTAAACGAGCTTGAAACTCAAAACTGCAGCCGGATTTGTAAATAATGTCCTCTAATCATCTAGGACATGAGATTTCATACTCATAGAAGGTCAAATAGAGATTTTAGATTTTTTGCGGGTGAAATGGTGTTACCTTTAATATTACAATATTTGTAGCCGCTTATTACATTACATTTAAATATATCCAAAAGATTTATTCCCCATCCACAGGGTATCCCAAAAAGGCGGTCCCATGGAAATATGGTGGATTCTAGAGTCGAAATAATACCATGATATTATGGGACCGTCTTTCTGGTATAATGGTATCAAACGTGAAAGTAATGAATACATCATTGATTATACAGATTGTACAAATGTTTTATTATGTTTATAAATAGTTGAACATTTCCATTACTAAACCACTGATGCCAAATAACTCTTTCCGCTGCTTCTTGGGATTCAATAGGCATTGGTAAGCAAATTGGGGAAATCATTCTGAACAGGGCCGGACTGTGGATACAAACAGATTGGGTGCTCATAATCTTTTAACAATTGCTAAAGGCAATTCGTTATTTAGTAGTCTAACGTAGATTTTTTACCTCAACCGATTTTTTTATTATTACACAGATCTACAAATAATTATGTTGTGATTGGAGGTCAATATTGGTCCATCACTACAGATATTTGAGGTTATGTATACGAAATATGACTATTTTAACCAACGATTTGAACCTATTTTACATTTCATTTGGCACTTCTCGTCAAAATAACCTAGAATAACTCTCGTTTCTTACATTACCTATCTATCCCAGATATGGGAAATGCTTACAAGCGGGAGATGTAATTGAATATTATCAAAAATAAAAAAGAAATTCGGAATAATATATTTTGTAGTACAGTCTAGATCTATGAAAAAATTATTGACAATTTATGTCAGTAGGCTAGGTTAGGTGTTAGGTTAGGTTGAAAGTTAGTGGGACAGAGCTGCCTCCTTCCACTGCGACTCAATTGTGTCTATTGTGGCTCACACCTTTTTGGAGTTCACCGTACAGTCCGCACCTCTTTACGAAGGCGATCAACGTGAAGGGTGAAACTTCCTTGTTAAGCAAAATTAAAATTTGATAGTATTTTCTCAAAATAAATAAATTTTAGTAAACAAATAGAAGGTACATTTAAATTTGTAGAAAAATCGAAATATCTCAGAAACTAATGAATGCAGCCATAACAAGTGCTATACAAAGATGAAAGAGCATATTAAAAGCAATCCTTTGGTATAATAAAATATTGAGTGTTAAATTTAAAAAAAGAGAGAAAATCTAGATTTCGCATTCTACATCACCCTGTATACGGATATGCGTCACGGGCTTCTTTAATACCCGACATCAAAACTAGAGGATATTTTTGATCTTTTCATGTAAGAAAAATAATTTTTGATTTATTACTTTTTGATATACATTTGACCGCGATTTGGATATAAAAATGGCCATAACTTTAGAAATACCCTGTATAATGTAACTATACCCTATATTGGAAGAACGGAAATCATTAGCAGAATTTGAATATGGAATAATGTATAGGGTGTGTCATTTAAAAAAATGCATGTTTGCATCCCCACGTAGTTATGGATCACCCTGTATAAATCTAAATATTTTCTGAGCAAGGAGCATATCCGTAGCTACAACTTCTATATATAACTTTTTTCGCTATCTTCTATAGTAGTGGAGTTATCGACCGAGCCGGTACTAAAAACTCACCCTGTATATGTTTTTATTTGGATGTGTTTGGATGAGCGCCCGTCCATTGAAATGTCCAGTCCGGCCCTGTAAGCGAACAAAACTTACTTACAACAACTCAATTCAGGCGCCTGACGGTGAAAGTCAACCCAGCACAGAGGTAGATTTGTTCATTTCAACCGAAAAAATAATGGTGCTTAACACAGATCTGAAAGAAATCATGATGGACCATGCGTTGCGCACCATTTCCTACATTGCCGACATCGGCGACTTGGTCGTGTTGATGGCCAGACGAAGATTCGTACCGCACGAGATGGAGGATGCTCCGAAGATAAACAGAACGCCAAAGATGATTTGCCATGTGTTCGAAAGCGAAGAAGCTCAGTTCATAGCCCAAAGTATTGGGCAAGCGTTCCAAGTAGCCTATATGGAATTTCTGAAGGCGAATGGTATTGAAGACCATAGTTTTGTTAAGGAAATGGATTATCAGGAGGTGCTCAACTCTCAGGAGATATTCGGAGACGAGTTACAGATGTTTGCGAAAAAGGAAATGCAGAAAGAGGTAAGTTGTGATGTATGAATGATATATTTTTTCTATTTCCTTACGAGGATAGGCCGGAGCCTTAGATGTGGCAACGTCGCTTTGCTGTCAAATAGTGGGCCGGTTACCGTGGGCCGAACGGCGGGCATTCCGCGAAAAATTTAAATTGTTTTATAGTTTCAGAATAATTATTACATTTATATGTATTAGAGTTCATCTCGGTTGATAAATTATGAAAAATACTTTTTGAAAAAATAAGAATGGTGAAAAATGCCAGTAGTATCAGTACAAAAATGTACATGTATTTAGATCTAGAGATTTTCCCTTCTGTTGGACATTTCTTATTTCCATTAGATTTCCTCTTTTTAGTTTTGTCTGTCTGTATTTTGTATTGAACTGAAAAATTTTATAACGTCACAACTGCTCTAATGTTGAATGAATTTGTGGTTCTTGGGTTCTTAGGCCGGCGTCGTTTAGCGTTAAAGCTTGACGTTTCGCCACCACGAGTGGATGGCATCTTCAGAAACTATTTCACTTCGGCTACTTCCAAAATACTGACGGCTGGTGGATCTGCACCTGTATTTATACCTGTTAATGGTGACATGGCCCAACCAGGTAGCGTTGGTAGCCCCGCCCCTTCGCGATATGGTAGTGTCTTCAAGTCCTTTAGGATGGGTACCCATGTCCGGTTGACTTTCTGTTTTTCTTCTTTCCTATTGAAATTATTATGATGTTTTTGTATTTCGATGGCTTTTCTGTGAAGTCTGGCATGGTACGAAGACGTTGCGGCAAGAACCTGAGTTTCTTCAAACTTGATCCTGTGACTTTCCACCTTAATCGCCTGTTCGGCTACCGCTGATTTGTCCGTTTGGCCTAGTCGACAGCTAGCCTTATGTCCTGCAATTCTTGTATTTCTAGATCGCTTCGTTGTTCCTATGTATACAGTCCCACATGTGCATGGTATGCGATAAATTCCCAGTGTTGTGAGTGGGTTTCTTTTATCCTTCACCGTTCTCAAATATTCCTGTAACCTAAACCGATAGCAAAAGCTTTTATAACCTATGTGCCTGGAATAACAGACAGAATAGGAAAAATTTTATGAAAGGAAAACGTCAATACCATCTACAAGCCCACAAGAAAGATACAGGAATATTTGAGAACGGTGAAGGATAAAAGAGACCCACTCACAACACCGGGGGTTTATCGCATACCATGCACATGTGGTAGTGTATACATAGGAACAACGAAGCGATCTATAAACACAAGAATTGCAGAACGTAAGGCTATCTGTCGACTAGGCCATACGGACAAATCAGCGGTAGCCGAACATGCGATTAAGGAGGGAAGTCACAGGATCAAATTTGAAGAAACTCCTTTCTTTTCTCTTTTTCTTGCCGCAACGTCTTCGTACCATGCCAGACTTCACAGAGAAGCCATCGAAATACAAAAACATCATGATAATTTCAATAGGAAAGAAGAAACATAGAAAGTCAGCCGGACATGGGTACCCATCCTAAAGGACTTGGAGACACTACCATATCGCGAAGGGGCGGGGCTACCAACGCTACCTGGTTGGGCCACGTCACCATTAGCAGGTATAAATACAGGTGCAGATCCACCAGCCGTCAGTATTTTAGAAGTAGCCGAAGTGAAATAGCTTCTGAGGATGCCATCCACTCGTGGTGGCGAAACTTCAAGCTTTAACGCTAAACGACGCCGGCCTAAAATCCCAAGAACCACAAATTTATTGGACGATGGCCGCGAAAGCCTTACATAGTATATTTGCTCTAATGTTCCAGGTAGTAGTTCCGAAGGCCAAAGGCGAAATCCTAGGCGTAGTGATAGTAGAATCAGGTTGGGGTTCTATGTTGCCGACAGTGGTGATAGCCAATTTAGCACCAAGTGGAGCAGCGGCTAGATGTGGACAGTTGAACATCGGGGATCAAATAATTGCTATAAATGGTGTCAGTCTGGTGGGACTGCCCCTCTCTACCTGTCAGACGTATATTAAGAACTCCAAGAATCAAACCGTGGTCAAATTGACCGTGGTGCCGTGTGCTCCAGTGGTCGAGGTCAAAATCAAGAGGCCTGATACCAAATATCAGCTGGGGTTCAGTGTACAAAATGGAGTGGTAAGTAAAATGTTCCAGAGAGTATTGAAATATTTATTGATTTCTGAATTATGTACACATGAAACAAAATTCCTTATTTAATTAAATTAAAATGCTCTGTAGTGAAACTTATTTTTTGCAACAAAGATAGATAGTTTATTGGCAGTTGTGTGATGTGAGTTAGGCTTTAGTTGTATATTTTGATTTGATCGAATTCGCTGCTTAATTCTCTGTGTTTTCATATAAGTATGTCCTATACCCAAGCTGAGAGATTCCAAATAATTTGAAGTTTAAAAGTTCGAAATAGTGACCACCTGTATATTTTAGTATTGTCGGACTGTCAAATTCATTCTCTGTGTTCTCATATAAACATGTCTTATACGTAAAGTTGATAGATTCCAAATAGTTTGCATCCTTTCAACTCAAACCGATATTCCTCTCACGAAAATTCGAAATACTTACAGTAGTCTTTGACCGACATTAAACATGTTAAATTTCGAAGCAATATTGCGTCTGAGGACTTTTATCAAAACGCGAGTTCGTGTTACTTCCGTACAAGATACAACTATGAAGTAAAGAGTAGTAAATAATTTTCACGTGATATTGCCTGAGCGCAAATATTTGCGAAAATACGTTAGCTTAGTCCAGAGGTAGACCGAGGTGACCAGCTTAGTGAACTATTTAACACGTTGTTGGACACAAGCCGTCTGCGGGAGTGATCGTGATACGCCACGACGGCTATATCAGTCAAAAAAGTTATCTGCTTGTTACGGCAGAACGGCGACGACCGTCAGAATGTCGGTATACTTGCTCTGTTAAGCAATGTTAGTGCCGTAACGTGAAGCTCGTCATTTCTGAAATTGCCAAATTTTAACCCACTATACGCTATCCCAACTATTCATGTTTTAAGGTGCATGGGTAAAACGGCACGACGGCTATAACCGTCCATAACCTCCAATGTGATGCATTGATCACGTGTATAGCTGCCATATTGCAAGTGTGTTTTTGTTTGATTTTCATGTTGTTGAGGTAGGGGTAACCAGATATTTTCATCCTAAACAGATATTCGTCGTCCACCTATTGTGCATATAGAATATATTGTTTCATATCAATACAAAACTCGAAGCACGTGTGAGACATTTTCCAGAGAAGCTGCCCCTACCAGAGGATCGTAAAATAAAATCATATTTTCTTAGATGCAAACAATGTTTCAAGTCTGGAAAACGCAAAGAAACGAGCTATAGATGCAAGGGTTGTGAAAATAAACCTGCTTTGTGTCCAGACTGCTTTGAAGAGTGGCGTCAAACATAAATTTGTGCCTAAGTTCTGTTTTGTTCGGGGATACGTCTGTTTGCTAATAAATTTGATTTTTTGCTTTTATACCGTCTATATTTTGAGAGATGCGTTTTTGTTTATAAATTTGATACAATAAAATGTTGTTTTTGATTTTGTCTCGAAAATTGCCCTTTTCTTCCCACAAGATGTGTTTTACGATTGCACTAATCAGACGGCTATAGCCGAGGTTGCCATTCTAGAACATAAAGTCTGCTGTGATATGACACGATGAATACCCTTAAAATATTTTGATAACGCAAAAAAATGGGAATGTTTTGATGTGCCATATTACGAAGCCTCCCAGCCAGCAGAGTGTCCAACAATGTGTTAAAATAATGGTATATTGTTTTAAACTCATATTTGATGGTTGTGCTATTGTCATCGCTTGTTGAAACTCATGTCTCTTAAATAATATGTTTCATTTTCAGATTTGTAGTTTATTAAGAGGAGGTATTGCAGAGAGGGGTGGTGTCAGAGTGGGACACAGAATCATAGAAATAAATAACCAAAGTGTAGTTGCTGTTCCACATGAAAAAATTGTTAATTTGCTAGCCACCTCTGTTGGCGAAGTAAGTACCGTCGCATTTTTCTTTTTTTTTAATTTTAGATCATTTTCATTCATTCGTTTCAAATTTTTGTATATAGAATGCAATGCCATGGCAATTTGTTTTACCTTCCTGCCATGAAACATACCACAATACTTGACAACTTGGCGAGTAACCACTATGCTTCAAAAATAGTGTGGGACTGCCATAATACCCTAAAGACACTGGCGAAGACCTACAAGATAACATTGCCTTGGGTACCTAGTCACATTGGAATGAGTGGTAATGAGAGGGCCGACAGGTGTGCTAAGGAAGGTAGTAAACAAACCACTTCAGCATGGCGCGCTGAAAGCCATCATCTTTGACACTTCAGCCTCCAACCATTGATCAGCTGTGACCTCGCAGTGACAGTTCATATTGTAAACAATGCTGTGTAACGCCAACTAACCTGAAAATTCTCCCAATGCAACCCATGTTACAAACACTGCACTTTTTGAGTTCCATCTCGAAAAACTGTTAAACTACAGTCGAATATAGCACAGCAAGTCCGTAAAGCTTCACTACAGTTACCAACAAATACCAAATTCGATTTTACTGACCAAGCAGAAAAGACGCACAAACAATAAACAAAGCAAACGTTTGACAGTGGAGGGTATGCGGCCTTGCCAGCTCCTCAAAATTATGCAAGACTTCAGAATTTGCGTTTATGGTGAAGAAATATGCAGTAACGCAGTAGAGGTCGACATATCTATTGATTTTGCTGTAATCATTCCTGAACCATCAAAATACCGTCTTTTTTAACGCAGAATGGGATATTTCTGAATACTATACAATTAAGACGATAGTAAACAATTATGATTGCCGTATCTGGAAGTCAATATGACAACCTAAGGAAAGATGTCGGCCTATTAGAATTAGTTGTTTAGTATCTCTATGTTCAGTTGTTACTCTGAGAATAGGACTCTGATCCCGGATACACACTATTAGGGCAACTGAACCCAGCCCCCTCACTACAAAAGAAAAAGCTGAAAATAATAAATCACGGAATAATACAAGTAAATTGTGAAAAAAGGTGTGTTGTTCGATTTTAGGATTACCAATTTTCAGGATCGGGATCCCGTTTAGAGATCCATACTCGTAGGTAGATGTGCAGTAGCCTTTTTGTACTCACGAAATTTTACGCCATTGTACGGGGACCCGGGAAATCCTTTACTAGGATCCCGAATTGGAAAGACTACGCTTTTTTCACAATAATACTATTTTTCGTTTATTATTATTTCGAGCTTCTATTAAGAATCATTTTTCACTTTCTAGTGCTATAATAGCGTGTTTTTCAGTTTTTTTAAACTACAGGGTGACCGACGGGAACCGGACGTTTTTCAAATGGTTAGTGTAACGCCGCTAGCGGTGGTAGGGAGGGGATTCAGGTATCAGTCGCCTTGCTGTGTAATGCCATTTTAGTAGCTATGGAGCAGTGGACCGTAGAGCACCGTATGTTCGCTTATGACGCGTATGTTAAAAATGCTGAGTCGGTCACAGCGGCGCAGCGACTGTTCCGCATTTATTTTAATCTTGGACGCCACGATATTATTCCGAGCCGCAATACCATTCTCAGATGGGTTAACAGTCTGAGAACAACAGGAATGATTGTGAAGAAAAAGCCACCTGGAGACCAGTATCAGAAATTTTGTTTGTTTATCTCTCCGCTTAAATGAAAATGAGCTTCATCACTCATGACGATTACTGCACTTTCATGGTCTCCAAACAGCCTTTGAATTCGAATGGCGAAGTCTTCTCATTGCTCATAATCTGTTGGCTTAAGCTGCTGAACAATACACATCTTGTAATGATTAAACGCTAAATCTTTTTTCAATATTATGTGCACTGATTCACGACCTAAGCTTAATTCACGCGCGTGTCGTCGTGCAGACCGTTGAGGGCTCCGAGTAAGCGCTTGTCTCACCCGCTCGACGTTTTCTGGCGTCCTCGCAGTCTTCGTGGGACCAGGTGGCTTTTTCTTCACAATCATTCCTGTTGTTCTCAGACTGAGAATGGTATTGTGGCCTGTAATAACAAGATTAAAATGAACGCGGAACAGTCGCTGCGCGGCCGTAACCAACTCAGCATTTCTAACATAGGCGTCATAAGCGAACATACGGTGCTCTACGCATTGCAAACGTTTGTTTAACAAGAGTAAATGTTCGCTTTCAGATTTTGATGAAAACAATGCCGACTTCCATGTTTCGTTTGCTTACCGGACAGGAGAATCCAGTATACATCTAAATTAACATATATACCGAGGTTCGGAAAGTGCCTACTTGTAGTTGATATTGAACTGTCATTGGGAATTGTTTTTATTTTGATCGTGCATTCTCGCAGATCAATATATTTTTTATTGTTAGTATAAGTTCTACAGACTGAAGACAATACAAGCAAAGTACTGCGCTCTGCACAAAAATACATTTTTTGAACTGAGCTTTCGTGATAGATCATATCTGTGCTTTGTCGTATAATTAGTTCAATCATATTTAAAAAGAAGAGTAATAATATCAGATGAATGTACCACAATTTTTTTTGTTGAGATTGGAATTATCTTTGTATATGAGGTTTATGTAACGTGTATGTCGTATTTGAATGCCTAAACACAACAACTAATATACAGGCCTTTGGAAAATTTGTAAACAGCAGATTGTTAGGTAAAATATTCGAGATATCTGAAAAAGCTTCACGATTTTTGCGAAGTGAACATTCCAGATTGTAAGGATCGTCATAAAATTAAATATTCATGAAGTTAATTAACTGTGTTCTAAACTTGTTTTGATATCTTGTTTATTTGACCTAATGTCATACCTACGTCTAGTCAAATAAATGAATTGCTGCTGAAAAATACCTCAAAAAACAGTCCGACTCTAGCTAGTAGATAGGATTGAGGCATATGCATTATTTTTTAAAAAACTACATGAGCTTATTCTAAATTTTATATATAGACAATTTGCTGTATCCAAAGACACTTTAATTTTGTTGTTTGGGCCCATATATTTCAAGTGTGTGCCTATGGAGTTCTTCAGTAATATAGTTTAGGCATTTAAATACTATACTAAATCAACATTTCAATTCCAGAATTGCCATAGAAATAATCAGAACCTTATTGGTTGCATAAAGTGACGGAAATACAAATTTGAGCAAATTGAACATGTTTCAAACCAAATTAAATTACGTTAAATTAAAATATACAGTTTAGCTGTAGCACTTGACATTGGGTCTTCATACATTGATGTATAATTCATAAATACATTTCACTAATATTAAGAGAACGTAAGTTTTTATCAATCAATGCATTTATTGGTATAATAAACAACTAATATCTATGTGCAGTTCTGGATAGATTTGCATCCATCAATGTAGGAAAGTAGCTCTTAAGGTGTTTTAGCATTAGTGTCAAATAACACCTATATATTTGACATTGTCGCTATGGCGTTATTATACAGTCTAATAAGGTGTTAAAAAGTGCGATATAAAACTCCAGAAAATAATAATTCCTAAAAATTAACTGTCAATACTACTATGAATTATACTCACAGGCGACATACTAAGTTACGTTACGCTAAGTATTTATTATTTGGACTATAGAGAATTTTTTTATCTAGAAAATTGATAGTTTGGTATCCACAGTTAAACATTTTGCTGAGTTTTCGAGTTCGATTAAAATATTGTCAAGTTTCTTCAAATTCGATAATATTATTTAAAAATCTAGGTACTGACGAAATTTCACAGGCATGTGATGCTAGCACTAAAGATTTTTTGTATATTATCACGTTAATGTCAGTAAAATTTAGTTTCATTGTAGGGATACCAAGTTTATAATTTAAAAATGAAAATAATGTATACGCGACAAATTACATCCATGTATATATAACAGCTTTTCTGGATGCCAGCCACTTGAGTTGGCCAAACGTCAAGCTGAGCATACCATAAAAATTGCAGTTAATTCATTACATATATTTTGAAAGCTTATTTTTTCCTGTGAGTAGAATAGTTTATCATATTTCGATCACTGTCGGCACATAAAATTGAATAAGGGTTGTGAGATATAAACTTATTGGATTAAATATTATGTAAATAGTACTAGTCACCTAATGCTGTGATTTGTTTAAAGTAGGTGGCACTAAATAGATTAGAAAGATTTGATAAAAAGGTTGTTATTCGAATGAATCATAAGCTCAACTTTATCATTAAAGCTCACCTATATCCTATGGAAATAGTCCTTCGCTAATGCTTTGATATAATTATTTACAATTAGTTACTGGATATGTTACTGTTAACAGATTATTTAACGGAAATGTATGAGGGCATTTATTATGTTGATTGAACTTTTCAAGGACACATGGAACTTAAGTTAGATTCTGAATTTTTGCCTGAAAATCATCCGGAGGTGATTCATATAAGAAATTTAAGATGACAGAAAAACATGATATAACACGTGTCGTCAAAAGCTAGGGTACTTAGAGCACCGTACATTAACAAAGACAAGTAGGGTCACTCGCCGTGCCGACTTTGATGTGTGTCTCACAAATGTGAGCCGCCTCGATTTGAGAGGGGTTCCCTTCGTGCGGACTCGTTTACTTACAGGGAATCCGACTGTGCGATATTGTCGACATCAACGGTCGACGTTCACTTTACTTATACGGGGATCAATAGAAATGAATTCTATAGTATAGATAGAATATAATTTATTATTCAATAAACCATTCAACAGAATAACTGCAGATGCAGCTACCGATTGTATCCCGTGCACCGTGTCGCGTGTTAGGAGGTGTTAGGTGGACTGACCCTGTAAACCACAGCTGTTAGCGTTCGGCTACTGCTCGAGATCAGCGGGCGCCAGAATTCGCCAGCTTGCGTAGTATCCGAGAGCAGAGTTGGAGAGGCAACATTGGGGGCGAAGTTAGAGTGACTCTACTTGTCTTTGTTAATGTACGGTGGTCAGAGCCAGAAAGTACTTCTCACCATCTCACTATGTTCGGTGACTTTGCTTTGAGGAGCCATGTCCAGCCAGTTTCTTATGACTCGAGATCTCATGCTTGATTCCTTTATCGTGGCACTTTGAACTTTCTCGAATGGTTCTCAGATAGACTAACTCGTAAGTATCTTATTTCAAGGGTTATTAATATTACATGTGTTGAATTATATTCATTAGCTCTACCCCAAAACAAGACACTGAATCAATTTCGTCCATTCTCCGCTCAAAATAGAGGTTGTAGTTAGCGATCGAATATATGCTGATTGATTTATATTTCTAGACACTTGCAGCCATTTCTAGTTCACATATCTCTAACCATCATGACGCTTGTGTAAAAAACGCTGAATCAGCGCCTTCATCTATAGATATGATTTATTTTTGAAATGAACTGCAAGCCAGACCGTGGTGTTATTTTCTTATGAATAGTTCACGCATTATTTTTCTGCAAGACTCATTTTGTATGTTTGAATAAAATATATTAGGCCATATTTAAAAATATATATCGGTTGAATTTGCTAATGTAAGTCGAATAAACACGAAAATGACTGTCAAGTTTTTTCTGTCTATTAAAAAAATGTGTTTAGTAATAGCATCTACGTTGTCTTTAAAAAAATGGCAACTAGAATTAGCTTTTACTCAACATTTCACTCAGCATATAATTGGTTGCTCTCCTCCAAAAATCTGTTCTTTGATTAGGCTCAACAGTGGGATTTTTGTACATTTAACTGAGCTCAAAACAATGGATTGGAATAATTATTTTCTGGATTCTCGAAATGCGGGATATGTAATTTATTTTGACATATTTTGCAAGTGGGTTATCAAAAACAACCTATTTTAATACATTGTAGATTTCTCAGAATGTGAAACTATTTAATTTACATAGTCACCCAATGCGCTTTTCATGGTAGACAATACCATTAATAAGTGTCACGCTGACAAGTTTTACAGAAATCTGGATGAACTGTGAACTGCTAGCACATGCTCATAAGATGCTCCTTAAGGGTCTCGGGTATAGCGCGCGAAATTGAGAATTCAAGAAAAGACGTATTCCCGTGTTAGCGAGGAGGCGTGGCCGCCTGTTCCCTTTCTCCAGTGTGTGTCTAAGATGAGGGGAGATAAGTCCAAAAATCCAATAATAAGGTCAAAAGGTTCAAAGGTCACCATAAAAATGAATTTCGCATTTCCAAGCTCCTGGCGTTACCTTTAAACTTACAGTAATGACTCAAAGAGCAAATTGAAGAAGAAACCTTGCGCTTGTGCAATTATTTAGCCTTTTTTTGATATCATGTTTGGTTGTTAAATTAAAGGCATTTATAGAATGTATGATTTTGCATTGCGAGTTTTTTTGCACATTAAAAAACGTTTTTGAGAAAATCGAAAATAGTTGTCATTTATTAAGGTCTTAACTATCGCCTTCTGAAATATTATACATGTAGTTTGAAAATAGAGTGAGTTATGCGAGAAATTGTGAGTCCGTGTTTTACATGGCAAATACGTATGTATAAATGTGTGTATCCAGGCCCCTTAAGAAAGCACTGCAGATACTCCTTTAGACACTGCTACGGAAGACACTGCCTCAAAAGAAAAACAGGGCTAATGTACATAAAATCAGACTATATTATTATTATTTTTAAATAAACGGCGTATAGCCAGGGAGACAAAATGGCTATCGGCAAGCAATTATTACTTACTACAAGGCAAAACTAATTATAATGAAAGGAAGTTACTTAGATGCTTACACCATTACCTGCGGTAAAACTGGATTCAGAAATCAATATATTAACGGTAAACTAATAGCTAAGAGTGTAATACGATCAGAATAGAATAAACAAAAAATGAAGTAATCAAACCTGAACCATCGGGCCAAAACTGAACAATTTGGGAATGTGCAACGATAGAAAATATTCTAAGATCGTTCACTCTCCATGTGGAAAATATCCCATTATAACTCACTACTCCATGGAATCGCCTGAAAAATTATCATACAAAAATGTACCGAGAACCGCCTCAGCGCAGCAAAAAGGTTTACACGACAGGAACATATATGTCGTCAGGTCCAAAACCACTCTTCAGTGATTTCAGTACTTTGGTCAATTCACGATTGTATGGTGTTCTAATGTTTTTGATTTTATTTTTCAAGTCACTTTCGGACATTTCAGGTTTATTGACATGTTTTAGAATTGCTTGCAATGCTGCTTGTCTTGCCTGTAGATTGCGATTGAGCTCGGTTTGTGGATCCCATAATACATCATAGTTTTGCGTAAAATTATAGCTTGTCGCGCTAAAAACAACTCATACGCACTATTCGGCTTTCAGCACGTTGTTTTCGTTCGACGAAGTGTTTACACATTCCATTCCAGTCGTTCGACATCGATTCGACGACAGCCGCCGATCAAAAGTAGACAGTCTTTCTACTTCCGTCGAATCGACTCACTCCGCCAAATGACCAAGTCGAAAAGTGGTTTACATATTCAATTTGCTTTCGATTCAATAATCGATCTAAATCGTTCAACCCAGATCGACTCGTGAAAACGCGCCTTTAGGCAACAAGTATCATGTCGCCCATGGCCGACTCTACACTAGGCCGGAGCCTTAAATGTGGCAAAGTGGCTTAGCTGTCAAATAGTGGTCCGGTTACCGTAAATTGTTTTATAGTTTCAGAATAATAATTGTTACATTTTATATGTATTAAAAGTTCATCTATGTTGATAAATTAAGAAAAATACTTTTTAGAACTACTACTACTACTAATACCACTTACATCTGATTGATCTGGTTCATCGTAGTCAAACGCTACAAAATAAAAATAAACGCAACTTGTTTCCTGCTGCCACTTCCACTTCCACTTAAATGAACACTCAATTTACTTTGTAAATTTTCACTTTAGCTAGAAAAATTGACTATTAGGTCACTTTGAAGCCATTCTTGCTGGTCTTGATTCCCTTTCACTATCAAATCTTTTCGTAGGTATGCCCAGATGCATGCCCAGATGAGTTCTATTAACTGTATTTTTCTGTGATATTTGGGAGGTCCAGAAAACATTGTAGGTACCACATTGTGCTTTAAAATAGGTCTTATCCTTTGAAGTGTTTGTAAATTATTGTCTTTATTCTTATAAATACAACCAGCCCTTACGAGGAATACCTTTCACCCACTTCTGTTTATGTCCTTTATTGGAAGCACAATTGCTAGTGCAACCTGGTACTACACACTTTGCAGGCATATTTTTATCTTTACAGTTTCGTTTGTGCAGGTAAATAATTAGAAACATTAAAAATCACCTTCCACTCTTCTTTTTTACTCTGGAAGGTTATGTTTGGTATGCCCTTTATTGGAAGCACAGTTGCTAGTGCAAACTGGTACTACACACTTTGCAGGCATCTTTTTATCTTTATAGTTTCGTTTGTGCAGGTAAATAATTAGAAACACATTAAAAATCACCTTCCAATCTTATTTTTTACTCTGGAAGAATTACACTAATGACAAAAGCTCGGCCGACTATCCAGTCTTGCCATATTTCAATGCTCCGCCCTAGTGAGTAGAGTCGGCCATGTGTCGCCATATCGGAGATGGTTGCAAAAATGACCATGGGCGTACCATCCATGAGTGATGAGGGGCGTCAAAATACGATCTATTACTAGTTAGGTACCAAAGGTCCGCAGCCAGTACCGGTTGTCTGCTGCTATCTGTGCATATTTTTATGTTTTTGTCAGTGGTTTGTCTTTTGGACAATTTCTTTAGCTGCTATTGTTATGCCGGCCAGCTCGAGCTGAGTCGCTGGTATGTTTGTCCATAAACGCTGTTTTCTATATGATTTCTGTCACTTGCAAAACATGTCAAAGTATGGAACAATCCTGTATCTTGGTATATCAAACAAAATTTCTCACAAAAAGAATTGTGTGTGTGTGTCACTGAACATCATATTGATCCAAAATGACTGCAGTATAGTATATTTATTTGTTGTGGATGTGTAAAACATACCAAAGACTGTTGGTTGGCTTAAAATAGTAAAACATTTCATCTCATAAACCCCAGAAAAAATCTGTAAGTCAGAATACTCAGGGCGATGCAATACTATAATTTATTGTTGGAATGTCAAATTAAAAGCAGACTAGTTTGTGGATTATCAAGAGACTAAGTTTGAAAAAGCATTCAATAGAAGATGGTGGTTCTATAATCCAAATCATTATGCAAAATTCTATTTTAAAAACAGAATAACGTAATTTTCAGGTTGTCTCCTGTTTCATCTGAGAAAAATATATCTAGCTACCATTTTCTAATATAACTTTTCTGTAATCAAAATTGAAATGTAATGTCATAGTTTTGCATCACCCTTTCCGAGCCTTTGAGCAAATATATTTGACGTTCACTCCAAAACTATCTCGAAGTTAATTTCATTATCCAAAATAAAGGCTTATGTATGGATTATTGTCAAAAGTATTTTAACGGCATTTAGGCTAATACCCACAGTGTTATAAGGTGTATTGATATATATGTCATTTCTTGTCATTTTAATATACAGGGACTTTTAGAAGTTGGGAAAACTACGCATCAAAGTGAATAGTAATTACCTAATATATATGACGATGTCCAATGTGAGATAACTTACTTTAGCTCATTTAATTCCAACATAGTCTTGATTTATCGTACCTTTTTATACAAAGTATTAAGTACAAACGGCTAGCATATCGCAAATATCTGGATTGAAAATATATGTCTCTCACTATTTTTGAATTAGAACAGAGAGGGGTATGCTAATACGTTTACAAGGACAACCCTGTATATTAACCTGGCAAGTTACCATTTACCAAAAAGTGCTGACTCAAAAAATAATTGGTGAAATTGAAACTGCAAAACTCAGTAAAAGTGAGTTTTATCGATATTTTGGGAAGATAACATTAAAGTTTTCCTTACATAAACGTTTCTCAAAATATCGATGAAATATATCCGCACTTATTGGGGTCCGCAATTTTAATGTCAAGCAGTATAAAACACTTCAAGGTGTTTTAATTTCATATGACCTTCATTCATTGCAATACGAAAGCTTTGTGTTCTAGCTTTTCAAGCCACAATTAAACTTTCTTCTACCTATGAAACTACTCATTGACAGAACAAAACACAGAGGATAGAGAAGGTATGCTTCTTGTTAAAGGATGATTCTTGAACATGATTTGCTGACAGAATTTTGCTACAGGGTGTTTTGAAATCAGGGTAATGGAACAACATTTCGATTCACCCTGTATATTAAGTCATTCAAAAAAGTCAATCAAAGTTCGAGATATGCGAGTGAGAACTGTTGAACGTAACCAACATTTTTCGACAAATGTATGCAAATTGAACAATGAATAACGAAGTAATAAGATTTCGAGGTTAACCGAAGGTGGTGTGATAATTTTGAACAGGAGTGTATATGACTGCACTTTCGTATTGCATGGAAAATGTACCATATGATAGGTTGTCAGCACCCATTTTTCTGTTATTTAAACTACATTGGCGGTTTTCATATTGAAATATTTAGAGCTAAGTTCAGATACACGCTAATATGCCTTAAAAATACAGTTACACCTTGATTACGGAATATATTTATAACTAACATGATTTGTTACAGGTTGAATGGTATTTTGCCCGACACCTGCTGCGATTATACAGGGTATCACAGAAAGTTCTTACAAGCCTTTGTCCATTTATTTTGATACTTTAGGATATCAATTACGCTCATACAAAATCTCAGTTAACCCCTAGAAGAAATAAATAATAAGTAAATCAAGTTTTAGACGATTCATTGACACGGATTGTAAAATACATCGGGATCTGTGGAGTAGATCGTATCTCAATGTTTTCAGAAAGCTACTATAGGGTCTATCATACCATGCATTCAAAACCTTTTTTTGTACGACAACCCCTGAAACTCGCCCCCAATTTTTTTTTCAAATAGCACCCCATAGGTTTTCCTACATAAATGATATCCCCATTTTATTTAAAATCTTGTGCTACCTTTAATTTTATATGCAAACTTATTTTTTCCGTAAAATCATAAGCATAAGACAAATGAAATGATAATTTGTTTGACGCCTGATATTTTTGTAACAAAAACGGATAAAAAAGAAAAGTAAGTGGATTTTTCAAGGGTAGTGAATGACCTATCATTCCTTGCTTATGAATCGTTTTTTTCTTACTTAAACCCCTGGAATCCACCCCTAGCTAGTTTTTTCACATTTCAATCCACAATTTTGCCTGGAAAAATAAATTCTTTACTTGAATTTAATTATCGTAGTGCCTTTTATGCCCCTACTGCAATTTATCGTTAATTTTGGCTCCCGTGTGCGGGGCACACCCTGCACACGTGGTTGGCGCGGCCCGATGTAACCATAAAACTTTCTCACGTTTTTGCACTTAGTTTTGTTGTCACATTTTTTTAATTAGTTGATTCATGATAATAAAAAAATATTTTCCATACATGTGTTTTAATTAATTTATGCTCACGATTTCATGGATTAAACGAAAAAAATTAACGATAAATTACAGTAGGGGCATAAAAAGTAAGGCACTACGATAATTAAATTCAAGTAAAGAATTAATTTTTCCAGGCAAAATTGTGGGAACAAGCTAGGGGTGGATTCCAGGGGTTTAAGTAGGAAAAAAATGGTTCATACGCAAGGAATGATAGGTCATTCACTACCCTTGAAAAACCCACTTACTCTTCTTTTTTATCCATTTTTGTTACAAAAATATCAGGGGTCCAACAAATTATCATTTCATTTGTCTTATGCTTATGATTTCACGGAAAAATAAGTTTGCATATAAAATGAAAGGTACCACAAGATTTTAAATACAATGGGGATATCATTTATGTAGGAAAACCTATGGGGCGCTATTTGAAAAAAAAGTTGGGTGAGTTTTAGGGGTTGACGTACAAAAAAAATGTTTTGAATGCATGGTATGATAGACCCTATAGTACCTTCAAAAGTACCACTCAGTTCTTGCTTGAACCGTTTTTCGTTACGAAAATATCACGTGTCAGGAAATTCTGAGACACCCTATAGGGAGTTACTTGATACTTTGTAAGCTTGATTTTGACATATCCAGGTATTCAAATATAACGACATTTTTCTGTATTATGGATATTTTTAAGTTTATGAGACGTATGTTTGCTGAACTCTTCTGAAATACCTTGTATTGTTTTTGTTTGCAGCCAGAAATATAATATATCATCATGTCACTAAGATACTATATTAACGCTCTTTCGTTTGATTTTGTGAACTGTCTGATGAGTTTGTGCAATTTTTTAGTTGTGTCATAGATTCTTTCGTAAATGAAAAACATTCCTGTTTTGCTTGCAAAATTTATATTTCTGTTTAAGCTCCAGTGTCTTTTAGAGTTCCTAGTTTCGGGCTCTCTAAGTGGTTCCCTGTCTAAACCCAAATCAAATTGGGTAGATCTGTATTAAGTGGAAGTCTGGTTTGCATATGTATAAAGTGATCAATCATTATGATGAATGAGAATGAACATAAGCTAAAGATATAACACAAAATATGTGTTTGAAATTAGTTTTTCTAAAATCAGCAAATCTGAGTAAGAAGCCAGTTCATGGAAAAGCGTGAGACATCAGTTTGATTCAACTTGTGTCTAATGCTTATTGGATTGGATGTATTTCTATGTGTGTAGTATATTCGAACAAAAGTTGACCAAAACTAAAACAAAATGTTTAGAGATAAAACACTAGCCTGGAAAGAAAAAGCATAATGTATAATTTATCAAAGCAGGTGTGATATTTTTTTCATTTTTTATCTAGGTTATTAAAACTTGTGGAATGACATTGTGGACAAATAAGACTCCATTCTACTTTAACATCTATGTACAGATACCATAAAGATATTAAGATGTCACGTAGACAATTTGGCAATATTATATATGTTTTTTAAATATTGATGGTTGGTAAAATCAACATGTGTTGTTAAATCACAATTATGAGTCTCATATGGTCCTTGAATCAAAATTATGCATTTCAGATTTAATTACTCTCAAGTTGACAGAAATACGGCATTCATTATGGATTATTATGATCAGATAGATGCGTATTTACGCAACCAAGACTAATCTATTTAGATTAGATTGGGCCAGGTTGTTTGTGTGGACTCGAACGTCAACTGAAGCTTATTGCGTGCCCTGTACCTATAAGTCGGGTAAGCCAATTCCTGTGCCCCTGACTAGGTTCAGGAATCCTGTGCTGTTGCGCTTGATATATCGAAACCCTTCGATAGAGTGTGGTATGACGGACTTCTGGTTAAGGTTGCTGCATATGGACTACCACCGAACGACCGTTCTCTGTTTGTTGTAGTCGAAGGCTGTTCACCAGACGTATTTTCAATAAACGCCGGTGTTCCTTAGGGATCTATCCTATGCCCTACACTGTTTCTGTTGTATATCAGCGAGCTGCTGGAAATAACATCCAATGCAGTCTACAGTTTCGCAGACGACAGTACGTGGATATCGTGCATGGAACCAGGCAAGCCACTATCAGCCCAGAAGACGGTACGTCGGCAACAGCAACATGCCTGACAGATCAACGCAGATATCGAAACAGTTGTCGAGTGGGGATTAGTAAATAAAGTACAGTTTAACGTACAGAAAACTCAGGCAACAACACTGACAAAGAAGTCTCACGTTGGCTTACCAACTGTGGAAATGATGGTCACCCAATAGTTGAGTCACCTTCCGTCAAGCTTTTGTGGATCAACATGAACAGTAACATGTCCTGGTACGACCATGTCGTCAGTATTGCTAAAACGGCATCACAGAAGCTTGGAGCATTGATTAACTTATTTAGAGGAAGATAGGTAGTCGCATAGGGAAACCGGGCGCTCGCAGTCTATCTCACTCACTCTAGTCTATCTCACTCACTCTCATAGAAAACACCGTCACCGTCACCTGGCGCCCTCTGGTACAATCTAAGAAGCTTCGAAAATTCCTGAATCCTTTATAAATATGCCCAATAGATGGAGCAGCCAGCTATAAAAATACGACCTTGAAGTGCTACTGACCTAACCACCGACCATAAAAAAACATCGTCGGTGGACCTAACATTCGAAATATGTTTTGTGTTCGGAATGATCAGTGATCAGCTGACAGCGGTTGTTGACCTTGTTGTCCGTATCCGTATTTTAGGTATCAACATCGTCCTAATAACCAGAATGAATCACTGGGTTTTTTGACAATTCAAAATTAGACCATTGAAGAAAAGACTCTTTCTGCTGATGCATTTGTGCTGGGCAGACAAGTATATAAGTTCAGTCAAGGTACAAAGGCGTTATGTTTAAAATTGTTGTGGTGGAATGCCCCATAGGCTTAAGAAAACGGCAGAGTATGGTAAATTTGCGTATTGCTTCAAAGTTTTTAGTGATGTAGATGAGTAATAGCAGGTAATAGTTTGGTTTCAACGGTATAGGTACTTACCTGAATTATACTCATACGGTACTGCGAGTCTGACCAAGAATTTATTTGTATCTGATCTCTGGATATAGATCTGTTTGAGGTGTTGTTCGCAGACACCTAATTGTTTGAGCAGTGGCTCAGACTTTCCAATATGTTGGAACAAATTCACATTGCCACTATTCTTGATCCAGATATCACGTATAGCTGTTGCTTTTGGGAAAGCAAAGAACGACATCTCTGGATTACGAGTTTTGTTGTTTGGACAGTTATAGTAATAACATCTGTAAACCATTTTGCTTCCTGAAATCGCGAAAAATTCAATGCAAACGATGATAAATCGAAATCAATATAATCAATCAATATTTTTTGATCGTGGTTGATCCAAATTTTCCAAATAACATCGGAATATTAGACAATTGAAATATGACACTGACATCAATATGTCAGTTGTCAAGTTGTCAATTTCCAACTACGGCGACACCTGGAGTAGATAATAGTAAGTAGCGTTGATAGATGGTTGGAAGTAGGGTACTTTATTCGTATTAAAGTCGATGGTTGTTATACTATCAAAGTTGTATCAGTAGAGGTACATTTGTGCTCATATAGGTGGCGGCCGTCCAGGAGAAATAAAAATTAGGCGCGCGATCTTAGTATCTGGTTGTCCATCTTCCCGTTTAATACTTTAATCAATGCTTGGAGTTTTGTTCCGCTGTAGGAAGCTGTATGCACAAGAGCAACTACTGCTGATCTACAAGGTGCAGATCCGACCATCGTTGGTTATTGCTCCCATGTGTGGGAATGCGCTCCGAAGCACCCTCTAAAGCTTCTGGACACTATCCAGGAGAGAGCAATTAGGCTAATCGATACGCCTAATCTCACAAAGGGCCTTCACAGCCTAGAACATCGAAGAAGGGTGACCGACCTGTCCCTGTTTTAAAGATTCTATCACGGAAGATGTTAAGAGTGAGCTCTCCCAGATAATAACACCAAGGGCCGTCCGAACAAGGAACACTGGAGATACTTTGCGAGTCCATCCTTACCAGGCGAGGTCCCTACTCCCCGAACCAGCCTTTCCAGCATTCCTTCTTTTGGAGAACTGGAGACGCTGTGGAATGAACTGCCCGAGAATTTATTTCCCGACGGCTACAACCTGCAGCGTTTCAAATCTAACGTGCACCGACACTTATCCTCTCGCAACGCTTCTACAGCGCTATAGGCTTTCATCCTTTGCGGGAGGTCCAGGGTGCACTCGCAAGGGCGTTCTGGTGTCCTCTTCAGCCGCCATTCAACGGTCAGCTCAGAACTGGCACGGACCGGGGGAATCCGACTGTCTAATTAAAACAAAGCATTGAGATGGCCCCAGCGGGTGTTGACTCAATGTGATTTCTGCCCAGTGCTCTGAATGTCAACGTGAAGAAATTCAAGCAAGCGCGGGTAAACGGCGGGAGTAACTATGACTCTCAGACTCACACCATAGCTGCGAGGTCTGGCTTACTTACTTATTCCAGATAAAATCGCTCATCTGCACATATGAGAACGTTTATCTGGATCTGTAATCCATGTCGGAATCCGCTATAAAATCCCGATGATGGTAGTGATGAGCCACCAGCGAAATACCACCTAGGGGGCAGCTTTTTCCAGTATACCAAACAGATCTCTCATCGCTCCGAGTGTCTCGCAGTCTAATATGAATGTCTAACAGCCTCTTGAAACTGATTGCAAAGTCTACACTCTTGTTCTCTGTTGGTGATTCCAACAGTGTATAGATGCTGTTAGAAGTGGTCACGTCCACGTCCAGTAATAAGAGCAATAACCTGCATAACACCATTCCTCTTGAGCATCACTAATTGGCTAGTGAACCGCTTATTTTGCGTAGTGCTTTCTTTATAACCGAGCAGACCGCGCAGGCAGAGCCTAAATACCAGAGTACCGCGGCTGCTGTGAAAGGGTTATGTTAAGGGAAGTTTGTTAACGCGAGATTTGAATGGGCCAATACCCGCAGGCCCAATAAATATATCTTCTGGCAGTCCATTCGAAGCCTTGGACACCCTGATGTATGAAGAACGACCGTCTTAGGATAAGATGCAGCGGTCGCACGGGTACATCTGATAGGAGCAGTGAGCGGCGGAACGATAGAGGATAGCTCAGAGGAGCAGATTCCGTTGGAATATCGGTAGAAGGGTGAGAGGTCACCAACAACACGCCGCGCCGGTGAGAAAGTGACTGAAGGTGGTGCGTTAAGGCCGGATCGCCAATTAGTCGAATTGCCCTTCTCTGGACGGCATCTAGTATAGACAGGGTAGTAGGGGCAGCAGCTCCCCAGACATGAGAGCAATACTCCAGGCAAGGTCTTATCTGGGCGTTATATAGCGTGAGGAGGTTACATGGTGAGAAATACTTTCTGGCTCTAAATAGGTAACCAAGCTTTTTACCAGCAGCTGTTGCAATTGACGTGACGTGTTCGTGCCAGATCAGATTTTCTGTAATGTTGACTCCTAACAGCTTGAATGAGTGACTCCTTGGCAGAGCCCGGTTGTTCATTAGAACCTGGTGTTGGCTTGGGCTTGTCCAGAGTAGACTCGACCATTGGTTGATAACCTTTGCTTATGCCTAAGCTGAGTTTAGGATCGAACAACGGCATGCTTGTGCTTCTTCTTGCAAGCTCGTCTGCACACCCATTGATACCAATACCTGCGTAACCTGGTTTCGAGCCGAGATGTACAGAGTTGCGTAAAGCTAGTAAGCTGAAAGTATGGAAACAGCTTCGTACCAGCTTTGATGTAATTTCCGAATAGATGATTAAATATGAAACAATTCAAAATTTGTTTTCAGGATCCCAGTATCCGATTTCCATTGTCAATACATCTTCTTGGCTGATTTATTAGCTAGAGTATTTAAGCATACCATAGGCCTCTGGTTTACAGGCTCCATCCTTTGGCCTGTCCTTATTAGCTTCTGTTAAGTGACGTGGTTTTTTTCCTTACCTGAGGTTGTGTATCAAGTGTCACGTATGAGCATAAAATTGATTTATTCTTATTGTAAACAGAAGACGATTAATCCTAACTTTGAGTCACTAAAAAAGTGTAGGAATACTGGAAATCCGAAATTGAACTATCAGGGGTTGAATTTAAAACAGAAGTCCCACTAACTCTACAAAAATACTTTATCAATAGTGTCATGATAGCTGTAGTATGGAGTCTTATTTTACAAAAATCATTAATATCATCTTAATGGTCTGTGGAAAGCTGTTCGAAAATGCAGAAGGCAAATATACTAATATGGAATACTCTCAAAATAGACCTCAGTTTCGGCAATTATACCTTCATTCTTTTGAGGTTGGGAAAAAGAAAACAGTCACTAAGGGGTCACATCTGGAGAATACGGCATATGAGGAAGTAATTCGTTTTCAGCGATTTGTGATAAAAAAAGCACTTTTTTCTTAAAGTGGGGCTGTTTTTTTATTTCATCCTTCAAACGCTCCAACACGCTTAGTAATTACTGGTGTTAATAGTCTGGCCCTTTTCGAGATGTTTTTTTTTAACTGAGCAGACCGCGCAGGCAGAGCCTAAATACCAGAGTACCGCGGCTGCTGTGAAAGGGTTATGTTAGGGGAAGTTTGTTAACGCGACATTTGAATGGGCCAATACCCGCAGGTCCAATAAATACATCTTCTGGCAGTCCATTCCAAGCCTTGGACACCCTAGGAATAAATGTGCGGTTGTACCGCTCAGTTCTTGATGTATGAAGAACGACCGTCTTAGGCTGAGATGCAGCGGTCGCACGGGTACATCTGATAGGAGCAGTGAGCGGCGGAACGATAGAGGATAGCTCAGAGGAGCAGATTCCGTTGGAATATCGGTAGAAGAGTGAGAGGTCACCAACAACACGCCGGTAAAAAAGTGACTGAAGCAGCTCCCCATTGATGAATATAATACAATAATACCATGCGCACACTACTGATACTAGTAGTACTAGATACTAATACTGATTCCATAATATTCCAAATCGATGGTTGCGTCTCAACACGCTCATTACGTGCAGTTCACTGTTGATTGGACACTGGAGTATAGTATATTTCATCTGATGTAATATATCGATGGAAAAATGTCCTTTTATTGCTGTTGGTAATCGCTAAACATTGCTGCGAATCATCAAAACGTTATTGCTTCTGCACATAACTTTCGCATGCCAAAACATTGGTGCACGAAATGTCCTACACGTTCCTTTGGTGTTTCCGTAACAGCGTCTGTGCATCGCATGGCCTACTTGGCTGTTACTAGATACATATCTACTACACCAACACTGGCCATGGAGACCCTGCTGAACTTAAACCCTCTACGAGTACAGAGAGCGGCCAGACTGGTCGTCTATAGACTGCTATCAACTGGCAGACAGGAAAAAAAGGAATAAGGTGTGGACACAGTGGGTATTAGGCTTAGTTCAGATGACGCGCGTACGACGCGCGTCGACGTGGCGCACGTTCGTTGCGTCTGTGTTCAGATGACGCGCGTAGGACTTCGTACAACTTTTATACAGAGTGAGACTAGGCAATCGAGTGTCAGTTTATTTGTTGTTATTAAGAAGAATAGATGCAGGAGAAGCTGTTTGTGTTTGGTTAGCATATAGAAGAAGGAAACGACGTAGGAGGGAAAGGACACACTGGGCTCACCCAGTTTTACGGAACAGACTTGCTACAAGTTTACACTTTACACTGTATCCCAGCCTGCGAAATCACGAAGCTAAATTTTTATCATCGGATTTGCAAAACATTAAGACCAGTTCCTCCCAGGCGCTCTTTTTTGCCGTGTTATTTGAATATAATTTAGCATGCATGTCCCAAAAATCGTAGGCCTCTTTTCAATTTCATCAATGAAAACATCTGTGTTGAAAATTCTTCTGTTTCCATTTCAATAGCATACGTGAGAAATAAATTTTTGCAGAGAGACACCAGGTATGTGGACTGAACGCTAGAAAAGACGCGTGCCAACTGAACAGGCAATGGGAGCGTCTAGTATTTCAATACGCGCGTCGCCGCTGACCGACGCGCGTATTGAGATTCTCTGCGTCTAGTGGCGTCGTACGCGCGTACAATTTGTCGTGCGCGCGTCCATGTGAACAGCTTGAATTAATTATGTGTATTTTTAAACCGAGCGCCACGTCGACGTGCGTCGTACGCGCGTCATCTGAACTAAGCCTTATGGGTGAAACCACAGAGTTAACATCTCTAGTGGGAGCCTAATTTGAATATTGGCCAGCCAACATCTATACCGCTATTGCCACTCTTCTTCGTCCGCTTCCAGTTTCTTCAAAATCTGGCAGTTTCCGCAGTTTGAACACAAAGTATTTAACTGGGTATTTAACTATACATTGCAATATACTTGCAATGTAACTGATTTACGTGAAGATAATTTGTAGTGATTTAATGAAATCTCAAAAATGGTAAATTTCATAGCGGAATGTCGCAATAACTTCTAATATGTCGTAAATCTGGCAACCTACAATCGGCGTGCCCTTAAGCTGTCATGTGGCTGCATTGTAGTTGTGGTTATTGCGTGTGTCTAGATTTTTGTGATTTTAGTGTATATTTGACTGACTTTATGACTATTTGTGGTGTGAATTAAATTATTTATGAACAATATTATCATAATTGGATGATGAGACAACATAAAAAGTGCATAGCTTGCTATAATAGCGACGAATCGGTGAACACTTCTTATCATAGGCGAGTGATTATTGGCTTTGTTTTAGTTTTCAGTAGCGTAATATATGGGGATAACTGGGAACAAAAGTAACTTCACTCCAGTTTGAGCAATAATAATAGTTGTTTAACGTATGTTTTGTGCACGCATTACATTCATGTCAATCAACATGAATTTTCCAAATTCCATTTTTTAAACTATTTGAGGACGTGAAATGCAAAAATGTATGCCACATTTACTTACAGAAAATCTATCTATGGGAATTTTATAGAAGTGGATATTACCTAATGCAATTATTATATTTTATTGCTGAAGTAAAAACACGATGCAGCCATTCCAACAGGCTACCTTTCAGAACACTGTTAGATATGTTTTGAAAAACACTTCATGGTAATAATAAATTATCAACTGTTACAATGAAATTATAATAAGAGTAACTCTCTAAGTATACCTAAATACTAATACAACTTATTGGTATCAGTTTGTAACATCACAGTAATCATTGAATCTATTAATGAACATCCATTTTTAATATAAAGTCGCACACCACTGGTAATGCCCTCAAGCTGTCAAAATTTCTGTTATATGTTGGCTGGTCAGCGACCTGTGCATTTTGTTGTTTACACTCCCTCTATAGATGTTAACTCTGTGGGTGAAACTATAATCCACTTGGAATGGAAGAGATAAATGAAATAGGAGTGGAGGGTTCCCAAGTTAGAACTGGAGGCAGTAGCGGGAGTAGTTGGTACTAATCCAACTGTTGAAATTTCAGTAAACGTTGGGAGGCATACCACAGTCTTCCAAACGGAGAACGGGTTGACTCAAGACTCGTATGGCACTCGAATGAACTTAGAACGAGGTAACTTTGGTTTGGGTTCCAGGTTCTTAGTGGAGTGGAAGGTCATTAATTGGCCGTTAAATACTGTAGAGGAAGAACCAAATTTGCGTTCATAGGACAAGAACCATTTGCGGAGATTGCGAAAAGCACTGCCATCTCAGATTGGACAGAGCACTCCTGCACTGGTTAGATACACCAGGGCTACCACACTCGAAGGCATTCACACCATACCCGTCCAGTCATTGCCCCATTTTCTGGTGCTGTGTCCGGGTAATGTTATCAAGCCAACCATAGGCTTCGCGGCAATGTTTTCTTAAGACACGAAATTCTTTGTTACCCATTTTATACAAGAATTTCTTTCCGTCATTTCTGAATGGTAAACGATGCTATATAAGCTTTCTTGTTTACAGCGAAAAAACTGCCTCTTTAAAATCCAACAGAATTTTGATTACCGCGATTGTGAGATTTTTTGAACTCGCACCTACTTTTGTTTTAATTATGCAAATCTTAAATATTGGAAAAAATTACACAAGACTTTCGCTTCCGATGAACTGCTGATTTTTGGGGATGTTCGGCCGAAGTCGAGACCAAGGCCTCGTTATTCATTATATGAGGTTATTCTGTCACTTGTTGAACAGTTTTCCCACAGACTGTTGCCCTTGATACTCGAATTCACTTCTTTAATATTCATTTATCCTGTGAATTTTCCGTACAGAATATACAACCTTTTTTTTTGTGAACGTTTTTTACCATTAAACGGAATAGATATGTCGGTCTATAATTATTTTTTTCACTTACCTGATGTTTACGGAGCAATTTAATTATGTTGGCGCCTATTTATATTCTATGTCCTACCTCTGTTATATTAGCTGCTCATTTTGTGTAAATAATACAAAATATAAGTATAATATTCACAAATAAAATTAACTGTCTTTTTTTTTAGCTTTTACCTTTCCTCCTACTAGTCAAGATCCCAAGTAACGCCGAACTTACTAATCTGATTACCGAATAAAAATTATATACAGGGTGTTAATTAAGTACGTAAACAAACGTTAACCACGAATAGTACTCCGAAAAATAGAAAGAAAATGTCATATGACCATGGGTCCGGAAATGCTTCCTACGCTCCTTTGCATGGGGCACCCTGAAGACGGGTTTCCCTCGATATTCTCGAAACCATTCATAACAAAATTACGAAATTAGGTACGATGGGTAAACTTTTGACGCTGAATCTGATTCTGAATTCAGAATGTCATAATTTCAATCAGAGGCGTATCATACGGGAGGAGTTAAGGGTAAAAATAACGCCATTTTCTAAATGGTAATTTTTTTGACATTTTGATTTTAGAATATGGTATTTCAGAGATTTCTACGTAAAAATGGTCTCTTGGTACATCTCGATAGGGCTGACCGTTTTCGAGAAAAATGCATTTATTTATTTACAATAGCCTGCATGGATTTAATAATTTGCATTTTTTTCGAAAATAGTTAGCCCTATCGAGATGCACCAAGAGACCATTTTTACGTAGAAATCTCTGAAATACCATGTCTAAAATCAAAATGTCAAAAAATTACCATTTAGAAAATGGGGTTATTTTTACCCTTAACTCCTCCCGTATGATACGCCTCCGATTAAAATTATGAAATTCTGAATTCAGAATTAGATTCAGCGTCAAAAATTTACCCATCGTACCTAATTTCGCAATTTTATTATGAATGGTTTCGAGAATATCGAGGGAAAACCGTCTTCAGGGTGCCCCATGCAAAGGAGCGTAGCTCCCTTAGGAAGCATTTCCGGACCCATGTTCATATGACATTTTCTTTCTATTTTTCGGAGTACTATTCGTGGTTAAAGTTTGTTAACATACTTAATTAACACCCTGTATATGAATATGTTTTTACTCTCGCCAACAGGGTTGTCTAAAAAATATCCATAGCTATGATTAATTGTGATTATAAAAGATATAAAAAAGTAGATAACATGCACAATATGAAACAGCAAAGTTGCTTACATTTGGTCCCTATCAATTAGCAGCCGCGTACCAACAGGTCAGAAGATATACAGGGAATGTCCAAAAGGTGATGAAATTTTTTGTGTAAAAGCTTATTGGATAATATATTTGTACAAAGTGTTATTATTTACAGTAACCATCTTTATCATCTACAAAATGTTTCGTCCCACCTAGCGTGAGTTTTTAGTACCGGATCGGTCGATAACTCCACTACCCCAAAAGATAGTGAAAAAAGCTGTATATAAAAGTTGTAGCCAAGGATATGCTCCTTGCTCAGAAAATATTTTGATTTATACAGGGTCATCCATAACTACGTGGTGATGCAAACATATGTTTTTTAAATGTGACACCCTATATATTATTCCATATTTAGATTTTACTGATAATTCCCGTTATTAAAATATAACATTGTAATATTGTAACATTATACACGGTGGGGCATATTAATCAAGTGTTTTTAAAATAATCATAAAATTATTAGTTTTTACGCTAAAAAAATTATTGGTAGTAGAACATAGCTGATAATATACCATTTTGAAATATCTAAGTGCAAAAATTACATCTGGCATATGATGCAGCCGTTCACGAAAATTCCACTCCACTGTTTCCAGCATGTCTCTGGTGATTTTTGAGAGATTTCATGGCGAATCGCTTCCTTCCCTGCATCTATCATACGGGGCTTGGCCTTTTAAACACGTGATTTGAGTTACCCTCATAGAAAAAAATCACAAATTGATAAGTCGGGAGACCGAGGAGGTCATGAAATGCCACCAAACCTCGAAATTAACTGATTTGGAAACAGGTGGCGAAGAACAGCCATGGATGCTCTGGCGGTGTCTGCCGTGGCCCCATCTTGCTGGAACCACAAATCTTTGATATCCACACCTCTTCTTTGCAATTCAGGTATGAAAAACGTATTCACCATATATGAATGTAACGATGTTACTGTAGTGGTGACCCCATTTTCTCCAAAAAAATATGAGCCAATGATGCCACGCGTTGTTCTAGCGTCTACCGCTCCAAGGTGGCAAGTGGCAAGTAAGAAAGTGAAATGGTTTGAGTCAAGGAATGGATTGTAATAAACCGCGCGCCCCTCCCTTTCCTAATATATGAGTACTACTCAAACCAAAAACACTTGGTTTTTATGCCCCACCCTGTACATATTGTAACATACTGTATATTATGGTATTCGTGTATTTGTATTAGTTGTCATTGATTGTCATACGTGATGTAAAGTCAAAGTGCTAGGTTAGATCTTTTGAAGTGTAAACGTCATCGAATCGTCTAGAGTTTTCGAGAATGACGGATGGATTCTAGAAATGTCATCGAATTCTCTAGATGGTTCGATGAAGTATATATAAGGTGCTACGGGTAGCGTAGGAGGACAGTTGAGTTGAGTTGTACCTAAGATAAGGATAAGAGATACTGTATCGAGTTGTGAAGTAAAACGGTGAAAGTCACGTCGAGTTTGATTCCCTGGGTGAAGAAAGAGAGGCCGTCGTGACAATTGGTGTCAGAAGTGGGATTAGCCATCGAATCAACCCAGGAAAGGAGACAAGGAGTGAGTGCAGTGTCCATTAACGCCAGTAACCAGAACTATGTCGTCGGAAATGAGTGCAGTGATGAATTTGGTACAAGAGATGCTACAGGAGATGAGGGAAGGAAGGAGAACCAGGTTAGAACAAACTGCGGCTAAAACGAGAGCAAATACACAAGAGACCATAGTGGACCCTGAAAAAAAGTTGAAGCATCACCAGGACGAGGCAATGGCAGGTTCGAAGAGTGACTTGAAGAGTGAACAGAAATTGGAGCTGACTAGACTGGAGGAACAGAGACAATCCGTAAGCCACGCATTAAATAATCAAGACCAGTATATAAGTGAAATAGATACATCACAAAAGAACGCTGAGGAGCAGCTAGCGACATTACATAAGCACGTTAAGGAACAGCAAGTGAAAGATCATGTCAAGACAATGGCCAGAGAAGAGTTGCAAATACATGGTGAAGGTAAGCGTGGTTTAGCAGATGTAGCACCCGCTTTACTTGATAAACGCAGTTTGCTAGTAGCAGAGCCCTACCCATATGATGGCAAGATATCATGGGAGGTTTATTTTATGCAATTTGAAAACATCGCACGAATGAATAACTGGTCGAATGAGGAAAAAGCTTGTGCGCTCACATCAATGCTCAAAGACTCTGCAGCAGGTATTTTGGAAAGTCTTTCCTCTTCAGAACTACGTGACTATGATAAAATGGCATCGGCATTAAAGTTACGCTTTGAAGATGCACACTTGAACGAGTTGTTATATGGCCAATTGCATAACCGGACACAGAAAGCCAAGGAGGATTTGACGACGTTTGCATACGAAGTCCAAAGCTTAGCCAAAGAAGTATTCGTCAACAGTCCCATCGAGACACAGGAATACGTCGCTACTCGCCAGTTTGTCGAAGGCATTGCGGACGCGGAAGTTCAACAAATGGTAAAACTGTCCAGTCCCATAAATTTACAAGATGCTGTGATCAAGGCTTTGCAAATTGAAGCCGACATAAAAGCCACGCGAATGACAAGGAGGGTGCGCGCTGTCGTGCAAGATACAGAAGGAGAAATCAGGGCCACATCGTTTATTTCAGGAAGAAGAGGTGCTAGCTTCCAAAGAAACCCGGTTCGCACAAGCCTAGAAGGAGCTGAGAAGTTTACATGCTGGAGATGTGGACAGAAGGGGCATCTTAGGGTAGGCTGCCGCACCCATGCTGATAAGATACAAGCGGATGTAGAAAAAGCAGATGAATATGCGAACAAAATGAAATCTATGCAAGACACGATAAACTCAATGAAGGAGCAGTTTGACAGAGACATAAAGAATTTAGTAAAGAAGAACGAAGAAAGTATTGCCAAGCTTCAACAACAACACGGAGTAGCCATGAGGGAACTTAGAGCAGACAGGGATAGGATGAAGCAGTTGCTTGCCTCTCAGGAATGGAGAAGTATGCATATTAAAAGCAAGTTTGAAACGAATAGAAAGAATCTGCTGAAGAAGGATGAACAACACGAAGTAGCCTTGAGGAAGCTCAATCAAGAAGTTTCTGCTTTAAAGGGCGAAATCAAGAGATTGAAAGCTTTGAATCAGTTGAAGAAAGCAGATAGTGAATGCGACCAAGTTAAAGATGAAAATGCAATGCTCAAACAGAAGATAAATCAGATGGAGGCTGAGTATGCAGTCTGTAAAAAGAACTTGAACAACGCGATTGATAAAGCCAAAAGGGTCGGTATCAAGAAGAATAAGTTGAGAGAAAGGTTGGCGCAACTTGAAGCAGAAAACAAGAAGCTGAAAACAGATTTGAGCGGCGAGGTCGATAATGCGAAAAAGCGAAAGGAAGACTTGTCTCAAGCAAGAGAAGTTGATAGTAAGACTAAACAGCGACTGGTGATTTTGAAAAACGAGAATTCTCGATTGAAAGAGGAGCTGGAAAACGCATTGGCTGAAGCAGAGTACGGTAGCTTCAGGATGAAGCATATGAAGAATGAAAACAGTAACGTGAAGCAGAAGATTACTCAGCTGGAAGTTGAGATCGATAAGAAGAAGAGAGAACTGAATAAGGTCACTGAGGATACAAAGAAGGGTGTGCCCGCAGTATTAGCGAAGCCATTTTACGATGCAGAGTTAGAACAGAGATTGGCGCAACTGAAGAAAGAAAACCCGAAGATAGGAGCAGAGCTTGGCGCTGCACTCAAGGACTCATCATGGGATTTTGAACAGACCACGCAACTCAGAAGCGAGAATGTTAAGCAAAAGAACAGGATTTCGCAGGTGGAAGACGAACCCAGCAGGTTCAGAGAGGAAGTGGAGAATAGCCTGAGTGATGGGAAGAAGGAAGTGTCGAGAGGTGACAGTCGTCGAGGCAAAAAGGTGCAACTGAAGAGAATGATAACAGAGCTAGGAAAAGAGAATCCTGCTGGAGCTGAAAATGAGAATCGCAAGTTGGGCAAAGAATATCACAGTTACTAGGTGATCTGGTATGGTCTTGCAACACACGACGCAAGGAAGGGTAGATGTCCGGAGCTACAACGCCATGGGGAGGGACCCTACGTGGTGATGAAGCGCCTCAAGGACGTAGTCTACAGGTTATGTACGGAAAGTGGAAAACCGAAGGTCGACTATGCTGATGTCTATGGTGATACAAGAATCGAAGAGAAGAAGAAGTTGTTCGTCGAGGACGCCGAACGCTAAGGGGGGAAGAATGTAACATACTGTATATTATGGTATTCGTGTATTTGTATTAGTTGTCATTGATTGTCATACGTGATGTAAAGTCAAAGTGCTAGGTTAGATCTTTTGAAGTGTAAATGTCATCGAATCGTCTAGAGTTTTCGAGAATGACGGATGGATTCTAGAAATGTCATCGAATTCTCTAGATGGTTCGATGAAGTATATATAAGGTGCTACGGGTAGCGTAGGAGGACAGTTGAGTTGAGTTGTACCTAAGATAAGGATAAGAGACACTGTATCGAGTTGTGAAGTAAAACGGTGAAAGTTACGTCGAGTTTGATTCCCTGGGTGAAGAAAAAGAGGCCGTCGTGACAATATAAAAGTAATGACCAGCTTTATAACCAAATCTCTGCAATATTGAAAATCAATGAATCAAATATTTTTTTTACATGGAAAGATGAAAAATATCCTCTAGTTTTAACACAGGCTGTAAATGTAAATTTGAAATACATCTATTTGTGTACTAAAATTCATTCATTTTGAGAGAGTGCTATCGAATTTTATTTGTATTTAGCGAACAACTAAAATATAAGGCCATAGTAGTATTTGATGAAGTCAAAACCCAAATTATCGAGATAATACAAGTCAAGTATCCTGAGGAAACAACTTTATAGACGTGATACATAATTATTGCGTAGATCTATTAACTGACCAATTCCGAATAAAACGATTCTTCCATGTTACAAATGCATGAGTTTTAGAGTGCCTCCGTTTTGGATATCGCTGTTGATAGTTGATATACAGGGTGGCCAATCGGGTGACGATAATAATTTTTTTTTAGATAGCCTGTACTGAGACCTATCCAAATCACCCCCATGTATGTGTACCGATTATTGATAGTTTTCGAGTTATGATTTTTTTTTTGAAAACAGAGATTTTCCAGTTTTTCCAAGAAATCGTCAAAAACAAAAACAAGAATGCTTTCTGGCTTTTATTTTTTTCTGCAGTTATACTCAGTATTAAGCCTATTTTAATATCCAATTAAGAGAACCTGTACATCCGAACGATAATTAAGTACATTTTGGGCTCAAAGTTTGAAATCTCTGTTTTTAGTCAGGAGACCAAAACCTTCAAAATAAAATTAAAAATACTCATGCCTGGTTCTGGAGCTTCAAACTAATCTTAAAAACTTTGCAAGACATTGCACTTTCGAAATAATAATGAAAAAGTAGCACTTATGGGGACATTTTGCGCCGTACGTGAGTGTTAAAGGTAAAAAGGTGATAATTCACGAATTTCCGAAATGATTAAAAAACTATTATTTTGCTTTATTTTCAAAAAAAAATCATAACTCGAAAACTATCAATAATCGGTACATATACATGGGGGTGTTTTGGATAGGTCTCGGTACGGGCTATCTAAAAAAAATTATTATCGTCACCCGATTGGCCACCCTGTATTTAGAGGCAAATAGGCAATTCTTCAAATATTCTCCTAAATACGCCCTATTTGTTCTTCCACGGAAGAAAGCTCGGTTTTCACACAGTACGAAATTATTGAGCAGATTATGAAAACTGCCAATATTTCAAAGCCTATCTGATCAATCTGCGTTATCTCGATAATTTAGGGTTTTGCCTTTATCAAATACTGTTATGGCCTTATAACATTAGTTGATCGTTAAACAGAAATAAAATTCGATAGTACTTTCTCGAAATAAATTAATTCTAGTACACAAATAGCAAGTATATTCAAAATTTGCAGAAAAAATCGGAATATCTCGGAAACTGATGAATGTAGGTATATGAAATGCTACACAAATATGAAAGAGCATATTAAATGCAATTTTTTTGATATAATATAGGGGTTTACATTACAATAAAAAGACAAAAACCTAATTTTTGGATTCTATCTCACCCTCTATATGAGTATGAGTCGGCGACTTTTTTTACAGCCTGGGTTAAAGCTAGAGCATATTTTTTATCTTTCCATGTAAACAAATTAATTTTTGATTCGTTGATTTTCAATATATACGTTCATTTGACAGCGATTTGAATATAAAAATGGTCATAACTTTCGAAATACCCTGTATAATGTTACAATACCTTATATTTTAAGAACGAAAATCATCAGTAGAATTTAACCATGGAATAATATAAACGATGTCTCATTAAAAAAATGTATGTTTGCATTACCACGTAGTTATGGACCACACTGTGTAAATCAAAATATTTTCTGAGCAAGGAGCATATCCTTGACAACTTTTATGTACAACTTTTTTTGCTATCTTCTTCAGTAGTGGAGTTATAGACCGACCCGGTACTAAAAACTCACCCTGTATATTGACTTTTGGGGCACTCCCTATAGGTCATTTCTCTAAGTCTGTTAACCACTTGTAAAGTTTAGGTAATTCCAAACGCCGAACCAATTAACAAAACAATATATTGAGTCTCCAACAACAACAATTTACACAACCTCACGAACAAAAGTCGGATGGGGACGGTACCACCTCAGTGCCGAAGCGATAACAATCACGGCCGATAATAGACTGCCCGCTTTTTCTTCCCTTTTCTTTGTCTAGGTGATTTCCATAGTGTCGACAAGAAAATAAATAACATAGCCGTGCGAAATTATGTTGTTACACGCTTAAAATATATATTAAAGTACAGACAATTTCAGTTACTTTTTGTAGGATAAGGTCATTCATACAAAAACTCCTTATTTTTCTATTTGTGACGTTTCGACTTATATTAAGTCATCTTCAGGCAACTAAAACAATTGATGGTGTAGGCTATTAATACACAAATACAAGATTTACTTAAACTTAAACAACAGTTATATACAGAAGGAACCTAGCAATGACTTTTAATATTTTTTTTTATTAAAAAAAAATTTTTAAAATAAAAATTAGATGGATGCCACTTGCTGAAACGCTCGAGTGATTTGATTTATGTTAAAAATATTATAAGACATGCACAAATACGTCAGATGCAAGAAAAGTTGACTTACCAGAAAATCGAAATTTTTATAGTTACTAGGAAGAAAAATCATAAAAATTTGACTAGATAAACAACTGGATTAATAAACACTGCCAACGGTATTAAAATATAACGCCACAAAACACGTACAGTAAAAACGAATAAAATTATAACAAACAGGAACAGAATGAAAACAGCAATGTGCCTACACACCAAGGACGGGTAGGTGGATGATCTGGTAGAAGATATTAAGCGTTTTTCCGTCTAAAACAATATTTTCATGTGTTTTTCAGCCAAAACCCATAGGCGGAGTACGGAAAATAGTTAATATGACGTAGAGTTAGGCATTGGTTCATCTATTAGGCAATTTGTTGATCAAATTATGATACACATTGCTTAAGGCGTTGATATCCTGTCTGTAGTCTTTTAGATAACATCTGTTGATTACTCAAAACTGATGTTTTTTCAAAGTCAAAGTGATGATTTTCATTTTTCAGATGTTGTACTAGAGCGGTGGGAGCAGAAATGCTATTCACCCTACATTCATCTCTTCTATGTTCAGCTATTCTAGTTTTTATGTATCGGCCTGTCTGTCCTATGTAGCAATTGTTGCAATCCTTACAAGGGATCATGTATACAACGTTAGATGTTAAATCAAAAGGTGTTTTTTCTTTTTTTGTAGTGAAAAACATTTTCCCTATTGTATTTTCATTGCTGAAGGCAATTTTTATACTGTCAGAACTCAAAATTTGTCTTATTTTCTCCGATAAGTGCCTTACATATGGAATTTTGTAGTATCTGGTACTGGTAGTGAATGGCTTATTTAAATTATCAACAGTTGTGTTCTGATTAAGGATCTTATTAATAAGTGACATAGGGAAATTGTTACGCTAAAGACCTAATTTTATTTAAGGCAATTGGATGGAATTCAGCATCTGATATGGTCAGGGCCCTATGCTTAAGGTTTTTAATGATATTAACTTTTTGTCTGAAACTGTGAAATGAGTGAAAACTTATAAATCTACCGGAAAAGGTTGGCTTCTGATACCAGTCTACTTTTAGGTAATTATCAGTCGAACGTATGATTTTAGTGTCTAGAAAAGAGATAGCATTATTCTGTTCCACCTCTATAGTAAACTGTAGTTTAGTGTGAGAGGAATTAAATATATTTAAAATATCATCCACTTTGTCACTTGGAATAGCTGTAACTATATCATCTACATATCGTTTAAAGAAAGGGATCTGAAAACTTATAAGGTTCAATTGACGATTGAGCTTGGTGATCTCCGCATAGTTTTCCAAAACGGGGAATAAAATTCGACACTGCGACTCTCATTTCTTGCTCCTTATTGATCCTTGAGCGATATTTGTTCTTGATTACAGCTACGGCTGAAAATCCAGATTCATAAATATGACTTGGGAACGGAATGAAAATTCTTAAAGCTTTTGAAGTTAGGTTTGGATATTCATTTTGAATAGATATTCAAAACTCCACCAAATCGGATTTGGAGAATTCTGGCGGAGCTTGCGTATGAAAGGGATCTTGGGTCCACGGAAATTTTTCGACATCATCATCTGCAAAGTAGTTCTAAAACCATTCAATGAGCTTCCATAAGTGTTCCGTGAAAAGAGCCATCAGGTCTTGTGAGACAACCAGTTCATTGGATCCCGCATATTTATACAATTGTGGAAAGCAATCTTGACCGCCGCCTTTATTCGTCTTTTTTATCCAAACTTGTAGTTTCTTCCTGAACGTTCTAATCTTCTCCAGTAGTTCCAAGTGTGGCGAGCGTCAGAATAGGTATTGTTGCTTTTTAGGCACCCACAAATATTTGTGCTTGAGACTTAAATGATCGACTCACGGCGCCCCTCTTTACTTTCTACGGCGCGCCAGGGCGCCGCGGCGCACAGGTTGGGAACCCCTGGTATAGATGATTGAAAGGTGTATGGCCCACCTTATTTCACTTTCACTTTCGCTGAAAACACTTTCGATTTTACAGCAAAAAAGGGCTAAGGTCGTTTATTACGGTTAACAGGTTTTTTTTAATGTTTTTGTCTACTGTTTACCTCAGCGAGCTGACGTACAAATATGATACGGGGGGACATTACAACTTTTTAACTATTGAGAATAAATATATCATTCAAACACATTATAACATAAGCCGGTGCCAGAAATCACCGTACCATATCGGAAATACAAAATAGGAAATAATGCACCTGATTGTCTAGGGATAAAATTATATAATGCATTACCTGCGAGTTGTGTAAATCAAGCCGTAACCTGAATTTATTTGTTAAATTTGTAAAGTCATTTTTATTAGAACGTTGTTTCTACATTATTGAAGACTTCTTGGACCGCTAACATTTCATACTTCATAGGAATAATTTTGTTGTATTGTTCGTTTTATTGTTTCGTCCACTTTAAAATTTTATGACTACTCTAATATGATTTGTAAAAATTGTCCTTTAGAGAATAAATATTATTATTATCCTGATTTTTCAAGTTTCTCTCGCATGACTGCGGTAGCAACAGATGTTGACGGGCTATCCCAAGTCAACACCTGAACTATTACGGATCGGAATTTAGGAAGGATCGTACAATATTCAGGATTACAGACTTTTGAAATATTTTGTGTAACCTTTCGTCCAGGCCCAACTGTTTTAGGTGTGGCGTAAATGTGTTTGGTGTGAGGCCTGAGACAGACATAATTATTATTATGATTTTCCAAGTTTCTCTCGCATGACTGCGGTAGCAACAGATGTTGATGGGCTGTGCCAAGTCAACACCTGAACTATTAGTGATCTGAATTTAGGAAGGATCGTACGATGTTACAGGTCTTCAGAATTACAGACTTTTGAAATGTTTTGTGTAACCTTTCGTCCAGGCCCAACTGTTGTAGGTGTTTATGCATTTCTTATTTTTTCTCGCATGTTTGCGGTAGTAGCAAGTATTGACGGGCTGTGCCAAGTCAATACCTGACCTATTATTATTCTGAATTCAGGAAGGACCGTGCAATGCTACAGGTCTTAAGGATTACAGACTTTTGGAAGATTCTATGTAACTTTTCATCCAGGCCCAATTGTTGCAGGTGTGGCGTAAATGTATTTGGAGTAAGGCCTGAGACCGACATAATGAGGGGGACAATGACAACTTTGTTTTGTTTCCATAGTCGTTTTATTTCTATGGCGAGATCGGTGTATTTAGATATCTTCCCAGCGTAGGTGTTTTGGATGTTCATATCATTGGGAATCGCAATATCTATTAAGTAGGTTACTTTGTCTGTCTTTGACTGGAAATTTTTATTATTATCCTTTAAAGGTTTCGGGATTCGTCCTGGGACACGGTGTATACAAATGACATTAGGTACATTTTGCATATTTCAAATTCTTGACAAGCTCCCAATAGGGAAATAATTTGGATCGATAAAAATGAAAATTATTTATTTACAGTTTTAGTGTAAAGAATTTATTTGTAAAAAGCCTTACATAACTGTTTATATACAACCAACTACAAAACCATCTTTCAAGTGCAACTATGCACAGAAATACTCATAGTTAGGTACCTAATCTGGGATACATAATCAAAGCTTGAGAAATAATTCAACAACGTTATTATGTACAGAGATCGTCTCATCTATCAACCCAAGTTAATATACAGCTTTATATACTAAATATACACTTTCACAATAAATTCAAAACAATACCAATATACAAATCGACAGAGTTATCAGTTAAGGTGACATTCCATAAGATACATTTTTTCAATGTTTAAAATATCAACATGTTTTTTCATGAAAATTTCAAATCGATGCATTTCATATACCGGGTGTCCCAGAATTTCCTTGACACGTGATATTTTCGTAACGAAAAACGGTTCAAGCAAGAACTGAGTGGTACTTTTGAAAGTACCATAGGGTCTATCATACCATGCATTCAAAACACTTTTTTTTTGTACGTCAACCCCTAAAACTCACCCCCAACTTTTTTTTTCAAGTAGCACCCCATAGGTTTTCCTACATAAATGATATCATCATTTTATTTAAAATCTTGTGGTACCTTTAATTTTATATGCAAACTTATTTTTTCCGTAAAATCATAAGCATAAGAAAAATGAAATGATAATTTGTTTGACCCCTGATATGTTTGTAACAAAAACGGAAAAAAAGAAAAGTAAGTGGGTTTTTAAAGGGTAGTGAATGACCTATCATTCCTTGCTTATGAACCATTTTTTTCCTACTTAAACTCCTGGAATCCACCCCTAGCTTGTTCTTTCAAATTTCAATCCACAATTTTGCCTGGAATAATGAATTCTTTACTTGAATTTAATTATCGTAGTGCCTTGCTTTTTATGCCCCTACTGCAATTTATCGTTAATTTTTTTCGTTTAATCCATAAAATCGTAAGCATAAATTAATTAAAACACATGTATGGAAAATATTTTTTTATTATCATGAATCAACTAATAAAAAAAAAATGTGACAACAAAACTAATTAGTGCAAAAACGTGAAAAAGTTTTATGGTTACATCGGGCCTCGCCAACCCCATGTGCAGGGTGTGCCCCGCACACGGGCGCCAAAATTAACGATAAAATGCAGTAGGGGCATAAAAAGTAAGGCACTACGATAATTAAATTCGAGTAAAGAATTTATTTTTACAGGCAAAATTGTGGATTGAAATTTGAAAGAACTAGCTAGGGGTGGATTCCAGGGGTTTAAGTAAGAAAAAAAAATGATTCATAAGCAAGGAATGATAGGTCATTCGCTACCCTTGAAAAACCCACTTACTTTTCTTTTTTTCCATTTTTGTTACAAAAATATCAGGGGTCAAACAAATTATCTTTTCATTTGTCTTATGCTTATGATTTTACGGAAAAATAAGTTTGCATATAAAATTAAAGGTACCACAAGATTTTAAATAAAATGGGGACATCATTTATGTAGGAAAACCTATGGGGTGCTATTTGAAAAAAAAGTTGGGGGTGAGTTTTAGGGGTTGACGTACAAAAAAAAAGTGTTTTGAATGCATGGTATGATAGACCCTATAGTACTTTCAAAAGTAGAATTATTATCTTTGAAAATAGAAATTTACATTTCTAATATGCTGTGCTGTTATATAATTATTTTCGTTAATATTAGTACATTTGTTCTTTTATATTTAGGTATTTAAGCAAATAGGGCAACTTTAACGATCATAGATGTCTGATTAGGAAGTACACCTTGGTTTCTTTGCTTCAATTTAGAATTATTGTCTATAAAAATAGAAATTTACATTTCTAATATGCTGTGCTGTGTTATATATAATTATTTTCGTTAATATTAATACATTGTTCTTTTATATTTAGGTTAGGATTATAATACGCCAATATTATAACATATGAAATAAACTTTAATTTTTCCGATGCCCCCCCCTCCAATCGATTTCTATATACGCCACTGGAAACAGTTATTATTTCTAATAGTACTACTAAATAGTGACATAATGTTGAAAGGCCATATTTGCAGTTGGTGCCAAACTTCAGAGTTTTTTATCCTATTTTCATCAATAAAAAATGTGTTTGTTCCCGAATATGATGCGGTACTCTAGGATCTTGGCAGACAGTACCGTGATTCTAAGATGCTGATGTATTACTAGCTCTCATTTTGGATTTGTCAACAAAGTGAATTGAACAACTCTGTTTTTTAAGATTCCAAAATTGTTGGGGGGTTAACAACAAAACAAAAAGCTGTCTGCTGGAATAACCTCCAAACATCATTCAAAATTAATATTTGATACATTTTTATACTCACATGAATAAAGTCTATTTCAAGAGAACCTTATACAAAGTTGCCTTTTTTCAATGTTAAATATGCTAAAATTATAAAAATAGTGGGTTTCTATTAAAAAAATGGACTTATATCATGTTTTTTGAACTTTGTATTTAACATGTTTTCCTATAATCTTTGACTGTGTATATCTGATACTGTGTTTCTTACTCACTCAAAGTATAGCAGTTAGATTCACACACTGGTATTATCTTGGAACATTAACAGGGCGATTTTTTATACTCTCAAAATGAAATCAGAGATATAGTCAAAAAATACACACTTGGTATATTATGTACTGTAGTGGTTCTCAAAATAAACAAATTGGTATGTTCTACTAAGTCAAAAAAAAAATGCTACGCACCTTTGCCCCTCTACAGCAGTTTCTAAGTAATAAAAGAATAGGCATAACTTACTTACAGAGACATCATTGAAAATTCTAAATGCTGGCAGGTATCTTATTTCGAATTAGAATGAGCTACATATACCTTTCAGTCAAATGGTTTCTAATCAATTGCGAAAAAGCCAAAGAGAAAGCTGGTCTGTACAGAGCAGTCACTCACTTGTCAATAATAAACCAGTCTTATCCTTTTTTTTTAATAATTTCAAAATCATCGGCAGATGATTTAGACCTCTCATGTAATAAAAGTTGAGATTCTACATTTCCCGTGAACCACTCTGAAAGTCCAGATAACATTCCATAAGTTGATTATTGGTGTTTTAAATTCCCCTATTTTGCTTAAAACTGTCTTTACTACTTTCAGCCTCCAAAACACAATAAAACTACTAAAATGTGATACAATATATTATCAACTATCACCTTATGTGATTAGTGTTTTATAATATTTATTCATGAGATATTTTATTCAAACTTGGCATACACAAAGAAGTTGAACCATCAGAAACAGTTTTGTGATAAAGTTGGGAAAATAATGTTACAAAAATATTCTTGGAAATGATTTATTACTCAAATTATCAATTTGTTAATAACTCCTATTCAGCTCAGAAATGCATTTACATTTTCTCCTGAGATGTTTCTCATCACCTTGGACAACTATAGGTTTCACTGACACTATACTTGTTTAAACAAAAATTAATTTACAAGTATTTTGGTGTTACCTAAAAGATACTGTTATTTAATGATAAAAATAGGTTGCAGTCACTACAGAACAGAGTACAACAAAAATCAGGTACCAAATTTGTATGAACTATCTCACAACGGACCAACTGATCATGCTGAATAATAGTTGATTCAACAGGCCTATTTATACTGTGACCAAGCAAAATTGCACTAAAATGTTCTATGGAGAGAAAAAAATTGGTCCTATATACACATTTGTATCGAAAATTTTCCAATTCCGGATTCCACGGAATATCCTCAGGGCACTACGAGATGAAGTGATATTCAAATACGTGACAAATAGGGTCTTCTAGCTATACATGTCTAAATGAGAAACCACGACTGTCTGCGTGGTTCAAGAACCAAGAGAGACAGTGTAGCGTTTCAGATCAGAGATGATGCAAGATGAAATACGTGTGATGACGTATGAAGATATAGGAAGAAATCGCTCTAGTGGAGGCGATCAGATACAATCAACTCAGAGCCCCAAAACAGCAAGGCAAAGATCCTCGAATAGCGAAGAGAGGGTTAGAGAACCTACAGCAGATATAATAGTGCATAAAGAAGCTAATAAAAGTGGAACCTCACTAACACATCATGCTGACAAGCTAAACATGAACGATGAAGTGTGAAGATGATGTGGATGGTAGGAGCGAATACACCAACAGCAGTCATCCCAGAAGAAGAAAGAGAAAACTATTCGACCAAACGATACCTTGGTACGAAATGTCGGCACCGGAATTGAATGAGAAGTCAATTACAGCTAGAACTAATGAAAAGTCTATCGAAACCCACGATAAGAGAACCGACGTCTCGAGGTTATCAAAAATCAGAGTATAGAGGAGAGCGGCTTGAACCAAAAAAAGTCCATTGTGTACCTAGGCATCACGCTGGACAACCAGAAAGCTTTTGGAGAGCATCTCAAAAGAATGACAGCAAAAGCAGCAAAGAAGGTGGCAATTCTTTCCCGGCTCATGCCAAACGTCAGTGGTTCTAGTAGCAGCTCCTGTGCGCAGTAGCTCAGACTATGGTTCTTTTTGGAGCCCTAGTGTGGCAAAAAGGTATGAAGAGGAAAACACATTAGCAGACGCTCAATAAATTTGTGGTTCTTGGGTTTTTAGGCCGGCGTCGTTTAGCGTTAAAGCTTGACGTTTCGCCACCACGAGTGGATGGCATCTTCAGAAGCTATTTCACTTCGGCGACTTCCAAAATACTGACGGCTGGTGGATCTGCACCTGTATTTATACCTGCTAATGGTGACGTGGCCCAACCAGGTAGCGTTGGTAGCCCCGCCCCTTCGCGATATGGTAGTGTCTTCAGGTCCTTTATGATGGGTATCCATGGACCTGAAGACTACCATATCGCGAAGGGGCGGGGCTACCAACGCTACCTGGTTGGGCCACGTCACCATTAGCATGTATAAATACAGGTGCAGATCCAGCAGCCGTCAGTATTTTGGAAGTCGCCGAAGTGAAATAGCTTCTGAAGATGCCATCCACTCGTGGTGGCGAAACGTCAAGCTTTAACGCTAAACGACGCCGGCCTAAAAACCCAAGAACCACAAATTCATTGGACGATGGCCGCGAAAGCCTTACACAGTATATAGACGCTCAATACGCTGCAGGCGAAGGCCCTGCTAAGGATAGCCAGCTCATACCGCACCGTACCGACCAGAGCTTTACAGGTCATTACGGCAACACCGCCTCTGTAACTTGTAGACGTAAAGAAGATCTCCCAACTGCGAGACACGGCACGCTAAAAAAATGGCAGCGAGTATGGGCAGATACATCGGAAGTGGCGCAATGGAGAAAGAGGCTGATACCATCCATAAGGGAGTGGGTGCAGTGCAAGTGTGCAAGCACGGGACAATGTGCTACTTCGTCACTCAGGCGCTATAAGGCCATGGCCCTTTTAGGGTGTATAGACAGCGAATAGGCAGAGCAGTTGACGACATCTGCAATCACTGCCATGTGTCGGACACAGCGGAGCACACACTGTTTGACTGCGGTAGATGGTCCCATTACAGGCAGGCAACAAGCGCAAACTTGTCTGGAATCTCGCCCCTGAAAATATGCTGTGTAAGAGTCAGAAGAACGCAGACACTCGGAATAGAAAATACCTTCCGGGTGTGGGAGTGTTTCTACCTGACGATCATGCCGATTTCCTAACCCTCTATAATAAAAAAAACAAACTACTACGAGACTATGACTGAGACTAACCTCAGCACTTAGCTAACCTGTGTACATATAAAACCATCATCGGAAGAGATAGAGGATTAGCAGACCTGTATGGTCAGTTGTCATGTGGGTATTGATGAGGATGAGGTGGATTATTATCGATGAACAAGTATTTCCAGACATAATGCAGGAGACACCAGAACCCCGATTAAGGTTATTTGAATTTTTTTTGAATTTGAAGCCAACAAAAACTTGTTCAATACAAAGATTATTGCAAGATCCCCATATACTACACAGAGACGGATTTTAGAATCTATCGAAATTCTAAAAAATCCAAATAATTTTGAATCGGGACTCTGGTGACTACTTGCATAATTTCTGGAAATCCCTGTTCATCGATAATAATCTACCTCATCCTCATCAATACCCACATGACAACTGACCATACAGGTCTGCTAATCCTCTATCTCTTCCGGGATGGTTTTTCAGGAGTGAGATCCTCAGACAAGTTTGTGCTCGTAATGGGACCATCTATCGCAGTCAAACAGTGTATGCTCCGCTGTGTCCGACACACGGCAGTGATTGCAGATGTCGTCAACTGGTCTGCCTATTCGGTGTCTATACACCCTAAAAGGACCATAGCCTGACAGCGCCTGAGTGAGGAAACACAAGGTATCACTGATGTGGGTACTTGGGCACGCTGGGGTAAAGGGTAACGAAATGGCGGATCATCTGGCTAGGATGGGATCCGGCAACAGTTTTGTGGACCCGGAACCAGCCTTAGGACTAACTGCAAACTTGATTAGGAAAACAACTGGAGATTGGATCCAGAATCAACACTCTGAGATGGAACAACATCTCTGGTCATCTCCGTCAAGCTCGGGAACTATTAGCAGGGCCTGCAGAGAGAATAGGACGATTTTGTCTCTCTCTGGATAGGAGTAACTTGAGATTGCTAGTAGGCCTATTAACGGGTCACAACCCCTTCAGGCGTCGTCACTTGTTCGTGATGAGGGTGGTCAACGATCCCAACGTGCACGTGGTGTGGTGAAGAGGAAGAATCCTCGGGACACATCTTGTGTCGCTGTGAAACCCTGGGTTATCACAGGCAGACTATGCTGGGCCCAAGAACCTTGGAACCAATAGAGATAAAACGGATAGGACCTAAGAATGTACTTGCCTTTGCCAAAAGGGCAGGTCTTAGGAAATAGCGCTGATAGAGGCGCAAAAGGGCCCATCGTGTGGCCTATGCACCAGCCACATTCCGTGCTGGATAGCCTCTGGTCCTTATTCATTCATTCGAGGAAGTAGCACGTTGTCCTGTGCTTGCACACTTGCACTGCACCCACTCCCTTATGGATGGTGTCAGCCTCTTTCTCCATTACGCCACATCCAATGTATCTGCCCATACTCGCTGCCATTTTTTTTAGCGTGCCGTGTCTCGCAGTTGGGAGATCTTCTTTACGTCTAAAAGTTACAGAGGCGGTGTTGCCGTAATGACCTGTAAAGCTGTGGTCGATACGGTGCGGTATGCGCTGGCTATCCTTAGCAGGGCCTTCCTCTGCAGAGAATTCAGCGTCTGCTGATGTTTTTTCCTCTTCATGGCTTTTTGCCACACCATAGACTGCGCACAGGAGTGCTCTTTTCCTGCTACTAGGTCCACCGACATTTTGCTGTCATTCTTTGAGATGCTCTCCAAAAGCCTTCTGGTTGTCCAGCGTGATGCCTAGGTACACAATGGACTTTTTTTTGGTTCAAGCCGCTCTCCTCTATACTCTGATTTTCGAGAACCTCGAGAAGTCGGTTCTCTTATCGTGGGTTTCGATAGACTTTTCATTAGTTCTAGCTGTAACTGACATCTCATTCAATTCCGGTGCCGCCATTTCGTACCAAGGTATCGTTTGGTCGAATAGTTTTCTCTTTCTTCTTCTGGGATGACTGCTGTTGGTGTATTCGCTCCTACCATCCACATCATCTTCACACTTCATCGTTCATGTTTAGCTTGTCAGCCTGATGTGTTAGTGAGGTCCCACTTTTATTAGCTTATTTGTGCTCTATTATATCTGCTGTAGGTTCTCCAACCCTCTCTTCGCTATTCGAGGATCTTCGCCTTGCTGTTTTGGGGCTTTGAGTTGATTGTATCTGATCGCCCCCACTAGAGCGATTTCCTCCTATATATATAAGAAAGAGAAAACTCTTTCTTCTTCTGGGATGACTGCTGTTGGTGTATTCGCTCCTACCACCTACATCATCTTCCATAATAATGCTTTTAGCCAAATCGAAATTCTAAAAAATCCAAATAATCTTGAACCTTGGTGACTACTTGCATAATTTCTGGAAATTACTGTTCATAGTGTTCTTCCATAATAATCCACAACAACACTCACATAATGACAACATACCATATTGGTCTATTAAACATGTAGGTGAGTGCAAAGGTTAGTCTCAGTCATAGTCTCATAGTAGTGCTCTGAGGATATCCTGTATCATCGTCGATGAAAGCTCGGCATTTAACGTAAAATAAAATGCAGGTTTCATCTGGAATTGAAGAATTTTCTAACAACAAAGCATTTGTATTGGAATTGATTGACAAAATATTTCAGTAATTTTTTGGTTGATCTTGCTCTCATAAGTGTATATAGAAATTGATAATAAAAAATGTTACTACATATTGTTAGCAATAGATTCGATCATGAACTAGCGTCTCAACTGTTTAAATAATGACCTGCAAAATCGAAAATCATTACATGACATGTTGCTCATGACTTCAGTTCTGTACCTAGGAGGTAAAAGCGATTATGCCACATTTCACTAATGTTCAGGAAAGCAGTGGCAACTAATAATAATTACTTGAATGTTATTTGAAATTTGAGCATTACTTTTGAACCAAAATGAGACATAACCTTTTGTTTTTCATTATATCAAAAGCTATTTAGTAAGTTGCTTTTGTGTGACACAGATACCAAATTTTTTGATCAAGATTTGGATATAGTGTATATGGGATGTCCCTGAATTTCCTTGACACATGACATACTCATAACAATAAAGTTTGAACGAAAGCTGGGTGGAATTTTTGAAAGTACTATAGAGTCTACCATACCATGTTTTTAAAACATTTTTTTTTAAACTTCAACCCATAAAACTCACCCTCTACTCTTGTCTTTTAAATAGCACCAAATAGTTTTTTCTACACAATTAAGTCCTTAGATTATTTAGAATCTTGCAGCACCTTTGATTCTATATCCAAACTTACTTTTTTCATAAAATCATAAGCATAACATAAAAAAATAAGAACTTGCTTGACGCAAAAAAAACGGATAAAAATAAAATTAATTGGGTTCTTAAGGATACTGAATGAATAATACATGCTTTCCAAAACAAATGTCTTTTTTATGCTTTTTTATTAAGAAAATATTACCCCTCAAATGAATGCTAATTTTATTTATGTTATGTAATGACTTTACGAAAAAAATTGATTTCTGTATGAAGTCAAAGGCACTACAAGATATTAAATAAAATAATGACCTCATTAATGTAGGAAAAGCTGTGGGGTGCTATTTGGCAAAAAAACTAGGGGGTAAGTTTTAGGGGTTCAAGTAAAAAAATGTTTTGAAAGCGTGGTATGATAGGTCATTCGGTACCTACTCTTGAAAGGTCAATTTATTTTTTTCAAAAATATTACGCCTCAAACAAATCCTTATTTTATTTATTTTAGGCTTATGACTTTACAAAAAAAAAAAAAAAAATAGGTTTTTGTATGAAATCAAAGGTACTACAAGATTTTAAATAAAATGAGGACCTAACTTATGTAGGAAAAACTGATACGTGCTATTTGCAAAGTTGGGGGTGAGCTTCAAGAGGTTGAAGTAAAAAAAAATGTTTTGAGAGCATGTCATGATAGACCCTGTAGTATTTTCAAACATCCCACTCAGTTTTCGTTTAAACACTTTTTTGTTACGAAAATATCATGTGTCAAGGAAATTCATGGACACTCTGTATATAACGTCCTTAACCTCTGAGGTACAGAATTATTCAAAAAACGAAGCTGTATGGTGCTTAAACCAAGCTCAATATCATTTTAGTATTCAATTTCAATTGCAAATTTTCCTGTAACGACAAATATTGGAACCAGCCCTTACATTAACAATTCATTTTAATTTTTTTCTTTTGAGGACTACCTTTCACCATCTATGTTAGGCAATCAAACATTTTTTACAAACATGGATCAACCTCTTGAGATGTATATACATATTTTGTAAATATTGTCTCTTATGATAAACCTAATCACAGGACGAGGGCTTATCACAAAAAAATGTCAGTAAGGTAACAATCTTCTCTTAATATACATATAAGATCATAATGCATATTGTCACCCAGATATAAACCAGATTAAATATTTTTTTCACCCCGATTCCTAAGCACATCCTACATTTCTTCGTTGCATTTGGTACACAACACAGTTGTCAACCATAATTTCAGATATAAAAAAAATCTTCACATCTTAAATCTCAATCTTAATGCTTGTTACTCTCATTACAAACTTAATATACATTTAAAGATCCTCATTCATCTCTCTATTTGATAAATTAATGATAGCTGTGACAGAAGATTGAAAACGGAAGAGTAAAAACAATTTCTATTTAGGCTTTCATCACATACAGAGTAACCCATTTATAGTGGTCCAAATTTTTTGCAGGTGAAGCATAATAACGCAACTAAATTTAGTTGTATTTTACATGGAAAAAAGTTGATACTTGGGAGTTACACAGGGTCACATACCGAATCTATCTGAAAGCTATTGAACCAAATTACATTAAAATTTGATAGAAGCATAGTAACAAACAAGCGATGAATAATTTTTCAATGTTAAAGGATTTAAAAAAGACCTTTTAGAGCATTAGTTTCCATAGAATACATTTTTTTGAATGTTTGGACTACTATAAACAATTTTTATTTATATGCAGCCAGTTTTTTACCATCATATTCTCTGCAGGAATACAAATGTACAAAATTAAGCAGCTACCATATAAATGAAATTCTAGCAGTGAGACTTCTTAGTTGTTTAGTACTGGTGGTATGCAATTTTAAAAATTCATATATATGATGAGAAAAGTTAACAATGTTCACCACACAAGCGGAATAAACAAACAAAAGGCTGGACAAAAAGCTACTAATTACAAAGATCATTGCAGAGATTCGTCATCAAATATTTTCTATTCCTTCAATTACACTGACCCTAAAAATATTAAATATTGTTACCTTAGAGTTGTACTGTTGTATGTAACATTCCTTCCAATTTTGAGTTTTCAACTTTACACTGTTGTATTAACACCGGAGTATGATCCTACAGACTTAAAATGTTCTATCTCAAATCACCTACGTTTTGTGATTTGAGATAGAATGTTGTAAGTGTGTGGAATCATACTCTGGTGTAAATACAACAGTGTAAACTTGAAAACTAAAAATCGGAAGGAATGATACATACAACAGTATAACTCCAAGGTAACAATATCTTGAGCTAGTCTAAAGTGCATTTGCTAATCACCTGCTATCTGTCAAATTGTTGTCAAAAAATGTGAAACTTGTTGACAACTTCCCTACTACCTGATCATATTAAATTATTCAGTTTTAAGGCAATTAAATCAAAATATTGTAGTTGAATCTACTGATAAGAATAAAACAAGTTTTGCCACACATCAGCTAAAGTGCAAAATCATTTAGTTTATAAAAGGTCATGCATAGCTAATTGATACAATTAATTTTTTGTACACCACATATATTTGAAGAAATCACAATTCCTCACCTCACAAAATATTTGTCACCCAAAAACACCTCAAATTTGCCATTTTAGCTTCATTATTAAATCACCATATAAATCATTTTTTGGTATACAAGTAAATGAGCTTAAAAATAAGGATAAAAATTACTTAGTTTACTACGCACAGATAAGATTAATGTCTTTCTTATACCTTTAGCAAAGCAACATGAAAAATATTAATAATTTTTTTATAACTGCAATGCTCATAGGAAGCTAGTTATATGATGAATAGATAAATATTGCATATCCACACCAATTTGCAAGCAACAAATAAACAAAATATCTGCTGTGATATCATTCTTACTGTTAAGGTTGATTTGTTAGATCATTTAACTACCAAAATGATGCTACTAGATCTTTCATTCAATACCATCATACTGCATAATAAATCACCCTGTATAATGACTATAGAGCACATATCCAAGGATGACAAACAATAAGATCAATAACCAACATAAGTTCAAGGGGCTATTTATAAAGTAAATAACAATAAATGATAAAAACATTGAGAAACATAATTATGAATTGAGAAACATCTCACATTAGCAAAATTTTTTACAACTATAGTAAGAAACATAAAAATTCTACTCTTTAGTTCATAAATTAAAATAAAAGTGTAAATCCTAAAGTAGAATGGTTATGTTTGTTACCGTGGTCCGCCGCAGTACAAAATGTATTAATTGTCCATAGCATATCTACGGGTCCACTCTTTAGCATTTCGAATAGCTTCTGATTCATTAACTTTCCATAATTCAGCTACATCATTTGCTAGGGGATCATCTGGGTTAGGAGCACTTAATAAGGCTTGAATGGACAACAGCACAGTGCGAATTTGTAATGCTGGGCTCCACTTGTCTTTCAAAATATCCAGGCAAATTCTACCGAGTCTGTCGATATTAGGATGATATATTTTGGTAATGAATCTTACTTTAGGTGCTGACATGGGGTAGTCTTCTGGAAGGAACAATTCTAGTTTAAACAGTCCTCCTTCGAATGGGGAATCCTCGGGGCCCGTGACAATAACATGGAAATAACGCGCGTTACTGTCATCTGGTACAGCACTTATTCCCGGTACTGGTTCCTGCATTAATCGTTGGGTTTCCTTGATTATCCTGCGTGGTAGGGCTGCCATTTTCGCTTATCAATCTCACTATTTCTAGTATTTTTGGTTGGAATTCCTCCCTTCTCCAGAAATTAAATACGGGATTTCTATGGTTTAACACCTCCACAGAAAAAGTTCACCTTTCATTATATCTCCAAGGTACGGATTTTTTTGCTAGCAGCGGTAGATAATAATTTTGGACATATCCACCGACGTTTTCATTATCTGCAGGTTCACTTTGCTGCCGTCTGCTGCCACTTTCGTGGCGCTACCGTCGAATTCGTCAATGTCGCCAACCATGCGCCAACAAATATCCTGTCAAATGAAAATTGTCTATTTCTGTCTCTTACAACCGTCAAATCTAGTGTTGGGACTCTCGTTAACGTGTACTAGAACTAGTACTTTTGTGTTAAGGTAGTACTATTTGAGTTATATTCATGGCAGCCACCCACAGATAAGAAAACGTGTACCAAGGATTGCTTTGCAGTCGACAGAAAAACGATGGCAATGAGTGGATATCATAATATATATTACAAACTCTGAACTTTTGGTCATTATAATACCTCTCGTTGGAAGGACAGTCAGGTAGATCTGGAAGCGGTGGCACTGGTGGCAGGTCCGAGCGCTAGATCAGCTCTAGTTCAGAAATGCTCTGCTTCCACAAGACGGTGACCCTATTGTGGGTCCCTGGGCACATTGACGTACCAGGCAACAAGGGATCGGACCGCTTAGCTAAGATAGGGGCCGGCAGCTGTGCATCAGGCCCCAACCTATGCTTGGAACTAGTAAACGCAAGGCAAATATGGGCCTGAATGACTGGGCTTACAAGGAACTGGCGAAAGCCTGAGCGCAGGCAAGCTGAAAGCCTTATATATAGCAGGCCTTGACAGGAGCTGTATGATATGGCTTTTGAACAAGAGTAGAGAGATGCTCAACCTTCCGGTGAGGCTCCTTACAGGCCATTGCCGGCTGAGCAGACATGTGTCACTCATGAGAGCGGTAAAGGATCCCATCTGCTCCAGGTGCTGGAAAGAAGGCAAGACAGCGTTTCTCGTCCTGGATAGATATGCATCGCAACCTCAGGGTCCAGATATTTGGCACGGCGGAGTTTGGGGAGGAGTTACTAAACTCAGTGAATTGGTAGGACATACCAACTTTAGTCAGGTGGTCTGGTAGGTTCGACAAGGAGGAGTTTTCTAGGAGGCCAGGACGGTTTTTAGTGCTCGTTCCGTGAGGTTGGTAAAAAGGTCTATAGTCTAGGTGTTTTAACGGCCCTTGACTAATGTGAGGTTTTTGGGCGGGGTAAAATTGAAGCGGTAAATCCTTAAAATGTTTATCAGCTACCAGCGGTAGATATTTTTTCTACTCTTATTAAGGTATACAGAAATTACCAAACTACTTTTGACCAGGTAATATTACCTCTAAACGGACAGCGTGAAGTTATGAACCACAGCTACTAGATATATTGAAATACCAAGATTTTTCTATGGTTAGCCTCCCGCAAAGGCTGAAAGCCTATGGCGCTGTAGAAGCGCTGCGAGAGGATAAGTGTCGGTTCACGTTAGATTTGAAACGCTGCAGGTTGTAGCGGACCTCTAGGAAATCATCATCATAGTTACAATGTCTTAACAGACATGTTGTGAGCTCGTAACATGCATTAAGTCGGAGCTAGAGTATTGCCGACACGAATATTATCAATAGTTTTGAGAACTGTAGCTCGCCATCGTTCGCGATTTACTACCAGTTCAGTGGTGCGCTTGATACTCATATCTAGCAACTGTTTCGTCGTATCCACCCAGCGTGTAGGAGAACGGCCACGGCGCCGCCCACTCGGGGCGTGACCCTGAACTACAAGTTTCTCCATATTATCGCTTCTGTGAATATGTCCGAAGAATGTAAGCATTCTCATCGATACAATGGAGGATAGTCTCTTTGGATTACCGAGCTCATCCAGTATGGAAACATTAGTTCGATGGGCGGTATAAGGAATTCTCAGCATTCTCCTCCACGTCCACATTTCAAAAGCATCTATGCGAGCTCTATCTGCCTTTTTAACAGTCCAGCTTTGTCATGGCCACCCGTGCCTGTTGATGCGCCATCGAATCTCATTCTCACAGCTACCTGAATTGTCGATCAAAGAACCGAGGTACACAAAACTTTGAACTACCTCACAACGGCCTATTGACCTTATTTCTCGATGATTGTCATGCTCTCTATCTACGATAATAACCTTGGTCTTGTTGTAGTTAATACCAAGACCATATGCTGCACTGTGTTGTTCTAAAACGTTCAATAGAGCTATTAGTTCTTCCTGAGAAGCAGCAATAAGGGTTGTATCGTCAGCAAATCTTAAGTTAGATATTTTGCTTCCGCCAATAGTTATACTGCCATTCCGGTTGTCCAATACCTTTCACATCACAAATTCAGAGTAAATGTTAAATAACATCGGAGATAATACGCATCCCTGACGAACTCCTTTTCTGGTTGCTGTTTGACCAGACAGGTTACCATCAATTCTTACACGAGCTGAGCTAGACTCATAGAGTTGCTGTATGAGAAATACTAAGTGGTAAGGTACTCCCATGGAGATAAGGATTTCCCACAGTTTAGGCCACTTTACGTTATACTGTGTAAGGCTTCCTTGGCCATCGTCCAATGAATTTGTGGTTCTTGGGTCTTTAGGCCGGCGTCGTTTAGCGTTAGAGCTTGACGTTTCGCCACCACGAGTGGATGTCGCCAAAGTGAAATAGCTTCTGAGGATGCCATCCACTCGTGGTGGCGAAACGTCAAGCTTTAACGCTAAACGACGCCGGCCAAAAAACCCAAGAACCACAAATTCCACTTCACGTTATCAAACGCCTTAGAATAGTCCACAAAGCAGATAAAAACGGGAAAATGATGCTCTCTGGCTTTTTCAATAATCTGTCTTAAGTTTAAGATCTGTTCACGCGTATCGCGTCCTTTTACGAAACCTGCCTGCGCCTGAGAAATTTGCCAGCCAATAGAACTCTCCAAACGAGACTGTAAAATATGTAGTAGAACCTTGCTTGCATGAGAGATTAACGAAAGTAGGCGATATTTGTCTGGATTTGTTGGAGATCCTTTTTTATGAAGTGGAACAAAAATGGATGTGCACCATTCATCTGGCCAAACACCGGAGGACCAGACCCTCGTACAAATATTATATAAAAGAGATATGCCGTCTGAGGCATTTGACCTCAAAAAACATCTCTTTCGGATGATTAGTATTGGCATGCATCTTTATTTCCTGGCACAATTGCTGTATATAAGAGTTCTTATCTCTTCTGCATAGTCAGCATAGTCTCTGAATCTCGTCTGAGAGCTGTCTCTTGGAAATGCATAATATTAAATACAGGCTATAATAACTGCAAAAGTGGCTATGAAACGTGAAACGCCAATTCTAACAGTGTACAGTATTTATTTTAGTGACGACTACAGCTTATGCTGCAAACTTCAACTACTACCTCAGTCATTACCGTAATTCCCATGATGTGCACCATTCATCTGGCCAAACACCGGAGGACCAGACCCTCGTACAAATATTATATAAAAGAGATATGCCGTCTGAGGCATTTGACCTCAAAAAACATCTCTTTCGGATGATTAGTATTGGCATGCATCTTTATTTCCTGGCACAATTGCTGTATATAAGAGTTCTTATCTCTTCTGCATAGTCAGCATAGTCTCTGAATCTCGTCTGAGAGCTGTCTCTTGGAAATGCATAATATTAAATACAGGCTATAATAACTGCAAAAGTGGCTATGAAACGTGAAACGCCAATTCTAACAGTGTACAGTATTTATTTTAGTGACGACTACAGCTTATGCTGCAAACTTCAACTACCTCAGTCATTACCGTAATTCCCACTTGTTGAACAATATACTATTGGACATTTCACTTTGTGTTTGTTGCTGACTGCTGTCATTTTCGTGGCGCTACCGTCAAATTGATCAGTGTCGCCAACATATATCCTGCCAAAAAAATATACCATTTCCGTCAACGGTCGAATCTAGTGTTGGGCCTGTCGATATTTTTGTACTAGGTCTAAGACGTTTTGTGCCAAATTATACCGTGGTACCACAATTGATGACACCAAATTCGATAAAATTTGATATTTGATTTAGCTCTAGATAGAGGAACAGAGTCACTCAATCACAGCTTGTACAAACACAGATCTGGTACTTGCATAAGCTGTGAATGATTGTTAATATTCCATCTAATTCAAATCAAATATCAAATCTTATCGAATCTGGTGCCATCATTTGTGGTAATTGGGTAAGGGTGTAGTGATATTTGAGCTTTATGCACGTTAGTCAGCGACAGTTATCTGTGAAATAGAGTCAAGTAGTATTGCTTCAGTACTTTCCGACATACAGAGCTGTCAATAATTTTTGGACAGATGAAAAACAGACAATGGAAATCAGTGGATGTCATTATATCTCCAAAAACATACCTAGTTCATATTCCAAATTTTGTGTGACTACATTATTTAGCATGGGAAATAAAACTCCCAGAAGTTTTACTCAATTACGTTGCCTGATACTACCCTCGCGAGACTTCACGAGGTATGCCAGAAGTGTAAGAAAACTGGGGGAACATGGTTTTCTTTTGATTTAGCTTTAGGCTATTTTGAGAAGAGTTTTCTCACCAGTTCTTCTAATGCCAATCGAACTAAGTCTTGCAGTATTTGCCATCAGTCTCAGACTTCTTGACATATCATTTTGAACTGCGAGACTATCGGAGCGAGGCGAAGGGTTTTGTTTGGTGTGATGCAATCAGATGAAGAAACTGGCTGGTGAAGGGCAGAGGAATTGGCTTACCCGACTAACAGGTACGGGGAACATAATAACCTTTGGTTGACGTGTGAGGACTAGACTCTACTCCAAACAACCAAATGTAATTTAATAGGACCTGTCTCATTATTTTCTGATGCATTCTCGCACTTTGAAAATTTGAAGCAAAAGCGCTATCGTGAAACGCTATGCAAAACCTATTAAGTCAAGTTACTTGACGCAAGCTGGTACTACCTGTTGGTGACATTCTTACGACGCGCAAATCAAGTATCCTATATACTCAGAACCATTAGATAAACCCTTGGAAAGAACACCACCAAAAGTTGCTATTTTGCATTGTTCCAAAAGTAGGATGAGATAAGTGAGTTAAAGCATTGCCAAGAGTAGACCTAGAACTTCATGCAAGCCCTGACACCAAAAATAAAACATCTGAGACCATGAATATAGATTATATCAGACAAAAAATGATTTTTTTATGGTCAGCCTCCCGCAAAGGCTGAAAGCCTATGGCGCTGTAGAAGCGCTGCGAGAGGATAAGTGTCGGTTCACGTTAGATTTGCAGGTTGTAGCCGTCTGGAAACAACTTCCCCGGCAGCTGATTCCACAGCGTCGAAGTCCTCCAAAAGAAGGAATGCTGAAGGAGACTGGTTCGGGGAGTAAGGACCTCGACCTGGTAAGGATGAGCTCGCAGAGCTTCTCTATTGTTCCTGGTTCGGACGGCCTTTAGTTTTATTATCTGGGAGAGCTCACTCGAACATCTTCCGTGATGGAATCTGTAAAACAGGGATAGGTCAGCCACCCTCCTTCGATGTTCCAGGCTGTGTAGGTCCTTTGTGAGGTTAGGCGTATCGATTAATCTAATTGCTCTTTTCTGGATAGTGTCCAGAAGCTTAACAGAGTGCTTCGGAGCGTATCCCCACACATGGGAGCAATACTTCAGCGATGGTCGGATCTGTGCCTTGTAGAGCAGCAGCAGTTGCTCTGGTGTATACAACTTCCTACAGCGGAACAAAACTCCAAGCTTCTGGGATGCCGTTTTAGCAATACTGACGACGTGGTCATGCCAGGACATGTTATTATTGATGTTGATCCCCAAAAGCTTGACGGAAGATGATTCGACTATGGAGTGGCCCTCCATTTCCACGGCTGGTAAGCCATCGTGAGACTTCTTTGTAAGTGTTGTTGCCTGAGTTATTTGTTCGTTGAACTGTACTTTATTTGCTAATCCCCACTTGAAATTGTTTTGATATCTGCGTTGATCTGTGAGGCATGCTGCTGTCGCCGACGTACTGTTGGAGACACGAGAGAAGATCGGTTTGGTGGGGAGAGGCAGTTTTACGTTCTCTCTGACCAGGAGCGTCGCATGCCGGGTCTTGGAGATAGTCGACTTTATTATAATATACTAATTTTATCAGCGGAAATTATTGGAAAAGTATATTTTAAACCGGTCACAGTTAAGCTTACCGCTATTTTTCTAAATAAAATGATTTTTACAAAAAAAATAATGATGGAACTTTATTGGAATTATATTTTGTCTATATTTCTGCCTTTTTGCCTGGATAAATTAAATAAATTTGATATACATCTGTCGAAAAATGGAAATTACTTGAATAATGTTGAATTATCTGTCATCCAAGGGCGTACCCAGGTAGGGGCAGGGGGGGGCAGCTGCCCCCCCCTAGAAGATTAAATAAATGTAATTTTTTTTGGCAAATAAAAATTAAAAACGTGTTACCTACTCTGCGCAAAATGAAGTGTTGGAAACAAAATATCTTTTCAGCCAGATTTGTTCTTTATTTTCTATAGTTAAATATTCTACAACATTCGATATAGAGTCTGTATAGTGAGTCGTGTCGGTCGTGTCACAACGTATTTATTAGAATATTTTATATGGCGACCTTCAGCCGCCGTCAAACGAAACGCAAAATGTTTTGATCAAGTTTTGATACACTTTATTTATTTCTTTATTTCGTTTTTATTATTTGTTAGTTATCACTAACAAATGAAAGTGTCAGTAATGATTTATAGTCGATAATTTAATTTCTAGAATCTGATTTTGATTACGAGACAGAATAAATAAAAATTAAGTACGGTTTTGATGCAAGTTTGGTTTTATTATATAATTTTTGTTTTCAATGCTATGCTAAAATAAAATAATATTCAATATGTTGCATATTATTTTAAGTAGTATATATCTGTACAGATTTAGTTTAAGATTCTTAGTGTTCATAAAATAAAATAGTGAAAGTATCAAACTCAAATTTCATAGCATATTCTATTCAGTGCTTACAACTAAATTATTTTTAAATTTGCCGCGGTTATTTCTGTGCCGCGACTCACTAGACAGACTCTAGTATACTGTTAGCGATGCAATATAATTTAAATCTCCCACAAAACCGTGGTATCTCGTAGTTTCCGCTTCCGACGAGACAATCAGAGCCATATAGGATTAAAGCTGAATATAATTGGAAGAAAATAACATCTAACGCCATCTAGTTTCGGACGGCAGTACTTTTTCCAGTAAAAAGAAATAGGCTCAATGTATACTGTATACGGTCAATAGAGACATCTAGTATTGAATAGCAATACCACGAAGAATATTCTAGCATGGACTATTCCGGAAAGAAAAGACAGTGATAGCATGTATTATAAGACAAGGATGGAAATAGAGTCGAGCTCGAGTATTTTCTACATATTTCGGGAGCGAGAATATTTTCAATATATAAGCGGAACGTAAGGCAGAGCACGTGAATTTAGTTCGAATACAATTCAGTTCGGAGTGGAATACGAGCGAATATTTCATACGCCATAGATAGTGTCTTATAGTTTCGTTGCGGAGACACGAGATTTACGTTTACTGCGCAACAACTGGAAATATTACTCCGTCAAATGGATATCAGGAAATTCTTTGAAAGAGGTGAGTCAAAACAAAACACTTAAGTACATACTTAATATGATTATTTGATTTGTTTAAGGGGGGCTATGACTCTCTTGTAAGTGTATATCTTAGGCATTACTTACAATATTTAAATTTATTAATTACAACACGTGGTTTTGTTATAATAGCTAAAATAACATTTGTGAATATTTTGTGATAAAAAAGTTAAAAAAAAAACATAAAAGAAAGATCCTTGCAATATTTTGGATTTATTAATAAGATCATACCGACAACAAAATCCCTTTTCTCTAACGTCACAACAAGTGTATTATTTCAAATTACTTACCTAGTTTTGATTATTTGGCGTTCAAACCATATGCAAGAGAATGTGAAACTTGATCTTTGATTTTCGTCCTATGCAACCCGCCTAAACACTGTAAGGGTAATTCTGTGTATCCATTTTTTAGGGAGGCCACGCGAAAAAAGAAAAAAAGGTCGGGAAAGTAGCAGTGGAAGCGATGAAAATGACAACCATGATAAAACCACTCATGTAATGCCAATATCATTGCATGCTAACATTGGACAAGCGTCAAATTCTTCAGTAGAACCTCTTAATATATCTGTTGCCGACTATTCTTCTCCATCGACATCCCAACAAACTTATGACGTCAACGTCGATCCTGAAATTATAGTGGACGATGGCTGTCATGAAAATGATCTGGGTCGTTATGTTGGATTGGCTACCCAGCTATCGACGGAAAAGAAGAGGGAGTTGTTACAAAATCCTTGGATCCCGCCCAGAAATTACGATTTTGAAAGTGATGCAAGCCATTTAAAAAGAAAATTTAATCATGCTTGGTTGGATCAATATTCACCATGGCTAGTATATTCCAAGCGACTAAAAGGTGCTCTTTGTAAGTATTGTGTTTTGTTTCCTCCGCCCATTAGCACTGTGAGAGGAATTTTGGGATCGTTTATGGTCAGGCCATATTTAAAGTTCAAAAATATGCATGAAGACTGCCGAAAGCATGCAACGACCAACCTTCACCAAACGGCGACAAATGCTGCAAAAAATTTTCTTGAAAATGTTCCTGTAGACATCCAACTGCAAAGTGGACACCAAAAAGCAACCGATGAAAACAGACAAATATTGTCATCAATTATTTCTTGTATAGTATTTTGCGGTACACATGATATGCCTCTTAGGGGCAAACAAGCAGATGAGGGTGTTTTATTAGATTTATTGAAGTTGAGAATCGATTCAGGGGACAACAAATTAAAGAGTCACTTTGAAAAGTGCCGTCGAAATGCAATTTATACTTCGCCAAGAATACAAAACGAACTAATAAATTTATGTGGCGAAGTCATTCAGGAGAATGTAATTAGTGAGGTTCGGAAGACCATGGCTTACTCAATCTTAGCTGATGAAACAGCAGACGTATCTGGGAAAGAACAGCTGTCAATAGGCGTGCGGTTCTACGACGAAAGCAAAAGTAAAATCAGAGAAGAATTTGTAGGGTTCGTTGAACTAAAAGCACAAAATGCTTCCGCAATCGCCGAAGCAATTGACAATTTCTTAATTAGTTCTAACCTCTCCAAAGAAGATTGCGTAGGGTTTGGATTCGATGGCTGTTCTACAATGGCAGGAAAAGAGGGTGGCGTACAAGCCATTTTGAGAAAAAAATATCCTCGTGCTTTATATTTTCATTGCTCAAGTCACAAACTCAACCTTGTTGTGAATGATGCGAACGCAGTGCCAGAAATTAGAAATACTGTCGCCACTGTAAAGGATGTTATAACGTTTTTCAGAGAATCGACTACACGTCGAAACTACGCTCCAAACCTATCACGATTATGTGAGACGAGATGGTCCGAAAAATATAAATCAATCAGAAAGTTTTCTCAACATTTTTCAGAGCTCGTGAAATCTCTAGAAACGTTATCTGTAGAGGGAAATTATGCCACCAGAAAATCTGCATATCAGTTGCATTCAACCGTTACAAAACCAGTGTTTATTGTTTCTCTACAAACAATAGCCAAATATTCAGCAGTTATAGAACCAGTAGTTAACGCACTGCAAGCTAAATCGATCGACATGATCTCGGTAGGAAAACACATTAAAAATATCAAGGACATTCTCAGAAATGACCGCGAGTTTCCTGATAGAATAAGTAATGAAATACTTCAAAAAGCACGAGCTGTTGCAATGGATTTGAACATAGAAATTTCGGTTCCACGTCTTGCTCATAAGCAAACACATAGAAGTAATCCGCCATCAGACAATGATAACGAATATTGGCGGCGTTCCCTGATAATACCATACATTGATTCACTCATTTCATCATTGAATATTCGATTCTCCCAAGAAAATACTCCGGCGTTTGCTTTAAGCAGGCTACATCCCTTGTATATGACAAAAACCAGCATTGCAGACCTACACAAAAACGCAGAATCATTCCAAGAATTTTATAACCTGGATATCACCGGGGAACTGAACCTTTGGCATAATTTATGGGTGACGAAGGCTTTATCAGATGATCAATTAAAGGACATAGAAGTAGTTGATCTGTTCAAAGAAGCGAACATTTTTTACCCTGCTGTCAGAAAGGCATTAATTATTTTAAGCACTATCCCATGCACCACGGCGACCGTAGAACGGTCCTTCAGTACGCTGCGAAGAGTTAAAACGTGGCTAAGAAGCACCATGGGTGAAGAAAGGCTTACGGGTTTATGTCTGATGAGCGTACATCGCAATTATTTAAAAGACAACAGTGAGTTTATTGAAAAGATTGTCATAGACAAATTTTCGGCAAATCCGAGAAGATTACTGTTAAATTAAAATAAACATATATAATATTATATATTATACATAATGTATAGTATAATTATTATGTACTTATAATATTTGTTTTGTGTCATCATAAAAGTTAATGAATAAAAGTCAATTTTCGAAACAGGTATAAGCACTAAGCAGCCCCCTGCCCCCCCCTAACTGAAATCCTGGGTACGCCCTTGCTGTCATCCACCAGAACTAATAGCAACGTTGCTATACAGGGTTATTCACGTTATTCGATACGGAGCATTATGGCTAAAGTATTTGGTAAAAAAGCAAATAATTGTTTGGGATGGATAGAGACCCATAAAGGCTACATTTTAAAAATATTTTCATGTTATACAGGGTGTCCCTAAAACACGAAATGTATCAAAGTTATGTTTTTTTGAATGGAACACCCCGTATATTATTGCATATTAAGATTCCTTGCTGAATTCTAGTGTGACGTTATGTATCATACATGGGACCTAAAGCAAACCGTTTAGGTGTAAATCACTATTTTCGGTATAAGTAGATATCAGGAAAAAATTTAATATCGCAGAGATTATAAAATATGGAAGGCTGTGACTTTGCCGTATTACTAAGCATAAAATGCGTCAGCTTTGATGATACTATCAAATTTAGATTACGTTTATGCTTGGAGAAATCGGTCGATGAATTAAGGAAACTTCGATCAGCGATAACTTGATTTTTTCAAATGGGAATGCCAATTTTTTTTATAATGTTAAACGTAGAATTTGATAACCTTTCTAATGATATCAGGTTGTGACTATCAATCTCTGGTAGTTTTCACAAACACAACACGAAAATCGAAATCATCAATTTTTCCCTCAATTGCTAAGCGTGGCCTTTTTGCGCCTGGTGTGGCAAGTGAACTTCCAGGATCTTCCATGTTCCTCTTACGATTCTCATTCCTAATCCTTTTAATACTGGTTGTCGACACTCCGGTATAATAAGCCGCCCTCTCAGTTTTTGCATGAAGAGGAATCTTCAACGCATGATTACGCGATTCCTCATCACACGCCTCAATTACTCGAGCTATTACTTCCCGAGCTTCGCCTCTAATCGTTTCGCCTTTCCTATGCGTAGCCATCATCGTTACAGCAAACGCAAACTGAGTCCTGCGAGCCTGCGACACTGACCAATGCAAAATTTCGGATGCTTGACCAGCGATGTTGTCGGCGAAACGTCGCTGCGTATAGACTACAAATGAACTGGACGGCAGTATGTTCACTATTACTAATAAGCGCTGATACTCACGCGCTCTCATTGCTGTATGATTTTTAGCAATTTTTTACGTGCCGCTTTCCTTAAATAGTGAGTCTAAGCTGCATTCCTGAGCCCGCTCTTCTTTCGTGTCTTGAACAGTACCGTCTCCTGGGATGATAGTGGCTTGCCTGGTTCCATGCACGACACTAATGTACTGTCATCTGCAAAGCTGTAGATTGGATTGTATGTTATTTCCAACAGCTCGTTGATGTACAGCAGAAACAGTGTAGGGGATAGGACAGATCCCTGGGGAACACCGGCGTTTATTGAAAATACGTTTGATGAACAGCCCTCGACTACAACAAACAGAGATCGGTCGCTCAAAAAGTTATTCAACCACTGGCGCAGGCCAGGTGGTAGTCCATAAGCAGCAAGCTTGACCAGAAGTCCCTCATGCCACACTCTGTCAAAAGCTTTCGATATGTCAAGTGCAGCAACACGGGATTCGCCATGATTTTCTATTGCTCTGTTCCACAAGTGAGTGACGTAGGTAAGGAGGTCACCTGTAAACCTGTGCTTACGGAAGCCATACTGGCGATCATTTATGATGTTATTGTTGTCCAGGTATTTCAGGAGCTGTATGTTAATCATAGTCTCCATAACCTTAGACATGATGCTGAGAAGAGCCACAGGTCTATAATTGGTGTGGATCAGTTTTTTTGCCTTTCTTAGGGATGGGTTGTACGCACCCAATCTTCCTCGAAGCGGGAAACACGCCTCGTTGATACGAAAGTTTGAAGAGCTTGCAAAGAATAGATGCACGCTCAGCGGCACAGCGTTTAAGGACAATGGCTAGAATTTGGTCAGGACCAGTGGCTTTATTCATGTTCAGTTTTGGGAGGATGTTTTTAACATCTTGATGTTGAAATTTGACCTCTGCCATTCTCGAGTTCACGCTTATGGTGGTGGTCGGAGTACTATCTTGAAAGTCTACAGTAGAATTGGCTGCGAAGAGCTTCCTGCTTTTTCTTTAGGAGCAGATGCGATGGACATGTCCTCTCTGGTCAAGCTATTGACGAATAGGAAAAGTTCTTACTAACAGCCTTAGCTACAGACCAGAATGTTCTGGATGAACTAGGACATGAGAGGAGTTTGTCCTTAATTTTTTGATTGTGTTCCTCCTTGCTGCTGTCAATCACGCGTTTACAATGATTTCTGGCGTCGATAAAACTGCGGTGGTTCTCGGCATTTGGATTTTTCCTCCATTCTTTGTTGGTTTTTAGAGGTAACTGCATCTTTACAACGCTGATTGAACCATGGCTTGTTTTTGGAGGGATGCTTGACGACATGAGGAATATAGGCTTCCATGCCGGATATTAATACCTCTGAATGAATGAATTACCCCCAAATCATCCCTCAAGGGAGATTTAATTATACATAATAGGGTCAAGATTTTTCACGCTTTTAAAATTCAAGAAACATAAAACTTTTCCGTAAATAACTTATTGTTACCAAAGCCTGATTACAACCTAGATGAGTTCGCTGATGAATTTAAGTAAATATTCATCCAAACATTTTGTTTGTAGAAGGACATACCCATAGTATCCCCCAAAAATTAGGGTATGGGGTTATGGGCAGGTGTTTTAAGCAGCAAAGTGATAGGGTCATTGTTATTAAGGGGCCTGGATACACACATTTATACATACGTATTTGCCATGTAAAACACGGACTCACAATTTCTCGCATAACTCACTCACTTTTCCAACTACAAATATAATATTTCTGAAGGCGATAGTTAAGACCTTAATGAATGACAACTATATTCGATTTTCTCAATACAGTTTTTTAATGTGCAAAAAAACTCGCAATGCAAAATCATACATTCTATAAATGCCTGTAATTTAACAACCAAACACGATATACAAAAAAGGCTAAATAGTTGCACAAGCGCAAGCTTTCTTCTTCAATTGGCTCTTTGAGTCATTACTGTAAGTTTAAAGGTAACGTCAGGAGCTTGGAAATGCGAAATTCATTTTTATGGTGACCTTTGGACCTTACCTTTGGACCTTTTGACCTTACCTTTGGATTTTTGGACTTATCGCCCCTCATCTTAGACACACACACTAGGAGAAAGAGAACAGGCGGCCACGCCTCCTCGCTAACACGGGAATACGTCTTTTCTTGGATTCTCAATTTCGCGCGCTATACCCTAGACCCTTAATGGAAATTTAAGATGGAGACATTTATTTGTGTATGTTGGGAAATACCATCAATCCGCTTGTCACTGAAACAGAGAAACCATTGAAAACCAAATCGATAGAGCAAATAAAGCTAATAGACTGGCCTGCTAGATCTCCTTATTTGACGCCATTAGACTTTTTCCTATGGGGTCATTCAAAATCCATTGTGAAAGTTTGGATGACTGTGAAGGCATCATCGAAGTAGATTTGATATCCCGCAACATGTTTTTGCTATTGGCCATCAGAAATTTAAACATCATTGTTTAGACACTAACGCGCAACATTTTGAACACTTATTGCAATAAAAAGTGATATTTTCGTGTATTTTTGTTTTCTGTTCGCACAAATTAAGGTACATAAAGATTTTTCTAATTTTCTCGGAAAGGAATTGACCGATCTTAAAAAATCAAATGTCAAAAAAGGACTTCGATATACCTTTTAAACGAGATACCTCTTGTCATTTGAAATTTTTAGGAAGATGACCCTGGGAGGCACAGGGTACAAAGAGGTGACGTAGTTTTTGGTTAAAAAGTTGTCTCCTTTGACAGATCTTTTGACGTGTCTCGGAGTTTTTTCTTTTAATCAGTGGTTTTCGATACGTTCGTGGTGAGAAGTTTCCAACTTAATATCCTGTGTGTTTGTCCATCCATCTAGCTATCAGCAATTAAAATCTCTTAAGCCCAGGTTCACAATCAGTGGTCACTCTAACAGTTTACTAACCTCGACCTGCGAGTTAATTCGAACAATGGAACGCCTCTTGTTTCACAATAATAAAATGACGTAGGGTTAACTGACCGCGAGTTGTATTTTATTTTTAGCGGTTGGTGTCCGCAATATTTAAAATTCTTCTTCTTCTTATTTCCTTCGTTAGCTGTTTCGTGCTGGCGTTTTGTGTTTTTCTGACAAGACTGTCAAAGAATGAGTTCGTTGAGTTGTCAGTTCCATACGATTTCCAACCTCATTTTGGTTTTTTCCACTGACGTTTTTTCATTTCATTCGCAATTATTCGGTGTTTGGCATAGATAAAAGATTTTTAGGTTGGGTTGGTGTTTGGACTGCTTGGCGTAGTAGTTGTTTCTGGGGCCTTTTTCAAATAATAGCCGTGCATGTACCCGTGTGTCAGCATGGGAAAACCAAAAAGAGCGAACTTTTCAAAAGATGAAAATATGTGTTCATTTCGGTAGTAGAAAAGTACAGGCATATAATAGAATGCGAAACAAAAGGTGCAACAACATGGCGCGAAAAAGACAACGCCTGGGAAAAGATAGGAGAAGAATTTAATTGCAAATGTGCAAATTATAGCCGCCGATCTGTAAAGATGCTGAAAGAAAAATATAAAAATTTAAAAGAGACCAAGGAGGCATGGTCAGCATATTCCTCAAAATAATTGACTCTAGGTCGAAATATTCTTGGTCTCATTGCTTCTTCATCACTGCTATACGCATTTACATCATGATCATCCATTTCAAATAAAAAAAACGATGGAAAGCGTTAAGGTAAACGATAAAATATGAAACTTCAAACGCCTAGCAAGTAGCAAAACCAAAGTGACATAACCTAATGCGCATGCGTCATCGCAAACCTGGGGTTAACTCAAGAATTTCTTGTGGTCAAGTTAACTCAGAGTTAAGCTCAAGTAAAATCGAAAACCACCATTTGTGGAACATGACATCTAGGGTACACCTCCGGTCAACACACAACCTTGAGTTAACCCATCGTTGTGAAACCGGCCCTTAAAACAGAATATTAGTTAGGAAAGAAAATACGAAGCATTTACGTGGTTCGATTTTTCTTTGTCATCATGATTGTAAGAATCTTTGACAATGAACAGAGCCCGTATAATTATAGGTCACACAATAGACATAAAGGAAATGGGGAGAAAACAAAACGAATCAAAAATAACAATTCCCTGGATTACAATTACGGAGAAATCATAAAGATATACATTGGAAAAGAAGCGCAGATATCGTTTTCATCCTATTGAACCCCTGAGAGAGAATATTGGAGAAGCCAAAACAGAAATGTGAGCTGAGTGGAATTCACTGGTGAAAAGAACAATACGAATATTGAAAAATACAACTTGACAGTAACATAAAACTAAACAACCGAACGTGGAAAATCCATCACGAAATATGACTATGGATTTTAATTCAGAAACATTCCAACAGGTTCAAACGCTAGCATAAAAAAATCCTGTATGTTTGATAAAATTAAATTTTATCATTCAATAAAGTTACTTTCGAGGGCGATACAATGCAACGATCGGATTATAATAGCCTTAAGGGTCTAGGGTATAGTGCGCGAAATTGAGAATCAAAGAAAAAACGTATTCCCGTGTTAGCGAGGAGGCGTGACCGCCTGTTCCCTTTCTCTAGTGTGTGTGTCTAAGATGAGGGGAGATAAGTTAAGTCCAAAAATCCAAAGGTAACGTCAAAAGGTCCAAAGGTAAGGTCCAAAGGTAAGGTCCAAAGGTAAGGTCCAAAGGTCACCATAAAAATGAATTTCGTATTTCCAAGCTCCTGACGTTACCTTTAAACCTACAGTAATGACTCAAAGAGCAAATTGAAGAAGAAAGCTTGCGCTTGTGCAACTATTTAGCCTTTTTTTGATATTGTGTTTGGTTGTTAAATTACAGGCGTTTATAGAATGTATCATTTTGCATTGCGAGTTTTTTTGCACATTAAAAAACTTTTTTGAGAAAATCGAAAATAGTCATTCATTAAGGTCTTAACTATCGCCTTCTGAAATATTATATATGTAGTTTGAAAATAGAGTGTGTTATGTGAGAAATTGTGAGTCCGTGTTTTACATGGCAAATACGTATGTATAAATGTGTGTATCCAGGCCCCTTAAAGTGAGCCTCAGTTTCGGCAATCATCGCATTATTGGTCCTACATTTTTTCCAGCAAGCATTCTTTTAAGGCCAGCAAACAAGAAAAATTCACTACGTCAGGTCTCGACAATACGGTGGATAAAGGACCAATTCGTAGCCCAATTCGAAGATTTTCGATTTTGAGGGAATGCACTTTTTAGGCACGAAAAGAAAATCTGTCACTCATTTCCGTCGGTCTGTCTGTCTGTCTGTGGGTATCCTTCTAGCATCGTAATACTAGTAACCGCTGCATGGATTGTGATGGAATTTGGGTACCGGTATGCTGTGTGGTCCTAGTAGGTAATACTGCTAAAATTTTGAAAATCGGTGCATAGCATCATCATAGTCACACTGTCTTAACAGACATGTTGTGAACTCGTAAAATGCATTAAGTCGGAGCTAGAGTATTGCCGACACGAATATTATCAATAGTTTTGAGAACTGTAGCTCGCCATCGTTCGCGATTTACTGTCAGTTCAGTGGCGCTCTTGATACTCATATCTAGCAACTGTTTTTTCGTATCCACCCAGCGTACCGAGCTCATCCAGTATGGAAACATTAGTTCGATGGGCGGTATAAGGAATTCTCAGCATTCTCCTCCACGTCCACATTTCAAAAGCATCTATGCGAGCTCGATCTGCCTTTTTAACAGTCCAAGTTTCCGAGGCATACAAAAATATGGAGACCACAAGAGACTGAACCAGTGACATTTTGGTAGCTTTAGTGATGTTATGGTAATTTCACCCCCACCCAAAAAAAAGTAGAAAATGATCAGGAACCCCTAAAAAACCTAAAATCGAAGATTGCGGAATATTTAAATTTTTTTGTTTTTTGCTAATTACTCCGCCGCCCATGCACCGATTTGCAAAATTATAGAAATATTACCTACTACGACCCCACAGCATATCGCTGCCCAGATTACATGACAATCCAGGCAGTGGTTACTGATATTACGACAGACCGACAGAGACAGACCGACAGACAGACCGACAGACAGACCGACAGACAGACCGACAGACAGACCGACAGACAGACCGACAGACAGACCGACAGACAGACCGACAGACAGACCGACAGACAGACCGACAGACAGACCGACAGACAGACCGACAGACAGACCGACAGACAGACCGACAGACAGACAGACCGACAGACAGACCGACAGACAGACCGACAGACAGACCGACAGAGAGACCGACAGACAGACCGACAGACAGACCGACAGACAGACCGACAGACAGTCCGTGTTTTACATGGCAAATACGTATGTATAAATGTGTGTATCCAGGCCCCTTAAAGTGAGCCTCAGTTTCGGCAATCATCGCATTATTGGTCCTACATTTTTTCCAGCAAGCATTCTTTTAAGGCCAGCAAACAAGAAAAATTCACTACGTCAGGTCTCGACAATACGGTGGATAAAGGACCAATTCGTAGCCCAATTCGAAGATTTTCGATTTTGAGGGAATGCACTTTTTAGGCACGAAAAGAAAATCTGTCACTCATTTCCGTCGGTCTGTCTGTCTGTCTGTGGGTATCCTTCTAGCATCGTAATACTAGTAACCGCTGCATGGATTGTGATGGAATTTGGGTACCGGTATGCTGTGTGGTCCTAGTAGGTAATACTGCTAAAATTTTGAAAATCGGTGCATAGCATCATCATAGTCACACTGTCTTAACAGACATGTTGTGAACTCGTAAAATGCATTAAGTCGGAGCTAGAGTATTGCCGACACGAATATTATCAATAGTTTTGAGAACTGTAGCTCGCCATCGTTCGCGATTTACTGTCAGTTCAGTGGCGCTCTTGATACTCATATCTAGCAACTGTTTTTTCGTATCCACCCAGCGTACCGAGCTCATCCAGTATGGAAACATTAGTTCGATGGGCGGTATAAGGAATTCTCAGCATTCTCCTCCACGTCCACATTTCAAAAGCATCTATGCGAGCTCGATCTGCCTTTTTAACAGTCCAAGTTTCCGAGGCATACAAAAATATGGAGACCACAAGAGACTGAACCAGTGACATTTTGGTAGCTTTAGTGATGTTATGGTCACGCCATATTTTAGTAAGCTTTGTCATGGCCACTCGTGCCTGTTGAATGCGCCGTCGAATCTCATTCTCACAGCTACCTGAATTGTCGATCAAAGAACCGAGGTAGACAAAATACTAAGACCATATGTTTCACTGTGTTGTTCTAAAACGTTCAATAGAGCTACTAGTTCTTCCTGAGAAGCAGCAATAAGGGTTGTATCGTCAGCAAGTCTTAAGTCAGATATTTTGCTTCCGCCAATAGTTATACCGCCATTACAGTTGTCCAATACCTGTCTCATCACAAATTCAGAGTAAATGTTAAATAACATCGGAGATAATATGCATCCCTGACGTAGTCCTTTTCTGGTTGCTGTTTGACCAGACAGGTTACCATCAATTCTTACACGAGCTGAGCTAGACTCATAGAGTTGCTGTATGAGAAATACTAAGTGGTAAGGGACTCCCATGGAGATAAGGATTTCCCACAGTTTAGGCCACTTTACGTTATCGTGCATAGGCGACGGAGTAATTAGCAAAAAACAAAAAATTCAAAATATTCCTCAAACTTCGTTCTGAGCTGCTTTAGGGGTTGCTGATCGTTTTCTACCTTTTTTTGGGTGAGGGTGAAAGTGGGGTGGTTGGGTAGGGGGGAGGGGCTGTAAAACTCAAAAATTTGTTTCTTTTCTTTTTTAGGTCCATCCGAACATTGCCTTGCCTATTACAGAAATCAAGGGACCATGGTGAGATGTATGATTTTTACTAATCGTGTCAGTGGCGGCGCAGCAACAATAAAAAACTAAAAATATAGAAATAGCTTAAACTTCGTTTTTAGTTAAAGCTTGCACAATAAAAAGTACTAGTTCCGGCAGAGATTCAAGGAACTATTTACGAGAGCTTTTGTGTTGGACGTTTTTTTTGAGAGCGGGCGGGCGGGCGATGATTTTTTGCAAGGGGATCTCAGACTATAGCTTCATGCAATAGGAAAACAATAAAATGATATTACCGTTATGTGATTTGATGTGATGTGCTGTTGATTTTCTGGCCCTTGTTGAGACAATCGATGAATATCATTCAATGTGCATCAGTGCAGTGCGCACAACACCTTTGAGTGCCATTGAAACACTATTGAATCTTCCTCCTTTGGATCTGGTAATTCAAGGGGAAGCTAGAAAAACTGGGTTCCGTCTCTGGAGTCAGGGTAGCTGGACTTTTATGAATCCAGGCAAAGGACATTCGACGATTCTAGCAGAGTTGCATGAGGATAGTCCTATTTTGTTGGCGAGGAGCGATATAGTTTCTCCTACGCATCGCTTCAATCGCAAATTTACGGTGGTGTTTCCGTCAAGGGAAGAGTGGGAGTCTAGGGAAAGACAGCTCATCGAAGGAGGAGGACAGGTCTGGTACACAGACGGTTCACTCGCTAGAGAGGGCTCGGGCTCGGGAGTCTACGGACCCCATACAAGACTTTCATTCCCTCTTGGGGGGCACACCACAGTATTCCAGGCTGAGGTCTATGCGATACTTGCTTGTGTAAATCGTATTCGGGAAATTGACGGGTCTAGGAGACGGATTACTATCTGCTCTGACAGTCAGGCAGCCATCAAAGCACTGAGTGCTTGGAAAATAACGTCGGGACTGGTCCTGGAGTGCAGGAGGGCTCTTGACGACATCTCAGCTAAACACAAGGTATCACTGATGTAGGTACCTGGCACGCTGGGGTAAAGGGTAACGAAATGGCGGATCATCTGGCTAGGATGGGATCCGGCAACAGTTTTGTGGGCCCGGAACCAGCCTTAGGACTATCTGCAAACTTGATTAGGAAAACAACTGGAGAGTGGATTCAGAATCAACACTCTCTGAGATGGAACAACATCTCTGGTCATCTCCGTCAAGCTCGGGAACTATTAGCAGGGCCTGCAGAGAGAATAGGACGATTTTGTCTCTCTCTGGATAGGAGTAACTTGAGATTGCTAGTAGGCCTATTAACGGGTCACAACACCTTCAGGCGTCACCTGTTCGTGATGAGGGTGGTCAACGACCCAACGTCCAGGTGGTGTGGTGAAGAGGAAGAATCATCGGCACACATCTTGTGTCGCTGTGAAACCCTGGGTTATCACAGGCAGACTATGCTGGGCTCAAGAACCTTGGAACCAATAGAGATAAAATGGATAGGACCTAAGAATGTACTTGCCTATGCTAAAAGGGCAGGTCTTAGGAACTAGCGCGGATAGAGCCGCAAAAGGGCCCACCGTGTGGCCTATGCACCAGTCACGTTCTGTGCTGGATAGCCTCTGGTCCTTATTCATTCATTCAATGTGCATCATAGAATACTGATGCTATAACCTTGCCAGCCGCTTGTGGCGTCTTTGGGGTCAGTTCATCAGTGGCAGTCCTCTCGGCTGACTGTCGATTGGAGTGTAATGATGGAGCCAAGTTTCATCCATTGTGATATATCGACGGAAAAATTAATCTCTATAGCGGTTGATATTCGAAGAACATTATACTTGATCATCAGAATGTTGTCGGTTTTGATCGATTGCGAGCACACGTGGCACCCACTTTGCACATAGCTTTTGCATGTCCAAAAATTAATATCCTATTCTTCAAATTTCTTCAGAGTCGCTGCTATCTCGATCAACTTCAATTTATTATCACTCAAAAGCCTTAAAAACTAAAATTCTTGTTTTCTCCTTAAAAAACGTATTTTCTGAATAAAAAAATGGAGTTGATTGACTCAGTACTTCCAAACATTAAGGTGATACCAGTTTATTATTTTCCATAGCATGAAGCTATAGTCTGAGATCCCCTTGCTACAAAATCATCGACCGAGCGACCAAAAAAGTGTGTTATACTAGGTTTTTCTTTCACAGGTCAATGGATAGCCTATTATGAATAAAAAAATGAGTTTTATGACCCCCCACAACTACCCCAATTTCATCCCCACTCAAAAAACTAGAAAATGATCACGAAACCCCTAAAACGCCTAAAAACGAGGTTTGAGATATTTCTATATTTTTAGATTCTTTATTATTGCTGCGCCTCCACTGACAAGATTTCTAAAATCCATAAACGTTTTCCGTCCTCACCACGGTGATAATACCACAGTATTATTTCATTTCAATAAAATCTGTCCAATAGATTCCACGTTATACAATACAGAACGAGCTAAATGTACACACAGAAAAATCTGTCGTTTTGTCAAAGACTTACGCTTGGATTCAATGGGACGTTACACTCAGAGTTCCTCAAATACAGCGATGTTTTATCCAATGGGAAGTGTATAGTTGGTAGCGAATTATATCGTATTGTCGATTCAACTACAAGATGTCATTGGAATCCAATGAATGGTTCAATCGCAGCCTGTCGTTGAATCGAATCTGTGTTTGGTAATTGATTCTAAATTACTTTTTTTCCTTGGACCAACAGATTTTATTGCGAGGACAGCTGATTGATTCGTTTGGATGTTTAATGGTGTGATTTTGTATGAAGTTATAAGGAGCACGATATAAAAATTAGACATAAGCCTGCACCAGTTGTTGCATTATTACCTGAAATATAACTGTCTGACTAATCTAAATACCTACATTCAAATGTGGGTGTTAGCTCTTCTAAGTCCCAATTTCTCAGTAGGTCCTCCATTTAATATATAACTGGACACATTTAAATCACACAATTGCTGATGCAATACGCAAAACCACGAGATGACACAACACGGCTAACACCGAAACAACACAACGGAACAACTTCGTCCATGTTGACGAGTTCGCGACGATAGTAGCACTGAGAATACTGAGATCATCCCCCTGTTCTTTATTCTTACCGTCATTGAATCGGGACATCAGTCCCGCCGAATACTGATTATAGTTCAGCGAACGACAAGGGCCATTGAAACAAAATTAATTTTTATCAGATGAATTATCACGAACTGCTGTTGCAGTAATAATTTTTGTACATTGAATAGATTGTATGCTTTGCTTAAATGAAACATAGGGTAAATTTCGAAAACAGAAGGATGTTTGGATTGCATTATATGTCAATACTGGTATTAGAAGGATTATACATATCGTTATAACGAATATAAAATTATTTTGAATTTATTGGCGTACCTGTGATTACTTCGAATAATAGGATTGAATTCTTTCAATGACATGGATTTGAAACAACTGTAAATATGTTTAAAGTGATGGAAAAACATCCAAATACTAACAATTAATTGGAAACGCAACAGTATTTTTTTCTGTGTATCTTTACGTCAGAAGATTTTAAGTCCCTTGGTTTCTGTAATAGGTAAGACAATGTTCGGATGAACCCAAAAAAGTGTATAATGACACTAGCTAGGTCTTTCGTTCACAGGTCAATGGACAGCTTATTTTGAATACAACAACGTTTTGGGTTTTACGACACCCCACCCCCCAACAACCCTCGTTTCACCCCCACCCAAAAAATCATATACGTTTTCTATCCTCGACGCGGTAATAATACTGTGTAAACATTTCATTGAAATCAATCCAATAGTTTCCTAGTTACACAATACAGAACGAAGCAATACTCGCATGCATACATCAGAAAATTCTTCTCCCTTGGTTTCTGCAATAGGCAAGGTGATGTATGGATGGGCCTAAAAAAGTGTATTATGACGCTAGATCTTTCTTTCACAGGTTAGCGGACAACCTATTACGGATACAACAAATTTTTCAGTTTTATAACCCCCCACCTCCCAACCACCCTAATTTCACCCCCACCCAAAAAAAAGTAGAAAATGATCAGGAACCCCTAAAAAACCTAAAATCGAAGATTGCGGAATATTTAAATTTTTTTGTTTTTTGCTAATTACTCCGCCGCCCATGCACCGATTTGCAAAATTATAGAAATATTACCTACTACGACCCCACAGCATATCGCTGCCCAGATTACATGACAATCCAGGCAGTGGTTACTGATATTACGACAGACCGACAGAGACAGACCGACAGACAGACCGACAGACAGACCGACAGACAGACCGACAGACAGACCGACAGACAGACCGACAGACAGACCGACAGACAGACCGACAGACAGACCGACAGACAGACCGACAGACAGACCGACAGACAGACCGACAGACAGACCGACAGACAGACAGACCGACAGACAGACCGACAGACAGACCGACAGACAGACCGACAGAGAGACCGACAGACAGACCGACAGACAGACCGACAGACAGACCGACAGACAGACCGACAGACAGACCGACAGACAGACCGACAGACAGACCGACAGACAGACCGACAGACAGACCGACAGACAGACCGACAGACAGACCGACAGACAGACCGACAGACAGACCGACAGACAGACCGACAGACAGACCGACAGACAGACCGACAGACAGACCGACAGACAGACCGACAGACAGACCGACAGACAGACCGACAGACAGACCGACAGACAGACCGACAGACAGACCGACAGACAGACCGACAGACAGACCGACAGACAGACCGACAGACAGACCGACAGACAGACCGACAGACAGACCGACAGACAGACCGACAGACAGACCGACAGACAGACCGACAGACAGACCGACAGACAGACCGACAGACAGACCGACAGACAGACCGACAGACAGACCGACAGACAGACCGACAGACAGACCGACAGACAGACCGACAGACAGACCGACAGACAGACCGACAGACAGACCGACAGACAGACCGACAGACAGACCGACAGACAGACCGACAGACAGACCGACAGACAGACCGACAGACAGACCGACAGACAGACCGACAGACAGACCGACAGACAGACCGACAGACAGACCGACAGACAGACCGACAGACAGACCGACAGACAGACCGACAGACAGATCGACAGACAAACCGGCAGATAGACCGACGGAAAAACGGGAAAACACCCAAAAACTGCATTATCTCAAAATCGAAAATTTTCGCGATCACAATACCCCACTCACCTATTTGTGTGGGAAGTAAAACATCTTTCTTTTGTCTAATTTGCGTCAGTAGTTGTGGTAAATAAAAATTTTGTGGTTGAGAACAAAAACTTATCTTCCGCAAAGAGCTTTGCCAGGTTCTGCTAAGAATTGACAAAGAGAAAGGAAGTAACAAGCTCGAAGCAAGAAGCAATTCGAGCTACTGTATATTCAATCCCAAGATAGACTCCACATAAACAGTCGGGTGCAGCATTAGCGTGGTTACTGTCCGCTGTCATCTGCGAACGCGCCAGCTATAGTCCAGTGCAATTATGGAATTTTATGGTACTATTTAAAAGAGTTGCCCTATTAACCCATTGCAACTTAAAAGTAGCCAGATGCCAGTTTGAAATGATCATTTAGGCAATGAACACTTGACGTCGCATATTTGGATCTGATTTCCAGTCAGTCTTGGGGGTTTTTACTTGCCGGATTATAACATACAATTCACACATAGTGTACTGGACTATTAGGGACCCTACCGACATGAGCCGATCACGCACGCGGGCTTGTTTTCATTTGGTCTAGCTTGGCTGTGAATACAGTATAGTAGTGTTATGTGCCCTCATTCCTCAGTCCCGAAACCCATGATGCACAATTTCCGAAAACGGCCAATGAACAAGATTGAGCAGAACTTCCAACTCCTATTTGTCGACAGATTCTAACAATTCGTGTGCAACTCCCAACAACCTGTAGCGAGTTCCTTTAGCAGTAATTGAAATCGATGGGACTCTTCGGTGTATTGGTTAGAATTATCGTTTTTCTTGTTTTATGGGGGCTGTACAGACATAATGTCGGTCGATCGTTGTTCCCGGTTTTTCCACCATTAAGGGTCTAGGGTATAGCGCGCGAAATTGAGAACCAAGAAAAGACGTATTCCCGTGTTAGCGAGAAGGCGTGGCCACCTGTTCCCTTTCTCCAGTATGTGTATCTAAGATGAGGGCAGATAAGTCCAAAAATCCAAAGGTAAGGTCAAAAGGTCCAAAGGTAAGGTCCAAAGGTCACTATAAAAATGAATTTCGCATTTCCAAACTCCTGAAGTTACCTTTAAACTTACAGTAATGACTCGAAGAGGAAATTGAGGAAGAAAGCTTGCGCTTGTGCAACTATTTAGCCTTTTTTTGATATCGTGTTTGGTTGTTAAATTACAGGCATTTATAGAATGTATGATTTTGCACTGCGAGTTTTTTTGAACATCAAAAAACTTTTTTGACAAAATCGAAAATAGATGTCATTCATTAAGGTCTTAACTATCGCCTTCTGAAATATTATATATGTAGTTTGAAAATAGAGTGAGTTATGCAATAAATTGTGAGTCCGTGTTTTACATGGCAAATATGTATGTATAAATGTGTGTATCCAGGCCCCTTAACTGCAGGTTTAAGACTATCAGACTCAAATTGGTGGTTTTCTGGACTGTAATCTGCACAAGGAGATATCAGGTATATCTTGGTGGATTGGCAGTGAGGCATTTGTTTTGATTTTGTTATACTTTCTTTCAGAAGCGCATTTTCTCGACGGATGGGTGGTGCAGAAGTCTTTAACTGAGCGTCTATTAGTCCAGTAAGTGAGCTGTTTAGCCACGCTGGCGAGCAAAGTTCAGCCGCAGACAAACAGAGGCTCAGGCTGAGACTTTGCCGTATTACTAAGCATAGAATGCGTCAGCTTTAATGAGACTGTCAAATTTAAATTACGTTTATGCTTGGAGAAATCGGTCGATTAATTGAGGGAACTTTGATCAGCGATAACTTGATTTTTTCAAATGGGGATGCCTAATTTCTTTTATACGGTTAAACGTAGAATTTGATAACCTTTCTAAAGGTATAAGGTTGTGAATATCAATCTCTGGTAGTTTTCATTCAATTTTAAATTTACAAACAAATCGGCGTTTTTCAGTTTTCCTATCTATAAGCAATAATAGTGTAGATATATAGCTGTGACCTTAGAGGTGCTACTATCTAGAGATATATAGAGCGTTGGACGTTTGATTGATATTGATCGTTTTTAATCCCAAATTCAAGCTAAATTATGGTTATCTATTCATAAGTCAGTTAGTTTTACCTCACAAGGAATAAAAATATGTTTGATTTGGGTGTATTTTTTGGAGATGACAGGTGAACGGCAACTTTTTTAGCTGATAAACTCCTTGTAATTTTTAGAAGAAAACCAGGAATTGAGTGTATATTGAGTATGAACAAGCAGGGTTTTCAAAAAAGATTGCCCCATCCTATACACTTCAGAGTGGAAAAAACTCACTAAACTTCAGGTGGTATAATGTGAAAACGCTGCGATTTTGGTTTCCAAAATGACATCAGAATAAATGGCTTAAAATTGTACTGCACTATTTGATACATTGCTAACACCATTGCTAACACTTGGTTTTACTTGCATTTGTGGATACTGAAGTTGATAAAATGACATGGCGAGGAAAGTTTATTTAAATTAATAAAAAAAGAGATTATTTATAAATTATAAAATAAATCCATGAAGATTTAATTATTATTTCTCACGTAATAAATCAATTTAAATTTCGGGGACCAAATATCTAAACACATTAGAAAAATTTGTAAATATCAGAATATTTTATACGCACCAAGATATGAAGTAGTTGATTAAAACTCTCATGAATAGGATGTGGTAATTTTTGTATGACATTTGAATGTTCCTTTTCACTCGTACGGTATTATATTTCTGGTTTTGGAATGATTTCTTCTATACAAAAGAGTATGTACTTTGTAAAGATACTGGAACAAATTGATGAATGTTTTAACAGGTTTCACAAAATCGTGTTTTCAGAATAAGATCGTTGAGGTATTTCGATAAATGAAAAAGACGATACTTTCATTTTGATATATTGAATGATGTATACGTATATTCAAAAGATACGCCTCTAGACAATGGATTTCTAAGCTATGCACATTGATTAAGCTGTGCTGAGTGGTTATGCACTTTCTTTAAAGCTATGAACAAGCATAAATGCTGCTATGACAGCCTATTTTTGGGTTTTCAAAAGCTCTTATTATTTTTTATTTTAACGAATTTAGTGCATATTTTTTTTCTGAAAATTTCTTCTCAGACATAACATTCATTTGCCATTATTTAAATGTTTTGTAAAATTACTTTCCACTACTTTTATCGTCTTCTACTTCCCACACTGATTGGTGAGGGGGGTATTGTGAACGCGAAAATGCGATTTTGACATAATACGCTTTTTGGGCGTTTTACGATATCTGCATAATGAACATTCATCTCACTCATTTCCGGTCAGTCTATCTGTTGGCGTTCTTCTAGCCTCGTAATCTCAGTAACCGCTGCATGAATTGTGATGAAATTTGGGCAGCAATATGCTGTGGGGTCTTAGTAGGTGATGCTTCTGAAAACATGGATTTTTTAAAAAAGAAATCAAAATATAACATACGTGAGTCCGATAGGATTGTCAAACTATCGACTTAAACTGTTATATATAATAATTATCAGTGTACTATGTATTACGCCCAAAGTATAGAGTGGCTAGTCAAGGAACCATGTACAATAATCCAAAAATGAAGCAACATCTTATAAAGTTACCTTTATTTCAGATTAGCCTGTATTTTTTTATGTTTTAATTGAAAAAAGCACCTTTGTACAATACAGGAATAATTGTTTAAAGCACCAGAAATGTCAAAACTTGTATTAAACCATATTTTCCATTGAGAGGAGCCTTTCTAGTAATTTTTCTGAGATATAACGTCGTGCATGTCCAAGTTCAAAGTTTAATTTGCTTGGATTTTCAAATTCGCCCGCTATACCCTAGACCCTTAAGTTAGTTTTATTCAACAATATTTGCGGAAACATATTTTCTTATATCAAAATTCAACAGCAACAGTTGTTCTGAATCCTGTGAGCAGTAGTTTGATCTAGATACGAAAGGTAAACTAACTTAAGCCGAGCTAAGCCATTGTCTCTAACAACGATTAGAATCAGGTAATTTTTGCGATCAGTGAAGGAGACATATCTTGTCCAGCAGGTTTCCGGGATAGTGTAGGGCTGTAGGGCTGTAGGGTGCACCGAAGGACCGGGCTGGCGAGTTGGGGAAGGTAAGGTCAAAAGGTTCAAAGGTAAGGTCCAAAAGTCACCATAAAAATGAATTTCGCATTTCCAAGCTCCTGACGTTACCTTTAAACTTACAGTTATGACTCAAAGAGCAAATTGAAGAAGAGAGTTTGCGCTTGTGCAACTATTTAGCCTTTTTTGATATCGTGTTTGGTTGTTAAATTACAGGCATTTATAGAATGTATGATTTTGCATTGCGAGTTTTTTGCACATTAAAAAACTTTTTTGAGAAAATCGAAAATAGTTGTCATTCATTAAGATCTTAGCTATCGCCTTCTGAAATATAATATATGTGTAGTTTGAAAATAGAGTGAGTATGCGAGAAATTGTGAGTCTGTGTTTTACATGGCAAATACGTATGTATAAATGTGTGTATCCAGGCCCCATAAGTTAGTTTTAATCAACATATTCTCTTGTATCAAAAATTCAACCGCAACAGTTGTTATGAATCCTGTGAGCAGTAGTTTGATCTAGACACGAAAGGTAAACTAACTTAGGCTGAGCTAAGCCATTGTCTCTAACAACGATTAGGATCAGGTAATTTTTGCGTTCAGTAGTAGTAGTAGAGGTACTCAGGTATCCAGATTTATATTAATTTTATGAACAAAAAGTAACATGCTATATCTTACATATGCCGTCACATCTAACCACTGTAATTTTTTTAAAATACTGTCTACTGAAGTCCTATAATTACATTGCAAAATACATCTCATAGCTCTATTTTGTAGAATTTGTAACCTTTTCAAATCACTTTGTTTTGCCATGTATATGATAGTCAAACAATAGTTGAAATGTGGCAAAATTATTGTATTATACACCAATTTTCTCGAATAAACTGTTAAAAACTCACTGACCCTCCGCAGAAATCCAATTTTTTCCCAAATTTACTGCAAATGTAATCAACATGTTTCTCAAATTTCAAATCTGCATCTACTACAACCCCAAGATATTTAATTTCTTTTGCCATCTCAGTAACCTCCCCACATATATTAACATTTAAATTTCCCTTTTCAAATTCCAACTTTACACCGCTATTACCTATTATTATGCTTTTTGTTTTTTTAACACTTAACATAAGTTTATTTTTATCTAACCAGTCTCTTAGCTTTTTTAGTTCAACATTCATCTTTTCTGCTAGTCCATTTGCTTGCGTTTCTTCCAGATATATGATAATTACATTCATACATAATGAATATCATTTATATACATAATAAACAATAGGGGCCCTAAGATACTCCCTTGGGGTACACCAAAATTAACATCTAATTGTTCTGATAGTGTTTCATCTAACTTAACCACTTGTTTCCTATTACTTAAGTAATCTTGTAACCATTTCCAGTAACACCATATATTTTTAATTTTTCAATAATTTTGCACCTATCAATTGTTTCGAATGCACGTTTCAAGTCATTAAATACAACGCCTACAGATCTACTATCATCTGTTGCTTCCTTCCATTGATTTATGATGTACTGTAATGCAGTTTCACAACTATAATCATCTCTGAATCCTGACTGAAATTTACAAAGTGGACTATTTAATGTGATAAATTGTTTTAGCTGAATGTAGACAGCTTTTTCTAGGATTTTCTCTATTGCAGGCAATGTATTAATTGGTCGCATATCTTCAGCATTTATACTGTTTGCTACTTTTTTTACAGGAGTTATAGTTGCTACTTTCAGCATATCAGGAAAAATACCTTTTTCTAATGAACTATTAATCAAATTTAATAAGAGATCAGCGACTAGGTCAAAATGGTTTTTGAATACAAACATGCCTATATCATCTGGACTATATTTATTTGGTAAAGATAAAATTATAGAATGAAGTTCATTTTTTGTTAAAAGTTTGGAGTCAGAAAATTGGTTGCAATTGTCACTAGGCAAATTAAAACTGACGTTTGTGTTAGGGATAGAATTGACAATATCACTAATGCTTTCTACAAGAAAGTGATTTAGTTTTTCTGCAATAATTTTTTTATCACTGACAATCACATCATTAAATCTTACATCTGTAATCAAATATACATTTGAAGAAACAAGGGCTTTTAATGTTCTCCACATTTTCTTTAAGTCACCTTTACACCCGTCTATTTTTTGTTCATAATAATAACGTTTTTCTTTTCTTAAGGTATCAACTACGCTATTTCTTTTACTTTTGTAATCCTCCCAATCCACATCTACACCAGTATACTTGAATTTCCTATATGAATTATCTCTTTCTTTTATAGCCCTCAGTACCTTATCATTGAACCAATGCTTTTTGTTTCCACCTAGTGAAGGATCCACATTTTGTCCAGCAGGTTTCCGGGATAGTGTAGGGCTGTAGGGCTGTAGGGTGCACCGAAGGACCGGGCTGGCGAGTTGGGGAAGGTAAGGTCAAAAGGTTCAAAGGTAAGGTCCAAAGGTCACCATAAAAATGAATTTCGCATGTCGAAGCACCTGACGTTACCTTTAAACTTACAGTAATGACTCAAAAAGCAAATTGAAGAAGAAAGTTTGGGCTTGTGCAACTATTTAGCCTTTTTTTGATATCGTGTTTGGTTGTTAAATTACAGGCATTTATAGAATGTATGATTTTGTATTGCGAGTTTGATTGCACATTATAAAACTTTTTTGAGAAAATCGAAAATAGTTGTCATTCATTAAGGTCTTGGCTATCGCCTTTTGAAATATTATATATGTAGTTTGAAAATAGAGTGAGTTATACGAGAAATTGTGAGTCCGTGTTTTGCATGGCAAATACGTATGTATAAATGTGTGTATCCAGGCCCCTTAAGTTAGTTTTAATCGACAACATTTGCGGAAACATATTTTCTTATATCAAAAATTCAACGGCAACAGTTGTTCTGAATCCTCTGAGCAGTAGTTTGATCTAGACACGAAAGGTAAACTAACTAAGCTATTGTCGCTAACAACGATTAGGATCAGGTAATTTTTGCGTTCAGGGAAGAAGACACATTTTGTCTAGCAGGTTTCCGGGATAGCGTAGGGCTGTAGGGCTGTAGGGTGCAGGGCTAAAAAACTTTTTTGAGAAAGTCGAAAATAGTTGTCATTCATTAAGGTCTTAGCTATCGCCTTCTGAAATATTATATATGTAGTTTGAAAATAGAGTGAGTTATGCGAGAAATTGTGAGTCCGTGTTTTACATGGCAAATACGTATGTATAAATGTGTGTATCCAGGCCCCTTAGGCTGAGCTAAGCCACTGTCTCTAACAATGATTAGGATCAGTTAATTTTTGCGTTCAGGGAAATAGACATATTTTATCCAGCAGGTTTCCGGGATAGTGTGGGGCTGTATGGTGCACCGAAGGACCGAGTTGGCGAGTTGGGGAAGGTAAGGTCAAAAGGTTCAAAGGTAAGGTCCAATGGTCACCCTAAAAATGAATTTCGCATTTCCAAGCTCCTGACGTTACATTTAAACTTACAGTAATGGCTCAAAGAGCAAATCGAACAAGAAAGCTTGGGCTTGTGCAACTATATAGCCTTTTTTTGATATCGTGTTTGGTTGTTAAATTACAGGAATTTATAAAATGTATAATTTTGCATTGCGAGTTTTTTTTGCACATTAAAAAACTTTTTTGAGAAAATAGAAAATAGTTGTCATTCATTAAGGTCTTAGCTATCGCCTTCTGAAATATTATATATGTAGGTTGAAAATAGAGTGAGTGATGCGAGAAATTGTGAGTCTGTGTTTTACATGCAAATACGTATGTATAAATGTGTGTATCCAGGCCCCTTAAGTTAGGATGGAGACATATTTTGTCCAGCAGGTTTCCGGGATAGTGTAGGGCTGTAGGGCTGTAGGGTGCACCGGAGGACCGGGCTGGCGAGTTGGGGAAGCGCAGCAAGCAGCAGGACGCAGCGCCAGGACGGCAGGATGGCAGGACGCTATCCACGTTTCCGAGGTCTGAAGCCTCCGTTTTCAGAGTTCGGGTTCAGTCGTTCGCAACTCGCCCTCCGCACGAGTCGACACACGGACACAGGCACGGCCGCGCGGCCTCGCGTTCAACTCACAACTCCGAACTTCAAACTCTCACCTGCCGACTACTGTGACTCCCGCATCAAACGGTATCCAAACTTCCAGGCAATCTTTCTGCAATACTGATGCGGCTAACTACCTCTTCCAGTTCTTCATGGTATGTCAAAATCAGTCTTCTTTTGACTCGTACATACGTTACCAAACACTTGTCACAACTCCTGAAGTTTAAGATTACATCATTTTAGCTACATAGGGTGTTTGACATTTGACGCATGTAATCAGGTGTACAAACCACCCACTCATTCAGTCCACCCATCTCTGGCGAGGAATTAGCTTAATTTTATCCTTGTAAGGCCAGACATGCATTGCTTTAATAAATTAAAAATAATAAATAAACTAAAAATACTACTGATTCAGAAAACGTACTATTTTTTGAATGAATACCTTTCTGAACCCCAACTAAAATAAGTGTATAAGGTAATGTTCTGCAATAATACCTAGATTATAGAAGGTTCAAGCTAAGGCTCTTTCAGAAGCATTTCGTGCGCCTTTTCACATGTACGTTTTCTGTTTTACTTTTGGTGTAACTAGTTATGTAATGATTAATTGTGATTTTTGTGTAAATTGTTTGTAATTATTTATACGTTTCGTCTATTTATATTTACTTATAATTTTTTGTTTTTATACAGTGTTTCCTAAATATTTTGTAGAAACAAAAGGAAGAGATTCCTTGGTTTTTTTATTTCACTCACAACTCCGAACTTCAAACTCCCACCTGCCGACTACTGTGACTCCCGCATCAAACGGTATCCAAACTTCCAGGCAATATTTCTGCAGTACTGATGCGGCTAACTACCTCTTCCAGTTCTTCATGGTATGTCCAGATCAGTCTTCTTTTGACTCGTACATACGTTACCAAACACTTGTCACAACTCCTGAAGTTTAAGATTACATCATTTTAGCTACATAGGGTGTTTGACATTTGACGCATGTAATCAGGTGTACAAACCACCCACTTATTCAGTTCACCCATTTCTGGCGAGGAATTAGCTTAATTTTATCCTTGTAAGGTCTGACATGCATTGCTTTAATAAATTAAAAATAATAAATAAACTAAAAATACTACTGATTCAGAAAACGTACTATTTTTTGAATGAATACATTTCTGAACCCCAATTAAAATAAGTGTATAAGGTAATGTTCTGCAATAATACCTAGATTATAGAAGGTTCAAGCTATGTCTCTTTCAAAAACATTTCGTATGCCTTTTCACATGTATGTTTTCTGTTTTATTTTTGGTGTAACTAGTTATATAATAATCAATTGTGATTTTTGTGTAAATTGTTTGTAATTATTTATACGTTTTATCTATTTATATTTACTTATAGTTTTTTTTATTTTTATATAGGGTTTCCTAAATATTTTGTACAAACAAAAGGAAGAAATTCTTTGGTTTTTTTATAACTGACATTTCAAACAAACATAGGTCCCCAAACGCGTCGTTACAGATCTACAGGAGGTTGAAATTTCAATATTTTTCAGTTTTTTTTTTATAGCCAGCGTCCCGAAAAGGCTGAAAGCCTATGACGCTGTAGAAGCGCTGCGAGAGGATAAGTGTCGGTTCACATTAGATTTGAAACGCTGCAGGTTGTAGCCGTCGGGAAACAATTCCCCCGGCAGCTGATTCCACAGCGTCGAAGTTCTACAAAAGAAGGAATGCTGGAGGACACTGGTTCGGGGAGTAAGGACCTCGACCTAGTAAGGATAGCTCGCAGAGCTTCTCTAGTGTTCCTGGTTCGGACGGCCTTTGGTGTTATTATCTGGGAGAGCTCACTCGAACATCTTCCGTGATAGAATCTGTAAAACAGGGATAGGTCAGCCTTTGGTGTTATTATCTGGGAGAGCTCACTCGAACATCTTCCGTGATAGAATCTTTAAAACAGGGATAGGTCAGCCACCCTCCTTCGATGTTCCAGGCTGTGGAGGTCCTTTGTGAGGTTAGGTGTATCGATTAATCTAATTGCTCTTTTCTGGATAGTGTCCAGAAGCTTTAGAGAGTGTTTCGGAGCACATCTCCACACATGGGAGCAATACTTCAGCGATGGTCGGATCTGTGCCTTGTAGAGCAACAGCAGTTGCTCTGGTGTATACAACTTCCTAGAGCGGAACAAAACTCCAAGCTTCCGGGATGCCGTTTCAGCAATACTGACGACATGGTCGTGCCAGGACATGTTGTTGTTGATGTTGATCTCCAAAAGCTTGACGGTAGGTGATTCGACTATGGGGTGGCCCTCCATTTCCACGGTTGGTAAGCCATCATGAGACTTCCCTGTAAGTGTTGTTGCCTGAGTTTTTTGTACGTTGAACTGTACTTTATTAGCTAATCCCCACTCGACAATTGTTTTGATATCTGCGTTGATCTGTGAGGCGTGCTGCTGTCGCCGACGTATGGTCTCCTGAGATGATAGTGGCTTGCCTGGTTCCATGCACGACACTAATGTACTGTCATCTGCGAAGCTGTAGATTGGATTGGATGTTATTTCCAGCAGCTCGTTGATGTACAGCAGAAGCAGTGTAGGGGATAGCACAGATCCATGAGAAACATCGGCGTTTATTGAAAATACGTCTGATGAATAGCCCTCAACTACAACAAACAGAGATCGGTCGTTCAAAAAGCTATTCAGCGACTGACGCAGGCCAGGTGGTAGTCCATAAGCAGCAAGCTTGACCAGAAGTCCCTCATGCCACACTCTGTCGAAAACTTTCGATATGTCAAGTGCAATAACTCTCTCAATTTTTGAGGTGTTTAGCTCAAATTTGGAATATATTTGGAATTATACAATGCAATACGAGTTATATAATTGCACATGTCAAACGGTTGGCAGAATCTACAGGGTAATATTTTTTCAGAGGTCATGCCCCTTTCTTACCCTGATCTTCTTTTTGGTGCATTTTTTAACCCTGATGAAACAACTAACGATTTAAAGTGCTACATGTCAATTTTGATAAAACAGAACAGTTATCCAAATAAAGCCATACCCCGCTAGAACATATTTCAATACCTAATAAGAGTGAATCCAGTTTTTATCGATAAGGATCAGATATATAAAAAAATTAAAGAGGACAGAAAGTTTCTAAACAAGATGGAAAAACTATTTTGTTTTTTGAGTCTACCTGCGGCGCACCACCGCAAAAAAGTTCAGGGTAAGAAGAGGGGGCATGACCTCTGACAAAATAACACCCTGTAGATTCTGGCAACCGTTTGACATGTGCAATTATGTCACTCGTATTGCGTACTTTATATTACAAATTTGAGATAAATACCTCAAAAATTGAGAGAGTTATTGAGAAAAAACTGATAAAATATTAAAACTTCAATACCCTGTTTTAGTCCTTAAAACCCCAGAGAATCTTCTCCCCTCGCTTGTACGATATTTGAGAATCCCCTGTATATTAACTAAATCTGACTTATTCCATATCACCAAAATGATCCACAAAATGAATAAAATTATTATTTTTATTACATACTGCCCTTCTGTGAAAAGCCTGGGACTTTTCGGGGAACTTTTCATATACCTACGGAAATATAAGTATCTGAGCCCTAGGTCAGGGTAGTAGAGGGACTAAAACTTATCCAGCGGTTGATCCAATATACCTTATACATTGGCCCTTGATAGTTTCTCATTATTGGCACAATAAAGAGATGTGGACTTTCTGCTATATACTGTTTTGTAATATATATCTCATAGTGATTTGCAATATTTGACCAGTATTGATTTGCAATATATGTCCAATATTGAGTTGAAATATATGTCCAATATTGACTTAAAATATATGTCCAATATTGATTCAATGTTGGAATGTCTAATATTGGTACCACATAAGCAAGAAAATTTAAATAATATATAAACTGTAAAAATAAAACATTTTATTAAAATGATAATAATATATAAAAATGAAAAGCATGTCATAAAACAAATGCATTCTAGTTGAATGGGATAAGATGCTGAAAATAGACTAACATTATAGTAACAAAATACAGTTCCTGGTAGGACACTTCACTTGTACACCGACGTTCCTTCCACCTTCTCAATCTCCTGCACCCGCTGAAGAAACGCTGACTACCTGTTTTATTTCGAGGCCTGTGGCAGTGGCGATTTTTTTCGAATCTGCTTCTGAAATATACAAATGGCTTTCAATATACAAGTGGCTTTTACTTATAACTGTCAACAATTTCAAGTCACTGAGGTACATTAATCTTCAATTATTACCTATATACCTATTTTCTTTAAAAAAACTGAGGTTTGTATTAATTTCCTAACTTCAAGCTACAATGACGCCAATAGTGTGTTAAGATGGGTAAACATCTTTTTAAGATAGATCTGAACATTTGAGGAGGATCTACAATATGTTTAGGTCAAAATCTTCTCATAAATAATGAACTTAGATTGAGTTAATTACTTTCTGAAAATACAATACTCTAAAATCAGATTTAAATCATAACTAAAAACATGTTGATCATACAATAGTGTATTAAGCAGAAAGTATAGTGCTTCCATTACTTTGTGCTATTCAATCCTCTATAATGAGAGCTTGTAAAATACTAAAAACTTTTTTATAATATGATTCCGCTATGTTCCGCTCTGGCACAAAAAATGAATGGTAATGTTAAATATACCTATACAATGTTATATTCCATTCCTGCTTGTGCACACTTGCATTATACCAACTAAAAAATCACGTTGCTTCAATTGATACATACGTTATCAAGCACTTCTGATAGCTAGATAACGATTTTTGTATTTACCTTTTCAGCATTTTTTACATATCTTGCATATTTATAATTTCGGAACAAAATTCAGTGATGTCCAATAACACTTCATTATTCACTACAGGTAGTGTCAACAGATAATTTTATAACATTTTTGTTATTATACGGGAAATGTGTGAGGAGCATTGATTCAAGCTACTTGGCGCCATTTTTTGATACGTAGTTATCAACTGACATATTCTATATCCCACATCAACACCTTACAGATATGCATATTTCTCCAATGACATTTGATTATTTTTTATAGATAGTGGTGGTGAATGTCTTCAATATCTCTGTAATTACTGAGTATATGTGGCAAGTACTGGGTTAAATCACTTGACAGATTCATTTCAATTACTTTGATTCAATAATTTAGCATTTGTTACTTCTATTTGCCTCTATTCTTTCGCAAAATACCAATGAGATATATTCACATTCACTGGAAGTTCCAATTTTAATAATATCCAGCACATAAATCCATTCAACCTCCAGACATATAAAATTTTTGAACAAATCTTTACCTCCCCGTCACGCAGAGTATTACACTTCTTTATGGCCAATCTCAGACAAAAAATTGGGAGGAACTTAAAGGGATTCTCGATCCATGTGTGCGTCTATTGGGGGATAAAGTACCTGTACACCCTGCATGCGTGGGAGGTATAAAAAGCAGACAAGGAGTTTCGCGATCTTCCCTTTATTCAGATTGATCATCTTTCAATACAGTCCTTAATACGGCTCCTCTACTCTTAATTATTTCATGAAAAAAATGGAGTCAAGTTGATTGACTCAGTACTTCCCACACATAACAGTGATATCATTTTATTATATTCCCTTTGCATGAAGCTATAGTCTGAGATCTCTTGCAACCAAGTAATCGTTCGTATGTCCTCAAAAAACATCAAACACAAAAACTAGTAAATAGTTTCCGAAGTCTCTCCGTAGGAATTAAAACGACACAATTTATATTCCGCCAGCTTCAACTGGACGAAACGAAACAATCAGGAAACCCCTAAAGCGCTTAAAAACGGAGTTATTTTTATATTTTCAGTTTTTTTATTCTTGCTGCGCCGCCACTGACACGATCTAAAGCAATATTCGTATGTATACATCACAAATTCTAAGTCCCTTGGTTCCTATAATAAGCAAGGCAAGGTTCGGATGGACGTAAAAAAGGGTATTACGCCGCTAGGTCTTTCTTTCACAGGTCAATGGACAGCCTATTATGAATAGAACAAATTTTTGAGTTGTAAAAAAAAAAGTAGAAAATGATCAGGAACCCCTAAAACGCCTAAAAACGAAGTTTTACGAATATTTGAAATTTTTCGTCTTTTGCTAATTACTCTATCCCCCCGTACAACGATTTCCAAAATTATCGGAACATTACCTACTACGACACCACAACATATCGCTACCCAAATTTTATCACAATCCATGCAGCGGTTACTGAGATTACGACGTTAGAAAATCGCCAACAGACAGCCCGACGGAAATGAGTGACGTGGATTTTCGTTATGTATGTAGACATCATAACACGCGCAAAAAGTGTATTATCTCAAAATCGAAAATTTTCGCGATCACAATACTCTCCTCACCTATCGGTGTGGGAAGTAAAAACATTGCGTGGACCCATAATAAGTCGAAAGCCTACAGAGCATCTTGATTCTGAGAAATTTAATCTCTATAAAAATAGAGATTATTATTTTGCGTTATAATATTACAATTTGTATGGCTGAATGAATTTGTGGTTCTTGGGTTTTTAGGCTGGCGTCATTTAGCGTCAAAGCTTGACGTTTCGCCACCACGAGTGGATGGCATGCACAGAAGCCTTCAGGTCCTTTAGGGTGGGTACCCATGTCCGGTTGACTTTCTGTGTTTCTTCTTTCCTATTGAAATTATTATGATGTTTTTGTATTTTGATGGCTTCTCTGTGAAGTTTGGCATGGTATGAAGACGTTGCGGCGAGAACCTGAGTTTCTTCACCTTGATCCTGTGACTTCCCTCCTTAATCGCATGTTCGGCTACCGCTGATTTGTCCGTATGGCGTAGTCGACAGCTAGTTTTATGTTCTACAATTCTTGTGTTTATAGATCGCTTCGTTGTTCCTATGTATACACTCCCACATATGCATGGTATGCGATAAACCCCCGTGTTGTGAGTGGGTCTCTTTTATCCTTCACCGTTCTCAAATATTCCTGTATCTTTCTTGTGGGCTTGTAGATGGTCTTGACGTTTTCCTTCCGTAACATTTTTCTTATTCTGTCTGTTATTTCAAGCGCATGGGGTATAAAAGCTTTTGCTATCGGTTTAGGTTGTGGTTTTGCCCTATTCCTTCTCATTGTTCTTGTTATTTCCTTTTCTGTGTAACCATTTGCCTTAAGAGCATTCTTTAGATGTTCCAGTTTTTCTGTTTTTTGCTAATTACTTCGCAGCCCATGCACCGATTTACAAAATTATAGTGGCATTATCTACTACGATCACCCAGCACATCGCTAGCCAAATTTCATCACAATCCATGCAGCAGTTACTAAGGCTAGAAAAACGCCAACAGACAGAGTGACAGACAGACCGGCGGAAATTAGTTACGTGGATTTTCATTGTAGATGGGTCTGAAAAAGTGTATTATGCTGATAGGCCTTTCTTTCACAGCACAATGGAGATCCCATTATGATTACAACAAAAATATCAGTTCGAACCACCCCGATTTCACCCACCCAAAAGAAAAAGTAGAAAATCACCAGTAACCCCTAAAACGCCTAGAAACGAAGTTTAAGGGATATTTGATTTTTTGCTAATTACTCTACCGCCCATGCACCGATTTTCAAAGCTTACAGTACTACCCACTACGACCCCACAGAATATCGCTGCCAAAATTTCATCACACAGATACAACAGAAAACACTTAATTCCATTTTCTGCCAAACAGCACAATAGGGTACTTGCAGAGGTCGTGAAACCGCCTCGGGAGTATACATAGCGTAGAGAAAACCATACCAAGAAGCAGTAGGAAACAAAAAAGATTATTTTACTGACGGCTAAAAAAAGATATTTGCAAAATAAAATAAGGATATATTCAAATTTGTCCACGTGACTTAAAACAAGGGCTGACGTCACAGATATCTTATCGATATCGACAATCGATATTGCTACAGGTTTGCCAACTGCGCATTCGACTAGAGATGATCTGAATTTTTTAACAATGCGACTCAATTTATTGATACTTAAACATATTTGAAACAGGCAATTAACCCACTAGCATTTTCGTTGCAATACATTTTTATAACTGATAGGTATCACAGTTCATCCTGTTTGTGACCGAGATTCGCAACTAATCGAAGCCATCATTTTATTTCGGCGCATCCCATTATAAATGAATCCAAAGATAGAATCTCATTCAAGCCCATCCCTACAAAGTGAATTAGTAATCTAGCCTAACTTTTATCTTTTGACTTTTGTACTTTTGTGTGTGACTGTGTTTTGTGGTTATAATGATCAATGTCAAAATGTTAGGTTAACACTGGCTATCGATATCGAATATCAATACTTCACATCCCATCACTATACGATATCACTGACGTCAGAGGTTGTTTGCGCGGTATTTTCCGGCATTTGAAATAATTTTTGGAATATCTCTCACAGCCGATTCCAAAAAACCAAACAAGTGATTTTGTCATGTTTACTAGGCTCTAAGGAACGCGTAAACGACATAATATTTTTTTCTGCAAGTACCCTATTCACTTCTTTTTTCGTACGTGAAACTGATACATAGATATAGGAATACACATAAAGGTATTCTAAGTTTTATTTGCTTTGATTTTTTTAAGTTCTCTCAAATTGCAATGAAATTACATTGCAGTAACAGTTTTAATAGCACAGCAAATGAAATTTCATTAGCAGCGCCTATGATTATAAACCATCTTTTTGTGGAAGGTCCTGTGTCTCTGATAATATGATAACGTCGTTAATCGCTAAAGCCAATTCCACAAACTAATTTCCATTAAATTTTTTTGCCATTATATATGGAAAAATAATTTAAACAATATAGTAACGTAAATAACATTCCTTGGAGTGTTCGGGATTGATCCTGGGACACGGTCTATAATAAAAGTTGCAATTTTCGCTAATCTATCAAACTAAATATACACTTTGCACAATTTCACGCCATAGTGTTTTAATTTTTAATATAAATATCTCAGAGACTTCCGCTACTTTTATCAACAACGTTATTAAAAGAATGGAATTTGAGTATTAGCACTTCGTGGAAGATATCCCTGCACCCAAGATGCGTCTAAGGTTTATATAATATCTTGGTTCTAAGAAATATGGGTATTATTAAAAGGCACAGGGGTTATTGTTCTCTGTTACAATATAATGTGATTACATTACATAACGAAGATTTTATTAGAAATTTTTATTATGGGGAATGCTAAAAACCCAGATAATAACACATAAATATTCTTGAGTCTTCATTAATACAACGTACTTTTCACAATATCAGAGTTGAAGTATCGGAAAAGAATTGCATAAAAAGTGCTGCTTGACATGCAGTTGATTTTATTTTGGTTTACCAACTAATGCTTCAAGCAACTGATCCTACTATAATGTAAAACCCACTTGTTTTGCTTTGCGGACGATATAGCCATAGCTTTTTCCGATAAGAGCTTCAAGAACATTGAGCATACTCTTTCTAACGACTGTTAGCTCTAGACAACTACTTCAAGAAATGGAGACTAGTACCGAGCCCCAACAAAATTGAAGTTTCCTGCTTCCACCTCAATAACAAACTAGCTAAACATGAACTGCAGGTACTTTTTGCAGGCGAACCCCTGAAACATAACCATTTACCAAAATATCTTGGAGAAACGTTAGATCGCACCCTCCGCTATAAGAAACATCTCGCAAACACTGCAGGAAAACTGAGAGCACGCAACAGCATTATCCAAAAGCTATGTGGAACGACGTGGGGTGCCACGGCTCTAACTCTACGAACCAGTGCGCTAGCTCTTGTCTATTCGTGTGCTGAGTAGTGTGCGCCTGTCTGGATTAACAGCTATCATACCAGACTAATTGACGTCCAACTTAATCACACTATGAGACTTATTACAGGCGCAGTAAAGACAATCCCAACTCAATGGCTGCCTGTACACTCTGCAATAGCCCCACCGCAGCGGCGAATGACGGACGCCCTTCTAAGGCAGTATAACAAGATGATAGCCAACAACAAACTGCCCATCCACCGAGCAATACCCCCGTTGCAGATAAACAGACTTAAATCCCGACAACCACCAATAAGGGATGCAGAAGGGCTTAAAACCAATAACTTCGACTCCTTAAACCAATGGCGCTCCCAGTGGGAAGGTTTTGCAGAACACCACTCACGATGCGCATTTATGGGGGCGGCCTTACTTCCAGGATCAGAACTACCCCGGAAAGAGTAGGTAAAACTTAATAGAGTCCGAACAGGCCACGGCAGATGTACCGACTCCCTTTACAAGTGAGGCTATGTGCAATCTCCCTTATGTGACTGTGGCGCGCCCCGCCAAACTATAAACCATATTATGAGCGAATGTGAACTTCGTGCGTTTCAGGGATCGCGAGAAGAGTTCTTCACAGCCACACCGTTGGCGCTGAAGTGGTTGAAAGAACTGGATATCAGCCGGTATATACCAAAGACTATGTATCTTAGTTTGTAGCTGTAACTATTTTATTTTAGTATAAGTTATAATAATTTTTTTATAATCTCTATTTACTATTGTCATGTTTTTTGAGCCATACGATAAATAAAAAATAAATGTAAAACCCATTGAAATTACCAAAACCTAAACTGCTTCACGGTTACCACATGCCCCATGGCAGTTAGTTTTTTACCTGTTGATAATGCAGTATTAAGGTGTATTGTATTGTAACTTCATTAGTCTAGAGCCCTATACTAGTCTGCCGGTTACAGTACTGAGTTAGACTCAGTTGAACCGTTGTTTACAAAACAGCCATAGTCTAAGTTAGTGTTTTGTAAGAACTATGCCTGCTTTTTTGGGAAGTCACGTTACTCTAAGCGTAGACCGCAGGAATATATGTAGAAACAGTGGAACAATATACATATCTTGGAGTAATGGTGAACAGCACAAATGACTACGGCTGTGTTTAGTCGTTTTCTATTGTTTAGCGCTGTTATCTGATTGCTTTCTGTCGTTATCGGCTGTTTTCTGTTCTATTCGGTTGTATTTGGTCGTTTTCTACCATTTACAGTTATTATCTGCTTGATTTATGTGGTTTTGAGCTGTTTTCTGTTCTTTTCTGTTGTATTCGGCTGTTTTTAGTCGTTTTCTGTTGTTTCCCGCTGTAATCTGCGCACTTTCTGTTGTTTTGAGCTAGTTATGAATCTGTTTGGTTGTATTTGGTCGTTTTCTATCGTTTACAGTTGTTATCTGCTTGCTTTCTGTTGTTTTGAGCTGTTTTCTCTTCTTTTCTGCTGTATTCGGCCGTGTTTAGTCGTTTTCTATTGATTAGCGCTGTTATCTGCGCGCTTTCTGTTGTTTTGAGTTAGTTTGAATCTGTTTGGTTGTATTTGGTCGTTTTCTATCGTCTGCAGTTGTGACCTGCTTGTCTTCTGTTGTTTTGAGCTTTTTTCTGTTCTTTTCTGTTGTATTTGGCTGTATTTGGTCGTTTTCTATTGTTTAGCGCTGTTATCTGATTGCTTTCTGTTGTTATGGGCTGTTTTCTATTCTTTTCTGTTGTATTCGGCTGTGTTTAGTCGTTTTCTATTCTTTAGCGCTAGTATCTGACTGCTTTCTTTTGTTATCGGCTGTTTTCTGTTTTATTCGGTTGTATTTGGTCATTTTATAAATAAGAGTGAGAATAGGAATAGTAAGAGCAAACCTCACTAGGATAAATATAATCTTTCGCAGTAAAGACCTAAGTGTGACACTAAAACATCGTCTTGCTAAGTGCTACGTTTTTTCTACTCTCCTCTACAGAGCGGGAGCTTGGACTGTGAATGTCGCAACTCTGAGAAGGATTGAGGCATTTGAAATGTGGGTGTTCAGGAGGATCCTCAGAAGAAGCAACAAATGCTGAAGTCCAGAGATGCATTGGCAGAGAAGAGGAGATTGTAGGTTGCTTGGAATGGCAGGCTAAGTCAGCATTGTACAACGGACGTTTTGCAACTGACGTGGTTTAACGTCGGATTACCTTGACCCGAAGTTTAAGCTTGCATTATACAACCGGCCCTAAATGTCTAAGATGGCACTTACGCCCCCTGATGATCATCTTGCGGTCTTATTTTAGCCACTTCAGTGATCATTTTTTCTATAATTACCAACTATATCTGAGTGTCCTGGCACCCACTCTAATGTTACGTAGCTATGTTCAGCCAGCTCGCCTATTTGGTTTTTACAGACTAGTGTAAACATTACTCTGGGACTTTCTAGTGCCTTGCGTGAGGCCTGACTGTCTATGACTATAGCGATCCTTATCCTCTCGCAGCGCTTCTACAGCACCATAGGCTTTCAGCCTTTGCAGAAGGTTGACCACAAAAAAAGTGGTCAAGAGCACTAACAGTTCCAAGGCAATATTTTAGCGCAACAGTAGGCAAACAGATCTGCCGAGAGAGAGAGAGAGCGCAACCATAAAGCTTTTAAGGTCATGTGGGATAATACTTCTGGCTGCTAAACTTCTAAAGAATACCTCTGCTAACCTAATGGAAAGGTAGCTATAAATACTACCTGTCCATGTCAGCTATACAGCATCTTATCAAAGCAAGAATCGATTCTGGAGAAAATTTGCTTTCCATGTCCAGGTTAAAGGGAATCCCTCTGAGCTGCATCACCTCTGTGATGGTTGAGCACTCAATTCTGAGGGATCTTTGGGTTGTTGTATAAGGTGCCTAAGCGCTGTGAGCCTTGAATACAGACTACAAAATATCACAGAGTTGCAAATCTTAAGGGTTAAGTTCTAAATTGGTGTAGCGTACAGGCCTGCGATGATTGACAATAAGCAATACGTCAAAAAAATACAGCTGCCAGAAAATTGTTGTTTGTGGATGTTTTAAAAGAAGAAAATAATAGATTTTGAATAATCTGTTTGAAATGTATAATGACACGGATAGCCTTGTTTTCTCCAAGGCCAAGAGAAAGTACGACAGAAATTCCTTGAACTGAGATAAATCGTTTTTTAGACCAGTTAACTGGATCATCATGTAGACAGAGGTTCAATCAAAGCTTAGGCATGATTGTCAAAAATCTTGAAATCCCTGAGTGGGTATGATGCTGTTAAACCTATTAGAAGCCAGAGGAAAGCTTCGAAACGCTTCCTAAAACCTAATCTGTCACATAAGTTACTAAAAGCCTCAGTCTAAGTGGTCACTTTGAAATGCTTTGCACATGAGAGCAACCGGCATCTACCCATTAGCGCTCGCTTGAAATTCTTTACGACGGAGACTGTAAAGTACACTCATAGATAAAAGTACGTGATATTCACAAAAAGCATGTAGATAGGTCACTATAATATCTATTTGAATCAGCAATTTTGACGTTTTTTAAATTTGTCTATCAACATCATAGTCACAATGTCTTAACAGACATGTTGAGAACTCGTAGATGCATTAAGTCGCAGCTAGAGTATTGCCGACACGAATATTATCAATAGTTTTGAGAACTGTAGCTCGCCATCATTCGCGATTTACTGTCAGTTCAGTGGCGCTCTTGATACTCATATCTAGCAACTGTTTCGTCGTATCCACCTAGCGTGTAAGGGAACGGCCACGGCGCCGCCCACTCAGGGCGTGACCCTGAACTGCAAGTTTCTCCATATTATCGCTTCTGTGAATATGTTCGAAGAATGTAAGCATTCTCATCGACAGAATGGAGGATAGTCTCTTTGGATTACCGAGCTCATCCAGTATGGAAACATTAGTTCGATGGGCGGTATAAGGGATTCTCGGCATTTTCCTCCACGTTCACATTTCAAAAGCATTTATGCGAACTCGATCTGCCTTTTTAACAGTCCAAGTTTCCGAATCATACAAAAATATGGAAAACATAAGAGACTGAACCAGTGACATTTTGGTAGCTTTAGTGTTGAATGCGCCGTCGAATCTCGTTCTCACAGCTACCTGAATTGTCGATCAAAGAACCGAGGTACACAAAACATTGAACTACCTCACAACGGCCTATTGACTTTATTTCTCGATGATTGTCATGCTCTCTATCTACGATAATAACCTTGGTCTTGTTGTAGATAATACCAAGACCATATCCTGCACTGTATTGTTCTAAAACGTTCAATAGAGCTACTAGTTCTTCCTGAGAAGCAGCAATAAGTGTTGTATCGTCAGCAAACCTTAAGTTAAATATTTTGCTTCCGCCAATAGCTATACCGCCATTCCAGTTGTCCAATACCTGTCTCATCACAAATTCAGAGCAAATGTTAAATAACATCGGAAATAATACGCATCCCTGATGAACTCCTTTTCTGATTGCTGTTTGACCAGACAGGTTACCATCAATTCTTACACGAGCTGAGCTAGGCTCATAGAGTTGCTGTATGAGAGAGAATACTAAGTGGTAAGGGACTCCCATGGAGATAAGGATTTCCGACAGTTTAGGCCACTTTACGTTATCAAACGCCTTAGAATAGTCCACAAGGCAGATAAAAACGGGAAGATAATACTCTCTGGCTTTTTCAATAATCTGTCTTAAGTTTAAGATCTGTTCACGCGTACCGCGTCCTTGTACGAAACCTGCCTGCGCCTGAGAAATTTGCCAGCCAATAAAACCCTCCAAACGAGACTGTAAATATATAGTAGAACCTTGCTTGCATGAGAGATTAACGAAAGTAAGCGATAATTGTCTGGATTTTTTGGAGATCCTTTTTTATGAAGCACCCAAGCATTTTAATGTTTCGGGAGAAATAGCATCAATGCCTGTAGCTCTATTAGTTTTTGACTTGTTGAGGGCATGTTCCACTTCAGACAAAAGAATATCAGGTTCATATTCAAAATCCAATGAGAGGGCCTGAGGGCCATCCTCATGGTACAGGTTTTCGCAGTAATTTCGCCATACCTCAATAACCTCATGCAAGTTGGTAATAAGCTGTCCCTCGGGATTTTTAACAGCCCAAGATTTGGGCTTAAAATCCCGACTGAGGCATTTGACGTTAAAAAACATCTCTTTCGGATGATTAGTATTGGCATGCATCTTTATTTCCTGGCACAATTGCTGTATATAAGAGTTCTTATCCCTTCGGCATAGTCTCTGAATCTCGCGTGAGAGCTGTCTATATGCGTTTTGCTTTGTATCTGAATCAATACCTGAGATCTTAAGGCTTCTACGTGCCTCAATAACAGACAATGTGTGGCTACTAATCCATTGTTGTCTTGGTTGAATGCTACTCTTTGGTTGACTTATCTGGCCAGCATGTAAGAGCATATTTTTGAATGATAGCCACATATCGTTTGAATTTGACATATCCGTTATAGAGGCATCCCGAAAAAGCTCTGAAAATTTTGACCGAAAAGAGGCAGGATCAGCGATCTCCATCCGTAGTATCCGCTTAGAACGTGGACATATCTTCAGTTTTAACTGAAGTTCGCACAGAAGTAATGGATGGTCTGAGCCGCAGTCAGAACCTGGTAGAGTCTTACAAAGGCTAATAGATGACTTCCACCGTGTATGAACTAGAAGGTAATCAATTTGATTACGAAATCGTCCCTCGGGAGAGGTCCAAGTGTACAACCGCCGTGGATGTTGTGAAAATATAGTGTTGGCAATTGAGACATTATGGTCAATACAGAATTGAAGCAGACGTTGACCCCTTTAATTTCTTACAACAAGACCGAATTTGCCAATATGTGCCCTAAGATGTTCATCGTCCCTAGTTTGACCAACCTTTGAGTTAAAATCGCCCAAAATAAGGACCATTTCCCGATTCGAAAGAGATTCAAGTGCAGACTCCAGATCATTATAAAAAGATTCGATCATTTCCTCGTCCGAATTTGACGTAGGTGCATAGACTTGCACAATGTTGATCGGTGTAGGGTTCGCATTGATATGTAATGTTATGATTCTGTCACTAATACACTTGTAACCAAGAATGGTCCTTGCGTGAGCTTTCGCCACCCAAAAGCCAACACCGTTAACACTTTCATCTGATTTACCTGAAAAGCAAATAAAATTGCCCTTGCTAGAAGTAAAATGACCTGTGTCTCTATAATGAGTCTCAGATAATCCAGCAATGGCTATTTTGCTTCTCCTTCTCCTGTACCAGATGAATTTTTGGAGCCATCTGTGTACCAGGTAATACCTTTCCACATGTATGGAGGTTATCCTAGGGCCCATTCGGTTCTGTCACTTAGGTTGACTTTATATGGGATCTCGGTGACTTGACATTTATACTAAAATAAAAGGAATGTTCCTCCAGGTATATCGTTTTAAGGTTATTAGAGAATCAGTTCAAAAAATGTTCCTCGTATTAAATGATTGATAAATTTAAACGGTTGTATTGGAGCAGGCCCAAAACTTTAATTAACTTAAGAAGATTGATATAGGAGATCTGACAAAATGCATTATAACCAAGTTCACAATTAGATTTTGAGTGATTAATTTACTGAAGAAGTATTCGGTAGGAATGAATGTAGATTAACCAACAAGCCTATATTTGTACTTCAAGAAAGATTAGGGTCTACAGGTGAAATATAATTAATTATCCCAACTCAACAGCGAGTGTACACCATCAAGTTTTTTCTCCAAGGGCCGTTAGACCATCATTTCTTTCCTGCTGTATCATTCAGACGACTTTTTCTGCGTATTTCTAAACGGTGTTCCAATAACCGTTAGGCTGGCAGATAAATGACGTCACTAGAATTATATCCGTATAAGATTTAGCTACTTCTAACCTTCAGTCGGTACGCGTGAACAGATCTTAAACTTAAGACAGATTAATGAAACAGCCAGAGAGCATTATTTTTCCGTTTTTATCTGCTTTGTGGACTGTTCTAAGGCGTTTGATAACGTAAAGTGGCCTAAACTGTGGGAAATCCTTATCTCCATGGGAGTCCCTTACCACTTAGTATTTCTCATACAGCAACTCTATGAGTCTAGCTCAGCTCGTGCAAGAATTGATGGTAACCTGTCTGGTCTAACAGCAACCAGAAAAGGAGTTCGTCAGGGATGCGTATTATCTCCGATGTTATTTAACATTTACTCTGAATTTGTGATGAGACAGGTATTGGACAACTGGAATGGCGGTATAACTATTGACGGAAGCAAAATATCTAACTTAAGATTTGCTGACGATACAACCCTTATTGCTGCTTCTCAGGAAGAACTAGTAGCTCTGTTGAATGTTTTAGAACAACACAGTGCAGCATATGGTCTGGGTGTTAACTACAACAAGACCAAGGTTATTATCGTAGATAGAAAGCATGACAATCATCGAGAAATAAAGTCAATAGGCCGTTGTGAGGTAGTTCAAAGTTTTGTGTACCTCGGTTCTTTGATCAAAAATTCAGGTAGCTGTGAGAATGAGATTCGACGGCGCATTCAACAGGCACGGTTGGCCATGACAAAGCTTACTAAGATATGGCGTGACCGTAACATCACTAAAGCTACAAAAATGTCGCTGGTTCAGTCTCTTGTGTTCTCCATATTTTTGTATGCCTCGGAAATTTGGACTGTTAAAAAGGCAGATCAAGCTCAAATAGATGCTTTTGAAATGTGGACGTGGAGGAGAATGCTGAGAGTCGAACTAATGTTTCCATATTGGATGAGCTCGGTAATCCAAAGAGGCTATCCTCCATTGAGTCGATGAGAATGCTGACATTCTTCGGACATATTCACAGAAGCGATAATATGAGAAACTTGTAGTTCAGGGTCACGCCCCGAGTGGGCGGCACCGTGGCCGTTCCCCTACAGGCTGGGTGGATACGACGAAACAGTTGCTAGATATGAGTATCAAGAGCGCCACTGAACTGACAGTAAATTGCGAACGATGGCGAGCTACAGTTCTCAAAACTATTGATAATATTCGTGTCGGCAGTACTCTAGCTCCGACTTAATGCATTTTACGAGTTCACAACATGTCTGTTAAGGCATTGTGACTATGATGATGAAAAGTTATTATGTTTAAAATGTAGTCCAACTCAACCTACATACACCCGCATAGTTATTTATCTGAAAGGGGATATCGTTCGGTCACAAAAGTCCGAAGCGTTGAGCTTGGCTCACCCTGTAGGAATAAAAATTGGTTTAGCAAATGATTAAGCTGTTTACTATTTGTTGTTACTGTGCCATATTTTCCAATATCACATTATCATTATTGTGAAATAACAGGCTAATTTAGTCGTTATATCGAACCATACAACAGTAATTATATGATATAATAGTTTGTCTGCCGTTACATAGAAAAAGCTTAATCAGAAAGTATTTATCTCGTGACAGTGCAGACACAATTGAATGGAAATTATGTAGATAGGTGAATTAAATGGCTTGGTGTAAAATAGGAAACTGCTGCGTAACACCATGCATTAGCAGTCGATACAAATCTAAAAAATATTTACTACATCGCAATTACAAGTAACGATAAATGTGGTTGACTGTGCATTTGACCATTCCTAAAGGCATGTTCACACTACAATAAGCCCGGCACACATCGGCGAGCTGCAGCCGTAATTCCCACGAATGCAATGTAACTGGGTGCACAGAGAATTGTTTTGGAAAAAAGTGTCTGGGTAGGCTTTCGCGGCCATCGTCCAATGAATTTGTGGTTCTTGGGTTTTTAGGCCGGCGTCGTTTAGCGTTAAAGCTTGACGTTTCGCCACCACGAGTGGATGGCATCTTCAGAAGCTATTTCACTTCGGCGACTTCCAAAATACTGACAGCTGGTGGATCTGCACCTGTATTTACACCTGCTAATGGTGACGTGGCCCAACCAGGTAGCGTTGGTAGCCTCGCCCCTTCGCGATATGGTAGTGTCTTCAAGTCCCTCAGGATGGGTACCCATGTCCGGTTGACTTTCTGTGCTTCTTCTTTCCTATTGAAATTATTATGATGTTTTTGTATTTGGATGGCTTCTCTGTGAAGTCTGGCATGGTATGAAGACGTTGCCGCGAGAACCTGAGTTTCTTCAAACTTGATCCTGTGACTTCCCTCCTTAATCGCATGTTCGGCTACCGCTGATTTGTCCGTATGGCCTAGTCGACAGATAGCCTGGCATGTCTTGGCACATTTCAACCACTAAAGAAGTAGAAAACGATCAGAGATACAAAAACATAGTTCGAACATGTTGAAACTGTAGTAGTATATAAAATATTGCACTGCAGTTTCACCGCCAGCACAATTTTTAACACAATTTTCAGAAACCATAGACTTTATCGATCTCTACCACCCGCCACGGTACGGTTTAGAAATTCCATTGCTATCGGTTTGATGATGAGTTACACACATCACAGGTCACCGATAGGTTTTTTCAAATTGCGATAAAATTACTTTGCAGTAACAGTTTTAATAGCATAGCAAATTAAATTTCATTAGGAGCGCCTATGATTATAAACCATGTTTTTGTGGAAAGCCCTGTGTCTCTCATAATAGGATAACGTCGTTGATCGTTAAAGCCAATTTCACAAACTAATTTCCATTCAATTTTTTTACCATTATATATGAAAAAATAATTTGAACATTATAATAACGTAAATAACATTCCTTGGAGTTTTCGGGATTGATCCTGGGACACGGTCTATAATAAAAGTTGCGATTTTCGCTGATATATCAAACTAAATATATACTTGTGCACAATTTCACGCTATAGTATTTTAATTTTTAATGTAAATATCTCAGAGATTTCCGCTACTTTTATCCACAACGTTTTTAAAAGAACGGAATTTGAGTATTAGCCCTTCGTGGAAGATATCTCTGCACCCAAGATGCGTCTAAGGCTTATATATGTATTCCGTGAACTTTGATATTGATGAATTATGCACAAGTGAAACAATTATTGATTGTTTTTGTGCTGGATGATGATGTGAAAAACCGCTAAGGTACCTATTCATAGGTGTAGGCTCGGATTTATTTGTTAGATAAAAGTATAAAAAACACGAATTGATGAAATTAGATGTATCCTGCAGCTCCGCCACTGAGGTCTTACATATCTAAGTCAGACTCCAAATGCGTTCTGTATATTCATGTAGAATTGAACTTGTCGGGCACATTTTTCGTGGAGCCTGAGTGGACTCCCGAGATATGTCCCACGTTAAGTAACATTTCATCCTACAACGTATAGCCAGCTCCGCTGTAGTAAATCATGTATCCATATCGAGATTCGCAGCATCTTACAGTGTTTGGCTGATTGTCGGTGAGTAGTTCTTTGAAAACCCTCATAAGAGATCGCGTGGAATTGCAGAAGAATTATACCAGGGCAGTGGCGTATATAGAAATCGATTTCGGGGGGGGGGGGGGGCATCGGAAAAATTTTCATACGTTATAATATTGGCGTATTATAATCCTAACTTCAGCCTCTTCCAGACGTCAAAACTGAATTCGTGGCTGGTTTCGGGGGGCCTGGGCCCCCCGGGACCCCCCGTATATACGCCACTGTACCAGGGTGTCCTCAAACGTATCCGACTTAACAAAGCAAACACAAATGTTTTGGAAAAATATATATTTTTCTACATAGTCTCCTTTCAGTTCTACACGTCTCATCCAGCGATGTTTAATAAGTTCGATACCCTTTTTACTTCCCACACAGATAGGTGAGGGGAGTATTGTGACCGCGAAAACTTTCGATTTTGAGATGATACGCTTTTTGGGCGTTTTATGATGTCTACCCACTCATTTCTGTCAGCCTGTCTGTCGGTCTGTCTGTTGGCGTCTTTGTAGCCTCGTAATCTCAGTAATCGCTGCATCTGATGAAACTTGGGTAGTGATATGCTGTGGGGTGCTGTAATATTTCTATAATTTTGACAATCGGCGCACGGGCAAAAAACAAAAGAATTCAAATTGTCCTCAAACTTCCTTTTTAGGCGTTTTAGGGTTCCTGGTCATTTTCTACTTTTTCTTGGGAGGGGTGACATGTGAAAGGAAGAAAGACCTAGCATCATAATACACTTTTTAGGTCAATCCGAACATTGCCTTGCCTATTACAGACACCAAGAGACTTTTCTGATGTATACATGCAAGTTTTGCTTTAGATCGTTCTGTATTGTATAACGTGGATACTACTGAATTAATTTTGATGAAATTTTTACGCAATATTATTACCGTGACGAGGATGGAAAAAATTTATGATTTTTAGAAATCGATTCAGTGGCGGCGTGGCAATAATAAAAAACTAAAAATCTGAAAATAGCTTAAACTTCATTTTAGAGCGTTTTATGTGTTCATGATCATTTTATACCTTTTTTTTTTGGGTTTGGGTGAAACTGGGGTGGTTGAGGGATGGGGGGGTTGTAAAACTGAAAAAAATGTATTCATGATGCGCTGTTCACTAACCTGTGAAAAAAAACTAGCGGTATTATAAACCTTTTAAGGTTCATCCGAATATTGTTTTGCCTATTTCAGAAACCAAGGGATTTAGAATTTTCTAATGTATACATACAATTATTGCTTCTGATTGTTCTATATTGAATAACATGGAAACTATTCCATTGATTTCAATAAAATTTTCACACAGTATTATTACCGTGGAGATGGAGAAATTGTGTCAGTGGCGGCGCAGCAATAATAAAAAACTAAGAATAAAAAACAGCTCAAACTTTTTTTAGGTTTTTTGGGATTACTGATCATTTTCTACCTTTTTTGGGGGTGGAGGTCAAATTCGGAGTTAAATCTGATAAATACAGTGCGTGAAGTAGCAGCTCAAACTTTCATTCATTAATTTTGGCCATGGAAATGAAATATTTGTGAGCTGGTATATTGTCTTGGTGGCAAAACCTTTATTGTTAGCCAAATGCTGCTATTTTTGTCTAATTTCCTCGCTCAAACGTTGCAATAAAGCGTCGATGACACTGGGCTAGTTTAGCTACAAGCCAGCTAGTTAGCTAGCCGCTCGTTAACTAGCCCCGTGTCATCGGCTTTTTTACAATCCTCTAATTGACTATCCGATTGTAAAAACGCTGCGATTAAAATAGAAAGCTGGCCTAATTTACTCGCTATTCGCAGGCGTGTTGGCTTGCAAGCTAGTTAACTATCCCTGTGTGTCATCATCGCTGCTAGTTAACTAGTTGCATTTTGGCGGTTAAGATTTAAATCGTCGCGTCTTTAATCTTTTTGCCTTGAATCGCTTGACATCCATATCCATAGTTTGTTGTTTTTCGTTCAGTTTAACGAAGAGATTCTTCAAAACTTCATCCTTTACCTTTGTGTTGGAATACTGTTTGTCTTTAATATTCCATAAAATGGGTTACTTCTCGTAGATGTTGAGAAACTCATGTTTGAGCTTAAAAGAGTAAACGGTAGATGGCAAACAAGACACCACGCAAAACAACACATGATTCCAATTCACTAGCTAGTTCGCTACTGAGCGAGTGGAAAGTTCTATGTGTCATCGATACTCGCACATTCGCTCACTCGCTAGCTTTCAAACTCGCCGCCTAGCAGCTCATAAACTAGCCCTGTGTCATCGGCTTTTTGCTTTTATACAATCCTCCAATTGACTATCCAATTGTAAAAGCGCTGCGATTGAAATAGAAAGCCAGCTAACTTACTCGCCATTCTCAGGCGTGTTGGCTTGCAAGCTAGTTAACTAGCCCTGTGTGTCATTATCGCTGCTAGTTAACTAGTTGCGAGTAACTTTGCATTTTGGCGGTTAAGATTTAAACCGTCGCGTCTTCAATTTTTTTGCCTTCAAGAGATTTACATCCATATCCATAGTTAGTTGTTTTTCGTTCAGTTTAACTAAGAGATTTTTCAAAACTTCATCCTTTACCTTTGTGTTGGAACACTCTTTGTCTTTAATATTCCATAAAATAGGATACCTCTCGTAGATGTTGAGGAACTCATTTTTTGAGCTTAAAAGAATAAACGGTAGATGGCTAACAAGACACCATGCAAAACAACACATGATTCCAATTCGCTAGTTAGTTCGCTACTGAGCGAGTGGAACGTTCTGTGTGTCAACGACACTCGCAGATTCGCTCACTCTCTAGCTTTTAAACTCGCCGTCTAGCAGCTCTTGAACTAGCCCCGTGTCATCGGCTTTTTTACAATCTTCTAATTGACTATCCGATTGTAAAAACGCTGCGATTAAAATAGAAAGCCGGGCTAATTTACTCGCCATTCGCAGGCGTGTTGACTTGCAAGCTAGTTAACTAGCCCTGTGTGTCATCATCGCTGCTAGTTAACTAGTTATTAGTAACTTTGCATTTTGGCGGTTAAGACTTAAATCGTCGCATCTTTAATCTTTTTGCCTTCAATAGCTTTACATCCACATCCAGAGTTAGTTGTTTTTCGATCATTTTAGCTAAGAGATTTTTCAAGACTTCATCCTTTACCTTTGTGTTGGAATACCCTTTGTCTTTAATATTCCATAAAATAGGGTACTGACCGTAGATGATGGGAAACTATAATATCACATTTTTAAGCTTAAAAAAATAAACAGTAGATCGTAAACAGTTCTCAAAAGACTCGCCGTTGTCATTTTTTTCTTTTATGATAAGTAGTTGATAGAGCGATAAGGAAAGTGTATTGAACAGAATGGAGAGCGCTTAGAAGGACAGTTTTTTATATAAATATTTCGTTGTTACACTACATCATGGTCTTGTTATTATCTGATACATCCCGGTATACCATTAAATTCGGAAATGTAGGTCAAATACTATTATGTAGACTTTTTCTCAGCCCCATCCGAATCCCAATGCAAAAAAATTCCTCGAAAAGCCTACTCTGCACAAATTAAACTCTGTTGAGTATAATATGGTAATAAAGAACCCCTTTTGCTTGGAAATAGAAATTTATGGGACCAGTCCTGAAGTCGCAATCAACTTCAAGATATTAAAACATAACTTCTCCTTGTTTACGCAATAGAGTTTAGCAACACAACCACGTGTGTTTTATGTTTTTATACCAGGTGGTTCACCATAGCATCATACCGTAGGATCAGGGTAAAAAGTGCAATCTTAGCTTCACGCAATTCTTTTCACCCTCGATACTAACAAAATTTCATTAAAATACAATTAGTTGTTCACAAGCTACAGCTTATCAGATGATTATACGAGCAGGAGTTTTTGGAAAAAGCAAAACTCTTTGGAAAATATCTCTTGTGACTCAGGCAGAGGTCTATGCCATATTGGATTGTATAACGATAAACAATCAGTGAGTGTACAAGAGCTATGACCACAGTCAAGCAACACTCAGAGCATAAGATGGTCCTAGAGTGATATCTGTATTAGTCTGGGAATGTCACAAATGGTTAGATAGTTTTTTGTTTTTTTGCCAGAATGAGTTTTTCTGCAATTCACAATTTCGAGCATGCCACATTTGCTTCCAGAGATTACAAAATTGACTAATCAAGTCCACGAAAACAAATTTTAGACAAATCGAGAAAAACAGAATGCAACCTTATCTATAATAATAGCGAATGCAACCTTATTAATAATAATAATAACGGAAGTTTGCTCGTCAACCGTCAGAATGGAACTCGGTATGAGTAAATGCAAGGTCCTCCATATCAACAAAGGCCAATGGAAGGACCACCTCGAACAGGAAACAGTAACTGGCCAAACACTAAACAACATGAACAAGGACGAAACATACAAGTACCTGGGCTTCAATCAGAACGTTAAAATAGACCACACAAAAGTCAAGGCACAACTAACCCAAGAGTTCAGAGATCGCCTTATTAAGCTACTAAAAACCAAATTGAATTCTAGAAACCTTACAAAAGCCATTAACACATTTGCGATACCAGTCCTCATATACTCCTTCGGCATCATAAAGTGGTCACACACTGATATAGAAAACATCCACATCCTCATACGGACAGAACTCACGAAACACCGAATGTCACATCCAAACGCATGCAAAGAAAGGCTCACCATAGACAGGAAACAGGGAGGCAGAGGGATTGTAGATATACAGTCGCTTCGCACAAGACAGATTAAGGCACTCAGACATTCCTTCCAAAACAAATAAACAAATTTACATCGAGCAATAGTAAAAGCAGACAAAAACTATACACCACTCAACCTATCATGTCCAGACCACGCCGCAGACACACACAATCCCACACAATCGCAACAAGAAAAAATAAACACCTGGTCGCAGAAACCACTCCATGGCAAGCATAAATACCGTATTACGCAAGATCACATAAACGAAAAACAGTCATATACCTGGCTGCAGGATGGCCAGCTCTTTCCAGAAACTGAAGGATTTATGTTTCCTATCCAGGGCCATTATTGCGACAAGAAACTACAAGAAATACATAATTAGATCCATCCATAAAAGAAGATAGCTGCAGAAAATGTCACAAACAAAAAGAAACAATAGATCACATAACAAGCGGATGCAAAGTTCTTGCCGGTACCGAATACACAGCCAGACATAACTCTGCGGCCAAGGTCATACACCAAGCACTAGCCACAGCAAACAAACTAATAGAAAACACAGATCCATACTACAATTACACTCCGATATCAGTACTTGAAAACGATCGGTACAAACTACACTGGGACGTTGAAATACATACAGACAAGACTATCCCAGCCACTAGACCAGATATAGTTTTCCAGTCAAAGGCCGACAAAATTACCTATTTGATAGATATTGTCATTCCCAACGATGTGAATATCCAAAACACCTACGCTGGGAAGATATACAAATACACGGACCTTGGCATGGAAATAAAACGACTTTGGAAACAAAACAAAGTCACAATTGTCCCCCTCATTATGTCCGTGTCAGGCCTTACACCAAACACGTTTACACAACACCTTCAACAGCTGAGCCTGGACGAAAAGTTACACAAAGTATTCCAAAAGTCTGTAATCCTGAAGACCTGTAATACTGTGCGATCCTTCCCAAATTCCGATCAATAATAGTCAGAGTGTTGACTTGGCACAGCCCGTCAACACTTGTTGCTACCGCAATTATACGAGTGGAACTTAGAAAGTCAAATAATAATAATCGTCTACATAGGGCGCACGATTCGCGGACCCAGTGCTTGCTCACCTCACGATGTGAGGAGTAGTCATTGGGTAATGGAACAGCAGCTTGGTGTGTCGGAGCCCGGGCTGCACTTTTTGGTTTTTCAAATATAATAATAGCGTTTATTGTGGGTATGAAATAAATAATACAATAAACAACAAGTGCCTCAACAAAGTTAAAAACTTGTGCTTGGGTATAAGGTGATTATTATAAAATAGAAGGAACAAATAAGCGCTAATGCAGGAATATTTATATTTAAATATTATAGATAGATATAGTTGATAAATTTTCATGCGATTATTATTTACTATCAATTTCTTAAACTATGATTGAATGAATTCAAGGGTACTAGACATTTTATTCTTACTAGTATCTCATTGTATAGTCTTGGAGCAAGAAATGTATGATGTAATCGTAATAAAGTATTTTTCTTTGCTTTTGGTACAACATTAGATGCATATCTTATGTTATACTTATGTTCGTGTTTTGTCAAGTTTAATTTATTTTTATATTGGTAAATACCTAATGACATGAAAAATGTTTGGCGGATATCTAGAATTTTTGTTTTAGAAAATAACAAGTCACTAGGATATGTAGGTACATTTCACTTTATATAAAATTTTTATTAAACGTTTTTGTATAATTTCTATCAACAAACTCCCGCTAACCTAATCATTTTGTAGCAGCCGCGACGTTCTAGTATTATTTAGGGTTTGCCTTCGTGGTTACTTAGCTATAATATAAAAAAAGTAATGATCTTGCTCAAGTGTGAAAAATGGTGAATGTATATGCTGCGTAACAGTATGGGCATCCACCATTTTTTTAAATACTCCCACTACCACCATAAGCGTGAACTCGAGAATGGCAGAGGTCAAATTTCAACATCGAGATGTTAAAAACATTCTCCAAAAACTGAACCCGAATAAAGCTACTGGTCCTGACCAAATTCCAGCCATTGTCCTTAAACGCTGTGCCGCTGAGCTTGCACCTATTCTTTGCAAACTCTTCAAACTTTCGTATCAACAAGGAGTGTTTCCCGCTTCGTGGAAGATTGGCTGCGTACAACCCATCCCTAAGAAAGGCAAAAAAACTGACCCCACCAATTATAGACCTGTGGCTCTTCTCAGCATCATGTCTAAGGTTATGGACACTGTTATTAACACGCAGCTCCTGAAATACCGGGACAACAATAACATCATAAATGATCGCCAGTTTGGCTTCCTTAAGCACAGGTCTACAGGTGACCTCCTTGCCTACGTCACTCACTTGTGGAACAGAGCAATAGAAAATCATGGCGAATCCCGTTGTTGTTGCACTTGACATATCGAAAGCTTTCGACAGAGTGTGGCATGCAGGACTTCTGGTCAAGCTTGATGCTTATGGACTACCACCTGGCCAGCGCCAGTGGATGAATAGCTTTTTGAACGACCTATCTCTGTTTGTTGTAGCCGAGGGCTGTTCATCAGACGTATTTTCAATAAACGCCGGTGTTCCTCAGGGATCTGTCTTATCCCCCACACTATTTCTGCTGTACATCAACGAGCTGCTGGAAATAACATCCAATCCAATCTACTGCTTCGCAGATGACAGTACATTAGTGTCGTGCATGGAACCTGGCAAGCCACTATCATCCCAGGGAATGGTACGTCGGCGACAGCAGCATGCCTCACAGATCAACGCAGACATCAAAACAATTGTCAAGTGGGGATTAGCAAATAAAGTACAGTTCAACGTACAAAAAACTCAGGCAACAACACCCCATAGTCGAATCACCTTCCGTCAAGCTTTTGGGGATCAACATCAATAGTAACATGTCCTGGCACGACGATGTCGTCAGTATTGTTGCAACGGCGTCCCAGAAGCTTGGAGTTTTGTTCCGCTGCAGGAAGTTGTATACACCAGAGCAACTGCTGCTACTCTACAAGGCTCAGATCCGACCATCGCTGGAGTATTGCTCCCATGTGTGGGGATGCGCTCAGAAACACTCTCTAAGGCTTCTGGACACTATCCAGAAAAGAGCAATTAGATTAATCGATACGCCTAACCTTACAAAGGACCTACACAGCCTGGAACATCGAAGGAGGGTGGCTGACCTATCCCTGTTTTACAGATTCTATCACGGAAGATGTTCGAGTGAGCTCTCCCAGATAATAACACCAAACGCCGTCCGAACCAGGAACACTAGAGAAGCTCTGCGAGCTCATCCTTACCAGGTCGAGGTCCTTACTCCCCGAACCAGTCTCCTCCAGCATTCCTTCTTTTGGAGAACTTCGACGCTGTGGAATCAGCTGCCGGGGAATTTGTTTCCAGACGGCTACAATCTGCAGCGTTTCAAATCTAACGTGAACCGACACTTATCCTGTCGCAGCGCTTCTGCAGCGCCATAGGCTTTCAGCCTTTGCGGGAGGCTGACCATAAAAAAAAGTAAGGCAAAGTCACGTAGATTAACCGAGAGTCATCTATTTATTAATTTATCCCATGGTATTGGCTTATGGTGTGTTCTAATATGTTGACGTTAGCCTTGGATACGCCCATGGAGATCAGAAAATAAATGTATATGTGGATACAAGTGAACAAATAAGCGTATGCGCAATTTTTGGCTTCGCAGATCTACGCTTGGATTGAAAGGAAACTGTTTGTATTCGAAAGTCACTACTTATTCTAATTTCTATTCGGTCGCAAAGGCAAATCCTGAATATGAAAGTGCCGCGACAACTATGAAGAGGTTAGGTTAAAGAAAGTCCGATTTTTAAATAAACGGTTACAGGCTCGATAAAGACAACCTTATAAGACCGGGTCCACATTAAATAGAAAAAAACTGCCAACAAAATAGCAACGCAAAAAGCCTACATGTCACACATTTTTCAAAATAGAGTCTTACATACCATTTTGTTTTATCTAAAGCGCTACCATTTTCTATATTATTCGCTTAGAATATCCGATATTAGACATAAGATATTTGGAGAAGAAAACTATGCTTTGGTGAATAAGGACCAGAGGCTATCCAGCACGGAATGTGGCTGGTGCATAGGCCACACGATGGGCCCTTTTGCGCCTCTATCCGCGCTTGTTCCTAAGACCTGCCCTTTTAGCAAATGCAAGTACATTCTTAGGTCCTATCCATTTTATCTCAATTGATTCCAAGGTTCTTGAGCCCAGCATAGTCTGCCTGTGATAACCCAGGGTTTCACAGCGGCACAAGATGTGTGCCGAGGATTCTTCCTCTTCACCACACCACGTGTACGTTGGGTCGTTGACCACCCTCATCACGAGCAAGTGACGCCTGAAGGTGTTGTGACCCGTTAATAGGCCTACTAGCTATCTCAAGTTACTCCTATCAAGAGAGACAAAAACGTCCTGCTAATAGCTCCCGAGCCTGACGGAGATGACCAGAGATGTTGTTCCATCTCAGAGAGCGTTGATTCTGGATCCACTCTCCAGTTGTTTTCCTAATCAAGTTTGCAGACAGTCCTAAGGCTGGTTCCGGGCCCACAGAACTGTTGCCGGATCCCATCCTAGCCAGATGATCCGCCATCCTAGCCAGATGATTCGCCATTTCGTTACCTTATACCCCAACGTGCCCAGGTACCCACATCAGTGATACCTTGTGTTTAGCTGAGATATCTTCAAGAGCACTCATGCACTCCAGGACCAGTTCCGACGTTATTTTCCAAGCACTCAGTGTTTTGATGGCTGCCTGACTGTCAGAGCAGATACTAATCTGCCTCCTAGACCCATCAATTTCCCGAATACGATTTACACAAGCAAGACATAGGCAGCATAGACCTCAGCCTGGAATACTGTGGTTTGCCCCCAAGTGGGAATGAAAGTCTTGTATGGGGTCCGTAGACTCCAGAGACCGAGCCCTCTCTAGCGAGTGAACCGTCTGTGTACCAGACCTGTCCTCCTCCTTCGATGAGCTGTCTTTCCCTAAACTCCCACTCTTCCCTTGACGGAAACACCACCGTAAATTTGCTATTGAAGCGATGCGTAGGAGAAACTGTATCGCTCCTCGCCAACAAAATAAGACTATCCTCATGCAACTCTGCTAGAATCGTCGAATGTCCTTTGCCTGGATTCATAAAAGTCCAGCTACCCTGACTCCAGAGACGGAACCCAGTTTTTATAGCTTTCCCTTGAATTACCAGATCCAAAGGAGGAAGATTCAATAGTGTTTCAATGGCACTCAAAGGTGTTGTGCGCACTGCACTGGTTATACTAAGACCACTATGCTCAAATCATCGGCATAGGCCTATACGTAGACCCCTGTGTTACCTAGTCTCACGAGTAGGTCATTCACCACTAAGCACCATAGCAGAGGTGAAAGAACACCGCCTTGTGGGCAGCCTCGCGCCACTGCAACGCTATAGTTTATGTCGTTAAGCGTTGCAGAAGCCACACGGCACTCTAGAGTAGTAAGAACCCACTCCAAATTAGGCTTTAAAATGTATACTCTTTGTCTCTATCTAGCATTACGTTTATTTGAAAAATGGAGTCAAGTTGATTGACTCAGTACTTTCCACACATAATGGTGATACCATTTTATTATTTCTCATTGCATGAAGCTATAGGCTGTAATAACCTTGCAACTAAATTATCGCCCACCCGCCCGCAAAACAACATCCAACACAAAAACCCTCGTAAATAGTTTCTTGCGTTTGCCAACTAACCTGAAAGTTCTTCCAATGCAACCCATGTTACAAACACTGCACTGTCCCATCTCGAAAAACTGTTAAACTACACTCGAATGTAGCACAGCAAGTCCTTCACTACAGTTACCAACAAATAGCGAATTCGATTTTACTAACCAAGCATAAAAGACGCACAAACAAAACAAACGTTTGACAGTCGGGGTTCTACGGTAAATGAGAAAATTATATCGACGTTGCCAGCTCCTCAAAATTTATGTAAGACTTCAGAATTTGCGTTTATGATGAAGAAATATGCAGTAACGCAGTAGAGGTCAACATGTCTATTGATTTTGCTGTAATCATTTCTGAGTCATCAAAATACCGTCTTCTTTTAACGTAGAATGGAATATTTCTTGATACTATACAATTAAGACGATAGTAAATAATTATGATTGCCGTATCTGGTGGTCAATATGACAACGTAAGAAAAGATGTCGGCCTATTAGAATTAGTTGTTTACTACCTCTATGTTCAGTTGTTACTCTGAGATTATAAACAAAGTTATGTTAAACTCCTTATGGCACAACGCCATCCACATCGTGTTCGTTTCAAGAGGCGGTCTGATGTGGTGTAAGCTTGCCTACGGCCAGGCGACAACAATTCACTCATCTTGCACGTGATCACTCTTTTTTTCGCTGGACAGAGAAAAGTACTAGATTACTAATTAGGTTTAGAAGAATTTAAAAATATTATGCAGCCTTTATAATATAACCTCAAGAATCGCCAAAATAACAAATCGTTCATGGACATAACTTGGAACACCTCCATATGGTGATGTGAATAAATCGCTGGTCCCTGGCTGGAATAATTCGTATTCTGTGCAAATCATCATCATAGACACAATGTCTTAACAGACATATTGTGAACTCGTAAAATGCATTAAGTCGGACTTAGAGTATTGCCGACACGAATATTATCAATAGTTTTGAGAACAGTAGCTCGCCATCGTTCGCGATTTACTGTCAGTTCAGTAGCGCTCTTGATACTCATATCTAGCAACTGTTTCGTCGTATCCACCCAGCGTGTAGGGGAACGGCCACGGCGCCGCCCACTCGGGGCGTGACCCTGAACTACAAGTTTCTCCATATTATCGCATCTGTGAATATGTCCGAAGAATGTAAGCATTTTCATCGACACAATGGAGGATAGTCTCCTTGGATTACCGAGCTCATCCAATATGGAAACATTAGTTCGATGGGCGGTATAAGGAATTCTCAGCATTCTCCTCCACGTCCACATTCCAAAAGCATCTAGGCGAGCTCGGTCTGCTTTTTTAACAGTCCAAGTTTCCAAAGCATACAAAAATATGGAGAACACAAGAGACTGAACCAGTGACATTTTGGTAGCTTTAGTGATGTTATGGTCACGCCATATTTTAGTAAGCTTTGTCATGGTCACCCCAGCTACTTCAAAAATTAACCTCAGTTTCCTAGGTACAAAAAAGTTTTAGCTGTTGCTTTATCGATCTTGTTGCACTTTTCAGGAACCTATCCCGAGCTAATCATTTCCATTCAATACGAGACGTTATAGTGGTATTCAACTTTTGAGGCGTGGCGGCGTGAATATTTTACTGAGCATGAAGCAGTTTAGTTAGCTGCCCCATTTCATCCTTAAGGGGCCTGGATTCACACATTTATACACACGTATTTGCCATGTAAAACACGGACTCATAATTTCTCGCATAACTCACTCTATTTTCAAACTACATATATAATATTTCAGAAGGCGATAGTTAAGACCTTAATGAATGACAACTATTTTCGATTTTCTCAAAAAAGTTTTTTAATGTGCAAAAAAAATCGCAGTGCAAAAACTTACATTCTATAAACAACCAAACACGATATCAAAAAAAAGGCTAAATAGTTGCATAAGCGCAAGCTTTCTTCTTCAATTTGCTCTTTGAGTCATTACTGTAAGTTTAAAGGTAACGTCAGGAGCTTGGAAATTCATTTTTATGATGACCTTTGGACCTTTTGACCTTACAATTGGATTTTTGGACTTATCTCCCCTCATCTTAGAGACACACACTGAAGAAAGGGAACAGGCGGTCACACCTCCTCGCTAACACGGAAATGCGTCTTTTCTTGGATTCTCAATTACGCGCGCTATACCCTAGACCCTTAATCCGAGGTAGGAGTTAATACTACATGTTAGTGAAAGGGCTGGCATTTGACGAGAATTAGACAAGAAACTTCTTCAACAGAACGTGGGATTACCTTCTACTTTTCTTAGATCTAACCTTCAAAGTATACGTGCACAAGTTTTACAGCTCCGGATAATTGGTTCGTAAGATATACAGGGTGTTTTATAAGTTGGAAATTTTCTTTATAAGGCATAATAGCGGTTAGATCAAAACAGAGACAAAAAACATAGATGTACAGGGTGTCCCATTTTGGGCACTTTTACGGGGTATCTCGGTTATTTTTGAATATAGAGAGTTGCGGTTTTCGCGACAGTGTGTTACTTTTTTGTGAAACTAAAGATGCCGTTAACAAAATTATCATGGCCTTCTTGGTTTTTAAGATACAGGGTGAAATCGAAACCTATCCATTTTGGGACCACCCTCGTATCTCGGTTGTCTTTTATCTTATTGGAAAGTTTAAAAAAGGGTCTTATAGATTTTTTTCTGTAGAATCCAGTGTAGTTTGATTTATTCCTGCTCTATTTTTCAGTTATGAAGCAAACATATATGCTCAAAATTTGATATGCTGCCACTAACACGATTTCTAACAGCTATACGCGTCTTATCCTCACAACGGTGATAACATACTGTGTCAAAATTTCATTAGAATCAATTTAATAGTTTCCACGTTACAAATTACAAACCGATCTAAAGCAATAAATACTCGTATGTACACAGAAAATTCCCTTAGTCCCTTAGTTTCGGTAATAGGTAAAGCAATGTTCGGATGGACCTAAAAAGGTGATTCATGTCGCTAGGCTTTCCTCCACATGTCAGTGGACAGCCTATTATGAATACAACAAATTTTTCAGTTCTTCAACCCCCACCCCCAAACCACCCCAATTTCACCCCCACCCAAAAAAACGTAGAAAATGATCAAGAACACCTAAAACGCCTAAAAACGAAGTTTTTGGAGTATTTGTTTTTTTTTTGTTTTTTGCTAATTACTTTGCCGTCCATGCACCGATTTTCAAAATTATAGCAGCATTACCTACTACGACCACATAGCATATTGATGCACAAATTTCATCCCAATCCATGCAGCGGTTACTGAGATCACGAGGACAGAAAAACGCGTACAGACAGAGACAGACAGACAGAGCGACAGAAATGAGTGACGTGGATTTTCGTTATATAGACATCATAAAACACCCAAAAAACGTATGATCTCAAAATCGAAAATTTTCGCGATCACAATACTCCCTTCACCTATCGGTGTGGGAAGTGAAATGAAAAAAAAAGTTCATCTAATAAACACTTACGTGAACGAACGGCTTGCATGCCATCTTGTACGCCACTGGATTACATGCCACCAGAAAATACTGATATATCGAACCGCGCTTACCCTACTGACATCTTACGTAGCGATTTAGTGCATATTTCGAAAATAAATTCCGACACCATGAAAATTCCATCATCTCGATTTCCATAAATATGTGGAAAGTATGCGCTGGGAAATGAGGTACAATAGCTTTTTAAACTTCAGTTGCTACGTATAGAATACTCTGAAAAGCTGTGTAGGTATTAATGGAAGCTTCAACTGATTGTGCCACTCAAACACTCTACATCGTGATAAACTACCATCCGAAGGTGCATTTTTAATCATATCAAAAGTTTCAGTTGGTATTTCACCCAACCTAATACATTTTACTTCCCACACCGATAGGTGAGGGGAGTATTGGGCGTTTCATGATATCTACATAATGAAAATCCACGTCACTCATTTCCGTCGGTCTTTCTGTCGGTCTGTCTGTCTGTCTGTGCGCGTCTTTCTAGCCTCGTAATCTCAGTAACCGCTGCATGGATTGAGATGAAATTTGGGCGGCGATATGCTGTGGGGTCGTAGTAGGCAATGTTCTTATAATTTGAAAATCGGTCCATGGGCGGCGGACTAATTAGCAAAAAACGGAAAAAATTAAATATTCCTCAAACTTCGTTTTTTGGTGTTTTAGGGGTTCCTGATCATTTTCTACTTTTTTTTGGGTGAGGGTGAAATTGGGGTGGTTGGGGGGTGAGGGGTTGTAAATCTCAAAAATGTGTTGTATTGATGATAGGCTATCCATTCACCTGTAAAAGGAAGACCCAGCGGTATAATAACCTTTTTTAGGCCCATCCGAACATTGCTTTGCCTATTCCAGCAACCTAGGGTCTTGAAACTTTGTCATAGTATTACTACCGCGGCGAGGATGGAAAACGCGTATCTTTTGAAAAAATCGTGTCAGTGGCGGCGCAGCCATAATAAAAAAACAAAAAAAAACGCCTCAAACTTTGTTTTTAGGCATTTCAGGGGTTCCTGATAATTTTTTTTTGGGTAGGAGAGAATTTGGGGTGGTTGGGGGGGGGGGGGGGTTAGAAAACTGAAAAATTTGTTATATTAATAATGGGCTGTCCATTGACCTGTGAATGAAAAACCTAGCGGCATAATATACTTTTTTAGGTCCATCCGAACATTGCCTTGCTCATAATAGAAACCAAGGGACTTAGAATTATTGTCTGATGTATACATACGAGTATTGTTTTAGATCGCGTAACGCGAAAATTATTCAATTGGTTTTAACGAAATTTTGACACAGTAGTACTATAGCGGCGAGGATGGAAAGCGGGTATGTTTTGGAAAAATCGTGTCAGTGGCGGCGCAGCAATAATAAAAAAACTAAAAATACAAAAACAGTTCAAACCTTGTTTTTAGGCGTTTTAGGGGCTCCTGATAATTTTCTACATTTTCTTGGGTTATATTTGATAATAATTGACTTGACACACAGCTTGTGTAGCATCTCAGCCTGCAAACTGACGTACGTTAGGTCTATTTGACACCAAAAATGCTTCAATGATTTTTTACAATGAAGTATCGTGCACAAAATTCATACTGGTAACACGAATCTTGAAGAACCCTGTATATTCACATATCGATTCTTCAAAGTATCCAACTTACGGTTTCAGACTATAATAAATCGCCTTACTTTTGCGCTCAGTGTACCTCTAACTTTTCGTAGCCATTGAAGCTTACAGTTATGGAACAAGGATCTCCTGAAAGGATATAGGGTTATTCACTAATCAGGATCAAATGCGTCAGGTTTTTTCCTAGAAGCCGTCCGATGTAGCTGTGTCGATCAACACTGCACCCTTGAGGCTTATTATTATATACAGGGTGACTTTTTAGTACGGGATCCGTCCACACAGAAAAATCTGTCGTTTTGTGTGGATTCAATGGGACGTTACACTCAGCATTCCTCAAATACAGCGACGTTTTCTCCAATGGGAAGTGTATAGTTGGTAGCGAATTATATCGTATTGTCGATTCAACTGCAAGATGTCATTGGATTCTCATGAATGATTCAATCGCAGCCTGTCGTTGAATCGAATGTGTGTTTGGTAATTGATTCTAAACTACTTTCTTTTCCTTGGACCAACAGATTTCATTGCGAGGACAGCTGATTGATTCGTTTGGATGTTTAATGGTATGATTTTGTGGAAGTTATAAGGAGCATGATATAAGAATTAGACATAAGCCTGCACCAGTTGTTGCATTATTACCTGAAACATAACTGTCTGACTAATCTGAATACCTACATTCAAATGTGGGTGTCAGCACTTATAAGTCCCAATTTCTCAGTAGGCCCTCCATTTAATATATAACTGGACACCTTTAAATCACACAATTGTTGATGCAATACGCAAAATCACGAGATGACACAACACGGCTAACACCGAAACAACACAACGGAACAACTTCGTCCATGTTGACGAGTTCGCAGCGATAGTAGCACTGAGATCATCCCCCTGTTCTTTATTCTTACCTTCATTGAATCGGGACATCAGTGACGCCGAATACTGATTATAGTTCAGCGAACGACAAGAGCCATTGAAACAAAATTAATTTTTATCAGATGAATTATCACGAACTGCTGTTGCAGTAATAATTTTTGAACATTGAATAGATTGTATGCTTTGCTTAAATGAAACATAGGGTAAATTTCGAAAACAAAAGAAACTTTTGATTGCATTATATGTCAATACTGGTATTAGAAGGATTATACATATCGTTATAATGAATATAAAATTATTTTGAATTTATTGGCGTACCTGTGAATACTTCGAATATAAGGATTGAATTCTTTCAATGACATGGACTTGAAACAACTGTAAATATATTTAAAGTGATGGAAAAACATACAAATACTAACAACTAATTGGAAACGCAACAGTATTTTCTTCTGTCATCGATAACTCTGCTACTGTAGAAGAGAGCAGAAAAAGTTGTATAGAAAAGTTATAGGCAATGACATGCTCCTTGCTTAGAATATATTTTGATTTCTACAGGATTGTTCACAACTACGTGGTGATCGAAACGGTTTTTTTAAATGAAACACTCTATATTTAGGTTCTACTAATAATTTCCTTTCCTAAAATCCTAAATCGCTACCAAATGAATGTACTGTATATTGAAAATTAATGAATAAAATATTATCTTTTGTACATGAATAGATAAAAAATATCATATCATTAAATAACAGCTTGTATTGAATAATAAAACCGAGTTATATCAAAAACACAGGTTTGTTGTGCAAGTCTACAAGATGTTCAGCTTAACTTGTTTTATTATCCACTGTCAATAATCTTTTATTCCTAAAAATTTCTAGGAGATTTGTCTAAATTCTTATTCCCTGATGTCCTTCTTTTAATTGAACCTCCAGACTTTTTATTTTATTCTACGATTACTAAATTTATGATACGCTTTATGGAATTCAATTAGCATAAATTTATATCCAGCGCATTGAGGATAGAAACTTTTTCTTCTATTGTACGGTTTTAATTGCCGTTATTAAATTTCAGCAGCTAAGCGAATTTTTGCTTTATTGTTTTTCAGACACGTGTTCTGTTATCTTAGCTTCTTCCACATCTTACTCGATATTTCAAAGGCAATCGCTCAACTGTAGCATGCAAGCTCCCATCTTATCGGCTCCCTGTTAAGCTTTGCGGTTGGCTCGCAAACTTCCACTTAGGTCGGAAAATCTCTGTCGTGGTAGACGGCTTTTCCTCTTCTTTTCATAGCATCAATGCCGGGGTTCGCAGGGATCGGTATCGGCTCCGACATTGTTTCTGCTTCACATTAATGATCTACTATCTAGCACTACAAACCCAATCCACAGTTTTGCGGATGACAGTACGCTGCATGCAGGCATCATGAGCAATAGACTGATCTCTGTGATCGAGCTGGAACGCAGAAGACTGGCAGTGGCAGCTTCACTTTCAAAGGATCTCGATACCATTACCGCTTGGGGGCTTACGAATATGGTTGAATTTAATGCCTCCAAGACCCAGTATTGCACGCTATCAAACAAGAAGTGCCCAAGCCAACACCAGGTTCTAATGAACAACCGGGCTCTGCCAAGGAGTCACTCATTCAAGCTGTTAGGAGTCAACATTACAGAAAATGTGATCTGGCACGAACACGTCGCGTCAATTGCAACAGCTGCTGGTAAGAAGCTTGGGTACCTATTTAGAGCCAGAAAGTACTTCTCACCATGTAACCTCCTCACGCTATATAAAGCCCAGATAAGACGTTGCCTGGAGTATTGCTCTCATGTCTGAGGAGCTGCTGCACCTACTACCCTGTCTATACTAGATGCCGTCCAGAGAAGGGCAATTCGATTAATTGGCGATCCGGCCTTAACGTGCAACCTTCAGTCGCTTTCTCACTGGCGTGTTGTTCGTGACCTCTCACTCTTCTACCTATATTCCAGCGGAATCTGCTCATCTGAGCTATCCTCTATCGTTCCGTCGCTCACTGCTCCTATCAGACGTACCCGTGCGAGCGCTGCATTTCATCCTAAGACGGTCGTTCTTCATACATCAAGAACTGAGCGGTACAACCGCACATTCATTCCCAGGGTGTCCAAGGCTTGGAATGGACTGCCAGAAGATGTATTTATTGGGCCTGCGGGTATTGGCCCATTCAAATCTCGCGTTAACAAACTTCCCCTAACATAACCCTTTCACAGCAGCCGCGGTACTCTGGTATTTAGGCTCTGCCTGCGCGGTCTGCTCAGTTATAATAAAAAGTCAGGAATTAGTTGAATCTCCAGCATAAGGAATACTGGGACTTGATGCCTGGATGTAGGCATGGGCAATTCGTTAAAGTCCATGTTTATGTTTCTAGTGACTAGTAGATTATGGGTGTTTTCGATCCGTTTCGGTCAAATATTGAAACTAGCATTTTTTCTTAACTACGTTTCGGTTTATTGTATTCAAACCATCTTCAGGTGCCTATAGCTGAATTGAAAATTGTGTGTATACAATAATAAAAATTTGAAATACAAAAAACAAAAATTAAATAAAAGAATTATAAATTGTATAAGCATGAAACTAGAAATATAACTAACTCTAAGTGTATATACAGGGTGTCCCACGACGACTAAGACAAGCAGTATATAGGAACTGGGCAGTAGTAGCAAATTATAATTTTGGGGATGTAAATTATAGCAAATATAGTATCTTTTCTTATTATTGTTTCACCCAATGAGGTATTTGTTTGTGGTCACGTGACGGCCGATTCAAAATTTTTAATGGAACACCCTGTATATTTGCGACTTTTTGTCAATCAATGGTAGTGGTACAGTCCTTTAAGTACCTGTAGCTCTTGAATTAATCACTTTAGACCCCAAGTGTGCTAGTTTGTCGGAATTATTTTATCAGGAGGAATACAAAAAAATCACAAATATACACGGTGTCCTATTAAAAATTTGGAATTGGACGTCACGTGACCAAAAACAAATACCTCATTGGGTGACACAATAATAAACAAAATATACTATATTTGCTCTAATTTACACCCCCAAAGCTATAATTCTCTCCTACTGCCCAGTTCCGATATATTGCTTGCCTTAATCGTCGTAGGACACCCTGATATGAATTTTTTTTATATATGAGTTTAGTGATTTGATTTTGGTGGGTTGAATAATGAATATGAATGAACTAAATTTACTAAGACAAGGAAAATAATATTAACAATCCTACTTACATTTATATTAGATGTTGGTGACATTTCTGTAATTTTTTTTTTGTGAAGCAGCCTCTATGGGTTGAGATAGCTGAATGACGTGCACGACGTTTTTAGGATGTTACAAAATACACAGATGATCTTAAAGTGCTGGTAAAAAATTGAGGGACATTATTGGTGGAAGCTTTTTTATCTATCTATGTATGCATAAATATGGTTTGTTAGATTTTTCCAAGATGCAGAAACCCTACTTTATTAAATTATTATATATATCGCCTAATTGATTAATATCTGTTCTGAAATTTATTGAATTTGGGTTTTTCTTCGTACGGATCATTTTCTTTATATTTCTTTTATGTTGGCTACATTCGCGAGATAATATTTTTGAATCCTCAAAATTAAATTTATGACCGATCTCTGTGGTCGAGCTGGAACGCAGAAGATTGGCAGTGGCAGCTTCACTTTCAAAGGATCTCGATACCATTACCGCTTGAGGGCTTAAGAATATGGTTAAATTTAATGCCTCCAAGACCCAGTATTGTACGCTGTCAAACAAGAAGTGCTCAAGCCAACACCAGGTTCTAATGAACAACCAGGCTCTGCCAAGGAGTCACTCATTCAAGCTGTTAGGAGTCAACATTACAGAAAATCTGATCTGGCACGAACACGTCGCGTCAATTGCAACAGCTGCTGGTAAAAAGCTTGGGTACCTATTTAGAGCCAGAAAGTATTTCTCACCATGTAACCTCCTTACGCTATATAAAGCCCCCTGCCCCCACTACCCTGTCTATACTAGATGCCGTCCGGAGAAGGGCAATTCGACTAATTGGCGATCCGGCCTTAACGCGCCACCTTCAGTCACTTTCTCACCGGCGTGTTGTTGGTGACCTCTCACTCTTCTACCGATATTCCAACGGAATCTGCTCCTCTGAGTTATCCTCTATCGTTCCGTCGCTTACTGCTCCTATCAGATGTACCCGTGCGACCGCTGCATCTCATCCTAAGACGGTTGTTCTTCATACATCAAGAACTGAGCGGTACAACCGCACATTTATTCCCAGGATGTCCAAAGTTTGGAATGGACTGCCCCTAACATAACACTTTCACAGCAGCCGTGGTACTTTGGTATTTAGGCCGTGCCTGCACGGTCTGCTCATTTATATATATATAAAAAAACCTGTATCTATACTATGTTTTGCTAGAGCCGTAGACTCCTTCCCATTCAATGTATCGTACCTATAATAATATCCTGTTTTTTAAATATTGTCTTGTTTGCCCAATGTATACTCCATTACGGTGTGTGCAGATAATTTGATAAACGGTATTGGTTATATTATGTGTTTTCGTTTATCAAATTGACTGCACACACTGTTATGGGGTATACACTGGATAAACGTGACAATATTTAAAAGAACAAGATATATATATACCTAATTATAAGTACGACATGTTGAATGGGGAGGACTCTATGGCTCCAGTAACTGTAAACAATAATTATTAAACATATTGAGTGAAGTAGTAAATCACTAGGAGCACGCTTCTATCAGTGAATGCAAAAGTCAATGGTAAACCACAAACTATGAAACTATGCATAAATAATATGCTAGTGGACTAAGGAAATTTTTGCGCTGAAGTGGTCATTCATAGTGACTAACAGAAGATGTACTTAGGCTCATCTTCTATTGAAGATATTTCATCTAATATTTGGCTGGACTTAAGCACATGTTGCACTGAATTGAGAACTATTTTAAAAAACACATATGCTCATATAATCACCCAGGTACATCTGACAATAATCTTAGATATACAACGAGAAGGCTTACAATGACACTGATAGTCTATAATTGATGGAAATATGACTAGGCACTTCTTGCATTGAACCCTTCACTTATAGTAAGTGCTAAAGTAAAGTGAGAGAGTCTTTTCTTGGTAGTAGTTAGTAAAATTAAATATTTATAAGAATATTGATTGTAGTAGCTCAGGGTAACTTTAAAACCCTATTTCAGCTTCTCTAACCTGAGTCCATGATGTAGGTCGTCAGTTCTTATCTGAAACAATACAAAACAGTAATGTTAGTGTAAATGTAAATAATGTAGTAAAATCGAATTTTGTATTGTATTTATTTTCTTCCATAATTGTTATATTATATCTCTCGAAGACAACTATATCGAACTTTATTAAAAGCATAGAAATTCTTATATTAGCCTAGGCACTTTTTAGCCCAAATGTTACTCATGTTAATCTTTAGCAACGAGTTACAAAACCTGTCACCTACAACCCAACTGAGGTCTAAAAATATTGGTGTTGATTATTTTATGTGAAATGTAGAGAAGCCCATGCCCGTGTAACGTTTAGAAGCCATTAATCATTATTGATTAGATTTTTGTTATATTGGGGACACACACAATGTACAATAAATCTGTAACGTTATTCCTTCACTGACAGTTTTCATATGCACGAAACATGCGCTGCTCTTTTTTGCATCGTAGTTCGTGTCGTTTTTTGCCTTTTGGATTGTATAATTGCCTTAGCTTCACAGCAACCCGTCATGTCTATCAAAGTGATAAAATGGAGTCAAAATTATCATTTATTTTTGCCGGGAAAACATGTAACAAGGGTGCTCCTATAAATACTCGGCCTGGGGTTAGTTGTTTGAAAAAATCACTGTATTAGAGAGTGCATAATGTATATACAGGATGCGTTTTAGTACCAGCTCGGTCGATAACTCCACTACTGTAGAAGATAGCGAAAAAAGTTGTACATAAAAGTTACAGTCAGGGATATGCTCCTTGCTCAGATAATATTTTGATTTATACAAGGTGATCTATAACCACGTGGTGATGCAAAAATGCATTTTTTAGTCCCTTAGCTTCAGTAATAGGCAAGACAATGTTCGGATGGACTTAAAAAGGTGATTTATGCCGCTAGGCCTTCCTTCACAGATCAGTGGACAGCCTATTGTGAATACAACAGATTTTTCAGTTTTTAAATCCCCCAACCACCCCAATTTCACCCCCTTCCAAAAAACGCAAAAAATGATCAGGAACCTCTAAAGTTTGTGTTTGTGAGTGTTTATTAATTTTATTATTAACTGTTTTAATGTGTCCACTGTGTCGTAGAAATTTTAACTGACCTCATTTTATTTTTTTTACAAATATTTACTATTAATGTATTTGGTCTATGGCATCATTGTTTACAGTTTATCTGTAATTTATTGACTTATCCAATCCACCTTGGTGGCTTACTGGATGAAATAAAGATTGATTGATTGATTGATTGACCGACAGACAGACCGACGGAAATGAGTGACATGGATTTTCGTTATGTGGACATCATAAAACGTTCAAAAAGCGTTATTATCTCGAAATCGAAAATTTTTGCGATTACAATACTTCCCTCATCTATCGCGGTGGAAAGAAAAAAGGGAGGCATCTTTATGTTTGCACAAAGGCGGTTGAGGGGCTAAGAACGGTTCTGACTATAGAAAAAGTCTCATTATTTTCTGATATATTCCACTGTGGAGATTAATTATTGAATTATGAACCCTTAAGCCTTAAGGATAATTTTTCCTGAAACCGTTCCATGTATACGACTTTGACAGCAACAATTTTTCATATGACAGCACACATTTTCCATACAGATGTAACCCCGTTTCTCACATAGAGATGTATCCCCTTAAGAAGATTAAGCGATATCTTGGAAAAAAGTTTCGGTACGTGAGGTCTCGTTTCTCTCGAGCGCAGAGGAAACAAACGTACTCAGAACATGTCTTATTTCCATGAAAGAGCGAGAGCTCGTCAAAGTCAGCCTAAGAAACTATGTCAAGAGTTTTCCTTCAATTTCATTTTATTCAAGGAAAAAGGGGACTCCTTATTTTGTTTCGGGAGCCAGCTAACCGCGACTCCTCTTTTATTGATTAGCAATAGCTATCTGTAGCTTTGAGAGAGGGTATGTCGAAAACTCAGTTCCGGTTAGAAGTCAAGTCAGGTTGATTGACTCTCTAGTCCCCAAATATTCTCGTTTTTCATAGTTATACAGGGTGGGCCAATAGTGCGTGGACGGAGGATTGTGGGCTTACTAAAAAATATTTCAAAAATCTGTCACTTGATCAAGAAATTTTCATAATCTTGCCTCGCTGCTCTAGTTAGTTTGCATCTTTCTACTAAGTTAGTTGGTTTCTTCCATATTAACGAGCTTTTGTTTATTTTTCATGGCCTGCTAGGTTGCTTGCACGCAGAAAAATTGAAAAACACCGATTTGATTGAAAATTTGAAATAAAATGAAAACCAAGAAAGATTGATATCAAGAACGCATATCGTTAGAAAGGTAATCAAATTTTACATTTGATTCTTTAAACCAAAATAGGCATTCCCTTTTGAAAAAATCAAGTTATCTGTGATTGAAGTTTCCTTAATTAATCTACCGATTTCTCCAAGTATAGAAAGAATTCAAATTTAGCCGTCTGACCTTAGGTGACGCATTTCATGCTTAGTCGTACCGCAAAGTCACGGCCTTCTAAGTTTTATAATCGCTGCGATATTCAATTTTTTTCTGATACCTACTTATACCAAAAATGGTGATTTGCGCCCCAACGGTTCGTTTAAAGTTCCATGTATGATACATAAAGTCACATTAGAATTGACCAAGGAATCCAAATATGCAATAATATGTAGGGGGTTCCATTAAAAAAAATGTAAGTTTGATATGAATCACCCTGTATAAACGTCAGAGTTTAAGTGAAAATATTTTTACGTTATAGCCCTCAAGGGTCCCTACCATGATCAAGTGACATATTTTTGAAATATTTTTTAGTAAGCCTACAATGCTCCTTCCACGCACTATTGGCCCACCCTGTATACAGCGATACACAGGGTGTTTCATATGTTGGGACTTTTATTTATAGGGCATCTAGGGAAAGAGTGATTCTATTTTTATTTATCGTATGGCCCAAAAACATGACAATAGTAAATATAGATTAAAAAAAATATAACCTAGACTAAAATAAAATATATACAGCTACAAACTAAGATACGTAGTCTTTGGTATTTACAGGTTGATGTCCAGTTCTTTCAACCACTTCAGCGCCAACGGTGTGGCTGTGAAGAACTCTTCTCGCGATCCCTGAAACGCACGAAGTTCACATTCGCTCATAATATGGTTTATAGTTTGGCGGGGCGCGCCACAGTCACATAAGGGAGATTGCACGTAGCCTCACTTGTAAAGGGAGTCGGCACATCTGCCGTGGCCTGTTCGGACTCTATTAGGTTTTACCTACTGTTTCCGGGGCATGTTCTGATCCTGGAAGTAAGGCTGCCCCCATAAATGCGCATCGTGAGTGGTGTTCTGCAAAACCTTCCCACTGGGAGCGCCATTGGTTTAAGGAGTCGAAGTTATTGGTTTTAAGCCCTTCTGCATCCCTTATTGGTGGTTGTCGGGATTTAAGTCTGTTTATCTGCAGCGGGGGTATTGCTCGGTGGATGGGCAGCTTGTTGTTGGCCGTCATATTGTTATACTCCCTTAGAAGGGCGCCAGTCCTTCGCAGCTGCGGTGGGGCTATTCCAGAGAGTACAGGCAGCCATTGAGTTGAGGTTGTCTTTACTGCGCCTGTAATAAGTCTCATAGTGTGATTTAGTTGGACGTCAATTAGTCTGGTATGATGGCTATTAATCCAGACAGGCGCACAGTACTCAGCACACGAATAGACAAGAGCTAGCGCACTGGTTCGTAGAGTTGGAGCCGTGGCACCCCACGTCGTTCCACACAGCTTTTGGATAATGTTGTTGCGTGTTCTCAGTTTTCCTGCAGTGTTTGCGAGATGTTTCTTACAGCAGAGGGTGCCATCTAACGTTACTCCAAGCTATTTTGGGAAATGGTTATGTTTCAGGGGTTTGCCTGCAAAAAGAAAGGAAAGGAAAGAGTGATTTTTAACAGTAACATATAACCGAACTGTTTAGGGATAACAAAATATTGACCGATTATGAAGTCATAATTTCCAATTCCGTCCCTGTGCGATTAGATCAAAGCAGAGGCAAAAAAACGAACAAATTCAGTTTATACAATCAAGTACGTAGTTGCCAAGATACGCGTTATAGGATTATAATAATAATGTATCAAGTTATTCCACACATACAAAATCAAGGAACAACATTCGAATAGGTCTAGAAAGCACATGATATCAAGAAAGTCAATTTTTAAGCGCATTGTAGAGTATTTTACGAGTGCGACAAATTTTTGATTTTTACAACCCCCTACCACCAACCACCCTAATTTAACTCCCACTAAAAAAATGAGAAAATGATCAGGAACCGCTAAAATCCCTGAAAACGAAATTCGAGCTGTGTCTATACTTTTAGTTTTTTGTTTATCGCTGCGCCGCCACTGACACGATTTCTAAAATCGATAGACGCTTACCATTCTTGCCATGGTAATAATACTGTGTAAAATATTCATTACAATGAATTCAATACCTTCTAGATTACACAATACAAAAAGATCTAAAGCAATGCTCTTATGTATCAGAAAATTCCCTTGATTTCTGTAATAGGCAAGGCAATGTTCGGATGGACCTAAAAAGTGTATTATGTCGCAAAATCTTTCCTTCACAGGTCAATGCACAGGCTATTATGAATACAATAAGTTTTTTAGTTTTACAACCTCCACCCCCCAACCACATCAACTTGACCCCTACCAAAAAAAGTAGAAAATGAACAGGAACTTCTAAAATGCCTAAAAATGAAGTTTGGAACATATCTGAAATTCTTTGTTTTCTGTTAATTACTCCGCTGTCCATGGATTGATTTTCAAAATTATAGCAGTATTACTTACTACGACCCCATACTATATCGCTACCCAAATTTCACCACAATCCATGCAGCTGTTGCCGAGATTACTGGAGTAGAAGAACGTCAACAGGCAAACCGACAGACCGACGCAAATGAGTGACATGGATTTTCGTTATGTGGATACCATAAAACGCCCAAAAAGTGGATTATCTCAAAATCGAAACAACTATCGGTGTGGGAAAAGATAAAGGGTATGATAAAAACAATAAACATAATGCACAATAAAACTGACTTAAGCCCCATTTGAAATGTAAGCATTGATATGAATTTAAAAAGATCAGCCTTCAAGTTGAGAATCAGATACAGACACAGACAGAACTGTCACTCACTGAAACAAGATTGCGTAATAGGTATATGTATATCCATGGCCGACTCTACACTAGGCCGGAGCCTAGGTGTGGCAACGTGGCTTACCTGTCAAATAGTGGTCCGGTTACCGTAAATTGTTTTATAGTTTCAGAATAATAATTATTACATTTTAAATGTATTAAGAGTTCATCTCGGTTGATAAATTAAGAAAAATACTTTTTAGAACTACTACTACTAATACCACTTACATCTGATGTCTGGTTCATCATAGTCACTCACTAAAAAATAAAAATAAACGCAACCTGTTTCCTGCTGCCACTTCCACTTCCACTTAAATGAACACTCAACTTACATTGTAAATTTTCACTTGAGCTAGAAAAATTCACTATTAGGTCACTTTGAAGCCATTCTTGCTGGTCTTGATTCCCTTTCGCTATCAAATCTTTTCGTAGGTATGCCCAGATGCATGCCCAGATGAGTTCTATTAACTGTATTTTTCTGTGATATTTGGGAGGTCCAGAAAACATTGTAGGTTCCACATTGTGCTTTAAAATAGGTCTTATCCTTTGAAATGTTTGTAAATTATTGTCTTTATTCTTATAAATATAACCAGCCCTTATGAGGAATAACTTTCACCCACTTCTGTTTATGCCTTTATTGGAAGCACAATTGCTAGTGCAACCTGGTACTACACACTTTGCAGGCATTTTTTATCTTTGTAGTTTCGTTTGTGCAGGTAAATAAGTAGAAACACATTAAAAATCACCTTCCAATCTTATTTTTTACTCTGGAAGAATTACAGTAATGACAAAAGCTCGGCCGACTATTCAGTGTTGCCATATTTCAATGTTCCGGCCTAGTGAGTAGAGTCGGCCATGGTATATCCTAGTTCTTGCAGGTATATACCGGATATATTATACGAATCTTTATCTCCAGTCTCCAGTCAGTGCTTTAACAGTCCTAGCCTCGAGATCTAAATAACCTATGAATTTATCGCGTTTCGTGTCAATTTACTTGACAACTTTTAACGACCAATAAAACTTTGTTCGGGTATTGTAATGCAGTGTTTACAATCAACGATTCCTGCTCTCCGGATTGCAACCTTGGCCTAGTTTGTTGACGCCAATGTATTTGGTGGTATTCCTAATAAACATCTAGGAAACAGTTCTTTGAGTGTTGATAACATGTCGTTTGACGACCAGCCAGCGCGAAAAGTATTCCACACAAAAGAAGAATTTTCTCTTGTGTATTTTCTCCGACATTCTAGTTATTATTAGCAAAAATGTGTACGCGAGAAAAAACGGATGTTTCTGCCAGAATATGGTACAGAGACGTCTCTTATAATTACAAAAAATGGCGTCAAGTTGCTTGACTTTTTTACCCTAGGAGTTGTCCAAAAACTGACCTCATTTATAGCCCTGAAGCTTACTCTACATACAGGGTGTTCTTTGATGAGTGGAAGATACTTTAACAAGAAGTCGTATAAACCAGGGCCGATTTTCAACTGTTTCAGAGATATTAAATTTTTATACTGTGTAAGGCTTTCGCGGCCATCGTCCAATGAATTTGTGGTTCTTGGGTTTTTAGGCCGGCGTCGTTTAGCGTTAAAGCTTGACGTTTCGCCACCACGAGTGGATGGCATCTTCAGAAACTATTTCACTTCGGCGACATCCAAAATACTGACGGCTGGTGGATCTGCACCTGTATTTATACCTGCTAATGGTGACGTGGCCCAACCAGGTAGCGTTGGTAGCCCCGCCCCTTCGCGATATGGTAGTGTCTTCAAGTCCTTTAGGATGGGTACCTATGTTCGGTTGAATTTCTGTGTTTCTTCTTTCCTATTGAAATTATTATGATGTTTTTGTATTTCGATGGCTTCTCTGTGAACCGCAAAGGCGTGTTCGCTTGACATGACCAGAAGAGCGCGCTTCTATGCCAACTGCATATGCTTTACATGTCTGGTAGACATGAAATAAATTAATAAAAAGAAAATAAAATATTTCTTTAGAATGTTAGCTATCAACTTATAGCCTTATTATACACACTTTCTATGATCATAAAAGCTTGTCGCGAGGTTTGCGTAAGTACCTATAGGAATTCAATTAAACTGAAATTTTAACACACTTAAACTAAGCAGACCAAGTTAGTCAATTGAATAGGTACTAGTTAATATACACAAGTATATCACGCAACAAGCTTTTATGATCATATAAATTGTGTATAATGAGGCTATAAGTTGATAGCTAACACTCTAAAGGAACAGTTTATTTTATTTTTTTTAGAACCTTTAAATAAAAGCTTTTTTAAAAAAAGTTTTTTGTTTTAATTTATTTTTTACTTTTTAGTTATTAACTTGTATTTATATCAAACAAAATTTTTATTTATTCTCGGCAAGCCCTTTGTGAATTAAAAAGAACTATTTCGCCATTTTGGATGGTCCACCATAGTAAATTTACAAAGACGCCATATTATTTTTCGAGTCACTCTCAACAAGCCCTTTTACTGTGCAGAGACTCTCTTCTCTTAGGTCGTAAGCAAGGTTCATGCAGTGATAAAACGACTCACGGGCTTTGAATAGTATATTTTCCCCAAACTCTTACAACAAAACACATCATCGTATTATATCTAAAAATACATATTATTTGACATCATTTGAACGACACCTTCTAACTGAGAATGTACGCTATCCTGATATCCACTCATTTTCATGGATTTCCTTTTATTAGACATCATGAAAACCTCAAACTAAACTAAAAATATAGACGTACTCTAAACATAACCTTAAAACTGTGTTGGTGATAAGAGTCCACTAACAACACGAGTTTATCCCTATTACTCTCCTAAAGCCAGTCCAGCACCCAAAATGTTCCTTTACAACTTGTTATTGGAAAATCCTTAATGAAGATCTTCTTTACCACTTACGTCGCTGCCACAGTCATACACACCGGCTGACCGGTCTACCCTTCGTGGTTGCTCGGTGCACCAGCGGTTCGTTAGCTATCCCCTAACCTCATGTCGATGTCGTCACCGTCGTCGACTTGGTGATGACCACAGCGTAGGTTGTATAAAGGAACTCGTACAATTCAATCCAGAGTCTCCTGTGACTGCTGCCAGATTCTTGCTCACACCTCAAGCCTGTTGAGCGCCAAATGCAAAAACTCTCTTCTCTCAGGTCGTCAGGTTCATGCAGTGATAAAACAACTTGCCGGCTTTGAATAGTATTTTCCCCAAACTCTCACAACAAAATGCATCGTTTGACTAAAAATGACATCAGTGGATATATTGTGTCTATTGTCGGTGATGACATTCCTCTCAATAGATTATCATTCCCCTTAGCATCTACTGGGCGTTTTCATATCAATATGGACACCCATATTGTAGAAATACATTGAATAACTACTCCGCTATTGGATTTAGAACGACGTCATATAGCTTATCGTGCATTGTCATCCAAAGTAAACGTGTATACAAAATTTCAGCTCAATCGGTTGAAGATATCTGCTTCAATATTGAGTTCAGCAAGATTCCACCCGAACAAGCGTACATACATTGCAAGTTAAATAAAAGCTTTTAAAAAATGAAGTAAATAAACCTGTAGTTCCCTCTGCACGTCAATGTTTCACATTCAATAAAGACCATCACACGTCGATAGGATTCTATTCTGTCACGTGCTCATAACCGCTTACAATTCGCACAATTGCTCTGTTCTGCATTTATGCCATTTATACTTCCGTCCTCTGATTTCCATGAAATCTATTGGGCCATGCAGAGGCGACATAATTACAGCACACCTTCCATAAATTACATATAGTTAGGCGCCACGCTCATTCATGTGTTGCCTGCCAGAATTCTGATATGCAACACGGCTTTAATTACCCCATTTGATATGTCTCTTATCGAGAGGACATTTAAAACTGGCGTTCATTGGTCAAATTTTTGGCACAATCACTTTACATCGGATTGTTTTAGATGTATATAGAATAGGCCTTAACGTAATAAAAAAATGTAGTCAAGTTGATTGACTCAGTACTTCCCACACATTCCGATGATACCAGTTTTATTATTTTCCCACAGCATGACACTATAGTCTAGATGCCCCTGCAATCAAATCATCGTTCGCCCGACCGCAAAAAAGGTGTTTTATTCTAATAGATGCTTCTTTTCACAGGTCAATGGACAATATATCATGAATACAACAAATTTTTGAGTTTTACAAACCACCACCCCCGAACCACCCCAATTTCACCGCGAACCAAAAGAATTAAAAAAAAAAATTTAAAATCAGGAACCCCTAAAACTGAACTGAAATGATTTCTAAAAGCCATACGCGCTTTCCATACTCGTCGCGGTAATAAATCTGTGTCAAAATGTCATTAAAGTCAATTCAGAGGTGTCCACGTAACACAATACAAAACGATCCAAAGTAATACTCGTATGTATTTTGTATGCATCAGAAAGTCCCTTGGTTTCTGTAATCGGCAGGGCAATGTTCGGATGGACCTAAAAAAGTGTATTATGCCGCTAGGTCTTTCTCTCTCAGGCCAGTAGACAGCCCATTATGAGTACAACAAATTTTTCAGATTTACAACCCCCCACCCCCCAACCACCCTCATTTCACCCCCACCCCAAAAAAAATAGAAAATGATCACGAATCCCAGAATGCCTAAAAACGAGGTTTGAGCTGTTTTCATATTTTTAGTTTTTTTTAATATTGCTGCGCCACCACTGAGATGATTTCAAAAAATCAGACGCGTTTTCCATCCTCGCCAAAGTAGTGATACTGTGCCGAAATTTCATTAACATCAATTCAGTAATTCCAACATTATAAAATACAGAACGATGTAAAGCAATACTCGTATGTATACATCGGAAAATTCTCTAAGTCCCTTGGTTCCTGTAATACACAAGGCAATGTTCGGATGGACCTAAAAGGTGTATTATACCGCTAGGTCTTTCTCTCACAGGTCAATAGACAGCCTATTATGAGTACAACAAATTTTTCAGCTTTACAACCCCCCATCCCCCAACCACCTCAATTTCACCCCCACCCAAAAAAAGTAGAAACTGATCAGGAACCTCTAAAACACCTAAAAACAAAGTTTGAGGCATGTTTGAAATTTTTGGTTTTTTACTAATTACTCCGCCGCCCATGCACTGGTTTTCAAGGTTGTAGTAACATTACCTACTACGACCCTACACCATATCACTACCCAAATTTCATCAAAATCTATGCAGCGGTTACTGAGATTAGGTGGCTAGAAAAACGCCAACAGACAGACAGACAGACCGACAGACCGACAGACCGACAGACCGACAGACCGACAGACCGACAGACCGACAGACCGACAGACCGACAGACCGACAGACCGACAGACCGACAGACCGACAGACCGACAGACCGACAGACCGACAGACCGACAGACCGACAGACCGACAGACCGACAGACCGACAGACCGACAGACCGACAGACCGACAGACCGACAGACCGACAGACCGACAGACCGACAGACCGACAGACCGACAGACCGACAGACCGACAGACCGACAGACCGACAGACCGACAGACCGACAGACCGACAGACCGACAGACCGACAGACCGACAGACCGACAGACCGACAGACCGACAGACCGACAGACCGACAGACCGACAGACCGACAGACCGACAGACCGACAGACCGACAGACCGACAGACCGACAGACCGACAGACCGACAGACCGACAGACCGACAGACCGACAGACCGACAGACCGACAGACCGACAGACCGACAGACCGACAGACCGACAGACCGACAGACCGACAGACCGACAGACCGACAGACCGACAGACCGACAGACCGACAGACCGACAGACCGACAGACCGACAGACCGACAGACCGACAGACCGACAGACCGACAGACCGACAGACCGACAGACCGACAGACCGACAGACCGACAGACCGACAGACCGACAGACCGACAGACCGACAGACCGACAGACCGACAGACCGACAGACCGACAGACCGACAGACCGACAGACCGACAGACCGACAGACCGACAGACCGACAGACCGACAGACCGACAGACCGACAGACCGACAGACCGACAGACCGACAGACCGACAGACCGACAGACCGACAGACCGACAGACCGACAGACCGACAGACCGACAGACCGACAGACCGACAGACCGACAGACCGACAGACCGACAGACCGACAGACCGACAGACCGACAGACCGACAGACCGACAGACCGACAGACCGACAGACCGACAGACCGACAGACCGACAGACCGACAGACCGACAGACCGACAGACCGACAGACCGACAGACCGACAGACCGACAGACCGACAGACCGACAGACCGACAGACCGACAGACCGACAGACCGACAGACCGACAGACCGACAGACCGACAGACCGACAGACCGACAGACCGACAGACCGACAGACCGACAGACCGACAGACCGACAGACCGACAGACCGACAGACCGACAGACCGACAGACCGACAGACCGACAGACCGACAGACCGACAGACCGACAGACCGACAGACCGACAGACCGACAGACCGACAGACCGACAGACCGACAGACCGACAGACCGACAGACCGACAGACCGACAGACCGACAGACCGACAGACCGACAGACCGACAGACCGACAGACCGACAGACCGACAGACCGACAGACCGACAGACCGACAGACCGACAGACCGACAGACCGACAGACCGACAGACCGACAGACCGACAGACCGACAGACCGACAGACCGACAGACCGACAGACCGACAGACCGACAGACCGACAGACCGACAGACCGACAGACCGACAGACCGACAGACCGACAGACCGACAGACCGACAGACCGACAGACCGACAGACCGACAGACCGACAGACCGACAGACCGACAGACCGACAGACCGACAGACCGACAGACCGACAGACCGACAGACCGACAGACCGACAGACCGACAGACCGACAGACCGACAGACCGACAGACCGACAGACCGACAGACCGACAGACCGACAGACCGACAGACCGACAGACCGACAGACCGACAGACCGACAGACCGACAGACCGACAGACCGACAGACCGACAGACCGACAGACCGACAGACCGACAGACCGACAGACCGACAGACCGACAGACCGACAGACCGACAGACCGACAGACCGACAGACCGACAGACCGACAGACCGACAGACCGACAGACCGACAGACCGACAGACCGACAGACCGACAGACCGACAGACCGACAGACCGACAGACCGACAGACCGACAGACCGACAGACCGACAGACCGACAGACCGACAGACCGACAGACCGACAGACCGACAGACCGACAGACCGACAGACCGACAGACCGACAGACCGACAGACCGACAGACCGACAGACCGACAGACCGACAGACCGACAGACCGACAGACCGACAGACCGACAGACCGACAGACCGACAGACCGACAGACCGACAGACCGACAGACCGACAGACCGACAGACCGACAGACCGACAGACCGACAGACCGACAGACCGACAGACCGACAGACCGACAGACCGACAGACCGACAGACCGACAGACCGACAGACCGACAGACCGACAGACCGACAGACCGACAGACCGACAGACCGACAGACCGACAGACCGACAGACCGACAGACCGACAGACCGACAGACCGACAGACCGACAGACCGACAGACCGACAGACCGACAGACCGACAGACCGACAGACCGACAGACCGACAGACCGACAGACCGACAGACCGACAGACCGACAGACCGACAGACCGACAGACCGACAGACCGACAGACCGACAGACCGACAGACCGACAGACCGACAGACCGACAGACCGACAGACCGACAGACCGACAGACCGACAGACCGACAGACCGACAGACCGACAGACCGACAGACCGACAGACCGACAGACCGACAGACCGACAGACCGACAGACCGACAGACCGACAGACCGACAGACCGACAGACCGACAGACCGACAGACCGACAGACCGACAGACCGACAGACCGACAGACCGACAGACCGACAGACCGACAGACCGACAGACCGACAGACCGACAGACCGACAGACCGACAGACCGACAGACCGACAGACCGACAGACCGACAGACCGACAGACCGACAGACCGACAGACCGACAGACCGACAGACCGACAGACCGACAGACCGACAGACCGACAGACCGACAGACCGACAGACCGACAGACCGACAGACCGACAGACCGACAGACCGACAGACCGACAGACCGACAGACCGACAGACCGACAGACCGACAGACCGACAGACCGACAGACCGACAGACCGACAGACCGACAGACCGACAGACCGACAGACCGACAGACCGACAGACCGACAGACCGACAGACCGACAGACCGACAGACCGACAGACCGACAGACCGACAGACCGACAGACCGACAGACCGACAGACCGACAGACCGACAGACCGACAGACCGACAGACCGACAGACCGACAGACCGACAGACCGACAGACCGACAGACCGACAGACCGACAGACCGACAGACCGACAGACCGACAGACCGACAGACCGACAGACCGACAGACCGACAGACCGACAGACCGACAGACCGACAGACCGACAGACCGACAGACCGACAGACCGACAGACCGACAGACCGACAGACCGACAGACCGACAGACCGACAGACCGACAGACCGACAGACCGACAGACCGACAGACCGACAGACCGACAGACCGACAGACCGACAGACCGACAGACCGACAGACCGACAGACCGACAGACCGACAGACCGACAGACCGACAGACCGACAGACCGACAGACCGACAGATCGACAGACCGACAGATCGACAGATCGACAGACCGACAGATCGACAGACAGACCGACAGACCGACAGACCGACAGACCGACAGACCGACAGACCGACAGACCGACAGACCGACAGACCGACAGACCGACAGACCGACAGACCGACAGACCGACAGACCGACAGACCGACAGACCGACAGACCGACAGACCGACAGACCGACAGACCGACAGACCGACAGACCGACAGACCGACAGACCGACAGACCGACAGACCGACAGACCGACAGACCGACAGACCGACAGACCGACAGACCGACAGACCGACAGACCGACAGACCGACAGACCGACAGACCGACAGACCGACAGACCGACAGACCGACAGACCGACAGACCGACAGACCGACAGACCGACAGACCGACAGACCGACAGACCGACAGACCGACAGACCGACAGACCGACAGACCGACAGACCGACAGACCGACAGACCGACAGACCGACAGACCGACAGATCGACAGACAGACCGACAGACCGACAGACCGACAGACCGACAGACAGACCGACAGACCGACAGACCGACAGACCGACAGATCGACAGACAGACCGACAGACCGACAGACCGACAGACCGACAGACCGACAGACCGACAGACCGACAGACCGACAGACCGACAGACCGACAGACCGACAGACCGACAGACCGACAGACCGACAGACCGACAGACCGACAGACCGACAGACCGACAGACCGACAGACCGACAGACCGACAGACCGACAGACCGACAGACCGACAGACCGACAGACCGACAGACCGACAGACCGACAGACCGACAGACCGACAGACCGACAGACCGACAGACCGACAGACCGACAGACCGACAGACCGACAGACCGACAGATCGACAGACAGACCGACAGACCGACAGACCGACAGACCGACAGACCGACAGACCGACAGACCGACAGACCGACAGACCGACAGACCGACAGACCGACAGACCGACAGACCGACAGACCGACAGACCGACAGACCGACAGACCGACAGACAGACAGACCGACAGACCGACAGACAGACCGGCGGAAATGAGTGACGTGGATTTTCGTTATGTAGACATCATAAAACGCCCAAAAAGCGTATTATCTAAAAATCGAAAATTTCCGCTATCACAATACTCCCCTCACCTATCGGTGTGGTAAGTAAAAGTAATTTTGACAAATTGTTGTTTTCTGTGCAAACATGGCACCTATGAGGAAAATTACTTCTACCTTGCCCAAAGGGGCAAAGGGTATAGCGCGCGAAATTGAGAATCTAAGAAAAAACGTATTCCCGTGTTAGCGAGGAGGCGTGGCCGCCTGTTCCTTTTCTCCAGTGTATGTGTCTAAGATGAGGGGACATAAGTCCAAAAATCCAAATGTAAGGTCAAAAGGGCCAAAGGTAAGGTACAAAGGTCACTAAAAAATTAATTTCGCATTTCCAAGCTCCTGACGTTGGCTTTAAACTTGCATTAATGATTCGAAAAGCAAATTGAAGAAAAAAAGCTTGCACTTTGTCACCTATTTTGCCTTTTTTTGATATCGTGTTTGGTTATCAAATTACAGACATTTGAAGAATGTATGATTCTGCATTGGGAGTTTTTTTGCACACTAAAAAACTGTTCTGAGAAAATCACAAATAGTTGTCCTTCACTAAGGTCTTAACTATCACCTTGTGAAATACTGTGTATGTAGTTTGAAAAACAAGTGAGTTCTATTCGAAATGGGAATCCATGTTTTAACATGGTAAATACATACGTATAACTGAGTATACCCAGGCTGCTTAAGCACAATCTTCTTTTGGAACGTGTCCTGAGTCGCATCAGGTGCATTGTCTCTAATCCACGGCAGCGTTGTTTCGAACTTTCGGATCTCATCAGGCTGACCTGGGTAAAACCCAGTCTTCTTCGTAATGGGTTAATCTTGTATATTTGAAGAGTTTACGTTAGCCAGCTATGTGAGTCAAAAGCTTTTTTATAATCGATGAAGCAGGTATGAAGATTCCTGTGTTATTTTCTGGTTTGCTCCATGATCACACTATCAATTATGTGTTGTTCTTTGCAACCTTGGCTTTGTTTCCTACATCCTTTTTGCTCTTCAGTCAGGATGTTGTTTTGGGTGAGGTGTTGTTCAATCTTTTTGCCTTTTGTTGCGGTGATCGGCAGGGTTTCTGGTATCTGCGTTTTTTGGTTTTTAATAATAATAAGTTATTCCTTGTGTGAAGAATTTGGGAAGCCTATTAGGTTGTGGTATGGCTTTATTGATTTGCTCTGTGAGCATTTCATACGTTGCACTGAACTGCTTGTACCAGAAATTTTGCACGTCACCTACGCCTGGGCACTTCCAATTATTATAAAAAAAACAAAAAAGTGCAGCCCGGGCTCCGACACACCGGGCTGCTGTTCCATTACCCAATGACTACTCCTCACACCGTGAGGTGAGCAATCACTGGGTCCGCGAATCGTGCGCCCTAAGTAGACGAAGGGACCCAAGGATGACTGCCTTCTGCATTCTGGCGGCTAAGATGTGCGCCGCCGCACGGCACACCGGTATTTTGCGCAGTGCAGAGAGCAGCGTATTCCTCATTCCACCTAGGGATCCAATGACCATAACCAGCAGACTTACAGTGTAGTCTGGCCAGAGCCTGCGAAGTTGACCGAGCAACTCCTGATATTTGGTCCGCTTTTCCTCCTCCTTAGAGACGATGTTCACCTCGGCAGGCGCCGAAAACTCAATAACGAACATCGTCTTCTGTTGGTGGTCGAGAAGGACTATGTCGGGCTTGTTTGCCTGTACAAGCTCGAGCGTGGGGAACGAGTAGTTCCAGTAAATCCGGCATCTCTCGTTCTCCACAACGGACTCTATATCCCCTGGAGCGTATGGCAGCACCGGTGTCTCATCGATACCGTATGAGTGCCTCAAATGATAATAGAGCACTCGTAGAGCCGCGTTGTGCCGATGGACGTAAGCCGTCCCTGCGTACGTCTTACACGCCGACAAGAGATGCATAAGCGTCTCTGGCGCCTGTCGGCAAGCTCTACAAAGGGTGTCGGGTACATCTACACCCATAACCCTTTTACGGTACACCAAGGTGTTGAAGACACCGTCTTGGCAAGCCATTATAAAGCCCTCAGTCTCCGACTTCAACCCACTAGACCTTAGGAAAGAGAAGGTCAACTGCTCAGACAAGCCATGCTCTTCCAGATGTTTGTAGAAGATTCCATGCATTGGCTTATCTTTATGAAGTCTTAAAAGGAAGTCGACTTCGGCAGTTTTAAGGTGGGATTTTAATTCTGCGGGAGCAAGTTCCGTAATGGACTGCTGACACCTCCGCTTGAAGTCGAGTGTGAGGCTGAGCTCCTCGGCTGCTCGTTTCGCTGCGCTAAAAAGAAAGGCTCCTTTTCCCGCATTCTCGTGCTCTCGCACAAAGCGGATCAGGGGATCGGTGCTGTTCGTTACATAGCAGGCAGTGGCCAGTACTACTCTGTTGTGCAGACGCTCCAAACTCAATAGTCCACGCCCTCCCAGGTGTCGCGGGAGGTATATTCGCGGGACAGAGGACTTAGGATGCAGGCTTCTCTCCATATTCATCCTTTTGCGGGTCTTCGTGTCGATTTCCTTCAGCTCGTTCACTTTCCAGTGTACAGCACCAAAGGTGTATAATAACAATGGGACCGCAAGCATGTTTGTGGCAGCGACTTTGTTCTTGCCGGACAGTTCTGACGACCAGATCTGCCGGAGTCGGTGCAAATACTTGCGGCGGAGACACTCTTTAACCAATGCTGCCTCTTGGACATGACGCTGCGCCACTCCAAGGTAGGTATAAGTATCTCCGGCATGCAGTTGTCGCAAGATGCTCCCATCAACGAGCTGTTCCTCATCTCCACTATCTCCGCTTCGTCCTTTCTTGAGATGTACCAATGCACATTTGTCTGTCCCGAAATCCATTCCGATAGCATGACTATACTCCTGCACCACCCTCAGCGATTGTTGTAGTTCGCGTTGGCCGGAGGCATAAAGTTTTAGGTCATCCATATAAAACAGATGGGTGACCTTGTGCCTCCGGTTATTGGGCGTGCCACAGCTGTATCCTTTAGTATTTCTCAGCGCTATGGACAGAGGCAAAAGTGAGATGCAAAAGAGCAAGGGACTCAAGGAGTCTCCTTGGAAGACACCTCTTTTCAATGACACCAACTCTGTCTGAACCCGAGTTCCACCTGATGTTATAGTGAACCGGGTCTTCCAGAGTGGCATCAGTTGTTTGATGCATCCCACTATCTGATTATCCACCGAAAGGCATTCCAACAGCCGCACAATGAGCTCATGAGACGTGCTGTCGAATGCCTTGCGATAGTCAATCCAGGCCATAGAAAGGTTTCGCTTGTACTGCACGGAGTCCTGCGTGACACATCGGTCAATCAACAAGTTCTCCTTGCAGCCAGCTACTCCTTTCTTTGACCCTCTCTGTTCATACACGTCGAGAAATACAGGATTCACCGCTTGAAGGAGACGCATGTACAAGATTCTGGTGAAGAGCTTGTAACATGCGTTCAGACATGTTATTGGCCTGTAGTTTTTGGGATCAGACAAATCTCCGGTCTTCGGGAGAAGCACGGTTCGACCCTCGACAAACCAAGCCGGAATTGGCTGCTCCTGATTTAGCCACGAGTTAAAAACTCTAGCTAAATGCCGGTGGCAACTGGGGAATTTTTTCCACCAGTAGGTGTTTATGCCATCCGGGCCAGGAGCTGCGAAATTCTTTGCGCCTCGTAAGGCGTCAAGAATTTCTTCCGTGTTTATCGGGTGACGCAGTACATTCAAGTTAGGAGTCCTCCTACAAACGGACTCGAACTGCGCCAAGGCCGGAGTGTCTGCTGAGAGAGGTTTGGGCTGTTCGTAAATGTCCCTCTAAAAGGCCTCCACGCGATCAGCAGTTGGCGGCTGCTCTATGGCTGGAGGCGGCTGTTGGAAAAGGCGAGAAGGTCTTCCGTAGAACATTCTGTTCTGTTCCAGACCTCTCGCCCGCGCCACCAACGATCGCTTAGCAGCGATTAGCATCCGTATCCTGTCAAGACAGTGTTGCTTGACAACAACCAGTACCGCTTGACTGAGTGTATGATGGTCGCGCCTCAACCCGTAGGCTATCTGGCGCACTCGGCGCGTAAATGGCTTCCCAGCCGCTCTATATTCCATCACACACTGGATACGGGATGCTTCCTGGCGAGCCAACTGGATTTTCGCTTCCATTTGGCGCACCCGTCTCTGTGCTCTCTCAACAGGAGAGTCTCTCACTCTCCCCTGTCTAGCTAGCCTCAGAGCCGCAGCGTAAATTTCGCAATTGATGCTCCAAATGTCAGAGGTCTCCGATAGACGTTCACCAACAACCTCATCCTCTCTCTTTAAATCTGCCAGCTTCAAGGACCTTCCGTTGTTATGCAAGGCCCTTCGGTCTCTGAAATCCCCAGGTGAGACGACTTGGTCGATTTCCCTCTCAGCGGGCCTTACCGGCGAACTTTCAGCCTGGTTAACAGGCCTTCCGTCCGCCGAAGGGGCAGGCTGAGCTGGAGCACGAACATATCCCTGCCTCCGGAGGTACGATACATAATCTCGCAAATTCTGAGAGGTAAGCGTGCTATGCTCTGGGTGCATTTCACACCACCTCTCATACATGCGGGACATGTATCCCCTACGGCGCGGGCTACTGCTCTCGTAGCAGCTCAGCAGGTCATCCTTGAGCTCCGTCGTCCACCTAAAACGGTCCATGTCATTGCGGGGGTCGTCATCAGGGCAAATCGAAGCACCGCCACCTTGCCCAACGCCGGCTTCCGAAACCGGCTCGGTGTGGGTGCTTTTCCTTCGAGGTGGTCGAACCCGAAGATAGGGCCCGTCAGGTGGTTAGCCTTAGGGCCCGCAGCCGACATTTCCGGAGGCAGCCGTCCAAATTCCCTCCAGAGGATGGACCTGTGAAGGTTGCCGACCGACTTACATCCTTTGGCTTCGGTATACCCCTCGGTGTCGCCACGCACCGAATAGCCTGTTGATGTTGGGCGGCTTCCTGGGGGTTTACGAAAACAGCCGCTTCTAACATGAAGAACAGACGCTGTCGGAGTACCGCTCCTCACATGGAGATCCGTCGTGTCCTATTAATTGTGGAATAGCCGATCCTCTGGATGCAGACGCTATTCCACTTATTATTATTATTATTATTATTACTTTATTCGTAATCAGTGATACAAACAGTGCCACTCTAAAAGCTACATATGCATACCAAACATGAGTTTCCAAGCGCTCTAATTATGCAAAAATTCTAAGAAACGCTAAATCAATAAAGTAGTTACACCAGAATTTATACTGACGTATCTAAGATGAATGGTAGTGTAGAGGCAGCTGTAGTGACGCAAAATACAACAAATTATAAAACGCAAGCTACCAGAATCCGTCACAGTACTCACAGGAGAACTCTGTGTGATATTAGAGGCTCTCAGATATATTAAAGAATAATAATAATTATAACTGATTCGTTCAATGCGCTCACATGTCACACAGCTCACAGCATTCATGAAAACGACGTTTTCATAACCTTGAAGTGCTAAAACTAATGACTCATGATGACGGAAAAGATTCTCGCACGTCAGTTTGACGTTTGTATTCATTTTTCAATACTGATTCAGTCAAAATGAATGAGAAGTAGGACTGCCTTTCACTTTGACTGAAAGTACAAACCACAGAGTTAACATCTATAGAGGGAGTGTAAACAACAAAATGCACAGGTCGCTGACCAGCCATGTAACGGAAATTTTGACAGCTTGAGAGCATTACCAGTGGCGTGCGACTTTATATTAAATTTGGATGTTCATTAATAGATTCAATTATTACTGTGATGTTACAAACTGATACCAATAAGTTGTATTAGTATTTAGCTATACTTAGAGAGTCACTCTTATTATAATTTCATTGTAACAGTTGATAATTTATTATTACTATGAAGTATTTTTCACAACATATCTAACAGTGTTCTGGAAGGTAGCCTGTTGGAATGGCTGCATCGTGTTTTTACTTCAGCAATAAAACATAATAATTGCATTAGGTAATATCCAGTTCTATAAAATTCTCATAGATAGATTTTCTGTAAGTAAATGTAGCATACATTGGAATGTAGCATACATTTACTTACACAAAACATACATTAAACAACCATTATTATTTCTCAAACTGGAGTGAAGTTACTTTTGTTCCCAGTTATCCCCATATATTACGCTACTGAAAACTAAAACAAAACCTATACTCACCTATGATAAGAAATGTTCACCGATTCGTCGCTATTACAGCAAACTATGCACAGATTTTGAAGAAACTGGAAGCGGACGAAGAAAAGTGGCAATAGCGCTATAGATGTTGGCTGGCCAATATTCAAATTAGGCTCCCTCTAGAGATGTTAACTCTGTGGTACAAACCCACTAATCAGTTTTACTGAAAAGATGTTCCCACGTTCATTATCTGTTCAGTATCACTGAATCAGTCAGCGAAACTGAATCGTGAGAACCCGTCTTAACATCAATGTATATAAGAAAAACCCGTTGGAAAATTTGATTAAGAAAGAAATACATCAAAAACGCCATATCGGATGTTACAGATTTGATTAACTTTCTTACAATATCTGGCCTTGCAAACAAATTGTAAATAAGCAAACCACCTCCGCTGGCAATACCAACCAATAGGATGATGCAGCTAAATAAAAAAAGTTAAAACAAGATTGAATTTCCAATTCCTTATTTTACTGTGACTCAAATGGTCGGATATGATTGGAAGAAAAATCTAATCAACGATGTCTGAGCCAAAGAGTTCTTTCAGGAACTAGAAGCGGTATACCCTCATCTTGGGGTCGCAGTCTGTACGTCACATTATATGTAGCTACATATCTTACCTGAGTCTTGAGGGGAACTCACTTTCTCGAAACACCACTAATAGGTAACAGTCCCACGATAGATATACACTGAGAACTATCTCGTGTATTAACAAAGGACGCAGCATAGCAGCTGCGTGTAGCTCGGCCATTGAATGAAAGAGAGTGCGCATGTCATGTGTCCGTGAAATTGAAATAATTTATTTGAATGAAACGTAATCAAAAATGTATAAATTTATGAATCTTCCATGTCATTATTTCACAATTAAAAAAATTTAAAAGATGTATTTACTAAGATAGTTTTGAAGGTTAAATTATTATGCACTTACCGTATTCTCACCAAGAACGTTACTAAACTCTCCATTATATTTTTTACCCAAAGCAATCACTTTTTTGTAACAGGTGGTATGATAGCCTACAAAATCGAGTGATCCATTGGTTAACTCAACGCCACTGTATTTAAAATTTTTCTTTTTACGAAAATTTAATTTCAACGAACAGTTTTTATACGTTTCATTGTTAAAATCAAAAACATCATCGTCTGAATTGCATAGAAAACACTTTTTAGCCATTTTTTATCACAATTTAATGTTTATAGATAACAACAATCAGTGTTGTAGTAGTAGTAGCACGCTTTTTCAATTCAGAAGGATAAGGCAAACTGTTCCAATACAATGATGCACAGCATTTACGAGTGTATCGCTATCCTTTTCAATTTCACGGACACATGACATGCGCACTTTGCTAATACACGGGATAGTTCTCTCGGACCCCTCTGGCGCACGTATTCACTGGCAGCAATATTTTGATCTTTAAAATTCGACAACCGGAATTCCAGACTGATTTTTTGCAGACAACACTATATCGACCTGTTTGCAATAAAATTATCTTTATTTTGATATAAGTTTCATGCATTAACCACATCGCTGCAAATTACTATCGTTGTCAACAAAATTTTGAAATTGTGAGAACTTACTAAGTTCGACAATTAAAATCGGGGATATCTGTTTAAAAATTTGCAAGAATAATTTATAACTTGGCAACGCCGCAAAGACAAAAAAAATATTATAAGGCGAGATAGGGTATTGGTAGATATTTCGATTTAAAATAAAACATACAGGGTGTTACATTTGAAAAAACAAAGTAAACTGACCTGACCAAAAATTTAAAATTCTACCAAAAACACCCTGTAGATATCAGTTGTTGAGGACATCCAAAATATTATCCGCTTAATATTCGAGTAACTCGCTGTATAATATTATTGAGAAAAGTTAAAGGAATATATCAATTTGGACGTATTACTTGCGACCTTGCAAATCCGGAAATTAATAGAGAATAAGTTATAACTTGGCAACGTCGCAACCGATCCCAAAGATATTTAAGGGTTGAATAGAGATCAATGATGGAAACTAGAGGAATTTAAGAAAAAGTTATAGTTCCGTATAAAAAAATCAAGTTGGTCACTATCCTACTTTCCCACAACACCCTGTATATTTCAAAATATTTTTAGAATATGCGTCGTAGGTAACCAAATAACTTTTGTATTCGACATTTTCTTCTATCAGGTATATCTTGCGAGATATCGAAGAATTACACATTAACTATGACTATGATGACGTCATATTTCGGAAGATAAATGCATGTGATGTTTCCGGGTCTCCCGATTTTATTCAGTCATTAATTCGTTGACCCCACACGAAAAATTGGTCGACCCGCCACTAAATCTTGGATCCTGCAGACGCCCGAATCCAGAATGCCGAATAGGAGTAATACGGTATCGATTTTTGAAGCTGACGGTCGAGGTTAGAGCGAAAGCGACAAATAAAATTATCATCTGAATTTGCTGGTTAATGTCCCGAAATCGCTCAAGATAACGTGTAACTACCTAGGCCACAGGTCACAGGACGTTCACAGACTCAACATTGATGACGATACTTCGATCCAGCGCAAGTGTCTGTATACAGGGTATTGCTCGGTTACTGGGGGGAACCCACTGTAAAAATCTGATGTATACTCAGAAGTGTTACTTATCATAAAAGGTCAAATACCTAGGAATGGTTATTACTATTTATTGTTAGATTGCATAACAGGTCATGAAGGATGAAAGGTACTTGCTTACTCCGCAAGATGGAGATGATTTCAATCATTTGGTTCACAGACCTGTATAAAGACGGAGGCAATAAGAGCCAAACTTAATAAGGTTCAACGTTTGGCATGTATGTGCCAGTGCAGTGCGCACAACACCTTTGAGTGCCATTGAAACACTATTGAATCTTCCTCCTTTGGATCTGGTAATTCAAGGGGAAGCTAGAAAAACTGGGTTCCGCCTCTGGAGTCAGGGTAGCTGGACTTTTATGAATCCAGGCAAAGAACATTCGACGATTCTAGTAGAGTTGCATGAGGTTAGTCCTATTTTGTTGGCGAGGAGCGATATAGTTTCTCCTACGCATCGCTTCAATCGCAAATTTACGGTGGTGTTTCCGTCAAGGGAAGAGTGGGAGTTTAGGGAAAGACAGCTCATCGAAGGAGGAGGACAGGTCTGGTACACAGACGGTTCACTCGCTAGAGAGGGATTGGCCTCGGGGGTCTACAGACCCCATACAAGACTTTCACTCCCTCTTGGGGAGTACACCACAGTATTCCAGGCTGGGGTCTATGCGATACTTGCTTGTGTTAATCGTATTCTGGAAACTGACGGGCCTAGGATGCGGATTACTATTTGCTCTGACAGTCAGGCAGCCATCAAAGCACTGAGTGCTTGGAAAATAACGTCGGGACTGGTCCTGGAGTACGGATAGAGGCGCAAAAGGGCCCATCGTGTGGCCTATGCACCAGCCACATTCCGTGCTGGATAGCCTCTGGTCCTTATTCATTCATTCACCATTGATTGTTGCTCCAGCATGTAATTTCACGTGTAATAGTATAAAAAACTAGTACTTTGCGTCAAAGTCAAAAGTAACGATACTTCTGACTGGAACCCTATAAATTTTTCAGTACCATGATCATGAAAAGAAATACTGACAAGTCAAATTCAAATTTTCTGGCAGGTAAATTATATTTTATTGTAGAAATATTGAAGAATTTGCAGAACTCTTACTTATATACTTTTTTATACCATTTAGATAGCCCGTACTGAGACCTATCCAAAACACCCCCATATATGTGTAGCGATTATTGATAGTTTTCGAGATATGATTTTTTTTGAAAACATGCTCTCATAAGTGCTATTTTTTCTCCGTTATTTCAAAAGTCTAATGTCTTGCAAACTTTTTAAGTTTGGAGCTCCAAACCAGGCATAGGTATTTTCAATTTTCTTTTGGAAGTTTTTGTCTCCTGACTAAAAACAGTGATTTCAAACTTTGGGCCCAAAATGTAGGCTACGCTTCTGTATTGGGTTAAATGCGAATTCGTGATTTGCAAACGTGCATACCGTGATCTCAAATTGATCAATTTATTTACTGCGGTATTATTTTTGATGATACATAGGACCGTTTACTGTAAAAAGTCAGCAAAAAACTTGATCCAAATGAGAATAACACTAAAAAGAAAATTGTACTGTAATTTGAAATAGCCGATGATGACGTCACCTGTAGGGAACCAAAGAGAAGCGTCCTTTCTGTAGGGAACCAAAAAGAAGCGTCTTTTCGTGGTACGATGACTACGAGCGGATGCTATTGTTTTGTACCAGTGAGCTCTTATTGGTTCCCTACAGGTGACGTCACGACCTGGGCGGAAAGTGTATGGATTCAAAAAATTCAATATTTAGAGCAATTTTTTTCGGTTATAAATACGATAGAAAAATTTTGTAAAATTATTTATGGCATCTACGTGGTGTCAGGGTTCGTTCAAGCCAATAAACCAAAAATGTGGTATAGGCCCATTGTCTTTTTGGTGTACCCTATAATCTAATGTAACAGCTTCTAGCATTTTGTCTCCTGACTACAAACAGTGATTTCAAACTTTGGGCCCAAAATGTAGGCTACGCTTCTGTATTGGGTTAAATGCGAATTCGTGATTCGCGGTGGTCTTTTTGGTATACCCTATAATCTGATGTAACAGCTTCTAGCATTGTGGAGAAATAAAATGCATATGGAATCGACATCGTAGCATGTTGAAAATTCAATCAGAGTTGCCAGAGAGGACAAAAAGAAAATTGAGCGACTTGCTAGTGCATCTGTTCATTTCTTTTTAATTATTCTTCCATTCGGAATTTTCCAGCCCGAGTTGTGAGCATCGGAAAACACGGCAGAAAGTCGAAATCGTGAGACAGCTTGAAAGGGGAAACAGTGGATTGAGTCCCGACACATCGTTTTCCCCCTCCTACGTCGATAGAAAGGATACTAGGAAAGTTTTGTAATACAGCCACAGTATATCCAATTATACAGTAGCGCAACTCCCTAGAAATCATGCAGACAATTTGTCTCCGAAAAACTGGCATCTCATAACCCCACGTCGGCTCTTCAGCACGAGCCGCGAGTATTGCCGCTTACATTTTGAGCACAGGGTCGGCTTAGCAATAATCGAGTGAAGAAGCGTAACTATTGTGTTGCAATAAGTTTAGTGGACGCGATATGTCTCGTAAATAGAGTAAATTTTGAGAGCAGTGTGGTAATGTGATATTCTTCATCGAGGTTAAGCAGTTGTCTTGGGAATTCTGAATTACAATTTGTAAGTTATATCCATGCATTCGCATTTATTGTACGTGAAAATGTTTTGCACTGATTCTTCTAATTCATCATGGATTCTTTGCATGTAAATGGGGTGTAACCATTTTTTTTGGAAGCAAAACAAGAAATAGTCGGTGTATGAAAAAAAACTCCGAGAAAATAGGCGGCTTCGTTGTTTTAAATTTGTCTTCATCCATCATCATAGAAAAACGTGGTAAACAGCAAAACCGATGAAAATTTGTTAGGTGTACATAAAAAATAATGATCAGTATGTTTATAACAACGATAAAATATACTAAACTGGTCGTTATTCTTAAAAACATTGCAAAACTTTTTTATCTAGTTTACCAAGACTACCTTTCCTACTGTATTTGTATATTACATATGAATAGGCATATTGAAGAAAAGAATCCATGTTTATAGAGGAAAATGATATACTTTGAAACTAGCATATTGATTCTTTTTATTGTGAACTTTCTATTTGAGCATCCATTAAAATGGATTTCACTTCCTGCTTAAAATTTCATAATGTTGGAATGCATTATCACATTCATTTTGTTATATGTCGTGAAAGATCTTTTGAACATTGTGGTGGAAACAGTAAGAAATTATTATTCTGACTTTAGGCTCATAATTAAAGAATGACTTTCCGTAACGTCTAACTTTTTTAAAAACTGAAAAAGAACACACAGCTACCCTAATACCCGACAGACTTTGTTAGAGACACATGGAGCTAAACATCCTCCGAACGATGCGCGGGATGCTATGCGCGAACCACCAAAATTCTGGAGAGTTGCGCTACTGTATAATTGGATATACTGTGATACAGCTTTATTGAATTCATGTTTTCAACGTAATTTTCGTTACATTCAATACGTCTCTCCATCTTGCAAAACCACCTTTTAAACCAGTTCTGCCAAGTATCATTAGGAATTTCTTTAGAAGCACTGCGAAAGGATAAGTGTCGGTGCACGTTAGATTTGAAACGCTCCTGGTTGTAGACGACGGGAAACAAATTCACCCTGCAAAGGATGAGCTCGCAGAGCCTCTCTAGTGTTGCTCGTTCAGACGGTCTTTGGTGTAATAACAATAATAATCTGGAAGGGCCCACTCGAACATCTTCCGTAATAGAATCTGTAAAACATGGGCAGGTCAGTCACCCTTCTTCGATGCTGCAGGCTATGGAGGTCCTTTGTGAGGTTAGGTGTATCGATTAGTCTAATTGCTTCCTTCTGGATAGTGTCCGGAAGCTTTAGAGAGTGCTTCAAAGCACATCCACACATCGAAGCAGTTGCAGTACACCAACAATGGTTGGATCTGTGCCTTGTAGAGCAGCAGTAGTTGCTCTGGTGTATACAGCTTCCTACAGCGGAACAAAACTCCAAGCTTCTGGGATGCCGTTTTAGCAATTGATTTTAATGAAATTTTGACACAGTATTACTCCCGCGGTGAGGATGGAAAACGCGTATGTTTTGGAAAAATCGGAACAGTGGTGGCGCAGCAAAAATATATAAACTAAAAATATAAAAACAGCTCAAACTTTGTTTTTAGGCGTTTTAGGGGTTTCTGATCATTTTCTACGTTCTTTTTTGGGTGAGGGTGAATTTGGGGTGGTAGCGGCATATTACACTTTTTTAGGTCCATCCGAACATTGGCTTGCCTACTACAGAAACCAATTTTGTGATCTGTACATACGAGCTTTGCTTTATTTCGTCTTATGTATATTGCGTAAAGCGAAAATAATTGAATTGATTTTAATAAAATTTTGACACAGAATTTATTACCGCGTCGAGAATGGAAAACGACTCTGTTTTCAAACACCGTGTCAGTGGCGGCGGAGCAATAATCAAAAAACCAGAAACATAAAATTAGTTCAAACCTCGCTTTTAGATGGGTTGGAGGCTCTTGATCGTTTCGCATCGTCCAGTTGAAGCATGCAGACTGTGACGTCCTAGTTCCAAAGGAGGGAGTCGCAAGAAACTATTTACGAGCGTTTTTTGTGCTGGATGTTGTTTTTCCGGGCGGATGGGCGATAATTTAGTTGCAAGAGGTTTTTAGACTATAACTTCATGCAATGGGAAATAATAAAATCGTATCATCATTATGTGCGGGAAGTACTGAGTCAATCAACTTGACTCCATTATTTTGATATCGTGATTGGTTGCTAAATTACAGGCATTTATAGAATGTATGATTTTGCATTGCGAGTCTTTTGCACGTTAAAAAACTTTTTTGAGAAAATCGAAAACAACTGTCATTCATTAAGGTCTTAGGTATCGCCTTCTGAAGTATTATATATGAGTTATGCGAGAAATTGTGAGTCCGTGTTTTACATGGCAAATACAAACGTATAAATGTGTCTACCCCGGCCCCTTGAGTTTCAAAAGAAGGTGCGTGCAGTTAAAGATTAAACCATGCACCCTCGTATATCCAATCGACTCACGCGGATAGAGCTTTACGATACAAATGAGACTATCTTCTGCTACTAAATGCTTTCAAAACATGCTCATTACTCACTACGATAAAACTGTTGGCACAGTGCCGGAAAAATACTAGCATGTACAGTATTATGTGGGTTGATCCTGTGTCGTGTTGTTATCCACAACCTCAAGAAAATGGTGAAAAATCCAACGGCTCCGGACCCACACAAATGTTTGTTTTACATAAAAGTAAATATGTACATATGCTGTGTAAGGAATTTCAGACTTGTTAGCGACTAAAAATAACTGGATGATGTTAGACGAAGAAAAATAAATAACTGAGGATGTGTGGGAAATTTCGATCGCCTACGGCTATCGTTATGACGGACTAAAAAGACTTTCGATTCTTTTATGGTATAAAAATATTACAAACATACACACATAAAAATAATTTCTTAGATGGAGCACAGGTGTTTTAATTCAAGTATACCATAACTTCCTATACGCGCAAAGCTATGCTAATCTAAAGTGAGAATACGATATCTTTGACCATATAAGGGTTAGACTGAGAAAATATCTTCAATGCAAAACTGGGAAATTCTTGAAAGTAAGAATACCAAAACCATAAATCAAGCATATCGTAATCTTGACCGAAGCATTTCATAATCTTGACTGAAGCATTTCATAATCTTAACTGGCGCATTTCATAAACTTGACGCAAGTAGCTCAACTTTATTCTAAAATTGTGATATTCCTGGATGAGGAATCTAGTAGAATTGATTTGAGCGTTTGATAACTTTGATGAGCTGTTACCAAAGCCACTGTTGTTTCATTCTAAGAATTGTATTGTATTGAAGCAAGCATTCAAACTCTTCTATGAGCATGTAGAAATGTTTCTCATCTATGTCGTTATCTGCAAGACATACACATGTAGAAGCCAATTCAATGTTGGATGGAGATGTGTGCAGAGTTTTCAAATATTTGTTAATCAGTCAGTGCTTGTTTAGCGATGGGTACACTGGAGAAATAATTCTGCAGAACTTCTTGAATCACATTTACTATACTTGGTACTTACCTAGGAACACCTGAGTCAGGTCTTGGCATTCCCATTTTTTTAATAGCTCATTCATGGTTGGATAGATCCAGTGATAAGGAAGCTGATGGGAACTGGGACGCGACTCAAATGGCGGTGGACCAGCACTACCGGCAGATTCAATGACTGATGGTTGACGGTGGTATCACGGGTATCACGTGGCAATGGCAATTTATTTAACAGTTTGACTAGATACTATTATGTGCTATTATGCAGGATCGAGGGTGCAGGTATTACGCTACAGACGTCAAATAAATGATTTACTTGATACGAGTATAGGGTGTGCTTGTAAAACAGATACCAAGATTATCATATTGTATATGAAAGTTCGCATTTGCAAGCTGTCTATATTCTTGATAGTAGTAAAAGGGACACCGGTGGAAAAAATGATAATCTTGATATACAATTATGAAATACTTGTTATTAAATTATTATAATCTTGGTTGCAAAGAAAATTATATTTTCTTTCGGAGCATATTTCCTTAAAATAAATATATAAATCAAAAATATATTATTCTTGATACAAATTTTCTATAATTTTCTCATCAAATATTCTTTCTTAGGTTGAGAACAGATATTCTTGTTGTGAGTATGTATTCACAAGAATATCACAATTCTTGACTTGAGTATTTCTTTTTATGTGTGTACCTACCATCCAAGAAAGATATTCTGATGGAGTATTATTCTTTAGCAGAATCAGTACTCAGGTACTGAATTACAATCTGGGGAAGAACTTTTGAGACAATACTACCTAGCACGTTGTTGGACACAACGGCTATAGCCGTCTGCGGGGAGTGATCGTGATACACCACGACGGCTATATCAGTCAGAAAGTGATCTGCTTGTTACGGCAGAACAGCGACGACCGTCAGAATGTCGGTATACTTGCCTTGTTAAGCAATGTTAGTGCCGTAGCGTGAAGCTCGTCATTTCTGAAATTGCCAAATTCTAACCCACCATACGCTATCCCAACTATTCATGTTTTAAGGTGCATGGGTAAAACGGCACGACGGCTATAACCGTCCATAACCTCCCATGTGATGCATTGACCACGTGTAAAGCTGCCATATTGCAAGTGTGTTTTTGTTAGACTTTCATGTTTTCAATCTTGATGGCAGGTAGGTAACCAGATATTTTCATCCTAAACAGATATTCGTCGTCCACCTATGATACATACGTGTGAGACATTTTCCAGAGAAGCTGCCCCTACCAGAGGATCATAAAATAAAATCATATTTTCTTAGATGCAAACAATGTTTCAAGTCTGGAAAACGCAAAGAAACTAGCTATAGATGCAAGGGTTGTGAAAATAAACCTGCTTTGTGTGGAGACTGCTTTGAAGAGTGGCGTCAAACATAAATTTGTGCCTAAATTCTGTTTTGTTCGGGGATACCTCTGTTTGCTAATAAATTTGACTTTTTGTTTTTATACCGTCTATATTCTGAGAGATGCGCTTTTGTTTATAAATTTGATACAATAAAATGTAGTTTTTGTTTTAGCTTTTGTCTCGAAAATTGTCCTTTTCTTCCCACAAGATGTGTTTTACGATTACACTGATCAGGCGGCTATAGCCGTGGTTGCTATTCTAGAACATAAAGTCTGCTGTGATATGACACGATGGATATAGCCGTCTTTTTTATTGTCACCAAAAACCTCAAAAATGAAAAAAAGAGTCAAAAATGAATACCCCTAAAATATTTTGATAACGCAAATCATGTTACAAACGCAAAAAAATAGGAATGTTTTGAGGTGCCATATTACGAAGCCTCCCGGCCAGCAGAGTGTCCAACAATGTGTTAATTTACAAACCACCCAAAACGCTTTATTAAGAATAATATTTTGTAAAAACAAATTATCTCCCGACTAATTTGTTGTACCAAGAGACAAAGGTATTTATTATAAGAGCCAAACTAGACGAGCGAACTTTCCGCGGCGTATTTCACGCGGCGAGAGTTCCGTTGGAATTGGTAGCAAACAGAAAGCGTATTTTCCGTTGAGTAGGTACAATCAGTTACAAAATGGACAACAATGTGCTACGTTGCGCTGCTGTTCGTACATAACCATGGCCAATTCTTCCCACATTTTTGCCTTAACATCCCTATTGCTATAGCTGTTTTTCAATTTCATCAATAAAAACTTCCGTGTGAAACATTTTTCTTCGACTGTACCGTTTTAAAACAACTTGAAATTTGCTTCTAAAATTATCCAATTTTGAGACCCTATACCAAAATTTTGGGTAAGCCGTCACTTTCTATGGCTAATCATGATGCAAAAGCATATTATTCCCATAACACATAGCAAAAATTAAAAATCCAATGACAAGTTTTTGCCAAACAGTTTGCTAAAACTTGGTACTCTTGGAGATCCATTATGCTTTTAGGGCTTAAAATCAATTTTATTGCCTGTGTTTACCACATTTTCAACTAGTTTATGGTACTAATGGATAACTACACAGATGGACATGTTTTTACCGTAAAGTGCACGGTAAATTATTCAGTGACTTTTTAAAGTAAATCCATCTTTCGTAACGCTTTTTAAGTCACTTTTCAACACATGATCATTTACACACCATCTCAGTGTTTGATACATGATCACTAACTTTATTGGAAATTGAACTACCACCACCCCAAATATCTGTATCGAATTACCAGTCACCCTGTATAACTCATTCCCGGTATGGAATAAACAGAAAAAACACTATCTAAATTATGTCTTCGAGTCAAACAGTTTATTCCTAACAAACCTTCCATGCTTCATTTCTTTTAATCATTATCAAATTAAGCGCAAAATTTTGTATACTCGTACATAGGGTACGCAAAATGCCATAAATTAGATTAAATAAGCAATAATCAAACTTCTAAACTAGTTATCGCTGCTACTCTCATATTTATGTAAATTAACCGAAATTCGATAGAGTAAAATGACCTGCAAGGTCAACGGCCATAGCTTGTCCGATATAATTCAGTGCAGTGTAAGTGTACCCTTAGGGCATTTGTTACAAATTTTGACTGTCGATTAAACCATTATAATTTTACATTGTCATAAAGACAAAATTTATGGGTGAGGCTTATTGATCGTTCGGTGTGTGGTAGATGGAGTATTTGTAGCAATAGAATAAAAATTCCAAAAAATATTGGGACAAGTAGTTTCACAACCACACAGGATAGTATGTATTTCAGATTTAGGCATACTTACACAAAAAAGTATGCTGTACATAGAGTCGATAAATCAATTTTACGAATTCTTAGAATGAGTTTTCATGATGGAGATATAAAGCAATAATCATATGCCAGAATATATCTTCCTTTAAGGGTCTAGGGTATAGCGCGCGAAATTGAGAATCCAAGAAAAGACGTGTTAGCGAGGAAGCGTGGCCACCTGTTCCCTTTCTCCAGTGTGTGTGTCTAAGATGAGGGCAGATAAGTCCAAAAATCCAAAGGTAAGGTCAAAAGGTCCAAAGGTAAGGTCCAAAGGTCACCATAAAAATGAATTTCGCATTTCCAAACTCCTGACGTTACCTTTAAACTTACAGTAATGACTCAAAGAGCAAATTGAAGAAGAAAGCTTGCGCTTGTGCAACTATTTAGCCTTTTTTCGGTATCGTGCTTGGTTGTTAAATTACAGGCATTTATAAAATGTATGATTTTGCATTGCGAGTTTTTTTGCACATTAAAAAACTTTTTTGAGAAAGTCGAAAATAGTTGTCATTCATTAAGGTCTTAACTATCGCCTACTGAAATATGAAATATTATATATGTAGTTTGAAAATAGAGTGAGATATGTGTGAAATTGTGAGTCCGTGTTTTACATGGCAAATACGTATGTATAAATGTGTGTATCCAGGCCCCTTAATGATACGATTTTATAACATACAAAACGAGATATGGAAGATTTATTTTTAATATGCATTTGGTTTTAGTCCAATCATTACGTCGTGAAAAAAGCATTTTGATAGCAAAAGATAGGAAAGAAATGAAATTTGTTGAAATTGTAGACATTGCTTCCCTGAACCTATACCTAAGTTAATTAAAGAGTAGCAATTTCATTCATTCATCCAAAACCAATCACAGACGACGTCGTTTCGCTTTTATTAAGGCTCGTCAGTGTTATTTAGGTCTCAGACGAATAAATAAAATTGCCTGTTAGTGCCTAGCTGGAAAAACTCGTACTAGTCCAGAATTAGTAATATACTGATAAGATTTGTAGTTGAGAGCAACATATTGTTTCCTGTTATGAAGATAATTTCCGATGAACAATAAAGCTGATGTGTGAAACCCAAAATGAAAGAGCTTATTTAAAAGGATGCCATGATCAAGTCGGTCGAACGCTGTGTAAGCAACATCACGTTGACCTTGCTTATCGACAGCTAGTAGACAGCTAGACAGCTATACAGCTAGTAGACAGCTAGACAGCTAGTAGACAGCTAGACAGCTAGACAGCTAGACAGCTATACAGCTAGTAGACAGCTAGACAGCTAGTAGACAGCTAGTAGACAGCTAGTAGACAGATAGACAGCTAGTAGACAGCTAAACAGCTAGTTTTTTTTTTTATGGGGGCGTAGCTGGTGCACGCACCAGACAAGAGGTCCCTGGTGAAAAGCCCCTTCCCCGGAATCGTCGTGGAGACATAACGTCAGTTGGGGGCTGTCTTCTCTTCATTCTTCGATCTTCTTGCTTCACGCCCTACGTCTCCCCTCCTCCACCTGAGTGGAGATTAGGAGTTCAGGCTTTCATTGCCATGGTGTTCATCTGTTCTTCGCTGTCCCGGTCTTCGCTCCTCGCTCTCTTTGGCAGAGAGGATTTTCCGTACCATTTCATGTACGACCTTCCAGGCCTCTACACTGGATATCATCAGCGGTATGATTGTCTCTGGGGTCAAGCCTGCTACTATGGGTCCAGCACTCTCTCTATATTGGTTCCATCTACTGCACGTGAAGAGCGCGTGCTCAGGTGTGTCCTCGTCGCTACAGTGTAGGCATCTGGAGTCTTCTATTTTTCCTATCCTCCTTCTGTAGACTCTAAATGGGCCATGGCCAGACAATACCTGCGTCAGGAAGTAGCAAGTCTTCCGGTGCTTACACTCGACCCATTCTTTTATAGAGGGGATCAGCCGTTTGGTCCACTGCGCGACGTCGGTCGTGGCATCCCAAAGTTGCTGCCATACCTGCATTGTCTGTTCTCTGACGAAGGCACGGCTCTCCGAGATTTCCTCGTTTGCGGTATACAGGTACCTCCGCTCCTCTGCCAGCAGGTGTAAGGGTGGCGTTGCAGTAATGACCTGGAGCGCCTTGTTTGAGATAGTGCGATAGGCACTTGCCACTCGCAACAGCGTCTTTCTTTGTGCACGATCCAAAGTCTGCCTGTGTTTCTCTCTCCTCAGTGCACGATACCATACTGGTGCTCCGTATAGTATCGTAGACTGTACCACATTATGCAACAGTTGGCGTTTGCTGCTGCTAGGTCCACCCACGTTTGGCATTAGCCGGGATAGCGTGGCCGCCTTCTTTTGCGCCTTCTCTGTGGCCCTCTTAAGATGCTCTCCAAAGCATACTTCGCTGTCTATGGCTATCCCCAGATAGACCAACAACTTGTTTGGTTTAAACGTCACTCCTTTGATGTTGAAGGTCACGAGCGCCCTTTTCCGTCGCGACCCCCTCAAGATGACTGCTTCTGTCTTCTCTGGTGCCAATTCAAGGTGGTGGTCCTGCATCCACTTATCGATTTTCCCGAGTGCGTCATTCGCCTTTCGCATCAATTCGTTTTCATCGTTGGCACACACCACAAGCGCCAAGTCGTCTGCAAAGCCCACCGTCGTTGTCTTCCTAGGGAGAGCCAGTCTTAGCACTCCATCGTATAAAATGTTCCACAGTAGTGGGCCCAGCGCGGACCCCTGTGGTACACCCGTAGTGCTTTCTAGTAGCTGCTTTGCAATTAATATGCTTCTATCTTTGAAATAGCTACTAATCAGGTTGGTCAGGTAACTCTGGACCCCTCTACCTCTTAACTCCTGCATGATAATGGCCCACGAAGCTGTATTGAAGGCGTTGCGTACATCCAATGTTATCAGTACGCACCATTTGTCATTAGAGTGTTCGACTATTCCTAACACTCTTTCGACGGCATCTATAGTCGATTTTCCGCGTCGGAAGCCGAACTGGTTCACCGATAGACTCCCTAGTCTTTCCACTTCAAGCTCCAGTCTCTCGCGTATCATTGCTTCGTACAGCTTGCCTATGGTATTCAGGAGACAGATAGGCCTATAAGATGACGCCAAATCTGGTGGCTTGCCCCCTTTGGTAATCAACACAACTCTGGCCCTTTTCCAGGCTGGCGGAAACGTTTGGGTTTTCAGCAGGCGATTTAGCATGCCTAACAAAAGTTGTGGTGCTATTGATACAGCTTCTTTTAGCAGGTCCGGCGTAACTTTATCTAGGCCCGGCGCCTTACCACTTTTCAGCCTATTTCCGGCTTCTTGCAGCTCCTCGATGGTGAAAGGCATACAGTCCTTGTCTACGGGTTCCTCCGGCCAACTGTCCTGGCGGCTAGGAAAGAGCTCACGTACAATTTGAATCTTCCTGTCAGGTTCCATTTCATAAGTCGGTGTCACCCCTGTGAGTTTCTTGGTCACTATGCGGTAGCCTTCTCCCCAGATGTCGTTTTCCAGCTCACCGCATAGTTCGTTCCACCGCTGTTTCTTGGCAGCTATTATTAGGAGTCGTAGTTGCTTTTTATTACCGGCGTATGCATCGTGCAGGGACATTAGTTCTGATTCGGATCTCCTTCCGGCACGTCTTGCTCGTTGCAAAGCTCGCCTATTGGAAATACACCTATTTCGTGTCTCCTCTATGTCGGTCGTCCACCAGTAAGGGACCTTGGCTATCCTTGATCTTCTTTTAGCAGTGCATTCCTTAATGACCCTCTCCATAATTCCGCCGTACTGGTCAACCGTGAGTTCATCGGTCTCCACTTCTTCCAGTTTGTTTGTCAGCATGTTCCTCGCCTTCGCCATGTCTATGAAGGGCGTGAGACGTTCACTAACTGGCCTTTTACATTTAGTTTTGGTTCTTATCTCAAAGTAGATGTACCGATGATCACTCATTGACTCCGTTTCTAGGACTTTCCAGTTGTCTATTTCCCTGGCAGCACTTTGAGTTGCGAACGTGACATCGATATAGGAACAGCTATTTTTCCTACAGAATGTTGGCTGAAATCCATCATTAATGACAACCATGTTGCTGGCAGCTAACCATTCACAGATGACCGCGCCCCTTCTGTCCGTGGTTGGAGAGCCCCAGTCAACGGCTTTTGCATTTAGATCGCCTAGGAGTATGGCTTCCTTTCCTTGCGCTAGTAGAACCTCCCATAGTGACTCTATATACTTCTCAAACTCTGTAAATGATATATTTGGTGAGCAGTAGCAGCAGTAGATTGCCATCTCCTTTAGTTGGATACACAGAAACCCAGATCCTTTACGAATAGATGTAACAGAAATTTGCTTGTTGCGAATATACACAGCCACATCATAGTTGTCGTCTGTGTGCCACATAGATTTGGTGCTTAGTTTCCTGTTTGGTTCTGATGTTATAAGGATATCTGCGTCTCTTTGCATCATCGTCGCATAGGCCATGGCATGCGCCGATCGTGATCTGTTTAGATTAATTTGAAGGACTTTGATCATTTTCCGGCGTGACTTGTGCCTTACTTGCTACGCCTTCCGCTACAGATGCCCTCCTTCGTCTGGCTTCCTTCTGCCGGTCTCTAAAAGTGCGCCCGAAAGTCTGACATGCATACGAGGCTGCTCTATGTCCAGCCTGGTCACATATAGGGCAGTAGGCTTCATCCGTGCAATCTACCTTTTTGTGGCCTTCTTTGCCACAGTTTAGGCAGCGGTTTGACCTATCGGGCCCCTTACACCTGCTGGCCGCGTGTCCCGTCTCCCAGCATTTGCTGCATTTTTGCACGTTGATCCTCTCTTCCACCCCGCATTTTACTAAGCCTATCTTAACTCTACCTATATCTAACAGCCTTTCCGCAGCTTCTTTCGAGGCTATAACAGTTGCTACTTGGTTCCCACTTTTAGTAGGTCTAAGAGGCTTCACCGTTATCTCCTGTTCCCTATTTGGTATAGCCTTCCGTATGGCGTCTTCCACATCTTTGGCTGATGTCACTCCGTCCATGCCACGTATGTGCAGAGTAACTCGGCCTCCACCTCTCGCGGAAATGCCCGGTACATCAAGCTTGCTAATGGCCTCTTTTAGCTGCTGAGCGCCTCCGTCTTCTTTAGGAAGCGTAAGCAGTAGCTCCCCTTTTTTTGTCTGTCTAACTCTATTTATTGTTACACCTAAGTTATCTATATTTACATTCTCCTTTACCTTCGTCAGGAGTTGCGCATAGCTCAAGCCTTCCGCCGCGACAATAACCGCCTCCGTCTTCCGATCCCTAGTGGTGGCAGCCCTATTCCTTTCTCCCTCTTTGGTATCTTCTGTCTCTTTGACAGCCTTCTTTGGGGGTACATACAGCAGGACGCCGATTTCTGTCTTTGCAAAGACGAACTCTAGTAGTTTCTTGAGACGTTCTTTACGCGCCATGTCCGGTGCAGGAACAGCAATGCAAGAGCGGTTTTCCTGACTTAGGATTTCTCTCAGCCTCATAACGTTCGCAAACGTTGCAGCTTCCTCTTCTTCAAGTATGACCTTGAAGACATAATTCTTATTTTGTGCTACAGGGCCTCTGCATTTGGCTACGCTGGTCTCGTACTTCAAGTATGAGAAGCCTTCATTTGTGCATCCATCAACGCCGAGATGTTCTATTTCGGGGTATCTCATCCACAAGAACCTGTTTATACCGCTGTCGTACGTTTGCTTGGCATCCGTGCATAGCAGCAGATCTCTGTCTTTGGTCGCATCCCAAACAGGGTTTCCCTCGACCTCTTTCACCTTGGCATAGGTGATTTCTGGCCAAGGTTTCTCTGCTATTTTCCTGAAGGATTCAAAGTCGCAGTCGCTGCTACTTTGTATGGCCGCCTTGATTTCTTCAGCCTCTTCCTCCAAGCTTTTCTTACTTCTGTACCAAACGCCAACTGTTTGTGTGCTGGTACTTGTCGTAGTGACCTTCGTGGTCTCCTCCGTGGTTTGAGAGGCTTGGTGCGCTTTTTCAGATGGTGTTTTTTCTAAGCCTGCTGTCGGATCTGTCTCCGCAAGTTTATCCACCAGCCTACCAACTTCCTCAATACCTCTCTTGATAGAAGATTTGGTATTTACATTGATCCTGATCTCGGCCTTTAAGCCTTCTATTTTCTCGATCAGTTTCTTAATGATCGGAGAATGTTTCTCGACTGCTTTGCCAGCCGTCACCTCTGCTCTTTTGCGCTTAGCAGGATTTCCTTCCGACCACGGTGGGCATGTCAGATCTACCTCGGACACAGAAAATGATCTGCCTCTAGGTGGACTTCTTTGTATGCTATCCCTTCTCGCAAAGGGGTTTATATCTTTACCGCCTAGCGGGTTCTGTCTTCCAGCTTCACTGGCCTGGTTACTCGCCATCTCATCTAAATTTTTGTTAAAATGGTTCATATTTGGTCCCACGAGTAGCTAGGGAAAATACAGTCAACCGACGCAGAGCCCCGCTTGCGCCGGCAAGGCATCCTTACTCTGAGAGGTCGCCAGGTATCTCAGAGGCTCCGTTAGAGACGGTACTCCCCTACCGCCACGCACTCCTCGGCACGGGTCGCCTGACACCTTGAGTTGGGTTCCTGCCCCCCCCCCCCTAGACGCAGTAGCCACATAGGTGACTATCTGGGTCATTGTAGAATGGTGTACGATACCATAAAACAACGACCCAGTGAAGACATAGCCGCATCCCTTCTATGTCTTGCCTACTTGGTCCACGAGTGCCGGAGCACAACTATGCACGCGCATGCGCACATAGCCCCCCATCAGCCATAGGGACGCACCGGGTTGGAGTTAGGCTCTCCTAGGTTTGTCTGTCTTGCCCAGGGTGTGATAGGCCTCCTAGTAACACAAGGGGTTCAGAGGCCATCCCCGGGGAAGCTGAGACTCCCCTCCTGGAGCTAAACAGCTAGTAGACAGCTAGACAGCTAGACAGCTAGTAGACAGCTAGTAGACAGCTAGTAGACAGCTAGTAGACAGCTAGTAGACAGCTAGTAGACAGCTAGTAGACAGCTAGTAGACAGCTAGTAGACAGCTAGACAGCTAGTAGACAGCTAGACAGCTAAACAGCTAGTAGACAGCTAGACAGCTAGTAGACAGCTAGACAGCTATACAGCTAGTAGACAGCTAGACAGCTAAACAGCTAGTAGACAGCTAGACAGCTAGTAGACAGCTAGACAGCTATACAGCTAGTAGACAGCTAGACAGCTAGTAGACAGCTAGACAGCTAGTAGACAGCTAGACAGCTAAACAGCTAGTAGACAGCTAGACAGCTAGTAGACAGCTAGTAGACAGCTAGTAGACAGCTAGTAGACAGCTAGACAGCTAGTAGACAGCTAGACAGCTAAACAGCTAGTAGACAGCTAGACAGCTAGTAGACAGCTAGACAGCTATACAGCTAGTAGACAGCTAGACAGCTAGTAGACAGCTAGTAGACAGCTAGTAGACAGCTAGTAGACAGCTAGTAGACAGCTAGACAGCTAGTAGACAGCTAGACAGCTAGTAGACAGCTAGTAGACAGCTAGTAGACAGATAGACAGCTAGTAGACAGCTAAACAGCTAGTAGACAGCTAGACAGCTAGTAGATAGCTAGACAGCTAGTAGACAGCTAGACAGCTAGTAGACAGCTAGACAGATAGACAGCTAGTAGACAGCTAGACAGCTAGTAGACAGCTAGGCAGCTGGTACACAGCTAGTAGACAGCTAGATAGCTAGTAGACAGCTAGTAGACAGCCAGACAGCTAGCAGACAGCTAGACAGCTAGTAGACAGCTAGACAGCTCCTTCTGGACTCTGGTCAAACAAATAGAGGGTAACTTCTCGAGGAGTAGCTTCCCACCGATCACATGTGCGGATGGAACAGTAGCAACTGCTTCCAAGGACAAGGCCGAAATATTTGCCAAGACATTTGCAGCAAACTCCACTGTAAAAGTCCCATCCAGTGCCCAGTTACCATCCATACGGAGAGTACCTCAAGCCATGAGCGAAATCACGTTCAGAACAAAAATAGTTCGGGAGGTGGTGCAGTCACTTGACATTAATAAGGCGAATGGGCCCGACATTATCCCCTCCATTGTTGTCAAGAAGTGTGCACCGGAGCTCACTCCCATATTTACCCGCCTCTTTCGGATGTCTTACGATTCCGGCATTTTCCCAAAAGACTGGAAAACAGCTTGCATCTAGCCGGTGCCAAAAAAGGGATCCAAAACCGATCCGACCAACTACAGACCTATAGCTCTGCTTTCTGTAATCAGTAAAGTGATGGAGAGATACGTCAACCAAGAGCTCATTAAATACCTAGAGCTCCATCACTTAATCAACGATAGACAATATGGATTCCGACACCAAAGATCCACTGGAGATATCCTGGCTTACGTCACACATGTGTGGAGCAAACTCATCCAGTCATTTGACGAGGCTCACGTCGTTGTTCTCGATATTTCAAAGGCATTCGATTAACTGTGGCATGCAGCTCTCCTAAACAAGCTCCCGTCTTATGGTCTCCCTGTTAAGCTTTGCGGTTAGCTCGCAGACTTCCTCTCAGGTCGGAAAATCTCTGTCGTGGTAGACGGCTTTTCCTCTTCTTTCCATAGCATCAATGCCGGGGTTCCGCAGGGATCGGTATTGGCTCCGACATTGTTTCTGCTTCACATTAATGATCTACTCTCTAGCACTGCAAACCCAATCCGCAGTTTTGCGGATGACAGTACGCTGCATGCATGAGCAATAGACCGATCTCTGTGGTCGAGCCGGAACGCAGAAGACTGGCAGTGGCAGCTTCACTTTCAAAGGATCTCGATACCATTACCGCTTGGGGGCTTAAGAATATGGTCAAATTTAATGCCTCCAAGACCCGGTATTGTACGCTATCAAACAAGAAGTGCACAAGCCAACACAAGGTTCTAATGAACAACCAGGCTCTGCCAAGGAGTCACTCATTCAAGCTGTTAGGAGTCAACATTACAGAAAATCTGATCTGGCACGAACACGTCGCGTCAATTGCAACAGCTGCTGGTAAAAAGCTTGGGTACCTATTTAGAGCCAGAAAGTATTTCTCACCATGTAACTTCCTCACGCTATATAAAGCCCAGATAAGACCTTGCCTGGAGTATTGCTCTCATGTCTGAGGAGCTGCTGCCCCTACTATCCTGTCTATACTAGATGCCGTCCAGAGAAGGGCAATTCGACTAATTGGCGATCCGGCCTTAACGCGCCACCTTTAGTCACTTTCTCGCCGGCGTGTTGTTGGTGACCTCTCACTCTTCTACCGATATTCCAACGGAATCTGCTCCTCTGAGCTATCCTCTATCGTTCCGCCGCTCACTGCTTCTATCAGATGTACCCGTGCGACCGCTGAATCTCATCCTAAGACGGTCGTTCTTCATACATCAAGAACTGAGCGGTACAACCGCACATTTATTCCCAGGGTGTCTAAGGCTGTGAATGGCCTGCCAGAAGATGTATTTATTGGGCCTGCGGGTATTGGCCCATTCAAATCTCGCGTTAACAAACTTACCCTAACATAACCCTTTCACAGCAGCCGCGGTACTCTGGTATTTAGGCTATGCCTGCGCGGTCTGCTCAGTTATAAAAAAAGCTAGTAGACAACTAGACAACTATACTGTATTCACAGCCAAGCTAGACCAAATGAAAACAAGCCCGCGTGCGTGATCGGCTCGTGTCGGTGGGGTCCCTAATAGTCCAGTACGTTATGTGTAAATTGTGTGTTATAATCTGGCAAGTCAAAATCTCCAAGGCTGTTTGGAAAGTAGATCCAAGTATGCAATGTCAAGTGTTCATTGCCAAATGATCATTTCAAACTGGCAACTGGCTACTTTTGAGTTGAAATGGGCTCATAGGTCAACTCTTTTAAATAGTCATATAAAAGTTCATAATTGCACTGGACTATAGCTGGCGCGTTCGCAGACGTTGGCGGACAGTAACCACGCGAATGCTGCATGCGACTGTTTATTTGGAGTCTTTCTTGGGATTGAATATACTGTAGACAGCTAGTAGAGAGCTAGACAGCTAGACAGCTAGTAGACAGCTAGACAGCTAGTAGACAGAGTAGACAGCTAGTCAGCTAGACTGCTAGACAGCTAGACAGCTAGACAGCTAGTAGACAGCTAGACAGATAGTAGACAGCTAGACAGCTAGACAGCTAGTAGACATCTAGTAGACAGCTAGACAGCTAGTAGACAGCTAGTCAGCTAGGCCGCTAGACAGCTAGACAGCTAGACAGCTAGTAGACAGCTAGACAGCTAGTCAGCTAGACCGCTAGACAGCTAGACAGCTAGACAGCTAGACAGCTAGACAGCTAGACAGCTAGTAGACAGCTAGGCAGCTAGACCGCTAGACAGCTAGACAGCTAGTCAGCTAGTAGACAGCTAGACAGCTAGCAACAGCAAACTGAGTAAACATTGCAAAATTAGTCGCTGTGGAACGCTTAGCGAGAAATCCATGCTGAAAGGGGGACAAAGATTTATAAATTACCGAATAAATTCTATTCTATAATACTACCTCTAACAATTGTGAAAAATTACACAGTATAGTTATGGCCCTGTAATTTCTTGTATCACAATGTTCCCCCCGACATAAAAATAGGAGTTACTTAAGAATTTCCCCAAACATTAGTAGAAATGTGACTGGTTACAGAGAGATCGAGCATTTTTAATAACTGCTTAACTAAAATGGGAATACAGTCTTTAACCAGGAACAATTGAAGAATTAGTGGTAGAAGTTATGGTTTAACCCTCCTACTCTCCTAACCAAGTCAAAAAATAATTAAGATGTCAAACATTTGAGTTGCTGTGATGGGTTTCTCTACCGAACAAACTGTCAAGGAAATCTGAGGATGCCAACCACTCATGTTGGCGAAATGTCAAGCAGCGAAGCGACGCCAAAGCGGAGAGTGTCAATTCCGACCGAACAGTCCAAGAGTCAACAGTTCAAATAGATGATACACCACGTATACGCGTATCCCTCGCGTATTGGCATGGGACATCCAGCCCATTTGTTTCCATTGTGTTCGATGAATGCATCGGCCATATTCTGTACATGAGATAAAAGGCTTTTAACAAGAAAAGTCACGTAAGCCCGACCTGCGTTGCGGAACGAACATAAATATGGCTTTTGACAACTAATTTAATTTATTACAGTTCGCAACGTTCTCACCGAAATTTCCCGTTTTTAGCATGGCCGCTTTTCCTTCACGAGCTTAGCGTCATTAGTTCCAGTCATTCCTTTATTTCTGTGGATAATACCACTTTATAAATTACCCTTTATATTATAAAAATCGTGTCTCCAACCCTGTACGAAGGTTGCTAGGAGATGCGACACTCAGTGGCGGTACCACTAATTACTGTATTCTATATTGGAAGGAACATGCCAACAAAGAAGTCTCACATTGGCTTACCAACAGTGGAAATGGAGGGTCACCCCATAGACGAGTCACTTTCCGTCAAGCTTTTGGGGATCAACATCAACAACAACATGTTTTGGCACGACCACGTCGTCAGTATTGCTTAAACGGCATCCCAGAAGCTTAGAGTTTTGTTCCGCTGTAGGAAGCTGTACACACCAGAGCAACTACTGCTGCTCTACAAGGCACAGATCCGACCATCGCTGGAGTATTGCTCCCATGTATGGGGATGCGCTCCGAAGCACTTTCTGAAGCTTCTGGACACCATCCAGAAGAGAGCAATTAGACTAATCGGTACGCCTAACCTCACAAAGTGAAACACTATTGAATCTTCCTCCTTTGGATCTGGTAATTCAAGGGGAAGCTAGAAAAACTGGGTTCCGTCTCTGGAGTCAGGGTAGCTGGACTTTTTTGAATCCAGGCAAAGGACATTCGACGATTCTAGCAGAGTTGCATGAGGATAGTCCTATTTTGTTGGCGAGGAGCGATATAGTTTCTCCTGCGCATCGCTTCAATCGCAAAATTACGGTGGTGTTTTCGTCAAGGAAAGAGTGGGAGTATAGTGAAAGACAGCTCATCGAAGGAGGAGGACAGGTCTGGTATACAGACGGTTCACTCGCTAGAGAGGGCTCGGGCTCGGGAGTCTACAGACCCCATACAAGACTTTCACTTCCTCTTGGGGGGCATACCACAGCATTCCAGGCTGAGGTCTATGGGATACTTGCTTGTATAAATCGTATTCGGGAAATTGACGGGTCTAGGAGGCGGATTACTATCTGCTCTGACAGTCAGGCAGCCATCAAAGCACTGAGTGCTTGGAAAATAACGTCGGGACTGGTTCTGGAGTGCAGGAGGGCTCTTGACGAAATGTCAGCTAAACACAAGGTATCACTGATGTGGGTTTCTGGGCACGCTGGGGTAAAGTGTAACGAAATGGCGAATCATCTGGCTAGGATGGGATCTGGCAACAGTTTTGTGGGCCCGGAACCAGCCTTAGGACTATCTGCAAACTTGATTAGGAATACAACTGGAGAGTGGATCCAGAATCGACACTCCCTGAGATGGAACAACATCTCTGGTCATCTCCGTCAAGCTCGGGAACTATTAGCCCTGCTAATAATAGAGAATAGGACGATTTTGTCTCTCTCTGGATAGGAGTAACTTGAGATTGCTATTAGGCCTATTAACGGGTCACAACGCCCTCAGGCGTCACTTGTTCGTGATGAGGGTGGTCAACGACCCAACGTGCACGTGGTGTGGTGAAGAGGAAGAATCCTCGGCACACATCTTGTGTCGCTGTGAAACCCTGGGTTATCACAGGCAGACTATGCTGGGCTCAAGAACCTTGGAACCAATAGAGATAAAACGGATAGGACCTGAGAATGTACTTGCCTTTGCCAAAAGGGCAGGTCTTAGGAACTAGCGCGGATAGAGGCGCAAAAGGGCCCATCGTGTGGCCTATGCACCAGCCACATTCCGTGCTGGATAGCCTCTGGTCCTTATTCATTCATTCAACCTCACAAAGGACCTCCACAGCCTGGAACATCGAAGAAGGGTGGCTGACCTGTCCCTGTTCTACAGATTCTATCACGGAAGATGCTCGAGTGAGCTCTCCCAGGTAATAACAGCAAAGGCCGTCCGAACGAGGAACACTAGAGAAGCTCTGCGAGCTCATTCTTACCAGGTCGAGGTCCCTACTCCACGAACCAGTCTCTTCCAGGATTCCTCCTTTTGGAGAACTTCGACGCTGTGGAACGAGCTGCCGGGGAATTTGTTTCCCGCCGGCTACAACCTGCATCGTTTCAAATCTAACGTGCACTGATACATATCCTCTCGCAGCGTTTCTACAGCAACATAGGCTTTCAGCCTTTGCGGGAGGCTGACCATAAAAAAAGATCACAGCATTTGGGCCCCATTGGGCACCTCCTACAAGCTTCCAAAAATCCCTCAGAAGTGAGTGTTCGGCCATCAAAACCTAGTGAGAAAGCGGGATTCCCCTTAATATGGCCATGGAAGGCATTCCCCTAGAATGGATCCTCGTATCGATAAAGCAGGGTTCTCCTGGCCAACGCACATGTCACACGGCGTAGAACTAATAAGGCCGACTCAACGTAACATCCAATGCGCTGCGTAAAAAGTGTTTTCCTAGGATTGTCGATTATGAGTAAAAGGAAGAAATTAGCTTTGGCACTTTTAAGATGAAACTTTGCAACGAAATTTACATAAGAACCACGATTCTGCAATTCATAATAGCATTGGAAATTCTGCTAGTCAACTATTTCAAAAAAGAATTAGCGAAGTAGCATTTTAATTACTTGTCCATAGACATCTGCTTGACGACGAGGTAAAGTTTAAAGCATATTTTAAAGTTACGATGCAGCAATTCTCGTTTCTCCTCGATCTTGTGGAAGAAGATTTAAATGTGATCGTGTGAGGCTCTAAAACGGATTTGCGAATTCAGTTTCACTAGCGCCTTTCACAACACCACGCGTGCGACTGAAGGTTCTTTCCAACAGCACATTTTGTACAGTCCATTGAACCGTCAAGAGACTGTTCGGATCGTTTGTGGTGCGCTTGCGTTGATTTTGGATGGTTTCGTGACCGTACAAACAGGAAAATCTGTTGGAACGGGTCTTTCTCTTATTTCACTGGCCTCGTGTCAGTTCTGACAGCTATCAAAAAAAGACTAACCTCGATTTCATTCCAAAAGTCACCGTCAAAAGTCAAGACGCGAAGAGCTTTATTACAATTGATTGGGGCCTGAGTTTTCTGACGATGACTTGGTGTTAGTGTGGTGTTAGTCTATCAACCACAACCGAAAAATGAGGATTATTTGGGTAATTTTAGCCATGAGTAATGGTTGCCACTCACAACCAGTGTAGCTCTATATAAACAAAGAACCTGGGTTATGTTTTCCATAAAAATGACCGAATTTATCATATTATACCATGTATAACATTATTGTTTGATTCTGTTTCCATTTTTGGCTTTGGTGAAATTTCGGCCAACAAACGAGCCAGCCAAACAACAAGCAACAGCAAAAACAAAAGAAGCAAAATCAAATCATACTCAATCTCAATACTCAAGACTCATATCGCGGAAGCAAAAAAACAGAAGGCGCATAGAAATGACAATGAAACTGTGCGCCAAGCGGGCGATTTACTTTCTACTGCGCATGTCAGTACTCACAGTCCTTACTCTGGACCAAGTACCGATTTGACCGTACAGAAACCGTCCCATGAAAGGTAACGAAATCTGTTGGAACGCTTTATGGACCGTTTCATGAACGGCCACAGAACGTGTTGGAACGCATTACACGTTTTGCGTATGTCCGTGATGATACATTGTACGGTATTCAGGCCTGTTGGAAAGAACCTTGAATAGACTGCTCTCCGAGCAGTAATTCAAAATTTAATCCCGCTACGTAATTTTAGATGGTTGTGTCTTTTTATAGCGGAATAATTTAAAATAACGAAAATGAAAGTAAAAATTTGTAATTTGAAACATTAGCATTCTAAGGCTTCTCATTCTTAGCTCAATTTTTTTTTGGTCGGCCTTCCACAAAGGCTGAAAGCCTATGGCGTTGTTTCTACGCGCTTCTGCGCTGCGAGAGGATAAGTGTCGGTTCACTTTAGATTTGAAACGCTGCAGGTTGTAGCCGTCGGGATACAAATTCCCCGGCAGCTGTTTCCACAGCATCGAAGTTCTCCAAAAGAAGGAATGCTGGAGGAGACTGGTTCGGGGAGTAAGGACCCCGACCTGGTAAGAATGAGCTCGCAGAGCTTCTCTAGTGTTCCTGGTTCGGACGGCCTTTGGTGTCATTATCTGGGAGAGCTCACTCTAACATCTTCCGTGATAGAATCTGTAAAACAGGGATAGGTCAGCCACCCTCCTTCAATGTTCCAGGCTGTGTAGGTCCTTTGTGAGGTTAGGCGCATCGATTAATCTAATTGCTCTTTTCTGGATAGTGTCCAGAAGCTTAAGAGAGTCCTTCAGAGTGCATCCCCACACATGGGAGCAATACTCCAGCGATGGTCGGATCTGTGCCTTGTAGAGCAGCAGCAGTTGCTCTGGTGTATACAACTTTCTACAGCGGAACAAAACTCCAAGCTTCTGGGATGCCGTTTTAGCAATACTGACGACTTGGTCGTGCCAGGACATGTTATTACTTATGTTGATCCCCAAAAGCTTGACGGAAGATGATTCGACTATGGGGTGGCCCTCCATTTCCACGGTTGGTAAGCCATCGTGAGACTTCTTTGTAAGTGTTGTTGCCTGAGTTTTTTGTACGTTGAACTGTACTTTATTTGCTAATCCCCACTCGACAATTGTTTTGATATCTGTGTTGATCTGTGAGGCATGCTGCTGTCGCCGACGTACCGTCTCCTAGGATGATAGTGGCTTGCCTGGTTCCATGCACGACACTAACGTACTGTCATCTGCGAAGCTGTAGATTGGATTGGAGAACACCGGCGTTTATTGAAAATGCGCCTGATGAACAGCCCTCGACTACAACGAACAGAGATCGGTCGTTCAAAAAGCTATTCAGCCACTGGCGCAGGCCAGGTGGTAGTTCATAAGCAGCAAGCTTGACCAGAAGTCCCTCATGCCACACTCTGTCAAAAGCTTTCGATATGTCAAGTGCAACAACACGGGATTCGCCATGATTTTCTATTGCTCTGTTCCACAAGTGAGTGACATAGGTAAGGAGGTCACCTGTAGACCTGTGCTTACGGAAGCCATACTGGCGATCATTTATGATGTTATTGTTGTCCAGGTATTTCAGGAGCTGTGTGTTAATGACAGTCTCCATAACCTTAGACATGATGCTGAGAAGAGCCACAGGTCTATAATTGGTGGGATCAGTTTTTTTGCCTTTCTTAGGGATGGGTTGCCAATCTTCCACGAAGCGGGAAACACGCCTCATTGATACGAAAGTTTGAAGAGCTTGCAAAGAATAGGTGCAAGCTCAGCGGCACAGCGTTTAAGGACAATGGCTGGAACTTGGTCAGGACCAGTAGCTTTATTCGTGTTCAGTTTTTGGAGGATGTTTCTTCTCGATGTTGAAATTTGACCTCTGCCATTCTCGAGTTCACGCTTATGGTGGTGTTCGGAGTACTATCTTGAAAGTCTACAGTAGAATTGGCTGCGAAGAGCTTCCCTAAGATGTCTGCTTTTTCTTTAGGAGCCGAAGCGATTGACTTGTCCTCTCTAGTCAGGGGTGGTATTGACGAACAGGAAAAGTTCTGACTTACAGCCTTAGCTACAGACCAGAATGTTCTGGATGAACTAGGACATGAGAGGAGTATGTCCTTAATTTTTTGGTTGTGTTCCTCATTGCCGCTGTCAATCACGCGTTTACAATGATTTCTGGCGTCGATAAAACTGCGGTGGCTCTCAGCATTTGGATTTTTCCTCCATTCTCTGTAATGCTGGTTTTTAGAGGTAACTGCATCTCTGCAACGCTGATTGAACCATGGATTGTTTTTGGAGGGATGCTTGATGACATGAGGAATATAGGCTTCCATGCCGGATATTAATACCTCTGTTATTTCTTGGGCGCAAGCTGATGGGTCTCGTGACTTGAAGCAGACGTCGTTCCAGGGAAAGGACTGGTAGTATTCCCTACGTAATTTTAGATGGTTGTGTCATTTTGTAGCGGAATAATTAAAAAAAAAACGAAAATAAAAGTAAAAACTTGACTAAAACACTAGCGTTCTAAGGCTTCACATTCTTATCTCAATGTTCAGCTCTATCACCTGTCAGGCTTTGTCGGTCGAATATGCGAACACCCTGTATACAGTCGCTATCATAAGACTAACCTCTATCAGCAAAAAGCGGTGAACGTGTCACAAAGCTTCATGCCGTTAAATCTTGATTAGGTAATATATGTTATCTGACAAAAAGAACTCATTGTTTAAATTTGTGACCATTTAACGCACAACACCTAAATGGAAAATCGATGGATATTCCATTAGAAGATAGCAGCTGACAGATATTCTAGTCCCGACTGCATAGATCAACTAATGTATGTATATATGTATACATTTAATAATATCGCCTTTGGCATGAGAAACGCGTTGTAAATAATTCAAGATTGATTGTAGTTTGGGATATTTGAAATCTGAACTCGCAATGATGCATCTTGTAGTTAAAAGCTTTACTAAGAAGATATATCGGTAGATAACAAGATGTGCTGTAATTTCTTTCAAACGTAGAATTTTGTAACATACAAAGTGAAACATGGAAGCCTTATTTTTAATGTACTTTTGCTCAAATAGACTTCGTTAATCGAAAATGTCATTGTTTTGCCTACCCATCGTAAAAATGAAAGTGGGGAAAAATATACGATAAAATTTTATTTTCGGTTGTATAAAACAACTCACACCTTTGAAATGATTATGAGTGCACATCCAGATAATAGTTTTTCATTGGCATAAGAAGTTTAAAGATGGTTTTGAATGAGATGAAGATGATTGCATAAACTTAATAAAAATCAAATTGAAAATATAAATAATACAAAACAAAAAGGCCGACCCGAGCAGTCGACGCCGATGACAAAAGTGAAAAAAATACAAAACAACAATTTCACAACAATTCTTTGTTGTATAGAACCTTTGAATCAATGAGCATTTGGTAACCGCACGCTGCCATCTAAGTCTCTTATTGGTCAATGCCTGTCACGCATTTGTTTCTGTAGCTGTATTATCAACTTGTCAAATGGTCACTTAGCAATATTAATAGTGACCAGACAATGTGATAAATAATTAAGTTTAGATAATAATTTATCAGTTGGTCCGATATAGCTAGCCATTATTTGTAATGCCTGGCATTATAAATAATGCCCCCTTGATTAATTGGTCCTATACATCAGAAAATTCTGTCCCTTGGCTTTGATTTTATTTAGATATTTCTGTATGGTTATAGAATTGACGGTTTTAAATTGAAATGACTTTTCTATACCAACAGTGTCATATTTTCTCGCTCTCGAGGCGAAGCGGATCTATGATCTATACTTACTAAGATTGGAAGCGAATAATCGTTTGATTTATCGCGTAAAAACAGTGGCGGCTCGTGCTAACTTAGAGAGGTAGTGCCAGAATGACAGCCAACATTTCAAACCGATATAAAATTGAAAAAAAAATACTTATAACTAGCCGATTACCCGAATTCAACTGAGTCTATGTTTGAATTACCAAGCATCGATAAACTGAAAACATTATTCATATGCACTTTAGATTTTTCATGGGTCTTTAACTCTTCATTTTCTCCCATATATGAATAAGATCATCCGGGCCTTTTTTCGCCCAAGTGTCATCGCCTCTAAATAGAACACACACAAAACAAAACAGTTTGTTAACTTTTTCACAGTCACCTATCCAACTGTTTTCATCATAAATAGTTTTATTAAATTTACGACAACGCGATTTCTGTCCACTACCAGTAAGTTTTTCAATTTTTCTTCCAGCGGAAGATTACTAAATGAGTTTAGTAATGCGCCAATTTTATTCATTTTCGCTCCAATGATGTACCTTAATTAAACACAAAAGAGATACCGATCCGAAAACAGTGCACAACTCACTCAAACTAATAAAAATAAGATCTAAATTTCAAACCTTTAACGAGAAAAGCCAACATCAGCATCAAACATAAACAAATCGAAACTGCTGAAACAAAACAAAAATATTGAACCATGAATGGAAATATAGGTAATGTGCCTGGCACGATCTACTTCGGATTTTCGTATTTAAAATCTATCCAAACGTCTAGCATAGCGTTCTCTCTGTTACTCGTAAGCGTTTGTGATCAGACTTCTCTCACTCTGTTTGTGACTTATAAGAAGCGACACCGTAGGCTATTGCCATCTCGCCGTTTCGTTGCGTCGTCAGCTCTCATCATGTGAGTTGCGACGATGCCACGTGTTGCCTGGTGCAAGAATTTATGCGCTGAGCTGCTATTGCTATTTCATATAAAACAGAAAATGTCGTTGGAAAAAAACATAGAATAAGAAAAGTTTAAGAGATAGATAAATATGTTTTTGTCGAAAATTAATGTAGTGCCATGGCACTGTACCACTACCTCACCAGCCGCCACTGCGTAAAAATGCCTAAAGATCGTAGGGTATTCCAAATTGGTTTGCTGTCCTTGTCAATGGTCAATATAAGCTTTCTTCTCCCTTCTTATTGCCGTAGTAACGTAATTCCTAAGTGCATGGTAATATCTATAATGTGTTGCTAGTTTGCTGCGCTTACATCGTTTCTAAGCTTTGTCCTTCAATCATTTCTATTTGGGGCATGATGATCAAATAAGCTCGTTATATTTGAATTAAGGAAAAATACCATGTCATTTACACCATTCAAGTTATACAGGGTGTTCAAAAAGTCCCGGACCGGATAAATAACTTGGGAAGTAGGGGTCACACAAAAAAATGGTTAAGGGTAAAGTCGTAGGAAATCTTCGGGGCTATCCACTGGTGACCTTGATGGTGACCCTGAACTTGAGCTTCAAGGTCATCTCAAGGTCAAGTTGATATTCTCAAATAGAAACCCCTATTTTTGACACCGGAAATGAAAAGTACGGGAAATTTTACGACCAGACTATTATTTTGACCTCTTGAAAAATTTGACCTTGGACGGTTAGGTCAAGGTCAAATTGTGATGTGCAGGGTGGCTTGGGAAGTAGGGGTCATACAAAAAAATGGTCAAGGGTAACATCGTAGGAAATTTTTCGGGTCATCCTATGGTGACCTTGATGATGACATTGAACTTGACCTTCAAGGTCATTTCAAGGTCAAGTTGATTTTCTCAAATGGAAACTTCTATTTTTGACACCGGAAATGAAAAGTATGGAAAATTTTACGACCAGATTATGAGTTTGACCTCTTGAAAAATTTGACCTTGGACGGTTAGGTCAAGGTCAAATTGTGATGTGCAGGGTATCTTGGGTCGTGGGATAACACAAAAAAATGGTCAATAGTGTGTGTAAAGTCGTAAGAGATTTTCTTGGCTATCTGAGAGTGGCCTTGACGGTGACCTTGACTTTGACCTTCAAGGTCATTTCAAGGTCAGGTCGATTTTCTCAAAAAGAAACCCCTACTTTGACACCGGAAATGAAAAGTACGGCTAGGTCAAGGTCAACATGTGACGTGCGGGATATTTTGAGAAAAGGGGTCATTCTAAAAAATTGTCAAGATACAAGTAGTACAAATATTCCGAGTTAGATGTCTCTAGGATTATGAGTTTCACCTTAACTCAAATTTTCATCTTTTTTATTTACTGGCCGGGAAGAACGCTTGCCTTGCCTTAATTGGCCGGGACAAGACTTGCCTTGCCTTAATTGGCCGGGACAAACGCTTTCCTTGCCTTAACTGGCCGATAAGACCGCTTGTCTTGCCTTAATTGGCCGGAACAATACTTGTCTTGCCTTAACTGGTTGGGAAAAATAGGCCTTTGCATTAAAGAAAATCAGCTTGACCTTGAAATGACCTTAAAGGTCAAAGTCAAGGTCACTATCAAGGTGATAATCGAATAGCCCGGAAAATTTCCTACGAATTTACCCTTGACCATTTTTTTGTGTGACCCCAACTTCTTCAGATACACTGCACATCACAATTTGACCTTGACCTAACCGTTCAAGATCAAATGTTTCAAGAGGTCAAAGTCATAATCTGGTCGTAAAATTTTCCGTACTTTTCATCCCCGGTGTCAAAAATAGGGGTCTCCATTTAAGAAAACCATCTTGACCTTGAAGTGACCTTGAAGGTCAACGTCAAGGTCACCATCAAGGTCATCATCGGATAGCCCGGAAAATCTCCTACGACTTTACTCTTGACCATTTTTTTGTGTGACCCCTACTTCTCTAGATACCCTGCGCATCACAATTTCACCTTGACTTTGACCTAACCGTTCAAGGTCAAATTTTTTAAGAGGTCAAGGTCATACGATGGTCGTAAAATTTTCCGTACTTTTCACTTCCGGTGTCAAAAATAGGAGTTTCCATTTAAAAAAATCAACTCGACCTTGAAATGACCTTGAAGGCCAAGGTCAAGGTCACCATCAAGGTCACTATCGGATAGCTCGAAAAATTGCCTACGGCTTTACCCTTGACCATTTTTTTGTGTGACCCCTACTTCCCAAGTTATTCATCCGGTCCGGGACTTTTTGAACACCCTGTATATAATGTCTCAGTTTATACTTGAAAGATATACATGGAAATAAGTAATGTCAAATTTTGAGAAATCGCGGTAGGTAACAAATTGCATACTCAAGACTGCAAGTACGAGTATGTGGTTTTTATTAGATGGCCAGTGGAATAAAGAGACAATAAACTTAAATAAACACTCAGTATTCAAATTGGGCTTCATTACTAAGCAGATATTGAGTAATAGTTAAATTTACGATTCCGGCATTTTCTCAAAAGACTGGAAAACAGCTTGCATCCAGCCGGTGCCAAAAAGGGATCCAAAACTGATCCGACCAACTATAGACCTATAGCTCTGCTTTCTGTAATCAGTAAAGTGATGGAGAGATGCGTCAACCAAGAACTCATCAAATATCTAAAGCTCCATCGCTTAATCAACGACAGACAATATGGATTCCGACACCAAAGATCAACTGGAGATCTCCTGGCTTACGTCACACATGTGTGGAGCAAACTCATTTAGTCATTTGGCGAGGCTCACGTCGTTGCTCTCGATATTTCAAAGGCATTCGATCAACTGTGGCATGCAGCTCTCCTAAACAAGCGCCCGTCTTATGGGCTCCCCGTTAAGCTTTGCGGTTGGTTCGCAGAATTCCTCTCAGGTCGGAAAATCTCTGTCGTGGTAGACGGCTTTTTCTCTTCTTTCCATAGCATCAATGCCGGAGTTCCGCTGGGATCGGTATTGGCTCCGACAGTGTTTCTGCTTCACATTAATGATCTACTCTCTAGCACTACAAACCCAATCCACAGTTTTGCATGCAGGCATCATGAGCAATAGACCGATCCCTGTGGTCGAGCTGGAACGCAGAAGACTGGCAGTGGCAGCTTCACTTTCAAAGGATCTTGATACCATTACCGCCTGGGGGCTTAAGAATATGGTTAAATTTAATGCCTCCAAGACCCAGTATTGTACGCTATCAAAAAAGAAGTGCCCAAGCCAACACCAGGTTCTAATGAACAACCAGGCTCTGCCAAGGAGTCACTCATTGAAGCTGTTAGGAGTCAACATTACAGAAAATCTGATCTGGCACGAACACGTCGCGTCAATTGCAACAGCTGCTGGTAAAAAGCTTGGGTACCTATTTAGAGCCAGAAAGTATTTCCCACCATATAACCTCCTCACGCTATATAAAGCCCAGATAAGACCTTGCCTGGAGTATTGCTCTCATGTCTGGGGAGCTGCTGTCCCTACTACCCTGTCTATAGTAGATGCCGTCCAGAGAAGGGCAATTTGACTAATTGGCGATCCGGCTTTAACGCGCCACCTTCAGTCACTTTCTCACCGGCGTGTTGTTGGTGACCTCTCACTCTTCTACCGATATTCCAACGGAGTCTGCTCCTCTGAGCTATCCTCTATCGTTCCGCCGCTCACTGCTCCTATCAGATGTACCCGTGCGACCGCTGCATCTCATCCTAAGACGGTCGTTCTTCATACATCAAGAACTGAGCGGTACAACCGCACATTTATTCCCAGGGTGTCCAAGGCTTGGAATGGACTGCCAGAAGATGTCTTTGTTGGGCCTGCGGGTATTGGGCCATTCAAAGCTCGCGTTAACAAACTTCCCCTAACATAACCTTTTCACAGCAGCCGCGGTACTCTGGTATTTAGGCTCTGCCTGCGCGGTCTGCTCAGTTATATTTAAAAAATTTTTCCAATTCCCAAGAAGGAATTAATACTACAAAAATGGATATCCTGTTTTTGTTGAAATATATACAATAAATTGAATTCGAGCATCCATTAAAATTTATTTTGTTCCAAGAGTTTATTTCTATCTCCATGAAATAAATACAGTAAACAGTGGAAAGGCTAAAGAGAATTGTTTGAATATGCATTTGGAATTATTTCAAGGGCTGCTTTATGAGGAGTTAAAGGAATTGAATAAACATATAGGGTGGACAGTATTTAAAACTGGAATTCTTGTGCTATTAGATAGAATGCATTTTAACTATATCATAGTTTTGGTTTTACGATGATGTATCAGAAAAAATAGAGACTGGTGCTATATAGTATAACAATAATAATAAAAATTTATTTATCAACAGTACAACCAACGAGAGAATATATGAAGCAATGGTGCAGCTAGGAATTCCAGGAAAACTCATAAGGCTAATAAGAATGACATTACAATAAACCAAGAACAAAATTACATGGATCGGAAGTGAGTCAGAGGAATTTGAAGTGAGAAAGGGACAAGGCGATTCTCTATCAACTATACTTTTTAACTTGACGCTTGAAGCAATAATTAGAAGAAGCAAAATCAAGACAAATGGAACCATATTTAATAACTAATACCAATGTATAGCATACGCAGATGACCTAACACTAGTAGGAAAAACAAAGAAAGAACTAGAGAAAATTACGGCAAGGATAGCTGCGGAAGCAAGGAGATTTGGGATGGAGATAAATCAAAGTAAGACAAAATATATGGTCATGGGACAAATGGAAAAAACTTCCGATGATCAATCGAACCTAACTTTTATGGCAACCAACATGAAATATACTTTTGAAAGGACTACGGAATTTAATGTACCTAGGGGTAATCATAGAGCAAAAAGGACAAGAGAACCAAGAAATACAGGCAAGGATCATCAAAGGAAACCAGAAGTATGGAGCCGTGAAAAATCTTATGAAATCCAAATATGTATCCAGAAAGACCAAAGAGAGAATTTATACAACTGTTATAAGACCAACAGCGACGTATGCTTGTGAGACGTGGACTATGAACAAAGAGGAGGAAGAAAAAATTATAAGATGGGAAAGAAAAATGTTGAGAGCTATTTATGGAGGCGTAAGGACAAACGAGGGATGGAGGATAAGAACAAACCAGGAACTGGAAGACATGTATGAGAACCCCAATATTATAGCAGTCATCAAAGCGCAGAGAATAAGGTGACTGGGACATGTGGAGAGGATGAGTGGGACGAGAATTGCAAAACTAGTTCTCCGGAGACCAACAGACAAAAAAAGGAAGGGTAGACCATGGGAGAGATTGCTGAGGAAGGCAGAAGATGATTTAAAGAAAATTGATGTTAGACACTGGAAAGAGAAGACGGCGGACAGAAATAGGTGGCGTGGAATAGTTCAGGATATACTCAGAAATAGGTGGTGAAAGTATCCAAAGACAATTCTAAGTTATATAAATAAGATCAGACTGTACTCATTTCTGCCCTAGGCCTTCATGGCCTGTTGTGCAAACTAATAATAATAACAACTAATGAGGTAAATACATCGCATAACCAACATAAGGTGTTTGACAAGGTGGGCAAAATGCAATACATATATTATATGCCTTTATGGTTAGGGGCGGCTGATAGCAAACCTGGCAGTAGGTATAAAATGCGCCCCCAGGAAGCCGACCAACATCAAACGGCTATTCGGTGCGTGGCGACACTGCGGGGATAACCCAAGCCAGGGATGAAAGCCGGCCGGCAACCTGTACAGGTCATCCCTAGGAGGCAATGTGGTCGGCTGCCTCCGAAATGTCGGCTGGGGGCCCTAAGGCTAACCACCGGACGGGCCCTACCTTCTGGTTCGACCGCCCCAGAAGAAGAGCACCCACACCAGGCCGGTATCGGAAGCCGGCTCTGGGCAAGGTGGCGGTGCCTCGGATCGCCCTGACGACGACACACGCAACGACATGGACTGTTTTAGGTGGACGACGGAACTGAAGGATGACCTGCTGAGCTGCTACGAGAGCAGTAGCCCGCGCCGTAGGGGATACATGGCCCGCATGCATGGGAGGTGGTGTGAAATGCATCCAGAGCATAGCACAATTACCTCCCAGAGCTTGCGGAACCAGGTATTTTACCTTCGGGGGCAGGGATACGTTCGTGCTCCAGCTCAGCCTGCCCCTCCGGCGACTGAAAGGCCTGTTAACCAGGCTGAAAGGTCGCCGATGAGGCCCGCTGAGAGGGAAATCGACGAAGCCGTCTCACCTGGAGATTTCAGTGACCGAAGGGCCTTGCATAACAACAAGAGGTCCTTCAAGCTGGCAGATTTAAAGAGAGAGGATGAGGCGTTGAGTGAACGTCTATCGGAGGTCTCTGACATTTGGAGCATCAATTGCGAAATTTACGCTGCGGCTCTGAGGCTGGCTGGACAGGGGAGAGTGAGAGACTCTCCTGTCGAGAGAGCACAGAGGCGGGTGCGCCAGATGGAAGCGAAAATCCAGTTGGCTCGCCAAGAAGCATCCCGTATCCAGTGTGTGATGGAATATAGAGCGGCCGGTAGGCCTTTTACGCGCCGCGTGCGCCAGATAGCCCGAGAGCTAAGGCGCGACCATCACACGCTCAGTCAAGCGGTACTGGTTGTTGTCAAGCAGCATTGTCTTGACAGGATACGGACGCTAATCGCTGCTAAACGATCACTGGTGACGCGGGCGAGAGGTTTGGAGGAAAACAGAATGTTTTCCGAAAAGCCTGCTCGTCTCTTCCAACAGCGACCACCAGTTATAGAGCAGCCGCCAACTGCTGATCGCGTGGAGACTTTCTGGAGGGGCATTTACGAACAGCCCAAACCTCTCCAAGCAGACACTCCGGCCTTGGCGCAGTTCGAGTCCGTTTGTAGGAGGACTCCAAACTTGAATGTACTGCGTCACCCGATAAACACGGAAGAAATTCTTGGTGCCTTACGAGGCGCAAAGAATTTCGCAGCTCCTGGCCCGGATGGCATAAACACCTACTGGTTGAAAAAGTTTCCCAGTTGCCACCGGCATTTAGCTAGAGTTTTTAACTCGTGGCTAAATCAGGAGCAGCCAATTCCGGCTTGGTTTGTCGAGGGTCGAACCGTGCTTCTCCCGAAGACCGGAGATTTGTCTGATCCTAAAAACTACAGGCCAATAACATGTCTGAACGCATGTTACAAGCTCTTCACCAGAATCTTGTACATGCGTATCCTTCAAGCTGTAAATCCCGTATTTCTCAGCGTATATGAACAAAGAGGGTCTAAGAAAGGAGTAGCTGGCTGCAGGGATAACCTGTTGATTGACCGCTGTGTCACACAGGACTCCGTGCAGTACCTGCGAAACCTTTCTATGGCCTGGATCGACTATCGGAAGGCATTCGACACTACGTCTCATGAACTGATTGTGCGGCTGTTGGAATGTCTTTCGGTAGATGATCAAATAGTGGGATGCATCAAACAACTGATGCCGCTCTGGAAGACTCGGTTCACTATAACATCGGGTGAAACCAGGGTTCGGACAGAGCTGGTACCATTTAAAAGAGGGGTCTTCCAAGGAGACTCCTTGAGTCCCTTGCTCTTCTGCATCTCGCTACTGCCTTTGTCCATAGCGCTGAAAAATACTAAGGGATACAGCTGTGGCAAGCCCAATTACCGGAGGCACAAGGTCACCCACTTATTTTACATGGATGACCTAAAACTCTATGCCTCCGGACAACGCGATTTAGAGCAGTCGCTGAGGGTAGTGCAGGATTACAGTCAGGCTATTGGTATGGAGTTCGGGATAGACAAATGTGCCATGGTTCATCTCAAAAGAGGACGTTGCGGAGATATTGAAGATGAGGAGCAGCTCGTTGATGGGAGCATCTTGCGACAACTGCATGCCGGAGATACTTATACCTACCTTGGAGTGGCGCAGCGTCACATCCAAGAGGCAGAATTGGTCAAAGAGTGTCTCCGCCGCAAGTATTTGCACCGACTCCGGCAGATCTGGTCGTCAGAACTGTCCGGCAAAAACAAAGTCGCTGCCACAAACATGCTTGCGGTCCCATTGTTGTTATACAGCTTTGGTGCTATCCACTGGAAAGTGGAAGAGCTGCGACAAATCGACATAAAGACCCGCAAAAGGATGAATATGGAGGGAAGTCTACATCCTAGATCCTCAGTCCCGCGAATATACCTCCCGCGACACCTGGGAGGGCGTGGACTATTGAGTTTGGAGCGTCTGCACAACAGAGTAGTACTGGCCACTGCCTGCTATGTTACGACGAGCACCGATCCCCTGATCCGCTTTGTGCGAGAGCACGAGATTGCGGGTAAAGGAGCCTTCCTTTTTAGAGCAGCAACACGGGCAGCCGAAGAACTTAGTCTCACGCTCGACTTCACGCGGAGGTGTCAGCAGTCCGTTACGGAACTTGCTCCCGCACAATTAAAAACCCGGATTAAAACTGCTGAAGTCCAATTTCTTTTAAGACTTCACGAAGATAAACCAATGCACGGAATCTTCTACAAACATCTAGAAGAGCATGGTTTATCTGAGCAGTTGACCTTCTCCTTCCTAAGGTCTAATGGGTTGAAGTCGGAGACTGAGAGCTCTATAATGGCTTGCCAAGACGGTGTCTTCAACACCTTAGTATACCGTAGCCGGATTATGGGTATGGATGTGCCCGATATCCGCTGTAGAGCCTGCCTGCAGGCGCCAGAGACCCTTACGCACCTCTTGTCGGCGTGTAAGGTGTACGCTGGCACAGCCTACGTCTATCGGCACAACGCGGCTCTACGAGTGCTATACTACCATTTAAGGCACTCATACGGTATAGATGAGACACCGGTGCTGCCGTATGCTCCAGGGGACATTGAGTCCGTTGTGGAGAACGAGAGGTGCCGAATTTACTGGAACTACTCATTCTCCACGCTCGAGCTTATACATGCAAATAAGCCCGACATAGTCCTCCTCGACTACCAACAAAAGACGATGTTCGTTATCGAGTTCTCGGCGCCTGCCGAGGGGAACATCGTCTCTAAGGAGGAGGAAAAGCGGACCAAGTATCAGGAGCTCCTCGGACAACTTCGCAGGCTCTGGCCGGACTACACTGTGAGTCTGCTAGTAATGGTCATTGGATCCCTAGGTGGTATGAGGGATACGCTGCTCTCTGCACTGCGCAAAATGCCGGTGTGCCGTGCGGCGGCGCACATCTTAGCCGCCAGAATGCAGAAGGCAGTCATCCATGGGTCCCTTCGTCTGCTTAGGACGCACGATTCGCGGACCCAGTGATTGCTCACCTCACGGTGTGAGGAGTAGTCGCTGGGAAATGGAACAGCAGCCCGGTGTGTCGGAGCCCGGGTTGCACCTTATTTGTTCTTGTTTCGTTTATATATATATATATATATATATATAATATATATATATATATATATATATATATATATATATATATATATATATATATATAATTATACATACAGATATACAGGGTCATTCGTAATTCGATACACTAATTTTGGGAGGTGATGTAGAGGTGGTAAGCTAAAAAGTGACTATATGTGCAATTCCGAATAGTTTCAGTTTTTCATTTTTGCTTCTGGGCTTTTCTTAAAAAAATTACAAAGTTGACGAAGAAAATAGGCAACTTCAAGCGATCATATTTCATGTTCAATCAATTTTTTTCAAAAAATGCTTCGACAGCCCTCTGTGTAATTTCCTTTTAACTTCATGTAAAAATTTCATGCAAAAATACTGAAAACTAGGGCGTCAGGAATTGGAATTAAATCACTTGAAAATGACCGTTTATGCTCTCCGTAGGAGCCGCCTTAAGTTTGTTTGTCAAGCTTCTTTTTGGGAACATTCAATCATATTTTTTACCAGTCCTCACTGTAATATTAATTCTTCCTTTATACTACTTTCGCGCGTAAGCCTACCGATGGTTAAGTAGAATAGTCTCCGGCTAGACTTCACCATCGGCATACTTATATCTTTATAATGTTATCTTTTATTCAGGAATAGAGGTCCTTCATTATTACTATTCTGATTTGCTAAGTTCATCTCGTATGATTGCGGTAGCAACAGGTGGTGACGGGCTGTGCCAAGTCAACACCTGAACTATTACTGGTCTGAATTTAGGAAGGATCGCACAATACTACAGGTCTTCAGGATGACAGATTTTTGGAATACTTTGTGTAACTTTTCGTCTAAGCCAAATTGTTGCAGGTGTGGTGTGAATGTGTTAGGTGTAAGATAATTAGGGGGAAAATAACAACTTCATTTTATTTCTAGAGTCGTATTACTTCTATTGCAAGGTTTGTGTATTTAGATATCTTCCCAGCGTAGGTGGTTTGAACATTCATATCATAGGGGATAGCAATATCTAGATATTAAATAGGTAACTTTGTCTGCCTTCGACTGGAAAATTACTCATATATCTGGTCTATTGGCTGGGATAGTTCTGTCTGTATGTATTTCGACGTTCCAGTATAGTTTGTATTGATTGTTGTCGAGTACAGATGTTGGTGTATAATTATAATATGGATTTGTGTTTTCGACTAGTTTGTTAGTTGTGGCTAGGGCTTGGTATATGACTTTGGCTGCAGAGTTATGTCTGGCCGTGTACTCGGTTCCAGCGAGAGCTTAGCATGCACTTGTTATGTGATCTATTGTTTCCTTCTGTTGGTGGCATTTTCTGCAATTATCGTTGGTAACGGATGGATCTTTAATTATGCATTTTTTGTAGTTTCTCGTCGCAATCTCTTGGTCCTGAATAGCAAGCATAAAACCCTCCGTTTCTGGAAAGAGCTGACCATCCTGCAGCCAGCTGTATGTGATTTTGTGTAATGCGGTATCTATGTTTGCCGTGGAGTGCTTTCTGAGAGCAGGTGTTTTCTTGTTGTAATTCTATGGGATTGTGTGTATATGCTGCGTGGTCTGGACCGGAGAGGGTGAGTGGTGTATAGTTCTTGTCTGCTTTGACCCTATGTAAATTCGTTTATTTGCTCTGGAAAAAATGTCTGAGTGTCTTTATTTGTTTTGTGCGGAGTGACCGTATATCTATAATTGCTCTGCCCCCTTGTTTTCTATCAATGGTGAGCCTCTCCTTGCATGTGTTTGGATGTGACAATCTGTGTTTCGTGAGTTCTGCCCGTATGAGGATTTGGATGTCTTCTATGTCAGTTTGCGACCACTTGATGATGCCGAAGGAGTATGTGAGGACCGGTATCGCGAATGTGTTAGTGGATTTTGTAAGATTTCTGGAATTCATTTTTATTCATTCATTTTTAGTAGCTTAATGAGGCGGTATCTAAAGTCTTGTGTTGGCTGTTCTCTTATTATCGTTATCCGACTTTCTAAGTTCCTCTCGCATAATTGCGGTAGCGACAAGTGTTGACGGGCTGTGCCAAGTCAACACCCTGACTATTGATCGGAATTTAGGAAGGATCGCACAATATTACAGGTCTTTAGGATTACAGACTTTTGGAATGTTTTGTGTAACTTTTCGTCCAGGCCTAACTGTTGAGGGTGTTGTGTGAACGTGTCTGGTGTAAGGCCTGAGACCGACATAATGAGGGGGACAATAGTGACTTTGTTTTGTTTCCAAAGTCGTTTTATTTCCATAGCAAGGTCTGTGTATTTAGATATCTTCCCAGCGTAGGTATTTTCGATATTCACATCATTGGGAATGGCTATATCTATCAAATAGGTAATGTTGTCGGCCTTTGACTGGAAAACTATATCTGGTCTATTGGCTGGGATAGTCTTGTCTGTATATATTTCAACGTCCCAGTATAGTTTGTATCAATCGTTTTCGAGTACCGATATCGGAGTGTAATTGTAATATGGATCTGTGTTTTCTATTAGTTTGTTTGTTGTCGCTAGTGCTTGGTGTATCACCTTGGCCGCAGAGTTATGTCTGGCTGTGTATTCGGTGCCGGCAAGAGTTTTGCACCCGCTTGTTATGTGATCTATTGTTTCTCTTTGTTGGTGACATTTTCTGCAATTATCGTCTGTTATGGATGGATCTTTAATTAGGTATTTTTTGTAGTTTCGTGTTGCAATCACTTGGTCTTGGATGGCAAGCATGAAACCCTCCGTTTCTGGGAACAGCTAGCCGTCCTGTAACCAGGTGTATGACTGTTTTTCGTTAATGTGGTCTTGTGTGACACGGTATCTATGTTTGCCGTGGAGTGCTTTCTGCGACCAGGTGTTTATGTTTTCTTGTTGTGATTGGATGTGATTGTATGTGTCTGCTACGTGATCTCGACAAGACAGGTTAAGTGGTGTATAGTTCTTGTCTTGTCTGCTTTTACTATTGCTCCATGTAAGTTTGTTTGTTTGCTTTGGAAGACATGTCTGAGTGTCTTTATTTGTCTTGTGTGAAGAGACTGTATGTCTATAATTCCTCTGCCCCCTTGTTTTCTGTCTACGGTCAGCCTTTCCTTGCACGCATTGGGATGTGACATTCTGTGTTTCGTGAGTTCTGTTCGCATGAGTATATGTATATTTTCTATGTCAGTGTGCGACCATTTGATGATGCCAAAGGAATACGTGAGGATTGGTATTGCAAATGTGTTAATTGCTTTTGTGAGGTTTCTAGAATTCAATTTCGTTTTCAGTAGCCTAATGAGGCGGTTTCTAAATTCTTGTCTAAGTTGCGCCTTGACTTGAGCGTGGTCTATTTTAACATTCTGATTGAAACCCAGGTACTTATACGTTTCGTCCTTGCCCATGTTATCCAAGGTTTGGTCGGTTACTATTTCCTGTTCGGAATGGTTCTTCCATTGATCTTTATTGATGTGAAGGACCTTGCATTTGCTCATTCCGAACTCCATCCTGACGTCTAACGTACAAACTTCTGTTATTTTGAGCAATTCTCTCAGTTGCACTTCAGTGGCGGCATGTAGTTTTATATCATCCATGTAGAGAAAATGATTGATTCTGTGTTGATTTACTTTCTGGTGTCTGATGTTGAAACCATAGTTTGTGTTGTTCAGTGCGTTGGAGAGTGGATTTAGACAGAGGCAGAACCAAAGTGAACTGAGGGAATCGCCCTGGAAGATACCACGTCGTATGTGTAGTTCCTCCGTTTGGATATGGCCGTCCAGAGTTGTAAGGTGTATGTTGGTTCGCCATGTCTTCATGGTTTTTGCAAGAAACTGACGAAGGCCTGGGTTAATTTTATATATTGTCAGAATTTTCGTTAGCCAGCTATGTGGTACAGAATCGAATGCTTTTTTATAATCTATGAAACAGGTATGAAGATTTCTATGTTCTCTTCTAGTTTGCTCCATGATCACACTATCAATTATAAGTTGTTCCTTGCAACCTTGGCTTTGTTTTCTACATCCTTTCTGTTCTTCAGTGAGGATGTTGTTTTGCGTGAGGTGTTGTTCAATCCTCCTGCATAATGTTGCGGTGATGATCTTATATAAGGTAGGAAGGCAAGTGATTGGGCGGTAATTCGCAGGGTTCTTAGTATCTGCATTTTTGGGTTTTATATACGTTATTCCTTGAGTGAGGAATTTGGGAAGCTTATCAGGTTGACGTATGGCTTTATTGATTTGGTTTGTGAGCACTTCGTATGTTGAGCTGAAATGTTTGTACCAAAAATTCTGCCCATTGTCCACGCCTGGGCACTTCCAATCGTGGGTATGTTTTATTGTTTCGACTATTTCCTCTTTTGAAAGAATAACGTCTCCCTGTTCCGCTATATGTTGATGATTTTCCTCTTCCTCTCTGATCCATGGAGCGTCTTCGTTATGTGTTCTGGGTTCAGACCATAGGCTTCCCCAAAACTCAGTTAACTCTTGTTTACTGGGAGGTTCTATTGTTGTGATCTGGTTGTCGGCTGTTATCTTTTGATAGAATTGTTTTTCAATTTTCTGAAAAAGGCTGTTAGCATCCTTTCTGGCATTGAACTCGTTGTATCTGCGGAGTCTAGCTGCATAAACTGCAAGTTTCTGTTTAAGTGTATCAGTAATTTCTGGTATTGTTTGTTGCGGTGACTTGGATTTCAGTATATTTATTGTTCTCTGTATGTGCCTTGAAGGATGGCTATTATTGATGGTGTATTGTGCGAGATGTGCCAGATCCTTTCTGATTGTGCTAATTTTGTTTTCAATTCTTATTTGCCATTTAGGCTTGGTCCTATTGCTTGTCTGGGGTTTAGACCGCTTTGAGAGTTTTTGGCCATTAACTATGAGAGTGGTTGCTGCGGCAGCATATATAACTGTGTGGATGTCCTCCAGGTTACTGTCGTCCGTTATGAATTGTGGTATTACGTTAGCATTTACTGTATGTAATATTTGTTGGGTGTTATTCTTAAAAATTAGTCTGGGTAGGGGATCTCGTAGTGCAGGATTGGTGCCACACCATTTATTAAACTGCGTACTCATCACTTGCTCGACAGATTGTGTCACGGCAAATGGTCGAGTGATGTTTTGGATTTGTATGGTTGTGGAAGGTAGGTTATTGATTGTTGTGTCTGGTGCATCTAGTGTTTGGTCATGTTCTGGACTTAGTTCTGAGTGTATGCTGGTGTTGTTAGTTTTTGCTGTGTTTGAAGTCTGGCTAGGTTGGGTATGACTGTTTTGGATTTCCACAATCGGTTCAGTGGTTAGGGAGTCATTTGATTGGACGATATTCATTTCGTTGGATACAAGATTTTTTATATCTTGCAGTTCTTGGGGTGTAAGACGATTGTTCTTTGTGATGACGCGTTTTTGGTCGATAAGTCTTTGTTCTGTTACACGTGTTGAGAGATGTGGGTATTGTTTATTATCGTTATTATTATTATTATTAATATTGAGTTGGGTAGTAGTAGGTAGATGAGAGAAGTTAACTTGAGATAAGGTTAAGAGATATTGTATTGAGTTGTGAAGTAAAACGGTGAAAGTTACGTCCAGTTTGATTCTTTGGAGTACAGAAAAAGCGTCCGTAGTAATAATATATTACATTATATTATATCTATTATCCATTATTATTCTAATAAAATATTTGTTTGCAGACTCCTGTACGTTATCTCCAGAATGTGAAGGTAAGTTTTACGCAATCTGTTTTCGTTGAAAAGATGTAAATTGGTACAAGTTGTAATAATTCGTTGTTCAAATTACTCTAAGATCAGAGAATATTACTGTTTCAATAAGTATTGATACCATAATACTACCATGAAGATGCCACCAGCGGATGCCATGCTCAGAAGCTGCTATCAGTTCGGCGACTCCTGAGAAACTGACACAGGTTTTGTTTGTTTGGGGTTGAAGTACGATCTTCAGAAAGACTCTAAAACTAGAACTCCCCCCGTGAGAGGTTCAACTGTCAAATTTTGTCAACTATGGGGTGTCTAATACACACGTGGGGATTTTGTGAGGCTTTCTCGGCCTTGAGGAGACCGAGAGAGCCTTTACGCATAAGCGAGACTAGAGGTTGGCCTTAGCCGGAGTTTAGAATCGGGTTAACGACAACGTCAGTGGGGGTGTTTTGCTAATCACGACTAGTGATCAGGTAACAACGGCGTTTGACCCTATCGTAAGCCTTTGGGCAGAACCTTATAAGGGATGAGACAGTAGGATTTGGATGTATTCTGATTGTCTTGTGGAGGTTAACAATCTTCTTGAGGCTTTGATTGTTCCTTATGTACCAGGGAATTTTCAGGGAAGTCTCATGAAAGTGCCCTGAATGCGTTTGAGGCTGTTCTCGGAGGTGCCCCATATAGGTATCGCGTATGAACAGGGTGTCCCATTTTGGGCACTTTTACGGGGTATCTCGGTTATTTTCGGAGATAGAGAGCTGCGGTTTTTGCGACAGTGCGCTACTTTTTTGTGAAACTAAAGATGCCGTCAACAAAATTATCATGGCCCTCTTGGTTTTTGAGACACAGGGTGAAATCGAAAATTATCGATTTTGAGACCGCTCTCGTATCTCGGTTGTCTTTTATCTTATTGAAAATAATTCAAGCTTGTCAAAAATATACACTAGTATTAAGTTATTTTGAACATAACGCTCAAAATTTGATTTTTCCAATTTTTACTTTATTTGTAGCAGTAGGCCATGGTTAATCAGCTATAAATAATAATAAGCGTCTCAAGCGTTTCTTTGACAATAAAAATGTCAGCAACAGAACCAAACTCCGCGATTTTTCCGCAATAATAAAAAGCATATGTACAGGGTGTCCCATTTTGGGTACTTTTACGGGGTATCCCGGTTATTTTAGAAGATAGAGAGTTGCGGTTTTCGCGACAGTGTGCAACTTTTTTGTGAAACTAAAGATGCCGTCAACAAAATTATCATGGCCCTCTTGGTTGAGATACAGGGTGAAATCGAAAATTATCGATTTTGAGACCACCCTCGTACCTCGGTTGTCTGTTATCTTATTGAAAAGTTTAAAAAAGCGTGTTATAGAATTTTTTCCCTAGAATCCAGTTTGACTTTTTCATGCTCTAACCATTTTTCAGTTATGAAGCAAACATATATTTTTTTAAATGACACACCCTGTATATTATTTTTGGAGTCAATCGGAAATAATTCTAGCCTTTGCGGGAGGCTAACCATAAAAAAAACAGGGTAATTAACGAGACCGTGAATTCAGTCAAAAAAACGCCATGTTTAGCAATTTTTTAATTATTATGTTTCCACGGGCTTTCAAAACGTTTTCAAAACGTTTTGAGTTTTGAAATATATCGTGGAAACGTCAATTGGATACGTTTCCAGTTCAAGGTCGATTCGCTATTTTTTGAGATCGTATCGAGATCATCTAGATAAATTTCCGGATAATTTAGGAAATTATAGTGAGGAACTGGGTGAGTGGTTCCACTGTGATCTAAAAGTGATGGAAGAAAGGTATCAGGGTCGATGAGATCTTCATATTATGGCAGAACACTGCTGATCTCTGAAGATGGATTGTCCCCTGAAACATTATAAAAGAAACGCTCATAAAATGCACTTTATGGTAATATAAAGTATATGTTTGACATTTTCCTTTTTATTTACTTCGATGTATGAGGACAACAGATCCAGACAATTATCGCCTACTTTCGTTAATCTCTCATGCAAGCAAGGTTCTTCTATAAATTTTGCAGTCTCGTTTGGAGAGTTTTATTGGCTGGCAAATTTCTCAGGCGCAGGCAGGTTTCGTAAATTGACGCGGTATGCGTGAACAGATCTTAAACTTAAGACAGATTATTGAAAAAGCCAGAGAGCATTAATTTTCCCATATTTATCTGCTTTGTGGACTATTCTAAGGTGTTTGATAACGTAAAGTGGCCTAAACTGTGGGAAATCCTTATCTCCATCGAAGTCCCTTACCACTTAGTATTTCTCATACAGCAACTCAATGAGTCTAGCTCAGCTCGTGTAAGAATTGATGGTAACCTGTCTGGTCAAACAGCAGCCAGAAAAGGAGTTCGTCAGGGATGCGTATTATCTCCGATATTATTTAACATTTACTCTGAATTTGTGATGATACAGGTATTGGACAACTGGAATGGCGGTATAACCATTGGCGGAAGCAAAATATCTAACTTAAGATTTGCTGACGATACAATCCTTATTGCTGCTTCTCAGGAAGAACTAGTAGCTCTATTGAACGTTTTAGAACAACACAGTGCAGCATATGGTCTTGGTATTAACTACAACAAGACACATTTCAATCATCGAGAAATAAAGTCAATAGGCCGTTGTGAGGTAGTTCAAAGTTTTGTGTACCTCGGTTCTTTGATCGACAATTCAGGTAGCTGTGAGGATGAGATTCGACGGCGCATTCAACAGGCACGGGTGGCCATGACAAAGCTTACTAAAGTATGGCGTGACCATAACATCACTAAAGGTACCAAAATGTCCCTGGTTCAGTCTCTTGTGTTCTCCATATTTTTGTATGCCTCGGAAACTTGGACTGTTAAAAAGGCAGATCGAGCTCGCATAGATGCTTTTGAAATGTGGACGTGGAGGAGAATGCTGAGAATTCCTTATACCGCCCATCGAACTAATGCTTCCATACTGGATGAGCTCGGTAATCCAAAGAGACTATCCTCCATTGTGTCGATGAGAATGCTTACATTCTTCAGACATATTCACAGAAGCGATAATATGGAGAAACTTGTAGTTCAGGGTCACACCCCGAGTGGGCGGCGCCGTGGCCGTTCCCCTACACGCTGGGTGGATACGACGAAACAGTTGCTAGATATGAGTATCAAGAGCGCCACTGAACTGACGGTAAATCGCGAACGATGGCGAGCTACAGTTCTCAAAACTATTGATAGTATTCGTGTCGGCAATACTCTAGCTCCGACTTAATGCATTTTACGAGTTCACAACATGTCTGTTAAGACATTGTGACTATGATGATGATTAGGATAGAAATTAGGATTTCTCAAAACATAACTGACAGTATAAACATATCTGTTATCTCTAAAATATAGACTAAAATAAAAAATATAGACTAAAAAATCAGAGCAAATATTACAAAATCACTGATAGTTTAATCAATAGTGTGCATAAATAGACTCAAAATCATTCTCATATCTAGGGCAACAAAACCAATGTAGACCAGTGTACCGCAGACAACAATAGTTTTTATGTAAGGGCCCTATTTTAAAATATACCTAATTCATTAATAGTTATATCAACATTTGGATACAACTATAATTGTTGATAGGTGTTAGCCAAACAGCTGAATTAAGTCATGACCCCATGGTGTGCAATTCGATTATGTAAATTCATTCCATAGTTCGTGCTTTGAACTTAATTATGCTGATATAGGATACAGGGAGCTGCGTTGACGGTTGGATAACGGAAGGATACTACGTCATTCTGCCATCTATAGGACTGCGTGTAGTTAGCTCAATTGTTTAGTGACCTACTGTATACTATCCAGGAAACAGATGGTTGGGTTTAGGTCAAGAAAAAGAGGGAGTCTCTTTTACTGTTTTGCCGACGTTTCGGCCTTTATTAGGCCATCTTCAGGGCACTAAAAAATTTTTTTTTGTTTATACTTAAACAGACAAATATACATTACAGTTATAAAAATTTAATATATAAAATGACAATATACAATAACGAATTAAAAAGGAGGGTGACCATTGCTATTAAAAAAACCTAATATACAATACACAATAAACGGGTAGTACTTACACCAGTGATGGACTCCTTGAGTCAAATATGGTGAAAAGGCACATGTAGTATAAACAAGGTATATAAGGGCAAAAACGACACTTAATAAATAAATAAGACAATAAGACGGAGATTGTCTATTCACAATCGATGTGTACGCCGGACTGGCAAAAATCATAAGTATTTTTAAAGGAATTGTACGGGGGCACAAAAAGGTTAGCAAGAAACATAATATTTCAGTATTTATATGAATAGACATGGAATAGAGGGCGAAGTTGAAAATAGAAAATGTAGAAGAAGGGGTGGGATGGGGTAATGTAGAACAGTGTTAATTATAAAAAAGAAGAAGCAAATGTGTGGTTAATTCTTCTTGGGTATTTTGCTGATAAGGTTGAAATAACTACTATTTAAATTTTGTATGTCTTGTTTCTTGTGTAACAGTATTAAATTTTTTTATATTGATCATTTCAAGAAACAGACGTTTCTTTAAATTACTTTGTTTTGATAAAATGGTTGTATTGTCAAAATCAAAATTGTGATGTAAGTCTTGAGTATGTTGCATCAAGGTAGTTTTCTTAGTATCATGAAGGTGGGTGGGTTGGACACTCCTTTTATGTTCTTCTACGCGTCTTTTTAGGTATGTAGTTATTTTAACACTGTATATAACTAGTAGTAGCAACATATAGATATTGGGAAGCAGTACTTTAAAAAGTATTGGTTCGCCATCTTTCTACCAAAGCCGGAACCTGAGCGTTTAATCTGAGGAACCGAGCACTGTTTATATGACCCGTTTTAAAGCACCAGGTATAGGAACCTGCGGATACGACAACATACAGACTCTTTTTTGTGGAACACTCATTTAACACTCCTGACATTCGGTTTATGCTAAAAACCAACTTAACTCAATTAAAGAGTAGCAATTTCATTCATTCATCCGAAAGCAATCACAGACGACGTCGTTTCGCTCTTATTAAAGCTCGTCAGTGTGATTTAGGTCTCAGACGAATAAATGAAATTGCCTGTTAGTGCCTAGCTGGCAAAACTCGTACTAGTAGTAGCAACATATAGATATTGGGAGCAGTACTTTAAAAAAAGTATTGGTTCGCCAACTATCTACCAAAGCCGGTACCTGAGCGTTTAATCTGAGGAACCGAGCACTGTTTATGTGACCGGTTTAAAAGCATCAGGTATAGGAACCTGCGGATACGACAACAAACAGACTCTTTTTTGTGGAACACTCATTTAACACTCCTGATATTCGGTTTATGCTAAAAACCAACTTAACTCAATTAAAGAGTAGCAATTTCATTCATTCATCCGAAAGCAATCACAGACGACGTCGTTTCGCTTTTATTAAAGCTCGTCAGTGTGATTTAGGTCTCAGACGAATAAATGAAATTGCGTGTTAGTGCCTAGCTGGCAAAACTCGTACTAGTAGTAGCAACATATAGATATTGGGAGCAGTACTTTAAAAAAAGTATTGGTTCGCCATCTATCTACCAAAGCCGGTACCTGAGCGTTTAATCTGAGGAACCGAGCACTGTTTATGTGACCCGTTTAAAAGCGTCAGGTATAGGAACCTGCGGATACGACAACAAACAGACTCTTTTTTGTGGAACACTCATTTAACACTCCTGATATTCGGTTTATGCTAAAAACCAACTTAACTCAATTAAAGAGTAGCAATTTCATTCATTCATCCGAAAGCAATCACAGACGACGTCGTTTCGCTTTTATTAAAGCTCGTCAGTGTGATTTAGGTCTCAGACGAATAAATGAAATTGCGTGTTAGTGCCTAGCTGGCAAAACTCGTACTAGTAGTAGCAACATATAGATATTGGGAGCAGTACTTTAAAAAAAGTATTGGTTCGCCATCTATCTACCAAAGCCGGTACCTGAGCGTTTAATCTGAGGAACCGAGCACTGTTTATGTGACCCGTTTAAAAGCGTCAGGTATAGGAACCTGCGGATACGACAACAAACAGACTCTTTTTTGTGGAACACTCATTTAACACTCCTGATATTCGGTTTATGCTAAAAACCAACTTAACTCAATTAAAGAGTAGCAATTTCATTCATTCATCCGAAAGCAATCACAGACGACGTCATTTCGCTTTTATTAAAGCTCGTCAGTGTGATTTAGGTCTCAGACGAATAAATGAAATTGCCTGTTAGTGCCTAGCTGGCAAAACTCGTACTAGTAGTAGCAACATATAGATATTGGGAGCAGTACTTTAAAAAAAGTATTGGTTCGCCATCTATCTACCAAAGCCGGTACCTGAGCGTTTAATCTGAGGAACCGAGCACTGTTTATGTGACCCGTTTAAAAGCGTCAGGTATAGGAACCTGCGGATACGACAACAAACAGACTCTTTTTTGTGGAACACTCATTTAACACTCCTGATATTCGGTTTATGCTAAAAACCAACTTAACTCAATTAAAGAGTAGCAATTTCATTCATTCATCCGAAAGCAATCACAGACGACGTCGTTTCGCTTTTATTAAAGCTCGTCAGTGTGATTTAGGTCTCAGACGAATAAATGAAATTGCCTGTTAGTGCCTAGCTGGCAAAACTCGTACTAGTAGTAGCAACATATAGATATTGGGAGCAGTACTTTAAAAAAAGTATTGGTTCGCCATCTATCTACCAAAGCCGGTACCTGAGCGTTTAATCTGAGGAACCGAGCACTGTTTATGTGACCCGTTTAAAAGCGTCAGGTATAGGAACCTGCGGATACGACAACAAACAGACTCTTTTTTGTGGAACACTCATTTAACACTCCTGATATTCGGTTTATGCTAAAAACCAACTTAACTCAATTAAAGAGTAGCAATTTCATTCATTCATCCGAAAGCAATCACAGACGACGTCGTTTCGCTTTTATTAAAGCTCGTCAGTGTGATTTAGGTCTCAGACGAATAAATGAAATTGCCTGTTAGTGCCTAGCTAGCAAAACTCGTACTAGTAGTAGCAACATATAGATATTGGGAAGCAGTACTTTAAAAAAAGTATTGGTTCGCCATCTATCTACCAAAGCCGGTACCTGAGCGTTTAATCTGAGGAACCTAGCACTGTTTATGTGACTCGTTCAAAAGCATCAGGTATAGGAACCCGCGGATATGACAACAAACAGACTCTTATTTGTGAAACACTCATTTAACACTCCCGACATTCGGTTTATGCTAAAAAGCAACTTAACTCAATTAAAGACTAGCAACTTCATTCATTCATTCGAAACCAATCACAGACGACGTCGTTTCGCTTTTATTAAAGCTCGTCAGTGTGATTTAGGTCTCAGACGAATAAATGAAATTGCCTGTTAGTGCCTAGCTGGCAAAACTCGTACTAGTAGTAGCAACATATAGATATTGGGAAGCAGTACTTTAAAAAAAGTATTGGTTCGCCATCTATCTACCAAAGCCGGTACCTGAGCGTTTAATCTGAGGGACCGAGCACTGTTTATGTGACTCGTTCAAAAGCATCAGGTATAGGCACCTGCGGATATGACAACAAACAGACTCTTATTTGTGAAACACTCATTTAACACTCCCGACATTCGGTTTATGCTAAAAAGCAACTTAACTCAATTCAAGACTAGCAACTTCATTCATTCATCCGAAACCAATCACAGACGACGTCGTTTCGCTTTTATTAAAGCTCGTCAGTGTAATTTAGGTCTCAGACAAATAAATGAAATTGCCTGTTAGTGCCTAGCTGGCAAAACTCGTACTATAGTCTGTCCACTGAAGAAAAGGAGTAAAAAATTATTTAAAACCCATATTTTGGGGCTTTACTCGGATAAATCGAACTTAATTTTTCTGTTTATAATAACATCAATGCTCTCAGTATGCAGTTTTGTAGAGGGTTTGCATATAAACCTTGACCAGACAGTAAAAATTTACATATATTGTGCATGGTTACTCCGTTTGTTCGGTGGATAAGGTATAGTAGAAGCAACATATAGCTATTGGGAAGCAGTACTTTAAAAAGTATTGGTTCGCCATCTATCTACCAAAGCCGGTACCTGAGGGCTTAATCTGAGGAACCGAGCACTGTTTATGTGACCCCTTTAAAAGCATCAGGTATAGGAACCTGCGGATACGACAACAAACAGACTCTTTTTTGTGGAACACTCATTTAACACTCCCGACATTCGGTTTATCCTAAAAAGCAACTCAACTCAATCAAAGAGTAGCAATTTCATTCATATCTCATTCGAAACCAATCACAGACGACGTCGTTTCGCTTTTATTAAAGCTCGTCAGTGTGATTTAGGCCTCAGACGAATAAATGAAATTGCCTGTTAGTGCCTAGCTGGCAAAACTCGTACTAGTACTAGCAACATATAAATATTGGGGAGCAGTACATTAAAAAAGTATTGGTTCGCCATCTATCTACCAAAGCCGGTACCTGAGCGTTTAATCTGAGGAACCGAGCACTGTTTACGTGACCCCTTTAAAAGCATCAGGTATAGGAACCTGCAGATACGACAACAAACAGACTCTTTTTTGTGGAATGATGCTGATGCTTTTAAACAAGTCACATAAACAGTGCTCGGTTCCTCAGATTAAACGCTCAGGTACCGGCTTTGGTAGATAGATGGCGAACCAATACTTTTTTTAAAGTACTGCTTCCCAATATCTATATGTTGCTACTACTAGTACGAGTTTTGCCAGCTAGGCACTAACAGGCAATTTCATTTATTCGTCTGAGACCTATATCACACTGAAGAGCTTTAATAAAATCGAAACGACGTCGTTTGTGATTCGTTTCGGATGAATGAATGAAATTGCTACTCTTTAACTGTAAATAACAACTAAACGTTGTTTTACAATGTTGGATTCCAGAGACAAAACAATAATCAAAGTGAATTTTTGAAGGCTACAAAGACGCCGGAATCACTACGGTGTTTAGAGATTTTGTATTCTGTATTGGAAGGAGGAGGATCTGTCAAAATCGCAGTACTTAGCTCCAATGGACTCCTTGTACCATAGACGTCGTTAAGTCACTGAATCTAGGGGGGCTTAAGTCCCTGGTTCTGGGATGGCTCAAGTCCCTGACCTAGATACAATAAACTTAACAGAATGAATATTATTTGGATTTTTGGGGGGCCTAATTTCATTTTCAGGGGGGCTAAGCCCCTCCAAGCCCCCACCTAACTACGCCTAGGCCTTGTACGTTTTTTTATGGTCGGCCTCCAGCAAAGGCTGAAAGCCTATGTCGCTGTAGAAGCGCTGCGAGAGGGTACGTATTGGTGCACGTTAAATTTTAAGCGCTGCAGGTTGTAGTCATCGGGAAACGAATTCCCCGGTAGCTCATTCCACAGCGTCGAAGTTATCCAAAAGAAGGAATGCTGGAGGAGACTGGTTCGGGGAATAAGGACCTCGACCTGGTAAGGATGAGCTCGCAGAGCCTCTCTAGTATTCCTCATTCGGACGGCCTTTGGTGTTATTATCTGAGAGGGCTCACTCGAACATTTTCCGTGATAGAATCTGTAAAAAAGGGACAGGTCGGCCACCTTTCTTCGATGTTCCAGACTGTGGAGCTCCTTTGTGAGCTTAGGCGTATCGATTAGTCAAATTGCTCTCCTCTGGATACTCTCTAGAAGCTACCACGACCACACACCATATCGCTACCCAAATTTTATCACAATCCATGCAGCGGTTACTGAGATTACGAGGCCAGAAAATCGCGTACAGACAGCCAGACCGACAAACAGACAGACCGACGGAATAAGTGACGTGGATTTTCGTTAGGTATGTAGACATCATAAACTCTCAAAGAAGTTGTCCAGAACTATTTATCTTATAAGAAATCTGGAAAATATAGTAAATAATACAACACTCATGAACTGCTAATATGCATATTTTCAATCAAACATGTCATATTCTATATTGAACTGGGGCTATTCTACACACTACAAAGAGATTTTTGGCATACAGAGACGATGCGTAAGAGTATTGGCCAACCTGAAATATAGAGAGCCCTGCAAAGATGCGTTTATAAGATTGCATCGACTAACATTACCTTGTATTTTCATTTTAGAATGCTTATGTCATGTAAAACACAATGAAACATCATACAGGGTGGCCAATCGGGTGACGATAATAATTTTTTTTTAGATAGCCCGTACCGAGGCCTATCCAAAACACCCCCATGTATGTGTACCGATTATTGATAGTTTTCGAGTTATGATTTTTTCTTTTGAAAACTTAGAGGTTTTCCAGTTTTTCCAAGAAATCGTCAAAAACAAAAACAATAATCCTTTTTGGCTTTTATTTTTTTCTGCAATTATACTCAGTATTAAGCCTATTTTAATATCCAATAAATAGAACGTGTACATCCGAACAATAATTAAGTACATTTTAGGTCCAAAGTTTGAAATCTCTGTTTTTAGTCAGGAGACCAAAACCTTCAAAATAAAATTAAAAATACCTATGCCGGGTTCTGAAGCTCCAATCTAATCTTAAAAACTCTGCAAGACATTGCACTTTCGAAATAATAATGAAAAAATAGCACTTATGGGGGCGTTTTGCGCCGTACGTGACTGTTAAAGGTAAAAAGGTGATAATTTACGAATTTCCAAAATGATTTAAAAAACTATTATTTTACTTTATCATGACAAATTAAAGAAAAAAAACTCATAACAACTAACAAACATGATAATCATTGATGTTTTAATCACTTTTAATAAAAAAAATTAATACCTGTGCTTTTTGCTGTGTACTATTGAATTTCTGCTAAATTAAGTTGTATGGAAAGTTATAACAAAGGAAAGGAATAATAAAACATTAATCTGACTTTTAGTTCCATGGCGGAATTACTTGGGAAGCATTATCGTAGCATACGCCATCCCTTTTAGTTCCCACACCGATAGGTAAGGGGAGGATTGTGATCGTGAAAATTTTCGATTTTGAGATAATAGGTTTTTTGGGCGTTTTATAATGTCTACATAACGAAAATCCGCGTCACTCATTTCCGTCGTTTTGTCTGTCGGTTTGCCTGTCGGTCTGTCTGTCTGTACGCGTTTTTCTAGCCTCGTAATCTCAGTAACCGCTGCATAGACTGTCATGAAATTTGGGCAGCAATATGCTGTGGGGTCTTAGTAGGTAATGCTGCTATAATTTTGGAAATCGGTACATGGGCGGCTGGGTGTTTGGGGGGTGGGGGGTTGAAAAACTGAAAAACTTGTTGTATTCATGATAGGCTGTCTACTGACCTGTCAAGGAAGACCTAGCGATATAAATCACCTTTTTTAGGTTCATCCGAACATTGCCTTGCCTATTACCGAAAATTAATTAACACAACTGCGCTTCGCCGACATGAGTTCGCAAAAAGCTACTCTGAAGGAAACGGATGGCATATGCTACGACATCGCTTCCCAGGTAACTCTGCCATGAAATTGGAAGTCAGATTATTGTTTATTATTCCTTTCCTTTGTTAACTTTCCACACAACTTAATTTAGCAGAAGTTCAATAGTACATAGCAAAAACACTTCAAAAATCACAATTTGGGTATTCGTTTTTTTCTTAAAAGTCATCAAAACATCAATGATTATCGGGTTTATTAGTTGTTACGAGTTTTTTTTCTTTAATTTGTCATAATAAAGCGAAATAATAGTTTTTTAAATCATTTTCGAAATTCGTGAATTATCACCTTTTTACCTTTAACACTCACGTACGGCGCAAAATGTCCCCATAAGTGCTACTTTTTCATTATTATTTTGAAAGTGCAATATCTTGCAATGTTTTTGAGATTAGTTTGAAGCTCCAGAACCAGGCATAAGTATTTTTAATCTTATTTTGAAGGTTTTGGTCTCCTTACTGAAAACAGAGATTTCAAACTTTGGGCCCAAAATGCACTTAATTATTGTTCGGATGCACAGGTTCTCTTTATTGGATATTAAAATAGGCTTAATACTGAGTATAATTGCAGAAAAAAATAAAAGCCAAAAAGCATTCTTGTTTTTGCTTTGACGATTTCTTGGAAAAACTGGAAAATCTCTAAATTTTCAAAAAAAAATCATAACTCGAAAACTATCATTAATCGGTACACATATATGGGAGTGTTTTGGATAGGTATCGGTACGGGCTATCTAAAAAAAAATTATTATCGTCACCCGATTGGCCACCCTGTATACCAGACATAATGAACTTCATAGTCAAGAAAAGCTGCCAATTTTAAAATACAGAGTACCACAATTAGTAAATCAAGGACAGGCATAAATTATTATGCCTTGCACTTCTACAATGCTGTACCAAGCAGGGTGAAAGTATTGGAAATTAATACTTTTCGTGACAAGATCAAGGAATACTTCATTAAAAAAGCATACTATGATCATGAGCAATACCTCCACAATGACTTCAGTGATTTTAATGTGTAACATATTTGCCAAAATTAATTTGTACAATCTTTTAACTGTGTATCTTCTATTAACTTTTTAATGTCTTATTTTAGGTTAGACATGCCAATGTTTTTATTTCAGCTTTAACTATATGTATATTAGTTAATTACTAAATTTTGTCTTGTGCGATTTTCTTTTGTACTAGCACCAATAAATGACTACTACTACTACTAAAACGTCCAAAAATTGTATTGTCTCAAATTCGAAAATTTTCGCGATCACAATACTCCCCTCACCTATCGGTGTGGGAAGTTAAAATAATAGCGAATTTTTTTATGGTCGGCCTCCCGCAAAGGCTGAAAGCCTATGGCGCTGTAGAAGCGCTGCGAGAGGATAAGTATCGGTTTACGTTAGATTTGAATCGCTGCAGGTTGTTGCCGTCGGGAAACAAATTTCCCGGCAGCTGATTCCACAGCGTCGAAGTTCTCCAAAAGAAGGAATGCTGGAGGAGACTAGTTCGGGGAGTAAGGACCTCGACCTGGTAAGGATGAGCTCGCAGAGCTTTCCTAGTGTTCCTGGTTCGGACGGCCTGTGGTGTTATTATCTGAGAGAGCTCACTCGAACATTATCCGTGACAGAATCTGTAAAACAGGGATAGGTCAGCCACCCTCCTTCGATGTTCCAGGCTGTGGAGGTCCTTTGTGAGGTTAGGCGTATCGATTAGTCTAATCGCTCTTTTCTGGATAGTGTCCAGAAGCTTAAGAGAGTGCTTCGGAGCGCATCCCCACACATGGAAGCAATACTCCAGCGATGGTCGGATCTGTGCCTTGTAGAGCAGCAGCAGTTGCTCTGGTGTATGCAACTTCCTACAGCGGAACAAAACTCCAAGCTTCTGGGATGCCGTTTTAGCAATACTGACGACGTGGTCATGCCAGGACATGTTATTGTTGATGTTGATTCCCAAAAGCTTGACGGAAGGTGATTCGACTATGGGGTGACCCTCCATTTCCACGGTTGGTAAGCGATCGTGAGACTTCTTTGTAAGTGTTGTTGCCTGAGCTTTTTGTACGCTGAACTGTACTTTATTTGCTAATCCCCACTCGACAATTGTTTTGATATGAGCGCTGATCCGTGAGGCATGCTGCTGTCGCTGACGTACCGTCTCCTGGGATGGTAGTGGCCTGCCTGGTTCCATGTACGACACTGATGTACTGTCATCTGCGAAGCTGTAGATTGGATTGGATGTTATTTCCAGCAGCTCGTTGATGTACAGCAGAAACAGTGTAGGGGTAGGACAGATCCCTGAGGAACACCAGCGTTTATTGAAAATACACATGTAGGCATCATAAAACGTTCAAAAATTATATTATCGCAAAATCGAAAATTTTCGCGATCACAATGCTCCCCTCACCTATCGGTGTGGGAAGTTAAGACAATAGCAGCGAATACTAAATCGCAATTGCTATCTCAGCTATGATTATAAAATGGCGACCTTGATCATCACTAGTCCGAATCTACAAATTGCCCAGTGCAATCTGTGCACAACAAGCCATCATCCGGTGTGTGAGATTGACTTTTATTTCCTATTTCGGCGTTTCCTCAAAAACGTGTTATCCACTAAAAGTTTCATCACGTCGGAGGGTTTTACCTGTTGGGAGGAAATTGGATCAACTGACGAAAAATAATTGCGATTTCGGATACATGCACATGATAGACGAATTTACTTAGCGAGAAGTTGACAATTTCACGGTGCTCATATAAAAAAAGCTCTATTAAACATTTTAAGAAGAACAAGAAGAAGAAGAAGAAGAAGAAGCTTTATTTCAAAATAGGATTACCCTAATACAAAATGAAGTAGTGATACCTAAAAAAATACAAATTGGTTATTCCAAAATAATAAAATTAACACTAAAATGTAATTAAATTAATGCTGATACTATATATACTACGCCAATATGCAGTGCCCAATATTAGAAACCTCAATAATAGAGAGAAATTAACTGTGAGTCTAAAGATTATCAGATGGCTCTTATTTACTTTAATAATTGTTGTTTAAATTTTCTAACCGACGAACTTTGTTTTACTGTAATTGGAAGATTATTGTAATCATTGAATCCTTTAAAAAATAAAGAATTCATGCTACCTTTTTGTTAGTTTTAGAAATACAAATAGCTTGTTTTCTAGTCTGATGTGCATGTATATCACTATTATAGCTGAAGCATTGCAAATACGTTGGTGCCATACCTGACACTATTTCAAAAACAAATACCATGGTAAGATAATATAGTCTTTGTGATACAGATAACCAATTAAGGATTGACAGCATCAATTGAATAGGTGTAGATCGATTCGTCCTTAAGATAATTCTCATCCCACGATTTTGCATCTTTTGTAACTGTGACAGCTGATTTGAGTTAAAAAGGTATAGTACAAAAGAACAGTAGTCAAAGTGGGGTTGTATAATGGACTGATATACTTTTAACCTCATCTCGGTAGACAGAAAATTAGAAATTCTTGTGAAAAAGAATAGCTTTTTAGAGATTTGCTTGTGTACATAATCAAAATGTTTATCAAATAATAAAAAGTTATCAAGTTGTCTACCTAAGTACTTTACGAAAGTAACGATTTCAATGTTTTGATTATCAATAGTAATTTTTAAATTCGGAAAATCTATTTGTTTGTATGTATGTTTTGAGGTAATGATCATGGCTTTAGTCTTAAGGACGTTTAATTTGAGCTTGTTTAATTTAGAACAACAGAGTGCAGCATATGGTCTTGGTATTAACTATAACAAGACCAAGGTTATGATCGTAGATCGAGAGCAATCATCGAGAGATAAAGTCAATAGGTCATTGTGAGGTAATTCAAAGTTTTGTGTACCTCGGTTCTTTGATCGACAATTCGGGTAGCTGTGAGAATGAGATTCGGCGGCGCATTCAACAGGCACGGGTGGCCATGACAAAGCTTACTAAAATATGGCGGGACCATAACATCACTAAAGCTACCAAAATGTCGCTGGTTCAGTCTCAGTCCCTTATACCACCCATCGAACTAATGTTTCCATACTGGATCAGCTCGGTAATCCAAAGAGACTATCCTCCATTGTGTCGAAGAGAATGCTTACATTCTTCGGACATATTCACAGAAGCGATAATATGGAGAAACTTGTAGTTCAGGGTCACGCCCCGAGTGGGCGGCGCCCTTACACGCTGGGTGGATATGACGAAACAGTTGCTAGATATGAGTATCAAGAGCGCCACTGAACTGACAGTAAATCGGGAACGATGGCGAGCTACAGTTCTCAAAACTATTGATAATATTCGGCAATACTCTAGCTCCGACTTAATGCATTTTACGAGTTCACAACATGTCTGTTAAGACATTGTGAATATGATGATGATATAAAAAACACGCATAGCATTTCCTCTGTTTCATTTACATAGGATACACCCATAGGTGTCAGAAATTACCGATCCGTATAGAAATTGAAAGCTTCTATGGTTTTCTTAGGAAGTGAAATTATTACTTACGGGTTGTTTCTTGGTTATTTTTTCCTTTGGTTGAAATGTGAAATAAAACACAACTTGCTTTTCCTAAGACGTTTCGTCTAGGTACCTAGACTTCATCAGCAATTATATCCATAGACACAATGTCCACCAGTAGCCAAAACTCTAATACTTTATGTTCCCCGAGTCACAGACAGAATTGGGAAGTTACTGCAAAAAGAGGATATTAGAACGATATACAAACCAACTGGCAAAATACGACAGCATTTGAGGGGCCTGGATACACACATTTATACATACGTATTTGCCATGTAAAACACGGACTCACAATTTCTCGCATAACTCACTCTATTTTTAAGACCTTAATGAATGACAACTATTTTCGATTTTCTCAAAAAAGTTTTTTAATGTGCAAAAAAACTCGCAATGCAAAGTCATACATTCTACAAATGCCTGCAATTTAACAACCAAACACGATATCAAAAAAAGGCTAAATAGTTGCACAAGCACAAGCTTTCTTCTTCAATTTGCTCTTTGAGTCATTACTGTAAGTTTGAAGGTAATGTCAGGAGCTTGGAAATGCGAAATTCATTTTTATGGTGACCTTTGGATTTTTGGACTTATCTATCTCTCCTCATCTTAGACACACACACACTGGAGAAAGGGAACATACGGCCACGCCTCCTCCTAACACGGGAATACGTCTTTTTTTGGATTCTCAATTTCGTGCGCTATACCCTAGATCCTTAAGATCGGCAAAGGACAGAATTCATCCGTGGACAGCACTAGGGAGTTATCAGATTCCATGTACTTGGGGAAGTGTATACATCGAAGCAACAAAGAGACCGGTACAAACTAGAATCCTGAAACACAAATCAAATTGCCGATTATGTCAGATAAAAAAATCTGCAGTATCTAAGCATGTACTCCAAGAAAACGGTATTCCCAAGATAAAGTTTGACGAGGCACAGGCTCTGACTACGACCACCTTTTATTACGTCAGGTTGTACAGGGAGTCCATTGAGATTTAAAAACATAAGAACAACTTCAACAACAAAGAAGAAGCATATAAGCTCGACAGTATAGACTGTATATCCACAAATGGAGCAAGAATGTCCAATGGATGTCAAATAGACGTCAAAAAAATATACATTGCATGTACGTTGGTCGCGAACCTTCACATCCATGGAATATCCATAGAATGTACATATGTACGTCTAATGTACATGCATAGTATATCTAACATAGTCCAGGAATGAACATGTATATTCATAGTATATACCATACATACATAGTATATACATTGTACATACAATGAATATGTATATTCACAAATGGAGCATGAACGTCTAATGGATGTAAAATCGACAAACAAATTTACATTGCATGTACGTTTGTCGCGAATTTACACATCCATAGTATATCCATTAAATGTACATTCATGTACTTTTAATGCACATGCATAGTGAATGAAAGTTCAATGTAGAGGCAGAAAGATAAAGAAACTTTATACTTTCATTATGTATTGTTATTAATTCAATTTCTAATTACAATAATAATACTTGGCAAAATCGATTACCATGATTGTCATCTCTTTCCTGTTGGATGGCATGTCGAAAATCACAAAGGAATCAAGGTTATAAAGTTTTGTATGTGGTTTGTTCCGCGTACGACTTACCGTCAAACGCTGGATGCGAGTGTTATCAGTAGCCAGAAGATAAGTAACATTGCAGAATATTTCACTCGATCAGGTAATCAGGCACAACCAGCATCAGCGCACACACACTAACTACGACGAATGGCTAGAAATCAGCAATGGCGGCACTAGCTGTCCTTCGCGCGTAAACTACTAGATATGATACATAGACCAACATTTTATGCATATTCACATATGTATATACCCACGTGAATATACATAGTATATTACACTAGTGTATATCATTTTTCATATGTACATTTAACGTCCTATGAATATTCAAAATATACATGTTCAAACTGGAATATCTAATGTACATTCTGTGGATGTACATATATCCATATAGTGTTATGTGGGCTGTGACGGGGCCTCAGTCTCTCGGAACACGCCGAACAGGTAACAGCATCAGCTTCTGAGGATGCCGACCACTCGTGTTGGCGAAACGTCAAGCAGCGCCGAGGCCAAGGCGGCGGAGGGTGTCGACGCCGGCCTAACAGCCCAAGAACCAACAGTTCTTCAGACGAAGAGGTGTGTTGAATGCAGGGAAAGTTTTTTTTTATGGTCGGCATCCCGCAAAGGCTTAAAGCCTATGGCGCTGTAGAAGCGCTGCGAGAGGATAAGTATCGGTTCACGTTAGATTTGAAACGCTGCAGGTTGTAGCCGCCGGGAAACAATTTCCCCGGCAGCTGATTCCACAGCGTCGAAGTTCTCCAAAAGAAGGAATGCTGGAGGAGACTAGTTCGGGGAGTAAGGATCTCGACCTGGTAAGGATGAGCTCGCAGAGCTTCTCTAGTTTTCCTGGTTCGGACGGCCTGTGGTGTTATTATCTGAGAGAGCTCAATCGAACATCTTCCGTGATAGAATCTGTAAAACAGGGATAGGTCAGCCACCCTCCTTCGATGTTACAGGCTGTGGAGGTCCTTTGTGAGGTTTGGCGTATCGATTAGTCTAATCGTTTTTTTCTGGATAGTGTCCAGAAGCTTTAGAGAGTGCTTCGGAGCGCATCCCCACCCATGGTAGCAATACTCCAGCGATGGTCGGATCTGTGCCTTGTAGAGCAGCAACAGTTGCTCTGGTGTATACAACTTCCTACAGCGGAACAAAACTCCAAGCTTCTGGGATGCCGTTTTAGCAATACTGACGACGTGGTCGTGCCAGGACATTGATGTTGATTCCCAAAAGCTTGACAGAAGGTGATTCGACTATGGGGTCCACGGTTGGTAAGCCATCGTGAGACTTCTTTGTAAGTGTTGTTGCCTGAGTTTTTTGTACGTTGAACTGTACTTTATTTGCTAATCCTCACTCGATAATTGTTTTGATATCAGCGTTGATCTGTGAGGCATGCTGCTGTCGCTGACGTACCGTCTCCTGGGATGATAGTGGCTTGCCTGGTTCCATGCACGACACTAATGTACTGTCATCTGCGAAGCTGTAGATTGGACTGGATGTTATTTCCAGCAGCTCGTTGATGTACAGCAGAAACAGTGTAGGGGATAGGACAGATCCCTGGGGAACACCGGCGTTTATTGAAAATACGTCTGATAAACAGCCCTCTACTACAACAAACAGAGATCGGTCGTTCAAAAAGCTATTCAGCCACTGGCGCAGGCCAGGTGATAGTCCATAAGCAGCAAGCTTGGCCAGAAGTCCGTCATGCCATACTCTGTCGAAAGCTTTCGATATATCAAGTGCAACAACACGGGATTCGCCATGATTGTCTATTGCTTTGTTCCACAAGTGAGTGACGTAGGCAAGGAGGTCACCTGTAGACCTGTGCTTACGGAAGCCATACTGGCGAACATTTATGATGTTATTGTTGTCCAGGTATTTCAGGAGCTGTGTGTTAATGACAGTCTCCATACCCTTAGACATGATGCTGAGAAGAGCCACAGGTCTATAATTGGTAGGATCAACTAGTTAGATAAGTTACTTTGAAAAAAATATTAATAAAGCTGCAAACATGCAACACTATCTTACTACCCTTTGTATTTTGCTGATACTGTTGGTCGAAATCAATTTAGCTCCCAAACGAACTGGAGAAATCCTATCACTTCGACTGGAAAACGGCTCTAATATTATTTCCTACACCAGTTAAGGTAATTGGATGTTTTTGAAGCTAATGTTTGAACTAATTTCGGGAGAGTTTTCATTGCTGATCCTCAACTTGATTACTTGGAGTGACCTTCCTATGTAGAGTACAGTTATTCCAACGAATGTGGTTAACCTTAAATCCACCACACTGACCCTTTTCTAAATATTAATTCAGAGTGTGTAATAGAAACCCTCCTGGCAAAATTTCAATTTTCAGTGTTACAGATATGTCCCGTACAAGGGAGGTCAGATAAGTAATCGTAAACTTTTTAGGCGTTTTAGGGGTTCCTGATCATTTTCTACTTTTTCTTGGGTGGTGGTGAATTTGGGGTGGTTGGGGGGGGGGAGGTGTGGGGTTGTAATACTGAAAAAAAATTTTTTTGTATTCGTAATGGGCTGTCCATTGATATGTGAACAAAAAAACCTAGCAGCATGATACACCTTTTCAGGTCCATCCGAACGTTGCATGCTTATTATAGAAACCACGGGACTTAGAATTTGTGATGTATACATACGAGTATTGTTTAAATCGTTCGATATCGCGTAACGCGAAAATTGTTCGATTGATTTTAATGAAATTTTGACATAGTATTACTCCCAAGGCGAGGATGGAAAATGCGTATGTTTTGGAAAAATCGGCTCAGTGGCGGCGCGGCAATAATAAAAAAACTAAAAATATAAAAACAGCTCAAACTTTGTTTTTAGGCGTTTTAGGGGTTTCTGATCGTTTATTACGTTTTTTTTTTGGGTGAGGGTGAATTTGGGGTGTTGGAGGGCGGAAGGTTGTAAAACTGGAAAATTTGTTGTACTCATAATGGGTTGTCCATTGATCTTTGCATGACTGAAAAACCTAGCAGCATAATATACCTTTTACGTACATCCGAACATCACCTTGCTTGTTATAAAAACCAAGGGAATTAGATTTTGTGATGTATACATACGAGTATTGTTTTTTAGATCGATCTATATTGCGTAATGCGAAAATTATTGAATTGATTTTAATGAAATTTTGACACAGTACGACTATCGCAGCGAGGATGGAAAACGCGTATGTTTTGGAAAAATAGTGTCAGTGGCGGCGCAGCAATAATAAAACAACTAAAAATATGAAAATAGCTCAAACTTTGTTTTTAAGCGTTTTACGGGTTTCTGATCATTTTCAATTTTTTTGGGTGGGGTGAAATCGGGGCGGTTGGGGGGTGGGGGGTAGTAAAACTCAAAAATTTGTTGTATTCATAATAGTCCGTCTATTGACCTGTAGAAGAAGTACCTAGCGGCATATTACACTTTTTTAGGTCCATCCGAACATTGGCTTGCTTATTACAGAAACCAGTTTTGTGATCTGTACGCATACGAGTTTTGCTTTATTTCGTTCTATGTATATTGCGTAAGGCGAAAATTATTGAACTGATGTTAATAAAACTTTGACACAGAATTTACTGCCGCTGCGAGAATGGAAAACAACTCTGTTTTTGAAAAACCGTGTCAGTGGCGGCGCAGCAGTAATAAAAACATGAAATCAGCTCAAACTGCGATTTTAGACGGGTTGAAGGCTCTTGATCATTTCGCATCGTCCAGTTCAAGCATGCAGAAAAAACCTGTGGCGCCCTAGTTCCTAAGGAGGGAGACGCAAGAAACTATTTACGAGGGTTTTTGTCTTCGATGTAGTTTTTGCGGGCGGATGGGTGATAATTTAGTTGCAAGGGGATTTTTGACTATAGCTTCATATAATGGGAAATAATGAAATGGTATCATCATTATGTGTGGGAAGTACTGAGTCAATCAACTTGACTCCATTTTTTTATTATACACTAACCCAAAATATGACAATAACCAATGTTCTAATATGAACCTTGTATAGCTGTGCCTACAGTATGCCACAGTTAAGACCTTCTTTACTCCTTCAAATTTTCTTCAGACAGTTTTTCTTCCCTCATGAAAAATGTACTAGTATCACGGGGTTAAGAATAATGATTTAATTTATTGTTATAACCGCTCCGTGCATACAAAAATAAACGTACTGCTGCATTTCGTTACTTTCTACATCATTTTGTTTTTTAATAATTCCATTCTAAAGTTTAAAGAAAGGAATTCAAATTCAGCCAATCAGTGCCAACCGCGCGAATCATCAGCAGTGCATTGTTGCCAAGAACAGCTCCGACTCGCAGACGGGAACAGAAGACAAGATAGATGAGTCAGCCCGCGTACAGCTCCGGCATTTCGCGCGCCATCAGAATGCGGCAACACAGCACACATATCTGTCTTTTGATTGGCTGTTCGCATTTAGGGCAGTGACGTCACTGCCCTAGGAGAATTCAAATATTTTCCTTATTTTCACGGCTTTCCAGAGCCTAAATACCAGAGTATCGCGGCTGCTGTGAAAGGGTTATGTTAGGGAAGGTTTGTTAACGCGAGATTTGAATGGGCCAATACCCGCAGGCCCAATAAATACATCTTCTGGCAGTCCATTCCAAGCCTTGGACACCCTGGGAATGAATGTGCGGTTGTACCGCTCGGTTCTTGATGTATCAAGAACGACCGTCTTAGGATGAGAGGCAGCGGTCGCATGGGTACATCTGATAGGAGCAGTGAGCGGCGGAACGATAGAGGATAGCTCAGAGGAGTAGATTTCGCTGGAATATCGGTAGAAGAGTGACAACAACACGCCGGTGAGAAAGTGACCGAAGGTGGCGCGTTAAGGCCGGATCGCGAATTAGTCGAATTGCCCTTCTCTGGACGGCATCTAGTATAGACAGGGTAGTACGTGGTGAGAAATACTTTCTGGCTCTAAATAGGTACCCAAGCTTTTTACCAGCAGCTGTTGCAATTGCATATGACTCTATCATATGCAACCAAAAAAAATCATGATACTAGTCCATTGACTCTAATGAACATAACCTGTTCTTGCAGTGGGCCCTCCATTTGAATTTGGTGACTATTATCACAAGGAATGTCTCTGTATATTGTATCTCATAAGAACGCGGAGAGACAAGAGAAACAAGAAGTAAATGGTTGAGCATTGTCCAATGTCGTTCTGTCCATGTCCGTGAGAAAATACAAATGTGCCATCCGCATCAGGAAAGTGCACAGAGCCCTCCATTATTTACTTTTTACCGACAACAAAGACATTTCTGTTAATGCCATTACTTCTGCGACGCCACCGTCCTCAGGGATTAATGAAACATTCGGATAATTTGGACTGGAAACGTTACAGGCGGTCCATAGTACGAAGGGCACTAGGAAAGTTCTGTAATATGACGCAACAGTTAATCACAGCAAGCTGCGTGTTGCTACATGTTGAGGCAAGTTTATACGTGCACAGTAGTCGCACCCATAAAAACAAATTCTCGATTCAAGGGTTCTGATAATCTTGTAAAAATACTACGCTCAAGTGACATCCGAACACCGAGAAAAAAAGGGTTGCAGTTGATGAAATGCGGTAGGACTAAATACAATAATAAACGAACTCATTTGCGATAATTAGTTTATAATAAGTAGTAGTAGTAGTAGTATTAGTAGTAGTAGTAGTAGTAGTAGTAGTAGTGATGGGGAGGCGAAGCAAGGCAAGTAGGCCACCTTTGGCCCTTTTTGCCAACCCCACTGAACCAATCACTGAAAACACTAAAATTCTACACCCTAGGAAGCTCCTTGTCGAACCTAACAGACCTCCTGACGAAAGTCAGTATGTCCGAATATAGTGGTTCCTCCCCAAACTCCGTCGTGCCGAATATCTGAGCCCTAAGGTTGCGATAAACTGCACATCTGCCAGCATCTGGAGCAAATGGGGTCCCCTACCACTCTCATGAGTGACAAATGTCTATTCAGCCGGCAATGGCCAGTGAGGACCCTCACCCGAAGGTCGAGCGTCTCTCTGCCTTTATCCAAAAGCCATAGCATTCGGCCCCTATCAGGGCCTGCTATGAATCTTTTGGCTTGCCTGCAGTCGTCTCTCTCTAACCAGGCTTTCGCCACTTCCTTGTAGGCCCAGTTGTCCAGGGCCACATTGGCCTGGCGTCTGCTAATTCCCAGCATAGGTTCTGGGCCGATGTAGGGGCTGCTGGCCCCTATCCTAGCTAATCGGTCCGCTCTCTCCTTCCTAAGGTCTAATGGGTTGAAGTCGGAGACTGAGAGCTCTATAATGGCTTGCCAAGACAGTGTCTTCAACACCTTAGTATACCGTAGCCGGATTATGGGTATGGATGTGCCCGATATCCGCTGTAGAGCCTGCCTGCAGGCGCCAGAGACCCATACGCACCTCTTGTTGGCGTGTAAGGTGTACGCTGGCACAGCCTACGTCTATCGGCACAAAGCGGCTCTACGAGTGCTATACTACCATTTAAGGCACTCATACGGTATAGATGAGACACCGCTGCTGCCGTATGCTCCAGGGGACATTGAGTCCGTTGTGGAGAACGAGAGGTGCCGAATTTACTGGAACTACTCTTCTCCACGCTCGAGCTTATACATGCAAATAAGCCCGACATAGTCCTCCTCGACTACCAACAAAAGACGATGTTCGTTATCGAGTTCTCGGCGCCTGTCGAGGGGAACATCGTCTCTAAGGAGGAGGAAAAGCGGACCGAGTATCAGGAGCTCCTCGAACAACTTCGCAGGCTCTGGCCGGACTACACTGTGAGTCTGCTAGTAATGGTCATTGGATCCCTAGGTGGTATGAGGGATACGCTGCTCTCTGAACTGCGCAAAATGCCGGTGTGCCGTGCGGCGGCGCACATCTTAGCCGCCAGAATGCAAAAGGCAGTCATCCATGGGTCTCTTCGTCTGCTTAGGACGCACGATTCGCGGACCCAGTGATTGCTCACCTCACGGTGTGAGGAGTAGTCGCTGGGAAATGGAACAGCAGCCCGGTGTGTCGGAGCCCGGGTTGCACCTTTTTTGTTTTTGTCCGGATGACCCACAGCAGGGTCTTCTTATGGCTTGCTAACTTCTGAAGGGCGGCAGAGCATTTTTGAGCCAGAGCTGATCTGGCCCTCGGAGCTGCCACCGCTTTCAGAGCTGATTGGCTGTCAGAGCATATATATATATGCTCTGTTCAGAACACTTTTCGACTTCCATCGAGTATGCTGCCATCAATATCGCATACACTTCCGCCTGGAAGACAGTCGTGCAGGTTCCCAGCGCGAAGCTCCGCCGTACTTCTTTACCCTCCAGACAGAAGCCCGCTCCCCCGGATCCTGACTACTTTAAGAGCGATCCGTCAGTGAACCATACCAGACTATTGGGCGGAAACTTGACTTTCCCTCTCATCCAGTCGTCTCTTTCCGGAAAGACTAGTGAGAATCCATTATCTAAATTTAAGATGTCTTTGGCTTTCTCCTCCCTAAATGACGATATTGGGATATTACTCTCCGCGAATCGCTCTATTCTGGTGTGGCCAACTGATAGTTCTCATGCTACCCACGTCCCCGGTCACGCATTCTCAGGCAGGCCGACATCGCCTGTCTTTTTATCCAGAGGTGCAGAGGCGGCAAGCCCAAGAGTACCTCCAGGGCAGCAGTGGGTGTTGTCTTCGTGGCACCTGTTATGCTCATTGCTGTAAGCCTCTCAATCTTTGCGAGCTTGAGCCTAACACAGACCTTCCCTACGCTCGGTCACCAGACCGAGCAGCCATACTGGATCCTAGATCTGACTACTGCCGTATATAGCCAGTTTAGGACCTTGGGTTTAGGGCCCCAGGTTCCGCCGACTACTCGACGCAACTGCCACATGGTAGCTATAGACTTTTTATATACATAGTCGATATGCTGTGCCCATGTGAGTTTATTATCAATTAACACTCCCAGGTACTTAACCTCCCGTGTTAGGGTCAGTGGTACACCGTGAGGATTGGGGGCTTTAAAATCATCTATCTTCTTCCTGTGAGTGAATAGGACCAGCTCGGTCTTCACTGGGTTAATTGAGAGTCCTGATTCGCCACACCACCTCCAAAATGCTGCATGTCATCTGCATCCTATCGCAGACGACGCCCACGAATCTACCAGAGACTAACACCAGGCCGTCGTCTGCGAAGGCCTGCGTGTAGATGCCGGCCGAGCTAAGTCTCGCAAGGAGGCCATCCATAACAAGGCACCAGAGGTGGGGGGAGAGGCAGCTGCCCTGTGGGCAACCCCCACTTACCCCAACCTCGAGCTGAACCTCGCCTAATGTTGCACTAGCCTTGCGATTCTGAAGTGCTGACCTAACCCAGCAGACCAGATTTGGTGGAACACCCCTGGTCTGAAGGGCGGTGCATATATTAGCTGTTCGTGCTTTATCAAAAGCTCCCTGTACGTCGAAGAATACTCCCAGAGCCACTTCTTTGTGAGAGAGGCCTCTTTCTACTTTTCCTACTATAGCATGCAGGGCCGTTTCCGTGGAGCGGCCTTGCTTATAGGCATGCTGATTATCATGGAGGGGATAGGTAACGAGGGTTTCCTCTACCAAATATCTGTCCACGATCTTCTCCAATGCTTTCATAAGAAAGGAGGTAAGACTAATTGGTCCATAAGACTTTGCTAAAGAGTAGTCGATCTTTCCTGGTTTAGGGATGAATACTACTCTTGCTGCTTTCCAGGACGATGGTACGTATCCTAGCGCTATGGAGCTCCGGAAAGCTGCCACGATATGTGGCAGCAACTCTTCCAGACCTCTTTGTAGTAGCGCGGGGAATATACTATCAGTCCGGCTGATTTAAATGAACTAAACTCGTTTATTGCCTAGGAGACCGATCCGTCGGTTATCATCCTCTCGGCCAAGCCGGCGTCCCCTATCAAGAGAGCCGACTCAACTTCTGGAGACAGTTCGCCGGACTCTCCTGGGAAATAGTTTATAATAAAATACAACAGACCAATAATGGATGGGCCTTCCATGTTGACGAATGCACCCCTCTAGCCTATGCGGCATGCTCGTAATCTGGTTGTTGATAAACTCTAGAGGTACAGCCTCCCAAACTGCCCTCACGGCATGTTCTAGTCCGTCCAACGTAGTTGGAGGACTGGGTAAATCGCCTATCTATCGACCCATCCATTCCCATACTTTTTCAATCGGCGATAAATCGAGTGATCGTGGAGGCCAGGGGAGTATCCTGACCTCAGCTTCCTGTAGGAGCCTCATCGATACTCTTGCAATATGACGGCGTGCATTATCTGTTTCGGACTTCCATTGTCTATATAATTTTTGAATTACAACCTTTCGATTGATGTGGTATCTTCAATCGTCTTCAGGTAAACTGTCGAGCAATCGAATCAACTGCCATTGAAACTTCTGATGTTAAACCGAAGTTATGGCTTCGCTATGTTGATGACACATTCATAATCTGGAATCATGGAGACGAACAACTGGAGACGTTCTTTGCACATCTCAACAACATGAGACCATCGATAAAGTTCACGAAAGAAGAAGAGAACAATAACAGCCTTCCTTTTCTGGATGTCTTGGTAATGAGAAGAAACACCGAAATAGAAACCAAAGTGTACAGAAAACCAACACACACAGGACAATACCTGCATTACACCTCAAGCCATCCAACATCAACAAAGAAAGGAGTCATTCGAAACTTGGTCGATCGAGCCAAGAATATTTGTAACACACAACAAGGACTAGAAGAAGAACTACGTCAAATTAAAGGAGATCTGTCAAAGAACGCATATCCCAAGAGGCTTGTGGAAGCAAGAATGCAAGAGAATCATACTCGCAGAAATAAAGGTCCTGAAGAACACAGGCATTCACTAAGTATACCATACGTGAAAGGACTATCAGATACAGTCATAAGAATAAGACAACACTATAAAATTCAAACATGATTCTCAAGAAGCACCACCCTCCGAAGTCTACTAACGAAAACAAATCCCAGCAATGAACATCAAGAAACAAAATACTGCATCTACGAAGTACCATGTGAATGTGGTAGTATACGTATGGAAGTATACATTGGTGAAATGAAAAGATCCCTGGAAGCGAGAATTAAGGAGCACAGACTCAACACCCAGAGAGCAGAGACTGGAAGGTCCGGAATAGGAGATCACGCTTGGACCGAGCATCATAAAACTATTTGGGAAGATGCAAAGGTTATTGACAAAGAACCTCAATGGTATCGCCGGAAATTCAAGGAAGCAACTTATATCGCCAGCAACAAAAACGTGTACAGCAAGCCTAATGTGGAAATTAGACCAATATGGCAGCCCCTCATATGAAATATAAAAAAAACTGAAATTGGACAGAACAAACTTGGACACAAACGTGGGACTCAGTGACTATCAACGACCACGTCATCATCAGCAAGAAGCGACGTCACTGACGAACTCAGCAGACCGCGCAGCAACCAATCAGGACAAGCCACGAAAATCGACACGTCAGCTAGACAAGAATAAACAGCAATGAAAGGAACATGTTCGACAGTTTATCTGAAGACGATTGAAGATACCACATCAATCGAAACGTTGTAATCAAAAAATTATATAGACAATGGAAGTCCGAAACAGACCTTTTGGCTTCTCTACTGGTATTCAAAGGGAGTATGCAAGTCTGAGCTATCCTCTATCAACCTTGGGAAATTGACTCGTCTACCCAAGTATTAACTCGTACCGTTTATTTCCTCATTCTCGTATTCTAATTCGATCAGCGAAGAAGTCGAATTGCGGCATTTTACATCGACACTGCTGCATAATTTTCCCGATTCAAATGTCCTTATTAACCCTGTTTAACACCATTTCCACGATTCTATATTTCATCAATTTGCCAAGTACTCGGAATACTTTTTAAGTGAAGAATATCGTTTTACCTCAGTTAGGAAATAGCATTTTTCAGGTTGGTATTTTATTTGACCTAAACCTTGAATGGCGGTATAACTATTGGCAGAAGCAAAATATCTAACTTAAGATTTGCTGACGATACAACCCTTATTGCTGCTTCTCAGGAAGGACTAGTAGCTCTATTGAACGTTTTAGAACAACAAAGTGCAGCATATGGTCTTGGTATTAACTACAACAAGACCAGGGTTATTATCGTAGATAGAGAGCACGACAATCATCGAGAAATAAAGTCAATAGGCCGTTGTGAGGTAGTTCAATGTTTTGTGTACCTAGGTTCTTTGATCGAACAATTCAGGTAGCTGTGAGAATGACATTCGACGGCGCATTCAACAGGCACGGGTGGCCATGACAAAGCTTACTAAAATATGGCGTGACCATAACATCACTAAAGCTACCAAAATGTCACTGGTTCAGTCTCTTGTGTTCTCCATATTTTTGTATGCCTCGGAAACTTGGACTGTTAAAAAGGCAGATCGAGCTCGCATAGATGCTTTTGAAATGTGGACGTGGAGGAGAATGCTGAGAATTCCTTATACCGCCCATCGAACTAATGTTTCCATATTGGATGAGTTCGGTAATCCAAAGAGACTATCCTCCATTCTTGTAGTTCAGGGTCACGCCCCGAGTGGGCGGCGCCGTGGCCGTTCCCCTACATACTGGGTGGATACGACGAAACAGTTGCTAGATATGAGTATCAAGAGCGCCACTGAACTGACAGTAAATCGCGAGAGATGGCGAGCTACAGTTCCCAAAACTATTGATAATATTCGGCAATACTCTAGCTCCGACTTAATGCATTTTACGAGCTCACCACATGTCTGTTACGACATTGTGACTATGATGATGAAACCTTGAAACAACAGTTTTAGTTCCTTTTCGCAGAACAGAAAATTTGATACATTTTCCACGTCTCGTCACTATATTGATTTTTGCAGGAGAAACTACAATATATGAATTAGCACTGTAAAAAATGGAGTTAAGCTCATTGACTCGGTACTTCCCATATACAACTGTGATATCATATTACTGTTTTCCCACTACCTGTGAGCCTGAGACCCCTTGCACCAAATTATTACCCGCCCATCCACAATAAAAAAACCCAACGCAGAAACTCTCGTAAATAGCTTCTTGCATCTCTGTAGGAACTAGGGAAACTCAGTTTTTATTCTGCAAACTTCAACTGGATGAATCATGAACCCCCAAATCGCTCAACAACGAAGTTTGAGCTATTTCTATATTTTTAGTCTTTTACTATTGCTGTGACGCCACTCACATGATTTCTAAAAACCATACGCATTTTCAATTCCCTCTCGCCACGGCCCTTGGTTTCTGTAATACGCAAGGCCATGTTCCATGGACCTAAAAAATGGAGAGCCTTTTATCACTACAAAAACTTTTTCGGTTTTGGAACCCCCACCCCAATTTCACCCCCCAATCCCTAAAATGCCTAAAAACGAAGTTTGGGGGATATTTGAATTTTTTTGTTTTTTGCTGATTAGTCCGCAGTCCGTGCACCGTTTTTCAAAATTATAGCAGCATTACCTACTACAACCCCACAGAAAATCGCTTCCCAAATTTCATCATAATGTATGCAGCGGTTACTGAGTTCGACAAACAGACGGATAGACCGACGGAAATGAGTAACCTGGATTTTCGATATGTAGACATCATAAAACGCTCAAAAAGCGTATTATCTTAAAATCGAAAATTTTCACGATCACAATACTCCCCTCACCTATCGGTGTGGGAAGTAAAAGTGAAAAGGAATGACGTGATGTTACCTACACATACCTTGAGGTTGAAAACAACAACTAGTTGTCCCTTAGACAGAAATATCATTTTGACTAAAGGGTTAGCTGTGTTTAAAAAACTTTTGTATAAGTAGTATTTTAAAACTTAGAATTATTTTTTATTCAAAAGAAGGAGTGAATACTAAATAAACTCTGTAAAAATTTCTATTTCTACATATTAAAGCTTGGAAAGAGGTAGCAATGGGCTGGCAAAATTATGACATCAGTATTCCATTTTAGATAACGACTGTGACAAATCGTTGTTATAATATTTGAGACTGAAATCAAGAAAAAACAGTCCCACTTAGAAAATAAAAATGTACTTTTTCATCAAGATAACGCACCCTGTCATAAATTCATGAAGGTGATGACAAAATTGCATAAATTAGGCTACAAAATGCATCATCCGCTGTGTTGTCTACATCAACACCCAGTGACTTTTTACTGTTTGATTTTTAAAGAACGCTCGTTGGTAAGAAATTGGTAACCAATGGAGAGATAATCGTTGTATCGCCTTTAAAAGAAATTACTTTGAATAGAAAAATATAATTTTATTAAAAACATGCCAGCCTACGAACTTTTCAGCCCAAATAGTACAGTTAAGGGTCTAGGGTATAGCGCGCGAAATTGAGAATCCAAGAAAAGACGTATTCCAGTGTTAGCGAGGAAGCGTCGCCACCTGTTCCCTTTCTCCAGTGTGTGTGTCTAAGATGAGGGCAGATAAGTCCGAAAATCCAAAGGTAAGGTCCAAAGGTCACCATAAAGATGAATTTCGCATTTCCAAGCTCCTGAAGTTACCTTTAAACTTACAGTAATGGCTCAAAGAGCAAATTGAAGAAGAAAGCTTGCGCTTGTGCAACTATTCAGCCTTTTTACTTCCCACACCGATAGTTGAGGGGAGTATTGTGATCGCGAAATTTTTCGATTTTGAGATAACACGCTTTTTGGGCGTTTTATGATGTCTACATAACGAAAATCCACGTCACTCATTTCCGTTGGTCTGTCTGTCGGTCTGTCTGTCGTTCTGTCTGTCGGTCTGTCTGTCGGTCTGTCTGTCGGTCTGTCTGTCGGTCTGTCTGTCGGTCTGTCTGTCGGTCTGTCTGTCGGTCTGTCTGTCGGTCTGTCTGTCGGTCTGTCTGTCGGTCTGTCTGTCGGTCTGTCTGTCGGTCTGTCTGTCGGTCTGTCTGCCGGTCTGTCTGTCGGTCCGTCTGTCGGTCTGTCTGTCGGTCTGTCTGTCGGTCTGTCTGTCGGTCTGTCTGTCGGTCTGTCTGTCGGTCTGTCTGTCGGTCTGTCTGTCGGTCTGTCTGTCGGTCTGTCTGTCGGTCTGTCTGCCGGTCTGTCTGTCGGTCTGTCTGTCGGTCTGTCTGTCGGTCTGTCTGTCGGTCTGTCTGTCGGTCTGTCTGTCGGTCTGTCTGTCGGTCTGTCTGTCGGTCTGTCTGTCGGTCTGTCTGTCGGTCTGTCTGTCGGTCTGTCTGTCGGTCTGTCTGTCGGTCTGTCTGTCGGTCTGTCTGTCGGTCTGTCTGTCGGTCTGTCTGTCGGTCTGTCTGTCGGTCTGTCTGTCGGTCTGTCTGTCGGTCTGTCTGTCGGTCTGTCTGTCGGTCTGTCTGTCGGTCTGTCTGTCGGTCTGTCTGTCGGTCTGTCAGTCGGTCTGTCTGTCGGTCTGTCTGTCGGTCTGTCTGTCGGTCTGTCTGTCGGTCTGTCTGTCGGTCTGTCTGTCGGTCTGTCTGTCGGTCTGTCTGTCGGTCTGTCTGTCGGTCTGTCTGTCGGCCTGTCTGTCGGTCTGTCTGTCGGTCTGTCTGTCGGTCTGTCTGTCGGTCTGTCTGTCGGTCTGTCTGTCGGTCTGTCTGTCGGTCTGTCTGTCGGTCTGTCTGTCGGTCTGTCTGTCGGTCTGTCTGTCGGTCTGTCTGTCGGTCTGTCTGTCGGTCTGTCTGTCGGTCTGTCTGTCGGTCTGTCTGTCGGTCTGTCTGTCTGTCGGTCTGTCTGTCGGTCTGTCTGTCGGTCTGTCTGTCGGTCTGTCTGTCGGTCTGTCTGTCGGTCTGTCTGTCGGTCTGTCTGTCGGTCTGTCTGTCGGTCTGTCTGTCGGTCTGTCTGTCGGTCTGTCTGTCGGTCTGTCTGTCGGTCTGTCTGTCGGTCTGTCTGTCGGTCTGTCTGTCGGTCTGTCTGTCGGTCTGTCTGTCGGTCTGTCTGTCGGTCTGTCTGTCGGTCTGTCTGTCGGTCTGTCTGTCGGTCTGTCTGTCGGTCTGTCTGTCGGTCTGTCTGTCGGTCTGTCTGTCGGTCTGTCTGTCTGTCGGTCTGTCTGTCGGTCTGTCTGTCGGTCTGTCTGTCGGTCTGTCTGTCGGTCTGTCTGTCGGTCTGTCTGTCGGTCTGTCTGTCGGTCTGTCTGTCGGTCTGTCTGTCGGTCTGTCTGTCGGTCTGTCTGTCGGTCTGTCTGTCGGTCTGTCTGTCGGTTTGTCTGTCGGTCTGTCTGTCGGTCTGTCTGTCTGTCTGTCTGTCGGTCTGTCTGTCGGTCTGTCTGTCGGTCTGTCTGTCGGTCTGTCTGTCGGTCTGTCTGTCGGTCTGTCTGTCGGTCTGTCTGTCGGTCTGTCTGTCGGTCTGTCTGTCGGTCTGTCTGTCGGTCTGTCTGTCGGTCTGTCTGTCGGTCTGTCTGTCGGTCTGTCTGTCGGTCTGTCTGTCTGTCGGTCTGTCTGTCGGTCTGTCTGTCGGTCTGTCTGTCTGTCGGTCTGTCTGTCGGTCTGTCTGTCGGTCTGTCTGTCGGTCTGTCTGTCGGTCTGTCTGTCGGTCTGTCTGTCGGTCTGTCTGTCTGTCGGTCTGTCTGTCGGTCTGTCTGTCTGTCGGTCTGTCTGTCGGTCTGTCTGTCTGTCGGTCTGTCGGTCTGTCTGTCTGTCTGTCGGTCTGTCGGTCTGTCGGTCTGTCTGTCTGTCTGTCGGTCTGTCTGTCTGTCGGTCTGTCTGTCGGTCTGTCTGTCGGTCTGTCTGTCGGTCTGTCTGTCGGTCTGTCTGTCGGTCTGTCTGTCGGTCTGTCTGTCGGTCTGTCTGTCGGTCTGTCTGTCGGTCTGTCTGTCGGTCTGTCTGTCGGTCTGTCTGTCGGTCTGTCTGTCGGTCTGTCTGTCGGTCTGTCTGTCGGTCTGTCTGTCGGTCTGTCTGTCGGTCTGTCTGTCGGTCTGTCTGTCGGTCTGTCTATCGGTCTGTCTGTGTGTCTGTCTGTCTGTTGGCGTTTTTCTAACGTCGTAATCTCAGTAACCGCTGCATGGATTGTGATGAAATTTGGGCAGCGATATGCTGTGGGGTCATAGTAGGTAATGTTCTTATAATTTTGAAAATCGGTACATGGGCGGCGCAGTAATTAGCAAAAATCGAAAAAATTAAAATATTCCCCAATCTTCGTTTTTAGACGTTTTAGGTGTTCCTGATCATTTTCTACTTTTTTTTTGGGTGGAGGTGAAAATGGGGTGATTGGGGGGTGAGGGGTTGTAAATCTTAAAAACGTGTTTTACTCATAATAGGCTATCCATTGACCTTTAAAAGAAAGACCTAGCGGCATGATGCCCTTTTTTAGGCCCATCCGAACATTGCCTTGCCTATTCCAGAAACCAAAGGACTTCTGATAAATACATAGGAATATTGCTTTAGATCGTTGTGTATTGAGTAACGTAAAAGTTATGGAATGGATTTTAATGAAACTTTGTCACAGTATTACTACCGCGGCGAGGATGGAAAACGCGTATGTATTGGAAAAATCGTGTCAGTGGCGGCGCAGCAATAATAACAAAATAAAAAAATAAAAAAGCCTCAAACTTTGTTTTTAGGCGTTTCAGGAGATCCTGATTGTTTTCTACTTTTTTGGGTAGGGGTGAATTTGGGGTGGTTGGGGGGTGGGGGGTTGGAAAACTGCAAAATTTGTTGTATTCATAATGGGCTGTCCATTGACCTGTGAATGAAAAACTTAGCGGCATAATACCTTTTTTAGGCCCATCCGAACATTTCCGTGCCTATTACAGAAACCAAGGGATACACAGCTTTGTGATGTATACATATACGAGTATTGCTTAATTTCGTTTTATATATATTGCGTAAAGCAAGAATGATTAAATTGATTTCAATGAAATTTCGACAAAGAATTGACTATCGCGGCGAGAGTGGAAAACGTGCCAGTATCTGAAAAATCGTCTCAGTTTCGGCGCAACAATAATTAAAAAACTAAAAATATGAAAACAGCTCATACTTCCCTTTTAGACGGTTTAGAGGCTCCTGATTGTTTTGCATCGTTCAGTCGAAGCATGCAGTATGAAAACTATGGCGTCCTAGTTTCTAAGAAGGGAGACGCAAGAACCTATTTACGAAAGTTTTGTGTTGTACAGTACGTTTTTTTGCGGGAGGGTGGGCGATAATTTGGTTGTAAGGGGATTTCTGACTATAGCTTCATGTAATGGGACAACAATAAATTGAAATCGTTATGTGTGGGAAGTACTGAGGCAATCATCTTGACTCCATTTTTTTGATATCGTGTTTGGTTGTTGAATTACAGGCATTTATAGAATGTATGATTTTGAATTGCGAGTTTTTTGCACATTAAAATATAGCCTATACTAAAATAAAATATATACAGCTACAAACTAAGAAACATAGTCTTTGGTATTTAGTTAAGTTCTTTCAACCACTTCAGCGCCAACGGTGTGGCTGTGAAGAACTCTTCTCGCGATCCCTGAAACGCACGCAGTTCACATTCGCTCGTAATATGGTTTATAGTTTGGCGGGGCGCGCCACAGTCACATAGGGGAGACTGCACATAGCCCCACTTGTAAAGGGAGTCGGCACATCTGCCGTGGCCTGTTCGGACTCTATTAAGTTTTACCCACTCTTTCCGGGGTAGTTCTGATCCTGGAAGTAAGGCTGCCCCAATAAATGCGCATCGCGAGTGGTGTTCCGCAAAACCTTCCCACTGGGAGCGCCATTGGCTTAAGGAGTCGAAGTTATTGGTTTTAAGCCCTTCTGCATCCCTTATTGGTGGTTGTCGGGATTTAAGTCTGTTTATCTGCAACGGGGGTATTGCTCGGTGGATGGGTAGTTTGTTGTTGGCCGTAATCTTGTTATACTCCCTTAGAAGGGCGTCAGTCCTTCGCAACTGCGGTGGGGCTATTCCAGAGAGTACAGGCAGCCATTGAGTTGGGGTTGTCTTAACTGCGCCTGTAATAAGTCTCATAGTGTGATTTAGTTGGACGTCAATTAGTCTGGTATGATGGCTGTTAATCCAGACAGGCGCACAGTACTCAGCACACGAATAGACAAGAGCTAGTGCACTGGTTCGTAGAGTTGGAGCAGTGGCACCCCACGTCATTCCACACAGCTTTTGGATAATGTTGTTGCGTGTTCTGAGTTTTCCTGCAGTGTTTGCGAGATGTTTCTTATAGCAGAGAGTGCGATCTAACGTTACTCTAAGATATTTTGGGAAATGGTTATGCTTCAGGGGTTCGCCTGCAAAAAGTACCTGCAGTTCATATTTAGCTAGTTTGTTATTCAGGTGGAAGCAGGAAACTTCGGTTTTGTTGGGGCTCGGTACTAGTCTCCATTTCTTGAAGTAGTTGTTTAGAGCTAACAAATCGTTAGAAAGAGTATGCTCAACGTTCTTGAAGCTCTTATCGGAAAAAGCTATGGCTATATCGTCTGCATAGCAAAACTTGTAACTGACTGTTTCTTTCTATATTTACTATTGTCATGTTTTTGAGCCATACGATAAATAAATAAATAAAAAATGCACATTAAAAAACTTTTTTGAGAAAATCGAAAATAGTTGTCATTCATTAAGGTCTTAACTATCGTCTTCTGAAATATTATATATGTAGTTTGAAAATAGAGTGTGTTATGCGAGAAATTGTGAGTCGTCCGTGTTTTACATGGCAAATACGTATGTATAAATGTGTGTATCCAGGACCCTTAAGAAACTCTTTAAGATACTTGAAGAGATGTGTTTAATATGAAACTTGAGGAAAATACTACATCAAATTACAACCCCAATAATATTCTCCGCCGTATTGCGTGAGTAGGGTTCTCATTGGAGGTAAGTCCGTAACTACTTTTCGGAGTTACCGACATAATTTCTAAGAGCCCCCTTTCAGTTGTCTCGGTATCCTTGGAAATCACTGAGCAATTAAGCTATACCACAGACACTGAAACACCTACCCACAAAGCTGCTTCTGTTTATTTTTATTTCTATAGGCGCACAAAACCGTTTTCAGCTTTCGCAGAGGGTTGCTACCAGAGTCGTAGTTCAAGAGTTTTGGCCTTTATGTATTGTATAAGACTTTCGCGGAAATGATCCGATGAACTGTTACCTGTTCGGCGTGCTTCAAGTCTCGGCCGAACAGTCCAAGAACCAACAGTTCATCAGTTTTGGCATTTAGTTCGCTGTAGCGAATTGTTACAGCGGCTTCAATGCAAAACGCTACAAACGCCCGAATTTTTTTCTCTTCGCCAAAGGAGACTGAAACTTAAAACGGCGACCAGATTTGTAATCAATACCATCAAGTTATTCAAAACACAAGATTTCATCTTGGTCAAATGGGACTGAAACTCAAAACTGTAACTAGATTTGAATTCAGCACACTAAAATTATACAAAACACGAGGTTTTATCTCAATAGAAGGCCAAATAAAGATTTTCAATTTTCTAGGCAAACCTGAGGATCTGAGATCTGAAATTTTTTATTTCCGTCAAACGTGACTGAAACTCAATACGGCGACCAGATTTGTAATCAACACCATCAAATTATAGAAAACACAATGTTTCATCTTAATAGAAAGCCGGATAAGGTTTTCAATTTTTTAGGCAAACCTGAAGATCTGAAAGATCTGAAATTTTTTAATTTTGTCAAACGGGACTGAAACTCAAAACTGTGACCGGATTTGTATTCAGCACCCTCAAGTTATCCAAAACACGAAGTTTCATCTTAATAAAAAGCCAAATAAAGATTTTCGCTTTTTAAGGCAAATCTGTAGATCCAAAAGATCTGAAACTTTTTATTCTCGTCAAACGAGACTGAAACTCAAAACTGTGACAAGACTTGAATTCAGCACCCTAGAGTTGTCCAATACACGAGCTTTCATCTTAATAGAAAGCCAAATAAAGGTTTTAATTTTTTTAGGCAAACCTGATGAAGATCTCAAAAATCTGAAATTTTTTACTTTTCTCAAACGGGACTGAAACTCAAAACTGTGACCGAATTTGTATTCAGCACCCTCAAGTTATCCAAAAAACGAAGTTTCATCTTAATAAAAAGCCAAATAAAGATTTTCGCTTTTTAAGGCAAATCTGTAGATCCAAAAGATCTGAAGAATTCTTTGTATTAAGCATCATAAAATAGATGTATTTGATTTTCACTTCCCGATAGGTGAGGGGAGTATAGTGAAATTTTCGAGTCCGAGATAATACGCTTTTTGGGCCTTTTATGGCACCTACATGACGTCATTCATTTCCGTCGGTCTGTGTGTCTGTTGGCGTCTTTCTACTACTATCCTGGTTCCGACGGCATCCTGCCAGAATTTCTCATTCACGCAGGTCAGCAAACAAGAGTGTGGCTATCTCTCTTCTTCACGAAACTCCTTAATATGGGAAACCTCCCACGGGAATTCAAAAGAACGAAGGTCATATCAATATTAAAACCCGCTAAACCGAACGGTCAACCCGCCAGCTACAGACCTATAGCCTTGCTCAGTTGTCGCTATAAATTACTAGAAAGGGCCGTCTACAACCGATTGAGCGCGACCATCTTAGACCGGGTCCCGATATCCCAGGCTGGTTTCAGACCGGGTCGCAGTTGTTGTGATCAGGTACTGCCCCTCACAACTCATATAGAGGCAGGCTAGTAATACATGAAGACGGGAGTGGCGTTTGTTGACCTCACTGCCGCATACGATACGGTCTGGAGGGAGGGTCTCCTATATAAGTTGCTGCAGGTCAGACCACTACAAGACTCATAACCAACATGTTATGCGATAGAAAGTTCCAAGTAATCCTAAACAAGAAAGCAAGCAAGCAGCGCAAATTGAACAACGGAATTCCACAAGGCTCAGTACTGGCCCCCTTACTTTTCAATCTATATATAAGAGCTTCGAAAGCATTGAGCATACTCTTTCTAACGACTTGTTAGCTCTAAACCACTACTTCAAGAAATAGAGACTAGTACCGAGCCCCAACAAAACTGAAGTTTCCTGCTTCCACCTGAATAACAAACTAGCTAAACATGAACTGCAGGTACTTTTTGCAGGCGAACCCCTGAAACTTGACCATTTCCCAAAATATCTTGGAGTAACGTTAGATCGCACCCTCTGCTATAAGAAACATCTCGCAAACACTGCAGGAAAACTGAGAACACGCAACAACATTATCCAAAAGCTGTGTGGAACGACGTGGGGTGCCACGGCTCCAACTCTACGAACCAGTGCGCTAGCTCTTGTCTATTCGTGTGTTGAGTATTGTGCACCTGTCTAGATTAACAGCCATCATACCAGACTAATTGACGTCCAAATAAATCACACTATAAGACTTATTACAGGCGCAGTAAAGACAACCCCAACTCAATGGCTACCTGTACTCTCTGGAATAGCCCCACAGCAGTTGCGAAGGACTGAGGCCCTTCTAAGGGAGTATACCAATATTACGGCCAACAACAAACTGCCCATCCACCGAGCAATACCCCCGTTGCAGATAAACAGACTTAAATCCCGACAACCACCAATAAGGGATGCAGAAGGGCTTAAAACCAATAACTTCGACTCCTTAAACCAATGGCGCTCCCAGTGGGAAGGTTTTGCAGAACACCACTCACGATGCGCATTTATGGGGGCAGCCTTACTTCCAGGATCAGAACTACCCCGCAAAGAGTGGGTAAAACTTAATAGAGTCCGAACAGGCCACGACAGATGTGCCGACTCCCTTTACAAGTGAGGCTATGTGCAATCTCCCTTATGTGACTGTGGCGCGCCCCGCCAAACTATAAACCATATTACGAGCGAATGTGAACTACGTGCGTTTCAGGGATCGCGAGAAGAGTTCTTCACAGCCACACCGTTGGCGCTGAAGTGGTTGAAAGAACTGGACATCAACCTGTAAATACCAAAGACTATGTATCTTAGTTTGTAGCTGTATATATTTTATTTTAGTCTAGGTTATAATAGCTTTTTTTTAATCTATATTTAATATTGTCATGTTTTTGAGCCATACGATAAATAAATATCCAGAAGAGAGCAATTAGGCTCATCGATACGCCTAACCTCACAAAGGACCTCCACAGCCTGGAACACTGAAGAAGGGTGGCTGACCTGTCCCTGTTTCACAGATTCTACCACGGAAGATGTGCGAGTGAACTCTAATAACAACACCAAAAGCCGTCCGAACGAGGAACACTAGAGAGGCTCTGCTAGCTCATTCTTACCAGGTTGAGGCCCCTACTCCCTGAACCAGTCTCCTAGAACATTCCTTCTTTTGGAGAACTTCGGCGCTGTGGAATGAGCTGCCGCGGAATTTGTTTCCCGACGGCTACAACTTACAGCGTTTCAAATCTAACGTGCATCGATACTTATCTTCTCGCAGCGCTTCTATAGCGCCATAGGCTTTCAGTCTTTGCGGGAGGCTGACCATAAAAAAGAATTGAGGTTGATGTTGTTGAGGTAAGATGGAAATCACGTTGTTCGAACTTATGACCACTGCAAGGAGTGCAAGGACCCTATTCTTGTTGATCTAACCAGGATAAATATTTATTGTGCCTGCGAATCTGTTGGCCTATTCAAGTCCCGCGTGAAAAAACCTCCCCTAAAGGGCCATACAGACATCGTTCTTTTTCATCAGGTTTGCACGACGTGCCAACCGATCACACTCATTTCGGTCCGTGTGTGCCGAAAAACCGTCGTGTTTACCGTCGTTCCAAAAAATCTGTCTGAGCTTGATTTTACCCGTCGGTTTCGAACGCCATCGTGCAACTCGGTACATGTGTCCATCGTGCAATCACGACGGGATTTTGCAGTGCCGTTCTGGTTTCAGGTATAATTTGTAAAGCTTGGGGGGATATCGCAACTAAAAATTTCAAACCTCGTAGCTTCTACCCGTAGCAAGGAATCTCAATGTAGCTGTCAGACGTTCATGAGGGGAAATACTTTGTCTCATCCAAGTATCCTGTAAGTATGTTTCTTCATCCATCCTCAAATAATTGTACCAATCCCCTGGTTCCAGACGTAATTCTTCTAATAGATTTATATGGGAGAATTTTTAAAAGCCACTGTTTCACCCATTTAGAACGTTTTTGTTTGCTGTATTTCACTTTAATATCTAAAGCCGCCGCCAATGCTAAAGTATTATCCATGTTAACGGACCAAAAATTTGCGAGAAACTGAAAGAAAACCGAACAGTGTGTGGAGATGTCGTCCAATCGGTTTAACCGACATCGGTAGGCACGTCGTGCAAACCTAATCAAAAAGAACGATCTCTGTGGGGCGCTTAAAGTATTATCCATGTTAACGGACCAAAAATTTGCGAGAAAATGGAAGAAAACCGAACAGTGTGTGGAAGTATCTTTCCATCGGTTTAACCGACAACGGTTGGCACGTCGTGCAAACTTGATGAAAAAGAATGATGTCTGTGGGGCCCTTAACATAACCATGTGATAGCAGCCGCGGTGCTCTGGTGTTTAGGCTTTGCCTTTGTAGTTGTTCAGTTAAAAAAAAGGTTCACAGTGATACGTGACGTACACCCTTCGAATGAGATTCCATGTACGCTTTTGGTTGTGTTATAGCCCTGCTAAATTCTTGTTTATTATAATACTGCTCTCTTTTGTGTCCTTTGTAGCATTACCATTTTGGAAATAGGACTTTAATTAACACAGTTAAGCGTGTCTCGAAGTTACTTCCTAGCACATTCAGTCATGTATGAAATTGGAATGAAATTTTAACAATCCACACAAGAAGATATGCCTGTTGTAGAATGCTACTTGTACCTCATTAAAATTTTCTTTGTCTCTTGATTCGGAGGAAAATTATGTCCTTAATCATCTGAAAATAAGACAGAAACTTTTGTTTGCTCTGTCCGTTTCAGGAACATGCCTGGGTATACCATTTGAGCCACGTTTTATTCCTCACCAGTCACGTTAGTACTTAGTAACAATAAAAAAATGTGGAATCAAGTTGATTGACTCAGAACTTGCTACACATAATGATGATAACATTTTATTATTTTCCCACCGAATGAAGCTATCATCATCATAGTCACAATGTCTTAACAGACATGTTGTGAACTCGTAATATGCATTTACTAGTTTCTCTTGTGATATCTTTAAGATCTTTAATGCAGCAGTTTCCCATTTGCTTTCTGTATCCTCATGCCGTTGACGAGATGGTATCTACTGGTTCATCCGCCTTTAGGGGCAATTTCTCACCCCAAGGACAAGAAGGTGTCCTGACTCTTCTCAACTCGTCCACCCGAAGCTGTTGGTTGAGAAGAGGTTACTGTTTATACCGACAGTAGTTCGGTGTTCCTTTTAATCGCCTTTTACGACACGTAGGATATACGATGGGAGATATTCTAACCCGCCCCCACACGTGCTATATGAAGCTATATCTATACCTAAAACGCCTAAAAACGAGGTTTGAGGAATATTTGATTTTTTTTTTTGTTTTTTGCTAATTACTTCGCCGCCCATGAAACGATTTCCAAAACTATAGAAAGATCACCTACTACGACCCCACAGCATATCGCTAACCAAATTTCATCACAATCCATGCAGCTGTTGAGATTATGAGGCTACAAAAACGCCAACAGATAGACAGACAGACCGACAGACAGACCGATGGAAATGAGTGACGTGGATTTTCGTTCTCATGAAACGCCCAAAAAGCACATTATCTCAAAATCGAAAATTTTCGCGATCATAATACTTCCCTCAGCTATCGGTGTGGGAAGTAAAAATAGCACGTAGAAATTGAACAAAAAAATTATAAATTGCACAAAGCAACAACTGTAGCTGCAGACACGTGTTTCGGACTAATTGGACCTCTTCAGGGCAGCGTAATCTGTCAAGGATAGGACGAGACTAGAAAATGATAAATACCAGGGTGTCGTAACACGGAATCAATGATGCATTTGCAGCTTCAGCTGCACAAATCCACTGTTTAGAACACAGAAAAAAATACTGTTGCGTTTCCAATTAATTGTTAGTATTTGGATGTTTTTCCATCACTTTAAATATATTTACAGTTGTTTCAAATCCATGTCATTGGAAGAATTCAATCCTTATATTCGAAGTAATCACAGGTACGCCAGTAAATTCAAAATAATTTTATATTCGTTATAACGATATGTATAATCCTTCTAATACCAGTATTGATATATAATGCAATCAAAACATCATTTTGTTTTCGAAATTTACCCTATGTTTCATTTAAGCAAAGGATACAATCTATTCAATGTCCAAAAATTATTACTGCAACAGCAGTTCGTGATAATTCATCTGATAAAAATTAATTTTGTTTCAATGGCCCTTGTCGTTCGGTGAACTATAATCAGTATTCGGCGGGACTGATGTCCCGATTCAATGAACGTAAGAATAAAGAACAGGGGGATGATCTCAGTGCTACTAGCGCCGCGAACTCAACATGGACGAAGTTGTTCCGTTGTGTTGTTTCGGTGTTAGCCGTGTTGTGTCATCTCGTGGTTTTGCGTATTGCGTCAGCAATTGTGTGATTTAAATGTGTCCAGTTATATATTAAATGGAGGACCTACTGAGAAATTGGGACTTAGAAGAGCTAACACCCACATTTGAATGTAGGTGTTTAGATAAGTCAGACAGTTATATTTCAGGTAATAATGCAACAACTGGTGCAGGCTTATGTCTAATTCTTATATCATGCTCCTCATAACTTCACACAAAATCACACCATTAAACATCCAAACGAATCAATCAGCTGTCCTCGCAATAAAATCTGTTGGTCCAAGGAAAAGAAAGTAGCTTAGAATCAATTACCAAACACAGATTCGATTCAACGACAGGCTGCGATTGAATCATTCATTGGAATCCAATGACATCTTGTAGTTGAATCGACAATACGATATAATTCGTTACCAACTATACACTTCCCATTGGAGAAAACGTCGCTGTATTTGAGGAATGCTGAGTGTGAGAGTGAGTTTCATTGAATCCAAGCGTAAGTCTTTGACAAAACGACAGATTTTTCTGTTTAGAAGGAAAGAGTACCAGCGTCGTCACGGAAATCGCTATAATCCACCTATACGGCGGATTCTAGATCAGATTAGATTAGTTTGAGTTATTTGGGGTGTACTCTGGACCTTACACGTCAACTGCAGCTTCTTGTGTGCCTCGTACCTATTAGTCGAGTAAGCCAATTCCTGCATCCTTAGGCCCAGTTTCACAATCAGTGGTAACTTTGACGGTTTACTAACCTCGACCTGCGAGTTAACTCGAACAATGGAACGCCTCTTGTTTCACAACCATAAAATGACGTAGGGTTAACTGACCGCGAGTTGTATTTTATTTTTAGCGGTTGGTGGTACTGGTCAGCAATATTTAAAATTCGTCTTCTTCTTATTTCCTTAGTAAGGTGTTTCGTGCTGGTGTTTTGTATTTTTCTCACAAGACTGTCAAAAAATGAGTTCGTTGAGTTGTCAGTTCCAAGCGATTTCCAACCTCATTTTGTTTTTTCCACTGACGTTTTTTCATTTCATTCGCAATTTGTGTGTTTGGCATAGATAAAAAATTTTTACGTTGGGTTGGTGTTTGGACTGCTTGGCGTAGGAGTTGTTTCTGGGGCCTTTTCCAAATAATAGCCGTGCATGTCGCCGTGTGTCAGCATGGAAAAACCTAAACGAGCGAACTTTTCAAAAGATGAAAATATCTGTTCATTTCGTTAGTAGAAAAGTACAGGCATGTAATAGAATGCAAAACAAAAGGTGCAACAACATGGCGCGAAAAAGACAACGCCTGGGAAAAGATAGGAGTAGAATTTAATTGCAAATGTGCAAATAATAGCCGCCGATCTGTAAAGATGCTGGAAGAAAAATACAAAAATTTAAAAGAGACCAAAGAGTCATGGTCATCATATTCCTCAAAATAATTGACTCTAAGTCGAAATATTCTTGGCCTCATAGCTTCTTCATCACCGCTATACGCATTTGCATCATAACCATCCATTTCAAATAAAAAGAACGATGGAAAGTGTTAGCGTAAACGATAAAATATGAAACTTCAAATGCCTAGCAAGTAGCAAAACTAAAGTGACATAACCTAATGAGTCATCGAAAACCTGGGTTAACTCAAGAATTTCCTAGGGTGAAGTTAACTCAGAGTTAACCTCAAGTAAAATCGAAAACCACCATTAGTGAAACATGACATCCAGGGTTAACCTCCGGTCAACACACAACCTTGAGTTAACCCATCATTGTGAAACCGGCCCTTAGCCAGATCTCAATATTGTAGTGTATTTCGTCATCTGGCTAATTCCTCTGTAATAAGAGGTTAAGTGATGTACCCCTATACAGGAGCATGAACAGGAGGACAAGAAAGTGGAGCACCTACTGTGTGATGGCCCAGCTGTGTTGTCAATGCGAGAATCCATTCTGGGATAACGCTGGCCTTCGATGGCTAGGTTAAGGTTGCGTTTCCACCAGAAATGTGCCAAGAAAATGTGCGCAGCAAGGATGTGTAGCGGAGCTGTGAAACGGTGTGGGTGTTTCCACCAGAGATGTGCTAGGAAGATGAGCGGTACGAAGATGTGTGACGGAGCCGTGAAACGGTGTGCAGATCAGCATCATTGCGAGGATGAGTAGAGGGCTCTGCATCTGCCCGTTATTGGCTTCCTCGTCAATGTTGCCAGATCTACGGTTTTACGGTATATCTGCCGTTTCTGTCCTCTCAACACACATAGATCTACTGTAATATCCAAAACATGCTGAACTGCTAGATTTCAGGTACATACAGAACTTCTCGATGGCGAAATCTACAATCTACGCATTCGACAACCATACGATACATGCAATTTGGCAAACAATGACATGATCTGTCTTGTGTTTCAAAGAACTTGTGAGATGCGACCGAGGAATGCTTTTTTGTCCTAACTCGATTCCTCAATATTATCATATAAGTGTTCAAAGTTTTTGTTTGTGTATATGTTTATGCTTTCTATTGTTTTCTAAGGGGTGAAATAGCCGAGATCGATATAGGGCATACAAATATACATTTAGCTTTTAATAAAGAGGGTGCCACTATGTATGGAATATATAGTATACCTCAGTAAATAATGATTGCATAATTCTTTTAGTATTTCCCACGATACGGCAATATTCTGTTTAAAAAGACAAAAGAGACTCATTTGAAGATATTTTCTTCTCTTGCGAAGTATTATTATTTGTGTTTTAAATTTTATTCGTTACTATTTGTTGTGGCTGTGTTACTTTTATTCATTTCTAAATATTACATCTTTACGTTAGTCTTATTTCACTAACCTTTCTGAAATTTATGGAGCGTTTGGTCTCCTGAAGTCTACTTAATTATTAACTAGGTACATATCTACTGAAGAGATGAAAATCGAACTGGCAATCCTGATACCTCGCCCACATTTCTAGCGCACATCTCTCGAAACAAATTCCTAGCACACATTCCTCGCCAACATACAGAATACAGGAGGCTCCTTCATTTAACCCTTAGTGAGCCTAATACAGGGTGGGGCATAAAAACCAAGTGTTTTTGGTTTGAGTAATACTCATATATTAGAAAAGGGAGGAGCGCGCGGTTTATTACAATCCATTCCTTGACTCAAACCATTTCACTTTCTTACTTGCTACTTGCCATCATGGAGCGGTAGACGCTAGAACAACGCGTGGCATATGGCTTGGCATCATTGGCACATATTTTTTTGGAGAAAGTGGGGTCAGCGCTACAGTAGCATCTGAACGTTACATTCATATGATGAATACCTTTTTCATACCTGAATTGTACAGAAGAGGTGTGGATATCAAAGATTTGTGGTTCCAGCAAGGTGGGGCCACGGCACACACCGCCAGAGCATCCATGGCTGTTCTTCGCCACTTGTTTCCAAATCGTTCAATTTCGAAGTTTGGTGGCATTTCATGATCTCCTCGGTCTCTCAACTTATCAATTTGCGTTTTTTTCTATGAGGATAACACAAGTCACGTGTTCAAAGGACCAAACCCCGTACGTTAGATGCAGAGAGGGAAGCGATTCGCCATGGAGTCTCTCAAAAATCAACAGAGACATGCTGGAAACAGTGGAGTGCAATTTTCATGAACGGCTGCATCATATGCCAGATGTAATTTTTGCACTTAGATATTTCAAAATGGTTTATTATCAGCTATGTTGTACTACCAATAACTTTTTTTAGAGTAAAAACTAATAATTTTATGATCATTTCAAAAACACTTGATTCCTATGCCCCACCCTGTATAATACATAATTTTCTATAAAGCTTTCGCCTTAAATGGTACCAAAAATGACCCTTACAGCGGTATCACTAAGCTGGTAACGTAATGATCTCCAAGAGCTCGCAAGATATTAGTCTAAAACGGCGAGAAAGGAAAACCGAAAACGCGTCTATTTCTTGGCGAAAGAATAGCAATTAAGTTCCAGTTTGGTAGTCTAATGCCCAACATTTTTCATGAAAGTTCCCGTCAGAGAATCTGGAGTCCACGCAGTGGCGTACTCAGAATTTATACGATACAGCTTGCCAACAACAACAATATCACAATCATCATCATAGTCACAATGTCTTAACAGACATGTTGTGAACTCTTAAAATGCATTAAGGCGGGCGCAAATCAGCGCGGTGGCGGTGGCGGTAGCGCAAGCGGTGGCGGTGGCGGTACCAGGGCGGTACGCCTGGTCCGCACACTAGGGCGGACTGGATGAGCGAACTAGTCTATTATATACACTGAAGACAAACACGTGGCGATAAAATAATCTTCAGTAGTAGGTTGTATTTGAACAAAAAAAAAAACATGGATTTTGACGAAGAAGCATTATTACTGCTTGCAGTTTTGGCAGACGAAGAACCACAGCGGTAGGTACAATAATTCTAGGTCCCTAGGCTGTAATAATCTAAAAAGCCCCCTACGTTCGATGTATTCCGCAAGTGCATGCTTACCATTGTTCACAATTATCAAAGATGGTATTGACAATATTCACTGTTTTTTTTTTTAGGAAGAGAAGTCGTATTTGGGTTGACAAGGTGAACTTATCTCGAGAAGTAGAAGGAGAGTTACATACAATCTTTCCAAAGCTTCGACAAAATAGGGAACGATTTTTAATTTACTTCAGAATGACGCCGGAATGTTTTGATGAAATTCTGAGTCTCATTGAAGAAGATATTAAAAAACACTTTAGCAATTTTCGAAGACCTATCAAACCAGCTGAACGATTAGCAGTTACTCTTAGTAAGTATAAAGTCAAATATGAATTTTTACTATAAATAAATAAAACAGTGTTTTGAGAAAATGTTTCGAAATTGAGGTGGTAATGGTTTTGGAGCATGATGTTATATGAAAATCCATATAACCATGCAACTGTCAAAAACTACTAACTAGCTAGTAAGAGCTGTAGAGATATTTTCAAAGATAGACCTATAATGGTAGTCAGAATGAAATAATTGTGCATGAATTGATTGTAGATTCATACAAATGATCCTCTGAAGTATGGATCATAAGCCACTTCTCTTTCTGTGCATCGGGGGAAATAAGTGTACTCCCAAATGCGGTGTAATTGGACGAAAGTAATTATGATTCAGATTTTGTATTATTATATTATTAACCATTACAGTATTTAATTGGTATATTTTATAGCTCGTACCATGTAGCTGGCGATGGGGGTTCGCTTGTAGATGAGAGTGATAGAGCTGTGTTCGATTGAATAGATTTGTTGGATGTTTGGGACTGCGGCCTGCTTTCATACAGACTAGCTAATATATCATTTGGTTTTGTAGAATGTCCTGCAACAGGTAATTGTTGAGAGTTCTCTTCCAGCTGAGCCAATTCTTGCTCCATGAGTAACTGCGAAATTTTATATTTGACTAAAATCTGTCGTCTTTCTGAAAATTTTTTCACAGTTCTGGCGTAACCCTGAAAGATGATGTCAATATCGTCAGTAATCGTGCTCTGTTTCCTATCCTCTAGATAAGAGATAACCTCCTTGACAGCTGTTGGTTGCGGAGGTGGTTTCATCACCTTTCTTCTTTTGGGTGTTTGCAAATTTTGTGGCTCCGTTTGGGACGCTTCTTCGTCATGATCTGATTGAGAAGTGCATGGAGCATTAGGTATTAATGAAACATTAGATTCCGTGTGTGCGAATTGTATACAGGGTCTCAGAAACTCCATTTGTTGGGCCCAAGGCCATGTTTTATAACGCTCTAACAGCTTCATTTCCTGCCCAGTCTTTGTTTTTTCACTTCTGACGTGCTTACTGAAAGAATCTCGAAGGTTTTTCCATTTCTTCTTGATTTCGTCACCTGTAAAATCAAATCATTATTATCTTTCCCAGGCCGCAATTGATAATAGCTCATGACAATTTGTTTTTAAATTCCCATATCTTAAGATATATCCTCGAACTGTGAGGTTACGTTTGTCAGATGGCAGAACAGTTTGTTTTGCTTCACTCGCCAATGGGTAGAGGAAGTCTCGTAATCACGAAAAATGTAGAATTCGAGATAATGTTTTTCGTACATCTCGAAGAATCCACACGAAAAATTATGTCACTCATTTCTGTGGCTCTGTCTGTCTAGTAATCTTTGTGCCTGTGTTAACTCGAAAAAGTACTGACCTGTTTTTGCAGTAGGTTAGCACTTTGACAAGGATAAAAAACGTCCAGTAGCGGTGGAGTGATCAATCTACTGTATTCATTTGTTGCCGACTACACCTCAGCCGCACCCTCACCCAGGCATCAATATTCAAAAACACTGATATGACAATGACAATACACAAAATGATAACGAATGATAATCTACCAATAACAATGAATGGCATAATTTTTCTTGTTGAGTATACAATGTAATTTCCTATAAAACTACCATCTCAATTTCGAAAATCGGTTGATCCTAGATAGTGAAATAGATTGATCGCATACTGGATCGTGGACTGTATGTATTTAATTTTTTTAGGATATCTTGCAACCGGCGACTCATTTAAAACGATTGGTCACAGCTTTAGAATGGGATTTAGAACAGTTAGTGCTATCGTTTCAAAGGTGTGCAATGCAATTTGGAACCGTATGCAGCCTATATATATGCTTGAACCAACACAAGAGATTTGGGAAAAATCAGTGCATGGTTTCTACGAAAAATGGCAATTCCCAAACTGTATGGGGAGCATCGATGGGAAACATATTTCAATAAAGTGCCCTGATAGAACAGGCTCCCATTATTTCAGTTATCTACAAAAGTTTTCTTTTGTTTTATTGGCCATTGTGGATTATGATTACAAGTTCATTTGTATTGATGTTGGAGGGTATGGAAAAAACAGCGATGGTGGTCTATTGGAACAATCTACTATGGGACAAAAACTAGCACGTAAAATGTTCGACACCCCACCAGACAGACCTTTACCGACTGAGGAGGAAGCTGTGCCTTGTGTACTGATCGGTGATGAGGCATTTCCGTTAAAGGAATATATTATGCGACCTTTCCCACATCGGCAGTCAAGGTTGGATGAAAGAAAAGAAAAATTCAATAAAAGATTATGCCGAGCTCGTCGTGTTGTAGAAAATGCTTTTGGCATTCTATCACATAGATGGCGTCTGCTTTTCAGACCAATTGAAGTCAAAATTGACACCGCTATTCTTGTCGTAAAAGCAGTATGCGTGTTACACAATTATTTACGCGAAAAAAAATTTGACCAACTGCCCAATGTATCAGAAGAAAATGTATCTGTCCTCAGTACTTTTCAAAATATTGTACATGATACACGAAGACCAACTAATTCGGCATTTCAAATTAGAGACAAATTCGTCTCATTTTTCAATAATAGTGATCAGGCATGAAATCACGGAATAAATAAAGTATTGTGTTAAAACATTGTTTTTTTTTTTCACTTACCGCCCTTTGTTTCGCCTAGCAAACTAGCAATCTCGTCCCATATCTTGTCCTTCTTTTTGATGTTTTTATAATCGCATATTGTTTGATCATACAATATGCGATGCTCTCGCACTTTTTCAATGAGTTGCTCGTTGTCATACATATCGCTTACACTCGGCTGTGCTCCTTCGGTGACCGGTGCGAACTGGGCGGGCAAATAGTACATGCAGCGTCTGACCGCTGCCCGCGTCATCACCGCGGCTTGTTCGCTGCAAGTTGCGCGGGCATATCGTTCCAGTGTGCGTTCTCTCATTCAATTACATGTGCAGTATCTGATCGCCACCGCTACTGTGACCGCCACCGCCACCGCCACCGCGCCAATTTGCGCGACGCTTTAAGTCGGAGCTAGAGTATTGCCGACACGAATATTATCAATAGTTTTGAGAACTGTAGCTCGCCATCGTTCGCGATTTACTGTCAGTTCAGTGGCGCTCCTGATACTCATATCTAGCAACTGTTTCGTCGTATCTACCCAGCGTGTAGGGGAACGGCCACGGCGCCGCCCACTAGGGGCGTGACCCTGAACTACAAGTTTCTCCATATTGTCGCTTCTGTGAATATGTCGTAGTTCGATGGGCGGTATAAGGAATTCTCAGCATTCTCCTCCACGTCCACATTTCAAAAGCATCTATGCGAGCTCGATATGCCTTTTTAACAGTCCAAGTTGACTGAACTATTGATCGGGAGCAACTGGTTTATGAGTCTAGCTCAGCTCGTGTAAGAATTGATGGTAACCTGTCTGGTCAAACAGCAACCAGAAAATGAGTTCGTCAGGGATGCATATTATCTCCGATGTTATTTAACATTTACTCTGAATTTGTGATGAGACAGGTATTGGACAACTGGAATGGCGGTATAACTATTGGCGGAATCAAAATATCTAACTTAAGATTTGCTGATGATACAACTCTTATTGCTGCTTCTGAGGAAGAACTAGTAGCTCTATTGAACGTTTTAGAACAACACACTGCAGCATATGATCTTGGTATTAACAAGACCAAGGTTATTATCGTAGATAGAGAGCATGACAATCATCGAGAAATAAAGTCAATAGGCGGTTGTGAGGTAGTTCAAAGTTTTGTGTACCTCGTGTTTTTTGGTCGACAATTCAGGTAGCTGTGAGAATGAGATTCGACGGCGCATTCAACAGGCACGGGTGGCCATGACAAAGCTTACTAAAATATGGCGTGACCATAACATCACTAAAGCTACCAAAATGTCACTGGTTCAGTCTCTTGTGTTCTCCATATTTTTGTATGCCTCGAAAACTTGGACTGTTAAAAAGGCAGATCGAGCTCGCATAGATGCTTTTGAAATATGTACGTGGAGGAGAATGCTGAGAATTCCTTATACCGCCCATCGAACTAATGTTTCCATACTGGATGAGCTCGGTATCCAAAGAGACTATCCTCCATTGTGTCGATGAGAATGCTTACATTCTTCGGACATATTCACAGAAGCGATAATATGGAGAAACTTGTAGTTCAGGGTCACGCCCCTAGTGGGCGGCGCCATGGCCGTTCCCCTACACGCTGGGTGGATACGACGAAACAGTTGCTAGATATAAGTATCAAGAGCGCCACTGAACTGACAGTAAATCGCGAACGATGGCGAGCTACAGCTCTCAAAACTATTGATAATATTCGTGTCGGCAGTACTCTAGCTCCGACTTAATGCATATTAGGAGTTCACAACATGTCTGTTAAGACATTGTGACTATGATGATGAGGAGCCACAAAACCTTTTTTTGCTCTAATGGTGACCCTTCTTTACTGCTCCTCCAGGATGTCTGAGAAACGAAAATCTAAACACTAACCTCTTTTTTCTCGCGAAAAATGGTGATATCCAACGACGTCCTACTCCTGATACCCAACACGTTCTCCGTTAGGACGTTACTGGTAGATGAGTAAGCTAGTGAGGCCACCCTCCGAAGTGGAATCCTGGCTAAGGGCCTGTGGGAGGATTTCTTATGAAATTGTAACAATACTGTTCACTACACCACTGATTCTTGGCACAAGTCTGTTCGTTTTTACTTAAAAAAGGAGAAAAGCCGACATCGTAATAGCAGAAGTGGTCCACGGAAAAGATGGGTTTTTTCTTTCAGTAGATTTACATACAAAAGCTTCAGCCTGTTATTGGCATGGACTCACATAAAAAGGTTCTGTACATGGAGTTGATGAATCGTCACCGTCAATTTCAGAAACATTAGATCACATGAATAAAAAATGGAGTCAAGTTGATTGACTCAGTACTTCCCACACATAATGATGATACCATTTTATTATTTTCCCATTGCATTAAACTATAGTTTGAAACCCCTTGCAACCAAATCATCGCCCAGCCGCCCGCAAAAAAACATCCAACACAAAAACCTCTCGTAAATAGTTTCTTGCGTCTCCCTCCTTAGAAGCCAGGACGCCACATTTCTTTGCTCCATGCTTCAACTAAACGAGGCGAAATGCTCAGGAGCCTCCAAACCATCTAGAAACAAAGTTTGAGCTGTGTTTTTAAATTTTTAGTTTTTTATTATTGCTGCGCCGCCACTGATGATTTTTCAAAGACAGACGCGTTTTCCATTCTCGCCGTGGCACTAAATTCGGTGTCAAAATTTCATTAAAATCAATTCAATAATTTTCGCTTCACGCAAAATACATAGAACGAAATAAAGCAAAACTCGTATGTATACATCACAAAATTGGTTTCCTTAATAGGTAAGCCAATATTCAGATGGACCTAAACAAGTGCCGCTACGTATTTTTTCAACAGGTCAATGGAATACAACAAATTTTTTCAGTTTCACAACCCCCCACCCCCCAACCGCCCCAATTTCACCCTCACCCAAAAAAGTAGAAAATGATCAGGAACCCCTAAAATTTTAATTATTGCTGCGCCGCCACTGAAATGATTTTTTCCAAAACATACGCGTTTTCTATCGTCGCCGCAGTAGTAATACTGTGTCAAAATTTCATTAAAATCAATTCAATAATTTTTGCGATACGCAATATAATAATATATCGATCTAAAACAACACTTGTATGTAGATATACACCACAAATTCTAAGTCCCTTGGTTTCTGTAATCGGCAAGGCAATGTTCGGATGGACCTAAAAAAGTGTATTATGCTGCTAGGTCTTTCTCTCTCAGGTCAGTAGACAGCCCATTATGAGTACAACAAATTTTTCAGATTTACAACCCACCACCCCCCCCCCAACAACCCGAATTTCATCCCACCCCAAATAAAGTAGAAAATGACCAGGAACCCCTAAAACGCCTAAAAACGAAGTTTGAGCTGTTTTCATATTTTTAGTTTTTTAATATTGTTGCGCCGCGACTGAGACGATTTCTAAACATCAGACGCGTTTCCCTTCCTCGCCAAAGTAGTAATACTGTGCCGAAATTTCATTAACATCACTTCAGTAATTTCAACATTATAAAATACAGAACGATCTAAAGCAACACTCGTATGTATACATCGGAAAATTCTCTAAGTTCCTTGGTTCCTGTATACAAAAGGCAATGTTCCGATGGACCTAAAAAAGTGTATTATAGCGCTAGGTCTTTCTCTCTCAGGTCAGTAGACAGACCTATTATGAGTACAACAAATTTTTCAGCTTTACAACCCCCTAGCCCCCAACCACCCCAATTTCACCCCCACCTAAAAAAATGTAGTAAATGATCAGGGATCCCTCAAACACCTAAGAACGAAGTTTGAGGCATATTTGAAATTTTTCGTTTTTTGCTAATTACTCCGCCGCCCATGCACCGATTTTCAAAATTGTAGCAACATTACCTACTACGACCCTACACCATATCACTACCCAAATTTCATCAAAATCTATGCAGCGGTTACTGAGATTAGGAAGCTAGAAAAACGCCAACAGACAGACCGACAGACCGACAGACCGACAGACCGACAGACCGACAGACCGACAGACCGACAGACCGACAGACCGACAGACCGACAGACCGACAGACCGACAGACCGACAGACCGACAGACCGACAGACCGACAGACCGACAGACCGACAGACCGACAGACCGACAGACCGACAGACCGACAGACCGACAGACCGACAGACCGACAGACCGACAGACCGACAGACCGACAGACCGACAGACCGACAGACCGACAGACCGACAGACCGACAGACCGACAGACCGACAGACCGACAGACCGACAGACCGACAGACCGACAGACCGACAGACCGACAGACCGACAGACCGACAGACCGACAGACCGACAGACCGACAGACCGACAGACCGACAGACCGACAGACCGACAGACCGACAGACCGACAGACCGACAGACCGACAGACCGACAGACCGACAGACCGACAGACCGACAGACCGACAGACCGACAGACCGACAGACCGACAGACCGACAGACCGACAGACCGACAGACCGACAGACCGACAGACCGACAGACCGACAGACCGACAGACCGACAGACCGACAGACCGACAGACCGACAGACCGACAGACCGACAGACCGACAGACCGACAGACCGACAGACCGACCGACCGACGGACCGACGGACCGACGGACCGACGGACCGACGGACCGACGGACCGACCGACAGACCGACAGACCGACAGACCGACAGACCGACAGACCGACAGACCGACAGACCGACAGACCGACAGACCGACAGACCGACAGACCGACAGACCGACAGACCGACAGACCGACAGACCGACAGACCGACAGACCGACAGACCGGCAGACCGGCAGACCGGCAGACCGACAGACCGACAGACCGACAGACCGACAGACCGACAGACCGACAGACCGACAGACCGACAGACCGACAGACCGACAGACCGACAGACCGACAGACCGACAGACCGACAGACCGACAGACCGACAGACCGACGGACCGACGGACCGACGGACCGACGGACCGACGGACCGACGGACCGACGGACCGACGGACCGACGGACCGACGGACCGACGGACCGACGGACCGACGGACCGACGGACCCACGGACCGACGGACCGACGGACCGACGGACCGACGGACGGACGGACCGACGGACCGACGGACCGACGGACCGACGGACCGACGGACGGACGGACCGACGGACCGACGGACGGACGGACCGACGGACCGACGGACCGACGGACCGACGGACCGACGGACCGACGGACCGACGGACCGACGGACCGACGGACCGACGGACCGACGGACCGACGGACCGACGGACCGACGGACCGACGGACCGAGGGACCGACGGACCGACGGACCGACGGACCGACGGACCGACGGACCGACGGACCGACGGACCGACGGACCGACGGACCGACGGACCGACGGACCGACGGACCGACGGACCGACGGACCGACGGACCGACGGACCGACGGACCGACGGACCGACGGACCGACGGACCGACGGACCGACGGACCGACGGGCCGACAGACCGACCGACCGACAGACCGACAGACCGACAGACCGACAGACCGACAGACCGACAGACCGACAGACCGACAGACCGACAGACCGACAGACCGACAGACCGACAGACCGACAGACCGACAGACCGACAGATCGACAGACAGACCGACGGAAATGAGTGACATAGATTTTCGTTATGTAGGCATCATAAAACGCCCAAAAAGTATATTATCTCAAAATCGAAAATTTTCGCGATCACAATACTCCCCTCACCTGTCGGTGTGGGAAGTAAAATGAGCATTCACTGTATACTCAATAGTGTGGAGCAGATACTTCAGATGATACGAATGATGGAGTAAGTGCTTTGTGCAGTAAGTGCTGTTTGCTACGAGTAGAGCAAAGCTCCAAAATAGCCACGGAACATCTGACTGGACAAAATTTCTAGGGGTTGCCTTTGATTCTAGGCTCACTTGGCAAATGCAGATCGATTCTATTTGTAAAATATCAAATAAGGCGTATTTTGCAATTTTAAAACTTAAGGGACCTGGATACATACATTTATACATACGCATTTGCGATGTAAAACACGGACGCACAATTTCTCGCATAACTCTCTCTATTTTCAAACTACATATATAATATTTCAGAAGGGGTAGTAAAACTGAAAAATTTGTTGTATTCATAATAGTCTGTCTATTGACCTGTAGAAGAAATACCTAGGTCCATCCGAACATTGGCTTGCCTGTTACGGAAACCAATTTTGTGATCTGTACATACGATTTTTGCTTTATTTCGTTCTATGTATATTGCGTAAAGCGAAAATTATTGAATTGATGTTAATCAAATTTTGACACAGAATTTATTACCGTTGCGAGAATGGAAAACGACTCTGTTCTGAAAAACCGTGTCAGTGGTGGCGCAGCAATAATCAAAATACCAAAAACATAAAATCAGCTCAAACTTCGTTTTTAGACGGGTTGGAGGTTCTTGATCGTTTCGCATCGTCCAGTTCAAGCATCTAGAAAAAAACTGTGGCGCCCTAGTTCCTAAGGGGGGAGACGCAAGAAACTATTTACGAGGGTTTTTGTGTTGGAATGTTGTTTTTGCGGGCGGATGGGCGATAATTTAGTTGCAAGGGGAGTTTAGACTATAGCTTCATGCAATGGGAAATAATAAAATGGTATCATCATTATGTGTGGGAAGTACTGGGTCAATCAAATTGACTCCATTTTTTTGTGAAATCATAACCATAATATAAATGAAATAAGAATTTTTTTGACGCAAAAAACGGATAATGAAAAACTAACTGAGGTTTTAAGGGTAGTTTATGACCTATTGCATATCCTATGGAAAACAAATGTTTTTTTAGCCTTTTCTATCACGAAAGTATTACGCCTCAAACAAATCCTTATTTTATTTTTACTGTAGTTAAGAAATTTACGAAAAAAAAAAAATAGTTTGTGTATTGAATTCAAATACCATAAGATTTTAAATAAAATAATAACCTCATTTATGTAGCTATGGGGTGCTATTTAAAAAAAAGGTAGGGGTGAGTTTTAGGGTTTGAAGTACAAAAGAAATGTTTGGAAAGAATGGTATGATAGGCCATTCATTAGCCTTGAAAAGCCCACTGAGTTTCCTTTTATGTATTTTTCTTACGAAAGTATTACGCCTTAAATCCTTAAATTTAAATTAAATTGAATTTTATCTTTATCTTATGTTTATGAATTTACTAAAAAATTGGTTTATGTATGAAATCAAAGGTATAGTAGAGCCCAGAGATATACCATTTGTGTACGTTTTGCGCTATATAAAAACTGCATTCCATCTCTTAGTACAGTTCATCATTTGGAATAGATACAGTTTTGATAATATTCAATGGTTACCATTATTTTACTTTCGTACTCGTAACCAATTCATGGAATGTGCTTCTAACCAATTTTCTAACATAACGTAACCTTTTAGAATGGTGAAAATGAAACACTAAGTTGTATTTGAACGTAAATCTGTCGGATGACGTTCACGATGTATATTTTGACTGAACTATGATAAGACCGATACATTTTAGGATTATTAGAGACTCCATCGATGAAGAGGACCGGACTTAGTCAAATTGTTTAGGCAGGTATTGCTACCGTTATTGATAGCAACGCCAATCTGCTTTTACTTTTGTGCGTTACTTTTCTGTCTGAATCGGACGTTTTTTTTGGAAGTGTGACAGCTAGAGTATGTTTCGGCCTTGGGAAGATAATGGGATTTCACAGCGATGTGAATTACCCTGCAGCAGTGAAGCTACGTCGGCGGTTTGTCATTACGGTGGTGAAAGTAGTGACTATAGTACGGACACTGATAATGAATTTGAACAGAGGGAGGTGGAGGTAGACCAATTAAAACCTCACAAAAGGTCACATCTTAGCGCAGATGCAAAACAAATAGTACTAAATGATAATGAACTAACGAAGGATCCGGAGAATGAAAATAAGAAGAGTATGATCAAAAAGACGTCAATTCTAACAGACGTTCCATATACAACAGTATGTGAAATTTTGAGAAATGGGCCACAAAAGAGGAAGCGTAGGTTTGATGCTGGTGTTTCAAAAGAACTAGATCCCACGATCACAAAATTATTGAGGAATATTGTGTACGAAAAGTACAAAATTAATGAACTACCCACAATCGAATCCGTTCAAAGACAATTGGCTAGAATGGGGTAACAGTATCCAAGGAGTACATTGCAGCGATGGATTAGGAAGATTGGGTTTAGGTACAGAACTGTGAACAAACGAATGGCTATAAAATGGAAAGTGCAAGGATTGTGGAATGTCGGCACGATTACTTGAGAGCAATACCGGAACGAGCAGGGGAGGTCAGTGTACTACCTTGACGAGACCTGGTATGATCCCCATGATACCGCGTATACTTATCTTACACTGCGGATCATCTGAGGGCTAGGTCGAAAACGCACTCAAATTATGCGGAAAGAAAATTGAAGACTGCAATATAGACTACCACAAAAACATGGACTCGGAATATTTGAGCAATGGTTTGAGTATACACTTATTCCCAATTTAAAGCCATTTGGCGTCATCGTAATGGACAACGCAAGCTATCACTCCAGACAAAGGTACAAAATTCCGAATTCAGCGTTATCGAAGGCGGAAATACAAGATTTTCTCATAAAACAGGATTTGTACTTTGAAGAAACTTACAAAAAAAACTGAATTGTTGAAAGTCCTCATTACTGAACAGTTTGAGAAACAATATGTCATAGAAAGCATAGCTAAAAAGTATGGTCATGATGTCTTAAGGTTGCCTCCCTATTTTTGCATTTCCAGTCCTATAGAATTAATTTGGGGACAACTAAAACAACGAATCGAACATTAAAATTGAGTGTAGAAAGGAATAATTTACCATATGGTTTATACGGTTATATTGAAATGTCTCTACCATATATTTATCAACAGATAATAAAGTTTCAAACATCTTGTTCAACCAACTGATGTATGAGCACTTTATTGGATGGAACGAACATTTTCGTTGTTGCCCACTCCATCGAATTCGAACGCCCAGTCCGACCCCGTTTCCTTTCTCTGTCGGCACTTTTTGCGGAGATCCTCACTTTGTAAACAAATGGTATATCTCTGGGCTTTACTATACTAAAAGATTTTAAAGAAAATAGGGACTTAATTTGTGCAATAAAACCTACTGGGTGGTTTTTGAAAAAAATAGTTGAGGGTGGGTTATAAGGGTTGAAGTACAAAAAAAATGTTTTGAAAGCATGGTATGATAGGTCATATAGCATTTTCAAAAATTCTACTCAGTTTTCGTTTTAACTTTTTTTTGTTAAGAGAATACCACCTGTCAAGGAAATTTGGGGATACTCTGTAAATGCTCATTTTTATCCATATTGCCCATTGTGTTAACGACTCACCCCGACACCGCAAAATTAATGTTAAACTGGCATATTTTTATATTAATACTCTTTGTTAATTAACACTTACTACTTGATGCATAATTAGCTCTCTGTCATAATAATGAAATAATAAAGTCGAGACAGTGCCGACTATGACAGGTCCAGGAAAAATAAATGAGATTGCAAATCTGTTGACGATTTCCAATTACATAGCCTTTATCGGCCTAAAGGTCAATATAAAGACCTACATCTGCAGAAAATGTTTGTTGTGTTATTTGTCTACTGTCTGTATGACAAGTATTTACCCTGAGCTCCTTCCTGTCCTCTCTCGAAGCAGCAAGCCTATGGGCATGTCGTTGTTTGTTTTGGTTGCCTTATACAATATACATGTCCATGTCCAGTGTCTGGTGGTGTAACCGACAATGGAAGATATCCCCGTAAATAAATTCACCCTTTTGTTAGTGCGCTGCCGGAGTTAACCCACATTTTTTACGCTTTTCGGGGCTGACGACAACTACAAAACGCTCTTCTAGCCGGTTTTTGTCGCGTCGTGATTTTTAATTATCATACATATGTGTTTGCGAGGTTTTTTGGAGCCAGGAGAGTTTTCTGAAACGAATATTATTTCATTTCGTGCCTCCGCACGCGGTGAACGGTGTCTTAACAGACATGTTGTGAACTCGTAAAATGCATTAAGTCGGAGCTAGAGTATTGCCGACACGAATATTATCAATAGTTTTGAGCACTGTAGCTCGCCATCGTTCGCGATTTGTTGTCAGTTTAGTGGCGCTCTTGACACTCATATCCAGCAACTGTTTCGTCGTATCCACCCAGCGTGTAGGGGGACGGCCACGGCGCCGCTCACTCGGGGCATGACCCTGAACTACAAGTTTCTCCATATTATCGCTTCTGTGTATATGTCCGAAAAATGTAAGCATTCTTATCGACACAATGGAGGATAGTCTCTTTGGATTACCGACCTCATCCAGTATGGAAGCGTTAGTTCGATGGGCGGTATAAGGAACTCTCAGCATTCTCCTCCATGCCCACATTTCAAAAGCATCTATGCGAGTTCGATCTGCCTTTTTAACAGTCCAAGTTTCCGAGGCATACAAAAATATGGAGAACACAAGAGACTGAACCAGCGACATTTTTGTAGCTCTTGTGATGTTATGGTCACGCCATATTTTAGTAAGCTTTGTCATGGCCGCACGTGCCTGTTGAATGCGCCGTCGAATCTCATTTTCAGCTACCCGAATTGTCGATCAAAGAACCGAGGTATACAAAACTTTGAACTACTTCACAACGGCCTATTGACTTTATTTCTCGATAATTGTCATGCTCTCTATCTACGATCATAACCTTGGTCTTATTGTAGTTAATACCAAGACCATACGCTGGACTATGTTGTTCTAAGATGTTTAATAGAGCTACTAGTTCTTCGTGAGAAGCTGCAATAAGGGTTGTATCGTCAGCAAATCTTAAGTTAGATATTTTGCTTCCGCCAATAGTTACACCGCCATTACAGTTGTCTAATACCTGTCTCATCACAAATTCAGATTAAATGTTAAACAACATCGGAGATAATACGCATCCCTGACGAACTCCTTTTCTGGTTGCTGTTTGACCTGACAGGTTACCATCAATTCTTGCACGAGCCGAATTAGACTCGTAGAGTTGCTGTATGAGAAAGACTAGGTGATAAGGAACTCCCATAGAGATGAGGGTTTCCCACAGTTTAGGCCACTTTACTTTATCAAACGCCTTAGAATAGGCCACAAAGCAGATAAAACTGCCGATGTGGTCCATGCGATTCTCGACGCAGGTCCACTCGGCTTCTTCAAATTTAAATTCAAATTTATTTGCGCACATAATATAACAATATACATATATGTAAATAGTTCGTGAGAATCATAAATGGTAAATAAATAACCCAATGAAGGCATAAGCGTGTTTGAGGATGAAAACTAAGCCTATTTGACAAAACATATAAAATAATTTCAGTTGATGACATTGATGATGAAGGTGACTAAATTGGTGCACACCGTGCAGTATACAATATAAAGGTTTTTACTTCCCACACCGATAGGTGAGGGGAGTATTGTGATCGCGAAAATTTTCGAGTTTGAGATAATACGCTTTTTGGGCGTTTCATGATGCCTACAATAACGAAAATCCACGTCACTCATTTCCGTCGTTCTGTCTGTCGGTCTGTCTTCGGTCTATCTGTCTGTCTGTCTGTCTGTCGGTCTGTCTGTCTGTTGGCGTTTTTCTGGCCTCCTAATATCAGTAACCGCTGCATAGATTTTGATGAAATTTGGGTAGTGATATGGTGTAGGGTCGTAGTAGGTAATGTTGCTACAATTTTGAAAATCGGTGCATGGGCGGCGGAGTAATTAGCAAAAAACGAAAAATTTCAAATATGCCTCAAACATTGTTTTTAGGGGTTCCCGATCATTTTCTACTTTTTTTGGTGCTGGAGGTGAAATTAGGGTGGTTGGGGGTGGGGGTTGTAAATCTGAAAAATTTGTTGTACTCATAATGGGCTGTCTACTGACCTGAGAGAGAAAGACCTAGCAGCATAATACACTTTTTTAGGTCCATCCGAACATTGCCTTGCCGATTACAGAAAGCAAGGGACTTGAACTTTCTGATGCATACAATATACATACGAGTATTACTTTGGATCGTTCTGTATTGTGTACGTGGAAACTTCTGAATTGACTTTAATGACATTTTGACACAGATTTATTACCGCGACGAGTATGAAAAGCGCGTATGGTTTTTAGAAATTATTTCAGTGGCGGTGCGGCAATAATAAAAAAACTAAAAATATAAAAAACACCTCAAACTTCGTTTTAGACGTTTTAGGGGTTCCCCATCATTTACATTTTTTTTGGTTGGGGGTGAAATTGGGGTGATTCGGGGGTGGGGGTTTGTAAAACTCAAAAATTTTTTGTATTCATGATAGATGTCCATTGACCTGTGAAAGAAGCACCTAGTAGAATAAAACATTTTTTTTGCGGTCGGGCGAGCGATGATTTGGTTGCAGGGGCATCTAGATTATAGAATAGAATAGAATAGAATAGAAATTTATTAAGCTAGAGAATGTCAATACATTTTTAGCGTTTCAAGTCATAAGTTCCAGTACATAAAATTTAGATATACACTAAACATGCAGATGTAAAACACGTACAATTTGATACATACACGTAACGAACAGATAACAAATTAAACATTAATAATAAATAATTACAAATTATTAATTAATTAAAAGTCAATTAAAATATACGTATTAGCAGCTGCTGCTTAAATTCATCAAAACTGTATGGGGCCATGTCAATACAGAGATGTTTGAGTTTTCGTTTGAAGCCGCTCATTGGAAGGGACGTAATACTTGGAGGTAATAAGTTAAAAAAGTCTATTCCAATAACTCTGGACTTGGATATTCGTGTACGAGGCTGGATTAATTTATATTTTCCTCGTGTATTGTGGCTATGTATGCTCTCTAATGTTTGATATTTGTTAATGTTATTTTTAATATATACTAAATTTTCATAAATAGTTTGCCCATAGACTGTCATTATTTTGAATTTCTTGAATATTGGTTTAGAATGCTCGGTGTTTTTGGCTTTTATTATACTGCGTACTGCAGCCTTCTGTACCAGAAAAATTTTGTGAAGCTGTGTTGCAGATGCATTTCCCCAAATGAGAATACCGTAGCTTAAGACAGAATGGAAAATTCCGTAGTAAGCGATTAATGCAGCTTCACTGTCAACCATAGATGATGTTTTTCTTATGGCAAACACTGCCCTCGAGAGTCTACTGCACAGATTGTCGATTTGTGCTGTCCACGTTAGATGAGAGTCAAGATCAATGCCCAGAAATCTTGCTTCGGCTCTTTCTTCTCTATTGCTTTAACAGAATGTACATATCTCCGTTTTTTCGTTATTTAGAAACAATTCATTTGAATTAAACCATAGGCTGGCATGCTTGATTAATTTTGCTACATAAAAATCTTTACTGATTATTTCCTCTCTATCTATACTAAGACTGAAGGTCGTGTCGTCTGCATATATTATTGTTTCCACCGTGATATTATTGAGAGTTAGCATATGTTTAGATATGTCGTTAATATACACGATAAAAAGGAATGGACCAAGTATCGAACCTTGCGGAACTCCCCTCTTAGATGTTAACGTTTCACTAGTTTTGCCATTTGCCCAAACCTGCTGTTTTCGGTTACTTAGGTATGACTGTATTACTTTATTGGCTTGACCCCTTATGCCATAGCGTTCAAGTTTCATTAGCAAAATATTATGGTTGATACAGTCAAAGGCCCTTGACAGATCGGTAAAGATACATATCAAGGGGTCCTGATTTTCAAACGACTGGTAAATGTTGTCCACTAGTTTCACGATAGCATCTGTAGTCCCTTTCCCTTGTCTGAAGCCGAATTGGTCATTCGTTATGATCTGGTTTCTATCCACATAACGTACCATCTGATCTAACAATGCATATTCTATTATTTTAGACAAGCTAGGTGTAATGTGTATTTGTCTGTAATTTTCTGGAAGAGTGTTATCTCCCTTCTTATAAATTGGAATAACCTTTACTATTTTCCAAAAACTCGGAAAGTATCCCTCGGAAAAACAGGCATTTATCATATTGGCTATTGGATCAATTATGTATTCGGAGAATTCAATGAGTAGAGATGTACTTACACCATATACGTCAATTGTTTTTCAATTTATTTATATACGATAAAACGTCTTGAGATGTTACCGCGCGTAGGAACATAGAATTAGGTTGGCATCTTATGTATTTAATAGTAAGGTCTTCCGTTTTTGTACACATTTTCGTTATTTCTTCGGCATGATTCACAAAGTATTGGTTCAGATTATTCACGTCCATTCCATCTAAAGCTGTTTTTGATTTTTCCCTCCCGCACTCTTGATTGATCACTTTCCAGATAGCCTTAGTTTTATTATCAGATTGTGAAATGAAATTTTTGTTTTGGTTAACCTTAACCTCTTTTAATTTATTGTAATATTGAGTTTTACATTCAGTGTAAAGATTCTTGTTCTCCGGACATGGTTTACTTTTATAGTTTTCATGATAAAAGAGCATGAGTTGTTTTAAATGGTCTAATTCAGGTTCTGAATATTTTCTACGCTTTTCAATTTTTTTAGCAATCAGTGGAAAACAGTTGTTAAAATGGTATAGGAAAACTTCACAGAAAGCATTAGCTTTCATTTCTGCCGTTGGCGCATTGTAGACTTCTGACCAAGATTCTCTCAGCAGACAATTTCCAAAAATATCTTTATTCTCTCGAGTGAAGTGCCTAATATTAACAGTTTCCTCAGTAGGGATGCAGCTTTGATCATACACCAGCATTTGAGCATCATGAGCCGAAATACCGATATCGATAATTTTAGTTTGCTTATACAAGAAATTACAAAATATATTATCTGGGCATGTCATAGATCCGTTAAATTGTCTAGTATATTGACTGATAGTAGCACGCATGTTAAACTGGAGTAAAAGATTAATAATGAGATTTGTTTTATAATCAGGATTCAAAAAACTTAGGTTAAAATCTCCACAAATAATCACCCTAGCATCACAGTAATGCGTATTAATATCAATGAGGGCTTCTTGCAAAATATCGTAAAAAGTATTAAAGTCAGAGTTTGCTGATGGTGATCTATATAAAACAAGTATTACTAAATTTACCTTTCTTATGAAGACAGCTGTCATTTCGCAGTGTAGTTCTTGAGAAAGGTCCTTTATTTTTTTGAGCTCAATTCCTGCCGGTGTTTCATGAATGTATATACTCACGCCTCCATGGATATGGACCACCCTACAATAAGCGGCCTTCAGAGCGAAACCCGGGATATTATAACATGAGAGTTCATCTTCACGCAGCCAGTGCTCAGTTATACATAACACCTTTAAACCGCTTACACTTTTAATAAAATCCTCTAGAATTAAAATCTTATTTCTGATACACTGAACATTAAAGTTCATTATGGATATGTCTTTTATCCCCGCATTTGCTGTATCTGCACTTCTGTTGTTGCTTGATATTCTTCTTGCGGTATTAGGATTTTCATTGTCCTCCGCCTGGCCGAAGAAACCGAAAAGGTTTAATGAGACACCCTGATGGCCAATTTTGAGGACTAAAAACTTGATTTACCAGGTCCTTATCAATTTTAGTTTGAATGATTCAGTTCTTCCATTCTTCCATTGCGGTAACGCTTCTATTTCAACTTCTCTGTCCGGAAAAATACCTTCTAGGTGGCCTCTTATACCTTGAATACCCGTACCAGGTGTTATTCTGCCTACATATATGAAAGTTTTACGTGGTTCTGCTTTTATATGGGTACCATCCTGTCCCGTGCCAAACACAACCCGTTTAGTTCTGGGTCCTCGTTTATAATTTAATGGTTTCGTATCCCCCTCGTATATCGACGAAGGATTATCGTCAGCATTTATTTTACTTATTCCAATAATTGACTCACCATTTTTCTGGGTTTTAGTAATATTCCACGGCTTTTTATTTTTATTGTGTTTCTGAATTTTTTGCGTATTAGAAGTCGGGTGGCCGTCCGTGTTTATTATTTCTTGCTCTATTGTTGTGCATGTGGAAGAAAATGATACATTAGCCAAGTTCACTTCATCGTTTTTCTCATACGTATTTTCTATTCCAACCAATGTGTCTTCTTTTTTGTTGTTTAGTACCTGGAGCTTGGCTTCCAAATCATTGATTCTCTCCAGAAGTGGTTCAACTTTTTCTGCAATTGCTCTTCCAATTATGTGGGAAAATTCATCACTTTTTAAAAACTGTATAACAATATTCTCTGCTTCTTCTACACTATGACCTTTTCTTGTACTAACCATCATGTACAATTTTCGAGCAGGATATAAACACAAGAATTTTCGTCGGTCAGGAGCGATTTAAAACACGTCCACTCATCACGACAGCCACAATACCGAAATACACAGACAATGGGTCAACGGATAGTTTCATGCTGTGGAAAATAATAAAACTGGTATCATCGAAATGTGTGGGAAGTACTGAATCAATCAACTTGACTACATTTTTTTATCACCTGTGGAAGCTAAAAAAAGTTGAGCACGAATCCGCAGATTTGTTTTTACTCCAGTGCATATGTTCTGTGAGTTGCTTAATTTTTTTAGCGCTACAACTATTATGGAAGTGGAGGATGATGATAGTAAACAGTTTCTATGGTGGTGAACTTATCTCTATCAATTTTTTTTATCTCAGTTCTGCTCTGTCGAATTATATATTTTTAAAAATATTCTTAATCATTTTCAGCGAGTATATTCTCTCTAAATAAAGCTTGTAAGTTCGTGGCAAGTTATTATAGATCTTACATGCTATGCAGAACATTTTTGCAAACATGACAAATAAAAAGAGAATATTGGAAAGGAATAACATTATTGTTTTCCAAAGTTTTCTCTCTTAAGATCAATACATGTATTCACTCTATAAAAGCGATCATTAACACAGAAATGCACTCCTGTGGCCAGGCACGTATCCAGGATTTGGTTTTGGGTGGTCCAGATTTTCGGTGTCACTTGGTTGACCTTTTAGGGGGGGGGGCAGACTAGAGTTGCCACCTTAAATTTGCGCTGTGGGGGGGTGCAAACTTGTGGATTCCATTTTTTAGACGGCATTTTATAACGTTTCGGGGGGGGGTCCTATAAATACGTGCCTGGCTGTGGCACTGCTCTTAAGCCACTCCATAAACCAGGTTTTCGAACGCTGTAACAACAGCATTTGTGTTAAAAATGAAGTCAAGTCGATTGACTCAGTACTTCCCACACACTACGGTGTTTATTATTTTCCTATAACTGCAAGCTGTAGTAGGTATATCTTTCACAGGTCAGTGGCTAGGCTGTTACGAATACAACACATTTTCGGGTTTCATAACCACCCACCCCACCCAAAAAAAGTAGAAAATGATCAGGAACTCATAAAACGCCGAAAAACGAAGTTTTGAGCTGTTTTTATATTTTTTGTTATTTTCTTGTTGCTGCTCCGCCACTGACACGATTTTTAAAAGTCATGAATGTTTTTATGGGGCTTCATTACCAAATGCAGCACTAAGTCTCCTAATACATTGTTTGGAAGGAGAATCAGTTTTGAAATCCTAAAACATCATAACACGAAACTTTTAGCACGTTAAATACATTCTGGCAGAAAAGAGCTAATTTCGAAATTTCACAATAAATTCTCAGGATCAACTTTCAACTTTAAATTAGTCTATCAAACTAGACATAACTTGGAATTTTGTTTCCAACGTGCTTATGGTTGCCTTGATTACGTTAGTTTACAGAAATTTTCTATATCTCCATGTATATTTCAAATTATTCTTTCTGTTTTACTTCGCACACCGATAGGTGAGGGGAGTATTGTGATCGCGAAAATTTTAGATTTTGAGATAATACACTTTTTGGGCGTTTTATGATGTCTACATAACGAAAATCCACGTCACTCATTTCCGTCGGTGTGTCTGTCTGTCTGTCTGTCTGTCGGTCTGTCTGTCTGTCGCTTTTTTCTAGACTCGTAATCTCAGCAATGGATCTCATGGATTGTGATGAAATTTGGGCAGCGGTATGCTGTGGGGTCGTAGTAGGTAAATCCTTATAATTTTGAAAATCGGTGCATTGGCGGCGGAGTAATTAGCAAAAAACAAAAAAAAATAAATATTGCTGGAACTTCGTTTTTAGGCGTTTTAGGGGTCCCTGATCATTTTCTACTTTTTTTTTTGGGTGGTGGTGAAATTGGGGTCGTTGGGGGGTGGGAGGTTGTAAAATTGAAAAATTTGTTACGTTCATAATATACTGTTCACTGACCTGTGAAGGAAGACCTGGCGGCATAAATAACTTTTTTAGGTCCATCCGAACATTGCCTTGCCTATTACAGAAAGCAAAGGACTTGGAATTTTTTCTGGTGTAAACATGCGGGTATTGCTTTAGGTCGTTCTATATTCTGTAACGAAGAAACTGTTGAATTGATTTCAATGAAATTTTGACACGGTATTACTACCGTGGCGAAGGTGAAATAAGCATATGGTTTTTATAAATCGTGCCAGTGGCGGCGCAGAAATAATAAAAGAAACTAAAAATATAAAAACAGCTCAAACTTCGTTTTTAAGCGTTTTAGAGGTTCCTGATCATTTTCTGCGTTTTTTTGGGTGGGGGTGAAATTGGGGTGGTTGGGGGGTTGGGGCTTGAAAAACTAAGAAATTTCTTATACTCATAATAGGCTGTCCGCTAACCTGTGAAGGATGATCTAGCGACACAAATCACCTTTTTAGGTCCATCCGAACATTATTACGGAAACTAAGGGACTTAGAATTTTCTGTATACATACGAGAATTCATCGGTTTAAATCGTTTTGTATTTTGTAACGTGGACACTATTAAATTGATTCTAATGAAATTTTGACACAGTATATTGTTACCGTGATGAGAATGGAAAGCGCGTATGTTTGTTAAAAATCATGTCAGTGGCAGCGTAGCAATAATCAAAGAACGAAGAGTATGAAAACAACTCAAATTCGGTTTTTAGACGTTTTAGGGGTTCCTGATTATTTCGTACCGGGTTTTTGGGTGGGGGTGAAAGTGAGGTTGGGGGTTGGGGGGTTGTAAAGCTGAGAAGTTTGTAGTATGGATAATGAGCTGCCTATTGACCTGCGAAGGAAAGACCTAGCGGCATAAGACAATTTTAGGGAGGGGGGGGGGCTGGCGATTATTTGGTTACAAGGGAACTCAGAGTAAAGCTTCATGCTATGAGAAAATAATAAACTGGTATCAGCGTAATGTGTGGGAAGTACTGAGTCAATCAACTTGACTTCATTTTTTTATTACCAATTACCAACTTTGGAAAATAACTGCGATGCAACTCAGTCTTTATACGTAAAGACATCACGTGCAGAAAATCCCAAGGATACAAAGAATATGAAATTGAATTATATCACGCCAATTTATACGGAAGTCTGAGAAGGAAAACAACTTTCGAGAACAGTGCCTGATGTTTACGATGACACAATAACAGGGGAAAAGATACACAAACATTCCCAGCTGAAAAGTAAACAACCTTTCACGAACTTCCAAACTGGTTGTTATATTGTTTGCAACAGGAGGAATTGAGACGTTTCCGTCCTAATGAACACTTACTGACATGAGCACGTTTCTGCGAAATGAAAAGCACATTGTTTGGATTGCACGAGGATGTATCCGAAAATATCGAGACTGCTGCTATAGTATAACAATGAACTATTTATTTAAAAACCTTCAAAGTAGTCTCAATTCTGTTCAATATACTTATCGCTTCATCCACTTGTCATAATATACTTTCGAAAAATCATTTTTTGAACGACAGACAATATGGATTCCGACACCAAAGATCAACTGGAGATCTCCTGGCTTACGTCACACATGTGTGGAGCAAACTCATTCAGTCAGTTAGCGAGGCTCACGTCGTTGCTCTCGATATTTCAAAGGCATTCGATCAACTGTGGCATGCAGCTCTCCTAAACAAGCTCCCGCCTTTTGGGCTCCCTGTTAAGCTTTGCGGTTGGCTCGCAGACTTCCTCTCAGGTCGGAAAATCTCTGTCGTGGTAGACGGCTTTTCCTCTTCTTTCCATAGCATCAATGCCAGGGATCGGTATTGGCTCCGACATTGTTTCTGCTTCACACTAATGATCTACACTCTAGCACTACAAACCCAATCCACAGTTTTGCGGATGACAGTTCGCTACATGCAGGCATCATGAGCAATAGACCGATCCCTGTGGTTGAGCCGGAATGCAGAAGACTGGCAGTGGCAGCTTCACTTTCAAAGGATCTCGATGCCATCACCGCTTGGGGGCTTAAGAATATGGTTAAATTTAATGCCTCCAAGACCCAGTATTGTACACTATCAAACAAGAAGTGCCTAAGCCAACACCAGGTTCTAATGAACAACCGGGCTCTGCCAAGGAGTCACTCAAGCTGTTAGGGGTCAACATTACAGAGAATCTAATCTGGCACGAACACGTCGCGTCAATTGCAACAGCTGCTGCTAAAAAGCTTGGGTACCTATTTAGAGCCAGAAAGTATTTCTCACCATGTAACCTTCTCACGCTATGTAAAGCCCAGATAAGACCTTGCCTGGAGTATTGCTCTCATGTCTGGCGAGCTGCAGCCCCTACTACCCTGTCTATACTAGATGCCGTCCAGAGAAGGGCAATTCGACTAGTTGGCGATCCGGCCTTAACGCGCCACCTTCAGTCACTTGCTCACCAGCGTGTTGTTGGTGACCTCTCACTCTTCTACCGATATTCCAACGGAATCTGCTCCTCTGAGCTATCCTCTATCGTTCCGCCGCTCACTGCTCCCATCAGATTTACCCGTGCGACCGTTGTATCTTATCCTAAGACGGTCGTTCTCCATACATCAAGAACTAAGCGGTACAACCGCACATTTATTTCTAGGGTGCCCAAGGCTTGGAATGGACTGCCAGATGGTGTATTTATTGGGCCTGCGGGTATTGGCCCATTCATATCTCGGGTTAACAAACTTCCCCTAACATAACCCTTTTACAGCAACCGCGGTACTCTGGTATTTAGGCTCTGCCTGCGCGGTCTGCTCAGTTATAAAAAAAATTGTTTGATAGTTTGTTTTTATGGTCAGCCTTCCGCAAAGACTGAAAGCCTATGGCGCTGTAGAAGCACTACGGGAGGATAAGTAGTGTCGGTGCACATTGTTGCAGATTGTAGCCGTCAGGAAACAAATTCTACAGCGTCAAAGTTCTCCAAAAGAAGGAATGCTGGAGGAGACTGGTTCGGGGAGTAGGGACCTCGACCTGGTATGGATCCAGGATCGCAGAGCCTCTCTAGTGTTCCTCGTTAGGACGGTCTTTGGTGTCATTTTCTGGGAGAGGTCACTTAAACATCTTCCGTGAGAGGATTTGTAAAACAGGGACAGGTCAGCCACCCTTCTTCGATGTTCCAGGCTGTGGAGGTCCTTTGTGAGGTTAGGCGTATCGATTAGTCTAATTGCTCTTTTCTGGATAGTGACCAGGAGCTTCAGAGAGTGCTTCGGAGAGCATCCCCACGCAGGGAAGCAATACTCCAGCGATGGTCGGATCTGTCCCTTGTAGAGCAGCAGTAGTAGCTTTGGTGTATACAGCTTCCCACAGATGAACAAAACTTCAAGCTTCTGGGATGCCGTTTTAAAATTCTGACGACGTGGTCGTTCCGGGACATACTATTGTTTATGTTGGAAAGTTGGAACCAACTTGGTGCGCAAGCAAGCAAGAAAACCAAGATAGCATATATTTGCTCCACTTTAATTTTTCGTGGGTACACAGAACACTGCATTTCAATAATTCATTTCTACCAATCGTCAAAGGCTAAATTAAAGCCCACTTGAGCAAAAATGCATCAGAGATGAGACTATCATGTCTTGTTTTGTGTGATATAAAATTCTATTTTTGAAAAAAGTTACAGCGCCTGCCTTGTTGTATACCGTCATATCCTAGTACATACATGTAAATCTAGATATAAGACTTCAAACATCACTCATACATACATAGAGACGTTAAAGTTTTTATTTCGGGGGCTTAAAATGAGACCTAGAGTACCTAGGTGATACTCAACTTGTATAAAAAGTCTGCATACATGCGTACAGTCACAGCTCTGAACAAAAAGTTCCTTGCAAAGTTTCAGTTTTTGATTTATTTGACTTTTAACTTGCAGCTATGGAGCCGAAATACAAAGAGGATTACATTTTTGACGAAAACTTTCGCAATATAAAGAAGAACTTTGCTTTTGTCATGAAAATTAAAAATATTATATAACAGATTTCATCTACATGTCAACGAACCTTTCAGCACAACTGTTACTTAGATTAGATTAGATGTATTTGTTTGGGGTGGACTTTGGTTCTCGCAAGTCAGGCAAGCCAATTACCAGCCCCAGAAGCTTCATCATTTTTTACATCTCGATGTCGAAGCATCATTTGGCTCATCATCATCATAGTCACAATGTCTTAACAGACATGTTGTGAACTCGTAAAATGCATTAAGTCGGAGCTAGAGTATTGCCGACACGGGTATTATCAATAGTTTTGAGCACTGTAGCTCGCTATCCTTCGCGATTTGTTGTCAGTTTAGTGGCGCCCTTGACACTCATATCCAACAACTGTTTCGTCGTATCCACCCAGCGTGTAGGAGGACGGCCACGGCGCCGCCCACTCGGGGCATGACCCTGAACTACAAGTTTCTCCATATTATCGCTTCTGTGTATATGTCCGAACAATGTAAGCATTCTCGTCGACACAACGGATGATAGTCTCTTCGGATTATCGACCTCATCCAGTATGGAGACGTTAGTTCGATGGGCGGTATAAGGAACTCTCAGCATTCTCCTCCATGTCCACATTTCAAAAGCGTCTATGCGAGCTCGATCTGTCTTTTTAACAGTCAAAGTTTCCGAGGCATACATTTGGCTACGTCACTTCAAACAGAGCCTTTCTCCTCGCTCCAAGTATCTCGCAGTCCGAAATGATATGTCAAGAAGTGGCGTAGCTTGGCCTCAATACAAAGGGATATAATAAGTAACTGCAATTAACATTATACCAACACAATAAATATTGTTTCTTTTATTTTATTAGTCTTCAAATTTGAAGTTACAAAAATAAAATAATAATAAATTCACGCAAGACAAATAAAAACGCTCAGAGATTTTTTCCAAAGCAAATAGATAAAATTACATAGATCAATAGTAAAAGCGGACAAAAACTATACTCCACTCACCCTATCCTGCCCAGACCACGCAGCAGACGCACACAATCACACACAATTATAACAAGAAAAAATAGACACCTTGTCACAAAAAGCCCTCCATGGCAAACACAGATACCGCATTACACAAGAGCACATTAATGAAAGAGAGTCATGCACCTGGCTGCAGGATGTCCAGCTCTTTCCAGAAACTGAGGGATTTATGCTTGTTATCCAGGACCAAGTGACTGCGGCACGGAACTACATGAAATACATAATTAAAGTTCCATCCGTAACCGACGATAGCTGCAGAAAGTACCACCAACAGAAAGAAACAATAGACCACATAACAAGCGCGTGCAAAACTCTAAACTAGACATAATTTTGCAGCCAAAGTCACACATCAAGCACTAGCCACAACAAACAAGCTAATAGAAAACGCAGATCCATATTACCATTACACACCGACATCAGTACTCGAAAACAAGGAATACAAACTATTCTGGGACGTTGAAATACATGCAGACAAGACTATTCCAGCAAATAGGCCAGATATAGTTTTTCAGTCAAAGGCAGACAAAGTTACCTATTTAACCTATTATTTCTTAAAAATCGCATAGTGCCTTGCATTAGTGATCTTGTGACCTGTGTAAAAGTATTAATCCAAAATTATGGTGATCACGAGAGATATTAAAGAAGAAATAGAAACAAGCGTTAACCAAGCTGTAAGTAAAACGTTGAAATCTGACACTCTTATCGCCCACCTGGTGCAAAAAGTAACTGAGGCACTGACAAAAACGTTGGAAAATAAATTGGCCGTATTAGATAAAACAGTGGCGGAACTTGGAGTGGAGTTGAATTTACTTAAACAGAAAATAATAACGATAGAAGAGAACGCAACTAAGGGTATGGAAGAGAGGCACTATGTAGAAGAAAACCTAGATAGATTAGATCAAGATAGCAGGACAGCAAATTTGCGATTGTTTCAAGTTAAGGAAACCGCACAAGAAAACACGAGAGAGACAGTAATACAACTTTTGCAGTCACAAATGTCATTAAAACTCTCCCACAGTGATATCGAAGTATGCTATCGGACTGGTAAGAAAGAAGCCGGTAAGAACAGAGGAATATTTCTGAAGCTAACAGACATTACCAAAAAGCAAGAGATTTATGGAAGAAAGAAGCTACTAAAAGGAACTGGGGTGGTAATAAAAGAGGATCTGACCAAGAAAAGGCTCAATCTACTAATTCAGGCAGTTGATAAGTTCGGTCTACGTAATACGTGGACGTATAAAGGAGACATATTCGTGAACTCCAATGGGAAAGTAGTGACTCTAAAAAATGAATCTCATTTGAGCAATCTCATTTCAAAATAGGTGTATGCTAAGTTGGAATATTTGCGATATTAGTAATTTAGCTACAACCGAAATAACAAAAAATCGTAGATTCTACAAATTGTTGCAAATTGCTCATGTCTGTTTCTTATCTGATTGTAAATAAATGAATCTAATTTTAGGGGCTCAGCTAGTCTCAACAGGTGTATACTGATTGATGTACTGGATGAGTTGGACAGCAATGCGGAGGTGGAAACTAAGGTATATGACACAACACAATGCTACTTAAAAACAAATGCGAATAGAAGTGAGTATGGCTTAGGTATTATACACTTTAACATAAGAAGCCTTCAAAAACACTTTGATGAATTGCTGCTCTACATTGAGATGGCTCAAGATAAATTAGACATAATTGTGTTATCAGAAGTTGGTGAGGTTAAAGACAAATCTGATTTTGAAATTCCCGATTTTAACTTTTTTTATAATGAATCCACCATGAATAAATGTGATGGCGTAGCGGTATATGTAAGGAAAGGTATGATAATAGGAGGGAGGATAATAAAAATAAATGATTTTAAATTTTTAAGACTAACAGGTTCTATTGAAAATTCGTCAGGGAATTTTAGCTTAGGTATAACGGCTCTATATAGGCTTCCCTCTACCAACACTGCACAATACATTAATGATCTAGGAAGCTATCTGTCAACCATAAACAAGCAACAAATGGAAATCTACATAGGTGACATAAATATAGACCTTCTAAAAAAAGATTCGAGGGATACTACTAACTACTTGAATATTCTGAGTCCTTTTGGCTTTATTTCTCTAATAAATGAGCCTACCAGAGTCACGGATAACACAAAGTCAGTAATCGATCATATATTTAGTAGGATGCATAGTAATTTACATAAAGACGTTACTATAGAACCCATAATATTTCGAACGGATATGACTGACCACTATTCTCCTTACATTCATATTGTATCCTTTTCACATAATAAAACAAAAAATAGTCCCGACAAATTTAGTGTTAACAAGGTCGATTTTCAAGATTTGAAATATCTTGTCGGTGAACAAAATTGGGATAAGGTACTGAGCAGTGATGACCCAGAAACAGCTTATAATGAGTTTATAGAAAAATTTAAGAATTGTATATCTTTGGCAACAATCAAAAAACAAATAACGATCGGTAAAAATAAAAAAATTAAGCCATGGATCACCACGGGGCTCGTTACTTCCATTGTTCATCGTGATACTTTAAAAAAGAACTTATTGAGAAATTATTCTATAGAACGGGCAAACGAGTATAGGGAATACAGAAATAAGGTAAATAAGCTAATAAAGACAACGAAAAATGACTTTTACATGAACAAATTTCAAGAAGCAGGTAAGGATTGTAAAAAAGTTTGGAATGCTATTAATGAAATATCTAGACCTAGAAAAAGTAATGATAAACAAGTTGAACAAATACCCTTGAAAAACGATACAGGCGATTTAGTTCATAACAACAACGATAAAGCTGATATGTTAAATACCTTTTTCACAAATATTGGAGAAGTAATGTCAAATAACCTCACCCAGGAAAAACTACCCGATAATTTTTTGAAAAATCAATTAAATAATAACACAATATTTATTCAACCAGTGACAGAAAACGAAGTAATAATTTCCATATCCAATTTAAAGAGTAATTGTTCCTCCGGGCCAGACTCGGTTAGTGCTAAAATTGTTAAAACAGTTCACGAATATATAGTAAGGCCATTAGTACACATTATAAATCTATGTTTCATGAAAGGGAAGGTGCCATCACCTTGGAAAGAATCCGTAGTAACGCCAATTCATAAGTCAGGTGATCCTAGCTCAATGACCAATTATAGGGCAATATCTGTCATCAATACTTTTGCTAAAATATTTGAGCGTCTCCTAAACAACAGATTAGTTGATTTTCTTGAAGCAAATAATATTTTAACTAAAAGACAATTTGGTTTTATTAGAAATTCTTCTACTGAAGACGCATTATCAGACTTTACTGAGCAGGCGGTGAGAGCTGTAGATAAATCGGTAAAATGCATAGCTGTGTATTTGGACTTAGCAAAAGCATTTGACACTGTGTCTCATACTCTGTTGTTAGAAAAAATGAGTTGCTATGGCATTCGTGGCATTGCCTTAGAGCTCTTCAAACATTACCTGAGCAACCGTACACAGAGGGTAAAAGTAGGCCATACATTGAGTTCTAAATGCGTAATAAAATCTGGCGTTCCACAGGGAACGGTCCTTGGACCAATACTATTTATCATTTACATGAACAGCATTGCTAGTATGAACAATTTTGAGGGTAATCTTACTAGTTATGCTGATGATACAGCATTAATTGTTACTGGTGACAGTTGGAAAGTAGCTAAAGAATCGATGGAGCGAAGTTTACGAAAGCTACATCTTTGGTTAAGTTCCAATTTATTAACATTGAACGTTTCAAAAACAAAGTCTATGACTTTCACTGCAAATGTAGTTGATCAGCCGATTGACCTAAAAATACGTATTCATACTCAGAACTGTTCTCAGGACGACAACCAGTGCCGTTGCGTAGAAATAGAAAAAGTTTCATCAATCAAATACTTAGGTATCATAATAGATCAGAATTTAAGGTGGACTGACCATATCATACACGTAGCAAAACGGCTCCGATGCTTAATACACATTTATTTATTTATTTAGCGTATGGCTACATGGATTAATTGGTAATAAGTCTTAAACAATATAATAAAATACAAATATTAAATTTAAAACAAACAAAAATAAATAGTTTTTAGATTTTAAAATTAAGACCATTTATCCAGTCAACTACAGACTTCGAGGCTTCGAAGAAATCCGACTGTTGTCCAGCATATGCGGTAATCGGGCATTCGGTGACAATATGCTGAACAGTCTGCCGGGGCTCTCCACAGTCACAGGACGGTGATTCAGATATCCCCCATTTAAAGAACGAGTCACGACAGATGCCATGCGACGTTCTGACTCGATTCAGGGTTTTCCATGTATGGCGAGGCAATTCCATTCCTGGCAGGGTTAAAGTGGGGTCCATAGTTGGTGGAGCCTGTACCGGCTTCTGGGCTTCCCAATCCCTTCTCCAGTGCTCATCAACTTGGAAGCCATCCCGCAAGAGCCGTTGTGCAAATGGTAATGGGGGATTTCTAGATTTCAACCTCCGAAGATCTGCATCATCTAGGTCAGTATGCAGCGGAAGTTGGGGATTGGATAGTATTTTGTTGTATTCCTTCACCAGTTTATCCTGTTTACGAATATGAGGAGGAGTGATATGGCACAGAACGGGCAGCCACGGTAGGGGGGTAGTTTTTAGACAGCCACTAATTATTCTCATTGTGTCATTCAATTTGGTGTCAATCATTTTTGCATGAGGGCTGTTTAACCATACCGCGGCGCAGTATTCAGCAGTAGAATAAACAAGACTGAGGGCAGATATTCTGAGGGTGGTTGCGTTTGCCCCCCAAGTGGTACCGCACAATTTATGAATAATATTGTTTCTGGTGCTAAGCTTTGCTGCTGTGTTTTCTAGATGTTTTCTAAATGATAATGTTCGGTCCATTGTTATCCCCAAGTATTTTGGGTGAGGATTGTAGCGCACTAAGTCGTCATTGAAGTATACCTGAGGTTCAGTTCTAGCTTGCTTGTTATTGAGGTGAAAGCATAACACTTCAGTTTTCATCATATTTGGAATCAGCCTCCAGCCTGCAAAATATCTTCCCATCACACTACGGTCTTCCGGTAAGATACTGCTGCCCTCCTCTATTGTATTACTACGAGCGGCTAGAGCAATATCGTCGGCATACATGAACTTCTTTGAAATGGTGTTGGGTATATCAGAAATGTATAGGTTGAATAAGACTGGAGCAAGAACTGAGCCCTGGGGTAAACCATTATTTAGGTGCCTCATTTTACTTCTGCTGTCACCCGTTATTACTTGGAAGGGCCTATCGCAAAGCATGTTGTTTAATAGCGACGTTATTCGGCCACACGGTACTACTTTCAGGAGTTTGAAAAGAAGGCCTTCCCTCCAAACTGTGTCGTATGCTGAAGTCAAGTCGACGTATACTACTGTAGTTTTCAGCCGTTTCTGAAACCCAGCCTCAATGTGGGTTGTTAGGCTGAGTACCTGATCCGTGCAGCTACGGTGTGGCCTAAAGCCAGCCTGTTCAATGGGAATATGTTCCAGTATTGTTGGACCTATCCGATTTAGTATCATCCTTTCAAGAAGTTTATAACATGAACTCAGTAGGGATATAGGCCGATAGCTCTCAGGTAGATTCTTTGGTTTGTATGGTTTCAGCACTGCAATAACTTTTGATTTTTTAAGCTTCGTTGGTATGTTTCCTGTTTGTAAGATGTCACTGAAAAATTTGCTCAGCCACATTCTGGTATGTTTCCCAGAGTTTTTGAGAAACTCAGGGTGAATTCCATCAAATCCAGGGGCTTTGCCAGGCTTAGTGTTTTCCAAGGCGTTATTTACTTCTTCAACAGTGAATGGTGTGGAGTATACAGGGTGAGCTAATGTTGCTTGACGCCGTTCTTTCAGTTGTTTCTTAACATCTTAATACACAAATTTTACATTTTAAGAGAGGTACTGTCCAGAAAAAATTTAGTATTGCTGTACAAGTCTTTAGCTGAATCAATCTTGCGTTACTCAATTGTTATATGGGGAGGAGCATTTAGTACATCGATCAAGCTGTTACAAATCTCACAAAATACCCTCCTCAAAATAGTATTTAGGAAAAAAAGATTATATAGTAGTGAGGCATTATACAAAGAATGTAGTATTTTTAACATCGACCGTCTTTTCATTTTTAATTGCATAACGAAAATGTATGTCAAACAAAAAGAATATTCACGTTGTTCAAATCGTTTTACCCGAGCACATGTAAACAACTGCATAGGAATACCAAGCTTCAAAAAAACTGTCACCCAACGATCTTTTAATCTTTTTGGCCCAAAACTCTTTAACAGTGTTCCAGTTCGTATAAGGCAAATAAGAGAATTACGCAAATTCAAAGCAGAAGTAAAGGTGTAGATAATGAATACAAGCACTGTGTTCAGTAACGTTTTGAAACTTTCAGAGTCATATTAATCATAACCTCATCAGAAATTTACATTTATTTAATTGTTCCAAGCCAATTTATGTACTTCCACACTGCATTGCTGCCCATAGGTATAGGTATAGGTAAGGTATAGGTAGGTATATAGCAGGTTCATATATCATTATAACCTGCATTGTTAGTATTATTTTTTGTTTACCTGTTATGTACCTGTAGTCTTACATAAGGGTTCTTGTACTACTCCAAATATTCGAGAGGCAAGACAAGCAGTACTGCTTAGGCTGAACGAATATTTGAGGGTAGAATCTTTCATTTGTGCAATTCTGTCTGTTTACCCCTTATGTACATAAACCAATAAACAACCAATAAACAAATAGATATTGCTATTCCCAACGATACGAATATCCAAAACACCTGTGCTGGAAAGGTATCTAAATACACTGACCTTGCGATAGAAATAAAACGTCTCTGGAAGCAAAAAAAAGTTACCATTGTTCCCCTAATTATGTTCGTCTCAGGCCTTACACCAAACAGTTTTACACCACACCTACAACAGTTAGGTCTGGACGAAAGGTTACACAAAATATTTCAAAGGTCTGTAATTCTGAAGACCTGTAATATTGTAAGATCCTTCCTAAACTCCGATCAATAATAGTTCAGGTGCTGACTTAGCACAGCCCGTCAACATTTGTTGCTACCGCAGTCATGCAAGATAAACTTGGAAAATCAGGATAATAATAATAATAAAATAATAATAAGCTTTTGACTCTGTACCTCATAGCTGGCTAATGAAAACTCTTCAAATATACAAAATTAACCCAGTCTTTCGTCAGTTCGTTTCAAGAACCATGGAGACATGGCGAACCAACATACATGTTAAAACTCAGGACGGCCATATCCAAACGGAGGAGCTACACATAAGATGCGGTATATTCCAGGGTGATTCACTCAGTTCACTGTGGTTCTGTCTTTGTTTAAATCCGCTCTCTAACGCACTTAACAACACAAATTATGGTTTCAACATCAGACACCAGAAAGTTAACCAACACAGAATAAATCATCTTCTCTACATGGATGATATAAGACTATATGCAGCCACTGAAGTGCAACTGAAGGAATTACTCAGAATAACAGAAGTCTGTACGTCAGACGTCCGGATGGAATTCGGAATGAGCAAATGCAAGGTGCTCCACATCCAAAAAGGCCAATGGAAGAACCATTCCGAACAGGAAACATTAACTGGCCAAACGCTGGACAACATGGACAAGGACGAAACGTACAAGTACCTGGACTTCAATCAGAACATTAAGATCGATCACTCTGAAGTCAAAGCTCAACTAACACAAGGGTTTAGAGACCGCCTCGTTAGACTACTAAAAACAAAATTGAATTCCAAAAATCTTTCAAAAGCAATTAACACATTTGCGATACCGGTCCTCACATACTCCTTTGGTATCGTCAAGTGGTCGCACATTGATATTGAAAACATTAACATCCTCATACGAACGGAACTGACAAAGCACCGAATGGCACATCCGAAAGCGTGCAAGGAAAGGCTTACCATAGACAGAAAACAAGGGGGTAGAGGAATTATAAACATACAGTCACTTCACACAAGACAAATAAAAACGCTCAGAAACTTTTTCCAAAGCAAACAGACAAACTTACATAGGTCAATAGTAAAAGCAGATAAAAACTATACTCCACTCACCCTATCATCCCCAGATCACTCAGCAGACACACACAATCACATGGAATCACAACAACAAAAAATAAACACCTGGTCACAAAAAGCACTCCATGGCAAGCACAGATACCGCGTTACACAAGAGCACATTAACGAAAAACAATTATACACCTGGCTGCAGGATGGCCAACTCTTTCCAGAAACTGAGGGTTTTATGCTTGCTGTCCAGGACCAAGTAACTGCGACAAGGAATTATATGAAATACATTATGAAAGATACATCCATAACCGACGACAATAGCAGAAAGTGCCACCAACAGAAAGAAACAATAGACCACATGACAAGCGCGTGCAAAACTTTCACTGGAACTGAGTACACAGCTGGACATAATTCTGCAGCCAAAGTCATACATCAAGCACTAGCCGCAACAAACAAGCTAATAGAAAACACAGATCCATATTATAACTATACACCAACATCTGTATTCGACAACAATGAATACAAACTATACTGAGGCATTGAAACACATACAGACAAGACTATTCCAGCAAATAGGCCAGATATAGTTTTTCAGTCAAAGGCAGACAAAGTTATCTATTTAATAGATATTGCTATTCCCAACGATACGAATATCCAAAATACCTACGCTGGGAAGATTTCTAAATACACTGACCTTGCGATAGAAATAAAATGACTCTGAAGCAAAACTAAGTTACTATTGCCCCACTAATTATGTCCGTCTCAGGCCTTACACCAAACAGTTTTATACCACATTTACAACAGTTAGGTCTGGACGAAAGGTTACACAAAATATTTCAAAGGTCTGTAATTCTGAAGACCTGTAATATTGTAGGATCCTTCCTAAACTCCGATCAATAACAGTTCAGGTGTTGACTTGGCACAGCCCGTCAACATTTGTTGCTACCGCAGTCCTGCGAGATAAACTTGGAAAATCAGGATAATAATAATAATAAAATAATAATAATAATAGACCAGACGGTGTCTTGAACACCGTGGTGTACCGTAAAAGGATTATGGGTGTCAATGTACCCGACACCCGTTGTATTAGAGCTTGCCGACAGGCGCCAGAGACGCTTATGCATCTCTTGTCGGCATGTAAGACGTACGCTGGGACGGCTTACGTCCATCGGCACAACGCGGCTCTACGAGTACTCTACTATCATTTTAGGCACTCATACGATATCGATGAAACGCCGGTGCTGCCATACGCTCCAGGGGATATAGAGTCCCTTGTGGAGAACGAGAGATGCCGGAACTACTCGTTCCCCACGCTCGAGCTTGTACAGGCAAACAAGCCCGACATAGTCCTTCTCGACCACCAACAGAAGACGATGTTTGTTATTGAGTTTTCGGCGCCTGCCGAGGTGAACATCGTCTCTAAGGAGGAGGAAAAGCGGACCAAATATCAGGAGTTGCTCGAACAACTTCGCAGGCTCTGGCCAGACTACACTGTAAGTCTGCTAGTTATAGTCATTGGATCCCTAGGTGGAATGAGGAATACGGTGCTCTCTGCACTGCGCAAAATACCGGTGTGCCGTGCCGTGCGGCGGCGCACATCTTAGCCGCCAAAATGCAGAAGGCAGTCATCCTTGGGTCCCTTCCTCTACTTAGGGCGCACGATTCGAAGACCCAGTGATATCTCACCTCACGGTGTGAGGAGTAGTCATTGGGTAGTGGAACAGCAGCTCGGTGTGTCGGAGCCCGGACTGCACTTTTTTGGTTTTTTTTATGAAATAATAATAATAAAATAAAATAAAATAAAATACCTTCAAAACAAGATACTACCCGATACCCCTTGTCAATTAAAACTTCTAAGGGGATGATCCTGGAGAGGGAGGGGGTGAAGTAGTAGTTTTGGCTTAAAATATTTTGACGTGTCTCGGCGTTTTTTCTTTTAGTTGCCGATTTTCGGGAAATGCGGGCTGGAAAGCTTTCAAATGAATGCTCTTTTTTTTATATAACTGAGCAGACAGCGCAGGCAGAGCCTAAATACCAAAGTACCGCGGCTGCTGTGAAAGGGTTATGTTAGGGGAAGTTTGTTAACGCGAGATTTGAATGGGCCAATACCCGCCGGCCCAATAAATACATCTTCTGGCAGTCCATTCCAAGCCTTGGATACCCTGGGAATAAATGTGCGGTTGTATCGCTCAGTTCTTGATGTATGAAGAACGATCGTCTTAGGATGAGATGCAGCGGTCGTACGGGTACATCTGATATGAGCAGTGAGCGGCGGAACGATAGAGGATAGCTCAGAGGAGCAGATTCCGCTGGAATATCGGTAGAAAAGTGAGAGGTCACCAACAACACGCCGGTGAGAAAGTGACTGAAGGTGCCGCGTTAAGGCCAGATAGCCAATTAATCGAATTGCCCTTCTCTGGACGGCAGTAGGGGCAGCAGCTCCCCAGACATGAGAGCAATACTCCAGGCAAGGTCTTATATGGGCTTTATATAGCGTAAGGAGGTTACATGGTGAGAAATACTTTCTGGCTCTAAATAGGTACCCAAGCTTTTTACCAGCAGCTGTTGCATTTGACGCGACGTGTTCGTGCCAGATCAGATTTTCTGTAATGTTGACTCCTAACAGCTTGAATGAGTGACGCCTTGGCAGGGCCTGGTTGTTCATTAGAACCTGGTGTTGGCTTGGGCACTTCTTGTTTGATAGCGTACAATACTGGGTCTTGGAGGCATTAAATTTAACCATATTCTTAAGCCCCCAAGCGGTAATGGTATCGAGATCCTTTGAAAGTGAAGCTGCCATTGCCAGGCTTCTGCGTTCCAGCTCGACCACAGAGATCGGTCTATTGCTCATGATGCCTGCATGCAGCGTGCTGTCATCCGCAAAACTGTGGATTGGGTTTGTAGTGCTAGAGAGTAGATCATTAATGTGAAGCAGAAACAATGTCGGAGCCAATACCGATCCCTGCGGAACCCCGGCATTGATGCTATGGAAAGAAGAGGAAAAGCCGTCTACCACGCCAGAGATTTTCCGACCTGAGAGGAGGTCTGCGAGCCCAAAGCAAAACTTTACAGGGAGCCCATAAGACGGGAGCTTGTTTAGGAGTGCTGTGTGTTGAGAGTAAAGCGCGAATTCGTTTATTTCGCGACTAGAATACTTCATTCACCTATTGGCGTGACAAGTCAAATAAAATTTTAACTGTATCATATTCGGTTAACTTAGCATGTTCAAACACCAATTAATCCTGCAGAAACGGCCCATAAGCTTTATTGAAAGTACTACATTTAGATCGCTTATTATGACCACTATGCTTAATTAATGAGCATAATTGCTTATTAATTGATCGTTTTAGTACACGAGGGAGCGTGAATAGGGTTCAATACAGGCGTAAAACACGTTTATGAATGGTTTCGTGCTAGTACGTGGGTCTATAACACAACTCAGGTATCAAGCCTATTATCGGAAATTAGTGGATAACTAGCGCGGTCCCCCTAAATACGAGTATACGCTGCATGACATTGAAACTGTATTATCATTAGTTTGCACAACAGGCCATGAAGGCCTAGGACCTAGGACCTGTGGCTCTTCTCAGCATCATGTCTAAGGTTATGGAGGCTGTCATTAACACCCAGCTCCTGAAATACCTGGACAACAATAACGTCATAAATTATCCGTAAGCACAGGTCTACAGGTGACCTCCTTGCCTACGTCACTCACTTGTGGAACAGAGCAATAGACAATCATGGCGGATCCCGTGTTGTTGCACTTGATATATCGAAAGCTTTCGACAGAGTATGGCATGACGGACTTTTGGTCAAGCTTACTGCTTATGGACTACCACCTGGCCTGCGCCAGTGGCTGAATAGCTTTTTGAACGACCGATCTCTGTTTGTTGTAGTCGAGGGCTGTTCATCCGACGTATTTTCAATAAACGCCGGTGTTCCTCAGGGATCTGTCCTATCCCCTACACTGTTTCTGCTGTACATCAACGAGCTGCTGGAAATAACATCCAATCCAATCTACAGCTTCGCAGATTACAGTACATTAGTGTCGTGCATGGAACCAGGCAAGCCACTATCAACCCAGGAGACGGTACGTCGGCAAAAGCTGCATGCCTCACAGATCAACGCTGATATAAAAAAATTGTCGAGTGAGGATTAGCAAATAAAGTACAGTTCAACGTACAATTAGCAAAAAACAAAAAAATTCAAATATTCCTCAAACTTCGTTTTTAGGCGTTTTAAGGGTTCCTGATCGTTTTCTCCTTTTTTTGGGTGAAGGTGAATTTGGGGTGGTTGGGGGGGAAGAGGGTTGTAAAACTGAAAAATTTGTTGTATTTATAATGGGCTGTTCATTGACCTGTGAACGATAAACCTAGCAGCATAATACATTTTTTTCAGGTCCATCCGAACATTGCCTTGTTTATTATAAAAACCAAGGGACTTAGAATTTGTGATGTATACATACGAGTATTGTTTTAGATCGTTCTATATTGCGTAAGGCAAAAATTATTGAATTGATTTTAATGAAGCTTTGACAGTATTACTACCGCGGCGAGGCGTTTTGGAAAAATAGTGTCAGTAGCGCCGCAGCAATAACAAAAAAATATAAAAACAACTCAAATTTTGTTTTTAGGCCATCCTAAGGAAGGAGACGCAAGAAACTATTTACGAGAGTTTTTGTGTTGAAGAAATTTTTGTAACTCAAATTTTTCTGATATTACGGAGAATGTGTGGCGAGTCAAGCCACTTGACGACACTGTTTGCAGACTGCACAAAATCTTACCCAATTTCCATGGACTATCCTAAAATAAAAGAGTTACATCTTGTTGACTAGCGTATACGGAATTCTCTAGGTTTTTGTTCGTGATAAAGTGCTCATCAGAATGAAGCACCCTTTTTCCTGAGATTTGTCCCATAAAACCGGAAAATCAAGATCTTTCCAATATTTTTTTCGTACGTGGTGTATCTTATCGATATTTGTGTAGGTATATACAAGGTGTCCTTAGGTAAGGGAAAAGTATGAGGATATATCAGTATATAACGAGGCTGTTGTCTAGCGATAGTACCCGAAAATATCGGCTGAACCGATGTGCAAACATCGATGTTTCCGGATAGATTGCAGTTGCACAGATTTAGTTTATTTTGGTCGGTTATAAATTCATTTCGTTTGTTTAGCAATTGCTTCGGCAAGTTATATTTATATATCTTTATAATGAAATCATTTTGGGGCAAAGTGTGAGATAAAAAGCTCCTTTATAGTAAAGCACAAAACATACACATTTATTGAAATAATTGTTTTTATACAGAAGTTGTGCATAATACTTATAAAAAATTATATAGACATTGTTTTAACGAACGTTTGAATTGGAATGTGAAAGAAATCTTGTTCGCAAATTTTCATTGAATTTACATATTTTTATGAAGGAAAAGTTGCATTGTCAGATTTTCGGGTTTCAGTCGGTTTCTTCTATCTGTCGCCTGCATTGGACCACACGCCTTAAGAAGGAACTGTCGTTGCAGGAATGGACAGGTATTTGAATGCAATGTTTCGACTGTGTGGATTTGGATATGAAGACCAAAGTTTAATCGAATCGTTAGATGTTCTTAGAAGATCAGCGGATAGATATTGGTACACTACAACCTCGGCATCTGCATAAGAGTTATTATTTGGTGCTCTTCTTTCATTTTCTTGTCGATGCCGAATAAAATAAAAAATATATTTGTTTAATTTTTTTCGAGTGAGAAACAAAAATATGTCCACACACTTTCTGTTTATTTTTGCGCAGTGTCACATGAGTTCAATGAAATTACCTTTTATACGGGTCACATAAACAGTGCTCGGTTCCTCAGATTAAACGCTCAGGTTCCGGCTTTGGTAGATAGATGGCGAACCAATACTTTTTTAAAGTACTGCTTCCCAATATCTATATGTTGCTACTGCTAGTACGAGTTTGCCAGCTAGGCACTAACAGGCAATTCCATTTATTCGTCTGAGACCTAAAGCACACTGACGAGCTTTAATAAAAGCGAAGCGAAGTCGTCTGTGATTGGTTTTCGGATGAATGAATCACATTGGTACTCTTTAATTGAGTTAAGTTGCTTTTTAGCATAAACCGAATGTCGGGAGTGTTAAATGAGTGTTCCACAAAAAAAGAGTCTGTTTGTTGTCGTATCCCGCAGGTTCCTATACCTAATGCTTTTAAACGGGTCACATAAACAGTACTCGGTTCCTCAGATTAAACGCTCAGGTACCGGCTTTGGTAGATAGATGGCAGACCAATACTTTTTTAAAGTACTGCTTCCCAATATCTATATGTTGCTACTATAAATACAGATAATCATTTCTCACTTGTGACGTCTATGATCGTCACATATAAATATGTGCCTTTTTCCTCCTCGAATAATTACTAATCAACTAATACTAATATAAATGAAAAACAAAGAAGGCAAAAAAAATTAAATTGAAAAAATATATATAAAATTATCCAATTAATTCAAGTGTAGCTCTGACACGATTAATTAAAAAACGAAAAAAAAAAAATGAAAAAATTGGTTTTTGGTACAAACCATCAGGGGAGTTCACGAAAAGGGTAATAAACGCAGGACTCCTCCTTTTAAAAGATTTTGAAGAAATGGTAGATGCACCCACCCAGCCGCAATATCCATCACATTCATCATTCTTAAGGGTCTACGGTATAGCGCGCGAAATTGAGAGTCCAAGAAAAGACGTATTCCCATGTTAGCGAGGAGGCGTGGCCGCCTGTTCCCTTTCTCCAGTGTGTGTGTCTAAGATGAGGGGAGATAAGTCCAAAAATCCAAAGGTAAGGTCAAAAGGTCCAAAGGTAAGGTCCAAAGGTCACCATAAAAATGAATTTCGCATTTCCAAGCTCCTGACGTTACCTTTGAAATTACAGTAATGACTTAAAGAGCAAATTGAAGAAGAGAGCTTGCGTCTGTGCAACTATTTAGCCTTTTTTTGATATCGTGTTTGGTTGTTAAATTACAGGCATTTATAGAATGTATGATTCTGCATTGAGAGTTTTTTGCACATCAAAAAACTTTTTTGAGAAAATCGAAATAGTTGTCATTCATTAATGTCTTAACTATAGCCTTCTGAAATATTATATATGTAGTTTGAAAATAGAGTGAGTTATGCGAGAAATTGTGAGTCCGTGTTTTACATGGTAAATACGTATGTATAAATGTGTGTATCCAGGACCCTTAATACAATAAATTTAATCTCAACGGAAGAAAATTGAAAAATCTGTTTTTGGTATAAATCATTAGAGATGTTAAGGAAAAGCGCAAAGTAAATAATTCAGCGAGAGCTTTCTTTGGAAATAAATTTGAAGTTGAGACACCCTGTATCTATAAACGCAACCCCTCCATCAGAGCGGGCTGTGAGCGAAGGGATGAAAATAGGTAACGGGTGGCCTCTCTCGTTTTTCTACACATTAAGAGCAAGCTGGTGCAGAAGTACGGATTTAGGAAAAAGGAGAAAGTAAAAAAACGGCCTTCATACTAAAGGGATGTCAGGACAAGAGAAGGTTACCTAAAATACTGTTTCTTTCCTGAAGCCCTAAGGAGAGCTTTCTTTTAATGGCTCGTAAATAAACTAGCACTTACCAATTCTAGTCTGCTCGGACTGGCTAGGGCCTTCCAATATGCTGAATCTACTGAAACCACAGTATATCCAATTATACAGTAGCGCAACTCTCAAGAATTTCGGTGGTTCGCGCATAGCATCCCGCGCATCGTGCGCAGGATGTGTAGCACGCCGATCGCCTGAATCGTGTTCAGTCTATGAGAGTGACAGAACCAGACTAAGGAATTTGGTGATACGCTGATATGGATATCGGGACGCGTGAAGTCAAATGTTGCGCCGCTGTAGGCTGTATTAACAATTCCAGAAACTATGACTATAGTTTTTTAAGCTTCCTCAAGATGCTGCCAGTTATGCGATTCCTCCAATGTTTAATATGCTCCTTTATTACCTGATAATATTAAAGTGTGGTAGCATAGCTCCATTTGTCTTTAACTAAGTCTGGCGGGTATTAGGGTAGCTGTGTGTTTTTTTTCAGTTTTTTAGAACAGTTAGACGTGAAGGAAAGTCGTTCTTTAATTATGAGCCTAAAGTCAGAATGATAATTTCTCACTGTTTCCTCTCAGCCCCACAACATTCAAAAGATCTTTCACGGCATATAACAAAATGAATGTGATTATGCATTCCAACATTATGAAACTTTAAGCAGGAAGTGAAGTCCATTTTAATGGATGCTCAAATAGAAAGTTCATAATAAAAAGAATCAACTTGCTAGTTTCAAAAATATATCATTTTCCTCTATAAACATGGATTCTTTTCTTCAATATGCCTATTCATATGTAATATACAAATACAGAAGGAAATGTAGTCTTGGTAGACTGGATAAAAAACAGTTTTGCAAATTTTTTTATGAATAACGACCAGTTTAGTATATTTTATCGTTGTTATAAACATATTGATCATTATTTTTTATGTACACCTAACAAGTTTTCATCGGCTTTGCTGTTTACCACGTTTTCGTACCTCAAACGTTTTTCTATGATGATTGATGAAGATAAATTTAAAGGTTGTGGGATAACTAGACATAAATGTTATTTTGGACGCTACGTCGTTACTTATACCCATATTTGCATCATATAAGATATTATAAAGTTTAAGGTTAAGCAAGATAAGATAAAATAAAGTTGAATAAATCTCGCATTTCTGTAATTTACTTACAAACAATAAAGCCACCTATTTTCTCGGAGTTAAAAATTTTCTTTCATACACTGACTATTTCTTGTTTTGGTTCTAAAAAAAATGTTTACACCCCATTTATTTGCAAAGAATCCATGATGAATTAGAAGAATCAGTACAAAACATTTTCACGTACAATAAATGCGAATGCATGGATATAACTTACAAATTGTAATTCAGAATTCCAAAGACAACTGCCTAACCTCGATGAAGAATATCACATTACCACACTGCTCTCAAAATTTATTCTATTTACGAGGCATATCGCGTCCATTAAACTTATTGCAATACAATAATTACGCTTCTTCACTCGATTATTGCTAAGCCGACCCTGTGTTCAAAACGTAAACGGCAATACTCGCGGCTCGTCCTGAGGAGCCGACGTGGGGTTATGAGAGGCCAGTTTTTCGGAGACAAATTGTCTGCATGATTTCTAGGGAGTTGTGCTACTGTATAATTGAATATACTGTGCTGAAACCAGAGACGACTACTGAGTTCCACATTCTGTTTATTTGCCAGGCTTCTCGTTTAGAGGAGAGAACATTCATTTATTTGCTCAGCCTTTTACAAACACAATACACCATCGATATACAATTTCTGCTTTTTTTACAGGGGATCGTATTGTGATAGCAAGCATTTTTGAATTACAAATCATATATTTTTCTTATCGGCTATTATTGTATCTATCCGTCCCGCAATCATTTTTAATAATACAAAACAAACATTGTTATACTTTTGTGCAGTTTATTCCATGTTATTTAGTGGCCTTGTGATAAAAGCCATACATATTTTACTCACGTTTGGCCACCTCTGTGGCGTTCATAAAGGTAAAAAACTTGACAAAAATCATTCGATTTCAGGCAGGTTATTGCTCTTATTACTGGACACGGCCACTTCACACAACATCTATACACTCTTGGAATCACCAACAGAGACCACACTTATAGACTCCATCACATCTCTATAAAAATGAAGGCAAGTTGATTGACTCAGTACTACCCACACATTACGGCAATACCAGTTTTATTATTTTCCCACAGCATGAAGGTATAGTATATAGTCTGAGATCCCAGCAGACGAGACTGAGACTCAAAATAGCGACCGGATTTATATTCAGCACCTTGAAATTATACAAAATGCGAGGTTTCATCTCAATAGAAAGCTAAATAAAGAAGTTCGATTTTTCAGGTATACCCGCCCGCCCGAGAGATCTGAAATTTTTTATTTTCGTCAAACGAGACTGAGACTCAAAATTGCGACTGGATTTGTAATCAGCACCTTGAAATCATCCGAAATGCGAGGTTTCATCTCAATAGAAAGCTAAATAAAGAAGTTCGATTTTTTTAGGTACACCCGCCCGCCCGAGAGATCTGAAATTTTTTATTTTCGTCAAACGAGATTGAGACTAAAAATTGCGACCGGATTTGTAATCAGCACCTTGAAATGTTCCGAAATGCGAGGTTTCATCTCAATAGAAAGCTAAATAAAGAAGTTCTATTTTTTTAAGTACACCCGCCTGCCCGAGAGATCTGAAATTTTGTATTTTCGTCAAACGAGACTGAGATTCAAAATTGCGACCGGATTTGTAATCAGCACCTTGAAATGATCCGAAATGCGAGGTTTCATCTCAATAGAAAGCTAGATAAAGAAGTTCGATTTTTTTAGGTACACCCGCCCGCCCGAGAGATCTGAAATTTTTTTGTTCGTCAAGCGACTTAAATTCCAGGAACCAGCAAATCACTTTTTAAAAAATATTTATTTGTTAATCGTACAAAGTTGAGCTCTAGACTGACTGAATTATATAAAATACATGATAAGGTAAACTTAGCTGACGCAGCATTTCCTGAGTTCATCTTCCACACGCGCCGTCTGGTCAGCTGGGTCGATGTCCGGCTGGATACATAACTCCTCCCTCCTTAAGATGGAAGTTCGTCCTCGAACTTCTGGTTACTTGCTTGAAGTTCTTGAAGGTCCTTCAAGGGAATTCTGGGCTTGAAGAACAGGGTAAGCAGCCTCTTGCGTTTTCTTGCAGTGAAGTATATAGTCATTGCAACCAGGATAACATACAGGATTGCCATGGTCCATGAAGTAGAAGAGATGAAAATGGGCTTCAAATGCATGGGTTCAATAACTGATAGGTGGGGTGTTTCTTGAATTTTTTCTATCTGGTCTAGCTGGATCTGGAACTTCGGGTTAATTTTGACTGGGATGACCTCTGGAACTTGAATACTCTGCCTTGACGTAAAGTACCACTTTTGACCAATTTTTACAGCACATGTTGATTGGACAATAACTGGCTGGCTAATATTTTCAGCTTCTCTGGAACAGTTTTCAAAAATTTGGATCTGATAGGCTGTGCTAACTATTATTAGGTTTTTCTCAGTTCGGTGTATGATGGGGTGCTGGACCACACTAACAGCTGTAGTACAATTTTCCAAAGTTGGCAGTTGACATCTGGCTGTTGACTCTGATTGGCAAATAATTTTCTTTTCAGTGTGCTTGCAGTCAGGGTACCAATGGTTATTTCCATAATGGGTGGCGGGTGGTATCAAAATGATTGCGTCTTTGTTATGGATGGGGTAAATATGGTAAAGTGAGAATTCACGTTCATTTAGGATAGGGATCTTTAGGATAACAAGTATCTGGGTATCCATTGTGACAATAGTGCTATGAGAATTTTCAATTAGTTCAAAGGGATGTAAATCATCTGATAAAAGGCAAGTTTTCTTATAGAAAAATTTTAGATGGTCTTCAAGTTCACTAATTTCTGAAAGTGTGAAAAGTTCTACATTAGACTGTTGCAGGGCGGCTAGACTAAAGGCTGTATTAGACTACCATATTTTTGAAATCAGATTTGATTTCATTTCTTGAACCAAATTTGAAATGAAAAATGATCTCAAAAATTGTGGCCCAGCATTTTGTCTGTTTGACACTACACCAAATTTTGGTTCAAGAATTGATTTGCGATTCTGCGCATTACATTCGTTGAATACATCTTATCTGTCAACTGTCCGAACACAGATATCCTCTACAGTCAAAGTTGTCAGATCTGACATGACGTATTTTGCAATTACATGTTTTGTGATTGTGTGAACGTCAGTGTCAAAATGTCAATGGTCAAAATAAAATCATAACCTAGCTTTTTTTGGGTATCACATTGGGTATTGTTTGTAGTTTATCGACTACTGTTTATTGAAATTCTCATTCATTACACTTGACTTGACTCCCTCGGCAATGGAAAAAGATAATGCTAGAACATGTATTTATCCATCTACGTTGCAAAAAAACTCGTAGACAGGCGAATTAAGAGGCTAACTACTAAAGGAAAAAATTGACAAAAGAAGCGGCTGAGAAGAAGAGATGAAGGCATAGATATGCTACATATGTTGAGAGAAGAGTTATTACTAGAAGATCTAGATCATTAGAAGGACTTTTTACGAATGAATAATAAAATCTTCAGTAAGCTACTTAGCATAATTTGACAAGCTAGATAACCATCTATGAGAATGCATAACAGGAGAAAATAGGTAATATTAGCAGTAAACCTTATGAATAAAAAGTAATAAACATTTCCATTTTCAGGCTAGCAATAATTCTTCGATGTTTAGCCATCCAGCGACTCGAAGCCATGAGAGTACAATAAGTCTGATAGTTCCAGAACTGTGAGACAAATTGTAATCAAATATTTGTTGTTTAGAACTAGAACAGCAGTTGAGAATACATTTGGAGCTTTAGTAAATCTTGGCAAAATAAGGCTAAAGGAATTGAATTAAAAATGGAAACATTATACTTTTTCTTTCTTTCTTTTAACTTGTAATATTATATGAAATTCAAAATATACATTCTGTTTGGTATTTTAATTTTTTATTTATTTCAATTGAGATGCAATAAACTGCGCCATATGCTCATCAGCAGTTGCAAAATGGTTGTCCCTTTGTGGACTGTAGAGCGAGGCGAAGTTTTCAATGTTTGATCAGCAGCATTCTTCAGCACCTTTATTTCCACATCTACTGGTACTTGTTGTTTTTTATACACTTGGGTGAGTTACTAATGTAGTCTGTTCCCCCTCTTTTTTGAGCACCACCTGTACTTGGTATCTGTGAGTGGAGCGAGTCAATTTGAGCCCTATCTGATAGTTCGCTTGTGGGTGATAGAATCCCAGCATGACTAACCTCATATTCTTGTTGACTTGCCTGAAAGCAAAATACTGCATTGAAAGTTTAGCCTTCCTAATATATGCACATACAATTTTTACAGGTAGGTTCGAGTTATAGGGAAGTAAAGGCAAAAAAATTTAACAATATATTCAAGTACATGTTAGGTTATTCCTTTGGCTCAAAGTGTAATTCAATAGTTATTAGTAGAAATTTGGCACTATTATATCAATACTGCACCACTTCATTTATGATAAGCTGAGACTCTTACCTCATATTCTCCCATTCTAGTACGAAGTGACTAAAACTGTCCTCTGTTCTTGTGCATATGTTGACCTTAAGCCCATAAACTTCTTCTGTACCTCTTGTTCAGTTACAGTAGATCTTAGTGGTTTCAGAGCCTCTACTATGGCAGTGATAGCAGCACTCCATTTGATTTTACTGTGGTAGCACACATACTTGACCACATACAAGCAGGGATGTTGTTCGTATATCTCTATCAGCAGAGATATATGTTCAGTAGACCAGTCATCCTTAAATCAAAAGAAATATGTTACTCTTAATATTGAATGCCTTTCTGTTATCCTCAGTTCAGTCAAGTGTGGCTACTTAACCGATATGAAAAAACAACAAAACATAGGAAAACACCATAATAAAAAGTCACAGTGTTGCCATACACTGAGGCAAAATATTAGATACACTTAATACATTGTAAATAACTAACAGTTAATACATCCAAAATGTGATGTAGGACTTAATACAATATTACAAATTAAATCTACCGAATCTGCTGAGTAAAAACAAATTTTTTATAGTGCAATTTGGACTATACCTTACTTTTGATATAATCAGGGCTATTATTGTACATGAAATCGATATGAAACATAATTGCAAAGACACTAACATCTTACCTGTTATATTGTCTTCAAATTGCCAATTGCTTCCACACAACTCGCAAGAATGTTGGTAAACTCGCCACAAAGGTAACAAAAGCACCTATCTTGGGGCTGGGGGTTTTCATACTCCATAACCAGTTCAAAATCCTTCAAATTTCAAAGTTCGCGGGGCATTCCGGTCCGGTAAAGATTTACTAGCTGGAGCCGTAGGATTAACATGTTACTTGTTTTTATTGGTTTACTTTCATCCGAATGTGGATTTCTTAATTTATATTAGTACCAGAGAGCATTCTGGAGAAGCCGACCGAAATTAAAAAGTAAGGTTACTGTCCTTATTTTTGTTTACCTTTTTCCCGACGCAATGACATTTATGTTTCAAATGCGCATGCCCCCAGCCCAAAAATGATTTGGAAATAGAACATGTTCTAAATTCCAAATCATTTTTGGTTCAATCTGTCAATTTGAAACAATTTCGTGTATTACACTAGCCTATTTGAGCAGTTCAAGAAATGAAATCAAATCTGATTTCAAAAATATGGTAGTCTAATACAGCCTTAATAGTTCTCAAAATTTTTAAAAGAAACTGATTTAAGCTATTTATGCTTAGAATTTGGCTATGGAGTGAAAAATATTTTCCCAGACTTTCTTCGAGTGAATTAATTTCTTGTGCAACTTTGACAGAATTTTTGTTAAAAGATGTTATAAAATTATTGTACCTTTTTATAGTATCTAAAGCGTAGGTGGTGGAGTTATTGACAACTGTAATTATTTCGGACTGTTTTGACTCAAGTGCTTCAATGTGTTTTTCCAAAAATATGCGAACATCTTCATCGAGATTTCCTGTGATAGATTTTATCACTGAACCTAAAACATTTATTAAGCCACGCTTTCTTCGTGTACGTACTATTTTTTGAAAATTATCTAATGTTTCTTGATATAAAATGCTATATTCTTTAAGTATATTTTGATAAGGAGAGGTAGGAATTTTGTTAAAGGGTAGAGGATGAATCATTGCTGCCTTGAGAGAGTTATCAATAGAAGTAAGATTTATAGTTACTATATGGCGATGATAGTGGTCAAACATTTGAGCTTGGCCGACTAGCTCCTGATAGTATCCATTATTGGGGATCGGGCGCACTTGAAGGGCCAGGCTGTGGCTCATCAGTTGGCCGGTCCTGTAACAAGGTAGCCTTGCGTAAACGTTTAATATTTCTAGGGTGCGTATTTGTGGGCCTATCTTTTGAGGTTACCGCTTCAATTTGGGTTTCTTCGGCTGAAGTAACTTTTGCTGAGACATAGGGTGCAGTAAGTTTGTTACGAGGGTTTTTCTGAATATACACAGGATCTCCTGGTCTGGGGGCTGGGGTAGAATCTGGCAAATTTTCGTTACGTTTTTCTAAAACTGCAGATTCCTTATCATGAAGTTTTCGATAAAGGGAGTCGATGAAAGGTCGAAGTTCGTTTTTGTGACGTTGGTTATATTTTTCGTATACCGGCATATTATCGTCAAATTGAATTTCTTCGGCATATGGACCATAAAGAACAGAAAATGGGGAATAACCAGTAGCAGAATGGATTGGATTATAGATTAGGACACAATGTGTTACTAAATCGTTGAAATATTCTTTGGGACGTTCATCTTGCATAACACGGAGTTTTTCGATGAAAGTCGAGTGAAATCTTTCAATGGGGCTATTAGAATTTGGATTATTCACCGTGGTATAGTGGAGTTCGATACAATGGAGTTTCATGAATTCCTTGAAAAGATTATTAGAAAATTCAGTACCTGCATCACAAACAATTTTTCTAGGATAGTTGTGATGTGAAAAATAGTGCCTCAATTTACTTAAAATTGTAACTGTCATTTTATCAGAAATTTGGTAAACCTGAGCATACTTAGAAAATGAATCAATAATTGTCAGAAAGTTATCTTTGGAACACGAAAAGGTATCTATATGTAAAATATCAAAAGGCTTTTGTCCTAGAAGAGGGCCTTTCAAAGGAAGCTTATAAGGGTGTCTTTCATATTTATTTCGTAGACAGATATCACACTGATTAATGAAATTTGATATGGTGCAACGCATATTTGGCCAATAATATTCAAGTTTCAACTGATTAAGAGTTTCGACAATGCCATTATGATTTTTCTTATGATAATTTTTAACACATTGAATTTGGGATTCGGAATCTTCTATGTCCTGTACACGTTTAGTACAGAAGAAAATTTGAATTGTATCATTGTACGTATTTCGAACATACTCGGAAATATATTTTTGAATATCGGGATTATCAGTGAGAATGTAATATCGCTGATTGGGGGCTATTATATCGTGAAGCGTTGTCTTGACATCATTTTTCCAATTTGATTCAACTAAGGTCACAAGATGTTGATGCTTGGTTTTGAACTTGACAGAGTAACGAATTGAATGTTTATCGCCAAATTTCAGAATAATTTGGTTTGCGAAATGATTTATGGGTTCCTCGGAAAATGGAACCGTGGCAACTGGATTCTCGAGAGCGGAATGTTGGGTGGATTGACCGGTTTCCTTTTCGAAAGTTTCATTGACAAAATCATCGACGTCAAAGGGGTCGTCATCAAAAGATTCATCTGAACACTCTGAAGGGGGATTGGCAATAATGGATTCAGTTTCATGCATATTGATCTCTATGCGGGATAAAGCATTTGCTACGACATTTTCTTTACCTTTCTTATATTTTATGTCGAAATTATAGTCCTGAAGTTTGAGTTTCCATCGAACTAAGCGAGAATGGGGGTCACGAATTTTGTGGAGCCAGACAATGGGGTTATGGTCAGTTTCTACAGTGAATTTTACTCCATAAAGGTAGGGACGAAAATGTTTGCAAGAGTCTACTATAGCAAGAAGTTCTCTTTCTATAGTTGAATAATTTCTTTCGGCAGTATTGAGAGTACGGGAGTAGAAAGCGACTGGTTTTCCTTCTTGAGAAAGGACAGAACCAATAGAAATACCTGAAGCATCTGTACTCTGTAGTGAGTGTAAAAGGTTTTGAAAAATCTGGATATTGAAGTATGGGGGAATTACTTAGGGCGGCCTTACATTTTTCGAATGCTTCTATATATTGTGGATTGTTAATGTCAATTTTCTCACCTTTTCGAATACATTTTGTCATGGGGGCGGTAATTTTAGAGAAATTATGAATGAAACGTCTGTAGTAGCCGACTAGGCCAAGAAAACTTTGAATTTCTTTCCTTGTCTTAGGAATTGGATAATTTTCAATTGCATGAATTTTCGAGGGATTAGGCTTTATGCCTTCTGGAGTTACTACGTGACCAAGGAATGCCACTTCTTTACAAAGAAATTCTGACTTATCAGGCTGTATTTTCAAATTTACGTCACGAAATTTTTGGAATATTTGTTTTATGTGAATAAGATGATCCTGAAGACTTCTAGAAAAAATTATGACGTCATCCATAAATACAAAGCAAGACTTATAAATATAATCTCTTAGAACTTCATCCATCATTTTTTCGAATGTGGCAGGGGCATTTCGGAGACCCATTGGCATCCTTAAATACTCAAAATGGCCTTGAGGGACAGTAAAAGCAGTTTTTTCAATGGAATCTGGGTGAACTTGGATTTGATGAAATCCTTGGTCCAGGTCAAGGGTAGTGAAATATGTACATCTGCCGAGGTTATCTAGAATTTCGTCTATACGAGGTATTGGGTAATGTTCCTCTATAGTGTTTTCATTAAGCTTTCTAAAATCAATAACCATACGAAATTTCCTGTTTCCTGATGCATCAGCCTTTTTGGGGATGAGCCAACAAGGGTATGAATATGGACTTATGGAGGGGCGTATAATATTGTTTTCTAATAATTTATTAGTCTGAGATGAAATTTCTGGGAGCATTGCTCTCGGATATCGATAGGTTCGAGAAAAAATGGGTTTGTCATCCTTAGTACGGATAACATGTTTAACAGAGCCTGTGAAAGTGAGAGGAGAATCTTCTGTATGAAAAATGTCCTTGTACTGATGACATAATCTAAGTATTTTTTGTGTTTCTTCTGCATTTAAATGCTGAGTTCGAATCATGTTGATATTGAAAGTATTATTAGGTGGGTTATCTGGAAGCTTTTCGTCAAATTCTGAAAGAGGGGTAACAGAGACGGGCTCTGAAAAATATAAGTCAATATCCTCTGACTTGGGAATTTCAATATATCCATCTTTAGCACAATGTATAGACTCCGGTAAAATAATTTGGCCTTCCTGAACGATTTCTGGGACAACTATCTCACCATTATTCACAGATACTGGAATACTGAGGCGATTAGCCGAACGATAAATAATTTTGAATGGAATTTCAATGTTCAATTTTCTGATAGAAAATATATGAGATTCATAATCGATATTAGCACCTAATTGATCAAGTTCACTAGTATCAAGAAGAATATCAAAATCATCGTGCCAATCGGCAATTCTGACTGTGAGGGGTTGCTGTATGCCAATTTGATCAAATATGGGATAGTAAAGATTTCGATTGTAAGTTTTTGGAGTTTTCATAGAAATAAGGGTAAAGGGTTCATAGAATTCATATCTAGAATCATAGATTTCAGCAGCTTTTGGAGTAATAACGGTATCAGATCCACCAGAATCTATTAAAACTTTAAGATTTGAATAGGGCAGGTAAAAATAAGGCAACTTTTTGTGCTTTGAAAAATTACTCAATTGGAAGGTTCTGGGTCGGGGGATTCTAAAACGGCTGGTTCCTGAAAATTTTCAGAAAACTCAAAATTTTCATATCCTTGACTTGCTATTTCGTTAGCATGTGTGACAGAATCTGGGCCACACTCTATATTATGGTTGAAAGTACGACTGTTGTGAGTGGAAGTAGACATTGGAGTTGGCTTACGACTAATATTTTGTGAGATTGACATAGGAGTAGGCTTGAACTGATTTTGGTAAGAATTGTTTGGTCGAGAAGAAGCACCAAATACTTCCTTGTTTGTGGGTGGATTTTGAAGTTGGGGTATGGGTTTATTAATATCACCAAAATTTCTAGTAGGTGTAAAAGGCTGACAAAATGGATTATTCTGTAGACGAGGCTGATGGAATTGATTTTGTGTGTTATAATAATTTTGATTCATAGATGGCTGAGAAGAAGATTGTACATTACGATAATGTTGAGGAGGATGCCTGTTGTGTTGGGTGGGACGTGGTGGGTTTTTTTGATATTCATGGGGGTAGGTTGAAGATTTTAAATAAGACATATATTGTTGCTGTTGCTTATGATTATCTAGAGATATACATTTCTGAAGAGCTTCATCTAATGAGGATAAATCGAAATGAGAAAGATGATCACAGTAAGGATTATTCACACCAGTGCAAAAGGTTCTAAGTGCTTGATTTTTAAAAAATGAAGCTTTGAACTCTACTGCCTGTGTATTACCTTCATGTAAAGAAACATGCTGTAAAAGATCATTCAGAGCTAATGTTATGCGGTGATGATAGTCTTGGTATGATTCTGAACGTTTTTGAACAGTAGTAGTCAGATGGGTTAATAAAATTTCTTCGGTGCGATGATCACCATATTTTTGAAGTAAAAGCGGCTTAATTTCAGCCCAATTAGTCTTATTATGTAGATTTAAAAAATCACGGGCCTCACCCTTAACCTTAGATAATATATTTGCATTAATAATATAGGTTTGGATTGCATCCGCACCTTGCTGAGAGAAAAAGGTGATTAAATTATCAACAGCATTTACAAAAGTTGACAAATTGTCACCAGCTGAATATTCTGGCAAAGTATTACACAAGTTATTGATATCAGAATTAGATAAAACCATGATTGAATCTTCTGGAATAGAATCAAGAGAAACGTTTGACTGTTCGTGAGAAATATTTTCAAGTGAGGGGGTTGAATAAGGCTTAAAACGACATTTTTCCTTTGCTAATTTTCGGGTTCTGGAGTCAATAAGAGCTTCTAACGAATTTTGTGGATACTCAGAACTCACGGAAAAATGGAAAGTGGACTTACAAAAGGAGAAGACGAATCACCGTGATTATCATCCCTGTATGGTCCTCCAAATTGTCCTGTTCTGTGGTATTCGGTGGTTAACTGCCAAGTCGTAGAAACGAGCCGATGATCCTTAGGGATGTCGTGCAGTTATCCTGTTCGCAGCGTCACTTAAATTCCAGGAACCAGCAAATCACTTTTTAAAAAATATTTATTTGTTAATCGTACAAAGTTGAGCTCTAGACTGACTGAATTATATAAAATACATGATAAGGTAACTTAGCTGACGCAGCATTTCCTGAGTTCATCTTCCACACGCGCCGTCTGGTCAGCTGGGTCGACGTCCGGCTGGATACATAACTAGCGAGACTGAGACTCAAAATTGCAACCGGATTTGTAATCCGCACCTTGAACTGATCCGAAATGCGAGGTTTCATCTCAATAGAAAGCTAAATAAAGAAGTGCGATTTTTTTAGGCACACCCGCCCTCCCGAGAGATCTGAAATCACCATCCGCCCGGCCAAAAAGAATGTGTTATAGCGTTAGGTCTTTCTTCCCCCAACCACCCCAATTTCGTCCCCACCCAAAAAAAGAAGAAAACGATCAGGAACCCCTAAAACGCCTAAAAACGAAGGTTGTGCAGTTTTTATGCTTTTAGTTTTTTTATTATTGCTGCGCTGCCACTGACACGATTTCTAAAAACCATAAAGGTTTACCATCCTCGCCACGGTAATAATACTGTGTGAAAATTTCATCAAAATCACTCCAGTAGTTTCCACATTTCACAATACAGAATGATCTAAAGCAATATTTGTATGTATACGTCAAAAAATTCTAAATCCCTTGGTTTATGTAAAAGGGAAAACAATGTTCGGATGGACCTAAATAAGTCTAATATGACGCTAGGTCTTTCTTTCACAGGTTGATCGGTAGCCTATTATGAATACAAACAAATTTTGAGTTTTATGACCCCCCCACCCCCCAACTATTACAATTTCACCCCCACCTAAAGAAAATTAGAAAATGGTTAGGAACACCTGAAGCGAATTTTGAAGAATATTTGAAATTTTCAAGATTATAGCAGCATTACCTATTACGATCCCATAGCATATTCGTGCCCAAATTTAATAATAATCTATGCAGCGGTTACTGAGATTATGAGACAACACTCCCCTCACTTATCGGTGTGGGAAGTAAAACATACGTTTTCTTTCTGATATGATGCTGAAACTCGGAATAAGATTTTATCGCTGCTCTATGTCACAAGACAAAACTTTTTGAAAGATGATGCAAATTTAATAACCATAAATTATACGATAGCATTCTATCACATTAGAGTATTTTGTTATTTACTCATTAGTAATTATATTCTATAGGTGACCCCTCATACTAGTTTAAGTTAGGTTAGACCAAGCTTGTAGCCTTAATATAAATAAAGAAGGAATGTGTGAACAAGTACTTTGGTGTGACCCCGTCTTGAGGTTTTCCCAATGTATTTATGCAATGTTAAGACCATTAACTTTCACAATTATGCTATTGGGTGAATGAATGAATAAGGACCAGAGGCTAGCACGGAACGTGGCTGGTATATAGGCCACACGATGGACCCTTTTGCGCCTCTATCCGCGCTAGTTCCTAAGACCTGCCCTTTTGGCAAAGGCAAGTACATTCTTAGGTCCTATCCGTTTTATCTCTATTGGTTCCAAAGTTCTTGAGTCCAGCATAGTCTGCATGTGATAACCCAGGGATTCACAGCGACACAAGATGTGTGCCGAGGATTCTTCTTCTTCACCACACCACGTGCACGTTGGGTCGTTGACCACCCTCATCACGAACAAGTGACGCCTGAAGGTGTTGTGACCCATTAATAGGCCTACTAGCAATCTCAAGTTACTCCTATCCAGAGAGAGACAAAATCGTCCTATTATCTCTGCAGGCTCTGCTAATAGTTCCCGAGCTTGACGGAGATGACCAGAGATGTTGTTCCATCTCAGAGAGTGTTGATTCTGGATCCACTCTCCAGTTGTTTTCCTAATCAAGTTTGCAGATAGTCCTAAGGCTGGTTCCGGGCCCACAAAACTGTTGCCGGATCCCATCCTAGCCAGATGATCCGCCATTTCGTTACCCTTTACCCCAGCGTGCCCAGGTACCCACATCAGTGATACCTTGTGTTTAGCTGAGATGTCGTCAAGAGCCCTCCTGCACTCCAGGACCAGTCCCGACGTTATTTTTCAAGCACTCAGTGCTTTGATGGCTGCCTGACTGAGCAGATAGTAATCCGCCTCCTAGACCCGTCAATTTCCCGAATACGATTTACACAAGCAAGTATCGCATAGACCTCAGCCTGGAATACTGTGGTGTGCCCCCCAAGAGGAAGTGAAAGTCTTGTATGGGGTCCGTAGACTCCCGAGCGCGAGCCCTCTCTAGCGAGTGAACCGTCTGTGTACCAGACCTATTGAGAGAATAAAGACAATAAAGATATATTATTATATTTGTATACGAAAACTGATCTAGATAGGCGTGAAAAGTACGAAGTCAATTTATTTGTCTTGGTTTTGGAACCGGTGCGTGGGAAGAATAATCGATGAATAATAAACGTTGAACGCGTCTCCGAAAACCTGGAGTAAGAACGGAGGACGAAATATGATCACCGGAAAATATACCTGTCAACGCATTCACAATTTCATCATGTTATTCCGGTGTTGCGTCTTCAGAGGCATATCGGTAAACAGAGGCCTTTGTAGACTTCATTATAAATTCCGTTCTTCCATTAGCGGTTTTTCTTTTCCATCTTTATGTACGCAGATAGAAATTGAAATTGGAGACTTGCGCCTAAGAGCCCGTCCGGATAAAGCGATTTACGCGCGAGTTATGTGGTGGTAAATGACTGTACTATTATATTATTTAATGCTGACTTCATATAAAACCTATATCTGTAAACGTTAAAGAGATCAGCAGAGTTTACCTCCGTCCTATTTTGACGCTTTTGAGTCAGTCTGTCTTGAGCTCTCAAACGGTTCGGTCCCAAATAAATTGTATTATTTGATCGGGAAATAATTTTTTTAAAAACAAAGTTTAAGTTCTCGACCACTTAATTGGCGCAGCAACGCAGTAGGATTCCTAGAGGCATTCGTTCGAAGAAAAACCGTGAGTGTCAACTCTTTGCTGGGCAACCAACCTACGACGAGCCGAGAGCCCAGAAAGAAGCAGGACCGCAGGTGCTCTTTGTTCTGGAACAGCCCACGTCCACTTGAAGGATCCTAGGCCAGGAAGGAATGAAGTACTGGATCTATCAGTAAGTGCTCATTGTATCCTATTTCTTTCATGACAGACTCACCCCGACCTGTACATCCTGAAGGTGATAGTGCAGATCAACTGGCTAATTACCTAGCAAACTTAGATTTAGAGACAAGAGAAACAGAAACAGAAAACACAAGTAACAATTCAGCAATAATCATGACCACCCCTAACATAAGTAGACATAATGTGCCTTCCTTCGATATCAAGCTTTTACAAATAATTCCTGATTTCGATGGAAATCCATGTAGATTATATAGATATTTAGAAGTAAGTACAGATTTATTAAATACATATTGGAATGCAACTGAATCCGATTGTGTACAAAATAAAATTTTACTTCACGGCATTTTTTCCAAGTTATCTGGTGCGGCAGAGCAGGTATTTTCTCTTAGTGGAAGTTCTAATTGGGACACAATAAAAAATTATGTAACTTTGTATCCACCATTTTCAGACATTCGACATTTAAATTAATTAAGTGTAACAAAAGGTTAGAAAACGTCACTGAAGTTTTAAGACAGGCAGAAATAATCACATATAATCATGAAACTAAAACCAATCATCGTGGTATCACAGAAACCACTAATCAAATTAAAAGAAAGTATTATTGGCCTCAAATCGATAATGATGTAAAATCATATGTCAATACATGTCATATTTGCCAACTAGGAAAATATGATAGACACCCTCCTAGAATTGAGTTTGAAGTTACCCCAACGCCAAAGATGCCAATCCAAATCATCCACTTAGATGTTTATCAAGCGAATAATAAGAAGTGTTTGACAATAATTGATAACTTTTCGAAATACGCCCAAGCTTTTCTAATTGATTTAGCTGATGCTATTTCAGTAGTTGATAGTTTGATAAAATTTTTATCCTTTCATGGTTTACCAATTCAAATAGAAGCTGATTCAGGCACTGAGTTCAATAACTCATTAGTGCCAACTGATTATGCAAAAGAAGCTACAGCTTATAGACGAGACGCGAAGTCCCAAGGTCAGAAATTAAAACCACCCTTTGTTAAAGAACAAATAATGGCTGATAAAGGTATAAAATTAAAAACTACCCGAAATATATACCACAAAGGTCTTTTCAAAAAACCCAGGAAAAAAGTAACTAAAAATTTGTTACAGGGTGATTCTTCACTTGACAGTGCATCTGACGAGTCAGACCACAGTGCAGGTCACCAACCTTAAGTCATACCCAGGTATCCTACCCTTCCGACTAGGAGACGCAAAAGTTAAGATCGGAACACATACATTTTTACATTATGTAGATCTTGAACCGATTAATAATGAGCTGAATTCTTTAAGTACAGAATTACAACAATTACAAGATGCAGCTGAAAGAAATCGTTATAATATAGGTTTTATCCCAGAAAGTCATTTAGCTGATATAGAAAAACATGTAGTATATTCAATGACAAGTTTAAAAAATAAATTCAAGTCCATTTACCCTGCTTGGAATAACCAAAATCGTATTAAAAGAGGATTAATAAATGGATTAGGTTCAATCATTAAAATGATTTCAGGAAATTTAGATGATGATGATGCTAAAAGGTATGATCAGGCTATTGAAGTATTACAGAAAGATCAGGATCATGTAATTAATACAGTTAATCAACAAATTTCTTTGACCCATGAAGTTCTTAAGAATAACAATAAGACTTTTACATTGATGGTACATAACCAAGCTACGATAAAGCAAGCTTTAGAGGAAATGCAAAAGAACAATACCTATTATTTTACAATTTTGGAAACATTGCTTCAATTAAAGTTCAATTTAGATGCACTGCTGTCCATAATTGATACTTTGGAAAATGCCATAGCATTTGCCAAAATTGGGTCATTGCACCACAGCATAATTTACGAAATGAAATCAATATTCAATGAATTAATAAAACTTCACAGAAAAGATCAGTTAGTATATTCAAAAATAGAAGATATACACAAGTTTTATGACATAATGTCAGTAGAAGCATACTTTTCTAAAAATCGAATAGTTTTTGCGTTACATGTTCCACTATTACATGTAGATAAATTCGAGCATTATCATCTTTACTCTATCCCCACCTCAAACCTAACTACCATCATTCCCAAAAATTCCTATTTTACAATGAGCACCACAATGTACCAGTATGACGCAAGCCAATGCCAGCTGATAGATGAAATCTACATCTGTCACGAGAACAACCTGATCCAAGCCACAGAAGAAGAAGAAGACTGTTTGTTTGCCATCCTGCAAGTTAAAACCGAAAAGCCAAAATGCAAAAATGTTCCTGTATCCATTCGAAAATCCCTAATTGAAGAAGTTTCTGATTCTAAGTACATAGCCATTTTCCCAGAATCAGAAAAACTGTTATTAAAATGTGATCAAGATGACGTCATTGAGCTACAAGGCATTTATCTACTCGAAGTGCCTTATCAATGCAGCATACAGACAAAGGACTATCTACAAGAACGAAAAGGGAGTAACCATGGAGAAGCCCTTATTACTTCCTGCAGTGAAAACCTTCCAGTACTCGGAAAACTCCAAGAAAATTGTGCTTCAACACATATCGTTGGACAAACTTCACAGTTTAGAAGAAACAGCTGACCAGATCCAGACGATAGTTCCAGAAGCACCTTCTCACCCTTGCAAACGGAGTCTACCCCTGTATGCAATACTACTTTTGGCCATTGCATACTTTGTTGCCAGAAAAGTCTACCCATTCCAGAGAGGCCAAGGATCAAGCAGAAGCCACCAGTACTTCGAGGTCCAGGTTCAACTCTCGAAGCCAGAAGTTTTGTTCACACCCTCCAAAACTTCATCTTAAGAGGGGAGGAGTTATGTGGTTGTAAATGACTGTGCTATTATATTATTTAATGCTGACTTCATATAAAACCTATATCTGTAAACGTTAGAGAGATCAGCAGAGTTTACCTCCGTACTATTTTGACGCTTTTGAGTCAGTCTGTCTTGAGCTCTCAAACGGTTCGGTCCCAAATAAATTGTATTATTTACAACAAACAAAGTTTAAGTTCTCGACCACTTAATTCGCGAGTGGACTCGCGCGTAGTCATTCGCGCGTTCCCGAGATACTAGAGTTACATACATCCCGTCCAGATGCTCTCGCGCGTTGTTTTATTCGCGCGTAAAACGCTTGTAACGCGCGGGACTCTCGACTCGCCCGTTGTACGCGCGAGCGCTGCGCGAGTCGAAATACTTGGGCGACATTGTTGCGTCCAGTATAACGCGCAAGTCCGTGGCGTGTGGACGTATTTGTTTTTGAAAATGGAGCGTGATAACTTCGATACAGAACTTTTCATTGACGCAGTTGAAAAAAGAGTAGCCATATGGGATATGGAATCATCCGATTATTCCAACAGACTCATAATAAAACGTAGGGACTGGGAAGATATAGTTGAAACACTTTTCACTGTGTTCTCTCAGCTTTGGGTATAATGTTATAAACATACTGTGCGTCATTCTGGCATGTAGAATTGGATGCATGTTGAATCGTCGCCTTTCTCTTTGTTTACGAAGATTCCATCGCTGGTATGCATCACGCCACAACACAACTGCTGTATCCAACTCCATGTTTTTAACTGGAAGGAAATCTCTCTATCGTAGAAACGCAAGTGAAACGCGACATCTGGACGCAATATAAATTGACTACGCGCGAGACCACTCGCGCGTAAATCGCTTTATGTGGACGGGCTCTAACACAAACGCAGATGTTTGGCGTGGTATTTTCGAATCAGTTTGAAGGTACTTGGGTTATCGAGAACATTAACAGATGGGCTGACAAGTTCGTAGAATCCAAATTTTCAATTTTAAAAGCTTTTATTTAACTTGCAATGTATGTACGCTTGTTCGGGTGGAATCTTGCACCTCAATTTTGAAGCAGATATATTCAACCGACTGAGCTGAAATTTTGTATACACGTTTAGTTTGGATGACAACGCACGATGCGCTATATGACGTCGTTCTAAATCCAATAGTGGAATAGTTATTTAATGCATTTCTACAATATGGGTATCCATATTGATATGAGAACGCCCAGTAGATGCTAAGGGGAATGACAATCTAATGAGAGGAATGTCATCACTGACAATAGACACAATACATCCACTGATGTAATTTTTACTCAAACGATGAATTTCTTTGTGAGAGTTTGGGGAAAATACTATTCAAAGCCGGCAAGTTGTTTTATCACTGCATGAACCTGACGACCTGAGAGAAGAGAGTTTTTGCATTTGGCGCTCAACTAGAGGCTTGCGGTGCGAACAAGAATCTGGCAGCAGTCACAGGAGATTCTGGATCGAATTGTACGAGTTCCTTTATAGAACCTACGCAGTGGTTATCACCAGGTTGTATCGACGACGGTGACGACATCGACATGAGGTTAGGGGGTAGCTAACGAACCGCTAGTGCACCGAGCAACCACGAAGGGTAGACCGGACAGCCGGTGTGTATGACTGTGACAGCGACGTAAATGGTAAAGAAGATACGTGGTAAGGATTTTCCAATAATAAGTTTTAAAAGAACATTTGGGGTGCTGACTTTGGGAAAGTAATAGGGATAAACTCGCGTTGTTAGTGGACTCATATCACCAACACAGTTATAAGGTTATGTTTAGAGCAGTCTATATTTTTAGTTTAGTTTGAGATTTTCATGATGTCTAATAAAAGGAAATCTACGAAAATGAGTGGATATCAGGATAGCGCAAATCCTAAGTTAGGACTGTCGTTCAAATGATGGCAAATAATATGTATTTTTAGATATAATACGATGATGTGTTTTGTTGTAAAAGTTTGGGGAAAATATACTATTCAAAGTCGGTGAGTTGTTTTATCACTGCATGAACCTTGCTTACGACCTGAGAGAAGAGAGTCTTTGCATAGTGAAAGGGCTTGTTGAGAGTGACTCGAAGAATAATATGACGTCATTCTAAATCGACTATGGTGGACCATCCAAGATGGTGAAATAGTTCTTTTTAATGCACTTCTGCAATATGGGTATCGAATAAAAGGACTTGTCGAGAATTAATAAGAATTTTGTTTGATATAAATGCAAGTTAATAACTAAAAAGTAAAAAATAAATTAAAACAAATAAACTTTTTAAAAAAAGCTTCCATTTAAAGGTTCTAAAAAAAAGAAAATAAAATGTTCCTTTAGAGTGTTAATATTAAATTATAGCCTCATTATACACAATTTATATGATCATAAAAACTTGTCGCGCGATATACTTGTGTAAATTAACTAGTACCTATTCAATTGACTAACTTGGTCTGCTAGGTTTAAGTGTGTTAAAATTTCAGTTCAATTGAATTCCTATAGGTACTTACGCAAACCTCGCGACAAGCTTTTATGATCATATAAATTGTGTATAATGAGGCTATAAGTTGATAGCTAACAGGAACATTTTATTTTATTTTCTTTTTCTTAGAACCTTTAAATAAAAGCCTTTTTTAAAAAAGTTTTTTGTTTTAATTTATTGTTATTCATATAGGTAGAGGAGGATGCAACTGTTTTTCTAGTACGATATGTCTTTAGGTTCAAAATAGATCTCACGTTTAGCGATTATGTCTCAATTGTCTAAGTCGACTTTACTTGATCTCTAGGAGTGCGCCATTAGCCTACAATGCGAGCCAGAGTTTTGATTTTATTCCAGAGATACATCTGAGATTCCCATAGGCGTCTGTCCTTTACTGCTGGTTCTCATTTCGTACCTCCCCAATTAAAAGGCCATTCTCTAAATGAATTTATCTAGCAAGTTTATTTGGAAACCCATGCGATGCTGAACGTTATTTAATAGGGTGAAATTTACCCTTTTGCGTTGAAAGTGAAGAATAGCTGGGAGATAGCAAGGAATTTAAATATTTTAGGTTTTATGTCCTAAAAGCCTGCTACAGAGATGCGGCTTTGCATATTTCTCAGAGGTTCTGTTACATTAGAAAGAAATTGAGTCAAGTAGATGCACTTGGTAATCAGAAAATGTCAAAGAACGTGTTGGACATAACGTGCATGTACATTTGGACAGTCGAAAGCGATGTGCAAAGTGGGTACACACAGAAAAATCTGTCGTTCTGTCAAAGACTTACGCTTGGATTCAATGGGACGTTACACTCAGCATTCCTCAAATACAGCGATGTTTTATCCATTGGGAAGTGTATAGTTGGTAACGAATTATATCGTACTGTCGATTCAACTACAAGATGTCATTGGATTCCAATGAATGATTCAATCGCAGCCTGTCGTTGAATCGAATCTGTGTTTGGTAATTGATTCTAAACTACTTTCTTTTCCTTGGACCAACAGATTTTACTGCGAGGACAGCTGATTGATTCGTTTGGATGTTTAATTGTGTGATTTTGTATGAAGTTATAAGGAGCATGATGAGTTGTTGCATTATTACCTGAAATATAACTGTCTGACAAATCTAAATACCTACATTCAAATGTCGGTCTTAGCTCTTCTAAGTCCCAATTTCTCAATAGGTCCTCCATTTAGTATATAACTGGACACATTTAAATCACACATTTGCTGACACAATACGCAAAACCACGAGATGACACAACATGGCTAACACCGAAACAACGGAACAACCGTCCATGTTGGCGGGTTCGCGGCGATAGTAACACTTAGATAATTCCCCTGTTCTTTATTCTTACCTTCACTAAATCGGAACATCAGTCCCGCCAAATACTGACTATAGTTGCTTTGCTTAAATGAAACATAGGGTAAATTTCGAAAACAAAAGGATGTTTTGATTGCATTATATGTCAATACTGGTATTAGAAGGATTATACATATTGTTAGAACGAATATAAAATTATTTTGAATTTATTGGCGTACCTGTGATCACTTCAAATATAAGGATTGAATTCTTTGAATGACATGGATTTGAAACAACTGTAAATATGTTTAAAGCGTTGGAAAAACATCCAAATACTAACAGTTAATTGGATACGCAACAGTATTTTTTTCTGTGTATCGTGTGTTTTCGTAATCGATCAAATGCAACAAGGCTTTGATCCTTGATGATATTGAGCAATATTCAACAATTAACAATCGCAGTAAAGACAATGTATGAAACTTGGCTGTATTACTAGTCTCCAGAGTCATCATCATCATCATCATAGTCACAATGTCTTAACAGACATGTTGTGAACTCGTAAAATGCATTAAGTCGGAGCTAGAGTATTGCCGACACGAATATTATCAATAGTTTTGAGAACTGTAGCTCGCCATCGTTCGCGATTTACTGTCATTTCAGTGGCGCTCTTGATACTCATATCTAGCAGTTGTTTCTTCGTATCCACCCAGCGTGTAGGGGAACGGCCACGGCGCCGCCCACTCGGGGCGTGACCCTGAACTACAGGTTTTTCCATATTATCGCTTCTGTGAGTGTGTCCGAAGAATGTAAGCATTCTTATCGACACAATGGAGGATAGTCGGTTTGGATTACCGAGCTCATCCAGTATGGAAACATTAGTTCGATGGGCGGTATATGGAATTATCAGCATTCTCCCCCACGTCCACATTTCAAAAGCATCTATGCGAGCTCGATCTGCCTTTTTAACAGTCCAAGTTTCCGACGCATACAAAAATATGGAGAACACAAGAGACTGAACCAGTGACATTTTGGTAGCTTTAGTGATGTTATGGTCACGCCATATTTTAGTAAGCTTTGTCATGGCCATCCGTGCCTGTTGAATGCGCCGTCGAATCTCATTCTCACAGCTACCTGAATTGTCGATCAAAGAACCGAGGTACACAAAACTTTGAACTACCTCACAACGGCCTATTGACTTTATTGCTCGATGATTGTCATGCTCTGTATCTACGATAATAACCTTGGCTTGTTGTAGTTAATACCAAGACCATATGCTGCACTGTGTTGTTCTAAAACGTTCAATAGAGCTACTAGTTCTTCCTAAGAAGAAGGGTCGTATCGTCAGCAAGTCTAAGCTTCCGCCAATAGTTATACTGCCACTTCAGTTGTCCAATACCTATCTCATCGCAAATTCAGAGTAAATGTTAAATAATATCGGAGATAATACGCATTCCTGACGAACTCTTTTTCTGGCTGCTGTTTGACCAGACAGGTTACCATCAATTCTTACACGAGCTGAGCTAGAGTCATAGAGTTGCTGTATGAGAAACACTAAGTGGTAAGGGACTCCCATGGAGATAAGGATTTTCGACAGTTTAGGCCATTTTACGTTATCCAAAGATCTAGAATAGTCCACAAAGCAAATAAAAACGGGAAAATAATGCTCTCTGGCTTTTTAAATAATATGTCTTAAGTTAAGATCTGTTCACGCGTACCGAGTCCTTTTACGAAACCTGCTTGCGCCTGAGAAATTTGCCAGCCAATAAAATCCTCCAAACGAGACTGTAAAATATATAGTAGAACCTTGCTTGCATGAGAGATTAACGAAAGTAGGCGATAATTGTCTGGATTTGTTGGGGATCCTTTTTTATGAAGTGGAACAAAAATGGATGTGCACCATTGGTCTGGCCAAACACCAGAGGACCAGACCCTCTTACAAATATTATATAAAAGAGAGATGCCGTCTTAACCCAAGCATTTTAATGTTTTGGCAAACATAGAAATAGCTCCAGAGTAGGAAGACGAAGAAATTGGGTGGCAAAGTTATGGCATCACTATTCTGGAATGCGCCATGGTATTGTGTTCATTGATTATCTCGGAAAAAGGCCAGCCAGTCAACAATTATATGGTGTTGCTGGAGCTTTCGAACGATTAAATATTATAAAAGGGCCTCAATTGAAAAAATGGAGTCAAGTTGATTGACTCAGTACCTCCCACACATAACAGCGACATCATTTTATTATATTCCCTTTGCATGAAGCTATAGCCTGAGATCCCTTGCAACCAAGCAATCGTATGTCCTCAAAAAACATCAAACACAAAAACTAGTAAATACTCTCCTAAGTCTCTCCATGGGGATTAAAACGACACAATTTTTATTCTACCAGCTTCAACTGGACGAAACGAAGCAATCAGGAACCCCCAAATTGCTTAAAAACGAAGTTTGAGCTATTTTTATATTTTTAGTTTTTTTATTATTACTGCGCCGCCACTGACACGATTTTTTTAAAACCATACGCGTTTTTCATTCTCTCCACATTAATAATACTGTGTCTAAATTTCACTAAAAGCGATTCCATAATTTCCAAGTCCCTTGATTTCTGTAATAGCCAAGGTAATGTTCGGATGGACCTAAAAAAGGGTATTATGCCGCTAAGTTTTTCTTTCACAGGTCAATCGACAGTCTATTATGAATAGAACAAATTTTTGAGTTTTAGAACCCCCCCTACCACCCCAATTTCACCCCCACCCAAGAAAAAGTAGAAAATGATCAGGAACCCCTAAAACGCCTAAAAATGGAGTTTGGGAAATATTTTAAATTTGACTGTATGACGACCGGGGTTTCACAAGGCTCCACATTGGGGCCCTGCTATGAACATCCTTTACGATGGAGTCTTTAGGCTCCGTCTATCCGGAAATACAAAAGCTGCATGGTATGCAGCCGACTTGGCTCTTGTATTAGTTGCACGTGCCGAGGTGATACTCAAGCACGTGGCAAATAAGGCTCTTCTAGTTATAGATGGTTGGATGAGGAACCACGACTTTTTTTTTATGGTCGGCCTCCCGCAAAGGCTGAAAGCCTATGGCGCTGTAGAAGCGCTGCGAGAGGATAAGTATCGGTTCACGTTAGATTTGAAACGCTGCAGATTGTAGCCGTCGGGAAACATTCCCCGGCAGCTGATTCCACAGCGTCGAAGTTCTCCAAAAGAAGGAATGCTGGAGGAGACTAGTTCGGAGAGTAAGGACCTCGACCTGGTAAGGATGACCTCGCAGAGCTTCTCTAGTTTTCCTGGTTCGGACGGCCTGTGGTGTTACTATCTGAGAGAGCTCACTCGAACATCTTCCGTGATAGAATCTGTAAAACAGGGATAGGTCAGCCACCCTCCTCCGATGTTCCAGGCTGTGGAGGTCCTTTGTGAGGATAGGCGTATCGATAAGTCTAATCGCTCTTTTCTGGATAGTGTCCAGATGCTTTAGAGAGTGCTTCGGAGCGCATCCCCACACATGGGAGCAATACTCCAGCGATGGTCGGATCTGTGCCTTGTAGAGCAGCAGCAGTTGCTCTGGTGTATACAACTTCCTACAGCGGAACAAAACTCCAAGCTTCTGGGATGCCGTTTTAGCAATACTGACGACGTGGTCGTGCCAGGACATGTTATTGTTGAAGTTGATTCCCAAAAGCTTAACGGACTTGGGGCTGGCGGCTTGAACCACCGTTTAGAAGTGTATGGCCAACTGAAAGCTAATCACCGAATAGATCTATTTTGAACCTAAAGTCATATTGTATTGGAAACATTGAGCCACCGCTGTAATAGTTGTATCCCCCTGTACCTGTATGAATAATAGAATTAAATTTTATCAAATATATAGTAGTCGAAGAGCTCTTTAGTCAATCTGTTAATATTCTCGATGACGCAAATACCTTCAAACTGATTTGAAAATAGCACCCCAAACATCTGCGTTTGTGTTAGGCTCAAGTCGCCAATTTCAAATCTTATCTGCGTACATACAGATGGAAAAGACAGACCGCTGATGGTAAAACGGAATTTATAATGAAGCCTACAAAGGCCTCTGTTTACCGATATGCCTCTGAAGACGCAACACCGGAATAAAGGGATGAAATTGTGAATGCGTTGATAGGTAAATTTTCCGGTGATCATATTTCGTCCTCCGTTCTTACTCCAGGTTTTCGAGACGCGTTCAACATTTACTATTCATCGATTATTCTTCCCACGCATTGGTTTGAAAACGAAGCCAAATAAATTGATTTCGTCTTTTTCACGCCTATATAGATCAGTTTTCTGGTACGAATATAATAATGTCTTTTTTTCCCAATAATATACAGGGTGTCCAGTTAGTGTGTAATTCTTCGATATCTCGCAAAGTATACCTCATAGAAGAAAATGTCAAATACGAAAGTTATTTGGTTACTTGAGACGCATATTCTAAAAATATTTTCAAATATACAGGGTGCTGCGGGAAAGTAGGATAGTGATCAACTTGATTTTTTATATGGAACTATAACTTTTTCTTGAATTCTTATAGTGTCCATTATTGATCTCTATTCAACTCTAAAATATTTCTGGGATCGATTGTGACGCTGCCAAGTATTAATTTCCGGATTTGCAAGGTCGCAAGTAATACGTCCAAATTGATATATTCCTTTAACTTTTCTGAATAATATTACACAGCGAGTTACTCGAATATTAACTGGATATTATTTTGGATGTTACCAGCAATTTGTATCTACAAGCTGTTTTTGGCAGAATTTTAAATTACGGCAACTTGAAGGTCATTTTACCTTGTTTTTTTAAATGTAACACCCTATATTTTTTAATTTAAATCAAAATATCTACTAATACCCTATCTCGCCTTGTAATACTTTTTTTCGCGTTCGCAACGTTGCCAAGTTATAAATTATTTTTCCAAATTGTTAAACAAACATCCCCGATTTTAATTTATTTTGAATAGAATCCTGTACTTATTTTTATTGCAATGAATTGCGCATGTCGAATTTTGTAAGATCTCACAATTTCAAAATTTTGTTTCTATTAATTACTGAGATACGGCAACACCGCTTTTTCAGTAAACGGTACCGGAACGCTTAAATATTTCCAAAACCTTCGCAGCTGGAGAGATGAAATTCAATACTTGGGGTTTTTTGGAAATACAAACTTCAGGAACGTTAACATCAGTGTTGTCAGATTTACCAATTTTGTGTTGTAATTTTGAAAGGAATGCCCTATTTATGAAGTCTAACGTAAAAGTGGTAAATCTGACAACACTGATGTTAGCGTTTTTGAATTCTGTATGTTCAGAAACCCCCAAGTATTGAACTTCACTGTTACAGCTGTGGCAGTTTTGGAAATATTTAAGCGTTCCGGTACTGTTTACTGAAAAAGCGGTGTTGCCGTATCTTAGTATTTAATAAAAACAACATTTTGAAATTGTGAGATCCTACTAAATTCGACATGTGCAATCCATTGCAATAAAAATAAGTAGAGGATTCTATTTAAAATACATTAAAATCGGGGATACTTGTTTAACAGTTTGGAAGAATAATTTATAACTTGGCAACGTCGCAACCGCGAAAAAAAATATTACAAAGCGAGATAGGGTATTAGTAAATATTTCGATTTAAAATAAAAAATATAGGCTGTTACATTCAAAAAAACAAAGTAAAATGACTTTCAGTTTGCCGTAATTTAAAATTCTGCCAAAAACACCCTGTTGATACAAATTGCTGGTAACATCCAAAATAATATCCACTTAATATTCAAGTAACTCGCTGTATAATATCATTGAGAAAAATTAAAAGAAAATATCAATTTGGACGTATTACTTGCGACCTTGCAAATCCGGAAATTAATAGAAAATAATTTATAACCTGGTACGTCGCAATAGATCCCAAAAATATTTTAGGGTTGAATAGAGATCAATGACCAATGATGGAAACTGGAAGAATTTAAGAAAAAGTTATAGTTCTGTATAAAAAAATCAAGTTGATCACTATCCAACTTTCCCGCAGCACCCTGTATATTTCAAAATACTTTTGGAATATGCGTCTTAAGTAACCAAATAACATTTGTATTTGACATTTTCTTCTATCAGGTACACCTTGCGAGATATCGAAGAATTACACACTAACTGGACACCCTGTAATATTGAACAACAGCGGTGTTAACATCGCATAAGTACATCCGGAAGACTTCAAGCAAGGGACCACAACCACCCATTCCTCGCTAATGTAGATTACAACTTAAGTCTGTGCCAGCATTATTGTGTATTTAGAGAGATTAGGTAGATCTTGCTGGATTGACAGTAAGAGATTAGTTTTGATGTTGCTATATTCACCACCACCCCCAACCACCCCAATTTCACCCCCACCAAAAAAAAGTAGAAAATAATCAGGAGCCCCCAAAATACCTAAAAACGAAGTTTGAGGAATACTTGAAATTTTTTGTTTTTTACTTAATTACTCCGCCGCCCATACACCGATTTTTAAAATTGTAGCAGCCTTCATCACAATCCATGCAGCGGTTACTGAGATTACTGGGATAGAAAAACGTGTACAGACAGACAGACAGACAGACCGACGGAAACGAGTGACGTGGATTTTCGTTATGTAGATATCATGAAACGCCCAAAAGGCGTATTATCTCGAAATCGAATATTCTCGCGATCACAATACCTATCGGCGTGGGAAGTAAAATCGTTGCCAACAAATGGTATGCTAGCTTTTAGAGCTCAAGTTAAGACACATGTTAGTCTCTCTCTCTCAAATATCTGATAATTTAAATGAGAAGTTTCAATCAATATTTGCAGAAACTAAGTCGGCAAGTAGAATGCGACGAGGATTAATTAATGGGATCGGAACATTTTGGAAAGCCATCACAGGAAATTTAGATTCTGATGATGGATAGTATTTTAACAGTTGCATTATCGAATTGTCTCAGGACGAACATCAAATAGAAAATTTTAGCAAAAACTCAATGTCCGTTACTACTTTAGTAGTAGACCAAATGCAACCAAATTGATTCATAACTAGCTCAAAACAACAGAAAGCGTGCATATAACAGCAAAAGACAACAAAAAACGACTAAACACAGCCGAATACAACAGAAAAGAACAAAAAAACAGCTCAAAACCACAGAAATCGAGCAGATAACAACTGCAAACGATAGAAAACGACCAAATACAACCGAATAGAACAGAAAACAGCCCATAACGATGGAAAGCAAGCAGATAACAGCGCTAAACAATAAAGAACGACTAAGCACAGCCGAATACAACAGAAAAGAATAGAAAACAGCACAAAACAACAGAAAGCAAGAAGATAACAACTGTAAGCGATAGAAAACGACCAAATACAACCAAATAGATGCATAACTAGCTCAAAACAACAGAAAGCGTGTAGATAACAGCGGGAAACAACAGAAAGCCACTAAACACAGCCGAATACAACAGAAAAGAACAGAAAACAGCTCAAAACCACAGAAATCAAGCAGATAACAGCGGAAAACAACAGAAAACGACAAAATACAGCCGAATACAACAGAAAAGAACAGAAAACAGCTCAAAACTACAGAAATCAAGCAGATAACACTGTAAACGATAGAAAACGACCAAATACAACCGAATAGAACAGAAAACAGTCCATAACAACGGAAAGCAAGCAGATCACGGAGCTAAACATTAAAAAACGACTAAACATAGCCGAATACAACAGAAAAGAACAGAAAACAGCTCAAAACCACAGAAGTCAAGAAGATAACAACTGTTAGCGATAGAAAACAACCAAATACAACCAAATAGATTCATAACTAGCTCAAAACAACAGAACGCGTGCAGATAACAGCTAAAGACAACAGAAAACGACTAAACACAGCCGAATACAACAGAACAGAACAGAAAAACAGCTCAAAACCACAGAAATCAAGCAGATAACAGCGGAAAACAACAGAAAACGACAAAATACAGCCGAATACAACAGAAAGGAACAGAAAACGGCTCAAAACTACAGAAATCAAGCAGACAACACTGTAAACGATAGAAAACGACTAAGCACAGCCGAATACAAGAGAAAAGAATAGAAAACAGCTCAAAACAACAGAAAGCAAGCAGATAACAACTGTAAACGATAGAAAACGACCGAATACAACCAAATAGAACAGAAAACAACCCATAACAACAGAAAGCAATGATATAACAGCGCTAGACAATAGAAAACGACTAAACACAGCGGAATGCAACAGAAAAGAAAAGACAACAGCTCAAAACCACAGAAGTCAAGCAGATAATAGCGCTAAACAATAGAAAACGACTAAACACAGCCGAATGCAACAAAAAAGAACAGACAACAGCGCAAAACCACAGAAGTCAAGCAGATAATAGCGCTAAACAATAGAAAACGACTAAACACAGCCGAATGCAACAGAAAAGAACAGACAACAGCTCAAAACCATAGAAGTCAAGCAAATAACAACTGCAAACGAAGCTTTAATAATACCAATCGGACGTTACAACTGAATGAGGAAACTATCAATTTTGATTTAGTTGCAATTGGAACGTCTGTTTAGAATATCACTCGATCATTGACATTTTACGAAGGTTATTTGGAAATGATAGAAATGTGTGAGTTGCTTCACGTTAGATTTGAAACGCTGCAGATTGTAACCGCCCGGAAACAAATTCCCCGGCAGCTCATTCCACAGCGTCGAAGTTCTCCAAAAGAAGCAATGCTGGAGAAGACTGGTTCGAGGAGTAAGGACCTCGACCTGGTAAGGATGAGCTCGCAGAGCTTCTCTAGTGTTCCTGGTTCGGACGGCCTTTGGTGTTATTATCTGGGAGAGCTCACTCGAACATCTTCCGTGATAGAATCTGTAAAACAGGGATAGGTCAGCCACCCTCCTTCGATGTTCCAGGCTGTGGAGGTCCTTTGTGAGGTTAGGCGTATCGATTAATCTAACTGTTTTTTTCTGGATAGTGTCCAGAAGCCTTAGAGAGTGTTTCGGAGCGCATCCCCACACATAGGAGCAATACTCCAGCGATGGTCGGATCTGTGCCTTATAGAGCAGCAGCAGTTGCTCTGGTATATACAACTTCCTACAGCGGAAGAGAACTTCAAGCTTCTGGGATGCTGTTTTAGCAATACTGACGACGTGGTCATGCCAGGACATGTTATTGTTGATGTTGATCACCAAAAGCTTGACGGAAGGTAACTCGACTATTGGGTTACCTTCCATTTCCACGGTTGGTAATTTAGTCATTTTTGTAAATCTTCTGCTTTACAGAGATCCCTGTAGTGTGCATTCACAGAAAAAAATACTGTTGTGTTTCCAATTAATTGTTAGTATTTGGATGTTTGTTCCATCGCTTTAAATATATTTACAGTTGTTTCAAATCCATGTCATTCAAAGAATTCAATCCTCATATTCGAAGTAATCACAGGTACGCCAATCAATTCAAAATAATTTTATATCCGTTCTAACGATATGTATAATCCTTCTAATACCAGTATTGAGATATAATGCAATCAAAACATCCTTTTGTTTTTGAAATTTACCCTATGTTTCATTTAAGCAAAGCATACAATCTATTCAATGTACAAAAATTATTACTGCAACAGCAGTTCGTGATAATTCATCTGATAAAAATTAATTTTGTTTCAATAGCCCTTGTCGTTCGCTGAAGTATAATCAGTATTCGGCGGGACTGATGTCCCAATTCAATGAACGTAAGAATAAGGAAGAGGGGGATCATCTCAGTGTTACCATCGCCGCGAACCCGCCAACATGGACGAGGTTGTTCCGTTGTGCTGTTTCGGTGTTAGCCGTGTTGTATCATCTCGTGGTTTTGCGTATTGCATCAGCAATTGTGTGATTTAAATGTGTCCAGTTGTATATTAAATAGAGGACCTACTGAGAAATTGGGACTTAGAAGAGCTAACACCCACATTTGAATGTAGGTATTTAGATTAGTCAGACATTTATATTTCAGGTAATAATGCAACAACTGGTGTAGGCTTATGTCTAATTCTTATATCATGCTCCTTATAACTTCATACAAAATCACACAAGTAAACATCCAAACGAATCAATCTGCTGTCCTCGCAATAAAATCTGTTGGTCCAAGGAAATGAAAGTAGTTTAGAATCAATTACCAAACATAGATTCGATTCAACTACAGGCTGCAATTGAATTATTCATTGGAATCCAATGACATCTTGTAGTTGAATCGACAATACGATATAATTCGTTACTAACTATACACTTCCCATTGGATAAAACATCGCTGTATTTGAGGAATGCTGAGTGTAACGTCCCATTGAATCCAAGCGTAAGTCTTTGACAGAACGACATATTTTTCTGTGTGTTCTTATGTGGGACAACATGTATATGTCTACAAATTTCAAGTATTAGTGAGACGTTTTGTGTGGATACAACAAAACTCTATTACCCCAAAATCGGAAATTTCATTCGCCTCACCAATAACGTGGGAGGTGACAGAATCCTGCCAATTCTACAGCGCACATCTCACTGCCTGATACAACATTTCAATTCATTTATTATCTGTTGTTTTTGCGTAAGAGATACGGCCAATTTTTCGACAAAAGCCCGAACGCAAAAGATCGATAGGGCCGTATAATGGATGAATGAATTTATCGTCTGTGCGAATCCATAAACTTCATGGCAAGCCGAGATTACACTTGCCCTCGGTGATGCTTACCGGCCTATCGCATCTGCGTGATTTTTTTTAGCGCAGCCTCAAAGCCGATACCATGGCCGTGCTAATGGTAAAACAAAGGGTTCCATTAGTAGAAGTATAGAAAAGGTAAGCAAGGCTCGAAACTTATTATGGGCCTGCAGAAGAGTTGTCGGTAGTAGCTGGGGCCTGAGCCCAAAAGTGGTGCACTGGCTCTTTACTACAATAGTCAGACCGTCATTAATATATGGCTCCATAGTGTGGTGGACCTGTATAAAGACGGAGGCAATAAGAGCCAAACTTAATAAGGTTCAACGTTTGGCATGTCTTAGTATAACCAGTGCAGTGCGCACAACACCTTTGAGTGCCATTGAAACACTATTGAATCTTCTTCCTTTGGATCTGGTAATTCAAGGAGAAGCTAGAAAAACTGGGTTCCGTCTCTGGACTCAGGGTAGCTGGACTTTTATGAATCCAGGCAAAGGACATTCGACGATTCTAGCAGAGTTGCACGAGGACTGTCCTATTTTGTTGGCGAGGAGCGATACAGTTTCTCCTACGCATCGCTTCAATCACAAATTTACGGTGGTGATTCCGTAAAGGGAAGAGTGGGAATCTAGGGTAGGACAGCTCATCGAAGGAGGAGGACATGTCTGGTACACAGTCCCTCTTGGGGGGCACACCACAGTATTCCAGGCTGAGATCTATGCGATACTTGCTTGTGTAAATCGTATTCGGGAAATTGACGGGTCTAGGAGGCGGATTACTATGTGCTCTGACAGTCAGGCAGCCATGCTTGGAAAATAACGTCGGGACTGGTCCTGGAGTGCAGGAGGGCTCTTGACGACATCTCAGCTAAACACAAGGTATCACTGATGTGGGTACCTGGGCACGCTGGGGTAAAGGGTAACGAAATGGCGGATCATCTGGCCAGGATGGGATGCGGCAACAGTTTTGTGGGCCCGGAACCAGCCTTAGGACTATCTGCAAACTTGATTAGGAAAACAACTGGAGAGTGGATCCAGAATCAACACTCTCTGAGATGGAACAACATCTCTGGTCATCTCCGTCAAGCTCGGGAACTATTAGCAGGGCCTGCAGAGAGAATAGGACGATTTTGTCTCTCTCTGGATAAGAGTAACTTGAGATTGCTAGTAGGCCTACTAACGGGTCACAACACCTTCAGGCGTCACTTGTTCGTGATGAGGGTGGTCAACGACCCAACGTGCACGTGGTGTGGTGAAGAGGAAGAATCCTCGGCACACATCTTGTGTCGCTGTGAAACACTAGGTTATCACAGGCAGGCTATACTGGGCTCAAGAACCTTGGAACCAATAGATATAAAACGGATAGGACCTAAGGATGTACTTGCCTTTGCCAAAAGGGCATGTCTTAGGAACTAGCGCGGATAAAGGCGCAAAAGGGCCCATCGTGTGGCCTATGCACCAGCCACATTCCGTGCTGGATAGCCTCTGGTCCTTATTCATTCATCCAGTAGACTGAAAATAGCGCAATCGTAGGTTGAACACGAGAATTGATGTACGGCCTCTCATTGTATCAATGACTCTCATCATCGACAGGCAAAATGAATGTTCGGTCTACCATTTTCTTCACTTTGATTGACAAAAAATGAAGTCAAGTTGATTGACTCAGTACTTCCCACGCATTACAGTGATACCAGTTCATTATTGTCCCATAGCATAGCCACCCCAATTTCACCTCACTCCAAAAAAAAAATTGGAAAATGATCCGGGATCCTCAAAATGCCTAGGAACGAAGTTTGATCTGATTTTATATATTTAGTTTCCTTTATTATTGCAGCGCCACCACACACGATTTCCAAATACCATACGTGCTTTCCATCCTCGTCAAGGTAATAATCCTGTGTCGAAATTTCATTAAAATCAATTCGGTCATTTCCAGGTTACACAATGCAGAACGATCTAAAGCAATACTGGTATGTATGTACATCAGAACGTTTTAAGTCTTTTGGTTTCTGTAATAGACAAGGCAACGTTAGGAAGGGCCCAAAAAGTGTATTGTGCCTAGGGCTTTCTTTCATAGCTAAAGCACAGTCTATTATGCATACAACACATTTTTTACTTTTACAACCCCCCAACCCCCAACGACTCCAATTTCACCCCCACCATAAAAGAGTAGAAAGTGATCAGGAACCCCTAAAACATCTAAAAACGAAATTTGAGCGGTTTTTATATTTTTAGTTTTTTTATTATGTCTGCGCCGCCACTGATACGATTGATAAAAACCATACGCATTTTCCATCCTCCCAACGGTGGCAATACTGTGTCAAAATATCACTAAAATCAATACAACAGTTTCCTCGTTACATAATGCATAATGATCTAAAGCAATACTCGTATGTTTACATCAGAAAAAATTCCAAGACCTTTGGTTTCTGTAATAGGCAAGGCAATGTTCGGATAGACCTAAAAAAGTTATGTATGTCGCTAGATCTTCCCTCACAGGTCAGTGGACAGTGAGTACAACAGATTTTTCAATTTTACAACCCCCACCTCCCAGCTACCCCAAATTTCACCCCATCCAAAAAAAAGTAGAAAATGATCAGGAACACCTAAAAGCTCGCGGAAAATAGCTGGCGAACATCCATTAAGTCACTTTCAATATATAGTTTATCTGTTGGATACATGCAATGTTTACCGTACATAATCTTTATAATCCAATTTTGGATAATTTTCAACTTATGTACATGCACATCGGCTACTCCTCTCCACGCTATGATTCCATAAACAATGTGTGATTGGACTAATGCGTAATACAGGGTGTCTCCTAATTGAATGTTAATATTTATGGGGCGACTTTTGGGTCCATTTTAAGAAGAAAACTTCGTATGAACGTATGTCCTAAACGTTTTATCTTTTGAGATCATCATCATAGTCACAATGTCTTAACAGACATGTTGTGAAGTCGTAAAATGCATTAAGTCGGAGCTAGAGTATTGACGACACGAATATTATCAACAGTTTTGAGAAATGTAGCTCGCCATCGTTCGCGATTTACTGTCAGTTCAGTGGCGCTCTTGATACTCATATCTAGCAACTGTTTCGTCGTATCCACCCAGCATGTAGGGGAACGGCCACGGCGCCGCCCACTCGGGGCGTGACCCTGAACTAGAAATTTCTCCATATTATCGCTTTTGTGAATATGTCCGAAGAATGTAAGCATTCTCATCGACACAATGGAGGATAGTTTCTTTGGATTACCGAGCTCATCCAATATGGAAACATTAGTTCGATGGGCGGTATAAGGAATTCTCAGAATTCTCCTCCATGTCCACATTTCAAAGGCATCTATGCGAGCTCGATCTGCCTTTCCGAAGCATACAAAAATAAGGAGAACACAAGAGACTGAACCAGTGACATTTTGGTAGCTTTAGCGATGTTATGACCACGCCATATTTTAGTAAGCTTTGTCATGGCCACCCGTGTCTGTTGAATGCGCCGTCGAATCTCATTCTCACAGCTACCTGAATTGTCGATCAAAGAACCGAGGTACACAAAACTTTGAACTACCTCACAATGGCCTATTGACTTTATTTCTCGATGATTGTCATGCTCTCTATCTACGATAATAATGTTGGTCTTGTTGTAGTTAATACCAAGACCATATGCTGCACTGTGTTGTTCTACAACGTTCAATAGAGCTACTAGTTCTTCCTGAGAAGTCGCAATAAGGGTTGTATCGTCAGCAAATCTTAAGTTAGATATTTTGCTTCCGCCAATAGTTATACCGCCATTCCAGTTGTCCAATACCTGTCTCATCACAAATTCAGAGTAAATGTTAAATAACATCGGAGATAATACGCATCCCTGACGAACTCCTTTTCTGGTTGCTGTTTGATCAGACAGGTTACCATCAATTCTTACACGAGCTGAGCTAGACTCATAGAGTTGCTGTATGAGAAATACTAAGTGGTAAGGGACTCCCATGGAGATAAGGATTTCCCACAGTTTAGGCCACTTTACGTTATCAAACGCCTTAGAATAGTCCTCTCTGGCTTTTTCAATAATCTTGAGATACAGGGTGGTAAAGTTTTCAAAAATAAATTATTTAGTATTAATATCTATAATACCACTTCATATATTTTTATGAAATTCGTCAGATATTGGCACACGTTGATGGTACGCCACTGATTTCTCCTAAACTACTTTTGAAATCCCCCCTCATTTCTAACCAGAGTTGACTACCTGGCTTTTTTCAATCCAAGCACGGTTTTCGCTTAAAAAAATTAAAACCGTTTCTCTGCATGATCGCAACAATAGTGTATAGTGTTTTCAAGTTTTTTGCATCTAATATACGTTTAAAAAATGTAAATTCAGAGATCAAGCACCTTATCTTCTTGACAATAGCTGTGACCTGTTCTGCCCATCTAAGGTTACAATCAAGACATAAATTGGACTTTTGTTTCCAACCTTCTTGATATCCCTGGGGTCGGTTAGTTTGAAATAATTGAAATAAATAATAATAAATAATTTGAAATGTACGATTCAAGTAGTGAGTAACAGTAACAGTCTGATCATTCATAATTTGTTGTCAATAACCTTAGGTGCAAACATAAAAGTACTTGCGACAAAATATAGGAAAGAAGTAAACAGCATAGAACATAAAAAATTCATCTCAAAATTTGAAAAGAATATTCAAACTACAGAAGTTCAATCATTTCGGGAACTAATTGACTTAATCACTTCTTGTAAAAAAGATTCGGAATTCAAAAAGACGTATAAGATACGTGGAAATAATGACTGAATTAATCAAGGAATTCTCGAAATGATTGAAAACCGAGTCAAAATTTATAAACAAAAAGTTAAAGAATCGGGAAACACGAATTTGGAAAATGAATTTAAAAAACTTAAGAACCATTTCAGTAATAAAATTAAAGTAATAAAAACAGATATTTTAAAAATCAATGGGAATAAGTAGGCACAAATTTAAAAAAACAATGGGGCCATATACAGAGCATGTCGCCGGCATTTTTTTGTGAAATACACGCAAAACGCTTAATAACACACAAACACCACTTATTTAGGCACCCCGGTAGATCCGACCGATTGTATCGCATGCACCGTGTCGCCTGTTAGGTGGAGTTATGTGGACTGACCCTGTAAACCACAGCTGTTAGCGTTCGGCTGCTGCTCGAGATCGCCGGGCGCCAGAATCCGCCAGCTTGCGTAGTATCCGAGAGCACAGCTGGAAAGACCACATTGAGGGCGGAGCTTAGAGTGACCCTGCTTGTCTTTGTTGATGTACGGTGTACCTACGTACCTGATTGCCACCCCTCAGTCCACAAATGAGCGTTTATAGGTGAACGCCAATGCCCCAACCTGATTCCGTTGTGTACCAGGAAGAGAAATAGGAACCGCTGCTAAAACCCGATCGATTAAGTGTCCAGTGAACGTTTGCCTGGTAAATTAAGCGTTCTCGATAAAAGTGAAAAGTGTCTATCTGTTCGACGTTAATAAATGCGTTAGGAGCATTTCCATCTGTGGAAACAACAAGTGAAAGTCGGGAGGTGCCCACATGCTACAATGTCAAAGTCTGAAATAGACCTTTTGAAACATCTGCAATCATTAGAGTTTACTTTTTATCGACATGTCATAAACAGAGTTGATAAGCGTTCTCGATAAAAGTGAAAAGTGTCTATCTGTTCGACGTTAATAAATGCGTTAGGAGCATTTCCATCTCTGGAAACAACAAGTGAAACTCAGGAGGCGCCCATATGCTACAATGTCAAAGTCTGAAATAAACCTTTTAAAACATCTGCAATCATTAGAGTTTACTTTTTATCGACATGTCATAAACAGAGTTGACAGACTGACATACAGTTATGTTCATAAAAAAGGCGTAAAAGAATTATAGCGTTTTCGACTTACTGCACTGATTTTAACCACGATTGCACTACAGTGCACATTGAAAACTCGTCTGGTGCCCAGAAGTGCAATAAATCTGAGCTGATAAGTCGAACATACACCAAATTTCAGTGCAATTCAAGTAACTGTTCTATCAGCCAACTGATGACAGTTTGATGTCATTTTGTATCCAGAGAGCTCAGTTTCATTCTGTGGTGGTTTTGGAATTTGAATAGTTTGAATCCGCCTTATTCAATCATTTATTCTATTTATCGACATAAAAACTAACAGCATTTTGTGCAATATGGCTTTTGCACTAAAAATGAGTACCTATCTATATCGATAAATACTTATGTATATCTTGTTGTATCTCTTCTTTCGTCAGTTTATGAATAACATCTTCAACAGATATTCGTATTTTTGGGACACCCGCAGCCGTTGTTTGGAATAATTTAACTAGATATGCTTCAATTTCCTCATCATTCGAAGATGACGATATTCGCAGTTCTTCCAACTACACTTTCCGCACCTTTCGTTACCTATCGTAGCATCCATGTTACTGTATACTACCCCACTACCCAGTTCTTCATTCAAAAAAATATTTTCTCTGACAAATAAAATAGTTTATAATTAATATTTTATAGACGTCAAAAATGCACTGAAATCTCCACGAACTCAGGCAGTCCATGGCGATAATTTGCACTTAAGTGCAATTAAGCGGATAAGCCGAAAACAAAAAACCACACTAGTTTTGCACTCAAATCTAAGACGAACATCATTTTGACACTCAGTTCCTATGAGTGCAGTGATAGTAGTAGTAGTAGGCCGTGAAAAAATCCATTTCTGCCATACTCCAGCTTCTCTTTGACCAAAGATATGTTACCGCCGTTGTTTCTGCACAGACTTTGTTTGTTGTGAGTAATTTTTATAATCTTGTCCCTTTAGTCTAGTTCGGGTGTATTTTTCTGCTAAGTTAGCTGTTTTCTTCTACCTGAACAGATTTTTGTTTATATTTCATGGCCTGCTACGTTGCTTATAGGTAGGAAAATTAAAAAACGCCGATTTGTTTGAAAATTTGATATTAAATGAAAACTACCAGAGATTGATATTCATAAAGCATAAACGTAATTTAAATTTGACAGTCTTGTCAAAGCTGACGCATTTTATGCTTAGTAATACGGCCAAGTCACAGCCTTCCAAATTTTATAATCTCTGCGATATTCAATTTTTTTCCTGATATCTACTTATACCGAAAATGGTAATTTACACCTAAATGGTTCGCTTCAAGTCCCATGTGTGATACATAAAGTCACACTAGAATTCACCAAGGAATCCGAATATGCAATGATATACGGGGTATACCATTTAAAAAACATAACTTTGATTCATTTCCTGTTTTTGCAACACCCTGTATAACATAAAAATATTTTTAGAATGTAGCCTTTATGGGTCTCTATCCATCTGAAATTATTATTTTCTTTTTTATCAAATACTTTAGCCATAATGCTCCGTGTCGTATAACGTGAATAACTCTTTAGAATGAAATGAATGACCACATCATTTTCCGTTAGCCCTAACCTTCAAAAGGAACTTTTATAAATTTCCCAGCTGCCGGACAATTCGTTCGCGAAATAAAAAAAAACATTGGGTTAATAGCCTACGGACTTTTCCTCAATTTATAATTTTGCCGATACTAATTCCAGAATAGGGCAAAACAGATCAACCACTGGGAAGTCAACTATAAACTACTTGGAATACCAATACTAGGGAAACGTAAATATTTCCCATTTGAAATTTAGATGAGAACAATATGGAGGACGCGAGTCGATGAAAACGAAACAACACATCCCCACAGTGCCATTGGCGCTCAAAATATTTTTGTTTGAGGTTTAGTAAAGTAGATAACTTTAGAAATACGATGCAACAATGCAATGGAAAGAAAGCCACAAAAGCTGTACACCTGCAACACAGTATATTAGCACGGCGATCGCCTGAGTCGTGTTCAGCCTATGAGAGTGAAGGTAGTGTCTTTGACAGAACCGGAATAAGGAATTTGGTGAGACGCTGATATGGATATCGGGACGCGTGAAGTCAAATGTTGCGCCGCTGTAGGCTGTATTAACAATTCCAAAAACTATGACTATAGTTTTTTAAGCTTCCTTAAGATGCTGCCAGGTATGCGATTCCTCCATTTGCCTCTAACAAAGTCTGTCGGGTATTAGGGTAGCTGTGTGTTTTTTTTTTGTGTTACTTAGACGCTACGTCGTTACATATACTCATATTTGAATCATATAAGATATTATAAAGTTTTTATATCTATTTAAATGTTTAAGGTTGAGTAAGATAAGATAAAATAATGTTGAATAAATCTCGCATTTCTGTAATCTACTTACAAACAGTAAAGCCACCTATTTTCTCGGAGTTAACAATTTTCTTTCATACACCGACTATTTCTTGTTTTGCTTCTAAAAAAAATGTTTACACCCCATTTATATGTAAATAATCCATGATGAATTAGAAGAATCAGTACAAAACATTTTCACGTACAATAAATGCGAATGCATGGATATAGCTTACAAATTGTAATTCAGAATTCCAGAGACAACTGCCTAACCTCGATGAAGAAAATTACATTACCACACTGCTCTCAAAATTTACTCAATAAGCGAGCCATATCGCGTCCATTAAACTTATTGCAACACAATAATTACGCTTCTTCACTCGATTATTGCTAAGCCGACCCTGTGCTCAAAACGTTAACGGCAATACTCGCGGCTCGTGCTGAGGAGCCGACGTGGGGTTATGAGAGGCCAGTTTTTCGGAGGCAAATTGTCTGCGTGATTTCTAGGGAGTTGCGCTACTGTATAATTAGATATACTGTGCCTACAAGCTGCAAGACAGGGGCGGCTTAGAATATTTATTTGTAAATATTTCCTCAATCTGGGCAAGGTAAGAACAACATATGACAAACTTAATAATTCCATCAATTTCAGTTCATTGAATAACCGTAAAGGGCCCCACAGACATCGTTCTCTTTCATCAGATTTGCACGACGTGCCAACCGATATCGGTTAAACCGATGGAACGATACCTCCACACACTGTTCGATTTTCTTAGTTTCTCGCAAGTTTTGGTCCGTTAACATGGATAATACTTTAGCATTAATGGCGGCTTTAGCTATTAAAGTGAAATACAGCAAGAAAAAACGTTCTAAATGGGTGAAACAGTGGCTTTTAAGAAGAGGCCAATTCTGCCATACAAATCTATTAGAAGAATTGCGTCTGGAACCAGGGGATTGATACAATTATTTGAGGATGGATGAAGAAGCATACTTAGAATTAATTAATTCAGTAGCACCTCTAATAAAAAACAGGATACTTGGATGAGAGAAAGTATTTTCCCTCATAAACGCCTGACAGCACATTTTTGATAGGTGTCCTAACCCTAGATACGCTTACTCGAAGGCAACCAGACCGACACTGCAAGATCCTGTCGTGATTGCACGATGAACGGCCACACATGTGTCGAGTTGCAGGATGGCGTTCGAAACCGACGGGTAAAATCAAGCTCGGACAGGTTTTTTCGAACGACGGTCAACACGACGTTTTTTCGGCACACACGAACAGAAGTGAGTGTGATCGGTTGGCACGTCGTGCAAACCTGATGAAAAAGAACGATGTCTGTGGGGCCCTTTAGACCGTGCTAAGTCACCAATAAAAGGGCATCAAATGATAAAAGATAAATGGGGACTACATGTAGAGATTGAATCCAGCCGTGACTCGCACCGCACAGTCGATAGATTAATTGAATTAATTAATTAATTCATCATTTAGAGCTTTAACACTGTTTGGCGAAACATTATTACGTCGGCGACAGCTGCATGCCTCACAGATCAACGCAGATATCAAAAAAATTGTCGAGTGGGGATTGGCAAATAAAGTACAGTTCAACGTACAAAAAACTGAGGCAATAACACTTACAAAGAAGTGTCACGATGGCTTACCAACCGTGGAAATGGAGGGTCACCCCAGAGTCGAATCACCTTCCGTTAAGCTTTTGGGGACCAACATCAACAATAACATGTTCTGATGGCATGACCACGTCGTCAGTATTGCTGAAACGGCATCCCAGAAGCTTGGAGCTTTGTTTCGCTTTGTTTCCTGTGACACAGCTCGTGTGCAAAAAGTTCTGGCCCACCGAACTTACTTACAGAACCCCACCGTCGAAAACAGACAGGCTGATATTAAGTCCAGGAACAGATAGAATAAAACCATCAGACATGCGAAAAGCCAATACGATTCCAAAATAAAAAATAAGGTTATGTCACACCCCAATGGCAGCCGCTCCTTCTGGACTCTGGCCAAACAAATAGAGGGTAACTTCTCGAGGAGTAGCTTCCCACCGATCACATGTGCGGATGGAACAGTAGCAACTGCTTCAAGGACAAGGCCGAAATATTTGCCAAGATATTTGCAGCAAACTCCACTATAAAGGTCCCATCCAGTGCCCAGTTACCATCCATACCGAGAGTACCCCAAGCCATGAGCGAAATAACCTCGGAAATAACGTTCATAACAAAAATAGTTCGGAAGGTGCTGCAGTCACTTGATACTAATAAGGCGAATGGGCCCGACATGATCCCCTCCACTGTTATGAAGAAGTGCGCACCGGAGCTCGCTTCCATATTTACCCGCCTCTTTCGGATGTCTTACGATTTCGGCATTTTCCCCAAAGACTGGAAAACAGCTTGCATCCAGCTGGTGCCTAAAAAGGGATCCAACACTGATCCGACTAACTACAGACCTATAGCTCTGCTCTCTGTAATAAGTAAAGTGATGGAGAATTGCATCAACCAAGATCTCATGAAATACCTACAGCTCCATCACTTAATCAACGACAGACAATATGGATTCCGACAACAAAGATCGACTGGAGGTCTCCTGGCTTACGTCACACATGTGTGGAGTAAACTCATCCAGTCATTTGGCGAGACTCACGTCGTTGCTCTCGATATTTCCAAGGCATTCGATCAACTGTGGTATGCAGCTCTCCTAAACAAGCTCCCGTCTTATGGGCTCCCTGTTAAGCTCTGCGGTTGGCTCGCAGACTTCCTCTTAGATCGAACAATCTCTGTCGTGGTAGACGGCTTTTCCTCTTTTTTCCATAGCATTAATGCTGGGGTTCCCCAGGGATCGGTATTGGCTCCGATATTGTTTCTGCTTCACATTAACGATCTACTCTCTATAGCACTACAAATCTAATCCACAGCTTTGCGGATGATAGTTCGCTACACGCAGGCATCATGAGCAATAGACCGATCCCTGTGGTCGAGCTGGAATGCAGAATACTGGCAGTGGTAGCTTCACTTTCAAAGGATCTCGATACCATTACCGCTTGGGGGCTCAAGAATATAGTAACATTTAAGACCCAGTATTGTACGGTATCAAACAAGAAGTACCCAAGCCAACACCAAGTTCTAATGAACAACCGGGAGTCACTAATTCAAGCTGTTAGGAGTTAACATTACAGAAAATCTGATCTGGCACGAACACGTTGCGTCAATTGCAACAGCTGCTGGTGAAAATCTTGGGTACCTATTCAGAGCCAGAAAGTACTTCTCACCATGTAACCTCCTCACGCTATATAACGCCCAGATCAGACCTGGCCCGGAGTATTGCTCTCATGTCTGGGGAGCTGCTGCCCCTACTACCCTGTCTATACTTGATGCCGTCCAGGGAATGGCAATTCGACTAATTGGCGACCCGGCTTTAACGCGCCAGATCCAGCCACTTTCTCACCGGCGTGTTGTTGGTGACCTCTCGTTCTTCTACCGGTATTCAAACGTAATCCGCTCCTCTGAGCTATCCTCAATAGTTCCGCCGCTCACCGCTCCTATCAGATGCACCCGCGCGACCGCTGCATCTCATCCTAGGGCGGTCATTCTTCATACATTAAGAACCGAGCGGTACAACCGCACATTTATCCCCAGGGCTTCCAAGGCTTGGAATGGACTGCCAAAAGATGTATTTATTGGTCCTGCGGGTATTGGCCCATTCAAATCCCGCGTTAAGAAACATCCCCTAACATAACCTTTTCACAGCAGCCGCGGTACTCTGGTATTTAGGCGCTGTCTACGTGGTCTGCTCAGTCATAAAGAAAATGATCCCACATACCATCCATTAATACCAACTAGCTGTTACCTCTAGTAACAGTGGATACATGAACGCTTCGCGACTGATTGAACGTAGAGAAAATTACTGTGACAAAAAGAAATAAATAAAGCTGTATTGAAAAACTTTCCTAGTACCTCAAGTATTTGCTTTGAAGCACCTTGTATGAGCCCTCGTTTCTCCTGAAGGAATGGCAATGAACAGAACGGTGCAAGTCGGTGAAAGCCGAAAGCGAAAAGCGGAACAACATCCCCCGGTATCGCTAATGAAGCGGTGGGGGGAGGGGGTGGCTTGGAAAGCTGGTCGTCACTAGCTCGAAAACGGAATTCCCAATAAATTGATGATAGAGATAAAGGCATTTCCCCGAAGCTTCCAATAACTCTTAGAATGCAGTCGCAATGACAAAAGTCCCGAGACTAAAGTCTCCATAGGCGTTTGTGCAGGATAGAAAACGGAACCAGTTTATAATCAAGACTGAGATTACGACTGTGATTTTTCAATCTCTGCGATTGCGATTTGATAGTTAGTAGTATAACTCTGTGCCTTGGATGAACAAGAGCCTATCTGCATAAAACAAGTTTTGAGAAAATAGAAGATTTGTGAAAAAAATTCCAAGTTGTGTTTTATTGACGTTTCTTAAGTAGAGGCCTTGTCTTTAATACAATAATTGACACACTTAGGACCAGAAAATTGTTACTTAGGACAGGTTATCGTGTAAAACCTTAGTTAGGCCCTTTTTACCTCGTCGAAATTTTCCTCATTATGTTTAAATACAGTAGTAGGAGTGATAAATTTAAGCATTCCTATAGTAAAAACTATTTTATTAAAAAAATACATCTTCTGCAAACTGAATAATGTATACTAATATAGAACAAAGAAAATATTCGTTATTGTAACAAAAAAATCATTAGCAGATACACAGATGTATGCGAGATTGTGTACTCATCATAGCCTAACACAATAGGACAAACGTCTTCGTCGTCACTGATTCTGTCAGCTTTTAAATTTAAATAAAATGTATGTTTGTAACCCAACGTCACAACATGGTTCTAATATCTTCAAGTTTCTTTTTAGGCAGTAGAAGTGGGTATGCCTCGTGTAGTTTTTCTAAACTAGGATGTTCTGTGCTTAATTGTCCTTTTTTAGGTTATTGTTTACGAAATCTCAAGGGCCTATAACATACATCAGAATTAAAGTATTACATATTTTTCAAAATAATAAGGGCCTAAGTAGTACCTACATTTAAAACCAATTATACAGGGTTATTCACGTTATTCGACACGGAGCATTATGGCTAAAGTATTTAATAAAAAATAAAATAATAATTTGGGATGGATAGAGACCCATAAAGGCTACATTTTAAAAATATTTTCATGTTATACAGGGTGTCCCAAAAACACGAAATGTATCAAAGTTGTTTTTTTTTTAATGGAACACCCCATATATTATTGCATATTCAGATTCCTTGATGAATTCTAGTGTGACTTTATGTATCATACATGGTACCTAAAGCGAACCGTTAAGGTATAAATCACCATTTTCGGTATAAGCAGATATCAGGAAAAAATTGAATATCGCAGAGATTACAAAATATGGAAGGCTGTGACTTTGCCGTATTACTAAGCATAAAATGCATCAGCTTTGATGAGACTGTCAAATTTAAGTTACGTTTATGCTTGGAGAAATCGGTCGATGAATTAAGGAAACTTCGATCAGCGATAACTTGATTTTTTTAAATGGGAATGTCTAATTTTTTTTATACGGTTAAACGTAGAATTTGATAGGCTTTCTAATGATATAAGGTTGTGAATATCAATCTCTCGTAGTTTTCATTTAATTTTAAATTTTCAAACAAATCGGCGATTTTCAATTTTCCTACCTATAAGCAGCGTAGCAGGCCATGAAATATAAACAAAAATCTGTTCATCTAGAAGAAAACAACTAACTTAGCTGAAAAATGCACACTAACTAGACTAAAGGGACAAGATTATAAAAATTCCTTACAACAAATCAACTCTCCCAGAAACAACTGCGATAACATCTCTAAGGTCAAAGAAGCTGGAGTATGGCAGTAATAGATATTTTTACTGTCTACTGGCTACCGCAATTTATTAGAGGTTAAAAATTTCCAAGGCAATCAAAAACCCTCATATGAAACAGAAACAACCAGCGACTGTTGCTCCAGAACGCAACTGTCAATCATATGTAATGGTGTAAAAAAGTACTAATTTGCGTCGAAGTCGATACCTCTGACTGGAGCCCTTCTATGCTTCAATATCTATTAGCAATATTGCAAAAAAGGAATACTGACAAATCAGATTTAAATTTTCTGCCATTTAGGTTATGCTTTATAATTTGAACAAATTTTAATTCATCCTTCATTTTCTGCGACTTTGCTAATAGGTACTGAAGAATTTTCAGGGCTCCAGTCAGAGGTACTTATGACTTGAGTTTTGACAGAATTGCATACTTTTTTATATCATTAAATGTAAAATTTTATTATGAAAATAATAAACTGCTTACAACATTCTCTAGTAGTTTTTACTTTATTTCAAAATTTTTAATGGTTTTGGAAATTGCCAATCTCTAGTACATTGCAGTAGCAGTAGGCCGTGAAATAATCCATTTCTGCCACACTCCAGCTTCTCTTTGACCAAAGATATGTTACCGCCGTTGTTTCTGGTTAGACTTTGTTTGTTGTGAGTAATTTTTATAATCTTGTCCCTTTAGTCTAGTTCGTGTGTATTTTTCAGCTAAGTTACTTGTTTTCTTCTACCTGAACAGGTTTTTGTTTATATTTCATGGCCTGCTACGTGGGTTATAGGTAGGCAAATTGAAAAACGCCGATTTGTTTGAAAATTTAAAATTAAATGAAAACTACCAGAGATTGATATGCACAACCTTATATCATTAGAAAGGTTATCAAATTCTACTTTTAACCGTAGAAAAAAATTAGGCAGTCCCATTTGAAGAAATCAAGTTATCGCTGATCGAAGTTTCCTTAATTCATCGACCGATTTCTCCAAGCACAAACGTAATTTAAATTTGACAGTTTCATCAAAGCTGACGCATTTTATGCTTAGTAATACGGCAAAGTCACAGCCTCCCAAATTTTATAATCTCTGCGATATTCAATTTTTTCCTGATATCTGCTTATACCGAAAATGGTGATTTACACCTAAACGGTTCGCTTTAAGTCCCATGTATGATACATAAAGTCACAATAGAATTCATCAAGGAATCTGAATATGCTATAATATATGGGGTGTTCCATTTAAAAAAACATAACTTTGATACATTTCGTGCTTTTGGGACACCCTGTATAACATGAAAATATTTTTAGAATGTAGCCTTTATGGGTCTCTATCCATCCCAAATTATTATTTTCTTTTTTATCAAATACTTTAGCCATAATGCTCCGTGTCGAATAACGTGAATAACCCTGTATCTCTATGTTACACTTAGGCCCTTTGAACCTTTTTATCTGCAAACTAAAAACGGCCGAAGATAACATAGGTCTCCGTCTCTAAAATGACACAATTCAACTTCAACTGGACGAAACAAAACAATCAGGAACCCCCAAATTGCTTAAAAACAAGGTTTGAGCTATTTTTATATTTTTAATTATTTTATTATTGCCGCCCCGCCACTGACACGATTTTTGAAAACCATACGCACTTTTCATCCTTACCGCGGTGATAGTACTGTGTCCAAATTTCATTAAAATCAATTCCATAATTTCCATGTTACTAAATTCAGAACGATCTAAAGCAATACTGGTATGTATACATCAGACAATACCAAGTCCCTTGATTTCTGTAATAGCCAAGGCAATGCTCGGATGGACCTAACAAACGTCTATTATACCGCTAGGTCGTTCTTTCACAGGTCAATGGACAGCATGTTATGAATGGAATACATTTTTGAGTTTTACAACCCCCCACCCCCTAACCACCCCAATTTCACCACCACCCAAAAAAAAGTAAAAAATGATCAGGATTCCCTAGAACGCCTAAAAACTAAGTTTGAGCTATTTATATATTTTTAGTTTCTTATTGCTGCGCCGCCACTGACACGATTTTTCCAAAACATGCGCGTTTTCCATCCACTCTGCGGCAGTAGTACTGTGTCAAAATTTCATTAAAATAAATTCGATAATTTTTGCGTTATGCAATATAGAACGATCTAAAACAGCACTCGTATGTATACATCATAAATTCCAAGTCCTTAGGTTTCTATTATAAGCAAGGCAATGTTCGGATGGACCTAAAAAAGTGTATTATGCCGCTAGGTCTTTCATTCACAGGTCATTAGACAGCCCATTATGAATACAACAAATTTGTCAGTTTTACAACCCCCCCACCTGGACCTGGCATTGACCTGCAAATGAGAAACCTAGCGGCATAATACACTTTTTTAGGCTCAACCGAACATTGCCTTGCTTATTATAGAAACCAAGGGACTTTGATTTGTGATGTATACATACGAGTATTCTTTTAGATCGTTCTGTATTGCGTAACGCGAAAATTATTGAATAGATTTTAATGAAATTTTGACCTAGTATTACTACGAGGCGAGGATGGAAAACGCGTGTGTTTTGGAAGAATCGTGTCAGTGCAGCTGTGATAAAAAAACTAAAAATATAAAAGAGCTCAAACTTCGTTTTTAGACGATTTGGAGGCTACTGATCGTTTAGCGTCGTCCAGTTGAAGCAGGCAGAAAAAAACTGTGACGTCCCAGCTTCTAAGAAGGGAGACGCAAGAAACTATTTACGAGAGTTTTTGCGTTGGATGCTTTTTTGCGGGCGGTTGGGCGATGATTTGGTTGCAAGGGGATTTCAGACTATAGCTTCCGTTATGTGTGGGAAGTACTGAGTCAATCAACTTGAGATTTTGTCCTGTGATTGGACCTTCTGTCTGTTGAGCAATAAATATTCGTTTATTCATTTATTTATTTATCTAATGTAGCCACATGACGAAACGTACAATAGTCTTGGGAAGCTCCTGAACCTGGTCAATAAGCTACTGTTGACGTGTGGGGATCAAAGTTGACCCCAAACAACCAAATCTTAACAAAATTATTGCCTTATTTTTCTTACTGTACACTGTAGCAGCATTTCTCTATTGTTGCAGAGCCGAGTAAATCAGATGACCCCCAGGACCCGTTAGACCACCAGTGACACGATCGGGAATGACCTCGTCATTCCTGGTAGCCACCTTACTTTTGGTCCTCGCTCAGGCAGGAGGTATACAGATTGAACAGCAGCCAGTAGCAGTCAGCGTTCCTGGCGACATCATCCTTGGAGGGTTGTTTCCCGTCCACACCAAGGGGGAGAAGGTACCATGTGGCAAGCAGATCTACCATCGGGGGGTCCAGAGGCTGGAAGCCATGATGTTTGCCATAGACAGCATCAATAGGAATCCCAACATCCTGCCAAATGTCACTTTGGGCGTGCATATTTTGGACACGTGCTCTAGAGACACCTACGCCCTAAATCAGAGTCTTCAGTTTGTTAGAGCGTCGCTCAATAACATCGATACCTCTGCATTTGAGTGTACAGACCATTCGGTAAGTATCATAAAGGTTTTTTTTATAACTAAGCAGACCGCGCAGGCAGACCCTAAATACCAGAGTACCGCGGCTGCTGTGAAAGGGTTATTTTATGGGAAGTTTGTTAACGCGAGATTTGAATGGGCCAATACCCGCAGGCCCAATAAATACATCTTCTGGCAGTCCATTCCAAGCCTTGGACACCCTGGGAATGAACGTGCGGTTGTACCGCTCAGTTCTTGATGTATGAAGAACGACCGTCTTAAGATGAGATGCAGTGGTCGCACGGGTACATCTGATAGGAGCAGTGAGCGGAGGAACGATACAGGATAGCTCAGAGGAGCAGATTCCGTTGGAATATCGGTAGAAGAGTGAGAGGTCACCAACAACACGCCGGTGAGAAAGTGACTGAAGGTGGCGCGTTAAGGCCGGATCGCCAATTAGTCGAATTGCCCTTCTCTGGACGGCATCTAGTATAGACAGGGTAGTAGGGGTAGCAGCTCCCCACACATGAGAGCAATACTCCAGGCAAGGTCTTATCTGGGCTTTATATAGCGTGAGAAGGTTACATGGTGAGAAATACTTTCTGGCTCTGAATAGGTACCCAAGCTCTTTACCAGCAGCTGTTGCAATTGACGCGACGTGTTCGTGCTAGATCAGATTTTCTGTAATGTTGACTCCTAACAGCTTGAATGAGTGACTCTGGCAGAGCCTGGTTGTTCATTAGAACCTGGTGTTGGCTTGGGCACTTCTTGTTTGATAGCGTACAATACTGGGTCGTGCAGGCATTGAATTTAACCATATTCTTAAGCCCCCAAGCGGTAATGGTATCGAGATCCTTTGAAAGTGAAGCTGCCACTGCCAGTCTTCTGCGTTCCAGCTCGACCACAGAGATCGGTCTATTGCTCATGATGCCTGCATGCGGCGTACTGTCATCCGCAAAATTGTGGATTGGGTTTGTAGTGCTAGAGAGTAGATCATTAATATGAAGCAGAAACAATATCGGAGCCAATGCCGGAAGCCAATACCGATCCCTGCGGAACCCCGGCATTGATGCTATGGAAGGGAGAGGAAAAGCCGTCTCCCACGACAGAGATTTTCCGACCTGAGAGGAGCAGAGCTTAACAGGGAGCCCATAAGACGATGGCTTGTTTAGGAGAGCTGCATGCCACATTTGATCGAATGCCTTTGAAATATCGAGAGCAACGACGTGAGCCTCGCCAAATGACTGGATGAGTTTGCTTCACACATGTGTGATGTAAGCCAGGAGATCTCCAGTTGATCTTTGGTGTCGAAGGTGATGAAGAATATGGATGATGATGATAAGAATAAAGATTCTAACTGCCTGAATCATAAAATACTTTTGCATTACGAAGAAGCATCAGAAAATAATGAGACTGGTGCTATATTACAAGAATGGAATATTTATTTGTCTCTATTCTGTTCAAAATACTTATCCGTTGCTTTATTTACTTGTCATAAAATTGTGAGATGATATTCTACTTCCCACACCGATAGATGAGGGGAGTATTGTGATCGCGAAAATTTTCTATTTTGAGAAAATACGCTTTTTGGGCGTTTTATGATGAATTTATGATGAATAATGAAAATCCACGTCACTCATTTCCGTCGGTCTGTCTGTCGGTCGGTCTGTGTCGGTCTGTCGGTCTGTCTGTACGCGTTCTTCTAGCCTCGTAATCTCAGTAACCGCTGCATGGATTGTGATGACATTTGGGCAGCGATATGGTGTGGCGTCGTAGTAGGTAACGTTCTTATAATTTTGAGAATCGGTGCATGGGTGGCGGAGTGATTAGCAAAACACAAAAAAATTAGATACTGCTCAAACTTCGTTTTTAGGGGTTTTAGGTGTTCCTGATTATTTTCTACTTTTTTTTGGGTGGGGCAAATTGAGGTGGTAGGGGGCTGGGGGGTTATACAACTGAAAAGTTTGTAGTATTAATAATAGGCTATCCATTGACCTGTAAAGGAAAGACCTAGCGGTATAAGACAATTGGGGGGAGGGTTGGCGATGATTTGGTTGCAAGGGGATCTCAGACTAAAGCTAAAGGTGAATCTGAAGTTATGCAGGGAGCCAAAATTTTAATTTTCGTCAAACGAGACTGAAAGTCACAACAGTGACCGGATTTGTAATCAGCACCCCCAAATTATCCAGTACACCAAGTTTTGTCTTGATAGAAAGGCAAATAAAGATTTTCGATTTCTGAGGTGGACCTGAAGATCTGCAGGGACTAAAAATTTTAATTTTCGTCAGACGTGACTGCAACTCAAAACAGTAATTTGTAATCAGCACCCCCAAATTATCCAGAACACCAGGTTTTGTCTTGATAGGGAGCCAAATAAAGATTTTCGATTTTTGAAGTGAACCTGAAGATATGCAGGGGGCCAAAATTTTTATTTTCGTCAGACGAGACTGAAACTCAAAACAATGACCGGATTTGTAGTCAGCACCCCCAAATTATCCAGAACACCAAGTTTTGTCTTGATAGGAAGCCAGATAAACATTTTCGATTTTTGAGGTGAACCTGAAGATCTGCAGGAACTCAAAACTTTGATTTTCATCAACCGAGACTGAAAGTCAAAACAGTCACCTGATTTGTAACCAGCACCCCCAAATTATCCAGAACACCAAGTTTTGTCTTGATAGAAAGCCAAAGAAAGAATTTCGATTTTTGAGGTGAACCTGAATATCTGCAGGGAGTCAAAATTTTGATTTTCGTTAAACGAGGCTGAAACTTGAAACAATGACCGGATTTGTAATCAGCACCTTCAAATTATCCAGAACACCAGGTTTTGTCTTGATAGGAAGTCAAATAAAGATTTTCGATTTTTGAAGTGAACCTGAAGATATGCAGGGGGCCAAAATTTTTATTTTCGTCAGACGAGACTGAAACTCAAAACAACGACCGGATTTGTAATCAGCACCCCCAAATTATCCAGAACACCAAGTTTTGTCTTGATAGAAAGCCAAATAAAGGTTTTCGATTTTTGAGATGAACCTGAAGATCTGCAGGAACTCAAAATTTTGATTTTCGTCAAACGAGACTGAAAGTCACAACAGTGACCGGATTTGTAATCAGCACCCCCAAATTATCCAGAACAGCAAGTTTTGTCTTGATAGCGAGCCAAATAAAGAATTTCGATTTTTGAGGTGCACCTGAAGATCTGCGGGGAGTAAAAATTTTGATTTTCATCAAACGAGGCTGAAACTCAAAACAATGACCGGATTTGTAATCAGCACCCCCAAGTTATCCAAAACACCAACTTTTGTCTTGATAGAAAGCCAAATAAAGGTTTTCGGTTTCTAAGGTGGACCTGAAGATCTGCAGGGACTAGAAATTTTGATTTTCGTCAAACGACACTGAAACTCAAAACAGTGACCAGATTTGTAATCAGCGCCCCCAAATTATGCAGAACACCGAGTTTTCTCTTGTTAGAAAGCCAAACAAAGATTTTCGATTTTTGAGGTGAACCTGAAGATCTGCAGGGACTCTTTTCTCTTTATTTTCGTCAAACGAGACTAAAACTCAAACCAGTGACCAGATTTGTAATCAGTACCCCCAAATTATCCAGAACACCAACTTTTGTCTTGATAGAAAGCCAAAAAAGGATTTCGATTTTTGAGGTGAACCTGAAGATATTCAGGGAGCCAAAATTTTAATTTTCGTCAGACGAGACTGAAACTCAAAACAGTGAACGGCTTTGTAATGAACACCCCCAAATCATCCAGAACACCAACTTTTGAGAGCTAAAACGCGTCTGTTTTTGAAAAATCGTGTCAGTGGCGGGGCAGCAGTAATCAAAAAACTAAAAATATAAAAACAGCTCAAACTTCGTTTTTAGACGATTTGGAGGCTCCTGATCATCTCGCATCGTCCAGTTGAAGCATGCAGACTGTGGCATCCTAGTTGCTAAGGAGAGAGACGCAAGAAACTATTCACGAGAGTTTTTGTGTTGGATGATGATGAATGGGAAAATAATAAAATGGTATCATCATTATGTGTGGGAAGTACTGAGTCAATCAATTTGATTCCATTTTTTATTGTTTTCATTCATTATTATTATATCATGTCCTTTGTTTCAGAATCCGCGTCCCCGCAACAACTACTCAGGCCCTGTGTTTGGCGTGGTGGGTGGTTCATACAGTTCCGTGTCTCTCCAAGTGGCCAATCTCCTTGGCCTCTTCCACATTCCTCAGATTTCACCAGCGTCCACAGCCAAGGCCCTCAGCGATAGAGGCAGATTCAAGTACTTCGCAAGAACTGTTCCTCCTGACACATTCCAGTCTAGTGCCCTTGTGGACATCGTCAAGAGTGTCAATTGGTCCTATGTCTCCACCATTTACTCTGAAGGCTCCTATGGGGAGTATGGCATTGAAGTCTTCCACCGAGAAGCTCAGGAACGGTAAGTCTGCTCGCATAGTTCTATACACGCCATTATAGTCTAAGAGCCAAAGGTCGGCAGACTTATTATTTTTACCCAACTTCACAATTATGCTCATGAACCTCATAAGAGAAAGAAAAACACAATATTTTGGCCACATTATGAGAAACGAGAAATACGAGCTGCTCCATCTTATCATCATCATCATAGTCACAATGTCTTAACAGACATGTTGTGAACTCGTAAAATGCATTAAGTCGGAGCTAGAGTATTGCCGACACGAATATTATCAATAGTTTTGAGAACTGTAGCTCGCCATCGTTCGCGATTTACTGTCAGTTCAGTGGCGCTCTTGATACTCATATCTAGCAATTGTTTCTTCGTATCCACCCAGCGTGTAGGGGAACGGCCACGGCGCCGCCTACTCGGGGCGTGAACCTGAACTACAGGTTTTTCCATATTATCGCTTCTGTATGTCCGAAGAATGTAAGCATTCTCATCGACACAATGGAGGATAGTCTCTTTGGATTACCGAGCTCGTCCAGTATGGAAACATTGGTTCGATGGGCGGTATAAGAAATTCTCAGCATTCTCCTCTACGTCCACATTTCAAAAGCATCTATGCGAGCTCGATCTGCTTTTTTAACAGTCCAAGTTTCCGAGGCATACAAAAATATGGAGAACACAAGAGACTGAACCAGTGACATTTTGGTAGCTTTAGTGATGTTATGGTCACGCCATGTTTTAGTAAGCTTTGTCATGGCCACCCGTGGCTGTTGAATGTGCCGTCGAATCTCATTCTCACAGCTACCTGAATTGTCGATCAAACAACCGAGGTACACAAACCTTTGAACTACCTCACAACGGCCTATTGACTTTATTTCTCGGTGATTGTCATGCTCTCTATCTACGATAATAACCTTCGTCTTGTTGTAGTTAATACCAAGACCATATGCTGCACTGTGTTGTTCTTAAACGTTCAATAGAGCTACTAGTTCTTCCTGAGAAGCAGCAATAAGGGTTGTATCGTTAGCAAATCTTAAGTTAGATATTTTGCTTCCGCCAATAGTTATACCGCCATTCCAGTTGTCCAATACCTGTCTCATCACAAATTCAGAGTAAATGTTAAATAACATCGGAGACAATACGCATCCCTGACGAATTCCTTTTCTGGTTGCTGCTTGACCAGTCAGGTTACTATCAATTCTTACACGAGCTGAGCTAGACTCATAGAGTTGCTGTATGAGAAATACTGAGTGGTAAGGGACTCCCATGGAAATAAGGATTTCCCACAGTTTAGGCCACTTTACGTTATCAAACGCCTTAGACTAGTCCACAAAGTAGATAAAAACGGGAATATAATGCTCTCTGGCTTTTTCAATAATCTGTGTTAAGTTTAAGATCTGTTCACGCGTACCGCGTCCTTTTACGAAACCTGCCTGCACCTGAGAAATTTGCCAGCCAATAAAATCATCCAAACGAGACTGTAAAATATATAGTAGAACCTTGCTTGCATGAGAGATTAACGAAAGTAGGCGTTAATTGTCTGGATTTGTTGGAGATCCTTTTTTATGAAGTGGAACAAAAATGGATGTGCACCATTCATCTGGCCAAACACCGGAGGCCCAGACCGTCTTACAAATATTATATAAAAGAGAGATGGCGTCTTTACCCAAGCGTTTTAATGTTTCGGCACAAATAGCATCAATGCCTGTAGCTCTATTAGTTTTTAACTTGTTGAGGACATGTTCCACTTCAGACAAAAGAATATCCGGTTCATATTCAAAATCCAATAAGAGGGCCTGAGGGCCATCCTCATGGTACAGGTTTTCGCAGTAATTCCGCCATACCTCAATAACCTCATGCAAGTTGGTAATTATCTGTTCGTCGGGATTTTTAACAGCCCAAGATTTGGGTTTAAAATCCCGAGGCATTTGACCTTAAGAAACATCTCTTTCGGATGATTAGTATTGCCATGTATCTCTATTTCCTGGCACAATTGCTGTATATAAGAGTTTTTATCTCTTCGGCATAGTCTCTAAATCTCGCGTGAGAGCTGCCTATACAGGGTGGGCCAATAGTGCGTGGACGGAGGATTGTGGGCTTACTAAAAAATATTTCAAAAATCTGATCATGGTAGGGACCCTTGAGGGCTGTAACGTAAAAATATGTTCACTTAAATTTTGATGTTTATACAGGGTGATTCATATCAAACCTACATTTTTTTGAATGGAACCCCCTATATATTATTGCATATTTGGATTCCTTGGTCAATTCTAGTGTGACTTTATGTATCACACATGGAACTTTAAACGAACCGTTTAGGCGCAAATTACCATTTTTGGTATAAGTAGGTATCAGAAAAAAATTGAATATCGCAGCGATTATAAAACTTAGAAGGCCTTGACTTTGCGGTACGACTAAGCATGAAATGCGTCACCTTAGATCAGACGGCTAAATTTGAATTCTTTTTGTACTTGGAGAAATCAGAGGATAAATTAAGGAAACTTCAATCACAGTTAACTTGATTTTTTCAAATGGGAATGCCTATTTTGGTTTAAAGAATCAAATGTAAAATTTGATTACCTTTCTAACGATATAGCATTCTTGATATCAGTCTTTTTTGGTTTTCATTTTATTTCAAATTTTCAGTCAAATCGGTGTTTTTCAACTTTCCTGCATGCAAGCAACCTAGCAGGCCATGAAAAATAAACAAAAGCTCGTTAATATGGAAGAAAGCAACTAACTTAGTAGAAAAATGGAAACTAACTAGAGCAGCGAGGCAAGATTACGAAAATTCCTTACAACATATTAGCTCTAACCAGAAACAATAGCAGTAACAAGAACGCTTATTTTTCACAGCCTACTAGCTATTAGCCAATTTCCAAAGTTAGTAAAAAAATATCTAATCAAAGGAAAACTACTAGTGATTATTGCTGGCAGTAGAATATCTATGCCTTCTCAATAAATTTGAATAAATTTTCACATTTATTGCTATAAAAAAGTAGCCATTTCCGCAAGTCAAAATTAATGATACCTCTGACTGGAACCCTTCAAATTCTTCGGTAGGTACTTCTGCTTATTAGCAAAATCGCGGAAAATGAAACTTGAATTGCAGTCTGTTTGAATTGTAAAACATAAATTAGTTTGCAGAAAACTACATGAAATAATCACAATTACAACATAGCGTAATAAAAAAATTCTAGCAATTATTTCAATAGATGTTCAGAACGCTCCAGTTGGAGATATCTTCACTTTTGACTTAACTAAACGGAAATGACTAATTTTTTTTATCCCATTAAATGTGAAATTTCATTCTAAACATGTTAGACTGTAAGCAAAAATCGCTGATAGTTTTCTTTTTGTTTCAAAATTTTTAATCATTTTGGAAAGTTGCCAAGCTCTAGTAGACCTCAGTAGCTAGTAGGCTGTGTAAAACAAACACTTCTGTCATACCCCAGCTACTCATTGACATTAGATATCTTGCCGCTGTTGTTTCCGGTTAGAGCTGATGTGTTGTAAGGAATTTTCATGTTCTTGCCTCGCTACTTGAGTTCGTTTGCATCTTTCGACTAAGTTAGTTGTTTTCTTCCATATTAACGAGCTTTTGTTTATTTTTCATGGCCTACTAGGTTGCTTGCACGCAGGAAAATTGAAAAACACCGATTTGACTTAAAATTTGAAATAAAATGAAAACCAAAGGAGATTGATATCAAGAATGCTATATCGTTTGAAAGGTAATCAAATTTTACATTTGATTCTTTAAACCAAAATAGGCATTCCCATTTGAAAAAATCAAGTTATCTGTGATTGAAGTTTCCTTAATTAATCTACTGATTTCTCCAAGTACAAAAAGAATCCAAATTTTTCCGTCTGATCTTTGGTGACGCATTTCATGCTTAGTCGTACCGCAAAGTCACGGCCTCCTAAGTTTTATAGTCGCTGCGATATTCAATTTTTTTCTGATACCTACTTATACCAAAAATGGTGATTTGCGCCTAAACGGTTCGTTTAAAGGTCTATGTATGATACATAAAGTCACATTAGAATTGACCAAGGAATCCAAATATGCAATAATATATACAGGGTTCCATTAAAAAAAATGTAAGTTTGATATGAATCACCCTGTTTAAGTTTCAAAATTTAAGTGAGAATATTTTTACGTTATAGTCCTCAAGGGTCCTAACCATGATCAAGTGACAGATTTTTGAAATATTTTTTAGTAAGCCCACAATCCTCCGTCCACGCACTATTGGCCCACCCTGTATATCATCGAAGGTAAAATAAATAAAAAATAGTAAGAGGGGACCAGGAAGAAGATGCAACTCCTGACAGACCCCCAAAATTATAATTCGCTATTACTGCCCAGTTGCGATATATTGCTTGTCTTAATCGTCGTGGGACACCCTGTATATTATTCTTATAGGTGATATATCCATTGTTTCGTTTTCAATTTTATCATACGCTTGACTCAAGATTTCGGTATACTTTGTTTCAATACTCTCCAGTTGTGAATTGACAATATAAAAAAACACCTTCTTGGATTAATATTATCATAGCTTTGCGCATATAAGAAGGTTAGGAAGTTGTACTTGAACGAAAGTATTATATTCTTCATCCAAGAATGTATTTTTATGTATGTAGGCGTGGAAATGGAGGGTCACGCCATAGTCGAACCACCTTCCGTGAAGCTCTTGGGAATCAACATCAACAATAACATGTCCTGGCACGACCACGTCAGTATTGCTAAAACGGTATCCCAGAAGCTTGGAGTTTTGTTCCGCTGTAGGAAGTTGTATACACCAGAGCAACTGCCGCTGCTCTACAAGGCACAGATCCGACCATCGCTGAAGTATTGCTGCCATGTGTGGGGATGCGCTCCCAAACACTATCTAAAGCTTCTGGACACTATCCAGAAAAGAGCAATTAGATTAATCGATACTCCTAATCTCACAAAGGACCTCCACAGCCTGGAACATCGAAGGAGGGTGGCTGACCTATCCCTGTTTTACAGATTCTATCACGGAAGATGTTCGAGTGAGCTCTCTCAGATAATAACACCATAGGTCGTCCGAACCAGGAACACTAGAGAGGCTCTGCGAGCTCATCCTTACCAGGTCGAGGTCCTTACTCCTCCAGCATTCCTTCTTTTGGAGAACTTCGACGCTGTGGAATGAGCTGCCGGGGAATTTGTTTCCCAACGGCTACAACCTGCGGCGTTTCAAGTCTAACGTGAACCGACACCTATCCTCTCGCAGCGCTTCTACAGCGCCATAGGCTTTCAGCCTTTGCGGGAGTCCGACCATAAAAAAAGGCATGGAGTCATTCAAGTTCAAGTTGGACCGAAATTCTAAAATAATACAAGGTGGGGCATAATAATTAAGTGTTTTTGAAATAATCATAAAATTATTAGTTTTTACTCTAAGAAAATATTAGTAATAGAACATAGTTGATAATAAACCATTTTGAAATATCTAAGTACAAAAATTACATCTTGCATATGATGCAGCCGTTCACGAAAATTGCACTCCACTGTTTCCAGCATGTCTCTGTTGATTTTTGAGAGATTCCATGGCGAATCACTTTCTTCTCTGCGTCTAACTTACAGGCTTTGACCCTTTAAACACCTTCTACCCCCATAGAAAAAAAATCACAAACTGATAAGTCGGGAGACCGAGGAGCTCATGAAATGCCACCAAACCTCGAAATTGAACGATTTGGAAACAGGTAGCGAAGAACAGCCATGGATGCTCTGGTGGTGTGTGCCGTGGCCCCATCTTGCTGGAACCACAAATCTTTGATATCCACACCTCTTTTTTGCAACTCAGGTATGAAAAAGGTATTCAGCATATGAATGTAACGTTCAGATGGTACTGTAGTGGTGACCCCATTTTCTCCAAAAAAATATGGGCCAATGATGTCACGCCATATGCCACGCGTTGTTCTAGCGTCTACCGCTCCATGATCGCAAGTGGCAAGTAAGAAAGTGAAATGGTTTGAGTCAAGGAATGGATTCTAATAAACCGCGCGCTCCTCCATTTTCTAATATATGAGTACTACTCAAACCAAAAACACTTGGTTGTTATGCCCCACCCTGTACTTCTATATTATTATTGATCAAATACCCTTGTCAAGCTGGCATTAAATGGAAATGAAACATTTTACCGAGCGCGTCAAAGCTTCGTAAGTAGTCAAGTGGTGTCTGAAAACACGAGGGAACAATTTCTAAACTTTTATCTAATTACTGATGTCCTGCTACAGACTGGGTCTAACGACTAACACTTTAAAAAACGAGGATAAAGACATAACCCATGCTATTAAAATTAGATTGTGGGAATTTCCACAACTTTTCGCCTCTGTTGTTTCTGTGAACAATTTCATACAAGCCACTCTGCCTAACCGCCCGACTCAAACGACGAGTGCAGCGATTTTTTGTAATAGTAGAGTCAAATAGAAGTCGATGTCCATTCGGAGCAGGCGATTGGCCATGTTTTAATAATAGTTATCTGAGAAATACTGCAGAAATCAAACTCACGCGAATCTAATATCATAGGCATTTTTTAAGTATATATCGAAATCAAGGTCAAATTTCAACATCGAGATGTAAAAAGCATCCTCCAAAAACTGAACACCAATAAAGCTAGCCATTGTCCTTAAACGCTATGCCGCTGAGCTTGAACCTATTCTTTGCAGGCTCTTCAAACTTTCATACCAACGAGGTCTCCCGCTTCGTGGAAGATTGGCTGCGTACAACCCATCCCTAAGAAAGGCAAAAAAACGGATCCCACCAATTATAGACCTGTGGCTCTTCTCAGCATCATGTCTAAGGTTATGGAGACTATCATTAACACACAGCTCCTGAAATACCTGGACAACAATAACATCATAAATGATCGCCAGTATGGCTTCCGTAAGCACAGGTCTACAGGTGATCTCCTTGCCTACGTCACTCAGTTGTGGAACAAAGCAACAGACACTCATGGCGAATCCCGTGTTGTTGCACTTGATATATCGAAAGCTTTCGACAGAGTATGGCATGACGGACTTCTGGCCAAGCTTGCTGCTTATGGACTACCACCTGTCCTGCGCCAGTGGCTGAATAGCTTTTTGAACGACCGATCTCTGTTTGTTGTAATCGAGAGCTGTTCATGAGACGTATTTTCAATAAACGCCGGTGTTCCTCAGGGATCTGTCCTATCCCCTACACTGTTTCTGCTGTACATCAATGAGCTGCTGGAAATAACGTCCAATCCAATCTACAGTTTCGCAGATGACATTAGTGTACATTAGTGTCGTGCATCGAACCAGGCAAGCCACTATCATCCCAGGAGACGGTACGTCAGCGACAGCAGCATGCCTTACAGATAACGCTGATATCAAAACAATTGTCGAGTGGGGATTAGCAAATAAAGTACAGTTCAACGTACAAAAAACTCAGGCAACAACAGTTACAAAGAAGTCTCACGATGGCTTACCAACCGTGGAAATGGAGGGTCACCCCATAGTCGAATCACCTTTTGTCAAACTTTTGGGAATCAACATCAACAATAACATGTCCTGGCACGACCACGTCGTCAGTATTGCTAAAACGGCATCCCAGAAGCTTGGAGTTTTGTTCCGCTGTAAGAGGTTGCATACACCAGAGCAACTGCTGCTGCTGTACAAGCCACAGATCCGACCATCGCTGGAATATTGCTCCCATGTGTGGGGATGCGCTCCGAAGCGCTCTCTAAAGCTTCTGGACACTATCCAGAAAAAAGCGATTAGACTAATCGATACGCCAAACCTCACAAAGAACCTCCACAGCCTGGAACATTGAAGGAGGGTGGCTGACCTATCCCTGTTTTACAGATTCTATCACGGAAGGTGTTCGATTGAGCTCTCTCAGATAATAACACCACAGGCCGTCCGAACCAGGAAAACTAGAGAAGCTCTCATCCTCCCCCATCCCGAACTAGTCTCCTCCAGCATTCCTTCTTTTGGAGAACTTCGATGCTGTGGAATCAGCTGCCGGGGAATTTGTTTCCCGACGTCTACAACCTGCAGCGTTTCAAATCTAACGTGAACCGATACTTATCCTCTCGCAGCGCTTCTACAGCCCCATAGGCTTTAAGCCTTTGCGGGAGGCCGACCATAAAAAAAATTCTATACCCTAATACAATAATTGTGTTGCTTTTTCTTCCCACTCCGATAGATGAGGGGAGCATAACAAAAGTATATACAATGTACCATACATTGTATATCGAATCAATGGATATGTATATCCACAAATGGAGCAAGAATGTCCAGTGGATGTCAAATAGACACCAAAAAAATATACATTTCAAGTACGTTTGTCGCGAACTTCCACATCCATGGCATATCCAATGAATGTACATCTGTACGTCTAATGTACATGCACAGTGTATGTAACATAGACCAGGAATGAACATGTATATTCAGAACATATACCACGTAGATACTTACATACCAAAGTATATTCAATGTACATGCAGTGGATATGTAAATCCACGAATGGAGCATGAACGCCTAATGGATGTAAAATAGACATAAAAAAATTACATTTCATGTACGTTTGTCGCGAATTTACACATCCATGGTATATTCATTAAATGTACATTCATGTACTTTTAATGCACCAGCATAGTGTATGAAAGTTCAATGTAGAGGCAGAAAAATAAACAAACTTTATACTTTCGTTATGTATTGTTATTAATTCAATTTCTAGTTACAATAATAATACTTGGAAAAATCGATTACTTGGATTGTCATCTCTCTCCTTTTGAATTGTATGTCTAAAATCACAAAGAAATCAAGGTTATAAAATTTTGTAGGTGGTTTGTTCCGCTTACGACTTACCGTCAAACGCTGGATGCGAGTGTTATCAGTAGCTAGAAGATAACCAACATTGCACAATATTTCACTCGATCAGGTAATCAGGCACAACCAGCACCAGTACACACACGCTAACTACGACGAATGGCTAGGAATCAGCAATGGCGGCACTAGCTGTCCTTCGCGCAGGCGTACACTACTAGATGTATATATGATACATAGATCAACATCTTATGTATATTCACATATGTATATACTTACGTGAATATACGTAGTATATTACACTAGTGTATATCATTTTTGATATGTACATTTAATGTCCTATGAATATTTAGAATATACATGTTCAAACTGGAATATCTAATGTACATTGTGTGGATGTACATATCCATATAGTGTTATGTGGGTAAAATACTTTTTCAGTTCACCAAATTAATACACCTGTCACACCTGCGCTTACCTAAGCTCTTTAAACTTTTGTGGTAACGTCTTTTGATAGTAAAATAATAGTAATATATGATGAAAGTACCAACGACATGCACCTACAACATCATAATGATATGAGAACCCGAAACTGCACCCTACATTTTTCAAACAACAGTTGAGTCCCCTTTAATAAAATAGATCAAAATGTAATTATTTAGTTACAGTGATTATTATTACTATAAAAATGAATGTGTCCAACTTTTGCAACTCTTCAGTTGCCGAAAAAAATCTTCTAACGCTGCCATATCTCTGGTTGCACCTTGGACGTTGATGTTTGCCTACTACTTATATATAACGTAATAACAAAAATATTTGTGCATGGTAACTGAAGAAGATGAGGATAAGGTTTAAACCTAAATAAACAGAGGGTCACGATCTCCAGTATTCCCAAATAAACCGCTCAATTTTTCAAACAATCGTGGGTAGTAAAATAAGTTTGATCTGATGAAACTGTGGGGGGGGGGGGGGGCGGTACAAAATTGCGTCCTATTCTTAGCTTGCTTGTTAATGAAATACACGATGCAGCAACAGTTGAAGACACAGATAGCTTTCTGCTCATTCTAAAACTTAAAATATATCTGTGTGCATATAATAATATAATATAAAGCTGGTGATGAATATGAATTATCCAATTATATACCTATCTCACTTGTCTCCTGTTTGGCAAAGGTTTTTCAAAATATAATAAGGAACAAATTGACAGAATTCTTGGAGAAATATAAAATACTTTCTGATAAACAGTTCGGTTTCAAAAAAATAAATCTACTGAAGATGCGGTGACATATGTAATAGGAGAACTATGCAAAAACGTGGACAAAAATATTCCAACATTATGTGTTTTTGTGGACCTAGCAAAAGCATTTGACACAGTTGATCATATGATACTCATGAAAACTTTACAAAATTATGGTATACGGGGTCAAATTTATCATCTAATTAAAAGTTACTTAAGTAATAGAACACAAACTGTTGTGATAAATAAATGCTCTGGTTCTCCATTGCCTATAACATGTAGTGTTCCTCAAGGAACGGTACTGGGACCATTAATCTTCAACATATATATAAATGACCTATTTGCGATTGATGTGAGTGGAGATGTAGTGAGTTTTGCAGACGATACAGCTGTTATATTTTCTGCTGAAAGTTGGGAAATATTAAAATCAAACGCTGAAAGTGGTTTTAAAAAAATGTTCAACTGGTTCAGTAGTCGACTTTTAACAGTCAATTTCAACAAGACTCACTTTGTTCCATTCGCGTCGTACGCAAACGGCTTACCGAAATACACCAACTTACAAATCAGTTGTAGACAGGTAGCTCCTATATCAATGGTCACCAGTATCAAGTACTTAGGAATATATCTAGATTGCCATATCAAATGGAAGGAGCATACAGAATATGTTGTCAAAAAGATACGTTACGTTATAAGCAAATCTAAACTCCTTTCCACTATACTTACCTATGAACAGATGATCGTTGTATACGAAGCATTTGTTCATAGCCATATACGATATTATATTGTGGTGTGGGGCGCAGCCTGTAAAAATAATATAAAAGCAATAGAAATTATACAAAAATGTTTAATAAAAATCTTATATAAAGTGAAATGTACATATCCTAGTGACTTGTTATTCTCTAAAACAAAAATTCTAGATATTCGCCAAACATTTTGCATGTCATTAGGTATTTACCAATATAAAAATAAATCAAACTTGACAAAACACGAACACAAATATGACATAAGATATGCATGTAATGTTGTACCAAAAGCAAGGAGAAAACTTTATTACGATGTCATACATTTCTTGACCCAAGACTATACAATGAGATACCAGAAAGCATAAAATGTCTAGTGTCTTTAAATTCATTCAAATATGGTTTACAATAATGGATAGTAAATAACAATCTCATTAAAATTCACCAACTTGTAGACATATGTAATACCTATTACTACTAATATCTATAGAATACAAGTATTCCTGAATTAACGCTTTTTTGTGGTTTCTATGTTATAATAATTACGTTGTACCCAAGCACAAGTTTTTAACTTTTTTGGGGCACTTGTTGTTTATTGTATTTTATTTATTTTATATTTACAATAAACGCTATACTATACTATACTATTATCTGTTGTTATGCCTAATACTTCTATTGAAATTGGAATTCTTAGCTTCCAATGATTTCTGGGATATGCAGATTTTCACAAGGCATGCCATTGTCCAGTTTGATAAAATTTCAGCTCGACAGTGGGACTGTCCGACCTGCATCGATTGGCTGATGGGGCCCCAAAAGAATTACCACTTTTGTTGACCATCGTGACGCTCGTAACAGAGTTACCGGAACAAACCCAACTTTCGGCACGTTTTCCTCTGATAAACGATGTAAAAGTTGAACGTAGCTGTCCCCCGTGCCCCCAAATCATACAGAGTGCTCCCCTACTTATACGCATAGAGTTCAAATTTAAGGGGCCTGGAAACACACATTTATACATACGTATTTGCCATGTAAAACACGGACTCACAATTTCTCGCATAACTCACTCTATTTTCAAACTACATATATAACATTTCAGAAGGCAATAGTTAAGACCTTAGTGAATGACAACTATTTCCGATTTTCTCAAAAAAGTTTTTTAATGTGCAGAAAAACTCGTAATGCAAAATCATACATTCTATAAATGCCTGTAATTTAACAACCAAACACGATATCAAAAAAACAGGCTAAATAGTTGCACAAGCGCAAGCTCTCTTCTTCAATTTGCTCTTTAAGTCATTACTGTAATTTCAAAGGTCACGTCAGGAGCTTGGAAATGCGAAATTCATTTTTATGGTGACCTTTGGACTTTACTTTTGGACCTTTTGACCTTACCTTTGGATTTTTGGACTTATCGCCCCTCATCTTAGACATAAACACTGGAGAAAGGGAATAGGCGGCCACGCCTCCTCGCTAACACGGGAATACGTCTTTCCTTAGTTCTCAATTTCGCGCGCTATACCCTAGACCCTTAAGAAAAATACTTTATTTATACAGTAGTGTAGGACGCGGTACGCGTGAACAGATCTTAAACTTAAGACAGATTATTGAAAAAGCCAGAGAGCATTATTTTCCCGTTTTTATCTGCTTTGTGGACTATTCTGAGGCGTTGGATAACGTAAAGTGGCCTAAACTGTGGGAAATCCTTATCTCCATGGGAGTCCCTTACCATTTAGTATTTCTCATATAGCTACTCTATGAGTCTAGCTCAGCTCGTGTAAGAATTGATGGTAACCTGTTAGTCAAACAGCAACCATAAAAGGAGTTCGTCAGGGATGCGTATTATCTCCGATGTTATTTAACATTTACTCTGAATTTGTGATGAGACAGGTATTAGACAACTGGAATGGCGGTATAACTATTGGCGGAAGCAAACTATCTAACTTAAGATTTGCTGACGATACAACCCTTATTGCTGCTTCTCAGGAAGAACTAGTCAAGTCAATAGGCCGTTGTGAGGTAGTTCAAAGTTTTGTGTACCTCGGTTCTTTGATCGACAATTCAGGTAGCTGTGAGAATGAGATTCGACAGCGGATTCAACAGGCACGGGTGGCCATGACAAAGCTTACTAGAATATGGCGTGACCATAACATCACTAAAGCTACCAAAATGTCACTGGTTCAGACTCTTGTGTTCTCCATATTTTTGTATGTCTCTTGGACTGTTAAAAAGGCAGATCGAACCCGCATAGATGCTTTTGAAATGTGGACGTGGAGGAGAATGTTGAGAATTCCTTATACCGCCCATCGAACTAATGTTTCCATACTGGATGAGCTCGGTAATCCAAAGAGACTATCCTCCATTGTGTCGATGAAAATGCTTACATTCTTAGGAAATATTCACAGAAGCGATAATATGGAGAAACTTGTAGTTCAGGGTTACGCCCCGAGTGGGCGGCGCCGTGGCCGTTCCCCTACACGCTGGGTGGATACGACGAAACAGTTGCTAGATATGAGTATCAAGAGCGCCACTGAACTGACAGTAAATCGCGAACGATGGCGAGCTACAGTTCTCAAAACTATTTATAGTATTCGTGTCGGCAATACTCTGGCTCAGACTTAATGCATTTTACGAGTTCACAACATGTCTGTTAAGTAGTGTCCGACCGAACATTCGGTTTCTGTTTCGGTTTCGGCCTGGTTTCGGCCAAAAAACGAGTTTCGGTGTTTCGGTTTCGGCTGCCATCCAGCCGAAACTACGGTCGAAACCGAAACTAAATTCGACGAATTTGACGCTGCGATCGGACGCCCTCGGAGCACTAATCTGTAAGCGAAGAAGTGTCATTTTGCTGGGTAGATAATGGTAATGCCCTATCACAAGTTAAGAAGCCTACTTATCGGAGCCAAGCTGCTTGAAACGCAGATATCACTATTACTAGAATTTCAGTCCATTTCTGTCTTTGAGAAAGGTTCCCCTAAAATTTATGTCTGCCTTACCGATGACTGTTTCCACTGAACAACTACTTAATGTTACTAGTCGTCAGACCGAAGAAGCAATTTGCAAAGAAAGTTGATAAATTATTGTTTCTCGCTTACAATATTACAATATTAGATTGTTCAGTTATGAGTAATGATAATCAACAATAGCTGTAGCTCAATGAAGCTCACAATAGTTTCTTAAACTCAGAAAAACTCCGTACTTTCAAAAATACTCAGTAGTTGTACTCAGTACGTAGGTACTTCTGAAAATTAGTTTTAGTGCAGCTAATTGATGAGAGTGTCATAAAGAATGAACAAAGTTTGGAATGTTATTTAGTAGATACAAAATATAATATAAATGTAAGACAGTTGATATTTGGTTCAGATTAACTTGTTACTCCAGAAAGTATAAATAATTTATTTGAAATAAGGTGTGATAATGCTGATGATACGTTATTCATTTTTATATCCACGAAAAAAATGCTGACGTTATATTGATGTTTCGGTTTCGGTTTCGGCCGAAGCTGAGACGGAGGCCGAAATTTGGTTTCGGTTTCGGTTTCGGCCGTAAAAAGTAGTTTCGGTCGGACACTACTGTTAAGACATTGTGACTATGATGATGTAGATACGGGGGAGAAATAGGCGGGACATATCATACTGTCTGCTTATAGCACCCTCCTCACGGAAGGCTATCAAAGTCATTGTTGGACTCACTGCTTAATCCAAGACCATACAGGATGAGTCAAACTCAACGCCTCGGACTATTGTGACCAAATTATATATCTCTTCAGAAGATAACTGTGTGGGTGTATGAATCTTCAGTTGGACTACATTTTACAGATAATGAATCTTATACAGGGTGTGTAATAAAAGCGTGACATATCAAAGGTATGTCTTTTTAATAAGATACCCCCTCCCCTTGACTTGCAAAATCGCATAATTGCTGCATGTAATCCTATTTGAAACCGACCTAATGTGTCTGCAAATGTTCGGCGATCGCTGATGAGAAGATTTCCTGCTTGCATCCAAGCGAGTAGAAGTCATTTTGAACATTTACTGCAGACAAGCAACTTATCACGTGATTTTAGATCATAAAATGTAGTTGCAGCAATTTTTTCATCCTATGTCTTTGAAACGGAGCGCTTTTCAAAACTCATCAAACAACAAAATATTTTCAAAAATGGTTCAAAGGATCACCCTTTAGGATTTTCCGCATGTTTGTCAAACCCTGTATATTAGACACATGTCACAAAAAATGGAGTCAAGTTGATTGACTCAGTACTTCCCATACATAATAACGATACCATTTTATTGTTTTCCCATTGCATGAAGCTATAGTCTGAAATCTCCTTGCAACCAAATCATCGTTCACCTGCCCACAAAAAAACATCTAACACAAAAAATCTCGTAAATAGTTTTTTGCATCTCCCTCCTTAGAAACTAGGACGCCACAGTTTTCATTCTGCGTGCTTCAACTGAACGATACGAAACGATCAGCCTCTAAACCGTCTAAAAGCGAAGTATGAGCTGTTTTTATATTTTTAGTTTTTTAATTATCGTTGCGCCACCACAACAATTTTTCAGACACTTGCGCGTTTTCCACTCTCGCCGCGATAGTCAAATCTGTGTCGAAATTTCATTAAAATCAATTTAATAATTCTTGCTTTACGCAATATAAATCAGTTTTACAACTTCCCACCCCCAACCACCCCAATTTCACCCCCACCCAAGAACACGTAGAAAATGATCAGGAACCCCTAAAACACCAAAAAACGAAGTTTGAGGAAGATTTAATTTTTTTCGTTTTTTGCTAATTAGTCTGCCGCCCATGGACCGATTTTCAAAATTACAAGAACATTACCTATTACGACCCCACAGCATATCGGTGCCCGAATTTCATCTCATTCCATGCAGCGGTTACTGAGATTACGAGGCTAGAAAAACGCGCACAGACAGACCGACAGACAGACAGACAGACCGACGGAAATGAGTGACGTGGATTTTCGTTATGTAGACATCATGAAACGCCCAAATAACAGATTACCTCAAAATATAAAATTTTCGCGATCACAATACTCCCCTCACCTATCGGTGTGGGAAGTGAAATGTAGCAAATATAATTGGAAAGCATTTTCAAACTTATCTATTATAAGTAAAACTAAGAATGTTATACCTCATCATATGATCGATGTCGAACATATAAATCAGGAATGCATTAACTTAGTGCCATCTAAATAAGTTAAAGTACCACCTAAATATGAGGACATAAACCAGGCATTGACAATATTTCGAAATTTCAAGCCGTTAGCGAGACTTGTTGGAAAACACCCTTTTTTCTATAAAATCCACTGCAATAGGTAGTCACGGAATTCGTTTAAAATGTCTGATAGCGTGTTGTCCATTTATTCCGCAATTTTTAACGCACATTGTCAATTACTGCATGACACATTCAGTACACCCAGAAGCTTGGAAAACGAGGAATTTCCATTCCAAAAGTTGTTAATGTACTATCGGTATCACTTTTAAGGCCTATTACTATATTATCCGTAATATCAAAAAATGAAGTCAAGTTGATTGACTCAGTACTTCCCACACATTACGGTGATACCAGTTTATTATTTTCCCATAGCATGAAGCTTTAGTCTCAGATCCCCTTGCAACAAAATCATCGCCAGTACCCCCCCCCCAATTGTCATATGCCGCTAGGTCTTTCCTGCACAGGTTAATGAACAGCCTATTATCAATAATACAAACTTTTCAGTTTTATAACCCGCCGCTCCCCCCAACCACCCCAATTTCACCCCACACCCAAGAAAGGTACAAAACGGTCAGGAACCTCTAAAACATCTAAAAACGAAGTTTGAGCTGTTTTCATTATTTTTAGTTTTTTGATTATTGCTGTGCTGCCACTGACACGATTTCTAACGCATACGCGTTTTCCACCCTCACCACCGAGATAATAATTTGTCAAAATTTCATTAGAATCAATTTAATAGTTTCCACGTTACAAAATACAAAATGATCTAAAGCAATAAATACTCGTATGTATACAGAAAATTCGAAGTCCCTTAGTTTCGGTAATAGGCAAGGCAATGTTCAGATGCACCTAGAAAGGTGATTTATGTCGCTAGGTCTTCCTTCACAGGTCAGCGGACAGCCTATTATTAATACAGCAAATTTTTCAGTTTTTCAATCCCCCACCCCCCAACCCCCCAATTTCACCCCACCCAAAAGAACTCAGAAAATGATCAGGAACTTCTAAAACACTTAAAAATGAAGTTTGAGCTGTTTTTATATTTTCAGTTTTTTTATTATTTCTGCGCCGCTACTGGCACGATTTATAAGAACCATACGCATTTTCCATCCTCGACACGGTAGTAATACTGTGTCAAAATTTCATTAAAATCAATTGAACAGTTTCTTCGTTACATAATATAGAACGATCTAAAGCAATACTCGTATGTATACATCTGAAAAAATTTGAAGTCCTTTAGTTTCTGTAATAGGCATAAGGTAATGTTCGGATAGACCTACAAAAGTTATTTATGTCGCTAGGTCTTCCTTCACAGGTCAGTAGGTAGTCTATTATGAATACAACAAATTTTTCAATTTTACAACCCCCCAACCCCCAGCCACCCTAATTTCCACCCCCACCCAAAATAAGTAGAAAATGATCAGGAACACCTAAAACGCCTAAAAACGAAGTTTGGGGAATATTTGAAATTTTTCGTTTTTTGCTAATTACTCCGCCGCCAATGCACCGATTTTCAAAATTATAGCAGCATTAACTACTACGACCCCACAGCATATCGCTACCTAAATTTCATCACAATCCATGCAGCGGTTACTGAGATCACGACGACAGAGGTACGCGTACAGACAGACCGACAGACAGACCGACAGACAGACCGACAGACAGACCGACAGACAGACCGACAGACAGACCGACCGACAGACCGACAGACCGACAGACCGACAGACCGACAGACCGACAGACCGACAGACCGACAGACCGACAGACCGACAGACCGACAGACCGACAGACCGACAGACCGACAGACCGACAGACCGACAGACCGACAGACAGACCGACAGACAGACCGACAGACCGACAGACCGACAGACCGACAGACCGACAGACCGACAGACCGACAGACCGACAGACCGACAGACAGACCGACAGACAGACCGACAGACAGACCGACAGACAGACCGACAGACAGACCGACAGACAGACCGACAGACAGACCGACAGACAGACCGACAGACAGACCGACAGACAGACAGACAGACCGACAGACAGACCGACAGACAGACCGACAGACAGACCGACAGACAGACCGACAGACAGACCGACAGACAGACCGACAGACAGACCGACAGACAGACCGACAGACAGACCGACAGACAGACCGACAGACAGACCGACAGACAGACCGACAGACAGACCGACAGACAGACCGACAGACAGACCGACAGACAGACCGACAGACAGACCGACAGACAGACCGACAGACAGACCGACAGACAGACCGACAGACAGACCGACAGACAGACCGACAGACAGACCGACAGACAGACCGACAGACAGACCGACAGACAGACCGACAGACAGACCGACAGACAGACCGACAGACAGACCGACAGATAGACCGACAGACAGACCGACAGATAGACCGACAGACAGACCGACAGACAGACCGACAGACAGACCGACAGACAGACCGACAGACAGACCGACAGACAGACCGACAGACAGACCGACAGACAGACCGACAGACAGACCGACAGACAGACCGACAGACAGACCGACAGACAGACCGACAGACAGACCGACAGACAGACCGACAGACAGACCGACAGACAGACCGACAGACAGACCGACAGACAGACCGACAGACAGACCGACAGACAGACCGACAGACAGACCGAGAGACAGACAGACAGACCGACGGAAATGCGTGACGTGGATTTTCGTTATGAGGACATCATGAAACGCCCAAAAAGTGTATTATCTCAAAATCGAAAATTTTCGCGATCAGAATACTCCCCTCACCTATCAGTGTGGGAAGTAAAATAATTAAGTCCCAGCTACCCGTGCATTTGGAAGGTCATAACATACTGCCCACAATATACCTCTTGTTCTAATCATAGTTGCAACATGGCACCGTTAAATGTTACAGATTATATCTTAAGGGCTAGAGATAGTATTGGATTACTCAAAAGCATTTGATACTTTAAGACCCGATTTTATCAACCGCATATTTAACAAAGACTTTGACAAAGCTTTTCTATTGGATGTTATTCAGCAAAAGCTTTCTATTGGGTATTGAGGGCTATGTTAATAAGTATCATCCAATAGTATTTTATCAATACTGAAAACACGTCAAAGCTGGATGACACTTTTGTCAACGATATTTTAGAAATTCGTGGATCAAAATCATAGCAGGATATCAGAACAAAGCGATTGATTTGCAAACTAATGCCACATTTTCCATGTTTACATTATAATTATTGTATAATCACTAATTGCAAACTGCGATAATTTGTGATAAAAGTAGTAGGTACCTATATCAATCACAGCAACTACCTACCTTAATAATTACAAATCCCACGTCCGTCAGTCAGATGGACTATATGAAAATACATACTTTTATGAAGAATCAATCTTTCATTTACTGGATGCATGTTTGTTATAGACTTTCTTATAGAAATACTCACAGCTGCAGCGTACACATTGTACATAAAATAGGATTATACTTAGATATAAAATGGCAAGCTTTGCCGTTCTGGGGTTCTGGATAGGCAACCAGTAATGCACATACACGTTTGGGAAATAGCTGTAACTTTTGAAATGTAACAAAATGCTTTTTTTACCTCTTTTTAATATAGAACAAAGATATATTGCAGGTATTCAAAGCTATCCATAGTAAATTATTGTTTTATCCAAATAATGCAGAGAGTGAATTTCTTGTCATCATATCATTTGATACACCAAGAAACTAGTGATCAAATGTACGTCTTCTCTGGAATCTGATTGGTTGAGGTTAACAATTGTTAAACTTTTTGTTAAACAAGAAAATGCAATTTTTCACCCATTGAGGATGGAAAATAAGACTTGAAAAGATACTAGATGGTTCACAATGGTGGATTGTATGTAAATTATGTAATTTTGACCTTTTTTGAGGTAAACTTCAAGAGAAATCAATAATTTTCAGAGTACTTTGACAGATGCATGTTCTTGAAAGGGCTGCTCTGATTGGTCAAGGTCTTTGTTAAGATGTGCGTGTTGATAAAATCGGGCCTATCATGTAATTTGAACATTATTCAGAATATCGCATTGGATAAATCTACCTTCTCATTTACGAGTATAAAAGAATATTTAAACAATAGAAAACAGAAGGTTGTTATTTAAGGGAGACACTCGAATGCCTTCCCTATCATCAATGGGGCACCACAGGGACCTGTGCTAGAGCCCCTTCTATATTCTATTTATACTTCTAATTTATTTACACTTTGATTTGGTCGCAGTGAAGTGACTGTTCTTTTTCCTTTTTTCCAATTATTCTTTTTGTTTTTTTAACCCTATGGAAATCCTGTTCCAAACACGTGTGCATACATATACATATGTACCCCATGTCCCGCACAGATGCATTTTATTTATTTTTTACTTGGGTTTGTAATTTAATTTAATTTTTTACCAGGAAACCTTATCACGATCTTGCAGACGACAAACGACGGGCGAAAATCACGCAACATCTGCTGTCAAACGTAAATTTCGTAATGCAGTGACGTCGTCGTGACAGAAAACAACATATAACCAGTTTACGGAATAAATATAAGTTGGATCACTCTCCGTCGGTACTTTGAAGATCTCACATCAAAGCGATGCCGCGGCCGCACGCGCCAGTTAGATTTTGCGTTGGTTTTTGCCCAAGTATGAGGGTATTTTAGCGGGGACTTGCTAGCGCCAGGGTTTTTGATAGACTATGTATTGACAGCCGATTTAGACATACAAATACAAATATAACGTTTATTTTGCTAATACACTAAGTTACATAAATGGATATCAAAAATAAAACCTAGTAAAACTATTACTAATGAATCTCAAATGATTTCACATATTGTAGCTGTTTCGTAGATAAGTAAAAATTGGTTCAAAGGTGCTGTAGTATTTTTATCTTAATGTTTTGTTTATTTGGCTTATTTTTGAGACCACAGCTTATAAAATTTATGGTATAGTATATACGAACTCATATGTACAATTTTAAAAGATAATCATGTGGAAATGCTTTACATGGATGTGAATAAATTATTATTGACATTTTGCTTTTCAGTGTCATTCCAATTGCTACTGTAGAAACTAAATTGTTAAAGTTATCAATAAAATATTTCCGAGCTCTAAAATATAATTCAGAATGTCTCTGGGTAGTATGGTAAGACCACCGAATGAATATTTTGTCTCACTATACGCTCTTAGCGTGATACAATCCTTTAAGTACCTGTAGGCCTGTAGGTCTCGAATATATCACTTTACACGTGTGCTAGCTTGTTGGAATTGTTTTATCGGGTGGAACACAGAAAGGCATAAATGTACAGGGTGTCCCATTAATAATTTTGAATCGGATGTCACGTGACCAAAAACAAATACCTCATTGGGTATATAATTCTCTACTACTGCCCAGTTCCGACATATTGCTTGCCTTAATCGTCGTGAAACACCCTGTATTTATATCCTTTATATTTCAAGGTTTCCCACAAAATAAGGATGGATCTGATTGCCATTTCCGGTTCGTTAATAAATTTAATTGATAAAATCAAACTTCTGAAAATATTATCCATTTCCTACAAACAAATCCGAGATAACAAAATCCGATATTTTTGAGACACTTCGCGTTAAACACGTTCAACCACTACTTTGCGCCGCCCCGTATCTCCCGGCTGACGTCGGTACACTGCTACTGGTGTACTGGGGAGACGGAGCAAGGGGCAGGCCGTTTTGATATTTTTGCGGAGTGATCCAACTTATATGTATTCCGTAAACTTTGATATAACTTACAATTTTGACGGTCCCGTTGCGGTTGTGTCGCTGTTGCTAGGCATCTTCTAAGCGACCGCTGTCATGAACTTTTACACAATGAGGCTCTCAGTCTGCCTGCTTCCGGTAGACCGTAGCGTGTGCCGTGTGTGGCTGGCATTAGATTGCTAGAAAGTTATTTAGCAAAAAACAAAAAGCTGTCTCCTGAAATCAACCCACTTGAGATATCTTTTTAATGTCTTTCTAATTTCCAATACTTCTTTTTTTTTATAACATGCTACGTAAAAACTTATCATACACCAACGCCAGTCGAATAGCAATGACTTTTTATCCCCGGGGCATGTAGAATTCATTTAAAATACAAATTTCTTTTCTATTCCAAAGTTCTCTGACGGAAAATATAAGGTTATATGCGAGGGGAAACAGTTCCCTCATGGTTTCGTTTTTCGATTGACGGTAACTAAGTTTGAACCAACTTTGCATCACCGTTACGTGAAAAAACAGTAAGAACAACGCGCGAATATTAATACAGGAAGGAGAAACCTGAGATCCAACAGGTGGGCTAAAAAGTTCGTAAGCTAAGATAAAAGTCCTTGTGTTTGATGAAATTCGATTTTATTGTTCAATGTAGTTGTCTTCCTAGGCGATCAACTGGAGAGTGGATCCAGAATCAACATTCTCTGATGGAACAACATCTCTGGTCATCTCGGTCAAGCTCGGGAACTATTAGCAGGGCCTGCAGAGAGAATAGGACGATTTTGTCTCTCTCTGGATAGGAGTAACTTGAGATTGCTAGTAGGCCTATTAACGGGTCACAACACCTTCAGGCGTCACTTGTTCGTGATGAGGGTGGTCAACGACCCAACGTGCACGTGGTGTGGTGAAGAGGAAGAATCCTCGGCACACATCTTGTGTCGCTGTGAAACCCTGGGTTATCACAGGCAGACTATGCTGGGCTCAAGAACCTTGGAACCAATAGAGATAAAACGGATAGGACCTGAGAATGTACTTGCCTTTGCCAAAAGGGCAGGTTTTAGGAACTAGCGCGGATAGAGGTGCAAAAGGGCCCATCGTGTGGCCTATGCACCAGCCACATTCCGTGCCGGATGGCCTCTGGTCCTTATTCATTCATTGATGACGCATAAAGTCACACTAGAATTCACCAAGGAATCCGAATATGCAATAATATACGGGGTGTTCCATTTAAAAAAACATAACTTTGACGAAATGGTGGATCATCTGACTAGGATGGGATCCGGCAACAGTTTTGTGGGCCCGGAACCAGCCTTAGGACTATCTGCAAACTTGATTAGGAAAGCAACTGGAGAGTGAATCCAGAATCAACACTCTCTGAGATGGAACAACATCTCTGGTCATCTCCGTCAAGCTCTGGAGCTATTGGCAGGGCCTGCAGAGAGAATAGGACGATTTTGTCTCTCTCTGGATAGGAGTAACTTGAGATTGCTAGTAGGCCTATTACCGGGTCACAACACCTTCAGGCGTCACTTGTTCGTGATGAGGGTGGTCAACGACCCAACGTGCACGTGGTGTGGTGAAGAGGAAGAATCATCGGCACACATCTTGTGTCGCTGTGAAACCCTGGGGTAGCACAGGCAGACTATGCTGGGCTCAAGAACCTTGGAACCAATACAGATAAAATGGATAGGACCTAAGAATGTACTTGCCTTTGCCAAAAGGGCAGGTCTTAGAAACTAGCGCGGATAGAGGCGCAAAAGGGCCCATCGTGTGGCCTATGCACCAGCCACATTCCGTGCTGGATAGCCTCTGGTCCTTATTCATTCATCCATTCCTAGGCGATACAACGATTATAACGTTCAGTCAATTTTTCTATACCATTTTACTTCCCACACCGATAGGTGTGGGGAGTATTGAGATCGTGAAAATTTTCGATTTTGAGATAATACGCTTTTTGGGCGTTTTATGATGTCTACGTAACGAAAATCCAGGTCACTCATTTCCTTCGGTCTATCTGTCGGTCTGTCTGTCTGTCTGTCTGTCTGTCTGTTGGCGTTTTTCTAGCCTCGTAATCTCAATAACCGCTGCATGGGTTGTGATGAAATTAGGGCAGCGATACCTCATTTACTGATAACCCAATCTTTTTTTTGCAAGAGGTTTATTTCCATCAATACTTTTGTTATTAATAAAGGAGCTACTCTTATTCAGATAAACAAATATTAGCCAAAACTGGGTAGTCGTCAGTTATAACGTTTTTCAGTAGCATTAGACAGCATTCAAATTGTTTCTCAGAAACTAATTCTATTTTTTTTTACAAATATATAGTCAATTATGGTAGATGAATTAGGTTTTACTCTGATGGGTAGAATGAGCAAGCAATAGCAACAGCAATATCTATATTCATATTTCCTATATATAATAAAATTATAGACTCATCAATTTCTCTGATAAACATTGGTTATCATGTTACTGGTTATATTATAACAGTCAACAAAACTCAAATTCTACGTTATTATGTTTATTCAGTTCAGCTATATTTACACAAAATTCATCGAAATGTGCTTGCAAGCTTGTAATATTATCCAATAATTTATTCAATTCTTCGGATTCCTGGCACTGTATTGGCTTAATATTTTCATAATTTCGCACTACAAACTAGAAGAAGAAAAAACAATGATGAACAACAGATAAAAGAGAAGCTTATTTCTCAGCTTCAAACTCCTAATAAAATTGAGCACACAAAGCTTCCAAGTATCGGGTACCCCAAAAAAACCTAGGCTAAGTTGTAGGTTATGTGAGATTTGTGGGTTAGGATAGTTTCGACAGCTTGCTCGGTACTCCACAAAACGGATTCAAATCGATCTGCAAAATAAATATGTAAACACATGAACTGCTGGATATGGTATCGCTTTCAATTCGAATAGAATTCCCATGCAAACTTAGTACTTCTTTTGATGTTAGCAAAGAGAAAGAAGTCACCGGGGGCCATTATCTTCATCAATTTTTTGTTTTTCAATTGGGGTCGTTTTTTGTTGATTTCATCCTCCAAAGGCTCCATCAAAACCATGTAACAATCACTGATGCCATAACCTTGCCAGCCGATTCTTGCATCTTTACAAAAAATCGTATCAGTGTGTAGCTCTGATGGTTGCATGCTCTACAATTTTTTGTTTACCACCTGTGGTCATGTGGCGTACATTTCTTGTGCTGCAGAGACAGTCCACCTACTCCATATTTGTCTAGTTTTACTAGTAAAATGCAACGGTCTATATAGTCATACGCTTTCTATTTTTTTATTTTTTTTATAACTGAACAAACCGCGCAGGCAGAGCCTAAATACCAGAGTACCGCGGCTGCTGTGAAAGGGTTATGTTAGGGGAAGCTTGTTAACGCGGGATTTGAATGAGCCAATACCCACAGACCCAATAAATATGTACATCTTCTGGCAGTCCATTCCAAGCCTTGGACACCCTGGGAATAAATGTGCGGTTGTACTGCTCAGTTCTTGATGTATGAAGAACGACCGTCTTAGGATGAGATGCAACGGTCGCACGGGTACATCTGATAGGAGCAGTGAGCGGCGGAACGATGTAGGATAGCTCAGAGGAGCAGATTCCGTTGGAATATCGGTAGAAGAGTGAGAGGTCACCAACAACACGCCGGTGAGAAAGTGACTGAAGGTGGCGCGTTAAGGCCGGATCGCCAATTAGTCGAATTGCCCTTCTCTGGACGGCATCTAGTATAGACAGGGTAATAGGGGCAGCAGCTCCCCAGACATGATAGCAATACTCCAGGCAAGGTCTCATCTGGGCTTTATATATAGCGTGAGGAGGTTACATGGTGAGATATACTTTCTGGCTCTAAATAGGTACCCAAGCTTTTTACCAGCAGCTGTTGCAATTGACGCGACGTGTTCGTGCCAGATCAGATTTTCTGTAATGTTGACTCCTAACAGCTTGAATGAGTGACTCCTTGGCAGAGCCTGGTTGTTCATTAGAACCTGGTGTTGGCTTGGGCACTTCTTGTTTGATAGCGTACAATACTGGGTCTTGGAGGCATTAAATTTAACCATATTCTTAAGCCCCCAAGCGGTAGTGGTATCGATATCCTTTGAAAGTGAAGCTGCCACTACCAGTCTTCTGCATTCCAACTTGACAACAGTGATCTGTCTATTGCTCATGATGCCTGCATGCAGCGTACTGTCATCCGCAAAACTGTGGATTGGGTTTGTAGTGCTAGAGAGTAGATCATCAGTGTGAAGCAGAAACAAGTGGCATAATTCCATTTTCCAGCCAAGCAACAATTTGTACTGTGTAAGGCTTCCTCGCCTTTGAGCTTGACATTTCACCACCACGAGTGGATGGCATCTTCAAAAGCTATTTCACTTCGAAGACTTCCGAAGTACTTCAAGTACTAATTACAAGTGAGGATGCCATCCACTCGTGGTGGCGAAACGTCAATCCTCAACGCTCAACGACGTCGGCTCAAAAACCCAAGAACCACAAATTCAATAAACAACAAATTGACTGTTGAAATGATAGATAACCCAATCCCGGGGTTCCGAAGGGATCGGTATTGGCTCCGACATTGTTTCTGCTTCACATTAATGATCTACTCTCTAGCACTATAAACCCATTCCACAGTTTTGCGGATGACAGTGCGCTGCATGCAGGCATCATGAGCAATAGACCGATCTCTGTGGTCGAGATGGAACGCAGAAGACTGGCAGTGACAGCTCCACTTTCAAAGGATCTCGATACCATTAAGGGGGCTTAAGAATATGGTTAAATTTAATGTCTCCAAGACCCAGTATTGTACGCTATCAAACAAGAAGTGCCCAAGCCAACACCAGGTTCTAATGAACAACCAGGCTCTGCCAAGGAGTCACTCATTCAAGCTGTTAGGAGTCAACATTACAGAAAATCTAATCTGGCACGAACACGTCGCGTCAATTGCAACAGTTGCTGGTGAAAAGCTTGGGTACCTATTTAGAGCCAGAAAGTATTTCTCACCATGTAACCTCCTCACGCTATATAAAGCCCAGATAAGACCTTGCCTGGAGTATTGCTCTCATGTCTGGGGAGCTGCTGCCCCTACTACCCTGTCTATACTAGATGCCGTCCAGAGAAGGGCAATTCGACTAATTGGCGACCCGGCCTTAACGCGCCACCTTCAGTCACTTTCTCACCGGCGTGTTGTTGGTGACATCTCACTCTTCTACCGATATTCCAACGGAATCTGCTTCTGTGTTCCGCCGCTCACTGCTCCTATCAGATGTACCCGTGCGACCGCTGCATCTCATCCTAAGACGGTCGTTCCTCATACATCAAGAACTGAGCGGTACAAGAGCACATTTATTCCCAGGGTGTCCAAGGCTTGGAATGGACTGCCAGAAAATGTATTTATTGGGCCTGCGGGAATTGGCCCATTCAAATCTCGTGTTAACAGACTTTCCCTAACATAACCCTTTCACAGCAGCCGCGGCACTCTGGTATTTAGGCTCTGCCTGCGTGGTCTGCTCAGTTATAAAAAAAATGTTCAATAACTTCTATACCCTTTATTATACCTACAGATTTTGCAATAAAAATTAGTCATCATGACTGTGGTAGTCGATTTGCCTTCTATGATCATTAACATCACGTACTTTTTGTTCAGTGTCCATTTTACTTTATTGCAGAAATGTGTGTATCGCCACAGCTGAAAAGGTTCCTAGTGCAGCTGACGACAAGGAATTCGAAGGAATCATACTGAAGCTAAAGAAGAAAATCAACGCCAAAGGGGTCGTACTATTTACCAGGGCTGAGGACGCTAGGTGAGCCTTTTAATGCATGTTCGTTAATTGAGTTCGGTTTACAGAAGTTGTTTTTCCTGGTGCTTAGATGGCACAAGCATCCTTTGAGTTACACTACTGCGCTTTGAGAGACTACGTTCTTCACTTCTCACATCAATTGACGGGGAATGTATTGTAATCGGTGCAAAAAAACCCCATTCTTTGTTGCATTACCACAGCACACTAAACAACCAGCACAATATCTCTGAGGATTTCTTATATAAAAAATGGAGTCAAGTTGATTGACTCAGTACTTCCCACATATAATGATTTCATTTTATTGTTTTCCCATTACATGAAGCTATAGTCTGAAATCGCCTTACAACCAAATCATCGCCCACCCTCCCGCAAAAAAATGTATTGTACAACACAAAACTTTCGTGAATAGTTTCTTGCGTCTCCCTCCTTAGAAACTAGGACGCCACAGTTTTCATTCTGCATGCTTCAACTGAATAATGTAAAATGACCGGAAGCCTCTAAACCGTTTAAAAGCGAAGTATGAGCTGTATTTATTTTTTTAGTTTTTTAATTATTGTTGCGCGGCCACTGACACGATTTTTCAGACACTGGCACGTTTTCCACTCGCGCCGCGATAGTCAATTCTTAGTCGAAATTTCATTAAAATCAATTTAATAATTTTTGCTGTACCCAATATACACACAACGAAATTAAGCAATACTCGTATATGTATACATGCTAGGTTGAAATTTACCCTATGTTTCATTTAAGCAAAGCATAAAATCTATTCAATGTACAAACATTATTACTGCAACAGTAGTTCGTGATAATTCATCTGATAAAAATTAATTTTGTTTCAATGGCCCTTGTCGTTCGCTGAACTATAACCAGTATTCGGCGGGACTGATGTCCCGATTCAATGAACGTAAAAATAAAGAACAGGGGGATCATCACAGTGTTACTATCGCCGCGAACCCGCCAACATGGACGAGGTTGTTTCGTTGTGTTGTTTCGGTGTTAGCCGTGTTGTGTGATTTAAATGTGTCCAGTTATATATTAAATGGAGGACATACTGAGAAATTGGGGCTTAGAAGAGCTAACACCCGCATTTGAATGTAGGTATTTAGATTAGTCAGACAGTTATATTTCAGGTAAAAATGCAACAACTGGTACAGGCTTATGTCTAATTCTTATATCATGCTCCCTATAACTTCATAGAAAATCACACAATTAAACATCCAAACGAATTCATCAGCTGCCCTCGCAATAAAATCTGTTCTGTTCTGTGTGTACTGCACAATCCAAGGGTTGAATTTTATTAAGCTTCGCTTTGATTGTTTACATCCTTACACATTACCACACTACTGATCCATACAATAAGGATGGATGGTATTTTACACCGACGTAAATCCAAACTTTGAGAGGTTTGTTGACAACCGGCGTGGAACCTAAACATTTGGGGTTCTGAATGCAAATTTGGAAAACCTACTGAAAAATATACCACAGGAGTTTTTAAGAATAATGTGGTTACAGTTAGACGCAGCGAATGCACATTTCAATATTAGAGGCTGAAAAACTAGATGAAAGGTTGTTTCGTCTGCGAGCCACGCTACCTACGATTTTTCCATTTTCTACCCGCCACTACGAAATAACTACAAATCATAAATATCTTGAAAAGCATCAAAGATATAACCACATATGCCTAGATAAGAGTAAAACAGAAATTAATTTCCCATCCACTGATGTGAAATTAACGTTTTAAACTCTTCAAATTTAAAAATTTCTAGCCTATTGATTTCATGTGCTTTTAAGCAACGATTTTACTGAAACACAAGCATGTTTCTTGCTCGTTTCAAAACCGGAAACCACATCTTTTTGTCGTACTTAGCTCCCGAGATATTAACATTTTTTGTAAAGTACTGTATGCGTCAGATTTTCTGAACATTGCTGAGTCACTTCGAAAATAGGCTTAGAAGGTGAACAAACTGGACCTAAAAATCAATGTTGAATTCAAAAACGTAATAATATACAGGGTGTTCTATTTAAATTAACGAAGTTGAGACCTGCTTTCCGGCATAACCGGATGTCCGCCATCTTTGAAATGATTTTCTACAAGTAGACTATTTGAAAAGAAATGTTTTTTATTCAAGCCATTTTCTTCTAATTTAAGCGGTAAGGTCGCTAGAGAGCACCGCGCGCTTATTGGACCACCCTGTATGCGTATGTGTAGCTAAAGGTTAATGGGCCTGGATACACACATTTATACATACCTATTTGCCATGTAAAACACGGACTCACAATTTTTCGCATAACTCACTCTATCTTCAAACTACATATATAATATTTCAGAAGGCGATAGTTAAGACCTCAATTAATGACAACTATTTTCGATTTTCTCAAAAAAGTTTTTTAATGTGCAAGAAAGCTCGCAATGCAAAATCATACATTCTATAAATGCATATAATTTAAAAACCAAACACGATATCAAAAGAAGGCTAAATAGTTGCACAAGCGCAAGCTTTCTTCTTCAATTTGCTCTTTGAGTCACTACTGTAAGACTAAAGGTAACGTCAGGAGCCTGGAAATGCGAAATTCATTTTTATGGTGACCTTTGGACCTTACCTTTGGACATTTTGACCTTACCTGTAGATTTTTGACTTATTTCTCCTCATCTTAGACACACACATACTGGAGAAAGGGAACAGCGTACGCCTCCTCGCTAACACGGGAATACGTCTTTTCTTTTATTCTCAATTTCGCGCGCTATACCCTAGACCCTTAAAAAGGGTGATACATGTACGAGCAAGTACGCGTACTTATGGCTCGACGACCTTTTTCGCCTGTGTGTCACCGTAAGTACGCGTACTTTAAAACCGTCGCACAAACCGCAGGCGATCCAGCTGGTTTGAAATCTTGCTCGTAACTTGTCTCAGCTCGTACTGCGAGCCGCGAGCCACCACTTTATTCCGGCAGGCCATCGATGCGCAACGCTTGTTGTGTTTGGCGTTTGTTAAAAGTTTTGTCTATTTAGGAAAATTATCAAAATGAGTGAATTCAGCTTCACGTGTGTCACCGACGTCGAGCCGAGTAAGTTCGCGAACTTAAAAACCGCGTACTTAAAGTTCGTCGTGTATAATAATAATAATAATAATAATAACTCACATACTCCTTTGGAATCATCAAGTGGTCACACACTCACATAGAAAACATTCATATACTTATCAGAATAGAATTCACGAAGCACAGAATGTCGCATCCGAATGCCTGCAAGGAAAGGCTTACCATAGACAGAAAACAAGGGGGCAGAGGAATTATAGACATACATTCACTTCATACAAAACAAATAAAAACACTCAGACATTTTTTCCACAGCAAACAAACAAACTTACATAAGGCAATAGTAAAAGCAGACAAAAACTATACACCACTCGCCCTTTCTTGTCCAGACCATGTTGCAGACGCTTACAATCACATACATTCACAACAAGAAAAAATAAATACTTGGTCCCAGAAGGCACTCCATGGCAAACATAGATACCGCGTAACACAAGACCACATTAATGAAAAGCAGTCATACGCCTGGCTGCAGGATGGCCAGCTCTTTCCAGAAACGGAGGGCTTTATGCTTGCTATCCAGGAGTCATCGCGACACGAAATTACAAGAAGTATATAATCAAAGATCCATCTATCACCGACGATAGTTGTAGAAAGTTCCACCAACAGAAGGAAACAATAGAACACATAACAAGTGAATGCAAGACTCTCGCTGGAACTGAGTACACAGCCAGACATAATTCTGCAGCTAAAACTATACACCAAGCACTGGCCACAACAAACAGACTAACTGAAAACAAAGATCCATATTATAATTACACACCGACCTCAGTACTCGAAAACAATAAATTCAAACTATACTGGGACATACACACAGACAAAACCATCCCAGCCAATAGACCAGATATTGTTTTTCAGTCAAAGGCAGATAAAGTGACCTATTTGATAGACATTGCGATTCCCAATGATATGAATATCCAAAACACCTACGCTGGGAAGATATCTAAATACACAGATCTTGCCATAGAAATAAAAAGGCTCTTGAAACAAAACAAAGTTGTCATTGTCCCCTCATTATGTCGGTCTCAGGCCTTACTCCAAATACATTTACACCACACCTGCAACAATTTGGCCTGGATGAAAAGTTACATAAAACCTTCCAAAAGTCTGTAATCCTCAAGACCTGCAGCATTGTACGGTCCTTCCTGAATTCAGAATAATAATAGGTGTTGACTTGGCACAGCCCGTTAATACTTGCTACTACCGCAAGCATGCGAGAAAAAATAAAAAATAATAATAATAAGGCCTTTAAGGCTGCAGTATTAACGGGAAAAAAGTGTATGTCACATACCAGTAAATGCCCTATTTTTTGTTTATTGAGAGTAAAAACTTAAGAACTGTCATCAATGAATAATCATCCTAGGCATTTGGGAAACAAAGCTGTCGCTTTAGGATTTACGATTAAGAATTGCAGATGAAAAGAATCTAATTTCTCTAGGGACGTGCATTTAAATGGAAATGACTGGGAAAAAGGAAATAGCAGATTAGCTTTACTGAACATACCGTATTATTCAACGCAATTTGCGCTTTTGCCTGACTACTATTATTAGACATTTCTAATTCTTCCGTCATTTTTAATCAAAAACTGTATTATGTATAATAATGTGCCTAAATTTTACCGCTTCCCAGTTATTGAGTTTCGAAAATAAAAAAATAAACCGCTTTATCAAAAATATTTTCATAATAATTGTTGGGGTCAGAGATATAAAATAATGCAGGCTTGTCCTTTTGTTGACTTTTGCTCCTTTTCACTTGGCTTTATTAATTGTACAGTGTACAAAGTACAATAAACACAATATAGTGACTGTATTACAATAGGTGTTAAATTGAAAATGATTTGATACAGCCAGACATAACTCTGCAGCCAAAGTCATACACCAAGCACTAGCAACAACAAACAGGCTAATCGAAAACACAGATCCATATTATAACTACACACCGACCTCAGTACTCGAGAACAATCAATTCAAACTATACTGGGACATTGAAATACATACAGACAAAACCAGCAAATAGACCATATATAGTTTTCCAGTCAAAGACAGACAAAGTGACCTACTTAATGGATATTGCAATTCCCAATAAATAAACATCCAAAACACCTACGCTGGGAAGATATCTAAATACACCGATCTCGCCATAGAAATAAAACGACTATAGAAAAAAAACAAAGTTGTTACTGTCCCCCTCATTATGTCGGCCTCAGGCCTTACCTCAAATACATTTACACCACACCTGAAACAATTGGGCCTGGATGAAAAGTTACATAAAACCTTCCAAAAATCTGTAATCCTCAAGACCTGCAGCATTGTATGATCCTTCCTGAATTCTGAATGATAATAGGTCAGGCGTTGACTTGGCACAGCCCGTCAATACTTGTTACTACCGCAACCATGCGAGAAAAAATAAGGAATGCACAATAATGTTAATAAGCGAAGGTTGGCCAAGGTCATACACCAAGCATTAGCCACGAGAAACATACTAATAGAAAACACAGATCCATACTACAATTACATTCCGACATCAGTACTCGAAAATGATCGATACAAGCTATACTGGGACGTTGAAATACATACAGACAAGACTATCCCAGCCAATAGACCACATATAGTTTTCCAGTCAAAGGCCGACAAAATTACCTATTTGATAGATATAGCCATTCCCAATGATGTGAATATCCAAAACACCTACGCTGGGTAGATATCTAAATACATAGACCTTGCCATGGAAATAAAACGACTTTGAAAACAAAACAAAGCCACAATTGTCCCCGTCATTATGTCTGTCTCAGGCCTTACACCAAACACGTTTACACAATACCTTCAACAGTTGGGCCTGGACGAAAAGTTACGCAAAGTATTCCAAAAGTCTGTAATCCTGAAGACCTGTCATATTGTGCGATCCTTCCTAAATTCCGATCAATAATAGTCCGGGTGTTGACTTGGCACAGCCCGTCAACACTTGTTGCTGTGTCTTGGAAATTAAGCATTTTAAGGCTTCATGTTCCTCAATATTCATAAAAATGCGAGGTCTATCTCCTGTCAAGGGTTGTCGGCTGAATATCCGGACACCCTGTATAAATCAATCGAAAACGTCATGATATTTAAAAAAATGTATAGACAGCTGAGGTCAGAAATAAACCTTTTGGAATAACTATGGTACAGGGTTCACTCTTACGGAGTGACCTTAAACCGTTTTTTTTTTCATTTTCCCCCAAACTGTTGGATGCCACTGGCATCATGCTTGTACAGATTACATTTTTCAGTCGCGTACAACTGGTTCTTTTATCATAGTCACAATGTCTTAACAGACATGTTGTGAACTCGTAAAATGCATCAGGTCGGAGCTAGAGTATTGCCGACACGAATATTATCAATAGCTTTGAGAACTGTAGCTCGCCATCGTTCGCGATTTACTGTCAGTTCAGTGGCGCTCTTGATACTTATATCTAGCAACTGTTTGGTCGTATCCACCCAGCGTGTAGGGGAACGGCCACGGCGCCGCCCACTCGGGGCGTGACTCTGAACTACAAGTTTCTCCATATTATCGCTTCTGTGAATATGTCCGAAGAATGTAAGCATTCTCATAGACACAATGGAGGATAGTCTCTTTGGATTACCGAGCTCATTCAATATGGAAACATTAGTTCGATGGGCGGTATAAGGAATTCTCAGCATTCTCCTTCACGTCCACATTTCAAAAGCATCTGTGCGAGCTCGATCTGCTTCTTTAACAGTCCAAGTTTCCGAGGCATACAAAAATATGGACAGCACAAGAGACTGAACCAGTGACATTTTGGTAGCTTTAGTGATGTTATGGTCACGCCATATTTTAGTAAGCTTTGTCGTGGCGACCCGTGCCTGTTGAATGCGCCGTCGAATCTCATTCTCACAGCTGCCTGAATTGTCGATCAAAGAGCCGAGGTACACAAAACTTTGAACTACTTCACAACGGCATATTGACTTTATTTCTCGATGATTGTCATGCTCTCTATCTACGATAATAACCTTGGTCTTGTTGTAATTAACACCAAGACCACATGCTGCACTGTGTTGTTCTAAAACGTTCAATAGAACTACTAGTTCTTCCTGAGAAGCAGCAATAAGGGTTGTATCGTCAGCAAATCTTAAGTTAGATATTTTGTTTCCGCCAATAGTTATATCGCCGTTCCAGTTGTCCAATACCTGTCTCATCACAAATTCAGAGTATATATTAAATAACATCGGAGATGATACGCATCCCTGACGAACTCCTTTTCTGGTTGCTGTTTGACCAGACAGGTTACCATCAATTCTTACACGAGCTGAGCTAGACTCATAGAGTTGCTGTATGAGAAATACTAAGTAGTAGTAGTAGTAGTAGTAGTAGTAATTTATTTGTCATATAGATACAAGAATTGTATATGATGACACGTCAACTATAGTATAAAAGTAATTGAGTATTTTGCTGAAAAGTTAAAAGTAATTAAAACTAACTCATTTTTGAAGAAATTCACTGATAGAGTAAAATACGTTATCTGGCAAGGGACTCCCATGGAGATAAGGATTTCCCACAGTTTCGGCCACTTTACGTTGTCAAACGCCTTAGAATAATACACAGAGCAGATAAAAACGGGAAAATAATTCTCTCTAGCTTTTTCAATAATCTGTCTTAAGTTTAATATCTGTTCACGCGTACCGCGTGCTTTTACGCGCATGAGAAATTTGCCAGCCAATAAAACCCTCCAAATGAGACTGTAAAATATATCTTTTATAATCGTTATCATAAGCTGCAAGCAATACAAATCTCTCGAAGGAATGATTTTTAATACCGCCTGCCTCAATCCACAAGGTGGTGCAACGGTTTTGTCCGTTACCATTGGAGTTTCTCATCTATAATGGGGATCATGTATGGTACCGTTGCGTTGATATGAAATGGCTGTAGTGAGCATCTACTAGCGAAATTACTGGAACGGGTCCCAAATTTGCTGCTTTTTGCTATTTTCTCCCCACGGTATATTCGATTTATTAGGATTCATCAGTTGGATTCGGTGATTGAACGATCAACGATGGAACGGTAGAATGCAATTACGTTAAACTACAGGTGCTTTAATTCGGCTCGTGCGAATTTGTTACTTCATAGACAGTCCAAATCGATTTGGATTTGTCGAAACACCTTTTTGCATATTTTACTTTCCACACTTGCTAGAGAGTTCCAATTTATGGAGTCTGGAGAGTCACAGAAAGGGTCACTGCTCTGTCATGAGGGCTGTGGCAAACAGCCTCGTGCACCACAACCAAGAAATTAAGAACAAGCCTCTCTCATGTCCTAGTTCGTCCAGAATATTCTGGTCTGTAGCTAAGGATGTTAGAACTTTTCCTGTCCATCAATACCGCCCTTGATCAGAGAGGACAAGTCCATTGCATCTACTCCTGAATGAAAGGCTGATATGTTAGGAAGGCTTTTAGCAGCCAATTCTAATGTAAACTTCCAAGGAAGTACTCCAACTACTACCGTAAACGTGAAATCGAGAATGGCAGAGGTTAAATTTCAACATCGAGATGCAAAAAGCATCCTCCAAAAACTAATTACGAAGAAAGCTACTGGTCCTGACCAAAATCTAGCCATTGTCCTTAGACGCTGTGCCGCTGAACTTGCACCTATTGGTTGCACCTATTGGTTGCAAGCTCTTCAAACTATCGAATCAGTGAGGCATGTTTGGCTGCGAACAACAAATTTATTCTAGAAAGGCAAACAAACCGATCCCACCAACTATAGACATGTGGCTCTTCTCAGCATCATGTCTACGGTTATGGAGACTGTCATTAACACATAGCTCCTAAAATACCTGAACAACAATAACATCATAAATGATCGCCAGAGTGGCTTCCGTAAGCATAGGTCTACGGGTGACCTCCATGGTGGATCCCGTTTTGTTGCACTTGACATATCGAAAGCTTTCGATGGAGTGTGGCATGAAGGACTTTTGATCAACCCTGCTGCTTATGGAAGAACTAGTAGCTCTATTAAAGATTTTAGAATAACACAGTGCAACGTACGGTCTTGGTATTAACTACAACAAGACCAAGGTTATGATCGTAGATAGAGAGCACGATAATCATCGAGCAATAAAGTCAGTAGGTCGTTGTGAAGTAGTTCAAAGTTTTGTGTACCTCGGTTCTTTGATCGACAATTCGGGAAGTTGTGAAAATGAGATTCGACGGCGCATTCAACAGACACGTGTGGCCATGGCAAAGCTTACTAAAATATGGCGTGACCATAACATCACTAAAGCTACCAAAATGTCGCTGGTTCAGTCTTTTGTGTTCTCCATATGTTTGTATGCCTCGGAAACTTGGCATGTTAAAAAGGCAGATCGAGCTCGCATAGATGCTTTTGAAATGTGGACGTGGAGAAGAATGCTGAGAGTTCCTTATATCGCCCATCGAACTAACGTTTTCATACTGGATGAGCTCGGTAATCCAAAGAGACTATCCTCCATTGTGTCGACGAAAATACTTACTTTCTTCGGACATATACACAGAAGCGATAATATGGAGAAACTTGTAGTTCAGCGTTATGCCCCGAGTGGGCGGCGCCGTGGCCGTTCCCCTACACGCTGGGTGGATACGACGAAACATATGAGTATCAAGAGCACCACGGAACTGACAGTAAATCGCGAACGATGGCGAGCTACAGTTCTCAAAGCTATTGATAATATTCGTGTCGGCAATACTATAGCTCCGACTTAATGCATTTTACGAGCTCACAACATGTCTGTTAAGACATTGTGACTATGATGATGATGATGGTATATTCTACGAGGGCTGCTCTATACCTCCGTCAATCCACCAATACACAGACAGCTGTTTCACGCTTATTAGCGATCATCAGTGCGCGGCAGTATATCGGCTTTCATACGCAGCGGCGTATAGAACCCGCGCTCTCTAGTGGCCAAGCGGATGCACCTTGGCGTCCCACCAAGAAGTCTACTGCTGCTAGGCAGAGATTTCCTTGGTTTGCCGTTACCTTCGGGTACTAGATGGCGCACCGGCAGAATTCTTTCTGTCTGCTCGCATAGTATATTCTGTCGAACGCTTCACTAAAATCAGTAAAAATTACGTTAGTTTGTTTACAGCTGTCAAGCGATTCTGAAATGAATTGCGCGAAGCAAACTAAGTTTGTCGTTGTGGATCTACGTTCTGTAAAACCTTGCTGAAAAGATGTTATGAATTTGCTGGTATGAGTGGAAATAAAATTGTGTTATAAGGTCTCCAGGATATTAATTGTGGGACTGCCTCCCGAAACGCCACTGGAAATGATACTTATCTTCTGGTTAGTGCTGATTTAGCGTCTTATTGCCAAATTACAAAAAATCGGCTCAATGATGTTCAAGAAATTAATGAATAATCACTTTTTCTCCAAACTTTGACACACTGTACCCTAAAAAGCGAAGCAGTTGCACAACCATGTTTATATGAAATTAAAATCAGTTTTTCTATCGAGTGTAAAGTGTTAAGGTATTAGTTCATTTTTTTACAGCGAGGTAATTGAAATCTGCAGCAGAACCTTAACTGTCGATATTTGCTGCGTCGGCGTTCTCAAAACTAATTCACTCCTTGATCATCCTGGGAATATAGCCGTTACAAGAGCTCAAATTATTCCGCAGTATTTCATCCTTCCAAACTACTTGAGATTCTCGAATCAAGTACCCTTCAAGTTAACCGGAATTAACTACAGTAGATTTACAAATGCAGCAATTATGCACTGTTACCAATCTAATTTGGACGTTGGAATCTCATCATATCTGCACGTAAACGTCGGATAAAATGTACAGGTTGGGTCAAAAGTATGCTAGGGCCCACCTATACAGGGTGGGCCAATAGTGCGTGGACGGAGGATTGTGGGCTTACTAAAAAATATTTCAAAAATCTGTCACTTGACCATGGTAGGCACCCTTGAGGGCTGTAACGTAAAAATATTTTCACTTAAATTTTGACGTTTATACAGGGTGATTCATATCAAACTTACATTTTTTCAAATGGAACCCCGTATATATTATTGCATATTTGGATTCCTTGGTCAATTCTAGTGTGACTTTATGTATCACACATGGAACTTCAAACGAACCGTTTAGGCGCAAATCACCATTCTTGGTATAAGTAGGTATCAGAAAAAAGTTGAATATCGCAGCGATTATAAAACTTAGAGGGCCTTGACTTTGCGGTACGACTAAGCATGAAATGCGTCACCTTAAGCCAGACGGCTAAATTAGAATTCTTTTTGTACTTGGAGAAATCAGAGGATAAATTAAGGAAACTTCAATCACAGATAACTTGATTATTTCAAATGGGAATGCCCATTTTGGTTTAAAGAATCAAATGTAAAATTTGATTACCTTTCCAACAATATCGCATTCTTGATATCAATCTCTTTTGGTTTTCATTTTATTTCAAATTTTCTGTCAAATCGGCCTTTTTCAATTTTCCTGCATGCAAGCAACTTAGCAGGCCATGGAAAATAAACAAAAGCTCGTTAATATGGAAGAAAGCAACTAACTTAGTAGAAAGATGCAAACTAACTAGAGCAACGAGGCAAGATTATCAAAATTCCTTACAACATATTAGCTCTAACCAGAAACAATAGTGGTAACAAGAACGCTCATTTTTCACAGCCTACTAGCTATTATCCAATTTCCAAAGTCAGTAAAAAAATATTTAATCAAAGGAAAACTACTAGTGATTGTTGCTGGTAGTAGAATATCTATGTCTTCTGAATAAATTTTCACATTTAATGCTATAAAAAAGTAGCCATTTCCGTAAGTCAAAAGGAATGATACCTCTGACTGGAACCCTTCAAATTCTTCTTCTGCTTATTAGAAAAATCTCGGAAAATGAAACTTGATTTGCAGTCTGTTTGAATTGTAACACATAATTTAGTTTGTAGAAAACTACACGAAATAATCGCAATTACAACATAGCGTAATTAAAAAATTCTACCAATTATTTCAATAGATGTTCAGAATGCTCCAGTTGGAGATATCTTCACTTTTGACTAACTGAACGGAAATGACTAATTTTTGTATCCCATTAAATGTGAAATTTCATTCTAAACATGTTAGACTGTAATCAAAAATCGCCGGTAGTTTTCCTTTTGTTTCAAAATTTTTAATCGTTTTGGAAAGTTGTCAAGCTCTAGTAGACCTCAATAGCTAGTAGGCTGTGAAAAACAAACACTTCTGTCATATCCCAGCTACTCATTGACATTAGATATCTTGCCGCTGCTGTATCCGGTTAGAGCTAATATGTTGTAGGGAATTTTGATAATCTTGCCTCGTTGCTCTAGTTAGTTTGCGTCTTTCTACTAAGTTAGTTGCTTTCTTCCATATTAACGAGCTTTTGTTTATTTTCCATGGCCTGCTAGGTTGCTTGCATGCAGGAAAATTGAAAAAGGCCGATTTGACCGAAAATTTGAAATAAAATGAAAACCAAAAAAGATTGATATCAAGAATGCTATATCGTTAGAAAGGTAATCAAATTATACATTTGATTCTTCAAACCAAAATAGGCATTCCTATTTGAAAAAATCAAGTTATCTGTGATTGAAGTTTCCTTAATTTATCCTCTGATTTCTCCAAGTACAAAAAGAATTCTAATTTAGCCGTCTGGCTTAAGGTGACGCATTTCATGCTTAGTCGTACCGCAAAGTCAAGGCCCTCTAAGTTTTATAATCGCTGCGATATTCAACTTTTTTCTGATACCTACTTATACCAAGAATGGTGATTTGCGCCTAAACGGTTCGTTTGAAGTTCCATGTGTGATACATAAAGTCACACTAGAATTGACCAGGGAATCCAAATATGCAATAATATATAGGGGGTTCCATTTGAAAAAATGTAAGTTTGATATGAATCACCCTGTATAAACGTCAGAATTTAAGTGAAAATATTTTTACGTAATAGCCCTCAAGGGTCCCTACCATGATCAAGTGACAGATTTTTGAAATAGTTTTCAGTAAGCCCACAATCCTCCGTCCACGCACTATTGGCCCACCCTGTATAACATTTGTTTACATTCTTTTGCTACAGTTTTTTTAGCGCAAGGCATATGGTGCGGTTGCTCATATTGAACCAAATTTTGGAAAATTGTCCGTACCGGCGGGCGTAATTTCTGCCGGTAATCCCTTGGCCTGCCTGCATAAATCAAGGGGTACCATTTATGACAGGAGTAATTTCGTCCGAGGGTTTGATGTTTACGATGAGATTAAAATATTGGTAATTACGCTTAATAGTATAAAATTCACAAATAACAGGTATAAAATTATTATAGCTAGTCAGTATTATAACTTATCTTAAAGCTACTAGTCGATAGAAAGCATAAAATATATTATTTGTATACGATGGCATCACTTTCAGTAATTAAGAGTTCACGCGGTTGTGACTTACTAGTTGTAGAAAAGTTTCAGTTTTGTAAACAGGACGTATTAAAAAGTGGTGAAGTACGTTAGAGGTGTATAAAGAAAAATTTAAGATGTTTAGCCAAACTGTACACTGTTGGTGCGGAATACACAGTTACTAGAAGTGAATTAATCCACAACCACGAGTCCGATGAAACTACGTTGGAGAGAAAAATAGTGACGACTTCATGCAAGCGCAAAGCTGAGGAAGACATATCGGAGAAACCTTCAAAAATTATTAAAAGCGTTCTTTCAAATCATTTGCCAGAGAATTTGTCATCGACAGATGTCAGTCTAATAAGAAGAAATTTGTACAACAGCCGCTGTAAGCTCTTACCAGCCCTGCCTAAGGATATTCACGATGTACATTCTGTACTCGATAGTTATGGACCGAAAACCACAACAGGTGAAAATTTTTTGTTTATTAACAGCACAGCTGATAATATCATTGTTTTTTCTTGCCACACAAATATAATAAGTTTATGTAAAATGAAAGATTTTTACATGGATGGCACATTTTCTTATTGTACAAAATATTTTTATCAGTTATTTACCATCCATGGACTGGAAAATGGGCATTATATTCCCCTTTTGTATTGTCTGTTGCCCAATAAGACCAGTGACACATATATGAGACTTTTTCTGTTGGTAAAATCTAAAATTTTTGAACTTTATAATATTGTTTTTGAACCGAAGGAGGTATTTGTGGATTTTGAAATCGCAATTCATAACGCATTAAAAGTTGTCTTTCCCAAAACCAAACTAAATGGTTGTAGATTCCACTTGCATCAGGCGTGGTATAGGAAAATTCAATCATTAGGGTTAACCCAAATGTATAAAGATAAAAACTGCGAGGAAAGCAAATGGCTTACTCATACTTTTGGGCTAACTTATTTATTTATCTGAAGTTGAAGATTGTTTCATATTTGATCTCATGTCATACAAACCGGACCATAAACTTATAGATAAATACGCAGACTATTTATTAGAAAACTACATAGCGCCAGAATCTCATTTTCCACCAAATATATGGGCATATGAAAACCCATCAATTAAAAGAACCACAAATGCCTGCGAATAATTTCATTCGCACTTTAATTCTAGTTTTTACTCAAGTCACCCTTCTATATTTATTTTTATAGAAAAATTAAAAGATTGTCAGATCGATGCATATTTAAAAATAAAAAATTTAAATATTCCAGCAAAAATTAAAGACAAACAAGTAAAAAATAAACTAAAATTTATCGAAAACATGGCAAATATGCTTCGATCTGGCAATATTTCTAGAATTAATTTAGTTAAATCTGTATCACATCAAAACGTTTTTTAAAAATTTATAGTTTACCTAAGTTATAGAAATAAGTTGATGTAATAATTTTATTGAAATAAAGAAATATTTTAATATAAAGCATTCTGTTATTTTATTTGATTTGCGGCCGAAAATACCTATGAGATAAGGAAGCAACCTAAAACCTCCGGCCGAACTTACCTACCTGCTTTTAGTACCGGCCCTTTTTCCGGCCTAAATTACATCCGCCCGTCCGTACATGTGTGCCATTAAGAAAATAAAATGAATTGATGAATGAATAAGGACCAGAGGCTATCCAGCACAGAATGTGAATAGGCCACACGATGGGCCCTTTTGCGCCTCTATCCGCGCTAGTTCCTAAGACCTGCCCTTTTAGCAACGGCAAGTACATTCTTAGGTCCTATCCATTTTATCTCTATTGGTTCTAAGGTTCTTGAGCCCAGCATAGTCTGCCTGTGATAACCCAGGGTTTCACAGCGACACAAGATGTGTGCCGAGGGTTCTTCCTCTTCACTACACCATGTGCACGTTGGGTCGTTGACCACCCTCATCACGAACAGGTGACGCCTGAAGGTGTTGTGACCCGTTAATAGGCCTACTAGCAATCTCAAGTTACTCCTATCCAGAGAGAGAGAGACAAAATCGTCCTATTCTCTCTGCAGGCCTTGCTAATGGTTCCCGAGCTTGACGGAGATGACCAGAGATGTTGTTCTATCTCAGAGAGTATTGATTCTGGATCCACTCTCCAGTTGTTTTCCTAATCAAGATGGCAGATAGTCCTAAGGCTGGTTCTGGGCCCACAAAACTGTTGCCGGATCCCATCCTAGCCAGATGATCCGCCATTTCGTTACCCTTTACCCCAGCGTGCCCAGGTACCCACATCAGTGATACCTTGTGTTTAGCTGAGATGTCGTCAAGAGCCCTCCTGCTCTCCAGGACCAGTCCCGACGTTATTTTCCAAGCACTCAGTGCTTTGATGGCTGCCTGACTGTCAGAGCAGATAATAATCCGCCTCCTAGACCCGTCAGTTTCCCGAATACGATTTACACAAGCAAGTATCGCATAGACCTCAGCTTGGAATACTGTGGTGTGCCCCCCAAGAGGGAGTGCAAGCCTTTTATGGGGTCCGTAGACACCCGAGCCCAAGCCCTCTCTAGCGAGTGAACCGTTTGTGTACCAGGCCTGTCCTACCTTCGATGAGCTGTCTTTCCCTAGACTCCCACTCTTCCCTTGACGGAAACACCACCATAAATTTGCGATTGAAGCGATGCGTAGGAGGAACTATATCGCTCCTCGCCAGTACCAGGTCAGGTACTTATGGGGCCACCCTCGTAGTATTAGCTGTAGTAAAAATGTAACTCAATTTCTTATTTGAATATAAATGTAATAATAAGATGGAACAAACAGACAACTACAGAATAACGATGCAGATTGAGACGGTATTTCGTGATTTAGATATCATAAAACGTCCACAAAACATTATCTCAAAATATAAAATTTCCGTAATCAAAATGAAGTAAAATCCAGAAATACGAAACCTATCAGATAGATTGAACTTTTTTAAGTGCAACTGTTTATAGTTTCAAACTGCTCTATCTGGGGATTTCCAGCAATTATTAAATTAAAGCTGGATAATTGCTTCCTTTAGCGAGTTGTAAACGTTCATTGGGTCGTATTTTTATTATTTTATTAGTACGATTCACGAGATGACTACAAGTTAATTATCTGTTGAGTATTTACTTTGCATTTCGCCGCAAATTAGTTACTAGGAAATCCAGGGCGTCCCACGACGATTAAGACAAGCGATATATCGCAACTGGACAGTAGTAGCGAATTATAACTCTGGGGGTTTAAGTAGAGCAAATATAGCATCTTTTCTTATTATTGTGTCACCCAACGAGGTATTTGTTTTTGATCAACTGACGTCCGATTCAAAATTTTGTATACTTGTGACTTTTTGTGTTCCTCCGGATAAAAGAATTCCAACAAACTAGCACACTTGGGGTCTAAAGTGATTAATTCAAGAGCTACAGGTACTTAAAGGACTGTACCACTACCATTATGAAACACTACCAAAGTAATTTAACTGGGGTACATGTTATAATCAGTGGTAGTGGTACAATCTTTAAATACCTGTAGCTCTTGAATTAATCACTTTAGGCCCCAAGTGTGTAGTTTGTTGTAATTATTTTATCGGGAAGAACACAGAAATACATTAATATACAGGGTGTCCCATTAATAATTTTGAGTCAGATGTCACGTGACCAAAAACAAATACCTCATTGGGTAACATAATAACAAGAAAAGGTACAACATTTGTTCTAATTTGTATCCCCAAAATTATAATTCTCTCATCATCATCATAGCCACAATGTCTTAACAGACATGTTGTGAACCCGTAAAATGCATTAAGTCGGAGCTAGAGTATTTCCGACATGAATCTTATCAATAGTTTTGAGAACTGTAGCTCGCCATCGTTCGCGATTCACTGTCATTTCAGTGACGCTCTTGATACTCATATCTGGCAACTGTTTCGTCGTATCCACCCAGCGTGTAGGGGAACGGCCACGGCGCCGCCCACTCGGGGCGTGACCCTGAACTACAAGTTTCTCCATATTGTCGCTTCTGTGAATATGTCCGAAGAATGTAAGCATTATCATCGACACAATGGAGGATAGTCTCTTTGGATTACCGAGCTCATCCAGTATGGAAACATTAGTTCGATGGGCGGTATAAGGAATTCTCAGCATTCTCCTCCACGTCCACATTTCAAAAGCATCTATGCGAGCTCGATCTGCTTCTTTAACAGTCCAAGTTTTCGAGGCATACAGAAATATGGAGAACACAAGAGACTGAACCAGTGACATTTTGGTAGCTTTAGTGATGTTATGGTCACGCCATATTTTAGTAAGCTTTGTCATGGCCATCCGTGCCTGTTGAATGCGCCGTCGAATCTTATTCTCACAGCTACCTGAATTGTCGATCAAAGAACCGAGGTACACAAAACTTTGAACTACCTGACAACGGCCTATTGACTTTATTTCTCTCTGATTGTCATGCTCTCTATTTACGATAATAACCTTGGTCTTGTTGTAGTTAATACTAAGACCATATGCTGCACTGTGTTGTTCTAGAACGTTCAATAGAGCTACTAGTTCTTCCTGAGAAGCAGCAATAAGGGTTGTATCGTCAGCAAATCTTAAGTTAGATATTTTGCTTCCGCCAATAGTTATACCGCCATTCCATAATTCTCTACTACTGCCCATTTCCGATATATTGCTTGTTTCAATCGTCGTGGGACACCCTATATTTGAGAAACTTCCGATGTAGCTTTTCCAAAGAGTTACATGTTGTCACATAGCAGAGATTCCAAATGATTCTACTATATTCAAGCTTCGAAATCACAAAGCATGAATAGCGCTGCCATATTATCAAAATCCAGCGAATTTCGCAACACAAAACCAACACTTTTATTTGCAGAACGTAACAGAGTGTTTACATGCGAGTTAAAAAAAAAAGTTGACTCGAAAATGATCCCAAAATCTTTCTATTCTTTTACTTTCTGCAGCGTTATCTGGTCTATAGCACACTGATATGCAACTGGAGAAACTTCTTGTAAATGTCATGCTAGTACACTTAGATACATCCATTTCAAGGTTATTTGTATGACACCAATTTACAATCTTGTCAAGGTTATATATGGAGAATATCACAATCTACGCTACTGGTGACAGCAGACAACAGAAAGTCACAATCAATAACACTCGCAATGACATTTATGAATAGCACAAATAGTAATGGTCCTAGTGAAGATCCTTGAGAAACACCTGATATTGGGCAGAACTCACAAGATCTAGATCCCTGGTGTTCAACATACAATTTATGATTGGAAAGATAAGGCTGGATGAGACACACCAAATCATTTGACAAACTCATTTCAGCCAGTTTCAATATCAACAGTTTGAGTTCGTCAGGGATGTGTATTATCGCCGATGTTATTTAACATTTACTCTGAATTTGTGATGAGACAGGTAATAGACAACTGTTGGCGGAAGCAAAATATCCAACTTAAGATTTGCTGACGATACAACTCTTATTGCTGCTTCTCAGGAAGAACTAGTAGCTCTTTTAAACATCTTAGAATAACATAGTGTAGCGTATGGTCTTGGTATTAACTACAATAAGATCAAGGTTATGATCGTAGATAGAGAGCATGGTAATCATCGAGAAATAAAGTTAATAGGCCGTTGTGAAGTAGTTCAAAGTTTTGTGTACCTCGGTCGTTTGATCGACAATTCAGGTAGCTGTGAAACTGAGATTCGCTTACTAAAATATGGTGTGACCATAACATCACTAAAGCTACAAAAATGTCGCTGGTTCAGTCTCTTGTGTTCTCCATATTTTTGTATGCCTCGAAAACTTGGACTGTTAAAAAGGCAGATCGAGCTCGCATAGATGCTTTTGAAATGTGGACGTGGAGGAGAATGCTGACAGTTCCTTATAACATCCCTCATGAGCTCGGTAATCCAAAGAGACTATCCTCCATTGTGCCGTCGAGAATGCTTACATTCTTCGGACATATACACAGAAGCGATAATATGGACAAACTTGTAGTTCAGGGTCATGCCCCGAGTGGGCGGCGCCGTGGCCGTCCCCCTACACGCTGGGTGGATACGACGAAACAGTTACTGGATATGAGTATCAAGAGCGCCACTGAGCTGACAGTAAATCGCGAACGATGGCGAACTACAGTTCTCAAAACTATTGATAATATTCGTGTCGGCAATACTATAACTCCAAATTAATGCATTTTACAAGTTCACAACATGTCTGTTAAGACATTGTGACTATGATGATGATGGTCTATTCTATCGAACGCTTTACTAAAATCAGTAAAAATTACGTTAGTTTGTTTACAGCTGTGAAGCAATTTTGAAATGAATTGTGCGAAGCAAACTAAGTGTGTCGTTGTGGACTTACGTTCTGTAAAACCTTGCTGAAACGGTATTATAAATTTGCTGGTACGAATGGAAATAAAATTGTGTTATGAGGTCTCCAGAATATTAATTGTGGGACTGCCCCCCGAGACGCCACTGGAACTGATAATTATCTTCTCGTCAGTGCTGATTTACAAAAAATCGGCTCAATGATGTTCAAGAAATTAATAAAGAATCACTTTTTCTCCAAACTTTGACGTCCTGTACCTTAAAAACGAAGCAGTTGCACAACCATGTTTATATGAAATTAAAACCAGCTTTTCTATCGAGTGTTAAAGTCCTGCTACTAGAAAGTGGACCACCCTGTATATAGCGAACCTTGCTGAACGATTTAGATGGAATGCCATGAATGTTATGATGAATCAACGTTAGCTGCAAATACGTACCTAAACGATTACAAACAACGCATCACTCAATCATTTGTGTTTTGTGTACCTATCAGAATATCTTGGATGCCATTTCAAAGGCTGTATCTATGGGCAAATTAATCAGTCCAATTTACATTGTGGAAATGACAATGCTGAATGGACTAATGATAGTGAACCAATTTATGTAGAGGATGTATTATATGCTATATATACAAATAATAAATTTAATCTTTAATAAATGAAATAACATCATCTGCCGCGAGGGGTTGCTAGATCCCCTCAGTGGCGCCTCCTCAAAGTGGCGGATATGGGAACGCCTCCCAGATATGGGTGGCACCGGGGAAATCAAATACCCGGGGCGGACCAAAACTAGCACGGTGGAATAGCGTCTGCATCCAGAGGATCGGCTATTCCTCAGCAATTAGGACACGACGGATCTCCATGTGAGGAGCGGTACTCCGACAGCGTCTGACTCCATGTTAGGGGCGGCTGATAATACACCCGCAGGAAGCCACCCAACATCCGTAGGCTATCCGGTACGTGGCGACACCGCAGGGTATACCGAAGCCCAAGCATGTAATCCAGCCGGCAACCTTCGCAGGTGCATTCTCAGGAGGCAATTTGGACGGCTGCCTCCGGAAATGTCGTCTAGGGGGCCCTAAGGCCAACCACCTGACGGGCCCTATCTTCGGGTTCGACCACCCCGGAAGAAAAGCACCCACACCGAGCCGGTTTCGGAAGCCGGCATTGGGCAAGGTGGCGGTGCTTCGGATTGCCCTGTTGACGACCCCCGCAATGACATGGACCGTTTTAGGTGGACGACGGAGCTCAGGGATGACCTACTGAGCTGCTACGAGAGCAGTAGCCCGCGCCGTAGGGGATACATGTCCCGCATGTATGAGAGGTCCAGAGCATAGCACGCTTACCTCTCAGAATTTGCGAGATTATGTATCGTACCTCCGGAGGCAGGGATATGTTCGTGCTCCAGCTCAGCCTGCCCCTTCGGCGGACGGAAGGCCTGTTAACCAGGCTGAAAGTTCACCGGTAAGGCCCGCTGAGAGGGAAATCGACCAAGTCGTCTCACCTGGGGATTTCAGAGACCGAAGGGCCTTGCATAACAACGGAAGGTCCTTGAAGCTGGCAGATTTGAAGAGAGAGGATGAGGTTGTGGGTGAACGTCTATCGGAGGCCTCTGACATTTGGAGCATCAATTGCGAAATTTACGCTGCGGCTCTGAGGCTAGCTAGACAGGGGAGAGTGAGAGACTCTCCTGTTGAGAGAGCACAGAGACGGGTGCGCCAAATGGAAGCGAAAATCCAGTTGGCTCGCCAGGAAGCATCCCGTATCCAGTGTGTGATGGAATATAGAGCGGCTGGGAAGCCTTTTACGCGCCGAGTGCGCCAGATAGCCTACGGGTTGAGGCGCGACCATCATACACTCAGTCAAGCGGTACTGGTTGTTGTCAAGCAACACTGTCTTGACAGGATACGGATGCTAATCGCTGCTAAGCGATCGTTGGTGGCGCGGGCGAGAGGTCTGGAGCAGAACAGAATGTTCTACGAAAGACCTTCTCGCCTTTTCCAACAGCCGCCTCCAGCCATAGAGCAGCCGCCAACTGCTGATCGCGTGGAGGCCTTTTGGAGGGACATTTACGAACAACCCAAACCTCTCTCAGCAGACACTCCGGCCTTGGCGCAGTTCGAGTCCGTTTGTAGGAGGACTCCTAACTTGAATGTACTGCGTCACCCGATAAACACGGAAGAAATTCTTGACGCCTTACGAGGCGCAAAGAATTTCGCAGCTCCTGGCCCGGATGGCATAAACACCTACTGGTGGAAAAAATTCTCCAGTTGCCACCGGCATTTAGCTAGAGTTTTGAACTCGTGGCTAAATCAGGAGCAGCCAATTCCGGCTTGGTTTGTCGAGGGTCGAACCGTGCTTCTCCCGAAGACCGGAGATTTGTCTGATCCCAAAAACTACAAGCCAATAACATGTCTGAACGCGTGTTACAAGCTCTTCACCAGAATCTTGTACATGCGTATGCTTCAAGCTGTGAATCCTGTATTTCTCGACGTGTATGAACAGAGAGGGCCAAAGAAGGGAGTAGCTGACTGCAAGGAGAACCTGTTGATTGACCGATGTGTCACGCAGGACTCTGTGCAGTACAAGCGAAACCTTTCTATGGCCTGGATTGACTATCGCAAGGCATTCGACAGCACGTCTCATGACCTCATTGTGCGGCTGTTGGAATGTCTTTCGGTGGATAATCAGATAGTGGGATGCATCAAACAACTGATGCCACTCTGGAAGACCCGGTTCACCATAACATCAAGTGAAACTTGGGTTCAGACAGAGTTGGTGTCATTGAAAAGAGGTGTCTTCCAAGGAGACTCCTTGAGTCCCTTGCTCTTTTGCATCTCACTTTTGCCTCTGTCCATAGCGCTGAGAAATACTAAAGGATACAGCTGTGGCACGCCCAATAACCGGAGGCACAAGGTCACCCATCTGTTTTATATGGATGACCTAAAACTTTATGCCTCCGGCCAACGCGAACTACAACAATCGCTGAGGGTGGTGCAGGAGTACAGTCATGCTATCGGAATGGAGTTCGGGACAGACAAATGTGCATTGGTTCATCTCAAGAAAGGACGAAGCGGAGATAGTGGAGATGAGGAACAGCGCGTTGATGGGAGCATCTTGCGACAACTGCATGCCGGAGATACTTATACCTACCTTGGAGTGGTGCAGCGTCATGTCCAAGAGGCAGCATTGGTTAAAGAGTGTCTCCGCCGCAAGTATTCGCACCGACTCCGGCAGATCTGGTCGTCAAAACTGTCCGGCAAGAACAAAGTCGCTGCCACAAACATGATTGCGGTCCCATTGTTATTATACACCTTTGGTGCTATACACTGGAAAGTGAACGAGCTGAAGGAAATCGACACGAAGACCCGCAAAAGGATGAATATGGAGAAAAGCCTGCATCCTAAGTCCTCTGTCCCGCGAATATACCTCTCGCGGCACCTGGGAGGGCGTGGGCTATTGAGTTTGGAGCGTCTGCACAACAGAGTAGTACTGGCCACTGCCTGCTATGTAACGAACAGCACCGATCCCCTGATCCGCTTTGTGCGAGAGCACGAGGATGCGGGAAAGAGAGCCTTTCTTTTTAGCGTAGCGAAACGAGCAGCCGAGGAGCTCAGCCTCACACTCGACTTCAAGCGGAGGTGTCAGCAGTCCATTACGGAACTTGCTCCCGCAGAATTAAAATCCCACATTAAAACTGCCGAAGTCGACTTTCTCTTAAGACTTCATAAAGATAAGCCAATGCATGGAATCTTCTACAAACATCTAGAAGAGCATGGCTTGTCTGAGCAGTTGACCCTCTCTTTCCTAAGGTCTAGTGGGTTGAAGTCGGAGACTGAGGGCTTTATAATGGCTTGCCAAGACGGTGTCTTCAACACCTTGGTGTACCGTAAAAGGGCTATGGGTGTAGATGTACCCGACACCCATTGTAGAGCTTGCCGACAGGCGCCAGAGACGCTTATGCATCTCTTGTCGGCGTGTAAGACGTACGCTGGGACGGCTTACGTCCATCGGCACAACGCGGCTCTACGAGTGCTCTACTATCATTTAAGGCACTCATACGGTATCGATGAGGCACCGGTGCTGCCATACGCTCCAGGGGATATAGAGTCCGTTGTGGAGAACGAGAGATGCCGGATTTACTGGAATTACTCGTTCCCCACGCTCGAGCTTGTACAGGCAAACAAGCCCAACATAGTCCTTCTCGACCACCAACAGAAGACGATGTTCGTTATTGAGTTTTCGGCGCCTGCCGAGGTGAACATCGTCTCTAAGGAGTAGGAAAAGCGGACCAAATATCAGGAGTTGCTCGGACAACTTCGCAGGCTCTGGCCAGACTACACTGTAAGTCTGCTGGTTATGGTCATTGAATCCCTAGGTGGAATGAGGAATACGCTGATCTCTGCACTGCGCAAAATACCGGTCTGCCGTGCGGCGGCGCAGATCTTAGCCGCCAGAATGCAGAAGGCAGTCATCCTTGGGTCCCTTCGTCTACTTAGGGCGCACGATTCGCGGACCCAGTGATTGCTCACCTCACGGTGTGAGGAGTAGTCATTGGGTAATGGAACAGCAGCTCGGTGTGTCGGAGCCCGGGCTGCACTTTTTGTTTTTTGACATATAATGAAATAACATCATCTGAGAATAGGTTAAAATATATCTCTATTTACAAGAAATAAGCTGATTTTCATAATTATTGATAGCTGATGGCCAGAGATTCTTTTACATGGCGACGCCGGAACGAAATGAAAAAACCTATCCATAAAGACGGGATACTCGCAAATTGCTTCCTGTGATAACATTCCGGCGTCGCAAAAGTAAGGGGGATCACTTTCTTTATGTCGATCTATATTTTGGTGTATGCTTTATATTACATTGTCAAACATGTTTTTACGTCTCCTATAAAACTTTCTGAATGATGGTTACGTCATTCTGGAAAAAAATCTTGTACGCGTACAGAGCCGGACTGCCAAGCAGCACAGACCTACAAAGTTGGTACGGAAGTTATACATGGTGTCATAAGTTGAGACTTTTTTTCATAAAGCGGATAGTACTCGCCAAGTACGTGGCGGAAGCAAAATATCTGACTTAAGATTTGCTGACGATTCAACCCTTTTTGCTGCTTCTCAGGAAGAACTAGTAGCTCTATTGAACATTTTAGAACAACACAGTGCAGCATATGGTCTTGGCATTAACTGCAACAAGACCAAGGTTATGATCGTAGATAGAGAGCATGACAATCATGGAGAAATAAAGTCAATAGGCTGTTGTGAGGTAGCTCAAAGTTTTGTGTACCTCGGTTCTTTGATCGACAATTCAGGTAGATGTGAGAATGAGATTCGACGGCGCATTCGACAGGCACGGGTGGCCATGACAAAGTTTACTAAAATATGGCGTGACCATAACATCACTAAAGTTACCAAAATGTCACTGGTTCAGTCTCTTGTGTTCTCCATATTTTTGTATGCCTCGGAAACTTGGACTGTTAAAATGGCAGGTCGAGCTCGCATAGATGCTTTTGAAATGTGGACGTGGAGGAGAATGCTGAGAATTCCTTATATCGCCTTATACCGCCAAGAGACTATCCTCCATTCTGTCGATGAGAATACTTACATTCTTCGGACATATTCACAGAAGCGATAATATGGAGAAACTTGTAGTTCAGAGTCACGCCCCGAGTGGGCGGCGCCGTAGCCGTTCCCCTACACGCTGGGTGGATACGACGAAACAGTTGCTAGATATGAGTATGAAGAGCGCCCCTGAACTGACAGTAAATCGCGAACGATGGCGAGCTACAGTTCTCAAAACTATTGATAATATTCCGACATAATGCATTTCACGAGTTCACAACATGTCTGTTAAGACATTGTGACTATGATGATGACTCGCCAAAATGAGTGTTGTTTTCCCAGTAACATATAAACGAAATATTTAGAGAAAGCGAGATACTGACCATTAAAGAAATCCTCAATTCTAAGTCCATCCCTGGGCAATGGCTCACCATGTCATAATATCACAACAAACAAGGCAGCGCTAGCGGTGCCGATGCCGGTGAGAAAAACGGGCAGCTCATCATAGGTCGCATTGCTGGTGCTACTCTGCCGATCGGACTTTACAACAACAATGATGCACGCTTGTAACAATAATGAACTGGAGGACATGACTTTAATGTACGGTGAGTGTGGTCAAAATACCGCTGCGGCTTCGCGGGTGTATGCCGATCGTTTCCCTAACCGTACTTACCCTGCACTTCGTCGATTTGCCTCGCTTGAGCTAGAGACACAGGATGTCTGAATCCACATCATGGTGGACACGCTGGAAGACCTAGACAACATCGTATGGTCCAAATTGAAAAAGACATCGTAAATCGTACTTTTACCTGTGACACGCCTGCGCAAGACCGTACTTATAACTTTCGTAGCAACCAAATAGTGAGTACTGGCTTGATTTTTTTACCGTTTTGCTGCTGGTTCACCGTGCATTAGCTTTGCCGTTTCAAGAGCCGTTGCTTCTAAAGAGGAAAGTCCCAACTTTTAGAACACCCTGTATAGTAGACGTATCAGACTGATACCCAGTGATTCGCAGACGGCATTTTAACCAGCTTCATATTGATGCTAGGTATATTATTCATTACACATGCCGTAGGTGAAATGAGGAATCACTTTCCCCAGCGACACGACGATTCCTTAGGGTGTGAGCGGGAGCCCAAAAGCGCCAAAAAGTGGGTTCTATTATGTGACTTTAGCAAGTCTGCCATTTCAATATGTTGTAGTATATACCTTTTCTCATACAAAAACCCAAATGGCAGATACCTAGTCCGGTTCCTGATGTGTTCTATAAAATTTCAAAAGTTGAAAATTTTATGAAAAGTTACGGTACTTTAGCAAGGATGAGAATGATACATGTTATTCATATTATTATTATAAATGCAGTTTGTAAATGGCAGACACCTAGGTGGGTTCCCAACATACCGGCCCACGCTATAATGTCTCTCTGTCAGAAACAGTGCCAAAAATGGGTCCTAAAATGCTATCCTAGCAGTGTGCCGTTTTAATACATTGTAGTACATACATTTTACTTCCCACACCGATAGATGAGGGGAGTATTCTGATCGCGAAAATTTTCGATTTTGAGATAATACGCTTTTGGGCGTTTTATGATGTCTACATAACGAAAATCCACGTCACTCATTCCCGTCGGTCTGTCTGGCTGGCTGTCTGTCTGTCTGTCTGTGTGTCTGTCGGTTGGTCTGTCTGTCGGTCTGTCTGTTCGCGTTCTTCTACCCTCGTAATCTCAGCAACCGCTTCATGGATTGTGAGGAAATTTGGGTACCGATATGCTGTGAGGTCCTAGTAGGTAATGCTACTATAATTTTGAAAATCGGTGTAAGGGTGGCGGAGTAATTAGCAAAAAACGAAAAAAATTAAATATCCCTCAAACCTTGTTTTTAGGCATCTTAGGGGTTCCTGATCATTTTTTACTTTTTTTTGGGTAGGAGTGAAATTGGGGTGGTTAGAGGGTCGGGGGTTGTAAAACTCAAAAATTGTTCTATTCATAATTGGCTCTTTATTGACCTGTGAAAGAAAGACCTAGCGGCATAATGCCCTTTTTAGGTCCATCCGAACATTGCCTTGGTTATTACAGAAATCAAGGGACTTTGAATTTTCTGATGTATACATACGAGTGTTGCTTTAGATCGTTCTGAATTTAGTAACATAGAAACTGTGGAATATATTTTAATAAAATTTAGACAGTATTATTACCGTGGCGGCAAGGATGAAAAATCCGTATGGTTTTCAAAAATCGTGTCAGTAAAAATAGCTCAAACTTCGTTTTTAAGCAATTTGAAGGTTATTGATTGTTTCGTTTCGTCTAGTTGTCGTTTTAGTTCCTACGGAGAGATTTAAGAAACTATTTACTAGTTTATGTGTTGGATGCCTTTTGAGGACAGGCGGGCGATGATTTGATTGCAAGGGATCTCAGACTATAGCTTCATACAAAGGGAAAATAATAAAATGATATCACTGTTATGTGTGGGAAGTACTGAGTCAATCAACTTGACTCCATTTTTTTCTTATACAAAAACCTAATGGCCGACACCTATTTCGATTCCTACTGATTCTCAATTAGAAAAAAACTCATGTGTTGGTTAACTTAGGGACATTCACGACAACGAATTCGGCCTCTGTTCCAAATTTTGCCATGTATAAAGTAAATGAAACATTTTGCATTGCGCGTTTGTTTACAAAAAACTATTTTTTATAAGAGTGCGAGGTCGTAAGGCCAATCTGAGTACACCATTGAGATTAGCAGTAGTAAACCTTCAGATTTTCAATCAGGACAAAAATTCGTGTGTGGGTTAATTTGGTAACATTGATCACGAATTCGGCTTCTGTCTCAAATTTTGCCATGTCTAAAGTAGTGAGTAAGGTAAATGAAAAACTTTGCATTCCACGCAGATCTCCATGTCAACAAAAACATTTTTTTTTCGCAAGGGAAACCTGAGTACGTCACTGGATTCAGCGGTAAATATTCTATAAGGAAAAGTAGGAAATGATGAGGTAACATGCCAAAATTAGGGATGAAGGTTGGCATATTAAAATCGAAAAAATTCATAGGGTTGTGGAATTTTTTTTAAAAAGTTTTTTTTAATCTAATAATATTTTCTGAACTAACATTCACATTAAAAATAAATTAAAAAAACATTAAAAAACAGATTAATCGTACAAAAACTAAACCTGCATCTTAGTCATCCTAATTTCGTTTGGGAGCCATTTCCGAAACGCAATTCTATAATAGTCGGAATCATTTCTCTGAACTGAAACACTAAACCGATAAATGCCCTTTTGATTTATAAGCGCCGCGTGATGTGGGTATGGTTATCGGCAAAATATATATTTTCGAGGATATTTTTTCTATCCTGCACTGCAACTGACGGATGTCAGCTGAAAAGATATTTATAGTTCTCTTATGTAACAAAATACGTACTTTTTAGACTCGGAAAAATAGAGGGCTAATAGAATTTGTCTTTGGTACAGCTTAAGAGGCTTTCACAAGATGAGTCGGATGTAATCCTCGATTTCGCTTCAATCCAAAGCAACGAAGAACTGAAAGAGTGTATTGTGTATTTTCCAAGCCAAGGTACAGACGACATTGTAGTAGCGAATTTAGAAATCATGCATTGTATTTTACTTCCTACACCGATAGGTGAGGGGAGTATTAATTGTGATCGCGAAAATTTTCGATTTTGAGATAATATACTTTTTGGGCGTTTTATGATGCCTACATAACGAAAATCCACGTCACTCATTTCCGTCGGTCTGTCTGTCGGTCTGCGCATCGATATTTTGGGTTAGAGAGAGATAGATTATTATCTACATAGAATATGAGTATAGAGATAAGTAATATAGATCACAGCGCAAATCTAGCATTTTATGGGAGGTAAGCATTAAGGACAACATAAACTTTATGTTATCTTAAATGTTTACCTTCCTTTTACACCGCATAGGTTGAGTATTATTCCTTAATTCTACCCTACACTTTTTTCTACTCCGCCCCTGTCAGGGCGAATGAAACTATCACAAAATGGCGTCGCTGACTTGCTCTATACCTCCGTCAATCCACCACTATGCAGACAGCTGTTTAACGCTTATTAGCGATCATCAGTGCGCCATAGGTCGATTGACGGAAATAGAGAGCATCAACTCTCTCATGTCTACCAGACATGTGAAGCATGTTGTAGCAGGCGACAGAAAGGTCCTACCGGTGCGCCATCTGATACCCGGCTGGCTTTCATATGCAGCAGCATATAGAACCCGCGCTCTCTGTTGGCCAAGCGGACGCGCCGTGGCGTCCCACCAAGAAATCTACTGCTATTCAGCAGCGATTTCCTTGGTTTGCCGTTACCTTCTGGTACCAGATGGCGCACCAGCAGAACCTTTCTGTCGCCTGCTACAACATGCTTCACATGTCTGGTAGACATGAAAGAATTGATGCTCACTATTTCCGTTAATCGACCTATGGCGCACTGATGATCGCTAATAAGCGTAAAACAGCTGTCTGCGTACTGGTGGATTGACGGAGGTATAGAGCAACCTTCGTATATCGGCTTTCATATGCGGCAGCATATAGAACCCGCGCTCTCTGGTGGCCAAGCGGACGCGCCGTGGCGTCCCACTAAGAAATCTACTGCTGTTCAGCAGCGATTTGCTTGGTTTTCCGTTACCTTCGGGTACCAGATGGCGCACCAGCAGAACCTTTCTGTCGCCTGCTATAACATGCTTCACATGTCTGGTAGACATGAAAGAATTAATGCTCTCTATTTCTGTCAATCGACCTGTGGCGCACTGATGATCGCTAATAAGCGTGAAACAGCTGTCTGCGTACTGGTGGATTGACGGAGGTATAGAGCAACCCCTGTATATCGGCTTTCATATACAGCAGCATATAGAACGCGCGCTCCTTGGTGGCCAAGCGGACGCGCCGTGGCGTCCCACCAAGAAATCTACTGCTGTTCAGCAGCGATTTCCTTGGTTTGCCGTTACCTTCGGGTACCAGATGGCGCACCGGCAGAACCTCTCTGTCGCCTGCTACAGCTGATTGTTTGTTGAGCCGTGGTTCTACTCCCCATACCGATAGGTAAGGGGGGTATTATAATTGCAGTCGCTAGTAGGCTGTAAAAATTATCCAATTCTGTCGTACTCCAGCTTCTCTTTAACCTTAGACGTGTTACCGCCGTTGTTTCTGGTTAGAGTTGATTTGTTGTAGGGAATTTTTATAATCTTGTTTTTTTACTCTATTTCTGCTTGATCGTTTTGCTAAGTTAGTTGTTTTCTTCCATCTGAACAGTTTTTTGTTTATATTTCATGGCCTGCTAAGTTGCTTATAGGTAGGGAAATTGAAACACCGGTTTTACTGAAAATTTGAAATTAGATCAAAACTACCAGAGATTGATATTTACAACCGCATATCATTAGAAAGCTTATCTAATTGCACATTTGATCGTATAAAAAAATTATGCATCCCCATTTGAAAAAATCAAGTTACATTTGATTGAAGTTTCCTTAATTGACCTACCGATTTCTCCAAGTACAAATGTAATTCGAACCCGACCGTCTAACGTAAGCTGACACATTTCATGCTTAGTAACACGGCAAAGTCACAGCCCTCTAAGATTTATAATAGCTGCGCTATTCAATTTTTTTGACATCTACCTATACCCAAAATTGTGATTTGCACCTAAACGGTTCGCTTAAATTCCCATGTGTGATACATAAAGTCACAATAAAATGTACCCGGAAATCTAAATATGCAATAATATACAGGGTAATCCATTAAAAAAACATAACTTTGATATGTCACGCTTTCATTAGACACCCTGTAGAAAAGTCAATATTTTTAAAATGTAGTCCAAGTCGACCTACATCACAGAGTTAACATCTCTAGAGGGAGTTTAATTTGAATATTGGCCAGCCAACATCTATAGCGCTATTGCCACTCTTCTTCGTCTGCTTCCTGTTTCTTCAAGATCTGGCAGTTTCCGCAGTTTGAACACAAAGTATTTAACTGGGTATTTAACTATACATTCCAATATACTTGCAATGTAACTGATTTACGTGAATATAATTTGTATTGATTTAATGAAATCTCAAAAATGGTAAATTTCATAGCGGAATGTCGCAATAACTTCTAATATGTCGTAAATCTGGCAACCTACAATCGGCGTGCCCTTAAGCTGTCATGTGGCTGTCATTGTAGTTATGGTTATTGCGTGTGTCGAGATTTTTGTGATTTTAGTGCATATTTGACTGACTTTGTGACTATTTGTGGTGTGAATTAAATTATTTATGAACAATATTGTCATAATTGCATTATGAGACAACATAAAAAGTGCATAGTTTGCTGTAATAGCGACGAATCGGTCAACACTTCATATCATAGGGCTGTGTCATAGGTGAGTATAGGTTTTGTTTTAGTTTTCAGTAGCGTAATATATGGGGATAACTGGGAACAAAAGTAACTTCACTCCAGTTTGAGGAATAATAATCGTCGTTTAATGTATGTTTTGTGCACGCATTACATCCATGTCATTCAACATGAATTTTCCAAATTCCATTTTTTAAACTATTTGAGGACGTGAAATGCAAAAATTTATGCCACATTTACTTACAGAAAATCTATCTATGAGAATTTTATAGAACTGGATATTACCTAATGCAATTATTATATTTTATTGCTGAAGTAAAAACACGATGCAGCCATTCCAACAGGCTACTTTTCAGAACACTGTTAGATATGTTTTGAAAAACACTTCATGGTAATAATAAATTATTAACTGTTACAATGAAATTATAATAAGAGTAACTCTCTAAGTATAGCTAAATATTAATACAACTTATTGGTATCAGTTTGTAACATCACAGTAATAATTGAATCTATTAACTAATTAATATCCAATTTTAATATAAAGTCGCACGCCACTGGTAATGCCCTCAAGCTGTCAAAATTTCCGTTACATGTTGGCTGGTCAGCGACCTGTGTATTGTTTACACTCCCTCTATAGATGTTAACTCTGTGACCTATATACACTCGCAAAGTCGGTTTTTCGAAGAGTGGTATCGTTTGGTCACAAGAGTCCGAGGCGTTGAGCTTGACTCACCCTGTATGTTGCATTGATTTTGAGTATTCAGCCAAAATAACATTAGAGAAAGTACCAATCCCTGAGGTCTACCGTTACGACTACCGGTGGAAATTGCCTAACCCCTTCTAACAGGTTGTCGGTATGATTTTTTAGGTAGAGAGAGCTGTAACCACCCCGATCTGATGACCTACCTTCACCCGTGGTGACGCTACTTTATTCAAATGAGTCCTCGTGAATTCAGCGCTAAACCCTATCCGGATTTCCAGATATTGCTCGCCTGCAAAGCCTCGACAGAATTAATATTCACACCGAGAAAACACTAAATGGATTAAAAGGGACACCCTGCAAGAATTTTTATAATCCATTGCCATTTACTATAATTTCATATCTGATTCCCTATTACATATTGATGAATTTTGAAGTAATGATATCCCAGTTGAATATGTGTATCCATGGGCGGCGAAACTAGGTCAGTATATTTGGAATTTCTCGATTTTAGAACGCCGACTCTCGGCACTGATTTTAGGACAGTATCAATGTTCGTTGCTATAAGTCGACTGGTATTATCGTACAAGTCGACCAACTACAGACCTATAGCTCTGCTTTATGTAATCAGTAAAGTGACAGAGAGATGCGGCAACCAAGAGCTCATTAAATACCTAGAGCTCCATCACATAATCAACGACAGACAATATGGATTCCGACACCAAAGATCAACTGGAGATCTCCAGGCTTAGGTCACACATGTGTACAGCAAACTCATTCAGTCATTCGGCGAGGCTCACGTCGTTGCTCTCGATATTTCAAAGGCATTCGATCAACTGTGGCATGCAGCTCTCCTAAACAAGCTCCCGTCTTATGGGCTCCCTGTTAAGCTCTGCGGTTGGCTCGCAGACCTCCCCTCAGGTCGGAAAATCTCTGTCGTGGTAGACGGCTTTTCCTCTTCTTTCCATAGCATCAATGCCGGGGTTCCGCAGGGATCGGTATTGGCTCCGACATTGTTTCTGCTTCACATTAATGATCTACTCTCTAACACTACAAACCCAATCCACAGTTTTGCGGATGATAGTACGCTGCATGCATGCAGGCATTATGAGCAATAGACCGATCTCTGTGGTCGAGCTGGAACGCAGAAGACTGTGGCAGCTTCACTTTCAAAGGATCTCGATACCATTACTGCTTGGGGGCTTAAGAATATGGTTAAATTTAATGCCTCCAAGACCCAGTATTGTACGCTATCAAACAAGCCAACACCAGGTTCTAATGAACAACCAGACTCTGCCAAGGAGTCCCTCATTCAAGCTGTTAGGAGTCAACATTACAGAAAATCTGAGCTGGCTCGAACACGTCGCGTCAATTGCAAAAGCTGCTGGTAAAAAGCTTGGGTACCCATTTAGAGCCAGAAAGTATTTCTCACCATGTAACCTCCTCACGCTATATAAAGCCCAGATAAGACCTTGCCTGGAGTATTGCTCTCATGTCTGGGGAGCTGCTGCCCCTACTACCCTGTCTATACTAGATGCCGTCCAGAGAAGGGCAATTCGACTAATTGGCGATCCGGCCTTAACGCGTCACTTTCAGTCACTTTCTCACCGGCGTGTTGTTGGTGAAATCTCAGTCTTCTACCGATATTCCAACGGAATCTGCTTCTCTGAGCTATCCTCTATCATTCCGCCGCTCACTGCTCCTATCAGATGTACCCGTGCGACCGCTGTATCTCATCCTAAGAACGGTCGTTCTTCATACATCAAGAACTGAGCGGTACAACCGCACATTTATTCCCAGGGTGTCCAAGGCTTGGAATGGACTGCCAGAATATGTATTTATTGGGCCTGCGGGTATTGGCCCATTCAAATCTCGCGTTAACAAACTTCCCCTAACATAACCCTTTCACAGCAGCCGCGGTACTCTGGTATTTAGGCTCTGCCTGCGCGGTCTGCTCAGTTATAAAAAAATATAAGAGCTGTTTACATTTGTTGTGCTCCTGCCAAGTGCCGACACTTAGTGTCTGACCGAAACTACTTTTTACGGCCGAAACCATAACCGAATTTCGGCTTCCGTCTCAGTTTCAGCCGAAACCGAAACATCACTATAACGCCAGTCATTTTTTCGTGGGTATAAAAAGGAATAACATGCCATCAGTATTATCACACCTTATTTCAAATAAATTATTTGTACTTTCCAAAATAAGAGGTTCATCGTCATGGTCACAATGTCTTAACAGACATGTTGTAAACTCGTAAAATGCATTAAGTTGGAGCTAGAGTATTGCCGACACGAATATTATCAATAGTTTTGAGAACTGTATCTCGCCATCGTTCGCGATTCACTATCAGCTTAGTGGCGCTCTTGATACTCATATCTAGCAACTGTTTCGTCGTATCCACCCAGCGTGTAGGGGGACGGCCACGGTGCCGCCCACTCGGGGCATGACCCTGAACTACAAGTTTCTCCATATTATCGCTTCTGTGTATATGTCCGAAGAATGTAAGCATTCTCATCGACACAATGGAGGATAGTCTCTTTGGATTACCGAGCTCATCCAGTATGGAAACGTTAGTTCGATGGACGGTATAAGGAACTCTCCGCATTCTCCTCCATGTCCACATTTCAAAAGCATCTATGCGAGCTTGATCTGCCTTTTTAACAGTTCAAGTTTCAGCGGCATACAAAAAGGAGAACACAAAAGACTGAACCAGAGACATTTTTGTAGCTTTAGTAATGTTATGGTCACGTCATATTTTAGTAAGCTGTGTCATGGCCACACATGCCTGTTGAATACGCCGTCGAATCTCATTTTCACAGCTACCCGAATTGTCGATCAAAGAACCGAGGTACACAAAACTTTGAACTACTTCACAACGGCCTATTTACTTTATTTCTCGATGATTATCATACTCTCTGTCTACGATCATAGCCTTGCTGTTATTGTAGTTAATACCAAGACCATACGCTGCACTATGTTGTTTTAAGATGTTTAATATAGCTACTAGTTCTTCCTGAGAAGCTGCAATAAGGGTTGTATCGTCAGCAAATCTTAAGTTGGATATTTTGCTTCCGCCAATAGTTACAGCGCCATTCCAGTTGTCTAATACCTGTCTCATCACAAATTCGGAATAAATGTTAAACAACATCAGAGATAATACACATCCCTGACGAACTCCTTTTCAGGTTGCAGTTTGACTAGATAGGTAACTATCAATTCTTACACGAGCCGAATTAGACTCGTAGAGTTGCTGTATGAGAAACACTAGGTGATAAGGAACTCCCATAGAGTTGAGGATATCCCCACAGTTTAGGCCAGTTTACGTTATCAAACGCCTCAGAATAGTCCACAAAGCAGATAAAAACTGTAAAATAATGCTCTCTGGCTTTTTCAATAATTTGTCTTAAGTTTAAGATCTGTTCACGCGCACCGCGTCCTTTCACGAAACCTGCCTGCGCCTGAGAAATTTGCCAGCCAATAAAACCCTCCGAACGAGATTGTAAGAGGTTATTCTGAAAATATTAACTATTTTATTTTTATATCATATCTTCTATCTTAAGAACTAAATGACTTTCTAAACTTTGGTTATTGTTCATGACACTCTTATCAATTATCTGCCTTAAAATTAAGTTTCAGAAGTACCTACGTACTAAATACAACAACTAAATATTTTTGAAAGTAAGGAGTTTTCTCTGAACTTAAGATACTGTCATGAGCTTCACTGAGCTACAACTGTTTTTGATTATCAGTGTTCATAATTGAATAATCTAATATTGTAAGCGAGAAACAATAATTTATTAACCTTCTCGCTCAACAAACTGCTTCTTCCGTCTGAATAAATTTGACTAGAAGCACTACGGTAAGGCCGACATGAATTTTAGAGGAACCTTTCTCAAAGACAGAAATGGACTAGATTCCAGTAAGAATAAATGTTTGCCTTTTTTTGCAACCTTGGCTCTGACAAAGTGTACGGAATACATATAAGTTGAATCACTCCGCACAAATATCAAAACGGCCTGCCCCTTGCTCCGTCTCCCCGGTACACCGGTAGCAGTGTACCAACTGCAGCCGAGAGATACGGGGCGGCGCAAAGTAGAGGTTGAACGTGTTTAACGCGAAGTGTATACAGTGTCTCAAAAATATCGGATTTTGTTATCTCGGATTTGTTTGCAGGAAATGGATAACATTTTTATAAGTTTGATTTAATCAATTAAATTTATTAACGGATGGAAAATGACAATCAGATCCATCCTTATTTTGTGGTAAACCTTGAAATGTAAAGGATATAAATACAGGGTGTTTCACGACGATTAAGACAAGCAATATGTGGTAAAATTAGAATATAAACTTCTGGGTGGCCGAAGAATCAAAATAAGTGTTGATAGAGAATAGGGTCTCCCCTATTAGTAGTAGTAGTAGTAGTAGTAGTAGTAGTAGAGAAGTATAATTTTGAGGATGTAAGTTAGAGCAGATGTTGTGTCTTTTTTTGTCATTGTACTGTCCAACGAGGTATTTGCTTTTAGTCACGTGACATTCGATTAAAAATTATTAATGGGACACCCTATACTTTGTGCCTTTCTGTGTTCCTCCCGATAAAACAATTCCAACAAACTAGCACACTTGGGGTATAAAGTGATTAATTCAAGACCTACAGGTACTTAAACGATTAAATCACGCTAAAAGCGTATAGTGAGAGAAAATATTCATTCAGTGGTCTTACCATACCGCCCAGGGACATCCTAAATTATATTTTATAGCTCGGAAACATTTTTATTGATAACTTCAACAATTTAGTTTCTACAGTAGCAATTGGAATGACACTGAAAAGCAAAATGAAAAAATAATTCATTCACATCCAAGTAAAGTATTTCCACATGAGTATCTTTTAAAATTGTACATATACGAGTTCGTATATACCATACCATAAATTTTATAAGCTGTGGTCTCAACAATAAGCCAAATAATAAAAACATTAAGGTAAAAATACTTCAGCACCTTTGAACTAATTTTTACTTATCTACGAAATAGCTACAATATGTGAAATCATTTGAAATTCATTAGTAATAGTTTTGCTAGGTTTGATTTTTGATATCCATTTATGTAACTTAGTATATTAGCAAAATAAACGTTATATTTGTATTTGTATGTCTAAATCGGCTGTCAATACCTAGTATTTCAATGACCCTCGTATATACGTAAAAGCCAGGCGACAGCAAGTCCCCGCTAAAAGACCCTCGTACTTGGGCAAAAACCAACGCAAAAACTAACTGGCGCGTGCGGCCGCGGCATTGCTTTGATGTGAGATCTTCAAAGTGCCGACGGAGAGTGATCCAACTTTATGTATTCCGTAAACTTTGGCTCTGATAAGTAGGCTTCTCAACTAGTGATAAGGTATTACCATCATCTGCACAGCAAAATGACACTTCGTCGCTTGCAGATCAGAGCTCCGAGAGCGTCCGATCGCAGCACGAAATCAAACGACTTCAGTTTCGGTTTCGGCGGTAGTTTCGACTGGATTGTAAATCATCTTAATGATCATTTTGCTAATATTGGTGCTAATATTGTTAATGACTTAAAAAATGAAATAGCTATTGTTAGACCTAATGGTATAGAAAGGTGCGAGGAAATTGTAAATAGTAGTGAGATGAATATTCAGCCAGCGGATGAAAATGAGGTTAAGGAAGTCATACTGGATATAAAGGAAAACTCAGCACCAGGCTGCGATGGAATTACATTTAGAGATATGTCTAATTTAAATGACAAGTTATTAAACATTTTAACCATGTTAATAAATAATGTTATTGCTACAGCCATATAAAAAGCATGTTGCCGGCATTTTTTTGTGAAATACGCGCAAAGCGCTTAATAGCACACAAGCAATACTTATTTAGGCACCCCGGTAGATCCGACCGATTGTATCCCGTGCACCGTGTCGCGTGTTAGGTGGTGTTAGGTGGACTGACCCTGTAAACCACAGCTGTAAGCGTTAGGCTACTGCTCGAGATCAGCGGGCGCCAGAATCCGCCAGCTCGCGTAGTATCCGAGAGCAGCGTTCACACACTCTAAGAAAGAATATTTGATGAGAAAATTATAGAAAATTGGTGTCAAGAATAACATATTTTTGATTTATATACTTATTTTAAAGAAATATGCTCCGAAAGAAAATATAATTTTCTTTGCAACCAAGGCTATAATAATTTAATAACAAATATTTCATAATTTTATATCAAGATTATCATTTTTTCCAGCGGTGTCCAGTTCATCAAAAATACAGACAACTTGCAAATGCGAACCTGCATTTACAATATGATAATCTTGCTTTGAAAATGAACACTATTTTACAAGCACACTCTATATTTGTATCAAGTAAATCATTTATTTGACGTCTACCAACGTCGGAGTGCGCAGGCGCGCAGCGTGTCACGGGTCGACTCTAACCTCTCCACCCTCTCAACTCAACAGCATGTTGCCCGTCCGCGTCCGCGCCGCCATTATCGGTTTTCGGATTGTCGCATTCGCCGCCGTCTTTAGCACCGTAGCGTAATACCTGCATCCTGGATCCTGCATACATAATACTATAATAGTATCTAGTCAAACTGTTAAATAAATTGCCATTGCCACGTGATACCCGTGATACCACCGTCAACCATCAGTTAACGAATCTGCTGGTAGTGCTGGTCCACCGCCATTTGAGTCGCGTCCCAGTTCCCATCAGCTTCCTTATCACTGGATCTATCCAAGCATGAATGAGCTATTAAAAAAATTGGGATGCGAAGACCTGACTCAGGTGTTCCTAGATAAGTACTAAGTATATTGAACGTGATTTAAGAAATTTTGCAGAACTATTTCTCCAGAAAAATCTACATGTTCAAAGAAGAGTTTGAATGCTCAAAGTAATACTATTAGATTCCTCATCCAAGAATATCACAATTTTAGAATAAAGTTGAGCTACTTGCGTCAAGTTTATGAAATGCTCCCAGTTAAGATTATGAAATGCTTCAGTCAACATTATAAAATACTTCGGTCAAGATTACCATATGCTTGATTTAAGATTTTGGTATTCTTACTATCAAGAATTTCCCAGTTTTGGTTTCTCAATCTAACCCTTATATGGTCAAAGATATCGTATTCTCACTTTAAGATAAGCATAACTTTGCGCGTATAAGAAGTTATGGTATACTTGAATTAAAGCATCTGTGCTCCATCTAAGAAATTATTTTTATGTGTGATTTGGAAAGGCAACATTGGGGGCGGAGCTTAGAGTGACCCTACTTGTCTTTGTTAATATACGGTGACTACGTCCAAAACCTCAAAGTCCTTTTGGTGTACCGACCGTTTTTGGGACAACAGAAACACGCGCTGCGGCATTTGTTCGTGCGCATTCGCTTCAACGTCTACACGCAACTGCAACGCGCAAGAATGGATTGCGTCGCTTGGCGTGGAGTGGCGCCGTAGGTGTGAATGCACCTTTAGACTCTGTCGGATCTACGCGCTTTGCAATCTAATGTTACAGCGAGCAATACCTTGCTGCCCTGCTCATTTCACGGCCATATTTTAATCATATATGGTTATAGAGCCGGCCTATGTTCAAAAGCATACATATATGGATGTCTCATAAACATAGATTAAAATGGAGAAAGAGATTTATAGGTGCGATGCAAATAAAAGGGCGTCAGCTCTGTTACCCTGAATTAAATGCATTTATTCAGAGAATGTATGCAGCATTAGTTGCTCAGGAGATAAATTTTATAATTTTATATGAAATATGAGCCAAGCGGATAAGCTCTGAATATCTGATACATAAAAAACTGCAGGAAAAAATGGTATACGTATGAAGCGTAAATGTTTGCAAGTTTTAGAATTATACTAATTTAAATAATTGCATCTTCAAGATTTAATCACATTGTTGGGCTGCTGTTATCGTGAAGCAGCACCGTTTGTTTATTAAATGTTGACTCCGTGTGGTTAAAGAGTTTTAAACTTGGTTTATTCGATTCATAATGTGTACATGTAGATACGAATATCAAATACAATTCTGATATAAACGAAAAGTCTGTTAATTTCGTGATGGCGTCGAATAGCAATAGCGTGCGTCGTTCTTCTTCTTCTTTTTTGCCAGCGTTAACGCGCCGGCGTCGCGTTGAGCTGCGCCTGCGTCAGGTGGGTGGGTGTGACAGATGACTGTGGAACCACATCGCCCTGAGCATGGGCGTCGCATTGGGACGTAACACACCGGCGGCCTTGAAACGTTGTGGTAGGCGTTTCAACTTCATCATCCCTTCGAACCGGACAATTGTCGATTGGAAGAATTGCCAGCTTCTGCACTGCTCGTCTAACTTCACCTCGTGCTGTCAGAATGGTTGCTGTTCTGACTAGTCCATCGTCACTTGTATGGAGTTTGATTATGCGACCCCGTCGCCAATACAGTGGAGGGGTATCTGCTTCGATTAAGAGGACCAGAGCTCCTGGTTGAATACTAGATGGCGTGGTCCACTTGGTTCTAGCTTGCAGTTGATGGAGATAATCAGATGAGCATCTTGCCTAAAATTTTTGTAAATCTTGCTGGAGGCTCTCGTATTGTGAAAGTCGATTAGCTGGAGTCTCTGTGAAGTCCGGTTGGGATATGGCAAATAAAGGTTCGTGGACGATAAAATGCGCGGGAGTTAATGTGGATAAGTCCTGAGGATCTTCCGACAGAGGGGTAAGTGGGCGCGAGTTCAGGACTGCTTCTACTTGTGCAAATAGTGTGGAAAGTTGTTCAAAAGTTAAGACCTTAGAATTAAGGATTCGATTCAGGTGAAATTTTGCCCTTTTTACCGCAGCTTCCCATAAACCGCCGCGGTGGGGAGAGCGAGGAGGAATGAATCGCCACTCAGTGTTGTTTGATAGCAGAAACTTAGTAATAGAGGGATTCTGCACACTTCCAACGAGTGATTCATACATCTGTTTCAATTTATTGTGTGAACCAACAAAATTAGTTCCGTTGTCACTATACAGTAGTCTGGAAAAGCCACGACGAGATACAAACCGATGTAGGCAGTTCAAGAATGAATCTGTTGTGAGATCGACTACTGCCTCTAGGTGGACCGCCTTTGTTGAAAAACAGACAAAGATGCAAAGATATGCCTTGATAATAGTTCTGTTACGTAGGTGTCCATCTTTGCTGCTAAAAGGCCCAGCAAAATCAACACCGGAAATACTGAATGGCCTACTTTGGCTTACACGTTCCTTGGGTAAGCTTGCCATTTTCTGTATGACGCTGGACGGATTTATTCGGAAGCAAGTTACGCATTTGCTTAAGACGCGTTTGATGGTGGTTTTACCACCAAGTGGCCAGAATTTTTGTCGTAGCGAGTTCAAAATCGATTGTGTTCCACCATGTAACTGTCGATGATGTTCTTGTCGAACTAAAAGTGTTGTCAAATGACCCTTGGCACTTAAAATCAATGGATGCTGTGCATCATAGTGTAGATCCGAATTTTGTAATCGCCCTCCAACACGTAGACAGCCATGAGAATCAAGAAATGGATCAAGTTTCCGTAATTGAGATTTCTTTGGTAGTTCGCGCTTATTTGTTAAGAAATTTATGTCATCTAGAAAATCTTGATGTTGCGAAATTCTAACTAAGACAATAAGAGCTGAATTGAACTCTTGAGTTGAGATAGGACCAACCTTACGTTCCGATTTATTCGAGGCATTGTCTATGAAGCGCAAACAGTATGCTACGACCTTTTGTAATTTATATACTGTAGAATATCTTGTGAGTATGGTTGCATCACTGTACTGACTCACAAGCGCAATTTCAGCCTTACGTTTTTCTGGGATCAGTTCTGGTTGACAAGTTGATATCGGCCATAACTGACAATCTTGGATTAGCCATGGCGGACCGTGCCACCAGAGTGTGGCAGCATATAACTTGCTGATTTCAACGCCACGGGATACGAGATCTGCTGGATTATCTTGTGATGATACATGTCTCCAGTCTTTTATGTCCGTCAACCGTTGAATTTCTGCTACGCGGTTTGAAACAAACACCTTCCAGGTTGTTGGAGGAGCCGCTATCCATGACAAGACAATCGTGCTATCTGTCCAGTAAACAATCCGAGAGATTGTTACCTTGAGAGCGCCCTTTACCCGATCAACCAGTTGTGCCATCAATACTGCACCACTCCAACCTTGGGAGAGTGATCGTTTTTAGGGGCGCCACCCTGGATTTGGAGCATAACAAGCTGACTGTTACTCCGTGAGGTGAGATGGTTCGTAAGTATATACAGGCCCCATATGCTTGTTGGGATGCATCGCAGAAAGCATGCAATTCCACGTTATATGAATTTGGAGCGATGACTTGACGTGGTAACTTAAACGCGTTCAATTCGTCTAAATTTCGTGTAAACTCATGCCACAGCTTAGCAACTGACTGTGGTATAGGGGAATCCCATCCGCACTGCGACTTCCATAACTCTTGGATTAATATTTTGGCCTTTATCGTGATAGGACTGATTGTACCCAACGGATCAAATATTGTTGAGACCGCTGACAATATTGTGCGTTTTGTAACTCGAAGTAGGTTAAATGCGTCAGGATTAACTGAATCGACTAGAGTATCCGTTTTGGCACACCAATGAACACCTAATGTTTTCCGAGTTTCCCCATCTGTGACATTGTAACTTGACAGATTTGACTTATCTGCCTGATCAAGGACTTCGGGCTCGTTAGACAGCCATTTGCGTAATGGGAACCCATATTCGTTTAGCAATTGTGTTAGCTCACGTTTTACGCTCTTAGCATTTTCGATGGTGTCTGATCCGCTGATCAGATCATCAACGTAGAAATCCGATAAAATGGTTTCACTTGCATTAGGATGCGAATCGCGGGTTTCGTGTGCTACTTGTTGTAAGCACCGGACAGCTAAAAAGGGAGCCGATGATGTCCCATATGTCACCGTGTTCAACCGAAAATGTCCGATTTCGTCAGCTGGACTACTTCGCCAAAGAATACGCTGTAAATCACGCTGCTTATTTTCGACTGCCACCTGCCGGTACATCTTTTCAATATCCGCTACGACAGCTACATTGTGAATCCTGAACCGTATCAAAATATCAAATAAATCGTCTTGCAACTTCGAACCAACTAGTAATGTGTCATTTAATGATAAACCCGTTTCTGACGCACTAGAACCATCAAACACTACTCTTAATTTTGTGGTCGTACTGGACGAATTAAGTACTCCGTGATGTGGGAGGTAGAAAATCGTGTTAGCACTTTGAGTGATAATTTCAGATTCAGGAACTCGCGTCATGTGCCCTAACCTTTCATATTCCTCCATGAATGAGACGTATTGAATTTTGAACTCCGAGTTTTTCGCGAATTTGCGCTCTACCGCGTGGAATCTTTTCATCGCATTATCGAGATTGTTACCCAGTGCTATGACATTATTTTTGACTGGCAATTTTACCACAAAGTGTCCACTATCGTTTCTCCGCGTAGACTCCGTGAAAATTTGTTCACATTCTTTTTCTTCAACCGATTGAGGTTTTATTGCGGGTACCTCTTCAATTGCCCAAAACCTTTCAATCTGGTTTTCGAGTCGCGTGGTAAGCGCAAGGTTACAGTTTACGTGAGTATTTGTGAATGGGATAGATACTGGACCAGATATTATCCAACCAAAAACTGTTTGTTGCAGTATAGGCTGATCTGTACCAAGTTTAATGCGCTCCGCACCAAGTAACTCGAAGAACACGTTTGCACCAATTAACATGTCTATCGCCGAGGATGTGCTAAAATCTGGATCTGCAAGACTTAGATCTGCCGGTAACTGGAGACGTGATTTAATAAATGAGGCACTCGGCATGTTACTTGTAATTTTATCCAACACAAGAAACGTTAGTTTTACCGAGTAATCGCTGTGCCTTGACTTGACCGTGGTTAGCACCTTTTTGGTTACGCTTGTGGACGTCGCACCTACGCGCATGACTGGTACGCCACTGCCAATTGATGTCAACTTTAATTTTTCGGCTAATTTACGCGTCATGAAGTTAGGTTGTGAGCCACTATCTAGGAGTACTCTACATTCGTGCCATCTATTTGTCGTGTCTTGAACTAGAATAATTGCTGTGGCCAACAATATGTGAGCGTTACTCTCCTTTTCGTTGGAATGATGTACCGCTAACCCGAACTCATCAGATTCTATCCCACCGGCGGCCGTGACTAAGCCACTGGTAACGTTCTGGATCGAATTGAGTCCCGCGCCGGTGCGTGTGCCTGCGTTGTCGGTAACGCTGGCCGTGCCGCTGCCGCGAGTGCCGCGCGCCGCGCTTTCGTCGCTACCGCTACCGCCCGCGTCCGCGTGGAGCATGGAATTATGTTTTGCACCGCATGTTCTGCAACCCTGTGAACGACAATCTGTACCTGTATGTCCTTTTCGCAAACAATTTACGCACAACTCTAATTTCATTATTTCTTTCATTCGATCCGAAACTGGCATTGCCTGTAGCTTTTTACAGAAATACACGGGATGCGAGTCGCTGCAACAGTGACATGAAATTTGAAATTTAACGTGTCCCGCGAATGGCTTTCCGTGTACTGATTTCTTTGTATGCGCAGTGACTTGCGTGTTTATGGCGGGTTTTTCAAATTTAAATTCATGGGCCGTTGATTCTAATAACATACATCTATTATTTAAGAAATCCGTGAATTGTCTACGGAGGGAGACTTTAATTTATTATTAATTATGTACTCTTGCCACGCCGCGTCTGATCTTGAATCAAGTTTTTTGGTCATTAAATAAATCAATAGAGAGCCCCATTGTCCCACAGGTTCACCGAGGGACTTTAGTGATCTCACATGTTTTTGAAACGCTGTGTTGAATTTTCTTAATGAATTGGTGTCTTTGGTTACCGACGACAACCCACATAACTCTGCAATATACGTTGTCTTTATAATAGCGCTATTTTCATATCTCGATCTGAGCAGCCCCCAGGCTACTGGATAGTTTTCATGTGTTACCTCCATATTGTCTATAGTAGCTAAAGCTTCCCCTTTAAGACTACTAATTAAATAATAAAATTTTCGTACATTGTCCATTGACCTATCATTGTCCACCAAGGTCGAGAACATTTGCCGAAACTGGGTCCATTTAGAACAATCCCCGTAAAATTTTGGCAAATCAATTGTTGGGAATTTTACATTTGAGCTTGATGGATACGGACCTGGATATGAACCGCCATTTTGAGAATTCAGATTATTGAGAATTTGGAATTGCTTTTCCTCTTTTTTCTTTAATAATATTCTGGCTCGATCTACTGCCGCGTAATATTTTTCTTCAAACGCTACCCTAACATCCGATTCAAGCTGAGATTCATCAATATACTCTACAGTGTCTTGAATTTCATTAAAAGTGCGAAGAAGCCCAGCAGCTTGATCTAATCGAGCATCAAGTTGCCCCGCTGTGTTAGTATTTCCTTCAAACTGATCAAGATACTGAATGAATCTATCTAGATTACCCTCCGTTTGACGCCGTTTCAACAAAAGCTGCCGAAGTTCAGCCTCTGCTACAAATTCTTCGTTATCCGACATTTTTTTTGTTTTGAATCACTCCGCGAAATAGAATTCAACTCCTACACATGCACTAAACGAAATTTGCACAATTTGCTACAAGTAGAAGCATGGATTGATTATAGGACAGCAAAAAAGGAACGGACTTACTTCTTCTTCCGTTGACTTCTCCTCTTGCCTGGCTCAAATTTGGGGCGAAGGACCACTTTGTTGGGCTGCTGTTATCGTGAAGCAGCACCGTTTGTTTATTCAATGTTGACTCCGTGTGGTTAAAGAGTTTTAAACTTGGTTTATTCGATTCATAATGTGTACATGTAGATACGAATATCAAATACAATTCTGATATAAACGAAAAGTCTGTTAATTTCGTGATGGCGTCGAATAGCAATAGCGTGCGTCGTTCTTCTTCTTCTTTTTTGCCAGCGTTAACGCGCCGGCGTCGCGTTGATCTGCGCCTGCGTCAGGTGGGTGGGTGTGACAGATGACTGTGGAACCACATCGCCCTGAGCATGGGCGTCGCATTGGGACGTAACACACCGGCGGCCTTGAAACGTTGTGGTAGGCGTTTCAACTTCATCATCCCTTCGAACCGGACAATTGTCGATTGGAAGAATTGCCAGCTTCTGCACTGCTCGTCTAACTTCACCTCGTGCTGTCAGAATGGTTGCTGTTCTGACTAGTCCATCGTCACTTGTATGGAGTTTGATTATGCGACCCCGTCGCCAATACAGTGGAGGGGTATCTGCTTCGATTAAGAGGACCAGAGCTCCTGGTTGAATACTAGATGGCGTGGTCCACTTGGTTCTAGCTTGCAGTTGATGGAGATAATCAGATGAGCATCTTGCCCAAAATTTTTGTAAATCTTGCTGGAGGCTCTCGTATTGTGAAAGTCGATTAGCTGGAGTCTCTGTGAAGTCCGGTTGGGATATGGCAAATAAAGGTTCGTGGACGAGAAAATGCGCGGGAGTTAATGTGGATAAGTCCTGAGGATCTTCCGACAGAGGGGTAAGTGGGCGCGAGTTCAGGACTGCTTCTACTTGTGCAAATAGTGACGTAACACACATAGTAACAAAAACTATAGAAAACCCCATAATGCCGGCACTTCACTTGGCGTAGCGTGTTGGTGTATTGGTTTGATTTGCCAAAAAACGACTATGCATGGAAAACACATAATATATATCTAAGATCTAAGGTCTAAGATCCTATACAGGGTTATTCACGTTATTCGACACAGAGCATTATGGTTAAGGTATTTGATAAAAAAGAAAATGATAATTTCAAATGGATAGAGACCCATAAAGGCTACATTATAAAAATATTTTCATGTTATGTGTCCCAAGAACACGAAATGTATCAAAGTTATGTTTTTTTAAATGAAATACCCCATATATTATTGCATATTCAGATTCCTTGGTGAATTCTAGTGTGACTCTATGTATCATACATGGGACTTAAAGCGAACCGTTTAGGTGTTTGTTGTGAGTAATTTTTATAATCTTGCTCCTTTAGTCTAGTTCGTGTATATTTTTCTGCTAAGTAAGTTGTTTTCTTCCACCTGAACAGGTTTTTGTTTATATTACATGGCCTGCTACGTTGCTTATAGGTAGGAAAATTGAAAAGCGCCGATCTGTTTGAAAATTTAAAATTAATTGAAAACTACCAGAGATTGATATTCACAACCTTAAATCATTAGAAAGGTTATCAAATTCTACGTTTAACCGTAAACAAAAATTAGGCATCCTCATTTGAAAAAATCAAGTTACCGCTGATAGAAATTTCCTTAATTAATCGACCGATTTCTCCAAACATAAACGTAATTTTGACAGTCTCGTCAAAGCTGACGCATTTTATGCTTAGTAATACGGCAAGGTTACAGCCTTCCAAATTTAATAATCGCTGCGATATTCAATTTTTTCCTGATATCTACTTATACCGAAAATGGTGATTTACACCTAAACGGTTCGCTTTAAGTCCCATATATGATACATAAAGTCACACTATAATTCAGCAGGGAATCCGAATATGCAATAATATACGTGGTGTTCCATTAAAAAATATATAACTTTGATACATTTCGTGTTCTTGGGACACCCTGTATAACATGAAAATATTTTTAAAATGTAGCCTTTACGGGTCTCTATCCATACGAAATTATTATTTTCTTTTTTATCAAATACTTTAGCCATAATGCTCCGTGTCGAATAACGTGAATAACCCTGTATATAAGGTCAACCTCCACCAATAGTTTACTGAATGAAAATCATATTTTATCAATTAAAATATGTTTACGAACTTTCACCAACAGGGTTGCCTAAAATAAAATCGTCAAGGCTATATTTCATTTAAATAATAAAAAATATCTCTTTGTAGAGGATCTCCAGTAAACTCGGTCTTGCCTAATCTGCTTGTCGAATGAAAATTATATTTTATCAACTGAAATGTTTCTAAACACTCATTAACAGGGTTTCCTAAAATGTTCATAGCTATATTCAAGAATTATACAACAATTTTTTTTTAAATTCGCTGTATAGGATTCCAAATAAAATCGACCTTCACTGATCTGATTACCGAATAAAAATCATATTTTATCAACAAAATATGTTTCTTGCTTGACACACACAAAAAATAAAAATATGTTCATAGTTATATTTAATTTCAGTTATCAAACATATTTTCAAAAATTTACTGTTGAGGATCCCAAGTGAAATCGACTTTCAGTGATCTGCTTACCGAATAAAAATTATATTTTATTAATTAAAATACGATTCTAAACACCCACCAATTGGTTTACCTAAAAAAAATTATAGCTATGTGTAATTTAAATTATAAAAATAGTATTTCAAAAGAATTCACTGCAGAGGATTCCAAGTAAAATCGACCTTCGCTGATCTGATTACCGATTAAAAATTATGTTTTGACAAAAATTGCTACAATGAGTTAGACCATTGGGTAGCAGTAACCTGCAGCTGCCCTCTTGATGGCGTATGCAGTTATGACGTGTGTTTCTCAATTTTGACACGTAAAGGATCTCACAAAGTGGCCCATCTAAAGATAGGCTACCTGCCAGGACATTTCTAAAAAATCACTAAAAATGAGATAATTAGGGAAAGCATATTTGTGATATTTGCCCGAATACATCAAATATTTGGGCAAATACTGCGAAGCCTCTACACGCACATGCTACGCCAAGTCTAGTGTCGGCATTACACTTAACCAATGACGTTGGCAACAAGTGATAAAATTGCAGGTATTTGTGATAACAGCTCGGATACAAACAGAAATTAGATACACATCTTACAGTTCATCAAAGGGATGAAAGATTTGACACAAATACTAATACAGCTTGTATACTATATCTGTGATGCAGTAGTGAGGTGAATAATGGATTGAGTATAAAAGATTTGAATTATTCTCAAAGTACGGATAATGAATATTGTTTATATGTTTTTGGTACTGAATTATAAATAATAGCAACATTATACGAGGGTTGCTCTATATCTCCGTCAATCCACCAGTACGCAGACAGTTGTTTCACGCTTATTAGCGATCATCAGTACGCCATAGGTCGATTGACGGAAATAGAGAGCATAAGATTTTTCATGTCTACCAGACTTGTGAAGCATGTGAGAGCAGGCGACAGAACGGAACCTCTCTGTCGCCTGCTCTAATAGTAACATTATATGAAAAACTTCCTTTGAGTAATGTCGCAGTGTTTTGTGGTATCCTAACAATGTTCCTGAGAGTTATGTAACATATAATATCTACAAGCACGTTACACCTGGAAGGCGTGGACTATTGAGTTTGGAGCGTTTGCACAACAAAGTCGTGCTGATCGCTGCCTACTGTGTTACAAGAATAATCGACCCTCTGATCCGCTTTGTGAGAGAGCGCGAGTATGCGTGTAAAAGGGGCCTTCCTTTTTCAGACCTGCAACACTCAGCCTCACACTTTACTTTACGCCGAAGTGTGCGCAGTCCGTTACAGAACTTGCTATGGCACAATTAAAAACCCAGATTACAGCTGCTGAAGTCCAATTGCTTTTAAGACTTCAAAAAGATAACCCAATGCAATTAATCTTCTATAAACAGCTAGAAGAGTATGGTTTGTCTGAGCAGTTGACCTCCTCTCTCCTACGGTCTAGTGGGTTGAAGTCGGAGGCTGAAAGCTCTATAATGACTTGCCAAGATGGTATCTCATGGGCATGAATATGCTCGATATCTATTGTAGAGCCTGCATACAAGCGCCAGAGACCCTTACGCATCTCCTGTCGGCGTGTAAGGCGTACACTGGCACTGCCTACGTCCATTGGTACAACACGGCTCTACGAGTTCTATACTACCATTTAATTGACTCATATGGCATCGATGAGACACCAGAGCTGCCATACGCTCCAGTGATGGAGAACGAGAAATGCCGAACTTAATGGAACTACTCGTTCTTCACGCTCGAGCACTCGAGCTTATACATATCGAATGGACTAGTATCACGAGGTTAAGAACAATGATTTAACTGTTATAACCGCTTAGTGCATACAAAAATAAACGTACTGCTGCATTTCGTTAATTTCTACATCATTTTGTTTTTTAGTAATTCCATTCTAAAGTTTAAAGAAAGGAAATCAAATTCAGTCAATCAGTGCCAACCGCGCGAATCATCAACAGTGCATTGTTGCCAAGAACAGCTCCGACTCGCAGACGGGAACAGAAGACAAGATAGATGAGCCAGTCCGCGTACAGCTCCGGCATTTCGCGCGCCATCAGAATGCGGCAACATAGCACACATATCTGTCTTTTGATTGGCTGTTCGCCTTTAGGGCAGTGACGTCCTGCCCTAGGAGAATTCAAATATTTTCCTTATTTTCACGGCTTTCCTGTGCCCGAAAAAAAAAGGAGAAAAAAATGAAATGCTTATTATGACGTACTCTATCATATGCAACAAAAAAAAAATCACAATACTAGTCCATTCTCGGCGCCTCACGAGGCTATCATCGTCTCTGAGGAGGAGGAAACCCGGACCAAATATCAGGAGCTCCTCAAACAACTTCGCAGGTTCTGGCCAGACGTATTATGAGTCTGCTACTAATGGCCACTGGATCTGTAGGTGGTATGGGTGATATGCTGTTATCTGCACTGCGCAAAATTTCGGTATGCCGTGCAGCGGCACACATTTTAGCCGCCAGAAGGCAGTTATCTAAGGGTATACTTATGCACCACGATTCGCGGACCCAGTGATTACTCCAATCACGGTGTCAGGGGTAAACGCTGTGTGTTGGAGTCCGGATTTCATATATATACTACTACTAAGTGAGATTCCAACACTGAGAAGAAAGGGTTGCGGTTGATAAACTGCGGTAAGACTGAATACAGTAATACACGAACTCATTTGCCATAATTAGTTTATAAAAAAGATACAACAGATCAATAATGGGTGGGCCCATGTTGACGAATGCACTCCTCCAGCCTACGCGGCATGCTCGTAATCTGGTTGATGATAAACTTAAGAGGTACAGCCTCCCAAGCTGTCTTCACATCATGTTCCAGTTCCTCGAGCGTGGTCGGAGGATTGGGTAAATCGCCTATCTGTCTACCCATGCAACCCCATAGTTTTTCAATTGGCGGTAAATCGGGTGACCGCGGAGGCCAGGGGAGTATCCTAACCTCAGCTTTCTGTAGGAACCTCATCGATACTCTTGCAATATGAGGGCGTGCATTATCTTGCTGAAAGAAACCCTCTTCAAGGCCTCGGACATATGGAACGGCAATTGGTTCTAACACCTCATTCACATAACGTTGCGCAGTCATTATCCAACAAATCGCAAGTAAACGTGACCTGCTGTTGAACGCAATGGCACCCCAAACCATCAATCCAATAGGACGGTGTATATGGCGCTCAACAGGAAACTGGACGTCACGTCATTCACCCCGTCGTCGTCTTACGCGTTGACGTCCATCATGTGCCCCCAGACAAAACCTAGACTCGTCGGAGAAGGCCGTCTGATGCCACTTACCAAACATTGTCAGAGTTCTTGGCACCAATGTAACCGCTGGCGAGGATGATTTGCAGTGAGTAGACGCACTAGATGAGGACGATATGATCCTAAGCCTATTTCACTCAATCTGTGGTACTCCGAGCGGATTCGAATGGGCCTCCCTATAGCTCCATACCAAGCGTCAGTAACAGCTCGAGTGGATCCCATTCTGTCTCGAAGAGCTAATAGTGGTAGATGACGATCTTGCCGGTCTGTAGTTCTTTTACGTGCTCCAGAACCTCTAGCTAGCTGCATTCGCCCTTCTGCGATACATGCGCGCCATGCTGCTATAACTGTAACCATGCTAGACCCCATGGTTACATAAATTGCTCTGACAGAAGCACCACGTTCCCGTTGGCCTACAATCCGACCCCGTTCAAAGGGGCTTAACTGCGTAAACTGGGGCTATCGTCTTCTAGGGGGCATCTTCACACAACCAATTGGTCTGTCGCTACATTTGCAACAGATATCATCGTTTTTGAATCGACAAAAATCCATGCTTTGTCTTTACAAATCTAGAGACTTTTAGGGGTGCCATGTAGGTAAGTAGCGTCTGAAAGAACAAAAAGTATTACACCTGCCATGGCTCAATCAGCGTTGTAGAGGTGCAGTTACCTCTAAAAACCAACATTACAGAGAATGGAGAAAAAATCCAAATGCTGAGAGCCACCGCAGTTTTATCGACGCCAGAAATCACTGTAAACGCGTGATTGACAGCAGCAAGGAGGAACACAACCAAAAATTAAGAACAAGCTCCTCTCATGTCCTAGTTCGTCCAGAACATTCTGGTCTGTAGCTAAGGCTGTTAGTCAGAACTTTTCCTATTCGTCAATACCACCCTTGACCAGAGAGGACAAATCCATCGCTTCTGCTCCTAAAGAAAAAGCAGACATCTTGGGGAAGCTCTTCGCAGCCAATTCTACTGTAGACTTTCAAGGAAGTACTCCGACCACCACCATAAGCGTGAACTCGAGAATGGCAGAGGTCAAATTTCAACATCGAGATGTAAAGAGCATCCTTCAAAAACTGAACACCAATAAAGCTACTGGTCCTGACCAAATTCCAGCCATTGTCCTTAAACACTGTGCTGCTGAGCTTGCACCTATTCTTTGCAAGCTCTTCAAACTTTCATATCAACGAGGCGTGTTTCCCCCTTCGTGGAAGATTGGCTGCGTACAACCCATCCCTAAGAAAGGCAAAAAACTGATCCCACCAATTATAGACCTGTGGCTCTTCTCAGCATCATGTCTAAGTTTATGGAGACTGTCATTAACACACAGCTCCTGAAATACCTGGACAACAATAACATCATAAATGATCGCCAGTATGGCTTCCATAAGCACAGGTCTACAGGTGACCTCCTGGCCTACGTCACTCACTTGTGGAACAGAGCAATAGACAATCATGGCGAATCCCGTGTTATTGCACTTGATATATCGAAAGCTTTCGACAGAGTATGGCATGACAGACTTCTGGTCAAGCTTGCTGCTTATGGACTACCACCTGGCTTGCGCCAGTGGCTGAATAGCTTTTTGAACGACCGATCTCTGTTTGTTGTAGTCGAGGGCTGTTCATCAGACGTATTTTCAATAAACGCCGGTGTTCCTCAGGGATCTGTCCTATCACCTACACTGTTTCTGCTGTACATCAACGAGCTGCTGGAAATAACATCCAATCCAATCTACAGCTTCGCAGATGACAGTACATTAGTGTCGTGCATGGAACCAGGCGCGCCACTATCATCCCAGGAGACGGTACGTCGGCGACAGCAGCATGCCTCACAGATCAACGCAGATATCAAAACAATTGTCGAGTGGGGATTAGCAAATAAAGTACAGTTCAAACTACAAAAAACTCAGGCAACAACACTTACAAAGAAGTCTCACGATGGCTTACGAACCGTGGAAATGGAGGGTCACCCCATAGTCGAATGACCTTCCGTCAAGCTTTTGGGAATCAACATCAACAATAACATGTCCTGGCACGACCACGTCGTCAGTATTGCTAAAACGGCATCCCAGAAGCTTGGAGTTTTGTTCTGCTGTAGGAAGCTGTATACACCAGAGCAACTGCTGCTGCTCTACAAGGCAGTACTCTCTAAAGCTTCTGGATACTATCCAGAAAAGAACGATTAGACTAATCGGTACGCCTAACCTCACAAAGGACCTCTACAGCCTGGAACATCGGAAGAGGCTGACCTATCCCTGTTTTACAGATTCTATCATGAAAGATATTCGAGTGAGCTCTCTCAGATAATAACACCAAAGGCCGTCCGAACCAGGAACACTAGAGAAGCTCTGCGAGCTCATCCTTACCATCCGAACCAGTCTCCTCCAGCATTCCTTCTTTTGGAGAACTTCGACGCTGTGGAATCAGCTGCCGGGGAATTTGTTTCCCGACGGTTACAACCTGCAGCGTTTCAAATCTAACATGAACCGATACTTATCCTCTCGCAGCGCTTCTACAGCGCCATAGGCTTTCAGACTTTGCGGGAGGCCGACCATAAAAAAATCTGTACTAGAGATGGTACTGCCAAACTGTCTACAAATCTTCAATGCAAATATCCCTTTTTTGTCGGTGTAGGTGTTTGGATATCTTATAATACAGTCTGTAAGACAAGGATACCTCACCAGTTTTGCAGTATGCCATGCAAAAGAAAAATGTGTAAGGAGTAATCAATGAACTTAATTTCAATTTTGTTCAAATAATGCTGGAAGTGTTGGAAGGTCACCTTAGTGACTGGAGTATATTACCATTTCATTATAAGATATCCTGTTTCCAACTCCAGAGTTTCTCTACGTATTACGTGTTAGTTAGTTCAGAATGTTAGGTTGCCAGGGATTATTATTCCTGACACAAAGGATGTTTATTACTATACAGCGGAAGGAGAACTATATCATAATGTCATTCCTACTCAAAGTTGTATCCATATGTAGGTTGTTTGTTGCAAAGCTTCCCAATCCCGTGTTGGGCTGCAAATGTTTTCGATTAAATTCAATTTTATCATTCTATACAGGGTGGAGCAAGTGGACGAAAGATTGTGGACGTACTAAAAAATATTTCAAAAATCTGTCACTTGATCTTGGTAGGATTCCTTCTAACGTAAAAATATTTTCACTTAAATTTTGCGGTTATACAAGGTGTTTCATATTAAACTTAATTTTTTTTTGAATGGAACCCCCTATATGTTATTGCATATTTGGACTCCTTGGTGAATTATAGTGTGAATATTTGTGTCAAACACTTTAAACAAACCGTTTAAGCGCAAATTATCATTTTTGGTATAAGTAGGTATCAGAAAAAAAATTGAGTATCGCAGCGATTATAAAACTTAGAAGGCCGTAACTTTGCGGTACGACTAAGCATGAAATGTTTCACCTTAGGTCAGACGGCTAAATGTGAATTCTTTTTGTACTTGGAGAAATCAGTAGATTAATTAAGGAAACTTCATTCACAGATAACTTGATTTTTCCCAATAGGAATGGCTATTTTTGTTTATAGAAACAAATGGATAACTTGATTACCTTTCTAACGATATCGGTTTCTCAATATATCATTTTATATAAATTTTTCAGTCAAATCGGTGTTTTCCAACTTTCTTACATGTAAGCAACCTACCAGGTCATGAAAAATAAACAAAAGCCTGTTAAGATGGAAGAAACCAACTAACCTAGTAAAAAGATGCAAACGAACTAGAGTAGTGAGGCAAGATTACGAAAATTTCTTACAACACATTAGCAGAAACAGTAGTGGTAACAAGAATGCTCATTTTTCACAGTCTACTGGCTAATGGCCTATTTTCAAAGTTACTAAAAAATCTTTAAGTAAAGAATATCCATGTCTTCTAAATAAATGTTCACATTTAATGCCATAAAAGAGTGGTAATTTCCGTAAGTCAAAAGTAATGATACTTCTGACTGGAGCCCTTTAAAATCTTCAGTAGGTACTTCTACCTATCAGCAAAACCACAGAAAATGAAACCTGTATTGCAGTCTATTTGAATTATGAAACATAACTTAGTTTGTAGGAAAATACATGAAATAAACACAATTACATCATTTAGTATTACAAAATTCTAGCAATCATTTCAACAGATGCTCAGAATGCTCCAATCAGACATATCTTCATTTTTGACTTAACGGAACTGAAATTTTTTATCCCATTAAATGTGAAATTTAATTCTGAAGATGTTAGAGTGTGAGCAAAAATCGCCGGTAGTTTTCCTTTTACTTTAAAGTTATTAATTAATCGTTTTGGAAAGTTGTCAAGCTCTAGTAGATGTGCATTAATAGCTTAACACAATTTTGCAATGAAAACCAGTTGTTCTCAAACTTTGACAAATGTTCTGTTCTTTCTCACGTGGATCTAGAATACTGAATTATTATTATAAACTGGAAAATATTTCTTTAAATAGAGTCTTGCATATATAGGGGTCTTGATTGACTCTAAAGTGACATTCAATCTTCACATGGATAAATTAGTAAATAATAATAATAATTTTTATTCACAGCATAAAGAATAAAAAGAAACAAGTAATACAACAAAATGCAATTCGTATGTGTTGCAAAAAGGACTGAAAACATTCGCTGAATGATCAAAGTTTAGCCCTGGATTCGTCATAGAAATATTTTGTTGCCTGATGGGCTATTAATATCTATTTTCAAATTTGCTGCGGAAAATAAATCGATATCTTGTAAATAATAATAACAATACATCATCCTCTATCATTCCTCAAAACGATACTATAAATAAATAAATAATGACCGTAATAGAATTATCAAAAGCCAGTGTGCTGACTTTCACTATCATAAGGCATTGATAGCTCTTCATTATTCATATGTTTTCAGTAAAATGCAATTTGCATCTGTCATTTGGAGCTATGTATGAAAACTCCCTTGATCGGCTGGAGAAAGTTCAAAATGAATTTTTAAGATTATTAAATTGTAAATATTAATTACACTTCGCTGAGGTAAAAATAAAGTCCTTTATTTGTTTATTTATTTATTTATTTATTTATTTAATGGCTAGGTGACACTTCAAAATTCTTGAACTAGAAAAAAGGCGCATTACGTCTGATATTCCAACATTATTTGAAATTGTAAACAGCATTTCGGACTCTCCAAATATTCTTTCCAAAATTAAATTCTATGTTCCTACTCGAAGACTGCGGAATCATGATGTGTTTCTTGTTGCATATTGTAGAACCAATTATTAGCGAGGTGCATCTCTAACCAGAATGGTTAAGGCTGTTAATCTATATTGCATTGTTAGTAGTTTGAACCTATTTGCAACAAATTTATTAGCATTTAAATCAGGGCTTAAACTTGAGTTCCTCGAACTAATGTAATTTAGCATAGATTAGTTTTATTAAAATCTCGGGTTATACCTCTTTGTGATATGTAATGTACTGTATGTGATTATTACTTCCCACACCGATAGGTGAGAGAAGTATTGTGATCGCGAAAATTTTCGATTTTGAGATAATACGCTTTTTGTGCGTTTAATGATGTCTACACAAAGAAAATCCACGTCACTCATTTCCGTCGGTCTGCCTGTCGGTCTATCGGTCTGTCTGTCTGTCTGTCTGTCTGTCTGTCTGTCTGTCTGTCTGTCTGTCGGTCTGTCGGTCTGTCGGTCTGTCGGTCTGTCTGTCTGTCTGTCTGTCGGTCTGTCGGTCTGTCGGTCTGTCGGTCTGTCGGTCTGTCGGTCTGTCGGTCTGTCGGTCTGTCGGTCTGTCGGTCTGTCTGTCTGTCTGTCTGTCTGTCTGTCTGTCTCTCTGTCTGTCGGTCGGTCTGTCGGTCTGTCGATCTGTCGGTCTGTCGATCTGTCGGTCTGTCGGTCTGTCGGTCTGTCGGTCTGTCGGTCTGTCGGTCTGTCGGTCTGTCGGTCTGTCGGTCTGTCGGTCTGTCGGTCTGTCGGTCTGTCGGTCTGTCGGTCTGTCGGTCTGTCGGTCTGTCGGTCTGTCGGTCTGTCGGTCTGTCGGTCTGTCGGTCTGTCGGTCTGTCGGTCTGTCGGTCTGTCGGTCTGTCGGTCTGTCGGTCTGTCGGTCTGTCGGTCTGTCGGTCTGTCGGTCTGTCGGTCTGTCGGTCTGTCGGTCTGTCGGTCTGTCGGTCTGTCGGTCTGTCGGTCTGTCGGTCTGTCGGTCTGTCGGTCTGTCGGTCTGTCGGTCTGTCGGTCTGTCGGTCTGTCGGTCTGTCGGTCTGTCGGTCTGTCGGTCTGTCGGTCTGTCGGTCTGTCGGTCTGTCGGTCTGTCGGTCTGTCGGTCTGTCGGTCTGTCGGTCTGTCGGTCTGTCGGTCTGTCGGTCTGTCGGTCTGTCGGTCTGTCGGTCTGTCGGTCTGTCGGTCTGTCGGTCTGTCGGTCTGTCGGTCTGTCGGTCTGTCGGTCTGTCGGTCTGTCGGTCTGTCGGTCTGTCGGTCTGTCGGTCTGTCGGTCTGTCGGTCTGTCGGTCTGTCGGTCTGTCGGTCTGTCGGTCTGTCGGTCTGTCGGTCTGTCGGTCTGTCGGTCTGTCGGTCTGTCGGTCTGTCGGTCTGTCGGTCTGTCGGTCTGTCGGTCTGTCGGTCTGTCGGTCTGTCGGTCTGTCGGTCTGTCGGTCTGTCGGTCTGTCGGTCTGTCGGTCTGTCGGTCTGTCGGTCTGTCGGTCTGTCGGTCTGTCGGTCTGTCGGTCTGTCGGTCTGTCGGTCTGTCGGTCTGTCGGTCTGTCGGTCTGTCGGTCTGTCGGTCTGTCGGTCTGTCGGTCTGTCGGTCTGTCGGTCTGTCGGTCTGTCGGTCTGTCGGTCTGTCGGTCTGTCGGTCTGTCGGTCTGTCGGTCTGTCGGTCTGTCGGTCTGTCGGTCTGTCGGTCTGTCGGTCTGTCGGTCTGTCGGTCTGTCGGTCTGTCGGTCTGTCGGTCTGTCGGTCTGTCGGTCTGTCGGTCTGTCGGTCTGTCGGTCTGTCGGTCTGTCGGTCTGTCGGTCTGTCGGTCTGTCGGTCTGTCGGTCTGTCGGTCTGTCGGTCTGTCGGTCTGTCGGTCTGTCGGTCTGTCGGTCTGTCGGTCTGTCGGTCTGTCGGTCTGTCGGTCTGTCGGTCTGTCGGTCTGTCGGTCTGTCGGTCTGTCGGTCTGTCGGTCTGTCGGTCTGTCGGTCTGTCGGTCTGTCGGTCTGTCGGTCTGTCGGTCTGTCGGTCTGTCGGTCTGTCGGTCTGTCGGTCTGTCGGTCTGTCGGTCTGTCGGTCTGTCGGTCTGTCGGTCTGTCGGTCTGTCGGTCTGTCGGTCTGTCGGTCTGTCGGTCTGTCGGTCTGTCGGTCTGTCGGTCTGTCTGTCGGTCTGTCTGTCGGTCTGTCGGATATGCTATGGGGTCGTAGTAGATAATGTTCCTATAATTTTTAAAATCGGTGCATGGGCGGCGGAGAAATTAGCAAAAAAAAAATTCAGATAACTTTTGACACAGTATTACTACCGTCATGATGATGGAAAACGCGTATATGCTTTTTAGAAATAGTGTCAGTGGCGGCGCAGCAATAATCAAAAAACTAAAAATATAAAAATAGCTATACTTTGTTTTTAGGCGTTTTAAGGGTTCCTGGTCATTTTCTACTTTTTTTTGAGTGGGGGTAAATTTGGGATGGTTGAGGGTTGGGGACTGTAAAACTGAAAATTTTTTGTACTCATAATTGAATCCCCTAGTTTCAAAGCTGGACAAATCCGTTTAGGTAGAATTTTGAGAAATCGCAAAAAACTGTTTCAATACGTTCCTATTGGTTGATTGTCACAAAACTGCTTAGGCACATAATAATAATAATAATAATAATAACCTTTATTTCCAAGAGACAAATTACATTGTTTTGGAATAGTCAGTCGGGGGAAAAAAAAGAACGAAATATTTGATATATACACTTCAAAAACACATTAATAAATGTAATAAATAATGATAAATCTAATAAATAAATAAATGTAATAAATAAGTAAGTATAAAATGACCAGATCAGAGTCAAGCCATTTAGTGGTGAATATCAAGGAATTCTTCTACATCATAAAAGCATTGTTTCACCAAAAACACCTTAAGGCATTTTATAAAACAACCGATTCCCTGAGCTGTTTTCAGCTGTTCTGGCAGTTTATTCCACAGTCTCAGCCCCAAGCAGTCTGGTGCGTTGAAACCGAGATTATACCTACGGTAGGGAACGTACATGTCGGCATTCTGTCTGGTACTGACACCGTGTACCTCACCGACCGTACTGAATTTGTTTTTGTTTTTGTAAATGTGCACGCACATTTCCAATATAAATAGACTGGGCACCGTCAGTATGCCAAATTTTTTAAATATGTCTTTACATGACTGCCTACTAGTCAAGCCTAGCATGCGTCTTAATATCAGCTTCTGAGACAGGAACACCTCCTGGGCCGCAGGACTCCTACCCCAAAAGCAAATACCATAACGTAACCTGCTACTTACTTGGGCGTGGTAGAATAACAGCAGCTGATCAACCGTCAGGACTAATCTCAGATTATTCATTAAAAATGCAGTAGAATGCAACTTCGAAACTAAATGGCTACAATGATGTTTCCAACTCAAACAAGGATCTACATGCAAGCCCAGAAATTTAGTAGGTTCGCAGTCGGTTGCTACTAATCTGAAATCATCAACATTTATCGCCAAAGTATCACACGTTTTTTGCCTATTGTGGAATCTCAAAATCGCCGTTTTATCTGTGTTCAAGAATAGACCGTTTCCATTAAACCAGGCATTTACCATTCGCATTGTAGTTTCACACTTCTGCTGTAAAGCCTTTTGTGATTTGTCAGAGATTACAATGGAGGTATCATCAGCATACATTGTGAAAGTAGCTGGCACAGATAGTTTATCTAAATCATTAATGTAAACCAAAAACAGAAAAGGGCCTAATACTGACCCTTGAGCCACTCCAATGTTTATGGTTTTTTTATTGGACATGGTGCCATTATTTATATAAACAAATTGTTCCCGGTTACTCAGGAAGGTATTCAACCATCTATAAGGGTTGCCTCGAATACCGCATCTCGATAGTTTGTCCAGAAGCCTTTTGTGATTGACACAATCGAAGGCCTTGCTTAGATCGCAAAAAATGCCTATCGGACAATCACCATCCTCCACATAGCTTATGATACGTTCATAGTATGAATGTAAAGCACTGCTGGTAGACTTATTTTTTACAAAACCGTGTTGATTTATAGAAAAAATTTTGTGTTTACTTGCGTAATCTATAAATCTAGACAAAAAAGCATATTCAAATATTTTAGAAAATCCAGAAGGTATCACAACAGGTCTATAATTGTCCAGGCACTGGACGTCGCCTTTTTTATGGACAGGGATAAGTTTACCTACTTTTAAATTTTCAGGAAATGTGCCAGTAGCAAAGGACAGATTTACTAGAAACACCAGTGGATCAATTATTACGTTTAATATTTTTTTGATTAAGAACATGGGTACCTCATCAGAACCGCAGGAATACTTGTTTTTTATACGAGATTTTAACAAACTGAGTAGCTCTGTTTGTGTGTATGGAAACAGGAAAAAACTGCTAGAAACGAAATTCGTATCTGGGAGAGTCGAGTCACTGACATGCTGTGTATGTGCATTAATCGGTATATTTTCCGAGATGATTATGGGCGATCTATAAAAATGTTCACTAAAGAGATTAGCTACATCTTTATCATTCTCTACTAATTTATTTTCGTGTGAGACTATTATGCGCTTTTTCGGTCTAGAAGGTTTATTTGACAATTCATGTATTATACTCCATGCCGATCTTACAGGGTTATCCGACTCGATAATTCTGCTCTGGTAATACTTTCGCTTAGTTTCGCTGACTAGATTGTGATGGCTGATTTTCTTTGCTTTGTAGTAATCATGCAACTGCGGAAAACTCATTTTGAGGAAATGTAGGTCCTTGAGGTCGTTACTGGACTGAATAATATCATTACTAATCCAACGTTCTTTTCTTTTAGGTGTAGATTTAGTTTTACGTTTAGGGAAATTTTTGTCAAAATAGTAATAAAAGGTACTGAAAAAAATATTGTAAGCATTACTGATATTACTAGCTTTATACAAATCTGACCATGCTTCGCTGGAAATATCATCAATAAACATTTCTATCGAATTAGTATTGAATGACCTTTTTGGAAGATTATGTTCGTTATAATTTTTTGCTATTTTAAACCCGCTGTCAAGAAGAATAGTACGGTGATCTGAAATGTCATTATCTAGAACACATGCCACTGCATCCTCTGAACAATTACTAAATATATGGTCTATTACTGTCACTGTTTGTTCAGTAACTCTTGTAGGCCAACTGACTCTAGGAGTTAGTCCAAAGGTCAATAATTCATTACATAGCATTCGGAATTCTCGAGAACGGTTCAGGGAATCGATGTTGAAATCCCCCACCAGAAAAATTGTTATACCAGGTTTGTAGACTGAGTTGAGAACATCTACTAAGGATTTTATGAACGTAGCACAGTTAGAATTTGGTGATCTATAGCAGCATATAATAATTGCTTTTCCACTATCATGTTTATAGGAAATGCCACATATTTCGAATTCTTTATCAACGCAGAAATGCTTTAAGGGTAAATTGGTGAAACAGATGCTTTGCCTGACAAATATAGCAACACCACCCGCTTTGAACATCTGACGACAATAGTAACTGCCTAAAATAAAGCTATCGTGGTGAAATGAAGATATAGATAACGAAGTACACCAAGTCTCAGTTAGACAGATAAAATTTACGTTAAGCTTCGCAGCCTCCACAATTAAACTATTGAACTTAAAAGAGTTCACTGACTGAACATTGAGTAAAAGAATATTAGGATCGAAGCCTAGGCTGGTTGATTCTCCCTCTTCTTCTTGAAAAATAAAAAACGGCTCACGCAGGCTCCTGTTGGCCATATACTGGCGTCCATTGCTTTCCTGAAGTTTTCTTCGTAGATACGTACCTTGAACGATGAATACAAGTCAGGGTGTTTGGGAGTAATGGATTCACATTCAACTTCAGGGAAATTCTTCCTTAGCAGTGACGTGAGAGACTCCACAGTTGTATCAGTACTTAGACGATATACATGTAACTGTGCAACCTTGGGAACTCCTTTCACATCGGCATCGTTTCTGTTTCCCACAATGATATTACGTCTTCTTCTTCGATGTTCAACTTGTTTCCAAGCAGCATTATCACTGGCCTCAGCAGCAGACATTAATGGTTGTGAAGGTGCTTGTATTGGTGACTCATTGGTGGAATGACGATCACTGATATCCTTAGTGAGATTGATTATTTCTTTCATTTTAAGCTTCGTTTGCTCAGTCATAAGAGCCGTAGCTACTACTTGCCGTGCAGCACCCTGTATATCATTTGGATTACATGTTGTTGGGTTTTGTGTCTGTATTTTAGTCGATGGTTTGTTTCCAGTTTTTTGAGGATTCTCGCACATATATATGAAGCTAACAAATGAGGAAATTTGACCATTTTGATCAAAAACTTATGAACAGACTCATAAATTGAGGAAATATAATGGATTTGTCATGTTTTGATATTGAAATTTGGATTTGTTGGGTTTTGCAGCTAACTTACGGTAAGATTCTTACCAGTCTCTAATTCATTACAATGGTGTACTAATAATAATACGAGTTTTTAATTCTATAATAAGTTTATTGCCTCATGACTTACAATACTGAAAATAAAGTGATGCAGTCAGACTATTAAATCAGGCTGCTCTTCAACTATATCACATAAACTAACGCTAGGTTCATTTAGGGCTTCACTGCCATCTGGGACATTGCTATATTTATTCAAAACTTCGGCATAATACTCCAGCTTTTCTATTGTCTGCCAGTTTTCACCCCAATGTTTTTTAAGCAGCACGTCAACATCTTTAAGTTTTTCTTTATTGGGTGCCCAACTACTGAAAAGCTTAGGTGGTGTGATGCTGCTAGGTGATTTTCCTTTCTTGAAAACTGTTTTGTATTCTCCAATATCGCTTTTGTAAGCTTGTTCGCCTCGAATTGTAACAAGTTTGTTTCTTCCTATTCTGAGTAAAAATCTTTTGCTCATATTGAATCGAAAATGCCATTGTGAAGGTGCTTTTATTGCATTCAGTGACTCCTTTTTCCAGTCATACACCTCCACATCACGACCTAGGACAAACACAGTCCCATAATCTGTAAAAATTGTACGAAACTCCTCTGGCGATACGATTGTATCTTTTCTTTTGATAACCTTCTCGATACGAGCAAAGACCCGATCTGGTGGAATAAAGGAATGTCCAGCTACTGGGAATATGAGCTCCAAATTTTTCACACATGGGGGCGCATCTATACTGGGCCATTTGGTACACATTGTTATCATTATGGAATTTTTGTTTTGCCCCCCACAACCATCGGCAATGAGACGAACAGTTTCTATAGATTCCAAGTTGGTATTGCAAAGCTTATGATAAATGGCACTGGCAATTTCATTAGCTCCTTTAGGGTGTTTATCCTCGGTCCACGTATACAGAAATACGTTCTCTTTAGATAGTGATGAATGAGAAGAGCCTGTAACAGCAGCAAAATTATAGGTATATAGCTGCCTACTATAATACACGGACTGGTCAGGAATCCTTGGCATTGCATGATTTTTTTGGCAATCAAATTATATTGTCCTAAGTCCTGGTCTTTCTTCGCTAAGGAAAGCAAAAAAGGCCTTTGCTCTTAATTTATGAATGCGTTGCTGAATGATAAGGTCAAGTTTTTGTTTTTCATCCTTCTCTACTTTAATTTTTTCCATCAGTTGGAGGCAAGTTGAACAGACATCTGTCCTGGGTGAACCAAAACCAATATTATAACAGGTATTGAAAACGTGTCGAAAATAACTTTTTTTAACTACAGGTTTGACAGGATTAATTTCCACTTCACAGTAAGATCGCCACATTTTTGATATATTCAAATCGGAGGGTAAGTATGAGCGACAACTTCTGCCTCTGCAGTAATGAGATTCAACTGTTCTGAATTTTTCAATGAACTTCATAACAGACGATTTTCTTGCTTCAAATTTAGCCGTCTTTCGATCACCTCCTCTATTTTCTCGAGGCATCTGTCTTTTTTCATGAAATCGCTTTAAAACACCTAGTAACCTAGCTTTCTTTATCTTCAAAATATCCAGGAATGCTTTTTGGCAAACAGGTATGTAGCTTGTTGAATCAGCGAGACCAACATTATACTTCACAGAGTAGTTTTTCTTATAGTTCTGATTTCCGGTGCGGCCTCCGCGCTTTATGTCTTTTGTCTGGCAGTACTTCAAAACAAAATTGTCTTGACTTATTTTATCGCTATGCATAATATACAAACTGCGGTGAAACTGCTGTACATCACGCATCTGTAAGACTTTGTTGCATGCTGGCATCTGGGGTATGAGGGCAGCTCTTTGGGTCTGTATCTGTAAACGAAAATCAAAGTAACAAACCACATTTATGAATAAAATATCATTTTACCTTTGCTCCTTCTGCACCGCTCGTTTCCAGGTTTTTGGTCTGGATGCCCGTTTTCGCGCTAAATCAGGAGTCACTGGCTTTGGACACTGGCTACCGTACTCCATTGTTGATATTTAAAAGCGTCTTTCTCATACAAAATAGGTATCCTAATTATTAGTCTGTAAGTTATTATTAATTAATTTACTGCACCAAAACAATAACACACAACTGAAGAGTTTGGTATAACAAGTGCGACTGATGGTGGCGTGATTATAAGCGACTGCTCTGATTGGCCAACCTGGATTTGCTGGCGTATGATTCTAATGCGGTGTGGATTTGTCAGCTTTTGAAACCAGAGGCACTTTTTGAACGTTATTTTTGCAGGGATTTGTCCAGTTTTGTTCGAGAAACGCTGTGCTAAATCGTAGAGATCGACAAGGAGAATATGTTGCCATATCAAACTCATTTTCCATTAAAAATGGATTTGTCTGGTTTTGAAACCAGGGTACTCAATTGACTGTCCATTGACCTGTGAAAAAAAGACCTAGGGGCATAATAATAGATCCATCCGAGCATTGCGTTGCCTATTACAGAAACCAAGGGAGTTAGAATTTGCTGATGTATACATACGAGTATCGCTTTCGATCAAAAATCATACGGATTTCATTACAGTAACGCCACCTATGTGCCAGCTTACGAACTTTTCAGCCCAATTATTATTACTACCTGCACATCCTAACAGTCCTGGAGTATTCTAGGTCGTGTTCCATGTAAAGCACTCAATAGAATTACACACTGTACTTTTATGTGCTTTTTATGCTAACACTCTACATTCATATAAATCATCCCTTGTTTCGCAGTAGTAAAATAGTACTCTGTAAAATAATATCCACTTACAGATCAGAAAGTCAGTCCTTGAATATCTACATGAGAAACGGAATGGAAAACTAGAAATTCATGACCTCGGAAACTTTGTGATTCAGCGTCTATGGCCTTTTGTGCTTGAATTTGCCCTGTCTTGTTGCACGTATTTTGCGATATGCACATCGGCAACATGGGTCAGCCATTATTTGGTTTTTCCAATTCCAATTTTGAGTTCTAACATTTACAGCCTCAACGTCACTCATTTACCTGTATTACATGACACATCATAATCAGATTTCTAGGTAGTTTTAAACCATCTAATGTTTGTCAGAATTAGAACTTTCATGATTAAGCAAAGGTATTCTAAAAATGGATAATAAAAAAGAGTAATGACTGAGTGACACTTTGTCAAATAGAAAATCAAGATAAAACGAGACTCAACAGTTTTTCCTATCTCTACCTCGCTTTGAAGAAGTCTAAAGGGATTTGTTATGAGTGGATGCTTATTGCTTACATTTGAGGTGCTTTTGAACGTGTTATGTATTGGACTATAATATTGAGAACACTTTGTTCTGTGTAAGGTTTACTATTCTAAAAGGAGATTTTCTTTGATAAATGCAATCTACTTGATACTGTTACTTTGCATTTTATCAAAAGCTATTCAAAGAAACCCTTGCTATTGCCTTTTGTAATAGCCAGCTAAACTATTATGTAGCTTATTGAAATTACTTATCTTACAGATGATATACTTTTGCGTCACACCAAGTGACGTGCCTGCATGTTTTTGCATAGGATTTGAAAATCTTAGGGGTTTAATTGATGGGTAAAAATAGGTTGAATGGCAATATTCATTATAAAAAAAACAGCGCCAGAATTTGATCGATTTGTAATTTACGGCACCAGAAGAACTAAATGTTAGTTACGTCACCTCGTGTAGAGACCGATTATATTGATGATATTTCCCACAAGTAACGTTGAAATCATCATTTTCCTCCTGTTTGGTATTTGTAAAATTTATCACAGCAGTCTTTTTAATATCTAGCAGCTTATTGCTTAAGAACCAATCAAAGAAAGATTCTACATCATGTAAAGCCTTCTGCTCCAGAGCAGTTTCTGAATCATCACAAATTAGTTGAGAGGTATTATCTGCAAATAGTACTTTTTCCCCCGATTGAATATAATTTAGTGAATCTTTGATGAATATTATAAATAGAAGTGGCCCTAATACGGATCCTTGAGGTACTCCTATATTGGATCCTAATACAGGTGATCTTCTTTCCTGTATTTCTACCTAATGTCTTGCAGTTGCTAAATAGCTGGCAAGCCATTTCAAGGAGAGTCCTCTGATTCCATAACTTTCTAGCTTGTCTAGAAGAATTCCATGTTCAACTAGATCGAAAGCCTTAGTCAGATAAAAAGAAATACCCAGTAATTCCTTTTTTTGAATCAAGATTCTTGTAGGTATATTCAAAAAATATAGCTATTGCATCTAATGTGCTTCTGCCTTAGATAAAACCAATCTGATTAGAATCAAATATTTTGGACTAGTCTAGGTCTATCAAAACGACAGCGATGAGTAAATGACGTAAGTCGCGAACAAACGTATTTCTACAGACGTATCAAATCCTTTTCCAAGTGTAACACAATAAGTCGTGACGTCTATTTATGAGTCAATCCCTGTAGAGGAGATCCAGTTTTTCCTTATCAGGAAATGTGTTTTACAGTACGTGTGCTGGATATAAGCAGAAATCAGCTTCAGACTCCATGAGTCGCATGAACGACGCTATTTCGCTAGATAAACAATGAAATATGATGAGACGTGCTTCCACTTTCATGGACAATAGGCAGATGAAGAATTGTAATCGTGAAAAGTTTAGCAATTGAGATATTCAGCTCCTTAAGGGTCTAGGGTATAGCGCGCGAAATTGAGAATCCAAGAAAAGACGTATTCCCGTGTTAGCGAGGAGGCGTGGTCGCCTGTTCCCTTTTTCCATCAAAAGGTCCAAAGGTAAGGTCCAAAGGTGCAGACTCCACTGTAAAAGTCCCATTCAGTGCCCGGTTACCATCGATACCGAAAGTACCCCAAGCCATGAGCGAAATAACGTTCAGAACAAAAATAGTTCGGAAGGTGCTGCAGTCACTTGACATTAATAAGGCGAATGGGCCCGACATGATCCCCTCCATTGTTGTCAAGAAGTGCGCACTGGAGCTCACTCCCATATTTACCCGCCCCTTTCGGTTGTCTTACGATTCCGGCATTTTCCCAAAAGACTGGAAAACAGCTTGCATCCAGCCGGTGCCAAAAAAGGGATCCAAAACTGATCCGACCAACTACAGACCTATAGCTCTGCTTTCTGTAATCAGTAAAGTGATGGAGAGATGCGTCAACCAAGAGCTCATTAAATACCTAGAGCTCCATCACTTAATCAACGACAGACAATATGGATTCCAACACCAAAGATCAACTGGAGATCTCCTGGCTTACATCACACATGTGTGGAGCAAACTCACCCAGTCATTTGGCGAGGCTCACGTCGTTGCTCTCGATAGTTCAAAGGCATTCGATCAACTGTGGCATGCATCCCGTCTTATGGGCTCCCTGTAAAGCTCTGCGGTTGGCTCGCAGACCTCCCCTCAGGTCGGAAAATCTCTGTCGTGGTAGACGGCTTTTCCTCTTCTTTTCATGGCGTCAATGCCGGGGTTCCGCAGAGATCGGTATTGGCTCCGCAGGGATCGGTATTGGCTCCGACATTGTTTCCTCTTCATATTAATGATCTACTCTCTAGCACTACAAACCCAATCCACAGTTTTGCGGATGACAGTACGCTGCATGCAGGCATCATGAGCAATAGACCGATCTCTGTGGTCGAGCTGGAACGCAGAAGACTGGCAGTGGCAGCTCCACTTTCAAAGGATCCCGATACCATTACCGCTTGGGGGCTTAAGAATATGGTTAAATTTAATGCCTCCAAGACCCAGTATTGTACGCTATCAAACAAGAAGTGCCCAAGCCAACACCAGGTTCTAATGTTCAACCAGGCTCTGCCAAAGAGTCACTCATTCAAGCTGTTAGGAGTCAACATTACCGAAAATCTGGTCTGACACGAACACGTCGCGTCAATTGCAACAGCTGCTGGTAAAAAGCTTGGGTGCCCATTTAGAGCCAGAAAGTATTTCTCACCATGTAACCTCCTCACGCTATATAAAGCCCAGTTAAGACCTTGCCTGGAGTATTGTTCTCATGTCTGGGGAGCTGCTGCCCCTACTACCCTGTCTATACTAGATGTCGTCCAGAGAAGGGCAATTCGACTAATTGGCGATCCGGCCTTAACGCGCCATCTTCAGTCACTTTCTCACCGGCGTGTTGTTGGTGACCTCTCACTCTTCTACCGATATTCCAACGGAATCTGCTCCTCTGAGCTATCGTCTATCGTTCCGCCGCTCACTGCTCCTATCAGATGTACCCGTGCGACCGCTGCATCTCATCCTAAGACGGTCGTACTTCATACATCAAGAACTGAGCGGTACAACTGCACATTTATTCCCAGGTTGTCCAAGGCTTGGAATGGACTGCCAGAAGATGTATTTATTGGGCCTGCGGGTATTGGCCCATTCAAATCTCGCGCTAACATAACCCTTTCACAACAGCCGCGGTACTTTGGTATTTAGGCTCTGCTTGCGCGGTTATATTTATATAAATAAAAAAACACGTATTATCTCAAAATCGAAATTTTTTGCGACCAGGAAGTAAAAGGGCTAGAAGAAAGGCAGCATGTTACCTTATCATTCAAACCTGTGGTAATGAAATAAGCATTTCTCGCAGATAGTGGGTAAGAGATTAGATTAAAAGACAGCAGAAGTATACTAAAACTGTAACGAGCAACACTTGAAGAGAGAGACGGAGTCAGCCTTTCATGTGATCTGTGAGTGTGAAGCGCTTGATCACAAGAGAACTATACTTTGGCAATTGAGTCAACTCAGCAGGAAAACTGTACTAACTGGTATAGAGCTCTCTAGACTGCTGGAACGGGTACTGTGGAAGATAGAAGTTTTTTTTCGGAGGGAGGGGTTGGCCTCAGACATAGTCCATTAGCCACAGAAATTAAGATAGAAGTTATAAGTTGCATTTCCACCAAAGATGTGCCAGGATGTGTTAAGAGGAATGCGTTTTTAACGAACCAATAGAATCGCTAGAATTACCTCGCCTCGCTTCTGTAGGTACAAGGCGTCTTGGCGAGGAATGTATGTTATTAATGTGTTTCGAGAGATGTGCGATGGAAATGCGTTGCGAGGGATGTGGGCGAAGGACGTGTGCTGAAAAGAGCCCGCTACACATCCTCGCAACGGTCATCTACAAACCGTTTCACAGCTCCGCCACACATCTTCGCACCGCTCATCTTCCTAGCACATCTCTGGTGAAAATACCCATACCGTTTCACAGCTCTGCTACAAATCCTCGCTGCGCACATTTTCCTAGCACACCTCTGATGGAAACGCAGCGATAATACAATAAGTTTAAGCCTGGCTTTAAGGCTATACTATTAGTGGAGGAAAAAAAGGGTAGCTAGATGGAGTAAACCTAAACATTTTTTAGTCTATGGGAGTACTGATTCAAGTCAGAGGTCACTTGACACCAGTTATTCCAATTTTCAGATAAAATCTAAAGTATCGCGGAAAGAAAAGATTTCCTTTACGCTTCTGTTACGAACAGATGTTTTGTGTAGGAGATTTATTCCGCACATTGTGTGAAATTTCTGAAATAAAAAATAAGGAAAAGTTCTATTTTTCACCTCGCACTTAGAGTTTTCCTCCGCTTGAACCATTACCATAATCGCATCGCCGTTTTTGGCAAAAAGCTGGCCTATTAACAGTGATATACCGGTATAAAACATTGCCACGGTAGAGGTACTCTCCTCTATTATACAGGGAAGGTTGTTATAAATGAGACGGATTTCTATGCTTAAATGCCATTTTAGAAACGAATGGTGACAAGAAAGTGTCTCAGTTTACGAGGGTGGTTCAACAAGCATTTGGAAACATAGTAGAAAAAACAGCTTTACGCCTGGGTGGCGTTCAAGGTTGAAACTCATCCATTCGTTTGGCGAGGCTCACGTCATTACTCTCGATATTTCAAAGCCATTCGGTCATTTATGGCATGTGGCTCTCCTAAACCTCCCTGTTAAGCTTTGAGGTTCACTTGCAGATTTCCTCTCAGGTCGTAAAATCTCTGTCGTGGTAAACGGCTTACTTTTCCTCTTCCATCCATAACATCAATGCTGGGGTTCCGCAGGGATCGGTATTGGCTCCAACATTGTTTCTGCTTCAGATCAGTGATTCACTCTCTAGCAATAAAAACCCAATCCACAGTTTTGCGAAGGATTGTACTTTGCATGCAGGCATCATGAGCTACTCAGCTACAAACTAAGATACATAGTATTTGGTATTTACAGGTTTACAGATCACATTAGGGAGATTGCACATAACCTCTCTTGTAAAGGGAGTCGGCACATCTGCCATGGCCTGTTCGGACTCTATTGAGTTTTACCCACTCTTTCCGGGGTAGTTCTGATCCTGGAAGTAAGGCTGCCCCCATTGAGTTGGGGTTGTCTCTACTGCGTCTGTAATAAGTCTCATAGTGTGATTTAGTTGGACGTCAATTAGTCTGGTATGATGGCTGTTACCCCAGACAGGCGCACAGTACTCAGCACACGAATAGACAAGAGCTAGCGCACTGGTTCGTAGAGTCACTGGTTCGTAGAGTTGAAGCTGTGGCACTCCACGTTGTTCCACACAGCTTTTCTTGTTGTTCTCAGTTCTTGTTGTTCTCAGTTTTCCTGCAGTGTTTGCGAGATGTTTCTTATAGCAGAGGGTGCGATCTAACCTTACTCCAAGATATTTTGGGAAATGATTATGTTTCAGGAGTTCGCCTGCAACAAGTACCTGCAGTTCATGTTTAGCTAGTTTGTTATTCAGGTGGAAGCAGGAAACTTCAGTTTTGTTGGGGCTCCGTACTAGTCTCCATTTCTTGAAGTAGTTGTTTAGAGCTAACAAGTCGTTAGAAAGAGTATGCTCAATGTTCTTGAAGAGCTTATCTTCTGGCATGACAGATGTATATAGATTGAAAAGAAAGGGGGCCAGTACTGAGCCTTGTGGAAGTCCGTTGTTCAATTTGCGCTGCCTGCTGGCTTTCTCGTTTAGGATTACTTGAAACTTTCTATCGCATAACATGTTGTTTATGAGTCTTGTAGTGGTCTGACAGGGAATCACCTGCAGCAACTTATATAGGAGACCCTCCCTCCAGACCGTATCGTATGCGGCAGTAAGGTCAACAAACGCCAGTCCCGTCTTCATGTTTTGCTGGTAGCCTGCCTCTATATGCGTTGTGAGGAACAGTACCTGATCACAACAACTGCGACCAGCCTGGGTTATCGGGACCCGGTCTAAGATAGTCGCGCTCAATCGGTTGTAGACAGCTCTTTCTAGTAATTTAAAGCAGCAACTGAGCAAAGCTATGCTCTTTTGAATTCCCGTCTGAGGTTTCCTTTATTAAGGAGGTTCGTGAAGAAGAGAGATAGCCACACTCTTGTTTGCTGACCTGCGTGAATGAGAAATTCCGGCAGGACGCCGTCGAAACCAGGAGCCCTTCCAGGCCTAACATCTGATAGGGTATTATTAATGTCTTCGATCGAGAAGGGTCGGGAAAACGTTGTTTGGGTAGGAGCGTTCCTCCTCAGTAAAGTCAATTTCTTCTTCACGCGTTTTGTATGCTCTCTGTCAGAAGGTGCTTCGCTTTCAAATGATCTGGAGACCACTATCTACCGCTTAGAGGCTCCAGAATATGGTGAAATTTTATGCCAAGACCCAGTATTGTACGCTATCAAACAAGAAGTGCCCGAGCCAACACCAGGTTCTAATGAACAACCGGGCTCTGCCAAGGAGTCACTCATTCAAGCTGTTAGGAGTCAGCATTACAGAAAATCTGATCTGGCACCAACACGTTGCGTCAGTTGCAAGGGTATCGGGTACCTATTCAGAGAACCGAGAATCAAGAACCGAGCGGAACGATCTCACATTTATTCCCAGGATTTCGAAGGCTTGAGATGGGCTGCCAGGATATGTATATAGTATTGGCCTAATAAACTTCCCCTAACATAACCGTTTCAGGCATTTAGGTGATTTCTCATCAGCATGATGCACCCTGTCTGAAATTGCGAATTGGCGCTCCATCCACCTTACTCTCCAGATCTGGCCCCCAGTGACTTATCCATGTCTATTGACCTCAAAAGGATACTCGCTAGAACGAAATGTAGGACTAATGAAGAGAAAGTCACTGAAACTGAAGCATATTTTAATGTTTAATGTTTCTAAATTAGTAATCACTATAACCGTTGTATCGCCCTCATAGACAAAAATTGCTGAATAATTATATTGAGGAGAGTTTTTGTCAGCTCAAGAACTTTTCATCCCAACTGTTATATCCCACTGACGAGAATATTTAAATAAGCTGTTTTGGCGTTTGTATAATATAATAAAAGCAGACTTTTATCTTTTATTTGCATCATAAGATAAACCCTTTCCAGAAGCTTGGTATTAACTCTCTTGACGGACAAATTAAAGGGAATTTGGGCCCTTTTGCGTCACATGCGCGACATAATCTCCTTTTCCTGTCTCCTCTACAAAGATTTATTGTTACAGCAACTGTATATTGTTGCTCTGGCTTGTGTCTAATAGTCTACGTAGTAGGATGGGCCATATCAAACGGCACTATATAATAGTCTAGGGGTGAATAACTGTTTTTCGGGTTAATGTAGAAAAGCTATATTTTACTTCCCACAGCGATAGGTGAGGGGAGTATTGCAATCGCGAAAATTTTCTATTTTGAGATAATATACTTTTTGGGCGTTTTTAGATGCCTACATAACGAAAATCCACGTCACCCATTTCCATCTGTCGTCGGTCTGTCGGTCTGTCGGTCTGTCGGTCTGTCGGTCTGTCGGTCTGTCGGTCTGTCGGTCTGTCGGTCTGTCGGTCTGTCGGTCTGTCGGTCTGTCGGTCTGTCGGTCTGTCGGTCTGTCGGTCTGTCGGTCTGTCGGTCTGTCGGTCTGTCGGTCTGTCGGTCTGTCGGTCTGTCGGTCTGTCGGTCTGTCGGTCTGTCGGTCTGTCGGTCTGTCGGTCTGTCGGTCTGTCGGTCTGTCGGTCTGTCGGTCTGTCGGTCTGTCGGTCTGTCGGTCTGTCGGTCTGTCGGTCTGTCGGTCTGTCGGTCTGTCGGTCTGTCGGTCTGTCGGTCTGTCGGTCTGTCGGTCTGTCGGTCTGTCGGTCTGTCGGTCTGTCGGTCTGTCGGTCTGTCGGTCTGTCGGTCTGTCGGTCTGTCGGTCTGTCGGTCTGTCGGTCTGTCGGTCTGTCGGTCTGTCGGTCTGTCGGTCTGTCGGTCTGTCGGTCTGTCGGTCTGTCGGTCTGTCGGTCTGTCGGTCTGTCGGTCTGTCGGTCTGTCGGTCTGTCGGTCTGTCGGTCTGTCGGTCTGTCGGTCTGTCGGTCTGTCGGTCTGTCGGTCTGTCGGTCTGTCGGTCTGTCGGTCTGTCGGTCTGTCGGTCTGTCGGTCTGTCGGTCTGTCGGTCTGTCGGTCTGTCGGTCTGTCGGTCTGTCGGTCTGTCGGTCTGTCGGTCTGTCGGTCTGTCGGTCTGTCGGTCTGTCGGTCTGTCGGTCTGTCGGTCTGTCGGTCTGTCGGTCTGTCGGTCTGTCGGTCTGTCGGTCTGTCGGTCTGTCGGTCTGTCGGTCTGTCGGTCTGTCGGTCTGTCGGTCTGTCGGTCTGTCGGTCTGTCGGTCTGTCGGTCTGTCGGTCTGTCGGTCTGTCGGTCTGTCGGTCTGTCGGTCTGTCGGTCTGTCGGTCTGTCGGTCTGTCGGTCTGTCGGTCTGTCGGTCTGTCGGTCTGTCGGTCTGTCGGTCTGTCGGTCTGTCGGTCTGTCGGTCTGTCGGTCTGTCGGTCTGTCGGTCTGTCGGTCTGTCGGTCTGTCGGTCTGTCGGTCTGTCGGTCTGTCGGTCTGTCGGTCTGTCGGTCTGTCGGTCTGTCGGTCTGTCGGTCTGTCGGTCTGTCGGTCTGTCGGTCTGTCGGTCTGTCGGTCTGTTTTGGGGGTTCCTGACCATTTTCTACTTTTTTTTGGGTGGGGGTGAAATTGGGGTGGTTGGGGTGTGGGGGGTAGTAAAGCTGAAAAGTTTGTTGTACTCATAATAGACTGTCTACTGACCTGAGAGAGAAAGACCTAGCGGCATAATACACTTTTTTAGGTCCATCCGAACATTGCCTTGCCGATTACAGAAACCAAGGGACTTGAACTTTCTGATGCATACAAAATACATATTACTTTGGATCGTTTTGTATTGTGTTACGTGGAAACTTCTAAATTGACTTTAATGACATTTTGACACGGATTTATTACCGCGACGAGTATGGAAAGCACGTATGGTTTATAGAAATCATTTCAGTGGCGGCGCGGTAATAATAAAAAAACTAAAAATATAAAAAAACACCTCAAACTTCGTTTTAGACGTTTTAGGGGTTCCTGATCATTTTAAACATTTTTTGGTTGGAGGTGAAATTGGGGTGGGGGTTTGTGAAACTCAAATATTTGTTGTATTCATGATATATTGTCCATTGACCTGTGAAAGAAGCACCTAGTAGAATAAAACACTTTTTTTGTGGTCGATCGAGCGATGGATGATTTGATTGCAGGGGCACCTAGACTATAGTTTCATGCTGTGGGAAAATAATTCAACTGGTATCATCGGAATGTGTGGGAAGTACTGAGTCAATCAACTTGACTACATTTTTATTATGAATGCTCGTAAAATCAACATACTTCTGGAACAGACCTCACCCACAAAAGAGCTACCTCTGTAGCGTTTATAAATGTATAAAAAAGTGTGGACGTTGAACGAGGTACACCTCATTCTGGGAGTTTTATATTTTGTGCAACCTTTCATCCAGGCCTAACTGTTGTAGGTATGGTCAAAGTTTACGGAATACATATAAGTTGGATCACTCCGCAAAAATATCAAAACGGCCTGCCCCTTGCTCCGTCTCACCGGTACACCGGTAGCAGTGTACCGACGTCAGCCGGGAGATACGGGGCGGTGCAAAGTAGTGGTTGAACGTGTTTAACGCGAAGTGTATACAGTGTCTCAAAAATATCGGATTTTGTTATCTCGGATTTGTTTGCAGGAAATGGATAATATTTTCAGAAGTTTGATTTTATCAATTAAATTTATTAACGGATGGAGAATGACAATCAGATCCATCCTTATTTTGTGGTAAGCCTTGAAATATAAAGGATATAAATACATATTTCACGACGATTAAGACAAGCAATATGTCGGAGCTGGGCAGTAGTAGAGAATTATATACCCAATGAGATATTTGTTTTTGGCCACGTGACATCCGATTCAAAATTATTAATGGGACACCCTGTACATTTGTGCCTTTCTGTGTTCCACCCGATAAAACAATTCCAACAAACTAGCACACGTCTAAAGTAATTAATTCGAGGCCTACGGGCCTACAGGTACTTAAAGGATTGTATCACGCTAAAAGCGTATAGTGAGACATAATATTCATTCGGTGGTCTTACCATACCACCCAGAGACATTCTGAATTATATTTTAGAGCTCGGAAATATTTTTATTGATAACTTTAACAATTTAGTTTCTACAGTAGCAATTGGAATGACACTGAAAAGCACAATGTCAATAATAATTATATCTTTTAAAACTGTACATACGAGTTCGTATATACTATACCATAAATTTTATAAGCTGTGGTCTCAAAAGTAAGCCAAATAAACAAAACATTAAGGTAAAAATACTACAGCACCTTTGAACCAATCTTTACTTATCTACGAAACAGCTACAATATGTGAAATCATTTGAGATTCATTAGTAATAGTTTTGCTAGGTTTTATTTTTAATATCCATTTATGTAACCTAGTGTATTAGCAAAATAAACGTTATATTTGTATTTATATGTCTAAATCGGCTGTCAACACATGGTCTTTCAATGACCCTCGTATATACGTAAAACCCTGGCGTTAGCAAGTCCCCGCTAAAAGACCCTCGTACTTGGGCAAAAACCAACGCAAAAACTAACTGGCGCGTGCGGCCACGGCATGGCTTTGATGTGAGATCTTCAAAGTGCCGACGGAGAATGATCCAACTTATATGTATTCCGTAAACTTTGGTATGGTGTGAATTATTATTATATATCAACTACGTATAGCTAAATAACGGCAGCGTTTAATACTGGGGAGCTTCAATTGTTCCTCGCACATTCAGCATGCTTCCTTAAACTTGCTACAATTTCGCGAATACATATTTTATGTGAATATGCGCAGCTTTGGACTCACTTCGAAACTGCTTTATCTCCCACTCCATTAAAACAAGGCAAACAAGCGTTTTTTGCTGAAAACTCCGCGGCAAACAACAAAATTATTCAGTAACCAGTATGCTATATTATCGAAGTTTCCTGAAACATCGCTGTGGTAAATTCTAAATTATAATAGGGCAACCTATAGAAACAGGAATTTTCAAACTCTCTACAGATGCATCATTGTTGACTCCGCTGCAGTGTCGTGGCCAACGAAAGTCACCTATACTCAAGCTGAAAAGTTAGAAGGCAAAAGGTTGCTGCAAATCGTTTTCAGAATAGTTACTAGAATGGTTCTAGACGACACAAAAACTGAGGATCCACCACAGACTTAACATCTCTAGAGGGAGACTAATTTGAATATTGGCCAGCCAACATCTATAGCGCTATTGCCACTCTTCTTCGTCCACGCTTCCAGCTTCTTCAAAATCTGGCAGTTTCCGCAGTTTGAACACAAAGTATTCAACTAGGTATTTAACTATACATTCCAATATACTTGCGATGTAACTGATTTACGTGAAGATAATTTGTATTGATTCAATAAAATCTCAAAAATAGTAAATTTCATAGCGGAATGTCGCAATAACTTCTAATATGTCATAAATCTAGCAACCTACAATCGGCGTGCCCTTAAGCTGTCATGTGGCTGTCATTGTAGTTGTGGCTATTGCGTGTGTCGAGATTTTTGTGATTTTAGTATATATTTGACTGATTTTGTGACTATTTGTGGTGTGAATTAAATCATTTATGAACAATATTGTCATAATTGCATGATAAGACAACATAAAAAGTGCATAGTTTGCTGTAATAGTGACGAATCGGTGAACACTTTTTATCATAGGTGAGTATAGGTTTTGTTTTAGTTTTCAGTAGCGTAATATGTGCCACATTTACTTACAGAAAATCTATCTATGAGGATTTTATAGAACTGGATATTACCTAATGCAATTATTATATTTTACTGCTGAAGTAAAAACACGATGTAGCCATTCCAACAGGCTACCTTTCAGAACACTGTTAGATATGTTTTGAAAAACACTTCATGGTAATAACAAATTATCAACTGTTACAATGAAATTATAATAAGAGTAAGTCTCTAAGTATAGCCAAATACTAATACAACTTATTGGTGTCAGTTTGTAACATCACAGTAATAATTGAATCTATTAATGAACATCCAATTTTAATATAAAGTCGCACGCCATTGGTAATGCCCTCAAGCAGTCAAAATTTCCGTTACATGTTGGCTGGTCAGCTACCTGTGCATTTTGTTGTTTACACTCCCTCTATAGATGTTAACTCTGTGGGATCCACGCTATATAAAGCCCAGATAAGATAAGATCTTGCCTGGAGTATTGCTCTCATGTCTGGGGAGCTGCTGCCCCTACTACCCTGTCTATACTAGATGCCGTCCAGAGAAGGGCAATTCGACTAATTGGCGATCCGGCCTTAACGCGCCACCTTCAGTCACTTTCTCACCGGCGTGTTGTTGGTGACCTCTCACTCTTATACCAATATTCCCACGGAATCTGCTCCCCTGAGCTATCCTCTATCGTTCCGCCGCTCACTGCTCCTATCAGATGTACCCATGCGACCGCTGCATCTCATCCTAAGACGGTCGTTCTTCATACATCAAGAACTGAGCGGTACAATCGCACATTTATTCCCAGGGTGTCCAAGGCTTAGAATGGACTGCCAGAAGATGTATTTATTGGGCCTGCGGGTATTGGCCCATTCAAATCTCGCGTTAACAAACTTCCCCTAACATAACCCTTTCACAGCAGCCGCGGTACTCTGGTATTTAGGCTCTGCCTGCGCGGTCTGCTCAGTTATAAAAAAAATTTTCAATAACTTCTATACCCTTTGTTATACCTACAGATTTTGCAATAAAAATTAGTCATTTCGGCAGATTTTTCAGTCAGCACATTTAAACACTTTTTGAATTACTGTTCTTTAAATGCGATCAGAGGTAGCTGAGGTCATAATATTGTGTTTAATAGATGCAATGTAACTGAGGCGTTACAGTTGGATGATTCACTTTTTAGAAATACCATGGAAAATACGTTATGAAATCCTATCTGCTTAGTTGGTAGTTAATAGGGTTAGGTTATGTAAGAATGGTTGAGTGAAAGAGCACTGTTGCAGTGAACTCCGCCATTTGAGGTATACCTATATATGCTTCAATAAAGACTATTATTATTATTTCATCTGACTTTCTAAGTTCCTCTCGCATAATTGCGGTAACAAAAAGTGTAGACGGGCTATGCCAAGTCAGCACCCGGACTATTATTGATCGGAATTTAGGAAGGATCGCACAATATTGAAGGTCTTCAGGATTACAGACTTTTGGAATACTTTGTGTAACTTTTCGTCCAGGCCCAACTGTTAAAGGTGTTGTGTAAACGTGTTTGGTGTATGGCCTGAGACAGACATAATGAGGGGGGCAATTGTGACTTTGTTTTATTTCCAAAGTCGTTTTATTTCCATGGAAAGGTCAGTGTATTTAGATATCTTCCCAGCGCAGGTGTTTTGGATATTCACATCATTGGGAATGGCAATATCAAATAGGTAATTTTGTCGGCCTTTGACTGGAAAACTATATCTGGTTTATTGGCTGGGATAGTCTTGTCTGTATGTATTTCAACGTCCCAGTATAGTTTGTATTCATCATTTTCAAGTACTGATGTCGGAGTGTAATTGTAATACGGATCTGTGTTTTCGGTTAGTTTGTTTGTTGTGGCTTATGCTTGGTGAGATTAGCAATATCTATCGAATAAGTAACTTTGTGTGCCTTTGACTGAAAAACTGTATCTGGTCTATTGGCAGTTATACTTTTATCTATATGTATTCAAAGGTCCCATATAGTTTTCATTGATTGTTTCTAAGTACGGAGGTCAGTGCGTAATTATGTTATGGATCTTCGTTTTCTGTGAGTTGTTTGTTGTAGCTAGTGCTTGGTTTGTCTTTGGCTATGTGCTCAGTTTTGCATGCGTTTGTTATGTGTTTTATTGTTTCCTTATGCTGGTGACGTTTACTGTAACTATAGCCGGATGGATATTCAATTATATATTATTCTTTTAGTTTCGTATTGCAGTCACCTGGTCCTAGGCAGTAAGCGTGAGAGCGTTGGTTTTTTGAAACACCTAACCATCCTGCGTGAACGGATCTTAAACTTAAGACAGATTATTGAAAAAGCCAGAGAGCATTATTTTCCCGTTTTTATCTACTTTGTGGACTATTCTAAGGCGTTTGATAATGTAAAGTGGCCTAAACTGTGGGAAATCCTTATCTCCATGGGAGTCCCTTACCACTTAGTATTTCTCATACAGCAACTCCATGCGTCTAGCTCAGCTCGTGTAAGAATTGATGGTAACCTGTCTGGTCAAACAGCAACCAGATAAAGAGTTCGTCAGGGATGCGTATTATCTCCAACGTTATTTAACATTTATTCTGAATTTGTGATGAGACAGGTATTGGACAACTGGAATGGCGGTATAACTATTGGCGGAAGCAAAATATCTAACTTAAAATTTGCTGACGATACAACCCCTTTTGCTGCTTCTCAGGAAGAACTAGTAGCTCTATTGAACGTTTTAGAACAACACAGTGCAGCATATGGTCTTGGTATTAACTACAACAAGACCAAGGTTAATATCGTAGATAGAGAGCATGGCAATCATCGAGAAATAAAGTCAATAGGCCGTTGTGAGGTAGTTCAAAGTTTTGTGTACCTCGGTTCTTTGATTGACAATTTAGGTAGCTGTGAGAATGAGATTGACAACGCATTCAACAGGCACGGGTGGCCATGACAAAGCTTACTAAAATATGGCGTGACCATAACATCACTAAAGCTACCAAAATGTCACTGGTTCATTCTCTTGTGTTCTCCATATTTTTGTATGCCTCGGAAACTTGGACTGTTAAAAAGGCAGATCGAGCTCGCGTAGATGCTTTTGAAATGTGGACGTGGAGGAGAATGCTGAGAATTCCTTATACCGCCCATCGAACTAATGTCTCCATACTGGATGAGCTCGCTAATCCAAAGAGACTATCCTCCATTGTGTCGATGAGAATACTTACATTCTTCCGATATATTCACAGAAGCGATAATATGGAGAAACTTGTAGTTCAGGGTCACGCCCTGAGTGGGCGGCGCCGTGGCCGTTCCCCTACACGCTTTGTGGATAAGACCAAATAGCTGCTAGATATGAGTATCAAGAGCGCCACTGAACTGACAGTAAATCGCGAACGATGGCGAGCCACAGTGCTCAAAACTATTGATAATATTCGTTTCAGCAATACTCTAGCTCCGACTTTATGCATTTTACGAGTTTACAACGTGTCTACGAGGGTTGCTCTATACCTCCGTCAATCCACCAGTACGCAGACAGCTGTTTCACGCTTATTAGCGATCATCAGTGCGCCGTAGGTCGATTGACGGAAGTAGAGAGCATCAATTTTTCCATGTTTAATAAATGTGAAAGATTTGCGAGTAGACAGCGTGTCTGTTAAGACACTGTGACTATGATGGTGAACCATCCTGCAGCCTGTTTTCCATTTATGTGGTCTTATCATTGTTACCCTTGAAGGTTTCATTCTCCGCCCCTGGCATAATAGAAACTAATTTCTGATCTATTATGATTAGTTTCCTTTAACTTTCGGCGCTCGAATCTTGCCGATAGTTTTGCTAATACATTTGATCGCTAGGGCGTGACAATTAACAAAATCGATAAATCATCCGTTGATCGGTTCTTTTGTTAGACGCGCCGGTCGGATCCAGACCTCTATCTTGCCTTTATGGCCTCTTTGTTGTTTACTGTCACCAGCCACCCCCCAGTCAGAAGCGTTTCACACAGGGTTGGGCTGAAAATCTGTTTCTACTGGCAATGCCAAAGGCAAAACTGCATAGGAGGCGCTCGAGAAGATGATCGTGAAGTAGATTCTCTACCGCAGGTGAAAAGAGTTCCAAGGCGATCCGAACAGATCTGAGGAGATCCAAGAATATACAAAGAGATTCTATTATAATGAATTAATGAGCGAAATAACGTTCAGAACAAAAATAGTTCGGAAGGTTCTGCAGTCACTTGACATTAATAAGGCGAGTGGGCCCGACATGATCCCCTCCATTGTTGTCAAGAAGTACGCACCGGAGCTCGCTTCCATATTTACCCGCCTTTTTCGGATGTCTTACGATTCCGGCATTTTCCCAAAAAACTGGAAAACAGCTTGCATCCAGCCGGTACCAAAAAATGGATCCAAAACTGATCCGACCAACTATAGACCTATAGCTCTGCTTTCTGTAATCAGTAAAGCGATGGAGAGATGCGTTAACCAAGAGCTCATTGTATACCTAGAGCTCCATCACTTAATCAACGACAGACAATATGGATTCCGACACCAAAGATCAACTGGATATCTCCTGGCTTACGTCACACATGTGTGAAGCAAACTCATCCAGTCATTTGGCGAGGCTCACGTCGTTGCTCTCGATATTTCAAAGGCATTCGATCAACTGTGGCATGCAGGTCTCCTAAACGAGCTCCCGCCTTATGGGCTCCCTGTTAAGCTTTGCGATTGGCTCGCAAACTTCCTCTCAGGTCGAAAAATCTCTGTCGTGGTAGACGGCTTTTCCTCTTCTTTCCATAGCATCAATGCCGGGGTTCCGCAGGGATCGGTATTGGCTCCGACATTGTTTCTGCTTCACATTAATGATCTACTCTCTAGCACTACAAACCCAATCCACAGTTTTGCGGATGACAGTACGCTGCATGCAGGCATCATGGCATCATGAGCAATAGACCGATCTCTGTGGTCGAGCTGGAACGCAGAAGACTGGCAGTGGCAGCTTCACTGTCAAAGGATCTCGATACCATTACCGCTTGGGGGCTTAGAATATGGTTAAATTTAATGCCTCCAAGACCCAGTATTGTATGCTATCAAACAAGAAATGCTCAAGCCAACACCAGGTTCTAATGAACAACCAGGCTCTGCCAAGGAGTCACTTATTCAAGCTGTTAGGAGTCAACATTACAGAAAATCTGATCTGGCACGAACACGTCGCGTCAATTGCAAAAGCTGCTGGTAAAAAGCTTGGGTACCTATTTAGAGCTAAAGTATTTCTCACCATGTAACCTCCTCACGCCATATAAAGCCCAGATAAGACCTTGCCTGGAGTATTGCTCTCATGTCTGGGGAGCTGTTGCCCCTACTACCCTGTCTATACTAGATGCCGTCCAGAGAAGGGCAATTCGACTAATTGGTGATCCGGCCTTAACGCGCCACCTTCCGTCACTTTCTCACCGGCGTGTTGTTGGTGACCTCTCACTCTTCTTCGATATTCCAACAGAATCTGCTCCTCAGAGCTATCCTCTATCGTTCCGCCGCTCACTGCTCCTATCAGATGTACCTGTGCGACCGCTGCATCTCATCCTAAGACGGTCGTTCCTCATACATCAAGAACTGACCGGTACAACCGCACATTTATTCCCAGGGTGTCCAGGGCTTGGAATGGATTGCCAGAAGATGTATTTATTGGGCCTGCGGGTATTGGCCCATTCAAATCTCGCGTTAACAAACTTCCCCTAACATAACCCTTTGATAGCAGCCGCGGCACTCTGGTATTCAGGCGCTGCCTGCGCGGTCTGCTCAGTCATAAAAAAAATTAAGGGGCTTGTGGTGCTGCATTTGGTAATGAAGCCCCATGTTTGAGGACTGTGTATGGCTGGTACAATGAATATAAATTTGAAAGAGTTCCTCCCAGTGATGCAGTTTGACATATGATTGAAGATGACAATGGTATTACCTACACAACAATTTGGAGTATTCTAGGGGTTGAAATGACTGCAATTCAGAAGATCTGACATGACTGTCTTGGAGTCAGGAAAGTTTGTTATTGTTGCCCAAAAGCCCAAAACCTCAGAGTAACAACTGAAGATAAAGGTAGTAAACAAACCACTTCAGCATGGTGTGCTCAAAGCCATCATCTTTGACACTTCAGCCACCCAATATTGATCAGCTGTGACCTCGCAGTGGCAGTTCAAATTGTAAACAATGCTGTGTAATGCCAACTAACCTGAAAATTCTTTCAATGCAAACCATGTTACAAACACTGCACTTTTTGAGTTCCATCTCGAAAAACTGTTAAACTACACTCGAATATCGCACAGCAAGTCCGTAAAGCTTCACTACAGTTTCCAACAAATAGCAAATTCGATTTTACTGACCAAACATAAAAGACGCACAAATAATAAACAAAGCACAGTTGAGGGCATGCGGCATTGCCAGCTCCTCAAAATTATGCAAGACTTCAGAATTTGCGTCTATGATGAAGAAATGTGCAGTAACGCAGTAGAAGTCAGCACATCTATTGATTCTGCTGTGATCATTCCTGAACCATCAAAATACCGTCTTTTTTTAACGTAGAATAGAATATTTCTGGATACTATGCAATTAAGACGATAGTAAATAATTGTGATTGCCGTACATGGTGGTCGATATGACAACGTACGAAAAGATGTCGGCCTATTAGAATTAGTTGTTTACTATCTCTATGTTCAGTTGTTACTCTGAGCCCAAAACCAACATCGTTTCGAACGGTGTCAACAAACTCTCAAGAAATACGATTATGGTAGATCTAGTAGAAAGTATATGATGTTATAACTGACGACGATATTTGAAAACTTACCACCACGGATTTATCGTAAACCACTGATTAAAAGAGAAAACAGCGAGACACATCAAAGGACTTGCCATGGGGGATAACTTTTCAATTTTTAATCATAAACTACTTCCCCTTTCCTTGTATCCTTTGCCCCTCTTAAAAATTTTAATGAAAAAAGGGTTACCCAGTAACAGATTGTTTCAATTGTATGTCAAATTCCTTTATAGTCCAGGCACTAGGGGTTTTTTGACAGCAAAAGGTCGGAGAGAAATGAAATTTGGTGGGATGGTAGACATTGGTCCCCTGAATCTTCTCGGGAGGTTGCTGCTCGAGGGGTGGGGGTGAAAACTCTGCTTTGCAACGATTTTCGAAAAATAGCGCCGTTTTGGTAAGTGATATCAAAAATCTTCAAAAATTCTGCATAGGTTTGGTCTTTACATTTACGTGTACGACCAATAGCTTCCATTCTACAGTGTCCCAAAGTTAGGGGGTGGTTTGTGATTATTACTGAAATCAGAATATTATCGCGTATTAAGTTTACAAACGCTATCAAAAAGTTCTGTAACAATTTTTCTCCTAAGAGCATAGCGTTTCTCATATCACTATTATCTTCATTTTTTTAAATAACACATAGGTACACAAAGATGTTTCTAATTTTCTCGGAAACGAATCGACCGATTTTAAAAATCCAACCGTCAAAATAGGTGACTTCGATGTATCCTTGACACAAGATACACACAGCAAAATCTGTCGTTCTGTCAAAGACTTACGCTTGGATTCAATGGGACGTTACACTCAGCATTCCTCAAATACAGTGACGTTTTCTCCAATGGAAAGTATATAGTTGGTAGCGAATTATATCGTATTGTCCATTTAACTACAAGATGTCATTGGATTCCAATGAATGATTCAATCGCAGCCTGTCGTTGAATCGAATCTGTGTTTGGTAATTGATTCTAAACTATTTTCTTTTCCTTGGACAAACAGATTTTATTGCGAGGACAGCTGATTGATTCGTTTGGATGTTTAATGGTGTGATTTTGTGTGAAGTTATAAGGAGCATGATATAAGAATTAGACATAAGCCTGCACCAGTTGTTGCATTATTACCTGAAATATAACTGTCTGACTAATCTAAATGCCTACATTCAAATGTGGGTGTTAGCTCTTCTAAGTCCCAATTTCTCAGTAGGTCCTCCATTTAATATACAACTGGACACATTTAAATCACACAATTGCTGATGCAACACGCAAAACCACGAGATGACACAACACGGCTAACACCGAAACAACACAACGGAACAGCTTCGTCCATGTTGAGGAGTTCGCGGCGATAGTAGCACTGAGATCATCATCCTGCTCTTTTTTCTTACCTTCATTGAATCGGGACATCAGTCCCGCCGAATACTGATTATAGTTCAGCAAACGACAAGGGCCATTGGAACAAAATTAATTTTTATCAGATGAATTAACACAAACTGCTGTTGCAGTAATAATTTTTGTACATTGTATGCTTTGCTCAAATGAAACATAGGGTAAATTTATATGTCAATACTGGTATTAGAAGGATTATACATATCGTTATAACAAATATAAAATTATTTTGAATTTATTGGCGTACCTGTGATTACTTCGAATGTAAGGATTGGATTCTTTCAATGACATGGATTTAGAACAACTGCAAATATACTTAAAGTGATGGAAAAACATCCAAATACTAACAATTAATTGGAAACGCAACAGTATTTTTTGTGTGTAAATATCAAGTTTGCAAAAACTTTCAGTGTAAGATACGTACTCATTGTCTTCTTTTTTCCAGGCGGATTCTCCAGGCAGCCAAACGAATGAATGCTTCTCACACCTTCTATTGGGTGGCAAGCGATGGTTGGGGAAAGCAGCAGAAGCTGGTTGAAGGACTGGAAGAAGTAGCTGAAGGTGCCATCACGGTGGAACTCCAATCGAACACTATTCCAGGTTTCGACGAGTACATGGTATCCCTCACTCCGGAGCGCAATGTGAGGAACCCTTGGTTCGAGCAATACTGGGAAGACACCTTTGGATGTGTCCTCGAAAAGAACATACCTCTAGAGACTAATCATACCTTCAATGTGTGTAGTGTGGACCTCAGGCTCTCGCCTAGTGTTGGGTGAGTTGCAATCTTAATTATTTATTTATAGACTACTCAACAGCTAATACCACTTATAGAGTAGGAAGAGTCTGTATAAAGGGTGAGTTATCGCAAAACTACATCAAAAGTAGCAGTAGCAACTGCTTCCAAGGACAAGGCTGAAATATTTGCCAAGACATCTGCAGCAAACTCCACTCTAAAAGTCCCATCCAGTGCCCAGTTACCATCCATACCGAGAGTACTCCAAGCCATGAGCGAAATAACTTTCAGAACAAATATAGTTCGGAAGGTGCTGCAGTCACTTGACATTAATAAGGCGAATGGGCCCGACATGATCCCCTCCATTGTTGTGAAGAAGTGCGCACCGGAGCTCGCTCCCATATCTACACGCCTCTTTCGGATGTCTTACGATTCCGGCATTTTCCCGAAAGACTGGAAAACAGCTTGCATCCAGCCGGTGCCTAAAAATGGATCCAAAACTGATCCGACCAACTACAGACCTATAGCTCTGCTTTCTGTAATCAGTAAAGTGATGGAGAAATGCGTCAATCAAGAGCTCATTAAATAGCTAGAGCTCCATCACTTAATCAACGACAGGCAATATGGATTCCGACACCAAAGACCAACTGGGGGACTTAAGTCACACATGTGTGGAGCAAACTCATCCAGTCATTTGGCGAGGCTCACGTCGTTGCTCTCGATACTTCAAAGGCATTCGATCAACTGTGGCATGCAGCTCCCCTAAACAAGCTCCCGTCTTATAGGCTCCCTGTTAAGCTTTGCGGTTGGTTCGCAGACTTCCTCTCAGGTCGGAAAATCTCTGTCGTGGTAGACGGCTTTTCCTCTTCTTTCCATAGCATCAATGCCGGGGTTCCGCAGGGATCGGCATTGGCTCCGACATTGTTTCTGCTTCACATTAATGATCTACTCTCTAGCACTACAAACCCAATCCACAGTTTTTCGGATGACAGTACGCTGCATGCAGGCATCATGAGCAATAGACCGATCTCTGTGGTCGAGCTGGAACGCAGAAGACTGGCAGTGGCAGCTTCACTTTCAAAGGAACTCGATACCATTACCGCTTGGGGGCTTAAGAATATGGTTAAATTTAATGCCTCCAAGACCCAGTATTGTACACTATCAAACAAGAAGTGCCTAAGCCAACACCAGGTTCTAATGAACAACCGGGCTCTGCCAAGGAGTCACTCATTCAAGCTGTTAGGAGTCAACATTACAGAAAATCTGATCTGGCACGAACACGTCGCGTCAATTGCAAAAGCTACTGGTAAAAAACTTGGGTACCTATTTAGATCCAGAAAGTATTTCTCACCATGTAACCTCCTCACACTATATAAAGCCCAGATAAGACCTTGCCTGGAGTATTGTTCTCATGTCTGGGGAGCTGCTGCCCCTACTACCCTGTCTATACTAGATGCCATCCAGAGAAGGGCAATTCGACTAATTGGCGACCCGGCCCTAACGCGCCACCTTTAGTCACTTTCTCACCGGCGTGTTGTTGGTGACCTCTCACTCTTATACCAATATTCCCACGGAATCTGCTCCCCTGAGCTATCCTCTATCGTTCCGCCGCTCACTGCTCCTATCAGATGTATCCGTGCGACCGCTGCATCTCATCCTAAGACGGTCGTTCTTCGTACATCAAGAACTGAGCGGTACAACCGCACATTTATTCGCAGGGTGTCCAAGGCTTGGAACGGACTGCCGGAAGATGTATTTATTGGGCCTGCAGGTATTGGCCCATTCAAATCTCGCGTTAACAAACTTCCCCTAACATAACCCTTTCACAGCAGCCGCGGTACTCTGGTATTTAGGCTCTGCCTGCGCGGTCTGCTCAGTTATAAAAAAATAAAAAAACATAAAAGTGGCTATATCTCGGAAATAACCCTGTATAACCTGATAAACGCTATATTTCCGGAATAGATGAGCGAGCACAATTCAAATTTAGGATAATATATAGGGTGTTCCATTTGAAAAAACACAGCTTTGCTATGCCGTGACTTCATCAATAACCTTGTATATTATAAAATAATTTTAAAAGGTATATCTTAACTTTATCTACAACCTTTTTTCGAATTTTTTCTGTATATGCCACAATAACGGAGGTAATAAACTTCGGAGTATAATCACCCTGTATACCGGGTGTCCCAGAATTTCCTTGACACGTGATATTTTCGTAACGAAAAACGGTTCAAGCAAGAACTGAGTGGTACTTTTGAAGGTACTATAGGGTCTATCATACCATGCATTCAAAACATTTTTTTTTGTACGTCAACCCCTAGAACTCACCCCCAACTTTTTTTTCAAATAGCACCCCATAAGTTTTCCTACATAAATGATATCCCCATTTTATTTAAAATCTTGTGGTACCTTTAATTTTATATGCAAACTTATTTTTTCCGTAAAATCATAAGCATAAGACAAATGAAATGATAATTTGTTTGACGCCTGATATTTTTGTAACAAAAACGGATAAAAAAGAAAAGTAAGTAGGTTTTTCAAGGGTAGTGAATGACCTATCATTCCTTGCTTATGAATCATTTTTTTCTTACTTAAACCCCTGGAATCCGCCCCTAGCTAGTTCTTTCAAATTTCAATCCACAATTTTGCCTGGAAAAATGAATTCTTTACTTGAATTTAATTATCGTAGTGCCTTACTTTTTATGCTCCTACTGCAATTTATCGTTATTTTTTTGCGTGTAATTCATGAAATCGTAAGCATAAATTAATTAAAACACATGTATGGAAAATATTTTTTTATTATCATGAATCAACTAATAAAAAAAATGTGACAACAAAATTAAGTGCAAAAGCGTGAAAAAGTTTTATGGCTACATCGGGTCGCGCCAACTCCGTGTGCAGGGTGTGCCCCGCACACGGGCGCCAAAATTAACGATAAATTAGTAGTAGTAGTAAATGATAGGTCATTCACTACCCTTGAAAAACCTACTTACTTTTCTTTCTTATCCGTTTTTGTTACAAAAATATCAGGCGTCAAACAAATTATCATTTCATTTGTCTTATGCTTATGATTTTACGGAAAAAATAAGTTTGCATATAAAATTAAAGGTACCACAAGATTTTAAATAAAATGGGGATATCATTTATGTAGGAAAACCTATGGGGTGCTATTTGAAAAAAAAAGTTGGGGGTGAGTTTTAGGTGTTGACGTACAAAAAACTGTTTTGAATGCATGGTATGATAGACCCTATAGTACCTTCAAAAGTACCACTCAGTTCTTGCTTGAACCGTTTTTCGTTACGAAAATATCACGTGTCAAGGGAATTCTGGGACACCCGGTATACGACTGAAAGTTCTGCGCATTGACTTGTATTCGTACTCAGAAAATTTCAACAGTTTATCATGCATAAAAGTTCCTGGAATCTAAAAAGTCCTTACAGCACAGGTCTCTGCATTTCGCTGGAATCAGTTCAGTAAATCGATTCCTCACGCTACATTACTTGTTGAAAAGTTGGTTTGTATAGCCGAATACCTCCAAAACCTAATTAGCTCATTTATTAAGGGGGCGTAGACGATCTTTTCAAAGACCTTCGAGGTTCCAGCTTCAATCAATTAAAGAATTTATTAGTGATTGGAGTATTCAGGACTTTTTTAATTGGCGACATGTAATTTAATAATTTATTAGCAATAATAATTTATATGCTCCTGTACAAATCATCATTATAGTCACAATGTCTTAACAGACATGTTATGAACTCGTAAAATGCATTAAGCCGGAGCTAGAGTATTGCCGACACGAATATTATCAATAGTTTTGAGAACTGTAGCTCGCCATCGTTCGTGATTTACTGTCAGTTCAGTGGCGCTCTTGATACTCATATCTAGCAACTGTTTCGTCGTATCCACCCAGCGTGTAGGGAAACGGCCACGGCGCCGCCCACTCGGGGCATGACCCTGAACTACAAGTTTCTCCATATCATCGCTTCTGTGAATATGTCCGAAGAATGTAAGCATTCTCATCGACACAATGGGGATAGTCTCTTTGGATTACCGAGCTCATCCAGTATGGAATATGGGCGGTATAAGGAATTCTCAGCATTCTCCTCCACGTCCACATTTCAAAAGCATCTATGCGAGCTCGATCTGCCTTTTTAACTGTCCAAGTTTCCGAGGCATATAAAAATATGGAGAACACAAGAGACTGAACCAGTGACATTTTGGTAGCTTTAGTGATGTTATGGTCACGCCATATTTTAGTATGCTTTGTCATGGCTACCCGTGTCTGTTGAATGCGCCGTCGAATCACATTCTCACAACTACCTGAATTGTGGATCAAAGAACCGAGGTAGACAAAACTTTGAACTACCTCATAACGGCCTATTGACTTTATTTCTCGATTATTGTCATGCTCTCTATCTACGATAATAACCTTGGTCTTGTAGTTAATAGCAAGACCATATGCTGCACTGTCTTGTTCTAAAACGTTCAATGGAGCTACTAGTTCTTCCTGAGAAGCAGCAATGAGGGTTGTATTGTCAGCAAATCTTAAGTTAGATATTTTGCTTCCGCCCATAGTTACACCGCCACTCCAGTTGTCCAATACCTGTCTCATCACAAATTCAGAGTAAATGTTAAATAACATCGGGGATAATACGCATCCCTGACGAACTCCTTTTCTGGTTGCTGTTTGACAAGACAGGTTACCATCAATTCTTACACGAGCCGAGCTAGACTCATAGAGTTGCTGTGTGAGAAAATAAGTGGTAAGGGACTCCCACGAAGACAAGGATTTCCCACAGTTTAGGCCACTTTACGTTATCAAACGCCTTAGAATAGTCCACAAAGCAGACAAAAACGGGAAAATAATGCTCTCTGGCTTTTTCAATAATTTGTCTTAAGTTTAAGACCTGTTCACGCGTACCGCGTCCTTTTACGAAACCTGCCTGCGCCTGAGAAATTTGCCAGCCAATAAAACCCTCCAAATATATAGTAGAACCTTGAATGAGAGATTAACGAAAGTAGGCGATAATTGTCTGGATTTGTTGGAGATCCTTTTTTATGAAGTGGAACAAAAATGGATGTGCACCATTCATCTGGCCAAACACCGGAGGACCAGGCTCTCTTACAAATATTATATAAAAGAGAGATGCTGTCTTCACCCAAGCTTTTTAATGTTTCGGCAGAAATAGCATCAATGCCTGTAGCTCTATTAGTTTTTAACTTGTTGAGGGCATGTTCCACTTCAGACAAAAGAATATCAGGTTGATATTCAAAATCCAATGAGAGAGCCTGAGGGCCATCCTTATGGTACAGGTTTTCGCAGTAATTTCGCCATACCTCAATAACCTTATGCAAGTTGGTAATTAGCTGTTCTTTGGGATTTTTAACAGCCCAAGATTTGGGTTTAAAATCTTGACCGAGGTATTTGACCTTAAAAAACATCTCTTTCGGATGATTAGTATTGGCATGCATCTCTATTTCCTGGCACAATTGCTGTATATAAGAGTTCTTATCTCTTCGGCATAGTCTCTGAATCTGTACAAAATTAAACTTCAAAATCCCAATACGTTCAATTTTTTTCACTCTGATGTCTCTGCTTTGATAAACTTGTTGTTTGACCTAATGTATAGGGTGAATTTAAATGTTGTTCTATTACCCTAACTCCAAAACATCTTGTAGAATAATTGTGTCAACGATGCCCGTATGCATCGTAAGTCAGTTGCGCGGTTAGGTACGTAAACCTGCATTAGATTACCTGTTTACTATGCACCACAATTTTGATACTGTCACTGTCAAAACAATCTTGCGAACACAACCCTGCCGTATCTCCGATGTGGATTAGTTAATCTCTTGACGGTGCATGGATAGATGCCAAAGATTAGCAAAACGTGATTAGGGAACTAGGATTAGAATCGCCAAACGGTGCATACGGGCTGAATCATACTTTGATAAGAAACATTCTCTCCCTTTCTTGTGGTTGCTTTGTGTCAATGCATTATGTGGGTGATTTTACTGTGAAATGAGCCTTTGGTCAGTAGGTTCTATCGCTCATAACCCAAATTTTAGTCTTACTCTGACAATTCTTCCAGCTGGTCACAAAGAAACATACGCTACAGCTTAACTCCATTATTGTTGAACATTTTGTACTTTGATAGTGCTACAGGGGTGGCCTAAACGTCTGTAAAACGTCTGTCTTTTAACATATGTGGTTTTACTGAAACACAATCGTAGTAGTAATAGTAGTCACTATAGTATATACTTTTAAACCTGTCCATTCTATTTTACTTTCCACATCGAAAAGTGAGGGGAGTATTGTGATCGGGAAAATTTAAGATTTTGAGATAATATGCTTCTTGGGCGCTTTATCATATCTACATGCCCCGTGTGGGGGCGGGTTAGAATATCTCTCATCGTATATCCTGCGTGTCGTAAAAGGCGACTAAAAGAAACCGAACTACTGTCGGCATAAACAGTAACCTTTTCTCAACCAACAGCTTTGGGTGGACGAGTTGAGAAGAGTCAGGGCACCTTCTTGTCCTTGGAGTGAGAAACTGCCCCTAAAGGCGGACTTCCATTCTAGGCGTTTTGGGGGTTCCTGATAATTTTCTACTTTTTAGGTGGGTGAATTTGGGGTGGTTGAAGGGTTGTAAACTGGAAAATTTGTTGTATTCATGGGCTATCCATTGACCGGTGAAAAAAGCCTAGCGGCACTTTAGGTCCATCCGAACATTGTCTTGCTTATTATAGAAACCAAGGGACTCAGAATTTGTAATGTTCTATATTGGGTAACTTTGTTTCTAGGCGTTTTAGGGGTTCCTGGTCGTTTTCTAAATTTTTTGGGGGGTGAAGTTGGGGCGGTTGAGGGGTGGAGGGTTGTGAAACTGAAAAGTTTGTTGTATTCATAATAGGCTATCCATGGACTTATGGAAGAAATACGTAGCGGCATATTACACTTTTTTAGGTCCATCTTAACATTGGCTTGCCTATTAAAGAAACCAAGAGACTTAAAATTTTGTGAGGTGTACATACGATAGTTTTTGTGTTGCATGTTCGCTTGCGGGCGGGTGGACGATGATTTGTATGCGAGGGGATTTCAGACTATAGCTTCATGCAATGGGAAAATAATAATATGGTATCATCATTATGGGTGGGAAGTATTGAGTCCATCAACTTGACTCCATTCTTTTTGTAGGTGTTTTAGGCGATTTTTGGTTTATTTGAAGCTTTAAATTTGAGTGTCAGGTCAACGGCACACCTTTTGTAATGAAGACCTTCCATTGCTCTGAACTAAAGTAGCTTGTGGTGATATCCTATGTGTTTTAGGCATCCAAATATTGCTTTCTCAGAGATTACTAAATTACTTCCTCAAAAGCGTCATAAAAACTCGCCAAACAAGTAACAGCTTCTAAGGATACAACACAATCGTGTTGGAGAAACATCATGCAACGATGACAAGGCGACGTCGACCGAATAATCCAGGAACTAAACCTCTATTAAGGTATTACCTTACGATTTCCTCACGTCTGTACACGTCTTTAGTTGTTAATTTGTATTTGTGATCAAACTAATCTGGGGCGAGAATACCAAAACTAGTTCTCAACTGGAGACCAATAAGAAAAGAAAGGAAGGGTAGACCAAGGGAGAGATGGCTGAAAAAGGCAGAAGATGATTTAAAGAAAATTAATATTAAACAGTGGAAAAATAAGACGGCAGACAGAAATAGGTGGCGTGGAATACTGCAGGATATACTCAGAAATAGGTGGTAAAAGTATCCAAAGACAATTTTAAGTTATATAAATTTTAGCGGTATAAGATCAGACTGTACTCATTTCTGCTCTAGGCCTTCATGGCCTGTTGTGCAAACTAGTAATAATAATAATAAAAATAAGTTACTATTGTCCCCCTAATTATGTCGGTCTCAAGCCTTACACCAAATACATTCACCCCACACCTACAACAGTTAGGCCTGGACGAACGATTACACAAAATATTCCAAAAGTCTGTAATCCTGAAGACCTGTAATATTGTTCGATCCTTCCAAAATTCAGACCCGTAATAGTTCAGGTGTTGACTTGGCACAGCCCGTCAACATTTGTTGCTACCGCAGTAATGCGAGAGAAATTTGATAAATCAGGAAAATAATAATACATAAATTAGTTGTTCAATCAGTCTTGACGTACCAGGAAATGGTGCGTGTAAGGCCAGTCTTGTCACCACACAATCTCAGCAAGCGCTGCACCAATTTTTATGAGATGCTCTGAGGAAATAATAGACGGCCCTGTTATATTTTTGAAAATCTATGCAATGATCGGTGACTAATTATCAAGCTACGCGAAACTACCAGAACTTCGTATTGAGTTTCCTGAGCATTTTCAGTTTGTTTTAGGAGTGAAATTTTGATAATAGGACAACTCCAAATATTTTATATAAAAAACTTTCCATGGCCCTGAATAAGGTTTGTTGTTTCCATCTCAGAGATGATTGTGGACGGCATCCTCAAGAGCTGTTACCTGCCAAGACGCTTCATAAAACTCGCCAGACAAATAACAGCTCCTAAGGATACCACCCAATCGTGTTGGAGAAGCATCGTGCAGCGAAACATACCAAGAATAACCCGATTTTTTTTGCTAGTCTGATGGCACTGGTCTGAGACCAACGTCTCCCTAAAAGGTGGAAAAGTCTATGTGACAACTTATAGAAGATGAATTGTAAGTCTAGCTGTACGTATTTTTGTAACTATACCTATGTTAGTGAAGGCTTAATCCTATTATTTTCTCTGGGCGAAGGTGTAGGTGTAGGGTTTCTATATCTTTTTATGTCTGTTTACATCTTGTAATATGTATATTGATCATATGCCTTTTGCTTTCTTTTAACCGCTTTTTTGTTCTCTCTTCTTTTACTTATTTTTTCTTCATTCTCTTTTTTTCTTTTTCTTTTTTTTTCTATTTTTTCTCCTGCAGGTAACTTAATTCGAAGAACAAGGTTTTTACGGGTATTATCAATTTTCACATGATTGTACCTATCTATAATAGTATTTTTAGTTTCATACAATGATTATAGAGTATCGTATACACGGTCTTGTTTTCGGTTTCCAATATTAACGAAACGCTTGTTGGAAGTGTGACAAACTTGGAGAGCATATAATACATTGGCGTTGCTTCGTTGGCTATGTATGGGCCCTCCAATAAACGATGTTCCAATGTGCCAACTTCACCACATCTGCATAGTGGTTTCTCACTCAGACCCATTTTTGCTTTGTGTTGTGGAACCAAGGTATGACTGCTTCTTAATCTACTCAATATTCTGATGTAGTTCCTGTTTACCTCCTTGTCAAACTACTTATGATTTCTGTACTATTTTAAATGTTTTCCCTGTAAGACACTCAAGGTAATGGTCTTGCCAGTTTTTTCCTGATGAAGCCTCCTCGCCGTCATTTGCTGCGCTTTAGGCAAGTTCATCCACTATTTCATTTTACTCTATATTAGCGTATCCCTTAATCCATACTAAGCGTATCCTCTTGTTGGCCTGTTGGCATTCTTTATGTAGTTCTAGTAAGTCTGACAGTCATCATCATAGTCACAATGTCTTAACAGACATGCTGTGAACTCATAAAATGCATTAAGTCGGAGCTAGAGTATTGCCGACACGAATATTATCAATAGTTTTTAGCACTGTAGCTCGCCATCGTTCGCGATTTGTTGTCATATCCAGCAACTGTCTCGTCGTATCCACCCAGCGTGTGTGTGTGTGTGTGTGTGTGTGTGTGACCCTGATCTACAAGTTTCTCCATATTATCGCTTCTGTGTATATGTCCGAAGAATGTAAGCATTCTCGTCGACACAATGGAGGATAGTCTCTTTGGATTACCGACCTCATCCAGTATGGAAACGTTAGTTCGATGGGCGGTACAAGGAACTCTCAGCATTCTCCTCCATGTCCACATTTCAAAAGCATCTATGCGAGCTCGATCTGCCTTTTTAGCAGTCCAAGTTTGCGAGGCATACAAAAATATGTAGAGCATAAGAAACTAAACCAGCGACATTTTTGTAGCTTTTGTGATGTTATGGTCACGCCATATTTTAGTAATCTATGTCATGGCCACACGTGCCTGCTGAATGCGCCGTCGAATCTCATTTTCACAGCTACCCGAATTGTCGATCAAAGAACCGAGGTATACAAAACTTTGAACTACTTCACAACGGCCTGTTGACTTTATTTCTCGATAATTATCATGCTCTCTATCTACGATCATAACCTTGGTCTTATTGTAGTTAATACCAAGACCATACGCTGCACTATGTTGTTCTAAGTTGTTTAATAGAGCTACTAGTTCTTCCTGAGAAGTTGCAATAAGTGTTGTATCGTCAGCAAATCTTAAGTTAAATATTTTGCTTCCACCAATAGTTACACCGCCATTCCAGTTGTCTAATACCTGAATGAATGGTTTCGAGAATATCGAGGGAAAACCATCTTCAGGGTGCCCCATGCAAAGGAGCGTAGCTCCCTTAGGAAGCATTTCCGGACCCATGTTCATATGATATTTTCTATTTTTCGGAGTACTATTCGTGGTTAAAGTTTGTTAAAATACTTAATCAACACCCTGCAGAATATGTTCTGCATTTGCAGGTAGCTATTGCGGATGTTGATATACAGCGCTTTAGCAGTTTCTCTAAGTATCAAGCAACTAGAAACTACTAAAACCTCATTTTGAAGCATTTTAGAGATTCCTGAGCATTTTCAGTTTATTTGCGAGGTGAGGTGATAATATGACAGCCCAAATATTTTATATTGAAAACTTTCCAAGATCCTGAATGAGGTTAGCTCGTGGAGATATCCTATATATTTTAGACATACGAATATTGATGTACGTGACGTAGATGACTGTGGACGACATCCTCCGAAACTGTTACCTGCCAAAACGCTTCATAACATTCGCTAAGCAAATAACAGCTTCTAAGGATACCACCCAATCGTGTTGGAGAAACATCATGCAGTGAAACCGATAATAAGCGATAACAAAGCGTCGTCGTGTCGGCCGAATAGCCCAAGAACTGAACCTGTCTATTAAGGACTGTCCAACTTTTCCATACGATGGCATTGTCTTAGGATTTCGTCTTACACATTTTTACACGTCTTTAGTTGTTTTTTTTATTTATCGTATGGCTCAAAACATGACAATAGTAAATATAGATTAAAAAGACTATTATCAACTAGACTAAAATAAAATGTATACAGCTACAAACTAAGATACATAGTCTTTGGTATTTACAGGTTGATGTCCAGTCCTTTCAACCACTTCAGCGCCAACGGTGTGGCTGTGACACTCTTCTCGCGATCCCTGAAACGCACCCAGTTCACATTCGCTTGTAATATGGTTTATAGTTTGGCGGGGCGCGCCACAGTCACATAAGGGAGATTGCACGTAGCCTCACTTGTAAAGGGAGTCGGCACATCTGCCGTGGCCTGTTCGGACTCTATTAAGTTTTACCCACTCTTTCCGGGGTAGTTCTGATCCTGGAAGTAAGGCTGTTCCCATAAATGCGCATCGTGAGTGGTGTTTATCTGCAACGGGGGTATTGCTCGGTGGATGGGCAGTTTGTTGTTGGACGTAATCTTGTTATACTCCCTTAGAAGGGCGTCAGTCCTTCGCAGCTGCGGTGGGGCGATTCCAGAGGAGTACAGGCAGCTATTGAGTTGGAGTTGTCTTTACTAAGCCTGTAATAAGTCTCATAGTGTGATTTAGTTGGACGTCAATTAGTCTGGTATGATGGCTGTTAATCCAGACAGGCGCACAGTACTCAGCACACGAATAGGCAAGAGCTAGCGCACTGGTTCGTAGAGTTGGAGCCGTGGCACCCCACGTCGTTCCACACAGCTTTTGGATAATGTTGTTGCGTGTTGTCAGTTTTCCTGAAGTATTTGCGAGATGCTTCTTATAGCAGAGGGGTGCGATCTAACGTTACTCCAAGATATTTTGGGAAATGGTTGTTTCAGGGGTTCTTTTGTTGTTGATTTCTATGATCAAACCACTCTCAGAATACGGAGTTGAATTTATTAGGTGACAGAAATTAATTAAAGCTATGTTTACTAGCTCTGATTTTTATTGGCTAGGACTAGCATCAATTACTTGATAAGATAGTGTAAACGTACCGAATATAACATGCTCTACGTTTGTAAAGAGCGACTGCAAATATTGATATGCAACATTTTAGCAATTTTCCTTTACGTTTCCAGGAACCTTGTTCCAATGAAATAATAACCGTTATTCACTTTGAAACTGTGCGACTGGACCGCAAGTTTTACTCACAAAAAGCAAATAATGTTGAGTGGATTTAGATACTATCGCCATAGGTGAATTGTTCAATCAGCCTTGACGTACCAGAAAATGGTGCGCGTAAAGCCAGTCTTGTCATCGCACAATCTCAGCGAGCGCTGCACCAATTTTGATTAAACTCGAGGCGCAAGATTCTCTGCGGAAGTAATAGATGACACTGCCATGTTTTTGAAAATCGTATTGTTCGGTGACTAATTATCAAAAAACGAGAAAATACCAGAACTCCATTTTCCTAAGCATTTTTAGTTTGTTTGAGGAGCGAAATTTTGACGATAGAATAGCTCCAAATAGTTCATATAAAAAAATCCACGGCCCTGAATAAGTAATAAGCTTGTGGTGATATCCTATATACTTTCGACATTAGATAGATAGATAGATAGTATATTTCATCCAAAGATCTAAATCCATAGATATAAGACGCGTCAAAATACAGGTAAGGAATATAACAAATAAATAAAATAAATGAACGAGCACAACATTAAAAAATAGATAATATTACAATATCACATTCAAATTCAAATTTGTGAATCAAAAAATTCTTGCAAGGAGTAAAAGGGATTTTCAGCCAGCAAGTATTTCAAGTCTGTTCTAAATTGCCTCTAGTTTTTGGTTTTAAGATGCGCGTTCTTTAAGTGGTTATAAGCTTTAATTCCCATTATGGTAGGACCATCGCTCTTTAATTTTAAGTTATGTTTGGGAAGAATTAATTGTTTTTGTCTGGTACTATACTTATGCTCACTGGGATTAATGTAAAGGTGCTTGTTTTAGTGTATAAGACATGCCACTTCTAAAATATATCGGTTAATGATGGTTAAAATGTTTAGTTTTTTAAACAGCGGTTTACATTCTGCTATATATTTCGCCCCTAACATGCTGCGAATTATCATTTTTTGTTTCAAAAGAACTTTCTCACAGTGAGCAGAAGCTCCCCAAAACTGGATTGCATACCGTAATCTTGATTCAATATCTCCACAGTAGTATTGTTTTAAGGAATGTATATTTAAATATAATTTCAACGTTCTTATCAGATATCCCTTTTTATTGAGTGTATTGTTTAGGCCAATACAATGCACTTCCCAAGGAAGATTTTCGTTTAGGGTTAAGCCGAGTATTTTAATGTTGGACGAGCGCTCAATATGCACTTCATTAATGTCAAGACCAGGGATATCGTCGATGTTTTTTGATATGGATGGAAAACTGTGAATTTAGTTTTAGAAGAATTGAGAAACAATGTTTGTTTGTTTCGTCTTTGTCAGATACTATCACCGTTGAGTCATCTGCTAATGATGTAATATCATGAATAAAATTGGGAAGATCATTTGTATATATTGCAAATATAATAGGCCCCAGGATAGATCTCTGGGGAACTCCTACATTATTATTTATATTCTCTGACCTCACCATCATTTGAGTATTGTTTTCAAAATATGAAATTTCAACACATTGAGGTCGATCAAGCAAATAACTAGCAAACCAATCGTTAGCAAGGTCACGCACGCCGTAGAGGTAAAGTTTTTGCAATACTGATTTGTGTTCCACGCAGTCAAATGCGCGACTGAGGTCACAAAAAATGCCTATATAAATATAGATATATATATATATATATATATATATATATACATAACTTTTGTCATTGTGGCACCATATAAGATAAATTTTGTCTTTACGGCACCAATTTTTACGTTCTGGCACCCGGTTTCGGGTGCCGATACGTTTTGCCCTGAAAAAAATTCCTACGGCATTATTAAGCATTTAGAAGCGGCTGACGGAATATTGGCTGGGTGCCAGATTGACCAAAATTATGAACGAACATATTGATTAGTTCGGCTGACTGCCGCTGGGGGGCGCCAAATTTTATACAAGTGTATGTAAATGTGCAACTGATGTCAAAGTGGCACCCCCTAAATGAACGTCCATGCGGCACCATAAATCTGGCAACACTGATTTCTCCACGACCTTTCTTTTCCTAGTGCGAAATGCGGTATTACATTTTTAAATATCGATCAATTCTCATTTGTTGACCTTATGGCACCCTTAATGCGTTGTGCACCTGGAAATCATTTTGCGTTTGTTTTCTCAGCCTATGAATATGGATTAGGAATACAATACCAAAATGTGTAATCTCGAAATTTTCGAAAATTTTCGCGGTTATTAGCTTTCCCTGTATCTATCTTGCATGTACGTAACGGATTATTTTAACGCTCTTTCCGTCTACCTTATTGAAGTGAAACTTGCGCATTTGTCAAGGACCGATACAGGATAATAACCGAATTAAAGCGTCCCATAGGAACGGATATGAATCTAAAGTCACCTGGATTGCTTATGGGTGAAGCACAATCAAATTATACTAGTGAATGAGGAACTAAGCAGTATCCATTAAATATGATCATTCGCTAATAAATATTTGATAGTTTGAAAAACGCAAACTTGCTGAAACGCATGTCCGTAGGCCGACAACAATGTGAGACATGGACTTCCTTGATGTAGACATGAAGATATCTCCTTCCTATAACGTGTTTTTGGCGGATTGGACTCAAGAATAAAAAATCAACAATGGTTTAAAAAATCAGAATATATGCTTATAAAGGTAAAACGGACTAAAAAGTACAGATGTTTTGCAATTTAAATATAAGCGATAAAGTGATGATTGAGAACATTAACGTTATTGTATTCTACGTATAGAAACTGTACCAATGGAACGTTCAAAACAGTTGGTATCGAACACTTCGCGATTTATTACAATGAAATTATTTCTTTAGATAATGACTTAATTCGTATTTGTCATAATTTTTTCCAATTCAGCTTACCACTAAAACGTGCTTTTTAGACTCTAATATATTTTTAAATATAATTTTGCCTGACGTGCAAGGTTTGGTCGCTCTTATGGTTAGTTTGAAATTTAGAATTCACGTGGATTGCTATTGATGATTGTCATTATCACCAAGTATCGACTTGAATAAGCTTAGTGGTTGCAGTGGCAATAAAGACCTCCCATCTCGCCGTTGTATTTTACCTTTTGTGAGGTCAAGTCCAAAAAAATGGTTGTATATGTCTATTAAATGTATTCCATTTAAAACTGCTATTGACATGTCTTTTTCAATTTCTGGAAACGTTTGTCAGTTTCGAGAAGTTGAGCACGGCAGGTTTCAATATGTAGCGTTTTTCTAAAATCTAAAGTAAAACAAAGAAAGGGTCTATAAAACTGTCCCAGAAATTGTGATGTTTTCTTAAAATTTAGAAAAAAAAAACGCCAAACAGCGCTATTTTCATATTTCGAATTGTTAACATTTGAATGACACCCGAACCTTAGTAAAATTTTATACACTAAAAAATCTGTGATAAAGAGCGTAGACCATTAGAGTCGATATATTTACCTCTGTTTCGACACAGAATCATACAGATACTCTTCGAAATTTTGAATTATGGCTCGATATTTGTAACTGCAAATCATCCTAAATCCCAAATGAAATCGCTATTCATATTTAGATCATGAAAAGGTCATTTTTTCGATCCCAAACTCATTAGACTTCAATATTCGATAATCTTAAGATTAGTGATGATCCCATTTACCTATTGTGTTATGTTGATAAGGTATTTTACTACGTTTTATAGTATAGTGAGGAACACTATTTCCGGCAAGCCTTCGTTTTAGCGCAAAACGAAATCAGAGCCGAGAATGATCACAAATGACTGGGTTTGACATCCTAAGTCCAACGAGATCACTCCCAGACTGAGAAAACTCTGATGGAAAACTAGTAAATTTTGAAGTTGTACCAATCGACTTTGCTTGACGTCCTAACTCCAGTTGTATCAATAGTAGACTGAAGAAACGTTTATTTTGATCTCAATTCTCAAAATTAAACAAAAAAAATGAAGTCAAGTTGATTGACTCAGTACTTTCCACACATTACTGTGATACCAGTTTATTATTTTCCCATAGCATGAAGCTTTAGTCTGAGATCCCCTTGCAAATAATATTTATCGGCAGCCCCCCCCCTAAAATTGCCTTATGCCTTATGTCTTTCCTTCTCAGGTCAATGGACAGCCTATTATCAATGCTACAGACTTTTTAGTTTTACAACCACCCAGCCCCAAACCACCCAAATTCATCCCCACCCAAAAAATAGGTAGAAAATGATCAGGAACCCCTAAAATATCTAAAAACGAAGTTTAAGCTATTTTCATATTTTTAGTTTTTGATTATTGCTGCCCTGCCACTGACACGATTTCTAACAGCCACACGCGTTTTCCAACCTCACCATGGTAGTAATTCTGTGTCAAAATTTCATTAGAACCAATTTAATAGTTTCCACGTTACAAAATACAAAACGATCTAAAGCAATAAATACTCGTATTTATACAGAAAATTCTAAGTCCCTTAGCTGCGATAATAGGTTAGGCAATGTTTGGATGGACCTAAAAAGGTGATTTATGTCGCTAGGCCTTCCTTCACAGGTTATGAATACAACAAATTTTTCAGCTTTCCAACCCCCCACCCCCCAACCGCCTCAATTGCACCCCCACCTAAAAAATTCAGAAAATTTTCTACAACGCTTAAAAACTAAGTTTGAACTGTTTTTGTATTTTTAGTTTTTTTATTAATTTTGCGCCACCACTGGCACAATTTATAAAAACTATACGCATTTTCCATCCTCGCCACGGTCGTAATACTGTGTCCAACCTGCATTAAAATCAATTCAACAGTTTCCTCGTTACACAATATAGAACGATCTAAAGAAATACTCGTATGTTTACACTTGAAAAAGTCCTTTGGTTTCTGTAATAGGCAATGTTCGGAAGGACCTAAAAAAAGTTATTTATGTCACTAGGTCTTCCTTCACAGGTTAGTGGACAGTCTATTATGAAAGCAACATATTTTTCAATTTTACAACCCCCTACCCCCCAACCACCCCAACTTCACCTCCACCCAAAAAAAAATAGAAAATGATCAGGAATCCCTAAAACGCCTAAAAACGAAGTTTGAGCAATATTAATTTTTTTTGTTTTTTGCTAATTACTCCGCCGCTCATGCACCGATTTTCAAAATTGTAGGAAGATTACCTACTACGGCCCCCAGCATAAAACGCCCAAAAAGTGTATTATCTCAAAATCGAAAATTTTCACGATACTCCCCTCACCTATCGGTGTGGGAAGTAAATGTCTTCTAGTTACGCGCCTGCGCAAACCTTATTCAACCTAATTTTAATTATTTATATTAAAAATTCAATGTTCCATAGTCTGGTAGTCGTCTTCGACCCAGGACGTGAAGCCGTGCCAACTGACATTCGATGAAACCCCATTTAATCCACTTTGTCCGCAATAACTCAACCGGTCGGGTTAAGTTAGGTTAGGTACTGAGTTTTCAAGTGCAGTAGTTTTTCACCAAAACTGTTACTCGGTCTGGGAACGGTCACGTTCGACTCAGGACGTCAAACCTTCCACTATGTATATTTTAGTTTCCGCTAAAACGAAGGCCTATTTCCATATAATCTCTCAATGAACTTTGTTTTAAAAAACATGAAACGTGCCTGATCAGGATTTGGAAAGATTCAAAACTTGACATATCCAAATCATTTGTGCCCTACCTGCACTCATACTAATTAAATATATAAGTGGATAAAGTGTCATGTGTGGTGTCATTATAATAAAAATCCAAAGGGTGCTATTTTGACCTGAAATATTACAAGTTACATTTGATGCCTCTTTAACCTATATTATCTCAAGTTCATACATTTAGGTGTCATGTGTACCAAGATTAATGAGGGTGCCAATACACGAAACCTTCAACACTTTTATTTTATATATATAAAACGGCAAAATATCTAGGCAACACTGTAGGGTGCTAGTTTGACGTGCAATATCTCAAGTTCATGCATTTTGGTGCCATAAAGTCAAGGTTTATATGGGTGCCGATACAAAGGCACATACTTCCAGCATTTTATATGTATATAGCTGTGGGTGTCAGATTGTACACCATTTATATGGGTGCTGTTAGATTCAAGCAATACGTATATATATATATATATATATATATAAAGGCCTACATTCGATATTGCCTTCTCACAGATGACTATGGATGGCATCCTTAGAAGCTGTTACCTGCCTGACGGTCCAAAACTCGCCAAACAAGTAACAGGTTCTAAGGATACCACCCAATCGTGTTGAAGCTAGAAACATCATGCGGGTTATCACACAGGCAGACTATGCTGGGCTCAAGAACCTTGGAACCAATAAAGATAAAACGGATAGGACCTAAGAATGTACTTGCCTTTGCCAAAAGGGCAGGTCTTAGGAACTAGCGCGGATAGAGGCGCAAAAGGGCCCATGGTGTGGCCTATGCACCAGCCACATTCCGTGCTGGATAGCCTCTGGTCCTTATTCATTCAACATCATGCAGCGAAAAATACCGATGACAAGGCGACGTCGACAGAATAGTCCAAATTCTGTACCTGTCTATTAAATATAATCCAAACTTTTCATACGACGGTATTGCTTTACGTTTTTCTCTCACATATCTGTACACCTGTTTGGTTGTTGATTTGTTTTTGTGAACAAACCACTCTCAGAATACGGAATTGAATTATTAGGTGACAGGGATGAATTAAACCATGTTTACTAGATCCGTTTGTTTTTTGTTTGCTAGAACTGGGATCGTTTACTCGGTAAGGTAGTGTAAACATGCAGAATATATGCTCTGCATTTGCAAACAGCTATTGCGGATGTTGATATGTAGCACTTTAGCAGTTCCTCTTTGCTTTTCCAGGTATCGTATTCCAATGAAATAATGACCATTACTCACTTTGGAGCTATCCCACTGAGCCACAAGTTTTACTCACAAAAAGCAGATAAAATTGAATCGATTTGAATAGTATCACCAATATGTTCTGATAGTCCACATTAGGGGAACTATTCCAAATTTGACATGCATGGTGGCATTTTCGTCAAACGAGACTGAGACTCAAAACTGCGACTGGTTTTGTAATTAGCACCTTGAAATTATCCGAAATGCGAAGTTTCATCTCAATAGAAAGCCAAATAAGGATTTTCGACTTTTTTAGGTACACTCGCCAGACCGAGTGATCTGAAATTTTTTATTTTCGTCAAACGAGACTGAGACTCAAAACTGCGACTGGATTTGTAATTAGCACCTTGAGATTATCCGAAATGCGAGGCTTCATCTCAATAGAAAGCCAAATAAGGATTTTCGACTTTTTTAGGTACACTCGCCAGACCGAGAGATCTGAAATTTTTTATTTTCGTCAAACGAGACTGAGACTCAAAACTGCGACCGGATTTGTAATCAGCACCTTGAAATTATCCGAAATGCGAGGTGTCATCTCAATAGAAAGCCAAATGAAGATCTTCGACTTTTTTAGGTACACCCGCCAGCCCGAGAGATCTGAAATTTTTTATTTTCGTCAAACGAGACTGAGACTCAAAACTGCGACTGGATTTTTAATTAGCACCTTGAGATTATCCGAAATGCGAGGCTTCATCTCAATAGAAAGCCAAATAAAGATATTCGATTTTTTTAGGTACACCCGCCAGCCCGAGAGATCTGATTTTTTTTATTTTCGTCAAACGAGACTGAGACTCAAAATTGCGATCGGATTTGTAATCAGCATTTTGAAATTATCCGAAATGCGAGGTTTCATCTCAATAGAAAGCCAAATAAAGATCTTCGACTTTTTTAGGTACACCCGCCAGCCCGAGAGATCTGATTTTTTTTATTTTCGTCAAACGAGACTGAGACTCAAAACTGCGACTGGATTTTTAATTAGCACCTTGAGATTATCCGAAATGCGAGGCTTCATCTCAATAGAAAGCCAAATAAAGATATTCGATTTTTTAGGTACACCCGCCAGCCCGAGAGATCTGATTTTTTTTATTTTCGTCAAACGAGACTGAGACTCAAAATTGCGACCGGATTTGTAATTAGCACCTTGAGATTATCCGAAACGCGCGGTTTGATCTCAATAGAAAGCCAAATAAAGATTTTAGACTTTTTTAGGTACACCCGCCAGCCCGAGAGATCTGATTTTTTTTATTTTCGTCAAACGAGACTGAGACTCAAAATTGCGACCGGATTTGTAATCAGCACCTTGAAATTATCCGAAATGCGAGGTTTCATCACAATAGAAAGCCAAATAAAGATTTTCGACTTTTTTAGGTACACCCGCCAGCCCGAGAGATCTGAATTTTTTTATTTTCGTCAAACGAGACAAACTCAAAACTGCGACTGGATTTGTAATCCGCACCTTCAAATTATCCGAAATGCGAGGTTTCATCTCAATAGAAAGCCAAATAAATATTTTCGACTTTTGTAGATACACCCGCCAGCCCGAAAGATCTGAAATTTTTTATTTTCGTCAAACGAGACTGAGACTCAAAACTGCGACTGGATTTGTAATTAGCACCTTGAGATTATCCGAAATGCGAGGTTTCATCTCAAGAGCAAGCCAAATAAAGATATTCGATTTTTTTAGGTACACTCGCCAGCCCAAGAGATCTGATTTCTTTTATTTTCGTCAAACGAGACTAAAACTCAAAACTGCGCCTGAACTTGTAATCAGCACCCTGAAATTATTCGAAATGCGAGGTTTCATCTCACTAGAAAGCCAAATAAAGGTATTCGATTTTTTTAGGTACACCCGCCAGCCCAAGAGATCTGGATTTTTTTATTTTCGTCAAACGAGACTAAAACTCAAAACTGCGCCTGAATTTGTAATCAGCACATTGAAATTATTCGAAATGCGAGGTTTCATCTCAATAGAAAGCCAAATAAAGATTTTCGACTTTTTTAGGTACACCCGCCAGCCCGAGAGATCTGAAATCTTTTATTCTCGTCAAACGAGACTGAGACTTAAAACTGCGACTGGATTTGTAATTAGCACCTTGAGATTATCCAAAATGCGGGGTTTCATCTCAATAGAAAGCCAAATAAAGATATTCTTTTTTTTTTTAGGTACACTCGCCAGCCCAAGGGATCTGAATTTTCTTATTTTCGTCAAATGAGACTAAAACTCAAAACTGCGACTGGATTTGTAATGAGCACCACCAGCAAACTGTTTTTATTTTTTGTTTCAGATACGAACAAGAAAGCAAAGTTCAATTTGTCGTAGATGCTGTGTATGCATTTGCGCTGGCATTACATAACCTCTACGAGGACCTGTGCAAAGACTACACGGAACCTGGGGTGTGCCCTGCCATGACACTCTACGATGGAGGAGATTTTTACAACAAGTACTTGCTCAATGTCTCTTTTGTTGGTAAGTTGCACTATACTAGGATAATGAGTAGCACGAGTAACTCAACCCTTGAAAAAACGGTTTTCACATTACACTGTCCCTGTGTGCTGTATTCTTCAGCTCAGAAAAATTCCCTTTAACCTGACCATGGAAGGCCAGAGTCTCCCCGGAATGGATTATCGTATTTAAAGCGAGTTGGACAATCACAGGCGTTTGATAACGTAAAGTGGCCTGAACTGTGGGAAATCCCTATCTCCATGGGAGTCCCTGACCACTTAGCATTTCTCATACAGCAACTCTATGAGTCTAGCTCAGCTCGTGTAAGAACTGATGGTAACCTGTCTGGTCTAACAGCAACCAGAAAAGGAGTTCGTCAGGGATGCGTATTATCTCCGATGCTATTTAACATTCACTCTGAATTTGTGATGAGACAGGTATTGGACAAATGGAATGGCAGTATAACTATTGGCGGAAGCAAAATATCTAACTTAAGATTTGCTGACGATACAACCCTTATTGCTGCTTCTCAGGAAGGACTAGTAGCTCTATTGAACGTTTTAGAACAACACAGTGCAGCATATGGTCTTGGTATTAACTACAACAAGACCAAGGTTATTATCGTGGATAGCATGACAATCATCGAGAAATAAAGTCAATAGGCCGTTGTGAGGTAGTTCAAGTTTTGTGTACCTCTGTTCTTTGATCGACAATTCAGGTAGCTGTGAGAATGAGATTCGACGGCGCATTCAAAGGCACGGTTGGCCATGACAGAGCTTACTAAAATATGGCGTGACCATAACATCACTAAAGCTACCAAAATGTCACTGGTTCAGTCTCTTGTATTCTCCATATTTTTGTATGCCTCGGAAACTTGGACTGCTGTTAAAAAGGCAGATCGAGCTCGCATAGATGCTTTTGAAATGTGGACGTGGAGGAGATTGCTGAGAATTCCTTATACCGCCCATCAAACTAATGTTTCATACTGGATGAGCTCGGTAATCCAAAGAGACTATTCTCCATTGTGTCGATGAAAATGCTCACATTCTTCGGATATATTCACAGAAGCGATAATATGGAGAAACTTGTAGTTCAGGGTCACGCCCCGAGTGGGCGGCGCCGTGGCCGTTCCCCTACACGCTGGGTGGATACGACGAAACAGTTGCTAGATATAAGTATCAAGAGCGCCACTGAACTGAAAGTAAATCGCGAACGATGGCGAGCTACAGTTCTCAAATCTATTGATAATATTCGTGTCGGTAATACTCTAGTTCCGACTTAATGCATTTTACAAGTTCACAACATGTCTGTTGAGACATTGTGACTATGATGATGATGTGTTCAACAGGTGTTCAACTGTTTGCATCGGCTCATATTTCAGAGGTGTTTTCTTAGCTGACAGTGTCCAGTAACACGACCAGTCGCAATGTGGAAGTGTAGCCTGAGTTTGGACAGGTAGTATTCAGCTAACTCCTAACTAGGGTGACTAAAGAGTTTTTTAGCAATTGAGCAGCCAGACCTTATATGTGCGCCCTCTCAACAGTCTTGTTATAGCTCTGAAGACTCAGATGCCATGATTTTGGTCCCGGCAGCCCTTTTTGCCTATGTTTTCAAAAACTAACACGATATTAAATAATAATTACTAAATAATTTTCCAATTTATAGTGGAAAGACATTTAATCTCTTTTTTTATGGTCTACCTTCCGCAAAGGCTGAAATCCTATGGCGCTGTAGAAGCGCTGCGAGAGGATAAGTGTCGGTGCACTTTAGATTTGAAACGCTGCAGGCTGTATCCGTCGAAAAACAAGTTTAGCGGCCGCTCATTTCACACCGTCGAGGTTCTCCAAAAGAAGGAATACTGGAGGAGACTAGTTCGGGGAGTAAGGACCTCGACCTGGTAAGGATGAGCTCGCAGAGCTTCCCTAGTGTTCCTGGTTCGGAGAGCCTTAGGCGTTATTATCTAGAAGACCTCACTTGAACATCTTCCGTGATAGAATTTGTAAAACAGGGACAGGTCAGCCACCGTTCTTCGATGTTCCAAGCTGATGAGGCACTTTGTGAGGTTAGGTGTATCGATTAGTCTAATTGCTCTCTTGTGGATAGTGTCCAGATGTTTTAGAGAGTGCTTCAGGGCGCATCCCCACACATGGGTGTATAAAGCTTCCTACAGCGGAACAAAACTCCAATCTTCTGGGATGCCGTTTTAGCAATACTGACAACGTGGTCGTGCCAGAACATGTTATTGTTGATGTTGATCCCCAAAATCTTGACGGAAGGTGGCTCGACTATTGTTGCCTGATTTTTCTGTACGTTGAACTGTACTTTACTTACTACTTTACTTCCTTACATGCTGATGTATGGGAAATGAAGATCAATCCTCGACCGATCATCTAGATAACTATATATTCAATGAGAGACATTAAAAAGAAGCATGTTTTTAATTCTTTATAAGCACAAAATATACTTTTGTATTTTATATCTGTTGTCCATGTGTGAAGTAAAAGATACATTTTCTTTTGAAAGCTGCTTCTACTACTACTTCTTTTTGATAAAACTGAGTATCCTATTTTTCTGTAAAAAATGGTTTAAAGCGTATATTCACAATAAAGAATTAACAGTTCAAAAAACTAGAAGCTACTACAACTTTTCAGAAAGACAAATAAGTGTTATTTTGAACTGGCAATATCTCGTGAATGCCACGACTTTCACAAAAGCAAATAAAAGTTGTAGAGTGGTACAGTGACAGATCTTTTATATACTGGTTTGTTTACTGCCCTTGATAATAGACGCTCAAGTAATGTTGAGTACGACCTCATATAAATAGAAGAACACTTTCACGAAAATATACATAGGGTAAACTACCCAGTTATTGGCACTTTAAAAGATTCCTTACTTTTGGATGTCTTTTAAAAGGCTTATGTACCAAACCTATTATTGAAACTATGAAGTAATGTGCCCCTAACGTTCTACTTCCACAAAACGTAATAGCAAGTAAGAAGCAGCGAGCTATTTCCATGGAAATTGGTTTAAGATGAAAAGTTGTGATAGTGCCAGCTATTGACACTCTTGGCCAGTTGTCGGCACCCACTATTGCCTAGTTATTGGCACTCGTGGGCCAACATATTATTGATATCTAGGTACCTGCCTGCATCTGATAGTTGATTTGATTATGGCTAATATTTTTTTATATAATTTTTTCAGAGATATCTAGCTTATTTCATATACCAAGATGTTTGTTTCAATTCAGCTGTTTAGTTGATAAAACCATAGACAAAATACTAAACAGTTTATTAAAAGAAAAACTTTAAACGTATGACAACCAATGATCGGACAAAATAACCTTTGTTTCGTCCATAGATATTTTTTGTATGGTAGGCCTCCCGCAAAGGCTGAAAGTCTATGGCGCTGTAGAAACGCTGCGAGAGGATAAGTGTCGGTTCACGTTAAATTTGAAACGCTGCAGGTTATAGCCGCCAGGAAACAAATTCTGGTCCCACTTACTACATTCGTGTAAGGCATTTTTCACACAAAAGGATCTTTGAAGATTTTATTTTCTTCCAGACACATTGTATGGTAGGTTCTAGGACATGACCTGCATTTTATGTCTATCATATTTGAAGTTATATTCCTTGTACAGGGGTAACATAATATTTTTTCAGACTAGCTTGATCGGTTTCGCTTAGTTTTCTATATTGGTGGCATCTGGAAGGAATATACTTTTTCGCACTATGATAATTCCTACAGTTTAAGTGTTAAGAAGTTTCCAACAATATCAGTATCTTGTTTTTTACAATCTTAGTCGCGTGCCAAGTAATGAAAAACTGGCCCTTTTGGGTTACCGGTAGTTGGCACAGGAATATTTTCTACAAAGCCTTAAAAAATTGCATTTTCAGACTGAATATAAATAGTTGTGATTGTATTCGATTATTTCTGACTACTGATAGTGTAAAAAACATGCAAATTTTCTAAAATAATGCCTACAAAATAATCTCGGTGTTACGGACCGAAGCTAGATTTACTACTGCTAATAGAAAGTAACAAACTAACAGAGAATATGAATATTGTTTCCCTATGATAACTATTTCCATTACTAACCCTTTTTCCTATCAACTACTCAGATTTAAATAATTTTTATGAACTAAATAGGTCAAAAAAGCAGGAATTACGAAAGTTCCAACATTAGGCAGGCTTAGTTTTACCAGGTACCAATAGTTGGAATAGGGGTGCCGGTAATTGGCATTACGCACATTTTATGTGACCAGTGATTGGCACCCTATTTTTTTGGACAAATATACACTTTGTCAAAGAAAAAAATAGATAAATATCTAACCTAGGACATTACTTCAAGGGTATATGGTACTGGAAGTAGATACTTTCATTAAATAGTTTTTTTATATCAATAATGCCCTGATAGTTCGTCTTAACAAAACGCTAATAATTTTCCGCGATTTGCTCTTCTCAAAAACACAACTCCTTCGCTCTGCTCTCGACGACATACTAAATTACATAGGCACGATTAGGCTATTGGAAAATATTAAGCGATGTTGCAGGTCATACGGGAAAGAACGTTGAAAGCACATTACTTTACTGTTACCTTATTTTTTAGGAAAATAGATCAGAGTGCCAACGATAGGATGGGTGCCAACAATAGGCGAGTTTACCCTATTACCTTACTGATAAAAAAATAATTACAGATAGTTTTTATTATATTCTATTTGCATTATAATAAACACAATGGTGCAACTGCTTATCTGCAACCACCTCAAAGTAACAAACGATAACAATGTTATTCATTTAAGTATTGCGATAATAATGAAACGTAAATGTTTATTTTATTGCTGATGATAGTCGATCAAAAGTCATAAAAGTCGTTCATATTAGCATTATATCGATATGTTGCCAATACAGCGAATTTTCAGATAGGCTGACAGGTGCTAACGGGAATTCCACAGATAAAGGTTTAATAACTTGAATAAAAAGTCTGAAAATAGAGCATAAAAGCAAAGTTTACGGAATACATATAAGTTGAATCACTCCGCAAAAATATCAAAACGGCCTGCCCCTTGCTCCGTCTCCCCGGTACACCGGTAGCAGTGTAATGACGTCAGCCGGGAGATACGGGGCGGCGCAAAGTAGTGGTTGAACGTGTTTAACGCGAAGTGTATACAGTGTCTCAAAAATATCGGATTTTGTTATCTCGAATTTGTTTGCAGGAAATGGATAATTTTTTTTTTCAGGTTCAATTAAATTTATTAACGGATGGAATATGGCAATCAGATCCATCCTTATTTTGTGGTAAACCTTGAAATATAAAGGATATAAATACAGGGTGTTTCACGACGATTAAGACAAGCAATATGTCGGAACTGGGCAGTAGTAGAGAATTATATACCCAATGAGGTATTTGTTTTTGGTCACGTGACATCCGATTCAAAATTATTAATAGGACACCCTATACATTTGTGCCTTTCTGTGTTCCACCCGATAAAACAATTCCAAAAAACTAGCACACGTCTAAAGTGATATATTCGAGACCTACAGGCCTACAGATACTTAAAGGATTGTATGACGCTGAGAGCGTATAGTAAGACAAAATATTCATTCGGTGGTCTTACCATACTACCCAGAGACATTCTGAATTATATTTTAGAGCTCGGAAATATTTTTATTGATAACTTTAACAATTTAGTTTCTACAGTAGCAATTGGAATGACACTGAGAAGCAAAATGTCAATAATAATTTATTCACATCCATGTAAAGCATTTCCACATGATTATCTTTTAAAATTGTATATACGAGTTCGTATATACTATACCATAAATTTTATAAGCTGTGGTCTCAGAAATAAGCCAAATAAACAAAACATTAAGGTAAAAATACTATAGCCTCTTTGAACCAACTTTTACTTATATAGGAAGCAGCTACAATATGTGAAATCATTTGAGATTCATTAGTAATAGTTTTACTAGGTTTTATTTTTGATATCCATTTATGTAACTTAGTATATTAGCAAAATAAACGTTATATTTGTATTTGTATGTCTAAATCGGCTGTCAATACATAGTCTATCATTGACCCTCGTATATACGTAAAACCCTGGCGTTAGCAAGTCCCCGCTAAAAGACCCTCGTACTTGGGCAAAAACCAACGCAAAAACTAACTGGCGCGTGCGGCCGCGGCATCGCTTTGATGTGAGATCTTCAAAGTTCGGGCGGAAAGTGATCCAACTTATATTTATTCCGTAAACTTTGATACAAGTTAAGGCAAAGCAATTGAAAATTGCTATCCGTATCTTCCAACCAATTTAATTACCACAGACTAAACAACACTCATAAAGAGTACAGTTTCTGTTAAACTGTTATATACCGGGTGTTCTAGGTTCAAGCAACAACTGAGTTGTAGTTCTGAATGTACATAGGCTCTATCATACCAGGTATCCAAAACATTCTTTTACTTCCCACACCGATAGGTGAGGGGAGTATTGTGATCGCGAAAATTTTCGATTTTTAGATAATACGCTTTTTGGGCGTTTTATGATGTGTACATAACGAAAAACCACGTTACTCATTTCCGTCGGTCTGTCTGTCGGTCTGTCTGTCGCATTTTTCTACCCTCGTAATCTCAGTAACCACTGCATGGATTGTGATGAAATTTGGGCAGCGCTATGCTGCGGGGTCGTAGTTGGTAATGTTCCTATAATTTTGAAAATCGTTCAAATATGTCGTTTTTAGGCGTTTTAGGAGTTCCTGATCATTTTCTACTTTTTCTTGGGTGGGGGTGAATTTGGGGTGGTTGGAGGGTGGGGGGTTGTAATACTAAAGAATTTGTTGTATTCGTAATGGCCTGTCCATTGATATGTAAATGAAAAACCTAGCGGCATGATACACTTTTTTAGGTCCTTCCGAACGTTGCATGCCTATTATAGAAACTACGGAACAGAATTTGTGATGTATACATACGAGTATTGTTTTAGATCGTTCGATATCGCGTAACGCGAAAATTGTTCAATTGATTTTAATGAAATTTTGACATAGTATTACTTCCAAGGCGAGGATGGAAAACGCATATGTTTTGGAAAAATAGTGTTTTGCGTAGTTTTGCGGGCGGATGGGCGATAATTTAGTTGCAAGGGGATTTTAGACTATAGCTTCATGCAATGGGAAATGGTATCATCATTATGTGTGGAAAGTACTGAGTCAGCCAACTTGACTCCATTTTTTTTTTTGAATAATGGTGGATCAGGGTGGCTCAGTTCTGAGGGATCCTTGAAAGGATGTGCAAGGGGCCCAATGGGGCCTATGTGGTAAAATGGTGAGAGTGCATACAAAAATCTTATAAAGTAATGGCGTATTCACCAGTTTTAAAATTACGAAAATTAGTTTTTTTATATCATACCGAAAATTCCAATAATCTGTAGTTTGGAAACTACTAGTATAGTTATAATTAAATTTCGATACGATGTGATTACTGTAGAGGTGATGAAAAACGTTTCATTGTTATATATTCTTAGACTCTTTCATTTTATTTCCCACACCGATATAGGTGTGGGTTTGTCGGTCTGTCTGTTGTAGGCGTTCTTCTAGCCTCGTAATCTCTGTAACCGCTGCATGGTTTGTGATCAAATTTAGGTAGCGAGATGCTGTGGGATCAAAGTAGGTAATGCTGCTAAAGTATTGAAAATCATTGTAAGGGCGACGGAGTAATGAGCAAAAAACAAAAAATTCTAATATTCTAAACTTCATTTTTAAGCGTTTCTGATCAATTTCTACTTTTTTTGGTGGGGATAAAATTGGGGTGGTTGGGGGTGGGGGGTTGTAAAACTGGAAAATTTGTTGTAATCATAATAAGCTGTCCACTGACCTGTGAAAAAGGAGCTAGCAGCATAATACATTCTAAGGTCCATCCGAACATTTCCTTGCCTATTACAGAAACCAAGGAAATTTTCGGATGTAAACATTCGAGTATTGATTCAGATCGACACAGTATTGTTACTTTAATGGGAATGAAAAACGCTTATGGTTTTTAGAAGTCGTGTCAGTGACCGCGCAGCAATAATCAATAAACTAAGAATATAAAAAAGCTCAAACTTTGTTTTTAGGCATTTCGGTGGTACCTGCTCAGTTTCTACTTTCTTTTAGGTGGGGGTGAAATTGGGGTGGTTGAGGAGTGAGGGGTTGTTTAAGTGGAAAATTTATTTTACTCATAGCAGGCTTTGAAAGAAAGATCTAGCGAAATAACATACCCTTTTTTGTAGGCAGCCGAGCGACGATTTGGTCAGACTATAGCTTCATGCTATGGGAAAATAATAAACTGGTATCACCGAAATGTGTGGGAATTACTAAGTCAATCAACTTGACTTAATTTTTTATAATAATACTATTGCGGCGAGGACTAAAGTGATGTTCGAAATTGGAAAATCATTTCAGTGGCGACGTAGCAAAAATTGAGAAACAAAAAACTTAGAAAATGCTCGCAGATCTGACGAACTAAATTACAGTTTCATATAAAAATTCTATACCTTTAAGGGTCTAGGCTATAGCGCGCGAAATTGAGAATACAAGACGTATTTCTGTCTTAGCGAGGAGGCGTGGCCGCCTGTTCCCTTTCTCCAGTGTGTGTGTCTAAAATGAGGGTAGATAAGTCCAGAAATCTAAAGGTAAGGCCAAAAGGTCAGAAGGTAAGGTCTAAAGGTCACTATAAAAACGAATTTCGCATTTCCAAGCTCCTGACGTTAAATCGAAAAATCGAAAAAATCGAAAATAGTTGTCATTCATTAAGGTCTTAACTATCGCCTTCTGGAATATTAAATATATAGTTTGGAAATAAAGTGAGTTGTGCGGGAAATTGTGAGTTCGTGTTTTACATTGCAAATACATACGTATAAAGGTGTCTACCCAGGCCCCTTAAGTAACCAATTCAGTATTTTCTGTACTCAGATTGTTTGTCTCCTGTGCTATTGTACTTTATTTATTAGTTTTGACTTGTACAAACGTCATCATGTATTTAGCACCAATAAACTGTAATAAATATTAAAACACATTACGTCAACCCGTGGTGTACAACCCGCCGCAGTTTTCAGCAAGGAAAGCAATAAACATTTTCATTTTGCTGTTAATGGATTGGTTCCCAACAAATACAGTCAGGAACTAGCTATTCACGTTGTTGAAAATTTGGCATGTGCCCACGGATGCCGGTATGTTTGGACATGCAAAACAAAACTTCCACATTCGACCAGATGTGAGTTCCTGAAACACAGTGGCGTCGGCGCTACCGCATTCACAGGGATAAGTTGGAGCTATACCTTATTCACCGAACAAACTAATGAAGTAACCAAGGACAATACACGTGAGCTTTTGCAGTATACAGAAAAAAATACTGTTGCGTTTCCAATTAATTGTTAGTATTTGGATGTTTTTCCATTGCTTTAAATATATTTACAGTTGTTTCAAATACATGTCATTGAAAGAATTCAATCCTTATATTCGAAGTAATCACAGGTACGCCAATAAATTCAAAACAATTTTATATTCGTTCTAACGATATGTATAATCCTTCTAATACCAGTATTGACATATAATGCAATCAAAACATCCTTTTGCTTTCGAAATTCACCCTATGTTTCATTTAAGCAAAGCATACAATCTATTCAATGTACAAAAATTATTACTGCAACAGCAGATTATACATCTGATAAAAATTATATTTGTTTCAATGGCCCTTGTCGTTCGCTGAACCAGTATTCGGCGGGACTGATGTCCCGATTCTATGAACGTAAAAATAAATAACAGGGGGATAATCTCAGTGTTACTATCGTCGCGAACCCGCCAACATGAACGAGGTTGTTTCGTTGTGTTGTTTCGGTGTTAGCCGTGTTGCGTAATCTCGTGGTTTTGCGTATTGCATCAGCAATTGAGTGATTTAAATGCGTCCAGTTATATGTTTAATGGAGGACCTATTGAGAAGTTGGGACTTAGAAGAGCTAACACCCACATTTGAATGTAGGTATTTAGATTAGTCAGACAGTTATATTTGAGGTAAAGATGCAACAAATGGTGCAGGCTTATGTCTAATTCTTATATCATGCTTCTCATAACTTCATACAAAATCACACAATTAAACATCCAAACGAATCGATCAGCTGTCCTTGCAATAAAATTTGTTGGTCCAAGGAAAAGAAAGTAGTTTAGAATCAATTACCAAACACAGATTTGATTCAACGACAGGCTGCGATTGAATTATTCATTGGAATCCAATGACATCTTGTAGTTGAATCGACAATACGATATAATTCGTTACCAACTATACACCTCCCATTGGATAAAACGTCGCTGTATTTGAGAAATGCTGAGTGTAACGTCCCATTGAATCCAAGAGTAAGTCTTTGACAGAACAACAGATTTTTCTGTGTGATATTTTGAAGGGTCGAATACACGCCATCTACAAAGCTACATACTGAGAGTTCTGAGGTTATTTCAGATAGAAATAATGCCTAGCTTCTTAATAGAGGTCGGTATATGCGTTTTGGCTGAACCACTAGCAACATGTTTTGACATTCCAGAGCTTTATAAAACAACACGAATAAGTGCAGCTCATAAAGATGATACAGTGGCAGTAATATCGATTCTGAGGTAATACGATTTTTGGGCGTTTTATAATGTCTACATAACGACAATCCACGTCACTCATTTCCGTCGGTCTGTCTGTTCGCGTTTTTCTACCCTCGTAATCTCAGCAACCGCTGCATGGGTTGTGATGAAATTTAGGTACCGATAATTTTGAAAATCGGTGTAGGGGCGGCGGAGTACCTAATTAGCAAAAAACAGAAAAATTAAATATCCCGAAACTTCCTTTTTAGGCGTTTCAGGGGTTTCTGGTCATTTTTTACTTTCTTTGGGTGGGGGTGAAATTGGGGTGGTTAGGGGGTGGGGGGTTGTAAAACTCAAAAATTTGTTCTATGCATAATAGGCTGTCCATTGACCTAAGAAAGAAAGACCTAACGGGATCATACTTTTTTTTAGGTCCATCCGAACAGTGCATTGGCTATTACAGAAATCAAGGAAGTTTTCTGATGTATACATACGAGCATTGCTTTAGATCGTTCTGAATTTAGTAACATAGAAACTATAGAATTGATTTTAATGAAATTTAGACACAGTATTATTACCGTGACAAGGATGAAAAATGCGCATAGTTTTCAAAATCGTGTCAGTGCAGCAGCAGTAATAAAAAAACTAAAAATATAAAAATAGCTCAAGCTTCGTTTTTAAGCAATTTGGGGGTTTCTGATTGTTTGGTTTCGTCCAGTTGTCGTTTTAGTTCCTACGGAGAGATTTAGGAAACTATTTACTAGTTTTTGTGTTGGATGCTTTTTGATTACAGGCGGGCGATGATTTATTGCAAGGGATCTCAGACTATAGCTTCATGCAAAGGGAAAATAATAAATGATATCACTGTTATGTATGAGAAGTACTGAGTCAACCAACCTTACTCAATTTTTTACTTTCATTAAAGTTATTCTCCATTGGCTTATAATCTTCTTTACTCTATCTTCTACAAAGTTATTTGTTTGGACGTACATAGTTCATATAATACAGTGGTGTCAGATCACCCTATGGTCGCTACATCAGCTGAGCTACAAGGCTCAAATTAGGGCCCCTATTGTTTCCCGCTTTCATAAATGACCTTTTTCACAATTAGATTGTATACACCTGATGTTTGCGCTGTAAATCTAAAACATGGCTCTAGCTTCATGCTATGGGAAAATGATAAAATGTTATCTCCGTAATGTGTGAGAATTACTGAGTCATTCAACTTGACTAAATTTTTTTCGTCAGTACTTAGAATATGTGGAATGTATTGAGTAAGCTACTTGATGCAATTTGTCTATCAATTTTGAGCATTGGATAGCATTCCTCTCAAGGATTATACGAAGTGATAGCGTGAAAAATTTGCATGTCTCAGGTGTTAACGGCGAATGAGAAAGGGGCGTAGTGGCAACCCCTCAGGCTCACGAGTTTGCGAGAGGGTTTGCGTTTCTTGATCTAATGGAGGATATGGAACGCTGGATGCTGATGTATCATTGCAATTCCCGCGCTGTATTGATTTTTAATATCTTTGTCGTAAAATGTTTCAGACATTGGACATTGTTCATTCACACACATCTGTCGTTTTGTCAAAGACTTATGCTGGGATTCAATAGGACGTTACAATCAGCATTCCTCAAATACAGCGACGTTTTCTCCAATGGGAGGTGTATAGTTGGTAACGAATTATATCGTATTTTCGATTCAACTACAACATGTCATGGGATTCCAATGAATGATTCAATCGCAGCCTGTCGTTGAATCGAGCCTGTGTTTGGTAATTGATTCTAAACTACTTTCTTTTCCTTAGACCAACAGATTTTATTGCGAGGACAGCTGATTGATCCGCTTGGATGTTTAATTGTGTGATTTTGTGTGAAGTTATAAGGAGCATGATATAAGAATTAGACATAAGCCTGCACCAGTTGTTGCATTATTACCTGAAATATAGCTGTCTGACTAATCTAAATACCTACATTCAAATGTGGATGTTAGCTCTTCTAAGTCCCAATTTCTCAGTAGGTCCTCCATTTAATATATAACCGGACACATTTAAATCACACAATTGCTGATGCAATACGCAAAACCACGAGATGACACAACACGGCTAACGCCGAAACAACACAACGGAACAACTTCTTCCATGTTGACAAGTTCGCGGCGATAGTAGCACTTAGATCACCCCCCTGTTCTTTATTCTTACCTTCATTGAATCGGGACATCAGTTCCGCTGAATACTGATTATAGTTCAGCGAACGACAAGGGCCATTGAAACAGAATTAATTTTTATCAGATGAATTATCACAAACTTCTGTTGCAGTAATAATTTTTGTACATTGAATAGATTGTATGCTTTGCTTAAATGAAACATAGGGTAAATTTCGAAAACAAAAGGATGTTTTGATTGCATTATATGTCAATACTGGTATTAGAAGGATTATACGTATCGAATATAAAATTATTTTGAGTTTATTGGCGTACCTGTGATTACTTCGAATACAAGGATTGAATTCTTTCAATGACATGGATTTGAAACAACTGTAAATATATTTAAAGTGATGAAAAACATCCAAATACTAACAATTAATTGGGAACGCAACAGTATTTTCTTCTGTTTCAACACTCTTTCCCTAGCTTCACTTGCATGATGCTGTATCAGAAAATAACAAAACTTTGACAATTATCCTTTAAGATATTCTCCATTCTGTTGAATATACTTTCGCTTTCTCTACTTCTCATAAACAGAGCAGTTGGTGATGCGCCTGCTGAATTTTGTGAATACTAAAGGCACAATCTGAAATCGCATATATCTCTGTTTGGAACCCATGGTTTATCCCCCAAGAGGCAAGGAGAGCTTCATTTTTAGCTCATAGGCCCCATCGCTGGAGCCATCGTCGGTAGCTGAGCCGCCCGTGTACCAAATTGGCCCTCTCTTGGGGTACTGTATGTTGTCTAGATACAGTGCGATTGTAAATAACTCTAGATTTATAAAAATATCGGGTGCATCACTTTACCAGCGCTTTTTACCGTTCTGCGGTCTTGGGCTGCCTTTATGCTTCTATTGCATAGTTAGAGACTCAGGGTCGTATGATAAAAACCAACTTTCATCACATGTGACTGCATTATTTGAAACTCTGGACTACGTTGCGATTGCCTTTTCCACTGCTGACAAATGGTCACTGATTCTGTGTTGCCTTCCCTTCCTGTAATCTTCATGATTTATGTTTTGAGTAGAACTGTAAGACAAATTAATATTGTTAGAATTTCTTTTAATGCCAATCTGATGGTCATTTTGTACTAGGTCGTAAATTTTTGCTTTTTTTGTCTCGTTATACCAGGTGTCCCAGAATTTCCTTGACACGTGATATTCCCGTAAGGTAAGAAATTTCAAACGAAAACTGAGTGGCATTTTTGAACGTACTATATTGTCCAACATGCCATGCTTTCAAGACATTTAATTGTACTCCATCCCTTAAAACAAGCACCCAATTTTTTTTTCAACACAATTAAGCCCTTATTTTATTTGAAATCTTGTAGTACCTTTGATTTTATACACAAACCAGTTTTTTTTCGTAAAGTTATAAACATAAGGTGAATAAAATAAAGATCTGTTTGAGGCGTAACATTTTCACATTAAAAACAGACAAAAAAGAAAACTAAGTGGGCATTTCAAATGTACTGAATGACTCATCAGATCTTGCTTTCTAAACATTTTTTTGTACTTCAACCCCTAAAGCTCTCCTCCAAATTTTATTCTAGTAGCAACCCACAGTTTTTCCTACATAAATGATGTCATTATTTGATTTAAAACCTTGTAGTATCTTTGACTTCACACAAAATTTAATTTTTACGTCGTAAGTCATTCAGTACCTTGAAAATCCACTTAATTACCTTTTTCATCAATTTTTTGCAAACATATTAGGCGTCAGATAAAGTACTATTCTGATAATTATATTAGACTTATGATTTTACGAAAAAAAAGTAAGTTTGAGTACACCGCAAGATTTTGAATAAAATAGGGGTCATTTATGTAGGATAACCTATAGGATGCTACTTGAAAACAAAATTTGGGGTGAATTTTCTGGCATAACGTACAAGAACAATGTTCAGAATGCAAGGTATGATACACCCTATAGTACCTTAAAAAATGGAGTCAAGTTGATTGACTCAGTACTTCCCACACATTACGCTGATACCTGTTTATTATTTTCCCATAGCATGAAGCTCTAGTCTAAGATCCCTTGCAACCAAATAATCGCCACACCCCCTCTTAAAATTGTCTTATGCCACTAGGTCTTTGCTTCACAGGTCAATGGACAGCCTATTATCGATACTACAAACTTCCCAGTTTTACAACCCCCCACCCCCCAAACCACCTCACTTTCACCTCCACCCAAAAAACTGGTAGGAGATGATCAGGAACCCCTAAAACATCTAAAAACCGAATTTGAGTTGTTTTCCTACTTTTCGTTCTTTGATTATTGCTACGCTGCCACTGACACGATTTTCAACAAACATACGCGTTTTCCACTCTCACCACAGTAACAATATACTGTGTAAAAATTTCATTAAAATGAATTCAACAGTTTCCTCGTCACACAATACAGAACGATCTAAAGCAATACTCTCGTATGTTTACATCAGAAAAAATTCTAAGTCCTTTGCTTTCTGTATAAGGCAAGGCAATGTTCGGATGGACCTAAAAAAGTTATTTATGTCGCCAGGTCTTGCTTCACAGGTCAGTGGACAGACTATTATGAAGGCAACAAATTTTTCAATTTTACAACCCCCCACCCCCCAACCACCCCAATTTCACCCCCACCCAGAAAAACGTAGAAAATGATCAGGGACCTCTAAAATGCCTAAAAACGAAGTTTCAGCAATATTTAATTTTTTTTTTGTTTTTTGCTAATTACTCCGCCGCCTATGCACCGATTTTCAAAATTACAGAAACATTACCTACTACGACCCCACAGCATACCGCTGCCCAAATTTCATCACAATCCATGCAGCGGTTGCTGAGATTACGAGGCTAGAAAAAAGCGACAGACAGACAGACAGACAGACAGACAGACAGACCGTCGAAAATGAGTGTCGTGGATTTTCGTTATGAAGACATCATAAAACGCCCAAAAAGCGTATTTTCTCAAAATCGAAAATTTTCCCGATCACAATACTCCCCTCACCTATCGGTGTGGGAAGTGAAATTACATCTCAATTCTTTCTTGTGCCGTCTTCCGTTACAAAAAAGATCACGTGTCAAAGAAATTTTGGGACACTCGGTATACTCGTCGTACTGTTCGCATTATTTGATATATTCCAATTTTTGCCTGAAAAGCGATATCGGCTAGTGGCAGCTGCTGTTGTTCCCAAATTCTCAAAAATGCAATGCTATGTTATGGTTTCCAAGAATTATCATACAAATGAAACCATTAAAGGGGGTATTATTCAAAACGCTGCTGTTTTAATAATAAAATGTATTTTCGGCAGATGAAAAAATATTTTTATTATGTAAATGCCATGACAGGTATTATTCAGGCTGTATAAATTGTTTCTTTCTGATTGATTAGCTTTTGAGTTCATGGAGGGGGCTTTGTAAGTCTCGTACAAAATTCTACTCACTGAAGGTATAACAACCCCCATATCAAGAGTCTTGATTTTGATTGTAGTTTGTTTGTTATTTTCGAAGACCTTAGTTTCAATAAATCTTTTTTAGATTTAATTATTATACACACAGAAAAATCTGTCGTTTTGTAAAAGACTTAGGCTTGGATTCAATGGGACGTTACACTCAGCATTCCTCAAATACAGCGATGTTTTATCCAATGTGAAGTGTATAGTTGATAACGAATTATATCGTATTGTCGATTCAACTACAAGATGTCATTGGATTCCAATGGATTATTCAGTCGCAGCCTGTCGTTGAATCGAATCTGTGTTTGATAATTGATTCTAAACTACTTTCTTTTCCTTGGACCAGCAGATTTTATTGCGAGGACAGCTGATCAATTCGTTTGGATGTTTAATTGTGTGATCTTTGTATGAAGTTATAAGAATCATGATATAAGAATAGACATAAACCTGCACCAGTTGTTGCATTTTTACCTGAAATATAACTGTCTGACTAATCTAAATACCTACATTTATACTGTATAAGGCTTTCGCGGCCATCGTCCAATGAATTTGTGGTTCTTGGGTTTTTAGGCCGGCGTCGTTTAGCGTTAAAGCTTGACGTTTCGCCACCACGAGTGGATGGCATCTTCAGAAGCTATTTAACTTAAATAGCTTCTGAAGATGCCATCCACTCGTGGTGGCGAAACGTCAAGCTTTAACGCTAAACGACGCCGGCCTAAAAACCCAAGAACCACAAATTCATACCTACATTTAAATGTGGGTGTTAGCTCTTCTAAGCCCCAATTTCTCAGTAGGTCCTCCATTTAATATATAACTGGACACGTTTAAATCACACAATTGCTGATGCAATACGCAAAACCACGAGATGACACAACACGGCTAACACCGAAACAACACAACGAAACAACCCGTTGCCGAACAACCTCGTCCATGTTGGCGCAGATAACGGATAACACTGAGATAATCCTCCCCGTCTTTCCTTTTACGTTCACCAAATCGGGACATCAGTCCCGCCGAATACTGATTATAGTTCAGCGAACAACAAGGGCCATTGAAACAAAATTAATTTCTATCAGATGAATTATCACACACTGCTGTTGCAGTAACAATTTTTGTACATTGTATGCTTTGCTTAAATGAAACATAGGGTAAATTTCGAAAACAAAAGGGTCTTTTGCTTGCATTATATGTCAATACTGGTATTAGAAGGATTATACATATCGCTAGAACGAATATAAAATTATTTTGAATTTATTGGCGTACCTGTGATTACTTCGAATATAAGGATTGAATTCTTTCAATGACATGGATTTGAAACAACTGTAAATATATTTAAAGCGAGGGAAAAACATCCAAATACTAACAATTAATTGGAAACGCAACAGTATTTTTTTCTGTGTACTATTACTCTTTATGAAAATATTAATTCATTTCAATTTGAAGGTCATAAAATTTTATTTTTTATTGTTCAGTTCACATAGTGATAGCCATTCTTGTGTGTGAGAGAGCGTAACAAATAAAAAAATTAAGTCAAGTTGATTGACCCATTACTTCTCACACATTACGTTGTTACCAGTTTATTGTTTTCTCATAGCATGAAGCTATAGTCTGAAATCCCCATGCAACCTAATCATCACCCGACAGACCAAAAAAAGTGTGCTGTGCTGCTAGGTCTTTCTTTCGTAGGTCAACGGAGTTTGAGCTGTTTTCATTTTTTCTTAGTTTGTTTATTATTGCTGCGCCACCACTAATGCGATTTCTAAAAACCAAAACGTTTTCCATCCTCTCCATGGTAGTAATATTGTGTAAAAATTCCATTAAGATCAATCTAAAAGTTTTTAAGTTACACAGTACAGAACGATCAGAAGCAATAGTCGTAGACAATTTTCGGATGGACCTAAGAAAGTGTATTAGAACGGTAGGTCCTTGTTTCACAGGTTAATGGACAGCATATTATCGATACAACACATTTTTTAGTTTTACAGCCCCTAACCGCCCCAATTTCACCCCTAACCAAAGGAAAGTAGAAAATGATTGGGAACCTCCAAAACGCCTAAAAACGAAGTTTCAGGAGTGTTTGGAGCCTTTTCTGCTAATTACTCCGCCGCCCAAGTACCGATTTTCAAAGATATAGGAACATTTCACCCCACCCAAAAAAAGTAGAAAATGATCAGGAACCCCTAAAATGCACAAAAACGGAGTTTGAGGCATATTTGAAATTTTTCGTTTTTTGCTAATTACTCCGCCGCCCATGTACCGATTTTCAAAGATATAGGAACATTACCTACCACGATCCCACAGCATATCGCTGTCCAAATTTGATCACAATCCATGCAGCAGTTACTGAGATTACGAGGTTAGAAAAACACCAATAGACAGACAGGCCGACAGACAAACAGACCGACGAAAATAAGTGACGTGGATTTTCGTTATCTAGAGATAATAACTATATTGAACAATATAGTTGAGTTTTACGAGTATTAAAACGTAGGATCTTTATTTTAGCCTGCGAACTTTTCAGCCCAACTGTTAGGTCGCCTCAACCATTTTTATAACTATTTTGTTTAGTACTAGGTTTTTTAGAAGTTATTGGATTTTATTAATTACTTTTAACATACAATATTTTATTCACTAAAACATATATTACTATTTCATTCGATTTGACATAAAATATCGTTTTTAAACTACTCACTATGTTTGCTTCTGTTTGCCTTCAAATGATCTCAAATTTAATAGTAGCTCAAGTGGTCATCTGAATAGTGAATGTAATTACTAAATTATCTACTTTAATTTTTGGTCAGTTGGTGAAAGAGCTTTCCAAATATATTAACGTTTACCATTAACACATAGATGATCTCGACCAGGATATTGAATACACATCAAAACACCAAGATGTTTTGCATTTTTCAGAACAGCAGGAGACATAAAAAACAAGGGGTCATATAAATAAAAATGAGTATTTACTTTATACTCAGTAGTTTGGAGCAAATGCTCCACATGATGTGAATAAAAACCAGACATGGCTGCTGCGTTGTAGTAAGTGCCCTTATTCAGTAAATATGGTTTATGCTATAAATAAATAATTGTTTATACTTTCGGGGTGAGTATCTGATTCATCATTTTGGACCCAGATAGACGGCAGAAATTCAATAACTTAGATGTTCAGCTCAACAGTGCACAGATCTTCTAACAGCCTTACTTTTTTAAAAAATGGTGGAAGAGCATATGAAATCTATTAACCAAAGATATTAAATTATTGTAGTCTCATAGGTTCTTAAACAGTGTGCAAACGGTAACTATAACGCGTATTTATTCACAAAAAACCTGTATACATTCAAAAGCGCTCCGCGTTGACAACTGTTAATGACACAATGCTGTTCTTATATGGTTGGTTTTTTTTGTTGCCAAATGACTGACTGATGTCGAACTTGGTTTTTTCTAATGGTATTGCGGTCAATTAAATGAAACAAATTTCCCTTTCCACGACGTTTCGGTTTATTATATCTAAACCATCGTCAGGTGTATTTTGCTTTAGTTTGTTACATATTTTTAAGCGAAACCGTCCCTGAGGATTCAGTGGACAGAAATTCTGTCCACTGAATCCTCAGAATCCTGTAAGAATTTAGCTTAGTCACTTTAAAACAAAGGAGAATATTGTCTGAGCTTTGCCTTACATTTAAAATAATTGATGTGTTTTCACCTTTTATTTAGAATTAGCTCTAATATCCTAGAAAGACAGATTAAAGAAGTGCCTTTTTTTAAAATCGCGTTTTGGAGAACAAATGTAAGAGTAAATTCTCCTTTAGTCAGAGCCCAAAGTCATACAATGATTTCGGTCATCATGAATATTTATTCATAGACAATCACAAGACATTTGAAATCACTCTGCGTAGACAACTTTCAATGACACAATGCAGTTCTTGGTTAGGTTTTTTTTGTAAAATAACTAACCAATGTCGATCTAGATATGAACATTATAACTTTCTGTTCTTTTTTGTTTCACACATTGCTGTAAATAGTGGGCAAGCTCACGATTTTTTTCTGTTATACCCTAAGTTTCCAAATAAATAAATGAATAATTTTGGAGCCGGATAGATGGCAGAAATTAAATAACTTAGAGATTCAACTTAATAGTGCCTAGATCTTCTGATCAACCTAATTTTTTTTTTTGAAAAACGATGAAAGAGCGTATGAAATATAATATCACTTTACCAAACGACGCTTTCATATGTATGAAACAAAGTGGAATTTGGAATGAAGTACCTCATTTTTTTTTGTTAATTCTGATAGAGAAGAGAAACATGTTCAGGAGGAAACAAATGGTCTACTTGACAAAGTTTGGAAATATTTTAAACTTTCTGATTCTCAATCAATATTTACATCTATTTTAAAAATAATACTATTACATGTTTCATATTCAGTTTATTAAAATCCTAAAATATGAGTATGACAGTATTGACTTACGTACAAAATTTAACAATTCAATTATTTAATGGTTGTCTCAAGGGCTTGCAAGCTGAGTTTGGTTTGATGTAGTAGTGGCTTGACGGCATCCAGATCTTCAGTCCACATATCTTCATCTTCATAGTTGAAAAGCCTGAAGTATCGTCGCTTCATCATTACTTGGCCTTCAAGAGAACAGTCAAATATGTCATTCTCATTTTCGGGATTTAAATAGGCATCTAAGGATCTTTGCAAAAATTTATCTGCTTGCAAGATCATAGTTATTTATGCTTATTTGTATTCTTACGAGTGAAGAACTGGGCGATCCTTTCATACCACTTCTTGGGTGTCTTCTTTTGAAAGTCTGGACGTAAGAGGCCTTCCAGGAAGTCATAGTCATCTGGGTTCTCTAGTTCTGGTAGCACGATAAAACCGTTTTCATCCTCTGGGAGGTAAAGCTTCGTCTTTCTACTGGATGGGGAAGTCGAAACACTTTCGGCTTTCTTGGACATTGTCTGCACTTGTGTTCTCACCGCTGATGAATTAGCTTGAACTGACTGATCGTAACGATACAACAACAGCACCACATCCGTGGCAGAATGATATCAACATTAATTATTGGCTGCTAATGCTTAATGAATTTATTATCTAAATACCGATTTGGAATGATTTTACTTCCTTTGCTCTTATCTTAAACATTTTAGAAATTACTCAGTTTTATTGACTCATTTCACTTCCAGCCAAAGTCTTATCGTTGAAAATAATTTGTCGAATTTTTGTTTCTTATTATGAGTAACATCCGTGTTTGAACTCCGTGCACGTACTTATGAAAATGAGCATGACCATGGCCGACTTTACTCACTAGGCCGGAGCATGAAATATGGCAACACTGAATCAGCGGGCCGAGCTTTCATTTGTTGTTATGTCATGTGTATTCTTCCAGGAGCAGAAAATATGGTTTGAAGGTGATTATTAATGTGTTTCTAATTATTTACCTGTAGAAACGAAACTATAAAGATAACAAGATGCCTGCAAAGCGTGTAGTACCAGGTTGCAGCCCAGTAGAGGACATACCAAACCATGGCCCAACATAACCTTATTCCAGAGTGAAAAGAACGTTGCAAGGTGATTTTTAATGTGTTTCTACTTATTTACCTGCACAAACGAAACTATAAAGATAAAAAGATGCCTGCAAAGTGTGTAGTACCAGGTTGCACTAGCAATTGTGCGTCCAATAAGGGACATAAACAGAAGTGGGTGAAAGGTATTCCTGGGAAGGGCTGGTTATATTTATAAGGATAAAGACAATAATTTACAAACATTTCAAAGGATAAGACCTATTTTAAAGCACAATGTGGTACCTATAACGGGTCTCTGGACCTCCCAAATATCACAAAAAAAATACAGTTAATAGAACTCATCTGGGCATGCATCTGGGGCATACCTACGAAAGGATTTGATAGTGAAAGGGAATCAAGACCAGCAAGAATGGCTTCACAGTGACCTAATAGTGAATTTTTCTAGCCCAAGTGACAATTTACAAAGTAAATTGAGTGTTTATTTAAGTGGAAGTGGAAGTGGCAGCAGGAAACAGGTTGCGTTTATTTTTATTTTGTAGTGTCTGACTGTGATGAAACAGACATCAGATGTAAGTGGTATTAGTAGTAGTAGTTGTTCTAAAAAGTATTTTTCTTAATTTATTAACTCAGATGAACTCTAATACATATAAAATGTAATAATTATTCTGAAACTATAGGCCAACTATTTGACAGCTAAGCCACGTTGCCACATCTAAGTCTCCGGCCTAGTGTAGAGTCGGCCATGGCATGACGTAACAGATTGTACTCCGTTTGGTATGAATAAAAAAGATTTCGCCTTTAGGAGTACATGCTCTTAGTATACAGGCTGTCCCAGAAGTCAACGTCAAGTCGCAACGGGGTGACAGGATTGGTTGTAACGATCATGAAAAAAAATCAGAAAAAAAATCTATCTCATGTAGTTTGAAAATTATGGGCGTTTAAAAAACCTAGAAATTTGGTCAAATTATAACAATTTTAAGGTTATTGTGGTTAACTTTTATTATTTTTGTTCATTTAAACTTTGGAACCGTAACCCTAAATAAAATTTCTAGAAGCACAGTCAAAAATAATGACACAATTGCCCCAAGTTTTTTAGAACGAAGACTATTTACTAAACCATGAATTTAAAGTTTTCAAAGTTTGCTGACTTTGAAAGGCCCCAAGTGCCTTGGCAAGTGCCATTAAAAGTTGGCGCATTTAACCAGGATTGTAAAATGGTACAATAATTGTTAGTTTCATACTAAAAAAACGAGTAAAAAATAAAAACCTCAAATAAACCGATTTTTCCAAACCATTTCACTGAGGTCAGATGTTCTTTATTCGCACAAGGTTCTGGTAGGTTCTTAATTTTACGGCAAAATGATTTGAGAAATGGATAATAAACATATATATTTGCTATGAGTGAGCGAGACAGATAGTGACGCCACTTTTAGCAAAGTCAACAAAAATAGGTAAAATTAATAAAATAATGAAAAATGTTGACCTAGTTTAGTTTAGGTTTATTGGAATAAAGGTCAGGCAATAAATATTCAAATTGTGTACCATCAGCCTTAATACATGCCCTACATCTTCTTAAAAAAGATCTACTTATTAGCCAGGCATATCCTCGAGAGTTGATGTCCTCAGCAGCTTGACAAATTCGTTTACGCAGCTTGGCTACGCTCTCAATGGGCTTTGAATAAACTTTTTCATTGGGAACACCCCGATAAAAAAATTCCAGGGGATTCAAATCTGGGGAACGGGCTGGCCACGAGATGGTGCCTGAACGTCCATTTCCACCTCCCGGATATTTTTGGTCAAGGAAACCTCTTACTTGCACTGCGTAATGCGCTGGGCAGCCATCTTGTTGATACCTCATGTGGCGACGATCTGTTAAGCGGTCTACAGACGTTGATGCATGCTGCGATTCAGGTATGGACTTCTACGTTTCATAACGCAAGTAGTAGCGTGTGTGGTACTGAATCACGAATTTGGTATCAGTTGCGGCTTGCAGCGATGCAGATTCTGGAATCCTATTATAGTCGGTGAGCCATGTCGCCGAGCCGGTGACGATGATGCATTGATGCAGGTTTCAACGTGTATAGTAAGTACTCTTATCAACTAACTTTTTGGAAGAATGGTGAAAGAGCGAATGAAACCTACTAACATTTAGCTCTCCATCAGTTGTGTGTACGTGCAGTGCTATGCGGACGATGTGGTTATTGTAGTCAGAGGGAAGTATGAAAGGACCATCTCTGAACTTCTTCAACAAGCGTTAAACACAATCGACAGTTGTCATTCCGTTCACCAAAAGACGGAAATTAGACAAGGTCTGCTTACCTAGAATAGCGGGTGAGTCAATCCAGTTTGCAGAGGAGGTGAAATATCTTGGTCTTATATTGGACAAAAGACTCACCTTTAACTCTCACCTGGATAACAGAATCGAAAAGGCCCGCCTCGCTCTCTGGACACCCAGAAGGATTTGCGGCAAATCTTGGGGCGTTAGTCCTAAACTGATCTACTGGATATATCAGACGGTGGTCAAACCCATGGTAGTATATGGCGCTGTTGTCTGGTGGCAGAAATGCCTACAACGGACGGCCAGAGTCAGGCTGACGGCGGTACAACGCTCCGCCTGTTTGGCCATCACTGGAGCCATGTCTACCACATCAACATTAGCAATGGAGACCCTTCTAAACTGAACACCTCTGCATATTGAGGAGGAAAGAGTTGCAAAATGGTCGCCTACAGACTGCTATCAACCGGCAGACCTGACAAAACGGAACTAGGACCAGACACAAGCAGTATAATGGGCGAAATTACCCATCATCATGTACTCGGAATGGTCTCGGACAATATGGTTCCCCAAGCGCATACAGAGCGATTCTATAAAGTCCTTTTCCCAGGCAGGGACGAATGGAGGAGGGACGATTTCATATCACCCCTGATCTTGCGCTATTTATGGCTCCAAGTCTGAATTGGGGGCAGGAGCGGGAGTAGTGGGTACCAATCCAAGAGTTAAAATTTCAGTCAACCTTGGGAGGTATACCACAGCCTTCCAAGCAGAAATGATTGCCATAGAGCTGGGAGTCAGGGAACTAATCAAAAGGCCCCTGACAAACAGATCTATAAAAATCTTTTCAGACAGCCACGTTGCATTGAAAGCACTGTGCTCCAGTCAGGTTGATTCCAGACTGGTATGGAACTGCATGCACCTCCTCAACAAACTCGGAACGGGAAACAGGGTAACCTTGATTTGGGTTCCGGGTCACAGCTGAGTGAAAGGCAATGTATTGGCCGACGCGCTAGCAAAAGGAGGAACTGAATCTGTGTTCACAGGACCAGAACCATTCGCGGGCATTGCAAAAAGCACCGCTAAAAAGACCATCTCGGACTGGGCAGTGAGGAAAGCACTCCTGAACTGGCGAGATACACCAGGGCTATTGCACTCGAAGGCGTTTATAAGATACCCCTCGAGTCAGGCCCTCCCGAGAATCATAGAATGTAATAGGTACGACCTCCGCATTCTGGTCGGTCTGCTGACGGGACATGGTTGTCTAAGGTACCATACCCCATTGGGGACTATAGTGTGACACTGGTGCATGTAAACACGTTAATTTGTGCTGTTCAAAAATCATCAGTTTTGGCTGAATCCTTCAATTTATAAATTTTGTGTAGTCGCTCATCCTACTTGTAAGTACTTAGTGCACCTATTACGTTAGTTAGCTGTTTTTTTCCTTCGATTCTTCATGTGGAAAATTTATATAACCTGAGAATATTTGGAATTTTTCGGCTGCCAGCGAACAATTTCTACGGTGGTACCACAACGATATTATAGTGGTACTTCCAGTGGCGTAACGCAAGATGCCATCCAATTTAATTTGCGCGTGTTGCAGCAGGTCTTATAAGACCAATCTGATGGTAAAATGTTCGATATGCACAAAGTCATTCAGGCATATGTGCGTTAATTTGTCACTTGAGGAAATTAATGTGCTGAATGATCCTGATAAGGGTTATTCGTGGTCATGTACCAACTGTAGGAGGGTGGGAAGTCAGATTGACGATTTGAAGAATTTGATTTTGTCTTTGCAAGATGACATCAGAGCCTTGAAAGCTAAAAATAATGCGCTTCGGTCTGCTGCTCCTAATTCTCTCGACTTCGAGGAGATAATAGAAGAGATTCATGAACGAGACTCGTAAGCGCAACATAATAATATTTGGCTTACCGGAGTAAAGTCAAAGTGTACAGCCACAAGTCAGACTAGAAAAAGATAAAGCGCAAGTTGCTGAAATTTTGAAAGTGGTAGACCCAGACTTCCAGGTAGAAAACATTACACCTGTTAGACTTGGTCAGTTTGATGCTAGGAAAAGCAGACTAGTCAAAATCGCACTCCGCGATGGAATGCAAGTTGTTAACCTGATCAAAAAAGCTAGCAATTTGAAAAACAGTCCGTTCAAGAACATATCCCTATCGTTTGATCGGACTCGCAGGCAAATTGATCTTTATAAGAAGCTACAAGAGGAGGTTCGCGCTAAAAATGCTGCAGGTCCGCAGAAATTTAGAGTTAGGTACGTCAATGGCACTCCAAAAATAGTAAAATCTTTAAACTGAAGAACTCCAGCAGTTTCACAAGTTCCAATTCTCACAATCTCGTCTGCTACTATCAAAACGTTCGTGGGTTAAATAGTAAGGTTGACATCTTCAGTGCGGCGATAAGTGACTGTGAATATGACTTAATTGCCTTGAGTGAGACATGGTTGACTGAAAGTGTTCTTAGCTCTGAGTTGTTTTCGGACTCGTATTTTGTACATAGAAAAGATCGTAAATTTGAATTAGTGGGTAGAGGAAGTGATGGTGGCGTACTCGTAGCAGTTAAGGATTGTATTATTTCTGATGTTGTTGATGTCTGCATTTGATTTACAATTCCCTCAAATCGATTTGTTGATAGTGAGATGCCATTAAGCATATAGGAGCTTTTTTGTAGTTGTAGTCTATATACCTGACAAAATATCAGTCCCTGATTTTGAGTCATTCTTTGACGCACTTGAACAACTCGATTATTTGCACGGCAATCATTCAATATTTTTGGGCGATTTTAATGTACCACAATTTGTCAGTGAAAATAGTTACGATTCAAAGACACGAATAATCAAAAGTTTCATGGACGTATTTAATTATAAACAGTCGAATACTGTTTTCAATCAATTGGGTAGGACATTGGGTCTGGTCATTGCTCAATTTATTTGTGAAGTGGAACGGGATGAACTTCCTCTTGTGCCAGAAGATGATCACCATCCTGCCCTAATAGTGAATTTGTCTTCAATGTTCATCAAAGAACCTCAATTCAACTATCATCATGACAAAAAGACTTATAACTACAGAAAAGCTGATTTTGTTTCTTTGTATGTAGAATTAGGTGAGCTTGATTGGGATAACTTGTTTATTTCACCAAATGTTGACAATGGTTTAGAAAAGATGATCTTCAGTATTTTTTATAAGCACATCCCTCTATATAGGAATCATGCTCACAAATACCCACGCTGGTATAACTCTGATATCATTAGAAATGTTAAGCTCAAATCAAAATATAGGAATAAGTTTGTCAGATTTGGCCGAAAAGCCGATTTAGATGAATTTCGGCGCTTGCGCCGACTTTTAAAACATCAGATAAAGTTAGCTTATGACCAATATATAGAAGATATTCAAAGTACGATAACTAGTAACCCAGGTGCATTTTGGTCATACGTTCACTCTAAAAATAATACCTCCAGAATTCCAGGAGTAATGAAATATAAAAACTGTACTTATGACCAACCTCAAGACATTGTTGATGCATTTAGCGAATTCTTCAGTAATGTATACCTACCTCCTGAACAACACAACGATAATAAGTATAAACATAGCGATCTGTATGTCCATTTCCATTCTATTGAAGAAAACGAGGTAAGAAATGCCATCAAAATGTTAAAAGAAAAGATGACTTCTGGTCCGGATGACATTCCTTCCTTTTTAGTGAAGGATTGTGCTGGAGTATTTACTGGTGTTTTAACAACGTTTTTCAATTTGTGCTTGACAACAAAGAGATTTCCAAATGTCTGGAAAGTAGCTAAGGTATGTCCGGTTTTCAAAAATGGTCATAAGATGCAAGTAGACAATTATAAACCGATTTCTGTCTTATGCATGTTCTCGAAGGTCTTTGAAATTGTGTTGTATAATCGTATTTATACTGCGGTCCAGCGTCAGCTGTCATTGTATCAGCACGGCTTCATAGCCAATCGCTCAACTATCACAAACCTTTTTATATTGACGCAGTACATCTCTGAAGCTCTCGATAATAATGAACAAGTGGACGTTATCTATACGGATTTTTCAAAGGCCTTCGATAGGATCAATCATCATACCTTGCTGAATAAGCTAAGCAATTTTGGATTCTCGGACGATGCTAGAGCGCTATTGTCTTCATATTTGTCAAACCGTAAGAAATTTGTGACTTATAACGGTTATCAGTCAAAGAGTTACATAACACCTTCTGGAGTCCCACAAGGGTCCAATTTGGGACCGTTACTTTTTTTATTGTTTATTAACGACCTGTGCGACTCTGTTGAATGTGATGGGCTTTATTTTGCTGATGACCTAAAGATATATACAGTGATAAATAGTGTCAATGATTGTGAATTTCTTCAATCTCAATTAAATTTTGTGCATGCCTGGTGTATCAATAATAATCTTCAACTTAACATAAGTAAGTGCAAAATTGTGAGTTATACCAGTTAAAAGCTGGTTTGCGACTATAATTATTGTATTGAAGGCTCTAGCTTAGAGAGGTGTGACACTATCTGTGACTTGGGTATAATTTTTGATCAAAAGCTGACTTTCGGTAATCATATATTGAAAAAAAAAAACATCAGAAGAACTGAAAACATATGGCTTTATAGTAAGGAGCTGTAGAAATTTCTATAACATCAACTCAATGAAACTGTTATATTTCTCGTATGTCAGATCTAAGTTGGAATACGGTAGTGTTATATGGAATCCGTACTATAACTGCTATAGCATTCTCATCGAAAAAGTGCAGCGCAGGTTTCTGAAATTCATTTGTTTCAAAATTGATGGAATTTATCCTGAAAGGGGTATTAGCAATGAAGAGCTTTGTATTAGACCTGACCTCTCAACATTAAGACAACGGAGAAGCTGTGCCTCATTAGTTTTTGCTTACAAGCTATTAAACAACTTAATTGATTCTCCAACAATTTTGGAACAAATTCAGTTTCATATACCTTCGTTTTCTTCTCGTAACCATGTGATTTTTAGGCCACCTCGAGCAAGGACAAATATATTATTAAAGTCACCACTAAATGTTATGTGTACTAATTTAAATAAGATTGGTTGTTACTGTGACATTTTTTCGACGACTATTTATAATCTGATAATAGTCGCGCGCATGTATCTAGAATTATTTTTTGTTTTTTTTCTATTCTTTTATATGCCTGTGTTCGCATTTGTTTTGGAATATGTTTGATGCTAATAATTCTGTTTCATCTTTTTATATCAATTTTTTTTTGTTGTATTATGAATTCGCATTGTCCTGTAAATGGGTAAAACTGTTGGACAATAAAGCCAATATTATTATTATTCTGATTTATCATGTTTCTCTCGCATGATTGCGGTAGCAACAAATGTTGACGGGCTGTGCCAAGTCAACACCTGAACTATTACGGGTCTGAATTTAGGAAGGATCGAACAATATTACAGGTCTTCAGGATTACAGACTTTTGGAATATTTTGTGTAACCGTTCATCCAGGCCTAACTGTTGAAGGTGTGGGGTAAATGTGTTTGGTGTAAGGCCTGAGACTGACATAATTAGGGGGACAATAACAACTTTGTTTTGTTTCCAGAGTCGTTTCACCTCTATGGCAAGGTCTGTGTATTTAGATATCTTCCCAGCGTAGGCGTTTTGAATATTCATATCGTTGGGAATGGCAATATCTATTATTATTATCTGACTTTCTAAGTTACTCTCGCATGACTGCGGTAACAACAAATGTTGACGAGCTGTGCCAAGTCAACACCTGAACTATTGCTGATCGGAATTTAAGAAAGATCGTACTATATTACAGGTCTTAAGGATTACAGACTTTTGGTATATTTTGTGTAACTTTTCGTCCAGGCCTAGCTGGTGCAGGTGTGGTGTGAATGTGTTAGGTGTAAGGCCTTATTATTATTATTATTATTTTTATCTGACTTTCTAAGTTCCTCTCCCATAATTGCGGTAACAACAAGTGCTGACGGGCTGTGCCAAGTCAATTATTATGTTTTAAACAAAAAAGTGCAGCCCGGGCTCCGACACACCGAACTGCTGTTCCATTACCCAATGACTACTCCTCACACCGTGAGGTAAGCAATCACTGGGTCCGCGAATCGTGCGCCCTAAGTAGACGAAGGGACCCAAGGATGATTGCCTTCTGCATTCTGGCGGCTAAGATGTGAGCCGCCGCACGGCACACCGGTATTTTGCGCAGTACAGAGAGCAGCGTATTCCTCATTCCACCTAGGGATCCAATGACCATAACCAGCAGACTTACAGTGTAGTCTGGCCAGAGCCTGCGAAGTTGACCGAGCAACTCCTGATATTTGGTCCGCTTTTCCTCCTCCTTAGAGACGATGTTCACCTCGGCAGGCGCCGAAAACTCAATAACGAACATCGTCTTCTGTTGGTGGTCGAGAAGGACTATGTCGGGCTTGTTTGCCTGTACAAGCTCGAGCGTGGGAAACGAGTAGTCCCAGTAAATCCGGCATCTCTCGTTCTCCACAACGGACTCTATATCCCCTGGAGCGTAAGGCAGCACCGGTGTCTCATCGATACCGTATGAGTGCCTTAAATGATATAGAGCACTCGTAGAGCCGCGTTGTGCCGATGGACGTAAGCCGTCCCAGCGTACGTCTTACACGCCGACAAGAGATGCATAAGCGTCTCTGGCGCCTGTCGGCAAGCTCTACAAAGGGTGTCGGGTACATCTACACCCATAACCCTTTTACGGTACACCAAGGTGTTGAAGACACCGTTCTGGCAAGCCATTATAAAGCCCTCAGTCTCCGACTTCAACCCACTAGACCTTAGGAAAGAGAAGGTCAACTGCTCAGACCAGCCATGCTCTTCTAGATGTTTGTAGAAGATTCCATGCATTGGCTTATCTTTATGAAGTCTTAAGAGGAAGTCGACTTTGGCAGTTTTAATGTGGGATTTTAATTCTGCGGGAGCAAGTTCCGTAATGGACTGCTGACACCTCCGCTTGAAGTCGAGTGTGAGGCTGAGCTCCTCGGCTGCTCGTTTCGCTGCGCTAAAAAGAAAGGCTCCTTTTCCCGCATTCTCGTGCTCTCGCACAAAGCGGATCAGGGGATCGGTGCTGTTCGTTACATAGCAGGCAGTGGCCAGTACTACTCTGTTGTGCAGACGCTCCAAACTCAATAGTCCACGCCCTCCCAGGTGTCGCGGGAGGTATATTCGCGGGACAGAGGACTTAGGATGCAGGCTTCTCTCCATATTCATCCTTTTGCGGGTCTTCGTGTCGATTTCCTTCAGCTCGTTCACTTTCCAGTCTATAGCACCAAAGGTGTATAATAACAATGGGACCGCAAGCATGTTTGTGGCAGCGACTTTGTTCTTGCCGGACAGTTCTGACGACCAGATCTGCCGGAGTCGGTGCAAATACTTGCGGCGAAGACACTCTTTAACCAATGCTGCCTCTTGGACATGATGCTGCGCCACTCCAAGGTAGGTATAAGTATCTCCGGCATGCAGTTGTCGCAAGATGCTCCCATCAACGAGCTGTTCCTCATCTCCATTATCTCCGCTTCGTCCTTTCTTGAGATGAACCAATGCACATTTGTCTGTCCCGAACTCCATTCCAATAGCATGACTGTACTCCTGCATCACCCTCAGCGATTGTTGTAATTCGCGTTGGCCGGAGGCATAAAGTTTTAGGTCATCCATATAAAACAGATGGGTGACCTTGTGCCTCCGGTTATTGGGCGTGCCACAGCTGTATCCTTTAGTATTTCTCAGCGCTATGGACAGAGGCAAAAGTGAGATGCAAAAGAGCAAGGGACTCAAGGAGTCTCCTTGGAAGACACCTCTTTTCAATGACACCAACTCTGTCTGAACCCGGGTTTCACCTGATGTTATAGTGAACCGGGTCTTCCAGAGTGGCATCAGTTGTTTGATGCATCCCACTATCTGATTATCCACCGAAAGACATTCCAACAGCCGCACAATGAGGTCATGAGACGTGCTGTCGAATGCCTTGCGATAGTCAATCCAGGCCATAGAAAGGTTTCGTTTGTACTGCACAGAGTCCTGCGTGACACATCGGTCAATCAACAGGTTCTCCTTGCAGCCAGCTACACCTTTCTTTGACCCTCTCTGTTCATACACGTCGAGAAATACAGGATTCACAGCTTGAAGGATACGCATGTACAAGATTCTGGTGAAGAGCTTGTAACACGCGTTCAGACATGTTATTGGCCTGTAGTTTTTGGGATCAGACAAATCTCCGGTCTCCGGGAGAAGCACGGTTCGACCCTCGACAAACCAAGCCTGAATTGGCTGCTCCTGATTTAGCCACGAGTTAAAAACTCTAGCTAAATGCCGGTGGCAACTGGGGAATTTTTTCCACCAGTAGGTGTTTATGCCATCCGGCCCAGGAGCTGCGAAATTCTTTGCGCCTCGTAAGGCGTCAAGAATTTCTTCCGTGTTTATCGGGTGACGCAGTACGTTCAAGTTAGGAGTCCTCCTACAAACGGACTCGAACTGCGCCAAGGCCGGAGTGTCTGCTGAGAAAGGTTTGGGTTGTTCGTAAATGTCCCTCCAAAAGGCCTCCACGCGATCAGCAGTTGGCGGCTGCTCTATGGCTGGAGGCGGCTGTTGGAAAAGGCGGGAAGGTCTTTCGTAGAACATTCTGTTCTGCTCCAGACCTCTCGCCCGCGCCACCAACGATCGCTTAGCAGCGATTAGCATCCGTATCCTGTCAAGACAGTGTTGCTTGACAACAACCAGTACCACTTGACTGAGTGTATGATGGTCGCGCCTCAACCCGTAGGCTATCTGGCGCACTCGGCGCGTAAATGGCTTCCCAGCCGCTCTATATTCCATCACACACTGGATACGGGATGCTTCCTGGCGAGCCAACTGGATTTTCGCTTCCATTTGGCGCACCCGTCTCTGTGCTCTCTCAACAGGAGAGTCTCTCACTCTCCCCTGTCTAGCTAGCCTCAGAGCCGCAGCGTAAATTTCGCAATTGATGCTCCAAATGTCAGAGGCCTCCGATAGACGTTCACCCACAACCTCATCCTCTCTCTTCAAATCTGCCAGCTTCAAGGACCTTCCGTTGTTATGCAAGGCCCTTCGGTCTCTGAAATCCCCAGATGAGACGACTTGGTCGATTTCCCTCTCAGCGGGCCTTACCGGCGAACATTCAGCCTGGTTAACAGGCCTTCCGTCCGCCGAAGAGGCAGGCTGAGCTGGAGCACGGACATATCCCTGCCTCCGGAGGTACGATACATAATCTCGCAAATTCTGAGAGGTAAGTGTGCCATGCTCTGGGTGCATTTCACACCACCTCTCATACATGCGGGACATGTATCCCCTATGGCGCGGGCTACTGCTCTCGTAGCAGCTCAGCAGGTCATCCCTGAGCTCCGTCGTCCACCTAAAACGGTCCATGTCATTGCGGGGGTCGTCATCAGGGCGATCCGAAGCACCGCCACCTTGCCCAACGCCGGCTTCCGAAACCGGCTCGGTGTGGGTGCTTTTCTTCCGGGGTGGTCGAACCCGAAGATAGGGCCCGTCAGGTGGTTGGCCTTAGGGCCCCCAGACGACATTTCCGGAGGCAGCCGTCCAAATTGCCTCCTGAGGATGCACCTGCGAAGGTTGCCGGCTGGATTACATCCTTGGGCTTCGGTATACCCCTCGGTGTCGCCACGCATCGAATAGCCTCTTGATGTTGGGCGGCTTCCTGGGGGTTTATGAAAACAGCCGCTTCTAACATGAAGAACAGACGCTGTCGGAGTACCGCTCCTCACATGGAGATCCGTCGTGTCCTATTAATTGTGGAATAGCCGATCCTCTGGATGCAGACGCTATTCCACTGAGCTAGTTTTGGTCCGCCCCGGGTATTTGATTTCCCCGGTACCACCCATATCTGGGAGGCGTTCCCCTATCCGCCACCTTGGGGAGGCGCCACTGAGGGGATCTAGCAACCCCTCGCGGCGCCTCCCTTATTATTATTATCATATGCGGAAGTTGGGTCTTGAACAAATTTTAGACTGTCGCTTCTGCTACGTGGAGGACGAAACAGCGGAGCATATTCTTTGCTCCTGTCCAATACTGGATAATGCTAGGTTCCAGACATTCGGATTTGCCCAACTGGAATCTCATGACTTCAAAGAAGTTTCACCCTTCACGTTGATCGCCTTCGTAATGAGGTGCGGACTGTACGGTGAACTCTAAAAAGGTGTGAGCCACAATAGACACAATTGAGTCGCAGTGGAAGGAGGCAGCTCTGCCCCACTCACTTTCAACCTAACCTAACCTACTAACATTTCATATACTTTTTGAACATGTTTATGTTTGTCATAATGTATTCATTCAATTATTAAATATTCCGCCATTTTGTAGTATGTGAAGATATCGATTTTATATTCTGGAGTTATAAAGTATTCATCAAGAGCTTCAGACAAGATGTGTCAATTTGATTTTTTTTCAATATGGCGTCGAGCTGCCATCTTGAAAGTTTTATCTGCCAATTTTACTCCAAAATATAGTATTTATGCCTCAATTTCGTCATCCCAAGTTATAATTTTTTGAGTTGGCCCGTTCAAAAGATAAAAGGGGGGGCATTAAAGGAAAGCACTATAAATGATCCTGTTAACAAACTTATTGAATTATAGTTTCATAGATTGTTAATTTGAGTGCAAATGTGAAGTTAAAAAAGACGCTTTAAAGTCGATTAAACGAAATGAGCATTTGACATAACAACATATCTCAAAATTTTTGATAATTCTGATAGAAAAGAGGAACATGTTGAGATGAAAACAAATGATCTATATGACAAAGCTTCAAAATGTTCCATACTTTGTGGTTCTCAATAACTTTCAGAGAAAATAAAAGCATTTTTCATATTTGATTTATTGAAATCCTGAAATGTGAGTTTTACAATATTTGCTTAAGTATAAAAGGTAACAATTCAAATATTTAATAGCTTCTTCGACAATTCACAGGTTGAGTGTGGGTTCACGTATCAATAATTCATAGTTCAGCCACGTAAGATGGTCTTCATCAGAACAATCAAGTAGTTTACTGCCATTCCAAGTATTTAAATAGCATACAAAGATATTGAAAATACGTAGCTTCTTGCAGATAATGATTATTTACTATTATCTGTATTCTTACGAGTAAAAAACTGTGTGATCTTCTCATACCACTTCTTGGGTGTCTTTTCTTGGACCTTTGGACGTAGAAGATTATGTAGAACGCCTTGCTCATGTGGATTCACTATTTCTGGCAGCAGAATCAAGCCGTCACCTTCCTCTGGCAGATAAAACTTAACTTTTCTGTTACGTCGGGAAGATGGAGCTCCAGAATCTTGGATGGCGTTTGACATGTCTACACTCGTGTTGCCTCGTTGATGAGATAGCTTGAACTGACTGACAGTCACAGGCAAATCATCCAACGTTAGCAAAAATAACAATAGAACACCGGTGGTGGAATATTATAAACATTTATCATTGGTAACTAATGCTTAATAAATTTATTATCTAAATGTCCATTTGGAATAATTCTATGTTGAATTGGATAGGTATGCATAACATAAAAGTCAGTTATTAAAAACAAATGCTTTAAACTCATTCAGTTTGATATAGGGGAAAGATAAGCTTCATCATCGTTCAGCAATTGCATACCGTAGAGTCAGAAAAAAATGGAGTCAAGCTGATTGACTCAGTCGTTCCGACACATAATGGTGACAATATATTATTATTTTGCCATTGCATGAAACTATAGTGTGAGATCCCCTAAAAAATGCTCAATTTTCAAGAAATAGGGTGTCAAAGTTTTACTTTTTTTTGTGTCGGTTCTTTAAGGCGAGAAATCCAAACTCAACCACGGTTTTGCTATCATGAATAGAGGGCGCCACCTACGACACATTGAATTTATTTACATGATCAAAACAATTTCCCGGTTTGGTGCATCAATATGACTATCAAAAAAATCGTTTCCTCAATATGTTCTACGTAAAAATGTATACTTCGATTAAGTTTCTAGAGGTAACCTTTTTCGAGATAATCATCATCATAGTCATAATGTCTTAACAGACAAGTTGTGAACTCGTAAAATGCATTAAGTTGGAGCTAGAGTATTGCCCACATTATCAATAGTTTTGAGCACTGTAGCTCGCCATCGTTCGCGATTTGTTGTTAGTTTAGTGGCGCTCTTGACACTCATATCCAGCAACTGTTTCGTCGTATCCACCCAGCATGTAGGGGGACGGCCACGGCGCTGCCCACTCGGGGCATGACCCTGAACTACAAGTTTCTCCATATTATCGCTTCTGTGTATATGTCCGAAGAATGTAAGCATTCTCGTCGACACAATGAAGGATAGTCTCTTTGGATTACCGACCTCATCCAGTATGGAAACGTTAGTTCGATGGGCGGTATAAGGAACTCTCAGCATTCTCCTCCATGTCGACATTTCAAAAGCATCTATGCGAGCTCGATATGCCTTTTTAACAGTCCATGTTTCCGAGGCATATAAAAATATGGAGAACACAAGAGACTGAACCAGCGACAATTTTAGTAAGCTTTGTCATGGCCACACGTGCCTGTTGAATGCGCCGTCAAATCTCATTTTCACAGCTACCCGAATAATTACACACAATAATTACACCGCCATTCCAGTTGTCTAATACCTGTCTCATTACAAATTCAGAGTAAATGTTAAACAACATCGGAGGTAATACACATCCCTGACGAACTCCTTTTCTGGTTGCAGTTTGACTAGGCAGGTTACCATCAATTCTTACACGAGCCGAATTAGACTCTTAGAGTTGCTGTATGAGAAACACTAGGTGATAAGGAACTCCCATAAAGATGAGGATTTCCCACAGTTTAGGCCACTTTACGTTATCAAACGCCTTAGAATAGTCCACAAAGCAGATAGATTCGAGATAACCTTCATTGGAACTTCAGATGCGACTGAATTATTGGTATTTCCGCACGAATGAATGTTAAGCTCATACTTTTACATACCATTTACGGAGTATTTTTAAACTTCAATACTACCTGTTTTAAAAATTAAATATGTTTGAAATATGTTTTTGGTCTAATACTAATATCCGTGCGACAATACCGATAAATCTTGCGATCACATTTTTCTAATTGGGGTGCCTCGAAAACGGTTAGCACTAGGGTCTTAAACAAAGTTTACCTTTTTAAGTAAAACATATTCAGAAAACGATTTTTATAATACTCATATTGATACACCAAGCCGGAAAAAAGTTTTGTTAGTTTAAAAGAGCTCGATGTGCCGTAAGTGGAGCCCTCTATTCGTGATAGCAGAATTGTGATTGATTTGGATTTCTCGCCTTCAAAAACCTTCTTGTACATTTTAATTTAAATTATTACAAACTATCAATAAAATTGGCTTGTCAGAAGTACGTGACCAGTGGATCAAGCGACGGAATAAGTGTATTGAACATCTTCGTAATTGTCATGACATTTCATTAACTACTAACGACGTTTCAGACCTTCAGACATCTTCACGTTAATTGCTAAGTCCTACAACATCAAAAAAAAAATCCTTAAAATTTGAAAGCACTGTAAGATACAAAACTACTTATGAGTTATAGTTATTTAAAAGTAGAATGGGCGTTATTATCGACGGACAAATTATCAGGAAAGATTCAGAAAAAAATACAAAAGGAAAACAAACATAGACAGAAAAACAAATATGGTTTAACATATAAAATGAAATTAAAAATAGGTCACCACTGAGATCGGAAAATAGTTTTGAGAAGATGCAGAAATTATTTGATTAAATTATTGTAAGACTATACGTCTTGGAGATACTCAAACTATGAGTCCTTTGTGCCCAACTCTTACAGAAAAAGTGGCACAAGAAGTCTTGTAGATAGAGTCGTTATATTTTATCTGATCCAGGGAAGCGATCTGATAATTTGGTGTAAGTTAAAAGTACTGACTGAAAATAACTACCCTCCTAAGTTTTTCAGACTAATCATTAAAAGCAGCATAACCAAACACAACATCAGAATGAAGTACTTAACAGAAACAAAAATATATCAGTTTAACCTACATCCCTTTCAGCAGTAGAATAGAGAAATACCAGGCACCACATAACACAAAAATAGCACATCGACCTTTTAATAAAACTAAGACTTTATTTTCGGAATGAAAACCAAAAACTGGGGATTGGCAACAAACTAATGTTCCAAACTAAAAAGAGGATTTGGAAAACGGAATCAAAAATCAAAAATATATTAGAAATAACTAAGATGACACTGCTCTATCATAAGATGCTGAACTGAAAAACTGAACACCAATAAATTTCTGACCAAATTCCAGCCATTGTCCTTAAACGCTGTGCCGCTGAGCTTGCACCTAATCTTTGCAAGCTCTTCAAACTTTCGTACCAACGAGGCGTGTTTCCCGCTTCGTGGAAGATTGGCTGCGTACAACCCATCCCTAAGAAAGGCAAAAAAACTGATCAGTTCAACGTACAAAAAACTCAGGCAACAACACTTACAAAGAAGTCTCACGATGGCTTACCAACCGTGGAAATGGAGGGTCACCCCATAGTCGAATCACCTTCTGTCAAGCTTTTGGGAATCAACATCAACGATAACATGTCCTGGCACGACCACGTCGTCAGTATTGCTAAAACGGTATCCCAGAAGCTTGGAGTTTTGTTCCGCTGTAGGAACTTGTATACACCATAGCAACTGCTGCTGCTGTACAAGGCACAGATCCGACCATCGCTTCTAGACACTATCCAGAAAAGAGCGATTAGACTAATCGATACGCCAAACCACACAAAGGACCTCCACAGCCTGGAACATCGAAGGAGGGTGGCTGACCTATCCCTGTTTTACAGATTCTATCACGGAAGATGTTCGATTGAGCTCTCTCAGATAATAACACCACAGGTCGTCCGAATCAGGAAAACTAGAGAAGCTCTGCAAGCTCATCCTTACCAGGTCGAGGTCCTTACTCCCCGAACTAGTCTCCTCCAGCATCCCTTCATTTGGAGAACTTCGACGCCGTGGAATCAGCTGCCGGGGAATTTGTTTCCCGACGGCTACAACCTGCAGCGTTTCAAATCTAACGTGAACCGATACTTATCCTCTCGCAGCGCTTCTACAGCGCCATAGGCTTTCAGCCTTTGCGGTAGGCCGACCATAAAAAAAATAAAAAATAACTACCACAACAGATTCACTAAAGAAATGATCCACATAAAAAACAACGAAAACTTCGTACTTCAGGACTGACTTTGACAAACTCAGTACCACTAACAATAAATTAATCAAACAATTTCTGCATCTTCCCAGAACTATTTTCCAATCTCCCCGGTTATCTAGCTTCATTTCATTTCATATCTTGAACTATATTTGTCGTTCTGTCTGTTTTTGTTTTTTTTTTGTATTTTTTCTAAATCTTTCCTGATAACTTGTCCGTCGATGATACCATTTATTCTACTTTAATAGCTTATAAGCAGTTTTGATACATTTTGTGTTTTACAGTGTTTTCAACTTTTAATAATTATTTTTTTTTGTATTATTCACTATGATATTGTAGGAATATCTTATTTCATTATCTTATTAGTGCCGAAAATGTATGAAAAGTACTGAGTGAAACCACTTAACGGCATGTTTTCACCTGTTATCGAATGAGATGCTATCTATTATTGTCGCTTGAGGTTGCAACAGCTCAATAGCTTAATATTTGTCTTTCTGGAGGTGAACTTTGACCTTAATAAAGGAAAGTGCAATATGCTACGTGTTGTTACATTTCACATTTCTCAATCACTTTCATTAGAAGCTTACTCTCTACCAAAGAGTTTCCAAAAAGATCGATTGAACAAGGAATATACGAGGATGTAGCAGTATACCGGGTTATGCACCGTATTTGACACGGAGCATTATGACTGAAGTATTTGTCCCCAAAACACAAAACGTATCAAAGTCATATTTTTTTAAACAGAATATTCTATATATTATTGCATATTCAGATTCTTTAGTAAATATACGGAGCATTATGACTGAAGTATTTGAGAAAGGAAATAATTAATTCGGATGGATAGGGACCCATTTTAAAAATATTTTCATGTTATACAGGGTGTCCCCAAAACACAAAACGTATCAAAGTCATATTTTTTTAAATAGAATATTCTATATATTATTGCATATTCAGATTCTTTAGTAAATATACGGAGCATTATGACTGAAGTATTTGAGAAAGGAAATAATTAATTCGGATGGATAGGGACCCATTTTAAAAATATTTTCATGTTATACAGGGTGTCCCCAAAACACAAAACGTATCAAAGTCATATTTTTTTAAATAGAGTATTCTATATATTATTGCATATTCAGATTCCTTAGTAAATACACGGAGCATTATGACTGAAGTATTTAAGAAAGGAAATAATGAATTCGGATGGATTGGGACCCATTTTAAAAATGTTTTCCTGTTATACAGGGTGTACCCAGAACACGAAACGTATCAAAGTCATATTTTTTAAATAATAAATATATATTATTGCATATTCAGATTCCTTGGTAAATTCTAGTATGACTTTATCTATCACACATGGGACTTAAAGCGAACCATCATCATAGTCACAATGTCTTAACAGACATGTTGTGAACTCGTAAAATGCATTAAGTCGGAGCTAGAGTATTGCCGACACGAATATTATCAATAGTTTTGAGAACTGTAGCTCGCCATCGTTCGCGATTTACTGTCAGCTCAGTGGCGCTCTTGATACTCATATCTAGCAACTGTTTCGTCGTATCCACCAAGCGTGTAGGGGAACGGCCACGGCGCCGCCCACTCGGGGCGTGACCCTGAACTACAAGTCTTTCCATATGATCGCTTCTGTGAATATGTCCGAAGAATGTAAGCATTCTCAGCGACACAATGGAGGATAGTCTCTTCGGGTTACCGAGCTCATCCATTATGGAAACATTAGTTCGATGGGCGGTATAAGGAATTCTCAGCATTCTCCCCCACATCCACATTTCAAAAGCATCTATGCGAGCTCGATCTGCCTTTTTAACAGTCCAAGTTTCCGAGGCATACAAAAATATGGAAAGAGACTGAACCAGTGACATTTTGGTAGCTTTAGTGATGTTATGGTCATGCTATATTTTAGTAAGCTTTGTCATGGCCACCCGTGCCTGTTGAATGCGCCGCCGAATCTCATTCTCACAGCTACCTGATTTGTCGATCAAAGAACCGAGGTACACAAAACTTTGAACTACCTCACAGCGGCCTATTGAGTTTATTTCTCGATGACTGTCATGCTCTCTATCTACGATAATAACCTTGGTCTTGTTGTAGTTAATACCAAGGCCATATGCTGCACTGTGTTGTTCTAAAACGTTCAATAGAGCTACTAGTTCTTCCTGAGAAGCAGCAATAAGGGTTTTATCGTCAGCAAATCTTAAGTTAGATATTTTGCTTCCGCCAATAGTTATACCGCCATTCCAGTTGTCCATTACCTGTCTCAAGCGAACCATTTAGGTGTAAATCACCACTTTCGGGATAAGTCGATATCAGAAAAAATTGAATATCGCACGGTACGGTTTAGGAATTCCATTGCTATTAGTTTAGTGATGAGGTACACACAGAACGATTTACAATAATATAGGTTTAAAAACCATGTTTTATCTAAGGTATGGCAGCATCCGGATAAATCTGAAAAGTATATAATACCATTCCTTTCCTGGGCAATGAAAAGCCCACTACGAATGCAACAAATTTTCCAGTTTCACAACTATCCAACCCCAATTAACCCCTATTTTACCCCTCTAGAGAAATATGGAAAACTATCAGGAACCGTTAAAATGCCTAAACGCGAAGTTTGTGCTATCTTTAAATTTTCAATTTTTTATTATTACGGCTGCCACTGACACGATTTCTAAAAACCATACGTGTGTTCATCCTCGCTACGGTAATATTACTATGTCAGAATTCCATAAAAATCAATTCAATAATTTCTGAATTACACGATGCACAACAATCTAAAGCAATACGCGTATGTGTCCATCAGAATATTTTTCGTTTTTAGGCGTTTTAGAGGTTGCTGATTACACAGTTTTACTAAAAAAACTTTTTTTTTCTGTTGCCCTACATATCATCGCAAATTTTTGTTTTCATGTGCCCAGACTACGAATATATACACGAAAGTACAATGTGCTCGAATTTTCAGGAATAATTTTTGCGTATCTCATATTTTGACCAATTATCGGTGTGTTGTTAATTATATTTAATTATTAGGCTCCTGCGCAACTTTTTAGCGCATATAAACATCACGTGACCCCCACTCTCAGACACTTTGCTCTACAGAACAGCTGAGATCTCAGTTATTTCAGAATATTGAAGTCCTTACACGTGAATCTAGATAATTTGTCATGCATTAATGACTGTTCCAGAAAGTAAAGCCTGGATAAGTTTTGTGTTGATTGTCGAAAGTTTCCTGGGTAACCATAAAGTACCAAATTATGAAGAACCTGTGCAAAATATGCTGACAAACTTTCAGACTTTAGGAGCAAATATGAGTATCAAGTTACACCATCTCCGCAATCATTTAGATAAATTTCTGGATAATTTAGGAAATTATAGTGAGGAACAGGGTGAGTGGTTCCACCAGGATCTAAAAGTGACGAAAAAAAGGTCTAAGGATCGATGGGATCGTCACATGATGACGGATTACTGGTGGTCTCTGAAAAGGGATTGTCCCCCAGAAAATTATAAAGAAGAGATCATAAAAGGCGTTTTATGGAAATATAAAATATATTTTTGACATTTTCCTTCTTATTTAATCCGATGTAACCTAATTTTTCAAAGTGTAACTGACATTGTAAATATAGCTGTTATCTTCTTTCTTATTTTTTGAATTTTGTAATGTAAAATGAAAATATAAATTTAAAAAGAAAATCACAGCAAATTTTACAAAATCATTGATAGTTTCATGAATAGTGTGCATAAATAAAACATTCTCATATCCAGGGCAACAAAACCACGGTAGACCAATGTTTGTTCTTTTCTACTTTGATGGGGGTGAAATTGGAGTGGTTGGAGGGTGACGGATTGTAAAATTCAAAAATGTTCTGAATTCATAATAGACTGTCCATTGGCCTGTAAAAGAAATACCTAGCGGCATAATACCCTTTCTTTGATCTATCCGAGCATTGCCTTGCCTATTATAGAAACCAAAGGTCTTCTGATGTCTACATGTGAATATTGCTTTAGATCGTTCTGTATTGATGGACCTGGAATTAATTTCAATGAAATTTCGACACAGTATTAATACGGTGGCGAGGATGAAAAGTGCGTATGGTTTTTTGAATTTGTATCAGTGGCGGCACAGCAACAACAAGAACTTCAAGCAAATAAGAACAGCTCAAACTTCATTTTCAGGTTTTTAGGGGTTCCTGGTCATTTTCTGTCTTTTTTTTGGTAGGGGTGAAATTGGGGTGGTTTTGTGGGTGGGGAGGTTGTAAAGCTGGAAAAGTTTTTGCATAATACACTTTCTCAGGTTCCTCGGAACATTGCCTATTACAGAGTTTTCTGATGTATACATATGGGTATTGCTTTAGATCGTTCTGTTTTGTGGGACCTGAAATTGATTTTAATGAAATTTCGACACGCTACTATCACCGTTGCGAGAATGGAAAATGCGTATGGTTTTTATAAATCGTGTCAGTGGTGGCGCAGTAATAATAAAAAAACTAAAAATATAAAAACAGCTCGAACTCCGTTTTTAGGCGATTTGGATTCCTGATCATTACGTTTCATGCAGATGACGTTTCAAGAATAAATACTGTGTCTTCCTAGTTCCTTCAGCGATACAAGAAACTATTTACGAGAGTTTTTGTGTTGAATGTTTTTTTTTTGAGGGTGAACAGGCGATGCGATGATTTGGTTGCAAGGCGATTTCAGACTGTAGCTTCATGCAATGGGAAAATAATAAAATCATATCACCGTTATGTGTGGGAAGTTCTGAGTCGATCAACTGGCCTCCATTTTTTAAAGTACTTTCGTTGCGGATTCTAGGGTATTCAGTTATACAATCTTATTCTCATGTAAACTTCTTTATTTTCTGGTGTGCAAGGAAGTTAAAGTTTGTATTATAATCATCAATATTCTCTTTAACTATAATGATCGGTTTGAAAATTTATACACAAGAAAGGGTAAGAACGTTATGCTTTTCAAAAACAGCTCTAAAGGATTCCCAGGGCTTTCAGTTAAAAAGTAACCTCATGATCAGAAATTACCTGCATCAAAATGGATGATAACATTAAAGCGTGACGAATAAAAAAATAGATGCGTGCAAGTTGGAAACTATCCATCCAGTTCCAGTATCTCCAACTCTAGCAGCGTCCTAATATTGAACTCCTTTTGTTACAGATTTGGCCGGGAGCCCTGTTAAGTTTGATAGCAGTGGAGATGGTCTCGCTAGATATGACATACTCAATTATCAAAAGCTGTTAAACTCTTCCGGTTACCACTATAGGGTAAGTTCCTTATGAGTCATAAAAATAAACGGGGGAAGGTAGACTTAAACTCAAGCACAGAGCACCTGAACCCTATTAAACTTTTTTTTTAATTTTGAAATGATGCTGTATCTTACAGGGTAGCATCATTAGGCCGTATTCATAAAGAACGGCATTTGCTTTTACTTCTAGAATTCGAAGCATTTACTTCCCATTGTATTCCCACATAGCACTGGATGATATGAGAGTATTCTGTTCACATTCACTACAGATATTATGAATATTCTGAGAAAATTCCATGGATAATTAGAATATTTACAGAACATTCTGTAAATGTTCGAAATGGGAAAAGCACCCGATATTCCTAGAATATTCCGCCGAATATTCCGCACGGATATTACATGAACAATCGTGGTAGAATGTTTTTAATATTCTGGGAACATTTTGTCTAAATTACCTCATATACGAAACATTTTTAGGGAATTATGGATACTGTTCCAAAAATAATGGCACCTACTAGCGGTAGATGGTCACAAAAGTTAAGTGGTTAAACATCTCAGTCTCGATGCCTAAATAAAGTGTAAAAATGTAAACTTGTTGCATTTAACCTCAAAATTCTACTCACATTACATAATGAACCATACACTATAGTAGGTGACCATAATTTGGAACACTGTCACACACTTTATAACAACCAGCAACTTTACTACAAAATTGGGTACAAATACAGGCCTTTCCGGAATAAAACTCGTGAATTGCTAAAATGCCGATTGCCGACATCCACATGTTGAGGCACAGAATGACAGAACACTGAAGCGAAGAATAGAGTGACAACCAGACAAGATTGACAACTGACGACACCATAGTCACCATACATCAGCATAAAGCTTAATTCAGATGCACACGACATTCGACAATACGACGGCACGAAACTGTTCCTATTGGTTGAAATGTTCAAAATGATATCGAATTCAAATATTTCAACCAATATGAGCAGTTTCGTACCGTCGTATCGTCGGATGTCGTGTGCATTTAAATTAAGCTTAAGATGCTGTCACTTTATCGTCGGTGGATGCGTATCTGTATTGCTGGCAATGGCTAATGACTAATAAACTTTTGAAAATTGCACATAATACTTAGTAGGTATATTTAGGATGAACGCAAAATGAATGAAGGTTTTTTTAATTCACTGAGAAACGTGCAAATATAAATTAATAATACCTCATATTGAATATTTGCCTACATACAGATATTTCTATTACAAATATTACTAAATGTTTGTCAAAAAATAGCTACATCTTGTTCTTAGTAGATTATTAAAATAATATTCTATGAAGCATATTACTGGTATATTCTGGAATAATTCAGATATTAAACGAATAATCACTGATTATCCTAAGTGGATAAAATAATAATACCTATTCTATAAAGAATATTATTTTAGTAATCCAGAATAATAAAGAGAAATAACCAATATTCTATGATTCTACTGAATATTCATGGAACATATAGGAGATTTAAAGAATATTCATAACTACGAGTTCACAACATGTCTGTTAAGACATTGTGACTACGATGATAAGATTAATGATGTTTATAATGGATAACTGGAATAAAGAGTCTAGTAACGTCAGCACCCAGAAAAATTTTAAAAACAGTTAAATATGATTATAAATTTTTTCATTTGAACAACAGCAACAGTGAGCTTTGTTCTAAACAGCCTTTAAATAGTTTCTTCATTCCTCTAAAAATACTCTACAAGGACCCTATTGACCTAAAATGTCATCGCCCTATTCAGTATAATACTCCTGGCCTATAAGGGCAAACAACGCGAAGTGCACATTGACTGGGGTGAAAGACCCTAGAAGAACTGGATATCCTGGACTGAGGATTCTATACACGTTTGCGAGGCTTTTCCAAAGCCCCAGGGCTTTACTTAATTGTCAGCTCTCTTGGGTTACACACCAACTGTACACACAAGCACACACACGCACATCCCACGTCTCCATCCGATCCAAACTCACTCTTGATGAAATCGCAGGTACTCACTCATATGTATACAGGGTGAATCATTCTCTATACACAGGGTGGTCCAGTTTATAATGGCATGACTTCAGGACATCGTATACAGGGTGTTAATTAAGTATGTTAACAAACTTTAACCACGAATAGTACTCCGAAAAATAGAAAGAAAATGTCATATGAACATGGGTTCGGAAATGCTTCCCAAGGGAGCTACGCTCCTTTGCATGGGGTACCCTAAGGACGGTTTTCCCTCGATATTCTCGAAACTATTCATAACAAAATTACAAAATTAGGTACGATGGGTATACTTTTAACGTTGAATCTGATTCTGAATTCAGAATTTCATATTTCTAATCAGAGGCGTATCATACGGGAGGAGTTAAGGGTAAAATTAACCTCATTTTCTAAATGGTAATTTTTTTGACATCTAGATTTTAGAATATGGTATTTCAGAAATTTCTACATCTACGTCTCGATAGGGCTAACCGTTTTCGAGAAAAATGCAAATTATTGAATCGATGCAGGCTATTGTAAATAAATAAATGTTCATCTATTTAGTAAGTGTGCTATGAAATCGAGATGTACCAAGAGACCATTTTTACGTAGAAATCTCTGAAATACCATATTCTAAAATAAAAATGTCAAAAAAATTACCACTTAGAAAATGGGGTTATTTTTACCCTTAACTCCTCCCGTATGATACGCCTCCGATTAAAATTATGAAACTCTGAATTCAGAATCAGATTCAGCGTCTAAGTTTATCCATCGTACCTAATTTCGTAATTTTGTTATGGATGGTTTCGAGAATATCGAGGGAAAACCGTCTTCAGGGTGCCCCATAGAAAGGAGCGTAGCTCCCTTAGGAAGCATTTCCGGACCCATGTTCATATAACATTTTCTTTCTATTTTTTGGAGTACTATTCGTCGCTAAAGTTTGTTAACATACTAAATTAACACCCTGTATAGCGTTAAAATAATGACAATTTCCCAATACACTTATATCTGGGACAGCTACGTTTTCGAGATACAGGGTGTTCAATGTAAAAAAAATCTATATTATCTGTATTTCCTAAACCGTTGCTCAGGAAAAAAATTAAATTTGGTGAACAGGATAAGCTTAAGATACTCCATTATCTAGTGGATCTGATGGTAGATTACAAAACCAAGTGGTGAAGATATGTCTATACTACCACGCCACTGACTTTGTTGCAAATAACAATAATATTGTTCGATGACTCATGCCTTTTACTTTGCGTTTTACTTTCCACAACGATAGGTGAGGGGAGTATTGTGCACAGAAAAAAATAGTGTTGCGTTTCCAATAAATTGTTAGTATTTGGATGCTTTTCCATCGCTTTAAATATATTTACAGTTGTTTTAAATCCATGTCATTGAAATAATTCAATTTTTATATTCGAAGTAATCACAGGTACGCCAATAAATTCAAAATAATTTTGTATTCGTTCTAACGATATGTATAATCCTTCTAATACCAGTATTGACATATAATGCAATCAAAACATTCTTTTGTTTTAGAAATTTACCCTATGTTTCATTTAAGCAAAGCATACAATCTATTCAATGTACAAAAATTATTACTACAACAGCAGTTGATAATTCATTGATAAAAATTAATTTTGTTTCAATGGCCCTTGTCGTTCGCTGAACTATAATCAGTATTCGGCGGGACTGATGTTCCGATTCAAGGAACGTAAAAATAAAGAACAGGGGGATTATCTCAGTGTTACCATCGCCGCGAACCCGCCAACATGAACGAGGTCGCTCCATTGTGTTGTTTTGGTGTTAGCCGTGTTGTGCCATCTCGTGCTTTTGCGTATTGCATCAGCAATTGTGTGATTTAAATGTGACCAGTTATATATTAAATGGAGGACCTACTGAGAAATTGGGACTTAGAAGAGCTAACACCCACATTTGAATGTAGGTATTTAGATTGGTCAGACCGTTATATTTCAGGTAATAATGCAACAACTGGTGCAGGCGTATGTCTAATACTTATATCATGCTCCTTATAACGTCATACAAAATCACACAATTAAACGTCCAAACGAATCAATCAGCTGTCCTCGCCATAAAATCTGTTGGTCCAAGAAAAAGAAAGTAGTTTAGAATCAATTACCAAACACAGATTCGATTCAACGACAGGCTGCGATTGAATTATTCATTGGAATCCAATGACATCTTGTAGTTGAATCGACAATACGATATAATTCATTACCAACTATACACTTCCCATTGGATAAAACCATTGATTAACGTATTGTATAGGATAAAACATCGCTGTATTTGAGGAATGCTGGGTGTAACGTCCCATTGAATCCAAGCGTAAGTCTTTGACAGAACGACAGATTTTTCTGTGTGTGATCGAGAAAATTTTCAATTACAGGTTACACCATACAGAACGATCGAAAGCAATAATCGCATGTATACATCATAAAATTCTTACTCCTAAATACTCTCGCGACCAAAAAAGACCAGACAAGGGGGTTACCTCTTTCCTTATGCTCTAGCCATGTGAAGGCGTGAGAGTTATTCCAAAGTTTTCCTTTCCCTCGTAGAGAGAGAACGCAGTATGTCATCCCTTAATTGCTCCCCTTCAAAATGTCTAATTCACACACCGTACTTCCAACTCAATGATTCATTGTGCTAAATAGTGTGCCGCGCATACAAACATACATACAGACCCATATATACAATAGTTCGTTAACATCTGCTCTTTCTTTGTGAATTTCGCACACATCAAATCAATCCCTTCCACTAGCTGGAATTCCGGTGTCATCTGCATATAAATGCGGAGCATTATCACCAAGGGCGTATCCAAATGTCAGTATGGGAGAGAGGATAACAACCTAGAAGCTTGTGCGAACCACAGAATTCGAATAGATTAAGCAGCCCACAGACTCTCCGGAAAACCTCAGAGGAAAACTGCACAGGCCTGGCCTGAAGGCGATTGCATCATCATCATAGTCACAATGTCTTAAAAGACATGTTGCGAACTCGTAAAATGCATTGTAAAATGCATTAAGTCGGAGCTAGAGTGTTGCCGACACGAATATTATCAATAGTTTTGAGAACTGTAGCTCGCCATCGTTCGCGATTTACTGTCAGTTCAGTGGCGCTCTTGATACTCATATCTAGCAACTGTTTCGTCGTATCGACCCAGCGTGTAGGGGAACGGCCACGGCGCCGCCCACTCGGGGCGTGACCCTGAACTACAAGTTTCTCCATATTTTCGCTTCGCTGAATATGTCCGAAGAATGTAAGCATTCTCATCGACACAAGGAGGATAGTCTCTTTGGATTACCGAGATCATCCAGTATGGAAACATTAGTTCGATGGGCGGTATAAGGAATTCTCAGCATTCTCCTCCAAGAACACAAGAGACTGAACCAGTGACATTTTGGTAGCTTTAGTGATGTTATGGTCACGCCATATTTTATTAAGCTTTGTCATGGCCACCCGTGCCTGTTGAATGCGCCGTCGAATCTCATTCTCATAGCTACCTGAATTGTCGATCAAAGAACCGAGGTACACACAACTTCGAACTACCTCACAGTGGCCTATTGACTTTATTTCTCGATAATTGTCATGCTCTCTATCTACAATAATAATCTTGGTCTTGTTGTAATTAATACCAACACCATATGCTGCAGTGTGTTGTTCTAAAGCGTTCAATAGAGCTACTAGTTCTTCCTGAGAAGCAGCAATAAGGGTTGTATCGTCAGCAAATCTTAAGTTAGATATTTTGCTTCCGCCAATAGTTATACCGCCATTCCAGTTGTCCAATACCTATCTCATCACAAATTCAGAGTAAATGTTAAATAACATCGGAGATAATACGCATCCCTGACGAACTCCTTTTCTGGTCGCTGTTTGACCAGACAGGTTACCATCAATTCTCACACGAGCTGAGCTAGACTCATAGAGCTGGTGTATGAGAAATACTAAGTGGTAAGGGACTCCCATGGAGATAAGGATTTCCCACAGTTTAGGCCACTTTACGTTATCAAACGCCTTAGAATAGTCCACAAAGCAGATAAAAACGGGAAAATAATGCTCTCTGGCTTTTTCAATAATCTGTCTTAAGTTTAAGATCTGTTCACGCGTACCGCGTCCTTTTACGAAACCTTCCTGCGCCTGAGAAATTTGCCAGCCAATAAAACCCTCCAAACAAGACTGTAAAATATATAGTAGAACCTTGCTTGCATGAGAGATTAACGAAAGTAGGCAATAATTGTCTGGATTTGTTGGAGATCATTTTTTATGAAGTGGAACAAAAATGGATGTGCACCATTCATCTGGCCAAACACCGGAGGACCAGACCCTCTTGCAAATATTATATAAAAGGGAGATGCCGTCTTCACCCCCAAACATTTTAATGTTTCGGCAGAAATAGCATCAATGCCTGTAGCTCTATTAGTTTTTAACTTGTTGAGGGCATGTTCCACTTCGGACAAAAGAATGTCAGGTTCATAGTCAAAATCCAATGAGAGGGCCTGAGGGCCATCCTCATGGTACATATTTTCGCCATACCTCAATAACCTCATGCAAGTTGGTAATTAGCTGTCCCTCGGGATTTTTAATAGCCCAAGATTTGGGCTTAAAATCCCGACTGAGGCATTTGACCTTAAAAAACATCTCTTTTGGATGATTAGTATTGGTATGCATCTCTATTTCTTGGCACAATTGCTGTATATAAGCGTTCTTATCTCTTCGGCATAGTCTCGCGACTTAAATTCCAGGAACCAGCAAATCACTTTTTAAAAAATATTTATTTGTTAATCGTACAAAGTTGAGCTCTAGACTGACTGAATTATATAAAATACATGATAAGGTAAACTTAGCTGACGCAGTATTTCCTGAGTTCATCTTCCACACGCGCCGTCTGGTCAGCTGGGTCAATGTCCGGCTGGATACATAACTCCTCCCTCCTTAAGATGGAAGTTCGTCCTCGAACTTCTGGTTACTTGCTTGAAGTTCTTGAAGGTCCTTCAAGGGAATTCTGGGCTTGAAGAACAGGGTATGCAGCCTCTTGCGTTTTCTTGCAGTGAAGTATATAATCATTGCAACCAGGATAACGTACAGGGTTGCAATGGTCCATGAAGTAGAAGAGATGAAAATGGGCTTCAAATGCATGGGTTCAATAACTGATAGGTGGGGTGTTTCTTGAATTTCTTCTATCTGGTCCAGCTGGATCTGGAACTTCGGGTTAATTTTGACTGGGATGACCTCTGGAACTTGAATACTCTGCTTTGACGTAAAGTACCACTTTTGACCAATTTTTACAGCACATGTTGATTGGACAATAACTGGCTAGCTAATATTTTCAGCTTGTCTGGAACAGTTTTCAAAAATTTGGATCTGGTAGGCTGTGCTAACTATTATTAGGTTTTTCTCAGTTCGGTGTATGATGGGATGCTGGACCACACTAACAGCTATAGTACAATTTTCCAAAGTTGGCAGTTGACATCTGGCTGTTGACTCTGATTGGCAAACAATTTTCTTTTCAGTGTGCTTGCAGTCAGAGTACCAATGGTTATTTCCATAATGGGTGGCGGGTGGTATCAAAATGATTGCGTTTTTGTTATGGATGGGGTAAATATGGTAAAGTGAGAATTCACGTTCATTTAGGATAGGGATCTTTAGGATAATAAGTATCTGGGTATCCATTGTGACAATAGTGCTATGAGAATTTTCAATTAGTTCAAAGGGATGTAAATCATCTGATAAAAGGCAAGTTTTCTTATAGAAGAATTTTAGATGGTCTTCAAGTTCACTAATTTCTGAAAGTGTGAAAAGTTCTACATTAGACTGTTGCAGGGCGGCTAGACTAATAGTTCTCAAAAATTTTAAAAGAAACTGATTTTAAGCTATTTATGCTTAGAATTTGGCTATGGAGTGAAAAATATTTTCCCAGACTTTCTTCGAGTGAATTAATTTCTTGTGCAACTTTGACAGAATTTTTGTTAAAAGATGTTATAAAATTATTGTATCTTTTTATAGTATCTAAAGCGTAGGTGGTGGAGTTATTGGCAACTGTAATTATTTCGGACTGTTTTGACTCAAGTGCTTCAATGTGTTTTTCCAAAAATATGCGATCATCTTCATCGAGATTTCCTGTGACAGATTTTATCACTGAACCTCAAACATTTATTAAGCCACGCTTTCTTCGTGTACGTACTATTTTTTGAAAATTATCTAATGTTTCTTGATATAAAATGCTATATTCTTTAAGTATATTTTGATAAGGAGAGGTAGGAATTTTGTTAAAGAGTAGAGGATGAATCATTGCTGCCTTGAGAGAGTTATCAATAGAAGTAAGATTTATAGTTACTATATGGCGATGATAGTGGTCAAACATTTGAGCTTGGCCGACTAGTTCCTGATAGTATCCATTATTGGGGATCGGGCGCACTTGAAGGGCCAGGCTGTGGCTCATCATTTGGCCGGTCCTGTAACAAGGTAGCCTTGCGTAAACGTTTAATATTTCTAGGGTGCGTATTTGTGGGCTTGAGGTTACCGCTTCAATTTGGGTTTCTTTGGCTGAAGTAACTTTTGCTGAGACATAGGGTGCAGTAAGTTTGTTACGAGGGTTTTTCTGAATATACACAGGATCTCCTGGTCTGGGGGCTGGGGCAGAATCTGGCAAATTTTCGTTACGTTTTTCTAAAACTGCAGATTCCTTGTCATGAAGTTTTCGATAAAGGGAGTCGATGAAAGGTCGAAGTTCGTCTTTGTGACGTTGGTTATATTTTTCGTATACCGGCATATCATCGTCAAATTGAATTTCTCCGGCATATGGACCATAAAGAACAGAAAATGGGGAATAACCAGTAGCAGAATGGATTGATTGATTATAGATTAGGACACAATGTGTTATTAAATCGTTGAAATATTCTTTGGGACGTTCATCTTGCATAACATGGAGTTTTTCGATGAAAATTGAGTGAAATCTTTCAATGGGGCTATTAGAATTTGGATTATTTACCGTGATATAGTGGAGTTTGATACAATGGAGTTTCATTACCTGCATCACAAACAATGTTTCTAGGATAGTTGTGATGTGAAAAATAATGTCTCAATTTACTTAAAATTGTAACTGTCGTTTTATCAGAAATTTGGTAAACCTGAGCATACTTAGAAAATGAATCAATAATTGTCAGAATGTTATCTTTGGAACACGAAAAGGTATCTATATGTAAAATATGAAAAGGCTTTTGTCCTAGAAGAGGGCCTTTCAAAGGAAGCTTATAAGGGTGTCTTTCATATTTATTTCGTAGACAGATATCACACTGATTAATGAAATTTGATATGGTGCAACGCATATTTGGCCAATAATATTTAAGTTTCAACTGATTGAGAGTTTCGACAATGCCATTGTGATTTTTCTTATGATAATTTTTAACACATTGAATTTGGGATTCGGAATCTTCTACGTTTAGTACAGAAGAAAATTTGAATTGTATCATTGTACGTATTTCGAACATACTCGAAAATATATTTTTGAATATCGAGATTATCAGTGAGAATGTAATATCGCTGATTGGGGGCTATTATATCGTGAAGCGTTGTCTTGACATCATTTTTCCAATTTGATTCAACTAAGGTCACAAGATGTTGATGCTTGGTTTTGAACTTGACAGAGTAGCGAATTGAATGTTTATCGCCAAATTTCAGAATAATTTGGTTTGCGAAATGATTTATGGGTTCCTCGGAAAATGGAACCGTGGCAACTGGATTCTCGAGAGAGGAATGTTGGGTGGATTGACCGGTTTCCTTTTCGAAAGTTTCATTGACAAAATCATCGACGTCAAAGGGGTCGTCATCAAAAGATTCATCTGAAGACTCTGAAGGGGGATTGGCAATAATGGATTCAGTTTCATGCCTATTGATCTCTATGCGGGATAAAGCATCTGCTATGATATTTTCTTTACCTTTCTTATATTTTATGTCGAAATTATAGTCCTGAAGTTTGAGTTTCCATCGAACTAAGCGAGAATGGGGTTCACGAATTTTGTGGAGCCAGACAATGGGGTTATGGTCGGTTTCTACAGTGAATTTTTACTTCATAAAGGTAGGGACGAAAATGTTTGCAAAAGTCTACTATAGCAAGAAGTTCTCTTTCTATGGTTGAATAATTTCTTTCGGCGGTATTGAGAGTACGGGAGTAGAATGCGACTGGTTTTCCTTCTTGAGAAAGGACAAAACCAATAGAAATACCTGAAGCATCTGTAGTGAGTGTGAAAGGTTTTGAAAAATCTGGATATTGAAGTATGGGGGAATTACTTAGGGCGGCCTTACATTTTTCGAATGCTTCTATATATTGTGGATTGTTAATGTCAATTTTCTCACCTTTTCGAATACATTTTGTCATGGGGGCAGTAATTTCAGAGAAATTATGAACGAAACGTCTGTAGTAGCCGACTAGGCCAAGAAAACTTTGAATTTATTTCCTTGTCTTAGGAATTGGATAATTTTCAATTGCATGAATTTTCGAGGGATTAGGCTTTATGCCTTCTGGAGTTACTACGTGACCAAAGAATGCCACTTCTTTTGCAAAGAAATTCTTACTTATCAGGCTGTATTTTCAAATTTACGTCACGAAATTTTTGGAATATTTGTTTTATGTGAATAAGATGATCCTGAAGACTTCTAGAAAAAATTATGACATCATCCATAAATACAAAGCAAGACTTATAAATATAATCTCTTAGAACTTCATCCATCATTCTTTCGAATGTGGCAGGGGCATTTCGGAGACCCATTGGCATCCTTACATACTCAAAATGGCCTTGGGGGACAGTAAAAGCAGTTTTTTCAATGGAATCTGGGTGAACTTGGATTTGATGAAATCCTTGGGCCAGGTCAAGGGTAGTGAAATATGTACATCTGCCGAGGTTATCTAGAATTTCGTCTATACGGGGTATTGGGTAACGTTCCTCTATAGTGTTTTCATTAAGCTTTCTAAAATCAATAACCATACGAAATTTCCTTTTTCCTGATGCATCATCAACAAGGGGATGAATATGGACTTATGGAGGGCCGTATAATATTGTTTTCCAATAATTTATTAATCTGAGATGAAATTTCTGGGAGCATTGCTCTCGGATATCGATAGGACGAGAAAAAATGGGTTTGTCATCCTTAGTACGGATAACATGTTTAACTGAGCCTGTGAAAGTGAGAGGAGAATCTTTGTATGAAAAATGTCCTTGTACTGATGACATAGTCTAAGTATTTTTTGTTTTTCTTCTGCATTTAAATGCTGAGTTCGAATCATGTTAATATTGAAAGAATTAAAGAATTACTAGGTGGGTTATCTGGAAGCTTTTCGTCAAATTCTGAAAGAGGGGTAACAGAGACGGGCTCTGAAAAATGCAAGTCAGTATCCTCTGACTTGGGAATTTCAATATATCCATCTTTAGCACAATGTATAGACTCCGGTAAAATAATTTGGCCTTCATGAAAGATTTCTGGGACAACTATCTCACCATTATTCACAGATACTGGAATACTGAGGCGATTAGCCGAACGATAAATAATTTTGAATGGAATTTCAATGTTCAATTTTCTGATAGAAAATATATGAGATTCATAATCAATATTAGCACCTAATTGATCAAGTTGACTAGTACCAAGAAGAATATCAAAATCATCGTGCCAATCGGCAATTCTGACTGTGAGGGGTTGCTGTATGCCAATTTCATCAAATATGGGATAGTAAAGATTTCGATTGTAAGTTTTTGGAGTTTTCATAGAAATAAGAGTAAAGGGTTCATAGAATTCATATCTAGAATCATAGATTTCAGCAGCTTTTGGAGTAATAACGGTACCTGATCCACCAGAATCTATTAAAACTTTAAGATTTGAATAGGGCAGGTAAAAATAAGGCAACTTTGTGTGCTTTGAAAAATTATTCAATTGGATGGTTCTGGGTCGGGGGGTTCTAAAACGGCTGGTTCCTGAAAATTTTCAGAAAACTCAAAATTTTCATATCCTTGACTTGCTATTTCGTTAGCATGTGTGACAGAATCTGGGCCACACTCTATATTATGGTTGAAAGTACGACTGTTGTGAGTGGAAGTAGACAGTGGAGTTGGCTTACGACTAATATTTTGTGAGATTGACATAGGAGTAGGCTTGAACTGATTTTGGTAAGAATTATTTGGTCGAGAAGGAGCACCAAATAGTTCCCTGTTTGTGGGAGGATTTTGACGTTGGGGTATGGGTTTATTAATATCACCAAAATTTCTAGTAGGTGTAAAAGGCTGAGAAAATGGATTATTCTGGAGACGAGGCTGATGGAATTGATTTTGTGTGTTATAATGATTTTGATTCATAGATGGCTGAGAAGAAGATTGTACATTAAGATATTGTTGAGGAGGATGCGTGTTGTGTTTGGTGGGACGTGGTGAGTTCTTTTGATATTCATGGGGGTAGGTTGAAGATTTTAAATAAGACATATATTGTTGCTGTTGCTTATGATTATCTAGAGATATACATTTCTGAAGAGCTTCATCTAATGAGGATAAATCGAAATGAGAAAGATGATCACAGTAAGGATTATTCATACCAGTGCAAAAGGTTCTAAGTGCTTGATTTTTGAAAAATGAAGCTTTGAACTCTGCTGCCTGTGTATTACCTTCGTGTAAAGAAACATGATGTAAAAGATCATTAAGAGCTAATGTTATGCGGTGATGATAGTCTTGGTATGATTCTGAACGTTTTTGAACAGTAGTAGTCAGCTGGGTTAATAAAATTTCTTCGGTGCGATGATCACCATATTTTTGAAGTAAAAGCGGCTTAATTTCAGCCCAATTGGTTTTGTTATGTAGATTTAAAAAATCACGGGCCTCACCCTTAACCTTAGATAATATATTTGCATTAATAATATAGGTTTGGATTGCATCCGCACCTTGCTGAGAGAAAAAGGTGATTAAATTATCAACAGCATTTACAAAAGTTGACAAATTGTCACCAGCTGAATATTCTGGCAAAGTATTACACAAGTTATTGATATCAGAATTAGATAAAACCATGACTGAATCTTCTGGAATAGAATTAAGAGAAATATTTAACTGTTCGTGAGAAATATTTTCAAGTGAGGGGGTTGAATAAGGCTTAAAACGAAATTTTTCTTTTGCTAATTTTCGGGTTCTGGAGTCAATAAGAGCTTCTAACGAATTTTGTGGATACTCAGAACTCATGGAAAAATGGAAAATGGACTTACAAAAGGAGAAGACGAATCACCGTGATTATCATCCCTGTATGGTCCTCCAAATTGTCCTATTCTGTGGTATTCGGTGGTTAACTGCCAAGTCGTAGAAACGAGCCGATGATCCTTAGGGATGTCGTGCAGTTATCCTGTTCGCAGCGCCACTTAAATTCCAGGAACCAGCAAATCACTTTTTAAAAAATATTTATTTGTTAATCGTACAAAGTTGAGCTCTAGACTGACTGAATTATATAAAATACATGATAAGGTAAACTTAGCTGACGCAGCATTTCCTGAGTTCATCTTCCACACACGCGCCGTCTGGTCAGCTGGGTCGATGTCCGGCTGGATACATAACTCGCGTGAGAGCTGTCTATATGCGTTTTGCTTTGTATTTGAATCAAGACCTGAGATCTTAAGGCTTCCACGTGCCTCAATAACAGACAATGTGTGGCTACTAATCCATTGTTGTTTTGGTTGAATGCTACTCTTTGGTTGACTTATCTGGACAGCGTGTAAGAGCACATTTTTGAATGATAGCCACATATCATTTGAATTTGACATATCCGCTATAGAGGCATCCCGAAAAAGCTCTGAACATTTTGACCGAAAAGAAGCAGGGTCAGCGATCTCCATCCGTACTATTCGCTTAGAACGTTGACATACCTTCAGTTTTAATTGAAGTTCGCACAGAAGTAATTGATGGTCTGAGCCGCGGTCAGAACCTGGTAGAGTCTTACAAAGCCTAATAGATGACTTCCACCGTGTACGAACTAAAATGTAATCAATTTGATTACGAAATCGTCCGTCGGGAGAGGTCCAAGTATACATGCTTCATAGCTTCATGCTATGGGAGAGTAATAAACTCGTATCACCGTAATGTGTGAGAAGTACTAAGTCAATCATGTTCGCTTTTTCTTCGATGGGTTCGCAAAATACTAACATTTCAGTAATTAATTTCTAATAAAAATCAAACGTTAACTTTAAGCCAATGTGAGAAAACCTACATTAAACATAAAGCTTTAATGTCTCATTTTGTTGATTATAAAATTGTGGATTTATAAGAAGTTACAGCACCAGCCTATTTATATAGTGATATATCCTCGTAGTTATTATTGCTATATGCAAGGGTCCGATGATCCTTCCGGAACTAATGGAATAGAATGGGAAACTTTGCCCCAGTTACAAAAATTCAATATAAAATTGAGTACTGTCATGCGTTTTGTTTCTGGTTTACCCCCTCAATAACATGGCCGAGGTTGGGTTCGGCCGACACAATCTATTTTAAAGTTTCTGTTCAAGTTCAAGCAGTTTCTTGGCAGTACAGTTCGAATGGCATTCACAGAAAACACGAACGAATGAGAAACAAAACATTTAATCTTAGAAAGATCCACTTTGTCACATGAAGATGGGAAAAAACTAGTATTAGTAGAACCTTTTAGCTTGGAGCAGGCAGACTGGATCAGATAACACATTATATACTTGAGATTATTTCATTATTTAGAATTCAGAGGTTAGTTATTTTCTATTCTGTATATATGTATACAGGTATAATAATAATAATAATCAGAACAATCCGAACATTAAGATCGGCCACACACGAATCAAGGCTCAAATAACACAAGAGTTTAGAGACCGCCTCATTAGACTGCTAAAAACAAAATTAAATTCCAGAAATCTTACAAAAGCCATCAACACATTTGCGATACCGGTCCTCACATACTCCTTTGGCATCATCAAGTGGTCGCACACTGATATTGATAACATCAACATACTCATACGAACGGAACTCACAAAACACAGAATGTCGCATCCGAAAGCGTGCAAGGAAAGGTTTGCGACAGATAGGAAACAAGAGGGGAGAGGAATTATAGACATACAGTCACTTCACGCAAGACAAATAAAAACGCTCAGAGATTTCTTCCAAAGCAGACAGACAAATTACATAGGTCAATAGTAAAAGCGGACTAAAACTATACTCCACTCACCCTATCCTGCCCAGACCACGCAGCAGACGCACACATCACACACAATTACAACAAGAAAAAATAGACACCTGGTCACAAAAAGCCCTCCATGGCTAACACAGATACCGCATTACACAAGAGCACATTAATGAAAGACAGTCATACACCTGGCTGCAAAATGGCCAGCTCTTTCCAGAAACGGAGGGATTTATGCTTGCTATCCAGGACCAAGTGATTGCGACACGGAGCTACATGGAATACATAATTAAAGATCCATCCGTAACCGACGACAGCTGCAGAAAGTGGCACCAACAGAAAGAAACAATAGACCACATAACAAGCGCGTGCAAAACTCTCGCTGGAACAGAGTACACAGCTAGACATAATTCTGCAGCCAGTCATGCATCAAACACTAGCAACAACATACAAGCTAATAGAAAACACAGATCCATATTACAATTACACACCGACACCGGTACTCGAAAACAGTGAATACAAACTATACTGGGATGTTGAAATACATGCAGACAAGACTATGCCAGCAAATAGGCCAGATATAGTTTTTCAGTCAAAGGCAGACAAAGTTACCTATTTAATAGATATTGCTAGTCCCAACGATACGAATATGCAAAACACCTATGCTGGAAAGATATCTAAATACATTGACCTTGCGGTAGAAATAAAACGACTCTGGAAGCAAAACAAACTTACCATTGTTCCCCTAATTATGTCCGTCTCAGGCCTTACACCAAACAGTTTTACACCACACCTACAACAGTTAAGCCTGGACGAAAGGTTACACAAAATATTTCAAAAGTCTGTAATTCTGAAGACAATATTTTAAGATCCTTCCTAAACTCTGATCAATAATAGTTCAGGTGTTGATTTGGCACAGCCCGTCAACATTTGTTGCCACTGGAGTCATGCGAGATAAACTTGGGAAATCAGGATAATAATTTATTTTCCTACTTCAATAAAATTTACAAAAATATTTTCTACAAAACAAGAACTTAAAAGGAAGTTACTGAATATATGCTAGGGAGATATATTATATATGTTTTGTAGAAAATATTTTTGTAAATGGCTATAATAGCCACGAATGATAAACTTGTGAGTGGCTATACCTACTTGAAGCTAACCTATTTATTAACGCGTTAACATATACAAACAGTGGTATTAAAAGAAATAAGATAGATAGATAGATAGATAGATAGAAGTATGACTCCACTCATCACTTTTTATATATATATGTATATTTTATATTGCTTTTAAACCTCACTTTTCAATTTTCATTAGTAATTTTATTAAATGTTTATATTAATATTATTCAGGCATTTTCATTAACCTCTCCCTATACAATTTAGTAACTGTTTATTAAATCTGTCTCAGTAGGGTGGAACTCATGCCCTTTTGTTACATATCTCATTTTTCTACCGCTATAAGTTAGTTGGTTGCGCTGTTACCCCCTGGTCTGCCCTTCAGGTGAGCTAGGGTGGTTACACAGTTTTGGCGCCCAACGTAGGGCACGAACCCACGACACTGAGATTTAGGCCCAATTTTATCAACATGCGCATTTTAACAAAGGCTTTGACCAATCAGAGCAGTCCATTCAAGAACATGCATCTGTCAAAGTTCTCTGAAAATTATTGATTTCTCTTAAAATTTACTTCAAAAAGGTGAGAAAAGACATGCTTTATATATAACCGGCCATTATGAACCATCTAGTACCTTTTCTAGTCCGATTTTCTATCCTAAATGGGTGAAATTTGGAATTTGGTGTCTGACGGAAGCTGTGATGGCCCGTTTAGCACAGCGAATCAGAATCCACAAAAGCATTACATTTGATCATTGAATGGTTGCAAAATACCTTTGTATAATAGTAAAAAGTGGTAAAAAATAACATTTTGTTGCATTTCACAAAGCTAAACACACCATTTAACTGTTAGCCAATCACGGCTCACACCAACTTGATCACAACTTTTATATCAATAATATGTTGATGAAAAGAAAATCTAATTACTACATCATTCTGAAAAACCAGGACTGTTACCATCTAAAATAATTATGAATACCTGTGAGGTATAATACCTTTGTATTATAATAAAAAAATGATATAAGGAAGTACTACATCAGATTCGTTTTTCCGTTTTTCCTATATCATCGAATCATCATAGGTATACAGATTTATTGGTTTACCTTTACATTACCCAAAATAATATTTATGTTGAGACAGTGTTGACATCTCAATAGGCAATCCGTGGATATGCAAAGCCCTGCTGAAAACTTATATAGGTGTTTTTAATTTGATAAATAACTATTTAAATACAAAAATAGAAAATCAAATATCTATGAATGTAAACAAATGAAGACGTCAACGCCACCACAAAGTAGGTACTTGTCTGAGATCGCAAAAGTGTTTTTCCTAGAGATAGGATGTTGTCGGTATAGAGTTTAGGGTCAGAACTGTGGTTCAGAATATATGTGTTTATTTGTGGTTCATATTTCATATATAAAACATAATTATGACTCAATGTGATGATCGAAAAATATAATATAATAGGTACATAATCATGATACGATATTATTTGTCATAAACAACAAATTCAAATTCATGTATCACAAAAGTTGGTAATGGTTATTCCGAAGAGAATTTAAGAATATATACGGGTATTGAAGGCCCCGTTGCTTATTTGCACCTCTCAGTTAGATACAAAGTTTAACTAATATTGTATGTACTCAATAAATTTCATATTTTAATCTTATATAACATTCCATGAAATTCAATTACACGAAAAAGTAGTTACAATATAGTTTATATTACATGTATAGTAGGTGAGTAGGGCATAAATAATTACTAATAAAAATAATTATTCTGAAGCAAGTAAATAATGAAAAATACTCTAAATCTTATTTTTCAATAAAATTTAGAAAAATATCTCTAATAATATTACTAACCCAGCTATGCTTCCACAATGGATATGGCATGACAAGTATATGTTGGTTTCTAACATTTCACCTAACTAGATCGTAAAAGCGAAAAACGGTTCATCGTTTTGACTCGGACAGATGGTTACGGAAAATATACAGGAAATTGAATTATTTATTATTTAGACCTTAGATGGAGGAAGGAATAATTTGATATAAAGTGGAAATATAGGTTGAACATCAGCTGCACCTTTACAGGTTTACAGCCTCTGTAAATATTTCTATATGAGTGTCTATAACAAACGTGTAGATTGAAATATCTTCATAAAAGTATGTATCTGTCTACAATTAGTTGCTGACTGACTGAGGTGGTATTATTAATTATTAATTAAGGTGGCTGTGATTGATACCACTTTTATGATTGTGTTACAAACTGTCGCAGTTCGCAATTAGTAATTATATAATAATTATACGATAAAAATAAAAAATCTGGCATTAATTTGCAAATCTGATTTTCTGCTATGATTTTGGTACATGAATTCTGGAATAGTTTTGACAAAAGTGTCAAAAGTGCAACTCTATGAGTCTAGCTCGTGTAAGAATTGATGGTAACCTGTCTGGTCAAACAGCAACCAGAAAAGGAGTTCGTCAGGGATGCGTATTATCTCCGATGTTATTTAACATTTACTCTGAATTTGTGGTGAGACAGGTATTGGACAACTAGAATGGCGGTTTAAATATTGGCGGAAGCAAAATATCAAAGTTAAGATTTCCTGACGATACAACCATTATTGCCGCTTCTCAGGAAGAACTAGTAGCTCTATTAAACATATTAAAACAACACAGTGCAGCACATATGATCTTGGTATTAACTACAACAAGACCAAGGTTATGATCGTAGATAGAGAGCATTATAATCATCGAGAAATAAAGTCAATAGGCCGTTGTGGAGTAGTTCAAAGCTCTGTATACCTCAGTTCTTTGATCGATAGTTCGGGTAGCTGTGAAAATGAGATTCGACGGCGCATTCAACAGGCACGGGTGGCCATGACAAAGCTTACTAAAATATGGCGTGACCATAACATCACTAAAGCTACCAAAATGTCACTGGTTCAGTCTCTTGTGTTCTCCATATTTTTGTATGCCTCGGAAACTTGGACTGTAAAAAGGCAAATCGAGCTCGCATAAATCCTTTTGAAATGTGGACATGGAGGAGAATGCTGAGAGTTCCTTATACCGCCCATCGAACTAACGTTTCCATCCTGGATGAGCTCGGTAATCCAAAGAGACTATCCTTCATTGTGTCGATGAGAATGTTTGCATTCTTCGGACATATCCACAGAACCGATAATATGGAGAAACTTGTAGTTCAGGGTCACGTCCCGAGTGGGCGGCGCCGTGGCCGTTCCCCTACACGCTGGGTGGATACGACGAAACAGTTGCTAGATATGAGTATCAAGAGCGCCACTGAACTGACAGTAAATCGCGAACGATAGCGAGCTACAGTTCTCAAAACTATTGATAATATTCGTGTCGGCAATGCTCTAGCTCCGACTTAATGAATTTTACGAGCTTACAACATGTCTGTTAAGACATTGTGACTATGACGATGATGTCATCCAGATTTGAAGTTCTGTTTTCTATATTGATTAAATACTATTGGATGGTACTTATTAACATAGCGCTCAATACCCAATAGAAAGCTTTTGCTAAATAACATCCAATAGAGAAGCTTTGTCAAAGTCTTTGTTAAAATGTGCATGTTGATAAAATCGGGCCTAAGAGTCTCATGCTCTACCGACTGAGCTAGCGAAGCTCTCCGCTTTTGAAGTTGAGTTGACAATCTGAAGGTTTTCTTGTACGAATTTAAAAAAAGACAAGAGTTAATTTTGAAGGTTGGCAAAAAATTAATAGAAGCAACTGTCAACTTGAAATTAGACTTTTCTTTCCAGACTCCTTGTTTTCCATGGCTGTCTTGGTTATGTTAGTTTAGAGAAATTTTCAGTGTGACCTATATTTCTCACATTGGCGCGAGAAGTAAGGACAAGAAAGTCTCATTGATATAACGAAACAAAGCTTGAGGTCAGGCATGAAGCTTGATATACCGTTTATTTGTTTCAGAAAGTTGGCAAGTGGTTCAATCAGCTCTCTTTGGATTTGGAATCTATTGTGTTCGACAATAACAAAAGTGTGTTGCCTACGTCAGCATGCTCCTTGCCCTGCGAACCAGGAATGATCAAGAAACAACAGGTCAGTGCAGTTATTTTTTATTCCAAAAAGGAAACATATAGACGATCATCTAAAGATAAATGATTTTGAAGTCAACCGTTCAAATTTCAAATTTTACTTTTAGATGAAATAGTTGTCCGGTATTTTCTGTTTTGGAAGGGCGAGATTGGAGTGCAAGGGAATAAGTGGTTGACGCAACATCAATTTCTAGCACATACAGGGTGAGTTTTTAGTACCGGCTCGGTCGGTAACTCGACTACTGTAAAAGATAGCGAAAAAAGTTTTACATAAAAATTGTAGCCACGGATATGCCCCTTGCTCAGAAAATATTTGTATAACACTTGTTGTAACTACGTCCATCAGTTTCCGAGATATTTTGATTTTTCGGTAAATTTAAAATATAGCTTCTATTTGTGTGGTGAAATTTATTTATTTTGAGAAAGTACTATCGAATTTGTTTTTTATTTAACGAACAACTAAATTATAAGGCCGTGGTAGTATTCCATGAAGTCAAAATCCTGAATCATCGAGGTAATAAAGTCAAGTATGCTGAGGAAACAATTTTGTATGCGTGATGCATAATTATCAAACCGATTTATCAGGTAGGCTTTGAAAAATTGACAGTTTTCATAACTTGCTCAATAATTCCGTACTGTGTGAAAAACGAGCAACGAGAAAAACGAAAAATTAATTTTTCCATTGAGGGTATTTAGGAGAATCTTTGCGAAATTGCCTACTTGCCTCTAGAATATATCAACTATGAACATGCAATATCCAGAACAGAGGCACTCTAAAACTAATGCGTTTGAAAGATTGAAGAATGGTTTTATTTGGACTGTGTCGTTTAATATTTCATAGCCTACCTGATAGATCTGCTTGATAATTGTGCACGACGTCTATAAAATTGTTTCCTCAGCACACTTGACCTATAATATCTCGTTAGTTCAGTGTTTTGACTTGACCAAGCACTATTATGGCCTTTTATTTTAGTTATTTGTTAAGCAAAAATAAAATTTGATAGTATTTTCTCATAATAAATAAATTTTAGTAAATAAACAAAAGGTATATTTAAAATTTGTAGAAAACTCGAAACATTTCAGAAACTAATGAATCCAGCCATAACAAGTATTATACAAAGATGAAAGAGCATACTAAGAGCAATTTTTTGGTATAATAAAATATTGGGGGTTACATTTAAAAAAAAGAGAGAAAATCTAGATTTTGCATTCTACATCACCCTGTATACGAATATGCGTCGCGGACTTTTTTTATAGCCGATTTTAAAGCTCGAGGATATTTTTTATCCATCCATGTTAAAAAAATGATTTTTGATTCATCACTTTTTGATATTCGGTACGTTCATTAGACAAAGATTTGGATATAAAAATGGTCATAACTTTTGAAGTACCCTGTATAATGTAACAATACCCTATATTGGAAGAACGGAAATCATTAGTAGAATTTGAATATGGAATAATATATAAGATGTCTCATTTAAAAAATGCATGTTTGCATCACCACGTAGTAATGGATCACCCTGTATAAATCTAAATATTTTCTGAGCAAGGAGCATATCCGTAGCTACAACCTTTATATACAACTTTTTTCACTATCTTCTACAGTAGTGAAGTTATCGACCGAGCCGGTACTAAAAACTCACCCTGTATGTACTGTTCAAAATAATCGCATCACCTAAAATTTCGGATAACTTTGAAATCCCATTACATGGCCATTTATTATTCAATTTTCATAAATTATTTGAAGAACATTAGCCACATTCAATAGTTTTCACCCATCTATCACGAGCTTTGATCAACTTTGTTGTTTGCCCTAATGTACAGGGTGAATCGAAATGTTGTAACACTGCCCTAACTTCAAAACACCCTGTAAAATAATTCTGTCAGCAAAACATGTTCGAGAAACATCCTTTGATAAAAAGCATACCTTCTCTATCTCTTGTCATTTGTTGTATGTCAGTGCATGGGGAGGTTATTTTTTTATGATGAGCCTTTCGTCACGTTAGGGTGTTTCATAACGGAACATAATTTTAGACTGACTCTGATGATTTTTCTAGCAAGTTGCAGAAAAACATATTATTTTTAACCAAAGTGCCCAGTTTTTGTAAAAAAATTAAGTCTTTTAATTTTTTTTTTTTGTATAATGGCAGTAGGAGCTTGTCCCATTAGCCAGAAACTAATATTTATCCATGAGGGCACCATGACATGAATGATAAGAGTCTAACTTGAATAGTTCTGGGGAAAAGGAATATGAAAAAATAGACGGGATAACAATAATCATCTCAGCAACGGAAGAATTAGTCGAAGAAGAAAAAAGAAAAAATAAAATAAAAAAAAAGTTTTGCAATAAACAGCACTGCCTAGTTGGGAAGGATAAAGGATGAGGATTTAGACAGGGATACACACTTGTCGCCTAAGGGCCCGTTGAGGCATTTTAATTCTTACACACACAGGAAATAGGCCACGGAAAGGAGGTATATATTCAACAGAGGTGAGACACAAAGGTATTGGGTGTAACAACTTATAATTGAATGCCAGAGTTCTTGATGAAAACGATGAACTGGTAGATGACATCTTTCCTGTTTAAAACCAGAGCATGCAATGTGTTCATGGGGGCAGTGACACCACACTTGATGAGGTTCAAATATAGGAGACTACAGTCTGCAATGGTTTTTGTGCAGCCGAAGAATATGTGGTCCAAATCACCTTCGCAGTCACAATGTGGGCATAGACTGGACGGAATCAGATTCAATCTTGCCAAGTGGGATGGAAATGAACCATGTCCAAGTTTCAGTCTAATAATGGTAGAGATGTACTTCCTTGGAATGCTGAAGTTGTCATGCCAATATGCATGGGGTATATCAGGATGAATGAAGGTGTATCTAGTTGAATTGGTAAAGCAGTATTCTTTCCATTCTGATGACCATGTCTTTTGTAGCCGCTGCCTTGAGAGGGCGTAGTATTCCTGTTTGGACAGTTGTACGGATAATTCACTGCCAGAGGTGATACTTTCTTTTGCTAGCAGATCTACTTTCTCGTTTGCCGAAATTCCGCAATGTGCTTTAACCCAGACAAATTTGATACAGTATCCTTTTTTCTGCAACTGACATATCTTGTTCTTTATCTTGACTATATGAGTATTGAAGTCGTTTGTAAGGTCAACATTTTGCAGGGCAGTGAGAACTGACAGGGAGTCGGCAAAAATAGTGACATCTTTAAGCTGCATGTCATACACATAGTTAAGCGCTTGAAAAATTGCGACGGCTTCAGCAGAGTAAATGGACATTTGTTTTGGCAGCTTATACATGGCACTCGTTTCTGAGCTAGGTATATAAAAAGCACATCCAGTTCCGGAAGCTTGCTTGGAGGCGTCAGTGTAAATGTGCGTTCTATTTGCATGTTTTTGGCAGATCTGTGCTAAGATACTATTGCTGATAGTCGGTACATCACTATAAGATGGAACTGTAATGTGCTGGTATGATAAAATTGGGAAAAAGTCATTTATTTCTATTTCATATTCTTCCGTTTTTTGGGGCGTTTCCACTGTGCATTCTTGAATTGCTTTGCAAATCGGTGGCGAGTTCTTTTTTGGCCAGTATTTATTGGTGAGATCTTGAGCATTAAGGTCATATAAAGCGTTTAAGGATTGTGACTTCTGGAGAGTTAGTTTGACGAGGAATCTGAAAGCAAGCATTTCTCTTCGCAGATGGAGTGGGGGCTCTAAGGCTTCGATTCTCATCGGCTCTATCGGAGAAGATCTCATAGCACCCAGACAGATTCTCAAAAACTTGTTCTGAATCACGTCAAGCTTGCGTAGAAGCGAATTGCTGGCAGAACCATAAAAAATGCTGCCGTAGTCCAAGATGGATCTTACGTAGGAACGGTAAAACATGATGCCGATTTTCTGGTCAACACCCCACCAGACCCTAGAGATCATTTGGAAGAAATTTAGACTCTTATTACACTTTGTGATGATGTTATTGATGAATGGCTTCCATGTGAGTTTTCGGTCTAAAATAATTCCAAGGTATTTAACCTCTTTGTTCACTTTAAATCTATAGCCACCTAGGTCAATGTTTTCAAGAGGTTGTACGTTATGACGGGTGAATATGCTAACCGTCGATTTCTCGTTGGATATTATGAAGCCGTTGTCTGTGAACCATCGATTGTATTGGTGCATTGAGTGATCGAGAGAGTTTAGGCACTGGGTGAGTTTTACGTTTTCTGTGTATATACATATATCGTCAGCATATTGAATAATCTTATTTGGAAGTTTTATGCTATGTAGATCATGGGTGTATAAATTGAACATTATAGGGCTGAGAACTGCACCCTGAGGTAAGCCATAGAAGACGTGACGAGGTCCCAACTTAGAGGTCGAGAAGCTTCGAATATATAAACATCTGTTGAAGTACAGATTCGATATAATGTGTGCGACATGTCGAGGAATACCATATTTTGCAACTTTGTCTTGTAAAAGTTTTAGATCAATATTGTCATAAGCTCCAGAAATGTCCAAAAAAACCGCACACAAATAACCATTTGAAAAAAGGGACCTTTGAATGTCGGTAACAATAGTCCCAACTGCATCTGTGGTACCTACACCTTTTCTAAATGCAAACTGGTTTGAAGGAAGCGGATGAAACCTTAACCACCACTCTAGTCTAGCTTTAACCATCCGTTCAAATGTTTTCAGAATGCATGATAAAAGTGAAATTGGGCGATATGAATTTGCAGCATTAGGGTCCTTATTCGGTTTCAGAATTGGGATAACAACAACCTTCTTCCATTCTTCTACTGATTCGCCTCTAATCCATATATCATTGAATATATCCAGAAGAAACATTTTGACATTTGTAGGGAGATTACACAACATTGGATATCTTACTTCATTATACCCTGGAGCAGTATTTATAGATTTTTTGAGGGCGTGATTTAATTCAGCCAACAGGAGTTCTCTGCCAAAAAATGCATGCTCTACAAAGACAGGTCTTGGTCCCATATCTGGTCTCACCGTCGTGGGAGAACATTTTTTAAGAAAATCTTCCTGCCATTCAAAATCGGTACATTTTCCCTGATGTTTTAATACCCTCCTAGCAATCCTTGCTTGATTCCACAGTTCACCTGTGGATGTGTTTTTGTTCAGTTTAGATACCCAGGTTCTCCAGCCTATCTTTGCTTTTGCTTTGAATAGCTTTTTGGTGTATGCGAACATCTTCTGGCATTCAATGTAGTTTTGGAGAGTACTAGCTTCTTTGTATGCTGAAAGTGCAGTTTTTCTTTGATTCAGCGCGTTTGTGTATTGTTCATCCCACCATGGTGGTGGTGCGCGATTTTTAACCTTGAAAGGCTTATTAGATTTAATGCTTATCTCACTAGCTTCATTGACTTTCTGCAAAAAGAATACATACTTATCCTCGGTAGAGTTGAATGTAGGAGTTATGCTAAAACTCTCATCGAGCAGCTGAGAGTATACAGGCCAGTTGGCGTTCTTCAGGTTCCACTTATACTTTGGATATATAACTCCATTTGTATCTGCGGTGACTTGAATGGTAATGCGTATTAAAGAATGGTCGGACCCTAACGTGTCATTCAGTACCTCCCAATTTGCTAATGATGCTACATCAGGTGAGACGATAGAAATATCAGGAGATGAGACCCGAGTGTTGGGAGCTGAAACTCTGGTTGGGGATCCTGTATTCAAAATGATTAGGTCATGGGATTGGCAAATGTCTAGTATTTGTCTACCTGTGATATTGTCGCATGCAGAGCCCCACATACAGGAGTGCGCATTAAAATCTCCACCAATAACAAAGAAATCACTAACCTTGGAAAAAATAGCTAACCAGTCTGAAGTTGTCGCCTGAACGTTGGGTGGTTTGTACACAGATAAGAAGGATATATATGTTTCGTTACAAGATAAACTTATGCCACATACCAAAATGCCCTCATTGAAGTTCTCATCTATGTCTATTTGTTTGAATTTTAAACGCTGTCTTACAAGGATGGCTACACCAGCCTTACCGTCATACCTATCTCTACGAATTAAATTATATCCGTGGAATTTAATTACACAATCAGGCTTGAACCAGGTTTCGCTTATAAGAGCAACATCTACTCTTTCTTCCGTTAGGAACTGACTGAGACTATTTTTGTTAGATACAGCGGAACGTGCGTTCCACTGTATTACTTTCAATGTGTTAATTACAGTACCTGATGTGTTATGAGTCATTGGGTATGGTCTCTAAAATTTTAATAATCTTGGATTTTAGGCTATCACCGGCCAATTTTTTTAAATCTTCAAAGCTGTGATGGTTATTTAGTAGGAAAGAAAGGAAATGAGTTATTGTATCTATGGTTTCATCATTGGTGTGTAGATTTTCTTGATACTTCTGACTGCCTAAAACAGACTTGGATGGACCAGGAGTGAAGGAAAACATTAATTCAGAGGGAGCAGCGGATGGAGATTGAGTTTTGCGCTTTTTCGATGGCCCAGGGACCGCTTGATATAATGATTTATTTTGCGTAGGTCTATGGGAGAACTGGAATGGCCTCTGTGTCGATTTAACTTGTTTTTGAGTATTGGACAAGGCGGGGAAGTTACTTTCACCCAAATTGTCTAGTGCACCGAAGCGATTATTGCTTGATACACAGTCGGCATACGACTTACCCATATTGTTTTTAGCTTCGATGAATGACAAGTTGGATGACGCCATAATTTTCTTAATCTTTTGCTGCTCCACAAAAATTGGACAGGTATTGGAAGTTGATCTGTGCTCATTAGATTTACAATGGATACAAAAAATGTCGGAATCAGTGCAATTATGGACATCATCTTTAACCTTTCCGCAAAGAATACATTTACTGTATGTGCTACGGCACTGGTTTGAGACGTGCCCAAACCGCAGACATTTGAAGCATTGGACCACTCTTTGCACGAATGGTTCAACGTTGAATATTACACTGTTTATGCATATTTCTCTAGGTAGAGCATTGCCGTCAAACGTAATGACCGCCATTTGTCTAGGAACATAATGTGGGATACCGTCTTTTATAACTCTCCTTTTAAGTCTTTGCACATCTAAAATTTCCAAGCTGGAAGAAATGTTATCCTTCAAATAATCGTCATCAAAATAAGTATCGACTCCCTTAATAAGACCTTTACGTACCAAAAGGTTCTTCGGAATATAAGCTGTTAAATTCTCATTCTTTAGAGCATCATTTAAGACCAATTTATTTGCTGCTTCTGTTGAGCAAACACCTACTTTAATACGATTACGACCTACGCTACTGATTTTGGTTATCACATTACTCAGGTTTAATTTTTTATGTAAAATATGCCCTACAAACATAGGGTGTAGTCTACCAATACTACCTGTATCCGTTTTTTCTATATAAACATAAATATCTTTGGAGTACTTATCTTTGTCGTCGCCAAATAGATGGGAAGTATACTTATTTGTGTTTACATTTTCTGCTATGCCAGTCCGTTCCGTGGCTGTCGATCCAGATGTATCTTGAATTATATCCATGTTGTCTTCATGTGCAAGGTCATAAACACCAACATTAACATTTGGGCCACCATCGTTCAGTGTTCGGATGCCTCCTACCCCCGTTGGAGGAGGAGGCATATTGTAAACTATACCACGCTATTCGAGCTAATTTGCAAAGGGGAGTAATTATTTAGAAAAACTATGTAAACACAGGTAAACACGTCGTTGTCGATGAAATATCGCTCCGTACTACACGACCGTCACCATACACAGTCGGAGCGTAACTGTCGTCTTTTAATTTTAAAGCTCCATGTCCATATCCAATGGATGCTTTTTGAACATAATTTGCTGACAGAATTATTCTACAGGGTATTTTTAAGTTAGGATAGTAAAGCAACGTTTTGATTCACCCTGTATGTTCGGTCAAACAATAAAGTCCATCAAAATTCAAAATGTGCGAGTGATAGCTATTGAACGTGGTTAGCGTTTTTCGAAAACTTGGAAATTGGACCGTAAATGACAAAATAATGGGATAGCGCGGAATACAGAAGGCAGTCACCCTCTATAACAAAAAGAACCATTACTACTACTGCTCAAACTTTGATTGAATTGTGTTCCTAGCCAGAGCCTGCTCCTTTTGCTCGAGAAATTCGAATGAAAATAGTGAAACGATGAAATATATTATTATCGTTCCATATCTGAATATATCGAACATACGGAAACAGGAAATATTGCAGCTCCCTGAAATCATTTTGTGGTTAATGCACCAGTTTGCAGCTGAAGCTCCAGCAAACCGAATGTTTTGTTTGAATCACACATGAATTCTTTTCATCGGAATAAAATATGTTCGATCCTAAGTGTCCGGAACATTGAAATAATTCGCCCAATGGCGTAGCAGGGTAGCTGCCATGCTGTTGCATATTTATTTTTATAACTGAGCAGACCGCGCAGGCAGAGCCTAAATACCAGAGTACCGCGGCTGCTGTGAAAGGGTTATGTTAGGGGAAGTTTGTTAACGCGAGATTTGAATGGGCCAATACCTGCAGGTTCAATAAATACATCTTCTGGCAGTCCATTCCAAACCTTGGACGCCCTGGGAATAAATGTGCGGTTTTACCGCTCAGTTCTTGATGTATGAAGAACGACAGTCTTAGGATGAGGTGCAGCGGTCGCACGGGTACATCTGATAGGAGCAGTGAGCGGCGGAACGATAGAAAATAGCTCAGAGGAGCAGATTCCGTTGGAATGTCGGTAGAAGAGTGAGAGGTCACCAACAACACGCCGGTGAGAAAGTGACTGAAGGTAGCGCGTTAAGGCCGGATCGCCAATTAGTCGAATTGCCCTTCTCTGGACGGCATCTAGTATAGACAGGGTAGTAGGGGCAGCAGCTCCCCAGACATGAGAGCAATACTCCAGGCAAGGTCTTATCTGGGCTTTATATAGCGTGAGGAGGTTACATGGTGAGAAATACTTTCTGGCTCTAAATAGGTACCCAAGCATTTTACCAGCTGCTGTTGCAATTGACGCGACGTGTTCGTGCCAGATCAGATTTTCTGTAATGTTGACTCCCAACAGCTTGAATAAGTGACTCCTTGGCAGAGTCTGGTTATTCATTAGAACCTGGTGTTGGCTTGGGCACTTCTTGTTATGTATACAGTGTGTACGAGATAAAATTTGCCACCCCCATTATCTCTGAAATTATAGAAGAGAATGAAAGTCGCCGTGACTCGCCGATTTGTATTTCGAGGGGGAACTTTTCACCGAATAAGTCATCACTGTGCCATCAACCTCCACACCCCCAGCGACCTCTACTTCAAAACCTTAAATGAGACCATCATACTTGTTACACATCATTTTGAGGGTACACACATTCATATTATGATTATGAGGTTCACGGTTCTTTCGAGATGATCAAGATAGTCTTGTTGTTGCGAAGACATTTTGAATATCGCCCGTACGTCTGTATTTTTTTTATAACTGAGCAGACCGTGCAGGCAGAGCCTAAATAGCAGAGTACCGCGGCTGCTGTGAAAGGGTTATTTTAGTTAATGTTTGTTGACGCGAGATTGGAATGGGCCAATACCCGCAGGCCAAATAAATACATCTTCTGGCAGCCCATTCTAAGCCTTGTATACCCTGGGAATAAATGTGCGGTTGTACCGCTCAGTTCTTGATGTATGAAGAACCACCGTCTTAGGATGAGATGCAGCGGTCGCACGGGTACATCTGATAGGAGCAGTGAGTGGCGGAACGATAGAGGATAGCTCAGAGGAGCAGATTCCGTTGAAATATGGGTAGAAGAGTGAGAGGTCACCAACAACACGCCGGTGAGAAAGTAACTGAAGGTGGCGCGTTAAGGCCGCATCGCCAATTAGTCGAATTGCCCTTCTCTGGACGGCATCTAGTATAAACAGTGTAGTAGGGGCAGTAGCTCCCCAGACATGAGAGCAATACTCCAGGCAAGGTCTTGTCTGGGCTTTATATAGCGTGAGGAGGTTACATGGTGAGAAATACTTTCTGGCTCTAAATAGGTACCCAAGCTTTTTACCAGCAGCTGTTGCAATTGACGCGACGTGTTCGTGCCAGATCAGATTTTCTGTAATGTTGACTCCTAACAGCTTGAATGAGTGACTCCTTGGCAGAGCCTGGTTGTTCATTAGAACCTGGTGTTGGCTTGGGCACTTCTTGTTTGATAGCGTACAATACTGGGTCTTGGAGGCATTAAATTCAACCATATTCTGAAGCCCCCAAGCGATAATGGTATTGAGATCCTTTGAAAGTGAAGCTGCCACTGCCAGTCTTCTGCCTTCCAGCTCGACCACAGAGATCGGTCTATTGCTCATAATGCCCGCATGCAGCGTACTGTCATCCGCAAAACTGTGGATTGGGTTTGTAGTGCTAGAGAGTAGATTATTAATTTGGAGCAGAAACAATGTCGGAGCCAATACCGATCCCTGCGGAACCCCGGCATTGATGCTATGAATAGAAGAGGAAAAGCCGTCTACCACGACGGAGATTTTCCGACCTGAGAGGAAGTCTGCGATCCAGCCGCAAAGCTTAACAGGGAGCCCATAAGACGGGAGCTTGTTTAGGAGAGCTGCATGCCACAGTTGATCGAATGCCTTTGAAATATCGAAAGCAACGACGTGAGCCTCGCCAAATGACTGAATGAGTTTGCTCCACACATGTGTGACGGAAGCCAGGAGATCTCCAGTTGATCTTTGGTGTCGGAATCCATATTGTCTGTCGTTGATTAAGTGATAGAGCACTAGGTATTTAATGAGCTCTTGGTTGACGCATCTCTCCGTCACTTTACTGATTACAGAAAGCAGAGCTATAGGTTTGTAGTTGATCGGATCAGTTTTGGATCCCTTTTTTGGCACCGGCTGGATGCAAGCTGTTTTCCAGTCTTTTGGGAAAATGCCGGAATCGTAAGACATCCGAAAGAGGCGGGTAAATATGGGAGCTAGCTCCGGTGCGCACTTCTTGACAACAATGGAGGGGATCATGTCGGGCCCATGGAACATAATTACTCCCATTTGGAACCTTTCTTACGATAAGATTTCAGGTAATGAAAATAATACTTCATTTTGATAATCACCATATTTTTCATTAATTTCCACAATATGCAATCAATCTTTAATCCGATTACACTGTTGTATTTGTCAATGAATTACCTTCAAAATGATCTATCATAAGTATGGTGGTCTCTATGGTGGTCTGTATACTGTGTAAGGCTGGAGAAGGTCGAACAGGCAGCCTTGAAGAGCGCTCAATACAAGCCCAAGATATGGCTCAGATACGTGGACGATACGTTCGTCATTTGGAATCTCGGAAGAGAAAAGCTAGAAGAATTACTAGAACACCTGAACAGCGTGCATGAAAATATCAAGTTCACCATGGAGGTAGAAGAAAATGAAAAACTCGCCTTCCTTGATGTTCTTCTGACAAGAAAAGGAGTTGCATTAGGACACAAGGTATACAGAAATCCAACTCATACCGACCGATACTTAACAAAGAATCAAACCACCACCCATCTCAGAAGTACGGAATTATTAGAACTTTGACAGAACGGGCTAGAAAAGTGTGCGAACCAGAAGAACTTGACACCAAACTGGAATATCTAAAGAATGCTCTTAAGGCCAATGGTTACACAGGAAAGGAAATAACAAGAACAATGAGAAGAAATAGGGCAAAGCCACAACCTAAACCGATAGCAAAAGCTTTGTGCCTGGAATAACAGACAGAATAAGAAAAATTTTACAAAAGGAAAACGTAAAGATCATCTACAAGCCTACAAGAAAGATACAAGAATATTTGAGAACGGTGAAGAATAAAAGAGACCCACTCACAACACTGGGGGTTTATCGCATACCATGCATATGTGGGAGTGTATACATAGGAACAACGAAGCGATCTATAAACACAAGAATTGCAGAAATAGGCTAGCTGTCGACTAGGCCATACGGACAAATCAGCGGTAGCCGAACATGCGATTAAGGAGGGAAGTCACAGGATCAAGTTTGAAGAAACTCAGGTTCTTGCCGCAACGTCTTCATACCATGCCAGACTTCACAGAGAAGCCATTGAAATACAAAAACATCATAATAATTTCAATAGGAAAGAAGAAACACAGAAAGCCAATCGGACATGGGTACCCATCCTAAAGGACCTAAAGACACTACCGTATCGCGAAGGGGCGGGGCTACCAACGCTACCTGGTTGGGCCACGTCACCATTAGCAGGTATAAATACAGGTGCAGATCTGCCAGCCGTCAGTATTTTGGAAGTCTGCGAAGTGAAATAGCTTCTGAAGAAACCATCCACTCGTGGTGGCGAAACGTCAAGCTTTAATGCTAAACGACGCCGGCCTAAAAACCCAAGAACCACAAATTCATATGGTGGTCTCATTTAAGATTTTGCAGTAGAGGTTGCTGGGGGTGAGGGGATTGATAACAGAATGATGACGTATTCGGTGGAAGACTTCAGCCTCGAAATAAAAATCGACGTGTCACGGAGACTTTTAGCTTCTTTTATCATTCCAGAGATAAGGGGGATGGCAAATTTTAGCTGGGACACGGTGTATCTACTTTTCATTAGCAAGCACGTCAGTGAATTTTTAAGAAATATTTTTTTTATCAATTCATGAGCATTTCCCACCTAGTGGTGGGAGTTTAAAAACATATTTTAATTGATAAAACAACATTTTGATTCGGTGAGCAGAATAGTGGAGGTCGACCTTATCTGGGGTCCTTTACTATTGCTACATCACCTGGCTACATTCAAATGCCCTGGTGTCTCCGCTATCACCGAAATAGATCCACCGCACGGTTTTAGCTCAATATTTAATTACATGCAAAGCCTGTCGCCTTCTGGAATCCAGGATGTCCTTTCCCATATACTTTCAAAAGAACGTGGATCGAATTTTGCGGCTTTGGTAATATATCTCACCAGTGCTGCACCGGAAGAAGACCTTTAGAGGTTACTTCAAGGAAAAATGAAGCCGGTTACAGCAGCTGCTTAAAACGTTGTCCATTTACCTCAATACAACAATCCAAGTGATTCTTGAAACTTCGTACTTGAGCGGATGCGCTGGAAATTTAGTTATAACTCCGAAATTATAAGTTTTAGGTATAAAAGTGGTAGTAGTGATGGGGAGGCAAAGCCAGGCAAGTAGGCCACCTTTGGCCCTTTTTGCCAACCCCACTGAACCAATCACTGAAAGCACTGAAATTCTACACCCTATAAAGCTCCTTGTCGAACCTACCAGACCTCCTGACGAAAGTCAGTATGTCCGACCATTTCGCTGAATATAGTGGCTCCTCCCCAAACTCCGTCGAGCCGAATATCTGAACCCTAAGGTTGCGATAAACTGCACATCTGCCCAGGAAGTGGAACGTTGTCTCGTCCTCCTCCCAGCGTCTGGAGCAAATGGGGTCCCCTACCACTCTCATAAGTGACAAATGTCTATTCAGCCGGCAATGGCCAGTAAGAACCCCCACCAGAAGGTTGAGCGTCTTTCTGCCTTTATTCAAAAGCCATAGCGTTCGGCCCCTATCAGGGCCTGCTATGAATCTTTTGGCTTGCCTGCAGTCATCTCTCTCTAACCAGGCTTACGCCAGTTCCTTGTAGGCCCAGTTGTCCAGGGCCACATTGACCTGGCGTCTGCTAATTCCCAGCATAGGTTCTGGCCCGATGCAGGGGCTGCTGGCCCCTATCCTAGCTAATCGGTCCGCTCTCTCGTTACCCGGTATACCAATGTGTCCGGGGACCCACAGCAGGGTCACCTTCTTATGGCTTGCTAATTTGTGAAGGTCGGCCGAGCATTCTTGAGCCAGAGCTGATCTGGCCCTCGGAGCTGCCACCGCTTTCAGAGCTGATTTGCTGTCAGAGCACATATATATGCTCTGTTCAGAGCACTGTTCGACTTCCGTCGAGTATGCCGCCATCAATATCGCATACACTTCCGCCTGGAAGACAGTCGTGCAGGTTCCCAGCGCGAAGCTCCGCCGCACTTCTTTACCCTCCAGACAAAAGCCCGCTCCCCCGGATCCTGACTCATTTAAGAGCGATTCGTCAGTGAAGCATACCAGACTATTGGGCGGTATAGGAAATGTTAAATAAAAAATAGACAGTATTTTTCAAGGACTTCAAAATACATAAACGTAACAAAGTTTATTATACTTCCGGAAAAATAGTAGATATGACAACATGTTAAATACCATTGTACAATCGCCCCTGTTTCAGGACCTCCATACACCAAAATTCATGAAAAACGTGCAAACCGTTTCTGAGATAGTTGAGGTGTTCTATAGTTAAGACTCACTCTGTATTTTAAAATGTAATAGTATACCGAACATCGTCAAAAGACTGGAAAACAGCTTGCATCCAGCCGGTGCCAAAAAAGGGATCCAAAACTGATCCGACCAAATACAGACCTGTAGCTCTGCTTTCTGTAATCAGTAAAGTGATGGAGAGATGCGTCAATCAAGAGCTCATTAAATACCTAGAGCTCCATCACTTAATCAACGACAGACGATATGGATTCCAACACCAAAGATCAACTGGAGGTCTCCTGGCTTACGTCACAAATATGTGGAGCAAACTCATTCAGTCATTTGGCGAGGCTCACGTCGTTGCTCTCGATATTTCAAAGGCATTCGATCAATTGTGGCATGCAGCTCTCCTAAACAAGCTCCCGTCTTATGGGCTCCCTGTTAAGCTCTGCGGTTGGCTCGCAGACTTCCTCTCAGGTCGGAAAATCTCTGTCGTGGTAGACGGCTTTTCCTCTTCTTTCCATGGCATCAATGCCGGGGTTCCGCAGGGATCGGTATTGGCTCCGACATTGTTTCTGCTTCACATTAAGGATCTACTCTCTAGCACTACAAACCCAATCCACAGTTTTGCGGATGACAGTTCGCTACATGCAGGCATCATGAGCAATAGACCGATCTCTGTGGTCGAGCTGGAACGCAGAACACGCAGTGGCAGCTTCACTTTCAAAGGATCTCGATACCATTACCGCTTGAGGGCTTAAGAATATGCTTAAATTTAATGCCTCCAAGACCCAGTATTGTACGCTATCAAACAAGAAGTGCCCAAGCCAACACCAGGTTCTAATGAACAGCCAGGCTCTGCCAAGGAGTCACTCATTCAAGCTGCTGGGAGTCAACATTACAGAAAATCTGATCTGGCACGAACACGTCGTGTCAATTGCAACAGCTGCTGGTAAAAACTTGGGTACCTATTTAGAGGCAGAAAGTATTTTTCACCATGTAACCTCCTCACGCTATATAAAGCCCAGATAAGACCTTGCGTGGAGTATTGCTCTCATGTCTGAGGAGCTGCTACCCCTACTACCCTGTCTATACTAGATGCCGTCCAGAGAAGGGCAATTCGACTAATTGGCGATCCGGCCTTAACGCGCCACCTTCATTCACTTTCTCACCGGCGTGTTGTTGGTGACCTCTCACTCTTCTACCGATATTCCAACGGAATCTGCTCCTCTGAGCTATCCTCTATCGTTCCGCTGCTCACTGCTCCTATCAGATGTACCCGTGCGACCGCTGTATCTCAACCGCACATTTATTCCCAGGCTTTGAATGGACTGCCAGAAGATGTATTTATTGGGCCTGCGGGTATTGGCCCATTCAAATCTCGCGTTAACAAACTTCCCCTAACATAACCCTTTCACAGCAGCCGCGGTACTCTGGTATTTAGGCTCTGCCTGCGCGGTCTGCTCAGTTATAAAAAAAAATTTGAAGTTTCCTAAAATAGAGTAAGTCTGCCGATCACTTGCTCTCAGTCTATATTGAAGCGTTCTTTTTCTTCGCCAGAATGCCTCTCCTCTTACAGCTTCAACTATGCAGAATAGAGCAGCATTTATTGGCGATTGACGGAAAATAAAATTCGTATGCAAATAGAGAGCTTACGAGACCCGATACACCGTTAACTGAATATTCCGATTCAGAAATTGTCTGAGGTAAGGGCACAGGCATAGCTATTTCTTTCATATTTATTATAGTTGTGGTATTCTGATATGGGGATTGTCTGTGCATCCATAGAGGGTTTCTGCATTACAAAAGGAGGAGGCATTGAGAGTCATAGCTAATAAATTGAACACCAAAGGAGCTTATGGCAAAGAAACTAGTAAAGATGGGAAAATCTTGGGGTTGTGGCCAACATTTTGAAAAGAAACTGTGGGTCACTTTGCATAAAGGAGACTCTGGTCTTAACTGCCAAGCTTTCGGCAATGCTTATTGCCATCTTTAGGCCTTTCTGCAACAGTTTTTTTTATGGTCGGCCTCCCGCAAAGGCTGAAAGCCTATGGCGCTGTAGAAGCGCTGCGAGAGGATAAGTATCGGTTCACGTTAGATTTGAAACGCTGCAGGTTGCAGCCGTCGGGAAACAAATTCCCCGGCAGCTGATTCCACAGCGTCGGAGTTCTCCAAAAGAAGGAATGCTGGAGGAGACTAGTTCAAGGAGTAAGGACCTCGACCTGGTAAGGATGAGCTCGCAGAGCTCCTCTAGTTTTCCTAGTTCGGACGGCCTGTGGTGTTATTATCTGAGAGAGCTCACTCGAACATCTTCCGTGATAGCATCTGTAAAACAGGGTTAGGTCAGCCACCCTCCTTCGATGTTTCAGGCTGTGGAGGTCCTTTGTGAGGTTTGGCGTATCGATTAGTCTAATCGCTCTTTTCTGGATAGTGTCCAGAAGCTTTAGAGAGTGCTTCGGAGCGCATCCCCACACATGGGAGCAATACTCCAGCGATGGTCGGATCTGTGCCTTGTAGAGCAGCAGCAGTTACTCTGGTGTATACAACTTCCTACAGCGAAACAAAACTCCAAGCTTCTGGGATGCCGTTTTAGGAATACTGACGACGTGGTCGTGCCAGGACATGTTATTGTTGATGTTGATTCCCAAAAGCTTGACGGAAGGTGATTCGACTATGGGGTGACCCTCCATTTCCACGGTTAGTAAGCCATCGTGAGACTTCTTTGTAAGTGTTGTTGCCTGAGTTTTTTGTACATTGAACTGTACTTTATTTGCTAATCCCCACTCGACAATTGTTTTGATATCAGCGTTGATCTGTGAGGCATGCTGCTGTCGCTGACGTACCGTCTCCTGGGATGATAGAGGCTTGCCTAGTTCCATGCACGACACTAATGTACTGTCACCTGCGAAGCTGTAGATTGGATTGGATGTTATTTCCAGTAGCTCGTTGATGTACAGCAGAAACAGTGTAGGGGATAGGACAGATCCCTGAAGATCCCTGAGGAAGTTATAAGAAGAGAAAAAAATGGAGTCAAGTTGATTGACTCAGTAATTCCCACACATAACAGTGATATCATTTTATTATATTCCCTTTGCATGAAGCTATAGTCTGAGATCTCTTGCAATCAAGTAATCGTTCGTATGTCCTCAAAAAACATCTAACACAAAAACTAGTAAATAGTTTCCTAAATCTAACCGCAGGAACTAAAACGACACAATTTTTATTCTGCCAGCTTCAACTGGAGGAAACGAAATAATCAGGAGCCCTCAAATTGCTTAAACACGAAGTTTGAGCTATTATTATATATTTAGATTTTTTATTATTGCTGCGCCGCCACTGACGCGATTTTCCAAAACATATGCGCTTTCCATCCTCGCCGCGGCAGCAATACTGTTTCAAAATTTCATTAAAATCATTTCGATAATTTTCGTGTTACGCAATATAGAACTATCTAAAACCACACTCGGATGTATATATCACAAATTCTAAGTCCCTTGGTTTCTATTATAACCAAGGCAATGTTCGGATAGACCTAAAAAAGTGTATTATGCCGCTAGGTCTTTCATTCACAGGTCATTGGACAGCTCATTATGAATACAACAAATGTTTCGGTTTTACAACCCCCCACCCCCAAAATTCGCGCACTCTCTTTCATTCAATGGCCGAGATACACGCAGCTACTATGCTGCGTCCTTTGTTAATACACGGGATAGTTCGCTCGGACCCCTCTGGCGCACGTATTCACCGGCAGTAATATTTTGATCTTTAAAATTCGACAACAGGAATTCCAGACTGATTTTTTGCAGAAAATCCTATATCGACCTGTCTGCAATAAAATTATTTTTATTTTGATATAAGTTTCATGCATTAACCACACCGGTGCAAATTACTATTATTGATTTACCTGTTTGTACGTGCCTACCCTATAGTTGGGACGGGAAAAACGTAGCCAACCTAATGTTTGCGTATTCTATGGGCTTCATACTTTCGATTGGTATGTAAATTGTCTATTAACCAAACCAGTGAAATGTTTAAAACAAATTAATTTTTCAATATTTAATTAATCATATCCTGGACTGAAATTTTTCAGCCAACCCACTCGCGATATGTTTTTTAACATATTAAATTTAATATAAAATGCTTTTCATCCACTAACCAGTTCGGTGAAGGTCGTCTTATATTCGGATCTTCTGCTAATGTCCCGTGCAATCGTGGACAAAAGCTTGGCGTTTAAAGCAGATCAGACGCAGGCTTCATCCGGAAGTGAGGAATTTTCTAGTGACAGTGCTTGATGAAATTTTCAAACCAAGCTGTACAATGAAGCTTAAAAGGTCTTTCTGGGGATCCATACAGGCATTTAACACTGATACAGAGCCCCGCTGCACAGCCAATTCATTTGCATATAAATTTCAAAGTGTTATACAACCAACGTGAAAGAAGTGGATGTTGCATTAATGCTGAGGATTATGGAATTTTGAATTTCGTATTCAGTTATTTCACTGAACCTCAATCAGTCTGTTTTGCATACAGTACAGGAGAATTAGCTTTTCAAATGATGACCACCCTCATCACGAACAAGTGACGCCTGAAGGTGTTGTGACCCGTTAATAGACCTACTAGCAATCTCAAGTTACTCCTATCCAGAGATAGACAAAATCGTCCTATTCTCTCTGCAGGCCCTGCTAATAGTTCCCGAGCCTGACGGAGATGACCAGAGATCTTGTTCCATCTCAGAGAGTGTTGATTCTGGATCCACTCTCCAGTCGTTTTCCTAATCAAGTTTGCAGATAGTCCTAAGGCTGGTTCCGGGCCCACAAAACTGTTGCCGGATCCCATCCCAGCCAGATGATCCGCCATGTCGTTACCCTTTATCCCAGCGTGCCCAGGTACCCAGGTACACCCATCACCTTGTGTTTAGCTGAGATGTCGTCAAGAGCCCTCCTGCACTCCAGGACCAGTCCCGACGTTATTTTCCAAACACTCAGTGCTTTGATGGCTGCCTGACTGTCAGAGCAGATAGTAATCCGCCTCCTAGACCCGTCAATTTCCCGAAGACGATTTACACAAGCAAGTATCGCATAGATCTCAGCCTGGAATACTGTGGTGTGCCCCCCAAGAGGGAGTGAAAGTCTTATATGGGGTCCGTAGACTCCCGAGCCCGAGCCCTCTCTAGGGAGTGAACCGTCTGTGTACCAGACCTGTCCTCCTCCTTCGATGAGCTGTCTTTCTAATGGGGTATTTTCCGAACAAAATTGTATGACGGAATATTAATGTTACGTCCCCAAAAACCATGTAACTAACATTTTTACTTTTTACTGTGAACGCGAAGCGGCTCAAAAGCACCTGCAAAGTTCAAACATAAAATTTCGCGGCAAAGCCGGGCGTAATAAATCTAAGCGTGACGTAATAAGTCTTTCGTGGAGCTATCCTTAGAATGTGACTGTACCTTGTCGTCTTTTCTCCATCTACAGACATAACCTCCGCTTCGTATTGACAGATGTTTGTTTACATCATTTCATGATCTATCTTGGTTAAATGAGATACCATGAGAGTCGTGACCAGGGGAGGTTATGTATGCATGACACTAGTGACAGGCTGTTAAGGACGAGTGTTGCCGAATTTTATTTTATTTATTTATCGTATGGCTCAAAAACATGACAACAGTAAATATAGATTGAACGAAAAACTATTATAACCTATACTAAAATAAAATATATACAGCTACAAACTAAGATACATAGTCTTTGGTATTTACAGGTTGATGTCAAGTTCTTTCAGCCACTTCAGCGCCAACGGTGTGGCTGTGAAGAACTCTTCTCGCGATCCCTGAAACGCACGCAGTTCACATTCGCTCGTAATATGGTTTATAGTTTGGCGGTGCGCGCCACAGTCACATAAGGGAGATTGCACATAGCCCCACTTGTAAAGGGAGTCGGCACATCTGCCGTGGCCTGTTCGGACTCTATTAAGTTTTACCCACTCTTTCCGGGGTAGTTCTGATCCTGGAAGTAAGGTTGCCCCCATAAATGCGCATCGCGAGTGGTGTTCCGCAAAACCTTCCCACTGAGAGCGCCATTGGTTTAAGGAGTCGAAGTTGTTGGTTTTAAGCCCTTCTGCATCCCTTATTGGTGGTTGGCGGGATTTAAGTCTGTTTATTTGCAACGGGGGTATTGCTCGGTGGATGGGCAGTTTGTTGTTGACCGTAATCTTGTTATACTCCCTTAGAAGGGCGTCAGTCCTTCGCAGCTGCGGTGGGGCTATTCCAGAGAGTACAGGCAGCCATTGAGTTGGGGTTGTCTTAACTGCGCCTGTAATAAGTCTCATAGTGTGATTTAGTTGGACGTCAATTAGTCTGGTATGATGGCTGTTAATCCAGACAGGCGCACAGTACTCAGCACACGAATAGACAAGAGCTAGTGCACTGGTTCGTAGAGTTGAAGCAGTGGCACCCCACGTCGTTCCACACAGCTTTTGGATAATGTTGTTGCGTGTTCTGAGTTTTCCTGCAGTGTTTGCGAGATGTTTCTTATAGCAGAGGGTGCGATCTAACGTTACTCCAAGATATTTTGGGAAATGGTTATGCTTCAGGGGTTCGCCTGCAAAAAGTACCTGCAGTTCATATTTAGCTAGTTTGTTATTCAGGTGGAAGCAGGAAACTTCGGTTTTGTTGGGGCTCGGTACTAGTCTCCATTTCTTGAAGTAGTTGTTTAGAGCTAACAAGTCGTTAGAAAGAGTATGCTCAACGTTCTTGAAGCTCTTATCGGAAAAAGCTATGGCTATATCGTCCGCATAGCAAAACTTGTAACTAACTGTTTCTGGCATGTCAGATATATATAGATTGAAAAGTAAGGGGGCCAGTACTGAACCTTGTGGAAGTCCGTTGTTCAATTTGCGCTGCCTGCTTGCTTTCTCGTTTAGGATTACTTGGAACTTTCTGTCGCATAACATGTTGTTTATGAGTCTTGTAGTGGTCTGACAGGGAATCACCTGCAGCAACTTATATAGGAGACCCTCCCTCCAGACCGTATCGTATGCGGCAGTGAGGTCAACAAACGCCACTCCTGTCTTCATGTTTTGCTGGTAGCCTGCCTCTATATGCGTTGTGAGGGACAGTACTTGATCACAACAACTGCGACCCGGTCTGAAACCAGCCTGGGTTATCGGGACCCGGTCTAAGATAGTCGCGCTCAATCGGCTGTAGACGGCTCTTTGTAGCAATTTATAGGAGCAACTGAGCAAGGCTATAGGTCTGTAGCTGGCGGGTTGATCGTTCGGTTTACCGGGTTTTAATATTGATATGACCTTCGTTCTTTTGAATTCCCGTGGGAGGTTTCCCGTATTAAGGAGGTTCGTGAAGAAGAGAGATAGCCACACTCTTGTTTGCTGACCTGCGTGAATGAGAAATTCCGGCAGGACGCCGTCGAAACCAGGAGCCCTTCCAGGCCTAACATCTGATATGGCATTATTAATGTCTTCGATCGAGAAGGGTCGGGAAAACGTTGTTTGGGTAGGAGCGTTCCTCCTCAGTAAAGTCAATCCCTTCTTCACGCGTTTTGTATGCTCTCTATCAGAAGGTGCTCTTGACGTTTCTACAATATGCGCAGCAATCTTGTCTGGAGTTACTCCCGACGGTGCCCGTGTGGATGGCGTGCTTGAGACTAGTTTTCTAAGAAGGCTCCAGGCCTTTCGACTTGAGTGTTGGAAGTTCATTTCCGACGTAGTCTCCTCCCACTTACGTCTTCGTGAGCTGTCCAGGGCAGAGATGAGTTCGTCGGCAATATCTGGATTGTTGGTTTCCTGGAAGTCGCCGTATAGGAGTTCGCACCGCTCATCCCACCCAGGGATATATTCCTTCCTGTATCCCCTAGGAATGGTCCTTTTTGCAGCGCTCATCGCTGCTCCAACGAAACGTTTGTAACTGTTCGATGTTGGCGGTATCCACTGTACCAGCCGGTCCAGCTCCCGTGAGTAGTTACACCAATCCGCCTTTGCAAGATTCCATCGAGGCCGAGGAATGGATCGTATTAGGGGTATTTGGATTCCCACCTCTAAGAAAACTGGCCTGTGTTGGCTGTGTGGGAAGGCCTCTGCGACTTTTCTGTTAGCTGGTATAGGGATCCCTTTCCGGTTGCAGCTCACAAAGCACAAATCAGGGTTACTTTCTGAGTTCCAGGCTGCTGATTTGAAAGTGCCTTTATCTTTGGCATCAAATACAAGAAAGATATCATTATCATCAGCCCAGTCAGCCAACCTTGTGCCATTTTCGTCACAGTCGGGGTATCTCCACCGTTGGTGGTGGCTGTTAAAGTCTCCAATATATATAGCCGGATGCTGTTGTACTGGAAGTGGTTGTTCAGGCCACTCCGCTGCCGGTGGCTTATATACGTTTACAATTGTGACTTCTCCCACTTTTACTATTACGCTGTGTATGTTGTTGTTTGTGTCATTGGAAATGAGTTGGGCATTGTCAATATTGTTGCGAATATAAGAGGCTACGCCGTAAGTATGATGGTAAGTGGCTCCCAGTAATGTATAACCAGAAATGTGTCCCCGTCTGGTGAGTGATTCCTCACTGTCGGCGTGAGTTTCTTGGATCGCTATGACATCAACCTTATTGTCCAAAAGTAGTTTGGAGATGCATTCGCTTTTAGCTCTGCTTATGCTCTCCACATTTAGCTGACAAATACGAATAAAACTACCGATATTTCTAGTCTGTAAGTTTTTAGCACTTATGTTCGTCATGTTTTAACCAGGAAATCTCAAAAAAAATCTTTTTTTGAGTCTGGTTGCCAGGTTCGCTCTAGCTCATTTAGCGTTACCCAGGGTGCACGTGTAGCTTCCTGCTACGGACGCGAGCTAGTCTGCACCCCTGTTGCCGAATGACGAGTAAAATTGTGCTAATTACATAACAATGCAAAAAATGGAATAGCTGTGCAATATAACATTTATAGTCTACAAAAAGGGGGAAACTGAACAAACATAAAATGAAGTTTACATCCTTTATAGAAAAACTATGCAAAGTATTAGCAGCGTGACAACCTTGAATCTACGCTCAATTCAAATTAAAATAGTCACATCCTATCTACATCCGGCATAAAAATCACTTTTGATTTGTTGCTTTCTCAGGCGGGAGGTTTAAGAGATTTAAATGAGCTCTCTTCAAGGGGATGATTTTCAAAGTCTATCTTTACTCCACGTGGGCAGAAAAAATTGAGCAAACACTGCATCATTACAAATTAGATACAAGCAATCCATTTCAGCCATTAATCAGGCAATATTAGCAAGTTGGAAAATACTCCATTAATTGGGAAGTATTTATTGGTGTAGATAGTGATCTTTTAGGCAAACAGCCGCTAAATACTGGAGTATTGCAGCTGACATAAAAAAACCCGCTTGTTCTTCATGAAATTCAATTTTATTATTCAACATAGTTGCCTTCAAGGGCGATTATTCAACGATTATACTTTTACAGTCGATTTGCCTTTATCAAAGATTTTTTTGAGGTCAGCAAACCAAAAAAAATGAAGTCAAGTTGATTGGCTCAGTACTTCCCATACATCACGGTGATACCAGCTTGCAAAAAAAAGTGTGTTATGCCGCTAGTTCTTTCTTTCACAGGTCAATGAGTTATTAATACAACAAATTTTTCAGTCTTACCCCTAAACCACCTAGAACCGAAGTTTGAGCTGTTTTTATATTTTTAGTTTTCTGATTATTGCTGCGCTGCCACTGACACGATTTCTAAAAATTGTAGCGTTTTCTATCCTCGCCACGAAATAATACTGTGTCAAAATTTCAATAGCTTCCCCGCTACACAATTCAAAACGATCTAAAGCAATACTCGCATGTTTACATCAGACAATTCCAACCCCTTGAGTTTCTGTGGTAGGCAAGGCAATGTTCGGATGGACCTAAGAAAGTGTATTATGACGCTAGGTCTTGCTTTGACAGGTTAGTGAACAGCCTATTATGAATACAACAAATTTTCCAGTTTTACAACCCCCCAACGCCCAACTACCCCAATTTCACTCACACCCCCAAAAAAAAAGTAGAAAATGATAAGGAACCCCAAAAAACACCTAAAAACGAAGTTTGAGGAATAGTAAACTTTTTTTGTTCCTTTCTCCGGCGCTCAAGCACCGATTTCAAAAATTATAGGAACATTACCTACTACGACTCTACAGCATATCGCTGCCCAAATTTCATCGCAATCCATGCAGCGGTTATTGAGATTACGAAGCTAGAAGAACGCCAACAGGCAGGCAGACCGCCGGAAATGAGTGACGTGAATTTCCGTTATGTAGACATCATAAAACTCCCAAAAAGCGTATTACCTCGTAATCGAAAGTTTTCGATATCACAATATTCCCCTCAGCTATCGGTGTGGGAAGTGAAAATATCTGTACCTCAGGGTAAAAGAGTATAAAGTCTAAAAACAACAAAATCTAGTTTTCCCGAAAAGTGTCATGTATCAAGTCCTCTGCTAAATGCAATATCGTACGAAGTCCTATCGATGCTAACAACAGAGATACGGTTTTTCAAACAGTATCAAGTCCTGAACTTTCAGATGAAAAGCGTATTACACCGCAGAGACCTCGATTATGTATCAAGTCCAGTCCCCACCAAAAACATTCGGGGACAAAAGTACCTATACCAAGTCCATATATTAGATGGTATCTATACATAGTATACAATGCACATATAAAGTTCCTTTCAGCAGTATGTTAAGTACAAGCAATTGACTTAGGACCGGTTTCTCGATGTCCAGTTAAATATTTATCTGCAAGATAACAGCAACTGTTAGATAAATATTGTTTGAACAATTGAAGGCTAAACTTATGAAGTCACGTAAACCTTATCTGACAGTTGTATCCATAGCAACACTATCTGGCAAATACCTATCTGACATTTTAACTGGACATTGGGAAACCGGCCCTTAGTATAAAAGTAAAAGGACCTCAAGCCCAAAATTCAGATTAAAAAAATATGAGGCTCAAAGTGTACCTCTCCAACAGATCTATGGTATGCACTTTAAGTCCTAATTAGATCCTGCTTCAAATAGTAGGATAAGTGTTCTATATTGTTCAAGTCAAACTGAGCAAAATGTGCTAATGTGAGGTTTGGAACTAGACCATCTCCTGTAAAATGTTGGTTTTGTGACTGGTGAAAAAGCCAGAGAGCATTATTTTCCAGTTTTTGTCTGCTTTGTGGACTATTCTAAGGCGTTTGATAACGTAAAGTGCCGTAAACTGTGGGAAATCCTTATCTCTATGGGAGTCCCTTGAAACTTAGTATTTCTCCATACAACAACTCTATGAGTCTAGCTCGGCTCGTGTAAGGATTGATGGTAACCTTTCTGGTCAAACAGCAACCAGAAAAGGAGTTCGTCTGAGATGCGTATTATCTCCGATGTTATTTAACATTTACTCTGAATTTGTGATGAGGCAGGCACTGGACAACTGGAATGGCGGTATAACTATTGGCGGAAGCAAAATATCTAACTTAAGATTTGCTGACGATACAACCCTTATTGCTGCTTCTCAGGAAGAACTAGTAGCTCTATTGAACGTTTTAGAACAACACAGTGCAGCATATGGTCTTGGTATTAACTACAATAAGACCAAGGTTAGGCATGACAATCATCGATAAGTAAAGTCAATAGGCCGTTGTGAAGTAGTTCAAAGTTTTGTGTACCTGGGTTCTTTGATCGACAATTCGGGTAGCTGTGAAAATGAGATTCGACGGCGTATTCATCAGGCACGTGTGGCTATGACAAAGCTTACTAAAATATAACGTGATCATAACATCACTAAAGCTACCAAAATGTCGCTAATTCAATCTCTTGTGTTCTCCATATTTTTGTATGCCTCAGAAGCTTGGACTGTTAAAAAGGCAGATCGAGCTCGCATAGATGCTTTTGAAATGTGGACGTGGAGGAGAATGCTGAAGGTTCCTTCTACCGCCCATCGAATCAATGTTTCCATACTGGATGAGCCCGGAAATCCAAAGAGACTATCCTCCATTTTGTCGAAGAGAATGCTTACATTCTTCGGACATATTCACAGAAGCGATAACATGGAGAAACTTGTAGTTCAGGGTCACACCCCGAGTGGGCGGCGCCGTGGCCGTTCCCCTACACGCTGGGTGGATACGACGAAACAGTTACTGGATATGAGTATTAAGAGCGCCACTGAACCGACAGTAAATCGCAAACGATGGCGAGCTACAGTTTTTTTTATGGTCGGCCTCCCGCAAAGGCGCTATGCTATGGCGCTGTAGAAGCGCTGCGAGAGGATAAGTATCGGTTCACGTTAGATTTGAAACGCTGCAGGTTGTAGCCGTCGGGAAACAAATTCCCCGGCAGCTGATTCCACGGCGTCGAAGTTCTCCAAATGAAGGAATGCTGGAGGAGACTAGTTCGGGGAGTAAGGACCTCGACCTGGTAAGGATGAGCTCGCAGGGCTCCTCTAGTTTTCCTGGTTCGGACGACCTGTGGTGTTATTATCTGAGAGAGCTCACTCGAACATGTTCCGTGAAACAGGGATATGTCAGCAACCCTCCTTCGATGTTCCAGGATGTGGAAGTCCTTTGTGAGGTTTGGCGTATCGATTAGTCTAATCGCTCTGTTCTGGATAGTGTCCAGAAGCTTTAGAGAGTGCTTCGGAGCGCATTCCCACACATGGGAGCAATACTCCAGCGATGGTCGGATCTGTGCCTTGTAGAGCAGCAGCAGTTGCTCTGGTGTATACAACTTCCTACAGCGGAACAAAACTCCAAGCTTCCGGGATACCGTTTTAGCAATACTGACGACGTGGTCGTGCCAGGACATGTTATTGTTGATGTTGATTCCCAAAAGCTTGACGGAAAGTGATTCGACTATGGAGTGACCCTCCATTTCCACGGTTGGTAAGCCATCGTGAGACTTCTTTGTAAGTGTTGTTGCCTGAGTTTTTTGTACGTTGAACTGTACTTTATTTGATAATCCCCACTCGACAATTGTTTTGATATCTGCGTTGATCTGTGAGGCATGCTGCTGTCGCCGACGTACCGTCTCCTGGGATGATAGTGGCTTGCCTGGTTCCATGCACGACACTAATGTACTGTCATCTGCGAAGCTGTAGATTGGATTCGATCCTATTTCCAGCAGCTCGTTGATGTACAGCAGAAACAACCTGAGGAACACCGGCGTTTATTGAATATACGTCTGGTGAACAGCCCTCGACTACAATAAACAGAGATCGGTCGTTCAAAAAGCTATTCAGCCACTGGCGCAGTCCAGGTGGTAGTCCATAAGCAGCAAGCTTGACCAGAAGTCCGTCATGCCATACTCTGTCGAAAGCTTTCGTTATATCAAGTGCAACAACACGGGATTCGCCATGATTGTCTATTGCTCTGTTCGACAAGTGAGTGACGTAGGCAAGGAGGTCACCTGTAGACCTGTGCTTACGGAAGCCATACTGGCGATCATTTATGATGTTATTGTTGTCCAGGTATTTCAGAAGCTGTGTGTTAATGACAGTCTCCATAACCTTAGACATGATGCTGAGAAGAGCCACAGGTCTATAATTGGTGGGATCAGTTTTTTTGCCTTTAAGTTCTCAAAACTATTGATAATACTCGTGTCGGCAATACTCTAGCTCTGACTTAATGCATTTTACGAGTTCACAATATGTCTGTTAAGACATTATGACTATGATTATGACTCTTTCATCCTGACGTACAGATGTATTAATAAATAAATAAAATAGCTACGTTGTGAAAAATGGTAAAGTACAGAAGACCAGCGCGACGTAGCAATCGAGCCATTATAAAGAGATAGCGGGACGGCGCGGCGCGGAGGACACCAAACGCTTTTAAATGGCGAAAGTTTAGACAACATACGGCTTTAGATAATTGTCAGAGGCGGAAGGCATTATTCAAGCAACTGTGTGCCAGCCACAAAGCGACAGTTCCGTCGAATCGCACTATGGCCAATTTTAAATTAAACCCGACAATCTGCCGGATAGAGGCGCCTATTCGCTGTTTCGCGGAAAGCTAAGAGTTATTGCAGTTTTCTACAACGGTCGGCCTTTTCACAATTCAAAGTCAATTGCAGTTTTGCAGTTTGCGACCAGCTTTTCCATAATATTTCAAGCGCTGTGCCTTGAAAAATGCACCGCTGAAAGGCAGGAGGTGTTTCGGGTCATATCAACCAATTAACAAACTTTTTGGTGATATTGAAAGAGGGGTGGTGATCAAAAACGAGTAAATAGTTTCCTAAGCCTCTCCGTAGGAACTACAATGACACTATTTTTATTCTGCGAACTTCAACTGGACGAAACGAAACAATCAGGAACCCCCAAATTGCTTAAAAACGAAGTTTGAGATATTTTCATATTTTTAGTTTTTATTATTCCTGCGCCGCCACTGACACGATTTTTGAAAACCATAGGCATTTTTCATCCTCACCACGGTAACAATACTATATCTAAGTTTAATTAAAATCAATTCCATAATTTCCATGTTGCTAAATGCAGAACGATCTAAAGCAATACTTATATGTATATTTGTATACATCAGAAAACTCTAAGTCCATTTGATTTCTTTAATAGCCAAGGCGATGTTCGGATGGACCTAAAAAACGTATATCATGCCACTAGCTATTATGAGTTTTACAGCCCCTCACCCCCTAACCACCCCAATTTTCCCCCACCCAAAAAAAAGTAAAAAATGATCAGGAATCCCTAAAACGCCTAAAAACGAAGTTTTAGGGATACATTTTTTGTTTTTTGCTAATTACTCTGCCGCCCCTGCACCGATCTTTAAAATTATTAAAGCATTACCTACTAGGACGTCACAGCATATAGGTACCCAAATTTCATCTCAATCTATGCAGCGGTTACTGAGATTAGGAGGCTAGAAAAACGCCAACAGATAGACAGACAGACCGACAGACCGACAGACCAACAGACAGACAGACAGACAGACAGACAGACAGACAGACAGACAGACAGACCGACGGAAATTAGTGACGTAGTTTTTTGTTATGTAGACATCATAAAATGCCCAAAAAGCGTATTATCTCAAAATCGAAAATTTGGTGTGAGACGTTAAAATGTGGATTGGCCGAGGTGGGCGCCAAGAATGGCCGGCAAGGTCTTCCAATCTGAATAGTTCAGATTCCTATTTGTGAGACCATGTTAAAACAATTGTGTATAAAACTCCCATTCACACCGTGGAAGAGTCAAAAGAGCGAATCAAACCCCAAAGACATTGGTCTATTGCTCATGAACTCATGAACTATGGGTCGGGTTTGTAGTGCTAGAGATTAGATCATTGATGTGGAGCCAATACCGATACCTGCGGAACCCCAGCATAGATATTATGAAAGGAAAAGCCGTCTACCACTATAGAGATTTTCCGATCTGAGAAAAAGTCTGCGAGCCAACGGACGGAAGCTTGTTTAGGAGAGCTGCGTGCCACACAGTTGACCGAATGCCTTTGAAATATCGAGAGCAATGACGTGAGCCTCGCCAAACGAATGGATGAGTTTGACCCACCCATATGTGACGTAAGCCAGGAGATCTCCAGTTGATCTTTGATGTCGGAATCCATATTGTCTGTCTTTGATTTAGTGATGGAGCTCTAGGTATTTAATGAGCTCTTGGTTGACGCATCTCTCCATCACTTTACTGATCACAGATAGCAATATTTTGGGAAGATGTCGGAATCGAAAGGCATCCGAAAGAAGAGAGTAAGTATGGGAGTGAGCTTCGATGCGCACTTGTGCACAATGAGAGTATGTGGATATAGCCAATATAACAAAGAGACATCGGTAATAGTGTATCGTTCAGCGAGCGATAATGATGGTTACAACTCAGTCGAAGTTTGCATCACGAGTCGTAGGTGAGTGCTGTAAAGCAACAAGTGAGTTAGGATACTGTGTAAGGCTTTCGCGGCCATCGTCCAATGAATTTGTGGTTCTTGGATTTTTAGGCCAGCGTTAAAGCTTGACGTTTCACCACCACGAGTGGATGGTATCTTCAGAAGCTATTTCACTTCGGCGACTTCCAAAATACTGACGGCTGGTGGATCTGCACCTGTATTTATACCTGCTAATGGTGACGTGGCCCAGCCAGGTAGCGTTGGTAGCCCCGCCCCTTCGCGATATAGTACTGTTTTCAGGTCCTTTAGGATGGGTACCCATGTCCGGTTGACTTCTTCTTTCCTATTGAAATTATTATGATGTTTTTGTATTTCGATGGCTTCTCTGTGAAGTCTGGCATAGTATGAAGACATTGCGGTGAGCACCTGAGTTTCTTCAAACTTGATCCTGTGACTTCCCTCCTTAATCGCATGTTCGGCTACCGCTGATTTGTCCGTATGGCCTAGCCGACACTAGCCTTATGTTCTGCAATTCTTGTGTTTATAGATAGCTTCGTTGTTCCTATGTATACACACCCACATGTGCATGGTATGCGATAAACCCCCGATGCTGTGAGTGGGTCTCTTTTATCCTTCACCGTTCTCAAATATTCCTGTATCTTTCTTGTGGGCTTGTAGATGGTCTTGACGTTTTTCTTTTATAACATTTTTTCCTATTCTGTCTGTTATTCCAGGCACATAGGGTAGAAAAGCTTTTGCTATCGGTTTAGGTTCTGGTTTTGCCCTATCTTTTCTCATTGTTCTTGTTATTTCATTTTCTGTGTAACCATTTGCCTTAAAAGAGCATCCTTTAGATGTTCCAGTTCGGTGTCCAGTTCTTCTGGTTCGCACACTTTTCTAGCCCGTTCTGTCAAAGTTCTAATAATTCCGTACTTTTGAGATGGGTGGTGGTTTGATTCTTTATGTAAGTACCGGTCAGTATGAGTTGGCTTTTTATATACCTTGTATCCTAATGTAACTCCTTTTCTTGTTATAAGAACATCTAGGAAGGCGAGTTTTTTGTTTTCTTCTACCTCCATGGTGAACTTGATGTTTTCATGCACGCTGTTCAGGTGTTCTAGAAATTCTTCTAGCTTTTCTCTTCCGTGATTCCAAATGACGAACGTTAGTACCATTACCGCGAGTTGAATACTATATTTCATCTACGACCAGAGCAGTTAATAGTACAATTTACATACATAATAATTATGTACTATTGACAGCATAACCTCACTTTGCAGTTTTATCTAGTTAGTATCTAGTATCTAGTAGGCGTTGTTCATAACCCACGAGTGGAGCATGAGTTATGAAAAATAATCAACTGACTTGTTCGCTGTATATCTTGATGATAGTAGATAAAGTTATGAATTATTTGCAAACGACTATAAGACCTGTGACGTTTTGTCGTTATGCATGAACCAAGATTATCATATTCGCCATGGTACTCGCCATATCTCAAGCTGTTTATATTCTTGATCGAAATAATAGGAGCTCAGTTGGAAAATATAACTAAAACTTTACGAAATACTAGGTCGATGAGTACTGATATTTCATTTGCGAAGCAGATTATATTCTTGGTTGAAGCATATTTGTTTAGAATGAGTATCGAAATCAAAAAAATTTCTTTCTTGGTTCAAATTACCATAACTTCCTAATCAAGTGAATTTTCTTAGAGCAAGAACAGATGTTCTTCTTTTCAAGAAATTGTTAAAATTCTTCAATTGAGAATTTCTTTTTACGTGTTATTGGTGCCAGATTTTTGTTTATACATACTTCAAATTGATGAGGTCGAATTGTCAGTAAAGAGTTTATCGTTTATGATTCTACGTACTTGGTTTTAATGAGTAGCGCGTAATAAACGTATCACTATCATACCTTTGTGCAGGTAGCCACAATTTTTTGCCGAAGAACTTCCAATGAAAGGGAACTTTGACAGGTTCGTCTTTCTAATTGGGTCATGCGGTGTCAAGTACGCAGAGAGAGGAAAAAGGGCGTGTGGTGTAGTGTGACTGTTTGTGCCCTAGATATGCGCTTTTGCTCTTTTTTCCTAATATCCAGAGCTGTATCAAGGGGTCATCTGGATAACCAAAAACTCGAAATGGGCTGTTATGAGGATTCAGATAAACCCAAGTAGCCTAAACCTAGCTAGAACCTGTATGTATTCTATCTAAAATAACCCTTAGAAAGGCTGGAAAGACATATTAAATAAAATCTACATACAAGGTGAGTTTTTAGTACCGGATTGGTCGATAACTCCACACCTGCAGAAGATAGCGAAAAAACTTATATAAAAGTTCAGAGAATATTTTTATTTATACAGGGTGATCCATAACTACGTGGTGATGCAAACGTATTTTTTAAATGTGACACCCTATATATTATTACATATTTGCATTCTACAAATAATTGCCGTTCTTAAAATATAAGGTATTGTAGCATTATATAGGTACTTCAAAAGTTATGGCCATTTTTCTATCCAAATCGCTGGGAAATGAATATATATTATAGTATATTGAAAATTAATTATCCAAAAATTATTTTTTTACATGGAAATAACCTTAAGTTTTAACACAGGCTGTAAAAGTAGTCGACGACACATATTCATATACAGGGTGAGGTAAGATGCAAAAAGTAAATGTTCTCTTTTTTTGAATGTAACGCCCCATATTTTTTATATCAAAAAATTTCTTTCAATATGCTCTTTCATATTTGTATAGCATTTCATACACTTACATTCATAAGTTTCTCAGATATTTCGATTTTCCTATTTGTGTCGTGAAATTTATTTATTTTGAGAAAGTGCTATCGAATTTTATTTGTATTTAACGAACAACTAAAATATAACCCTGAATTATCGAGATAATATAAAGTCAAGCATGCTGAGGAAACAATTTTATAGACGTGATGCATAATTATCAAACAGATCTATCAGGTAGGCTATGAAATGTTGACAGTTTTCATAACTTGCTTAATAAAGCTGTTAAAGAAAGACCTAGAGTCATAATACATTTTTTTAAGGTCCATCCCAACATTGCCCTGCATATTATAGAAACCAAGGACTTTTTCTGATGTATACATGCGAATATTGCTTCTGATCGTTCTGTATTGTGTAACGTAGAAACTAATGGATTGATTTTAATGAAATGTTTACACAGTATCATTACCGTGACGAGGATGGAAAGCGTTTATGGTTTTTAGAAATCGTATCAGTGACGGCGCACAAAAAAAACAAAAAATATAAAACCCCGTATATTAAAATTAGTAAGCTATATTATAATAGACCGCAGAGTACATAATTTTGTATAGGGAGCTGGCAACGCTAGTGTCAGTCAAAAGACTCCTTGATACATTATACAGTGTTGGGATAAAGTAAAGTAAGTAAAAGTATAAGCAAATATCTTTGAAACGGAAAGGGTGATATTGCTGAAAATTTGCAGGTAAATGTAGTGACGCATAATGCATCTGAAGACATTATGTTAGCTATTAATGTACTTTCGGTCTAATCGGAAGTACCGTCAACTTTTTTAATTTAAATGGGACACCCTGTATATTTTTGCAGATTTTAATACATCTTTTTTTCCGAATAAGTCCATGGTAGGTTTAGTATTTGTTTCTGTAAAAATGGGAAAGATAAAGCTTTTTTGTTTATTGAAACATTAATTTTATTTGATATGTTACAATAAGAAAATTTAAAATGATTTAACAAGGAATTATCTCAGACGTTCAAAATGCCTGCCGTTTACTTCCTGACAATATGCAAGTCTGTTGACAAATTGCTGAGTTACCTTGTCGAATCAATTCACGTCAGGATCAGGACGTCAGGAGGCAAATGGCCGGCATTTTAAACATATGAAGAAGCTTTATCTTTCCCGTTTTTAGAGAAACTGATACCCAAACCAATATGGACATATTCGGAAAAAAAGATCTATTAAAATCTGCAAAAATATACAGAGTGTCCCATTTAAATTAAAAAAGTTGACGGTACTTCCGGTTAAACAGGAAGTACATTAATAGCTAACATAATGTCTTCGGATGCACTATACGTCGCTACACTTGCGTGCAAATTTTCAGCACTATCATTCTTTCCATTCCAAAGTTATTTGCTTAGTTCCATACTTTATCCCAAACCTGTATAAGTTATATGATAACTTCAGCACTTTAGGTACTAAAAAAAGATTTTCTACTGCACTGAAAAAAATTGCGTCCAAGTGGTTTGACTCGAATTTGTAAGGCGCACAAAAAATTTAGAAAAGCATGTAGAGCCCATGCCTATTTTCAGTGCCTAAGGCCTCAGGATTGCACTTAATGTTGTTTTTTGATTTCAGGGCGACACCTGTTGTTGGATTTGCGACAAATGCGAAGAGTACGAGTATGTGTTCGATGAATTCACCTGCAAGGACTGTGGCCCAGGATATTGGCCTTTCGAAGACAAGCTATCCTGTTATGCTTTGGAGCTCCAATACATGAGATGGAACAGTCCATACGCGTTTGTTCCAGCCGCGTTTTCCTGCTTGGGAATTCTGGTGACCACCGCAGTAATCATCCTATTCATCAAACACAACGACACACCATTGGTCAGAGCATCTGGGAGAGAGTTGAGCTACATGCTGCTCTTTGGCATCCTACTTTGCTACTTGAACACCTTCGTGCTGCTAGCCAAGCCTACGACAGAGATATGCATCACTCAGCGTTTCGGAATAGGGGTTGGATTTTCGATCATCTATGGTGCTCTTCTGACCAAGACGAATAGAATATCGAGGATATTCGATTCTGCTTCGAAGTCTGCTCAAAGGCCTAGCTACATCAGCCCCAAGTCCCAAGTGATGATCACCTGTTCTCTCATAGCTGTTCAAGTGGTGCTCACGCTTGTTTGGATGATTGTAGAGCCTCCAGGCACCAGGTTCCATTATCCCACCAGAAATCAGGTAAAGATTGATCATCAGTAGCCGTAGTGGTAGTACTAGTAGTAGTAGCAAGTACAATTCAACGTATATAAAACTAAGGTGACAACACTTACAAAGATGTCTCACGTTGGCTTACCAACTGTGGAAATGGAGGGTCACCCCATAGTCGAGTCACCTTCCGACAAGCTTTTGGGGATCAACATCAACAATGACATGCCCTGGCATAACCACGTCGTCAGTGTTGCTAAAACGGCATCCCAGAAGCTTGGAGTTTGTTTCGCTGTAGGAAGCTGTATACACCAGAGCAACTACTGCTGCTCTACAAGGTCCAGATCCGACCATCGCTGGAGTATCGCTCGCATTTGTGGGGATACACTCCGAAGCAATCTCTAAAGCTTTTGGATACTATCCAGAAGGAAGCAATTAGATTAATCAATACGCCTAACGTCATAAAGAACCTCCACAGCCTGGATCATCGAAGAATGAATGAATTAATAAGGACCAGAGGCTATCCAGCATAGAATGTGACTGGTGCATCGGCAACACGATGGGCCCCTTTGCGCCTCTATCTGCGCTAGTTCCTAAGACCTGCCCTTTTAGCAAAGGCAAGTACATTCTTAAGTCCTATCCGTTTTATCTCTATTGGTTCCAAGGTTCTTGAGCCCAGCATAGTCTGCCTGTGATAACCCAGGGTTTCACAGCGACACAGGATGTGTGCCGAGGATTCTTCCTCTTCACCACACCACGTGCACGTTGGGTCGTTGACCACCCTCATCACGAACAAGTGACGTCTGAAGGTGTTGTGACCCGTTAATAGGCCTACTAGCAATCTCAAGCTACTCCTATCCAGAGAGAGACAAAATCGTCCTATTCTCTCTGCGGGCCCTGCTAATAGTTCCCGAGCCTGACGGAGATGACCACAGATCTTGTTCCATCTCCGAGAGCGTTGATTCTGGATCCACTCTCCAGTTGTTTTCCTAATCAAGTTTGCAGATAGTCCTAAGGCTGGTTCCGGGCCCACAAAACTGTTGCCGGATCCCATCCTAACCAGATGATCCGCCATGTCGATACCCTTTACCTCAGCGTGCCCAGGCACCCACATCAGTGATACCTTGTGTTTAGCTGAGATGCCATCAAGAGCCCTCCTGCACTCCAGGACCAGTCCCGACGTTATTTTCCAAGCACTCAATGCTTTGATGGCTGCCTGACTGTCAGAGCAGATAGTAATCCGCCTCCCAGACCCGTCAATTTCCCAAATACGATTTATACAAGCAAGTATCGCATAGACCTCAGCCTGGAATACTGTGGTGTACCCTCCAAGAGAATCTGCTAGAATCGTCGAATGTCCTTTGCCTGGATTCATAAAAGTCCAGCTACCCTGACTCCAGAGACGGAACCCAGCTTTTCTAGCTTCCCCTTGAATTACCAGATCCAAAGGAGGAAGATTCAATAGTGTTTCAATGGCACTCATCGAAGAAGGGTGGCATCCTATCCCTGTTTTACAGGTTCTAGCAGGGAAGATGTTTGAGTGAGCTCTCCCAGATAATAACACCAAAGGCCGTCCGAACGAGGAACACTAGAGAGGCTCTGCGAGCTCATTCTTACCAGGTCGAGGTCCCTACTCCCCAAACCAGTCTCCTCCACTATTTCTTCTTTTTGAGAATTTCGCCGCTGTTGAATAAGCTGCATGGGAATTTGTTTCCCGACGGCTACAACCTGCAGCGTTTCACACCTAACATACACCGACGCTTGTCCTCTCGCGGCGCTTCTACAGCATCATAGGCTTTCAACGATTGTGAAAGGCTGACCATTAAAGAAGCATAACACACAAAATGATACATTAAATGCTTTCTAGTCACAAAATGCATGACAGTGATCAGTTTTGTGTTGAATTTTTATAATTGAGGCAAAGTATTCCATTCTGTTCCATTAGATCCGGAGGGATCATCGGATTTTTGCGTATAGTAATAATAATATCTATACCAGGATATATCAGCATACAACGAGATAGGTGCTGTTTTTTTTATTTTTTTTATTATAGAGAGTTTAGAAAATCGGCTTAATCGTAAAGACAGAAAACACTCGCGTACCCTGCCCGACATTGAACCAGCTCAAGTCCTCTAATCACGCAAACGCGTCCATCTGACATGCCACCACGGCCCTGTCTGCTAAAACCCGTTCCCTCTTTCTTACCTCTGATGCTATTTCTCCATCTGCACCAGGCATCATCGCGAACGATATTCATCACAGTGCAAGATGAGGTCAAATTTCAAGCAGAGGTCAAATTTCAACATCGAGATGTAAAAAGCATCCTCCAAAAACTGAACACCAATAAAGCCACTGGTCCCGACCAAATTCCAGCCATTGTCCTTAAACGCTGTGCCGCTGAGCTTGCACCTATTCTTTGCAAGCTCTTCAAACTTTCGTATCAACGAGGCGTGTTTCCCGCTTCGTGGAAGATTGGCTGCGTACAACCCATCCCTAAGAAAGGCAAAAAAACTGATCCCACCAATTACAGACCTGTGGGTCTTCTCAGCATCATGTCTAAGGTTATGGAGTCTGTCATTAACACACAGCTCCTGAAATACCTGGACAACAATAACATCATAAATGATCGCCAGTATCGCTTTCGTAAGCACAGGTCTACAGGTGACCTCCTTGCCTACGTCACTCACTTGTGGAACAGAGCAATAAAAAATCATGGCGAGTCCCATATTGTTGCACTTGACACATCGAAAGCTTTCGACAGAGTGTGGCATGAGGGACTTCTGGTCAAGCTTGCTGCTTATGGACCACCATCTGGCCTGCGCCAGTGGCTGAATAGTACGTAGAATAGAACGACCGATCTCTGTTTGTTGTAGTCAAGGGGTGTTCATCAGACGTATTTTCAATAAACGCCGGTGTTCCTCAGTGACCTGTCCTATCCCCTACACTGTTTCTGCTGTGCATCAGCAAGCTGCTGGAAATAACATCCAATCCAATCTACAGCTTCGCAAATGACAGTACATTAGTGTCGTGCATGGAACCAGGCAAGCCACTATCATCCCAGGAGACGGTACGTCAGCGACAGCAGCATGCCTCACAGATCAACGCTGATATCAAAACAATTGTCGAGTGGGGATTAGCAAATAAAGTACAGTTCAACGTACAAAAACTCAGGCAACAACACTTTCAAAGAAGTCTCACGATGGCTTACCAACGGTGGAAATGGAGGGTCACCCCATAGTCGAATCACCTTCTGTCAAGCTTCTGGGAATCAACATCAACAATAACATGTCCTGGCACGACCACGTCGTCAGTATTGCTAAAACGGCGTCCCAGAAGCTTGGAGTTTTGTTCCGCTGTAGGAAGTTGTATACACCAGAGCAACTGCTGCTGCTCTACAAGGCACAGATTCGACCATCGCTGGAGTATTGCTCCCATGTGTGGGGATGCGCTCCGAAGCACTCTCTAAAGCTTCTGGACACTATCCAGAAAAGAGCGATTAGACTAATCGATACGCCTAACCTCACAAAGGACCTCCACAGCCTGGAACATCGAAGGAGGGTGGCTGACATATGCCTGTTTTACAGATTCTATCACGGAAGATGTTCGAGTGAGCTCTCTCAGATAATAACACCACAGGCCGTCCGAACCAGGAACACTAGAGAAGCTCTGCGAGTTCATCCTTACCAGGTCGAGGTCCTTACTCCCCAAACCAGTCTCCTCCAGCATTCCTTCTTTTGGAGAACTTTGACGCTGTGGAATCAGCTGCCGGGGAATTTGTTTCCCGACGGTTACAACCTGTAGCGTTTCAAATCTAACATGAATCGATACTTATCCTCTCGCAGCGCTTTTACAGCGCCATAGGCTTTCAGCCTATGCGGGAGGCCGACTATGAAAAAAAAAATATCCGACATGCCACCACGGCCTGCCTGCTAAAACCCGTTCCCTCTTTCTTACCTCTGATGCTATTTCTCCATCTGCACCAGGCATCATCGCGAACGATATTCTTCACAGTGCAAGATGAGGTAATGGTTAAGAATCCATTCAGGAATAACTTCTAATCTTCATTTACCCTTGAAGCCGTTCCTCTTTCTCCTTTGCCTTCTTTGTATTTTGTTGACCATCCCATATATGATGACATAAGCGTAACTATAGTCTCTGGGGTTAGCTCACCCTCCAGTTTTTGATTGGCCCTGATCTGTCTTCCGCCTCGCAGTGCAGGCATCTTTCGTCCATCACTCGTCCTCTCCTTTTCCTATACACTCGAAAAGACCCATGCCCAGACTGTCTCTGCGTTGGGAAATAGGACGTCTGTCGATAACTGCATTCAGCCCATTCTTTTATCAACGGTACTAGTCGCTTCGTCCACTACGCGATATCGGTGGTCTCGTTCCATATGCTTTGCTACTTACTTGCTCTCAGCCTTTTAGCCTCAGCGCGGCATATCGCATTGCCTGCTTGACCGTGGCAAATCAGTGCCCTCTCTTTAGCCAGCAATACAATGGTCATCATCATCATAGTCATAATGTCTTACCAGACATTTTGTGAAGTCGTAAAATGCATTAAGTCAGAGCTAGAGTATTGCCGACACGAATACTATCAATAGTTTTTAGAACTGTAGCTCGCCATCGTTCGCGATTTACTGTCAGTTCAGTGGCGCTCTTGATACTCATATCTAGCAACTGTTACGTCGTATCCACCCAGCGTGTAGGGGAACGGCCACGGCGCCGCCCACTCGGGGCGTGACCCTGAACTCCAAGTTTCTCCATATTATCACTTCTGTGAATATGTCCGAAGAATGTAAGCATTCTCATCGACACAATGGAGGATAGTCTCTTTGGATTACCGAGCTCATCCAGTATGGAAAAATTAGTTCGATGGGCGGTATAAGGAATTCTCAGCATTCTCCTCCACGTCCACATTTCAAAAGCATCTATGCGAGCTCGATCTGCCTTTTTAACAGTCCAAGTTTCCGAGGCATTCAAAAATATGGAGAACACAAGAGACTGAACCAGTGACATTTTGGTAGCTTTAGTGATGTTATGGTCACGCCATATTTTAGTAAGCTTTGTCATGGCCACCCGCGCCTGTTGAATGCGCCGTCGAATCTCATTCTCACAGCTACCTGAATTGTCGATCAAAGAACCGAGGTACACAAAACTTTGAACTACCTCACAACGGCCTATTGACTTTATTTGTCGATGATTGTCATGCTCTCTATCTACGATAATAACCTTGGTCTTGTTGTAGTTAATACCAAGACCATATGCTGCACTGTGTTGTTCTAAAACGTTCAATAAAGCTACTAGTTCTTCCTGAGAAGCAGCAGTAAGGGTTGTATCGTCAGCAAATCTTAAGTTAGATATTTTGCTTCCGCCCGTAGTTATACCGCCATTCCAGTTGTCCAATACCTGTCTCATCACAAATTCAGAGTAAATGGTAAATAACATCGGAGATAATACGCATCCCTGACGAACTCCTTTTCAGGTTGCTGTTTGACCAGACAGGTTACCACCAATTCTTACACGAGCTGAGCTAGACTCATAGAGTTGCTGTATGAGAAATACTAAGTGGTCAGGGACTCCCATGGAGATAGGGATTTCCCACAGTTTAGGCCACTTTACGTTATCAAACGCCTTAGAATAGTCCACAAAGCAGATAAAAACGGGAAAATAATGCCCTCTGGCTTTTTCAATAATCTGTCTTAAGTTTAAGATCTGTTCTCGCGTACCGCGTCCTTTTACGAAACCTGCCTGCGCCTGAGAAGTTTGCCAGCCAATAAAACCCTCCAAACGAGACTGTAAAATATATAGTAGAACCTTGCTTGAATGAGAGATTAACGAAAGTAGGCGATAATTGTCTGGATTTGTTGGAGATCCTTTTTTATGAAGTGGATGGATATAATGGTGGTATTGCCGTTATTAGCTGCAAAGTTCTTGTAGATACCGTGCGATAAGTACTGGCCACCCTTAGCATAGACTTTCTCTGCAAGCTGTCCAGGACGTTCTGGTACTTTTTGTGACCTTACGCCACACAGGCGCTCTGTGACGACCGACTGTACAACCTGGCACAGTAGTGCCCTTTTGTTGCTGCTGGGTCCTTCTACATTTGGCATCAGACGTGATAGTATTGTTCCATGGGCCGCGCATGATAATTGCCTCTGTTTTCTCAAGAGCCAACTCAAGCTTATGATCTACCTGTCAGTCTTAGACAGCGATACTTTTGCTTTATGGACCAGCTCTGTCTCTTCGTTTGCCACAATAATAAGTGACAAGTCATTGAAGAGAGGTACTGTAACTTCTTTCAATGGTTCATTTCTGTAACACACAAACTGAGACATGAAATCCTCATTTTTAATGTATTTCCCTCATTATGACTGTTTTTCATGGATTTTGGTCAATAATTTCACCACGATGTTTCGGTTTTGCTATACTTAATATATAATATTTAATAATAGTAAAAAAATATTAATTGTAGAAGGTAGAAGTATAATGTACATATAAAATTAGAAATATGAATTTATTGAGCATATCTTGATAGAATGAAATGGTTTGAAATTGCTGAAGTACAGGTATGTTCAGCTATTTTAATATTGTATGGCTTAAGGCAATTCCGAATTTAATTATTTATTGTGGGAATATATGGTAGGCTAATATATACTTCGTTATTTGATTTGCTATTTTGGCGATTATTATTATAATAAAAAGTATTGACTCTGTTTCTGATTATCGGATTGAAAAGCTTTGCTAGATAGTTATTGTCAATAAGCGTCCTTCTTACTTTATTAATATCAATTGGCAAAACAGAGTCAGTGAACTGAATGGATCTCTCAATAAGTCCTGTTACAACACTTTTCTTATATTTATTTGGAACAAACAAGTTATAATTGGCATATCTCTCAGACCATACTTCTTTTGTATACTAACTTGTACTAATATTGTCTGAGTTATAATTTTTTTTATGGTCGACCTCCCGCAAAGGATAAGTGTCGGTTCACGTTAGATTTGAAACGCTGCAGGTTGTAGCCGTCGGGAAACAAATTCCCTGGCAGCTGATTCCACAGCGTCGAAGTTCTCCAAAAGAAGGAATGCTGGACGAGGCTGGTTCGGGGAGTAAGGACCTCGACTTGATAAGGATGAGCTCGCAGAGCTTTTCTAGTGTTCCTCGTTCGGACGGCCTGTGGTGTTATTATCAGGGAGAGCTCACTCGAACATCTTCCGTGATAGAATCTGTAAAACAGGGATAGGTCAGCCACCCTCCTTCGATGTTCCAGGCTGTGGAGGTCCTTTGTGAGGTTAGGCGTATCGATTAATCTAATTGCTCTTTTTTGGATAGTGTCCAGAAGCTTTAGATAGTGTTTGGAAGCGCATCCCCACACATGGGAGCAATACTCCAACGATGGTCGGATCTGTGCCTTGTAGAGCAGCAGCAGTTGCTCTGGTGTATAGAACTTCCTACAGCGGAACAAAACTTCAAGCTTCTGGGATGCCGTTTTAGCAATACTGACGACGTGGTCGTGCCAGGACATGTTATTGTTGATGTTGATTCCCAAGAGCTTGACGGAAGGTGATTCGATTATGGGGTGACCCTCCATTTCCACGGTTAGTAAGCCATCATGAGACTTCTTTGTAAGTGTTGTTGCCTGAGTTTTTTGTACGTTGAACTACTTTATTTGCTAATTTGCTAATCTCCACTCGACAATTGTTTTGATATCTGCGTTGATCTGTGAGGCTGCTGTCGCCGACGTACCGTCTCCTAGGATGATAGTGGCTTGCCTGGTTCTATGCACGACACTAATGTACTGTCATCTGCGAAGTTGTAGATTGGATTGGACGTTATATCCAGCAGCTGGTTGATGTACAGCAGAGGCAGTGTAGGGGATAGGACAGATCCCTGAACAACACCGGCGTTTATTGAAAATACGTCTGATGAACAGCCCTCGACTATAACAAACAAAGATCTGTCGTTCAAAAAGCTATTCAGCCACTGGCGCAGGCCAGGTGGTAGTCCATAAGCAGCAAGCTTGACCAGAAGTCCGTCATGCCACACTCTGTCGAAGGCTTTCGATATGTCAAGTGCAACAACACGGGATTCGCCATGATTGTCTATTGGAAATGGAATGGAAATGTTAAGAAAATTAATAAATTTATTTTTATCCTCTTCTATTGTAACTTGCAATCTAGGATAATAACTATTAAATTTATTTAAAATAAGTTCTGTATTATTTTTTTGTGTACATATACGTATACATCTACATATAACTTATGGAAAATAAGTTTTTTCCATTCAGTGAATGTAGAAGTCTTTGTTCCAAATTTTCTATGAGCAAGTTGCAACGGTTATGGGAGACCCCATTTACTATAGTAAAGATTTGTGAGTATAGCAATGGTAAAGGTAGCCCAAGACCGCAGAATGCCTAAATTGGTGAACCTGATTTTTTTTATAAATGTGCATTTATTCATGACCACATTGTACCTAGAGGATATAGAGTAACTGAGAAGAAATATTGTAATATACTTCGAGCAAAAGTGAAGCAAAAACAGTCGCATGATCAGATCTCGAAAGTTTTGCAATTGTATGTCTCATATTGTCATGTAAATGTCGTCTTGTGGCTTGACTCGGTAACTTCCATATTGTATTCCCGGTAGTGAAAAATATCGAGATTTCATTACAATGAAGTTATCCTTTCAAAAAACCTTGCCCTAATTCGAGAAATCTCAAAGAACTTTTGAAGTTCCACTAACGCATTACTCTCGTTCCGTCCAACCTCAATTTGGCGTACTCAAAAAATAAAATATAAGTTACCAACACTAGTTGCATCCTCAGAAGTTTTTACCTGTACGGCGATTCCCGAAAAAAGAACTCTTAAGAGGTATCAAGGTAATTTTTCAAGGTGTTGGACAGTCATTGTAAATGCAAATAAAACTTAAAATTACCCATTCTCATTCTATACCCCAATTTTACCCCCTGCCGGAAAAAAATGGAAAATTTTGAAATACTCCAAAAATGCCTAAAAAGTTTGAGTTTTGAGTTGTTTTGTTTTTCACTACCCACATCGATAGGTAAAGTGAATATTGTGAATTTTTTATTTTGAGATAATACGCTTTTTGGGCGTTTTATGATATCTACATAATGAAAATTTACGCAATTCATTTCCGTTGGTATGTGTTGTTGGCATGCTCCTAATATCGTAAGCTCAGTAACCGCTACATGGATTGTGATGAAATTTGGGCAGCGATATGTTGTGGTGACGTAGTAGGTAATGTTCCGATAATTTTGGAAATCGTTGTACGGGAGTGGAGTAATTAGCAAAAAACGAAAAATTTCAAATATTCCTCAAACTCGTTTTTAGGCGTTTTAGGGGTTCCTGATCATTTTCTACTTTTTTTGGGTGGGGGTGAATTTGGGGTGGCTGGAGGGTGGGGGGTTGTAAAACTGAAAAATTCGTTGTATTCATAATGGGCTTTCCAGTGACCTGTGAATGAAAGACCTAGCGGCATAATACACTTTTTTAGGTCCATCCGAACACTGCCTTGCTTATAATAGAAACCAAGGGACTTAGAATTTGTGATGTATATGTTAGGAGCAAGCACCGATTTCGGCCAATGGACGGAAAATATGGTCAAAACGCGTTTTGGCTGCTACCGTTTTGCCAATGTCCGAATTATCGCTTTCCGGCTGTTCAATGTAGCCCAACGCGTTTTGGGTCAACTACGATTGCCAGAACACGTTCTATATTCTACCACGAATAAATAAATCTCAATTATTTGCCGTGTTGTGTTACAATATTTCCTCTGAGCTTAGAATCCATAACTAAAATGAATGAAAGCACTTGTAGATCTTAGGTACGTGAAAAAAAACTGAAAGAAACATACCTCACAATCTCTTATGTCCAGCTCCCACATGAGCGGAACGAATAATGTCAAATAACTCGTGGGTCATGCAAAAATAACGCAGTTCGGCTGTTTCGTCTGTCCTTCTTTCAATTAGCTCTTCGATATAGCCAATTTTTAAAATATCATACCTTTTCAATCATTGTCTCTGTTTCGAAGATATTGTATCACCGTTACTTTTACAAGCTTTTGCCGCCTTTACCTGTGAGTGTTTGGTCGTATCTTTCTCTTGTACAAATATTACTACGATCATTGCTACCACTTATGACTTTTTGCAGTTCGTCATTAAAACATAACCTTACGTCTTCCATGACACTCTCTAGCTACTGTCTAACCCGCACGAAGACCAAATACTAAATGAATACACTAGCTCCAGAGGTATCGTTTACAAGCTGAGACACTCACAAAATCCACCACGCGTTATGGCAATCGCAGTAGAACAGGACGCGTTTTGGCAATCGTAGTTGAGCCAAAACACGTTCTGGGCTACATTGAACAGCCGAAAAGCGATAATTCGGACATTGGCAAAACGGTAGCAGCCAAAACGCGTTTTGACCATATTTTCCGTCCATTGGCCGAAATCGGTGTTTGCTCCTAACATATACATACGAGTATTGCTTTAGATCGTTCTGAATTTAGTAACATGGAAATTATGGAATTAATTTTAATGAAATTTAGACACAGTATTATTACCGCGGCAAGGATGAAAAATGCGTTGGCTTTCAAAAATCGTGTCAGTGGTGGCGCAGCAATAATAAAAAAACTAAAAATATAAAAATAGCTCAAACTTCGTTTTTAAGCAATTTGTGGGTTCTTGATTGTTTCGTTTTGTCCAGTTGAAGCTGGATTGTGTCGTTTTAGTTCCTACGGAGAGATTTAGGAAACTATTTACTAGTTTTTGTGTTGGATGTTTTTTGAGGACAGGCGGGTGATGATTTGGTTGCAACTGTTATGTGTGGCAAGTACTGAGTCAATCAACTTGACTCCATTTTTTTTTGTAATAGTTGAAATGAGCGCATGGCATGAGATCTCGCATAGGCTGATCGAGAAACCCCGGAACACTTTTCATTACCCTTTAAAGATTAATACTGATAATATAATCTGTTTTTTAAATACCCAAAATTCGGCCAAGAAACTATTTATGGGAGTTTTTGTGTTGGATGTTTTTTGTGGGAGGGCGGGTACAGATTAAGTTGCAAGGATATCTTCATACAATGGAAAAATAGTAAAATGGTATCAACATAATGTGTGGGAAGTACTGAGTCAATGAACTTTACTCCATTTTGCTGCTAATTGCTTCATCACCGATGGATATACCAGCCTATACTCCTCTCCATAGCTTATCGCATCTCATTTTTTTTTCAAAATCGGTGCAGCCAATACTGAAATTCCGCAAGGAAAAAATGCTGACAATCAGAGCGACGAGAATAAGTAAAGTAAAAAATATGTATTTACTCCACACATTGATTATCACTGGCTGGCTTATCAGCTTGAACACTCATAGCCTCAAATCTTAATAGCTGTCTGTTCGTGATTTTGCACATCTATATCTATGTTATAATAATAATGCCAGTTGTGCATTTTTTTAATCGTAATAGTGGTATGGTGCAATACTAGGAGGTATTACAAAATCACGATATCGGTGGTATAATGTAACAATGAGATATTTATTCAAAAATCTTCAACAAATATCCTCCAAAGTACTCTCTTTTACTTTCCACACCGATAGGTGAGGAGAGTATTGTGATCGCGAAATTTTTCGATTTTGAGGTAATACGCTTTTTGGGCGTTTTATGATGTCTACATAACGAAAATCCACGTGACTCATTCCCGTCGGTCTGTCTGTGTGTCTGTCTGTTGGCGTTTTTCTAACGTCGTAATCTCAGTAACCGCTGCATGGATTGTGATGAAATTTGGGCAGCGATATGCTGTGGGGTCATAGTAGGTAATGTTCTTATAATTTTGAAAATCGGTGCAGGGGCGGCGGAGTATTAAACATTCCTCAAACTTCGTTTTTAGGTGTTTTAGTACGTTTAGTGTACTCATAATAGGCTATCCATTGATCTGTAAAATAAAGACCTAGCGGCATAATACCCTTTTTTAGGCCCATCCGAACGTTGACTTGTCTATTCCAGAAACCAAGGGAGTTAGAATTTTCTGATAAATACATAGGAATATTGCTTTAGATCGTTCTGTATTGAGTAACGTAAAAGTTATGGAATGGATCTTAATGAAACTTTGTCACAGTATTACTACCGCGGCGAGGATGGAAAACGCGTATGTTTTGGAAAAATCGCGTCAGTGGCGGCTCAGCAGTTATAAAAAAATTAAAAAAATAAAAAAGCCTCAAACTTCCTGATTATTTTCTACTTTTTTTGAGTAGGGGTGAATTTGGGGTGGTTGGGGAGGGGGGGGTTGGAAAACTGCAAAATTTGTTGTATTCATAATGGGCTGTCCATTATTTATAGTATCGTTTTGAGGAATGATAGACGATGATGTATTGTTATTATTATTTACAACATATCGATTTATTTTCCGCTGCAAATTTGAAAATAGATATTAATAGCCCATCAGGCAACAAAATATTTCTATAACGAATCCAGGGCTGAACTTTGATCATTCAGTGAATGCTTTCAGTCCTTTTTGCAGCACATACGAATTGCATTTTGTTATATTACTTGTTTTTTCTTTGTGCTGTGAATAAAAATTATTATTATTATTCTGCATTTCTTATTTTTTCTCGCATGGTTGCGGTAGTAACAAGTATTGACGGGCTGTGCCAAGTCAATACCTGACCTATTATTATTTATTATTATTATTATTGACCTGTGAATGAAGAACCTAGCGACATGATACACTTTTTTAGGTCCATTTGAACATTTCCTTGTGTATTACAGAAACCAAGGGACTTACAGTTTTGTGATGTATACATATATGAGTATTGCTTAATTTCGTTCTATGTATATTGCGTAAAGCAAAAATTATTAAATTGATTTTAATGAAATTTCGACAAAGAATTGACTATCGCGGCGAGAGTGGAAAACGCGCCAGTGTCTGAAAAATCGTGTCAGTGGCGGCGCAACAATAATTAAAAAACTGAAAATATGAAAACAGCTCATACTTCGCGTTTAGACGGTTTATAGGCTCCTGATCGTTTTGCATCGTTCAGTTGAAGCATGCAGAATGAAATCTGTGGCATCCTAGTTTCTAAGGAGGGAGACGCAAGAAACTATTTACGAAAGTTTTGTGTTGTACCATACGTTTTTTTGCGGGAGGGTGGGCGATGATTTGGTTGTAAGGGGATTTCAGACTATAGCTTCAGGTAACGAGAAAACAATAAAATTAAACCATTATGTGTGGGAAGCACTAAGTCAATTAACTTGACTCAATTTTTTTGTTCAATACACCTTTCCCATCGCTCAATCTACTTGTTACAAACTTCTGAGAAACGACTTTTAGATAGTCTGTTTGGTATATGCGACATAGCGTTGTTAAGTTCTGAATCTACCTAGAATTTTTTACTTCCCACACCGGTAGGTAAGGGGAGTATTGTGATCGCGAAAATTTTCGATTTTGAGATAATACGCTTTTTTGGCGTTTTATGATGTCTACATAATGAAAATCCACGTCACTCATTTCCGTCTGTCGGTCTGTCTGCCTGTTGGCGTCATCCTAGCCTCGTAATCTGAGTAACCGCTGCATGGATTGTGATGAAATTTGAATAGCGTTATGCTGTGGGGTCGTAGTAGGTAATGCTTCTTTAATTTTTGAAATCGGTGCATGGTCAGCGGAGTAATTAGCAAAAAACAAAGAAATTCCGATCTTCCTTCCTGATCATTCTCTACTTTTTTTGGGGGGGCGGTGAAATTTGGGGTGGCTGGGAAGTGGGTGGTTGTAAAACTGAAAAATTTGTTATATTCACCATAGAATGTCTAGTGACCTGCAAAATAAAGACCTAGCAGCATAATACACCTTTTTAGATCCGTCCAAACATTGCCTTGCCTATTATAGAAACCAATCGACTTAGAATTATTTTCTGATGGATACATACGTTTATTGCTTCTGATCGTTCTGTATCGTGTGGCGTGAAAACTATTAGTTTGATTTTAAGAAACTTTCACCCAGTATTACTACCATGCCGAGGGTGAAAAACCTTTATGGTTTTTAGAAATCGTGGCAGTGGCGGCAAAATATGAAAGCTAGACGTTCCAGGGGTTCCTGATCATTTTCTACTATTTTTTAGGTGAGGTGAAGTTGTATGATTGGGGGGGTGAGGGACCGTAAAACTGAAAAACTGTTGTATTCATAATAGGCTGTCCATTGAACTGTGAAAGAAGGACCTAGGGACATAATTTACTTGTTTAGGCTCATCCGAACATTTCGGGAAATTGACAGGTCTAGGAGGCGGATTACTATCTGCTCTGATAGTCAGGCAGCCATCAAAGCACTGAGTGCTTGGAAAATAACGTCGGGACTGGTCCTGGAGTGCAGGAGGGCTCTTGACGACATCTCAGCTAAACACAAGGTATCACTGATGTGAGTACCTGGGCACTCTGGGGTAAAGGGTCACGAAATGGCGGTTCATCTGGCTAGGATGGGATCCGGCAACAGTTTTGTGGGCCCGGAACCAGCCTTAGGACTATCTGCAAACTTGATTAGGAAAACAACTGGAGAGTGGATCCAGAATCAACACTCTCTGAGATGGAACAACATCTCTGGTCATCGCCCTCAGTCTCGGGAACTATTAGCAGGGCCTGCAGAGAGAATAGGACGATTTTGTCTATCTCTAGTTAGGAGTAACTTGAGATTGCTAGTAGGCCTATTAACGGGTCACAACACCTTCAGGCGTCACTTGTTTGTGATGAGGGTGGTCAACGACCCAACGTGCACGTCGTGTAGTGAAGAGGAAGAATCCTCGGCACACATCTTGTGCCGCTGTGAAACCCTGGGTTATCACAGGCAGACTATGCTGGGCTCAAGAACCTTGGAACCAATAGAGATAAAACGGATAGAACCTAAGACTATGTACTTGCCTTTGCCAAACGGGCAGGTCTTAGGAACTAGCGCGGATAGAGGCGCAAAAAGGCTTATCGTGTGGCCTATGTACCAGCCACATTCCGTGCTGGATAGCCTCTGGTCCTTATTCAATCATCATCCGAACATTACCTGCCTATCACACAAACCAATGGACTAATCTAATGTCAACATATGCGAGTATTGCTTTCTGTAGATCGTTCTGTATTGTGTAACGGCGAAATCGTTGAATTGGTTTTATTGAAATTTCGATACAGTATTATTACCGTAGCGAGGGTGAAAAACGCGTAGGTATGGCTTTCAGAAATCGTGTCAGTGACGACACAGCAATAATAAGACAACGAAAAATATAAAAACATTCCAAACTTTGTTTTTATGCATTTTAGGGGGTACCTTGTTTGGGTGTGAGTGAATTTGGCGTGGTTGGGGGTGGGGGGTTGTAAGACTGCAAAAAAAAATGTACTCATAATTCCATTGACCTGTGAGAGACCTAGGGGCATAATTTACTTTTTTAGGTCCATCCGAGCATTGCCTTGACTATTACAGAAACCAAGGGACTCAGAATTTTCTGATCTTTACATATAATTATTGTTTTTGATCGTTCTATACCTGAAATTCATCTTTATGAAATTCTGACACAGTAATATTACCGTGGCGAGGATGGATATCTTCAAATTCTGAAATGATCGATCAATGTTTGGATAAATTGGATTCTGGGCAAGAAAAAAGAAAAATATAAAACTCAACGAAACTTCATTTTAGGAGTTTTAGGCCTGATCATTTAATTTTTTGGGTGTTTTTCCAAATTTGTACCTATTCAAATTGAGTTAATAAGGAAAGAGAAGGTCGGAGGAATTTAAAAAAATGAAGTCAAGTTGATTGACTCAGTACTTCCCACACATTACGCTCATACCAGTTAATAATTTTCCCATAGCATGAAGCTATAGTCCCTTGTAACCAAATAATCGCCAGCCCCCCCCCCCCCCCCAAAATTGTCTTATGCCGCTAGGTCTTTCCTTCACAGGTCAATGGACAGCATATTATCGATACTACAAACTTCTCAGTTTTACAACCCCCCACCCCCCAACCACCTCACTTTCACCCCCACCCAAAAAACTGGTAAGGAATGACCAGGAACCCCTAAAACATCTAAAGACCGAATTTGAGTTGTTTTCATGCTTTTCGTTCTTTGATTATTGCTACGCTGCCACTGACACGATTTTTTACAAACATACGCGTTTTCCATTCTCACCACGGTAACAATATACTGTGTCAAAAATTTCATTAGAATCAATTAGTAATGTCGACGTTACAAAATACAAAACGATTTAAACCAATGAAATTCTCGTATGTATACAGAAAATTCTAAGTCCCTTAGTTTCCCTTAGTTTCCGTAATAGGCTATGCAATGTTCGGGTGGACCTAAAAAGATGATTTATGTCGCTAGATCTTTCTTCACAGGTTAGTGGACAGCCTATTAGTAGTAGTACAAGAAATTTTTTAATTTTTCAACCCCCAACCCTCCAACCACCTCAATTTCATCCCCACCCAAAAAAACGCACAAAATGATCAGGCACCTCTAAAACGCTTAAAAACGAAGTTTGAGCTGTTTTTATATTTTTAGTTTTTTATCATTTCTGCGCCGCCACTGGCACGATTTATAAAAACCATACGCGCTTTCCATCTTCACCACGGTAGTAATACTGTGTCAAAATTTCATTAAAATCCGTTCAACAGTTTCCTCGTTAGGCAATATAGAACGATCTAAAGCAATACTCACGTATATGTTTATATCAGAAAAAATTCTAAGTCCTTTGCTTTCTGTAATAGGCAAGGCAATGTTCGGATGGACCTAAAAAAGTTATTTATGTCGCCAGTTCTTTCTTCACATGTCAGTGGACAGTCTATTATGAAAGCAATAAATTTTTCAATTTTACAACCCCCCACCCCCCAACCACCCAAATTTCAGCCCCAACCAAAAAAAAGTAGAAAATGATCAGGGACCCCTAAAACGCTTAAAAACGAAGTTTCAGCAATATTTATTTTTTTTTGTTTTTTGCTAATTACTCCGCCGCCTATGCACCGATTTTCAAAATTTTAGGAACATTACCTACTACGACCCCCCAGCATACCGCTGCCCCGACCGACGGAAATGAGTGACGTGGATTTTCACATGTACACATCATAAAACGCCCAAAAAGCGTATTATCTCAAAATCGAAATTTTTCGCGATCACAATACTCCCCTCACCTATCGGTGTGGGAAGTAAAAGATAGTAGTGGTCAAATTGACGTAGGGGTAGGAACTGCTACTAACGTGATTGTAATGAAATTTTGACAACGTTAACCACAGTGACAGAGATAGAAAAATAGAAAAATACTTATAGTTCTTAGCAAAGTTATAGTAATTAGCAAAAAACAACAATAACAGAACCCCTCGAAGCTTCGGCTTTTAGGAGCTTTAGGAATTCCTGGTTTCTGCTTTAAGCAGGCCAATTTGAGGTGGTAATAAATGGAGGGACTGGTGGAAAAAAAATTGAGAATGATCAAATTGGTGTGGGAACTACGACTAACTTTATTGTAATGAAATTTTGACACCAGAAAAGTGGATTGTTTTTTTAGGAGATAAACCGGTTCTTGGGCTGTTCGGCCGGCGCCAATACGCTTCACTTCTTGTCGTTTCACCAACAGGATTGGATGGCAGAAGCTGTTACCAGTTCAGCTACTTGTAAGAAAATATCTGAGATTTCAACCACTTGCGCTGGCGAAACGCCGAGCTGTATTGACAACGACCGAATAGCCCAAGAACCAGCATACTATCGGTTCTTGATAATTTTATTCTAAGGTTTCAAATATTTTTGTGCTCAAACTGGGATGAAGTGTTTTGAAAAACTAATTTGATTGTAATGATATTTTGGTATCTTTTTAGTACGGAAAATATAAGAAGGTTATTGAGTCAAGCGACTTGATGCCTTATTTGACCATATGAAACATACAACTAGAGAACTTTCGAGATCACGACAATATGACGGATCAAATATGGCGGCAGGGATTTTGTAAAATCTATGGATTTATGCCTAATTTTTTATATATTGGGGCCAATGATGAAAAATTTTGGTATTACACTTTTTAGAACTTTCCAAGTAGAGGCGTTTTCTAATCCACCACTTGAGAAAACGTCCATCTCAACTCTCTGAAAATGATCTTTACTTTCGAAATAAATATTTCGCAGTACTACCCTCGGATGTCATTTTGGAGTGTTAAATAAATCTTTATATGCACAGGCATTCACAGAAATTTCGTGGAGCTGATATTTAACTTATAAAGAACTGCAAAATGTAATTTTCCTTGAAAATAACCCCAGATAAATTGCTGAAATGAAGGGTCGTTCTACCCAATTTCCGAAATGAATTTTAGGCTCGAAATCACTTCAAAAAAATGCACAGGCGTCTAGATATAATCAAACCTATCAACCCATAATTAAAAACAATCCTAGCGCCGTTAAAAAATTAAATAAAAAAATTAACAAAAATAAAAATACATAAAATAATAAAAAAAGTATTCGAATCGATCCAAAATAATTGTAAAATGACTTACGACTTTTACTGCAACCTGGGGTAGCACTCACTGGTAGACCGACACGAGTCACCAATGGAGCTGCATCCACTGGGACAGAACTGCGAATGTGACGCGCAACAGTTATTCTATTGGATATATGTGACAGTTTATGCAAAGGTGGGTGCATGTGACACGTTGCCATATGTTGTCCATAATGCGTGGAACAGTGTTTAGTTTGGCGTCAGATTTGAATTTTACTTCCCACACCGATAGGTGAGGGGAGTATTGCGATCGCGAAAATTTTCGATTTTGAGATAATACGCTTTTTGGGCGTTTTATGATGTGTACATAACGAAAATCCACGTCACTCATTTCCGTCGGTCTGTCTGTCTGTCTGTCGGTCTGTCTGTCGGTCTGTCTGTTTGTCTGTCTGTCGCGTTTTTCTACCCTCGTAATCTCAGTAACCGCTGCATGGATTGTGATGAAATTTGGGCAGCGTTATGCTGTGGGGTCGTAGTAGGTACCGCTCCTATAGTTTTAAAAATCGTTATACGGGGGGCGGAGTAATTAGCAAATAACGAAAAATTTCAAATATGCCTCAAACTTCGTTTTTAGGCGTTTTAGGGGTTCCTGATCATTTTCTACTTTTTCTTGGGTGGGGGTGAATTTGGGGTGGTTGGGGTGTGGGGGGTTGTAATACTGAAAAATTTGTTGTATTCGTAATGGGCTGTCCATTGATATGTGAATGAAAAGCCTAGCGGCATGATACACTTTTTTAGGTCCATCCGAACGTTGCATGCTTATTATAGAAACCACGGGACTTAGATTTTGTGATTTATACATACGAGTATTGTTTTAGATCGTTCGATATCGCGTAACGCGAAAATTGTTCAATTGATTTTAATGAAATTTTGACATAGTATTACTCCCAAGGCGAAGATGGAAAACGCGTATGCTTTGGAAAAATCGGGTCAGTGGCGGCGCGGCAATAATAAAAAAAACAAAAAATATAAAAACAGCTCAAACTTTGTTTTTAGGCGCTTTACGGGTTCCTGATCATTTTCAATTTTTTTTTTGGGGGGGGGGGGGGTGAAATCGGGGCGGTTGGGTGTGGGGGGGGGGGTAGTAAAACTGAAAAATTTGTCCTAATAATCCGTCTATTGACCTGTAGAAGAAATACCTAGCGGCATATTACACTTTTTTAGGTCCATCCGAACATTGGCTTGTCTATTACAGGAACCAATTTTGTGATCTGTACATACAAGTTTTGCTTTATTTCGTTCTATGTATATTGCGTAAAGCGAACATTATCGATTTGATGTTAATAAAATTTTGACACAAAATTTATTACCGCTGCGAGAATGGAAAAGGACTCTGTTTTTAGAAAAACCGTGTCAGTGGCGGCGCAGCAATAATCAAAAAACCAAAAATATAAAATCAGCTCAAACTTCGTTTTTAGACGGGTTGGAGGCTATTGATCGTTTCGATCGTCCAGTTGAAGCATGCAGAAAAAAACTGTGGCATCCTAGTCCCTAAGGAGGGAGACGCAAGAGACTATTTACGAGGGTTTTTGTGTTGGATGTTGTTTTTGCGGGCGGATGGGCGATAATTTAGTTGCAAGGGGATTTTATGCATGCAATGGAAAATTTAATAAATGGTATCATCATTATGTGTAGAAAGTACTGAGTCAATCAACTTGACTCCATTTTTTATTCTTCATGCAGAGATGTTTCCACATAATAAATAAAAATATTGATTCAAAAAAATCAGACTAAATGTATGGAAAATTCTATACTGATGAACCTTATGGCTTTTTTATTGCAGAATCAAAGAAAAAAAAATTACAGAACTGAAGAGGAAGCTTCAAAGTGGTGTCCATTATATCTGCTTTTATGTAAAGTAGCGCTAAAGAAATCTTTTTTTTGAGATAGTGAAGAGCTTTGATATTTTTTCACGCGTTTTAAACAGGAAAAACTCCTTTCCCAGAACAGCCTCCCTTCGATCTTATGTGCGGATGGAACAGTTCAACTGCTTCCAAGGACAAAGCCCAAATATCTGCCAAGACATCTCTCACGCGAGATTCAGAGACTATGCCGAAGAGATAAGAACTCTTATATACAGCAATTGTACCAGGAAATAGAGATGCATGCCAATACTAATCATCCGAAAGAGATGTCTTTTAAGGTCAAATGGCTCAGTCGGGATTTTAAAACCAAATCCTGGGCTGTTAAAAATCCCGAGGGACAGCTAATTACCAACTTGCATGAGGTTATTGAGGTATGGCGAAATTACTGTGAAAACCTGTACCATGAGGACGGCCCCCAGGCCCTCTCACTGGATTTTGAATATGAACCTGATATAATTTTGTCTGAAGTGGAACATGCCCTCAACAAGTTAAAAACTAATAGAGCTACAGGCATTGATGCTATTTCTGCTACAGGCATTGATGCTATTTCTGCCGAAACATTAAAATGCTTGGGTGAAGACGGCATCTCTCTTTTATATAATATTTGTAAGAGAGTCTGGTCCTCCGGTGTTTGGCCAGATGAATGGTGCACATCCATTTTTATTCCGTTTCATAAAAAAGGATCTCCAACAAATCCAGACAATTATCGCCTACTTTCGTTAATCTCTCATGCAAGGTTCTACTATATATTTTACAGTCTCGTTTGGAGGGTTTTTTGGCTGGCAAATTTCTGAGACGCAGGCAGGTTTCGTAAAAGGACGCGGTACGCGTGAACAGATCTTAAACTTAAGACAGATTATTGAAAAAGCCAGAGAGCATTATTTTCCCGTTTTTATCTGCTTTGTGGACTATTCTAAGTTGTTTGACAACGTAAAGTGGCCTAAACTGTGGGAAATCGTTATCTCCATAGGAGTCCCTTACCACTTAGTATTTCTCATACAGCAACTCTATGAGTCTAGCTCAGCTCGTGTAAGAATTGATGGTAACCTGTCTGGTCAAACAGCAACCAGAAAAGGAGTTCGTCAGGGATGCGTATTATCTCCGATGTTATTTAACATTTACTCTGAATTTGTGATGAGACAGGTATTGGACAACTGGAATGGCGGTATAACTATTGGCGGAAGCAGAATATCTAACTTAAGATTTGCTGACGATACAACCCTTATTGCTGCTTCTCAGGAAGAACTAGTAGCTCTATTGAACGTTTTAGAACAACACAGTGCAGCAAATGGTCTTGGTATTAACTACAACAAGACCAAGGTTATTATAGTAGATAGAGAGCATGACAATCATCGAGAAATAAAGTCAATAGGCCGTCGTAAGGTAGTTCAAAGTTTTGTGTACCTCGGTTCTTTGATCGACAATTCAGGTAGCTGTTAGAATGAGATACGACGGCGCATTCAACAGGCACGGGTGGCCATGACAAAGCTTATTAAAATATGGCGTGACCATAACATCACTAAAGCTACCAAAATGTCACTGGTTCAGTCTCTTGTGTTCTCCATATTTTTGTATGCCTCGGAAACTTGGACTGTTAAAAAGGCAGATCGAGCTCGCATAGATGCTTTTGAAATGTGGACGTGGAGGAGAATGCTGAGAATTCCTTATACCGCCCATCGAACTAATGTTTCCATACTGGATGAGCTCGGAAATCCAAAGAGACTATCCTCCATTTTGTCGATGAGAATGCTTACATTCTTCGGACATATTCACAGAAGCGATAATATGGAGAAACTTGTAGTTCAGGGTCACGCCCCGAGTGGGCGGCGCCATGGCCGTTCCCCTACACGCTGGGTGGATACGACGAAACAGTTGCTAGATATGAGTATCAAGAGCGCCACTAAACTGACAGTAAATCGCGAACGATGGCGAGCTACAGATCTCAAAACTATTGATAATATTCGTGTCGGCAATACTCTAGCTCCGACTTAATGCATTTTACGAGTTCACAAAATGTCTGTTAAGACATTGTGACTATGATGATGAAATGTGAAAATGCATACATGTTTGAAATAAATCATCCTATAAATGATTGGTCTAATATTTCACGAGAGACTGGCCTTTCAATGTAACACTCTGTGTTTAAAGTCCAGTAACCTTTGTTTTTCTCTTCCCGTCCTTTCTTTTCTTTTCCTTACTTTTTCCTGACTTTGTTACCTAGGTGACCAGACCTGACAGACAGCACACAGAAAAATCTGTCGTTCTGTCAAAGACTTACGCTTGGATTCAATGGGACGTTACACTCAGCATTCCTCAAATACAGCGATGTTTTATCCAATGGGAAGTGTATAGCTGATAACGAATTATATCGTATTGTCGATTCAACTACAAAATGTCATTGGATTCCAATGAATAATTCAATCGCAGCCTGTCGTTGAATCGAATCTCTGTTTGATAATTGATTCTAAACTACTTTCTTTTCCTTGGACCAACAGATTTTATTGCGAGGACAGCTGATCGATTCGCTTGGATGTTTGATTGTGTGATTTTGTATGAAGTTATAAGAAGCATGATATAAGAATTAGACATAAGCCTGCACCAGTTGTTGCATTTTTACCTGAAATATAACTGTCTGTCTAATCTAAATACCTACATTCAAATGTGGGTGTTAGCTCTTCTAAGCCCCAATTTCTCAGTAGGTCTTCCACTTAATATATAGCTGGACACATTTAAATCACACAATTGCTGATGCAATACGCAAAACCACGAGATGACAACACGGCTAACACCGAAACAACACAACGAAACAACCCGTTACCGAACAATCTAGTCCATGTTGGTGCAGATAATGGATAACACTGAGATAGTCATTTCATTTCATTTCATTTTACGTTCACCAAATCGGGACATCAGTCCCGCCGAATACTGACTATAGTTCAGCGAACAACAAGGGCCATTGAAACAAAATTAATTTTTATCAGATGAATTATCACGCACTGCTGTTGAAGTAACAATTTTTGTACATTATATAGATTGTATGCTTTGCTCAACTGAAACATAGGGTATATTTCGAAATCAAAAGGATGTTTTGTATGCATTATATGTCAATACTGGTAGGTATACATATCGTTAGAACGAATATAAAATTATTTTGAATTTATTGGCGTACCTGTGATTACTTCGAATATAAGGATTGAATTCTTTCAATGACATGGATTTAAAACAACTGTAAATATATTTAAAGCGATGGAAAGACATCCAAATACTAACAATTAATTGAAAATGCAACAGTATTTTTTTCTGTGCGGTCAACCGATGAAGAACAAAGATGTCCCAGACAGCTCTCTCAAGCATTAACCAATTATACTATCTACGAATGGAAGTCCAATTTTCCTGGTCTATGTATCCTTGGCAGAAAGGTGGTTAGAATTCGATTAGCGGCGTATCAGGTCTCTTCTCCATTCCCCCTGGAAAATCCAGGATACGCCAGTAGGAAAGCAGGCTGGAATGGTCCACTGGGTATAAGCATAACACGAAACGCCAGAGAAATCAGCCGGATGCTTTTAGTATGGCACTGAGATTGACGAGGGACACCTGATAGTACACTGTACTTTCGAGCTATTTTAGGATATGTCCAAATACACGTAGAGGCCTCCAATATCTTATACGAAGGTCACAACAAAATGTTTTGCAAACTTGACAAACAAAAAGTGAATAATAGGAAAAAATAAGTTTATTGTTTTTGAAAGTATTCTCCCTTTAGATCAATACGTTTATTCATTCTGTAAAAACAGTCATCAAAACAGGAATGCCACTGGTCTTGAGTCACTCTTCATAAACCAGGTTTGAGAAAGAAAAATTATGTTATTTCAATATTAAACATACATATCAATGATCAAAATTTACAATTTGATGACTATACAAAGATTTACTTCCCACGCCGATAGGTGAGGGGAGTATTGTGATCGCGAAAATTTTCGATTTTGACATAATACTCTTTTTGGGCGTTTTATGATGCCTACATAACGAAAATCCACGTCACTCATTTCCGTCGGTCTGTCTGTCGGTCTGTCTGTCCGTCTGTCTGTCGGTCTGTCTGTCGGTCTGTCTGTCGGTCTGTCTGTCGGTCTGTCTGTCGGTCTGTCTGTCGGTATGTCTGTCGGTCTGTCTGTCGGTATGTCTGTCGGTCTGTCTGTCGGTCTGTCTGTCGGTCTGTCTGTCGGTCTGTCTGTCGGTCTGTCTGTCGGTCTATCTGTCGGTCTGTCTGTCGGTCTGTCTGTCGGTCTGTCTGTCGGTCTGTCTGTCGGTCTGTCTGTCGGTCTGCCTGTCGGTCTGTCTGTCGGTCTGTCTGTCGGTCTGCCTGTCGGTCTGTCTGTCGGTCTGTCTGTCGGTCTGTCTGTCGGTCTGTCTGTCGGTCTGTCTGTCGGTCTGTCTGTCGGTCTGTCTGTCGGTCTGTCTGTCGGTCTGTCTGTCGGTCTGTCTGTCGGTCTGTCTGTCGGTCTGTCTGTCGGTCTGTCTGTCGGTCTGTCTGTCGGTCTGTCTGTCGGTCTGTCTGTCGGTCTGTCTGTCGGTCTGTCTGTCGGTCTGTCTGTCGGTCTGTCTGTCGGTCTGTCTGTCGGTCTGTCTGTCGGTCTGTCTGTCGGTCTGTCTGTCGGTCTGTCTGTCGGTCTGTCTGTCGGTCTGTCTGTCGGTCTGTCTGTCGGTCTGTCTGTCGGTCTGTCTGTCGGTCTGTCTGTCGGTCTGTCTGTCGGTCTGTCTGTCGGTCTGTCTGTCGGTCTGTCTGTCGGTCTGTCTGTCGGTCTGTCTGTCGGTCTGTCTGTCGGTCTGTCTGTCGGTCTGTCTGTCGGTCTGTCTGTCGGTCTGTCTGTCGGTCTGTCTGTCGGTCTGTCTGTCGGTCTGTCTGTCGGTCTGTCTGTCGGTCTGTCTGTCGGTCTGTCTGTCGGTCTGTCTGTCGGTCTGTCTGTCGGTCTGTCTGTCGGTCTGTCTGTCGGTCTGTCTGTCAGTCTGTCTGTCGGTCTGTCTGTCGGTCTGTCTGTCGGTCTGTCTGTCGGTCTGTCTGTCGGTCTGTCTGTCGGTCTGTCTGTCGGTCTGTCTGTCGGTCTGTCTGTCGGTCTGTCTGTCGGTCTGTCTGTCGGTCTGTCTGTCGGTCTGTCTGTCGGTCTGTCTGTCGGTCTGTCTGTCGGTCTGTCTGTCGGTCTGTCTGTCGGTCTGTCTGTCGGTCTGTCTGTCGGTCTGTCTGTCGGTCTGTCTGTCGGTCTGTCTGTCGGTCTGTCTGTCGGTCTGTCTGTCGGTCTGTCTGTCGGTCTGTCTGTCGGTCTGTCTGTCGGTCTGTCTGTCGGTCTGTCTGTCGGTCTGTCTGTCGGTCTGTCTGTCGGTCTGTCTGTCGGTCTGTCTGTCGGTCTGTCTGTCGGTCTGTCTGTCGGTCTGTCTGTCGGTCTGTCTGTCGGTCTGTCTGTCGGTCTGTCTGTCGGTCTGTCTGTCGGTCTGTCTGTCGGTCTGTCTGTCGGTCTGTCTGTCGGTCGACAGACAGACATGTCGGTCTGTCTGTCGGTCTGTCTGTCGATCTGTCTGTCGATCTGTCGGTCTGTCTGTCGGTCTGTCTGTCGATCTGTCTGTCGATCTGTCTGTCGGTCTGTCGGTCTGTCGGTCTGTCGGTCTGTCGGTCTGTCGGTCTGTCGGTCTGTCGGTCTGTCGGTCTGTCGGTCTGTCGGTCTGTCGGTCTGTCGGTCTGTCGGTCTGTCGGTCTGTCGCTCTGTCGGTCTGTCGGTCTGTCGGTCTGTCGGTCTGTCGGTCTGTCGGTCTGTCGGTCTGTCGGTCTGTCGGTCTGTCGGTCTGTCGGTCTGTCGGTCTGTCGGTCTGTCGGTCTGTCGGTCTGTCGGTCTGTCGGTCTGTCGGTCTGTCGGTCTGTCGGTCTGTCGGTCTGTCGGTCTGTCGGTCTGTCGGTCTGTCGGTCTGTCGGTCTGTCGGTCTGTCGGTCTGTCGGTCTGTCGGTCTGTCGGTCTGTCGGTCTGTCGGTCTGTCGGTCTGTCGGTCTGTCGGTCTGTCGGTCTGTCGGTCTGTCGGTCTGTCGGTCTGTCGGTCTGTCGGTCTGTCGGTCTGTCGGTCTGTCGGTCTGTCGGTCTGTCGGTCTGTCGGTCTGTCTGTCTGTTGGCGTTCTTCTAGCCTCCTAATCTCAGTAACCGCGGCAAAGATTTTGATGAAATTTGGGTGGTGATATGGTGTTGGGTCGTAGTAGGTAATGTTGCTACAATTTTGAAAATCGGTGCATGGGCGGCGGAGTAATTAGAAAAAAACGAAAAATTTCAAATATGCCTCAAACTTCGTTTTTACGCGTTTTAGGGATTCCTGATCATTTTCTATTTTTTTTTTGGGTGGGGGTGAAATTGGGGTGGTTGGAGGGTGGGGAGTTGTAAAGCTGAAAAATTTGTTGTACTCATAATAGGCTGTCTAATGACCTGAGAGAGAAAGACCTAGCGGTGTAATACACTTTTTTAGGTCCATCCGAACATTGCCTTGTGTATTACAGGAACCAAGGGACTTGGCTTGCTGATGCATACAAAATACATACGAGTATTACTTTGGATCGTTCTGTATTTTATAATGTTGAAATTACTCAATTGATGTTAATGAAATTTCGGCACAGTATTACTACCTTGGCGAGGATGGAAAACGCGTATGATTTTTAGAAATCGTCTCAGTGGCGGCGCAGCAATATTGATAAAACTAAAAATATGAAAACAGCTCAAACTTCGTTTTTAGGCATTTTAGGGGTTCCTGATCATTTTCTACTTTTTTTGGGGTGGGGGTGAAATTAGGGTGGTTGGGGGGTGGGGGGGTGTAAATCTGAAAAATTTGTTGTATTCATAATAGGCTCTCTACTGGCCTGAGAGAGAAAGACCTAGCGGCATAATACACTTTTTTAGGTCTATCCGAACATTGCCTTGCCGATTACAGAAACCAAGGGACTTGACTTGCTGATGCATACAAAATACATACGAGTATTACTTTGGATCGTTCTGTATTATGTACGTGGAAACTTCTAAATTGACTTTAATGACATTTTTGACACATATTTATTACCGCGACAAGTATGAAAAGCGCGTATTGATTTTAGAAATCATTTCAGTGGCGGCGCGGCAATAATAAAAAACGAACAATATAAAAAACAGCTCAAACTTCGTTTTAGACGGTGTAGGGGTTACTGATCATTTAATTTTTTTTTTGTTAGGGGTGAAATTAGGGTGGTTCGGGGGTGGGGGTTTGTAAAACTCAAAAATTTGTTGTACTCATGATAGATTGTCCATTGACCTGTGAAAGAAGCACCTAGTAAAATAAAACATTTGTTTTGCGGTCGGGCGAGCGACGATTTGGCTGCAGGGGCATCTAGACTATAGTTTCATGCTGTGGGAAAATAATAAAACTGGTATCATCAGAATGTGTGGGAAGTACTGAGTCAATCAACTTGACTACATTTTATCTTGGGGTAGTTATTGACATCAATTGCAGCAATGAGCAAATACCAGCGTCGACCTTGCGACCCTTGCGTCAATGGTATCCATCGACGTATATGCCTCTATTGACAGATACTCACCCAAAATGGCGGGATGCGAGTATGATTGCCGCCAACCTGAGATGCTTTGCTGATTGCTTTTTATGCGGTCGTTGCCTGCATGACGGTTTAGCGGCCCGCAGACGTTCCGAAAATCCTCAGAGGAAAACTTCACAGTACCGGCCTCAAGGATAATCGGAGCGTATGAGGAGGTTCGCCGGACTGTACAGGCCGCCGGATGTCGAATTGAAAGACCATTCGATCGCCCGCGCAGGCCGTCTTTTGATGCCATGCTTGCTAGAACTGAACTGAACTGGAAGGTTTCCTGAGCGTCTGTGAAGGAGGGTGTATTCAGGCCAAAGTGCAGGGGCCTTCAGGCCAGGCCTGTGCAGTATTTTCTCTGAGGATTTCGGGAGCGTCTGTGGGCCGCTTTAAGAGAAAGAGGCGTATGAGATTTACTTGTTTTTTTTTTAAATAAATAAAACGCTGACTCTGTGTAACCACCACACGTACGACACCGTCCAGCGCTGGAGTATGGATGAATTTGTGTCCTCTGTTATCACAGTCGTACGCAAGGTGGATCTTTATTTCTAATATATCAAACCTTTTTTTTTTAACAAAATATAAATGTTACAAAAACACATAAATGTATAATAACATTTTAATTGTGAGAAACTACTACATACGAAACTGTGACTAACTGTGACTAGTATGTCCTGACTTAACAAATCACTGCCAATTCACTAACAAAAACAATAACAATTACAATAACAATACAATATTAATAGCAATACGAATATCTTTGAATGTATATACAGGGTGTCCATTTAGTCTGTAATACTTCGGTGTTGCGCAAGATATACGTGATAGAAGAAAATGTCAAATACAAAAGTCATTTGATTGTTTGAGACGCATATACAAAAATTAATTTGAAATATACAGGGTGCTATGCGGAAGCAGGGTAGTGACCAACTTGATGTTGTTAAATGAAACCGTTGTCTTTTTTTAACCTTATTTAGTTTCCATCATTCATCTCTATTCAACCCTAACATATTTCTGGGACCGGTTGCGACGTCGCCAAGTTGTCATTTATTTTCAGTAGTTTTTTGGATTTGCAAGGTCGCACGTAACACGTCCAAACAAATTAACATTTCTCAATATTATTATGCAGATAATTACTTGAATGTCAAGTGAATATTATTTTTATTATCTACATCTTTTCATGTTTTCTGAAGGATTTTAAATTATGGTAATTTGAAAGTCATTTTACCTTGTTTTTTAAATGTAACACCCTGTATGTCCTATTTGGAATCGAAGTACCTATTAATACCCTGTCTCGCTCCGCAATATTTTTTCGAATTTGCGGCGTTGCCAAGCCATACATTATTTTTCCAAAATATTAAACAAAAATATACCTGTTCTTTTTATTGAGAGAACTCACTGCATATGTTACTTAAAAGTACTCGCTAGTAATGGTTTAAGACGGGACAAATTTTTATCTGATGTTCCTAAAATAATAATAAATTATTACATAATATGATGAATTTAATAAATTCAAAAAGTGATCTAGTAAGCGTCATATTATTTGGTTACTGGTAGATTGGTAAATTGTTATGGTTTTCAGCCTAATGGGGCGCCTGCATATTATGCTCGTGCTCACTCAGGTGTACAGTTTGAAGAAAAATGAATAAGTCGTGGAGGCTCAGCAGCTTAGCCTCCTAGATTTCCAAACGTTACTTGTATGGAATACTTTCTGTGGGGCCATATCAAGTCTTTAAATATTCGAATTCAAGAGTGCGTAAAGCAGGGCGGAAGAACCTTTGAACAAATTCTTTGATCAAAATTACCTCATTGTTATACTTAGCTGCTATCATTCCTGTTTTTCTTGTTTACGATGTTTCGAATGAATAAAATTCCGTTTGAGTTAGAAATATTTCATCCTTAGAAATAATGTGATACAAATTTGAAAACATACATTTTTCTTACTTATCCTATCATATCATTAACGAGCTAAGTTAGTTGATCAACGCTGCAGGTTGTAGCCGTCGGGAAACAAATTCCCCGATAGCTGATTCCACAGCGTCGAAGTTCTCCAAAAGAAGGAATGCTGGAGGAGACTGGTTCTCTAGTGTTCCTCATTCGGACAGCCTTTGATGTTATTATCTGGGAGAGCTCACTAGAAGATCTTCTGTGATCTGTAGAACAGGGATAGGTCAGCCACCCTTCTTCGATGTTCCAGGCTGTGAAGGTCCTTTGTGAGGTTAGGCGAACCGATTTATCTAATTGCTCTCTTCTGGATAGTGTCCAGAAGCTTTAGAGAGTACTTGGGAGCAATACTCCAGCGATGGTCGGATCTGTGCCTTGTAGAGCAGCAGTAGTTGTTCTGGTGTGTACAGCTTCCTACGGCGGAACAAATCTCCAAGCTTCTGGGATGCCGTTTTAGCAATACTGACGACGTGGTCGTGCCAGGACATGTAATTGTTGATGTTGATCCCCAAAGGCTTAACGGAAGGTGACTCGACTATGGGGTGACCCCCCATTTCCACAGTTGGTAAGCCAACGGGAGACTTCTTTGTAAATGTTGTTGCCTGAGTTTTTTGTACGTTGAACAGTACTTTATATGCTAATCCTCACTCGACAATTGATTTGATATCTGCGTTGATCTATGAGGCATGCTGCTGTCGCTGATAGTTTTGAAAGCGACTGGATCACACTCCAATATAGCCGTATAATTTTTTTCATCTTCTTGATTGTTTTTACAGATATTTATACCTGATCATGTAGATATGTATATAGATCTTCTTGATTGCTTTTTACAGATATTTATACCTGATCATGTAGAATAAAAGAATTTTGTTATTTATATAATTTATAAGTACCTTAACTGCATAATTGACTTGTATAATAAAAAAGCTAAAAATATAAAATAGCTCAAACTTCGGTTTTAGGCAATTTGAGAGTTCCTGCTTCATCCAGTTGAAATCTGTGTTTTTTTTTAGGGCAGGTGGGCGATGATTTAGTTGCAAGGTGGGATGTCAGACTATAGCTTCATGCAATGAGAAAATAATAAAATGGCATCACCATTATGTGTGGGCAGTACTGAGTTAATCAACTTGACTCCATTTTTTTGTAATTATAGAATCATGTTTGACACCTTGCGACAGCTTTTACCGTGGCTGTCTGTCACAAACCTTCCACTGTCCGTCCACCTTTTTCAAGTGAACTATATTTCTTTCATACATTTCTCTATCGCTGGTTTCTTGATTGAGTCGCATATTTTCAGTATCAGCTGCCCCTGGTATTTGGTCCCTAAACTGTCGTCGCAAAAATAGTTCTAATGGAGTTTTACCAGTGGTACTTTTCAGCGCCTGACTAATTTTCTTTGCTGTCCTTTTAACTATACTCCTTTTCCGTGATTTCATATCGGACTTACTCCCTATGCTAACTCTAACACCCCCTAACTTACAATTAATGATACCGTTCTTGCCTAGGTCTAGGTGAGTTGACTTTCTGCTTTTAGATTTTTTTGCCGTAGAAGTGCCCGCTTTGCTGAGAAATAGATTTTTCCTTTTGTAGCAACAGCAATGCGCATAATGACCACAGATGGCGTCTCTTGCTGGGCAGTTGTGGTTTTTTCCAACTCTTCCTTCATTGCCGCCTTCTAAGAAACCCGAAAGTTGCCTTTCGATGGTTTCTAATTGGTTTGCTTCCGCTGTTATCATATTTAATGAGATACCATCGCCCATAGCCAGAACTTTCTTCCTGAGGTCTACCGATAGACATTTTGCCATTATTTGATCAACCAGCTGTTCGTCTATGTTTGGAAAATGGCACTTCTCAGCTTGATGCCGAAGTCTGACTAGAAACCTCTCAAATGTTTCGCCAGGCTCCTGTTTTAATAGTCTAAAGAGGTACCTTTCGTATACGTTGCATCGTTTTGGTGCGAAGTATGCGTCTAATTTATTAATCGCAACCTCATAAGTGTTACGCCCTTCATCACCTGGTTCTATTACATTTGCTCCTGGTAAGTTGAAAAATATCTCCTGAAGAGCGAGACCGCCGCAGTGTAGAAGCACAGCTTTTCGTTTTGAAGGCTCATCGATGCTAGCAGCATCTAAATAAATCTCCAATGCTCGCTTCCATGCTTGCCAGCGGAACGCAACTGAGCTAGCTTCACCCTCACAATTAAACTGTTCCAATGCAGGTAGGCATGACATTTTCCTGGAAAAAAATGTACTCATTTAACTTTCATCCGCGTAAGCGCGTAGTAACAACAACGCATTTCATTTTGTAGTAATCGAAGTTGTAGAAACACCCATCAGTTAGGAAATATACCTTAGCTCTTCAGAGATTCAGGTTTTTGCTTCCCACCAGAGCTGAAACTCTAACGATGATTTAAATCTTTTTTTTATCTAAATTAATCGATGTAAAATCCTTTGCCTTCTTAGGCTTAGTGATTTATGGTTTGTTATTTAAATATGTTTCGACAAAGAGATCTGACAAAAGGATTTAAAATCCTTTGCCATTCAGCATAAATGATTTTAAATCATTGTTTGTACTGTGTGTCATTTTTTGATTTAAAGTCAGTCTCAAATGATTTGAAATCATTTTTTGATTTAAAAATCATTGGCAAATTATTTAAAATATTTTTTGCTTAGAATTTCTTCACGATTTGAATTCGTTTTACTGGGTAGGTAGTAGGTACTTACGTACATAATACTAAGTTTGTCACTGTTACCACAATATTACCGAATATATTTTTTACAAATTGTGTTACCTTTGCTTTTTAGTCATATTTTGTGAGTTTAACTAACCAAACTTCAGAAATTGGAATTTTAACGCTGATTTAAACCTTTTTTTTATTTAAATCGTTCGATTTAAAATCCTTTGCCTTCTTAGGCTTAGTGATTTATGGTTTGTGCTTTAAATATTTTGCGGCAAAGAGATTTGACAAAAGGATTTAAAATTCTTTGCTAATCAGCTAAAATGATTTGAAGTCCTTTTTTGATTTAAAATCATTGGCAAATTATTTAAAATATTTTTTGATTTGGATCTCTTCACGATTTGAATTCGTTTTATTGGATAGGTAGTAGGTACTTACTTACTTAGTAGTAAGTTTGTCACTGTTACCACAATGTTACCGGATATATTTTTTTACAAATGGTGTTACCTTTGTTTTTAGTCATATTTTGTGAGTTTAACTAACCAAACTTCAGAAATTGAAATTTTAATGATAATTTAAATCTTTTTTTTAATTTAAATCGTTCGTTTTAAAATCCTTTGCCTTCTTAGGCTTAGTGATTTATGGTTTGTGATTTAAATATTTTTCGACAAAGAGATTTGACAAAAGGATTTAAAATTCTTTGCTATTCAGCGTAAATGATTTTAAATCATTTTTTGATTTAAAATCATTGGCAAATTGTTTAAAATATTTTTTGATTTGGATCTCTTCACGATTTGAATTCGTTTTACTGGATAGGTAGTAGGTACTTACTTACTTAGTAGTCAGTTTGTCACTGTTACCACAATGTTACCGGATATATTTTTTTACAAATGGTGTTACCTTTGTTTTTAGTCATATTTTGTAAGTTTAACTAACCACACTTCAGAAATTGAAATTTTAATGATAATTTAAATCTTTTTTTTAATTTAAATCGTTCGATTTAAAATCCTTTGCCTTCTTAGGCTTAGTGATTTATGGTTTGTGATTTAAATATTTTTCGACAAAGAGATTTGACAAAAGGATTTAAAATCCTTTGCTATTCAGCGTAAATGATTTTAAATCATTTTTTGATTTAAAATCATTGGCAAACTATTTAAAATATTTTTTGATTTGGATCTCTTCACGATTTGAATTCGTTTTACTGGATAGGTAGTAGGTACTTACTTACTTAGTAGTAAGTTTGTCACTGTTACCACAATGTTACCGGATATATTTTTTTACAAATGGTGTTACCTTTGTTTTTAGTCATATTTTGTGGGTTTAACTAACCAAACTTCAGAAATTGAAATTTTAATGATAATTTAAATCTTTTTTTTTTAATTTAAATCGTTCGTTTTAAAATCCTTTGCCTTCTTAGGCTTAGTGATTTATGGTTTGTGATTTAAATATTTTGCGGCAAAGAGATTTGACAAAAGGATTTTAAATTCTTTGCTAATCAGCTAAAATGATTTGAAGTCCTTTTTTGATTTAAAATCATTGGCAAATTATTTAAAATATTTTTTGATTTGGATCTCTTCACGATTTGAATTCGTTTTACTGAATAGGTAGTAGGTACTTACTTACTTAGTAGTAAGTTTGTCACTGTTACCACAATGTTACCGGATATATTTTTTTACAAATGGTGTTACCTTTGTTTTTAGTCATATTTTGTGGGTTTAACTAACCAAACTTCAGAAATTGAAATTTTAATGATAATTTAAATCTTTTTTTTTTAATTTAAATCGTTCGTTTTAAAATCCTTTGCCTTCTTAGGCTTAGTGATTTATGGTTTGTGATTTAAATATTTTGCGGCAAAGAGATTTGACAAAAGGATTTTAAATTCTTTGCTAATCAGCTAAAATGATTTGAAGTCCTTTTTTGATTTAAAATCATTGGCAAATTATTTAAAATATTTTTTGATTTGGATCTCTTCACGATTTGAATTCGTTTTACTGAATAGGTAGTAGGTACTTACTTACTTAGTAGTAAGTTTGTCACTGTTACCACAATGTTACCGGATATATTTTTTTACAAATGGTGTTACCTTTGTTTTTAGTCATATTTTGTGGGTTTAACTAACCAAACTTCAGAAATTGAAATTTTAATGATAATTTAAATCTTTTTTTTTTTAATTTAAATCGTTCGTTTTAAAATCCTTTGCCTTCTTAGGCTTAGTGATTTATGGTTTGTGATTTAAATATTTTGCGGCAAAGAGATTTGACAAAAGGATTTTAAATTCTTTGCTAATCAGCTAAAATGATTTGAAGTCCTTTTTTGATTTAAAATCATTGGCAAATTATTTAAAATATTTTTTGCTTAGAATTTCTTCACGATTTGAATTCGTTTTACTGGGTAGGTAGTAGGTACTTACGTACATAATACTAAGTTTGTCACTGTTACCACAATATTACCGAATATATTTTTTACAAATTGTGTTACCTTTGCTTTTTAGTCATATTTTGTGAGTTTAACTAACCAAACTTCAGAAATTGGAATTTTAACGCTGATTTAAACCTTTTTTTTATTTAAATCGTTCGATTTAAAATCCTTTGCCTTCTTAGGCTTAGTGATTTATGGTTTGTGCTTTAAATATTTTGCGGCAAAGAGATTTGACAAAAGGATTGAAAATTCTTTGCTAATCAGCTAAAATGATTTGAAGTCCTTTTTTAATTTAAAATCATTGGCAAATTATTTAAAATATTTTTTGATTTGGATCTCTTCACGATTTGAATTCGTTTTATTGGATAGGTAGTAGGTACTTACTTACTTAGTAGTAAGTTTGTCACTGTTACCACAATGTTACCGGATATATTTTTTTACAAATGGTGTTACCTTTGTTTTTAGTCATATTTTGTGAGTTTAACTAACCAAACTTCAGAAATTGAAATTTTAGTGATAATTTAAATCTTTTTTTTAATTTAAATCGTTCGTTTTAAAATCCTTTGCCTTCTTAGGCTTAGTGATTTATGGTTTGTGATTTAACTATTTTTCGACAAAGAGATTTGACAAAAGGATTTAAAATTCTTTGCTATTCAGCGTAAATGATTTTAAATCATTTTTTGATTTAAAATCATTGGCAAATTGTTTAAAATATTTTTTGATTTGGATCTCTTCACGATTTGAATTCGTTTTACTGGATAGGTAGTAGGTACTTACTTACTTAGTAGTCAGTTTGTCACTGTTACCACAATGTTACCGGATATATTTTTTTACAAATGGTGTTACCTTTGTTTTTAGTCATATTTTGTAAGTTTAACTAACCACACTTCAGAAATTGAAATTTTAATGATAATTTAAATCTTTTTTTTAATTTAAATCGTTCGATTTAAAATCCTTTGCCTTCTTAGGCTTAGTGATTTATGGTTTGTGATTTAAATATTTTTCGACAAAGAGATTTGACAAAAGGATTTAAAATCCTTTGCTATTCAGCGTAAATGATTTTAAATCATTTTTTGATTTAAAATCATTGGCAAACTATTTAAAATATTTTTTGATTTGGATCTCTTCACGATTTGAATTCGTTTTACTGGATAGGTAGTAGGTACTTACTTACTTAGTAGTAAGTTTGTCACTGTTACCACAATGTTACCGGATATATTTTTTTACAAATGGTGTTACCTTTGTTTTTAGTCATATTTTGTGGGTTTAACTAACCAAACTTCAGAAATTGAAATTTTAATGATAATTTAAATCTTTTTTTTTTTAATTTAAATCGTTCGTTTTAAAATCCTTTGCCTTCTTAGGCTTAGTGATTTATGGTTTGTGATTTAAATATTTTGCGGCAAAGAGATTTGACAAAAGGATTTAAAATTCTTTGCTAATCAGCTAAAATGATTTGAAGTCCTTTTTTGATTTAAAATCATTGGCAAATTATTTAAAATATTTTTTGATTTGGATCTCTTCACGATTTGAATTCGTTTTACTGAATAGGTAGTAGGTACTTACTTACTTAGTAGTAAGTTTGTCACTGTTACCACAATGTTACCGGATATATTTTTTTACAAATGGTGTTACCTTTGTTTTTAGTCATATTTTGTGGGTTTAACTAACCAAACTTCAGAAATTGAAATTTTAATGATAATTTAAATCTTTTTTTTTTAATTTAAATCGTTCGTTTTAAAATCCTTTGCCTTCTTAGGCTTAGTGATTTATGGTTTGTGATTTAAATATTTTGCGGCAAAGAGATTTGACAAAAGGATTTTAAATTCTTTGCTAATCAGCTAAAATGATTTGAAGTCCCTTTTTGATTTAAAATCATTGGCAAATTATTTAAAATATTTTTTGATTTGAATCTCTTCACGATTTAAATTCGTTTTACTGGGTAGGTAGTAGGTACTTACTTACTTAGTACTAAGTTGGTCACTGTTACCACAATGTTACCGGATATATTTTTTTACAAATGGTCTTACCTTTGTTTTTAGTCATATTTTGTGGGTTTAACTAACCAAACTTCAGAAATTGAAATTTTAATGATAATTTAAATCTTTTTTTTAATTTAAATCGTTCGTTTTAAAATCCTTTGCCTTCTTAGGCTTAGTGATTTATGGTTTGTGATTTAAATATTTTTCGACAAAGAGATTTGACAAAAGGATTTAAAATTCTTTGCTATTCAGCGTAAATGATTTTAAATCATTTTTTGATTTAAAATCATTGGCAAATTATTTAAAATATTTTTTGATTTGGATCTCTTCACGATTTGAATTCGTTTTACTGAATAGGTAGTAGGTACTTACTTACTTAGTAGTAAGTTTGTCACTGTTACCGGATATATTTTTTTACAAATGGTGTTACCTTTGTTTTTAGTCATATTTTGTGGGTTTAACTAACCAAACTTCAGAAATTGAAATTTTAATGATAATTTAAATCTTTTTTTTTTTAATTTAAATCGTTCGATTTAAAATCCTTTGCCTTCTTAGGCTTAGTGATTTATGGTTTGTGATTTAAATATTTTGCGGCAAAGAGATTTGACAAAAGGATTTAAAATTCTTTGCTAATCAGCTAAAATGATTTGAAGTCCTTTTTTGATTTAAAATCATTGGCAAATTATTTAAAATATTTTTTGATTTGGATCTCTTCACGATTTGAATTCGTTTTACTAAATAGGTAGTAGGTACTTACTTACTTAGTAGTAAGTTTGTCACTGTTACCACAATGTTACCGGATATATTTTTTTACAAATGGTGTTACCTTTGTTTTTAGTCATATTTTGTGGGTTTAACTAACCACACTTCAGAAATTGAAATTTTAATGATAATTTAAATCTTTTTTTTTTTAATTTAAATCGTTCGATTTAAAATCCTTTGCCTTCTTAGGCTTAGTGATTTATGGTTTGTGATTTAAATATTTTTCGACAAAGAGATTTGACAAAAGGATTTAAAATCCTTTGCTATTCAGCGTAAGTGATTTTAAATCATTTTTTGATTTAAAATCATTGGCAAATTATTTAAAATATTTTTTGATTTGGATCTCTTCACGATTTGAATTCGTTTTACTAAATAGGTAGTAGGTACTTACTTACTTAGTAGTAAGTTTGTCACTGTTACCACAATGTTACCGGATATATTTTTTTACAAATGGTGTTACCTTTGTTTTTAGTCATATTTTGTGGGTTTAACTAACCAAACTTCAGAAATTGAAATTTTAATGATAATTTAAATCTTTTTTTTTTAATTTAAATCGTTCGATTTAAAATCCTTTGCCTTCTTAGGCTTAGTGATTTATGGTTTGTGATTTAAATATTTTGCGGCAAAGAGATTTGACAAAAGGATTTAAAATTCTTTGCTAATCAGCTAAAATGATTTGAAGTCCTTTTTTGATTTAAAATCATTGGCAAATTATTTAAAATATTTTTTGATTTGGATCTCTTCACGATTTGAATTCGTTTTACTGAATAGGTAGTAGGTACTTACTTACTTAGTAGTAAGTTTGTCACTGTTACCACAATGTTACCGGATATGTTTTTTTACAAATGGTCTTACCTTTGTTTTTAGTCATATTTTGTGGGTTTAACTAACCACACTTCAGAAATTGAAATTTTAATGATAATTTAAATCTTTTTTTTAATTTAAATCGTTCGATTTAAAATCCTTTGCCTTCTTAGGCTTAGTGATTTGTGGTTTGTGATTTAAATATTTTTCGACATAGAGATTTGACAAAAGGATTTAAAATCCTTTGCTATTCAGCGTAAATGATTTTAAATCATTTTTTGATTTAAAATCATTGGCAAATTATTTAAAATATTTTTTGATTTGGATCTCTTCACGATTTGAATTCGTTTTACTGGATAGGTAGTAGGTACTTACTTACTTAGTAGTAAGTTTGTCACTGTTACCACAATGTTACCGGATATATTTTTTTACAAATGGTGTTACCTTTGTTTTTAGTCATATTTTGTGGGTTTAACTAACCAAACTTCAGAAATTGAAATTTTAATGATAATTTAAATCTTTTTTTTTTAATTTAAATCGTTCGATTTAAAATCCTTTGCCTTCTTAGGCTTAGTGATTTATGGTTTGTGATTTAAATATTTTGCGGCAAAGGGATTTGACAAAAGGATTTAAAATTCTTTGCTAATCAGCTAAAATGATTTGAAGTCCTTTTTTGATTTAAAATCATTGGCAAATTATTTAAAATATTTTTTGATTTGAATCTCTTCACGATTTAAATTCGTTTTACTGGGTAGGTAGTAGGTACTTACTTACTTAGTACTAAGTTGGTCACTGTTACCACAATGTTACCGGATATATTTTTTTACAAATGGTGTTACCTTTGTTTTTAGTCATATTTTGTGAGTTTAACTAACCAAACTTCAGAAATTGAAATTTTAACGCTGATTTAAATCTTTTTTTATTTAAATCGTTCGATTTAAAATCCTTTGTGATTTAAATGTTTTGCGGCAAAGAGATTTGACAAAAGGATTTAAAATTCTTTACTAATCAGCTAAAATGATTTGAAGTCCTTTTTTGATTTAAAATCATTGGCAAATTATTTAAAATATTTTTTGATTTGGATCTCTTCACGATTTGAATTCGTTTTACTGGATAGGTAGTAGGTACTTACTTACTTAGTAGTAAGTTTGTCACTGTTACCACAATGTTACCGGATATATTTTTTTACAAATGGTGTTACCTTTGTTTTTAGTCATATTTTGTGAGTTTAACTAACCAAACTTCAGAAATTGAAATTTTAATGATAATTTAAATCTTTTTTTTAATTTAAATCGTTCGATTTAAAATCCTTTGCCTTCTTAGGCTTAGTGATTTATGGTTTGTGATTTAAATATTTTTCGACAAAGAGATTTGACAAAAGGATTTAAAATTCTTTGCTATTCAGCGTAAGTGATTTTAAATCATTTTTTGATTTAAAATCATTGGCAAATTATTTAAAATATTTTTTGATTTGGATCTCTTCACGATTTGAATTCGTTTTACTGGATAGGTAGTAGGTACTTACTTACTTAGTAGTAAGTTTGTCACTGTTACCACAATGTTACCGGATATATTTTTTTACAAATGGTGTTACCTTTGTTTTTAGTCATATTTTGTGAGTTTAACTAACCAAACTTCAGAAATTGAAATTTTAATGATAATTTAAATCTTTTTTTGAATTTAAATCGTTCGATTTAAAATCCTTTGCCTTCTTAGGCTTAGTGATTTACGGTTTGTGATTTAAATATTTTTCGACAAAGAGATTTGACAAGAAGATTCAGCATAAACGACTTTAAATCATTTTTTGATTTAAAATCGGTCTCAAATGATTTTGAAGCGTTTTAGAGGATCCTGATCGTTTTTTCTACTTTTTTTTGAGTGGGGGTAGAATTGGGGTGGTTGGGGGTTGGGGGGTTGGAAAACTGAAAAATTTGTTGTAATCATAATAGACTGCCCATTGTCTGTGAAAGAAAGACCTAGCGGCATAATACACTTTTTAGGTCCTTCCTAACGTTTTCTTCCCCATTACAGAAACCAAGGGACTTAGAATTCTGTGATGTAGATACATACTGGTATCGCTTTAGATCATTCTGTATCGTGTAACTTGGAAATGACCGAATTAATTTTAATGAAATTTCGAGACAGTATTATTACCTTGGCGTCAGTCTTGGCGCTGCTATAATCAAAAAACTAAAAATACAAAAACAAATCAAACTTCGTTTCTAGGCATTTTAGGGGTCTAGGAACATTTTCCTACTTTTTTGGTTGTAGGTGAAATTGGGGTGGTTGGGGGGTGGGGGGTTGTAAAACTGAAAAATTTGTTATATTGATAATAGGCTATCCATTGACATATGAAGGAAAGGCCTATCGGCATAACACAATGTTTGGGGGGGTGGCGATGATTTGGTTGCAAGGGGATGTCAGATTATAGCTTCATCCTATGGGAAGATACTAAACTGGTATCACCGTAATGTGTGGGAAGTACTGAGTCAACAACTTGACTTCATTTTCTACTTTCTACACCGAAAGGTGAGGGGAGTATTGTAATCGCGAAAATTTTCGATTTTGAGATATCACTCATTCAAGCTGTTAGGAGTCAACATTACAGAAAATCTGATCTGGCACGAACACGTCGCGTCAATTGCAACAGCTGCTGGTAAAAAGCTTGGGTACCTATTTAGAGCCAGAAAGTATTTCTCACCATGTAACCTCCTCATGCTATATAAAGCCCAGATAAGACCTTGCCTGGAGTATTGCTCTCATGTCTGGGGAGCTGCTGCCCCTACTACCCTGTCTAGACTAGATGCCGTCCAGAGAAGGGCAATTCGACTAATTGGCGATCCGGTCTTAACGCGCCACCTTCATTCACTTTCTCACCGGCGTGTTGTTGGTGACCTCTCACTCTTCTACCGATATTCCAACGGAATCTGCTCCTCTGAGCTATCCTGTATCGTTCCGCCGCTCACTGCTCCTATCAGATGTACCCGTGCGACCGCTGCATCTTATCCTAAGACGGTCATTCTTCATACATAAAGAACTGAGCAGGATGTCCAAGGCTTGGAATGGACTGCCAGGAGATGTATTTATTGGGCCTGCGGGTATTGGCCCATTCAAATGTCGCGTTAACAAACTTCCCCTAACATAACCCTTTCACAGCAGCCGCGGTACTCTGGTATTTAGGCTCCACCTGCGCGGTCTGCTCAGTTATAAAAAAAACATGCTTTTTGGGCGTTTCATGATACCTGCGCGTCACTCGTTTACCTCGGTCTATCAGTCTGTCGGTCTGTTGGCGTTTTTGTAACCTCGTAATCTCAGCAACCGCTGCATGGATTGTGATGAAATTTGGGCAGCGATATGCCGTGGGGTTGTAGTAGGTAATGTTAAATTTGAAAATCGGTGCATGGGTGGTGGAGTAATTGGCAAAAAACAAAAAATAATTATTCCTCAAACTGTGTTTTTAGGCGTTTTAGGGGTTCCTGACCATTTTCTACTTTTTTGGCTAGGGGTGAAATTGGGATGGGAGGGGTGGGGGGTTGACAAACTGAGAATTTAGTTGGATGCATAATAGGCTGTCGCCTGACCTGTGTGAAGGAAGACCTAGCGACATAAATCACTTTCGTAGGTCCATCCTAACGTTGCCTTGCCTATTACCGAAACTAAGGTAATTTTCTGTGTACATGCAAGTATTTATTGCTTTTGATTGTATTTTGTAACGTAGAAACTATTAATGAAATTTTGACACAGTATTATTACCGTGGTGAGGATCAAATACGCGTATGGTTTTTAGAAATCGTGTCAGTGTTCGTTTTTAGGTGTTTTAGGGGTTCCTGATCATGTTCTTCCTTTTTTTGGGTGGAGGTAAAATTTGGGTGGTTGGAGGGTGGGTGTTGTAAAAGTGAAAAATGTTATTGTATGCATAATAGGCTCTCCATTGACCTGTGAACGAAAGAGCTAGCGGCATAACACAGGGGAGAGCTTGCAATGGAATCTCAGATTATAGCTTCGTGCTATGGGAAAATAATAAACTGGTATCACCGTAGAATGTGGGAAGTACTAAGTCAATCAACTTGACTTATTTTTTTTTCCAAATGTGCGCGTCTGCCTTCGTAATCAAGTTACAGGCATTATTACTATTATTCACAAATATTACTTACGTCCTTTATCCTCGTTCACTTGTTTTGGCAAATAGATGAAACACTGGCTCTATGCAACCACCACACGTACGACACCGTCCAGCGCTGGAGTATGAATGAATGTGTGTCCTCTGTTATCACAGTCGTACGCAAGGTGGATCTTTATTTCTAATACACCAAATCTCGTCCTGCTTTTCAACAAAATATAAATGTTACACTTAAATGTACAATAACATTTTACATGTGAGAAACTACTACTTACAAAACTATAGCTAGTACTGTAGCTAGTATAAGTTGATAAATAAAATTTTAAAGGAAAATTTTATTTTCTTTTTTTTTAGACCAATTAAATAAAAGCTTTTTTTAAAAAAGGCTTTTCTTTTAATTTATTTTTTATTTTTTTCTATTCTGTGTTATCTTCAAACTATTCAAAAACAACTACATTTAGTCTTGGAAGGAAATAAACGACGAAGTCACAGTTAAACAAAGGGTAGGTGTCAGTAGCATGGCTAGAGACTTTCAAGTCAAACAACGTTAGCTATCCAGTATTAGTGAACTCTCCTCTACATGCGTTGCAAGTTAAATAAAAGCTTTTAAAAAACACACCAGACTTATAATAAAATGTTCACAATACACTGTGAAATCTTGTGAAGAGAGAGTTACCAGTTACGTCTATTAAAATGGACTCTCTTTAGGAAAATTTAGTTTCAGCCAATCTAGTGACTACCCATATAAAAACTAAAGGCAATATAAAAAATAAAAATCTCGTCTTCTTTTTCTTCTTCTAGTGCCGTCTCCTAACGGAGGTTGGCGACCACTTCTCTGAATGCATCTTTGTCTTTTGCAATGTGGAACAGTTCTCCTACACTCATATCAGTCCATTCTCTAATGTTTCTCAGCCAGGATTTCTTTTTTCTTCCTATGCCCATTTTTCCATCTACTCGTCCTTGCATGATAGTCTGCAGTAGTTCGTATTTGTTATTCCTTAGAATATGGCCGAGGTATATTGTTCTTCTCCGTTTGATTGTTATTATTAGTTTCCTCTCTTGTCCTATTCGTCCTAAGACCTCCTCGTTGGTAACTCTAGCCGTCCAGGGTATTTTTAATATTCTGCGATAAAGCCACATTTCAAAAGGCTCCAGTTTTTTGATGGTCCGAGTCCAAGTTTCTACTCCGTACAGTAGTTGTGACCATACGTAGCACTCGATAAACTTCAATCTTAGTTTAAGGCATAGATTTTTATTGCTAAATAGTGTTCGAAATCTTAGGAAAGACTGCCTCGCAATTTCAATTCTGGTTTTTATTTCTTGATCTTAATCTAGGTCTGAAGTTATGTAGGTTCCTAGATATCTATATTTCTCTACGCGCTCTATGGCTTTCCCTTGTATCAGCAGCTGACCTTGATTGACTGGGTTTTTTGAGACTACCATAAATATAGCTTTTACAGAATTTATTGTAAGTCCCATTTTAATGCTTTCGTTGTTGACCCTGTCCACCAGTAATTGCAGGTCTTCCAGAGATTCAGCCATGATTGCTGTGTCGTCCGCAAAGCGTATGTTATTAACTACCTCCCCTCCTATCTTAACACCTTCTCCTCTTTCCCAAAGAGCCCGGTGAAATATTATCTGTGAATATAAATTGAAGTGTGTAGGTGAGAGTCCGCACCCCTGCCTAACGCCTCGTTGTATAGGCACTTCTTCTGTTTCTATTTCGTTTATCTTCACAGTGGCTGTTTGGTTCCAATATATCTTTTTGATGAGCGCTATATCATTGTCATTAAGCTAAATGTTCTTTAGTTCATCTATAAGTTTCGTATGCTGGACTCTATCAAATGCCTTTTGGTAGTCTATGAAGCATATATAAACCGCTTTATTGTATTCGCGGCTCTTTTGGAGGACTGTCATGGCCAGTAAAGCTTCTCTGGTTCCCATGCCACCTCTGAAGCCAAACTGTGAGTTATCTAACTGTTCTTCACATTTTCTGCATATTCTATTTTGTATTATTTTCAGTAAGACGTTTAAGGGGTGACACATGAGGCTTATGAGTCTATAGTCGTTTCCTGATTTCGGATTGTTTGTTTTAGGTATAGGTATGAATGTTGATGTTAATCACTCTAGTGGAATGTTTTGTGATACACAAATGTTGTTAAGTATGTTGGTGAGTGTGATTAAATTTTCATTTCCCAGTGATTTTAGAAGTTCAATTTGTATTTCATCTCGACCTGGAGCTTTTTTATTTTTACAATTTTTTAGGGCATGTTTGACTTCAGATGTTAGTATTTCTAAGACTTCGCTTCGTTCGTCTACATTTGTTCTTTCCGTATTATTGTCTCTAATGTCGTGAAATAACTCTGCGATGTACTCTTCCCAATACCTCTTGATATCATTTTCTTCTAAAAGTAAATTGTTTTTATTGTCTCTCGTTACACAAGGTATTTTTTTCTTGATGTTTCCGGTTATTTCTTTTAATTTTTTGTGCAAGTTGAGTGTGATTCTTTTGTAGTTCTTCAATTTCTGTGCATTGCTTTTCCATCCAGTCTTCTTTGGCTTTCTTTATTTCCTGTTTAATGCTTCTGTTAATAGCGTTGTATTGCCTTTTATCTCTATTTTTATATTTTCTTCTTTCTTCAATGAGCACAAGGATTTCATCAGTCATCCAATTTTTCTTTCGTTTTAATGTAAGTTTTCCGAGCAATTCTTCTCCGGATCGTAGTAAGGCCGTTTTCATATCTTCCCAGTTGTTCATTTCTGTTAGTCTGTTCTGAAGATCTTCTGAATATGAAGTCGAGTTTGTTCTTCTTGGAGTTTTTCAACACAAATCTGTGCAGTTTTTGTATGTTTTTGCTGCTTTTTGAGACGGAGTTTTACATTTGCTAACAACAGATTATGATCAGTGTTTCAATCTGCACTTGGGTAAGTTTTTACACTTTGTATCGCGTTTCTAAAACGGCTTTTGACCAGTGTAAAATCAATCTGGTTTCGTTATCGTCTTATTGCGTTATCATCAGACGCGGTCCAAGTATATAATCTTCTAGGATGTAGTTCATAAAATGTATTTGTTACTACCAAGTCCCTTTCTTGGCAGTATTCTACCAATCTGTCTCCCCGTTCGTTCCTTGTGCCCAATCCAAAATTGCCCACGTTATGGCCCGTTTTACGTTTTCCTATTTTTGCATTGAAGTCGTCCATTATTGTAGTTAATTCGTGCTTTTTTAAATTTCTTGTTAAGTGGTCCAAGTCTGAATAAAATTTTTCTAGAGTTTCCTCACTTTCCTTCTCCTCAAATTCAAATTCTTCTTTTCCTCAAATTTTACCAACCGCTTTTTTCCTGGCACTCTAATATTGGCTAACAAAATATAGACTCTGCTGAAAATCATCACGTTCAGCGATACAAGTTAATCTTGTTAGTGCTGAAGTGTTGGGGTTCCATGTAGCTCGTGCAATTTTTGCTGCCAATTCCACCTCATCAAAATTCGATACGATACCTATCCCATCAACGTATGCGGTGCGTAGGACGTAGGCAGTCCACGTCGTTATTACGATACAAATCATTCTGTACCTGGTCAGTCATAGGGGTAGTAGTTCAACCTTGCAAACGGCAGTGGCGGCTCGTGAGCGCTGAATGAGTGTGGGCACAAAAAACATATTCAGGGTGTCCCTGAATTTCCTTGACACGTGACATTCTCGTAACACAAAATAGTTCAAACGAAAACCGAGTGGAATTTTTTAAAGTAGTGTAGGGTCTATCATACCGTATTTCCAAAAAATTTTAATGTTTTTTGTACGTCAACCCTCAAAACTCACCTCCAACTTTTTTTTCCAAATAGCACCCCATAAGTTTATCTAAAATCTTGTGGTAATCATAAACATAATATAAATTCTTTACTTTTTGAATGCTGACCGCTGGTACCAAATATTTAGTGAAACAATCTTGGATACGGTCACTTATTATATTTCCAAAATATAAAATTTTACGACGTTTCGACGCTTCTATTAGGCGTCATCTTCAGGTATTAAAAGTTTCAGACCTTTACCAAAATACAAATTTTGCCAAATAATATTTTTATTATTATATATTATATTTCCAATACATAAACGTCACAATTTTGGAGTTACAACCTAATTTACATCATATCCGCCCAAGTTAAAATATTTAGCATAATATGGATCATCATCATAGTCACAGTGTCTTAACAGACATGTTGTGAACTCGTAAAATGAATTAAGTCGGAGTTAGAGTATTGCCGACACGAATATTATCAATAGTTTCGAGAACTGTAGCTCGCCATCGTTCGCGATTGACTTTCAGTTCAGTGGCTCTCTTGAAACTCATACCCAGCAACTGTTTCGTCATATCTACCCAGCGTGTAGGGGAACGGCCACGGCGCCGCCCACTCGGGGCGTAACCCTGAACTACAATTTTCTCCATATTATCGCTTCTGTGAATATGTCCGAAGAATGTAAGCATCCTCGTCGACACAATGGAGGGTAGTCTTTTTGGATTACCGAGCTCATCCAGTATGCAAACGTTAATTCGATGGGCAGTATAAGGAGCTCTCAGCATTCTCCTCCACGTCCATATGTCAAAGCATCTATGCGAGCTCGATCTGCCTTTTTAACAGTCCAAGTTTCCGAGGCATGCAAAAATATGGAGAACACAAGAGACTGAACCAGTGACATTTTGGTAGCTTTAGTGATGTTATGGTCACGCCATATTTTAGTACCCGTGCCTGTTAAATTCTCGTCGAATCTCATTCTCACAGCTACCTGAATTGTCGATCAAAGAACCGAGGTACACAAAACTTGTTACTACCTCACAACGGCCTATTGACTTTATTTCTCGATGATTGTCATACTCTCTATCTACGATAATAACCTTGGTCTTGTTGTAGTTAATACCAAGACTGCACTGTGTTGTTCTAAAACGTTTAATAGAGCTACTACTTCTTCCTGAGAAGCAGCAATAAGGGTTCTATCGTCAGCAAATCTTAAGTTAGATATTTTGCTTCCGCCAATAGTTATACCGCCATTTCAGTTGTCCAATACCTGTCTCATCACAAATTCAGAGTAAATGTTAAATAACATCGGAGATAATACGCATCCCTGACGAACTCCTTTTCTGGTTGCTGTTTGACCAGACAGGTTACCATCAATTCTTACACGAGCTGAACTAGACTCATAGAGTTGCTGTATGAGAAATACTAAGTGGTAAGGGACTCCTAAGGAGATAAGGATTTCCCACAGTTTAGGCCACTTTACGTTGTCAAACGCCTTAGAATAGTCCAAAAAGCAGATAAAAACGGGAAAATAATGCTCTCTGGCTTTCTCAATAATCTGTCTTGAGTTTAAAATCTGTTCACGCGTACCGCGTCCTTTTACGAAACCTGCCTGCGCCTGAGAAATTTGCCAGCCAATAAAACCCTCCAAACGAGACTGTAAAATATATAGTAGACCCTTAAGATGGATATGACTGCAAAAATAACAAATTTGACGTTTCAAGGAAGTATCACTGTTAGCGTGGACTTAAAGTCACAATGCATCATTTATCTGAAAAGGAAAATTGTTTTAATATTTAGTTTTAACACGGAAATCATGGCATTTTGTGAAATTTAAGTATTTGATAATTTTAAGGCTTTAAAAAATTAAAGAATATACAAGGTGATCCATTTAATATAACAAATTTCACTATATTTTCTGCATAACGGAAGACATGACAACAACTGCCATACGATCATCCGTATTGCAAAACCCTCATATCCCAAATTTACGAAAATCGTGCAAACAGTTTCCGAGATAATGAGACGTTTCATACTTAAGACTCACTCTGTATTTCAACAGATGCGATTTTGAATTAGTGGATCGATATACATATGTATATGTATTTTGATCTAAAATATTGTCTTGTTGCACTATCTAATAATAGATACAAAGCTGGGAGACGCCTATGTATATATAGGTACCTACGTGTTTACCAGGCTTTGCACATGAGCTAATTAGAAACCAAGTACATGCAAATAGATATGTAAATATGGGTTCAAGAATATCACAACTCAGAGGCACGAGACCAAACCTGCTATGCAATGCCCTTAAGGCAAAAGCCCTTTGGTATTGTACAAGGTTATTATAGTACATCCCAACTATACAACACTTCTTGTTTACCGAGTGAGAAGCTGCGCATAAAGGGGGCCATGGCTTGTCGGAAAAGGTATAATAAGTTTCATATTTATTTATTTATTTGTAGCTGTTGTGGGCCATTGTAGGCTTTTTTCTGCCTTTTCACTATGTCAAATGTTATACGGGGTGAGTCCTGAGTTGATACTTCTTTTAACTGTGTATACAGGGTATCCAGTTAGTGTGTAATTCTTCGGTATCTCGCAAGTTATACCTGACAGAAGAAAATTTTAACTACAAAAGTTATTTGGTTACTTAAGTTGCATATTCTAAAAATATTTTGGAATATACAGGGTGTTGCGGGAAAGTAGGATAGTGATAGTGATCAGTGATCTTTAAAATTTTTCTAGTTTCCATCTCTGATCTCTATTTAACCCTAAAATTTTTTTGTGATCGGTTGCGACGTTGCCAAGTTATAATTTATTTTCTATTAATTTCCGGAATTGCAAGGTCGCAAGTAATACGTCCAAATTGATATGTTCCTTTAACTTTTCTGAGTAATATCATACAGCGAGTTACTTGAATATTAAGTGGATATTATTTTGGATGTTACCAACAATTTTTTTATACAGGGTGTTTCTGGCAGAATTTTAAATTACGACAACTTGAAGGTCATTTTACTTTGTTTTTTTAAATGTAACACCCTGTATGTTTTATTTTAAATCAAAATACCTACTAATACCCTATCTCGCCTTGTAATATTTTTTTCGCGTTTGCGACGTTGCCAAGTTATAAATTATTTTTCCAAATTTTTAAACAGATATCCCCGATTTTAATGTATTTTAAATAGAATTCTCTACTTATTTTTATTGCAATGAATTGCGCATGTTGAATTTAGTAAGATCTCACAATTTTAAATTTTGTTTCTATTAATTACTGAGATATGGCAACGCCGCTTTTTCAATTTTTAAAATATTGAAGAAACACCTTTTATTTCAAATTTGAATTTTTTTTCGACTTGTAGTCTACTAAAACTCTTCTTATGGCAGTTGTAAAAAATATGGACGCTTACTGTTTATATATTTATTAAAATGATGAAATATGATACTACATCGATACAAATCAATATTTATGGATTAAAACAGGAACTCTAGTCTTTCCTGGTGGATCAAAAAACATTTTTTTAAATAATAATTAAATAAGCTAATGCTTGACAACACATTTCTTTTGCTCTGTGTAAGAAACGTACATGGTAAGGAAAAGAAGAAAAGCCAGAAGAATCACCAGAATCACAAATAAAGTAACGACTTCTATACAGAGTAAAAAAAAAGTAGAAACTTAGGACTCACCCTATATAGATGAGCTGTACTATACGGGGATATATCAGTGAATATCAGAATTTTATAATACACAAACTGAGACATAAAAGTCTTATCTTTCATGTATTTTCGCCCAATTAGACTTTGATTTAAGATTTGACGTGTATTACAAATCAATTATTGAAGTGTCAGTGTTTGCAAATTTTTAATATATTGAAGAAACACCTTTTATTTCAAATTTGAATTTTTTTTCGACTTGTATTCTACTAAAACTTTTCTTATGGCAGTTGTAAAAAAATATGGACACTTACTGTTTATATATTTATTAAAATGATGAAATATGATACTACATCGATACAAATCAATATTCATGGATTAAAACAGGAACTCTAGTCTTTCCTGGTGGATCAAAAAACATTCTTTTAAATAACAAGTAAATAAGCTAATGCTTGACAACGCATTTCTTTTCCTCTGTGTAAGAAAATTACATGGTAAGGAAAAGAAGAAAAGCCAAAAGAATCACCAGAATCACAAATAAAGTATCGACTTCTATACAGACTTAAAAAAAGTAGAAACTTAGGACTCACCCTATATAGATGGGCTGTACTATACGGGGATATATCAGTGAATATCAGAATTTTATAATACACAAAATGAGACATAAAAGTATTATCTTTAGTGTATTTTCGCTCAACTAGACTTTGATTTAAAATTTGACGTGTATTACAAATCAATTATTGAAGTGTCAGTGTTAGCAAACTTTTAATATATTGAAGAAACACCTTTTATTTCAAATTTAAAAATTTTTTTCGACTTGTATTCTACTAAAACTTTTCTTATGGCAGTTGTAAAAAAATATGGACACTTACTGTTTATATATTTATTAAAATAATGAAATATGATACTACATCGATACAAATCAATATTCATGGATTAAAACAGGAACTCTAGTCTTTTCTGGCGGATAAAAAACATTTTTTTAAATAATGATTACATAGGCTAATGCTTGACAACACATTTCTTTTCCTCTGTGTAAGAAAAGTACATGGTAAGGAAAAGAAGAAAAGCCAAAAGAATTACCAGAATCACAAATAAAGTAACGACTTCTATACAGAGTTAAAAAAAGTAGAAACTTAGGACTCACCCTATATAGATGGGCTGTACTATATGGGGATATATCAGTCAATATCAGAAATTTATAATACACAAAATGAGACAAAAAAGTCTTATCTTTAATGTATTTTCGCTCAATTAGACTTTGATTTAAGATTTGACGTGTATTACAAGTCAATTATTGAAGTGTCAGTGTTTGCAAATTTTTAATATATTGAAGAGACACCTTTTATTTCAAATTTGAAAATTTTTTTCGGCTTTTACTCTACTAAAACTTTTCTTATGGCAGTTGTAAAAAAATATGGACACTTACTGTTAATATATTTATTAAAATGATGAAATATGATACTACATCGATACAAATCAACATTCATGGATTAAAACAGGAACTCTAGTCTTTCCTGGTGGATCAAAAAACATTCTTTTAAATAACAAGTAAATAAGCTAATGCTTGACAGCACATTTTTCTTTTCCTCTGTGTAAGAAGAGTACTTGGTAAGGAACAGAAGAAAAGCCAAAATAATCACTAGAATCACAAATAAAGTTACGACTTCTACACAGAGTTAAAAAAGTAGAAACATAGGACTCACCCTATATAGATGGGCTGTACTATACGGGGATATATCAGTGAATATCAGAATTTTACAATACACAAAATGAGACATAAAAGTCTTATCTTTCATGTATTTTCGCTCAATTAGACTTTGATTTAAGATTTGACGTGTATTACAAATCACTTATTGAAGTGTCAGTGTTTGCAAAATTTTAATATATTGCAGAAACTCCTTTTATTTCAAATTTGAAAATTTTTTTCGACTTTTCTTATGGCAGTTGTAAAAAAATATGGACACTTACTGTTTATATATTTATTAAAATGATGAAATATGATACTACATCGATACAAATCAATATTAATGGATTAAAACAGGAACTCTAGTCCTTCCTGGTGCATCAAAAAACATTTTTCTAAATAATAGTTAAATAGGCTAATGCTTGGCAACACATTTCTTTTCCTCTGTGTAAGAAACGTACATGGTAAGGAAAAGAAGGAAAGCCAAAAGAATCACAATAATCACAAATAAAGTAACATCACAACAGTGTCTCTTATTGAAGCCGCAGCATATTGGCCTTTCATCGTCCATCTCGACGTCTTCGATCATGTCCCAGCAGGTCAAACAGCATCCCCTCGGTAGCTCAGCTTCCTCAGCAGCTTGCTCATTCTCAGCAGATGCCCGATGCCTTCTAACGCCTTCAGTGTTACCGTACACCTCAGAAGACGTGTGCGTGTTTCTCATGTACACCAGGTAGTTACCAACCATGTTGATCATCCAGTAGAACTCACGTTTTGTTAGGGAGACGTAGTTGTTGTTCCTGGAGAGCCTATTTTCCTCAGCTAGGACAGTTTGCATTTCTTGGGACACTTGGTCGTCTTCAACAACTTGAACGATCACCATTTTGCCGGTCACTCAGACTGATGACGTATACAAACTAGGCACTGATAATGTGAATTGCTTAGCTGTGATGTACTGTTGTCAGCGCAAGCGGGTTGCCGTTTATATATTTTTTTCGCTCGTATCGGATGAAACCCTTAACCAGTGACGGACTCACATTGAGCGCAACAATCAACAACAATACGAGAATATAATTATTAGTACATGAACAGACTGCTGCTATAACTTCTTTCAATGGTAGAATTTTATAACACACATGACGTACTTTCGATCAAGTAGGCTTTAATTAAAAGTTTGACGTTTGTAGAAATTCATTATTGAAGTTTTAGTGTTTTGCGTAAAAAATAAAAATGGAGAGCATATATGCTGATTACAAATCCCGTCGTAGTTTTAAGTTTTAATCTTGTTTGACAAAAATCAAAAAATTGAGATCCTTTAGATCCTCAGCTTTGCTTAAAAAATCGAAAATATTAATCTAGCTTTCTATTGGGATGAAACCCCGCATTTCGGATAATTTAGAGGTGCTGATTACAAATCCAGCCGCAGTTTCGAGCCTCAGCCTCGTTTGACGAAAATAAAAAATTTCAGATCTCTCGGAGCGACGGGTGTACCTAAAAAAATCGAAAAATCTTTATTTGGCTTTCTATTGGGATGAAACCTCGCATTTCGGATAATTTAGAGATGCTGATTACAAATCCAGTCGCAGTTTCGAGCCTAAGCCTCGTTTGACGAAAATAAAAAATTTCAGATCTCTCGGGGCGGCGGGTGTACCTAAAAAAATCGAAAATCTTTATTTGGCTTTCTATTGAGATGAAACCTCGCATTTCGGATAATTTAGAGGTGCTGATTACAAATCCAGTCGCAGTTTCGAGCCTAAGCCTCGTTTGACGAAAATAAAAAATTTCAGATCTCTCGGGGCGGCGGGTGTACCTAAAAAAATCGAAAAATCTTTATTTGGCTTTCTATTGGGATGAAACCTCGCATTTCGGATAATTTAGAGATGCTGATTACAAATCCAGTCGCAGTTTCGAGCCTAAGCCTCGTTTGACGAAAATAAAAAATTTCAGATCTCTCGGGGCGGCGGGTGTACCTAAAAAAATCGAAAATCATTATTTGGCTTTCTATTGAGATGAAACCTCCCATTTCGGATAATTTAGAGGTGCTGATTACAAATCCAATCGCAGTTTCGAGCCTAAGCCTCGTTTGACGAAAATAAAAAATTTCAGATCTCTCGGGGCGGCGGGTGTACCTAAAAAAATCGAAAATCTTTATTTGGCTTTCTATTGGGATGAAACCTCGCATTTCAGATAATTTCGAGGTGCTGATTACAAATCCAGTCGCAGCTTCAAGCCTCAGCCTCGTTTGACGAAAATAAAAAATTTCAGATCTCTCGGGGCGGCGGATGTACCTAAAAAAATCGAAAAATCTTTATTTGGCTTTCTATTGAGATCAAACCTCGCATTTCAGATAATTTCGAGGCGCTGATTACAAATTCAGTCGCAGTTTCAAGCCTCAGCCTCGTTTGACGAAAATAAAAAATTTCAGATCTCTCGGGGCGGCGGGTGTACCTAAAAAAATCGAAAAATCTTTATTTGGCTTTCTATTGGGATGAAACCTCGCATTTCAGATAATTTCGAGGTGCTGATTACAAATCCAGTCGCAGCTTCAAGCCTCAGCCTCGTTTGACGAAAATAAAAAATTTCAGATCTCTCGGGGCGGCGGATGTACCTAAAAAAATCGAAAAATCTTTATTTGGCTTTCTATTGAGATCAAACCTCGCATTTCAGATAATTTCGAGGCGCTGATTACAAATTCAGTCGCAGTTTCAAGCCTCAGCCTCGTTTGACGAAAATAAAAAATTTCAGATCTCTCGGTGCGGCGGGTGTACCTAAAAAAATCGAAAGTCTTTATTTGGCTTTCTATTAGGATGAAACCTCGCATTTCGGATAATTTAGAGGTGCTGATTACAAATCCAGTCGCAGTTTCGAGCCTCAACCTCGTTTGACGAAAATAAAAAACTTCAGATCTCTCGGGGCGGCGGGTGTACCTAAGAAAATCGAAAATCTTTATTTGGCTTTCTATTGGGATGAAACCTCGCATTTCGGATAATTTCGAGGTGCTGATTACAAATCCAGTCGCAGTTTCAAGCCTCAGCCTCGTTTGACGAAAATAAAAAATTTCAGATCTCTCGGGGCGGCGGGTGTACCTAAGAAAATCGAAAATCTTTATTTGGCTTTCTATTGGGATGAAACCTCGCATTTCGGATAATTTCGAGGTGCTGATTACAAATCCAGTCGCAGTTTCAAGCCTCAGCCTCGTTTGACGAAAATAAAAAATTTCAGATCTCTCGGGGCGGCGGGTGTACCTAAGAAAATCGAAAATCTTTATTTGGCTTTCTATTGGGATGAAACCTCGCATTTCGGATAATTTCGAGGTGCTGATTACAAATCCAGTCGCAGTTTCGAGCCTCAATCTCGTTTGACGAAAATAAAAAATGTCAGATCTCTGGGGGCGAGGGGTGTACCTAAAAAAATCGAAAAATCTTTATTTGGCTTTCTATTGGGATGAAACGTCGCATTTCGGATAATTTCGAGGTGCTGATTACAAATCCAGTCGCAGTTTCAAGCCTTAGCCTCGTTTGACGAAAATAAAAAATTTCAGATCTCTCGGGGCGGCGGGTGTACCTAAAAAAATCGAAAAATCTTTATTTGGCTTTCTATTGGGATGAAACGTCGCATTTCGGATAATTTCGAGGTGCTGATTACAAATGCAGTCGCAGTTTCAAGCCTTAGCCTCGTTTGACGAAAATAAAAAATTTCAGATCTCTCGGGGCGGCGGGTGTACCTAAAAAAATCGAAAAATCTTTATTTGGCTTTCTATTGGGATGAAACCTCGCATTTCGGATAATTTCGAGGTGCTGATTACAAATGCAGTCGCAGTTTCAAGCCTTAGCCTCGTTTGACGAAAATAAAAAATTTCAGATCTCTCGGGGCGGCGGGTGTACCTAAAAAAATCGAAAAATCTTTATTTGGCTTTCTATTGGGATGAAACGTCGCATTTCGGATAATTTCGAGGTGCTGATTACAAATCCAGTCGCAGTTTCAAGCCTCAGCCTCGTTTGACGAAAATAAAGAATTTCAGATCTCTCGGGGCGGCGGGTGTACCTAAGAAAATCGAAAATCTTTATTTGGCTTTCTATTGGGATGAAACCTCGCATTTCTGATAATTTCGAGGTGCTGATTACAAATCCAGTCGCAGTTTCAAGCCTCAGCCTCGTTTGACGAAAATAAAAAATTTCAGATCTCTCGGGGCGGCGGGTGTACCTAAGAAAATCGAAAATCTTTATTTGGCTTTCTATTGGGATGAAACCTCGCATTTCGGATAATTTCGAGGTGCTGATTACAAATCCAGTCGCAGTTTCAAGCCTCAGCCTCGTTTGACGAAAATAAAAAATTTCAGATCTCTCGGGGCGGCGGGTGTACCTAAGAAAATCGAAAATCTTTATTTGGCTTTCTATTGGGATGAAACCTCGCATTTCGGATAATTTCGAGGTGTTGATTACAAATCCAGTCGCAGTTTCAAGCCTCAGCCTCGTTTGACGAAAATAAAAAATTTCGGATCTCTCGGGGCGGCGGGTGTACCTAAAAAAATCGAAAAATCTTTATTTGGCTTTCTATTGGGATGAAACCTCGCATTTTGAATAATTTCGAGGTGCTGATTACAAATCCAGTCGCAGTTTCAAGCCTCAGCCTCGTTTGACGAAAATAAAAAATTTCAGATCTCTCGGGGCGGCGGGCGTACCTAAAAAAATCGAAAAATCTTTATTTGGCTTTCTATTAGGATGAAACCTCGCATTTCGGATAATTTAGAGGTGCTGATTACAAATCCAGTCGCAGTTTCAAGCCTCAGCCTCGTTTGACGAAAATAAAAAATTTCAGATCTCTCGGGGCGGCGGGTGTACCTACCAAAGAAAATCGAAAATCTTTATTTGGCTTTCTATTGGGATGAAACCTCGCATTTCGGATAATTTAGAGGTGTTGATTACAAATCCAGTCGCAGTTTCAAGCCTCAGCCTCGTTTGACGAAAATAAAAGATTTCAGATCTCTCGGGGCGGCGGGTGTACCTAAAAAAATCGAAAAATCTTTATTTGGCTTTCTATTGGGATGAAACCTCGCATTTTGGATAATTTCGAGGTGCTGATTACAAATCCAGTCGCAGTTTCAAGCCTCAGCCTCGTTTGACGAAAATAAAAAATTTCAGATCTCTCGGGGCGGCGGGTGTACCTAAAAAAATCGAAAAATCTTTATTTGGCTTTCTATTGAGATGAAACCTCGCATTTCGGATAATTTAGAGGTGCTGATTACAAATCCAGTAGCAGTTTCGAGCCTTAGCCTCGTTTGACGAAAATAAAAGATTTCAGATCTCTCGGGGCGGCGGGTGTACCTAAAAAAATCGAAAAATCTTTATTTGGCTTTCTATTGGGATGAAACCTCGCATTTTGAATAATTTCGAGGTGCTGATTACAAATCCAGTCGCAGTTTCAAGCCTCAGCCTCGTTTGACGAAAATAAAAAATTTCAGATCTCTCGGGGCGGCGGGCGTACCTAAAAAAATCGAAAAATCTTTATTTGGCTTTCTATTAGGATGAAACCTCGCATTTCGGATAATTTAGAGGTGCTGATTACAAATCCAGTCGCAGTTTCAAGCCTCAGCCTCGTTTGACGAAAATAAAAAATTTCAGATCTCTCGGGACGGCGGGTGTACCTACCAAAGAAAATCGAAAATCTTTATTTGGCTTTCTATTGGGATGAAACCTCGCATTTCGGATAATTTAGAGGTGTTGATTACAAATCCAGTCGCAGTTTCAAGCCTCAGCCTCGTTTGACGAAAATAAAAGATTTCAGATCTCTCGGGGCGGCGGGTGTACCTAAAAAAATCGAAAAATCTTTATTTGGCTTTCTATTGGGATGAAACCTCGCATTTTGGATAATTTCGAGGTGCTGATTACAAATCCAGTCGCAGTTTCAAGCCTCAGCCTCGTTTGACGAAAATAAAAAATTTCAGATCTCTCGGGGCGGCGGGTGTACCTAAAAAAATCGAAAAATCTTTATTGGGCTTTCTATTGAGATGAAACCTCGCATTTCGGATAATTTAGAGGTGCTGATTACAAATCCAGTAGCAGTTTCGAGCCTTAGCCTCGTTTGACGAAAATAAAAGATTTCAGATCTCTCGGGGCGGCGGGTGTACCTAAAAAAATCGAAAAATCTTTATTTGGCTTTCTATTGGGATGAAACCTCGCATTTTGAATAATTTCGAGGTGCTGATTACAAATCCAGTCGCAGTTTTGAGTCTAAGTCTCGTTTGACGAAAATAAAAAATTTCGGATCTCTCGGGGCGGCGGGTGTACCTAAAAAAATCGAAAAATCTTTATTTGGCTTTCTATTGGGATGAAACCTCGCATTTTGAATAATTTCGAGGTGCTGATTACAAATCCAGTCGCAGTTTCAAGCCTCAGCCTCGTTTGACGAAAATAAAAAATTTCAGATCTCTCGGGGCGGCGGGCGTACCTAAAAAAATCGAAAAATCTTTATTTGGCTTTCTATTAGGATGAAACCTCGCATTTCGGATAATTTAGAGGTGCTGATTACAAATCCAGTCGCAGTTTCAAGCCTCAGCCTCGTTTGACGAAAATAAAAAATTTCAGATCTCTCGGGGCGGCGGGTGTACCTACCAAAGAAAATCGAAAATCTTTATTTGGCTTTCTATTGGGATGAAACCTCGCATTTCGGATAATTTAGAGGTGTTGATTACAAATCCAGTCGCAGTTTCAAGCCTCAGCCTCGTTTGACGAAAATAAAAGATTTCAGATCTCTCGGGGCGGCGGGTGTACCTAAAAAAATCGAAAAATCTTTATTTGGCTTTCTATTGGGATGAAACCTCGCATTTTGGATAATTTCGAGGTGCTGATTACAAATCCAGTCGCAGTTTCAAGCCTCAGCCTCGTTTGACGAAAATAAAAAATTTCAGATCTCTCGGGGCGGCGGGTGTACCTAAAAAAATCGAAAAATCTTTATTTGGCTTTCTATTGAGATGAAACCTCGCATTTCGGATAATTTAGAGGTGCTGATTACAAATCCAGTAGCAGTTTCGAGCCTTAGCCTCGTTTGACGAAAATAAAAGATTTCAGATCTCTCGGGGCGGCGGGTGTACCTAAAAAAATCGAAAAATCTTTATTTGACTTTCTATTGGGATGAAACCTCGCATTTCGGATAATTTCGAGGTGCTGATTACAAATTCAGTCGCAGTTTCAAGCCTCAGCCTCGTTTGACGAAAATAAAAAATTTCAGATCTCTCGGTGCGGCGGGTGTACCTAAAAAAATCGAAAATCTTCATTTGGCTTTCTATTAGGATAAAACCTCGTATTTCGGATAACTTAGAGGTGCTGATTACAAATCCAGTCGCAGTTTCAAGCCTCAGCCCCGTTTGACGAAAATAAAAAATTTCAGATCTCTCGGAGCGGCGGATATTTTATCTTCGGTTGAGTACAACACCAACTGAAGCTTTTGAAAGGATTAAAAGTGCATGTTCAGATGATCCTTCACAATGTGGGAGTTTGAGTAGCATAAAAAGTTTAAAGATGGTTGTGAATCGGTTGAGATGCGCCTTGTCCTGGTCGGCCACAAAACTGCGCGAATTGCAACAAAAACTACAGAAATTAAATGACCACCGGATTGACTTAAAACGAATTTCTGACAAACAAGGCTATTTGTCTCACAGTTCCACTCATTTTTTTTTTAAACATTCAGTGTACTAGAACCACCGACGATAAAAAGAGATAGACCGATCTGTTTCTATAAAATTACTTTGCCATGATAAACATTCCAGATTGCTATGTTGCCTTACCTATTTTGGAATCATCATAAATGCTACTTGCGGATCTTACGATAGTATTTTTTACATGTTGAACAATTTAAAAGCTTGGCGTGTTGTTTGAAAAGTCATTCGATCTAAATCGTTTTATTTTTATAATTATAGAAATAATTATGATATAATACTGCATTAATGTTGTAAAGAATTATTGTGATTGTATGGCACCGCGAGAATATACGTATGACAACACTGTCTCATTCATAACTGTAACGTAGTAAAAGCGTAGTAAACGCGTAGGATATTTTTTGTATTTCAGTTGGTAGTGGTGACTCAGATCATACTCAGGTGACGTGCGATCAGCTGTTTCATCGAGTTATTTGAGTTGAAGTTTTGGCGATTATTTTACGTTTTCCAGTGCTAATTGTTGTATAATAGACATTTGTTATTGCAAAAAGACATGTGTACAGTATCTAGTCGTCAAGCTCAAGCAGGAAATTTCAACATTTTACATGTGAGTATAAAATTATTCTGTAGCAAAGGCCATAGGCGTAGTACTGAGGAACTGAGGTTCTTCAATATTTAAATAAACAGATGTAGTGAATACAATAAAATATTTTTTCAGATTGCCATCTGACGCTGGAAGAAGGAAAATATGATTTTCTCTTCTTGGTGTTAAGGCGGAACACCATTTTTCAAAGCGAGTTGAAATCTGCTCAAACATTTCAAAGATAATTTGGCTATTTCTATAATGGGTGCAGATATCTGAAATGAGATGCGGTGCCTCTACCAGCCCATGAAGTGTTTGATAGTTCAGCTAGCACAAGGTAGGTAAAGAGAGTGGATTTACAGGAGTTAATAGCATGATATGATAGACTTGGAAAAAACAATTTTTATAGTTAAAAGTTAAACACAAACTATCATGTTAGTTACACGAGATTGTTAGTTATTGGTGATAGATATAATTATGTTTCTCACAAGGTGAAATTCTTATGTGTAGTATGCACAATTCCAGTTAAAACGAAATTTTAAATATTGATCTTTTCATAAAAGCTATAAAACCTACTGTTGTAAATTTCAGCTATTGAAAACGATCATAATTATGTAAAAGTTTGCCTAGGTAGAAATTCTTTATTTTATTTTAATTCATCATCACAATAATTACATAATTAGTATCAGGCTCAGGAATTATCTAACTTATTTTTTATATTCTAGCATAAGTTCCACAATGAGTTCCCCTTCACAAGAACACTAAGCATTTAACCATAAGGGATAATGGTGACACAATATTTCAACTGTTTTATTATCATACAAAGATGATAGTAAAGGACCATTTACTGAAAAGAAGTAGGTCAGAAATTATTTTGATTGGAATTGTTTATTACGTATAGATCTAGTTAATTATAATAGTAGTTAGATGTTGAAAAAAGTAATGTAAGTGTAAAGGTCTTTTTAATAACAGATTTCCTAGTACCTGATTTGTAATATTCCTATGTTGCAGACCAAGGTATAGTTATCCTAATACATCAAAAGTCAATTAGGAGATATGATTTTATATTCTTTAACTTTCATGCAATGGTTATTCATTTGACAAGCAGTTGATTTGCTCTGTACATTGCTAGATAAGAAAAAATCTCAATAAGCCCGTAATTCAAATTAAAAAAAAATTATATTGAAAGTTTTACATTCTTCACAATGTGAGTATTACCAAGCGTTTTTTTCTTTTTTTTAGAGAAGCCCAACATCTGGAAAACCAAGGTATTACTGTATTTATGTTAACTTTTACATCAGCTTCAGATATAGAAGAACATATAGAGTCTGCAACTGTTACGAAATGTGATGCTAACCAAGATGCTGACCGGTTGGTCAAACTCGACCAATTGGTGTGCTGGAAATGATTAACTGAACGCTTTAAAGGTGCAGGATATTAAAATAATAATATTTTTCATGGATGTGTTTTTATATAGTTAATAAAGTGCTGTACTGCTACTATTTTATAATTTGTTTTCAATTTGGAGCTTTTAGACTATTTTGAAAATATATTTATACAAAAATTACCCTTCGAAAATGATTAATCGACTCAATATCATGAAATGTATCTGCAGATATGTTAAAGTTGGCGGTGACTAAGATAATGTGTATTTGTTCTGGTTTACACTATCCCTTATATAGTGTCAATATCAGTTACTTCTCGTGGGGTGGGAATTGGAATATGTACCGTCCAATTTGTACCCAGTTTACTCATGCTATGCAAACTCTGAACATGTTCAGCGTAAGTTTTTGAATTTCTAAGCTTACAAAATTGATGGTGTATATCCTGCAAAGGGCATTCCTTAGAGTGTGCGGTTTTATAAGTTCTGAATTCAATCTTTGAGCAAGTATGCCTCAGTAGTTTTCTTATACAGGGTTACTGGTAACTCGACCACTTTCCTGCAGGAAGTGATAGAGTGACTCAATTGCAATAGATTTAACCCCCCATATGTAATTCCGAAAACCGATAGTTTTCGAGATAATTAACATTTAATGTTTTTCAACGATATGTCCAGATTTCCACACTACATCCCAAATTCAGAAAAAACCCTGCTGTCGATTTTAGTAATTTCCAATTTAGTTTTTTACTGACACATACGTAAATCTAATTTAGTATTTCAATGTGTAAAAATACTAAACAGTTTCAAACTACATACAATTATTTAAAAAATAAAGAACAAAATGTTTACATTCACCGCCGAAAGAAAATTGTCCAGCTCAAAAAAGACAACCGGTCAAACAAATTATTTTAAAAACTTCCTTATCTGATGGCCTATTCGAAGGACAAGAATGACAGCACAACCACAAGTAACTATTTAACAAAATTTATCAACATAATACGGAATCATCAACAACCTGATATTCCAGCATGATGGTTGTCCAGCACATTACCGTATCACAATTCGGCAGTTGTTGGACAACACATACCCGAACAAATGGATAGGAAGGGGTGAACCCATCCCATGGCCTGCGCGGAGCCCAGATTTGACACCTCTTGATTTTTACGTCTGGGATCACATGAAGGCATTGGTTTACGAGAATACTGCTGACGAACTAAGGCAAAAAATTATCAATGCGGCTGAGGAGATGAAACGAACTTTTTCAACACGAGTTACAAAAACCGAAGTGAGGAAGCGTACTTGCATCCGAAATCAACACATTGAGCAAGATCTCTAGAAACTTTGAGTGGATTTAATTTGTTTTACTTGGATAAAATCATCGACCGCATTTGCAAACATTCTAGTATGTAACTGAGTTATCAATAATGATTGTACTGTCATTCGTTCTTTTTGAATAGGGGATTTTTATTCATTGCTGTTTATAATCTTTCAGAAAAGGTTATTAGGTAGGAAAGTTTTTTTAGTGATTTGCTCAAAAGTTTGTATAATTTTTTTTGGGCTAGATAATTTTCTTTCACGGTGAATGTAAAAATTTTGTTGAGTATTTTTTAAATATTTGTGTCTAGTTTGGTACTGTTTCGTATTTTGAAACATTTTAATACTAAGTTAGCTTTGTGTACGTGTTAGCTAAATACTAAAATAAAAATTATCAGAATCAACAACAGGTTTTTTTCTTAGTTTAGGATCTGGTGTGGAAATTTGGACATTTGGATGAAAAACATTGAATGTTAATTATCTCGAAAACTATCGGTTTTCGGAATTACATATGGGGGTTAAATCTATTACATTTGAGTCCCTCTATCACCTCTTGCAGGAAAGTGGTCGAGTTACCAGTAACCCTGTATAGACTGCTGTTAGATGGATGATTTAACTTATAGTACTGTTAAATTTCTATGTTTCTGCTTTTACAACCCGGGGCTTTATTGTGACAGGCCATGCACTAATTTAGATATATAAAGATTTCTCATGTGTGATATAGTATATTAGTATTTGTAGTTATTGTGACAGATACATACTAATAGTTCGAGCAGTGTTTTTGAAGTAGTTGAAACCCATTTGAGCAATCTATCTATGTTTTTTGACAATTTTTTAGATGTGTACATTTAATGTTTAATCTTTTTTGATTATCTTGTTTCTTGACATTTATTTAACCTACCCATATTTCAGAATTATTTGTTTGCTCAGGCTTGTTCTGTAACTGGTGTCCTTATAACTTTGTGTAATAAATGCTATTTTATTATTATTCTTATTTCACTAAAATCTAGAATTTAAAGGACAGTCTGACTAATATGCAGGCTCTATTTTTTTATCAAATCTAGGAGGATATTAAGATAATATTTTGTATGGATGTATTTTTATATATCGATAAGAGAACGAAATGTTGTACAACTGCTGTTTTGCTATTTGTGTTAACCTTAAAATGTTTACTGGACTCAATAATCATGAAATGTACCTTCAAACAAGCTCAAAATTAGCTCGCATTGCAAATAACAAAGTCCATCACCTAATTAAAAATACATTTCTACGCTTCATCTTAAAAAACATTCTTATTTAAAATTCAACCTAATAAAATTTTAATTCATAATATGATCATAAAAATTAAATTTAAATAAAAAAAAGTTAAATTATATTACTTGTATAACCGCAACTACTAGCACATTTTGTTCATATTTAAATCTATACCTAAATCTAAATTACCTAAATAAAATTCGTTAGCCTAGTATCACAACTCCATGCTCAAATCAAAGAAATTAAAAAAAATCATCATTTTGAACCTTACAATAAATTTGGTTTGATACGTTTATGGTTCCTGTAGTGATTTTTGTACCGCTAGAATGGCGAACCTGTTGTTACGGGTGGCGGCCATTTTTCCATACCCCTCGCGTCCCTCCACTCTCCAAGCCAACAAACTATGGGTCGTTGATGTCGGCAATAAAATCTGTGAGAATTATGAATGAATGGCGTGGTCTATGTTTTTTTATCGTCGGTGACTAGAACGTAGCGGCAAGATAAATTACAAAAATGGTGACCCATGAGCAAAAAGCAAATCCAGTGACAATATTTTAGCAGTGTAGTGGAAAAGAGAACGTAATCTACCATATGTATTTTTTTTATTGATTTTTGGTCAGCCTCCCGCGAAAGCTGAAAGCCTATGGCGCTGTAGAAGCGCTGCGATAGGACGTTACATTTGAAGCGCTGCAGGTTGTAGCCGCCGGGAAAAAAATTCCCCGACAGCTGATTCCACAGCGTCGAAGTTCTCCAAAAGAAGGAACGCTGAAGGAGACTGGTTCGCAGGGACCTCGATCTGGTAAGGATGAGCTCGCAGACCCTCTCTAGTGTTCCTCGTTCGGACGATCTTCAGTGTTATTATCTGGGAGAGCTCAATCAAACATCTTCCGTGACGCAATCTGTGAAAAAGGGTCAGGTCAGCCAGCCTCCTTCGATGTTCCAGGCTGTAGAGGTCCTTAGTGAGGTTAGGCATATCGATTAGTCTAATTGCTCTGTTCTAGATAGTGACCAGAAGCTTTAGAGAGTGTTTCGGAGCGCATCCCCACACATGGGAGCAATACTCCAACGATGGTCGGATCTGTGCCTTGTAGAGCAGCAGCAGTTGCTCTGGTGTATACAACTTCCTACAGCGGAACAAAACTCAAAGCTTCTGGGATGCCGTTTTAGCAATACTGACGACGTGGTCGTGCCAGGACATGTTATTGTTGATGTTGATTCCCAAAAGCTTGACTGAAGGTGACTCGACTATTGGGTGACCCCCAATTTCCACAGTTGGTAAGCCAACGTGAGACTTCTTTGTCAGTGGTGTTGCCTGAGTTTTCTATACGTTAAACTGTACTTTATTTACTAATATCCACTCGACAATTGCTTTGATATTTGCGTTGATCTGTGAGACATGTTGCTGTCGCAGACGTACCGTCTCCTGGGCTGATAGTGGCTTGCCTGGTTACATGTACGATATTAATGTGCTGTCATCTGCCAACCTGAAGATTGAATCGGATGTTATTTCCAGCAGTTAGTTGATGTACAGCAGAAACAGTGTAGGGGATAGGACAGATCCCTGAGGAACACCGTCGTTTATTGAAAATACGTCTGATGAACAGCCCTCGACTACAACAAGCAGAGATCGGTCGTTCAAAAAGCTATTCAGCCACTGGCGCAGGCCAGGTGGTAGTCCATAAGCAGCAAGTTGACCAGAAGTCCCTCATGCCACACTCTGTCGAAAGCTTTCGATATGTCAAGTACAACAATATGGGATTCGCCATGATTTTTTATTGCTCTGTTCCACAAGTGAGTGACGTAGGCAAGGAGGTCACCTGTAGACCTGTGCTTACGAAAGCCATGCTGGCGATCATTTATGATGTTACTGTTGTCCAGGTATTTCAGGAGCTGTGTGTTAATGACAGTCTCCATCACCTTAGACATGATGCTGAGAAGAGCCACAGGTCTATAATTGGTGGAATCGGGTTTTTTTGACTTTCTTAGGAAACACGCTGATACGAGTTCGAAGAGCTTGCAAAGAATAGGTACAAGCGTTTAAGGACAATAGCTGGAATTTTATCACCACCGGTAGCTTTCTTTGTGTTAGTTTATTATTTGTTTGTCCATTGCCGCAGGTTTTTGAGCCGGGAGTTGCGTCTTTTTGCTGGTCCCCTCTTGCTATTGATTTTGCCTTCGATGATTATTATTATTATTTACTTGTACAATTTGTATTACAAATAATTGCCACCTCGAAGGCTACGCCTTGTGTGAGGTATTGGCTTTAATAGCTTGAAAATCATCATCATCATAGTCACAATGTCTTAACAGACATGTTGTGAACTCGTAAAATGCATTAAGTCGAAGCTAGAGTATTGCCGACACGAATATTATCAATAGTTTTGAGAACTGTAGCTAGCCATCGTTCGCGATTTACTGTCAGTTCAGTGGCGCTCTTGATACTCATATCTAGCGACTGTTTCGTCGTATCCACCCAGCGTGTAGGGGAACGGCCACGGCGCCGCCCACTCGGGGCGTGACCCTGAACTACAAGTTTCTCCATATTATCGCTTCTGTGAATATGTCCGAAGAATGTAAGCATTCTCATCGACACAATGGAGGATAGTCTCTTTGGATTACCGAGCTCATCCAGTATGGAAACATTAGTTCGATGGGTGGTATAAGGAATTCTCAGCATTCTCCTCCACGTCCACATTTCAAAAGCATCTATGCGAGCTCGATCTGCCTTTTTAACAGTCCAAGTTTCCGAGACATACAAAAATATGGAGAACACAAGAGACTGAACCAGTGACATTTTGGTAGCTTTAGTGATGTAATGGTCACGCCATATTTTAGTAAGCCTTGTCATGGCCACCCGTGCCTGTTAAATGCGCGAATCTCATTCCCACAGCTACCTGAATTGTCGATCAAAGAACCGAGGTACACAAAACTTTGAACTACCTCACAACGGTCTATTGACTTTATATTCGATGATTGTCATGCTCTCTATCTACGATAATAACCTTGGTCTTGCTGTAGTTAATACCAAGGCCATATGCTGCACTGTGTTGTTCTAAAACGTTCAATAGAGCTACTAGTTCTTCCTGAGAAGCAGCAGTAAGGGTTGTATCGTCAGCAAATCTTAAGTTAGATATTTTGCTTCCGCCAATAGTTATACCGCTATTCCAGTTGTCCAATACCTGTCTCATCACAAATTCAGAGTCAATGTTTAATAACATCGGAGATAATACGCATCCCTGACGAACTCCTTTTCTGGTTGCTGTTTGACCAAACAGGTTACCATCAATTCTTACACGAGCTGAGCTAGGCTCATAGAGTTGCTGTATGAGAAATACTAAGTGGTAAGGGACTCCCATGGAGATAAGGATTTCCCACAGTTTATAGGCCACTTTACGTTATCAAACGCCTTAGAATAGTCCACAAAGCAGATAAAAACGGGAAAATAATGCTCTCTGGCTTTTTCAATAATCTGTCTTAAGTTTAAGATCTGTTCACGAGTACCGCGTCCTTTTACGAAACCTGCCTGCGCCTGAGAAATTTTCCAGCCAATAAAACCCTCCAAACGAGACTGTAAAATATGTGCTAGAACCTTGCTCGCATGAGAAATTAACGAAAGTAGGCGATAATTGTCTGGATTTGTTATTTGGAACTTGAAAATGAACATTTGAAATTTTGCTAACCTAATTATGCTGCTGTTTCCACGTTGCTTACCCTTGTACTGCTATTCGTATGCCTTTCAATGGGTTCACCTTCAGTGGATCCACCCAGAGTAGCAGCATGCATTCTTCATCAATTTTATCGATGATCTAATCGTTTGAAACTTGAGATGAGAGGATGTGATGTCTGAGTGACAGTGACAGTAAATACTGCAAGCATCTTATCGTATCATAGCATATTGCTATGATAAGACAGGGCAGTTCGTATTTCTGGTTTCTCACAATGTGGTCAAAATATTGCTTTTTTTTCTATTATGAAGTTCATAGGTTTTTGTATTGTTCATGATGACATTAGTCAAGCGAATCTTTAGTCAAGCGAATCTTTATACATACATACAAATAACCAGCAATAGATCAATTTGTATAAAAGCCAGTCCACCCCTGGTTAGTAGAAAGTGATATCAACAATCATCACCAAACGATGTTTATAATTTGACTATTTTAAAATGACAATGTATAAAAACCAGATCGCATATTGACGGTAGCGCTAAACAATTTTTATGGGACATTATTCAAACCTTAATTGTTGTCCAATAACATTAAATATCTGGTTATTAAGATAAAAAAGTTTTGCGAAGAGTAATCATATTGCATATGAGTTATTCTAACGTGTAGCATTTGCACATTTTATTATTAGATATAATGTTTTTATTCTGTTTATAATTATGGCCTTAATTTATTTCCTCTTACTCACGATTCAGAATGTTCTCTTCTTATACCGTAGGTGAGAGAGGTTTTTCAGATTTTGAGATGATAATACCTTTTACTTCCCACACCGATAGGTGAGGGGAGTATTGTGATCGCAAAAATTTTCGATTTTGAGATAGTTGAGTTTCTTGCATCTCTATACGAACTAGGACAACATAGTACATTATGCTGCTAGATCTTTCTTTCACAGGCCACTAGCCCATGGTGAATACAACAAACTTTTCAGTTTTACAACCCCACCCCCCAAATCACCCCAATTTCACCCTTCATCCAAAAAAACGTAGAAAATGATCAGAAACCCCTAAAACGCCTAAAAACAAAGTTTGAGCTGTTTTCATATTTTTAGTTTTTTTATTATTGCTGCGCCGCCACTGATCCGATGTTTCCAAAACGTACGCGTTTTCCATCCTCGCCTTGGGAGTAATACTATGTCAAAATTTCATTAAAATCAATTGAACTCACATATCAATGGACAGCCCATTACGGATACAACAAATTTTTCAGTATTACAACTCCTCACCCCCAACCACCTCAAATTCACCCCCACCCAAGAAAAAGTAGAAAATTATCAGGAACCCCTAAAACGCCTAAAAACAAAGTTTGAGGCATATTTGAAATTTTTCATTTTTTGCGAATTACTCCGCCCCCGTATAACGATTTTCAAAATTATAGGAACATTACCTACTACGACCCCACAGCATAACGCTGACCAAATTTCATCACAAACCATGCAGCGGTTACTGAGATTACGAGGGTAGAAAAACGCGACAGACCGACAGACCGACAGACCGACAGACCGACAGACCGACAGACCGACAGACCGACAGACCGACAGACCGACAGACCGACAGACCGACAGACCGACAGACCGACAGACCGACAGACCGACAGACCGACAGACCGACAGACCGACAGACCGACAGACCGACAGACCGACAGACCGACAGACCGACAGACCGACAGACCGACAGACCGACAGACCGACAGACCGACAGACCGACAGACCGACAGACCGACAGACCGACAGACCGACAGACCGACAGACCGACAGACCGACAGACCGACAGACCGACAGACCGACAGACCGACAGACCGACAGACCGACAGACCGACAGACCGACAGACCGACAGACCGACAGACCGACAGACCGACAGACCGACAGACCGACAGACCGACAGACCGACAGACCGACAGACCGACAGACCGACAGACCGACAGACCGACAGACCGACAGACCGACAGACCGACAGACCGACAGACCGACAGACCGACAGACCGACAGACCGACAGACCGACAGACCGACAGACCGACAGACCGACAGACCGACAGACCGACAGACCGACAGACCGACAGACCGACAGACCGACAGACCGACAGACCGACAGACCGACAGACCGACAGACCGACAGACCGACAGACCGACAGACCGACAGACCGACAGACCGACAGACCGACAGACCGACAGACCGACAGACCGACAGACCGACAGACCGACAGACCGACAGACCGACAGACCGACAGACCGACAGACCGACAGACCGACAGACCGACAGACCGACAGACCGACAGACCGACAGACCGACAGACCGACAGACCGACAGACCGACAGACCGACAGACCGACAGACCGACAGACCGACAGACCGACAGACCGACAGACCGACAGACCGACAGACCGACAGACCGACAGACCGACAGACCGACAGACCGACAGACCGACAGACCGACAGACCGACAGACCGACAGACCGACAGACCGACAGACCGACAGACCGACAGACCGACAGACCGACAGACCGACAGACCGACAGACCGACAGACCGACAGACCGACAGACCGACAGACCGACAGACCGACAGACCGACAGACCGACAGACCGACAGACCGACAGACCGACAGACCGACAGACCGACAGACCGACAGACCGACAGACCGACAGACCGACAGACCGACAGACCGACAGACCGACAGACCGACAGACCGACAGACCGACAGACCGACAGACCGACAGACCGACAGACCGACAGACCGACAGACCGACAGACCGACAGACCGACAGACCGACAGACCGACAGACCGACAGACCGACAGACCGACAGACCGACAGACCGACAGACCGACAGACCGACAGACCGACAGACCGACAGACCGACAGACCGACAGACCGACAGACCGACAGACCGACAGACCGACAGACCGACAGACCGACAGACCGACAGACCGACAGACCGACAGACCGACAGACCGACAGACCGACAGACCGACAGACCGACAGACCGACAGACCGACAGACCGACAGACCGACAGACCGACAGACCGACAGACCGACAGACCGACAGACCGACAGACCGACAGACCGACAGACCGACAGACCGACAGACCGACAGACCGACAGACCGACAGACCGACAGACCGACAGACCGACAGACCGACAGACCGACAGACCGACAGACCGACAGACCGACAGACCGACAGACCGACAGACCGACAGACCGACAGACCGACAGACCGACAGACCGACAGACCGACAGACCGACAGACCGACAGACCGACAGACCGACAGACCGACAGACCGACAGACCGACAGACCGACAGACCGACAGACCGACAGACCGACAGACCGACAGACCGACAGACCGACAGACCGACAGACCGACAGACCGACAGACCGACAGACCGACAGACCGACAGACCGACAGACCGACAGACCGACAGACCGACAGACCGACAGACCGACAGACCGACAGACCGACAGACCGACAGACCGACAGACCGACAGACCGACAGACCGACAGACCGACAGACCGACAGACCGACAGACCGACAGACCGACAGACCGACAGACCGACAGACCGACAGACCGACAGACCGACAGACCGACAGACCGACAGACCGACAGACCGACAGACCGACAGACCGACAGACCGACAGACCGACAGACCGACAGACCGACAGATTGACAGACCGACAGACAGACGGACAGAAAGACAGACCGACGGAAATGAGTGACGTGGATTTTCGTGTAGACATCTTGAAACGCCCAAAAAGTGTATTATCTCAAAATCGAAAATATTCGCGATCACAATACTCCCCTCACCTATCGGTGTGGGAAGTAAAATCAACTTCATTCTTCCAATTCGGACTAACTATTCGAGGATGTATAAAAAATTAATAGTCTGGTGCTATAGAATATTCTAATATATTGATCCTAAACATGTAAAAGGCATATACTTTTAGATTCAGATCTAGAGTATGAACTACTAAGACATCAACGGTCAGTATTGCACCTCGCCCTATGTGTGTGTATATAGGATTGGTCAGCCGGGGTCCAAAATGGCGATAGCTAAAAACTTTTAATACAATATTCCCTACCTTTCACTCCATTCTTTAGAACACGCATTCCGCAGAGTTGCCAGGTGTGGCGATTTTTCGCCAAAGTGGCGATTTCAAAACCAAGTTAGCAACCAAAATGGTAGCTGGGCGACTGGCGACTTTTGGAGGCGCAAAACACAGCAAGTTGGCGACTTTAGGTTATTTCTAACTTTTATTTCATCTATTTTACACTGGACACTTTGACCATAGTGACTCTTCAAGGAGAGAGAGCCGGCAAGTAAAATTTGTCGACCTTAGTTATTATTATTGGGCATCATTTACCTATTCTTATTACTGCGCATGCTCAAAATAGCGAGAGTTACGAAACTTTTTATTTCTGGTGGTCCAAAAACGCCCCAATATCTCAAAATCATTAAACGCATGTACAGAATTTTTAATAATTCATTTTGACTGGGGTACGGTGTATACTATTGTGTTACATCTCGTATGTATGTACTACCCCTAAATGTATATATTTTAATTTAAAATAGATATGACAGAATCAATATTCAATAATAGGTTTTCATTCATTCAGCAGCATTTCCTGCCGGTGAGTGTTCGCGTTGAGATTCTCGCAGTAGGTCAGAATTTTCAATTAGATATTGAATTTTATATTGAAATCCGAAGCTTCTCCAGAATCCGAAGCATTTTTATCAGGTACATATGAAACCCGAAGATTGGTTGCTCAGATGGGTGCCAAGTATATAGGATTTGCACCTCTCTTAACTGAAAAGACGCTGTATTTTTTCCTTGGAAAATTCTCTAATAACGCCCCGCAGAAGTCCTGACTGCGGAACAAACTTCGGACCTAAATTTTGTACACCACTTTTAAAACTGGATGTTGCTTTCCATTTTTATCAACTAACTTCCAATGATGCCTCAACAATATCCAGTAATTTACAATTATTAGGCCTTCGCTCCATTTTAGCTTTTATTACATTTATTACAACATTAGTCACGAAATAAACTAGCTTTGAAAGTCGTGTTATTCAATTTATTGACAAACCCATGAGATTTAGTAGTGTGGGGCTGATTCTGGTCCTCACACGTCAACCGAAGCTCATTCTGTGCAGACGTATTTTCAATAAACGCCGGTGTTCCTCAGAGATCTGTCCAATCCCCTACACTGTTTCTGCTGTGCATCAACGAGCTGCTGGAAATAACATCCAATCCAATCCACAGCTTTGCAGACGACAGTACATTAATATCGTGCATGAAACCAGGCAATCCACTATCATCCCAGGACACGGTATGTCGGCGACAGCAACATGTCTTACATGTATCAGAACAACTGTCCAGTAGAGATTAGTGAATAAAGTACAGTTTAACGTACAGAAAACTCAGGTAACAACACTGACAAAGAAGTCAATTCGCCAAATCCAAACCAAAAAGTTGAAATTGCTGTTATTAATATCAGTTTTCTTTAAAAGAAAAACACCGTTGCTGTTGCTATCACCTTATCAATACATAAAAATATATATGCAGCCATAGTGTAATTAGTATGTTCAAAAGACGGTTTTCTTCATTTACCAAAAATAGGGTACTTGATGCAGAGGTCATGAAATCGTCTCGGGAGTATACATATCGTAAAGAAAACCATGTCAAGAAGCAGTAGGAAACAAAAAACATGATTTGACTGACGGCCAAAAAAGTATTTGCAAAATAAAATAAGGATATATTCAAATTTTTCCACGTGACTTAAAACAAGAGCTAACGTCACAGATGTCTTATCGATATCGATAGTCGATACTGCTACTGCGCAGGTCAGTGAGATTCAACTGCAAACTAGAAACACTGAACTGACTGAATTCTGAACTGAATTCTTTAACAATACGACTCAATTCGATACTTAAACATATTTGAAACAGGCAATTAAGCCACTAGCATTTTCGTTGCAATACATTTTTATATCTGATAGGTATCATAGTTCATCCTGTTTGCGACCGAGATTCGCAACTAATCGAAGCCATCATTTTATTTCGGCGCATCCCATTATGAATGAATCCAAAAATAGAATCTAATTCAAGCCCGTCCCTACAAAGTGAATTAGTAATCTAGCCTAACCTTTATTCTTTTGACTTTTGTACTTTTGTGTGTGACTGCGTTTTGTGGTTATAATGATCAATGTCAAAATGATGTTAGGTTAGCACTGGCTATCGATATCGAATGTCAATACTTTACATCCCATCACTATAGGATATCACTGACGTCAGAAGTTACTTGCGCAGCATTTTCCGGCATTTGAAATAATTTTTGAAATATCTCTCACAGCCGATTCCAAAAAACCACACAAGTGACTTTGTCGTGTTTACTAGGCTCTAAGAAACGCGTAAACGACATAATATTTTTTCTGCAAGTACCCTATTGGGTAAACTTTTGGAATGGAACGACTCATGTATATTCGCTGGAATGTTATGATGTGAACGTATTCAGCAAAGGCTTTTTTCGCGGAAAGAGCGTCGAAAGTGACGTGACATGTTGACAACGGTTCAGTTTCGATGCAGCACAGAATGTGGCTGGTGCATAGGCCACACGATGGGCCCTTTTGCGCCTCTATCCGACTACTTCCTAAGACCTGCCCTTTTGGCAAAGGCAAGTACATTCTTAGGTCCTATCCGTTTTATCTCTACTGGTTCCAAAGTTCTTGAGCCCAGCATAGTCTGCGACAGCGACACAAGATGTGTGCCAAGGGTTCCTCCTCTTCACCACACCACGTGCACGTTGGGTCGTTGACCACCCTCATCACAAACAAGTGACGCCTGAAGGTGTTGTGACCCGTTAATAAGCCTACTAGCAATCTCAAGTTACTCCTATCCAGAGAGAGACAAAATCGTCCTATTCTCTCTGCAGGCCCTGCAAATAGGTCCCGAGCCTGACGGAGATGACCAGAGATGTTATTCCATCTCAGAGAGTGTTGATTCTGGATCCACTCTCCAGTTGTTTTCCTAATCAAGTTTGCAGACAGTCCTAAGGCTGGTTCCGGGCCCACAAAACTGTTTCCGGATCCCATCCTAGCCAGATGATCCGCCATTTCATTACCCTTTACCCCAGCGTGCCCAAGTACCCACATCAGTGATACCTTGTGTTTAGCTGAGATGTCGTCAAGAGCCCTCCTGCACGCCAGGACCAGTCCCGACATTATTTTCCAAGCACTCAGTGCTTTGATGGCTGCCTGACTGTCAGAGCAGATAGTAATCCGCCTCCTAGACCCGTCAATTTCCCGAATACGATTTACACAGGCCAGTATCGCATAGACCTCAGCCTGGAATACTGTGGAGGGAATGAAAGTCTTGTATGGGGTCCGTAGACCCCCGAGCCCGAGCCCTCTCTAGCGAGTGAACCGTCTGTGTACCATACCTGTCCTCCTCCTTCGATGAGCTGTCTTTCCATAGACTCCCACTCTTCCCTTGACGGGATCACCACCGTAAATTTGCGATTGAAGCGATGCGTAGGAGAAACTATATCGCTCCTCGACAACAAAATAGGACTATCCTCCTGCAACTCTGCTAGAATCGCCGAATGTCCTTTGCCTGGATTCATAAAAGTCCAGCTGCCCTGACTCCAGAGACGGAAACCGGTTTTTCTAGCTTCCGCTTGAATTACCAGATCCAAAGGAGGAAGATTCAATAGTGTTTCAATGGCACTCAAAGGTGTTGTGCGCACTGCACTGGTTATACTAAGACATGCCAAACGTTGAACCTTATTAAGTTTGGCTCTTATTGCCTCCGTCTTTATACAGGTCCACCACACTATGGAGCCATATATTAATGACGGTCTGACTATTGTAGTGTAGAGCCAGTGCACCACTTTTGGGCTCAGGCCCCAGCTACTACCGACAACTCTTCTGCAGGCCCATAATGAGTTTCGAGCCTTGCTTACCTTATAATCCACGTGCTGCCTCCAAGTCAGCTTGTGATCCAGTATGACTCCTAGATACTTTACTTACTGAGACAATTCAAGTGTCGTTCTGAAAAAGGTAGGCCTCACGAGGCCTTCCATCTTCCTTCTCCTAGTGAACATAACGAGCTCCGTCTTTTCAGCGTTCACTGACAGATCCAGATGTGTGATGACTTTATTGTGAATATTAACTGTTGATTTAAAACACTTGCTCCCAAAGTGGTTTAGACATTAGAGAGTAATTTTTGATAAGCCCTTCAGGCTGAAATATGTGGCATCTCGGCTTGTGCAAAGCTAAGTCTTGATAGACAATAAATGAATAAAATTTTATGACGGAATATTGATGTTACGTCCCCAAAAACCATGTAACTAACATTTTTACTTTTTACTGTGAACGCGAAGTGAATTAAAAGTACCTTCAAAGTTCAAACATAAAGTTTCGCGCCAAAGCTGTGACACAATAAATCTAAGCGTGACGTAATAAGTCTTTCGTGGAGCTACCCTTAGAATGTGACTGTACCTTGTCGTCTGACCCCCTTTTCTCCATCTACAGACATAACCTCCGCTTCGTATTGATATTGACAGATGTTTGTGTACATCATTTCATGATCTATCTTGGTTAAATGAGATACCGTGGCAGTCGTGACACCAGGGGAGGTTATGTATGCATGACACTAGTGACAGGCTGTTAAAGACAAGTGTTGCCGAATGACGAGTAAAATTGTGAAAAGTAGCTATGAAACATTCTCAGAGTAAACTGCTAATTACACAACAATGCAAAAAATGGAATAGCTGTGCAATATAACATTTATAGTCTACAAAAAGAGGGAAACTAAATAAACATAAAATAAAGTTTACATCCTTTATACAAAAACTATGCAAAATATTAGCGACGTGACAACCTTGAATCTAAGCTCAAAAAAAAAGTCACATCCTATCTACATCCGGCATAAAAATCACTTTTGATTGGTTGATTTCTTAGGCGGGAGGTTTAAGAGATTTAAATGAGCTCTTTTCAAAAGGGTGATATTCTAGTCTATCTTTACTCCACGTTGGCAGAAAAAAATTGAGCAAATACTGCCATCATTACAAATTAGATACAAGCAATCCACTTCAGCCATTAAACAGGCAATATTAGCAAGTTGGAAAATACCCCATTCTGAAATAAAACTATTATGATCCTTTCAGCATCCCAGGCTGCTTTGAATGCCTTGGATTTTAGACAACACCCACAGTAAGAATGACCAAATAGCTGGATTAATAGGTTATATTATCAAAATGTAATGTGAATGCCATAAGCATGCCTATCCATGCAAGGTATAGTTTTCGAGGGTGGCAATATATTTTGTAATACAGTTTTACAAATAAATGAGAAAAATGCCATCCCTATGATATCTAGTGACGTCAGAGGTTGTATTCCCGTCATTTTCACTCTTGTAAAAACAAAACTCTTATTTCATGCCGTTTAATACGTTACAATGAACGCCTTAAAGCCATATTTGTATTGCAGCGATTCAAAAAAATATTACAGACAGATCAACGTACGTCATAAAATATCAAAAAAATGTAGTCAAGTTGATTGACTCAGTACTTCCCACACATTCCAATGATACCAGTTTTATTATTTTCCCACAGCATGAAACTATAGTCTAGATGCCCCTGCAAGCAAATCATCGCTCGCCCGACCGCAAAAAAGTGTTTTGTTCTACGAGGTGCTTCTTTCACAGGTCAATGGACAATATAACATGAATACAACAAACTTTTCAGTTTTACAAACCCCCACCCCCGAACTACCCCAGTTTCACCCCCAACCAAAAAAATTTTTAAAATCAGGAACCCCTAAAACCTCTAAAACGAAGTTTGAGGTGTTTTTTTATATTTTTAGTTTTTTTTATTATTGCCGCGCCGCCACTGAAATAATTTCCAAAAACCATACGCGCATTCCATACTCGTCGCGGTAATAAATCTATGTCAAAATGTCATTAAAGTCAATTCAGAAGTTTCCACGTAACACAATACAAAACGATCCAAAGTAATACTCGTATGTATTTTGTATGCATCAGAAAGTTCAAGTCCCTTGGTTTCTGTAATCGGCAAGGCAATGTTCGGATGAACCTAAAAAAGTGTATTATGCCACTAGGTCTTTCTCTCTCAGGTCAGTAGATAGCCCATTATGAGTACAACTAATTTTTCACATTTACAACCCCTCACCCCCCCAACCACCCTAATTTCACCCCCACCCCAAGAAAATGTAGAAAAAGGTCAGGAACCCCTAAAACGCCTAAAAACGAAGTTTGGGCTGTTTTCATATTTTTAGTTTCTTTAATATTGCCGCGCCGCCACTGAGACGATTTTTAAAAATCAGACGCGTTTTCCATCCGCGCCAAAGTAGTAATACTGTGCCGACATTTCATTAAAATCAATTTAATAATTTCAACATTATAAAATACAGAACGATCTAAAGCAATACTCGTATGTATACATCGCAAAATTCTTAAAGTGCCTTGGTTCCTGTCAAGGCAATGTTCGGATGGACCTAAAAAAGTGTATTATACCGCTAGGTCTTTCTCTCTCAGGTCAGTAGACAGCCTATTATCAGTACAACAAATTTTTCAGCTCTACAACCCCTCCACCCCCCAACCAACCCAAAAAAAGTAGAAAATGATCAGGAATCCTTAAAACACCTAAAAACGAAGTTTGAGACATATTTGAAATTTTTCGTTTTTTGCTAATTACTCCGCCGCCCATGCACAGATTTTCAAAATTGTAGCAACATTACCTACTACGACCCTACAGCATATCACTACCCAAATTATATCAAAATCTATGCAGCTGTTACTGAGATTAGGAGGCTAGAAAAACGCCAACAGACAGACAGACCGACGGACCGACAGACAGACCGACAGACCGACATAGACCGACAGACAGACCGACGGAAATGAGTGACGTGGATTTTCGTTATGTAGGCATCATAAAACGCCCAAAAAGTACGACGAGAGTTGTTGTGTTGTATGTTTTTTTTGAGGGCGGGCGGGCAATGATTTGGTTGCAGGGGGGATAAGATAGAATAATATCACCGTTATGTGTGGGAAGTACTGAGTCAATCAACTTGACTCCATTTTTTGTCAGGAACAAGAACAACCTAGTAACCATATCCAATCGACCCTGAGCCCTGAGCTGTAAATAACTCGAGTATATGGGAAGCTATGAGTCAATCAACTTGTCACCATCCCTCACATTTTGTTTCACAGACACTGAAAAGCCATCACATATCCCGATTTTCCAGAAACGAGAGTCTATTGACTCCTCTAGATAGAGCGATCACATCTACCTCAAAAGTGTATGTCTCATAGTAACTCCCATCCCACATTATGTAGTCGTTATCCCATGGGACAGTGTGGAAGTAACTCCCTACTGTGTTGACGCAGCTTTGATTTATCATACTCTCCTTTTCCTAAGTTGAATTTATGATCTCTCACCCTAGACGTCAGTGGCGTATGCCGAACTGTACACCATTGATTTAAATCTCCGTAAGGGTATATTTTATGGGGTTGCCCTAGAGAGAGGGAGGCGTTGACTGAAAAACAAAAATAATAGAGGTAGGGAGGATAAACGGGTAGTGAAAGAATAATCTGGGCATGCTTTTATACGAGGTGAATCAGAAAATAACCAATACGGTGCTTGTAATACAACAATTTTTTTTAAGGTCGGCCTCCCGCAAAGGCTGAAAGCCTATGACGCTGTAGAAGCGCTGCGAGAGGATAAGTATCGGTTCACGTTAGATTTGAAACGCTGCATGTTGTAGCCGTCAGGAAAAAAATTCCCCGGCAGCTGATTCCACAGCGTCGAAGTTCTCCAAAAAAAGGAATGCTGGAGGAGACTGGTTCGGGGAGTAAGGACCTCGACCTGGTAAGGATGAGCTCGCAGAGCTTCTCTAGTGTTCCTGGTTCGGACGGCCTGTGGTGTTATTATCTGAGAGAGGTCACTCGAACATCTTCCGTGATAGAATCTATAAAACAGGGATAGGTCAGCCACCCTCCTTCGATGTTCCAGGCTGTGGAGGTCCTTTGTGAGGTTAGGCGTATCGATTAGACTAATCGCTCTTTTCTGGATAGTGTCCAGAAGCTTTAGAGAGTGCTTCGGAGCGCATCCCCACACATGGGAGCAATACTCCAGCGATGGTCGGATCTGTGCCTTGTAGAGCAGCAGCAGTTGCTCTGGTGTATACAACTTGCTACAGCGGAACAAAACTCCAAGCTTCTGGGATGCCGTTTTAGCAATACTGACGACGTGGTCATGCCAGGACATGTTATTGTTGATGTTGATTCCCAAAAGCTCGACGGAAGGTGATTCGACTATGGGGTGACCCTCCATTTCCACGGTTGGCAAGCCATCGTGAGACTTCTTTGTAAGTGTTGTTGCCTGAGCTTTTTGTACGTTGAACTGTACTTTATTTGCTAATCTCCACTCGGCAATTGTTTTGATATCTACGTTGATCTGTGAGGAATGCTGCTGTCGCCGACGTACCGTCTCCTGGGATGGTAGTGGCTTGCCTGGTTCCATGCACGACACTAATATACTGTCATCTGCGAAGCTGTAGATTGGATTGGATGTTATTTCCAGCAGCTCGTTGATGTGCAGCAGAAACAGTGTAGGGGATAGGACAGATCTCTGAGGAACACCGGCGTTTATTGAAAATACGTCTGATGAACAGCCCTTGACTACAACAAACAGAGATCGGTCGTTCAAAAAGCTATTCAGCCACTGGCGCAGGCCAGGTGGTAGTCCATAAGCAGCAAGCATGACCAGAAGTCCATCATGCCATACTCTGTCGAAAGCTTTCGATATATCAAGTGCAACAACACGGGATTCGCCATGATTGTCTACTGCTCTGTTCCACAAGTGAGTGACGTAGGCAAGGAGGTCACCTGTAGACCTGTGCATATGGAAGCCATACTGGCGATCATTTATGATGTTATTGTTGTCCAGGTAGTTCAGGAGCTGTGTATTAATGACAGTCTCCATAACCTTAGACAATGGATATTTATTTCAAAATTTTCAACAACTATCCTTCAAAGTATCATCCATTGTATTCATTACACTTATTCCATTTCATTCCATTGCACATTTTGATAGGCTGCTTAGTATATCTACCATGCTAAAACGGAGACTGGTATACACAACTATCGTGGAAGAGACTATGATGGCTCGAGTCACGAGGGGATGCCCTCAAAGCGGCGTATTATCGCCATTACTCTGGAACCTCGTTGTTGACGAGCTAATCAGTCTTCTAGACAAGGATGGACACAGGACTCTAGGATATGCGGACGATCTGGTGATTCTAGAGCAAGGAAAATTCGATAGCACGGTTAGAGACAAAATTCAAAGGGCTCTAAACGCTGTTACAAGCTGGGCACTTAAGGAGGGACTGAACGTCAAAAGTTGAGGGACTAGGACCTCTACAACTTCTGGATAGCCAAATACAGCTGTCAGGGGAGGTTAAATACTTAGGAGTAGTACTAGACTCTAAGCTCTCCTGGAAACCTCAGCTCGAAAGAGTTAAAAGAAGAGCCGAGATGGCATTAGTGCTGTCGAGGCGCTCGCATAGTAAGACATGGGGTCTAAGTCCAGCCATGGTGCATTGGACATACACAATGGTGGTAAGACCCATGATTACATATGCATTTGGTCTGGTAGCCAAAGATGAAACAGCGAGCTGCTATAGCAGAACTAAGCAAGGTGTAAAGACTTGCTTGTCTGTCCATAACAGGTGCAATGAAAAACGCACCCACTGCAGTCTTAGAGACCGTCCTGTACCTCCCTCCGTTGCAAATTGTAATAATGGGCGAGGCGACAGTGGGTTATTCTAGACTAGAAACCCTACCAAGAGGAATTTACAGGGATCTTGGACACAACCAAATCGCAGAATATGTGGGGCACACAATAATGGATGCTAGAAAAAACCACATAACTCTGAAATATATCTTTATCAAGGAATTCGAAACTATAATAAGAGATCGAGAACTCTGTGAAGTAGACAACCTGCATTGGGAAATAGTCTGGTACACAGATGGATCAAAGACCGAGCAAGGCACAGGAGCGGGAATCTTTGGAAAACAGAGCTAGGAAAATACGCCTCGGTATTTCAGTCAGAGGTGTACGCCATCCTGCAATGTGCAAGGATCAATAATGGACGATCCTACAGAAACAAGAGGATCGCAATACCTACAGACAGTCAGGCTACACTTAGGGCACTAGAAGCGCCCAAAGTTACGTCTGCTCTAGTCTGGGAATGTTTACAAGAACTGGAAAGACTGGCAGAACACAACAAAGTAACTTTGGAGTGGGTGCCGGGACACTCAGGCATTAGAGGCAATGAAAGGGCGGACGAGCTAGCAAGACTAGGCTCGTCTGCCCTATACATTGGAGCAGAACCCGCCCTGGGGGTGCCTAAAAGCACAATCAGACACCAGGTCGGAAAATGGAAAACCGAACACAAAATTTTATCTCATATCGTTGCTCCACTTCCATTTTTTTCGACAGGTACCCAGGTACGTACGCAAAACATTTACACTCTAATTATTAATTTCTAACATACGTTAAACGTTAAAACAGGGCCTGTTCGAGGAAATGTAAATCATAGATAAGGCTTTCGAGAAAAGTTACAACACCAGTCTCGTTGAATACTTATATATCCTCGTATCTTTTGAAGGTTAGAACTAACTGAAAATTAATTTCACTTTAGTAATGCCATCTATGCGTGCGGCTAGGAACTTTCTAGCCCAACTGCTACCCTCTTTGCCCGGTCTTCCCTTATATTCCCTTCGATACTTTTCTGAACTGATTAGATTCAGAACTTAGTGAAAAGTTTGAGAACACAAACATCAACTTTCAGCAAATAAATCTGATGAAGTTTATCGTTCAGATAAGTTATGTAGGACGTTCTGTTTGTTCCAGGTAATCCTGAAGTGTAAGATACAAGACATGTCCTTCCTGTTCAGCCAACTGTACAATATGGTTCTAATCACGACTTGTACTGTGTATGCCGTCAAGACTAGGAAGATTCCAGAGAACTTCAATGAATCAAAATTCATCGGTTTCACAATGTACACTACTTGCATCATATGGCTTGCCTTCATTCCAATCTACTTTGGGACCGGGAACGCATACGAGGTAAGCTACCACATCACTATTTTTAAAGGCTGTTTGTAATCTTTGGCTAGTATTGTATTCTCTCTTGGAATCACGGAAGAGAAAAGCTCGAAGAATTTCTAGAATTTCTAGAACACCTGAAAACAAAAATCTCGCCTTCCTTGATGTTCTTCTACCAAGAAAATGAGTTAGATTAGGGCACAAGGTATATAGAAAGCCAACTCATACTGACCGGTACTTAATAAGAAATCAAACCACCACCCATCTCAGAAGTACGGAATTATTAGAACTTTGACAGAACGGGCTATAAAAGTGTGCGAACCAGAAGAACTCGACACTGAACTGGAACATCTAAAGAATGCTCTTAAGGCAAATGGTTATACAGAAAAGGAGATAACAAGAACAATGAATAGGACAAAGCCAAAACCTAAACTGATAGCAAAAGCTTTTCTACCCTATGTGCCTGGAATAACAGACAGAATAGGAAAAATGTTACGAAAGGAAAACGTCAAGACCATCTACAAGCCCACAAGAAAGATACAGGAATATTTGAGAACGGTGAAGGATAAAAGAGACCCACTCACAACAGCGGGGGTTTATCGCATACCATGCACATGTGGGTGTGTATACATAGGAACAACGAAGCGATCTATAAACACAAGAATTGCAGAACATAAGGCTAGCTGTCGACTAGGCCATACGGACAAATCAGCGGTAGCCGAACATGCAATTAAGGAGGGATGTCACAGGATCAAGTTTGAAGAAACTCAGGTTCTTGCCGCAACGTCTACCTACCATGCCAGACTTTAAAGACAAGCCATCGAAATACAAAAACATCATGATAATTTCAATAGGAAAGAAGAAACACAGAAACTCAACCGGACATGGATACCCATCCTAAAGGACCTGAAGACACTACCATATCGCGAAGGGGCGGGGCTACCAACCCTACCTGGTTGGGCCACGTCACCATTAGCAGGTATAAATATAGGTGCAGATCCACCAGCCGTCAGTATTTTGGAAGTCGCCGAAGTGAAATAGCCTCTGAAGATGCCATCCACTCGTGATGGCGAAACGTCAAGCTTTAACGCTAAACGACGACAGCCTAAAAACCCAAAAACCACAAATCCATTACATATATAATATTTCAGAAGGCGATAGCTAAGACCTTAATGAATGACAACTATTTTCGATTTTCTCAAAAAAGTTTTTTAGTGTGCAAAAAAACTCGCAATGCAAAATCATACATTCTATAAATGCCTGTAATTTAACAACCAAACACGATATCAAAAAAAAGCTAAATAGTTGCACAAGCGCAAGCTTTCTTCTTCAATTTGCTCTTTGAGTCATTACTGTAAGTTTAAAGGTAATGTCAGGCGCTTGGAAATGCGAAATTCATTTTTATGGTGACCTTTGGACCGTTTGACCTTATCTTTGGATTTTTGGACTTATCTCCCCTCCTCTTAGACACACACACTGGAGAAAGGGAACAGGCGGCCACGCCTCCTCGCTAGCATGGGAATACGTCTTCTCCTGGATTCTCAATTTCGCGCGCTATACCCTAGACCCTTAATCGAACCTATTTGTTACAGACCCAGCTAACAACGCTATGTGTGGCTACCAGTATGAATGCAACAGTGGCTTTGGTGTGTCTGTATTCTCCAAAAGTGTACATAATTGTGCTACACCCTGACAAAAATGTGAGGAAGCTAACCATGAACAGTGCGGCATACAAGAAGTACAACTCTGGAGGATCTGCTACAACTTCAGCCTGTGTTGCTCTGACACCTGCTCCTTCATCCACAACTGCGACCACTGCTACGAAAGGTCAGGTTTCAATTAAAGATGGATTTAAAGTATTAAGGGCCCCACAGACATCGTTCTTTTTCATCAGGTTTGCAGGACGTGCCAACCGATCACACTCATTTCGGTCCGTGTGTGCCGAAAAACCGTCGTGTTAACCGTCGTTCCAAAAAATCTGCCCGAGCTTGATTTTACTCGTCGGTTTCGAACGCCATCGTGCAACTCGGTATATGTGTGGCCGTTCATCGTGCAATCACGACGGGATTTTGCAGTGCCGTTCTGGTTGCCTTCGAGTAAGCGCATCTAGGGTTAGCGACATTTATCAAAAATGTGCTGTCAGACGTTTATGAGGGGAAATACTTTGTCTCATCCAAGTATCCTGTTTCTTATTGGAGGTGCTACTGAACTAAGTAATTCTAAGTATGTTTCTTCATCCATCCTCAAATAATTGTACCAACCCCTTGGTTCCAGACGCAATTCTTCTAATAGATTTATATGGGAGAATTGGCCGCTTTTTAAAAGCCACTATTTCACCCACTTAGAACGTTTTTTCTTGCTGTATTTCACTTTAATAGCTAAATCCGCCGCCAATGCTAAAGTATTATCCATGTTAACGGACCAAAAATTTGCCAGAAACTGAAAGAAAACCGAACAGTGTGTGGAGGTATCGTTCCATCGGTTGGCACGTCCTGCAAACCTGATGAAAAAGAACGATGTCTGTGGTGCCCTTTAGGCAGCTATTGATATAGTGCCATCCACTAATAGTGCCGTCCTTACACTAATAATCACATACACTGCCTGACCACAGCATAATAAACAACTAGCATAATATCTCTGAGGATTTCCTATATAAAAATGGTTCCCACAAAATTTGACCTTGGGAGGATTTATGGATGATTTTACGGCTGTGAAGTTTGGGTAGAGATGCAAAAATGAAAATATCGATACCAGTATCAACTCAATATTTTTTAGCTTCAGGCGCGTTTGGTTCCTACAGAGCATTTTGTGCAACTGATTACACCCCTCAATAATTATATAATTATCTTCGATACCGATACAAAAGTATCGATGACAAAAATACTCGATATTAGTGCAGAAGTGTCGAAGTATCGTTAGCATCCCTACAAAAAATCATCCAAAAGTGGGGATGCGCGTGTAATTTCCGCCAACTTGAGTGACTGTGCTGGTTGTTTATTATGCTGTGGCCTGACCTTAAGTTGTCTCTGAAGCATGTTTATTGATGCGTTGAAGCGCGGATTTACATAATTCCAACCATCACCAATCATCAGTATACTTATTTGTCAAGTATACAAATAAATATTAGTCCTAGTTCTCAAAAAGCGGGTCCATTATGGTTATGTTCACCAGTCTCACCGTGTCTCAAAACAACGAATAGAATCATATGCCAAAATAGTGCCTTGGCAGTGCCGCGACACAAGACGTCCATAAATAGTGTCAGGCAATAACTTTGTTACTGCCAGGCAGTATTTTTGTCTTAGTGCGCATGCTTAGATGTCAAATACGGCCAGGAATTATTAGTGCCTTGTTGCACCGTGTCTTCAATAACTCTCTAATGTCACCTCTTGGGTTATATTAGATTAGAATCAGTTGTTTGGGATCATCCTCGTATATATCTGTTTATGTTGAATGAATAAGGACCAGAGGCTATCCAGCACGGAATGTGGCTGGTGCATAGGCCACACGATGGGCCCTTTTGCGCCTCTATTCGCGCTAGTTCCTAAGACCTGCCCTTTTGGCAAAGGCAAGTACATTCTTAGGTCCTATCTGTTTTATCTCTATTGGTTCCAAGGTTCTTGAGCCCAGTATAGTCTGCCTGTGATAACCCAGGGTTTCACAGCGACACAAGATGTGTGCCGAGGATTCTTCCTCTTCACCACACCACGTGCACGTTGGGTCGTTGACTACCCTCATCACGAACAAGTGACGCCTGAAGGTGTTGTGACCCGTTAATAGGCCTACTAGCAATCTCAAGTTACTCCTATCCAGAGAGAGACAAAATCGCCCTATTCTCTCTGCAGGGCCTGCTAATAGTTCCCGAGCCTGACGGAGATGACCAGAGATGTTGTTCCATCTCAGAGAGTGTTGATTCTGGATCCACTCTCCAGTTGTTTTCCTAATCAAGTTTGCAGATAGTCCTAAGGCTGGTTCCGGGCCCACATAACTGTTGCCGGATCCCATCCTGGCCAGATGATCCGCCATTTCGTTACCCTTTACCCCAGCGTGCCCAGGTACCCACATCAGTGATACCTTGTGTTTAGCTGAGATTCTGTTTATGTTACTTGATTTTTTATGCACTCTAAGGTAATGTAAGTGTGTCGTGAGAGATCGAGAGAAGTAAAAAAATCTATAAATTTTGAAAAAAGGTATTGAGAAAAAATTAACAAAGTAATACTAGTCATGTTATTTATACTGACATAAACATCTCTTCGGGAACTAGTTCATTTAAATATGGACGTTTTGCTTGAGTTTGTTCAATCAATGCATATTTTAACAAAGGCTTTGGCTAAGCTGTTCTATTGGGTATTGAGAGCTATGCTAATAAGTATCATCCAATAGTATTTTATCAATATCGGAAACAAAACGTCAGAGCCGGATGACACTTTTGCCAAAAATATTTTAGAAATTCATGGATCAAAATCATTAATATAATTATTGTATAATTACTAACTGCAAACTGCAACAATTTGTGACAGAATCATAAAAGTAGTGTCAATCACAGCAACCTTATTTAATAATTAATAATCCCACCTCATTCAGTTAGATGTATTATAGACAAATACATACTTTTGGGAAGAATCTTCCATATATTGGATGCATGTTTGTTATAGACCTTATACGGGGTGTCCAGTTAGTGGGTAATTCTTCGATATCTCGCAAAAGATACGTGACAGAAAAAAATGTCAAATACAAAAGTTATTTGATTACTCACGACGCATATTCTAAAAATATTTTGAAATATACAGGGTGTTGCGGGAAAGTACGATAGTGACCAACTTAATTTTTTTTATATGGAACTATAACTTGTTTTAAATTCTTTTAGTTTCAATCATTGATTTCTGTTTAACCCTAGAATATTTTTGGGATAGGTTGCGACGTTGCCAAGTTATAATTTATTTTCTATTAATTTCCGGATTTGCAAGGTCGCAAGTAATACGTCCAAATTGATATATTCCTTCAACTTTTCTTAATAATATTATAGAGCCTGTTACCTGAATATTAAGTGGATATTAGTTTGGATGTTATCAGCAATTTGTATCTACAGGGTGTTTTGGCAGAATTTTGAATTACAGCAACTTGAAGGTAATTTTACTTTGTTTTTTTAGATGTAACACCCTGTATTTTTTATTTTAAATCGAAATACCTACTAATGCTCTATCTCGCCTTGTAATTTTTTTTTTCGCGTTTGCGACGTTGCCAAGTTATAAATTATTTTTCCAAATTTTTAAACAAATATCCCCGCTTTTAATTTATTTTAAATAGAATTCTCTACTTATTTTTATTGCAATGAATTGCGCATGCCAAATTTAGTAAGATCTCGCAATTTCAAAATTTTGTTTCTTTCTTTCTTATTATCGATAGTAAATTATTGTTTTATCCAAATAATGCATTAATTTGAATTTGTTGTCATCACTATCATTTAATAGACCAACAATCCAGTGATCAAATGTACTGCTTTTGTGGAATGTGATTGGTTGAGATTAGCAATTGCTAAACTCTTTGTTAAACAAGAAAATACCTTTTTATTCATCGATTTAGGATAAAAAATTAGACTGGAAAATATACTAGATGGTTCACTATGGTCAATTGTATATAAAGCATATCATTTTTGACCTTTCTGAGGTAAACCTCAAGAGAAATCAATAGTTTTCAGAGTACTTTGACAGATGCATGTTTTTGAATGGGCTGTGTGTTGAAACAGTATTGATGTAAATGTCTCCAAGATGAGAGATCCTTTAAGTGGGAACTGTTTTACACGTTTCCTCCACCCTTCCCTGGAGTAAATAACTTTTTTCATTGAATTTCATATGTTGTATCTCACGGGTCTTCAAATTTGATTGAGCCAAAAATGTGGTATACTTTAATCAACCTTTCAGACACATTTTGAAGCCTCTACAATAAATTTAATTTTTGTTGCAGCAAGTGTGGATGGAACTGAAACTATCTTAATGCAGCGTCTGGGCCCAAACCAGACCACCCCTTCCAACAATTCTGCTGAACCCACTGACAATATCGCCCTTTTGTAAACATTCCATAATATTTGGTGAGTACCATATTCATTTTTATATCAAATCTTATCAGTTGAACCATAAAGTGATTACTCTTCAGGTATCCAGACCTCTATGCAGAGAAAAATATTACGTACAGGGTGACCTAATAAGAATGGACGCCGGCAATATCTCGGTAACCATTAATCGTATAACTTTGAGCAAAAAATATTATTAGGTAAATCGGCTAAGAGAAATCGCTGGAAATTATTTTCAAGTTCCGCAAGTAGCCGCTAGGGGGCGTAACTGTTACGGTCAATCAGAAAAACGGCTTTTTCTCAAAAAATATGCAAATAAAGGTATATTATAAATTCTACCGTCATGTAGACTCAACAATTCTCGATTTTTTTTCTTAATCGTTTTTTGCTCTATCTTGTAAGATGTAGTGGTGGGGGAATATCATAAAGCTTCTCATTCAAATGGCCATAACTTTGGTATACGTTAACGGAATTAAACAAGCTAGGTCTTGTTTGAAAGAGCTCTTCTTGCTTAGTAATCTGTTGTATAAAAATTGTCCAAGTTTATCTTGACTTAGTAGCTACAGGGCGGTATTTGACATAATAACGATTATTACGCATTATTACGAAAATTTTAAATGGTATGCTATATCTCTTTTAACATAAGTATATAGAGGACAACATTCTTAAAAAGTCAGCGAAAGATTCAACTTCCTAGCTATTTTCAAACCGGAGATATCGGTAAAACAAGTATTCTGACAAGTGTGCTGTGAGTTTCAGAAACAATTGCCGCCCGATATGGATATAGCCTCCGTCTAATCGTTTTAGGAATCATTTGATAGATAATACTCAAGTAAAAATACTACAAATCGTACTTTGACTTTCTGAAACAACCACCAGGTGGCGTAGTAGGCGCCAATAGCTGCTGTATTCAATTTTCATGATAATGGAACTTTTGAAAGAAGCAATCAAAAACAAATTACAGTATAAAATTGATTATCATGTTTATCATTATTAAACGTCAATTTGAACTGATCACAAAGTATTATATGAATTTGATAACAAAGATATAAGAAAGAATAATGTAAATCGGTTTAAAAAATTAAAGCCAATTAACAGCAAATTAAAGCAAAATAAGGTGGCATAATAACAATTTTAATAGATAAAATGCATAAACCTAAATCGCATACGTATACCATACCTATTTTCAGTGTTGCTCTAGATGCTCAAACTGGCAGGTTTATTAATACTAGAATGGATGCGTAAGTGCATCTAAAACGATAGACGCCATCGAACACTGGCAACACTGATAATAGGTATGGTATGCGCATGTGAGTTACGTTTGTGTATCATTTGTTTGTTATCCTTGTTATTATGGCACCTTATTTCGCTGTTAATTGGTCTTAATTTTTAAGATCTATTCACATTGATTTTTTCTTAGTATCCGTGCTTGCTGAGTTCATATAACACTTTGTGATCAGCTCAAGTTGACTTTTAATAGTGACTAAAATAATAATAAATTTTATACTGTAATTTATTTTTGTTTGTTTCTTTTAGAAGTTCCATCATCATAAAAATTGAATACGTACCTATTGGCGCCTACTACGCCACCTGGTGGTTGTTTCAGAAAGTCAAAATATGATTTGTGATGTTTTTACTTGAGCATTATCTATAAAATGATTACTAGAACCATTAGACGGAGGCTATAACCCTATGAGGCGGCAATTGTTTCTGAAACTCACAGCACACTTGTCAGAATACTTGTTTTATTGATATCTCCGATTTGAAAATCGCTAGGAAGTTGATTCTTTCGCTGACTTTTTAGGAATTTTTTTCTCAATATATGTGTGTTAAAAGAGATATAGCATACCATTTAAAATTTTCGTAATAATGCGTAATAATCGTTATTATGTCAAATACCGCCCTGTAGCTACTAAGTCAAGATAAACTTTGACAATTTTTATACAACGGATTACTAGGCAAGAAAAGCTCTTTCAAACGAGACCTAGCTTGTTTAATTCCGTTAACGTATACCAAAGTTATGGCCATTTGAATGAAAAGCTTTATGACATTCCCCCACCACTACATCTTGCAAGATAGAGCAAAAAACGATTGACAAAAAAAATCGAGAATTGTTCAGTCTACATGATGGTAAAATCTATAATATACCTTTATTTGCATATTTTTTGAGAAAAAGCCATTTTTCTGATTGACCGTAACAGTTACGCCCCCTAGCGGCTACTTGCGGAACTTGAAAATAATTTCCAGTTATTTCTCTCAGCCGATTTAGCTAATAATATTTTTTGCTCGAAGTTATACGATTAAAGGTTACCGAGATATTGCCGGCGTCCATTCTTATTAGGTCACCCTGTACATAGAGTCGTTGAGTTGTCATCAATTTTATTCTACAAGCCATCATCATCATAGTCACAATGTCTTAACAGACATGTTGTGAACTCATGAAATGCATTAAGTCGGAGCTAGAGTATTGCCGACACGAATATTATCAATAGTTTTGAGAACTGTAGCTCGCCATCGTTCGCGATTTACTGTCAGTTCAGTGGCGCTCTTGATACTCATATCTAGCAACTGTTTCGCCGTATCCACCCAGCGTGTAGGGGAACGGCCACGGCGCCGCCCACTCGGAGCGTGACCCTGAACTACAAGTTTCTCCATATTATCGCTTCTGTGAATATGTCCGAAGAATGTAAGCATTCTCAGCGACACAATGGAGGATTACCGAGCTCATCCAGTATGGAGACATTAGTTCGATGGGCGGTATAAGGAATTCTCAGCATTCTCCTCCACGTCCACATTTCAAAAGCATCTATGCGAGCTCGATCTGCGTTTTTAACAGTCCAAGTTTCCGAGGCATACAAAAATATGGAGAACACAGGAGACTGAACCAGTGACATTTTTGTAGCTTTAGTGATGTTATGGTCACGCCATATTTTAGTAATCTTTGTCATGGCCACCAGTGCCTGTTGAATGCGCCGTCGAATCTCATTCTCACAGCTACCTGAATTGTCGATCAAAGAACCGAGGTACACAAAACTTTGAACTACCTCACAACGGCCTATTGACTTTATTTCTTGATGACTGTCATGCTCTCTATCTACGATAATAACCTTGGTCTTGTTGTAGTTAATACCAAGACCATATGCTGCACTGTGTTGTTCTGAAACGTTCAATAGAGCTACTGATTCTTCCTGAGGAGCAGCAATAAGGGTTGAATCGTCAACAAATCTTAAGTTAGATATTTTGCTTCCGCCAATAGTTGTACCGCCATTTCAGTTGTCCAATACCTGTCTCATCACAAATTCAGAGTAAATGTTAAATAACATCGGAGATAATACGCATCCCTGACGAACTCCTTTTCTTGTTGCTGTTTGACCAGACAGGTTACCATCAATTCTTACACGAGCTGAGCTAGACTCATAGAGTTTCTGTATGAGAAATACTAAGTGGTAAGGGACTCCCATGCAAGGGCGTACCCAGGATTTCAGTTAGGGGGGGGCAGGGGGCTGCTTAGTGCTTATACCTGTTTCGAAAATTGACTTTTATTCATTAACTTTTATGATGACACAAAACAAATATTATAAGTACATAATAATTATACTATACATTATGTATAATATATAATATTATATATGTTTATTTTAATTTAACAGTAATCTTCTCGGATTTGCCGAAAATTTGTCTATGACAATCTTTTCAATAAACTCACTGTTGTCTTTTAAATAATTGCGATGTACGCTCATCAGACATAAACCCGTAAGCCTTTCTTCACCCATGGTGCTTCTTAGCCACGTTTTAACTCTTCGCAGCGTACTGAAGGACCGTTCTACGGTCGCCGTGGTGCATGGGATAGTGCTTAAAATAATTAATGCCTTTCTGACAGCAGGGTAAAAAATGTTCGCTTCTTTGAACAGATCAACTACTTCTATGTCCTTTAATTGATCATCTGATAAAGCCTTCGTCACCCATAAATTATGCCAAAGGTTCAGTTCCCCGGTGATATCCAGGTTATAAAATTCTTGGAATGATTCTGCGTTTTTGTGTAGGTCTGCAATGCTGGTTTTTGTCATATACAAGGGATGTAGCCTGCTTAAAGCAAACGCCGGAGTATTTTCTTGGGAGAATCGAATATTCAATGATGAAATGAGTGAATCAATGTATGGTATTATCAGGGAACGCCGCCAATATTCGTTATCATTGTCTGATGGCGGATTACTTCTATGTGTTTGCTTATGAGCAAGACGTGGAACCGAAATTTCTATGTTCAAATCCATTGCAACAGCTCGTGCTTTTTGAAGTATTTCATTACTTATTCTATCAGGAAACTCGCGGTCATTTCTGAGAATGTCCTTGATATTTTTAATGTGTTTTCCTACCGAGATCATGTCGATCGATTTAGCTTGCAGTGCGTTAACTACTGGTTCTATAACTGCTGAATATTTGGCTATTGTTTGTAGAGAAACAATAAACACTGGTTTTGTAACGGCTGAATGCAACTGATATGCAGATTTTCTGGTGGCATAATTTCCCTCTACAGATAACGTTTCTAGAGATTTCACGAGCTCTGAAAAATGTTGAGAAAACTTTCTGATTGATTTATATTTTTCGGACCATCTCGTCTCACATAATCGTGATAGGTTTGGAGCGTAGTTTCGACGTGTAGTCGATTCTCTGAAAAACGTTATAACATCCTTTACCGTGGCGACAGTATTTCTAATTTCTGGCACTGCGTTCGCATCATTCACAACAAGGTTGAGTTTGTGACTTGAGCAATGAAAATATAAAGCACGAGGATATTTTTTTCTCAAAATGGCTTGTACGCCACCCTCTTTTCCTGCCATTGTAGAACAGCCATCGAATCCAAACCCTACGCAATCTTCTTTGGAGAGGTTAGAACTAATTAAGAAATTGTCAATTGCTTCGGCGATTGCGGAAGCATTTTGTGCTTTTAGTTCAACGAACCCTACAAATTCTTCTCTGATTTTACTTTTGCTTTCGTCGTAGAACCGCACGCCTATTGACAGCTGTTCTTTCCCAGATACGTCTGCTGTTTCATCAGCTAAGATTGAGTAAGCCATGGTCTTCCGAACCTCACTAATTACATTCTCCTGAATAACTTCGCCACATAAATTTATTAGTTCGTTTTGTATTCTTGGCGAAGTATAAATTGCATTTCGACGGCACTTTTCAAAGTGACTCTTTAATTTGTTGTCCCCTGAATCGATTCTCAACTTCAATAAATCTAATAAAACACCCTTATCTGCTTGTTTGCCCCTAAGAGGCATATCATGTGTACCGCAAAATACTATACAAGAAATAATTGATGACAATATTTGTCTGTTTTCATCGATTGCTTTTTGGTGTCCACTTTGCAGTTGGATGTCTACAGGAACATTTTCAAGAAAATTTTTTGCAGCATTTGTCGCCGTTTGGTGAAGGTTGGTCGTTGCATGCTTTCGGCAGTCTTCATGCATATTTTTGAACTTTAAATATGGCCTGACCATAAACGATCCCAAAATTCCTCTCACAGTGCTAATGGGCGGAGGAAACAAAACACAATACTTACAAAGAGCACCTTTTAGTCGCTTGGAATATACTAGCCATGGTGAATATTGATCCAACCAAGCATGATTAAATTTTCTTTTTAAATGGCTTGCATCACTTTCAAAATCGTAATTTCTGGGCGGGATCCAAGGATTTTGTAACAACTCCCTCTTCTTTTCCGTCGATAGCTGGGTAGCCAATCCAACATAACGACCCAGATCATTTTCATGACAGCCATCGTCCACTATAATTTCAGGATCGACGTTGACGTCATAAGTTTGTTGGGATGTCGATGGAGAAGAATAGTCGGCAACAGATATATTAAGAGGTTCTACTGAAGAATTTGACGCTTGTCCAATGTTAGCATGCAATGATATTGGCATTACATGAGTGGTTTTATCATGGTTGTCATTTTCATCGCTTCCACTGCTACTTTCCCGACCTTTTTTTCTTTTTTCGCGTGGCCTCCCTAAAAAATGGATACACAGAATTACCCTTACAGTGTTTAGGCGGGTTGCATAGGACGAAAATCAAAGATCAAGTTTCACATTCTCTTGCATATGGTTTGAACGCCAAATAATCAAAACTAGGTAAGTAATTTGAAATAATACACTTGTTGTGACGTTAGAGAAAAGGGATTTTGTTGTCGGTATGATCTTATTAATAAATCCAAAATATTGCAAGGATCTTTCTTTTATGTTTTTTTTTTTTAACTTTTTTATCACAAAATATTCACAAATGTTATTTTAGCTATTATAACAAAACCACGTGTTGTAATTAATAAATTTAAATATTGTAAGTAATGCCTAAGATATACACTTACAAGAGAGTCATAGCCCCCCTTAAACAAATCAAATAATCATATTAAGTATGTACTTAAGTGTTTTGTTTTGACTCACCTCTTTCAAAGAATTTCCTGATATCCATTTGACGGAGTAATATTTCCAGTTGTTGCGCAGTAAACGTAAATCTCGTGTCTCCGCAACGAAACTATAAGACACTATCTATGGCGTATGAAATATTCGCTCGTATTCCACTCCGAACTGAATTGTATTCGAACTAAATTCACGTGCTCTGCCTTACGTTCCGCTTATATATTGAAAATATTCTCGCTCCCGAAATATGTAGAAAATACTCGAGCTCGACTCTATTTCCATCCTTGTCTTATAATACATGCTATCACTGTCTTTTCTTTCCGGAATAGTCCATGCTAGAATATTCTTCGTGGTATTGCTATTCAATACTAGATGTCTCTATTGACCGTATACAGTATACATTGAGCCTATTTCTTTTTACTGGAAAAAGTACTGCCGTCCGAAACTAGATGGCGTTAGATGTTATTTTCTTCCAATTATATTCAGCTTTAATCCTATATGGCTCTGATTGTCTCGTCGGAAGCGGAAACTACGAGATACCACGGTTTTGTGGGAGATTTAAATTATATTGCATCGCTAACAGTATACTAGAGTCTGTCTAGTGAGTCGCGGCACAGAAATAACCGCGGCAAATTTAAAAATAATTTAGTTGTAAGCACTGAATAGAATATGCTATGAAATTTGAGTTTGATACTTTCACTATTTTATTTTATGAACACTAAGAATCTTAAACTAAATCTGTACAGATATATACTACTTAAAATAATATGCAACATATTGAATATTATTTTATTTTAGCATAGCATTGAAAACAAAAATTATATAATAAAACCAAACTTGCATCAAAACCGTACTTAATTTTTATTTATTCTGTCTCGTAATCAAAATCAGATTCTAGAAATTAAATTATCGACTATAAATCATTACTGACACTTTCATTTGTTAGTGATAACTAACAAATAATAAAAACGAAATAAAGAAATAAATAAAGTGTATCAAAACTTGATCAAAACATTTTGCGTTTCGTTTGACGGCGGCTGAAGGTCGCCATATAAAATATTCTAATAAATACGTTGTGACACGACCGACACGACTCACTATACAGACTCTATATCGAATGTTGTAGAATATTTAACTATAGAAAATAAAGAACAAATCTGGCTGAAAAGATATTTTGTTTCCAACACTTCATTTTGCGCAGAGTAGGTAACACGTTTTTAATTTTTATTTGCCAAAAAAAATTACATTTATTTAATCTTCTAGGGGGGGGCAGCTGCCCCCCCCTGCCCCTACCTGGGTACGCCCTTGCTCCCATGGAGATAAGGATTTCCCACAGTTTGGGCCACTTTACGTTATCAAATGCCTTAGAATAGTCCACAAAGCAGATAAAAACGGGAAAATAATGCTCTCTGGCTTTTTCAATAATCTTAATCATAAATTTAAGATCTGTTCACGCGTACCGCGTCCTTTTACGAGGCCAGTGGTTATTAAAATAACTACTCAGGATATTTTAGTAGCAAAGGGACCATGCTGGTTCATGTTAGACTATGATTGCAAAACGTAAAGAATTTACTGTATTTTCTATCTATTACAGTAGACATTCATTCAATCAATGCTTGAAAATTATTAAACAGTCTTCTTTAACTTTAAATTGCTCTTTTTTGTATCAATTATTTTTTTCGTCCAATATACACCTGCACCTATCTATTTTTGGTTTGAAATAGTTAAAGTGCTTGTATGTTGAGTTTGAATGTCTATCAGCTGTTTTAGTATTATATGGTCTAAGACTATTTTGATTTTGTTTATTGACGGAATATATGGTAAACTAGTATACCGGGTGTTCCAGAGTTTCCTTGACAAGTGATGTTTTCGTAACGAAAAACAGTTTAAGCAATAACTGGTTTATCATTCTGAAGGCACCATAGGATCTATCATAAAATGCATTTAAAGCATTTTTTTGTACGTCATTCCCTAAAACTCACCCCCAACCTTTTGTTTTCAAATAGCACCCCATAAATTTTCCTACATAAATTAAATCCCTATTTTATTTAAAATTTTATTGTACCTTCCAAGTTGTACTAATGCAAACTTATTTTTTTCATAAAATCATAAGAAGAATATAAATAAAATAAGAATTTGTTCGACGCCTGATACCATTTGCAAAAAACGTATACAAAGAAGGATACTAGATGACCTATTATACCGTGCTTTCGAAAAAAATATCTTTTTCCTTTTTTATTAGGAAGATATTACGCCTCAAACAAATCACAAATCCTTATTTTATTTATCTTATGACTTTACGAGAATATGGTCAAATGCACTACAAGCTTTAAAAAAAATTATAACTTTACATATGCAGGAAAAGCTATGTGATGGTAAAAAGATAGACTTTGAAAATCATCCCTTTGAAAAGAGCTCATTTAAATCTCTTAAACCTCCCACCTAAGAAATCAACCAATCAAAAGTGATTTTTATGCCGGATGTAGATTGGATGTGACTATTTTAATTTGAATTGAGCGTAGATTCAAGGTTGTTACGTTGTTAATATTTTGCATAGTTTTTCTATAAAGGATGTGAACTTTATTTTATGTTTATTTAGTTTCCCTGTTTTTGTAGACTATAAATGTTATATTGCACAGCTATTCCACTTTTTGCATTGTTATGTAATTAGCAGTTACTCTGAGAATGTTTCATAGTTACTTTTCACAATTTTACTCGTCATTCGGCAACACTCGTCTTTAACAGCCTGTGTGTCATGCATACATAACCTCCCGTGGTGTCACGACTGTCACGGTATCTCATTTAACCAAGATAGATCATGAAATGATGTAAACAAACATCTGTCAATATCGATACGAAGCGGAGGTTATGTCTGTAGATGGGAAAAAAAGGAGGTCAGATGACAAGGTACAGTCACATTCTAAGGATAGCTCCACGAAAGACTTATTACGTCACGCTTAAATTTATTACGTCACAGCTTTGGCGCGAAATTTTAAGTTTGAACTTTACAGGTGCTTTTAAGCCACTTCGCGTTCACAGTAAAAAGTAAAAATGTTAGATACATGGTTTTTGGGGACGTAACATCAATATTCCGTCATAATTTTTTTTTTTTCGGAAAATACCCCATCACGAGACTAGTGCAGACGTCACTCTGGGGCTTTGTAGTGCACTGAGTGTGGCTTGTCTGCCTGACGTCAATTCTTGGAGTGAATTGTTTTCGTTGCGAATTTTTATGAGGGGTTTTTCTGATTATCCCCACCACCTTTTCCAGCCCTTTGCTGCATTACTGACGGCGCGGCGTGAAAGTGAGCAGTGTAGTGAAATTAAATATTCCACCGAGCATACTCACCATATGAAAGGCAGGATTTTATTTTTGAGGGAGCGGTATTAAATTTTTTCCCTGAAAAAATATCTAATAGAGGGTGTGAAAAGGCAGCTAAGCATTGTGAGCTTTTATGAAATTCTAATTTAGGCGTTACAAAGATTATTCCATTTTCCAGAGTTTTCCAAGTGCCGGCACAATGCGTATAGTCTAGTTTCTTAGGATTCTTAAATCTGATGCTCGGCAAAAGTCGCAGAAAGATCGACTTACTAGATACACGAGGTTATCCTTAAATGAGGGGCTATATACAGGGTTTGAAAGGAATAACTCAATCGCTTAAGTAGTTCCTTGTCTTACAGGCTTTGAACAAATCACTAGTAGAGGAAGTTCAAAGACTTATTGTGTACCTATCAGTCGCAAAAGGTAATTTCTGTGCCCTTAGCATTACTATAGTCAGTTACGTCATCTAGACTAAGTCCTTCTTCTCTCTTTGAGCGCCTCGGAGTCCAAAATATGTCGAACAGTCTCTGTATTGGTGATTCCAAGTGTGTATAAATGTTATCTGGAGTGACCATGTCCAGTGCCAAGAATAATAACCTGCCTCTTTGGGGTGCAGGTCCAAACAAGCAAGTTCATAGTGTACCTCAGAGTCACACTGTATAACGAGAGGTGTTGCAGAGAACACCTTAAAAGAGTAGTAGCGAAGGTTGAGAAGAAGGCGTCAATACTCTCACGACTGATGCCCAGTTGCAACAGAAGGACATTACTATGCCAGGTTGTAGACCTACCTTTTTCAGAACGACACTTGAATTGTCTCAGTCAGTAAAGTATCTAGGAGTCATACTGGATCACAGGCTGATTTGGAGGCAGCACGTGGATTATAAGGTAAGCAAGGCTCGAAACTCATTATGGGCCTGCAGAAGAGTTGTCGGTAGTAGTTGGGGCCTGAGCCCAAAAGTGGTGCACTGGCTCTATACTACAATAGTCAGACCGTCATTAATATATGACTCCATAGTGTGGTGGACCTGTATAAAGACGGAGGCAATAAGAGTCAAACTTAATAAGGTTCAACGTTTGGCATGTCTTAGTATAACCAGTGCAGTGCGCACAACACCTTTGAGTGCCATTGAAACACTATTGAATCTTCTTCCTTTGAATCTGGTAAGTCAAGGAGAAGCTAGAAAAACTGGGTTCCGTCTCTGGAGTCAGGGTAGCTGGACTTTTATGAATCCAGGCTAAGGACATTCGACGATTCTGGCAGAGTTGTATGAGGATTGTCCTATTTTGTTGGCGAGAAGCGATACAGTTTCTCCTACGCATCGCTTCAATCGCAAATTTACGGTGGTGTTTCCGTCAAGGGAAGAGTGGGAGTCTAGGGAAAGACAGCTCATCGAAGGAGGAAGACAAGTCTGGTACACAGACGGTTCACTCGCTAGAGAGGGCTCGGGCTCGGGAGTCTACGGACCCCATACAAGACTTTTACTCCCTCTTGGGGGGCACACCACAGTATTCCAGGCTGAGATCTATGCGATACTTGCTTGCTCAAATCGTATTCGGGAAATTGACGGGTCTAGGAGGCGGATTATTATCTGCTCTGACAGTCAGGCAGCCATCAAAGCACTGAGTGCTTGGAAAATAACGTCGGGACTGGTCCTGGAGTGCAGGAGGGCTCTTGACGACATCTCAGCTAAACACAAGGTATCACTGATGTGGGTATCTGGGCACGCTGGGGTAAAGGATAACGAAATGGCGGATCATCTGGCCAGGATGGGATCCGGCAACAGTTTTGTGGGCCCGGAACCAGCCTTAGGACTATCTGCAAACTTGATTAGGAAAACAACTGGAGAGTGGATCCAGAATCAACACTCTCTGAGATAGAACAACATCTCTGGTCATCTCCGTCAAGCTCGGGAACTATTAGCAGGGCCTGCAGAGAGAATAGGACGATTTTGTCTCTCTCTGGATAGGAGTAACTTGAGATTGCTAGTAGGCCTACTAACGGGTCACAACACCTTCAGGCGTCACTTGTTCGTGATGAGGGTGGTCGACGACCCAACGTGCACGTGATGTGGTGAAGAGGAAGAATCCTCGGCACACATCTTGTGTCGCTGTGAAACCCTGGGTTATCACAGGCAGACTATGCTGGGCTCAAGGCCCTTGGAACCAATAGATATAAAACGGATAGGACCTAAGAATGTACTTGCCTTTGCTAAAAGGGCAGGTCTTAGGAACTAGCGCAGATAGAGGCGCAAAGGGGCCCATCGTGTTGCCTATGCACCAGCCACATTCCGTGCTGGATAGCCTCTGGTCCTTATTCATTCATTCATGCCAGGTTGTACAGTCGGTCGTCCTATATGGAGTTTCTGTGTGGTATAAGGCCACCAAAAAGGAAAAGGTATCAGAAGGTTTCAGACAGCTTGCAGAGAAAGCTAAGAGTGGCCGTCCTGAAGCTAAAAGACTGACAGCAAGTAAGTGGCAACGCATATGAAACGAGGCCACTACCGTCAATAAAAGAATGGGCGGAATGCAGTCATCAACAGACGTCCTATTTCCTGACTCAGGCACTGTCTGGGCATGGGCCTTTTCGAGTATATAAGAAAAGGATAGCACGGGTGATGGACGAGAGATGCCTGCACTGCGAGGTGGAAGAAACGGTAGGGCATTCCCTGTTTCTGTGCGACAGATGGGGGCTATACAGACAGGAGGCAAGTCAAGAGCTGGAGGATGAGCTAGCCCCAGAGACTATGATCCCGCTTATGTTATCCAGCATAGAGGTATGGAACATCATACATGGGATGGTAAATAAAATACTATCTGCAAAGGAGAAGGAGGAGCGATCACAAGGATGGATGAAGATCAGAAGATATTTCTATTTGGTATAATCATTACTTCATCTCGCACTGCAAAGAATATCGTTCATGAGTGCTTCTGTCCTTGCAATCAAGTCGATTTCCTAAACCCTTTATAATAAAAGAAGGGCTAGGGAGTTCCAGAAGATTACAATAATTTTGTTACATGGTAGCTATTGACATTTTGTAAACATATACTGTGTAAGGCTTTCGCGACCATCATCCAATGAATTTGTGGTTCTTGGGTTTTTAGGCCGGCGTCGTTTAGCGTTAAAGCTTGACGTTTCGCCACCACGAGTGGATGGCATCTTCAGAAGCTATTTCACTTCGGCGACTTCCAAAATACTGACGGCAGATGGATCTGCACCTGTATTTATACCTGCTAATGGTGACGTGGCCCAACCAGGTAGCGTTGGTAACCCCGCCCCTTCGCGATATGGTAGTATCTTCAAGTCCTTTAGGATGGGTACACATGTCCGGTTGACTTTTTGTGTTGCTTCTTTCCTATTGGAATTATTATGATGTTTTTGTATTTCGATGGTTTCTCTGTGAAGTTTGGCATGGTACGAAGACGTTGCGGCAAGAACCTGAGGGAAGTCACAGGATCAAGTTTCAAGAAACTCTTGATACTTGAAACTTGAAGATACTACCATATCGCGAAGGATACTTGATACTTGAAACTTGAAGACACTACCGTATCGCGAAGGGGCGGGGCTACCAACGCTACCTGGTTGGGCCACGTCACCATTAGCAGGTATAAATACAGGTGCAGATCCACCAGCCGTCAGTATTTTGGAAGTCGCCGAAGTGAAATAGCTTCTGAAGATGCCATCCTCTCGTGGTGGCGAAGCGTCAAGCTTTAACGCTAAACGACGCCGGCCTAAAAACCCAAGAACCACAAATTCATTTTGTGAACATAGTCAACATGATGTGCCCATATGAATCTAGTGTAAATTACCACCGCAGATATTTGGCCTCTTGTCTCAAAGTCAGTGGTATACTGTAGAGAGTAACCTGTTACTTGGAAGCTTTTAGCTTGATTGTGATACAATTTTGATACCCACTCAGACAGAGGCATTTCTGAGTAAATTCAATATACTGCGCTTTTAGTAAATAAAACATGATATGGTAGCGCACTATATATGAAAATAAACTCAATCAATTTCAAACTGCGTAGTTTTCTCCCATGCACTCAATGTATCCAATTAGTGTTTGTTAACCTGTCGACTAGATCATAGCTTTGTTCTCCACTCTCACCACTCAGCGAAAGAATAATTAGGTACGTAGCTTAAAGTGGAAAATGTGTGGGTATGAGCGGTCATGGAAAAAAACTGGAAAGGGAAACTGGCACAAAACACGCCCTTTACCTTGATGTGCACAAGTCAGAAATGCGTTGCCAGTAACCTGACCGATAACACAGAAAATTAGCTTTGTCGCACAAATAAAGTACCTTTGCGGTCTGTTTTTTTTTGTGGTCGGCCTCCCGCAAAGGCTGAAAGCCTGTGGCGCTGTAGAAGCGCTGCGAGAGGATAGGTGTCGGTTCACGTTAGATTTGAAACGCTGCAGGTAGTAGCCGTCGGGAAACAAATTCCCCGGCAGCAGATTCCACAGCGTCGAAATTCTCCAAAAGAAGGAATGCTGGAGGAGACTGGTTCGGGGAGTAAGGACCTCGACCTGGTATGGATGAGCTCGCAGAGCTTTTCTAGTGCTCCTGGTTCGGACGGCCTGTGGTGTTATTATCTGAGAGAGCTCACTCAAACATCGTGATAGAATCTGTAAAACAGGGATACGTCAGCCACCCTCCTTCGATGTTCCAGGCTGTGGAGGTCCTTGGTGAGGTTAGGCGTATCGATTAGTCTAATCGCTCTTTTCTGGACAGTGTCGAGAAGCTTTAGAGAGTGCTTCGGAGTGCATCCCCACACATGGGAGCAATACTCCAGCGATGGTCGGATCTGTGCCTTGTAGAGCAGCAGCAGTTGCTCTGGTGTATACAACTTCCTACAGCGGAACAAAACTCCAAGCTTCTGGGATGCCGTTTTAGCAATACTGGCGACGTGGTCATGCCAGAACATATTATTGTTGAGGTATTACAAATAAATGAAATAAAAAAAAGCTTGACGGAAGGTGATTCGACTATGGCGTGACCCTCCATTTCCACGGTTGGTAAGCCATCGTGAGACTTCTTTGTAAGTGTTGTTGCCTGAGTTTTTTGTACGTTGAACTGTACTTTATTTGCTAATCCCCACTCGACAATTGTTTTGATATCTGCGTTGATCTGTGAGGCATGCTGCTGTCGCCGTCGTAGCGTCTCCTGGGACGATAGTGGCAAGTGGCTTGCCTGGTTCCATGCACGACACTAATGTATTGTCATCTGCGAAGCTGTAGATTGAATTGGATGTTATTTCCAGCAGCTCGTTGATATACAGCAGAAACAGTGTAGGGGATAGGACAGATCCCTGAGGAACACCGGACAAAAAGCATTTTTAGTTTAAACTGACTAACGTTGAAGCTGGATATTTTTTCACTTGACGCAAACTGTAGTAATGTTCACTCCTGTTCAAAAAATTATCGCATCACCTAAAATTTCGGTTAATTACGAAATCCCGTTACTATGTCATCCATTACCTCCCACACCGATAGGTGAGACGAGTATTGTGATTGCGAAAATTTTCGATTTTGAAATAATGATAATGATGTCTACGTAACTGAAATCGACGTCACTCATTTCCGTCGGTCTGTCTGTCTGTCTGTGCGCATTTTTCTGGCATCGCAATCTCAGTAACCGTTGCGATATGCTGTGGGATCCTAGTAGGTAATGCTGCTATAATTTTGAAAATCGATGCATTGGCAGCGAAGTAATTAACGAAAAACAAAAAATTCAAAATATTCCCCAGACTTCATTTTTAGGCATTTTAGGGGTTCCTAATCATTTTTTACTTTTTTTAGGTGGGGGTGAAATTAAGGTGGTTGGGGGTGGGTGGTTGAAAACTCAAGTCTGTTTTATTCATAATAGGTTTTCCATTGACATGTGAAACAAAGTCCGACCGGCATAATACCCTTTTTTAGATTCGAACATTGCCTTGGATAGTACAGAAATCAAGGGCTTAGAATTTTCTGGTGTATACATACGAATATTGTTTTAGATCGTTCTGTATTAGTAACGTGGGAATAATGAAATTGATTTGAATGAAACTTTGCCACAGTATTATTAACGTGGCGAGGATGGAAAACGCGTATGGTTTTTAGAAATCGTGCCAGTGGCGGCGCAGCAACAATAAAAAAACTAAAAATATAAAAACTGTGTCGGAATTTCATTAAAATCAATTCCAGGTTACACAATACAGAACGATATAAAGCAATATTCGTATCTATACATCAAAGAACTCCGCAGTCCCTTGGTTTCTGTAATAGGCAAGGCAATATTCAGATGGACCTAGAAAAAGACTATTATGGGGCACACTCCCCCCCCCTCATACGAACATACGAACTTACGAACATACGAACACACGAACACCCGAACTCACGAACATACGAACATACGAACATAGCGCCGTCTTAGCATCGGTGCGCTTCGTTGCATGACGTTTCGCCACTACCAGTGGCCCGGAGAAGCATTCACATAATAAGCCTCAGAATTTCATCCCCTTTTATATCATTAGTTGCAACGAAATTGTTTAAACTATCAAAGCGCAACCTGTGAAACTACATCCTACGTTGATTAGTTCCCAATTTACGTTGTTCAAGTGCGAGGCTATGGCTATCTCAGATGGGGCTGCATATATTGGGAAAATTTAGCTATGCATACTGTGTTGTGTGTACAACTGGAATTATAAATTGAATTGCTATCCTCGAGCTGCTGTATGCCAGAGAATTACCCAATCTGTTCAGAGCATCACTGGAAAGGGAAAGGGGAAATAGAGAAACCAGCACACCTGAAATTATTTGAGAAGGCTCAGGAAAATTAAACTGTAAATAGTTCCTGCATCGCAAAGACATTTTAGTTCCTTAGGAAGGTCGTCTCATACTTACCAGGCCTGACGGTAGTGGTTGTTGTTTAGAAAAGATCACTGTCTTAGAAAGTACACAATCCATAAAGCATAATTATTCAATTATGTTTCAAGTTTATACACGTCACATTGTTTAGCATTTGTTTGGCAGCCATCAATAGTGATACCTTTATTTGAAAGGTCTCAGTTCAACCAAAGGCGCATGGAATAATTTTCTTTGACTATCTTGAAAATAGAATAACTATCAGCAGCGAGTGTTATTTTTTTATGTCAGCCTCCCGCAAAGGCTGAAAGCCTATGGCGCTGTAGAAGCGCTGCGGGAGGATAAGTGTCGGTTCACGTTAGATTTTAAATGCTGCAGGTTGTAGCAGTCGGGAAATAAATTCCCCTGCAGCTGATTCCACGGCGTCGAAGTTCTCCAAAAGAAGGAATGCTGGAGTAGACTGCTGGTTTGGGGTGTAAGGACCTCGACCTGGTAAGGATGAGCTCGCAGAGCTTCTCTAGTGTTCCTGGTTCGGACGGCCTTTGGTGTTATTATCTGGGAGAGCTCACTCGAACATCTTCCGTGATAGAATCTGTAAAACAGGGACAGGTCAGCCACCCTCCTTCGATGTTCCAGGCTGTGGAGGTCCTTTGTGAGGTTAGGCGTATCGATTAATCTAATTGCTCTTTTCTGGATAGTATGGGCACATGGGAACAATACTCCAGCGATGGTCGGATCTGTGCTTTGTAGAGCAGCAGCAGTTGCTCTGGTGTATACAACCTCCTACAGCGAAACAAAACTCCAAGCTTCTGGGACGCCGTTTTAGCAATACTGACGACGTGGTCGTGGCAGGACATGTTATTGTTGATGTTGATCCCCAAAAGCTTGACGGAAGGTGATTCGACTATGGGGTGACCCTCCATTTCCACGGTTGGTAAGCCATCGTGAAACTTCTTTGTAAGTGTTGTTGCCTGAGTTTTTTGTACGTTGAACTGTACTTTATTTGCTAATCCCCACTCGACAATTGTTTTGATATCTGCGTTCATCTGTGAGCCATGCTGCTGTCGCCGACGTACCGTCTCCGGAGATGATAGTGGCTTGCCTGGTTCCATGCACGACACTAATGTACTGTCATCTGCGAAGCTGTAGATTAGATTGGATGTTATTTCCAGCAGCTCGTTGATACACATCAGAAAAAGTATAGGGGACAGAACAGATCCCTGAGGAACACCGGCGTTTATTGAGAATACGTCTGATGAACAGCCCTCGACTACAGCAAACAGAGATTGGTCGTTCAAAAAGCTATTCAGTCACTGGTGCAGGCCAGGTGGTAGTCCATAAGCAGCAAGCTTGACCAGAAGTCCCTAATGCCACACTCTGTCGAAGGCTTTCGATATGTCAAGTGCAACAACACAGGATTCGCCATGATTGTCTATTGCTCTGTTACACAAGTTAGTGACGTAGGCAAGGAGGGCACCTCTAGACCTGTGCTTACAAAAGCCATACTGGCGATCATTTATGATGTTATTGTTGTCCAGGTATTTCAGGAGCTGCGTGATAGTCTCCATAACCATAGACATGATGCTGAGAAGAGCCACAAGGTCTATAATTGGTGGGATCAGTTTTTTTTGCCTTTCTTAGGGATGGGTTATACGCAGCCAATCTTCCATGAAGCGGGAAACACGCCTCGTTGATACGAAAGCTTGAAGAGTTTGCAAAGAATAGGTACAAGCTCATCGGCACAGCGTTTAAGGACAATGGCTGGAATTTGGTCAGGACCAATAGCTTTGTTCGTGTTCAATTTTTGGAGGATGCTTTCCACACCTCTACGTTGAAATTTGACCTCTGCCATTCTCGAGTTCACGCTTATGGTGGTGGTCGGAGTACTTCCTTGGAAGTCTACAGTAGAATTGGCTGCAAAGAGCTTCCCCAAGATGTCTGCTTTTTCTTTAGGAACAGAAGCGATGGACTTATCCTCTCTGGTCACGGGTGGTATTGACGAATAGGAAAAGTTCTGACTAACAGCCTTAGCTACGGACCAGAATGTTCTGGACGAACTAGGACATGAGAGGAGCTTGTTCTTAATTTTTTGGTTGTGTTGCTCCTTGCTGCTGTCAATCAGGTGTTTACAGTGATTTCTGGCGTCGATTATGCGAACTTATTGCAACATCTGGGCAAAGAAATCATACGAAAGGGCCGAAATTGCCTAAGAAGAAGGTGTTTCTTGAAGACAATGCACCAGCTCAAAATCCTTTCTTGCAATGGCCAAACTTAATGAACTAAGGTTTCAACAGCTACTTCATATACCAAATTTGCCAGATTTAGCCCTCTCGAATTATTTTCTGTTCCCAAATTTGAAAGAATAGCTGTGGTCAAAGATTGTCTAACGATGAAGAAGTGATGTGGCTGTTTTCAGAAGGAAGGCACTCCTTCAAAAGGGTAGGTATCAAACTTATTGAACATCGTTGGAAAAAGTGTATAAAGCTGAAATAAGATTATGCTGAAAAATAAATATTGTAACATACTATATATTATGGTATTCGTGTATTGTGTATTAGTTGTCAATCGTGATGTAAAGTCAAAGTGTTAGGTTAGATCTTTGAAGTGTAAACGTCATCGAATCATCTAGAGTTTTCGGGAATGGTGGATGGATTCTAGAACGCCATCGAATTCGAGAATGGTAAGCAGAAGATCAGGATTATGCAACTGGAAGACAAACTCAGCAGACTCACTGAAGAACTGGAGATCAACCTGAGTAACGAGAAGGGAGTGTCGAGAGTGGACAACCGACAAGACAAAAAAATGCAACTGAAGAGAATGATAAAAGAGCTAGGAAAAGAGAATCCTGCTGGAGCTGAAAATGAGAATCGCAAGTTGGGCAAAGAATATCGCAGTTACAAGGTGATCTGGTATGGCCTTACAACACACGACGGAAGGAAGGTTAGATGTCCGAAGCTTCAACATCATTCGGAAGGAGCCTACTTGGTGACGAACCGCGTCAATGACTTGGTCTACAGGTTATGTACGGAAAGTGGAAAACCGAAGGTCGACTATGCTGATGTCTGTGGTGATACAAGAATTGAAGTTGTTCGTCGAGGACGCCGACCGCTAAGGGGGAAGAATGTAACATACTGTATATTATGGTATTCGTGTATTGTGTATTAGTTGTAATCCATGATGTAAAGTCAAAGTGTTAGGTTAGATCTTTAAAGTGTAAACGTCATCGAATCATCTAGAGTTTTCGGGAATGATGGATGGATTCTAGAACGTCATCGAATTCTCTAGATGGTTCGATGAAGTGTATATAAGGCGCCACGGGTAGCGTAGTAGTTCAGTTGAGTAGAGTTCTAGTTGAGATAAGGTTAAGAGATATTGTATTGAGTTGTGAAGTTAAACGGTGAAATTTACGTCCAGTTTGATTCTGTGGTGAAGAGAAAGAGGCCGTCGTGACAATATTTATGCTTGTTATGTATGAAATATAGAATATACATGTCTCAGTAAAGAACCGTTGAACCCTTGAACCTAGTATGGTCTGCCTGTGATACGCAATTGCTTCACAACGACATAAAATATGTGCTCAGGATCCCTCATACAATCATTATTAACTGAGATATAGAGTATATTCCTTGCATAATGGCCACGTTGTATTTTTATCTTCTGACCGACATCATTACGTCGACCCCTCATTAGGGGACAATAATAACTTTGTTTTGTTTTCCAAGTCGTCTTATCTCTATGGCAAGGTCTGTGTATTTAGATATCTTCCCAGCGTAGGTGCTTTGGATATCCTTATTATTGGAAGTAAAGTAGGTAACTTTTTCTGCCTTTGAATGAAAAGCTACATCTTATATATTATTGTTATTTCCCTTTTTTCTCTTCTTTCATATTATTATGGCAGCAGGAAATGAGGGCTCTCGCAAAATTCATTCCTGGTTGACACACTTAATTATTTTTCGCACTATTCTGCACGTTTTTAGGATGACTGACTTTTCCCAAAAGACTGGAAAACAGCTTGCATCCAGCCGGTGCCAAAAAAGAAATCAAAAACTGATCCGACCAACTACAGACCTATAGCTCTGCTTTCTGTAATCAGTTAAGTGATGGAGAGATACGTCAACCAAGAGCTCATTAAATACCTAGAGCTCCATCACTTAATCAACGACAGACAATATGGATTCCGACACCAAAGATCAACTGGAGACCTCCTGGCTTACGTCACACATGTGTGGAGCAAACAACTCATTCAGTCATTTGGCGAGGCTCACGTCGTTGCTCTCGATATTTCAAAGGCATTCGATCAACTGTGGCATGCAGCTCTCCTAAACAAGCTCCCGTCTTATCGGCTCCCTGTTAAGCTTTGCGGTTGGCTCGCACACTTCCTCTCAGGTCGGAAAATCTCTGTCGTGGTAGACGGCTTTTCCTCTTCTTTCCATAGCATCAATGCCGGGGTTCCGCAGGGATCGGTATTAGCTCCGACATTGTTTCTGCTTCACATTAATGATCTACTCTCTAGCACTACAAACCCAATCCACAGTTTTGTGGATGACAGTACGCTGCATGCAGGCATTATGAGCAATAGACCGATCTCTGTGGTCGAGCTGGAACGCAGAAGATTGGCAGTGGCAGCTTCATTTTCAAAGGATCTCGATACTATTACCGCTTGGGGGCTTAAGAATATGGTTAAATTTAATGCCTCCAAGACCCAGTATTGTACGCTATCAAACAAGAAGTGCCCAAGCCAACACCAGGTTCTAATGAACAACCAGGCTCTGCCAAGGAGCCACTCATTCAAGCTGTTAGGAGTCAACATTACAGAAAATCTGATCTGGCACGAACACGTCGCGTATATTGCAACAGCTGCTGGTAAAAAGCTTGGGTACCTATTTAGAGCCAGAAAGTATTTCTCACCATGTAACCTCCTCACGCTATATAAAGCCCAGATAAGACCTTGCCTGGAGTATTGCTCTCATGTCTGGGGAGCTGCTGCCCTTACTACCCTGTCTATACCAGATGCCGTCCAGAGAAGGGCAATTCGACTAGTTGGCGATCCGGCCTTAACGCGCCACCTTCAGTCACTTTCTCACCGGCGTGTTGTTGGTGACATCTCATTCTTCTACCGATATTTCAACGGAATCTGCTCCTCTGAGCTATCCTCTATCGTTCCGTCGCTCACTATTCCTATCAGATATACCCGTGCGACCGCTGCATCTCATCCTAAGACGATCGTTCTTCATACATCAAGAACTGAGCGGTACAACCGCGCATTTAATCCCAGGGTGTCCAAGGCTTGGAATGGTCTGCCAAAAAATGTATTTATTGGGCCTGCGGGTATTGGCCCATTCAAATCTCGCGTTAACAAACTTACCCTAACATAACCCTTTCACAGCAGCCGCGGTACTCTGCTATTTAGGCTCTGCCTGCGCGGTCTGCTCAGTTATAAAAAAAACTGATATTTGTAGTTCCGTTAGCTGTAATGGTAGGTCATACTTTCTAAATTCTGGTGGTATGAGACCTATAATTATATTATATTATTATTATATTTATTATTCAAATGACAGATATAAGGAACGAATGTAAAATGGGAAATAACAAAGATAAATCGCCAGAAACAGCCCCCTATAAAGTTAAAGTTACCTCTGCTCGTATTGTTCCAGTGATGGCGTAAGGAAATGACATCTACCTGGGGTATCATGAGACAAAGATATTGAACTTTTTGTGTTTTATGTTCCTTGTGGCTATTGTCTGTGTGACAATGGGAGCAGATAGCATTAATTATACCTGACAAAAACAATCTGAACATGAGTTGGCCAAGTTTCGTCACAGTAGTTCAGTGTAACTTCACGACAATCCATATGCATTGGCGTACGGAGGCATTTTATATAGGTTCATAATCATCATATCACAAAGCCACTGAAAAAAAATAATTAAGCGTCAAGTAGTTTGACTCAGTGGTTCCAACCACCTCTGAGATGAGACAAAGATATTGAACTTTTTGTGTTTTATGTTCCCTGTGCTATTGTCTGTGTGACAATGGGAGCAGATAGCATTAATTATACCTGACAAAAACAATCTGATCATGAGTTGGCCAAGTTTCTTCACAGTAGTTCAGTATAACTTCACGACAATCCACATACATTGGCGTACGGAGGCATTTTATGCAGGCTCATTATCATCATATCACAAAGCCACTGAAAAAAATAATAATTAAGCGTCAAGTAGTTTGACTCAGTGGTTCCAACCATCTCTCTGGAAAAGTTTTTTGGAGCTCCACCACCCTGCTTAAGTGCTCTGAACCAAGTATTTGAACGAAATTTGGAATGCCCAAATGCCTAATCTGATATTATTATTGGACGAGGAAGCTACTTAGTTCATTGGACACGCCTGAAAACTATTATTGAGGTTTTAAATACGTTTGTGAGCAATTATGGTTACAAAAAAGAGAGGCACCATTGTAGGAATCGGTAAAATGAGTGGCTTCAAATTAGAGACAATATACCAGGTGTCCCAGAATTTCCTTGGTTCGTGATATTTTCGTAATGAAAAACGGTTCAAGCAAGAACTGGGTGGTACTTTTGAAGGTACTATAGGGTCTATCATACCATGCATTCAAAACATTTTTTTTTGTACGTGAACCCCTAAAACTCACCCCCCAACTTTTTTTTCAAATAGCACCCCATAGGTTTTCCTACATAAATGATATCCCCATTTTATTTAAAATCTTGTGTTACCTTTAATTTTATATGCAAACTTATTTTTTCCGTAAAATCATAAGCATAAGACAAATGAAATGATAATTTGTTTGAAGCCTCATATTTTTGTAACAAAGGTGAGGTACTATGACGTTTTAATTAACGTAAGAAATTCATTTTTCCGATAAAAATTGTGGATTAATAGCTTGAAAATAAATAGGGGTGGGTGTTACTTATTTCCTTTTTTATTATTTTTTTGTTGCGAAATTATTTGGCGTCAAACAAATCCTAATTTTATTTACTTTATGCTGATGACTTTACGGAAAAAATTGGTTTTTGTACGAAATGAAAGGCATTGCAGGATTTTAAATAAAATAAGGACTTCATTTATGTAGGAAAAGCTATAGGGTTCTATTTGGAAAAAAAAAGTTGGAGGTGAGTTTAAGGGGTTGACGTACAAAAAAAATGTTTTGAATGCATGGTATGATAGACCCTATAGTACCTTTTTTTTATAACTGAGCAGACCGCGCAGGCAGAGCCTAAATACCAGAGTACCGCGGCTGCTGTGAAAGGGTTATGTTAGGGGAAGTTTTTTTAACGCGAGATTTGAATGGGCCAATACCCGCAGGCCCAATAAATACATCTTCTGGCAGTTCATTCCAAGCCTTGGACACCCTGGGAATAAATGTGCGGTTGTACCGCTCAGTTTTTGATGTATGAAGAACGGCCGTCTTAGGATGAGGTGCAGCGGTCGCACGGGTACATCTGATAGGAGCGATGAGCGGCGGAACGATAGAGGATAGCTCAGAGGAGCAGATTCCGTTGGAATATCGGTAGAAGAGTGAGAGGTCACCAACAGCACGCCGGTGAGAAAGTGACTGAAGGTGGCGCGTTAAGGCCGGATCGCCAATTAGTCGAATTGCCCTTCTCTGGACGGCATCTAGTATAGACAGGGTAGTAGGGGCAAAGTACCACTCAGTTCTTGCTTGAACCGTTTTTCGTTACGAAAATATCACGTGTCAAGGAAATTCTGGGACACCCGGTATTGAGTATTCCATTAAAAAAACATAACTTTGGTATGCTGTGACTTTATGAAATACCCTGTATACTTCTCAATACTCTTATATTCTTGATCTTAACTCAGACTATAACTTTTATTTGAAACATATTTTGGTATCCCTTACAACCACCGAGTTTTCTAACTTTGGAGTACAAGCTCTGCTTGTAACTATTTCAGAAATAATTTTATATCTTTCCAAATAATTTTCATAACAACGTTTTTCTTTGCAGGTCCTCCAAACTCCTTATAGTCACGAAGTCCCAATAACTGTAAGCTGAAGGTACGTGTTATCTAAAGAAACATTAAACTCAGTGCATTGAATGTATTCGTGTACTACTGTATATTTGTTTAAATTCATACCAGAAAGCTGAGCTACGGCCGACCCGTCAGATCAAGCTGGTGAGAGCACCGGATTACAAATCTGGAGGTCACGGGTTCGAGACCCACCGGCCTCCATTTTCTGGTACGAATTTAAATTAAGAAATCCATATGCGGATGTAAGCATGATAGTAAAAACAATTGTATATTTGTTGTTATATGTGAACCTATTACTAAACCCTTGCGCCCTCTGGACAACAGTCGATCGGCGATGTGGTCGATGCGTTTATAGTCTCACTACAAGATCCCCATTGTAATTTGAAAGAATGCTTTACGTATCATAAAACTCATCTTTATTCAAAATACAATGTGTTCCACCATCATGTCGACAAACTTTAAGGTATGAAAATACAATTAAAGTTATCGAGAAAAAATGCGAAAAAAAGGGGTCAACCTTTTAATTAATTTTTTATTACATTTTCAATTTCTGTATCACGACTCCATGGGTTCGCGCAGTTGTAGCGCCATAGCTTGATTATTTATCGACCGATTCACGACATTTTGGACTCATTTTATAGGAGAATGACTGAGCATGTCAACTAGGGTAAAAAAAAGATAATACCTGACAATTTCTAAGTCTAAAAAATTCACCAAACTCAAAAAAAATTTTTTTCAAATACACCTATTTGGATTACTTACAAATAATTTGAAAAAAAGCCGTATTAGTGCCTATTTATTAAGACATTTTAATGTTTAACAGGATGTTTCCTGTCTTACGACATGTAACTCGTGTATGTAGCACTAAAATTTTAGACAGAATAGGTCATTTTGTATTATGGCTACTTTATCACAGCGCCATGTGTTCCCGCAGTTGTAACGCCATATCTTGATTATCTATCTAGCGATTCACAACTTTTTGCACTCGTTTTATAGCAGAATGACTGGGGATATCAACTAAGGCAAAAAAATATAATATCTTATAATTTCTAAGGCTTAAAAAATTCACCCAACTGAACAAATTTTTTTTGTAATGCACCTGTTTTGGTTACTTGCAAATGATTTGAAAAAAAGCCGTATTAGTGCCTATTTATTAAGACAGTTTAATGTTTAGCAGGATGTTTCCTGTCTAACCACATGCAAGTCGTGTATGTAGCTTGAAAATTTTGGACAGAATAGGCCTTTCTGTATTATGACTTCTGTATCACAGCGCCATGTGTTCACGCAATTGTAACGCCATATCTTGATTGGTGAATTTTTTTAGCCTTAGAAATTGCCAGATATTGTATTTTTTGCCTTAGTTGATATACCCAGCCATTCCACTATAAAATGAGTCCAAAAAGTCGTGAATCGCTTAATAGATAATCATGATATGGCGTTACAACTGCGTGAACACATGGCGCTGTGATAAAAAAGTCATAATACAAAATGGCCTATTCTGTCGAAAATGTTAGTGTTACATACACGAATTGCATGTGGTAAGACAGGAAACATCCTGCTAAACATTAAAATGTCTTAATAAATAGGCACTAGTACGGCTTTTTTCGAAATTATTTGTAAGTAACCCATATAAGTGCATTGCAAAAAATTTTTTTTTCAGTTTGGTGACTTTTTTAGCCTTATAAATTATCAAGTATTATCTTTTTTTAATTTATTGATATGCCCAGTCATTCTCCTATAAAATGAGTCCAAAATGTCGTGAATCGGTCGATAAATAATCAAGCTATGGCGCTACAACTGCGCGAACCCATGGAGTCGTGATACAGAAATTGAAAATGTAACCCCTTTTTTTTCGCATTTTTTCTCGATATTTTTCATACATAACTCCAAAAAGAGCAAGATATACTGCTGTAGCTCATTGATCAAGTGTTGTTCTATTCGTTCATAAATTTCAGTTTGATTGCTCTCCTACTTAGTGATTCACGTGTAGTTCACAAAGGATGAATGAATCAATGAATTAATAAGGACCAGAGGCTATCCAGCACAGAATGTGACTGGTGCATAAGCCACACGATGGGCCCTTTTGCGCCTCTATCCGCGCTAGTTCCTAAGACCTGCCCTTTTAGCAAAGGCAAGTACATTCTTAGGTCCTATCCATTTTATCTGTATTGGTTCCAAGGTTCTTGAGCCCAGCATAGTCTGTCTGTGATAACACAGGGTTTCACAGCGACACAAGATGTGTGCCGAGGATTCTTCCTCTTCACCACACCACGTGCACGTTGGGTCGTTGACCACCCTCATCACGAACAGGTGACGCCTGAAGGTGTTGTGACCCGTTAATAGGCCTACTAGCAATCTCAAGTTACTCCTATCCAGAGAGAGACAAAATCGTCCTATTCTCTCTGCAGGCCCTGCTAATAGTTCCCGAGCTTGACGGATATGACCAGAGATGTTGTTCCATCTCAGAGAGTGTTGATCCTGGATCCACTCTCCAGTTGTTTTCCTAATCAAGTTTGCAGATAGTCCTAAGGCTGGTTCCGGGCCCACAAAACTGTTGCCGGATCCCATCCTAGCTATATGATCCGCCATGTCGTTACCCTTTACCCCAGCGTGCCCAGGTACCCACATCAGTGATACCTTGTGTTTAGCTGAGATGTCGTCCAGAGCCCTCCTGCACTCTAGGACCAGTCCCGACGTTATTTTCCAAGCACTCAGTGCTTTGATGGCTGCCTGACTGTCAGAGCAGATAGTAATCTGCCTCCTAGATCCGTCAGTTTCCCGAATACGATTCACACAAGCAAGTATCGCATAGATCTCAGCCTGGAATACTGTGGTGTGCCCCCCAAGAGGGAGTGAAAGTCTTGTATGGGGTCCGAAGACTCCCGAGCCCGAGCCCTCTCTAGCGAGTGAACCGTCTGCGTACCAAAGCTGTCCTCCTCCTTCGATGAGCTGTCTTTCCCTAGACTCCCACCCTTCCCTTGACGGAAACACCACTGTAAATTTGCGATTGAAACGATACCTAGGAGAAACTATATCGCTCCTCACAAAGGATAGTAATATCCTATTAATGACTATACAGGGTATTTGTTCTATGACGAATAAAAAATACTTTAGAAGAAGACTTTTTAGCTCATTTCCAACAAGAAAGTCATATAATGTCGAGTTCTATTTTCAACTGTTTCAGAGATAAATTTATTTTTAGATATTTTCATTAAAATGCAGACTTCCAAATCGAAACCCTAATATAACAAAATTTTATTGTCACGTTTTAGAATTTTTGGTACTAGTCCTTAGAAAATATGCTACCATGTCACTATCGACTAAAAGAAAGTGATCATGTATCAAACACTTCGCGAGATAGTGTCAAAATCAGCATGTGTTGAAAAGTGACTTCAAGAAACGTTAAAAAATGAATTTATTTAAAAAAATCACCAAATAGTTAACCGTGCAGTTTACGGCAAAAACATGCCCTTCTATCTAGTTATCCATTGGTAACACAAACAAATGTGGTAAACATAGGCAATAAGAGGGTTGCTCTACAGGGAATTAATTAAGTATGTTAACAAACTTTAACCACGAATAGTACTCTGAAAAGTAGAAAGAAAATGTCATATGAACATGGGTCCGGAAATGCTTCCTAAGGGAGCTACACTCCTTTGCATGGGGCACCCTGAAGACGGTTTTCCCTCGATATTCTCGAAACCATTCATAACAAAATTACGAAATTAGGTACGATGGGTAAACTTTTGGCGGTGAATCTGATTCTGAATTCAGCATTTCATAATTTTAATCAGACGCGTATCATACGGGAGGAGTTAAGGGTAAAAATAACCCCATTTTCTAAATGGTAATTTTTTTGACATTTTGATTTTAGATTATGGTATTTCAGACATTTCCACGTAAAACTGGTCTCTTGGTATATCTCGATAGGGCTAACCGTTTTCGAGAAAAATGCATTTATTTATTTACAACAGCCTGCATCTATTTCTGTTTTGATCTGATTTTGACACTATCTCGCTAAGTGTTTGATCCATGATGACTTTCTTTCAGTCTATATAGACGTAGTAGCATATTTTCTAAGGAGTAATACCAAAAATTTGAAAATCCGACAATGATATTTTGCTTTATTAGGGTTTTCGTTTGAAGGTCTGCATTTTAATGAAAATCTCTAAAAATTTATCTCTGAAACAGTTGAAAATCGGACTCTACTTTATAGGACCTTTTTTGTTGGAAATGTCAGTCAACAGTCTTCTCCTAATGTATTTTCCACTGGTCATAGAACACCCTGTATATAGTTACAAAATCAAGACTTACGTGACAGTTTAACCTCAAGAAATCATATCCTCCTTCAGTCCTATTTTCATAACATGCTTTTAATCGAAGAAACGTAAAAACCTGCATCTCTAGGGGTCATATTCATAGTCGATACTTAAGGGGCCTGGGTAGACACCTTTATACGTATGTATTTGCCACGTAAAACACAGACTCACAATTTCCCGCACAACTCACTTTATTTTCAAACTACATATATAATATTTCAGAAGGCGATAGTTGAGACCTTAGTTTTTCTCAAAAAAAGTTGTTTAATGTGCAAAAAAACTCGCAGTGCAAAATAATACATTCTATAAATGCCTGTAATTCAACAACCAAACACGATATCAAAAAAAGGCTAAATAGTTGTACAAGCTCAAGCCTTCTTCTCGAATTTGCTTTTTGAATCATTACTGTAAGTTTAAAGGTAACGTCAGGAGCTTGGAAATGCAAAATTCATTTTTATAGTGACCTTTAGACCTTACCTTTGGACCTTTTGACCTTACCTTTGGATTTTTGGACTTATCTCCCATCATTTTAGACACACACACTGGAGAAAGGGAACAGGCGGCCACGCCTCCTCGCTAACACGGAAATACGTCTCATCTTGGATTCTCAATTTCGCGCGCTATACCCTAGACCCTTAAGGGTCCCTTAATACTTGAGGGTCCTTTACGTAAGGCTCCCTTCAGTAATACTCAAGTAACGAAATGTCAACATGACGTCTCGTTGCAGTCAAGGCGATTCTGTAGGTTAATTTTGAAGTATGATGTTGTCACAAAACACGAAATATTGGCACAAAACAAAAAGATATAATAGAAAACATCAACATGCATAGGGATTAGGCATAATAAATTGACTTATATTTTAAATATGACCACGTCGCCAAATGAATCCCGCCGTCTAGTTGATGTTGTGTAGGAAACAGATACACAAGCAAAGCCACACTTGAGGGTCCCTTGGGTAGCCCCCAAGTAACCCTCAAGTATCCCTTGAGTAATACTCAAGGGATCCTTAAGAAACGACTATGAATACGGACCTAGATGACCACTGATGGCATGGGAAGCCTAATGGATGTGAGACTAGATTCGCGTCTAATACGTCGCTGGTCGACACGTGTATGGAAGGGCTAATATGTTCAAAATGCATGTCGCTTGAAAAAAACTATCATCGGTCTTTAGTGGCTGATCAATTAAATACAATACTTTTTGTTGGAGTAAGCAATATGATCCACTCACTACAATGTGTTCCGCCATCATGTCGATAAACTTTGAGGTATGAAAATACAATTAAAATTATCGACAAAAAAATGCGAAAAAAGGGGTCAACCTTTTAATTAATTTTTTATTACATTTTTAATTTCTGTATCACGACTCCATGGGTTTGCGCAGTTGTAACGCCATAGCTTGATTATTTATCGACCGATTCATGACTTTTTGGACTCATTTTATAGGAAAATGACTGAGCATATCAAATAAGGCAAGAAAATAATATTTGACAATTTCTAAGGCTAAAAAAATTCATCAAACTGAAAACAAATTTTTTTTTGTAATGCACTTGATATGGTTACTTGCAAATAATTTGAAAAAAGCCATATTAGTGCCTATTCATTGAGACAGTTTAATGTTTAGCAGGATGCTTTCTGTCTAACCAAATGCAATTTGTGTATGTAGCACTAAAATTTTCGACAGAATAGGCCTTTTTGTATTATATATCACAGCGCCATGTATTCACGCAGTTGTAACGCCATATCTTGATTATTTGTCAAGCGATTCAGGACTTTTTGGACTCCTTTTATAGGAGAATACCTGAGATATCAACTAAGTTAAAAAAAACGATATCTCATAATTTCTAAGACCAAAAAAATTCACCAAACTAAAAAAAATGTTTATATTGCGCTTGTTTCGGTGATAATTCCAAATAATTTGACAAAAAGCCTTATTAGTACCTATTTATAAACACAGTTTAATATTTAGCAGGATGTTTTCTGTCTAACGACATGCAATTCGTTTATATAGCGCTAAAATCGTCGACGGAATAGGCTTTTTTATTGTGACTAATTTTGAAACAAACGAGAATTTGGTATGCACATTGTCTTTACTGGTCTTCGGTACAGATTATTACTTAAATGTAATTTACATGAACAAATGTGATTATTTAGTATTTGAGTTAATCGATGAAAATTTCAAATTGTCCGCCATTTTCATTTAGGCACGCTTGACTTCTGAAACTAACGCTCTTGGTTACTTGACGCTAAGCTACGCCCCAGTCTGTTTTCTTTGATTTCCAAGTGATTCCAACATATCTCATTTCAGTCTTTGGCGGCTGAATACTAAATAAATAATACTAAAAATAAAAATAATCACATTTGGTCATGTAAATTACATTTAAGTAATAATCTGTGCTGCAGACCAATAAAGACAATGTGCATACCAAATTCTCGTTTATTTCAAAATTAGTCATAATAAAAAAGCCTATTCCGTCGACCATTTTAGTGCTACATAAACGAATTGTGTGTCGTTAGACAGGCAACATCCTGCTGAACATTAAACTGTCTTTATAAATAGTCACTAATAGGGCTTTTTTCAAATTATTTGAAATTAACCGAAACAAGCACATTACAATTTTTTTTTAGTTTGATGAATTTTTTTGGCCTTAGAAATTATGAGATATCGTTTTTTGCCTTAGTTAATATTCCCAGTTATTCTCCTACAAAATGAGTCCAAAAAGTCGTGAATCTCTTGATAAATAATCAAGATACGGCGTTACAACTGCGTGAACACATGGCGCAGTGATACAGAAGTCATAATATAATACAAAAAGGCTTATTCCGTCGAAAATTTTAGTGCCACATACACGAATTGCATGTGGTTAGACAGGAAACATCCTGCTAAAAATTAAGATGTCTTAATAAATAGGCGCTAATACAGCTTTTTCTCAAATTATTTGCAAGTAACCAAATAAAGTGCATTACAAAATTTTTTTTCAGTTTGTTGAATTTTTTTAGCCTTAGAAATTGTCAGATGTTGTTTTTTTGCCTTAGTTGATATGCCTAGTCATTTCCCTATAAAATGAGTTCAAAAAGTCGTGAATCGGTCCATAAATACTCAAGCTATGGCGTTACAACTACGCGAATCCATGGAGTCGTGATACAGAAATTGAAAATGTAATAAAAAATTAATGAAAAGGTTGATCCCTTTTGTTTCGCACTTTTTCTCGATAAGTTTAATTGTATTTCCATACCTCAAAATTTGTCGACATGATGGCGGAACACATTGTATATTCTCAGATTTCGGATGGAAAATCTATCTGGTTTCTGCTGATTTTTCATTTCCTTCATTCGATATACGCTTTCATGTTTCTTGTTGTTGGAGTTACGTATTGTTTAATTAAATAAGCTACTTTCAGGTTGAACAAAAATTAAAATTTTCAGAACTGCGAATGTTCAGGTTCATTAAAATAAATCGAAAACCTTTATTTCGCTTTCTAAACACAGTTCAAATATTTTTTTAGTTTTCTTAGATCTGTGTTTCCTTTTTTCTTTTAATGGGCCTATACCGTGATCTCAAATTGATCAATTTATTTACTGCGGTATTATTTTTGATGATACATAGGACCGTTTACTGTAAAAAGCCAGCCGAAAACTTGATCCAAATGAGAATGACACTAAAAAGAAAATTGTACTGTAATTTGAAATAGCCGATGATGACGTCACCTGTAGGGAACCAATGAGAAGCGTCCTTTCTGTAGGGAACCAATGAGAAGCGTCCTTTCGTGGTCCGATGACTACGAGCGGATGCTATTGTTTTGTACCAGTGAGCTCTTATTAGTTCCCTACAGGTGACGTCACGACCTGGGCGTAAAAGAATTCAATATTTGGAGCAATTTTTTTCGGTTATAAATACGATAGAAAAATTTTGTAAAATTATTTATGGCATCTACGTGGTGTCAGGATTCGTTTAAACCAATAAACCAAAAATGTAGTATAGGCCCATTACTTTGCCACAAATGCATTGAATCTAAGTAAATACCACAGCATTACCTAAAGATGCCGACAGGTAGATAGACAGACCGACAAAATAAAGACCAGAAACCTAAGAATTTTACGCAACCAGAAATATATTCCATTCAAAGTCCAAGAGCTGTTAGAAGGCAATGCTCACAAATTAAGAAATACCCTATATTAGTAGAAATAAATGTTTTTGCTAGCTTTTATTCTCCTGAGGAATACTGCACTTGCAATTGATTATACAAGGTGTCCCACGACGATTAAGACAAGCAATATATCGGAACTGGGCAGTAGTAGCGAATTATAGTTTTGGGGGTGTAAATTAGAGCAAATATAGTATCTTTTATTATTATTGTAACATCCAATGAGGTATTTGTTTTTGGTCACGTGACGTCCGGTTTAAAATTTTTAACGGGACACCCTGTATATTTGTGACTTTTTGTGTTCCTCCCAATAAAACAATTCCAACAAACTAGCACACCTGGGGTCTAAAGTGATTAATTCACGAGCTACAGGTACTTAAAGGACTGTACCACTACCATTATGAAACACTACCAAAATACTTTAACTGTAGGGGTAAATGTTATAATCAATGGTAGTGGTACCATCCTTCACTTTAGACCCCAAGTGTGCTAGTTTGTTTTATCGAGAGGAACACAAAAAGTCACAAATATACAGGGTGTCCCATTAAAAATTTTGACTCGGACGTCACGTGATCAAAAACAAATACCTCAATGGGTGACACAATAATAAGAAAAGATACTATATTTGCTCTAATTTACAGCCACCAAAATTATAATTCTCTACCACTGCCCAGTTTCGATATATTGCTTGTCTTAATCGTCGTGGGACACCCTGTATGTACAGGGTGCTCATTTAAAAATTTCACAACTACAAAAGTGACTAACTAAAAGAAAAAACGCTGAGACACGTCAAAAGATTTGTCAAGGGGTACAACTTTTAATCAAAAACTAGATAACCCACTTATACCCTCTGCCTCTCAAGGTCAACCTCTTACAAATTTTTAATGGCAAGGGATATTGAGTAATATCTTTTTCAAAGGTATGTGGAAGTCCTATATTTTGACGTTTGATTTTTTTGAATCGGTTTTTTCCTGTTCGTATCATAATTTGTGGACAAAATATCAGGTGTTCTTCACAGGTTCTGGCTAGACTATACTGTAAGTCTGCTGATTATGGTCATTGGATCCCTTGCTGGAATGCAAATACGCTGCTCTCTGCACTGTGCAAAATGCCAGTGTACCGTGCGGCAGCGCACATCTTAGCCACCAGAATGCAAAAGGCAGGCATCCTTTGGTCGGTGTAAGGAGTAGTGGGTAATGGAACGGCAGCTCGGTATGTCGGAGCCTAAGCTTCACCTTTTTGTTAAAAGATTAAAAGATTAATCCACTGAACAGTGCAGCAATGACATTTATTTGGATATGTTGAAAAATACCATAAGTCCGATTATAACTGATACCATTGAAAACCAAAATTGGAGGGAATGGAAACCAAATATTTGATGAGGCTCGGATGAATGAATGAATGAATAAGGACCAGAGGCTATCCAGCACAGAATGTGACTGGTGCATAGGCCACACGATGGGCCCTTTTGCGCCTCTATCCGCGCTAGTTCCTAAGACCTGCCCTTTTAGCAAAGGCAAGTACATTCTTAGGTCCTATCTATTTTATCTCTATTGGTTTCAAGGTTCTTGAGCCCAGCATAGTCTGCCTGTGATAACCCAGGGTTTCACAGCGACACAAGATGTGTGCCGAGGATTCTTCCTCTTCACCACACCACGTGCACGTTGGGTCGTTGACCACCCTCATCACGAACAGGTGACGCCTGAAGGTGTTGTGACCTGTTAGTAGGCCTACTAGCAATGTCAAGTTACTCCTATCCAGAGAGAGACAAAATCATCCTATTCTCTCTGCAGGCCCTGGTAATAGTTCCCGAGCTTGATGGAGATGACCAGAGATGTTGTTCCATCTCAGAGAGTGTTGATTCTGGATTCACTCTCCAGTTGTTTTTCTAATCAAGTTTGCAGATAGTCCTAAGGCTGGTTCCGGGCCCACAAAACGGTTGCCAGATCCCATCCTAGCCAGATGATCCGCCATGTCGTTACCCTTTACCCCAGCGTGCCCAGGTACCCACATCAGTGATACCTTGTGTTTAGCTGAGATGTCGTCAAGAGCCCTCCTGCACTGCAGGAGCAGTCCCGACGTTATTTTCCAAGCACTCAGTGATTTGATGGCTGCCTGACTGTCAGAGCAGATAGCAATCCGCCTCCTAGACCCGTCAATTTCCCGAATACGGGATGAGGCTCAAATCTATTTCTCCTCACTATGTTCTTCCGGTTCAGCAATCGGAAGACGATGCATTTACGGACAAATGGCTTGCTTGATCTCCTGATTTGACTGCATTAAATGCATTAGACTTTTTTCTATGGGACCATTTAAAATCCCTGAATTTCCTTGACACGTGATATTCTTGTAACAAAAAAAGTTCAAACGAAAACTGAGTGGAATTTTTTAAAGTACTATAGAGTCTATCATACCATGCTTTTAAAACATTTTTTTGTTCTTCAACCCTTAAAGCTCATCCTCAATTTTTGTTTTCAAAATAGCACTATTCAGTTTTTTCTACACAAATTAAGTTCTTATCTTCTTAGAAATCTTGCAGTACCTTTGATTTTATACAAGAGCATATTTTTTCGTAAAATCATAAACATAAAAATAATAATAACTTGCTTGACGCAAAAAGATGGAAAAAATCAAACTAATTACGCTTCTAAGGGTACTGAATGACCTATAATATATGCTTTCGAAAACAAATGTCTTCTGTATGCTCTTTTATTACGAAAGTATTACGCCTCAAACAAATCATTATTCTATTCATTTTATTTATTTTATGCCTATGACTACAAAAAAATAGGTCTCTGTATAAAATCAAAAGTACGACAAGATTTCAAATAAAATAAGGACTTAATTTATGTAGGAGAAACTATTAGGTCTATTTGAAAAAAACAAAGTTAGGGAGAGTTGAAGCACAAAAAAACAAGCTATCACTCGATACGCTTTGTCATTTGAAATTTTTAAGGGGACGACCCTGGTGGGCAGAAGAGGGTTGTGCCTTTTGACAATTCATTTGACGTATCTCAGCGTTTTTTCTTTTGAACAGTGGCTTTCGTGGTGGGAATTTTTCAATCCTGTATGTAAAATAATTTGCACGAATAATTGTTGAAAACAAAAAATGTCATCCAATAAATGTTTGTATTCTGTATTGAAAGGAGTGTTATCTGCCAAGATCACTACACTTCGCCCCCTTGAACATCCTCCCAAGGATCCCTCAGAAGTGTTTGCTGGGCAATCCCAACCTAGTGAGAAAGATGGATTCCCCTTACGTTAGTCATGGAAAGCCAGTATTTACCCAGACTAGATCATTGCATTCATAACACAGCTGGACAATTGCACAGCAAGTCTAATTTTCCTGTTCATATCCCCTAAACAGGAGTTTATCACTGATATTGAAAATTAAACCTATTATCAACTGCTGGAGCCTTAGAATGAAGGATGACTGGTCCCAGTGGCCACAATCGGCTTCAGTAGGAACGACAAAATGCTTGGAGTCAGCTTGGTGTAATGGGTTATATTTTGACAAATTCATGTCATGCCAATACCCTCGTAGATTCGTGGTGTGGTGAAGAGGAAGAATCCTCGGCACACATCTTGTGTCGCTGTGAAACCCTGGGTTATCACAGGCAGACCTATGCTGGGCTCAAGAACCTTGGAACCAATAGAGATAAAACGGATAGGACCTAAGGATATACTTGCCTTTGCCAAAAGGGCAGTTCTTAGGAACTAGCACGGATAAAGGCGCAAAAGGGCCCATCGTGTGGCCTATGCACCAGCCACATTCCGTGCTGGATAGCATCTGGTCCTTATTCGTTCATTCATTCATACCCTCATACAAGGTACATCCTTCAAGGGTCGCCATATTTGTACTTACTACAAATAAATTAATTAGAAAACCTCACATTTTAGAGGTTGTTTCCTTAGCGGACAGTGTTCAGTAACAGCACCAGTCTCAATTCGGAGGTGTTGCCTGGGCATTGACAAGTAATAATTAGCTACCTCCTCATCACTAGGGTAGCTAAGAAGATCCTTGACAGCTGAGCAGCTGGAACTGTCGTCCCAAGCGACTTCACAGACCTTGTCGGTGATCTATCTCAACAGTCTTGTTATAGCTCCGGTAGGCAAGAGCCTATCCCACAAATTTTGCAATTTATGCCTTGTCAAACATTTTCAGTTTAAGCGACATTCTAAATCTGAGTGAAAAGTTTTCGTTCTAAAAGTTTTATATATTATTTCTGGACTAGTGGAGCATATTGCACCAAGAAAGACTCTCTTTATTTAGTGTAAAGTGATATTTGTTATCCAAGCAAATAGTTGTTCAATTGCAACTTTTTCTATGACAGAAGCTCTCATACTAATATAGAGTATTTCGAAACTAAATTGTTCCTGAACGTTTGGTTGTAAATGTAACCTTTTTATTTGATGACAATCTATGGAAGTATTACACATAGTACCTATTTTAATTTTCGTGTTAAGCGTACATTAGAAGTGTTATACCCCGAAGGCATAATCTTTTGAACATGTTTTCTGGAAGGAAGTGTTAATAAAAATATATTTCGCGACCTCATATTGAACCCCCAGCTCAAACGAGTCAAAAAAGAGTAGAGAGAGACACAAGGCGTTCTTGTGGTCAAATATGTGGTATAAGCCCATCCATGGTGAACTGTAGGTATACGATGGTAGTAAGAGCCATGATTACATATGCATCTTCGGTATGGTGGCTAGATGTTATTGCAGAACTGTGCAAGCTTCAGATATCTGCTTGCCTGTCCATAACAGGAATAATGCTATGCGCACCTGAATGCCATTCTAGGTCTGCCTATTTGTAATAGGGGAGAAGTGAGAATGAGCCTCTCCAGACTGCAGATACAACTAAGAGAAATTTGTAATGTAAAGATCTTGGATACAATCAAATCTTAAGAAGCTGTTACCTGTTGGGCGACTCCTGAGAGACTGAGAACAGTCTACGTGTCTGAATAGCCCAAGAATCAGCAATAAAGCAAGTATTAATGAAAGACGCGAGAATTAGTAAAAAATCTTAAGAGGTTTAATATAATTTACAGGTTTGAAAAATTAAAAAACTATATTGGAACAAACCTTCTAAGTATAGCGCTCCTAATGTCACCAAGTATATTTTCTGTTATCAATGAAATCTTGACTGATCAAGAGAGTATGCTTCTATTGTGATATTTTTGTTAAGTCGTATAACTCTTTAAAAGAAAAAAATCATTGGAAACCTATCTTTCGTAGAATAAAATACTGCACACTTACTTCGAACACTATTTAATGTCCCATATATAGTGGTTAATAAATTAAACAGTTATAGAGGCACATATACAAATTTCAGATCCCTTCAACAGATTATGATTGAAAGAAGTAAGCTTACTGCCTATTTTCTTCTACCATAAAAATTATAATTGTGAACACATGTTAAAAATACAAATTAATTGTACTATTATTAAATTGAAGTACGTTTCATAGCCATTCAATGTCTACGAGATAATTGTGCAATTTTTTGTTAATTCGTGTAGATCCTTATTTTTATTCTTGGATTTGAAGTGCTAAATGTAGAAAGCTTCTTTACTAAAAAAGTTTCAGAGATTTAAATTTATATTAGGATTTGATCAAAGGAGAGATTAGAATTGATATTAGTCTAATTTGAGTGAAGGATGTATCCCAATAAACATAATTTTCATTTCGTTTTTAAATATTTGAAAGTATGGCGGGTGGTTCTAAAATAAACTTTATATCTCCTTAGGAAGATTTGAGAAAATAATTCGTGATTCAATTTCAGTTCAATTTAAAATTGCTTTGGATTTCCAGAAAATATGGTGAACAGATCTAAAATTCGAATCTATTCCTGTTTCATTTTTGCTACTTTTTTTTCGCCTTTTTCCCTTATTGGCTAACCGATAAGGTATGAAAATTCTGTTTAGGCGGGCCAGAAAGCTATAAAAAGTATATCTACTAAATTTTAGGACTACCCCTTCTGAGCAGAGTCGTACAGTCTGACCCAAAAGTAGACTTGTAATAGTTATGATCTAAATCCGAATATTGCGTTGGACTGTACTTTTGAAATCACCTGACCAATAACCAGATGTGGCACTGAGAATTTAGAAGACTACCTTGACGGTAAGACAATGTGCTCATGTAAAATATCTCACTAATATTTAAAAACAAAAGACTTAAAAATATAGACTGAATGATTGATATTAAACTGTTAGCACGTATGTTTCTAAATAATTATATTACCTATTCTCTAAGTTATATTAATAAATACTCAATAATAATACCTAGAGAATAAGTGGGAAGTCTATTAGGATATATCCATTTATTTGTATAAAAACATATCATTCCAAAGTCTATTACTGGAAGGTGTTAAAAGATCTCTATATGTCGTTGCCTTTCAAGCGTTTTCAGTTCAGAAGAAATAGCTAATTGTGAAACGAAAAGTGTTGTTCTAAGGAAAGGTCCTGATACACAATTTGTAAAATATATTTATTATCCAACATAACCTCTTTCAACTTTATATATTTTTCCCGGGAATGCTCAATAATCTCGATGTCTTGTTCCTCAAAATTATCTAGATCTTGGACCACTAAGCCATTTTTATAAGTCTGGGGGCATAAAATAATCCGAAGTTGCTAAATCTGGCAAATAACGCGCCACCTTCAGTCACCTTCCCACCGGCGTGTTGTTGGTGACCTCTCCCTCTTCTACCGATATTCCAACGGAATCTGCTCCTCTGCGCTATCCTCTATCGTTCCGCCGCTCACTGCTCCTATCAGATGTACCCGTGCGACCGCTATATCTCATCCTAAGACGATCGTTCTTCATACATCAAGAACTGAGCGGTACAACCGCACATTTATTCCCAGGGTGTCCAAGGCTTGGAATGGACTGCCAGAAGATGTATTTATTGGGCCTGCGGGTATTGGCCTATTCAAATCTCGCGTTAACAAACTTCTCCTAACATAACCCTTTCACAGCAGCCGCGGTACTCTGGTATTTAGGCTCTGCCTGCGCGGTCTGCTCAGTTATAAAAAAAAGTATGTTGCACCTCGTGACATTTACATAGAGAGAGAGGCAAAAGTGGCTGCACACAGAGTGCCATGTCAACAAATTTTACTTGGCACTACCAAAAAAGTATGGTGCGTAAGGTGCATTGAAACTAAAGTTTCATAGATTTTGGCTATTGCAATGATAATGGATTTGAGAGCTGGCGCGTTGTCTTAATAAAACAAATACTTTCTTCTTAGCCAAATGGTGCCATTTTTGCTTGATTTCTTCGATCGAACATTGCAGCAAGTTCTCGTAATACTCGCCGCAGATATTTCTTCCTTTTTAAAGATGCCCTTTTTTATGGACAGCCTCCCGCAAAGACTGAAAGCGTATGGCGCTGTAGAAGTGCTGCGAGAGGATAAGTGTCGGTTCACGTTAGATTTGAAACGCTGCAGGTTATAGCCGTCGGGAAACAATTCCCCCGGCAGCTGATTCCACAGCGTCGGAGTTCTCCAAAAGAAGGAATGCTGGAGGAGACTGGTTCGGGGAGTAAGGGCCTCGACCTGGTAAGGATGAGCTCGCAGAGCTCCTCTAGTGTTCCTGGTTCGGACGGCCTTTGGTGTTATTATCTGGAAGAGCTCACTCGAACATCTTCCGTGATAGAATCTGTAAAACAGGGATAGGTCAGCCACCCTCCTTCGATGTTCCAGACTGTGGAGGCCCTTTGTGAGGTTAGGTGTATCGATTAATCTAATTGCTCTTTTCTGGATAGTGTCCAGAAGCTTTAGAGAGTGTTTCGGAGCACATCCCTACACATGGGAGTAATACTCCAGCCATGGGCGGATCTGTGCCTTGTAGAGCAGCAGCAGTTGCTCTGGTGTATACAACTTCCTATAGCGGAACAAAACTCCAAGCTTCTGGGACGCCGTTTTAGCAATACTGACGACGTGGTCGTGCCAGGACATGTTATTGTAGATGTTGATCCCCAAAAGCTTGAGGGAAGGTGATTCGACTATGGGGTGGCCCTCCATTTCCACGGTTGGTAAGTCATCGTGAAACTTCTTTGTAAGTGTTGTTGCCTGAGTTCGTTGTACGTTGAACTGTACTTTATTTGCTAATCCCCACTCGACAATTGTTTTTATATCTGCGTTGATCTGTGAGGCATGCTGCTGTCGCCGACGTACCGTCTCCTGGGATGATAGTGGCTTGCCTGGTTCCATGCACGACACTAATGTACTGTCATCTGTGAAGCTGTAGATTGGATTGGATGTTATTTCCAGCAGCTCGTTGATACAGATGTAATGCTATTCACCTTCTTTGGACCCGGTTCCCCCCTGTAGTCCATTGTACTATTGTTCTTTTATCTCAGGTGTGAAGTGATGGAGCCATGTTACATCCATAGTTATGAAACACTTCGCTAAACACTCAATTAAGAAAACCCTTCACGACACTGTTTTTACTCGAGTACTGCTTTGCAGGTATTATTCACCATTTCTGGAGTTCACCCCATTCGGTGAACCTCCGAAAACTTGAAAGCTCTTGTTTAAGATTTTTAACGTACTTTTTATCTATTAAAACTTTTCTAAGACCTTGAACGTTGACACAAGGCGACTTCACTTTTAATGTACCTTTTATCTATTTAAACTTTTCTAAAACCTTGAATATTGACACAAGGTGTTCATACTTGAATGAAAAATATTATTTGATACATGTATATCTAAATGAGGCTTATTCAATTATTCATAAGATATTAGAAGACGCTTGATTGGACAATAATTTGCTAGATGTTTGCGCAGGTGTTTCAGTTGAAATTGATGCACATTTGACACAAGGTCACATTTCTGAATAAGCCCATATCCTTCAGGTGTTTCTTCAGCCCACAATGTCCTAAGTTTCAGCAATTTTTGGGCATTTTCAGGCATTAGGACAACTATACTATACAGGGTGTTAATTAAGTATGTTAACAAACTTTAACCACGAATAGTACTCCGAAAAATAGAAAGAAAATGTCATATGAACATGGGTCCGGAAATGCTTCCTAAGGGAACTACGCTCCTTTGCATGGGGCACCCTGAAGACGGTTTTCCCTCGATATTCTCGAAACCATTCTTAACAAAATTACGAAATTGGGTACGATGGGTAAACTGTTGACGCTGAATCTGATTCTGAATTCAGAATTTCATAATTTTAATCACAGGTGTATCATACGGGAGGAGTTAAGGGTAAAAATAACCCGATTTTCTAAATGGTAATTTTTTTACACTTTGATTTTAGGATATAGTATTTCAGAGACTTCTACGTAAAAATGGTCTCTTGGTACATCTCGATAGGGCTAACCATTTTCGAGAAAAATGCAAATTATTGTCTGCATCGATTCAATAATTTGCATTTTTCTCGAAAACGGTTAGCCCTATCGAGATGTACCAAGAGACCATTTTTACGTAGAAATCTCTGAAATACCATATTCTAAAACTAAAATGTCAAAAAAATTACCATATAGAAAATGGGGTTATTTTTACCCTTAACTCCTCCCATATGATACGCCTATGATTGAAATTATGAAATTCTGAATTCAGAATCAGATTTAGCGTCAAAAGTTTACCCATCGTACCTAATTTCTTAATTTTGTTATGAATGGTTTCAAGAATATCGAGGGAAAACCGTCTTCAGGGTTCATGTTCATATGACATTTTCTTTCTATTATTCGGAGTACTATTCGTGGATAAAGTTTGTTAATATACTTAATTAACACCCTGTATATTAATGTAATTCATCAAATCCCTAAATGAATTGGAGAAATCTTCATACCTTTATATGTACATTTTATGGAATATGTAAACAAATTTAATTAAAATACATTAGCTGAAATACCTGCAGTTTTAAAATGTATATAATACTATAATGTGTTATTTGTTCCGTATGATATATTTGAAGGAGTATATTACCATTGATGTTATAATCGTCCTATATTTTTGTGATATGTTTGTTTATATAATGATATATTTGACTAATTGCGAATTAGAACAATTACTATGATATTCGTTGCAAACTGGTAGATTTTACTGTGTACAGTTGAGATGTGAGAAAAATTATATAAAACCTTTCACAAATGTCATGGCAACATTTAAAGTAATTAGTTAAATTGAAGTCTCTTGGCTTCGTTTTTTTAATAATTTGTTTATCAATTATTGATAGACCTTTAAGCTTTCGAGTATTAGCTACAACCGGGTGAAATGGTTTCTGAATACAAAAAATTATGTTTGTTTACAAAAGGTGTCATCGAATACATTGGCCGCGTATGACTAAGCTACCCCTAACTTGTATTTCCTGTATCAAAACGTGTGTGTCATTTTTCAAACGTCAAAAAACCATCACAGTACGGAGTAAACGAAAATATCCGTGAACTGCCAATAAAAATGAAATTATACAAATAATTATTTAAATGTAGCTAATGGATTCATGCGACTTTGAATAATGGTGGATGTGCTTGCATCCCAACAGACGTACTTTCACCATTTTTCAAACTTTGGCAAGTAAGGACCCAGCGTGCTCCCTTTATTTCTGTTTGTCACAGAGCATGCGGTTTTGAATAATGATGAAAAAACTTTAATTTCAAAGGACGTACTTTCACCATTTTCCACACTTAAGCAAGTAGAGATCCAGCGTGTTTCAATTGTTTTTGTAGACGATGCAGGTCATGAAGCAAGCTGTTTTAAATAATGGTGGATGTGCTTGTACTTGCATTTCAAAGGTTGCGCTTTCACCATTTCCACACTTCGGCAAGGAGAGATCCAGCGTATTCGCCTCATTTTTGTAGGCCACTGCTTGCAGATTTGATTAATGTAAAATGTGCTTGCTTTTCAAATGACGTACTTCCACCATTTTCCACACTTCGGCAAGTAGGGATCTAGCGCAATCGCCTCATTTTTGTAGGCCACGAGTATACAGTTTTGAATAATGGTGGATGTGCTTCTGCTTGCATTTCAAAGGCCATACTTTCACCATTTTCACACTTTGGCAAGGAGAGATCCAGCGTGATCTAATTTTTGTAGGCCATGGATACACGCGGCTTTAAATAATGGTGGATGTGCGCTTGAATTTCAAATTACGCACTTTCACCATTTTCCACACTTCGGCAAAGTAGGGATCCAGCGCAATCGCCTCATTTTTGAAGGCCACGGGTACACCGTTTTGAATAATGGTGAATGTGCTTGTGCTTGCATTTCAAAGGCTATACTTTCGCCATTTTCACACTTCGGCAAGAAGAGATCCAGCGTGATCTAATTTTTGTAGGCCACGGATTCACGCGGCTTTGAATAATGGTGGATGTGCGCTTAAATTTCAAATTACGCACTTCCACCATTTTCCACACTTCGGCAAGTAGGGATCCAGCGTATTCGCCTCATTTTTGTAGGCAATTCATATGCAGCTTTGATCCATGTAGGATGTACTTGCATTCCAAAAAACGGACTCTCACCATTTTTCGCACTTTAGCAAGTAGGAATTCAGCGTACTCGCCTCATTTTTGTAGGTCATAGTTACATGCAGCTGAAGATAATAGTGGATAAGCTTGCATTTCAAAAGACGTACTTTCAGTATTTTTCACACTTCGGCAAGATTCTTTTGGATTCACCTTTCAAGATCAAGGTCTCGAAGACTGTTTTGGAGCATTGCAGCAAGATCAGCATAATTCTTTGTGCCATAAGTATTTTGTGGTGTCCTTTGAGATTCGCATACAGATATTTTTAGTAATCAATGCATATATATTACGATTGAATAATGGGGTCAAGTAGATAGGTTTTGTGCTTTACGTAACTCGTAAATGCGTGTTACAAGTACAGAGTCAATCTACTTGACACGATTTTTTCCAGTATGGTGTTGATGTTCTGGCTTGAGCAGGTCGCTGCTTTTCTTATGACATCAAAAGTACTTAGCTCTAAGTTCCAGTCGAGGCGAATTAACTACGTAGTTTGAGTGAACATGAAAAGTTCATTAGCAGGTTCAGTGTACTGTCATTAAACAGCCGCAAAACCCTTGAGAACGGTGACAAATTGCCCTACGAGTGGAAACAGCAAACTTTCGCACATTTCTTTATAGCTTCAACAAATGTCTACTCAAGGTGTCTGATAAGTCTCAAAGTAACAAAGACTATAAGCGTATAGGATTATATAAGGAAAGTTGGTTTTGCAATGAAACTTTATTTATTTTACTTTACCAAACTAGTTTCATCTACAGCCCTCCATCTTCATAAACCGCTTTTTAAACCATTTCTGTAAAGTGTCACTACGATTGAAGCACATTCGTGGTCCGCAGAAAGTTCTCGACACTTGAAAACCACCCAAAAAGGCTAAACAACTAAAAACTTTATTTTCATATACCAAAACAGTAAAAAGCCGCAAGACGCAAGGTCTGAACTATAGTCCAGGGCGCGAGTAGTTTCAGCGTTGCCTTAGTCAAATATGAAACCTATCTTTCAATTTTTCCTACACCTCATGCTGTTGTAATATGAACAAGCAATTATGTTCAATAGATTGGCCAATTTCAGTATAAATGTTTAGGTATGTATGTATTAGGCTGTAATGAAAGATGAATATTTGAATACTGTGAGTATATTGTTATTGTACCATACATCTATCGATAAAAATGTTATGTGTAATATAAAGATATTCTGGATTGTAGGGATGTATTTAGTTGGACTAATTTTCTCCAAAGTTGTGATATAACTAGCTAGTCAATATATAGGTTTTTAGAGATGTATGTTATATGGGCTCCTATTTATGTTTTCATAAAAATGTTTGAAATTCTAAAAAATATATGTGTTTCAAAGAATATGTCCTTCATTCACACCTGTTTTGCTCTCATTGAATCATCATAAGCAGGTTTGCGAGATTTGTGAATATTTGATATCGTATGCAGAACACCTTCCCACGTTTCTGTGATTCTGATAGCAATCTTTTATATCTGAATTCTATGAAAATGAAGAAACATACAATTCTCTCCTCAATAACAGAAACGCGAAAGGATGTGGAACGTGTACTGCCTCCATCGAACTATAGAATAAGACTCTCCGATTTCTGTGTCTCAGGATAACAGAAACGCAAGAAGATGTGAAAATGCAGATTTCTCACCATTTCTGTACTACTGATATTGAATCTTCAACAACGTGAAGTCGCATATCCGAGCATACTTTCTCTGCAAAATGGCCAAGCAGCTTCGGTAGCAGTTTGCTACCAGGATAACATAATCGCGAGAGGATGTTGCATTCATTTAACTGGAAAAAATACAGACCTGCGCGGAATTCAAAATTTTTCACTTGCTTTAGACACGGAAAAATACGGAGCCGAAATTCGTGAAAAATGTCTCCGGATATATACACGAGAATCTTCCACCTCCACAAAATCCAAAATATTTCACTTACTCTGAATCTTCAACGACGTGGAATCGCACATCCACGAGACTGCTTTCTTTGCAAAACCGCCTAGCATCCTCGGAAACAATTTGCTACCAGGATAACAGAAACATGAGATGTGCCGAATATAACGTTGCCTCTAGTTAGAGGAGGAGAGTTGGATAACTTAAAAAAATGCAAACCTCTCGTCATTTCGGTACTCCTCATATTGAATTTTCAATGACATGGAACAGAATAACAGAAACATGAGAAATACAGACCAGCCGCCATTTCTGTACTCCTGATATTGAATATTCAACGATATGGAACAGGGTAACAGAAGCGTGAGAAATACAGACCTCTCGCTATTTTTGTACTACTCATATTGAATCTTCAACGACATGGAACAGGATAACAGAAACATGAGAAATACAGACCTCTCGCCTTTTCTGTACTCCTCATAATTGAATTTTCAACGACATGGAACAGAATAACAGAAGCGTGAGAAATACAGACCTCTCGCCATTTCTGTACTCCTCATAATTGAATTTTCAACGACATGGAACAGAATAACAGAAGCGTGAGAAATACAGACCTCTCGCTATTTTTGTACTACTCATATTGAATCTTCAACGACATGGAACAGGATAACAGAAACATGAGAAATACAGACCTCTCGCCTTTTCTGTACTCCTCATAATTGAATTTTCAACGACATGTAACAGAATAACAGAAGCGTGAGAAATACAGACCTCTCGCTATTTTTGTACTACTCATATTGAATCTTCAACGACATGGAACAGGATAACAGAAACATGAGAAACACAGACCAGCCGCCATTTCTGTATTCCTGATATTGAATCTTCAACGATATGGAATAGGGTAACAGAAACGTGAGAAATACAGACCTCTCGCAATTTTTGTACTACTCATATTGAATTTTCAATGACATGGAACAGGATAACAGAAACATGAGAAACACAGACCAGCCGCCATTTCTGTATTCCTGATATTGAATCTTCAACGATATGGAACAGGGTAACATAAACGTGAGAAATACAGACCTCTCGCAATTTTTGTACTACTCATATTGAATTTTCAATGACATGGAACAGGATAACAGAAACATGAGAAATACAGACCAGCCGCCATTTCTGTACTCCTGATATTGAATATTCAACGATATGGAACAGGGTAACAGAAACGTGAGAAATACAAACCTCTCGCTATTTTTGTACTACTCATATTGAATCTTCAACGACATGGAACAGGATAACAGAAACATGAGAAATACAGACCTCTCGCCATTTCTGTACTCCTCATAATTGAATTTTCAACGACATGGAACAGAATAACAGAAGCGTGAGAAATACAGACCTCTCGCCATTTCTGTACTCCTCATAATTGAATTTTCAACGACATGGAACAGGATAACAGAAACATGAGAAACACAGACCTCTCGCCATTTCTGTACTCCTCATAATTGAATTTTCAACGACATGGAACAGAATAACAGAAGCGTGAGAAATACAGACCTCTCGCCATTTCTGTACTCCTCATAATTGAATTTTCAACGACATGGAACAGGATAACAGAAACATGAGAAACACAGACCTCTCGCCATTTCTGTACTCCTCATAATTGAATTTTCAACGACATGGAACAGAATAACAGAAGCGTGAGAAATACAGACCTCTCGCCATTTCTGTACTCCTCATAATTGAATTTTCAACGACATGGAACAGAATAACAGAAACATGAGAAATACAGACCTCTCGCCATTTCTGTACTCCTCATAATTGAATTTTCAACGACATGGAACAGAATAACAGAAGCGTGAGAAATACAGACCTCTCGCCATTTCTGTACTCCTCATAATTGAATTTTCAACGACATGGAACAGAATAACAGAAGCGTGAGAAATACAGACCTCTCGCCATTTCTGTACTCCTCATAATTGAATTTTCAACGACATGGAACAGGATAACAGAAACATGAGAAACACAGACCTCTCGCCATTTCTGTACTCCTCATAATTGAATTTTCAACGACATGGAACAGAATAACAGAAGCGTGAGAAATACAGACCTCTCGCCATTTCTGTACTCCTCATAATTGAATTTTCAACGACATGGAACAGGATAACAGAAACATGAGAAACACAGACCTCTCGCCATTTCTGTACTCCTCATAATTGAATTTTCAACGACATGGAACAGAATAACAGAAGCGTGAGAAATACAGACCTCTCGCCATTTCTGTACTCCTCATAATTGAATTTTCAACGACATGGAACAGAATAACAGAAACATGAGAAATACAGACCTCTCGCCATTTCTGTACTCCTCATAATTGAATTTTCAACGACATGGAACAGAATAACAGAAGCGTGAGAAATACAGACCTCTCGCCATTTCTGTACTCCTCATAATTGAATTTTCAACGACATGGAACAGAATAACAGAAGCGTGAGAAATACAGACCTCTCGCTATTTTTGTACTACTCATATTGAATCTTCAACGACATGGAACAGGATAACAGAAACATGAGAAACACAGACCTCTCGCCATTTCTGTACTCCTCATAATTGAATTTTCAACGACATGGAACAGAATAACAGAAGCGTGAGAAATACAGACCTCTCGCCATTTCTGTACTCCTCATAATTGAATTTTCAACGACATGGAACAGGATAACAGAAACATGAGAAACACAGACCTCTCGCCATTTCTGTACTCCTCATAATTGAATTTTCAACGACATGGAACAGAATAACAGAAGCGTGAGAAATACAGACCTCTCGCCATTTCTGTACTCCTCATAATTGAATTTTCAACGACATGGAACAGAATAACAGAAACATGAGAAATACAGACCTCTCGCCATTTCTGTACTCCTCATAATTGAATTTTCAACGACATGGAACAGAATAACAGAAGCGTGAGAAATACAGACCTCTCGCCATTTCTGTACTCCTCATAATTGAATTTTCAACGACATGGAACAGAATAACAGAAGCGTGAGAAATACAGACCTCTCGCTATTTTTGTACTACTCATATTGAATCTTCAACGACATGGAACAGGATAACAGAAACATGAGAAACACAGACCTCTCGCCATTTCTGTACTCCTCATAATTGAATTTTCAACGACATGGAACAGAATAACAGAAGCGTGAGAAATACAGACCTCTCGCCATTTCTGTACTCCTCATAATTGAATTTTCAACGACATGGAACAGAATAACAGAAACATGAGAAATACAGACCTCTCGCCAATTCTGTACTCCTCATAATTGAATTTTCAACGACATGGAACAGAATAACAGAAGCGTGAGAAATACAGACCTCTCGCCATTTCTGTACTCCTCATAATTGAATTTTCAACGACATGGAACAGAATAACAGAAGCGTGAGAAATACAGACCTCTCGCTATTTTTGTACTACTCATATTGAATCTTCAACGACATGGAACAGGATAACAGAAACATGAGAAATACAGACCTCTCGCCTTTTCTGTACTCCTCATAATTGAATTTTCAACGACACGTAACAGAATAACAGAAGCGTGGGAAATACAGACCTCTCGCTATTTTTGTACTACTCATATTGAATCTTCAACGACATGGAACAGGATAACAGAAACATGAGAAACACAGACCAGCCGCCATTTCTGTATTCCTGATATTGAATCTTCAACGATATGGAACAGGGTAACAGAAACGTGAGAAATACAGACCTCTCGCAATTTTTGTACTACTCATATTGAATTTTCAATGACATGGAACAGGATAACAGAAACATGAGAAACACAGACCAGCCGCCATTTCTGTATTCCTGATATTGAATCTTCAACGATATGGAATAGGGTAACAGAAACGTGAGAAATACAGACCTCTCGCAATTTTTGTACTACTCATATTGAATTTTCAATGACATGGAACAGGATAACAGAAACATGAGAAACACAGACCAGCCGCCATTTCTGTACTCCTGATATTGAATATTCAACGATATGGAACAGGGTAACAGAAACGTGAGAAATACAAACCTATCGCTATTTTTGTACTACTCATATTGAATCTTCAACGACATGGAACAGGATAACAGAAACATGAGAAATACAGACCTCTCGCCATTTCTGTACTCCTCATAATTGAATTTTCAACGACATGGAACAGAATAACAGAAGCGTGAGAAATACAGACCTCTCGCCATTTCTGTACTCCTCATAATTGAATTTTCAACGACATGGAACAGAATAACAGAAGCGTGAGAAATACAGACCTCTCGCCATTTCTGTACTCCTCATAATTGAATTTTCAACGACATGGAACAGAATAACAGAAGCGTGAGAAATACAGACCTCTCGCCATTTCTGTACTCCTCATAATTGAATTTTCAACGACATGGAACAGAATAACAGAAGCGTGAGAAATACAGACCTCTCGCCATTTCTGTACTCCTCATAATTGAATTTTCAACGACATGGAACAGAATAACAGAAGCGTGAGAAATACAGACCTCTCGCCATTTCTGTACTCCTCATAATTGAATTTTCAACGACATGGAACAGAATAACAGAAGCGTGAGAAATACAGACCTCTCGCCATTTCTGTACTCCTCATAATTGAATTTTCAACGACATGGAACAGAATAACAGAAGCGTGAGAAATACAGACCTCTCGCTATTTTTGTACTACTCATATTGAATCTTCAACGACATGGAACAGGATAACAGAAACATGAGAAATACAGACCTCTCGCCTTTTCTGTACTCCTCATAATTGAATTTTCAACGACATGTAACAGAATAACAGAAGCGTGAGAAATACAGACCTCTCGCTATTTTTGTACTACTCATATTGAATCTTCAACGACATGGAACAGGATAACAGAAACATGAGAAACACAGACCAGCCGCCATTTCTGTATTCCTGATATTGAATCTTCAACGATATGGAACAGGGTAACAGAAACGTGAGAAATACAGACCTCTCGCAATTTTTGTACTACTCATATTGAATTTTCAATGACATGGAACAGGATAACAGAAACATGAGAGACACAGACCAGCCGCCATTTCTGTATTCCTGATATTGAATCTTCAACGATATGGAACAGGGTAACAGAAACGTGAGAAATACAGACCTCTCGCAATTTTTGTACTACTCATATTGAATTTTCAATGACATGGAACAGGATAACAGAAACATGAGAAATACAGACCAGCCGCCATTTCTGTACTCCTGATATTGAATATTCAACGATATGGAACAGGGTAACAGAAACGTGAGAAATACAAACCTCTCGCTATTTTTGTACTACTCATATTGAATCTTCAACGACATGGAACAGGATAACAGAAACATGGGAAATACAGACCTCTCGCCATTTCTGTACTCCTCATAATTGAATTTTCAACGACATGGAACAGAATAACAGAAGCGTGAGAAATACAGACCTCTCGCCATTTCTGTACTCCTCATATTGAATTCTCAACGACATGGAACAGGATAACAGAAACATGAGAAGCACAGACCAGCCGCCATTTCTGTATTCCTGATATTGAATCTTCAACGATATGGAACAGGGTAACAGAAACGTGAGAAATACAGACCTCTCGCAATTTTTGTACTACTCATATTGAATTTTCAATGACATGGAACAGGATAACAGAAACATGAGAAACACAGACCAGCCGCCATTTCTGTATTCCTGATATTGAATCTTCAACGATATGGAACAGGGTAACAGAAACGTGAGAAATACAGACCTCTCGCAATTTCTGTACTACTCATATTGAATTTTCAATGACATGGAACAGGATAACAGAAACATGAGAAATACAGACCAGCCGCCATTTCTGTACTCCTGATATTGAATATTCAACGATATGGAACAGGGTAACAGAAACGTGAGAAATACAAACCTCTCGCTATTTTTGTACTACTCATATTGAATTTTCAACGACATGGAATAGGATAACAGAAACATGAGAAATACAGACCTCTCGCCATTTCTGTACTCCTCATAATTGAATTTTCAACGACATGGAACAGAATAACAGAAGCGTGAGAAATACAGACCTCTCGCCATTTCTGTACTCCTCATATTGAATTCTCAACGACATGGAACAGGATAACAGAAACATGAGAAACACAGACCAGCCGCCATTTCTGTATTCCTGATATTGAATCTTCAACGATATGGAACAGGGTAACAGAAACGTGAGAAATACAGACCTCTCGCAATTTTTGTACTACTCATATTGAATTTTCAATGACATGGAACAGGATAACAGAAACATGAGAAACACAGACCAGCCGCCATTTCTGTATTCCTGATATTGAATCTTCAACGATATGGAACAGGGTAACAGAAACGTGAGAAATACAGACCTCTCGCAATTTCTGTACTACTCATATTGAATTTTCAATGACATGGAACAGGATAACAGAAACATGAGAAATACAGACCAGCCGCCATTTCTGTACTCCTGATATTGAATATTCAACGATATGGAACAGGGTAACAGAAACGTGAGAAATACAAACCTCTCGCTATTTTTGTACTACTCATATTGAATCTTCAACGACATGGAACAGGATAACAGAAACATGAGAAATACAGACCAGCCGCCATTTCTGTACTCCTGATATTGAATATTCAACGATATGGAACAGGGTAACAGAAACGTGAGAAATACAAACTTCTCGCTATTTTTGTACTACTCATATTGAATCTTCAACGACATGGAACAGGATAACAGAAACATGAGAAATACAGACCTCTCGCCATTTCTGTACTCCTCATAATTGAATTTTCAACGACATGGAACAGAATAACAGAAGCGTGAGAAATACAGACCTCTCGCCATTTCTGTACTCCTCATATTGAATTCTCAACGACATGGAACAGGATAACAGAAACATGAGAAGCACAGACCAGCCGCCATTTCTGTATTCCTGATATTGAATCTTCAACGATATGGAACAGGGTAACAGAAACGTGAGAAATACAGACCTCTCGCAATTTTTGTACTACTCATATTGAATTTTCAATGACATGGAACAGGATAACAGAAACATGAGAAACACAGACCAGCCGCCATTTCTGTATTCCTGATATTGAATCTTCAACGATATGGAACAGGGTAACAGAAACGTGAGAAATACAGACCTCTCGCAATTTCTGTACTACTCATATTGAATTTTCAATGACATGGAACAGGATAACAGAAACATGAGAAATACAGACCAGCCGCCATTTCTGTACTCCTGATATTGAATATTCAACGATATGGAACAGGGTAACAGAAACGTGAGAAATACAAACCTCTCGCTATTTTTGTACTACTCATATTGAATTTTCAACGACATGGAATAGGATAACAGAAACATGAGAAATACAGACCTCTCGCCATTTCTGTACTCCTCATAATTGAATTTTCAACGACATGGAACAGAATAACAGAAGCGTGAGAAATACAGACCTCTCGCCATTTCTGTACTCCTCATATTGAATTCTCAACGACATGGAACAGGATAACAGAAACATGAGAAACACAGACCAGCCGCCATTTCTGTATTCCTGATATTGAATCTTCAACGATATGGAACAGGGTAACAGAAACGTGAGAAATACAGACCTCTCGCAATTTTTGTACTACTCATATTGAATTTTCAATGACATGGAACAGGATAACAGAAACATGAGAAACACAGACCAGCCGCCATTTCTGTATTCCTGATATTGAATCTTCAACGATATGGAACAGGGTAACAGAAACGTGAGAAATACAGACCTCTCGCAATTTCTGTACTACTCATATTGAATTTTCAATGACATGGAACAGGATAACAGAAACATGAGAAATACAGACCAGCCGCCATTTCTGTACTCCTGATATTGAATATTCAACGATATGGAACAGGGTAACAGAAACGTGAGAAATACAAACCTCTCGCTATTTTTGTACTACTCATATTGAATCTTCAACGACATGGAACAGGATAACAGAAACATGAGAAATACAGACCAGCCGCCATTTCTGTACTCCTGATATTGAATATTCAACGATATGGAACAGGGTAACAGAAACGTGAGAAATACAAACTTCTCGCTATTTTTGTACTACTCATATTGAATCTTCAACGACATGGAACAGGATAACAGAAACATGAGAAATACAGACCTCTCGCCATTTCTGTACTCCTCATAATTGAATTTTCAACGACATGGAACAGAATAACAGAAGCGTGAGAAATACAGACCTCTCGCCATTTCTGTACTCCTCATATTGAATTCTCAACGACATGGAACAGGATAACAGAAACATGAGAAACACAGACCAGCCGCCATTTCTGTATTCCTGATATTGAATCTTCAACGATATGGAACAGGGTAACAGAAACGTGAGAAATACAGACCTCTCGCTATTTTTGTACTACTCATATTGAATTTTCAATGACATGGAACAGGATAACAGAAACATGAGAAATACAGACCAGCCGCCATTTCTGTACTCCTGATATTGAATATTCAACGATATGGAACAGGGTAACAGAAACGTGAGAAATACAAACCTCTCGTTATTTTTGTACTACTCATATCGAATTTTCAACGACATGGACCAGGATAACAGGAACATGAGAAATACAGACCAGCCGCCATTTCTGTACTCCTGATATTGAATATTCAACGATATGGAACAGGGTAACAGAAACGTGAGAAATACAAACCAGCCGCCATTTCTGTACTCCTGAAATTGTATATTCAACGATATGGAACAGGGTAACAGAAACGTGAGAAATACAAACCTCTCGCTATTTTTGTACTACTCATATTGAATTTTCAACGACATGGAACAGGATAACGGAAACGTCAGAAATACATACCTCTCGCCATTTCTGTACTACTCATATTGAACTCCAACAACATGGAATCGCACATCCGGGTAGACTTTATTTGCAGAACCGCCAAGAGGCATCGTTAATAATTTGCTACTAGGATAACAGAAACGTGAGAGGATGTGGAAGGTATGTTGACTCCATCTAACTCACTCATCACCCGCAAAAAGTCTAAAATCTTTATTTGATTTTCTATGAGGACGAAACCTCGTCTCCGAGATGATTTGAGGACACTATTTGCAAATTCGGCTGCTATGTTGGGTTTCAATCTTCTTTAACGAATATGGAAAATTTCGGACACCCGGATCCTGAAGATCACCCGCAAAAAATCTAAAATCTTTATTTGATTTTCTAGGAGGACGAAACCTCGTGTCCGAGAGGATTTGAGGACACTATTTGCAAATTTGGCTGCTGTGTTGAGTTTCAATCTCCTTTAACGAATATGGACAATTTCGGATTCCCGGATCCTGAGGTTCACCCGCAAGAAATCTAAAATCTTTATTTAATTTTCTATGAGGACGAAACCTCGTCTCCGAGATGATTTGAGGACACTATTTGCAAATTCGGCTGCCATAGCAGCCAACATATTGGGTTTCAATCTTCTTTAACGAATATGGAAAATTTCGGACACCCGAATCCTGAAGATCACCCGCAAAAAATCCAAAATCTTTATTTGATTTTCTAGGAGGACGAAACCTCGTCTCCGAGATGATTTGAGGACACTATTTGCAAATTCGGCTGCTATGTTGGGTTTCAATCTTCTTTAACGAATATGGAAAATTTCGGACACCCGGATCCTGAAGATCACCCGCAAAAAATCTAAAACTTTTATTTGATTTTCTATGAGGACGAAACCTCGTGTCCGAGATGATTTGAGGACACTATTTGCAAATTCGGCTGCTGTGTTGAGTTTCAGTCTTCTTGAACGAATATGGAAAATTTCGGATTCCCGGATCCTGAGGTTCACCCGCAAGAAATCTAAAATCATTATTTGATTTTCTATGAAGACGAAACCTCGTATCCGAGATGATCAGAGGAAACTATTTGCAAATTCGGCTGCTGTGTTGAGTTTCAACCTTCTTTAACGAATATGGAAAATTTCGGACACCCGGATCCTGAAGATCACCCGCAAAAAATCTAAAATCTTTATTTGATTTTCTATGAAGACGAAACCTCGTATCCGAGATGATCAGAGGACACTATTTGCAAATTCGACAGCTGTGTTGAGTTTCAATCTTCTTTAACGAATATGGAAAATTTCGGACACCCGGATCCTGAGATTCACCCGCAAAAAATCTAAAATCTTTATTTGATTTTCTGTGAGGACGAAACCTCGTGTCCGAGATGATTTGAGGACACTATTTGCAAATTCGGCTGCTGTATTGAGTTTCAATCTCGTTTAACGAAAATGGAAAATTTCGGACTCCCGAATCCTGAGGTTCACCCGCAAAAAATCTAAAATCTTTATTTGATTTTCTGTGAGGACGAAACCTCGTGTCCGAGATGATTTGAGGACACTATTTGCAAATTCGGCTGCTGTGTTGAGTTTCAATCTTCTTTAACGAATATGGAAAATTTCGGATTCCCGGATCCTGAGGTTCACCCGCAAAAAATCTAAAATCTTTATTTGATTTTCTGTGAGGACGAGACCTCGTGTCCGAGATGATTTGAAGACACTATTTGCAAATTCGGCTGCTGTGTTGAGTTTCAATCTTCTTTAACGAATATGGAAAATTTCGGATTCCCGGATCCTGAGGTTCACCCGCAAGAAATCTAGAATCATTATTTGATTTTCTATGAAGACGAAACCTCGTATCCGAGATGATCAGAGGACACTATTTGCAAAGTCGACAGCTGTGTTGAGTTTCAATCTTCTTTAACGAATATGGAAAATTTCGGACACCCGGATCCTGAGATTCACCCGCAAAAAATCTAAAATCTTTATTTGATTTTCTGTGAGGACGAAACCTCGTGTCCGAGATGATTTGAGGACACTATTTGCAAATTCGGCTGCTGTATTGAGTTTCAATCTCGTTTAACGAAAATGGAAAATTTCGGACTCCCGAATCCTGAGGTTCACCCGCAAAAAATCTAAAATCTTTATTTAATTTTCTGTGAGGACGAAACCTCGTGTCCGAGATGATCTGAGGACACTATTTACAATTTCGGCTGCTGTATTGAGTTTCAATCTCATTTAACGAAAATGGAAAATTTCGGACTCCCGGATCCTGAGGTTCACCCGCAAAAAATCTAAAATCTTTATTTGATTTTCTGTGAGGACGAAACCTCGTGTCCGCGATGATTTGAGGACACTATTTGCAAATTCAGCTGCTGTATTGAGTTTCAATCTCGTTTAACGAAAATGGAAAATTTCGGACTCCCGGATCCTGAGGCTCACCCGCAAAAAATCTAAAATCTTTATTTGATTTTCTGTGAGGACGAAACCTCGTGTCCGAGATGATTTGAGGACACTATTTGCAAATTCGGCTGCTGTGTTGAGTTTCAACCTTCTTTAACGAATATGGAAAATTTCGGACACCCGGATCCTGAACATCACCCGCAAAAAATCTAAAATCTTTATTTGATTTTCTAGGAGGACGAAACCTCGTGTCCGAGAGGATTTGAGGACACTATTTGCAAATTCGGCTGCTGTGTTGAATTTCAATCTCCTTTAACAAATATGGAAAATTTCGGATTCCCGGATTCTGAGCTTCACCCGCAAAAAATCTAAAATCTTTATTTGATTTTCTGTGAGGACGAAACCTCGTGTCCGAGATGATTTGGGGACACTATTTGCAAATTCGGCTGCTGTGTTGAGTTTCAATCTCCTTTAACGAATATGGAAAATTTCGGACACCCGGATCCTGAGATTCACCCGCAAAAAATCTAAAATCTTTATTTGATTTTCTATGAGGACGAAACCTCGTGTCCGAGATGATTCGAAGGTACTTTTTGCAAATTCTACAGCTGTGTTAAGTTTCAATCTCCTTTAACGAATATGGAAAATTTCGGACTCGCGGATCCTGAGGTTCACCAGCAAAAAATCTAAAATCTTTGTTTGATTTTCTGTGAGGACGAAACCTCGTATCCGAGATGATTTGAGGACACTATTTGCGAATTCGGCTGCTGTGTTGAGCTTCAATCTCCTTTAACAAGTATGGAATCGCACATCCGAGCAGACTTTCTTAGCAAAATCGTCAAGACTTCGATAATTTGCTACCAGGATAACAAAAACGCGAGAGGATGTGAAAGGTATGTTGCTTTCATCTAACTAGCGAAAAATTAGACTTCTCGCCATTTTTGTACTCCTGATATTGCGTCTCCAACGACATGAAATTTGCACATCCAGGCATACTTTCTTCGCAGAAGCCCCAACAAGCTTTAGCAACAATTTGTTATCAGGATAACAGAAACGCGAGAGGATAATGATGTGAAAGGTATGATGCTTCCATTTAGCTAGCAAAAAATACACTTCTCTCGTCGTTTCTATATTTTATTAATTAATTTTGGTTGCTACAAGAGGATTTGGGTTGCTTATCATTAATAAAAAAAGAGTGAGCAAATAGTATAATTTATTGCGTTCTTTTAGTGCGTCAGATTACAAGATTTCATTCTATATGTATACAAATTGTGCCCTTTTTATATAAATCAAAGAGCTTATAAACCTACTAATTGCAATATCTAACAATTCCATTTGCTTATTGAATAGTCAACAAAGTATATCAGTGCCTAACTATCTGGTGTTTTCTTGGTGCAAAAAAAACTGTAATATGAGTATGTTTAAGTAGATAGATTTATATTTGATCAAGCTACAACGAATGAGTGATCAAGAATCATGTTCACCGTCTCAAAACTTCTTTAGACATAATGATGCCCTCAGAGTAACAACTGAACATAGAGGTAGTAAACAAACCACTTAGCATGGCGTGCTCAAAGCCATCATCTTTTTACACTTCAGACCCAAACATTGCCAACTAACCTGAAAATTCTTCCAATGCAACCCATGTTACAAACACTGCTCTGCACTGACCCATCTCGAAAAACTGTTAAACTACACTCGAATATAGCACAGCAAGTCCGTAAAGCTTCACTACAGTTACCAACAAATAGTGAATTCGATTTTACTGACCAAGCATAAAAGACGCACAAACAAAACAAACGTTTGACAGTCGGAGGTTACCCTAAACAAATCGCAGGAAAATTACATAGGCGTTGCCAACTCCTCAAAATTTATGTAAGACAGAATTTGCGTTAATGATGAAGAAACATGCAGTAACGCAGTAGAGGTCAACATATTTAATGATTTTGCTGTAATCATTTCTGAACCATCAAAATACCGCCTTTTTTAACGTAGAATAGAATATTTCTCGATACTATACAACTAAGACGATAGTAAACAATTATGATTGCCGTATCTGGTGGTCGATATGACAACGTAAGAAAAGATGTTGGCCTATTAGAAGTAGTTGTTTACTACCTCTATGTTCAGTTGTTACTTTGAATGATGTCTCACTCTGAACATAATTCTCGTAGAATTGCAAAGCAAAATGACAAGAAGAAAACTTTGAATTAATAACTAAATTTTGTAATAATGCAGTCTGTTGTAGCATGATCGTACAGCTAATTGTCATTTTATCCAGTGATTTAAAAGGCAATCTATTTAGTTCACTACTTTTTGTGTAATGTGACACTGTGTCCTTTGGCGTAGCAACAACAAACACTGCACAGCCCAAACACTGGCCAAACCTATTTTTTCCAAACCCGAAACGTATTTCGCTATCTTCAGAGGAGGATTTACATCAAATTTGAACTCCTAATCATGTTATATACCAAAGGTGCGAAAAACCGTAATATACTACCTATGAGCGTAAAACCTGTTTGAGGCACACGTCAGACTATATAAAGCTGTTAGCAATATGGATAAAGACCTTACTACAAACAGCTTGCTTTAGTTTTTTAATGATTTAGCTATATTAAGCAATAATTTGAACTTAAAGTTTAGCCTAAGTATTCCCCTATTTAGGGGAATTTTGGATTTTAGGTATATAAAGCAATAATTAAAACTTAAAAGTTTAGTCCAAATATTCCCCTATTCAGCGAAACACCTGTCGGGTTTTGAAAAACCCGATTTGGCAAGTACAAAGATGTTTCTTCAAAGTATGAACTAACCAGTTACTTTTATCTAACCTGTTTTATCAATTTTTGTGCTAAAAATCGAGAAAAATCATCCGTAACAACAAAACATTTTCAACTGATATGATTTCTATAAAAAACCCTTAATATCACATAGTATTTAGAATTTGATAGTCATATAAAGGTGCACTTGTGATAATCCCTAGGACTTAGCATCATATTGTGCACTTAAAAATTATTAAAAAGTATACAATTTAATCATCGTAAGTATGGTTATACCTATGTTCTCTAGTGATAGCTAATTAAGAATTGATGTATAATATATTTTATACAAGAGAGATCATTAGTTGGTGTTTCGTTTTTTATATTCAATCTAGCTGAAGACTGAATGCGAACATTATTTATTAATTATATGATGGCGCAACAAAAAAATCTTAAAATACTAATTACATACATGCTGTTGGATAGTATGAGCTTGATTGCGTTAATTCTTCCATTTCATTATCTATATTTCCATATTTAATTATGCAGGCACTCAAAGAAATCTCGTTTACCGGAATTTGACCTATATATATTCCAGTAATAAACTACCTATTTAAATATGTTTTATTTAACCCTACGTTATTGATGTGCTTTATGCACATGTTAATGTTTTTGAATCAAATTTTATTTGATTTATTTTACTTACACTGCAAAAACTAAGACCGGAGGCGGTGGAGAATTCAAAAAATTAGTGGAAGTGAAGTTTGTCCGTCAATATCAATCGCCAATTGCTCTAATTACGATATAAAATTTGAACTTAATCCAAAAAAGTCAAATTATTACTAATTTTTGTTGTACTTGTAAAATCTCTAATAAAATTTGATTCAAAAGCATATTATTTATATGCAAATTTAGGCCCGATTTTATCAACACGCATATTTAACAAAGACTTTGACAAAGCTTTTCTATTGGATGTTATTTAGCAAAAGCTTTCTATTGGGTATTGAGGGCTATGTTAATAAGTATCATCCAACAGTATTTTATCAATATTGAAAATAAAACGTCAAAGTTGGATGACACTTTTGTCAAAAATATTTTAGAATTCATGGATCAAAATCGTAGCAGGATATTAGAACAAAGCGATTAATTTGCAAATTAATGCCACATTTTTCATGTCTACATTATAATTATTCTATGATTACTAATTGCAAACTGCGATAATTTGTGACAGAATCATAAAAGTACCTAGTATCAATCACAGCAACTACCTTGTTTAATAATATTACAAATCCCACCTCCGTCAGTCAGATGGATTATACAAAAAAATATACATACTTTTATGAAGAATCAATCTTTCCTTTACTGGATGCATGTTTGTTATAGACCATCTTATAGAAATATTCACAGAGGATCTAAAGATGCAGCATTTATAATATAAAATATCATGTTATACGCAGCTAAAGAATGACGTTCTGGATAGGCAACCAGTAATGCACGTCTACGCTTGGAAAATAGCTTGCCTAACAGGTAAATCGTTTGTTTAACTTTTAAAATGTAACAAACTGCTATGTTTACCCCTTTTTACTATAAAACAAAGATATATTGCATGTATTTATAATTAGTATCGATAGTAAATTGTTTTATGCAAATAATGCAATGTGTGAATTTCTTGTCATCATATCATATTTAATACAGCATGAAACCAGCGATCAAATGGAAATGGAATCTGGAATCTGATTGGTTCAGATTAGCAATTGCTAAACTTTTGATCAAACAAGAAAATGCAATTTTTCACCCACTTAGGGTGGAAAATCAGACTGGAAAAGATGCTAGATGATTTACAATGCTCGATTGTATATAAAGTATGTCATTTTTGAGCGTTTTGAGGTCAACTTCAAGAGAAATCAATAATTTTCAGAGTACTTTGACATATGCATGTTCTTGAAAGGACTGCTCTGATTGGTCAAACTTTGTTAAATTGCGCATGTTGATAAAATCGGGCCTTAATGTACCAAACTTTTTTGTTGTGTCTGTGGTATTTTCGTAAAATCAACCTCCATGGTTTTTGGAATGACTAGCAATTATGTTTATAGATTTTGTATGAAAAGAAAGAACCTTAACATTACACAATTCAAGCCCTCAGCTCAGGTGGAAAACCATAAATTGGGAATGATTATACAGCCACACAAAAAAGGTCTTGACATAAGAGCCTGATGTCAAATAGCCAGAATAGGTCTGAGCTTCTGAGCTAAGAAAAAAGCCCAAAAAACTCTTAATTTTTTTAGGGTACCAATCAAAGTATAAAGTTTAACAAAACATAAATGTCGGTTGTGGCTTCGAAACCTGCATAGGATCAACATTGATATTACTGATTTTGTTCTGATTGTCAGGACCATGTTTTATATGGATGTATTATCTGGTTCATTATATAATAAAAATAGACTTTTAAGCATCGTTTTTACGTATTTTGGGAACCAGTTCCAGTCAAACTGGAAAACATATATCACAAAATGAGACAGGATACACAAACTGCAAAATTGTACAGGGTGGGGCATAAAAACCAAGTGTTTTTGGTGTGAGTAGTACTCATATATTAGAAAAGGGAGGAGCGCCCGGTTTATTACAGTCCATTCCTTGACTCAAACCATTTCACTTTCTTACTTGCCACTTGCGATCATGGAGCGGTAGACGCTAGAACAACGCGTGGCATATGGCGTGGCATCATTGGCCCATATTTTTTTGGAGAAAATGGGGTCACCGCTACAGTAACATCTGAATGTTACATTCATATAGTGAATACCTTTTTCATACCTGAATTGCAAAGAAGAGGTGTGGATATCAAAGATTTGCGGTTCCAGCAAGATGGGGCCACGGCAGAAACCGCCAGAGCATTCATGGCTGTTCTTCGCCACCTGTTTCCAAATCGTTCAATTTCGAGGTTTTGTGGCATTTCATGACCTCCTCGGTCTCCCGACTTATCAATTTGTGATTTTTTTTCTATGGTATAACTCAAATCCTGTGTTTAAAGGGCCAAGCCCCGTACGTTAGATGCAGAGAAGGAAGCGATTCGCCAATGAATCTCTCAAAAATCAACAGAGACATGATGGAAACAGTGGAGTGCAATTTTCGTGAACGGCTGCATCATATGCCAGATGTAATTTTTGCACTTAGATATTTCAAAATGGTTGATTATCTGCTATGTTCTACTACCAATAATTTTTTTTTTTTTTAGAGTAAAAACTAATAATTTTATGATTATTTCAAAAACACTTGATTAATATGCCCCACCCTGTATTTGATTTTGTATTGTACCGTAATAACGGTACTCCTTCCTAATGAAAAAAAATACCGCAAAATATGGATCGCGAAATTGACATTCAGAGTGTGAAATATGTTTTACACTCTCACCAATTCAAATCCTTGATAGACGTGTAAAGTCCATCAATAGTCTAGTAAGAAAACTCCATAATTTTATGTAAAAAAATCAGGAAACTTCAATGGACTAGTATCATGTGGTCGAAAACAATAATTTAATGACTATAACCTTTTAGTCTAAACAAAATCACATGTATTGCCGCATTTCGTTACTCTCTACATCGTTTTGTTCCTTAGTAATACCGTGTTAAAGTTTGAAAAAAGTAATTCAAATTCAGCCAATGAGTACAAACCGCGCGTGTCATCAGCGGTGCACTGTTGCAATGACTACTTCCGAATCCTGAACCTGTAAACAACCGCAAAACTACTGTTTTGTGATTTGTTTTCTGTCAATTCACGGGTTGCGTCTATTTTATCATTTTTGTGGTCGTGTTTGTAACGCATAGACATTGTAACGTCACGTGTCGCTTACGCTTAGAAACATTTTTGTTTTGATCGTTTATATTAACAAGTTAACCCTATAAACTCTCGGTATAAGTTATAAATCTCCAGTCCCAAAATTATTTCTTGTTAGTTGTAGTGAGTGATAGAAGCCAAGAATCTTCACAGCAGTTCTTTTACGCTTTTGCGTTGCGAATATTCATTACAAGCTGTACTTCCTGCCGGGAGGTTAAACTATAACATTTTCGGCCAAGTAAGTAAAATCATGTTCTGTGAGGCGTAATTTAAAAATTATGCGTATTTTCTAGGAGTGCGAACTCTAGTTTATTCTCATTTTCAGACCACAAACATGGAAAAGGTATGTTTTGTGCCTTCGTGTAGGAAGAAATGTACAGATATATTCTTTAGTGTACCAAAAAACGCTGTGCAACGTGAGTTATGGTTTTCTGCAATCGGGAGAGGGGATATATGCCTAGAGGGCATGCATATTACTGTTGCAAAGACCATTTTGAGGTAAGAATAATCATTAATAATTTTCATTATCTAGTTCATGTGAATATTTAAATTCTACAGATTTTTTACAGCCGCTTGATTCTCAATACCTTTACTATCATTATCTCTTGAAGTTTTTATGAAACTTGCATGACATGGGAAAACAATATTTCAAGTAAACTTTCTTTATATTCTCACAGTCAAATGATATTCAATTTGATGTAGATATTTCAGTTAAACATGTGCTTTCAGGTTATGAGAAATCCTGAAACGTATTTGTAATACCTTCTCATTTGTATAAAATATTTAGGTATATAAAATGCAATCTTCAATTTTTTTCAGTTACCTGAAGATACAAATTTGTTACAATTTAAATTAGTACCAGGGACGACTCTGCGATTGAAACCAGGGGTTGTACCACATAAGAATTTGAATATTCAAACAACAACTTTTGTACAACCCTCACGAGAGCCTGTTGCAGGGCCTTCTTGGAGGAGTGATGAGCCACCAAGAAAAAAAATTGTGTTATCTGCAACAAGATCTTCTGACAGTGATACAATCACCACTTCTCCAACAACTGAAGTACATACTACGACAGAAAGTGGTAGTGATGTGGAAGCCAGAAAAATTGAACATAAAATAGCTTTAACAAAGAGATTAGAATCAACTTTGTATATAATAAGAACACAATCTAGATTTTATTTAGGACTTCCAGTTGAAACATATGTATTGGTAGATATCATTTCATCAAAGGCACATATTCTGCCAAGGGACATATTAATTTGTTTGAAAAAAATTAGGCTGAATGATGTTTATTTTAGATTAGGTTTAGATTTTCATTTAACAAAATCAACAGTGCAAAAAGTTTTTGTCACCTGCATCCCAAAAATTGCAACTGTTTTAAAATGTTTCATTTTTTTCCCATCAAAGCAACAAATAAAAAAACATTTACCTATACCATTTAGATATAGATATTCAAATGTTCACTTTATAATTGATTGTTTAGAAATAGAAATTCAGCAACCCACCAATCCAATCCACCAGAGCTATTCTTGGTCTGAATATAAAAAATGCAACACAGCTAAATACTTGATTAGCAGTACCCCAAATGGTTTCATTAACTTTATATCAAGTGGCTTGGGTGGACGAATATCAGATAGTAATATAGTTACAGCAAGCAACTTCATAGGTAGTATTGAGAACTTCTGCATTATGGCCGATAGAGGGTTCAAACATATTACAGATATACTTGCTGAAAAACAGTGCACATTAGTAAGACCACCTAGTGTATCTGCAGAAGAATCCTTATCAGCGTCTGCTGTTAAGGAAGCGAAAAGGGTGGCAGCTTTAAGAATAATCATTGAAAGAGTAATTGGTCGAGTTAGAAATTTTAAAATGGTAGACATTCATTCTCGCTTGAACCTTAATTTACTAAAACTCTTAAGATGACATTATGTTAATAGTATGTGCAATAATAAATGTGCAAGGGCCCTTGATGAGAGATGATTAGACAGTCTTTTTTGTGTCAAGTTTAGAAGTTCTTACAAACTACTTCATTAAGACTTTTATTTCATTAAACATTTCAAATATTTGAATCAATGTACTCACATGATAGTTTTATGTAGAAATATTAGTTTGATTGAGTATAGTGTAACATACTACATCTACGTTGACAAAGAAATGAAGAGTTCTTATGTCTTTAGTACAGTTGCTAATTAAATTTTGCATTCTATATACTTGTTTTTATCTTTTTCTTTATATACTTTTCAATTTCTTTAAAATATCTTTTATAGCATAAGTGACGTAAAAATCTCGACATGTATATGTATTTAGAATTACATTTTGTTATCTATAGTTCTGATCGGTTTTAAATTTTGGATCGTGGTTGCCAAATCCCTAGGTCTGCAAAGATATATCTGATGACAAAACCATTTTTAGAGCATTTGATGTTCTTATATGTTTCTAAATGTGTGTATGAAAATTATGATGTTACTTCCCTTCCAGCTTATTAATTACATTTAGTGTCTATTCTTGGAAAAAGTCACGTTTTATAATTTTAATGAGAAAACAAGGGTTTTACATGATACCATTTAATTATTGATTGTTTCAACTCTTACTGTATACAATCGGCTCATATTGCAATAAAAACAACACTTGCATTGAATTCCACTATATTTAAACTAAACAGTACTATTACGTCCTGATGATGGGAGCTTGTCTTCTGAAACGGCCGTCAACATTTCAGTATAAAGTATAAGTGAATTCAGTGCAAATGTTGTTTTCATTACCATTTGTTGTTCAATAAATTGATATTGAGGGGATATTGTGTCCAGACCATTCAGACACAACTCTCATCTTAACATGCCCATCCACCATACGTCGTTATTCTTAAGGTGTTTTACATACAGTGCTGTTTCATGCTACAATACGATTGGCCATTCTTTTGAAGTAACATCAATATCAGTGTTTAAAAAACTCATCAAAAAGAAGTTATTGGGCTCTAGTTCATAATTCCTTTATTTCTATATTCTCCCTATTTACCTTGTTGTAATGTATAGTTGTATTTATAATAGCTATGGATTACCTCCATTATAATAATTGTGTATTGTACTGTTTTGTATGTAGAGGTTAAGTAGTAGAGTAGCCATGTGGCTAAACTTTAAAGAAAACAGAACTATTCACAAATGCTGCAAATGTAAGGCTAGAAAAAATAGAATAAATCCACAATATTTGAATACTTTTATTTAAAATATAACATCCATTTGTTAAAAGTATTTATAATAAACACAGTGAATGATAAAATTAAATAACAGTTTTGCATTCAAAAATTAATAAAGCTAAATATTTTTGCTGATGTGTACAAAGAAAAGCAAATTATCTCCATTAAATTGGTAGTCAAAAAAACAATTATAATAGCACTTTTTTATTACCTCTTCCCCATTTAACCTTCTTAAGGTAAAACATGAAAGTTTTTTTTAAGAAACAATAGTAGTGAAAATATCTGGCACAAATTGCAAGTGTAAAGTAGAAAAGAATTACATCAAAAACTTACAGTTGGGAAATTTACAATGTTACCTTTACATGTTTATAGTAAATTCTTACAAAAGTGAAAACATGTCAGAAATACACTTACATTAAACTGCTTAAATCGTTTTTCTTCCAAAAATTCTTCATTAATTCATATATGAGAAAAATAAAAATATAAAGAGAATCATATATTTTTTTACTGACCGGAAAATTTGCACTTAACATACTTTACTGTGAAGATATACATATATAAATTAAAAAAATTACATTTTCATTAAATGGGGAAAAACTTTTTTTTCCAAAAATCAAGTGCTGCAGTCATAGGAGTTAAGATATCATCTCTGTTTATGTCAACATCAATAATGGTTACTTCACCATCATTCTCAAAATCTGGAGATGCTATGCAAAAGAGTCCCTTTTCTCTGTGTGAGAACAGCATCTGCATTTGCATCTGCAGGTAATACTTTCTATTCACTTTATTATCTTTGTAATAATTTTGTATTGTCTTCTGTTTGCTGGGACATTTCACTTCAATACAGTGTGTATCACTCAAACCATCAGGGGAAGCACCAAAAACAGGAAAAGATGAGCTGAGGTAAATTCCCGGTTTTATTATTCTAATTTTTTTAAGTTGTTCCACTTTTTTTAATACCAGTGGCTCTAAACGCTTGCCTCGTGCAACTGGTTCTGTATTTAATGGTTTGCTGGCCCCCATTATAGAAGCCATTAAACAACCATCTGTAGTTTCACATCTACTAGCTTCATATAATTTAGAAGCAGTTACTCTCCCAAAACGCATCTCATACCAACGTGAAGAAGATTACTGCATCCGAGTTTCACGCTCTACAGCAGAACAATCGTCTCCCATGGCTTGTGCCACATATTTTATAAAATCTTCTGCACAAGACGATGTTCCACCAGCTTTATACCTTAATATAAGCTGATAAATACTATACTTCTCTAAGATGGTATCAGCATACAAATCAAACAAACTTGTTCCCTCTTTCCCCATCTCCTTCATGAACATATCTGCTGCCTCATGTGTACTGGTTGCTGAGTGTGCTATATAGCCAGTCATTTCTTTCACTGACATATATTTTTTATCTTTGCCAACCCTGCATAATTTAGATGCCTTCCAGTAGCATTCCTTGGATGTAACACTTGGTTCTTCAGGCCTCCTATGAAGCCAAAATAAGAATGCAATTGCATGCTTACATCCACCTGCATAATAATAGTTTTAGTAATTAAATGTTTTGAACATTATGTTTACTAACCTGAGGCAGCTGCACAACCACTGCATGTGCAACTCACCACCTTCTCCTCAGTTTTATCAATAAGGCACTCAACTGTGTAGGCCTTCTTATGTATTTTGTGTTCTGGCGTTATTTTAGCTTTCACAACACATATATTGTCCTCATGCTTCACTTGAACATAGCATACAGCATTATCACCATACTGCTCCCTTCCTGCCCTGAGAGATATAAATATATTGTTTACTTGTCCAAATTTTATAAAGATTATCAAACTTACTTCTTAGCTTTCACGTTTTTCATCTCTGTATTGAAGTACTGCATGTTATGAACATAAAAGTCGTTGACCATAGCCACGTCAACCTTAGGTAGATTATCTGAGTCAGCTTTTGCGAATCCACTTTCCACTTTACTCATTTTTATTCGTTGTGAGAAACACAAAATCAAACAATAAAATGAAAAAAAAAGGACTAGAAAAATAAACGCAACTGACAGACACAACATAAACAAAACGAATGACGATTGACGGTAGGACGGCCGACAGTCACAGAACAACCCTCTTACGGCAGTCAAACTATCGACGGATTAGGTACTCCGATTACAGGTTATTAAATATAGATCACAAAACAGATAAGCCGGCCTTAAATACGCTCTATGCATACGCCCTAGAACAGGTAAAAGGCCAGTCTTGTGTCGCGGCTTTGGTTAGGTACAAAGAGTTTCATTACTTTTAAGCCGCTGGTCAATGGTTTTTGCAGCATCGGCATTTCGCGCGTCACTCGAATAACGGAGTAATGGATGGCGAACGCGGCAACACCGTACACATATCTTTATTTTGATTGGATGTCCACCTCTAGGGCCGTGACGTCACGGCCCTAGGAAAATTCAAATATTTTCCTTATTTTCTTGGCTTTCCCGTGTCCAAAAAATCGGGGAAAAAAACAGGATGATTTTTATGACGTACTCTGTCATATGCAACCATAAAAAAAATCATGATACTAGTCCATTCAACTTCAAAAGTTAAAAGGTTGAGGACAACGTAAAATATAAAAGTTTTGAAAAAAGGGATCCAAAAATAAGCATGTCATTAAGCAGAATACTATACAGGGCCATTTTGGATGCGTTTCGAAAATCGTTTTGGAACCTATCGTGGAAATACCGACAATCCAAAATCACAAAACATTTTGAAAGCAGTTTTGAAAGCCTGTGTAGTAATTGTTGCCTCGTCAACTTTCAAATTGCGGTATTGACGCAATTTTCAAAAGACAAACTACGATTTGTATAATTTTATAAATTTCCCGTCTCTAATCGAACCTTTTGTATCTTTAGTTATCGTGAGGTGAATGATGATGAGAATTTGAAAAGTGCACATCATTTTCGTATTAGTATATCCCTAAATTTCCTTGACACGTGATATTCTCGTGACAAAAAAAATGTTCAAACGAAAACTGAGTGGAATATTTGAAAGTACTACAGGGTCTAACATACCATGCTTTCAAAACATTTTTTTTTGTACTTTGGGGTTGAAGGGTTGAAACCCTTAAAACTCACCCCCAACTTTGTTTTCTCAAATAGCACATAATAGTTTTTCCGACTCAAATAAAGTCCTGATTTTATTTAAAATCATAAAGGTATGCATTGAATACTGGGTTTACAAGTCAGAACGGCAACAGCTGTTCCCTATAGAGTGATACAGTAAACTCTGCTTATAGTGGACACTCTAGGGAACCTTATTTGAATTTATTATAACCGATGTCCGTTATATAAGTAAGTAAACAAAAAAAACGAGTCAATAAAGGGTAGATTTGAAGACTTGAGTCAAAACGCCATTTTTTTGACTTGTACTGTTCTTGGACTCACAGATTCAATTTTTGCCTGAATATGCAGAAAAGCAGTTTAACTAATGATTACTTGAACGTTATTTGAAATTTTAACATGACTGTTGAGCCAAAATGACACCTATGCTTTCGTTATTCAGTGTTACAAAAGTTTTTTCATTAAGTATTGAACATACTGTCCTTTACCTCCCAGGTGGTGTCTTACCAGACTATTCAGTTGAAATCACGAACATGCTATCACAGAACATCTGAATGGCAGATGTTATCAAACAATAACGCTGCGTCTATTGGATTTATGGTCAGGCGCATATTGCTCAAGATCTTCAGGGTTCGCATTCAGAGCTGAATAATCGATTGGAAACATTATGGAGGACGCTGGACTTGCAGGAGCACCCAGGACATGTTCACCTGGACCGTTGGGGTGCCGTCCCAGCAGGTAATTCGAGAAACATAACCTGTATGAATTAAAGTGCAGCGGGTGATCGCCATTCTGAAAAAAAAACATGGAGTCAGTGTTTTCTTATATAACTGAGCAGACCGCGCAGGCAGAGCCTAAATACCAGAGTACCGCGGCTGCTGTGAAAGGGTTATGTTAGGGGAAGTTTGTTAACGTGAGATTTGAATGGGCCAATACCCGCAGGCCCAATAAATACATATTCTGGCAGTCCATTCCAAGCCTTGGACACCCTGGGAATAAATGTGCGGTTGTACCGCGCAGTTCTTGATGTATGAAGAACGACCGTCTTAGGATGAGATGCAGCGGTCGCACGGGTACATCTGATAGAAGCAGTGAGCGGCGGAACGATAGAGGATAGCTCAGAGGAGCAGATTCCGTTGGAATATCGGTAGAAGAGTGAGAGGTCACCAACAACACGCCGGTGAGAAAGTGACTGAAGGTGGCGCGTTAAGGCCGGATCGCCAATTAGTCGAATTGCCCTTCTCTGGATGGCATCTAGTATAGACAGGGTAGTAGGGGTAGCATTCCCCAGACATGAGAGCAATACTCCAGACAAGGTCTTATCTGGGCTTTATATAGCGTGAGGAGGTTACATGGTGAGAAATACTTTCTGGCTCTAAATAGGTACCCAAGCTTTTTACCAGCAGCTGTTGCAACTGACGCGACATGTTCGTGCCAGGTCAGATTTTCTGTAATGTTGACTCCTGACAGCCTGAATGAGTGACTCCTTGGCAGAGCCAGGTTGTTCATTAGAACCTGGTGTAGGCGTAGGCACTTCTTGTTTGATAGCGTACAATACTGGGTCTTGGAGGCATTAAATTTAACCATATTCTTAAGCCCCCAAGTGGTAATGGTATCGAGATCCTTTGAAAGTGAAGCTGCCACTGCCAGTCTTCTGCGTTCCAGCTCGGCCACAGAGATCGGTCTACTGCTCATGATGCCTGCATGCAGCATACTGTCATCCGCAAAACTGTGGATTGGGTTTGTAGTGCTAGAGAGTAGATCATTAATATGAAGCAGAAACAATGTCGGAGCCAATGTGTAGCCTTATTTAGCTAATTTTGAAGATTACAAGTTATCAGTACAGTACAGTATTGTTTGTCGTGCAGTACGGACGTGTTTTTCAGTTGCTCTGTTATTGCTGCTTTTTTTTCATAGTAATTGGTATAATTCGTGTGAAATTTGGGTAGTACTGAAGGATATGTTGCAGTTTTGCTTCATTCCAAAAAAATGGACTTGAATTTTCGACAACCGGTGAATAGAAGGGGTAGTGGTAGTTCCACCAGTAATCTTGTGTTGGATAAGGAAGAAATAAATAATATTATCCTTGGCCGTGAATCAGTGTCCAGCAAAAAAACAACGAAAACAACGGAGATAAATGTGGATACAAAAAAGCCGAGCCGAGAAGATAAAATAAATCGTCACGAACACGATGTACAGGGTGATGCCACAACGCCTACTAGGAGTTATAATATTGAGTTTGACGATATGAACTCAGTTTTCAAACCAAAGTCGTCCATTAGTCGTACTCCTCCAGAGGTTAGTCATGAAGTCGGATGTACTAAAAAGACAAAGGAAGTACAAAATACAATAGCAGAGATAGGTAAAAGACCCAGGTCACTATCAAGTCCAGAGATTGAACATATTAATAAGCGTCAATGTTACGAACAACAGGGTATTATGACAGAGAGAGTAATTATGAATTTCTTTGATGAAATAGAAACCATAAAAAAACATACTGAAAAAGATGTTACTCAGACTGCATTCAATGCGCAAGATAAAGCAAATGTATTAAATGCAACGATGAATATGCATAAATTACTGACACAATTAGTTTTCAAAGTTAGTGTTTTAGAAAAAGAAAATGTAAAATTGATGTCCAAGCTAGAAAATACCTTAAAAACAGAATCAAATCTAGAACTGGTATTAGGGTTAATCAAAGGCAAAGAAGAACAAGTTAATAATCAGACAAGGGCAAGAGAACCACTTATCAGAAGTTATGCTGACAGTGTAGCTGCAAAGGTGGGGGTTTCCTCTGAAAGACCAAGTAAGCAATTAGAAGAACCAAGAAAACAATCAGAAGGGCCATGGCGAACTCCACCAGACAATAGAAAATATGAAACTCTTGTTAGGATAGAAAAGGTAGATGATTCCAAGTTAGTCATCAACAGGCTTAAACAGGAGCTAAAACAGAAAGATACAGAAGGAGGCTTCAAGAATATCAAGCAGCTCCAGTCAGGAGCAGTTATTGTAGAAAGCCATAATGAAACACAACAAGAGAAGCTGAGAGCCATATTAAACAACAAAAAAGACATCACGGTTAAAGGATTTGAAAGAATAAATCCTATGTTTATGATTACAGGAATTGAAAAGGGATATGAATGTGATGATTTCGTACGTGAACTAATAAGGCTGAACAATGAAATTGAAGATGAATTAAAGTGTAATGTCGTAGAGAAGATCAAGGTTGTAACAAGAAAGAGCTGTCGTAACCCTTGTAAGGAAAACTGGATATTACAAGCACCTCCTGAAATCTCAAAGTGGTTTTTAAAACGTGGCTTTGTAAATTTTGATTTATTGAAAGTTCATGTACAGGAACATGTAAACCTAGCAATTTGTTTTAGATGCGCCAGTTTCGGGCATATAGCTAAGTTTTGTAAGCAACTAGTATGCTGTTACAAATGCTCTGGTAGCCATGAAGTCCAACAGTGTCAAGAGGAAAATCTGAAGTGTATAAATTGTCAAAAAATGAAATATGAGGAGTATAATCATTCCGCACGTGATACAAATTGCCCAGTCTATAAATCCAGAATTGACAGGTTCAGAACCAATATTAACTATATTCCGGATTTTCAGTAACACACAGAGGTAAAACCACTACAGGTAGTAGCACTACAACAAGGCAGTGTAGCTTTCTACATCAAAATGTGCAGTCGTTGGGAAATGCAGTACTAGAACTGAATGAAGTGATCAACGAACAAGGTGATGTTACAGTGCTGTGTATTACAGAACACTGGAAGTCTAAAAGCCAATTAGCTGCCTATGGTATTAAAAATTTTCGACTTGTTGGAAGTTTTTGCAGACATGAAAACAGACATGGTGGTTGTGCGGTCTATGTGGTAAATCAAGTGGTGTGCAAAGAAAGAAAGGAGGCAGAAGGCCTCAGTGTTGAAGGACATGTGGAATGTGCAGCATGTGAGTTAAGAATTAATGGCAATAAGTATGTATCGTTAGTGATATATAGACCCCCTAGTGGAGATTTCAAGGTTTTCCTTGATGTGTTAGATAAATTGTTGTACATATTTGTTAAGATAGGATATATAGTTGTAATAGCAGGAGATTTTAATATAGATTTCACTAAGAATTGCCCTAATAAAATGAAATTGTGTTCTCTAATCAACTCTTATAACATGCATTATAAAATAAGCTCTTATACAAGAATTACTGATGTCTCCAAGTCATGTATAGATAATTTTTTGACAAATGCCGAATTTTCGCGTGCGGAAGTGCTTCACACAAAAATTTCTGACCACACTGCTCAAAAGTTAATAATAGAAAATACAGATAAAAAAACGCAAGACTGTTGTTATAGGAGAATTTTCAGTGAAAGTAATGAAGAAATGTTTTTGAATAATTTAAATAATATTATATGGTCAGAAATTTATGAAAAGAACACTAATGATGTAAATGCCCAGTGGGAGAAGTTTAGTTGTATATTTCGCTCGGTTTATGATATAAATTTTCCACTGAAGAAGGTACAGAACTCAGATAGAAAAAAGAAACATGACAAGGATACAGAAGTGATTCGGTGTAAAAAGGAACTTGATATTTTATATACTGCTAGCTTAGTAAATTCTAATTATAAAGGCCAGTATAAGCAAAAAAGAAAAGAATACAACATGACATTAATAAATTGCAAGAAAAAAGAATATAACAAAAAAATATTACAATCTGACAATAAAAATAAAACAGTATGGCAAATTGTTAAAGAAATAAATGGAAAAGTAAATCATCAGCAATACATAGTATCTGATCTAGAATTAAGTGACAGAGCAGATAAATACAACAAATTCTTAGTGGAGTCTTTAGAAGGTTTATCAAATCCCCAGAGTCTAATGTATAACTGCAAAATTGAATCCAACAGTAATTCCATGTATGTTGAGCCTGTTAGTAGAAATGAGATTTTAGATATTGTAAAATGCCTGAAAAATAAAAGAAGCAGTGGTGAAGATGAGATATCAAGCATAATTATAAAAAAGTGTATCAAGTATATTGTAATCCCACTAGTATATATAATTAACAATTCACTAAAATACGGAATTTACCCAGATCAGTTAAAAACAGCAATAATCATACCGGTATACAAGAAAAATGGTGATCAGTCGTCTTTCCAAAGTTTTAGACCCATAAGCTTATTATCAGTGTTTTCAAAAATTTTCGAAATGGTAATGAACCGAAGAATATGGAGTTTTCTTGAATCTAATAATCTCATAAAAGATACTCAACATGGGTATATTAAAGGAAAGTCAACGCTTACAGCTGCGTATCAGTTTATTCAAAATATAATATTAGATATAGATAAGAATAAAATTATACTTGGTATTTTTCTTGACCTTACTAAAGCTTATGACTGTCTAGATCACAACATTTTATTGAGTAAATTAGAAAGATACGGGATTAGAGGTCCAGCACTTTCATGGATTGAGTCATATTTAAATAATAGAAAACAAAAGGTTAAGTTATCAAAGCTAAATATGACTACTCATTCCAATGAAATTACAACAACAATTGGGGTGCCTCAGGGTAGTATTCTAGGGCCAACTTTATTTATAATTTTTATGAATGATATTGACAACTGCATTAAGTGCCAGGCATGCAGAATTACAAAATATGCTGATGACACTAACTTGCTCATAACTGCTACTAATCAGGAAACTTTATATGTTGAAGGCACAAACAGCATGAAGAATATTCAGAAGTGGCTTTCAGACAACAAACTGATCCTAAATGAAAACAAAACTACAGCAATGTTTTTTAGAACGGCTCAATGTAAAAAAGGAGTACCAAACATTTTAAATTTTAGTCAGAATACTATACCAATCTCAGCTAATATTCGCTTCCTTGGACTTGAATTAGACAGTCAACTCAAATGGGACTACCATATAAACTATTTAAGAGGCAAGCTGAGTAATGTGTGTTATTCGATAAAAATAGTTGCAAACTATTTAGATAAAAAAGTATTAAAAGTCATTTATCACTCAAATTTCGAGTCTAGGCTAAGATTTGGTATTCTTTTTTTTGGAAACTGTGGTGATTTTGCAGACATTTTTGTAATTCAAAAGAGAACTTTGAGATATATACTAGGAATGAATTTAGGGGAATCATGTAGGGGGAAATTCAGAGAATTAGGTATATTAACAGCAACTGGTGTCTTTATACAAGAGTGTATCATATATTTATTTAAAAATAAACAACTGTTTGCTGGATATGAGCCTACAAGCGGCTATACCAGGGTGTTCAATTATATATATCCCAAACATAGGTTAGCATTAGTTGAAAAAGAGCCTCAATATACATGTTTGAAATTGTTTAATCAGTTACCTAATAAGTTAAAAGAAATTGATAATTTGAGATTATTCAAAAAAAAGTTGTATAAACTGCTACTGAGATTAGAACCTTACAAACTTGAGGATTTTTTCAAAATGAATTTAAACATTATGCTATAATCGTTTTTGGAAATTGTTTAACTGACACTATTTGTATTCACAAATTGTTTTACATTATGTATAACATTTTGTAATTTACAAATAAAGATTATTATTATCCTGATTTTCCAAGTTTCTCTCGCATGACTGCGGTAGCAACAGGTGTTGACGGGCTGTGCCAAGTCAGCACCTGAACTATTACGGATCGGAATTTAGGAAGGATCGAACAATATTGCAGGTCTTCAGGATTACAGACTTCTGAAATATTTTGTGTAACCTTTCGTCCAGGCCTAACTGTTGTAGGTGTGGTGTAAATGTGTTTGGTGTGAGGCCTGAGACAGACATAATTAGGGGGACAATGGTAACTTTGTTTTGCTTCCAAAGTCGTTTTATTTCTATCGCAAGGTCCGTGTATTTAGATATCTTCCCAGCGTAGGCGTTTTGGATATTCGTATCGTTGGGAATAGCAATATCTATCAAATAGGTAACTTTGTCTGCCTTCGACTGGAAAACTATATCTGGCCGATTTGCCGGGATAGTCTTATCCGTATGTATTTCAACATCCCAGTACAGTTTATATTCATTGTTTTCGAGTACTGATGTCGGTGTATAATTGTAATATGGATCTGTGTTTTCTATTAGCTTGTTTGTTGTGGCGAGTGCTTGGTGAATGACTTTGGCTGCAGAGTTATGTCTAGCTGTGTACTCGGTTCCAGCGAGAGTTTTGCATGCGCTTGTTATGTGGTCTATTGTCTCTTTTTGTTGGTGGCACTTTCTGCAATTGTCGTCGGTTATGGATGTATCTTTAATTATGTATTTCATGTAGTTCCTTGTCGCAATCACTTGGTCCTGGATAGCAAGCATAAAACCCTCAGTTTCTGGAAAGAGTTGGCCATCCTGGAGCCAGGCGTATGATTGTCTTTCATTAATGTGGTCTTGTGTAACGCGGTATCTGTGCTTGCCATGGAGTGCTTTTTGTGACCATGTGTTTATTTTTTCTTGTTGTAATTCTATGTGATTGTGTGCGTCTGCTGGGTGATCTGGGCGGGATAGGGTGAGTGGAGTATAGTTTTTGTCTGCTTTTACTATTGATCTGTGTAAGGTTGTCTCTTTGCTTTGGAAAAAGTCTCTGAGTGTTTTTATTTGTCTTGTATGAAGTGACTGTATGTCTATAATTCCTCTGCCCCCATGTTTCCTGTCTATGGTAAGCCTTTCCTTGCACGCTTTCGGATGTGACATTCTGTGTTTTGTGAGTTCCGTTCGTATGAGTATGTTGATGTTTTCAATATCAGTGTGCGACCACTTGATGATACCAAAGGAGTATGTGAGAACCGGTATCGCAAATGTGTTAATTGCTTTCGTAAGATTTTTGGAGTTCAATTTTGTTTTCAGAAGTGTAATGAGACGGTCTCTAAACTCTTGTGTTAGTTGAGCCTTAACCTCTGAGTGGTCAATCTTAATGTTCTGATTGAAGCCTAGGTACTTGTACGTTTCGTCCTTCTCCATGTTGTCCAGAGTTTGGCCAGTTAGTATTTCCTGTTCGGAATGGTTCTTCCATTGGCCCTTATGGATGTGGAGCACCTTGCATTTGCTCATTCCGAATTCCATCCGGACGTCTGACGTACAAACCTCTGTTATTTTGAGTAATTCCTTCAGTTGCACTTCAGTGGCTGCATACAGTTTTATATCATCCATGTAGAGAAGATGACTGATTCTGTGTTGATTAACTTTCTGGTGTCTGATGTTGAAACCATAATTTGTGTTATTAAGTGCGTTGGAGAGTGGATTTAAACAAAGGCAGAACCACAGTGAACTGAGTGAATCACCCTGGAAGATACCGCGTCTTATGCATAGCTCCTCCGTTTGGATATGACCGTCCTGAGTTTTAAGATGTATGTTGGTTCTCCATGTCTCCATAGTTCTTGTAAGGAACTGACGAAGGGTTGGATTAATTTTATATATTTGAAGAGTTTTCGTTAGCCAGCTATGGGGTACAGAGTCAAAAGCTTTTTTATAATCGATGAAACAGGTATGGAGGTTCCTGTGTTCTTTTCTAGTTTGCTCCATGATCACACTATCAATTATTAGTTGTTCTTTGCAACCTAGGCTTTGTTTTCTACATCCTTTCTGTTCTTCGGTCAGGATGTTGTTTTGAGTAAGGTGTTGTTCAATCCTTTTGCCTATTGTTGCGGTGATGATCTTGTACAAGGTGGGGAGACAAGTGATCGGACGGTAATTGGCAGGGTTCTTGGTGTCTGCATTTTTTGGTTTTATATATGTTACTCCTTGTGTGAGGAATTTGGGTAGCCTGTTGGGTTGGAGTATGGCTTTATTGATTTGGTCTGTGAGTGTTTCATATGTTGTACTAAATTGTTTGTACCAGAAATTCTGCACGTTGTCTACGCCCGGGCACTTCCAATTGTGGGTGTGTTTTATTGTTTCAGCTATTTCCTGTGGTGTAAGAATTACGTCTCCCTGTTCCGGTATGTGTTGTTGTTTTTCCTCTTCTTGTCTAATCCATGGAGCGTTTTCATTATGGGTTTTGGGCTCTGACCATAAGCTTCCCCAGAAGTCGGTTAGCTCTTTTCTACTTGGAGGTTCTATTGTTGTTATCTGATTACTGGATGTGATCTTTTGGTAGAACTGCCTCTCACTTTTCTGAAAAAGGTTGTTAGTATCCTTTCTGTCATTGGACTCATTATACCTGCGGAGTCTAGCTGCGTAGACTGCAAGTTTCTGTTTAAGCGTATCGTATATTTCGGATATTGTTTGTTGTGGTGATCTAGATTTGAGTCTATTTATTGTTGTTTGTATGCGTTTCGAGAGGTTGTTCTTGTGGATATATTGAGTGACGTGTGCGAGATCTTTCCTGATTGTGCTAATTTTATTTTCGATTCTAATTTGCCATTTAGGTTTAGATCTTCTGCTTGTGTGGTCTTTCGATCGTTTTGGAAGTTTTTGGCCGTTAACTATGAGGGTGGTTGCTGCAGCAGCATATATAACAGTATGGATGTCTTCTAGGTTACTATCCTTTGTTAAGAATTGTGGTATTATGTTGGAATTTACTGTTTGTAATATTTGTCGGGTGTTGTTTTTAAAAATCAGTCTAGGCAAGGGATCTCGCAGTGTAGGATTTGTGCCACACCATTTGTTATATTGTGTGTTCATCACTTGTTCTGTAGATTGTGTGATACAAGGTGGTGGCGTAACGTTTTGGCTTTGTGTGGCTGTGGAAGGTAAGTTAATGGATGTTTGGTTTGGTGTATCTGGTGTGTGCTCGTGTTCTGAATCCACATCTAAGTGTATGCTGGTGTTATTGGTTGTATCTGTGTTTGGCGTCTGGTTACTTCGGGTATGATTATTCTGTCTTTCCGTGATTGATTCATCGGCTAACGAATCATTTGGTGTGACAGTATTTATTTCGTTGGATACAAGGCTCTTTATAGCTTGTAGTTCTTGTGGGGTAAGACGGTTGTTTTTTGTTATGACTCGTTTTTGATCAATAAGTCTTTGTTCGGTTACACGTGTTGAGAGGTGTGGGTATTGTGCTGTAAACAGCCTATACAGCTCATGTCTGTAGCCTGTAGAGATGGTTTCAAGTTTTGTGGCGGTATAGTAACAGTGCATTACAGATTTGTTCATCTCAGTAGTCCACTGTAAGCGCTGTCTTGGTTTACCAGCTTTGGTGGTTGCCGGCTGTACCGGCAAAACATCCGCAGTTGGGTTGTGTGCTGTTGGTTGTTGTATTTGGTTTTGGGGTTCAGGTGAGTTTAATCGACGTACCCTAGGCCGTCGTTGGTTGTTTGAAAAACTAACTTTATCCATCGCGTTCCCACGAGTAGGGACGATCTAAATGTCGCTCTCCCGGGTGACGCCCATTCCAGGAGAGAAGGGACTTATATTTACTCCGAAGTTGTCCCAAGGTGCTCCGGAGGATTTGCGACTTTACTGTCGGGTTTTGTTGAGGCTTTCTCCTCACGGGCCGGCCGGTTAAGGCAAGCCCCCCGGCTGCGTATCCCTCACAACGTTCCCCAGCCACGCCTTGCGGAGGGCGTTGAAGTGTGGGGCGCAATAACGGTGTGTGACAGAAGGACCGGCGCTCAGCCCTCTGTGGCATTTCTCCCCGGATTCGCCGCATCCCTATCTGACCGAGGCCAGGATAGCTTGGGGGAAGGAGCTTTGTGCTTGGTGGGGTATGTAAAACTACCAAGCCCACAGCTTGCTGAGTGTGCTAGCCTTGGTTGAAGTGACTTTTTGATCTCGAGCCCTGCCGGCATGACAACTCCGGGTGGTATTAAAACCTCCGATGAACCATCAACCGACATAGCTGGCCCATCAAAAAGTCACTTTCTAAGCCCCCAAACGAGCGTCAACGTTCTAGCACCTGATGGGGGTTATTATTATTATTATGCATGTCTTATTTTTTCTCGCATGGTTGCGGTAGTAACAAGCATTGACGGGCTGTGCCAAGTCAATACCTGACCTATTATTATTCTGAATTCAGGAAGGACCGTACAATGCTACAGGTCTTGAGGATTACAGACTTTTGGAAGGTTTTATGTAACTTTTCATCCAGGCCCAATTGTTGCAGGTGTGGCGTAAATGTATTTGGGGTAAGGCCTGAGACCGACATAATGAGAGGGACAATGACAACTTTGTTTTGTTTCCATAGTCGTTTTATTTCTATGGCGAGGTCGGTGTATTTAGATATCTTCCCAGCGTAAGTGTTTTGGATGTTCATATCATTGGGAATCGCAATATCTATTAAGTAGGTCACTTTGTCTGTCTTTGACTGGAATACTATATCTGGCCTGTTTGCTGGGATGGTTTTATCCGTATGTATTTCAATGTCCCAGTATAGTTTGAATTGATTGTTCTCTAGTACTGAGGTCGGTGTGTAGTTATAATATGGATCTGTGTTTTCAATTAGCTTGTTTGTTGTGGCTAGTGCTTGGTGTATGACTTTGGCTGCAGAGTTATGTCTGGCTGTATACTCAGTTCCAGCGAGAGTTTTGCATCCACTAGTTATGTGTTCTATTGTTTCCTTCTGTTGGTGGCATTTTCTGCAATTGTCATCAGAGATGGATGGATCTTTCATTACGTACTTCCTGTAATTTCGTGTCGCAATCACTTATTATTATTATTATTATGTTTAAAACAAAAAAGTGCAGCCCGGGCTCCGACACACCGGGCTGCTGTTCCATTACCCAATGACTACTCCTCACACCGTGAGGTGAGCAATCACTGGGTCCGCGAATCGTGCGCCCTAAGTAGACGAAGGGACCCAAGGATGACTGCCTTCTGCATTCTGGCGGCTAAGATGTGCGCCGCCGCACGACACACCGGTATTTTGCGCAGTGCAGAGAGCAGCGTATTCCTCATTCCACCTAGGGATCCAATGACCATAACCAGCAGACTTACAGCGTAGTCTGGCCTTATTATGTGTTAAAAACAAAAAAGTGCAGCTCGGGCTCCGACACACCGAGCTGCTGTTCCATTACCCAATGACTACTCCTCACACCGTGAGGTGAGCAATCACTGGGTCCGCGAATCGTGCGCCCTAAGTAGACGAAGGGACCCAAGGATGACTGCCTTCTGCATTCTGGCGGCTAAGATGTACGCCGCCGCACGGCACACCGGCATTTTGCGCAGTGCAGAGAGCAGCGTATTCCTCATTCCACCTAGGGATCCAATGACCATAACCAGCAGACTTACAGTGTAGTCTGGCCAGAGCCTGCGAAGTTGTCCGAGCAACTCCTGATATTTGGTCCGCTTTTCCTCCTCCTTAGAGACGATGTTCACTTCGGCAGGCGCCGAAAACTCAATAACGAACATCGTCTTCTGTTGGTGGTCGAGAAGGACTATGTCGGGCTTGTTTGCCTGTACAAGCTCGAGCGTGGGGAACGAGTAGTTCCAGTAAATCCGGCATCTCTCGTTCTCCACAACGGACTCTATATCCCCTGGAGCGTATGGCAGCACCGGTGTCTCATCGATACCGTATGAGTGCCTTAAATGATAGTAGAGCACTCGTAGAGCCGCGTTGTGCCGATGGACGTAAGCCGTCCCAGCGTACGTCTTACACGCCGACAAGAGATGCATAAGCGTCTCTGGCGCCTGTCGGCAAGCTCTACAATGGGTGTCGGGTACATGTACACCCATAACCCTTTTACGGTATACCAAGGTGTTGAAGACACCGTCTTGGCAAGCCATTATAAAGCCCTCAGTCTCCGACTTCAACCCACTAGACCTTAGGAAAGAGAAGGTCAACTGCTCAGACAAGCCATGCTCTTCTAGATGTTTGTAGAAGATTCCATGCATTGGCTTATCTTTATGAAGTCTTAAGAGGAAGTCGACTTCGGCAGTTTTAATGTGGGCTTTTAATTCTGCGGGAGCAAGTTCCGTAATGGACTGCTGACACCTCCGCTTGAAGTCGAGTGTGAGGCTGAGCTCCTCGGCTGCTCGCTTCGCTGCGCTAAAAAGAAATGCTCCTTTTCCCGCATTCTCGTGCTCTCGCACGAAGCGGATCAGGGGATCGGTGCTGTTCGTTACATAGCAGGCAGTGGCCAGTACTACTCTGTTGTGCAGACGCTCCAAACTCAATAGTCCACGCCCTCCCAGGTGTCGCGGGAGGTATATTCGCGGGACAGAGGACTTAGGATGCAGGCTTCTCTCCATATTCATCCTTTTGCGGGTCTTCGTGTCGATTTCCTTCAGCTCGTTCACTTTCCAGTGTATAGCACCAAAGGTGTATAATAACAATGGGACCGCAAGCATGTTTGTGGCAGCGACTTTGTTCTTGCCGGACAGTTCTGACGACCAGATCTGCCGGAGTCGGTGCAAATACTTGCGGCGGAGACACTCTTTAACCAATGTTGCCTCTTGGACATGACGCTGCGCCACTCCAAGGTAGGTATAAGTATCTCCGGCATGCAGTTGTCGCAAGATGCTCCCATCAACGAGCTGTTCCTCATCTCCACTACCTCCGCTTCGTCCTTTCTTGAGATGAACCAATGCACATTTGTCTGTCCCGAACTCCATTCCGATAGCATGACTGTACTCCTGCACCACCCTCAGCGATTGTTGTAGTTCGCGTTGGCCGGAGGCATACAGTTTTAGGTCATCCATATAAAACAGATGGGTGACCTTGTGCCTCCGGTTATTGGGCGTGCCACAGCTGTATCCTTTAGTATTTCTCAGCGCTATGGACAGAGGCAAAAGTGAGATGCAAAAGAGCAAGGGACTCAAGGAGTCTCCTTGGAAGACACCTCTTTTCAATGACACCAACTCTGTCTGAACCCGAGTTTCACCTGATGTTATGGTGAACCGGGTCTTCCAGAGTGGCATCAGTTGTTTGATGCACCCCACTATCTGATTATCCACCGAAAGACATTCCAACAGCCGCACAATGAGCTCATGAGACGTGCTGTCGAATGCCTTGCGATAGTCAATCCAGGCCATAGAAAGGTTTCGCTTGTACTGCACAGAGTCCTGCGTGACACATCGGTCAATCAACAGGTTCTCCTTGCAGCCAGCTACGCCTTTCTTTGACCCTCTCTGTTCATACACGTCGAGAAATACAGGATTCACAGCTTGAAGGATACGCATGTACAAGATTCTGGTGAAGAGCTTGTAACACGCGTTCAGACATGTTATTGGCCTGTAGTTTTTGGGATCAGACAAATCTCCGGTCTTCGGGAGAAGCACGGTTCGACCCTCGACAAACCAAGCCGGAATTGGCTGCTCCTGATTTAGCCACGAGTTAAAAACTCTAGCTAAATGCCGGTGGCAACTGGGGAATTTTTTCCACCAGTAGGTGTTTATGCCATCCGGGCCAGGAGCTGCGAAATTCTTTGCGCCTCGTAAGGCGTCAAGAATTTCTTCCGTGTTTATCGGGTGACGCAGTACATTCAAGTTAGGAGTCCTCCTACAAACGGACTCGAACTGCGCCAAGGCCGGAGTGTCTGCTGAGAGAGGTTTGGGTTGTTCGTAAATGTCCCTCCAAAAGGTCTCCACGCGATCAGCAGTTGGCGGCTGCTCTATGGCTGGAGGCGGCTGTTGGAAAAGGCGAGAAGGTCTTTCGTAGAACATTCTGTTCTGCTCCAGACCTCTCGCCCGCGCCACCAACGATCGCTTAGCAGCGATTAGCATCCGTATCCTGTCAAGACAGTGTTGCTTGACAACAACCAGTACCGCTTGACTGAGTGTATGATGGTCGCGCCTCAACCCGTAGGCTATCTGGCGCACTCGGTGCGTAAAAGGCTTCCCAGCCGCTCTATATTCCATCACACACTGGATACGGGATGCTTCCTGGCGAGCCAACTGGATTTTCGCTTCCATTTGGCGCACCCGTCTCTGTGCTCTCTCAACAGGAGAGTCTCTCACTCTCCCCTGTCTAGCTAGCCTCAGAGCCGCAGCGTAAATTTCGCAATTGATGCTCCAAATGTCAGAGGCCTCCGATAGACGTTCACCCACAACCTCATCCTCTCTCTTCAAATCTGCCAGCTTCAAGGACCTTCCATTGTTATGCAAGGCCCTTCGGTCTCTGAAATCCCCAGGTGTGACGACTTGGTCGATTTCCCTCTCAGCGGGCCTTACCGGCGAACTTTCAGCTTGGTTAACAGGCCTTCCGTCCGCCGAAGGGGCAGGCTGAGCTGGAGCACGAACATATCCCTGCCTCCGGAGGTACGATACATAATCTCGCAAATTCTGAGAGGTAAGCGTGCTATGCTCTGGGTGCATTTCACACCACCTCTCATACATGCGGGACATGTATCCCCTACGGCGCGGGCTACTGCTCTCGTAGCAGCTCAGTAGGTCATCCTTGAGCTCCGTCGTCCACCTAAAACGGTCCATGTCATTGCGGGGGTCGTCAACAGGGCAATTCGAAGCACCACCACCTTGCCCAACGCCGGCTTCCGAAACCGGCTCGGTGTGGGTGCTTTTCTTCCGGGGTGGTCGAACCCGAAGATAGGGCCCGTCAGGTGGTTGGCCTTAGGGCCCCCAGACGACATTTCCGGAGGCAGCCGTCCAAATTGCCTCCTGAGGATGCACCTGCGAAGGTTGCCGGCTGGATTACATCCTTGGGCTTCGGTATACCCTGCGGTGTCGCCACGCACCGGATAGCCTACTGATGTTGGGTGGCTTCCTGCGGGTGTATTATCAGCCGCCCCTAACATGGAGTCAGACGCTGTCGGAGTACCGCTCCTCACATGGAGATCCGTCGTGTCCTAATTGTTGAGGAATAGCCGATCCTCTGGATGCAGACGCTATTCCACCGTGCTAGTTTTGGTCCGCCCCGGGTATTTGATTTCCCCGGTACCACCCATATCTGGGAGGCGTTCCCCTATCCGCCACCTTGGGGAGGCGCCACTGAGGGGATCTAGCAACCCCTCGCGGGGTTATTATTATTATTATTATTATTATTCTGATTTTTCAAGTTTCTCTCGCATGACTGCGGTAGCAACAAATGTTGACGGGCTATGCCAAGTCAACACCTGAACTATTACGGATCGGAATTTAGGAAGGATCGTACAATATTGCAGGTCTTCAGGATTACAGATTTTTGAAATATTTTGTGTAACTTTTCGTCTAGGCCTAACTGTTGTAGGTGTGGTGTAAAAGTGTTTGGTGTAAGGCCTGAGACAGACATAATTAGGGGGACAATAGTAACTTTGTTTTGCTTCCATAGTCGTTTTATCTCTATCGCAAGGTCAGTGTATTTAGATATCTTCCCAGCGTAGGCGTTTTGGATATTCGTATCGTTGGGAATAGCGATATCTATCAAATAGGTAACTTTGTCTGCCTTCGACTGGAAAACTATATCTGGCCGATTTGCCGGGATAGTCTTATCTGTATGTATTTCAACGTCCCAGTACAGTTTGTATTCATTGTTTTCGAGTACTGATGTCGGTGTGTAATTGTAATATGGTTCTGTGTTTTCTATTAGCTTGTTTGTTGTGGCTAGTGCTTGGTGAATGACCTTGGCTGCAGAGTTATGTCTAGCTGTGTACTCGGTTCCAGCGAGAGTTTTGCATCCGCTTGTTATGTGGTCTATTGTTTCCTTTTGTTGGTGGCACTTTCTGCAATTGTCGTCGGTTATGGATGTATCTTTAATTATGTATTTCATGTAGTTCCTTGTCGCAATCACTTGGTCCTGTATAGCAAGCATAAAACCCTCAGTTTCTGGAAAGAGTTGGCCATCCTGCAGCCAGGTGTATGATTGTCTTTCATTAATGTGCTCTTGTGTGACGCGGTATCTGTGCTTGCCATGGAGTGCTTTTTGTGACCAGGTATTTATTTTTTCTTGTTGTAATTCTATGTGATTGTGTCCGTCTGCTGAGTGATCTGAGCGGGATAGGTTTAGTGGAGTATAGTTTTTGTCTGCCTTTACTATCGACCTATGCAAGTTTGTCTGTTTGCTTTGGAAAAAGTCTCTGAGCGTTTTTATTTGTCTTGTGTGAAGTGACTGTATATCTATAATCCCCCTGCCTCCTTGTTTTCTGTCAATGGTGAGCCTTTCTTTGCACGCGTTTGGATGTGACATTCGATGTTTCGTAAGTTCTGTCCGTATGAGGATGTGGATGTTTTCTATATCAGTGTGTGACCACTTGATGATGCCGAAGGAGTATGTGAGGACCGGTATAGCAAATGTGTTAATTGCTTTTGTAAGATTTTTGGAATTCAATTTTGATTTTAGAAGTTTAAGGAGGCGGTTTCTGAACTCTTGTGTTAGTTGAGCCTTGGCTTGTGTGTGGTCGATCTTAATGTTCTGATTGAAGCCCAGATACTTGTACGTTTCGTCCTTGACCATGTTATCCAGCGTTTCGCCAGTTAGTATTTCCTGTTCGGATTGGTTCTTCCATTGGCCTTTATTGATGTGGAGCACCTTGCATTTGCTCATACCGAATTCCATCCGGACGTCTGACGTACACACTTCTGTTATTCTGAGTAATTCTTTTAGTTGCACTTCAGTGGCTGCATATAGTTTTATATCATCCATGTAGAGAAGATGATTTATTCTGTGCTGATTGACTTTCTGGTGTCTGATGTTGAAACCATAATTTGTGTTGTTGAGTGTGTTAGAGAGTGGATTTAAACAAAGGCAGAACCACAGTGAACTAAGCGAATCACCCTGGAAGATACCGCGTCGTATGAGTAGCTCCTCTGTTTGGATATGGCCGTCCTGAGTTTTAAGATGTATGTTGGTTCGCCATGTCTCCATGGTTCTTGTAAGGAACTGGCGAAGGACTGGGTTAATTTTATATATTTGAAGAGTTTTCGTTAGCCAGCTATGGGGTACAGAGTCAAAAGCTTTTTTATAATCGATGAAGCAGGTATGAAGATTTCTGTGTTCTTTTCTGGTTTGCTCCATGATCACACTATCGATTATGAGTTGTTCTTTGCAGCCCTGGCTTTGTTTTCTACATCCTTTTTGCTCTTCAGTCAATATGTTGTTTTGGGTGAGGTGTTGTTCAATCCTTTTGCCTATTGTTGCGGTGATGATCTTGTACAAGGTTGGGAGACAAGTGATCGGGCGGTAATTGGCAGGGTTTCTGGTATCTCCGTTTTTTGGTTTTATATAAGTTATTCCTTGTGTGAGGAATTTGGGAAGCCTATTAGGTTATAGTATGGCTTTATTGATTTGCTCTGTTAGCATTTCATACGTTGCACTGAACTGCTTGTACCAGAAATTTTGCACGTTATCTACGCCTGGGCACTTCCAGTTGTGAGTGTGTTTTATCGTCTCGGCTATTTCATCTGGTGTAAAAACAACGTCTCCCTGCTCCGCTATATGTTGATGTTTTTCCTCTTCTCGTCTGATCCATGGAGCGTTTTCATTATGTGTTTTTGGTTCTGACCATAGGCTTCCCCAGAACTCGGTTAACTCTTGTCTACTTGGAGGTTCTGTTGTTGTTATCTGATTATTTGATGTCATCTTTTGATAAAATTGTTTTTCACTTTTTTGAAAAAGATTGTTGGCATCCTTTCTGTCGTTGGACTCGTTGTATCTGCGGAGTCTAGCTGCATAGACGGCAAGTTTCTGTTTCGGTGTATCAGCTATGTCGGGTATTGTTTGTTGTGGTGATTTAGATTTGAGTCTGTTTATTGTTGTCTGTATGCGTTTTGAGAGGTTGTTATTGTTGGTGTATTGTATGACGTGCGCGAGATCCTTTCTGAGTGTGCTAATTTTATTTTCGATTCTAATTTGCCATTTAGGTTTAGATCTTTTGCTTGTGTGGTTTTGAGAAGATCGCTTTGGAAGTTTTTGGCCGTTGACTATGAGTGTGGTTGCTGCAGCGGCATATATAACAGCATGGATGTCCTCTAGGTCACTGTCGTTGGTTAAGAATTGTGGTATTATGTTGGCATTTATTGTGTGTAAGATCTGTCGGGTGTTGTTTTTAAAAATTAGTCTCGGCAGGGGATCTCGCAGTACAGGATTGGTGCCACACCATTTGTTGTATTGTGTGTTCATCACTTGTTTGGCAGATTGTGTGATGGCAGGTGGTAGAGTGATGTTTTGGCTTTGTGTGGCTGTGGAAGGTAAGTTAGAGCATGTTGTTTCTGGCGTATGTGGTGCATGATCATGCTCTGGATCTATTTCTAAGTGTATGCTGGTGTCCTTAGTTGTGTCTTTGTTTGGAGGTTGGTTATTTCGGGTATGAATGGTATGTCCTTCTGTGATTGATTCAATAGCTAACGAATCATTAGGTTGGACAGCGGTGTCTGGTCTATCTTGTGTATGCTCATGTTCTGGGACTATCTCTGTGGGTATGGTGGTGTTGTCGCTTGTGGTTGTGTTTGAGGTCTGCGGGTCATTCTGCCGGACAGTATTTACTTCATTAGATACAAGAATCTTTATAGCTTGTAGTTCTTCGGGTGTCAGGCGGTTGTTTTTTGTTATGACCCGTTTTTGGTCAATGAGTCTCTGTTCCGTTACACGTTCTGCGAGATGTGGGTATTGTGCTATAAATAGCCGGTGCAGCTCATGTCTGTAGCCGGTAGATATGGTTTCTAGTCTAGTGGCGGTGTAGTAACCGTGCATTACAGATTTGTTCATTTCAGTGGTCCACTGTAAGCGCTGTCTGGGTTTACCAGCTTTGGTGGTTGCCGGCTGTGCCGGCAAAACATCCGCAGCTGGGTTGCGTTCTATGGGTTGTTCTGTTTGGGTTTGGGGTTCGGGTGAGTTTAATCGACGTACCCTAGGCCGTCGTTGGTTGTTTTTAGAAGTAACTCTATGCATCGTGTTCCCACGAGTAGGGACGATTTAAAAGTCGCTCTCCCGGGTGACGCCCATTCCAGGAGAGAAGGGACTTATATTTACTCCGAAGTTGGCCCAAGGTGCTCCGGAGGATTTGAGACTTTACTGTCGGGTTTTGTTGAGGCTTTCTCCTCACGGGCCGGCCAATTAAGGCAAGCCCCCCGGTTGCTTACCCCTCACGACGTTCCCCAGCCACGCCCTGCTGAGGTCGTTGAAGTGTGGGGCGCAATAACGGTATGTGACAGAAGGACCGGAGCTCAGTCTTCTGTGGCATTTTTCCCCGGATTTGCCAAATCCCTATCTGACCGAGGTCAGGACAGCTTGGGGGAAGGAGCTTTGTGCTCGGTAGGGAAAGTGCCGAGCTCACAGCTTCCTGAGTGTGCTAGCCTTGGTTGAAATGACCTTTTGACCATGAACCCTGCTGGTGTCGTAGCTCTGCGATGACATTAAAGCCCATTATGAGCCATCCACCGACATAGCTCGCCTGTCAAAAAGTCACTTCCTAAGCCCCCAAACGAACGACAACGTTCTAGCACACGAATAATTTATTTGATTATTATTATTATTATTATTATTATCATCTGTATTGAAAACAAAAATGTGAAGTCTCCCTATGAACGAAAGAGCTCAACTGTATTGTGCTAACAAACCAACAAATTCACAACAACAAAAAAGGGTGATGTTGTAATTTACTTACCGAAGTCATTGCTTGATATGCTAAATCTATTATTTCTCCTACTTTTATTGAATCTAATCCTAGTGCAGAGGAATAAAACGAACACAGTTCATGTCTTGTGATAATCCCAGTACCTGAAAATATTACATAGATTATAACAGAGGTCAAGTTGACAATTTTGTCAAGTTGTCATTTTGTCAACTGAATTTTAGAACATTTGTTCATTTTAGAACATTTGTTCTAAAATTCAACTGTTGACATGCTCAGGAGAAAATAATACAAACAGATATAACAAATAATAGTTCACAGACATAAATTAAAATTGAATTATACCTAGATAGAATAGAAGATACCAATGCCAAGAAACATAAAATATACTAAAGTTCTCAAAATGCCCACAAAATGGGTTCACATTATTGTATGCATAAGCTATGAGGGAAGATTCAACAATGTTTCTTTAATTGCTTCTCTAAAATTGAGTTATGTATTTGTAATAATGAATTTCTAATATTTCTAGGGCTGCTCCCTAACAATTGACTGACAGCATTATCTGGAATCTGATATGTCCTACGAATAACAGCAACAACTATACCTTGTTACCACAATTGATATTTGCTGGCACAAACAGCATGCAGATATCTAAAAGGTTTGGGCACTAGATGGAGGATTAGAAACTCTCATTCTTAGCTTATACATACACTGATCACACACAATTGCGAACCTATTGTAGATTTATTAGAATTGTGATAACCAGGTATACTATACGAGATGTACAGATTTTGGTTAGACCTGACTGGAAGCCTCAAAACTAATATGAGATGATGAGATGAGATACTTATACTAACCAGTTTTATTAATAACTTGGAACAAAAGTTTTACAAATACTTGGAGCCATATAGGGAAGTCTGTGAGGTTTTTTGAGCCAACCAACATCTCTGACCATTTGTGCAGAAATCCTTCTTTGGTTAAATAAGAAACATCATTCAATATAAATCCTAAAAATTATGAACATCATCACAGACATGTGTACACAGAAATGAGCAATATATGAGTAGTTACAAAATGGATGATAATAAAAAAAGGTTACATAATAACCTTATTTTGTTCTCCAATTTCACCAATGAAAAAGCCACTTTATAACATAACTGTTTATTAAATAAGTGTCAACTCAATGTGGTTACTCATCAAATTTAAATATGTTCAGTGTCAAGTGATCATATGTGTCGCAATGTGATTATTGATGATAATATATAAAAATTTCATAAAGTTATATACCATACCCATTCTGTCATTTGATATGTCAGTTAAAAAGGTTTCTTTGAAACCCCTTTCAATCTCCCGCAAAATGTGATATTCTGGAGAGTTTACAGACCAATCAGCAAAATGCCGAAATCTCTAATATCCAAGTCAGCATGAAAACATCATTTTTATATAATTAATTGCTTTTTAACCTCAGACATACAAATGATGTAACCAGTGTCATTACTGATTTCAAAAAGTTGTTAATATGTTTTTAAAGCAGTTTTGTATGTGCAGCTAAAAAAAGGTTGCCCAAAATATGGTCTTTATAGTCTTTCCCATATCCATATATTTTTTATTCGAATGCAATCTAGTTACATCATTTAATACTGTAATAGTGACCCATAAATAAATTCTTACCTCAATGAGATTCTCAAAGTCTTGTTCACTAATTAAATTATCTTGATCATGATCTAGAAGACAGCTGAAAAAGTGTGAAAACTTGGTAATTTGTGTTAAAGATAATTGGTAGGTGCATGTTTCTGATGCTCCTTCCCCAGAGTCAACACTAAATCGATCCACCCAAGTTGCTGTAACAGAAGCTTATATCAGGGGAATCTTATGGGGAAAATGTGTGTTTTCGATTATTCTAAGAATTCCCTACAAACTTGACACTAGATTCTATGACACAGCAACCACAAGCATTGTACAGTCTAATCACTTGCTTTTCCCAAACTCTATACATGTTTTGGCATATTAAAAGTAATGACAGATTTAGAGGGGGGCATATTATATTTATATAAATACCAAGTTTGATTTTTTTTTGCTCTTGAGATGGAGGCAGGACTGGTCTGCCCCCCCCTAGACCTCTAATGAAAAATGGAAAGTGTAATAAAAAACACAAAATATTGATATAAACAGCAAAATTGGTTGGAGAGCTTTTTTGCTCTTCACAAAATTATAGCGCATCCATGTGGGTCAATTTCCAGTCCATGGACCCCCCCCCCCCTCCTAGAAGAAGGTCCAAATCCACCCCTGACTATAAGTCCAGAATGGAAACACACCCTTAGAGGAAAAATTTGCCTCCATCAGTATCAAAAATGTCAGGTTCGGAAAAAATGGTTAAATTACAAGGATTGCAACTCTTACAAAAGTTAGTGACTTAGTCTGCAGGTGGATTAATTATGATTATATTGGAAATTTCACAATTTTAGCTCATATGGTTGGACCATATGCAAGAAGTTACCAATATACCTAGGGTCATTTTTTTCCTTAATAACTCTATTGATAATTTCTACTCAATTTTTTTTTATTGCTGAACTTACTCCAAACATGTACACTCCAACTACACTTGTCTTGTTGACTATCTGTTTTCTCCAAAGTATTTCCATTTTGCTTGAGGTTCTCAGCCTCAATTTCAGGCAGCGTTCTCCATCTCTTCAACAAATCTTTTGTTTTATCTCTTGTTTTATCACATGCAGACCTCCAGTTTGCTATTATTTTATGAGGCACTTTCAATGAAGCGTCACCTGGGAGCTTTTGATTGTCTAACTCATGCTCTATCACCTCAGCCTTAAATTGTATTGCATTCTTTTCTTTGAAACTGCCACTTGTGCTAGACTTGTCTACACTTTTTGTACTCTTAAGGCTAGATTGAGAGGTACCTAGGTCTTTTATACTATTGTCTCTGCTAGATCGGCTTGTCTCATCTACAGTGCTATGCTCCATCATTTAGTTCCTTTGGTCCTTACACCAATGTTTAAGAAGTCTGTTACTGTTCTGAATTACATACAGTTGTTTAAATTCGTTTTCAGGCGTTCCTGTGTTTTCGTATAACTTGTAGTTATACATTGATTTGTTTAGCTGTTTAAAAATTTGATTCATATCAACAGAAAATTACTCTGAGTCATTTTTTTCAATTATCCTATCCGACTCTTATTGAGTGCCAATCTCCTGCCAACACTATGCTCATGCTTGAAAATAATTTCATGAGCGCATCAAGCTACATCTCAATACTTCTCTACATTTGGAAAATCATTCATATTTATAAAAAATTACGCTGAAAAGTGAAAAGTAAACCACAAAATAGAGAAAAACTAAAAAATTGACAAGATGTCAAACTCAAACTCATAACTCATATCAGGGATCAGGGCTACCATCATAAAGCTACCACAAAGAACATAGAACAGAGGTAGAAGGATAGCAACCTTCTACTCCGGGAGTATTGGGCATGGTCAACTGTACTCACTAAGCCAGAGCATGAAATATGGCAACACTGAATTTGGGGGCCGAGTTTGCATTTGCTGTTATGTCATGTGTATTCTTCCAGGTGCAGAAAATATGGTTGGAAGGTGATTATTAATGTGTTTCTAATTATTTACCTGCACAAACTATAAAGATCACAAGATAAAGATAACAAGATGCCTGCAAAGCGTGTAGTACCAGGTTGCAGCCCAGGAGAGGACTACCAAACCATGGCCCAACATAACCTTATTCCAGATTAAAAAGAATGTTGCAAGGTGATTTGTAATGGGTTTCTACTTATTTACCTGCACAAACGAAACTATAAAGATAAGAAGATGCCTGCAAAGTGTGTAGTACCAGGTTGCACTAGCAATAGGGTCGTTCAGTGAAATTCCAATAACCATATTTATGCACATTTTCATGAAGTATTACTTACATGTAACATACAAAAAAAATTTCAACTTAATTGGATGAGAATTGAAAAAGTTACGCGCCTTCAAAGATTAAAATATTTCATGCGCTCAAAATTCATCGTTGTGACGTCATTAGGTCTGTTGGCGAGCCCAGACCGGCTGGCGGCTGTACAGCAACAGCGCCTAGCATACGTTTGTAATACGTTCAACTAGTAAGTCCTTTGGTTGACGCTATCTTTTATTTGATCTGGTGGTTTTCTGATAGAAAAAAATGTGTGATACGGATTTTGTTAAGGCCGATTCCTCTAATATGCCGGAAGTAGATGTTTTTATTTAGTTTGTAGTACATGTAATTTTCAACATCTTCCTCCAACTAAAACAAAATATACAAGATTAAGATACACATTTCAAACAGGGATATTGTATAAGCTAAATACCCAGGATTTTCTACCCAAAATAAGTGCAGAAAAATGAGACAAAAGAACTAGATAATATATATAAAACAATTTTTTCTACATAATTGAAATACATATGAATGTTGGATACATCAAAGGACTGAAAACTGTCTTTCAGATCTTCCATATATCAATAAAAATTGATTTAAACAATGCTTTTATAATTGTTATATGATTAGGTCAGTATTTGGATTAAAAAAATCTATTTGTATCTCTTACGTTTTAGTGTAGGTACCAGTAACAGCAAAATCTGCGAACAACTGACATCAATATATCTTTAGAATGGCATTGACAAATGCTTGAAAACTTTTTTTTAATTTCAGACGTAATCCCACAATACACTTTCCGATTTCATATCCGGGCGGTTTCTTTATAATAATACAATTCACGATTCAAGTAGTTATAAAAATACTATTAAAATGGTCCTCACAGCAATGCTTTGTTGACTTATCGCTTACAAATTCATTCCTACGCATAGCTCTCTGCCACAACTTCCTGATTTTTATATTTCGTGGCAAACTAATACAAATTTTATCAGGAGTGGTCACTGTCGTACAGTGGGGAACTATACAATATTTATAATTTTTCTTCTTCCGTCTTCCTTCCATTATTATACTCCGTATCAACGAATTCGAATAGGTTGGTAAGTATCCCGTGTCGATGAAACGATTAAATAAATTATACAATAGACGCGTATGCAGTTCACAACGCTTGCCTAGCGAGTAGCATTACTCATTAGCCGCAGCGTTACTATTTACCGAGCACCCGTACGATGCGTTGCTGGGACGCGGCGCCGAGCCGGCCGGTCGGAAAGGTTTAATGACGTCACAGCCGCATACTCGCAAGTGCCGCGCGTTTTAAATTTGCACCACTTTAGTAATTTATTTGAATATGAAAGCGAGCTCAGAAAATTCTGAAATTTTGCACAGCTACTAAATTCAACACGCTCTTTTAGAATATGCAATAAAAAAAATTTGCTGAACGAGCCCATTGTGCGTCCAATAAGGGACATAAACAGAAGTGGGTGAAAGGTATTCCTCGGAAGGGCTGGTTATATTTATAAGGATAAAGACAATAATTTACAAACATTTCAAAGGATAAGACCTATTTTAAAGCACAATGTAGTACCTATAATGTTTTCTGGACCTCCCAAATATCACAGAAAAATACAGTTAATAGAACTCATCTGGGCATGGCCTGGGGCATACCCACGAAAGGATTTGATAGTGAAAAGGAAATCAAGACCAGCAAGAATGGCTTCACAGTGACCTAATAGTGAATTTTTCTAGCTCAAGTGACAATTTACAAAGTAAATTTAGTGTTCATTTAAGTGGAAGTGGAAGTGGCAGCAGGAAACAGGTTGCGTTTATTTTTATTTTGTAGTGTCTGTGTGTGTGACTGTGATGAAACAGACATCAGATGTAAGTGGTATTAGTAGTAGTAGTTCTAAAATGTATTTTTCTTAATTTATTAACCCAGATGAACTCTAATACATATAAAATGTAATAATTATTCTGAAACATGGCCATTTCTGAAACTATAGGGCCACTATTTGACAGCTAAGCCACGTTGCCACATCTAAGGCTCCGGCCTAGTGTAGGTGTAGAGTCGGCCATGGTATTGGGAATGATTGGTGAGTTTTTGGCAATGCCATCGTCGCAAGTAGAATCGGAGGGCAAATCTTGAGTATTGTCATGATTGTCAAATATGCCACCTGTCATTAAAACGTCATCGCATTTGGATAAGCTGGCAAAATTAAAAAATGAAAAACAAATAAATTAAAAACAATTGATGTACGTCATGCTAAAAAATAAATATCGAAAATTCCTATTCAAAAAATTCTGCTCTAAATTTGTTTAAGATAAGATCCATATGAGATAGTTAGGAATTAGATAACTGATAAAAATTTCCTGGGTATTCATGAATTGAGCATCCAAAAGTACAAAGTTTTTGTTGAAGGATATAGATAACTATAAACTATAAGTATGAATATTAGGGTGGCACAAGCTATTTCATTCACCCTATTAGGATGTATGTTGAACAATATATTTTTGGAGTACATCATAAAGTAAGTAGATGAATTCAGGATAACAACAATCTAATTAAAGTTATATGTTTCATTTTAGGTTGGATCCTGGGGCTGGACATTTAATCACTTTTTGCCAGTTTCTTTTCATCGCCCTCCATGGATTCATATTCACTTCCAGATTTGGTACAGTCAAGCCAAAGATAGCATTTAGAGATTACATGATATTAGTATTATTATTTTTCACAACTAGCATAGTAAACAACTGGGCGTTTGCATTCAATATTCCAGTTCCTTTGCACATGATTTTCAGAGCGGTATGTATTTTATCATGCTTCAAAAACTAAAAAACTTATTAGGACAATCTATAAATATCTGTGACATTCTATTGCACTATCAAGGGTATTTTTTCTACTTCTGTGTCATCAGCATCAAATGTTCTGGTCATTAGCCTCGTGTTCTGTGTAGGCTTTGTTACTGTTTCCTGGCGCTACTCTAGGAACAGCACTGTTAATTAGAAGCTAACAGTAAAGGTTCATGTGGAGATTCTTGCCTAGTTTTTTTTATGGATATTTGTTTTTGATTGAAAAAAACCAGAAATAAATTTCTGCCTCTAACGAGAATCGAACCCAGCATCTTCTTGTCACAAGCCCTTGACTCTAACTACTAAGCCAACCTACCCTCTGATGATGGTATTGAGTATTTTCCAAAACTAGCCAGAAATGCTCACATTAGCCTTCAATAATCTGAAAAAAGAAGTTAAAGGAAAAAGCTGCCTAAGCCTATTTACTGATTTGCATTTAGTTTAAACATACTTCTATCTCCAAAACAACCCATCAGACTGTTGATGTCAGTGAAAAGAAAGATGACTACCATGGTAGTTATTACAATATGCTCAGAATTGCCAAACTGACAAGAATTCCATCTGTGCAGTGAGATTTTTGCACCTTTTAAATACATGCAAGGCAGTAACCTTAGCTCAATTTTTTACTTTATATATCTTTTTTTTAAATCACTCTTTGAATAAGTAACTTTATTTTCAGGGTTCACTTATTGCCAATATGTTGCTGGGAATAATTATATTGAAAAAGAAATACAGCTTAGAGAAATATATATCTGTGTTACTAATTACATTAGGGATCATAATTTGTACTCTTTATTCTACCAAAGAGACTAAAAATGTAAGTAGTTTTTTGTTACATTCATTTTTTATTTGAACACCTATATTGTTTATCATTTGCTAAAATATTGTTGCAACATAGACCTAGATTGCAGTGCTGCAACAAGAATATGAAGCACCTGTGGCGAGCTTTTAATTTTAATTATTGTGTTAAGCAAAAGGCGAAAGATTTATTCGCTTGGAAGGGAAACCAGAGTAATTATTGTGTTAATGAGTGACAAATAGTAAATAAAAATTTTTAATGCAGCTGGTAAAATTTCGCTGAATGCTATAGGCATAGTTAGGTGCGGGTTTAGCCCCTCCAAGAATAAAATTAGCCCTCCACCCCCAAAAATCCAAAAATAATTTGTTCTGTTTATTGTATCTAGGATGGGGACTTAAGACCCCCTAGATTGTTCTAGACTAGACAACCACGAAATTATTCTAGCATTGAGACTCAAGCTACCAGTTATTGATTTTTTAAGATACAAGGTGATGAATTCATTAAGATTTTCACAATTCAAATTGAGGATAATATATAGGGTGTTTCATTAGAAAAAAACACAATTTTGGTATGCCATGACTTTATCAACAACTTTGTATATTATAAAATAATTTTAAAAGGTAGACCTTAGCCTTATGTACAACTTTTTTCAAAAGTTTTTTTGTATGTGCCATAATAACATAGGTATGATACTTCTGAGTATAAATTGTATATGAATTTTTCAGAAATGTGTGGACTGTGATATCAATGTGATGAGTAAAGATGAAGAAATAGGTGCCAAAGACCACTTTTTCTGGTGGGTGGTTGGCATAATATTACTAACAACAGCACTATTTTTATCAGCTAGAATGGGAATTTTCCAAGAAGAGCTGTATAAGAAACGTGGAAAGCACCCACAGGAGGCCTTGTATTACACAGTGAGTTGTTATTTTTACAAATATTGGTACTCACGTTTTTTAAAGGATTATATGAGGTTTTATCCAAAAGCAAATACCTCCTCTTTTGACCAAAACATAAGATACACATCATTTCAATAATAAAACACAGTGCTTATACACAAAGAAGATAATAGTTGTCAGAAAATTAAAGGTATCTTATCTGCCTAAATAAACTTGGGTCTAAATTCTATCTATTTCTAATTCATCAGTAGAGAGTAGTAATCTTATGTCTGTTTGTGTCATACTGGTTAATTATTTCCTTTTTTTCCAGCATCTTTACCCAATACCTGGATTTCTAATTTACTACCAAAGCCTCATAGAGCATTCCAGAATAGCAAGTAGTAGCCCTATGGTAGATATTCCATTTTTGAACATTGGTTTGCCAATCATCTGGATATTTCTTTTGTTGAATGTTATCACACAATACATGTGTATAAACAATGTTTATATTTTGACGACTGAGTGCCAGTCACTAACTGTAACCTTAGTTATCACACTGAGAAAATTTCTGTCATTACTGTTCTCTATAGTTTATTTCCAAAATCCATTCACAATTGCTCATTGGATTGGTACCATTATGGTGTTCACAGGTACTTTGGTATTCACAGAAACACATCACCGTATCAGGGAACAAATGTCTAAAAAGCAGAAAGTCAATTAAATTAAATTTGTTACTATGTTTTTGTTATTTTAAATATTGTTATGACATGTTTGTGATTGTTAAATACGGTAATCTTAGGCAAATAAACAGTTAATTAATAATTTAAGGTCTTTTTAATATTTTACTAACAGTACTCGCAAGTCTAATCCTATACACCTAAAGACTACCAGGATAACAACTCTTCCACTGCATCGCTTTCAGAGATAAGGTGGGTGGCTTAGCTGGAACACACTAGATATGGACCTCTCGTCGTTTATGTATTCCTGATACCGAATCTTCAGCTATATGGACACGAGATGATGTGGAAAGTATGTTGCCTTCCATCTAACTGGCGAAAAATAGAGACCTCTCGCCATTTCTGTATTCCTGATATTTAATCTTCTACGATGTTAAATTTGCGCATCCAAGCAGTAGTAATAATTTGCTACCAGGATAACAGCAAGGTGAGGGGATGTGCGAAGTATGTTGCTTCCAAGTAGGTAACTAGCGAAGAATCCAGACCACTTGTCATTTCTGTATTTGTGATACCGAATCTTCAACGACATGGATTTCTACATCCAAGCAGACTTTCTTTGCAAAATTTCGAAGCAGCTTCACCAACAATTTGCTTTTGAAATAACATCAATGCAGGGTATGTGAGAAGTATGTTGCTGCCGTGTAACTGACGAAATACAGTGTGTCCCAGCTAAAATTTTCCACCCACCTTATCTCTGAATTGATTAAAAAAAATAAAAATCGCCGGGACACGTAGATTTGTATTTTGAAAGACAACTCTTCCACTGCATCGCTTTCAGAGATAAGGTGGGTGGCTTAGCTGGAACACACTTATTATATATGGACCTCTCGTCGTTTATGTATTCCTGATACCGAATCTTCAGCTATATGGACACGAGATGAAGTGGAAAGATCTAACTGGCGAAAAATAAAGACCTCTCGCCATTTCTGTATTCCTGATATCTAATCTTCAACGATGTTAATTTGCGCATCCAAGCAGCAGTAATAATTTGCTACCAGGATAACAGCAAAGGGAAGGGATGTGCGAAGTATGTTGCTTCCAAGTAGCTAGCGAAAAATCCAGACGACTCGTCATTTCTGTATTCCTGATACCAAATCTTCAACGACATGGATTTGCACATCTGAGCAGAATTTCTTTGCAAAATTTCAAAGCAGCTTCGCCAGCAATTTGCTTTTGAAATAACATCAATGCAGGGTATGTGAGAAGTATGTTGCTGCCGTGTAACTGACGAAATACAGTGTGTCCCAGCTAAAATTTTCCACCCACCTTATCTCTGAATTGATTAAAAAAAAAATAAAAATCGCCGGGACACGTAGATTTGTATTTTGAAGGACAACTCTTCCACTGCATCGCTTTCAGAGATAAGGTGGGTGGCTTAGCTGGAACACACTATATATTGACCTCTCGTCGTTTATGTATTCCTGATACCGAATCTTCAGCTATATGGACACGAGATGATGTGGAAAGTATGTTGCATTCCATCTAACGGGCAAAAAATGGAGGCCTCTGGCCATTTCTGTATTCCTGATATCTAATCTTCAACGATGTTAAATTAGCACATCCAAGCAGCAGTGATACCAGGATAACAGCAAGGTGAGGGGATGTGCGAACTATGTTGCTTCCAAGTAACTAGCGAAAAATCCGGACCACTCGTCATTTCTGTATTCCTGATACCGAATCTTCAACGATATGTATTTGCACATCCGAGCAGACTTTCTTTGCAAAATTCCGAAGCAACTTCGCCAGCAATTTGCTTTTGAAATAACATCAACGCGAGGTATGTGAGAAGCATGTTGCTGCCGTGTAACTGACGAAATACAGTGTGTCCCAGCTAAAATTTTCCACCCACCTTATCTCTGAATTGATTTAAAAAAATAAAAATCGCCGGGACACGTAGATTTGTATTTTGAAGGACAACTGTTCCACTGCATCGCTTTCAGAGATAAGGTGGGTGGCTTAGCTGGAACACACTATATATTGACCTCTCGTCGTTTATGTATTCCTGATACCGAATCTTCAGCTATATGGGCGCGAGATGATGTGGAAAGTATGTTGCCTTCTATCTAACTGGCGAAAAATAGAGACCTCTCGCCATTACTGTATTCCTGATATCTAATCTTCAACGATGTTAAATTTGCGCATCCAAGTAGTAGTAATAATTTGCTACCAGGATAACAGCAAGGTGGGGGGATGTGCGAAGTATGTTGCTTCCAAGTAACTAGCGAAAAATACAGACCACTCGTCATTTCTGTATTCCTGATACCGAATCTTCAACGACATAGATTTGCACATCCGAGCAGACTTTCTTTGCAAAATTCCGGAGCAGCTTCGCCAGCAATTTGCTTTTGAAATAACATCAACGCAAGGTATGTGAGAAGCATGTTGCTGCCGAGTAACTGACGAAATACAGTGTGTCCCAGCTAAAAATTTCCACCCACCTTATCTCTGAATTGATTAAAAAAAATAATCGCCGGGACACGCATTTTGAAGGACAACTCTTCCACTGCATCGCTTTCAGAGATAAGGTGGGTGGCTTAGCTGGAACACACTATATATTGACCTCTCGTTGTTTATGTATTCCTGATACCGAATCTTCAGCTATATGGACACGAGATGAAGTGGAAAGAGTGTTGCCTTCTATCTAACTGGCGAAAAATAAAGACCTGTCGCCATTTCTGTATTCCTGATATCTAATCTTCAACGATGTTAATTTGCGCATCCAAGCAGCAGTAATAATTTGCTACCAGGATAACAGCAAAGCGAGGGGATGTGCGAAGTATGTTGCTTCCAAGTAGCTAGCGAAAAATCCAGACCTCTCGTCATTTCTGTATTCCTGATACCAAATCTTCAACGACATGGATTTGCACATCTGAGCAGACTTTTTTTGCAAAACTTCGAAGCAGCTGCGCCAGCAATTTGTTTTTGAAATAACATCAACGCGAGGTATGTGAGAAGCATGTTGCTGCCTTGTAACTGATGAAATACAGTGTGTCCCAGCAAAAATTTTCCACCCACCTTATCTCTGGATTGATTAAAAAAAATAAAAATCGCCGGGACACCTAGATTTGTATTTTGAAGGACAACCCTTCCACTGCATCGCTTTCAGAGATAAGGTGGGTGGCTTAGCTGGAACACAATAGATATGGACCTCTCGTCGTTCATGTATTCCTGATACCGAATCTTCAGCTATATGGACACGAGAGGATGTGGAAAGTATGTTGCCTTCTATCTAACTGGCGAAAAATAGAGACCTCTCGCCATTTCTGTATTCCGGATATCTAATCCTCAACGATGTTGAATTTGCACATCCAAGCAGCTTCGGTAACAATTTGCTACCAGGATAACAGCAACGCGAGGTGATGTAGAAAATATGTGCATCCATCTAACTGGCGAAAAATACTGAGCCCTGGCCATTTATGGACCCCTGATATTAAATCTTTGACGACATGGAATTTGCACCTACAGCCAAACTTTCTTTGCAAAATTGCCTAGCAGCTCCGAAAACAAATTGCTAGCAGGATAACAGAAATACGCAGGATGTGGAAATATGTTGCATCCATCTAACTACCGAAAAATACAGACCTCACGCCAGGACAGAAAATCGAGGATATGAGAAGCATGTTGCTGTCATGTGACTGGCCAAATATATAGACCTCTCGTCGTTTGTGTACTCCTGATACCCAATCTTCAACGCTATGGCATCAATTGCTACCAGAATAACAGAAAAGCGAGATGATGTAGAAAGTATGTTACCTCCAACTAACTGGCGAAATATGAAGACCCTTCACTATTTCTGTACTCCTAATACTGAATCTTCAACCACATGGAATTTGCGTATCCGAGCAGACCTTCTTTGCAACATCTCCTGGCAGCTTCGGAAAAAAATTTCTACCAGGATAACAGAAACGCGAGATGTGGAAAGTACGTTGCTTCCGTCTAATTGGCGAAACATAGAATAGAGACCTCTCGCCATTTCTGTACTCCTAATATCAAATTTTCAACAAAGCGACGTTGAATTCGCACATCCAAGCAGCAGTAACAATTTGGTACCAGGATAACAGCAAGAAGCTAATTTTCAACGACATTGGATGTGCACCAGACTTTCTTTATAAAATTGCCAAGCAGTTTGGGTAACAATTTGCTACCAGGATAACGTAAACATGAGAAGATAAGAAAAATAGGTTGCTTCCACTTAACTGGCAAAAAATACAGACCTCTCATGGTTTCTATATTCCGGATACCGAATCTTCAAGAATAAAAGCTGGTTTAGGAGAGCTGCATGCCACAGCTGATCGAGTGTTTCTTAGAAGCATTTAAATGCGCCATATTCTTATTGTAAGGTTTTAATGAAACAATCGCTACGTACATACAAGATTTATTAAATAATTGGCAGTATTCAACACCAGATTTACCAACTTAGTTGTTACACATGTAACATACAATATATCCCTAGTCTTATTCACAATTAATAGTAATCTTAGATTTATCTAAGAATACGCTTCTCTATTTCCATTCTAAAATTACAACGATAAAATTACAGAATTGAACGGAAACTGAATCGTCCATAATTTGTCCTTAACTTTGGTGTTTTCCAATTGATTTTACTACTATTGTAAACTTAACCTTTGGTTAAAAGACGACTGAAGGAACAGGAAAAGGAGAATGGATGGAAAGGAAAAACAACAATCTGAAGATGAAAAGATCGACATAAAATTTTACAAACAAAACTGTAAAATCCTTAACATAAAGCAGTTCTAAAAAACAAATTATAACATAAGTAATAATAACAAAATAATTACAATGTTAAAAAATAATCAGATAACAAAAAAGAAACCGTGTAAGCACAAAATATCACCAAAAATGATAACTCAAAGGGGATACGGAGATAACTTTCCTTTTCAGTATTGTAAACAAGAATGACAGTAGGTTTACAGAGCCTGAAAATTCGTACAGAGAAGTATGGATACATATGCAAAAAATTCAATTACAAGCAATATGATTACTAAGTACATATCACAATTCATCCCCTTTAGTTTGTGACATGTACTTATACTGTAGTGGCAGTATAAAATGTACGCACTTAAACGGTACAAAAATTAATTTACTAAGTAACCTAACTATACTGCTACCAAAAACGCCCTATTAATTTAAAACGTTAGACTGGAAATATTCAGTATAATTAATTTACCTACCTCTTTAATACTACCCTATTTACAAAAGTTGTACTAAACATTTTCAATTACAATTGATTATTCATATATACAATAAATGTCCATAAATAATATACATTCATTTACACCAACGAATAAATTAAATGCCTAATAATTTAGAAGCATTGATGAGATGAACTATTACAAGGCAGTGATAGTACCAAGTACAGTAGTTTGAATTCACTACAAATCCCAAATCTATTGGCAACATCAGCAAGCTAAATTCCGAATTATCTTATTAATGTCACTCGGGAGTCGCCGAAAAGGTAACGACTTCTGAGGATGCCCGCCACTGTGGTGGCGAAACAATTGGTTTAAAATTTTCAGCGAACTAGTAGACGCCATGTTCCTTTCTTGATTATCCTTTGGCTGACATGAATAAGCAGTGTGTGACCTAATTTGATTGCCACAAGCGGTTAAGGAAAATTGATTTCTGAGTCAATTTGACTACAAGCGTGACAATCAGAAGAAATCAACACGCCATTTGAACCAATCTAGGCCAGACCCAACAGCTCGAGAGAATCCCAGAGGTGTATAAGTAGAGAAAGGCTCACATTTTACGTTAGGACGATTGAAGAACAAATCATAAATCGAAACCACATGACAACCAAAGGGGCAATGTCAGAAATATAATGTTTCACGCATATACAATGTCCATAAATTTAAAACAGTCAATATTTTTGAAACCAGAGGGTTTAAGAGAATCAGCTTTTTTACAGACAAAATTGCCATGAACTCGAAAAGTGTACAAACACGCAATTTCGTTGATTCGAATTTATTTAACATTTCCAAAAAAATCGTATTATGCATGAAAACGATTTCAGAAATCTGAGGGTGTTTTTGTTGTAACGGTCCACTTTCACTAATTTTCAATAATTTTATTTTAGTTTAAATTCATAGACCGTTAAAACACCTAATATACCGGGTGTCCCAGAATTTCCTTGACACGTGATATTTTCGTAACGAAAAACGGTTCAAGCAAGAACTGAGTGGTATCTTTGAAGGTACTATAGGGTCTATCATACCATGCATTCAAAACATTTTTTTTTGTACGTCAACCCCTAAAACTCACCCCCAACTTTTTTTTAAATACCACCCCATAGGTTTTCCTAGATAAATGAAACCCCCATTTTATTTAAAATCTTGTGGTACCTTTAATTTTATATGCAAACTTATTTTTTCCGTAAAATCATAAGCATAAGACAAATGAAATGATAATTTGTTTGACCCCTGATATTTTTGTAACAAAAACGGATAAAAAAGAAAAGTAAGTGGGTTTTTCAAGGGTAGTGAATGACCTATCGTTCCTTGCTTATGAACCATTTTTTTCTCACTTAAACCCCTGGAATCCACCCCTAGCTTGTTCTTTCAAATTTCAATCCACAATTTTGCCTGGAAAAATGAATTCTTTACTTGAACTTGAATTTAATTATCGTAGTGCGTTACTTTTTATGCCCCTACTGCAATTCATCGTTAATTTTTTTCGTTTAATCCATGAAGCATAAATTAATTAAAACACATGTATGGAAAATATTTTTTTATGATCATGAATCAACTAAAAAAAAAAAAATATGACAACAAAACTAATTAGTGCAAAAACGTGAAAAAGTTTTAAGGTTACATCGGGCCGCGCCAACCCCGTGTGCAGCGTGTGCCCCGCACACGGGCGCCAAATTTAACGATAAAATGCAGTGGGGGTATAAAAAGTAAGGCACTACGATAACTAAATTCAAGTAAAAAATTTATTCTTCCAGGCAAAATTGTGGATTGAAATTTGAAAGAACTAGCTAGGGGTGGATTCCAGGGGTTTAAGTAAGAAAAAAATGATTCATAAGCAAGGAATGATAGGTCATTCACTACCCTTGAAAAACCCACTTACTTTTCTTTTTTATCCGTTTTTGTTACAAAAATATCAGGCGTCAAACAAATTATCATTTCATTTGTCTTATGCTTATGATTTGACGGAAAAAATAAGTTTGCATATTAAATTGAAGGTACCACGAGATTTCAAATAAAATGGGGATATCATTTATCTAGGAAAATCTATGGGGTGCTATTTGAAAAAAAAAAGTTGGGGGTGAGTTTTAGGGGTTGACGTACAAAAAAAATGTTTTGGATGCATGGTATGATAGACCCCATAGTACCTTCAAAAGTACCACTCAGTTTTTGCTTGAACCTTTTTTCGTTACGAAAATATCACGTGTCAAGGAAATTCTGGGGCACCCGGTATATGTCTCTAGCCTTCTACTAATCCAATAACATAGTCGAGTTTTTTAACTTTAATTCATTTTGTTTCATCACCCTTGGGTTGAAATTGAGCACTTTTCTGATATAGAATTACCTCAATAAAATCAGCCTCTTGAATCAAAGTTCAAAATGTCAGCTGTATTTATAGACTTTCAAGACTCGTAACGATTACCAAGTGAAATTTGGGATCTGCATTAATCTCACAGTACTAGGAAAGTATGTTTTGAACACAAAATTGCAGTCATAGTACATAAGTAACTAGAACTTTGGGCATATTCCAGAAGATGCTTTGATTTCAATCAATTAACTAAAAATAGATACTACGTTACGAAATAATTTTTTTAGCAATCAAAACCTCTCCTAACACCATGTCTAGTTACGTTTCTTACCATCAGTTGTGAACGCAACCTTATTTTAAAGGGCACTTTTAAGAAGTATTTTTGATCTTACAATATGCCGAGTGTAAAACACTGACATACACGTTTACAGTGTTTTAACAATATAGGAGCATATGGAAACGTCAAACAGAAAAAACTACATTACATCAAAAACGCATGCATATTGAAAAATAACTGAATGTCGAGCAAAATTTTTCCCACAAGATTGGGGGTTGGGAAATTTAATTTTAGCGAGAACGTAATATCAGAAGACAGCAGGTTTATAAAGGTAGAACTTTATAGCTAGCAAGAAAATAACTATATTAAAGTTTCAATTTATACAGGTCATTAATTTTCTTAACACTTAAATTGATTCAAAGAACGACCTTTTAGAATTAACAAACTGCTTGAAGTAATCTGAATACTATGAAAACCTTTCCTCTATGGACAAAAATAAAATAATTTGTTACAAAGTTACTTGATTATGCGTAATGAAAATATGTAATAACTCATTTTTCTTTGAGTGGAAAGAACTGAAACCCAATTTCCCAACCTCTAACAGCCCCAATAAGGCATAAATGTCTTAACATTCCATTTCATCGATGGTTTCATATCATAAATCCAATTAAAAAATACACTGAACTGCCGAAGACAAACATGGATATATGCTGAATATGCATTTTCGGACATATTGTCATTCCACAGAATGTATCAAGCAATTGGTTATGATAAAAATATTATTGCATGGACAAGTGGGATCAATTTAGTCAAATACTTAAGACTAAGGCATTTTTCGTTGAAACTAGCTTTGAAATAAAAAATTATGATTGGCTGGGTAAAAGGGCACTCATAATCGAAACGCGATATCTCAGCAAAAAGGGTTGTTCAACCCTTCGGAGCTCTGTCACTGTCATAGCGCACCCCACAAAGCTTTTAAGGCCGCGTGGGATGATACTTGTGACTGTTTAAAAAGGTAGTATCAGACACAGCTGCTTTTGCTGCGCAGCACATTGAAAAACAGCGCAGCATGATCTGCTGTATGTGTAAACAGCCTGCAAGACTGCGGTCGCAACCTGTTGGTTGCAGTAAATATTTTATTGCACACAGTTCAAGAAGTAGCCACGTGTGAATAGTCTTTGTTTGAAGATATTGTTTTGGCATTGGCATGAACAGCAAGGTCAGTAGAGGCTCCACCATTTTATTCCATTATTAATCAAAGATATTGTACCTAAACTGAAAAATTGATTTTTCTGCAGATTAAGAAGTCTCACGATGGCTTACCAACCATGGAAATGGAGGGTCACCCCTTAGTCGAACCACCTTCCGTCAAGCTTTTGGGAATCAATATCAACAATAATATGTCCTGGCACGACCACGTCGTCAGTATTGCTAAAACGGCATCCCAGAAGCTTGGTGTTTTGTTCCGCTGTAGGAATTTGTATACACCAGAGCAACTGCTGCTGCTCTACAAGGCACAGATCCGACCATCGCTGGACTATTGCTCCCATGTGTGGGGATGCGCTCCGAAGCACTCTAAAGCCTCTGGACACTATCCAGACAAGAGCGATTAGACTAATCGATACGCCTAACCTCACAAAGGACCTCCACAGCCTAGAACATCGAAGGAGGGTGGCTGACCTGTCCCTGTTTTACAGATTCTATCACGGAAGATGTTCGAGTGAGCTCTCTTAGATAATAACACCACAGTTCGTCCGAACCAGGAACACTAGAGAAGCTCTGCGAGCTCATCCTTACAAGGTCGAGGTCCTTACTCCCCGAACCAGTCTCCTCCAGCATTCCTTCTTTTGGAGAACTTCGACGCTGTGGAATCAGCTGCCGGGGAATTTGTTTCCCGACGGCTACAACCTGCAGCGTTTCAAATCTAACGTGAACCGATACTTATCCTCCCGCAGCGCTTCTACAGCGCCATAGGCTTTCAGCCTTTGCGGGAGGCCGACCATAAAAAAAGATGTAATCCACGTCAGTATGAGGCTGAATTATTTTATCAAAACTATACGGCAGGCAGCTTTGTCGGAAATTTCGTCGGAGCTAAACATCCCTGATGAAGAAATAAAAAAAGACACATACACTGAGAGCTTAATATTCAAAAGAACGGGCCAAAATGAAAAGTTTCAGATTTGTGGAGCAGATGAGGTATATAGGACCAAAAAGAAATTTTTGGACATGGTGCGATTCATCTTTTTTTATCCATTCCTCGACTCACAGTCTAGTTTTTCTGTTCCTCCATTTTTTGTTTATTGCCAAGGTAAATACAGGGTGTCCCACGACGATTAAGACAAACAATATATCAGAACTGGGCAGTAGTAGCGAATTATAATTTTGGGGGTGTAAAGTAGAGCAAATATAGTATCTTTTATATTATTGTGTCACCCAATGAGGTATTTGGTTTTTGTCACGTGACGTCCGATTCAAAAAGTTTAATGGGACACCCTGTATATTTGTGCCTTTTTGTGTTCCTCCCGATGAAACAATTCCAACAAACTAGCACACTTGGGGTCTAAAGTGATTAATTCAAGAGCTACAGGCGCCTAAAGGACTGTACCACTACCATTATGAAACACTACCAAAATAAGATCACTTTAGGGGTACATGTTATAATCAGTGGTAGTGGTATAACCATCCTTTAAGTACCTGTAGCTCTTGAATTGATCGATTTAGACCCCAAGTGTGCTAGTTTGTTGAAATTGTTTTATCGGAAGGAACACAAAGTCACAAATATACAGGGCGTCCCATTAAACATTTTGAATCGGGCGTCACGTGATCAAAAACAAATACCTCATTGGGTGACACAATAATAAAAAAAGATACTATATTTGCTCTAATTTACTCTCCCAACATTATAATTCGCTACTAGTGCCCAGTTCCGATATATTGCTTGTCTTAATCGTCGTGGGACACCCTGTATAAATATGCTGCCGCTTCTATCTTGTCATCCATTTTTTCTTATTTACTCTAAATACAACTATGTTGAGAGCACATACACGACTGATGCCTAAATCATACACGAATGAACCCTGTGTTGAAAGTGCAAGCAACCACATATGTTGTAAAAAGTAGCATGTAGTGTGAAAATCTTTACAATTTCTAGTCTCGACCTGCCACTTTTGTAGGCAGTTGCAGCTCAAATACTGCGCTTTTCGCACGACTTTTGCGGCCGCTGCAAAAAAATGCACAGCAAAAGTAGCTGTGTCTGATACTACCTTAATTGCTACTAAGTGAGGAGGTAGCCAAATACTACATGTTCATGTCCAGGCAACACCTCCACATTGCGACTGGTCGTGTTACTGGACACTGCAAGCTAAGGGAACACCCAATATGAGATTAGTGATAGACCCCTGTGCATGGGTGCAGCTGTCTTATAAATTCTCGCTGGTTTGCAATTATGGAGCACCCAGCTTTGAGGGTTCCTTGGGAGGGCGTACAAGTGGCCAAATTGGATTTAAGTGCTCCGATCTTGACAGATACCCCTCCTTCCAATACAGAATACATAATAGCTTTAAAACGCAAATTGAGCATGTATCTTTTTGTTTATATTATTTACAAACAACTAACATGATTCAGATGAGGCACGAACCTATAAAATATATTTTAGAGGAAACATGTAGCAGTCAAACCCCATGTTTCTGATTACTGCTATCCATTCATGCATTAAAAAATATAATAAGAAACTTAATTTGACTCAAAACTACCTAAACAATAATTGCTTTTCACTGTTCTAGAATTGGAACCATCGTGCTGGTAAATGGTAAATGATTTATATTTCTACAGATGTAGTTTTAATTATAGGGCCAGAAAAGCACGATGAATCAAAGTCAACTACAGAAGTGATACGTTTATCAAAAGTAATACATACATAAATTAACTACATTATGAAGTCCTTCCTCAAGTTAATATTATCAGATCCCGTAGTTAAAATAGATATATACCTATTTGATACTTGAAAAAATAGTGTAAATAAGATAAAAATATAAGCACGATGTATAAAATATAAGTTGATGTTCAAAAACCGACAATTGATAAAAAATTTATATTCAGGTTTAGGAATATCGCCAACAAAAAGTGTTAACGATATAAAATTGTATGAATATATCCTCATGTAAAACAAAACACAGCCTTGTATACACCTAACCTCTCATACATTTTGATTGCTACATTATTTTCCTCCCAAAATGGATGAAAATTAATAGATATTAAAATTAATGAGCAAAGCTTTTCTGTATGTATTGCTCCGTATTACAAGTGTCAGATATAATGAACAAACTTGATCTGATTTTTGGCACTGGTACTTTATTGACGTTTCTATTGATGATATTTAAGATTGCTTCAGACCACATAACGTCTTGATAAGATTTGGTTCAGTTTCTTAACATACAGCAAATTTTTTAAACATTGTAAATCGGACCAAATATAGTAAACAAATTACAACATGTCTGTTTCCATTTCCAAACTATTTCTAGGCCCAGCGCATGCGCATTGGGGAGTATTTGAGGATATGTCATCATGACGCGACGCGACATCTTGATACCTAACCCCACTTCGTTTCGGTTTGTACGCTAAGTGGATTATGTTTTGTGATTATTTTGCAACTATGTCCATACAATCAAAAAACATCTAATTACAGAATTCAGTATCTGGCATTTGACGTCTGTCACTGTAGTATAATAAGACAATTGACAAACAAGATTTGTGAAAAGGATGTATGTAATTCCTTTTACAAGGAATTGAACCAAATTTCATACAAGGAATTGTGCAACCTAAAGCAGTCATTAGAGAAACCCACATTTGTGTTGTGTTGAATCTCACCATCAAAATCTGCTGTTAATTCACAACTTTATCCTTCTTGAAACTGTACGGTCTTTCAAACGCCTCACTCGCTACAAAATGTATTCCTGTACTGTACAAGAATAAATTTTGCTCTTGAAAGGATTTTTGTTTTCATTGTAGAGTTTAAACTTGAGTCGTACGTGGGTGTGGAAGTTAAAACTTGTATACAAACCTTTAAATTCTTGGATTAATCCAATAAACTCTAAGCAAGTGGAATATAATTTATAAAAAACCACATATAATGGGAGATATGGTTTACTGGTGTTTCGGCTACCTTTATTGGCAAAACCTGACAAAACGAAACAGCTTCATTTTTTTTGCTACCTAATTTCTGAAATCTTAAAGAACCCAGATTGTTGACAGTTACAGAGAAACCAACTTTCGAAGTTTTGTTTAATGTTTTGGTCGATTGTTTACTTCAACTGTAGTTAAAATAGAAATATATCTATTTGATACTTGAAAAATAGTGTAAATAAAGTAAAAATATAAGTATGATGTATAAAATATGAATAAATGTGTAAAAATAACAATTGATAAAAAAAAATAATATTCAGATTTAAAAATCTCGCCAACAAAAAAGGTGTCAACGACATGAAAATGTATGAATATACCGGGTGTCCCAGAATTTCCTTGACACGTGATATTTTCGTAACGAAAAACGGTTCAAGCAAGAAATGAGTTGTACTTTTGAAGGTACTATAGGGTCTATCATACCATGCATTCAAAACATTTTTTTTGTACGTCAACCCCTAAAACTCACCCCCAACTTTTTTTCTCAAATAGCACCCCATAGGTTTTCCTACATAAATGATATCCACATTTTATTTAAAATCTTGTGGTACCTTTAATTTTATACGCAAACTTATTTTTTCCGTAAAATCATAAGCATAAGACAAATGAAATGATAATTTGTTTGACCCCTGATATTTTTGTAACAAAAACGGATAAAAAAGAAAAGTAAGTGGGTTTTTCAAGGGTAGTGAATGACCTATCATTCCTTGCTTATGAATCATTTTTTTCTTACTTAAACCCTTGGAATCGACCCCCAGATAGTTCTTTCAAATCTCAATCCACAATTTTGCCTGGAAAAATAAATTCTTTACTCGAATTTAATTATCGTAGTGCCTTATTACTTGTTATGCCCCTACTGCAATTTATCGTTAGTTTTGGCGCCCCTGTGCGAGGCACACCCTGCACACGGGGTTGGCGCGGCCCGATGTAACCATAAAACTTTTTCACGTCTTTGCACTTAGTTGTTGTCACATTTTTTTATTAGTTGATTCATGATAATAATAATTGCAGTAGGGGCATAAAAAGTAAGGCACTACGATAATTAAATTCGAGTAAAGAATTTATTTTTCCAGGCAAAATTGTGGATTGAAATTTGAAAGAACTAGCTAGGGGTGGATTCCAGGGGTTTAAGTAAGAAAAAAATGATTCATAAGCAAGGAATGATAGGTCATTCACTACCCTTGAAAAACCCACTTACTTTTCTTTTTTATCCGTTTTTGTTACAAAAATATCAGGGGTCAAACAAATTATCATTTCATTTGTCTTATGCTTATGATTTTACGGAAAAAATAAGTTTGCATATAAAATTAAAGGTACCACAAGATTTTAAATAAAATGGGGATATCATTTATGTAGGAAAAAGTATGGGGTGCTATTTGAGAAAAAAAAGTTGGGGGTGAGTTTTAGGGGTTGACGTACAAAAAAAATGTTTTGAATGCATGGTATGATAGACCCTATAGTATCTTCAAAAGTACCACTCAGTTCTTGCTTGAACCGTTTTTCGTTACGAAAATATCACGTGTCAAGGAAATTCTGGGACACCCGGTATACTCGTGTAAAAAAAATATCACAGCCTTCTATACACCTAGCATCTCATCTATTTTGATTGCTACATTACTTTACTCCCAAAATGGATGAAAATTATTAGACATTAAAATCACCGAACAACGTTTTTCTATATGTATTACTCCGTATTACAACTGTCAAACAGCAATATTGCCAGATTTACCACTTTTGCGTTCTACGTCATTATTCTGTTATTATAAATTAAATACCGTATTTATTTTTTTGCAATGAATTGCGCTGCCGAATTTAGTAAGGTCACATAATTTCAATTTTTTTTTCTACGAGTTACAGCAACACCGCTTTCTCAGGACAAGTACCGGAACGCTTGAATATCTCCATGACTGCCTCGGAACGTTCAAAAATACTAACAGTATTTTACGTTACACGTTACAAATGGGGCATTCCATTCAAAATAACGAAGTTATGACGTGTAACGTAAGAGTTTGTACATCTGGCAGCATTGCTGTTAGCATTTTTGAATTCTGCATGTTCAAAAACCTCGGAGTATTGAAGCTTCGACAGTTTCTGGCATATTTAAGCGCTTCGGAGATATATTTAGGATGAATTACGATCATTTTAATTTACACCCCTTTAGCGCATTAAAGTAATTACGAAATTTAAAAGGTTAGGCCATTTCCTTGAAAGGAAGGAGTTAATAATCTCTAAACGACCAGAAGCATCTTAGTGCCTTATAGAATACTCATATAGGTGGCTTACCTCAAAAATGTTCGACTTCCAGCCCAGGTACTATACATAGATGCCCATCATTTCGAACTAGAACTCTACAACTTAAAAAAAAAGCGAAAACCAAATCCCATCAAGACAGCGAGGGGTCCTTCGACCTTCCTGAAGGTTTATATTTTGACATCAAACGATTCATACTGTAAAGTGCCTCTTATTTCACCGCACCTAAAACATGCCACACAGCGTAATATAACGTTAAAATTACAACAACAAAAAAAAAGAATACACGACATGTAAATTTGCTGTGCAGTCTGGGAGGCAGCTCAACCCTAGTAGGCTCATTTTAGCTTACGAGTACGTACAAGGGTCGTCCCATAAGTACCTAGGCGGTAGGTGCTTGAAAAAGATCACTGTATTAGAAAGTAGACAATCTATAAGACATATTAATTTCCATTATGAAGTGATGTCAGTATTTAATGGATATTTTGAGGAGCAAGACAATGTTTATTAAAAAAAGGGTATCGAACTTACTGAACATCGCTGGGAAAAGTGTATAGAGCTGAAAGGAAATTATGTTGAAAAATCAAATTTTTGTGTTTTATTTTTTGGGTCTGGTACTTACAAGACAACCATCTAAGGGGTATTTTGAGAAGCAAGACAATGGTTATAAAAAAAGATATTCGAACTTATTGAACATCGCCGAGATAAATGTATAGAGCTGAAAGGACATTATGTTCAAAAATCAAATTTTTGTGTTTTATTTGTTGGGTCTGGTACTTACGAGACAACCATCTAAGGGATATTTTGAGAAGCAAGACAATGGTTATAAAAAAAGATATTCGAATTTATTGAACATCGCCGAGAAAAATGTATAGATTTGAAAGGAAATTATGTTCAAAAATTAAATTTTTGAGTTTTATTTGTTGGGTCTGGTACTTACTTGACAACCATCTAAGGGATATTTTGAGGAGCAAGACAATGGTTATAAAAAAAGATATTCGAACTTATTGAACATCACTAGGAAAAATGTATAGAGCTGAAAGGAAATTATGTTCAAAGATTAAATTTTTGTGTTTTATTTGTTGGGTCTGGTACTTACGAGACAACCGTCTAAGGGATATTTTGAGGAGCAAGGCAATGGTTATAAAAAAAGATATTCGAACTTACTGAACATCGCTGAGAAAAATGTATAGAGCTGAAAGGAAATTATGTTCAAAAATCAAATGTTTGTGTTTTATTTGTTGGGTCTGGTACTTACGAGACAATCATCTAAGGAATATTTTGAGGAGCAAGACAATCGTTATAAAAAAGGGTATCGAACTTATTGAACATCGCTGAGAAAAATGTATAGAGCTGAAAGGAAATTATGTTCAAAAATCAAATTTTCGTGTTTTATTTGTTGGGTCTGGTACTTACGAGACAACCATCTAAGGGATATTTTGAAGAGCAAGACAATGGTTATAAAAAATGTATTCCAACTTATTGAACATCGCTAGGAAAAATATATAGAGTTGAAAGGAAATTATGTTCAAAAATCAAATTTTTGTGTTTTATTTGTTGGACCTAGTACTTGCGACACAACCACCTAAGGGATATTTTGAGAAGCAAGACAATGTTTATAAAAAAAAATATTCGAACTTATTGAACATCGCTAGGAAAAATGTATAGAGCTGAAAGAAAATTATGTTCAAAAATCAAATTTTTGTGTTTTATTTGTTGTGTCTGGTACTTACGAGACAATCATCTAAGGGATATTTTGGGAAGCAAGACAATGGTTATAAAAAAAGATATTCGAACCTATTGAACGTCGCTAGGAAAAATGTATAGGGCTGAAAGGAAATTATGTTCAAAAATCAAATTTTTGTATTTTATTTTTTGGGTCTGGTACTTACGAGACAACCATCTAAGCTTTGTTTAAAATGAGCTACTAGGTATGCCATTAAAGTATGGACCAACGTTTAATTATACTCGTGAGATCTGCCCCATTCTTCTCTGATGAGAACTTCATTATGATGGTCTTTGTTCCAGTCCCAATCTTTACCTTTAGGTCTGAATTTATCCTTGATGGGTTCTGACCTCTCTTGTCCCCAATTATCGTCCTTCCAGTGTTCTCTGTAATAGAACTTCTTTTTGAAATGTTCCGGTTTCTTCTTATCTTCTGGATAACGCTGATATTTCAGCAAAGCCGGGTTCAACCTGGTTGGACTCTTCTCTGTTACCTCAGGACTGAAGTTGATCGAAAGGCTGTTGTTTGAAGGCAAAGGAGAGGAAGGAGACGGCGTTCTAGGTGGGCCAGTTTCCTCCGTACCAGGATCCAATATGGGAGGTGACTCCAAGTAAGGTTTTATAGTAGGCATTTTGAACAAGGTCGGCTTTGCGTTGGGGTTCAACTTCAAAGCTTGCTTGGATGGTACGATTGTTGATGGTCCTAGGTCACCATGTCCATGGCCTATCCCAGAGTCTGGCGACGTGTTGCAAGAATCATTGCCTTCGGTAGATCTGCGGCGTTTATCGAGTTCTGTAGAAGCGAAGGCGACAAGCCTGTCGAAGCCTGAAGATATTCTGTCTTGCCATTTCGACTCTTCTGCTTCTTCTTCAGGATCCACGTCTATCAAAAAAAAATGTCATTTATGAATGAAGGTTCGACACAGGTGGACTGAGGTTTCAGTTGGACGTTTTTTGAAGTAATGGAGATCTTTTTTTTGCAAAAAGGTAACATGGTGAATAAAAAAATGTGTCAAGTAGTCTGACTCAATGAATAAAATCATAGTTTGAATTCTGAGTATCTCTTTATGAGCATGGGCATGAACTAACTGTCTGTGCTCCTCCAAAATTATGGAATAGATACTCACACCGAAGAGTATGCTCAATTATTTAATCACAGCAAAAGTAAAATTATACTCACAAGATTTACATATGAGCACTTACTTGAACGGAGTATCTATGTCTGGTTTTCATTCATATCATGTGAAGTATAAAGCTTTTCAAAACACAGGTTACCACCCAGGAGAAGGAAAAGTCCTTCACGAATATTTTTTTAAGGGTAATCCAGATATTTTTTAAATCTCTGAGTTCTATTCCATTTTCCCCCCACCGTAATTTGGTAACTATCAAAATAAAAAATAGGACACTATCAGGTACTTCTAAAATATATGAAATTCCTTTTTTATTATTACGATTTTCAAAAAATATATGTTTGTCCTAAATCAAGATATATGTAGAATTTTTTGCTTTATTTTTTTATATTTACGATCATTTTCTTGAGATACTCTGATTTAAGTAGGCACAAATCTCCATAGCTTCAGAGAACATCAACAAGTGAGGTTTTTTCACCTGATCCACCTGATCCATTGAGTAGTTATCACCCAAAAACGAATAATCAAATCTCTTTTCACAAAACCAATTCAAATGATGAGAACAGGGAAGTATACTAAAATTTCGGATTTTCCCGATAATGCCAAAATTTTATATTTCCAAAAGATATAGATATAACGAATATGTCACCAGACCGCTATTCGATAATTTCACAAAATGAGTATTTGCAAATATACACAAATCAGTTTTGACACAAAAAAGTGCAGTTTCTGACTCGGTACTTCCTCACATTGAGGTTTTGGAAATTATTCTTAGGCTTGCTCTGATCTACTAAACAAAAGTCTACATTTTTACATCTGATTTTGGAAAGAACAACACTGCACATGTATTTCATAGATCGTTTATTCTGTATTTAATGATAGCATACACATGAGTCCTTCCTATTTTCAAAAATTATGTATTATTTTGAGGTTTTGAAAATTATTCTTGGGCTTGCTCTGATCTACTAAACAAAAATCTACATCCTTACATCTGATTTTGGGAAGAACAACACAGCACATGTATTTCATAGATCGTTCATTCTGTATTTAGTGATAGCATAAACATGAGTTCTTCCTATTTTCAAGAATTATGTATTATTTTCAGGCACAGTGAGAGTAGCTCTGATGCATTACGTTTTACAAGCTTATCCCGGACACCTAACAATAGAAAACTACATACACAAGAAAGTACACACTCTAGGTTCCCTTAAGTATCCCTACAGTAGATATGGGCCTCCAATAAGCTTCAGTTAACTTGTGACGACCAGAGTCAACCCCAAATTAATAGATCTAATCTATGTTACGATCAAAACGTCCATCCAAAGTATTGGACAAACATTTGAAAAATAAATTATAATGAAAATGGGAATGATTAGATATTCTCTTTCTATAAAACGATCAAATATTTTGTTACAAATATACGCCAAGAGCATGCGCCTATCTTTTTGAGAACTAGGACTAATATTTATTTTCATAGTTAAGAAATATGTAAATACAGGGTGACCGACGGGAACCGGACGTTTTTCAAATGGTTAGTATAACGCCGCTAGCGGTGGTAGAGAGAGGATTCAGGTATCAGTCGCCTTGCTGTATGATGCCATTTTAGTAGCTATGGAGCAGTGGACCGTAGAGCACCGTATGTTCGCTTATGACGCGTATGTTAAAAATGCTGAGTCGGTCACGGCCGCGCAGCGATTGTTTCGCGTTCATTTTAATCTTGGACGCCACGATATTATTCCAAGCCGCAATACCATTCTCAGGTATTGCGGCTTGGAATAATATCAGGCGTCCAAGATTAAAATGAACGTGGAACAGTCGCTGCGCGGCCAGCATTTTTAACCTACGCGTCATAAGCGAACATACGGTGCTCTACGGTCCACTGCTCCATAGCTACTAAAATGGAATTATACAGCAAGGCGACTGATATCTGAATCCCCTCTCTACCACCGCTAGCGGCGTTATACTAACCATTTGAAAAACGTCCGGTTCCCGTCGGTCACCCTGTACATTGATTTTGTAATACAGTCGTGGCATATGTCTGTCGACATAGTCGAAACGTTAGTATACAGTTTATTTCGACGGATGTTGCTTTATTTATAGGTCAGTGAAGCGTGTTGAATATTTAACGTATTCATAATTTAAAAATGAGTGGGAAGTACCGAGTGGGTAAAAAAACTTTCCTTCACAGCAGTAAACTCAAGTAATGCCACAAATCGATACTACTATAAAAACTACTGCAACTAAAAACAAACAAATAAAAATAATTGAAGCCACCACCATAATAAAAATCAAAACAAATGTGATTATAGTGAAATATAGAAATGAGCTGAGCCAAATTAGAAGATAAAATAGCGCTTAAGAGCTACTTACCACCAATTTAAATATTCAGCTTCTAAATCTAGTATGGTAGGGGGTATTATGCATGCGCTATATTTTGCGCATGCGCATGTGCATTTGAGTTTTGTGTGCATGCCTGAATGTGCTGCCTCCTATAGTCAACGCAAACAAACTACGTAAATAATAAATTTTATACAGCCCAAACCTCACACGGATCGATTCCAGCTAGATCTTTCTCAATCTTCGACCATGTACAACCAGATAGATAAAGAATTATGCTTAAGCTGTTTGACGTTTCGTTAACAAGAGTCATGGCCGACTCTACTCACTAGGCCGGAGCATTGAAATATGGCAACACTGAATAGCGGGCCGAGCTTTTATTTGTTTTTAAGTCATTAGTGTAATCTTCCAGAGTCATAAAGAAGAATGGAAGGTGGTTTTTAATGTGTTTCTAATTATTTACCTGCACAAACGAAACTATAAAGATAAAAAGATGCCTGCAAAGTGTGTAGTACCAGGTTGCACTAGCAATTGTGCTTCCAATAAAGGACATATTAGGGCGTTCAATTTTCCTCAAGACGAGCATTTCAAATAGAAGTGGGTGAAAAGTATTCTTCGTAAGGGCTGGTTATATTTATAAGAATAAAGACAATAATTTACAAACATTTCCAAGGATAATACCTATTTTAAAGCACAATTTGGTAGCTACAATATTTTCTGGACCTCCGAAATATCACAGAAAAATACAGTTCTAATAGAACACATCTGGGCACACCTACGAAAAGATTTGATAGTGAAGGGGAATCAAGACCAGCAAGAATGGCTTCAAAGTGACCTAATAGTGATTTTTTCTAGCTTAAGTGAAAATTTACAAAGTAAATTGAGTGTTCATTTAAGTGGAAGTGGTAGCAGGAAACAGGTTGCGTTTATTTTTATTTTGTAGTGTTTGACTACGATGAACCAGACATCAGATGTAGGTGGTATTAGTATCAATGAATATAGACATTCCTTTAAATCAATAAATCATAATTTGTTGGTGATTTGAGTTAGATTTTACCACTGTCATTAAGAATATCCGTTTGGTCTCAAATAGAAAATATTTTGACACACTATTTTCAAATAGGTTGGCACACTATTTTCAAATAGGTTTTCTGTTGATTTAATGTTAAAACCTTTTCTATGTCCAGCCAAAGAAAGTTTACAATTTTGTGAGAGAGAATAAGTTGCCAATTTTACCATCATCCTAAATATTCCTCAAAACTTTTCTTGTTCTTGTCATTACAAAAATTATAGGTAAAACATGAAGGACAAAATTATTTGATAGGTATATTAAATACATACAGCTTATAGTTGATAGGCGTAACCCTTCCATCAGAGTATACAGCTCAAACTACAGTCCTTATTCACAAAGGTATTGTTAAAATTTTGATTTCAGGCCAATAGGTATAAAAGTAATAAGTTTTTGGGCAATTGCACAAAGCAGTTTTAAGGGAAATTGCAAAAGAATACATCAATATACATACAGATGAGTTTGTTTTAGACACATTTGTTCATGTAATCAACCCCAAACTGATGAAATTCTGCTTGAATTAATGTTGTTAATGTAGCAAATATTTTTATTAATAATTACACTGAAACAGTCCAAGACAAAATACTTACTGACAAAACTAAAAAGAGGAAATCTAATGGAGACAAGAAATGTCTAACAGAAGGGAAAACCTCTAAATCTAAATACATGTACATTTTTGTACTGTTACTACTGGCATTTTTCACCATTCTTATTTTTCAAAAAGTATTTTTCTCAATTTATCAATCGAGATGAACTCTAATACATATAAAATGTAATAATTATTCTGAAACTATAAAACAATTTAAATTTTCCGCGGAATGCCCGCCGTTTGGCTCACGGTAACCGGCCCACTATTTGACACCTAAGGGACGTTGCCACATCTAAGGCTCCGGCCTAGTCTAGAGTCGGCCATGCAAGAGTGGATGGAATCCTCATAAGTTGTTATCTATTCGGCGCAGGGCCGCGCCAACCCCGTGTGCACGGTGTGCACCGCACACGGGCGGCAAGCCTAAAAGGGCGGCAAGCCTAAAAGGGCGGCGGCGTGGCGCCCATGATATTTCGTTCATCTGGATAACTCTGTCTTTTTTAGACTCCATTATTTTGCGATCAGCTCAGTCCTGAATGTCCCGCTTCCCGCTCTATACGCCTGTTACTGTTAAGTACCGCCCACTATGGGACATGCCACTGAGACCAGCCATTCTGTTGTCCTTTAAGGGCCCCTCAGACATCGTTCTTTTTCATCAGGTTTGCACGACGTGCCAACCGATGTCGGTTAAGCCGATGAAACGATACCTCCACACACTGTTCAGTTTTCTTTCAGTTTCTCGCAAATTTTTGGTCCGTTTAACAAGGATAATACTTTAGCATTGGCGGCGGCTTTAGCTATTAAAGTGAAATACAGCAAGAAAAAACGTTCTAAATGGGTGAAACAGTGGCTTTTAAAAAGAGGCCAGTTCTCCCATATAAATCTATTAGAAGAATTGCGTCTGGAACCAGGGGATTGGTACAATTATCTGAGGATGGATGAAGAAACATACTTAGAATTACTTAATTCAGTAGCACCTCTAATAAAAAAAACAGGATACTTGGATGAGACAAAGCATTTCCCCTCATGAACATCTGACAACTACATTGAGATTCCTTGCTACGGGTAGAAGCAGAAATTTTCAGTTGCGATATCCCCCCAAGCTGTACAAATTATACCTGAAACCAGAACGACACTGCAAAATCCCGTCGTGATTGCACGATGAACGGCCACACATGTACCGAGTTGCACGATGGCGTTCGAAACCGACGGGTAAAATCAAGCTCGGACAGATTTTTTGGAACGACAGTCAACACGACGGTTTTTCGGCTCACACGGACCGAAATGAGTGTGATCGGTTGGCACGTCGTGCAAACCTGATGAAAGAGAACGATGTCTGTGGGGCCCTTTAGAGGTGTTACAATATATATTTAAAAATGATTTATTTGATACATTCCCCAATACTTCGATTGCTCTTAGAATTCTTTTAACACTTCCAATATCAGTTGCAAGCGGGGAAAGATCAGTTTCAAAGCTAAAGCTCATTAAACATTACTTAAGATCCTCGATGAACCAGGAAAGACTCAATAATTTGGCATTAATTTCCATTGGATCTGAATTATGTGAAAAACTAAACGCAGACCAAATTATAAAGATTTTGCAGCACTTAAAGCAAGGCAAGTGCCTTTTCTATAAATTTCACACAAAGATAGGTGCATCCCATTTTATTTTCTAGGAGTTTTTGTTTTTAAGTTTAAAGTACACAATTATCTGTTTTGTTTGTTTTTTATTTATGTTTAAAATATTAAACTTAAGTTTTTAAAAAAAATTATATTATTTTGTACGAGCTTTTGTTTTTAAGTTTGAAGCACATAATTATGTTTTGTTTTTTCACTGGTTTCAAGGGTGGCTGACCTGTCCCTGTTTTACAGATTCTATCACGGAAAATCTTCGAGTGAGCTCTCACAGAAGTTATTGTTTTTTTTAATTTTTTGGATTTGTACAATGGAAGAACCTTGCTAGCTAGTATGTAGTGACTTAATCACTCCTACTTAAATTCTGCACAGATACAAGTGCTTCTAAATTTATAAATAGTTTTTATCATTTTTCTGATCTGTAAAATGAAGGAGCTGTGCAAGTCCATTATCTCAATGATTCAGACCACAGGCTGGAATATTTGCGAAAAATCCATCATAAAAACTGTCCAGTGAGGTTTGTGCGATTTTTTACTAACATTACTATAAATAATTGCCAATCATGATTCTACTGCCAAAAGGTCTAGATTCTCGTATCTGGCTGAACTTTCATGGAGAATTTAAAAAAAAGCTGAATATCATTACATATCAAACACTTCAAAATGATCTCTACTAACAGAGACCGCCAGACAAGATACCAGTACTTTAATGCCAAATTTTTGAATAGACTATACAAAGATTAGCTCTAAATAATGGCAAGGCTCAAAAATTGCGTACCTGGCAGAAATATCGTCAAAATTTTCAACTTTTGACTGATACAAGTGAATACTTATGTATGTTGATTCTAGTATTAACAACAATTTTTTTCAGTGCTAAACGAAAAAAACGGTCAGGCTGAAAAGTTCGTAGGCTAACAAAATGTAGTATGTTTTTGATAAAACTCAATATCACTATTCAATATAGTAGCATTCAACGATTGAAGCGGCCACTCAATTTTTAGATATCATCATTATAGTACAGGGTCCGGCAAATATAAAATATAATCTAGTCTATATAATCGTTGGTCGATTAATGACTTTATGTATTACTCATGATACTTAAAACGAACCGTTTAGCACAAACCACCATTTTTGATATAAGTAGATGTTAGACAAAAATGGAATATCGCATCGTGTATAAAGCTTAGAAGGCTGTGACTAAGCATGAAATTTGTCAGCTTACGCGGTACTGTAAAATTTCAATTCTCTTTTTACTTGGTGAAATCGGTAGATTAAGTAAGGAAATATACGAGGGTTGCTCTATATCGGCTTTCATACGCAGTAGCGTATAAAAAACCCGCGCTCTCTGGTGTCTAAGCGGACGCACCGTGGCGTCCCGCCAAGAAATCTATGCTGCTGTGCAGCGATTTCCTTGGTTTGCCTTTACCTTCGGGTGCCAGATGGCGCACTGGCAGAACCTTCTGTCACTTGCTACAATATGCTTCACATGTCTGGGTGACATGAAAGAATTGATGCTCTCTATTTCCGTCAATCGACCTATGGCGCACTGATGATCGCTAATAAGCGTGAAGCAGCTGTCTGTGTACTGGTGGATTGACGGAGGTATAGAGCAACCCTCGTATATCGGCTTTCATACGCAGTAGCGTATAAAAAACCCGCGCTCTCTGGTGGCCAAGCGGACGCACCGTGGCGTCCCGCCAAGAAATCTATGCTGCTGTGCAGCGATTTCCTTGGTTTGCCTTTACCTTCGGGTGCCAGATGGCGCACTGGCAGAACCTTATGTCACTTGCTACAACTGGCAGAACCTTCTGTCACTTGCTATAAGTAAGGAAACTTCAATCACGGAGTCGCGTCAGTTAACATACATTTTCTTCATCTCTATACGGAAAACTAACGACACGAAACTGTTAATGCTCAGTATAATCAAGGCAAAAATTTGGATGCTACCTCCCAGGCTAATAAACCCGCGAGCTATCAGATGAAGAACGCTAAAAATAACGGCATGAATAGGAGAATAATTGCAATAATATAAATAGCAACTTTGTTCATGTTAGGCAGCCAAGAGATGAAACCCACGGGGCATAACCTATCCCTTTAACGGAAGACAAATCAGGAAAAGTAGTTTAACAGTTAACAAAAGTTGGTTCACTCACAATGGTATATATCACGGACCAATTGTCAAGTAGCTGTGAAATTTATACACGTATCTCTTGAAGGTTAGAGCTAACTAAAAATCACACGGATTTCATTCTAGTAACACCATTTATCTGTCAGCCAACGAACCTTCCAGTACATGCATATTATTGTCTTAAGCAAGGTTTGTTTTCTATTTGTAGTTTTCTCCAGATCGGCAGATAGTCCCACGAAAAAATAAATTAAAAAAAATCATTAGGAAAACATAGATGCATACAAAGCATACACAAAAAAATCATCAAACTGGCAGTTAATGTCTAAAGATCGATAATTCCACATTCTCAAATTAAATTTGAGCAACATGAAAGAAGCTGATGAAAAATCCAATAAACTCATGAATTTATTTCTGACAATATCACAAACGCCTTTAGTTTATCGAAAAATTCAACGGAATAACGATAGAAATAAAATATGATACGATTTTGAAATTCTAAAATTTTAATAATAGTAGTTGAGTAATAATATATGTGTACTAAAGACAGCGAATAGAAAAATGATACGTCTTTTATACTTCTAAACTCCCAATATGCAACAATACTATCCAATGCTGCTAAATTACCCTAGTGATTTCAATCATAAAAAAATCGCTGTAACTCATACTTTGGTATTACTCGCAGACTACATAAAGGCAATTGGCTACCCCCTATATTGCTATTAGAAAAAGCAATAAACTACAAACAGATTATCACAAAACACTTTGCACACATTACTAATGTTACCGAAAATAGACACAACAAGAAAGGTCACTAAGCTTTGCCATCAATCCTCAATCCTGTCTTGATGGTACCGTCCTCAGAAAATCTTGGCAAATTGCAGCTCCAATTCAGTAGACAGTGTACCCACATAGCACTGGATATTCTATGAATATTCTTTAAATCTCCTATATGTTTGATGAATATTCAGCAGAATCATAGAATATTCGTTATTTCTCTTGATTATTCTGGATTATTAAAATAATATTCTTTATAGAATATTATTATTTTATCCACTTAGGATAATAATGTCTGAATTATTCCAGAATATACCAGTAATATTCTTCATCGAATATTATTTTAATAATCTACTAAGAACAAGATGTAGCTATTTTCTGACGAACATTTAGTAATATTTGTAATAGAAATATCTCTATGTAGGCAAATATTCAATATGAGGTATTATTAGTTTATATTTGCACGTTTCTCAGTGAATTAAAAAAAACCTTCATTTGTTATGCGTTCATCCTAAATATACCTAATAAGTATTATGTGCAATTTTCAAAAGTTTATTAGTCGTTAGCCTTTGCCAGCAATACAGATACAGCATCCACCGACGATAAAGTGACAGCTTTGTGGTGACAGCATCTTATGCTGATGTATGGTGACTATGGTGTCGTCAGTTGTCAATCTTCTCTGGTTGTTACTCTATTCTTCGCTTCAAGTGTTCTGTCATTCTGTGCTTCCACATGAGATGTGGGCATTTTAGCAATTCACGAATTCACGAGTTTTATTCCTGAAAGGCCTGCATTTATACCCAATTTTGTACAATAAAGTTGCTGGTTGTTATACAATGTGTGAGTGTTCCAAATTATGGTCACCTACTATGGTGTATGGTTCATTATATAATGTGAGTAGAATTTTGAGGTTAAATGCAACAAGTTTACATTTTTACACTTTACTTTAGGCATCTAGACTGAGATGTCTAACCACTCAACTTTTGTGACCATCTGCCACTAGTAGGTGCCATTATTTTTGGAACAGCATCCATAATTCCCTAAAAATGTTTCGTATATGAGGTAATTTAGACAAAATGTTCCTAGAATATTCAAAAACATTCTACCACGATTGTTCATGTAATATCCGTGCGGAATATTCGGCGCAATATTCTAGGAATATAGGGTGTTTTTCCCATTTCGTACGTTTACAGAATATTCTGTAAATATTCTAATTATCCATAGAATTTTCTCAGAATATCCATAATATCTGTAGTGAATGTGAACAGAATATTCCCATATCATCCAGTGCTATGTGGGTAGATGTAGAGAAATTTCAAAATTAGCTCTTCTCTGTCAAAACGTATTTAACACGTCAACATGTTCGTGCTACGATTTTTGCAAGCCCAACCATGGCACACTCCCCAGGCACGTATCCAGGATTTGGTTTTGGGGGGTCCAGATTATGGGTGTCACTGGGTTTACCTTTCGAAATCATGTTTTCCCTTCAATCTCTATTTATAAAGTTTTGCACAACATTCGTACAAAAAAAATCACGTGAATGTCGCATAACAGAATGTTCCTGTAAATAAACGAGACGGCATCCGATCGGTAGCGATGATTTTTCAATTGCGGATTCAAGCGGTTCGTCTCCATGGGGCCCATGTCAAGCGACCCTTCTTGTCTTTTCTATGTTCGGTACTAATATACGAGACATCTGTCAAATTGACGACTGTCAAAAACGCATTCACTACAGTGACCATACTCTCTAGCACTAGTGCTATTAGTAAGAAAAACAGATAAAAGACAATATAAATGAAAACTGATGATACACATCGCCATGAAAACCTAGGTTGGCTAGCTTACATTTAATCGATGTACTCAAGTGTTTGTAAACAAATATATGAAACGAGATTATTGGCTCAATCCTCAGAGTAACAACTGAACATAGAGGTAGTAAACAACTAATTCTAATAGGCCAACATCTTTCCTTACGTTGTCATATCGACCACCAGATTCGGCAATCATAATTGTTTACTATCGTCTTAGTTGTATAGTATCCAGAAATATTCCATTCTACGTTCAAAAAACACGGTATTTTGATGGTTCAGAAATGATTACAGCAAAATCAATAGATATGTTGACCTCTACAGCGTTACTGCATGTTTCTTCATCATTAACGCAAATTGTGTCCTACATAAATTTTGAGGAGTTGGCAACACCTATGTAATTTTCCTGCGATTTGTTTACGGTAACCTCCGACTGTCAAACGTTTGTTTTGTTTGTGCGTCTTTTATGCTTGGTCAGTAAAATCGAATTCGCTATTTGTTGGTAACTGTAGTGAAGCTCTACGGACTTGCTGTGCTATGTTCGAGTATAGTTCAACAGTTTTTCGAGATGGTACAGTGCAGAGCAGTGTTTGTAACATGGGTTGCATTGGAATAATTTTTAGGTTAGTTGGCACTGTTTGGGGGCTGAAGTGTCAAAAGATGATGGATTTGAGCACGCCATGCTGAAGTGGTTTGTTTACTACCTCTATGTTCAGTTGTTAGTCTGAGGCTCAACCTTAAAGCACCCGGTAGAATATTCATAATATAAACATTTTTTAATTTAATTTTCTAGTAAAAGTAATAAGCTTTTCTGTGACCTGCTGGAAAAATTATCAGAATGAACTAAAATTTTAAAAATCATGTAAAGTAATACCTAACGTGCTGATGAAAGGCATCTAGCGCTGCATAAAACCAATCTCACTATGCAATGATACAAAACAAAGATAAGATATGCTTCTCATCAAAGGGTGTACTTCTTGAACATCATTTGTAAAGGGTATTTTGAAATTAAGGTAATGGAACAACATTTTGATTCACTCTCTATATTAGTTAAAACATTAAAGTCTATCAATGTTCGCAATATATGAGTGAGAATTACTGGCTACAGTTTTTCGAAAAATTTATGAAAATATGTCAACTGTAAATGACAAAGTAATGGGATTTTGCACTTCACCGAAATTTTAGGTGATGCGAACAGGTGATGAATAAATATCACGATATTTATAAAACCTGCAAGCAAGGAGTCGACTAAAATCCAGTTTTTCATCTAGGCATATTTGTGCATGTGTGTTATCATCAACTCCCATACTTATTGTCTTAGCCTTTCAAGCTCTACACAAACACATGCAATATTCTGCAATTAAAGTACCTTCTTCGTTGCACTTTCTGGGTCTAGGATGCTGTTGTTCTTGGGCTTCATCAACAGATGGTGTGGGAGTGTTAGAAGGCTGTCTTCTCTCGTACATCTCAATCTCCTGTTTGATGGGCGGTGCCAAAACGCGAGCTTGTAAACTGGCGGCCAGACCTGTGGAATTTTTTGCAATTACAATAAAGCTAATGTCATGCATGGTGCGAGTATACATGGTGTGCTCGCCAGCCGTACGAAATTGCGATCGCTCTGCGCATTGCGTCAGCAACGAGATTTTTCGCGCGGGGAATTATTAGGCGTCGTGATACCACGGCCCGTTTAATCGCGCTTTAAATAGAATCGCTAACGATTTTTGTTTAATTTACTTTGTGTTCCTTATTTTGAGTTATAGAAGACTGAAATTTGTATACATAATGCCAAATTGTGCAGTTGTCGGTTGTAAAAACCATAGTAAGATGAAAGAGCCAAATTATATAAGTTCCCGAAAAATTAAAATCTCGCAATGCAATGGAGTAATGCTTGCCGCCGAAAGGACAAAATTAATATGAAAAATGGTAATCATTTCACAAATTAGCATTAAACATTTATTAAAACTGAAATTTTTATGGTACATCCTCGGAAAATACTCACCTGCCGTATTTTTAATGAATAAATATGCAGAAGAAAGCAAGGAATCGTGCCTACTTGAAACATTATAAGTCAAAAACTTAGTTTCGAGTAATTCTAACATCGAAGCTGATGACGTGTGCTTTACTCAGGAGTTTTTCAAGAACGTTCTTGTTGACAGCGGCATTGTTGGGCCAGAGAATGATTCAAATGATATTCATTTTTCCAACTTTACCTTTCAGAGTCCAGATTATGACCTAGACAACTTTATTTCTGAAGAACATGACCTTTTGTATCAATTGGAAAAATTTAAAATGCCAGACACGATTTTCAACGAGGGAATGAAATTTATTGCCGGATATGTGGCCTACAGATTCAAAAACAAATATCCTAGTCTAGCTTTGGGGGCGCAAACCAAATTTCATTCTTCTAATCGGGCCCCAGACTGGATTGTTTCTATCTAGAGTCAGTCTTGCATATCCAAGTGAGGAGATGATAAAGTAGCAGGTTTTGGTTGAGATAGAGTTCGTAAAATTCCATGGACAGTCGTCTTCTAAACAAACATTTAAAAATTTTTATGAGAGATAGACCTCAATGGAAACCATTAAACAATTTCCTGACAAAATAATATTATATCTAATACAAACGAGAATATACGTCAGACTCGGATATTTAAACAAAAGGATTAGTTTCGAAAATTGTAGGCGTAAACTTAGGAAAAAAATGACCAAATTTACCAATAAATAATACATTTTTGTAGAAAAAGTCGTTAAATTACCTATTTTACACTTCTCTATAACATGCGCGTGAGCACACCATGTTTATTTACACTATGATTACAATAAAGCTAATGTCATGTAAAGTCAAACGAATAATACGTAGTAGTGATGTAACGAATATTCGCATTCGAGGATATTCGCATATTTTTAGATATTCGTATTCGCATTCGCGAAATTACTGCGAATGTTTTCCGAATAAAAAAGTAATGTAATAGTTGGGTAATAAAACAAAATCCATTTATTTAGATTGAGTAAATTTGACCATATTTCAGCAAAATACTCTATACTTGAATGGCTTAAAATCAATGACTCGTTGAAGTATCATAATTCAGTTTTTGTACATAAATTACTGCTAACGTCACAGACTCTTTTTATCTCATAATATAGCTCTCATGAACATAATTATTATAATACCACAGCATACTACGACATTAAGGCCCGATTTTATCAACATGCATATTTAACAACGACTTTGACAAAGCTTTTCTATTGGATGTTGTTTAGCAAAAGCTTTCTATTGGGTATTGAGGGCTATGTTAATAAGTATCATACAATGGTATTTTATCAATATGGGAAACAAAATGTCAGAGCTGGATGACACTTTTATCCAAAATATTTTAGAATTCATGGATCAAAATCATAGCAGAAAATCAGAACAAAGCGATTGATTTGCAAATTAATGCTAGATTTTTAATATTTACCTTATAATTATTGTATAATTACCAATCGCAATTGCAGTCAGATTGATTGATTTATTATAGAACTTCTTATAGAAATATTCACAGAGGACGTAAAGATTGTAAAGGCACTGCATAAAATGCACCGTAGCGCAGAAACACATTGCATATGAATAAAAATTATATAAAGGACTTTATGCGCTTTCTGACTATACGAAAGGTTTCTAGTTAGGAAAAATAAGGTTATACGTCTACTTTTGGTAGCTCAAAAGCTTTGCTGTTAAGGATAGGCAACCAGTAATGCACACTTGTTAACTCGTCTGTGCCTACTTTGTGAAATGCAATAAAATGTTATTTTTATTCCTTTTTACTATAATACAAAGGTATATTGCAGGTATTTATAATTATTATCGATTGTAAATTATTGTTCTAACAAAAAAATGCAGTAATTTGAATTTCTTGTCATCATTACAATTTGATAAACCAACAATCCAGTGATCAAATGTACTGCTTTAGTGGAATCTGATTGGTTGAGATTAGCAATTGCTAAACTCTTTCTTAAACAGGAAAATGCAAGTTTTCACCCATTTAGGATGAAAAATCAGAGTTGAAAAGATACTAGAGGGTTCATAATGGCCGATTATATATAAAGCATGCCTTTCTAAATTTCAAGAGAAATCAATAATTCTCAGAGAACTTTGACAGATGCATGTTTTTGAATGGGCTGCTCTGATTGGTCAAAGCCTTTGTTAAAATGCCTGTGTTGATAAAATCGGGCCTATATGTCATATACAGAAAAGTTGTTTGGATACTGAAACTGACAAACCACAACAAAACTGCGTCCTGTGACGTATTCAGTGATGTGGCGTATTAGTTTGCAGAAATGGTCGGTACGACCTACACATCTGTGACACTGCCTTGTATAGCCGGATTAAGCTTTCATGGGGCCCGGGGCTTATAATTTTAAGGGGCCCTTTACCCTTTATAAATAAAATGCAAATACTATTATTTATGAAACTATATTCCCGAAACAAAAGAAACTACTATACACTTTCTTGTAAGTATGTCATGAGGCCCGCTTATAGTATCAGCACTGCTCTCAATGTTTGCGTTTGCTTAGTAATCAGAACTATTTTCAGTGCAATCCTTTTCAAGCGGAGCGTTAGGTTTGCTTAAAAAACTTATTTTGGGCAATTTTTTCACTACTTTTAATTTATCCGCAGCAGCCTTAAAATAGTTATTTAGAGTTATCTTGGTAAATTGTAGCCATGTAGCATATAGACATAACACTAACAAACTATATGGATAACTTACTTTTCTTCTTTGAGCGTCGCCTTTGTATCGGTTCAACTTCGATTTATTCATTATGTTGGCACGGGCCACAGGTGCCGACAGTATCCAATGGGTAGGTATAGGTATTCTCTATTTTCTTTTTATACAGGCTGAGTCAAGCTCAACGCCTCGGACTCTTGTGACCAAACCATAACACTTTTTAGAAAATTTGCGAATGTATGTAGGTCGAGTTGGACTACATTTTAAAAATAATAACTTTTTCAATTTTTCTACCTATAAGCCACTTAGCAGGCCATGAAATACAAACAACAAACTATTTAGGTGGAAGAAAACAACTAACTTAGCAGAAAGATTCAGACGAACTAGAGTAAACGGTTAAAATTATAAAAATGACTTACAACAAATCAAGTCTAATCAGAAATAACAGAGGTAACACATCTAATCAAATCAAATTATAAAACATAATTTGCCTGGCAAAAAATTAAAATCTGATTTGTCAGTATTCCTTTTTTTTTGCGATCTTGCTAATAGATACTGAAAAACTAGAAGGGCTACAGTGGGACAGTCAGAGGTGTCGTTACTTTTGATTTTGACTGAAATGACTATTGTTTTATATCATTAAATGCGACATTTTGTGCTGAAGATATTAGACTGTTAGGAACTATCGCTGAAAGTCTAATGGTTTTGGAAATGTTTAATCTATAATATATTGCAGTAGCTAGTAAGCTGTAAAAATAATTCATTTCTGTCGTATTTCAGCTTCTCTTTGACCATAGACATCTTACCAGCGTTGTTTCTAGTTAGATTTCATTGGTTGTAGGGAATTTTTATTACCTTGCCCCTTTACTTTAGTTTATCTGTATCTTTCTGCTATGTTATTTGCTTCTATCTGAACAGGTTTTTGATTATATTTCACGGCCTGCTGGTTTGCTTATAGGTAGGGAAATTGAATGAAATCTCGAAATTAAGTTTTTAGTAGATGTACTGATTTTATTGTTCATCTATTGACCTAATATTTGCTCCGTCACATTAAATAAAAGTAGGGCCCCTGCGGGGCCCCTCTGAACCGCGGGGCCCGGGGCTCCAGCCCCTTTAGCCCCATGGTTAATCCAGGCATGCTGTCTTGACAGCGCACTTCTGCCCGCCTTTCTGCGCGATCGGTGACTCAAAACCACGTCAAATATAGTACATACCTTCAGCGACAAAGTTCCCCCTTTGGTCAGCATCCACAGCACTATTCGGTTTGACATCGTTGAAGTAAGATTCCTGATAAGGCTTGATGTCAGCCCTAGGCAAAGGGGTGTACATGTCGTTAGGATATGCGCTGTTGCCAGTTCGCCCTTGGGCTGGATACAACACTGTCGTCCGAGGGGAATATTGCTGCCGAGGGCTCGGCTGGGGTGGCATCACGTAGTCATGAGTCGCGTGCGGATTGACCTGGAAACCAAGAAATGTGTAGTATTTCTAATTCTAACTCAAACCCGATAAAAACACATGCGACCTCCACATAAAAAGTAAAACCTACCATGAGCTTTATACACGTAAGTTTCAAATAAATATATGAAAGTCAAGTTTCCGCCCAATAGTCTGGTATGCTTCACTGACAAATCGCTGTTAAAGGAGTCGGGATCCGGGTGAGCGGGCTTCTGTCTGGAGGGTAAAGAAGGCGGCGGAGCTTCGCGCTGGGAACCTGGCAAGAGTGTCTTTCAGGCGGAAGTGTACGCGATATTGATGGCGGCATACTCGACGGAAGTCGTATAGTGTTCTGAACAGAGCATATATATATATGCTCTGACAGCCAATCAGCTCTGAAAGAGGTGGCAGCTCCGAAGGCCACAAGAATGCTCTGCCGCCCTTCAGAAGTTAGCAAGCCAAAAGAAGGTGACCCTACTGTGGGTCCCCGGACATATTGGTATACCGGGTAACGAGAGAGCGGACCGATTAGCTAGGATAGGGGCCAGCAGCCCCTGCATCGGCCCAGAACCTATGCTGGGAATTAGTAGACGCCAGGTCAATGTGGCCCTGGACAACTGAGCCTACAAGGAACTGGCGAAAGCCTGGTTAGAGAGAGACGACTGCAGGCAAGCCAAAAGATTCATAGCAGGCCCTGATAGGGGCCGAACGCAATGGCTTTTAAATAAAGGCAGAGAGACGCTCAACTTTCTGGTGGGGGTTCTCACTGGCCATTGCCGGTTGAATAGACATTTGTCACTTATGAGAGTGGTAGGGGACCCCATTTGCTCCAGATGCTGGGATGAGGACGAGACAGCATTCCACTTCCTGGGCAGATGTGCAGTTTATCGCAACCTTAGGGTTGAGATATTCGGCACGACGGAGTTTGGGTAGGATCCACTATATTCAGCGAAATGGTCGGACATACTGACTTTCGTCAGGAGGTCTGGTAGGTTCGACAAGGAGCTTTCCAGGGTGTAGAATTTTAGTGTTTTCAGTGATTGGTTCAGTGGGGTTGGCAAAAAGGGCCAAAGGTGGCCTACGTGCCTGGCTTCGCCTCCCCATCACTACTACTACTACTCTAATTCTAACTCAAGCCCGATAAAAACACATGCGACCTCCACATAAAACTAAAACCTACCATGAGCTTTATACACGTAAGTTTCAAATAAATATATGGCCGTTTTGAATTTTCTGTAGCCAACTATCTCCAAAACGTCATTTTCCGTGTACTTTTCTAAATAATAACGATAACGCTACAATCCACCTGTCGCCGCTATCCTAAGAACACTCATCTGATAGTTTCTATCCCCTATACTGCCTCTGCTGTACATCAACGAGCTGCTGGAAATAACATCCAATCCAATCTACAGCTTCGCAGACGACAGCACATTAATATCGTGCATGGAACCAGGCAAGCCACTATCATTCCAGGTACATCGGCGACAGCAACATGCCTCACAGATCAACGCAGATATCAAAACAATTGTCGAGTGGGGATTAGCAAATAAAGTACAGTTTAACGTAACAACACTGACAAAGAAGTCTCACGTTGGCTTACCAACAGTGGAAATGGAGGGTCACCCAATAGTCGAGTCACCTTCCGTCAAGCTTTTGGTGATCAACATCAACAATAACATGTCCTGGCACGACCACGTCGTCAGTATTGCTAAAACGGCATCCCAGAAGCTTGGAGATTTGTTCTGCTGTAGAAAGCTGTGCACACCAGAGCAACTACTGCTGCTCTACAAGGCAGAGATCCGACCATTGTTGGAGTATTGCTCCCATGTTTGGGGATGCGCTCCAAAGTACTCTCTAAAGCTTCTGGGCACTATCCACACATCAACCAATTGGCGATCTAATTAAGGGAATTTCAATTTTTTTGCTATTAAGAATAAACATATTATTTAATCATATTATATCATAAGTCGGTGCCAGAAATCATCACTTCGGGATTCGTCCTGGGACATGGTGTATACATCAGAAAATTAATTCAAAGTCCCTTGGTTTCTGTAATAGGCAAGGCAATGTTCCGATGGACCTAAAAAAGTGTATTATGCCGCTAGGTCCTTCTTTCGTAGGTCAATGCAGAGTGTTATCAATACAAAAACTTTTTCAATTTAACAACCCCCTAACCAGCCCAATTTCACTCCCACCTAAAAAAAGTGTGGGTGTGGGAATTAAAATGGAATTACTAGTAGACAAAGTGATGCAGAGAGCAACGAAATGCATCAATACATATTTTGTATACACTAAGAGGTTATAATAATTTATTAATTGTTTTCAAGCATCATGTGTTTCGGACTCTAATACTAAAATGTGCTTTCGCTCCTTCTACCTGCAACCACATTATTCTTAAAAACTCCAGTGGTAAATTTTCCAACAGGTTTTCCAAATTTTCATTTAGAAAATTTGGAAAACATTAGTTTAATATGCGGTTTCCAATAATACCACCCCAAATGCTCCATGCTGGTTGTCAACAAACCTCTCAAAATTTGCATATACGTCGGTATAAAAATATAAATTATGCCAGTTTACATGGCCGTTAATGATAACGCTATAGCTACATTTCATAAAAAAGAAAATGAAAGATTTTCATAAGAAATGTATCTTCATTCGTAAACAACACACTGTTGAAAAGGAGTGCATCTTCTTGGATTCGAGCACGACCCCAGTTACAAAAATTCATTCAGTTTTCGAAGTCTTGTCTTTCAACTGCTTGATTTAGCTGCACGTGATAAGGATGCTATATGTACTCCATTAAGATCATGTGAACAGATGTTTGACCAATGCCCAAATAGTGACTAATTTCTGCTGTAGTGCTGCTATGCGGGTCTTCAACTACAACTGCGAGAATGTCAAACTCACTACCTTCATGTATTACTATACATGTTTCCCTCTCTCATATTTTAGGCCCACGTATATCCAAATTATGAGAGGTTTGTTGACAACCAGCACGAAGTCTAAGCATTTCGGGTGGTATTATTGGAAACCGCATAATAAACTAATGTGTTCCAAAATTTTCAAAATAAAAATTTGGAAAACCTGTTGGAAAATTCTCCACTGGAGTTTTTAAGAATAATGTGGTTACAGTAAATGGAGCGAAAGCACATTTTAGTATTAGAGGTCGAAACACTTTGGATGAAAGGTTTCCTGCCAATTGTTTCGTCTGCGAGCCACGCCACCTACGATTTTTCCAATTCCTACGCAATAATTACAAAACCGTAAATATCTTGAAAACCATCAAAGATAGAACCACATGTGCCACGACAAAAGTGGAAGAGAATTTAATTTCGCATTCACCGATATGAAACTCATCATACCATCCCATTTGAAAAAAAAAGTTTTTAACGTTTTTAACTTTTCAAATTTGAAAATTGTTAGTCTATTGATTTAATGTTCTTTTGAAACAGTGATCTTACTGAAACACAAGTACGTTCCTTGCTTGTTTCAAACCCCAAAACCGCTTCTCTCTACCGCGTTTAGTTTCCGAGATATTAACGTTTCTTCTAAAGTACGACAAACGTCAAATTTTGTAAGAATTGCTGAATAACTCCGAAAATAGGCTTCGTAGACATAAACAACGGTTAACAAACTAGACCTAAAAATCGATGCTAAATTCAAAAACGCAATGATATACAGGGTGTTCCATGTAAAATAAGGAAGTTGATGCCTACTTCCGGTATATCCGGAAGTCCGCCATCTTTGAAATTATTTAATAAATGTAGAGCATTTGAAAAAATCGTTTTTTATTTAAAACATTTTCGTCTAATTTAAACGGTATGGCCGCTAGAGAGCACCGCGCGCTTATTGGACCACCCTGTATACAGCAAAAAGCACAGGTATTAATTTTTTTTATTAAAAGTGATTAAAACATCAATGATTATCATGTTTATTAGTTGTTACGAGTTTTTTTTCTTTAATTTGTCATAATAAAGCAAAATAATAGTTTTTAAGTCATTTTGGAAATTCGTGAATTATCACCTTTTTACCTTTAACAGTCACGTACGGCGCAAAATGCCCCCATAAGTGCTACTTTTTCATTATTATTTCGAAAGTGCAATGTCTTGCAAAGTTTTTAAGATCAGTTTGAAGCTCCAGAATCAGGCATAAGTATTTTTAATTTTATTTTGAAGGTTTTGGTCTCCTGACTAAAAACAGAGATTTCAAACGTTGGGCCCAAAATGTATTCAATTATTGTTCGGATGTACAGGTTCTCTTTATTGGATATTAAAATAGGCTTAATACTGAGGATAATTGCAGAAAAAAAAATAAAAGCCAAAAAGCATTCTTGTTTTTGTTTTTGACGATTTCTTGGAATAACTGGAAAATCTCTAAGTTTTCAGAAAAAAATCATAACTCGAAAACTATCAATATTCGGTTTATATATATGGGGATGTTTTGGATAGGTCTCAGTACGGGCTATCTAAAAAAAATTATTATCGTCACCCGATTGGCCACCCTGTATTATGATGGCGAGAGACAATGATTTACCTTGATATGCTGGTGCATATAAGCGAGCCCTTCGAGGCCCTCCGTCGAAGAGGGTCTCGAAATGGGGCTGTACACCTTCTGCTGCATTTCGGCGGTGGCGTCTTTCGCCGGAGGGGGTAGCGGCGCAGGGGGGTCTGCAGCCACAGGCACTTTCACCCTCTCGGGACGTGGAGGGATGTTCGCGCTCACTATGGACCTGGACGATATCGTTGCAGTGCCTTGGATGTCGCTCATGTCTACCGCTGCATTGATGATGGATTGGTTGGATATCTCCAAGGTTCGCTCGATCTCGCCTGACATCAGGTCACCTATAACATGGAGAAACCTATCAAGCACTGTACAGCAACGTTGAGCATGTAAAAATCACAGAAGGATTTGGAATTTATCATGTCATACAGGGTGAGTCAAGCTCAATGCCTCGGACTGACCAAAGGATACTAATTTTCGAAAAATCGACTTTGCAAGTGTATGTAGGTCGAGTTGGGCTACATTTTAAAAATAATAACTTTTATACAGGGTGTCTAATAAAAGCGTGACATATCAAAGTTATGTTTTTTTAAATAGAACACTTTAGACTTTATGTATCACACATGGGACTTTAAGCGAACCGTTTAGGTGCAAATCACAATTTTGGGTATAAGTAGATGTCAGAAAAAAATTGAATATCGCAGCTATTATAAATCTTAGAGGGCTGTGACTTCGCCGTGTTACTAAGCATGAAATGTGCCAGCTCACGTTAGACAGTCGAGTTCGAATTACACTTGTGTAGTGTACTCTCTGTATTTTATTTAAGCTCTATGCCTGATAAAATAGTGTTCTGTGTTCTGTGGAGTATTACTATGAAATAAAGAGGTTAGGTGTGAGTCATGTGGCGTCATACCAGTAATCCAGTATAAAGTCTTTTATTTCTATATCTATGATTATTACAAAGTTAAATACATAACAAATTTGGCGACGAGAAGTGGTCGAGTCCTCGCGTATATGTGCACAGCCAAATAAGTAAAGTCAAGAGTCTACCAGTCCGACCAACCGTCACGTGTCCGTATTCTGTAAGTCTGTTGAATACTCACATTTCACTATGGCCCTTGCAGGGAGCATTGAATCATTTAATCCAAAAGATAATGATATAACATCATACTTGGAAAGATTAGAACAATTGTTTATTTGCAACAATGTAGCCGAAGAGAAAAAAGTGGCTATGCTCCTTACCCTCATAGGAGGGGAGGCGTACTGCATTTTAAAAGACCTGTTGGCACCTGCATTGCCTAGTGAGAAAACATATGCTCAGTTAGGAGCCGAACTGAAGAGGCACTACAGTCCTAAAAGACTTACTATCGCTGAAAGGTATAAATTCTATACAGCATTTCAGAACGAAGAGGATATAAGATCTTTTGTATCCCGTTTAAAAGGTCTAGCAAAATTTTGTGATTTTGGATCCTTTTTGGATGATGCTCTTAGAGACAGATTAGTATGTGGAGTGAAGTCAGATGCCATCAAAAGAAGGTTGTTAACAGAAGATGGATTAAATTTTGAAAGAGCATATACTATTGCAATAGGAATGGAATTGGCTGAGGGCCAGTTGAAATGTATGGGTTCAGAGCAGAGTCAGGTCAATAAGCTATTTCAAAAACCATCAAGACAACAGTCATATGGTCAAGCACAGCAGGCTTCAAGAAAGCAAATGTATGGTCAGTCAGGTCAGTCCTCAAACCAGAGTTTCAAGCATCAAAATAGTCAAGTACCTAATCACCCAATGAAAAAGTGCAAAAGGTGTCTGAAAGTGCATTGGGATGACAGTAAGTGTCCAGCTGTCAACTGGAGGTGTTTTTCATGCAATCAAACAGGGCATACAGCAAGGTCAGTCTTATGCAAAAACAGAGTCCATAATGTGTTAGATGAAGATCAGCAAGATTCAGAAGAGGATACATTGGAGTTGGGGTGGCTGAGTCTAAACTATGTGTCACAAGAGAAAAGTCTACAGGTGAAAGTGATTGTGGAAGGTAAACTGCTTAAAATGGAAGTTGATTCTGGAGCATGTAAGTCAGTAATGCATATAGATGATTACAATGAACTGTTTCCAGATATTGAATTAACCCCTGTTAGTTTTAAGTTGAAAGTAGTCACTGGTCAAAATGTCACAATTATTGGTCAAGCAGATGTTACTGTCCAATATGAAAAGCAAATTTGTAAATTACCTTTGATTATTCTAGATAGTATTGATCGATTTACACCATTATTAGGTCGTAACTGGCTGAATGTTATAAACCCATCATGGCGAAGTGTCTTAGTGGAATCAAAGTCAAGTGATAATCATCAAATCAAGTCAAACGTGTCAAGTAAAGGTCATGAGTCAATTGAACCGGGTATTTGTGAGGAAATTTGTGCTGTCACAAGCACATTTACTCATGCAGTTAGTAAAATTAGGGATCTAATTTTGGAGGTCAAGAGTGAGTTTGCAAATAACTTTCAAAGTAATAGTAAAAATCGTATCAAGAAATTCAAAGCAGAGGTTAAAGTAAAAGAAGATGTCAAACCAATATTTCATCGTGCTTATGAAATGCCATAAGCACGATGAAAGTTGAAGAGGAATTATCAAAAATGGTAGAGTCAGGGATTTTAACTAAAGTAAGCCATAGCAACTGGGCAAGCCCTATTGTAGTAGTGCCCAAAAGGAACTCTAATGATATTAGGATCTGTGTAGATTTTAAAAAATCAGTAAATAAAGTAATTGACAGTGAACATTGTGTACTTCCATTGCCAGATGACATTTTTGCAAGTCTAAGTGGTAGCAAATTTTTCACTGTCTTGGATCTCAAAGGAGCATTCCAGCAACTTGAAATCAGTGATTCTTCTAAAGAACTTTTTACAATAAATACTCATATGGGTCTTTTTCGTTACAATACACTAACATATGGAATTAGCTCTGCCCCAGGAATTTTTCAGTCTGTTATGGAAACTATACTGTCCGGATTGTCAAATGTTAAATGTTACCTAGATGACATTTTGATACATGGTTCTTCCCTATCTGAATGTCACCTTAATGTCAAAGCTGTCATGCAGAGGCTAAAAAATTATAATGTTAAAATCAATGAGAGAAAATGTGTGTTCTATCAAAATTCAATAGAATTTCTTGGACATAAGATTGATGAATTTGGTATTCATCCAACAAACTACAAAATAGAATGTATTGAAAAGGCACCAACACCAGAGAACTTAACACAGCTTAAGTCATATTTAGGTCTTTTAAATTATTATGGAAAATTTATACCAATGCTGTCAAGTAAACTTAAGCCACTATATGACTTATGTAAATCTGGAGTTGAATTCATTTGGACTGATGAATGTGAAAATACATTCCAAATGAGTAAAAAATTAATCACGTCAGAAGGAGTCCTTACCCACTTCAATCCATCTTTACCTATTTATGTTTCATGTGATGCAAGTGGATATGGTGTAGGGGCTGTCTTAAGTCACCATATTAATGGTGAAGAAAAACCGGTATTGTTTGCATCAAGTACTCTTTCAGCAGCAGAAAAGCTTTACTCAAATTTAGAAAGAGAAAGTTTGGCGATTATTTTTGCTTTAAACAAATTTCATAAATATATTTTTGGCAGGAAATTTGTGTTGCTTTCTGATCATCAACCATTGCAATATATATTTGGTAGAAATAAAGGTATTCCAGTGACAGCAGCTTCTAGAATCACACGTTGGGCCATTACTCTATCAGCTTACGATTATGACATACAGTACAAAAAGGGTAAGCTTCTTGCAAATGCTGATGGTTTGTCACGTCTACCCATGTCAAGTGAAACCCAAATACCTAGTTCACTATACTCATTCAACTTAATTGAAAATATTCCACTTCATTCAAATGACATTTCAAAAGCAACGATTAAAGATTTGACCTTAGTGAAGGTTATTGATCACACAAAATCTGGGTGGCCTAGTACAGTTCAGAATGAAAAGTTAAAACCGTTTTTTCTCAGAAGAAATGAGTTGTCTGTGGAAAATAATTGTCTCTTATTAGGAAATAGAGTAATAATACCCGAAGCATTACAAAATGAAGTTTTAGAACTCTTCCATGAACAACACTTAGGGATAGTCCGTACAAAAATGTTAATTCGAGCTTACTGTTGGTGGCCAAATATTAACAATGACATTGAAAAATTTATAAGTCTATGTGAGATTTGTCAAACATTCCAAAATTTTTCAAATAACACTACCTTGTCCTGGCCAGCACCAACAAATAATTTCTTCAGAGTCCACATTGACTTTTTTCATAAAGATGATTATACCTTCCTTATTTTAGTTGATGATAAGTCCAAATGGCTAGATGTAAAATTGATGCAAAATGGGACAAATGCAAAGAATACCATACTTAAATTGAAAGAGACCTTTGCTATTTTTGGATTACCTGTTGAATTAGTCTCAGACAATGGTCCCCCATTTAACTCTCAAGAATTCATTGCATTTTGCCAGGCAAATGGAATAAAACCAATAAAGTCCCCACCCTATCATCCTCAGAGCAACGGTCTTGCTGAGAGAAATGTACAAACTGTAAAAAAAAGCCTAGAAAAGGCCTTATTTTTTGATAGAAAGGGAGGAATAAGCACTTATATTTTAAAAACCCGTCTATACAATTTCTTATTTACACATAGATGTACACCCTCTACAGTTACAGGAATTTCTCCATCAGAAAATATTTTAAAAGTAAAACCAAGGACCCGGTTTGACTTACTAAAACCTTGCTCAAATAAAGAATGGCTTGATTCTAACTCTGACAACTTTCGGAAAACGAAACTTTATACTTTGAACCAACCTGTCTATGTCAAAAATAAACAACTGAAAGTTTGGCAAAAAGCTAGGGTTGTGAAAGTATTAAGTTTCTCTACATATTTAGTACAAGTTAACAATGACATAAGACATGTTCATTCTAGCGATATACGAACATGCCTAGACAGTGTAAGTGTATCAGATGATCATAATGTGCAAGTACCTCTTCCACATAGAGAGTTTAACTCTTCATCAAGTGTACCATCTAATAACTCTCCTTTAGCTGTACCTGATATTAACCTTAGGTCAGATCGTAGTATGAACATGGAAGTACCAGAGATTGAAAATCCAAATACAAAATCATCAAATTCTAACCAACAGTGTCAACAAACAGACACAGTCGAATCTGGATCTGGAACTCCCAAGTTCACTAGTACACGATCAGGTAGAATGGTTAAGCCTCCACGGAGACTAGACTTGTGAACTTGTTAATATTTAAGTAGGAGGAGAAATGTAGTGTACTCTCTGTATTTTATTTAAGCTCTATGCCTGATAAAATAGTGTTCTGTGTTCTGTGGAGTATTACTATGAAATAAAGAGGTTAGGTGTGAGTCATGTGGCGTCATACCAGTAATCCAGTATAAAGTCTTTTATTTCTATATCTATGATTATTACAAAGTTAAATACATAACAACTTGTACTTGGAGAAATCGGTAGATCAATTAAGGAAACTTCAATCAAAGTAACTTGATCTTTTCATACGGGAATGCATAATTTTTTTATACGATCAAATGTGCAATTTGATAGGCTTTCTAATTATATCAGGTTGTGAATATCAATCTATGGTAGTTTTTATTAAATTTCGAGATTTCAATCAAATCAGTGTCTTTCAATTTCCCTACCTATAAACAAACTAACAGGCCATGAAATATAAACAAAATCGTATTCAGATGGAAGAAAACAACTAACTTAGCAAAAAGATCCAGCAGAACTAGAGTAAAAGAACAAGATTATAAAAATTCCCTACAACAAATCAACTCTAACCAGAAACAACGGCGGTAACATGTCTAAGGTTAAAGAGAAGCTGGAGTACGACAGAAATGGAAAATTTTTATAGCCTACTAGCCACTGCAATGTACTAGAGATTAAAAATTTCCAAAATCACTAAACACTTTGAAATGAAAGCAACACTTTCAGCAATCGTTGCCGTCAGTCTATAATATCTTCAGAACGCAATTTCACATTAAATGGTATAAAACAGTAGTCATTTCCGTCAAAGTCAAAAGTAATGATACCTCTCACTGTCGTCCTTTAAATTTTTCAGTATCTATTAGCAAGATCGCAAAAAAAGGAATACTGGCAAATCATATTTTAATTTTCTGCCAGGTAAATTATGTTTAATAATTTGAGCAGATTTTTAATTCATTCTTCATTTTCGGCGATCTTGCTTATGAGTATTGAAAAATTTGCAGAACTCCAGTCAGTGGTATCGGTTACTATTTTTTTAAATCATGAAATGTGAAATTTACAATACCAAGACCAGCAAAGTTTGCCATCTCATTTTTTATGTTCCTGTCGGAGTAAAAATATCCGCTTAAATAGAAGCGATAAAATGGAGAAACTTGTAGTACTTAATGCATTTTACGAGTTCACAACATGTCTGTTAAGACATTGTGACTATAATGATGACACAGGTGGCCCAGGCCCTTTAAAGGTCTATGCGCCCCCCTGGGAGGGGAGGGGGGGCCTCCCACTTAGGGACTACCTGTGTTATTCAGATGTTACTCCAGTATATCCTAGCTTTGAAATCATATATTTTTTGGTCACATTAACTAAAAATATTTTTCACGGTCTTCTTTTAGCCACTTTAGTAATAATTTTTTTCCACCGCAAGTCTCTATGGCGAATAGTTTTCGAAATACAGCACTTTGCATTCTTAACTAACCACCCTGTACATATGACGCTACAGTCGACTAAATAGAAAACAATTGTTGATGGAACAATATCAAAACTAATTGGAAATAAATTATATTTCATCACTAAACCTAGCATTCCATGTTAAACTTGAAATATCCACATTTGTATTTTTTGAGATAAAGTCTAATGTGATACTTTCATACATTTAGATTCTCCAAAATTTAGTGTGTCACGATTGCTCAGATTATTATTAAATAATACAAAAAATAGCACTTCCATATTTCAAGGGCAGTCCCATAGTACCCGGCCTGAACTAAAGATGGCGGTAGTAATTTGGAAAAGATCACTGCGTTAGAAAGAACACAGCCTATAAAGTATATGTTTTAAGTTTGCAAACGCCACGTTGTTTATTTAGCATTTATTTGGCAGCTTTCAATAGTGATTTTTTTTTCAGGGAATTTGTGAAAATCGTTATGTGATACAATACTTTCATTTATATAGTCTCACCCTCAACCAATATAAAAGCTCAACTAGAGCAGTGGCGGCTCCTTATTAAGGTCATTCGGTCAATGACCTCCCCATTATTCAATTAAGAAATCAAGATTCTATCAATCTATCAAATGGTTTCAATTTGTCCTGTTGCAATTTATTTTTTTTTTATTTAAGGCACACTATTTTTATTGTTTGATTGTTATCTTATGCACCATATTCTCAAGATTTAGCACCTTAGGATTATTTGTTGGGAGCAAGATAGTTTTTAGTTTAGAATAAGTAAACAAGGTTTTTTGTCCCCACTATCCTAAACTGGCAGCTTGGTAACGCAGGCGCACTGACCGCTGAATTGCCGTATACCCTTTGTATATCCGCGACAAGATATCAGGTAAAGAACAATAAAAATAACAGCATTATTGTAGTGGCATAATATAAATAGCAACTTTGTTTTGGTTGATCGTTTCGAGATAATTGTTATAGTTTTGAGTGAATGTTAGGTTTTAATAGTGCACAGGTGTTAATGGACTATTTTAAACAATTCCACAAGATCTAAATACTGCGGATTTCTGTAAAAAATAACATCGTGTTTGTGAACACAATAAATAATTAACAACAGGACCTTGGGAACACTCAGATGCCTGTTAGAGCTTTTTCTAACCTATTCGAATTCGTTGGTTGAGTCGGATACTTCTGGGACTACCCTCGTAGTATGTATTTTCCACTTTTTAAATTATATCTCTAAAATTTCAAAAAGTGGTATTAAAGGCGATGAGTTTCCAAATTTGGGGATGAGAATATAATGTATGCTTTAAACTCAATAAATATTTACATTAACCTCTCAAAATTAACATAGAACCCATCTTCACTAAACAGCTTACGTGTACCTACACAAGTCGGTATCCACAGTGTCGCTAATGTTGCTAGTAGAGAAGTTACCAGAAGTATCTGGTAAATAAAGAAGAATGGTTATCCAAAGTATCTCATTTTTGGCATTTTTAAACTCTCGTATTTCATTCCAACGAAAAAAAATCCTGGACGACTGCTAAATTAAGGGAACATTATTGTAACATACAAAGGGTAGTAGGAAAGTTTTGCCGAAGTTTTGGTAAACCTAACGGCCTTTGCTAAATCCCTCTTCAGATTATCCTTACATGAATGTACTTTTCTTTTTCAATTATTTTAACAGTATTTTTAATCGATACAGTTTCACCCAGTTTTATTCCATGGAAAAATTATAAATCATGATTCATTTCGCTGTTTTAATAATCTCTTCTTGTAACAAAAAAACCACAATCAAATAGGGTATCAACCACAGAGTTAACATCTCTAGAGGGAGCCTAATTTGACTATTGGCCAGCCAACATCTATAGCGCTATTGCCACTCTTCTTCGTTCGCTTAAGGACCTTTCAGTTTCTTCAAAATCTGGCAGTTTCCGCAGTTTGAACACATGTTCCTCAAAGTATTTAACTGTGTATTTAACTATACATTCCAATATACTTGCAATGTAACTGATTTACATGAAGATAATTTTTATTGATTTAACGAAATCTCAAAAATGGTAAATTTCATAGCGGAATGTCGCAATAACTTCTAATATATCGTAAATCTGACAACCTACAATCGGCGTCCCTTCAAGCTGTCATGTGGCTGTCATTGTAGTTGTGGTTATTGCGTATATTGAGATTTTTGTTGTTTTAGTGTATATTTGAGTGACTTTGTGACTACTTGTGGTGCGAATTAAATGTTTTATGAACAACATTGTCATAATTGCGTGATGGGACGAAATAAAAAGTGCACAGTTTGCTGCAATAGCGACGAATCGGTGAACACGGTGAACATCATAGGTTAGTATAGGTTTTGTTTTGGTTTTCAGTAGCGTAAAATATGGGGAAACACTTCATGGTAATAATAAATTATCAACTGTTACAATCAAATTATAATAAGAGTAACTCTTTAAGTATAGCTAAATACTAATAATACTTGTACCAGTTTGTAACATCACAGTAATAATTGATTCTATTAATGAACATCCAATTTTAATATAAAGTCGTACGCGACTGGTAATGCCCTCAACCTGTCAAAATTTCCGTTACATGTTGGATGGTCAGCGACCTGTGCATTTTGTTGTTTACATTCCCTCTAGAGATGTTAACTCTGTGGTATCAACTGTATACAAAAGTTTACAAAATACCACTCACCAATTGTCCTAGTAGCCACAATTCCATCAGGAGTACTGTAAGGCATATGTTGGTGAGCTAATTTCTCCTGTGATAAATGTCTTCGTAGAGCCAATTTGGCAGGAGACACTTGAGTGTAGTCAGGCTGTTCGTTTGATCTAGAAGGCGGAACTTGTATTTTGGGTTCTTCTTTGTAGCACTCCATCATACCAGCGAGCCCTGTAAGGAGAAAAACGATTTGTTCAAACTAATGTTAATTTCAGGAAGTGGGCAGTGAAACTCAGATTACGTATAGTTTTCGATTGATCTTCTGTTTATCAAATAACATTAGTGGGATAAACCGATTGCGACATCGTCATCATAGTCACAATGTCTTAACAGACATGTTGTGAACTCGTAACCAGCAACTGTTTCGTCGTATTCGTCGTATCCACCCAGCATGTAGGGGAACGGCCACGGCGCCGCCCACTCGGGGCGAGACCCTGAACAACAAGTTTCTCCATATTATCGCTTCTGTGAATATGTCCGAGGAATGTAAGCATTCTCGTCGACACAATGGAGGATAGTCTCTTTGGATTACCGAGCTCATCCAGTATGGAAACATTGGTTCGATGGGCGGTATAAGGAATTCTCAGCATTCTCCTCCACGTCCACATTTCAAAAGCATCTATGCGAGCTCGATCTGCTTTTCTAACAGTCCAAGTTTCCGAGGCATACAAAAATATGGAGAACACAAGAGACTGAACCAGTGACATTTTGGTAGCTTTAGTGATGTTATGGTCACGCCGTATTTTAGTAAGCTTTGTCATGGCCACCCGTGCCTGTTGAATGCGCCGTCGAATCTCATTCTCACAGCTACCTGAATTGTCGATCAAAGAACCGAGGTACACAAAACTTTGAACTACCTCACAACGGCCTATTGACTTCATTTCTCGATGATTGTCATGCTCTCTATCTACGATAATAACCTCGGTTTTGTTGTAGTTAATACCAAGACCATATGCTGCACTGTGTTGTTCTAAAACGTTCAATAGAGCTACTAGTTCTTCCTGAGAAGCAGCAATAAGGGTTGTATCGTCAGCAAATCTTAAGTTAGATATTTTGCTTCCGCCAATAGTTAACCGCCATTCCAGTTGTCCAATACCTGTCTCATCACAAATTCAGAGTAAATGTTAACTGCGATGTATAACTAAAAAAATGGAATCAAGTTGATTGACTCAGTAGTTCCCAGACGCTACGGCGATACCATTATTATCTTCCCATTGCATGAAGCTATAGTCTGAGATCCTTGCAGCCAAATCATCACCCAACATCCAACATAAAAGCTCTCGTAAATAGTTCCTTGGATATGAATGAGGACAACACAACATATCGCTACCAAAATTTTATCACAATCCATGCAGCGGTTACTGAGATTAGGAGGCTAGAAAAACACCAACACACAGACAGACCGACGGAAATGACTGACGTGGATTTTCGTTATGTAGATATCATGAAACGCCCAAAAAGCGTATTATCTCAAAATTGAAAAATTTCGCAATAACAATAAATTGATACTTTTCTCATCTATCGGTGTGAGAAGTAAAACAAAGATGTTGTTCCACTTCCAATGCCTATTCCTCATACCGTGAGGTGAGCAATCACTGGGTCCGGAAATCATTAATTAATTTGAATGTACCAGACTGTGAAGATGATATGTTTCCCATTCCGTTTCACGCTAGAAACCACAGCCTAGTAAACAACCAGCATAATAACGCAGGTTGGCGGCAATTACACGCGCGTCCTCACTTTTGGATGATTTTTTTGTAGGGATGCTAACGATACTTCGATACTTGTACTTCTGCACTAATATCGAGTATTTTTATCTTAGATACTTTTTGAGCGATTCCAAGCTGGTATCGATACTTTTGTAGGGGTATCGGTATCGAAAATAATTATATAATTATTGAGGAGTGTAATCAATTGCACAAAATTCTCTGTACGAACCAACGCGCCTATTTGGCTAAAAAATATCGAGATGGTACCGGTATCGATATTTTCATTTTCGCATCTCTACCCAAACTTATCAGCCGTAAAATCATCCCAAGGTCAAATTTTGTGGGAACCATTTTGATATAGGAAAACATCAGAGATATTGTGCTGGTTGTTTACTATGCTGTGCTACAACAATTCATCAACTCGAAGTTGGCGTTGCCGTTGGCTTTGACGTTCGTAGCACAAGGCTGCTATTCATAAACTCGCCGTTCGCGCCGTTAACCTAACTTTCCCATCGTGTATGTAAACATGTCCTATTGCGATTTATCATCAGTGTTTTTGGCTTTGTGACAGATCTTTGAATTTTCCTGGTGAAAATGGACATAGTCAGAAACAATAATCAATACAGAAAACTTGAGAAAACCCAGAAACCTTATGACAGCTAGACGTCAACAATAATAACAATATCACATGACCGGTAACCGACGTCTATGATTGGCTTATACGCCGGCTACGACGGTGGCTACGAATGGCGGACGGCAAAAGTTGAAAGATAGTTATGTCGAACGGCGCGCCCAACGACATCGGCAACGGCAGACGTCGAATATGAATGGTCTTAGGCATTTTCATGTATTTATGTTGCAACAGTCAACGGCAACGGCAGCGCCAACGTCGAGTTCATGAATCGGGCTTAAAAGTTTCTGTTCTTTGTTCATTATTTCTGGTACCACACTGTTTGTTACCCGCTCCAACTACGCCAATTTCAACCCCACCCAAAAAAGCTACAAAAATGTCGCCGGTTCAGTCTCTTGTGTTCTCCATATTTTTGTATGCCTCGGAAACTTGGACTGTCAAAAAGGCAGATCGAGCTCGCATAGATACCTTTGAAATGTGGACATGGAGGAGAATGCTGAGAGTTCCTTATACCGCCCATCGAACTAACGTTTCCATACTGGATGAGCTCGGTAATCCAAAGAGACTATCCTCCATTGTGTCGACGAGAATGCTTACATTCTTCGGACATAAGCGATAATATGGATAAACTTGTAGTTCAGGGTCATGCTCCGAGTGGGCGGCGCCGTGGCCGTCCCCCTACACGCTGGGTGGATACGACGAAACAGTTGCTGAATACGAGTATCAAGAGCGCCACTGAACTGACAGTACAGAGCTACAGTTCTCAAAACTATTGATAATATTCGTCTCGGCAATACTCTAGCTCCGATTTAATGCATTTTACGAGTTCAGAACATGTCTGTTAAGGGTCTAGGGTATAGCGCGCGAAATTGAGAATCCAAGAAAAGACGTATTCCTGTGTTAGCGAGGAGGCGTGGCCGCCTGTTTCCTTTCTCCAGTGTGTGTCTCTAAGATGAGGGGAGATAAGTCCAAAAATCCAAAGATAAGGTCAAAAGGTCTAAAGGTCACCATAAAAATGAATTTCGCATTTCCAAGCTCCTGACGTTACCTTTAAACTTACAGTAATGACTCAAAGAGCAGAGAGACTTGCGCTTGTGCAACTATTTAGCCTTTTTTTGATATCGTGTTTGGTTGTTAAATTACAGGCATTTATAGAATGTATGATTTTGCATTGCGAGTTTTTTTGCACACTAAAAAGCATTTTTGAGAAAATCGAAAATAGTTGTCATTGATTAAGGTCTTAACTATCGCCTTCTGAAATATCATATATGTAGTCTGAAAATAAGAGTGAGTTATGCGAGAAATTGTGAGTCCGTGTTTTACATGGCAAATACGTATGTATAAATGTGTGTATCCAGGCCCCTTAAGACATTGTGACTATGATGATGAATCGATCACAGCCCTTTAGGCTTCATCTTGTGATTTTTGAGGAGAAAATTGTTGGCGAGAATCTTGGAGGACGAAAAATTTGGCACGGAATTTTAATTGGGTACTCCATGTAGCGATAGCGTGGCGAAAGCGCTGGGTTTTAGGGAAACTATTAGATATACAAGGATACTGTTATTACACAAAAAAAATTTTATGCCATTAATATTCTAACTCGTTTGCACTATACATGTTTTAGACGTTCCTAATATAATAAGATTTGTCTTTAGCTGAGAAATTCTTCGTTAGCGCGCAAACAGTGGGGCTTTTTAGTGAGCGTGCAAGGGCGTGCGAAGGCGTGCAGGTACCGCATGCAGGCTCACCTGCTCAACTGAGTTTTCGACCGCTTACCAGCGTCGGAAGCCCGCTTGAACGCCTTTATAGTAACAGAAATTTAGTTTGCTACCTGGTTTCGTCCGTGCCGGTCGAAGATGAGTATCGATAAAGAATTACTTATAGCTTCAGTGTTTGCGAAAACCCCTATTTAGGATAAAAGACACAAGCTGCACTATAACCGCACTGCGATAGAAAAATGTTGGAAGGAATGAGCATTTAATGATGTTATAATTATCTTATACCTGGCGGGCCAGCCCGAAGGATCTGTCCGACACGGGAATTCCCACCGAACCCAGGTCGTTCCTCATGCGTCGCCAAGTGCAGGAGCCTCGTTATGTAGCGCGTCCAATGTCAATGTTGTTCCCAATGCCCACAAAGCATATTATCTCAAAATCGATAATTTTCGCGATTCCATGTACCCGACCAATGATATTACGAGACCCAAATATATAACGTTAGGCAATTGTATTTACTACATACTATCACTTAGTATCAGAGATATATTCAAATGAGCATAACACATTTATACACAACCACAACACTAGATGTAGGCTAGGTACCACAATAATTCCCAAACCAAACAAATCAGTCATGCGGCGGTCATATCTCAATTTAGCGCCAAAATGATACAACACTTCTCCCTTTTGATACCAAAAACTTGTTTACAAAGCGCCTTAATAAGACGCGCACAAGAATTCGTTGAACATGTACAGTATCAGTCACATATTCATCTGATTGACAAATTTCAACTAAATGGTTCTAATGTATATGATGTGAGTCTACATATGTATGTACTAATAGTTCATTTGACAACTTGCCACCACGGATTTATCCCAAACCGCTGATTAAACGAAAAAACGCCAAGACACGTCAAAATATTTGTCCAGAGAGACAACTTTTTAACCAAAAACTATTTCACCCCCTATTGTACCCTCTAGCCCCTCAGGGGAATCATTTCCAGTGTTTTTGCAACTGTCCCCCATTGTTTTGTCAATAATGGGCAACATTTTGAACCCTTATTGCACGTTTCCTATACCGTGTCCAGATGCGACTGGCCAATCTTTGTACTCTTTTTCTTGTCTGCGTTTACTGTACCATGCACTGGTGTGTTTGACTACGTGCGGAACCGGCGCCGACCTGCTTCTACCTGCCGAGGGGACTCGGCGTTGGCCAAAACACTCCAACGCTCCTATAAGCCGCTACTGTGAATGCCTACTTAGTCTCTCTTTCCCTCAGATCTACAGAAAACTACGCTGAGGTCAGCTGAAGTGAGCTACCAATACGCAAGCAGTTAGGTATAGTAAAGCCCAGAGATATACCATTTGTTTACAAAGTGAGGATCTCCGCAAAAAGTGCCGACAGAGAAAGGGAACGGGGTCGGACTGGGCGTTCGAATTCGTTGGAGTGGGCAACAACGAAAATGTTCATTCCATCCAATAAAGTGCTCATACATCAGTTGGTTGAACAAGATGTTTGAAACTTTATTATCTGTTGATAAATATATGGTAGAGACATTTCAATATAACCGTATAAACCATATGGTAAATTATTCCTTTCTAGACTCAATTTTAACGTTCGATTCGTTGTTTTAGTTGTGCCCAAATTAATTCTATAGGACTGAAAATGCAAAAATAGGGAGGCAACCTGAAGACATCATGACCATACTTTTTAGCTATGCTTTCTATGACATATTGTTTCTCAAACTGTGCAGTGTGGAGGACCAAACATTCACTTTTTTTTTGTAAGTTTCTTCAAAGTACAAATCCTGTTTTATGAGAAAATCTTGTATTTCCGCCTTCGATAACGTTGAATTCGGAATTTTGTACCTTTGTCTGGAGTGATAGCTTGCGTTGTCCATTACGATGACGCCAAATAGCTTTAAATTGGAAATAAGGCTATACTCAAACCATTGCTCAAATATTCCCGAGTCCATGTTTTTGTGGTAGTCTATATTGCAGTCTTCAATTTTCTTTCCACATAATTTTGAGTGCGTTTTCGACCTAGCCGTCAGATGATCCGCAGTGTAAGATAACTATACGGGATCCTTTATTTGGTGGAACGCCTTTTAGCTAACACTTCTTTGTACCGTCGGTCCATCCCTTTTTAGCGGTATTATGGGTATCATACCAGGTCTCGTCAAGGTAGTACACTGACCTCCCCTCGTTCCGGTATTGCTCTATCTTATGCAAGTAATCGTGCCGCCATCCCACAATCCTTGCACTTTCCATTATAGCCATTCGTTTGTTCACAGTTCTGTGCCTAAACCCAATCTTCCTAATCCATCGCTGCAACGTACTCCTTGGATACTGTTACCCCATTCTAGCCAATTGTCTTTGAACGGATTCGATTGTGGGTAGTTCATTAATTTTGTACTTTTCGTACACAATATTCCTCAATAATTTTGTGATCGTGGGATTTAGTTCTTTTGAAACAGCAGCATCAAACCTACGCTTCCTCTTTTGTGGCCCCTTTCTCAAAATTTCACATACTGTTGGATATGGAACGTGTGTTAGAAGTGACGTCTTTTTGATCATACTCCCGTTATTTTCATTCTCTGGATCGTTCGTTGGTTCATTATCATTTAGTACTATTTGTTTTGCATCTGCGCTAAGATGTGACTTGTGAGGTTTTAATTGGTCTACCTCCACCTCCCTTTGTTCAAATTCATTATCAGTGTCCGTACTATAGTCACTACTTTCACCACCGTAATGACAAACCGCCGACGTAGCTTCACTGCTGCAGGGTAATTCACATCGCTGTGAAATCCCATTATCTTCCCAAGGCCGAAACATACTCTAGCTGTCACACTTCAGAAGAAAACGTCCGATTGAGACAGAAAAGTGACGCACAAAAGTAAAAGCAGATTGGCGTTGCTATCAATAGCGGTAGCAATACCTGCCCAAACAATTTGACTAAGTCCGGTCCTCTTCATCGATCGAGTCGCTAATAATCCTGGAATGTGTCGGTCTTATCATAGTTCAGTCAAAATATACATCGTGAACGTCATCCGACAGATTTACGTTCAAATACAACTTACTGTTTCATTTTCACCATTCTAAAAGGTTGTGTTTTCTTAGAAAATTAGTTAAAAGCACATTCCATGAATTGGTTACGAGTACGAAAGTAAAATAATGGTAACCATTGAATATTATCAAAACTGTATCTATTCCAAATGATGAACTGTACTAAGAGATGGTATGCAGTTTTTATATAGCGCAAAACGTACACAAATGGTATATCTCTGGGCTCTACTTTAATAAATTTCATCTAAGAGCGTTGTAGAGACCACTGGGCACGGGCGTACTCACCTTCTTGATGGGGGTAGTGGTTCCTGTCTTCATTTGTCCTGACTACCGTCTCGCATCTTTGCGAGTACTTAGTCGAGGGTGGTGCCTGGTACTTGCGTTTGTCCTCCTGCTTCGGGGGGATGAAACTGTTGTGATAATTGTAGGTGTGAGATCCGTAGGAGGTGCTATGCTGGGGAACGACTGGAACACTCGGCGGTTGGCAGTACTGTAGAAGAGGGGGTTGAGCTTGCTTGGTGCGATTTTGTTGATCCTCGTTGAGTACCGAGGTGATGATGCTCTTCAAGCGATCCTCGAAGTTGGCTATACGCGGAGGTTCTTGGGCTTTTGGAATAGAAGGGGCAGTGGATGGTACGTTATCGGGTATTGGATAGTTGTGGTGGGTCTTTTGTCTTTTGGTCATGGGAAGAGGCGCTGGCATGCTATTGCGGATTATGCCCTTTTGGTTGTTCAGCGTTGTTTTGTTGATCAGTGATGTCACCTGCAAACATTATGAGGTGATGTAATGTCAGTTACTTTTTAGGAGGGGTATTAAGGCAAATTTAGTGTAATGCTAGATTCAAAGTCCAACTAAGTTAGAACCCTCAAGCTTATATACTGTGTAAGGCTTTCGCGGCCATCGTCCAACGAATTTGTGGTTCTTGGGTTTTTAGGCCGGCGTCGTTTAGCGTTAAAGCTTGACGTTTCGCCACCACGAGTGGATGGCATCTTCAGAAGCTATTTCACTTCGGCGACTTCCAAAATACTGACGGCTGGTAGATCTGCACCTATATTTATACCTGCTAATGGTGACGTGGCCCAACCAGGTAGCGTTGGTAGCCCCACCCCTTCGCGATATGGTAGTGTGTTCAAGTCCTTTAGGATGGGTATCCATGTCCGGTTGACTTTCTGTGTTTCTTCTTTCCTATTAAAATTATTATGATGTTTTTGTATTTCGGTGGCTTCTCTTTGAAGTCTGGCATGGTATGAAGACGTTGCGGCAAGAACCTGAGTTTCTTCAAACTTGATCCTGTGACTTCCCTCCTTAATCGCATGTTCGGCTACCGCTGATTTGTTCGTATGGCCTAGTCGACAGCTAGCCTTATGTTCTGCAATTCTTGTGTTTATAGATCGCTTCGTTGTTAAGATACAGGAATATTTGAGAACGGTGAAAGATAAAAGAGACTCACTCACAACACCGGGGGTATATCGTATACCATGCACACGTGGGAGTGTACACATAGGAACAACGAAGCGATCTATAAACACAAGAATTGCAGAACATAAGGCTAGCTGTCGACTAGGCCATACGGACAAATCAGCGGTAGCCGAACATGCGATTAAGGAGGGAAGTCACAGGATCAAGTTTGAAGAAACTCAGGTTCTTGCCGCAACGTCTTCATAGCAAGCCAGACTTCAAAGAGAAGCCATCGAAATACAAAAACATCATAATAATTTCAATAGGAAAGAAGAAACACAGAAAGTCAACCGGACACGGATACCCATCCTAAAGGACCTGAAGACACTACCATATCGCGAAGAGGCGGGGCTACCAATGCTACCTGGTTGGCCCACGTCACCATTAGCAGGTATAAATACAGGTGCAGATCTGCCAGCCGTCAGTATTTTGGAAGTCTCCGAAGTGAAATAGCTTCTGAAGAAGCCATCCACTCGTGGTGGCGAAACGTCAAGCTTTAACGCTAAACGACGCCGGCCTAAAAACCCAAGAACCACAAATTCACCTCAAGCTTATAATTACTAGGATTCACACAAGGTAATATCAAAATAAGTTACAATAGGGCGCCAAACTCCAAGGAATTAATGAGAATGCTTACTTACTGAAGGGAAAAGGTCAAGAAAACTGTTAAGCAGCATGTCAAGTTATGTTAGTTGTTTTATTCTACCTAAACAGGGTTTTGTTTATATTTCATGGCCTGCTACGTTGCTTATAGGTAGGAAAATTGAAAATCGCTATTTGTTTGAAAATTTAAAATTAAATGAAAACTACCAGAGATTGATATTCACAACCTCATATCATTAGACAGGTTATCAAATTCTACGTATAAAAAAATAGGCATTCTCATTTGAAAAAATCAAGTTATCGCTGATGGAAGTTTCCTTAATCAATCGACCGATTTCTCCAAGCATAAACGTAATTTAAATTTGACAGTCTCATCAAAGCTGACGCATTTTATGCTTAGTAATACGGCAAAGTCACAGCCTTCCATATTTTATAATATCTGCGATATTCAATTTTTTCCTGATATCTACTTATACCGAAAATGTTGCTTTACACCTAAATGGTTCGCTTTAGGTCCCATGTATGATACATAAAGTCATACTAGACCACCAAGGAATCTGAATATGCAATAACATACGGGGTGTTCCATTTAAAAAAACATAACTTTCATAAATTTCGTGTTTTTGGGACACCCTGTATAACATGAAAATATTTTTAAAATGTAGCCTTTATGGGTCTTTATCAATCCGAAATTATTATTTTCTTTTTTATCAAATACTTTAGCTATAATGCTCCGTGTCGAATAACGTGAAGAACCCTGTATGATTTCTGAATCTGATCTTGTAGATGTTTATCTTCTACCACACACTTTACTGGCCTATGATTAAAATCAAATACATTTCTGTTCAACATTATCGCATCATACAGGGTAAATTGAAATGTTGTTTCATTACCCTTATTTTAAAACACCCAGTAGAATGATTCTGTCAACAAATAATGTTCAATAAGCATCCTTTGATAAGAAGCTTACCTTATCTATTTTTTGTTTTGTGTTTTGTGTCAATCCATGGTGAGGTTGAATTTTTAAACGTTCATCAGCATGGTAGGTTTTACTTCTATGCCTAATTCTAGTCTGACTTTTCCAGTAGGTCTTAGAAAAACGTATTACTTTTAATAAGCGATTGAATTTCAAAAGATTTTTCTCTAGTATTCTATATTCTACAAGGTGCTTTGAAATTAGGATAGTGATACAACATTTTGACACATCCTGTATATTAAGTCAAACAACAAGATCCATCAAAGTTCGAGATATGCGAGTGAGAACCATTGAACGTGAATAGCAAACGGGTCAGAAGTACTGACTCACCAGGAGGTCTGGTAATTTCGACAAAAAGGGCCAAAGGTGTCCTACTTGCTTGGCTTTGCCTATTATTACTACTGCTAATACTTGAGTACTGGTTTATACAGGGTGAGTTTTTAGTACCGGCTCGGTTAATAATTCACTACTGTAGAAGATAACGAAAAAAGTTGTATAAAAAAGTTGTAGCCACGGATATGCTCCTTGCTCAGAAAATATTTAGATTTATACAGGGTGATCCATAACTACGTGGTGATGCAAACATGCATTTTTTTAAATGAGACACCCTATATATTATTCCATATTCAAACTCTACTAATGATTTCCGTTCTTCCGAAATAGGGTATTGCTACATTATACAGGGTATTTCAAAAGTTATGACCATTTTTATATCCAAATTGCGGTCAAATGAACGTACTGTATATCAAAAAGTAAGGAATCATTTTTTTTTACACGAAAAGATTAAAAATATCCTCTAGTCTTAAAACCTGCTATAAAAAAAGCCCGTGACGCGTATTCGTATACAGGGTGATGTAGAATGCAAAATCTAGATTTTCTCTCTTTTTTTAAAATGTAACCCCACCAAAGAATTGCTTTTAATATGCTCTTTCATCTTTGTATAACACCTGTGATGGCTGTAATCATTAGTTTCTGAGATATTTCGATTTTTCTACAAATTTTAAATATACCTATTTTTTGTATACTAAAATTTATTTATTTTGAGAAAATATTATCAAATTTTATTTTTGCTTAACAAACAACTAAAATATAAGGCCATAATAGTACTTGATCAAGTCAAAACACTGAATTAACGAGATAATATAGGTCAAGTGTGCTGAGAAAACAATTTTATAGACGTCATGCATAATTATCAAGCAGATGTATCAGGTAGGCTATGAAATATTAAACGGCACAGTCCAAATAAAACGAATCTTCAATCTTTCAAACGCATTAGTTTTAGAGTGCCTCCGTTCTGGATATTGCTGTTCATAGTTGATATATTCTAAAGGCAAGTAGACAATTTCTCAAAGATTTTCCTAAATACCCTCAATGGAAAAATTAATTTTTGAAGCTGGTTTTTCACATAGTACGGAATTATTGAGCAGGTGTTGGAAACTGTCAATTTTTCAAAGCCTACCTGATAAATTTGCTTGATAATTATGCATCACGCCTACAAAATTGTTTCCTCAGCACTTGACTTTATTATCTCAATGGTTTAGGGTTTTGACTTCATCAAATAGTATCATGACCTTACAATTTAGTTGTTCGTTGAATAAAAAACAAATTAGATAGTACTTTTTCAAAATAAATGAATTTTAGTACACAAATAGAAGCTATATTTTAAATTTTTATCGAATTTATCACAAATCGAAATATCTCGGAAACTGATGGACGTAGGTACAACAAGTGCTATACAAATATGAAAGAACATATTAAAAGCAATTCTTTGGGATAATAGAATATTGGGGGTTACATTTAAAAAAAAAGAGAAATTTTGGATTTTGCGTTCTACATCACCCTGTATACGAATATGCGTCACGGGCCTTTTTTATATCCGATTTTAAAACTAGAGGATATTTTTAATCTTTGCATGTAAAAAAATAATTTTTGATTCATTACTTTTTGATATACGTTCATTTGACTGCGATTTGGATATAAAAATGGTCATAACTTTTGACATACCCTGTATAATGTAATAATAGCCTACATTGGAAGAACGGAAATCATTAGTAGAATTTGAATATGGAATAATATATAGAGTGTCTCATTTAAAAAAATGCATGTTTGCATCACCACGTAGTTATGGACCACCCTGAGTAAATAAAAATATTTTCTGAGCAAGGATCATATCCGTGGCTACAACTTTTATATACAACTTTTTTTGCTATCTTCTACAGTAGTGGTGTTATCGACCGAGCCGGTACTAAAAACTCACCCTGTATAAAATATAAATCACTACTACGACTTGCACACAATGCTCCTTCCCACCAAACTTCTTTCTCACAATCTGAATAAACATTTACAGTATAAGAAACATTTATTAACATAAAACGTATCTTGTATTTAATTTTCACCGTCAATAAAATCCTCCACAACATTTTCTCTATCTGTACTATTTGCTTTGTTGTTTGTTACTGTGTTATACTTTATACTTACATACAATACTTCTTCCAATCAAACTGCATTCACCCAATCTCAATAAACGTTTACAATATGATAAGGAACATTTATTAACAAAATTACCACCAAACGACGCAAAACTGCAAATTTTAAACACATGAAAAATCTCTTCTATTCAATTTTCAACGTCAATAAAATCTTCAAAACTTCAAATTTTAAATACATGAAAAATCTCTTCTATTCAATTTTCAACGTGAATAAAATCTTCAAAGCTTCAAATTTTAAATACATAACAAATCTCTTCTATTCAATTTTCAACGTGAATAAAGTCTTCAAAACTTCAAATTTTAAATACATCAAAAATCTCTTCTATTCAATTTTCAACGTCAATAAATTCGTCCGAAACATCACTTGTTCTCTCAGTAATTACCTTGTTGTTGGTTACTGCAGCAGATTGCATCTTACTAGCCTCTATCTTCCTGCCTGTTTCCAAGATTTTCTGCGCCAAAATTTCGGGATTTTGTTCTTCAATTTTCGCGATATCTGGAACATCTGGCCAATCCTGAGAGCGAGCTCGATAGTCCCTGAACTTCCTAGACACCTTGGCAGACTGCTGCTGTTGCCTGGCCGCTAGCACTTGAGCTTGCTTCCTTTCTTCATTCGACTTCTGCAAGCTGCATATATCGTTCTCGAGCTTGGAAACCTCATTCTGGAGCTTCTTGCGATGAGACAAAGTAGAAGATATTTCTCTGAGGATGTATTCCTGGGCGACACCTGGAGTCAGCTCATTGGGCTGCACTCCAACATACTTCTCACAGACCTCCATCTGTCTTTGGAGGACAAGATTGTCCTTCTCTGCTTCCAAGCTCGCTACTTGCCCTTGTAGCTTACTAGCTTTGGCTTGTAGCTCCTTGTGTCTACAGACTATTTCCTTAGCTTTGGCTAGCAGATCTACTGGAGAAGTAGCGTTAATACCAAGCTCGCTCATCCTTGCTTTGAGTAGAGCAACACTATCATCGATCAATACTTTGATCTGTTTCTCCAGTTGAGCTGCTCGGCTTTTCAGCTTCTTATTCTTCTCTTTCTCCTCTTCGATCTGACTGTCCACTAAGGTTTTGTACATTGGATTCTTCATCTGGTGAAGCATCTGCATGTAGTGACCTTTGAACATATCCAACAGCACCTGCAGACCGTAAGGGGTCTCTGCAGGTTCCTCTGGGATCTCGAGTTCATTGTGCACAATGATCTCAGAGCTTAGAGCAGTTAACTGCTGATCTACCGTACCAGGAGCAGGAGGTAGCTTCTTGCCTGTGGCTTGAGGCAGAGTACTGAGCAAGGTTTCATTGTGGAGAAGGTCCAAACCGTTGATTTTGATTTGCTTCTTGGACTTGGCTTTCTTCATCCTGCCACGTCTTGGCTTTACAGGAGGCTTCTTATCAGCGTGTTTCTGAGGTGCTGACGGATTGCTGTTTGTGCTTCTATTCATTACACGCCTCAGTTTCTTTGGCTGACGTTTGGCCTGCAATTGAAAAAAAGTGTTTGGTCATGCAGGTGACATAGGCAATTTTGGTCGGAAAAACCTTGTTTGTAGGTAAATATATTGAAAATTATGAAAATACTAGGATATATCTGTATCAGAGCTGTCAAGAAAAAGTATCTTAGTTATACGAGGGTTGCTCTATATCTCCGTCAATCCACCAGTACGCAGACAGCTGTTTCACGCTTATTAGCGATCATCAGTACTCCATAGGTAGATTGACGGAAATAGAGAGCATCAATTTTTCCATGTTTACTACACATGTGAAACATGTGAGAGCAGACAGAAAGAATTCTGCCGGTGCGCCATCTGGTACCTGAAGGTAACGGCAACCAAAGAAAGCCGCTGCTAAAACAGCAGCATATTTCTTGGTGGAATGCAACGGCGCGTCCTCTTTGAGCCACCAGAAAAGCGCGGGTTCTATATGTCGCTGCATATTAAAGCCGATATACGAGGGTTGCTCTATATCTCCGTCAATCCACCAGTACGCAGACAGCTGTTTCACGCTTATTAGCGATCATCAGTACTCCATAGGTCGATTGAGGGAAATAGAGAGCATCAATTTTTCCATGTTTACTAAACATGTGAGAGCAGACAGAAAGAATTCTGCCGGTGCGCCATCCGGTACCTGAAGGTAACGGCAACCAAAGAAAGCCGCTGCTAAAATAGCAGCATACTTCTTGGTGGAATGCAACGGCGCGTCCTCTTTGAACCACCAGAAAAGCGCGGGTTCTATATGTCGCTGCATATTAAAGCCGATATACGAGGGTTGCTCTATATCTCCGTCAATCCACCAGTACGCAGACAGCTGTTTCACGCTTATTAGCGATCATCAGTACGCCATAGGTCGATTGACGGAAATAGAGAGCATCAATTTTTCCATGTTTACTACACATGTGAAACATGTGAGAGCAGACAGAAAGAATTCTGCCGGTGCGCCATCTGGTACCTGAAGGTAACGGCAACCAAAGAAAGCCGCTGCTAAAGCAGCAGCATATTTCTTGGTGGAATGCAACGGCGCGTCCTCTTTGAGCCACCAGAAAAGCGCGGGTTCTATATGTCGCTGCATATTAAAGCCGATATACGAGGGTTGCTCTATATCTCCGTCAATCCACCAGTACGCAGACAGCTGTTTCACGCTTATTAGCGATCATCAGTACGCCATAGGTCGATTGACGGAAATAGAGAGCATCAATTTTTCCATGTTTACGAAACATGTGAAACATGTGAGAGCAGACAGAAAGAATTCTGCCGGTGCGCCATCTGGTACCCGAAGGTAACGGCAACCAAAGAAAGCCGCTGCTAAAACAGCAGCATACTTCTTGGTGGAATGCAACGGCGCGTCCTCTTTGAACCACCAGAAAAGCGCGGGTTCTATATGTCGCTGCATATTAAAGCCATACGAGGGTTGCTCTATATCTCCGTCAATCCACCAGTACGCAGACAGCTGTTTCACGCTTATTAGCGATCATCAGTACTCCATAGGTCGATTGAGGGAAATAGAGAGCATCAATTTTTCCATGTTTACTAAACATGTGAGAGCAGACAGAAAGAATTCTGCCGGTGCGCCATCCGGTACCTGAAGGTAACGGCAACCAAAGAAAGCCGCTGCTAAAATAGCAGCATACTTCTTGGTGGAATGCAACGGCGCGTCCTCTTTGAACCACCAGAAAAGCGCGGGTTCTATATGCCGCTGCATATTAAAGCCGATATACGAGGGTTGCTCTATATCTCCGTCAATCCACCAGTACGCAGACAGCTGTTTCACGCTTATTAGCGATCATCAGTACGCCATAGGTCGATTGACGGAAATAGAGAGCATCAATTTTTCCATGTTTACTAAACATGTGAAACATGTGAGAGCAGACAGAAAGAATTCTGCCGGTGCGCCATCTGGTAGGGCTTTAATATGCAGCAGCATATAGAACCCGCGCTTTTCTGGTGGCTCAAAGAGGACGCGCCGTGGCGTTCCACCAAGAAGTATGCTGCTGTTTTAGCAGCGGCTTTCTTTAGTTGCCGTTATCTTCGGGTACCAGATGGCGCACCGGCAGAATTCTTTCTGTCTGCTCTCGTATCTTAGTTACTTTAGAGTATCTTAGTTACTTTAAAGTATCTAAGTTACTGTATCTTAGTTCCTTTATGATTTTCGACAATAGTAACTAGTATCTTACTTTATGAAAAAAACTGTATCTTGTAATAAAAAAATGTCTTAGGTACTGAAAAGTATGTATGTATTAAGAAAATCAGAAGTTTATGAGAAGTCTATGAAGCGATGGGATACGTTATTTATTGAGTAGAATGGAGAGTATTTGTAGGATAGTTGTAGAACATTAGTACATCTTTAAATAAATATTCCATTGTTATAAGCACCAGTCTTTTTATTTTCAGATGAATCCTCGTATTATATGAATAATTATTTAGAAAAATGTTTTTTTATATTTTAATTACACGGCATATCTGGAGACCCTTATAGATGAATGTTTTTTTTCCTACCAATTCAAATGGCACAGCGACTTCCATGAGGTCTATTTGACGTTTGATGTTGATGTATGAATGAATGAATGAATAAGGACCAGAGGCTATCCAGCACGGAATGTGGCTGGTACATAGGCCACACGATGGGCCCTTTTGCGCCTCTATCCGCGCTAGTTCCTAGGACCTGCCCTTTTGGCGAAGGCAAGTACATTCTTAGGTCCTATCCGTTTTATCTCTATTGGTTCCAAGGTTCTTGAGCCCAGCATAGTCTGCCTGTGATAACCCAGGGTTTCACAGCGACACAAGATGTGTGCCGAGGATTCTTCCTCTTCACCACACCACTTGCACGTTGGGTCGTTGACCACCCTCATCACGAACAAGTGACGCCTGAAGGTGTTGTGACCCGTTAATAGGCCTACTAGCAATCTCAAGTTACTCCTATCCAGAGAGAGACAAAATCGTCCTATTCTCTCTGCAGGCCCTGCTAATAATTTCCGAGCTTGACGGAGATGACCAGAGATGTTGTTTCATCTCAGAGAGTGTTGATTCTGGATCCATTCTCCAGTTGTTTTCCTAATCAAGTTTGCAGATAGTCCTAAGGCTGGTTCCGGGTCCATCACAAAACTGTTGCCGGATTCCATCCTAGCCAGATGATCCGCCATGTCGTTACCCTTTACCCCAGCGTGCCCAGGTACCCATATCAGTGATACCTTGTGTTTAGCTGAGATGTCGTCAAGAGCCCTCCTGCACTCCAGGACCAGTCCCGACGTTATTTTCCAAGCACTAATGTTGATGTATTGTCAGAGTGCTAGTTCAGAAACACCATGTATAGGAAATATGATTGCGCAACTATTCAATATGTACTAATAATTATAGGAGGCAGTAAGCCTGTGTGGGGGATTTGACAAGACAGACAAAATACAATATCATTTGAAAACTTCCCACTCCGAACTTCTCGAAAATCGCCAAGACAAGTCAAAAGACTTGTCAGGGGGGACAATTTTTTAACCAAAAAATACCAGAGATTGATATTCACAACCTTATATCATTAAAAAGGCTACGATTAACCGTTTCCATTTGAAAAAATCAAGTTATCCCTGATCGAAGTTTCCTTAATTAATCGACCGATTTCTCCAAGCATAAACGTAATTTAAATTTGACAGTCTCATCAAAGCTGACGCATTTTATGCTTAGTAATACGGCAAAGTCACAGCCTTCCAAATTTTATAATCTCTGCGATATTCAATTTTTTCCTGATATCTACTTATACCGAAAATGGTGATTTACACCTAAACGGTTCGCTATAAGTCCCATGTATGATACATAAAGTCACAATAGAATTCACCAGGGAATCTGAATATGCAATAATATACGGGGTGTTCCATTTAAAAAAACATAACTTTGATACATTTCGTGTTTTTGGGACACCCTGTATAACATGAAAATATTTTTAAAATGTAGCCTTTATGGGTCTCTATCCATCCGAAATTATTATTTCCTTTTTTATCAAATACACCCCGAACTCCTCGAAAATCGCCAAAACAAGCCGAAAGATTTGTCAGGGGGGACAATTTTTTAACCAAAAACTACCAGAGATTGATATTCACAACCTTATATCATTAGAGAGGCGATCAAATTCTACGATTAACCGTTTAAAAAATTAGGCATTCCCATTTAAAAAAATCAAGTTATCGCTGATCGAAGTTTCCTTAATTAATCGACAGATTTCTCCAAGCATAAACGTAATTTAAATTTGACAGTATCATCAAAGCTGACGCATTTTATGCTTAGTAAAGCTAAATTCAGATGCATACGACATCCGACGATACGACGCGACGGTACGAAACTGTTCCTATTGGTTGAAATATTCAAAATGATGTCAAATTAAAATATCTGAATCTGAATTTAGCTTAATACGGCAAAGTCACAGCCTTCCAAATTTTATAATCTCTGCGAGATTCAATTTTTTCCTAATATCTACTTATACCGAAAATGGTGATTTACACCTAAACGGTTCGCTTTAAGTCCCATGTATGATACACAAAGTCACACTAGAATTCTCCAGAGAATCTGAATATGCAATAATATACCGGGTGTTCCATTTAAAAAACATAGCTTTGATACATTTCGTGTTTTTGGGACACCCTGTGTAACATGAAAATATTTTTTAAATGTAGCCTTTATAGGTCTCTATCCATCCGAAATTATTATTTTCTTTTTTATCAAATACTTTAGCCATAATGCTCCGTGTCGAATAACGTGAATAACCCTGTATACATATTTATACTTATACATAAACATATATACTAAAAATGACTAGATTAGAATATGTATGCAAAATAAAACACAAAACCAATAATAAATGGACGGAGCCTGTAGAACTCTACAGGGTAATACTATTTAATTATTAAAAAAAGGGAGTGTCTGGGACAAATATTTATATCAGTCAAGTGATATATGAAACGCATTGTAGATCAGTATACATATATACATGAAACATAAGATTTTACCTCAAGAAAGCTGCGTCTATACATAATGGGAACTACTGAAACACAAAACACAAAGCACCTATGGATGCTGAGTAGACTACGACCAAGAAAATGACAAGCTTGGTAATAGTGATGGGTCGATGGGTTGATTCAGATCAAAATATTCGTTTAATTCGAATATCGATATATTTATGTTCAGCATCCATTTGCTCATATGTGTCAAGTATAATATACAGGGTGTTTGGGAGAGTGTGAGCCAAACTTCTTGGGCATATAGATAAGATATTTTATTAATAGACCTGTGCCCTAAACATATGTACCTAATTTTTTTACATCATTGCTTCTGTAATATTTTCAAAAATTTACAAAAAAGCAAAATTGCACTTTTGTATTTTTTTAAATGTATCTTGTTATTTTGAGTCTTTTATCTGTACAGTATCATTTTTAAGTGAAATAATAATTAATCACAAATACTCTACCAAACTAATTAGTTGTAAGGTGACATTGCTATCAAATGGATTTAAAAAAATTAGTGAGGTTAATTTCAACTTGATGTGAAAAAAATAAATAAATGCGACGAAGTTGCTCAAGTATTTTTAAAAACTTCTCTACTTATTACTGTTTACAACAATATGCGACATGTCTCACCAAGCTCAGGTATCTTGTCAACATTAACGACATTAGGGATAAATGCAGTCAAGACAAAAATATATTTGTTTTTTTTTGTAATTAAAAAGTTATAAACTGTTCAAAGTGACTATGGTGGTGCGGAATCACATCTCTTCTTTCATTGTCACAAAATCTGCATCAACTGTTTGAACCAACTGCTCCATGTTCATCTCCCATTCAAAAAATAAAAATGGAGCATCTAAGTATAAAACAACTGTAGGCAAAGACATCGAATCTACTAAAACAATTCTATAATGGTCAAAAATCGTAACATCAATTATCAAAGTGTAGAACGGCTAGATGATAAATAAAAGGTTATTTCGGGAAAATGATGGTTCTTCGTTTCAATGCACTTTATGACATGGAAAAGAGGTGAAATCTCTGCATTCGAATCAGATTAGATAAAGTTTGCATCACATGCCACATAATATAGCCAAGAACAGTCACCCAACTTTTGTTCCAAGTTCCAATATGTAAACTGTTTCTACACTGCACCAGATCACCTTTACTATGTTGTCAACATTCTCATTTATCACACTATTCACAAAATCGACGTTTAAAGGGAAATCATGAGATCGAAACTTGAATACGCGTAGGTATTAGGCTTTTTTATTAGCTGACCTACACAGTGCGTGTAAGAGTAATCGTCTGACCAACAGTGATTTGATAAAATGCTTCAATAGCTATTGTAACAGATTCCACATAAATGCTTACTTATCAAAAGTTTTAAAACCTTAGAATATACGAGATTTGCAACTTGCAACGTTCACATTTTTCTCAGCTGCATAATACCAGACATGTGTGGGGGTGAGTCACAATGGGCTTGAACACAATAACAAATCGATAATTTGGATTAAAGTATTGCTCATAATTTGAAGCAGTGGTTCTTAACTGGTGGTCCTTGGACCACTGGTGATCATTGGAAGCATCCCACAAAATATTACTTATTTAACACGACAGATCTATGAAGATATAATCAATGAATGAATGAATTTGTCGCTAAAATTAAGCTATGTATCCATAAATTAAAAGACAAAATTTTTCTGCCTTTGATACGCTGATTCAAATTATTATTATTAGCGGACAGTGTGTTGAGATTAAAGAAGACATACAACAGAAGATTATTATCCGTTTCGAAGATGAAATCAAATTGAGAATATTTAAGATCAAGAAATGTAAAAAATAAGAGTACTAAGACCTTTTCCAACCTTTCATCTTAATCCTTATTTTTTTAAATACCAACGACAATTTCTATAATTTTGGCCTGATCATTTTTGTGAAATCTATAATAAAACAATGGAGAAGTTTCCAAAAAAATAAAATCTGGAAAATTCATTTACTTCACTTGAAGAACGTCGAAAAAATCATCTGAATATTCCAAAAAACGGCGGAGTTATTCAATTTTATATTTGTGTAAAGCGACCGCGGAGGTGAAAAGCTGTATGACGTCACATGTTATTAATTGTTCGCGGCAGCCACAGTCTGGTCGGGACTCCGCTATGCATACGCTGCGCTGTACAGTATGCAACATTTAGACTTGAGTGGAACGGCGAAGATGTTTGTTGTAACGGGCAGACGCCAGTATATTTTTGAAGTATGGAGGAAGGTTACGTTCGTGGTGATTCTAGTAATCTTCCTAAAGTGGATGACATGATTATGGACTTTTACTTCCCACACCGATAGGTGAGGGGAGTATTGTGATCTTGAAAATTTTGGATTTTAAGATAATACGCTTTTTGATTGGTTTATGATGTCTACATAACGAAAATCCACACAACTCATTTCCGTCGGTCTGTCTATCTGTCGGCCTGTCTGTCTGTCGGTCTGTCTGTACGCGTTTTTCTAGCCACGTAATCTCAGTAACCGCTGCATGGATGGTTATGAAATTTGGCAGCGATATGCTGTGGGGGTAGTAGTAGGTAATGTTCCTATAGGTTTGAAAATCGGTGCATGGGCGGTGGAGTAATTAGCAAAAAACCAAAAATTTTAAATATTCCTCAAACTTTAGGCGTTTTAGAGGTTCCTGATCATTTTCTTTTTTTGGATGGAGGTGATATTGGGGTGGTTGGGGGGTGGGGGATTGTAAAACTGAAAAATTATTGTATTCATCCACTAAGTTGTGAAAGAAAGGCCTAGCGTCATAATACACTTTTTTAGGTGCATCCGAACATTACCTTGGCTATTACGGATCGTCGACTTAGAATTTTCTGATATATACATGGGAGAGTATTGCTTCTGATCATTCTGTATGGTGTAACTAGGAAACTACAGGATTGATTTCAATTAAATTTTCACACAGTATTACTACCGCTGCGAGGATGTAAAATCTTTATGGTTTTTAAAAATCGTGTCAGCGACGGCGCAGCAATAATAAAAAAACCTAAAAATATAAAAACAGCTCAAACTTCGTTTTTAGGCGTTTTAGGGGTTTCGTAATCATTTTCTACTTTTTTGGGTGGGGGTGAAATTGGGGTAGTTGGGGGGTGGGGGGTCATAAAACTCAATTTGTTTGTATTCATAATAGGCTATCCACTGAAATATTTGTTTGGTGTTTTTATGGTGGTGCTGGTACACCTGATTACAATACAATATTTATAGTTTCTCGGTCTGCTAGACATATTCTAATAATACGAGTACCAATAAACTGCAGTGTATCGTTTTGTCACCGTCGGCGTCGCCTACCCCACTGAAAACAAGGAATAACAACATGAACGAGGAGGCCGGCGGCGGCGCGGTGGCTTGCGGGAGCAGCATGTTCGACAGGGCATACACAGGCTTGCGTTGTGTCGTGTGACGTGTGACGTCACAGCGGCTTCCCGCGGAGGATACGGCAATTCAAACTTTGAAGGACTATAACTTTTCTATTAATGGAGATAATTACAAAATTTTTTCGCTGTTGTTCTCTAACTCTTTAGGACTATCTGATTAACTAAAATTTGAAAAAAAATGGAAACTTCCTTATTATACAAATAAATTATAATATGAAATAGATTCTGCTCATAACTTTCATCATGAAATTTCATAAAACAATACTTACCGCAGCTTCAATGACTTGACTGCTCGCCAAATGAGAGATAATGTGCTTTTTTTCGTGAGCTTGAATAAATAAAATAGTCTACAGTCCTTAAATACATAATTGCTGTATTAAAAGCTCGAAAGATCTACTTAGAGCTAATGCTCGGCAAAATAAATACAAGTATTATGTTTCAGAAATTCTACATCGCCCAAAGAATAGTTCGACTGAAAAGTTTGTTTCGTAGACTAACATAAGGCCGTTATGTTTTTGATAAAATTCAATTCTATTGTATTAATTATAGTTGTCCTCAAAGGAGATTGCCCGTGTGGGGGCGGGTTAGAATATCTCCCATCGTATATCCTGCGTGTCGTAAAAGGCGACTAAAAGGTACCGAACTACTGTCGGTATACCCAGTAAGCTCTTCTCAGCCAACAGCTTTGGGTGGACGAGTTGACAAGAGTCAGGACACCGTCTTGTCCTTGGGGTGAGAAATTGTCCCTAAAGGCGGATGAAACGGTATATACATCTGGTCAACGGCATGAGGATGCAAAAAGCAAATGGGAAACTACTTCATTAAAGATCTTTAAGATATCCCAAGAGAAACTTATAAAATGAGTAACGTGAGAATCAGCGAGGCCTCGGATGTGATGCCTCGCGGTCCGACTGGCAATCGGCGCTGTTCCTCGTCCGGGGAGGTCAGTGTGAAGTTGGTGACCGGGCACAAGAAGTGCGACCATCAGGCTTTTTGTGCGAAATTAGCTACTGATGACATTTTTAAAACGCGCCGAAAACATCGCCTGGCAACTTGGAACGTTAGAGGTCTTCAAGCTATAGAAAAGCTCAGCATCGTCGAACAAGAGCTTACAGCAAATAAAATAGCCATTGCTGGATTATCTGAGACTCATTATAGAGATACAGGTCATTTTACTTCTAGCAAGGGCAATTTTATTTTCTTTTCAGGTAAATCAGAGTGTTAACGGTGTTGGCTTTTGGGTGGCTCACGCAAGGACCATTATGGTTACAAGTGTATTAGTGACAAAATCATAACATTACGTATCAATGCGAACCCTACACCGATCAACATTGTGCAAATCTATGCACCTACGTCAAATTCGGACGAGGAAACGATCGAATCTTTTTATAACGATCTGGAGTCTGCACTTGAATCTCTTTCGAATCGGGAAATGGTCCTTATTTTGGGCGATTTTAAGTCAAAGGTTGGTCAAACTATGGATGATGAACATCTTAGGGCACATATTGGTAAATTCGGTCTTAGTGTGAGAAATGAAAGAGGTCAACGTCTGCTTCAATTCTGTATTGACCATAATTTCTCAATTGCCAACACTATGTCTTCACAACATCCACGGCGCCTGTATATTTGGACCTCTCCAGACGGACGATTTCGTAATCAAATTGATTACATTTTAGTTCGTACACAGTGGAAGTCATCTATTAGCCTTTGTAAGACTCTACCAGGTTCTGACTGCGGCTCAGACCATCAATTACTTCTGTGCGAACTTCAGTTAAAACTGAAAGTATGTCCACGTTCTAAACGGATAGTACAGATGGAGATCGCTGACCCTGCTTCTTTTTGGTCAAAATGTTAGCTTTTTCGGGATGCCTCTATAACGGATATGTCAAATTCAAACGATATGTGGCTATCATTCAAAAATGTGCTCTTACATGCTGCCCAGATAAGTCAACCAAAGAGTAGCATTCAACCAAAACAACAATGGATTAGTAGCCACACATTGTCTGTTATTGAGGCACGTAGAAGCCTTAAGATCTCAGGTCTTGATTGAAATACAAAGCAAAACGCATATAGACAGCTCTCACGCGAGATTCAGAGACTATGCCGAAGAGATAAGAACTCTTATATACAGCAACTGTGCCAGGAAATAGAGATGCATGCCAATACTAATCATCCGAAAGAGATGTTTTTTAAGGTCAAATGCCTCAATCGGGATTTTAAACCCAAATATTGGGCTGTTAAAAATCCCGAGGGACAGCTAATTACCAACTTGCATGAGGTTATTGAGGTATGGCGAAATTACTGCGAAAACCTGTACCATGAGGATGGCCCTCAGGCCCTCTCATTGGATTTTGAATATGAACCTGATATTCTTTTGTCTGAAGTGGAACATGTTAAAAACTAATAGAGCTACAGGTATTGATGCTATTTCTGCCGAAACATTAAAATTGGGTGAAGACGGCATCTCTCTTTTATATATTTGTAAGAGGGTCTGGTCCTCCCGTGTTTGGCCAGATGAATGGCACATCCATTTTTGTTCCACTTCATAAAAAAGGATCTCCAACAAATCCAGATAATTATCGCCTACTTTCGTTAATCTCTCATGCAAGCAAGGTTCTACTGTATATTTTACAGTCTCGTTTGGAGGGTTTTATTGGCTGGCAAATCTCTCAGGCGCAGGCAGGTTTCGTAAAAGGACGCGGTACGCGTGAACAGATCTAAACTTAAGACAGATTATTGAAAAAGCCAGAGAGCATTATTTTCCCGTTTTTATCTGCTTTGTAGACTATTCTACGGCGTTTGATAACGTAAAGTGGCCTAAACTGTGGGAAATCCTTATCTCCATGGGAGTCCCTTACCACTTAGTATTTCTCATACAGCAACTCTATGAGTCTAGCTCAGCTCGTGTAAGAATTGATGGTAACCTGTCTGGTCAAACAGCAACCAGAAAAGGAGTTCGTCAGGGATGCGTATCATCTACGATGTTATTTAACGTTTACTCTGAATTTGTGATGAGACAGGTATTGGACAACTGGAATGGCGGTATAACTATTGGCGGAAGCAAAATATCTAACTTAAGATTTGCTGACGGTACAACCATTATTGCTGCTTCTCAGGAAGAACTAGTAGCTCTATTGAACGTTTTAGAACAACACAATGCAGCATATGGTCTTGATATTAACTACAACAAGACCAAGGTTATTATCGTAGATAGAGAGCATGACAATCACCGAAAAATAAAGTCAATAGGCCGTTGTGAGGTAGTTCAAAGTTTTCTATACCTCGGTTCTTTGATCGACAATTCAGGTAGCTATGAGAATGAGATTCGACGGCGCATTCAACAGGCACGGGTGGCCATGACAAAGCTTACTAAAATATGGCGTGACCATAACATCACTAAAGCTACCAAAATGTCACTGGTTCAGTCTCTTGTGCTCTCCATATTTTTGTATGCCTCGGAAACTTGGACTGTTAAAAAGGCAGATCGAGCTCGCATAGATGCTTTTGAAATGTGGACGTGGAGGAGAATGCTGAGAATTCCTTATACCGCCCATGGAACTAATGTTTCCACACTGGATGAGCTCGGTAATCCAAAGAGACTATCCTCCATTGTGTCGATGATAATGCTTACATTCTTCGGACATATTCACAGAAGCGATAATATGGAGAAACTTGTAGTTCAGGGTCACGCCCCGAGTGGGCGGCGCCGTGGCCGTTCCCCTACACGCTGGGTGGAGAAGCTGCAATAAGGGTTGTATCGTCAGCAAATCTTAAGTTGGATATTTTGCTTCCGCCAATAGTTACACAGCCATTCCAGTTGTCTAATACCTGTCTCATCACAAATTCAGAGTAAATGGGTGAGTAAATGAGTGTAGAGACCGCACAATATTTATAAAGCCAAACCTTGACTTGACCAATCTTTTTTTACACCATAGAGCAATGTTTTATTGAGACATGAAATTCTTTTTATTTATTTTTTAATAGTAAACAAAATTTGACTCACTCACAAAGCTTGAATTCTAGTAGCGTGATTTATGTATGAGTCTACGAACTTTCAAGCTCAACTGTTAAGTGGGATCATTTTTAAGACAGCGTTTCAGATTTGTTTGAATGTCAAAGTATATAAATATGTGTAAGTATTGAAAATCATGCATGATATAATGTTTATTGATAAAAGGCAATATAAAGTATATACAAATTGTGTAAAAATATTTATAAATATAAAATAGTCGTTTTTTTAATAATACCATATCATTCATAATGAGATCTTCAAATTCATCACTAATAAAATATGTGATGAATTTGTATGTTTGTTAGGATCACAGATCATTATTTTCAACTCAATATTTTTCTTTCTTAACCAATAGTAGTTCTATGTATGATATAACGGGTGTCGTAGAAAATTTTATGCAGGCTGTAGATCCCAAATTGTACAAGATAACATAACCACAAAGAAAAATAATTAACAAAACACTATAAAACGACTACCAAAGAGTGTAAAGCACAGGATAATAAACAACCAGCACAATAACTCAAGTTGGCGGAAATTACATGCGCATCCCCACTTTTGGATGATGTTTTGTAGGGATGGTAACGGTGCTTCGATACTTGTACTTCTGCACTAATATCGACTATTTTTATCTTAGATACTTTTTGAGCGATTCCAGGCTGGTATCGATATTTTTGTAGGTGTATCGGTATATAATTATTGAGAGGTGTAATCAATTGCACAAAATTCTCTGTACGAACCAAACCCGCCTATTTGGCTAAAAAATATCGAGTTGGTACCGGTATCGATATTTTGATTTTCGCTCTACCCAAACTTCACAGCCGTAAAATCATCCATAAATCCTCCCAAGGTCAAATTTTGTGGGAACCACTCAAAAAAGCGCTTTGACCGCAATTTTTTTGTTGAACATGACCAGTGCTTAAAAGAAATGACTCCTGTACTGGGTGATGCTTGAATGAACACTTGGTTCATACATTACGATAATGCTCCATCTCACCGCGCCAAATGCTACACCGAATATTTGAACAGGAAGGAACTGAAACCAGAGCTGAATAAAGCTGTATTGCAAAACTTTCCTATCACCCTTTGTACAGGGTGTTTCATAAGTTGGGACTTTTTTTCATACAGCGGATAGTACTCGCCAAAATTAGTATTTTTTCCCAGTAACATATAAACGAAATATTTAGACAAACCGAGATATCGACCATTAAAGAAATCCTCAATTCTAAGTCCGTCCCTAGGCAATGGACCATGTCACAATATCACAACAAACAAGGCAGCGCTAGTGGTGCCCGAACTGCCGATGTCGGTGAGAAAAACAGGCATTCATCATACCGTCGCCACAGTATATCCAACTATACAGTAGCGCAACTCCCTAGAAATCATGCAGAGAATTTGTCTCCGAAAAACTGGCCTCTGATAACCCCACGTCGGCTCCTCAGCACGAGCCGCAAGTATTGCCGTTTACGTTTTGAGCACAGGGTCGGCTTAGCAATAATCGAGTGAAGAAGCGTAATTATTGTATTGCAATAAGTTTAATGGACGCGATATGTCTCGTAAATAGAGTAAATTTTGAGAGCAGTGTGGTAATGTGATATTCTTCATCGAGGTTAGGCAGTTGTCTTTGGAATTCTGAATTACAATTTGTAAGATATATCCATCCATTTATTGTACGTGAAAATGTTTTGTACTGATTCTTCTAATTCATCATGGATTCTTTGCATATAAATGGGGTGTAAACATGTTTTTTAGAAGCAAAACAAGAAATAGTCGGTGTATGAAAGAAAATTGTTAACTCCGAGAAAATAGGTGGCTTTATTGTTTGTAAGTAAATTACAAAAATGCGAGATTTATTCAACTTTATTTTATCTTATCTTACTTAACCTTAAACATTCAAATAAATATAAAAACTTTATAATATCTTATATGATTCAAATATGGGTATATGTAACGACGTAGCGTCCAAAATAACATTTATGTCTAGTTATCCCACAGCCTTTAAATTTATCTTCATCAATCATCATAGAAAAACGTTTGAGGTACGAAAACGTGGTAAACAGCAAAACCGATGAAAACTTGTTGGGTGTACATAAAAAATAATGATCAATGTGTTTATAACAACGATAAAATATACTAAACTGGTCGTTATTCATAAAAAAATTTCAAAACTGTTTTTTATCTAGTTTACCAAGACTACCTTTCCTTCTGTATTTGTATATTACATATGAATAGGCATATTGAAGAAAAGAATCCATGTTTATAGAGGAAAATGATATATTTTTGAAACTAGCATGTTGATTCTTTTTATTGTGAACTTTCTATTTGAGCATCCATTAAAATGGACTTCACTTCCTGCTTAAAATTTCGTAATGATGGAATGCATAATCACATTCATTTTGTTATATGTCGTGAATGATCTTTTGAACGTTGTGGTGCTGTGAGCAAACAGTGAGAAATTATCATTCTGACTTTAGGCTCATAATTAAAGAACGACTTTCCGTAACGACTAACTCTTCTAAAAAACTGAAAAAAAAACATACACAGCTGCCCTAACACTCGCTAGACTTTGTTAGAGACAAATGGAGCTATGCATCACACTTTAATATTATTAGCTAATAAAGCAGCATATTAAACATTGGAGGAATCGCATACCTGGCAGCATCTTGAGGAAGCTTAAAAAACTAACTATAGTCATGGTTTTTGGAATTGTTAATACAGCCTACAGTGGCGCAACAGTTGACTTCACGCATCCCGATATCCATATCAGCGTATCACCAAATTCCTTAATCCGGTTCTGTCAAAGACACTACCTTCGCTCTCATAGACTGAACACGACTCAGGCGATCGCCGTGCTAAACATCCTGCGAACGATGCGCGGGATGCTATGCGCGAACCACCAAAATTCTGGAGAGTTGCGCTACTGTATGATTGGATATACTGTGCCGTCGCGTTGCTGTTGCTACATCTGCCGATGGGACTTTAAAAACAACAACAACAATGGTGCATGCTTATAACAATAATGAACTGGTGAACATGATTTTAATGTACGGTGAGTATGATCAAAATACGGCTGTGACTTCGCGAGTGTATGCCGATCGTTTCCCTAACCGTACTCACCCTGCATTTGTCTGTGTCTGGCTTGTGCAAAGAGCTAGAGACACAGAATATCTGAATCCACATCGTGGTGGTCACGTTGAAAGACCTCGACAACATCGTGTGGTCTAAATTGAAGAAGACAACGCAAATCGTACTTTTACCTGTAAGGCGCCTGCGCCAGAACCGTACTTACAACTTCCGTAGCTACCAAATAGTGAGTACTTTAGCTTTACCGTTTCAAGGGCCGTTGCTTCTTAAGAGGAAAGTCCCAACTTTTAGAACAACCTGTATAATCATGTTCCTGTTATGTTGCCTTGTAGGATTTGGAGATGTTACGGCCTGTATAGATTATTTTGAGACACCAGCTGCATGTTTGGATCTAATCCTAGTGGGGTTTCATTCGAGATTTTTGGGCTGTAGGGAGAGGGGAGGGGATAATTTGCAAGGGACACTAGGTAAAATGTTTAAAAATATAAATAAAATTACATTTTCTGTCCTGCGTGATGTGCCTGGAAACCTGGCAATAGCCATTATTTTGAATGATTCATGGATCCTAAAAATAATGCTGGAGCGACATTTCGAGGATGATGCACACCATTTACTCCATGGTGGCAAAATATTTTTTTTAGAATGCATAATTTAGTTGGATTGACCTGAAAAAAATGGAAATGAGCGTGTATTCAGGCAGGTTGAAATAGCAGTAAGATAGCCTGAATTATCGATTAAATTGGCACATAGTGTTTCAATTTGTTCCAGCGTATAATTTACAAAAAGAAACACGGTATGTGGCAATCTTTAGGCTCAAGAAAAATAAAACAAACATGTTTCCGATGGAGGAGTCTATAGTAAGGCCATAATGTCCCCCTTATTATTTTTTCCAGCAGGCATTTCTTTTAAGGAAATTTGGCAACGTTGGAGAGCAGACTTTACTACTTGCTGTATACAGGATGAGTCAACAGTGCGTAGATGGAAGACAGTGGGCTAACTAAAAAAATTGCCACTTAATCATGGTCATCACTATGTATAGACACTAAAACTTGAGTGAAAATATTTAAAGGTTGTGGCCTTGAAAGCTTCCTCCATCCAAGCAGTATTGGCCCACCCCATATAACCTAAACAAGGAATAGCTGTAGAATTTCAGGGCTCTGTCAAGAACCAAAATAAAATAAAAATTTAGTTGGATTGACCTGAAAAAAAAAATGAAAATGAGCGTGTATTCAAGCAGGTTGAAATAGCAGTAAAATAGCCTGAATTATCGATTAAATTGGCACATAGTGTTTCAATGATTTGTTCCAGCGTATAATTTACAAAAAAAACTGTTTGTGGCAGTCCTTCGGATTAAGAAAAAATGAAACACGCATGTTCTCAGATGAAGGATTCTATAGCGAGGCCATATTGTTTCTAACAGGTGTTTCTTTTAATGAAATTTGGCAACGTTGGGGAGCAGACTTTACTACTTGCTGTATACAGGATGAGTCAACAGTGCGTAGATGGAAGACAGTGGGCTAACTGAAATTGCCACTTAATCACAGTCATCACTATGTATAGACACTAAAACTTGAGTGAAAATATTCAAAGGTTGTGGCCTTGAAAGCTTCCTCCGTCCAAGCAGTATTGGCCCACCCAATATAACCTAAACGAGGAATAGCTGTAGAATTTCAGGGCTCTGTCAAGAACCAAAATAAAATAAAAATTTAGTTGGATTGACCTGAAAAAAACGAAAATGAGCGTGTATTCAGGCAGGTTGAAATAGCAGTAAGATAGCCTGATTTATCGATTAAATTGGCACACAGTGTTTCAATGATTTGTTCCAGCGTATAATTTACAAAAACCAACACTGTTTGTGGCAGTCTTTAGGCTTAAGAAAAAATGAAACAAGCATGTTTTCAGATGAAGAATTCTATAGCGAGGCCATAATGTTTCTAACAGGTGCTTACTACTTGCTGTATACAGGAAGATTCAACAGTGCGTAGATGGAAGAGAGTAGGCTTACTAAAAAAAATTGTCATTTGATCATGGTCATCACTATGCATAACAACTAAAACTTGAGTGAAAATATTTAAAGGTTGTGGCCTTCAAAGCTTCCTCCGCCCAAGCAGTATTGGCCCACCCCATATAACCTAAACAAGGAATAGCTGTAGAATTTCAGGACTCCGTCAAAAACCAAATTAAAATAAAACAAGAAAATTAGAACCATATAGTAAGAAAAATGTTCCATATAACTCCATAATCGATAATCTATAACCTAAGCCCAGACGGATGACTTATGCTTCTAACAAAACACCTGTTTTCTGAACCAATATTAGACATTACCATCTGTTTCTAACCAGCTGAAACAGTGGAGTATGCTGATGCTGTATAATATCAACCTAGCCATTCATTGACACAAAATGAAAAAACAAAAAATAGAGGAGGTATGCCTGTCATCAAAAGATGCTTCTTGAACACGGAAATGGAATAATAAACGATAAAGTAATGAGATTTGAAAAAAAATATGTAATAAAAGGAACAAAGATGTAGATATCATCAATCAATATTGCTTGGTTCAGAAAACATCCATGGAAAAGGCTTTTATGATGTAATCTGTCTGGAGGATATGTAAATCTTGATAATGGGTCATGTGAAAGATGAGCATTTACTTTATACTCAATATACTCAATAATTTAGAGCAAATACTCCACATGATACAAATAAAACCCAGACACAGCTGCTCCGTTGGAGTAGGTGCTCTTATATAAATATTGTTGGGAGGATATTCTCACATTTGCTATGAATAATTAATTGTTCATCTACTTCATAATTTTTAAGTCTGATAGCCAACAGATTCTACTTTGACGCCCACACAGTTATGGCTGAGTTCTCGTTTAATTTGCTTTTAAAAAAATATATGTCATGAAGCCTTTAAAGTATTTTATATACTCAGTAACTCCGGCTCCACACATGGAAATAATCGGTATTCGGGGCAAACACCGTATGTGTGGATGGATAAGATATTCATGTTCGTTGCTGAATATTCAGTATGTTAGCCCGAGCACGAATGTTTTCCCTCTAGTGATGGAAAATGAAAACACATCCCCAAAAATCCAAAAATAATTCGTTCTGTTAAGTTTATTGTATCTAGGGCGGGGACTTAAGCCCCCCCAGATTCAGGGACTTAACTACGCCTATGAGTGGTGCTATATGTAACGTTGATAAAATGAAGATAGTGAGAGATAGTAGGAGACCCGAGTTTTCAAACAGTAGGAGAAGGTATCAGTGTTCACCAAACTTCTATGTCAAAAGTTGTGAGGGAAATAACTTTCAGACCCGATTTTATCAACATTCATATTTTAACAAAGGCTTTGACAAAGCTTCTCTATTGGGTGTTGTTTAGCAAAAGCTTTCTATTGGTTCTTGAGGCCTATGTTAATAAGTATCATCACTATCATCCAATGGTATTTTATCAATATTGGAAACAAAACGTCAAAGCTGGATGACATTTTTGTCAAAAATATATTAGAAATTCATGGATCAAAATCATAGCAGACAATCAGAACAAAGCGATTGATTTGCAAATTAATGCCAAATTTTTCATGTTTACCTTATAATTATTGTATAATTACTAATTGCAAACTGCGATAGTTTGTGGCAGAATCATAAAAGTACAACCAATCACAGCAACTTTATTTGAATAAAACTCTCTCCTGCTAGTTGCCCCCATTTTCTCAAAAGGACATAAAGTACCAAACACCTGATTCAGTGATTCACCTGCTGACTATGCGACAGGTTCCTTGTTTACAAAAAATAAGGTTCTACGTCAGTCCTCGTCTCGCGAGCTTTGCCGTTCAGTATACAAACAACAAAATGTTATTTTTACCCCTTTTTACTATAATACAAAGGAATATTGCAAGTATTTATAACTAGATCTATAGTCAATTATCGTTTTATCCAAATAATGCAGTAATTTGAATTTCTTGTCATCATTATCATTTGATAGACCAACGATCCAGTGATCAAATAATGTACTGCTTTTGTGTAATCTGATTGGTTCAGATTAGCAACTGCTAAACTCTTTGTTAAACAAGAAAAATTCAATCTTTCACCCATTTAGGATGGAAAATCAGACTGGAAAAGATACTAGATGGTTCACAATGGTCGATTGTATCTAAAGCATGTCATTTTTGACCTTTTTGAGGTAAACTTCAAGAGAAATCAATAATTTTCAGAGAACTTTGACAGATGTGTGTTCTTGAATGGGCTTCTCTGATTGGTCAAAGCCTTTGTTAAAATGCGCATGTTGATAAAATCGGGCCTTAAGGTAATAGAGAAATGTGGACGATGAATAAAATTTCCTAGCTATCCTGAGGATATAATAGTAGTAGAAATATGACAAGCAAAATGCAATTTTGGTGTAAATTGGGTGTGATCGATTACACTCGCATAAGAATAAAAAAATCTATGTATGGTGATTTACCATAAGGGATATTATAGCATTGATGTTTAAGCCACATGCAGTTCAGATGAGTGGTTTACCATCGTAGATGCTTTATGGACAGAATTTGTCCATGATTCAAGGAATATCTACTTCATGTAGGAGCAGATACTCCTAAAAACGAAATATTTTTGCATGCTCATAAGTACATACTCAGAGTTCAGACTCTGATGTTATTCATACTACCCAATATAAAATAACCTCCACCAAAATATGAAATACATGCATCATTACCTTCGCTGGCACTGAATTTTCTTCCTCAGACTGACTGCTCTTGCCTTTATTGGAGCAGTAGTCAGACCAAGCTTTGCGAGTAGTTGGTCCATAGCTGCTGTCTTCATGGTCATCAAAGTCAGACTCAGAAGTAGAATCTGCTACTTTGGTGAGATCACGCTTGGTTCTTTCTCTTGCACATCTTGAACTACTTGTGTTGCTATCTTCATCCCCATTCTGAAAAAAAAAGTTAATGCTAATGTAATAATAATAATATACAGGGACGTTGAAATACGTACAGACAAAACTGTCCCAGCCAATAAACTAGATATAGTTTCTCAGTCAAAGGCAGAAAAAAGTTACCTATTTAATAGATATGGACAACGGGCCTATACCGTGATCTTAAATTGATCAATTTATTTACTGCGGTATTATTTTTGATGATACATAGGACCGTTTACTGTAAAAAGTCAGCAGAAAACTTGATCCAAATGAGAATAACACTAAAAAGAAAATTGTAGCCGATGATGACGTCACCTGTAGGGAACCAAGGAGAAGCGTCCTTTCGTGGTCCGATGACTACGAGCGGATGCTATTATTTTGTACCAGTGAGCTCTTATTGGTTCCCTACAGGTGACATCACGACCTGGGCGGGAAGTGTATGGATTCAAAAAATTCAATATTTAGAGCAATTTTTTTCGGTTATAAATACGATAGAAACATTTTGTAAAATTATTTATGGCATCTACGTAGTGTCAGGGTTCGTTTAAGCCAATAAACCAAAAATGTGGTATAGGCCCATTGCGCAATGATAAGAATACTCAAAACTCGGAAAATATCTAGACATTGCGATGGAAATAAAACAAATCTATTATTATCTCCCTCATTATGTCGGTTTCAGGCCTATATCAAACACATTCATCTGCAACAGTTGGGCCTGGACAGATAGGCAGATATATAAGAGTTGTTTACATTTTTCCAGGTCTCTGTAAGATTAATACAGGGACACATAATATCATTTTGTAATGTTATTCATGATTTCAAATTGTACCAATAAAAAAATAGCATAAAGTTATAAGTAATAATTATTATTGTTGTTAACCTAAGATACTATATGTATAATGTTATGTGCATACGTATAAATAAATTGCTTCTCAAAGCTATTTTTGAAATTTAATTGTCCCTTTCCAGAAATAAATCATATAGAATGAGTCTCTGATATTCGACGCGGCTTTTTTATTTTAGATCAAAAACAGCTCAAATGTTTGTTCTTGTTCTGGGACTTACTAAAAATCGTCTTTGATAGCCAATTTTTAATGTTTGTCGTTTTCGCTGGAGGAAAACCACGGTCACTAAACATGAACGTAAGAATTAAGCTGTACTTTGATCTAAAAGTAAAAAACCCATTTCCAAGGGTATAAATTACTCACTAAATCAGTACAGTGGGTCTATCACTATAAAGGCACTGTATACACCTCTCCCCCCCACCTTACTGCCATCAACACTTGATATCTACCATCTAGCGGCTTCAAAGTGAATTATAGGGTTAGTTGAACTATAGACGGACAGATGTCACCACCACCGGTGTTTCTCACGGTCGGCCTAGGCCAGCCTAGTTCAGTAGTTCGGATTGACAGATATAGGGGGGGTATTATCTATGATAAATAGTTCAGGCACAGCATAATAAACAACCAGCACAATAACTCAAGCTGGCGGAAATTACACGCGCATCCCCACTTTTGGATGGGTTTTTTGTAGGGATGGTAACGGTACTTCGATACTTCTGCACTAATAACGAGTTTTTTTTGTCATCGATACTTTTTGAGGCATTCCAAGCTGGTATCGATAATTTTGTATCGGTATCGAAAATAATTATATAATTATTGAGGGGTGTAATCAATTGCACAAAATGCTCTGTACGAACCAAACGCGCCTATTTGGCTAGAAAATATCGAGTTGGTACCGGTATCGATATTTTCATTTTCGCATCTCTACCCAAACTTGACAGCCGTAAAATCATCCAAAAACCCTCCCAAGGTCAAATTTTGTGGGAACCATTTTTATATAGGAAATCCTCAGGGATATTGGCGATTCCAATCACCGATGAGGGCGCTGGCGTTTGTAAACAAATATGGAGGATAGCAGGTATCCTGCACGCAGTGATAGGCTTTTGTATTCTTTTCGTAGTGCTTGTTTTATTTCATTTTTGACTAAAAATGAGTGCCGAATTATTTTTGACTTTGGGTACAGTGTTCGCGTACCTTGAAGCAACACCAGATAGCAGATGTTTTGTGGAAGGAGAGGCAATTTTGAATGCCAAGCACGTAATACTGATAGGTACTACAAACATATCAGAAGTGATGGTAGAAGTGCTGGCATTGTGTCTGCAGACTAGTGCCCTAAGAAGTGCTCCACATGAAATAAAAGGGAAGTTGAGTGTGGTAGAGCAGAAAGTGGAAATACAGCAGCTCACATGCACATGCAAAGCTGGTCTCTCTGGAAGATGTAAACACATAGCTGCCGTGCTTATAAAATGTACAAGGTGAGACAAAAATTAATACATTTTGTAATACAATCTTTAAAATTTGATAGTAGAGTCTGTATTCTTTTTCAGGACTCAAACTACTTGTTTTTAAGTAAAAGATAATCAGTTTCTTCAATTTTGGAAAAGCTCCAATTTACACTTCAGTACTGAAGCTCATGCATATGGATTGTTTGTTCATAAAACTGAACTTGATTTGATGTACTTATAAATATGTCTGATTTTTTTTTGTAAAGCAGGATTCATGATTACTTGATTTTTCAGGTCAAACATTTCTACGCTAGAAAAGTTATCGAGTACAGATCTGAAATGCACATGGAACCAATCAAGAGGCAAGGTTGATGAAACGTATGAATCGAAACCAATTCTGGAGACCGAGTGCTTCAAGGGCAAGGTTCCAGACACACCTGAGCTGAGTGCGGAGCAGAAGCAAAAATGTTTTCAGCTCATGACTTCTATTTGTAAAGATTCAGGGCTCTCACTGCATTTGTAAGTACTCCTTGGTGTACCTACTCAATCAATTTAAATATCTGAATTCAAGTTAGAGGTGCAGTGACAGTAAAAAATTTTAGGGATGTTAGAAATTGCAACCATTTTTTTCTATTAACATTTTTTAAGATAATTTTATATATACCTATATATCAGTAACATCTTCAGGAATGGAAGAGGTACTGCTAGTGCCCATATCAGTAAAACGGAGGTAGTGTTCAGTGGATCACTGGAAAAAGTTGTCAGAATGGCTGAAAACTCCACAAACTTTTACAGAGTATGGGTAATGAGATGCTCAGCCCACACCTACAACCTTGTTGTAGGAAAATTATGACAGAACTCATAAACGTCAACAAATTTGATGAGGCACTTACATGTCGCCAAGGATCTGAGGTGTGGTTTGAAGAGAGACAACTTAGAATAACTGGTGAGTGTCAATTTACCTATGAGATTGTTATTCCTAACCCTGATCATAGAAATATAGTTCACTGAAATTGTGAGTATCACTGCTATATATGTTTGCTTAGTTTGTTTTGTGACTGGTTGGCAAATGATCACCTCCCTTTGTTTTATATTCTAGGTTCTAGATGTTATTCAATATATACATATTCTAAAGAAGAATGGGAAACCAAGACTGAAAATTATTTTTGGCCAAAACCAGTTAACAATAAATACATTGAGCATGGCAAAAAATATGAGGCAGAAGCGCTTCAAAAATATAAGGAGAGAAACAATTACACAATCTGCGAAATTGGGTTGTTTATATGCAGGAAATATCCTTGGTTTGCCTATTCCCCAGATGGAGTTGTAATAGAAAATGGAGTACCAACAAGATTAGTAGAGATAAAATGTCCATATGATGGTATGTTTTCAATTCGAATAATAAATTTCACATGATGAAAAATTTCACATTAGAATTTGCAGTACTCTGAAACAATTTTTTATTAATTATGCCAAGTATGCTTTTTAAGGTAACATTCTTTATATTTGGCTATGAATTGAGTATAAAGTAGTACTTCTCTCTCCAACAATATTACATTATAAATCATTTTTACAGTTGAAATAAAGTTTTAGCTTTCATTCAGTTATCATATATCTGAATAGAAACTCAATTGCCTTTAGTTTCGATAACAAACATGAAAGAATTTAAAATATGTTCCAATTTCTTTAAACTCATACACATTACAGTTTTTTTTTTGATAAAAGTAATCATGGATTGATTTGTTTCAGGTATTGAAAATGATGCGATCAACTTTGTACACACTTGCGAGTACTTGGACATATCTGCAGAAAGGGGGATAACACTGAAGAAAAAAAATAAATATTATGGTCAAGTGCAGATGGGAATGGCATTGTTAAATTTGAAAATGTGCGATTTAGTTGTATATTCAGCAAAATCAAAATCATTTTTAAATATTGTTGTTCATTTTGATGAGGAGTTTGCAAAGAACCTCCTAATTACAACGGCCAAAAAATATTTTGATCATATGATTCATTATATTTGTAAACAAAAAATGAGTATATGAATGTTTTGTAATATTTGTTACATTATATGTAAAATGAAATTTTTAGTACCTTTATTTCCTTTCCCCATAACCGAAAACTCTTGTGAATGCCTTTTCAGAATAAAAAAAGAAAAAAACAGCTTTCAATTTATCTTAAGTGGGTAGTATTCAAAAAGGGTAGCCACAATGCTTATGTGGATACCAAAGCACTAAATTTTGAATTTTTATGACTAGCATGGAAGTTCACTGTTGAAGTGTATATCATAGACCTTTTGTTGATTCGTAAATTAGTGAAAAAAATATTGGTATCTCGGAAACTATAAAAGATGGAAAGGTACATATGTATGTTAGAAGCTTAGTGTTATAACTTAAGGCTTGTTGTAGAATGGTTCTAATTTAGCCTAGTCTATGTAAAAAAATTATATGAATTTTTTATTCAAAAAATTAGAACAAACATTTTATTCTAATAAGTACTTCACAAGCCGAAAGCTGTAGAACCGTTCTGCAATTATTCCCTATTCTTTTCTTACATTTTACCCTCTTCTTTTAAAACTTTTTAAGATACCAGTACTATCACCAATTTGGGGCAGATCTTCGCAATCTCATCTGTCAGAATCTTTGGGTGTTTATATAGTCATGACATTTGAGTATTCAAAAAGTGGTACTTTGCAAATGAAATTTTATGAAAAAAAAAATCATATTCTAGACAAAACCATTTTATTTGCAATATTAATCAAACTATAACAACTCTTACATTTAACTGTGTTAGTCAATAACAGCTCTCCAATGATTGTCATATAAAGCATATATACATATATATATAACATACAAACAGAATAGGAAATTACAAATTAGAAGTAATAGATAAAAACAATTACAGTATAGTTATCTATGATGGTTAAACTGCTAGGCAATGTTATAAAGAAATATATTGCTATTGCTGCAATTTACCCTTACAAATATAATCTTGTATCATTTATTAATATGATTTATGATCCTTTTACTAGTGATGGATAAATAAATACGTCAACAGATAAGTAACATAAAAGGTATGGTGATCAAGAGCTTTCTCATACAATAGTAGAGGATTCATGAAATTGAAAATTTGTCCATACCTAATACAGGATTTTCGAGATTTACCATAGCACCTATAACTATCATAATATTGTCAATGTCAGGTACTAAGGTAATTGGCAGAGGAGTATTTAAAATATCGAAGACTTTAATTCTTTGGTTGACCCTTTCTATATGTACTCTAGCTTTTGAAATTGATACATTCATTCTAGATTCTGCTTCAGAAAACTGTTTTTTGGATCGTAAAAAATATGGCCGAATAATTTTTACAAAATTTTTAGAACAAATATCATCTATTAAAAATCCTTTGTCTACCATTACATAGTCCCTTTTTGGCTGTAATTTACTTATCAGCTTACTCTGTTCAAAAATTACTTTATCAGAGCTCCTACCACCATAAGCTTTTGGTAAAAAAGTTATAATGCCTGCTGGGCTTACGCCAGTCATGATTTTGATGGTTTGCCTTCCTTTATAGTGCGAATATGTTCTGATACGGCAACATAAACATTTAGGTTTTTCTAACGGTATTTCAAAACAATCTAATATTACCCTTACACTTCTGAAATTGTTAAAATGAATTGGCATATTCTGCTGACATTCTTCGTAAGATGGCCAATAGATATGCTCCTTTAAAATACTTGACAAATAACCCACATATTCTGAGAAAATCATTTTTGTGTATGTTGGAGACAATTTGAATAAAAAAGACAGAACATTAAACTTCAACGCCATCTTTAGCTTCATGAACACTAATATTATTCTATCTTTAATAGTCAATTTATGAACTTTTTTGTCTGGATAAAATTCACATACTAGAGATACTAAACCATCTAACTGTTCAAATGTAGGAATACCAGTTAGAGAGTTTAGATGAGTGTTCTCCTTTATGGAATTTGTAAATGAAACAAATATATCATCGCTTGATACCTGCACAGCTTTGTCATACTGTAAGCTGACCTTGCTATTATAAAGGCTGTAGAGAGCCTGAACTGCCACCTTTTCGTCAGTTGTTAATTGTTCATATGAACGAGGTTCTTGGCTTTCAGCACTATCACCAACAATTTCACAAAACCTCGTTTCAGCTACTACTACAGTATAGGGCTCTTTAGCATCTCGTTTCAACTCATGCCTCTTCTGGAAACGCATCTTCCGATGTGTATCAACTTGTTGTTTAGTATACCTCCTCTTGGGCAAGTTCAGAGAAGGCACTGCAAAGCGGCTTAATTTTGGCTGCTTTTGTGTCAGGCCTGTAACAAGAAAATATACAATATTTAATAATGTGAGCTTTTCTAATTGAGATATATATAAACATGTTTTATCATAAACTTCTACCATAAATCTGATAACATAGATTAAGGTGCTTTCAGGCAGCGTACATTTACATTACATTTTCATTCTCATTATAGCTAAATCCGCCAAACACGCGATTTTCTTAGTCAGTCATGTTACGTAACTGAGATCTGATCCTTTTGACGAGTTTTACAAATTCATATTTTCGTTGCAGCAAAGGATTTATCCATAAATTACAGTTTTAAACTGTTATTTTGAGGTTATGTATGGAATTTAAAATGAGAATGTAGGCTGCCTGAAAGCACCTTTACTAAGCTTCCACCACAAGTTATCAGTTTTCAAAACAGTTTACATAAATTACTATTTTAGCTTTTCCTCATTTTTATTTAACACCTAATCATAATATTTTATTGTAACCCCTACATAGTATGAATAGCGGATTTAAGCAATATTTGTACAGCCTGTTGTTATTAAAATGATAATCGCAAATGAATAATAGATCAACTTATAGTTACCTACCTTTGGCACAATAATCCTCCTTTTTAAAATGCTTGGAACATACACGCATGTATTTTGTAACGGGCTTTCCCATCAGTAACACTCTTTCCCAGGCCAATCTTTTTCCAATTTTCTCTTCTTGATCTAGAGCATTCACTATTTTCACTTTAATATTGCTGTCTTTTGGAGGAAATGCGTGGAAATGGATGCTTTTATCATAGCCTTTTTTGGAGTGGCAACCATAAACACTACAGTTTGTATTAAACTTGCTAGCCTTTCTCGATTTGACGCCTGATGTAGATGCCATATTCTTGACAATTAGCGTATGAAGAAGGTCCGAAGAAATATTCTAACACACTATATACCAATTAACAACGCAAAAAACTCGAAAACACGACGAATGAAGAAACATAAACGGCATATAAACAGTATGTAATTGTGTGCCGCCCGAAATTCGAGTACCTGCTTTGTCAGTGTACATTTTTGCCGCTAGAGGTCTCATCGATTTTTGGAATTGCCAATTATGCTGGTTGTTTATTATGCTGTGGTTCAGGTGTTGACTTGGCACCTTGGCACAGTCCCAGTCCGTCAAAACTTGGTGCTACCACAATCATGTGAGAGGAACTCAGATAATCAGATTAATAGAACGAATAATAACATTACAGGGTAAAGTTGACAGTAGAATACAAGACCGTCTGCTTTTGGCCAAAAAGAAAGTGTTTTTTCATCAAGACGATGAACCAGCTCACAATCCGTTATCGAAATGGGCAAAATTAACGAATTAAAGTTTGATTTGCTACCTCATGCACCATATTCGCCGGATTTAGCCCAGCCAGATTATTTTCTGTTCCCAAACATGAAAAAATGGCTCAATGGTCAAAGATTTTCCATTGCTGAAGAAGTTGTTTTGGCATTTAATGGCTATTTTGAGGTTTTATTATAAAAAGAGTAACTAACTTATTGAACATCACTGGGAAACGTGTATAAAGCTGAAAGGAGATTATGTTTTCAATCGCATCTATCTCCCATCAATAGAAATTTACTATGTAAACGATGTAAGACGATACAGTCGGCGTATTTTTGAGGAGCTAATTTCTATATCCAAATAGGGGACAACAATGAGATTAAAAAGAAGCTAGTACCTTCCGCTTTCTCCCTTTTTGGACTGATCTATTTGATGGAGTCCATAGTGTATCATCTTCAGCCTTTCTTGCTTTTTTGCCCTTTCTACGTTTATTTTTTGGTCCAACAGGGGCTGGTACGGCAAAATCATTAAATTTGGGGGATTCCAAATCGATTACATCACGATTTGACTCTTTGGAGCGCGCTTTCTGCACGTACCGATGATAATGCAGTGGCTTGTAGTTATAGTGTAATTTCAATTTTATACTCCTGAATTCATTTGCTTGCAGGGTATCAAAATCTACCAGCTCCATTATGCAGTGTGACCCAAAATTGTGAATAATTTATCTGCCGCTATACACTATCTGTTGCATATTTCAAGAAACTTCAAAACTGAAAACTGTTTGAAAATAGATATTCTGAAATTGAACAAGAAGCCGTACTTGATTCTGATTGGTTAGTGGTTCCGTCTCTAGGTTCTGTCATTGCTACTTGTCTATACTACCAACAATTCGTTGCATCTGACCTACTGAGCAGTTGAACTACTGCATTAAGAATGGACTAGTAGCATTGAAAACAATGATTAAATCATTATAATCTCTTAGTGTTTATAAAAATGGGTGTACCGTTGCATTTCGTTACTCTCTGCATCGTTTTGTTTACTAGTAATTCCATTTTAAAGTTTAAAGAAAAGAATTTAAATTTAGCCAATCGGTAGGTACGATGCGCGCCATATATCAGCAGTGCGTTGTTGCCACGTCAACTTTCAAATCGCAGTATTGACGCAATTCAGCAGCACACGACAAAAGCTCAATTTTTACGTAATACAAGTTGAAACAAAGGAATAATTAGTAAATGATTATCAGTAGGAGCATATGATTATTTTTATTTTATATAAAAACAAGAAAAACGCTACCGGAATCAGTAATTTTCTATTCATGCGCCGTTAAAATCCGTCTTCCATGTTTCGCGTCCCTAATCGGCCTATACATATGCGTAGTTCGCCAAAATGTTAAAACAGGCAGGTTGGCGTAGTGGTAGGATATACGTCTACCATGCAAGAGGTTGCGAGTTCGAACCTCGGTGTCGGTACTTTTGTTTTTCATTTAAATTTTTTATTTAAAAAAGGGTAGATAGGTAATACCGAAAAAATTGTTGTATTCGTAATGAGCTATCCATTGATATGTGAATGAAAAACCTAGCGGCATGATACACTTTTTTTAGGTCCATCCGAACGTTGCATGCTTATTATAGAAACCACGGGACTTAGAATTTGTGATGTATACATACGAGTATTGTTTTAGATCGTTCGATATCGCGTAACGCGAAAATTGTTCAATCGATTTTAATGAAATTTTGACACAGTATTACTCACGCGGCGAGGATGGAAAACGCGTATGTTATGGAAAAATCGGGTCAGTGGCGGCGCGGCAATAATAAAAAAACTAAAAATATGAAAACAGCTCAAACTTTGTTTTTAGGCGTTTTGCGGTTTCCTGATAATTTTCATTTTTTTTTTTTTTTTTGGTGGGGTGAAATCGGGGCGGTTGGGGTGTGGGGGGGTAGTAAATCTGAAAAATTTGTTGTATTCATAATAGTCCGTCTATTGACCTGTAGAAGAAATACCTAGCGGCATAGTCCATCCGAACATTGGCTTGCCTATTACAGAAACCAATTTTGTGATCTGTACATCATACGAGTTTTGCTTTATTTCGTTCTATGTATGTATATTGCGTAAAGTGAAAATTATTGAACTGATTTTAATAAAATTTTGACATAGAATTTATTACCGCTGCGAGAATGGAAAATGACTTTGTTTTTGAAAAACCGTGTCAGTGGCGGCGCAGCAATAATCAAAAACATAAAATCAGCTCAAACTTTGTTTTTAGACGGGTTAGAGGCTCTTGATCATTTCGTATCGTCCAGTTCAAGCATGCAGAAAAAAACTGTGGCGACCTAGTTCCTAAGGAGAGAGACGCAAGAAGCTATTTACGCAGGTTTTTGTGTTGGATGTTGTTTTTGCGAGCGGATGGGCGATAATTTAGTTGCAAGGGGATTTTAGACTATAGCTTCATCCAATGGGAAATAATTAAATGGTATCATCATTATGTGTGGGAAGTACTGAGTCAATCAACTTGACTCCATTTTTTTGCTGCATTTTGATCTCTTCGGTGGCTACGCAAAAAAATACTCAAAATTCAATAATTAATTTCTAACTAATGTCAAACGTTGAATCAAAGACTACTTGAGCGAAAGTACACTAAAGATAAAACTTTCATGTCTAATCTTGTGTGTTCTAAAATTCTACCGCTGAAAGAAGTTACAGTACTAGTTTCGATATTATACTAATATATCCTCGTATTGCACAACACAGAAACAAGGAACCACCCAATCAGAATCACAAACCACACACGGATAAAAGTGCAGTATCTTCTCAATTTCACTAAAAAGCCTTGAGACCGCAACAATCCCAAAGGATTCTTCAGAAGATAATGCTGAGTTGCCAAACGAACTAAACTGGCCAACTGGACAAAACCGTTGTTGATGCTTTTAATAGTACCACTATCAAAAATTGAAATGCACCTACAGCAATTATTGCAAACACTCTCGATGCGATCGACAAAGATAACCAGAAAGATGTTGAGTCAGCTTTATTGGTTGGTACTAATGGTAGAGTTATCAAAAATCCGACCGGTGAATTGTTATTTGTAATGTCACTTGTTTGTGAACTATTATTCGGTAGGTATTTTAACAGCTAAACATACTTCCAATTCTTGCGCTAATAGGCGGTAGAAGTACTGCAGTCGCGAAGGTTTCGGATGCTGGGATTGTGTGTTTTGGAATCCATCCCATTTACAGAGGAAAATAAAGCTTTTTATTACCCTTGTAGCAGTGGCGGTTCCAGAATTTCTGAAAGGGGGGAGGGGGGTGCATAAAATTTCAAATAAATAAAAACTACATAAAAATTCTACCAGAGATTATTGAGGCCGCAGCTGCAACCACATTTATTTCTTGAAAAAATTTCTTGCTAGTATCACTTCTAACTTCACACTTCTTGAGTGTTTTGCTAATCACGCATCACAAAATATTAAAATTATTGCTGGATTCACAACAAACTCCAGAAATATAAACCAAATTATGCCTGCCCCCTCCCCCTACGGTAGGCGTCCAAAAATATATCCCTCCATAGTCAAACTATATCTACCTGCATTCTGAATTACAGCCGCCAAACTCGGTATTTCGATGAAGTATTCAAAAAGAGGACGCATTTTAACAACTTTGTGGAATCTATAACACTTCCAATACAGATATACCTATGCACCTATGCCAAGACGATTATGTACTCTGAAGAAAAAGAAAAATTTGTTTTCTCTGATGTTGAGCGATTAATAAAAAAATGCGAGTATTAATTGCGGACTATAATAGATGCCTATATGACCTCTCATGCTGCCACAGCAAGATGGTGTCCTTATTTTACCTGATATATGACACCTGATGAAGAAGGTATTCAGAGAAGAAAAATGCCTTTTTGGATGAAAAATGGTGCGTTAAAGAGAAACCACAATTATTAGTTTTATCAAGTTCAGTGGCAGTTCCATGTCACAAAAAGTTACTATTGCTACTTTGCCGTCTGAACACAAAAAATCGTGAAAGTGGAGAACTTAGCAAAGGAACATGATTTCTGGAATGAATAAATGTTAAAGAAAATACAAGGTTTTTATCAGTTTATGTTACAAAGTAAAAAATGTAATTTCTATTCGCGACGCAAAAAGTGTCCTGCCACCAATTTAAATTTTAATTACTTACAAATCTGGTTGAAAATTGTAAGATTTCGCAGTAATCCTGAAAATGATAACTGCTCAAAACCAATTACCGCGATTTGTTAAAATTTTAGTAGTTCCTAACTTTTGGCCTGCAGTGTATATCAATAAGTCACCCAAAACCACCGACTACAAATTTAGTTGATGTCCAAAACAATATCTATCTCATTCCAGAAATGAATGAACTGCAGCTCATTCATAAACTGTAGTTTACATACTTTTGTATTGGTGGCGCCTTTATCAGTGTCCCAATAGGCGCGCGATCGTTCAATGCAAGGCTCTAGCTGTAACCATTTTTGAGCCTGTATATTAATAATTTTTGGCACAAGAACCTGATTTGCGTTTTCTTAAAACGTCCTTTTTCTTCATGCTCATATTTTTTGCAGTTCAGGAATCTCAAAATTTATAGTCTAAAAATGGTTACAGCTGAACCATTGCAAACAGCTCTCATGTACGTACTATAACCTCCTCTTAACGTGCGATTGACCACAAGAACGGAAATCATTAGTAGAATTTGAACATGGAATAATATATAGGGTGTCTCATTTAAAAAAAAGCATGTTTGCATCACCACGTAGTTATGGATCACCCTGTATAAATCTAAATATTTTCTGAGCAAGGAGCATATCTTTGGCTACAACTTGTGTGTACAACTTTTTTCACTATCTTCTACAATAGTGGAGTTATCGACCGAGCCGGTACTAAAAACTCACCCTGTATGTACCCAGGCCCCCCAGACTGCAGTATTAACCCAGACAGCACAATATATTCCTGGAATGTTCTTATTTCATCCAAAATAGATTAAGAATATTCAGAACATTAACAGAACGTTCTATGGATGTTTTTAATAGTTTCATTCCCATGAGGATGTACGAGGAATATTAAGCCATGATTATTCCATGAACGTGTCGATCAAAATATTCTGATAATATTCATAAATTAATATTACCTAAAGAATAATCTATGAATATTTTGGTTATTTTGGTACGATTCTTAATGTAGGCGTGGCCGCGTCGCCGCGTGGCACCGTCACAGATTAGGTTAGGCTTGAGAATTTTGAGGTTAGCTTCATTCGTCACGGTGGGGGTCGGTGGTGACTGCTTGATGTGCTTGTGCATTTTTCTCCTGTGATAATTGGATAGTTATCTGTGTTCTGGAACGTGATTTTCACTTGTTATTTAGTTTATAACTTCATCTAGGAGCGACTAGGGTGAGTATAACTATTTTGTTTCTGTAAATTACCGACTTTGTAGCACCATGTGGCAGCAACTCTCTTGTTCATGGTGTAATCTCTATGTTCTAGTCTTGCTTGTCGTAGGTACCCTAATTAATATACAGGGTGTCCCAGAAGTCAACGTCAAGCCGCTACGGGGTGACAGGATGGGTTGTAACTATCATGAGAAAAATCAGAAAAAAATCTATAACACGCAGTTTGAAAATTATGGGCATTTAAAAAAAACTAGAATTTTTCTCAAATTATAACAATTTTTCGGTTATTGTGGTTAACTTTTACGATTTTCGTTCATTTAAACTTTGGAACCGTAACCTTAAATAACATTTCTAGAAGCACAGTCAAAAATAATGACACAATTGCCCCAAGTTTTCTGAAATGAAGACTATTTATTAAACTATGAATTTAATAATTTCAAAGTTTGTCAACTTTGAAAGACCCTCCTTTAAAAAGAATGTGCTAAAGTACTTTGGCAAGTACCATTAAAAGTTGGCGCATTTAACCAGGATTGTAAAATGGTACAATACTTGTTAGTTTCATACTAAAAAAAAACGAGTAAGGAAATAAAAACCTCAAGTAACCCGATATTTGCTAACCCATTTCACTCTGATCAGATGTCCTTTATTCGCACAAGCTTTTGGTAGATTCTTAATTTTACGGCAAAATGATGAGAGATATGGATAATGAACATATTTGCTATGAGTGAGCGAGACAGATAGTGACACCACTTTTAGCAAAGTCAACAAAAATATGTAAAATTAATAAAATAATGAAAAATTTTGACCTGGTTTAGTTTAGGTTTATTGGAATAAAAGTCAGGCAATAAATGTTCAAATTGTTTACCATCAGCCTCAATACGCATCTACATCTTCTTAAAAAAGATCTACTTATTAGCCAGGCATACCCTTGAGAGTTGTTGTCCTCAGCAGTTTGAGAAATTCGTTTACGCAGCTCGGCTACGCTCTCAATGGGCTTTGAATAAACTTTTTCTTTGAAAACGCCCCGATAACAAAATTCCAGGGGATTTAAATCTGGGGAACGGACTGGCCACTAGGTAGTGCCTGAACGTCCACATCCACCTCCCGGATATTTTTTGTCAAGGAAACCTCTTACTTGCACTGCGTAATGCGCTGGGCAGCCACCTTGTTTATACCTCATGTGGCGACGATATGTTAAGCAGTCTACAGACGTTGATGCATGCTGCGATTCAGGTATCGACTACGTTTCATAACGCAAGTAGCAGCGTGTGTGGTACTGACTCATGGATTTGGTATCAGTTGCGGCTTGCAGCGATGCAGATTCTGGAATCCTATTATGGACGATGAGCCATGTCGCCGAGCCGGTGACGCTGATGCAGTGGTGCAGGTTTCAACGTGTATAGTATTACGTCGATGCAAAGAAATAAGCCCACCCTACTATTCTTGTGTTGCATAAAACGTGCATGAAACATCAAGTCGATTCGGGCATCGCAATAGGTTTCGATTTGAGTAGGAATTTATGCAACTGATGCAAGTTTCAAGAAACCTTGAGTCGATTGAGGAATCGCAGCTTACATCAACGTCTGTAGGCCGCTTTAGTGGTACGTCCTCTAACAAATTTGGTAAATTTTATCGTAAAAAATGTAGGCAATTCGTGCCATTCAAATTCTCAGGCAGCTTAAAAGGCCCAACGATTTTGCCGTTTAAAATTCCGGTCCACAGGCTTACTTTAAAGCGATACTGGGATCCGTCTTCTCGCATTGAATGTGCCTGGCTAATAAGTAGATCTTTTTTAAGAAAATGTATTGAGGCTGATGGTACACAATTTTAACTTTTATTGTAATAAAAACCTAAACCTAAACTAAGCTAGGTCAAGATTTTTCATTATTTTATTAGTTTTACTTATTTTTGTTGACTTCGCTGAAAGTGGCGTCATTATCTGTCTTGCTCACTCATGGCAAATATGTCCACTATCTACCTCTCTCATCATTTTGCCGTAAAATTAAGAATCTACCAGAAGCTTGTGCGAATAAAGAACATCTGACCTGAGTGAAATTGGTTATCAAAAATCGGGTTACTTGAGGTTTTCCTTTTTTTACTCGTTTTTTTTTAGTATATTTTTTTTCGTTTTCACAGTTAACAGAATTTCCTATTATAAGTCAATAAATTCGGAAGTAGAGTAAAAGCACTTATCGATAAGAAAACTCTTCAGATGCTTACTAAATAAGTGGTCTGCAGAAATATTCTTTATCTCTGCAGGCAAAGAATTGAGGAGCCTATAACCCATATAAAAAGGACTATTTTCGTAAGTTGTTGTATTGTGTTTAATAGATCTAAGAGAAGTGGACGCCCGCGTAGGGTAAGAATGTAGATCAGAGTTTTTTTCGTAGGTATTTGAATATCGTCTAGCAAAAAGTATACATTTGTAGATATAAATTGAAGGTAACGTTAGTAGGTTGTATTTCCTAAAATAGGTTCTGCATGATTCGTTATACTTCAGCCGAAATAACAGTCGTAAAATCCGTTTTTGAGCAACAAACGGTCTTACCGCAAATGGGGAGTTACCCCAGATGATACTGTGATATGCAATATGACTGTATACCATGGCATAATACACACTTATTAGGTGAGGAGTATCTAGGCAATTTCTTAACTGAAGAATAGCATAGTATGCTTTATTTATTTTTTTACATACTGATTCAGTATGTGTTCTCCAAATCATATCACTATCTAAGTTCAGTCCTAGGAATTTAGTATTATTCGAAAGCTCAATTGCTTCCGTGTTGACTGCTATGTTAAAAGTTTGTTCTGTTTTTCGAGAAGATCTAGTTCCAGAATAAAACTGCATAGATATTGTTTTATGGGAATTAACGATTAAAGAAGTATGAAACTAACAAGTATTGTACCATTTTATAATCCTCGTTCAATGCGCCAACTTTTAATGACACTTGCCAAGGTAATTTAGTACATTTTTTTTCTTTCAAAGTCGGCGAACTTTGAAAATTTTAAATTCATAGTTTAATAAATAGTCTTCATTCTATAAAACTTAGGGCAATTGTGTCATTATTTTTGACTGTGCTTCTATAAATGTTATTTAGAGTTACGGTTCCAAAGTTTAAATGAACAAAAATAATAAAAGTTAACCGCAATAACCGAAAAATTGTTATAATTTGAGAAAATTTCTAGGTTTTCTTTAAATGCCCATAATTTTCAAATTGCATAGGATAGATTTTTTTTCTGATTTTTCTCATGATAGCTACAACCAATCCTGTCACCCCGTAGCGGCTTGACGTTGACTTCCGGGACACCCTGTATAATAACAACCACTAACAAAACATTTGCTATATTTGTGACTATGAATTTCCAGTGTTTATTCTACTAAAATTGATTAAAGTACAACGACATTTTGGTGAAAATCTAGCGTTGTAGTTAATGAAGTGTATTTGGATGTACATCGTATGCTTTAAAATAAAACGGTTTTTTTATTTTGCAGGATAATACAGGAGGACGATTCCGTGCAATGAAATGTTTTTTTAATGTGTACATTAAACTTATGCAATTATAAATACAGGTTCCGTGTTCCGTTTTATATATATTTTTTTCATCAATCCCTATAATTAGTATGTGCCTAAATCAATGCTGCCCAAAACACTGTATGAAAGTTGGATACTAGGTTATATATGTATATTACTCGCGTTAAGTACCTAGGCAGATAACAAGACTTACAAATAAATGAAATGAAGTGATAAAAGGTATTAGTTTCTTTCAACATATATTCTTCAAAGATATACCAGGAATCCTCCTACAATATTTGATACAAATTAATAGCAATCGTAGAATATTCTGAGGGAATAACCTATGTATGTTTCTTCAAATATATACCAGGAATCTTCCTACAATATTCCATACATCTTAATAATAATCGTAGAATATTCTGAGGGAATAACCTATGCACATTTTTTGGATTCCCATTTTCACATTCTTGGAATGTTCATCAGATAATCTATATATTCATGGACTTTTCATGGAATGATACAATGTTCCAAAATGGCGATTCTTAGAATGTTCCTAGAATATATTGTGCTGTCTGGGAACGGGCACAGTTTTGTCAGACGGCTCTTAGGAAAAAAACATGAAAACCCGCAAACGTACATACCTTCAACTGTGGCTTCTTCAGTCTCTGGAAATACCTCTCTAGCTTTGTGCGGTCGATGATATGCAGATAGTAGGACACAGGTTTCCCAGTCCAGGAAACTGATCCCCTCAGTGGCGACATCTCGGACACGTGCATGATGGTCCCGATGTCGCTCAGATTCCTGTCGGTGATCCTGAAGTTCAACGGGCAAAAGCTCTTTGACGAAACTATCCTGGCGCCATCTTTGAGGTCAGCGAATCGTTCTTTCAACTGGTGATCTACGGACGGACCAAAAGCGAAGTTGTTGACGAACACAATGGTGGCTTGGTTTATCTTCTCTCTATGCTCTTCGGTGAGGAAATCGCCCTTCAGGAGCTTGTATTCACCATATTTCTTTCCGTACCACTGCATCCAAGTACGGAAGTTTTTGTTCATGCTTTCTGCATACCGGCTAGGCACTTCGGCTTTTTCTATACCCAAGCAGATTTTGCAAGGGGTCGCTGCTGCCATCTGTAGCACAACCTGTTAACAACATCCCATTTTCAAGAAAAATCTTAATCTCGGAAATAAGTGAACTCGTGATTCTCATAATTCGTCTAAAGCCTTGTGGCCACTAGCAAATAAAATTGCTAGAATTGCTCTCACAAGTCACTTGCGTAGCGTGTGCACGACGTCATTAGAGAAATATTGCAGCAAAATTACTTGCACTTAAAGAACTTGCGACTTGCTGAGAACTTGTAGTGTAGACGGTTACTCTCAGGAAATTAGTTTGAGGAAATATGGAGAAGTTCAACTGGACGAGAGAAGACACGTGCCTTTTGATTGAAAATTTTGAATTATATCCTGAATTGTGGAATGCACATACTCCAGAATTTAAGGACAGAATCAAAAGGCAAAATGCATTACAAAAATTGGCCGACATATTTAATACTTTTACAGCAGAAATTCAAAGAAAGCTACATAATTTGAGAACGCAAATTAACCAAGAGTGGAGAAAAATTCAAAAAAAGAAAAGTGGACAAGGGACTAATGAAATATATAAGAGTACTTGGGAGTTCTTTGACTCATTGAAGTTTATAATTGACTCAAATATACAGAATGTTACGGAAGATAATCTGGTAAGTTAAAAGTCGATTTTTAGAAAAAAAATAATGTTATGTTGTATTTCTGGCAGTAATTGTAGCAATGGTCGGAAAGTAATTAATTAGGCTAGGTCCGGTTCAACACTATTCTTTATTGACTCTCGTTCTTACAACTCTCCGTAGGCAGGCAACCCTTCATACATACACATCCGCAAAAACTGTTTAAGCTCCATCGGATCTTCATTTCTCAATTCAGTAAGCAACTTTTCGTGTATCCCTAGTAGTTCTACGTTGAATCCACTTTCTCACCTAACATTTTTTCCGCCTTTTACTCTTTCTCTTGTTTTCTTTTTTTTTTTTAATTAAATATACCACAAACTCCGCCGCAGCTTCAGATTTTGCGTACGACATCTTATCATCTATAGTGTACACGAAATCAAAACAATCAAGCCCAAGTGAACTTGCAAGAGCAACTTCCTAGATTAAATTTGCGAACAATTAAAAGATAGTCTAGACAGACAAGCAAGTACTTGCTGCAAAAACTATCGCAAGTTACTTGCAAATGGACACGAGCCTTAAGTCTAAGTGGCGTCCACAGCATAGTAAACAATCAGCACAATATCTCAGCACAGCATAGTAAACAATCAGCATAATATCTCTGAGGATTTCCTATATGAAAATGGTTCCCACAAAATTTGACCTTGGGAGGGTTTTTGTATGATTTTACGACTGTCAAGTTTGGGTAAAGATGCGAAAATGAAAATATCGATGCCGGTACCAACTCGATATTTTTTAGCCAAATAGGCGCGTTTGGTTCGTAGAGAGCATTTTGTGCAACTGATTACACCCCTCAATAATTATATAATCATTTTCGATACCGATACAAAATTATCGATACCAGCTTGGAATGCCTCAGAAAGCATCGATGACAAAAGACTCGATATTAGTGCAGAAGTACCATTACCATCCCTACAAAAAAACCCATCCAAAAGTGGGGATGCGCGTGTAATTTCCGCCAACTTGGGTTATTGTGCTGGTTGTTTATTATGCTGTGCAATCAGCACAATATATCAGGTTGGCGGCAAGCCAATGAAGTGTGTCAATACATTGGAATGGGCATGCGTGCACTCGTTTGCGGCTAGAATGAGATAGCGCTAGTCAGGTAAGCTAAGCATTTTGGACAGGTGGTGTGGCGAATCAGGACTCTCAATCAACCCAGTGAAGACTGAGCTGGTCCTATTCACTCACAGGAAGAAGATAGATGATTTTAAGCCCCCACTCTCCACGGTGTACCGCTGACCCTAGGGAGGTCAAGTACCTGGGGGTGTTAATTGATAATAAACTCACATGGGCACAGCATATCGACTATGTGTATAAAAAGTCAATAGCTACCATGTGGCAGTTGCGTTGGGTAGTCGGCGGAACCTGGGGCCTCAAACCCAAAGTTCTAAACTGGCTATATACGGCAGTAGTCAGATCTAGGATCCAGTATGGCTGCTCGGTCTGGTGGCCGAGCGTAGAGGTCTCTGTTAGGCTCAAGCTCGTAAAGATTCAGGGGCTTGCAGCAATGAGCATAACAGGTGCCATGAGGACAACACCCACTGCTGCCCTGGCGGTACTCTTGGGCTTGCCGCCTCTACACCTCTGGATAAAAAGAGAGGCGATGTTGGCCTGCCTGAAAATGCGTGATGGGAGAACGTGGGTAGCACGAGAACCATTAGTTGGCCACACCAGAATAGAGCGATTCGCGGAGAGTAATATCCCGATATCGTCATTCAGGGTGGAAAAAGCTAAAGACATCTTAAATTTAGATAATGGATTCTCACTAGTCATCCCGGAAAGAGACGACTGGATGAGAGGGAAAGTCAAGTTTCTGCCCAATAGTCTGGTATGCTTCACTGACAGATCGCTCTTAAAGGAGTCGGGATCCGGGGAAGCGGGCTTCTGTCTGGAGGGTAAAGAGGTGCGGCGGAGCTTCACTCTGGGAACCTGCAAGAGTGTCTTCCAGGCGGAAGTGTACGCGATATTGATGGCGGCATACTCGACGGAAGTCGAAAAGTGTTCTGAACAGAGCATATATATATGCTCTGACAGCCAATCAGCTCTGAAAGCGGTGACAGCTCCGAGGGCCAGGTCAGCTCTGGCACAAGAATGCTCTGCCGCCCTTCAGAAGTTAGCAAGCCAAAAGAAGGTGACCCTATTGTGGGTCCCCGGACATATCGGTATGCCGGGTAACGAGAGAGCGGACCGATTAGCTAGGATAGGGGCCAGCAGCCCCTGCATCGGCCCAGAACCTAAGCTGGGAATTAATAGACGCCAGGTCAATGTGGCCCTGGACAACTTGGCCTACAAAGGAACTGGCGAAAGCCTGGTTAGAGAGAGACGACTGCAGGCAAGCCAAAAAATTCATAGCAGGCCCTGATAGGGGCCGAACGCAATGGCTTTTGAATAAAGGCAGAGAGACGCTCAACCTTCTGGTGGGGGTTCTCACTGGCCATTGCCGGCTGAATAGACATTTGTCACTTATGAGAGTAGTAATGGACCTCATTTGCTCCAGATGCTGGGAGGAGGACGAGACAGCGTTCCACTTCCTGGGCAGATGTGCAGTTTATCGCAACCTTAGGGTTCAGATATTCGGCACGACGGAGTTTGGGGAGGAGCCACTATATTCAGCGAAATGGTCGGACATACTGACTTTCGTCAGGAGGTCTGGTAGGTTCGACAAGGAGCTTTCTAGGGTGTAGAATTTTAGTGTTTTCAGTGATTGGTTCAGTGGAGTTGGCAAAAAGGGCCAAAGGTGGCCTACTTGCCTAACTTCGCCTCCCCATCACTACTACTACTACTACTACTACTACTACTACTACTACTACTACTACTACTACTACTACTACTACTACTACTACTACTAGTCAGGTAAGGTAGGTAGGTAAGTAGATATCACCTACAAATAAAGTATGTATTAAAAAATGTGCAGACACTAACAACATAAAAATAATAAACAAACTTTTAATATCTACATTACTGTATCGAGTATTTTTGTCATCGATATTTTTTGAGGCAATTCAAGCTGGTATCGATACTTTTGTAGGGGTGTCGGTATCGAAAATAATTATATAGTTATTGAGGGGTGTAATCAATTACACAAAATTCTCTGTACGAACCAAACGCGCCTTCATTGGCGTGTTCAGCTCTATACTTGGCCAAAAAATATCGAATTGGTACCGGTATCGATTTTTATTTTCGCATCTCTACCCAAACTTCACATCCGTAATCATCCAAAAAGCCGCCAACAAGGTAAAATTCTGTGGAAACCATTTTTATATAGGAAATCCTCAGAGATATTCTGCTGGTTGTTTAGGATGCTGGACATTTAATTACAGGATTGTGGTGACTTGTACCAAAGTTTACGGAATACATATAAGTTGGCAAAAATATCAAAACGGCCTGCCCCTTGCCCCGTCACCCCGGTACACCGGTAGCAGTGTACCGACGTCAGCCGGGAGATACGGGGCGGCGCAAAGTAGAGGTTGAATGTGTTTAACGCGAAGTTTATAGTGTCTCAAAAATATCGGATTTCGTTATCTCGGATTTGTTTGCAGGAAATGGATAACATTTTTAGAAGTTTGAGAGTAATCAATTTCGCGAGAAAAGATATTACCAATCAATTTAAATTTATTTACGGATGGATAATGACAATCAGATCCATCCTTATTTTGTGGTAAACCTTGAAATGTAAGGGACATAAATACAGGGTATCCCACGACGATTAAGACAAGAAATATGTCGGAACTGGGCAGTAGTAGAGAAATATAATTTTGCGCAAGTAAATTAGAGCAGATGTTGGGTCTTTTTTTGTCATTGTACTACCTAATGAGGTATTTGTTTTTGGTCACGTGACATTCGATTCAAAATTATTAATGGGACACCCTGTATATTTGTGCCTGTGCTCCTCCCAATAAAACAATTCCAACAAACTAGCACACTTGGGGTCTAAAGTGATTAGTTCAAGAGCTACATGTAGTTAAAGGATGTATCATGATAAAAACGTATAGTGAGACAAAATATTCATTCGGTGGTCTTACCATACCACCCAGGGACATTGTAAATTATATTTTAGCGCCCTAAAATATTTTTATTGATAACTTTAACAATTAGTTTCTACACTAGCAATTTCCACAATCTTTTAAAATTGTACATACGAGTTCGTGTATACTATACCATAAAATTTATAAACTGTGGTCTCAAAAATAAGCCAAATAAACAAAACATTAAGGTAAAAATACTACAGCACCTTTGAACCAACAGTTTTTGCTTATCTACGAAATAGCTACAATATGTGAAATCATTTGAGATTCATTAGTAATAGTTTTACTAGGCTTTATTTGATATCCATTTATGTAGCTTAGTGTATTAGCAAAATAAACGTTGTATTTGTATGTCTAAATCGGCCGTCAATACATAGTTTTTCAATGACCCTCGTATGTACGTACAACCCAGGCGTTAGCAAGTTCCCGCTAAAAGACCCTCGTACTTGAGCAAAAACCAACGCAAAAACTAACTGGCGCGTGCGGCCGCGGCATCGCTTTCATGTGAGTTCTTCAAAGTGCCGACGGAGAGTGATCCAACTTATATGTATTCCGCAAACTTTGCTTGTACTATATTTCACATGTTCACAACTATTCATATGGTTGGCAGATAAGATCTGTATCTATTTCTGGTTTAAGAAATGAAACCAACTCTTAAAAGAATCAAAAATAAGCTAGTCTAATGCAGCCTAAAATTTGTTTTAGAAAAATACGTTTTTCTTTTCTCTAAACATGCTATACGTGCACTGGAAGGACTCTATTGTGTACCTGTCCTACTCCAGAACCAAGGTCTATGAAGATATCTTCGGGAGTGATCTCAATTTGGTCGATCATCTGGCAAACCAAGTCGTAGGACGTCTCCCCATAGACCTCAGGTGAAAAGGGCTCATACTGGTTGAGTTTCTCTGGATCTGTCACGGCAGCGTTGTAGGTCTGTTGTAAGATGTGTCTCAGAAGGCCCCGAGATGGGTACTTGTTCAAGCGATGGGCTGGCAGAGACGTTCCCTTTTCCTAAAAGTGGTACCAGATCTTACCTACACCCAGAGCGGTGGTAAAAAATGGAAGAACTTGTACTTCACAACGAAAAAATTAAAATGATGAAAGAAATCAGAAAATAATTGTGTCCAAAGTTAAAGAACAGCATTTTTTGTTGCAGTGGTCCTGATGAATTATTGACAGTTATCCATTCAATTGAAGTCAAGTTGATTGACTCAGTACTTCCCAAATATTATGGTGATACCAGTTTATGATTTTCTCATAGGATGAAGCTATAGCCTGAGATTCCCTTGCAACCAAATCATCGACCACCCCGAATCACCACAATTTCACCGCCACCAAAAATAAAATGTAGAAAGTGATCAGGAATAACCTAAAGCGCCTAAAAACCAAGTTTGAGCTGTTTTTGTTTTTAGTTTTTTATTATTTCTGCGCCGCCACTGACACGATTTCTAAAAACCATACGCGTTTTCCATCCTCGCCACGGTAATAATACTGTGTCAAAATGTCAGCAATACTCGTATGTATAAATCAAAAGTCCCTTGGTTTCTGTAATACCCTAAATAAGTTAATCAATGGTAATACCCAAGGCAGTGTTCGGACGGACCTAAAAAAGTATATTATGCTGCTAGGTTTTTCTTTCACAGGTCAATGGACAGCCTATTTGGAATACAATAAATTTTCAGTTATACAACCCCCCCAGCCTCCAATCGCCCCAATTTCACCCTCACCGAACAAAGTAGAAAGTGATCAGGAACCCTAAAACGACTAAAAACGAAGTTCGAGGAATGTCTGATTTTTTTGCTAATTACTCCGCCGCCCATGCACCGATTTCCAAAATTATAGCAGCATTGCCTACTAGGACCCCACCGCATATCGCTAACCAAATTTCATTACAATTTATGCAGCGGTTACTGAGATTAAGAGGCTAGAAAAACGCCAACAGACAGACCGACGGAAATGAGTGACATGAATTTTCGTTATGAAGATATCATAAGACGCCCAAAAAGCGTATTATCTCAAAATCGAACATTTTCGCTATCACAATTCTCACTCACATATCAGAGTGGAAAATAAAATGAGCATTTACTTTATACTTGATAATTATGCTCTTATACAGGGTGTCCCAAAAAATAGTGTCAAGCGGAAGTCCAGAGATAGAGCACACCTAGACGTATCTGAATCACCCCCATATGTATTATGCAATTTTTTGTAGTTTCCGAGTTATGAATTTTTTTCTGAATTTTAGAGAATTGTTCCAAAACAGAAATTAAAAGACTTTTCCAAATTCTCTTTTTTGCTAGTTAATCTTTAAGAGTTTAATGTTCATACATAAAGGAATCGGCTTAGTATATCTGATGAAAGTCATGAAACTTATAGTGTAAAGTGAAAAATTTATGTTCTGTTAATTATGGCCTAGATTTTCGACTCGCAATTAAAAATCTAAAGAGGTGATTTCATGATTTCTTAGCAGGTCTAAAAACTTCTTCAGACTCTCACCTATCATTATCATTAAAAAAAGGAGTACTTAATGGGGCTACTTTGGCTCCAATCGACCTTCAACGGCAAGAGGTAAAGATTTCTTGAAATTAGCGATGGGATTGTAAATGAAACAATAACTAATTTTAGGGCGCTAATAGCAGAATGATTGTCAGTGCCGCAATAAAAAACATTCAGTGCGACCAGAACGGTTAGCCCTATCGAGATGTACCAAGAGACCATTTTTACGTAGAAATCTCTGAAATACCATATTCTAAAATCAAAATGTCAAAAAATTACCATTTAGAAAATGGGGTTATTTTTACCTTTAACTCCTCCCGTATGATACGCCTCTGATTAGAATTATGAAATTCTGAAATCAGAATCAGATTCAGCGTCAAAAGCTTACCCATCGTACCTAATTTCGTAATTTTGTTATGAATTGTTTCGAGAACATCGAGGGAAAACCGTCTTCAGGGTGCCCCATGCAAAGGAGCGTAGCTACCTTAGGAAGCATTTCTGGACCCATGTTCATATGACATTTTCTTTCTATTTTTCGGAGTACTATTATTGGTTGAAGTTTGTTAACATACTTAATTAACACCCTGTATAGTGTTCTAAGTGAGTATATTCTCACTTTTGTAGTAGGGGTATCTAATAAGGATAGGTTTATTGTATCGTTCAAACAATTTTCATTTCGTTATTGTAAAGAAGGACTGTCATAAGAAACTAAAAAAAAATGAACTGAAAGTCAAGTGAACATAAAACGTATATGCTTAGCAATAAATAAGTGGAAGCATGGGTCATAATGAATAAAAATAAGCATTTAACTTATACTCAATAATCTGTAGCAAATATTCCACATGATATGAATAAAAACCAGACACAGATGCTCCGTTGGAGTAGAGTTTTATTTAACTAGTGTTGTGAGTAAATTATACTTTTGCTATGAATAATTATAATTGTTCATACTCTTAGAGGTGAGTATCTACTCCATAATTTTCCAGTCTGATGGATAGAAGATTTCAGTTTGACCACGACACAGCTATAAAAAAATATTATAATCCAAGATGCGATACATGTGATCGTGATTTTAAGGGTCTAGGGTATAGCGCGCGAAATTGAGAATCCAAGAAAAGACGTATTCCCGTGTTAGCGAGGAGGCGTGGCCACCTATTCCCGTTCTCCAGTGTGTGTGTCTCTAAGATGAGAGCAGATAAGTCCAAAAATCCAAAGGTAAGGTCAAAAGGTCCAAAGGTAAGGTCCAAAGGTCACTATAAAAATGAAGTTCGCATTTCCAAACTCCTGAAGTTACCTTTAAACTTACAGTAATCACTCAAAGAGCAAATTGAAGGAGAAAGCTTGCGCTTGTGCAACTATTTAGCCTTTTTTTGATATCGTGTTTGGTTGTTGAATTACAGCCATTCATAGAATGTATGATTTTGAATTGCGAGTTTTTTTGAGAAAATCGAAAATAGTTGTCATTCATTAAGGTCTTAACTATCGCCTTCTGAAATATTATATATGTAGTTTGAAAATAGAGTGTGTTATGCGAGAAATTGTGAGTCCGTATTTTACATGGCAAATACGTATGTATAAATGTGTGTATCCAGGCCCCTTAAGATATTTTTATATTTACTGGAAACATTATCGAGTGGTTATCAAATCTCTTCCTGGATGTAGAATCTGTTTATTGTGTTTATTGTCCTATGAAATCCATATTACCTATAATTCCTAGTTATACCGCTAGAGCAGGTTTTTTTGATATGATAACCGAAAACTGCAAAATTCTCCAAAAAATCAAATGCAATGATGTGCCTTTTTTCCCTACCCTGAAATATCGATATAATTATCATATCATATAATTAGAAAAAAACGCAATTACACTGGTCCTTAAGGGTCTAGGGTATAGCGCGCAAAATTGAAAATCCAAGAAAAGACGTATTCCCGTGTTAGCGAGGAGGCGTGGCCGCCTGTTCCCTTTCTCTAGTATGTGTGTCTAAGATGAGGGGAGATAAGTCCAAAAATCCAAAGGTAAGGTCAAAAGGTCCAAAGGTAAGGTCCAAAGGTCACCATAAAAATAAATTTCTCATTTCCAAGCTCCTGACGTTACCTTTAAACTTACAGTAATGACTGAAAGAGCAAATTGAAGAAGAAAGTAACGCACATAATATGCAAGTGCAAGGTGCAATGTAGGAAAAACAAAACCCTAAAATCAACTTTTCTTATCTGATCACCAGGTACATTGGGTGTGATCGGTTGCAGTCACACAAAAATGGACATTGTTATTAATGTGCAAAAATCATACGGAAACTGAACAAAAATGCATTTTCTCAGCAATGATGTTGAAAACAGGGATATTAGGATAGTTCTTCCATTTTTCAATAAGGTTTGGGTCCGATCAAACGCATACATATCACCAAGTAGTATTTAACCTGTTTTTAATATCAATTTATAGATTTAGGCCCGATTTTATCAACATGCATATTTAACAAAGACTATGACAAAGCTTTTCTATTGGATGTTGTTTAACAAAACCTTTCTATTGGGTATTGAGGGCTATGTTAATAAGTATCATCCAATAGTATTTTATCAATATTGGAAACAAAACATCAAAGCTGGATGACACTTTTATCAAAAATATTTTAGAATTCGTGGATCAAAATCATAACAGAAAATCAGAACAAAGCGATTGATTTGCAAATTAATGCTAGATTTTTAATGTTTACCTAAATTATTGTATAATCACCAATTGCAGTTGCAGTCAGATTGATTATAGACTGGATGCATGTTTGTTATAGACCTTCTTATAGAAATATTCACAGAGGATGTAAAGATTGTAAAGCCACTACGTAAAAGGCACCGTAGCGCAGAAACACATTTATATAAAGCACCTTATTCACTTTCTGACTATACAAAAGGTTTTTAGTTTAGGAAAAATAAGGTTATACGTTATACTTTTGCCAGATTGCAAGCTTTGCTGTTAAGGTTAGGAAGGATAGGCAATCAGTAATGCACACTTGTTAAATCGTATTTGCCTATTTGCGAAATGCAATAAAATGTTATTTTTACCCCTTTTTACTATACTACAAAGGTATATTGCAGGTAATTATAATTATTATCGATTGTAAATTATTGTTTTATCAAAATAATGCAGTAACTTCAATTTCTTGTCATTATTATCATTAAATTAACATTTGATCCAGTGATGAAACGTATCGGTTTTGTGGAATCTGATTGGTTGAGATCAGTAATTGCTAAACTCTTTGTTAAACAGGAAAATGCAAGTTTTCACCGACTTAGGATGGAAAATCAGAGCTGAAAAGATACTAGAGAGTTCATAATGGTCGATTATACAAAAAGCATGTCTTTTTTCACCTTTTGAAGTAAATTTCAAGAGAAATCAATCATTTTCAGAGAACTTTGACAGATGCATGTTCTTGAATGGGCTGCTCTGATTGGTCAAAGCCTTTGTTAAAATGCCTGTGTTGATAAAATCGGGCCTTAATATACTAGATCGTCAAGTTAAATTAAAATTTTGAAATAACTGAAGTTTTTATAATGGATAGCATGTGGGGAGACAATCAAAATTTCTAATGCAGACGATTCTGCTATTAAAAGTAAATGATAGAATATTTTGGATTGAATGTTTAAACTGTCGGAATCAAGTATATGTTTGATCGGATTTTTTTAATGAAAATCGAACAATCGATACTTACCAATGCTACGACGCTATCTATGGCTCTATTGAACCTATCACATAATGATTTCATACTATCATAACTTCGAGTATCGTAGTCGCATAGTATATTATTTTCTAATGGCAGTTTTAGTTCGGGGAGGTCTTCACACACCCATCTGCAAAAAACATTCAAAGTTGAAACAACAATTTCGTTCATACATATAAAAAATGAGGTAATAAAGAAAATGTTGAGTGACTTTCTGGATGTAGTATATGGAGAAAAGATATTGTGCTATATGTAACGTTGATAGAATAAAATTGTTTTTGAGATATGTAGGTATAAAAATGTAATATTTTCAAGATACGGGGTGTCAAAGTTCTACTTTTGTTAATTTTAAAAAAGTTCGATGTGCCGTAGGTGGCGCCCTATATTCATGATAGCAGAACCGTGTTTGAATTTGGATTTCTTGGCTTAAAAAGCCCCCTATACATAATTTTAGATCCGTTTAGGTGTAAATCACCATTTTCGAAAAAATTGAATATCGCAGAGATTATAAAATTTGTAAGGCTGTGACTTTGCCGTATTACTAAGCATAAAATGCGTCAGCTTTGATGAGCCTGTCAAATTTAAATTACGTTTATGCTTGGAGAAATCGGTCGATCAATTAAGGAAACTTCGATCAGCGATAACTTGATTTTTTTAAATAGGAATGCCTAATTTTTTATATACAGTTAAACGTAAAATTTGATAACCTTTCTAATGATATAAGGTTATAAATATCAATCTCTAGTTTCCATTTAGTTTCAAATTTTCAAACAAATCGGCGTTTTTCAATTTTCCCACCTATGAGCAACGTAGAAGGCCATGAAATATAACCAAAAACCTGTTGAGGTAGAAGAAAACAACTAACTTAGCAGAAAAATACACACGAACTAGACTAAAGGGACAAGATTATAAAAATTACTCACAACAAACAAAGTCTAACCAGAAACAACGGCGGTAACATATCTTTGGTCAAAGAGAAGCTGGAGTATGGCAGAAATGGATTTTTCCACGGCCTACTAGCTACTGCAATGTACTAGAGATTGGAAATTTATAAAACCATTAAAAAGTTTGAAATGAAACGAAAACTACTAGACAATGTTGTAGGCAGTTTATTATTTTCATAATAAATTTCACATTTAATGATATAAAAAAGTATGCAATTCTGTCAAAACTCAAGTCAAAAGTACCTCTGACTGGAGTTCTAAAAATTCTTCAGTATCTATTAGCAAGACCGCAGAAAATGAATGAATTAAAATTTGTTCAAATTATAAAACATAACTTAAATGGCAGAGAATTTAAATCTGATTTGTCAGTATTCCTTTTTTGCAATATTGCTAATAGATATTGAAAAGTAGAAAGGCTCCAGTCAGAGGTATCGACTTCGACGCAAATTACTACTTTTTCACACCATTACATATGATTGATAATTGCGTGCTGGAGCAACAGTCGCTTGCCGTTTTTGTTTCATATCAGGGTTTTTAATTGTCTTGGAAATTTTTAACCTCTAGTAAATTGCGGTAGCCAGTAGACTGCAAAAAATATCTATTACTGCCATACTCCAGCTTCTCTTTGACACTAAAGATGTTATCGCAGTTGTGACTAGGAGAGTTGATTTGTTGTAAGGCATTTTTATCATCTTATCTCTTTGTTCTATTTCGTCTGTATCTTTTTTCTGAATTACTTGTTTTCTTCCATCTAAACTAAAATGTTACTGTTTTTATTAATTATCTAAAATTCTCCACAATTCTCCAAAATTCCCGAAAGTTCGCAACGAACGATAAATTATGGTAATTTTCCAACACTAGGTGTGAGAAGTAAAGGTGTACATTTTTTTAAATATATGATGTGCAACATGCCATACGACGAGAAATAAAAATAAATAATTTCAAATTGAAACATGGTGGTGCCTACGTATGTTGGTAATAACCAACAGGTGTTTTAAATGCTCCTTTTCTTAACAGACGCCCTGAACAGCTGGACATACAATAAGAGATCCACCGATCCACGGCCTGTCAGCCATCAAATGCGATCCTACCAGTGGCGTACCTACGGCTTTTTACACAACACTTCATGCTCAGAGTAATAACTGAACATAGAGGTAGTAAACAAACCACTTCAGCATGGCGTGCTCAAAGCCATCATCTTTGACACTTCAGCCTCCAAACATTGCCAACTAACCTGAAAATTCTTCCAATGCAACCCATGTTACAAACACTGCTCTGCATTGTCTCATCTCGAAAAACTGTTAAACTACACTCGAATATAGCACAGCAAGTCCGTAAAGCTTCACTACAGTTACCAACAAATAGCGAATTCGATTTTACTGACCAAGCATAAAAGACGCGCAAACAAAACAAACGTTTGACAGTCGGAGGTTACCGTAAACAAATCGCAGGAAAATTACATAGGCGTTGCCAACTCCTCAAAATTTGCATTAATGATGAAGAAACATGCAGTAACGCAGTAGAGGTCAACATGTCTATTGATTTTGCTGTAATCATTTCTGAATCCTGAATCATCAAAATACCGTCTTTTTTAATGTATAATGGAATATTTCTGGATACTATACAATTAAGACGATAGTAAACAATTTTATTATGATTGCCGTATCTGGTGGTCAATATGACAACGTAAGAAAAGATGTTGGCCTATTAGAATTAGTTGTTTACTACCTCTATGTTCAGTTGTTACTCTGAGGTAATAACTGAACATAGAGGTAGTAAACAAACCACTTCAGCATGGCGTGCTCAAAGCCATCATCTTTTGACACTTCAGCCTCCAAACATTGCCAACTAAACTGAAAATTCTTCAAATGCAACACTGCTCTGCATTGTCTCATCTCGAAAAACTGTTAAACTACACTCGAATATAGCACAGCAAGTCCGTAAAGCTTCACTACAGTTACCAACAAATAGCGAATTCGATTTTACTGACCAAGCATAAAAGATGCGCAAACAAAACAAACGTTTGACAGTCGGGGTTCCCGTAAACAAATCGCAGGAAAATTACATAGGCGTTGCCAACTCCTCAAAATTTGCATTAATGATGAAGAAACATGCAGTAACGCAGTAGAGGTCAACATGTCTATTGATTTTGCTGTAATCATTTCTGAATTCTGAACCATCAAAATACCGTCTTTTTTAATGTATAATGGAATATTTCTGGATACTATACAATTAAGACGATAGTAAACAATTTTATTATGATTGCCGTATCTGGTGGTCAATATGACAACGTAAGAAACGATGTTGGCCTATTAGAATTAGTTGTTTACTACCTCTATGTTCAGTTGTTACTCTGAGGTAATAACTGAACATAGAGGTAGTAAACAAACCACTTCAGCATGGCGTGCTCAAAGCCATCATCTTTTGACACTTCAGCCTCCAAACATTGCCAACTAACCTGAAAATTCTTCAAATGCAACACTGCTCTGCATTGTCTCATTTCGAAAAACTGTTAAACTACACTCGAATATAGCACAGCAAGTCCGTAAAGCTTCACTACAGTTACCAACAAATAGCGAATTCGATTTCACTGACCAAGCATAAAAGACGCGCAAACAAAACAAACGTTTGACAGTCGGAGGTTACCGTAAACAAATCGCAGGAAAATTACATAGGCGTTGCCAACTCCTCAAAATTTGCATTAATGATGAAGAAACATGCAGTAACGCAGTAGAGGTCAACATGTCTATTGATTTTGCTGTAATCATTTCTGAATTCTGAACCATCAAAATACCGTCTTTTTTAATGTATAATGGAATATTTCTGGATACTATACAATTAAGACGATAGTAAACAATTTTATTATGATTGCCGTATCTGGTGGTCAATATGACAACGTAAGAAAAGATGTTGGCCTATTAAAATTAGTTGTTTACTACCTCTATGTTCAGTTGTTACTATGAGGTAATAACTGAACATAGAGGTAGTAAACAAACCACTTCGGCATGGCGTGCTCAAAGCCATCATCTTTTGACACTTCAGCCTCCAAACATTGCCAACTAACCTGAAAATTCTTCAAATGCAACACTGCTCTGCATTGTCTCATCTCGAAAAACTGTTAAACTACACTCGAATATAGCACAGCAAGTCCGTAAAGCTTCACTACAGTTACCAACAAATAGCGAATTCGATTTTACTGACCAAGCATAAAAGACGCGCAAACAAAACAAACGTTTGACAGTCGGGGCTATGGTAAACAAATCGCAGGAAAATTATATAGGCGTTGCCAGCTCCTCAAAATTTATGTAAGACAGAATTTGCGTTTATGATGAAGAAACATGCAGTAACGCAGTAGAGGTCAACATATCTATTGATTTTGCTGTAATCATTCCTGAACCATCAAAATACCGTATTTTTTAACGTAGAATGGATTATTTTTGGATACGTACAATTAAGACGATAGTAAACAATTATGATTGCAGTATCTGGTGGTCAATATGACAACTTAAGAAAATATGTTGGCCTATTAGAATTAGTTGTTTACTACCTCTATGTTTAGTTGTTACTCTGAGACTTCATGCCACCTATGTTGCGCAACAAAAAATCTATCTGAATCGGAAAATAGCGAGATTGGTGCTATAGTATAACAGTTATATTTTGTTAAAGACACCAGTATTTTGTAGCCATAGCAGAAGTGCTCTTGTTTTACTAGGACTAGCGTTCAAAGTTTCAATGAGATCATCTGAAATTTGGTACAACCATCTTTCAGCTTCGTATGCAGGACATTCGTCTATGATGTGTTAAACCCTGGCCACACGTGCAGGCTTTACCGCGTACTTACTTGTGCAAACCAGTTGTATCGGGAAGCCCGTGCGTGTGGACAGTAAGACGGTAGCTCGCGCAAACCGCTTTTAGTCTACTGAAAGTTTTGGCACAGCATAGTAAACAACCAGCACAATAACTCGGGTTGGCGGAAATTACACGCGCATCCCCACTTTTGGATGATTTTTTGTAGGGATGGTAACGATACTTCGATACTTCTGCACTAATATCTTTTGAGGCATTCCAAGCTGGTATCGATACGTTTTTTGTATCGGTATCGAAAATAATTATATAATTATTGAGGGGTGTAATCAATTGCACAAAATGCTCTGTACGAACCAAACGCGCCTATTTGGCTAAAAAATATCGAGTTGGTACCGGTATCGATATTTTCATTTTCGTATCTCTACCCAAACTTCACATCCGTAAAACCCTCCCAAGGTCAAATTCTGTGGGAACCATTTTTACATAGGAAATCCTCAGAGATATTATGCTGGTTGTTTACTATGCTGTGGTTTTGGCTTGCGCCAACTGGCCTGTTGGTAAAGCCTGTGTGTGTGGACCACAGGGTTCACTTTTAAGAATAGCAGCACATATATGAAATAGTCAGTTTTCGAATTATTAGATAATGGAGGTTTTCGCGAGCTTACTTGAATAGTCTGGACACTCAGCGGTATACCGTCTTGTTCGCGCAGGTAAGTCGCTGTGTGTGGCCGCCGCTTTAAACTGTTAAAGGGGCGGCCACATGACATCTGGCGATCATTTTGTTCCAGTTATCAATTTCTAATTGTGGCAGTTTTGAGCTGTTTTCTGTTCTTTTCTGTTGTACTCAGCTGTGTTTAGTCATTTTCTGTTATTTCCCGCTGTTATCTGCACGCTTTCTGTTGTTTTGAGCTAGTTATGAATCTATTTGGTTGTATTTGGTCGTTTTCTATCGTTTACAGTTGCTATCTGCTTGATTTCTGTAGTTTTGAGCTGTTTTCTGTTCTTTTCTGTTGTATTCGGCTGTGATTAGTCGTTTTCTATCGTTTGTCGCCGTTGTCCGCTTGATTTCTGTAGTTTTGAGCTGTTTTCTGTTCTTTTCTGTTGTACTCAGCTGTGTTTAGTCGTTTTCTATCGTTTGTCGCCGTTGTCTGCTTGATTTCTATAGTTTTGAGCTGTTTTCTGTTCTTTTCTGTTGTACTCAGCTGTGTTTAGTCATTTTCTGTTGTTTTCCGCTGTTATCTGCACGCTTTCTGTAGTTTTGAGCTAGTTATGAATCTATTTGGTTGTATTTGGTCGTTTTCTATCGTTTACAGTTGCTATCTGCTTGACTTCTGTAGTTTCGAGCTGTTTTCTGTTCTATTCTGTTGTATTCGGCTGTGTTTAGTAGTTTTCTATCGTTTGTCGCTGTTATCTGCTTGATTTCTGTAGTTTTGAGCTGTTTTCTGTTCTTTTCTGTTGCATTCGGCTGTGTTTAGTCGTTTCCTATCGTTTATCGCTGTTATCTGCTTGATTTCTGTGGCTTTGAGCTGTTTTCTGTTCTTTTCTGTTGTATTCGGCTGAGTTTAGACGTTTTCTGTTGTTTCCCGCTGTTATCTGCACGCTTTCTGTTGTTCTGAGCTAGCTATGAATCTATTTGGTTGTATTTGGTCGTTTTCTATCGTTTACAGTTGATATTACAACCTGATCCTAATGAATGGCGGTATTACTTAGAATGAACAAACAGATCTGAGTAGAACTGTTAAATATAGTGACACCATCAAAAAAACATGAAGATACTGTTATGATCTTCGTCTTGCATCTTTTTGTATTATCTCTTGAAGTCACCGCGGAGGGTATTTACTTCTGCTACGACAGTATTTTTCATTTGACTGGACAGTGTTCAAGTAATAGGGTACTTGCCGAGGTCGTGAAATCGTCTCGGGAGTATACATAGCGTAAAGAAAACCATATCAAAAAGCAGTAGGAAACAAAAAGCATGATTTTACTGACGGCCAAAAAAAGATATTTGCAAAATAAAATAAGGATATATTCAAATTTTTCCACGTGACTTAAAACAAGGGCTGACGTCACAGGTATCTTATCGATATCGACAATCGATACTGCTACTGCGCAGGTCAGTGAGATTCAACTGCAAACTAGAGATGATCTGAATTCTTTAACAATGCGACTCAATTTATTGATACTTAAACATATTTGAAACAGGCAATTAACCCACTAGTATTTTCGTTGCAATACATTTTTATATCTGATAGGTATCACAGTTCATCCTGTTTGTGACCGAGATTCGCAAATAATCGAAGCCATCATTTTATTTTGGCGCATCCCATTATATGAATGAATCTAAAGATAGAATCTAATTCAAGCCCATCCCTACAAAGTGAATTAGTAATCTAGCCTAACTTTTATTCTTTTGACTTTTGTACTTCTGTGTGTGACTGTGTTTTGTGGTTATAATGATCAGTGTCAAAATGTTAGGTTAGCACTAGCTATCGATATCGAATATCAATACTTTACATCCCATCACTATAGGATATCACTGACGTCAGAGGTTGTTTACGCGGCATTTTCCGGCATTTGAAATAATTTATGGAATATCTCTCACAACCGATTCCAAAAAACCAAACGAGTGATTTTGTCATGTTTACTAGGGTCTAAGGAACGCGTAAACGACAATATTTTTTTCTGCAAGTACCCTATTGTGAAGCTCATTTCATTTTTTTTAAATTCTTATCTAAGCATTCCTTAGATGTAGACAACCAAAAATAGGGATTGACTTGGTATATTTCTACGAATTCACCGACATAGTGCCGCGACATTCTTCATATGAATGTCGGACATATTGAATCTTTAAATTGAGAATAAAATATTTACTACTTAATTTATCAAACAATTTAACACATAATGCTTACCTACGCCTGTGAGAAATTTGGAGTCAAAATCATCAAATTGTCTCCACGCTAGGCTTGGGACAAACGGTTACCTTTGTGTATTAGGTTTAGTGTCCGACCGAACATTCGGTTTCGGTTTCGGCCTAGTTTCGGCCAAAATACGGGTTTCGGTTTAGTTTCGGTTAAACTACGGCCGAAACAGAAACTAAATTCGATGGATTTGGCGCTGCGATCGGACGCCCTCGGAGCACTAATCTACAAGCGAAGAAGTATCATTTTGCTGGGTAGATGATGATAATAAGTTATCACAAGTTAAGAAGCCTACTTATCGGAGCCAAGCTTGCAAAGAAACGCAGATATTACTTCCACTAGAATTTCAGTCCATTTCTGTCTTTGAAAAATGTTCCCCTAAAATTCACGTCTGCCTTACCGACGACTGTTTCCACTGAACAACTACTTAATGCTACTAGTCAAATTTATTCAGACTGAGGAAGCTATTTGCAAAAAAGTTGATAAATTATTGTTTCTCGCTTACAATATCACAATATTAGATTGTTCAGTTATGAATACTGATAATCAACAATAGCTGTAGCTCAATGAAGCTCACAACAGTTTCTTAAATTCAGAGAAAACTCCTTACTTTCAAAAATACTTAGTAGTTGTACTTAGCACGTAGGTACTTCAGAAATTTAGTTCTATGGCAGCTAATTGATAACAGTGTCATAAAAATCGACCAAAACTTGGAATGTTATTTAGTAGATATGTTACGGCTAAAGTGTTTACTTTGATAGCTTATATACTAGCTGGATAGTATACAAACTATCCAAGTGCCTGGTTATTTTGATGGAAAATCATATTTCTACTAAAGTAGCTATGAATATTGGTTGGTTTGTATACTAGCCAGCTAGTTTATAAACTATACAAGACATGCCGCTAAAGTATATACCACAAAGATGTCACACATATTAACCAGTGTTTCTGGCCAGTTTACAAACTATCCACATCATTTGGATAAGGTATGAACCTAATATCTCTAGTAATACATAATAACCAACTCGTTGGTTAGTATGTAAACTAACCAATCCTCTTTGGTTAGTATGTAAACTAATTTTCTTTGGTCAGTTTAACATAAAAGTGAGGTTATGTTTATGGCAAGTGCAAGTATGACGTGTTGGTATTGTTTACTGTCGTGCCTTGTAAAATTTGTTTAAGAACATGTATCTAGTTACCAAAAAAGGATCAGCAACAGCAGTTTGGAAAGTTACTATTAGAATGTTACGTTGTTACAAGACAAAGTACCAAAATTCAAAATTAATGAACGACAGTGATTATAATGTACCTCTGCAACATATAAAGAGAATACGCGAACAAGGACCTAACACTAATAGCAAGATTGATTATCATGAAATGAATACTTATGATTTACAGAGAATCGAATCATCTTATGTAATCTAATATAAAAGATCTGGAAAGATTATTTTACGTTTGAGTGAAACCTATGATGCCATTAAAGCTGCCCAGGGTCTAGAGGTTTATTTTATATGAATATTTTGTTAAACAAATAGTATTTCCGTTTCTTTTACTTATTTTTATGTAATTATAGCAATTGTATGTTGTATCTATGAATAAACTTCACTTTTGATTAAAAATTGTTTTTTTAAACTAAAGTAACCAAAGAGGATTGGTTAGTTTACATACTAACGAACGAGTTGGATATTATGTAGTACTAGAGATATTAGGTGCATACTTTATCCAAATGATGTGGATAGTTTGTAAACTAACCAGAAATACTGGTTAATATGGGTGATATCTTTGTGGTATAATACTTTAGCGGCATATCTTGTATAGTATATAAACTAGCTGGATAGTATACAAACCAACCAATATTCATAGCTATTTTAGTAGAAATATAATTTTCCATTAAAATAACGAGACATTTGGATGGTTTATATACTAGCTGGTTCCATACTAAAGTAATTGATATTTGACTCAGATTAACTTCTTATATCAAAAAGTATAACTAATTTATTGGAAATAAGGTGTGATAATGCTGATGAAACGTTATTCATTTTATATCCACGAAAAAATTACTGACGTTATATTGATGTTTCGGTTTCGGCCGAAACTGAGACGGAGGCCGAAATTCGGTTTCGTCCGTAAAAAGTAGTTTCGGTCGGACACTAATTAGGTTACAAGATTCCAGTTCCATTTTTTAGACGACATTATATAACGTTTCGGACCCCCTGGACCCCCCCCCTCTAAATACTGAGATACGGTGTCGCCTACGCCCCTGGAGGGTCTGTCCCACCCTTCAAATTTAACGAGCACGCCTATGGTGACCACGGGCCGTGCGGATAACCAGGTAACATTTTATTTTTCCTTCCTCTGCACCTTAGGTACTTTTCAGAATTCACAACGGTTGTCTGCTGTGTATAAATATTTGAAAGCCTCTGGCCTGCCCGCAATAAACGGTTGAAGATCAATGCAGATACAAATAAATCACTATTTCTTGGGTCCACGGTTTAATGTTTTTACTACCAAGAACTTTTATGATCTATTTACTTTGGATTGAATACTCAGATTCTATTTTTAGTTGTTTCGCCTATTTAAAAAAAAATGGAACCAAGTAGGTACCAGGTGTCTCAAAATTTCCTGGACACGTGATATTCTCGTAACAAAAAAAAGTTCAAACGAAAACTGAGCAGCATCCTTCAAAGTACTATACCATGTTTTCAAAATATTTTTGTTGTACTTCAATCATTATAACTCACCCCCAAATTTTTTATTTGAAGTAGCAACCAACAGTTTTTCCTACACATAAGGTTCTTTCCAACAGCATATTTTGTACCGTCCGCACTGAACCGTCACGAAACTGTTCGGATCGTTTGTGGTGCGCATGCGTTGATTTTGGATGGTTTCGTGACAGTACAAACAGGAAAATCTATTGGAACGGTTCCTTCTCTTATTTCACTGGACTCGTCTCAGTTCTGACAGCTATCAAAAAAAAACTAACCTCGATTTCATTCCAAAAGCCACCGTCAAAAGCCAAGACGCCAAGAGCTTTATTAAAATTGATCGGGGCCTGAGTTTTCTGACGATGACTTGGTGTTAGTCTATCAACCACAACCGAATAATGAGGATTATTTGGGTAATTTTAGCCATGAATAATGGTTGCCACTCACAACCAGGTATTCCTGTAGCTCTATAAACAAAGAAGCTGGGTTATGTTTTCCATAAAAATGACCGAATTTATCATAACATACCGTGTATAATATTATTGTTTGATTCCATTTCCATTTTTGGCTTTGGTGAAGTTTCGGCCAACAGACGAGCCAGCCAAACAACAAGCAACAGCAAAAACAAAAGAAGCAAAATCAAATCACACTCAATCTCAACACGCAAGACTTAAGAGAGCAAGAAAACAGAAGGCGCATAGAAATGACAAAATGAAATTGTACGCCAAGCGCGCGATGTACTTTCTACTGCGCATGTCGGTCCTCACAGTCCTTACTCTGGACCAAGTACCGATTTGACCGTACAGAAACCGTCCCATGAACGGTAACGAAATCTGTTGGAACACTTTATGGACCGTTTCATGAACGGTCACAAAACGTGTTGGAACGTATTTCACGTTCTGCGCATGTCCGTGAAGATTCATTGTGCGGTATTCAGGCCTGTTGGAAAGAACCTATAATGACCTTATTTTATTTAAAATCCTATAGTACGTTTGATTTTATAAAAAAATCTATTTCTTCTTCTTTTGTGAAGTCATATGCATAAGATAAATATAAGAAGGATTAGTTTGAGGTGTAATGTAGAAACAAAAGAGATAAAGAAACCTAAGCGGGCCTTTCAAGGGTACTGACCTATCATACTATACTTTCGAAAAAAAAAATGTTTGCACTTCAACTCCTAAAACCCACCCTCAACTTTTATCAAATAGCACCCCATAGCTTTTCTTAAATAAGTGAAGGGTGTAGTGCCTTTGATTTTATATACAAACCAATTTTTTTTTCTTAAAGCCATAACCATGTAAGATAAATAAAATAAGGATCTGTTTGAGGTGTAATATTTTCGTAATAAATGTTTTAATTCGATTAATCATTTTTCCTTTAAACCCCAAATTCTCCAATTTTTGTATTAATATATCAAAACTATGTCAAATGCTTTTTTCAAATCTATATATACTACAATAGCTATGTTCTTGTTATCTAATGCCTTCGAAACATGATTTGTAAAACGCACAGTAGTACTGAAAGTGCCGCTGTTTTTGAGGAAACCATACTGGAATTCATCAACTAAATCTGTGTTTGAAATATGTTCTAACATACGGCTTTTAATTAATTTTTCTAAAGATTTTGAAAAAATGGTCAGCACAGATATTGGTCTGTAATTATCCCGATTTGTTTTACTACCTGATTTAAAAATTGGCCTTATGTTTAACTCATTTGGAAAACACCTGTGGAAATAACATTGTTTATCGATTTTGTCAAAATTCCTATAAGATTTTCTTTCAAGTTGCAAATATCTCGAACTGTAATTCCGTTATAACCAGGTGATGAGAATTTGATTTAGGTCCAGTATGATTTCCCTGATCTCATCCTCATTTGTCAAAATGTTCATCATAGCAAGCGCCCTTATAACTTCATCACATATTTTCACATCCTCATAGGTCTAGTAATACCGACTCCAAGTCACTAACAATCCTGGCACCAATATTAGCAAAATGATCATTCAGGTGATCTGTAATACCTATTTCATTGATAATATCCTGATTATCTTTAATAATGCATTTAATTTCGGTTTTACCTGTTTTATTATTAACAAAATATACAGGTTGAGTTTTTAGTACCGGCTCGGTCGATAACTCCACTACTATAGAAGATAGCGAAAAAAGTTGTATACAAAAGTTGTAGCCACGGATATGCTCCTTGCTCAGAAAATATTTAGATTTATACAGGGTGATCCTTAACTACGTAGTGATGCAAACACGCATTTTTTTAAATGAGACACCCTTTATATTATTCCATATTCAAATTCTACTAATGATTTCCGTTCTTCCAATATAGGGTTTTGTTATATTATAAAGGGTATTTCTAAAGTTATGACCATTTCTATATCCAAATCGGGGTCAAATGAACGTACTGTATATCAAAAAGTAATACATCAAAAGTTATTTTTTTACATGAAAAGATTAAAAATATCCTCGAGTTTTAAAATCGGCTATAAAAAAAGCCCGTGACGCATATTCGTATACAGGGTGATGTAGAATGCAAAATCCAAATTTTCTCTTTTTTGTTAAATGTAACCCCCAATATTTTATTATCTCAAAGGATTGCTTTTAATATGCTCTTTCATCTTTATGTGTTGTTGTACCTACGTCCATCAGTTTCCGAGATATTTCGATTTTTCGGTAAATTTAAAATATAGCTTCTATTTGTGTACTGAAAAATTTATTTATTTTGAGAAAGTACTATCTAGTTCGTTTTCTGTTTAACGAAGAACTAAATTATAAGGTCATGATACTATTTGATGAAGTCAAAACCCTAAATCATCGAGATAATAAAGTCAAGTATGCTGAGGAAACAATTTTGTAGGCGTCATGCATAATTATCAAGCAGATTTATCGGGTGTGCTTTGAAAAATTGAAAGTTTTCATAACCTGCTCAATAATTCCGTACTGTGTGAAAAACCAGCTTCAAAGATTAATTTTTTCTTTGAGGGTATTTAGGAGAATCTTTGAGAAATTGTCTACTTGCCTCTAGAATATATCAACTATGAACAGTAATATACAGAACGGAGGCAGTCTAAAACTAATGGGTTTGAAAGATTGAAGAATCGTTTTATTTGGACTGTGTCGTTTAATATTTCATAGCCTACGTGATAGATCTGCTTGATAATTATGCATGACGTCTATAAAATTGTTTCCTCAGCACACCTGACCTATATTATATCGTTAATTCAGTGTTTTGACTTGATTAAGTATTATTATGGCCTTATATTTAAGTTGTTTGTTAAGCAAAAACAAAATTTGATAGTAGTTTCTCAAAATAAATAAATTTTAGTAAACAAATAAAAGGTATATTTAAAATTTGTATAAAACTCGAAATATCTCAGAAACTAATGAATGCAGCCATAACAAGTGCTATACAAAGATGAAAGAGAATATTAAAAGCAATTCTTTGGTATAATAAAATATTGGGGGTTACATTTAAAAAAAGAGAGAAACCCTAGATTTTGCATTCTACATCACCCTGTATACAAATATACGTCACGGGTTTTTTTTATAGCGGCTTTTAAAACTAGAGGATATTTTTAACCTTCTCATGTAAAAAAAATAATTTTTGATTCATTACTTTTTGATATACAGTACGTTCATTTGACCGTGATTTGGATATAGAAATGGTCATAACTTTTGAAATACCCTGTATAATGTAACAATACCCTATATTGAAATAACGGAAATCATTAGCAGAATTTGAATATGGAATAATATATAGGGTGTCTCATTTAAAAAAATGCATGTTTGCATCACGACGTAGTTATGGATCACCCTGTATAAATCTAAATATTTTCTGAGCAAGGAGCATATCCGTGGCTACAACTTTTATGTACAAATTTTTTCGCTATCTTCTACAGTAGTGGACCGAGCCGGTACTAAAAACTCACCCTGTATAGATAAATTTGTCTGTAAAAATGATGTACTTATGTCAGCACTGCCCTGTATACTGATATACGATATAAATATCTCCAGCATGGCTTAAAAAACTACTATAGATCGTGTCAAGCTGCACAGTAATAAAAAACTGATGGAAGGTCAAAGCCTTGCTGACGGCGAAAAAAACATGATTGTAGAATTTAAAGTTCTTTGCACCCGAATTTTGACAGAACTAGCGGCTATTTTTATTGCAGTTCATTGAACAGGGATTATTTTCAGTTGTTACGTTTCTGCGAACAATACCCTGGCAAGCTTCTTAAATAAAACAACTGAAGTCAAGTCGATGGACTCAGTATTTCCTACACATTCCCGCTTTCGCAAACATATCCTGGTATAAGTTTTAAACTCAGAGTATGTGCTTCTGAGCATGAGCGGTCGCACGGGTACATCTGATAGGAGCACTGAGCGGCGTTAGAGGATAGCTCAGAGAAGCAGATTCCGTTGGAATATCGGTAGAAGAGTGAGAGGTCACCAACACCACGCCGGTGAGAAAGTGACTGAAGGTGGCGCGTTAAGGCCGGATCGCCAATTAGTCGAATTGCCCTTCTCTGGACGGCATCTAGTATAGACAGGGTATTAGGGGCAGCAGCTCCCCAGACATGAGGGCAAAACTCCAGGCAAGGTCTTATCTGGGCTTTATATAGCGTGAGGAGGTTACATGGTGAGAAATACTTTCTGGCTCTAAATAGGTGCCCAAGCTTATTGTATTGTATTGTATTGTATTGTATTTATTATCTTGTGATCATACATGTATGATATAAGACTAGTCATAAATAAATTAAAAATTAAAAAATTAAATAACACAAACAGATAAAAATGAAACAAACAATGCGAACAGATAAATAGACAGTCCAATAAATGCACATCTGTGGAACAGAGAAAAAAAATAGATAGAAACAAAAATAAAAGCAGAAATAAAAGCAACGTAAGCTACATTCTAAAATATGAAACTAAAAGTTATGCGCCAAAAAAGTCGTCTATCGAATAGAAACATTGTTCCACAAGAAGTTTTCGAAGACGTGCTTTAAAAGACATGATAGACGTCAGGCATTTCAATTCTGCAGGCATGCTGTTGAACACCAGCAGATGTTGCAATTGACGCGACGTGTTCGTGCCAGATCAGATTTTCTGTAATGTTGACTCCTAACAGCTTGAATGAGTCACTCCTTGGCAGAGCCTGGTTGTTCATTAGAACCTGGTGTTGGCTTGGGCACTTCTTGTTTGATAGCGTACAATACTGGGTCCTGTAGGCATTAAATTTAACCACATTCTTAAGCCCCCAAGCGGTAATGGTATCAAGATCCTTTGAAAGTGAAGCTGCCACTGCCTGCCAGTCTTCTGCGTTCCAGCTCGACCACAGAGATCGGTGTATTGCTCGTGATGCCTGCATGCAGCGTACTGTCATCCGCAAAACTATGGATTGGGTTTGTAGTGCTAGAGAGTAGATCATTAATGTGAAGCAGAAACAATGTCGGAGCCAATACCGATCCCTGCGGAACCCGGCATTGATGCTATGTAAAGAAGAGGAAAAGCCGTCTACCACGACAGAGGTTTTCCGACCTGAGAGGAAGTCTGAGAGCCAACCGCAAAGCTCAACAGGGAGCCCATAAGACGGGAGCTTGTTTAGGAGAGCTGTATGCCACAGTCGATCGAATGCCTCTGAAATATCGAGAGCAACGACGTGAGCCTCGCCAAATGACTGGATGAGTTTGCTCCACACATGTGTGACGTAAGTTAGGAGATCTCCAGTTGCTCTTTGGTGACGGAATCCATATTGTCTGTCGTTGATTAAGTGATGGAGCTCTAGGTGTTTAATGAGCTCTTGGTTGACGCACCTCTCCATCACTTTACTGATTACAGAAAGCAGAGCTATAGGTCTGTAGTTGGTCGGATCAGTTTTGGATCCCTTTTTTGGCACCGGCTGGATGCAAGCTGTTTTGCCTTTTGGGAAAATTCCGGAATCGTAAGACATCCGAAAGAGGCGGGTAAATATGGGAGCGAGCTCCGGTGCGCATGTACTTGTTCTTGGTTTATAATATCTTTTAGAAAGCAAATTAAACATGGAAGATAACACCTAACATGCTGACGAAAAACTCATTTCGATGTAAAAAATCAACCTCACTATGACCTCACATTTGTTGAAACTAAAAGTTAGAAGACACCGTTATATTTTAACATCCTATACAATTTTGTTTATTACTGTTATTTTGCCATATGTTAATGTATTGAAATAAAATCATCATGAAAAATGTCAAGACTTTTCATTCTTCAAACTACTAAAGATCCGTTCTAAACACTTCAACATGTTAAAGAATTGAACACTACATTTTCTAATCATCAGGCTATTGGGGCCCTAATGTATTTGATGACAAGCACTGGACGAGACATTGCCTATACAGTTATTGTTGTTTTCCGAGATACAGACTTTGGAAGTATGACGAGAATTTTCTGTTACCTGAAAGGTACAACTAACATTAGTTTGATTAGCAGACGACAGAAAAGTTCTGCCGGTGCGCCATCTGGTACCCGAAGGTAACGGCGACCAAAGAGAATCGCTGCTAACAGCAGCAAACTTTTTGGTGGGACGACACGGCTCGTCCGCTTTAGCCACCAGAAAGCGCGGGTTCTATACGCTGCTGCGTATGAAAGCCGATATACGAGGGTTGCTATATACCTCCGTCAATCCACCAGTACGCAGACAGCTGTTTGACGCTTATTTGCGATCATCACTGCGCCATTGGTCGATTGACGGAAATAGAGAGCATAACAGTGGGACGTCGTTGGTTGTTTCGGTCGAGGATTAAAATAACTACCCCTTGTATACGTCGGCGTCGGGGCAGCGACCGGTTTCGCGAAGACAAGCACCCCCGCTCACCCCCACCCCCTCGCATCGATCGAAAATCCTCAATTTAGCATCTCTTTTCCTTTCTCGGCCTCAGCGCTCACAAAGCCACAGGGGTTTGGCTCATTGCTCGGTCCGTTTGCACCCCCACATCCCTGCACCCCTGCACCCTGAGTGGCGGTGTCGTCATTGCCGTCATCGTAATTGTATATGCTACAGTCAAAAGAGAGTTAATAGGCAGTTTTCGTTGCTTACAAGGTGATGTTCCGTTTAACGCTATTTGACAACTTTGACATTTGCCTTTCGTTTTACGTATATCGTAACCGCTAAATGCCGGTATTGTACGGACGATAGCCATAGCGGTTAACGAAGCGACATGCATGCGCAGCACGAATAAAAATTAGATCATAACCTGTTTTGGTTTTGACAGTGACAACGGTTTTGATTTTCTTTCAAACAACAACCTTTACAATACTCATCTGCTATTTTGACGTTATGGTGTCAAAGTTGTAGCTCAAAATAAGATTAGGGGGCAGCTTACAGTAGTGTCTTGCTCCGAAAACTATTTATTTATCTATCAAATAGCGGTTCTGACAACGTATTTGTTAACCGAAGCGGTAAGCTTAATTAAAAACAACGAAAACTACCTATTAACAGGTAACTTGACGATTTTTGTTGAGTACGCTTCGTTACTCTACAACAGGATAGAGTCAAGTTGATTGACTCAGTACTTCCCACACATAATGATGATACCATTTTATTATTTTCCCATTGCATGTTTGAAATCCTCTTGAAACCAAATCATCGCCCACCCGCCCGCAAAAAACATCCAACAAAAAACTCTCGTAAATAGTTTCTTGCGTCTTGCGAAACGATCAGGAGCCTCCAAACCGTCTAAAAACGAATTTTGAGCTGTTTTTATATTTTTTGTTTTTTTATTATTGCTGCCACCGGCACGATTTTTCAAAAACAGACGCGTTTTCTTTTCTCGCCGCGGCAGTAAATTCTGTGTCAAAATTTCATTAAAATCAATTCAATAAATTTCGCTATACGCAATATGCATAGAACGAAATGAAGCAAAACTCGTATGTATGTATACATCACAAAATTGGTTTCTGTAATAGGCAGCCAATGCCAATGTTCAGATGGACTTAAAAAAGTGTAATATGCCGCTAGGTAGTTCTTCCACAGGTCAATGGACAAACCATTATGAATATAAAAAATTTTTCAGTTTTACAACCCCCCAACCCTCGACCGCCCCAATTTCACCCCCACCCAAAAAAAGTAGAAAATGATCAGGAACCCCTAAAAATGCCTAAAAACAAAGTCTGAGCTGTTTTTATATGTTTAGTTTTTTATCATTGCTGCGCCGCCACAAATCGAGATTTTCTCTCTTTTTTTAAATGTAACCCCCAATATTTTATTATACCAAAGAATTGCTTTTAATATGCTCTTTCATCTTTGTATAGCACTTGTTATGGCTGCATTCATTAGTTTCTGAGATATTTCGATTTTTCTACAAATTTTAAATATACCTTCTATTTGTTTACTAAAATATATTTATTTTGAGAAAATACTATCAAATTTTATTTTTGCTTAACAAACAACTAAAATATAAGGTCATTATAGTACTTGATCAGCTCAAAACACTGAATTAACGAGATAATATAGGTCAAGTGTGCTGAGGAAACAATTTTATAGACGTCATGCATAATTATCAAGCAGATGTATAAGGTAGGCTATGAAATATTAAACGACACAGTCCAAATAAAACGATTCTTCAGTCTTTCAAACACATTAGTTTTCGAGTACCTCTGTTCTGGATATTGCTGTTCATAGTTGATATATTCTAGAGGCAAGTAGGCAATTTCTCAAAGATTCTCCTAAATACCCTCAATGGAAAAATTAATTTTTAAAGCTGGTTTTTCACACAGTACGGAATTATTGAGCAGGTTATGAAAACTGTCGATTTTTCAAGGCCTACCTGATAAATCTGCTTGATAATTATGCATCACGCCTACAAAATTGTTTCCTCAGCATACTTGACTTTATTGTCTCGATGATTTAGGGTTTTGACTTCATCAGATAGTATCATGACCTTATAATTTAGTTGTTTGTTAAATAAAAAACAAATTAGATAGTACTTTCTCAAAATAAATGAATTTCAGTACACAAATAGAAGCTATATTTTAAATTTACCGAAAAATCGAAATATCTCGGAAACTGATGGACCTAGGTACAACAAGTACTATACAAGGATGAAAGAGCATATTAAAAGCATTTCTTTGAGATAATAAAATATTGGGGGTTACATTTAAAAGAAATGAGAAAATCTGGATTTTGCATTCTACATCACCCTGTATACGAGTATACGTCACGGGCTTCTTTTATAGCCGATTTTAAAACTAGAGGATATGTTTATCTTTTCATGTAAAAAAAAAATTTTAATTCATTACTTTTTGATACACAGTACGTTCATTTGACCGCGATTTGGATATAAAAATGGTCATAACTTTTGAAATATCCCGTATAATGCAAGAATGCCCTATATTGGAAGAACGGAAATCATTAGTAGAATTCGAATATGGAATAATATATACGGTGTCTCATTTAAAAAAATGCATGTTTGCATCACCACGTAGTTATGGATAACCCTGTATAAATCTAAATATTTTCTGAGCAAGGAGCATATCCGTAGCTACAACTTTTATGTACTACTTTTTTCGCTATCTTCTACAGTAGTAGAGTTATCGACCGAGCCGGTACTAAAAATTCACCCTGTATATAAAATATTTCATATTCAATAGCGAGTACACCAGCTTCAGCTATGCATAGTTACCGTGTGAGGTTTTAGTAAAATAGCACTGTTTCATCAGATTTCACACTGTCCAGAACAGTGTGAACATGAGACATAATAATAACGCATGTATAGGTGACACCAGTTAAAACATCTCGCATAACCGCCCGGTTAAATTTTATGTTTGCCGAAGACCAATGATGGTTAAATTTTTAACCTTCGGGTGCTAGTTGGCGCACAGGCAGAATTCCTTCTGTCTACTCGCACATCTTTCACATGTTTATTAAACATGGAAAAATTGATGCTCTCTATTTCTGTCAATCGACCTATGGCGCACTGATGATCGCTAATAAGCGTGAAACAGCTGTCTGCGTACTGGTGGATTGACGGAGGTATAGAGCAACCCTCGTATATCGGCTTTACGCTGCTTGCGTCAAAATCCGTGCCTCTAGTGGCAAAAGCGAACGAGCCTTGTCGTTCCACCAAGGAGAGTTTACTGCTGCTAGTAGCGTTCCTCTTTGGTTGCCGTTACCTTCGGGTACTAGATGGCGCACAGGCAGAATTCCTTCTGTCTACTCGCTGGCTAATATAATTAACCTTTTAACGACCCTGTTTAAACTAACAAGAAATTTACAGAATAGATCCCTAAGGAGAGGTGTTGAAGGGGCCGCGTTTAGGTCATTGCACTGGTGGTTCAAGAGTTAAACACAATCGACTGCTGGTACAGGAGGGAACAAATGTCGATAAACCCCCATAAAACAGTTGTCGTTCCGTTCACCAAAAGACGGAAACTAGACAAGCTCTGGTTAACTAGAATAGCGGGTGAGTCAATCCAGTTTGCAGAGGAGGTGAAATATCTTGGTCTTATATTGGACAAAAGACTTTAACTCCTTTAACTCTCACCTGAATAACAGAATCGAAAAGGCCCGCCTCGCCCTCTGGACACTCAGAAGGATTTGCGGCAAATCTTGGGGCATTAGTCCTAAACTGATCTACTGGATATATCAGACGGTGGTCAAACCAATGGTAGTATATAGCGCTGTCTGGTGGCAGAAATGCCTACAACGGACAGCCAGAGTCAGGCTGGCGGCACGGGTGCAACGCACCGCCTGTTTGGCCATCACTGGAGCCATGTCTACCACACCAACGTTAGCCATGGAGACCCTTCTAAACTTAACACCTCTGCACATTGACGTGGAAAGAGTTGCAAAAGTGGTCGCCTACAGACTGCTATTGACAGCAGACCTGACAAAACGGAACTAGGTCCAGACACAACGGGTATAATGGGTGAAATTACCCATCATCATGTACTTGGAATGGTCTCGGACTGTATGGTTCCCCAAGCGCATATAGAGCGATCCTATAACGTCCTTTTCCCAGGCAGGGACGAATGGAGGAGGGACGATTTTATATCACCCTCTGATCTTGCGCTATTTACTGATGGCTCCAAGTCTGAACTGGGGGCAGGAGCGGGAGTAGTGGGTACCAATCCAAGAGTTGAAATTTCAGTCAACCTTGGGAGGTATACCACAGTCTTCCAAGCAGAAATGATTGCTATAGAGCTGGGAGTCAGGGAACTAATCAAAAGGCCCCTGACAAACAGATCTACAAAAATCTTTTCAGACAGCCAGGCTGCATTGAAAGCACTGTGCTCCAGTCGGGTTGGTTCAAGACTGATATGGAACTGCATGCACCTCCTCAAAAAACTCGGAACGGGAAACAGGGTATCCTTGATTTGGGTTCCGGGTCACTGCGGAGTGGAAGGAAATGTATTGGCCGACGCGCTAGGAAAAAGAGGAACTGAATCTGTGTTCATAGGACCAGAACCATTCGCGGGCGTTGCAAAAAGCACCGCCAAAAAGACCATCTCAGACTGGGCAGTGAGGAAAGCACTCCTGAACTGGCGAGATACACCAGGGCTACTGCACTTATAAGATACCCCTCGAGTCAGGCCCCCGGAGGATCATGGAATGTAATAGGTACGACCTCCGCATTCTGTTCGGTCTGCTGACGGGACATGGTCGTCTAAGGTACCATATGCGGAAGTTGGGTCTTGAATAAACTTCAGACTGTCGCTTCTGCTACGTGGAGGACGAAACAGCGGAGCATATTCTTTGCTCCTGTCCAGTACGGGATAATGCTAGGTTCCAGACATTCGGATTTTCCCAACTGGAACCTCATGACTTCAAGGGAATTTCACCCTTCACGTTGATCGCCTTCGTAAAGAGGTGCGGACTGTACGGTGAACTCTAAAAAGGTGTGAGCCACAATAGACACAATTGAGTCGCAGTGGAAGGAGGCAGCTTTGCCCCACTCACTTTCAACCTAACCTAACTGGTGGTTCTTGTCACAAGAAAGCCTCCTCTTTTATTCATTCATTCAAACATAAATTGGACTTCTTGATATAAATGACTGTCTTGATTATATCAGTTTTCAGAAATGTTCGGTACTGGGAACGACCTCAAAATGTAATTTTCCTTTTACCGTCTGGCCTATAAACGCAAGGGTAGGGGTGACGGCTGTGGTATTGATTATCCAGCACTGCACCGACTGCTAAGCAGGGTCATGGTTTATCGAATCGATATCGCCGTCGACGGTCCCTTCAACCCCTGCACCCTGCACCCCTAACTAACACGCAACGCCGCGCGACGGGGTGAATCTCGCACAATGTATACACGCGACGCGAGCGCTGTCGATGTCGGCATGATTTCACTTCTTTTATAGGGTGTTCCCATTCTGACGCAGATCGATTCATCACCCCCAACGACGTCATATCACCCCTTTCAAAGAATCTATGAATAGCAGTAGCGAGAAAGTGTATGCCAACTTGTTTGTTGATATAACAGGTCTATCGTTTTTTTTTATTATATAACTGAGCAGACCGCGCAGGCAGAGCCTAAATACCAGAGTACCGCGGCTGCTGTGAAAGGGTTATGTTAGGGGAAGTTTGTTAACGCGAGATTTGAATGGGCCAATACCCGCAGGCAAAATAAATACATCTTCTGGCAGTCCATTCCAAGCCTTGGACACCCTGGGAATAAATGTGCGGTTGTACCGCTCACTACTTAATGTATGAAGCACGACCGTCTTAGGATGAGATGCAGCGGTCGCACGGGTACATCTGATAGCAGCAGCAAAGTTTACGGAATACATATAAGTTGGATCGCTCTCCGTCGGCACTTTGAAGATCTCACATGAAAGCGATGCCGCGGCCGCACGCACCAATTAGTTTTTGCGTTGGTTTTTGCCCAAGTACGAGGGTCTTTTAGCGGGGACTTGCTAACGCCTGGGTTTTACGTATATACGAGGGTGATTGAAAGACTAGGTATTGACAGCCGATTTAGACATACAAATACAAATATAACGTTTATTTTGCTAATACACTAAGTTACATAAAAGGTTACCAAAATAAAACCTAGTAAAACTATTACTAATGAATCTCAAATGATTTCACATATTGTAGCTATTTCGTAGATAAATAAAAATTGTTTCAAGGGTGCTGTAGTATGTTTACCTTAATGTTTTGTTTATTTGGCTTATTTTTGAGACCAAAGCTTATAAAACTTATGGTATAGTATATACGAACTCGTATGTACAATTTTAAAAGAAAATCATGTGGAAATGCTTTACATGGATGTGAATAAATTATTTTTGACATTTTGCTTTTCAGTGTCATTCCAATTGCTACTGTAGAAACTAGGTTGTTAAAATTATCAATAAAAATATTTCCGAGCTCTAAAATATAATTTAGGATGTCACTGGGTGGTATGGTAAGACCACCGAATGAGTATTTTGTCTCACTATACGCTTTTAGCGTGATACAGTCCTTTAAGCACCTGTAGGTCTTGAATTAATCACTTTATACCCCAAGTGTGCTAGTTTGTTGGAATTGTTTTATCGGGAGGAACACAGAAAGGCACAAATGTACAGGGTGTCCCATTAATAATTTTGAATCGAATGTCACGTGACCAAAAACAAATACCTCATTGGGTACAATGAAAAAAAGACACATCTGCTCTAACTTACATACCCAAAATTATAATTCTCTACTACTGCCTAGTTCCGACATATTGCTTGTCTTAATCATCGTGAAACACCCTGTATTTATATCCTTTACATTTCAAGGTTTACCACAAAATAAGGATGGATCTGATTGTCATTTTCCATCCGTTAATAAATTTAATTGATACAATCAAACTTCTAAAAATATTATCCATTTCCTGCAAACAAATAGAGAGATAACAAAATCCGATATTTTTGAGACACTGTATACACTTCGCGTTAAACACGTTCAACCTCTACTTTGCGCCGCCCCGTATCTCCCGGCTGACGTCGGTACACTGCTACCGGTGTACCGGGGTGACGGAGCAAGGGGCAGGCCGTTTTGATATTTTTGCGGAGTGATCCAACTTATATGTATTCCGTAAACTTTGGCAGCAGTGAGCGGCGGAACGATAGAGGATAGCTCAGAGGAGCAGATTCCGTTGGAATATCGGTAGAAGAGTGAGAGGTCACCAACAACACGCCGGTGAGAAAGTGACTGAAGGTGGTGCGTTAAGGCCGGATCGCCAATTAGTCGAATTGCCCTTCTCTGGACGGCATCTAGTATAGACAGGATAGTAGGGGCAGCAGCTCACCAGACATGAGAGCAATACTCCAGGCAAGGTCTTATCTGGGCTTTATATAGCGTGAGGAAGTTACATGGCGAGAAATACTTTTTGGCTCTAAATAGGTACCCAAGCTTTTTAACAGCAGCTGTTGCAATTGACGCGACGTGTTCGTGCCAGATCAGATTTTCTGTAATTTTGACTCCTAACAGCTTGAATGAGTGACTCCTTGGCAGAGCCTCGTTGTTCATTAGAACCTGGTGTTGGCTTGGGCACTTCTTGTTTGATAGCGTACAATACTGGGTCTTGGAGGCATTAAATTTAACCATATTCTTAAGCCCCCAAGCGGTAATGGTATCAAAGATAATTGGGACAGAATTAGATTTATTGACTAAACAGCTTCTTTTATGCACCTGATGTTAGGGACATCACATTTTGGTTTCGGTCTAGGGTTTCCAATCCGGAATCCCGAAGATTTTTTGGTATCGAAAATCCCCGGGTTAATAAAACGGGATCCCGGTAATCTCGATTTTTAGCTCTCACTGAAGGGAGTTTATTTCTTTCGACTAAATACATAGTAGGTGCTTTCCTTTTACATCTGCACTAACTCAGATCATTTAGAAATGAGCCGGCTCAGCTCAGTTGGAAACCTCATAGCTCAGATGAGTTAAAGGAACGTGTTTGTCCAGTTAAATGTCATTCCTCGAAATTTTGTATGATCTGTCGATCATTTCCATAACGAAGTTTTTTACGTTTTTGTGCTCACCCCACACCCACAGACTTCGCTTTCTTTGCCTTTACTGAATAAAAAATGGAGTCAAGTTGATTGACTCAGTACTTCCCACACATAATGATGATACCATTTTATTATTTCCCATTGCGTGAAGTTATAGTCAAAAATCCCCTTGCAACTAAATCGTCGCCCACCCGCCCGCAAAAACAACATCCAACACAAAAACCCTCGTAAATAGTTTCTTGCGTCTCCCTCCTTAGGAACTAGGACGTCACAGTTTTTTTATTATTGCTGCGCCGCCTCTGATACGGTTTTTCAAAAACAGAGTCGTTTTCCATTCTTGCCGCGGTAATAAATTCTGTGTCAAAATTTTGTAATAGGAAAGTCGTGAAGCCAATGTACGAATGGACTTAAAAAAGTGTAATATGCTGCTAGGTATTTCTTCTACAGATCAATGGACAGACTATTATGAGTACAACAAATTTTTCAGTTTTACAACCCCCCACCACCCAACCGCCCCGATTTCACCCCACCCAAAAAAATTGAAAATGATCAGGAACCCGTAAGACGCCTAAAAACAAAGTTTGAGCTGTTTTTATATTTTTAGTTTTTTTTTTGTTATTGCTGCGCCGCCACTGACACTATTTTTCCAAAACACACGCGTCCTCGATCCACGCTGCAGTAGTAATACTGTGCCAAAATTTCGTTAAAATCAATTCAATAATTTTCGCGTTACGCAATATAGAACGATCTAAAACAATACTCATATGTAGATTTTATACGTATACATCACAAATTCTAAGTCCCTTGGTTTTTATAATAAGCAAGGCTATGTTCAGATGTACGTAAAAAGTGTATTATGCTGCTAGGTTTTTCATTCAAAGATCAATGGACAACCCATTATGAGTACAACAAATTTTTCAGTTATACAACCCCCCACCCTCCAACCACCCCAAATTCACCTTCACCTAAAAGCATAGAAAATGATCAGAAACCCTTGAGACGCCTAAAAACAAAGTTTGAGGCATATTTGAATTTTTTTTTGTTTTTTGCTAATTACTCCGCCCACCGTATAACGATTTTCAAAATTATGGGACATTACCTACTACGACCCCACAGCAAATCGCTGTCCAAATTTCATCACAATCCATGCAGCGGTTGCTGAGATTACGAGGCTAGAAAAACGACAGACAGACAGTCAGACAGACAGACAGACAGACCGACAGACAGACAGAACGACGGAAATGAGTGACGTGGATTTTCGTTATGTAGACATCATAAGACGGCCAAAAAGCGTGTTATCTCAAAATCGAAAATGTTCGCGATCACAAGAGGGGTTTTCACGACTCAGTTTCAAAATCAGTGTGACTGATTCAGTGATACTGAACAGATAATGAACTTGTGAACACCTTTTCAGTGAAACTCATCAGTGGGTTTGTGCTTTCAGTCAAACTGAAAGCCAGTCCTACTTTTCATTCAGTTTGACTGAATCAGTATTGAAAAATGAATACAAACGTTACTTTTATTAATTCTAAATAGGTTAAACTGATTCATGAAAACTGAACAGTGTGAACAAACGTCGCTTTCAGTAATATTGAATCAGTCAAACTGATTCAGCGAAACTGAATCGTGAGAACCCGCCTTTAGACTCAGATTCAGAAAACAAAAGGAACGTACATTGAAATGAGTCATGACGTCACAAGTGAGAATTATCAGATAAAGCATGCAAAAAAGGAAAGCACCTAGTATAGGACGCGTCAAATATATAATGGACATAACATAAAAAATACACAAACAGATCATTCTTACACATTACAATAGTTAAAAAATTCGTCCAAGGTATAGAAACACATGTCATACAGAAATAGTTTGAGATGTTTCCTGAATGCCTCAAGAGTCGCTTTGGATGTTATAATTGGGCATAGAGTCTGTCCATCTGTCCGTATACAAAAGATAGCCAAAACTATAGGTGCTAGAGAAAAACTAAATAGAGATTCGGTATCAGCATGAAAAAGCTAGTCCGGAAAAAGTCCGGTTTTGTCAATATCGCTATTATTATTGGTACAATTTGAAATCATTAAGATTATGGTATTGTGTCCCTGTATTAATGTTATAGTTTTGAGGAAATGAAATGCGAAGACTCTGTGGTGCAATGGTAAAATTTCTGTTTTGTAATCCAAAGGCCTCGAGATCGATCCTCAAGCTAGACGACTTTTTTTCTTATTATATTGGTGTTATCATTTGCACTTATTTTGTTTAAGCTCTATAATGTTTAGAAAAAAATATAAATACAGCTCAAATTTCGCATTTAGGCGTTTTAGAGGTTTCTGATCATTTTTCACTTTTCTTTGGCTGATTGGGGTGGTTGGGGGGTGGGGGGTTGTAAAACTCAATTGACCTCTGAAGGAAAGACCTAGCGGCATGTCAATTTCTTTTGGTGGGGTGGGCGATGATTTGGTTGCAAGGGGATCTCAGGGAAAATAATAAACTTGTACAGGGTAGGGCATAAAAACCAAGTGTTTTTGGTTTGAGTAGTACTCATATATTAGAAAAGGGAGTAGCGCGCGGTTTATTACAATCTATTCCTTGACTCAAACCATTTTACTTTCTTACTTGCCACTTGCCATCATGGAGCGGTAGACGCTAGAACAATGAGTGGCATATGGCGTGGCATCATTGGCCCATATTTTTCTGGATAAAATGGGGTCACAGCTACAGTAACATCTGAACGTTACATTCATATGCTGAATACCTTTTTCATACCTGAATTGCAAAGAAGAGGTGTGGATATCAAAGATTTGTGGTTCCAACAAGATGGGGCTACGGCACACACCGCCAGAGCATCCATGGGTGTTCTTCGCCACCTGTTTCCAATCGTTCAATTTCGAGGTTTGGTGGCATTTCATGACCTCCTCGGTCTCCCGACTTATCAATTTGTGATTTTTTTCTATGGGGGTAACTCAAGAATGTGTTTGAAGGGCCAAGCCCTGTACGTTAGACGCAGAGAAGGAAGCGATTCGCCATGGAATCTCTCAAAAATCAACAGAGACATACTGGAAACAGTGGAGTGCAATTTTCGTGAACGGCTGCATCATATGTCAGATGTAATTTTTGCACTTAGATATTTCAAAATGGTTTATTATCAGCTATGTTCTACTACCAATATTTTTTTAGAGTAAAAACTAATAATTTTATGATTATTTCAAAAACACTTGATTATTATGCCCCACCCTGTACCACCGTAATATGTGGGCAGTACTGAATTAATCAACTTTAATCCCGACTTTAATCGAGCCACTCCTGTTGTCTCTATATATTTTAAATCTTCCAGTGTATATTTCTGTGACCTGAATTTGTAAATATAAAAAGTACAATGCAGTATCGACTTCCATCGGAAATCTTTGATCAATAAAACATTCTATTATTAATTATTCAGAGCAAAAAGCTATGTTGCAGTTCCTACATCTAATTTTACCCTTTGTAGACAAACGTACTAGGGCAGCGACTTTAAATACCCTTGTTTCTCAATGATGCATAATACCTCTTACCCTTACCATAGCAGAGTTTGAGAATTTCAATTATTTCAGTCTCGGTTTTTTTACATTTACATGCGATGAAAGTTGGTTAAACATGTCTAATAAACAATTTTTTTAAGCTCACATGCTTTTCAAATAAAAAAGTTCAAAAATATAACTGTCCATAAAAGGCAAACAATTTTTTAGACTGTTTCAAATATTTTTTTGTAGATAAATTGTGATCTAGTTTCACCCAATTTAGTTTGTGCACTTTATGTTGGGACACCCTGTATTGAACAGAACGTAGTACTTTGAAGGATAGTTTTTCTAAATTTTCAAAATAAAAATTTGTTAGAAAAGGAGATTAGGGCACAAGGTATATAGAAAGCCAACTCATGCTGACCGGTACTTACATAAAGAATCAAACCACCACTCATCTCAGAAGTACAGAATTATTAGAACTTTCAGAACGGGCTAGAAAAGTGTGCGAACCAGAAGAACTCGACACCGAACTGGAACATCTAAAGAATGCTCTTAAGGCAAATGGTTACACAGAAAAGGAAATAACAAGAACAATGAGAAGAAATAGGGCAAAACCAGAACCTAAACCGACAGCAAAAGCTTTTCTACCCTATGTGCCTGAAATAACAGACAGAATAAGAAAAATGTTACGAAAAGAAAACGTCAAGACCATCTACAAGCCCACAAGAAAGATACAGGAATATTTGAGAACGGTGAAAGATAAAAGAGACCCACTCACAACACTGGGGGTATATCGCATACCATGCACATGTGGGAGTGTATACATAGGAACAACGAAACGATCTATAAACACAAGAATTGCAGAACATAAGGCTAGCTGTCGACTAGGCCATACGGACAAATCAGCGGTAGCCGAACATGCGATTAAGGAGGGAAGTCACAGGATCAAGTTTGAAGAAACTCAGGTTCTTGCCGCAACGTCTTCATACCATGCCAGACTTCAAAAAGAAGCCATCGAAATACAAAAACATCATAATCATTTCAATAGGAAAGAAGAAACACAGAAAGTCAACCGGACATGGATGCCCATCCTAAAGGACCTGAAGACACTACCATATCGCGAAGGGGCGGGGCTACCAACGTTACCTGGTTGGGCCACGTCACCATTAGTAGGTATAAATACAGGTGCAGATCCACCAGCCGTCAGTATTTTGGAAGTCGCCGAAGTGACATAGCTTCTGAAGATGCCATCCACCCGTGGTGGCGAAACGTCAAGCTTTAACGCTAAACGACGCCGGCCTAAAAACCCAAGAACCACAAATTCATTGGACGATGGCCGTGAAAGCCTTACACAGTATAAAAATTTGTTAGTTTTACATAGCAACAGTCCCGTTATTTTCTGCTATATCCTCGTAATATCAAACTACAGATTCCAAACTATTTCCAACTTCAAGAAAACACTCTGTCGATGACAAGCGAAGAAAAGTGAACTAGTAGCTGAATAATAAAGATCGCATTGTTTGAAATAATTGACGTTGACCTAATTTATAAATAGAACGATTTGTGTGGCATGGATCCGTTGCGTACGTACCAGCTTTTATTTTTAAAATGTAAATAAATAGAGACCGTGGATATAAAAAAATCTCACCGGTTGGTGACGTTGGAAGGATAAAATAGATTATTCACGTTTCACATTGTGAGTGAACTTAAAAATAGTCTATAGGCTGTATGTCACGCCCCAAGTTTCCATTTTAGATATTGGAATAAAATTTCTTCTCATTGTTCTTGTTATTTCCTTCTCTGTGTAACCATTTGCCTTATGAGCATTCTTTAGATGTTCCAGTTCGGTGTCGAGTTCTTCTGGTTCGCAGAAATAGGGCAAAACCAGAACCTAAACCGATAGCAAAAGCTTTTCAACCCTATGTGCCTGGAATAATACACAGAATAGGAAAAATGTTACGAAAAGAAAACGTCAAGACCATCTACAAGCACACAAGAAAGATACAGGAATATTTGAGAACGGTGAAGGATAAAAGAGACCCACTCACAACACCGGGGGTATATATCGCATACCATGCACATGTGGGAGTGTATACATAGGAACAACGAAGCGATCTATAAACACAAGAATTGCAGAACATAAGGCTAGCTGTCGACTAGGCCATACGGACAAATCAGCGGTAGCCGAACATGCAATTAAGGAGGGAAGTCACAGGATCAAGTTTGAAGAAACTCAGGTTCTTGCCGCAACGTCTTCGTACCATGCCAGACTTCACAGAGAAGCCATCGAAATACAAAAACATCATAATAATTTCAATAGGAAAGAAGAAACACAGAAAGTCAACCGGACATGGGTACCCATCCTAAAGGAGCTGAAGACACTACCATATCGCGAAGGGGCGGGGCTACCAACGCTACCTGGTTGGGCCACGTCACCATTAGCAGGTATAAATACAGGTGCAGATCCACCAGCCGTCAGTATTTTGGAGGTCGCCGAAGTGAAATAGCTTATGAAAATGCCATCCACTCGTGGTGGCGAAACGTCAAGCTTTAACGCTAATCGACGCCGGCCTAAAAACCGAAGAACCACAAATTCATTGGACGATGGCCGCGAAAGCCTTACACAGTATACAAGGCATATGAGAATTTTAATTTCCGTTAAATGAGGCTTTAACACAAAGCAGTAATCAAATTTTGCAATTAGTACTCTCAAATTAATCAAAGACTCAAGGTCTTAAAGATAAAGATTTTAGGTCTCTTGAGTTCAATCTGAAGATAAAGAGATGTGAAAGTTTGGATCTTCGTTAAACGAGACTGCAACTCAAAACAGCAGTCAAATTTACAATTAGCATCCTCAAATTATCCAAAGACACAATGTTTCATCTTGATAGAAATCGCAATAAAGATTTTAAGTTTTATGGTCTTAGATAGAAGACGATATTCCAATAAAGATTTTCGATTGTCTGAGTTGATTCTAAAGATCCACGGGATATGGAATTTTGATTTGCGTAGAACACGAGGTTTCGCCTTGATCAAAAGTAAAAAGATTTTTTTAAAAGCTTTTATCTAACTTGCAATGTATGTACGCTTGTTCGGGTGGAATCTTGCAACTCAATTTTGAAGCACATATCTTCAACCGATTGAGTTGAAATGTTGTATACACGTTTAGTTTGGATGACAGTGCACGATAAGCTGTATGACATCGTTCTAAATCCAATAGTGGAATAGTTATTTAATGCATTTCTACAATATGGGTATCCATATTGATATGCGAACGCCCTGTAGATGCTAAGGGGAATGACAATCTAATGAGAGGAATGTCATCACTGACAAAATAGATCCACTGATGTCATTTTTAGTCAAACTATGAATTTTGTTGTGAGAGTTTGGGGAAAATATACTATTCAAATCCGGCGAGTTGTTTCATGACTGCATGAACCTGACGACCTGAGAGAAGAGAGTTTTTGCATTTGGCGCTCAACTAGAGGCTTGCGGTGTGAGCAAGAATCTGGCAGCAGTCACAGGAGATTCTGGATCGAATTGTACGAGTTCCTTTATACAACCTACGCAGTGGTCATCGCCAGGTTGTATCGACGACGATGACGACATGGACATGAGGTTAGGGGGTAGCTAACGAACCGCTGGTGCACCGAGCAACCACGAAGGACCGGACAGCCGGTGTGTATGACTGAGAGCGACGCCGACGTAAGCGGTAAAGAAGATCCGCGGTAAGGATTTTCCAATAATAAGTTATAAAGGAACATTTGGGGTGCTGGACTGACTTTGAGAAAGTAATAGGAATACACTCGTGTTGTTAGTGGACTCTTATCAGCAACACAGTTAGCAACAACGTTATGTTTAGAGTAGGTCTATATTTTTAGTTTAGTTTAAGGTTTTCTTGATGTCTAATAAAAGGAAATCTACGAAAATGAGTGGATATCAGGATAGCGCAAATTCTAAGTTAGAAACTGTCATTCAAATGATCGCAAATAATATGTATCTTTAGATATAATACGATGATGTGTTTTGTTGTAAGAGTTTGGGGAAAATATACTATTCAAAGTCGGTGAGTTGTTTTATCACTGCATGAAACCTTGTTTACGACCTGAGAGAAGGGAGTCTTTGCACAGTGAAAGGGCTTGTTAAGAGTGACTCGAAACATAATATGACGTCATTCTAAATCGACTATGGTGGACCATCCAAGATAGCGAAATAGTTCTTTTTAATGCACTTCTGCAATATGGGTATCAAATAAAAGGGCTTGTCGAGAATAAATAAAAATTTTGTTTGATATAAATGCAAGTTAATAACTAAAAAGTAAAAAATAAATTAAAACAAAAAAACTTTTTTAAAAAAAGCTTTTATTTAAAGGTTCTAAAAAAAAAGAAAATAAAATGTTCCTCCAGAATGTTAACTATCACCTTATAGCCTCATTATACACAATTTATATGATCATAAAAGCTTGTCGCGCGAATTATAAAACTAGTACCTATTCAATTGACTAACTTGGTCTGCTAAGTTTAATTGTGTTAAAATTTCAGTTTAATTGAATTCTTCTAGGTACTTACGTAAACCTCGCGACAAGCTTTTATGATCATATAAATTGTGTATAATGAGGCTATAAGTTTATAGTTAACATTCTAAAGGAACATTTTATTTTCTTTTTTTTAGAACCTTTAAATAAAAGCTTTTTTTTAAAAAGTTTTTTTGTTTTAATTTATTTCTATTCCCTTGCCATTATTGTACCGTTATTCGCCAGTCCAATGACGAGTCATGTTATCGCCTGGCTCTTTATTTGTTACTATTACTTCGTTCAACGCAGAAGCCGTGCAGTGAAATGTAGACAGTTCAGTGTCATATTGATACGAAAACGAAACCAACATTACGCGCGTCAAAAAACGTGCCAAGAAAATAATTAATGTAAAGTTTCATATCAGTAATTTCACATTGTATTAAGGTCTCCCGATAATTATACATTCCGACTTATCAGTGGATTCATTATCGTCCTCACTACTAGTAGAGCTGGAATCAGGTCCATAGCCAGGATTTCACTTGACGGGGGAGGGGGACTATGACCGATATATTTTTTTGCTGGATATACATTCTTTGATATAAAAATGTAAACTATACCAAATACAGAATATACAAACGATATGGGTATAATATTGCATGTTTCAATGGGGTTTATATTTTACATTATATATAAACTAAACCCCAATAGTATTTGTTATACCGTACTCCCAGCAAGGAGACGTACGTCATTATGACGTCGAATTGTGGTGAATTTTGGTCACGTTCGTCATATGCCGAATGAATGACGTCGCAATAACGTCATTTTTAATGACGTCACAAAAACGTTTGTCACTTGACGTGGTTATCACGTCAAAATGTAATGGTTAAAGGTGGGAGAAAATGTATCTCATAACTTAATGACTTCACTTTTCTTATTCTATCCTTATATATTTATGAAAAAATGTCTGTGCTCGCATAAGTACTAAAAAATAGTAATTAATTAGATAGATATAGAATATCTAAATTATTATCCAAAAATATAGTCGACTTCAGGTAACGTAGATATATCCCAAATAAAGCAGATACGACAAAATTGTGGCTAATTATTCCGTTGATTGGGTTTAGATAGATTTTATGTTTCATGAGGTAATTTTGTATTAATTTTGAAAATCGGTGCATGGGCGGCGGAGTAATTACCAAACAACAAAAAAAATTCAAATATTTCTCAAACTGTGGTTTTAGGCGTTTGAGGGGTTTCTGGTCATAAAACTCAAAATTTGTTTGTATCCATAATAGGCTATCCTTGACCTGTGAAAGAAAGACCTAGCGGCATAACACTTTTTCCTTAGACTATAGCTTCATGCTATGGGAAAATAATAAACCAGTATCAGCGTAATGTGTGGGAAGTACTGAGTCAATCAACTTGACTTCATTTTTTCATGTGTGATTGACTGCATCGTGATCGAAATCGAGCGTGTGTTTATGACTGAAGGTTGTGGCAAAAACCGCATATTCAGGTATTTTCGTTGTTGCTACATTGGTTTGTACCAGGAAATGTTAAAGCGAAATGATTGATGGTACTGCAACTTAACATATGGTTTTCTGTCTGATTCATCGCTACTCACTGGCCCATAAATATAACCACATCCATTAGCAATTAAAACTAATTATTAGATTAGATCCTAGAAAGCTCCTTGTCGAACCTACCAGACGGCCTGACGAAAGTCAATATGTCCGACCATTTCGCTGAATATAGTGGCTCCACCCCAAACTCCGTCGTGCAGAATATCTGAACCACAAGGTTGTGAGTGACAAATGTCTATTCAGCCGGCAATGGCCAATGAGAACACCCATCAGAATCTGGTAATTCAAGGGGAAGCTAGAAAAACTGGGTTCCGTCTCTGGAGTCAGAGTAGCTGGACTTTTATGAATCCAGGCAAAGGACATTCGACGATTCTAGCAGAGTTGCATGAGGATAGTCCTATTTTGTTGGCAGGGAGCGATATAGCTTCTCTTCGCATCGCTTCAATCGCAAGTTTACGGTGGTGTTTCCGTCAAGGGAAGAGTGGGAGTCTAGGGAAAGACAGCTCATCGAAGGAGGACAGGTCTGGTACACAGACGCTTCACTCGCTAGAGAGGGCTCGGGCTCGGGAGTCTACGGACCCCATACAAGACTTTCACTCCCTCTTGGGGGGCACACCATAGTATTCCAGGCTGAGGTCTATGCGATACTTGCTTGTGTAAATCGTATTCGGGAAAATGACGGGTCTAGGAGGCGGATTACTATCCTCTGACAATCATGCAGCCATCAAAGCACTGAGTGCTTGGAAAATAACGTCGGGACTGGTCCTGGAGTGCAGGAGGGCTCTTGACGACATCTCAGCTAAACACAAGGTATCACTGATGTGGGTACCTGGACACGCTGGGGTAAAGGGTAATGAAATGGCGGATCATCTGGCTAGGATGGGATCCGGAAACAGTTTTGTGGGCCCGGAACCAGCCTTAGGACTATCTGCAAACTTGATTAGGAAAACAACTGGAGAGTGGATCCAGAATCAACACTCTCTGAGATGGAACAACATCTCTGGTCATCTCCGTCAAGCTCGGGAACTATTAGCAGGGCCTGCAGAGAAAATAGGACGACTTTGTCTCTCTCTGGTTAGGAGTAACTTGAGATTGTTAGTAGGCATATTAACGGGTCACAACACCTTCAGGCGTCACTTGTTCGTGATGAGGGTGGTCAACGACCCAACGTGCACGTGGTGTGGTGAAGAGGAAGGATCCTCGGCACACATCTTGTGTCGCTGTGAAACCCTGGGTTATCACAGGCAGACTATGCTGGGCGTTACCTTTAAACTTACAGTAATGACTCAAAGAGAAAATTGAAGAAGAAAGCTTGCGCTTGTGCAACTGTTTAGCCTTTTTTTGATATCGTGTTTGGTTGTTAAATTACAAGCATTTATAGAATATATGATTTTGCATTGCAAGTTTTTTTGCACATTAAAAAACTTTTTTTGAGAAAATCGAAAATAGTTGTAATTCATTAAGGTCTTAACTATCACCTTCTTAAATATTATATATGTAGTTTGAAAATAGAGTGAATTATGCGAGAAATTGTGGGTCTGTGTTTTACATGGCAAATACGTATGTATAAATGTGTATATCCAGGCCCCTTAACCTTATATTTGAAAATTATACCGAACTGTTTTGCTGTGTCAGTATATTAGAGCGATTATGCATAACATTTTTCAAAACAAACTTTTAAACAAAAATAAATCTTACCTAATTGTTTCCACAATTTCGATGGCTCCATCATGCTTGTCCTAAACAAGAAAAGGAAGTAAAAGTAAATAACCATCAAACAATAATCTGTCAGAAGTTAGTATGTATAGACAAATACCAGAACCCAAAGAAAGAATCCAGCACACCAAAACCAAAAACCAAGGTTAATAAACCATATATTTTAAACTAAACACAACTAGGAAATGAAACTAACTACATGGGTTTAAATTGATAAGTGTCTGGTTTTGGATAGGCTGGAATATTATAATTTTTCATATTAATACATATAGTGTGTCCCAGATAAAATTTGCCACCCACCTTATCTCTGAAATGATGAAGAAAATAAACATCGCCGTAACAAAGTGGCTCCATTTGGAACCTTTCTTACGATAATATTTCAGATAATGAAAATAATACTTCAGTTTGATAATCACCATATCTTTTATTAATCTCCGTAATGGCGAATCAATCTTTAATCCAATTACACTGTTGTATTTATCAATGAATTTCCTTCAAAATGATGTATCACAAGTATGGTGGTCTATTTAAGATTTAAGTACGGGTTGCTAGGGGTGAGGGGGTTGATCGCACAATAATGACGTACTCAGTCTTTTATCATTTCAGAGATAAGGCGGCTGGCAAATTTTAGCTGGGACACACTCCCACATAGCACTGCATATTCTATGAATATTCTTTAAATCTCCTATATGTTCCATGAATATTCAGTAGAATCATTGAATATTCGTTATTCGATTATTAAAATAATATCCTTTGTAGAATATTATTATTCTGTCCACTTAGGATAATCAGTGATTATTCGTTTAATGTCTGAATTCCAGAATATACCAGTAATATTCTTCATAGCATATTATTTTAATGATCTACTAAGAACAAGATGTAGCTATTTTCTGACGAACATTTAGTAATATTGGTAATAGAAATATCTGTATGTAGGCAAATATTCAATATGAGGTACTATTAATTTATATTTGCACGTCTCTCAGTGAATTAAAAAAAAACCTTCATTCGTTTTGCGTTCATTCTAAATATACCTAATAAGTATTACGTGCAATTTTCAAAAGTTTATTAGTCATTAGCCATTGCCAGCAATACAGATACAGCATCCACCGACGATAAAGTGACAGCTGACAGCATCTTATGCTGATGTATGATGACTATGGTGTCGTCAGTTGTCAATCTTGTCTGGTTGTCACTATTCTTCGCTTCAAGTGTTCAGAGTGTTCTGTCATTCTGTGCTTCAACATGTGATGTGGGCATTTTAGCAATTCACGAATTCGCGAGTTTTATTCCTGAAAGGCCTGCATTGATACACAATTTTGTACAATAAAGTTGCTAGTTGTTATAAAGTGTGTGACAGAGTTACAAATTATGGTCACCTACTATGGTGTATGGTTCAGTATATAATGTGAGTAGAATTTTGAGGTTAAATGCAACAAGGTTACGTTTTTACACTTTACTTTAGGCATCTAGACTGAGATGTCTAACCACTTAACTTTTGTGACCATCTGCCACTAGTAGGTGCCATTATTTTTGGAACAGTATCCATAATTCCCTAAAAATGTTTCGTATATGAGGTAATTTAGACAAAATGTTCCTAGAATATTCAAAAACATTCTACAACGATTGTTCATGTAATATCCATGCGGAATATTCGGCGGAATATTCTAGGAATATAGGGTGTTTTTCCCATTTCGAACGTTTACAGAATATTCTGTAAATATTCTAATTATCCATGGAATTTTCTCAGAATATTCATAATATCTGTAATGAATGTGAACAGCATATTCTCATATCACCCAGTGCTATGTGGGAAAGTATTTTGAAAAAAAGGAGGATTGTAAAATTTGTAGCTAGCATGATATTGTTACATAATTTTAGTAAAATAACAAAAATCCTCGTCATTATTGTTGTTTGACAGGCTGTCAAATCTGCATTCTATAATAAGCAAGCTGCAATGTAAGTGGTTTGAAGTACCTATTCCAGCCAATACATAGTGTACTAGGAAAATTTTGCTATATAGCTTTTATCTATACTACTCGTATACTTGAAAAAAAAGAGCAGGACTAAAGACAATAATTAAAAAAACAATTTGCCATAATTAGTTTATAAAAAAACAGTAGGTCAATAATGGGAGGGCCCTCCATGTTGATGAATGCACTCCTCTAGCCTACGCGGCAGGCTCGTAATCTGGTTGTTAATAAACTCAATAGAGGTACAGCCCCCAAGCTGCGCTCACAGCATGTTCCAGTTGGTCCAACTTGGTCGAAGGATTGACTAAATCGCGGATGTAGCGACTAATCCAATCCCATACTTTTTTAATTGGCGATAAATCAGGTTATCATAGAAGCCAGGGGGGCACCCTGACTTCAGCATCCTAGAGGAATCGCATCACTAGCCTTGCAATATGAGGGCGCTCACTATCCTGTTTGAAGAAACCCTCTTCGAAGCCTCGGATAGGTATATGGAACGACAACTGGTTCTTACACCTCATTTATATAACTTTGCCACGAACCACAGGTAAAGGAGACTTGCTGTTGAATTGAATGGCACCTCAAACCATAAAACCACCGTTCAACAGCAAACTGGAGATCACGTCGTTCACCCCGTCGTCGTCTTAAGGGGCTTCTAAACGGGCAACACTTTTACAGCAATGTGTGGCTGCAATAGTATGGCCTGCAACATTGTCGGCCAATAGCGGACACACTGTCGAATATTTTTCTTTTATGGCTCGGCCATATAGCCACATGTATCCGTTATTGCAGATACATTTTAATGTGTTGCAAGCACATGGCCGGACGATCGCTTGGCGAACGAAAATACTGCAATATTGCTGCTTTGGTTTTTGTTTGTTGTTGTTTTTGACGAAAATTTCAGAGGGTAAAATGGCTTATACTTGGACCAACGAGACGATTATATACTTTATTAATGAAATACATTCCCAGACAGCACAATATATTTCTGGATTATTCTTATTTAATCCAAAATAGATTGAGAATATTAGGTACCCTGATTAATATATAATAACAACCACTAACAACACATTTAATATATTTGTGGCTATAAATTTCCAGTATTTATTCTCTTACGTGGTACCCACTTTTGCTCTAAATGCAGGTACTAAAATTGATTAAAATGCAACGACAACATTTTGGTCAAAATTTATCATTCTAGTTAATGAAGTGTATTTGAATGTATATCGTATGCTTTAAAATAAAACGGTTTTTATTTATTTTGCAGGATAATACAGGAGGACGACTCCGTGCAATGAAATGTGATTTTTAATGTGTACACTGTATGAAAGTTGGATACTAGGTTATATATGTATACTAGGTACTCGCGTTATGTACCTAGACAAGCAACAAGACTTACAAATAAATGAAATAAAGTGATAAAAGGTATTAGTTTCTTTCCAACATATATTCTTCAAAGAATTACCAGGAATCTTCCTAGAATATTTGATACATCTTAATAACAATCGTAGAATATTCTGAGGAAATAACCTATGTATGTTTCTTCAAAGATATACCAGGAATCTTCCTACAATATTCCATACATCTTAATAATAATCGTAGAATATTCTGAGGGAATAACCTATGCCGATCTTATGGATTCCAATTTTCACATTCCTGGAATGTTCATCAGATAATCTATATATTCATGGACTTTTCATGGAATGATACAATGTTCCAAAATGGTGATTCTTAGAATGTTCCTAGGATATATTGTGCTGTCTGGGTTTACATCCAGAGTTGTGGAATGTGGAAATCGGCATGTATAGAGACAAAAATGCCAAAAAAAGACGGATGGACAGTAATTGCTGAAAAATTTGGCATATCAATTGAGGAGGCATACAAAAAATTTAGAAGCCTGCAAACATACGCAAAGAATGAGGAGAAAAAGAGATTAAAAGTGGTAGTGCTGGCGGCAAACCAGTGAAATGGTTCGCCTTCGATGCCATAAGAATCTCCCGTTGCTAAAAACGTAGAGTTATCGCCAGTCTTGTCATGACAGGGATTGCTTTTCGCATGACTGTATAATTTCTTTTTATTTTTGGTCCAATTGTCCTTAAAAGAAATTCAAGTTTCACGCCTATTGAGGTAAGGTCGAATCCACAGTCTTCTCTTTTTTGCTTATTTTTTCTTTTAAAACAATATAAGTCGCTGATACGTGTATAATTTCATCAGCCATTGTAGCTCAATTGCGTAGCTCGTCTATGAACAAGTTTGTGGGCCATACTATTGCAGAAAATATTGCCGAGATATATCTTGCCGAGCCATATGCTGCAATTAAACGTTGTCGTGATGGCCGGGCTATAGTTGCCAACATTATAGCCACATATTGCAGTGAAAATGTTGCCTGTTTAGAAGCCCCTTTACGCGTTGGCGTCCGTCATGTGCCGTCTGATGCCACTCAGCACGCCATTGTCGGTGTTCTTGGCACCAATCTAACCATTGGTGACGATGATTTGCAGTGAGTGGAAGCACTAGATGTGGTCGATATGATCCTAAGCCCATTTCACTCAATCTGTGGTACACCGTGCGGATTCAAATGGGCCTCCCTATAGCTGCATGCTAAGCGTCAGAAACAGCTCGAGTGGATCGCATTCTGTCTCGAAAGGCCAGTAGTCGTAGATGACAATCTTGCCGGTCTGTAGTTCTTCTACGTGCTCCAGAACCTCTAGCTCGCTGCATTCGTGCATTCGCCTTTCTGCGATCCATGCGCGGCATGCTGCTATAACTGTAGCCACGCTACGCCCCATGGTTACACCAACTGCTCTGAAAGAAGCGCCACGTTCACGGTGGCCTACAATCTGACCCCGTTCAAAGGGGCTTAACTGCGTAAACTGGGGCTGTCGTCTTCTAGGGGGCATCTTTACACAACCAATAATTAGTCTCTTGCCACATTTGCAACAGATATCATCGTTTTTGAATCGACGAAAACCCATGTAGGTAAATAGCGTCTGAATGAACCAAAAGTGTACTAGAGATAGTACTGCCAATAAGTGGTGTACAAATTTTCAATGTAAAAATCCCTTTTTTTCTAAGTGTTTGGATTTCACTTGCGGGTAGAATATTTCGTTTTCAATACGTCTCTCCATCCTACGAAACCGTTCTTTAAATCATTTCCGCCAAGTGTCACAATCCACAATTCCACACCATTTGAGAAATACAGCTATCATTTTCTTCTTTACAGATCAAACCAAACCTTTTTTAGACTATCCAGGGACAAAAAATAGTCATCTTTATTCATACAATTCTTCAAAGAGTGTCAAAGTGCGAAAGATTCCATATCCTGATTTTTCCTTACGATAATTGTCACTCAGACTTCTCCTCAGAGTAACAACTGAACATAGAAGTAGTAAACAACTAATTCTAATAGGCCAACATCTTTTCTTACGTTTTCATATCGACCCCAGATATACGGCAATCCTAATTGTTTACTATCGTCTTAATTGTACAGTATCCAGAAATATTCTATTCTACGTTAAAAAAGACGGTATTTTGATGGTTCAGAAATGATAACAGCAAAATCAACAGATATGTTGACCTCTACTGCGTTACTGCATGTTTCTTCATCATAAACGCAAATTCTGTCTTACATAAATTTTGAGGAGTTGGCAGCGCCTATGTAATTTTCCTACGATTTGTTTACGATAAACTCCGACTGTCAAACGTTTGTTTTGTTTGTGCGTCTTTTATGCTTGGTCAGTAAAATCGAATTCGCTATTGGTTGGTAACTGTAGTGAAGCTTTACGGACTTGCTGTGCTATATTCCAGTGTAGTTTAACAGTTTTCCGAGATGGGACAGTGCAGAGCAGTGTTTGTAACATGGGTTGCATTGGAAGAATTTTCAGGTTAGTTGGCAATGTTTGGGTTTGAGGTGTCAAAAGATGATGGCTTTGAGCACGCCATGCTGAAGTAGTTTGTTTACTGCCTCATGTTCAGTTGTTACTCCTATTTATTTATCGTATGGCGCACAAATCACATTCAAGATATAAATAAGAAAAAAAAATAGATAGAGTACATGTAGTGTAGATTACAAGATACATAGTCATTATTTTCACAAATAAACATCCAAAGTTTTAATATATTCGATTGATCCGTTGGTCAGGTTCAAGAAGTTTTCTGCTTGACCAGCATACAGTCTTAAAGGACATTCTTCGGTAATGTGCTGGACGGTTTGTCTCTCGGCTCCACAGTCACAATTTGCCGAAGGTGCTTTATCCCATTTTACTCCCCACACCGATAGATGAGGGGAGTATTGTGATCGCGAAAATTTTCGATTTTGAGATAATACACTTTTTGGGCGTTTCATGATGTCTACATAACAAAAATCCACGTCACTCATTTCCGTCGGTCTGTCTGTCGGTCTGTCTGTCTGTCGGTCTGTCTGTCGGTCTGTCTGTCGGTCTGTCTGTCGGTCTGTCTGTCGGTCTGTCTGTACGCGTTTTTCTGTCCTCGTAATCTCAGTAACCGCTGCATGGATTGTGATGAAATTTGGGCAGCGATATGCTGGGCTGTCGTAGTAGGTAATGTTCTTATAATTTTGAAAATCGGTGCAGGGGCGGCGGAGTAATTAGCAAAAAACAAAAAAAATTAAATATTCCTCAAACTTCGTTTTTAGGCGTTTTAGAGGTTCCTGATCATTTTTTACTTTTTTTTGGGTGGGGGTGAAATTGGGGTGGTTGGGGGGTGGGGGGTTGTAAAATTGAGAAATTTGTTGCTTTCATAATAGACTTGTCCACTGACCCATGAAGGAAGACCTAGCAACGTAAATAACTTTTTTAGGTTCATCCGAACATTGCCTTGCCTATTACAGAAACCAAAGGACTTTTTCTGGTGTAAACATAGGAGAGTATTGCTTTATTAGATCCTTCTATATTGTGTTACAAGGAAACTGTTGAATTGATGTTAATGAAATTTTGACACAGTATTACTACCGTGGCGAGGATGGAAAACGCGTATGGTTTTTATAAATCGTGCCAGTGGCGGCGCAGAAATAATAAAAAAAGTAAAAATATAAAAACAGCTTAAGCTTCGTTTTTAAGCGTTTTAGAGGTTCCTGATCATTTTCTGCGTTTTTTTTTAGGTGGGGTGAAATTGGGGTGGTTAGGGGGTGGGGGTTTGAAAAACAGAAATTTCTTGTATTCATAATAGGCTGTCCACTAACCTGTGAAGGAAGACCTAGCGACATAAATCAACTTTTTAGGTCCACCCGAACATTGCCTAGCGTATTGCGGAAGCTAAGGGACTGTATACATACATACGAGTATTTATTGCTTTAGATCTTTTTGTATTTTGTAACGTGGACACTATTAAATTGATTCTAATTAAATTTTGACACAGTATTATTACCGTGGTGAGGATGGAAAACGCGTATGTTTGTTAAATATCGTGTCAGTGGCAGCGTATATAGCAATAATCAAAAAACTAAAAGTATGAAAACAACTCAAACTTTGTTTTTAGATGTTTTAGGCTGTCCATTGACCTCTGAAGGAAAGCGGCATAAGACAATTTTAGGGGAGGGAAGGCTGCCGATGATTTGGTTGCAAGGGGATCTCAGACTAAAGCTTCATGCTACGGGAAAATAATAAACTGATATCACAGTAATGTGTGGGAAGTACTGAGTCAATCAACTTGACTCCATTTTTTCCATCATATCTGCGCATCTCCCATGTCTGGTCCTTATTCTGTTGGCACGACACCATGTTTTACGTGGCAGTTCGAACCCTGTTGGTTTTGTGGTGATGCACTGTAGGTTCCGAGCATGTACTGGAGCGGTTGCGTTCCACTGGCTCATCCATTGGTCAGAAATGGAGAAACCATCATGCATTAACTGTTTAGTCATTTTGTATGGGGGATCTCTGGATCGGAGTCTGATAAGGGTCTAGGGTATAGCGCGCGAAATTGAGAATCCAAGAAAAGACGTATTCCCGTGTTAGCGAGGAGGCGTGGCCGCCTGTTCCCTTTTTCCAGTGTGTGTGTTGAGATGAGGGGAGATAAGTCCAAAAATCCGAAGGTAAAGTCAAAAGGTCCAAAGGTCACCATAAAAATGAATTTCGCCTTTCCAAGCTCCTGACGTTACCTTTAAACTTACAGTAATGACTCAAAGAGCAAATTGAAGAAGAAAGCTTGCGCTTATGCAACTATTTAGTATTTTTTTGATATCGTGTTTGGTTGTTAAATTACAGGCATTTATAAAATGTAAGATTTTGCATTGCGAGTTTTTTTGCACATTAAAAAACTTTTTTGAGAAAATCGAAAATAGTTGTCATTCGTTAAGGTCTTAACTATCGCCTTCTGGAATATTATATGATTATATAGTTTGAAAATAGAGTGAGTTATGCGAGAAATTGTGAGTCCGTGTTTCACATGGCAAATACGTATGTATAAATGTGTGTGTGTATCCAGGCCCCTTAATCTCAAGGCCCTCGGAATAGTCATGAATGGGAAGTGATTCTTTTTTCCTAATTTTTTCGTACTGTAGAAGAAGAGCGTTTTTCCTGCGTAGTTGTGGCGGGGGAATATGGCTTAAAACGGGAAGCCAGTAGGCAGGAGTGCTGGTTATCGTGCCTGTTATGATTCGTATGGTGCGGTTTATCTCAACATCGACTTTCGCTGTATGGCGGCTGTTCAGCCACACCGGTGAGCAGTACCGGGGCAGTACTCTGCTGCTGAGTATACTAAGCCCAGAGCTGATATACGCAATGTAGAAGCTGGAGATCCCCAGGTGGTTCCACAGAGCTTTTGTAATATATTATTTCGTGTTCTCAACTTAGCAGCTGTATTTAGTATGTGTTGTTTGTAGCTCAGAGTCCTGTCCAGAGTGACTCCTAGGTACTTTGGGAACTTGCTATGCTTCAAGACAGTATTTTCGAGATGGACGTTTAGTTCTCTATTCGCCAGTCTGTTATTTAGGTGGAAACAGGTTACTTCCGTCTTGTTTGGGGTTGGCTGGAGCCTCCAGTCACGAAAGTATTTTGCTAATTTATTGCGGTCATTAAATTTACCGACCTGGGTTCATTTTAGCGTCAATCAGTATACACTACCCACACAGCTTGCAGAAAACGTTATGCAACGAACTGACCTTGCAACTAAATTTATTATAACAGAGCAATTAATTCGGATGAAAATTTAATTACAAACAGAAAACTGCATGTGTTATACAGGGTGGTCATTGTCCCAACAGGTTTTTATCTATTTTATCGTCTATGCCCTTGCCCATCCATCAAATAATAAGACGTTTAGCACGTGGGTTCCGCCTGTTTGGCGGTTTATCTATTTATCGTATGGCTCAAATGACAATAGTAAATATAGATTAAAAAAAATTATAACCTATACTAAAATAAAATATATACAGCTACAAACTAAGATACATAGTCTTTGGTATTTACAGGTTGATATCCAGTTCTTTTAACCACTTCAGCGCCAACGGTGTGGCTGTGAAGAACTCTTTTCGCAATCCCTGAAACGCACGCAGTTCACATTCGCTCGTAATATGGTTTATAGTTTGGCGGGGCGCGCCACAGTCACATAAGGGAGATTGCACATAGCCTCACTTGTAGAGGGAGTCGGCACATCTGCCGTGGCCTGTTCGGACTCTATCAAGTTTTACCCACTCTTTCCGGGGTAGTTCTGATCCTGGAAGTAAGGCTGCCCCCATAAATGCGCATCGTGAGTGGTGTTCTGCAAAACCTTCCAACTGGGAGCGCCATTGGTTTAAGGAGTCGAAGTTATTGGTTTTATGTCTGCATCCCTTATTGGTGGTTGTCGGGATTTAAGTCTGTTTATCTGCAACGGGGTATTGCTCGGTGGATGGGCAGTTTGTTGTTGGACGTAATCTTGTTATACTCCCTTAGAAGGGCGTCAGTCCTTCGCAGCTGCGGTGGGGCTATTTCAGAGAGTACAGGCAGCCACTAAGTTGGGGTTGTCTTTACTGCGCCTGTAATAAGTCTCATAGTGTGATTTAGTTGGACGTCAATTAGTCTGGTATGATAACTGTTAATCCAGACAAGAGCTAGCGCACTGGTTCGTAGAGTTGGAGCCGTGGCACCCCACGTCGTTCCACACAGCTTTTGGATAATGTTGTTGCGTGTTCTCAGTTTTCCTGCAGTGTTTGCGAGATGTTTGGCGGTGTTCGCTGCTTTCCCACCAGTGATCAGTGATCAATCCGTTGTCGAAATGGATGCATCTGATATTACCATAGCCGCTGCGCTGGTATAGATTAGGCATTAGCGGGTAATAAAAAAGAGGAAAAAAGAAAACAACGAAAATTGTGGGCAAGACCTCTTTTTGCGCCATCAAAATATGGACTTACTTAGTGATCTCGATTATATGCATATAAAAAATTTTACAAAGATGGCTGCAGTGGATTTCGAGAATTCAATATGCTTAGTAGGTCCTAGAATAGAGCAATTCCACGACCATAACCTCAAACGTCTTGATCAGCTGATCTTGAGCAAACATGGCTTGTTTGCCGTATACCGCCATGTAAAATTGAGGACTTTTGTGTCTTTTCAGTTTTTTGGACAATTTCGCCATAATTGTTGTTGTGTTGTGTTTTTCAATAAGGAACCTTTTTTGGCAGGTAAGCAGCTATGTCAATGAAAATGATGTAATTTATGAGATAATGCATGATGAAAACTTGAATGCATATTGAAAACAGCAAAGAAAAAAACGTTTATTCGCAAATTACAGTTATCTCATTCATTAGGGCGACAGGTGTTATAGTCATACTGCATCTTTCTCCCTCAATCTTTACCAGATCAAGAAAATCAGTCAAGTTTTATTTTGTATTTAACAAGGTGCATAATAGGTATATGAATAGCTGTCACAGTAGTAATCATTATTTAAAATATTCGAATGAAAGTTCTTACTTGCACTATGTTTAATGCATTTTCATCACTCATCAGTTAGCTTTCTTCTATTTTTCATTTTTGTTAAAAATATGATTTATTTCAGGATGTCAAATGGAAGTGAATAACTACTTTAAGGAACTGGGCAAAACCTGAACCATCTTTATGTTTATAGGTATAAACTCAATAGTATCAATAATATTGGCCCATAATACTGTGTGATTGAGGACGATACACTGAATAATATACTGTTCGGAACAAGCCCTAATACATCGAAGGAAAATATATATAATAAATACATAGTAAAATATAACTAATAGTTTTTTGTTCAAGTAATAATCCTTTAGCTTCTGGTGTGTGCAACTTTACAATCACCAAATGAGTGTTTTTTAGATAGTCACCCTGTTTGATAAGATACAAATTAATCACACTATGTTAAACAAAGTGCCATTTAAAATACATATTTTCACCTCGCTGTAGCTAGACACCATTTAATGTTACATATTTGGAAAAAAAGTATGAATGTGGGTATAAGCTAATGGTATGAAATATTTTCAATTTGATTATATGAGAAGCATACCCTAGGCCTTTACGGAAACTATGATCGGGTTAACCCGATCAGTTGGATCACTGATCCTGACATTCTAAAAGTGATCTGGGATCGGTCAGAAATAGGGTAGTTCACTCTTGTAGAGTAAGTGATTGCGATCGGATGGTTAAGAGCAGTAGCTGCTTTACTTTACCATCTGTTTTTTCATTGTTAAACCAACTTTTTTGTTGTTCGATGTCCGTTAAATTCATGAAATCATAAATCCCACTTGACAGCTGTTTGACATATAACTGATCTATCCGGATCCAGATCAGTGTTTCCGGAAAGGCCTCCTATAATAATAAATAATTCATTTTTCTCCACCATTTATTAAAAAATATATGGATAGATAACGTGAGCATTTATTGGTGAGGTTAGTATACACAGTATGTGGAATATACCAGGATCTACTCTCTAGAAAGTCATCACACTCTTCGCCTCCTGGTATCGGTCTGCCTTTTCTGTTTCGAATGCTTGGGAAGCTGAAAAATTTTTTTCCAGACCTATAATGACAAAAAGGAAGCATTTTGAAATAGTGCACAAATTATTTTAATAGAGAAGTGAATAGTCAGAATATAACGTACCTATTTTTTTTTGTGTATGTTTACATGTTTACATATATCTCTTGTTCCAGAAACTCAACTTTTAGGTTATGTCAAAAGATTAATGTTTTAATTGATCCATACCTTGAACTTGCCTATATGTACATACAGGGTGAGTTTTTAGTACCGGCTCGGTCGATAACACCACTACTATAGAAGATATCGAAAAAAGTTGTATATAAAAGTTGTAGCCACGGATATGCTCCTTGCTAAGAAAATATTTTGATTTATACAGGGTCGTTCATAACTACGTGGTGATGCGTACATGCATTTTTTTAAATGAGACACCCTATATATTATTCTACATTCAAATTCTACTAATGATTTCCGTTCTTACAATATAGGGTATTGTTACATTATACAGGGTATTTCAAAAGTTATTGCCATTTTTATATACAAATCGCTGTCAATTGAACGTGCTGTATATCAAAAAGTGATGAATCAAAAATATTTTTTTTTACACGGATGGATAAAAAATATCATCTAGTTTTAAAATCAGCTATAAAAGAGGCCTGCGACGTATATTGGTAAACAAGGTGCTGTAGAATGCAAAATCTAGATTTTCTCTCTTTTTTTAAATATAACCCCCAATATTTTATTATACCAAAGAATTGCTTTTAATATGCTCTTTCATCTTTGTATAGCACTTGTTATGGCTGAATTCATTAGTTTCTCAGATATTTCGATATTTCTAGAAATTTTAAATATACCTTCTATTTGTTTACTAAAATTCATTATTTTGAGAAAATACTATCAAATTTTATTTTTGCTTAACAAACAACAAAATATAAGGCCATAATAGTACTTGATCAAGTCAAAACACTGGATTAACGAGATAATATAGGTCAAGTGTGCTGAGGAAACAATTTTATAGACGTCATGCATAATTATCAAGCAGATCTATCAAGTAGGCTATGAAATATTAAACGACACGGTACGAATAAAACGATTCTCCATTCTTTCACACGCATTTGTTTTAGAGTGCCTCCGTTCTGGATATTGCTGTTCATAGTTGATATATTCTAGAGCCAAGTAGGCAATTTCTCAAAGATTCTCCTAAATACCCTCAATGGAAAAATTAATTTTTAAACCTCGTTTTTCATAGAGGACGGAATTATTGAGCAGGTTATGAAAACCGTCAATTTTTCAAAGCATACCTGATAAATCTGCTTGATAATTATGCATCACCCCTACAAAATCGTTTCCTCGGCATACTTGACTTTATTATCTCGATGATTCAGGGTTTTGAGTTCATCAAATACTATCGTGACCTTATAATTTAGTTGTTCGTTAAATAAAAAACAAATTTGATAGTAGTTCCTCAAAATAAATAGATTTCAATACAAAATTAGAAGCTATATTATAAATTTACCGAAAAATCGAAATATTCGGAAACTGATGAACGTAGGTACAACCAGTGCCATACAAAGATGAAAGAGAATATTAAAAGCAATTCTTTGGTATAATAAAATATTGGGGGTTACATTTGAAAAAAAAGAGAAAATCTGTATTTTGCATTCTACATCACCCTGTATACGAATATGCGTCGCGGACTTTTCTTATAGCCGATTTTAAAACTAGATGATATTTTTTATCCATCTGCGTAAAAAATATGATTCTTGATTCATCCATTTTTGATATACAGTACGTTCATTTGACAGCAATTTAGAGATAAAAATGGTCATAACTTTTGAAATACCCTGTACAATGTAACAATACCTTATATTGAAAGAACGGAAATCATTATTAGAATTTGAATATGGAATAATATATAGGGTGTCTCATTTAAAAAAATGCATGTTTGCATCACCACGTAGTTATGGATCAGCCTGTATAAATCTAAATATTTTCTTAGCAAGTATCATATCCGTGGCTATAACTTTTATATACAAATTTTTTCTCTATCTTCTACAGTAGTGGAGTTATCGACCGAGCCGGTACTAAAAACTCACCCTGTATAAAACTAGCAATTATTACCTACGAATGGAGGTTTTTGCTACTTTAACATAATCCACCAAAGGTTGGACACTGCAATGAACTACTTCACTACTTCTGCTTCACAAATGAAATTTCAAGTAAAGAAATGCATTACTTTCGAGTATCAAGTGGCAAAGATGTAGTATGACTATAACAACTGTCGCCCTAGTGAATGTGATAACTGTAATTTGCGAATAAACGTTTTTTTATCTTTGCTGTTTTCAATATGCATTCAAGTTTTTATTATGCATTATCTCCCAAATCATCTAGGACACGAGGTTTCATCCTCATGGAATATCAAATAAGAATTTTAGATTTTTTGCGGGTGAACCTCAGGATCCGGGAGTCCGAAATTTTCCATTTTCGTTAAACGTAATTGAAACTCAAAACTGCGGCCGGATTTGTAAATAGCGTCCTCAAATCATCTAAGACACGAGGTTTCGTCCTCATAGAAGATCAAATAAAGATTCTAGATTTTTTGCGGGTGAACCTCAGGATCCGGAAGTCCGAAATTTTCCATTTTCGTTAAACGTAGTTGAAACTCAAAACTACGACCGGATTTGTAAATAGCGTCCTCAAATCATCTAGGACACGAGGTTTCGTCCTCATAGAAGATCAACTAAAGATTTTAGATTTTTTGCGGGTGAACCTCAGGATCCGGAATTCCGAAATTTTCCATTTCCGTTAAACGTAATTGAAACTCAAAACTGCCGCCGGATTTGTGAACAGCGTCCTCAAATCATCTAGGACACGAAGTTTCATCCTCATGGAATATCAAATAAAGGTTTTAGATTTTTTGCGGGTGAACCTCAGGATCCGGAAGTCCGAAATTTTCCATTTTCGTTAAACGTAATTGAAACTCAAAACTGCAGCCGGATTTGTAAATAGCGTCCTCAAATCATCTAGGGCACGAGGTTTCATCCTCATGGAATATCAAATAAAGATTTTAGATTTTTTGCGGGTGAACCTCAGGATCAGAGTCCGAAATTTTCCATTTTCGTTAAACGTAATTGAAACTCAAAACTGCGGCCGGATTTGTAAATAGCATCCTCAAATCATCTAGGACACGAGGTTTCATCCTCATGGAATATCAAATAAAGATTTTCGATTTTTTGCAGGTGAACCTCAGGATCCGGGAGTCCGAAATTTTCAATTTTCGTTAAACGTAATTGAAACTCAAAACTGCGGCCGGATTTGTAAATAGCGTCCTCAAATCATCTAGGATACGAGGTTTCATCCTCATGGAATATCAAATAAAGATTTTAGATTTTTTGCGGGTGAACCTCAGGACCCGGGAGTTCGAAATTGTCCATTTTCGTTAAACGTAACTGAAACTCAAAACTGCATCCGGATTTGTAAATAGCGTCATCAAATCATCTAAGCCACGAGCTTTCATCCTCATGGAATATCAAATAAAGATTTTGGATTTCTTGCGGTTGAACCTCAGGATCCGGGAATCCGAAATTTTCCATTTTCGTTAAACGTAATTGAAACTCGAAACTGCGGCCGGATTTGTGAAAAACGTCCTCAAATTATCTAAGACACGAGGTTTCGTCCTCATAGAGGATCAACTAAAGATTTTAGATTTTTTGCGGGTGAACCTCAGGATCCGGAATTCCGAAATTTTCCATTTCCGTTAAACATAATTGAAACTCAAAGCTGTGGCCGGATTTGTGAGTAGCGTCCTCAAATCATCTAAGACACGAGGTTTCGTCCTCATGGAATATCAAATAAAGATTTTAGATTTTTTGCGGGTGAACCTCAGGATCCGGGAGTCCGAAATTTTCCATTTTTGTTGAACGTAATTGAAACTCAAAACTGCGGCCGGATTTGTAAATAGCATCCTCAAATCATCTAGGACACGAGGTTTCATCCTCATGGAATATCAAATGAAGATTTTCGATTTTTTGCAGGTGAACCTCAGGATCCGGGAGTCCGAAATTTTCTATTTTCGTTAAACGTAACTGAAACTTAATACTGCGGCCGGATTTGTAAATAGCGTCTTCTGAAACTCAAAACTGCATCCGGATTTGTAAATAGCGTCCTCAAATCATCTAAGCCACAAGGTTTCATCCTCATGGAAAATCAAATAAAGATTTTAGATTTTTCGAGGGTGAACCTCGGGATTCGGGAGTCCGAAATTTTCCATTTTCGTTAAACGTAATTGAAACTCAAAACTGCGGCCGGATGTGTAAATAGCGTCCTCAAATCATCTAAGACACGAGGTTTCGTCCTCATAGAAGATCAACTAAAGATTTTAGATTTTTTGCGCGTGAACCTCAGGATCTGGAAGTCCGAAATTTTCCATTTTCGTTAAACGTAATTGAAACTCAAAACTGTAGCCGGATTTGTAAATAGCGTCCTCGAATCATCTAGGACACGAGGTTTCATCCTCATGGAATATCAAATAAAGATTTTAGATTTTTTGCGGGTGAACCTCAGGACCCGGGAGTCCGAAATTGTCCATTTTCGTTAAACGTAACTGAAACTCAAAACTGCATCCGGATTTGTAAATAGCGTCTTCAAATCATCTAAGGCACGAGGTTTCATCCTCATGGAAAATCAAATAAAGATTTTAGATTTTTCGAGGGTGAACCTCAGGATCCGGGAGCCCGAAATTTTTCATTTTCGTTAAACGTAATTGAAACTCAAAACTGCAGCCGGATTTGTAAATAGCGTCCTCAAATCATCTAGGACACGAGGTTTGGTCCTCATAGAAGATCAACTAAAGATTTTAGATTTTTTGCGGGTGAACCTCAGGATCTGGAAGTCCGAAATTTTCCATTTTCGTTAAACGTAATTGAAACTCAAAACTGCAGCCGGATTTGTAAATAGCGTCCTCAAATCATCTAGGACACGAGGTTTCATCCTCATGGAATATCAATTAAAGATTTTAGATTTCAGATTTTTTGCGGGTGAACCTCAGGATCCGAAAGTCCGAAATTTTCCATTTTCGTTAAACGTAATTGAAACTCAAAACTGCAGCCGGATTAGTAAATAGTGTCTCCAAATCACACGAGGTTTCATCCTCATGGAGTATCAAATAAAGATTTTAGATTCTTTGCGGGTGAACCTGCTCAGGATCCGGGAGTCCGAAATTTTTCATTTTCGTTAAACGTAATTGAATCTCAAAACTGCCGCCGGATTTGTAAATAGCGTCCTCAAATCATCTAAGACACGAGGTTTCGTCCTCATAGAAGATCAAATAAAGATTTTAGATTTTTTGCGGGTGAACCTCAGGATCCGGAAGTCCGAAATTTTCCATTTTTGAACGTAATTGAAACTCAAAACTGTAGCCGTATTTGCAAATAGCGTCCTCAAATCATCTAGGACACGACGTTTCATCCTCATGGAATATCAAATAAAGATTTTAGATTTTTTGCGGGTGAACCTCAGGACCCGGGAGTCCGAAATTGTCCATTTTCGTTAAACGTAACTGAAACTCAAAACTGCATCCGGATTTGTAAATAGCGTCCTCAAATCATCTAAGGCACGAGGTTTCATCCTCATGGAAAATCAAATAAAGATTTTAGATTTTTCGAGGGTGAGCCTCAGGATCCGGGAGTCCGAAATTTTCCATTTTCGTTAAACGTAATTGGAACTCAAAACTGCGGCCGGATTTGTAAACAGCGTCCTCAAATCATCTAGGACACGAGGTTTGGTCCTCATAGAAGATCAACTAAAGATTTTAGATTTTTTGCGGGTGAACCTCAGGATCTGGAAGTCCGAAATTTTCCATTTTCGTTAAACGTAATTGAAAATCAAAACTGCAGCCGGATTTGTAAATAGCGTCCTCAAATCATCTAGGGCACGAGGTTTCATCCTCATGGAATATCAAATAAAGATTTTAGATTTTTTGTAGGTGAACCTCAGGATCCGGGAGTCCGAAATTTTTCATTTTCATTAAACGTAATTGAAACTCAAAACTGCCGCCGGATTTGTAAATAGCGTCCTCAAATCATCTAAGACACGAGGTTTCGTCCTCATAGAAGATCAAATAAAGATTTTAGATTTTTTGCGGGTGAACCTCAGGATTCGGGAGTCCGAAATTTTCCATTTTCGTTAAACGTAATTGAAACTCAAAACTGCGACCGGATTTGTAAATAGCGTCTTCAAATCATCTAGGACACGAGGTTTCATCCTCATGGAATATCAAATAAAGATTTTAAATTTTTCGAGGGTGAACCTCAGGATCCGGGAGTCCGAAATTTTCCATTTTCGTTAAACGTAATTGAAACTCAAAACTGCTGCCGGATTTGTAAATAGCGTCCTCAAATCATCTAAGACACGAGGTTTCGTCCTCATAGAAGATCAACTAAAGATTTTAGATTTTTTGCGGGTGAACCTAAGGATCTGGAAGTCCGAAATTTTCCATTTTCGTTAAACGTAATTGAAACTCAAAACTGCAGCCGGATTTGTAAATAGCGTCCTCAAATCATCTAGGACACGAGGTTTCATTCTCATGGAATATCAAATAAAGATTTTAGATTTTTTGCGGGTGAACCTCAGGATCTGGAAGTCCGAAATTTTCCATTTTCGTTAAACGTAATTGAAACTCAAAACTGCAGCCGGATTTGTAAATAGCGTTCTCAAATCATCTAGGACACGAGGTTTCATCCTCATGGAATATCAAATAAAGATTTTAGATTTTTTGCGGGTGAACCTCAGGACCCGGGAGTCCGAAATTTTCCATTTTCGTTAAACGTAACTGAAACTCAAAACTGCATCCGGATTTGTAAATAGCGTCCTCAAATCATCTAAGGCACGAGGTTTCATCCTCATGGAAAACCAAATAAAGATTTTAGATTTTTCGAGGGTGAACCTCAGGATGCGGGATTCCGAAATTTTCCATTTTCGTTAAACGTAATTGAAACTCAAAACTGCGGCCAGATTTATAAATAGCGTCCTCAAATTATCTAAGACACGAGGTTTCGTCCTCATCGAAGATCAACTAAAGATTTTAGATTTTTTGCGGGTGAACCTCAGGATCCGGGAGTCCGAAATTTTCCATTTTCGTTAAACGTAATTGAGACTCAAAACTGCGGCCGGATTTGTGAACAGCGTCCTCCAATTATCTAGGACACGAGGTTTCATCCTCATGGAATATCAAATAAAGGTTTTAGATTCTTTGCGGGTGAACCTGCTCAGGATCTGTAAGTCCGAAATTTTCCATTTTCGTTAAACGTAATTGAAACTCAAAACTGCGGCCGGATTTGTAAATAGCGTCCTCAAATCATCTAGGACACGAGGTTTCATTCTCATGGAATATCGAATGAAGATTTTAGATTTTTTGCGGGTGAACCTCAGGATCCGGAAGTCCGAAATTTTCCATTTTCGTTAAACGTAATTGAAACTCAAAACTGTGGCCGTATTTGCAAATAGCGTCCTCAAATCATCTAGGACACGAGGTTTCATCCTCATGGAGTATCAAATAAAGATTTTAGATTCTTTGCGGGTGAACCTGCTCAGGATCCGGGAGCCCGAAATTTTTCATTTTCGTTAAACGTAATTGGAACTCAAAACTGCGGCCGGATTTGTAAATAGCGTCCTCAAATCATCTAGGACACGAGGTTTCATTCTCATGGAATATCAAATGAAGATTTTAGATTTCTTGCGGGTGAACCTCAGGATCCGGGAGTCCGAAATTTTTCATATTCATTAAACGTAATTGAAACTCAAAACTGCGGCCGGATTAGTAAATAGTGTCCTCAAATCATCTAGGACACGAGGTTTCATCCTCATGGAATATCAAATAAAGATTTTAGATTCTTTGCGGGTGAACCTGCTCAGGATCCGCGAGTCCGAAATTTTTCATTTTCGTTAAACGTAATTGAAACTCAAGACTGCGGCCGGATTTGTAAATAGCGTCCTCAAATCATCTAAGACACGAGGTTTCGTCCTCATAGAAGATCAAATAAAGATTTTAGATTTTTTGCGGGTGAACCTCAGGATCCGGAAGTCCGAAATTTTCCATTTTCGTTAAACGTAATTGAAACTCAAAACTGTGGTCATATTTGCAAATAGCGTCCTCAAATCATCTAGGACACGAGATTTCATTCTCCTGGAATATCAAATAAGGATTTTAGATTTTTTGCGGGTGAACCTCAGGATCCGGAAGTCCGAAATTTTCCATTTTCGTTAAACGTAATTGAAACTCAAAACTGCGGCCGGATTTGTAAATAGCGTCCTCAAATCATCTAGGACACGAGGTTTCATTCTCATGGAATATCAAATGAAGATTTTAGATTTTTTGCGGGTGAACCTCAGGATCCGGGAGCCCGAAATTTTTCATTTTCGTTAAGCGTAATTAAAACTCAAAACTGCGGCCGGATTTGTAAATAGCGTCCTCAAATCATCTAAGACACGAGGTTTCGTCCTCATAGAAGATCAAATAACGATTTTAGATTTTTTGCGGGTGAACCTCAGAATCCGGAAGCCGAAATTTTCCATTTTCGTTAAACTTAATTGAAACTCAAAACTGCGGCCGGATTAGTAAATAGTGTCCTCAAATCATCTAGGACACGAGGTTTCATCCTCATGGAATATCAAATAAAGATTTTAGATTTTTTGCGGTTGAACCTCAGGATCCGGGAGTCCGAAATTTTCCATTTTCGTTAAACGTAATCGAAACTCAAAACTGCGGCCGGATTTGTAAATAGCGTCCCCAAATCATCTAGGACACGAGGTTTCATCCTCATGGTATATCAAATAAAGATTTTAGATTTTTTGCGGGTGAAGCTCATGATCCGGGAATCGGAAATTTTCCATTTTCATTAAACGTAATTGAAACTCAAAACTGCGGCCGGATTTGTAAATAGTGTCCTCAGATCATCTAAGACACGAGGTTTCGTCCTCATAGAAGATCACTTTCGTTCATATTATATTTGAAATAAGTCTCATACAATAAGTGCTTCTAAGCAATATTTTTGCCTACTATACATTATGCCACAGTACTGTTCAGCCTCTATCCTATAGGTTGAGATCAGTGCTGACGTTTTAGTACATTTGTACTATCTCTACTACATTTTCGACGGCAAAGTACACAAGTAAATTAAGGCTTAATTCTAGTACATTGTCAGTTTTCGAAAAAATGGACCAAAAGTCAATATATATGTCACAGTACTGTTCAGCCTCTATCCTATAGGTTGAGACCAGTGCTGCCATTTTAGTACATTTTGTACTATTTCTAGTACATTTTCGACGGCAGAGTATAAAAGTAAATTAAAGCTTAATTCTAGTACATTGTCAGTCTTCGAAAAATCGACCAAAAGTCAATATATTTGGCTGTTGCGGTCGGAAAATCTTAATTTCATACGTTGTAGCTTTCCAAATGAATGGATAATGCAACAAATTGTATGGAATTTATAGCGCGTCCATGTGAGTGAATGGGGTATTTTCCAACTTGCTAATATTGCCTGTTTAATGGCTGAAATGAATTGCTTGTATCTAATTTGTAATGATGGCAGTGTTTTCTTAATTTTTTTCTGCCCACGTGGAGTAAAGATATACTTTGAAAATCATCCCTTTGAAAAGAGCTCATTTAAATCTCTTAAACCTCCCGGCTAAGAAATCAACCAATCAAAAGTGACTTTTATGCCGGATGTAGATAGGATGTGACTATTTTAATTTGAATTGAGCGTAGATTCAAGGTTGTCACGTTGCTAATATTTTGCAGTTTTTCTATACAGGATATAAACTTTATTTTGGCCCGTTTGCACGGGTTACACTTAGGTGAACCTTAACTTTAAGTAGCGCTTAGACTGTCAAATTCGTTTGCACGGTCCACAAAATCTGTGTTAAGCCTTACTTAGAGTGACATCAAACTAAGCCGAAGATTTCTTTGGCTTAAGGTGATACTTAGTAATATAACCTGAAAAAATTTCAGCTTCTTTTCGATATTCGCAAGGCAAAGTTCAAAAATGGATTTATTCTGAAATAATTTAATAATATATGATGATGACGAGTGGGTGGAACTGAATTTAATTATTTCAGGGATACCTAGGCAAATTAAAGACCGACTGAACCATTTCAATATGCTCGATGAATTAATTTTTTTTTCAAAGATTCAGTGTCGAAGCTCACTGGCCATGTATATTTTGGAGTTGATTTCTTTTTTTCTGTGTAATTTGGCCCCCTTTTCCTATCTTTGTCCTCCATTTTTTTTTGTTCAAATAATGAAATAATTTTTGAGAAAGCAGTTAATACAGTTATTCAGCGGAGCCCTGCGATCAACGACTTTGCTTCTTGCGACTGCGAGTTGCGAAAATGCGAACACAAAACATATACCAAATATGTATATTGAGGCTGCAGAGTGGACGGGATCACAAAACATAGCTGTACCTGCGCCATACATCAAATCCCTCTGTTTTATGGTCTGGGATCAAATTGGATCAAATCATAAAAGTGAAATTTCAGAAGTACAAAATAAAATTCCCTAGAATTCCGGCGATGCCAAATTGTAAGCTCGCTTAGCTAAGATTACGTTAAAAGTAACCCCAGCAAACCGCTTTAATCTAAGGTTCAGATTAACTCTAAGGTACACCCTAGCTAAACTGCAGATTTAAGAGTGAGCGGTGCAAACGGCCCTAAATCTTTAGTTTTCCTCTTTTTGCAGACTATAAATGTTATATTGCACAGCTGTTCCATTTTTTGAATTGTTATGTAATTAGCAGTTTACTCTGAGAATGTTTCATAGTTACGTTTCACAATTTTACTCGTCATTCGGCAACACTCGTTTTTAACAGCCTGTCACTAGTGTCATGAATACATAACCTCCCCTGGTGTCACGACTGTCACGGTATTTCATCTAACCAAGATAGATCATGAAATGATGTAAACAAACATCTGTCAATATCAATACGAAGCGGAGGTTATATCTGTAGATGGAGAAAAGACGGCAAGGTACAGTCACATTCTAAGGATAGCTCCACGAAAGACTCATTACGTCACGCTTAGATTTATTACGTGACAGCTTTGGCGCGAAATTTTATGTTTGAACTTTGCAGGTGCTTTTAAGCCACTTCGCGTTCACAGTAAAACGTAAAAATGTTAGTTACATGGTTTTTGGGGACGTAACATCATAAAATTTTGTTCGGGAAATACCCCATTTCTAGCTCATCATGAAATTCACGGTTTTAGTACAATCTAGTACATTTTATTGCTTTCATTCAGTACATTCCAGAAACGCACGACGGCAGCACTGGTTAAGACTATGCATGGCCGACTCTACACTAGGCCGGAGCCTTAGATGTGGCAACGTGGCTAAGCTGTCAAATAGTGGTCCTGTTACCGTAAATTGTTTTATATTTTCAAAATAATAATTATTACATTTTACATGTATTAAGAGTTCATCTCGGTTGATTAATTAAGAAAAATACTTTTTAGAACTACTACTACTAATACCACTTACATCTGATGTCTGGTTCATCGTAGTCAAACACTACAAAATAAAAATAAACGCAACCTGTTTCCTGCTGCCACTTCAACTTCCACTTAAATGAACACTCAATTTACTTTGTAAATTTTCACTTGAGCTAGAAAAATTCACTATTAGGTCACTTTGAAGCCATTCTTGCTGGTCTTGATTCCCTTTCACTATCAAATCTTTTCGTAGGTATGCCCAGATGAGTTCTATTAACTGCATTTTTCTGTGATATTTGGGAGGTCCAGAAAACATTGTAGGTACCACATTGTGCTTTAAAATAGGTCTTATCATTTGAAATGTTTGTAAATTGTTGTCTTTATTCCAGCCCTTACGAGGCATACCTTTCACCCACTTCTCTTTATGTCCTTTATTGGAAGCACAATTGCTAGTGCAACCTGGTACTACACACTTTGCAGGCATCTTTTTATCTTTATAGCTTCGTTTTTGCAGGTAAATAATTGGAAACACATTAAAAATCACCTTCCAATCTAATTTTTTACTCTGGAAGAATTACACTAATGACAAAAGCTCGGCCGACTATTCAGTGTTGCCATATTTCAATGCTCCGTCCTAGTGAGTAGTGTCGGCCATGGACTATGAAAACTATCATTTTTCCAAATCTGTTGCGGAGCTGCTAAAGCGATACAAAATTTGTTGCGTAGGTGCATACATATATTATTGCATTGCTTAGCGGTGCTGTCTAATGGTCCTTTTTTTGGCTTTATCGTCTGTAGAAAATGGAAAGTGTGATACAGGGGCGGACACAATAAAAATTTCTTCACAGGGGTTGAGAGGTCGGTTACCGAGTTAGAAGACTTTTTTCCTGATTACGCGGGATGATAAGTAAAAAACTCTGAAAGAATTAATATTTTATTTTAGAAAAAACTGAAATAAAACAACTGTGGAAACTGAAAACTCTTTATTAAATGCAGGATGCATCTGCAGCTTCAACAATGTCTGGTACGATTTTCGTTTATTATAAATTTTGTGCGCCAGTGGTAAATCTGGACAAAACACGCAAGCTTAGTTGTCTAGTTAGCGCCTCTGAATATAGAGCAGTGTTGCCATTTAGGGCGACAAGTCGCCAAAATGGCGACTTTTCGTCTCCATGAGAATATGGCGGCGAATTTCGATAAACGGCCTATTTTTGGCGACTCAGGTGAAAAGTCTTCATATTCATAGATCATAGAAGCATATGAATATTTTGATTTTCTATTTCCATAATACTCTTTTATATTGTTTACTGAAATAAAATACATAGGAAGAATTAACTTCACAATACCAAGTATTGTTTAGAAAGATTTCTCATAGTTAATATCTGAACGCAGTGTTTCGAAAAATGTCTCAAAGAGAATATCTGAAAGCGCCACGAACTGTACGTCAATTTTTGGGGATTCTGAAGCACAAATTGAGTACGTCCTGTTTTATTTTATGCGTTTTACGTGTGCAAACAACTGATATATTCGATAGGCTAGATAAAAACTATGTTCAACAACTCAAATTTAGATGTTTCAATTTCTACCACAAAGAGTTGCCACTGATTGTATTACGAGGTTTCCAGTGAAAGAGATTCATGGATGGAGCACCTTGGCTTTATTGAACCAAAAAATATGTTGAATTACAAATTCAACGAAAGTTCAAATAAAAAATTAAAGCAAGTTTTACAAAAATTTAATAATATTAGGGACGAAAATTTAGCTTTTGCGGAAATGACAAAAATTCAGCATTATTACTCTGCCTCTGAAAAGGAGTTATTGGAACAAACATCGTTGGTCGCATTTTGGACAGAATTGGAACAAGCAAAAAACTTTAATGATGTATTTATATTCAAGAACATATCGAAAATTGTTATGGCCATGTTGATTATACCTCATGGAAACTCTGATGTAGAAAGGGATATTTTTACTGTCAGTTCGGTGGCGCTCTTGATATTCATATCTAGCAACTGTTTCGTCGTATCCACCCAGCGTGTAGGGGAACGGCCACGGCGCCGCCCACTCGGGGTGTGACCCTAAACTACAAGTTTCTCCATATTATCGCTTCTGTTAATATGTCCGAAGAATGTAAGCATTCTCATCGACACAACGGAGGGTAGTCTCTTTGGATTACCGAGCTCATCCAATATGGAAACATTAGTTCGATGGGCGGTGTAAGGAATTCTCAGCATTCTCCTCCACGTCCACATTTCAAAAGCATCTATGCGAGCTCGATCTGCCTTTTCAACAGTCCAAGTTTCCGAGGCATACACAAATATGGAGAACACAAGAGACTGAACCAGTGAATTTTGGTAGCTTTAGTGATGTTATGATCACGCCGTATTTTAGTAAGCTTTGTCATGGCCACCCGTGCCTGTTGAATGCGCCGTCGAATCGCATTCTCACAGCTACCTGAATTGTCGATCAAAGAACCGAGGTACACAAAACTTTGAACTACCTCACAACGGTCTATTGACTTTATTTCTCGATGATTGTCATGCTCTCTATCTACGATAATAACCTTGGTCTTGTTGTAGTTAATACCAAGACCATATGCTGCACTGTGTTGTTCTAAAACGTTCAATCAAGCTACTAGTTCTTCCTGAGAAGCAGCAATAAGGGTTGTATCGTCAGCAAATCTTAAGTTAGATATTTTGCTTCCGCCAATAGTTATACCGCCATTTCAGTTGTCCAATACCTGTCTCATCACAAATTCAGAATAAATGTTAAATAACATCGGAGATAATACGCATCCCTGACGAACTCCTTTTCTGGTTGCTGATTGACCAGACAGGTTACCATCAATTCTTACACGAGCTGAGCTAGACACATAGAGTTGCTGTATGAGAAATACTAAGTGGTAAGGGACTCCCATGGAGATAAGGATTTCCCACAGTTTAGGCCACTTTACTTTATCAAACGCCTTAGAATAGTCCACAAAGCAGATAAAAACGGGAAAATAATGCTCTCTGGCTTTTTCAATACGAGCTCACAACATGTCTGTTAAGACATTGTGACTATGATGATGAGTTTTACCCACGTTTGTGTGTACTTCATGCCGGCAGACCCTGTATATCAGAATTCCTAGTATCATTGCATAATTAGTTAACAATCATGTTATGAACCATATACACAAATGAACGTATACTATGTGACCTCTGTTGGCACTGATAAGCAAAATATCTCCAAGCCAGAAGTCTATTCATCTAGTTAACTATCTCCATTAATAACATGAGCGGTATTCTGGTGTATTTTTATCGTCACAATAGTGGTACAAAAATGTTATGCGTCATAATAAGCCCCGATTGTTGCCGATACAAAGAATATGTTTTAGAGGGAAGAAAACGCAAAACAAAACTTGTACACTGTTGCTGCTGTTCAAATGAAGAGATTTCCACGTAACTGGAAAAAAGGTGCTGACGTCATTGGACAGTACGATATCGACAATCGTAACATGATTATTAAGGGTCATAGGTCATAGTCATCTCTTGAGTAATACTTAAGGGATACTTAAGAGGAGGTTATAGTACGTACATGAGAGCTGTTTGCAATGGTTCAGCTGTAACCATTTTTAGACTATTAATTTTGAGATTTCTGAACTGAAAAAAATATGAGCATGAATAAAAAGAACGGTTCTAGAGAAATGTCGACGTATTTTTTGAAATTTCCTAATAGACAATCAGTAAAAAATTGCCAAAATTGAGGTTTTACTTCCCACACCGATAGGTGAGGGGAGTATTGTGATCGCGAAAATTTTCGATTTTGAGATAATACACTTTTTGGGCGTTTCATGATATCTACATAACGAAAATCCATGTCACTCATTTCCGTCGGTCTGTCTGTCTGTCGGTCTGTCGGTCTGTCTGTACGCGTTTTTGTGTCCTCGTAATCTCAGTGACCGCTGCATGGATTGTGATGAAATTTGGGCAGCGATATGCTGGGGGGTCGTAGTAGGTAATGTTCTTATAATTTTGAAAATCGGTGCAGGGGCGGCGGAGTAATTAGCAAAAAACAAAAAAAATTAAATATTCCTCAAACTTCGTTTTTAGGCGTTTTAGAGGTTCCTGATCATTTTTTACTTTTTTTTGGGTGGGGGTGAAATTGGGGTGGTTGGGGGGTGGGGGGTTGTAAAATTGAAAAATTTGTTGCTTTCATAATAGACTGCCCACTGACCCATGAAGGAAGACCTAGCAACATAAATAACTTTTTTAGGTCCATCCGAACATTGCCTTGCCTATTACAGAAACCAAAGGACTTAGAATTTTTTCTGGTGTAAACATACGAGAGTATTGCTTTAGATCCTTCTATATTGTGTTACAAGGAAACTGTTGAATTGATGTTAATGAAATTTTGACACAGTATTACTACCGTGGCGAGGATGGAAAACGCGTATGGTTTTTATAAATCGTGCCAGTGGCGGCGCAGAAATAATAAAAAAAAGTAAAAATATAAAAACAGCTCAAACTTCGTTTTTAAGCGTTTTAGAGGTTCCTGATCATTTTCTGCGTTTTTTTTGGGTGGGGTGAAATTGGGGTGGTTAGGGGGTGGGGGGTTGAAAAACTGAGAAATTTCTTGTATTCATAATAGGGTGTAGGGTAGGGGCTCTGAAGGAAGACCTAGCGACATAAATCAACTTTTTAGGTCCATCCGAACATTGCCTAGCGTATTACGGAAACTAAGGGACTTAGAATTTTCTGTATACATACATACGAGTATTTATTGCTTTAGATCTTTTTGTATTTTGTAACGTGGACACTATTACATTGATTCTAATTAAATTTTGACACAGTATTATTACCGTGGTGAGGATGGAAAACGCGTGTGTTTGTTAAATATCGTGTCAGTGGCAGCGTATATAGCAATAATCAAAAAACTAAAAGTATGAAAACAACTCAAACTTCGTTTTTAGATGTTTTAGGCTGTCCATTGACCTCTGAAGGAAATACTTAGCGGCATAAGACAATTTTAGGGGAGGGAAGGCTGCCGATGATTTGGTTGCAAGGAGATCTCAGACTAAAGCTTCATGCTATGGGAAAATAATAAACTGATATCACAGTAATGTGTGGGAAGTACTGAGTCAATCAACTTGACTCCATTTTTTTTAACTAAATTCACGGTCTCGTTAATCACCCTGCATAAAATTATTCTAAAATCTGGATCGACATTTCTCTAGATTGAAGTTTTAAGAAAACGCAAAGCAGGTTTTTGTGCCAAAAATTATTAATATACAGGGTCAAAAATGGTTACAGCTAGAGCCTTGCATTGAACGATCGCGCGCCTATTGGGACACTGATAAAGGCGCCACCAATACAAAAGTATGTACACCACAGTTTATGAATGAGCTGAGGTTCGTTCATTTCTGGAATAAGATAGATATTGTTTTGGGCATCCACTAAATTTGTAGTCGGTGGTTTTGGGTGACTTATTGATATACGCTGCAGGCCAAAATTTAGGAACTGCTAAAATTTAAACAAATCGCGGTAATTGGTTTTGAGCAGTTATCATTTTCAGGATTACTGCGAAATCTTACAATTTTCAACCAGATTTGTAAGTAATTGAAATTTAAATTGCTGGTAGGCCCAAGTCTAGAGTTTTGGGCTCACACTTTTTTGCGTCGCGAATAGAAATTACATTCTTTACTTTGTAACATAAACTGATAAAAAACCTTGTATTTTAATTAACATTTATTCATTCCAGAAGTCATGTTCCTTTGCTAAGTTCTCCACTTTCACGATTTTTTGTGTTCAGACGGCAAAGTAGCATTAGTAACTTTTTGTGACATGGAACTGCCACTGAACTTGATAAAACCAATAATTGTGGTTTCTCTTCAACCCACCATTTTTCATCCAAAACGTCATTTTTCTTCTCTGAATACCTTCTTCATCAGGTGTCATATATCAGGTAAAATAAGGACACCATCTTGGTGTGTAAACATTAGAGGTCATATAGGCATCCATTATAGTCCGCAATTAATACTCGCATTTTTTTATTAATCGCTCAACATCAGAGAAAGCAAATTTTTCTTTTTCTTCAGAGTACATAATCGTCTTGGCATAGGTGCATAGGTATATCTGTGTTGGAGGTGTTATAGATTTCACAAAGTTGTTAAAATGCGTCCTCTTTTTGAATACTTCATCGAAATACCGAATTTGGCGGCTGTAATTTAGAATGCAGGTAGATATGGTTTCACTATGGAGGATATATTTTTGGAGGCCTACCGGTGGGGGGAGGGGGCAGGCATAATTTGGTTTATTTTTCTGGAATTTGTTGTGAGTCCAACAATAATTTTGCTGGCGCCTTCTGGGGGCGCTATAGGCAAAAAGTATGAGACATGATAGTTTTTTTAATTTATAGTTCCAAGGGGGGCAACACGTCCCCCCTATCCCCCGTATTTACGCCAATTCTGTAATACGTTTACATCTTCCAGTTTTCCAACGGCATTAGCATGTCTAAAGAACTGCTCAATGTAAAGTGAACTTCAATGAATTTAGCTGCTTTACAAATAACATATACATGCATAATATTGTCATTGGTATTTACTTCTTGTTGATTTTTCATATTTTCACCTTATTTTCCGTCTTATTCTCGCTCTTGTACATAGGACAAATTCATTTTTTGTGTGACAACTCAGTTGCACTTATAAACAAATCTTTATGCTCATATTGTATTTATTATTATGTTTATGCCTGAAATTCACAGAAAAGGGATCAACTGTGATGCCAGGTATAAATTATACAATGTCTATTTCTCAACGATGCCGACGGACGATCTTTTTTGCACGACAGGTCTAGGGTCAGCGCCGTCAGCGGAAGCCGGTTCGGCATCACCATCACAGACCCCTCGTTTCGTAAATAAAAGAGTGCGGCGCCCCCAAAGGTCAACCAAGTGACACCCATAATCTCTGAACCAAATCCTGGATACGTGCCTGCACCACCTCTAGCTATAATTGTCATCCTCAAAAAGCATAGAGGTTATACAATGTCCTAGTCACGTCAGAGGTTGTTTTCATGCCGTTTTCACTCAATTTATCTGTTTACCTACTCCCATTACGTAAATCGGCCATTAAAAATGTCCCTATAAAACATCAAACGCTAGATCCAACGGTGACAGTATTTATTTAAGTGTCAGAGAAGTGAGGTTAAGTTGTCAATATTGTGTAATTATTATGTATTTAAATCGTCGTCATAGATTCGGTCGTAGATAAAGTATAGTATTCAACTCACGGTAATGGTAATAACTCACTTGTTGATTTACAGCACTCGCCTCCAGCTCGTGCTGCTAACTTCGACGCGTGAGTTTTTACCGTCATTTCCGCACCATTGAACAATGTTATTTATGATTCACATTACAAACACCAGAGGTAATTACATGTAATGAAAAAAAAAAGCAGAAAATTAAACTAGACACCACTACCAAATTAAACCTGCAAAAATATAAATGAAAGGGCAATATTTAGTTCAAACTGATGTTAATTGTTTGAGAGTTGTGTTGAAGATAACTATGGAGGTACTTGCTGGAATTTGATTGCATATTTTCTGCATTTTATTTATTGGCGAGGTACTGGATATATCAGTGTTAAAAATTTTATAATTTAAATTTCTAAGGTTCATTTTAGGAACGATGATGATTATAAATCACAGTCCTTATATTTAATACTATTGATTAGATTGTAAATAAATATCACAGCCAGTTAACTTCTTCTGTCTATTAGACTCTTGAAGCCAAAGTTATCAAGTTGGCTTTTATATGAGACCATGTGGGGATACAAGTTATTTTTCTAAGATATCTCAGCAACCTCTTTTGCACATTTTCAATGTGGTCTACATGAGTGACTGCTGAGGGCATTCAAATTTCTACAGCATACTCTAGGTGCGGTCTCACCAGGGTATGGGTATGGTTACAAAATTTGTCTTCAACAAGAGATTATAATAATTAGAGATGGATCAAAGACCAAGCAGAGGACAGGAGCAAGGATCTGAAAGAGGGAATAATTCTAGACAAAGTGTTCCACTCTGAAAATACGCTTCTGTATTTAAACCATCAGCACACTTAGTAGAACAAAAGTATCGCTATACTCACAGGCAGTAAGGACCTCAGAGTAACAACTGAACATAGAGGTAGTAAACAACTAATTCTAATAGGCCAACATCTTTTCTTACGTTGTCATACTGACCATCAGATACGGCAATCATAATTGTTTACTATTGTCTTAATTGTATAGTATCCAGAAATATTCCATTCTACCTTAAAAAGACGGTGTTTTGATGGTTCAGGAATGATGACAGCAAAATCAATAGATATGTTGACCTCTACTGCGTTACTGCATGTTTCTTCATCTTAAACGCAAATTCTGTCTTACATAAATTTTGAGGAGCTGGCAACGCCTATATAATTTTCCTACGATTTGTTGACGGTAAACCTCGACTGTCAAACGTTTGTTTTGTTTGTGCGTCTTTTATGCTTGGTCAGTAAAATCGAATTCGCTTTTTGTTGGTAACTGTAGCGAAGCTTTATGGACTTGCTGTGCTATATTCGAGTGTAGTTTAACAATTTTTCGAGATGGGATAGTGCAGAGCAGTGTTTGTAACATGGGTTGCGTTGGAAGAATTTTTAGGTTAGTTGGCAATGTTTGGAGGCTGAGGTGTCAAAAGATGATGGCTTTGAGCACACCATGCTGAAGTGGTTTGTTTACTACCCCTATGTTCAGTTGTTACTCTGAGGTAAGGACACATTCAGAGCACTAAAAAGCCCCAGAGTGACATCTGCACTTGTCTGGAAATACCAACAAGGACAGGATAGGCTAGTGGAATACAACAAAATAACATTGGATTGGGTGCCGGGTCACCCAGATATAGCTGGTAATAAAAAGACAGATGGGCTTGAAACCAGGTCAGGAAATGGGTGAAACTCCAGCATAAGAAGCACTGGCACTTGATGCACTTCATACATATACATCATGAATTGGTCATTAGATGAATAATTCACAATTACTCAATATTCCAATGAAAAATGTTATTAAATTTCAAAATGACTATTATAAAACTATCAGCTTTATTTGTGAAATCACTAAAAATCAAAACAGAACGGAATCAATAATTGTTGTTGGAGAAAATTTAATAACATTTATCCCTGGGATAAGTAACATATATGACAAGGAACTATTTATTTTTCAAAACTATAAAAAATATTCAAAAATTGTTAAAATTAACTACATGGCACACATGTAAGTACATTTTTTATACAGATCAGGTTCTGAAAACCCCATGAAAACAGATGTTAGTGAAATTTCATTCCTCATGATAGTTTAGTTCTTAAATAATATTGGGATGACAATGTTAAAAATTTCATACAAACAAAAATCAGTACACAGTAACAATAAAAAATAGACTGGCAGCTCTAACGTTTTAGAAAAATTTGATAACAAAGTACAATACAGTGACAGATCCATGGGAGGCTTCTGGAAACTTGACAGAATGATAGGCAGGGTTTGTGAATATCATATTTATGTAAATATCAACATAACTGAGCATCAGATATGGAACTGAGGGTTTCTCTAGAATCAGAGGCTTTGCTCAAGCTATTGCTTATCAGACGAAGCTCCAGATTGATGGCTTTATCTCTAGCTCTTTGGTTAAAGTGCCTAAATAAAAACAGATTGCTACCTTTTCATTCACTAGTTTATTTCTTATTCAAATTTATGTTGTTTTTCCACTTAGCTTTCTTTAATTAATCACCAAAGTTCAAATACACTAATACAGGACCTTGAAATCTCAAATATATGGGAGGTGCCACATGGGATTCACATGAAATTCAGCACAAAATATTTGTTTTTGAAAGACAATATGCCTATGCAAAGCAAAAATGTTTTGGACTCTGTATTCAGGGGCTCATTTACCAGAGTAAAATTTTGGCTAGCTGAATTTAAACATGGCGGTAAGAGCCTGCAAGACGATGAACATTCAGGACTTCCAAACACAACAACTAGTGATACAATTGCTAATGTGCACCAAATGATACTAGACTTGGATGCACTGTTGAAAGCCTGAAACTATTTCAGCCAAACTAGTGGACTGCAACAAAAGAAGCAAATCGGTTTTTTTGGCTGAAAAAATGCAGCGACTGTTTTTGAGATGGTCATAACACCATTAGAGGAGGCAGAGCAACCTGAAAATTTTGTTCCATCAATCTGCCATCTCACACTTCAGCAGTTGCCATGGTGAAAATCTACGAATTGTGGTTTGTCCAGGTTGACCATCCACCTTACTCACCAGATCCTCCAGGTGACTTTTTTTTGCTCACTAACAATAGCAATTGGAGAACAGATATTTCTTCAAATGATGAGGCTATCACCTTTGTGAACAATTATTTTGCACAGAATAATGCCACTGGGAGAAGTGTGTAGTGTAACAAGGAGACTATGTAGAAAAATAAATATAAATTTTCACAAGCAGTATCTTGCAACTTTGTTAGGTCAGAAATTTTTCAGACTACCAACATATTCAGCAAATATTGAAATTAATTAAGAGCGAAAATATAACAATATATATTGTGATACATATCCACAAACCCTGATATCAGACAAATGGAATAAACATATGTTTGCACTCTTAAAAAGTTCTTGTGCAGTGTTAAGTGAATAATATTTAAGACAATCTGCCTTCAAAAAATACTGGATCTAGCCCTGGTGAAAATTGATAACATATTTCACCATATAACTGAAGTTTAATGGAACTATTTTGATTGACATCAACATACTATCCATGCAGTTGTTTCACAAGTTAAAGCAAAAGGAAAACCAGGCAATTATTTGTTTTGTACTTGTTAAAGAACATTTTATTTGTTCTACAAGGAGCAATAACCTTCCCTAGCTATACCTATGGTCTGAAAGTATTAGTAAGTATTAAATCCACATAGTAAAAAACAGGGATTAAACTGAGAATACAGTATTTGTTCATAAATTATAAGACAATTACAATGTTTATAATTTCCATGCTTGTAATATTGTAATATACTGTATAATATGGTATTGGTGTATTGTGTGTTAGTTGTCGTTAGTTGTCATGTATGATGTAAAGTCAAAAGCCTATGTTAGATTTGTTATGTGTAAACATCATCAAATCATCAGGAGATTTCGAGACTGCCAGAAATGCTTTCTAGGATGTCATCTTGATATCTTGAATTCTCTAAAAATGGTTTGGTGAGGAACACATAATGTGTCATGGGTCATGTAGGAGTGGTTGTTCAGATCCAAATAAGGTTAAGAGATTTTGTTTTGAGTTGTGAAGTAAAAAGGTGAAAATAACATCCAGTTTAAGAGCGAAAATTGTTCTCTGGAGTGAAGAAAAAGTAGCTGTTATTACAATATTAATATGCAACACCTACTAACCAAAAAAATTATATATTTATTTATATTTATAAAATGATTCCACTTCAAGAGAATTTTTGATACTGTTACATAAAATGTGAAAGAAATCAACAAACAAATGTACCAATATCCTTGTAAATCCTTAGTCCAGGCTCACCAAGTTTTTTAATAATTCATGACCAAACCTCCCTAGTAAAATCACTTTGCAAAAACAACTACATTGAATAAAAAGACATTTGTAACATGATGGTTGCTTCTAGAAAAACTTAGACACAAGTGTCAAATAGCTAAACTAGGTGATTAAAAACTGAGAACATATTTAGTAGAATTTGTTAACTAGGACAAAATTTTCCAGGAATGCAAGTCTGAAAGTGATTACATAGATGGTGTTTGGAATTTGTAGAAAAGGTAAATGTTTCAGATCTATTTTGGACTTCCACTGTTCATACAATTTTTTTAGTATTACAATGTCTGTTCTCACCTGAAGATAATAAATCGATTAATCAAAACTTGGTGATATTGAAAAAAAATTGTGGAGGTATATCAATTTACTTACAATTCTTAGCTACTTGACACAAGTAAACAAGCTTATAAACAAATCATATGCTTTTTGCTACAGTAGCAAACAAGAATTTTTGCAAAAGATGTTCTTCAAATTATAAGAATTTGGCGATAATTCAACAAATCTATTTTTTCTCATTCCTTACTAACAATATATTATGTACTACACACAAAATTCTACACAAAAATTCAGTACTAATGCATCAAAAAGAAAAAGCACAGCCAAATTCCTGTAACTTTAACAACATTCCTGATACAAATACAAAACTTTCAGGATGAACAATAATTTTTCTTTGTCTTGCAAGCAGGAATTGCATGTCCAAACCAAAACCTAGAAACAATAAAATACAGATGTAGCATGTGTTTTATTCCCTCACATATTCCAAAATGTATCTGTTCAAAAAACCAAATAAAAAAAAATCGGCTGACAGAACAAGCATAACCAGCATAAAATAGATAAAAAAGCATATGCAACATAAGATGGATAATGCTTGATGCATTATACTTACTAGGACAAGTTCTAAGAGGGACATACACATAAAGCACAGCAAAAAAACAAAATAATTCAAAACTTTCTACATGCATCTAAATAATAATCTAAATACTATTACTATAGTGGTAGTACCAATACTGAATATCAATTGAATTGGAATAACTCATTGGGTTTTATTCATGGTGTGGTGAGCTTTAGGCTAGGACCATTTTTAAATGTTAGAGTTGAGTTTTTACATTCCATTCAATTCAATTGTTTATTGGTGCTAGATACAATAAATTGTTTGCACAGATCATCCTTGGTTTGATCAGCCAACACATATTTTGCAAGCCTATCAAATCAATGCTGAAAAGACTCAACCTACTATTGAAAGTATGACTATTTGATAAATGGATTCAGGCATTTTTGAATCTTTTTTAATGACATGCAGACCTGCTTTAGAACAAGTTAATACATTTTCAGCTGATTTTAATCAAAAGATTCACAAAAACTATAATTCTGGGTACCTGTGAATCTAGAGTCTGTGTCGTAAGGCCTTTATGGCAACAGTGATCTGGATCAGGATTGAATGTCAATCAGCTGTTCAGTGGGATTTATGTTTCCATGGATTAAACAAATATTGAGCAACAAAAAATTAGGTTTAAGAATACAAAACAGATGTAAGAAGAACAGCTACTGACTGACTACTGATTTCTGACATCCTAGATCAGTTTCCAAATGTCAGAATCACTGATCCTTGTGATCTGGTTAAACTAATGGGTTAACCTGATTACAGTTAATCACCATTTTTTGACAGCTGTCATAGAGGCTTACTAACCAGTTACTTAAAATTAGAAGCAAAATATGTAATAACATCAGGCATGCGGTTCCTTGATTTGTAATAAATTTGGACCATGTAAGTATGACTTTTGTTTCTAAAAACAATCATCCAGCTGTAAACATAACCTATATTTCAACTTTCAAAAGCAACAGTTACCTCCAGATGATTTCAATACCAGGTTTATATTGGATTATTTTACAAAATAAACCTTGGAATCACACTAGAGCTTTCGAAATATAGATTTACCAGCATAAATCTTTCACTTGAGCAGTTTTCATACAATAAGCATGCATATCTCATCATTTATCACATATCCACCAGTACGACGCACTTATTTGAGATATTTTTGAACTCGATTATTTAGATCTCAATTTGTAAGTTCCTTTCACGTGTTATCATGAAAGAATAATACAAAGTGAGACCGTGTTATTTATAGTTTTATAAAACGGTGGCTATTTTAAAACAAACTTGAAATTGTTTCATAACCTTAGGAACATTATTGCGCAGGATTAAAAGGTAAACAAGTAGTGTAAATCGCTTGGTGGAAAAATTTGTGGGTTTGGGTTTGCAAAGCTAACCAAAAAGTTATTAAATAGTGGTTCAACTTTGCTCAGTCGGCAATAAACCATAACAGTTGAAAAAATACAACGGAATCAGACTTTCTTATCTTATGTACCTAGTATTTTAATGACATTTTGGGTCCTCCACCAGAAATAACAATGCTACTTAGTACGGTTAGATGCAGTTTGCAATTATTGTTAACTTACGTTTCCTCTGCCAGAGGTTAACGGCCAGGTATATAAAACGGGTTCAGCCCCAGCGGGTGAATGCAGTTTCAGCTCCATCATCCGATTTCCGTTCGATGTTAGCTAAACAAGTATTTCCCACTGAATTTAGTCATCACTTGAACTGTTAATTTTACCGAGAAACACATCAAACACACATTTTCCAAGTTTATAGATCTCACACAGCAAAACACGCCATCGCCTGAGCTGAAGGTTGCGCGCGCACTACACTACACCATTGTAGATTGTAGCGATACCACCTTAAAATTCTTAAAAGCTTAGACAGTTTTGACAACGAACAGAAATAATCCAGTTTTCTAATCGCGGGGTTGTCACGTTGACATCACATTTGTTATATCTTCCACTTCTACACTCGACTTTTGTACCGCGCTTGATTTGCGCCAAATGCTAATGATTCGGAAAAATTACTTAAACCAAAACTGCTCCAGAACCAAGCTGTGGCATAAGCAAAGCTACCGACCACATGGAAATTAACCAGTGACTAACAAGGAGCGGCCTTCAAACAAATCTACTACAAGTTCCGATATGGTTCAGAGTATGCATAAGCCGTGAATGAGAGTCTCTAATTATCTAATACCCAAACCACTACAGGGCCCCACAGACATCGTTCTTTTTCATCAGGTTTGCACGTGCCAACCGATGTCGATTAAACCGATGGAACGATACCTCCACACACTGTTCGGTTTTCTTTCAGTTTCTCGCAAATTTTTTAGTCCCTTAACATGGATCATACTTTAGCATTGACGGCGGCTTTAGCTATTAAAGTGAAATACATCAAGAAAAAACGTTCTAAATGGGTGAAACAGTGACTTTTAAAAAGAGGCCAATTCTCCCATATAAATCTATTAGAAGAATTGCGTCTGGGACCAGGGCATTGGTACAATTATTTGAGGATGGATGAAGAAACATACTTAGAACTACTCAATTCAGTAGCACCTCTAATAAAAAAAATAGGATACTTGGATGAGACAAAGTATTTCCCCTCATGAACGTCTGACAGCACATTTTTGATAGGTGTCGCTAACCCTAGATACGCTTACTTGAAGGCAACCAGAACGACACTGCAAAATCCCGTCGTGATTGCACGGTGAACGGGCACACATGTACTGAGTAGTGAGTTGCACAATGCACGATGGCGTTCGATCCGACGGGTAAAATCAAGCTCGGACAGATTTTTTGGAACGATGGTCAACACGACGGTTTTTCGGCACACACGGACCGAAATGAGTGTGATCTAACCGTACCTGTTTTGTGGTGTGATCGGTTGGCACGTCGTGCAAACCTGATGAAAAGGAACGATGTCTGTGGGGCCCTTTAGACGTTGGTGCCGTGAATTGTGGTGACAAGGTATAGTGAAGCTCAAAAGGAATTATGTTAGGCAGGTTATTGCTCTTATGGATATGGCCACTTCAGACAACAACTATTCACTCTTGAAATCACCAACAGAGAACAGGTGTGTAGATTTTGTCATCAGCCTCAAAAGACTGCGCGACATATTATTTTGGACTGGACACACTTGGAGCGACGAGATGGGTTTTGGTTGGCGTAACGCAGCCAGATGACGAAACTGACTATACACCGTGTCCCAGGACGAATCCCGAAAACTTTAAGTGTTTTCACTTGAAAGAGAAAGTGAAATAATGTAGGCCACACACGTTTCAATCATCTTTACAACAAAACTTCAAACGTTGATTTTTCTGTAACAAATGCGAATTTAAGAATAATTCCTTTTGATATCGGTTTCACATTCCAAAACCCAAGTGTGAAGCTCCCCAAACTGGTCAAAACCACAGAAATTGACTTATCCGACTAATAGGTACGAGACAAACATGCAATAAGCTTCGGTTGACGTATAAGGACCAGAGAGTCCATCCCAAACAACTAAATCTAGTCTATTTTAGCCCTTAGCACTTACTTAAAGGTATGGCCCATTGGGTGGATAAACAAGGATTTCCAGGTATTATGTAGATAGACGCCAAAATCTTTATTACCCACTTACCCCTGTTTGTCATATACGTCTATTGTTTGCAGAACTTCCCAAAATGAAGACCTCTTCAATACATGACATGAGAAAATGTCTGCGGTTTCAAGCTACATTCGTCGTAGATTTAACAATGATGATACCTTCCTGAGAATTTTATGCGACGAACAGAGGAAAAAGTTCTAATCTCTCAGAAAGATGGAAAAGTAATGACAGAACTTTTTCTTTTCCAACCAACACTATTCTCATTTTCGATGGACGCGAGGGACTTTTGGTAGCTTCTCTTAGCACTGCTGCGAGATTAGATTCCTGTTTTTGATGAATAGCCATGCATGCTGTCTCAACCGACAACATTGTTCCATGCTGTCATATACATATTTTGATATGCTAAGCTCGGTCTTCCTGGTTGTTTTGTGATTTCATATACAGGGTTATTCACGTTATTCGACACGGAGCATTATGCCTAAAGTATTTGATAAACAAGAAAATAATAATTTGGGATGGATAGAGACCCATAAAGGCTACATTTTAAAAATATTTTCATGTTATACAGGGTGTCCCAAAAACACGAAATGTATCAAAGTTATGTTTTTTTAAATAGAACACCCCGTATGTTATTGCATATTCAGATTCCTTGGTGAATTCTAGTGTGACTTTATGTATCATACATGGGACCTAAAGCGAACCGTTTAGGTGTAAATCACCATTTTCGGTATAAGTAGATATCAGGAAAAAATTGAATATCGCAGAGATTATAAAATATGGAAGGCTGTGACTTTGCCGTATTATTAAGCATGAAATGCGTCAGCTTTGATGAGACTGTCAAATTTAAGTTACGTTTATGCTTGGAGAAATCGGGCGATGAATTAAGGAAACTTCGATCAACACTTGATTTTTTCAAATGGGAATGCCTAATTTTTTTTATACGGTTAAACGTAGAATTTGATAAGCTTTCTAATGATATAAGGTTGTGAATATCAATCCCTGGTAGTTTTCGTTTAATTTTAAATTTTCAAACAAATCGGCGATTTTCAATTTTCCTACCTATAAGCAACGTAGCATGCCATGAAATATAAACAAAAACCTGTTCAGGTAGAAGAAACCAACCAACTTAGCTGAAAAATACACACTAACTAGACTAAAGGGATAAGATTATAGACAAGATTATAAAATTTCCTTACAACAAATCAACTCTCCCAGAAACAACTGCGATAACATCTCTAAGGTCAAAGAGAAGCTGGAGTATGGCAGTAATAGATATTTTTGCAGTCTACTGGCTACCGCAATTTACTAGAGGTTAAAAATTCCCAAGACAATTAAAAACCCTGACATGAAACAGAAACAACCAGCGACTGTTGCTCCAGCACGCAACTATCAATCGTATGTAATGGTGTAAAAAAGTACTAATTTGCGTCGAAGTCGATACCTCTGACTAGAGCCCTTTTATTTTTCAATATCTATTAGCAATATTGCAAAAAAGGATTACTGACAAATCAGATTTAAATTTTCTGGCATTTAAGTTATGTTTTATAATTTGAACAAATTTTAATTCATTCTTCATTTTCTGCGACCTTGCTAATAGGTACTGAAGGAATTTCAGAACTCCAGTCAGTGGTACTTTTGACTTGAGTTTTGACAGAATTGCATACTTTTTTATATCATTAAATGTGAAATTTTGTTATGAAAATAATAAACTGCTTACAACATTCTCTGGTAGTTTTTATTTTATTTCAAAATTTTTAATGGTTTTGGAAATTGTCAATCTCTAGTACATTGCAGTAGCTAGTAGGCTGTGAAAAGATCCATTTCTGCCATACTCAAGCTTCTCTTTGACCAAAGATATGTTACCGCCGTTGTTTCTGGTTAGACTTTGTTTGTTGTGAGTAATTTTTATATTCTTGTCCCTTTAGTCTAATTCGTGTGTATTTTTCAGCTAAGTTAGTTGTTTTCTTTTACCTGAACAGGTTTTTGTTTATATTTCATGGCCTACTACGTTGCTTATAGGTAGGCAAATTGAAAAACGCCGATTTGTTTGAAAATTTAAAATTGAATGAAAACTATTAGAGATTGATATTCACAACCCTACATCATTAGAAAGGTTATCAAATTCTACGTTTAACCGTACAAAAAAAATTAGGCATTCCCATTTGAAAAAATCAAGTTATCGCTGATCGAAGTTTCCTTAATTAATCAACCGATTTCTCCAAGCATGAACGTAATTTAAATCTGAAAGTCTCACCAAAGCTGACCCATTTGATGCTTAGTAATACGGCAAAGTCACAGCCTTCCAAATTTTATAATCTCTGCGATATTCAATTTTTTTCTTGTATCTACTTATACCGAAAATGGTGATTTACACCTAAACGGTTCGCTTTAAGTCCCATGCGTGATACATAAAGTCACAATAAAATTCACCAAGGAATCTGAATATGCAATAATATACGGGGTGTTCCATTTAAAAAAACATAACTTTGATACATTTCGTGCTTTTGGGACACCCTGTATAATATGAAAATATTTTTAAAATGTACCTTTAATGGGTCTCTATCCATCCCAAATTATTATTTTCTTTTTTATCAAATACTTTAGCCATAATGCTCCGTGTCGAGTAACGTGAATAACCCTGTATATGGGAGTAGTTGTACATGCAGGGTTCGGTTTTGGGACCACTACCATTTCTGTTGTACATAAATGATATATCCAACAGCATGTCATTACGTAACAGTCTATTACGTTTATATGCAGATGATACTACAGTCATCAGCTCAAGTAATTCTAGCAGCACTCTTACGGAAATGAGCTTAGCTTGCAAATCAGACGTCAGGGATTGGTTTGAAGCTAATTTGTTATCATTAAATTCTGGTAAAACTCAATCCATAAACTTCAGTTTACGTCCACATGAACTAGGATCAAGGACCTCAGTGAAGTTCTTAGGTTTTTTACCATGACTTGAGAAACACATGCTGACTATGTAAGGAATAATTTATCGAAGATAATTTACCTGATTCGTAATCTAAATGACCAAGTATCGCATGAAGTTGTCATGCCTATTTTCATTCTAATAAGTGACCTATGCAATTTTAGTCTGGGGGTATCCTCCTCATGCACAGCGAGTATTTGCTGTACAAAGGCGGTGCATTCGTTATATAGCTGGTCTGAAATATAGAGATCCATGCAAAGCAGAATTTGTGAAATTTAATATGTTAACTTTACCATGTGCATATATTCTAATCTAAGCTGCCTCTTATACATAAAGAAAAACGGTAGCAGCTATACAACACACAATGATATCCATGCCTATGAAACACGTCATAGAAATAACATCTATCCTGACCATCAACACCTTGTTAGAAGTAGAAATGGCATACACTACCATGGAATTAGATTTTTTAATAAATTACCTAATACGATAAGGTCACTACTTGATCTGAGTACTTTCCATAAAAGTATAAAAAATATCTGACAAAAAAGCGTATTTTAGTACAGATGAGTTCATTACTGATAATTTATTGATACATTATAGTTTGTTTGTTGTGTTTACCTGTTTATTACTGTCATATGTATCTGTTCGTCGTATGTGTATTTACTTTATTTGTATGAATTTATATGTTTATTATTTCGTGTCCATTTTGACTTGTGTAAACACATATGTGTATTAACATCAATAAATGATTACTATTACTACTTTTGGAGATTTTGAGATGAAAGTTTTTCAGTGCTGTCAAAGTTGATGCATTTATTTAAACCTATCAAGAGTTCTGTTACTATCTTTCCATCTTTGTGAGAGATTAGAACAAGACTTTTAACTTTTTATTATCCTTGCTGTTCTTAATTAATTTGGGATGTTGCCAATATATCGTGCGCAACATTTATTCAAAAATAAAATGTACCAGAAAACGTTTCTAACCAAAATTTAGGGATTCTTGTACCACAGTGCGAAAAGCTTGAAATGTTTAATAAATGCACCTTTCGAATTATCATTTTAATTCATATATACCAACCTAAAACGAACTAAAACTTCTCTGAAGTACTTGAACGTATAATAATATATCAGTCATATTGCATAAACAAATTAATAATTACAAAGGTATGAATTATTTAACAGGATTTATAATTGAGATGGCCAAAATCAGATTCGTACAAGGGCGGACAGCCACCTAGTATCGGCCCTGATTTTGTTACACCCTCAAATAAAATAAATAAATCAACGATGATGAATAAATAAATAAATGATAATGAATAAATAAATGAATTGATTAAGAAATAAATCAACGAATAGGTCTACGTATTTCGATAATTTTTCAGATTTCGCACTTGTTTAACAAACACACAATTATCTAGAATCGTGTCTCAAATAAAATGGTGACATTTGGAATTTTCTAAAGATAAGAGTGCAGCAAGAAGTGACAACGTCGCTTATCGTCCGCGTGAGCCCTCTCCTCACTTTATATCAAAACTACTTTCCGCGATATTCACGTAGGATGCTTCTAAACGATTGTAACCTGTGCAATTGTGCTGTGCAATATGCAATTGTGCATATCTTGACTTTCATCTGGTTGATGACATAATTATTATTTTTGAATTTGCAGATGTAGGTATAATAGGATTGTACACGTATCACATTGAGCATTCCACGTAATTAGGAATGAGCTGGATAGATTCAAAAAACAACTGGCATCGCTGGAAAAAGTTCAATGAACGCATTTTCGCTTGTACCTATTCTATTGGTAATATTGGTATAGAGCAGGGGCAAGTTTGGAAAGACATTGGTGATTTTGATTTGCTGTTGTCAGATATGCTGCATAATATAGGTTTATTTGATGTATGGAATTTATTCAGGAAACTACTTTTCTATCCCATATTCTATTCATGTAATGTTCAAGGTAAAAGTTTCATTCAAGAAAGTCAACTGACTGAATAGGTACCTAGCTAGGTACATAGGACATAGGTGTCTGAAATGGTTAAAATGCGTTGTTTTTATGAAGGAATTCCGTATTCTTTGCTTTTTTGATGTCTCAAAAAGATGCATTTTCTAATGCAAGGTGCAATGAAAGAATTCCAATCGTTGAATAAGTCATCATAGGTATCATATGTAAGAGATGGGGTTAGGGGGTGCCGGGTGCAACGAAAACGTGATCAACGTCACGTAGTCATGTGCTTGAAAAGGGAGGGGGAAGTTCGATTTTTAAATGTTCCAGAGGTTATATTTATTTCAAGATTTCAGATCATAAACGTTATTGAAAACAATCCTAGTAATGATGTGCTCAGAATTTTATTCTGATTTATACACCGAATATTAATACCTATTTATACCTAGGTATAAGGTGACTATTCGTCCCGGATTTTGCGGGATTGTCCCGTTTTCAGCCGAGCCATCCCGCATTTACACCGTCCCGGATTTTATATATTTCTTTTTTGTATATATTTTTTGATTTATAAAACAATTTCATCCCCACTCCACGGCTGACACAGCGGAAGATGAAACACATGAAACACCACCGCCGACGCGTCATTTTGACGTCACATAACCCAAAGTGACATAAATTTTGACATGTGACATCACACGCGTCGGTGACGGTGTTTCTATCTTTAGCTGTGACGTCACACAAACAGTGTGACAGATGCGCCGCGCCGTTCCGCATTGGCATCAGAAAAAAATGGTCACTTTCCTAGGTATAACTGCTAAATTGTGTACTATAACTACAGCAAACGTGGATATTAGGGAATTCCAATCCAGACTTTGCCTCAAGCCCAATAAATTTGGGATTGCGAAAGGCGAAGGTTGAATTTTGAATCTCCACAATTTTTTTCAACGAAATTTTGTTAGTCCATTACATCATGATGGCCGATTCTACACTAGGCCGGAGCTTTAGATGTGGCAACGTGGCTTAGCTGTCAAATAGTGGGCCTATAGTTTCAGAATAATTATTACATTTTATATGTATTCGAGTTCATCTCGGTTAATAAATTAAGAAAAATACTTTTTAGAACTACTACTACTAATACCACTTACATCTGATGTCTGGTTCATCGTAGTCAAACACTACAAAATAAAAATAAACGCAGCCTGTTTCCTGCTGCCACTTCCACTTAAATGAACACTGAATTTACTTTGTAAATTGTCACTTGAGCTTGAAAAATTGAAAATTCACTATTACGTCACTGTGAAGCCATTCTTGCTGGTCTTGATTCCCTTTCACTATCAAATCTTTTCGTAGGTATGCCCAGATGCATGCTCAGACGAGTTCCATTAACTGTATTTTTCTGTGATATTTGGGAGGTCCAGAAAACATTGTAGGTACCACATTGTGCTTTAAAATAGGTCTTATCCTTTGAAATGTTTGTAAAGTATTGTCTTTATTCTTATAAATATAACCAGCCCATACGAGGAATACCGTTCACCCACTTCTGTTTATGTCCTTTATTGGAAGCACAATTGCTAGTGCAACCTGGTACTACACACTTTGCAGGCAACTGTTTATCTTTATAGTTTCGTTTGTGCAGGTAAATAATTAGAAACACAAGAAAATTCACCTTCCAATCTCCTTTTTTGCTCTGGAAGATTACACTAATGACATAACAACAAATAAAAGCTCGGTCTCCGATTCAGTGTTGCCATATTTCAAAGCTCCGGCCTAGTGAGTAGAGTCGGCCATGACTACTCATAATTAATCAAGTCGAATTGGCAACGTACCTCGCCGAACGCACTCTTGGTTAACTGTCAAGGCTCAAGAATGTCGTCAAGTGTCACTATTGTCAGTTCTCAACTCAATTCTCAATTTCATTGTTCATGTTTTTGTTGTAGTTTTGCTAGGGGAGCTTTGGGAGAGCTTCAGATCAGTCAATAAATAATCAAAAGTTTACTTTTTAAGCAAGAGAAATTAAAACCATCTAAAATGTGTGCTAAAATGGCATTCCAGCACCAGGCTGGCACGGCGATGGAGTGTTTGAGCGTGAGTATCATTTAGTTATGCCTATGTGAGATTTGGGCGTTCCAATCATTCATGACTCACTATCCACTATTGTTTTTCCTATATAATCTTCAATTTTAGATTCCAATAACACTGCATAAGGAAGTTGATGGTGATACCATGAGATGTGGCTTCAAAATTGGAGGTGGCATCGATCAGGACTACCACAAAAGCCCACAAGGATACACTGACAATGTATGAAGACATTAACGAACAACTATGAGAATCGTTTAACTAGAAGTGCATGTAAAATTTAAACGCTTATAGCAGCATGCATGCATTTGGACTTGATAAAATTAACTAATTATGTTAAAACTTTGTAGCATTATGCATCAATAGTAAGAAAAGTTATCCTCTGATATTTTCTGATAGCAATTAGAAACATCGAATGATATTTTGATTTTTATTTACAGGGAATTTATGTGACAGAAGTCCACAATAACAGTCCTGCGTCTAGGGCAGGTTTGAGAGTACATGACAAAATTCTCCAGTGTAATGGTTATGATTTTACCATGGTGACACATAAAAAGGCAGTGAGTTACATAAAGAAACATCCAGTGCTTAACCTGCTGGTAGCTCGGAAAGGTGTCACATCAACATAAGTCCAATATGAAATGGATAAAATTACAGTGTCAGTTACCATCATCCATTCATTTAATTTTAAGGCTCTGATTGAGAACATTGGCTGTATGAATAAGTAGTTAAGATTTATAAGATATAATGATTTTTATTATATGTATGTATATTGTGACAAACTTGTGTCAAGTACTATCTGGATTTAATCAGAAAAACTTTGAAACATCAACGTCATCATTATTATTATTATTATAAAAAGTTATAACTTATTATAGATACTGAACTTAGAAAAACAAAAAAGGTCATTTGGCATCTGGCATTTGAAATGGTTCAACAGAGGCAAACCCTTCAATTCTTAATTAACAAACTATCCACTTGCCATTGAATAATTGTATAGGAACTGACATTTACCAGGATTTGTGAGCTAAAGTATTGTCAGAGAGAAAAAGAATATTGAGGACACAGTTTGGAGTGATCTTTTTTATCTGCTCTTTGTAATACAATTTTTGTGTAAGGAGGATATATCGGGTCAGTTTGGTTAAACAGCACTTCCATGTTGTGTAATCCATAAAAACTGTACAGTACTTGTCAAAAGTTTGTTACTAATCTGGAAATGCTTCAAAAAATGTTATATTATTTATAGTTTAATACGAAAATATCATAGAAAATTGTTGTTTCAGAATAGAAAAAGGTTCTTGATGTTTCAGATAATTAGGAATATTCTAGACTATTGGAAATTTTATCAAGGTATATTGGTAAATGTGTATGTTGACAGGACAGATTTTGTTACATTCCAAAAGTATGATATTTTCAGGGAACATTGGATAGTTGATATTCAAGATTGATTCTGATTTACCTATCTGTCAAACAATACTGAACAATCAAATTTGAGCACAGACTAGCCTAGTCAAATAAAATGCTACTACAGTGCTTTTATAAGTCCATTATATTATTTACAGTGGCCATGTTATAGTATCAAAACTATAATACACCACATAGAAATGAGTTTTTTTAGTAACATTATGTAGCTCTGTAGTTCTAGGGCAAATTTTCATGTTAAATGTAGGTATTATATATTGCATCTAGCTGGTGGAGCAGATTTCAAATTGTTTTGGTGCTTGGATTCAGTTTTTTTTGATAATGTTTAAAATAGTTTTGTGTACCAAGGCTAAGAAGCAATCTGTTACTGCCATGACAGACCAATGAGGATACTTTCTGGTCAAGACCTAGAATTTGATTTGAGCTGGCTTTGAGATGTATCAAAAATAAGAAATCAAAGAAAATTATGTAAACTAATGCTGTTATCAAGCTCTTTGCAAATGATGCTTTGGATTCTTACCAGCACCTGTAGTCAAATGAATACAAGCATTTTGGGTCAAGAAATCTCTTTCCTCCTTGAGAAATATTGTGAAAGTGGTTTACTTCCAAAAATGCAGAAATGATAGAATAGGCTTATTGAATAATTGTGCCTGTTAGATTTCATTTAGCAGTGCTCCTTTTTTTGTAATATACTTTTGCATATTCTACAATGGAGAATTTTATGATATTGTGCTCATTTGTTTTTATTTGTGGATTTGTATATTTCAGTTTCTTATTTTGTAGATGGTTTTTGAATAATATATATGTATATATGCATTGTATATAAACAAATCCTTTATTTAACAATCCTGTTACTCTTACCCTCTTTCGATTATATTCTAGAATTTTGGATGAGAAACTTGGATTAACAGAGATTCATATATTTTTTAGGGGCCTATAAGAAGCAATATACTGAAATCAGTCAAAAATGTTTGTGAAGACTTTCTGTTTTGATAACCCCTGGTCTTTAGAAATACTGACTCAAATTCTTCAATATTTTATCATTATTGGCATTTTGAATGTTTGGTTGGATTTAAAAAGTATAGTATTCACCAGGTTCTATGTTTTCAGGGCCATTGGAGGGTTTATTATTACAACATAACATAATTATCCATCTTCCCACCACCTCAAAAGTTATAAGCAACTTCTAAAAAAAAATCTGCAGGAGTACTGATATTCTTTGTTTTAGGTAGATATACCCATCAGGATTCCCATTTCTTTAAACGAATTTTGAACTTTACACAATATACAGTGCGATAAAAACCCTTTAAAAAAATATTTCTTACGGCGCACATGGATTCTATTGCAGTTGTATGTCTGGTTGCCTAACTGCTTTGTGTCTTGTGTCAAGATAAAACTCCCACTACTTTCCGTCACGAGGTCCGGCTGTCAAAGCTAAATCATTTAAATATTAGGCTAGGCCATTATTTCGGCTAGTATGGATTGTGATTTTGATTTAGTACATTGTTAAATAGTGAAAATGTTGGTGTTTGTACTTCCATTCATCATCATAGCTATTTTAGCTAAAGTGCTGTTGCCTAAGAAAAAAGCATCAATCAAAGGCAAGCATGTAGTGATTTTTGGTGGCTCCAGTGGTATTGGAAAGGCTCTTGCTATCCTAGCAGCCAAAGAAGGAGCTCATGTAACAATCCTTGCAAGAAATATCGACAAACTGATTGAAGCCAAGAATGAGATCAAGAATTATTGTACTGATGAGGAACAAATCATAACAAAAGTATCTGTGGATGTTGTCAACTACGAAGCAGTTGAAAACAACTTGGGTGAAGTTGAGGAGATTGTTGGCCCCATTTATATGCTGGTGAACTGTGCTGGGATGGCTATTTGTGGAGAAATAGAAAACTTCACCCAACAGGAAATAAAGAACCTTGTTGATGTAAACCTGATTGGAAGTGTATATTCTGTAAAAGCTATTGTGCCAAAATTCAAAAAACGTAGAGAAGGAATTATAGTGCTGACAGCCTCACAAGTTGCTTTGATGGGAATGTATGGATATTCAGTGTACTCCAGTTGTAAATTTGCATTAAGAGGCCTTGCAGAATCTGTTTACATGGAAGTGAAACCTTACAATATTTCTGTTACATTGGCTCTACCTCCAGATACTGACACTCCAGGATTTGAGACTGAAAACAAAACCAAACCAAAGGAGACAAGACTGTTGAGTGAAACAGGAGGACTAGTCAAGCCTGAGGAGGTTGCTAAGAAAATGCTGAATGATGCTTTGGTAATTATTTTTGAATTTAATATTAACAATTTAGTATAGGTAGTTTGTCTCCAAGTTGTATTCAATTCATTTTCAGTCCCATATAGTTTTATATTACTACATTGAGAATCTTAACCTGAATCACTATTTGAAAAATTAATGGTTCCTTGTACATTTCATCATAAGTAATAGAGTTATAATTTCTGCTTGTTTTTTTCATGTACAAATTAGGTATGTTTATCTTATTCCAATATTGTCCCTATTTTCATAGAGCTTTTAGCGTCTTGGTAATAAAAATTAGCAAACCAATCTTGGTAGGTATCCAGTAGATATGGTTTTAGTGCAATTTTAGTAGAGTGGCTAAAACTTTGTCTACACTGAAAACTGAAAATAAATTCAATACTACACAAAAGACAGTAAATTTTCTATTAATGGACATATTTTATTTTACCAGTTAAATAGCTAAATAATTGCAGCTGATTTTTCATCCATAGTCAGTTTACTGTTCCTAGTATATTTATTCCTCCTTCAACTTTAAAAGTAATGACAATTTCCATCCTGGCTTTAATAATTGTTCCTGATAGCTGCGTTGCTACTTACAGTATCCATAAAATATCATAAAAGTGTGTTCAACAGCAAGCAAATGTGATAAAAAAAAAGTAAAAAATCCTATCATATCCTTTGAACTTAGCCTCATTCTCCTAGGTGGGGTATCAATAAAATAAGTTGATTGTCAAACAAATTAATCACGATAATTTTAAATGGGTTGTCTTTGCATTTACTAATTTAATGTTTCTTTGTTGCAGAACGGAACTTTCTTCAGCTACATAGGATTTGAGTCCTTTATACTTACAACTCTGTGTGTTGGGATGAGTCCTTTCCAGTCAGTATTTGATGTTATCATCCAAAGCTGCTTGCTTGGTATGTTGAGAATTGTAGGTGCTTTTTATACCATACATTTTAACAGTGTTATAAAGAAATGCTTCAAAGAAAAAGAGGCCAAAAAGAACAAGTAATAGGGAATAACTTATTGCTTAGAAAAACTGAGAGACTAAACATGTGCATGAAGTAAATTTGTTATTAAGATAACTGTATAGTACTTCTAAAAAATATTTCCACTTCATATTGTAACTTGCATTTCATATCTGCTGCTAGTCGCTAGACTTTCCTTATCTTTTAATATCTGTACTGTGCAAGGTTTTCGAAACTATTGTCCAATAAATTTGTGGCTGAGGCTTGACATTTTGCCAACATGAGTGGATGGCACTTTGGCAACTTTCGAAATAGTGAATAGCTTCTGGAGATGCCGAAATATATTAGTTCAGAAGCTGCCCGAAGTGAAATAGCTTCTGTCTAAAGATGCCAATCACTCGTGTTGGTGCAACGTCATGCCTCAATGCTCAACGACACTGGCCTAAAAACCCAGAACCACAAATTCATTTAATACTTTTTCTGGATATCATATTTGTTCTCATTATTAAATGTTACAAACATAATTCCATTTCTTATGTTAAAAAGTAGTTATGGAACATATCAGGAATCTCAAAAAATAAGTATGAACATACAACATAAAAAGTCAGTATTAGTGGTTCCATTTACTTTGTGCGTATTTAGGTCTCAGGTTATAGGTTTTCTGATTGATTTTACTATCAATAACCAATGTACTTACCATTAAAGTTAAGCAATATATCATACAACTACTCTATTTATCCAGATGTATTTCACTTATAAGACTGAATTAAGTTAAAAGAAGACTTAGCAAAATTTGAAAAAGGATCATGACAATAGGTATGACAGGTTTTGGAAAGGAATGCCAGCAATTTTCCAAATTATAACTATTAGCTCTCTGACTCTTACTCAAAGTGAATATTTTGATTGACACCTATGACTGAAATATTGTATTTTATTGGCCAGTTTCTCTTTGAATTGAAATTCATATTTTTGATAATTATGTATATTGTCCCAAAACGTCTGAGTATGATTAAAAAAAATTGTACAGTAAAGCATGACAGTTAACTATCTGTTCAAAAATGAATTAGTAAAAGCAGATTAAGCTCTATCTCTATAAAGTTATATACATAGGCATTGACCATATATGTTGTTAAGTATGTTTTACTTACTCAAAGTATTGTTATCAATACTTCAGACAGACATAGACTGTCTAAAATTAATTACTCTATTAACATATTAGTTGTTTAAAATTTTTAGACTAGTTAAATTTTTCAAAATAATTGCTATAAGGACTTCTGTATAAAATTCTGTTTTTTTTGATATTCTAGTTAATGTAATATCTTCAATCCTGAAGAGCTGACTAGGTTTCAGACATGCATTTATAAATATCAGTACATTGATGTAAATGCATAGGCGTAGTTAGGCAGGACTTAGGTGGTTAACCCCCCCCAAGAATGAAATCCCCCCCCCTAATGTGGATTTTAGACAATAAATATACAGGATGTCCCTGAATTTCCTTGACACATGACATTCTCGTAACTAAAAAATGTTCATACGAAAACTGACTGGAATGTTTGAATGTACTACAGGGTCTATCTATGCTTCCAAAACATTTTTTTTGTACTTCAACCCTTAGAACTCACCCCCAACTTTGTTTTTTCAAATAGCTCCTAATAGTTTTTCCCACTCAAAATAAATCCTTATTTTACTTAAAATCTTGTAGTACCTTTGATTTTGTACAAAAAGCATTTTTTATCGTAAAGTGATAAGCATAAAATAAATGAAATAAGGATTGGTATGAGGCGTAATATTTTCGTAAGAAAAACAGATAAAAAAGAAAACCCAGTGGGTCTTTCAAGGGTACCGAGTGACTTATCATATCATGCTTTTGAAACATTTTTTTTACTTCACCCTCTAAAACTTACCCCCTACTCTTTTCCCAGTAGCACCCACAGCTTTTCCTACATTATAATTAGGTCATTATTTTATTTAATATCTTGTACTTCATACACAAATTAATTTTTTTTTCGTGAAGTCATTAACATAAGGTAAATAGAATGAGCATTTGTTTGAGACGTAATATTTTCGTAATAAAAGAGCATAAAAAACACGTTTGTTTCCGAAAGCGTGTATTATAGGTCATTCAGTACCCTTAAAAAGCCAATTAGCTTTATTTTTACCCGTTTTTTGTGTCAAGCAAATTCTTATTTTAGTTTATGTTATGCTTATGATTTTACGAAAAAAATAAGTTTGTGTATAAAATCAAAGGTATTGCAAGATTTTGAATAATATAAGCACCTAATTCGTGTAGAAAAAACTATTTGGTGCTATTAAAAAAAACAAAAGTCGAGGGTGAGTTTTAAGGGTTGAAGTAAAAAAAAATTTTTTAAAGCATAGTATGATAGACCTTATAGTACTTTCAAACATTCCACTCAGTTTTTGCTTCAACTGTTTTGTGTTACGAGAATATCACATGTCAAGGAAATTCAGGCACACCCTGTATATATAGGTCCGCAAAAACCAAGTAGGTTCTTCATATGCAGATTAGTTAATATAATAAATAACGTATATGCAATATTAATTTTATAAAATATACACGACAGTATTAAGTGTATAAACGAGTAACGTTCCGTTGAGTTTATTGTATCAAGGGCAGGGACTTAAGGCCCCCCCAGATTCAGGCACTTAACTAGGCCTATGAGTAAATCATAGGCGTAGTTAGGTCCCTGAATCTGGGGGGGCTTAAGTCCCTAGATGCAGGGGGCTTAAGTCCCAGCCCTAGATATAATAAACTTAATAGAATTAATTATTTTAGATTTTTTTGGGGGGGGGGGCTAAGCCCCCCGAGCCCCCACCTAACTACGCCTATGGAGTAAATGTAAATTGGCTTGGTGCCCTCATTTCTACAGTTCCAGTTTTTAGTAGTTTTGAAACGTTTAGAAGCTCTCTAAGAGATGCATATCATGAAATTTGAAAAACAGTACCTATGTCTGTTATGCTCTGATGTATGAGATTAGACATCAAAAAACCAGAATTTTCTCAACAATACAAGTCTAAAACCTATATGAGTGTGGAGTCATGTGGAATACTTTCTCTTGCATTTATTTAATAGTTGCAATAACAACATGTTACTGGTCTCTGTGTGAAATGAATATTTTTCTATACTATGAGAAAGATTATATTAATATGATATTTACAACAGTATGCAATTTTAATTAGTGTATTGTTTTATGAACATATTTAATAAAGGATGATTTAATTGCCATTAGCTTGTTATTTCGATTTTTATATCAGCGAATGAAACCTGAACAGATTTTGCCCCCATTTTTACTGATGTAGGTATCCTAGAATTAATGGCAAGTATTTTTTTTGTTAGGATGGATCAATATAGCTAGCATATACCTATACTCAATGTTATGATAACAGGTCCAAAAAATATTCACCGAAAAAAAAAACACTTCAATGAAACCCAGTAAAGCTATGGTTGGAAATATTATCAAAAACTATAAATATAAAAATATATATATATTTAACACATATTTAAAAAAAATCTAAAAAAGAAATGTTAAGACAAGGCATTTACTTTTTTTAGTGGACTTTTTTTATTTGCTGTACAGTATCTATTATTAAGCATCATTATTGTTTTTATTTCAGTAGGATACCTACATACAATGCTGCAAAAGGTATTTCAAATAAAATGGACAAACAACTGTCAATATGAAGCAAACATTTTTTAGATATTGTTGAATATGTTTTTGTAGATAAATTGTGCTCTACATCTAGGACACCCTGTACACCTCAACCCATCCCGTATGGTTTATTAAAAGAGATACATGTTCCAGCAAAATCCTTATCATTGCAAGAAAACTTATCCGTTATTTCGAATTGTACCGTTACTTTTATTTTCATTCATAATAGTCTATTCTACGGTGATAAAACAGACCGTCTATCGTCTATGAACCGTAATAACTTCCAAGTAGCTGGCGGTCTCACGTCTCAATAAATCCAACGTTGAACTCGATCAATTAATTGCCGGCAATGCCAGCCAGCATGAGTCATGTTTTCAGTAGAAAATCTTGCCACTCTCGTCAGTTACTGTTTGAATTTTGAGTGTCCCGCCACTGAATGACAGTTGACGTCTGCGCATATTCCTTCCTATCGTTGAACCAACAACCACTGTTGCCAACTCAGTGGAATTTCTGCTAGCTCTAGTAGAATTTTAGTGAGGAAAATTCAAATTTAGTGTCTAGTAGATTTTAATTACAGCATGTCTAGTCGTACGTAAGATAATCGCATTGATCATGATGACGATTTATTTAATTTATAGGTGTCTAAGTTTTGTTAAAGAATTGGTTATAACGACTTTACACAGCACTTCAGGAGTCATACCTAGCAAAGTGTACATTTTGCGGTGCCTATTTGACAAGACGATATGCTCTTCTGAAAAACCATGGAACCTCAAAAAAGCACAAAATAGTCAAAGTATAGTTTTGGGAACAAACGCCAACATTTCCAAAAATGAAAGGATTAACAGAAGCAAAGAAAACGGAGACTTAGACAAGCATTGTTTATTTCCCCACATGCCTGCAATCATTTGTGCGATCATTTATTAGACGTTTGTAAAATTAGTTTCCCAAAAAAAAGGAAAACTTAAACATGCACAGAAATAATATGTAACAATCTAATAAAAAATGTGACTCTTTCTCACTTCACTGGGATATTTAATAGCACAATAGCTCTTCGTAACAGCTGGGAAACTAGGTACGCCAAACTAATAATACCTAACGAAAATATTAGGTAATAATCAAGCAGTGTTATTGTTGCGATGTAATAAAACATTTGTTTTTATATTTGATATTTCATTATTTGAACATCTGATAAATGTGAGGCACCAGTAGTTAAGTGTAAGAATAGCACTTTGCTAAATTTTGCCACTGAGGCTCTATCCTGATGTAAGTGCCTTCTTACATGACTTTTATTAATAGAGTTATTATATATTTCAAAAAACAAAAAGTGCAGCCCGGGCTCCGACACACCGAGCTGCTGTTCCATTACCCAATGACTACTCCTCACACTGTGAGGTGAGCAATCACTGGGTCCGCGAATCGTGCGCCCTAAGTAGACGAAGGGACCCAAGGATGACTGCCTTCTGCATTCTGGCGGCTAAGATCTGCGCCGCCGCACGGCACACCGGTATTTTGCGCAGTGCAGAGAGCAGCGTATTCCTCATTCCACCTAGGGATCCAATGACCATCACCAGCAGACTTACAGTGTAGTCTGGCCAGAGCCTGCGAAGTTGTTCGAGCAACTCCTGATATTTGGTCCGCTTTTCCTCCTCCTTGGAGACGATGTTCACCTCGGCAGGCGCCGAAAACTCAATAACGAACATCGTCTTCTGTTGGTGGTCGAGAAGGACTATGTCGGGCTTGTTTGCCTGTACAAGCTGGAGCGTGGAGAACGAGTAATTCCAGTAAATCCGGCATCTCTCGTTCTCCACAACGGACTCTATATCCCCTGGAGCGTATGGCAGCACCGGTGTCCCATCGATACCGTATGAGTGCCTTAAATGATAGTAGAGCACTCGTAGAGCCGCGTTGTGCCGATGGACGTAAGCCGTCCCAGCGTACGTCTTACACGCCGACAAGAGATGCATAAGCGTCTCTGGCGCCTGTCGCCAAGCTCTACAATGGGTGTCGGGTACATCTACACCCATAACCCTTTTACGGTACACCAAGGTGTTGAAGACACCGTCTTGGCAAGCCATTATAAAGCCCTCAGTCTCCGACTTCAACCCACTAGACCTTAGGAAAGAGAAGGTCAACTGCTCAGACAAGCCATGCTCTTCTAGATGTTTGTAGAAGATTCCATGCATTGGGTTATCTTTATGAAGTCTTAAGAGGAAGTCGACTACGGCAGTTTTAATGTGGGATTTTAATTCTGCGGGAGCAAGTTCCGTAATGGACTGCTGACACCTCCGCTTGAAGTCGAGTGTGAGGCTGAGCTCCTCGGCTGCTCGTTTCGCTGCACTAAAAAGAAAGGCTCCTTTTCCCGCATTCTCGTGCTCTCGCACAAAGCGGATCAGGGGATCGGTGCTGTTCGTTACATAGCAGGCAGTGGCCAGTACTACTCTGTTGTGCAGACGCTCCAAACTCAATAGTCCACGCCCTCCCAGGTGTCGCGGGAGGTATATTCGCGGGACAGAGGACTTAGGATGCAGGCTTCTCTCCATATTCATCCTTTTGCGGGTCTTCGTGTCGATTTCCTTCAGCTCGTTCACTTTCCAGTGTATAGCACCAAAGGTGTATAATAACAATGGGACCGCAAGCATGTTTGTGGCAGCGACTTTGTTCTTATTATTATTATTTTTGAAAATATAGTTGGCAACACTGCCAACAATGTCCTACTCTGCGCTGAACGGCTGAACTGTATTCGAGCGTACGTTGTGTTGTAATTTGCAATGTCAGTCACGGCTGATATACCTTAATTAACGATTTGAAAGTGTTTTGTGAATTATTTCTATTTATTTTACGTACTTATTAATTCTTAGTTCGGTTTTTCATAAACATTGAGCCGAAATGGATGAAATACTTCAAGTGGGCTCAAGTATCAACATAAAAAGAACCGATGGTGAGTACCTTCTCTCTTTACACTATCCCAAGTGTCACAGAAACTATTCGACTACTATTTTCTTTTTACTTTTGACTCTAATATGTCGGTATTGAAGTTAGACAAGTTGTTAATTTTCCAACAGAATTGGCAGTTGCTATTATAGGGCGAGTTCACCATGTTAGCACATTTTTTACTTGGATTCTCTTGTCATTTTTTGTATGACCAAAAGAATCTAATATGATTAAAAAAACCGTTGACAACGAGCGTAGAGCTTAGATAACAAATATCTATATCACGGTATGATACTGTCTGATAATTTAACAGCATTATGACCATTTCAGTAAGGTTGTTCTTCTATAGTAACGTTTCATTGTCATTGATTATGATAAATAGTACAGTTATAAATCCCAGTATAGGCAATACATCCTAAATCCTAATATTCACAACAAATTGATCTAAGAAACATAATTTAAGCAGTACGATTTCTCATTGCATTAATTCCTATCATATCAAAACAAGTGTCTAAGATTGAATTTATGTGGAGTATAATCTGACATGTGCCTTTCAATGTAAAATTAACTTGTCACTATGAGTAAATGAAGAGCTGAAGCACCTCTTGAAAATCTGATGTTGTTTTCTATTTTAAATGAATTTCTATAAATAGCCAGTATCTGTCATTAGCTCAATGATTTTATTGAAGCAGGCTCTCGTTTAACTGCTTAGTATTGTTTATATACATACATAACCTAGTATTTTTGTCCATTACTCATTAAAAAAGTATCTTTATACCTAGTTTATGAGATTTATTTCAGTTTTGATTATTTTCTGTATACAAACATTCTTATCTATTTTAATAATCTTTAAAATGATGAAATTATCCAGTGATTGACTATAGATTGCATATTATAGTTTTTCTACAGCTTTCTAGTTTCTAGTAATATATGGCTAATATTATATTGCTCATATAGTATATGTATTGTATCCTAATTTTTTTCCATTTTGCTAGAGAAGTTTTGAGTGAGCTATTTTTTGTGTGTTTATTAATCAAGTTTTTGGTAGGTACCTGCCCTATTTTTGATAGATACTGACCATTGGAATATTAGAATTAAAAATATAATAATATCCGTAGTCACAATAATGTGGAGAAGGTTCCAGGTTCAAATCTTTGTGCTGACTGAATTTTTGTGGGATTTCTGTTGTCAACTATCTTGTTAGTCATACTGTGCAATTTTTAGATTGGTTGGTTTTACAAAAGTATCATAAAATTGAAGCTTTTCAAGATGGGTCAAATCATTTTGGAGCTATACTCTTGAATATTCTCAAGCATAGAAAGTGATCTTGAGTGTCCAAAAGAATTGATTTTTACATTACATGATTGAGCTTAATCATGTCTATATTCTCAAGTAAGTCCAACACTGATCATGACTGAAATACTAGAGTGGGCATATCTAAATTAGTGTTGAACGGTTAAAAAAAGGCAGTTAAAATTCATTATCAAGCTGGCACCAGAGCTATTAGATTAGGCACTGTTCTATTCTAATTAGAGTATTAGTCTTATAAGTATTGCCGCAGAATAGTTTAGTTTTTGAATAGATGCAGATACATACATAGATATTGCTACATAGATGAGTCTAGCCAATGTTCTAATTTTATATTCCCATGCATTAGCATCCATATTTGAATTACACCCACATATACCATGCTGAATAAGTTTAACAAGATTCTTTCTGTGCTAAAATGAAATATAGAAAAAACCGATTTAGAATCATGTAATATCTGAAACTTATCCTTTGGTTGACTCATAATTCTTCACTGGCCTTCTAATAAAAACCAGATATGTTTGAAGGAGACTTTACTAAGGTTTCAGTCATTTCTGTGTATGGAAGGACAGGTTTTTCTTTTTTTTTCAGGTTGCTTATAGGTAGGAAAAATGGAAAACACTGATTTGACTGAAGATTTGAAATAAAATGAAAAACTAAGCAAGATTGATATTGACAATCCTATATTTTTAGAAAATTTATAGAATCTTACATTTGATTGTATGCAAAAAATTAGACATTTCCACTTAAAAAAATCAAGCTACCTGTGATTGAAGTTTCCTTAATTAATCTACAGATTTCCCAAGTACAAAATTCAAATTTGACTGTCTAACCTATGCTGACGCATTTCCTGCTTAGTCACACTGCGAAGTTACAGCCCTTGAAGATTTATGATTGCTGTAATATTCAATTATTTTCTGATACCTACCTACCTATATAAAAATGGTTTCCTCCTAAATGGTTCATTTAAATTCCCTATGTGTGATACATAAAGTCATACTAGAATTCATCAAGGAATCCAAATATGCAATAACATACAGGAGATTCTATTTAAGAAAATGTAATCTAATGATATGAAGCATCCTGGATAAACGTCAAAATTTAATGAGATACGGCAACACCGCTTTTTCAGTCAAAAGTACTAGGTCACTTGAAATTTAATATCTTCAAAACCACCACAGCTAGAACGATACTATTCAGTACCATACTACCTGAGGGTTTTTGAACATATTATGCAGAGTTCAAAACTGCGATGTTGTCAGATTTACCAATTTTACGTATCACCTCATAATTTTGTTATTTTAAATGAAATGCTTCAAAATTTTGTTGTGTGTGTAATTGTAATATCTTCAAAACTGCCACAGCTGGAACAATACAATTCAATACCCTAGGGTTTTTGAACATGCAAAATTCAAAACTGCTAACAGCAATGTTGTCAGATTTACCACTTTTATGTTTCAGGTGATAATTTTGTTATTTTAAATGAAATACCTCATTTATGACGTCTAATGTAAAAGTGGTAAATCTGACAACACTGCTGTTAGCATTTTTGAATTCTGCATGTTCAAAAACCCCTAGGTATTGAATATTTTCCTTCCAGCTTCGGCAGTTGCAGAGATACTGATGCGTTCTTGTACTTTTTACTGAAAAAGCGGCATTGTTGAAGTGATTAATTGAATCAAAATTTTGAAATTATGAGACCTTACTAAATTCGACATGCATAATTCATTACAACAAAAATAAATAGGGCATTCCATTTAAAATATAAAATTACGACGTGTAACGTAAAAGTTTTTTTTAACTATTGGCGGTAGCAAAATATCCAACTTAAGATTTGCTGACGATACAACCCTTATTGCAGCTTCTCAGGAAGAACTAGTAGCTCTATTAAACATCTTAGAACAACATAGTGCAGCGTATGGTCTTGGTATTAAGTATAATAAGACCAAGTTTATAATCGTAGATAGAGAGCATGATAATCATCGAGAAATAAAGTCAATAGGCCGTTGTGAAGTAGTTCAAAGTTTTGTATACCTCGGTTCTTTGATCGAAAATTCGGGTAGCTGTGAAAATGAGATTCGACGGCGCATTCAACAGGCACGTGTGGCCATGACAAAGCTTACTAAAATATGGCGTGACTATAACATCACTAAAGCTACAAAAATGGCGCTGGTTCAGTCTCGTGTTCACCATATTTTTGTATGCCTCGGAAACTTGGACTGTTAAAAAGCCAGATCGAGCTCGCATAGATGCTTTTGAAATGTGGACATGGTGGAGAATGCTGAGAGTTCCTTATACCGCCCATCGAACTAAGTTTCCATACTGGATGAGCTCGGTAATCCAAAGAGACTGTCCCCCATTGTGTCGACGAGAATGCTTACATTCTTCGGACATATACACAGAAGCGATAATATGGAGAAACTTGTAGTTCAGGGTCATGCCCCGAGTGGGCGGCGCCGTGGCCATCTCCCTACACGCTGGGTGGATACGGCGAAACAGTTGCTGGATATGAGTATCAAGAGCGCCACTAAACTGACAGTAAATCGCGAACGATATCAAAACTATTGACAATATTCGTGTCGGCAATACTCTAGCTCCGACTTGATGCATTTTACGAGTTCACAACATGTCTGTTAAGACATTGTGACTATGATGATATACGTAAAAGTGATAAATCTGGCAACATTGCTGTACCATTTCTGAATTCTGCATGTTTAAAAACCCCCAGGTATTGAGCGTCATCGTTCAAGCTTAGGCAGTTTTGGAGATATGTAAGCGTTCCGGTACTTTTGACTAACCCGGTATGTATTAAACACAGATGAAACGTATAACAGTACAAACAGTTCGATATAATATCGTAACTAGAACGATTAATTAATTTCACAATTTCACCTGCTTTTAAGTATAAGCTTGTAGATATCTTACAATTATTATTTTTGGTAGCCAGGTAGACTTTTTCCCGAGACACGAGACAAAACATGACGTAAACATAAATACACGATCGTACCTTATATGGATTGTAGAAAAGACAAGGTCAATCCACCTGATCTTGTACACTAACCAGCCTGGGTCGCGTATTGTAATTTTTAAGAAACTGGAAGGTTAGTGTCATCCGAAATACTTCCTAATTTTTTATTAATGGTTTTATAATCACGATAATGGTTGGAGATCGACCGATATGATTTTGTGAGGCCGGTAGTCGATACCGATATACAGGGTGAGTTTTTAGTACCGGCGCGGTCGATAACTCCACTACTGTAGAGGATAGCGAAAAAAGTTGTATATGTTACGGTTAAAGTGTTTACTTTGATAGTTTATATACTAGCTGGATAGTATACAAACTATCCAAATGTCTCGTTATTTTGATGGAAACTCATATTTCAACTAAAATAGCTATGAATATTGGTTGGTTTGTATACTAGCCAGCTAGTTTATAAACTATACAAGATATGCCGCTAAAGTATATACCACAAAGGTGTCACACATATTAACCAGTGTTTCTGGTCAGTTTACAAACTATCCACATCATTTGGATAAGGTATGCACCTGAAATCTCTAGTAATACATAATAACCAACTCGTTGGTTAGTATGAAAACTAACCAATCCTCTTTGGTTAGTATGTAAACTAACTAATTTTCTTTGGTCAGTTTAACAGAAAAGTGAGGTTGTGATTATGGCAAGTGCAAGTGTGATGTGTTGGTATTGTTTACTGTCGTGCCTTGTAAAATTTGTTTGAGAACAGGTATCTAGTTACCAAAAATGGATCAGCAACAGCAGTTTGAAAAGTTAGTATTAGAATGTTACGAGAAAAAGTACCAAAATTCAAAATTAATGAACGACAGTCATTATAATGTACTTCTGCAACATATAAAGAGAATACGCGAGCAAGGACCTAACACTAATAACAAGATTGATTATCATGAAATGAATAATTATGATTTACAGAGAATCGAATCATCTTATGTAATCTAATATAAAAGATCTGGAAAGATTATTTCACGTTTGAGTGAAACCTATGATGCCATTAAAGCTGCCCAGGGTCTAGAGATTTATTTTATATGAATATTTTGTTACACAAATAGTATTTCCGTTTGTTTTACTTATTTTGAGGTAATTATAGCAATTGTATGTTGTATCTATGAATAAACTTTACTTTTGATTAAAAATTGTTTTTTTAAACTACAGTAACCAAAAAGGATTAGTTAGTTTACATACTAACCAACGAGTTGGATATTATACTATAGTACTAGAGGTATTAGGTGCATACTTTATCCAAATGATGTGGATAGTTTGTAAACCAACCAGAAACACTGGTTAATATGTGTGATATCTTTGTGGTATAATACTTTAGCGGCATATCTTGTATAGTTTATAAACTAGCTGGATAGTATACAAACCAACCAATATTCATAGCTATTTTAGTAGAAATATAATTTTCCATTAAAATAACGAGACATTTGGATGGTTTATATACTAGCTGGATAGTATATAAACTATCAAAGTAAACACTTTAACCGTAACATACAGGGTGAGTTTTTAGTACCGGCTCGGTCGATAACTCCACTACTGTAGAAGATAGCGAAAAAAGTTTTATACAAAAGTTGTAGCCACGGATATGCTCCTTTCTCAGAAAATATTTATATTTATACAGGGTGATCCATAACTACGTGGTGATGCAAACATGCATTTTTTTAAATGAGACACCCTATATATTATTCCATATTCAAATACCACTAATGATTTTCGCTCTTCCAATATAGGGTATTGTTACATTATACAGGGTATTTCGAAAGTTATGACCATTTTTATATCCAAATCGCGGTCAAATGAACATACTGTATATCAAAAAGTAATGAACAAAAAATTATTTTTTTACGTTAAAAAGGTTAAAAATACCCTCTAGTTTTAAAATCGTCTATAAAAAAAGCCCGTGACGCATATTCGTATACAGGGTGATGTAGAATGCAAAATCTAGATTTTCTCTCTTTTTTTAAATGTAACCACCAATATTTTATTATAGCAAAGAATTGCTTTTAATATGCTCTTTCATATTTGTATAGCACTTGTTATGGCTGCATTCATTAATTTCTGAGATATTTCGATTTTTCTACAGATTTGAAATATACCTTCTATTTCTTTACTAAAATTTATTTATTTTGAGAAAATACTATCAAATTTTATTTTTGCTTAACAAACAATTGAAATATAAGGCCATAATAGTACTTGATCAAGTCAAAACACTGAGTTAACGATATTAACGATATAATATAGGTCAAGTGTGCTGAGAAAACAATTTTATAGACATCGTGCATAATCATCAAGCAGATGTATCAGGTAGGCTATGAAATATTAAACGACACAGTCCAAATAAAACGATTCTTACATCTTTCGAACGCATTAGTTTTAGAGTGCCTCCGTTCTGGATATAGCTGTTTGTAGTTGATATATTCTAGAGACAAGTAGACAATTTCTCAAAGATTGTCCTAAATACCCTCAATGGAAAAATTAATTTTTAAAGCTGGTTTTTCACACAGTACGAAATTATTGAGCAGGTGATGAAAACTTTCGATTTTTCAAAGCCTACCTGATAAATCTGCTTGATAATTATGCATCACGCCTACAAAATTGCTTCCTCAGCACTGTTGACTTTATTATCTCGATGATTTAGGGTTTTGACTTCATCAAATAGAATCATGACCTTATATTTTGATTGCTCGTTAAATAAAAAACAAATTAGATCGTACTTTTTTAAAATAAATGAATTTCAGTGCACAAATAGAAGCTATATTTTAAATTTACCGAAAAATCGAAATATCTCGGAAACTGATGGACCTAGGTACAACAGGTGTTATACAAGGATGAAAAGGCATATTAAAAGCAATTATTTGGGATAATAAAATATTGGGGGTTACATTTAAAAAAAAAGAGAAAATCTGGATATTGCATTCTACATCACCCTGTATACGAATATGCATCACGAGCTTTTTTTATAGCCGATTTTAAATCTAGAGGATATTCTTAATCTTCTCATGTAGAAAAAATAAGGTTTGATTCATTAATTTTTGATATACAGTACGTTCCTTTCACCGCGATTTGGATATAAAAATGGTCATAACTTTTGAAATACCCTGTATAATGTAACATAACCCTATATTGGAAGAACGAAAATCATTATCAGAATTTAAGTATGGAATAATATATAGGGTGTCTCATTTAAAAAAATGCATGTTTGCATCACCCCGTAGTTATGGATCACCCTGTATAAATATAAATATTTTCTGAAAAAGGAGCATATCTGTGGCTACAACTTTTGTATACAACTTTTTTCGCTATCTTTTACGGTAGTGGAGTTATCGACCGAGCCGGTACTAAAAACTCACCCTGTATATAAAAGATGTAGCCACGGATATGCTGCTTGCTCAGAAAATATACAGATTTATACAGGGTGATCCATAACTACGTGGTGATGCAAACATGCATTTTTACTTCCCACACCGATAGGTGAGGGGAGTATTGTGATCGCGAATATTTTCGATTTTGAGATAATCCACTTTTTGGGCGTTTCATGATGTCTACATAACGAAAATCCACGTCACTCATTTCCGTCGGTCTGTCTGTCGGTCTGTCTGTCTGTCTGTCGCGTTTTCCTACCCTCGTAATCTCAGTAACCGCTGCATGGATTTTGATGAAATTTGGGCAGCGATATGCTGTGGGTTCCTAGTAGGTAATGCTGCTAAAATTTTGAAAATCAGTGCATTGGCGGCGCAGTAATTAGCAAAAAACAAAAAAAATAGATATTCCTCAAACTTAGTTTTTAGACGTTTCAGGAGTTCCTGATCATTTTCTACTTTTTTTTTGGGTGGGGGTGAATTTGGGGTGGTTGGGGGGTAGGGGGTTGTAAAACTGGAAAATATGTTGTATTCATAATGGGCTGTCCAATGACCTGTGAATGAAAGACCTAGTGGCATAATTCACCTTTTTAGGCCCATCCAAACATTGCCTCGCTTATAATAGAAACCAAGGGACTTAGAATTTGTGATGTATCATACATACGAGTATTGTTTTAGATCGTTCTATATTGCTTAACGCGAAAATGATTGAATGGATTTTAATGAAACGTTGACACAGTACTACTACCACGGCGAGGATGGAAAACGCGTATGTTTTGGAAAAATCGTGTCAGTGGCGGCGCAGCAATAATAAAAAAACCAAAAATATAAAAACAGCTCAAACTTTGTTTTTAGGTGTTTTAGGGGTTTCTGATCATTTTCTACTTTTTTTTAGGTAGGGGTGCATTTGGGGTGGCTGGGGGTGGGGGGTTGTAAAACTGAAAAATTTGTTGTATTCATAATAGTGTGTCCATTGACCTATGGAAAAAATACCTAGCGGCATATTCTTTTTTTAAGTTCATCTGAACATTGGCTTGTCTATTACAGAAACCATGGGACTTAGAATTTTGTGATGTTTACATATACAAGTGTTGCTTAATTTCGTTCTATGTATATTGCGTAAAGCGAAAATGATTGAATTGATTTTAATGAAACAGGAATTACTATCGCGGAGAGAATGGTAAACACGTCAGTTTCTAGAAAATCGTGTCAGTGGCGGGGCAACAATAATCAAAAAACTAAAACTATAGAAACAGCTCATACTTCGTTTTTAGACGGTTTGTAGGCTCCTGAGCATTTCGCATCGCATGCAGAATCAAAACTGTGGCGTCCTAGTTCCTAAGGAGGGAGACGCAAGAAGCTATTTACCAGAGTTTTTGTGTTCGGTGTTTTTTTGCGGGCAAATGGGCGATGATTTGGTTGCAAGGGATTTCAGACTATAGCTTCATGCTATGGGAAAATAATGAACTGGTATCATCGTCATGTGTGGGAAGTACTGAGTCAATCAACTTGACTCCATTTTTTTTAATGAGACACCCTATATATTATTCCATATTCAAATTCTACTAATAATTTCCGTTCTTCCAATATAGGGTATTGTTACATTATACAGGGTATTTCAAAAGTTATGACCATTTTTATATCCAAATCGCGGTCAAAATCCAAAAGTAATTGAACCAAAAATTATTTTTTTTACATGGAAAGATTAAAAATATTCTCTAGTTTTAAAATCGGCTATAAAAAAAGCCCGTGACGCATATTCGTATACAGGGTGATGTAGAATGCAAAATCCAGATTTTCTCTTTTTTTTTTTTAATGTAACCCCCAATATTTTATTATCCCAAAGGATACACTAATCCCCACTCGACAATTGTTTTGGCATCTACGTTGATCTGTGAGGCATGCTGCTGTCGCCGACGTACCGTCTCCTGGGATGATAGTTCCTTGCCTGGTTCCATGCACGATATTAATGTGCTGTCGTCTGCGAAGCTGTAGATTGGATTGGATGTTATTTTCAGCAACTCGTTGATGTACAGCAGAAACAGTGTAGAGGATAGGACATATCCCTGAGGAACACCTTTTATATCTCGATTTTTTTTTATGGTCGGCCTCCCGCAAAGGCTGAAAGCCTATGGCGCTGTAGAAGCGCTGCGAGAGGATAAGTATCGGTTCACGTTGGATTTGAAACGCTGCAGGTTGTAGCCGTCGGGAAACAAATTCCCCGGCAACTGATTCCACAGCGTCGAAGTTCTCCAAAAGAAGGAATGCTGGAGGAGACTAGTTCGGGGAGTAAGGACCTCGACCTGGTAAGGGTGAGCTTGCAGAGCTTCTCTAGTGTTCCTAGTTCGGACGGCCTGTGGTGTTATTATCTGAGAGAGCTCACTCGAACATCTTCCGTGGTAGAATCTGTAAAACAGGGATAGGTCAGCCACCCTCCTTCGATGTTTCAGGCTGTGGAGGTCCTTTGTGAGGTTAGGCGTATCGATTAGTCTAATCGCTCTTTTCTGGATAGTGTCCAGAAGCTTTAGAGAGTGCTTCGGAGCGCATCCCCACACATGGGAGCAGTACTCCAGCGAAATTTGACCTTTGCCATTCTAGAGTTCACGTTTATTTGCTCGCGAATGTTTACGCCGGTGCAAGGGGTCCCGGAAAATTTTTTGCGAGAAGGAGGGGGGCAATATTGAGTTACGCCACTGCCTGAGCAAAGCTAAAATAATACGCGTTTAAAAAAAGGAATAAAGCAGTCATTTAAAAAATCAAGATTACCGGGATCCCGTTTTAGTAACTCCGGGATTTTCGGGACTAAAAAATCTCCAGGAACCCGAATTAGAAACCCTTTCGCGGTTCTGAAAAACTCGATTTTCGTTGAATGAAATGTGAACTCCAAACAGATGTTCCACCTTCATAGAAAGTTAAATAAAGATTTTAGATGAACCAAACATTCGCGCTTTTGAACAAAACTGAAAATCAACCTTAAAAAATGTCATTGGAACTATCGAGTACTACCGAGTTTTTACTTTTAGATAATAGGCGCTTCCTTTTACCTGATTTATCTGATAAATCTCACTTGTGACGTCATGACTCATTTCGATGTACGTTCCTTTTGTCTTCTGAATCTGAGTCTAAAGTGAGATATTTTACCCCCACTTAAGCCCATCTGCACAAGATCGAAAGGTAGATCAGTTGTCTCAGATCATTTAGATGTCAGATAAATCAATAAATGAGGTTAGAATTTTTTGTAAGTTTGAATTTTAGCGGGTTTTGTGGTGTATGGATAGTCGATAGTGTATGGTGAGCTACGAAAAACGTAAAAAAATAGGTTATGGAAAGGACCGACAGATTATAGAACCATAGCATATTACAGAATTTCGAGGATTGACATTTAACTGCACAAACACGTTCCTTTAACTCATCTGAGCATCTGAGGTTCCCAACTGAGCTGAGCCATCTGATTTTTAAGTGATCTGAGTTAGTGCAGATGTAAAAGGAAAGCACCTAATACAAATAAACTTGATTGCTCGTTTTCTTCACCTGTTACTTTTGTTACACTTTCACCGTAACGTTTTTTTTTTATAACTGAGCAGATCGCGCAGGCAGAGGCTAAATACCAGAGTACCGCGGCTGCTGTGAAAGGGTTATGTTAGGGGAAGTTTGTTAACGCGAGATTTGAATGGGCCAATACCCGCAGGCCCAATAAATACATCTTCTGGCAGTCCATTCCAAGCCTTGGACACCCTGGGAATAAATGTGCGTTTGTACCGCTCAGTTCTTGATGTATGAAGAACGACCGTCTTAGGATGAGATACAGCGGTCGCACATGTACATCTGATAGGAGCAGTGAGCGGCGGAACGATAGAGGATAGCTCAGAGGGGCAGATTCCGTTGGAATATCGGTAGAAGAGTGAGAGGTCACCAACAACACTCCGGTGAGAAAGTGACTGAAGGTGGCGCGTTAAGGCCGGTTCGCCAATTAGTCGAATTGCCCTTCTCTGGACGGCATCTAGTATATACAGGGTAGTAGGAGCAGCAGCTCCCCAGACATAACAGCAATACTCCAGGCAAGGTCTTATCTGGACTTTATATAGCGTGAGGAGGTTACATGATGAGAAATACTTTCTGGCTCTAAATAGGTACCCAAGCTCTTTACCAGCAGCTGTTGCAATTGACGCGACGTGTTCGTGCCAGATCAGATTTTCTGTAATGTTGACTCCTAACAGCTTGATTGTAGTTCAGGGTCATGCCCCGAGTGGGCGGCGCCGTGGCCGTCCCCCTACACGCTGGGTGGATACGACGAAACAGTTGCTGGATATGAGGATCAAGAGCGCCACTAAACTAACAGTAAATCGCGAACGATCGCGAGCTACACTGCTCAAAACTATTGATAATATTCGTGTCGGCAATACTCTAGCTCCGACTTAATGCATTTTACGAGTTCACAACATGTCTGTTAAGACATTGTGACTATGATGATGAAATAATTATGATTGACGTATCTGGTGGTCAATATGACAACATAAGAAAAGATGTCGGCCTATTGGAATGAGTGTTTACTACCTCTATGTTCAGTTATTGCTCTGAGGTACTGAGTTGAGCTACTTAACGCCGTTTTTCGTGTATCTTTATGCACAACTACAGTGTATATCATCTATTTTATAGACTCGATTCAAGACCTATAATTACGAGTACCAAAGAGTGTGAATCCGTCCCTGAAATCAGCTAAGCTACTATAAAGTCATCGTCGGCACACATATATGGAAAAGTCATACGCAAGGCTATGTTCTGTTTTAAAAGTATGGTGCATAAGAATACTATGTAAGGATTTTTCCTTTTTACAGGGTCAGGTATATGTTTCCGGATATTGGTTCTTAAGTTCCTCTTCAGGTAGCTTTACTTCCCATGCCATACTGCCGTGAAAACGCTAATGGGCGTAACTCAAATTTTTTACGCAATCCTGTTTTTTTTGGGAAATCAGATTCATAAGGATATACTTGATCTTCAGGATGTTCCAAAAAAAAAAAAAAATGGAGTCATGTTGATCGACTCAGTACTTCCCACACATAATGATGATACCATTTTATTATTTCCCATTGCATGAAACTATAGTCTAAAATCCCCTTGCAACTAAATTATCGCCCATCCGCCCGCAAAAAAAACATCCAACACAAAAACCCTCGTAAATGATCAAGAGCCTCCAACCCGTCTAAAAGCGAAATTTGAGCTGATTTTATGTTTTTGGTTTTTTTGATTATTGCTGCGCCGCCACTGACACGGTTTTTCAAAAACAGTCGTTTGCCATTCTCGCAGCGGTAATAAATTCTGTGTCAAAATTTTATTAACATCAATAATGTTCGCTTTACGCAATATACATAGAACGAAATAAAGCAAAACTCGTATGTACAGATCACAAAATCGGTTTCTTTAATAGGCAAGCGAATGTTCGGATGGACCTAAAAAAGTGTAATATAATAGGTATTTCTTCTACATGTCAATAAACGGACTATTATGAATACAACAAATTTTTCAGTTTTACTCCCCCCACCCCGAACCGTCCCGATTTCACCCCACCAAAAAAAAAAAAAAAAATTGAAAATGATCCGGAACACGTAAAACGCCTAAAAATAAAGTTTGAACTGTTTTCATATTTTTAGTTTTTTTATTATTGCTGCGCCGCCACTGACACTATTTTTCCAAAACATAAGCGTTTTCCATCCTCGCTGCGGTAGTAATACTGTGTCAAAATTTCATTAAAATCAATTCAACAATTTTCGCGTTACGCAATACAGAACGATCTAAAACAATACTCCTATTATACATCACAAATTCTAAGTCCCCTAAAAACAATTTTATAGACGTCATCCATAATTATCAAGCAGATCTATCAGGTAGGCTATGAAATATTAAACGACACATTCCAAATAAAACGATTCTTCAATTTTTCAAACGCATTAGTTTTAGAGTGTTTCCGGTCTGGATATTGCTGTTCATAGTTGATATATTCTAGAGGCAAGTAGGCAAATTCTTAAAGATTCTCCCAAATACCCTCAATGGAAAAATTAACTTTTAAAGCTCGTTTTTCACACAGTACGGAATTATTGGGCAGGTTATGAAAACTGTCAATTTTTCAAAGCCTACCTGATAAATCTGCTTAACAATTATGAATCACGCCTACGAAATTGTTTCCTCAGCATACTTGACTTTATTATGTCGATGATTCCGGGTTTTGACTTCATCAAATACTATCATGACCTTATAATACAGTTGTTCGTTAAATAAAAAACAAATTCGATAATACTTTCTCAAAATAAATAAGTTTGAGTACACAAATATAAGCTATATTTTAAATTTACCGAAAAATCGAAATATCTCGGAAACTAATGGACGTAGGTACAACAAGTGCTATACAAAGAAGAAAGAGCATATTAAAAGCAATTCATTGGTATAATAAAATATTGGGGGTTACATTCAAAAAAAGAGAGAAACTCTGGATTTTGCATTCCACATCACCCTGTATACGAATATGCGTAATGGGCTTGTTTTACAGCCGATTTTGAAGCTAGAGGATATTTTTAATCTTTCCATGTAAAAAAAAATATTTTTGATTCATTACTTTTTGATATACCGTACGTTGGTTTGACAGCGATTTGGATATAAAAATGGTCATAACTTTTGAAACACCCCCTATAATGTTATAATATCTTATATTGTGAGAAGAGAAATTATTAGTAGAATCTAAAAATGGGATAATATATAGGGTGTCTCATTTAAAAAAATACATGTTTTCATCACTACGTAGTTATGGATCACCCTGTATAAATCTAAATATTTTCTGAACAAGGAGCATGTCTGTGGCTACAACTTTTATATACAATTTTTTTCGCTATCTCCTACAGTAGTGAAGTTATTTACCGAGCCGGTACTGAAAACTCACCCTGTATATCCAAGCTATTTTCTAGCAACTATTGCAATTCGTGCCAGATCATCATAGTGTTGACTCCTAAACGCTTGAGTGAGTATAGAGTTACTCTACTTGATTGCAGGTCGAGTACATTCAGCCATCGTGGCCGCCATCAATAATGAGACCAGATGTGCCACGGTGGAATGGTATGAACAGGGCGAAACGAAAGGCAAAGAGATTGACCTACACACCATAGAGAACCTGAATCCAGACATCATCATCTTGAAGCCTGGGGAGCAGTACAACAAGACTATCCAGCCTCCTACGGAGTTCAACAAACTACAGAGGGTGAGTCACAACACACATCATAGTTTTTATGTAATTTATGATACTTAAGCTAAGCGCGCATTGGGTCGGACGGAACGGTACGCACCTTCGGCTCTTTTTTTAGGTGACTGCGCCCACTGGGTCGGTCGGTGCGGACGGAACGGACGGACGGAAGGTCGGACAATAGAGACAAGCGGTCTCGTAATAGGTTTTGTGCTGTTATGTATTGTGAAAACCAAAACGATATGTTGAGTGAAGAAGAAATAATTGTAAGTCTAATGTTGGTACCAGAAGAAGAAGAAGAAGAAGAAAGGTCAGGAACTCGAGGAAAACCCAGATTTTGGATGCATAGAATAAATCGCAAGAGATTAGAGCACCACCGTAATTGGGAACATCCATGCTCGCTTTGCAACCAGTATTGCTCAACTGAAACGGCGGAACGTCTGTACCGAAGCACGTGCAGGCACGCGCCGAAGGGCTGATGAGTCATCGGTACGGCCGGTCGGGACGGACGGGACGGTCGGGATGCCCAGAAATCTTTCAGGATTTTATCGGACGGCGGAAGGTGCGGATGGTCCTGTTCCGACACTCGACAGTGACGACCCAGTGCGCGCACCCATAGGCAAATCAATGCTAAATATTTTTGAAAAATCCCGTGTGTACTGTTCGTACCGTACCGTCCGACCCAGTGCGTTCAAGGCTTTATCCTGTGATTCTCTCATTGATCCATCGCAATTACTGGTCAGACATGCTGAAAGATTTAACAGTTGGGCTTAAAGAGTTCGTAGGCTGAAATAAAAAACCACAATTTTTTCTAATAAAATTTAATTGCATTATTCAATTCGCCTTCGAGGGCGATACAGCCATTATACAGGCGACACTATTTTTTTGATACCATTTCACTTCCCACACCGATAGGTGAGGGGAGTATTGTGATCGCGAAAATTTTCGATTTTTAGATAATACGCTTTTTGGGCGTTTTGTATCTACATAACGAAAATCCACGTCAGTAATTTTCGTCGCTCTGTCTGTCTGTCTATTGGAGTTTTCCTACGCTCTTAATCTTAGTAACCGCTACATTTATTGTGATGAAATTTGGATAGCGATATGCTGTGGGGTCATAGTGGGTAATGCTGCTATATTTTGAAAATTGGCGCATCGACGGTTGTATTCGTGATGGGCTCTCCATTGACCTGTGAAAAAGGCCTTGCGGTCCATCCGAACGTTGCATTGCCTATTATACAAACCAAGGGACAGAATTTTTTGTTGTATACATATAGGTATTACTGTATTGTGTATCGATAAAGTCTATGGTTTTGTCTGGTCTATGATTTGGCTGTAAAGGGCCCCACAGACATCGTTCTTTTTCATCAGGTTTGCACGACGTGCCAACCGATCACACTCATTCCGGTCCGTGTGTGCCGAAAAACCGTCGTGTTGACCGTCGTTCCAAAAAATCTGTCCGAGCTTGATTTGACTCGTCGGTTTCGAACGCCATCGTGCAACTCGGTACATATGTGGCCGTTCATCGTGCAATCACGACGGGATTTTGCAGTGTCGTTCTGGTTGATATCGCAACTGAAAATTTCAAATCCACGTAGCTTCTACCCATAGCAAGGAATCTCAATGTAGCCGTCAGACGTTCATGAGGGGAAATATTTTGTCTCATCCAAGTATCCTGTTTTTTTATTAGAGGTGCTACTGAATTAAGTAATTCTAAGTATGTTTCTTCATCCATCCTCAAATAATTGTACCAATCCCCTGGTTCCAGACGCAATTCTCCTAATAGATGTATATGGGAGAATTGGCCTCCTTTTAAAAGCTACTGTTTCACCCATTTAGAACGTTTGTTCTTGCTGTATTTCACTTTAATAGCTAAAGCCGCCGCAAATGCTAAAGTATTATCCACGTTAACGGACCAAAAATTGGCGAGAAACTGAAAAAAAATCCGAACAGTGTGTGGAGGTATCGTTCCATCGGTTTAACCGACATCTGTTGGCACGTCGTGCAAACCTGATGAAAAAGAACGATGTCTGTGGGGCCCTTAAGGGGATCTCAGACTATAACCACAGGCACCACAGCACAGTATCTCATGTTGGCGGCAATTACACGCGCATGCCCTCTTTTTGGATGATTATTTGTAGGGATGCTAACGATACTTCGATACTTGAAATGTATCGATACTTCTGCACTAATATCGAGTATTTTTATCTTAGATACTTTTTGAGCGATTCCAAGCTGGTATCGCTACTTTTGTAGCGGTATCGGTATCGAAAATAATTATATAATTATTGAGGGGGGTAATCAATTGCACAAAATTCTCTGTACGAATCAAACGCGCCTTCATTTTTTTTGTGATCAGCCTCCCGCAAAGGCTGAAAGCCTATGGCGCTGTAAAAGCGCTGCGAGAGGATAAGTGTCGGTTCACGTTAGATTTGAAACGCTGCAGGTTGTAGCCGTCGGGAAACAGTTCCCCCGGCAGCTGATTCCACAGCGTCGAAGCTCTCCGAAAGAAGGAATGCTATGCTGGAGGAGACTGGTTGGGGGAGTAAGGACCTCGACCTGGTAAGGATGAGCTCGCAGAGCTTCTCGTGTTCATGGTTCGGACGACCTTTGGTGTTATTATCTGGGAGAGCTCACTCGAACATCTTCCGTGATAGAATATGTAAAACAGGGATAGGTCAGCCACCCTCCTTCGATGTTCCAGGCTGTGGAGGTCCTTTGTGAGGTTAGGCGTATCGATTAATCTAATTGCTTTTTTCTGGATAGTGTCCAGAAGCTTTAGAGAGTGTTTCGGAGCACATCCCCACACATGGGAGCAATACTCCAGTGATGGTCGGATCTGTGCCTTGTAGAGCAGCAGCAGTTGCTCTGGTGTGTACAACTTTCTACAGTGGAACAAAACTCCAAGCTTCTGGGATGCCGTTTTAGCAATACTGACGACCTGGTCGTGCCAGGACATGTTATTGTTGATGTTGATCCCCAAAAGCTTGGCGGAAGGTGATTCGACTATGGGGTGGCCCTCCATTTCCACGGTTGGTAAGCCATCGTGAGACTTCTTTGTAAGTGTTGTTGCCTGAGTTTTTTGTACGTTGAACTGTACTTTATTTGCTAATTGCTTATTGGCGTGTACAGCTCTATACTTGGCCAAAAAATATCGAATTGGTACCGGTATTGACAAAATCTTAGTACCATTACATCACATGAACGGTTGTTGTTTACTAAATCACAGCCTAGTGTGAACAGTTTGTACAGGACTATTCGATTCATCTATTCAGACTTTTAAGGTGGAAGGGGGATAGTTACCCCCCTGCCTCCCTTACGACGCCCATGTACTTAAATCTAACTACTGAGCTATGGAAAGGAAGATTTCCGTACCTATTACAAACAAAGTATTGATTTACAGTGTATATGTATGGATATGCGTAATATTGATTTCTCATTATCTTTGAATAAACCACATCCATCATAAATTTCCTTGACATAGACATACAAATCTAGATTCGTGATATCAAAAAGCTACTTTTGGCAAAAGGGGAGAATATTTAACTGTTGATCATAATCATTTTGTACAAACTTGATAAAACAAAATAAGAAATGGCGTAAAGTAGCTTCACTCGGTAGTTCCAATTTCCAAATTCTCTTCATACGAGAAAAAATTATACTGGCGCTGTAGTACAGGGAGCTCGCAAATTTACGGTGGTGTTTCCGTCAAGGGAAGAGTGGGAGTCTAGGGAAAGACAGCGCATCGAAGGAGGAGGACAGGTCTGGTACACAGACGGTTCACTCGCTAGAGAGGGCTCGGACTCGGGAGTCTACGGACCCCATAAAAGACTTTCACTCCCTCTTGGGGGGCACACCACAGTATTCCAGGCTGAGGCCTATGCTGTCTATGTCTTGCTTGTGTAAATCGTATTCCAGAAATTGATGGGTCTAGGAGGCGGATTACTATCTGCTCTGACAGTCAGGCAGCCATCAAAGCACCGAGTGCTTGGAAAATAACGTCGGGACTGGTCCTGGAGTGCAGGAGGGCTCTTGACGACATCTCAGCTAAACACAAGGTATCACTGATGTGGGTACCTGGGCACGCTGGGGTAAAGGGTAACGAAATGGCGGATCATCTGGCTAGGATGGGATCCGGCAACAGTTTTGTGGGCCCGGAACCAGCCTTAGGACTATCTGCAAACTTGATAGGAAAACAACTGGAGAGTGGATCCAGAATCAACACTCTCTGAGATGGAACAACATCTCTGGTCATCTCCGTCAAGCTCGGGAACTATTAACAGGGCCTGCAGAGAGAATAGGACGATTTTCTCTCTCTGGACAGGAGTAACTTGAGATTGCTAGTAGGCCTATTAACGGGTCACAACACCTTCAGGCGTCACTTCTTCGTGATGAGGGTGGTCAACGACCCAACGTGCACGTCGTGTGGTGAAGAGGAAGAATCCTCGGCACACATCTTGTGTCGCTGTGAAACCCTGGGTTATCACAGGCAGACTATGCTGGGCTCAAGAACCTTGGAACCAATAGAGATAAAACGGATAGGACAAAAGAATGTACTTGACTTTGCCAAAAGGGCAGGTCTTAGGAACTAGCGCGGTTAGAGGCGCAAAAGGGCCCATCGTGTGGCCTGTGCACTAGCCACATTCCGTGCTGGATAGCCTCTGGTCCTTATTCATTCATAGTACAGGGCGTGTCCCAAAAGTTATGAAAGATATTTTTTTATATTAGCAAAATACAAATTTTTTTGAATATTCCTCGAAACTCCGTTTTTAGGCATTTGAGGAGTGACCATTTTCTACCTTTTTTTTTTGGGTGATGAAATTGGGGTGGTTGGGGGGTTGTCAAACTCAAAAACATGTTGTATGCATAATAGGCTGTCCATTCATCTGTGAAAGAGAGTCTTAACGGCGAAATACCCTTTTTTTAGGTCCACGTCCAAACGACTTTTTAGATCGTTCTGTATTCAGTAACATAGATATTATGGAATTGATTTTAATGAAACTTTGCCACAGTATTATTCCCGTGTCAAGGATGGAAAACGCGTGGTTTTTTAGAAATCGTGTCAGTGGCGGCGCAGCAATAATAAAAAACTAAAAATATAAATACAGCTCAAACTTCGTTCTAGGCGTTTAAGGGTTCCTGATCATTTTCTGTTTTTTTTTGGATGGGGGTGATATTGGGGTGCTTAGGGGGTTTAGGGTTGCAAAACTGAAAAAGTTTTTGTATGCATAATAGGTTCTCCATTGACCTGTGAAAGCAGGACCTAGCGACATAATACGCTTTTTTAGGTTCATCGGAACATTGCCTTGCCTATTACTGAAACCAAGGGACTTAGATTTTTTCTGATGTGTGTTACATACGAGCATTTTTTTTAGGGTCAGCCTCCCGCAAAGGCTGAAAGCCTATGGCGCTGTAGAAGCGCTGGGAGAGGATAAGTGTCGCTTCACGTTAGATTTGAAACGCTGCAGGTTGTAACCGTCGGGAAACAAATTCCCCGGCAGCTGATTCCACAGCGTCGAAGTTCTCCAAAAGAAGGAATGCTGGAGGAGACTGGTTCGGGGAGTAAGGACCTCGACCTGGTAAGGATGAGCTCGCAGAGCTTCTCTGGTGTTCCTGGTTCGGACGGCCTTTGGTGTTATTATCTGGGAGAGCTCACTCGAACATCTTCCGGGATAGAATCTGTAAAATAGGGATATGTCAGCCACCCTCCTTCGATGTTCCAGGCTGTGGAGGTCTTTTGTGAGGTTAGGCGTATCGATTAATCTAATTGCTCTTTTCTGGATAGTGTCCAGAAGCTTTAGAAAGTGTTTCGGAGCGCATCCCCACACATGGGAGCAATACTAAAGCGATGGTCGGATCTGTGCCTTGTAGAGCAGCAGCAGTTGCTCTGGTGTATACAACTTCCTACAGCGGAACAAAACTCCAAGCTTCTGGGACGCCGTTTTAGCAATGCTGACGACGTGGTCGTGCCAGGACATGTTATTGTTGATGTTGATCCCCAAAAGCTTGACGGAAGGTGATTCGACTATGGGGTGGCCCTCCATTTCCACGGTTGGTAAGCCATCGTGAGACTTCTTTGTAAGTGTTGTTGCCCGAGTTTTTTTGTACGTTGAACTGTACTTTATTTGCTAATCCCCACTCGACAATTGTTTTGATATCTGCGTTGGTCTGTGAGGCATGCTGCTGTCGCCGACGTACCGTATCCTGGAATGATAGTGGCTTTACATCGTTCTGTATTGTGTAACCTGCAATTGATTTTAATGAAATTTCGACACGGTATTATTACCGTGGCGATGATGGGAAATGCGTATGGTTTTTAGAATTCATCTCAATGGCGGCACAGCAATAATAAAAAAACTAAAAATATAAAATAGCTCAAACTTCGTTTTTAGGCGTTTAGGGGTTCCTGATTGCTTCGTTTCATGAAGTTGAAGCTCGCAGTTCTAGTTCCCCTCAGACTATAGCTTCATGCAATGGGAACATTTGTAATCGTTTTTAGGCAACTGAGAATTACCTTCATTTTTGGCTTCTCGCAGTGGCTATCTTATTGGATTAGAGGCCAGACCAGATCCTTAACGCTTTTCCTTGAGGTTAATGAGCGTAAAAATTCATTATTTAACTGTTAGCAGGTCCTGGTACCAGGCGCTGGCGTTGGCATTTTTAAATCGTATCGATTTTAGCCAGTGGCGTATCAGGGCAAATACGGGGTGTGGCCTATTATTCATCCAACGGGAATACAGAGTATAAAAAAATTGTGCTGTTCACGTGCTCTCGATATTTGGCCGACTCAGTCAAGCCATGCATTTGTCAACAACTAGTACGCTTCTTGAAGGTTTAAAACGAGGTTTAAAACATCTGTTTCAATTTGGGATTTCTGAGTTTCAACACGTTTATCAAAGATCGAAGGAAATTTGCGACAAACGATAAATATACTACCCGAATTTGAGGTTGAAAAACTGAAAAATTTCTTGTATTCATAATAGGCTGTCCACTAATCTTTGAAGGAAGACCAGCGGCATGAATCACCTTTTTAGGTCCATCTGAACATTGCTTAGCCTATTACGGAAACTAAGACATTTCTGTATACATACGAGTATTTATTGCTTTAGATCGTTTTGTATCTTGTAACGTGGACACTATTAAATTGATTCTAATGAAATTTTGAAACAGTATTGTTACCGTGGTGAGGATGGAAAACGCGTATGTTTGTTAAACATCGTGTCAGTGGCGTCGTAGCAATAATCAAAAAACTAAAAGTATGAAAACAACTCAAACTTCGTTTTTAGATGTTTTACGGGTTCCTGGTCATTTCCTACCTTTTTTAGGTGGGGGCGAAATTGGGGTGGTTGGGGGGTAGGGGGGTAGGGGGTTTTAAAACTGAAAAGTTTGTAGTATTAATAATAGGCTGTCCATTGTGAAGGAAAGACCTTAGCGGCATAAGACAATTTAAGGGGGGGGGGGCTGGCGATTATTTAGTTGCAAGGCATCTCAGACTAAAGCTTCATGCTATGGGAAAATAACAAACTTGGTATCACCGTAATGTGTGGGAAGTACCGAGTTAATCAACTTGACTTCATTTTTTGGTAAGTACCTGCTAACTTGTAAATTCTCTCAAACGGAATGCACAAATAATAACTGAAAATATTCATACTGGCATACTTGTCAAGTGTACAAGTCGTGTGAACACCCAGCTTGACATGGCTATTGCTTGTCAAGTAGGCAAGCATCAGTGTACTTGCCAAATCGAAGAATTGTTTGAGTGCGGGTCAAGCGGTTTCGCAAAACAAATATGATACCTAAAGACGATCTAGACAAATTTAATTTGAAGGTGTTACAGACTTTGAAGTAGACCAGATTTATCCAGGGTGAGTCCTAAGTTCATACTTTTTTAACTGTGTATAGAAGTCGTTAAAACACACAACTTTTTCAGGTAACTTTTTTCAGAAAACTTGAAAAATAAGCGAGATACAAAATAAAAAATGTAACTCTGGGCTTGTGTATCCAGACGTAGCTAGTCTGGTTATGTTCAGTTTTTTGCTCGGATTTATATCGTATCGATTAGGCATTGCACCTGTCAGATAGTGCAGTAGTCACTTTCTGTTTATCGTTGTTGATTTTAAAGTGGTAAATCCTAAAAGTGGCACATTATGAACTTAAGGGTCTAGGGTATAGCGTGCGAAATTGAGAATCGAAGAAAGACGTGTTCCCGTGTTAGCGAGGAGGCGTGGTCGCTTGTTCCCTTTCTCCAGTGTGTGTGTCTAAGATGAGGGGAGATAAGTCCAAAAATCCAAAGGAAAGGTCAAAAGGTAAGGTCCAAAGGTCACCATAAAAATGAATTTCGCATTTCCAAGCTCCTGACGTTACCTTTAAACTTACAGTAATGACTCACAGAGCAAATTGAAGAAGAAAGCTTGCACTTGTGCAACTATTTAGCCTTTTTTTGATATCATGTTTGGTTATTAAATTACAAGCATTTATACAATGTATGATTTTGCATTGCGAGTTTTTTTGCACATTAAAAAACTTTTTTGAGAAAATCGAAAATAGTTGTCATTCATTAAGGTCTAACTATCACCTTCTGAAATATTATGTATGTAGTTTGAAAATAGAGTGAGTTATGCGAGAAATTGTGAGTCCGTGTTTTACATGGCAAATACGTATGTAAAAATTTGTGTATCCAGGCCCCTTAACTTTTAGGATTTACCAATTTAGAATTAAGTGCGATAAACTGAAAGTGACTAGTGCACTGTTAGAGAAGTACAGTGCCTGCTCAATTAGACAAAAATCCGAACAAAAATTTAACATAAATAAACAGACTAGGTACGTCCTGATACACAAAACTTACTTTTTTTTGAATTTGTATCTCGTTTATTTTCCAGTTTTCGGAAAGAAGTTACTGGAAAAACTTGTTTATTTTAAGGACAGTGAAAAAAAATATCAACTTGGGACAAAGTCTGTATGATCTCTTTATCACAAGCATGTAATAACTCGTTGTCCTATAAGGTGTTTCCATATAATATTTATTGGTTCTATCCGATATCACATAGCATATACAGGGTGATTTTTTAGTACCGGCTCGGTCGATAACTCCACTACTGTAGAAGATAGCGAAAAAATTTGTGTATAAAAGTTGTAGCCACGGATATGCTAATTGCTCAGAAAATATTTAGATTTATACAGGGTGATCCATAACTACGTGGTGATGCAAACATGCATTTTTTTAAATGAGACACCCTATATATTATTCCATATTCAAATTCTACTAATGATTTCCGTTATTTCAATATAGGGTATTGTTACATTATACAGGGTATTTCAAAAGTCATGATCATTTTTATATCCAAATCACGGTCAAATGAACGTACTGTATATCAAAAAGTAATTAATCAAAAATTATTTGATTTACATGAGAAGATTAAAAATATCCTCTAGTTTTAAAATCCGCTATAAAAAAGCACGTGACGCATATTTGTATACAGGGTGATGTAGAATGCAATACCCTATATTGGAAGAACAGAAATCATTAGTAGAATTTGAATATGGAATAATATATAGGGTGTCTCATTTAAAAAATGCATGTTTGCATCACCACGTAGTTATGGATCACCCTGTATAAATCTAAATATTTTCTGAGCAAGGAGCATATCCGTGGCTATAACTCTTATATACAACTTTTTTCGCTATCTTCTATAGTAGTGGAGTTATCGACTGAGCCGGTACTAAAAACTCACCCTGTATATAGCATATGAATAATGTGTTGTTAATAATGTTGTACATTCCCAAAACCATATCGAATAATGCATATTTTTTTGTTAATGCTGCCATAAAAGGATCCCTCAGGTTCATCGGAAGAAGAAACTAGTGCCATGATGGCACAGTCAGGTCGCTTCACACAAAAAATTGACGAAAGTGATGATGATTTCAATAGCAATCAATTTTCATCCGAAACAGCAACTATATCGGTAAAAGCACTAAAGTTTTCTGTGTGTCATCTAACCTCAATGCAACTCCACTCGCATCACCTAAAATTTCGGTTCATTTCGAAATCGTATTACTTCGTTATTTATCGTTCGATTTCTATAAATTATATTTCGAACTTTGGTGGACTTTGTTGTTTGATCTAATACCGGGTGTCCCAGAATTTCCTTGACACGGGGTATGTTCGTAACGAAAAACGGTTCAAGCAAGAACTGAGTGGTACTTTTGAAGGTACTATAGGGTCTATCATATCATGCATTCAAAACATTTTTTTGTACGTCAGCCCATAAAATTCACCCCCAACTTTTTTTTCAAATAGCACCCCATAGGTTTTCCTACATAAATGATATCCCCATTTTATTTAAAATCTTGTGGTACCTTTAATTTTATATGTAAACTTATTTTTTCCCCTAAATCATAAGCATAAGACAAATGAAATGATAATTTGTTTGACTCCTGATATTTTTGTAACAAAAACGGAAAAAAAAGGAAAGTAAGTAGGTTTTTCGAGGGTAGTGAATGACCTATCATTCCTTGCTTATGAATCATTTTTTTCTTACTTAAACCCCTTTAATCCACCCCTAGCTAGTTCTTTCAAATTTCAATCCACAATTTTGCCTGGAAAAATAAACCCGTTACTTGAATTTAATTATCGTAGTGCCTTACTTTTTATGCCCCTACTGCAATTTATCGTTAATTTTGGGGCCCGTGTGCGGGGCACACCCTACACACGGGGTTGGCGCGGCCCGATGTAACCATAAAACTTTTTCACGTTTTTGCACTTTGTTTTGTTGTCACATTTTTTTTTATTAGTTGATTCATGATAATAAAAAAATATTTTCCATACATGTGTTTTAATTAATTTAAACTTACGATTTCATGGATTAAGTAAGGAAGTAAGGCACTACAATAATTAAATTCAAGTAGAGAATTCATTTTTCCAGGCAAAATTGTGGATTGAAATTTGAAAGAACAAGCTAGGGGTGGATTCCAGGGGTTTAAGTAAGAAAAAAATGGTTCATAAGCAAGGAATGATAGGTCATTCACTACCCTGGAAAAACCCACTTCCTTTTCTTTTTTATCCGTTTTTGTTACAAAAATATCAGGGGCCAAACAAATTATCATTTCATTTGTCTTATGCTTATGATTTTACGGAAAAAATAAGTTTGCATATAAAATTAAAGGTACCACAAGATTTTAAATAAAATGGGGATATTTTATGTAGGAAAACCTATGGGGTGCTATTTAAAAAAAAAGTTGGGGGTGAGTTTTTAGGGGTTGACATACCTACAAAAAAAAAATGTTTTGAATGCATGGTATGATAGACCCTATAGTACCTTCAAAAGTACCACTCAGTTCTTGCTTGAACCGTTTTTCGTTACGAAAATATCACGTGTCAAGGAAATTCTGGGACACCCGGTATACAGGGCGAGTCGAAATGTTGTTTCATTATCTCAATTCCAAAATACCCTGCAGAATAATTCTATCAACAAATAATGTTCAAGAAACACACTTTGATAATAGGCATACCTTTATTATCTTTAGCTTTTTGTTGGTATGTATAGGAGGGTTGACGTTTCACAGCATAATGAGTTTTTCGTCATCATGTTAGGTCTTATCATCCAAAACTGGAACATAATTTTAGTCTGGTTCTGATGATTTTTCCAGCAAGTCACAAAAACGTATTACTCTTAGACGATGTACTCGGTCTTTGTAAAAAAAAATATTCAGCTTTTTAATACACAGATAAGGTAAAAAGATGTTATGGGCTTAACTGTAAAAGCACCCTGTAGGCCCTATTCAAGTCGCGCTTCAACATATTTCCACTAAGATAACATTTTCATAGCAGCCCCAGTACTTTGGTATTTAGACTTTGTCTTCACATTATAAGAATAATCATAATACAATTTTTTTCAAATTTAACTTCTTACTAAAAGTTATACGTTTTTCTGTGACCTGTTAGAAAGATCGTCGGAACAAGACTAAAATTTGAAAAGCTATGGAAGGCACAACCTAACACGCTGACAAGAGGGGCTCAGTTCACCTTAAGAAATCAACCTCAATCAACACAAAATAAAAATGGAGAAGGTTTGCTTCTTATCAAATGATGCTTTCTGAACAACAATGTTTTTCTTGATAAGGATAATTTTCGATTGAGTTGCTCTGAGGTATTGTTTTTTTCTACTTTTTTTGCCTTCATAATCTTTAATTTCATCTTTTTCCTCGCATATTCTTTCAAACAAGCTGATTTTCAATTTATAGATATTAGTAATATTGTTTTAAAATGTTTCCAGAATCCCACAAGGCAGACGTTAGCGAGTATGAAAACAACAAGTAATGGTGAGTAATATTTATTTATTGTTTACCAGGTGAGAGATGTGAATTGGTACTGAGTCAAGTCCCTTGACGCCATTTTTGTGTTTATTTTCTTCTATATGCAATTGCATGTTTAATATGAACAGTTGCCATCAAAACAATGGAAATAGGCAATATTTTGCTGTTTGTAAACTATACTCTGGGTTTTTGTGTATTACTCGTAAGTGAAATTAGAACACTGTGAAAAAAGGGATGCGACTATACAGGGTGTCCAGTTAGTGCGTAATTCTTCGATATCTCGCAAGGTACACCTGATAGAAGAAAATGTTAGATACAAAAGTTATTTGGTTATTTAAGACGCATATTCCAAAAACATTTTGAAATATACAGGGTGTTGCGGGAAAGTAGGATAGTGATCAACTTGATTTTTTTATGTGGAACTATATTTTTTTTATATTCTTCTAGTTTCCATCATTGATCTCTATTTAACCCTAAAATATTTTTGGGATCGGTTGCGACGTTGCCAAGTTATAATTTATTTTCTATTAATTTCCGGATTTGCAAGGTCGCAAGTAATACGTCCAAATTGATATATTCCTTCAACTGTTCTTAATAATATTATACAGCGAGTTACTTGAATATTAAGTGGATGTTATTTTGGATGTTACCAGCAATTTGTACCTACAGGGTGTTTTTGGCAGAATTTTAAATTACGGCAACTTGAAGGTCATTTTACTTTGTTCTTTCTAAATGTAACACCCTGTATTTTTTATCTTAAATCGAAATATTTACTAATACCCTATCTCGCCTTGTAATATTTTTTTTCGCGTTTGCGACGTTGCCAAGTTATAAATTATTTTTCCAAATTTTTAAACAAATATACCCGATTTTAATTTATTTTAAATAGAATCCGCTACTTATTTTTATTGCAATGAATTGCGCATGACGAATTTAGTAAGGTATCACAATTTCAAAATTTTGATTCTATTAATTACTGAGATACGGCATCACCGCTTTTTCATTAAACGGTACCGGAACGCTTAAATATTTACAAAACTGCCACAGCTGGAGGGGTTTTTGAACATACAGAATTCAAAAACGCTAACATCAGTGTTGTTAGATTTACCAATTTTACGTCATAATTTTGAATGGACAACACTGATGTTAGCGTTTCTGAACTCTGTGTGTTCAAAAACCCCTAGGTATTGAATTTCACCGTTCCAGCTGTGGAAGTTTTGGAAATATATAAGCGTTCCGGTACTGTTTACTGAAAAAGCGCTGTTGCCGTATCTCAATAATCAATAGCAACAAAATTTTGAAATTGTGAGATCTTACTAAGTTCGACATGTGCAATACATTGCAATAAAAATAAGGAGCGGATTCTATTAAAATAAATTAAAATCGGGGATATTTGTTTAAAAATTTGGAAAAATAATTTTAACTTGGCAACGCCGCAAACGCGAAAAAAAATATTACAAGGCGAGATAGGGTATTAGTAGATATTTCGATTTAAAATAAAATATACAGGGCGTTACATTTAAAAAAAACAAAGTAAAATGACCTTAAAATTGTCGTAATTTAAAATTCTGCCAAAAACATCCAGTAGATATATGTTGCTGATAACATCCAAAATAATATCCGCTTAATATTCAAGTAACTTGCTGTATTGAGAAAAGTTAAAGGAATATATCAATTTGGACGTATTACTTGCGACCTTGCAAAAAACTTCCGGAAATTAATAGAAAATAAATTATATGTGGGAACGTCGCAACCGATCCCAAAAATATTTTAGGGTTGAATAGAGATCAATGATGGGCACTAGAAAAATTTAAGAAAAAGTTATAGTTCATATAAAAAAATCAAGTTGATCACTATCATACTTTCCCGCAACACCCTGTATATTTCAAAATATTTTTAGAATATGCGTCTTAAGTAACCAAATATCATTTGTATTTGTCATTTTCTTCTATCAGGTATACTTTGCGAGATATCGAAGAATTACACACTAACTGGACATCCTGTATAATATATAAACAATTATTACCAAAACAGTGGGAGCAGACACTACGTGTGTTTTGGCATTTGTAAAATATACTCTGGGTTTTTGTATGCTACTCGTTAGTGAAATCCGAACACTGCGAAAAAGGGATGCAGTTCACGAAATGCGGCAGGATAAAAGAAAATAAGTAACGAACTCATTTGACATAATTATTTGATGAAAAAATACAACAGGTCAATAATGGGTGGGCCCTCCATGTTTACGAATCCACTCTTTTAGCCTACGCGGCATGCTTATAATCTGGTTGTTAATAGACTCTAGAGGTACAGCCTCCCAAGCTGCCCTAACAGCATGTCCCAGCTCGTCCAGCGTGGTCCCATCCAGACCCATACTTTTTTAATTGGCGGTAAATGAGGTGATTGTGGAAGCCAGGGGAGTACTCTGACTTCAGCTTCCTAATCCACACCCTTGCAATACGAGGACTCGCATTATCTTCTCCACCATACAAAGCTTCGCCGGGTCTGGTATTACGGATCAGCAAAGTGGGACGATCTAAGAGAATACTACCAGTCCTTTCCCTGGAACGACATCTGCTTCAAGTCACAAGATCCATCAGCTTGCGCCCAAGAAATAACAGAGGTATTAATATCCGGCATGGAAGCCTATATTCCACATGTCGTCAAGCGTCCCTCCAAAAACAAGCCGTGGTTTAATCAGCGTTGTAGAGATGCAGTTACTTCTAAAAACCAACATTACAAAGATTGGAGGAAAAATCTAAATGCCGGGAACCACCGCAGTTTTATCGACGCCAGAAATCACTGTGAATGCGTGTTTGACAACAGCAAAGAGAAACACAACCAAAAAATTAAGAACAAGCTCCCCTCTTTAGCTAAGGCTGTTAGCTAGAACTGTTCCTTTTCGTTAATACTACCCTTGACCAGAGAGGATAAGTCCATCGCTTCTCATCATCATAGTCATAATGTCTTAACAGACATGTTCTGAACTCGTAAAATGCATTTACTCATTTTACGAGTTTCTCTTGGGATATCTTCAAGATCTTTAATGCAGTATTTTCCCATTTGCTTTCTGCATCCTCATGCCGTTGACCAGATGATATCTACTGGTTCATCCGCCTTTAGGGGCAATTTCTCACCCCAAGGACAAGAAGGTGACCTGACTCTTCTCAACTCGTCCACCCAAGGCTGTTGGTTGAAAAGAGGTTACTGCTTATACCGACAGTAGTTCGGTTCCTTTTAGTCGCGTTTTACGACACGCGGATAGACGATGGGAGATATTCTAACCGGCCCCTACACGGTGGCCTCTACTTCTACACCTAAAGAAAAAGCAGACATCTTAGGGAGGCTTTTCGCAGCCAATTCTACCGTAGACTTCCAAGGAAGTACTCCGACACCACCATAAACGTGAACTCGAGAATGGCAGAGGTCAAATTTCAACATCGAGATGTAAAAAGCATCCCCCAGATACTAAACACGAAAAAAAGTACTGGTCCTAACCCAATTCCAGCCATTGTTCTTAAACGCTGTGCCGCTGAGCTTGCACTTCCAAACTCTTCAAACTATCGTATCAGCGAGGCGTGTTTCTCTTTTCATGGAAGATTGGCTGCGTACAACCCATCCCTAAGGAAGGCAAAAAACCCATCCCACCAATTATAGACCAGTGGCTCTTCTCAACCTCATGTATGGAGACTGTCATTAACACAGAGCTCCTGGAATACCTGGACTGCAATAATATCATAAATGATCGCCAGTACGGCTTCCGTAAGCACAAGCACAAGTCTACAGGTGACCTCCTGGCCTACGTCACTCACTTGTGGAACAGAGCAATTGAAAAATCTTCGACAGTGTGGCATGAGGGATTTCTGGTCAAGCTTGCTGCTTATGGACTACAACCTGGCATGCGCCAGTGGCTGAATAGCTTTTTGAGCGACAGATTTCTGTTTGTTGTAGTCGTTTAATACTTTAATCAATGGTTGTAGTCAAAGGCTGTTCATCAGACGTTTTTCAATAAACGCCGGTGTTCCTCAGGGATCTGTCTTATCCGCTGCACTGTTTGTGCTGTACAGAGCCTATCGACAAAAAGCTGTGCTTTTTTTTTACACATATAGAGTTTTTTGAATTACAATTTAGGTAAACAGCGTCTGAAAGTGTTAGATGTGTACTAGAGTGTACTGCCAAGCTGTGCTCAAATGTTTAATGCGAATATCCCTTTTTTTCTGGAATTCGGAATAAACCTGCGTGTAGAATATCATTTATCCTTTAATTTTTTACATTTTCATATTTGCAACAATTGCATTTTGATTACAAGTAGCTCAACAAATTAAGGACAAAGGAAGTATTGTTTTACAATTGATAATTTGTACCCTAATCTATAATTATAGTTGTGATAATATCGCAAAAATGCTTCCTAAATGCTATCATTATTTCTGTTTATGCATTCCTTTGAAATCAATATTGTTATGTATTTGTTTACGTATCATACACTTTATTGTTCATAGTTATTACTGTTGTCATCACATGGGCATTAAGGTGCATTTATTTATATTCAATAAAACATATCAAACTGACGCGCTGTTTCAGCACTTGGGCTTGGTATATATCATCATATTGTCTCAAAAAATAAATTATTATTGCTGATTTATTACACAATTACTATTTCAATAACTACTAATGTGCATTTGTTTATGTATTACAAAAATATTAAAATAATATTTTGGTCTTTGAAAAATGTGCTTTGAGTTTTATATTATCCATTCTGTCATCACTGATGTTTTTGAAAAGCATATTCATATTTGCATCACTTGCATTTTGAATAAAAAGGGTCAACGAGTTAAGAACGGGTTATTCCTTGGATAAATAATTTAAAACAAGCTCAAACTCTGTTTTTATGCGGCTTAAAGGTGATTTTTTGAGGCTTTAGTGAATCCTGATCATTTCTAGACAGGTGGGTTGGGGGAACTTGGAGGAGAGCAAATATTTGAATATATTATAGTCAACGAGATAAGAACAAGGAACTCCTTGGATAAATAATTTGAAACAAGCCCAAACTATGTTTTTATGCGGCTTAAAGGTGATTTTTTGAGGCTTTAGTGAATCCTGATCATTTCTAGACAGGTGGGTTGGGGGAACTTGGATAGAGAGCAAATATTTGAATATATTATAGTTAACGAATGAAGAACAAGGAATTTCTTGGATAAATAATTTAAAACAAGCTCAAACTCTGTTTTTATGCGGCTTAAAGGTGATTTTTTGAGGCTTTCGTGAATCCTGATCATTTCTAGACAGGTGGGTCGGGGGAACTTGGATGGAGAGCAAATATTTGAATATATTATAGTCATCGAGTTAAGAACAAGGAATTCCTTGGATAAATAATTTAAAACAAGCTCAAACTCTGTGTTTATGCGGTTTAAAGGTGATTTTTTGAGGCTCTAGCGAATCCTGACCATTTCTAGACAGGTGGGTTGGGGGAACTTGGATGGAGAGCAAATGTTTGAATATATTATAGTCAATGAGCTAAGAACAAGGAATTCCTTGGATAAATAATTTAAAACAAGCTCAAACTCTGTTTTTATGCGGTTTAAAGGTGATTTTTTGAGGTTTTAGTATATCCTGATCATTTCTAGACAGGTGGGTTGGGGGAACTTGGATGGAGAGCAAATGTTTGAATATATCAACAAGTTAAGAACAAGGAATTCCTTGGATAAATAATTTAAAACAATCTCAAACTCTGTTTTTATGCGGTTTAAAGGTGATTTTTTGAGGCTTTCGTGAATTTTGATCATTTCTAGACAGGTGAGTTCGGGGAACTTGGATGGAGAGCAAATATTTGAATATATTATAGTCAACGAGTTAAGAACAAGGAATTCCTTGGATAAATAATTTAAAACAAGCTCAAACTTTGTTTTTGTGCGGTTTAAAGGTGATTTTTTGAGGCTTTAGTGAATCCTGATCATTTCTAGACAGGTGGGTCGGGGGAATTTGGATGGAGAGCAAATATTTGAATATATTATAGTCAACGAGTTAAGAACAAGGAATTCCTTGGATAAATAATTTAAAACAAGCTCAAACTCTGTTTTTATGCGGTTTAAAGGTGATTTTTTGGGCTTTCGTGAATTTTGATCATTTCTAGACAGGTGAGTTCGGGGAATTTGGATGGAGAGCAAATATTTGAATATATTGTAGTCAACGATTTAAGTACAAGAAATTACTTGGATAAATAATTTAAAACAAGCTCAAACTCTGTTTTTAAGCGGTTTAAAGTTGATTTTTTGAGGCTTTAGTGAATCCTGATCATTTCTAGACAGGTGGGTTGGGGGAACTTGGATGGAGAGCAAATATTTGAATATATTATAGTCAACGAGTTAAGAACAAGGAATTCCTTGGATAAATAATTTAAAACAAGTTCAAACTTTGTTTTTATGCGGTTTAAAGGTGATTTTTTGAGGCTTTCGTGAATCCTGATCATTTCTAGATAGGTGAGTTCGGGGAATTTGGATGCAGAGCAAATATTTGAGTATTTTTTTGAGTATATTATAGTCACAAGCTCAAACTTCGTTTTTATGCGGTTTAAAGTTGATTTTTTAGGCTTTTGTGAATTTTGATCAATTCTAGACAGGTGGGTTGGGGGAATTTGGAGGGAGAGCAAATATTTGCTGTGGTGCAAGCAAGAAGTATCCTCAAACACTATCTTTTATGCCATCGCAATTTTTCTGGCCATAGCCAAAAACAATTTTTAAATCGGTTATTGGATGTTTTCCGCATTTTATATGTTTTTAAGCATAGTTGAGCTAAATGCGTGAGAAGTCCTGAGCTCAGTTACTTGACGCAGTTTTTAAAAATAAATCCCGTAGCACATGGTGTTTGCTTTTGAATCACCTTGTATACAGGTATCGTATTGATCGTTTTGTGCGACAATAATCAGAACTTTCCGATTCTGTTATTGTGTGAAAAGTAGTTTTGTTTATAAACATTGCATAATATGAGTCATCTGCGTCGCAATAAACGGATTTGAAAAGAAAAACTGTTATTGAACTTATTCTAATACTGTTAAACATAATAGTGTGCCGTTTAAAGGATATCGATACAATCGGTGTATAATACGTTTAAATAGAAATGACATGTCTTCCTGCACTGATTTGATACAGGTACAGTATATCAGTATACAGAGCGAAATAGACTCAGTTTGACACAGTGAAGACAAAATCAGGTTCCTATAATTGAGGAGCTTTCACGCAAAAGTCAACATATCCACTTTTAATAATTGTTCAGGAAACGCAATTTTCTAATAATACCTTTAATTATTACTTATTTGAATCAGTTTTTGCATGATAAATAGTAGATTAATTTGATCATATTTTAAGTATGAATCCATATTTTTCAAGAAAGGAGGTTTCATTTTAAAACACATTTTGTTTTGGACTTGTGCACTTTTGAAAGAACGATACGTATTTGTTGAGTTTTGCATGGATTGCATCTTGGACTTGTTCAGTTTTGAATGGAAAGCTTTAAAATTTTGATTCTAGGTGGAAGACACAATAAAATACTTTGTATAAACTATTTTGTATTATTTTATAATTTATATTTAACAGTAAAAACTAAAAAATCTAAATATGAACTGCCGGCGTCTCTTCTATCAAGCAATCGCAAACGTAGTCCTTATCATTGTTTTGGTGCAAGAGGCGATGATCTGTAGCTATAGATTCACCAACGCAATGTTTTTCGATGAGTTGTTTAAAATAATAATTGTAAATAATTGTTTAAAATATTGTTTTGCTGCGAACTGGTTTATTTTGGGCAAAAAATTCAAGAGACATTTTGTGTTTAGAATGAAACAGGCTATGGGAAATAAATGTTTAAATGGTAAACAAATAATAAGACAAAAAGTTGCATTCGAAATAAATCTTAGGGGTTGCGTTTTCCACCCCTTACAACCATAGCATAAACCAAGTAAATTACTAGCTAAGTGCCTTTTTGCTAGTAGAAAATGTCAGGTCAATTACAACATTGTAACTTTTTTAATGCTTGTGGTAAAAATTGTTAAACAAATTTTATGTACCCCTTTAAGGGGCTGTTATCTTAGGAAACAAGGATGCTCCAATGAAGTTTCTTTATATGAAAGATCCTATCTTTTTTTCGATGAGGATTCATCCCCTTAAATGTTTTACACTTGTTTAGTTACACCTTGTATTTTATTCCTACAGTGGTTTATTTCCAGTGCTGTGACCTTGGAATATTCATATTTTTTCCTCTACGTCTACAGTTTTTTGGTTCAAGTTGACATCAGGAATTTTGTACCTATAAAAGGTTAACAAATATTTATCACTCTGACAAACAGAAACAGAAGAAACTGAAATAAACCTTTCACGACATTGCAACTCCCATTTTGTGTATTTCTCCTGCCTTTTACGAGTTCCCTCTTACCCTCCGAACTGATATATCATGTGAATCCATCCTAGAGTTTTTGCAGTAATAAACACAGCCAATAAACAAATCTAAACAACTATAATAACGGTTTTCGGTTTTGTATGAGATCGGGGTTATGCCGCCGTTCACGGTTACCAAGACTACTCAACCAGTAAAGTGCTTTAAATTCCAGGATTCCTAAAATCGCATCGCCATTTCAGTTAGCGCCTATCATATTTACAGGTCTGACTATTCAGAAGTTATAGTTGCCTTTTATAAAAGTCGCCACGCAGCTACGAAATAAATTTATTACTCCACATAGACAGGCGTGGGTAGACTTGTTGAGTTTTGCATGAATTCCTAGATCTAACCCAATGATACTATTAGGGACTTGTTAGGTCTTGTTCGATTTTCGATGAAAAAACTCCTGTAGTAGGACTTGTTGCATTTTGTATGAATACTTAATATTTCCTGTTATATGATGGATTTGTGTAATATTGCACGGAATAGATAGCCAATCCGGTAGATATCATCTTAAACTACATAAATTCGTATGTAACTCAATTTGGTATGAAGTTGGACTTGTTCACTTTTGCGTGGAAGCTCCTCAATTATTCGTGGATCTGGGATCGCGCTCGGTGGCGTTCAAGATGTGACCAGGACAGCCGCATCACACACATCAACGCACTGTCGAGATATTTTTATTCTTAGCGTTTAGCATAGCCGTTAGCGTTATCTATAAAGCTCGACCAATACATACATTCAGTAACTGAAATTGAATTTAATTATTTGAATAAATGTTTTCAAAATTTTAATTTATTATAGGGCTTAGTGACTCTTTTAAATAAGAACGTATTACATTCCTTTGAAGGGATGCGACGCAACACCCGCATCAATGGACGCTACGGTGATTGGTGGCAATGAGGGTAGGGTTGAAAATATATAAATATCAATACTTATTAGCTCTCTGACTATCTGATTGGAATTGGAAAAACTTTCCAGTGAGATCAATTTATTTTAAAACTTCTAAGCGTCAAATAATGTTTATTCTGAAATATTGGAGCGTATGGACCACCAGAAATAACGGATTTCGTGGCTATCGTTCTTTTGAGCATGCACATTGATACGATATAGGTAAATCATTATTATTGACGAATGAACAGTGTTTCATTATACTAACAGGGTGAGTCCAGCTCAACGCCTTGGACTATTGTGACCAAACGATATCATCTCTTTTCAGAAAAATGACTATGTCTGTGTATGTAATATGTATGTCGAGTTGAACTACATTTTAAAAATGTTAAAAATAATGAAGGTCTAATAAAAAGTTGATTTTTAAATGGAACTTCCTGCATATTAATCCATATTTAGATTTCTGGGTCAATTCTAATGTGACTTTATGCATCACATGTGGGGCTCAGAACGAAGCATTTAGCTGCAAATTACCATTATACAGGGTGGGGAATATTAATCAAGTGTTTTTGAAATAATCATAAAACTATTAGTTTTTACTCTAAAAAAAATATTGGTAGTAGAACATAGCTGATAATAAACCATTTTGAAATATCAAGTGCAAAAATTACATCTGGCATATGATGCAGCCGTTCACGAAAATTGCACTCCACTGTTTCCAGCATGTCTCTGTTGATTTTTGAGAGATTCCATGACGAATCGCTTCCTTTTCTGCGTCTAACGTACGGGGCTCGGCCCTTTAAACACGTGACTTGAGTTACCTCCATAGAAAAAAATCACAAATTGATAAGTCGGGAGACCGAGGAGGTCATGAAATGCCACCAAACCTCAAAATTGAGCGATTTGGAAACAGGTGGCGAAGAACAGCCATGGATGCTCTGGTGGTGTGTGCCGTGGCCCCATCTTGCTGGAACCATAAATTTTTGATATCCACACCTCTTCTCTGCAATTCTGGTATGAACAAGGTATTCACCATATGAATGTAACGTTCAGATGTTACTGTAGCGGTGACCCCATTTTCTCCAATAAAATATGGGCCAATGATGCCACGCCATATGCCACGCGTTGTTCTAGCGTCTACCGCTCCATGATGGCAAGTGGCAAGTAAGAAAGTGGAATGGTTTGAGTTAAGTTATGGATTGTAATAAACCGCGCGCTCCTCCCTTTTCTAATATACGAGTACTACTAAAACCACAAACACTTGGTTTTTATGCCCCACCCTGTATTATAGACAAATAATATCAGATATGATATAGTTTATTTTTTTATTTTTACTTCAAAGGGGGGACTATTGTTGGATATTGATTGTTGAACTGACAGGTATGCGAGAAAATTTTGTGTTTGGTTTATTTAAACACCAACTGGAACTTCAGATATAATCATACATATATCCTCGTAGTACATTTGAGTTGACTACTCTCAGAGCTGAAGATAGCAGAGTGGCTGCAGATACTCCCATATTTATTGTAAATCTTGTAATTTATTTTGTTTCTCGTACTGAATCGACTGATTATATTTCAGGTGCAACAACAAGTTCAGCTCACCAGTCACATTTGGGGCAAATCGCAAATAATGGACATGCAGGTCCAACCACTGAATCCAAAGAAAGTAGTAGTAGTATACCCACATACCGAAGTAGTGTAAGTATTTCCCATTTTACTTCCCACACCGATAGGTGAGGGGAGTATTGTGATTGCGAAAATTTTTCCTTTTGAGATAATACGCTTTTTGGACGTTTTATGATGTCTACATAACGAAAATCCACGTCACTCATTTCCGTCGGTCTGTCTGTTTGTCGGCCTGTCTGTCTGTCTGACTGTCTGTCGGTCTGTCTGTACGCGTTTTTCTAGCCACGTAAACTCAGTAACCGCTGCATGGATTGTGATGAAATTTGGGCAGCGATATGCTGTGGGGTCGTAGTAGGTAATGTTCCTATAATTTTGGAAATCGTTATACGGCGGGCGGAGGAATTAGCAAATAACAAAAAATTCCAAATATTCCTCAAACTTCGTTTTTAGGCGTTTTAGAGGTTCCTGATCATTTTCTACCTTTCTCTTGGATGGGAATGAATTTAGGGTGGTTGGGGGGTGGGGTTGTAAAACTGAAAAATTTGTTGTAGTCGTAATAGGCTGTCCATTGATATGAGAATGAAAAACCTAGCGGCATGATACACTTTTTAGGTCCATCCGAACGTTGCATGCTTATTATAAAAACCACGGGAGTCAGAATTTGTGATGTATACATACGAGTATTGTTTTAGATCGTTCTATATTGCGTAACGCGAAGATTATTGAATTAATTTTAATGAAACTTTGACACAGTACTACTACCACGGCGAGGATGGAAAACGCGTGTTTTGTAAAAATAGTGTCAGTGGCGGCGCAGCAATAATTAAAAAAAAACTAAACATATAAAAACAGCTCAAACTTTGTTTTTAGGCGTTTTAGGGGTTCCTGATCATTTTCAATTTTTTTTGGGTGGGGTGAAATTGGGGTGGTTGGTGTATTCATAATAGTCTGTCCATTGCCCTGTAAAAGGAATACCTAGCGACATCTTATACTTTTTTAGGTCCATCTGAACGTTGGCTTGCCTATTACAGAAACCAATTTTGTGATGTGTACATATGAGTTTTGCATTATTTCGTTCTATGTATGTACATATATTGCGCAAACGAAAATTATTGGATTGAGTTTAATGAAATTTTGACACAGAATTTACTACCGCGGCGAGAATGAGAAACGAATTTGTTTTTGAAAAATCCTGTTAGTGGCGGCGCAGCAATAATCAAAAAACCAAAAATATAAAATCAGCTCAAACTTCGTTTTTAGACGGGTTGGAGGCTCTTGATCGTTTCGCATCGCCCAGTTGAAGTATGCAGAAAAAAATTGTGGCGTCCTAGTTCCTGAGGAGGGAGACGCAAAAAACTATTTACGAGGGTTTTTGTGTTGGATGTTTTTTTTGCGGGCGGGTGGGTGATGATTTAGTTACAAGTAGATTTCAGACTTCATGCAATGGGAAATAATAAAATGGTATCGTCATTATGTGTGGGAAGTACTGAGTCAATCAACTTGACTCCATTTTTTCCTTTTATTCACGATAAGGAGTTGAAAGCGCGGTTCGAAAATATCATATGTATATTAATATATCAAAATCTTGGACATACAGAATGAGTCTTAAGTATGGAATGCCTCAGTTATTTCAAATGGATCACCCTGTATATTTCTACCTTTTTGAAATAATGATAAAATTCGGCGATATATATCTTTCGAACCCTACTCCGGTAGAAAATGTCAGTTATCAATAGGGTCCTTGCTCCCCAAAAAATATTGCTTTAAAGCATTTCGTTGCAACGTGTTAAGCATCATAATGTAGAGGTTTTTAGTTTTTTAAGTTGCCTATGAGACTTACTCCAAAAACAACCTCTGACGTCACTGGTATACTATAGTGATGGGATGTGAGGTATGGTATTTTTTTTTTATGGTCGGCTTCCCGCAAAGGCTGAAAGCCTATGGCCCTGTAGAAGCGCTGCGAGAGGATAGGTGTCGGTTCACGTTAGATTTGAAACGCTGCAGGTTGTAGCCGTCGGGAAACAAATTCCCCGGTAGCTGATTCCACAGCGTCGAAGTTCTCCAAAAGAAGGAATGCTGGAGGAGACTGGTTCGGGGAGTAAGGACCTCTACCTGGTAAGGATGAGCTCGCAGAGTTTCTCTAGTGTTCCTTGTTCGGACGGCATGTGGTGTTATTGTCTCCCGTGATAGAATCTCTGTAAAACAGGGATAGGTCAGCCACCCTCCCTCGATGTTCCAGGCTGTGGAAGTCCTTTGTGAGGTTAGGCGTATCGATTAATCTAATTGGTCTTTTCTGGATAGTGTCCAGAAGCTTTAGAGAGTGTTTAGGAGCGCATCCCACACATGGGAGCAATACTCCAGAGATGGTCGGATCTGTGCCTTGTAGAGCAGCAGCAGTTGCTCTGGTGTATACAACTTCCTACAGCGGAACAAAACTCCAAGCTTCTGGGATGCCGTTTTAGCAATACTGACGACATGGTCATGCTAGGACATGTTATTGTTGATGTTGATCCCCAAGAGCTTGACGGAAGGTGATTCGACTATGGGGTGACCCTCCATTTCCACGGTTGGTAAGCCATCGTGAGACTTCTTTGTAAGTGTTCTTGCCTGAGTTTTTTGTACGTTGAACTTTTTAGTTGATAATTTTTGTTGTCACAACGACGGACCTTATATTTTTAAGTCAGGCATCTATCATTTCTATGAGTGTTTCAGTTTGATTTAGCGTCCACGTGGAAAAATTTGAAAAAGTTGTAACGTGTTCTGTATTTCCAGAATGCCAGAAAGACAAATGTCGTTAAAGAAGTAGAAAAATTGAAAAGGAACAGGGAAGAAAGGCGGCAGCGACAGGCTGAAGAAAAAGCAGAAAAAGAGGCATTCCTGCAAATGGCACCTGGAAATCCTCACTGGGAGCTCCTCAACATGATAATGTGAGTGCACTTGTTTGTTTTTAAGCCGTTTAACCCTAGAATACTAACCTTATTTTTATACCTATTACTACTAACCTTCGTAAAATTTACTACTTGAGAAAGGATCACAATTAAAAAAAAAAACGTTTTTATCGTTTATTAACTTTTACTGAAAATTGTTCATAATAAGAATATTTCTGAATACAAATATTAATAATAACAAGAAAAATTCCATTTTTGAACTGCAAGGCACACAGCAAAGAGCAGATGTTTTCCGCAAAAGGACCTTTGGCAGTGCTCACATTTGCGCGTCGCCATTCTAAGTCTTTTGAAGGACAGTGTTGGCACCTTGCACTCTTGTTGAGAGTAGAAGTGGCTCTATCCTCTGATCCATCTTGGCTTAATATATTCTCAATAATTAATCTTAGCGAGCGGGTTAAAGTTGGTCAAGTTTTTCATTGTACCAACCATGGTTTTATTAGCTGGTTTTATGATAAATACATACTTTTTTTTCTCGAGATGGTTCCTAGCTCTTTGTTTGTTTGTTGTGATTACACACAATCCATGAATTCAGACCCAGATGGATTAAAGGCTTCTTGAACACTATATTCGCTCTCGGAACCACTATACAACGCACTCTGTTCTCCTCATTTTCACTGGGCAATAATCTTGCTAAACCTTGTTTCGCTTCTAATGGTAATTATCTTTGTCATATCCCATTTGTTAGCTTCCATAATGTTATACTCTGAAAAAACTTGATGATGAATAATCAAAATAACGCTAAACCGGTCTTATGTTTAAATATAACATTAATACTAATCTTCGTAAAATTTACGACGCCGTTGTCCAAATAAAATCATTCCAATTGCTATCAAATGCACTTTGGGTCACTAACTTACTCACACCGATCTAATAGAAGATTAGGCGAGCGTACAAGGTCAAGGGCTAAGCCGCGTCGATAAAATTGCAGATTAAACTAAGTCTCGTCGCAAAATTTACGATGGTTAGTATTCTAGAGTTAAAACCTTCAGAATTCCTAATATTTTTGCTAGATTTATCGACCCATTTCTGTACGTGCGTAGCAAAAAATTTATTTAATTTAGGTTCGTTTAAAGACTACAAAAGAAAAGTAAATAATTGTTTAAAGATTTAAGACGCGCTTGGTTTTTGGTTCGACATTTCCACAGTCATTGTCACTAGAAAATTCTTCGCTTCTGGATGATTGGCGTTGAACGCCGAGCTTTCGCCCACGATTACACGGGGCATCCTCAGGGCCCTATGACGACTGAGTTAACTACCCTTAACACCTCCGAGATGGCATTAGTGCTATCGAGGCGCTCGCATAGTAAGACATGGGGTCTAAGTCCAGCCATGGTGCATTGGACATACACAATGGTGGTAAGACCCATGATTACATATGTGTCTTTGGTCTGGTGGCCAAAGATGAAACAGCGAGCTGCTATAGCAGAACTAAGCAAGGTGCAAAGACTTGCTTGTCTGTCCATAACTGGTGCAATGAAAAGCGCACCCACTGCAGTCTTAGAGACCATCCTGAACCTCCCTCCGTTGTAAATTGTAATAATGGGCGAGGCGAGAATGGGCTACTCTAGACTACAAACCCCACCAAGAGGAATTTACAAGGATCTTGGACACAACCAAATCGCAGAATATGTGGGGCACACCATAATGGATGCTAGAAAGGACCACATAACTCCGAAATACATCTTCAACAAGAAATTCGAAACTATAATAAGAGATCGAGAACTCTGTGAAGTAAACAAGCTGCATCGGGAAATAGTCTGGTACACAGATGGTTCAAAGACCGAGCAAGGCACAGGAGCGGGAATCTTTGGAAGAAGAACTAGATAGAGCATTCCGCTAGGAAAATACGCCTCGGTATTTCAGTCAGAGGTGTACGCCATCCTGCAATGTGCAAGGATCAATAATGAACGATCCTACAGAAACAAGAGGATCGCAATACTTACAGACAGTCAGGCTACACTTAGAGCACTAGAAGCGCCCAAAGTTACGTCTGCTCTAGTCTGGGAATGTTTACAAGAACTGGGAAGACTGGCAGAACACAACAAAGTAACTTTGGAGTGGGTGCCTGGACACTCAGGTATAAGAGGCAATGAAAGGGCGGACGAGCTAGCAAGACTAGGCTCGTCTGCCCTATACATTGGAGCAGAACCCGCCCTGGGGGTGCCTAAAAGCACAATCAGACACAAGGTGGGAGAATGGATGAAACATCAGCACAAGGAGCAGTGGAACTTGTTGCCAGGATGTGTTCATGGAAAAACATTCATTAAAGCTCCATGCAAGAAAATAGCTGAAGCACTGCTCTCCTTGAGTAGAAATCAGCTCCGAATAACGAGGGGTCTCCTCACAGGACATTGTGGCCTGAAGGAACACCTGAATAAAATGGGACTCTACAATGGAGACCTCAACTGCAGATTGTGTGGAAGAGGAACTGAGTCAGCCCTACATGTACTCTGTGAGTGCGAAGCGCTACATCACAAGAGACAACAGCTCTTTGAGAAGCCCAAGCTAGAACCAGTAGGTAAACTGCATAAACTTATGCAGGGATCCAGATTGCTGGAGTGGATACTGTAAAAGAGAGGAGCAGTAATACAATAGGCCTTAAGGCTTACGTATTGACGGGGACAGCAAGGTCGGACGGCTCCTGGAAAAAAAACCCTTAACACCTTATACTTAATCTGTTTCCAATGTGTCCAGTCATCGGCGTCGGAGCCTTTAGGGGGATATTTTTTATCAACAAATCACCCCCCCTTAAGTTGTTTTTCTCCCACCATAATAAAATGGCAGCCATTTTGTTTTTTTGTTTAATTGATGCACGAGTGTTGTGCTAATTTAGCCATAGCTACCTATTTAGAGGTTTTACAGACGCAAAATAAGTCTCACTCAATATCAGGTCCGTATTAACACATTGTTGGACACTCTGCTGGCCGGGAGGCTTCGTAATATGGCACCTCAAAACATTCCCATTTTTTTGCTTTGTAACATGATTTGCGTTATCAAAATATTTTAGGGGTATTTATTTTTGACCATTTTTTTTAATTTTCGAGGTTTTTGGTGACAATAAAAAAGACGGCTATATCCGTCGTGTCATATCACAGCAGACTTTATGTTCTTGAATGGCAACCACGGCTATAGCCGTCTGATCAGTGTAATCGTAAAACACATCTTGTGGGAAGAAAAGGACAATTTTCGAGACAAAATCTAAAACAAAAACATTTTATTGTATCAAATTTATAAACAAAACCGCATCTCTCAGAATATAGACGGCATAAAAACAAAAAATCAAATTTATTAGCAGAGGTATCCCCGAACAAAACAGGATTTAGGCACAAATTTATGTTTGACGCCACTCTTCAAAGCAGTCTAGACACAAAGCAGGTTTATTTTCACAACCCTTGCATCTATAGCTAGTTTCTTTGCGTTTTCCAGACTTGAAACATTGTCTGCATCTAAGTAAATATGATTTTATTTTATGATCCTCTGGTAGGGGCAGCTTCTCTGGAAAATGTCTCACACGTGCATCGAGTTTTGTATTGATATGAAACAATATATTCTATATGTATAATAGGTGGTCGACGAATATCTGATTAGGATGAAAATATCTGGTTCCTTACCTACCATCAGTATTGAAAACATGAAAATCAAACAAAAACACACTTGCAATATGGCAGCTATACACGTGGTCAATGCATCACATTGGAGGTTATGGACGGTTATAGCCGTCGTGCCGTTTTACCCATGCACCTTAAAACATGAATAGTTGGGATAGCGCATATTGGGTTAGAATTTGGCAATTTCAGAAATGACGAGCTACACGTTACGGCACTAAAGACGGGTTCTCACGATTCAGTTTCGCTGAATCAGTTTGACTAATTCAGTATTACTGAAAGCGACGTTTGTTCACACTGTTCAGTTTTCATGAATCAGTTTAACCTATTTAGCATTAATAAAAGTAACGTTTGCATTCATATTTCAATACTGATTCAGTCAAACTGAATGAAAAGTAGGACTGGCTTTCAGTTTGACTAAAAGCACAAACCCACTGATCAGTTTTACTGAAAAGGTGTTCACACGTTCATAATCTGTTTAGTATCACCGAATCAGTCAAACTGATTCAGCGAAACTGAATCGTGAGAACACGTCTTAACATTGCTTAACAAGGCAAGTATACCGACATTCTGACGGTCGTCGCCGTTCTGCCGTAACAAGCAGATAACTTTTTGACTGATATAGCCGTCGTGGCGTATCACGATCACTCCCCGCAGACGGCTATAGCCGTTGTGTCCAACAACGTGTTAAAAAAATAAAGTTGATGATCATAATAAAAATTCTAGACGTCGAATAAAGATTCTGTTTACGACAGAAAAAAGTTTATAAAAAACCTCTATAAGTAGCCTTGGTTTGAACGTAACACAAAAAACAAAGCAGAAAAAAATCAAGCCGATAATATCAAATTATCGTTTTTTCGAAGTATGTCGAAACAAAAATTGTTAACAGTTTTTTAACAAGCCTTGAAATAGGAATCTTTTTCCTCATTTAACCGTCTTTGTATTTATCTTCCTTTAAAAGTTACCCATATTGGCCCTCCTTATATTGGACGCAATGCATACAGGTTATGTACGTGCTAAGGATTGGCTCAATCGTCATAGTGTGCCCTGAGGATGTCCCGCACAATCCTGGACGAAACCCAGGCGTTAAATGCAAATAAGATACAGGTTACATCAGGAAGTGAATAATTTTCTACTCAGGAACACTATTTTATAACAAACCGAGCTAAAAACAAAATTGTACATCTTTAGGGAGTATCGACGTCAACTGGATATAAGACCCCTAACTGAAAACGATGCCATTGAAGACCATCTGATCACAGTTTGTGTCAGAAAGAGACCTTTAAACAAAAAAGAAGTGCAACGAAAAGAAGTGGATGTGATTACCATACCAAGCAAGAATCAGCTCATCGTACATGAACCTAAAAACAAGGTGGATCTAACTAAGTATCTGGATAATCAGTTGTTCAGATTTGATTATGCCTTCGATGAAACATGCTCAAACGAAATGGTCTATAGGTAAGTTGATACGTCACCTTCATTGTCGTATTTTCGTTTAGCAATACATGTTTTTAATTTACAGTCTTAATTTTAGATTTTCAGAATTTAATTGGCTTGTAACTGAACTTTTGAATTTTTTTTCTAAATTGTTTCGTAATTTGAAAGAGCTGTGCCTTGCAGAAAAAAGCTTTTTTGATAAAAATTTTTATGTAAATGACTCTAAATTTTGGCAAAGGAACAACCCTTGAAATGTTTCGCATCAATTTGGAAATAACATTTGTTGGGTAGTTGGAAATACCATATATAATGACGCAGAAAATGTAAAAAACAAATAATATATTCATGTATTATGCACTTGATAAGACAAACTATATACCTAGAGTGTCTCAAAAGTCAAGAAAAATATTTTTTTGTCTGATGTATGCATACGAATATTGCTTTAGATTGTTCCGTATTGTGTAGCGTGGAAATTATTGGATTGATTTTAATGCAATTTTTACATAACATTACTACCATGACGAGGATGGAGAATGGTTGTCATTTTTAGAAATCGTGTCAGTGGCGGCGCAGCAATAATAAAAAACTAAAAATGTAGAAACAGCTCAAACTCAATTCAATTGTTTTTTAGTGTTAATTTTATTATTTTGGAATAATCAATTTGTATTTTTAGATATCACTACTTTTATTTTGTAATAAGAGGAGGTTATAGTACGTACATGAGAGCTGTTTGTAATGGTTCAGCTGTAACCATTTTTGGACTATTAATTTTGAGATTTCTGAATTGAAAAAGATATGAGCATGAAGAAAAAGGACGGTTCTAGAGAAATGTCGACGTATTTTTTGAAATTTCCTGATAGACAATTAGTAAAAAAATGCCAAAATTGACGTTTTTTTAACTAAATTCACGGTCTCGTTAATCACCCTATATAAAATTATTCTAAAATCTGGATCGACATTTCTCTAGATTGAAGTTTTTTAAGACACTGGGACACTGATAAATGTGCCACCAATACAAAAGTATGTAAACTACAGTTTATGAATGAGCTGAAGTTCATTCATTTCTGGAATGAGATAGATATTGTCTTGGGCATCAACTAAATTTGTAGTCGGTGGTTTTGGGTGACTTATTGATATATACCGCAGGCCAAAAGTTAGGAACTACTAAAATTTAAACAAATCGCGGTAATTGGTTTTGAGCAGTTATCATTTTCAGGATTACTGCGAAATCTTACAATTTATTCCTCAATTAATACTCGCATTTTTTTATTAATCGCTCAGCATCAGAGAAAGCAAATTTTTCTTTTTCTTCAGATTACATAATCGTCTTGGCATAGGTGCATAGGTATATCTGTATTGGAGGTATGATAGATTCCACAAAGTTGTTAAAATGCGTCCTCTTTTTGAATACTTCATCGAAATACCGAATTTGGCGGCTGTAATTCAGAATGCAGGTAGATATAGTTTGACTATGGAGGGATATATTTTTGGACGCCTACCGGTGGGGGGAGAGGGGCAGACATAATTTGGTTTATTTTTCCGGAGTTTGTTGTGAATCCAACAGTAATTTTGCTGGCGCCTTCTGGGGGTGCTATAGGCAAAAAGTATGAGACATGATAGTTTTTTTTCAATTTATAGTTCCAAGGGGGGGAACACGTCTCCCCTATCCCCCGTATTTACGCCAATTCTGTAATACTTTCAAATCTTTCAGTTTTCCAACGGCATTGGGCATTGGCATGTCTAAAGAACTGCTCAATGTAAAGTGAACCTCACTGAATTTAGCTGCTTTACAAATAACATATACACGCATAATATTGTTATTGGTACCTCTTGTTGATTTTTCATATTTTCACCTTATTTTCCGTCTTATTTTCGCTCTTGTACATAGGATAAATTCATTTTTTGTGTGACAACTCAGTTGCGCTTATAAATAACTCTTTATACTCATATTGTATTTATTATTATATGCCTGAAATACACAGAATAGAGATCAACTGTGATGCCAGGTATAAATTATACAATGTCTATTTCTCAACGACGGCGACGGACGATCAAAAAAGGGTCAGCGGGAGCCGGTTCGGCATCACCATCATAGACCCCTCGGTTCATAAATAAAAGAGTGCGGTGCCTTCAAATACTTTTTATAACTTGGTGGTATATCCTTGTAGTAGGAGCAGTAAATAGACCACGCCCCCGCTTACTCGACTTCATACCTCTGCCCTTACCCCGCAAATGTGTTATCCTCAAGCAGTTTACTATAACCTCCACTTAATTTTTATAAATTTGTATTTTTAGATATCAATACCTTTATTTTGTGTTAAGATAATCCTATTTTGAAATGAAGCTTCTTCTTGTCCGTTGTAGGTACACAGCACAACCCTTAATCAAGACAGTATTCGAGGGTGGTTTTGCGACCTGCTTTGCGTATGGGCAAACCGGGTCAGGCAAGACGCATACCATGGGCGGAGATTTCAACGGGAAGGTGCAAGAGTGTGGCAAAGGCATCTACGCCATGGCCGCGGCAGATGTCTTCCGATTGGTCAGCTCTCCCAAGTACCGGCACTTGAACTTGGTGGTGTCGGCCAGCTTTTTCGAGATATACTCCGGGAAGCTATTTGATCTGCTCAACAACAAAGCGAAGCTCAGGATACTTGAAGATGGCAAACAGCAGGTGCAAGTGGTAGGATTGGTGGAGAGAGTTGTTTCCACTACAGATGAGGTAAACAATCAGTTTATTTATTTGTGTAACGATTTTGACCTGCTATGAAGAACCTGGGTTTTATTTTTTTTTAGGATTATGTCACAATTAAAACATAAACTTCTTGTTATTTTATGCGACGTTTCGACTAAGATGTAGTCACGTTATTCGATACGGAGCATTATGGCTAAAGTATTTGAATAAATTTTTCATGTTATACAGGGTGTCCCAAAAATACTGAATGTATCAAAGTTATGTTTTTTTAAATGGAACACCCCGTATATTATTGCATATTCAGATTCCTTGGTGAATTCTAGTGTGACTTATGTACCATACATGGGACTTGCAGCGAACCGTTTAGGTGTAAATCACCATTTTCGGTATAAGTAGATATCAGGAAAAAATTGAATATCGCAGAGATTATAAAATTTGGAAGGCTGTGACTTTGCCGTATTACTAAACATAAAATGCGTCAGCTTTGATGAGACTGTCAAATTTAAATTACGTTTATGCTTGGAGAAATCGGTCGATTAATTAAGGAAACTTCGATCAACGATAACTTGATTTTTTCAAATGGGAATGTCTAAATTTTTTTCTACGGTTAAACGTAGGATTTGATAGCCTTTCTAATGATATAATGTTGTGAATATCAATCTCTGGTAGTTTTCATTTAATTTTCAATTTTCAAACAAATCGGCGTTAATTCAGATGGAAGAACAAAAAGTGACCTAGAAAAAAGATAACGAGACAAGATGATAAAAATTCCTTACAACAAATCAGCTCTCCCAGAAACAACTGCGATAACATCTCTATGGTCAAAGATAAGTTGGGGTATGGCAGTAATAGATATTTTTTACAGTCTACTGGCTATCGCAATTTACTAGAGGTTAAAAATTTCCAAGGCAATCAAAAATCCTGATATGAAACAAAATAACCAGCGACTGTTGCTCCAGCACGCAATTATCAATCATATGTAATGGTGTAAAAAAGTAGTAATTTGCGTCGAAGTCGATACCTTTAACTGGAGCCCTTCTATTTTTCAACATCTATTAGCAATATTGCAAAAAAGGAATACTGACAAATCAGATTTAAATTTTCTGCCATTTAAGTTGTGTTTTATAATTTGAACAAATTTCAATTCATTCTTTATTTTCTGCGATCTTGCTAATCGGTACTGAAGAATTTTCAGAACTACAGTCAGAGATACTTTTGACTTGAGTTTTGACAGAATTGCATACTTTTTTATATCATTAAATGTGAAATTTGCTCATGTCAAATCTGAAATTAAACCCAATAAAAAATGGTATTCTTAGCATTCTCTTGAACTGTAAAACTATTGACCCGGTAATTATAAAATTTGTATTTTCTATAAATTTTGGGAGGCTTTTATAATATTATTCACTCTGTTATCGTATGTCTTCTGGTATTTTTGAGAATCTTATCCATCTTTGCAACGACTGCAATCTGAATAAAATAGTTCATGGAATTAAGAACAAAGGAGCTATCATTTTTCAATTGGTATAACTCTTAATCTATAATTGTTTTTGATACTAGCACACGTATGCTTTGTGATATTATATATCTTAATGCGTTGCTTTACCATCAACATTGAGGTACATTTTTTGTTTATACGCTATTAAATATTAGCCTTTAGATAGTAATAGCCATAATAAATTACTGCCATATTCATCATTGTTTTTACGATTCGTTGGACATTACAGTGCACTATAATAGAGATAAGAACTCTTATATACAGCAATTGTGCCAGGAAATAGAGAAGCATGCCAATACTAATCATCCGAAAGAGATGTTTTTTAAGGTCAAATGCCTCGGTCGGGGTTTTAAACCCAAATCTTGGGCTGTTAAAAATCCCGAGGGACAGCTAATTACCAACTTGCATGAGGTTATTGAGGTATGGCGAAATTACTGCGAAAATCTGTACCATGAGGATGGCCCTCAGGCCCTCTCATTGGATTTTGAATATGAACCTGATATTCTTTTGTCCGAAGTGGAACATGCCCTCAACAAGTTAAAAACTAATAGAGCTACAGGCATTGACGCTATTTCTGCCGAAACATTAAAATGCTTGAGTGAAGAGTTTTATATAATATTTGTAAGAGGGTCTGGTCCTCCGGTGTTTGGCCAGCTGAATGGTGCACATCTATTTTTGTTCCACTTCATAAAAAAGGATCTCCAACAAATCCAGACAATTATCACCTACTTTCGTTAATCTCTCATGCAAGCAAGGTTCTACTATATATTTTACAGTCTCGTTTGGAGGGTTTTATTGGCTGGCAAATTTGTCAGCCGCAGGCAGGTTTCGTAAAAGGACGTGGTCCACGTGAACAGATCTTAAACTTAAGACAGATTATTGAAAAAGCCAGAGAGCATTATTTTTCCGTTTTTATCTGCTTTGTGGACTATTCTAAGGCGTTTGATAACGTAAAGTGGCCTAAACTGTGGGACATCCTTATCTCCATGGGAGTCCCTTACCACTTAGTATTTCTCATACAGCAACTCTATGAGTCTAGCTCAGCTCATGTAAGAATTGATGGTAACCTGTCTGGTCAAACAGCAACCAGAAAAGGAGTTCGTCAGGGATGAGCATTATTATAGTATTAGAACAACATCACTAAAGCTACCATAATGTCGCCTGGTTCAGTCTCTTGTGTTCTCCATGAACGCATTTGTACGTCTCGGAAACTTGGACTGTTGAAAAGGTAGATCAAGCATGCATAGATGCTTTTGAAATGTGTACGTGGAGGAGAATGCTGAGAGTTTCTTATATCATCAAACTAACGTTTCCATACTGGATGAGCTCGGTAATCCAAAGAGACTATCCTCCATTGTGTCGATGAGAATGCTTACATTCTTCGGACATACTCACAGAAGCGATAATGTGGAGAAACTTGTAGTTCAGGGTCACGCCCCGAGTGGGCGGCGCCGTGGCCGTTCCCCTACACGCTGGGTGGATACGACGAAGCAGTTGCTAGATATGGGTCGCTACATTTACCCAAACCTACGACCACTCTAGACAAACTAGAACATGCTGTGAGGACAGCTTGGGTCATCACTATAGTCACAATGTCTTAACAGACATGTTGTGAACTCGTAAAATGCATTAAGTCGGAGCTAGAGTATTGCCGACACGAATATTATCAGTAGTTTTGAGAACTGTAGCTCGCCATTTTTCGCGATTTTCTGTCAATTCAGTGGCGCTCTTGATACTCATATCTAGCAACTGTTTCGTCGTATCCACCCAGCGTGTAGGGGACCGGCCACGGCGCCGCCCACTCGGGGCGTGACCCAGAGCTACAAGTTTCTCCATATTATCGCTTCTGTGAATATGTCCGAAGAATGTCAGCATTCGCGTCGACACAATGGAGGATAGTCTGTTTGGATTACCGAGCTCATCCAGTATGGAAACATTAGTTCGATGGGCGGTATAAGGAATTGTCAGCATTCTCCTCCACGTCCACATTTCAAAAGCATCTATGCGAGCTCGATCTGCCTTTTTAACAGACCAAGTTTCCGAGGCATACAAAAATATGGAGAACACAACAGACTGAACCAGCGACATTTTGGTAGCTTTAGTGATGAAAGATCGCTTTCCCCCTGAGAAGGTGGAGAAGGCTATAGTAGCCGATTTTTTCTGGAAGGCCACGTCATTAGTCGGGGAACAACGGACCTGCATCTGATGCCAGATATGAAAAGTAGAATGCTTATTGATAATTTATAAAGACTGATCCAGATTATGCAACTTAGCATTGTTAACTTCAATAAATTATGTTACATTGTCTTTAACCAGTCCTTTTCTCGTAGTATTAGTTGAAATAAATGTGGGAGAATTTTATTTTTAAACAAGCAGCTATATCTTATTGTATAGAGTGGACCAACGGTGCGTCAACGAAAGATAATGTCAAAAATTTGTCACTAGGGCATGGTACGGAGCATTGAAGGCAACAACCTTAAAATATTTTCACTAAAATTCTGGTGTTTATATAGGGTGATTCGTATCAAAGTTAGTTTTTAAATGGAACGCCCTATAAGTTGCATATTTGGATTCCTAGACGAATTCTAGTGTGGCTTTATGTGTCACACAAGGAACTTGAAACATCATCATCTTTTCTAGTATAAGTAGGTATCAGAAAAGATGGCATAACATCTTCTGGCAGTCCATTCCAAGCCTTGGACACCCTGGGAATAATTGTGCGGTTGTACCGCTCAGTTCTTGATGTATGAAGAACGACCGTCTTAGAATGAGATGCAGCGGTCGCACGGGTACATCTGATGGGAGCAGTGAGCGGCGGAACGATAGAGGATAGCTCAGAGGAGCAGATTCCGTTGGAATATCGGTAGAAGAGTGAGAGGTCACCAACAACACGCCGATGAGAAAGTGACTGAAGGTGGCACGTTAAGGTCGGATCGCCAATTAGTCGAATTGCCCTTCTCTGGACGGCATCTAGTATAAACAGGGTAGTAGGGGTAGTAGCTCCCCAGACGTGAGAGCAGTACTCCAGGCAAGGTCTTATCTGGGCTTTATATAGCGTGACGAGGTTACATGGTGAGAAATACTTTCTGGCTCTAAATAGGTACCCAAGCTTTTTACCAGCAGCTGATGCAATTGACGCGACGTGTTCGTGCCAGATCAGATTTTCTGTAATGTTGACTCCTAACAGCTTGAATGAGTGACTCCTTGGCTCCTTATGGTTTGATTAAATATAGCCATTCATTTACAGGTGCTGAAATTGATTCAGAAAGGAAACCAGGCGCGTACATCTGGTCAAACGTTCGCAAACCAAAACTCTTCGAGGTCTCATGCAGTATTTCAGATATTTCTGAGGGCACAAGGCAATATGTCCAAGGTGTATGGCAAGTTCTCATTGATCGACTTGGCAGGAAATGAACGGGGAGCCGACACGTCTTCAGCCAACAGACAAACTAGTGAGTAACGTTATTTAATTTGAATTTGGTATTTATTTAAGGCACATATTACAAACACCTAAGAGTAATGGGGCATTTTCCAACTTGCTAATATTGCCTCTTTAATGGCTGAAATGGATTGCTTGTATCTAATTTGTAATGATGGCAGTGTTTGCTCAATTTTTTTTCTGCACACGTGGAGTAAAGAACTTCATCTGAGCTTCATTGAATGATTACAGTCTACCACTGTTCTAATATTTTGTTTATGTTTTTTTCTATCATACGTCAATCAATGTCAATCTCACCAACGCGTGACAGCCGGGAGCGCGTTCCGAATCACCACAACATGCACGCGAGCATGGCCGACTCTACACTAAGCCGGAGCCTTAGATGTGGCGACGTCGCTTAGCTGTCAAATAGTGGGCCGGTTACCGTGGGCCGAACGGCGGGCATTCCGCAGAAAATTTAAATTGTTTTATAGTTTCAGAATAATTATTACATTTTATATGTATTAGAGGTCATCTCGGTTGATAAATTAAGAGAAATACTTTTTGAAAAAATAAGAATGGTGAAAAGTGCCAGTAGTATCAGCACAAAAATGTACATGTATTTAGATTTAGAGATTTTCCCTTCTGTTGGACATTTCTTATTTCCATTAGATTTCCTCTTCTTAGTTTTGTCAGTCTGTGTTTTGTCTTGAACTGTATTAGTGTAGTTATTAATAAAAACATTTGCTACATTAACAACATTAATTCTAGCAGAATTTCGTCATTTTGGGGTTGATTATATGAACAAATGTGTCTAAAACTCATCTATATGTATATTGATGTATTCTTTTGCATTTTTCATTAAAACTGCTTTGTGCAATTGCCCAAAAACGTACTTTTATACGTATTGGCCTGAAATCAAAATTTTAACAATACCCATTGTGAATAAGGACTGTAATTTGAGCTGTAAACTCTGATAGAAGGGTTACGCCTACCAACTATAAGCTGTATGTATTTAATGATTTTGTCTTTCATGTTCTACCTCATATTTTTGTAATGACAAGAACATTTATACAGGCTGATATTTCATCAATTTGTGAAACAATGTACTTCTCGGCCAAGCATAATAAACCCTCTGCAACAGTTTTAATGTAAGGCATATTTTCTGTCAGGTGCAATTTTTAAAGAACTGCAAAGGTTTGTTGACTATTTAGAATGGTGGTAAAATTGGCAACTTATTCTCTCTCACAAAATTGTAAACTTTCTTTGGCTGAACATGGAAAAGGTTTTAACATTAAATCAACAGAAAACCTATTTGAAAATAATGTGCCAAAATATTTTCTATTTGAGACCAACAGGATATTCTTAATGACAGCGGTAAAATCTAACTCAAATCACCAACAAATTATGATTATTGATTTAAACGAATGTCTACATTCATTGAAACTAATGCCACCTACATCTGACGTCTGGTTCATCGTGGTCCAACGCTACAAAATAAAAATAAACACAACCTGTTTCCTGCTGCCACTTCCACTTCATTAAATGAACACTCAATTTACTTTGTAAATTTTCACTTAGGCAAGAAAAATTCACTATTAGGTCACTTTGAAGCCATTCTTGCTAGTCTTGATTCCCCTTCACTATCAAATCTTTTCGTAGGTATGCCCAGATGTGTTCTATTAACTGTATTTTTCTGTGATATTTGTGAATAATTTTGTCCTTCATGTTCTACCTATTATATTTGTAATGACAAGAACATTTATACAGGCTGATATTTCATCAATTTGTAAAACAATGTACTTCTCGGCGAAGCATAATAAACCCTCTGCAACAGTTTTAATGTAAGGCATATTTTCTGTCAGGTGCAATTTTTAAAGAACTGCAAAGGTTTGTTGAATATTTAGGATGGTGGTAAAATTGGCAACTTATTCTCTCTCACAAAATTGTAAACTTTCTTTAGCTGAAAATGGAAAAGGTTTTAACATTAAATCAACAGAAAACCTATTTGAAAATAGTGTGCCAAAATATTTTCTATTTGAGACCAACAGGATATTCTTAATGACAGCGGTAAAATCTAACTCAAATCACCAACAAATTATGATCTATTGATTTGGCGTAGGGATGTGGCGACCCCATCGCCCAGAGGTGATGGTACACCTTGCACCGACGACGGTGCATCATGTACTATTATCTCTGCAATCAGCCACAGGGGGGAGAAGTGCAGTCACTTAGCTTCGCCCGCGGTGCAATCACCCCCACATCGGAATATTTCCGGGAAACTAGAAATAGGTTCCCGGAAATAGGCGGCGCCAAATGGCCTCACGGTTCATGTTCCGTCGCTGGGCTGATGTTCTCGGTTTCTCATAAGTGACAAATTGGATTAATTAAAAGTAAAAAATGCTCAATGGCTCTTCCAGGATCAAAGGATTCCGGAGGTAAAATACCTGGCCGTTCGGATCTCCGGGTGCCAGGTGGTCCGGGGGGAACATTAAGCGAAGATTGTTTAAAGAATTGTGCTGCCACTCCTCGTCAGGCTAACAACAGAAGCCGTCCTTCGCAGCAACTTCGCACTGACGACGGGCCCGAAGGCCAGAGAAACTTATTCAGAGCCGACTTTACAAATATACGAGGTCTTGCCTCCAACATAAACTCTGTCCATCAACACCTTCAGGCAGAGAAGCCACACATTCTGGCTCTTACGGAAACTCAAGTCGGCTCTTCAACAATGGATAACTGCTTTAGATATCCCGGATATGACTTATACACCCGATTTAGACGTAGGTTTGGCGTATGCGTGTACGTTAAATCTGGGCTTTCTTGTCATCGAGAAGAAGAGCTCGAACTGGAAGGATTTGACATCATATGGCTCAAAATATCCTTCCAAAATCATTCCAAATTTATATGCTGCATTTATAGGCCACCAAGCAGTAACAACTGCAAAGAGCTCTTCGAGAAGCTTTCAGCCACTGTGGACGCGCTGCAATCAGATCACCCTCATTCAGAGATAGTCTTTCTGGGTGACTTCAACGTTCACAACTCATACTGGCTGACACACTCAAACAAAACGGACGACGAGGGACGTGAAGCTGAAGCCTTCGCTATCAGCTGCGGCTTGGAGCAGATAGTCAAAGAACCAACAAGGATTCCCAGCCGCCACGGAGATTTTGCTAGTCTGTTGGACCTATATCTCACAACTGCTCCAACGGTCTACACAGTGAAGGTAACCGCCCCACTGGGATCGTCTGACCACAACACCGTCTCGACGCTATGCAGAATGCATTCTCCAGATCTCTACCGTGCAAAGCCTCGTCGGGTCTGGCATTACGGATCAGCCAAGTGGGACGACCTAAGGGAATACTACCACTCCTTTCCCTGGAACGACGTCTGCTTCAAGTCACGAGACCCATCCGCTTGCGCCCAAGAAATAACAGAGGTATTAATATCCGGCATGGAAGCCTATATTCCTCATGTCGTCAAGCATCCCTCCAAAAATAAGCCATGGTTCAATAAGCGTTGTAGAGATGCAGTTACCTCTAAAAACCAACACTACAGAGAATGGAGGAAAAATCCAAATGCTGAGAGCCACCGCAGTTTTATCGACGCCAGAAATCACTGTAAACGCGTGATTGACAGCAGCAAGGAGGAACACAACCAAAAAATTAAGAACAAGCTCCTCTCATGTCCTAGTTCGTCCAGAACATTCTGGTCTGTAGCTAAGGCTGTTAGTCAGAACTTTTCCTACTCGTCAATACCACCCTTGACCAGAGAGGACAAATCCATCGCTTCTGCTCCTAAAGAAAAAGCAGACATCTTGGGGAAACTCTTCGCAGCCAATTCTACCGTAGACTTTCAAGGAAGTACTCCGACCACCACCATAAGCGTGAACTCGAGAATGGCAGAGGTCAAATTTCAACATCGGGATGTAAAAAGCATCCTCCAAAAACTGAACACCAATAAAGCTACTGGCCCTGACCAAATTCCAGCCATTGTCCTTAAACGCTGTGCCGCTGAGCTTGCACCTATTCTTTGCAAGCTCTTCAAACTTTCGTATCAACGAGGCATGTTTCCCGCTTCGTGGAAGATTGGCTGCGTACAACCCATCCCTAAGAAAGGCAAAAAAACTGATCCCACCAATTATAGACCTGTGGCTCTTCTCAGCATCATGTCTAAGGTTATGGAGACTGTCATTAACACACAGCTCCTGAAATACCTGGACAACAATAACATCATAAATGATCGCCAGTATGGCTTCCGTAAGCACAGGTCTACAGGTGACCTCCTTGCCTACGTCACTCACTTGTGGAACAGAGCAATAGACAACCATGGCGAATCACGCGTTGTTGCACTTGATATATCCAAAGCTTTCGACAGAGTATGGCATGACGGACTTCTGGTCAAGCTTGCTGCTTATGGACTACCACCTGGTCTACGCCAGTGGCTGAATAGCTTTTTGAAAGACCGATCTCTGTTCGTTGTAGTCGAGGGCTGTTCATCAGACGTATTTTCAATAAACGCCGGTGTTCCTCAGGGATCTGTCCTATCCCCTACACTATTTCTGCTGTACATCAACGAGCTGCTGGAAATAACATCCAATCCAATCTACAGCTTCGCAGATGACAGTACATTAGTGTCGTGCATGGAACCAGGCAAGCCACTATCATCCCAGGAGACGGTACGTCGGCGACAGCAGCATGCCTCACAGATCAACACAGATATCAAAACAATTGTCGAGTGGGGATTAGCAAATAAAGTACAGTTCAACGTACAAAAAACTCAGGCAACAACACTTACAAAGAAGTCTCACAATGGCTTACCAACCGTGGAAATGGAGGGTCACCCCATAGTCGAATCACCTTCCGTCAAGCTTTTGGGAATCAACATCAACAATAACATGTCCTGGCACGACCACGTCGTCAGTATTGCTAAAACGGCATCCCAGAAGCTTGGAGTTTTGTTCCGCTGTAGGAAGTTGTATACACCAGAGCAACTGCTGCTGCTCTACAAGGCACAGATCCGACCATCACTGGAGTATTGCTCCCATGTGTGGGGATGTGCTCCGAAGCACTCTCTAAAGCTTCTGGACACTATCCAGAAAAGAGCGATTAGACTAATCGATACGCCTAACCTCACAAAGGACCTCCACAGCCTGGAACATCGAAGGAGGGTGGCTGACCTATCCCTGTTTTACAGATTCTATCACGGAAGATGTTCGAGTGAGCTCTCTCAGATAATAACACCACAGGCCGTCCGAACCAGGACCACTAGAGAAGCTCTTCGAGCTCATCCTTACCAGGTCGAGGTCCTTACTCCCCGAACTAGTCTCCTCCAGCATTCCTTCTTTTGGAGAACTTCGACGCTGTGGAATCAGCTGCCGGGGAATTTGTTTCCCGACGGCTACAACCTGCAGCGTTTCAAATCTAACGTGAACCGGTACTTATCCTCTCGCAGCGCTTCTAAAGTGCCATAGGCTATCAGCCTTTGCGGGAGGCCGACCATAAAAAAAAAAAAAAAAAAAAAAAACGAATGTCTACATTCATTGAAACTAATACCACCTAATCTGGTGTCTGGTTCATCGTCGTCAAACGCTACATAATAAAAATAAACACAACCTGTTTCCTGCTGCCACTTCCACTTCATTAAATGAGCACTCAATTTACTTTGTAAATTTTCACTTAAGCAAGAAAAATTCACTATTAGGTCACTTTGAAGCCATTCTTGCTGGTCTTGATTCCCTTTCACTATCAAATCTTTTCGTAGGTATGCCCAGATGCATGCCCAGATGAGTTCTATTAACTGTTTTTTTCTGTGATATTTGGGAGGTCCAGAAAACATTGTAGGTACCACATTGTGCCTTAAAATAGGTCTTATCCTTGGAAATATTTGTAAATTATTGTCTTTATTCTTATAAATATAACCAGCCCTTACAAAGAAAACCTTTCACCCACTTCTGTTTCAAATGCTCGTCTTGAGGAAAATTGAACACCGTAATATGTCTATCTTTATTGGAAGCACAATTGCTAGTGCAACCTGGTACTACACACTTTGCAGGCATATTTTTATATTTATAGTTTTGTTTGTGCAGGTAAATAATTAGAAACATTAAAAATCACCTTCCCATCTTTTTTACTCTGGAAGTGGAAGATTTACATAAAAACAGAGAAAGCTCGACCCAGCTCTGCCCGCTATCCAGTGTTGCCATATTTCAATGCTCCGGCCTAGAGAGTAGAGTCGGCCATGACGCGAGTGGTTTTCTACATCTAAATATACCTTTCCATCGGTGATTGATAGGGATCATGGCCGACTGTACTCACTAGGCCGGAGCATGAAATATGGCAACACTGAATCTGGGGGCCGAGTTTGCATTTGTTGTTATGTCATGTGTATTCTTCCAGGTGCAGAAAATATGGTTGGAAGGTGATTATTAATGTGTTTCTAATTATTTACCTGCACAAACGAAACTATAAAGATAACAAGATGCCCGCAAAGCGTGTAGTACCAGGTTGCAGCCCAGTAGAGGACTACCAAACCATGGCCCAACACAACATTATTCCAGATTAAAAAGAACGTTGCAAGGTGATTTTTAATGGGATTCTACTTATTTACCTGCACAAATGAAACTATAAAGATGAAAAGATGCCTGCAAAGCGTGTAGTACTAGGTTGCAGCCCAGTAGAGGCATGGGTAGAGGACTACCAAACCATGGCCCAACATAACCTTATTCCAGATTAAAAAGAACGTTGCAAGGTGATTTTTAATGGGTTTCTACTTATTTACCTCCACAAATGAAACTATAAAGATAAAAAGATGCCTGCAAAGTGTGTAGTACCAGGTTGCACTAGCAATTGTGCGTCCAATAAGGGACATAAACAGAAGTGGGTGAAAGGTATTCCTCGGAAGGGCTGGTTATATTTGTAAGGATAAAGACAATAATTTACAAACATTTCAAAGGATAAGACCTATTTTGAAGCACAATGTGGTACCTATAATGTTTTCTGGACCTCCCAAATATCACAGAAAAATACAGTTAATAGAACTCATCTGGGCATGGCCTGGGGCATACCTACGAAAGGATTTGATAGTGAAAGGGAAATCAAGACCAGCAAGAATGGCTTCACAGTGACCTAATAGTGAATTTTTCTAGCTCAAGTGACAATTTACAAAGTAAATTGAGTGTTCATTTAAGTGGAAGTGGAAGTGGCAGCAGGAAACAGGTTGCGTTTATTTTTATTTTGTAGTGTCTGACTGTGATGAAACAGACATCAGATGTAAGTGGTATCAGTAGTAGTAGCTCTAAAAAGTATTTTTCTTAATTTATTAACCGAGATGAACTCTAATACATATAAAATGTAATAATTATTCTGAAACTATAGGGCCACTATTTGATAGCAAAGCCACGTTGCCACATCTAAGGCTCCGGCCTAGTGTAGAGTCGGCCATGTAGGGATCTATCTTGTTGGTTGTAGTATAACAACCCTGGTGCAGATACGAGTATAAAACCATTGTGTATAATTTCAGGAATGGAAGGTGCTGAAATAAACAAATCCCTGTTGGCGTTGAAGGAATGCATTCGCGCTTTGGGCCGCAAGGGGGCGCATTTGCCGTTCAGAGTGAGCAAGTTGACGCAGGTCCTCAAGGACTCGTTCGTGGGCTCGAACTCGCGCACCTGCATGATAGCCATGATATCGCCAGGCGTGAATAGTTGCGAGCACAGTCTGAACACCCTTAGGTACGCTGATAGGGTGAAGGAATTGGGAGGAGGCGATCTACAGACTGCCGGAGGTTCCGAAAATCTGAACGATTCTGAAGATCTGATTTTAGTTGCTAATGTAAGTATATAATGCGCGGTACTCTACCGGTTCAGGAAAAATGTTCTTATATGCTCTGAAGTATATCCTTACTAGGTTTTTATTTTCCACAACGTAGGTGAGGGGAGTATTGTATAGTCACTGACATATACAGGGTGAGCTTTTAATATCGGCTCTTTCGATTACTCCACTACTGTAGGATATAGCGAAAAAAGTTGTATATAAAAGTTGTAGCCACAGATATGCTACTTGCTCAGAAAATATTAAGATTTATACAGGGTGATCCATAACTACGTGGTGATGCAAACATACATTTTTTTAAATGAGATACCCTATATACTATTCCGTAATCAAATTCTACTAATGATTTCCATTCTTCCAATGTAGGGTATTGTTACATTATACAGGGTATTTCAAAAGTTATGACCATTTTTATATCCAAATCGCGGTCAAATGAACGTACTATATATCAAAAAGTAATGAATCAAAAATTATTTTTTTCACATGAGAAGATTAGAAATATCCTCTAATTTTTAAAATCGGCTATAAAAAAAGCCCGTGGCTCATATTACTATACAGGGTGATGTAGAATGCAAAATCTATATTTCCCCCCTTTAATGTAACTCCCAATATTTTATTATACCATAGAATTGCTTTTAATATGCTCTTTCATCTTTAATATAGCACTTTTTATGGCTGGATTCATTAGTTTCTGAGATATTTTAATTTTTCTACAAATTTTAAATATACCTCCTATTTGTTTACTAAAATTTATTTATTTTGAGAAAATACTATCAAATTTTATTTTTGCTTAACAAACAACTAAAATATAAGGCCATAATAGTACTTGATCAAGTCACAACATTGAATTTACGAGATAATGTAGGTATATATATATATATAGGTGTAGGTGTGCTGAGGAAACAATTTTATAGACGTCATGCATAATTATCAAGCAGATGTATCAGGTAGGCTATGAAATATTAAACGACACAGTCCAAATAAAACGGTTCTTCAATCTTTCAAATGCATTAGTTTTAGAGTGCCTCCGTTCTGGATATTGCTATTCATAGTTGACATATTCTAGAGGCAAGTAGACAATTTCTCAAACATTCTCCTAAATACCCTCAATGGAAAAATTAATTTTTAAAGCTGGTTTTTCACACAGTACGGAATTATTAAGCAGGTTATGAGAACTGTCAATTTTTCAAAGCTGCCTGATAAATCTGCTTGATAATTATGCATCACGCCTACAAAATTGTTTCCTCAGCATACTTGACTTTATTATCTCGATGATTCAAGGTTTTGACTTCATCAAATACTATCATGACCGTATGATTTAGTTGTTCGTTAAATAAAAAACAAATTCGATGGTACTTTCTCAAAATAAATAAATTTCACTACACAAATAGAAGCTATATTTTAAATTTACCGAAAAATCGAAATATCTCGAAAACTGATGGACGTAGATACAATAAGTGCTTTACAAAGATGAAAGAACATATTAAAAGCAATTCTTTGGTATAATAAAATATTGGGGGTTACATTTGAAAAAAAAGAGAAAATCTAGAATTTGCATTCTACATCACCCTGTATACGAATATGCGTCGCGGGCTTTTTTTAGAGCCGATTTTAAAACTAGATGATAATTTTTATCCATCCGTGTAAAAAAAATGATTTTTGATTCATCACTTTGATATAGTACGTCCATTTGACATCGATTTGGAAATAAAAATGGTCAAAACCTTTTGAAATACACTGTATAATGTAACAATATCGGAAGAACCGAAATCATTAATGGAATTTAAATATGGAATAATATATAGGGTGTCTCATTTAAAAAAATGCATGTTTGCATCACCACGTGGTGGTTATGGATCACCCTGTATAAATCAAAATATTTTCTGAGCAAGGAGCGTATCCGTGGCTACAACTTTCATACACAACTTTTTCTGCTATCTTCTACAGTTAGTGGAGTTATCGACCGAGCCGGTACTAAAAACTCACCCTGTATATAACGTTTGTTTACGTTTTTGTATACTCTCAAGTGTTTGTTCTTAACGAGGCGACCTTGATTGTAGACCAGGTATGCAGTGGCGGCTGGTATTGAAGGGCACACGGGCACGTGCCCACAGAACCGCCCAGAAAAATGACAATAAATATAGTTAATGTTCAGTGCTTTATTCCTCTATTATTAAGACAGACCGATGGAAATGAGTAACATGATTTTCTATAAAAAGTTAAAGAAACAACCTAGCATGGGAATTTTTTTGCGACTATAACGGTTCCCATTTTTTAAATGAATTTGCTTGTGTCAAATCTAATCGTATATCAAATATTATTTTGAACAAATTAAGGGCCCCACAGACATCGTTCTTTTTCATCAGGTTTGCACGACGTGCCAACCGATGTCGGTTAAACCGATAGAACGATACCTCCACACACTGTTCGGTTTTCTTTCAGTTTCTCGCAAATTTTTGGTCCGTTAACATAGATAATACTTTAGCATTGCGGCGGCTTTAGCTATTAAAGTGAAATACAGCAAAAAAAACATTCTAAATGGGTGAAACAGTGGCTTTTAAAAAGAGGCCAATTCTCCCATATAAATCTATTAGAAGAATTGCTTCTGGAACCAGGGGATTGGTACAATTATTTGAGGATGGATGAAGAAACATACTTAGAATTACTTAATTCAATAGCACCTCTAATAAAAAAACAGGATACTTGGATAAGACAAGTATTTCCCCTCATGAACGTCTGATAGCACATTTTTGATAGGTGTCGCTAACCCTAGATACGCTTACTCGAAGGCAACCAGAACGACACTGCAAAATCCCGTCGTGATTGCACGATGAACGGCCACACATGTACCGAGTTGGACGATGGCGTTCGAAACCGACGGGTAAAATCAAGCTCGGACAGATTTTTTGGAACGACGGTCAACACGACGTTTTTTCGGCACACACGGACCGAAATGAGTGTGATCGGTTGGCACGTCGTGCAAACCTGATGAAAAAGAACGATGTCTGTGGGGCTCTTTACATTTATTGTTTTTATTTTGCTTCGTTTTTTTCTCTTTGATGCTTTCTAAGACAGATGTTAACAATATGAAATTCACTGCAAAAATGCTGCATGAGATGCAAATTGTAAACTTTCCACCATTTATACTTCTTTTTTTTTTTTTTTTTTTTTTTTTTTTTTTTTTTTTTTGGCACTAGGAAATTTCCCATCAGCCAGAAGCAAAATATCTAATCTAAACTAACTATCTAATAACTCAACCACCAAGTGTCTAGAAAAACACTATTAGAAGACCGATTACAATCTAACCTAAAATAAGGAAGGATGGAAGGATAATTGGGATCTGAACAGGGTTACAGAGTCTTCTCGCCTAGGGGCCTTTCAAGGCATTTTTTTTTTCACACACAAGAGGGCCACGGTAAGGAGGATAGAAGAACATATAAGGGTCAGAACAAAGGAAAATCTACACCTACCAATCAACCCTAATTCTAAATCTAAATTCTAACACCTGAATATTTCAAAAAGTTTATAAAACAAGAGGTAACGTCAGAGCGTTGTAGTGCAAGTAGAGAGACTATATTGAATGGAGCAGTGAGTCCACACTTGATTAGTTTTGTATATAGTGTATTGCAGTGGTCCCTATGTTTGAGGCATCCAAAAAAAACATGATCAAGGTCACCCTCAACATTACAGTGATCGCACAGATTGGAAGAAATCAAACTCAGTCTAGCAAGATGCGAAGGAAAAGATCCATGACCTAGTTTCATTCGAACAATACATGTAATATATTTTCTTGGAATTTGGAAATTATTATGCCACTGTGATCTGGGTAACTCTGGCTGAAGTGATGTGTATCTCGAAGGATTACTAAGACAATGCTGTTTCCATTCCTGTGACCAGGCCTTAAGTAAGTCGTTTTTGATAGCACATTTATAGTCTTCGATCGATGGTGTTACTTGAAGCTCAGTACCGGCAGTAATGCTTAATCTAGCAAGTTCGTCAGCCTTGTCATTAGGCGCCAGGCCGCTGTGTCCCTTGATCCAAAAAATCTTAATATCTACATTTTCCATAGTTAATTTATCTAGGAGGTGCTTGATTCGTAAAACATAGATGTTAGGAGACGACTTACAGAAATTGATCATATTTAGAGCTTTTAAGACTGACTGGGAATCTGAATAAATAACGGCTTTGCGTATTTCCTGACAACTGATGTACTGAAGGGCCTGGTATATAGCCATAGCTTCAGCGGAGAAAATAGAGAGCAGATCTGGTAGCTTAAACATAGACGAGGTGTCATCATTGGCAACATAGAAGGCACATCCTGTGCCACAAACTGATTTTGAGGCATCTGTATATATGTGTACATATCCAGAGAGATTATCATGCAGAGTGAGGAAAATATTTTTATTGATGCGTGAATCATTACTATAGCTGGGAAAGAATATATCGTTATTAGAGGTAGACTGGAAGAAATTGCTGTGATCTTTTTTATAGAGGTCTTGTAGGGCTGTAAAATCTATATTTGATTGCTGGAGAGCTACGCATAAAGGTGGAGATTTTTTTTTTCTCCAGAATGGGTTTGTAAGGTCAAATATATTCAAATCTGATACAACAGATAGCAGGGGAGTGTTCTGAGAAATATGTTTTACTAACATCTTCCCTGCTAGCATCACCCTACGTAAGTGGAGAGGAGGCTCTAAAGCTTCAACTCTAAGTGCATCTACTGGAGAGGAACACATAGCACCCAAACACACTCTCAGAAACTTATTCTGAATTACGTCTAATTTGCGAAGAAGCGTATTACTTGCAGAACCATATAAAATAGAGCCGTAATCAATAATGGACCGGATATAATATCGGTAGAATAACAGAGCAATTTTTTGATCAGCACCCCACCACGTCTTGGCGATCATGCGGAAGAAGTTAAAACCAGCAGTACAACGTGTAATGATATACGAAATGAATTGTTTCCAGCAGAGATTTTTATCGAGAATAATGCCAAGATATTTGACTTCGGAAACTACTTTGAAACATATTCCTCCCAAGTCCATATCATCATCCGTGACAAATCGATGTCGTGAAAAGATACAAACTGACGATTTAGAATTTGAGATTACAAAACCATTATCACTAAACCATCTTGAGTATTCAGTCATTACTGTATTTAGGGTGTCTGTGCATTGGGCAATGGTTTTCTTTTCGGTATAAAGGCAGAAATCATCTGCATATTGTATTAGTTGGATATTAGTGTCAATGGAGTGAAAGTCAGCTGTATACATGTTAAAGATAATAGGACTAAGTACTGCACCCTGCGGTAACCCTACAAAAGACAATCGAGGACCAACTTTCTGATTATTATGGCTTCTCACATATACAGATCTTTTATAATACAAGTTAGCTATGACATAACTACTTCGAGGAGGGATTTCATAACTTTCTAATTTATGCCTTAGTCTATATAGGTCGATGTTATCGTAGGCTCCTGTTATGTCCAAAAAGATTGCGGCTAAGTAGTTGTTTCTGGAGAAACAGCACTGTATGTCAGTCACTATCTTGGTCGCTGCATCAAGTGAGCCTGTACCCTGCCTGAATGCATACTGGCCAATAGGGAGTTCATGTCTAGCTAGCCACCATTCAATGCGTTTCTTGATTATCCGCTCGAAGGTCTTGAGGACACATGACATCAGGGAAATTGGACGATACGAGTCAGCACAGTTTGGATCCTTATTTGGCTTAAGAACTGGAATAACAATAACCTTTTTCCGTTCCTCAATGCTATTACCTTCTAGCCAAACATCATTAAATATGTCAACCAGGAAATTTTTTGCATTACTTGGCAGATGGAGGAGCATCGGATACCTAATTTCGTCATATCCAGGAGCTGTATTTAGTGATCTCTTAAGGGCAATTTCCATTTCTGCAAGCGTTATAGGCTGATTGAAAAAACCATCATCGGTAGATGGAGGACAGTGTCCGAAGTTGGGACTAGCCGTAGGAGGAGAGCATTTAGCGGCGAAGTCATTCAGCCAATCATAATTTTTACATTTAACCTGGGGTAATGGAATACGCTTGGCAATACGGGCTTGTTTCCATAATTCGCAAGACGGGGTGTTTTTATTCAGGTTGGAGCACCACTGAATCCAACTATTTTTTGATTTGGTTTTGAACAATCTTTTGGTAGAAGCAAATATTCTTTTACACTCTATATAGTTTTCAAGCGAGCTATTCATTTTGTACCTGGTTAGAGCTTGTTTTCTATTTCTGATTGCTTCATAGCAGTCATTATCCCACCACGCTGGAGGAGGACGATGTCCTACCTTGAAGGGTTTGTGTATTGGTATGCACAGTTCGCTCACCCTGTTGATATTATCTATAAAAAATGTATATTTATCCTCCACCGACGGGATGCTAGGAACATTACAGAAAGCATCATCTAATAGAGACTGATACAAAGCCCAATTGGCTTTTTTTAAATTCCATTTATACTTTGGATAAAATGTATCTCGTATATTACTCAGCATTGAAAGACTCATTTGAATGGGGAAATGATCCGAACCTAGACTATCATGACCAACCTCCCATGATATAACCTGTGCAATATCCGGGCTACATATTGTGAGATCAGGAGCAGATGTTTGAATATGCGGTGCGGTAAGTCTAGTGGGAGTACCATCGTTAATGATAACCAGGTTTGAATCATCGCATAGATCTAAGATTTGCCTACCAGTACTATTTTCGTATGCGGAGCCCCAGACTTGTGAATGAGCGTTGAAATCGCCACAGAGAATAAAAGATGGGTGAGCATATGAGAGAATATTCTCCCAATCGGTGATAGTGGAATTAATATTCGGAGGCTTATATAAAGAGAAAATTGACAGCTTGAGGTTATAATTATCGATGTTTAGACCACATACAAGAATTCCTGTATTGTCAACATGGAGTTCGATTTCTTGATAGAGGATTCCTTGTTTAATAAGGATCGCCACGCCTGCTCTACCGTCTTCACGATCCTTTCTAATGATATTATAACCAGAGAATTTAACCATATGGCCCGGTTTAAACCAGGTTTCACTAATAATAGCTAAATCTATATTATTATGTACGAGATAATTAACGAGACTGTGCTTGTTACACACAGCGGAACGAGCGTTCCACTGCATGATTCGCAGACTGTCTCTAGATAGGTTACTTTGGCTGTCCATTACTAGAGTCTGTATTTAAGTAAAGAGATATTTGACTTTTAATGGTATCACTATTTAAATGCCTTAATTCTTCCAGATTTTGTACACTGCTAAATAGTTGCTTCAGTAATGAAGGTAATATAGAAGATAGGCTCTCGGCCATATCCTCTTTGCTGACAATGTTGGATTGGTAGCGTTGGTTAGCTAGAATTGACGTCGACGGACCTGGGTTAAAAGAGAACATAGGAGCAGGGGAGGTAATAGGAGGAGATTGCGCTTTTCTTTTTTTATTAGAGTCAGGAGTTGAGGGAGGAGCGGATTGCCTTGGCCTATTGGTGGGCTGAGAAAAACTACTTATGTTTTGAGCACGACGAGGTAATGGGGGAAAGTTTGCAATTTGAGTACTCTCTAACGCACTAAATCTATTGCTAGTTGACACACCAGCATAAGAGTTTTCGACACTATTTTTTGCCTCTACGAAAGACATATTTGTATTGGCCATTAGTTTTTTTACTTTTTGTTGTTTTTGAAATTGGGGGCAATTAGTAGACGTAGATTTATGGCTACTGTTTTGGCAATAGATGCAGAATACCTTTGATTCATCACAGTTGTGCCCCTCAACATAATTTTGTCCGCATATGATACAGCGGGACTGACTGCTACGGCACTGACTCGAAACATGACCGTACCGTAGACACTTGAAACACTGTATCACCCTTTGTACGAATGGATCCACCGGAAAAATAACGCTATTTATGTTGACTTCCGAAGGTAAAAGATTACCCTCAAAAGTAATGACAACCATCTGTCTAGGGACTAACTTATGTGTACCGTTTTCGCTTATTCTCCTGTTGAGGCGTTTTATGTCTAGGACCTTATAGTTTGACAGTAAATTTTCTTTTAAATAATCATCATTGAAATAGGTGTCAACGCCCTTAATGAGGCCCTTTCGCTGTAAAAGATTATTAGGTATGTATGCCTTCAGATTCTCTTTTTTTAGATTTGGATTAGAAACCAAATTATTTGCATCAAGGGTTGTTTTAACACCGACCTTTACCCTATTAATCCCAACCCGACTAATGGTTGTGATCACGTTACTTAGGTTTAATTCTTTGTGGAGTACATGGCCAACATATAGGGGGTGCAATCTACCAAAATTTTCATTATTAATTTTTTCAATATAAACATATATGTTATTTTGTTGATACTTATTGCAGTGAATGTTGAACATCTGAGGAGAAGTATTATCCTGTCGAACGGGAGCTGGGGTAGAGTCAGTAACGTCCTTGGTAAAATCCTGATCCATGCGAGCTGAATTTTCAGCCTGATGCACATCACCCGGCTCTTCGTCGAAAGTGAGGTCATATACACCAATGTTATTACTTGTTACATTGTTTACAGTTTTTTCGGCGTTGCCGCCAGCCTCGGTCGGCGGCGGCGACGGCGGCATTGCGGAAGTCGCCTACTTCACGCAAGCGGCTAGTAGGGAATTTCACAGCTCGATATAATTAATAAATATATGTATGTTGCTAAATTCACGAATAAATGAACGAAATGCTCTCGACGCGACGGCGACCAAGCGAACAGGTGCTATTCACTCGGCGTACACCACGGAACTGGATTTATACTTCCTGGACCATGAAAATTTTTTTCAATTGCAGGAGAACGATATGACACCTGAGATGATCGATTTGCACCAGTGTATAACCGAATTAGAAGTAGCTGAAGAAATTATGTTAGATAATCATAAACAAACAGCAGAAGATGTGCTGACCGCTCATCAAAAGGCAACTGATTTGCTTGTTACTGCCCAACAAGTTGAATATGATCAAGAAGGTAATTATGATAACTTGTTATTAGATGTACACCTGTGAACGCCGCAATACCAAAACAGTAGAAATAAGTAGAACAGGTCGCTTAATAATTTCTTTTGTTCCTGTTCTATAAGTGACTATACGGGACAGTGGCGACATACGTATGACGTAACTGTTTTCTTCTTACGTGAAATGGACTGTACTCTCATTTACTAATTGCAATGTTTTTGTCCACAGCGTATGTCAGAAGTTGGGAAGACGTGCTTGACAACTTACTAGCTTCATTAGTCAAAGCAAAAGAGATTATGCAGGACTATAAATCGAAAATGGCAGCTGAAGAACAAATGAGTCGGAAAACAGCCAGGCGAAAGGCTAACGGTTATGCGCTTATGTAGTTATTTAAAAATTTTACTATACGGATATTAATGAGAAAATTTTGTGCATATATTTTTGATTTGATTCGTACTCTATTTTATAGATGATAGAAAAAAAAAAAAACTAAATATAAAAATAAAAATCAAACAAAAAAAAAAAAAAAAAAAAAAAATCAGATAAAAAATAATGCAAAATCAGTTACAATGTTATGACCGAGACTGGCAAAACTGACGAGAAGCAATGGAATAATTTATTTCGTTCTTAGATGCTTAAATGCGAAATGTACTGCTTTAAAATCAGTTCTTTGTAGTCCAGGTGGTTGTGGATTGGAAAATGAATCGTATTTTTTCCTTTACGTAAATTATTTGTAGGTATCTGTATCTGTACAATGGGGTATTTTCCAACTTGCTAATATTGCCTGTTTAATGGCTGAAATAGATTGCTTGTATCTAATTTGTAATGATGGCAGTGTTTGCTCAACTTTTTTCTGCCCACGTGGAGCAGATAGACTTTGTAAATCATCCCTTTGAAAAGAGCTCATTTAGATATTATATCCTTTTATATATCCTATATCCTTTTATATACAACTTTTTTCGCTATCTTCTAGAGCAGTGGAGTTATCGACCGAGCCGGTACTAAAAACTCACCCTGTATGTATTTTAAGAAACGCCCGATACGGATACTGGCACCCAGACTGCAAACATTGTAGTGCAGCGTATTTGGCATCTTCGCATACAAGATTGAAATTATTCCGTTATTTTCCGTCAGTTCTGGTGTTCTCGGGTGAAAATATTTACATTAATACGTATATTATTGTGGGCAGAATTATATTGGAGCACAGGCTTGTTTGCTTTGAAGTTGTGGCACTGCATAAACGATTCATCATATGATCTCTTGGTGAAATCGCATTCGAGTAGCTTTTCATTCATTTTTGGTATTGTTGGATTTTAACTTTTTTTTTGTATTCCAGTTTTTCGTATTATGGAAATGTTTTTTCATCTCATCGTGCGATTTTCAAGCCATCTTGCCTACTATTTAATAATCATCACAGGATTGGTTTTGTTCAGTGCAGCCTTGAAATATAATTTTGCCTGCCATCGAAGTCCAGTGTACTAAACTTATTTTAATTAGTTGTTATTTATTACTTTTTTATACTTGCAGTTTCTAATTTATTATTAGGCCTCTGAATTGTGTTGATGGCCATAACATACGCTTTGTGAACAACTAACCAAATAATAATCACATTCCCGTTGAATGTGCATTCACAATGAGAGACTAGCTTGCATTTCTTTTACGTTCTTTTTTTATTTTACTTGGATTGAAATTTAGGCTGTGTATTTATGAGATCATTGCAGGCTATACCGGACATAACGAGAGCCTGAAAAGCTACATTTGAAATTGTTAAAGTATTATGTTTTAAGAATCTCCCATTTTCATGCAGAACAATAAAAGTCCCAGTGATTTTACTGATAAAAAACCACGAATTATTCATCATTTTTGTAGTGTTGCACAATCATAGTGATGATAACGAATACCTTCGGGCGAATTATTAGTCGCAGAGTAAATCAAAATGATTTTAAAGTGTAATCATAGATTGTCCGATTTTAAAGTGTAATTGTGGTTTGTCCATTTTTGTCAGAGGTATCCAAAAATTGCTCCCAAACCAGCATGCTTTAGGTAAGTGTTTTGTGAATGATGAGCTGGAAATCGACCCACATGGATGCGCTATAATTTTCTGAAGGGTAAAAAAGCTCTCAAACCAACTTTTTCTATTTATATAAATATTCCTTGTTTCCACTACACTTTTCAATGATTCTGAAGTCTTATAGATTGTTGATCCAGAATGACATCAGCAATATATCACAGATACCTCGATAAAGCCTACACAGAGAATTCTCGCAAATATTCTAAGGGGTGAATTTTTTTCAAATGGTGATTTAGACCTTAAAAATATATACCTTAGTTTTGCTTTTTATTCAAGACTTTTTATATAAATACATAGATAAATATTACTTTATATTTAAAAAATCATAATACAGGGTGTCCCACGACGATTAAGACAAGCAATAGATCGGAACTGGGTAGTAGTAGCGCATTATAATTTTAGGGGTGTAAATTAGAGCAAATATAGTATCTTTTCTTATTATTGTGTCACCCAATGAGGTGTTTGTTTTTGGTCGCGTGACCTCCGATTCAAAATTTTTAATGGGACACCCTGTATATTTGTGACTTTTTGTGTTCGTCCCGATAAAACAATTCCAACAAACTACTACACTTGGGGTCTAATGTGATTAATTCAAAATCTACAGGTACTTAAAGGACTATACCACTACCATTATGAAACACTACCAAAGTAATTTAACTGAAGGGGTACATGTTAAAATCAATGGTAGTGGTACCATCCTTTAAGTACCTATAGCTCTTGAATTAATCACTTTAGACCCCAAGTGTGCTAGTTTGTTGGAATTGTTTTATCGGGAGGAACACAAAAAGTCACTAATATACGCCATTAAAATTTTTTAATCGGACGTCACGTGACCAAAAGCAAATACCTCATTGGGTGACGCAATAATAAGGAAAGATACTATATTTGCTCTAATTTACACCCCCAAAATTATAATTCGCTACTACTGCCCAGTTCCGATATATTGCTTGTCTTAATCGTCGTGGGACACCCTGTATATAACGTGTTCAGATATTGAAATTTTCAACTCACCACTAGCTAGTACGTTTTTTTGACGATGCAAGTCAAGAATTTACCACGTCTTGAATAGTTATTCATTTCCAAATAACCTTCAACGTAAAATTCAATAAAAACATTTTTTACTGCCTATTTCATTCATTTATTTAATGTTTGTTAAACTTGAAAACGTCTTCTACATACCCTTGTAGGAATAGCAAATTATCTGTAAAACTCTTGAGAGTAACACTCAATTCAGGACGCGGTTGTACATTTTTTTGACCATGTAAGTCAAAAATTTACCGCAAACATATGAATAGCTGTTATTTATTTTCAAATAATCTTCAATATATAATAATTTTGACTTATATTCAAGACTTAGAAAAATACTGTGCGGGTATATGGAAAAATTGTGTATTACGTGTTTAGCGATTGAAATTTTTTGTGTCATAAGACAGAAACCCCTTTCCAAAAATTGAATGCATCTGGCTTATATTGTTTTTCAATTTTTTCATCGGATGCTATATGACAAAAATATAGTAACATCGCAGATGCGAGAAAAAAAAAGATAATCCGTTGGTTCCAATTTTTGTTCGATCAAACAGGATTTCTGGTTTTATTATATTATTGCTAATGCAGTCATTTTTGCCTTGATGTCACAGTGAGGTTTATTTGGAATTAAAGAATTCTTCAAGATATGTTTGTGGTAAATTGTTAGCCTACATCTACAAAAAAAAAGGTACTAACTTGTCTTGAATTGAGCGCCGCTTTCAAGAGTTCGGTCAATAATTTGCGAAACTTACTATAATATGAAGAAGTTTTGACCCCACATCATTCTGTTTGCTAAGACAATGTTTCTACCAAAATTTGTTGTGATTGCTGCATACCTTGTCTAACAAACTTTGAATTATATAGGAAGTAGACTCTAAAATCGAAAGAGCAGAAAATTCTGCGTTGTAGGATATTTGGAATTTAATAACTATAAAAGATATGTTTTGTGCTACCCTTAAAGAGTTTGGTAAGTAACTTCATAATCCTACTAGGACATGATAATGTTCCTAAACTTTGGTCTCACGTCCTAATGTTTGCTAAGACCTTGATTTTACCAAAACTTCGTGATTTTTGGATACCTTCTCTAACAAAGCTTGAATGATAGAGGTGGTAAAGAAGTTATTTATTGAATAGAACAAGGCTTGATTGAAAAATTAATAAAAGTTACTTCTACTATTATTTGTTGTTTTATTTTCTATGCCCACGTTGGAATTTAGCCATTTTACATCGCACGCCTTAAAGCTGCTTAACACAGTCAAAAAATCAAATTTGTGACCTTGAAGAAATTCGTGAAGAAATTGACAGAAAGAATCCTACAATTTATTGTGATTCATAAAGTTCCACCAACATACTATACAGGGTGTTTACGATCTTAGTGCATTAATTTGGAGGAACGATAGATCATGATATTTCGAACCTGAAACCCCAGTACCATTTCACTAGTTAACGCGTAGTTAAACAGAAAACAATTAAAAAGGTATGACTGCAAAATCACAATCCGACAACATTGCCCAGTATTCGCCCTAGTTTCTGTCAGGTGTTTTTGGAGATATTCACGTAAACAAATGCTATTATGTCTAGACTTGTTGCCGCATATTCTGTGTTATCAGAAAATGTTGCATTTTTTTTTTGAAACTTCAAATTTGGGATATTCGTATTAAATTTGTGGTACAAGCATTACAATGATGTGTAATATTCGTACCTTACATAACGGCATTAAGATCGTAAACACCCTGTACAGAGAAATTATAATGCCTGTTATTGTTCATTGTTATAATAACATATATAATACATCTTAAAAAAAAACAAATCCGATTACTATAATATGACGCAAATCAAGACCTGTCATTACAAAGTTGGTATTGTCGGCAGACCCAAATATCCCTAGCCCTAGAATTCCCCAAAAAATTTCGATAAGAACATTTTCTAATTTGTAATTTGTAAACTTCTTCAAGGTCACAAATTGATCGACTTCTTGAAAGTGTAAAGAGGTTATTAGTGATTTCCGTCCCTCATTAGAAATGCTCACTTCAACCCAGAATCTAGGCAACCCATTATGCATCGGGTTGATTTTTTTTTGGTGGTTTTGATACTTTTTTTTATGGTCAGCCTCTCCCAAAGGCTGAAAGCCTGTAGGGGCTGTAGAAGTGCTGCGAGAGGATAAGTATTGGTGCACGTTAGATTTGAAACGCTGCAGGTTGTAGCCGTCGGGAAACAAATTCCCCGGTAGCTCATTCCACAGTGTCGAAGTTCTCCAAAAGAAGGACTGCTGGAGGAGACTGGTTCAGGGAGTAGAGTCTTCGACCTGGCAAGGATGAGCTCGCAGAGCCTCTCTATAGTGTTCCTCATTCGAACAACCTTGGTGTTATTATCTGGGAGAGCTCACTCGAACATCTTCCGTGATAGAATCTGTAGAACAGGGACAGGTCAGCCACCCTTCTTCGATGTTCCAGGCTGTGGAGGTCCGTTGTGAGGTTAGGCGTACCCATTAATCTGATTGCTCTCTTCTGGATAGTGCCCAGAAGCTTTAGAGAGTGCTTTGGAGCGCAACCACACACATGGGAGCAATACTCCAGCGATGGTCGGATCTGTGCCTTGTAGAGCAGCAGTAGTTGCTCTGGTGTATACAACTTCCTACAGCGGAACAAAACTCCAAGCTTCTGGGATGCCGTTTTAGCAATATTGACGACGTGGTCGTGCCAGGACATGTTATTGTTGATGTTGATCCCCAAAAGCTTGACGGAAGGTGATTCGACTATGAGGTGACCCTCCATTTCCACGGTTGGTAAGCCATCGTGAGACTTCTTTGTGAATGTTGTTGCCTGAGTTTTTTGTACATTGAATTGTACTGTATTTGCTAATCTCCACTCGACAATTGCTTTGATATCTGCGTTGATCTGTGAGGCATGCTTCTGTCGCCAACGTACCGTCTCCTGGGATGATAGTGGCTTGCCTGGTTCCATGCACGACACTAATGTACTGTCATCTGCGAAGCTGTAGATTTGATTGGATGTTATTTCCAGCAGCTCGTTGATGTACCGCAGAAACAGTGTAGGGGATAGGAGAGATCCCTGAGGAACACCGGCGTTTATTGAAAATACGTCTGATATGGTCTGATGAACAGCCCCCGACTACAACAAACAGAGATCGGTTGTTCTAAAAGCTATTCAGCCACTGGCGCAGGCCAGGTGGTAGTCCATAAGCAGCAAGCTTGACCACAAGTCCCTCCCGCCACACTCTGTCGAAAGCTTTCGATATGGCAAGTGCAACAACACGGGATTCGCCATGATTGTCTATTGCTCTGTTCCACAAGTGAGTGACGTAGGCAAGGAGGTCACCCGTAGACCTTTGCTTACGGAAGCCTTACTGGCGATCATTTATGACGTTATTGTTGTCCAGGTATTTCAGGAGCTGTGCGTTAATGACTGTCTCCATAACCTTGGACATGATGCGCAGAAGAGCGACAAGTCTATAATTGGTGGGATCGGTTTTCTTGCGTTTCTTAGGGATGGGTTGCACGCAGCCAATCTTCCATGAAGCGGGAAACACACCTCGCAGATACGATAGTTTGAAGAGCTTGCAAAGAATGGGTGCAAGTACAGCGGCACAGCGTTTAAGGACAATGGCTGGAATTTGGTCAGAACCAGCAACTTTCCTCGTGTTTAGTTTTTGGAGGATGCTTTTTACATCTCGATGTTGAAATTTGATCTCTGCCATTCTCGAGTTCACGCTTATGGTGGTGGCCGGAGTACTTCCTTGAAAGTCTACAGTGGAATTGGCTGCGAAAAGCTTCCCTTAGATGCCTGCTTTTTCTTTAGCAGTAGAAGCGATGGACTTATCCTCTCTGGTCAAGGGTGGTATCGCCGAATAGGAAAAAATCTGAGTAACAGCCTTAGCTACAGTTTAGAAGTTTATTATACAGCGTGGACCTTCGTGGACACATGGCCTGGACACGACCACTCCGCTGCCAGCGTAGCGGGGAGCGGTTATAACCAAAATATAGACACGTATGAAGCAGGCCAGGAGTACTGGAGACTGGAGTAGCTGCCTGTGCACTATGGCGGCGTGAAGCGAAGAGCTGTCAAATCCATTAGGCCTATTAGTCCGACATGCTTCCTAATGAAGACATTGGAAAGGATGGTCAGTAGGTATTTTGAAGAAAAGGTTCTAAGCAGACACCCCCAAAATGGTAACCAACATGCTTATGGGAAGGGCAAGTCAACGGATACGGTTCTCCATGCTCTAGTTCAGAAAGTGGAGAAAAGTATCACTAGGAGGGAAGCCGCCTTTGCGGTATTTTTCGATATCGAAGGGGCCTTCGGTAAGGCTAAAACGGTGACCATCTGCAACGCCATGCAAGCTAGAGGGACGTCAGCGACCTTGGTGAGCTGGGTGCGATCTGTGCTAGGGAGTCGGACAGTTCGGGCAATCCAGGGAGACTTCCAGCGGGACATCCTGGTGAGGAGGTGACGAGGGCTGCCGGCAGGGCAGCTGTCTGTCCCCTCTTCTATGGTGTCTTTTTTTTTGTGGTCAGCCTCTAGCGTTATAGAAGCGCTGCGAGAGAATAAGTGTCGGTTCACGTTAGATTTGAAACGCTGCAGGTTTTAGCCGTCGGAAAACAGATTCCCCGGCAGCTGATTCCACAGTGTCAAAGCTCTCCAAAAGAAGGAATGCTGGAGGAGACTGGTTCGGGGAGTAAGGACCTCGACCTGGTAAGGATGAGCTCGCAGAGCTTCTCTAGTGTTCATGGTTCGGACGGCCTTTGGTGTTATTATCTGGGAGAGCTCGCTCTAATAAAAAGTTATCTTAAAATTATTTTATACTATTCAGTGTTATTGCGATAAAGTCACGGCATACAAAAGTTGTGTTTTTTCAAATATTATATATATTATCACGAATTTGAATTGTGCTCATTTTCATTAGACCGCAAATATAGGGTTTTATTGGGTTATGCAGGATATTTTCAGAGATATGGCAGTGGCGTAACTAATTTCGTCAAACGAGACTGAGACCCAAAACTGCAACCAGATTTGTAATCAGCATTTTGAAATTATGCGAAATGCTAGGTTTCATCTCAATAGAAGGCCAAATTGAGATTTTCGATTTTTTAGGTACACCCGCGAGCCCGAGAGATCTGAAATTTTTTATTTTCATCAAACGAGACTTAGACTCAAAACTGCAACTGGATTTGTAATCAGCACCTTGAAATTATCAGGAATGCGCGGTTTCATCTCAACAGAAAGCCAAATCAAGATTTTCGATTTTTTTAGGTACACCCGCCAGCCCGTGAGATCTGAAATTTTGTAATTTTCGTCAAACGAGACTTAGACTCAAAACTACAACCGGATTTATAACCAGCACCTTGAATTTATCAGAAATGCGCGGTTTCATCTCAATCGAAAGCGGAATAAAGATTTTCGATTTTTTTAGGTACACCCGCCAGCCCAAGAGATCCGAAATTCTATATTTTCGTCAAACCAGACCTAGACTCAAAACTACAACCGGATTTGTAATCACCATCTTGAAATTATCAGAAATGCGCGGTTTTATCTCAACAGAAAGCCAAATAAAGATTTTCGATTTTTTAGGTACACCCGCGAGTCCGAGAAATCTGAAATTTTTTATTTTCATCAAACGAGACTTAGACTCAAAACTGCAATATGGATTTGTAACCAGCACCTTGAAATTATCAGAGGTGCGCGGTTTTATCTCAATCGAAAGCGGAATAAAGATTTTCGATTTTCTTAGGTACACCCGCCAGCCCGTGAGATCTGAAATTTTTTATTTTCGCCAAACAAGACTGAGATTCCAAACTGCAAATGGATTTGTAATCAGCACCTTGAAATTATCCGAAATGCTAGGTGTCATCTCAATAGAAGGCCAAATAAAGATTTTCGATTTTTTTAGGTACACCCGCCAGCCCCAGAGATCTGAAATTTTGTATTTTCGCCAAACGAGACTGAGACTCAAAACTGCAACTGGATTTGTAATCAGCACCTTGAAATTATCCGAAATGCTAGGTGTCATCTCAATCGAAAGCCAAATAAAGATTTTCGATTTTTTTAGGCACACCCGCCAGCCCGTGAGATCTGAAATTTTGTATTTTCGTCAAAAGAGACTTAGACTCAAAACTACAACCAGATTTGTAATCAGCACCTTGAAATTATCAGGAATGCGCGGTTTCATCTCAACAGAAAGCCAAATAAAGACTTTCGATTTTTTTAGGTACACCCGCCAGCCCGTCAGATCTGAAATTTTGTATTTTCGCCAAACGAGACTGAGACTCAAAACTGCAACTGGATTTGTAATCAGCACCTTGAAATTATCCGAAATGCTAGGTGTCATCTCAATCGAAAGCCAAATAAAGATTTTCGATTTTTTTAGGTACACCCGCCAGCCCGTGAGATCTGAAATTTTGTATTTTCGTCAAACGAGACTTAGACTCAAAACTACAACCGGATTTATAACCAGCACCTTGAATTTATCAGAAATGCGCGGTTTCATCTCAATCGAAAGCGGAATAAATATTTTCGATTTTTTTAGGTACACCCGCCAGCCCAAGAGATCCGAAATTTTATATTTTCGTCAAACCAGACTTAGACTCAAAACTACAACCGGATTTGTAATCAGCGTCTTGAAATTATCAGAAATGCGCGGTTTTATCTCAACAGAAAGCCAAATAAAGGTTTTCGATGTTTTAGGTACACCCGCCAGCCCGTGAGATCTGAAATTTTGTATTTTCGTCAAAAGAGACTTAGACTCAAAACTACAACCGGATTTGTAACTAGCACATCGAAATTATCAGAAATGCGCGGTTTCATCTCAATGGAACGCCTAATAAAGATTTTCGATTTTTTTAGGTACACCCGCCAGCCCGAGAGATCTGAAATTTTTTATTTTCGCCAAACGAGACTGAGATCCAAAACTGCAAATGGATTTGTAATCAGCACCTTGAAATTATCCGAAATGCTAGGTGTCATCTCAATAGAAGGCCAAATAAAGATTTTCGATTTTTTAGGTACACCCGCCAGCCCCAGAGATCTGAATTTTTTTATTTTCGCCAAACGAGACTGAGACTCAAAACTGCAACGGGATTTGTAATCAGCACCTTGAAATGATCTGAAATGCTAGGTGTCATCTCAATCGAAAGCCAAATAAAGATTTTCGATTTTTTTAGGTACACCCGCCAGCCCGTGAGATCTTGTATTTTGTATTTTCGTCAAACGACACTTAGACTCAAAACTACAACCGGATTTGTAATCAGTACCTTGAATTTATCAGAAATACGCGGTTTCACCTCAACAGAAGGCCAAATAAACATTTTTGATTTTTTTAGGTACACCCGCCCACCCGTGAGATTTGAAATTTTGTATTTTCGTCAAACGAGACTGAGACTCAAAACTGCAACTGGATTTGTAATCAGCACCTTGAAATTATCTGAAATGCGAGGTATCATCTCAATCGAAAGCCAAATAAAGGTGTTCGATTTTTTTAGGTACACCCGCCAGCCCGTGAGATCTGAAATTTTGTATTTTCGTCAAGCGGGACTTAGACCCAAAACTACAACCGGTTTTGTAATCAGCACCTTGAAATTATCAGAAATGCGCGGTTTCATCTCAACAGAAAGCCAAATAAAAATTTTCGATTTTTTAGGTACACCCGCCAGCCCCAGAGATCTGAAATTTTTATTTTCGCCAAACCAGACTGCGACTCAAAACTGTAACGGGAATTGTAATCAGCACCTTGAAATTATCCGAAATGCTAGGTGTCATCTCAATCGGAAGCCAAATAAAGGTTTTCGATTTTTTTAGGTACACCCGCCAGCCCGTGAGATTTCATATTTTGTATTTTCGTCAAACGAGACTTAGACTCAAAACTACAACCGGATTTGTAATCAGCACCTTGAAATTATCAGAAATGCCCGGTTTCATCTCAACAGAAAGCCAAATAAATATTTTCGATTTTTTTAGGTACACCCGCCAGCCCGTGAGATCTGAAATTTTGTATTTTCGTCAAAAGAGACTTAGACTCAAAACTACAACCGGATTTGTAACTAGCATATCGAAATTATCAGAAATGCGCGGTTTCATCTCAATGGAACGCCAAATAAAGATTTTCGATTTTTTTTAGGTACACCCGCCAGCCCGAGAGATCTGAAATTTTTTATTTTCGCGAAACGAGACTGAGATCCAAAACTGCAAATGGATTTGTAATCAGCACCTTGAAATTATCCGAAATGCTAGGTGTCATCTCAATAGAAGGCCAAATAAAGATTTTCGACTTTTTTAGGTACAGCCGCCAGCCCCAGAGATATGAAATTTTTTATTTTCGCCAAACGAGACTGAGACTCAAAACTGCAACGGGATTTGTAATCAGCACCTTGAAGTGATCTGAAATGCTAGGTGTCATCTCAATCGAAAGCCAAATAAAGATTTTCGATTTTTTTAGGTACACCCGCCAGCCCGTGAGATCTTGTGTTTTGTATTTTCGTCAAACGACACTTAGACTCAAAACTACAACTGGATTTGTAATCAGTACCTTGAAATTATCAGAAATACGCGGTTTCACCTCAACAGAAAGCCAAATAAAGATTTTCGATTTTTTTAGGTACACCCGCCAGCCCGTGAGATCTGCAATTTTGTATTTTCGCCAAACGAGACTGAGACTCAAAACTGCAACTGGATTTGTAATCAGCACCTTGAAATTATCCGAAATGCCAGGTGTCATCTCATTAGAAGGCCAAATGAAGATTTTCGATTTTTTTTGGTACACCCGCCAGCCCGTGAGATCTCGTTTTTGTATTTTCATCAAACGACACTTAGACTCAAAACTACAACCGGATTTGTAATCAGCACCTTGAAATTATCAGAAATACGCGGTTTCACCTCAACAGAAAGCCAAATAAAGATTTTCGATTTTTTTAGGTACACCCGCCCACTCGTGGGATTTGAAATTTTGTATTTTCGTCAAACGAGACTGAGACTCAAAACTGCAACTGGATTTCTAATCAGCACCTTGAAATTATCCGAAATGCTAGGTGTCATCTCAATCGAAAGCCAAATAAAGGTTTTCGATTTTTTTAGGTACACCCGCCAGCCCGTGACATCTGAAATTTTGTATTTTCGTCAAACGGGACTTAGACTCAAAACTACAACCGGTTTTGTAATCAGCACCTTGAAATTATCAGAAGTGCGCGGTTTCATCTCAACAGAAAGCCAAATAAATATTTTCGATTTTTTTAGGTACACCCGCCAGCCCGTGAGATCTGAAATTTTGTATTTTCGTCAAGCGGGACTTAGACTCGAAAACTACAACCGGTTTTGTAATCAGCACCTTGAAATTATCAGAAATGCGCGGTTTCATCTGAACAGAAAGCCAAATAAAAATTTTCGATTTTTTAGGTACACCCGCCAGCCCGTGAGATTTCATATTTTGTATTTTCGTCAAACGAGACTTAGACTCAAAACTACAACCGGATTTGTAATCAGCACCTTGAAATTATCAGAAATGCCCGGTTTCATCTCAACAGAAAGCCAAATAAATATTTTCGATTTTTTTAGGTACTCCCGCCAGCCCGTGAGATCTGAAATTTTGTATTTTCGTCAAAAGAGACTTAGACTCAAAACTACAACCGGATTTGTAACTAGCATATCGAAATTATCAGAAATGCGCGGTTTCATCTCAATGGAACGCCAAGTAAAGATTTTCGATTTTTTTTAGGTACACCCGCCAGCCCGAGAGATCTGAAATTTTTTATTTTCGCCAAACGAGACTGAGATCCAAAACTGCAAATGGATTTGTAATCAGCACCTTGAAATTATCCGAAATGCTAGGTGTCATCTCAATAGAAGGCCAAATAAAGATTTTCGACTTTTTTAGGTACACCCGCCAGCCCCAGAGATATGAAATTTTTTATTTTCGCCAAACGAGACTGAGACTCAAAACTGCAACGGGATTTGTAATCAGCACCTTGAAATGATCTGAAATGCTAGGTGTCATCTCAATCGAAAGCCAAATAAAGATTTTCGATTTTTTTAGGTACACCCGCCAGCCCGTGAAATCTTGTGTTTTGTATTTTCGTGAAACGACACTTAGACTCAAAACTACAACTGGATTTGTAATCAGTACCTTGAAATTATCAGAAATACGCGGTTTCACCTCAACAGAAGGCCAAATAAATATTTTCGATTTTTTTAGGTACACCCGCCAGCCCCAGAGATCTGAAATTTTTATTTTCGCCAAACCAGACTGAGACTCAAAACTGTAACGGGATTTGTAATCAGCACCTTGAAATTATCCGAAATGCTAGGTGTCATCTCAATCGAAAGCCAAATAAAGATTTTCGATTTTTTTAGGTACACCCGCCAGCCCGTGAGATTTCATCTTTTGAATTTTCGTCAAACGAGACTTAGACTCAAAACTAGAACCGGATTTGTAATCAGCACCTTGAAACTATCAGAAATACGCGGTTTCACCTCAACAGAAAGCCAAATAAAGATTTTCGATTTTTTTAGGTACACCCGCCAGCCCGTGAGATCTGCAATTTTGTATTTTCGCCAAACGAGACTGAGACTCAAAACTGCAACTGGATTTGTAATCAGCACCTTGAAATTATCCGAAATGCCAGGTGTCATCTCAATAGAAGGCCAAATGAAGATTTTCGATTTTTTTTGGTACACCCGCCAGCCCGTGAGATCTCGTTTTTGTATTTTCCTCAAACGACACTTAGACTCAAAACTACAACCGGATTTGTAACCAGCACATTGAAATTATCAGAAATGCGTGGTTTCATCTCAGCAGAAAGCCAAATAAAGGTTTTCGATTTTTTTTAGGTACACCCGCGAGCCCGTGAGATCTGAAATTGTGTATTTTCGTCAAACGAGACTTAGACTCAAAACTACAACCGGATTTGTAATCATCACCTTAAAATTATCAGAAATGCGCGGTTTCATCTCAACAGAGAGCCAAATAAAGATTTTCGATTTTTTTAGCTACACCCCCCAGCCCGTGTGAGATCTGAAATTTTGTATTTTCGTCAAACGAGACTTAGACCAAAAACTACGCCCGGATTTGTAACCAGCACCTTGAAATTATCAGAAATGCGCAGTTTCATCTCAACAGAAAGCCAAATAAGGATTTTCGATTTTTTACGTACACCCGCCAGCCCGTCAGATCTAAAATTTTGTATTTTCGTCAAACGAGACTTAGACCAAAAACTACGCCCGGATTTGTAACCAACACCTTGAAATTATCCGAAATGCTAGGTGTCATCTCAATCGAAAGCCAAATAAAGGTTTTCGATTTTTTCAGGTACACCCGCCAGCGCCAGAGATTTGAAATGTTTTATTTTCACCAAACGAGTCTGAGACTCAAAACTGCTACTGGATTTGTAATCAGCACCTTGGAATTATCCGAAATGCTAGGTGTCATCTCAATCGAAAGCCAAATAAAGATTTTCAATTTTTTTAGGTACACCCGCCAGCCCCAAAGATCTGAAATTTTTTATTTTCGCCAAGCGAGACTGAGACTCAAAACTGCAACTGGATTTGTAATCAGCACCTTGAATTTATCAGAAATGCGCGGTTTCATCTCAATCGAAGGCCAAATAAAGATTTTCGATTTTTTTTGGTACACCCGCCAGCCCGTGAGATCTCGTTTTTGTATTTTCCTCAAACGACACTTAGACTCAAAACTACAACCGGATTTGTAACCAGCACATTGAAATTATCAGAAATGCGTGGTTTCATCTCAGCAGAAAGCCAAATAAAGGTTTTCGATTTTTTTTAGGTACACCCGCGAGCCCGTGAGATCTGAAATTGTGTATTTTCGTCAAACGAGACTTAGACTCAAAACTACAACCGGATTTGTAATCATCACCTTAAAATTATCAGAAATGCGCGGTTTCATCTCAACAGAGAGCCAAATAAAGATTTTCGATTTTTTTAGCTACACCCCCCAGCCCGTCCCACATAGCACTGGATGATATGAGAATATTCTGTTCACTTTCACTACAGATATTATGAATATTCTGAGAAAAGTCCATGGATAATTAGAATATTTACAGAATATTCTGTAAACGTTCGAAATGGGAAAAACACGCTATATTCTCAGAATATTCCGCCGAATATTTCGCACGGATATTACGAGAACAATCATGGTAGAATGTTTTTGAATATCCTAGGAACATTGTGTCTAAATTACCTCATATACGAAACATTTTTAGAGAATTATGGATACTGTTCCAAAAATAATGGCACCTACTAGTGGCAGATGGTCACAAAAGTTAAAGTGGTAAAATAAACTGTAAAAATGTAAACTTGTATTTAACCTCAAAATTCTACTCACATTATATAATGAACTGTAATGAACCATACACCATAGTAGGTGACCATAATTTGGAACACTGTCACACACTTTACAACAACCAGCGACTTTATTGTACAAAATTGAGTATAAATGCAGGCCTCAGGAATAAAAACTCGTGAATTCGTGAATTGCTAAAAGCTAAAATGCCCACATCACATGTTGAAGCACAGAATGACAGAACACTTGAAGCGAAGAATAGAGTGACAACATTGACAGCTGACGACACCATAGTCACCATACATCAGCATAAGAATCATAATTATGCTGTCACTTTATCGTCGGTGGATGTCGTATCTGTATTGCTAGCAATGGCTAATGACTAATAAACTTTTGAAAATTGCACATAATACTTATTAGGTATATTTAGGATGAACGCAAAACGAATGGTTTTTTTTAATTCACTGAGAAACGTGCAAATATAAATTAATAATACCTCATATTGAATATTTGCCTACATACAGATATGTCTATTACAAATATTACTAAATGTTCGTCAGAAAATAGGTACATCTCGTTTTTAAATAATATTCTATGAAGAATATTACTGGTATATTCTGGAATAATTCAGACATTAAACGAATAATCACTGATTATCCTAAGGGCATAAAATAATGATATTCTATAAAGAATATTACTTTAATAATCCAGAATAATCAAGAGAAACAACGAATATTCTATGATTCTACTGAATATTCATGGAACATATAGGAGATTTAAAGAATACTCATAGAATATCCAGTGCTATGTGGGGTGAGATCTGAAATTTTGTATTTTCGTCAAACGAGACTTAGACCAAAAACTACGCCCGGATTTGTAACCAGCACCTTGAAATTATCAGAAATGCGCAGTTTCATCTCAACAGAAAGCCAAATAAGGATTTTCGATTTTTTACGTACACCCGCCAGCCCGTCAGATCTAAAATTTTGTATTTTCGTCAAACGAGACTTAGACCAAAAACTACGCCCGGATTTGTAACCAACACCTTGAAATTATCCGAAATGCTAGGTGTCATCTCAATCGAAAGCCAAATAAAGGTTTTCGATTTTTTCAGGTACACCCGCCAGCGCCAGAGATTTGAAATGTTTTATTTTCACCAAACGAGTCTGAGACTCAAAACTGCTACTGGATTTGTAATCAGCACCTTGGAATTATCCGAAATGCTAGGTGTCATCTCAATCGAAAGCCAAATAAAGATTTTCAATTTTTTTAGGTACACCCGCCAGCCCCAAAGATCTGAAATTTTTTATTTTCGCCAAGCGAGACTGAGACTCAAAACTGCAACTGGATTTGTAATCAGCACCTTGAATTTATCAGAAATGCGCGGTTTCATCTCAATCGAAGGCCAAATAAAGATTTTCGATTTTTTTAGGTACACCCGCCAGCACCAGAGATCTGAAATTTTTTATTTTCGCCAAACGAGTCTGAGACTCAAAACTGCTACTGGATTTGTAATCAGCACCTTGGAATTATCCGAAATGCTAGGTGTCATCTCAATCGAAAGCCAAATAAAGATTTTCAATTTTTTTAGGTACACCCGCCAGCCCCAAAGATCTGAAATTTTTTATTTTCGCCAAGCGAGACTGAGACTCAAAACTGCAACTGGATTTGTAATCAGCACCTTGAAATTATCAGAAATGCGCGGTTTCATCTCAACAGAAAGCCAAATAAAGATTTCCAATTTTTATAGGTACACCCGCCAGCCCGAGAGATCTGAAATTTTTTATTTTCGCCAAACGAGACTGAGACTCAAAACCGCAACCGGATTTGTAATCAGCACCTTGAAACTATCCGAGCTGCTAGGTGTCATCTCAATAGAAGGCCAAATAAAGATTTTCGATTTTTTTAGGTACACCCACCAGCGCGAGAGATCTGAAATTTTTTATTTTCGCCAAACGAGACTGAGAGTCAAAACTACAACCGGATTTGTAATCAGCACATTGAAATTATCAGAAATGAGATAAGCAAAACATCATACATATGTCACATCTTGCGCAACGATAAATATATACTGCTACAAAACATTATGCAAGGCAGAGTGGAGGGGAAGAAAGGTATTGGCAGAAAGAAAAAATCCTGGCTTCGAAACATAGGAGAATAGACCAATCTCAATGTCGAAGAACTGTTTCATGTTGCAAGAGACAGAGACGCATTTAGAAACGTGGTCGGCATTACAAGAAGAAGATGATAAAATAATTTTAAAATGTAGACGTTAGCTTTATCTATAACTTTTTTTCGGAAGTTTTTGTTGTATCTGCCATAATAATGGAAGTCTTCGGAGTATGAATAACTGATCACCCTGTATATTGGTTACCCTTTTGGTTAATCCGGCCCTGTCGTTTGGAGTGTGGCCCTTGTGGCCTGCGTCGCTGCTACCGGTCTTGGCAAGGGAATGTCACATCGTCGGGTGTAATGAGCACCTCGAAATTATCCAAAATGCGAGGTTTCATCTCAATAGAAAGCCAAATAAAGATTTTCGGTTTTTTTAGGTACAGCCGCCAGCCCCGAAGATCTGAAATTTTTTATTTTCGCCAAACGAGACTGAGACTCAAAACTGCAACTGCATTTGTAATCAGCACCTTGAAATTATCCGAAATGCTAGGTGTCATCTCAATAGAAGGCCAAATAAAGATTTTCGATTTTGTTAGGTACACCCGACAGCCCGTGAGATCTGAAATTGTGTGTTTTTGTCAAACGAGACTTAGACTCAAAACTACAACCGGATTTGTAACCAGCACCTTGAAATTATCCGAAATGCTAGGTGTCATCTCAATCGAAAGCCAAATAAAGATTTTCGATTTTTTTAGGTACACCTGCCAGCCCCAGAGATCTGAATTTTTTTATTTTCGTCAAACGAGACTGAAACTCAAAACTACAACCGGATTTGTAATCAGCACCTTGAAATTATCAGAAATGCGCGGTTTCATCTCAACAGAAAGCCAAATAAAGATTTTCGATTTTTTTAGGTACACCTGCCAGCCCGAGAGATCTGAAATTTTTTATTTTCGCCAAACGAGACTGAGACTCAAAACTGCAACTGGATTTGTAATCAGCACCTTAAAATTATCCAAAATGCTAGGTGTCATCTCAATCGAAAGCCAAATAAAGGTTTTCGATTTTTTTATGTACACCCGCCAGCGCGAGAGATCTGAAATTTTGTATTTTCGCCAAACGAGACTGAGATTCAAAACTGCAACTGGATTTGTAATCAGCACCTCGAAACTCTCCGAACTGCTAGGTATCATCTCAATAGAAGGCCAAATAAAGATTTTCGATTTTTTTTGGTACACCCACCAGCGCGAGAGATCTGAAATTTTTTGTTTTCGCCAAACGAGACTGAGACTCAAAACTACAACCGGATTTGTAATCAGCACCTTGAAATTATCAGAAATGAGATAAGCAAAACATCATACATAGGTCACATCTTACGCAACGATAAACATATACTGCTACAAAATATTATGCAAGGCAGAGTGGAGGGGAAGAAAGGTATTGGCAGAAAGAAAAAATCCTGGCTTCGAAACATAGGAGAATAGACCAATCTCAATGTCGAAGAACTGTTTCATGTTGCAAGAGACAGAGACGCATTTAGAAACGTGGTCGGCATTACAAGAAGAAGATGATAAAATAATTTTAAAATGTAGACGTTAGCTTTATCTATAACTTTTTTTCGGAAGTTTTTGTTGTATCTGCCATAATAATGGAAGTCTTCGGAGTATGAATAACTGATCACCCTGTATATTGGTTACCCTTTTGGTTAATCCGGCCCTGCCGTTTGGAGTGTGGCCCTTGTGGCTTGCGTCTCTGCTACCGGTCTTGGCAAGGGAACGTCATATCGTGGGGTGTAATGAGCACCTTGAAATTATCCGAAATGCGCGGTTTCATCTCAATAGAAGGCCAAATAAAGATTTTCGATTTTTTTAGGTACACCCGCCAGTCCCAGAGATCTGAAATTTTGTATTTTCGTCAAACGAGACTTAGACTCAAAACTACAACCGGATTTGTAATCAGCACCTTGAAATTATCCGAAATGCTAGGTGTCATCTCAATCGAAAGTCAAATAAAGATTTTCGATTTTTTTTAGGTAGGTATACCCGCCAGCCCGTGAGATCTGAAATTTTGTATTTTCGTCAAACGAGACTTAGACTCAAAACTACAACTGGATTTGTAACCAGCACCTTGAAATTATCCGAAATGCTAGGTGTCACCTCAATCGAAAGCCAAATAAAGATTTTCGATTTTTTTAGGTACACCCAAGGGCGTACCCAGGTAGGGGCAGGGGGGGGCAGCTGCCCCCCCCCTAGAAGATTAAATAAATGTAATTTTTTTTGGCAAATAAAAATTAAAAACGTGTTACCTACTCTGCGCAAAATGAAGTGTTGGAAACAAAATATCTTTTCAGCCAGATTTGTTCTTTATTTTCTATAGTTAAATATTCTACAACATTCGATATAGAGTCTGTATAGTGAGTCGTGTCGGTCGTGTCACAACGTATTTATTAGAATATTTTATATGGCGACCTTCAGCCGCCGTCAAACGAAACGCAAAATGTTTTGATCAAGTTTTGATACACTTTATTTATTTCTTTATTTCGTTTTTATTATTTGTTAGTTATCACTAACAAATGAAAGTGTCAGTAATGATTTATAGTCGATAATTTAATTTCTAGAATCTGATTTTGATTACGAGACAGAATAAATAAAAATTAAGTACGGTTTTGATGCAAGTTTGGTTTTATTATATAATTTTTGTTTTCAATGCTATGCTAAAATAAAATAATATTCAATATGTTGCATATTATTTTAAGTAGTATATATCTGTACAGATTTAGTTTAAGATTCTTAGTGTTCATAAAATAAAATAGTGAAAGTATCAAACTCAAATTTCATAGCATATTCTATTCAGTGCTTACAACTAAATTATTTTTAAATTTGCCGCGGTTATTTCTGTGCCGCGACTCACTAGACAGACTCTAGTATACTGTTAGCGATGCAATATAATTTAAATCTCCCACAAAACCGTGGTATCTCGTAGTTTCCGCTTCCGACGAGACAATCAGAGCCATATAGGATTAAAGCTGAATATAATTGGAAGAAAATAACATCTAACGCCATCTAGTTTCGGACGGCAGTACTTTTTCCAGTAAAAAGAAATAGGCTCAATGTATACTGTATACGGTCAATAGAGACATCTAGTATTGAATAGCAATACCACGAAGAATATTCTAGCATGGACTATTCCGGAAAGAAAAGACAGTGATAGCATGTATTATAAGACAAGGATGGAAATAGAGTCGAGCTCGAGTATTTTCTACATATTTCGGGAGCGAGAATATTTTCAATATATAAGCGGAACGTAAGGCAGAGCACGTGAATTTAGTTCGAATACAATTCAGTTCGGAGTGGAATACGAGCGAATATTTCATACGCCATAGATAGTGTCTTATAGTTTCGTTGCGGAGACACGAGATTTACGTTTACTGCGCAACAACTGAAAATATTACTCCGTCAAATGGATATCAGGAAATTCTTTGAAAGAGGTGAGTCAAAACAAAACACTTAAGTACATACTTAATATGATTATTTGATTTGTTTAAGGGGGGCTATGACTCTCTTGTAAGTGTATATCTTAGGCATTACTTACAATACTTAAATTTATTAATTACAACACGTGGTTTTGTTATAATAGCTAAAATAACATTTGTGAATATTTTGTGATAAAAAAGTTAAAAAAAAAACATAAAAGAAAGATCCTTGCAATATTTTGGATTTATTAATAAGATCATACCGACAACAAAATCCCTTTTCTCTAACGTCACAACAAGTGTATTATTTCAAATTACTTACCTAGTTTTGATTATTTGGCGTTCAAACCATATGCAAGAGAATGTGAAACTTGATCTTTGATTTTCGTCCTATGCAACCCGCCTAAACACTGTAAGGGTAATTCTGTGTATCCATTTTTTAGGGAGGCCACGCGAAAAAAGAAAAAAAGGTCGGGAAAGTAGCAGTGGAAGCGATGAAAATGACAACCATGATAAAACCACTCATGTAATGCCAATATCATTGCATGCTAACATTGGACAAGCGTCAAATTCTTCAGTAGAACCTCTTAATATATCTGTTGCCGACTATTCTTCTCCATCGACATCCCAACAAACTTATGACGTCAACGTCGATCCTGAAATTATAGTGGACGATGGCTGTCATGAAAATGATCTGGGTCGTTATGTTGGATTGGCTACCCAGCTATCGACGGAAAAGAAGAGGGAGTTGTTACAAAATCCTTGGATCCCGCCCAGAAATTACGATTTTGAAAGTGATGCAAGCCATTTAAAAAGAAAATTTAATCATGCTTGGTTGGATCAATATTCACCATGGCTAGTATATTCCAAGCGACTAAAAGGTGCTCTTTGTAAGTATTGTGTTTTGTTTCCTCCGCCCATTAGCACTGTGAGAGGAATTTTGGGATCGTTTATGGTCAGGCCATATTTAAAGTTCAAAAATATGCATGAAGACTGCCGAAAGCATGCAACGACCAACCTTCACCAAACGGCGACAAATGCTGCAAAAAATTTTCTTGAAAATGTTCCTGTAGACATCCAACTGCAAAGTGGACACCAAAAAGCAATCGATGAAAACAGACAAATATTGTCATCAATTATTTCTTGTATAGTATTTTGCGGTACACATGATATGCCTCTTAGGGGCAAACAAGCAGATGAGGGTGTTTTATTAGATTTATTGAAGTTGAGAATCGATTCAGGGGACAACAAATTAAAGAGTCACTTTGAAAAGTGCCGTCGAAATGCAATTTATACTTCGCCAAGAATACAAAACGAACTAATAAATTTATGTGGCGAAGTTATTCAGGAGAATGTAATTAGTGAGGTTCGGAAGACCATGGCTTACTCAATCTTAGCTGATGAAACAGCAGACGTATCTGGGAAAGAACAGCTGTCAATAGGCGTGCGGTTCTACGACGAAAGCAAAAGTAAAATCAGAGAAGAATTTGTAGGGTTCGTTGAACTAAAAGCACAAAATGCTTCCGCAATCGCCGAAGCAATTGACAATTTCTTAATTAGTTCTAACCTCTCCAAAGAAGATTGCGTAGGGTTTGGATTCGATGGCTGTTCTACAATGGCAGGAAAAGAGGGTGGCGTACAAGCCATTTTGAGAAAAAAATATCCTCGTGCTTTATATTTTCATTGCTCAAGTCACAAACTCAACCTTGTTGTGAATGATGCGAACGCAGTGCCAGAAATTAGAAATACTGTCGCCACTGTAAAGGATGTTATAACGTTTTTCAGAGAATCGACTACACGTCGAAACTACGCTCCAAACCTATCACGATTATGTGAGACGAGATGGTCCGAAAAATATAAATCAATCAGAAAGTTTTCTCAACATTTTTCAGAGCTCGTGAAATCTCTAGAAACGTTATCTGTAGAGGGAAATTATGCCACCAGAAAATCTGCATATCAGTTGCATTCAGCCGTTACAAAACCAGTGTTTATTGTTTCTCTACAAACAATAGCCAAATATTCAGCAGTTATAGAACCAGTAGTTAACGCACTGCAAGCTAAATCGATCGACATGATCTCGGTAGGAAAACACATTAAAAATATCAAGGACATTCTCAGAAATGACCGCGAGTTTCCTGATAGAATAAGTAATGAAATACTTCAAAAAGCACGAGCTGTTGCGATGGATTTGAACATAGAAATTTCGGTTCCACGTCTTGCTCATAAGCAAACACATAGAAGTAATCCGCCATCAGACAATGATAACGAATATTGGCGGCGTTCCCTGATAATACCATACATTGATTCACTCATTTCATCATTGAATATTCGATTCTCCCAAGAAAATACTCCGGCGTTTGCTTTAAGCAGGCTACATCCCTTGTATATGACAAAAACCAGCATTGCAGACCTACACAAAAACGCAGAATCATTCCAAGAATTTTATAACCTGGATATCACCGGGGAACTGAACCTTTGGCATAATTTATGGGTGACGAAGGCTTTATCAGATGATCAATTAAAGGACATAGAAGTAGTTGATCTGTTCAAAGAAGCGAACATTTTTTACCCTGCTGTCAGAAAGGCATTAATTATTTTAAGCACTATCCCATGCACCACGGCGACCGTAGAACGGTCCTTCAGTACGCTGCGAAGAGTTAAAACGTGGCTAAGAAGCACCATGGGTGAAGAAAGGCTTACGGGTTTATGTCTGATGAGCGTACATCGCAATTATTTAAAAGACAACAGTGAGTTTATTGAAAAGATTGTCATAGACAAATTTTCGGCAAATCCGAGAAGATTACTGTTAAATTAAAATAAACATATATAATATTATATATTATACATAATGTATAGTATAATTATTATGTACTTATAATATTTGTTTTGTGTCATCATAAAAGTTAATGAATAAAAGTCAATTTTCGAAACAGGTATAAGCACTAAGCAGCCCCCTGCCCCCCCCTAACTGAAATCCTGGGTACGCCCTTGGGTACACCCGTCAGGCCGCGAGATCTGAAATTTTGTATTTTCGTCAAACGGTACTTAGACTCAAAACTGCAACCGGATTTGTAATCAGAACCTTGAAATTATCCGAAATGCGGGGTGTCATGTCAATCGAAAGCCAAATAAAGATTTTCGATTTTTTTAGGTACACCCGCCAGTCCCAGAGGTTTGAAATTTTTTATTTTCGCCAAACGAGACTGAGACTCAAAACTGCAACGGGATTTGTAATCAGCACCTTGAAATTATCCGAAATGCGAGGTGTCATCTCAATCAAAAGTCAAATAAAGATTTTCGATTTTTTTTAGGTAGGTATACCCGCCAGCCCGTGAGATCTGAAATTTTGTATTTTCGTCAAACGAGACTTAGACTCAAAACTACAACTGGATTTGTAACCAGCACCTTGAAATTATCCGAAGTGCTAGGTGTCACCTCAATCGAAAGCCAAATAAAGATTTACGATTTTTTTAGGTACACCCGTCAGGCCGCGAGATCTGAAATTTTGTATTTTCGTCAAACGGTACTTAGACTCAAAACTGCAACCGGATTTGTAATCAAAACCTTGAAATTATCCGAAATGCGAGGTGTCATGTCAATCGAAAGCCAAATAAAGATTTTCGATTTTTTTAGGTACACCCGCCAGTCCCAGAGATCTGAAATTTTTTATTTTCGCCAAATGAGACTGAGACTCAAAACTGCAACGGGATTTGTAATCAGCACCTTGAAATTATCCGAAATGCGAGGTGTCATCTCAATCGAAAGCCAAATAAAGATTTTCGACTTTTTTAGGTACACCCGCCAGTCCCAGAGGTCTGAAATTTTTTATTTTCGCCAAACGAGACTGAGATTCAAAACTGCAACTGGATTTGTAATCTCTGTTATCTCAATCGAAAGCCAAATGAAGATTTTCGATTTTTTTAGATACACCCGCCGCCGGCCCCAAAGATCTGAAATTTTCTATTTTCGTCAAACGAGACTTAGACTCAAAGCTATAATCGGATTTATATTGTGTAAGGCTTTCGCGCCCATCGTCCAATGAATTTGTGGTTCTTGGGTTTTTAGGCCGGCGTCGTTTAGCGTCAAAGCTTGACGTTTCGCCACCACGAGTGGATGGCATCTTCAGAAGCTATTTCACTTCGGCGACTTCCAAAATCCAGTATCTTGGAAGTCCAGTATTGGAAAATTATGAAGAAAGCCAAAAAAAGGGCTTAGTTGGAAAGTAATCATAACAAAACAGTATTAAAAAAAAATTAAACAAAAGAAAAATCAGAAAGTACACAGGTATACACATATAGATATGGGATAACTAAAACACTAATATTAAATAATAACATAAATTATTTCCATTTCCTATAACCTAGGTACTCAGAATTACGAAGGCTGGCCAGTTGGTATTGGACCAGTGCCATAACTTAATAAAAAAAAGACTTTGGTATGCCGTGACTTTATCAATAGCCCTGTATATGATAAAATAATTTTAAAATGTAGACCTTAGCTTTATCTATAACTTTTTTTCGAAAGTTTTTGTTGTATCTGCCATAATAACGGAAGTATCAAACTTCGGAGTGTGAACTGATCACCCTGTATATGGGTTATCCTTTTGGCTAATCCGGCCCTGTCGTGTGGAGTGTGGCCCTTGTGGCCTGCGACTCTGCTACCGGTCTGGGCAAGGGAACGTCACATCGTCGAGTGTCGTGCGTCGCCGCGTGGAAGACTCAACGTGCGGTTTTGCTGGAAGCTGGAAGCTGCGGCGTTTGGCGTGTTTTGGTCCAGCTCAGCGCTCAGCTGTTCTTGGGAAGTATCGGTCCCGCGGGCGTGCACCTGCAGGATTAACAGCAGCAAGAACAGCCGGGAGAGGTCCAGCAGTCGCGCGCACCCAGCCTCCCAATCGATCGGCGCACGTTCCTGCAGACCAGATGAGAAGCTGAGCGATTTGAAGCGATACTACCGGCCAAGTATCGTAAATACCGTGCCGCCAAAATGGCAGTCCGCACCACGTCGCGAGTGCCACCACGGAGGAGCGACAGCAGCTAGTACAGGACGGCAGCATCGCAGTAGATCGCTTCCGCGTGTCGTGTCCTTCTCTGTGACGCGATACCGTCGACATTCACATCATCTCATCCGCACTGTCCTTAGCACCTCCTGGACTATGACGGCTAAGTCCGGGGGGCACTTCGCCGACACTTGAGAACAATCTCTCTGAATTAGGATGCCCTGGAACGAGCGAATGTCCTCCGTATTGCTGCTTTTCGCATCTCTTCTTGCCATCATGATTCCAGGTACTCAACTACAGAACTTCCCCAACTACAAACTGCACATACTCACAAACAATTATTTTGAATCAACACTGAACATAGGTCTAGGTCAGCATGTAATACCGAATAATCCCTTCGAGCTGGATTGTTTATTGAAAGGTCCTTGGTCTAAGGACCTGTCTGCAGAAGTTCTCCATCAACAACCTGAATACAGAATATATATCTAGGTCAGCATACCTCTTGACATCAAATAATACCAAGTAATTCCTTGTCAGTATACGAACTTGACTGTTTACAGAAGCTCCGTCACTCTAAGAAGCCTTCCTGACATCGCAATTTTGGTTACCTGCATACACAACCTACCCATTAACAAACAACAATCATATCTACAAATGCCTCAAACAATCATTCTGAATCAACACTGATCACAGGTCTAAGTCAGCATGTAACACCAAACAATTCCCCCAAATTGGACTGTTTACTGAATAGTCCCTAGTCTAAGGATCTATCTTCATATATTTTCCATCAACAAAAAACAGTTATATCTACAAACGCTGGTAACATGAATATAGAACATATATCTAGGTCAGCATAATTCTAGTCATCAAATAATACCAAGTAATCCCTTGCCAATATTAATAATAATTAGCCTGCTTTATTCACATGAAGGTATCACAAAAAAGTGTAAACATATTTTTGTAATATACTCGTAATGGTCAAGTCTAGCTCAAGCTACTCTACCTCTCGATTGTTTACAAAAGGGACAACACTTTAAGGATTGCTCCTGATATCGTAATTTTGACTACCTGCATACAGAACTTACTCATTAACAAACAACAATTACATCTACAAATGTTTCAAGCAACCATTCTGAATCAACACTGAACATAGGTCTAAGTCAGCATGTAACACCAAATAATCCCCCCAAATTGGATTGTTTACTGAATAGTCCCTAGTCTAAGGATCTATCTTCAAAAACTTTCCATCAACAAAAAACAGTTGTATCTACAAATGCTTGTAACATGAATATAGAGCATATATCTAGGTCAGCATAATTATCCTAGTCACCAAATAATACCAAGTAATCCCTTGCTAATATTACTAATAATTGGCCTGCTTCATTCACATAAAAGTATCACTCAAAGTGTAAACATATTTTTGTAAACTACTCGTAATGGCCAAGTCTAGCTCAAGCTACTCTACCTCTCGATTGTTTACAGAAGGGACAACACTTTAAGGACTGCTCTTGATATCGTAATTTTGATAACCTGCGTACAGAACTTACCTATTAACAAACAACAATCACATCTACAAATGTTTCAACTAATCATTCTGAATCAACACTGAACATAGGTCTAAATCAGCATGTAACACCAAACAATTCCCCCAAATTGGACTGTTTACTGAATAGTCCCTAGTCTAAGGATCTATCTTCATATATTTTCCATCAACAAAAAACAGTTATATCTACAAACGCTTGTAACATGAATATAGAACATATATCTAGGTCAGCATAATTCTAGTCATCAAATAATACCAAGTAATCCCTTGCCAATATTAATAATAATTAGCCTGCTTTATTCACATGAAGGTATCACAAAAAAGTGTAAACATATTTTTGTAATATACTCGTAATGGTCAAGTCTAGCTCAAGCTACTCTACCTCTCGATTGTTTACAAAAGGGACAACACTTTAAGGATTGCTCCTGATATCGTAATTTTGACTACCTGCATACAGAACTTACTCATTAACAAACAACAATTACATCTACAAATGTTTCAAGCAACCATTCTGAATCAACACTGAACATAGGTCTAAGTCAGCATGTAACACCAAATAATCCCCCCAAATTGGATTGTTTACTGAATAGTCCCTAGTCTAAGGATCTATCTTCAAAAACTTTCCATCAACAAAAAACAGTTGTATCTACAAATGCTTGTAACATGAATATAGAGCATATATCTAGGTCAGCATAATTATCCTAGTCACCAAATAATACCAAGTAATCCCTTGCCAATATTACTAATAATTGGCCTGCTTCATTCACATAAAAGTATCACTCAAAGTGTAAACATATTTTTGTAAACTACTCGTAATGGCCAAGTCTAGCTCAAGCTACTCTACCTCTCGATTGTTTACAGAAGGGACAACACTTTAAGGACTGCTCTTGATATCGTAATTTTGATAACCTGCGTACAGAACTTACCTATTAACAAACAACAATCACATCTACAAATGTTTCAACTAATCATTCTGAATCAACACTGAACATAGGTCTAAATCAGCATGTAACACCAAATAATCCCCCCAAATTGGATTGTTTACTGAATAGTCCCTAGTCTAAGGATCTATCTTCAAAAACTTTCCATCAACAAAAAACAGTTATATCTACAAATGCTTGTAACATGAATATAGAGCATATATCTAGATCAGCATAAGTATTCTAGTCACCAAATAATACCAAGCCAATATTACTAATAATTGGCCTGCTTCATTCACATAAAAGTATCACTCAAAGTGTAAACATATTTTTGTAAACTACTCGTAATGGCCAAGTCTAGCTCAAGCTACTCTACCTCTCGATTGTTTACAGAAGGGACAACACTTTAAGGACTGCTCCTGATATCGTAATTTTGACTAGCTGCAAACAGAACTTACCTATTAACAAACAACAATCACATCTACAAATGTTTCAAACAGTCATTCTGAATCAACACTAAACAAGGGCGTACCCAGGATTTCAGTTAGGGGGGGGCAGGGGGCTGCTTAGTGCTTATACCTGTTTCGAAAATTGACTTTTATTCATTAACTTTTATGATGACACAAAACAAATATTATAAGTACATAATAATTATACTATACATTATGTATAATATATAATATTATATATGTTTATTTTAATTTAACAGTAATCTTCTCGGATTTGCCGAAAATTTGTCTATGACAATCTTTTCAATAAACTCACTGTTGTCTTTTAAATAATTGCGATGTACGCTCATCAGACATAAACCCGTAAGCCTTTCTTCACCCATGGTGCTTCTTAGCCACGTTTTAACTCTTCGCAGCGTACTGAAGGACCGTTCTACGGTCGCCGTGGTGCATGGGATAGTGCTTAAAATAATTAATGCCTTTCTGACAGCAGGGTAAAAAATGTTCGCTTCTTTGAACAGATCAACTACTTCTATGTCCTTTAATTGATCATCTGATAAAGCCTTCGTCACCCATAAATTATGCCAAAGGTTCAGTTCCCCGGTGATATCCAGGTTATAAAATTCTTGGAATGATTCTGCGTTTTTGTGTAGGTCTGCAATGCTGGTTTTTGTCATATACAAGGGATGTAGCCTGCTTAAAGCAAACGCCGGAGTATTTTCTTGGGAGAATCGAATATTCAATGATGAAATGAGTGAATCAATGTATGGTATTATCAGGGAACGCCGCCAATATTCGTTATCATTGTCTGATGGCGGATTACTTCTATGTGTTTGCTTATGAGCAAGACGTGGAACCGAAATTTCTATGTTCAAATCCATTGCAACAGCTCGTGCTTTTTGAAGTATTTCATTACTTATTCTATCAGGAAACTCGCGGTCATTTCTGAGAATGTCCTTGATATTTTTAATGTGTTTTCCTACCGAGATCATGTCGATCGATTTAGCTTGCAGTGCGTTAACTACTGGTTCTATAACTGCTGAATATTTGGCTATTGTTTGTAGAGAAACAATAAACACTGGTTTTGTAACGGCTGAATGCAACTGATATGCAGATTTTCTGGTGGCATAATTTCCCTCTACAGATAACGTTTCTAGAGATTTCACGAGCTCTGAAAAATGTTGAGAAAACTTTCTGATTGATTTATATTTTTCGGACCATCTCGTCTCACATAATCGTGATAGGTTTGGAGCGTAGTTTCGACGTGTAGTCGATTCTCTGAAAAACGTTATAACATCCTTTACAGTGGCGACAGTATTTCTAATTTCTGGCACTGCGTTCCCATCATTCACAACAAGGTTGAGTTTGTGACTTGAGCAATGAAAATATAAAGCACGAGGATATTTTTTTCTCAAAATGGCTTGTACGCCACCCTCTTTTCCTGCCATTGTAGAACAGCCATCGAATCCAAACCCTACGCAATCTTCTTTGGAGAGGTTAGAACTAATTAAGAAATTGTCAATTGCTTCGGCGATTGCGGAAGCATTTTGTGCTTTTAGTTCAACGAACCCTACAAATTCTTCTCTGATTTTACTTTTGCTTTCGTCGTAGAACCGCACGCCTATTGACAGCTGTTCTTTCCCAGATACGTCTGCTGTTTCATCAGCTAAGATTGAGTAAGCCATGGTCTTCCGAACCTCACTAATTACATTCTCCTGAATCTTCGCCACATAAATTTATTAGTTCGTTTTGTATTCTTGGCGAAGTATAAATTGCATTTCGACGGCACTTTTCAAAGTGACTCTTTAATTTGTTGTCCCCTGAATCGATTCTCAACTTCAATAAATCTAATAAAACACCCTCATCTGCTTGTTTGCCCCTAAGAGGCATATCATGTGTACCGCAAAATACTATACAAGAAATAATTGATGACAATATTTGTCTGTTTTCATCGATTGCTTTTTGGTGTCCACTTTGCAGTTGGATGTCTACAGGAACATTTTCAAGAAAATTTTTTGCAGCATTTGTCGCCGTTTGGTGAAGGTTGGTCGTTGCATGCTTTCGGCAGTCTTCATGCATATTTTTGAACTTTAAATATGGCCTGACCATAAACGATCCCAAAATTCCTCTCACAGTGCTAATGGGCGGAGGAAACAAAACACAATACTTACAAAGAGCACCTTTTAGTCGCTTGGAATATACTAGCCATGGTGAATATTGATCCAACCAAGCATGATTAAATTTTCTTTTTAAATGGCTTGCATCACTTTCAAAATCGTAATTTCTGGGCGGGATCCAAGGATTTTGTAACAACTCCCTCTTCTTTTCCGTCGATAGCTGGGTAGCCAATCCAACATAACGACCCAGATCATTTTCATGACAGCCATCGTCCACTATAATTTCAGGATCGACGTTGACGTCATAAGTTTGTTGGGATGTCGATGGAGAAGAATAGTCGGCAACAGATATATTAAGAGGTTCTACTGAAGAATTTGACGCTTGTCCAATGTTAGCATGCAATGATATTGGCATTACATGAGTGGTTTTATCATGGTTGTCATTTTCATCGCTTCCACTGCTACTTTCCCGACCTTTTTTTCTTTTTTCGCGTGGCCTCCCTAAAAAATGGATACACAGAATTACCCTTACAGTGTTTAGGCGGGTTGCATAGGACGAAAATCAAAGATCAAGTTTCACATTCTCTTGCATATGGTTTGAACGCCAAATAATCAAAACTAGGTAAGTAATTTGAAATAATACACTTGTTGTGACGTTAGAGAAAAGGGATTTTGTTGTCGGTATGATCTTATTAATAAATCCAAAATATTGCAAGGATCTTTCTTTTATGTTTTTTTTTAACTTTTTTATCACAAAATATTCACAAATGTTATTTTAGCTATTATAACAAAACCACGTGTTGTAATTAATAAATTTAAATATTGTAAGTAATGCCTAAGATATACACTTACAAGAGAGTCATAGCCCCCCTTAAACAAATCAAATAATCATATTAAGTATGTACTTAAGTGTTTTGTTTTGACTCACCTCTTTCAAAGAATTTCCTGATATCCATTTGACGGAGTAATATTTCCAGTTGTTGCGCAGTAAACGTAAATCTCGTGTCTCCGCAACGAAACTATAAGACACTATCTATGGCGTATGAAATATTCGCTCGTATTCCACTCCGAACTGAATTGTATTCGAACTAAATTCACGTGCTCTGCCTTACGTTCCGCTTATATATTGAAAATATTCTCGCTCCCGAAATATGTAGAAAATACTCGAGCTCGACTCTATTTCCATCCTTGTCTTATAATACATGCTATCACTGTCTTTTCTTTCCGGAATAGTCCATGCTAGAATATTCTTCGTGGTATTGCTATTCAATACTAGATGTCTCTATTGACCGTATACAGTATACATTGAGCCTATTTCTTTTTACTGGAAAAAGTACTGCCGTCCGAAACTAGATGGCGTTAGATGTTATTTTCTTCCAATTATATTCAGCTTTAATCCTATATGGCTCTGATTGTCTCGTCGGAAGCGGAAACTACGAGATACCACGGTTTTGTGGGAGATTTAAATTATATTGCATCGCTAACAGTATACTAGAGTCTGTCTAGTGAGTCGCGGCACAGAAATAACCGCGGCAAATTTAAAAATAATTTAGTTGTAAGCACTGAATAGAATATGCTATGAAATTTGAGTTTGATACTTTCACTATTTTATTTTATGAACACTAAGAATCTTAAACTAAATCTGTACAGATATATACTACTTAAAATAATATGCAACATATTGAATATTATTTTATTTTAGCATAGCATTGAAAACAAAAATTATATAATAAAACCAAACTTGCATCAAAACCGTACTTAATTTTTATTTATTCTGTCTCGTAATCAAAATCAGATTCTAGAAATTAAATTATCGACTATAAATCATTACTGACACTTTCATTTGTTAGTGATAACTAACAAATAATAAAAACGAAATAAAGAAATAAATAAAGTGTATCAAAACTTGATCAAAACATTTTGCGTTTCGTTTGACGGCGGCTGAAGGTCGCCATATAAAATATTCTAATAAATACGTTGTGACACGACCGACACGACTCACTATACAGACTCTATATCGAATGTTGTAGAATATTTAACTATAGAAAATAAAGAACAAATCTGGCTGAAAAGATATTTTGTTTCCAACACTTCATTTTGCGCAGAGTAGGTAACACGTTTTTAATTTTTATTTGCCAAAAAAAATTACATTTATTTAATCTTCTAGGGGGGGGCAGCTGCCCCCCCCTGCCCCTACCTGGGTACGCCCTTGACACTAAACATAGGTCTAAGTCAGCATGTAACACCAAATAATCCCCCCAAACTGGATTGTTTACTGAATGGTCTCTAGTCTAAGGACCTATCTTCAAAAATTTTCCATCAACAAAAAACAGTTATATTTACAAACGCTTGTAACATGAATATAGAACATATATCTAGGTCTGCATAAATTCTAGTCATCAAATAATACCAAGTAATCCCTTGTCAATATTAATAATAATTAGCCTGCTTTATTCACATAAAGGTATCACAAAAAAGTGTAAACATATTTTTGTAAACTACTCGTAATGGCCAAGTCTAGTTCAAGCTACTATACCCCTCGATTGTTTACAGAAGGGACAACACTTTAAGGACTGCTCCTGATATCGTAATTTTGACTACCTGCATACAGAACTTACCTATTAACAAACAACAATCGCATCTACAAATATGTCAAACAATCATTCTGAATCAACACTGAACACAAGTCTAAGTCAGCATGTAACACCCAATAATCCCTCCAAACTAGATTGTTTACTGAATGGTCCCTAGTCTAAGGATCTGTCTTCAAAAATGTTCCATCAACAAAAAACAGTTATATCTACAAACGCTTGTCACATGAATACAGAACATTATCTAGGTCAGCATAATTCTAGTCACTAAATAATACCAAGTAATCCTTTGCCAATATTAATAATAATTAGCCTGCTTTATTCATAAAAGTATCACAAAAATGTGTAAACATATTTTTGTAAACTACTCGTAATGGCCAAGTCTAGCTCAAGCTATTCTACCTCTCGATTGTTTACAGAAGGGACAACATTTTAAGGACTGCTCCTGATACCGTAATTTTGATTACCTGCATACAGAACTTACCTATTAACAAAAAACAATTACATCTACAAATGTTTTAACTGATCATTCTGAATCAACACTGAACTTAGGTCTAAGTCAGCATGTAACACCGCACTGTCCTTAGCACCTTCTGGACTATGACGGCTAAGTCCGGGAGGCATTTCGCCGACACTTGAGAACAATCTCTCTGAATTAGGATGCCCTGGAACGAGCGAATGTCCTCCGTATTGCTGCTTTTCGCATCTCTTCTTGCCATCATGATTCCAGGTACTCTACTACAGAACTTCCCCAACTACAAACTGCACATGCTCACAAACAATTATTTTGAATCAACACTGAACATAGGTCTAGGCCAGCATGTAATACCGAATAATCCCTTCGAGCTGGATTGTTTATTGAAAGGTCCTTGGTCTAAGGACCTGTCTGCAGAAGTTCTCCATCAACAACCTGAATACAGAATATATATCTAGGTCAGCATACCTCTTGACATCAAATAATACCAAGTAATTCCTTGTCAGTATACGAACTTGACTGTTTGCAGAAGCTACGTCACTCTAAGAAGCCTTCCTGACATCGCAATTTTGGTTACCTGCATACACAACCTACCCATTAACAAACAACAATCATATCTACAAATGCTTCAAACAATCATTCTGAATCAACACTGATCACAGGTCTAAGTCAGCATGTATCACCAAACAATTCCCCCAAATTGGACTGTTTACTGAATAGTCCTTAGTCTAAGGATCTATCTTCATATATTTTCCATCAACAAAAAACAGTTATATCTACAAACGCTTGTAACATGAATATAGAACATATATCTAGGTCAGCATAATTCTAGTCATCAAATAATGCCAAGTAATCCCTTGCCAATATTAATAATAATTAGCCTGCTTTATTCACATAAAAGTATCACAAAAAAGTGTAAACATATATTTGTAAACTACTCGTAATGGCCAAGTCTAGTTCAAGCTACTATACCCCTCGATTGTTTACAGAAGGGACAACACTTTAAGGACTGCTCCTGATATCGTAATTTTGACTACCTGCATACAGAACTTACCTATTAACAAACAACAATCGCATCTACAAATATGTCAAACAATCATTCTGAATCAACACTGAACATAAGTCTAAGTCAGCATGTAACACTCAATAATCCCTCCAAACTAGATTGTTTACTGAATGGTCCCTAGTCTAAGGATCTATCTTCAAAAATGCTCCATCAACAAAAAACAGTTATATCTACAAACGCTTGCCACATGAATATAGAACATATATCTAGGTCAGCATAATTCTAGTCACTAAATAATACCAAGTAATCCTTTGCCAATATTAATAATAATTAGCCTGCTTTATTCATAAAGGTATCACAAAAACGTGTAAACATATTTTTGTAAACTACTCGTAATGGCCAAGTCTAGCTCAAGCTATTCTACCTCTCGATTGTTTACAGAAGGGACAACATTTTAAGGACTGCTCCTGATACCGTAATTTTGATTACCTGCATACAGAACTTACCTATTAACAAAAAACAATTACATCTACAAATGTTTTAACTGATCATTCTGAATCAACACTGAACATAGGTCTAAGTCAGCATGTAACACCGCACTGTCCTTAGCACCTTCTGGACTATGACGGCTAAGTCAGGGGGGCACTTCGCCGACACTTGAGAACAATCTCTCTGAATTAGGATGCCCTGGAACGAGCGAATGTCCTCCGTATTGCTGCTTTTCACATCTCTCCTTGCCATCATGATTCCAGGGACTCTACTACAGAACTTCCCCAACTACAAACTGCACATACTCACAAACAATTATTTTGAATCAACACTGAACTTAGGTCTAGGTCAGCATGTCATACCGAATAATTCCTTCCAACTGGATTGTTTATTGAATGGTCCTTGGTCTAAGGATCTGTCTGCAGAAGGTCTACGTCAACAACCTGAATACAAAATATATATCTAGGTCAGCATACCCCTAGACATCAAATAATACCAAGTAATTCCTTGTGAATATACGAACTCGACTGTTTACAGAAGCTACCCCACTCTAAGAAGCCTTCCTGACATCGCAATTTTGGTTACCTGCATACAGAACTTACACATTAACAAACAACAACCACATCTACAAATGCTTCAAACAATCATTCTGAATCAACACTGAACATAGGTCTAAGTCAGCATGTAACACCAAATAATCCCCCCAAACTGGATTGTTTACTGAATGGTCCCTAGTCTAAGGATCTATCTTCAAAAACTTTCCATCAACAAAAAACAGTTATATCTACAAACGCTTGCAACATGAATGTAGAGCATATATCTAGCTCAGCATAATTCTAGTCATCAAATAATACCAAGTAATCCCTTGCCCATATTAATAATAATTAGCCTGCTTTATTCACATAAAAGTATCACAAAAACGTGTAAACATATTTTTGTAAACTACTCGTAATGACTAAGTCTAGCTTAAGCTACTCTATCTCTCGATTGTTTACAGAAAGGACAACATTTTAAGGACTGCTCCTGATACCGTAATTTTGACTAGCTGCAAACAGAACTTACCCATTAACAAACAACAATCACATCTACAAATGCTTCAAACAATTATTCTGAATCAACACTAAACATAGGTCTAAGTCAGAATGTAACATCAAATAATCCCCCCAAACTGGATTGTTTACTGAATAGTCCCTAGTCTAAGGATCTATCTTCAAATATTTTCCATCAACAAAAAACAGTTATATCTAGAAACGCTTGTAACATGAATATAGAACATATATCTAGGTCAGCATAATTCTAGTCACCAAATGATACCAAGTAATCCATTGCCAATATTAATAATAATTAGCCTGCTTTATTCACATAAGAGTATCACAAAAACGTGTAAACATATTTTTGTAAACTACTCGTAATGGCCAAGTCTAGCTCAAGCTACTCTACCTCTTGATTGTTTACAGAAGGGACAACACTTTAAGGACTGCTCCTGATATCGTAATTTTGACTACCTGCATACGGAACTTACCCATTAACAAACAACAATCATATCTACAAATGTTTCAAACAATCATTCTGAATCGACACTGAACACACACAAAAAGTGTAAACATATTTTTGTAAACTACTCGCAATGGCTAAGTCTAGCTCAAGCTACTCTACCTCTCGATTGTTTACAGAAGGGACAACACTTTAAGGACTGCTTCTGATATCGTTTTTTTTACAACCTTTATACAGAACTTGCCTATTAACGAAAGCAAAACGACGTCGTGTGTGATTGGTTTCGGATGAATGAATGAAATTGCTACTCTTTAATTGGGTTAAGTTGCTTTTTCGCATAAACCGAATGTCGGTAGTGTTAAATGAGTGTTCCACAAAAAAGAGTCTGTTTGTTGTCGTATCCGCAGGTTCCTATACCTGATGCTTTTAAACGGGTCACATAAACAGAGCTCGGTTCCTCAGATTAATCGCTGGGGTACCGGCTTTGGTAGATAGATGGCGAACCAATACTTTTTTAAAGTACTGCTTCCCAATATCTATATGTCATATACTTCCTTACGTCTGCCATAATCGTATTTCATGAGAGTTTGTTGGCACCATTCAACACGATGTTGTTTTTAGGCTTGTGAGAGATTATGAGGAACTCAACGACAACAAAGTTTCATGCCTTCAATCCCTAAAGTACTCCAAGTAATTCTGCAGGTGACTTGGCTATCTACCTCAATCATTTGTCGAACAGCGGCAACATTTTCACTAAATTGGCCTTCCTTTTCGATCATCACTTGCTGAGAGAAGCTCTTTCAAGTTTAAGTTCAATGAATTTGTGGTTCTTGGGCTTTTATGGTACTTGCACATAAATCGGCATCGGACGGACGGTACGGATCGTAAAAAGTTACTTTCTATCAAATTTGATGGACCATCGCACATACGTCGGGACGGTAGGCATCTGATTTTCAAAATCCGGCGAAAATATAGCAACTAGAAATAAAGCTGACCGATGCGTGCCGTGCGTGCCGATACCAACGTGTGTGCGATGCTGATCGGCGATTGCCGAGGCACCGTCGGCATTTTCCAAGTTTCTACCTGTACTGCCTGCAGACCCTGTTGCCATTCATAGCACTTGTCGCGAAAATAGCGACATTTTGATTATGTTGAGACGTAGCGGCGATTTAACAAAATAAACCAGTTTGTAGCGACTTTTTGAAAAATTCTGTTATTACCTTTTTTTCGCCCCTAATTACTGCTTGTCTATTCTTCTTTTCGGTTTTGCCCAGACTGTCTTGTATTGATGTCGAGACCACAGCATAGTAAACAATCAGCACAATATCTCAGGTTGGCGGCAATTACACGCGCATCCCCCCTTTTGGATGATTATGTGTAGGGGTGCTAACAATACTCCGATACTTGAAATGTATCAATACTTCTGCACTAATATTGAATATTTTTGTCTTAGATACTTTTTGAGCGATTCCAAGCTGGTATTGCTACTTTTGTAGCGGTATCGGTATCGAAAATAATTACAAACCGAATTACGAACCAAACGCGCCTCCATTGGCCTGTACAGCTTTATACTTGGCTAAAAAATATCGAATTGGTACCGGTATCGATATTTTTATTTTCGAATCTCGACCCAGATTTCATACGCGTGAAATCATCCGAAGGTCAAATTCTGTGCGGGGACCATTATTATATAGGAAATCCTCAGAGATATTCTGCTGAATGTTTATTTACTATGCTGTGTCGAGACTATGTATCGGGTGATCGACTATTTTTGAATGAAAGGTTATATTATATTATACATATACCTAACATCAATTGCACCCCCCCCACCAATAAAGTTGTACACAGTTGTACGTTATTTGTATGGGGCGACAACGTAGCGACATTCAAGGCGGCTCAGTAGCGAATTTCAATCTTATCTGCCTGGCAACACTGCATGCAGATCATTCGCATATTTTGCAACTGATGTCCAATTCTTCCGACGATTCCGATCAGCTATGTGCGATACCCTAAAGAAAAATCCGTACCGTACCGGCCGTTCCATCCGTACCGTCCGTCCAATGCCGATTTATGTACGCGTACCCTTAGGCCGGCGTCGTTCAGCGTTGAGGCTTAGTGTTTCGCCACCACGAGTGGATAGCATCTTCAAAAGCTATTACAACTCAGCCACTTCGGGAACGTCAAGCCTCAACGCTCAACGACGCCAGCCTAAAAGCCCAAGAACCACAAATTCATGGACGATAGCCGCGAAAACCTTGCACAGTAAATTTGAGTTCGTTGTACCAGCCGTACACAGTCCTCAAACATGGAGCTCCATTACTAAATGCAGCGCAAAGTCCTTTAATACATTGTTTTGGAGAGACACCACTTTTGAGATCGTAAAACATCATAGAACGAACATTTTTACGCATTAAATACATCCTGATAGAGAAGAGCTAATTTTGAAGCTTTGCAAAAAATTAACATGAAATTATTCTGCTAAGCTAGACACAAATTGGACTATGTTTCCAGCATCCTGGGTATCCTTCACTTTGTAGTTATGTGAGTTTGCAGCAGACATTTTGGGTGCGACCACAGAGTTAACATCTTTAGAGGAAATGGAAACAACAAAATGCACAGGTCGCTGACCAGCCAACATGTGACGGAAATTTTGACAGCTTGAGGGCATTACCAGGGGCGTACGACTTTATATTAAAATTGGATGTTCAGTAATAGATTACTGTGATGTTAAAAACTGATAAAATAAGCTGTATTAGTATTTAGCTATACTTAGAGAGTTACTCTCATTACAATTTGATTGTAACAGTTGATAATTTATTATTACCATAAAGTGCTTTTCAAAACATATCCAACAGTGTTCTGAAAGGTAGCCTTTTGGAATGGCTGCATCGTGTTTTTACTGCAGCAACAAAATATAATAATTGCATTAGGTAATATCCAGTTCTATAAAATTCGCATAGATAGATTTTCTGTAAATAAATGTGGCATACATTTTTGCATTTCACGTCCTCAAATAGTTTAAAAAATGGAATTTGGAAAATTCATGTTGATTGACATGAATGTAATGCGTGTACTTACCACCTGGTAAAGAAACTGTATAAGGGCGATAGGTAAAAACAATAAATAGTATAGAGTCCCGTGTCGATCGTTGCACAGTACGGACGTGTGTTAACCTATCCTCCCGTGATAATCGGTATTTAGTGGCATACCACTATCTATAATATTTAATTAGATATTTGTTTGTGTTTGTAGCAGATTTACTGTAAGTACAACCCAATTTTTTCATTTGAGTTCGAGACACCGGGCGTTTTTGTGCCACCGGCTCTGGTAACAGATGTCCGGTGGCGATAGCCGCAATAGCGGCATGGATATACAGTCACATTCCAAACAAAATACTCCTAATATGTATTTTGAGGATATTATTTGCATCGAAGACGGCACTGATAAAAATACGTCTACATCACTAGGCGATAATAATTTACCAAATAACCCTACTGATACGAGTACTAACGTCGAAATAAACGTAAATAAAAACAATGTCACGCATACCAGCCCGGAAAATACTTCTACTCGTTTGATTAATACAAATAACCGTTTCAGACGGACAGACACAGGACCATATTTCATATTCGTAGAGCACAGTAGTATGCATATAGGCCGATTACATCCAATGAAGTTAGGAGAAAAATTGCAATCTTTAATTGAATTTGATAAACATATCACCGAAATTAGTAGCGTTGGACGTAATCGCATTAAAATAGAGCTAGATTCAGGTGACATAGCAAATAATTTATTACAAAATCCTTTTTTTCAGACTAACGATTTAATCGCCTATATTCCCAATCATTTAACAGAAAAACGTGGATTAGTCCGAGGAGTGGACACTAATATCAGTGAAGAGAAACTGCAAGACATTATTCAGTCTAGTATCCCTGTTAAAAGGGTTCATCGCATGACCAGGGTAGTTAAAAGTGATAGTGGCACTACCCGTGTCCCCAAGCAGATGATTACAGTAACGTTTGCTGGAAAGACCCTTCCCCAATTCATTTTCATCAACAAAGTCAGGTGCCCTGTGCTGCAGTGTTTCCGGTGCCTTCGGTATGGACACAGTGGAGCACAGTGCAGAAGCAAAAAAAAGTGCAGGAAATGCGGCGCGGAAGATATAAATGACTGTTCCAATTGCAACACATACTGTATATACTGTAAAAATAATAGTCATGACTCAACGTTTAGGGAATGCCCTGCTTATAGGAAACAGCATAAAATCAAAGAGGCCATGGCTAATTTAAACATATCATTTAAAGAGGCAGAAAAGATTGTAGACAATCCTGCTTACTCAAGTATTGTCCACAAAAACAGATTCGCACCACTTATAAATTCAAACACCGAATTTCCCCCACTAAGAACCCAACCATCACAGCCTGGCCCATCCTCAAGCCAAACAGATAAACCTAATGGAGCGTATACCTCTCCTCCCCCCACAATGACTAATCCCCCCAAGAAAAGAAAAGCTGACTCATCCCCCAACTTCCCACCCATAAGGAGAGAATTCAATACCAAATTCTGTGCCGGTCCTGTCTTCCCTCGAGATGAAATGCCAACCTCTGAATTTGATCGTTTTGTTAACGAAGTTACAGTCGCATTGAAAAATTTATGGAAACAATATTCTGAAGGGCTCAATAAAGAGGGGTCTGAGAGCGCAAGTTACATTTTCAGTGACATAGAAGTTGACAGCAAAATTAGAAGTATAGTTGATAACTTGTTTACTTAGTTTATGGATCACAAAGGATTAAAAATCATTCAATGGAATGCTAGATCTTTACTATCAAACAGACATTTATTTAAACAATTAGTTGTAGAAAATAAATTTGACATTGCTCTGATATCTGAAACCTGGTTTAAATCATCTCACTGCGTTAAGTATCAAAATTATAACATCATTAGAAGGGACAGAGCTGACGGATATGGCGGAGTAGCAATAATTCTATCTAGTAGATTTATCTACCAGCCTATCACATTTAGAAACAACTTTAACCCTAAAATCGAAGTCTGTGGTTGCACTGTCTCTATTGGCAATAGAAAAGTGTCTATAATAAGTTTATACCGGCCCTCAAATGTAAAGGCCACTGTCCAAGACTATGTCAATATTTTCAATCATATTGAGTACGACTGTATCATAGGAGGGGATTTTAATGCTCATCATGGCAGTTGGGGACCTCCGGTCAATTCATCCGATGGAAATATTTTGATAGACGCTATAGATTCGTTTCAGGATGTTGTTATCGTTAATGATGGATCTGCCACAAGATTCAGTCCACCGGATCAACAAAAGTCTGCTGTTGATGTCACCATTTTATCTTCTAAACTATGTGCTTCTTTTGATTGGTTCACCCTTGCTGATACCTATGGCTCTGATCACTTCCCTATACAGATTTTGATCAACAGTGTTTTGCCAGGGGATCATTCTGTCACTCCTCTTTCCAAGTGGTCTATGAAAAATGTTAATTGGGATCTATATCGCTCAGAAATTCAAACAACACTGTCTAACCTACCATCGTTCCAAGATGCTAATGAGAAGATCAACTTTTTCACTAATGCCATCACATGTGCAGCCAATCAGTCCTGTAAGGCTTTGAAACCTTTCCCAATCCACGCCAAATCACCGCCATGGTGGGATGAAGAGTGTACGACACTAGCCAATACTAGGAAAGACGCATTTAAAACTTACAGATCTAATCTTTCAATGTCAAATTTCCTAGAATATAAAAAGTTAGATGCCAAATGCAAGCGCATCTTTCTTATGAAAGCAATTAATAGCTGGGGGAAATTTTGCAGTGACTTAAATAGACAGTCGTCGCCATCCAAAATCTGGAAAAGAGTCAACAAAGTACATAACCAAAAAACATATCAAACCATCAATGAAGACGACGTTCAAAGCCTTTTTAAAAAAATTGCGCCTGATTATGTGAATCCGTCCTTTCTTCCCCATTTCGATGATGACCGTCAACACTTTTTGCTAAGTCCCATTAGTAGTGATGAGCTAAAAGCAAACATTAATAGGGGGAAAACGTCCCAACCAGGTATGGATGGCATCAACTACACGATGATGGATAATCTTCCTCCGCTTGCCATTGAATTCCTATGCTCAATATATAATGGCATATTAGTTAATGGAGAAAACTGTGATTCTCTTAAAAACGCTCTGATAGTCCCTATCCCGAAAATAAATAACCCAAATGCACTAAGACCTATTGCACTTATGTCTTGCTTGTTGAAAACCTTCGAACGGATTCTTAAAACTAGACTCGAGTGGTGGTTGGAGAGTAGACGCATGTTCCCTGTGTCTCAATTTGGATTTCGTAGAGGTATGGGAACTCTTGACTGTGTAGCTCATTTAACCACGGACATCCAGATCACCTTTTCTGAAAACAATTATCTCGCATCCCTTTTTGTAGATATTTCTAGTGCGTACGACAATGTCATCCTTAGCCTTCTATATGACAAATTGAAAAAATTGGGTGTACCGTCTAGCTATGCTAGCCTATTGGTCAACTTGTTTATCAACAGAACTGTTTATATTCGATGCAACAACAATATCCTAGGACCAAGAACTGTTCATAAAGGGCTACCTCAAGGCTCTGTATTAAGTCCATTGCTATTTAATATATACACCTACGATTTGCATACCATGGGCATTGAATGCAACATACTACAATATGCTGACGATTTCTGTCTCTATATTACAAACAAATCATATGAACGATGCATACAAGCACTGAGCACTGTCATGTATTATACAAAAAAATATTTTTGGGACCAAGGGCTGGATATATCACCAGAGAAATCTGCAGTAGTTTTTTTCACTCGACATCGGTTGCCCGCAACAAGCAGCCTGCAACTTGCAAATGTGACTGTACCCGTTCGTGGAAACTACACTTACTTGGGCATTACACTCGACTCCAAACTAACCTGGAATGACCATATAAACACATGCCTTGCCAAATGTGAGAAGAGCTTGAATATTCTAAAGGCTGTGAATAGACGGAAATGGGGTGCAGACCCTAAGATTAACCTAACATTTTACAAGGCCTATACTAGGTCTATAATTGACTACGGATGTTTCCTTTACGGATCTGCGACAAAATCTAGATTGGTTAAAATCGATAGGATCCAATATAAAGGGCTGCGATTAGTTCTAGGAGCCCTCAAGTCTACACCTACTTCTACTCTTTTAGCGGAATGTAATGAGCCTCCCTTGCACCTTAGAAGAATATTCCTGGCCGAGAAATTCATCCTAAAGCGGATATCCAACAGCCATCATTCCATTATATCCAAAATATGCACATTAACCAACTACAACCTGACAGCACGATGGTGGCAGAACAAAAACTCGCCCACTTTAGCGGAAGCATATCCAAACGTTTCTTCCTACGGTCCTGAAGGTGGTAGAATTCCTTTTTTTGACTCGGAATATAGCATTTCTTTCTCTAAGCTGGATGTCCACATATCACCTGCATCATCCGCTGCAGAATATCGTTGTTGGCCTATGTTGCTATATCAGTATTTGGATGAACTGAGTAACCCATGCAAAATATTCACGGATGGATCTAAGACAAAAGAAGGCGTAGGAAGTGCAGTATTTGTAGAGAATGAAAAGTATTCTTCAAAGTACCAACTGGACCCTAATTGCTCCATTTACTCCGCAGAAATGGTGGCCATCGACATGGCCCTTGGTTGGGCGATAAATGATAAAACATCCAGGTACAAACAATACGTCATTATGTCGGACTCACTTTCATCACTAATGGCGCTTAACAACTCCCAAGAACATATATACCATGATAAGTTGGTGGTATCAATCCTTGAAAAAGAGCTAAAGCTGAGGAGGCTAGATAAATCTGTCAAATTCATCTGGATAAAAGGACACGCAAATATACATGGCAATGAGACAGTGGACCGGCTAGCTAAGAATGCAACTACAACTGGACATAGAGTGACATATATCTCAATGAAGGACAGCGTCAGTTTAAGCAAGATGAACAAGAGGAAAATATGGGAAAGAGAGTGGACTATATTCTGCGAAAACAGCAGGAACAGTTACTGCAAAATCTATCCAACACTCCCCAATACACCACTTGGGAACAGAAGTCACCCCAATAGAGGAATATACTCCATGTACTTCAGAAGCATGGTTGGACATGCAAATGTCAAATCACACCTACACCGTATTGGGCTAGCTACAAATGAAAATTGCGAATGCAGTGACTCCCATGATGATTTAAACCACTGGATGTTCCAGTGTCTGTACAATGTAGAGGCAATTGACTATTTACGAAACGCTCTCAGAGCTGAGGGAGTTCCTCTCCCCCAAAATGTAGTTACCCTTCTACATCTAAGTGTCGGTAGTATTAAAATTAAATCTATTTTGTGGGAATTTTACAAAAGAGTTAGGCGCAAGGTTTAGTTTCGTCATCTTTGGTGCTAATTGGTATGAATGTTTGGAAAAATTGTAAATGTTTGAGTTTAGCTTTTGACCTCCTCTGTTTTCACCCTTCTGTTATTTTACCTACCATCCGTTACCTGTGTTGTGTGTAATGTAAAGTCGCTATGATGGGTACCTTAGCGTGAAGCGAGTGTCCCTGTCTTATACTAGCTTCATTTCTTCTGATAACTTTCCAGTGGTGACTATAGGGACTTGAATGCAATGTATGTATGTATGTGTATGAATGATCTATTGAGTCCGCATAGTACATTCCGTGGCTAAATGGGCTAGATCCCAAGGCCAAAAAAAAAAAAAAATAAATAGTATAGAATACAGATATGTATGTATTTATTCACATGCGTCACTATATTCGGAGGAAACCTTCACAGATGCACATAATATACTTTAAAAACCATAATTATTCCTGAAACACGAGTGAAGTTACTTTTGTTCCCAGTTATCCCCATATTTTACGCTACTGAAAACCAAAACAAAACCTATACTAACCTATGATAAGTGATGTTCACCGATTCGTCGCTATTGCAGCAAACTATGCACATTTTATTGCGTCCCATCATGCAATTATGAGAATATTGTTCATAAATAATTTAATTCACACTACAAATAGTCACAAAGTCACTCAAATATACACTAAAACAACAAACATCCCAACATACGCAATAACCACAACTACATTGACAGCCACATGACAGCTTTAGGGGACGCTGATTGTAGGTTGCCAGATTTACGACATATTAGAAGTTATTGCGACATTCCGCTATGAAATGTACCATTTTTGAGATTTCGTTAAATCAATACAAATTATCTTCACGTAAATCAGTTACATTGCAAGTACATTTAGTTAAATACCCAGTTAAATGCTTCGAGGAACATGTGTTCGAGCTGCGGAAACTGCCAGATTTTGAAGAAACTGGAAGGTCCTTAAGCGGACGAAGAAAAGTGGCAATAGCGCTATAGATGTTGGCTGGCCAATATTCGAATTAGGCTCTCTCTAGAGATGTTAACTCTGTGGGTGCGACCTACGTAATTTTACAATTAACGATATTTTGACGTGAAGTCATACGAATGAATATTCGTTCATTTCAGAAACACAACAAGGTCCTCACGAAAAACTCCTCCTCAACAACCTTTTGGCCACCTACAACGTGCTGGAGAGGCCAGTCGCCAATGAGTCCGACCCTCTGGAGGTGAAATTCGGCCTAACACTTCAGCAAATCATTGATGTGGTCAGTATTACACTTCTATGAGTGTCACCATATATACATCTTCGAATATAATATACCATAACTTCATACCTGGTATCCACAGGTGATTAGAATTACTGGATATAATTCACTTTAGGGATTTTTTTTCAAGTACAAAGCTGCAGGATTATTCAGTGTCATGTGTCATTGGAATTCTCACAATCTTACAGGAAATCTTATAATTATAATATGTATACAGAGCTGGGCGGTAACTGGTTATTAAGTGACAAAGTTACTAACGACATATCACAAAATAACGAGGCTGGTGTTGAAATTAGATTTATTCAAACATCTTCAACCAATATCCTTTAAAGTTTTTTACATTTTATTCAATACACTCATCCTGTCACTTTATCCACTTGTAATAAACTTCTGAGAAACCAGTTTTTGATAGTCTGTTTCGTATATCATATAACATTGTTGAGATCAGACTGAAATCTCCGGCCTCTCAATTACGAGGTTAAGAACAATAATTTAATTTTTATAACCGCTTAGTGCATACAAAAATAAACGTACTGCATTTCGTTACTTTCTACACCATTTTGTTTTTTAGAAATTCCATTCTAAAGTTTAAAGAAAGGAATTCAAGTTCAGCCAATCAGTTCCAACCGCGCGAATCATCAGCAGTGCATTGTTGCCAAGAACAGCTTCGACTCGCAGACGGGAACAGAAGACAAGATAGATGAGCCAACCCGCGTACAGCTCCGGCATTTCGCGCGCCATCAGAATGCGGCACCACAGCACACATATCTGTCTTTTGATTGGCTGTTCGCCTTTAGGGCAGTGACGTCACTGCCCTAGGAGAATTCAAATATTTTCCTTATTTTCACGGCTTTCCTGTGCCCAAAAAATCGGATAAAAAAATGAGATGCTTTTTATGACGTACTCTGTCATATGCAACCAAAAAGAAATCATGATACTAGTCCATTCTCTTTTGACTTCAGGAAACAACTGAAAGTCACGTGAAGCAAGTTCGAGGGCGTAAGAGGAGCATTTTTTTTTTTGATGCCGTGTTCAACTGAAGTCTTAATAAAGCGGTCATTTTTGCTTTAATTTTGACTTCCTCGAAGTGCATGTTACCAGATACAATGAAACCGTAAATAACTTCACATTTATCAAAAAAAAACATACATCACATAATGCATCTTGCATACCAATTTGTTCATCAGTCATCACTTTTGGAATCTATTTTGTCGCAACCTTGGCGTACTCAAAGAGCTCAAATTTAATATTATTTTTACACAAATATCACATAAATAAAAATCCTTGAAACTAAGTAACAAAAAAACGAAACATATAATTATGTACTTTAATCTTAAAAACAAAAACTTCCAGAAAACAAAATTAAATATTTTAAGAACCTCAAGTTTAATGTTTTAAACTTAAACAGTGAAAAAACAAAACATAATTATGTACTTCAAACTTAAAAACAAAAGCTCCTACAAAATAATATAAAATATTTTTTGAAAACTTAAATTTAGTATTTTAAACATAAACAAAACAGATAATTTTGTACTTTAAACAAAACTTCTAGAAAATAAAATATGATGCACCTATCTTTTTATAAAATTTATAGAAAGAACACTTGCCTTGCTTTAAGTGCTGCAAAATCCGTTATAATTTGGTCTGTATTTAGTTTTTCACATAGTTCAGATTCAATGGAAATTAGTGCCAAATTATCGAGTCTTTCCTGGTTCATCGAGGATCTTAAGTAATTTTTAATGAGTTTTAGCTTTGAAAATTATCTTTCTCCGCTTGCAACTGATATTGGAAGTGTTAAAAGGATTCTAAGTCAATCGAAATATTGGAGAATGTATCCAAATAAATCATTTTTAAATATGTGGGGCGCGACATTCAGGACTGAGCTGATACCATATTAAAATTGAAATTCAATCGAAAAAAAACTATTTTCACTCGTTATACAATGTTTAATATCAGTATTGAAGTATTTTCACACTGGGTTAATAAATACTGTCTTAAACTTAATCACGGCTAAAGCAAGTAAATTCTAGCACTCAAAAAACGCTTTTTACCGCAGCTTATTTTTACTGTGTACAGCTATAGTTTCACAAAGTAGCTAACTTCTAAAATACTAGAAAATGTATGCACACACAAAAAGCAATCAATCCATCCTTTGAACTTAGTTTTAACTTAGTTGCTTTTAAAATACAGGTAACTTAGTATTTTCTAAGCACCTGTACCTTGTAGCTATTTATTTTTTAGTAACTTGCCCAGCTCTGATTATATACAGTGAGGATGTAAATCTTTTACGTTTTGTTCGGACCAAGATATTGAATTGGGATTTTTACGAAACGCTACCATGTGACATGAAAATGAGATCTGTCATTCAACCAACTCCTAAGAGGGATCTTACCCATGAAATAAATGTGTTTCTACATTTTGTCAAATGTTCGTGAAATTGAAATTAACACAAAAATATCACTAGCTAATTCATCGTTCTCAATTTGGGCTATAAAATCCACGCCAAATAATATTAGCAAATACTTGACATTATAATATTTGAAGAAATTTAATTTCAGGCATAAGACTATTTTTTTGTGTTTTATATCTTCGAAATAGTGTCTTTTTCACGAAACCGCTTGAATTGAAATCTCGGTAGCGTCAAGAAATATTTTAGAACAATACTTTTTATGCCTGATTCATTAGTAGTTCAATAAAAAGTTAAAGCAAGATTTTTGGTATAGTACAAAAATGGTCAGATCAGGTACTGATTTTTCTGACAAGATTTAAGCATCATCTCTATAGAAGTATAGAACTATACCAAAATATTAAACTTATAAGGGCCGATTGTACAATGCAAGCTTAAGCTTCGGTTTAAGGTAAGCCGGCGTTAAACCAAGTCAAATGCAAAACGTCCATTGTACAATGCTGGCTTAGCCCCCCACTCCAAGCTTAACACGAGCTTGCGTAAACCGAAGCTTAACGCGAGCTTAGCTGAGGTTTAAACCTAACCTGATACAAGTGACATGATGTGCCAAGGAAAAACCTTCAAATTGCTTGTTACTTTATTAGGTCATACTTTTTGAAATATTTGTGTCTAATTTAACAAAGAGAGCAAATGAAAGAACAGAGACAGAAACGATCGTTGCCCGAATTTGACACAAACTGTCATAAGTGACTAACCAAAAAAGGTAATTTTTCAGATGATTATGTCAGCACGTATTGCTTCATTGATGCCAACCGTAGTGAATTTCATTATCAACCAGGTTTAACTAAGCCGACGATTGTACAACGGTTGTCGACTTTAAGCCTGAGCTTAGCTAAGCTTAGGTTTAACAAAGCTCGTGTTAAACCCGCATTTGTACAACCGGCCCTAAGTCCCGGCTATTTTTATTAGACTTCAGGTAATCTTCTTAACATAATTGAATTGCCTTTTAATCGTTTATAATAGTCTAAGAGCTAGCGATCGGCAGAATTACGGTATCTTAACAAACTTCATATTGATGTTAGGTATAAAGTTAACCTGCCCCAGGTAAATGGGCACACATAAAAATAAATTTTTGAATGAAGAATATATACTTTCTTTCAAGTATATCATATCTTCCTATATACGAGAAGCTTTAATTATCTTAAACCAAGAATCTGATACTTTTGATCTATAGGTTTATATCAAGTAAATATTTTTAACTCAAAACTGAGAAAGTCTTGAAAGCAAGAATACCGAAATCTTAAGTCATGCGTATGATAATCTTGAAAACAATACAATGACTGTGCGGCAATGACCATAGAAGTTACAATGAATTTGTGGTTCTTGGGTTTTTAGGCCGGCGTCGTTTAGCGTTGTATTTTGGAAGTCGCCGAAGTGAAATAGCTTCTGAAGATGCCATCCACTCGTAGTGGCGAAACGTCAAGCTTTAACGCTAAACGACGCCGGCCTAAAAACCCAAGAACCACAAATTCATTGGACGATGGCCGTGAAAGCCTTACACGTACACATAGAAGTTATGCCGCGAAAAAAAAAAAAAACAAAAAATACACTATATCACCTATAAGAGTACTGTATATTCACTGATGCATTTCATGGGCGCAAACAGCTGAAGATTCTGGTTTTCTTGGAAGAAGCATCTAAGGGTATCTGTATAAGCATTCGACAATTTTACGTATTTTTCAAAATTCGTGTTGGGAAATACCGATTACCACAGAATATAAGAAATGTATACATACACCGTGAACAGATTATTGAAAAAGCCAGAGAGCATTATTTTCAGTTTTTATTTGCTTTGTGGACTATTCTAAGGCGTTTGTTAACGTAAAGTGGCCTAAACTGTGGGAAATCCTAATCTCTATGGGAGTCCCTTACCACTTGGTATTTCCTATACAGCGAATCTGAGTCTAGCTCGGCTCATGTAAGAATTGATGGTAGCTTGTCTGGTCAAACAGCAACCAGAAAAGAAATTCGTCAGGGATGTCTATTATCTCCGATGTTATTTAATTAACATTTACTCTGAATTTGTGATGAGACAGGTATTGGACAACTGGAATGGCGGTATAACTATCGGCGGAAGCAAAATGTCCATCTTAAGATTTGCTGACGATACAACCCTTATTGTCGCTTCTCAGGAAGAACTAGTAGCTCTATTAAACATTTTAGAATAACACAGTGCAGCACATGGTCTTGGTATTAACTACAACAAGACCAAGGTTATGATCGTAGATAGAGAGCATGATAATAATCAAGAAATAAAATCAATAGGCCTTGAAGTAGTTCAAAGTTTTGTGTACCTCGGTTCTTCTCGACAATTTGGGTAGCTGTGAAAATGAGATTCGACAGCGCATTCAACAGGCACGTGTGGTCATGACAAAGCTTACTAAAATATGTCGACATATAACATCACTAAAGCTACCAAAACGTCCATTGTGTTCTCCATATTTTAGTATGCCTCGAAAACTTGGACTGTTAAAAAGCCAGATAGAGCTCGCATAGATGCTTTTGAAATGTGGACTTGGAGGAGAGTGCTGAGAGTTCCTTATACCGCCCATCGAACTAATGTTTCCATACCGGATGAGCTGAGTAATCCAAAATCCAAAGAGACTATTCTCCATAGTGTCGACGAGAATGCTTACATTCTTCGAACATATTCACAGAGGCAATAATATGGAGAAACTTGTAGTTCAGGGTTACGCCCCGAGTGGGCGGCGCCGTGGCCGTTCCCCTACACGCTGGGTGGACACGACGAAACAGTTGCTGTACACCACTCGTGCTAAAAAAATAAATGTTATTTTGATAAAGGTAAAAACAGTTTTTTGTCTCTTGATGTCTCTTCATATATCACTTTGTTTTCGAGTAAAAGAAATGAAAACCGCTTCATAGCCTGTCGAAAACAATGTTAAAACAAACTTGTTCTTTTTATCGATAGGCCGTTATTCCAATGGCGGGTTTCTGATCTCAATTCAAGTCGAAAGGTTCATATAAAAGTCTGGTTTTCAATATAATAATATATATGTATACCGAAGTTTGTTAAAATACTGTAAGCACGGCTCAACAAGCAATCAGCTGTCTTACTCAAGGTCTTATGACTATCTACATAGAATATGAGTATAGAGATAAATAATATAGATCACAGCGCACATCTAGTACTTTATGGGAGGAAAACATTAAGGACAACATAAACTTTATGTTATCTTTAATGTTTACATTCCTTTTACACCGCATAGGTTGAGTATTATATTTTAATTCTGCCCTGTTGGATACTTTTTTCTACTCCACCCCTGTCATTTTGAATGAAACTATCCCAAAATGGCGTCGCTGACGTCAGATATTTGCAACATGTCATCACAAACAAACCGACCGTGAGTAAAACAGTATGTGTGATCGCTGGTTCTCAGTCTATAAGGTTTTTTCAAACAGCGGAGGATGGTAAGATTCTGGTCTCATTCATCAATTTCAAGTTAGAGTTGAGGTAAACAAAGGTATAAAAGACATGTCCACAAACAAACTTGGATATGCATGTCGGTGTGTTGGAAAATGCTATTCTCAGTTGTTTTATCATTGTTTTCCCTGTGTAGGACGAAAAGAATCAGATTCTAACGACAAACGCTTGGTTAAATTTGGTAAGTGTCGTTGTGACTGACGTTGACATAACGCAATGTTTTTTAGCAGAGCAAACACTGGCTGGATGTTGAATATAACGTTAAACAGTCGAGTTGGTGTTAGCTCTATGTGAGATGGCTATTGATTCGTGTCAGCTATCAAGGATATTTGGTAGGCCTACATTCCAACATGTATTTGACGTAATTACGTAGGAATTCCCTCCACAGAAATTGTCGTCATATCGTATTGTACACTGAACTGAATTGAGTCAAGTAGAGTCACTTTGTACTTCTCACGTCCATGTTTCACATTTTTTTCCTTGTAAATGATAGTTTAACCACACATAGCACATGCAAACGCTGAAGTTATATTAGTCCAACTGATCTAAGAGCTCGCTAAGTTTTTCTACCTTAAAGCGACCGACACTTTTGAAATCACGTAATCGATTTGTCATGAAAAGACGTTTTCAAAGCGACAACAGTGCCAGTTCCAACGTTGTCCAGTGATCACCGCTTGAGGGGTGAGGGGGTGAAACCCTGCTTCGCGACGATTTTCGAAAAATATCTTGTACACTGAACTGAATTGAGTTAAGTAGAGTCACTTTGTACTTCTCACGTCCACGTCTCACCCCTTTTTCCTCGTAAATGATAGTTTAACCACACATAGCACATGCAAATGCTGAAGCTATATTAGTCCAATTAATCTATTAGTCATAGGCCCGATTTTATCAACATGCGCAATTTAACAAAGACTTTGACCAATCAGAGCAGCCCTTTCAAGAACATGCATCTGTCAAAGTACTCTGAAAATTATTGATCTCTCTTGAAGTTGACCTCAAAAAGCTCAAAACATACATACTTTATATACAATCGAGCATTGTAAATCATCTAGCATCTTTTCCAGTCTGATTTTCCACCCTATATGGGTGAAAAATTGCATTTTCTAGTTTAATCAAAAGTTTAGCAATTGCTAATCTCAACCAATCAGATTCCAGATTCCATTTCCATTTGATCGCTGGTTTCATGCTGTATTAAATGATATGATGACAAGAAATTCACTCATTGCATTATTTGGATAAAACAATTTACTATCGATAATAATGATAGATACATGCAATATATCTTTGTTTTATAGTAAAAAGGGGTAAACATAGCACTTTGTTACTTTTCAAAAGTTAAACAAACGATTCAACTGTTAGGCAAGCTATTTTCCAAGCGTACATGTGCATTACTGGTTGCCTATCCAGAACGGCAAAGCTCATTATTTAGCTGCCTATAACCCTATAATTATTTTATATTATAAATGCTGCACCTTTAGATCCTCTGTGAATATTTCTATAAGATGGTCTATAACAAACATGCATCCAGTAAAGGAAAGATTGATTCTTCATAAAAGTATGTATATTTTTTTCTATAATCCATCTGACTGACGGAGGTGGGATTTGTAATTATTAAATAAGGTAGTTGCTGTGATTGATACTAGGTACTTCTATGATTCTGTCACAAATTATCGCAGTTTGCAATTAGTAATTATAGAATAATTATAATGTAAACATGAAAAATGTGGCACTAATTTGCAAACTAATCGCTTTGTTCTGATATTCTGCTATTTTTGATCCATGAATTCTAAAATATTTTTGACAAAAGTGTCATCCAGTTTTGACGTTTTTTTTTCAATATTGATAAAACACTATTGGATGACACTTATTAACATAGCCCTCAATACCCAATAGAAAGCTTTTGCTAAATAACATCTAATAGAAAAGCTTTGTCAAAGTCTTTGTTAAATATGCGTGTTGATAAAATCGGACCTAAGAGTCCGCTAAGATTATCTACCTTGAAGTGACCGACAATTTTGAAATCACGTGATCGATTTGTCATGAAAAGACGTTTTCAAAGTACTTAGGATGGAAAATTAGACTGGAAAAGATACTAGATGGTTCATAATGGTCGATTGTATATAAAGCATGTTTTAAGGTAAACTTCAAGAGAAATCAATAATTTTCAGAGAACTTTGACAGATGCATGTTCTTGAATGGGCTGCTCTGATTGGTCAAAGCCTTTGGTAAAAAGCACATGTTGATGAAATCGGGCCAATTTTACTATTACAAAGGTATATTTCAGGTATTTATAATTATTATCGATAGTAAATTATTGGTTTATCAGAATAATGCAGTGATTTGAATTTCTTGTCATCATTATAATTTGATAGACCAACAATCCAGTGATCAAATGTACTGCTTTTGTGGAATCTGATTGGTTCAGATTAGCAATTGCTAAAGTCTTTGTTAAACAAGAAAATGCAATTTTCCACGCACTTAGGATGGAAAATTAGACTGGAAAAGATACTAGATGATTCACAATGGTCGATTGTATATATAAAGCATGTGTTGAGGTAAACTTCAAGAGAAATTAATAATTTTCAGAGTACTTTGACAGATGCATGTTCTTGAATGGGCTGCTCTGATTGGTCAAAGCCTTTGGCAAAATGATGATAAAATCGGGCGAATGAGTCTTTCTATACACAGAATATTGCTTTTACTGACAATTTTAGTTTCGTGCTACTTTTCGCAAATTCTGTAATAGATAATAGACATAATAAACTTTTAATCCTACGTGTTTTATCTTACGTTTTAATAATTTAATGGATACGTACAATGAATTTAAGGATAAGTTACAAATTTAGCATCTAAGGAAACAAGTATTTTGTCTAATTTTGGCACGTTTTTATAAACGTAATTTCTAAATCGTGTCCTTTAATTGATTGCCTTTTTGTTCATCTTATTTCATTGGCACTCTAATAAAACCGTAACTTTGTAACTAGCTTTGTAACTTATCCTTAAACTCATTGCAGCCATCCATTAACTTATTACAACATAGGATAAAACATGTAGGATTAAAAGTTTATTATATCTATTTTCTATTACAAAATTGCGAAAAGTAGCACGAAACTAAAACTGTCAGTAAAAGCAGTATTCTGCGTATCAAATGGAGACTCATTGGCCCCATTTTATCAACATGCGCATTTTACCAAGGGCTTTGACCAATCAGAGCAGCCCATTCAAGAACATCCATCTGTCAAAGTTCTCTGAAAATTATTGATTTCTCTTGAAGTTTACCTCAACACATGCTTTATATACAATCGACCATTATGAACCATCTAGTATCTTTTCCAGTCTAATTTTCCACTATAAGTGCATGTAAAACTGCATTTTCTTGTTTAACAATGACTTAAGCAATTGCTAATCTGAACCAATCAGATTCCACAAAAGCAGTACGTTTGATCACTGGATTGTTGGTCTATCAAATTATAATGATGACAAGAAATTTAAATTACTGCATTATTTTGATAAAACGATAATTTACTATCGATAATCATTATAAATACCTGAAATATACCTTTGTGATAGTAAAATGGGGTAAAAATAGCATTTTGTTGCATTTCACAAAGATTAGCAATTGCTAAAGTCTCTGTTAAGCAAGAAAACGCAATTTTCTACCCATTTAGGATAGAATATCAGACTGGAAAAGATACTAGATGGTTCATAATGGTCGATTGTATATAAAATGTCAATTTTTGAGATAAACTTCAAGAAAAATCAATAATTTTCAGTGAACTTTGACAGATGCATGTTCTTGAATGGCTGCTCTGATTCGTCAAAGTCTTTGTTAAAATGCGCGTGTTGATAAAATCGGGCCATTGTGTTGTAAAGCAAATATTTTACCTCTGTTTCGAGAATACAGTGAAATGAAAGTGCCGCCTCTTTCCAGACATTCCTTTCTTGTCTTTGTAATGAAACAGCACTTGACTTGGTTTGAGGCTTAAAATAGCTAAGCGTATTCAAAGGAAAACAACTGCATATTTCGCGATATCATTCGTACTTTGCTCTTTGGATCGACAAAAATATTTTTATTCTTTCTCCGATTAACTCAGTTAAAATGATTAGCTATTCAGGATGTTTCAGGGTAAGGAATGTAAATCATGTAATTAGTTTTTCATTTACGGAGCTCGTTATGTTCACTAGGAGAAGGAAGATGGAAGGCCTCGTGAGGCCTACCTTTTTCAAAACGACACTTGAATTGTCTCAGTCAGTAAAGTATCTAGGAGTCATACTGGATCACAAGCTGACTTGGAGGCAGCACGTGGATTATAAGGTAAGTAAGGCTCGAAACTCATTATGGGCCTGCAGAAGAGTTGTCGGTAGTAGCTGGGGCCTGAGCCCAAAAGTGGTGCACTGGCTCTATACTACAATAGTCAGACCGTCATTAAAATATGGCTCCATAGTGTGATGGACCTGTATAAAGACAGAGGCAATAAGAGCCAAACCTAATAAGGTTCAACGTTTGGCATGTCTTAGTATAACCAGTGCAGTGCGCACAACACCTTTGAGTGCCATTGAAACACTATTGAATCTTCCTCCTTTGGATCTGGTAATTCAAGGGGAAGCTAAAAAAGCTGAGTTCCGTCTCTGGAGTCAGGGTAGCTGGACTTTAATGAATCCAGGCAAAAGACATTCGACGATTCTAGCAGAGTTGCATGAGGATAGTCCTATTTTGTTATAGATATAGTTTGTCCTACGCATCGCTTCAATCGCAAATTTACGGTGGTGTTACCGTCAAGGGAAGAGTGGGAGTCTAGGGAAAGACAGCTCATCGAAGGAGGAGGACAGGTCTGGTACACAGACGATTCACTCGCTAGAGAGGGCTCGGGCTCGGGGGTCTACGGACCCCATACAAGACTTTCACTCCCTCCTGGGGGGCACACCACAGTATTCCAGGCTGAGGTCTATGCGATACTTGCTTGTGTAAATCGTATTCGGGAAATTGACGGGTCTAGGAGGCGGATTACTACCTGCTCTGACAGTCAGGCAGCCATCAAAGCACTGAATGCTTGGAAAATAACGTCGGGACTGGTCCTGGAGTGCAGGAGGGCTCTTGACGACATCTCAGCTAAACACAAGGTATCACTGATGTGGATTCCTGGGCACGCTGGGGTAAAGTGTAACGAAATAGCGGATCATCTGGCTAGGGTGGGATCCGGCAACAGTTTTGTGGGCCCGGAACTAGCATTAGGACTATCTGCAAACTTGATTAGGAAAACAACTGGAGAGTGGATCCAGAATCAACACTCTCTGAGATAAAACAACATCTCTGGTCATCTCCGTCAAGCTCGGGAACTATTAGCAGGGCCTGCAGAGAGAATAGGACGATTTTGTCTCTCTCTGGATAGGAGTAACTTGAGATTGCTGGTAGGCCTATTAATGGGTCACAACACCTTCAGGCGTCACTTGTTCGTGATGAGGGTGGTCAACGACCCAACGTACACGTCGTGTGGTGAAGAGGAAGAATCCTCGGCACACATCTTTTGTCGCTGTGAAACCCTGGGTCATCACAGGCAGACTATGCTGGGCTAAAGAACCTTGGAACCAATAGAGATAAAACGGATAGGACCTAAGAATGTACTTGCCTTTGCCAAAAGGGCATGTCTTAGGAACTAGCGCGGATAGAAGCGCAAAAGGGCCCATCGTGTGGCCTATGCACCAGCCACATTCCGTGCTGGATAGCCTCTGGTCAAGGCTTCATTCATTCATACTATGTGTCATAAAAGACAAAACACCCAGTATTAAAGCATCTATTAAAACAATTTTTTATATACATATTTCTTGGCTTAGGTGAGTAATCGATCAAAATTTGAGAATCCAACCATCGGAGAAAAATTTTTTTATGGTCAGCCTCCCGCAAAGGCTGAAAGCCTATGGCGCTGTAGAAGCGCTGCGCGAGGATAAGTGTCTGTGCACGTTAGATTTGAAACGCTGCAGGTTGTAGCCTCCGAGAAACGAATTCCACAGCGTCGAACTTACAAAAGACGGAGTTCTGGAGTAGACTGGTTTGGGAAGTGGGGACCGCGACCTGGTAAGGATGAGCTGGCAGAGCTTCTCTAGTGTTCCTCGTTCGGACAGCCTTTGGTGTTATTATCTGGGAGAGCTCACTCGAGCACCTTCCGTGATAGAATCTGTAAAAGAGGGAGAGGTCAGCCATCCTTCTTCGATGTTCCAGGCTGAGGAGGCCCTTTGTGAGATTAGACGTATCGATTAGCCTAATTGCTGTCAAATATACTGTGTAAGGCTTTCTTGGCCATCGTCCGATGAATTTGTGGTTCTTGGGTTTTTAGGCCGGCGTTGTTTAGCGTTAAAGCTTGGCGTTTCGCCACTACGAGTGGATGGCATCTTCAGAAGCTGTTTCACTTCGGCGACTTCCAAAATACTGACGGCTGGTGGATGTGCACCTGTATTTATACCTGCTGATGGTGACGTGGCCCAACCAGGTAACGTTGGTAACCCCGCCCCTTCGCGATATGGTAGTGTCTTCTGGTCCTTGAGGATGGGTACCCATGTCCGGTTGACTTTCTGTGTTTCTTCTTTCCTATTGAAATTATTATGATGTTTTTGTATTTCGATGGCTTCTCTGTGAAGTCTGGCATGGTATGCAGACGTTGCGGCAAGAACCTGAGTTTCTTCAAACTTGATCCTGTGACTTCCCTCCTTAATCGCATGTTCGGCTACCGTTGATTTGTCCGTATGGCCTAGTCGACAGCTAGCCTTATGTTCTGCAATTCTTGTGTTTATAGATCGCTTCGTTGTTCCTATGTATACACTCCCACATGTACATGGTATGCGATAAACCCCTGGTGTTGTGAGTGGGTCTCTTTTATCCTTCACCGTTCTCAAATATTCCTGTATCTTTCTTGTGGGCTTGTAGATGGTCTTGACGTTTTCCTTTCGTAACATTTTTCCTATTCTGTCTGTTATTCTAGGCACATAGGGTAGAACAGCTTTTGCTATCGGTAGCAACCGAAGCATAGTATAATATATATATATAAGTTTTTTTGTATCTTTCATAATAACGGAAGTATCAAACTTCAGAGTGTGATTCGATCACCCTGTATGTATGAGCTCGTTAATTTAAAATCGGCACATCTAGCAGTTCACTAGGTTAGCATTAGTAGAATGTTACACTTAGTGGTCGATTGATTTTTCTGTGGAGGTGAATCAATGTTTCTAGACCTGGTTGACAGTTGCGACATCAGTTCTGCCAAATACATAGAAAAGGAGTATGCCTACCAAAACCAGATTGTACACGTGGTTGAGAGCTGTGTTCGTCTCAATTATGTTGTACTGATGCATGCAATGTTATGTAACTAAAACCGATACTCCCCTTTTATTGTTTTATCCATAGGACGAGAAGAATCAACTCCTAATAACAAATATTTGGCTTTCTTTGGTAAGTGAAAACCAACTAACAACTAAATCGGCACACACACGGCAGTTGGTTTGGATAGTATTGTATATTTCCCATCTCTACATATATAGCTCTAGAAAGATCACGTTGAATGGTAGGAATCCAATGAACATTTTCTATTGTTTCTGTGATTAATACGGTGAGGTCACCCATATTGAACCAAATTTTGAAAAATTATCCGTACATGCGGGCTTTTAAAAAAGCAAAATAAATTAATAATACAAAACAAATCTCTCAACCTTAAGGAATATTTTTTCAGTAGCATAAACTATTTTCATATTTGTTAATAACAAAAGAAAAGCAAAATTAAGGTACTGCAAATGGTTCGTTTTAGGTAACCAGGTGCCCAATACGAACTCGTGGTCTTTTAAATTGAACCTGCCCCCAGATCTCGAAAAATTAGGGACAATACTTTCAGGAAAACAAATTAAGCTGAACTAATGTTGTAGAGGTTGAGCTGTATTCAAAATAGCAGTCATAAAGTCCATAGTATCGGATGTGGAGTAGCATTTATGAATCATATTCTTCCATTACAGCTGTATTCATATATTTTAGAAGTTATATATTATTATTACCTTAGGAACCTTCATTTTGGGGGTAAAGTTGAGAAGGGGTCAATACTTCAGTCAATTCTATCCTCCCTATCGATGAGAATACTTTTCCTTCCTCGTTTCCCAAATACGAAGTTAAGCTTCTTTAGTAGCTTATAAAACGTGGTTCGCTTAAAATTGGGCAAGTCATTATCGTCATTCACCTCTTTCAGGATTTTGTCAATAGTCGGAAGTTCATTTCGGAAAAAGAACTGATGCACCTTTCTCATAATTGCACTTCTTTCGCCATGGTCCACAAGGTCAATGCAACGTTTGCGATTCTGATTAGTTAAAGGTGCAGCAAAAGAGTGTCTGGTTCTGTATTTTCGCACCACTTTATAGACACTCCGTTTGCAGATACCTATTTTGAGTGCAACCTCTTCCACAATATCGTCAGCAGCAGTTCTTAATGATTTTTTCTGGGTTTCGTATTTATATACGTTTAATATTACCTCCTTAAGCCTCATGTCAAAATGGCTCTTTTTTGACCTCTTCCTTAGTGGAGTCAAATCCTGACTTGTAGCCACATCCACGGGTTCATCTGCAGTGCCTGTGCTAGTAAGCCTCTTCCTTGGTAGACTTATATCCTTTCTTGTAGCCACATCCATGGATTCATCTGCAGTATCTGTACTACTAGACATCCTTCAATATCTCCTTCAAGTTATCGGGAAATAATACAAACACCACTAATAGCTATTAAAACAACAGTACAATACAGGTAACACTAAAATTCGCACAACAACATGGCAGGTATGCGATGATAAAAGCACGATGTCCGCTATCATTACCACGACGCGTCGTATACAATGATAAACACACGGAGCAACTGAACAGAATACAACCCTGTACTCTGTTGAACGACCCAGACGGGCGGCCGAGCGGCAAGCCGACAAGGTGTTTATTGCCTTTCGGCCAATCGCAATGAATGCTGCCTTACTCGGGCGACGTGCGTGGTATCCTGTTTGTTTACAATCTTCTGCACCTTGGATTTGAATACGGTATAGTACCGAAACATAATTTTTTCCCCAATAATTGCTAACAAAATGTGTATGAAAATTCTATACTACAAGAGATGAACACTTGAATATTTTCTTTTTCTGTCCAACTTCAACACATTTCCAATGAAACCCAGTGTGACAGAGCAGGCACTGAATTATTTCAACTTCATCTTTAGTCTTGCGTTCAGTACAGAACCACAAAGGTTTAGGTTCGGGAGCGTTAAAAATTTAGAATGACCCTGATTGAACTGGGGCTCAATAGGTTTCTTAAGTGGTTCTATATGAGCAGCTAGCTCCAGTCAGGATTAACCCCATACTTGAATAAGTTTTTGACACTGCCATTGTAGGTAGCGCTGTAGAACACTGTTATCTAATAAACAAATTATAAAATTAAAAGAACAAACCTACATTGTTTTAGTTAGATTTGAAGCCTTCGCCAAGATCATAAAATATTACATTGCGCGTGGTCGAAATCTTCAACACTTCACAGATCTGTATTACGTTGTACCATTGACTAACATATTTAAACGGGTAACTCTTCGATATCTCGCAAAGTATACCTGACAGAAGAAAATGTCGAATACAAAAGTTATTTGGTTACTTAAGACGCACATTCTAAAAATATTTTGAAATATACAGGGTGTTTTGGAAAAGTAGGATAATGACCAACTAAATTTTTTTATATGGAACTATAACTTTTTTTAAATCCTTTTAGTTTCCATCATTGATCTCTATTTAACCCTAAAACATTTTTGGGATAGATTGCAACGTTGCCAAGTTATAATTTATTTTCTATTAATTGTCGGATTTGCAAGGTCGCAAGTAATATGTCCAAATTGATATATCTCTTTAACTTTTCTTAATAATATTATACAGCAAATTATTTGAATATTAAGTGGATATTAGTTTGGATGTTACCAGCAATTTGTATCTACAGGGTGTTTTTGGCAGAATTTTAAATTACGGCAACTTGAAGGTCATTTTACTTTGTTTTTTTAAATGTAACACCCTGTATTTTTTATTTTAAATCGAAATATCTACTAATACCCTATCTCGCCCTGTAATAGTTTTTTCGCGTTTGCGACGTTGCCAAGTTATAAATTATTTTTCCAAATTTTTAAACAAGTATCCCCGATTTCAATTTATTTTAAAAAGAATCCTCTACTTATTTTTATTGCAATGAATTGCACATGTCGAGTTCAGTAAGATCTCACAATTTCAAAATTTTGTTTCTATTAATTACTGAGATACGGCAACACCGCTTTTTCAATAAACGGTACCGGAAGGCTTAAATATTTCTCAATAATTAACAGAAACAAAATTTTGAAATTGTGAGATCTGACTAATTTTGACATGTGCAATTCATTGCAATAAAAATAAGTTGATGATTCTATTTAAAATAAATTAAAATCGGGGAAATTTGTTCAAAAAATTTGAAAAATAATTTATAACTTGGCAACGCCGCAAACGCGAAAAAAAAATTACAAGACGAGATAGAGTATTAGTAGATATTTTGATTTAAAATAAAATATACAGGGTGTTACATTTAAAAAAACAAAGTAAACTGACCTTCAATTTGCCGTAATTTAAAATTCTGCCAAAAACACCCTGTAGACAAAAATTGTTGGTAGCATCCAAAATAATATCCACTTAATATTGAGGTAACTCGCTGTATAATATTATTGAGAAAAGTTGAAGGAATATATCAATTTGGACGTATTACTTGCGACCTTGCAAATCCGGAAATTAATAGAAAATAAATTATAACTTGGCAACGTCGCAACCGATCCCAAAAATATTCAGGGGTTAAATAGAGATCAATGATGGAAAGTAGAAGAATTAAAAAAAACGGTATAGTTCCATATAAAAAAATTATGTTGATCACTACCCTATTTTCTCGCAACACCCTGTATATTTCAAAATACTTTAGGAATATGCGTCTTAAGTAACCAAATAACTTTTGTATTTGACATTTTCTCCTATCAGGTATACTTTGCGAGATATCGAAGAATTACACACTAACTGGACACCCTGTATTTCCAGCATTAGCATCCACCATTTTCAAAAATAGGAGTTTGTTAAAAATAGTGAAGGCATTGAGAGGTCGCAGACGGTGAAATTGGTAGACCTTTTTTCAAATGTTCTAAAACTTTTGCGGAGTTCATTCCGCAACCTATTATAGAATAAAAATATCTGCAATATGCATAATATTTTTTTAAGAAAATGTATTCGTGCATTCGTGTTAGAACATGTTCATTTTCCAATTTATTCAGAGAATGTATAAGTCTATCTTTGATCCAGAAACCATTTCCAGTAATAGATTTGCACTTGTGTGTTTGTGCAGGTCCTATTCGGAACTGAGGAACTTCCCCAACAACAAGGTAAACAACAAAAAGATTTAAAATTACCAAAGCTAATAAATATTCATTATACATCTCTGAATCGAAAAAATGAGAAAAAGAGAATAATCGAAGAATAAAAAACCTAAGATCGTAAAATATACAAACCGCAAAATCGAAGTTTAGAAAATCCAAAAATCAAAAAATTGCAATATCGGAAAATTACAATATTATGCAAAAATGACATAATGATGTCGGAAACTTTTTCCATAGTAGAATATTATTCTTAACTTTTCAGTGACTGGTAGCAATACAAAATGTTCATTGGCTAAATAAAAAGCCCTGTTATACCTGTAATCGTATTCAACTAGTGACTCTTCAGAAGCCCTGTCATAATTTAGGGAGAATACCTTAAAATATGTTGATAGCCGCAAGTGGACAACCACTAAATAATTGTATTATGGTACCTGTTTTGGAAGCTTATTCACGTACTAATTCAACTTAACTCTCGGTTTTTTGCTGCTTGATGCCTGAATGTATTTATAACAATTTTCAATAGTGTTCATTTCAGTAAATGTTTTAGTGCATCAAAGTCTTGTCCAATAATGTTTAATTATTTATTTCAGATATTACGTGGGTTTGAAAGTTTGTAGGCTGGCACATAGTGGGCGGTTACCGTGGGCCGAACGGCGGGCATTCTGCGGAAAATTTAAATTGTTTTATAGTTTCAGAATAATTATTACGTTTTATATGCATTAGAGTTCATCTCGATTGTTACACTAAGAAAATACTTTTTGAAAACATAAGAATGGTGAAAAATGCCCGTAGTATCAGTACAAAAATGTACATGTATTTAGATTAAGAGATTTTCTCTTCTGTTGGACATTTCTTATTTCCATTAGACATTAGACTATATTTTGTCTTGAACTGTTTCAGTGTAATTATTAATAAAAGTATTTGCTACATTAACAACATTAATTCAAGCAGAATTTCATCAGTTTGGGGTTGATTACATGAACAAATGTGTCTAAAACAAACTCATCTATATGTATATTGATGTATTCTTTTGCAATTTTCATTAAAACTGCTTTGTGCAATTGCCCAAAAACTTACTTTTATACCTATTGGCCTGAAATCAAAATTTTAACAATACCTATTGTGAATAAGGACTGTAATTTGAGCTGTATGCTCTGACGGAAGGGTTGTGCCTACCAACTATAAGCTGTATGTATTTAATATACCTATCAAATAATTTTGTCCTTCATGTTCCACCTATAATTTTTGTAATGACAAGAACATTTATACAGGCTGACATTTCATCAATTTGTAAAACAATGTACTTCTCCGAGAATAATAAACCCTCTGCAACAGTTTTAATGTAAGGCATATTTTCTGTCAGGTGCAATTTTTAAAGAACTGCAAAGTTTTGAGGAATATTTAGGATGGTGGTAAAATTGGCAACTTATTCTCTTTCGCAAAATTGTAAACTTTCTTTGGCTGGACACAGAAAAGGTTTTAACATTAAATCAACAGAAAACCTATTTGAAAATAGTGTGCCAAAATATTTTCTATTTGAGACCAACAGGATATTCTTAATGGCAGTGGTAAAATCTAACTCAAATCACCAACAAATTATGATTTATTGATTTAAAGGAATGTCTATATTCATTGATACTAATACCACCTACATCTGATGTCTGGTTCATCGTAGTCAAACACTACAAAATAAAAATAAACGCAACCTGTTTCCTGCTGCCACTTCCACTTCCACTTAAATGAACACTCAATTTGCTTTGTAAATTTTCACTTAAGCTAGAAAAATTTACTATTAGGTCACTTTGAAGCCATTCTTGCTGTTCTTGATTCCCCTTCACTATCAAATCTTTTCGTAGGTGCGCCCAGATGTGTTTTATTAGAACTGTATTTTTCTGTGATACTTCGGAGGTCCAGAAAACATTGTAGGTACCACATTGTGCTTTAAAATAGGTCTTATCCTTGGAAATGTTTGTAAATTATTGTTTTTATTCTCATAAATATAACCAGCCCTTACGAGGAATACCTTTCACCCACTTCTGTTTGAAATGCTCGTCTTGAGGAAAATTGAACACCCCAATATGTCCTTTATTGGAAGCACAATTGCTAGTGCAACCTGGTACTACACACTTTGCAGGCATCTTTTTATCTTTACAGTTTCGTTTGTGCAGGTAAATAATTAGAAACACATTAAAAATCACCTTCCAATCTTCTTTTTTACTCTGGAAGATTACACTAATGACTTAAAAACAAATAAAAGCTCGGTCCAGCTCGGCCCGCTATTCAGTGTTGCTATATTTCAATGCTCCGGCCTAGTGAGTAGAGTCGGCCATAGTTTGTGACTTATAGCATAAATACAAATTTATGAAAAGACTTATTATATCATTTATCTGATGGCATGTCATTAAAACAACGTTGTTACTCAATTTTGATGACATCATGGTACTTTTTTTTAGTAGTGGGGAGGGGGGGGGGGGTTAGCGTTCAGTTACCCTAATGGGTGCTCTCAGCCTTAAGGATTAATGAGCACCCCCGTCAAAGTGATAAGACAGAGTCCTATCCTAAGCCCTTTGCGAACTCTTTGATGCATTGGACTATACTCGTCTTCTCTTGTCGCCTACATTCAGATAGGAGTTCCTGCTTTCACTCAATGTGCAAAGCAAACTAAAATATTTAATTTTTATAGCGTCCACTGAATTAATTCACTAATATCTTTATACACAATGGATGCCTCAAACTATAATGTATTTATTTTAAAAAGGTATTCTCCCTGAATCATGATGTAAGAATTTAGTATATCTACGATATCGGGCATATTTATTGTACCATGTACTCATAGTTTTGTCTCTTGGATCCATTTTTAGTTTCAGTATCTGTTAGCCAATCGCAGTACATATATCTCATTCTTGTTTGACCATTACAAATATATAGTTTTTTTATTTGTATCACCGAAGTACGTTTTAGGTAGAAGCCGATGTTCAGTGCGTTGGGTAAAAAGTTTGGCGTCAAGTTTAATTATTGAACACTTTCCATATTTTAGGTTATACAACAAACCTCTTAAATTAAATTTGGGCCCAGCCAAACATTTTTGATGGTGTTCAGATTCTTTTATGTTACTAGCAGTACTGAGTTAACCTGCTTGATGGAATTTACGTCTATGAACCTCCCAATTGAAGTCCGAGTTTTTTACGAATAGCTGATAAGCTCAAACTCCTCTATAATTATTGATGTTCATTCTTGGTTTGAGGCAAAAGCTTTTAATGGTATTTAAAATCAAAATAAGTCGAAGTACTGACTTAACCTGTTTTACGTAATTCACGTGTATCAGTACTGAGTCAAAATATTTCACTGAATTTATGTGTATCGTCTATTATGCTCAAGTCCAATAGTAGAAGATCCGAATATAAGACGACCTTCACCGAACTGGTTAATGGATGAAAAGCATTTTATATCAAATTTAATATGTTAAAAAACATTTCAGTCCACGATATGATTAATTAAATATTGAAAAATTATTTTTTAAACATTTCACTGGTTTGGTTAATAGACAAATCACATACCAATCGGAAGTATGAAGCCCATAGAATATGCAAACGTTAGGTTGGCTACGTTTTTCCCGTCCCAAGTATAGCGTAGGCAGGTATACACAGGTAAATCAATAATAGTAATTTGCACCGGTGTGGTTAATGCATGAAACTTATATCAAAATAAAGATAATTTTATTGCAAACACATCGATATAGGGTTGTCTGCAAAAAATCAGTCTGGAATTCCGGTTGTCGAATTTTAAAGATCAAAATAATGCTGCCAGTAAGTACGTGCGCCAGAGAGGTCCGATCGAACTATCCCGTGTATTAGCAAAGGACGCAGCATAGCAGCTACGTGTAGCTCGGCCATTGAATGAAAGAGAGTGCGCATGTCATGTGTCCGTGAAATTGAAAAGGATGGCGATACACTGGTAAAAGCTGTGCAATATTTTGGAGCACTAATAATTTATTAATATTTTTGAAGGTGAAATTATTGAATTATTATGCACTTACCGTATTCTCACCATGAAAGTTATTAAGCTCTTCATTATATTTTTTACGCAAAGCAGTCACTTTTTTGTAGCATGTGGTATGATAACCTACAAAATCGAGTGATGCATTGGTTAGCTCAACGCCTCTGTATTTAAAATTTCTCTTTTTACGACAATTGAATTTCAACGAACAGTATTATACGTTTTACGAATTGCATAGAAAACACTTCTTAGCCATTTTTTATCACAATTTAATGTTTATAAATAACAACAATCAGTATAGTCGTAGTAGCACGCTTTTTCAATTCAGAAGAATAAGGCAAACTGTTCCAATACAATGATGCACAGCATTTACGAGTGTATCGCTATTCCTTTCAATTTCACGGACACATGACATGCGCACTTTGTTAATACACGGGATAGTTCGCTCGGACCTCTCTGGCGCACGTACTCACAGGCAGCATTATTTTGATCTTTAAAATTCGACAACCGGAATTCCAGACTGATTTTTTGCAGACAACCCTATATAGACGTGTTTGCAATAAAATTATCTTTATTTTGATATGATATTCATGCATTAACCACACCGGTGCAAATTACTATTATTGATTTACCTGTTTATGTTTTTTAACATATTAAATTTAATATAGAATGCTTTTCATCCATTAACCAGCTCGGTGAAGGTCGTCTTATATTCGGATCTTAGACTACAAGGTTTTCCCACGAATGGTCAACAAACTCAAATTCTCATTTCTCCTATAATTGACGCTTACCTTTGGGTAAAGGCAAAAGCTTTTCATGGTCGCCATTTTTGGCAATCTACCGCTGCGATGTCGCCTTGGAATAATGTATGTCGTTTTGATTCACGAGAGAAATTAAGCATATTTCACAGTTATGGGCCCCTTTGGGAGTGAAATTCCATTCTACTGGAGATAATGGCTTCATCTCGGTATATTTGCAAAGCGGAATATTATTCATGGCTGACAGTTCGATTCAGTTGGGAGCCAACTTAACCTGGTCTAACTTGGTATTCAACTGTTTCATTGCAATTTGATTTGATGGCAGGTTGATCTATACAGGGTGTCCAGTTAGTGTGTAATTCTTCGATATCTCGCAAGGTATACCTGATAGAAGAAAATGTCAAACACAAAAGTTATTTGGTTACTTAAGGCGCATATTCCAAAAATATTTTGAAATACACAGGGTGTTGCGGGAAAGAAGAATAGTAATAAATTTGATTTTTTTATATGGAACTATAACTTTTTCTTAAACCTTTCTAGTATCCATCATTGATCTCTATTCAACCCTGAAATATTTTTGGGATCGATTGCGACGTTGCCAAGTTATAATTTATTTTCTATTAATTTCCGGATTTGCAAGGTCACAAGTAATACGTCCAAATTGATATGTCCCCTTAACTTTTCTCAATAATATTATACAGCGAGTTACTTGAATATTAAGTGAATATTATTTTGGATATTACCAGCAATTTGTATCTACAGGGTGTTTTTGGCAGAATTTTAAATTACGACAACTTGAAGGTCATTTTACTTTGTTTTTTTTAAATGTAATACCCTGTATTTTTCATTTTAAATCGAAATATCTACTATAGTTAAATTTCACATTGCATGATACCTCCGCTAGCGGTAAATCGGCGCAAACAATGTTGTCACGCGCTTATATAACAAAATCGTAAGATCCCTTAGATGCTCAGCTAACGAATAGATATTACTGTATGCTTGATTGTATGCATAATCTGTGAGCAAATATTCAACAGTGTTTCTCAATTTTCTATTATTTGGAGTCAAACATTAATTGCAATCCTTAATTTCTAATATGCCTAATCCACGTCCAATCATACCAACGGTAGCACGACTGCTGAAACATACGTACACTTGGCAACAGCGCTTGAAATGGCGGCATGCGAGCTCTCGGCGTTGCCCCTTTGTGCAGGTCCTTTAGCCATAGCTTAGAGATCGGTACAGGCATGCACACGCATACTGTGGGAAGCTATAGATGTGCGAGTGTACTCAATATATTCGCACTCAGAACGTTCATCGCAGACTTGTACTGTCGCATATCTGTGCGAACTCAAGTCGCTTGATCCATTCGGTATCGTGATAAAAATTTCTGAGGAGCAAAAAAACCGTAAATTAGAGCACCAACGCACATGTATGTTTCTTTCATGTTAATCAAAAAACCGACACCAGTTTTAGGCTCACACCATGTCGCTTATCTATTTTGCGCGATGTGACGCATTGTGAGAGGGGCCATGAAATCACAGCAGTTTCGCAGCAATTACGCACGGTTTGACAATGCCGCAAGATCCGCCGAGGGTCCGGCTTGCCGCTTCGCGGTGGCCGCCCGTTTAGATTTGACGCGCCAGTCTTAGTCAGGTGCGTAGCGATATAGCAGGTGTGGTAAGTTATTCTTGAAGTTTGCGCGGGAAATTAGACGATACAATTAATAACAATGCAGCAAGGCACATCGGTTAGCAATACAGCATCCAAACGACATGTTTTATCAACCGGTGAACGCAATATAGTGAAGAATGTTTACGATGGTGTACGTACACGATTTCCTGAAAGGCCGGTGAAGGAAATCGTTAAACTTTGCAGCGATCTGACTAAGGTCTCAGTTGCAACAATTTTCAGAATTTTGAAGGAAAAGAAGCGCGACGTAGTATTTGTGGTAAAATCACTTAAACAAAAAAGAGGAGTTAAAAAGATTGTTTTGGATGGTGACGTGAAAAATGCGATTCGTCGAAAAGTCCATTCATTTTATCTCCGTAATGAACTTCCAACGATAAAAAAACTACAACAGGAATTACAAAATGATGAAAGTCTGCCAAAGATATCTCGTCGGGTATTATTGAGAACATTACGCGAAATAAATATCAGATATTTGAAAAGAAAGCGGAACAGCGCATTGATTGAAAGAGACGATATAGTATTATGGCGTAGAGAATATTTAAGAAAAATACGTAGTATTCGTAACGCCGGGGGAATAAAAATCTATTACTTGGACGAAACTTGGTTGAATGAAGGGCACACGGTTACTAGGTGTTGGCAGGATTTGAATATAGCGAGTCGTAGACAAGCCCATCTTGAAGGCCTAAGTACGGGATTAAAATGCCCTTCAGGCAAAGGCCGTCGGCTAATAATAACGCATATTGGCAGCGAATCTGGGTTTGTGGATGGGGGATTGAACGTCTTTGAATCTCGGAAAACTGGTGATTATCATGAGGATATGGACGCTGTAGTTTTTGAATCTTGGTTTAAATCCATATTGACAAAATTAGAACCCGGTTCGGTTATTGTATTAGATAACGCGTCCTACCATAGTCGGCGTTTAGAAGCTCTTCCGACTTCTAATTGGAAAAAAGCGGATATCTATGACTGGCTCGTGTCAAAAAATATAGAATGCGATATGACTATGCTCAAAGCACAGCTGTCACAACTCGCGCGTCACCACAAAGAAAGGTATATAAAATTAGCAGTAGACGAAATGGCTAGGGAAAAGGGTTTTACAGTTTTAAGACTGCCTCCGTATCACTGCGAGTTAAACCCAATCGAGTTAGTATGGGCACAAGTAAAAAATGAAGTAGCGCGTAGGAATACAACTTTTAAGTTGGCCGATATACGTATCCTTTTAGAAGAAGCAATCGGTGCGGTAACTGCAGATAACTGGCAGAAATGCGTATCACACGTAAAAGCAGAGGAAGAAAAGTTTTGGAAATTAGATCCCCATATAGATTCCGTAATAGAGCCAGTCATAGTTAACCTTGGCAGTGATACAACCAGTGACAGTGACGAGTCCTTTGACTGTAGTTCTGCTAGTGATGACGAATTTCCACCGCACACGTCCGCAACTGACTGAGATTCAGAACAAGTATATTTATTTACTTTTTATTTGTTTTTGTTGTTTTTTTGTTGTTTATTTTTTTAATTTATTTTAATTTATATATTTACTTTTTTATTCGTTGTTTATTTTTAAGACGTTCATAGACAATTTAGTCAATCACTTTTGTTGCTGTTGCTCCAGTTTCTTAAGCAGAATATATTTTTTGTTCATTGTAACTTTTAAGACTTTACTTCTTACTCTGAATTTAATTTGTTGGATTCTAAGTTCTCCTTTGAAGTTTAGAGAGTTTATTTATTGTTTCATTTTCGTATTCATGCACCTTTTCAGTTTCCTATTCATTTTGTTAAACATAAAAGAAGGGTGGGAGGAGTGGTGGGACTCGATATGCAGCCACCTCCTCGTGGTGAGTCCTGGGTAGTCCGCATAAAGACTAGCTGAGAGCTGCATTACTGTTGTAGATTATTTCAATTCCACTTCCAGTATGACCGAATGTGAGAACTTTACTATTTGAAATCTTTGGCTGACGTCTAACGTAATATAATGTTTCCATTGAAACTGTACCTGTGGTTGCCTGCCCCTACCAAGCCGCTGTGCTGATGGCCAATAATTAAGCCCATAGCTATTTGACAATATCATACTTGCATTTTTGAGAAAGACTGCACATTTATGTAAACGAAACATTAGCAACTACTCAACTAGTTATAACTTCCAATATCTAGTAGCATATATCTAGCTTTGATTCGGATAAGTAATATTTTATCATTAAAATATATCTTTACATTTCAAAATAAAATCGGGTACACCTATTTGTAAAAAATGAATACAGAACGTATAGAATTTTATGATAGCTTTAAATTGTATATTGGCTCTGAATCCCTATCTAGACCTTCAAAGAAATCGAGCGCGCCACTGCTACCCGGCGTGACCAGGCGTGACGCAGGTATCATCGAATGTGGAACTTAACTATAATAGCCTATCTCGCCTTTTGATATTTTTTTTCGCGTTTGCGACGTTGCCAAGTTATAAATTATTTTCCAAAATTTATGAATAAATATCCCCGATTATAATTTATTTTAAATAGAATCCGCCACTTATTTTTATTGCAATGAATTGCGAATGTCGAATTTAGTAAAATCTCACAATTTCAAAACTTTGTTTCTATTCATTACTGAGATACGGCATCACCGCTTTTTCAGTAAACGGTACCGGAACGCTTAAATATTTCCAATACTGCCACAGCTCGAGAGGTGAAATTCAATACTTGGGGGTTTTTGAACATACAGAATTCAAGACCACTAATATCAGTGTTGTCAGATTTACCAATTTTACGTCATAATTTTGAATGGAATGCCCTATTTATGAAGTCTAACGTAAAAATGGTAAATCTGAAAACACCGATGTTAGCGTTTTTGAATTCTGTATGTTCAAAAACCTCCAAGTATTGACTTTCACGGTTCCAGCTGTGGCAGTTTTGGAAATATTTAAGCGTTGCGGTACCGTTTACTGAAAAAGCGATGATGCCGTATCTCAGTAATTAATAGAAACAAAATTTTGAAATTGTGAGATATTACTAAAGTCGACATGCGGAATTCATTGCAATAAAAATAAGTAGAGGATTATATTTAAAATAAATTAAAATCGGGGATATTTGTTTAAAAATTTGGAAAAATAATTTATAACTTGGCAACGTCGCAAACGCGAAAAAAAATATTACAAGGCGAGATAGGGTATTAGTAGATGTTTCGATTTAAAATAATCTTTTTGCAATAAAATCCTGGGATACGGTCAATAATATATTTAAAGATATATATGTATGGCCAACGTTTCGACGCTAGTAGTGCGTCATCTTCAGGGCGTGTGTGATATAACTGAAATTAAAAATTGGTCTTGTAAGGATCCAACTACACTTCGTGCAATGAATACAACAATATTAACATGGAACACAAACATAATCTACAATTTTACAAAACACATTAAAACTTTAAAATCTAAAATTAAAATGCACAGAAAAACTTACACTACATCACGATAGTCTCAAATATTATTGCCGGATGGTGTAGGCTACTTGATACTTATTGAGAGACTAGTGGTATAAAAATTCCTAGCTGGGTGAGAGCATTGATAACATCTACGTTAAAAAATATATACAAAAAGAAGAAAACACATTAAAATTGATTGCGAGGAAAGTAAATATTGGTAAGATGGAAGAAAGTATAGGCTATGTCCCTTTTATTAAATTTGCATATATACACGAAAGATTGCTCGTATCAGTTCTGAAATTCAAGCTGTTAGAACATTTTTTTATGTGAATCATCTCTAAAATATTTCGCTTATACCAGTCTTTTTCTTTACATAACGTTCTAACGTTGTCAAAATCGATTGAATGTTTGTTTTCTATGGCATGCTTGCTAAGGGCAGTAGAATTCGGGTTGTTATTTTTAATGTCATACTTATGTTTATATATGCGTTTGTTTAAATACTGTTTAGTTTGTCCTATGTATGAGTTGGGGCAGTCTTTACAAGGGATTTCATAGATTACATTACTATGCATGTCTTTTTGTAACTGTGGTTTAAGATTTGAAAATACAGCACGTGTTGTTGTAGTAGCAGTATGGGCGACATGTACATTATGTTTTTTAAATATTTTATTTATGTTTTCGGAGAGTCCAGGTGTGTAGGGCATTGAAAAGTACTTCTTTGAGGTATTATTTTTAGATTTTGAGTGTTGTTGGCGGTTATAAATTTGGTGGACTCTCTTTTTGATGGCTGTATCTGTGAAATGTTGAGGATAGTTGTTTTGGGAGAGAACTTTTTTTACCTTTTTCAGGTTGTCAGGTCTATTTTTCGCATCAGATAGCAAAATTGCACGATCGGTAAGACTATTTACTACGCTGGTTTTGTACACTTTGGGAATGTTGGAATCGAAATTTAGATATCTTCCTGACCATACTGGTTTAGTATACCAATTTGTTTCAATGCAACCATCACTGTTATATTTCAATGTAATGTCAAGAAAGTTTATTGTGTTGTTACTTTCTACTTCTTTTGTAAATTGTAGCCTTGGATGGAAATTATTGAATGCTTGGAAGGTTTGTTCAATCTGTTCTTTATGTATACACAGCAGACAATCGTCAACGTATCTTTTATAGAATGCAGGTTTGTTAGTTAAGTTATTGATAACGTTTTGTTCCAGTTCTTCCATAACGAGATTTGCAATGGTTGACGAAATTGGTGAACCCATAGCCGTACCAAAGATCTGAGAATAATATTCATCTTCAAATCTAAAATATGTAGTACTTAAACAAAACTTTACTGCTGATTTAAATTCACTTAAAGGGAGTGGTGTATGGCGTTCTAGATCGTTCCAACGTTTTTCCTGTCGACCTTGCCATTGAATGCATTGAAAAACGTTGGAACGATCTAGAACGCCATACACCACTCCCTTTAAGTGAATTTAAATCAGCAGTAAAGTTTTGTTTAAGTACTACATATTTTAGATTTGAAGATGAATATTATTCTCAGATCTTTGGTACGGCTATGGGTTCACCAATTTCGTCAACCATTGCAAATCTCGTTATGGAAGAACTGGAACAAAACGTTATCAATAACTTAACTAACAAACCTGCATTCTATAAAAGATACGTTGACGATTGTCTGCTGTGTATACATAAAGAACAGATTGAACAAACCTTCCACGCATTCAATAATTTCCATCCAAGGCTACAATTTACAAAAGAAGTAGAAAGTAACAACACAATAAACTTTCTTGACATTACATTGAAATATAACAGTGATGGTTGCATTGAAACAAATTGGTATACTAAACCAGTATGGTCAGGAAGATATCTAAATTTCGATTCCAACATTCCCAAAGTGTACAAAACCAGCGTAGTAAATAGTCTTACCGATCGTGCAATTTTGCTATCTGATGCGAAAAATAGACCTGACAACCTGAAAAAGGTAAAAAAAGTTCTCTCCCAAAACAACTATCCTCAACATTTCACAGATACAGCCATCAAAAAGAGAGTCCACCAAATTTATAACCGCCAACAACACTCAAAATCTAAAAATAATACCTCAAAGAAGTACTTTTCAATGCCCTACACACCTGGACTCTCCGAAAACATAAATAAAATATTTAAAAAACATAATGTACATGTCGCCCATACTGCTACTACAACAACACGTGCTGTATTTTCAAATCTTAAACCACAGTTACAAAAAGACATGCATAGTAATGTAATCTATGAAATCCCTTGTAAAGACTGCCCCAACTCATACATAGGACAAACTAAACAGTATTTAAACAAACGCATATATAAACATAAGTATGACATTAAAAATAACAACCCGAATTCTACTGCCCTTAGCAAGCATGCCATAGAAAACAAACATTCAATCGATTTTGACAACGTTAGAACGTTATGTAAAGAAAAAGACTGGTATAAGCGAAATATTTTAGAGATGATTCACATAAAAAAATGTTCTAACAGCTTGAATTTCAGAACTGATACGAGCAATCTTTCGTGTATATATGCAAATTTAATAAAAGGGACATAGCCTATACTTTCTTCCATCTTACCAATATTTACTTTCCTCGCAATCAATTTTAATGTGTTTTCTTCTTTTTGTATATATTTTTTAACGTAGATGTTATCAATGCTCTCACCCAGCTAGGAATTTTTATACCACTAGTCTCTCAATAAGTATCAAGTAGCCTACACCATCCGGCAATAATATTTGAGACTATCGTGATGTAGTGTAAGTTTTTCTGTGCATTTTAATTTTAGATTTTAAAGTTTTAACGTGTTTTGTAAAATTATAGATTATGTTTGTGTTCCATGTTAATATTGTTGTATTCATTGCACGAAGTGTAGTTGGATCCTTACAAGACCAATTTTTAATTTTAGTTATATCACACACGCCCTGAAGATGACGCACTACTAGCGTCGAAACGTTGGCCATACATATATATTTTTTAAATATATTATTGACCGTATCCCAGGATTTTATTGCAAAAAGATTGGATTATAACGGTCAGGATACAAAAAGTAAATAAAAGATTTAAAATAAAACATATACGGTGTTACATTTAAAAAAACAAAGTAAAATGACCTTCAAACTGCCGTAATTTAAAATTCCGCCAAAAAGACCCTGTAGATACAAATTGCTGGTAACATCCAAAATAATATCCAGTTAATATTCAAGTAACTCGCTGTATAATATTATTGAGAAAAGTTAAAGGACTATATCAATTTGGACGTATTACTTGCGACCTTGCAAATCCGGAAATTAACAGAAAATAAATTATAACTTAGCAACGTCGCAATCGAGCCCAAAAATATTTTAGGGTTGAATAGAGATCGATGATGGAAACTAGAAGAATTTAAGTAAAAGTTATAGTTCTATATAAAAAAATTAAGTTGATCGCAAGACCCTGTATATTTCAAAATATTTTTAGAATATGCGTCTTAAGTAACCAAATAACTTTTGTATTTGACATTTTCTTCTATCAGGTACACCTTGCGATATATCGAAGAATTACGCACTAACTGGACACCCTGTAGTCTCCAGATACAAGGTGTGTAGAAACATTCGACCTTTAAAGTGTTATGAAAACAGTTGCTGCTCCTTGCAGCTACATATCAGCTGTACAGGGTGATTCCGAAGTTGATGGTTATTTTTAACTGTATATAGAAGTTGTTAAAATAAACAACTTGTTCAAATATTTTTTTTCAAACAAACTGAAAAATGAAAAAGTTAAATTATTCCAAAACTACTACCACAGCATACCATAGAATCAACAGAATACCTCAGGTTGGCGACAATCATACGCACATCCCGCCATTTTGGGTGAGTATCTGTCAAAAGAGGCATATACGTCGGTGGACACCATTGAGGATAGGTCTACGCTTGTAATTGCTCATTGCCGAGATGTAAATGTATATGCGTATGCTGTGAGATTTTGTACAAGCGTTGCTGGTAGTTACTATGTTTCTATGGGCTTTCAAAACGTTTACGAAACGTTTTGAGTTTTTAAATACAGGGTGGGGCATAAAAACCAAGTGTTTTTGGTTTGAGTAGTACTCATACATTAGAAGAGGGAGCAGCGCGGTTTATTACAATTCATTCCTTGACTCAAACCATTTCACTTTCTTACTTGCCACTTGCCATCATAGAGCGGTAGACGCTTGAACAACGCGTAGCATATGGCGTGGCATCATTGGCCCATATTTTTTTGGAGAAAATGGGGTCACCGCTACAGTAACATCTCAACGTTACATTCATATGGTGAATACCTTTTTCATACCTGAATTGCAAAGAAGAGGTGTGGATATCAAAGATTTGTGGTTCCAGCAAGATGGGGCCACGGCACACACCGCCAGAGCATCCATGGCTGTTCTTCGCCACCTGTTTCCAAATCGTTCAATTTCGAGGTTTGGTGGCATTTCATGACCTCCTCGGTCTCCCGATGTATCAATTTGTGATTTTTTCTATGGGGGTAACTCAAGTTGCGTGTCTAAAGGGCCAAGCTCCGTACATTAGACGCAAAGAAGGAAGCGATTCGCCATGGAATCTCTTAAAAATCAACAGAGACATGCTGGAAACAGTGGAGTGCAATTTTCGTGAACGGCTGCATCATATGCCAGACGTAATTTTTGCACTTAGTGCAAGAAAAAATCAAACTACACCACTGGATTCTACAGAAAAAGTCTATGAGACCCCTTTTTGAACTTTTCAATAAGATAAAAGACAACCGAGTTACGAGGGTGGTCCCAAAATCGATCATTTTCGATTTCACCCTGTATCTCAAAAACCAAGGGGGGCATGATAATTCTGTTAGTGGCACCTTTACTTTCACAAAAAATTGCGAAACCCGCAACTCTCTATCTTCAAAAATAACCGAGATACCCCGCAAAAGTGCCCAAAATGGGACACCCTGTATTGTTTGAGGCTAGCCCAAAGCTCCATTCTGGGATATTTGCTGTATTTCCCATAACCGGATAAACTTTTTGCAAGAGAGTCATCTCTGTACTAGACAAGGTATCCTTTGCATGAAGTGGAGTCGCTCTATAAAATTCCTGTGGAGGACCACCTCCTCAACAAAGCCCTTCAAGTTTGGCTATGACCGTCTTTTGGTTCACCAAGTCCATCAGACTAGTGAACTAACCGTTAGTTAGTTGGGAAGATGGTTAACAAAAAAAACAAAAGCTGTCTCCTCGAGCAGCTATCAAACAATGACAATGGGAGGGAAAAAATCACAAGATGAGTTTTAAAAGTTCTTTAGTTATCATTTTCACTCCACTTTAAACACGATACTGTATAAACAGTTTAGTAGGTATGTAGCTGTACCCAACCCAAAGGTCATACTATCCACTTACCTTTTGATGCACAATGTATTTATAAATAATATACCGGCTTCTTTCTCATTTATCTACTGCCGTGTGTGTTGGCATTAAAAATCGTTAATTAAAATTGCTTACTAAAATAACACAAGCGTAGGTCATGGTTTAGAGTCTTACGCTAAGACACCTTTCACGAAACTTCAAGAATTTGTATTTATCAAATGTTTTATAATGCCCTTCTTTGTAGACTCTTGTGAGGAAAACGCTTTCTCTTTTTAGAAAAATAACTATGTGAATCTATGTAGGTCAAATTGGACTGGATGATAATAATAATAACAACGATTTTTATACAGAAAAAAACCTATTTATTATTGCATATTTAGATTCCACGATGAATTATAGTGTGACTTTATGTATCACACAAGGGACTTTAAGCGAATCGTTTAGGTGTAAATAACTATTTTTGGTATAAGTAGACATCATAAAAAATTGAATAACGCAGCGATTATAAAAGTAAGATGGCTGTAGCGTTGCCGTATCATCAAGCATTAATGGTACAAGTCATGAATAACAATTCCTGGTAGTTTTCATTTAATTTCAAATTTTCAGTCAGGTCCACCTTTTTCAATTTTCCTATCTATAAGCAGCTTAGCAAGCCATGAAATATAAAAAACAGATGAAAGAAAATCACTAACTTAGCAGAAAGATACAGTAAAAGGAAAAAATTATATAAATTCAAGATTCCGAGGTGTTGATCTTGACTCACCCTGTATATAACTGACATGACAATAATGAGAGGAATTTGCATTTTCAAATACTGTGTAATGGCCTTATTATTCAGAACGAATATCCTGAAACGGTGAATTTTTGAATTTACAAAACAGTAATCATCCTTATATGGGCCTTCATCTTGATTCAAAGGTTACATCGTCAAGTTATATTAGGTGTTTTCCTTTTACATCTGCACTAACTCATTTAAAAATGAGACAGCACAGCTCAGTTTGAAACCTCATAGCTCAGATGAGTTAAAGGAACGTGTTTGTGCAGCTAAATGTCACGTCATTTAGGTAATACTTGAGTCTTGAGTCTTGAGTTTATTAATCTACTATTGATCTAAATATGATAAATAATGAAACTTAATAAGAGTTTTTTTACCTGTGCTTTCGCTTTCTATTGAGTTTGGGTATTCTCTATTAGTGAATTTGTTCACTATTCTACCATTTGCATCAACAACTACTAGTTCTCTTAGTTGCAACGGCAACGGCATAACCTCACTATACCGGGTGTCCCAGAATTTCCTTGGCACGTGATATTTTCGTAACGAAAAATGGATCAAGCAAGAACTGAGTGGTACTTTTGAAGGCACTATAGGGTCTATCATACCATGCATTCAAAACATTTTTTTTGTACGTCAACCCCTTAAACTCACCCCCAACTTTTTTTTCAAATAGCACCCCATAGGTTTTCCTACATAAATGATATCCCCATTTCATTTAATGTCTTGTGGTACCTTTAATTTTATATGCAAGCTTATTTTTTCCGTAAAATCATAAGCATAAGGCAAATGAAATGATAATTTGTTTGACGCCTGATATTTTTGTAACAAAAACGGATAAAAAAGAAAAGTAAGTGGGTTTTTCAAGTGTAGTGAATGACCTATCATTCCTTGCTTATGAATCATTTTTTTCTTACTTAAACCCCTGCAATGGTATGATTGGCCCTATAGTACCTTCAAAAGTACCACTCAGTTCTTGCTTGAACCGTTTTTCGTTACGAAAATATCACGTGTCAAGGAAATTCTGGGACACCCGGTATACTATCGACTATACACCACAACATCCGCTGAAATTCAAACGTACAAAAAATCATAACCTCATTTATTTGGCATCTGAATGATCTGATACAACTGATCTACCTTTCGAGCTAGTGCAGATGGGCTTAAGTGGGGGTAAAATATCACTTTAGACTCAGATTCAGAAAACAACAGGAACGTACATTGAAATGAGTCATGACGTCACAAGTGAGAATGATAAGATAAAACATGCTAAAGGAAAGCACCTTAGGTATATGATTCTATTCTATTCCATATCATCTAACCTCTCAATGATTTTGGTTTTTGATAAGTATCATTTTTGTTAAATATGGAGACTGGTTTTAGCCGTATTACTGAATGTGGATTGAAGTAACTTATTTCTGAGAAGAGCGGAAATAGACTCTAAACCAAAACCTTATACCTCTTCCCTCCACAAGAACTTCCTTCAAGAGAGCCCGTCGATGATGTAGTCTAACTGCTATACAGGGTTATTCACGTTATTCGACACGCAGCATTATGGCTAAAGTATTTGATGAAAAAGAAAACAATAACTTCGGATGGATAGAGACTCATAAAGGCTACATTTTAAAAATAGTTTCATGTTATACAGGGTGTCCCAAAAATACGAAATGTATCAAAGTTATGTTTTTTTATATTGAACACCCTATATATTATTGCATATTCAGATTCCCTGGTGAATTCTAGTGTGACTTTATGTATCATATATGGGACCTAAGCCGAACCGTTTAGGTGTAAATCACCATTTTCGGTATAAGTAGATATAAGGAAAAAATTGAATATGGCAGAGATTATAAAATTTGGAATATTCAGAACCGTATAAAAAAATTAGGCATTCTCATTTGAAAAAATCAAGTTATTGCTGTTCGAAGTTTCCTTAATTCATCGACTGATTTCTCCAAGTATAAACGTTATTTAAATTTGTCAGTCTCATCAAAGCTGACGCATTTTATGCTTAGTAATTCGGAAAAGTCACAGCCTTTCAAATTTTATAATCACTGCGATATTCAATTTTTTCCTTATATCTACTTATACCGAAAATGGTGATTTACACCTAAACGGTTCGCTTTAAGTCCCATGTATGAAACATAAAGTCACAATAGAATTCACCAGAGAATCTGAATATGCAATAATATACGGGGTGTTCCATTTAAAAAAACATAACTTTGATACATTTCGTGCTTTTGGGACACCCTGTATAACATGAAAATATTTTTTAAATGTACCCTGTATGGGTCTCTATCCATCCCAAATTATTATTTTCTTTTTTATGAGATACTTTAGCCATAATGCTCCGTGTCGAATAACGTGAATAACCCTGTATATTAAATTGTGTTACCAAGCAAGTATGCGATGGCCCATTTATAGTGCTTTAGATCATATTTTTTGGGTAACTATGTCATGTCTATGTTATGTCAAAGAATATTTGATTCCGCGAAAAACGATAGCTCAGCTTTATAAAAGACGAGGGTTTTCCAATTAGAATGGGTCGATGTTGGCAGCCTGTGATGGTCATGCTATTTTGGCAGTCTCTGTCAAATTTGGTTGTGTATTATGGTCACAGATGTCAAATTACCACGACAAGTTACACAATCGAGTCGCGTGTACAAATAATAAAACTTTATTATCAAAATAAATGTTCACTAGTAGTGTCCGACTGAAACTACTTTTTACGGCCGAAACCGAAACCGAATTTCGGCCTCCATCTCAGTTTCGGCCGAAACCGAAACATCAATATAACGTCAGTAGTTTTTTCGTGGATATAAAAATGAATAACGTTTCATCAGCATTATCACACCTTATTTCAAATAACTTACTTATACTTTTTGAAATAAGAAGTTAATTTGAACCAAATATCAACTATTTTATATTTATATTACATTTTATATCTACTAAATAACACTCCAAACTTTAGTCAATCTATATGACACTGTTATCAATTAGCTGCCTTAAAACTAAATTTCTGAAGTACCTACGTCCTAAGTACAACTACTAAGTATTTTTGAAAGTAAGGAGTTTTCTTTGAATTTAAGAAACTGTTGTGAGCTGCATTGAGCTACAGGTATTGTTTACTATCAGTATTCATAACTGAACAATCTAATATTGTAATATTGTAAGCGAGAAACAACAATTTATCAACTTTCTTTGCAAAGAGCTTCCTCAGTCTGAATAAATTTGACTAGTAGCATTAGTAGTTGTTCAGTGGAAACAGTCGTCGGTAAGGCGGACGTGAAATTTGGGGGAACCTTTCTTAAAGACAGAAATGGACTGAAATTCTAGTAAGAGTAATATCTGCGCTTTTTTGCAAGCTTGGCTTCGATAAGTAAGCTTTTTAACTTGTGATAAGTTATTACCATCATCTACCTAGCAAAATGACACTTCTCCGCTTGAAGATTAATGCTCCGAGGGCGTCCGATCGCAGCGCCAAATCCATCGAATTTAGTTTCCGTTTCGGCCGTAGTTTCAGCTGGATGGCAGCCGAAACCGAAACTAAACCGAAAGCCGTTTTTTGGCCAAAACTAGGCCGAAAAACGTAGCGTGTATGGCGCCTGTTTTACGGGAGACGTGGTGGTCTTTCAGAGACCACTCTTTAATGTTTGATTTCGAAATTTGACACAACTGGTTCAGCCAATTAGTCAACATCCGTACGTCAAAGGAGTCCCAGATCAGCGGAGAGTATCGCCGTTGTTCGTGAAAGTGTTCAGGAGAACCCAAGATAATCAGTTTCTCGGCGTGCACAAGAACTCGGCCTTTCGCAAACTTCAACCTGGCGAATTTGCGCCGAGATTTATATGGGAGCTCGGTGTCCACAGCTCTTGACAATCTGTCGGTAGGCATCTCAAGTATAGCTTAATTCAGATGCATATGACATCCGACGATACGACGGTACGAAACTGTTCCTGTTGGCTGAAAGATTCAAAATGATATTAAATCAAAATATTTCAACCAATAGGAACAGTTTAAAGAAATAGTAAGAGATAATAGCCTCTTCAAAGATACATATAACAACTACCTTACTAGTATGAAGCCGCAAACGCCAAAATTATATTCACTTATCAAATTGCATAAACCAGATCGCCCTATAACACCTGTAGTGTCGTACGTTACAGCACCAGCATATAAATTGTCAAAGAAACTAAATAATCTATTACTACAGCACTGCAAATTCACACCAAAATTTAGTATAAACAATTTCCAAGAACTAATAAAAAAAAAACAAAAAATATTATAACCCCTAGTAATGCCATCCTAGCCCCATTTGATGTAGAAAACCTTTTCCCTAGTATACCACCGATAGATGTAATAAATATAGTCAATCAGCTTCTATCAAAAAACAACACAAACCCCATAATAAAACAAGATATCCTCGATACATTACTAGTTTGCTTTGCTGGACCAAAATTATTCAGAATTTAACGACAAAATCTATATATCAAAAGAAGGACTAATAATGGGCAACCCTCTAAGCTCTTTACTCTGCGGAAGTGTTTTGGACAACCTCGAACAGAAAATCCAACTAATACCATCTTTCAGTAAATGTATATATATTGGTATCGTTTATGTAGACGACATAACAATTTGTTTTACCGGAACCGATAGATAACTACATAATCTCTTAAACGAAATTAACAAATTACACCTTGCAATAAGATTTACACCAGAGAAAGAAATAGATCATGCCATTACCTTTTCAGATTTAACAATTAAACTACACAAAACACATATTCAATTTATCATAAACCCTCGCACACAGATACCACAATACACAGCAGTTCCAACCACCCATATTCACATAAAATTGCAGCATATCATAGTTATGTCAATAGACTAATTAACGTGCCCATGAATAACGAAAATTATAATAAAGAACTAAATATAATAAAACAAATTGCCTCAAACAATGGCCCTACTCTAATCGATTCTATAATAAAAAAGAAGCAATACAAAAAAGCAGTTAACTTAGTATACCCTCAGATTACCGAAAATCGATCGAATAATACATATGACTCAATTATATACATAGGACAGTTATCAGAAAACGTTGCACTTAAACTCAAGAAATTAGACTGCGATATATCCTTCAGATGCAAAGAGACACTAGGCAATTTAATTAAAAACAATTAAATGAAATCAACTAAAAACGAAAAATCTGGTGTCTACAAATTAAAATGTGTGGATTGCCCCAATGTTTATATTGGACAAAGTGGAAGAGCATCCAAAAACTGCATTAACGAACATAAAAAGTTATAAACGAACTCTATAATTCTAATTACGCCAATCATTTGATCTCCGAAAACCATCATTTCAACGAAGATTTTAAAATATTACACATAGAACAGAAAGGACCCAAATTAAATTTTTTAGAAGCATTAGAAATCAACAAGCTCAAATTCTTAGGTAACCTCCTTAATGACCAAACAGATTTAAATAATTCACCATTACTAAATCTGTCCGATGGTTTTCGGAGAACAAACGATTAGCCATAATAGTTACCCCATCAAAGTGACCCCATTAAAGTGTATATCTTGTATAAATAGCGTAGTACTTTAAGTTTAAAATCAATGTTTGATAAATACACTGCGTGTCGAAACAATTGTCGCAAGTTTTTCTGGTGATCATTCATCGGAAATACTTTTTCCATTAGGAACAGTTTCGTACCGTGGTATCGTCGGATGTCGTGCGCATCTGAATTAAGCTTATGTCGCACCGCAGATTGTCAAATATGCAGCAGTATCTCCAATGCTGTATGCTGCAAGCATACTTATAACCTGGAAACATGCGATCCATGCTTTGGGGAAGACGTCAATGCGCTTCGCCGATACTGCTTTCTCACTGCGCCTGGCTGTCAATGTAGTGGGAATGTAGGAATGTATGAGGGGTATAACAAAAAAATTCTAGAACTTACCCGCTACTTACAGTAATGTGTATCATATTAAAGAAATATCGCTTTATGCTTAGAAGCACAGGTAGCAGCGAACTGCAGCTACAATAAAACGCACCAGTACGCTCAAATGCCTCTAAAACGATAAAATTCGGTACCCGGGGTTTTTGAACATGCAGAACTCAAAAAAGTTAACAGCAATGTTGACAGATTTACCACTCTTACGTTACACGTCATAATTCCAATTTAGCAAGATCTCATCTCAAAATTTTGTTTCTATTAATTACTGAGATACGCTTTTTCAGTAAAAACTATCGGAACGCTTGAATATTTCCAAAATAGCTGGAACGATAAAATTCAATACCTGAGGTTTCTAAACACGCAGAATTTAAACTACTGCATTTGTACACCAAACTGGTTGCCATTTTGTACAGCGCTTTGAAGTTTCAAACAAAATTGTCTTGGAGGACTAAAAAGACGAGCTACTTTGATAAAGATATCAGTCGTATGATAAAAAAAGATAAATGGGCCATCTTGTATATCAGCTTGGTACGCAAGAATTATTTGTTACTTAGAACTATAAAATCAACTGCTCTATCCTTCATACCATTATCAAGTGATCTCCCTTATATGAACACAATACAGCTTCGCTGTTCCTTCTAGTTACTTATTCCAAACACTTATTAGTAGTGATGATCAAAGTCGTCACTTTCTAATCACAAACTGTGATAGCGATATTCCAATCGCTGTGATTGTAACCTGTGTGATTCTACTGATAAACAGTATTAGACTGAACCCAGCAATTGAGGTTTTGAATTAAGAAAAAAAGTACTTTTTTTGTGATAAATGGAAAGATCATACATAAGTTTTATAACAAAACTGTTTTTGTTTTCTTTCTTTTCGCAATAATTCAAAAGTTATATCAAAATAAAAATAGGTTTTTGAATCGAGTACCGAAAACACGCCGACGGCTCCCGAACCCGTGTGACGTCACCATGGTGGTAAGGATGCTCCTTTGACCAGCGACGTCCTACTCCGATACTAGATTCTAGATTCCCAGCCAAACGCGAAAATACGTACTGCTAAACTGGTAACTAGTGTATATTTGTTGCAACACAGTCGACGAATGAAGTTTGCAGATCGAGACGAAGTCTACGATTGAAATAAATATGTTTGAAGTTGAAGTCAGATTACAGATTCCAGTAAGTACCTAATCAAATATGTTTCGTTGAAAAGATCTCCTCAATCGAAGGGTGGCCCAGTGGTTAGAGAGTCCGATAGTGGATCTCTTAGGTACTTACTGACTGGAATCTGTAATCTGACTTCAACTTCAAACATTCAAAAACATATTTATTTCGATCGTAAACTTCGTCTCGAGCTGCAAACTTCATTCATCGACTGTGTTGCAACAAATATACACTAGTTACCAGTTTAGCAGTACGTATTTTCGTGATTGGCTGGGAATCTAGCATCTAGTATCGGAGTAGCACGTCGTTGGTCAAAGGAGCATGCTTACCGCCAAGGTGACGTCACACGGGTTCGGGAGCCGTCGGCGTGTTTTCGGTACTCGATTCAAAAACCCATTTTTATTTTGATATAACTTTTGGATTATTGCGAAAAAAAAAGGAAAACAAAAACAGTTTTGTTATAAAACTTATGCAATTGGCAGATTTCCGGGATTTTAGCAAACTTCATACCTACCATCTATCATCTGGTATCAATATGAGGTTTGTTAAAACAGCGTAAGTCTGCAGTTCTTAACCTCTGGGCTGTACTATAATATTGCTTTTATTAGTAGTAAAGATATGTTCTATTGATGCTACGCAGACAAGCCTATTTGTCGTTTTACAGGCATCTGATTAGTTTTCAATCACGTAAAGAAATCTAAAGTATAAGTGATCATTAAACATACAAGTGTCTTTGCAAAAAAAAAACTGCATTTAGTGACTATACCACCCTTTGCCTTTTCTATTCCCAGCATACTTAAAATTTAACTACTAAACACCTAGATCAATGAACTAGCACATTAAATCATACACTAAACAGACTGATAAAAATTATCTCTATCGAAACAAAGTCTTCCTGCATCCATCAAGCGCTGCTTTGGCATGGACATATTTGGATTCTTCTCTGAGAAACACGGTGATCATTTTTTTCGGCTCAAAAAACACAGAAATACAAACCGCAGTTTTCTGATCGTATCAAGAAAAACTGGTTAACTCATAAAACGACCTCCAGATTAGAGATTAAACCCACATAACAAAAATATATACAATGTACATACATTGGATATCGAATCAATGGATATGTATATCCACAAATGGAGCAAGAATGTCCAATGGATGTCTAATAGACATAAAAAAAATATACATTGCATGTACGTTTGTCGCGAACTTTCACATCCATGGCATATCCATAGAATGTACATATGTACATCTAATGTACATGCATAGTATATGTAACATAGTCAGATATGAACATGTATATTCATAATATATACCATGTATATACTTACATACCAAAGTATATACAGTGTATATACAGTGTACATACAGTGAATATGTATATCCACAAATGGAGCATGAACGTCTAATGGATGTTAAATAGACAATAAACAAATTCACATTTCATGTACGTTTGTCGCGAGTTTACACATCCATAGTATATCCATTAAATGTACATTCATGTACTTTTAATGCACAGTTATAGTGTATGAAAGTTCAATGTAGAGGCAGAAAGATAAACAAACTTTATACTTTCATTATGTATTGTTATTAATTCAATTTATAGTTACAATAATAATACTTGGCAAAATCGATTACTATGATTGTCATCTCTCTTCTGTTGAATAGTATGTCTTAAGTCACAAAGAAATCAAGGTTATAAAATTTTGAAGGGGGTTTGGTCCGCTTACGACTTTCCGTCAAACGCTGGATGCTAGTGTTATCAGTAGCCAGAAGATAAGTAACATTGCACAATATTACACACGATCAGGTAATCAGGCACAACCAGCACCAGCACACACACGCTGACTACGACGAATGGCTCGAAATCAGCAATGGCGGCACTAGCTGTGCTGCGCGCAGGCGTAAACTACTAGATACATAGACCAACATCTTATTCACATATTCACATATGTATATACCCACGTGAATATACATAGTATATTACACTAGTGTATATCATTTTTCGTATGTACATTTAACGTCCAATGAATATTCAAAATATACATGTTCAAACTGGAATATCTAATGTACATTCTATGGATGTACATATCCATATAGTGTTATGTGGAAAGTTTGTGTGGATTATTCCTGATAATAATAATTATTATTATAATTAATATTGCATAAGAGAAAATGACGAAGGCTAGCTTAAGGCCATGCATACTTAACCATGGATTATTTCAATAATAATTTTAGTAATGAGAAGCACCTGCTTTTTTCTTCCAAAGTTTTCTAGCTTCCATTTTTAGTACTTCATGTAACCATAAATTACGAAACCCTGGAATACATAGGGTTCCTACATTTTCTTGACACGTGACATTCTCGTGACAGAAAAAATGTTCAAACGAAAACTAAGTAGAATTTTTGGAAGTACTATCTAAGATCTATCATACCACACGTTCAAAACATTTTTTTGTACTTCAACACTTATAACTCACCACCAACTTTTTTTTTTTCAAATAGCACCCAATAGTTTTTTCTACACAAATTAGGTCCTTATTTTATTTCAAATCTTGTAGTACGTCTGATTTTATACACAAACCTATTTTTTTCTAAAGTCATGAGCATAATGTACATTAAATATGGATTAATTTGAGGCGTAATAGTGAGTGAGTGAGTGAGTGTGAGAAAAACAGATAAAAAGAAAAATTAGTGGGCTTTTCAAGGGTACTGAATGACCTATCATATCATGCTTTCGAAACATTTTTTTGTATCTACTTCAACCCCTAAAACTCACCCCAACTTTTTTTTTCAAATAGCACCCCACAGCTTTTTCTACATAAATGAGGTCATAACTTCACTTAAAATATTGTAGTGCTTTGATTTCATACACAAACCGAATTTTTTTGTAATTTCATAAGCACGAGATAAATAAAATAAGGATTTGTTTGAGGTGTAATATTTTCGTAATAAAAAAAAATGAAAAAGACATTTTTTCCGACAGCATATATATATGATAGGTCATTTAGTACCCTCAAAAACCCGCTTAGTTGTCTTTTTTATTCTTTTTTTGTGTCAAACAAGTTCTTATTTCATTTATATTATGTTCACGATTTTACGAAAAAAATAAGTTTGCGTATAACATCAAAGGTACCACAGGATTTTGAATAAAATGGGAATATCATTTATGTAGGAAAACCGATGGGATATGCTAAAAGTTGGTGGTGAGTTAGAGTTGAAGTACAAAAAAATGTTTTGGAAGCATGGTATGAAAAAATTTGACACAGTTTTCGTTTGAAATTTTTTTTTTACGAGAATATCACATGTCAAGGAGATTCAGGGATACCTTGTATAGTCATAAGAGTACATCTTTGCCTCAGTTTGTTACTGATATTTATATAAACATATGTATTATATTTAGGATTATGATTGCTACAAGCAGCAAAATAAAATCAAGTACACCGTGGTTCTCCTGATTGTTAAGCTTAAAACATGCTTGCATGCTTTTGGCATGTGCTCTGCATGATTCATGGATTTATGTCATTACATTATCTTGGTGAATTAGCTCACACTCCAAGTTTGATCGTCTAATTTTGTATATCAATGATCATTACCTAAAGATGTTAATTTATTACCAAGTAAATGATTTATTATTGGAGAGTTGAAGCTTTGATCCAAGCTCTTTATACTGTACCTGACGTTTTTTTGACTAAGATGGAGTGCAACTAATCGATAGCTAACGTATGCGAGAATAGCTATGTCTATATAGCTTTTCGTTTCAGATGTATAATACATAAATGCATTCTGTGTTTCTTGGATTTCTTACGCTATTATGCAAGATATTTTTAAATGATGCAAAAAATTTGAGATGTTCCTTTGTCAAAATTAAAGGGAGTATATTTTTTGTAGAAACCTTGAAGCCTTTAAGATATTACGGAGGAATACAATTTTAAAGGTTTCTAAACCCTCCCACTAATCCTTGTGTGTGCCCGTCAAAAGCAGATTCTGCCGGGTTTCTAAGTCTAGGCCGTCGTTCATGTCCCTTTAAATGGGTTGCTACAGTCCTACCTGTCTCACCAATATACAGGGTGTTCATTTGTGAACTTCTCAATCCGGGTTTCTCGAAAACCGCCGACTTAAAGAAAAAACACCCAGACACGTCAAAAGACTTATGAAGGGGCACAACTTTTTAACCAAAAACTATATCATCCCCTTGAAAATTTCTTATGACAAGGGGAATCGAGTAACAGCTTATTTTAAAGGTATACGGGATGAGTCAAGCTCAACGCCTCGGACTCTTGTGACTAAACGATACCACTTTGTGAAAAACCGACTTTTTGAGTGTATGTAGGTTGAGTTGGACTACATTCTAAAAATAATGACTTCTATGCAGGGTGTCTAATAAAAGCGTGACATATCAAAGTTGTGTTTTTTAAATGGAATACCCTGTATATTATTGCATATTTAGATTCTCGGGTGCATTTTAGTGTGACTTTATGTATCACACATGGGACTTCAAGCGAACCATTTAGGTGCAGATCACAATTTTGGGTATAAGTAGATGTCAGAAAAAAATTGAATATCGCAGCTATTATAAATCTTAGAGGGCTATGACTTTGCCGTGTTACTAAGCATGAAACGTGTCAACTAACGTTAGACGGTCGAGTTCGAATTACATTTCTACTTGGAGAAATCGGTAGATCAATTAAGGAAACTTCAATCAAAGGTAACTTGATTTTTTCAAATGGGAATGCACAATTTTTTTTATACGGTCAAATGTGCAATTTGATAAGCTTTCTAATGATATGCGGTTGTAAATATCAATCTCTAGTAGTTTTGATTTAATTTCAAATTTTCAGTAAAACCGGTGTTTTTCTATTTTCCTACCCATAAGCAACTTAGCAGGCCATGAAATATAAACCAAAAACTGTTCAGATGGAACAAAACAACTAACTTAGCAGATAGTTACGGGTAAAGGGACAAAGTTATAAAAATGACTTACAACAAATCATCTAAGGTCAAAAAGCAGATGGAGTACGACTGAAATGGGTATTTTTCACAGTTTGTTTATAGGTAAGGAAATTGAAAAACACTGATTTGATTGAAATCTCGAAATTTAATAAAACTCCCAGAGATTGATATTTACAACCCCATATCATTAGAAAGCTTATCAAATTCCACATTTGATCTTATAAACAAAATTATGCATTCCCATTTGATAAAATCAAGTTACCTTTGATTGAAGTTTCCTTAATTGATCTACCGATTTCTCCAAGTACAAACGTAATTCGAACTCGACCGTCTAATATAAACTGACACATTTCTTGCTTAGTAACACGGCAAAGTCACAGCCCTCTGAGATTTATAATAGCTGCGATATTAAATTTTTTTCTGAAATCTACCTATACCCAAAATTGTGATTTTCGCCTAAACAGTTCGCTTAAAGTCCCATATGTGATGCATAAAGTCACACTAAAATATACCCGGGAATCTAAATATGCAATAATATACAGCGTGTTCCATTTAAAAAAACATAACTTTGATATGTCACGCTTTTATTAGACACCCTGTATAAAATTCATTATTTTTAAAATGTAGTCCAACTCGACCTACATACACTCGTAATGTCGATTTTCCGAAAAGTGGTATCGTTTGGTCACAAGAGTCCGAGGCATTGAGCTTGACTCACCCTGTATATTTGTGAACTCCTCAACCCGGATTTCTCGAAAACCGCCGACTACAAGAAAAAACGCCCAGAATCGTCAAAAGATTTATGAAGGAGCACAACTTTTTTACCAAAAGCTACATCATCCCCTTGAAAATTTTAAATGACAAGGGAAATCGAGTAATAGCTTGTTTTAAAGGTACATGTCCAACAACTTTACTTTGACGTTTGATTTTTTGAAATCAGGCGATTCGTTTTCGAGCGTTAGAATCTTTATGTATCCTAACTTCAAAAGAATACAAAAACACATGAAAATATCACTTTTTATTGCATAAGTGCATAAGTAATATTTTCGTATGTTTTTGTATTCTATTTGTACAAGTTGAGATACATAACGGTTCTAATTTTCTCGAAAACGAATCGACCGATCTTGAAAAATCAAACATCAAAATAAAGGACTTCGACATGCCTTTGAAACAAGATACTGCTCGATACCCCTTGTCGTTTAAAATTCTTCCAGAATCTCAATGGCTTCTAGAACCTTTCTTTGAGAAGTATATGGGGATTTTCGAGTCTTTGAAATTGTTTGCATCATTTTAGAAATACCCTATATAATACAGGGTGTCCCACGACGATTAAGACAAGCAATATATTGGAACTGGGCAGTAGTAGCGAATTATAATTTTGGGGGTATAGATTAGAGCAAATTTAATATGTTTTCTTATTATTGTATCACCCAATGAGGTATTTGCTTTTGGTCACGTGACGTCCGATTCAAAATTTTTAATGGGACACCCTGTATATTTGTGACTTTTTGTGTTCCTCCCGATAAAACAATTCCAACAAGCTAGCACACTTGGGGTCTAAATTGATAAGTTCAAGAGCTCTAGGTACTTAAAGGACTGTACCACTACCATTATGGAGCACTACTAAAGTAATTTAACTGTAGGGGTACATGTTATAATCAATTGTAGTGGTACCATCCTTTAAGTACCTGTAGCTCTGGAATTAATCATTTTAGACCCCAAGTGTGCTAGTTTGTTGGACTTGTTTTATCGGGAGGAATACAAAAAGTCACAAATATACAGGGTGTCCCATTAATAATTTTGAATCGGACGCCACGTGACCAAAAACGAATACCTCATTGGGTGTCACAATAATAAGAAAAGATACTATATTTGCTCTAATTTACACCCCCAAAATTATAATTCGTTACTACTGCCCAGTTCCGGTATATTGCTTGTCTTAATCGTCGTGGGACACCCTGTATGTATCCAGAAACTTGAGAAAGAGTAAAATACAAAAAAGATGCTGCCCACAACATAATTTTTCATAAAATATATGACACTATCTGTCATATTCGCACACGACTTCATTAATCTTGTCCTGAATGTGAAAACTAAATTTTCACTCCATCTTTTTGTCTATGTACATACTATAAAGTGTTATCTCTATACTGAGATGATAAAAAATCAGAAGAGGACCTAAACAAACTTAGTTCTTGATTCATTTAACATGCGTAAAGCTGTCTGGTCAGATGATGTAAGTCAGATCAGTTAGACTAGATGAAAAACATTTTTAAATATCTGCTTTGCATTTATATTTCTTTGTCTTTAACTTCAATTAACATAAATATTATCTAATCTTTTCTTCTACTGGTGGTAGATTTAAGATTTTACCATATTTAGGTAAATACGAGTACTTATCTGGTTGTACTAATTTCAGGATTCTAATACCACTTTATAGTTTGTATTTGAAGTGATTATTTATCCGAGACTGATCTGTAAAGAATCGCGGCACAAAAAGAATCCTGGAAAAAGTAGGTTTTAAATATGATATTGGGGATCCATATAGGTACAATCAAATGGAGATAGAGATTTGCATTCTTTTCAAGTACAGTAGTAATATAATATTTTATCCATCAATAAGGTCATGTATCATCATTTTATCTCCCAGTTAAGTTTTTTTTTAATTTTACGAAAGGCAAAATTTTCAGGCACCCCGAATGGGCTGAAAAATTTCAGTCCAGGATATTATGATTAATTAAATATTGAAAAATTAATTTTTTTAAGCATTTCACTGGTCTGGTTAATGGACAAATTACATACCAATCGAAAGTATGAAGCCCATAGAATATGCAAACGTTAGGTTGGCTACATTTTTCTCGTCCCAACTATAGGGTAGGCAGGTATAAACAGGTAAATCAATAATAGTAATTTACACCGGTGTGGTTAATGCATGAAACTTATATCAAAATAAAGATAATTTTATTGCAAACACGTCGATATAGGGTTGTCTGCAAAAATCAGTGTGGAATTCTGGTTGTCGAATTTTAAAGATCAAAATAATCCTGCCAGTGAATACGTGCGCCAAAGAGGTCCGAGCGAACTATCCCGTGTATTAACAAAGTGCGCACGTCATGTGTCCGTGAAATTGAAAAGGATAGCGATACACTCGTAAATGCTATGCATCATTGTATTGGAACAGTTTGCCTTATTCTTCTGAATTGAAAAAGCGTACTACTACTACTACTACTACTACTACTACTACTATACTGATTGTTGTTATTTATAAACATTAAGTTATGATAAAAAATGGCTAAAAAGTGTTTTCTATGCAATTCGGACGATGATGTTCTTGATTTTAACGATGAAACGTATAAAAACTGTTTGTTGAAATTAAATGTTCGTAAAAAGAAAAATTTTAAATACAGTGGCGTTGAGTTAACCAATGCATCACTCGATTTTGTAGGTTATCGTACCACGTGCTACAAAAAAGTGACTGCTTTGGGTAAAAAATATAATGAAGAGTTTAATAACTTTCTTGGTGAGAATACGGTAAGTGCATAATAATGTAACCTTCAAAACTATCTTAGTAAATACATCTTTTAAATTTTTTTAATTGCACAATAATGACATGGAAGATTAATAAATTTATACATTTTTGATTATGCTGCTTCCAAATAAATCATTTCAATTTCACGGACACATGACATGCGCACTCTTTTTCATTCAATGGCCGAGCTACACGCAGCAGCTATGCTGCGTCCTTTGTTAATACACCAGATAGTTCTCAGTGTATATGTATCGTAGGATAGTTCGCTCGGACCGCTCTGGCGCACGTATTCACTGGCAGAAATATTTTGATCTTTAAAATTCGACAACCGGAATTCCAGACTGATTTTTTGCAGACAACCCTATATCGACGTGTTTGCAATAAAATTATCTTTATTTTGATATAAGTTTCATGCATTAACCACACCGGTGCAAATTACTATTACTGATTTACCTGTTTATACCTGCCTACCCTATAGTTGGGACGGGAAAAATGTAGCCAACCTAACGTTTGCGTATTCTATGGGCTTCATACTTTCGATTGGTATGTGATTTGTCTATTAACCAAACCAGTGAAATGTTTAAAAAAAAAATAATTTTTCAATATTAAATTAATCATATTCTGGACTGAAATTTTTCAGCCAACCCACTCGCAATATGTTTTTCAACATATTAAATTTAATATAAAATGCTTTTCATCCATTAACTAGTTCGGTCAAGGTCGTCTTATATTCGGATCTTAGACTATATCATTTGATTTTCTATCAAGACATAACCTCATGTCCTGGATAATTTTAGGAATGCTATTACAAATCCGGTTACTGTTTTGAGTTAAGTAAGATAAACTACAGGTAGATAAACTAATTAAGGCGAATGTGTTGGGTACTGTTACCCTGCTAGCACATATCATCCATATATCGCCGTATTAAACTCCCAACCAATCGGATGCTTCTTTTTCGAAAATTTTCCGCTGTGCACCCAGGACCTTGAGTAAGTGGGCCACCGGTCTTCGAGAACTATTCTCAGACTTATTTGTTAGATAAAGAGTATTTAAAGAACACAAATTGCGGAACTCAGCTCTGCAATTCTTGGTTGTATTTATGTGGAATCCCAACTCAAATACAATATCTTTTCTTGTAGTATGCTTGCTAACTTTACAGATTGGTCTGTAAATCAAAAGTTAAACCTAGCTCTCGACTGATCCAGAATGATTTCAGGAATGGAATGACTATAATCTGCGCTGGAACGAATCTGACTATGGAGGTGTCAAGGACTTGCGGATCACACCAAACAAACTATGGAAACCTGACGTGCTCATGTATAACAGGTAACATGTGTTATGCATTGTCTGTTGCATTGTCGGCTATCTGTTCAACTTTAATATTGCTTTAGACTGAATATCTTTGCAGACACTATCACTCGATCACTATTTGTCACCAGAAGCTACCTCCCACCAAATTATGCGTGCTTTTGTATTTACACTGAAATTAGCACGATTCTAAGCTTTAAACCTTGACAAAAGATTCCAGTTTGTCATGCTATACCTACTCCACATTGAAGCAATACAGGGTGGCCAATCGGGTGACGATAATAATTTTTTTTAGATAGCCCGTACCGAGACCTATCCAAAACACCCCCATGTATGTGTACCGATTTATTGATAGTTTTCGAGTTATGATTTTTTTTTGAAAACTTAGAGATTTTCCAGTTTTTCCAAGAAATCGTCAAAAACAAAAACAAGAATGCTATTTGGATTTTATTTTTTCCTGCAATTATACTCAGTATTAAGCCTATTTCAATATCCAATAAAGAGAACCTGTACATCCGAACAATAATTAAGTACATTTTGGTCCCAAAGTTTGAAATCTCTGTTCTTAGTCAGGAGACCAAAACCTTCAAAATAAAATTAAAAATACTTATGCCTGGTTCTGGAGCTTCAAACTAATCTTAAAAACTTTGCAAGACATTGCACTTTCGAAATAATAATGAAAAAGTAGCACTTATGGGGACATTTTGCGCCGTACGTGAGTGGTACGGCGCAAAATGTTACGAATTTCCAAAATGATTCAAAAAACTATTATTTTGCTTTATTATGACAAATTAAAGAAAAAAAACTCGTAACAACTAATAAACCTGATAATCATTGATGCTTTGATGACTTTTAATAGAAAAACTAATACCCAAATTGTGATTTTTGAAGTGTTTTTGCTATGTAGTATTGAACTTCTGCTACTTTAAGCTGTATGGAAAGTTAACACAGGAAAGGAATAATGAAACAATAATCTGACTTCCCATTTCATGGCAGAATTACCTGGGAAGCGATGTCGTAGCATACGCCATCCCTTTCTTTCAGAGTAGCTTTTTGCGAGCTCATGTCGGCGAAGCGCAGCTATGTGTTAATTAATTTTCGGTAATAGGCAAGGCACTGTTCGGATGGACCTAAAAAGGTGATTTATATCGCTAGGTCTTCCTTGACAGGTCCGTAGACAGCCTATAATGAATACATCAAGTTTTTCAGTTTTTCAACTCCCCACCTCCCAAACACCCAAATTCCACCCCCCACCCAAAAAAACTCAGAAAATGATCAAGAACCTCTAAAACGCCTAAAAACGAAGTTTGAGGAATATTTGAAATGTTTGTTTCAATTACTCCGTCGCCCATGTACCGATCTCCAAAATTATAGCAGCTTTACCTACTAAGACCCCACAGCACATTGCTGCCCAAATTTCATCACAGTCCATGCAGCGGTTACTGAGATTACGAGGCTAGAAAAACGCGTACAGGCAGACAGACTGACAGGCAGACCGACAGACAGAACGACGGAAATGATTGACGCGGATTTTCGTTATGTAGACATTATAAAACGCCCAAAAAACTTATCATCTCAAAATCGAAAATTTTCACGATCACAATCCTCCGCTCACCTATCGGTGTCGGAAGTAAAAGGGATGGCGTATGCTACGATAACGCTTCCCAGGTAATTCCGCCATGGAGTTAAAAGTCAGATTGTTGTTTTATTATTCTTTTCCTTTGTTAACTTTCCATAATTTAGCAGAAGTTCAATAGTACACAGCAAAAAGCACTGGTATTAATTTTTTTATTAAAAGTGATTAAAAGATCAATGATTATCGTGTTTATTAGTTATTATGAGTTTTTTCTTCAGTTTGTCATAATAAAGTAAAATAATAATATTTTTTTAAATCATTCTGGAAAATCGCGATTTATCACCTTTTTACCTTTAAGTCACGTACGGCGCAAAATGCCCCCATAAGTGCTATTTTTCCATTATTATTTCGAAAGGGCAATGTCTTGCAGAATTTTTAAGATTAGATTGGAGCTTCAGAACTAGGCATAAGTATTTTTTATTTTATTTTGAAGGTTTTGGTCTCCTGACTAAAACAGAGATTCCAAACCTTGGGCCCAAAATTTACATTATTAATTATTATTAAATTATTATTCGGATGTACAGGTTCTCCCTATTGGATATTAAAATAGGCTTAATACTGAGTATAATTGAATAAAAAAAATATAAGCCAAAAAGCATCCTTGTTTTTGTTTTTGACGATTTCTTGGAAAAGATGGAAAATTTCTAAGTTTTCAAAAAAAATCATAACTCGAAAACTATCAATAATCGGTACATATACATGGGGGTGTTTTGGATAGGTCTCGGTACGGGCTATCTAAAAAAAAATTATTATCGTCACCCCATTGGCCACCCTGTATAACAGGGTGTCCGACAGTAAGGGTATCTCGGACACAATGGAAGGTACAAAGACGATTAATTGAGAAAAGTTTTAGGGAATAGTATTTGTAGTTTATTGCTACTTGTAGAATGGCTTTGATTATTTTCGTTTTTGAGATATTTTTGGAAAACGAGGCGTTTTCTTGGATCGGATGTAACTTCTTTATTTCTCAACGTTTTTCAAGCCTTTGGAGATATTTTTATAGCACTTTCTTACATCAACAAGCTGCTGGAAACAACATCCATTCCAATCTACAGCTTCGCAGATGACAGTACATTAGTGTCGTGCATGGAACCAGGCAAGCCACTATCATCCCAGGAGACGGTACGTCGGCGACAGCAGCATGCCTCACAGATCAACGCAGATATCAAAACAATTGTCGAGTAGGGATTAGCAAATAAAGTACAGTTCAACGTCCAAAAAACTCAGGCAACAACACTCACAAAGAAGTCTCCCGATGGCTTGCCAGCCGTGGAAATGGAGGGTCACCCTATAGTCGAACCACCTTCCGTCAAGCTTTTGGAAATCAACATCAACAATAACATGTCCTGGCACGACCACGTCGTCAGTATTGCTAAAACGGCATCTCAGAAGCTTGGAGTTTTGTTCCGCTGTAGGAAGTTGTATACACTAGAGCAACTGCTGCTGCTCTACAAGGCACAGATCCGACCATTGCTGGAGTATTGACCTCCACAGCCTGGATCATCGAAGGAGGGTGGCTGACCTATCCCTGTTTTACAGATTCTATCACGGAAGATGTTCGAGTGAGCTGTCTCAGATAATAACACTACAGGCCGTCCGAACCAGGAACACTAGAGAAGCTCTGCGAGCTCATCCTTACCAGGTAGAGGTCCTTACTCCCCGAACCAGTCTCCTCCAGCATTCCTTCTTTTGGAGAACTTCGACGCTGTGGAATCAGCTGCCGGGGAACTTGTTTCCCGACGGCTACAACCTGCAGCGTTTCAAATCTAACGTGAACCGATACTTATCCTCGCGCAGCGCTTCTACAGCGCCATAGGCTTTCAGCCTTTGCGGGAGGCCGACCATAAAAAAAAAATTCTTACATAGAATGAGCTTATTTAATCATATTTTAGACGCAACGTTTCGTTTTCATGGAACTATCATCAACTTATTTGTTTCTTATGGCGGTCATTGAATGAATTTAATCTTCCAAAACCCACCGAGAAGAAAAATTCTTGAGTGAGAGCTCCAACTATTCTTCGTCATATTAACCGCAATGCTATGCACCGATTAACTAAAACTATGATAGTAATTAAGCTCTCGTTGCGGTGAATTTTTAATAATTTTGCGCTCAGAAATATCGGAACACTGTCTGGAAAGGGTTTTTGAGATTTTCAGCTGACAATTTCCAAAATTTTGGAATCATGTTTGTCATACTAATAGGATAATATTGAGCGCTTTTTAATGAGTGGAAAAACTAATAAAAAGAAGAAAAAGAAACCTACAAATACTATTACCTAAGGCTGTTCTGATTCAACCATCCTTGTACCTTGTATATTTTTCGAGATATCTACATTGTCCGGACACCTTCTATAGAATGAAGCTTCAGCATTAGTTAACTAACTATTAGTTTTCTATCATTCCAGGCTCTCTATTTGCAGCGATGTACAGGGTGCACGACAGTCCTGTAATATGTCCATTTTTCCATCTAGTTCTCTCATGAAATATTCGAAATTAGACAAGAAAAATAATATCATACAAATGTCCATCTCTGGCGACGGAGAAAACTTAAAAATCATCTTGGTTACGTCTTGAGCTACTTTTTAATAAGTTTCGAGAAGAATATTTCAAATCCCCACTCAGACACTGCTATGAGCTGCCTCACAGTTCTAGACTGCTAGATAAACACTATTTTTTAAATTTCCGTTTGAGGAAGTCTGAGTTCGTTGAATATTTCTCTCGAAGTTGAGAAACCTAACCAAGATCATTGACGTTTGGAATGATATTATTTCTTTATGGCAATTTTAAGAACTGAACTGGAGTTATCTCGTTTCACATCGTAATAATATATTTTAACCACAAATCAATCCTTTATTAGCTACTCTGTATGATTACCGAGAACTTTTAGAGATGCAAATACAATTCAACCTTCGCAGAAGTGAATGTTGATAAAAGGGGAGTCCTCCAGTGATTGTCTAAAAAATGAGCCCAACAACTCGCCAGCAAATTTTAATAAAAAAATTAATAAACAATAGCCTTTATTATTATCAATTGGAAGGCTTACCCTTTTTTTATTGTATTTTCATATCCAAAAGCTCGTCGACCTGACAGTTGGATTGGTATCAAAGATGTGTACATAAAAGCATATCTTTGATTTTATTTCAATGTTCAAGCCCTCGATAAAATGGAAGATGTGCTTCTGGTGATAAAAGAGCTTCATCTGTTAACATATAATCATGAAAGCATGAAATAAATGTACTCTTGCTAACTGTTATAAAACGTTTAGTAACGAAGTCAACATTCTCAAAGGAGTCTGACTTCAGACAATGACTCTTTGATGAAGAAATCAATGTGGTATGAGTGTTTAAACATACATTGCTGGCACTTTTGTAGGACAAAACCTAAAAGGCTTTGATTATGTTTAATATTCAATTGATAAGGATACTTGTCGAATGTACAATGTACTACGTACAATGTACAATGTACAATGTACAATGTACAATGTACAATGTACAATGTACAATGTACAATGTACAATGTACAATGTACTATGTACAATGTACAATGTACAATGTACTATGTACAATGTACAATGTACAATGTACTATGTACAATGTACATTGATTTATCGGTAGTCCAGAAGAGGTTTTTACATCTAGGAAATACGGTGGATCATGTAAAATGTACAATATAGAACGTAAATTGTACAACTTACAAGGCACAATTTAAATTGGGCATTTTACAATTTACAATGTACAATGTAAATTGTCCAATGTACAATAATTTATCCGTAGTCCTGACGAGATTTTCCCTTATAAAACGTCCATAGAAGTAACTGGTTTATTTTTATTTGAAATGATGCAGAATAAATTCAGAATCATGGAACTGAGTTGTGATTTCTGCAAATAAATTGGGTCATATTGCTGAGGCCTCAAAAATTGTAGAACAATAAGAATTGTCATCGTTGATGATAAAGGTGGCTTCGGATTTTAAGGGCGATCTGTAATGAAATTATAAGAAAAGAAATTCGTTCTCATACAACAGTGTGGTTTTTAATTTTTCATAGAACTATTTTCTATCTTAGATGGAATTTAATGGTCACTTGAAAACTTAAATTATTAATGAATGTATCAGTTAAACGACCTTTACTTTTTCGAGAAACGGTGAATGTTTTAAAATTAACTAATTTGTAATATTGATCCGTTTTAAATACTTGTAGAAATTTTTTGCTGAAATTTTATTTTTTCAACTGATTATGGTTAAGGAACTTCTTGAAATATGCCCTAATGCCACATTTATGAAATCTGATAAAAATGACGTACATTCTCTTTGAACTAAATTTAATATCTCATATTTTTAGCAATTGATTTTATTATAATTTAACAATTTTTTCCTAGAATTATTGTTCTATTCCAACTTCCATTCAACTTCACTGTTATTCGAGATATTACTTTAAACCAAATAAACTTAGTTACTTCACAAACAAACAACTTGATAGTACCAAATTTATTGATCCTGAATTGTTGTTTGAGGATTTGCTCCAGTACCATTTGCTTAAATGCTTTTAATATAACAAGATTGAAGAAATAACTATTCTACCTTGATTTTTATTTTCCTGTGAACGATACTAGGTTAACATTGTTGACAAGAAATAAACAACTGTACAGTCTTTGAGTTTACCTTGTGTATCAGAACTAAATGTTATCCTTAAGCCTCTCACAGATTTAAACGTTTGATTAACGCGTGGATCAGCTGGAACTGTGAATTGTTTTGTACCTTATAGCACATAACCTCAATTTTCCTAATCTGCTGATTCCGTAAAACAAGATAAATATTTCACTTTAAAATATCATTATTAGTAAAAATTATTATAAAATGTATGTAACAACATTGTTTAAACCTTAAACCGATAGTGCCTATATTATAACACCTTTCTTAAATCTGCTTGTGGTAGACAGAAATGCGTACAAAATGTCAATATTTTCAAAAGTTTGCATTTTTGCACTAAAGTTAGTGACACAGTGGTGTCTAAATCAGAGAAATATGCATTTGTTTGCCAGAAACCAGCTGATCAGAGGGATTGAGGTTATGATCGTGGAACTTCTCTATATAATTCGCGTGTCAGCATCACAATGTGAGAGGCCTTACAAAATGCGAATATTTTGAAGCTAGCAATGCATGTTTGGGTTGATATTAACGAGAAATGACGGGCGCTAAATCAATTCACGTATTTTATTGCGTAAATCAATATTGTTAGCACAGCGTATACAGGTGGTTTTAAAAGGGAGGCTTAATTGTTGATGAAATGATTTCCTTAACTCTTGCAAAAGATTTGTATTCAGATCAAGATTTCACGGTACAGATATGTTTTTGTATACCTGAATATGCGGAGTTGAAAAAGCAGTGTTAAGCTGTTAACCTTTTTGATGGGTTCTGGTAAGAGTAGAGAAGTCTTAAAATAGTTTTACCAAGTCACATATTTCAGTTGCTGTTTCATGTTATTCCTCACTTTCGGCCACACTTTCGCTTGTAATATTACCATCATACAGACTGGATTTTTGACTTTTTTTTGTTAAACATTTTTAGGCATATCTTGTAAGGTGTAGTGGTGGGATTAGGTCCACGAAGTTTTTGTTTAAATGGCAATAACTTTGACATAAGTTAACCGAATTAAATAAGCTGGTCTCGTTTGAAAGAGCTATTCATGCCTAACAACCTGCTATATAAAAATTATCCAAGATTGTCTTAACTTAGCAGCTAGAGGGCGGTATTTGACATCACAACAATTATTACGCATTATTACGGAAATTTTAAATGATATGCTATACCTGTATTAACATAGATGAATAGAGGACAACATTCTGGATAAGTCAAGGTTTATGTACTTTATTTGTTAACATTGTCGTTATACTACGTTATTTTGCTTTATATTGCTGTTAATTGACCTTGATTTTTGAGATCTATTCACATTGATTTTTTCTTACTATCTTTGCTTATGATCAGCAGACGTTTAATAATAATAATAATGATCAATTCTATACTGTAATTTATATCTGTTTGTTTCTAAAAGTTCCATTATTACGAAAATTTAATATACAGGGTGAGTTTTTAGTACCGGCTCGGTCGATAACTCCACTACTGCAGAAGATAGCGAAAAAAGTTGTATACAAAAGTTGTAGCCACGGATCTGCTGCTTGCTCAGAAAATATTTAGATTTATACAGGGTGATCCATAACTACGTGGTGATGCAAACATGCATTTTTTTAAATGATACACCCTGTATATTATTCCACATTCAAATTCTACTAATGATTTCCGTTATTTCAATAAAGGGTATTGTTACATTATACAGAGTATTTCAAAAGTTATGACCATTTTTATATCCAAATCACGGTCAAATGAACGTACTGTATATCAAAAAGTAATGAATCAAAAATTATTTTTTTTACATGAGAAGATTAAAAATATCCTCTAGTTTTGAAATCCGCTTTAAAAAACCCGTGACGCATATTTGTATACAGGGTGATGTAGAATGCAAAATCTAGATTTTCTCTCTTTTTTTTAAATGTGACCCCCCATATCTTATTATACCAAAGAATTGCTTTTAATATGCTCTTTCATCTTTGTATAGCACTTGTTATGGCTGCATTCATTAGTTTCTGAGATATTTCGGTTTTTCTACAAATTTTAAATATACCTTCTATTTGTTTACTAAAATTTATTTATTTCGAGGAAATACTATTAAATTTTGTTTTTGCTTAACAAACAACTAAAATATAAGGCCATAATAATACTTAATCAAGGCAAAACACTGAATTAACGATATAGTATAGGTCATGTGTGCTGAGCAAACAATTTTAAAGACGTCATGCATAATTATCAAGCAGATGTATCAGGTAGGCTATGAAATATGAAACGATACAGTCCAAATAAAACGATTCTTCAATCTTTCAAACGCATTAGTTTTAGACATCCTCCGTTCTGGATATTGCTGTTCATAGGTGATATATTCTAGAGGCAAGTAGACAATTTCTCAAAGATTCTACTAAATACCCTTAGAGGAAAAATTAATTTTTAGAGCTGATTTTTCACACAGTACGGAATTATTGAGCAGGTTATGGAAACTGTCAATTTTTCAAGGCACACCTGATAAGTCTGCTTGATAATTATGCATGACGCCTACAAAATTGTTTCCTCAGCATATTTGACTTTATTATCTCGATGATTTAGGGTTTTGACTTCATTAAATAGTATAATGACCTTATAATTTAGTTGTTCGTTAAATAAAAAACAAATTAGATAGTACTTTCTCAAAATAAATAAATTTCAGTACACAAATAGAAGCTATATTTTAAATTTTCCGAAAAAACGGAATATCTCGGAAAATGATGGACGTAGGTACAACAAGTGTTATACTAAGATGAAAGGGCATATTAAAAGCAATTCTTTGAGATAATAAAATATTGGGGGTTACATTTAAAAAAAAGAGAAAATTTGGATTTTGCATTCTACATCACCCTGTATACGAATATGCGTCACAGGCTATTTTTCTAGCCGATTTTGAAACTAGAGGGTATGTTCAATCTTTTCATATAAAAACAATAATTTTTGATTTATTACTTTTTGATATACAGTACGTTCATTTGACCGCGATTTGGATATAAAAATGGTCATAACTTTTTAAATACCCTGTATAATGTAACAAGACCAGGTACTGAAGAACGGAAATCATTTGTAGAATTTGAATATGGAATAATATATAGGGTGTCTCATTTAAAAAATTACATGTTTGCATCACCACGTAGTTATGGACCACCCTGTATAAATCTAAATATTTTCTGAGCAAGGCGCATGTCCGTGGCTACAACTCTTATGAACAACTTTTTTCGATATCTTCTATAGTAGTGGTGTTATCGACCGATCCGGTACTAAAAACTCACCCTGTATAGCACTTATTGGTGCCTACTACGCCACCCGGTGGTTATTTCAAATAGTCAAAATATGATTTCTAGTGGTTTTGCTTGAGTATTATATGTAGAATGATTACAAAAACGTTGCGACGATGGAGGCTAGCACACAGCACACTTGTCGTAATGCTTGTTTTATTGATATCTCCGGTTTGAAAAAATCTAGGGAGTTCAATCTTGCGTTGGCTTTTTTAGAATTTTATCCTCTATTCATTTATGTTGAAAAACATATAGCATACCATTTAAATCTTTCGTAACAATGTGTAATAATTGTTGTGATGTCAAATACCGCATTCTAGCTACTAAGTCAAAATAAACTTGGCTAAGCGGTCACTTGAGAAACTTGAAAATAGTTTCCAGTGATTTCCCTTAGCGACTTACATAATAATATCTTTAGCTGAGTTATACAGGGTGTCCAGTTAGTGGGTAATTCTTCGATATCTCACAAGGTATACCTGATAGAAGAAAATGTCAAATAAAAAAGTTATTTGGTTACTTAACACTCATATTCTAAAAATATTTTGAAATATGCAGGGTGTTGCGGGAAAGTAGGATAGTGATCAACTTAATTTTTTATATGGAACTATACCTTTTGTTTAAACCCTTCTAGTTTCCATCATTGATCTCTATTCAACCCTAAAATATTTTTGGGATCGGTTGCGACGTTGCCAAGTTATAATTTATTTTCTATTCGTTTCCGGATTTGCAAGGTCGCAAGTAATACGTCCAAATTAATATATTCCTTCAACTTTTCTCAATAATATTATACAGCGAGTTACTCTAATATTAAGTGGATAATATTCTGGATATTACCAGCAATTTGTATCTACAGGGTGTTTTTGGCAGAATTTTAAATTACGGCAACTTGAAGGTCATTTTACTTTGTTCTTTTAAATGTAACACCCTGTATTTTTTATCTTAAATCGAAATATCTACTAATACCATATCTTGCCTTGTAATATTTTTTTTCGCGTTTGCGACGTTGTCAAGTTATACATTATTTTTCCAATTTTTCAAACAAGTATCGCCGATTTTAATTTATTTTGAATAGAGTCCTCTACTTGTTTTTATTGCAATGAATTGCACATGTTGGATTTAGTAAGATCTCATCATTTCAAAATTTTGTTTCTAATAATAATTACTGAGATACGGCAATACCGATTTTTCAGTAAACGGTACCAGAATGCTTAAATATTTCCAAAACTGCCACAGCTGGAGAGGTGAAATTCAATACTAGGGGGTTTTTGAACATACAGAATTAAAAAACGCTAACATCAGTGTTGTCAGATTTACCAATTTTACGTCATAATTTTGAATGAAATGCACCATTTATGAAGTCTAACGTAAAAGTGGTAAATCCGACAACACTGATGTTGGCATTTTTGAATTCTGTATGTTCAAAAACCCCCCCAAGTATTGAATTTCGCTGTTTCAGCTGTGGCAGTTTTGGAAATATTTAAGCGTCCCGGTACTGTTTACTGAAAAGGCGGTGTTGCCGTATCTCAATAATTAACAGAAACAAAATTTTGAAATTGTTAGATCTTACTAAGTTCGACATGTGCAATTCATTGCAATAAAAATAAGTAGAGGATTGTATTTCAAATAATTTAAAATCGGGGATACCTGTTTAAAAATTTGGAAAAATAATTTATAACTTGGCAACGCCGCAAACGCGAAAAAAAAAATATTACAAAGCGAGATAGGGTATTGGTAGATATTTCGATTTAAAATAAAAAATACAGGGTGTTACATTTAAAAAAACAAAGTTAAATGACCTTCAAATTGCCGTAATTTAAAATTCTGCCAAAAACACCCTGTAGATAAAAATTGCTAGTAACATCCAAAATAGTATTCACTTAATATTTAAGTAGCTTGCTGTATAATATTGTTGAGAAAAGTTGAAGGAATATATCAATTTGGACGTATTACTTGCGACCTTGCAAATCCGGAAATTAACAGAAAATAAATTATAACTTGGCAACATCACAACCGATCCCAAAAATATTTTAGGGTTGAATAGAGATCAATGATGGAAACTACAAGAATTTAAGAAAAAGTTATAATTCCACATAAAAAAATCAAGTTGATCACTATCCTACTTTCCCGCAACACCCTGTATATTTCAAGATATCTTTAGAACATGCGTCTTAGGTAACCAAATAACTTTTGTATTTGACATTTTTTTCTATCAGGTATACTTTGCCAGATATCGAAGAATTACACACTAACTGGACACGCTGTACGTTTAACGGTTACCGAGATATTGCGGCGCCATCCTTAACAGGCCACTCTGTACACTGTGACTATTGGTTTAAAGCGCTGTATCTCAGAAGTACCAAATAGCAGTTGTTTCTTTTTAAATGGACCATTCATTCATAATATTTATTTATTTATTTGACCATTTTATACAAATGAATGCATTTATGGTAAGTCAAAATGGAGAAAGCCTGGAAAGCGTAAAAAACAAACTTATAAGTAATTAAGACTAACTTAATATGTATGTAATATGTATGTACAGAGACCTGTGATAGTAATTCAGGGAGGGGGTCTAGTCTAGTGCTAATATTGTACAACAGGAAAGCTTTTACGTAGAATAGATTTTGCGTCACCGCTTCTCGTTACGTCAACCCGTGTGTGAGTGTGTAGTGTGAGCTTAAAAGGGGTGGGAAGTACGATACAGCTAGCCGTTGCTGTAGGTCACAGCTATTTCCGACCCTCTGGAGTCGAATGGGTTGATACCTGGCTGGCCTGGCTTATCATCTTCATCATATACCAGTCCTTAATACATTTTAGATAGTTCATATTAAATAAAAGGTTCTTATTCTTTTCTATATTTCCTCCGGATGGGTAGCAGCTTACAAATTCGACTTCTGCTGGGCCGGAAGCGTCCCTGAAAACTCTCGAAATGACAGCACTATGATTAAATACCACAAGCTAAACTAATACAGGTAAGGAAAATTCATTTCTTGATATGGTCTATCAATAAACGCAAATAATATCCAGACTCGGTTTGATGATACAGGTCTGCGAGATTATAGCTGTAGAGCACCTGTGGGTCATTTCTGAACTACATTTTTACGCAGAGTTCGAAAACAAACTCAAAATTGGTCCACCACCTTGATATTTCCCAAAATTGCGTACTCAAAAAATGGTTTCTTAAGGTAGTTTGAAGATCATGTGACATTTGATCCTAAGACGTAGCACTACATTATCTAACATAAGTTCGTGAGCTGACACATAGATGGTGCTAGAATGGAATCTATATGATTTTCAATTGGTTCTAACGGTAAAATTTTACAACTTTCAGACGATTGATTCGTGAGATATAGCGCTGTGAGCGAAGTCACTTTTATTTAATGTCAGAAAATGAAGTAAAGTTGATTGACTCAGTACTTCCCACACATTACGGTGATACCAGTTTATTATTTTCCCATACCATGAAGATTTAGCATGAGATCCCCTTGCAACCAAATAATCGCCAGCCTACCCCTAGAATTGTCTTATGCTGCTAGGTCTTTCCTTCACAGGTCAATGGACAGCCTATTTATCAATACTACAAACTTTTCAGTTTTACAACCCCCACTCCCCAACCACCCCTATTTCACCTCGCGCAAAAAAAGGTAGAAAATGATTGGGAATCCCTAAAAACGAAGTTTGAGTTGTTTTCATACTTTTAGTTTCTTATTATTGCTACGCTGCCACTGACACGCTTTTTAACAAACATACGCGTACTCCATCCTCACCACGGTAATAATACTGTGTCAGAATTTCATTAGGATTAATTTAATAGTGTCCACGTTACAAAATACAAAACGATTTAAACCAATAAATACTGCTATGTATACAGACAATTTCAAGTCCCTTAGTTTCCGTGATATAGGCTAGGCAATGTTCGGATGGACCTAATATGTCGCCTGATATTCCTTCACAGGTCAGTGGACAGCCTATTATGGATACAAAAAATTTTCAGTTTTTCAACCCCCCACCTCCCAACCACCCCAATTTCACCCCCACCCAAATAAAGCAGAAAATGGTCAGGAACCTCTAAAATGCTTAAAAACGAAGTTTGAGCTGTTTCTATGTCTTTATCTTTTTTTTATCATTTCTGTGCCGCCACTGGCACGATTTATAAAAACCATACGCGTTTTCTATCCTCGCCATGGTAGTAATACTGTGTCAAAATTTCATTGAAATGAATTCAACAGTTTCCTCGATACACAATATAGAACGATCTAAAGTAATACTCTCGTATGTTTACACCAGAAAAAATTCTAAGTCCTTTGCTTTCTGTAATAGGCAAGGTAATGTTCAGATGTACCTAAAAAAGTTATTTATGTCGCTAGGACTTCCTTGACAGGTCAGTGGACAGTCTATTATGGAAGCAACAAATTTTTCAATTTTGCAACCCCCCACCCCCCCAAACCACCCCAATTTGCCAAACTTTACACAGGCTAGTAACTAGTAACATCCACCGTTAAAAAAAAATTCGCTAAGTTTAAATGGGGCGAAATGAAGACCGAGGATGAAGCATGCAGTGGACATCTGAAAGAGTCCACAAAATAATTTTGGGTGATCCTGAAGTGAAGTTGATCGAGACTTTGAAGATATCAAAGGAACGGGTCATGTGACATTTGATCCTTTGACGCGGCTAGAGCAAACACTACATTATCCAATATGAGCTAAAGATCTCGTAAGCTGACACATAGATGGTGCTGCTAGAACGAAATCTATGATTTTTAAATGGTTTTAGCCTTCAAATGATATTTGTATGAAACTCACAGGGTTCGTGAGATATAGCACTGTGATTGGAGCAACCCTTATTTACTGTTAAAAAATGAATAACCAGGAATGTCAATAATAAAACATAGATCTATGGGGCAAAAAATAACGGTGAAGCCAAGGCTTAGCTTAACAAACATTACACGGATTCTGTACTAGCAAAATCTACCGTTAAAAAGAGGTTTGCTAAGTTTAAACGGGGCGAAATGAGGACCGAGGATGAAGCATGCAGTGGACGTCTGAAAGAGTCCACAAAATAATTTTGGGTGATCCTGAAATGAAGTCGATCAAGACTCTGAAGATATCAAAGAACGTGTTGGACATGGCTTTTGAATGTTGGTATCAAAGCTGTTCGCAAAAATTTGGTGATTCGTAGTAATGTTTAGCGATTATTGACCGTAATTTTTCTGTCGATATATCACAATGGATGAAACTTGGCTTCACTATTACACTACAGAGTCCAATCGAGAGTCAGTCGAGTGTAATGAACTAACTCCAAAGCGTACAAAGACGCAACAATCGGGTGGCAAATTATTCTGGATTGCGCATAGTATTATATTCTTAAATTACCTCCAAAATGGCCAAATAGTCAACAGCGAAGAAATGGCCCTACCTGGAGAAGAAAAAAGTGGTTTTTAGTGGCTAAATTGCATGAATTAGGGTATGTATTGCTTCCCCATCCATCGTATTCTTCAGATCTGTTTCCCAGTAAATTAATTCTGTTTGCTGACCTGAAACAGATACTCACTGGAAAGAAATTTAGGGGCCAATAAAGATATCATACCCGAAACTGAGACGTATTTTGAGGCTGAAGGCAAATCGTACCATAAAAATGGTATCGAAAAATAGAGTGACTGCTAAGGTGGAATTTTATCAAATACATACTGTTTTTATGTTAGCCTACTAACCTCTGGGCCCAACTGTGTCATCAGAATTCTGACGATGCATCTACCGTTTGCAACGTTGCCACATTGGCAAGAACAGAGGAGGTTTTGTAAATAAGTGTAAATGCCAGAAAACCATTGACTCAAACCACTTGGCTTCATTTTTGTTCCCGCAAGTTTGTATTTCACAAACTATAAGTTTTCTGAGTAGTCACATCGTGAATTTGCGAATTATATCAAAAAACGTGATACAGTTGATGCAAAATATAGAAAGATAGTCTTGTAACCTAGTACTTTAATGTCTCAAAACATGTTTTAAGAAGTTATCTCCTCCCTGCAAGAAAAATTGGCATTCTTGTATTTACTGATAACTTTATTTTGTCGTTTTATTCCATACACTTTAAGTTTCTAAGGCTGATTATGTGAGCACCTCAAAAAGGCTACTACATACCTTATTTTAAACTACAAGAGTTGACGAGTAACTTCGATATTGCCTTAAAAACCATTATTTGAATACGTAACCTCAAATATATTTAAATCCTGAGTGGTGGATGAATTGCGAGCTACGTTTCGAATTTTATGCAGGAACATAGTTTGAGTACGACCTCTTGCTCTGTTACAGTAATTGTGACAACCTTTTACTCAGACCTGTGCATCATAGATAAATAATGTTTCGGTCTCAAGCTTGACCATTGGCAGCATTGCTTGGACGTCAATAGTGGAAACACAAGTATAAGTAACTAAATCATAAAAAATTGTGGTTGCAACATATAGTACCAATGCTAGTATTTTTTGATTGCTGAATGATCTTTTACTTTCTATATCAAAAGGAAAATTTTCCAGGTAATTCATTTTTGGGTGTCTATATGATAATCATACTTTAGCAAAGCAATAATAATGGACGCTATGAAAAACGAGAAAATTCGCAGAAGTATTGGTCCTTTCATCATCAAATACTCGGTGCAGGCTTTGGCGATGAGCTGTCATGTAGGAATCAGGTGTCCATTCTTAACTTTGGTCGCAGGGTCTTCATGGATCAAATAACGTTAGGCAGGCACTGTTTGGTATACCAGTTAGATGTGACTGTCTACTGGGTATCACAATTCCACTCGATTTGAGAAACAGATTATCAGTTTCTTCTTTACAGATCAGTTCAGTTTCGGGCGTATCCTAATTATCAAAGACCCACATTTTTATGAGCCTTCTCTTGTCATCTGCCATGATGATGATTGTCCCTTACAGTGCACACCTCCTAACGAAGGCGATAGTCGTGATGGGTGTAACTTTCTTGAAGTCAAAAGGTTCTAGTTGGGCAAGTCCAAAAGTCTGGAACCTAGCTTGTTCCAGTACTGAACAGGAGCACAGAATATGCTCCGCTGTTTCGTCCTAAACACAGCAGAAGCGACAATCTGTTGTCTGTTCAAGACCCAAATTCTGCATGTGGTTCCTCAGACGACAATGTCCTGTCAGCAGACCAACCAGAATGCGGAGATCATTCCTGCTCCATTCTATGATCCTTGAAGGGCCTCACTACAGGGGGCATCATATGAACACCCTGGTGTATCTCGCCAGTCCAGGAGTGCTTTCCGCTCTGCCCAATCTTAGAGGATTTTCTTAGCGGTGCTTTTCGCAATGCCCGCAAATGGTTTTGGTCCTATGAACACAGATTCGGTTCCTCCTCTTGCGAGCACGTCGGCCAATACATTGCCTTCCACTCCAATATGACATTGAACCCAAACCAAAGCTACTTTGTTCCAAGTTCGTTGAGGAGATTTATACACTTCCATACAAATCTTGATTCAACCCGTTTGGACCTCAGTGCTTTCAGGGCAGCCTGGCTGCCTGAAAAGATTTTTATAGGTTTGCTTGTCAGGGTTCTTTTGTTCAGTTCCCTGACTCCCAGCTCTGTGGCTATCATTTCTGCTTGTAAGACCGTGGTATACCTCCCAAGGTTTTTTTCCAGGAGCCGTCTGACCTTGCTGTCCCCGTCAATACTTAAGCCTTAAGGCCTATTGTATTATTGCTCCTCTCTATTACAGTATCCACTCCAGCAATCTGGATCCCTGCATAAGTTTATGCAGTTTACCTACTGGTCCTGGTGCTGAGCCGTACTCCATTGGTTCTAGCTTGGTCTACCCAAAGAGCTGTTGTCTCTTGTGATCTAGCGCTTCGCACCCACAGAGCACATGTAGGGCTGACTCAGTTCCTCTTCCACACAATCTGCAGTTGAGGTCTCCATTGTAGAGTCCCATTTTATTCAGGTGTTTCTTCAGGCCACAATCCTGTGAGGAAACCCGTCGTTATTCGGAGCTGATTTCTACTCAAGGAGAGCAGTGATTCGGCTATTTTCTTGCATGGAGCTTTAATGAATGTTTTTCCATGAACACATCTTGGCAACAAGTTCCACTGCTTCTTGTGCTGATGTTTCATCCATCCTTCCACCTTGTGTCTGATTGTGCATTTAGGCACCCCCAGGGCGGGTTTTGCTCCAATGTATAGGGCAGACGAGCCAGTCTTGCTAGCTCGTCCGCCCTTTCATTGCCTCTTATACCTGAGTGTCCAGGCACCCACTCCAAAGTTACTTTGTTGTGTTCTGCCAGTCTTCCCAGTTCTTGTAAACATTCCCAGACTAGAGCAGACGTAACTTTGGGTGCTTCTAGTGCCCTAAGTGTAGCCTGACTGTCTGTAAGTATTGCGATCCTCTTGTTTCTGTAGGATCGTTCATTATTGATCCTTGCACATTGCAGGATGGCGTACACCTCTGACTGAAATACCGAGGCGTATTTTCCTAGCGAAATGCTCTGTCTAGTTCCTCTTCCAAGGATTCCCGCTCCTGTGCCTTGCTCGGTCTTTGATACATCTGTGTACCAGACTATTTCCCGATGCAGGTTGTTTACTTCACAGAGTTCTCGATCTCTTATTATAGTTTAGAATTTCTTGTTGAAGATGTATTTCGGAGTTATGTGGTCTTTTCTACCATCCATTATGGTGTGCCCCACATATTCTGCGATTTGGTTGTGTCCAAGATCCTTGTAAATTCCTCTTGGTAGGGTTTGTAGTCTAGAGTAGCCCATTCTCGCCTCGCCCATTATTACAATTTGCAACGGAGGGAGGTCCAGGATGGTCTCTAGGACTGCAGTGGGTGCGCTTTTCATTGCACCTGTTATGGACAGACCCCCAAGGTTTAACGAAATTTCAACTCTTGGATTGGTACCAACTACTATCGCTCCTGTCCCCAATTCAGACTTGAAGCCATCAGATAATAGCGCAAGATCGGAGGATGACATGAAACCATCACTCCTCTTCCAATCATCTCTTCCTGGGAAAAGGACGTTGTAGGATCTCTCCGTGTGCGGGGAACCATAGAGTCCGAAACCATTCCGAGTATGTGGTGATTTGTAATTTGGCACCTATCTCTACCTCAATGTGTAGAGGGGTTAAGTTTAGGAGGGTTTTCCATGGCCAGTATTGGTGTAATAGACGTGGCTCCAGTAGTAGATTGTCACTTATCGAACGTGTTCATCATCTCCAGGCTACACGTAGTGTCATCTGCTTGTCAGTCAGTTGATGCGGCACCCAGAGAGAAAACAGTTTCTTCACGTGAACATGATCATACAGAATTGAAAGAATTAGTGGTAGATTTAGGCATAAAGTACGCTTCAATGAATGAATAAGGACCAGAGGCTATCCAGCACGGAATGTGGCTCGTGCATAGGCCACACGATGGGCCCTTTTGCACCTCTATCCGCGCTAGTTCCTAAGACCTGCCCTTTTGGCAAAGGCAAGTACATTCTTAGGTCCTATCCGTTTTATCTCTATTGGTTCCAAGGTTCTTGAGCCCAGCATAGTCTGCCTGTGATAACCCAGGGTTTCACAGCGATACAAGATGTGTGCCGAGGATTCTTCCTCTTCACCACACCACGTGCACGTTGGGTCGTTGACCACCCTCATCACGAACAAGTGACGCCTGAAGGTGTTGTGACCCATTAATAGGCCTACTAGCAATCTCAAGTTACTCCTATCCAGAGAGAGACAAAATCGTCCTATTCTCCCTGCAGGCCCTGCTAATAGTTCCCGAGCCTGACGGAGATGACCAGAGATGTTGTTCCATCTCAGAGAGTGTTGATTCTGGATCCACTCTCCAGTTGTTTTCCTAATCAAGTTTGCAGATAGTCCTAAGGCTGGTTCCGGGCCCACAAAACTGTTGCCGGATTCCATCCTGGCCAGATGATCCGCCATTTCATTACCCTTTACCCCAGCGTGCCCAGGTACCCACATCAGTGATACCTTGTGTTTAGCTGAGATGTCGTCAAGAGCCCTCCTGCACTCCAGGACCAGTCCCGACGTTATTTTCCAAGCACTCAGTGCTTTGTGGTTGATAAAGTACGCTTTATCGGTTGGTAGATAACTCCCCATCCTCGTCAAGCATTTTCGCCACGTTAGTGATGTTTTTCTCCATGATCAACATTAGTGGACTTCCCGGCCTCTCAGTATCTTCCAGAGTTAAATTTCTCCTTTGAAACTCTACGTCACTGAATATCGTTGTACGATGTGGAAAAGCATCATTTACTGCACTAGTCATTCCTTCTAAGCAGTGATGTATGTTCAAACCACGCAAAACTGCCTTTTTTTCTCATTTTGTGACCAAGATGTTTTCGCAAGTACTTCACACTCTTACTGCTGATGAACAATTGTGTGCATCAAGCTATGCATGTAAATATATTTAGTATCTTCAGGATGAGATTTCATATTTCTTCTCTGTGGCTACTCTGATATTGGTATATTATTTTTATTTTTCGATTTGAACTTTTCTATTAAACCAGTACGAAACAGCGAAAGGTTAAATACAGAATCCTATCGATGTGCCAAGCAGTTGCTGTCGCTCATATATTTAACTTTGATTCATATAACTTGATGTTATACAGTGTGACCAATGTTATTATTGATAGAACATGTCAAGAAATGAAATTTCCTTCTCTAAATAAGAAGCTAATACAAAATCATACGCGTCGGGTAAATAAAATGATAGTTTAAAATACAAACAATTAAATGTATCCTGATAAAACTAATCAAGCAGTTAATAAAGGAGAATTTTACCTAAAATATAGCAAATAGTATGCGGTGAGCTCTATAGATTCTTTATTTGACCACAAGATGGCGGTTGTTCTTTCTATCTTACTCAATATGAGATTGATGGTTGATTGAGCAAATTAAAGGAAATTCAAAAAAATTGTAACGAAGCTCGATGTCACTGAAGCCAGGAGCAAATCGGGGATCAATCCCCCATGAGTCTATGTAAGGAGTAACAGTGATTGCAGGTCCCCTTTTCTATCTACCTATGCCACTAGCTGAAGCTTAATAAACTGTTGATAGAGGATCTGAAGCTGAAGATAATGTGTCATTAAAAAAGATGGTCAACTATCCATTAAGCAATTTGCATTTGATGACCTAAGGTTAAGTCTCTCATATGTTTACTTCAACAAAATGTTTGCTTTACATTATTGCAAAATTCTATTTTGGTTCCAAAAATATTTTTAGGGATGTTTTGACATTGAAATCTAGTAAAAGAGCATTTTTTACAAGGTGTTGATTTGTTAAATTTTTCATCTATGTATTTCTATTGGTATAATTCTTAGCATCGTTTTTAAGTATTTTAGGGATCCTTAATCATTTTCCATTCTTTTCTGGAAGAGGGTGAACATTTTCAAAATCCTCAAAACCATCAACTCCAAATATTCAAAGTTTTCAAGTCTGCTTTACCAAATATCACAAGAAGTTTTTTTCGGATTGATTCTACCTAGTGTCTGCTTCTGAGTTTTTCTTTAAATATCTCATAAGGCCTCTTATTAATTTGATGCTGTGAAACTTAGTGAGAACCTCTATTCAGTCTGTAAAATGTTTACTTCAACAAAATGTTTGCTTTCCATTATTGGAAAAATTGACTGTATAAATAAGTCCTTTGAAACATTTCACTTATATCAACTTGTTGGTGTTCACCAGACCCTTCAATTTTGGTTTTATTAATATTTTCAAGAATGTGTTGAAATAGAAATGTAGTAAAAGAGCATGTTTTACAAAGTGTTCATTTGTTAAATTTTTCATCTATTTCTCTTGGTATAATTCTCAGCATCGTTTTTGAATATTTTAGGGATCGCTGATCATTTTCCATTCTTTTCTGGAAGACGGTGAATATTTTCAAAACTATCAACTTCAAATATTCAAAATTTTCAAGTCCGCTTTATTATTAAATGTCACAAAAATTTAGTTTATTTGGATGTATTCTACCTAATGCCTGTATCTGAGTTTTTCATTAAATATCGCATAAGGGCTCTTATTAATTTGCTTTTATAAAACCCAGTGGAAACGTCTATTTAGTCTGTGAAATGTTTACTTTAAGAAAATGTTTGCTTTATATTATTGCAAAAATTGACTGTATAACTAAATCCTTGGAAATATTTCACGTATACCAACGTATTGGCGTTCACTAGACCCTTCTATTTTTGTTTCAAAAATATTTTCAGGAATGTTTTGAGTGTAAAAGGGTATGTTTTACAAGGTCTTGGTTTGTAATATTTTTCATTCCATCATTTCTTTTGGTATAATTCTGAGCATCGTTTTTGGGAATTTGAGGAATCTCTGTTCATTTTCCATTTTTTTCTGGAAGAAGGTGAACATTTTCAAAATCCTCAAAACCATCAATTTCAAATGTTCAAAGTTTTGAGGTCTGCTTTATAAAATGTCACAAAAAGCTTCTTTATTTGGGTTTATTCTACCTAGTGTATGCTTCTGTGTACTGGTGGTATAGTATAACTATTGAATATCAAATTAAAAACCATAGTCTGCTTAATATATCCATCACAGCGTTGATCAGCTCTAAATCCGACTCAAATCTCTAAACTTTTCAATTCTGAACTTAAAAGAGGTTTATACTGTATGTTAAATCCTATTTCGGAATCTGTATGTGAGATTCTAATTGTTTGTCAGGTAATCACGGATATTTTCAAATGCATCTGAAAGCTCAGGTGGAGTCTTCAACACTATCACACGTATTGTTTTACATGCTTGGCTTAATTTTTTTGCACGGCAAAAATGGTCAAAGGTGGCCTACTTGTCTGGCTTCGCCTCTCTATCACAACTACTACAACAATGCTTCAGCTAATGAATGTCTGCAACTGCAATCGAGGTAGACTTTCAATTCGATTACTGTCTTAAAAAAAGATCAGACGTTTGATATTGATCTAGCTATAAAGAATAGTTTTTCATTCCACAGGAACCTGAATTATTAGCTCATGTCCTGGAATCCTGTGAATACAAAGTAATTTACAGTTAGAGATTTGGGAAATAAGATATGAAAATAGAAATCAAAATTTATTTTTCTTTTCCAATTATGAGGTAGACATTTCAAATTAAGTTCACGAGAGCGGCTGGTATAACCAATTTTGGGGTTAAACATATGCTTCGGAATATTTTTCTAATTTTTGTCATCTGGTACTACTTTATTTCTTTAAAATGGTCTCTTGATTAGTTGGGAGCAATGTCTGTTGCCTAAAACCCATCCGACAAATCTGTCACCATTTATACTGCTGCCTTAGTGTTAATTTTACTACTGTCTTCTACAGGACTCATTCTAGTACTATAGAGCAAGAAACATGGTTTGTACAGTTTCACTGCTGATACTGGTACTAAGTGAAACTCTATTGGTTCTAGCCTAGGCTTCTCAAAGAGTTGTGGTTTCCTACGATCTAGTCCTCTGCACTCACAAAGGCTACCTGTGTCTCCATCGTATAGCCCTATCCTCTTTGGGTGTTTATTTAGACCACACTGTCCTGTAAGAAGACCAGTTGTTATTTTCGGGCACTAGCCCTTAATTTTCCCATGCCAACATTCAAATATCAAGTCCCAATATTCCTTGTACTAGAGATTCAACCATTCTCTGACCTAGTGCCCAATTCTGCTTTTAGGCTCCCTTAAGGCAGATTTTGCGCCAATGTAAAAGGTAGATGTTCCTTTCTTTGCACAGCTATACCTAAGTGACCTGGTAGCCACTACAAAGTTACTTTGATGTGTTCTGCCAGCCTTCCCAGTTCTTAGACTAATGTCGTTCTAGGAGTTTCTAGTGTCCTAATTGATCAAGTCATAACTTTTAAAAATGAGTAGTTACTGGCTGATACAGTAGGAAAGTACCAAATTGTTCTTACAGTCTGTATCTAACCTCAAATTTGGCCCGAATAGCCATTTTTGGTGTGCATAAGAGATGTAATCTTAGTCCCACTATTTTTAGATCAGTGTAATCAAACTAAAATTACCTATCTACTAGGATCTCCATCAAAAGTTCGGAAAAACTTGCAAAATCAATGCCTCAATGCTACATAAGTATTTAAAATCTGCTATTGGCTATATCTCTCCTTAAGAGAAAGTCTCTATAGGATGATTTCGATTTTTTGAAGTGACATAAACAATGTGGCGTCTGTTTGCGTGAATGTTTATTAATTTTTTCCTTAAAATATGCATGGAAAGGTCAAATAAATAATCTCTGAGCTCAACTGCTTATGTGTAACATATACAAGATAGCGGATCGTGAATTGTTTGAACGATAGAATATTTATCAGTAATAAGATATTATTATATCCTCAATCTAAAAAAACATTGATAAACTAAGGTAGAATCTTATCCTAAAACATCTAAATCCTTCTAAGAAGCTTAATGTTCAGACAATGTTTGCAGACTTCAGGATTGTTGTTATCTGTGATACTATTTTTGATTGAAATACTTGTTGAACTTTTTTGTGCATTTTGACTGCACTTGCTTACAATATCTTCTGTGATATATAAAGTCACTTACAGTCTGATCATAGATATTAAATTCCCAGGTTAATCTTAAGCCAATAGTTTTTAGATCTTTTCAATTTGGTAAACCCATACGATAAAGGAGTCTGTGTCAGAATAAAAACCATGGATAGGTTTATCGTACCGTTCAAATAGTTTTCAATTCGTTATCACAAACAGGGCGTGTCATATGAAACTAAAAAAACTGATAACTGAAAGTTCAGTGAACACAAAACGTACATGATTAGAAATAAATAAATGGAACTATGAGTCATAATGTTATACTAAATAATTTGGTGCAAATATTCTACATGATATGAATAAAAACCAGACACACAAGCTCCGTTGGAGTAAGTGCTCTCATGTAAATGTTGAAGTGCGTATATTATCACTTTAGCTACGAAGAAATAATTGTTGATACTCTTAGATATGAGTATAAACTCTATAATTTTGGAGTCTGATAAACAGTAGACTCCAGCATGACCACGACGCAGCTATGGCTGAGTTCATATTCAATTTGCGTTCTAAAAAATATTAGAAACTAAAAGAAGTATCACTTCCTGGGTGTGGAATCTGAAGAAAGAAGAAATTGTGCTATATGTGTTGTTGATAAAATGATAATACTTTTGAGATATGTAGGTGACCCGGGCTTTCAAACAGGAGTAGGACAAGATATTAGGGTTCACCAAACTTCTGTGCCAAAAGTTGATAAAAAATATGGTCGATGGAAGAAACCCCAGCCTAAGTATATAGATAAAAAGGAATACTAACTAGAATAAGAAAACTGCAACAAGAATTTTAAATGGCATCATATGGAATACTAATTTACTGAAAGAAATAAAGCGATACCATTAGAAAATGAGAAAAATCGAATTTAAGTGAGACTAACGAAAGGCAGTTATAATGCCTCAAATTTCGTATGGTTCACTAGTCTGGTGAACAAACCTGGCAGCCTACAAAGGCTTTGTTATCTTCTAGAGACACAAATTTTCAAAAGCAGCCCCTCAGCATCTATAGAAGTTGCTCAGATTGCTCCTTGCAGAAGGCTTATCAGGCTATAGGGTGTACAGCAATGGGCTGTAAACGACGACCAAATACAACCGAATAGAACAGAAAACAGCTCAAAACAACAGAAAGTAAGCAGACAACAGCGCTAAGCGATAGAAAACAACTAAACACAGCCGAACACAACAGAAAAGAACATAAAACGGCTCAAAAAACAAAAAGCAAGCAGATAACTACTGTAAACGGTAGAAACCGACCAAATACAATAGAGTCAAAACTAGCTCAAAACCACAGAAAGCAAGCAGATAACAGCGGGAAACAATAGAAAACGACTAAATACAGCTGAATACAACAGAAAAGAACAGAAAACAGCTAAAAACAACAGAAAGTAAGCAGATAATAACCGTAAAAGAGAGAAAACGACCAAGTACAACTGAATAGAACAGAAAACAGCCCATAACAACAGAAAGCAAGCAGATGACAGCGCTAAACAATAGAAAACGACTAAACACAGCCGAATACAACAGAAAAGAACAGAAAACAGCTCAAAACAACAGAAAGCAAGCAGATAACAACTGTAGATGGTAGAAAACGACCAAATAAAACCGAATAGAGTCAAAACTAGCTCAAGACGACAGAAAGAAAGCAGATAACAGCGGGAAACAATAGGAAAGGACTAAAGACAGCCGAATACAACAGAAAAGAACAGAAAACAGCTAAAAACAACAGAAAGCAAGCAGATAACAGCGATAAACAATAGAAGAGGAAGTGTTCAATGTTGAACAGGTTCTGATTTTTTATTTAAATATTTGTTGTTCAAAATGAAAATTGTGGACTAATTGATTTATTGACCTCGGTTTCTAAGTGAGCAGAAGTTAGACTCTCAGTATTTATCTGTAAATACATGAATACAAGTTATGATGATGCGCCCTGTAGAGATATGTAAACACAAAAAATGGCTAGCTTGGTCACTGCAATCGTGTTTAGAAATAAATGTGCGATGCTATACCACTATCACTGCCGATTGCCAAACTAGATGTTTGATATGCTCAGTGTTAACGAAATAATTACGTGTGTGACCAAAAGTCAATGTCAAACGCGGGCATTCGATTGGATCTACCTAAAAATGTTTGTTATATCTTTTATTGCATTTCGTACAACGCTTGAAATTGGGTTGGTCTTTGATAAGCGATAACTTGTTGTTTTGCTGATCATTTAATGTCAGAACAACTGCTAAATTAGGAATTTTTGAATGGATCTTGCACTGAGATACAGACTGATGCAAGTGCAAAGTTCAAGCTCTATTTTTATATACTTTAATTTTGCTGGATACAATTTGTCATCGTCACTTTTATCATCTGGCGAAGTTTTTAGTAAGCTAACTAAAAGTCGAAATAAACAATGTTTTTCTGTCTCTTTACACGTAAGTTATCTTAAAAGATGATAATTAAAAGTATTACTTTGACCTTAGTTTAAAATTTAGTACAGAGTTATACTCTTTTTTCCGCCACTGTGTCAAAGACAAAGAAATGGGTGAATCTTAAGGTGTCAATGCACAGGTTACAAGGGTGATTTTGTCCAAATTTTATTTTATTTAGTATGCACCTTTTAAAGACTTATTTAAGTGTAGGGCTCGTGGAATTGGCACAAACCATCTGGGCGTTCCACAAGGGTCGTTCCTTGACCCGTTGTTGTATTTATTATATAGTACTCGCAAGTAAAATCCGAATACTGGGAAAAAAAGGGATGGGTTCATGGAATGAAACAATAATTAACGAACCCATTTGCCATAATTAGTTTATAAAAAATACACAGGTCAATAAAGGCTGTGTCCTCCAGCTCTAGAGGTACAGCTTCCCAAGCTGCTCTCACAGTATGTTCCAGTTCGTCTAACGAAAAACCCTCTTAAATGCCTTGCATTTTACGAGTTTCTCTTGGGATATCTTTAAGATATTTAATGCAGTAGTTTCCCATTTGCTTTCTGCATCCTCATGCCGTTGACCAGATGGTATCTACTGGTTCATCCGTCTTTAGGGGCAATTTCTCACCCCAAGGACAAGAAGGTGTCCTGACTCTTCTCAACTCGTCCACCCAAAGCTGTTGATTGAGCAGAGGTTACTGCTTATACCGACAGTAGTTCGGTTCCTTTTAGTCGCCTTTTACGACACGCACGATATACGATGGGAGATATTCTAACCCGGATGGGTGAAATTACCCATCATCTTGTACTCGGAATGGTCTCGGACTGTATGGTTCCCCAAGCGCATATAGAGCGATCCTATAACGTCCTTTTCCCATTCAGGGACGAATGGAGGAGGGACGATTTTATATCACCCTCTGATCTTGCGCTATTTACTGATGGCTCCAAGTCTGAACTGGGGGCAGGAGCGGGAATAGTGGGTACCAATCCAAGAATTGAAATTTCAGTCAACCTTGGGAGGTACACCACAGTCTTCCAAGCAGAAATGATTGCTATAGAGCTGGGAGTCAGGGAACTAATCAAAAGGCCCCTGACAAACAGATCTATAAAAATCTTTTCAGACAACCAGGCTGCATTGAAAGCACTGTGCTGTATAGTCGGGTTGATTCAAGACTGGTATGGAACTGCATGCACCTCCTCAACAAACTCGGAACGGGAAACAGGGAACCTTGATTTGGGTTCCGGGTCACAGCGGAGTGGAAGGCAATGTATTGGCCGACGCGCTAGCAAAAGGAGGAACTGAATCTGGGTTCACAGGACCAGAACCATTCGCGGGCATTGCAAAAAGCACCGCTAAAGAGACCATCTCGGACTGGGTAGTGAGGAAAGCACTCCTGAACTGGCGAGATACACCAGGGCTACTGCACTCGAAGGCGTTTATAAGATACCCCTCGAGTCAAGCCCCCCCGAGGATCATGGAATGTAATAGGTACGACCTCCGCATTCTGGTCGGTCTGCTGACGGGACATGGTCATCTAAGGTACCATATGCGGAAGTTGGGTCTTGAACATACTAGAGACTGTTGCTTCTGCTACGTGGAGGACGAAACAGCAAACTGGAGATGACATCGTTCACCCCGTCATTATCTAACGCGTTGGCGTCCGTCGCGTGCTCCCAAACCTCGAAGAAGGCCGACTGATGTTATCTAGCATGGCATTGTCGGTGTTATTGGCACCAATCTAACCGTTGGCGAGGACGATTTGCAGTGAGCGGAAGCACTAGATGTGGCCCATTTCATGCAATATGCAGTACACCATGCGTATTCGAAAGGGCCTTGCTATAGCTGCATACCAAGCGTCAGCAACAGATCGGGTGGATGGCATTCATTTTCAAAGGGCTAGCTATCGTAGATGACGATCTTGCCGGTCTATAGTTCTCCTACGTGCTCCAAAACCTCTAGTTCTTTGCATTAGCCCTTCTTCGATCCATGCGTGCCATGTTGTTACATTTGTAGCCATGCTACGCCTCATTGGTGCAGCAATTGCTCTGAAAGAAGCACCACGTTCTCTTTCAAAGGGAATTAACTGCGTAAACTGAGATCCTTGTCTTTTCGAGGGCATCCTCAAAAAACAGACGAGTCTCTCTATACTATAAGAGACTGTAATTGTAACATACATTGTCTTTGTATAGACAAAAACCCTAGCTTTGTTTTCACACGTATAGGGTTTTTTGGAGGTACCATGTAGGCATGGAGGTAGATTTTTCAATGGGCATATACCTTTTTATGGGTGTTTCGATTTCAGTGGCGGGTAGTATATAATAAACGACATACCAAATTGCTAGGGATTCATCAAGCCAAGTAGCTTGAGTTTTTTCTTAAATACTTGACTTGACTTGAAAGATCAAGCTTTTAAAGATTTGATATTTGACTTGATTTTCGATCTGAACTACTTGACTTGACTGTAAAATGCGAATCGAAGCGATAAAGTAGGAGAATCACCGAAGTTACGACAGCAAGCAGGCACCTGATGACTTTAAAACTTTAAAGCCAACACAGACACACAGAATGGTCGTTAGTTGAACGAATTTGCCAGTACCTTAATATTTTTAAGAGTATTTCCATCACTTTTGCATTAATATGCTGCTAGATAGACTAGATTCGTGGTCTATGGAACTTGACATTAAACTTGATCGCGATGAAACCGATGAACAGATTATAAATAGTATTCAAGCGGCAAGGGATAGTACTGAAGATATTTTAGAATGGTGGAAAAGATACGAATATATATTTTTCCAAACCTTGCCGCAATGGCCAAAGACTTTTTGGCAACGCCAGCTTCTTCAGCTCCAGCTGAAAGGCAGTTTTTTAGAGCTGCCTTAACTCTTACCAAAATAAGAAATCGATTAGGTGATAACTCCGTTAGAAGTCTTATGTATGTCAAATCATGGATGGCACATGAGAATATTATTTTTTTTACTTCTGTGTCATCGGCATCGACTGCTCTAGTTACTAGCCTCGTGTTCTGTGTAGGCTTTGTTACTGTTTCCCGGCGCCACTCTAGGCACAGCACTGTTCACTCTTCGCTGAGCTATTTTTATAATATTTATTTTTGATTGAAGAAACCAGAAATAAATTTCCGCCTCTAGCGAGAATCGAACCAGGGACCTTCCAGTCACGAGCCCTCGACTCTAATAACCACTGAGCCAACTCGCTCTCATTTGAGTTTGTTGTTTTTCTATGTATTATTGTCAGAATTCAGAATATTTCATATTTTTATTTCATATTATTACATTCATTATTTAACTAAGTTTGTTGGAGTTTTCGTTTTGGGATGTTCTTTTAAATGAAAGATTACATTTTTATATACATATATTTTTATTGTTATTGCATTTTGGTAGTTTATCAGATTAATATCAAATAAGAACTATTTTTTCAAGGAAAATCAAGTAGTTAGCTTGAAAATCTTGATTTTCAAGTTGCTTGATGTGTAACGACTTCACTTGACTTGAATTTCGTAAACAAATACTTGACTTGATCTTGACTTGATATTAAGTCAAGTCAAGTAGCTTGAAAATCAGATCAAGTCGTGAATCTCTGCAAGTTGCCTTCCTAATGTTTCAAACAGCAAACATTTTACTAAACGCTGTTGATACAACTATAAATTCAGCAACAAACATTACATAGCAGCTGTAGTAGGTATTTAGGCTTTGCCTTTGCGACTGATTGGTTTAAAAAATATGAATTTATCATCTTATGTATTAACTGGTTAAGCAATAAGTTATCGCTAATAGAACTGAAGTCGACTCAACGCTGTTTTATGAAATGCAGTACAAAGTTATCAGACAAAGTTAGGTAGTCCAGTGACAATGCCAGCGATTCTGATTGACAATTGCATGTGAGATATCGCGGACGCCGGTATTCCTGCAAGATGTGACGGAATAGTTGTCAAAATCAAGCATGATAGGTGATTTTTTAACACTTTGTGTTGTTACAATGAAGTGCTGATGAGGGTTTCGACGGGACTTACCAAACAAACGTTGTGGTCAAACATAACGGCAGCTGCTTGTATGTCCCTCCCGGTATCTTCAAGAGCACATGCAAGATAGACATTACGTGGTTCCCATTTGATGATCAACATTGTGACATGAAGTTCGGTAGCTGGACCTATGACGGCAACCAGGTATTGGAAGTTGATATTAACATAAATGTTGTAAGTCTCACCTACATGACACTACCAATCACCAGACATTCACAGGCCCAGATTTATAGCCATTTCACCCTATCTATAACCGATTCACATTTTTTCAGACCACGTCAACACAAACTCGTCTAATCGCCCTGTTCTTATTGGTCTATGGGTAATGAATCACCCAACTACATGGACAGAGTCCACTATTATTCATCCAGCGAAAATACGGAGTACAAATAATTTGTGTTGTTCATGTGCTCTCGATGTTTGGCCGACTTGTCTAAGATCCGAATATAAGACGACCTTCACCGAACTGGTTAATGGATGAAAAGCGTTTCATATTAAATTTAATATGATAAAAAACATATCGCCAGTGGGTTGGCTGAAAAATTTCAGTCCAGGATATGATTGATTAAATATTGAAAAATTAATTTTTTTTAAACATTTCACTGGTTTGGTTAATAGAAAGATCACATACCAGTCGAAAGTATGAAGCCCATAGAATACGCAAACCTTAGGTTGGCTACGTTTTTCCCGTCCCAACTATAGGGTAGGCAGGTATAAACAGGTAAGTCAATAATAGTAATTTGCACCGGTGTGGTTAATGCATGAAACTTATATCAAAATAAAGATAATTTTATTGCAAACACGTCGATATAGGGTTGTCTGCAAAAAATTAGTCTGGAATTCCGGTTGTCGAATTTTAAAGATCAAAATATTGCTGCCAGTGAATACGTGCGCCAGACAGGTCCGAGCGAACTATCCCGTGTATTAACAAAGGACGCAGCAAAGCAGCTGCGTGTAGCTTGGTCATTGAATGAAAGAGAGTGCGCATGCCATGTGTCCGTGAAATTGAAATGATTTATTTGAATAAAACATAATTAAAAATGTATAAATTAATGAATCATCTTCCATGTCATTATTTCACAATTAAAAAATTTAAAAGATGTATTTACTAAGATAGTTTTGAAGGTTAAATTATTATGCACTTACCATATTTTCACCAAGAAAGTTCTTAAACTCATTATATTTTTTACCCAAAGCAGTCACTTTTTTGTAGCACGTGGTATGATAACCTACAAAATCGAGTGACGCATTGGTTAACTCAACGCCACTGTATTTAAAATTTTCCTTTTTACGAAAATTTTATTCCAACGAACAGTTTTTATACGTTTCATCATTAAAATCAAGGACATCATCGTCCATAGAAAACACTTTTTAGCCATTATTTATCACAATTTAATGTTTATAAATAACAACAATCAGTATAGTAGTAGTATCACGCTTTTTCAATTCAGAAGAATAAGGCAAACTGTTCCAATACAATGATGCACAGCATTTACGAGTGTATCGCTATCCTTTTCAATTTCACGGACACATGACATCCGCACTTTGTTAATACACGGGATAGTTCGCTCGGACCTCTCTGGCGCACGTATTCACTGGCAGCATTTTTTTGATCTTTAAAATTCGACCACCGGAATTCCAGACTGATTTTTTGCAGACAACCCTATATAGGCGTGTTTGCAATAAAATTATCTTTATTTTGATATAAGTTTCATGCATTAACCACACCGGTGCAAATTACTATTATTGATTTAAAAAAAACGTAGCCAACCTAACGTTTGCATATTCTATGGGCTTCATACTTTCGATTGGTATATGATTTGTCTATTAACCAAACCAGTGAAATGTTTAAAAAAATGAATTTTTCAATATTTAATTAATCATATCCTGGACTGAAATTTTTCAGCCAACCCACTCGCGATATGTTTCTTAACATATTAAATTTAATATAAAATGCTTTTCATCCATTAACCAGTTCGGTGAAGGTCGGCTTATATTCGGATCTTCTACTAACTGGTTTATCCTCAAGCATCACCGCTTTTAGTGGCGACAAATGGACGCAGATAACAGCCCGTGGGCCAAAACAAAGTTCAATAACAAATTTGTATTTTTTTAGTGATTATAATGCATCGTAAAAACTTTAGATCTCATTTTCTCGAACTATTTTCACGTAATTCCTTTTTACATACCCATGTCCAAATAATCCGCCCTTGCTTTCTATGTTCTCTTTATACATGTTTGGAATCGATGTCGTGTAAGCTTGGCTTGGACCAAGCGGAAAGAAATCACCCTTTGTCAGTGGCGGATTTATATAATTTATATAAATACCAGAAGTTTGAGAGCTTTTTTGTTTTTTTTGCTCTTCAGAGGGCTGGTCCGCCCTCCCCTAGACCAATGAAAAATGGAAAGTGTGACGAAAACATGGATTATTTATATAAGAAGTACCAAAAGTTGGGTTGAGTTTTTTTTGTGCTCTTCTGGTGAATTTCCGTCCCCTCCTAGAAGAAATACTAAGTCCGCCCCTGCATTTTATTTACATGTTCACCCTGTGTATTCGCTGGATATAGACCAATAGGATCACCCGAGTTTATTTTGACGAAGCATAAATAAAATATGAATCGAGTATAGGTAATAAGTGATATAAATTTTGATAAAGGTAGAAAAAATTGTATACCGTGTTTTAAAAAATTTTCAGGCATCATATACAGGGTGTCCCACGACGACTAAGACAAGCAATATATCGGAACTGGGCAGTAGCAGCGAATTCTAATTTTGGGGGTGTAAGTTAGAGCAAATATCTTTTCTTATTATTGTGTCACCCAATAGGGTATTTGTTTTTGGTCACGTGAGGTACGATTCAAAAATGTTTACACCCTGTATGTATGTTTGTGACCTTTTGTGTTCCACCCGATAAAGCAATTCCAAAAAACTGCACACTTGGGGTCTAAAGTAATTAATTCAAGAGCTATAGGTACTTAACGAACGGTACCACTACCATTATGAAACACTATCAAAGTAATTTAACTGTAGGTGTACATGTTATAATCAATGGTAGTGGCACCATCCTTTAAGTATCTGTAGCTCTTGAATTAATCACTTTAAACCCCAAGTGTGCTAGTTTGGAAGTGTTTTATCGGGAGGAACACAAAAAGTCACAAATATACAGGGTGTCCCATTAAAAATTTTGAATCGGACGTCACGTGATCAAAAACAAATACCACATTGGGTGACACAGTAATAAGAAAAGATACTATATTTGCTGTAATTTAAACCCCCAAAATTATAATACGCTACTACTACCCAGTTCCGATATATTGCTTGTCTTAATCGTCGTGTGACACCCTGTATTAGAAAAAATTGGCTCTTCGTCATTTTCCACATTTTTTCAGATGTTTCGATCGACTTATTCCAAATCTCAGAGTAATAACTGAACATAGGGGTAGTAAACAAACCACTTCAGCATGGCGTGCTCAAAGCCATCATCTTTTGACACCTCAGCCTCCAAACATTGCCAACTAACCTAAAAATTCTTCCAACGCAACCCATGTTACAAACACTGCTCTGCACTGTCCCATCTCGAAAAACTGTTAAACTGCAGTCGAATATGCACAGCAAGTCCGTAAAGCTTCACTACAATTACCAACAAATAACAAATTCGATTTTACTGACCAAGCATAAAAGACGCACAAACAAAACAAACGTTTGACAGTCGGGGTTTACCGTAAACAAATCGCAGGAAAATTATATAGGCGTTGCCAGCTCACAAAATTTATGTAAGACAGAATTTGCGTTTATGATGAAGAAACATGCAGTAACACAGAAGAGGTCAACATATCTATTGATTTTGCTGTAATCATCCCTGGACCATCAAAATACCGTCTTTTTTGACGTAGAATGGCATATTTATGGATACTATACAATTAAGACGATAGTAAACAATTATGATTGCCGTATCTGATGGTCAATATCAATATGACAACGTAAGAAAAGATGTTGGCCTATTAGAATTAGTTGTTTACTACCTCTACGTTCAGTTGTTACTCTGAGTTCCAAATATACCTTTGGATGAGTGAAAATGGCGCAAAAACAATTCTGACGTCACTGGTATACTATAACGATAGGATGGAGGTATCGTAATATTTTCATTGAGGTTAGGCATGTGTCATTTTTAACAAGTATTTCAATTTAGTTTAGTGTCAACAAGTCAAAACCAAAATGGAATATTGACGCAAACATCATGCTTTTTGAGGATGATAATTACAGCTAGAGGTGGTGTGTGATAAATTCAATAATTATGCTACGATAATTGATTTCGTCCTATACCAATGACGTCGCAATCGTTTTCAGTCACGTGCCAAAATTTGAAATAACTGTTACTGATACTTCTAGACATCATATGGATACATTTTTCTGAATAATAAGTTTTAATATTATAATCAGCCACAACATATTTGTGAAAAATTCCTTTCCTATTCGTGCTACTCAAAAACCGTTTTTCCAAATTGTTTTTTAAGCTCGATCCTCGCAGACCCGCAATCTTTTGTTGTAACAACGTACACACTTTGGTCTACCTGAATCAAATTTTTTCCATTGCATTACTTGGCTATAATCTGTACCGTACATCCACAGACATTCGATCAAACACATTGCTTCACATTGTCATCTAAACATCTGAACATTGATGGAGTCTTTGTTTCCTGTTACTGCTACTAGAACTATCACTGTAATAATTTGTAATAATGAATTTATTATCGCTCATGCATTTATTCATAATTCTAAAATTCCTTTATGATACTATTCCTTTTAAAATACAGTATAAGTTATGCAATCACTGGATCGATTGCCAAATTATATTAAATATAAATAAATTATAATAGGTGCAGTAGTTACTGAGATTATGCATTTATTACCGAATTAGTTCACAAACAAATAACAGCTGCTTCCTGGCATAGCTGTCAATGATCTCAAAATATTGCTTGCTAAATATATTGTATTTTGACAAATGCAAGAGTTCAAAGGCTGAGCCTAAGCTCCATTGTGTCCTGCCCTTCACAGCTATGATAACACTGTTGAGAGCGCGTACCCACAAGCTTTCAAGGCAAAGTGAGGACCCTAGTGAGGACGTAGCTAAATGGTATTAACATTAATAGGTTAATGCCCAGTTAACACCCCCAAAATTACGACTGGTGCTGCTACTGCATACTGTCAGCTAAGGAAAATACCTCTACAGTGTGAGGTTAAGTGATACACTACTGTTGAGCATCAGCTGTGCTCTTATCAGTGCGAGAATCCATTCTGGAGGAACGCTGGTCTGCCAAGGGTGATCCTGCTGAACTGCTTCAACACCTTTCTCACTAGGTTGGCATGGCTCAACACGCAGTTCTGAAGGATCTTTGAGAGGATGTACAGGGTGTCAAATTTTGGGCACTTTTACGGGGTATCTCGGTTATTTTTAAAGATAGAGAGTTGCGGTTTTCACAACAATGTGCTACCTTTTGTGAAAATAAAGTTGCCGTTAACAAAATTATCAAGGCCCTCTTGGTTTTTGAGATACAGGGTGAAATCTAAAATTATCGATTTTCGGACCACCCTCGTATCTCGGTTCTCTCTTATCTTATTGAAAAGTTCAAAAAAGGGTCTCATAGAATTTTGCGGCTTGCAGCGATGCAGAGTCTAGAATCCCATTTTGGTCGGTGAGTCATGACAGCGAGTCGCTGACGCTGATGCAGGTTTCAAGTTTCAGGTGTCAACAACTCTACCCTACTATGAAACGTGCATTAAATACCAAGTCGATTTAGGCATCGCAACAGGTTTGGATGTTAGTAGTAACTTGTGCATCTTAAGCAAGCAGATAACAGCGCTAAACAATAGAAAACGACTAAACACAGCCGAGTACAACACAAAAGAACAGAAAACAGCTCAAAACAATAGAAAGCAAGCAGATAACAACTGTAAACGGTAGAAAACGACCAAATTCAACCGAATAGAGTCACAACTAGCTCAAAACGACAGAAAGCAAGCAGATAACAGCGGGAAACAATAGAAAACGACTAAGCACAGCCGAATACAACAGAAAAAAACAGAAAACAGCTAAAAACAACAGAAAGTAAGCAGATAATAGCTGTAAAAGACAGAAAACGACCAAACACAACGGAGTAGAACAGGGAACAGCCCATAACAACAGAAAGCAAGCAGATAACAGCGCCAAACAATAGAAAACGACTAAGCACAGCCGAGTACAACAGAAAACAGCTCAAAACAACAGAAAGCAAGCAGATAACAACTGTAAACGGTAGAAAACGACCAAATACAACCGAAAGGAGTCAAAACTAGCACAAAACGACAGAAAGCGAGCAGATAACAGCGCTAAACAATAGAAAACGACTAAACACAGCCGAGTACAACACAAAAGAGCAGAAAACAGCTCAAAACAATAGAAAGCAAGCAGATAACAACTATAAACGGTAGAAAACGACGAAATTCAACCGAATAGAGTCACAACTAGCTCAAAACGACAGAAAGCAAGCATATAACAGCGCCAAACAGTAGAAAACGACTAAGCACAGCCGAGTACAACAGAAAACAGCTCAAAACAACAGAAAGCAAGCAGATAACAACTGTATACGGTAGAAAACGACCAAATACAACCGAAATGAGTCTAAACTAGCACAAAACGACAGAAAGCGAGCAGATAACAGCGGGAAACAATAGAAAACAACTAAACACAGCCGAATACAACAGAAAAGAACAGAAAACAGCTAAAAACAACAGAAAGTAAGCAGATAATAGCTGTAAAAGATAGAAAACGACCAAATACAACGGAATAGAACAGGAAACAGCCCATAACAACAGAAAGCAAGCAGATAACAGCGCTAAACAATAGAAAACGACTAAGCACAGCCGAGTACAACAGAAAAGAACAGAAAACAGCTAAAAACAACAGAAAGTAAGCAGATAATATCTGTAAAAGATAGAAAACGGCCAAATACAACGGAATAGAACAGGAAACAGCCCATAACAACAGAAAACAGCTCAAAACAACAGAAAGCAAGCAGATAACAACTGTAAACGGTAGAAAACCACCAAATACAACCGAAATGAGTCAAAACTAGCACAAAACGACAGAAAGCGAGCAAATAACAGTGGGAAACAATAGAAGACAACTAAACAGAGCCGAATACAATAGAAAAGAACAGAAAACAGCTAAAAACAACAGAAAGTAAGCAGATAATAGCTGTAAAAGATAGAAAACGACCAAATACAATGGAATAGAACAGGAAACAGCCCATAACAACAGAAATTAAGCAGATAACAGCGCTAAACAATAGAAAACGACTAAACACAGCCGAGTACAACACAAAAGAACAGAAAACAGCTCAAAAAAATAGAAAGCAAGCAGATAACAACTATAAACGGTAGAAAACGACGAAATTCAACCGAATAGAGTCACAACTAGCTCAAAACGACAGAAAGCAAGCAAACAGCGCCAAACAGTAGAAAACGACTAAGCACAGCCGAGTACAACAGAAAACAGCTAAAAACAACAGAAAGTAAGCAGATAATAGCTGTAAAAGATAGAAAACGACCAAATACAACGGAATAGAACAGGAAACAGCCCATAACAACAGAAAGCAAGCAGATAACAGCGCTAAACAATAGAAAACGACTAAGCACAGCCGAGTACAACAGAAAAGAACAGAAAACAGCTAAAAACAACAGAAAGTAAGCAGATAATACCTGTAAAAGATAGAAAACGACCAAATATAACGGAATAGAACAGAAAACAGCCCATAACAACAGAAAGCGAGCAGATAACAGCGCTAAACAATAGAAAACGACTAAACAAATCCGAATACAACAGAAAAGAACAGAAAACAGCTCAAAACAACAGAAAGCAAGCAGATAACAACTGTAAACGGTAGAAAACGACGAAATACAACTGAATAGAGTCAAAACTAGCTCAAAACGGCAGAAAGCAAGCAGATAACAGCGGGAAACAATAGAAAATGACTAAACATAGCTGGATACCACAAAAAAGAACAGAAAATAGCTAAAAACAACAGAAAGTGAGCAGATAATAACGGTAAAAGATAGAAAACGACCAAATACAAACAAATAGAACAGAAAACAGCCCATAACAACAGAAAGCAATCAGATAACAGCGCTAAACAATAGCAAACGACTAAACACAGCCGAGTACAACAGAAAAGAACAGAAAACAGCTCAAAACAACAGAAAGCAAGCAGATAACAATTGCAAACGGTAGAAAACGACCAAATACAACCGAATAGAGGCAAAACTAGCTCAAAACGACAGAAAGCAAGCAGATAACAGAGCTAAACAATAGGAAATGACTTAACACAGCTGAATACAACAGAAAGAGCAGAAAACAGCTAAAAACAACAGAAAATAAGCAGAAGTTTTATGAAACCTTGAGTCGATTCAGGAATCGCAACATGCATCAACGTCTGTAGACCGCTTTATAGCAGCAGATCATCCTCTTTTCAGTTCAGAATACAGAAGACAAAAGGTTTCAGAAAATACATGACCGTGAATTTCTCTGGGATAAGAAGTAGTTGCCTTGCCTCGTGTAAGAGCGTAGGAAGTACAACAAAACGCCGAACAATATCGATCGATAATCCGGCATACCTATTAATTACTGAAGCCATATTACAGATAAATTGAAACGTCATTAACATAGAACCAACTGCCGATAACATTCCTGAATGAAATTCACTGGGTTTATCCTCTAATAACCTTCCAAACGCAGATCTAGCTGCTGTTTAAATGACACGTACAGTGACAGACAAAAAAGGCGGCTTTATTGTATCCGAATTATTTTTTGGATATACATTGGCTGAATTCATTTCGAACTTATTCAATAGACCACTAGAAAAGCTCAATTTATTGAATCGTTTTTCACTTTTTACAAAAATTAGCTAGCCAGCTAGTGAACCGCTCATATGGGTCTGTAACCAACTTTTTGCACAGTGCTTGGCTAGAGTAGACTTGCCATAGTTGGCGATGTTTCCTTCAACCTGAATGGAAATCACTGGGTTTTATCCTCTAATAACCTTCCAAACGCAGATCTAGCTGCTGTTTAAATGACACGTACAGTGCCAGACAAAAAAGGCGGCTTCATTGTATCCAAATTATTTTTTGGATACACATTGGCTGAATTCATTTCGAACTTTTTCAATAGACCACTAGAAAAGCTCAATTTATTTAATCGTTTTTCACTTTTTACAAAAATTAGCTAGCCAGCTAGTGAACCGCTCATATGGGTCTGTAACCAACTTTTATCACAGTGCCTGTCCAGAATAGACTCGCCATATACTGAGAGAAAGTTTTAATCGCTACGATCAAAATTTTAATCACCGCAATTAAATTTTGCATCAAAATACGTGACAATTAAACTGTTTAATTGCTGCAATTGAATAGTGAATTCTGTTTAGAATTAATTGTGGTAGTGAGCAATATCAAATCAGTGGTTGTCAGAAAAATGTCACTGTGACTGTAGCTTAGTTTAGTAGTTACAATTAAACCACGTCTCCAAGGTTATTCACTTGTTTAGTACCCTCAATTAAGCAGGATTATTTATTACGGTTATTTATTTGTGACGTTCTTTTTGTCATTGTACTACAGATAATGAATTAAACTGTTATAATGAAAATTTTTAATATCAATACTGATTTTTTTCTTAATTTAATACGTATAATTCCTATACTCAATTAGAGCAAAAAAAGCAAATAGATTCAAAATAATCTCTATTTCTGGTAAAATAATTAATTAAAAATCATTATAATAAAAATTAAAATCTTTAGTTTATCATAACAAAAAAGTTATTATTGCACGTAAAACGTCTATTATACCTACGAACACATAATGTCATTGAAAAATTGTTACATATTTTGATCTTACAGCAATGTTACCGGAAGTGTACGACTCGTGTACTCCAAAGCCATATTTGACCATGTAGGTACCTATTCTGTTCCACACACAAAGAAGCAAGCACGCATAAAACTTATAGGAACACAAAATACTATGTGATAGTAAAACCAAACAGCGAATGCACCTCACACCTGTAACCGTGCTGTAACCACTAACGACTAACTAAAATTTAAAACAGCTGTGAAGAGCATCTATCTCGATCGCACTCGCTTGCCCTCTATAAAGAAGAAAAGAGATGGAGCATGGTAAACATCCCCCACCTCGGGAACGACCGTTTTGCGTATTTCGTGACTTATCATAGCTTGTAAATATCCTTTAACTCTGGCAATTAAGATGTTTAAATATTGTAAATTGCAGTACTCCAACCAGTTTAATTGTCATTGTAACCTGAAGTGTCTAGGATAGGAATACTCACAACGACAGTTACCGATTTATTTTTACAGTAACTCTCGTTAATCATTACTATTAAAATGTTTAATTGAAGGTAGTAGTACTTAAACCAGTTTAATTGTTACAATAATATGCGTTTTCTGTGACAAAATCGAAGTGTTAGAATTCAGTTTTTATGACTGACTATGAAGCTACATTTTAGGAACGGCACGCAACTTTAATATAGGCTATTAAAAATGTACCAGTTAAACGCTTTAACAGGGCTTATTTTCTCAGTGTAGTTGGCGATGTTTCTCGTTGGATGATTCATTGGTAACTTTCGATCATATATAACTAGATAAGTGATGGTAGCTATTCAACACAGTGATTATTTGCTTGCATCATCTTAGCGGATTTTATAAACATCCAAGGTGTTTACCCTAGACATTTTTGAGAGGGTCACGAACTTCTATCTGAGATTGATACGTAAATGTGTTCAGTGTCGTCAGTCCACGTTCAACAAAACAATATACTGAATATGGGAGTTGATTGTTAGCTCTGTTACATCAAAGTATTTCTGAGTGAAACACTATGTAAAGTAAACGTTTTATAAATCCTTCTAAGGTGATAAAGGAGGACAAAAATACCAATGAAATCATCATAGTATATAATTCAACAATAACAGATATAATTTGTGTTGAAACAGAGACAGCAGATCACTGTATCCATGTATCCACAACTAAAAGGATATAGATAGATAGATAATCTTTATTGGTTCCAATTGACCCTATTAGGGTACAGAACATGTCAAAAGCAGGAGACAAGCTACATACATAAAATAAAATTAATAAAAACGTACAAACATACAAAAATGTATAGTCATCCATATACTCGTCAAATTGTGTACAACACTTCATATGAAATGTCTCATCACATACTAAAGACAAAATTGAATACACTGAGCATTTATCATTGTACTAGTTCATCATTCAAGAATCCTTGTAGTTCATAGTATGCCTTACCTAACAGAAAGTTTCTAAATCCGAATTTCAATATCTTCAGTGGAATAGTACAGACAACTTATTCCGAATACTTTAGATCGAATATTTGGCCATTCCAGCACTAAGTGGAAAGTTCATCGCATAATAAGCTATTTTATTTTTCCGATGATTAGATATTTTAAGCTGCCTTCAGCAAAATTTATTATTTTTAAAGTAGTTCCGTATGTCCTAAGTTAGAACTTGCCTTTCATGCCTTTGCCTATCCCAAGATTATTCATCTCCAACCTATACTTCTCATTGATTTTTGAATAAAATGGTTTTGGTGAATATATTTCTGATCCTTTCAAATGATTTCAACTTAGAGGTTTCATGGTGGAATCTTGAACTAAAATATTTATTCAAAACAAGTTCTATTAGAACAAGGCAGAGCACAAACCGTAAAGTTACGCCACTGCAAATATGACATAAACATTACGTACGTGTGACAAGATTGACCCTCACCCGGTATCTATTTCTTTTTGCTCACAGAACAGATTCTAACCATTGTTTTTAATCACAATTTGCACAATGCTACTCAAATTTCTCAGGCGCAGGTAGGTTTCGTAAAAGGACGCGGTATGCGTGAACAGATCTTAAACTTAAGACAGATTATTGAAAAAGCCAGAGAGCATTAATTTCCCGTTTCTATCTGCTTTGTGGACTATTCTAAGCCGTTTGATAACGTAAAGTGGCCTAAACAGTGGGAAATCCTTATCTCCATGGGAGTCCCTTACCACTTAGTATTTCTCATACAGCAACTCTATGAGTCTAGCTCAGCTCGTGTAAGGGTTGATGGTAACCTGTCTGGTCAAACAGCAACCAGAAAAGGAGTTCGTCAGGGATGCGTATTACCTCCGATGTTATTTAACATTTACTCTGAATTTGTGATGAGACAGGTACTGGACAACTGGAATGGCGGTATAACTATTGGCGGAAGCAAAATATCTAACTTAAGATTTGCTGACGATACAACCTTTATTGCTGCTTCTCAGGAAGGATTAGTAGCTCTGTTGAACATTTTAGAACAACACAGTGCAGCATATGGTCTTGGTATTAACTACAACAAGACCAAGGTTATTATCATAGATAGAGAGCATGACAATTATCGAGAAATAAAGTCAATAGGCCATTGTGAGGTAGCTCAAAGTTTTGTGTACCTCGGTTCTTTGATCGACAATTCAGGTAGCTGTGAGAATGAGATTCGACGGGGCATTCAACAGGCACGGGTGGCCATGACAAAGCTTACTAAAATATGGCGTGACCATAACATCACTAAAGCTACCAAAATGTCACTGATTCAGTCTCCATATTTTTGTATGCCTCGGAAACTTGGACTGTTAAAAAGGCAGATCGAGCTCGCATAGATGCTTTTGAAATGTGGACGTGGAGGAGAACGCTGAGAATTCCTTATACCGACCATCGAACTAATGTTTCCATATTGGATGAGGTCGGTAATCCAAAGAGACTATCCTCCGTTGTGTCGACGAGAATGCTTACATTCTTCGGACATATTCACAGAAGCGATATTATGGAGAAACTTGTAGTTCAGGGTCACGCCCCGAGTGGGCGGCGCCGTGGCCGTTCCCCTACACGCTGGGTGGTTACGATGAAACAGTTGCTAGATATGAGTATCAAGAGCGCCACTGAACTGACAGTAAATCGCGAACGATGGCGAGCTACAGTTCTCAAAACTATTGATAATATTCGTGTCGGCAATACTCTAGCTCCGACTTAATGCATTTTACGAGTTCACAACATGTTTGTTAAGACATTGTGACTATGATGATGACTCAAAGCACACTCAGCCACCAACCTAGCCAAAGATTAAATCGTGAAATGATGCCTGAATGCTGGCAGGTTAACCTCTGTCTCTTCCTTCGTTGACAGACAAAGCGCGCCAAAATTAACATCTACCAACGTATACGCAAGTTGACACTTGTATGCATCCAATATGTATCTATCTCGGTCTTGGATCCAGAACTATCCTCTGCATAATTTATCTAGTTATATATGATCGAAGTTGGTAACCTTGTGGGCTATAGCTTTGCTCATGCTACAGCTTGGTTCTGGACCTAATAATAGCATGCTTGCGCCTCTTCTTGCAAGCTCGTCTGCAAAATCATTGGCATCAATACCTGCGAGGCCTGGTACCCAACCGAGATATACAGAGCTGCGTGAGCTCGTAAGCTGACAGTGATAAACAATACCACACCAGTTGTGATGCAATTTCTCCGGAATACAAGGTCTGTCTGTGGTTCTCTTAGGCTTCACAATGTGGTGAAATAGAATATTTTCTGAGACACTTTCTCTGATTAACGCCTGTATACAATAAATCACTAACAACTTTTATTACGTGCAGATTTCGTACGAGGTTATTATGATCTGTTAATAGAACTACCAGCACTTTCATTTGAGAGCCTGCAGAGGGTACCCTGAGATACTGCGCCACTGGAACGAGTATTGATTTTTTATCTACCCTCTAATCGAGTTCCTGGATACTCCAGACCTTATTCAAGGTCTACGAAGTTGTTTCTAGAACCTCTCTTTGGCCAAATACCAGTCATTTCATTACCATGTATCCAGGCCCCCCTACACCAATGGGATCTGGTGTTTTGCTGCATTGTAGGATATATCTTGACGTTATGTGCATCAAAACTTGTTGAAGCCAGATAAATGTATACGAGTAGTTACCTTTCCTTGCCACTCATTGCAATTAGTTCTAGAAGCAGTCAATGAGAAACAGATTCCTATTATCTGTTTACATCAATGTCTACGTACTCAATCGTTCAGGTGGCAATACTGTTCACTAAACACCGCTTCTCTGATTGAACTGCTGAATAGATCACCAGCTAGTCAAAATTATGATGGATTCTATGAAATTCCTTGGTAATACGTTTTGTAGCAGATTAGTTGTTTTGACTACTCAGTGAAAAGTGATATGTGAAGAGTTTTCAGAAAATATTGACCATTAGATAAATAAACCATCACTTATACTCAATTCACTCAATTTCTAAAGAAATGACTCACTAGATTATTGGCATAACTTCCTTTGAATTTAAAAAAAAATTGGTCGAAATGACAAGTGTGTCAACCAAGCTTTCGCTATTTTTTCATTGATTTAACTCTAAAATTTCCGAACTACAGGTTCTTTATGAGTACAAGAAATACAGTGTGACAAATAAAAGTATTTTGGATTATTTTAGAGATAAATCAATGAACAAAAAATCTAACTAAATGTCTTTCAAACAGATTGTAACGGTACTTACGTAACATTACCTGATTAACACTAAGGGTGAGTCGAAAGTTAAGGAAAATTTTTGAGCTTTTCCAGGACCATGCAAAAGGTTTGGCGCGAAAAGCCATTTTATTCAAAAGACAAAAAAATTACTTAAGAATGAATAAATCAACTTTAAAAACCGGTTTAAGCTACACAAAAAGTATTTGAAGTGTGAATTAAAAGCTTTCTTGCAGAAGAATAATGGTTTCTTTAAACTCTTGCATATCAATATGAGTTCAAAATGGTCAAATTTATTAGTCTGTCAGAAAGCGAATATTATTACAGAATTTTATCGAATCTATCCTTTAAGACGTTCATTTCCAAACTTATAGTAAAATTGAGCGAATGAAAATGTTACAACCTAATGAATCTTTAAAAAAATGTTCTTAATCTCAAACATGTTCATGTCTAAAATGAAAATATTGCGGAACGGTAATGACAGATACTCATTTAAAACTCAATTTTGCTGGAATTTGGGAAATGAAGTCAAAAGCTATACTCACTGTAGGGATATATTGGTTTGTCAGATATGTTGTGAATAAATGTTAAAACACAAGACGACCTAACCGTGACCACTAGGGAACCATGTGACTGTATCGTTAGATTTTACTATTTTGCATGGGGCAAAGCTATCAGTCACTCTGCTAATAACTTTACCAACCTCCCTTTCCTATGTGTACCAATTAGCACTCTTCTCAGCCTGATCGGTAACCCGGATTTAATGCGCCACCTCCAGCCGCTTTCCCATTGGCGTGGTTGGTGACCTCTCAACTTCTATCGATATTTAAAGAGCCTGCTACTCTGAGATATCCTCTCACAGAGTTAACATCTCTAGAGGGAATGTAAACAACAAAATGCACAGGTCGCTGACCAGCCAACATGTAACGGAAATTTTGACAGATTGAGGGCATTACCAGTGGCGTACGATTCTATATTAAAATTGAATGTTCATTAATAGATTCAATTATTAATGTGATATTATAAACTGATACAATAAGTTGTATTAGTATTTACTTGATTGTAACAGTTGATAATTTATTATTACCATGAAGTGTTTCCCCATATTTTACGCTACTTAAAACCAAAACAAAACCTATACTAACCTATGATAAGTGGTGTTCACCGATTCGTCGCTATTGCAGCAAACTATGCACTTTTTATTTCGTCCCATCATGCAATTGCAATTATGCATGCAATTATATTGTTCATAAATAATTTAATTGACACCACAAATAGTCACAAAGTCACTCAAATATACACTAAAACAACAAAAATCTCAACATACGCAATAACCACAACTACAATGACAGCCACATGACAGCTTTAGCGGACGCCGATTGTAGGTTGCCAGATTTACGACGTATTAGAAGTTATCGCGACATTCCGCTATGAAATCTACCATTTTTGAGATTTCGTTAAATCAATACAAATTATCTTCACGTAAATGAGTTACATTGCAAGTATATTTTAATGTATAGTTAAATACCCAGTTAAATACTTTGAGGAACATGTGTTCAAACTGCGGAAACTGCCAGATTTTGAAGAAACTGGAAGGTCCTTAAGCAGACGAAGAAGAGTGGCAATAGCGCTATAGATGTTGGCTGGCCAATATTCAAATTAGGCTGCCTCTAGAGATGTTAACTCTATGTATCCTCTATAATTCGTAATCATGGATGTTCCAGAGGGTTAGTCCTAGTGCCAATCTTTGTAAAACCCCGGTAGACATTGGCAGATCTACTTGGGATATATACATATGGTCCTGTCCTCGAAATAACTGCTTATTATATTACGAAGATATTTCTATACGTTGCGCTTTCACAATTCACTCATTATAATGCCGCAGAAAGATTCACACCAACTAGAGTAATGAGGCAAGATTCTAAGAGTTCACTACAACATATCAGCTATAACTAGAAACAACAGCGGTAACAAGAATGTTTATTTTTCACAGCCTACCAGCTATTGGCAAATTTACAAAGTGATAAAAAATTTTTAAATGAAAGGAGCGCGATTGTTGCTGGCAGTAAAAAAGTCCTTTCCATAACTCAAGAGTAACGATACCTCTGACTACACCTCTTCAAATTCTTCAGTTCTTATTAGCAAAATCGCAGAAAATGAAAACTGAATGGCAGTGTGTTTAAATTATAACAAATAATGTACTTGACTTAAATTCTAAAAACTACTTCAATAGGCGCCCAGCATGCTCCAAAGGTATCGTTACTTTTGACGGAGAATACTACTTTTTTAAACCATTAAATGTGAAATTTAATTTCGAAGATATTAGAATGCCAGCAACAATAGCTAGTAATTTTCTTTTCGTTTCAAATTCTGTTAGACGTATTATTTGCACTGCACAGTGTTTGTTAAATTTTTATGAAAATTTAACTTTGATAAGCTTCATTGCCCAAAGTTAAATAAATAATAATACCAAGTGACAAACAGAATGTGATTGCGAGTTTGAGTTACTTTTTTACATTATAAAACTTAAAAATGAATGAATTGAATGGATGAAGGGATTTTGTTTTATTAACTATTACATTTAAAAAAAATTAATGGCGATTGATATTGACGGACAAGCCTCATTTCCACTGATTTTTTGAATTGTCCACCGCCTCCTGTATTTAGTTTTTGCACTGTGCAGTGCAAGTTAATATGTCTAACAAAATTTGATTCAAACGCATATTTATGTTGATCGTAGAAAAAATGTGCGTAACAAGTGCAAAAAGCACACCAGTAAAATTTTTGGTAAAAAAAAAATAAAAAAAAGATCCTGAGATCCATTATCGGACTCTCTAACCACTGGGCCATCCTTCGATTGAGCAGATCTTTTCAACAAAACGTATTTGATTAGGTACTTACTTACTGGAATCTGTAATCTGACTTCAACTTCAAACATTCAAAAACGTATTTATTTCAATCGTAGACTTCGCCTCGAGCTGCAAACTTCATTCGTCGACTGTGTTGCAACAAATATACACTAGTTACAAGTTTAGCAGTACGTATTTTCGCGATTGGCTGGGAATCTAGAATCTAGTATCGGAGCTCACCGCCATGGTGACGTCACACGCGTTCGGGAGCAGTCGGCGTGTTTTCGGTACTCGATTTAAAAACCCATTTTTATTTTGATATAACTTTTGAATTATTGCGAAAAAAAAGAAAACCAAAACAGGTTTGTTATAAAACTTATATATGATCTTTCCATTTATCACAAAAAAGTACTTTTTTCCTTAATTCAAAACCTCAATTTTACACGAAAACAAGAAAAACAGACCCACTTGAAAAAGTCAAAACCCATCCACAGTGTTATCCACATCTAGCTCCCAGTGAAGTTTTCCGATCTGCTGACCTCAAAAAAAGGGAATTCAGAACCACCGAACAGATAGTCGCCTAAACTGACGCCTATTTTGAGGCTAAAGACAAATGTACTATGAAAATTACGCAGAAAAGTGATATTACTTTTTGAAAGTTGTGCAAGTTTGCTTTTTTTCGACATATGACTTCACTCTTGACGACGTGTTACTGACATTATATACTCCAAAAAAGCAGAATACAATACCATTTAAACCTTAAAATTTGAAAATTAATGATCTACTCTCAAGCACTACAAACCCAATCCACAGTTTTGCGGATGACACTACGCTGCATGCAGGTATCATGAGCAATAGACCGATCTCTCTGGTCGAGCTAGAACGCAGAAGACTGGCAGTGGCAGCTTCACTTTCAAAGGATCTCGATACCATTACCACTTGGGGGGCTTAAGAATATGGTTAAATTTCATGCCTCCAAGACCCAGTACTGTACGCTATCAAACAAGAAGTGCCCAAGCCAACACCAGGTTCTAATGAACAACCAGGCTCTGCCAAAGAGTCACTCATTCAAGCTGTTAGGAGTCAACATTACAGAAAATCTGATCTGGCACGAACACGTCGCGTCAATTGCAACAGCTGCTGGTAAAAAACTTGGGTACCTATTTAGAGACAGAAAGTATTTCTCACCATGTAAACTCCTCACACTATATAAAGCCCAGATAAGACCTTGCCTGGAGTATTGCTCTCATGCCTGGGGAGCTGCTGCCCCTACTACCCTGTCTATACTAGATGCCGTCCAAACAAGGGCAATTTGATTAATTGGCGATCCGGCCTTAACACGTCACCTTCAGTCACTTTCTCACCGGCATGTTGTTGGTGACCTCTCACTCTTCTACCGATATTCCAACGGAATCTGCTTCTCTGAGCTATCCTCTATCGTTCTGCCGCTCACTGCTCCTATCAGATGTACCCGTGCGACCGCTGCATCTCATCCTAAGACGCTCATTCTTCATACATCAAGAACTAAGCGGTAAAACCGCACATTTATTCCCAGGGTGTCCAAGGCTTGGAATGGACTGCCCATTCAAATCTCGCGTTAACATACTTCCCCTAACATTACCTTTTCACAGCAGCCGCGGTACTCTGGTATTTAGGCTTTGCCGGCGTGGTCTGCTCAGTTATATGAATAAAATACTGCGATCAACAAATCTTGTTGCCAGCCTTTCTCATTTCCCGGTATACTCCAAACTCTAATCCTGCAGTAATGAAAGCGTCAAATAAACGGTGAAATCTCTACATCCCGAGCTCCAATCCTAATAGATCATTGTTTTAACCCAAGATCCATAGAGCCCTTTAAAGTACCCTCGAACCTGCCCTTAACTCCGGTGAAGTTCTTAGCAGAGTGTCTGGAATATCCCGCTTAGCGAGAATGTGTCAACAGTGTGTATACTAGCGGATAACAAGGGTTGTAAGTGTTTTCGTCTAACCGACAATCTCAGCTATATTGTCATCGATTATTGTCCTCTTAATACCTAGGCACGGCAAGAGAATAATACAGTGCCCATTTTGAGACTCTAAAATAAAAAATGTATGTCGATTTGGATGAGATTTTGCGGAAGTGTAGTTTACAAGATACTGCTGAAGAGTCTACGCGGCTTCAAAGCTGGTTTGGGAGCTACTGGATCTCAAAGTGAAGCCTCTAGTGGGTCACTGGCACAAAAATCTTCCTAAGAGACGCAGTTTCAATTATGTGTCATCAAATTGTAATAAATGAGAGTAGCAACCTCAGGATAAGCTTCAGAAATTCCACTAGAATGAAGTTTAACCAAATCGTAAAAACTGACGAAAACAGAAGTGGAAGTAAACGCTATATGTTTTACTTTGAGGTCCAACGGGGTCCAGTGTGCTGTAAACTACGATTTTGCAAAATCGACAGGCTTTTATTCAAAAAGTACCTGTTGGTTTGAGTTAATACAAACAGATACTTCATTAATACGGCATTTTGATGGATCTCTAAAGCTAGAACTACTATTACTTTAGGTCAATTATTAGCTAATACATTTTAGCGTATTTAAAAGAGCGTTCAAAAAGTGATTTGGGGTTTTTTAATGTCTACATACTAAACAGTGAAAAATTTTGGTTTTACAGGGTTGAGCATAAAATCGTAGCACACAAGGCTGCATTTTTATACAGAACACCCTGTATGTTATTAGCTATTTCAATTCCTCAGTTCTAAGCAGAAACTGTATGTCACATAATGTACCTAAATTCAAACATTTCCAAGTTTCGAACATGACAAACAAAAGTTGTTGAAAAAATTAAACCAAAAGTTGTGTTTATAAAAAATATGTTGCTGAAAGCGATGAAGTACCTGTCTATATTGACCGAAGCCATAGAGTTTATTACAATCTAAATCTGGAATCGACATAAAGCTATGGCACAAGCGTTGGCCCATCTCTAGAGAACTTTGAGGACAGTGTCCTACATAACCATGCCAATGATGGTTGATATATTGTTTATTCTGTAAACTATTACGTCGACTCAGGAAAGAGATATACTTGCATGTTGTAGGACCAAGAGTTTGATTTGAGACAGGATTGTTTTAATTACTGAGTATATTTGTCTTAGTTAACTCTAACTTATGTATGTGTGCTGCCCTGTCGGTAAGACTTTCAAAAATATATATATATGACATTTAATGTCAGAAATGATTTTTCGGATAACGGTTTGGCGATACCATAGAGTAATAAACCAGCAAGCATGTGCAGGTTCATTTATTTGCTTACCGCGCTGCAGTCAGTCAATAGTTTGATTGATTGTTGTCATGTGCCAGTGTATACAGCTAAAATGTGCCACCGCCTTATCTCTGAAATGGTAAGAGAGAATTTAATTTTGATTTCTTTTATCATTGCAGAGATAAGGTGTGCAACAAAACATTTTAGCTGGCACACACTGTATAGTGAGGACATAAAGCTCACCCAGCACTAATTTTTCTTGAACAGTGGATTATTTCTTATGAAATTTTAAGTGAAAGTGACAGCTGTTAATGTGGCAGTGACATCTGTCAATGTCAACTGGCTCCTCCGTTGTTTACTTTTTCGCTTTTGTTCCAAAAATTTCATAACTTAACCCACTGGTTAACAATATGAGGAGGGGTGGATTTAAGTCCTCGTTGTCTATATTCGTTGGCTATGTTTTTTCAGATCTTAGTAGTCTTACCATTTTTGACACCCGTATTCAGGACACACTGATTTTGTACTATTTATTGATGCAAGGTTCAAAAGCAAATTTTGTGATACCTTTCACAATTACCTCAAAGACATCAAATAGAATGCGTGACTGTTAAACTGGGTGGTAGTTCTTCGAACAGTGTTTTGGTTACACGAGGGTTGCTCTATTCAGAAGAATAGAATTCCTTCTGTCTTACTCGCAGTGTTTTGGTTTTTGAAAAGAAAATCTTGTTGAATTTTGAGCCATTGAAAATCAATTTATCGGTATAAAACTAATACATAAGCTAGCGTAGCTAGAGCATTAGGGCTATGCACAACCTAGAAGGTCGATTTGATGATCTGATGCCTTTGAAATAATGGTGAAACGATAGTATTCAAGCTAACGTAACCTCTGTTGAACAAATGCTACTAAATCAGTAAGAGTTTCACCAAGTGAGCAGTTCTAAAATGTACGCATAAGAAACAAACTATTGGGCAATCAAGTGAAAATAAATGATCCAATAACTTTGGATCTGTACATATGCAGCAAATTCGAAATTTGACCTTATGAATCGACGATTGACTGTTGACTGGAAGAAGTGGTCCTACCAAAGACAGTATGTTTCAAGTTTGTTGACATGCAAACTAAACTAGTGTGTGAGATCTAGAACTCTTGCGAGCAATATGACTATTACAAACATCAAAATCTACAGAGATAGCAGACAGGCACTACTGCGTCTGAAATGCTTTAAGCTATGATGAGTATCATGGGATTGTACCCTGGCATTTTTGAATACATCTTCTAATAATTAATTGAATGACAGGCGATTTGAAGTCCAAAGGCAGTATCATTACTTGCTAAAATGACTGCCAAGACCAAAATTATGGGGCATGAGCCTCTCTGTGCCTTGCTGTCCATAGCTATGGCAAACCCACAAAATCTTGCCTTTGCTACAGAACCTCTCAGCTATCACGAAGCCAAATACTGCATTTCTATCATGAGACTATTGAACACATGCCTTGCGATTGGCTAGCTGTTATATCACTACAAGGATCCATCCTGGGACAGTGCTGGCCTTCTCACCTTTCTTTGAAGATATAACAGGTTATTACAAGTGTTGAGTATATTCAGAGTATGAAGTTATACTATATTATATAACATAAATTGCAATACTCAATAACTGTAAGCATACCATAGTGGTATATAAAAAATAATGATAGAAAGTAGGTGTAAGATACTACCAGTTATTCAAATTCAGTTTAATCGGTTGCCTTACCGATATCTTTAGCGACTATAAGATTTCATTTACTAGCAAGATAATGCTGGATCTCATCCAGTTGTTGTTATCAGAAACTTCCTCTGGTTTGTTAATGTCTACCCTCTTTCAAAGCCAGCAAGTTCATCTCATTTGTCATCTATTGAATATGTCTATGTATATAGGTATAACGCTAGTCAATTGCATGGTCTCATTCTGGATGAAAGGCAATTGTTTTATGAGGTTAGTTTATTCTGGGGAAAGCATATATCAATAATCTCATTCGCATCATGTTTGGAAGAGTTGAACAATGTCAAAGTAGTACTAAATTTTCTAAGCTGCCTACCAATATGCTCCAGTTATTGTTTTCTATAATTTATATAAAATACATTTACATTTACTGAGGTTTGTGGTATATAAGATACCCTAGCTACTTGTTTTAATAGCTGCTCAATTGGTGAAACAATTAGAATACGGTTTTAGTTTGCAATCTGCAATTATGTTTTTTCATATTCAACTTTTGTAGTTTTTGATTTATAATAGAATGTTGTGAATCCATGCTTTTATGCTACATTTTGTGAATGTTCTTTATGTATTTCTTAGGTTAGGTCAGTTGTGTGATTTAGCTCTCTGTTGAAAAATGTAGATTTGTCTGCATTTACATGCAACCTTTTTCATCATTTCATAGTAAGGTAGACCATTTATTCAAAACTATAAAAACTTTGGCTGGGAAAGAGAATCGCCTCTATCAATTAAAACAAGGTTTATATCCTCATCTTATTTTGTAACTTTTGTAATTTAACCTGCATTGTATCTTTTGTGGGGATGATTGTTTAATGAACATTTTGCATCTGTTTGATATGTAGAACTATTCGGTTTGATGCTTTTTCTACCTACCCTGTACCCTCTACTATTCAATATGCTATACTCCTTAACCTTAAATTGAGTATATTTAAGTTTTATACATAAAAAAGGTAAATCTTGCATGTGATTGTATGTTCTGTTGATTTTTCCATTAAAGTATATACTTCGATGTATCATTGAGTAGACATCTTCCATATGAATAATTGTAGTAATTATGTACAAAGCATAATATCACCTTTTCAAAATGTACATGCTCAAGTTTTTCGCAGCTCGACTTGGTACTGAATTCTGAAGAGGGTGGAGATCTCTCTGACTTCATCACAAATGGAGAATGGTACCTTCTGGGTGAGTATATGCTAGAACACAAATAGAATACAAAGATGAAAGAGCATATTAAGAGCAATTCTTTGGTATAATAAAATATTGGGGGTTACATTTAAAAAAAGAGAGAAAATCTAGATTTTGCATTCTGCATCACCCTGTATACGAATATGCGTCGCGGGCTTATTTTGTAGCCGATTTCAAAACTACATAATATTGTTTATCCATCCGTGTAAAAAAGATTATTTTTCATTAATCACTTTTTGATATACAGTACGTTCATTTGACAGCGATTTGGATATAAAAATGGTCATAACTTTTGAAATACCCTGTATAATGTAACAATACCCTATATTCGAAGAACGAAAATCATTAGTAGAATTTGAATATAGAATAATATATAGGGTGTCTCATTTAAAAAAATGCATGTTTGTATCACCACGTAGTTATGGATCACCCTGTATAAATCAAAATATTTACTGAGCAAGGACCATATCCGTGGCTTCAGATTTTATATACAACTTTTTTCGCTACCTTCTATAGTAGTGGTGTTATCGACCGAGCCGGTACTAAACACTCACCCTGTATATCACAAGTATGCCCTTTTAATTTGAAAATTTTGTATTTTCAGGCATGCCTGGCAAGAAAAACACCATCGTGTACCAATGTTGTCCGGAACCTTACGTCGATGTAACGTTTACCATCCAGATAAGGAGGAGGACACTCTATTACTTCTTCAACCTCATAGTTCCTTGCGTACTGATTTCATCGATGGCCCTTCTGGGTTTCACCCTGCCTCCAGACTCAGGAGAAAAGTTAACGTTAGGTACTCGCTTAAATGTTATTGCTGTGTTGTCGTAGCCTTGAATGCCATTGTGGTGACCGGAAACACATTACAGTCTCACCTAGTCCCAACGACAGACATTATAGAGCTTGATTACTCGCCAAACTGAATAAAATACGTTTTTATCTATGTTTGCATCTGCAAGGAAGGTTATAGGCACGAATGGGGATCTATGGGGCCAGACAAAAAAGTATGGTTATGAAGAATTTTTTGTTGAACATTGAAATTTAGTTCTTAAAAAGCTGGAACATTTCTAAAAAACATTTTTGCTGAAGCTCACTTACTTTTTTTGACGGACTTTCTTATTCGCTAAGCAGCTGACATTAGGCATTGCATTACTAATGTTTTTAGTTCAACGAAATGCATGCGATGCTTCAAAAGTTATGATTATTTCAAATAAAAAGAGAAGTTGAACTTTGAACTGTAAATATAAGGCAGAAAATGAGACATTTAAAAATTTTTTTTGTCGATAAATTGTGGCCCAGTCTTGTTTGTTTACCTTATTAAGGACTCACGTCTTTGACGCATAATTAATGCTGACGTTTTTGAATTTGCCGTAATTTAGTGTTATTTACCGTACTTTTCTGTTCAGTTCTCACCCAAAACTGGCTATTCTCTTTCTTAAGAAAATAGTGTCAGTTAGAGTTTGATTAAACAGGTTCTAAACCCACCTGTAGAGGCAGTTTGGAAACTTTTTTGTCATTGCACCATAACCCCAAAATGGGGGTGATCGGACACAGAGACGGGGTGCTCAAAAGTGGAAAAAAGTCATTAAGTAACCGGTAGCACTTTAGTACATCTGATGTTCCGAAAAAAGTTTTAAATGAAAATAAAAAAACCCCGACGAAACCTGTCGGAACTTGATGGAAAGTTTTTTTGTATTTTTTTTTGTAGATAACACAAAAACTACTGTCATCTGTTTCTGCTGGACAGTTATTTAGAAATTTTAGCTTGAAGTTCCATTTTTTATATCATTTTTGTTAGAAATTGTTAAAAAATTGTTCATATTGTTAAAACAGATGTCGTTTTTATACATGTTCTTGGGAGGTCCAACTATTAAATGTATCAATATCATCCGATTTTATCATGTTTAACCCCATTTTTCAACCCCTATAGGGGTGACATTATTGAGAGCCTTCGGGCTACAAAAGGTGTTCAATAATGTCACCCCCTATGATGGTTGAAAAATGCGGTTAGACATAATAAAAATGGATGACATTGATACATGTCATAGTTGGGCCTCTCAAGAACATGTATGAAAAATGTCATCCGTTTTAAACAACATGAAAAATTTTATGACGATTTCTAATGAAAATGACGTGGGAAATCAAACTTTAAGCTCAAATTCCTCATAAACTGCCCAGCAGAAACAGATTACAGTATTTTTTGTGATATCTACCAAGAAACAAAGAATTTTCCATCAAGTTAGGACCGATTTCGTCGCGATTTTTTGATTTTCATTTAAAAAAAGGTACGCGCAAACCGCCTGTAGATTTCGGATGACGATTTTTTGGAACATTAGTTTGTAGGTGTACTGAAATGCTACCGCATTTTCATTCAGTGATTTTACGGATATTTTTTCACTTTTTAACATCCCCCCTATATCTCCGATCCCTCCCATTTTGGGGTTATTGTACAATGACAAAAAAGTTTCCAAACTGCCTCCAAAACTCAAATACCAAACGTCATCCGGTTTCTTTCTAGACACTAATTTTATAGTCTAAGATCCGAATATAAGACGACCTTCACCGAACTGATTAATGGATGAAAAGCATTTTATATTAAATTTAATATGTTAAAAAACATATCGCGAGTGGGTTGGCTAGAAAATTTCAGTCCAGGATATGATTAATTAAATATTGAAAAATTATTATTTTTTAAACATTTCACTGGTTTGGTTATTAGACAAATCACATACCAATCGAAAGTATGAAGCCCATAGAATATGCAAACGTTAGGTTGGCTAAGTTTTTCCCGTCCTAACTATAAGGTAGGCAGGTATAAACAGGTACATTAATAACAGTATCCCTGCCTACCCTATAGTTGGGACGGGAAAAACGTAGCCAACCTAACGTTTGCATATTCTAGGGGGCTTCATACTTTCGATTGGTATGTGATTTGTCTATTAACCAAACCAGTGAAATGTTTAAAAGAAATAATTTTTCAATATTTAATTAATCATATCCTGGACCGAAATTTTTCAGCCAACCCACTCGCGATATGTTTTTTAACATATTAAGTTTAATATAAAATGCTTTTCATCCATTAACCAGTTCGGTGGAAGTCGTCTTATATTCGGATCTTCTACAATTACGCGTCATTGCTCTGAACAAAATTTTGATGATAATGTAACAAAATTTGTTTCTACAAAATTATTTTAGATTAGAGCTTTAGAAATAAAGAAGATAATTTGATTTCCTATTAGCATTGGTGAGTCAAGTAGGTGGGTATATGTATTTCTGGTCACTACTAGATGATGTACATTTTTATAATTGATGAAGCTTTCTAATTAGGTACCACGTATTTTCTACCCTCTCGAAACATCTCGCGTGTTGTGGTGAAATCCTGAACTACCCCCGAATCGCTCGAATGCAACGGCCTAAACCACGTTCAAAATTAAAAATCTTCATTTCAGGTGTCACCATTCTTCTTTCATTGACAGTATTTCTGAACCTAGTAGCTGAAAAGATTCCAACAACGTCTGATGCTGTTCCGTTAATAGGTACGAATTACCTAATGGGAGCATCGTGTTTGTAAAAACGCCCCGGTCCCTAACGTCTGGCCGTTGATACTTGGAGGGCACAAATAACCTAACTTCTATTTTACATAGGAGGTTTGCTAAGATAGCATCAGCAATTATTTCTGGAATGTTTGCTTATGGTATAAATGTCATTTTAAACCACTGCTTGATTGTAGGTTCACTACTCTCTCATTGAAAATTTTTCCGCTGAACAGGTGTAAAAGCGAATAAATAAATAAGTCAAATAAAAAAATAAATCAGTCCACACAGAAGATATACATTTCTGTTCAAAATTATCGTATCACCTGAAATTTTGGTTGGCTTCGGAATCCTACCCCTTTGTCATTTCTTTTTCGACTTACATAAATTTTTTGAAAAATGTTAGTCACATTCAACAGTTCTCATTTGCATATCTCGAACTTTAATGGAGTTTGTTGTTTGACCTAGTATAGCCTAATATACAGGGCGGAATCAAAGTGTTGTTTCATTAGGTACCCTAATTTCAACTTACCCTGTAAAATAATTTTGTCAGCAAATCAGCAAACATCCTTTAATTAGACGCATACCTTTTCTATATTTTGTTTTTTGTTTTGTATCAATGCATAGTGAAGCTGATTTTTTGTTCAGCGAAATGGCCCTCTCGTCAGTATATTAGGTTTTACCATACATAACTTTAGGACTTTAGGAAAATTGACTATGGTTGCATTGTTTATGCTTCAGCCACATCTTCTTTACTAAAGCAACTAGACATTATCCATCATACAGCATTACGTCTAATTTTAGGAGCATTCAAAACCACACCAACTGATAGTCTCTACTGTGAATCTCACACCAATATATTAACAGAATCATGCAAAACAGCCAGCGACAACTTGCACAAGGACCAAAGAGTCCATAAATACATGTACAGTTTAAACATTAACCAACTGCCTGCTCCCATCCCTATCAATACATCAACAGTCCCTCCATGGACAATCGGATCACTCCCGATAAACTTAGAGATGAGACGATTTAACAAACATAATACCACTAATGACATTATACTCCAGAGTTTCCTACAAACTACTGATCAATACCCCTATCATAAGCATGTATATACAGATGCAGCAAAAATTGAAGAAAAACTTGGAGCAGCTGTCATCGCACCTACCTCTACGATTACAATGAGATTACCTGATATCGGAACTGTATTCACGGGAGAACTATATGCAATTCTTGAGGCCGTAAAATATATTAAAAACCATAACAACCAAAAGTGGCTCATAGCATCAGACTCACTGAACGCCCTCCAACAACTTAATTGCATGTATATAAAAAATCCCCTAGCAACTATAATCAAAGAAAACCTGCACAGCCTGTCAGCACAAAATAAAGACATAATGTTCCTGTGGGTGCCATCACACGTAAACATAAATGGTAACGAACATGCTGATCAGAATGCGAAACTGGCCACAAACATAAGCACTCCAGAAAACGTCAAGCTACCTGTAACAGACATCATATCCCATTTATCCCGCAAATTTATACATGCATGGAACGATAAATGGCAAAGCGGAACATCCAAACTGCTTCAATTGAAGTCTTCCCTAGGACCATGGCAACCAGTGGGCAGCAACAGAAGAGTGCAAACCGTAACCACCCGACTCCGGCTAGGACACACAAGACTAACTCACGGACACCTACTGAACCGCAAACCGCCCCCAAAGTGTAGTGCATGTGACGAAACACTAACAGTTGATCACATTTTAGTGCAGTGTCCCGCGTATGAACAGAATAGACGCATATATAACATAGACAACTCCTTAGCATACATACTTGGACCTCATTGTCAAGCACACAATCTTATAAACTACCTACATTCTATTAATGTACTTCATAAGCTATAATTTGTAAAAACAAAATCCGCCGCTAATAACCCATGTGGTCGATGCGGCTTTTTCCTAAATAAAAAAAAAACTTTAGGAAGGATGATTTTGCCAAATGGTCATAGTAGGACAATTTTAGCAAGAAACTAAATTTCAAAAGTTTATGGTTATTCTACGGGGTTCTTTAAATTTAAGCCTATAATCTCAAATTCCTTACCTTTGTATTAAAACCCAAAATATTTTTTTACAAAGACTGAGTCATCGGTTAAAAGTAATAGCTCTTCTGTGACCTGTTATAAAATCAGACTAACATTCAAAAGGTCATCGGAGCTAAAATGGCATGCTAATGAAAGGCTCATTTCGAAAATCAACCTCACTGTGCCTTGACACTGAAAAAAACCGAAGATAGTGGTATGGTATGCTTCTTATTAAAGGATGCTCCTTGAACATGATTTGCTGACAGCATCATTCTACAGGGTGTTTTGTAATTAGCGTAGTGAAACGACATGTCGATGCACTCTGTATATTGGTTTATGAAAGTTCAAGATATGCAAGTGAGAACTATTGTACGGGCCAAAATTTATGGAAATCGAACAATAAATGACAAAATAATAGGACTTCGCAGTTTTAGGTGGTGCGCTAATTTTGAACAGAGGTATATTTTGTACAAAAGCCGTCATCAATTTTTTAGTAGGTATTAATTCTATAAATCTGTGATCGTTACAATGATTTTTGATCGTAAATTAATGACGCAATACATTGAAACAGTACAAGAATCGACTACTACTCGGTGACCCAGTCTTAACGCAACACCTCCAGTCGTTTTCTAACTGGTATGTGGTTTGTGACCGCCTACTTTTATACCGGCTTTCGAAAGGATACTACTCCTCTGAAATTCTCCAGCTCAACGATATTAGATTGAAAGTCTTCTACAATTAAAAAAATGCAGCAGTACATTCTACATAATAAATATGATGTTTAAAACAAGTACATATTTCAGTTACATTTTCTTAGCCTTGAACTTTGCGGTTGATTAGATTAACTTCTCTCTGGTCGCAAGATTTCTGTCGTATAAGATGACTTTGTTTCTGCTCCTCATCAATGATCTACCTGGTCTAGGAGGCAGATTACTATCTGCTCTGACAGTCAGGCAGCCGTCTAAGCACTGAGTGCTTGGAAAATAACGTCGGAACTGGTCCTGGAGTGCAGGAGGGCTCTTGACGACATCTCAGCTAAACACAAGGTATCACTGATGTGGGTACCTGGGCACGCTGGGGTAAAGGGTAACGAAATGGCGGATCATCTGGCTAGGATGGGTTCCGGCAACAGTTTTGTGGGCCCGGAACCAGCCTTAGGACTATCTGCAAACTTGATTAGGAAAACAACTGGAGAGTGGATTCAGAATCAACACTCTCTGAAATGGAACAGCATCTCTGGCCATCTCCGTCATGCTCGGGAACTATTAGCAGGGCCCGCAGAGAGAATAGGACGATTTTGTCTCTCTCTGGATAGGAGTAACTTGAGATTGCTAGTAGGCCTATTAACGGGTCACCACACCTTCAGGCGTCACTTGTTCGTGATGAGGGTGGTCAACGACCCAACGTGTACGTGGTGTGGTGAAGAGGAAGAATCCTCGGCACACATCTTGTGTCGCTGTGAAACCCTGGGTTATCACAGGCAGACTATGCTGGGCTCAAGAACCTTAGAACCACTAGAGATAAAACGGATAGGACCTAAGAATGTACTTGTCTTTGCCAAAACGGCAGGTTCTAGGAACTAGCGCGGATAGAGGCGCAAAAGGGCCCATCGTGTGGCCTATGCAACAGCCACATTCCGTGCTGGATAGCCTCTGGTCCTTACTAATTCAATGATCTACCTTCTGGAACGCAGAAGACTGGCAGCGGCTACTTCACTGCCAAGGATCTAGGAACACTACAACTTAGAGACAATTTAATGCTCCCAAGAACCAGTACTGTACTCTTTCAAACAAGAAGTGACTAGCGAATGTTCTAATGAACAATCAGAGTCTGCCAAGAAGTAAGGCGTTCAAGCTTTTAGGAGTCAACATTACAAAAATCATGATCTGACACGAACATGTTTTGTCTCTAGACATAAAATGCTTCATGCAACAAGAGGCTATATTCAATAAGAACTATCCAACAACTCATGGGGTAGTGACTCTACAGTATTGCTGAGGCTGCATCGTACTATCATTAGAAGCAAAATAGACTATGGTTGCGTCTGCTATGGTACAGCAAACAAAAATTTCTTACGAAAATTAGAGATGATCCACAATACAGCTCTCAAAACATGCTTCGGCTTACTAAGAACCACCCCCACAGATAGTTTAGGCTACAGCTCAGCATTCAATAACAATTATTCTGAATAGTAGCAAGTATACTCCATTTTCAGAAAGAATTAGAAGAACCAACTTTAATCAAACAAACACTATTAAGCATGCAAACAGATCATCATCATAGTCACAATGTCTTAACAGACACGTTGTGAACTCGTGAAATGCATTAAGTTGGAGCTAGAGCATTGCCGACACGAATATTATCAATAGTTTTGTGAACTGTAGCCCACCATCGTTCGCGATTTATTGTCAGTTCAGTGGCGCTCTTGATACTCACATCTAGCAACTGTTTCGTCGTATCCACCCAGCGTGTAGGGGAACGGCCACGGCGCCGCCCACTCGGGGCGTGGCCCTGAACTACAAGTTTCTCCATATTATCGCTTCTGTGTATATGTCCGAAGAATGTAAGCATTCTCATCGACACAATGGAGGATAGTCTCTTTGGATTACCGAGCTCATCCAATATGGAAACATTAGTTCGATGGACGGTATAAGGAATTCTCAGCATTCTCCTCCACGTCCACAATTCAAAAGCATCTATGCGAGCTCGATATGCCTTTTTAACAGTCCAAGTTTCCGAGGCATACAAAAATATGGAGAACACAAGAGACTGAACCAGTGACATTTTGGTAGCTTTAGTGATGTTACGGTCACGCCATATTTTAGTAAGCTTTGTCATGGCCACCCGTGCCTGTTGAATGCGCCGTCGAGTCTCATTCTCACAGCTACCTAAATTGTCGATCAAAGAACCGAGGTACACAAAACTTTGAACTACCTCACAACGGCCTATTGACTTTATTTCTCGATGATTGTCATGCTTTCTATCTATGATAAATAACCTTGGTTTTGTTGTAGTTAATACCAAGACCATATGCTGCACTGTGTTGTTCTAAAACGTTCAATAGAGCCACTAGTTCTTCCTGAGAAGCAGCAGTAAGGGTTGTATCGTCAGCAAATCTTAAGTTAGATATTTTGCTTCCGCAAATAGTTATACCGCCATTCCAGTTGTCCAATACCTGTCTCATCACAAATTCAGAGTAAATGTTAAATAACATCGGAGATAATACGCATCCCTGACGAACTCCTTTTCTGGTTGCTGTTTGACAAGACAAGTTACCATCAATTTTTACACGAGCTGAGCTAGACTCATAGAGTTGCTGTATGAGAAATACTAAGTGGTAAGGGACTCCCATGGAGATAAGGACTTCCCACAGTTTAGGCCACTTTACGTTATCAAACGCCTTAGAATAGTCCATAAAGCAGATAAAAACGGGAAAATAATGCTCTCTGGCTTTTTCAATAGTCTGTCTTAAGTTTAAGATTTGTGCACGCGTCAATGCAAACAGATACCAGCCACCATATTATTAGGCAGAAATTCAACAATATAAAGAATATAACGTTACATACTCTGATGCGTCAAAATCAACTAGAAAAGTAGATTGCGCCACCGTCCTTGAATGACATGTAACAACTGCTTCACTTCCTAGTCAAGAGTATTATTATTAGCTAAGAATATCATAGAGAATACTGCGCAAATTTCGTTCCTGATGGTGTCGGACTCTTTGAGTGCACTGCAGAGTATTAAGCAACTGTATCCTCTAAATGCTGTGCTGAAAGAAGTAAAAAAACACCTTCTTCAACTCCACTTGAAAGGAAATACAGCAAAACTCCTATGGGCATCATCTCAAATAATCGAAGATGTCACTGATCAACTACAGCTCCCAAAATCCAGGCGACACCAGAATTGCACCTCGCGACATAGAACGAGACATACATGTACCACCCACAAGCATATCTTCACTTGTGAGACAAGAGACAACCTCGTGTGGTTGATGCAGCTTTTTTGTGTTCAGATTCAAAAAGTACTTCTCAACATTGTATTGTTTTCATACTTTTTACAATCCATAGAAGAGCAATTCGAATAAATTGACGGGTCTAGGAGGCGGATTACTATCTGCTCTGACAGTCAGGCAGCCATCAAAGCACTGAGTGCTTGGAAAATAACGTCGGGACTGGTCCTGGAGTGCAGGAAGGCTCCTGACGACATCTCAGCTAAACACAAGGCATCACTGATGTGGGTACCTGGGCACGCTGGGGTAAAGGGTAACGAAATGGCGGATCATCTGGCTAGGATGGGATCCGGCAACAGTTTTGTGGGCCCGGAACCAGCCTTAGAACTATCTGCAAACTTGATTAGGAAAACAACTGGAGAGTGGATCCAGAATCAACACTTTCTGAGATGGAACAACATCTCTGGTCATCTCCGTCAGGCTCGGGAACTATCAGCAGGGCCTGCAGAGAGAATAGGACGATTTTGTCTCTCTCTGGATAGGAGTAACTTGAGATTACCAGTAGGCCTATTAACGGGTCACAACGCCTTCAAGCGTCACTTGTTTGTGATGAGGGTGGTCAACGACCCAACGTGCACGTGGTGTGGTGAAGAGGAAGAATCCTCGGCACACATCTTGTGTCGCTGTGAAACCCTGGGTTATCACAGGCAGACTATGCTGGGCTCAAGAATCTTGGAACCAATAGAGATAAAACGGATAGGACCTAAGAATATACTTGCCTTTGCCAAAAGGGCAGTTCTTAGGAACTAGCGCGGATAGAGGCGCAAAAGGGCCCATCGTGTGGCCTGTGCACCAGTCACATTCCGTGCTGGATAGCCTCTGGTCCTTATTCATTCAATTCGAATAACCAGAGACACGGGCCTAAAGCACCACGTCCAGCTGCTTTCTCAACGGCATGTGGTTGGTGACCTCTCAGATTTTTCCGATATTTAAACGGATCCTGCTGCTTGTAGCTTTCTTCTATAATTCCCCTGTCCTCTATATTTCGGTGTGGCGATTATCGAGACTACGCGATGATACGAATGGCAACAGACAAATCGACAGACCGACAGACTGCTAGGCCGACAGAAAGTAAGATCCTCAGATTGGCAGAGATCATTGTTCAATATATTAGAAAACGGAACCAAACTAATTTAGGTTCTAGAAGTGTCAAGTGGAAGTTACAATGTATTGCTCAGTCAAAAAAGGTGATGGGCATGGACAGCTGTAGTCGCAAACAGTGAAATTTTGGTTGCTAGCTCTCTACAGTTTATAAAAACATGCTGGTTTCAAGTTGTTCTCCTGTAAAGCTTCTGCTACAGTACCGTCAAGCTAGTGCCTAAACATTATTGCTTGCGATTATATGTTACCCCTTTTCCAATAACCATAGAAGTAGGTTTTAATTTGAGATTGAGACTGTGCATGGCCTGGTAACGTAGTGGGTGAACATATGTACAGAAATATTAGTCAGTATCCATGCATCTACGTGTTTAATACTTATGTAGATACGATGTACCATTATTAATCTTGCCGTCCCTCTTTAGAAAATACTGGAAATAATAGTTACAACCAGAAAAGTATCCCTGACAACTAGGAGCAATAGAACATGTAACAAACACCTGTAACACTCAGGGATTGAACACAGAGTTAGGCACATCTCTGCAGCAAATGTTATATATTAAGCACAAGCTAAACCTGAAAAACTGCCAGAAAACAAAGATACAAAATTCAGTACCCGAAAATGACACTGAGACATTTAAACACATAGGTACAGGTAAAACAATTTGGCCAAAAGTCTTGGAACAGTTTTTCAATCGAGCGCAGAATTTGTTGCTATTCAATATACAGGGTGTTAATTAAGTATGTTAACAAACCTTAACAACGAATAGTACTCCGAAAAATAGAAAGAAAATGTCTTAGGAAGATGGGTCCGGAAATGCTTCCTAAGGGAGCTACGCTCCTTTGCATGGGGCACCCTGAAGACGGTTTTCCCTCGATATTCTCGAAACCATTCATAACAAAATTACGAAACTAGGTACGATGGGTAACGTTTTGACGCTAAATCTGATTCTGAATTCAGAATTTCATAATTTTAATCAGAGGCGTATCATACGGGAGGAGTTAAGGGTAAAAATAACCCCATTTTCTAAATGGTAACTTTTTGACATTTTGATTTTAGAATATAGTATTTCAGAGATTTCTACGTAAAAATGGTCTCTTGGTACATCTCGATAGGGCTAACTGTTTTGCATTTTTCTCGAAAACGGTTAGCCCTATCGAGATGTACCAAGAAACCATTTTTACGTAGAAATCTCTGAAATTCCATATTCTGAAATCAGAATGTAAAAAAGTTACCATTTAGAAAATGGGGTTATTTTTACCCTTAACTCCTCCCGTATGATACGCCTCTGATTGAAACTATGAAATTCTGAATTCAGAATCAGATTCAGCGTCAAAAGTTTACCAACAGTGCCTAATTTCGTAATTTTTTTATGAATGGTGTCGAGAATATCGAGGGAAAACCATCTTCAGGGTGCCCCATGCAAAGGAGCGTAGCTCCCTTAGGAAGCATTTCCGGACCCATGTTCATATGACATTTTCTTTCTATTTTTCGGAGTACTATTCGTGGTTAACGTTTGTTAACATACTTAATTAACACCCTGTATATTAAAATTACCACCAGAGCTCGGATTCTGGACGTTCCCAGGTTCGATAGTAAAAAATGGTGAATGCTGCAATCAAATTAACGTATGCACTCCCACCATCTTTCAAACAACTAATTTTTAAGATCTATAATATCTTTGGTACGCGAAGATTGTTTTCTCGACAGGCTCAAGTGACATAATCACAAATAGTAGTTGGTGGTAGATTGTATGTTGTAGTGCCTTTGTGTACCCTAAGGATAGCAAGTAAACTCAGAGGAAGTAAACAAAGTTATGACATGTATTACAATAAATTCCTGTGAAATATCTATTTTCACCTTTTCCAAAAAGTTTGACAATTGGCAGCTTAAGTTAAGAATCACTTTGTTATTTAATTGTTAAGTATGTTTTTTTCTTCTCTTCTTGCTTCTTCTTGTTACATATCCCGACGTTCCCCTGTCTCTTTCAATTTTAAGACGCCTTGAACCATATTGTGTACTATCTTCCAGCACCCTGTCTACGGTTTGTTGGTGCTTTGTCCTCTCCATCGCTTTATACCATATTGAAGCTCCGTATAGCATAACTGAGTGGATAATTCCGTTCAAGATTTGTCTTTTTCGCATACTTGGGCCGCCTACGTTTGGCATTATACGTGACAGTAATGCCACCTTTCTTTCTGCTTTCACCGCAGTTCTCTTTATGTGTTCGTTGAAACATCGTTCGTTGTCTATGGTAATCCCCAAGTACATTATCGATTTGCTGGGTACTATTTGCACCACTCTAAGTTGGAAACTCACTTAGTTCCTAGTGATCCTAGAACCCCGGAGAATGACCGCCTCAGTTTTGCTTGGTGCCAGCTGAAGGTGGTGTCTGGACATCCACTCATGTATCCTTATCAGCGCCTCGTTTGTTGTTTGCACCAAAGTTATCTCGTCTTTGGTGGAGGCTACCAGAGCGAGGTCATCCGCGAACGCCACAGTCTTTGTGTTCCGAGGAAGAACTATCCTTAAAACGCCATCATACAGGATATTCGAGAGAAGAGGACCCAAAGCTGATCCCTGTGGAACTTCTGTAGACATGAAGGAAGCTTTCAGGGCGTCCGTTTAGACTTGTTTTATAATTTCAGATAGACACCAATTACTTGATGGTTTTCGTTTTCATCCTTTTGAATCAATGTTTGTCATATTAGGACAAAAATAAGCGTTTTTTATGAACAAAAAATCCAATAGGGCCGCGATAAGAAAATATCAGTTGATTATTTATTGAGAAATTTTGAGAAATAACAAAAGTTACAGCGACCCAAGAAAACACATCTTTCTGGTTTTTCAAAAATATCTCAAAACAAAACCATTCTGCAAGTGGGAATAAACTACAAATACATTTCGGACACACTGTATATAAAATTTGAAAGTAGCCAAGTTTTTTAAGTTTAATAGAGACCTGTATTTCAAAAAATAGGCCTTGTGGATGTGCAGTTAAATGTTTATTCAGACAACCCTTTGAAGTAATTAATGTAGCGCTTTACTATATACGAGTACCTGTATATTATATAGAACGAAGTCCTTGTAACTTCCACTTGAAACAAACTTTGGGGGAAATACGGATATATCATGGCGCTACATACCAGTGCAAACATTCCAGCTATCTTTGTTGGTGCTAACTTACTCCTATCAATATGTGGATTATATTGTGTTAGCCAGTTATTGGATGGTATAGGTATTATTTCTGCTGCAGTGTGTTTATAACAACAGATGTACTACAAAAGGTAAGTAAGTCCTCAGGTATGAGCACTATCTTGGCAGGATATGATGAAAGTGGTCTAATTGAAAACTGCATATTGGGAAACCTTTTATAAAGAATACTAAGACTTTGATAACTTATGCAACATTATGATTCTATGGTATGGAACAGTGACAAAAATAGTCTTAGGTCCAAAAAGCTGGAGATACTGGATTTTTCTCCTAAATTTAATGTCATATTTTTAAAATCATCGAACTGGTTTCTAATATTTTATAATTCGGTGGTAGGTGGTCCTTGACTCTTTTAAAAAATGTGTAGAGGATGATTTTCTTTGTTTTTTGTTTTTGTTGGAAAAACTTTAATCATGTGTTTTTTTAACTTTCGAACCGAAAATTTTAATATCAAGAATTTCGAAAACCTTCATTATTTAGAAAATTTTCATATTTTTGTTAATTTTGTGAATTTTCAGGTGTTGAACATTTTATAAATATTTGAAAACAGTATTTTCAAATTTTAGATTGAATATTCTGAAATTGTTGAATATTATGACACCACCTAAGGGGTGGGAAGTAAAATATTGTAACTCGAGCAATTTTAGAGGCAAACTGAATAAAATAATAGAATTCTCGCTAAAAAGGTCCAAAGAATATGGCCTGAGTTTTACCCTGATAATCAAGAAGGCATTGGAAAATATCGAATGTAATTTTCTTTTTAAAAGGCAAGTATCTTCTACTGAATGAAAAAACATTAAAATCGGTTAACTGGGTGAAAACGGACATTGAGGTGAAAAATTAAGTGCTCCACTGCAGTTTGGCGCAAAATATCTACATTAAAGCATATACGGATTTAGACAATCGGGACAGCATTTTTTGAGCATCTAAACTGCAATCGTACCGAATTTTTATGAAACCCAACGAAGACGAACCTGTATAAATATATGCAGATACCTCATCTGATCTCTAATAACCCAAACATACCGCGAATATTTTGTACCATATACAGGGTGGCTCAATCTAAACGTATAACTTCTAGGGAAAGAACTTTTCTGAATAATCCAGAAATACAGCAAGTTTCTTTTTCAGCGGTGCAATTTGTGGTAAAAAAAGCATTGCAAAAACTCCAACTCCCTAAGAAATGGTGTTAACTATTTAAAATGTGAATAAGGGTCCAGTAATACCTTGCTGGAGATGCCTTTTATTTTCCTATATACTGTTCAAAGGAGAAACAAAAAACCATTAAAGTAAAAATCTGCTCCTAAAACAGGTTTTAGGTATTCATTTGACAAATATTTGCATTCCTGCAAAAAATTGTTGACATTCCAAAGCTCCGTGTCTTCTAATATCTGGAGCTATTTCAAGAATAAAGGACTAAAGTATAGGGAATTGGAAGCCCTTTTCAGTGACTTGACCCCCATTCACTTTTAGGAGATTGAAGAGTTTGCAATTGGTTTTGGATCAAAAGTTGTCGCCCTGATAAGCATCCTTGACATGTTTCTAGATTACTTCTGGCAGAGTAGTCTTCTGGTATCTTCATTTAGTGTGTGAAGGACCTAAGATATGCCAAACGACAACATCTTTGGCATAAATGAGTTAAAGAAGTATAACTATACTCAGTAAACTGGTCAGACGCACTAGCCTTCATCAGGAAGATTGGTAGGTTTGACAAAAAGTACTTCACTTTACTCCCTTTTTGCCAATCCCCCGAAACCAACAGTAAAGGGTCACCTTCTTGTGGCATTTTAGTCTCTGAAGGGCATCAGAACATTCCTGGGCTAAAGTCTGGCAGTCGAGCATGCCCCAATCATACCTCCACGTGAATTGTAGCCATGAATGAATGAATAAGGACCAGAGGCTATCCAGCACGGAATGTGGCTGGTGCATAGACCACACGATGGGCCCTTTTGCGCCTCTATCCGCGCTAGTTCCTAAGACCAGCCCTTTTGGCAAAGACCAGTACATTCTTAGGTCCTATCCGTTTTATCTCTATTGGTTCCAAGGTTCTTGAGCCCAGCATAGTCTGCCTGTGATAACCCAGGGTTTCACAGCGACACAAGATGTGTGCCGAGGATTCTTCCTCTTCACCACACCACGTGCACGTTGGGTCGTTGACCACCCTCATAACGGCCAAGTGACGCCTGAAGGTGTTGTGACCCGTTAATAGGCCTACTAGCAATCTCAAGTTACTCCTATCCAGAGAGAGACAAAATCGTCCTATTCTCTCTGCAGGCCCTGCTAATAGTTCCCGAGCCTGACGGAGATGACCAGAGATGTTGTTCCATCTCAGAGAGTGTTGATTCTGGATCCACTCTCCAGTTGTTTTCCTAATCAAGTTTGCAGATAGTCCTAAAGCTAGTTCCGGGCCCACAAAACTGTTGCCGGATCCCATCCTAGCCAGATGATCCGCCATTTCGTTACCCTTTACCCCAGCGTGCCCAGGTGCCCACATCAATGATACCTTGTGTTTAGCTGAGATGTCGTCAAGAGCCCTTCTGCACTCCAGGATCAGTCCCGACGTTATTTTCCAAGCACTCAGTGCTTTGATGGCTGCCTGACTGTCAGAGCAGATAGTAATCCGCCTCCTAGACCCGTCAATTTCCCGAATACGGTTTACATAAGCAAGTATCGCATAGACCTCAGCCTGGAATACTGTGGTGTGCCCCCCAAGAGGGAGTGAAAGACTTGTATGGGGTCCGCAGACTCCCGAGCCCGAGCCCTCTCAAGCGAGTGAACCGTCTGTGTACCAGACCTGTCCTCTTCCTTCGATGAGCTGTCTTTCCCTAGACTCCCGCTCTTCCCTTGAGGGAAACACCACCGTAAATTTGCGATTGAAGCAATGCGCAGAAGCAACTATATCGCTCCTCGCCAACAAAATAGGACTATCCTCATGCAACTCTGCTGGAATCGTGTTTCAATGGCACTCAAAGGTGTTGTGCGCACTGCACTGGTTATACTAAGACATCTCAAACGTTGAACCTTATCAAGTTTGGCTCTTATTGCCTCCGTCTTTATACAGGTCCACCACACTATGGAGCCATATATTAATGACGGTCTGACTATTGTAGTATAGAGCCAGTGCACCACTTTTGGGCTCAGGCCCCAACTACTACCGACAACTCTTCTGGAGGCCCATGTAGCCATGGATGTCCCAGCACAGAGCTTGGCTGTGTTTGAAATTTCAGTTCTTCACTTCAAGGAGGCAAATGTGGCTTACGCTGTAGAAAACTCCTTTCCCCAGCAGTTATGCTTTGCAGAATGTTTTGTTGGGCCAACCCGTGCTTTAATAGAAGTGACTGAAGTGAGTAGCGTCTACGAGTTAGTATAATCTAGGTATGTTCTGTTGCAGGAGTGACCATCTTACTCTCATTGACAGTGTTCCTGAATCTTGTGGCTGAAACCTTGCCCCAAGTATCAGATGCCATTCCCCTGTTAGGTACCAAACGTTATTTGTCTGACCTGCCTGTGCTGGCTACATCTTCACTGCTGCCTGATGTTTCATTGTGTATATGTGAATCGTTGTGTTCACTATACATTTACTACGGTATGCCGATTTTTGGGCAAAAACGTGTTTGAGTCACGCAGGTTTCCCAGCTGACGTATAAGCTTATTTTTCCCTACAATGATGCCAAATTGGTTTTTTCCTTAAATTTTTGGTTCTTTTGCCTCATCGAATCCTAGGTAGAAGACTTCGAAGAGAGAAATAATTAAATATAAAAAAAATTAGGTATCCAAAGTGACTTTACCTTGAACATTTATCTAACCTGTATATATAGGGTGTCCCTGAATTTCCTTGAAACGTGATATTATCTAAAAAAAAAAATAAGTTCAAACGAAAACTGAGTGAAATTTTTGTAAGTACTGCAAGGTTTGTCATACCATGCTTTTGAAACATTTTTTTTGTACTTGAACTCTTAAAACTCACCCTCAACTTTGTTTTTCATACAGCACCAAATAGTTTTTCCTACGCAAATTAAATCCTCGTTGTTCTAATTAAAATCTTGTGGTACCTTTGATTTTATACTCAAACATATTTTTTTCGTGAAGTCATAAGCACAACACGAATAAAATAAGAGGTTGCTTGACGCAAAGAACGGACAAAAATAAAATTAGGTGTTTTCTTGAGGCTACTGAATGACCTATAGTACATGCTTATCAAAAACAAATGTCTTTTTCATCTTTTTTTATTACGAAAATATTACGCCTCGAACAAATCCTCATTTTATTTATCTTATGTTGATGAATTTACGAAAAAAGAAATAGTGAAGTCGAAGACACTACAAGATTTTAAATAAAATAATGACCTCAATAATGCAGGAAAAGCTATGGGGTGCCATTTGGAAGAAAAGTTGGAGGTGAGTTTTAGGGGTTGAAGAAAAAATGTTTCGAAAGCATGGCATGGTCATTCAGTAGCATTGAAAGTCTCACTTTTTTTTATTATCTGTTATTCTTGCGAATATATTCCGGATCAAAAAAATCCTTATTTTATTTACCATTTTTTATGACTTTACGAAAAAAATAAGTAAGTGTAAAAAGTCAAAGGTACTACAGGATTTTAAATAAAATATGACTTGACTGAGTTTGATTGAGTTTTAAGGATTGGAGTACAAAGAAAATGTTCTGAAAGCATGGTATGATAGACGCTGTAGTACTTTCAAAAACTCCACTCAGCTTCCGTTTGTACTACTTTTTTTTGTTACGAAAATATCACGTGTCAAGCAGGCTCAGAGACACCCTGTATATGTATATCCAACTTTGGGAGAGATAAAAAAAATTAGAGGACCAGTAAGGGCAATTGTTATTAGTTGGGTATCGATGTAGATTACTACCGATTAACAGGGTATTGTGGAGATAGACATCGCAGTCCTAATTTAGTTTACCTGATTTTTTTTTAATTCCAATGGTTTCTAGAATTTTCCTTTGAGTATAGTATACAGTAAAGATGAATACAGATTGCTATGACGTGACGCGGTAACACGTGGGAAGACGATTTTTTGTCAGACGTGTGAAGGCGTCAGAAGGTTGAGGTGGTTTTGCTTTGTTATATCTCAGCAGAAATGCTTTCCCTGAGTTGAGTGGAGCGCTTCTAGTAGTCTAAGATCCGAATATAAGACGACCTTCACCGAACTGGTTAATGGATGAAAAGCATTTTATATTAAATTTATTATGTTAAAAACATATCGCGAGTGGGTTGGCTGAAAAATTTCAGTCCAGGATATGATTAATTAAATATTGGAAGATTAATTTTTTTTAAACATTTCACTGGTTTGGTTAATAGACAAATCACATACCAATCGAAAGTATGAGGCCCATAGAATACGCAAACGTTACGTTGACTACCTTTTTCTCGTCCCAACTATAGGGTAGGCAGGTATAAACAGGTAAATCAATAGTAGTAATTTGCACCGGTGTGGTTAATGCATGAAAGTTATATCAAAATAAAGATAATTTTATAGCAAACACGTCTATATAGGGTTGTCTGCAAAAAATCAGTCTGGAATTCTGGTTGTCGAATTTTAAAGATCAAAATATTGCTGCCAGTGAATACGTGCGCCAGAGAGGTCCGAGCGAACTATGCCACGATACATATACACTGAGAACTATCCCGTGTATTAACAAAGGACGCAGCATAGCAGCTGCGTGTAGCTCGGCCATTGAATAAAAGAGAGTGCGCATGTCATGTGTCCGTGAAACTGAAATGATTTATTTGAATGAAACATAATCAAAAATGTATAAATTTATGATTCTTCCATGTCATTATTTCACAATTAAAAAAGTTTAAAAGATTTATTTACTAAGATAGTTTTGAAGGTTAAATTATTATTATGCACTTACCGTATTCTCACCAAGAAAGTTATTAAACTCTTCATTATATTTTTTACCCAAAGCAGTCACTATTTTTTGTAGCACGTGGTATGATAATCTATAAAATCGAGTGATGCATTGGTTAACTCAACGCCACTGTATTTAAAATTTTACTTTTTACGAAAATTTAATTTCAATGAACAGTTTTTATACGTTTCATCGTTAAAATCAAGAACATCATCGTCCGAGTTGCATTTAATGTTTATAAATAACAACAATCAGTGTATAGTTGCGATCTAACACCCAAGCAGTCCGGACGTCTTTTCTGTGCGCTCAGGTGTAGGTATATCGTATCGACGCGTATTTGTAATATTTTGGTGCATCTACTGTAAGTACAAACATTTCCTTTTTTAATTGTTACTGGTAGGAGTGGAGTTTTTTTGCCCCGGCTCTGTTTACAGATGCCCGGCGGCCAGAAAAACGGCGGCGGCGGCGGCTCACAACCGCCGTCGAGCCATTACAAACAATCCAATATTAATATGTATGTGGAAGATGTGATTTTCATTGAGAGTGAATCGGGCAATACGGATAATTCACAAGTTGCAGAACCTCTAAGTAATGTAAACAATGCAGACAAAAATACCGGTACATCCATCACACAAGAAACTCTCGAACGTCGTCAGCTGAATACCACTAATAGATTTAGACTGTCTGATTCAGGTCCGTACTGTATTTTTGTAGAGCATATTGATCGGAATATAGGAAGACTACATCCTATGAAACTGGGGGAGAAGTTGTTAGGTTTGAAAAAATATGATGAACATATCGTCGAGATTAATATTGTTGGGCGTAACCGAATCAAAATTGAACTCGATACAGCGACAACTGCAAACCAGCTGGTCGAAGATACCTTTTTTTCAGATAACAACCTTATAGCGTATGTGCCAAACCACCTAACAGACAAACGAGGTTTAGTAAGGGGGGTCGATACCTCTCTAGATGAGAATAAACTTCTAAAATCTATCCAGTCTAGTGTTCCGGTTAAAAGAGTCCAAAGAATGACCAGGATTGTTAAAGAAAACGACGTGACAAAGCGTGTCCCACGTCAGATGGTAATAGTTACATTTGCGGGAAAACGCTTACCTGATGCAATATACATCAACAAAGTCAGGTGCCCGGTTGATGTCTACATCTCACCTGTTATGCAATGCCTTCAGTGCTTGAGGTTTGAGGTATGGGCATTCTGCTAGTCAGTGTAAGGGGAAAAAGAAATGTAGAAAGTGCGGTATGGAAAAAGCAGAAATTTGTCAAAACTGTGACGTTTTTGGCATTTACTGCGAAAATAACAGCCATGATTCTACCTCTCGTGACTGCCCCAAATATAAAAGGCAGTTACGAACTAAGGAAGCTATGGCAAACTTAAACCTTTCATTCACCGAAGCAGAGAAAATTATAGATAACCCTGGCTACACCAGCATCGTCCAGAAAAATAGATATGCGCCCCTTGCCAATTACGATTCTGAATTCCCCCCACTCAGATCCTCTAATTTACCAAGTTTACCACACTCCAGCCAACAAATAAACCCTAGTGGTGCTCCTCAAGCGCAGACTCCAACTAACCCCCCTAAAAAAAGGAAAACTGTAGATATGACTCCAAATTTTACTCCTATACGTAGGGATTACCCTACTAATTTCTGCTCGGCCCCTGTTTTTCAGTTTGGACAGAACCCCCCCAGCTCTGAACTTGAGCGCCTTGTTAGTCAGCTTAAGAACTATTTAAATACAGCCATTCAACAACATTACAACAACGCAAGTAGCTCAAGCTCAGAGAAGTTCCGCACGCCTCTTTTGGATGATGAATTTGACAATAAATTAAAAACTTTCCTAGGTAACCTTTTCACATAAAGCCATGGGTACTGAATCACTTAAGATCGTACAGTGGAATGCTAGATCATTACAATCAAACAAGCATTCGTTAATCCAAATGTTTAATGAAGAACACTTTGATATTGCTATAGTCTACGAGACGTGGTATAAGCGTTCACATGACGTTAGGTTTAGGAATTTCAACGTAGTCAAAAAGGATAGGGCAGATGGATATGGAGGCGTTGCTGTCTTCATATCCAATAAATTCAGATTCGAAACCATTCAATTCAACAATAACTTCAACCCTCAAATCGAGGTTTGTGGCATCAATTTACTTACAAAGAATAAAAAGCTCTCTATTATTGCTCTTTATAGACCTCCCAGAGTTAAAGCAACGACCATAGACTATATGAACGTATTCAGTCAGATCCCCCATGATTGCATTATTGGTGGTGATTTCAGCGCTCACCACAGCGTTTGGGGCTCACCGACATGTTCAAGAGACGGTGACGTATTAGCGGAAGCGATAGAGGAGTTTCAGAATCTCGTACTTATGAACGATGGATCAGCTACACGTGTTAGCCCGCCAGGACAACAAAAATCTGTCGTTGATGTCACACTCATGTCAACAAACCTTTCATTATCTGCTAACTGGTCGGTCATGACAGACACCTATGGGTCTGATCATTTCCCCATCCAAATCACAATAGATGCAATACACACGGACAAAAGCCTCATCAATCCAGTCTCCAAATGGTCCATGACAAATGTTAAATGGGATGTCTATTCGTCCGAACTAAATAAGTCTCTCTCCGACATACCAAATTTAGAAGGTGCTAATGACATGGCAGAGTTTCTGATAGCGGCTATCTCAAATGCTGCAAACAAGTCCTGCAAAACTTTACGTCCATTCTCAGCCCAGGCAACCTCGCCACAGTGGTGGGATGAGGAATGTGCAGAGGTCACTAACGCCAGAAGAGGTGCTCTTAGAATTTACAAATCAAACCTTACCATCCCAAACTTTCTCGCATATAAGAGACAACAAGCTCTATGCAAACGCATACTCCAAACGAAAGCAAAAAAAAGCTGGGCGACATTTTGCTCAAGCCTAAATAGACAAACTAGCCCCACAACCATCTGGAATAGAGTCCGAGGGTTGAATAACCCCAAACGGTATCCTATACACGATAAAACTCAAACAGAATCTCTATTGCACAAGTTAGCACCCGACTATGTTCCTGAACCAAATATCTCTATATCTGACGATCCGCCAGAACCTCACTTTCTACTAGCCCCTATTCACCTTAAGGAGCTGGAAGCTAACATCAAGAAGTCATCCAAGTCCACTCCTGGCCCGGATGGCATCAATTATCAAATGCTGGCAAACTTACCACACATTGCTTTAGATTTTCTGTGCAGGATATATAACAAAATTCTGCTAGAAGGCGACAATTGTGACAGTCTGAAAAAAAGTTTAATAATACCAATTCCAAAAGTCAATGATCCAAATACCATGAGACCTATTGCTCTTATGTCATGTTTATTGAAAACATTTGAAAGGATTATGAAGACAGGACTCGAATGGTGGATGGAAAGCCAAAAGAAATTCCCGAATTCTCAATTTGGCTTCAGGAGAGGGAAGGGGACGCTAGATTGTGTCTCATGTTTAGCTACAGATATCCAGATTACTTTCTCCAAAAATAATTTCCTTGGCTCCCTATTTATTGACATCTCTAGTGCTTATGACAATGTGGTTTTGAATCTGCTATACGATAAACTGGTTAGACTCGGCATTCCAAAGAAGTTTTCTGTCGTCGTGGTTAATTTATTCAAAAACAGACAGATCTCTATCAGACGTAATGGCAGAGTCATTGGTCCCAGAAACGCAAGCAAAGGACTACCACAAGGTTCCGTCCTCAGCCCATTATTATTCAACATCTATACTGCCGACTTGCATAATAGAGAAAGTACATCACAGATCCTCCAGTATGCTGATGACTTTTGCTTCTATGTTATAGATAAATCCTTTCAAGCATGTGTCGACAAACTGGACTCAGTCATGAGCGACTGCAAAACATACTTCTCTGAACAAGGTCTGGAAATATCACCATCAAAATCTGCGGTGGTAATTTTTACACGTCATCGTCTACCAGACGTCAACAACCTTAACCTGTGTAATCTTAATATTCCTGTCATGAACAACTTCACTTATCTTGGAATCAAGTTGGACTCGAAACTAACTTGGAACGAACACATCAATAAATGCCTGGGAAAATGCGAGAGGAGCCTTAACGTCTTAAAAGCAGTCAACCAGTATAAATGGGGAGCTGACCCAAAAATCAATTTGCTCTTCTATAGAGCCTACACGAGATCTATATTAGACTATGGCTGTTTTCTATATGGTTCGGCTACCAAAACTCGGTTACTATAGGTCGACAGGATTCAGTTTAAAGCTTTGCGCCTCGTATTAGACGCATTACGTTCCACCCCCACACCAGCGTTACTAGCTGAATGTAATGAACCTCCTTTACACTTGAGGCGCATCTTCCTTGCAGAAAAATTCATAGTAAAATGCAAATACAACAACCAAAATCTCATTATCGGCAAAGTATCAGAACTGTCATATTACAATCTAACTGATAGATGGTGGCAGAATAAAAACTCTCCACCTCTAGCAGACGCCTTCACCAATGTCTCACAATACAATATCAAGGAGAGGGGCATTCCATTCTACACATCAAAGTTTGATATGTCATTCCATGAGGCAAGTGTCATAATCCCCAATTTCAACCATCCAGATGCTAATCAAACCCTACAGGAAATATTGGCACCGTTTTACAATCCCTGTATATTATATACTGATGGTTCTAAGTCACACGACGGTGTAGGTGCCGCTGTTTATGTTTGCAATAACAAAGTGAGCTTAACGTATAAGTTAAACCCAATCTGCTCGATATTTACAGCGGAACTATCAGCCATTGAGCTTGCTCTAGATTGGGCCAGCAAAAATACCCAGTATGAGCAAGTTATTATTTTGTCAGATTCTCTCTCTTCTCTAAAAGCCATTAAACACTCTGCCAATCATATCTATTCTGATGAAATCGTAACAAGTGTTGTAGAAAAAGAACTGGTCCTACGGCAACAAAACAAAAATGTCACATATGTATGGGTTAAAGGACATGCCGGAATAAAAGGCAATGAAACTGTCGACTACTTGGCTAAAGACAGCGCAACACTTGGTGAAAACATATCTAATCTCACCAGGAAAGACATAGTTGCATGTAGAAGAAACTATATGATGAACCAGTGGAAAAGCGAATGGAGACAATTCTGTACCAACAGCAACACCGTTTACAGTAAGATACACAGCACTCTTCCCTGTACCAAACTTGGAGATCGGAGCCACCCAAGCAGGAAAATAAATACATTATATATTAGATGCCTTTTTGGACACGCAAATGTTAACTCTTATAAACACCGAATGGGACTCTCCGAAATTGACACCTGCGAGTGCGATGGAAACATCGACGATCTAAATCACTGGCTGTTCAAGTGCAAATTCAATGAATCCAGTATAAATCATGTGTTCAGTGCCCTGTTGGCTGCGAAAATTCCACTTCCACAAAATCATACATCCCTTATGTATTTAACTAGGGTTAGCGGTACCGTCCGGTCGATTTTATGGAACTCTTTCAAATTGGTGAAACGCCATTTATAATTAGGTACTCACATTACTGTGCAAGTTATTTAATGGTATGTCAAAATGTTTGTTTGAATGAAGTATTAGCGTTTTGTACTACCTACTGTCTTTCCATGTGTAAACCTTTTCCATTCCTGTGCCAAGTGCTGTGTGTCCAATTTCAAGTCGCTATGATAGGCACCATCAGCGTGAAGCGTGTGTCCCTGTCTTTTCCTATTGGTAGTCGTCAACACATATTCTTGGACGCTAGGTTAGGTAGATGAGTGTGAATGCTAAATTTGTGAACGCTTATACCAACTATCGTGGCTGAATGGATTCACACATCCAAAGCCATTAAAAAAAAAAAAACAATCAGTGTAGTAGTAGTAGCACGCTTTTTCAATTCAGAAAAATAAGGCAAACTGTTCCAATACAATGATGCACAGCATTTACGAGTGTATCGCTATCCTTTTCAATTTCACGGACACATGACATGCGCACCTTGTTAATACACGGGATAGTTCGCTTGGTCCTCTGGCGCACGTATTCACTGGCACCAATACTTTGATCTTTAAAATTCGAAAACCGGAATTCCACACTGATTTTTTGCAGACAACCCTATATCGACGTGTTTGCAATAAAATTATCTTTATTTTGATATAAGTTTCATGCATTAACCACACCGGTGCAAATTACTATTATTGATTTATTTACCTGTTTATACCTGCCTACCCTATGGTTGGGACGGGAAAAACGTAGCCAACCTAACGTTTGCATATTCTATGGGTTTCATACTTTCGATTGGTATGTGATTTGTCTATTAACCAAACCAGTGAATTGTTTAAAAAAAATTAATTTTTCAATATTTAATTAATCGTATCAGGTACTGAAATTTTTCAGCCAACCCACTCGCGATATGTTTTTTAAAATATTAAATTTAATATAAAATGCTTTTCATCCATTAACCAGTTCGGTGAAGGTCGGTTTATATTCGGATCTTCTACTATAGATTTTAGGACCGACCAACTAGTAGAATTAAGTTTTTGTCATTCGGAATTACCATTTAAATTGCTCTTCATCTTCTATCAGTTGAGGCATTAAATTTTGGAATGTTTGGAATGTTAATAGGATGCATCCATTCTCTAGATGAACAAATGGATGCAATCAACAGAGCAGCCATTTCTTCTTCCTTTTCTTCTAGTATATCAAAAACATGGAGCACATTCATGGCTGGAGGTTCAAGACTAAATTAATGTACTACACGTCTTGTGCTGTACGTCAGGTCAATGTGAACAACGCTACATGTCTGATGCCATCCTACGGAGCTTAACATGATGTGTTACCACGTGACGTCATAGCAATCTACAGGGTGGCCAATCGGGTGGCGCTAATAATTTTTTTTAGATAGCTCTTACCAAGACCTATCCGAAGCACCCCCATGTATGTGTACCGATAATTGATAGTTTTCGAATCATGATTTCTTTTGAAAACTTAAGAGATTTTCCAGTTTTTCCAAGAAATCGTCAAAAACAAAAACAAGAATGCTTTTTGGCTTTTATTTTTTTCTGCACTTATACTCAGTATTAAGCCTATTTTAATATACAAATAAAGAGGACCTGTACATCCGAACAATAATTAAGTACATTTTGGGGCCAAAGTTTGAAATCTCTGTTTTTAGTCAGGAGACCAAAACCTCCAAAATAAGATTAGAAATACTTATGCCTGTTTCTGGAGTTTCAAACTAATCTTAAAAACCTTGCAAGACATTGCACTTTCGAAATAATAATGAAAAAGTGGCACTTATGGGAATATTTTGCGCCATACCTGAGTGTTAAAGGTAAAAAGGTGATAATTCACGAATTTCCAAAATGATTTAAAAAACTATTATTTTGCTCTATTATGACAAATTAAAGAAAAAAAACTCGTAACAACTAATAAACCCGATATTCATTGATGTTCTGATGACTTTTAATAAAAAAATTAACACCCAAATTGTGATTTTTGAAGTGCTTTTGCTAAGTACTATTGAACATCTGCAAAATTAAGTTGTATGGGAAGGTAGCAAAGGAAAGGAATAATAAACAAAGAATCTGACTTCCAATTTCATGGCAGAATTACCTGGGAAGCGATGTCGTAGCATACGCCATCCCTTTCTTTCAGAGTAGCTTTTTGCTAGCTCATGTCGGCGAAGCGCAGTTGTGTTAATTAGATTTCGGTAATAGGCAAGGATGGACCTAAAAACGTAGTTTATATCGCTAGGTCTTCCTTGACAGGTCAGTAGACAGCCTATCATGAATACAGCAGGTCTTTCAGTTTTTCAACCCCCCACCCCCCAAACACCCAAATTCCACCCCCACCCAAAAAAACGCAGAAAATGATCAATAACCTCTAAAACGAAGTTTGAGGGATATTTGAAATTTTTGTTTTAATTACTCCGCCGCCCTTGTACCGATTTCCAAAATTATAGCAGCATTACCTATTAAGACCCCACAGCATATTGCTGCCCAAATTTCATCGCAGTCCATGCAGCGGTTACTGAGATTACGAGGCGGAAAAACGCGTATAGACAGACAGAACGACGGAAATGAGTGACGCGGATTTTCGTTACGTGGAGATTATAAAACGCCCAAAAAACCTATTATCTCAAAATCGAAAATTTTCACGATCACAATCCTCCCCTCACCTATTGGTGTGGGAAGTAAAAGGGATGGCGTATGCTACGATAACGCTTCCCAGGTAGTTCCGCCATGGAATTAAAAGTCTGATTGTTATTCTTTTCCTTTGTTAACTTTTCATACAACTTAATTTAGCAGAAATTCAATAGTACTCAGCAAAAAGGACAGGTATCAATTTTTTTATTAAAAGTGATTAAAACATCAATGATTATCATGTTTATTAGTTGTTATGAGTTTTTTTCTTTAGTTTGTCATAATAAAGTAAAATAATAGTTTTTTAAACCATTTTGGAAATTCGTGAATTATCACCTTTTTACCTTTAACAGTCACGTACGGCGCAAAATGCCCCCATAAGTGCTATTTTTCCATTATTATTTCGAAAGTGCAATGTCTTGCAGAGTTTTTAAGATAAGATTGGAGCTCCAGAACCAGGCATAAGTATTTTTAATTTTATTTTGAAGGTTTTGGTCTCATGACTAAAAACAGAGATTTCAGACTTTGAGCCCAAAATGTACTTAATTATTGTTCGGATGTACAGGTTCTCTTTATTGGATATTAAAATGGGCTTAATACTGAGTATAATTGCAGAAAAAAATAAAAGCCAAAAAGGATTCTTGTATTTGTTTTTGACGATTTCTTGGAAAAGCTGGAAAATTTCTAAGTTTTCAAAAAAAATCATAACTCGAAAACTATCAATAATCGGTACATATACATGGGGGTGTTTTGGATAGGTCTCAGTACGGGCTATCTAAAAAAAAATTATTATCGTCACCCGATTGGCCACCCTGTATATCCTGGCGTGTGCTAATATCATGCTCTGCATACTAAACCTATAAACCGGACAGGATCTACACATAGAGACATTGGCACAGGCTATCATAATATTCGAAGATATACACAGATTACTGCGAAAACTCCCTATACTTTTTAAAGGGTAGTTATAGAAGCCATTGAAGTTCTGGGAAATCAAATAAACTCAATTGCAACTGCGGCTGTACATACACATTACCTGGAAATCAGTAATTATCCGCGACTTTGACATCATAATATTCGAAGATACACAGATTACTGCGAAAGCTCGCTATACTTTTTAAAGGAGTGTTATAGAAGTCATTGAAGTTCTGAGAAATCAAATAAACTCAACTGCAGCTGCGGTTGTACTTACATATTACCTGGAAAGCAGTAATTATCCGCGACTTTGACACCAAAGTGCTAGGGGTAGCTTTAGTCGCCATGATTCCCCGAGCACTTGCCGATGAAAGCTTGGCATTTGATGGGCCGGTAGCCAAAAATATCGCAAATTAATGAGTCACTTAGCTAATTGTATGCCGGGTGTCCCAGAATTTCCTTGGCACGTGATATTTTCGTAACGAAAAACGGTTCAAGCAAGAACTGAGTGGTATTTTTGAAGATACTATAGGGTCTATCATACCATGCATTCAAAACATTTTTTTTTGTACGTCAACCACTAAAACTCACCCCCAACTTTTTTTCAAATTGCACTCCATAGGTTTTCCTACATAAATGATATCTCCATTTTATTGAAAATCTTGTGGTACCTTTAATTTCATATGCAAACTTATTTTTTCCGGAAAATCATAAGCATAAGACAAATGAAATGATAATTTGTTTGACGCCTGACGTTTTTGTAACAAAAACGGATAAAAAAGAAAAGTAAGTGGGTTTTTCAATAAAATCCACCCCTAGCTTGTTCTTTTAAATTTCAATCCACAATTTTGCCTGGAAAAATAAATTCTTTACTTGAATTTGATTATCGTAGTGCCTTACTTTTTATGCCCCTACTGCAATTTATCGTTAATTTCTTTCGTTTAGTCCATGAAATTGTAAGCATAAATTAATTAAAACACATGTGTGGAAAATATTTTTTTATTATCATGAATCAACTAATAAAAAAAATGTGACAACAAAACTAAGTGCAAAAACCTGAAAAAGTTTTATGGCTACATCGGGTCGCGCCAACCCCGTGTGCAGGGTGTGCCCCTCACACGGGCGAAAAATTAACGATAAATTGCAGTAGGGGCATGAAAATTAAGGCACTACGATAATTAAATTCAAGTAAAGAATTTATTTTTCCAGGCAAAATTGTGGATTGAAGTTTAAAGAACAAGCTAGGGGTGGATTCCAGGAGTTTAAGTAAGAAAAAAATGATTCATAAGCAAGGAATGATAGGTCATTTACTACCCTTGAAAACCCACTTACTTTTCTTTTTTATCCGTTTTTGTTACAAAAATATCAGGCGTCAAACAAATTATCATTTCATTTGTCTTTTGCTTATGATTTTACGGAATAAATAAGTTTGCGTATAAAATTAAAGGTACCACAAGATTTTAAATAAAATGGGGATATCATTTATGTAGGAAAACCTTTTTGAAAAAAAAAAGTTGGGGGTGAGTTTTAGGAGTTGACGTATAAAAAAATGTTTTGAATGCATGGTATGATAGACCCTATAGTACCTTCAAAAGTACCACTCAGTTCTTGCTTGCACCGTTTTTCGTTACGAAAATATCACGTGTCAAGGAAATTCTGGGACACCCGGTATACTGTCATTAACAAAAAAACACCTAAATTCTCAAATTTATGATTCACGCTCATCAGGGATTAAAACTAGTTATTTGAGTCATTAGAAGCTACATCTGAAGGTAGAGCTAGTATTTTTTTACTAACTGCAGCCTTAAAGCTTGTTGCATTATAGCTCCTACCTTTTAGCAGCAGTCAATGGCTCTGAATTGCTTTGTGCTAAGCTAAACTATATTCGTTCTAGTCTAGGCTTTCCAAATGGAAATAGTCGAGTCACCTTCCGTCAGGATCAACATCAACTTAACGTGTCCTGGCAAGACCACGTCGTCAGTATTGCTAAAACGGAATCCCTGAAGCTTGGAGTTTTGTGCCCCTGAGAAAGCTATATAAACCAAAGCAACTACTACTGCTCTACATAGATCCGACCACCGTTGGAGTATTGCTCCCATGTGTGGGGATGCGCTCCGAAGCACTCTCTAAAGCTTCTGGACACTATCGAGCAAAGAGCAATCAGACTAATCGATAAGCCTAACCTCATAAAGGACCTCCACAGTTTGGAACATGGAAGAAGGGTGGCTGACATGTGCCTGTTTTACAGGTTCTATCACGGAAGATGTTCGAGTGACTTCTTCCAGGTAATAACACCACAAGCCGTCCGAACGAGAAACACTAGAGCTCATCTTCACCAGGTTGAGGTTGAGGTTCCTACTTCCCGAACCTGTTTTCTTCAGCATTCCTTCTTTTTATTACCAGTTATTATACCTGAGGGTCATGGTACCACCACTTTGTTGTGTTTTACCAGCTTATCCAGTTCTTGATTTAATTAGGTATTAGCACAAGCACTTACACATGACATAACCTCAATTTTATAATACAATATCAGTTTTGTACCCACCGCTCTATCAAGCCAAGAAGAAGAATGCCTTAAAAGTTGAATATTTTGATATACCTAAGTTCAATTCATGTAAGTATTCGAATTCCCTGATATACAGACCAATGTGGCATCATTGTACGAATATATCTCGTGCTTGAAATAATTCTAGCCAATGGACTTCACGCCTGCGCATTGCTATACCGTAATAAGTGTATAGTGGTTGTGTTGATCGGGAAATAGCTTCTTAGACCACGTGATCAAAGATGGAATGTTTCTGGCAGGCAGTGTCTTCGGATGAAGTGCTATTAGTCCTATCTTGAGTAACTTTTGCGTGTATTCTTTTCTTGCCCAAAACATTTCGTCTTTGATGCTGTGTCAACTTGGGGAGAGCTGGATATTTGGACAGAGGGGCCGTGGTTAACAGGTCCAGTCAATAGACAATTTCTTACATATACTATAAGCCACCTCACTATATTATACTACTCAGCTTATGAGAATGTATAAGCCTTCAATCATCAATTTATAGATAGAGATAGTTAATCCTGAACAAAGAGCAACACTACTAGTCTTACTACTCGTCAAATTGACTTTTTCAAACACTCTAACTATATTAGCATCTTTAGGGGAACGTTTTTTTTTGCCAGGAGCCGTCCACCTTGCTGTCCCCGTCAATACTTAAGCCTTAAGGCCTATTGTATTATTGCTCCTCTCTTTTACAGTATCCATTCCAGCAATCTGGATCCCTGCATAAGTTTATGCAGTTTACCTACTGGTCCTGGTGCCGAGCCGTACTCCATTGGTTCTAGCTTGGTCTTCCCAAAGAGCTGTTGTCTCTTGTGATCTAGCGCTTCGCACTCACAGAGCACATGTAGGGCTGACTCAGTTCCTCTTCCACACAATCTGCAGTTGAGGTCTCCATTGTAGAGTCCCATTTTATTCAGGTGTTCCTTCAGGCCACAATGTCCTGTGAGGAGACCCGTCGTTATTCGGAGCTGATTTCTACTCAAGGAGAGCAGTGTTTCAGCTATTTTGTTGCATAGAGCTTTAATGAATGTTTTTCCATGAACGCATCCTGGCAACAAGTTCCACTTCTCCTTGTGCTGATGTTTCATCCATTCTCCTACCTGGTGTCTGATTGTGTTTTTAGATACCCCCAGGGCGGGTTCTGCTCCAATGTATAGGGCAGACGAGCCTAGTCTTGCTAGCTCGTCCGCCCTTTTATTGCCTTTATGCGTATCAAATGAAAGGATTCGATGAGAATAAAAATGCAGGTTAAAAAGAAAAGATGTCGATTATAAGCTTCTTTGATGTACTCCACCCGAAGTTTGGTGTAGTGACCTCGATTGTTCTTGAGGTAGAATTTTTTGAGCCTGTAACATCGGTTGATTAACTTCGGCTTGTGCAATTTCCAGCAAAATATAGTCACGGAGCAGCGAAACAAGGAATGCTGCCAATTGTATTATGCTGGGCTTGTACAGTGCACACAATGCAGGGTAGTACTGTCGACCATGCCATTGATACTTATGCTAGAAGCTCTTTGCGGCTGATCAAGCATACGTGGCCTACAGTAGGGTAAAATCATTAGAAGGTTTCCTTATTGAATAGACTGCTTGAAATTAACCGGCATTCGGCCCCGCAACAATGATGCGTTGAATGAGATGAAAAGACTACCCAGCGATAACTGGACAGTAAAAATGAATTATAGAAAAAACTTTTAAATAAAGCTTTTATTTAAATGCTCTAAAAAGAAGAAAATAGAATTCACTTTTGAAATTCTAACTATCAACTTATATCCTGATTATACACAATTTGTATGATCATAAGAGCTGGTCGTTAATTCCTATTTAATTGAGTGACTTAATTTGCAAAATTTATTTTTTTTAATTTCGCGAAAAACTTTTATGATCATAAATTGTATATGATCATAAATTGTATATAAGGAGGCTACAAGTTTATAGCACATATTAAAGGAAAATTTTATTTTTCTTCTTCTTAGAGCATTTAAATAAAAGTTTTATTCAAAAAAATATTTGTTTGCCTTATATTTATTTTAATTAACTTCCCCGATAAAGGAGGGATAAGTTATTAGAATCGTCCCGCTTTCGCAAATTTTACAGAAATCAACGTAATTCGTTTTCTGAAAAGAAAATTCTATATTATATTATTATTTTTCCAAGTAACCTCCACCACTCCTCACCATTAAATCATAGATTTGCACCAAAAGTAGACCAGAAGATAGAGAACAAAAGCCTCTTTATGACAGTAAAGTTTGAAATTATTTGGATCATTCTTGTAACAGTTACTACCGTGTTAAAGTTCGAAAACTTGCTACTTCTATAAATTTTTATTACGCCATTTTGAAAATTTTGCGACATGCGCGGTAGAGTTTTCGACTTTCGAATTTCACGTTGGCATTATTTTTCGGGTTTTCGTTCTCCAACTATTACTAAAAATGCCTCAAGCGATTGCTCTCAAATTTGACCAACCTGAATTAGTAAAGGTTCTTTCGAGTAGAAAAGGTTTTCGTGTCGATCGAACAAGGGGGGTGGGAAAGGGTGGGGGGGGGGGGTGCACAAAAAAATGTAATACAACGTACAAATTTAATAGCACTAGTTGAAATAGAATGTGTCTTTATGTCTAAGACGATATATCACCTGTTAATTTTTTCTGACTTGGAGGCTAAAAAAAAATAAATAGATCGAAATACTCTAATGTCATGAACTGCTATGTTTGTGCACTGAATTGTTTGATATTAGGCAGTCGTAAATAACTACCTCAGAATAATATTACTATTCGATTGGCTCTCAAGGTTTATAGGATGCACAAAAATGTTGTCATATAACACATTAGTAAATCTGATCCCACCAGTCAAAAAAAAACGACGCGTTTTTATGCTAGAAACGATAATCACCAAGTTGGGGAAGATCCTAGAACGAGGTCTACCTCGTTCCACGTCCAGATTTTTACTTCCCACACCAATAGGTGAGGGGAGTATTGTGATCGCGAAAATTTTTCGATTTTGAGATAATATACTGTTTGAGCGTTTTATGATGTCTACATAACGAAAAGCCACGTCACGTATTTCCGTCGGTCTGTCTGTCTGTCGTTTGTCGGTCTGTTGGTCTGTCTGTTGGTCTGTCTGTCTGTTGGCGTTTTTCTAGCCTCCTAATCTCAGTAACCGTTGTATAGATTTTGATGAAATTTGGGTAGCGATGTGGTGTGGGGTGGTAGTAGGTAATGTCGCTACAATTTTGGAAATCGGTGTATGGGGGCGGAGTAATTAGCAAAAAACGAAAAATTTCAAATATTCTTTAAACTTTGTTTTTAGGCGTTTTAGGGGTTCCTGATCATTTTCTACTTTTTTTTGGGTGAGGGTGAAATTGGGGTGGTTGGGGGGTGGGGGGATGTAACCTGAAAAATTTGTTGTATTCATAATATGCTGTCCATTGATCTGAGAGAAAAAGGCCTAGTACAGTATACTTCTTTAGATCCATCCGAACATTGTCTTGTCTATCTAAGAACCAAGGGTCTTCGAAAATCTTCGGATGTATAAGAGTACATACGAGTAGTGCTTTAGATCGTTCTGTATTTTATAATGTGGAAACTACCGAATTGATGTTAATGAAATTGCGGCACAGTATTTGACGACGATGGAAAACGCGCATCATTTTTAGAAATCGTCTCAGAGGCGGCGCAGCAATACTTAAAAAAACAAAAAATATGAAACAGCTCAAACTTCGTTTTTAGGCGTTTTAGGCGTTCCTGATCATTTTCTACTTTTTTTTTGGGTGGGGGTGAAATTAGGGTGGTTGAGGGGTAGGAGGGTTGTAAAACTAATGTTTTTTTATATTCATAATAGGCTGTCCGGTGACCTGTGAAGGAAAACCTAGCGGTATAATACACTTTTTTAGGTCCGTCCGAACATTGCCTTGACGATTACAGAAACCAAGGGACTTTTTCTGATGTATTCAAAATACGTAAGAGTATTACTTTAGATCGTTTTGTATATTTTGACACAGATTTATTACCGTGACGAGGATGGAAGACGCGTATTGTTTTTGAAAATCGTTTCAAACTTCGTTTTTAGACGTTTCACTTTGTTGTGTTCTGCCAGTCTTCCCAGTTCTTGTTAACATTCCCAGACTAGAGCAGACGTAACTCTGGGCGCTTCTAGTGCCCTAAGTGTAGCCTGACTGTCTGTGAGTATTTCGATCCTGTTGTTCCTGTAGGATCGTTCATTACTGATCCTTGCACATTGCAGGATGGCGTACACCTCTGACTGAAATACCGAGGCGTATTTTCCTAGCGGAATGCTCTGTCTAGTTCCTCTTCCAAAGATTCCCGCTCCTGTGCCTTGCTCGGTCTTTGATCCATCTGTGTACCAGACTATTTCCCGATGCAGGTTGTTTACTTCACAGAGTTCTCGATCTCTTATTATAGTTTCGAATTTCTTGTTGAAGATATATTTTGGAATTATGTGGTCCTTTCTAGCATCCATTATGGTGTGCCCCACATATTCTGCGAATTGATTGTGTCCAAGATCCTTGTAAATTCCTCTTGGTAGGGTTTGTAGTCTAGAGTAGCCCATTCTCGCCTCCCTCAACTTTTTTCCTTCTGGTGAAGGCAATTATGGACGTTTTGGAGGGGCTGACGTTCAGTCCCTCCTTAAGGGTCCAGCTTGTAACAGCGTTTAGAGCCCTTTGCATTTTGTCTCTAACCGTGCTGTTGAACTTTCCTTGCTCTAGAATTACCAGATCGTCCGCATATCCTAGAGTCCTGTGTCCATCCTTGTCTAGAAGACTGATTAGCTCGTCAACAACGAGGTTCCAGAGTAATGGCGATAGTACGCCGCCTTGAGGGCATCCCGTCGTGACTCGAGCCATCATAGTCTCTTCCATGATGGTTGTGTATACCAATCTCCCTTTTAGCATGCAGTCAATCCACCTGCATATAGTGTCTTCGAAGCCTATTTTCCTAGAGGCTCTGGAGATTGAGCTTAGGGCCGTATTGTCAAAGGCTCCTTGTATGTCTAAGAAGGTGCAGAGTAGCCCCTCTTTGTTTTCCAGTGCATATTCAGCCGCCTGTACTAGCTGATGTAGCGCTGTTTCTGTTTAGTTTTTTGTACCGGCTCAGTCGATAACACCACTATTATAGAAGATAGCGAAAAAAGTTTTATATAAAAGTTGTAGCCACGGATGTGGGCCTTGCTCAGAAAATATTTTGATTTATACAGGGTGAGCCATAACTACGTGGTGATGCAAACATGCATTTTTTAAATGAGACAACCTATATATCGTTCTATATTCATTATTCATATTCTAATAATGATTTTTGTTCTTCCAATATAGGGTATTGTTACATTACACAGGGTATTTGAAAAGTTATAACCATTTTTATATCCAAATCGCTGTCAAATGAACGTACTGTATATCAAAAAGTGATGAATCAAAAATCATTTTTTTACACGGATGGATAAAAAATATCATCGAGTTTTAAAATCGGCTATAAAAAAAGCCCGCGATGCATATTCGTATACAGGGTGATGTAGAATGCAAAATATAGATTTTCTCTCTCTTTTTTTAAAATGTAAGCCCCAATATTTTATTTTACCAAATAATTGCTTTTAAGTCTCTATACTACAGAAGGAAGATAGTGGTTATAAAAGAAACATGAAGGACTCTGCAATTAATATAAAGTTGAATGCCGCTAATATTTGTTTGTGGTTTTTATCATCAGCAACTTCTAATTTGTGATCGTAAGCCTTCTCAAAAGTATAAATGATGGCTATTTATTAAAGTGCCTATACCAGTTTTGCAGATAGCCATTTAATATTTTCGACAATTTTTTCTTATTAATTTGGTCAACTTCTTTAAGCATAAGGGACAAAATAACTGTTTTTTCCGAGTTTATCACTGTTAATTGGTGGTTGAAGGCATATGCATTTTAATAGACACAACTTTCTTAGAGTAGTGAAAGGCCAGGTTGCTTATAGTACCTGTGCTGTCGTACTATTGACTGGAGTACTAATTCCTGGACACTTCAAGCATTGACGATTTAGCCGCGATAGGTTTTTCGTTATTTTCGTACTTCTTGTAGAGCACATCATAGTATTCGTAGAATTTAATCAATCACTTAGGTTTTAATTTTTTAATATTGTTAGTAAATTAAGATCGTAGTCACACCTGAGTGCTTTAGTGAAATGCGGACGTTCACGCTATGAGACAAATAAAGGACTATTCATTAATATTGCTGAGCAAAACCATTTCGTATACAAATTTGTATCAAACTGATTCTAAAAAAACACATCTTTCTTACATCCACGGAGAACAATTTATTCAGAAGAAATAGTAGTTTAGAAAACTAAAAAACTGATTTTTATAGGAGGTCGAAATAATAAAGGGCAAAAAATATATTTTTCTTTAAGATGCGCAACAATAATAGATAATAAAAATAAAAAATAATTATTATAGAAACGCCTGGAGTATCCTAGTATAAAGTGCTCAAACGAAACTAGGTGAAGCTAGACCGCAATTTTTTGACAAAAAAATATTAAAAAAACCTCAAATAATTTGTTTGACTTATATTGATAGTTTTTTTATTTAGAATCATTACAACTTTCGAAGCATTGCGTGTATTTTATTAAAATAAAAACATTAATAAAGAACAATAAGAAAAAGTAATTGAACTTCTGCAAAAGTGGTTTTTTTAGAAATGTTAGATCTTTTTCTCAACTAAATTTTGTTTTTAAGGAAATACTCATGTAACTGTATTTTTTGTCTCGTCTCTTAATTCCCATCTAACATCCTGTCTAATAGAAGGATACCACAATGTTATATCTGTAGCACAAGCTTTTCTAGATGACGTTAAGTTGGAGAACCTTTTTTGCATCATCACTTTTTGCTCAGATACTTCAATTTAACGTCTTATAGGAAAGCGCCGCTTATATACATTGTACCGTCATATAGAAAAATTTTGTGCTAGATGGATATTGTATGGAGACTAAAGGTATTCAAATCCGCCGTGCAGTGGCTGTAAACAATAACACGCGCTCGGCGTCTGGCCTGTGAATGTCGGTCGCCAGAGCCGTATTCAAAATAGCAGTCATAAAGTCCATAGTATCGGATGTGGAGTAGCATTTATGAATCATATTTTTCCATTACAGCTGTATTGATATATTTTAGATTTTATATATTATTCTTACCTTAGGAACCTTCATTTTGGGGGTTGAGTTGAGAAGGGTTCAATACTTCAGTCAATGATATCCTCCCTATCGATGAGAATACTTTTCCTTCCTCGTTTCCAAATACGAAGTTAAGCTTCTTTAATAGCTTATAAAACGTGGTCCGTTTAAAATTGGGCAAGGCATTATCGTCATTCACCTCTTTCAGGACTTTGTCAATAGTCGGAAGTTCATTTCGGAAAAAGAACTGATGCACCTTTCCCCTAATTGCACTTTTATCGCCATGGTCCACAAGGTCAACGCAACGTTTGCGATTCTGATTAGTTAAAGGTGCAGCAAAAGAGTATCTAGTTCTGTATTCTCGCACCACTTTATAAACACTTCGTTTGCAGATACCTATCTTGAGTGCAACCTCTTCCACAATATCGTCAGCAGCAGTTGTTGATGTTTTTTCTGGGTTTCCTATTTATATACGTTTGATATTACCTCTATAAGCAACACGTCAAAATGGCTCTTTTTTGACCTCTTCCTTGGTGGACTCAAATCCTGTCTCGTAGCCACATTCATGGATTCATCTGCAGTGTCTGTACTACTAGACATCCTTCAATATCTCCTTCAAGTTATCGGGGAATAACACCACTAATAGCTATTAAAACAACAGTACATCACAGATAACACTAAAATTCGCACAACAACACGGCAGGTATGCGATGATAAAAGCACGACGTACGCTATCATTAACACAACGCGTCGTATACAATGATAAACGCACGGAGAAACTGAATAAAATACAACCCTGTACTCTGTTGAACGACCCAGACGGGCGGCAGAGCGGCAAGCCACCAAGGTGTTTATTGCCTTTCGGCCAATCGCAATGAATGCTGCCTTGCTAGGGCGGCGTCGTGGTATCCGGTTTGTTTACAATCTTCTGCACCTTGGATTTGAATACGGTATAGTGGGACCAAACAAAATGTATGGTTATTTGGTTATGGGGGCCCTTTCCTTGAAAATCGAATTTGGTTCAAAAAAAGTCTAACATTTCTGTCTAAGGCTTTCGGGATTATCGTTCAATGAATTTTAGGCTTTTGATTTTTAGGCTGGTGTCGTTTAGCGTCGAGGCTTGACGTTTCGCCACCAGGAGCTATTTCACTTTGGCGACTTCCGAAATACTGACAGCTGGTGGATTTGCGGCTGTATTTAAACCTGTTAGCGGCGACGTGGCCCAACCAGGTAGCGTTGGTATCCTTTCTTTTCTATTGAAATTGTTGGGATATTTTTGTATTTCGATGGCTTCTCTGTGGAGTCTGGCATAGTATGAAGACGTTGTGGCAAAATTCAAACTTGAGCCTATGGCCTCCTTCCTTAATCGCATGTTCGGCTACCGCTGATTTGTCCGTATAACCTAGTCGGCAGCTAGCCTTATGTTCTACAATCCTTGAGTTTATCGATCGCTTTGTTGTTCCTACGTATATACTCCCACATGTGCATGATATGCGATAAACCCCCGGTGTTGTGAGTGGGTCTCTTTTATCCTTAACCGTCCTCAAATACACCTGTGTATTTTCTGTGGGCTTGTAGATGGACTTGACGTTTTCTTTGTGTGACATTTTGTAATGAAAGAAATTGAATAAGCAGCATCAAGAGGCACTCAATACAAGCCCAAGATATGGCTTAGATACGTGGATGATACGTTTGTCAAAAAAAAAAAATAGAAAAACTAGCCTTCCTTGGTGTTTTCTAACAAGCAAAGGAGCAACGTTAGACACAAGGTATATAGAAAACCAACCCATACTGACCGGTACTTACATAAATAATTAAACCACCAACCATCTCAGAAGTACGGAATTATAAGAACTTCGACTGAATGGGCTCGAACAGCTAAGGAATGCTCTTAAGGCAAACGGTTATAGAGGAAAGAAAGTAACAAGAACCATAAGGAAAAATAGGGCAAAACAATAACCTGAACCAATCGCAAAAGCCTTTTTACCCCGTGTGCCAGGAATAACAAGCAGAATAGATAAAAAATGTTACACAAAGAAGATCATTTACAAGCCCACAAGAAATATACAGGTGTATTTGAGGACGGTCAAGGATAAAAGATACCCACTCACAACACCGGGGGTTTATCGCATACCATGCATATGTGGTAGTTGTAGGAAAAACGAAGCGATGGATAAACACAAGGACTGTAGAACATAAGACTAGCTGCCGACTAGGTTATACAGACAAATCAGCGGTAGCCGAACATGCGATTAAGGAAGGAGGTCATAGGATCAAGTTTGAAGAAACTGAGGTTCTTGCCGTAACGTCTTCATACTATGCCAAACCTCACAGAGAAGCCATTGAAATTTAAAAACGTCCCAACAATTTCAGTAGGAAAGAAGGAACACAGACAGTCAACCGATCATGGTAACCCATCCTAAAGGACCTGAAGGCACTGCCATAGCGCGAGAGCACGGGGCTATCAACGGTACTTGGTTGGACCACGTCACCGTTAACAGGTATGAATACAGCTGCAAATCCTCCAGCTGTCAGTATTTCGGAAATCGCCAAGGTGAAATAGCTTCTAAAGATGCCATCCACTCGTGGTGGCGAAATGTCAAGCCTCAACGCTAAACGACGTCGGACTAAAAACCCAAGAACTACAAATTCACGTACTTTTTTTGCGAAGTTTTTTTATTCGCTAAGTAGCACAGTATTAGGCATTATTAATGTTTTAATTTCAACGAAATGTATATGCGCTGGCAAGAGGGGGAACTGAATCTGTGTTCATAGGACCAGAACCATTTGCGTGCATTACAAAAAGCACCGCTAAAAAGACCATCTCGGACTGGGCAGCGAGGAAAGCACTCCTGAACTGGCGAGATACACCAGGGCTACTGCACTCGAAGGCGTTTATAAGATACCCCTCGAGTCAGGCCCCCCCGAGGATCATGGAATGTAACAGGAACGATCTCCGCATTCTGGTCGGTCTGCTGACGGGACATGGTCGTCATATGCGGAAGTTGGGTCTTGAACAAACTTCAGACTGTCGCTTCTGCTACGTGGAGGACGAAACAGTGGAGCATATTCTTTGCTCCTGTCCAGTACTGGATAATGCTAGGTTCCAGACATTCGGATTTGCCCAATTCGAACCTCATGACTTCAAGAAAGTTTCACTCTTCACGTTGATCGCCTTCGTAAAGAGGTGCGGACTGTACGGTGAACTCTAAAAAGGTGTGAGCCACAATAGACACAACTGAGTCGCAACGGAAGGAGGCAGCTCTGCCCCACTCACTTCCAACCTAACCTAACCTAATGCTCCAAAGGTTATGATAATTTCAAAGAAAATTGAACAGTTAATCTGAGGCGAACAATTTTTTTTGAAGTTAATTTGAATCTTTCTTTTTTGTCGATAAGTTCGAAGAAAATTGAACAGTCAATCTAAGGCGAACAATTTTTTCTGAAGTTAATTTGAATCTTTTTTTTGTCGATAAATTGCGGTCTAATTTCATACAGCTTTTTTTGTACACTTTACGCTGGAAAACCTTATGTAGGTATGTTCTTAGTAACATAATAATAAACGAACTCTATTGGTTGTTGTCTCTTATGATTTAACGCTTTGAACTTACTGTTAACCTCCATCTGCTATAAAAATGCGTCTCTTAGTTTCTAAACTAAAATTCAATTTTATCCTTCAGTTCTTGAACGAACTTTAGTAGAATGAAGATTTAAACTAATGATAAATGTGGCGGTCAAACTATCGATCTTAATTTTTTCAAGAATGGTGAATGCTCTGAACAAATACAATTAATCCTAATAAGCCTGGTCAGGCTAATACAACAAAGCTATTGAATAACTTTATTGTTATCGGTCTTCAATACGTGTAAACATTTGTATATCAAGTGGATGAAAATTACGGTTGAAGCTTCCGCCGAAGCTAATAAATGACACCGATCTCGCTCTAAATGTCTTTTTGGTGAAAGAAGAAAACCAGCAGAATACTTTTTGATATTCAGAGCCATGACGGTTGGTATTTGAGATCTAGCGGCAGTTTGGAAACTTTTTTGTCATTGCACCATAACCCTAAAGTGGGTTAAAATGAATCTGAAAAGATCGCGACGAAACCGGTCAAAACTTGATGGGAAATTTTTGGCTTTTTTTGTAGGTAACACCAAAAAACCTGTCATCCGTTTCTTCTGGGCAGTCTATGAGAAATATGAGCTGAAAGTTCGACTTTTCATGTCATTTTCGTTGAAAAGCGTTAAACAGTTGTTCATATTGTTTAAAACGGATGACGTTTTTTATACGCGCAAACAGTTCATAGTTTTTAGATGACGAGTTTTTGAAACATTAGCTGGTAGGCGTACTAAAATGCTACGGCATTTTCTCGGTTACTTTTTTTCACGTTTTAACGCCCTCCTCTATCTCCGATTCCTCCGATTTTAAGGTTATGGTGTAATGATAAAAAGCTTCCAAACTGCCTCTAGAACTCAAATATCAAGCGTTATCCGGTTTCTTCACGGACACTAATATTACGCGTCATTTCCTTAACTGATCTAGCAAATTAAACTCAAAGCTTCCTTTTTTGAGATCTGCTTAACGCTTGAATTTTCCCTACCCACCCCCTGTCCTAAGTTTAGCCTGTTTCACTCCTGTAGTCATTTAAAGAGTTTCAGAAATTAATGATAGCTTCTTTTTGGCACTACACGTTAATTCACAGAGGCCTCCTACGTATTACTATGCACTATTACAATTCATTTTAGAGAGACGTTGTTAAAAACTCTAAAGACACCAATCTCTGGTTCAGTTAAGCTTGTTTCAGAACTGTTGCTCTAAAGTTTGACTAATATAATTTCTGAAACTTACAACGTTGTTACCTTTCTGATTCGCTGCACTTCACTGGCCCATGAAAAAAATCCAATGAAATAAATAATTTACTGACGTTTAGGCTACTTTTGACAAACTACAAAATATACCACACTCCAACAACTTCTAATGATTGCCTTATATACCCAATGTGCCCTGCCTAGAGTCTATTACCTGTCAGAGAGGCAGTAGCTGTGAGAATGAGATTCGACGGCGCATTCAACAGACACGGGTGGCCATGACAAAGCTTACTAAAATATGGCGTGACCATAACATCACTAAAGATACCAAAATGTCACTGGTTCAGTCTGTTGTGTTCTCCATATTTTTGTATGCCTCGGAAACTTGGACTGTTAAAAAGGCAGATCGAGCTCGCATATAGATGCTTTTGAAATGTGGACGTGGAGGAGAATGCTGAGAATTCCTTATACCGCCCATCGAACTAATGTTTCCATACTGGATGAGCTCGGTAATCCAAAGAGACTATCCTCCATTGTGTCGATGAGAATGCTTACATTCTTCGGACATATTAACAGAAGCGATAATATGGAGAAACTTGTAGTTCAGGGTCACGCCCCGAGTGTGCGGCGCCGTGGCCGTTCCCATACACGCTGGGTGGATACGACGAAACAGTTGCTAGATATGGGTATCAAGAGCGTCACTGAACTGACAGTAAATCGCGAACGATGGCGAGCTACAGTTCTCAAAACTCTTGATAATATTCGTGTCGGCAATACTCTAGCTCCGACTTAATGCATTTTACGAGTTCACAACAGGTCTGTTAAGACATTGTGACTACGATGATGAGCCTCAGTAACCGCTGCATGGATTGTGATAGAATTTTGACAGCGACATGCTGTGGGGTCGAGTTAGTAATGGTGCTATAATTTGGAAAATCGGTACATTGGCGTCGGTGTAATTAGCGAAAAACAAAAAAATAAAATATTCCTCAAACTTCGTTTTTAGGCATTCTAGGAGTTATCGATCATTTTCTATTTTCTTTGGGTCGGGGTGAAATTGGGGTGGTCGGTGGGTGGAGGGCTGTAAAACTGAAAAATATGTTGGATTCATAATAGGTTTTCCATTGACCTGTGAAGGGAATGCCTAATGACATACTACAGTTTTTTTAGGTCCATCTGAACACTACCTTGCCTACATACAAGTGTTTTTTTTTTCAGGAGCCGTCCGACCTTACTGTCCCCGTCAATACTTGAGCCTTAAGGCCTATTGTATTATTGCTCCTCTTATTTACAGTATCCACTCCAGCAATCTGGATCCCTGCATAAGTTTATGCAGTTTATCTACTGGTCCTGGTGCTGAGCTGTACTCCATTGGTTCTAGCTTGGTCTTCCCAAAGAGCTATTGTCTCTTGTGATCTAGCGCTTCACACTCACAGAGCACATGTAGGGCTGACTCAGTTCCTCTTCCACACAATCTGCAGTTGAGGTCTCCATTGTAGAGTCCCATTTTATTCAGGTGTTCCTTCAGGCCACAATGTCCTGTGAGGAGATCCGTCGTTATTCGGAGCTGATTCCTACTCAAGGAGATCAGTGTTTGAGCTGTTTTCTTGCATGGAGCTTTAATGAATGTTTTTCCATGAACACATCCTGGCAACAAGTTCCACTGCTCCTTGTGCTGATGTTTCATCCATTCTCCGACCTGGTGTCTGATTGTGCATTTAGGCACCCCCAGGGCAGGTTCTGCTCCAATGCATAGAGCAGACGAGCCTAGTCTTGCTAGCTCGTCCGCCCTTTCATTACCTATTATACCTGAGTGTCCTGGCACCCACTCCAAAGTTACTTTGTTGTGTTCAGCCAGTCTTCCCAGTTCTTGTAAGCATTCCCAGACTAGAGCAGACGGAACTTTGGGCGCTTCTAGTGCCCTGAGTGTAGCCTGACTGTCTGTAAGTATTGCGATCCTCTTCTTTCTGTAGGATCGTTCATTATTGATCCTTGCACATTGCAGGATGGCGTACACCTCTGACTGAAATACCGAGGCGTATTTTCCTAGCGGAGTGCTCTGTCTAGTTCCTCTTCCAAAAACTCCCGCTCCTGTGCCTTGCTCGGTCTTTGATCCACCTGTGTACCAGACTATTTCCCGATGCAGGTTGTTTACTTCATAGAGTTCTCGATCTCTTATTAGAGTTTCGAATTTTTTGTTGAAGATATATTTTGGAGTTATGTGGTCCTTTCTAGCATCCATTATGGTGTGCCCCACATATTCTGCGATTTGGTTGTGTCCAAGATCCTTGTAAATTCCTCTTGGTAGGGTTTGTAGTCTAGAGTAGCCCATTCTCGCCTCGCCCATTATTACAATTTGCAACGGAGGGAGGTCCAGGATACATACAAGTGTTGCTTTACACCGTTTTGTATTGTGTAGCCAGGAAGTTATTGAATTGATTAGTATTAGTTTACTAACCTAAAAAGCTAAAGACATAAAAGCAGTCCATGCTTCGTTTATAGGCGATTTAGATATTATTGATCGTTTGCCACATTTTTTTAGATTTGGTAGAACTGGCCTAGTTTGTGGAATTGAAATATAAATGCCCTTTAAATAACGACATAATATAATTTTCAGCTTAACCGAATGCTGCCCTATCTGACTAAATATAATTTTTGAGTCTATGTTGTTGTAGTCAGTGGCCTGGACAAGAGTATTGTTCGGGAGGGGTCTAAACTAAGATAGTCTATTAGGCCATCCAAACCACGTGACTTTCCAGATATGGAAGCAGATGCCAAACAATGATGCCATTTTGTCAGTGTCAGGCCATCGACAGAAAAGGAACAACCTAGTACAGATTTGGTGGTCGTATGCTACATGGATAGCTGTTTATTTATACAGGGTGGGGCATAATAATCAAATGTTTTTGAAATAATCATAAAATTATTAGCTTTTACTCTAAAAAAGAAATTATTGGTAGTAGAACATAGCTGATTATAAACCATTTTGAAATATCGAGGTGCAAAAATTCCATCTGGCATATGATGCAGCCGTTCACGAAAATTGCACTCCACTGCTTCCAGCATGTCTCTGTTGAATTTTGAGAGGTTCCATGGCGAATCGCTCCCTTCTCTGCGTCTAACGTACGGGGTTTGGCCCTTTAAACACGTGACTTGAGTTACCTCCATAGAAAAAAATCACAAATTGATAAGACAGGAGACCGAGGAGGTCATGAAATGCCACCAAACCTCAAAATTGAACGATTTGGAAACAGGTGGCGAAGAACAGTCATGGATGCTCTGGCGGTGTGTGCCGTGGCCCCATCGTGCTGGAGCCACAAATCTTTGATATCCACACCTCTTCTTTGCAATTCAGGTATGAAAAAGGTATTCACCATATGAATGTAACGTTCAGATGTTACTGTAGTGGTGACCCCATTTTCTCCAAAAAAATATGGGCCAATGGTGCCACGCCATATGCCACGCGTTGTTCTAGCGTCTACTGCTCCATGATGGCAAGTGGCAAGTGAGAAAGTGAAATGGTTTGAGTCAAGGAATGGATTGTAATAAACCGCGTGCTCCTCCCTTTTCTAATATATGGGTACTACTCAAACCAAAAACACTTGGTTTTTATGCCCCACCCTGTATTTTGCGATTTTTCGCCGTCAGTCGCCATAATGAATTGTTGACGTAAAAGGTCGTTGCCTAATGCCAGTATACTTTGAATATGTTGTTTATTGACAGGTAACATAACATTCTTAAATAAATAAGACCATTTCGAATGTAAGTATAAATATCGAAAATTATTGATTCAAATATAACTATGAACATAAATCTATAGATAACCCTATTGGTGTGTGTGTCAAGAAACATCTTTTGTTTGATAACATGTGATTTTCGTTCGGTAATCAGATGCGTGAAGTTCGATTTTACTAGGGATCCTCTAAAACAATTTTTTTAAATATTTTTTAATTATTCAAATTAAATATGGCCTCGTTCATTTTATTTTAGGCAACTCTGTCGGTAGAAGTTTGCAAACATATTTTAATAATTGATAAAATATAATTTTCACCCGGCAGACAGGTGGGTGAAGGTTGACCTTATATAGGGTGTATATTAAGTATGTTAACAAACTTTAACCACGAATAGTACTCCGAAAAATAGAAAGAAAATGTCATACGAACATGGGTCCGGAAATGCTTTCTAAGGGAGCTACGCTCCTTTGCATGGGGCATCCTGAAGACGGTTTTCCCTCGATATTCTCGAAACCGTTCATAACAAAATTACCAAATTAGGCACGATGGGTAAACTTTTGACGCTGAATCTGATTCTGAATTCAGAATTTCATAATTTTAATCACAGGCGTATCATACGGGAGGAGTTAAGGGTGAAAATAACCCCATTTTCTAAATTGTAATTTTTTTGACATCTTGATTTTAGAATATGGTATTTCAGAGATTTCTACATAAAAATGGTCTCTTGGTACATCTCGATAGGGCTAACCGTTTTCGAGAAAAATGCAAATGATTTAATACCATAGCCTGCATCGATTCAATAATTTGCATTTTTCTCAAAAACAGTTAGTCCTATCGAGATGTACCAAGAGACCATTTTTACGTAGAAATCTCTGAAATACTATATTCAAAAATCAAAATGTCAAAAAAATTACCATTTGGAAAATGGGGTTATTTTTACCCTTAACTCCTCCCGTATGATACGCCTATGATAAAAATTATGAAATTCTGAACTCAGAATCAGATTCAGCGTCAAAAGTTTACCCATCTAACCTAATTTCGTAATTTTGTTATGAATGGTTTCGAGAATATCAAGGGAAAACCGTCTTCAGGGTGCCCCATGCAAAGCGGCGTAGCTCCCTTAGAAAGCATTTCCTTACCCATATTCATATGACATTTTCTTTCTATTTTTTGGAGTATTATTCGTGGTTAAAGTTTGTTAACATACCTAATTAACACCCTGTATACCTTATATGTATACCTACTATAAATAGATGTGTCTATCTACTGTTTATAGTCGGTGGCTCTTTGAAACATCTGGAATGTCTCGGGATACTCTACAATTTTAAATGAACCAAAAACTATTTTGTGGACTACGCCTACACCCAGCACCCTGTCTCTCTCGCTCTCTCTCTCTCTCACTCTATTCTTTTTACTTCGTTGCATGATTTGCATGTATAGTCCGTTTGGTAGATGGTATTTATGTATTAGACTGAGAGCCAGTGGTCAGCAGACTTACGGTATTTCAGCATACTTCATATTGATGCTAGGTACATACTATTACACATGCCATAGGCAAAATGGGGATTCACTATCCTCAGCGACGGTTCCTTTGTGAGTGAGTGGGAGTTCAAAAGTGCCAAAAAGTGGGTTCTATTACGTCATTTTAGCAAGCCTCCCGTTTTAAGCTTAACGCAGATGCACACGACATCCGACGATACGACGGTACGAAACTGTTCCTGTTTATTATGCATTAAGTCGGAGCTAGAGTATTGCCGACACGAATATTATCAATAGTTTTGAGAATTGTAGCTCGCCATCATTCGCGATTTACTGTCAGTTTAGTAGCGTTCTTGATACTCATATCCAGCAACTGTTTCGTCGTATCCACCCAGCGTGTAGGGGGATGGCCACGGCGCCGCCCACTCGGGCCATGACCCTGAACCACAAGTTTCTCCATATTATCGCTTCTGTGTATATGTCTGAAGAATATAAGCATTCTCGTCGACACAATGGAGGATAGTTTCTTTGGATTACCGAGCTCATCCAGTATGGAAACATTAGTTCGATGGGCGGTATAAGGAACTCTCAGCATTCTCCTCCATGTCCACATTTCACAAGCATCTATGCGAGCTCGATCTGCCTTTTTAACAGTCCAAGTTTCCGAGGCATACAAAAATATGAAACACAAGAGACTGAACCAGCAACATTTTTGTAGCTTTAGTGATGTTATGGTCACGCCATATTTTAGTAAGCTTTGTCATGGCAACACGTGCATGTTGAATGCGCCGTCGAATCTCATTTTCACGTCTACCCGAATTGTCGATCAAAGAACCGAGGTATATAAGACTTTGAACTACTTCACAACGACCTATTGACTTTATTTCTCGATGATTATCATGCTCTCTATCTACGATCATAACCTTGGTCTTATTGTAGTTAATACCAAGACCATACGCTGCACTACGTTTATAATAATAATGTGAATAACATATATGATTCTCATGCTTGCTAAAATGCCGTAACATTTCATAAAATTTTCAACTTTGAAAATTTTTAAAATTCATTAGGAACCGGAATACGTGTCTGGCATTGAGTTTTTGTATAAGAAAAGGTATATACTACGTACAACATATTAAAAATGCAGACTAGCTAAAATAACTTACCTGAACTTACACTTTGGCGCTTTTGGACTCATGGACTCATGTGTATACTTAGCGTTAATGTGAAGTTTGCTTAAATACTGTAAGTCTGTCGATCACTGGCTCTTGGACTATATTGTCAAAGTGTGAAACTTCATTCGTGCAAAAATGACGTCAAGTGGCTTGACTCAAAACTTCTCACATAGTCATTGTTCAAAAATTTCCTCACAATCAAGTAAGGTATTTCCGAGTTACAAGTATATAAAGTTATAGGAGTAACCATAGTTAAAAAGATACTGCTGTCCTTCTAACGCCCCCCATTATCCACATGCACCCCTAATGGACGACCGTCAAACATTCTTTCGCCAACCCCTTACCGACCGTACTGCCCCAATTTGACCCAATAAAATTAACAAGATCCCATAGAAAACTTAAAAGCTATGTTCTGGGATGATGAGAATTTATTTGTTTTCTGCTAATTGTTCTCCTGCTAATGCACAGGTTTCCATAAACTATACCATGGCCGACTCTACACTAGGCCGGAGCCTTAGATGTGGCAACGTGGCTTAGCTGTCAAATAGTGGTCCGGTTATCGTAAAATGTTTTATAGTTTCAGAATAATAATTATTACATTTTATACGTATTAAGAGTTCGTCTCGGTTGATAAATTAAGAAAAATACTTTTTAGAACCACTACTACTAATACCACTTACATCTGATGTCTGGTTTATCGTAGTCAAACACTACAAAATAAAAATAAACGCAACGTGTTTCCTGCTGTCACTTCCACTTCCACTTAAATGAACACTCAATTTACTTTATAAATTTTCACTTGAGCTAGAAAAATTCACTATTAGGTCACTTTGAAGCCATTCTTGCTGGTCTTGATTCCCTTTCACTATCAAATCTTTTCGTAGGCATGCCCAGATGAGTTCTATTAACTGTATTTTTTTGTGATATTTGGGAGGTCCAGAAAACATTGTAGCAAAATTGCTAGTGCAACCTGGTACTTTGCAGGTATCTTTATAGTTTCGTTTGTGCAGGTAAATAATTAGAAACGCATTAAAAATCACCTTCCGCTCTTCTTTTTTACTCTGGAAGGTTATGTTTGGTATGTCCTTTATTGGAAGCACAATTGCTAGTGCAACCTGGTACTAGACACTTTGTAGGCATCTTTTTATCTAGATAGTTTCGTTCGTGCAGATAAATAATTAGAAACACATTAAAAATCACCTTCCAATCTTATTTTTTACTCTGGAAGAATTACACTAATGACAAAAGCTCGGTCGACTATTCAGTATTGCCATATTTCAATGCTCCGGCCTAGTGAGTGGAGTCGGCCATGACTATACACTTTTACCTTCTTTACCATGGTACTTTCCAAATGTCATTACCACCGAGTTAGTAGTTTTCATAACCATGAAATATACGATTATCAAATGTGGTGTGTATCAAAACAGTCCACAAGTATGCCTTCGAATTCAATATCCGGATAGGCGGAAAAGCGTAGAATATCATTAAAATCAATCTTACCTTGTAGTTCTGGTCTAGCTGTTGCCCGCATCGGACGTGTCGTACAGCAGAGTTTTACCGAGGACGTGTTTTTTTTTTTTCGCGACAAAGTGACAAAAAGTGAAAAGGTGATTGTGTACCTGAGAAAGAATTCATCAGGCCAACAACGGATGGTTTCAAAATAACAGGCAATTATGTTGCCTGCTAGCAATACAACAAAAAACAATAACAATGAATCATCAAATGATATACAGAGGGAGACAAATGTAACAGCATCAGAACATAGCACAGACCAATATTTGTACAGGATGTCGTCAACTAGTGAAGAAGATGATCAAAACGAAAATGCATGGCAGAATGTCAGGAGTACTAAACGAAGAAAAATAAATAACCAAAACATTGAAAATCAAAATCTAGAAGTGCCAATAAACAACAGATTTAGCCCACTAACTACCGAAGATGATCACAGCCAAAACAATACAGCGAAAAAGATACCCAGGCCTCCACCTATATTCGTGTATGGAGTAATTAACTTTCCTGAGATGATCAAAAAACTATCAGAAATAGTCGCAGAAGAGCAGTACATTACCAAAAGCATGCCAGATAATACAATAAAGATCAACTGCAATACTCCAGATACTTACAGAATACTGGTCAGATTCATGAGAGAAAATAATATAGTACACCATACCTACCAACTCAAAGAAGAACGAGCATTCAGGGTTGTCATCAAACACTTGCATCATACAATCGATCCTGAGGACATCAAAGAAGAACTAACGAAAGAAGGCCATCAAGTTAGGAATGTAATGAATGGCAGACATAGGATCACCAAAGAGCCTCTAAATATGTTCTTTGTTGATTTGGAACCTGCAAGCAACAACAAAGACATTTATGACCTCGTTGCTCTGCAGAATAAAGTAGTCCATGTAGAACCACCAAGGACACAGAGAGGACTGATCCAATGTACAAAATGTCAGCAGTATGGCCATACCAAAACATACTGTAACAGGCCATTTGTTTGCGTGAAGTGTGGAGGTCCACACAACACTTCCACGTGCAAAAAAACGAGAGATACTCCTGCAAAATGTGCACTATGTGATGGTCCACACCCAGCCAATTACAAAGGTTGTGAATTTTACCAAAGTCTAGTCAAATCCAACAATGCCAACAACAGGCTAAATATTCAAAAGACCGGAGTATCATCGCTACGTACGCCTACACAGATTCCAGCAACGGTCCAGTCAACGAGAAGGTCTTCAGACGTTCGACAGAACGCCAGTTATGCAACAGCTACGTCAGGTCACCAAAACAACAATCAACAGCAAGAAAACTCCGAATCTATGAACTTAAACAGGTTTTTGGAAGAATTCAAGACAATGTTCAACCAACTCATACAGCAAAATACTATGGTCCTAAACATGCTGTCTACACTGCTTAATAAATTAACTTAATGTATAAATCCCTGAGAATAGCATTATGGAATGCCAACGGCCTTTTGCAGCATAAACAAGAGGTCAAATTGTTTCTCGAACAAAATGGAGTTGACATACTGTTGGTAAGTGAAACACGCTTTACTGATAAATCTTTTTTCAATATTCCTCATTACAAAACTTACTGTACCAATCACCCCGATAATACTGCACATGCTGGAACAGGAGTTATCATAAGAGCAAATATTAGTCACTACGAAATGCCAAAGTTTGAGCAAGATTTCTTACAAGGCACAGTTATCAAAGTTGAAATGGGATCATATGAGTTATCTGTAGCCGCAGTATACTGTCCACCCCGACATAACAATAAAGAAGAAAACTTTACCGGATTCTTTAAAACTCTGGGCAAAAAATTTATTGCCGGTGGCGATTACAATAGTAAGCATACGCTCTGGGGATCCCGATTGACCACACCTAAAGGTAGGGAGCTTGCTAAAGTTATACAAAAGGGAAACTATCATCATTTGTCCACAGGTTCACCGACATATTGGCCAACAGATCCTAATAAAATACCAGACTTGCTTGATTTTTTCATTACCAATGGAGTATCTCCATCATACATGGATGTTTCACCTAGTTACGACCTCTCATCGGACCACTCTCCAGTTATAGCAACTATAAGTTCCACAGTTATATACCGATCGCCACCTCTAAGACTGCATAACAAATACACCAATTGGGATGACTACAGAGACCAGATAAGCAATGAAACTGCTCTGAATGTACCACTTAAAACTCCAGAGGACATTGATACAGCACTATCGAAATTTATTAAAACACTAACAGACGCAGCCCTACAATCAACACGGATCCAAGGTACTCAACCACAAAAAATCAATATTCCTGCAGAGATAAAAAGACTGATAGCTGTCAAAAGAAGAGCTAGAGCAAAATGGCAACGAACTCATGCGCCAGTGCATAAAAGAGCATACAATCTAGCAGCTCAGAAACTGAAGGATGAAATTAAAAAATCCAGCGACATTTCAATCCAAAATTATCTAAGCAATCTTAACAGATTTGATAACTCCATCTGGAAACCAATTAATTCTTTAAAAAAGCCTAAAACACCAGTGCCTCCCGTACGAAGACAAACAAATGATCATACTCAAAACTGGGCACGTAGTGACAAAGAGAAAGCGGATTTATTTGCACAATACCTGGCTGATGTGTTTACTCCTAATAACAATGAACCCGATCAAGAGATAACAGAACAGATCAACAGGTTACCACTCCGCATTCCATTAATAAAACTGATAACTCCAAAAGAAATAAAAAGCGAAATAAGCAAACTGTGTATTAAGAAAGCACCAGGTATAGACAAAATTACCCCGAAAATGATGAAAGAACTTCCTGATAAAGCGATAGTGATGTTGACTTACATATATAATGCAATCCTTAGACTCAACTTCTGGCCCAAACAGTTGAAGACAGCAGATATTATTCTAATACCAAAACAAGGTAAAGATCCGAAAGTAATTTCGTCCTACCGGCCAATAAGTCTATTGTCGATTGTTTCAAAAATTTTGGAAAGACTTCTACTAACCCGAATATACCATGATTTTAAACCAGAAAACTGGATCCCCGCCCACCAGTTTGGATTCCGAAGTGAACATTCCACCATACAACAAGTCCACAGAATCGTTCATACAATAAACTCTGCGCTAGAAAACAAGCAATACTGCACATCAATATTTATAGACGTAAGCCAGGCGTTTGATAAAGTGTGGCACGAAGGCCTTCTGTTCAAAATAAAAAACGTGTTGCCCATAAAATATTTCAAGATCCTAAGGTCATTTCTGAGTGAACGTCAGTTTCGAGCAAGGGTAAATGAAGATACGTCAGATTATTACGCTATCAAATCTGGAGTTCCTCAAGGTAGCGTTATAGGTCCAATGTTGTACACCTTGTATACGTTGGATCTTCCTACCACCACCAATACCATCACAGGAACATTTGCTGATGACACAGTTATTCTTGCTAGTGACGAAGATCCAGTAACAGCCTCAAACATTCTACAAAATCATCTAGAACTCATGGAAACCTGGTTGAAGAAGTGGAAAATAAAAATTAACGAAACCAAATCGCTTCAAGTAACATTCACACTCAGAAAACAGAATTGTCCAGCAGTGAGTATCAATAATACCGAAGTTCCACAAGCTGCCTCGGTAAAATACCTCGGAGTCCATTTGGATAGCAAGCTTACATGGAAACAACACATTGTAAAAAAAAGGAAACAAATAGACCTATGCATGAAAGAAATGTACTGGCTAATAGGGAGAAAGTCCAACTTATCACTGTCAAACAAACTCCTACTTTATAATACCATAATAAAACCAAAATGGACATATGGCTCAGAACTCTGGGGATGCGCAAGCAAGTCAAACATCCAAATAATCCAAAGAAGCCAATCAAAAATTCTCCGCATGATTATTGATGCTCCTTGGTACGTGTCAAACCAGACCATACATGAAGATCTCAACATACCCTTCGTCAAAGATGTGATCAGAGAGAGAAGCACAAAACATCACAAGAGATTGGAGAGACATAGTAACGCATTGCTACAACCCCTGATGGTTACCTGTAACTCAAGACGACTGAAGAGATACTGGCCAGCAGACCTTCTGGATGTTTGAAGAGGACTCGTCGGTGGATGGTGCCTCATCACGTGCTTAATAGTGCTGTGAACAGTGCTAAAGACATCAAATTAGCTTATAGAATATGTAAATTCTGATTGCTAATAAATTGTGAATATAAAAAAAAAAAAAAAAAAAAATCTTACCTTGTGACGAGAATCCTCTAAAATCATTGATAATTAATGTAGGCTTCTTGTTTGTTTTTTATTCGTCGTTTTGAGGATCAGACATTTTCTGAATTCTTTATTGGAAAGAGGAGAACCTGCCAAAGTTGCAGTACTTAGTAGTGATGTAACGAATATTTGGATTCGCGGATATTCGCATATTTTTGCATATTCGTATTCGCATTCGCGAAATTGCTATGAATGTTTTGTGAATAAAAAAATGTTTAATGTAGTTGGTTGATAAAACAAAATTCTTTCATTTCTTAAGTCTTTTAATGTAAAAAAGTAACTTAAACTAAATAGCATTATCAATCTTCTCTTCATCATTTTGTACCATTTATTTATTTAACTTTGGGCAATGAAGCCTAACAATTAAATTTTCATAAAAATTTAACAAACAAAAATATATACTGAATGCAATTTATATAAGCAAATATAATTTTTCTATGAATTTTTACAGAATTTCTAATATTATAGTTATCTTCTTGAACAAAAATAAAAATAATACTCAACAAAAACTTCTAAAATAAATTACCTATAAATATAATAATCATACATAAGGATACCTACACTTTGAGCAAACAAAGGTAAAATTAAAACTTTTACTTTAATAAAGCTAAAAAAATAAATTGTCATCAGAATATGTAACAAAATTTTAATGGAATTGAAACTAAAAATAATCAATTCTTCCATTAAACTTCAAGCAAACAAATGAGGAGCAGACTTTGTAATCGCATATTGTCCATTTTGGACCTATTACAGGAGAGTAAAAACGAGTAACAGATGAAAAAACGTATTTTATCATTAAAAGTTTGCTATAGTAACAAGGCTCAACAAATGTTAATAGTTTACCAAAAGAAAAGAAAAATTCTAACGGACAAAGGGCTCTTTGAATATCCACAAAGGCCAAAAGTCAGCCTGTTTGTCCATAATTATAGATTAAATGATTTCAGAGTTAAAATTCTAAAGCAAACAGTTTTCTTGAAATTATATTACATGTATGTCATCTCCATCCAGGCAACCAAAACCATCATTTTCACAGCAGATATCAAAACAAGTGTCGAGTGGGGATTGGCAAATAAAGTACAGTTCAAGGTAGAAAAAACTCAGGCAACAACACTTACAAAGAAGTCTCATGATTGCTTACCAACCGTGGAAATGGAGGGCGACCCCATAGTCGAATCACCTTCCGTCAAGCTTTTGGGGATCAGCATCAACAATAGCATGTCCTGGCACGACCACGTCGTCAGCATTGCTAAAACGGCATCCCAGAAGCTTGGACTTTTGTTCCGCTGTAGGAAGTTGTATACATCAGACAACTGCTGCTGCTCTACAAGGCACAGATCCGACCATCGCTGGAGTATTGCTCCCAAGTGTGGGGATGGGCTCCGAAACACTCTCTAAAGCTTTTGGACACTATTAAGAAAAGAACAATTAGATTAATCGATTCGCCTAACCTCACAAAGGACCTCCACAGCCAGGAACATCGAAGTAGGGTGGCTGACCTATCCCTCTTTTACAGATTCTATCACTAGAGATGTTCGAGTGAGCTCTCCCAGATAATAAAACCAAAGGCTGTCCGAACCAGGAACACTCTGCGAGCTCATCCTTACCAGTCTCCTCCAGCATTCCTTCTTTTGGAGAACTCTGACGCTGTGAAATCAGCTGCCGGGGAATTTGTTTCCCTACGGCTACAACCTGCAGCGTTTCAAATCTAACGTGAATCGGCACTTATCTTCTCGCAGCGCTTCTACAGCGCCATAGGCTTTTAGCCTTTGCGGGAGGCTGACCATAAAAAAATCTTCACAGCAAACACATCCCTTATCTTTTCTTTCATTGTCACTATGTGACAAAAGATCTCTTAAAATCGGGTCCAGCCAGGCTAGCTCTGCATCTTTGCCCACTCTTTGCCTGATAAACTTACCAAAAATGTTGATAAACCATGCAGTTTTTTCTTCTCAAGAGCATGCTTGTGTGATAATTCTGACAATACTAATACCAGTTAGCCTTGTCTTCTGTTTAATTAAACTCACAAATTTCTTTGTATAAAAGTTCGGTATTATAAAAGATTTTATCTTCACCACTATTAAATTTTAATGTTTTTGAAATTATTCTTTTGGCCTCGGAAAGGCCACCAATTTTTTTAAATGACGCAGTGGCATTTTTAATATTGTGAAGTGTCCAATCAGAGCCAAGTTTTCGGACATGGCCCCTTTTGGAGTAAATTTCATGATATCCTTCTGGTGTCTTATAAAATCATGAGACCGTAATTTTAGTTCAGTTTAACCAAACACTCGATCAGCAAGCATAAGTGAGTGGCCACCAATGGGTAACTTCATTGTAAAAATTAACTCAAACTAAAAACTAAGTTGCTTCATAAATTTTTCTTTGATATTCAGCATGCTTTAGAACCCCTGGTTAAGTTTGAGGCCTTTTGTTTGCTTCTTAATACACGTCTTTTGGATCAGATGTTTTTATTTAACATAAAGACTAGACTCTTCATACTGTTTGTAGCTTGAATAACCATATTTTAAGTTTCACGGAAAATAATACACAACCAATAGTTTGGAAAATGAGAAAATCTGTTTGATGACCCTCGACACATTCATTTTGGTCGAAAAATATTCCGTGTTTTTTAATTACAACAATCTGCTTAATTACTATCACTTAAATATAAGTTTATTTACAGTACTATTATAAATTTGGGATCAGTTTTGATCTAATTCCCAGATGGCATGTAAAGCATAGCAAACATTATAAAATATATTTAGAGTTGAATACCTCTTTTGTTTGTCTCATAGCTGCAATTGACGTAATAAAGTAGTGCTGACACATAGAAACTTAGTATTACTACACTTTTTAAGGTCCAGAAATGAGTTTTGATTGAGCTAGCAGAGATTGAACTTACGTTCCACATTATTAATGACTTGAATGAATACGAACCTTCTATCTCTTATAACAAACAGCAGACCAAGCAAATCAGATCCCTGTTTGAATTCAGAATGGAAAATGTATTTGCTGCTTTTTATGAGTTTCAGAAATAATTGAGAAAACAACTATTTCTGTAGACCAATCAAGAAAGATGCAAAGTACATGTCTGTCCGAAATTCAAAAAGAATATGTATTTTGGTCTTATATGGATATATACTACGTGACGTCAAAACTGCAACACCCAGTGAAAGTAAATCCATCTTACTGATATTTGAGAAACAATTGTCGTAACTTAAAGTTATCTGTTGAAAAGACAATGAGACATTCTTCATTGCGTTTAATCTCTATGCAAACCTGGCAGTATTCGGCTTTTTGGGTCATGGTGCAAATAGGGAGCTTTTAACAGGTACCTGCAAGGTACCCTCATAGCTTAGTTGCTGTTGATCAAGTGTAAGACGAGGTAGTCTTATCGCATACACCATGAATAGGTTCTACTTCTTTTACACTGAATCTATCCGCTTAGATCTAGAATTATGGTTTTGCCCTTGCCTTTGGCTCTATTCTCTGAAGCAATGCACTATCAAGATTTTTAGTGCCACATGGTGCCACGGTATGATACTTCTGACTGCCCACTTACTGATACCCTAGTGAGAAGGTATCCATGTCTAGACAACATTTTCGTTTTGTGACTGGGCATTTTCAGCTAACAAAACCCTTCCATAGCTCTGCTGTCAATGCTAAAAGCAGCTCTGTTTAGTTGTGTGCTTCTTTACTACTAGATTGGCATGTTTGAAACTCAGCAGACTCAATGGGATATAAGTTCTGTCATGTCCTTCCAATATAAAATACAGAAATCATGATTTGGTTTGTGTGCCCATTCAGCGTTATGGTGTAACGAGCATCAGAGGTTGTCGACAGGTTTCTTTGGAAATATGTATGAACGCTAACGCTTAAATTAGATCATGTGTTCCAACAACAAGATTCCATTTACAGCACGATAATCATATAGATGCTGTTATACGAAAACCTTCTTCCATGTCTGGAAAACCAACCCGATCTGTCACCTATTGAACATATATAGGATCTGAAAGAAAGGAAAGATTAAGTCGATTACCTTATCCTATACAGAATTAATGACAGCTGTATTACTTCATAAAGTTGGCCACCCAAAGCAGACATCTGTGATCTTAAAGTTTGCAAGAAGGTATAACACACTACTAAATTTTCCGATTCTGGTTCTATTTTGAAATTGATGATTTTATGCTCCTGCCTACCAAAGTGGTTTCCCCAAAATATCAATAAAGTATTCAATGGGTGTTGCAATTTCTATGTCAAGCAGTATATTATACCGAACGGATGTAATATGATATAACGTGTATGCTGAAATTTAGATTTTAAAGTGTTAGGCTTGAGGTGTCCACGGATGTGACTGATTTCGGTTGTCGTTTCAGTTCAAATTCGGCACAGGTGACAGGTCAGACGCGATGTAGTGTGATGCCATAGGCGTAGTTAGAGGAATCACTTTACCCAGAAAATGGCGATTTTCCTAAAAAACTTAATTCTGCTCGTACGATGTTTTCTGGGATGATCTTGAACGGTTTTATTTAATTTCGACACTGTTTCCCTTTTTATCACTCCTGAGTCCTCGATATTTGGATTTCGCTTTTCGACCGCTAATATTGACATTGAAATTGCAACATCCAGTAAATGTCTATATTGTGTTGAGTAGGCGTAAGCATATATTGCATAATCATTGAAATGAATTTATCGAAAGAAAAATCGCAAATTTTAGTAATGTGTGTAATCCATGCAGAATTTGAGGCATGGTGTAAATGATCGATGTCTGCTTCTGGTAAATTCCCTCAGAATCATCTAGTCTCATGTTGTAATTGTTGCTAATCCAATGTAAGATGACATCGACCCAATCTTCTGCCTATCATATGTTATCCAATAACTGCTGAAAAGGTGACAGATCAACTACAAACTAAGCTGCAAATAATGCTCATTCTTTTCCTTTATTATGGAGAATAGATCAGATATAAAAATCTGGGCAACAAGTTTTATGTACAATTGTTAACTGAGTAAATTGAAGGAGTTTCCTTAAGGGAGGACAAGTCTAACTACGCCGATGGGGTGACGCACTGTCTGTTGCAGGTGTGACTATCCTGTTATCACAGACTGTATTCTCTCTGTTGGTGGCCCATGTGATTACCCAGACATCCGACGCTGTGCCCCTGATAGGTTAGAGTCTCGGTTCACCACTTTTCTGTTTACGAAAACATTCATACAAGACATCTGTCCAAATTTCTATATTTTATGATACTGGATCATTTGGCCTAGAAGCCCCAATCGCTGTACAAGGTGCCCAGTTAGTGTGTAATTCCTCGATATCTCGCAAGGTATACCTGATAAAAGAAAATGTCAAATACAAAAGTTATTTGGCTACTTAAGACGGATGTTCTAAAAATATTTTGAAATATACAGGGTGTTGCGGGAAAGTAGGATAGTGATCAACTTGTTTTTTTTATATGGAACTATAACTTTTTCTTAAGTTGTTCTAGTTTCCATCATTGATTTCTATTCAACCCTAAAATATTTTTGGGATCGGTTGTGACGTTGCCAAGTTATAATTTATTTTCTAATGATTTCCGGATTTGCAAGGTCGCAAGTAATACGTCCAAATTGATATATTCCTTTAACTTTTCTCAATAATATTATACAGCGAGTTACTTGAATATAATGTGGATATTTTTTTTGATGTTACCAGCAATTTGTATCTACAGGGTGTTTTTGGCAGAATTTTAAATTACATTACTTTGTTTTTTTAAATGTAACACCCTGTATGTTTTATTTTAAATCGAAATATCTACTAATACCCCATCTCGCCTTGTAATATTTTTTTTGTGTTTGCGGCGTTGCCAAGTTATAAATTAGTTTTCCAATTTTTTAAACAAATATCCCCGATTTTAATTTATTTTAAATAGAATCCTCTACTTATTTTTAAGAAAAATATCCACATTATATTCAAGTAACTCGCTGTATAATATTGTTGAGAAAAGGTAAAGGAATATATCAATTTGGACGTGTTACTTGCGACCTTGCAAATCCGAAAATTAATAGAAAATAAATAATAACTTGGCAACGTCGCAACCGATCCCAAAAATATTTCAGGGTTGAATAGAAATCTATGATAGAAACTAGAAGAATTTAAGAAAAAGTTATAGTTACGTATAAAAAAAATCAAGTTGATCACTATCCTACTTTCCCACAACACCCTGTATATTTCAAAATATTTTTAGAATATGCGTCTTGAGTAACCATAACTTTTGTATTTGACATTTTCTTCTATCAGATATATCTTGCGAGATATCGAAGAATTACACACTAACTGGACACCCTGTATAGTCTATCTACTCGCAAAACCGATTTTTTTAACCCCATCTTCAGGGTCAGAGTCAAGCTCAATACCTCGGACTCTTGCGACAAGACGATATGGTTTTTCAGAAAAATAACTATCTGGGTGTTTGTATATCGAGCTGGAATACATTTTAAAATAGTGAATTTTATACATGGTGTCTAATAAAAGCGTGACATATCAAAGTTATGTTTTTAATGGCACACCCTATTATTGAATATTTAGGTTTCTTTGATCAGTTCTAGTGTGACTTCATGTATCACACTTAGGACTTAAAACAAACCGTTTAGGTACAAATCACCATGGCATAAGTAGATATCAGAAAAAAATTGAATATCGAAGCTATTATAAAACTTGCAAGGCTGCGACTTCACCATGTCACTATGTATGAAATGATGGGCCTAGATTGGATGGTAAAATTTGTATTATTTTTGTATCAGCTGATTAGTTAAGGAAACTTCAATCACAGATAAGTTTCAAATGGGAGCGCTTTATTTTTTGTATACGATCGAATTTGTGTAAAATTCGATAGCCTTTCTAATGATATAAGGTTGTGAATACCAATCTCTGGTGTTTTTTTCATTTAATATCAAATTTCCAATCAAACGGGCATTTTTCAATTTTTGCACATATAGTAAGCAACCCAGCAGGCCATTAAATATAGACAAAAACCTGTTTAGATGGAAGAAAACAACTAACTTAGCATAAGGATGCAGACGAACCAGAGTAAAGAGATAGATTACAAAAATGCCTTACAATAAACGAACTCTAACCAGAAACAACAGCGGTAACGTATCTAAGGTGGAAGAAAAACTAAAATACCAACATAAATGAATATTTTTCACAGCCTACTAGCTACTGACATGTACTAGCTATTGGAATTTCAACGACCGTTAGGAATTTTGAAGTAAAGAAAAACTACTAGCAATTGTTGCTTGCAGTCTAATATGTTTAGAATGCAATTTCAGATTTAATGGTATGAAAAAGTCGTAATTTATAGTCGAAGGTAACGATAACTCTGACTGGAGCCTTTTAAATTTTTCAATATCTATTAGCACGATCGCAAAAAAAAACTGACAAATCAGGTTTTGATTTTATATGCAAGGTACATTATGTTCTATAATTTGAACAGATTTTAATTTAAACATTTTCTGTGATGTTGCTAATAGCTACTTAACAACTTGGAGGGATTCAGTCAGAGATATCGTTTCTTTTGAAGTCACGGAAATGAGTGCTTTTCATATAATTAAATATGAAACTTAATTTTTAAGATATTAAACTGTCAGCAGAAATCGCTAGTGATTTCCTTTTCTCTTCAAAATTTTGATAGTCTTGGAAATTTTGAACCTCTAGTACATTTCGATAGCTAGTGGGCCGTGAAACATATCCATTTCTGTCGTACTCCAGCTTCTCTTTGACCTTAGACATAATACCGCTGTTGCTTCCCGTGAGAGTTGATTTGTTGTCTCTTTACTTAACGTTGTCTGTATCTTTATTTTATATTAGTTGTTCACTTCTGTCTGAACCAGGTAGTAAAATTGGAAAACACCGATTTGATTGTAAACTTGAAATTAAATTCAAACTACAAGGACTGATATTCACAACCCTATACCAATTAGGAAGGCTATCAAATTGTACATTTGGTCGTATAAATAAATTAAGGATTCTCATCTGACAAAATCAACTCTCTGATTGAAATATCCTTGATTAATCAACCGATTTCTCAAAGTACACCGCCTAACCTAAGCTAACGCATTTCATGCTTATCCATACGGTAACAGCCTTCTAAGTTTTATAATCGCTGCCATAGTTTTCTAATATCTACTAATACAAAAAATGGCGATTTGCACCTAAACGGATCGTTTTAAGGAACCTAGGAATCTAAATATGCAATAATATACAGGGTGTTAGATTAAAAATGTATAACTTATATAAACTATATCGTTTGGTCACAATATTCCGAGGCGTTGAGCTTGATTCATTGAGTATAAAATTACAAAATCAGGATGCCGCCGATCGAACAGTGTACGGAAGGCCTTAGAGCGCGACGTACTTAGACTGTGAACAGCTGATCAAAAACATATGTCCGCTGTGAAATATGTCATACACAGTAGTGGTTATGATCCGGAATAACAAACTCTGCCCTAAAGCTGATTATTTTTTAGTTATCAAGTCCTACAGGATGGCATTAGCAATAACTACTTTTATCGGCACTGTTTAGTCGACAGATATTCAGAAATTGATTAGTCACTGTTATTTAATTATTATGGAAAATACAAATGAAAGGCAAATGTATCAATCTTCAAAATCAAGGAAAGTGCATCAAATACTCTATCCTATGATATCGAATAAACCTATATGACGTGTGTGCTTATAAAGTCTAAAATACACCCAAGACTATACAGAGTGTCCCAGCCCGAAGTGCACAACCGAAATTGGGGAACTAGACCACAATCTACCGACAAAAAATAATTCAAAAAAATCTCATAAAGTTTGTTATCCTTTTATTGACAATTTATTTTTTTGTCATTTCTATTTGAAATCATCATCACTTTTGAGCATTAGGTACATGTGTTTGGTTGAAATAAAAACATAAATAATAAGGCACATTTTCCTTGATTTTCATGTATACAGAAATCTAAAAAACATTATGGAACTACCAAATGATGTGAATATTTTGACGACCGTTCCGGCTGAAATAAAAAATTAATCACACTCCTTGAAATAATCGGACTCTTTTTCAAACTGTGAAACCTCCAATAAACCAAAAAAATACGAGTTCTATCAATTAAATGACCTAATATTGGTGTATGGCTAATGCTTTAAACAAAAAAATGCTGCTCTGCGATTAAAAAAGTTCGCCAAAGAAAAGTAGTAAGGGAGCTTCAAAAAAGATATGTTTTGGAAATGTTAGACTTTATTCTTTGAATTAAGTTTCGATTTTCGAGGAAATACCCCAGAACCATACATTTTTTGTCTTCCCAGTGATCTCTATCCAATATTCTGTCTAATAGAAGCTACAACATTCTATCTTTAGCACAAGCGTTTCCACATGACGTTAAGGCAATGGAACTACAAAAGCACCGATTACACTTTTTTTCGAACTAGATTTTTATTTTTGAGGAAATACCTCCATAACCATACTTTTTTGTCTCATCTCATTGACCCCATCCAGTATCCTGTATAATAAAATATACAACGTTCTATCTCCAGCAGAAGATTTTCAAAATGACGTTACAATGTTACATTGAAGATCATCTACAAGACGTTAAACTGGTGCCTCTGTGCAAACAGTAATGAAAAGGGGTCTGTACTTGAACGATGAAAAATACCGAATGATCAATGACAAACTTTACGAAATACATATGAGTTGGATCACTCCGCAAAAATGTCAAAACGGCCTGCTCCTTGCCCCGTCTCCCCGGTACACCGGTAGCAGTGTACCGACGTCAGCCGGGAGATACGGGGCGGCGCAAAGTAGAGGTTGAACGTGTTTAACGCGCAGTGTCTCAAAAATATCGGATTTTGTTATCTCGGACTTGTTTGCGGGAAATGGATAATATTTTTAGAAGTTTGACAGTAATGAATTTCGCGAGAAAAGATATTACCAATCAATTTAAATTTATTAACGGATGGAGAATGACAATCAGATCCATTCTTATTTTGTGGTAAACCTTGAAATGTAAGGAATATAAATACAGGGTATCCCACGACGATTGAGACAAGAAATATGTCGGAACTTGGCAGTAGTATGATAATTATAATATTGGGCATGTAAATTAGAGCAGATGTTGTGTCTTTTTTTGTCATTGTACTACCCAGTGATGTATTTGTTTTTGGTCACGCGACATTCGATTCAAAATTATCAATGGGACACCTTGTATATTTGTGCCTGTGTTCCTCTCGATAAAACAATTCCAACAAACTAGCACATTTGGGGTCTAAAGTGATTAGTTCAAGAGCTACAGGTACTAAAAGGATTGTATCAAGCTAAAAGCGTATAGCGAGACAAAATATTCATTCGGTGGTCTTACTATACCACCCAGGGACATAGTAAATTATATTTTAGAGCTCGAAAATATTTTTATTGATAACTTTAACAATTTTGTTTCTACAGTAGCAATTGGAATGACAGTGAAAAGCAAAATGTCAATGATAATTTATTCACATCCATGTGAAGCATTTCCACATGATTATCTTTTAAAATTGTACATACGAGTTCGCATGTACTATACCACAAAATTTATAAACTGTGATCTCAAAAATAAGCCAAATAGACAAAACGTCAAGGTAAAAATACTACAGCACCTTTGAACCATCAGGTTTACTTATCTAAAAAACAGCTACAATACGTGAAATCATTTGAGATTCATTAGTAATAGTTTTACTAGGCCTTATTTTTAATATCCATTTATGTAACTTAGTGCATTAGCAAAATAAACGTTATATTTGTATTTGTATGTCTAAATCGGCCGTCAATACAGAGTTTTTCAATGACCCTCGTATATACATACAGCCCAGGCGTTAGCAAGTCCCCGCTAAAAGACCCTCGTACTTGAGCAAAAACCAACGCAAAAACTAACTGGCGCGTGCGGCCGCGGCATCGCTTTCATGTTAGTTCAAAGTGCCGACGGAGAGTGATCCAACTTATATGTATTCCGTAAACTTTGTCAATGAGCAATGGTTTGACTTAAGGGGCCTGGGTATATACAGTTATACATATGTATTTGCCATGTTAAAACACGGATTGCCATTTCCAACAGAACTCACTTGTTTTTAAAATACATACACAGTATTTCAGAAAGTGATAGTTAAAACCTTAATGAATGACAACCTTTTGCGATTTTCTCAAAAAAGTTTTTAGTGTGCAAATAACTCGCAACGCAAAATCATACATTCTTCAAATGTCTGTAATTTAACAACCAAACGCGATATCAAAAAAGGCCAAATAGGTGACAAAGCGCAAGCTTTCTTCTTCAATTTGCTTTTCGAATCATTACTGTAACTTTAAAAGTAACGTCAGGAGCTTGTACATGCGACATTCATTTTTATAGTGATCTTTGGACCTTACCTTTGGACCCTTTGATCTTACCTTTGAATTTTTGGACTTATCTCCCCTCAACTTGGACGTACACACTGTAGAAAGGGAACAGGCGGCCACGCCTCCTCGTTAACACGGGAATACGTCTTTTCTTGGATTCTCAATTTCGCGCGCTATACCGTAGGCCCTTAACGTCATGTATAAAAACTAAGCTAGCTAAGATAGAATGCTGCAATTTTTTTATCAGACATCACAATGGATGAGACAAAAAAGTATGGTTTTGGGATATTTCCTTAAAAATCGAAATTTAGTTAAAAAAAGTTTAACATTTCTAAAAACACAATCTTTTATGCTCACTTACTTTTTATGGTGGACTTTTGTATTTGCTAGGAGCAACTATTATTAGGCATTATTAAAGTTTTATTTCAACGAAATCCACGCATCAATGCTTCAAAAGTTATGATGTTTTCAAATAAAAAGGACATAAAACGTTAAACTGTCAATTGGCAAATAAATTCTTTGAGATATTTTTAAATATTTGTTTGTCAATAAATTGTGGTCTAGTTTCACCCAGTTTCGTTTGTTTACTTTAGGCTGGGATAACCTGTATTAGACGGCAGATGACAGCCAATTCATATTTAAGATACAAGGGCAAGAGACAAGCTGTTGGCAATAGAACCTTTGTCCTTATTTGTTGCATTGTCTGACTTATTCCGAGCTAAAGCCTTGAAGAGATACCCAAGAATATATCAAAAGTCATGAAGATAGTTCATCTTTAAAACATTGGGGCAAGCCATAAGCTGATGGAAGTATGACCTTTATCTTTATTAATTGCATTGCCTGACTTTTTGGCTTATTAAAGCCTCAAACACACCCAAGAATACATTGGGCTGTATTTGTGGTGATATGCATTGTCTCATGATTTTTGGACAAATGTCAAAGAAATCAGATTAATACTCTGCAAGAATCGACGTTTTGTTGTGGATAGTAAAAGGAATTTCAACGTATAGCTATGTATATCTATATGTAGTGTTATAATATTTAAACATATCCGTTAGTATCACAAATTCACAATGTATATTTATAAAACATACATTTATTTTTAGTGGACGATTTATCAGAATTTTTAATAATGGATAATAATAAAGTCATCATATGTATCACTAGACGATGATAATGAGTTAACAAACAGAAATTTTATCAAACAGCCAAAGTGATAATTAACTACATCTAGCCTAATATGAAACAAATTTTGCAGAATCAAAGACGGTTTTGAAATTAGAGGCCCATTACAACGGTTAGCAAAACAATGTGAACAAGAAAGAAAATACGTAAAGTGCGCAGGCGTATCATAATCCTAAAACGGTCTTACGCTGTGTTTCCACCTGAAATGTGCTAGGAAGGTGCGAAGATGTGTGGCGGAGCTGTGAATTCATTCGATTCCATTGGTTCGTTAAAAACACATTCCTCTCAACACATCATCGCAAATCTCTTGTGGAAACGCATCCTTAATCCGGTTTTTGCCCACGGACAGGTACTGATTTCAGACGGTTCTTGGACTATCTCAGAGCACAGGCTCACAGTTCTAGGATGGTTCGTAGCAGAGCCAGAACAAAGCTTATGACTTTTATACTAACTAAAGCCTCAATCATAGTCACAATGTCTTAACAGACATGTTGTCAACTCGTAAAATGCATTAAGTCGGAGCTAGAGTATTGCCGACACGAATATTATCAATAGTTTTGAGAACTGTAGCTCGCCGTCGTTCGCGATTTACTGTCAGTTTAGTGACGCTCTTGATACTCATATCTAGCAACTGTTTCGTCGTATCCATCCAGCGTGTAGGGGAACGGCCACGGCGCCGCCCACTTGGAGCGTGACCCTGACCTACAAGTTTCTCCATATTATCGGTTCTGTGAATATGTCCGAAGAATGTAAGCATTCTCATCGACACAATGGAGGATAGTCTCTTTGGATTACCGAGCTCATCCAATATGGTAACATTAGTTCGATGGGCGGTATAAGGAATTCTCAGCATTCTCCTCCACGTCCACATTTCAAAAGCATCTATGCGGGCTCGATCTGCCTTTTTAACAGTCCAAGTTTCCGAGGCATACAAAAATATGGAGAACACAAGAGACTGAACCAGTGACATTTTGGTAGCTTTAGTGATGTTATGGTCACGCCATATTTTAGTAAGCTTTGTCATGGCTACCCATGCCTGTTGAATGCGCCGTCGAATCTCATTCTCACAGCTACCTGAATTGTCGATCAAAGAACCCAGGTACACAAAACTTTGAACTACCTCACAACGGCCTATTGACTTTATTTCTCGATGATTGTCATGCTCTCTATCTACGATAATAACCTTGGTCTTGTTGTAGTTAATACCAAGACCATATGCTGCACTGTGTTGTTCTAAAACGTTCAATAGAGCTGCTAGTTCTTCCTGAGAAGCAGCAATAAGTGTTGTATCCTCAGCAAATCTTAAGATAGATATTTTGCTTCCGCCAATAGTTATACCGCCATTCCAGTTGTCCAATACCTGTCTCGTCACAAAAATTCAGAGTAAATGTTAAATAACATCGGAGATAATACGCATCCCTGACGAAGTCCTTTTCTGGTTGCTGTTTGAAGCCTCAAAGTCACCCAATAAACACTTCAGCCGGAGTTGAAAGCATACTTCAAAATTTATTGCTGATAACTTTTAGAGCAACTCCAATACAATTACTCAAAATTTTTTTGCAAAAACACTTAAGAAAGATATAAATAAATTAGTCTGTAGCATAGCAAGCTCAAGAAAATTAGACGTACTTATGTAAAAGCTCAGAATCCGCTAAGACGGCAAACACTGTAAAGAATAAGGATAAAGGTCCTGCTTCAAACAGCTTGTAGCTTACACTAGTTTTTTAAAGATTACGGACTTATGAACATGTTACTCCAACAGGTGTGTATGTTATGGGCCATGCACACATTTATGGCAATAACCAGGTGGTAAAACTTAATTTAAATATCTCCTTGAAGATACTTACATGGAGGTATTAAAGATATCGGTTTAGCGAGATGTTAGAGAGTAGCGTTTTGAATTTTGTCATACAGAATATAGGCGGGTTAGGTACAAAAAGCCTATTTGTGGATATTTTTTGAACTAGCATTTAAACAGCTGTTTTTTTGTCGACACCGATCACGCGTATTATTTTTCATCTCGAAAAGAATTGCTTATAGTTATAATAATAATTAGCTAGTTGACATGATGGTGCTGTATAGTGAATCCTTTCAAAATACAGCTGAAGCGGTGCGAATTTATACTGATGCAATTATGTTTGAATATATCTAAGTAATTTTTAAATTTATTTTTTGTTTTTTCCCGTGTATTCATAAAGAACATATTTATGTTTTTAATAAATGAGTCTACTTTGCAAACATTGCCAATTGCTGTTTGATTGTGGTCAGAGAGTACAGGTTCGTACTTATAGCTTCGAACGACTTTATTTTCCTCAGTTTTCAGTTTTCAAAATAGTGGCATATGAATAATAATTTTGAATTTCGTATTCTATATACTGTTGAAATTAATGACTCGCGTTTTGAAGCAGATTTTCCAGAATTGACATCAATCGGTCTAGTTCCAAAAACATTTTAAGGATTATGGTATTTTCTCCAACATAGGGAATTTTGGAGTAATTCTATTATAATCACGACTAGTTTAGGAAATATCCACCTACATGAGGCGCCCAGACCTACCCAAAAAAATTTTGATACATCGAATTTTTACTGTTCCAATGACAATAAATTGTAAACTATACAGGGTGGACTGAAAATAGTACTATTAAAAGTTCATTTTAGGCATTTCGAAGTTACCTTTTCGACCTCGATCAGATGAGTGCAAAATTAGCCTACTAGGATAAGTGGGGGGGGGGGGTTAAGGAAGAATGTTGTACTCATAAAACATTGTTCACTGCCATAAAACATAAAAAATGACTCTGGTGATAAAACTTTAGAGACCTAACCAAGTTTGTCTATGAAGAAATACTAGTGGAAGTTTTGTTACATACAGGGTGGCCAATCGGGTGACGATAATAATTTTTTTTCAGCTAGCCCGTACCGAGACCTATCCAAAACACCCCCATGTATGTGTACCGATTATTGATAGTTTTCGAGTTATGATTTTTTTTTGAAAACTTAGAGATTTTCCAGTTTTTCCAAGAAATCGTCAAAAACAAAAACAAGAATGCTTTTTGGCTTTTATTTTTTTCTGCAATTATACTCAGTATTAAGCCTACTTTAATATCCAATAAGAAGAACCTATACATCCAAACAATAATTAGGTACATTTTGGGCCCAAAGTTTGAAATCTCTGTTTCTAGTAAGGAGACCAATATATATATATATATATTGGTCTCTATATATATATATATATATATATATATATATATATATATGCGAGTCTTTTTACGGCTGGCGCCGCCTCTCGCTTCCCAATTTCCATTTGTTGCGATCGTGCCAGTCTCCTTCACTGAGACCTCTCGCCGCCATTGCATCCATGACATCATCTTTCCAACATCTCGGAGGCCTGCCACGCTTTCTTCTTTGATGTGGAGTCCATTGCCATATTCGTTTTGGCCATCTTGTATTTGGCATGCGCTGCATATGACCGAACCAGAGTAGCCGCTTCCTTTCTATGGTGTCGAGGATTGTATTTTCGACATTCATTATCTCTCTGATTCTATCATTTCTAACATGGTCCATCATTGAAAATCCACAACTCCGCCTCCAGAAATCCATTTCCAAGGCCAATAATCGGTCTTTTTGCCTTTTTGTAAGTTCCCACAGCTCTGCACCATAAGTGGTGATACTTTCAATAATGGAGTGATATATGACATGTTTTGTTCTGCGTGATATGTTGCTGTTCCACAAGACGCTGTTCAATTGTTTTATGGCTCGTTTTCCTTGCCCAATTTTATTATTAATGTCCTCCATACTCCTGCCTTTCGACGAAAGAGTCACTCCCAAGTATTTAAAACTGCGGCAGCCTTTCACAGTATCACCATCCACTTGCATGTCATCAACAGTATTATCTCCTGTTTTCAGGTATTCCCTCTTAGACATATTTATCATAAGCCCCCACTTTCCATATTCTTCTTTTAACTTACGCAGCATGTAATGAGCATCTGCCTCATCACCAGCTATGATTACTTGGTCGTCAGCGAAAAATAAGGTAAACAAAGTCTCATTGTCTATGGGGATACCCATCCCTTTGCATTTACCTTTCCAAGATTTTAGCGCTTCCTCCAAGTAGATCTTAAATAATGTAGGGGATAGTGTAAGGAGACCAAAACCTTCAAAATAAAATCAAAAATACTTATGCCTGGTTTTGGAGCTTCAAACTAATCTTAAAAACTGTGCAAGACATTGCACTTTCGAAATAATAATGAAAAAGTAGCACTTATTGGTACACTTTGCGCCGTACGTGAGCGTTAAAGGTAAAAAGGTGATAATTCACGAATTTCCAAAATGATTTAAAAATCTATTATTTTGCTTTATTATGACAAATCGAAGAAAACAAACTCGTAACAACTAATAAACCCGATAATCATTGATGTTTTGATGACATTTAATGAAAAAACTAATACCCAAATTGTGATTTTTGAAGTATTTTTGCGGTGTACTATCGAGCTTCTGCTAAATCAAGTTGTATGGAAAGTTAACAAAGGAAAAGAATGATAAAACAATAATCTGACTTCCAATTTCACGTCAGAATTACCTGGGAAGCGATGTCGTAGCATACGCCATCCCTTTCTTTCAGAGTAGCTTTTGGTCAGCTCATGACGGCGAAGCGCAGTTGTGTTAATTAATTTTCGGTAATAGGCAAGGCAATGTTCGGGTGGACCTAAAAAGGTGATTTATATCGCTAGGTCTTCCTTGACAGGTCAGTAGACCGCCTATCATGCATACAACAAGTTTTTCAGTTTTTCAACCCCCCCACCCCCCAAACACCCAAATTCCACCCCCACCCAAAAAAAAGCAGAAAATTATCAAAAACCTCTAAAACGCCTAAAAACGAAGTTTGAGGGATATTTGAAATTTTTGTTTTAATTACCCCGCCGCCCATGTACCGATTTCCAAAATTATAGCAGCATTACCTACTAAGACCCCACAGCATATTTCTGCCCAAATTTCATCACAGTCCATGCAGCGGTTACTGAGATTACGAGGCTAGAAAAACGCGTACAGACAGACAGACCGACAGGCAGACCCACAGACAGAACGACGGAAATGAATGACGCAGATTTTCGTTATGTAGACATTATAAAACGCCCAAAAAACCTATTATCTCAAAATCGAAAATTTTCACGATCACAATCCTCCCCTCACCTACCGGTGTGGGAAGTAAAAGGATGGCGTATGCTACGATAACGTTTCCCAGGTAATTCCGCCATGGATTAAAAGTCAGATTGTTGTTTTATCATTCCTTTCCTTTGCCAGCTTTCCATACAACTTAATTTAGCAGAAGTTCAATAGTATACACAGCAAAAAGCACAGGTATTAATTTTTTTTATTAAAAGTGATTAAAACATCAATGATTATCGTGTTTGTTAGTTGTTATGAGTTTTTTTCTTTAATTTGTCATAATAAAGTAAAATAATAGTTTTTTAAATCATTTTGGAAATTCGTGAATTATCACCTTTTTACCTTTAACAGTCACTTACGGCGCGATATGCCCCCATAAGTGATATTTTTTCATTATTATTTCGAAAGTGCAATGTCTTGCACAGTTTTTAGGATTAGACTGGAGCTCCAGAACCAGGCATAAGTATTTTTAATTTTATTTTGAAGGTTTTGGTCTCCCGACTAAGAACAGAGATTTCAAACTTTGGGCCCAAATTGTACTTAATTATTGTTCGGATGTGCAGGTTCTCCAAATTGGATATTAAAATAGGTTTAATACTGAGTATAATCGCAGAAAAAAATATAAGCCAAAAAGATTCTTGTTTTTGTTTTTGGCGATTTCTTGGAAAAACTGGAAAATCTCTAAGTTTTCAAAAAGAAAATCATAACTCGAAAACTATCAATAATCGGTACATATGCATGAGGGTGTTTTGGATAGGTCTCGGTACGGGCTATCTAAAAAAAATTATTATCGTCACCCGATTGGCCACCCTGTATTACAAGTACAGGGTGTCCCATTTTGGGCACTTTTACGGGGTATCTCGGTTATTTTTGGAGATAGAGAGTTGCGGTTTTCGCGACAGTGTGCTACTTTTTTGCGAAACTAAAGATGCCGTCAACAAAATTATCATGGCGCCCTTGGTTTTTGAGATACAGGGTGAAATCTAAAATTATCGAATTTGGGACCACCCTCGTATATCGGTTGTCTTTTATTTTATTGAAATGTTTAAAAAAGGGTCTTATAGATTTTTTTCTGTAGAATCCAGTGGTGTAGCTTGATGTCTTCTTTCTCTAACCATTTTTCAGTTATGAAGCAAATATATATATATTTTTTAAATGGAACACTCTGTATATTATTTTTGAAGTCAATCGGAAATAATTCAAGCTTCTCAAAAATATATATTAGTATCATGTTACTTTGAAAATTACGCTCATGATTTGATTTTTTCAATTTTTACTTTATTTGTAGTAAGGCATAGTTAATCAACTATAAATAATAAGCATCTAAGCAGTTATTATACTACAAGAGACTTCCTACCCAAATTTGAAAAAATCGAATCAAAATACATTTTTTTAATTAATAATGTCTTACTAAAATTATGAATATTGTGTTATTATAATATTGAGTAGATAGTGGGCTATGACTCATCTATTAAAAACAAAAAAGCAAATCTGTAAAAACCTTGCGAGGCTGTCAGCTTTTAATTATATTTTTATTAAATATAGCTTTGTTCTTTCTGTGTTTTCATTTTAATTATTGTCAATTTTCTATAATAATGGCAGCTTAGATACCCAGACAACATTTGCTCGTCTAAAAATAAATATTAGTTAGGTACGGATCCTTTATTCAACCACGTCCTAAAACTTATTTCAAGGAGAATATGGAGCAAAGGGAAACAAACGTATTAGGTTACATAGAAGCAACGCATTCATCATCTTGTAAGCACAAAGAAGAAGCTGTAGGGGTACAAAAATGAACTGCAGAAATAATTCTAAAAAAATACAATTACCATTCATACAAGTTTAGGATACTTCAACATTTGCACAGGATCCAAGTTTGGAAATTTTTAATCCCTATAATACGAAGGAGACCAATAATTCTTTTAAATGCCATTAACAGAATAAGAACTTGTGCCAGATTTGCATTCGAGAAAATAGTCTCCAACTTGAACCAACATCCCTAAAAGCTCCTCGATGTTTTTAGTTTTTATTTTGATTCAAATTCAAATTTAGTAGTGTGTTGATATTCTTCAGATATAATGTTTGGTTTTATGTAATGTAATTCAATAAGTAATATTTACTGAACGTTATCACAAATAGTAGTTGATAGCGTATAAGATACAATTAAATAATTGAGTTTAAAAGTATTGAGTATATTGTATCTTAATAAAAATTAAATTTTGAGCTTAGTTTTCAAAAAAAAATTCATACTAATATATACTTTTGAAAAGCCTGAATTATTTCCGATTGACTTCAAAAATAATATACAGAGTGTTCCATTTAAAAAAATACATGTTTGCTTCATAATTGAAAAATGGTTAGAGCAAGAAAAAATCAAACTACACCACTGGATTCTACAGAAAAAATTCTATAAGACCCTTTTTTAACTTTTCAACAAGATAAAAGGCAACCGAAATACGAGGGTGGTCTCAAAATCAATAGTTTTCGATTTCATAATAATTTTGTTGACGGCATCTTTAGTTTCACAAAAAAGTAGTACACTGTCGCGAAAACCGCAACTCTCTATCTTCAAAAATAAACGAGATACCCCGTAAAAGTGCCCAAAATGGGACATCCTGTACATCTATAACCTATATATTATCTTGATGAGGCGAAGATGAAAAAACTATATAGTTTTTTAAAGTTTGGCCAATGGAGCCAAAATAATCATCAAAAAATGCAATATATAAAAATTGATGAAACCTTTTCTTATTCTTTATTGGTTTAGAGATTAGTCATTTTTTATTTCTTTGGTAGTGATCAGTTGAAGTGGGAAATTGGATAATCTATATTTTTCTGCATTGAAGAAAAGCATTTCCCTTTATCTTAAACGAACATGCTCTCATATGACTTCAAAGTGAATTGAAAGAATTTTTTGTAATTTTATTTGTCGAGGAACCTTTGAAACGGCTACAAACAAAATTTAAGCATCCTTAATAATTTTTGGATCCAACCGCTTCGTTGTTTCATATTTCGCCACCACGAGTGGCATCTTCATAAGCTGTTACCTATTCAGCGACTCCCGAGGAACTAAGGGTTAACTCGGGCTCTTGCGTGCTATTTGTGGAACACCCTGTATATCTACTACCGGATATAAATGGACATTAACATTGGACAGTAAAAATACGTTTAGGTAAATAAACAGCAAATAGTATAGAACCAAACTCTTTATCCTGGTAACAGGGTAAAGCATCATTTGCTGAATAAAAACATATTTTTCGAGTAATAATGTGAACTACGTATAAAGCGTTTATTATGCCTCCAATTGCGTAAAATGTGATCAATAAATGACGGGAATATAGGTACTACTATCAAACCAGAATTTAGCACATCACGCCCTAAAAACGTCCATTTAGGCTCGAAGACGCTTCTCTCAAGACCTGCCAAAGCCATATCTTACTCTCAAAAATTACTATATGAGAAAAGACTTACCCAATTCAACATCAATCATCTAGAAAGTTATCATGTGAAGTCTTTTCCGACAACAATCGATCAAAACGAAACGTCTTTAAGACGTTCTGAGTAATATCAAATAGCCGCGTTAAGACAAGCCCGTAAGACGTCTTTTTGACGTTTTGAAAACGTCTTTAAGACGTCTACAAAGTCTTGCATGAACATCTGAGATATATCTTTGCGCTCTCTGGATATTCGGCTAATGGAGTACTAGTAATATGCCATAAATTTTCACTGGTTTTCAAATAAGGCTGTATCTGCTTAAAATAGTATAGCAGTAGCAAAATAGCATCAAAATATGCGTTTTTTATATAAAGACGTATATTCCTGAAAAGTCTCATTTTGTGATCACATCATGTGTATGGAGTATGGAGCTTAACAACGGGACTTGATGCGGATGATTGTTTTCGTAAACTGTTAGTAGAAGCCTTTTTACAAAAACAACAACAGACAACAAATAAAAACACTGCGATACGACAGCTTAGGGCGGCTCAGTGTCCTGTGTCAATTTTTGACAGGTGAGAGCCGTGCTTTGCATGTACTTGACCTTAATAGCACTTCGCCCAGTCTCAGCTACAGTACACGTCTTGCGTTTGATGTTCCTATCGATATTTAACCTGGCCACACGTTGTGAGGCAGACTGCACAGTGCAGGGTGTAGGCCAGCTGCGCACTTGTTACTTTTTTATTCACTAACATAAAGTTTGCTCAACCAAAAAAGGGCTACTCATTTTTTATTCCGCGTAATATCCAGTAGTAAGTTGTTTTGTTAACATAGACATAGTTGAGACTAATTTATCCGTAGTGCATGCGGACGGATATAGACCTGTAGGTACGTTATACAGGGCTTCCCAGCATAACGTGCACAAAACGACTGGATGAAACTAGACACTAATGTATCGACAAAAAAAGATTAAAATAATCTCAAGCAATAGCAGGCGACAGAAAGGTTCTGCCGGTGCGCGATCTGGTACCCGAAGGCAACGGCAAACCAAAGAAAATCGCTGCTAAACAGCCGTAGACTTGTTGGTGGGACGCCACGGCGCGTCCGCTTGGCCACCAGAGAGCGCGGGTTCTATATGAAGCTGCATATGAAAGGCGATATACGTGGGTTGCTCTATATCTCCGTCAATCCACCAGTACGCAGACATGTCTGCGCAGATATAGAGCAACCCTCGTATATCGGGCTTTCATATGCAGCTGCATATAGAACCCGCGCTCACTGGTGGCCAAGCGGACACGCCGTGGCGTCCCACCAAGAAGTCTGCGGCTGTTTAGCAGCGATTTTCTTTGGTTTGCCGTTGCCTTCGGGTACCAGGTGACGCACCGGCAGAACCTTTCTATCGCCTGCTATCACATGCTTCACATGTCTGGTAGACATGAAGGACCTGATGCTCTTTATTTCCGTCAATCGACCTATGGCGCACTGATGATTGCTAATAAGCGTGAAACAACTGTCTGCGTACTGGTGGATTGACGGAGATATAAAGAAACCCTCGATATATCGAATCTCAAACTATTTGAAGCATTGCATGCATTTCGTTGAAATAAAAACTTTAACAATGCTACTAGTTACTACTTAGAGAATTGAAAAGTCCACCAGAAAAAGAAAGTGACCTTCAAAAAAATTTTTTCTCTTAGAAATTTTAGACCTTTTTTGACCTAAATTTCGATTTTAATGGAAATACTTCGATCTTGTCTAATAAAAAAAAGTACAACATGCTATCTTTGGCACAAGCTTTTATTTTCGTTTTTTCTCAATTATTCCGCAATAAAATGCCACAACGATCTAGAATTACGTATCGGTGGTATTTTTAATGCGAGAGATTCAAATTCAACCACGGATTTGCTATAATGAATAGAGGATGCCACCTACGGCACATCAAACTCTCTTAAATTAACAAAGCTTTTTTCCGGTTTGGTGGATCAATGTGAATATTAAAACAAACGTTTCCTCAAATTTTCTACGTAAAAGAGGTATACTTTGTTTAAGTCGCTAGGGGTAACTGTTTTCGAGATAATTTTTATTGAAACTTTCAAGGCAGCCCAATTGGTTGTAAAAAATGTGATCAAAAGAATTATCGGTATTCTTGCACGAATTAATATTAGACCAAAAAACATGCATCTAATTTTTAAAATAGGTGTTGTTAAAGTTTGACAATACTTCATAAATGGTATGTAAAAAGAATGAGCCTAATGTTCATTCGTGCGGAAATTCTTTCGATCACAATTTAAAATTCAGTTGCACTGGAAATTTCAATAAAGGTTACTTCGAAAACGGTTACTCTAGAGAGTTTTTCATGAAAACATGTTGAGGAAACGATTTTTTTTAATACTCACATTGATACACCATACCGGAAAAAAGTTTTTTTTGTCGATAAAGTGTGGTCTAGTTTCGCACAGTTTCGTTTATGCTGAAACACCCTGCATTTTTCAAGCAACAGTTGGATCGCGTTTAAAATAGATCAAAATGTAATTTTTTTGATCCGTCATTAGAAAGTTGCTAATGAGTGGTATTCTATAAGAACAAATATGTGCTATTATTGTACCTTTTTAAATGCCGCTAGTGCACAGCTGGCCTAAGGCCAAGTTCTAGTAATGACTCGTGTTATTGAAAATCGAAAATCAAAAATAAGATATAAGGGTTATATTTGGAAGTTACTTGTAGTGATTGCATCATAAAGTAGAATTACTTGGAGCAGTCCCTTACTAGAACAGTTTACATCCTTTACTGTGCAAACTGACTAGCAAAGTGCCTGTCTTGAAAGTGGACTGTTTTTAAACGCTGTGCGATTTAAGATCGTCTTAAGAGAGATTATCTTGTATCTTAATAATTATTTACTTGGATATTGTTTTTAATAGATTAGTCATGGCCTACTGCTACAAATAAAGCAAAAAATGAAATTTTGAGCTTAGTTTTCAGAAAAATGCATACCAATACATATTTTTGAAAAGCTTGACTTATTTCTGATTGACTTCAAAAATAATATACGGGGTGTTCCATTTAAAAAAATATATGTTTGCTTCATAACTGAAAAATGGTTAGAGTAAGAAAAAATCAAACTACACCACTGGATTCTACAGAAAAAATTCTATAAGTCTGTTTTTTTAACTTTTCAATAAGATAAAAGATAACCGAGATACGAGGGTGGTCTCAAAATCGATAATTTTCGATTTCACTCTGTATATCGCAAAAACCAAGACGGCCATGATCATTTTGTTGACAGCATCTTTAGTTTCACAAAAAAGCAGCACACTGTCGCGAAAACCGCAGCTCTCTATCTTCAAAAATAACCGAGATACCCCGTAAAAGTGCCCAAAATGGGACACCCGCTGTACATTGAGCTCTCTCTAGAAAAAGTAGAATCCGCAGTAGTTTACTGACAGTGCAGTTTTAAATATCGATTGTTATCTCTATTGCACCTATTTTATTCCAGTCAGGAGAAGACATCATGTTGGATATTTCTGTTAAAGTTAATGCATTTTTCTACGTTTGTGGTAAGGCCACCACAGGACTCTACATTTTTACTTTACTTATGTTCCAGCCAACTTTGTGGCACTTATCAAAGTGTAAACTATGTAAGCCTTATTTTGGATAACATTATTTGACAGCTGTTTCAGGAGACACCTCTAGTTTTCTTGTTAACTAACGTCTTAACGGTGATTCCGAAATTTTGAAGAACACAGAGTGTTTGATGTGAAAATACCAAATTTCATTTGGAATCCAATAGCAAACCATAAAAAACCAGGAAAAACTTATGGTCCAATCTTTCGTCTGGAGAATTTTTGATAAGATTTTTCCTTGAAGCATATCCACATATACTGAGTCACAGTCTACTGTCAAACCTGATTAATTTTCCCCAAATTAAATAGTAAGCTTTACTTTTCCAGATTTCATTATAGTTTGCTGTTGGATCCTGGAGTTTTGTTTCATCTTGGTATTGTAGTCTCTATGTCACGTTAATCATTCATAAGACAGACAGTATAGTGATCCTCAGACACTGATGTATTACTGGCTCTAATTTTGGATTTGTCAACAATGAAAATGCAAAACAAAAAAAACAAAAACTGTCAAACATTGTGATCCAAAATTAATGTTTTGTCAAATTTATATACCATAGAAATGGCCGAAACCTAAATGTATGTAATTTTTATAAGACCTCCGCTGCAAAATGATGGAAATTTAATAAATCACATACATGTGGATGAGATATGGCTTGCAGGCTATCTTTAATTTTCAGATTTAAGTACGAAATGACGTGTATGGAACTGAAAATTGAAGAAAACGCTGCAAAAAGCTCTAATTTATGCTTTTCAGATATGCGTACGAGTTTAAATGAACAGTTAAATATCTCTCCACTTCCATTTTAACTGAGACTTACATGAAGAATAGTTTAAATAGCAGTAGAATATTCCCCAAACCCGGATATACATATGTCCCTACTGACTGGAAAAAAATTTACATCTCATGCGATTGCATTTTCCTAGCAGTTGGATGAAATTTCCTTAATTGCTCCTCCTATTCAAATATATTATATAATAATATATTATTATCTAGACCCTTAAGGCATTGATAGTTTCTACTAACATTGAGAACACACGTGATACTTATCCTCAATACCATATATTGAAACCACTACGTTTTAACCACTTTATTGATAAAAAACAAATGGTAGGGGAGACGCTGCATTTGTTACTTGAAAAATAATGAGAGTCTTGGTACATTACAAGCATTTTGGATTAAATAACTCATAAATTAAACGTTTGAATTACTGAGTCAACCTACTTGACGCAATTTTTAATTGAAGACTGAAGATATGCGCAGTCATATTTCACATTGTTTGCAGTCTAGGTCTTCTTTGTATAGCCCCATTCTATTCAGATGATCCTTCAGCCCACAATGTCTGTAGGGAGACCAGTTGCTATTGGAAGCCGGTTCCTGTTAAAAGGAAGTAGTCCTTCAGCTATTTTGTCTACCTCTTAATAGCTTTTTGCCATACAGGGGATCCATGGAGACCCACCGACTGATCTACTGTCCATAGGAGTGTCCTTTTCCTGCTACTTGGTCCACCGATATTTGCCATATGATGTAAAAAAATTGCCACTTTCTTCGCCGCTTTTGCTGTCACTCTCTTGAGATGCTCTCCGGAATTCTTTTCGTAGTCCAACATGACGTTAGGTATGAATGAATGAATGAATAAGGACCAGAGGCTATCCAGCACGGAATGTGGCTGGTGCATAGGCCACACGATGGGCCCTTTTGCGCCTCTATCCGCGCTAGTTCCTAAGACCTGCCCTTTTGGCAAAGGCAAGTACATTCTTAGCTCCTATCCGTTTTATCTCTATTGATTCCAAGGTTCTTGAGCCCAGCATAGTCTGCCTGTGATATCCCAGGGTTTCACAGCGACACAAGATGGGTGCCGAGGATTCTTCCTCTACACCACACCACGTGCACGTTGGGTCGTTGACCACCCTCATCACAAACAAGTGACGCCTGAAGGTGTTGTGACCCGTTAATAGGCCTACTAGCAATCTCAAGTTACTCCTATCCAGAGAGAGACAAAATCGTCCTATTCTCTCTACAGGCCCTACTAGTAGTTCCCGAGCCTGACGGAGATGACCAGAGATGTTGTTCCATCTCAGAGAGTGTTGATTCTGGATCCACTCTCCAGTTGTTTTCCTAATCATGTTTGCAGATAGTCCTAAGGCTGGTTCCGGGCCCACAAAATTGTTGCCGGATCCCATCCTAGCCAGATGATCCGCCATTTCGTTACCCTTTACCCCAGCGTGCCCAGGTACCTACATCAGAGGTACCTTGTGTTTAGCTCAGATGTCATCAAGAGCCCTCCTGCACTCCAAGACCAGTCCCGGCGTTACCTTCCAAGCAATCAGTGCTCTCATCAGATAGGTATGCTGGCAATTGTAGCAGTCGCACGTGATGAGGTGATACTCAAGGACATAAAAAATGAGGATCTTCTATATCTATAGATGGCTGAATAAGAAACCACCACTTGGAGCTGGCCCCAGAGAAATCGGAATGTTTTTGATCTCTGATTATAGTCTCGACATTTTTTTTAGAGACAGATTTCGGAATTGGCTGTGTCTGTAGTCTGGAGTAGCTCATTCTCCCCTGCAGAATGATGTGCAGAGCTGTAGTCAGTGTGCTCTGCATTACTCCCGTTATAGAGGGGCAAAAAAGTCTCTGAACTTCTGACGTGACTGCTTTGGCTCCACATTTTAACTGAGGAGATGGAATTTTACTCTAATGAAAATGGGAGTCTACCAGAGAATATCACGGATAAAGCTTTTTCCAAAATAGAAGATATGGTGATAAGGACTGTAGTCTGAAAGTTCATATCTAACATTAACCTGTATTATAACTTAAAAATTGTATAAAACGCTACACTACCTATAACCACTTGAGGGTATTTGAACAGTTGTTTTATAAAGATCATGCCATAAAAACATTAGTGTTATCCATAACTGTCTCCTGAATGGTATTGTATGTATGTTTATTACATTTTCTGTAAGCCCAGGTATTCATGAACTTTTCAAGTTTAACCTATAAATGACAAGGATTGTGTTATTTCTGTTTGGAAGCTTCAACAATAGTGAATTATGTTTGGGAACAAGCGGAAAAGGAAATTTCATCTAAGGCTTAAGAAGATGTACAGAGGTCTGACGATTTTAAGCATTCATATCTGATATCGTGGATTATTTTTCTATCTTTTAAATAAGCCTCAGATTTAATTAGAGCCCGGTATACATTTTTTCATTGTCCCACTATATAACGCTACTTAATAAAAGAAAGTCAAATAGAAGTGAATTATACTCCTCGTGACGTTAACTTGACATTTACTAATAATGATATCAATTACTATAAATTCTAAATATTTAGTTTTGACTCATCGTTGGTTCCAAAAAAGAGCAAACATAAATCTGTGAATGTAAAACTTGGTTATGACGTGAACCAATAGTAAGTAATTTTATATTATAACAGAAGAATTTAAGGCAAGATATGTTCAAAATCTATTAAACATAAAGTTTTGAATGTTTTAAGAAAATACGGTTTCTATTATTGTAGCTTTGATAAGTCTCTAGATGTTTTTTTTTAAATTCGACACACATGCTCTGGTTAACTATAGCCATCTTGACGTAGAAGTTTATTTAATTTTTTAGCCAGTGGCGATGGTACAGGGTATGGAGTGGTTTTTTGGAAATGATTATAGTATGCCACTGATTTTCCAAAAAATAATTAAGACTATTTTGATTTCATTTATTATATTTTCTGTTAAACCTTTGACAGTAGCTAAGTGTGTAGAGTTTGTTGTTGCAACTGACATCTGATTCAACCACAGCATACTTCAATGAAAAAACTACATTTGGAAATTTGACTGTGTAATGTACTGACTAACAGATAACCAGATATCTGGAAATTTACCAATTATATCTTTTCCACGTAAAAATGCTTGAAAAAAGCATAAAAATTAATATTTGCACTAGTAGTAGCAGCATGTAGGTTAGAGACATAAATTTCAGTTGTATATAATTTCAGCCAATACTCTACACAAGGCGTAGCCTTCAGAGTGGCACTATTTGTATAGACCAATACGAATAAAGTAATAATAATAATACCCACGACGATTAAAACAAGCAATATATCGGAACTGGGCAGTCGTAGCGAATTATAATTTTGGGGGTGTAGATTAGAGCAAATATAGCATCTTTTCTTATTACTGTGTCACCCAATGAGGTATTTGCTTTTGATCACGTGACATCCGATTAAAATTTTTTAATAGGACACCCTGTATATTTGTGACTTTTTGGATTCCTTCCGATAAAACAATTCCAACAAACTAGCACACTTGGGGTCTAAAGTTATTTATTCAAGAGCTACAGGATGGTACCACTACCATTGATTATAACATGTACCCCTACAGTTAAATTACTTTGGTAGTGTTTCATAATTGTAGTGATACAGTCCTTTAAGTACCTGTAGCTCTTGATATAATCACTTTAGACCCCAAGTGTGCTAGTTTGTTGGAATAGTTTTATCGGGAGGAATACAAAAAGTGACAAATATACAGGGTGTCCCATTGAAAATTTTGAATCGGACGTCACGTGACCAAAAACAAATACCTCATTGGGTGACACAATAATGAGAAAATATACTATATTTGCTCTTATATACACCTCCAAAATTATAATTCTCTACTACTGCCCAGTTCCGATATATTGCTTGTCTTAATCGTCGTGGGACACCCTGTATATCGTGAAATAAAAAAGTCGTTTAATTTTAAAGAGGCTTAGTGATTCGAATTTCTTGCCTCAAAAAATAAATTTCGCGCCGTTAGGCCATCCTATTGATGAATATGCAAAAACAAAATGAAAATTACAACTTTGACACATATTTCAGTTATTATCAACTTTTGCATTGAGGTAAGCTTAGTTAACTCTCAATATTTTCACCCAAAGAAGGTGCAGTTTTGTTGTGTACCATTAATTACACCCTGTATATGTATACAGGGTGATTAACCTATACTCTGAAGTTTGATACCTTCGTTGTTATGTGAGGTACAAAAAAAAAAGTTTCAATAAAGGCTGTAGGTAAAGCTAAGATCTACATTTTAAAATTATCTTACAGTATCTGTACATGATAAAATGGTTTTAAAAGGTAGACCTTAGCTTTATTTACTTTACTACTTTACTTTTTTTAAACGTTTTTTTTTGTATCTGCCATAAATAACGGAGGTATCAAACAGTGAATCATATTCGTTAAAATAAACAGTATACAATCGTTTCGGCTTTATCTCTAATTTTTCAAATCATAACATAGTTTGGAATACAATACAACATATAACAGTAGCCGAAACTCCAGTAAACTATTTATTTCAATGCAAGTGGTTTTATTTATGGGCCAGATAGCAGCAGAAGGTTCAGAAGTTGCTTATAACAAATTAGTACAAGACAGCTGCAAGTGACAAAAACAGTAGAATATAATAACTGTCTCTCTCTCGTTCGAGTGTTTTTTTGTCTGCGAACAGGATGTGATGCGCAGAATCGTGAACCAATTTTTGAACAAGAAATTGTGTAGTTCAATACTGAAGCTAATTGGCACCATACAATATATCGTTCAAGTTCTTGTGCAAGAAAGTGAACCAAATATTGTACAAGAAATTGTGTAGTCTGCAGCGATCTTAAGACACACCTTTTAGTTACTGCAAGAGAAATTAACAAAAAGCAATGATTATTTGTTTACCATGTCAGGCCTCTTGCTCGCAATGAGATGCTTTAGAGGTGCCTCTATCAATTAATTTGACGTGAACAGTTGGCCATGCGACCGAGGCTTAAATTATATTTGTTGTAAATATATAGCAATAAACTAGAAAAGTATAAGAGTCATTCGAGGAATTGTATAGAATGTCGCTTGAACCTCACAAGTAAAATCCAACAAAGAAGTGTTATAATTTCTAGAATATGATGGCTGTATGCAAGATATTTTTCCTCCTAAGTACGTAAGTTACACTGAAAGTTGCAGCATACTTGATAAAATAAACAGAATATTGGTAAAAAATGGTAAATAGCATTATTTGCGTTTGGAAAACGCTCACCACGCACTTTACTCATCAATTTTCGGAATAAAAATAAGTCACATGGTGATAATCAGAGGCTGTATGGTGGATGCCCAAGTAATTTTACTTTTGACTCTTCCAAAATCTGTCTTGTTTGCTGCGCTGTAAAAGCATTGTCATGATGCAAAACAATGTCGCTCCGTGGACGTTGTGAGGATGCCTTTTCAAATACTTGAATTAACCAAACTGTAATGTACAATTGAGCATTATATAGGGTGGCCAATCGGGTGACGATAATAACTTTTTTTTAGATAGCCCATACGAAACCTATCCAAAACACCCCCATGTATGTGTACCGATTATTGATAGTTTTCGAGTTATGATTTTTTTTTGAAAACTTTTGAAAACATAAACAAGAATGCTTTTTGGCTTTTATTTTTTCTGCAATTATACTCAGTATTAAGTCTATTTTAATATCCAATAAAGAGGACCTGTACATCCGAACAATAATTAAGTACATTTTGGGGCCAAAGTTTGAAATCTCTGTTTTTAATCAGGAGACCAAAGCCTTCAAAATAAGATTAAAAATACTTATGCCTGGTTCTGGAGCTTCAAACTAATCTTAAAAACTTTGCAAGACATTGCACTTTCGAAATAATAATGAAAAAGTAGCACTTATGGGGACATTTTGCGCCGTAAGTGAGTGTTAAGGTAAAAAGGTGATAATTCACGAATTTCCAAAATGATCTGAAAAACTGTTATTTTGCATTATTATGACAAATTAAAGAAAAAAAAACTCGTAACAACTAATAAATCCGATAATCATTGATGTTTTGATGACTTTTAATAAAAAACTAATACCCAAATTGTGATTTTTGAAGTGCTTTTGCTATGTACTATTGAACTTCTGCTAAATTAAGTTGTATGGAAAGTTAACAAAGGAAAGGAATAATAAACAATAATCTGACTTCCAATTTCATGGCAGAATTACCTGGAAAGCGATGTCGTAGCATACGCCACCCCTTTCTTTCAGAGTAGCTTTTTGCGAGCTCATGTCGGCGAAGCGCAGTTGTGTTAATTAATTTTCGGTAATAGGCAAGGCAATGTTCGGATGGACCTAAAGAAGTGATTTATGTCGCTAGGTCCTCCTTGACAGGTCAGTAGACAGCCTATCATGAATACAACAAGTTTTTCAGTTTTTCAACCCCCCACCTCCCAAACACCCAAATTCCACCCCCACCAAAAAAAAAACACAGAAAATGATCAAGAACCTCTAAAATGCCTAAAAATGAAGTTTGAGGAATATTTGAAATTTTTATTTTAATTACTCCGCCGCCCATGTACCAATTTCCAAAATTATAGCAGCATTACCTACTAAGGCCCCACAGCATATTGCTGCCCAAATTTCATCACAGTTCATGCAGCGGTTACTGAGATTACGAGGCTAGAAAAACACGTACAGACAGACAGACCGACAGGCAGACTGACAGACAGACCGACAGACAGACCGACAGGCAGACCGACAGACAGAACGACGGAAATGAGTGACGCGGATTTTCGTAGACATTATAAAACGCACAAAAAACCTATTATCTCAAAATCGAAAACTTTCACGAACACAATCCTCCCCTCACCTGTCGGTGTGGGAAGTAAAAGGGATGGCGTATGCTATGATAATACTTTTCAGGTAATTCCGCCATGGAATTAAAAGTCAGATTGTTGTTTTATTATTCTTTTCCTTTGTTAACTTTCCATACAACTTAATTGACCAGAAGTTCAATAAATAGTACACAGCAAAAAGCACAGGTATTAATTTTTTTTATTAAAAGTGATTAAAACATCAATGATTATCATGTTTATTAGTTGTTATGAGATCTTTTTTCAATTTGTCATAATAAAGTAAAATAATAGTTCTTTAAATCATTTTGGAAATTCGTGAATTATCACCTTTTTACCTTTAACAGTCACGTACGGCGCAAAATGCCCCATAAGTGCTATTTTTTCATTATTATTTCGAAAGTGCAATGTCTTGCAGAGTTCTTAAAATTAGATTGGAGCTCCAGAACTAGGCATAAGTATTTTTAATATTATTTTGAAGGTTTTGGTCTCCTGACTAAAAACAGAGATTTCAAACTTTGAGCCCAAAATTTACTTGATTATTGTTCGGATGTACAGGTTCTCTTTATTGGATATTAGATAGGCTTAATACTGAGTATAGTTGCTGAAAAAAATAAAAGCCAAAAAGCATTCTTGTTTGTGTTTTTGACGGTTTGTTGGAAAAACTGGAAAATCTCTAAGTTTTCAAAAAAAAATCATAACCCGGAAACTATCAATAATCGGTACACATACATGGGGGTGTTTTGGACAAGTCTCGGTACGGGCTATCTAAAAAAAATTATCATCGTCACCCGATTGGCCACCCATCCATATTTTTTCACCAGTTATAATATCATTCATTCCATTAGATCTATCAAAATCGTATTTATTGTGAGCTTGTTGGCATCCCTGTTGGCCAAAACCACATCGTATTCCCCATGGAATACGATGTGGTTTTGGGCTTCTCAGAGATTATAGGAAGCCCAATGACAGAAACTTTCCTGTCTCAGAGACACCTTGCATTTATGAGTGTCTGTTACATGTTGGAAAGATATGTCACTTAATCACTTAATATTCATGAAACCAAAGCGGATAGCAACTTGTTTACAATCGGGTCACCCTATTCAAAGAACTGATAGAGATCAAGACCTTTGTCTCTATCTATGAACTGAAATAAGTAGGAATAACGGCCCCATTACAAGCATCTTGCTATTTGCTTCAATTTCTCAAAAACTGCGTGGTTATCTTTCCTTCTGACAGCATTTTACTGTGGCTGAATATCCTGATTAGGAGTTAGAATTGGCTCAGCGATTCAGTAGGCTATGTAGTATGTGACCTTATTGAGCTGATTTTGTTGGATTTTATCTTATTGGGTTCAAGGCGATTATTCTAACAGTTGCTTGATCGTTTGATATAACTAGATTTAATTAATGTTACCCTAAGACCCGTGATAAAATCCTTCTCCTTTTAGTTCCTGTCGCTCTATTTAGTAGTGGAGCAAACAGGACAACTATGCCATACTATCACCTAATTTTTCTGCTGATTTACTATCTCAGGGTATGCTGGTTCAGACTCGCTCTTGACTATCGCCAAAGACCTTCTTACCTCCAAGTATCAAAAGGCTCTGTCCCGCTAGGAAATTAATCTGTATGTTTTGTTGATGATATGTTTCATTTCCTTTCTATTGTTTGTACTGTTTGTCTTACTGGTCACACAAGCCCACAAAATAAAGAAGAATCCCTAGTTTGGATGTGGATTATCTACTTGTATTAACCGAAGGGTGTGTTCATTTTAGTAAGGTGAGAACTGTGTTGACTCATTATCTATTTTAGTTCTTGTGCATAAAAAAGTCATAAAAAAGGTTTATGGAAAGACAACCTTTTGCGAGGTCACTTGTTCGGATAATCTGTAAAATGGGTATTTACAATATGAAAACACAAAAAATTGAATGTTGCCAAAACCCTTAAGTATTCTTGGAAGACTTCTTATAGAATACCCAAAAAGCTTCTAGCTTTATATTGCTTGGATATCTTCGAGTTTTTTGATAGAAATTGAATTTGCAATAAATTGAAAAATGTGTGGAGTGCTCTTTTTCCACTGCTGGCTTCCCCAATATTCGGCATCAGTCTAAAGAGCATTGCTATTCTAGCTTCTGCCTTCTAGGTTGGCTTCTTAATGTGGTCTGAGAAGTACATCTCGTTGTCTATATAGACTCCCAAGTACATCAAGGACTTACTGGGGAATATTATCCTGCCCCGAAGCTTGAAGTTCCTTTCTCTTTTTCATGCAATTCATCTGCAAAGCCTATCGTTCTAATGCTACCGGGTAGCGGAAGCTTCAATATCCTATCATAAAGGATGTTTAAAGGGTCGGCTCTAGTGCCGATCCTTTTAGAACCCCGGTAGTCATTGGCAGATCTACTTTACATATAGATATTGTCCTGTCGAAATAAATGCTTATTATATTACGAAGATATTTAGATATGCCACTGATGTCCCAGGAGGCAGTATTGGAAGCATTCCTAATGCCAAGGATAACTGTATTCCTGATGTCGAGGATAACAAGTATCTTTAGAATCCGCGTTCTCTTGTGGCTAAAGCGGACGCGCCGTGGCGTTTCACCAAGAGGTCTGCTGCTGTTAGCAGCGATTTTCTTTGGTTGCCGTTACTTTCGGGTACCAGATGGCGCACCGGCAGAACCTTTCTGTCTCTGCTCTCACATGTTTCACATGTTTAGTAAACATGAAAGACCTGATGCTCTCTGTTCCCGTCAATCGACCTATGGTACACTGATGATCGCTAATAAGCGTGAAACAGCTGTCTGCGTACTGGTAGATTGACAGAGATATAGAGCAACCCTCGTATATCGACTTTAATATGCAGTCGCATCTAGAACCCGCGCTCTCTGGTGGCTAAAGCGGACGCGCCGTGGCGTTCCACCAAGAGGTCTGCTGCTGTTAGCAGCGATTTTCTTTGGTTGCCGTTACCTTCGGGTACCAGATGGCGCACTGGCAGAACCTTTCTGTCTCTGCTCTCACATGATTCACATGTTTAGTAAACATGAAAGACCTGATGCTCTCTGTTCCCGTCAATCGACCTATGGTGCACTGATGATCGCTAATAAGCGTGAAACAGTTGTCTGCGTACTGCCGGTACGAGGACCGAACTGGTACTGGATAGACATTCGCCTTCGTCTAGTTGTTTCTGAAGCGTCTGATGAATGATTATCTCGAATAGCTTCCTTATAGTGTCCAGTAGACATATGGGCCAATGAGAAGAAGTAATGCCAAGAGGTTTACTGCATTTATTGAGCAATATCACCTTGATTCTCGTCCAGACCTCCAAGTGGGTTTGCGTCTTGAGCAGTGTTACCAGTACTACTTTGTATACAGGGTGTTAATTGAGTATGTGAACAAACTTTAACCACGAATAGTACTCCGAAAAATAGAAAGAAAATGTCATATGAATATGGGTCCGGAAATGCTTCCTAAGGGAACTACGCCCCTTTGCATGGGGCACCATGAAGACGGTTTTCCCTCGATATTCTCGAAACCATTCATAACAAAATTCCGAAATTAGGTTCGATGGGTAAACTTTTGACGCTGAATCTGATTCTGAATTCAGAATTTCGTCATTTTAATCAGAAGCGTATCATACGGGAGGAGTAAAGGGTAAAAATAACCCCATTTTCTAAATGGTAATTTTTTTGACATTTTGATTTTAGAATATGGTATTTCATAGATTTCTACGTAAAAATGGTCTCTTGGTACATCTCGATAGGGCTAACCGTTTTCGAGAAAAATGCAAATTATTGAATACAATAGCCTGCATCGATTCAATAATTTGCATTTTTCTCGAAAACGGTTAGCCCTATCGAGATGTACCAGGAAACCATTTTTACGTAGGAATCTCTTAAATATCATATTCTAAAATCAAAATGTCAAAAAAGTTACCATATAGTAAATGGGGTTATTTTTACCCTTTACTCCTCCCGTCTGATACGCCTCTGATTAAAATTATGAAATTTTGAATTCAGAATCAGATTCAGCGTCAAAACCTTACTCATTGCACCTAATTTCGTAATTTTGTTATGAATGGTTTCGAGAATATCGAGGGAAAACCGTCTTCAGGGTGCTCCATGGAAAGGGGCGTAGCTCACTTAGGAAGCATTTACGGACCCATGTTCATATGACATTTTCTTTCTATTTTTCGGAGTACTATTTGTGGTTAAAGTTTGTTAACATACTTAATTAACACCCTGTATGTATTTTGCCAGGCTACTCAGTCCGTGTTGGCATTCCCAGACTACTGCAGATGTCACTCTGGCACTTTCTATTGCCCTGAATATGGCAATTGTGCGTTGCATCTGTGTATGTTTTTAAGTGTTTTTATAATCATCATTATTAATGTAGCAGTTGTATACAAGAGGTAATACTGATCTCTATTCTATCATCGGCCCTGGGGCACAATTTTTGTCATTATGTAGGATAGTTTGATTATAGACCCCAAATTTACACTAGGAAGATGCTATTTTACCCCAATTACTCCTGGTTCTAATATTTTTTACCAGAAAAATTTGGTTATAGAGCTTTTTGCTCACATAAACGCTGAAGATAAAAGCATATTATAGAGGTAACTGCAACTTTAGTATAAAGTTTATTTTTCCCAGTAAAGTGTAAAGTAAGGATCAAAGAGAATGTGTTCCATAAACCACACAAACAAGTAGCTTAGTGGCATCAAATCTACTGGAATTTCATCCTATTTTGTGGGCATGTGTTGTTTATTTAATTTTTTCATTACTCGTTACCTCCTCTTTTTTGTAGCCAATTCAATTACGTATCTATCACAATGTTTGACAAAATCGTTAAATAACAACAAAAACACATTAAATACCGTGGTATAAAATCGTATCACTCAAATCAAACAAACTAACCAGTGCGACATAATCCAAGACTACTAAGTGTTAGGTGGTTGATTTTTCTGAAAATATACCAATTTTATCATCATACACTGTTCAAAAAATTCCCAGAAAGGGCTTATATGAGAAAATATTCTTATGGTTTTTTCTACAGAATACAGTTCCATGGATTTATAACTTCCGTCCCTCACTGACTGATGAAATGCTTTAAGTACAATACCTTCAGGTCAAGTTTTTACCAAAATTTTTCTCGTTTCTTAACTTATTTGGAGATTTTCCCAATCGCTGGATGAAAATAAAAAATGGATTCTGCTGTTTCTCATCTGCAAATAAGTTAACTATAAATGACACTTCTTCTATAGGACAAATTTTCTGGGAGCAACTAGATCTAAAAACAGAAATACAGAATCTAATCATATACAAGTAGTAAAATTCCTACTAAGAAGAAAAGTGACAAAATCAGATGAAAGGTGCCAAAAACATTGAGCTCGATTTAGTAACTACAATAAGCTCGTGCTTTTTCAATACTAGACCTGGTTTTATCAAAACAAGTGAAAAAATAAGCATACTATGAAGTAGGCGAGTTTTTATGCTTCTTTGGACTAAATCTTCATGAAAAACACGTAGTAACTACTTAGTAATTTACAACTCTCAATCCTCTCTTTAGAAAGGGAAGTATTCTAAAAGCTTCAATTTCTGAATACTCTATTTGTATCTGTAAAATTACAAGTAGATCTCATAGCTCTATGAAAATATTAGTTCTTTTCATAAAGAACGTTCTGCAAAACGACGTAATAGTTCACTTATCTAGGAAGTTAGAAAATAAGTAGGCTTTAATCCTATAGTCCACGTTCATAATGTTTGCTTAAAAGTCTTATAGATCTTGAAATAGTAATGTATATTTGCTCAGAATTGCAAGAAATTGGCAAATTGTTATACTATACTTTATGTCTACAAAAATGTGTTGGATGTGCTCCTCAGACCATCGGTCTGATTCTATTTCATTTGAAGCTAACGAAAAAAAAAAAATGAGGAATCCTAGAAGCTGTATTCATAAACTAGTACCAACGTTTTGCTGGTTCACATTTTAGGTACTCTGTTGTGGTGCCTAGAATTATAGCCATTTCAAGGTATCTGAGTTTTATCCACTTTAAAGGTCCTGATTAAACAAAACATTTGCACACGTATTGAGAACTGATGACAGAATAGTAATTTGATAATCTCAATAGATTCACGATTTCTGAAAAGCAAGGCGATAGTTTAGCAGGTTCATTCACCATTATGATAAGTCTTTAAGTTCTACTGAATATATATTCGTTTAAAGACAAAAATTTGATAATACAATATCTTATTATTGTTATTTATACTTTCTAGAGAGTCTTCAATTTCATTGACTTAGTAGACTTTATAATGGTTGAATTAATATTATTCCTTTAATTTAGATCTGCTAAATAATATGTTTTTTGAGACTTTTTTCTAAATCATTTGATTTTTGGACGAACTTAATTTCAACGGGTAGTGATTTCAAAATGTTTATGTTGGATTCGAGGAACAATTTTCGAGCATCACAACCTTTCGAATTGGTTTACTATCTTCAAACAAGCATGTTCCTTTTCAAGAGTATTTATTCTCGTCTCTAGCGTCATCATCATAGTCACAATGTCTTAACAGACGTGTTGTGAACTCGTAAAATACATTTACTCATTTTACGAGTTTCTCTTGGGATATCTTTAAGATCTTTAATGCAGTAGTGTCCCTTTTGCTTTCTGCATCTTCATGCCGTTGACCAGATGGTATCTACTGGTTCATCCGCCTTTAGGGGCAATTTCTCACCCCAAGGACAAGAAGGTGTCCTGACTCTTCTCAACTCGTCCACCAAAAGCTGTTGGTTGAGAAGAGCTTACTATTTATACCGACAGTAGGTCGGTTCCTTTTAGTCGCCTTTTACGACACGCAGGATATACGATGGGAGATATTCTAACCCGCCCCCACACGGGGGTCTCTAGCGTAACTAGACATTAAACCTAGAGGGAGTTTAGGGTGACCTGAGGGTTAGATTAGATTAGACTAGATTTAATTGTTTAGGGTGGACCCTAGTTCTTACACGCCAACCGAAGCTTCTCGTTTGCCCCATACTTAATAGTCGGGTAAGCCAATTCTTATGTCCTTGACCAGGTCCAGGACCTTTTTTCCCAATACTATAGTCAGTTTCATCTTTGGATTGCGTCACGCCAAACAGAACTCTTCTCGCTCTCGCAGTTCAAAATAATTTGTCTCATGAGGCTCGATGGCAAAGTCTACACTCCTGTTCTCTGTTTGTAATTGCAAGACTGTATAGATGTCTGATCCGCTCTGACAGTCAGGCAGCCATCAAAGCACTGAGTGCTTGAAAAATAACGTCCGGACTGGTCCTGGATTGCAGGAGGGCTCTTGACGACATCTCAGCTAAACACGAGGTATCACTGATGTGGGTACCTGGGCACGCTGGGATAAAGGGTAACGACATGGCGGATCATCTGGCTAGGATGGGATCCGGCAACAGTTTTGTAGGCCCGGAACCAGCCTTAGGACTATCTGAAAACTTGTTCAGGGAAACAACTGGAGAGTGGACCCAGAATCAACACTCTCTGAGATGGAACAACATCTCTGGTCATCTCCGTCAAGCTCGGGAACTATTAGCAGGGCCTGCAGAGAGAATAGGACGGTTTTGTCTCTCTCTGGATAGGAGTAACTTGAGATTGCTAGTAGGCCTATTAACGGGTCACAACACCTTCAGGCGTCACTTGTTCGTGATGAGGGTGGTCAACGACCCAACGTGCACGTGGTGCGGTAAAGAGGAAGAATCCTCGGCACACACCTTGTGTCGCTGTGAAACCCTGGGCTCAAGAACCTTGGAACCAATAGAGATAAAACGGATAGGACCTAAGAATGTACTTGCCTTTGCCAAAAGGGCAGGTCTTAGGAACTAGCGCAGATAGAGGCCCAAAAGGGTCCATCGTGTGGCCTATGCACCAGCCACATTCCGTGCTGGATAGCCTCTGGTCCTTACTCATTCATTCATAGATGTTTGAAGTGGCCATGTCCAATAATAAGAGTAGTAATCTGCCTGACATCATTCCTCATGAGCTTCAATAGCTAATAAACCGCTCAAATGTTCCTGTAAGTAGTTTTTTGCCTAGTATTTGTAGACGCTGGCGATGTTCCTCGTTACACAATTGGTTGATAACCTTGTGGGTGGTAGCTTTGCTTCTGCCACAGCTTGGTCATGGACCAAAGACATTTTTTTATGGCCAGCGTCTGGCAAAGGCTAAAAGCCTATGGCGTATAGAAGCGCTGCGAGATGATAAGTATCGGTGCATGTTAGATTTAAAACGCTGCAGGTTGTTCCTCTTTCGGACGGCATTTGGTATTTTTATCTGGAACAGCTCACTCGAATATCTTCCGTGACGGAATATGTAAAAAAGGGACAGATCAGCCACCCTTCTTCGATGTTCCAGACTGTGGAGGTCCTTTGTGAGGTTAGACGTATCGATTAGTTCAACTGTTCTCTTCTGGATAGTGTCCATAAGCTTTAGAGAGTGCTTCGGAGCGCATCCCTACACATGGGAGCAATAATCCTACGATGGCCGAATGCTGCCTTGTAGATCTGCAGTAGTTGCTCTGGTGTATACATCGTCCTACAGTGAAACAAAACTCCAAGCTTCTGGGATGCTGTTTTAGCAATACTGACGACGTGGTCATGCCAGGACATGTTATTGTTGATGTTGATCCCTAAAAGCTTTTGGAACGGAAATTGACGCGACTATTGGGTGACGCTCCATTTCCACAGTTGGTAAGCCAACATCAGCATTATTGCCTGAGATTTCTGTATGTTAAACTGTACTTCATTTACTAATCCCCACTCGACAATTGTTTTCATATCTACTTTGATCTGTGAGGCATGTTGTTGTCGCCGACGTACAGTATCCTGGGTTTATATTGGCTTGGTCAGAAGTCCCTCATGTCACACTCTATCGAATACTTTCGATATGTCAAGAGCAACAACACGGGATTCGCCATGATTTTCCATTGCTCTGTTCCACAAGTGAGTGACGTAGGCCAGGAGGTCACCCGTATGCTTACGGAAGCCATACTGGCGATCATTTACGATGTTATTGTTATCCAGGCATTTCAAGAGCTGTGTGTTAATGACAGTAGTCAGTATAACCTTAGGCATGATGCTGAGGAGAGTCACAGGTCTATAGATGGTGGAAACTGCTCTCCTTGAGTAGAAATCAGCTCCGAATAACGACGAGTCTCCTCACAGGACATTGTGGCCTGAAGGAACACCTGAATAAAATGGGACTTTACAATGGAGACCTCAACTGCAGATTGTGTGGAAGAGGAACTGAGTCAGCCCTACATGTGCTCTGTGAGTGCGAAGCGCTAGATCACAAGAGACAACAGCTCTTTGGGAAGACCAAGCTAGAACCAATGGAGTACGGCTCAGCACCAGGACCAGTAGGTAAACTGCATAAACTTATGCAGGGATCCAGATTGCTGGAGTGCATACTGTAAAAGAGAGGAGCAATAATACAATAGGCCTTAAGGCTTAAGTATTGACGGGGACAGCAAGGTCGGACGGCTCCTGGGAAAAAAAAATTGATGGTGGAATCGGTGTTTTGCCTTTCTTAGGGATGGGTTGTATGCAGCGAGAAATACGACTGGCTGATACGATAGTTTGAAGAGCTTACGAAGCATAGGTGCAAGCTCAGCGGCACAACGTTCAAGGACAATGGCTGGAATTTGGGCTAGGCTGAGTAGTAGTTTCGTGACTTTTTCCTATTGGGCGACATGGTCTTTCCGTTGAGTGGCACCGATTTCTGCTGACCTGCCCATTCGATAATGCCTCGTTTGTGTAGAAGCTTAACATGTCGAGTTGTAGTTTTGAAACATCTTGTCTACAAATTTAAAATAATAGACAATTGCAAGATTCAATTTATTGGTGAATGTCTAGTTAAGCCATATGCCTCATTTATTGAAAAGGTGAATGAACCCAACAAATGGACTAATGGTTAATCTCGATGAGCACGAGGACGTTAAAACAAACTTATTAAATCGGTTTTTAATACGTTTGCAAATTTTTAGTTTGAATCAATTCTTTGAATGGTATCTAAATCACTTACATAGATAGATGACACGTCCAGATAAACCTAATACATAAAAATATGGGATGCTTTATATAGGTATTTTATTCGTGGATAATTTTAAAAATATAACAAGGCACACCATGGTTATTTTGTAATACTTTTGTTTTGTTCTTCATTGAAACTCTCTGGATATTATTTGCTAAACCTACTTTTTTACTTTTGAGTTCGATCATAAAACCACTATTTTAAATCATTTAAACTTTATTTGCATACCTTGGCTGACGCTGGTTTGTGTTACAGCCTTAGCAGTCTTGGATTAATGTTAAATCACAACTTAAATCGGAGTAAACTAAATCGTATTTAGCTAAACTGAGGTTTTCTCGTGCATAGATTGACGGTCGTGGGGTGACGTGTTTGGCGACAATACTTCTTCTCAATACTTCTACCACGATGATGTGATGATGATGGTTAGGTCGAGCCTCACGGCTACCACGTCAGGTAATCTTGCACAATAACCAACTAAAACAGAACATTTAAAATACAGGAAGTTTGCGGCGAAACGATTAGGCCCTCCGTCCACGGGTCAATATGGTCGATGCGTTTGTAGTGGCACAACAAAATGCTCATTCTGCTCGAGCCATGAGACTGGCGCGTCTGTGTTCTGCAAACGGCCGATTCACTCTTAGCCATGGCCGACTCTACACTAGGCCGGAGCCTTAGATGTGGCAACGTCGCTTAGCTGTCAAATAGTGGGCCGTTTACCGTGGGCCGAACGGCGGGCATTCCGCGGAAAATTTGAATTATTTTATAGTTTCAGAATAATTATTACATTTTATACGTATTAGAGTTCATCTAGGTTGATAAATTAGGAAAAATACTTTAAAAAAAAAATAAGAATGGTGAAAAATGCCAGTAGTAACAGTACAAAAATGTACATGTTTTTAGATTTAGAGATTTTCCCTTCTGTTAGACATTTCTTATTTCCATTAGATTTCGTCTTTTTAATTTTTTCAGTCTGTGTTTTGTCTTGAACTGTTTCAGTGTAATTATTAATTAAAATACTTGCTACATTAACAACATTAATTCAAGCAGAATTTCATCAGTTTGGGGTTGATTACATGAACAGATGTGTCTAATCTAAAACAAACTCATCTATGTGTATCTATATTGTATTCTTTTGCAATTTTCATTAAAACTGCTTTGTGCAATTGCCCAAAAACTTACTTTCATACCTATTGGCCTGAAATCAAAATTTTAACAATACCTATTATTGCGAATAAGGACTCTAATTTGAGCTGTATACTCTGATGGAAGGGTTACGCCTACCAACTATATAAGCTGTATGTATTTAATATACATATCAAATAATTTTGTCCTTCATGTTCTACCTATAATTTTTGTAATGACAAGAACATTAAATGCAGGCTGATATTTCATCAATTTGTAAAACAATGTACTCCTCCGAGAATAATAAACCCTCTGCAACAGTTTTAATGTAAGGCATATTTTCTGTCAGGTGCAATTTTTAAAGAACTGCAAAGTTTTGAGGAATATTTAGGATGGTGGTAAAATTGGTAACTTATTCTCTCTCACAAAATTGTAAACTTTCTTTGGCTCAAAGGTTTTAACATTAAATCAACAGAAAACCTATTTGAAAATAGTGTGCCAAAATATTTTCTATTTGAGACCAACAGGATACTCTTAATCATAGTGGTAAAATCTAACTCAAATCACCAACGAATTATGATTTATTGATTTAAAGGAATGTCTATATTCATTGACACTAATTACTAATACCACCTACATCTGATGTCTGGTTCACCGTAGTCAAACACTACAAAATAAAAATGGACGCAACCTGTTTCCTGCTGCCACCTCCACTTAAATGAACACTCAATATTTACCTTGTAAATTTTCACTTAAGCTAGAAAAATTCATTATTAGGTCACTTTGAAGCCATTCTTGCTGGTCTTGATTCCCCTTCACTATCAAATCTTTTCGTAGGAATGCCCAGATGTATTCTATTAAGAACTGTATTTTTCTGTGATATTTCGGAGGTCCAGAAAACATTGTAGGTACCACATTGTGCTTTAAAATAGGTCTTATCCTTGGAAATGTTTGTAAATTATTGTCTTTATTCTTATAAATACAACCAGCCCTTACGAGGAATACCTTTCACCCACTTCTGTTTGAAATGCTCGTCTTAAGGAAAATTGAACATCCTAATATGTGCTTTATTGGAAGCACAATTGCTAGTGCAACCTGGTACTACACACTTTGCAGGCATCTTTTTATCTTTATAGTTTCGTTTGCGCAGGTAAATAATTAGAAACACATTAAAAATGACCTTCCAATCTTCTTTTTTACTCTGGAAGATTACACTAATGACTTAAAAACAAATAAAAGCTCGGCCCAGCTCGGCCCGCTATTCAGTGTTGCCATACTTCAATGCTCCGGCCTAGTGAGTAGAGTCGGCCATGTCTTGGAATGTCATTCGGAATATCACTTCAGTTTTCCGATAGGACCGTCAAACGACCCATTGGCGGTGCTCCAATCCTTGGCACGAGAAGCTGAGTAGACGTGCGACTGGATTCGCGTCGACCACGTCGTTGATTGACCCGTGTATGGACGGCCTTACAGATTCCTTGACATTATGTACTAGCAAATCGGAAAAAAATGACAAGAAATGACGCGACCTCTCAAAAATTATTTCATTTTCAGCATCTTCAGTACAGTTCCTCAATATCTACAATTCAGAACTAGTAGTGCCACAGTGCTTTCTACAATAACATATTGTTTATCCATTACGCTGGGTCCAAATGAAGCCAGCAAAACAAAAATACAGGGTGACGCATAGGAATCAAGTGTTTTTGAAATAATCATAGAATTATTAGTTTTTACTCTAAAAAAATTATTGGTAGTAGAACATAGCTGATAATAAACCATTTTGAAATATCTAAGTGCAAAACTTACATCTGGCATATGATGCAACCGTTCACGAAAATTGCACTCCACTGTTTTCAGCATGTCTCTATTGATTTTTGAGAGATTCCATGGCGAATCGCTTCCTTCTCTGTGTATAACGTACAGGGCTTGGCCCTTTAAACACGTGACTTGAGTTACCTTTATAGAAAAATATCACAAATTGATAAGTCGGGAGACCGAGGAGGTCATAAAATGCCACCAAACCTCGAAATTGAACGATTTGGAAACAGGTGGCGAAGAACAGCCATGGATACTCTGGCGGTGTGTGCCGTGGCCCCATCGTGCTGGAACCACAAATCTTTGATATCCACACATTTTCTTTGCAATTCAGGTATGAAAAAGGTATTCACCATATGAATGTAACGTTCAGATGTTGTGTAGCGGTAACCCCATTTTCTCAAAAAAAAAATTTGGGCCAATGATGCCACGCCATATGCCACAGGTTGTTCTAGCGTCTACCGCTCCATGATGGCAAGTGGCAAGTAAGAAAGTGAAATGGTTTGAGTTAAGGGATGGATTGTAATAAACCGCGCGCTCCTCCCTTTTCTAATATATGAGTACTACTCAAACCAAAGACACTTGGTTTTTATGCCCCACCCTGTATAACAGCAACTCAATGTTTTCTAATATTTTGGTAAGAAAAGTTACCGAAATGTTTCACATTTATTGTCAAAATGTTAGGTAAATATGAGTTGTCGTTATGTCTTTGTTTTGTTAGTTTGATATCATTGAAAATTCCACTGGTATGGAAAAAATAGATTTTTACTCCATTCAAACTTTAGTAGCTGTTCTTTCATAAAATCACAAATTGATCAAATACCTTATATGAACATTTTTACTGAAGATTTGTTTAAAATCAAGATCTGGTTGAAATGTTTTCCATAACAACTCCTATTTTGGAAATTTAGGGTGAAACTATAAAAATTCCAAAACTCTCTCACTATATTTTTGTTTTTGTTCACTTTTAGACTGAAATTGAGGACTGTTTTTTCTAACATGGTTGAACGATGACCTAAAAATCAGCCTGTTGAGTTGAGTTCTGAATTTCGACCATTTTTTATTGTACAAGTGTGAACTTTGCTGCTTTCGATTTTTAGGTATTTAGATTGTAAGGGTCTAAAGCTAGATCGCGTTTCTCCACTAATACCGATCTAATGTTCTAATCTACAACATAAACAAGTCAATGTTACTTTCTGATGAATTCTAATATACTACGGGCCGATTTCATCAACAGGCGCATTTTAACAAAGGCTTTGACCAATCAGAGCAGCCCGTTCAAGAACATGCATCTAACAAAGTACTCTGAAAACTAAATGACATGCTTTGTATACAATCGACCATTATGAACCATTTAGTATCTTTTCCAGTCTGATTTTCCATCCTAAATGGGTGAAAAATTGCATTTTCTTGTTTAACAAAAAGTTTAACAATTGTTAATTTCAACCAATCAGAATCCGCAAAAAATTTGATCGCTGGTTTTTTCTTCTACTAAATGATGATGACAAAAAATTAGGGTTTTGAATAACTTTTTTTGTGATAAATGGAGAGATCAAATATAACTTTACAACAAAACTGTTTTTGTTTTCTTTTTTTTTCGCAATAATTCAAAAGTTATATCAAAATAAAAATGGGTTTTTGAATCCATAACCGAAAACACACCGACGGCTCCCGAATCCGTGTGACGTACTTCGTGAAAATGCTTGTAACAGTTGTAACTAAAACGTATATTTGTTGCAACATAGGCGATGAATGAAGTTTGCAGCTCGAGACGAAGTCAACGATCTAAATAAATATCTTTTTTAATGTTTGAAATTAGATCACAGATCCCAGTAATAAAGTACCTAAACAAATACGTTCTGAGGCGATTTTTTCTCTAGCATGCTGGGTGGCCGAGTGGCATAGTAGTCGATATCGTATGACCCAGCCCGTGCAACTACTTTTTTTTAATTTTTTTATCCAAAATATTCATTGGAATGCTTTTTACTCATGTTATATCATTTTTTGTACCATCGACATAAATGTGTTTTTGAATCAAATGTTATTAGATGTTTTACTAGTAGGTACAACAAAAATTACGAATAATTTTACTTTTTTGGAATAATTTCATTTTGATACCGCTATCAGAGCAATTGGCGATTGATATTGACGGATAAACTTCACTTCCACTGACTGAACTCTCCACCGCCTCCGGTACTTTTGCAATATGTCAAGTAAAATGTCTAATAAAATTTGATTCAAAAACATTTGTATGTCGATGATACAAAAAAATGTGTGTAACATGAGTAAAAAGCACATCGATAAATATTTTGGATAAAAAAAAAATCGTTGCACGGGCTGGGCCTCTAACCAACACCACCAGCGATACCAAGTCATACGATGTCGACTACTATGCCACTCGGCCACCCAGCATGCTATGGAAAAAGTCACCTCAGAACATATTTGTTTAGGTACTTTATTACTTGGATTTGTGATCTAATTTAGAACACTCAAAAAGATGTTTATTTCGTCTCGAGCTGCAAACTTCATTCATCGCCTATGTTGCAACAAATATACACTTGTTACAACAATAGTTTTGTTTTAATTTATTAACCTAGCCCGCAATACCAATAGAAAGCGTTTGCTAAATAACATCCAATAGAAAAGCTTTGTTAAATTCTTTGTTAAATATGCATGTTGATAAAATCGGCCCTATATTTTCTATCCACAAAGTTGACCAATATTTTCTATGTCTGTGTGGATCTGTGTGGACAGCAGTTCTGGTTGTGAAAACCTGCTGTTTTGATTTTTATGTACGTGATAAGAATTGATACATTTTACATAGTATTATACTTGTTCACTCACAGTAAAATGTAAAATTATTATCATTGAAATCATAAATAATTTTTTTAGTACTCCAAAAGTTACTCTCGTCAGTCTACTGATCATTTTTTCCAATTTTCTACTACATTATGTAAAGGAAGGTACTTGTTCACCGCGCACTCTCTAAAATATTTGCACTTAGCGATTTACTTTTTACAAATGAGATGCATTTATAGAAAAGCTTTGCCTCTTCCTTTTATCTTATTCTTTAGCTTTCATCCCATCTAATACCCAATATAAAACCGAACGGATTATAAAGTAATTGATATATAATCCAGAACTATTTTAAACAACATATGATTTGACAGTGTCGTTCGTATTTTTAAGATAAGACACTATTCTAGACCTCGGCTTGTCAGAATCAAGTCAACTCTTGAAACATCTTTGAGGAGGATACGATAGTAGTCGTGGATATATATTTTTGATGTACAAAGCTTGCAAGAGTGTGTGTGTAGTATATATGTATTTGTTTACATTTGATTGATATAATAGAATATGATTCATCAGTGTATTGTAGCTACTTATCCATTTCCCCAGGTGTTAATGCTTGGCAATACTACAGTTACATTATTTTCATTTTTATATCATACCTATATGTTTTTCTTTCGTAGATTAGAACTATATGTAAGTTTATGTCATATGTAGTTGTTGATTCAGATTATTAATCAACGAAGAAATATTCAATTGTCAAATGTTCCAGGTACCTACTTCAACTGCATTATGTTCATGGTTGCCTCTTCTGTTGTGTTAACAGTTGTTGTTCTTAATTATCATCATCGTACTGCGGATATTCACGAAATGCCTCAATGGGTTAGTTCGCATTTTATTACTTATGATCATCGAGATAGAATACTAAGGAGGTACTATTAGCATTCATACTGTCACCTAAAAATGGGACCAGTGGAAGGAGCCTAAAGACAGACTAATATGGCTACCTTTGGTCAATTTGAAAGTGAACTTGCCGCCTGAATACACGAGCTCTCCAATTTCTGGGAGTTGAACCCATACCTGCAGCGTGCAAAGCCAATCTCTATCATTGCATCAGCAAACAATCATACTATCACTGTGTAAGGCTTTCGCGGTCATCGTCCAATAAATTTGTGGTTCTTCGGTTTTTAGGCCGGCGTCGTCTAGCATTAAAGCTTAACGTTTCGCCACCACGAGTGGATGGCATCTTCAGAAGCTAATACTAAGTATTTTGGAAGTCGCCGAAGTCAAATAGCTTCTGAAGATGCCATCCACTCGTGGTGGCGAAACGTCAAGCTTTAACGCTAAACGACGCCAGCCTAAAAACCCAAGAACCACAAATTCATACTATCACTGATTATACCACTTACTAACGTGGGATGTAAAACAGTTTTTTGGTTAGATGTAGCAAATATACAGGGTGAGTTTTTAGTACTGGCTCGGTCGATAACTCCACTACTGTAGAAGATAGCGAAAAAAGTTGTCCATAAAAGTTGTAGCTACGGATATGCTCCTTACTCGGAAAATATTTAGATTTATACAGGGTGATCCATAACTGCGTGGTGATGCAAACATGCATTTTTTTAAAGAGACACCCTATATATTATTCCATATTCAAATTCTACTAATGATTGCCGTTCTTACAATATAGAGTATTGTTACATTATACAGGGTATTTCAAAAGCTATGACCATTTTTATATCCAAATCGCGGTCAAATGAACGTACTGTATATCAAAAAGTAATAAATCAAAAATTATTTTTTTTACACGAAAAGATTAAAAATGTCCTCTAGTTTTAAAATCGGCTATAAAAAAAGGCCGTTACGCATATTCGTATCCAGGGTGATGTAGAATGCAAAATCCAGATTTCCTCTCTTTTTTTAAACGTAAGCCCCAATATTTTATTATACCAAAGAATTACTTTTAATATGCTCTTTCATCTTTGTGTAGCACTTGTTATGGCTGCATTCATTAGTTTCTGAGATATTTCGATTTTTCTACTAATCTTAAATCTGCCTTCTATATTATTTACTAAAATTTGTTTATTTGAGAAAATACTATCAAATTTTATTTTTGCTTAACAAACAACTAAAATATAAGGCCATAATAGTACTTGATCAAGTCAAAACACTGAATTAACGAGATAATATAGGTCAAGAGTGCTGAGGAAACAATTTAGTAGACGTCATGCATAATTATCAAGCAAATGTATTAGGTAGGCTATGAAATATTAAACGACACAGTCCAAATAAAACGATTCTTCAATCTTTCAATCGCATTAGTTTTAGGGTGCCACCGTCCCGGATATTGCTGTTCATAGTTGATATATTCTAGAGGCAAGTAGACAATTTCTCAAAGATTCTCCTAAATACCCTCAATGGAAAAATTAATTTTTAAAGCTGGTTTTTCAAACAGTACGGAATTATTGAGCAGGTTATGAAAACTGTTAATTTTTTAAAGCCTACCTGATAAATCTGCCTGACAATTATGCATCACGCCTACAAAATTGTTTCCTCAGCATACTTGAGACTCAATTGTCTCGATGATTTAGGGTTTTGACTTGATCCAATAGTATCATGACCTTATAATTTAGTTGTTCGTTAAACAAAAAGCAAATTAGATAGTCCTTTCTTAAAATAAATAAATTTCAATACACAAATAGAAGCTATATTTTAAATTTACCGAAAAATCGAGATATCTCGAAAACTGACGGACGTAGGTACAACAAGTGCTATACAGAGATGAAAGAGCATATTAAAAGCAATTCTTTGGAACAATAAAATATTGGGGGTTACATTTAAAAAAAAGAGAAAATCTGGATTTTGCATTCTACATCACCCTGTATACGAATATGCGTCACGGGATTTTTTATAGCCGGTTTTAAAACTAGAGGATATTTTTAATCTTTCCATGTAAGATAAATAATTTTTGATTTATGTGATTTGATGATTTTGTGTAGAAAAAATCATTTTTTATTCATTACTTTTTGATATACAGTGCGTTCATTTGACCGCGATATGGATATAAAAATGGTCATAACTTTAGAGGTACCCTGTATAATGTAACAATACCCTATATTAGAAGAACGGAAATCATTAGTAGAATTTGAATGTGGAATAATATATAGGGTGTCTCATTTAAAAAAATACATGTTGGCATCACCACGTTGTTATGGATCACCCTGTATAAATTTAAATATTTTTTGAGCAAGGAGCATATCCGTGGCTACAACTCTTATATATAACTGTTTTCGCTATCTTCTACAGTAGTGGAGTTATTGACCGAGCCGGTACTAAAAACTCACCCTGTATAATGGAGCATGCTGAATTATGAAAAGAGCAAACAAAGACATGAACAATTGATGTAGTCTTATGTGATTATAGAATTAATATATGAATTTTCAATTATTTTATCGTTGCTTAGGTATTATGTATCTATACGACCTCTTCTAACCAATTTTTGCGAGTACGGGTCTGTCTGTTGTTTATTCTATCCTATGAAGTGTGATCCTGGCTTATTTATTCTTACGAATAATAATAAAGCTTAATTCTCATGCACACAATTTCCTACGATACGAGGATACGAAGCTGTTTCTATTGGATGAAAAATGCACCAAACCTCGCGCAAAACTGATGTCCGATAATTTCAACTTTTATACGACGAATTAAACATATTTCAAGTCTTTATCCGATATCATAATTATTAATTTATTTGTATCAATGCTGACAATTTCCGTGAATTTGTAGTTGAAAATGGTAGCTCAGCCAGAGCAAAACGTGAATTCAATAAATATTCTATTTTTAACCCTTTTATGGCTGAAAATGACAGAAAGAGGAATAAAGCGAGGGTTTTGGGTTCGAGACATTTTTAAAAACAGGCAGAAGCAAGGCGGGTACCATAATCTGTGGCAGGATGAAACTAATTGACAGAAAAATATTTTAGTTACTTACGAATTCCAACTAAAGCATTTAAATCGTTGCTTGAAATTATGGTCAACAGCAGAGTAGATCTTATTGTATTTGCTGTATTCGCGAACCTATTTCATTTTGCAGCGAGGAGGTTAGGATTCAAATGTCCTCCTGACCTACATACAGATAGGAGTTCCTGATTTCTCTCAAAACAGGGCAGTTGAAGATAACGTGGTTAGCTGTTTCCTCTGCCTCTCCGCACATATTGCATAATGGGTTTACCACTTCAATCCTCAGCTTTTGCAGATGTACAGCTCCTCTCATGTCCTAGTTCGTCCAGAACATTCTGGTCTGTAGCTAAGGCTGTTAGTCAGAACTTTTCCTATTCGTCAATACCACCATTGACCAGAGAGGACAAGTCCATCGCTTCTGCTCCTAAAGAAAAAACAGGCATCTTGGGGAAGCTCTTCGCAGCCAATTTTACTGTAGACTTTCAAGGAAGTATGCCGACCACCACCATAAGCGTGAACTCGAGAATGGCAGAGGTCAAATTTCAACATCGAGATGTAAAAAGCATCCTCCAAAAACTGAACACCAATAAAGCTACTGGTCCTGATCAAGTTCCAGCCATTGTGCTTAAACGCTGTGCCGCTGAGCTTGCACCTATTCTTTGCAAGCTCTTCAAACTTTCGTATCAACAAGGCGTGTTTCCCGCTTCGTGGAAGATTGGCTGCATGCAACCCATCCCTAAGAAAGGCAAAAAAACTGATCCCACCAATTATAGACCTGTGACTCTTCTCAGCATCATGTCTAAGGTTACGGAGACTGTCATTAACACACAGATCTTGAAATACCTGGACAACAATAACATCATAAATGATCGCCAGTATGGCTTCCGTAAGCACAGGTCTACAGGTGACCTCCTTGCCTACGTCACTCACTTGTGGAACTGATCAATAGACAATCATGGCGAATCCCGTGTTGTTGCACTTGACATACCGAAAGCTTTCGACAGAGTGTGGCATGACGGACTACTGGTCAAGCCTGCTGCTTATGGACTACCACCTGGCCTGCGCCAGTGGCTGAGTAGCTTTTTGAACGACGATCTCTGTTTGATGTAGTCGAGGGCTGTTCATAAGACGTATTTTCAATAAACGCCGGTGTTCCCCAGGGATCTGTCCTATCCCCTACACTGTTTCTGCTGTACATCAACGAGCTGCTGGAAATAACATCCAATCCAATCTACAGCTTCGCAGATGACAGTACATTAGTGTCGTGCATGGAACCAGGCAAGCCACTGTCATCCCGGGAGACGGTACGTCGGCGACAGCAGCATGTCTCACAGATCAACGCAGATATCAAAACAATTATCGAGTGCGGATTGGCAAATAAAGTACAGTTCAACGTACAGAAGACTCAGGCAACAACACTTACAAAGAAGTTTCACGATGGCTTACCAACCGTGAAAATGGAGGGTCACCCCACATGATATCAAAAAAGGGCTAAATAGTTGCACAAGCGCAAGCTTTACTCTTCAATTTGCTCTTTGAGTCATTACTGTAAGTTTAAAGGTAACGTCAGGATCTTGGAAATGCGAAATTTATTTTTATGGTGACCTTTGAACTTTACCTTTGGATCTACAACCTCAAAGCACATACCTACAAATTGAAATTGACTTGACTCCACAGGCATAGGTACCAACTATGAAGATACAAATTCCTTGTGCAAGGATATCGTGTGCACGTGAATTAAGCTTTATGTTGGTACAGCTTCTTAAAATACAGGATACCATAATATTTTCAATACATAAGACAAACATTGAGGAGAAACTACGATAAATGATAATCAGCTGGAAAAATAATCACAAAATTCAAAAGCTGACAAAATCATACGGACCTATAGATCCACTTACATCACGTAATGTCGTCTCCTTAGTATGCTATCTCGAAATAAAAATATGATCACAGAACATAGACTAAACAAGAAGAATCATTCTAAGTTAGTCCTAAATGTTATCTTTTGCGCTTGCTCTATGATGGTGCTTTTTCTCAGAACATCTAGAACCCCTTCCATACCATATTGCATACTTGGAATCCCTAGTTAATTCTCCTGTGACTTTGTCACCTTTTTTGGTATAAGTAAATATCAGAAGAAAATTGAATAGCGTAGCGATTACAAAACTTGGAAGCATGTGACTTTGCGAGGTGACTGAGCATGTCAGCTCAGGTTTGACGACCAAATTTGAATTCTTGTTGTATCGTCTATATTACCACAGTAAGACAACTATACAGGGTGCTCAAAAAAATTGGTCATTGTAGTGAAACAGTGATATCAAAAAGATTATGGAGCAAAACGGTTTAATTCGTGATACATGCTCATGTTGGGATACCGATTTTTGGTGTATCCCATTCATTAATTAATCATAGCTCAAGATTTTAAGGTCTAATAAAACATGCTTTTCTGCAACAAATTGTTTAAATAATAATTGATTTATAATGTAATTTTGATAACAATGTTTAACAATCAGAACGAGTAGTGCGGCACGTTTGCTAACTCCCATATGTGGAAATTTGATTTGTCAGGCTATAACCATGTGTCAGTGTGTCAGCCAAACACGGAGGACCATTTAAATCTTCAACTGTTATTTGAAAGGTTAATAATTTGTTCCCTGCCCTGCGGAGCTTAACAACACTGTTGAGAAGGCCCAAAAGATTTTAAGGCAGCGTGGGATGAAAATTTTGGCTGCTCAAATGCTGAAGCACCCTAGTGAATAGGCAGCAAAATACTATCGGTATACGCCCATGAATGAATGAATAAAAGATGGAGAGAGGCTTTCTGGCTGGAACCACCAGTGCATAGGCCTATCAACGGGCCTGTTTGCACCTCTCCTTACCCTATTTCCCAAATCGATCCCTCATCGCAAAGTTGAAGGTAACCTTGAATCCTGCACATCTTATATCCTCAGGTTCCAGAACTCTTGAACCTAGAAAGTTATAATGAGAGATACAAAGAGAACTTTCGAAAAAAAGCTGTGTGTGTATAAAGCTAAGATCTACATTTTAAAATTGTTTTATAGTATGCTGCAGTCACTTGACATTAATAAGGCGAATGGGCCTAACACGATCCCCCTCATTGTTGTCAAGAAGTGCGCACCGGAGCTCGGTCCCATATTTACCCGCCTCTTTCAGATGTCTTACGATTCCGGCATTTTCCCAAAAGACTGGAAAGCAGCTTGCATCCAGCCGGTACCAAAAATGGGATCCAAAACTGATCCGACCAACTACAGACCTATAGCATTGCCTTCTGTAATCAGTAAAGTGATGGAGAAATGCGTCAACCAAGAGCTCGTTAAATACCTAGAGCTCCATCACTTAATCAACGACAGACAATATGGATTCCGACACCAAAGGTCAACTGGAGATCTCCTGGCTTACATCAAATATGTGTGGAGCAAACTCAATCAGCCATTTGGCGAGGCTCACGTCATTGCTTTCGATATTTCAAAGGCATTCGATCAACTGTGGCATGCAGCTCTCCTAAACAAGCTCCCGTATTATGGGCTCCCTATTAAGTTCTGCGGTTGGCTCGCAGATTTCCTCTCAGGTCGGAAAATCTCTGTCGTGGTAGACGGCTTTTGCACTTTTTTCCATAGCATCAATGCCGGGGTTCCGCAGGGATCGGTATTGGCTCCGACATTCTTTCTGCTAGCACTACAAACCCAATCCACAGTTTTGCGGATGACAGTACGCTGCATGCAGGCATCATTATTCATTAGCAATAGACCGATCTCTGTGATCGAGCTGGAACGCAGAAGACTGGCAGTGGCAGCTTCACTTTCAAAGGATCTCAATACCATTACCGCTTGGGGGCTCAAGAATATGGTTAAATTTAATGCCTCCAAGACCCAGTATTGTACGCTATCAAACAAGAAGTGCCCAAGCCAACACCAGGTTCTAATGAACAACCAGGCTCTGCCAAGGGGTCACTCATTCAAGCTGTTAGGAGTCAACATTACAGAAAATCTGATCTGGCACGAACACGTCACGTCAATTGCAACAGCTGCTGGAAAAAGCTTGGGTACCTATTTAGAGCCAGAAAGCATTTCTCACCATGTAACCTCCTCACGCTATATAAAGCGGAGATAAGACCTTGCCTGGAGTATTGCTCTCATGTCTGGGGAGCTGCTGCCCCTACTACCCTGTCTATACTAGATGCCGTCCAGAGAAGGGCAATTTGACTAATTGGCGATCCGGCCTTAACACGCCACCTTCAGTCACTTTCTCACCGGCGTGTTGTTGGTGACCCCTCACTCGTCTACCGATATTCCAACGGAATCTGCTCCTCTGATCATCTCATCGCACCTGATCCTAAGACGGTCGTTCTTCATACATCAAGAACTGAGCGGTACAACCGCACATTTATTCCCAGGGTGTACAAGGCTTGGAATGGACTGCCAGAAGATGTATTTATTGGGCCTGCGGGTATTGGCCCATTCAAATCTCGCGTCAACAAACTTTCCCTAACATAACCCTTTCACAGCAGCCGCGGTACTCTGGTATTTAGGCTCTGCCTGCGCATAGGGTTATTGATAGAGTCACGGCATACCAAAGTTGTGGTTTTTCAAATGGAACCCTAGTCTGGAAATGTAGGGTTTTATCAGGTTATACAGGGTATTTTCAGAGATATGGCCACCCTTATGTGAAAATCCTAATGAATTCATCAGCCTGTATGTTAAAAAATTAATGATTGGAGGCTTGATTTTCAATGCTGGAATAATTTCGGGGTTATCTAGCTTTATCTGAAATTATCAATTTTCTGCTATCTTTGATTTTGTATACAGGGTAAACCAAAACACATGACCATTATTTTCTTTGTAATTTTAAATGGAACACCCTGTCCTTTGTAGCACCATCAAAAAGCTCTTACAAAGCACTTCTACATTTATATGCATTCCTTACACCTAAATGTAACAGTTGTGGAGTTGTTTCGATTTGAAGTAGTAAAACAATATTTCTGCCAAGTTCTGGTTTTTGTTAGAGTTGGCTACGGATGCTATGCTTGTTATATTTGTTAAATAATTGGAATTGATATTTTAGCTTTGATTCGGTTTCAATTGGCTATTACAGTTAGTAATTAACAAATTGAAAAGCATATGTTACAAAAATTATCTGACGCTACAGAATCTTTAACAATACTATATGTGTTAGTTGTTACAAGAATGTAATTTATGTATGAACGTATCAAAAACGAGAAAATAGATTTTGGCTAAGCATGCGAGCAAGCAAGGCTCGAAACTCATTATGGGCCTGCAGAAGAGTTGTCAGTAGTAGTTGGGGCTTGAGCCCAAAAGTGGTGCACTGGAAAAGGACATTCGACGATTCTAGCAGAGTTGCATGAGGATAGTCCTATTTTGTTGGCGAGGAGCGATATAGTTTCCCACGCATCGCTTCGATCGCAAATTTACGATGGTGTTTCCGTCAAGGGAAGAGTGGGAGTCTAGGGAAAGACAGCTCATCGAAGAAGGAGGACAGGTCTGGTACACAGACGGTTCACTCGCTAGAGAGGGCTCGGGCTCGGGAGTCTACGGACCCCATACAAGACTCACTCCCTCTTGGGGGCACACCACAGTATTCCAGGCTAAGGTCTATGCGATACTTGCTTGTGTAAATCGTATTCGGGAAATTGACGGGTCTAGTAGGCGGATTACTATCTGCTCTGACAGTCAGGCAGCCATCAAAGCACTGAGTGCTTGGAAAATAACGTCGGGACTGGTCCTGGAGTGCAGGAGGGCTCTTGACGACATCTCAGCTAAACACAAGGTATCACTGATGTGGGTACCTGAGCACGTTGGGGTAAAGGGTACCGAAATGGTGGATCATCTGGCTAGGATGAGATCCGGGAACAGTTTTGTGGGCCCGGAACCAGCCTCAGGACTATCTGCAAACTTGATTAGGAAAACAACTGGAGAGAGGATCAAGAATCAACACTCTCGCTCGGGAACTATTAGCAGGGCCTGCAGAGAGAATAGGACGATTTTGTCTCTCTCTGGATAGGAGTAACTTGAGATTGCTAGTAGGCCTATTAGCGGGTCACAATACCTTCAGGCGTCACCTGTTCGAGATGAGGGTGGTCAACGACCCAACGTGCACGTGGTGTGGTGAAGAGGAAGAATCCTCGGCACACATCTTGTGTCGCTGTGAAACCCTGAGTTATAACAGGCAGACTATGCTGGGCTCAAGAACCTTGGAACCAATAGAGATAAAACAGATAGGACCTAAGAATGTACTTGCCTTTGCTAAAAGGGCAGGTCTTAGGAACTAGCGCGGATAGAGGCGCAAAAGGGCCCACCGTGTGGCCTATGCACCAGCCATATTCTGTGCTGGATAGCCTCTGGTCCTTATTCATTCAAGCATGCAAAAATGATTGACTCTTGTCTTATAAACCGAAGATGTTTCTAGCAGAAGCTACAAATGTTTAACTGATTTCCTGTTACGACTTCCTGATAGTTATTTCATTCCCGTCCCTTAAGTCCTTCCATCCTTGACTCAGTTCTGTTCTAAGAAAGGTCAAAAGTATAATAAACTATAATAAACACAGTGGCCACGGCCAACTCTGAGAAACTTCCAGTATTTGGCAAAAAATGTAGTATTATTAGGAATCGTTTTACTACTTCTAATCGAAATAGCTCCATAACCATGAGGAACCCACAACTTTGCTATGCCGTCACGTTATCAATAACCCTGTATACTATAAGATAATTTAAAAATGTAGGCCTTAGTTGTGAAAATCGCATATATTTCTGCTTGGAATACCGTGTGTATGCCCCAAGAGAAATAGAAGGTGAGAGAGAGAGCTTTATTTTTGGTCCTCAGACCCCAGCCCTGGAGCCTTCATCGGAAAGTGAACTGTCTGTGTAGCAGATTGACCCTCTCTTCTCCAAAGGTAGCCTGCCCATCCAATTGGTGCGGTTACTGTACATTGACCGCTAGGCAAACACCTCCACAGTGTAAGGTTAAGTGATACACCTAGGTTGGAATGGTTGAATACTCAATTCTGAGGGATCCTTGAGAGCATGCAGAAGGGGTATAGGAAAGCCTAAGTGCTGCGATCACCCTCCTGGAAATACAAAATACAGAAAGACGGTGACATAATTTATTAAAAAAAAAACCTTAAGTCTTTCTGGATTTTTGAACAGTTATGCATTGAAATTCGTTTTGAGTGGAGCACCCTATATAAGAATATGACTCACGGTACTTGTAGTAACGTTCATTGCTTTCAGATAAAATCAGTTTTTCTACAATGGCTGCCCTGGATTCTACGGATGAGCCGACCTGGAAAGAAGATCACTCGTAAAACAATTATGATGAACAGCAGGATGAAAGAGCTTGAACTTAAAGAACGCTCATCTAAAAGCCTTTTAGCCAACGTCCTGGATATTGATGACGACTTCCGCAATGTTTCTGGTAAACAATTCATTATACTTCATATATTCTTCAGGATATACAGGGTGGGCCAATAGTGCGTGGACGGAGGATTGTGGGCTTAATAAATAATTTTTCAAAAATCTGTCACTTGATCATGATAGGAACCCTTGAGGGCTATGACGTAAAAATATTTTCACTCAAATTTTGACGTTTATACAGGGTGATTCATATCAAACTTACATTTTTTTAAATGGAACCCCCTATATATTATTGCATGTTTGGATTCCTCGGTCAATTTTAGTGTGACTTTATGTATCACACATGGAACTTTAAACAAACCGTTTAGGTGCAAATCACCATTTCTGGTATAAGTAGGTATCAGAAAAAAATTGAATATCGCAGCGATTATGAAACTTAGGAGGCCGAGACTTTGCGGTACAACTAAGCATGAAATGTGTCACCTTAGGTCAGACGGCTAAAATTGAATTCTTTTTGTATTAGGAGAAATCAGTAGCTTAATTAAAGAAACTTCAATCACAGATAACTTGATTTTTTCAAATGGCAATGCCTATTTTGGTTTAAAAAATCGAATGTAAAATTTGATCACCTTTCTAACGATATAGCATTCTCGATATCAATCTTTTTTGGTTTTCATTTTATTTCAAATTTTCAGTCAAATCGGTGTTTTTCAATTTTCCTGCGTGCAAGCAACCTAGCAGGCCATGAAAAATAAACAGAAGCTCGTTAATATGGAAGAAACCAACTAACTTGGTAGAAAGATGCAAACTAACTGGAGCAACGAGGCAAGATTATGAAAATTCCTTGCAACATATTAGCCCTAACCGGATACAACAGCCCCAAGATATCTAACGTAAATGAGTAGCTGGGCTATGACAGAAGTATTTGTTTTTCACAGCCTACTAGCTATTGAGGTCTACTAGAGCTTGACAACTTTCCAAAACGATTAATAATTTTGAAACAAAAGGAAAACTACCAGCGACTTTTGCTTACAGTCTAACATGTTTAGAATTTCATATCTAATGAGATAAAGAGATTAGTCACTTCCGTTTAGTTAACTCAAAAGTGAAATCTCCAACTGGAGCATTCTGAACATCTATTGAAATAATTGCGAGAATTTTTTAATTACGCTATGTTGTAATTGTGTTTATTTCATGTAGTTTTCTGCAAACTAAATTATGTTTTACAATTCAAACAGACTGCAATTCAAGTTTCATTTTCCGCGATTTTGCTAATAAGTAGAAGTACCTACTGAAGAATTTGAAGGGTTCCAGTCAGAGGTGTCATTACTTTTGACTTACGGAAATGGCTACTTTTTTATAGCATCAAATGTGGAAATTTATTCAGAAGACATAGATATTATACTGCCAGCAACAATCACTAGTAGTTTTCCTTTGATTAAAAATTTTTTTACTGACGTTGGAAATTGACTAATAGCTAGTAGGCTGTGAAAAATGAGCGTTCTTGTTACCGCTATTGTTTCTGGTTAGAGCTAATATGTTGTAAGAAAATTTCATAATCTTGCCCCGTTGCTCTAGTTAGTTTGCATCTTTCTACTAAGTTAGTTGGTTTCTTCCATATTAACGAGCTTTTGTTTATTTTTCATGGCCTGCTAGGTTGCTTGCATGCAGGAAAATTGAAAAACACCGATTTGACTGAAAATTTGAAATAAAATGAAAACTAAAAAAGGTTGGTATCGAGTATGCTATATCGTTGGAAAGGTAATGAAATATTACATTCGATTTTTTAAACCAAAATAGGCATTGCCATTTGAAAAAATCAAGTTATCTGTGATTGAAGATTCCTTAATTAATCTACTGATTTCTCCAGGTACAAAAAGAATTCAATTTTTGCCGTCTGACCTAAGGTGACGCATTTCATGCTTAGTTGTACCGCAAAGTCACGGCCTTCTAAGTTTTATAATCGCTGCGATATTCAATTTTTTTCTGATACCTACTTATACCAAAAATGGTGATTTGCACCTAAACGGTTCGTTTAAAGTTCCATATGTGATACATGAAGTCACACTAAAATTGATCAAGGAATCCAAATATGCAATAATATATAGGGGGTTCCATTTAAAAAAATGTAAGTTTGATATGAATCACCCTGTATAAACGTCAAAATTCAAGTGAAAATATCTTTACGTTATAGCCCTCAAGGGTCCCTACCATAATCAAGTGACAGATTTTTGAAATATTTTTTAGTAAGCCCACAATCCTCCGCCCACGCACTATTGGCCCACCCTGTATTGACCATTGACCAAGTCTACTAACTTCCACGTCACGATTCAATATGCATCTGGGGTTCCACAGGGACCAGTATGGGTTCCAACATTGTTTTTGCTTCACACCAGTGATCTGCCCTAGTAGTGCGAACTTGATCCACAGTTTTGCGGATGGCAGTACTTTGTACGCAGACAATATGAGCAACAGATCTCTGTGGTCAAACTCGAAATGTCAAAGGATCTGGAGATCATTTTCGCTTGGGGATTCAAGAATATGGTGTTCAATCTTTTAGGCATTAACATTACAGAAGATATTATGATCTGTATAAAATATAAAGGGTGGAGTCAATTGACCTTGGGAAGTACTAAGTCAATCACAGGTCATATGTACTGGTATAGAGAACGGTGTCGATAAAGCGTGGAAGGTACTGAGGTACTGAAAGAGCTTGAACTTAAAGAACGCTCATCTAAAAGCCTTTTAGCCAACGTTCTGGATATTAATGACGACTTTCGCAATGTTTCTGGTAAACAATTCATTATACTTCATAGATATTTCAGAATATTTTGACCATTGACCAAGTCTACTAACTTCCACGTCACGTTTAAATATGCATCTGGGGCTCCGCAGGGACCAGTATGAGTTCCAACATTGTTTCTGCTTCACATCAGTGATCTGCTCTGGTAGTGCGAACTTGATCCACAGTTTTGCGGATGGCAGTACTTTGTACGCAGACAACATGAGCAACAGATCTCTGTGGTCAAACTCGAAATGTCAAAGGATCTGGAGATCATTTACGCTTGGGGATTCAAGAATATGGTGTTCAATCTCTTAGGCATCAACATTATAGAAGATATTATGGTCTGTATAAAGTATAAAGGGTGAGGTGAATTGATCTTGGGAAGTACTAAGTCAATCAAGGGTCATATGTACTGGTATAGAGAACGGTGTCAATAAAGCGTGGAAGGTACTGAGGTACTGAAAGAGCTTGAACTTAAAGAACGCTCATCTAAAAGCCTTTTAGCCAACGTTCTGGATATTGATGACGACTTCCGCAATGTTTCTGGTAACCAATTCATTATACTTCATAGATTCTTCAGGATATATTGACCATTGACCAAGTCTACTAACTTCCACGTCACGTTTCAATATGCATCTGGGGTTCTGCAGGGACCAGTATGGGTTCCAACATTGCTTCTGCTTTACACCAGTGATCTGCTCTGGTAGTGCGAACTTGATCCACAGTTTTGTGGATGGCAGTACTTTGTACGCAGACAATATGAGCAACAGACCTCTGCGTTCAAACTCGAAATGACAAAGGATCTGGAGATCATTTTCGCATGGGGATTCAAGAATATGGTGTTCAATCTTTTAGGCATTAAAATTACAGAAGATATTATGATCTGTATAAAGTAGGGTCGAGTCAATTGACCTTGGGAGGTACTAAGTCAATCACAGGTTATATGTACTGGTATAGAGAACGGTGTCAATAAAGCTTGGGTAGCGCTAAGACAATCACAGGGTGTCCCATTTTGGGCACTTTTACGGGGTATCTCGGTTATTTTAGAAGATAGAGAGTTGCGGTTTTCGCGACAGTGTGCTACTTTTATGTGAAACTAAAGATGCCGTCAACAAAATTATCATGGCCCTCTTGGTTTTTGAGATACAGGGTGAAATCGAAAATTATCGAATTTGGGACAACCCTTGTATATCGGTTGTCTTTTATTTTATTGACAAGCTTGAAAAACGTTCTTATAGAATTTTTCTGTAGAATCCAGTGGTGTAGCTTGATTTTTTCTTACTATAACCATCTTTCAATTATAAAGCAAACATGTATGTATTTTTTTAAAGGGAGCACCCTGTATATTATTTCTGAAGTCTCGATCGAAAAGAATTCAGGCTTTTCAAAAATATATATTAGTATTAAGTTATTTTGACAATTACGCTCAAAATTTGATTTTTCCAACTTTTACTTCATTTGTAGCAGTAGGCCATGGCTAATCAACTATAAGTTATAAGCATCTAAGCAGTTGTTACTCTGTAAGAGGCTTCCTATTGAAATTGAAATCAAAATACATATTTTTTAAATAATAATGTCTCATTGATGATGATGAATGTTGTGTTATTATAATATTGAGTAGATAGTGGGCTATGACTCATCTATTAAAAGCAAAAAAGCAAATGTGTAAAAACCTTGCGAGACTGTCAGCTTTTAATCATATTATTTATTAAATATAGCTTTGTTCTTTCTGTGTTTTTATTAAATTATTGTCAACTTTCTATAATAATGGCAGCTAAGATACCCAGAGAGACAGCAACCGTTTTCAGATATATTTGCTCGCCTAAAAATATAGTTAGGTACGAATTCTCTATTCAACCACGTCCTAAAACTTATTTCAAGGAGAATAGGAAGCAAAGGGAAACAAATATATTAGGTTACATAGAAGCAACGCATTCATCATCTTGTAAGCCCAAAGAAGAAGCTGTAGGGGTACAAAAATCAACTGCAGAAATAATTCCAAAAAATGCAATTGCCATCCATACAAGTTTAGGATACTTCAACATTTGCACAGGATCCAAGTTTGCGAAGTTTTAATCGCCATAACACGAAGGAGACCAATAATATTTCTTTTAAATGCTATCAAAAGACTAAGAAATTTTGCCAGATTTGCATTAGAAAAATAGTCTCCAACTTGGACCAACATCCCTAAAAGCCCCTCAATGTTTTTAGTTTTTATTTTGATTCAAATTCAAATTTAATGGTGTGTTGATATTCTTCTGACATAATTTTTGGTTTTAAGTAAAGTAATCTAATAAGTAATATTTACTGAACATTATCACAAATAGTAGTTAATAGCGTATGAAATACAATTAAATAATTGAGTTTAAAAGTATTGAGTATCTTGTATTTGAATAATTGTTTACTTGGACATTGTTTGTAATAGAATAGTCATGGCTTGCTGCTACAAATAAAGTAAAAAATAAAATTTTGAGCTTAGTTTTCAGAAAAAATTCGTACTAATATATATTTTTGAAAAGCTTGAACTATTCGCGATTGACGTAAAAAATATCCATTTAAAAAAATATATGTTTGCTTCATAACTGAAAAATGGTTATAGGAAGAAAAAATCAAACTACGCCACTGGATTCCACGGAAAAAATTCTATGAAACCCTTTTCTAAACTTTTCAATACGATAAAGGGCGACCGAGATATGAGGGCGGCCTCAAAATCGATAGTTTTCGATTTCACCCTGTATTTCAAAAAACAAGAGGGCCATGATAATTTCGTTAACGGCATCTTCAGTTTCATAAAAAAATAGCACACTGTCGCGAAAACCGCAACTTTCTATCTTCAAAAATAACCGAGATACCCCGTAAAAGTGCCCAAAATGGGACACCCTGTACTAGTATGGAGAACGGTGTCACTGAAGTGTGGAAGGTACTGAGTCAACCACAGGTCAACTTTATGTACTAGTATAAAGGGCCATAGGACACTAGCGCGCCGCGGTCAGATTGGTCCTAATCCCACCGGTCAGAAGCGCGCAAAATATTTCGATCACCAGATGGGCCATAGGACACTAGCGCGCCGCGGTCAGATTTGTCCTAATCCCACCGGTTAGGAGCCCCGGAAATATTTTGGATAATAGGCAGGTATGTACACACCAGCGCGCGGGGCGGCGAGATAAACTTATAATTTTAACCGATTTTAATTCATTCGTCATTTTTTGCGATCTTGCTAATAGTTACTGAAGAATTTGTAGCACTCCAGTCAGAGGTATCGTTACTTTTACTTGACAGAAATGAATTACTTTTCTATATTATTAAATGCGAAATTTTGTTCTGAACATAATAAGTTAATCTGATCACTATAATAGATACACATAAAGAAGCTGGTATTATCAGCAGACCGAAATGCCTTTATAATACCCCAAAAAAATTTAATTAATCAGAACGTGTTCTAATTTGCCACAAATTTGATCGATTTCTTGACGATGTAAAAAAAAGTCCGAGAAATTTACCTTCACAGCTTGTTTTGTGGGAGCATCATGGTTGTGCTCATTATATCTTTTAGGAACAATCTCTTCAGATTGATCCATCACCAAAGATGCTATGCATCCTCTTCTAGAGCATCTGTAGGCTACACCACGGGCGGTTTCTTTATCTTTTCGGAATGTATACTCTTTAAGGACTATTAATGTCTTCCCTTTCACACTTAACATAGTCTCCATGATGAAAAAGTAGAACATACCCACAAACAGCAACTAAGGATTGCAAACTACTGAAATATTTTCATTAAGGGTAGTTTTATATACCTACAGAAGCCGAATAGTCATTTAAATAACCTAAGAAGTAACTATAAGCTACCGCAAGTCGTAAAAAGACAGATGAAAGTTCGCAAGAATAAAAGGGATATGGTCATTAGGAATATCCAAGCTTAATTTTCTTTCGGCGCGCAAGTGACCGGTGCCAATGAAGGCACCCTTTTTGTAAACAGGTAAAAATCAAACCGCGCGCGCTCGTGACCGATCACCGTATAAAGAGCGGTGTGAATGAAGCTTGGGGAGAATTAAGACCATCACTTTATCCTCGAATTTTCTCAGGTCCAGCGGGCAGTGCGGGCAACTCCACCATCAACGCCAATCTAGGTGCCGGTTTTCTTCGCCATCCCACCACAATCGAGGAATCTTCCCTGCCAGGTTCTGGAAACCAAAGGGATCTCCAACTGATCCTGAAGGAACTCCAGTTCATCACGAATCGTATGAAGAAAGCTGACGAAGAAGCAGAAGTGATAAGTGATTGGAAATTTGCAGCTATGGTCGTCGATAGGTTTTGCCTTATCATTTTCACATTGTTCACAATAGTAGCAACGGTTGCTGTGTTACTATCTGCACCCCACATCATAGTGCAGTAGACAGGCTATTTTTACAATAGGTTTTTACCTTGTGGACAAGGCATCATCTCGATATATGAGATATAGATTTGAATCCGGTATGTGAAATAAGAGGTATCAAGAAAGGAATGATGTGCCATCGTAGCATTCATATTATACATGTCTTCCAATAGTTGTTTTGTTTATAACTGTTATAGTTTTATACCATTTTAACGTTATAGATACAAGATGAGGTTCTTGTATCAACTTTCTGTGTCTTGAAGGAAATTAGTTTGTGACACTCTTGCTCCAGAGTTTCTTCAATAGTGCCATCCTTTTCAAAAAAAGCTTTTGCTATGTCTTCTTTCAGATCCTCTTTCAAAGACAATCGGAGTTATAAATGCTATTTAAATTTAGGTAATAGATAATGATCATACGGCGCCAAATCAGGGCTGTATAGTGGCTATTTCGCAGAACTAGGTTTTCCAATTGCTTCTTCATAACATTCTCCTGTTATTGTAAGAAACCATGTGCCGAAACACTAATTTCCTTCATCGCTGTCTAGATAATATAAAAATGAGCCCTTGTTATGTGGTGCTTTGGACTTTCAAAGCAATACAACTGAAAAATCCCCAAAAACATCAAAATGAACCACTGAAACTGTTTTTGTCACATGTTTGCTCCTAGTGAAATGGCTAATGTTTTGAGAAGACTAGTCTTTGCATCAATGGACAAATGTTCAAGAAACTGCTTGTGAGATTGTTATACATTTTTGTTCCTGAATTTTTGATGTCCAGTGGACGTTTATGAACATCAATGTTGCACTAATTTTTTTCCAAATTTGATCTTATACAAACCTTTAATTCTGCAGGCAAAACATGTAGCTTCTGAGGTGATGCCTTGTTGAATGCAGTTCTACTACATTTGGGTACTCATTATACTATAGTCAAGATTGAATCTATAAAAATTTATTAGTTATTGATTCAGCAATCAGAACTGTTATTAACTTTGCAAGTATGTTAAAAATACGAAACTTCCCTTTTTCTTCATTTTTCAAAGTTTTGTTTTTTAATTGGCTAAAAAAATTATGAAATTTCTGAAAATTGGAAAGCTTCACACTGCCGTATGAAAAGATAGATCTGAATTCATTTGTAATCTAACAAAATAGAAGCAAAAACGTTCACATAATAAATAATTCCTTGCAAAATCAAAGATAAAACTGAAGTTAAGACTATGTAACTGTTGTTTTTGATCTCTGCGAAGAAAAACCTGAAAAAACAATTATTGATGAAAATGATAATGGGTACTCAGACTAAAATTCCTGTGGTAGAGCTGTTGTCTTCAGACACTTTTTCCGAGGTACTGCCTTGCAAAGTACAGTTATAAGAATATAGATGCGCACTTGTCTTCCTTTGATACATACACACAAAAAATAATTTCCTCGGCACTTCAAACCTAAATGACTTTGCACATTTCTCATGAAACGCGATCTTATCTAGATTCCAACATATCACTATCAGAAATTCAGACTCGTCTATATAAATAATTGATACATGCCTTCACCGTTTACTGGAATTGTGTAAAACGTTTAAAATAGCTCAAAAATTTAGAAGGTGCACACGCAAGTTTCCAAGTAAGCCGCAGCTTCTGGTGACATTTTGGAAGATACTGAAAATGGATCTTTGTGTCAAGATGGGTGACCAAATCTGTGGTTTTTGTCCGTTTGACTAGAACTCATTTCATCCAGGAATGTGCAGTGTCCTTTTTATTTCAAAGGAAGAAAAAGCGTATCAAAAATATTGTAATAAGCACGTCTGTACCGAAATCGCATAGTCAGTTAGGTGGCATACAAGGACTAAGGCTAGACACTATCGCGAATATATAAAAAAATACCGAAACGCAATAGAAGCAAATAACGTTTTACATGTCGCAGATATAAAGTATGAAGCTGAATTATTGAACTAAATTGCGTGATTCCAGAATTTTGAAACGTTGACTCTTTCCAATCTTGCACAAGTATGGAACATTTTGCAAATTTGTTTTCCCCTCGGCAAAGTGTCATAAAAAAGCAAACGGTAATTTTCGAAACCACTACTGAACTCCAAATTGATATCAAATACTATATTGCTGTACAAGCCTACAGGTAACAGCACTTTTTTTGCAAGTTTTTATCGACAAAAAATTCATAAAATTAATTAAGGACCTAGGAAGTAAGGGAATAGAACATGATGTATTATAACAACTGAAAAAGGAACAAATACTGTATAGCTGTATGGAATATGATTAAATCCTCAGATAGAAGCACTTCTATTCGCCAAGTTTTTAGTAACAACAAATTCATACTTCAGAATTAAGGGCTATGTAACTAAGGACAGAGAAAATGATATATTAACAACTGAAGAAGAACCTTGAAGCAACTTATATACTGATTATGCTAGCAGTTTTAATTGATGTTCAGTATTCAGTAATGTGGAAATTTTGAACTTCAGGTAACTGTTCCATCCATTGATTTTATCAAAACAGTTAAAGTAGTAAAATATGTATCCTTTGAGTATCATGACCAATGTCAGCCCTGTTACAAAATTTAGGAATTACTAGTGTTGTTCAGCCTAGCATGAATTTCTGGCAGCAATTCTGGCTCAGGCTGAGACTAAGAGCAATAAATATATCAATCAAATAGATGTTTTAATCATATCATTGAAACCAAAATAGGACCTCAAGTACAGTTTACTATTCATCTTGGTGACAGATATCTATATATAATGGCAATTGTACTCGTTAACAGTGATGCTTCTTTTGAAAGTATAACCACCTAAAAGTCAAAAATCGCCGAACTTTCATTTTAAAGTGAAAGGCCAATGATCCAATGACAGACAAAATAGAAATATTTCATATAAATAGCTTCAAATATATCAAATTTTAATGCGCTGAACCATAAAACTACTCTAATCGAAATACTGTGATGATACCTCAATCAGACATGAATAATAATAGGTATTTTGGAACTGTTAAGCTCAAGGTGAGGGGAACAGAAATGCTAACGGATATATTGATACTCAGTTGCTATGATACGAGATAGTTTGGCAGCTTTTCTTGTATCATAAAATACTAAACTAGAAGGAAACATGGAGCTTAAGTAATTGACATACATCTACCAGCTCAAACTAAGTTTTCTTATAAAATATTACTTTCATTGTGAGCACTTCTAGGAGTTGATGTCAAAATTGCTTCTTAAGCACCACACCTACACTCGATATTATCTTCACTTCAGCCTTTTTTGTTTGCAAATTTGGATTGTGAATTCAGAAGGAGAATATTTTTTCGTTATGTTATAAAAATAACATATTCTGGTATCAATGAATGATTAGATTTCTTCATGCTTTCTGATATCATGATACCTCGCCCGTCTATTGTACAAGAAAGTGTACTTTCGAAGTCGACAATAATGAACATTAAGCACAAAGGATGAAAAAATTGAATTTCAAGTAATTTCAACATAAGAGCAGATTTGAAGAGAATTTTAAATTGCTCAAAGGCAAAGTACAAGTTGTGAATTGGGCAATTCGAAAGAAAAGAGTTTGCTATCTCAATTCTATGTACTATATTAAAGGCCAAGATCACATAATTTAGGCCCAATCGGGCCTTGTGTCTCAAAACTGACTGTTTAGTTGTCCCCAAGCTTGTGAAGCAGACCAGGAGAGAGCAAACAACTCAAGTTATGAAAGGCAATCCTAATTCTATAAAAGAGATTGACAACGGCTCTATGAGCCGAAACAGTTCGAAATCATATGGATGAAGTCATCAACAAATGAAGTGTTCTACCTTGTGTTAATGTTACTTGGTAGAAATTTATCTATACGTATAGTGAAGGTTTTTCTTAAGATTTTCTGGATATGTTACGGTTAAAGTGTTTAATTTGATAGTTTATATACTAGCTGGATAGTATACAAACTATCCAAATGTCTCGTTATTTTGATGGAAAATCATATTTCTACTAAAATAGCTATGAATATTGGTAGGTTTGTATACTATCCAGCTAGTTTATAAACTATACAAGATATGCCGCCAAAGTATATACCACAAAGATATCACACGTATTAACCACTGTTTGTGATCAGTTTACAAACTATCCACATCATTTGGATAAAGTATGCACCTAATACCTCTAGTACTACATAATATCCAACTCGTTGGTTAGTATGTAAACTAACCAATCCTCTTTGGTTACTTTAATTTAGAAAAACATTTTTAATCAAAAGTAAAGTTTATTCATACATACGATACAACATACAATAATTGCTGTAACTACCTAAAAATAAGGAAGACAAACGGAAATACTATTTGTGTAACAAAATATTCGTACAAAATAAATCTGGTGGGCAGCTTTAATGGCATCATAGTTTTCACTCAAACGTAAAATAATCTTTCCAGCTCTTTTATATAAGATTACATAAGATGATTCGATTCTCAAAGTATTCTCGAAGTATTCATTACATGATAATCAATCTTGTTATTAGTGTTAGGTCCTTGTTCGCGTGTTCTCTTTATATGTTGCAGAAGTACATTATAATCACTGTCGTTCATTAATTTTGAATTTTGGGACTTTTTCTCGTAACATTCTAATAGTAACTTTCCAAATTGCTGTTGCTGATCCATTTTTGGTAACTAGATACCTGTTCTTGAACAAATTTTACAAGGCACGATAGTAAACAATACCAACACGTCACACTTGCACTTGCCATAAACATAACCTCACTTTTCTGTTAAATTGACCAAAGAAAATTAGCTCACATACTAACCAAAGAGGATTGGTTAGTTTACATACTAACCAATGAGTTGGTTATTATGTATTACTAGAGATATTAGGTGCATACCTTGTCCAATTGATGTGGATAGTTTGTAAACTGACTAGAAGCACTGGTAATATGTGATATCTTTGTGGTATATACTTTAGCGGCATATCTTGTATAGTTTATAAACTAGCTGGCTAGTATACAAACCAACCAATATTCACAGCTATTTTAGTTGAAATATGAGTTTTCATCATAATAACGAGACATTTGGATAGTTTGTATACTATCCAGCTAGTATATAAACTATCAAAGTAAACACTTTAACCGTAACAGATACATGTCCTGCATATCACGGTCTAGCAGGAAATTTGCAACTCGTTTTTATTTGAACCGCTCATTTGTAACTTCCACTTTGGAAAAACAGTTTCTCTCCAATCAGGCACCTGTTACAACCGAACTTAAGAGTCGTTTTGATCGAGGGCCAGAAAACTAAAAGTGGACTGAGCTAATCTGAGGAAAGACGAGACAGACCGAGACAACAAGAGAGTGCAGTTAGTTAACCTAAAAGAGAATGTTCTAAAAAACAATCCGAATTCTATGAATGAATGCTCGATTTATGAAGTCTCTATGAGCCCAAACTGTTCGAAAACATATGAATGGAGTCATTAACAAACAAAAAATTAAAATGAAACCTTATGAGCCCGATGTTACTTAGTAGAAATTTTGCTATACCTGTAGTGAATAATTTTCATAAGATTTGGTAGATACGTGTCATGTATATTACAGCCTATCAAAAAATTTAAAACTCGTTTGTCTTTGAACCGCTCATTTTGCAACGTCAACTTTGGAGCTGCAAAAACACTTTCTGGACATTATGATCTGATACATACAGTTACTCTAAAAAGAAAGTTGTACTCACGTGCTAAAACAGAATCCGAATTCTGTGAATGAACCCCCGATTTACGAAGGCTCTATGAGCTCAAACGGTTTCAAAACATGGACGGAGTCATCAACAAATGAAATGTTCTACCTTATGAGCCCGATGTTGCATGGTAGACATTTCTCTATACCTACAGTGAAGGACTTTCGTACGATTTCTGTGATAAAACAGCGGCAGTTCAGGCAGTGCAAATGTGCCTTTTTTGTGGAACATTCACGAGCTGCTAGCAATAAAAAGGCAGGCACCTATGTATTTGCACTTTGTGCAATTTTTGCATCGAACACTGACCAATAGACCAGGAAAATAGCAGCTAATGCTCCGGCAGTATTTTGTAGATTAAATTGCAAGCATTACACATTAATTTAAGGAATGTGACAAACACTTTTCGAAGCAAATAGATGGGGGTAGTCGAAAACACTTCTAACGCTGATATCTAGCCGGTGGTTGATCAATAACTTTCTCAATTTTTATTTTGTTGCTGTTGGTGGTTCATTCTACAAAATACAGTGTATTTTTACCGTAATTTTCCTGGTATAAACCGCTTTGAGGTTAAAGTGTCTTTGTGGGCGATGCTTATACTAATAAATATTTCCGAATATTTAGAAGGGCAATACATTGATTATAACTCCCTGATTATGACCAGAAATGGATACTTGTGAATGCAATATCCGGAAATATTTTATTATAGCTTTTAAAAAATTCACGGCGAGTGATCTTTTTTCAAAATTTTTGAGCTCTACACACTGTTCTTCAAACACAGTATAGAAAATACGCAAGACGCATAGGATGACTAAAAGTGAGCAAGCCTTTTCCAACATTCATATAATAAGTTTATCCATAAAAAGATACTTGTGAAAATTAATCAGTCTGTCACAAGATAAACTCGTATATAATTCGCTAGACATTTATCTCAACAGCTTGCTTCCATCTCTTCAGAGCATAAAGAATTTCTCCATTTGATTACATTTCAAGCACACTTGATTCAGTATATTACAAGTTGATCTTGTTGTCGGACTAAGTGAACTCTCAAATCTTAGTCATTTGTTCTTCTTATGAATATGCATTATTCTACTAGTACCTGTTAGGGTGGCTTGCTCAGAACAAATCATCCTGATGTTACAGTTGATCTCATAGTCATCGAAAAACCTTCATCAATATTTAATCAAGCTACCATTGACCAATCTGTATATTGAAATTCTGACTCGTTGCTGCTATTGGTCTTACAGGGCAGCAAGACTGAGAGTAATGAGTCATCAATCATTAATGAAACGTTTTTGCTAGTATAGGCACAATCAAATTGTAAATATGATTATTTCAATCGCTATTTGTTACTGACTTGCAGCTTAAAGTATACTTGACGGCAGTATTCTACAGCTGCAAGTTAGGTAACTTAGTATGTAAATAATAGTCAACAGCATGCCTAAATCTGGGACCTTTTAAGATTCCTTTCCCTCCCCGCAAATGACCTTAAAATAAAGGAATTATAAAAATATGCCACGTAGAAAGTTTTTCCCAGACAATTAACCAGGTATTAGAATAATATTAATGAGGATATTTTGATGGCAGTCTTTGAAAATTACTGGGATAATTTCCACTAGATCTCTGGATATGGCATACCCGTTCTCTGAACTGTCAGAACATGTTACAAATTCGCGTGTTAACATGTTTGTATGTACTTCAGTACAGGGAAACATGGCTAGGGAGAAACATCGGTATATAGGAAATGTTTGAACCTCGACAGGTAAACGTAATCAAAGAAGGAGTTGTGAGAGAAAAAGTCACAGGGAAGTCATAGTAAGATATCAATGACATAATCGTTGCATCACCTGGACTCCTTTCCATATGGAGGTTAGCAGTACTAAGATGAAGTACTCCTAGTAACTAGTACAAGTAGTTTAGATAGGATTTTTGCCCCAAGTAATTAGTAAGAACACCTCTATAAGTGCAATGGCAGTTAATAATGTACTAGAAACTAAAATTTTAAACACCCAGTTTGTTTACTCTGAGCACTATAATATTCAAAGCAGTTAGTTATCTTGTACTGAGTACTTATTACTGAAAACAAAACTAATTACTATATTACCAATACTCCTTTCTTTGAGTAGTTGATTTTAGAGCTAGTAACAACTTCACTATTTTGGATACTGTGAAGTATCTAGCTGATGCGACAGTTTTTTCATTGACTCCTTGCTATGACTTGGTGATTCTCCTTGTCTTCATATAGAGATCAGAGATATCGGTGTTTCTGCCGTCATGCTTGTGTCAACAATCCTGTTTCTCAGTTTACTTGAAACTAAAATTTTCGTTGATATACTTCAGTACTATGACGATGATACAGATAGTACTTGTTCGGTACAATACGTGCAAATAGTTAGTTTGTAGCATATTTTTATGTAGGTCACGAGGTACACACGTGTCTGCCTTTTGTTGGCCCAATGATAATATTGAAAAGGTGTCCACCAAACAGGGCTGCTGCTATCAACTACTAGCAGTATAATAAGTACTTTGAGTATTTTTTTTTAATTTGTGTGACGGTACTTGGAAATGGGAATCCACTGACCTTTTTGTACATAACTGTCAATCAAGTTGTTAAGTAGTAGCTCATATGATCAAAAATTTTGCTGTACAGTGGTGACTAGCTTTCTAATGTTGTTGATACTAAGTAGCAGAAAAGCTCGATATTCACATATCAAGAAATCAATTGTTATATAACCCCAAACTATAAAAATAGAGAATCGGTTTTTACTACAGATTCTGTAAGCATATATACTCCTCCAGAAAGTTGTTGGCTGAATTGAGTCGCAATCAATCATTGACTTAAAAGCTCTAAGATGCAATGACAGTTTTTCCATAACAGGGACTCTATATTGCAACCAATCAATTTTACTCTCATTCTATATTAACGAACTACACAGCAATGTCAAGAAAACATATGCGTTGAGTTCCAAAGGAGTGATGCAGTTGGTTTTTCACTTAAATTTAATGTCCTATATTTTTGAAGCCAGTAGAGCGATGTTTAAAATGTTTCATTTACTGACTCTTAGACATCCTTAGAAGAATTCCTCAGAAATATGTGTTCAACCCCTCCAAACTAGTTAAGAAGCTCAACGAAATTCCTTTCTACCTAGCCATGTAAGACCAGCGTTCACCTGCCTACCAGCAGGTGAACAGTGTCATCTTTCTGTTCATATCCCTGCAGAGAGAGGTATAAGTTCCTCATATTTTAGAGCTGTTTTCCTATCTAACAGTGTCTGTGCAGATACCAGAAAAAGTAAGAATTTTTTTTATGATCGGCCTCCCGCAAAGGCTGAAAGCCTATGGCGCTGTAGAAGCGCTGCGAGAGGATAAGTATCGGTTCACGTTAGGTCTGAAACGCTGCAGGTTGTAGCCGACGGGAAACAAATTCCCCGGCAGCTGATTCCACAGCGTCGAAGTTCTCCAAAAGAAGGAATACTGGAGGAGACTGGTTCAGGGAGTAAGGACCTCGACCTGGTAAGGATGAGCTCGCAGAGCTTCTCTAGTGATCCTGGTTTTGATGGCCTGTGGTGTTATTATCTGAGAGAGCTCACTCGAACATCTTCCGTGATAGAATCTGTAAAACAGGGATAGGTCAGCCACCCTCCTTCGATGTTCCAGGCTGTGGAGGTCTCTGTGAGGTTAGGCGTATCGAATAGTCTAATCGCTCTTTTCTGGATAGTGTCCAGAAGCTTTAGAGAGTGCTTCGGAGCGTATCCCCACACATATGGGAGCAATACTCCAGCGATGGTCGGATCTGTGCCTTGTAGAGCAGCAGCAGTTGCTCTGGTGTATACAACTTCCTACAGCGGAACAAAACTCCAAGCTTTTGGGATGCCGTTTTAGCAATACTGACGACGTGGTCGTGCCAGGACATGTTATTGTTGATGTTGATTCCCAAAAGCTTGACGGAAGGTGATTCGACTATGGGGTGACGCTCCATTTCCACGGTTGGTAAGCCATCGTGAGACTTCTTTGTAAGTGTTGTTGCCTGAGTTTTTTGTACGTTGAACTGTACTTTGTTTGCTAATCCCCACTCGACAATTGTTTTGATATCTGCGTTGAACTGTGAGGCATGCTGCTGTCGCCGACGTACCGTCTCCTGGGATGATAGTGGCTTGCCTGGTTCCATGCACGACACTAATGTACTGTCATCTGCGAAGCTGTAGATTGGATTGGATGTTATTTCCAGCAGCTCGTTGATGTACAGCAGAAACAGTGTAGGGGATAGGACAGATCCCTGAGAAACACCAGCGTTTATTGAAAATACGTCTGATGAATAGCCCTCGACTACAACAAACAGAGATTGGTCGTTCAAAAAGCTATTCAGCCATTGGCGCAGGCCAGGTGGTAGTCCATAAGCAGGTAGCTTGACCAGAAGTCCGTCATGCCATACTCTGTCGAAAGCTTTCGATATGTCAAGTGCAACAACACAGGATTCGCCATGATTTTCTATTGCTCTATTCCACAAGTGAGTGACGTAGGCAAGGAGGTCACCTGTAGACCTGTGCTCACAGAAGCCATACTGGCGATCATTTATGATGTTATTGTTGTCCAGAATGCATAAGAAACTCTAAAGTTACTTATACTGAGAGGGGGATAATCTCACTCCCATGTTACCTTTACAGTTGCTAGGGGGATTCTCTGTTTCGAATTTCCCTCCAGCCGTAAGATTTCTATTATGGTAGATATACTTTCTGCTGCCTCCCAAATCTACGCAGGGGTTCCTCAGGGTCGATTTTGGGTCCAACAGCAAAATCGGTTCTTTTGAAATCTGCAGTTTATTTTACAGCAAAATTTTAAAACCAGCGAAATAAAAAAATAGAACACTCGCTGAAAAGCGTATGTCATACAAAGTGGAAGCGCTTTGTAAGCATTTACTTGGTTAGCGTGAAGAGGGAGTGAATAGTTAAGAAAGAAAGAGTTTGTCTGTTAGGTTCTAATAGTAGAAGATCCGAATATAAGGCGACCTCCACTGAACTGGTTAATGGATGAAAAGCATTTTATATTAAATTTAATATGTTAAAAAACATATCGCGAGTAGGTTGGCTGAAAAATTTCAGTCCAGGATATGATTAATTAAACATTGAAAAATTATTTTTTTTAAACATTTCACTGGTTTGGTTAATAGACACCCACTCGCGATATGTTTTTAACATATTAAATTTAATATAAAACGCTTTTCATCCATTAACCAATTTGGTGAAGGTCGTCTTATATTCGGATCTTGGACTATAAGAAAAATATACTTTTTTAGGTTTTAGGTAGGCAAAAAAATCAAATCAAAAATACCTGAATATTGAAAACCCGATAAAGTGGCTCAAAAATACATTATATTCAATTTAACAGAATAATTAAATGCATCAGTTTCTTAGGAACCATGCGTGGATTATATAGCGTGTCCCAGGACGAATCCTGTTTTTTTTGTTTGTTTTTATATTTTTGTTTTACTCTATATATCAATCCATTACGTATAAATATGATACACTACCATTTCTGCCAATTTCACGATCGAATTGGAAAATTCGACTTTTTAACTATAGCGGAATTCAAACACATTGTAACATAAGTCGTTGCCAGCAATCAATCCTTGCAGTTTACAGGATTTGTCCTAGGATTCGGTGCGTGTGGGAAAATATTCCGCTCTGAACATCTGTAAATAAACCAAAATGCTACCTGTACAAAAAATGGGAATATACATGAATAAGTAGGCAGTCTGTAAATATGTATTCCTATTTGTATACACCATATTTTAAGCAGTTATACCAAAGTTTACAGAATACATAAAGTTGGGTCACTCCGCAAAAATATCAAAACGGCCTGCCCCTTGCTCCGTCACCCCGGAACACCGGTAGCAGTGTACCGACGTCAGCCGGGAGATACGGGGCGGCGCAAAGTAGAGGTTGAACGTGTTTAACGCGCAGTCTATACAGTGTCTCAAATATGTCGGATTTTGTTATCTCGGATTTGTTTGCAGGAAATGGATAATCTTTTTAGAAGTTTGAGAGTAATCAATTTCGCGAGAAAATATATTACCAATCAATTTAAATTTATTAACGGATGGAGAATGACAATCAGATCCATCCTTATTTTGTGGTAAACATTGAAATGTAAGGGATATAAATACAGGGTGTCCCACGACGATTAAGACAAGAAATATGTCGGAACTGGGCAGTCGTAAATAATTATAATTTTGGGCATATAAATTAGAGCAGATGTTGTGTCTCTTTCTGTCATTGTACTACCCAATGAGGTATTTGTTTTTGGTCACGTGACATTTGATTCAAAATTATTAATGGCTCGCCCTGTATATTTGTGCCTGTGTTCCTCTCAATAAAACAATTTAATCAAACTGGCACACTTGGGGTCTAAAGTGATTAGTTCAAGCTCTACAGGTACTAAAAGGATTGTATCACGCTAAAAGCGTAGAGTGAGACAAAATATTCATTCGGTGGTCTTACCATACCACTCAGGGACATTGTAAATTATATTTTAGAGCTCGAAAATATTTTTATTGATAACTTTAACAATTCAGTGAACAGTGAAAAGCAGAATGTCAAAAATAATTTATTCACATCCATGTAAAGCATTTCCACATGATTATCTTTTAAAATTGTACATACGAGTTCGTATATACTATACCATAAAACTTACAAACTGTGTCGCCAGTTAGTTTTTGCGTTGGTTTCTGCTCAAGTACGAGGGTCTTTTAGCGGGGACTTGCTAACGCCTGGGTTGTACGTATATACGAGGGTAATTGGAAAACTGTGTATTGACGGCTGATTTAGACATACAAATGCAAATATAACGTTTATTTTGCGAATACACTAAGTTACATAAATGGATAACATAAATAAAGCCTAGTAAAACTATTACTAATCAATCTCAAATGATTTCACATATTGTAGCTATTTCGTAGATAAGTAAAAACTGATGGTTCAAAGGTGCTGTAGTATTCCTACCTTAATGTTTTGTTTATTTGATTTATTTTTGAGATTACAGTTTACAAATTTTATGGTATAGTATATACGAACTCGAATGTACAGTTTTAAAGGATAATCATGCGGAAATGCTATACAAGGATGTGAATAAATTATTTTTGACATTTTGCTTTTCAATGTCATTCCAATTGCCACTGTAGAAGCTAAATTGTTAATGTTATCAATAAAAATACTTTCGAGCTCTAAAACATAATTTGCAATGTCCCTGGGTGATATGGTAAGACCACCGTATAAATATTTTTTTCTCACTATACGCTTTTAGCGTGATACAATCCTGTAAGTACCTGTAGCTCTTAAACTAATCACTTTAGACCCCAAGTGTGCTAGTTTGTTGGAATTGTTTTATCGGGAGGAACACGGGCACAAATATACAGGATGTCCCCTTAATAATTTTGAATGTCACGTGACCAAAAACAAATACCTCATTGGGTAGTACAATGACAAAAAAAGACAACATCTAATTTACATGACCAAAATTATAAAATCTCTGCTACCGCCCAGTTCCGACATATTTCTTGTCTTAATCGTCGTGGGATACCCTGTATTTATGTCCCTTACATTTCAAGGTTTACCACATAAAGATGGATCTGATTGTCATTCCTCCATCCGTTAATAAATTTAAATTGGTTGGTAATATATTTCTCGCGAAATTGATTACTGTCAAACTTCTAAAAATATTATCCATTTCCTGCAAACAAATCCCAGATAACAAAATGCGATAATTTTGAGACACTGTATACACGTCGCGTTAAACACGTTCAACCTCTACTTTGCGCCGCCCCGTATCTCCCGGCTGACGTCGGTACACTGCTACCGGTGTACCGGGGTGACGGGGCAAGGGGCAGGCCGTTTTGATATTTTTGCGGAGTGACCCAACTTATACGTATTCCGTAAACTTTGGTTATACCAAATTTGCATAACAACTTTAGGGAGATCAATGTAAATACTATGTAAAGTGTTGGTCCCTATCCGCAATGTCCTTTGATTTTCTAGATAAGGAGATACAAGTTTACAAGTACTCGATACTGGTTGTGGTTACTCTTAGTACTTTTGTTTACTATTCGCGGCAGCTCTGCACCTAAATTAAATACGTTGTGATGAATTTCGCAAATTAACAAGTAAATTAAATATTAATTAAGCTATAGATGATAATATATAGTATAAATAAACTGGATAGCTCATTTAAGCGCATACCTTGAAGCATTCTGATCATATGACTTAACCTCAAAGTCTGTCAAGATATCCATCAGAAAACTGCAAAATACCTTTAAAAACCGATTTTAGGAAGAAATTAGAAAAGCAGATCAGATGCCTGATTTTCTTACTGGATTTACAGCAATTAAACTACTGCATGAGCTTAGTGGTGGGAAATTTGAAACCGACTCTCAAACTTCCCCCCGAAAATATACAATAAATTGCTTGAGGTATGCACTTGAAGCAAGTGTGATACCGTGGAATGTGAGTATCCATAACGTGTGTAAAAAACGTTCGTTTTTATCAGCAACGTGGGCCAAATAAATAAACAAGTGGTGGCAGTGACTCAACGTCTTTTTTATTTGAAATGGACCAATCCTCCATTTTCTAGTGAAAATGAATATTGTTCCAATGATATATGTGATATGGTAAAACTCAAACATTCTTAAGGCTTAAGTCAATATACTGGGGAAGAGATCAAACGTCTTACTCGAATCATAACTTGGAGAGTTGAGATTGCAAAATTTCTGTAGAAGTGAGAAACAGCACTAAAATGTATGTTTCTAAAGGGCCCCACAGAGATCGTTCTTTTTCATGAGTTTTGCACGACGTGCCAACCGATCACACTCATTTCGGTCCGTGTGTGCCGAAAAACCGTCGTGTTGACCGTCGTTCCAAAAAATCTGTCCGAGCTTGATTTTACCCGTCGGTTTCGAACGCCATCGTGCAACTCAGTACATGTGTGGCCGTTCATCGTGCAATCACGACGGGATTTTGCAGTGTCGTTTTGGTTTCAGGTATAATTTGTAAAGCTTGGGGAGATATCGCAACTGAAAATTTCAAATCCTCGTAGTTTCTACCCGTAGCAAGGAATCTCAATGTAGCTGTCAGACATTCATGAGGGGAAATACTTTGTCTCATCTAAGTGTCCTGTTTTTTTATTAGAGGTGCTACTGAATTAAGTAATTCTAAGTATGTTTCTTCATCCATCCTCAAATAATTATACCAATCCCCTGGTTCCAGACGCAATTCTTCTAATAGATTTGTATGGGAGAATTGGCCTCTGTTTAAAAGCTATTGTTTCACCCATTAGAACGTTTTTTCTTGCTGTATTTTACTTTAGTAGCTAAAGCCGACGCCAATGCTAAAGTATTATCCATGTTAAGGGACTAAAAAATTTGCGAGAAACTGAAAGAAAACCGAACAGTGTGTGGAGGTATCGTTCCATCGGTTTAACCGACATCGGTTGGCACGTCGTGCAAACCTGATGAAAAAGAACGATGTCTGTGGGGCCCTTAACAGTAAAAATTCGTTAACTTATGGTGTGACCTAGCCTATCTGTCAAAATATACATAACATATGTATAGGAAACAGAGTTTTGCAGTTAACCTTTCACTATATTGTATCATTTTGATTTGAGGTCAAGACATTGCGTCACTGCCGCAATTTTTCGAAATTGCTCAGAGGACATTTATATATTTTTCAAAAACAGCAGAACCTATATTTTAACAAACCTTAAAGTGGGTGCCGCATATTTTAATCTATCCACTGAGTGGTTTCGTGACTAACATTTGGTCTGGTTTGTCGTTCTGTGGACGCCCTGTACACGGCAGTCACTGTCATTCTCATCTGTCACTCGTTGTTGTTGTCTAGGGTTTGAGTACTCTTGACGTAACCACGCAAGACATTAATTTATAATTGATCTTCTAAACTAGACTACAAAAAGTGGTTTCAGGTTAGAATAAATCCTTGCAAAACACAAAAAATATACAGAGGAATAATAGCAGAGTATGTTTTTTCGAAACCGTCACCCATCAAGCGCATGGTGTTTTTTTTTTCAGGAGCCGTCCGACCTTGCTGTCCCCATCAATATTTAAGGCTTGAGGCCTACCGTATTGTTGCTCCTCTCATTTACAGTATCCACTCCAGCAATCTGGATCCCTGTATAAGTTTATGCAGTTTACTTACTGGTCCTGGTGCTGAGTTGTACTCCATTGGTTCTAGCTTGGTCTTCCCAAAGAGTTGTTGTCTCTTGTGATCTAGCGCTTCGCACTCACAGAGCACATGTAGGGCTGGCTCAGTTCCTCTTCCACACAATCTGCAGTTGAGGTCTCCATTGTAGAGTCCAATTTTATTCAGGTGTTCCTTCAGACCACAATGTCCTGTGAGGAGACCCGTCGTTATTCGGAGCTGATTCCTACTCAAGGAGAACAGTGTTTCAACTGTTTTCTTGCATGGAGCCTTAATGAGTGTTTTTCCATGAACACATCCTGGTAACAAGTTCCACTGCTCCTTGTGCCGATGTTTCATTCATTCTCCGACCTGGTGTCTGATTGTGCTTTTAGGCACCTCCAGGGCGGGTTCTGCTCCAATGCATAGAGCAGACGAGCCTAGTCTTGCTAGCTCGTCCGCCGTTTCATTGCCTCTTATACCTGAGTGTCTTGGCACCCACTCCAAAGTTACTTTGTTGTGTTCAGCCAGTCTTCCCAGTTCTTGTAAACATTCCCAGACTAGAGCAGACGTAACTTTGGGCGCTTCTAGTGCACATTGCAGGATGGCGTACACCTCTGACTATAATAGCGAGGCGTATTTTCCTAGCGGAATGCTCTGTCTAGTTCCTCTTCCAAATATTCCCGCTCCTGTGCCTTGCTCGGTCTTTGATCCATCTGTTTACCAGACTATTTCCCGTTGCAGGTTGTTTACTTGACAGAGCTCTCGATCTCTTATTATAGTTTCGAATTTCTTGTTGAAGATATATTTCGGAGTTATGTGGTCCTTTCTAGCATCCATTATGGTGTGTCCCACATATTCTGCGATTTGGTTGTGTCCAAGATCCTTGTAAATTACTCTTGATACGGTTTGTAGTCTAGAGTAGCCCATTCTCGCCTCGCCCATTATTACAATTTGCAACGGAGGGAGGTCCAGGATGGTCTCTAAGACTGCAATGGGTGTGTTTTTCATTGCACCTGTTATGGACAGACAAGCAAGTCTTTGGACCTTGCTTAGTTCTGCTATGGCAGCTCACTGTTTCATCTTTGGCCACCAGACCAAATTCGCATATGTAATCATGGATCTCACCACCATTGTGTATGTCCAATGCACCATGGCTGGACTTAGACCCCCAAGCGCATGGTGTATGGCGCCATTACTCTTTTGTATTATTTGGTGTTGTGCAACTATTTTGAAGCGTAAACCAAAAAGTGTTATCTCGTTTAGCAGATTCATAATAAATGCATGTCTTGTTACGTCAAGTGCACTTGGACCGTTGTCTGGCACTCTGTTATTTCTAATGTCCTGAACTGGCAAATACAGAGTTTTAGAAAATTTTGCAAGGGGTTCGTTGTTAAGTAAAATATACTAACTACAAGGTTTGAGAAAAGTTAAAACAAAGGTTTTAAGAATTTTGGGTGTCTACTAACAGTAAATAAAATAATTATATAGCTTGTCATAAAGTACTAAAGTTCTATACTTCAAATGCAACACCCTGTATATTATTCCTCTTTTTTGAGAAAAAATCTAAAAAAGTTACGTAGTGTCCCTAAATTCAACTATTTCAGAGTTATCAAGCTTAGAAATATGACGAATAAGCTAAACTGACATGGTTTGGAGGAGATCATTGTGTGAAATATACAGGGTATAAAAGCATATTGAAAAATATTGCATTTACATAGGTACGCTATGCTACATGCAGTTTTTGCTTATAATTCAAGGAACAATTAAATTATCTAATAATATACAGCGAGATATAATTGGTATAATTAATGTTTTACTGCTAAGTAGACACTTAAAGACTACATCTTTTGTTCTAACTTTTCACATCCCATACTTTACCAAATAATCCACAGTTTGCAAAGTTTTCTAAAACCATTTATAGTATCTCAATGAGAATTTCGGAAACGCTCATTTAAGGCTTTTATAATTTCTAGGTACGAACATCCCATTTATAGTTTTGTTGTCGCAGTGCGGGCATTTTTGACGCATATGCGTAGAACTGACTTTTTCAATATTCTCCTATACGTCGATTTCGGGAGTATATTTTTTGCAATGCCCTGTGCTTCTTTCTAAGGTTCACTCAGATATTTAGTACAACAAAATTTGTCGAATTCAATATTTTATTACATTCGAGAATCGATTATTTATGACGTCAAAGTGGAGGACCATATCGACTTCGGTCGAATAGCCCAAGAACCACTAGTTCCTTGGAATTTAGACAGTGTTTTGATCTAAAAGGTACGGTGTTTAATCCTGAATATTTGGTGAAACCCTTAGACTGGCATTTTTAGTGCTTGTGGGATTTTTAAAAAAGTTTAATTCAAGGCTCTTAATTTTTATACAGTTTTTCGAAATTCTCAAATGATATTACGAGATTTGCGGATGTATATTTTTGTACTTGCTGACCTGATGTTTTTATACCCTATACCGGGTACAAGTCGTCCAATGTTCTACTTTTATATCAAGTATTTATACTGATTTTTATGAGAGTTTTTTAAATTTTTATTACCAACATAAATACAACTTGTGGTTAAACGGATAAATAACCAAATAATTATAATGCAATTGTTTGATCAACCTTATAGCATTTAATACGATTTTAATAATAAAGTAATATTCTTTGGGCATTTATATCGAATGAAGGAGTACATGTAAAATTCACCAGGGGTGAATTAATTTAGCAATACGCATTTTATGTCAAGCTAAAGTTTTTTGTTGCATATCATTATTATTCAAAAATTTCGTGCACTCACTTTTAATATAAATTGCTAAGCTCAACTTATGTATGTTTTTCCGACCAAAATACATGTTCACATTATTCTATGTCTGAACTTTATGTAGCAAAGTAAAATAGAAAGTTCTATTCAAAAATATTTGTCTCAAAACAGAGCTTAATCGAATTCTTACAATTTAATTTATAAAAGATGTTGAATTCTCAAACTCACTCACTCACTCGCATTGATATACAGCTGGACTATGGCAGCAGCAGGTGTCCAATTATCTAATGTTCCTTTTAACATTCCCTGCACAAGTGTGTATCACTTTTTTTTATGGTCGGCCTCCCGCAAAGGCTGAAAGCCTATGGCGCTGTAGAAGCGCTGCGAGAGGATAAGTATCGGTTCACGTTAGATTGGAAACGCTGCAGGTTGTAGCCGTCGGGAAACAAATTCCCCGGAAGCTTAGTCCACAGCGTCGAAGTTCTCCAAAGGAAGGAATGCTGGAGGAGACTAGTTCGGGGAGTAAGGACCTCGACCTGGTAAGGATGAGCTCGCAGAGCTTCTCTAGTGTTCCTAGTTCGGACGGCCTGTGGTGTTATTATCTGAGAGAGCTCACTCGAGCATCTTCCGTGATAGAATCTGTAAAACAGGGATAGGTCTGGATAGCGTCCAGAAGCTTTAGAGAGTGCTTCGGAGCGCATCCCCACACATGGGAGCAATACTCCAGCGATGGTCGGATTTGTGCCTTGTAGAGCAGCAGCAGTTGCTCTGGTGTATACAACTTCCTATAGCGGAACAAAACTCCAAGCTTCTGGGATGCTGTTTTAGCAATACTGACGACGTGTACATGTTATGGTTGATGTTGATTCCCAAAAGTTTGACGGATGGTGATTCGACAATGGGGTGACCCTCCATTTCCACGGTTAGTAAGCCATCGTGAGACGTCTGTGTAAGTGTTGTTGCCTGAGTTTTTTGTACGTTGAACTGTACTTTATTTGCTAATCCCCACTCGACAATTGTTTTGATATCTGCATTGATCTGTGAGGCATGCTGCTGTCGCCGACCTACCGTCTCCTGGGGTGATAGTGGCTTGCCTGGTTCCATGCACGACACTAATGTACATCAGAAACAGTGTAGGGGATAGGTCAGATCCCTGAGGAACACCGGCGTTTATTGAAAATACGTCTGATGAACGGCCCTCGACTACAACAAACAGAGATCGGTCATTCAAAAAGCTATTCAGCCACTGGCGCAGGCCAGGTGGTAGTCTATAAGCAGCAAGCTTGACCAGAAGTCCGTCATGCCATACTCTGTCGAAAGCTTTCGGTATATCAAGTGGGGATTCGCCATGATTGTCTATTGCTTTGTTCCACAAGTGAGTGACGTAGGCAAGGAGGTCACCTGTAGACCTGCGCTTACGGAAGCCATACTGGCGATCATTCATGATGTTATTGTTGTCCAGGTATTTCAGGAGCTGTGTGTTAATGACAGTCTCCATAACCTTAGACATGATGCTGAGAAGAGCCACAGGTCTATAATTGGTGGGATCGGCTTTTTGCCTTTCTTAAGGAATGGGTTGTAGGCAGCCAATCTTCCACGAAGCGGGAAACACGCCTCGTTGGTACGAAAGTTTGAAGAGCTTGCAAAGAATAGATGCAAGCTCAGCGGCACAGCGCTTAAGGACAATGGCTGGAATTTGATCAGGACCAGTAGCTTTATTGGTGTTCAGTTTTTGGAGGATGCTTTTAACATTTCGATGTTGAAATTTGACCTCCGCCATTCTCGAGTTCGCGCTTATGGTGGTGGTCGGAGTGGTCAGAGACTTAACCTCATATTGTAGAGCTGATAGTGTCCAGTAACAATGGAGATTTTGTATGGACAAGTAGTATTCAGCTACCTTCCCCATAGGATGGCTAAGGAGTTCTCCAGCTATTGACATCCATCCCCAAACCCATATTCGCTTAGCAAAAAATATGAGTGGATATCGTTAAGGGCTTCGCCAGATAGTAAGCCAAGGTGTTGGCGTGTATATAAAAAAACATTGAAGTATCGTTAGCATCCCTACAAAAAATCATCCAAAAGGGGGGATGCGCGTGTAATTACCGCCAACCTGAGTTATTGTGCTGGTTGTCTACTATGCTGTGTCCATACCATGGTGTATGATATACCACATTTCCAGCGACTCCTATGCACCCAAGATGATATTACCTTGTTGATCTTTGCTAGGGTTTTTAGAATATCAAGGCAGTCCCACACTGATTTTGAAGTATAGTGGTCACTTGCCAATACATTTTATGCAATGTTAAGGTCAGGCTTTGTCATTTTTATCAATTTTTGGAGTAGAATAAGGACCCAGATTATTGACTAATCAAGATGCTGGATCCACATGAAACCAATCAAACAAAAATGAAACACCAACACGATGTTTCCCAACCAATATCGAAATTTTTATTTTATTTTTTTACTTTTTGATTTTAGGAACATTTTAAGCTAGTCTGTAGACATATAATATCATGAGTAGTGAGCCAGACTATTTTTGATCGGAAGAAACATGCATATACAAGAAGAGCTGAAGACCGAATATACAGAGGTGGTTCAAACCTATCCACAAGGAAATGTAACAGCGTGATGAAAAAGAAACAAAAAATTGTAAGCCCACTCGCCCACATCTGACACCTACTAATTCCTAGAAAAACTCAGGGTCAGTTCAGGAGCTGTTGGGTTCTAACCTAGTCAAGCGATCCACCCTTCTCTTGCCCTGGACACTAATGTGTTAGCTTATGAGGAGCAACGCAATATTCAAGAGGAAATAAAAAAAGCCTGCAATAAAAAATTTGAATCAACTTTATCCGAAATTCGCTTTAGATAATACTATTTTTTATAGATTATGTCGCAGTTCTTAAACAGGCACTGAAATGTAGACTTGACATGAAGGAAGTAACATTATTGTTATAACATTTGTCGTATAATGACATCTTCACGCTATGATGTTTGAGCTACCCTGTATGACTCAGAAATCATATATACTTTTTCCAAGAATTGGGTGCTTTTGCAGTATTGAATCAGGCTGTTATAAGTCTTGCTTATTGTCAATATCTTTAGCTTAGACAGGGTGTCCTACATTAATAGTGCACAACAAAATTGCAGATTCTGTGCTAAACATATTTAGGTTTAGCCGAATTTGCCTGAGTCCAAAAGTTGTAATTGTCATCTTTTTTCTCTTGATAGTTCTAGGGCGAGTAAAGACACAGTAGCAAAAACTACTTTCAGTGAGCATCACTTACTTCATATTAAATCTCTTTAGATTAGATTTAGTTATCTGAGATGCGTTGTGAGGTAGTTCAAAGTTTTGTGTACCTCGGTTCTTTGATGGACAGTTCAGGTAGCTGTGAGAATGAGATTCGACGGCGCATTCAACAGGCACGGGTGGCCATGACAAAGCTTACTAAAATACGGCGTGACCATAACATCACTAAAGCTACCAAAATGTCACTGGTTCAGTGTCTTGTGTTCTCCACATTTTTGTATGCCTCGAAAACTTGGACTGTTAAAAAAGCAGATCGAGCTCGCATAGATGCTTTTGAAATGTGGACGTGGAGGAGAATGCTGAGAATTCCTTATACCGCCCATCGAACTAATATTTCCATACTGGATGAGCTCGGTTATCCAAAGAGACTATCCTCCATTGTGTCGATGAGAATGCTTACATTCTTCGGACATATTCACAGAAGCGATAATATGGAGAAACTTGTAGTTCAGGCTCACGCCCCAAGTGGGCGGCGCCGTGGCCGTTCCTCTACACGCTGGGTGGATACGACGAAACAGTTGCTAGATATGGTTGTCAAGAGCGCGACTGAACTGACAGTAAATCGCGAACGATGGCGAGCTACAGTTCTCAAAACTGTTGATAATATTCGTGTCGGCAATACTCTAGCTCCGACTTAATGCATTTTACGAGTTCACAACATGTCTGTTAAGACATTGTGATTATGATGATGATCTGGGATGCTTCGTATCTGTTGAACCAGTAAGTCAATCTCTGTGACATTGACAAATGACCAGGTCCAGGTCCAATACTGTAGTCAGTTTCCTCATCTGGCTGTGCCATATCAAACAGAGCTCCAACTGTCTTGCAATCCGTGTCGAGCAGTTTCCCGAGACTGATGGCAAAGTCTACATATCTGTTCTCTGTTGGTGATTTCAAGAGTTTATAGATTTGGCTGAAGTGGCCATGTCCAGTAATAAGAGCAATAACCAATGCTTGTCCAGAGTAGAGTAGATCATTGGTTGACAACCTTGTGAATGCTAGCTTTGCCTATGCCACAGCTTGGTTCTGGACCAAAGAATGCCATGTTCCCTTCTCTTCTTACATGCTCATCTGAACACTTATTGATATAATTTTAAATCTCTTTGAAATAACCTAACTTTTTTTGTGTTACGGGTAAATTTTGTGTATTGTAATTTTTCTAATCACGACTCAGACGCGTGAGTGAGTTTGGTTAAGTCTCAATATTCTGTGATTCAAGGAATCTGAAATTTTGTTGTATACGGACATCCCGTAGGTTTACGTTTACCGGAAGATGTTTTGCTGCTAAAGTAACACTAGAAACGCTGCTTTGCAAAATAAGTAAGCATTATTCGAATGAGAGGGACAATCGTTTGACGCGACCAAATAGAAGTAGATCGTACCCAATCACCCATTCGTTAGTATAACATTGCAGAGACGTGTACCTAACTCGATTTATGTAGATTCAAGTATACAACTAACCAACATATATATTCTTATCCTGTCATTGTCATCAGTCGTTCAAATACTAATGAATTTGTGCTCAACTATGTGACAATTTACGTTTCCTTTACCATATCATAATGATTTCAATCCTGATGCTCGCATTAGAAATGTTACATGTATACATGTATCGTCGCAAAATATCAGTTTTATATATTTGTATGTGACTTTTCGTTCACTTTTTTACAGTTGTTGAAATGAAATTATAGATTTATTATATGTTGATTCATTTATAGTTACGAAGCTGTATGTACAACGTATGATTGCAAAAAATAAACCACATTTTTAAAAAATGGTATCATTATTACCCGTAGATGTATGCTAAGTGACACAGAAAACAGAACTTCTTTTTCTTATGCATGGCCGACTCTACACTAGGCCGGAGCCTTAGATGTGGCAACGTGGCTTAGCTGTCAAATAGTGGTCTGGCTACCGTAAATTGTTTTATAGTTTCAGAATAATAATTATTACATTTCATATGTATTAAGAGTTCATCTCGGTTGATAAATTAAGAAAAATACTTTTTAGAACTACTACTACTAATACCACTTACATCTGATGTCTGGTTCATCGTAGTCAAACACTACAAAATAAAAATAAACGCAACATGTTTCCTGCTGCCACTTCCACTTCCACATAAACGAACACTCAATTTACTTTGTAAATTTTCACTTGAGCTAGAAAAATTCACTATTAGGTCACTTTGAAGCCATTCTTGCTAGTCTTGATTCCCTTTCACTATCAAATCTTTTTGTAGGTATGCCCAGATGAGTTCTATTAACTGTATTTTTCTGTGATATTTGGGAGGTCCAGAAAACATTGTAGGTCCACATTGTGCTTTAAAATAGGTCTTATCTTTTGAAATGTTTGTAAATTATTGTCTTTATTCTTATAAATATAACCAGCCCTTATGAGGAATACCTTTCACCCACTTCTGTTTATGTCCTTTATTGGAAGCACAATTACTAGTGCAACCTGGTACTACACACTTTGCAGGCATCTTTTTATCTTTATAGTTTCGTTTGTGCAGGTAGATAATTAGAAACACATTAAAAATCACCTTCCACTCTTCTTGTTTACTCTGGAAGGTTATGTTTGGTATGTCCTTTATTGGAAGCACAATTGCTAGTGCAACCTGGTACTACACACTTTGCAAGCATCTTGTTATCTTTATAGTTTCGTTTGTGCAGGTAGATAATTAGAAACACATTAAAAATCACCTTCCACTCTTCTTGTTTACTCTGGAAGGTTATGTTTGGTATGTCCTTTATTGGAAGCACAATTGCTAGTGCAACCTGGTACTACACACTTTGCAGGCGTCTTGTTATCTTTATAGTGCAGGTAAATAATTAGAAACACATTAAAAATCACCTTCCAATCTTATTTTTTACTCTGGAAGAATTACACTAATGACAAAAGCTCGGCCGACTATTCAGTGTTGCCATATTTCAATGCTCCGGCCTAGTGAGTAGAGTCGGCCATGTCTTATGACGTCATCTCTTTTCGAAGGTTGGTGATCCAAATAGCTAACGTATTTCCGGATGGATTTCTGGATTTTTGGCTTCAGGCAAGGATATGGTACGTCAACAGCTCTTGCTAGCGTCTTAGATGATATCATTCATGAATGGGATGAAGGCCGTGCCACGTCACTTGTATTGCTTGATTACAGCAAGGCGTTCGATACCATAGATCATGACCTCCTCTGTGCCAAATTATCGTACTATGGTTTTTCAGACGTTCCCTTAAATTTTTTTCGATCTTATCTAGCTGAGCGCCACCAAGTAGTAAAACTAGAAGACCAGGTTTCAGAGCCCTGCTTTGTCTCTTCGGGGGTACCGCAGCGTTCCACACGTGGTCCAATTCTGTTTCTAATTTGCACCGCAGATATCAATCGACAGTCGACGCACTCACGCTTAATGTTGTATGCGGACGATACTCAAATATATAGATCATTTCATTCAACTGACATTAAGCAAACTAATATCGATTTATCTTCAGATCTTCAAGCCATATCGGAGTACTCAAAAAATAACAATCTTAAGCTTAATCCTTCGAAATCTTCTTTATTGCTTTTTTGCCCTAATTGTAGCAGAAATACTGTCGAGTCGCTATTAGATATAAGAAGTAACGGTGAAACCTTACCTTTAGTCAAATCTGGAAAGAACCTAGGAGTTATTTTCGACCACACCTTGCGGTTTAAAGAGCATGTATCTATCATTTTGAAAAAATATTATTACACGCTAAAGCAACTATACTGTCATAAGCATATTTTGAACTTTAGAATGCGCAAAAAACTCTGTGAGGCTCTGATTTTCCCTATTTTATCTTACAGCAACATTGTGTACTACTCTTTTCTAGATGCTGATACTAAAAATAGACTACAAAAACTTCAAAATAGCTGTTGCAGATTTGCATTTAGTCCAAGGAAGTATGACCATGTCAGTCAAAATATTAAGAAATTAGGATGGCTTACGTTAGACCGCTGCTACAAATATCATATGGCTCTTAAGACTCATAAGGTTCTAAAAAATCAGTCTCCTTCCAACTTGTATAACAGATTTGTTGCTCAAAGGAGCAAAGTTGACTTCAGATATTTCAATTATTTGCGAATGTCAAGTAAGGCGTTTTAATAATTGTTGCTTGAAATTATCGGTCCTCGGTTGAGTAGTACTTTTTGTATTCGTGAACCTGTTCCTTCCGGGGAAAGACTAGCTTTACCTTTGAGGTGTTCATATACCATAAAACAGATCATCAAATCGTCATCAAAAGTATCCTCAATTTGATTTGATCTTGAACAACCTCAAATCATATCTAAAATTCTAATATAACTTGTCATCACATCGGCAACTGAAATAGGTACCAGTTGGTGTACATGGTCATAAAGATACAAATTTTCAAAATTTGTGACCAAATTTCATACGATACAGTGTTCATGTGATTTAAGCTTAAGTCAGCTTGATATTGATAAACTGCTTTCGTCACTAGAAGCAAAGAGACTAGACTTCGTTTTGCAAAAATACTAAACGTTAATATTTCTTCCATAGCATACTTTGATATAGTCCCGTTTTGACTAAAGAACTTAGTTTAAGGAATTATTATTTCTGGGTGCACTTACTAAACTGTATAAACAAGGAATACAAAAATTAAACCACATTTTAAAAAAAACAGTGTCATTATTGCCAGTATAAATAGTTCGCTGTATAATAAAGTACAAAACATTATATTTTACGGTCAACGTGAGTCATACCTGATCCAAGACTACACGATAGAGTTATATAGTAGGTCCTCAGAGTAACAACTGAACAGTTACCAGTTTAGCAGTACGTATTTTCGCGATTGGCTGGGAATCTAGAATCTAGTATCGGAGTAGGACGTCGTTGGTCAAAGGAGCATCCTTACCGCCATGGTGACGTCACACGGGTTCGGGAGTCATCGGCGTGTTTTTGGTACTCGATCCATTTTTATTTTGATACAACTTTTGAATGATTGCGAAAAAAAAGAGAACAAAAACAGTTTTGTTACAAAACTTATGTATGATCTTTCCATTTATGACAAAAAAAAATTTATTCAAAACCTCAGTTTGGGACTATTCGTTATGCGTTCGAGCAACAACAATTTGTAGTTTGCGAACTGGTTTTGGACGATCAAAACAGTCATGTGTGGATTGTAAATTTTTGTTATGTGCTTCAAAGTTGAGATTATGAAACCAACTTTTCTTGTTTGGTGGTAAATAAACGTAACATAGAATAAAGTAGGTCTAATTACTATTCATTATTCTATCTCATCATCCAATTGAATAAAAAGGCTCGATTGTATATTTTTAAATTTAAAAAAAAATAATAAAATAAAAAATTTATCAAAAACATAGGGCTTTTATGTTGGCCTACGAACTTTCCAGATCAAGTGACTCCAACCAATAACGTAGAACAACACACGCACAAAACTGTCTTTTGACTTGCTCGTGAAATGAAGAATCGATTCATTCTTCTTCTATGATGCAAAAGCAAACAGGCTGATGATAGCGTTGACATTTTCTTTTAGTTTTCGCCATAATACAGTGGGTGATAGAATGAGTTGTCGTTGGGCGAACCATCTGTGTAGTCTTCTTTCTTCTCCCCATGTCCATCGTCCCCCTTCGGGGGATCTTTGGGTGGTGGTTTGGGCTTTTCTTGTTCCTTCGGAGGTTGGGGCTTGGGTGGAGGGGGTGGTAGGGGCTGTTTTGCCGCATTTTTTGCAAAACCCGCCGCCGCTTCATGTAAAAAAAAGACAAATTAGTATATTGTAGTAGACGGCAAAACTAACGTAATCAAGGCAGCTATGGATATTAAGGAGGTTGGAAAGTAAGTCCAATTTAATACAGTCTCCGAGGTAATGCAAGGCGCGCTGCGCGTTGTGGAAACGTGGTGTAATGAGATAGATCTGTCAGTGAACGCTGAAAAGACGGAGTTCGTTATGTTTACTAGAAGAAGGAAGATGGGTAAAAGGTAACGAAATAGCGGATCATTTGGCTAGGATGGGATCCGGCAACAGTTTTGTGGGCCCGGAACCAGCCTTAGGACTATCTGCAAACTTGATTAGGAAAACAACTGGAGAGTGGATCCAGAATCAACACTCTCTGAGATGGGACAACATCTCTGAACTATTAGCAGGGCCTGCAGAGAGAATAGGATGATTTTGTCTCTCTCTGGATAGGAGTAACTTGAGATTGGTAGTAGGCCTATAAACGGGTCACAACACCTTTAGGCGTCACTTGTTCGTGATGAGGGTGGTCAACGACCCAACGTGCACGTGGTGTGGTGAAGAGAAAGAATCCTCGGCACACACCTTGTGTCGCTGTGAAACCCTGGGTTATCACAGGCAGACTATGCTGGGCTCAAGAACCTTGGAACCAACAGAGATAAAACGGATAGGACCTAAGAATGTACTTGCGTTTGCCAAAAGGGCAGGTCTTAGGAACTAGCGCGGATAGAGGCGCAAAAGGGCCCATCGTGTGGCCTATGCACCAGCCATCGATATCGTGTTTGGTTGCTAAATTACAGGCATTTATAGAATGTACGATTTTGCATTGCGAGTTTTTTTGCACATTAAAAAACTTTTTTAAAAAAATCGAAAATAGTTGTCATTCATTTAGGTCTTAACTGTCGCCTTCTGAAGTATTATATATGTAGTTTGAAAATAAAGTGCGTTATGCGAGAAATTGTGAGTCCGTGTTTTACATGGCAAATACGTATGTATAAATGTGTATATCCAGGCCCCTTAAGCTTGTAGTCCAGGTTGGTGGTTAGAGTAGCTCTGTAGCTGATGCCTACCAGGTTAAAGAAAGGCAATTTATTATTATTATTATCATGTTTTTTCAAACTTCTCTCGCATGACTGCGGTGATGACAAATGTTGACGGGCTAGGCCAGGTCAACACCTGAACTATTACTGATCAGAATTTGGGAAAGATCGTACTATATTACAGGTCTTAAGGATTACAGACTTTTGGAATATTTTATGTCACCCCTCGTCCAGGCCCAACTGTTGTAGATGTTGTGTAAATGTGTTCGGTGTGAGGCCTGAGACAGATATAATGAGGCGGACAATAATAACTTTATCTTGTTTCCAGAGTCGCTTCACTTCTATGGCAAGGTCAGTGTATTTAGATATTTTCCCAGCGTAGGTGTTTTGAACATTCACATCATTGGGAATAGCAATATCTATTAAGTAGGTAACTTTGTCTGCCTTGGTCTGAAATACTATATCTGGTCTGTTTGCATTGATGGTTTTGTCTGTGTGTATTTCAACGCCCCAGTATAGTTTGTAGTGATCATTATCGAGTACTGATGTTGGTGTATACTTGTAATATGGATCTGAGTTGTGTGATTATTATTATTATTATTTACCTGCAGCTGCAGCAGCTGCAGCATTTGCAGCTGCTGTCTGCGCAGCCGCCTGCGCCTTCTGTGCAGCATTTCTGGTAGCTTCGTAATCAATCCTGACGTTGACTAACTGTTTAGTAAGCTGCTCAACTCGTTGCATTGCTGAGCCCACCATAGACTGCTGTGCGGCCAGCTCACCGGCCGCTTCTGAAGCTGCTTGAGCGACGTGTTCCGCAGCTGCTTGGGCAGCGTTCAGGGTGTTTTGCAACACGTTTACATGTTGTCTTGCTTCTTGGGCTGCACGCTGGGTTTGGTCAGCAGACCTTTGAGCCTGGGAAACATGATTTCACAAATTTATATAACATGTACAAATACAGGGTGAGTTTTTAGTCCTGGCTCGGTCGATAACTCCGCCACTGTAGAAAATAGCAAAAAAATTTGTATATATAGTTTTAGTTAGTTTCTGAGATATTTCGATTTTTCTACAAATTTTAAATATACCTTCTATTTGTTTACTAAAACTTATTTATTTTGAGAAAATGCTATCAAATTTTATTTTTGCTCAACAAACAACTAAAATGTAAGGCCATAATGGTACTTGATCAAGTCAAAATACCGAATTAACGAGATAATGTCGGTCAAGTGTCCTGTGGAAACAATTTTATAGACGTCATGCATAATTATCAGGCAGATCTATCAAGTAGGCTATAAAATATTAAACGACACATTCCAAATAAAGCAATTCTTCAATCTTTCAAACGCATTAGTTTTAGAGTGTCTCCATTCTGGATATTGCTGTTCATAGTTGATATACTCTAGAGGCAAGTAGACAATTTCTCAAAGATTCTCCTAAATACCTTCAATGGAAAAATTAATTTTTAAAGCTGGTTTTTCATACAGTACGGAATTATCAATAATCTGTTTAAACAGGTTATGGAAACTGTCAGTTTTCAAAGCCTAACTGATAAATCTGCTTGATAATTATGCATCACGCCTACAAAATTGCTTCCTCAGCACACTTGACTTTATTATCTCGATGATTTAGGGTTATGACTTCGTCAAATAGTATCATGACCTTATAGTTTCGTTGTTTGTTAAATAAAAAACAAATTCGACAGTACTTTTTCAATATAAATAAATTTCAGTACACAAATATAAGCTATATAGGTATTTTAGATTTACCAAAAAAATCGAAATATCTCGGAACTGATGGACGTAGGTACAACAAGTGCTGTACAAAGATGAAAGAACATATTAAAAGCAATTCTTCTTCTTTAATAAAATATTGGGGGTTACATTGAAAAAAAGAGAAAATCTGGATTTTGCATTCTACATCACCCTGTGTACGAATATCCGTCACGGGCTTTTTTTTATAGCCGACTTTTAAACTAGATGATATTTTTAATCTTTTCGTGTAAAAAAAATAATTTTTGATTAATTACTTTTTGATATACATTTGACCGCGATTTGGATATAAAAATGGTCATAACTTTTGAAATACCCTGTATAATGTGACAATACCCTATATTGGAAGAACGGAAATCATTAGTAAAATTTAAATGTGGAATACTATATAGGGTGTCTCATTTAAAAAAATGCATGTTTGCAGCACCACGTACTTATGGATCACCCTGTATAAATCTAGATATTTTCTGAGCAAGGAGCATATCCGTGACTACAAGTTTTGAATACAACTTTTTTCGCTATCTTCTACAGTAGTGGAGTTATCGACCAAGCCGGTACTAAAAATCACCCGGTATATGCCTTCTATTACTAATCTTAAATAGAGAGCACACAGATGTCTTAAGGACGTTTTTGATACGTGTTTATCCTATCTACGGTCTTTGAGCATATATAGGGTGTCCGGATATTAGACCGAAAACGCTTGACAGGTGATCGACCTCACATTTTTATGGACATTGAGATAGGAACATGGAGCCTTAACATGCTTAATTTTCAAAATACGTTTTTTCAAAGTTTTACTTTTATTTACGTTTTTTCCGATTATTCAGCAATAAAATGGCACAGAAATCTAATAGCGTTTTCGATTTCCTGCTCTCAGACGCTCTCATTCTGGGACACCCTGTATATTTGTTGTCCAAGGACAGCAAATATGCAGGCCAATGCCTCATTACCGTATCACCCTGATAGCTGAAACACGCCTTCAAGGTGTCTCTAGTAAATGGAGTATTTAGTACATCATTGTGTTACCTACCAACTTTAAGCCTAAAGTATGGCTTTGTTTATTATACTTCTGTGTCATCGGCATCGACTACTTTGGTCATTAGCCTCCTTTGTTTATTATAATAAAGAAATTTATATGCATTTACAGTATGTTGAATGGGATAAGAATGGCAAAACTAGTCCTAAATAGAAGGCCAATAGGGAAAAAGAAAGGCTAGACCAAGAGAGAGTTGACTGAAAAGGTAGAGGATGATTTAAAGATAACTAATAGAAGCACTGGAATGCACTAGAAGACTAGAATAAGTTTCGTGAAATGTTACAGAATCTCAGAACTCAGAAATAGGTAGTGAAACAATGCAAACAGGTATCGACATCTTTAAAGAACAAATTAATATTTTAGCGTATAAGATTAAACTGTAAGGAAGTGCGGAGGCTCGAGATCACCAGATTTTTACAGGTACTCGAGCCTCTTCACTCTCAGGGGGGGTCGCAAGGCCCCCCAACACCGTCCAGGAGTGGGTAGGAGACAAATGTGTCACCTACCCCGTGCAGAAATGCACCTTTCTCGTAGTGGCCCCTGTCTTCGTCAAATTTGACGAAGCTAATCCTGGCGGATCTAGGCTGGAGCCCCGAAAGGCTCCCTGGCAATGGGCAACAGCATTGCCAGTATCGGTGCCAGCTCCTGGGGGAGGGTGTACTCACGATAAAAGTGAGTGCACCCATGCCTAGGAGATCGCACCGAACGTCCTCTAGGATAACTGAAGAACCCAACCCAATGTGTCATGCGATCCGTGCTAAAGGGTGCGTGGCAGTGGGGGTGCACCGTCGCTAACGGAGCCTCTGGGATACCAGGCGATCTCCCAGAGTAACAAGCCTTACACTCGTGCAGGGGGCGCCGCGGGTGTGGACCATGTAGTTCCCCCTTACTCGTGGGATTTATTAGGAGTAAAAAAAACAATAATAATAAACCCAAAGCCGGGGGGCCCCCCATCAGGGGACCCCGAACAGCAACCAGGTGGCCTCTCACCAGGGGACCCCGATAGAACCCTCACTGGCGAAGAGCAAGTGAGAGACATTTCAAGGGAACTCGCCAAGAGGGTGGGTACCTTGAATCTGAAGAAAAAGGGTAGGACGGGAGCGCAGAAGAAGCGGGCCCGGAGGCTAAGGCTGGCGCAGGAGGGGCAGGGCTCCGGAAGTCGAGATGCCTCTTCGGGGGCATCTGTTTCGGGGGCGCTGCGGCTTCTGTGCGGGCTAGGGCGCCTTCGGGTGTTGCAGCTGCGGCTTCGGCGGGGCCTAGCATTGCTGGGAAACGTCCGAGGTCGGCGGGTGTGACACCGGAGGGTGCCTCATCGCGGAAGAGAGCTCGCACTTCCGCTCACGTTAGTTACGCTAGAGTGGCGCAAACCGGGCACAGGGTAGTATTCGTTCCCGAGGACTACCCTAGTGCTCAGTTGGTGGAGACGCAAGTCTTCAGCATCCAGGAGTCAGTGAGCGGACTGATGGACGGGCTCCCACTTGAAGGGGCCCTTCCAAGGTTCGCTGACTGCTACTTCTCGAGGGGGGCGGCCATCTTTGTTTGCGAGAACGAGTTCTCGCAGACGTGGCTGCAGGCTCAGGTTGGCAACCTGAGGCCCTGGGAAGGAGCACGACTCAGGGCGATGCGATTTGAGGACCTGCCCGTCTTCAGGAGGGTGATGGCTTGGTTCCCGGGCCCTCACGTGAAAGAGGACATCCTCCTGAGGAGGTTAGACAGGCAAAATCCTGGGATACACCCCAGCTCGTGGAGGGTGATGGAGGTCAGGATGGAGCCGAAAGGCGTACGTCTGGTCCTCAGCGTTGACTCCATTAGCTGGGGCGTAATCGAAGGCAGGGGGCTGCGGCTCTACTGCGGAGCGAGCTCAGCAGTGTTTACTCTGCTGAGCAAGAATAAAGAGCAACGCGGGACTGCTGCTGCTGGCGGTGATCAGGGCCCAGGCGAGAGCCAGGAGCCTAGGAACCAAGGGCAGCTGGCACCTGGGGGGGCTGTTGTTGCTGCTCGGGCTCCTCCAAGGGGGACCGAGCGGCAGGAACAGACTCCTCAGGAGTCTCCGGAGTTGGGTAGGGATGTGCCCACACCAGGAACTAGTGGGCCACAGAGCAGCACACCAGTGAGTGAGGGGCAGCTACTCGATAGTGACTCCGACTCAGCACTGGAGGGAGCCAGGATGCTGTGGCAGACGGATCAACGCCACAGTCACAGCGAGGGTAGCGGCAACGAACGGGGCCCCACCGTGGGGAACTAGACGTTGGTTCGCTACAAACACACGAGGGTGGACTGCCAAAAAAAATGGTGAGTTACATTTCTTTTATTCAAATTAATTTGCAGCATTGCATAGCGGCTTCTAGGGTTCTTACTCAGACGGTCACTAGGGGTCGCTATGACATAGCTCTTATTCAGGAACCCTGGATAAGGAATGGCATTATTAGCGGGCTTAACATTCCAGGGTATACCATTTTTAGTAGCGCTCCGGAGACAAAGCCTAGAGTGTGCATATTATGTAATAATATGAATGCATGGCAACTAATGGACTTTACAACTAGGGACATGGTTGCGGTGGTGATTCGCCTTAGAGAACAAGGCATCGAAAGAAGTTTAGTGGTATGCTCAGCGTACTTACCGTATGATTCAGGAGATCCTCCTCCCTCAAAAGAGATGGAGGACCTTGTGTCTCATTGTCGAGATAATAATCTCGAGCTTATCGTGGGGTGTGATAGCAATGCCCATCACACCCTATGGGGTAGCTCTAACACTAATAGACGTGGTGAAGAGCTGACGGAATTTCTAGGGACGTCGAACCTAGAGGTTCTGAATGTTGGCGACACTCCTACCTTCTCAAACAATGTGAGGGATGAGGTCCTAGACATAACACTGAGCACGGTTGGTATTTGTAATGAGGTCAAGGACTGGACAGTATCCTTGGAACCGTCACTGTCCGACCATAGACATATAACGTTTAGGATTGACGGGGAAAAAGAGGGAATCCTTGTTAGAAATCCTAGGCAAGCAAATTGGGCTTCTTCTAAAGAGGGCCTAGGCAGCAGGCTCCGTCCTATAGAGCAGGATCTCAGTAAAGGGGAGGGCTTGGAGGCGGCAGTTGATTCCCTGTGTAGGGACCTCCGAGCCTCCTTTGAGGATAACTGTCCCCTACGCAAAGTGGGCGTGGCGGGCAATGCCACCTTCTGGACTAAGAAATTAGAAACCAGGAAAAAGTCCCTGCACAAACTACTCACGAGAGTTAGGTACAGGAAAGGTACTCCTGAATGGGAGGAGTATAGGATAAAGCTACAGGAATATAAGACGGAAGTCAGGAGGGCCTCCAGGGAATCTTGGAGGAACTTCTGCACTACCAATTCGATAAGACGCGCACTAGAGAGACATGGAATTGCTCCAATCCTAGTGGAGTGGATTCTTACTACTCTAGAGGGCCGAGTGGCTTCTGCAACGCTTAATGACATAAACTATAGCGTTGCAGTGGCGCGAGGCTGTCCACAAGGCGGTGTTCTTTCACCTCTATTATGGTGCTTAGTGGTGAATGACCTACTCGTGAGACTAAGCAACACAGGGGGTCTACGCACAGGCCTATGCCGATGATTTGAGCATAGTGGTCAGGGGTAGATTCATTAATACAGTCTCCGAGGTAATGCAAGGCGCGCTGCGTGTTGTGGAAACGTGGTGTAATGAGGTGGATCTGTCAGTGAACGCTGAAAAGACGGAGCTCGTTATGTTCACTAGGAAAAGGAAGATGGAAGGCCGCGTGAGGCCTACCTTTTTCAGAACGACACTTGAATTGTCTCAGTCAGTAAAGTATCTAGGAGTCATACTGGATCACAAGCTGACTTGGAGGCAGCACGTGGATTATAAGGTAAGCAAGGCTCGAAACTCATTATGGGCCTGCAGAAGAGTTGTCGGTAGTAGCTGGGGCCTGAGCCCAAAAGTGGTGCACTGGCTCTGTACTACAATAGTCAGACCGTCACTAATATATGGCTCCATAGTGTGGTGGACCTGTATAAAGACGGAGGCAACAAGAGCCAAACTTAATAAGGTTCAACGTTTGGCATGTCTTAGTATAACCAGTGCAGTGCGCACAACACCCTTGAGTGCCATTGAAACACTATTGAATCTTCCTCCTTTGGATCTGGTAATCCAAGGGGAAGCTAGAAAAACTGGGTTCCGTCTCTGGAGTCAGGGTAGCTGGACTTTTATGAACCCAGGCAAAGGACATTCGACGATTCTAGCAGAGTTGCATGAGGATTGTCCTATTTTGTTGGCGAGGAGCGATACAGTTTCTCCTACGCATCGCTTTAATCGCAAATTTACGGTGGTGTATCCGTCAAGGGAAGAGTGGAAGTCTAGGGAAAGACAGCTCATCGAAGGAGGAGGACAGGTCTGGTACACAGACGGTTCACTCGCTAGAGAGGCCTCGGGCTCGGGAGTCTACGGGCCCCGTACAAGACTTTCATTCCCTCTTGGGGGGCACACCACAGTATTCCAGGCTGAGGTCTATGCGATACTTGCCTGTGTAAATCGTATTCGGGAAATTGACGGGTCTAGGAGGCGGATTACTATCTGCTCTGACAGTCAGGCAGCCATCAAAGCACTGAGTGCTTGGAAAATAATGTCGGGACTGGTCCTGGAGTGCAGGAGGGCTCTTGACGACATCTCAGCTAAACACAAGGTATCACTGATGTGGGTACCTGGGCTCGCTGGGGTAAAGGGTAATGAAATGGCGGATCATCTAGCCAGAATGGGATCCGGAAACAGTTTTGTGGGCCCGGAACCAGCCTTAGGACTGTCTGCAAATTGGTTAGGAAAACAACTGGAGAGTGGATCCAGAATCAACACTCTCTGAGATGGAACAACATCTCTGGTCATCTCCGTCAGGCTCGGGAGCTATTAGCAGGGCCTGCAGAGAGAATAGGACGATTTTGTCTCTCTCTGGATAGGAGTACCTTGAGATTGTTAGTAGGCTTATTAACGGGTCACAATACCTTCAGGTGTCACTTGGTTGTGATGAGGGTGGTCAACGACCCAACGTGCACGTGGTGTGGGTAAGAGGAAGAATCCTCGGCACACATCCTGTGTCGCTGTGAAACCCTGGGTTATCACAGGCAGACTATGCTGGGCTCAAGAACCTTGGAACCAATAGAGATAAAACGGATAGGACCTAAGAATGTACTTGCCTTTGCCAAAAGGGCAGGTCTTAGGAACTAGCGCGGATAGAGGCGCAAAAGGGCACATCGTGTAGCCTATGCACCAGCCACATTCCGTGCTGGATAGCCTCTGGTTCTTATTCATTCATTCAAACTGTACAAAAATTAAGCACTAGGCCTTCAGCGCCTGGGTCTGTTTTAATAGGTCTTTAGAGACGTCCTTGATTAAGACGTCTTTAATATGTCCTTGTACTCTCTACCTCTTTGAGTCTACAAAATTCATTAAAGAGATGTAAGTATGTATTTGCTGCGATTGACCTTATTACCCTGATAGCTCTAACAAGTTTTTAAGACGTCTTCAGTCAATAACGCTTTTAATACGTCTTTCAGCTTTCTACGAGGTTTGAGCTTTAAGAACATGTCTTTCCGTATTTGAATAGGCATGTATGAATTTACTATCACTGATCTCATTACCCAAATAGGCCAAGAAAGACCTAGAGACGTTCTTGATTAAAACACGTCTTCAATACATCATCCTTAAGCCTTCGACTTGGAGTCTACAAAATATAATAGGAAAAACTAGGTATGCATTTGCTGTTATTGACTTCATTACCCTAACAGCTCAAACAAGTTTCAAGAACGTTCTCAGTCAATGAAGTCCTCAGTACGTCCTTGCAATTTCTAGGTATTCCAATAAAGGAGCATGTATGCATTTACTATCACTGATATTATTAGTCAAACAGCACAAGAACGTCTTAAAGTGTTTATGATTGAATACATCCGTAATTCATTTTAGGCAAGAGCATACAAAATATGGAGTGTGTTAAAGAGTAAAAAAGTACGCTTGCGTGTTTGTTAACAGACAGCTCAGGAACGTGTTAACGATGTATTTAACTAAAGAAGAATTTACTTCGGCCTTATCCATGGTTTCTGCATATCAGGGTCTGATACAAATGAGCAATTACTACTTTTTGAGTGTTTTAACGCTTCCATAAAATGAGTTTGAGTTCTACCTGCATCAACTGCTGTTGTTCGCCCATTAAAGCCTGCTTTGCATCCCTTAGTTGCTGCTCAAGTCCTTGCAATAAGATCTGTTTCCCTGCCAATGCTGCTTGTGCGGTTGCAGATGCCTAGGAAAATTTAGAAGGCTTTAATTTTTCAGTCCTTCCAATGAGTCGAGAATAAAAAATTACGTGTCTAAAAAAAATTTGTTCCTCTATCCCTACACCATCCTCATAAAAAAGTAGGTAATTATCAGGGAACTTTGAAACATCTAAGAACGGAGTTTGAGCGATTCTGGAATTTTTTGTTTTTTGTTTATTTCTCCTCCGCTGCTGATAATAGTTCCAACAACTATACACTGTTACACGGTAGTAGTACCGTTGATTGAAGAACATTTTTTCTCAATGGTAGTATGGACTATCGAATTATTCCACAGATATGAAATTCAAAGGCAATATTCAAATAGGTTTAACACGTTGTTGGACACAGCGGCTATAGCCGTCTGCGGGGAGTGATCGTGATACGCCACGACGGCTATATCAGTCAAAAAGTTATCTGCTTGTTACGGCAGAACGGCGACGACCGTCAGAATGTCAGTATACTTGCCCTGTTAAGCAATGTTAGTGCCGTAATGTGAAGCTCGTCATTTCTGAAATTGCCAAATTCTAACCCACTACTCGCTATCCCAACTACTCATGTTTTAAGGTACATGGGTAAAACGGCACGACGGATATAACCGTCCATAACCTCTATTGACCACGTGTATAGCTGCCATATTGCAAGTGTGTTTTTGTTTGATTTTCATGTTTTCAATACTGATGGGAGGTAGGTAACCAGATATTTTCATCCTAAACAGATATTCGTCGTCCACCTATTATACATAATATATTGTTTCATTTCAATAGAAAACTCCAAGCACGTGTGAGTCATTTTCCAGAGAAGCTGCCCCTACCAGAGGATCATAAAATGAAATCATATTTTCTTAGATGCAAACAATGTTTCAAGTCTGGGAAACACGAAGAAACTAGCTATAGATGCAAGAGTTGTGAAAATAAACCTGCTTTGTGTCCAGACTGCTTTGAAGAGTGGCATCAAACATAAATTTGTGCCTAAATTCTGTTTTGTTCGGGGATACCTCTGTTTGCTAATAAATTTGACTTTTTGTTTTTATACCGTCTATATTCTGGAGATGCGTTTTTGTTTATGAATTTGATACAATAAAATGTTGTTTTTGTTGTTACATTTCTTTTATTCAAATTAATTTGCAGCATTGCATAGCGGCTTCTAGGGTTCTTACTCAGACGATCACTAGGGGTCGCTATGACATAGCTCTTATTCAGGAACCCTGGATAAGGAATGGCATTATTAGCGGGCTTAACATTCCAGGGTATATAGGTTTAACACGTTGTTGGACACAGCGGCTATAGCCGTCTGCGGGGAGTGATCGTGATACGCCACGACGGCTATATCAGTCAAAAAGTTATCTGCTTGTTACGGCAGAACGGCGACGACCGTCAGAATGTCAGTATACTTGCCCTGTTAAGCAATGTTAGTGCCGTAATGTGAAGCTCGTCATTTCTGAAATTGCCAAATTCTAACCCACTACTCGCTATCCCAACTACTCATGTTTTAAGGTACATGGGTAAAACGGCACGACGGATATAACCGTCCATAACCTCTATTGACCACGTGTATAGCTGCCATATTGCAAGTGTGTTTTTGTTTGATTTTCATGTTTTCAATACTGATGGGAGGTAGGTAACCAGATATTTTCATCCTAAACAGATATTCGTCGTCCACCTATTATACATATACAATATATTGTTTCATATCAATAGAAAACTCCAAGCACGTGTGAGTCATTTTCCAGAGAAGCTGCCCCTACCAGAGGATCATAAAATGAAATCATATTTTCTTAGATGCAAACAATGTTTCAAGTCTGGGAAACATGAAGAAACTAGCTATAGATGCAAGAGTTGTGAAAATAAACCTGCTTTGTGTCCAGACTGCTTTGAAGAGTGGCATCAAACATAAATTTGTGCCTAAATTCTGTTTTGTTCGGGGATACCTCTGTTTGCTAATAAATTTGACTTTTTGTTTTTATACCGTCTATATTCTGGAGATGCGTTTTTGTTTATGAATTTGATACAATAAAATGTTGTTTTTGTTTTAGCTTTTGTCTCGAAAATTGTCCTATTCTTCCCACAAGATGTGTTTTACAATTACACTGATCAGACGGCTATAGCCTAGGTTGCCATTCTAGAACATAAAGTCTGCTGTGATATGACACGACGGATATAGCCGTCTTTTTTTGTCACCAAAAACCTCAAAAATGAAAAAAAGAGTCAAAAATGAATACCACTAAAATATCTTGAAAACGCAAATCATGTTACAAACGCAAAAAGATGGGAATGTTTTGAGGTGCCATATTACGAAGCCTCCCGGCCAGCAGGGTGTCCAACAATGTGTTAAAAAGCGCACGATAACACCAAAGTACATTTTTTCAGCGCAATGTGGAGTACATTACTTTCGGGTTTTCAAATTCCCACCATTCCAATTTCACCTCTCCTAAAAACAAAATAGAAAGTGATCAGGGAATCCTAGAATGTCTAAAATAGGAGTTTGGAGAAGTTTTGATTATTTGTTGTCTTTTGCCACTTTCTCTGCCGCAAATGCACCGATCAAAGTTACGACCCCACAGCACATAGCTGCCCAAATTTCATCACAATCAAAGCAGCGGTTAGTGAGATTACGCGGCTACAGAAACAGATAGACAGACAGGCCGAAAGACAGACCGACAGACGTGGACTTTCGTTGAGTAGATATTACATTACTCTGAAAAAGCGTCTCAGAATCGAAAATTTTTGCGATCACAATACAACTCCCCTATTCCTTTTCGGTGTGAGAAGTAATATGTGAGAAATGATCAGGAACCTCCAAGTCACCTAAAAATAAAGTTTAAGTTGTTTTTATATTATTAGTTTTTCAACTATTGCTGCGTCGATTTCTAAAAATCAAATGTGTTTTCCATCCCAGCCGCGGTAATAATAATGCGACAAAATTTACTTTTTTTTTATACTTAATAATCGTATGTATACATCAGAAAACTCCCTTTTTTAGGCAAGGTAATATTCGGATGTATCTAAAAAGTGTATTATGCCGCTAGGTCTGTCTTTCACAGGCCAATGGACAGCTTACTATGAATACAACAAGTTTTTCAGTTTTACATTCCTCTAACCCCCAATAACCCCAAATCCACCCCCAGTCAAAAAAAGTTGAAAACTATCAGGAACCCCTAAAGCACCTAAAAACGAAGTTTGATAAATATTTGAATTATTTTGTCTTTTGCTAATTACTCGTCCATCCGCCGATTTTCAAAATTATAGGAACATTACCTACTACCACCCCACAGCATATGACTACCTAAATTCCATAATAATCCAGCAGTTACCGAGATTATGAGGCTATAAAGACGCCAACAGACAGACAGACATACAGACAGAATGAGTGACATGGATTTTAGTTATGTATACAGGATGTTAATTAAGTATGTTAACAAACTTTAGCCACGAATAGTGCTCCAAAAAATAGAAAGAAAATGTCGTATGAACATGGGTCCGGAAATGCTTCCTAAGGGAGCTACGCTCCTTTGCATGGGGCACCCTGAAGACGGCTTTGCCTCGATATTCTCGAAACAATTCATAACAAAATTACGAAATTAGGTACGATGGGTAAACTTTTGACGCTAGATCTGATTCTGAATTCAAAATTTCATAATTTTAATCAGAGGCGTATCATACGGGAGGAGTTATGGGTAAAAATAACCCCATTTTCTAAACCATAATTTTTTTGACATTTTGATTTTATATTATGGTATTTCAGAGATTTCTACGTAGTACATCTCGATAGGGCTAACCGTTTTCGAGAAAAATGCATTTATTCATTTACAATAGCCTGCATCGATTCAATCATTTGCATTTTTCTCGAAAACGGTTAGCCCTATCGAGATGTACCAAGAGATCATTTTTACGTAGAAATCTCTGAAATACCATATCCTAAAATCAAAATGTCAAAAAATTACCATTTAGAAAATGGGGTAATTTTTACCCTTAACTCCTCCCGTATGATGCGCCTCTGATTAAAATTATGAAATTCTGAATTCAGAATCAGATTTAGCGTCAAAAGTTTACCCATCGTACCTAATTTCGTAATTTTGTTATGAATGGTTTCGAGAATATCGAGGGAAAACCGTCTTCAGGGGTGCCCCATGTGAAGGAGCGTAGCTCCCTTAGGAAGCATTTCCGGACCCATGTTTATATGACATCCTCTTTCTATTTTTCGGAGTACTATTCGTAGTTAAAGTTTGATAACATACTTAATTATCACCCTGTATATAATATAAAGCGCCCAAGAAGCATATTATCTCAAAATATAAAGTTTTTGCGATCACAATACTCTCCTCACCTTGTGTAGGAAGCAAAGGGGAGAGTACGACACAAAAACTTTTCAAACTCTGTTTTTGGGTAGTCTAAGGACCTCTGATCATTTTTTGTTTTTTTTTTGAAAGGGTTGAAATGGGTCTAGTAGAATGCGGTCTCGGATAGGGTAGATAATCCCTCGCCTATCTATGTGGGATGTAAAACGAATAAAAATGTTTAATTTTCGAAATTAAGGTCCCTAAGCGAAGAAAAACAGCATGTAATATATCTGACAGTGAAAAGCCATGCAGAAACCCTCTGAAACCATCTATATCTATATGTTACGCATGAAAAATGAGTATGTCTGGAATGTGTCTCAAATTTTACTGTCTGATCTACTTGTATGGGCAAAATAACAATAGACATGCACACTTTACTGTATCATACAATCTACCATTTTTTGAAAAACTTTCTTCTTTCTTAAGGGTCTAGGGCATAGCGCGCGAAATTGAGAATCCAAGAAAGGACGTATTCCCGTGTTAGCGAGGAGGCGTGGCCGCCTGTTCCCTTTCTCCAGTGTGTGGGTCTAAGATGAGGGGAGATAAGTTCAAAAATCCAAAGGTAGGGTTAAAAGGTCCAAAGTTAAGGTCCAAAGGTCACCATAAAAATGAATTTCGCATTTCCAAGCACCTGACGTTACCATTAAACTTACAGTAATGACTCAAAGAGCAAATTGAAGAAGAAAGCTGGCGCTTGTGCAACTATTTAGCCTTTTTTGATATCGTGTTTGGTTGTTAAATTACAGGCATCTATAGAATGTATGATTCTGCATTGCGAGTTTTTTTGCACATTAAAAAACTTTTTTGGGAAAATCGAAAATAGTTGTCATTCACTAAGGTCTTAACTATCGCCTTCTGAAATATTATATATGTAGTTTGAAAATAGAGTGAGTTATGCGAGAAATTGTGAGTTCGTGTTTTACATGGCAAATACGTATGTATAAATGGTTGTATCCAGGCCCCTTAAGAAGAGGAAGCCTACTCGTTATACTGATTAACAATGTTTGGTGCCTAACTAATCGTGAAAATAGTAACCTGTGTAATTAGTGTATATTTGTTGCAACATAGGCGATGAATGAAGTTTGCAGCTCAAGATGAAGCCTACGAATGAAGTTTGCAGCTCAAGATGAAGCCTACGATCGAAATTAATATGTCTTTGGATGTTTTAAATTAGATCACAACTTCCAGTAATAAAGTGCCTAATGAAATATGTTTTTTGAAACAACATTTTTAGCGCCATTGTAGCTCAACGGCCAAGCGGTCAGCCTTCCAATGTCCAGGTTTGAACCCAGGGCTTGCCAGCTTTTTTTAAAAGTCGTCAGTTTTAATTATCATCGTTCATGCAGTAATGGTAATGATTATGCTATGAATTTCAATCAAACAAGACATTTGCAGCAAACTCCACTGTAAACGTCCCATCCAGTGCCCAGTTACCATCCATACCGAGAGTACCCCAAACTATGAACGAAATCACGTTTAGAACACAAATAGTTCGGAAGGTGCTGCAATCACCTCACATTAATAAGGCGAATGGGCCCGACATGATCCCCTCTCCATTGTTGTCAAGAAGTGCGCACCGGAGCTCGCTCCCATATTTACCCGCCTCTTTCGGATGTTTTACGATTCCGGCATTTTCCCAAAAGGCTGGAAAACAGCTTGTATCCAGCCGGTGCCAAAAAAGGGATCCAAAACTGATCCGACCAACTACAGACCTATAGCTCTGCTTTCTGTAATCAGTAAAATGATGGAGAGATGCGTCCACCAAGAGCTCATTAAATACCTAGAGCTCCATCACTTAATCAATGACAGACAATATGGATTCCGAAACCAAAGATCAACTGGAGATCTCCTGGCTTACGTCACACATGTGTGGAGCAAACTCATCCAGTCATTTGGCGAGGCTCACGTCGTTGCTCTCGATATTTCAAAGGCATTCGATCAACTGTGGCATGCAACTCTCCTAAACAAGCTCCCGTCTTATGGGCTCCCTGATAAGCTTTGCGGTTGGCTCGCAGACTTCTTCTCAGGTCGGAAAATCTCTGTCGTGGTGGACGGCTTTTCCTCTTCTTTCCATAGCATCAATGCCGGGGTTCCGCAGGGATCGGTACTGGCTCAGACATTGCTTCTGCTTCACATTAATGATCTACTCTCTAGCACTACAAACCCAATCCATAGTTTTGCGGATGACAGTACGCTGCATGCAGGCATCATAAGCAATAGACCGATCTCTGTGGTCGAGCTGGAACGCAGAAGACTGGCAGTGGCAGCTTCACTTTCAAAGGATCTCGATACCATTACCGCTTGAGGGCTTAAGAATATGCTTAAATTTAATGCCTCCAAGACCCAGTATTGTACGCTATCAAACAAGAAATGCCCAAGCCAACACCAGGTTCTAATGAACAACCAGGCTCTGCCAAGGAGTCACTCATTCAAGCTGTTAGGAGTCAACATTACAGAAAATCTGATCTGGCACGAACACGTTGCGTCAATTGCAACAGCTGCTGGTAAAAAGCTTAGGTACCTATTTAGAGCCAGAAAGTATTTCTCACCATGTAACCTCCTCACGCTATCGAAAGCCCAGATAAGACCTTGCCTGGAATATTGCTATCATGTCTGGGGAGCTGCTGCCCCTACTACCCTGTCTATACAAGATGCCGTCCAGAGAAGGGCAATTCGACTAATTGGCGATCCGGCCTTAACGCGCCACATTCAGTCACTTTCTCACCGGCGTGCTGTTGGTGACCTCTCACTCTTCTACCGATATTCCAACGGAATCTGCTCTGAGCTATCCTCTATCGTTCCGCCGCTCACTGCTCCTATCAGATGTACCCGTGCGACCGCTGCATCTCATCCTAAGACGGTCGTTCTTCATACATCAAGAACTGAGCGGTACAACCGCACATTTATTCCTAGGGTGTTCAAGGTTTGGACTGCCAGAAGATGTATTTATTGGGCCTGCGGGTATTGGCCCATTCAAATCTCGCGTTAACTAACTTCCCCTAACATAACCTTTTCACAGCAGCCGCGGTATTCTGGTATTTAGGATCTGCCTGCGCGGTCTGCTCAGTTATAAAAAAAAACACAATGTTTATGTTCATTACACAGAGTATTAATGAATAGACTTAAAGAAAGCTAAAATAGCACGCTTTATTAATGCAGTCAACTAGCTTTTACCTCTTTTATAGCTTTTTAGTCCGATGTTCTTTAAAAGCGTGTTTTTTTAGTTTTTTTTTAACTATGCTTATCTGTTACATCCTCCTTTATAATCACACGCTTTTTAAACATTCTTAGGTATCCTCTCATTGTATTTTAGATATGTCGAAAACCAACCTTTAAATTTATGCAATCTACGCGAACCACGTCTAACAATCATTTACCGTAACACTCTCCTTCGAATTAATATGTGTAAAAGTTCAATTTCATTTTCGTAATGTAGGTATTATAAAACCATTTTCTCGAATAATGCTTCATTAAGAAAGATCAGACTTATTTGCAAAATAGGTTTCAACACTTTTATTTTATAGGTCTTCTGCAGAAAAAACTTCATTCAGAGAAAACCTACCTTTCTACCTCTGCAAATCAATTTTACCATGAAATTTGTTAACATTAAACTAATCGTGCATACATAAATTCTTGTTCAAGTACATTGACGTGCAATATTTGCGTAACAAGCTTTCTTTTCAGAATCAGAACTTACTAGCCTAACAGCTTTTTAATAAAATTCAATTTTTACTTCCCACACCGATAGGTGAGGGGAGTATTGTGATCGCGAAAATTTTCGATTTTGAGATAATATATTTTTTGGGCGTTTTATGATGCCTACATAACGAAAATCCACGTCACTCATTTCCATCGGTCTGTCTGTCGGTCTGTCGGTCTGTCTGTCTGTCTGTCTGTCTGTCTGTCTGTCTGTCTGTCTGTCTGTCTGTCTGTCTGTCTGTCTGTCTGTCTGTCTGTCTGTCTGTCTGTCTGTCTGTCTGTCTGTCTGTCTGTCTGTCTGTCTGTCTGTCTGTCTGTCTGTCTGTCTGTCTGTCTGTCTGTCTGTCTGTCTGTCTGTCTGTCTGTCTGTCTGTCTGTCTGTCTGTCTGTCTGTCTGTCTGTCTGTCTGTCTGTCTGTCTGTCTGTCTGTCTGTCTGTCTGTCTGTCTGTCTGTCTGTCTGTCTGTCTGTCTGTCTGTCTGTCTGTCTGTCTGTCTGTCTGTCTGTCTGTCTGTCTGTCTGTCTGTCTGTCTGTCTGTCTGTCTGTCTGTCTGTCTGTCTGTCTGTCTGTCTGTCTGTCTGTCTGTCTGTCTGTCTGTCTGTCTGTCTGTCTGTCTGTCTGTCTGTCTGTCTGTCTGTCTGTCTGTCTGTCTGTCTGTCTGTCTGTCTGTCTGTCTGTCTGTCTGTCTGTCTGTCTGTCTGTCTGTCTGTCTGTCTGTCTGTCTGTCTGTCTGTCTGTCTGTCTGTCTGTCTGTCTGTCTGTCTGTCTGTCTGTCTGTCTGTCTGTCTGTCTGTCTGTCTGTCTGTCTGTCTGTCTGTCTGTCTGTCTGTCTGTCTGTCTGTCTGTCTGTCTGTCTGTCTGTCTGTCTGTCTGTCTGTCTGTCTGTCTGTCTGTCTGTCTGTCTGTCTGTCTGTCTGTCTGTCTGTCTGTCTGTCTGTCTGTCTGTCTGTCTGTCTGTCTGTCTGTCTGTCTGTCTGTCTGTCTGTCTGTCTGTCTGTCTGTCTGTCTGTCTGTCTGTCTGTCTGTCTGTCTGTCTGTCTGTCTGTCTGTCTGTCTGTCTGTCTGTCTGTCTGTCTGTCTGTCTGTCTGTCTGTCTGTCTGTCTGTCTGTCTGTCTGTCTGTCTGTCTGTCTGTCTGTCTGTCTGTCTGTCTGTCTGTCTGTCTGTCTGTCTGTCTGTCTGTCTGTCTGTCTGTCTGTCTGTCTGTCTGTCTGTCTGTCTGTCTGTCTGTCTGTCTGTCTGTCTGTCTGTCTGTCTGTCTGTCTGTCTGTCTGTCTGTCTGTCTGTCTGTCTGTCTGTCTGTCTGTCTGTCTGTCTGTCTGTCTGTCTGTCTGTCTGTCTGTCTGTCTGTCTGTCTGTCTGTCTGTCTGTCTGTCTGTCTGTCTGTCTGTCTGTCTGTCTGTCTGTCTGTCTGTCTGTCTGTCTGTCTGTCTGTCTGTCTGTCTGTCTGTCTGTCTGTCTGTCTGTCTGTCTGTCTGTCTGTCTGTCTGTCTGTCTGTCTGTCTGTCTGTCTGTCTGTCTGTCTGTCTGTCTGTCTGTCTGTCTGTCTGTCTGTCTGTCTGTCTGTCTGTCTGTCTGTCTGTCTGTCTGTCTGTCTGTCTGTCTGTCTGTCTGTCTGTCTGTCTGTCTGTCTGTCTGTCTGTCTGTCTGTCTGTCTGTCTGTCTGTCTGTCTGTCTGTCTGTCTGTCTGTCTGTCTGTCTGTCTGTCTGTCTGTCTGTCTGTCTGTCTGTCTGTCTGTCTGTCTGTCTGTCTGTCTGTCTGTCTGTCTGTCTGTCTGTCTGTCTGTCTGTCTGTCTGTCTGTCTGTCTGTCTGTCTGTCTGTCTGTCTGTCTGTCTGTCTGTCTGTCTGTCTGTCTGTCTGTCTGTCTGTCTGTCTGTCTGTCTGTCTGTCTGTCTGTCTGTCTGTCTGTCTGTCTGTCTGTCTGTCTGTCTGTCTGTCTGTCTGTCTGTCTGTCTGTCTGTCTGTCTGTCTGTCTGTCTGTCTGTCTGTCTGTCTGTCTGTCTGTCTGTCTGTCTGTCTGTCTGTCTGTCTGTCTGTCTGTCTGTCTGTCTGTCTGTCTGTCTGTCTGTCTGTCTGTCTGTCTGTCTGTCTGTCTGTCTGTCTGTCTGTCTGTCTGTCTGTCTGTCTGTCTGTCTGTCTGTCTGTCTGTCTGTCTGTCTGTCTGTCTGTCTGTCTGTCTGTCTGTCTGTCTGTCTGTCTGTCTGTCTGTCTGTCTGTCTGTCTGTCTGTCTGTCTGTCTGTCTGTCTGTCTGTCTGTCTGTCTGTCTGTCTGTCTGTCTGTCTGTCTGTCTGTCTGTCTGTCTGTCTGTCTGTCTGTCTGTCTGTCTGTCTGTCTGTCTGTCTGTCTGTCTGTCTGTCTGTCTGTCTGTCTGTCTGTCTGTCTGTCTGTCTGTCTGTCTGTCTGTCTGTCTGTCTGTCTGTCTGTCTGTCTGTCTGTCTGTCTGTCTGTCTGTCTGTCTGTCTGTCTGTCTGTCTGTCTGTCTGTCTGTCTGTCTGTCTGTCTGTCTGTCTGTCTGTCTGTCTGTCTGTCTGTCTGTCTGTCTGTCTGTCTGTCTGTCTGTCTGTCTGTCTGTCTGTCTGTCTGTCTGTCTGTCTGTCTGTCTGTCTGTCTGTCTGTCTGTCTGTCTGTCTGTCTGTCTGTCTGTCTGTCTGTCTGTCTGTCTGTCTGTCTGTCTGTCTGTCTGTCTGTCTGTCTGTCTGTCTGTCTGTCTGTCTGTCTGTCTGTCTGTCTGTCTGTCTGTCTGTCTGTCTGTCTGTCTGTCTGTCTGTCTGTCTGTCTGTCTGTCTGTCTGTCTGTCTGTCTGTCTGTCTGTCTGTCTGTCTGTCTGTCTGTCTGTCTGTCTGTCTGTCTGTCTGTCTGTCTGTCTGTCTGTCTGTCTGTCTGTCTGTCTGTCTGTCTGTCTGTCTGTCTGTCTGTCTGTCTGTCTGTCTGTCTGTCTGTCTGTCTGTCTGTCTGTCTGTCTGTCTGTCTGTCTGTCTGTCTGTCTGTCTGTCTGTCTGTCTGTCTGTCTGTCTGTCTGTCTGTCTGTCTGTCTGTCTGTCTGTCTGTCTGTCTGTCTGTCTGTCTGTCTGTCTGTCTGTCTGTCTGTCTGTCTGTCTGTCTGTCTGTCTGTCTGTCTGTCTGTCTGTCTGTCTGTCTGTCTGTCTGTCTGTCTGTCTGTCTGTCTGTCTGTCTGTCTGTCTGTCTGTCTGTCTGTCTGTCTGTCTGTCTGTCTGTCTGTCTGTCTGTCTGTCTGTCTGTCTGTCTGTCTGTCTGTCTGTCTGTCTGTCTGTCTGTCTGTCTGTCTGTCTGTCTGTCTGTCTGTCTGTCTGTCTGTCTGTCTGTCTGTCTGTCTGTCTGTCTGTCTGTCTGTCTGTCTGTCTGTCTGTCTGTCTGTCTGTCTGTCTGTCTGTCTGTCTGTCTGTCTGTCTGTCTGTCTGTCTGTCTGTCTGTCTGTCTGTCTGTCTGTCTGTCTGTCTGTCTGTCTGTCTGTCTGTCTGTCTGTCTGTCTGTCTGTCTGTCTGTCTGTCTGTCTGTCTGTCTGTCTGTCTGTCTGTCTGTCTGTCTGTCTGTCTGTCTGTCTGTCTGTCTGTCTGTCTGTCTGTCTGTCTGTCTGTCTGTCTGTCTGTCTGTCTGTCTGTCTGTCTGTCTGTCTGTCTGTCTGTCTGTCTGTCTGTCTGTCTGTCTGTCTGTCTGTCTGTCTGTCTGTCTGTCTGTCTGTCTGTCTGTCTGTCTGTCTGTCTGTCTGTCTGTCTGTCTGTCTGTCTGTCTGTCTGTCTGTCTGTCTGTCTGTCTGTCTGTCTGTCTGTCTGTCTGTCTGTCTGTCTGTCTGTCTGTCTGTCTGTCTGTCTGTCTGTCTGTCTGTCTGTCTGTCTGTCTGTCTGTCTGTCTGTCTGTCTGTCTGTCTGTCTGTCTGTCTGTCTGTCTGTCTGTCTGTCTGTCTGTCTGTCTGTCTGTCTGTCTGTCTGTCTGTCTGTCTGTCTGTCTGTCTGTCTGTCTGTCTGTCTGTCTGTCTGTCTGTCTGTCTGTCTGTCTGTCTGTCTGTCTGTCTGTCTGTCTGTCTGTCTGTCTGTCTGTCTGTCTGTCTGTCTGTCTGTCTGTCTGTCTGTCTGTCTGTCTGTCTGTCTGTCTGTCTGTCTGTCTGTCTGTCTGTCTGTCTGTCTGTCTGTCTGTCTGTCTGTCTGTCTGTCTGTCTGTCTGTCTGTCTGTCTGTCTGTCTGTCTGTCTGTCTGTCTGTCTGTCTGTCTGTCTGTCTGTCTGTCTGTCTGTCTGTCTGTCTGTCTGTCTGTCTGTCTGTCTGTCTGTCTGTCTGTCTGTCTGTCTGTCTGTCTGTCTGTCTGTCTGTCTGTCTGTCTGTCTGTCTGTCTGTCTGTCTGTCTGTCTGTCTGTCTGTCTGTCTGTCTGTCTGTCTGTCTGTCTGTCTGTCTGTCTGTCTGTCTGTCTGTCTGTCTGTCTGTCTGTCTGTCTGTCTGTCTGTCTGTCTGTCTGTCTGTCTGTCTGTCTGTCTGTCTGTCTGTCTGTCTGTCTGTCTGTCTGTCTGTCTGTCTGTCTGTCTGTCTGTCTGTCTGTCTGTCTGTCTGTCTGTCTGTCTGTCTGTCTGTCTGTCTGTCTGTCTGTCTGTCTGTCTGTCTGTCTGTCTGTCTGTCTGTCTGTCTGTCTGTCTGTCTGTCTGTCTGTCTGTCTGTCTGTCGGTTGGCGTTTTTCTAGCCTCCTAATCTCAGTAACCGCTGCATAGAGTTTGATGAAATTTGGGTAGTGATATGGTGTAGGGTCGTAGTAGGTAAAGTTGCTACAATTTTGAAAATCGGTGCATGGGTGGCGGAGTAATTATCAAAAAACGAAAAATTTCAAATATGCCTCAAACTTCGTTTTTAGGTGTTTTAGGGGTTCCTGATCATTTTCTGCTTTCCTTGGATAGGAGTGAAATTGGGGTGGTTGGGGGGTGGGGGGTTGTAAAGCTGAAAAATTTGTTGTACTCATAATAGGATGTCTACTGACCTGAGAGAGAAAGACCTAGCGGTATGATACACTTTTTTGGTACATCCGAACATTGCCTTGTGTATTACAGGAACCAAGGGAATTTTCCAATGTATACATACGAGTATTGCTTTAGATCATTCTGTATTTTATAATGTTGAAATTACTGAATTGATGTTAATGAAATTTCTGCACAGTATTACTACTTCAGCGAGGATGGAAAACGCGTCTGATTTTTAGAAATCGTCTCAGTGGCGGCGCAGCAATATTAAAAAAACTAAAAATATGAAATCAGCTCAAACTTCGTTTTTAGGCGTTTTAGGGGTTCCTGATCATTTTATCATTTTCTACTTTTTTTGGGGTGGGGGTGAAATTAGGGTGGGTGGAGGGGTGGGGGGTTGTAAATCTGAAAAACTTGTTGTACTCATAATGGGCTGTCTACTGACCTAAGAGATAAAGACCTAGCGGCATAATACACTTTTTTAGGTCCATCCGAACATTGGCTTGCTGATTACAGAAACCAAGGGACTTGAACTTTGTGATGCATACAAAATTCATTCGAGTATTACTTTGGATCGTTTTGTATTGTGTTACGTGGAAACTTCTGAATTGACTTTAATGACATTTTGACACAGATTTATTACCGCGACGAATATGGAAAGCACGTATGGTTTTTAGAAATCATTTCAGTGGCGGCGCGGCAATAATAAAAAAACTAAAAATATAAAAAACACCTCAAACTTCGTTTTAGACGTTTTAGGGGTTCCTAATAATTTTAAAATTTTTTTTGGTTGGGGTGAAATTGGGGTGGTTCGGGGGCGGGGGTTTGTAAAACTCAAAAATTTGTTGTATTCATGATATATTGTCCATTGACCTGTGAAAGAAGCACCTAGTAGAATAAAACACTTTTTGCGGTCGGGCGAGCGATGATTTGATTGCAGGGGCATCTAGACTATAGTTTCATGCTGTGGGAAAATAATGAAACTGGTATCAGCGGAATGTGTGGGTAGTACTGAGTCAATCAACTTGACTACATTTTTTTATTTGATATAGCTGCCTTCGTGGGCGATACAACGATTATAGGGCTCATTCAACTTTTTTATGCCGTTTTTATAGTACGTTTTGTATTTATAGTGTCAAGCGGAAGTCCAGTGATAGAGCACACCTAGAAGTATCTGGATCTCCTCTATAAATACAATTGTGCCATTTTTTGTAGTCTTCGATTCGAGTTATGGATTTTTTCATATTTTCTTCTCAATCCTTGACTTACAAGAAATTATGGGTTACAAAGGTAGACCTTATTGAGACATCTATTTGTTTTTTTTTCTCAACTGGTGCGTAGTACGCCTTACAAACATTTGTCGTCAGATGAAAATTCGGAATATTTTGAAGAGACTAATATCATGGGTTTGAAAACAATGATTAAATCATTATAACCTCTTATTATATACAAAAATGGGTGTACTCTTGCATTTCGTTACTCTCTGCATCGTTTTGTTTACTAGTAATTCCATTTTAAGGTTTAAAAAAGGAATTTACATTTATCCAATCGGTGCGATGCGCGCCATACAACAGCAGTGCATTGTTGCGTCGTCAACTTCCAAATCGCGGTACTGACGCAATTTTCACGGGGTCGAAATTGAATGCCCGTGCGCCCGGTGCAATTGAGGTTTTGAATAAATTTTTTTTTTGTCATAGATGCAAAGATCATACATAAGTTTTATAACAAAACTGTTTTTTTGTTTTCTTTTTTTCGCAATAATTCAAAAGTTATATCAAAATAAAAATGGGTTTTTGAATCGAGTACCGAAAACACGCCGACGGCTCCCGAACCCGTGTGACGTCACCATGGCGGTAAGGATGCTCCTTTGACCAACGACGTCCTACTCCGATACTAGATTCTAGATTCCCAGCCAATCGCGAAAATACGTACTGCTGAACTGGTAACTAGTGTATATTTGTTGCAACACAGTCGATGAATGAAGTTTGCAGCTCGAGACGAAGTCTACGATCCAAATAAATATGTTTTTGAATGTTTGAAGTTGAAGTCAGGTTACAGTAGGTACCTAATCAAATATGTTTCGTTGAAAAGATCTCCTCAATCGAAGGATGGTCCAGTGGTTAGAAAGTCCGCTGGTGGATATCAGGGTATTTGGATCGAAACCTAGGCCTTCCAACTTTTTTTTATCAAAAAATTGATTGATGTGCTTTTTGTACTTGTTACGCACATTTTTTCTACGATCAACATAAATATGTGTTTGAATCAAATTTTGTTAGACATATTACTTGCACTGCACAGTGCTTGTTAAATTTTTATGAAAATTTAATATTGTTAAGCTTCATTGCCCAAAGTTAAATAAATAGTAATAGCAAGTGAATGTAATAAACAGAATGTGATTACGAGTTTGAGTTACTTTTTTACATTAAAAGACTTAAAAATGAATGAATTGAATGGATGAAGGGATTTTGTTTTATTAACCAGCCATTACATTTAAAAAAAAATAAAGGCGATTGATATTGACGGACAAACCTCATTTCCACTGATTTTTTGAATTGTCCACCGCCTCCTGTACTTAGTTTTTGCACTGTGCAGTGCAAGTAATATGTCTAACAAAATTTGATTCAAACATATATTTATGTTGATCGTAGAAAAAATGTGCGTAACAAGTGCAAAAAGCACAAAAGCTGGAAGGCCTGGGTTTCGATCCAAAGACCCTGAGATCCACTAGCGGACTCTCTAACCACTGGGCCATCCTTCGATTAAGGAGGTCTTTTCAACGAAACATATTTGATTAGGTACTTACTGGAATCTGTAATCTGACTTCAACTTCAAACATTCAAAAACATATTTATTTCGATCGAATACTTCGCCTCGAACTGCAAACTTCATTCATCGACTGTGTTGCAACAAATATGCACTAGTTACCAGTTTAGCAGTACGTATTTTCACGACTGGCTGGGAATCTAGTATCTAGTATCGGAGTAGGACGGTCAAAGGCTCATCCTTACCGCCATGGTGACATCACACGGGTTCGGGAGCTATCGGCGTGTTTTCGGTACTCGATTCAAAAACCCATTTTTATTTTGATATAACTTTTGAATTATTGCGAAAATAAAGAAAACAAAAACAGTTTTGGTATAAAACTTATATATGATCTTTCCATTTATCACAAAGAAGTACTTTTTTCTTAATTCAAAACCTCAACTCAGTCTCTGGACCTCAGCTTGCCACTACTGAACGTCAGCCCCTCCAAAACGTCCATAATTGCCTTGACCAGAAGGAAAAAAGTTGAGGGACTAGGACCTCTACAACTTCTGGGTAGCCAAATACAGCTGTCAGGCGAGGTTAAATACTTAGGAGTAGTACTAGACTCTAAGCTAACCTGGAACCCTCCACTCAAAAGAGTTAAAAGAAGAGCCGAGATGGCATTAGTGCTATTGTGGCGCTCGCATAGTAAGACATGGGGTCTAAGTCCAGCCATGGTGCATTGGACATACACAATGGTGGTAAGACCCATGACTACATATGCGTCTTTGGTCTGGTGGCCAAAGATGAAACAGCGAGCTTCTATAGCAGAACTAAGCAAGGTGCAAATACTTGCTTGTCTGTCCATAACAGGTGCAATGAAAAGCGCACCCACTGCAGTCTTAGAGACCATCCTGGACCTGCCTCCGTTGCAAATTGTAATAATGGGCGAGGCGAGAATGGGCTACTCTAGACTACAAACCCTACCAAGAGGAATTTACAAGGATAATGGACACAACCAAATCGCAGAATATGTGGGGCACACCATAATGGATGCTAGAAAGGACCACATAACTCCGAAATACATCTTCAACAAGAAATTTGAAACTATAATAAGAGATCGAGAACTCTGTGAAGTAAACAACCTGCATCGGGAAATAGTCTGGTACGCAGATGGATCAAAGGCCGAGCAAGGCACAGGAGCGGGAATTTTTGGAAGAGGAACTAGACAGATCATTCCGCTAGAAGCGCCCAAAGTTACGTCTGCTCTAGTTTGAGAATGCTTACAAGAACTGGGAAGACTGGCAGAACACAACAAAGTAACTATGGAGTGGGTGCCTGGACACTCAGGTATAAGAGGCAATGAAAGAGCGGACGAGCTAGCAAGACTAGGCTTGTCTGCCCTATACATTGGAGCAGCACCCGCCCTGGGGATGCCTAAAAGCACAATCAGACACCAGGTGGGAGAATGGGTGAAACATCAGCACAAGGAGCAGTGGAACTTGTTGCCAGGATGTGTTCATGGAAAAACATTCATTAAAGCTCCATGCAAGAAGATAGCTGAAACACTGCTCTCCTTGAGTAGAAATCAGCTCCGAATAACGATGGGTCTCCTCACAGGACATTGTGGCCTGAAGGAACACCTGAATAAAATGGGACTCTACAATGGAGACCTCAACTGCAGATTGTGTGGAAGAGGAACCGAGTCAGCCCTACATGTGCTCTGTGAGTGCGAAGCGCTAGATCACAAGAGACAACAGCTCTTTGGGAAGACCAAGCTAGAACCAATGGAGTACGGCTCAGCACCAGGACCAGTAGGTAAACTGCATAAACTTGTGCAGGGATCCAGATTGCTGGAGTGGATACTGTAAAAGAGAGGAGCAATAATACAATAGGCCTTAAGGCTTAAGTATTGATGGGGACAGCAAGGTCGGACGGCTCCTGGAAAAAAAATAAATAAAGATGTACCGCAATACTTCTCTGGTATCCCCTGTATAATGCAACATCACGTAACACAATTTTTTTTTCATGAATTCCAACTTTCCTAGTTGCTTTTAAAAACGGATAAAGCTTAATGGTGCAGAAAAGTATACCAGTAATGGCAAACCACGTCTCGTCTGTTATATCTGCAAAATGGAATTTGTATTATGCATTGTTGAATGCTTTTTCATAACTGGACGTTTTATTGATTTTACTGCCGTCATTTTTCAGAAACTATTAGCATCAGTATGATAATGCATTGCGGAAAATGAATTTGTTCAATGGTACACCACCATTTATAATCGATTTGCACGGTTTGATAGGCAAGTATTCTACATTTTTTGGCGTTTATATACTGCGCGGATTGCTTACAAGAAATTATTTGCATAATATGTTAGAAATAATTTATGAAACCGGAAATGACGCGGAAAATGTAATGTCAGTATTTTAAAGAATAGGGCGACTAAGGTGATAAGGTGGCTGAGGTACACATGTTTAAAACGTGAATTAATTGGTTAGTCTCATATAATTGTTTTTTTGATTCAATATTATTTTTCATTTTCTATTCTTTTTTATAATTTTTATATACAGGGTGTCCCACGACGATTAAGACAAGCAATTTGTCGGAACTGGGCAGCAGTAGCGAAGTATAACTTTGAGGGTGTAAATTAGAGCAAATCTTGTATATTTCCTTATTATTGCGTCACCCAATAAGGTATTTGTTTTTACATAGTCTAGTGACGTCTGATTCAAAATTTTCAATGGGACACCCTGTATATTTGTGACTTTTTGTGTTCCTCCCGATAAAACAATTCCAACAAACTAGCACACTTGGGGCCTAAAGTGATTAATTCAAGAGCTACAGGTACTTAAGGGACTGTACCAATACCATGATGAACACTACCAAAATAATTTAACTGTAGGGGTACGTGTTATAATCAATAATAGTGGTACCATCCTTTAAATAGCTGTAGCGCTTGAATTAATCACTTTAGACCCCAAGCGTGCTGGTTTGTTGGAATTGTTTTATCAGGAGGAACACAAAAAGTCACAAATATACAGGGTGTCCCATTGAAAATTTTGAATCCAGGAGCTTACCCATTACATCCAAAAGACATATTTCCATCTTAGAGGGGTGCAAATAGTACCCAGCAAATTGATATTGTACTTGGGGATTACCGTAGACAACGAACGATGTTTCAACGAACACATAAAGAGGATTGCGGTGAAAGCAGAAAGAAAGGTGGCATTACTGTCACGTATAATGCCAAACGTAGGCGGCCCAAGTATGCGAAAAAGACAGATCTTGAACGGAGTTATCCACTCAGTTATGGTATACGGAGCTCCAGTATGGTATGGAGAGGAAAAAGCACCAGCAAACCGTAGACAAGGTGCAAAGGAAGTCGCTGCTGAGGGTGGCCAGTGCGTATCGTACTGTGTCTACCAAGGCGCTGCAGGTTATAACAGCGACACCGCCACTGCATTTGTTGGCCAAGGAGAGGAGATATATGTATATTGCGGAAAGTGCTCTGCCAGAGCGGCGGAGGGCCGCCAGGCAGAAAACCATGGACGAGTGGCAGACGATCTGGTCCAGTACAACGGAGGTGGCGCAGTGGACTAAGCGTCTGATTCCAAATATACAAGAGTGGGCAGAGTGTAAACACAGGACAACCTGCTATTACCTAACACAGGCGTTGTCGGGCCACGGTGCCTTTCGGTATATAGAAACAAAATAGGACGAGAGACGGACGACTATTGTCGACATTGTGGTCAAAGCGACACAGTCGAGCACGCCCTATTTGAGTGCGACAGATGGTCCTATTACAAGCAGGAAGCGAGAGCGAACCTGCCTGAGGACCTAACCCCAGAGAACATGGCGCCCATCATGATATCGAGCGAGAAATGCTGGAAGGTAGTACACAAGATGGTTCAAGGCATCTTAAAATTGAAAGAGACAGAGGAACGTCTGGATATGTAACAAGAAGAAGCAGAAAGGGAAGAAAAAACATACTTAACTCATCTTGCACGGTGAAGAATATCGTTCACGATGAAGCCCGGTGCAGATGGAGATCGAGCAGAGGTAAGGAAAGAGGGAATAGGTTTTAGCCGGTCAGGCCGTAGTGGCATGTCGGATGGACGCGTTTGCGTCAGTTGGACATGACACCAGAGGGCTCAAGCTGGTTCAATGTCGGGCGGGCAGACTCTCTCTCACACCTCCAGGTGTGCCAGTGTTTCTGTCCTTGCAATCAAGCCGATTTCCTAAAGTCTCTATCATGAAAAAAACTACTACTACTACTGGAGGGGAAGCCAAACTATGAGAGCATTGAATGAGAGAGAAAACCACAGGGTAAATTTTAATACTTTAAAAGATAATATAAATAAAAAATTACTTACCGCGGCTGCTGACTGGGCAAGTGTATTTTTCGCGACATATGCAGCCTGGTGTCCCGCAGCATCCTGATTATTTACAGCGTCCTTCGCTGCCCTCGAAGAACCTTCAGCTATGTTCCTAAGGCCGCTTCCCTGACTGAAGCCCTGCTTTTTAGGGGGAGGGGGTGGAGGCAGATCGTGAAGCTGCTCTTGCTGCTGTTGCTGGATGTTCTTCGCAAATTGTACATCATAGTTTGAGATCAGCTCAATCTCGTCAAATGTCAATACAGATGGAGCTGCAAAACGAGAAGGGTGAATCAATCTAGGTAGTATGAATAACATCTGAGTTTAAACTCCGAGTATACAGGGTGGCCAATCGGGTGACGATAATATTTTTTTTTAGATAGCTCGTACCGAGACCTATCCAAAACACCCCCATGTATGTGTACCGATTATTGATAGTTTTCGAGTTATGATTTTTTTTGAAAACTTAAGAGATTTCCTAGTTTTTCCAAGAAATCGTCAAAAACAAAAACAAGAATGCTTTTTGGCTTTTATTTTATTCTGCAATTATGCTCAGTATTAAGCCTATTTTAATATCCAATAAGGAGAACAATAATTAAGTACATTTTGGGGCCAAAGTTTGAAATCTCGGTTTTAGTCAGGAGATCAAAGCCTTCAAAATAAGATTAAAAATACTTATGCCTAGTTTTAGAGCTTCAAGCTAATCTTAAAAACTTTGCAAGACATTGCACTTTCGAAATAATAATGAAACAGTAGCACTTTTGGGGACATTTTGCACCGTACCTGAGTGTTAAAGGTAAAAAGGTGATAATTCACGAATTTCCAAAATGATTTAAAAAACTATTATTTTGCTTTATTATGACAAATTAAAGAAAAAAAACTCGTAACAACTAATAAACCTGAAAATCATTGATGCTTTGATGACTTTTAATAAAAAAACTAATACTCAAATTGTGATTTTTGAAGTGCTTTTGCTATGTGCTATTGAACTTCTGCTAAATTCAGTTGTATTGAAAGTTAACAAAGGAAAGGAATAATAAACAATAATCTGACTTCCAATTTCATGGCAGAATTACCTGGGAAGCGATGTCGTAGCATACGCCATCCCTTTCTTTCAGAGTAGCTTTTTGCGAGCTCATGTCGGCGAAGCGCAGTTGTGTTACTAAATTTTCGGTAATAGGCAGCGCAATGTTCGGATGGACCTAAAAAGGTGATCTGTATCGCTAGGTCTTCCTTGACAGGTCAGTAGACAGCCTAACATGAATACAACAAGTTTTTCAGTTTTTCAACCCCCCCACCTCCCAAACACCCAAATTCCACCCCCACCAAAAAAACACAGAAAATGATCAAGAACCTCTAAAATGCCTAAAAATGAAGTTTGAGGAATATTTGAAATTTTTATTTTAATTACTCCGCCGCCCATGTACCAATTTCCAAAATTATAGCAGCATTACCTACTAAGGCCCCACAGCATATTGCTGCCCAAATTTCATCACAGTTCATGTAGCGGTTACTGAGATTACAAGGCTGGAAAAACGCGTACAGACAGACAGACCGACATCGGCAGGCAGACCGACAGACAGACCGACAGACAGACCGACAGACAGAACGACGAAAATGAGTGACGACGATTTTTGTTATGTAGACATTATAAAACGCCCAAAAAACCTATTATCTCAAAATGGAAAATTTTCACGATCACCTATCTGTGTGGGAAGTAAAAGGGATGGCGTATGCGTCGATAACGCTTCCCAGGTAATTCCGCCATGGAATTAAAACTCAGATTGTTGTTTTATTATTCTTTTCCTTTGTCAACTTTCCATACAACTTAATTTAGCAGAAGTTCAATAGCACACAGCAAAAAGCACACGTATTAATTTTTTTTATTAAAAGTGATTAAAACATCAATGATTATTATGTTCATTAATTGTTATGAGTTTTTTTCTTTAATTTGTCATAATAAAGTAAAATAATAGTTTTTTAAATCATTTTGGAAATTCGTGAATTATCACCCTTTTACCTTTAACAGTCACGTACGGCGCAAAATGCCCCCATAAGTGCCATTTTTCATTATTATTTCGAAAGTGCAATGTCTTTCAGAGTTTTTAGGATTAGACTGGAGCTCCAGAACTAGGCATAAGTATTTTTAATTTTATTTTGAAGGTTTTGGTCTCTTGACTAAAAACAGAGGTTTCAAACTTTGGGCCCAAAATGTACTTAATTATTGTTCGGATGTACAGGTTCTCTTTATTGGATATTAAAACAGGCTTAATACTGAGTATAATTGCTGAAAAAAATAAAAGCCAAAAAGCATTCTTGTTTTCGTTTTTGACGGTTTCTTGGAAAAACTGGAAAATCTCTAAGTTTTCAAAAAGAAAATCATAACTCGAAAACTATCAATAATCAGTACACATACATGGGGGTGTCTTGGATAGGTCTCGGTACGGGCTATCTAAAAAAAAATTATTATCGTCACCCGATTGGCCACCCTGTATAGCGGAAGCATTTATACATTCTGTATATGTATACAGCACCTAGCATTATCCCATTGGTCAGATTTGAATTGTGAACCAATCAAGCTCTGAGTGCCATACGCGGGTATGGAATGTAAATGAGTGCTATATGCACTTACGGAATGTAGTACTTAATGCAGCTGAAAATTTACAAAGAGGAAAGCGATTTAAGCGAAAACCATTTTTCAACTATGTGTTAAACTTGCAAACTAAGTTATTTTTGTCCTTCTTTACGAAATATTAAATGTAATAGTTGCAAACATCTGGTATGTATTAAGCTAACTAAGTATTAATCTTCAGTGGGCAAAGAAAACATGCATTACTTACAAGATTAAATACATTAAAGAATATAGCAGAACAAAAAAGAACGTTATATAAAATCAGTGGGATGAACCATGCATTGGGTTTATTTGTTTCAATATTTTGGGATAGATTAGGTACGTTTTTTCTTTGGCCTCAGTCAATAGGTTTGATCTATATTTTCCAGGACTCAGTTCAAAATATTTATAATTAGGAGGTAATTTTGCCCCAGCATGCATGGCGATTTCAAACATATACGAGTACAACATATATAACCACCCTCTCTCGCTACAATCGCAAAAATTGAAACAAGACTCCAGCCATAGCCATACGTTTGACTTGCATACATTCCGTAAGTGCATATGGCACTGATTTACATTTCGTACACAGGTACGGCACTCGAAATTTGATTGGTTTAAAATTCAAATCTGACCAATGGGATTGTGCTAGGTACATGTACGGAATGTATAAATGCGTACGGATCCTTTATCCAACCACGTCCTAAAACTTATTTTAAGGAGAATAGGGAGCAAAGGGACACAAACGTATTAGGTTACATAGAAGCAACCTCATAATCATCTTGCAGGCACATAGGTGAAGCTGTCGTATTAACTGCAGAAAGAATTCTAAAAAAATACAATTACCATCCATACAAGTTTAGGATACTTCAACATTTGCATATGATCCAAATTTGGGAATATTTAATCGCCTAACACGAAGAAGGCCAATAATTCTTTTAAATGCCATTAAAAAAATACTGTACAGATATTGTGCCAGATTTGTATTCAAGAAAATAGTCTCCAACTTGAACCAGCATCTCTAAAAGCTCCTCGATGTTTTTAGTTTTTATTTTGATTCAAGTTCAAATTTAATAATGTGTTGATATCCTTCAGATATAATGTTGTTTGATTTTAAGTAATGTAATAATGGACTAAGTAATATTTGTTGAACATTATCGCAAATAGTAGCTAATAGCGTATAAAATACAATAAAATAATTGAGTTTAAAAGTATTGAATACCTTGTACCTTAATAATTGTTTACTTGGATATTGTTTTTAATGGATAAGTCATGGCCTACTGCTACAAATAAAGTAAACGATGAAAAAATCAAATTTTGAGCGTCATTTTCAAAATAACTTGATACTAGTATATATTTTTGAAAAACTTGAATTATTTCCGATTGACTTCGAAAATAATACACAGGGTGTTCCATTGGAAAACATATATGTTTGCTTCATAACTGAAAAATGGTTAGAGTAAGAAAAAATCAAACTACACCACTGGATTCTATAGAAAAAATTCTATGAATCCCTATTTTAAACTTTTCAATAAAATAAAAGACAACCGAGATAGAGAGTGGTCCCAAAATCGATAACCTTCGATTTCACCCTATATCTCAAATACCAACAGGGCCATGATCATTTTGTTGATGGTGTCTTTAGTTTCACAAAAAGTAGCACACTGTCGCGAAACCCGCAACTCTCTATCTTCTAAAATAACCGAGATACCCCGTAAAAGTGCCCAAAATGGGACACCCTGTACACTTGACAAACGACCTAGAACAGATGCAAGTGAGATGTATCCCTAGCTTTAGGTTAGCCGTTACGATATTAATTTTTTTCTGATATCTACGTATACCAAAAATGCGCCTAAATGGTACATCTTAAGTCCCGTGTATAATACATACAATCTGCAGAAATATACAATATTTTAAAAGTGCATCCCTGATATGAATCGTCCTGTGTAAACACGCTGACCAAGAGGCAAATCTCTGAAATATGTTTTGATAAGCACACTATTTTCCATCAAGGCAGTGTTGGCCTAGCCTGTATATGAATCTTAAATGTTATTCAACAGCCGTTTTTTTAAAACAAAGGTTCTTGGACTGTAAACGAGGCAGTTTTATGGCTCAGTATCCTTATCATAAAAATGCCAGGTATAATGTGAATACTTTTAATTCAAAGAAATTACACAGAAAATCTAATAGACAAACAATCCCAACCCTCTTCAAAGCATAAAACATTGAGAATCGTTAGGAACTCGACATTACCTAAAACTTAGCTCTGGTATTTTTTTGCAAACAGCTTCATCGCCAAGGCATCTCTTTTCAAAAAAATATAATAGTATTTCTACTATTCTACATTCCTACTGTAAACCATTATATTCTGGTCTAAGTTTTATCAAAATTGAGCTAATGTTGTGACAAGTAAGTGTTGAATCTTGTATTTACATGTACAATGTAATAAATGTTCTGACTTACCTATACACAGACCAAGAAGGAAGACTAACATGTCCAAAGCTGAAAAAATGTATATACTATAGATCTTTTAGCCAGTAAAAACAGAAACTCTAAATTATGAAGAAAAAAATTACTTCCCTAATGTTTTATATGGTTGCAGACGTAATGCATATTGTAAAACATAATATGAATTTGAATTGAATGCTCTTGACACGTGATATTTTCGTAATAAAGGAAAGTTCAAACGAAAACTGAGTGGAATTTCTGAAAGTACTATAGGGACTATCATACCATGCTTTCAAAGCATATTTTGTACTTCAACCCTTAAAACTCATCCCAACTTTTCTTTAGAATGGCACCAAATATTTTTTCTTACACAAATGAAGTCCTCTTTTTATTTAAAATCTTGTGGTACCTTTGATTTTATTCAAAACCTTTTTTTTGTGTAGGAAAACATATTTTATGCTATTTGAAAAACAAAAGTTGAGGGTGAGTTTTAAGGGTTGAAGTACAAAAAAAATGTGTTAGAAGCATAGACCCTATTGTACCTATAAAAATTCGACTCCTGAGTTTCTGTTTGAACTTTTTTTTGTTACGAGAATATTACGTATCAAGAAAATTCAGGGACTACTACTAGCTATATTAGCGATTTGCAGAACTTCTATAGTTTTTGGTGCAAAAAATAGAGTCGGAAACAAAGATTTTGTTCAAAGCCAAAAGTATCCCACAAAATTACAAGAGTTCATTTTTATCCTTCGTAGTTTCTATATAAATGTAGTGAATGTGAAAGCAGTCACTGTTTTCGCCATTGAAACAAATCTACGTATTATCAATTAATTATTATTAATTGTATTAAAGAAATTTAAACTACAATATTCCTCAGCACTAAATGCATTGGCTTCTGTGCTGCCCAGGCGTTGTATAAATATAATATTAAAACTCAAATTAATCATTCACACAGTTCAAATTATAAAAAAGCGTTAGAATCGTCTTGACTGTGCTCAATAATTCTATTGAATTCAAGAAATAGAATTAAATGGTGACCCTGAAGCTCTTAGATACACATTGATCAAATTATTAGACCTATTAGCTCTCTAAAATGTATTGAATTCCCTCTGATAATATCAGAAAATTTGAAAAACATAAAAAATTCCACTCTTTGCAAAAATATTTGGCTATTCATAAAAAAAGGAAGAAATTTGGTCTTCGTATTTTTTCAAACTCCTTGGAATCCTGTACCACAAGTACATATCAGTAAATTCTTTCATCGCTAGAATCTATAACACACACATTAAGTGCTGTTTTGAATCAGTTGAAGATGGCCTGTCCCGCTGGACCTCAAACTGCGTGGACTGCCACAAAAATTGCTCAAATTCAGGATTTGGTGCAAAATGATCGTCGAATTGACACTTTCTGGCAATTTGGCTTGATTGATTGACCAAGTACTTCCCACACATTACGGTGATACCAGTTTATTATTATCATTATCATAGCAACAAACTATAGTATCAAAAAAAAGTGTAATGCCACCAGGTCTTTCTTTCACAGGTCAATGAAGAGCATATTATGGATACTACACATTTTTCAATTTCACACAACCACCCCTCAACCACCTCAAGTTAGTCTCAAAAACGTCAAAAAAACGGTCAGGAACCTCTAAAATGCTGAAAAACAAACTGAACGTTTAATCTGCTTTCGTATTTTTAGTTTCTTTGATTATTGCTGCGCCGCAACTGACACGATTTGCGTTTTTATCCTCGCCAAGGTTATATTACTGTGTCTAAATTCCATTAAAATCGGTTCAATAGTTTTCACGTTACACATTACCGAACGAAGTCCCTTGGTTTCTGTAACAGGCAAGGCAATGTTTGGATGTTCCTAAAAAGTGTACTGTGACGCTAGATCTTTCCTTCACAGGTTAGTGGACAACTAACTATTACTAATAAAACAAATTTTTCAGATTTACAAGATTTACAACCCCCTACCCTCCTACCACCCCAATTTCACCCCAGCCAAAAAATGATCAAAAACCCCTAAACCGCCTAGAACGAGTTTACCTACTACTACCCCACAGCCCACAGCATATGGCTACCGAAATTTCATTACAATTCTTGCAGTGTTCACTGAGATTACCCCTCTTCTCTCCCAGCATTGCTCCATGTGACTTCCATACTGAAAGGTCGATGATTTGACTCTGATTCAGAACTCGATAGTGCTGTTATTGGTATACCAAAAACAGACATAGCATCAATGCCGGGGCTTCGCAGGGATCGGTATTGGCTTCGACATCGTTTCTGCTTCATATTAGTGATCTACTTTCTAGCACTACAAACCCAATCCACAGTTTTGCGGATGACAGTACGCTGCATGCAGGCATCATGAGCAATAGACCGATCTCTGTGGTCGAGCTGGAACGCAGAAGACTGGCAGTGACAGCTTCACTTTCAAAGGATCTCGATACCATTACCGCTTGCGGGCTTAAGAATATGGGTTAAATTTAATGCCTCGAAGGCCCAGTATTGTATGCTATCAAACAAGAAGTGACCAAGCCAACACCAGGTTCTAATGAACAACCAGGCTCTGAGGAGTCACTCATTCAAGCTGTTAGGAGTCAACATTACAGAAAATCTGATCTGGCAAGAACACGTCGCGTCAATTGCAACAGCTGCTGGTAAAAAGCTTGGGTACCTATTTAGAGCCAGAAAGTATTTCTCACCATGTAACCTCCTCACGCTATATAAAGTCCAGATAAGATCTTGCCTGGAGTATTGCTCTCATGTCTGGGGAGCTGCTGCCCCTACTACCCTGTCTACACTAGATGCCGTCCAGAGAAGGGCAATTCGACTAATTGGCGATCCGACCTTAACGCGCCACCTTCAGTCACTTTCTCACCGGCGTGTTGTTGGTGACCTCTCACTTTTCTACCGATATTCCAACGGAATCTGCTCCTCTGAGCTATCCTCTATCGTTCCGCCGCTCACTGCTCCTATCAGATGTACCCGTGCGACCGCTGCATCTCATCCTAAGACGGTCATCCTTCATACATCAAGAACTTAGCGGTACAACCGCACATTTATTCCCAGGGTGTCAAAAGCTTGGAACGGATGCCAGAAGATGTACGCCTGCGGGTATTGGCCCGTTCAAATCTCGCGTTAACAAACTACAACATAACTCTTTCACAGCAGCCGCGGTAGTCTGGTATTTAGGCTCTGCCTGCGCGGTCTGCACAGTTATAAAAAAAAGACTGTCAACCAGTTGTGTTTTCAGAGTTTTATGACAAGTGGATAAAGCGATGAAATAAGGGTAATAAAGAGAATGCTATACTATAGCACCAGTCTTAATAGTGTCTGAGACACCCTCGTTGATAACTCAGATTGGAGTGATAACAAAAATACTCCATTGTCCCCCCCCCCGTAAAATTCCCTATGTATATGTGGAGTGAACCAAACATTGATTAACATTAAAACATTACACTTAACAGATTTAAAATATTTGGCTTTCTGGGAAAAATCTAGCCGCTTCTTCCTAAAAAGTGTTCAGATTGACTAGAATTTTCATTTACTACAATCCAAAAAGAGCTTGAAACAAAAAAAAACGATCAAGAGCTGGCCAAGCAAAAATATTATTTCTCGAATGTTTGCGCTCTCAGTATCTTATAATTGCAAGTCAACGACAACAAACGGAAAACACATCTCAATGAACTAGTTTTTGAAAACAGCATTACCCACTATATGAGCCCACGTCATATCCCTCCCAATTATAGTCGAATACAAAGCAGCGGTTACTGAGGTTAAGTGGAAAGAGCAATGCGACAGACTAAACTCATACCCATTGAAGCTTGCATATTCCATCCACAATTGCATATAACCATCACATATAAGCACATACACAGAAACACATATCACAATATATCCATGTGGTAATCACAAGACACCTACCAGAGTCAGTATCACAGTATCGTAAGTGTTGGGCACAAGTAGACGACTGTTAATATTTATCAATAATCAGAGTTTTATACTTCAATGCGTTAAAAAGAGGGGCAGCGATAGAATTGAATTTTAATCTACTTTTTAGACGGCGGACTGTAATATGGTATCGGCATTTGAATTGATTGCATAAAGTTTTTATTTGGGGATTTTCAGTTCTTTCAGTGAAATAGTTATTGGCTTATATGCGTCTTTGAGTTAGAAACCTTGTAAAGTATGTTTGAGCAGAAGATCAGTAGTTCAGTGCCGTATTTATATTTTTTATGATTGTATGCCATTTTATTTCCGTCGCCCCATTCAACCTTTTTTTTTATGGTCGGCCTCGCTCAAAGGCCGAAAGCCTATGGCGCTGTAGAAGCACTGCGAGAGGATAAGTATCGGTTCACGTTAGATTTGAAACGCTGCAGGTTGTAGCCGTCGGGAAACAAAATTCCCCGGCAGCTGATTCCACTGCGTCGAAGTTCTCCAAAAGAAGGAATGCTGGAGGAGACTGGCTCGGGGAGTAAGGACCTCGACCTGGTAAGGATGAGCTCGCAGAGCTTCTCTAGTGTTCCTGGTTCGGACGGCCTGTGGTGTTATTATCTCAGAGAGCTTACTCGAACATCTTCCGTGATAGAATATGTAAAACAGGGATAGGTCAGCCACCCTCCTTCGATGTTCCAGGCTGTGGAGGTCCTTTGTAAGGTTAGGCGTATCGATTAGTCTAATCGCTCTTTTGTGCATAGTGTCCTGAAGCTTTAGAGAGTGCTTCGGTGCGCATCCCCACACATGGAAGCAATACTCCAGCGATGGTCGGATCTGTGCCTTGTAGAGCAGCAGCAGTTGTTCTGGTGTATACAACTTCCTACAGCGGAACAAAACTCCAAGCTTCTGGGATGCCGTTTTAGCAATACTGACGACGTGGTCGTGCCAGGACATGTTATTGTTGATGTTGATTCCCAAAAGCTTGACGGAAGGTGATTCGACTATGGGGTGACCCTCCATTTCCACGGTTGGTAAGCCATCGTGAGACTTCTTTGTAAGTGTTGTTGCCTGAGTTTTTTGTACGTTGAACTGTACTTTATTTGCTAATCCCCACTCGACAATTGTTTTGATATCTGCGTTGATCTGTGAGGCATGCTGCTGTCGCCGACGTACCGTCTTCTGGGATGATAGTGGCTTGCCTGGTTCCATGCACGACATGTCATCTGCGAAGCTGTAGATTGGATTGGATGTTATTTCTAGCAGCTCGTTGATGTACAGCAGAAACAGTGTAGGGGATAGGACAGATCCCTGAGGAACACCGGCGTTTATTGAAAATACGTCTGATTAACAGCCCTCGACTACAACAAACAGAGACCGGCCGTTCAAAAAGCTGTTCAGCCTCTGGCGCAGGCCAGGTGGTAGTCCATAAGCAGCAAGCTTGACCAGAAGTCCGTCATGCCATACTCTGTCGAAAGCTTTCGATATATCAAGTGCAACAACACGGGATTCGCCATGATTGTCTATTGCTCTGTTCCACAAGTGAATGACGTAGGCAAGGAGGTCACCCGTAGACCTGTGCTTACGGGAGCCATACTGGCAATCATTTATGATGTTATTGTTGTCCAGGTATTTCAGGAGCTGTGTGTTAATGACAGTCTCCATAACATTAGACATGATGCTGAGAAGAGCCACAGGTCTATAATTGGTGGGATCAGTTTTTTTTGCCTTTCTTAGGGATGGGTTGTACGCAGCCAATCTTCCACGAAGCGGGAAACACGCCTGGTTGATACGAAAGTTTGAAGAGCTTGCAAAGAATAGGTGCAAGCTCAGCGGCACAGCGTTTAAGGACAATGGCTGGAATTTGGTCAGGACGGGACCATCGATAGCTACCGGGCCTAATGGTGCTGCGTGTGACGTCACACGTAGCGCCGCACCGGGCCGCACGTATCTACAGGGATTAATAGAGAAACTCCAGCGCTACGAGCATTTTCTTGATATACTGAGAAAACGGTAAAAAATACAAGAGTAATGTATAGGAATGAATTTACAGGAAATTGAATTTGTGATAAGAGGTGCTAGTCGATATTTATTTAACTAAAGTCGTTCAGACGTGAGAAGGTCAAAAGTTGGCCCTATTTGCACACAAATTATATGAAATTATCTATTATTCACAAAATTATGTACACAGTATATATGTATGACTCGGTAGAGTTAAAAAATCGCCGTCACGTGTTTTTCTATAAGTTCTTGGAAACGAAAAGTAAATCGAACAGGACCATATTAATGTGTCAGTAGTATACCTTCGTTGTTTTGAAAAAGTTAAATTTAGCTGATCTTTGAGGAAAGATAATTTTTTTCAATATGGTATCCATATTTTCGTCAATATCAGAGACAATTAAATGCGCCTTTTCTATTTGCGTACATGCCTGGTTAACAAGTGCTTTAGCATTATCAATAGCACCGATTTCACAAACATTTGTCCACATATTATTACTTAATTACTAAAGAATTGCATTTTACTCAGCTATTACACAAATTACTTTACCTAATATTTCTTTAATTTTCGGAATATTATTTATCACGGAATCCTTACTATACACTATCACAGACAGATCTTTTTCAATTGTCACAGATGAGATAACTTTTGGCATTTCAGTAATATCTATCTTACAAATAAAAATCTTAGTTATAACTTCTATTATTGAAAAATTTTCTATTCCATTTATTTTCTGTTCAAAATTGCATTCTAAGTATTCGAAATCCGTTATGACATCTTCTTCACTTCGTTTCTGGATCTTGGCATCTTTTCGTTGATCAATTTCTTGTGTTCGTTCTGCGGGATCTTTTCTTTTCGGAGGCAGACGTACGTTAAAATCGTCCGACAATTTAATCTTTGATCGAGGAACTGTTAAAGTCGTACCATCGGGCGTTATAGCAGTATCAATACGAATAAAATTATAAATCTGTCTTCGAAGTGTTTGATGCATATTACAGACGAATCCTTTATCGTGAAGTTATCTCGATGTATAGCGCGTAACCACTGATTACGTTTCATTACATCTTTTGGAAATTTGAACACAGATATGCGCTCTGCATCATTATAATTACTACTGCAGAATGGCACACAGCAACTAGACGGCATTTTTGACTAAAGAAATAGAAAATCCATGCGCGTATGCGACGATTACAAACGCGACTGGATGATCGGCCGGCCGCCCGGCGCGGCGCCTCGTGTGACGTAGATGCCGTGGTGGGGATGCACCAGCAGGCCCGGTAGCTATCGATGGTCCCGGTTAGGACCAGTAGCTTTATTGGTGTTCAGTTTTTGGAGGATGCTTTTTACATCTCGATGTTGAAATTTGACCTCTACCATTCTCGAGTTCACGCTTATGGTGGTGGTCGGAGTACTTCCTTGAAAGCCTACAGTAGAATTGGCTGCGAAGAGCTTCCCCAAGATGTCTGCTTTTTCTTTAGGAGCAGAAGCGATGGATTTGTCCTCTCTGGTCAAGGGTGGTGGTATTGATGAATAGGAAAAGTTCTGACTAACAGCCTTAGTTACAGACCAGAATGTTCTGGACGAACTAGGACATGAGAGGAGCTTGTTCTTAATTTTTTGGTTATGTTCCTCCTTGCTGCTGTCAATCACGCGTTGACAGTGATTTCTGGCGTCGATAAAACTGCGATGGCTCTCAGCATTTGGATTTTTCCTCCATTCTCTGTAATGTTGGTTTTTAGAGGTAACTGCATCTCTACAACGCTGATTGAACCGTGGCTTGTTTTTGGAGGGATGCTTCACGACATGAGGAATATAGGCTTCCATGCCGGATATTAATACCTCTGTTATTTCTTGGGCGCAAGCTGATGGGTCTCGTGACTTGAAGCAGACGTCCTTCCAGGGAAAGGACTGGTAGTATTCCATTTCCCTTTCCAATATAATAATAATTTTATAGTTCGCTCAGTAATATAGATAAAATAGTTCTATACTCCTTGCAAATGAAATCCGAACATCAAGAATAAAGGGATATTCTCATTAAAAATGCGTTCACATCTTGGTAGTACCCTCTCTAGTAGATATCTAATCCTAGTGGTTCAGATGCTATTTACCTACATGGCACGTCCGAAAACTTTATACACACGTGTAAAATCAAAGCATGACTTTTTGTCGATCCAAAAACTATGATATTTGTTGCAAATGTAGCGACAGACTAGTTGGTTATGTAAAGATGCCCCCTAGAAGGCGACAGTCCAAATTTACGCCGTTAAGGGTCTGGGGTATAGCACGAGAAATTGAGAATCCAAGAAAAGACGTATTCCCGTGTTAGCGAGGAGGCGTGACCACCTGTTCCCTTTCTCCAGTCTGTGTGTCTAAGATGTGGGCAGATAAGTCCAAAAATCCAAAGGTAAGGTCAAAAGGTCCAAAGGTAAGGTCCAAAGATCAACATAAAAATGAATTTCGCATTTCCAAGCTCCTGAAGTTACCTTTAAACTTACAGTAATGGCTCAAAGAGCAAATTGAAGAAGAAAGCTTTCGCTTGTGCAACTATTTAGCTTTTTTGATATGGTGTTTGGTTGTTAAAGTACAGGCATTTATATAATGTATGATTTTGAATTGCGAGTTTTTTTGCACATTAAAAAACTTTTTTGAGAAAATCGGAAATAGTTGTCATTCATTAAGGTCTTAACTATCGCCTTCTGAAATATTATATATTCCGGTCTGAACTGAAAGTCGTTATACAGTGCTTTTCTTCAATGCCCCCCCCTTTATTTCTTGAACAGCTCAACTCAAAAAATTGAAGCTTGGGACAATGAAATTGATGGACGAATCCTATATTTTGGAGTAAAATTGACAAATGGGTGATTCTACAAACGGCGGAATAAAATGGAACGATTTTTAACCCCAGCTTTTTCTGAGGTATTTTGACTCAAAAGTGGGTTTTTCTGTGTGGTTTTACTACGGATAATTTGAGTATAAGATGGCCAGACAATATATACAGAATTATACATTTTGTGGTCCTTTTTCAATTTTTGGAGAACAGGGAATTGAGGATAGCCACAGGAATGTAATAATGAGGCAGAATTTTGAATTAAAGATGAATCTGTTATTAACTATAGACTAGCCCATGGTATGTCTGTCATAAATTCATCTTAATAGCTTAAAAAATGGTATGTTAGTATGTGTATGACTGTACGTAATCCAAATGTAATCAATATAGTGATGTAAGTACCTATAAGAAACACTCAATATATAAAGTATTATTTACTGTACAAAATAAAATTGCTACAGTAAGAAGAAAATGCAAAGACTGTACAAATTCTCTTTAATTGAAAACAAAAAAACTTAGGAACTCCTTAATTACTGTACAATTAAACATAACTTAGATGAGACAATCTTGGGGTTGTGGCCAAGTTTTTTTGGCCATAAGCTTCCTTCGTATTAAACATAACTGGAGAGCTCACTGTGTAGTAAAATCAAAATTTTAACAGAATGTTTTGTTGAAAACAGAATGACAGCATAAACATATCCAAAGGTAACTAACTGCTCATGGTTCATAGTCACTATCTGGTGAACACTTTTCGCATGTAAAGAAGATAGGATCGGTTGTAATACAACTGATCTGCGCCGATATACAACGTACGACACACTGAAACCAATCTTGACCACTATTATCTTCGCTATAGAAAGCTCCACAAATAATACAACGACAAGCATCCGATTCACTTAGTTTCTTTTTTCATTTGCCTTCACTTTGTTACCTAATTTAGTCTTCTTGCTCATCGCTGCCTTTCTTCCCTTTTCAGTCTCATTTCTTCTATTAGGACCTCCTTATCTTCCTTGATATCACCATTCAATTTATCATCTTTGCCTATTTCCTTATCGTCTTCTGGAAAAAGTTCTTGAGGATCGATGACATCGGGGATAATCAGCAAACCATCAGGGTCATCTACAGTTAGTGTGACATCATCAAGTAGGTCGTCATCAGTCATATTTTTGGTAGTTCAATTTTGCATTTGTTCTCGCCATCATTTCTCTCAGAATCTGATTCGCCGAAGATATCGTCGACTCTCACTTTTGATATTGTGGAGTATTTTACAGTGCCCAAACGATAGTGATCGCTACTGCAGAAGCAACTTAAAGAATTCATTACGACTGTCTGTGGCATTTCCTTGTATCTAATGGATTTGCTTAGTTCCCTTGAAAGATAGCAGCCTGGGTTGTTCCCTGGAGATCAAGGCGTACATTTGTTCAATACCATTGGCAGTCACCGTGAACAACATTATGTTTGAACAACGGTTCTGAATGGCGCTACAAAACTGAGTTAAGTTCGCAACATCGCCTCCTAATGCCCCAACACTATCTGCTGTTCTCTTTCATTTTCTCGCTTTTTCTTTAATATTTCCTCTCTGGTTTGAGCCTTCCTCTTTGATTTAGTCATATCTGCTTCCACAACAATGATTCATAGCCTTTTCACGCCACCAATGCATACTATATTATACTGCAAAGTGAGTATAAAGGACCTAGCAGAGCTGAGGTGTTTGATAAGAAGCTTGAAGGGTGACTATAATATTTCAAGTACTGTGTTCATGGAAGAATTCTCACTTCCCTGACAGGATCTCACTTCCCTGTCGACGCAACGTCAGGGAAGTGATACACAGGAAAGTGAGGTTTTCACGCTGTTACCTCAATATCTAAAAGACTATATATTTTACTGCTGATAGCGTATACGCAAATACTTCACGTAATCAATGTTAATGTACTCAACTGACAAAAACTTTGAATTAGCTGAAAATATTAATATAAACACATACCAGGTGGGTGAGAAATTGACTGTCCTCTCGAGCGCAACAGCTCTCATACACAGCACTATTACAACAAACCGCTAACCGATTAAAACAAGACGGCAACATTATGTTAACTTCACCCGGTGCTTCCACTTGCCTGAATGGAAACATCGCTTATTAGTTGATTTCTGTATGATTTTAACGAATCTTTAGCTGGCAGGGAAGTGATATGGAATTTGTGTCGCCTTTATTCAAACAATGAGATTATGAAGAAATGTTTGAACCAGTACGACGCCAATAGGTTTCTGGAATCAGCTAAATAATAATGGTAATCTCAAAGATAGTATGGTTCTGCATGAGGAACCCATTAGGGTTATAATTAGTCCTCAGATTTTCAACTCAGGCATGTCGCCCCACAGGGTAGTGATAATTTTTGCTATAAAGTGGTGATTCTAAATAACGAGTACTTATTCAATTGAAGTGATTTTCAGTGCCCACTTTGATATAGATCAGATACTTATTTTATATATTTTGTAAATAGAAAATTTTGAAGATTGAAGAATTTACGAGCTGAGCGCACCAAAATTCCTCTCTTTGTAGAACTGCCCAAATAAATTTTGCATGATGGCGGCTCGGCGCCATCTTGAAAAAGAAATTAAACAAAAAGGGGGGCCTTGTGAAACTTATTCTTGAAGCTGCTAGCAAATGATGGAACATTTAATAATTACCTGAGAAAAACACGTCAATGTCGATACTTACCTTTTATTTTTTGAACGGTTCAACTCACAAAATTGAAATTTGATGAAATTGATGCATAAATACTATATTTTGGAGTAAAATTGACAGATGAAACTGAAAACAAATTGAAAAAGGGTCTTGTGATGCATCTTTTTGAAGCCCATGACGAATACTTCATAACCACAAAATAAAGAGTCAATATTTGTCAATATTTCACCTACTACAAAACGTCATTGTATTATAGACATGTTTTTTATCTAAATTCAAATAAAATTGAATCCTTAACATAATAATTGCCTGAATATATCGTCACAAAAACATAATTGTTTTATAAACATAAATAAAAAGAAATTAATCCTCAACATAAACTACATTCTGTTTTAAATTTTTACGTTTAACTTTATAACTCCAGGAAAGATGAGTTCAATTCAGAAGATGTTCGGAATGGTTGCCTTGAACTGCTTGACTTAAGGGTCTAGGGTATAGCGCGCGAAATTGAGAATCCAAGAAAAGACGTATTCCGTATTAGCGAGGAGGCGTGGCCGCCTGTTCCCTTTCTCCAGCATGTGTGGTTAAGATGAGGGGAGATAAGTCCAAAAATCCAAAGGTAAGGTCAAAAGGTCCAAAGGTAAGGTCCAAAGGTCACCACAAAAATGAATTTCGTATTTCCAAGTTCCTGACGTTACCTTTAAACTTACAGTAATGACTCAAGGAGCACATTGAAGAAGAAAGCTTGCGCTTGTGCAACTATTTAGCCTTTTTTTGATATCGTGTTTGGTTGTTAAACTACAGGCATTTATAGAATGTATGATTTTGCATTGTGAGTTTTTTTGCCCATTAAAAAACTTTATTGAGAAAATCGAAAATAGTTGTCATTCATTAAGGCCTTAACTATCGCCTTCTGAAATATTATATATGTGGTTAGAAAATAGAGTGAGTTATGCGAGAAATTGTGAGTCCGTGTTTTACATGGCAAATACGTATGTATAAATGTGTGTATCCAGGTCCCTTAAGAACAGCCTATCAGATATCTCACGTCCGACATTTTCAAATACAGTGACGTCGATATTTCTAAAAATATTTATTATTCTCTGCCATATGTCCAGTATTGAAGAAGGTTCAGTTTCGTACATCTTTTGCTTCAAATAGCACCATTGAAAAGATCTAAAGGTGTCAAATCTGGCGAGCGACCATGTAATGTTTCACTCGGTGTCCTACAACTTTTGTTCCAAGCTTTTTTCGATGCAATCTATTCCAACCGAGATATATTGTTGTACAATGATAAACGCCCCACGAAATGTACGCCACTGGTTGTAGGCTTATACTGGAGGAGTCCCTTACGCGGAACATTTGCTTCTATCTGGTAGTATTACAAAATTGCCTATCGCAACTCTGTCCCGTAAAATTTGCTAATTGAGGATAAAACCAACTGCTGCATAAGATACGTTAAATATGTATTTACTTATTTCCATTCTTGATGTTGTGGTTAGCATTTCCAATCAGTCATTGTAACGTTCAACAAAAAGCACATGTTACATAAAATTTAAAATTAAATCTCGGTCATTACATAAAGATACTCTCTATGCTGTATTGAATGCCTGTATCACTCTTGACTCGTGTTATAACAAAATACGAAAGCTAGTTTACCATTTAGATGGTAGGGTAAACTACCCAGTTATTGGCACTTCAAGAGATTCCTTACTTTTGGCTGTCCTTTTAAAAGGCTTATGTACCAAACCTATGAAGTTATGTGCCCCTAACATCCTACTTCCACAAAACGTAATAAGAAGTAAGAAGCCGCGAACCATTTTCATGGAAATTGGTTTAAAATGAAAAGTTGTGAAAGTGCCAGTTATTGGCATTCTTGGTCAGCTGTTGGCACCCTCTATTGCCTAGTTATTGGAACCCGTGGGCCAGTATATTATTGATATCCAGGTACTTACCTAGGTGCTTATATGGCATTGCATCTGATAGTTGATTTGATTATGGCTAATATTTTTTTATATAATTTTTTCAGAGATATCTAGCTTATTTCATATCACCAAGATGTTTGTTTCAATTCAGCTGTTTAATTGATAAAACTATAGACAAAATACTAAACAGTTTATTAAAAGAAAAACTCTGACAGCCAATGATCAGAAAAATAACCTTTGTTTCCTCTATAGAATTTTTTTTATGATCTGCCACCCGCAAAGGCTGAAAGCCTATGGCGCTTTAAAAGCGCTGCGAGAGGATAGGTGTCGGTTCACGTTGGATTTGAAACGCTGCAGGTTGTAGCCGTCGGGAACCAAATTCTGGTCCCACTTACTACATTCGTGTAAGACATTTTTCACACAAAAGGATCTTTAAAGATTTTATTTTCTTCCAGATACATTGTCTGGTAGGTTCTAGTACATGACCTGCATTTTATGCCTATCATATTCGAAGTTATATTCGTTGTACAGGGGTAACATAATATTTCTTTCAGAAAAGCTTGAACGGTTTCGCTTAGTTTTCTATATTGGTGACATTTGAAAGAAATATACTTTTCCGCACTATGATAATTCCTACAGTTTAAGTGTTGAGAAGTTTCCAACAATATTAGTATTTTGTTTTTTATAATCTTAGTCGCGTGCCAAGTAATGGAAAACTGGCCCTTTTGGGTTACCAGTAGTTGGCACGTGAATATTTTCTACAAAGCCTTAAAAAATTGCAATTTCTGACTGAATATAAATAGCTGTGGTTGTATTCAACTATTTTTGATTACTGATAGTGTAAAAAAACATGCAAATTTTCTAAAATGATGCCCACAAAATAATCTCGGTGTTACGGAACGAAGCTAGATTTACTACTACCAATAGAAAGTAACAAACTAACAGAGAATATGAATATTGTTTCCCTATGATAACTATTTCCATTACTAACTCTTTTTCCTATCAACTACTCAGATTTAAATTATTTTTATGAACTAAGTAGGTCAAAAAAGCAGGAATTATGAAATTGCCAACATTAGGCAGGCTTATTTTTACTAGGTACCAATAGTTGGCACAGGGGTGCCGGTAATTGGCATTACGCACATTTTATGTGACCAGTGATTGGCACCCTATTTTTTTTGAACAAATATACACTTTATCAAAGAAAAAATAGATACATATCTAACCTACGACATTACTTCAAGGGTATATGGTACTGGAAGTAGATACTTTCATTAAATAGTTTTTTTTATACCAATAATGCCCTGATAGTACGTCTTAATAAAACGCTAATAATTTTCCGCGATTTGCTTTTCTCAAAAACACAACCCCTTCGCTCTGCTCTCGAAGACTTAATAAATCACATAGGCACGATTAGGCTATTGGAAAATATTAAGCGATGCTGCAGGTCATACGGGAAAGAACATTGAAAGCACATTACTTTACTGTTACCTTTTTTTTTAGGAAAATAGATCAGAGTGCCAACGACAGGAAGGGTGCCAACAATAGGCGAGTTTACCCTATATTCTCAAGGGTGGGTTGATCAATGAATTTGTGGGTCTTGGGTTTTTAGGCCGGCGTCGTTTAGCGTTAAAGCTTGACGTTTCGCCACCACGAGTGGATGGCACCTTCAGAAGCTATTTCACTTCGGCGACTTCCAAAATACAGTATTTATTACTGTATTTTGGAAGTCGCTATTCAGCATAAGTTACTTTTAAACCATTTTTTTTGATGTAAAATCACTTTCATATGATTTTAAACCATTTTACTTCCCACACCGATAGGTGAGGGGAATATTGTGATCGCGAAAATTTTCGATTTCAAGATGATACGTTTTTTGGGCGTTTTATGATGTGTACATAACGAAAATCCACGTCACTCATTTCCGTCGGTCTGTCTGTCGGTCTGTCTGTCGGTCTGTCTGTCGGTCTGTCTGTCGGTCTGTCTGTCGGTCTGTCTGTCGGTCTGTCTGTCGGTCTGTCTGTCGGTCTGTCTGTCGGTCTGTCTGTCGGTCTGTCTGTCGGTCTGTCTGTCGGTCTGTCTGTCGGTCTGTCTGTCGGTCTGTCTGTCGGCCTGTCTGTCGGACTGTCTGTCGGTCTGTCTGTCGGTCTGTCTGTCGGTCTGTCTGTCGGTCTGTCTGTCGGTCTGTCTGTCGGTCTGTCTGTCGGTCTGTCTGTCGGTCTGTCTGTCGGTCTGTCTGTCGGTCTGTCTGTCGGTCTGTCTGTCGGTCTGTCTGTCGGTCTGTCTGTCGGTCTGTCTGTCGGTCTGTCTGTCGGTCTGTCTGTCGGTCTGTCTGTCGGTCTGTCTGTCGGTCTGTCTGTCGGTCTGTCTGTCGGTCTGTCTGTCGGTCTGTCTGTCGGTCTGTCTGTCGGTCTGTCTGTCGGTCTGTCTGTCGGTCTGTCTGTCGGTCTGTCTGTCGGTCTGTCTGTCGGTCTGTCTGTCGGTCTGTCTGTCGGTCTGTCTGTCGGTCTGTCTGTCGGTCTGTCTGTCGGTCTGTCTGTCGGTCTGTCTGTCGGTCTGTCTGTCGGTCTGTCTGTCGGTCTGTCTGTCGGTCTGTCTGTCGGTCTGTCTGTCGGTCTGTCTGTCGGTCTGTCTGTCGGCCTGTCTGTCGGACTGTCTGTCGGTCTGTCTGTCGGTCTGTCTGTCGGTCTGTCTGTCGGTCTGTCTGTCGGTCTGTCTGTCGGTCTGTCTGTCGGTCTGTCTGTCGGTCTGTCTGTCGGTCTGTCTGTCGGTCTGTCTGTCGGTCTGTCTGTCGGTCTGTCTGTCGGTCTGTCTGTCGGTCTGTCTGTCGGTCTGTCTGTCGGTCTGTCTGTCGGTCTGTCTGTCGGTCTGTCTGTCGGTCTGTCTGTCGGTCTGTCTGTCGGTCTGTCTGTCGGTCTGTCTGTCGGTCTGTCTGTCGGTCTGTCTGTCGGTCTGTCTGTCGGTCTGTCTGTCGGTCTGTCTGTCGGCCTGTCTGTCGGTCTGTCTGTCGGTCTGTCTGTCGGTCTGTCTGTCGGTCTGTCTGTTGGTATGTCTTTCGGTCTGTCTGTCGGTCTGTCTGTCGGTCTGTCTGTCGGTCTGTCTGTCGGTCTGTCTGTCGGTCTGTCTGTCGGTCTGTCTGTCGGTCTGTCTGTCGGTCTGTCTGTCGGTCTGTCTGTCGGTCTGTCTGTCGGTCTGTCTGTCGGTCTGTCTGTCGGTCTGTCTGTCGGTCTGTCTGTCGGTCTGTCTGTCGGTCTGTCTGTCGGTCTGTCTGTCGGTCTGTCTGTCGGTCTGTCTGTCGGTCTGTCTGTCGGTCTGTCTGTCGGTCTGTCTGTCGGTCTGTCTGTCGGTCTGTCTGTCGGTCTGTCTGTCGGTCTGTCTGTCGGTCTGTCTGTCGGTCTGTCTGTCGGTCTGTCTGTCGGTCTGTCTGTCGGTCTGTCTGTCGGTCTGTCTGTCGGTCTGTCTGTCGGTCTGTCTGTCGGTCTGTCTGTCGGTCTGTCTGTCGGTCTGTCTGTCGGTCTGTCTGTCGGTCTGTCTGTCGGTCTGTCTGTCGGTCTGTCTGTCGGTCTGTCTGTCGGTCTGTCTGTCGGTCTGTCTGTCGGTCTGTCTGTCGGTCTGTCTGTCGGTCTGTCTGTCGGTCTGTCTGTCGGTCTGTCTGTCGGTCTGTCTGTCGGTCTGTCTGTCGGTCTGTCTGTCGGTCTGTCTGTCGGTCTGTCTGTTGGTCTGTCTGTCGGTCTGTCTGTCGGTCTGTCTGTCGGTCTGTCTGTCGGTCTGTCTGTCGGTCTGTCTGTCGGTCTGTCTGTCTGTCTGTCGGTCTGTCTGTCGGTCTGTCTGTCGGTCTGTCTGTCGGTCTGTCTGTCGGTCTGTCTGTCGGTCTGTCGGTCTGTCGGTCTGTCGGTCTGTCGGTCTGTCTGTCTGTCTGTCTGTCTGTCTGTCTGTCTATCTGTCTGTCTGTCGCGTTTTTCTACCCTCGTAATCTCAGTAATGTTCCTATAATTTTGAAAATCGGTGCATAGGCGGCGGAGTAATTAGCAAAAAACAAAAAAAATTAAATATTGCTGAAACTTCGTTTTTAGGCGTTTTAGGGGTGCCTGATCGTTTTCTACTTTTTTTGGGTGGGGGTGAAATTGGGGTGGTTGGGGGGTGGGGGGTTGTAAAATTGAAAAATTTGTTGCTTTCATAATAGACTGTCCACTGACCTGTGAAGGAAGACCTGGCGGCATGGATAACTTTTTTAGGTCCATCCGAACATTGCCTTTGCCTATTACAGAAAGCAAAGGACTTTTTTTGATGTAAACATACGAGAGTATTGCGTCAGATCGTTGTAACGAGTAAACTGTTGAATTGATTTTAATGCAATTTTGAAACGGCATTACTACCATGGCGAAGATGGAAAACGCGTATGGTTTTGATAAATCGTGCCAGTGGCGGCGCAGAAATAATAAAAAAACTAAAAATATAAAAACAGCTCAAACTTCGTTTTTAAGCGTTTTAGAGGTTCCTGATCATTTTCTGCGTTTTTTTTGGTGGGGGTGAAATTGGGGTAGTTGGGGGGTTGGGGGTTGAAAAATTAAAAAAATTCTTGTACTCATAATAGGCTGTCCACTGACCTGTGAAGGAAGATCTAGCGACACAAATCACCTTTTTAGGTGCATCCGAACATTGCCTAGCCTATCACAGAAACTAAGGGACTTAGAATTTTCTGTATACTATACGATAATTTATTGGTCTAAATCGTTTTGTATTTTGTAACGTGGACACTATCAAATTGATTCTAATGAAATTTTGACACAGTATATTGTTACCGTGGTGAGAATGGAAAACGCGTATGTTTGTTAAAAATCTTATCAGTGGCAGCGTAGCAATAATCAAAGAACGCGACAAGTATGAAAGCAACTCAAATTCGGTTTTTAGATGTTTTAGGGGTTCCTGATCATTTCCTACAAGTTTTTTGGGTGGGGGTGAAAGTGAGGTGGTTGGGGGGGTGGGGGTTGTAAAACTGAGATGTTTGTAGTATCGATAATAGGCTGTCCATTGACCTGTGAAGGAAAGACCTAGCGGCATAAGACAATTTTAGGGGGGGGGGGGGTTGGCAATTATTTGGTTGCAAGGGATCTTAGACTAAAGCTTCATGCTATGGGAAAATAATAAACTGGTATCAGCGTAATGTGTGGGAAGTACTGAGTCAATCAACTTGACTTCATTTTTTGATTTGAGTCTGCAAATCATTTTAAATCATTTTTTGATTTAAAATCGTTTTTTGGTTTAAAATCGTTTGCTAATTATTTAAAATACTTTCTGATTGAAATCTCTTTATGTTTTAAAATCATTTTACTGGGTAGGTACTGTGTACTGACTTGCTTAGTACTAAGTTAATTACCTATCTGTTAGCGCAAGGTTGTACATATTTTTTTATAAATGGTGTTACTTTTATTTTTATTTATATTTTATGAGTTTTATTTCGCCAAATTTTTTTGTAGAATAACATTTTGATTTAGATGTTTTCAGTTTTAATTTATTCTCAGGCTTGTGTAGAAGTACCAGTAGAGAACAGTGTTTGTGAAAGGATTTTGAATCATCAAAACGATTTACAATCCCAAAACGATTTAAATCATAAAAAATGATTTTAATCAACTCAAAAATGGTTAAAATTATATTATAATTTTTGATTTAAATCAATTTCTCCCTTCAAAATAATTTGGGATTCAAATACTTTTTCGTAGTTATAATGATTTGTGGTTTATGATTTAAATCCTTTTGAAAAGGATTTGTTTCAGCTCTGCTTTTGGGGACCAGGGTCCACCACAAACAAATGAATCAAATCTCGTCTAACTGAGCTATGCTACATAATTGTCTCGCTCACCGATCCTGTTAGCTAGCAGGTAGTTGTTGCAATTACAATTCAAATCCATCCATCTACAAACGTGGTCCTCAGAACACTGATAGTATGTGGATTGGACGCTCTTGGTTAGAGCAATCTACTATGCTTCATTTTTAATTATAATATACTTCCGCCATCTGAATTTGCTCTACATACTTTTACTAAATATTTACTGTTTCGAAATTTTGCAGTCTAATTATTTCGCGAAGCTCTAATAACTGTTAAACATCTGTGGTTTATACTCATTTAATTTTTAGACTGGAAAATGCTGATTATACAGATAGATTTTTATATAAAGAAGTTAATGGATACGTTTGTTTTGGTGCAACATGCATGGATAAGTTTTTCTTCATCCAGCGCTTAAAACAGTTCACATGTAAATATGATTTGACGATTTTTTTAAGAATTTTTTATGTAAGATACATATTATAGAATAATGGACATGGACAGAAAAAAAAAAGTTACAAAATAAAATATATGTGGAAACTTCCACAAACTTTTTTCTACAAATTTCTGCAAATATGAAGAATTGAAAATGAGGTTCCAGCATTCCTATTAACAACAACAAGATAATAAGATAGGTGTCTTCAACACCTTGGTGTACCGTAATATAGTTATGGGTGCAGATGTACCCCGACACCCGTTGTAGAGCTTGCCGACAGGCGCCAGAGACGCTTATGCATCTCTTGTCGGCGTCTAAGACGTACGCTGGGACGGCTTACGTCCATCGGCACAACGCGGCTCTACGAGAGCTCTACTATCATTCAAGGTCCTCATACGGTATCGATGAGACACCGGTGCTGCCATACGCTTCAGGGGATATAGTGTCCGTTGTGGGAAACAAGAGATGCCGGATTTACTGGAACTACTTGTTTCCCACGCTCGAGCTTGTAGAGGCAAACAAGCTCGACAGTCCTTCTCGACCAGCAACAGAAGACGATGTTCGTCATTGAGTTTTCGGCACCTGCCGAGGTGAACATCGTCTCTAAGGAGGAGGAAAAGCGGACCAAATGTCAGGAGTTGCTCGGACAACTTCGCAGGCTCTGGCCAGACTACACTGTAAGTCTGCTGGTTATGGTCATTGGATCCCTAGGTCGAATGAGGAATTCGCTGCTCTCTGCACTATGCAAAATACCGGTGTGCCGTGCGGCGGCGCACATCTTAGCCGCCAGAATGCAGAAGTCAGTCATCCTTGGGTCCCTTCGTCTACTTAGGGCGCACGATTCGCGGCACAAACACACACAAACACAACAAATTTATAAAAATATTTTATTGAACTACATTATAACTCCATCCATGACAAGTTCATGAGATCTTCGTTAGACCAGCGACACATCTAAAAAATAAAGTAGATATTAATATGTGTATGAAAAAATAATGTATAGAGCTGACGCTATAAGAATACTAAATTTTAAAATTGAAATGATTTACCCAAAATCAGTGTTTTCTTTTTATTTCACTCTAATGACTTATTTAGTGATTCTCGTATATTATTTCCCACAACAAATAACTATTTTCGCAATAAACTTGTTTTCCCTTTGATGTTAAGCCGTGTACACATCTGAGCGCACTTGATTTGAGTACACGGATATGCAAATGTGGACGCTCCATTCGTCGTGTCTCAGAGCATGCGTGCTGACTCGTGCGCGACTTTGAACGCGCATAAGTCGAGCCAAATCTTGTCACCGCTCAAACTCAGACAGCACAATATATTCTAGGAACATTCTAAGAATCACCATTTTGGAGCATTGTATCATTCCATGAAAAGTCCATGAATATATAGATTATCTGATGAACATTCCAGGAATTTAAAAATGGGAATCCCAAAAATGTGCATAGGTTATTCGCTCAGAATATTCTACGATTATTATTAAGATGTCTGGGACATTGTAGGAAGATTCCTGGTATATCTTTGAAGAATATATGTTGGAAAGAAACTAATGCATTTTATCACTTCATTTCATATATTTGTAAGTCTTGTTGTCTGCCTAGGTACCTAACGCGAGTAGTATACATATATAACCTAGTATCCGACTTTCATACAGTATTTTGGGCAGCATTGATTTAGGCACATACTAATTATGCGGATTAATGAAAAAAAAAATAAAACGGAACCTCTATGTATAATTGTATAAGTTCAATGCACACATTAAAAAAACACATTTCATTGCACGGAGTCGTTCTCAAGAAAACGTTCAGCGCATGCGTGCTCAATGTGGACGTTTATGCGTTGTCTCTAGCGTGCAACGACGTCCGCTGCAGTGGTCCCAGATCTCACGATTTATCGTGAGAACTATCGATTTCAATCCCAATATCACAATCTCACGATAAATGCCCTGAATCTCACGATATTCTTATGTTTATGATAAGAACACAAAATCTTGCGAAGGCTCTGAAGACTCCACGTCAGAAGTCTAAAAGGTAAAATACAGGGAGTAAAAATCAACATGGCATGCCATAGGTAATTCCCCCGTACCTCGTACGACCTTCTGTTCTGTTTAAAACAAAAAAATATAAAAATGGCGTCCTCATTGTCTTTCGAAGATCATCATCATAGTCACAGACATAGTCTTAACAGACATGTTGTGAACTCGCAAAATGCATTAAGTCGGAGCATGATGAGTATTGCCGACACGAATATTATCAATAGTATTGAGATTTACTGTCAGTTCAGTGGAGCTCTTGATACTCATATCCAGCAACTGTTTCGTCGTATCCACCCAGCCAGCGTGGAGGGGGACGGCCACGGCGCCGCCCACTCGGGGCATGACCCTGAACTACAAGTTTATCCATATTATCGCTTCTGTGTATATGTCCGAAGAATGTAAGCAATCTCGTCGACACAATGGAGGATAGTCTCTTTGGGTTACCGAGCTCATCCTGTATGGAAACGTTAGTTCGATGGGCGGTATAAGGAATTCTCAGCATTCTCCTCCACGTCCACATTACAAAAGCATCTATGCGAGCTCGATCTGCCTTTTTAACAGTCAAAGTTTCCGAGGCATACAAAAATATGGAGAACACAAGGGACTGAACCAGTGACTGTTTGTAGCTTTAGTGATGTTATGGTCACGCCATATTTTAGTAAGGTTTGTCATTCCGACGATAGAGACTTCGAAAAACCGAAGAGATGATTCAAAAAATGAAAAGTGATGAAACGTTATATGTATATTCAAAAGAAACCAAAAGTAATTCTGAAACAAATTCAGATTCAGATTAGATTTTTCATGTTATGTTATCATTCTAATTATTATTTTTCTTTTCATGTTGTTCATTATTAATGTTTTAGTATATTATGATGTTGTTTTTTTTTTCGTTTGTTTCGATAAAAATTCCATATTTTTTTTATTTAGACGTATTAGTGAGTCAGTTACCATTTATTCAAATGATCTTTGATTTTTTGATTCATTTACGTGAAATAAAGATATTCTTGACAAGTTCTCGTAAGCCATATAAGCTCCTTACAGCGTTGCCAGTATTTAGGCAGTAGAAAATAAAGGCTAGCAACAGTGGTAACGTCAAATCCACGATATCACGATTTCTCTCGATTTTTTTTTCGAGCAGTCTCACGTTTGGTGTCATCTGGGACCACTAGTCCACGGTATCTACTGCGTTTGTGCACGAATGTGTTCTCAAGTCATGTTCGCTCAGATGTGTACGCGGCTCATAGCCAAAAACCGACAAGACATGACCCATATGCATAGGCGTAGTTAGTTGAGGGCTCGGGGGGGCTTAGCCCCCCAAGAGCGAAATTAGCCCTCCAAAAATCCAAAAATAATTCGTTCTGTTAGGTTGATTGTATCTAGGGCGAGGACTTAAGCCCCCCCCCCAGATCCAGGGTCTTAAGCCCCCCAGATTCAGGGACTTAACTATGCGCCCATATGATAGATATTAGGTATACAGGGTTATTCACGTTATTCGACACGGAGCACTATGACTAAAGTGTTCGATAAAAAAGAAAATAATAATTTCGGATGGATAGATACACATAAAGACTCCATTTTAAAAATATTTTCATGTTATACAGGGTGTCCCAAAACCACTAAAAGTATCAAAGTTATGTTTTTTAAATGGACCTCCCCGTATATCATTGCATATTCAGATTCCTTGTTGAATTATAGTGTGACTTTATGTATCATACATGGGACTTACAGCAAACCGTTTAGGTGTAAATCACCATTTTTGGTATAAGTAGATATCAGGAAAAAATTGAATATCGCAGAGATCATAAAATCTGGAAGGCTGTGACTTTGCCTTGTTACTAAGCATAAAATGCGTCAGCTTTGATGAGACTGTCAAATTTAAATAACGTTTATGCTTGGATAAATCGGTCGATTAATTAAGGAAACTTCGATCAGGGATAACATGATTTTTTTCAAATGGGAATGCCTAATTTTTTTATACGGTTAAATGTAGAATTTCATAATCTTTCTAATGATATAGGTTGTGAATATCAATCTCTGATAGTTTTTATTTAATTTTAAATTTTCAACCAAATTGGTGTTTTCCGATTTTCCAACTATAAGCAACCTAGCAGGCCATAAAATATAAACAAAAACCTGTTCAGGTAGAAGAAAACAGCTAACTCAGCAGAAGAATACACACGAACTACACTAAAGGGACAAGATTATAAAAATTACTCACAACAAACAAATTTAACCAGAAACAACGGCGGTAACATATCTTTGGTCAAAGAGAAGCTGGAGTATGGCAGAAATGGATTTTCACGGCCTACTAGCTACTGCAATGTACTAGAGATTGGCAATTTCCAAAACCGTTAAAAATTTTGAAATGAAACGAAAACTACTAGACAATGTTGTAGGCAGTTTATTATTTTCATAATAAAATTTCACATTTAATGATATGAAAAAGTATGCAATTCTGTCAAAACTCAAGTCAGAAGTACCTCTGACTGGAGTTCTGAAAATTCTTCAGTACCTATTAGCAAGGTCGCAGAAAATGAAGAATGAATTAAAATTTGTCCAATTATGAAACACAAATGACAGAAAATTTAAATCTGATTTGTCAGTATTACTTTTTTGCAATAATTGCTAATAGATATTGGAAAATAGAAGGGCTCCAGTCAGAGGTATCGACTTCGACGCAAATTACTACTTTTTTACACCGTTACATATGATTAATAATTGCGTGCTGGAGCAATAGTCGCTTGTTGTTTTTGTTTTGTATCAAAATTTTTAATTGTCTTGGAAGTGTTTAACCTCTAGTAAATTGCGGTAGCCAGTAGACTGTGAAAAATATCTATTACTGCTATACTCCAGCTTCTCTTTGACCTTAGATATGTTCTCGCAGTTGCTTCTGGGAGGAATTTTTATCATCTTGTCTCTTTATTCTATTTCGTCTGTATCTTTTTTGTATGTTACTTGTTTTCTTCCATCTGAATTAACATGTTTTTGATATATTTCATGGCCTGCTACGTTGCTTATAGGTAGGAAAATTGAAAAACGCCGATTTGTTTGAAAATTTAAAACTAAATGAAAACTACAAGAGATTGATATTCACAACCTATATCACTAGAAAGTTTATCAAATTCTACGTTTGGCCGTATAAAAAAATTAGGCATTCCCGTTTGAAAAAATCAACTTAACGCTGATCGAAGTTTCCTTAATTAATCGACCGATATCTCCAAGCATAAACCTAATTTAAATTTGACGGTCTCATCAAAGCTGACGCATCTTATGCTTAGTAATACGGCAAAGTCACAGCCTTCCAAATTTTATAGTCTCTGCGATATTCAATTTTTTCCTGATATCTACTTATACCGAAAATGGTGATTTACACCTAAATGGTTCGATTTAAGTCCCATATATGATACATAAAGTGACACTAGAATTTACCAAGAAATCTGAATATGCAATAATATACGGGGTGTTCTATTTAAAAAAACACAACTTTGATACATTTCGTGTTTTCGGGGCACCCTGTATAACATGAAAATATTTTTAAAATGTAGCCTTTATGGGTCTCTATCCATGCAAAGTTATTATTTCCTTTTTCATCAAATACTTTAGCCATAATGCTCCGTGTCGAATAACGTGAATAACCCAGTATAACAATAAAAATGACACGAGAGTTGTACAATTAAAATATTTTGTTTAATATTCAGAAAAATTTAAAACCATCAAAGCTATATGGCGCTAGTTCGCATAAAACATGGCTGATTTTCCTCTTGAATTCTCTCTTGAGAATACATACATTGAGCACGCACGCATATGTGTCTGTTCTCAAGTCATGTGCGCCCAGACGTGTATGCAGCTTTAGAAGTAGTAACTCACCATTTGGAACAGCTTGGTAAAAAGCTTCCCATCCTTTGCCGTCATTTTGAGCATATGATGTGTAAGACATAGTGATATAGGATTCTGACTTAAATACGTCTGTGTCGTCCTGAAATAAATAAAAATAACAAAAATGCAATAAATGCATCAAGATTCTGTCAAAAACGATGGAACAAAGTGACGCACACAGGATACGTTTTGGAAATTGCATTATACATCGACATAAAAAAAATGAGATCAGATAAACAGAAGATGATGTTCTACGAATTTAGATCTTTTACAATAATAAACGCCTCAATAGATAAGCGGATTAACATCTGGTGGAGATTATTATCAGTAGTGAAATTCAAGGCTTATTGTGCACTCCCAGTCAACCCATAAGAATAATAAAAAGTGGAGTGAAGTTGATTGACTCAGTACTTCCCACCAATAATAATTTCATTTTATTGTTTTCCCATTACTTGAAGCTATAGTCTGAAATCTCCTTGCAACCAAATCATCGCCCACCCACCCGCAAAGAAAACGTATTGTACAACACATTAGAAAACTAGGCTCAAGCACGCCATCCACACGGGCACCGTCGGGAGTAACTCCAGACAAGATTGCTGCGCATATTGTAGAAACGTCAAGAGCACCTTCTGATAGAGAGCATACAAAACGCGTGAAGAAGGAATTGACTTTACTGAGGAGGAACGCTCCTACCCAAACAACGTTTTCCCGACCCTTCTCGATCGAAGACATTAATAATGCCATATCAGATGTTAGGCCTGGAAGGGCTCCTGGTTTCGACGGCGTCCTGCCGGAATTTCTCATTCACGCAGGTCAGCAAACAAGAATGTGGCTATCTCTCTTCTTCACGAACCTCCTTGATACGGGAAACCTCCCACGGGAATTCAAAAGAACGAAGGTCATATCAATATTAAAACCCGGTAAACCGAACGATCAACCCGCCAGCTACAGACCTATAGCCTTGCTCAGTTGCTCCTATAAATTACTAGGAAGAGCCGTCTACAACCGACTGAGCGCGACTATCTTAGACCGGGTCCCGATATCCCAGGCTGGTTTCAGACCGGGTCGCAGTTGTTGTGATCAAGTACTGTCCCTCACAACGCATATAGAGGCAGGCTACCAGCAAAACATGAAGACGGGAGTGGCGTTTGTTGACCTCACTGCCGCATACGATACGGTCTGGAGGGAGGGTCTCCTATATAAGTTGCTGCAGGTGATTCCCTGTCAGACCACTGCAAGACTCATAAACAACATGTTATGCGAAAGAAAGTTCCAAGTAATCCTAAACGAGAAAGCAAGCAGGCAACGCAAATTGAACAACGGACTTCCACAAGGCTCAGTACTGGCCCCCTTACTTTTCAATCTATATATATCTGACATGCCAGAAACAGTCAGTTACAAGTTTTTGCTATGCGGACGATATAGCCATAGCTTTTTCCGATAAGAGCTTCAAGACCGTTGAGCATACTCTTTCTAACGACTTGTTAGCTCTGAACAACTACTTCAAGAAATGGAGACTAGTACCGAGCCCCAACAAAACTGAAGTTTCCTGCTTCCACCTGAATAACAAACTAGCTAAATATGAGCTGCAGGTACTTTTTGCAGGCAAACCCCTGAAACATAACCATTTCCCAAAATATCTTGGAGTAACGTTAGATCGCACCCTCTGCTATAAGAAACATCTCGCAAACACTGCAGGAAAACTCAGAACACGCAACAACATTATCCAAAAGCTGTGTGGAACGACGTGGGGTGCCACTGCTCCAACTCTACGAACCAGTGCACTAGCTCTTGTCTATTCGTGTGCTGAGTACTGTGCGCCTGTCTGGATTAACAGCCATCATACCAGACTAATTGACGTCCAACTAAATCACACTATGAGACTTATTACAGGCGCAGTAAAGACAACCCCAACTCAATGGTCATTCCGTGTCGGATCGAGCAACAGTTCGGACGTGTGCGATAGTGCTCCCAAATTAAAGAGAAGCTATTGAATAGTTTACGTCAATTGTGGTAATTTATAGTTGAGGGACGATTACTGTAAGTAGAATTTCCTTACTTATACAGCGGATAGGTCGAACGGATATTTAGTTTTTGTGCCACCGGCTCTGTATACAGATGCCCGGTGGCGGCAGCCACCTCGGCGGCAAAGAATTGCCGCCGCCGCCACCAGCTACGAGTACCACGACAACAAATCGAACCAATGTGCATTTCGAAGACGTTGTATGTATTGATGACAATGTTGGCGATACAGACGAAATGATTGTTTCCACTGATATTGATGTGTCTCTTAGTGATAATTTTATTGATACCAGAAACAAAAATGCGGACAAAAACCAGTCTAATGATAATCCACAAACAATTAGTTCTCGCCCACTTAAATACGACAATCGTTTCAGATCTTGTGATACAGGTCCGTATTTTGTATTTGTCGAACACATTGATTTAAACATTGGTCGTCTCCATCCAATGAAACTCGGTGAAAAATTGCAGGCATTAGCCGAATTTGAAAAACACATCGTAGAGATTAATAGTGTAGGACGCAACCGCATAAAAATAGAATTGGACTCAGGTAGTAGTGCGAATAGTCTAATCGATAACAAATTTTTTGAAAATAATAATATGATAGCATATATTCCGAACTACTTGACGGAGAAAAGAGGTCTGATCCGCGGTGTTGATACCACAATTAGTGAAGAAACGCTATTAAAAATCATAAAGTCAAGTGTTCCTATTAAAAGGGTCAACCGTATGACAAGGGTAGTTAAAAATGATGATGGTACGAGACGTGTCCCTAAACAAACGATCACCGTTACGTTCGCAGGGAAGGTACTACCTCAGTTTATCTTTATTAACAAAGTTAGGTGCCCAGTGGAACTTTTCGTTAACCCTGTCATGCAATGTTACCAATGCTTGCGATATGGTCACTCGGCAGCACAATGTAAGAGTAAAAAAAAATGTAGGAGGTGTGGCACCGAAAGTGCAGACGAATGTACCAGCTGTAATACATTTTGTATTTATTGCAAAAACCCCAGTCATGACTCCACTTACCGAGAGTGTCCCATTTATAAAAAACAATATAGGATTAAGGAGGCAATGGCTAGCTTGAACTTATCATTTAAAGAGGCTGAGGGTATAGTCGATAACCCTTCCTATACGAGCATAGTCCAAAAGAATAGATTTGCGCCACTTTTAAATTCAGATATAGAATTCCCTCCTCTCAGAGGAACTCAATCCACTTCAACAGCATCTTCAAGTCAGCAACCCAGAAGAGAAACAAAAAATCATTCACCATCCATCTCGGATAATCCTCCTAAGAAACGAAAAGCTGATACTTCCCCTAATTTCCCACCTATCCGAAGAGAATTTAATACAAAATTCTGCGCAGGCCCTGTTTTCCAAGTTGAGCAAGAAAAAACAGAAAACTATATCGAACAATTTATTAATCAAATGACTGCCGCATTAATCAATCAGCTAAAGCAACATTTTCAAAACATAAGTATTGACAATCTTACTGAAAGTATCCCAAATTTAAGCCCCAATGAAATTGATAGTAAAGTACAAAAAATGATAGACAACCTTTTAAACTAACCCATGGATAGTAAACGTCTCAAGGTTATTCAATGGAATGCCAGATCTTTACGCTCTAATAGACTTTCTATGCAACAACTTTTTAGTGAACAGGAATTTGACATCGCTTTAGTGTCGGAGACTTGGCTCAAACCGGCGCAGTCCTTCAGATATAAAAATTTTAACATCATTAGACGAGATCGGGATGATGGTTATGGGGGGGTTGCCATATTGATATCCAGTAGGATCCAATATGACATCGTATCCTTCACTGATAATTTCAACCAAAATATTGAGGTTTGTGCCATTGACATCACTATTGCCGACAAAAAAATGTCTGTTCTAAGTCTCTACAAGCCCCCAAATGTTAAAGCATCTGTACAGGACTACATCAATATTTTCAGTCAACTTAGGTACGATTGCATTATAGGTGGAGATTTTAATGCCAATCATGAAATTTGGGGCTCTTCCATGAACTCTAGTGATGGGAATATTTTGTTAGAGGCGTTAGATTCGTTTCATGACCTTATCATCGCCAATGATGGTTCTGCTACGAGAATATCCCAGCCCGGTAAAAATAAATCGGTTGTCGATGTAACTATATTATCTGCCTGCTTCTCCCCCTCCTACAATTGGTCACCCCTTTCCGAAACGTATGGATCTGATCACTTTCCTATAGCAATTGTTCTTAATTCGGTGCATACTGAAAGTTTCTTAGTCTCCCCGATTTCCAAATGGTCTATGAAGGATGTGGATTGGCAATTATACCAGTCAGAAATTGAAAAAAATCTTATAGATATCCCACCCTTCACTAATGCTAACAACATGATTATATATCTTAAGGACATCATTACTAGAGCGGCGAATAAAGCTTGCAAAAGGCTCAAACCATTTTGTGTGAAATCCCAATCTCCTCCTTGGTGGGACGAAGAATGCACCACTGTAGTCAGGCGCAGGAAAAATGCTATGAGGATATATAAGTCCAACCGTATTATGACAAATTTTCTCGAATACAAAAGGTTAGACGCGCTGTGCAAACGCACTTTCCAAATCAAAGCCAAGAATTCCTGGGCTAAATTTTGTAGCGACTTAAATAGGCAGTCCTCTCCTACTGCCATCTGGAAAAGAGCTAATCGTATAAAGAACACAAAATCCGATTACTTCGTTAATGAAACTGCCATAGAGACGCTCTTCCTTAAAATTGCTCCAAGTTATGTATCACCACCATTTCACTCTTATACTAGAGAACATGAGCAACACTTCCTCCTCAGCCCTGTTGAGAGAAATGAGCTGGTAGCCAACATAAATACCACAAAATTATCTGCTCCAGGGATGGACGGTATCAACTACATGATGATTAATAATCTTCCAACAGTTGCGTTAGACTTCATCTGTTCAATGTATAATAGGATTCTGATTAATGGAGATAACTGTGATCAACTCAAACAGTCACTAGTCATCCCCATTCCGAAACTCGGAGACCCTAGTACACCAAGGCCCATTGCACTGATGTCCTGCCTCCTGAAGACCTTCGAAAGAATTTTGAAGACAAGACTGGAGTGGTGGTTAGAAAGGAATAATCTACTACCCGAATGTCAATATGGCTTCCGAAGAGGGCGAGGTACGATTGACTGTGTGTCTCACTTAACCACTGACATCCAGATCGCCTTTTCGCAAAATACTTATTTATCCTCCCTTTTCGTTGATATTTCCAGTGCCTATGACAACGTCATCCCCAGTCTACTTCATGAAAAGCTGTTACGTTTGGGGGCACCAATCAACTACGCAAGCACCGTTGTTAACCTTCTCATAAACAGGAGTGTATTTATTCGCCACAATAACAGCATACTAGGACCAAGAACTGTTCACAAGGGTTTGCCACAGGGTTCCGTCATAAGCCCAATACTCTTCAACATATATACACAAGAATTACATACTGCTATCGAGGGTAATATACTACAGTATGCTGACGATTTTTGCCTATACACTACAAATAGCACATACGAACTATGTACTCAAAAGCTAGATACCATGATGCAACTCTGCAGCGAGTACTTCTGGGATCAAGGCCTAGACGTGACACCATCAAAATCCGCAGTAGTCTTTTTCTCTAGACACCGTTTGCCTAGTATAGATAACATACGACTATACAACGTTGAAGTTCCTGTCCACAGTAGTTATACATACTTAGGGGTCACTTTAGACTCCAAACTAACGTGGAATGAACATATCAACAAGACTGTGATTAAGTGTGAGAAAAGCCTGAATGTACTGAAAGCGGTCAACCGACGAAAATGGGGAGCGGATCCGAAAATCAATCTGTTATTCTATAAGGCCTATACACGATCGATTATTGATTATGGCTGTTTCCTCTACGGCTCCGCTACCAAAACTAGGCTAAAACGGTTGGATAGAATTCAATACAAAGCACTCAGGCTAGTACTAGGAGCATTCAGCTCGACCCCGACAACTACACTTCTAGCAGAATGTCTAGAAACTCCATTACACCTCAGGAGATTATTTTTAGCTGAAAAGTTTGTTTCCAAAGCCTTAGGCAATGGGAATCACTCTATAGTTAACAAGATATCGACGTTAACAACATACGATTTAACATTACCATGGTGGCAAAACAAAAATTCTCCTACCTTGGCTGAAGCTTTTCCCAACGTTAATTGCTACAACACAACAGCAGAAGGGATTCCATTCTACAATTCGTTGTACCAAATTTCACTTTTAAAGCCAGACGTCTTCGTACCATCTTGCACAGATACAACTTCTAACTCTAGTACTTTTAAAGAGCTTCTCAACAGATTGAACAATCCGTGTGAAATCTATACAGACGGATCTAAAACGGAATCTGGAGTCGGATGTGCAGTATATATACCAAGTGTTCAGCGTGGCCTTAAATTCAACTGGACCAAAAAAGCTCAATATTCACAGCCGAATTAACTGGCATTGATATGGCGCTAAACTGGGTCATTAAAGAAGCACCTACCAATAACCGATACGCTGTCATATCAGATTCGCAGTCAGCACTGTTAGCACTGAAGAATCCCAGTGCCAGAATTTACAGCGACAAAATAGTAGTCTCCATAATGGAAAAATTGGTACAAATAGAAGAACAAAGTAAACACATCACACTCATATGGGTCAAAGGTCATGCGAACATACATGGAAATGAGAGAGCCGATCAGATGGCCAAAGAGGCAGTTCTTTGTGGACAAGAGATAGTAGGCATCACCAGAATGGACATTGTTTCTCTCCGTAGGGCTGAAATGAAAGTAAAATGGGAGGCAGAATGGGTCACCTTCTGCAGTAACAGTAACAATCAGTATTGCAAAATACTTCCATCCCTGCCTAAGATACCTTTTGAAGAGAGGAGCCACCCTAATAGAATGATACAATCCTCATACTTTAGATGCCTTGTCGGTCACGGCAATATAAAATCCCACCTACAGCGCATTGGGCTGGATGAAAATGGGACGTGTAGTTGCGACGGAAGCCTCGACGATTTAGCCCACTGGCTATTTCAGTGTCAATACAATGAAGCAGCCACCGAACATCTTATGGAAGCCCTTAGAAATAACGGAATACACTTTCCCCAGAATACAACCTCCCTATTATATCATGGTGTTAGAAATACGAGAGTCCGGCAGATTTTGTGGGAATTTTGTCGCAAAGCTCGACGAAAAATCTAATATTAGTTGTGTTTTTGTTAGGCTCCAGGAATGCAAGGAATGGATGAATGAATGTTTATCGAACTAGCTTTGCGTACCCTGTGTTTTTCCTTAGTGTTATTTCCCTCCCTTCCGTTGCCTGTGTTGTGTGTTTTATTAAAGTCGCTATGGCGGGCACCTTAGCGTGAAATGAGTGTCCCTGTACAATCCCAATTATTGTTATTCTTCTTTTGGTACTTCCATGAATTGCTAGGGCTATCAATAATGTGTGAATGTAACCTGTGTGTTAATTCAGGTGATCAACATAAGTACAAATATTAGTAGATTTAATATTTTCGTGGCTGAATGGGTTGAACACCCAAAGCCATTAAAAAAAAAAAAAAAAAAAAAAAAAAAAAAACTCAATGGTTGCCTGTACTTTCTGGAATAGCCCCACCGCAGCTGCGAAGGACTGACGCCCTTCTAGGGGAGTATAACAAGATTACGGCCAACAACAAACTGCCCATCCACCGAGCAATACCCCCGTTGCAGATAAACAGACTTAAATCCCGACAACCACCAATAAGGGATGCAGAAGGGCTTAAAACCAATAACTTCGACTCCTTAAACCAATGGCGCTCCCAGTGGGAAGGTTTTGCAGAACACCACTCGCGATGCGCATTTATGGGGGCAGCCTTACTTCCAGGATCAGAACTACCCCGGAAAGAGTGGGTAAAACTTGATAGAGTCCGAACAGGCCACGGCAGATGTGCCGACTCCCTTTACAAGTGGGGCTATGTGCAATCTCCCTTATGTGACTGTGGCGCGCCCCGCCAAACTATAAACCATATTACGAGCGAATGTGAACTGCGTGCGTTTCAGGGATCGCGAGAAGAGTTCTTCACAGCCACACCGTTGGCGCTGAAGTGGTTGAAAGAACTGGATATCAACCTGTAAATACCAAAGACTATGTATCTTAGTTTGTAGCTGTATCTGTTTTATTTTAGTATAGGTTATAATAGTTTTTTATCTATATTTACTATTGTCATGTTTTTGAGCCATACGATAAATAAATAAATAAAATGTACAACACAAAACTTTCGTAAATACTTTTTTGCGTCTCCCTCCTTAGAAACTAGGACGCCACAGTTTTCATTCTGCATGCTTCAACTGAACGATGCAAAACGATCAGGATCCTCTAAACCGTCTAAAAGCGAAGAATGAGCTGTTTTCATATTTTTTGTTATTTAATTATGGTTGCGCCGCGCGGTTGCTGACACGATTTTTCAGACACTGACGCGTTTTTCAGTCTCGCCGCGATAGTAAATTCTTTGTCGAAATTTCATTAAAATCAATTTAATGATTTTTGCTTTACGCAATATACATAGAATGGAATTAAGCAACACTCGTATATGTATATGTTACGGTCAAAGATGATATTTCGGTCTTTAACGATATTGGCCGGTCGTTATCGTGAATGTCCTATTACAGCGGGACGTCCTGATAATGACCGGCCAATAGCGTGAATATCCATGTAAACTGGGCACTGTTGATAAACTGGGAATGGATTTACGTTTTTACGACTTTGCCCGGGCAATCTCGTTAATGTCCGCTCAAGAGTGGGCTGTCAAGGTTTGAATGAAATATAGGTTATGTTATTCTCATTTTGCCATTTTTTTGTCTGTTTGTGTAAGTAGAGTGTGAGTTTAACAGCTTTAAGCATACAGTAGGTGATAAATATGAGTGCAATGCGTGAAAAATTCATTAAAAAGCTGAACTTGCTTATTAAATCAAAGCGAAATGATAATAAGGCGTTTTTGAGTGGAAGTGAATACGAACAGCAAATTAGCAAATAAAAAGGCGCGAAAGAAGTGCTTTGTACCGAAAAGTCTAAGAAAACAACGAAACATTACAGAATAATACGCTGCTCTAACCTGTAATATCAACTTTGCCCATGTATTGATGGTCCATATCGTGAATGGCCGGACAAAGATGCAAAAAGTAAAATACTTTCAACCTTGTCCACGACAGACGGGCATTCTCGTTATAGCCTGGGCAATAACGACATTGGCCTGCATATTTGGCTTCTAACGTTAATGCCCGGCCTATGTCATCAATGCCCAATTTACAACAGTGGCCGTAACATATACATCACAAAACTGTAAGTCCCTTGGTTTCTGGAATAGGCAAGGCAATGTTCAGATGGGCCTAAAAAAGGGTATTATGCCGCTAGGTTTTTCATTCACAGGTTAATGGACAGCCCATTATGAATACAACAAATTTTGCAGTTTTCCAACCCCCCACCCCCCAACCACCCCAAATTCACCCCTACCCAAAAAAAGTAGTAAATGATCAGGAACCCCTAAAATGCCTAAAAACAAAGTTTGAGGCTTTTTTATTTTTTTATTTTTTTATTATTGCTGCGCGTCACTGACACGATTTTTCCAATACATTTTCCATCCTCGCCGCGGTAGTAATACTGTGACAAAGTTTCATTAAAACCCATTCCATAACTTTTACGTTACTCAATACAGAACGATCTAAAGCAATATTCCAAGTCCCCTGGTTTCTGGAATAGGCAAGGCAATGTTCGGATGGGCCTAAAAAAGGGTATTATGCCGCTAGGTCTTTCTTTCACAGGTTAATGGATAGGCTGTTATGAGTACAACACATTTTTGAGATTTACAAAAAAAAGTAGAAAATGATCAGGAACCCCTAAAACACCTAAAAACGAAGTTTGAGAAATATTTAATTTTTTTTTTGTTTTTTGCTAATTACTCCGCCGCCCCTGCACCGATTTTCAAAATTATTACCTACTATGACCCCACAGCATATCACTGCCCAAATTTCATCACAATCCATGTAGCGGTTACTGAGATTACGACGTTAGAAAAACGCCAACAGACAGACAGACACACAGACAGACAGACCGACAGACAGACCGACAGACAGACCGACAGACAGACCGACAGACAGACCGACAGACAGACCGACAGACAGACCGACAGACAGACCGACAGACAGACCGACAGACAGACCGACAGACAGACCGACAGACAGACCGACAGACAGACCGACAGACAGACCGACAGACAGACCGACAGACAGACCGACAGACAGACCGACAGACAGACCGACAGACAGACCGACAGACAGACCGACAGACAGACCGACAGACAGACCGACAGACAGACCGACAGACAGACCGACAGACAGACCGACAGACAGACCGACAGACAGACCGACAGACAGACCGACAGACAGACCGACAGACAGACCGACAGACAGACCGACAGACAGACCGACAGACCGACAGACAGACCGACAGACAGACCGACAGACAGACCGACAGACAGACCGACAGACAGACCGACAGACAGACCGACAGACAGACCGACAGACAGACCGACAGACAGACCGACAGACAGACCGACAGACAGACCGACAGACAGACCGACAGACAGACCGACAGACAGACCGACAGACAGACCGACAGACAGACCGACAGACAGACCGACAGACAGGGTGACTTGGATTTTCGCTATGTAGACATCATAAAACGCCCAAACAGCGCGATCACAATACTCCCCTCACCTATTGGTGTGAGAAGTAAAAGTCCTTTCTGTGTTGATAGAAGCTAGATATATGCTATTGTTTTACTTACCGTTGGACATAATGTTGTTGATCTAGCTTTGCCGGTAACTGAATGAGTAACAATGGTTAAGTATGTTTTATCGCATGATCCCACCAGGTCATAGGCTGAAACACAAATAATAATACCGTATCACCAAAATTTAATCAAAGTCCATGTAGTAACTGAGATTATGCAGAGATAAAAATGACAACAGAAGGACCAACAGACAGAGAGACAGATCGACAGAAATAGGTGAAATAGTAGACTACATTTTAGAAATTGATGAGTTTTATACAGGGTGTCTAAAATAAGCGTGACATATCAACGTTATGTGTTCAAATCGATTACCCTGTATAGTATTCCATATTCAGATTCCTTGGTGGATTTTAGTATGAGTTTATGTTTGCATTTTAGGTATAAGTATTAGAATTACATTATAGCAACTTACGAGGTTGTGACGTTGCCGTGTCTCTTAGCATGAAATGAGTCAGCTTAGTATATACGATCAAATTTGAACTGCCTAATTTTTTATATCATCAGATGTAAAAATTGATATCCTTCCTAACGATATATATATTTTTTTGATATCATCCCATACCAAAAATTGTGTTTCGTACCTAAATGGTCCATTCTAAGTCCCGTTTACAAAAAATTCACATAAGAATTCACCAAGAAATCTGAATGTGTAACAATATACAGGGTGTTCCATTAAAGAAATAACTTTGCAATGTCTTGCTTTTATTGGAGTATATGAGTCGTTATTTTTAAAATGTAGTCTTACTCATGTTAGACTACTTATGTTCCTGAAAAGATATATAGTTTGATAACAAGAGTCAGAGGCGTTGAGCTTGACTCACCCTGTATATCATAACAACATTTAAAAAAAATCTTAAAATCTAGAATTTTCGTGATTAATATAGCGTACCCATAAATTTCAATACTGCTTGAAGTCCCACTGGGACCCTTATGATCCAAGTACACGTAGTCTCATTTCTGAATGGATGTGGATATAAGGGACTATACACTTTCCCTCTGCTACCATAAAGTGTTCCACCACACCCTCTGCCTTTATCTGTTGATGTATAAGATACGTCATACTTCATTCCGAAAGTCTGAGGGTAGGTTTTGCTGTAGATGTGAATGAACACCTTATTGGTGTTGGAGAAAACAGGCTCTGGGATAGCGTAGCCACAAACCTTTGTTAACAAGGTGCCTGAGGGTGAACCATCTCTTATCTGAAAATTATTATTGCAGTGATATATACTAAATGACACTCTTATTAATGAATCTGTGACAAAGAATTTCTAGGATACTTGCTTATGTTAAGATAAAAAATGGAGTCAAGTTGATTGACTCAGTACTTCGCACACATAATGATGATACCATTTTATTATTTCCCATTGCATGAAGCTATAGTGTAAAATCCCCTTGCAACTAAATTATCGCCCATCCGCCCGCAAAAACAACATCCACCACAAAAACCCTCGTAAATAGTTTCTTTTCTCAGTTTTTTTCTGCATGCTTGAACTCGACGATGCGAAACAATCAAGAGCCTCCAACCCGTCTAAAAACGAAGTTTGAACTAATTTTATGTTTTTGGTTTTTTTATTATTGCTGCGCCGCCACTGACAGGGTTTTTCAAAAACAGAGTCGCTTTTCATTCTCGCAGCGGAAATAAGTTCTGTGTCAAAATTGTATTAAAATCAATTCAATAGTTTTCGCTTTACGCAATATAGAACGAAATAAAGCAAAAGTCGTATGTACAGATTACAAAATGTTCGGTTGACCTAAAAAAGTGTAATATGATGCTAGGTATCTTTTCTACAGGTCAATAGACGGACTATTATGAATACAACAAATTCTTCAGTTTTACTACCCCCCACCCCCAACCCCACCCAAAAAAAAATTGAAAATGATCAGAAACCCTTAAAACTCCTAAAAACAAAGTTTGAGCTGTTTTTATATTTTTAGTTTTTTTTATTATTGCCACGCCGCCACTGATTATGATGTGTACATAATGAAAATCCACGTCACTCATTTCCGTCGGTCTGTTTGTCTGTCTGTCTGTCGGTCTGTCTGTCGCGTTTTTCTACCCTCGTAATCTCAGTAACCGCTGCATGGATTGCGATGAAATTTGGGCAGCTTTATGCTGTGGGGTCGTAGTAGGTAATGTCTCTATAATTTTGAAAATCGTTATACGGGGGGCGGAGTAATTAGCAAAAAACGAAAAATTTCAAATATGCCTCAAACTTCGATTTTAGACGTTTTAGGGGTTCCTGATCACTTTCTACTTTTTCTTGGGTGGGGGTGAATTTGGGGTGGTTGAGGGGTGGGGGGTTGTAACACTGAAAAATTTGTTGTATTCGTAATGGGCTGTCCATTAATATGTGAATGAAAAACCTAGCGGCATGATACACTTTTTTAGGTCCATCCGAACGTTGCATGCTTATTATAGAAACCACGGGAATTTGTGATGTATACATACGAGTATTGTTTTAGATCGTTCTATATTGTGTAACGCGAAAATTATTGAATTGATTTTAATGAAATTTTGACACAGTATTACTACCGCAGCGAGGATGGAAAACGCGTGTTTTGGAAAAATAGTGTCAGTGGCGGCGCAGCAATAATAAAAAAACTAAAAATAGGAAAACAGCTCAAACTTTGTTTTTAGGTGTTTTACGGGTTCCTGATCATTTTCAATTTTTTTTGGGTGGGGTGAAATCGGGGCGGTTGGGGGGTGGGGGGTAGTAAAACTGAAAAATTTGTTGTATTCATAATAGTCCGTCTATTGACCTGTAGAAGAAATATCTAGCAGCATATTACACCTTTTTAGGTCCATCCGAAGATTGGATTGCTTTACAGAAACCAATTTTGTGATCTGTACATACGAGTTTTGCTTTATATCGTTCTATGTATATTGCGTAAAGTGATTTTAATACAATTTTGACACAGAATTTATCACCGCTGCGAGAATGGAAAACCACTCTGCTTTTGTCAGTGGCGGCGCAGCAATAATCAAAAAAACCAAAAACATAAAATCAGCTCAAACTTCGTTTTTAGACGGGTTGGTGGCTTTTGATCATTTCGCATCGTCCAGTTCAAGCATGCAGAAAAAACTGTGATGCCCTAGTTCCTAAGAAGGGAGACGCAAGAAACTATTTACGAGGGTTTTTGTTGGATGTTGTTTTTGCGGGCGGATGGGCGATAATTTAGTTGCAAGGGAATTTTAGACTATAGCTTCATGTAATGGAAAATAATAAAATGGTATCATCATCATGTGTGGGACGTACTGAGTCAATCAACTTGACTCCATTTTTTTCGTTTTTGGTGAGAATGACCCATATCAGATGAGTGCTTTAGAAGCATAGACATTCCATGGCCAGGATCTAACCACGAATCAAGGAATATCAAATTTATGTACTAGAAGCAGGTACTCCTAAATGCGGAATATTTTTAATTCGAATCAAAAAGAGCACAAAGCCTTACCAACTTCATGCTCATAGGTACCCGTTATTATGAACTACTTACCTCCAGTGCGTCATCTTTACATTGAGCTACGTCTTTCAAGTACAAAAGATTGAAATAAAGAGATATCGTTCGATTTTCTGGTACTACTATAGAGACTAAACATTCCGTGTTGTTATAGCCATTTGAAATCCGTCCCTGGAGCTCCGTGTAATTCCTATTGCAGCCTGAAATGTGTAACACAAAGCTATAATCACTACCCATACACCACCAGTCACTCCTACCATTCTTCCCTTTGACGTTCCTTCTCATTTAAAAGTTAAAATAAAAGATCATTCTTTGTTTCCCACTAATAACTCAATCGTGATTTTGCTATCTTTCCTGGAAGTTTTTGCTGACAGAAAGAATAAATTCCTTTAAGAGCCCACTAAAATAAAATGCATTTCCTTTCAGGATGGCAGGATTGTGGAGAATTACCTCGCCGCAGGATCATTTTACCTTAGAACGTGAGGATTTGACTCGATTTTAGAAACATGTTGTAATTCAGTATTACAAGTAAGGTGGTTTCTGAAAGAAGTATTGCAGTTGCATGTATTATTTTCTGTCCAGCGGAGAAGAAGAGTGATCACGCACAAGATGGGTGAATTCTTGTCGCCTGGCCGTAGGCAAGCTTACACCACAGCAGACCGCCTCTTGAAACGCACACGATGTGGATGGCGTTGTGCCATAAGGAATTTAACATAATTTTGGTTATAATCGTTTATTTGATACCAAATTCTGAACGTTCCATTCTACATTGAGCATAAATGTCCTAAGCCACTGTTCACATTTTTGCGACATCTGTGGGAAAGTTACTATTCCATATTGTCAAACCAATAATCTAATGAAGAAACTTATCAATATCCATCCAGCGGAGAAACGGGAAAACAGGTGAGCAATGAGTGAGTTCTCGTGGCTTGGTCAGAGGCACAGACAAACCGACCGACCGACAGACAGACAGACAGACCGACGAATATGAGTGACGTGGTTTTTTGTTATGAGACATCATAAAACGCCCAAAAAGCGTATTATCTCAAAATCTTAAATTTTCGCGATCACAGTACTCCCCTCACCTATCGGTGTGGGGGGTAAAAGGAAATAACGTCAAAGAAAAGAGCGGCAGGAATGGTCGCTGGTGTATGGGTACCTAGATAGAGGATTCTGTGCGAATACGGACACATTAGATTGGAGTAGTAACATCATATCTCTCAAAAACATCTACTGTAAATAAAATAAATATGGAATACTAAAACACCTTTACAACGGACTAAGGGCTTAACTAATACTTTAGTACGTGCTATATCCAATTCTGATCATCATATCTTAACGTGTATCCATTACATGATATATTTTAAGAAAGAATGAGTCATTGATTGATAAAATTACCTGCCAGGGAATATTCTAGTTTAAATCCCTTTCCCTTATCTTTGCCTTTAGTTCCATCAAAAAATATAGCAACCCTAGTGCTGGATGTGTAGTAATCAAATGGTTTATCATCCTTGCCGCAAAAAACGTGTCTTCCTTTGAAGTCCAAAAATCCCTACAACGAAAATATTATTTGCCTAAAACAGGGTTTATTTGGACAAACGAAGCTTAGTTAACTACGTTTTGAACCTTTTTTACAATCAGAATATTGTAAACTTTTTGTAAGTATGTATGGAAAGTATGAGGCTGTATCAGAATATAACGAAACCGGTATTGCAACTTATCCTACCTTTAGTGTACTTTCGCGATAGAATTTTGTGTTCATTTTGAACCAATTTGAATAATATTTTACACTCGAATCATGTTTCGTTGTTCAAATAGAGGATACTAGGATTTTATTATATCTAACTAGCGGAATTGTTAAGTGAAAGACACATTATCCTAATCGTCCAGAACATTCTGGTCTGTAGCTAAGGCTGTTAGTCAGAACTTTTCCTACTCGTCAATACCACCCTTGACCAGAGAAGATAAGTCCATCGCTTCTACTCCTAAAGAAAAGGCAGACATCTTGGGGAAGCCCTTCGCAGCCAATTCTACTGTAGACTTTCAAGGAGGTACTCCGACCACCACTATAAGCGTGAACTCGAGAATCGCAGAGGTCAAATTTCAACATCGAGATGTAAAAAGCATCCTCCAAAAACTGAACACCAATAAAGCTACTGGTCCTGACCAAATTCCAGCCATTGTCCTTAAACGCTGTGCCGCTGAGCTTATACCTATCCTTTGCAAGCTCTTCAAACTTTCATATCAACGAGGCGTGTTTCCCGCTTCGTGGAAGATTGGCCACATACAACCCATCCCTAAGAAAGGCAAAAAACTGTTCCCACCAATTATAGACCTGTGGCTCTTCTCAACATCATGTCTAAGGTTATGGACACTGTCATTAACACACAGCTCCTGAAATACCTGGACAACAATAACATCATAAATGATCGCCAGTATGGCTTCCGTAAGCACAGGTCTACAGGTGACCTCCTTGTCTACGACACTCACTTGTGGAACAGAGCCATTGTATTGTTGCAATTGACATATCAAAAGCTTTCGACAGAGTGTGGCATGACGGACTTCTGGTCAAGCTTGCTGCTTATGGACTACCACCTGGCCTGCGCCGATGGCTGAATAGCTTTTTGAACGACCGATCTCTGTTTGTTGTAGTCGAGGGCTGTTCATCAGACGTATTTTCAATAAACGCCGGTGTTCCTCAGGGATCTGTCCTATCCCCTACACTGTTTCTGCTGTCCAGGCAAGCCACTATCATCCCAGGAGACGGTACGTCGGCGACAGCAGCATGCCTCACAGATCAACGCAGATCTCAAAACAATTGTCGAGTGGGGATTAGCAAATAAAGTACAGTTCAACGTACAAAAAACTCAGGCAACAACACTTACAAAGAAGTCTCACGATGGCTTACCAACCATCGAAATGGAGGGTCACCCCATAGTCGAATCACCTTCCATCAAGCTCTTGGGCATCAACATCAACAATAACATGTCCTGGCATTACCACGTCGTCAGTGTTGCTAAAACGGCATCCCAGAAGATTGGAGTTTTGTTCCGCTGTAGGAAGTTGTATACACCAGAGCAACTGCTGCTGCTCTACAAGGCACAGATCCGACCATCGCTGAAGTATTGCTCCCATGTGTGGGGATACGCTCCGAAGCACTCTGTTAAGCTTCTGGACACTATCCAGAAAAGAGCAATTAGATTAATCGATACGCCTAACCTCACAAAGGACCTCCACAGCCTGGAACATCGGAGGAGGGTGGCTGACCTATCCCTGTTTTACAGATTCTATCACGGAAGATGTTCGAGTGAGCTCTCTCAGATAATAACACCACAGGCCGTCCGAACCAGGAACACTAGAGAAGCTCTGCGAGCTCATCCTTACCAGATCAAGATCCTTACTCCCCGAACCAGTCTCCTCCAGCATTCCTTCCTTTGGAGAACTTCGACGCTGTGGAATCAGCTGCCGGGGAATTTTTTTCCCGACGGCTACAACCTGCAGCGTTTCAAATGTAACGTGAACCGACACCTATCCTCTCGCAGCGCTTCTACAGCGCCATAGGCTTTTAGCCTTTGCGGGAGGCCGACCATAAAAAAAACGCCAAGGCGGCGGAGCGTGTCGACGCCAACCGAACAGCCCGAGAACCATATTTTATTTGATTACGAGGGTTGCTCTATATCTCCGTCAATCCACCAGTACGCAGACAGCTGTTTCACGCTTATTAGCGATCATCAGTGCGCCATAGGTCGATTGACGGAAATAGAGAGCATCAATTTTTCCATGTTTACTAAACATGTGAAACGTGTGAGAGCAGACAGAAAGAATTCTGCCGGTGCGCCATCTGGTACCCGAAGGTAACGGCAACCAAAGAAAGTCGCTGCCAAAACACCAGCATACTTCTTGGTGGAACGCCATGGCGCGTCCTCTTTGAGCCACCAGAGAAGCGCGGGTTCTATATGCCGTTGCATATTAAAGCCGATATACGAAGGTTGATCTATATCTCCGTCAATCCGCCAGTACACAGGCAGCTGTTTCATGCTTATTAGCGATCATCAGTGCGCCATAGGTCGATTGACGGAAATAGAGAGCATCAATTTTTCCATGTTTACTAAACATGTGAAACATGTGAGAGCAGACAGAAATAATTCTGCCGGTGCGCCATCTGGTACCCGAAGGTAACGGCAACCAAAGAAAGTCGCTGCCAAAACACCAGCATACTTCTTGGTGGAACGCCATGGCGCGTCCTCTTTGACTAGAGAAGCGCGGGTTCTATATGCCGCTGCATATTAAAGCCGATATACGAGGGTTGCCGTTACCTTCGGGGACCAGATAGTGCACCGGCAGAATTCTTTCTGTCTGCTCTCAGTTTATTTGATTGTTATACTACAGCATCAGTCTCGTTATTTTCTGATCCATCCTGGTACGTATATCATACCCAAGCTGAGACAAAAGACGTAGGTGCAGATTTGCGGTGTCCCCTAAATATATACTCTGGGCTAAGTATCCCACTGCCTGGACCACCCACGTTTTGATCTTCAATAAGCTCTATAGTATCTCCATGACACTGAGTGACGTATTGAAGGTTTTCTGGTATTTGCTCATCCGATAGATCAAATTCTACAAAATGAAGATGTATTGAAGCTGCACCTCCTTTATTGTAAAAGAAGTTGTAGTAGCACTTAACTGGAGCAAGTTCAGGATATCCGGGTGACATTAACGTCTGAATACTGTTTGTTACGTTCAATACTGAAGGACCACATATAGCTGAAATGAAAAGATGCGATTAGGAGTACAACAAAGCTAGCCCACATAGCACTGGATATTTTATGAATATTCTTTAAATCTCCTATATGTTCCATGAATATTCAGTAGAATCATAGAATATTCGTTATTTCTCTTGATTATTCTGGATTATTAAAATAATATTCTTTATAGAATATTATTATTTTATCCACTTAGGATAATCAATGGTTATTCGTTTAATGTCTGAATTATTCCAGAATATACCAGTAATATTCTTCATAGGATATTATTTTAATAATCTACTAAGAACAAGATGTAGCTATTTTCTGACGAACACTTATTAATATTTGTAATAGAAATATCTGTATGTAGGCAAATATTCAATATGAGGTATTATTAATTTATATTTCCACGTCTCTCATTGAATTAAAAAACCTTCATTCGTTTTGCGTTCATCCTAAATATACCTAATAAGTATTATGACTATTATGTGCAATTTTCAGAAGTTTATTACTTATGCTGATGTATGGTGACTATGGTGTTGTCAGTTGTCAATCTGTCTGGTTGTCACTCTATTCTTCGCTTCAAGTGTTCTGGCATTCTGTGCTTCAAAATGTGATTTGGGTGGGCATTGCATTTTAGCAATTCACGAGTTTTATTCATGAGAGGCCTGCATTTATACCCAATTTTGTACAATAAAGTTGCTGGTTGTTATAAAGTGTGTGACAGTGTTCCAAATTATGTTCACCTACTATGGTGTATGATTCATTATATAATGTGAGTAGAATTTTGAGGTTAAATGCAACAAGTTTACATTTTTACACTTTATTTTAGGCATCTAGACTGAGATGCCTAACCACTTAACTTTTGTGACCATCTGCCACTAGTAGGTGCCATTATTTTTGGAACAGTATCCATAATTCCCTAAAAATGTTTCGTATATGAGGTAATTTAGACAAAATGTTCCTAGAATATTCAAAAACATTCTACCACGATTGTTCATGTAATATCCGTGCGGAATATTCGGCGGAATATTCTAGGAATATAGGGGGTTTTTTCCCATTTCGAACTTTTACAGAATATTCTGTAAATATTCTAATTATCCATGGAACTTTCTCAGAATATTCATAATATCTGTTGCAAATGTGAACAGAATATTTTCATATCATCCAATGCTATGTGGGAGTAGAATTTTAACGTCTTGTAAATTTACTTACACATCTGAGAGGTCAAAGTGATCCTGAAAGCATCTCGCGTCATTGGGTAGTGGACAAAGCGAATGAAGGCCATATTTTTGTAAGTGGTGAACTGCTTATTTGTTACATTTTTGCAGATCTTCTCCATCAAATCAGCAAGTGGACTACCTCCATCTCGTATCTGAAATTAGGAGATCAGCTACATGACCAAAGGATGTAGATATCTTCTTCATGTCCTGTAGCTAACGCTGTTAGTCAGAACTCTGCCTATTCATGAATACCACCCTTGACCAGAAAGGAGAAGTTCATCGCTTTTACTCCTAAAGAAAAGGTAGACATCTTAGGGAGGCTTTTCGCAGCCAATTCTACTATAGACTTCCAAACAGGTACTTTGACCACCACCATGAATATGAACTCGAGAATGGCAGAGGTCAAATTGAAACATCGAGATGTAAAAAGCATCCTCTAAAAACTAAACACGAAGAAATTTACTGGTTCTGGCCAAATTCCAGCCAATGTCCTTAAACGCTGTGCTGCTGAGCTTGTACCTATTATTTGCAAGCTCTTCAAACTATCGTATCAGAGAGGCGTATTTCTCGCTGCATGGAAGATTGACTGCATACAACCCATTCCTAAGAAAGGCAAAAAAACCGATCCCATCAACTGTAGACCTGTGGCTCTTCTCAGCATCATGTCTAAGGTTATGGAGACTGTCATTAACATACGGCTCCTGAAATACCTGGACAACAATAACATCATAAATCAGCACCAGTCTTGCTTTCGCAAGCATAGGTCTACGGGTGACCTCCTGGCCTACGTCACTCACTTGAGGAACAGAGCAATTGAAAATCGAGGCGAATCCCGTGTTGTTGCACTTGTCATATCTAAAGCCTTCGACAGAGTGTGGCATGAGGGACTTCTGGTCAAGCTTGCTGCTTATGAACTACCACCTGGTCTACGCCAGTGGCTTAATAGCTTTCTGAACGACCGTTTGTTGTAGACAAAGGCTGTTCATTAGACGTATTTCAAGGGGAAGTTTTAGCGGTTGAAGTAAAAAAGCGCTTCGAAAGCATGGTACATGGCCGACTTTACTCACTAGGCCGGAGCATGAAATATGGCAACACTGAATCAGCGGGCCGAGTTTTCATTTGTTGTTATGTCATGTGTATTCTTCCAGCAGCAGAAAATATGGTTGGAAGGTGATTATTAATGTGTTTCTAATTATTTACCTGCACAAACGAAACTATAAAGATAACAAGATGCCTGCAAAGCGTGTAATACCAGGTTGCAGCCCAGTAGAGGACATACCAAACCATGGCCCAACATAACCTTATTCCAGAGTGAAAAGAACGTTGCAAGGTGATTTTTAATGTGTTTCTACTTATTTACCTGCACAAACGAAACTATAAAGATAAAAAGATGCCTGCAAAGTGTGTAGTACCAGGTTGCACTAGCAATTGTGCGTCCAATAAGGGACATAAACAGAAGTGGGTAAAAGGTATTCCTCGGAAGGGCTGGTTATAATTATAAGGATAAAGACAATAATTTACAAACATTTAAAAGAATAAGACCTATTTTAAAGCACAATGTGGTACCTATAATGTTTTCTGGACCTCCCAAATATCACAGAAAAATACAGTTAATAGAACTCATCTGGTCATGCATCTGGGGCATACCTATGAAAGGATTTGATAGTGAAAGAGAATCAAGACCAGCAAGAATGGCTTCACAGTGACCTAATAGTGAATTTTTCTAGCTCGAGTGACAATTTACAAAGTAAATTGAGTGTTCATTTAAGTGGAAGTGGAAATGGCAGCAGGAAACAGGATGCGTTTATTTTTGTTTTGTAGTGTCTGACTGTGATGAAACAGACATCAGATGTAAGTGGTATTAGTAGTAGTAGTTGTTCTAAAAAGTATTTTTCTTAATTTATTAACCCAGATGAACTCTAATACATATAAAATGTAATAATTATTCTGAAACTATAGGCCAACTATTTGACAGCTAAGCCACGTTGCCACATCTAAGGCTCCGACCTAGTGTAGAGTAGGCCATGCATGGTATCATTCGGTACCCTTGAAGGCTTTTTTTAAGATTCACATTGATGCACCAATCCTGAAAAAGGTTTTGTTGATTTGGAAGAGTTCAATGTGGCGTAGGTGGCGCCCTCTATTCATGATAGCAAAACCGTGGTTGAACTTGGATTTTTCACCTTAAAAACCTCCCAATACGTATTTTTAGACCACTGTGCTATTTTATTGTGGAATAATTGAGAAAAAAACGAAATTAAATGTAAAACTGTGCCACCCTGTATCTTGAAAATTAAGCATTTTAAGGAACCATGTTCCTATCTCAATGTTCATAAAAATGTAGGTTCTATGACCTGTCAAGTGTTGTCCGTCGAATATCCGGATACCCTGTAGAGATGTAAGGATATAGCGCTTACCTCTAAAAATGCACATCCACATGTGTCATTAGAAATGCTGCACGATCCAGGAAGCGTAGTATCATCGACTTTAATCACAATTTGGTGATCTTTTGGTGCAACAATGATCCAGGAACAATCAATTTTCCCCAAATGTGGAGCCCTGATTGTTGTTGTGTCTGTCAAATTGATGAAACCTCCACAGCCTTCTTCTGGTCCTGCATAATACTTAGTATGTACCGGGTGTTACGAATACGTTAATATGCTGTAGCTTCCAGAAGGACTAAAAAAATAAACCTACCATGAGAGAAATGGACTTCAGCTTTGAATACAGCGTGACTTCTGTAGACTGGATGGGTCATCAAAAGGACTGACATAGTGTTGTTGATAGAGTGGATCGTTATGTCCGTATTTATATCACCACAAAATCTTCCTAGTCTGTTTTTCTGGGCAGCTTCTAGACCATTAAAGATTTGGACGTTAGATATACATCCTGTTGAACCAGCCGTAAGTTGTAGCCTGACGATTCTGGAAAGTAAGTATAATGAAAAACTCTAGGAACCGTCCTGAACTATCGGGCCAAAAATTAATGAAGAAGGTGCAAGGATAGAAAATATTCTAAGATCGTTCACTCACCATGTGGAAAATATCCCATCATAACTCACTACTCCATGGCCACTTACGGAGTTATCACCGTCAATATAAAAGTGAGAAATACCCTGGTTCCCGCCATTATGGCGTACGACAACATCGACCGCCCAGCCCAAGAAGAAAACGAACCCCCCAGTCTCCTTTCCTGACCCTCTCATTGGTCGAAAAAGAAAAATCAACCTTGCGCGATGTATTATCTTTAATCGACTGAATTAGAAAGATGTTACTCAGCCACATGCTTTAGAGAAGGATGAAGGATGTCGGCCTGCCTGAGAATGCGTGACGGGGGAACGTGGGTAGCACGAGTACCATTAGTTGGCCACACCAGAATAGAGCGATTCACGGAGAGTAATATCCCTATATCGTCATTCAGGGTGGAAAAAGTCAAAGACATCTTAAATTTAGATAAGGGATTCTCAGTAGTCATCCCGGAAAGAAAAGACTAGATGAGGGGGAAAGTCAAGCTTCCGCCCTATAGTCTGATATGCTTCACTGACGGATCGGTCTTAAAGGAGGCAGGATCCGGAGGAGCGGGCTTCTGTCTGGAGGGTAAAGAAGTGCGGCGGAGCTTCGCGCTGGGAACCTGCACGACTGTCTTCCAGGCGGAAGTGTATGCGATCTTGATGGCGGCATACTCGACGGAAGTCGAACAGTGCTCTGAACAGAGCATATATATATGCTCTGACAGCCAATCAGCTCTGAAAGCGGTGGCAGCCCCAAGGGCCAGATCAGCTCTGGCTCAAGAATGCTCGGCCGTCCTTCAGAAATTAGCAATCCATAAGAAGGTGACCCTGCTGTGGGTCCCCGGACACATTGGTATACCGGGTAACGAGAGAGCGGACCGATTAGCTAGGATAAGGGTCAATAGCCCCTGCATCGGCCCAGAACCTATGCTGGGAATTAGCAGACGCCAGGTCAATGTGGCCCTGGACAACTGGGCCTACAAGGAACTGGCGAAAGCTTGGCTAGAGAGAGACGACTGCAGTGAAGTATAATGAAAAACTCTATGAGCGTTCCTGAACTAGCGGGCCAAAAATGAATGAAAAAGGTGCAAGGATAGAAAATATTCTAAGATCGTTTACTCACCATGTGGAAAATATCCCATCATAACTCACTACTGCATGGCCACTTACGGAGTTATCACCGAAAATATAAAAATGAGAAATACCCTAGTGCCCGCCATCATGGCGTACAACATCGACCTCCCAGCCCAAGAACAAGACAAACCTCCCCCCCCCCAAGTCTCTTCCTCACCCTCTCATTGGCCGAAAAAAAAATACCTTGCGCGCTGTATTATCTCTAATTGACTGAATTAGAAAGTTGTTACTCGGCCATATGCTTTATAGAAGGATGAAGGATGGATCAAATTGCTGAAAAGTCGGAAACCGACTTACTTCATCGTCTCGAAGATAAAGAGAGGCGATGTCGGCCTGCCTGAGAGTGCGTGACGGAGGAACGTGGGTAGCACGAGAACCATTAGTTGGCCACACCAGAATAGAGCGATTCGCGGAGAGTAATATCCCGATATCGTCATTCAGGGTGGAAAAAACCAAAAACATCTTAAATTTAGATAAGGGATTCTCACTAGTCATCCCGGAAAGAGACGACTGGATGAGAGGGAAAGTCAAGTTTCCGCCCAATAGTCTGGCATGCTTCACTGACGGATCGGTCTTAAAGGAGTCAGGATCCGGAGGAGCGGGCTTCTGTCTGGAGGGTAAAGAAGTGCGGCGGAGCTTCGCGCTGGGAACCTGCACGACTGTCTTCCAGGCGGAAGTGTATGCGATATTGATGGCGGCATACTCGACGGAAGTCGAACAGTGCTCTGAACAGGGCATATATATATGCCCTGACAGCCAATCAGCTCTGAAAGCGGTGGCAGCTCCGAGGGCCAGATCAGCTCTGGCTCAAGAATGCTCGGCCGCCCTTGAGAAATTAGCAATCCATAAGAAGGTGACCCTGCTGTGGGTCTCCGGACACATTGGTATACCGGGTAACGAGAGAGCGGACCGATTAGCTAGGATAGGGGTCAATAGCCCCTGCATCGGCCCAGAACCTATGCTGGGAATTAGCAGACGCCAGGTCAATGTGGCCCTGGACAACTGGGCCTACAAGTATCTGGCGAAAGCCTGGTTAGAGAGAGACGACTGCAGTGAAGTATAATGAAAAACTCTATGAGCGTTCCTGAACTAGCGGGCCAAAAATGAATGAAAAAATGGAGTCAAGTTGATTGACTCAGTACTTCCCACACATTACTGTGATATCAGTTTATTATTTTCCCATAGCATGAAGCTTTAGTCTGAGATCTCCTTGCAACCAAATCATCGGCAGCCCTCCCTCCCCTAAAATTGTCTTATGCCGCTAAGTATTTCCTTCAGAGGTCAATGGACAGCCTAAAACATCTAAAAACGGAGTTTGAGTTGTTTTCATACTTTTAGTTTTTTGATTATTGCTATATACGCGGCCACTGACACGATATTTAACAAACACACGCGTTTTCCATCCTCACCACGGTAATAATACTGTGTCAAAATTTAATTAGAATCAATGTAATAGTGTCCACGTTACAAAATACAAAAAGATCTAAAGCAATAAATATTCGTATGTATGTATACAGAAAATTCTAAGTCCCTTAGTTTCCGTAATACGCTAGGCAATGTTCGGATGGACCTAAAAAGTTGATTTATGTCGCTAGGTCCTCCTTCACAGCCCCTACCCTACACCCTATTATGAATACAAGAAATTTCTCAGTTTTTCAACCCCCCACCCCCTAACCACCCCAATTTCACCCCACCCAAAAAAAACGCAGAAAATGATCAGGAACCTCTAAAACGCTTAAAAACGAAGTTTGAGCTGTTTTTATATTTTTACTTTTTTTTATTATTTCTGCGCCGCCACTGGCACGATTTATAAAAACCATACGCGTTTTCCATCCTCGCCACGGTAGTAATACTGTGTCAAAATTTCATTAACATCAATTCAACAGTTTCCTTGTAACACAATATAGAAGGATCTAAAGCAATACTCTCGTATGTTTACACCAGAAAAAATTCTAAGTCCTTTGGTTTCTGTAATAGGCAAGGCAATGTTCGGATGGACCTAAAAAAGTTATTTATGTTGCTAGGTCTTCCTTCATGGATCAGTGGGCAGTCTATTATGAAAGCAACAAATTTTTCAATTTTACAACCCCCCACCCCCCAACCACCCCAATTTCACCCCCACCCAAAAAAAAGTAAAAAATGATCAGGAACCTCTAAAACGCCTAAAAACGAAGTTTGAGGAATATTTAATTTTTTTTGTTTTTTGCTAATTACTCCGCCGCCCCTGCACCGATTTTCAAAATTATAAGAACATTACCTACTACGACCCCCCAGCATATCGCTGCCCAAATTTCATCACAATCCATGCAGCGGTTACTGAGATTACGAGGACACAAAAACGCGTACAGACAGACCGACAGACAGACAGACCGACAGACCGACAGACAGACAGACCGACGGAAATGAGTGACGTGGATTTTCGTTATGTAGACATCATGAAACGCCCAAAAAGTGTATTATCTCAAAATCGAAAATTTTCGCGATCACAATACTCCCCTCACCTATCGGTGTGGGAAGTAAAAGGTGCAAGGATAGAAAATATTCTAAGATCGTTTACTCACCATGTGGAAAATATCCCATCATAGCCCACTACTCCATGGGCACTTACGGAGTTATCACCAAAAATATAAAAATACCCTAGTGCCCGCCATCATGGCGTACAACATCGACCTCCCAGCCCAAGAACAAGACGAACCCCCCCCCCCCCAAGTCTTTTTTCCTCACCCTCTCATTGGTCGAAAGAAAAAATCAACCTTGCGCGCTGTATTATCTCTAATTGACTGAATTAGAAAGATGTTACTCGGCCATATGCTTTAGAGAAGTATGAAGGATGGATCCAATTGCTAAAAAGTCGGAAACCGAATTACTTCATCGTCTCGAAGATAAAGAGAGAGGCGATGTCGGCCTGCGTGAGAATGCGTGACGGGGGAACGTGGGTAGCACGAGAACCATTAGTTGGCCACACCAGAATAGAGCGATTCGCGGAGAGTAATATCCCGATATCGTCATTCAAGGTGGAAAAAGCCAAAGACATCTTAAATTTAGATAAGGGATTCTCACTAGTCATCCCGGAAAGAGACGACTGGATGAGAGGGAAAGTCAAGTTTCCGCCCAATAGTCTGGTATGCTTCACTGACGGATCGCTCTTAAAGGAGTCAGGATCCGGGGGAGCGGGCCTCTGTCTGGAGGGTAAAGAAGTGCGGCGGAGCTTCGCGCTGAGAACCTGCACGACTGTCTTCCAGGCGGAAGTGTTTGCGATATTGATGGCGGCATACTCGACGGAAGTCGAACAGTATTCTGGACAGAGCATATATATATATGCTCTGATAGCCAATCGGCTCTGAAAGCGGTAGCAGCTCCGAGGGCCAGATCAACTCTGGCTCAAGAATGCTCGGCCGCGCTTCAGAAATTAGCAATCCATAAGAAGGTGACCCTGCTGTGGGTCCCTGGACACATTGGTATACCGAGTAACGAGAGAGCGGACCGATTAGCTAGGATAGGGGCAGATGTGCCCAGGAAGTGGAACCTTAGGGTTCAGATATTCGGCACGACGGAGTTTGGGGAGGAGCCACTATATTCAGCGAAATGGTCGGACATACTGACTTTCGTCAGGAGGTCTGGTAGGTTCGACAAGGAGCTTTCTAGGGTGTAGAATTTTAGCGTTTTCAGTTATTGGTTCAGTGGGATTGGCAAAAAGGGCCAAAGGTGGCCTACTTGCCTGGCTTCGCCTCCCCATCACTACTACTACTACTACTCATCGTCTCGAATCACCTAATACCATATGACTTGGACCAGTGCATCCTGATTCGTGCAGTAAGTCAGTGCAGTAAGTCATAGTTCCCATTACTAGTGTCTTACGAGACCAAAAGCTAACACTGGCGCCTTGCCGTTGCCGTCCGATGCTATAACCTTTTCAGTGCACCCTCGCACTTATGTACTCGCCGTCCCTGTAAAGCAATAAGCATATTTTGTTATATCTTGACATTACCTTAACACAACAACTTGCTTTGGGGGGGCAGTGATATTCCAAGTACATCCAACTGACGCCGGTAGCCTCATATTCATTCTAACTACATTTATGTCAGACACGTAATCAATTTCTGTTTCATTGGATATCTCACCTCCACAGGCTGAAATAAAATATTCATTCATAGATCCAGCTGCTCATTACTTGATACATTAACTCACTTCCGAAAAAGTGATGATTTTTGATCAAACACTACATTATACCTATGTATAGTTTTTTAAGGCCCGATTTTATCAACATGGGCATTTTAACAAAGGTTTTGACCAATCAGAGGACCCCATTCAAAAACTCGCATCTGTCAAACTTCTCTGAAAATGATTGATTTCTCTTGAAGTTTACTTCAAAAAGGTGAAAAAAGATATGCTTTGTATATAATCGACCGTTGTGAACTCTCTAGTATCTGTTCAACTCTGATTTTCCATCCTAAATGGGTAAAAACTTGGATTTTCCTGTTTAACAAAGAGTTTAGCAATTTGCTAATCTCAACCAATCAGATTCCACAAAACCGATACATTTGATCACTGGATCACTGGATCAAATGTACTGTTAATTTAATGATTATGATGACAAGAAATTCAAATTACTGCATTATTTTGATAAAACAGTAACTTACAATCGATAATAATAATTATAAATACCTCCAACATACCTTTGTATTATAGTGAAAAAAGGTTGCATTTCACAAAGCTATTATAGACACACACGATGCAAGCGTGCATTACTGGTTGCTTATCCTGCTTAACAGCAAAGCCTTGCGATCTGGCAAAAGTATAACGTATATCCTTATTTTTCCTAAACTAGAAACCTTTCGTATAGTCAGAAAGTGAATAAGGTGCTTTAAATAAATGTGTTTCTGCGATACGGTGCCTTTTACGCAGTGCCTACAATCTTTACATCCTCTGTGAATATTTCTATAACAAACATGCATCCAGTTTATAATCAATCTGACTGCAATTGCAATTGGTAATTATATAATAATTATAAGGTAAACATTAAAAATCTAGCATTAATTTGCAAATCAATCTCTTTGTTCTGATTTTCTGCTATGAATTTGATCCATGAATTCTAAAATATTTTTAACGAAAGTGTCATCCAGCTTTGACGTTTTGTTTCCAATATTGATAAAATACTACTGGAATTGGATGATACTTATTAACCTAGCCCGCAATACCCAATAGAAAGCTTTTGCTAAACAACATCCAATAGAAAAGCTTTGTCAAAGTCTTTGTTAAATATGCATGTTGATAAAATCGGTCCTAAGTCTCTCAATTTTCTTGTTTTTCTATATGTTGATTCCAAATTAAAAAGAATGATTTTTCAAAAACATTATGGATGGAGAGACTTGAACCATATTTTTTTATTTTTCTGTGTGTAAAATGATGGTTAAGAAACTAAGTACAAAAGATGCGTTTGTATCAAAAAAAAGTAACTAAGCTGTTTAATATTGTATTTCCCATAATATGGCAGTATTGAGTTGATTTGTTTCAGAAAACAAATGAGTACCGGAAAACAATTTTTCTTAAATAACAATAAACAACTTTATTAGACTTATTTGATAGATATTTTTTTCTCTTATCAATCAAGAATTAAAAACTATATTAAGTTTATTACACCAATAATATTAATCTAGATGTCTAAGATCTTTTAGTAGGCCATTAAAATGTGACAGAAGCTTAGTGTTTAGGACGTTGTTAGTTGTTGGTCATGTAAAATTGGAAATGGTTCACTTAACATAGTCTGAATTTCTGGAAATATAGAAATGAACAAATGAACACAAGTAGGAGCATGTGAAATTTTCACTGAAAAATGAAAAAAAATCTCTATCAAATGACCTTAATGAAAGTCTATTAAAAAAATCAATTGTTTTCGTTACTCATTTGTTTTCTGAAACAAAAACAACTGAATACTGACAATTCCGTAAACTTTGATACTGAGTTGTTTTACCGGAAAAGTACATTGGCCGACAAGTTTTTGTAACACAAAGCAGATCTTTATTTTTAAAATAGAAATACGCTTTTAATAAAAGGAAAAACATTCCTAAAGCCCTAACACGTACCACTTTGCAATAGCTTAATAAGACCATTTTACCATTCGCAGGAAGTCAATTTTATGAGGAAACCCATAAAATTGATGCATTTTATAACAGAAAAATTACCCGATCTCTACACAGAAAAAATACTGTTGCGTTTCTAATTAATTTTTAGTATTTGGATGTTTTTCCATCACTTTAAATATATTTACAGTTGTTTCAAATCCATGTCATTGAAAGAATTCAATCCTTATATTCGAAGTAATCACAGGTACGCCAATTAATTCAAAATAATGTTATATTCGTTCTAACGGTATGTATAATTCTTCTAATACCAGTATTGATATATAATGCAATCGAAACATCCTTTTCTTTTTGAAATTTAACCCATGTTTCATTTTAGCAAAGCATACAATCTATTCAATGTACAAAAATTATTACTGCAACAGCAGTTCGTGATAATTCATCTGATAAAAATTAATTTTGTTTCAATGGCCCTTGTTGTTCGCTGAACTATAATCAGTATTCGGCGGGACTGATGTCCCGATTCAATCAAGGTAAGAATAAAGAACCGGAGGATGATCTCAGTGCTACTATCGCCGCGAACTCGTCAACATGGACGAAGTTGTTCCGTTTTGTTGCTTCGGTGTTAGCCGTGTTGTGTCATCTCGTGGTTTTGCGTATTGCATCAGCAATTGTGTGATTTAAATGTGCCCAGTTATATATTAAATGGAGGACCTACTGAGAAATTGGGACTTAGAAGGGCTAACACCCACATTTGAATTTATCTAGATCAGTAAGACAGTTGTATTTCAGGTAAAAAAGCAACAACTGGTGTAGGCTTATGTCTAATTCTTATATCATGCTCCTTATAACTTCATACAAAATCACACAATTAAACATCCTAACTAATCGATCAGCTGTCCTCGCAATAAAATCTATTGGTCCAACGCAAAGAAAGTAGTTTAGAATCAATTACCAAACACATATTCGATTCAACGACAGGCTGCGATTGAATTATTCATTGGAATCCAATGACATCTTGTAGTTGAATCGACAATACGATGTAATTCGTTACCAACTATACACTTCCCATTGGATAAAACATCGCTGTATTTGAGGAATGCTGAGTGCAACATCCCGTTGAATCCAAGCGTAAGTCTTTTGCAAAACGTCAGATTTTACTGTGTGTATTGTTCAAAATATTAGACATAAAACTAAGATTAAAAATTAGTCTTCTGTTGGGTTTCTAAGTGAGTGGTTCTTTGTGTGTAGACAAGGAAGCGTTTTAAGGACAAAAATGTCGACTCAGACCTGCCGCAGTTGCAAAATCTCTCCTGACAAATGTTGTTACATTTGTGGAGAATTTGTAGTGAAAGGACAAGCTAGGCCATTCTCTGCAAATGTTAAAAAAAGCTTACTTTAGTGTTTTAATTTCATGTGTTAGTTATAGCGTATCATTGGACAGTGGATAAATGGAGAGAGGAAAGGCATACCATTTGCAGTCAAAATGGTATGGCAAGAACGCACGAATCAGTTGGACGATTGCTATTTTCGCCTGACAAAGACTGAAGGTGATTCCAAAATGAGAAGGCAAAAGATCGGCTATCCAAATTCATAGTCTGCAATATACCTGCTTCTCATAAAGCAGATTTACCAGAGCCGATCGCACCATTTTTTTTCCAGGAGCCTTCCGACTTTACTGTCCCCGTCAATACTTAAGCCTTAAGGCCTATTGTATTATTGCTCCTCTCATTTACAGTATCTACTCCAGCAATCTGGATCCCTGCATAAGTTTATGCAGTTTACCTACTGGTCTTGGTGCTGAGCTGTACTTCATTGGTTCAAGCTTGGTCTTCCCAAAGAGCTGTTGTCTCTTGTGATCTAGCGCTTCGCAATCACAGAGCACATGTAGGACTGACTCAGTTCCTCTTCCACACAATCTGCAGTTGAGGTCTCCATAGTAGAGTCCCATTTTATTCAGGTGTTCCTTCAGGCCACAATGTCCTGTGAGGAGACCCGTCGTGATTCGGAGCTGATTTCTACTCGAGGAGAGCAATGTTTCAGCTATTTTCTTGCATTGAGCTTTAATGAATGTTTTTCCATGAACACATCCTGGCAACAAGTTCCACTGCTCCTTGTGCTGATGGTTCATCCATTCTCCGACCTGGTGTCTGATTGTGCTTTTAGGCACCCCCCAGGGCGGGTTCTGCTCCAATGTATAGGGCAGACGAGCCTAGTCTTGCTAGCTCGTCCGCCCTTTCATTGCCTCTTATACCTGAGTGTCCAGGCACCCACTCCAAAGTTACTTTGTTGTGTTCTGCCAGTCTTCCCAGTTCTTGTGAACATACCCAGATTAGAGTAGACGTAACTTTGGGCGCTTCTAGTGCCCTAAGTGTTGCCTGACTGTCTGCAAGTATTGCGATCTTCTTGTTTCTGTAGGATCGATCATTATTGATCCTTGCACATTGCAGGATGGCGTACACCTCTGACTGAAATACCGAGGCGTATTTTCCTAGCGGAATGCTCTGTCTAGTTCCTCTTCCAAAGATTCACGCTCCTGTGCCTTGTTCGGTCTTGATCACATCATTAGATCCTGATTAGTATAATGACTGAAGTCCAGATACTTACCTTCAGATCTGTACATCAACTTAAAACCTTTTCCATTAACAAATTTATCTGTTTTAAAGGTAATAATTGCAGTGTCACTCATTGTAGCAGGAGGAGGTAGATTGTTGCCGCAGTATGTTTGCTTTGACACAAAGTAAGGGTGTTTCCGGGCAATTGTAACGTTGTCAAATTGACAATCTGAACCTGTAACGAAATTGTCATCTGGTAAAGCGATTCTGACCCAGTAAGGTATCTGTCGTGGTGCTTTTTAGAGTTAGGTCAATTAGAAACTAAAACTTCTTGCGCCGAAATATTTGCCAAGACATTTGCAGCAAACTCCACTGTAAAAGTCCCATCTAGTGCCCAGTTACCATCCATACCGAGAGTACCCCAAGCCATGAGCGAAATTACGTTCAGAACAAAAATAGTTTGGAAGGTACTGCAGTCACTTCACATTAATAAGGCGAATGGGCCTGACATGATCCCCTCCATTGTTGTCAAGAAGTGCGCACCGGAGCTCGCTTCCATATTTACCCGCCTCTTTCGGATCTCTTACGATTCCGGCATTTTCCCAAAAGACTGGAAAACAGCTTGGATCCAGCCGGTGCCAAAAAAGGGATCCAAAACTGATCCGACCAACTACAGACCTATAGCTCTGCTTTCTGTAATCAGTAAAGTGATGAAGAGATGCGTCAACCAAGAGCTCATTAAATACCTAGAGCTCCATCACTTAATCAATGACAGACAATATGGATTCCGACACCTAAGATCAACTGGAGATCTCTTCGCTTACGTCACACATGTGTGGAGCAAACTCATTCAGTAATTTGGCGAGGCTCACGTCGCTGCTCTCGATATTTCAAAGGCATTCGATCAACTGTGGCATGCAGCTCTCCTAAACAAGCTCCCGTCTTATGGGCTCCCTGTTAAGCATTGCGGTTGGCTCGCAGACTTCCTCTCAGGTAGGAAAATCTCTGTCATGGTAGACGGCTTTTCCTCTTCTCTCCATAGCATCAATGCTGGGGTTCCGCAGGGATTGGTATTGGCTCCAACATTGTTTCTGCTTCATATGAATGATCTACTCTCTAGCACTACAAACCCAATCTACAGTTTTGCGGATGACAGTACGCTGCATAAGGCATTATGAGCCATAGACCGATTCTGTGACTCTGTGGTCGAGCTGGAACGCAGAAGACTGGCAGTGGTAGCTTCACTTTCAAAGGATCTCGATACCGTTACCGCTTGGGGGCTTAAGAATATCGTTAGATTTAATGCCTTCAAGACCCAGTATTCTACGCTATCAAACAAGAAGTGACCAAGCCAACACCAGGTTCTAATGAACAACCAGGCTCTGCCAAGAAGTCACTCATTCAAGCTGTTAGGAGTCAACATTACAGAAAATCTGATCTGGCACGAACACCTCGCGTTAATTGCAACAGTTGCTGGTAAAAAGCTTGGGTACCTATTTAGAGCCAGAAAGTATTTCTCACCATGTAACCTTCTCACGCTATATAAAGCCCAGATGAGACCTTGCCTGGAGTACTGCTCTCATGTCTGGGGAGCTGCTGCCCCTACTACCCTGTCTGTACTAGATGTCGTTCAGAGAAGGGCAATTCGACTAATTGGCGACCCGGCCTTAACGCGCCACCATCAGTCACTTTCTCACCGGCGTGTTGTTGGTGACCTCTCACTCTTCTACCGATATGCCAACGGAATCTGCTCTTCTGAGCTATCCTCTATCGTTCAGCTGCTTACTGCTCGTATCAGATGTACCCGTGCGACCGGTGTATTTCATCCCAAGACGTTCTTCATACATCAAGAACTGAGCGGTACAACCGCACATTTATTCCCAGGGTGCCCAAGGCTTGGAATGGACTGCCAGAAGATGTATTTATTGGGCCTGCGGGTATTGGCCCATTCAAATCTCGCATTAAAAAACTTCCCCTAACATAACCCTTACACAGCGGCCGCGGTACTCTGGTATTTAGGCTCTGCCTGCGCGGTCTGCTCAATTATAAAAAAAATACTCTTCATGCAAAGTTTCGGCTAATGTATAGTCATTTTCAGGCATCAGAGAAATGAAGTTTTCATGGTTCTATATACCATCATCGGAGTTGGTTAGATGAAGACAAGCACAATATTTAAAAAACTGATAGCACAAATGAAAAATTAAAAACTGCGGTTAAAAATAGCACCACATTTTTTTAAAATATTGTGCACGTCTTCGTTATCTAACCAACTCCGATGATGATACATAGAACCATGGAAACTTCGTATCTCCGATGCCTGAAGATACATTATTCGAAACGTTGCATAAAGAGTAACAAGAAGCTTTGTTTTTAATTGACCTAACTATAGAAAACACCACGACAGAAATTGTCATCATACCATTTCAGAGCTAGACAGAGGCTTCAGTTCTTTGTGTAAAAACAAGTACTTCAGTGCTTTGTAATTTATGATTGTAAAGCATTTTTAGTGTGGTTCAATTACTTTAAAAATGCATTTTGATGCACTTGTAAGCATTTTTATAGAAGTACATTGATACAATAATTATAGTTATGGCCTGCAAAACCAATTCAGTCTGCTTCAGTTAACTTTAAAGGACTGAAAGTTCTCGGAGTTGAGTTTTTGAAGCTCTTTAGAATATTCATAAATGGGACTTACACAATCTATTATTTCAGAAAAGTGCTTTATAATTTTGTGATTGAATAAGTAGGTACATACCAGTACCTGATTCCAGATGAAACTCCAAAAACTTAATGTGAAAGAAAGCGGATGACGAGGTGATTTCATAAACACAGTTCTGATTTGGAGCAGTTGCAATTGGATATCCAGGACTAACAATATATCTAGGCTTTTTGGTTGCAACAAATTTTCCTCCACAGTCCCAATCTGCTCTACCCTGAAAAGAGGTATTTGGTAAGTTAAGTTGCTCAAGTGGGATTTAAACAAATTACTTGCGATGACATCGTAGTTCACAGCTTAAACATCGTTTTTAAGCGTTTTAGAAGATTCTGATCATTTTCTACTTTTTTGGGTGGGGGTGAAATTGGGGTGGTTAGGGTGGTGGAGGGGTTGAAAAACTGAAATTTTTTTGTATTCATAATAGACTGTCCATTGCCTGTGAAAGAAAGATCTAGCGCATAATACACTTTTTTAGGTCCTTGTCCAATTTGGGGGGGGGCGATGATTCGGGTGCAATGGGATCTCAGATTATAGCTTCATGCTATGGGAACATAATAAACTGGTATCACAGTAATGTGTGGGAAGTACTGACTCAATCAACTTGACTTGATTTTTAATATTCATCATCATAGTCACAATGTCTTAACAGACATGTTGTGAATTCGTAAAATTCATTAAGTTAGTTTTGAGAACTATAGCTCACCATCGTTCGCGATTTACTGTCAGTTCAGTGGCTCTCTTGATACTCATATCTAGCAACTGTTTCGCCGTATCCACCCAGCGTGTAGGGGAACAGCCACGGCCCAGCCCACTCGGGGCGTGACCCTGAACTACAAGTTTCTCCATATTATCGCTTCTGTGAATATGTCTCATCGACACAATGGAGGATAGTCTCTTTGGATTACCGAGCTCAGTCAGTATGGAAACATCAGGTCGATGGGCGGTATAAGGAATTCTCAGCATTCTCCTCCACGTCCACATTTCAAAAGCATCTATGCGAGCTCGATCTGCCTTTTTAACAGTCCAAGTTTCCGAGGCATACAAAAATATAGAGAACATAAGAGACTGAACCAGTGACATTTTGGTAGCTTTAGTGATGTTATGGTCACGCCATATTTTAGTAAGCTTTGTCATGGCCACCCGCGCCTGCTGAATGCGCCGTCGAATCTCATTCTCACAGCTACCTGAATTGTCGATCAAAGAACCGAGGTACATAAAACTTTGAACTACCTCACAACGGCCTAAGGACTTTATTTCTCGATGATTGTCATGCTCTCTATCTACGATAATAACCTTGGTCTTGTTGTAGTTAATACCAAGACCATATGCTGCACTGTGTTGTTCTAAAACGTTCAATAGAGCTACTAGTTCTTCCTGAGAAGCAGCAATGAGAGTTGTATCGTCAGCAAATCTTAAGTTAGATATTTTGCTTCCGCCAATAGTTATACCGCCATTCCAGTTGTCCAATACCTGTCTCAGCACAAATTCAGAGTAAATGTTAAATAACATCGGAGATAATACGCATCCCTGACGAACTCCTTTTCTGGTTGCTGTTTGACCAGACAGGTTAACATCAATTCTTACACGAGCTGAGCAAGACTCATAGAGTTGCTATATGAGAAATACTAAGTGGTAAGGGACTCCCATGGAGATAAGGATTTCCCACAGTTTAGGCCACTTTACGTTACGTTTAATATTAAATATAGCCAAAAAGCTATATTACGAAACCAAATTTGATGCTTTGTATGCTGTTGAACGCAGGATTTAGTTCTCTATATTATTGGATGGAATGATAAAATTGAAGTCCATCACTTGGGATGGTAATACTGGTAATTAATACGATTTCAAGCTTGTTGGAAATGAATTCCTCAATACGGTTTTTTTCACACAAGAGTATTGAACTATTAGAAGAGCCTAGTGAACTAGGTTATGCTTGTATGAAGATGTCTCAACATGAAACAGCTCGCAGATTCCTGCGATACATTGTTACGTCATACTGCAAAACTTTCCTGCTATATGTGCCCTTGTTTAAGTCCCACATGAGCAACTTGATCAGACTCAATGATATACAGAAAAAAATACTGTTGCGTTTCCAATTAATTGTTAGTATTTGGATGTTTTTGCATCGCTTTAAATATATTTACAGTTGCTTCAAATCCATGTCATTGAAAGAATTCAATCCTTATATTCGAAGGTCAGGACAGGTACGCCAATAAATTCAAAACAATTTTATATTCATTCTAACGATATGTATAATCCTTCTAATACCAGTATTGAGATATAATGCAATCAAAACATCCTTTTGTTTTAGAAGTTTACCCTACGCTTCATTTAAGCAAAGCATACAATCTATTCAATGTACAAAAATTATTACTGCAACAGCAGTTCGTGATAATTCATCTGATAAAAATTAATTTTGTTTCAATGGCCCTGGTCGTTCGCTAAACTATAATCAGTATTCGACGGGACTGATGTCCCGAATCAAGGAACGTAAAAATAAAAAAACAGGGGGATTATTTCAGTGTTACTATCGCCGCGAAACCGCCAACATGGACGAGGTTGTTCCGCTGTGTTGTTTCGGTGTTAGCCGTGTTGTGTCGTCTCGTGGTTTTCCGTATTGCATCAGCAATTGTGTGATTTAAGTGTGTCCAGTTATATATTAAATGGAGGACCTACTGAGAAATTGGGACTTAGAAGAGCTAACACCCACATTTGGTATTTAGATAATTATATTTCAGGTAATAATGCCACAACTGGTGCAGGCTTATGTATAATTCTCATATAATGCTCCTTATAACTTCAAATCACACAATTAAACATCCAAACGAATCAATCAGCTGTCCTTGCAATAAAATCTGTTGGTCCAAGGAAAAGAAAGTAGTTTAGAATCAATTACCAAAAACAAATTCGATTCAACGATAGGCTGCGATTGTATTATTCATTGGAATCCAATGACATCTTGTAGTTGAACCGACAATACGATATAATTCAATACCAACAATATACTTCTCATTGGATAAAACATCGCTGTATTTGAGAAATGCTGAGTGTAACGTCCCATTGTATCCACGCGTAAGTCTTTGACAGAATGACAGATTTTTCTGTGTTTAGATGAGATTATAAGAATTACTTCTCTTGTTCATTATTTTCTTAAGGATTTATTAAGCGATTTATAATGACCGACGGCGGTCAGCATACTTTTTTCTTAGCGAAAGCTTGCTACATTCTGTGTATAACATATTCTAATAGCGTTTATATCAGTAGACAGCCACGGGACACCTATGATAAAATCCTAAAATCCTGCCTGTCGGTAGACCTTGCCCCATACACCATGTCTCAGGGCGAATCCCAAAATAAGAGGTCGCGCTTAGGCTTCGGAATGTGAAGCCGATATCAAAAGGAATTATTCTAAATCAGCGTTTGGAGTTTGGTTGTAAAGATAACTGAAACACTTTCGGGAATTTCGTGCAAAAACGGAGAAGGTCGGATTACGCTAACGGGTACTTTGAATGTTTTTGTCGATTGTCATCATAGCATGTGTTGCAAAAGTTCTGAGAATTTTTTCAAAACTCGGGAGGTAGTTTCACCGTTGGAAACAGAAATCGTTACCATAGTAACCAGTCAACATCTAAACGTAACAATAAAACCATTTTGGTTATGATATAAGTTGTCAAAGTGTCGTAGAAGTTAGATATTCGTATTTACAGTCTAGTTGGACGACTTGAAAAAAAAAAGAAATAGTTCGCCTATATCAAGATCAAAATATTTCTGTTGCCACAATTTATCGAGCGATCCGTGAATGCGAAGAAGGTGTTTCTTGTATAAATTTACCAAAAAGGGGACGTCCAAGAGCGTTGAATGCTGCTACAGTTCAAAGAATGGTCAACAGAAGTGAACATCGAGTTGGAACTTCAACACGAAAGCTTGGACGCATTTTTCACGTCACTGCTAGCACAATCTGTAGAGAAATGAAGAGAAATAACTTGAGATTCCGAAAAAGAAGAAAATGTCCAAAGTATTCACCAAATCAGTTAGAAGGAATTCCTCAATGCTGGCGCAATTTACGCCGTACTAATTTTGCTGGCAACATAAAAATTATTCTTGACGATGCAAAGTATTTCACATTTTCAAATTCAGAAATCAAAGGCAATGATGCTTTTTATACAAGAGATTTTGAACCCTGTCCAGATAATATAAAATTTAAACAAAAAGAAATGTTTGAAAACAAAATGTTAGTGTGGCGCGCTATATCAGACAACGGTATTTCACAGCCGTACGGTGGACGAGTTAGGGCCGAAGCGGTTACCGCAGAAGTCTATACTGAAAGATATTTGCCTAAACTACTCATCCATGCTGATGACAACATAATGTTTTGGCCAGATCTGGCTTCAAGTCGTTATGCTTTGCGTACGAGAAGCTGACTAGAACACCACGAAATACCTTTTGTACCACGGAACGACAACCCTCCCAATCTTCCTCAAGCAAGACCTATCAAAACTTTTTGGGCTCAACTGAGTGCCAAAGTTTATAACAATGGCTGGGAAGCTCAAAACGAACAGCAGTTAAGAAGAAGAATAATGCTAAAGATCAGAGAAATTGATTTAGAATCTGTCCAAAACCTAATGAGGAACATTAAGAAGAAAGTGCGAGCCGTGGAACATCATGGACCATTAGCAGTACTTTAATGTCATTTTCATATTAAGAAATATTGTTATTTTTTGTAGTTCTTGTTACAGTTCAAATATAGATATTATTGTGAGGTATTTTTTTAGTTTTTTGAAAAACCTCTCAAAACTTTTGCAACATACGTTATGGTGTATTGCTTGTAATTAAGGGAATTGCAACTTTTTTGGCCATTAAGAATAAACATATGATTTAATCATATTATGCCATAAGTCGGTGCCAGAAATCATCCCTTAAAGTTTGACACGGTCTATACCCTGGTTGGTTCTACTTTAGTACTCTGTGTCAATTGTCAATCTTCCTATATTACCTTAAATCCTGCTGCAGTTGTTTTATCATTACTCCTGAACATCAACTTCAGTCTCTCTGATTTTGATCTTATTACTTCGGGAGTTTCTCTACCACAAAGCTTTCGCTGAAAGATCCATGTGTCATCTTCCCAATCCCACACCTAGAAAGAAGTTGGAAGTCTAAAATAAGAGCTTTGAAGGAAAACAGAATCAAAGCTCTCACTGATTACATAGCGAATTATCTGTTTTTTCAACAATATGAATTGGTTTATGGCATTGAAGTATGTTTACCTCTAAAAAGTCGCTGCTACATCCTACACTGTCTTCTATGTGGAATCTGCCCTGGAACTGGAAGACTATATGATAACCTGGAGTAGCTCGCAGCTCCCAAGTACATTCAGCATTGTTTGGATAATCCTTGCTGCCATAGTTAGGGGTTTGTATTATTCGAGATTTATCATGTAATATACCACCACAACCTGAAAAAAAAATTATGTAAACGCAATCCTTGTTCTGGTTTTCGGTCGTAGAATCATCCCCGGACAGTTGCCAAGTTTTTTAGAGTGGGATGCACAGTACATGTACGTCTTTTTTTTATGGTCAGCCTCCCGCAAAGGCTGAAAGCCTATGGTGCTGCAGAAGCGCTGCGAGAGGATAAGTATCGGTTCACGTTAGATTTGGAACACTGCAGGTTGTAGACGTCGGGAAACAAATTCCCCGGCAGCTGATTCCACAGCGTCGAAGTTCTCCAAAAGAAGGAATGCTGGAGGAGACTGGTTCGGGGAGTAAAGACCTCGACCTGGTAAGGATGATCTCGCAGAGCTTCTCTAGTGTTCCTGGTTCATACGGCCTTTGGTGTTATTATCTAAGAGAGGTCACTTGAACATCTTCCGTGATAGAATCTGTAAAACAGGGATTGGTCAGCCACCCTCCTTCGATGTTCCAGGCTGTGTAGGTCCTTTGTGAGGTTAGGCGTATCGATTAATCTAATTGCTCTTTTCTGGATAGTGTCCAGAAGCTTGAGAGAGTGCTTCGGAGCGCATCTCCACTTATGGGAGCAATACTCCAGCGATGGTCGGATCTGTGCCTTGTAGAGCAGCAGCAGTTGCTCTGATGTATACAACTTCCTACAGCGGAACAAAATTCCAAGCTTTTGGGATGCCGTTTTAGCAATACTGACGACGTAGTCGTGCCAGGACAAGTTATTATTGATGTTGATCCCCAAAAGCTTGACGGAAGATGATTCGACTATGGGGTGGCCCTCCATTTCCACGGTTAGTAAGCCATCGTGACACTTCTTGGTAAGTGCTGTTGCCTAAGTTTTTTGTACGTTGAACTGTACTTTATTTGCTGATCCCCACTCGACAATTGTTTTGATATCTGCGTTGATCTATGAGACATGCTGCTGTCGCCGACGTACCATCTCCTGGGATGAAAGTGGCTTGCCTGGTTCCATGCACGACACTAATGTACTGTCATCTGCGAAGCTGTAGATTGGATTGGATGTTATTTTCAACAGCTCGTTGATGTACAGCAGAAACAGCGTAGGGGATAGGACAGATCCCTGAAGAACACCGGCGTTTATTGAAAATACGTCTGATGAACAGCCCTCGACTACAACAAACAGAGATCGGTAATTCAAAAAGCTATTCAGCCACTGACGCAGGCCAGGTGGTAGTCCATAAGCAGCAAGCTTGACCAGAAGTCCCTCATGCCACACTCTGTCGAAAGCTTTCGATATGTCAACTGCAACAACATGGGATTCGCCATGATTTTCTATTGCTCTGTTCCACAAGTGAGTGACGTAGGTAAGGAGGTCACCTGTAGACCTGTGCTTACGGCCATACTGGCGATCATTTATGATGTTATTGTTGTCCAGGTATTTCAACAGCTGTGTGTTAATGACAGTCTCCATAACCTTAGACATGATGCTGAGAAGAGCCACAGGTCTATAATTGATGGGATCAGTTTTTTTGCCTTTCTTAGGGATGGGTTGTACGCAGCCAATCTTCCACGAAGCGGGAAATACGCCTCGTTCATACGAAAGTTTGTAGAGCTTGCAAAGAATAGGTGCAAGCTCAGCGGCACAGCGTTTGAGGACAATGGCTGGAATTTGATCAGTACCAGTAGCTTTATTCGTGTTCAGTTTGATGTGTGTGTGATGCGTGATAATTTGGAAAATGCTGAGCCTTCTGGATATCATTTACACCAGGACGCCTTGCAGATCACAGAAAATGCTTTACATAAAAATATTACCCACCTGTACTTAGGGCTTCAAATTTCAGATGCACGCCTCTGCTCTTATACCCTTTCTCAAACTTGTACGCAATGAAGAGTTGGTTACTTTGTGAAATAATATTAGTAGGATGCTCCGTTTTCCTACATATTTTTGATATCCTTGGTTTAGTTTGATCACCTCCATTATAAATAGACAAGAAGCTTTTCTCACAATCATCTCCTAAGTCTAAATCAACTGCTGTCAGGTTTATGGTTTGACCTTCAGCGACTTCTATCAACCAAGCACATTCAACTGTATCTAATGGAGGATCTGGATATCTTGGTGATTTAATTTCGCCCTGCTGATCTCTTATCACTCCACCACAATCATAAGTTTGGTATACAACTGTGAAATTTAGAGAGCGAGCTCCACTTATTCCAACCTGAAAAGTGTAAGCCATCAGGTAGGAATACTTTATAAATGAGAAGGAAAAGGTTATATAAACGAGTGAGACTGGATCTGCAGTATCCAGTAAATGTGAATCTATTTTCATTCATTTTGGTTCACCGAAAAATCGGAAAAATGAAGGGTACCGGCTGGATTCGAACCAGCGTCTCCGGCATTCTAGGCCAGCGTCGTACCAACTATACTACGGTGCCCCGCACCACAGCCGATATACAGCGCCTATGACCCAGTGTCGGCTCCGCCGACACCCACCACTCCCCCGTATCTCTCTGCGAAACCATGCATTTCAGTCATCAAGAAACATCTAGTCGGCAGTTGGGTGAGTGTGAATCTCTCACCACTATTTGCACGACAGCTCTCTATGCTACTGAACTACGACTCCTCAGTCAGCCAGGATTTCATGTGATGAAAGGTGCTTGCTTACTCCGCAAGAGGGAGATGATTCCAATCATTTTGGTTTACAGAAAAATCGGAAAAATGAAGGGTACCGGCTGGATTCGGACCAGCGTCTCCGGCATTCTAAGCCAACGCCTCACCAACTATGCTACGGTGCCCCGCACCACAGCCGATATACAGCGCCTACGACCCGGTGTCGACTCCACCGACACCCACCACTCCCCTAGAATGCCGGAGACGCTGGTTCGAATCCAGCCGGTACCCTTCATTTTTCTCTCTAACAACGTATTTGGAGGTGAATTTCTTTGGTTTAGTCAGAATTGTCCTCAAACGAAAAGATTCCCCCATCCGTTAATCTATCCTCCTTCAGCGTTCAATGTAACGGAGGGGATACTGCTTAACGGAGTGGATGACTAATACAAAAGTTTTTATTAAGAGGAGATTATAGTACGTACATGAGAGCTGTTTGCAATGGTTCAGCTGTAACCATTTTTGGACTCTTAATTTTGAGATTTCTGAACTGAAAAGATATGAGCCTGAAGAAAAAGGACGTTTCTAAGGAAATGACGTATTTTTTGAAATTTTCTAATAGACAATTATTAAAAAATTGCCAAAATTGACGTTTTTGACTAAATTCACGGTCTCGTTAATCACCCTGTATAAACTTATTCTAAAATCTGGATCGACATTTCTCTAGATTGAAGTTTTAAGAAAACGCAAATCAGGTTTTTGTGCCAAAAATTATTAATATATAGGGTCAAAAATAGTTACAGCTAGAGCCTTGCATTGAACGATCGCGCGCCTATTGGGACACTGATAAAGGCGCCACCAATACAAAAGTATATAAACTACAGTTTATGAATGAGCTGAAGTTCATTTATTCCTGGAATGAGATAGATATTGTTTTGGGCATCAACTAAATTTGTAGTCGGTGGTTTTGGGTGACTTATTGATATAAACTGCAAGCCAAAAGTTAGGAACTACTAAAATTTAAACAAATCGCGGTAATTGGTTTTGAGCAGCTATCATTTTCAGGATTACTGCGAAATCTTACAATTTTCAAGCAGATTTGTAAGTAATAAAAATTTAAATTCCTGGCAAGCCCAAGTCTAGAGTCTAGGGCTCAAACTTTTTTGCGTCGCGAGTAGAAATTACATTTTTTACTTTGTAACATAAACTGATAAAAACCTTGTATTTTCATTAACGGTTATTCATTCCAGAAGTCATGTTCCTTTGCTAAGTTCTCCACTTTCACGATTTTTTGTGTTCAGGCTGCAAAGTAGCAATAGTAACTTTTTGTGACATGGAACATGGAACTGCCACTGAACCGAACCAATAATTGTGGTTTCTCTTTAACGCACCATTTTTTGTCCAAAAAGTCATTTTCCTTCTCTGAATACCTTCTCCATCAGGTGTCATATATCAGGTAAAGTAAGGACATCATCTTGGTGTGGCAGCATTAGAGGTCATATAGGCATCGATTATAGTCCGCAATTAATACTCGCATTTGTTTATTAATCGCTCAACGTCAGAGGAAGCAATTTTTCCTTCTTCTTTATTTCTTCACAGTACATAATCGTGTTGGCATAGGTAGGTGTTCGAGGTGTTATAGATTTCATAAAGTTGTTAATATGCGTCCTCTTCTTGAATACTTCATCGATACCGAATTTGGCGGCTGTAATTCAGAATGCATAATTTGATTTATTTTTCTGCAGTTTGTTGTGAATCCAACAGTAATTTTGCTGGCGCCTTGGGGGGGTGCTATAAGCAAAAAGTATGAGACATGGTAGTTTTTTTTTAATTTATTGTTCCAAGGGGGGAACACGTCCTCCATATCCCCCGTATTTACGCCAATTCTGTAATACGTTTACATCTTTCAGTTTTCCAATGGCATTGGCATGTCTAAAGAACTGCTCAATGTAAAGTGAACTTCACTGAATTTAGCTGCTTTACAAATAACATATACACGCATAATACTGTCATTGGTACTTCTTGTTGATTTTTCATATTTTCACCTTATTTTCCGTCTTATTTTCGCTCTTGTGCATAGGGATAAATCCATTTTTTGTGTGACAACTCAGTTGCACTTATAAACAACTCGTTATACTCTAATTGTATTTATTATTAATGTATATGCCTGAAAGACACAGAAAAGGAATCAACTGTGATGCCAGGTATAAATTATACAATATCTATTTCTCAACGACGCGACGGCGACGGACGATCAAAAAAGGTCTGCACAACAGGGCTAGGGTCAGCGGGAGCCGGTTCGGCATCACCATCACAGACACCTCGGCATTTAAGCAAAAGAGAGCGGCGCCTGCAAATATTTTTTATAACTTGGTGGTATATCCTTATAGTAGGAATAGTAGATAGGCCACGCCCCCTCTTACTTGACTTCTTACCTCTGCCCTTACCCCGCAAATGTGTTATCCTCGAGCAGTTTACTATAACCTCCACTTAATGCGATTATGAAAAACATAGTCCATGCGTAGGCGCCGTGAAAACCGTTTTCTAAAAGTGTCAGTAAATTTTAAAAAATAATTTTGGAGCTCGACGACTTTTGAAATCTTATGAATTGTATCAAGTCAAATCAGCTGATCAAAAAGTATAACAGCAAAAAAGTTGAAAATTTTATAATTCGCTTAATGTCTCAAAATCAGACATTTTCACAATCCTCCCTCACCTATTGGCGTGGGAAGTAAAAATCATTACCTCCAAAATTGTTTTTGGAAACGGAGAACGTAGTACAATTGGTGACGGTGTGTTGTAGCAAACTTTCAGAAGTGGCTTCCTTGATAATGTTTGGTACACTCTCATGCCATGCGAACTGAACGTACATATGCGATTAGACACTGGTTTTGCTGTATTATCATAATTTAATGAAACTGAAAGTGAAAGTGTCTTGTTCATCACAAGCTCGTTGTTGTACTCCCAACTGCATAGATAAGAGCGGTTTCTGGCGGTAGGTGTCTGGATAACTCCACTTTGCCCGATAAATCCTCCGGAACAAACTGAAAAGATATATAGGTAGATAGACTATCACGTTTAGCAGTGGCGTATATAGAAATCGATTTCGGGGGGGGGGGGGGGGCATCGGAAAAATTTTCATTCGTTATAATATTGGCGTATTCTATTATAATCCTAACCTAAATATAAAATAACAATGTACTAATATTAACGAAAATAATTATACCGGGTTATTCACGTCATTTGACACGGAGCATTATGGCGAGAGTATTTGATAAAAAATAAAAAAGAAAATAGTAATTTCGGATCGATAGGGACCCATTAAGGTTACGTTTTAAAAATATCTTCATGTTATACAGGGTGTCCGCAAAACCCGAAGCGTATCAAAGTTGTATTTTTTTAAATGGAACGCCCCGTATATAATTGCATATTTCGATTTCTTGGTGAATTCTAGTGTGACTTTATATATCACACATTGGACTTAAAGCAAACCGTTTAGATGTAAATCACCATTTTTGGTATAAGTAGATATCAGGAAAAAATGAATATCGCAGAGAATATAAAATTTGGTAGGCTGCGACTTTGCCGTTTTACTAAGCATAAAATGCGTCAGCTTTATTGAGACTGTCAAATTTAAATTACGTTTATGCTTGCAGAAATCGGTCGATTAATTAAGGAAACTTCGATCAGAGATAACTTGTTTTTTCAAATGGGAATGCCTATTTTTTATACAGTTAAATGTAGAATGTGATAACCTTTCTATCGTATAAAGTTATGAATATCAATCTCTGGTAGTTTTCATTTAATTTTAAATCTTCAAACAAATCGGTGTTTTTTAATTTTCCTACCTACAAGCAACCTAGCGGGGCGTGATATATACACAAAAACATGTTGAGTTTTAAGAAAATAAGTAACTTAGAAAAAAGATACAGACGATTTAGAGTAAAGAGACAAGATTATAGGAATTCCTTACAACAAATCAACTCTCCCAGAAACAACGGCGATAACATCTCTAAGGTCAAAGAAAGTTGGAGTATGGCAGTAATAGTTCTTTTTTACAGTCTACTGGCTACCGCAATTCACTAGAGGTTAAAAATTTCCAAGACAATTAAAAACCCTGAAATCAAGCAAAAGCAACCAGCGATTGTTATTCCAGCACGCAATTGTCAATCACATGTAATGGTGTAAAAAAATAGTAATTTGCGTCAAAGGAACGGTATCTCTGACTGGAGCCCTTCTATGTTTTCACTACCTATTAGCAATATTGCAAAAAAGGAATACTGACAAATCAGATTCAGATTTTCTGCCATTTAAGTTGTTTTATAATTTGAACAAATTTTAATTCATTCTTCATTTTCTGCGATCTTGCTAATAGGTACTGAAGAATTTCCAGAGCTCCAGTCAGATGTACTTTTGACTTGACAGAAATATACCTTTTTTTAACATTAAATGTGAAATTTTGTCACCGTTGTTTCTGGTTAGAGTTTGTTTGTTATGGGTAATTTTTAAAATCTTGTCCCTTTAGTCTAGTTCGTGTGTATTTTTCTGTTGAGTTAGTTGTTTTCTGCTACCTGAACAGGTGTCTGTTTATATGGTCTGCTAGGTTGCTTATAGGTTGGAAAATCGAAAAATAGCGATTTGATTGAAGATTTGAAATTAAATAAAAACTCCCAGAGATTGATATTCACAACCTTATATCATCGGGAAGGTTATCAAGTTCTACATTTAACCGTATAAAAAAATTAGCCATTCCCATTTGAAGAAATAAAGTTATCTCTGATCGAAGTTTCCTTAATTAATCGACCGATTTCTCCAAGCATACGTAGTTCAAATTTGACCGTCTAACTTAGACTGACGCATTTCATGCTTAGTAATACGGCAAAGCCACAGCCTTCTAAGCTTTATAATCTCTGTGATATTCAAATTTTCTTCTGACATCTACTTATACCGAAAATGGTAATTTCCATCTAAATGGTTCGCTTTAGATCCCATGTGAGATACGTAAAGTCACACTGGAATTTATAAAGGAATCAGAATATGCGATAATATATGGGGTGCCCCATGTAAAAAAACACAAGTTTGATACGTTTCGTGTTTTGGGGACACCCTGAATAACATGAAAATATTTTTTAAATGTAACCTTAATGGGTTCCTATCCATCCGAAATTATTATTTTCTTTTTCATTGGATACTTTGGCCATAATCCTCCGTGTCGAATAACGTGAATAACCCGGTATATAACACATATGCATATTAGAAAGGCAAATTTCTATTTTTATAGATAATAGTTTTAAATTGAAGCAAAGAAACCAAGGTGTACCTTCTAATCGGACATCTATGATCGTTAAAGTTGCCCTATTTGCTTTATTATTAGATTACATTTTGATGTCGCTGCTAATTTTATTCAGTACTATATTTTTTGACATTACTTCAGCCTATTCCAGACGTCAAAACTGAATGCGTGGCTGGTTTCGTATATACGCCACTGACGTTTAGGGTACAGAAAATAGTATATCGCACAGAAAAATGCTGCAAACTTAATCAATAAGGAAGGGATAATGGGAAAAAGTTATGGTTTCTCAAAATATACTCCCTTTAGATTTATTCATTCTATAAAATTAATCATTAAGGGTCTAGGGTATAGCGCGCGAAATTGAGAATCCAAGAAAAGACGTATTCTCGTGTTACCGAGGAGGCGGCCGCCTGTTCCCTCTCTCCAGTGTGTGTGCGTGTCTAAGATGAGGGGAGATAAGTCCAAAAATCCAAAGGTAAGGTCAAAAGGTCCAAAGGTAAGGTCCAAAGGTCACCATAAAAATGAATTTCGCATTTCCAAGCTCCTGACGTTACCTTTAAACTTACAGTAATGACTCAAAGAGCAAATTGAAGAAGAAAACTTGCGCCTGTGCAACTATTTAGCCTTTTTTGATATCGTGTTTGGTTGTTAAACGACAGGCATTTATAGAATGTATGATTTTGCATTGCGAGTTTTTTTGCACATTAGAAAAATTTTTTGAGAAAATCGAAAATAGGTGTCATTCATTAAGGTCTTAACTATCGCCTTCTGAAATATTATATATAGTTTGAAAATAGAGTGAGTTATGCGAGAAATTGTGAGTCCGTGTTTCACATGACAAAAACGTATGTATAAATGTGTGTATCCAGGCCCCTTAAAGGAACTAGATAAAATACTTACTAGAAGGAAAGTCCGATAAAAAGCTGGCCTTAAAACCTCTGTGTGTAGAAGGATGAATTGCATAAAAGTAAACCATCATCTTGTTAGAGCTTGACTCTTTTCTTGTGTCTGAATTTGAAGTGACGCTCTCGCAATTTGTGAAGGAATTGCCATCACACACCTCAATACCATGCTTATTTCCACTAAAATCTAGATCGAGATCTTTGAATTCCAAGGAAACCCTTCTTCCTTTTGGGACTTCAATAAACCATTCGCAATCACGCATCACGTGGTTCATTTGAGGATAACCAGGAGTTACAAATTCTCCAGATTCTTGCTTCAGGTGGCCTCCACATTCTTAAAAAAATAATTTGGTGCAATACAGACAAATGTAGTAATATACAAGGTGGTTCACTTTATAATGGCATAACTTCAGGAAATCGTAGAAAATGTTAATGTAATGATAATTTCTACAGGGTGTCCAGGTAGTGTGTAATTCTTCGATATCTCGCAAGGTATATCTGATATAAGAAAATGTTAAATACAAAAGTTATTTGGTTACTTAAGGTGCATATTATAAAAATGTTTTGAAATATACAGGGTGTTGCGGAAAAGTAGGATAGTGGTCAACTTAATTTTTTTATATAGAACTATACCTTTTTTAAATTATTATAGCTTACATTATTGACCTCTATTTAACCCAAAAATATTTTTGGGATCGGTTGCGACGTTGCCAAGTTATAATTTATTTTCTATTAATTTCCGGATTTGGAAGATTGAAAGTAATACGTCCAAATTGATATATTCCTTTAACTTTCCTTAATAATATTATACAGCGAGTTACTTGAATATTGAATGGATATTATCTTGGATGTTACCAGCAATTTGTATCGACAGGGTGTTTTTGGCAGAATTTTAAATTACGGCAAGTTGAAGATCATTTTACTTTGTTTTTTTAAAAATAACACCCTATATTTTTTTATTTTAAATCGAAATATCTACTAATACCCTATCTCGCCTTGTAATATTTTTTTTCGCGTTTGTGACGTTGCCAAGTTATGAATTATTTTTCCAAATCTTTAACCAAATATCCCCGATTTTAATTTGTTTTAACTGGAATACTCTACTTATTTTTATTGCAGTAAATTGCGCATGTCGAATTAAGTAAGATCTCACAATCTCAAAATTTTGTTTCTATTAATTACTGACATACGGCAACACCGCTTTTTCAGTAAACGGTACCGGAACGCTTAAATATTTCCAAAACTGCCACAGCTGGAGAGGTGAAATTCAATACTTGAGGGTTTTTAAACATACAGAATTCAAAAACGCTAACATCAGTGTTGTCAGATTCACCAATTTTGCGTCATAATTTTGAATGGAATGCCCTATTTATGAAGTCTAACGTAAAAGTGGTAAATCTGACAACACTGATGTTAGCGTTTTTGAATTCTGTATGTTCAAAAACCCCCAGGTGTTGAATTTTACCGTTCCAGCTGTGGCAGTTTTCGAAATATGTAAGCCTTCCGGTACTGTTTACTGAAAAAGCGGTGTTGCCGTATCTCAATAATTAACAGAAACAAAATTTTGACATTATGAGATCTTACTAAGTTCGATATGTGCAATTCATTGCAATAAAAATAAGCAGAGGATTCTATTTAAAATTAATTAAAATCGGGGATACTTGTTTCATAATTTGCAAAAATAGTTTATAACTTGGCAACGCCGCAAACGCGAATAAAAATATTACAAGGCGAGATAGAGTATTAGTAAATATTTCGATTTAAAATAAAACATACAGGGTGTTACATTTAAAAAAACAAAGTAAAATGACCTTCAGATTGTCGTAATTTAAAATTCTGCCAAAAACACCCTGTACATACAAATTGCTGGTAACATCCAAAATAATATCTACTTGATATTCAAGTAACTCGCTGTATATTACTGAGAAAAGTTAAAGGGATATATCAATTTGGACGCATTACTTGCGACCTTGCAAATCCGGAAATTAATAGAAAATAAATTATAACTTGGCAACGTCGCAATAGATCCCAAAACTGTTTTAGGGTTAAATAGAGATCGATGATGGAAACTATAAAAATTTAAGAAAAAGTTATAGTGTCATATAAAAAAATCAAGTTGATCACGGTGCTACTTTCCCGAAACACCCTGTATATTTCAAAATATTTTTAGAATATGCATATTAAGTAACCAAATAACTTTTGTATTCGACATTTTCTTCTATCTGGTATACCTAGCGAGATATCGAAGAATTACACACTAACTGGACACCCTGCATATCTACTTATATACGGTAAAGCGTCGCTTTCGAGATACAGGTTGTTTAAGTTTTAATAGAAATCTATATTATTTTTGAATATTTCCCAAACAGTTGCTTAGAAAATTTGGGAAATTATCCTTATTTTAACATTATGATATCCTGATGGAATGTCATTATAAGGTGGACCACCTTGTATATGCTTCTAAATAATTTAAGTCAGTTGCAAAGTGTAAACTAGCTGTTTGTAATAGAGAGTGATATTTTGGATAGGTCGTAAATGCTCACCAGATTGTTTTAGGGTGTAGTTTAAGCTGAAAGAGTCACTTAGATTTCCTATGAACTGAATGATAGCATCTTTGCCAACAGTGGTTATATTATTTGGCACCTTATTCCCACAGTATCTTGGAGTAGTTTCTAGAAGTATAGGTATCAATTAGATGAATCAAAGGTTTATTAGGATTGTCAACCATGGAGAAGTTTCCAAAAAAATAAAATTTGGAAAATTCATTATTATCTGATAGTCTATTTCTTCACTTGAAAAACGTCGAAAAAATCATCTGAATATTCCAAAAAACGGCGGAGCTATTCAATTTTATATTTGCGTAAAGCGACCGCGAAGGCGAAAACCCGTTTGACGTCACATCACATGTCTGGTCGGGACTCCGACTCCGCTATGCATACGCTGCGCTGTACAGTATGCGACATTTAGACTTGAGTGGAACGGCGAAGGTGTTTGTTGTAACGGGCAGACGCCAGTATATTCTTGAAGTATGGAGGAAGGTTACGATCGTGGTGATTCTAGTAATCTTCCTAAAGTGGATGACATGATTATGGACTTTTACTTTCACACCGATAGGTAAGAAGAGTATTGTGATCGTGAAAATTTTCGATTTTGAGATAATACGCTTTTTGGGTGTTTTATGATGTCTACATTTAACGAAAATCCACACAACTCATTTCCGTCGGTTTGTCCGTCTGTCGGTCTGTCTGTACGCGTTTTTCTAGCCACGCAATCTCAGTAACCGCTGCATGGATTGTTATGAAATTTGGCAGCGATATCCCGTGGGGGTAGTTGTAGGTAATGTTCCTATCAGTTTGAAAATCAGTGCATGGGCGGTGGAGTAATTAAGAAAAAACCATAAATTTTAAATATTCCTCAAACTTTGCTTTTAGGCGTTTTAGAGGTTCCTGATCATTTTCTACTTTTTTTTGGATGGGGGTGATATTGGGGTGGTTGAGAGGTGGGGGGTTGTAAAACTGAAAAGTCATTGTATTCATAACAGGCCGTCCACTAACCTGTGAAAGAAAGGCCTAGCGTCATGATACACTTTTTTAGGTGCATCCGAACATTACGTTGGCTATTACGGATCGTCGACTTAGAATTTTCTGATGTATACACGCGAGAGTATTGCTTCTGATCATTCTGTGTGGTGTAACTAGGAAACTATAGGATTGATTTCAATTAAATTTTCACACAGTATTACTACCGCTGCGAGGATGTAAAATCTTTATGATCTTTAAAAGTCGTGTCAGCGGCGGCGCAGCAAAATAAAAAAAACTAAAAATATAGAAACAGCTCAAACTTCGTTTTTAAGCGTTTTATGGGCTTCATGATCATTTTCTACTTTTTTAAGTGGGGGTGAAATTGGGGTAGTTGGGGGGTGGGGGTCATAAAATTCAATTCTTTTGTATTCATAATAGGCTATCCATTGACATATTTGTTTGGTGTTTTTATGGTGGTGTTAGTACACCTGAGTACAATGCAATATTTATAGTTTCTCGGTCTGCTAGACATATTCTAATAATACGAGTACCAATAAACTGCAGTGTATCGTTTTGTCACCGTCGGCGTCGCCTACTCTACTGAAAACAAGGAATAACAACATGAACGAGGAGGCCGGCGCCGGCGGCGGCGGCGTTGGCTTGCGGGAGCAGCATCCTCGACAGGGCATACACAGGCTTGCGTTGTGTCGTGTGACGTGACGTCACTGTGGCTTCGCGCGGAGGATACGGCAATTTAAACTTTAAAGGACTATAACTTTTCTGTTGATGGAGATAATTACAAAATTTTTTCGCCGTTGTTCTCTAACTCTTTAGGGCTATCTGATTAACTAAAATTTGAAAAAATGGAAACTTCCTCATTCAGTAAGGTATTTTTCAAACATACCTAGAGCATCTGAAGAAAATTGTAGTTTTTCTGACACCGAAATAAACTTCTCACAAGGCCTAGACGAATAGATATTGAGATGGGTAAAGTTAATTTCCCAGTAGTGATCCATTGGTCCCCTGAGGTGCCATGTGCAGTTTCCACCTTTTTGGTTGTTCTGGTTTTTGTAGGTCAGCTCCCCAGCAGTACCTCTCAGTGTACCACCACATGCTGCTATGGATACCTTTGCTTTGAATCCATTCTTGGGGTCGTCAGTATCAGTGAAGTACTTCACAAACATCATATTGCCTGTTGAAACTATTGAGTTTGGAGGATCATCGCAGTATCGACCTAGCAATGCAGAATTTTCTGTTCCACCATCCCTGATTTCTACGTATTCAATCGTACAACTGGAAGAAAAATAACTCTACGCATTCAGTAGTTCATTTCCAAAAAAGTTTACTACATACATATAGTCAAATTCAATCAAATCAAATTTATTGCTACGCCTGTGAACATGTTGTACAAATAGCAACCTACTTCACAGGGTTACGCGACTTAAGCACAGATGCCTGTTCTGCCGAGCAACCCATAACAGAGCAGAGACTTAAAGAAAATTTATTTATTCAATTGTGTCTGAGCTTTATTTGGATTAATTGATTAGTTTTATATAATTTCTGTTTTAATTTCTTTATTTTTTAGTTTTTTACTTCCACACAGATAGGTGAAGGGAGTATTGTGAGCGCGAAAATTTTCGATTTTGAGATAATACACTTTTTGAGCGTTTTATGATGTCTACATAACGAAAATCCACGTCTTTCATCTCTGTCCGTCTGTCTGTCTGTATGTCTGTCTGTCTGTCTGTCGGTCTATCGGTGTGTCTGTCTGTCGTGTTGTTCTAGCCTCAAAAAGCGTGTTATCTCAAAATCGAAAATGTTCGCGATCGCAATACTCCCCTCACCTATCGGTGTGAGAAGTAAAAACTAGAACTAGATCATATTTTACTGTTTCTTTTTACTTCCCACACCGATAGGTGAGGGGAGTATTGTGATCGCGAAAATTTTCGATTTCGAGATGATACGTTTCTTGGCTGTTTTATGATGTCCACATAACGAAAATCTACGTCACTCATTTCCGTCAGTTTGTCTGTCGGTCTGCCGGTCTGCCTGTCTGTTGGATTGTGATGAAATTTGGGCAGCGATATGCTGTGGGGTCGTAGTAGGTAATGCTTCTATGATTTTATAAATCAGTGCATAGGCGGCAAAGTAATTAGGAAAAAATAAAAAAATCAGATATTGCTCAAACTTCGTTTTTAGGCGTTTTAGGGGTTCTTGATCATTTTCTACTTTTCTTTGGGAGAGGGTGAACTTGAGGAGGTTGAGGGGTGGGGGGTTGAAAAACTGAAAATTTTGTTGTATTCACAATGGGCTGTTCACTGACCTGTGAAAAACAAACCTAGCGGCATAATACCCCTTTTTAGGTACATCCGAACATTGCCTTGCCTATGTCAGAAATCAAGGGAGTGGTAGAGAAAAAATTTTCTGATGTATACATACATACGAGAATTGCTTTCAAACGTTTTGTATTGTATAACCTGGAATTGATTTTAATTAATGAGACAGTTTTACTACTGTGGCGAGAATGGAAAATGCGTATGGTTTTTAGAGATCGTGTCAGTGGCAGCGCAAGAATAATAAAAAAATTGAAAAATATAAAAACAGCTCAAACTACATTTTTAGGCAATTTGGGGGTTTCTGATCATTTCGTTCAATCTAGTTGAAGCCACAGGCGTATACAAGGGGGGGGTAACAGGGGTTCCAAGATTTTCGAAAATAAAAACTCGATTCAACGTTGACTTATTTTATTTGACTTATTTGTTTAAGCAATTGTCGCACTGAAAAAAATCGTTTTTTCAGTAACTAAATTACAAAAGGGTTTGTTTTGCATTATTACAGTAATGCATATCTAATATATTCCCATTGTTACATAATCAGTTGAATATCCTATACACCGTGGTAGCCTCTCACAAAAATTTACCTAACTCATTAATTACCTGTTTCGAAAATTGCACCGATTAGAAAAGTTAAAACACTAATTAAAAAAATGGAGTACGTGTTGTGGCTACTAGGGTACCTGACTGTTGAGTGTTCAAGATGTTTTTTTTGTATTTTGTATGCTGTGCCAATAAAATGTTCACGGATGATACGTATTACATACTATTTGTGTTCTGTAAAATTAAAATTGATTAATGCATCAATAGATTTTTTATTTCATCTCCCTAAAATACCTGATACTCCGCTGTTTCACTTGCTGTTTATATCTTCTTTTCATTTTAATACTATTAACATTTTCCTTTTCTCTTGCATCAACGTCCTTCACGAAGGTATTACAAAAAATGGTGAAAGCACACACAACTTCATGCCCCGCAACTCCCCTCAAGACTGAGGTCTGGATACGCCCCTGGTTGAAGCTCGCGGAATAAAAAGTGTGCCGTTCTAGTTCATGATTTTTGAGGGCAGGCGGGCGATGATTTGGTTGCTAGGGGATCTTAGACTGTAGCTTCATTCGATAGGAAAATAATAAAATGATATCACCGTTATGTGTGGGAAGTACTGAGTCAATCAACTTGACTGCATTTTTTTGTTATTCTTTTGTCAGTCAAAGTTATTTGTATTAATGGAATGTTCTAAGGTAAGTAATGGCACAACATATCAAATAGTACTTAAAGATATACCGGGTGTCCCAGAAAGAATTTCCTTGACACGTGATATTTTTGTAACGAAAAACGGTTCAAGCAAAAACTGAGTGGTACTTTTGAAGGTACTATAGGGTCTATCATACCATGCATTCAAAACATTTTTTTTGTACGTCAACCCCTAAAACTCACCCCCAACTTTTTTTTTCAAATAGCACCCCATAGGTTTTCCTAAATAAATGATATCCCCATTTTATTTAAAATCTTGTGGTACCTTTAATCTTATATGCAAACTTATTTTTTCCGTAAAATCATAAGCATAAGGCAAATGAAATGATAATTTGTTTGACCCCTGATATTTTTGTAACAAAAAAGGATAAGAAAGAAAAGTAAGTGGGTTTTTTAAGGGTAGTGAATGACCTATAATTCCTTGCTTATGAATCATTTTTTTCTTACTTAAACCCCTGGAATCCACCCCTAGTTAGTTCTTTCAAATCTCAATCCACAATTTTGCCTGGAAAAATAAATTCTTTACTTGAATTTAATTATCGTAGTGCCTTACTTTTTATGCCCCTACTGCGTTTTATCGGTAATTTTGACGCCCGTGTGCGGGGCACACCCTGCATACGGGGTTGGCGCGGCCCGATGTAACCATGAAACTTTTTCACGTTTTTGCATTTAGTTTTGTTGTCACACTTTTTTTATTAGTTGATTCATGATAATAAGAAAATATTTTCCATACATGTGTTTTAATTAATTTATGCTTACGATTTCATGGATTAAACGAAAAAAATTAACGATAAATTGCAGTAGGGGCATAAAAAGTAAGGCACTACGATAATAAAATTCAAGTAAAGAATTCATTTTTCCAGGCAAAATTGTGGATTGAAATTTGAAAGAACCAGCTAGGGGTGGATTCCCGGGGTTTAAGTAAGAAAAAAATGATTCATAAGCAAGGAATGATAGGTCATTCACTACCCTTGAAAAACCCACTTACTTTTTTTTTATCCGTTTTTGTTACAAAAATATCAAGCGTCAAACAAATTATCATTTCATTTGTCTTATGCTTATGATTTTACTAAAAAAATAAGTTTGCATATAAAACTAAAGGTACCACAAGATTTTAAATAAAATGGGGATATCATTTATGTAGGAAAACCTATGGGGTGCTATTTGAAAAAAAAAGTTGGTGGTGAGTTTTAGGGGTTGACGTACAAAAAAAAATGTTTTGAATGCATGGTATGATAGACCCTATAGTACCTTCAAAAGTACCACTCATTTTTTGCTTGAACCGTTTTTCGTTACGAAAATATCACGTGTCAAGGAAATTCTAGGACACCCGGTATAGGAAACAAAATTAAAAGTCCAGATTATTCGAACTAGAGTAGACCCGCGTTGACTCGAAAGATCGAGACTGTACAATATTTTGTTCGAAAAATTCATTACAGAACTGTAACCAATACAAAATTTTAAATCTTACCTTTTCGCATCTGAGAGGTCAAACCTATCTTCAAAATCTATCCGTACTGAATCATATATAGGTGCTGTGATGATCCAATGACACTCAATATGAGACGTTGGTATGTTAGGATAATTGGGAGAATGTATTTCGTCAGTGGAATCATATTCTGTTAAACTAATTTTCCTTCCACACTCTTGAATTGCCTCACGGTATCTGAGGCGAAATTTCTGCAAGGTAGAACCAAATATTATGGGGAATGGGACGTTTCATCGCCGCCGTTTTCTCGCCGCCGATTCATCGCCGCCTATTCATCGCCAGGGGGCATTTCATCGCCGCCGTTTTATCGCCGCCGTTTCATCGCCGGCCTATTTTGGCTTATCGTTATTTCGTCACCGTTTAGCGACAACACTACCCGTTATCACTAACTTAACAAAGAAAATTTACGTTCGAGTTAAACCTCTTATAGGTTTACTGCTTGTGAAATACAAAACCAAAGAAAACAATTAAATATTTTCAATAAAACATTACCTATATTTTGAAATCACACTACAACAAATTATAGAGTATCATATAAGAAAAACTAAACATTTACCGTTTTCTATTTAAATAACTTTTGCAAGCAATGCATAATAATTTACAAAAATTGAAAATTTTATATCGTCGAACACAAGAAATATGAATATAATTAAAGTAATACACTGTAACATGTGAGAACACAGCTATGTTAAAATAATTGCCAGGTTTAAATGCACTCATTGAGTAGTTAAAACTGATAGTTATGTGCCAACCCTCGCAAATATTCTACTTTGTCTCTGTTATTGGACTCGGATACAATTTTTCTGATTCGTTCATCAGCCTGACGGTATTTTTTCAATTTCTGAAAATTTTGCAATTCCTTCTGTATTTATATATTAGTGATCCATCACTTGCGCACCCGGTCAATTCTTCTTATCTAGTAATTAAGGGTTGCTTTAATCTGTTGTGACACTTGCGTGCCAACATAAAGTAATCCGCTTATCTAATGGGTTAGTGAATTCCAGGTATGCTTCTTAATACTTTAGTACTTTACTTTCTTTGAATGCTAATAATATTATTTACTTCTATTGTTAGTTATGATTTTTATAAGAAATAAAATGGTAGGTTTAAATACAAGAACTATACAGTATCAGTTTATTCTCATTCCAGCTTAGATATTTTACATAATTTTTTGTTAACATAGTTGCCCTTGCTAATTAGGTTAATAACAGTTGTGCAGAAAATACATTATTTTGTCAATAATGTCCATCTGGGACATACCTAGCGTTGAGATATACAATGGGACTAAGTTGTAAACACGAAGTAAAACTGGATACAATGTACAATAATTATTTCTATGGAATTGTTCATAGAGTCAGAAAAAATATATATAGACACAAATAACTGTCTAAATTCATTTGACGTCATCATGCAACAAAGACACACACCAAATTTCGCACTGTTAGATAAATATTTTAGATAGCGATGAAACGGTCTGGCGATGAATCGGCCAGCGATGAACTGGCCGGCGGTGAAACGGCGGCGATGAAGCAGCGGCGGTGAAACGGCGGCGTTGAAAAGTCCTAGACCGAATATTATGTCTGTGGATGATTTGTCCAAACAAAAGTACGACACTATCATCAACCAAAAAGTATAAACAACGTTTCCAATGGGCTAAGAGGGTATTTAGTTTTGGGTCTGTACTGTCGGTAAAAAGGGTTAAAGATGACCTCACAATCACTAATACGGCTACTACTAATTTTCGTAGACCCATATATCCACTGGACACCCAGTCCACAGTTTTGCGGATGACAGTACGCTGCATGCAGGCATTATGAGCAATTGATCAATAGACCAGGCTCTGCCAAGGAGTCACTCATTCAAGCTGTTAGGAGTCAACATTACAGAAAATCTGATCTGGCACGAAAACGTTGCGTCAATTGCAACAGCTGCTGGTAAAAAGCTTGGGTACGTATTTAGAGCCAGAAAGTATTTCTCACCATGTAACCTCCTCACGCTATATAAAGCTCAGATAAGACCTTGCGTGGAGTATTGCTCTCATGTCTGGGGAGTTGCTGCGCCTACTACCCTGTCTATACTAGATGCCGTCCAGAGAAGGGCAATTCGACTAATTGGCGATCCGGCCTTAACGCGCCACCTTCAGTCACTTTCTCACCGGCGTGCTGTTGGTGACCTCTCACTCTTCTACCGATATTCCAACGGAATCTGCTCCTCTGAGCTATCCTCTATCGTTCCACCGCTCACTGCTCCTATCAGATGTACCCGTGCGACCGCTGCATCTCATCCTAAGACGGTCGTTCTTCGTACATCAAGAACTGAGCGGTACAACCGCACATTTATTCCCAGGGTGTCCAAGGCTTGGAATGGACTGCCAGAAGATGTATTTATTGGGCCTGCGGGTATTGGCCCATTCAAATCTCGCGTTAACAAACTTCCCCTAACATAACCCTTTCACAGCAGCCGCGGTACTCTGGTATTTAGGCTCTGCCTGCGCGGTCGGCTCAGTATAAAAAAAAGATAGGCAATATGTTGCAAGACTTACAGCATTTTTCACTCCTCGGTACTTCACGTACAGATTGTTTCCTGTAGATGTAATTTTTTCAGGAACCTTTGTACCGCAGTATTTACCTTTTCCTAAGAATGGAGATTCCTGAGATATTCCATTTTTCACCTGCAAATAAATGCTATATGCAAATAATACAAAATAAGAATAAAAAATAATGGTGTATTGGCTAGACTCAACTTAATGGTGAATATGTAGACCCTGCCTACAGTGTGGGAAGTAAAATGGCATTCGCTGGTTTACCTAATCGAGTGCTATAGATTTCATAATTACTCCAAAATATTATAATACACTTAAAGGTTGAAGGAATAAGGTTTTAAGCATAAGAGCCTACCATTAAGTAGCTATCACACATTCCCTCTGTACCATCTGGAATGTCAATTTCTTCGAAAATTAGGTCAATGGCCCTTGTGGAACGAACAGTTATATTCCATTGGCACTGAAAATTAATTAGATTAAAATAATTTCCTTGATCTGGGCTGAAAAGTTCGCAGGCTGATACACGGATGGCGTTAACAGAGATAAATTTTACCAGCACCGCTTATGAGCGACAGATATAACCATATGCTTCCTAATTCACTGTATTCCCCAGATCTGGACCTCAGTGACTGTCTACTGTGTGCTGACCTCAAAAAGGTCCTCTAAGAAAGATATTTAGAACCAATGAAGACATAATCTCCGAAACTGTGCCTTATATTACGGTAAGGACAAATACAACTATAAAAATGACAATGAAAAATTGAGTAACCGCTATTTATAACCGTTATATCACCCTCGAATGCATCTATATCGGATAATTGAATTGAGTTTTATAAAAAGCATAGGGTTTTTCGGTTTAGCCTTCGAACTGTTCAGCCTAACTATTAATCCATAATGCGTACCTCAAGTCCTCTAGTTGAGCTATCTCCGAAGATTATATATCCTGAAGGATCTGTGAGTAAGCCACCACAACCTGGAATGACAACAATGTTTAGTGATACCAAGTTTTCTAATTGCGTTGCAAACAGTGTGACTTAGTGCTTCGCATGGGTATTCCTTAAAGCTTCTGCTTATGCTTATGAAGATGGGCAAGTAGATCACCTTTGATCATTTTTCTGACCACACAGAACCAACATTAAAACTCTTCTTCGTCGTTGTTACACCCCAATGGCAGCCGCTCCTTCTGGACTCTGGTCAAACAATGATGAACTTCTCGAGGAGTAGCTTCCCACCGATCACAATGACATGTGCGAATGGAACAGAAGTAACTGTTTTCAAGGACAAGGCCGAAATATTTATCAAGACATTTGCAGCAAACTCCACTGTAAAAGTCCCATCCAGTGCCCAGTTACCATCCATACCGAGAGTACCCCAAGCCAAGAGCGAAATAACGTTCAGAACAAAAATAGTTCGGAAGGCGCTGCAGTCACTTGATATTAATAAGGCGAATGGGCCCGACATGATCCCCTCCATTGTTGTCAAGAAGTGCGCACCGGAGCTCGCTCCCATATTTACCCGCCCCTTTCGGATGTCTTACGATTCCGGCATTTTCCCAAAAGACTGGAAAGCAGCTTGCATCCAGCCGGTGCTAAAAAAGGGATCCAAAACTGATCCGACCAACTACAGACCTATAGCCCTGCTTTCTGTAATCAGTAAAGTGATGGAGAGATGCGTCAACCAAGAGCTCATTAAATACCTAGAGCTCCATCACTTAATCAACGACAGACAATATGAATTCCGACACCAAAGATCAACTGCAGATCTCCCGGCTTACATCACACAGGTGTGGAGCAAACTCATCCGGTCATTTGGCGAGGCTCACGTCGCTGCTCTCGATATTTCAAAAGCATTCGATCAACTGTGGCCTGCAGCTCTCCTAAACAAGCTCCCGTCTTATGGGCTCCCTGTTAAGCTCTGCGGTTGGCTCGCAGACTTCCTCTCAGGTATCGGCTCCGACATTGTTTCTGCTTCGTATTAATGATCTACTCTCTAGCACTACAAACTCAATCAACAGTTTTGCGGATGACAGTACGCTGCATGCAGGCATCATGAGCAATAGACCGATCTCTGTGGTCGAGCTGGAACGCAGAAGACTGGCAGTGGCAGCTTCACTTTCAAAGGATCTCGATACCATTACCGCTTGGGGGCTCAAGAATATGGTTAAATTTAATGCCTCCAAGACCCAGTATTGTACGCTATCAAATAAGAAGTGCCCAAGCCAACACTAGGTTCTAATGAACAACCAGGCTCTGCCAAGGAGTCACTCATTCAAGCTGTTAGGAGTCAACATTACAGAAAATCTGATCTGGCACGAACACTTCGCGCCAATTGCAACAGCTGCTGGTAAAAGGCTTGGGTACCTATTTAGAGCCAGAAAGTATTTCTCACCATATAACCTCCTCACGCTATATAAAGCCCAGATAAGACCTTGCCTGGAGTATTGCTCTCATGTCTGGGGAGCTGCTGCCCCTACTACCCTGTCTATACTAGATGCCGTCCAGAGAAGGGCAATTCGACTAATTGGCGATCCGGCCTTAACGCGCCATCTTCAGTCACTTTCTCACCGGCGTGTTGTTGATGACCTCTCACTCTTCTACCGATATTCCAACGGAATCTGCTCCTCTGAGCTATCCTCTATCATTCCGCCGCTCACTGCTCCTATCAGATGTACCCGTGCGACCGCTGCATCTCATCCTAAGACAGTCGTTCTTCATACATCAAGAACTGAGCGGTACAACTGCACATTTATTCCCAGGGTGTCCAAAGCTTGGAATGGACTGCCAGAAGATGTATTTATTGGGCCTGCGGGTATTGGTCCATTCAAATCTCGCATTAACAAACTTCCCCTAACATAACCCCTTCACAGCAGCCGCAGTACTCTGGTATTTAAGCTCTGCCTGCGCGGTCTGCTCAGTTATATAAAAAAAAAGAATCTAGTAGATAGATGTTAGTATGTCTAACCGGAGTATAACGATTCCTCAAACAGCATCCTGCTAAGTATCTAAATCCTAAGTTTGTGATACACAGTACGTCTGCCCAGGAAGCGAAACGAAGTTTTGTTATCTTCTCAACATCTACAGCAGGTTACTTTATCACTATTATGAGTAACAAGTGTCTACCCAGCCGACAATTGCCTGTGACAGCCCCTAACAGAAGGTTGAGCGTCTCTATACCTTTGTTCAGAATCCATAGTCTTTTCAAGACCTGCTTTGCTTGCCTGCAGTCAAGCTTCTGCCAGATCTGTGCAAGCCCACTCGTCCAGGGCAATATTGACCTAGCACCTACTAATTCCTAGCACTGTGTTCAGGGCTGTTGCAGGGGCTACTGGCCCCTATCTTAGCCAGGCGATCTACCCTCCCATTGCTTGAGGTTTACAACTGGGTCAGATTCTGGTGGCGTGGTGGTTTGTTAAAGACAAGACCATCCCCGTGCTAGAGCTGATCTAGAATACTATACAGGGTGTCCAGTTAGTGTGTAATTCTTCGATATCTCGCAAGGCATACCTGATAGAAGGAAATTTTAAATATAAAAGTTATTTGGTTATTTAAGACGCATATTATAAAAATATTTTGAAATATACAGGGTGTTGCGGGAAAGTAGGATAGTGATCAACTTGATTTTTCTATATGGAGCTATAACTTCTTCTTAAATTCTTCTACTTTCTATCATTGATCTTTATTCAACCCTAAAATATTTTTGGGATCGGCTGCGACGTTGCCAAGTTATAATTTATTTTCTATTAATTTCCGGATTTGCAAGGTCGCAAGTAATACGTCCAAATTGATATATTCTTATAACATTTCTCAATAATATTATACAGCGAGTTACTTGAATATTAGGTGGATATTATTTTGGGTGTTAGCAACAATTTGTGTTTACAGGGTGTTTTTGGCAGAATTTTAAATTACGGAAATTTGAAGGTCATCTTACTTTGTTTTTTTAAATGTAACACGCTGTTTGTTTTATTTTAAATCGAAATATCTACCAATACCCTATCTCGCATTGTGATATTTTTTCGCGTTTGCGGCGTTGCCAAGTTATAAATTATTTTGACAAATTTTTAAACAAGTATCCCCGATTTTAATTTATTTTAAATAGAATCCTCTACTTATTTTTATTGCAATGAATTGCACATATCGAACTTAGTGAGATGTCACAATTTCAAAATTTTGTTTCTGCTAGTTATTGAGATACGGCAACACCGCTTTTTCAGTAAACAGTACCGGATCGCTTAAATATTTCCAAAACTGCCACAGCAGGAACAGTGAAATTCAATACTTGGGGGTTTTTGAACATACAGAATTCAAAACCGCCAACATCAGTGTTGTCAGATTTACCACTTTTACGTTAGACTTCATAAATATTACATTCCATTCAAAATTATGACGTAAAATTGGTAAATCTGACAACACATGATGTTAGCGTTTTTGAATTCTGTATGTTCAAAAATCCTCCAGTATTGAATTTCACCTCTCCAGCTGTGGCAGTTTTGGATTTTTTAAGCGTTCCGGTACCGTTTACTGAAAAAGCGGTGTTGCCGTATCTCAGTAATTAATAGAAACAAAATTTTGAAACTGTGTTTGATCTGACTAAGTTTGACATGCGCAATTCATTGCAATGAAAATAAGTAGAGGATTCTATTTAAAATAAATTAAAATTGGGGATATCTGTTTAAAAATTTGGAAAAATAATTTATAACTTGGCAACGTCGCAAACGCGAAAAAAAATATAACTAGGCGAGATAGGGTATTAGTAGATATTTCGACTTAAAATAAAAAATACAGGGTGCTATATTTAAAAAAACTAAGTAAAATGACCTTCAAATTGCCGTAATTTAAAATTCTGTCAAAAACACCCTGTACATATAAATTGCTGGCAACATCTAAAGTAATATCCACTTGATATTCAAGTAGCTCGCTGTATAATATTATTGAGAAAAGTTAAAGGAATATATCAATTTGGACGTATTAATTACGACCTTGAAAATCCGGAAATTAATAGAAAATAAATTATAACTTGGCAACGTCGCAACCGATCCCAAAAATATTTTAGGGTTGAATAGAGATCAATGATCGAAACTATAAGAATTTAAAAAAAAGGTATAGTTTCGTATAAAAAAATAAGTCGATCACTGTCCTACTTTTCCGCAACACCCTGTACATTGCAAAATATTTTTAAAATATGCCTCTTAATTAACCAAATAACTGCTGTATTTGACATTTTCTTCTATCAGGTATATCTTGCTAGATATCGAAGAATTACACACTAACTGGACACCCTGTATAAATACGTGAGAAGTACCAAGATAATCTAATAGGCTTCATTATTTCTGTTTTAATCTAACTCACCTTCTGCAACATACGCCTTGAATCCCGTACCGTTACGAAATCTGGTGGTAACAAACTCCACTTTAAGTAGGTTTGTAGCATGGATAACTTCCGATGTTGATTGACATACACTCCTCATTTTTTGCCAGTCATCGTCAAATGGCCCTTTTTGGTATAATTTGACTACGTCCACATACTGGCAAGTAGCCGCAAAGAATCCAGCAACCCTTATGCCAAAATTAACATCTTGGAAGGTTATTGCCAAATGGTTCATTGGTATTGTCGAAAATATCCACTGGCAGTTTAAATTATTAGCATATCCTGTGGGATACCCTGGCGAAGTCAATGTGTAGTTTGAGGACGATGAATTGAGCGATATTATGTCTGAAGATCCGCAACCCTTCTCTGAAAAAAAAGAATGAATCAAACAAAGCACCCCAAAATGATTACGGAGACCGGATCAGTAGATTAAAACTTTACTCTGAGATAGACAAGTCAATCAGAGGTTTTTCTATGTAATTTTATGAACGAATGCTAATGGTTACTATTTTTTAAGTATTAGGCAAAAAACAACTTACTTATGTTATTAAATCTATACTCGACGATTTCCTGCCATTCAATCACAAATTTTATTCCAAACTGGAATAGGACATATGCTGATAGATACATTACATTTGAGCTTGATTTTAGGGGTTTTGGTAATGTTGTTCCACAATACTCTCCCAACTCTGTAGCGTCACTGTCAAACCCATCATATACCTGTAATTTTATAGAAATGTACAGGGTGAGTCCTAAGTTGAAACATTTTTCAACTTTTTAACTTTAAAACAAACAACTTTTTCGAATAACTTTTTTTCCAAAAACTGAAATAAGCGATATACAAAATCAGAAAGGTAAGTCTGGACTTCTGCATCAAGACGTACCTAGTCTGTTTGGGTAGTGATATGGTGTAGGGTCGTACAGTAGGTACTGTTGCTACGGCGGAGTAATTAGCAAAAAACGAAAAATTTCAAATATGCCTCACACTTCGTTTTTCGGTGTTTTAGGGGTTCCTGATAATTTTCTACTTTTTTTTGGATGGGGGTGAAATTGGGGTGGTTGGAGGGTGGGAGGTTGTAAAGCTGGTAAATTTGTTTTACTCATAATAGGCTGTCTACTGACCTGAGAGAGAAAGACCTAGCGGTAAAATACACCTTTTTAGGTCCACCCAAACATTGCCTTGTGTACTACAGGAACCAAGGGACTTAAGAAAATTTTCCGATGTATACATACGAGTATTGCTTTAGATTGTTCTGTATTTTATAATGTTGAAATTACTGAATTGATGCTAATGAAATTTCGGCACAGTATTACTACTTTGGCGAGGATGGAAAACTTCGTCTCAGTGGCGACGCAGCAATATTAAAATAAAAATATGAAAACAGCTCAAACTTCGTTTTTAGGCGTTTTAGGGGTTCCTGATCATTTTCTACTTTTTTTTGGGGTAGGGGTGAAATTAGGCTGGTTGAGGGGTGGGAGGGTTGTAAATCTGAAAAATTTGTTGTACTCATAATAGGCTGTCTACTGACCTGACAGAGAAAGACCTAGCGGCATAATACACTTTTTTAGGTCCATCCGAACATTGCCTTGCCGATTACAGAAACCAACGGACTTGAACTTTCTGGTGCATACAAAATACATACGAGTATTACTTTGGATCGGTCTGTATTGTATACGCGGAAACTTCTGAATTGACTTTAATGACATTTTGACACATATTTATTACCGCGACGAGTATGAAAAGCGCGTATGGTTTTTAGAAATCATTTCAGTGCAGGCGCGGCAATAATAAAAAAACTAAAAATATAAAAAAAACACCTCAAACTTCGTTTTAGACGTTTTAGGGGTTCCTGATCATTTACATTTTTTTTGTTGGGGGTGAAATTGGGGTGGTTCGGGGGTGGCGGTTTGTAAAACTCAAAAATTTGTTGTATTCATGATAGATTGTCCATTGACCTGTGAAAGAAGCATCCAGTAGAATAAAACACTTTTTTGCGGTCGGGCGAGCGATGATTTGGTTGCAGGGGCATCTAGACCATAGTTTCATGCTGTGGGAAAATAATAAAACTGGTATCATCGGAATGTATGGGAAGTACCGAATCAATCAACTTGACTACATTTTTTTGTCTTATTGATCAGGCGTTACTGTTCATAATAATGTGCCATTTCTAAGATTTACCAATTCAAAATTAACAACAGTAAATAGAAGGTGACTACTCCACTACCTGACAGGTGCAATGCCTAATCGATAATACTAAAATCCGAGCAAAAATCTAAACATAAACTGATTATGTACGTCTTGATACACAACCTCAGACTTACCTTTTTGGTTCTGTATCTCTCCTATCTTTCAATTTTCTGGAAAAACTTATGTGAAAAAGTTGTTCATTTTAATGACTTCTATACACAGTTAAAAAAAGTGGCAACTCAGCACTCTGTTAAAAGCCGAATTAAACATGTCACGACTGTAAAATGAACTAAAAAATTTTACGTTACAAATCTGACCACCAACTTAAGTGTAAATGACATACAGCGTGATTCCTAAATTGTATTGTATAAGACTTTCGCGGTCAAGTTCCGATGAACTGTTGGTTCTTGGGCTGTTCGGTCGGCGCTGATACGTTCCACCGCCTTGGCGTCGGCGTGCTTCACTGGTTGACAATTTTGCCAACAACAGTGGTTGGCATCCTCAGAAGTGTTACCCATTCGGCGTGTTATGAGAAACTGAGACCACGTCATTGGGTTAAGCGCTTATATACTCCGGATAGGGGTGGGGCGCGTATCTTAGAATCTTTGCGTCTCTTAGTGAGGGTATCCATATTCTGTTAAGCTTGCATGCTTCTTATTTATTGTTTTTATGGTAAACCTGACAACACTGATGTTAGCGTTTTTGAATTCTGTATGTTCAAAAACCCCCAAGTATTCAATTTCACCTCTCCAGCTGTGGCAGTTTTGGAAATATTTAAGCGTTCCGGTACCGTTTACTGAAAAAGCGGTGTTGCCGTATCTCAGTAATTAATAGAAACAAAAATTTTGAAATTGTGAGAGAAGTTCGACATGCGCAATTCACTGCAACAAAAATACGTAGAGGATTCTATTTGAAATTAATTAAAATTGGGGATATTTGTTTAAAAATCTGGAAAAATAATTTATAACTTGGCAACATCGCAAACGCGAAAAAAAATATTACAAGGCGAGATAGGGTATTAGTAGATATTTCGATTTGAAATAAAAAATACAGGGTGTTACATTTAAAATGACAAAGTAAAATGACCTTCAAATTGCCGTAATTTAAAATTCTGCCAAAAACACCCTGTAAATACAAATTGCTGGTTATATCCAAAATAATATTTACCTAATATTTAAGTAACTTGCTGTATAATATGATTGAGAAAAGTTCAAGGAATATATCAATTTGGACGTATTATTTGCGACCTTGCAAATCCGGAAATTAATAGAAAATAGATTATAACTTGGCAACGTCGCAACCGATCCCAAAAAAATTCAGGGTTAAATAGAAATCAATGATGGAAACTGGAAGAATTTAAAAAAAAGGTATAGTTCCATATACAGAAATTAAGTTGACCACTATCCTACTTTCCCGCAACACCCTGTATATTTCGAAATATTTTTAAAATATGCGTCTTAAGTAACCAAATAACTTTTGTATTTGACATTTTCTTGTATCAGGTAGACCTTGCGAGATATCGAAGAATTACACACTAACTGGACACCCTGTATAAATCCTCAACCCGGTGACACGGTCTCAGTTTCTCGAAGCACGAGGACCAGGTAACACTTCTGGGGATGCCAACCACTCGTCTTGGCGAAACGTGAAGCGCGACAACGCCAAGGGGGCGGAGCCCAGAAACCAAAAATTCAAGTTCAGTTTCAAATTTCATTAAAAATTCTTATGTTAAAACATCCAAGTGTTAGACAAAAAAAAATGGTAGTCTTTTTAATCTTTCTCGTACCCCCTTTTGATGCTAATGGATTTATTCCTCTCTGGCCCCCCGATGCCAAAATTAGTTTTTCCATAATTAAGGTATAATGTATGTTTTCGTTTGATTGATTACTCCCCCAAAACACATCTGCTAATCTGATATACTCACATTTAGTTTAGATCTGTAACAGTAAGATTCATCAGTAGAATCTAAGACGAATTCTTTAAAGGTCAACAAGATTTTCTTTCTTTCTGCAACAGTGATTCTCCAAGAAAATTGACCATTCACCTTGAACATATTTGGGTACATAATGGAGTAGATTTGGCCCTTTTCCCCAGTCAGTTCATTTTCATAGCCTATAAATAGTAGTTTATTATTATTATCTCCGATGTTGTTTAACATTTACTCTGAATTTGTGATGAGACAGGTATTAGACAACTGGAATGGCGGTGCAACCTTTGGCGGAAGCAAAATGTCTAACTTAAGATTTGCGCTATTAAAAATCTTAGAACAATATAGTGCAGCGTATGGTCTTGGTATTAACTACAATAAGACCAAGGTTATACTCGTAGATAGAGAGCATGATAATTATCGAGAAATAAAGTCAATAGGCCGTTGTGAAGTAGTTCAAAGTTTTGTATACCTCGGTTTTTTGATCGACAATTCGGGTAGCTGTGAAAATGAGATTCGACAGCGCATTCAACAGGCACGTGTGGCCATGACAAAGCTTACTAAAATATGGCGTGACCATAACATCACTAAAGCTACCAAAATGTCGCTGGTTCAGTCTCTTGTGTTCTCCATATTTTTGTATGCCTCGGAAACTTGGACTGTTAAAAAGGCAGATCGAGCTTGCATAGATGCTTTTGAAATGTTGACATTGGGGAGTTCCTTATACCGCCCATCGAACTAACGTTTCTATACTGGATGAGGTCGGTAATCCAAAGAGACTATCCTCCATTGTGTCTACGAGAATGCTTACATTCTTCGGACATATTCACAGAAGCGATAATATGGAGAAACTTGTAGTTCAGGGTCATGCCCCGTGTCGGTGGCGCCGTGGCCGTCCCCCTACACGCTGGGTGGATACGACGAAACAGTTGCTGGATATGAGTGTCAAGAGCGCCACTAAACTGACCACAAATCGCGAACGATGGCGAGCTACAGTGCTCAAAACTATTGATAATATTCGTGTCGGCAATACTCTAGCTCCGACTTAATGCATTTTACGAGTTCACAACATGTCTGTTAAGACAGTGTGACTATGATGATGAAATAGTAATTTATACATCAGGTTTGAAACATAAGTAGACTATCTACACGGTTTTTCTCATCACCATAAAAAATGACTGAATATTCACCTATTAATTGGTATTCATTGGATACTAGAGTGACGTCATATGAGCAACGGCATAATTTCATGTTTGTTACTACTAGTTAGTGGTGGCTGTCTTCTGTGTGGCCAAAACGAAACAATCTAGAATTCCAGTCGACTGGAAACTATAACTATCATTTTTTTCCTTATAGATCGGGATTTTTTTTATAACTGAGCAGACCGCGCAGGCAGAGCCTAAATACCAGGGTACCGCGGCTGCTGTGAAAGGGTTATGTTAGGGGAAATTTGTTAACGCGAGATTTGAATGGGCCAATACCCGCAAGCCCAATAAATACATCTTCTGGCAGTCCATTCCAAGCCTTGGACACCCTGGGAATAAATGTGCGGTTGTACCGCTCAGTTCTTGATGTATGAAGAACGACCGTCTTAGGATGAGATGCAGCGGTCGCACGGGTACATCTGATAGGAGCAGTGAGCGGCGGAACGATAGAGGATAGCTCAGAGGAGCAGATTCCGTTGGAATATCGGTAGAAGAGAGGTCACCAACAGCACGCCGGTGAGAAAGTGACTGAAGGTGGCGCGTAAAGGCCGGATCGCCAATTAGTCGAATTGCCCTTCTCAGACAGGGCAGTAGGGGCAGCATCTCCCCAGACATGTGAGCAATACTCCAGGCAAGGTCTTATCTGGGCTTTATATAGCATGAGGAGGTTACATGGTGAGAAATACTTTCTGGCTTTAAATAGGTACCCAAGCAATTTACCAGCAGCTGTTGCAATTGACGCGAAGTGTTCGTGCCAGATCAGATTTTCTGTAATGTTGACTCCTAACAGCTTGAATGAGTGACTCATTGGCAGAGCCTGGTTGTTCATTAGAACTTGGTGTTGGCTTGGGCACTTCTTGTTTGACAGCGTACAATACTGGGTCTTGGAGGCATTAAATTTAAGTATATTCTTAAGCCCCCAAGCGGTAATGGTATCGAGATACTTTGAAAGTGAAGCTGCCACTGCCAGTCTTCTGCGTTCCAGCTCGACCACAGATATCGGTCTATTGCTCATGATGCCTGCATGCAGCGTACTGTCATCCGCAAAACTATTTATTTTATTACAGCTGCGCCTGTACCATCGTCAAAGGTTACATATTCTACGTTAACAAACCTCCCCTAACATAACCCATTCATAGCAGCCGCGGTACTCTGGTATTTAGGCTCTACCTACACGGTCTGCTCAGTTATAAATAAAAATAAAAATCACAGCCTGATATTAGTTAAATTCCCATTTTTCTATTCTCTCTCATCTTCCGTGGTGTAAAATGTCTATCTAAATATGTAAGTCAGTTTTCTTCTCTGTAAGTTACTATTATTATTTTTTATTTGTCGTTCTTATCATTTGTTTTTTAAACCTGACATAACTTATAACATAGATTCATGATGTAACAGTTATATTGCTTGGGCACAACAGAAATTTCGACTTTGTGTCCTATTAAATGTAAAGTCCATTCCATGTAAGAACATAACAGTGACATCATACAACTGATGACGTACCGGCGTAGACTATATCGTGGAATAAAAATCGTAAAATCACACAAAATAAAGAAAAACACAGAAAATAACTCGCTCACAAACGATTACCAAACGATGCTCCGCAAATCAATCTAACCCACGCTACTGACGAGGATCTGCATGACAGCCAACCAGCTGTTTTAAGGGCCCCACAGACATCGTTCCTTTTCATCAGGTTTGCACGACGTGCCAACCGATCACACTCATTTCGGTCCGTGTGTGCCGAAAAACCGTCGTGTTGACCGACGTTCCAAAAAATCTGTCCGAGCTTGATTTTACTCGTCGGTTTTGAACGCCATCGTGCAACTCGGTACATGTGTGGCCGTTCATCGTGCAATCACGACGGGATTTTGCAGTGTCGTTCTGGTTGCCTTCGAGTAAGCGTATCTAGTTCTAGCGACACCTATCCAAAATGTGCGATACACGGCAAAACAGCAAACAATTTATGATGGAATTCATACACATGTATAGGAGTTTTTCGTGTCTCTGGAAAGTCAAATCCGCTGAGTATGCAGACAGAGACAAGAAAAATAAGGCCTACGGAGAACTGTTGAAAAAATGGAGAGATATAGATCCATCCTCAAATAATTGTACCAATCCCCTGGTTCCAGACGCAATTCTTCTAATAGATTTATATGGGAGAATTGGCCTCTTTTTAAAAACCACTGTTTCACTCATTCAGAACGTTTTTTCTTGCTGTATTCCACTTTAATAGCTAAAGCCGCCGCCAATGCTAAAGTATTATCCATGTTAACGGACCAAAAATTTGCGAGAAACTGAAAGAAAACCGAACAGTGTGTGGAGGTATCGTTCCATCGGTTTAACCAACATCGGTTGGCACGTCGCGTCGTGCAAACCTGATGAAAAAGAACGATGTCTGTGGGGCCCTTTATAGGTACACTGCGCCTCTACGTGACTCTACGAATCATAAGTTTCCAAAAGCTTGGAATAAAGTTAAAAGAGTCCACTTTTGCGTTTATTTGCCGCAGTCCCAATTATTAACCGTTTATTACCTAACTGGTTTTTGTTTCGGCAATGACTACCCCCCTTCTAAATTGAATCTATCTAGTATACTTACTTAGGCCATACTGAGCGTAAAATCCTTTATTTGTTACAGTTTCGCCTTCCAAAGGCTTACTACTCCTGAAAAGAACCCATAGACTATCTTGGTGCGTCAGATTTCGAGGCTTGTTACTTCCACAGAATACGCCTAATAATTTGCCAGACGCATTTTTTGATCTTACTTCCAAAAAGTCTTTGTTGCAATTTGGCGAGTCAACCAGATCAAAATCTATGAAGTTTATAGATAATGTGTTTCCTGTAACAAAAATAGGTTTAAAGAATGTTCAACAACTAAAGAGTTGTAGGTTTTGATCCTCAAACTGTATTTCGTCACTAATTATAGTCGTAGTTTTATAGTTGTGTGGTATTTTTAGCGTCCATTATGGTATGTCCGAAATATTTTGCAAATTGATTGTGTGTATCATCCAGATCATCCTTATACACTCCTCTTGGCTACGTTTACAACATGGATTAGCCCATTCTCACCCCCCACTATTACAAATTGTCGTTTATTTGTCTAGTGACCACGACTATAGATTATGGTTGTTTTTGATGGGTTTCGGTCAACAATTGAAACTATAACTTTCCTTCACTACGTTTCAGTTTATTTTAATCTAAACCATCTTCAGGTGTCTATAAATGAATAGGAAATGATCTGTGTGTAATAAAAATAAGAATAATAATACAAAAAAAAACAAATAAAATAATTATAAATTGTATGTGTAAAGTAGAAATATAACTAACTATAAATGTATACAGGGTGTCCAGTTAGTGTGTAATTCTTCGATATCTCGCAAGGTATACCTGATAGAAGAAAATGTCGAATCTAAAAGTTATTTGATTACTTAAGGCGCATATCCTAAAAATATTTTAAAATATACAGGGTGTTGCGGGAAAGTAGGATAGTGATCAACTTGATTTTTTTTATATAGAGCTATAACTTTTTTTTAATTTTTCTAGTTTCCATCATGGATCTCTATCCAACCCTAAAAAGTTTTTGGGATCGGTTGCGACGTTGCCAAGTTATAATTTATTTTCTATTAATTTCCGGATTTGCAAGGTCGCAAGTAATACGGCCAAATTGATATATTCCTTTAACTTTTCTCAATAATATTATACAGCGGGTTACTTGAATATTAAGTGGATATTATTTTGGATGTTACCAGTAATTTGTATCTACAGGGTGTTTTTGGCAGAATTTTAAATTACGACAATTTGAAGGTCATTTTACTTTGTTTTTTTCTGTTTTATTTTAAATCGAAATATCTACTAATACCCTATCTTGCCTTGTAATTTTTTTTTCGCGTTTGCGGCGTTGCCAAGTTATAAATTATTTTAAACGGTACCGGAACGCTTAAATATTTCCAAAACCGCCACAGCTGGAGTGGTGAAATTCAATACTTGGGGGTTTTACGTCATAATTTTGAATGAAATGCCCTATTTGTGAAGTCTAACGTAAAAGTGGTAAATCTGACAACACTGATATTAGCGTTTTTGAATTCTGTATGTTTAAAAACCCCCAAGTATTGAATTTCACCTCTCCAGCTGTGGCGGTTTTGGAAATATGTATTTAAGCGTTCCGGTACCGTTTACTGAAAAAGCGGTGTTGCCGTATCTCAGTAATTAATAGAAACAAAATTTTGAAATCGTGAGGTCTTACTAAATTCGACATGCGCAATTCATTGCAATAAATATAAGTCGAGGATTTTATTTAAAATAAATCAAAATCGGGGATATTTGTCTAAAAATTTGGAAAAATAATTTATAACTTGGCAACGTCGCAAACGCGAAAAAAAATATAACAAGGCGAGTTGGGGTATTACTAGATATTTCAATTTAAGATAAAAAATAAGGGGTGTTACATTTAAAAAAACAAAGTAGAATGACATTCAAGTTAATGTAATTTAAAATTCTGCCAAAAACACCCTGTAGATACAAATTGCTTGTAACATCCAAACTAATATCCACTTAATATTCAAGTAACTCGCTATATAATATTATTAAGAAAAGTTAAAGGAATATATCAATTTGGACGTATTACTTGCGACCTTGCAAGTCCGGAAATTAATAGAAAATGAATTATAACTTGGCAACGTCGCAACCTATCCCAAAAATATTTTAGGGTTAAATAGAGATCAATGATGGAAACTAAAAAAATTAAAAGAAAGTTATAGTTCCATATAAAAAAATTAAGTTGGGCACTATCCTACTTTCCCGCAACACCCTTTATGTTTCTAAATATTTTTAGAATATGCGTCTTAACCCTTTAAATGGCTTTGGGATAATAATTTCCCACCAACAATTATCTTAGGTTCCATTGGTAGCCTCCGTACCCACATACGATAGATAAGCAGCTGGACATCTATATATGTAATCCTCCAATCGGCAACGTTGGGTCTGTCTCGAGTCGTCTTAGGGAGCGCGTCATCGATTTATGTGGGAAGATATTATTCCAAAGAAACTCAACCTGCAGAAGGCCTAAAAAATTGTTGAAAAATTGAGTTTACACAATTATATGTTTTTATTGGAGCCTGTTTTCATATAATTCAGGAGGTAAGTTGAAAGACACATATAATTTTGTACCTATTATTGAAATTTTTCAGCAAATACGTATAGATGAGCATTATTATCATCAAAATAATTCCCATGTGAACGACATTCCAAAAGACATTAATTCTAAAAAAATTAAAAAATTTGATAATTGCAACAAAGTACAAAAGTTTTACCTAAGAAAACGATTGGTCTAACCTCTATATAGTAGAAAAAGTAGCCGAATTTTTTAAATTGTATTCGGCAGACTTATTCTTGCCACTTATGCATAAATATTGTGATTATCTTTGTATTGACCGATGAGGATATTTAGTCACGATCTTTCTTGTTCTTTCCAGGCCACATGGCATCGGATTCTGGAGATAAATGTGGCGACATTGCCGATGTCTTGATGTCCATAACTGAAGATCAGGCTCAGTTTTCTGATATAGGTGGGGATTCCGATGCAGAGGATGGCTTAGTTTTAGATCAGCAAAGATCCACGAATCAATCAAAAAATGTACGTGGTAAGAATTCCCATATGTCTTCTACATCGAGCATTGACAGCACAGACAGTGATGACGGAAGTAGCTATCATGGCCCTCCTTCCAGCGTAGATAGCTTTGAACTGCAGGAAAGATATGGAACCCCTTCAGAAAGCGACAGCAATGATGAAGACCGGCCACTACCAGAATTCGAATGGACCAAGGATCCTATGGATCCGATTATATTCATGTCTTCTACATTTACAGAGCAAACTGGACCCAAGTGTGACCAGAAACTGAGGAATCCTATTGAGTTCTTTTTTTTATTTTTCACAGATTTTTTTTATGCGAAATTGTCCATCAATCCAACTTATACTCGACACAACTAAGACAAGATCTTTCTCTAGGACTAGACAAGCTAAAGGCATTTCTAACTATTTCTTAACTATTTTTATTTATTATATGCGAGAAAGATGTTTTTATTTTGTCGTTTGAATAAAACTTCTTCATGAAAGATGAGTATTTTTTTTCTCAAAAATTATGTGGGAAAATATTCTCCCAAAGATTTTTGCATAAAACGGTATACCACAGGAGTCCTTTGGTATAATATTTTCCCACCAGTTTTTTGAAAAAAACAACTAAACGGAGCCATATTTCTACCCGTAACTGATAGCCACATGATTCTAGCCGTTGCAGCAATCTGCTAACACTAGAAATAAAATTTATCATGATTAAAGGTCTTTTGCGCCTTAAAGGGTTAAGTAACCAAATAACTTTTGTATTTGACATTTTCTTCTATCAGGTATACTTGCGAGATATCGAATAATTACCCCTAACTGGAGACCCTGTATATAAAACTTTTGAACATAAACTGATGATTTTATTTTCGTTTATTGAAAATGAATATAAAAGAATTAAATCTACTGAGACAAGGAAAATAATACTAACAAACCTACTGATGTTAATTTCAGATGTCGGTTACATTTCTGTAAAATTGTTTTATTTGTGAAACAGCCTCTACGGGTTTAGAGAGCTGAATATATTTTACAATATCCTAAAGGAGGAATGTCGAGGATGATCTTCAAGCGCTCTGCATTATTCGAGACATGGTCAATGTGGGTTAACATCTTACCTGGGGCACTGGGAAAAATCCATTCGCACTGAATCTCAGTAGGATAAACCTTAGGATATCCCGGCGTAGAAAAATATCCTTCCATGGCTGTAAATGTTCCTCCACAATCTAAAAAACACTGCGAATTAATTGTTGCAATCCACGATCATTCTTGGGCTTAGAAAAAAATGTATTCAAATTGATTGACTCAGTACTTCCCACACATTCCGATGATACCGGTTTTGTTATTTTCCCACAGCATGAAACTATATTATAGATGCCCCTGCAATCAAAGCATCGCTCGCCCGTCCGCAAAAAAAGTGTTTTATTCTACTAGGTGCTTCTTTCACATGTCAATGGACAATATATCATCAATACAACTAATTTTTGAGTTTCCCAAACCCCCACCCCCGAACCACCCCAATTTCACCCCCAACCAAAAAAATTTTTAAAATGATCAGGAATCCCTAAAACGTCTAAAACGAAGTTTGGGGTGTTTTCTATATTTTTAGTTTTTTTATTATTGCCGCGCCGCCACTGAAATGATTTCTAAAAACCATACGTGGTTTCCACGTCGCGGTAATAAATCTGTGTCAAAATGTCATTAAAGTCAATTCAGAAGTTTCCACGTAACACAATACGAAACGATCCAAAGTAATACTAGTATGTATTTTGTATGCATCAGAAAGTTGAAGTCCCTTGGTTTCTGTAATCGGCAAGGCAATGTTCGGATGGACCTAAAAAAGTGTATTATGCCGCTAGGTCTTTCTCTCTCAGCTTTACAACCCCCCACCCCCCAACCACCCCAATTTCACCCCCACCCAAAAAAAAAGTAGAAAATGATCAGGAACTCCTAAAACACTCAAAGACAAAGTTTGAGGCATATTTGAAAATTTTCGTTTTTTGGTAATTACTCCGCCGCCCATGCACCGATTTTCAAAATTGTAGCAACATTACCTACTACGACCCCACACCATATCACTACCCAAATTTTATCAAAATCTATGCAGCGGTTACTGAGATTAGGAGGCTAGAAGAACGCCAACAGACAGACAAACCAACAGACAGACAAACAGACAGACGGAAATGAGTGACGTGGATTTTCGTTATGTAGGCATCATAAAACGTCCAAAAAGTATATCATCTCAAAATGGAAAATTTTCGCGATTACGATACTCCCCTCACCTATCGGTGTGGGAAGTAAAACATTTCATAATGTGCTTAAGTAATTTAATCTTAAGACTTACGTGAATCAAAGACAGAATATGTGGCAGTAAACTCTATATTTTCACTCACTTTGACAGTGAGTGAATTGCCGTTACTGGTAATGGTTGGAGGTACTTTGGGACCACAGTAGGACTTGATTAGTGGTGCTTGGTCAGAATCCCCATCGTACAAAGAATAATCAGAGTAGTCGTAATAGTAGTCGCCTCCTTCACAATAAGAAGTGGATTCTAGATGTGTAATGCTCAAAGAGACATGTTGAGCTAGAAGAAAAACAAAAATAAATCAATTTTGTAATGTTTATTTATAATAATATTCAAATTGCATATACACAGGATGTCCAAAATTGGTGGCGACAGTATGGGTGTCTCGGAAACTATAAAAGGTTAAAATTTTTTTGAACGAGAATGGTATTTGCAGTTTATTGCTGCTTGCAGAATGATTTTGTTTCTTTTTAAAAACCACAAAATATGCTAAACCACGTTGCTTAACATCTAACATAATATGCGCCCTGTAGAATACCAAACGTTTTCTGACATACATATCTAGAGTTTTTTTTATAGCTGAGCAGACCGCGCAGGCAGAGCCTAAATACCAGAGTACCGCGGCTGCTGTGAAAGGGTTATGTTAGGGGAAGTTTATTAACGCGAGATTTAAATGGGCCAATACCCGCAGGCCCAACAAATACATCTTCTGGCAGTCCATTCCAAGCCTTGGACACCTTGGGAATAAATGTGCGGTTGTACCGCTCAGTTCTTGACGTATGAAGAACGACCGTCTTAGGATGAGATGCAGCGGTCGCACGGGTACATCTGATAGGAGCAGTGAGCGGCGGAATGATAGAGGATAGCTCAGAGGAGCAGACTCCGTTGGAATATCGGTAGAAGGGTAAGAGGTCACCAACAACACACCAACAACACACCAACAAACAATTAATCGAATTGCCCTTCTCTGGACGGCATCTAGTATAGACAGGGTAGTAGGGGCAGCAGCTCCCCAGACATGAGAGCAATACTTCAGGCAAGGTCTTATCTGGGCTTTATATAGCGTGAGGAGGTTACATGGTGAGAAATACTTTCTGGCTCTAAATAGGTACCCAAGCTTTTTACCAGCAGCTGTATCAGATTTTCTGTAATGTTGACTCCTAACAGCTTGAATGAGTGACTCCTTGGCAGAGCCTGGTTGTTCATTAGAACCTGGTGTTGGCTTGGGCACTTCTTGTTTGATAGCGTACAATACTGGGTCTTGGAGGCATTGAATTTAACCATATTCTTAAGCCCCCAAGCGGTAATGGTATCGAGATCCTTTGAAAGTGAAGCTGCCACTGCCAGTCTTCTGCATTCCAGCTCGACCACAGAGATCGGTCTATTGCTCTTGATGTCTGCATGCAGCGTACTGTCATCAGCAAAACTGTGGATTGGGTTTGTAGTGCTAGAGAGTAGATCATTAATGTGAATCAGAAACAATGTCGGAGCCAATACCGATCCCTGCGGAACCTCGGCATTGATGCTATGGAAAGAAGAGGAAGAGCCGTCTACCACGACAGAGATTTTCCGACCTGAGAGGAAGTCTGCGAGCCAACCGCAAAGCTTAACAGGAAGCCCATAAGGCGGAAGCATGTTTAGGAGAGCTGCATGCCACAGTTGATCAAATGCCTTTGAAATATGGAGAGCAACGACGTGAGCCTCGCCAAATGAGATCTCCAGTTGATCTTTGGTGTCGGAATCCATATTGTCTGTCGTTGATTAAGTGATGGAGCTCTAGGTATTTAATGAGCTCTTGGTTGACGCACCTCTCCATCACTTTACTGATTACAGAAAGCAGAGGTCTGTAGTTGGTCGGATCAGTTTTGGATCCCTTTTTTGGCACCGGCTGGATGTAAGCTGTTTTCCAGTCTTTTGGGAAAATGCAGGAATCGTAAGACATCCGAAAGGGGCGGGTAAATATGGGAGCGAGCTCCGGTGCGCACCTCTTGACAACAATGGAGGGGATCATGTCGGGCCCATTCGCCTTATTAATGTCAAGTGACTGCAGTACCTTCCGAACTATTTTTGTTCTGAACGTGATTTCGCTCATGGCTTGGGGTACTCTCGGTATGGATGGTAACTGGGCACTGGATAGGACCTTTACAGTGGAGTTTGCTGCAAATGTCTTGGCAAATATTTCGGCCTTATCTGGAGTAATACTTGCAAACGCCTCTAAAACATTATTAACACTTTTTGGAATTGTTTTACCATTTACGCAGCCACCTATTTTATTTTAATAAATCCACTATAGGGATGGTAGAAATGGGGCTAAAGGACCACCAGTTTCACAAGAAAAGCTGTGTTCAGGATAAGAATTGGAGTAAAAATACCGGGTCCGTATTTATAAAAAAAAAAAAGTTGATGATCACAAAAGTTCGTAACGTCAATTAAAAACTTTGCTTAAAGCAAATAGAAGTTAATGAAAAGTTGCTACAGGAAAGTAATTTTGGTTTGAATGTAGTACTTAAAATGAAGCAGAGGAAAAATAAAAAAAAAAATAAAAAAAATTTCGTTTTTCGAAATATCTAAGAAATAAAAAACGATTAAGGATATTTGTTAACATCTTTTTAGTGAGCCATGAAATAGGAAACTTATTCTTTCTTCAACCACTTTTTATTTCTCTTCCTTCAAAAGTTACCCATACTGGCCTTCCTTAAGGGCCCCACAGACATCGTTCTCTTTCATCAGGTTTGCACGACGTGCCAACCTATGTCGGTTAAACCGATGGAACGATACCTTTACACACTGTTCGGTTTTCTTTCAGTTTCTCGCAAATTTTTGGTCCGTTAACATGGATAATACTTTAGCATTGGCGACGGCTTTAGCTATTAAAGTGAAATACAGCAAGAAAAAACGTTCTAAATGGGTGAAACAGTGGCTTTTAAAATGAGGCCAATTTTCCCATATAAATCTATTGGAAGAATTGCGTCTGGAACCAGGAGATTGGTACAATTATTTGAGGATGGATGAAGAAACATACTTAGAACTACTTAATTCAGTAGCACCTGTAATAAAAAAACAGGATACTTGGATGAGACAAAGTATTTCCCCTCATGAACGTCTGACAGCTACATTCAAGCTTTACAAATTATACCATAAACCGGAACGACACTGATTGCACGATGAACGGCCACACATGTACTGAGTTGCACGATGGCGTTCGAAACCGACGGGTAAAATCAAGCTCGGACAGATTTTTTGGAACGACGGTCAACACGACGGTTTTTCGGCACACACGGACCGAAATGAGTGTGATCGGTTGGCACGTCGTGCAAACCTGATGAAAAAGAACGATGTCTGTGGGGCCCTTTATATTGAATGCCGTATATCTAGTTGGCATCTTCTAAAGCTGAAGTTAAATCGTTTGCTAATTACTTGGATCTATGGCACTGATGACCCATAAGCAACTAGAACTGAGAAACTCATCTCTTCCCACACTTATGATGCCGGAGCTCTGAGTCGATATTCTGGACCCACAAGCCTAAAAAACAGAAGTTCAGTATTAATTTATTGATTACATATAGGCTTAACAAAACTTAAGTATAGACACTTCTGGACTGCTTTAAATAACAACAGGTCTCCTCACAGGACTTTAATCAAATCGTTGATTGGGCTATATGATGGAGACCTCGACTGCAAAGTGAGAGCACAGGCGTATACAAGGGGGGGGTAATAGGTGTAATTACCCCTCCCAAGATTTTTGAAAGAAAACTCAACTCAACTTTGACTTATTTTATTTGACTTATTTATTTAAACAATTGTCGCACTAAAAAAAATCTTGTTTGCAATAACTAAATTACAAAAAGGTTTGTTGTTACAGTGATGCATATCTAATATATTCCCATTGTTACATAATCAGTTGAATGTCCTATACACCGTGATAGCTTGTACAAAAATTTACCTAACTCATTAATTACCTGTTTTAAAAATTGCACCGATTAGAAAAGTTAAAACACTAATTAAAAAAAATGGAGTACATGTTGTGGCTACTAGGGTACCTGACTGTTGAGTGTTCATGATCGTTTAATTTTGTATGCTGCGCCAATAAAATGTTCACGGATGATACGTATTACATATTATTTCCGTAAAATCCAAATTGATTAATGCATCAATAGGTTTTTTATTTCATTTCCCTAAAATTACTGATACTCCACTGTTTCACTTGCTGTTTATATCTTCTTTTTTATTTTAATGCTATCAACATTTTCCCTTTTCTCTTGCATCAACGTCCTTCACGAAAGTATTGCAAAAAATGGTGAAAGCACACACAACTTCATGCCACGCTACCCCCCCCCAAGACTGAGGTCTGGATACGCCCCTGAGTGAGATAGGGACGGAGTAAGTTCTGCTATAGAACAGAAGAGACAACAATTCCTTGGAAAATCCAGAATATAACCAATATAGTTGAACTCAGTACCAGAATCAGCAGGAAAACTATACAGACTAATGCAGAGCTCCAAACTGTTGGAATGGGTCTGCTAGAAGGTAGGAGTTGCAATACAGGAGGCATTAAAAACAGAAACATAAAAAACACAATGTTTTTTCTTAGATTTTTTATGAGTCTTGACCATTCTCTATTAAGTCATATTTCCAGTATAATAGATTTAGAGGTCTTAATAATGAAGCCGAACTATGGATCAATCTGTGGCGGAACAAAGATGTGACAAGAGATAATCTCAGGGAACTAGATGTTAAGGGAAGCAGACATATTCTTTTCGCTTTTTCGTATACACAGAAAGTTGGTATACAAGAATTGAGATAAAATTGCAGATGAACTATTGAAACGTTTTTGCAAAGCAGATCAACATTTTCGGCTAATGTAAAACATAACTGGTTTCCATAATAAACGTTTTTGTACCGTGCAACCTTTGGACTGAAGTGCCAATACTTTGAGGAGCAGAAAAAAGGTCTTTCAAATACAAATAAAGTCTCCTTTTGGCTCTGTCAATATCATCTATAACTGACATTAACATACAAACCTGTTTAAAAAAAGTGTCAATTAAATTCTTCCTGAGGGGGGGTGACTGCCTGCCCCCCCCCCTTAAACGAAATCCTACACCCTTTAGGATGAGGTCTCCCTCCCATATAAGGTAATCGAGCCTTTCAGAAGATTGACGACTGGATTAAGGATCACGACCTAAATTTAGCTCCAAAAAAGACTGATGCAGTGATGCTACGAGGACATAAGATAAAGAGAAGGTGAATTTACAGCTAGAGGTAGGAGGATAGTCCCCAATGGCTAGAGTTCGTTTTAGCGAAACCCGAAACGGGCGTTGAGATTGGTGTCAATCGACGCGGATTGACGCCCTGAGTCGAACGACATCACTCCTAGACTGAGGAAACGCCCCGGTAAAATTCTATGACACTTTAAAGTTTCAGTACCTAACCTCACTTATGCCAAACAGTCAACTTATTGAGGTCAAATTCGGTTTAATTGGTCGTTAAATAAGTCTTAATCGATTCTGCTTGATGTCCTGAGTCGAATTGGGCCTCTCCAAGGCTGAGGAAACGTTCCGATAAAAATCTGTGCCACTTTAAAATTTCAAACCTAACCTCTAAATTACTTCGATATTTCGATGACTTTTCTTGAAATATGTGGTCAAACTATATATCGTGCGAAAGCGCTAGATGAGTACAACACAACGCCACCAGTCGCAACATCCTAAAATGGAAAATAAAAAAGTTATGATACTTTAAATGTTTAATGTTAAAGCTGTTGAGGAAATATGAATAACCGAAACCCAGGTTAGTTTATGTTGAATTAGGTTTGTTCAAACGTATAACGGGGGACGTGGGGGGCTGGCCCCCCCAGACGCCACTGTCTTTGCATATTTTGAATAGTCTAAGCAACACAAGTTTCCCAAGTAGGATTCTCACCTGTTCGGTTTTTTCTATAGCACTCGGGGGTAGAGTCCAGAGGAACTTATTTTGATTAATTTCCAATTCAGAATCAAAATAAACGGTTGTACAGTCTAGATTTGGTACAATTTAAGTCAAGATATCAGGTCGCTAGACACCCGTTTCACCTCAACCGACTTGCTTACCTTATATTAGGGAAGCTATTGGAATGGGCCTATACCACATTTTTGGTTTATTGGCTTAAACGAGCCCTGACACCACGTAGATACCATAAATAATTTTACAAAATTTTTCTATCGTATTTATAACCGAAAAAAATTGCTCTAAATATTAAATTTTTGAATCCATACACTTCCCGCCCAGGTCGTGACGTCACGTGTAGGGAACCAATAAGAGCTCACTGGTACAAAACAATAGCATCCACTCGTAGTCATCGGATCACGAAAGGACGCTTCTCATTGGTTCCCTACAGGTGATGTCATCATCGGCTATTTCAAATTACAGTACAATCTTCTTTTTAGTGTTATTCTCATTTGGATCAAGTTTTCTGCTGACTTTTTACAGTAAACGGTCCTATGTATCATCAAAAATAATACCGCAGTAAATAAATTGATCAATTGGAGGTCACGGTATAGGCCCATTTGTGAATTTCATAGTGGCGTAGACTTTCACCGAGATGTAATGATCCAGTTCGTCTCAGGACTTCCAGCCTAGTCGATTAGAACCCATTTTAGCTTCAATAATTCGACTAGTTTGGTTAAGTTAGGTTAGGTTTGGAGTCTTCAAAGTGCTGTAGTTTTTCACCGGAGCATTTCCTCAGTCTGGGAGTGATATCGTTCGACTCAGTGCGTCAATCAGTGTCGATTGACATCAATCTCAATGCCCGTTTCGGGTTTCGCTAAAACGAACCCTATACAGAAAACGAACGGTACTTTTCAGATAACATTAAGAAGTCAACCCAGAAGGTACAGGTCACGCGAAATGAAAAAAAAAAGTTGGGGGCAAGTTTTAGCGGTTAAAGTACAAAGAAAATATTTTGAAAGTATGGTATGATAGACCCTATAGCACTTTAAAAAGTTACACTCAGTTTTCGTTTGAACTTTTCCTGTTCTTGCCTACAGCTCCTATATTCTCATTTACTGCTACTGCTACTGCAATTATGACAGCTATAATATGATTGTGTACATCATTTTGTGAATTAAAGATAATTTTTGTATCATTTGGGTCCAACTTTTAACCTTCTCACGTCCAAACGCCTCTAGTTAAATAGACATCAACTAGCTCATTTTATCACACATGGACTAGTATCACGAGGTTAAGAACAATGATTTAATTGTTATAACCGCTTAGTGCATGCAAAAATAAACGTACTGCTGCATTTCGTTACTTTCTACATCATTTTGTTTTTTTAGTAATTTCATTCTAAAGTTTAAAGAAAGGAATTCAAATTCAGCCAATCAGTGCCAACCGCGCGAATCATCAGCAGTGCATTGTTGCCAAGAACAGCTCCGGCTCGCAGACGGGGACAGACGACAAGATAGATGAGCCAGCCCGCGTACAGCTCCGGCATTTCGCGCGCCATCAGAATGCGGCAACACAGCACACATATCTGTCTTTTGATTGGCTGTACGCCTTTAGGGCAGTGGCGTCACTGCCCTAGGAGAATTCAAATATTTTCCTTACCTTCACGGCTTTCCTGTGCCCAAAAAAATAGGAGAAAAAAATGAGATGCTTTTCATGACGTACTCTATCATATGTAGCCAAAAAAAAATCATGATACTAGTCCATTCAATTTCCTGTAAATTCATTTCTATACATTACTTTTGCATTGCTGTCAGTTTTCGCAGTATTCGTAGCGCCGGAATTTCTCTATTAATCCCTACAGATACGTGCGGCGACTTGTGTGACGTCACACGCAACATTAGGCCCGATAGCTGTCGACGGTCCCGGCTCAAGCTGGTTCAACGTCGGGCGGGAAGACTTTCTCACACTTCTGGGTGTGCCAGTGCTCCTGTCTTTCCGACCCGGTTTTCCTAAGCCCTTTATAACAATAAAAAACTACCTAAAAGGTCACTTACTTTGCGATACTTAGCTCTGAATCCTTTTGTAGTGACTAATTGGTGAGAGACAAATTCTACGAACATGTTGTTATAAGTAGATCTGAATGTCTTGTTTGGTGCAGTAGCTCCACATACAGTAGTTAAAACAGGATAGGCTGGAGAAGGCCCGTCAAATACCTGTTGAAAACGGATAAATATACAGACGACCTGCACAAAACTGGATGACCCTCTGTATGAAATTTATCAACAAAAAATATACTCGTACTTTTCACTTGAAACAGAACAGAATTAAAACAATAATAATACCATGCCTAATGGGACATCATGCTTAAAAAATAAAAATATTTCACCAAAAAAAAGGTAACTGGGCTTAAAAAAATACAATTAGAAGCTTTTGTTTTTTTATTAGTTTGAGATTTTTAAGGAAAAGACGCGTACAAAAAATGTATATCATGCTTGAATTATATGGAAGCTTTAATATCACATTTTATGTGTTATAAAATTCTACCTTTAAAAGAAGACAAATTAAATAAATTTACCTTAACGTAGTTGTGAATGCATTTGTTTGTGTATAGTAGATCGAGATCTTCAAATACAATTTCAATTGAATGACTTTCATCAACTTCTATGAGCCACTCACAGGTTTCGTTTTTATTATAGTTCTTTGGATAATTCGGTGAAGTAATCACACCTTCATTTGCGACGAATTTTCCACCACAAGCTGAAATTATGATTTGAAACACAGACATTACTTTTAGAGCTTTAGCACGCTTTATTAGCTTCTTCATGGCATCATATCGAACAAAAAATGTTCACACGTACTTAGAACGGACAGCCAGAGTCAGGCTGGCGGCAGCGCAATGCACCGCCTGTTTGGCAATCACTGGAGCCATGTCTACCACACTAACGTTAGCCATGGAGACCCTTCTAAACTTAACACCTCTGCACATTGAGTTGAAAAGAGTTGCAAAAGTGGTCGCCTACAGACTACTATCAACCGGCACACCTGACAAAACGGAACTACGACCAGACACAACGGGTATAATGGATGAAATTACCCATCATCATGTACTTGGAATGGTCTCGGACTGTATGGTTCCCCAAGCGCATATAGAGCGATCCTATAACGTCCTTTTCCCAGGCGGGGACGAATGAAGGAGGGATTTTATATCACCCTCTGATCTTGCGCTATTTACAGATGGCTCCAAGTCTGAACTGGGGGCAGGAGCGGGAGTAGTAGGTACCAATCCAAGAGTTGAAATTTCAGTCAACCTTGGGAGGTATACCACAGTCTTCCAAGCAGAAATGATTGCCATAGAGCTGGTAGTCAGGGAACTAATCAAAAGGCCCCTGACAGATCTATAAAAATCTTTTCAGACAGCCAGGCTGCATTGAAAGCACTGTGCTACAGTCGGGTTGATTCAAGACTTATATGGAGCTGCATGCACCTCCTCAACAAACTCAGAACGGGAAACAGGGTATCCTTGACTTGGGTTTCGGGTCACTGCGGAGTGGAAGGCAATGTATTGGTCGACGCGCTAGCAAAAGGAGGAACTGAATTTGTGTTCATAGGACCAGAACCATTCGCGGGCATTGCAAAAAGCACCGCTAAAAAACCATCTCGGACTGGGCAGTGAGGAAAGCACTCCTGAACTGGCGAGATACACCAGGGCTACTGCACTCGAAGGTGTTTATAAGATACCCCTCGAGTCAGCCCCCCCCCCCCCCGAGGATCATGGAATGTAACAGGTACGACCTCCGTATTCTGGTCGGTCTGCTGACGGGTACCATATGCGGAAGTTGGATCTTGGACAAACTTCAGACTGTCGCTTCTGCTACGTGGAGGACGAAGCGGCGGAGCACATTCTTTGCTCCTGCCCAGTACTGGATAATGCTAGGTTCCAGGCATTCGGATTTGCCCAACTGGAACCTCATGACTTCAAGGAAGTTTCACCCTTCACGTTGATCGCCTTCGTAAAGTGGTGCGGACTGTACGGTGAACTCTAGGTGTGAGCCACAATAGACACAATTGAGTCGCAGTGGAAGGAGGCAGCTCTGCCCCACTCACTTTCAACCTAGCCTAACCTAGAATCGATGTCAAAACAGTGGCGGATTGTGCTTATTTGGAAAATTTGCCAGAATTATTTTTTTTATCAAATTTACCAAAGCAAGGTCTTAATAAACGATACTGTAACAAAACTATTGTACCCTTAGATCCCCATGCTGCTTTAAAGGCCTTGCATTCGGAAGAAGTTACATGAAAACTGGTATGAGGCAGTAGCGGATCTGGGGTCTTTCGGTAGGTGAGGCGAACATCCAATGCATTGATGCAAATTTGGACCAAAAATTATTGAAAGCATGCCTTACGCGAGTGAAATCACCATAAAATATTTATAATAAAATTATTGCTCCTATTTTGATAATATAAAAAAATAAAAAGTCTAATCTAGCCGCCTCAGACCTATAAGTACTAAAACCATGTTCAAGCAGTAAAATTTGACAATATGTCAAACTGTCAAAATGGCAACCACACCAAATTTACTCTCACCCCAAAAAAAAAAGAAAATCATCGGGAACCCCTAGAATGCCTAAAAACGAAGTTTGACGAATATTTGAAATTTTTTTGTTCTTTGCTAATTACTCCACCCCCTGGACAACGATTTTCAAAATTATAGGAACAGTACCTACTACGACTTTACACCATATCGCTACCCAAATTTCATCACAATCCAGACAGACAGACAGACAGACCGACAGACAGACAGACAGACAGACAGACAGACAGACAGACAGACAGACAGACAGACAGACAGACAGACAGACAGACAGACAGACAGACAGACAGACAGACAGACAGACAGACAGACAGACAGACAGACAGACAGACAGACAGACAGACAGACAGACAGACAGACAGACAGACAGACAGACAGACAGACAGACAGACAGACAGACAGACAGACAGACAGACAGACAGACAGACAGACAGACAGACAGACAGACAGACAGACAGACAGACAGACAGACAGACAGACAGACAGACAGACAGACAGACAGACAGACAGACAGACAGACAGACAGACAGACAGACAGACAGACAGACAGACAGACAGACAGACAGACAGACAGACAGACAGACAGACAGACAGACAGACAGACAGACAGACAGACAGACAGACAGACAGACAGACAGACAGACAGACAGACAGACAGACAGACAGACAGACAGACAGACAGACAGACAGACAGACAGACAGACAGACAGACAGACAGACAGACAGACAGACAGACAGACAGACAGACAGACAGACAGACAGACAGACAGACAGACAGACAGACAGACAGACAGACAGACAGACAGACAGACAGACAGACAGACAGACAGACAGACAGACAGACAGACAGACAGACAGACAGACAGACAGACAGACAGACAGACAGACAGACAGACAGACAGACAGACAGACAGACAGACAGACAGACAGACAGACAGACAGACAGACAGACAGACAGACAGACAGACAGACAGACAGACAGACAGACAGACAGACAGACAGACAGACAGACAGACAGACAGACAGACAGACAGACAGACAGACAGACAGACAGACAGACAGACAGACAGACAGACAGACAGACAGACAGACAGACAGACAGACAGACAGACAGACAGACAGACAGACAGACAGACAGACAGACAGACAGACAGACAGACAGACAGACAGACAGACAGACAGACAGACAGACAGACAGACAGACAGACAGACAGACAGACAGACAGACAGACAGACAGACAGACAGACAGACAGACAGACAGACAGACAGACAGACAGACAGACAGACAGACAGACAGACAGACAGACAGACAGACAGACAGACAGACAGACAGACAGACAGACAGACAGACAGACAGACAGACAGACAGACAGACAGACAGACAGACAGACAGACAGACAGACAGACAGACAGACAGACAGACAGACAGACAGACAGACAGACAGACAGACAGACAGACAGACAGACAGACAGACAGACAGACAGACAGACAGACAGACAGACAGACAGACAGACAGACAGACAGACAGACAGACAGACAGACAGACAGACAGACAGACAGACAGACAGACAGACAGACAGACAGACAGACAGACAGACAGACAGACAGACAGACAGACAGACAGACAGACAGACAGACAGACAGACAGACAGACAGACAGACAGACAGACAGACAGACAGACAGACAGACAGACAGACAGACAGACAGACAGACAGACAGACAGACAGACAGACAGACAGACAGACAGACAGACAGACAGACAGACAGACAGACAGACAGACAGACAGACAGACAGACAGACAGACAGACAGACAGACAGACAGACAGACAGACAGACAGACAGACAGACAGACAGACAGACAGACAGACAGACAGACAGACAGACAGACAGACAGACAGACAGACAGACAGACAGACAGACAGACAGACAGACAGACAGACAGACAGACAGACAGACAGACAGACAGACAGACAGACAGACCAACAGATAGACAGACAGACCGACAGGCAGACAGACCAACAGACAGACAGACAGACAGACAGACCGACAGACAGACAGACAGACAGTGGATTTTCTTATGTGGACATCATAGAACCCCAAAAAGTGTTTCTCAAAATCGTAAATTTTCGCGATCACAATACTTCCCTCACCTATCGAAGTAAAAATGCAAAAATTTGAATAAAAATAGGATAATACAAAATAGGTTTGTGTGTAAAATCAAATAAGAACTTGATTTGTCTAGGAAAAGCTATTGGGTACTCTTTGAACAAAAAGTTGCGGTAAGTTCTAAATGTTAAATTGCAAAAAATGTTTTGAAAGCATGGCATGATATACCCTACAGTACTTTCAAAAATTTCACTCAGTTTTGATTTAAACTTCTTTTGCTACGAGAATACTACGTCTCAAGGAAATATCGTATAAATAAATGAATAAATAAATGTGCAAACTTACTTGTGGGTATTGCAGAGTAATTTGCCTTAAATCCTCTTCCTCTGAGAGAATAGTCCGATTGGAACTCTATAAACATAAAATTTCCGGTGGTTGAAACTACTGTATTTCTTTTCTGGCTGCAAACTGTTGTCAGTAGTGTGTATGTGCTGTCCATTCCATTATACACCTGAAAAGTATTACTTTAACTCAAACCTTCTAGGTAAAAAATCAACACCATGCTTTTGACTAAGGCTGCCAGTTGTTTGGGGTAGACTCTGGCCACGTCAACCGCTTACGGCATACTGCTTACTACTTTTTTTTTTCAGGAGCCGTCCGACCTTGCTGTCCCCGTCAATGCTTAAGCCTTAAGGCCTATTGTATTATTGCTCCTCTCTTTTACAGTATCCACTCCAGCAATCTGGATCCCTGCATATGTTTATGCAGTTTACTTACTGGTCCTGGTGCTGAGCCGTACTCCATTGGTTCTAGCTTGGTCTTCCCAAAGCTGTTGTCTCTTGTGATCTAGCGCATCGCACTCACAGAGCACATGTAGGGCTGACTCAGTTTCTCTTCCACACAATCTGCAGTTGAGGCCTCCATTGTAGAGTCCCATTTCATTCAGGTGTTCTCTCAGGCCACAATGTCCTGTGAGGAGACCCGTCGTTATTCGGAGCTGATTTATACTCAAGGAGAGCAGTGTTTCAGCTATTTGCTTGCATGGAGCTTCAATGAATGTTTTTCCATGAACACATCCTGGCAACAAGTTCCACTGCTCCTTGTGCTGATGTTTCATCCGTTCTCCCACCTGGTGTCTGATTGTGCTTTAAGGCACCCCCAGGGCGGGTTCTGCTCCAATGTATAGGGCAGACGAGCCTATTCTTGCTAGCTCGTCCGCCCTGCTTACTACTTACTGTAAAGTGGCATAAGTAGACATTTGAAACCATTCTTGCAAGTTTCCGTAGGTTGAAGCTTACAACTGTTGACCATTTTATACTATTCTGTAGCCTATTGAGCCTTTTTGTGTTTCTCCAAACTAATATTTTGCAAATACGGTACTGTTTGTGACAACGGCACTATAGCCGTGAGGAGTAGGAACATACTATTGTCTATATTACCTTGATATGATCATAGATACACGAAGCATCACTTTCAACCTCAAGTTCTTGAAACTCGATTTCTACACTATAACCATAAGCCACTTCTATAAGCCATTCACATTTTGTGTTCTTGGGGTATGGGTGAGGATAATTTGGGGAGGTTATGAAGCCTTTATTTCCCTTCAAGTGTCCACCACATCCTATAAATAAAGTATGTAATATACTTATACTATATATACTATAATCTATAGTCAGTCAAGTTTCCTCACACATTTTTCCATGAGTTGCTAGGATAGGATGAGAACAGGTTAATCTTAAATGTACAGTTCCTCTTACAAAGTAATTTTGAAGAAGTAAAATCTTTTTGGATTTGCCTTTTCTCGAATACGGTAACTTTTAGTAAACAGAGAGAAAACTGTTTTAATAAATTTTATTTCAGGAAATAACCATATATCTATGAGCCACCTATTAAAAATTAACAGCACCTCATTACAGCAAGTGCAGTCCTGTAAATTGTTGGGAATATATATTGACCACTCTCTTAGCTGGGAGAAGCACATTGACGGCCTCTGCAAAGAGCTAAGCTCTGTCTCATTTGCAATGTTTGGGCTGCGTAATATTGCCAGTAAAAGTGTGTTATTATCTTATTATTATGCTTATTGTTATTCACGATTGAAGTATGGAATAGTTTTTTGGGGCTCGTCGTCCTCTAGCATCCGTGCCTTTAGGATGCAGAAAAGAATACTAAGGAATATGATGTCCCTTACTTTTAATGAATCCTGCAGAAGTAAATTTAGACAGTTGCAGATTCTACCTCTTCCTTGCATTTCTCTATGTAAAATCTAACATGAGTGAATTTTCACTGCTAATTTTTACCATAGCTACTCAACCAGGCATGGCAATAATTTAATCATGCCTTTTCATTCGTCTGCTGCATTTGAAAAGAGTCCTAAATACATGGGAATTTGCTTACACAACAAGCTTCCCAGTGATTTAAAATCCATATCATCTTTCAAAAAATTCAAAGTGGCGAATCGAAACTTTCTTTTAGAAAACTGTTTTTACCCTATTAGTGAGTATTTAGAGTTTAGGTCATAGTTAAAATCTTGGTTTTATTTATAATCTCTTTTTTTTAAGTGCTTGTCCACCATTTAGTGTGTCTCAATTGTATTTACTTGTTTTATATTTTTATCCTTTTTACTTCTCTTCAACCAATTTGACTGGTCCAATATCATTGTAATGATCAAATGGACAATAAACGTTATTATTCTGCATTTCTTATTTTGTCTTGCATGGTTGCGGTAGTAACAAGTATTGACGGGCTGTGCCAAGTCAACACCTGACCTATTATTATTCTGAATTCAGGAAGGACCGTACAGTGCTGCAGGTCTTGAGGATTACAGACTTTTGGAAGGTTTTATGTAACTTTTCATCCAGGCCCAATTGTTGCAGGTGTGGTGTAAATGTGTTTGGAGTAAGGCCTGAGACCGACATAACGAGGGGGATAATGACAACTTTGTTTTGTTTCCATGGTCGTTTTATTTCTATGGCGAGATCGGTGTATTTAGATATCTTCCCAGCGTAGGTGTTTTGGATGTTCATATCATTGGGAATCGCAATATCTATTAAGTAGGTCACTTTGTCTGTCTTTGACTGAAAACTATATCTGGCCTATTTGCTGGGATGGTTTTGTCTGTATGTATTTCAACGTCCCAGTATAGTTTGAATTGATTGTTCTCGAGTACTGAGGTCGGTGTGTTGTTATAATATGGACCTGTATTTCCAATTAGCTTGTTTGTTGTGGCTAGTGCTTGGTGTATGACTTTGGCTGCAGAGTTATGTCTGGCTGTATACTCAGTTCCAGCGAGAGTTTTGCATGCACTAATTATGTGTTCTATTGTTTCCTTCTGTTGGTGGCATTTTCTGCAATTATCATTAGAGATGGATGGATCTTTAATTATGTACTTCTTGTAATTATTATTATTATTATTTTGTACTGGTAAGGCTTTCGCATCCATCGTCCAATGAATTTGTGGTTCTTGGGTTTTTAGGACAAAGTCGTTTAGCGTTAAGGCTTGACGTTTCGCCACCACGAGTGGATGTCAAAATACTGTATTTTGGGAGTCGCCGAAGTGAAATGGCTTCTGAAGATGTCATCCACTCGTGGTGGCGAAACATCAAGCCTTAACGCTAAACGACGCCGGCCTAAAAACCGAAGAATCACAAATTCATTTCACGGTAACTTTTGTTCAAATACTGCAATAATTGAAAATTATAAAGGCCCTTACTTCACGTAAAAAAATGAAGTCAAGTTGATTGCCTCAGTACTTCCTACACATTACGGTGATACCAGTTTATTACTATATACAAATTATTATACAACAAATTTTGCAGTTTTACAAACTACCACCCGCAGTCCCATCACCTCTATTTCACTACCGCTCAAAGAAAAGTATAAAATTATCAGGAACCCCTGAAACATCTAAAAACGTAGTTTGAACTGTTTTTGTATTTTTAGTTTTTTGATTATTGCTGCGCTGATTGCTGATACGATTTCTAAAAACCAAACGCTTTTTGCATCCTAGCCACGGCAGTAATACTGTATCAAAATTTCATTAAATTAAATTTAATAGTTTCCACGTTCCACAAAACAGAACGATCTAATGCAATATTCGTATGTATACATCAGAAAATTCAAGTCTCTCAGGGTTCTGTAACAGGTTCGGATGGATCTGCTTCACAGGTCAGTAGATGGCTTATTATGAATACCACAGAGTTTTCAGTCTTACAACCTCCCACCCTTCAAGCCCTCCAATTTCAACCCCATGCAGAAAAAATCAGAAAACGATTGAGAACCCCCAAATAGACCTAAAAATGAAGTTTAGCCAGTTTTTACAGTATTTTTTTTTATGGTCGGCCTCTCGCAAAGGCTGAAAGCCTATGGCGCTGTAGAAGCGCTGCGAGAGGATAAGTATCGGTTCACGTTAGATTTGAAACGCTGCAGGTTGTAGCCGTCGGGAAACAAATAAACCTGGCAGCTGATTCCACAGCGTCGAAGTTCTCCAAAAGAAGGAATGCTGGAGGAGACTAGTTCGGGGAGTAAGGACCTCGACCTGGTAAGGATGAGCTCGCAGAGCTTCTCTAGTGGTCCTAGTTCGGACGGCCTGTGGTGTTATTATCTGAGAGAGCTCACTGGAACATCTTCCGTGATAGAATCTGTAAAACAGGGATAGGTCAGCCACCCTCCTTCGATGTTCCAGGCTGTGGAGGTCCTTTGTGAGGTTAGGCGTATCGATTAGTCTAATCGCTCTTTTCTGGATAGTGTCCAGGAGCTTTAGAGAGTGCTTCGGAGCGCATCCCCACACATGGGAGCAATACTCCAGCGCTGGTCGGATCTGTGCCTTGTAGAGCAGCAGCAGTTGCTCTGGTGTATACAACTTCCTACAGCGGAACAACACTCCAAGCTTCTGGGATGCCGTTTTAGCAATACTGACGACGTGGTCGTGCCAGGACATGTTATTGTTGATGTTGATTCCCAAAAGCTTGACGGAAGGTGATTCGACTATGGGGTGACCCTCCATTTCCACGGTTGGTAAGCCATCGTGAGACTTCTTTGTAAGTGTTGTTGCCTGAGTTTTTTGTACGTTGAACTGTACTTTATTTACTAATCCCCACTCGACAATTGTTTTGATATCTGCATTGATCTGTGAGGCATGCTGCTGTCGCCGACGTACCGTCTCCTGGGATGGTAGTGGCTTGCCTGGTTCCATGCACGACACTAATGTACTGTCATCTGCGAAGCTGTAGATTGGATTGGATGTTATTTCCAGCAGCTCGTTGATGTACAGCAGAAACAGTGTAGGGGATAGGACAGACCCTTGAGAAACACCGGCGTTTATTGAAAATACGTCTGATGAGCAGCCCTCGACTACGACAAACAGAGATCGGTCGTTCAAAAAGCTATTCAGCCACTGGCGCAGGCCAGGTGGTAGTCCATAAGCAGCAATCTTCACCAGAAGTCCGTCATGCCATACTCTGTCGAAAGCTTTCGATATATCAAGTGCAACAACACGGGATTCGCCATGATTGTCTATTGCTCTGTTCCACAAGTGAGTGACGTAGGCAAGGAGGTCACCTGTAGACCTGTGCTTACGGAAGCCATACTGGCGATCATTTATGATGTTATTGTTGTCCAGGTATTTCAGGAGCTGTGTGTTAATGACAGTCTCCATAACCTTAGACATGATGCTGAGAAGAGCCACAGGTCTATAATTGGCGAGATCAGTTTTTTTGCCTTTCTTAGGGATGGGTTGTACGCAGCCAATCTTCCACGAAGCGGGAAACAGCCTCGTTGATACGAAAGTTTGAAGAGCTTGCAAAGAATAGGTGCAAGCTCAGCGGCACAGCGTTTAAGGACAATGGCTGGAATTTGGTCAGGGCCAGTAGCTTTATTGGTGTTCAGTTTTTGGAGGATGCTTTTTACATCTCGATGTTGAAATTTGACCTCTGCCATTCTCGAGTTCACGCTTATGGTGGTGGTCGGAGTACTTCCTTGAAAGTCTACAGTAGAATTGGCTGCGAAGAGCTTCCCCAAGATGTCTGCTTTTTCTTTAGGAGCAGAAGCGATGGATTTGTCCTCTCTGGTCAAGGGTGGTATTGACGAATAGGAAAAGTTCTGACTAACAGCCTTAGCTACAGACCAGAATGTTCTGGACGAGCTAGGACATGAGAGGAGCTTGTTCTTAATTTTTTGGTTGTGTTCCTCCTTGCTGCTGTCAATCACGCGTTTACAGTGATTTCTGGCGTCGATAAAACTGCGGTGGCTCTCAGCATTTGGATTTTTCCTCCATTCTCTGTAATGTTGGTTTTTAGAGGCAACTGCATCTCTGCAACGCTGATTGAACCATGGCTTGTTTTTGGAGGGATGCTTGACGACGTGAGGAATATAGGCTTCCATGCCGGATATTAATACCTCTGTTATTTCTTGGGCGCAAGCTGATGGGTCTCGTGACTTGAAGCAGACGTCGTTCCAGGGAAAGGACTGGTAGTATTCCCTTAGGTCGTCCCACTTTGCTGATCCATAATGCCAAACCCGACGAGGCTTTGCATGGTAGAGATCTGGAGAATGCATTCTGCATAGCGTCGAGACGGTGTTGTGGTCAGACGATCCCAGTGGGGCGGTTACCTTCACTGTGTAGACCGTTGGAGTAGTTGTGAGATATAGGTCCAACAGACTAGCAAAATCTCCGTGGCGGCTGGGAATCCTTGTTGGTTCTTTGACTATCTGCTCCAAGCCGCAGCTGATAGCGAAGGCTTCAGCTTCACGTCCCTCGTCGTCCGTTTTGTTTGAGTGTTTCAGCCAGTATGAGTTGTGAACGTTGAAGTCACCCAGAAAGACTATCTCTGAATGAGGGTGATCTGATTGCAGCGCGTCCACAGTGGCTGAAAGCTTCTCGAAGAGCTCTTTGCAGTTGTTACTGCTTGGTGGCCTATAAATGCAGCATATAAATTTGGAGTGATTTTGGAAGGATATTTTTAGCCATATGATGTCAAATCCTTCCAGTTCGAGCTCTTCTTCTCGATGACAAGAAAGCCCAGATTTAACGTACACGCATACGCCAAACCTACGTCTAAATCGGGTGTATAAGTCATATCCGGGATATCTAAAGCTGTTATCCATTGTTGAAGAGCCGACTTGAGTTTCCGTAAGAGCCAGAATGTGTGGCTTCTCTGCCTGAAGGTGTTGATGGACAGAGTTTATGTTGGAGGCAAGACCTCGTATATTTGTAAAGTCGGCTCTGAACAAGTTTCTCTGGCCTTCGGGCCTGTCGTCAGTGCGAAGTTGCTGCGAAGGACGGCTTCTGTTGTTAGCCTGACGAGGAGTGGCAGCACAATTCTTTAAACAAACTTCGCTTAATGTTCCCCCCGGACCACCTGGCACCCGGAGATCCGAACGGCCAGGTATTTTACCTCCGGAATCTTTTGATCCTGGAAGAGCCATTGAGCATTTTTTACTTTTAATTAATCAAATTTGTCACTTATAAGAAACCGAGAACATCAGCCCAGCGACGGAACATGAACCGTGAGGCCATTTGGCGCCGCCTATTTTCGGGAACCTATTTCTAGTTTCCCGGAAATATTCCGATGTGGGGGTGATTGCACCGCGGGCGAAGCTAAGTGACTGCACTTCTCCCCCTGTGACTGATTGCAGAGATAATAGTACATGATGCACCGTCGTCGGTGCAAGGTGTACCATCACCTCTGGGCGATGGGGTCGCCACATCCCTACGCCTACTAGTAGTAGTAGTTATTGTTTTTTGATTATTCCTGTGCCGCCACTGACACGACTTCTAAAAACCATATGAGCTTTCCATCATCGCGGTGGTGATAATACTGTGTCAGAATTTCATTAAAATCAATTCAATAGCTTCTACGTTATACAATACACCCTCGTATGTATACATCAGAAAAATTTTTTGAGTTTTACAACCTCCACCTCTTAACTACCCCAATTTTAACCCCACCCAAAAAAAAGGTAGAAAACGACTACCGAAAACCCTTAAAACGCCTAATAACGAAGTTTGAGGAACATTTTAAAATTTTTTGTCTTTTGCTAATTACTCCGCCGCCCATGCACCAGTTTTAAAGGTTGCAGCATTACCAATCCGTGCAGCGGTTACTGAAATTACGTTGTTAGAAGCGTGCCAACAGACAGACCTACAGACGGATCGACGGATATGAGTGACATGCATTTTCGCTAGGTATAGGGTGCCCCAATAGTAGTGATAGGTTTTCTAATAGGGATATCTAGATAGCTGTTAAAGTTACAAACGTCACCTAGCTGTCAAAATATTCAGGAAGGTTTGGCAATTCATCATAGATGGTTTCATGTTTACCGATGGTTTGGAAATTATTAAAAAGTACTACGGAAATTCCGACTCAACTTTAAATACGCAACGCGCATTTCGGGGTGAACTCGGCCCTCATTATGGCTTCAGTGAGCAGGCAATTCGGCGCAACGTGGAAAAGTTTGAGCGTGAGTACACTCTATTGGACCTAAAGAAACCAACCCGAATGCGAACTGATCGACGTGAAGAAAATATCGCCGCCGTAGCGGCCAGTGTTCACTACGACCCCAATTTGTCGTATCGACACCGAGCCGCGGAATTGGGCCTCTCCCAAGAAACAACTTAGAGATATTTGTGTTTGGATTTGGACCTGTACCCGTACAAGATCGTGCTAACGCAACAATTGAAGCCGGACAACCATAGGCCGTCACCGTTATAAATCTTGGACGAAGATCCTCATTTTGGCCAAAAAATCATCTTCCCAGACGAAGCCAATTTTTACCTCAGTGGCTCTGTCAACAAGCAGAATTGTCATTACTGGTCTGTGAACAATCCACAAATGGTCGAAGAAGTTGTCCAGTACCCGGAAAAATTGAATGTGTAGTGCGGATTGTGGCATGGCGGCATCATCGGTCCTTATTTCTTTTGAAATGAGGAAGGAGACACCGTTACAACCAATGGGCCACGCTACTGAGCGATGCTGGAAGAATTTCTGTGGTCAGAGCTCGACAACATCGATATTACAGATATTTGGTTCTAACAGGATGGAGCCACGAGCCATAGTAGCGACGCAATGCTCGAAGCTGTTCGACAGAAGTTTGGCGACTGGATCATCACCAGACGAGCGTTTATTGATTGGCCACCGCTATCGTGTGGTTTGACACCTCTCGATTATTTCCTTTGGGGGCAAGTCAAATCGTTGGTCTACTGCAACAAACCAGCCACTTTGGATACCCTCGAAAACAATATTCGTGCAGCCATTAACGCCATAACGCCGCAAATGCTCAAAAATTTCATATGAAATGGGACCCACCGCTTGAAGCACTGCCAGCGAACCCGAGGCGGACATTTGAATAATGTTCTATTCCATATATAATGTCATGGATGTAGCTTCAAATTCAAGCCAAAACCAATTTGATAGAATTCTTTCTGTCTGCTCGCACATCTCAAACCTTTGTTGTTTTATTCAACTTTTTCTTCCTATAGTTCTTATTGAGGCACCCTATAGATATGATCAAAAACCCAAAGGCTTATTATCTCGAAATCGAATATGTTCGCGATCACAATACTTCCCCCACATGACGTAATAAGTAGTCATAGAAAATGGTCGACATGTACAGAACAATGCAAAGATAAGGGTGAGGGAGCTGAAAAAATAAAGGATGATGAGATTTTGTAGATGAGCACCTACTTGATGCCTCTGTCACAGATTATAAAACCCTGAATATGGAATATAACTTACCAAATAATGTCCATTCTAGTCTAAACTGATCTCCAAGTCCAAAGTCTCCGTTATTCCTACTAACAAAGTGGATCTTTACGTCATTACTTGGAACAGATATATGTCCTGGGTTCGAACCACAGTACTTTCCATAAGTGACAAAAGGTGCGGATTCATCTTCTTCACTTTCAACATATGATATCTAAAAGAAAAGCTTATATATTACATATTTTTCTATTACTGAGCAGACCACGTAGGCAGAGCTTAAAAAACTAGAGTAACAGGTTATGTTTGCTCCTGTCCAGTACCCAGGCAGCACAATATATTCCTGGAATATTCTTATTTCATCCAAAATAGATTGAGAATATTCAGAACATTAACAGAACGTTCTATGGATGTTTTTACTGGTTTTATTCCCATGAGGACGTACGAGGAATATTACGCCATGATTATTCCATGAACGTGTCGATCAAAATATACTGATAATATTCATAAATTAGTATTTTCTAAAGAATAATATATGAATATGCCTTTTGGTTATTTTGGTATGATTTTTAATGTAGGCGTGGTCGCGTCGCCGCGTGACACCGTTACAGGTTAGGTTAGGCTTGAGAATTTTGAGGTTGGCTTCATTCGTCACGTCACGGTGGCGGTGGTCGGTGGTGACTGCTTGATGTACTTGTCCATTTTTCTCCTGTTATAATTGGATAGTTATCTGTGTTCTGGAACGTGATTTTCACTTGTTAGGTATTTAGTTTACAACTTCATCCAGGAGCGACTAGGGTAGGTGTAACTATTTTGTCTCTGTAAATTATCGACTTTATAGCACCATGTGGTAGCAGCTCTCTTGTTCAAAGTCTAATCTCTATGTTCTAGTCTTACTTGTCGGAGGTACCCTAATTAATATATAATAATAACCACTAACAACACATTTGCTATATTTGTGACTATGAATTTCCAGTGTTTATTCTACTAAAATTAATTAATTAATTCAGTACAACAACATTTTGGTGAAAATCTAGCGCTGTAGTTAATGAAGTGTATTTGAGTGTAACTCGTATGCTTTAAAATAAAACTGTTTTTTTATTTTTCAGAATAATATAGGAGGACGATTCCGTGCAATGAAATGTTTTTTTAATGTGTACATTAAACTTATGCAATTATAAATACAGGTTCCGTGTTCTGTTTTATATATACATTTTTTTCATCAACCCCTATAATTAGTGTGTGCCTAAATCAATGCTGCCCAAAACACTGTATGAAAGTTGAATACTAGGTTATATATGTATACTACTCGCGTTAAGTACCTAGACAGACAACAAGACTTACAAATAAATGAAATGAAGTGATAAAAGGTATTAGTTTCTTTCAACATATATTCTTCAAAGATATACCAGGAATCTTCCTACAATATTCCATACATCTTAATAATAATCGTAGAATATTCTGAGGGAATAACCTATGCACATTTTTTGGATTCCCATTTCCACATTCTTGGAATATTCATCAGATAATCTATATATATTTGGACTTTTCATGGAATGATACAATGTTCCAAAATGGTGATTCTTAGAATGTTCCTAGAATGTATTGTACTGTCTGGGTACTGGATAGCGCTAGGTCCCAGACATTTGGATTTGGCCAACTGGAACCTCATGACTTCAAGGAAGTTTCATCCTTCACGTTGATCGCTTTTGCAAAGAGGTGCGGACTGTACGGTGAACTCTAAAAAGGTTTGAGCCACAATAGATACAATTGAGTCGCAGTGGAAGGAGACAGCCTGCACCACTCACTTTCAACCAAACCTAACAGGTTATGTTAGGGGAAGTTTGTTAACGCGGGACTTGAATAGGCCCTAAAAATACATCTCCTGGCAGACCATTTCAAGCTTTGGATACCCAGGGGATTCTTAATGTACGAATAACGACCGCCTTTGGATGAGATGCAGCAGTCGCGGATAGCTCAGAGGAGCAGACTCCGTTTGACTACCTGTAGAAGAGTAATAGGTCACCAACTGCACGCCGGTGAGAAAGTGGCTGGAGGTGGCGCGTTGAGGTTAGGTCACCATTAGTCGCATTTCCCGTCTCTGGACGGCATCTAGTATAGACAGGGTAGTAGAAAGAGCAGCCCCCCAGACATGAGAGCAAAACTCCAGGCAAGATCTTATCTAGGATTTATATAGCATGAGGGGATTAGATAGGTAAAAAAATTAGCTGACTATGTCGATAATAAAATATTATTTTTTTTATTTGAGGCGAAAAAATTGACAATTTATTGAAATTAAAAAAAAATTGGAAGCAGCAGAAAAAAATTTGTTTAAGTATACAGGGTTCCTTGACAACTGATATTCTCGTAACAAAAAAATGTTCGAACGAAAACTGAGTGGAATGTTTGAAACTACTAGAGGATCTATCTTACTATGCTTTCAAAACATTTTTTTGTACTTCAATCCTTAGGACTCACCCCCAACCTTGTTTTTCCCAAATAGCGCCTAATAGTTTTTCGTACACAAAATAGGTCCTTATTTTATTTAAAATCTTGTAGTACCTTTGATTGTATACAAAAAACTATTGTTTTCGTAGTGTCATAACATAAAATAAATGAAATAAGGATTTGTTTGAGGCGTAATATTTTCATAAGAAAAACAGACAAAACAGAAAACTAAGTGGGACTTTCAAGTGTACCAAATGACCTATCATACCATGCTTCCGAAACATTGCTTTTGCTTCAACCCCTAAAACCCCCGACTTTTTTTCCAAAAAGCAACCCAAAACTTTTCCTACTTTAATAAAGTCATCATTTTATATTATCATCTTGTAGTGCCTTTGACTTTATACAGAAACAAATTTTTTCTTAAGTCATTAACATAAATAAAATGAGCATTTGTTCAAGGCGTAACGCCTTCGTAATATAGAAGCATAAAGAAGACATTTGTTTTCGAATGCATCAGTACCCAGTCATTCGGTAACCTTAAAAACCCATTAATTTTGTTTTTGTCCGTTTTCTGCGTCAAGCAAATAATCGAGATACCCCGTAAAAGTGCCCAAAATGGGACACCCTGTACATTAACTTCGATAGATACTTACCTTAACATAAGATACGGAGCATGAAGGGGTATTTTGTTCCGAAGGCATTGAATATACTGATCTTGAAAAGGTAAAGATGTCGAAATGGGAGAACGTGATGTTAACTTTGTTTCCTTGAGGAACTACTATTTCCCATGTACAGTCCATGTCTGTGCGAAGATATTCACTGGGAAAATTTGGGCTTTCGATAACCCCTCCAGAACCAGTAAGTTTATTATTGCAAACTAGAATGATTATTATAATTAGTTATGTTACTTGGTGGAAAGTTGAACGTAGAAATTGAAGACACTGTTACTATAGTATAATAATGAAGTATGTATTCAAAAATCTCTGCTTACTGTTATCAAAGTTTACGGAATACATATAAGTACTCTCCGTCGGCACTTTGAAGAACTCACATGAAAGCGATGCCGCGGCCGCACGCGCCAGTTAGTTTTTGCGTTGGTTTTTGCTCAAGTACGAGGGTCTTTTAGCGGGGACTTGCTAACGCTTGGGTTGTACGTGTATACGAGGGTCATTGAAAAACTATGTATTGACGGCCGATTTAGACATACAAATACAAATATAATGTTTATTTTTCTAATACACTGTTACCATAAATGGATATCAAAAATAAAGTCTAGTAAAACTATTACTAATGAATCTCAAATGATTTCACATATTGTAGCTATTTCGTAGATAACTAAAAACTGATGGTTTAAAGGTGCTGTAGTATATTTACCTTAATGTTTTGTTTATTTGGCTTATTTTTGAGATCACAGTTTATAAATTTTATGGTATAGTATATACGAAGTCATGTACAGTTTTAAAAGATAATCATGTGGAAATGCTTTACATGGATGTTAATTTATTTATTTTTGACATTTTGCTTTTCAGTGTTATTCCAATTGCTACTGTAGAAACTAAATTGTTAAAGTTATGAATAAACATATTTTCGAACTCTAAAATATAATTTACAATGTCCCTGGGTGGTAAGGTAAGACCACCGAATGAATATTTTGTCTCACTATACGCTTTTAGCGTGATACAGTCCTTTAAGTACCTGTAGCTCTTGAACTATCCACTTTAGACCCCAAGTGTGCTAGTTCGTTGGAATTGTTTTATCGGGACACAGCCACACATATACAGGGTGTCCCATTAATCATTTTGAGTCGAATGTCACGTGACCAAAAACAAATGCCTCATTGGGTAGTCAGTTACAAAAAAAAGACACATCTGCTCTAATTTACATGCCCAAAATTATATTTCTCTACTACTGCCCAGTTCCGACATATTTCTTGTCTTAATCGTCGTGGGATACCCTGTATTTATATCCCTTACATTTCAAGGTTTACCACAAAATAAGGATGGATCTGATTGTCATTCTCCATCCGTTAATAAATTTGAATTAATTGGTAATATCTTTTCTCACGAAATTGATTACTCTCAAACTTCTAAAAAGATTATCCAATTCCTGCAAACAAATCCGAGATAACAAATTCCGATATTTTTGAGACACTGTATACACTTCGCGTTAAACACGTTCAACCTCTACTTTGCGCCGCCCCGTATCTCCCGGCTGACGTCGGTACACTGCTATCGGTGTACCGGGGAGACAGAGCAAGGGGCAGGCCGTTTTGATATTTTTGCGGAGTGATCCAACTTATATGTATTCCGTAAACTTTGCTATTATTGTGTTAAACCTCTGAGAAGCCATTTTTAGAGCCTGTTGGGTTTATTAGGTAATATGGGTATACGGTTTGGTAAGGTTTGATCCAGAGTACGAAATCCCTAATTTAACTTAGATAGAAAGTACATACGGGCAAAGCAATCAGTATTTTTTTATTTATTTATCTATTTATTTATCGTATGGCTCAAAAACATGACAATAGTAAATATAGAATAAAAAAAACTATTATAACCTAGACTAAAATAAAATATATACAGCCACAAACTAAGATACATAGTCTTTGGTATATACAGGTTGACATCCAGTTCTTTTAACCAGTTCATCGCTAACGGTGTGGCTGTGAAGAACTCTTCTCGCGATCCCTGAAACGCACGCAGTTCACAGTCGCTCGTAATATGGTTTATAGTTTGGCGGGGCGCGCCACAGTCACATAAGGGAGATTGCGCATAACCACACTTGTAAAGGGAGCCGGCACATCTACCGTGGCCTGTTCGGACTCTATTAAGTTTTACCATTGATTAAAGTATTATGATCCTGGAAGTAAGGCTGCCCCCATAAATGCACGTCGTGAGTGATGTTCTGCAAAACCTTCCCACTGGGAGCGCCATTGGTTTAATGAGTCGAAGTTATTGGTTTTAAGCACTTCTGCATCCCTTATTGGTGGTTGTCGGGATTTAAGTCTGTTTATCTGCAACGGGGGTATTGCTCGGTGGATGGGCAGTTTGTTGTTGGCCGTAATCTTGTTATACTCCCTTAGAAGGGCGTCAGTCCTTCGCAGCTGCGGTGGGGCTATTCCAGAGAGTACAGGCAGCCATTGAGTTGGGGTTGTCTTTACTGCGCCTGTAATAAGTCTCATAGTGTGATTTAGTTGGACGTCAATTAGTCTGGTATGTTGGCTGTTAATCCAGACAGGCGCACAGTACTCAGCATACGAATAGACAAGAGCTAGCGTACTGGTTCGTAGAGTTGGAGCCGTGGCACCCCACGTCGCAAGCAAGCAATCAGTTAAATAGAGACACATTTACAGCCAGGCGCAGGAAGAAAGCAGTTCCCATCTTGCCGGGTTACTAGTATGCTTGTAGACAGCTTTTGGCATGACAATCGCCAGAAAAATATTTGGTCTGAATTAATGAAAATTGCCAGAAATAGCGACTTCACGGTTGTGAATGACAAAACTGTCAAAACCCAAACGCCCACCCCCACCTACCCTCGCGACCTTACTAAATATGACTTTCATCTGCTCCTGATCAAAAAATGATTTCTCAAAAGTTTATGACACATGGATTAAGTGATGGAATGAGTGTATTGGACAGAATAGAAAGTACTTTGAAGGATGGTTTGTTGAACATTTTTGAATAAATATTTCATAGTTATACTAACTACAATAAGACCGAGGTTATGATCGTAGATAGAGAGCATGATAATCATCGAGAAATAGAGTCAATAGGCCTTGTGAAGTAGTTCAAAGTTTTGTATACCTCGGTTCTTTGATCGACAATTCGGGTAGTGAAAATGAGATTCGATGGCGCATTCAACAGGACCTTGTGGCCATGACAAAGCTTACTAAAATATGACGACCATACCATCGCTAAAGCTACAAAAATGTCGCTGATTCAGTCTCTTGTGTTCTCCATATTTTTTTATGCCTCGGAAACTTGGACTGTTAGAAAGGCAGATCGAGCTCGCATAGATGCTTTTGAAATGTGGACATGGAGGAGAATGCTGAGAGTTCCTTATACCGCCTATCGAACTAACGTTTCCATACTGGATGAGCTCGGTAATCCAAAGAGACTATCCTCCATTGTGTCGACGAGAATCCTTACATTCTTCGGACATATACACAGAAGCGATAATATGGAGAAACTTGTAGTTCAGGGTCATGCCCCGTGTCGGTGGAGCCGTGGCCGTCCCCCTACACGCTGGGTGGATGCGACGAAGCAGTTGCTGAATATGAGTATCAAGAGCGCCACTAAACCGACAGTAAATCGCGAACGATGGCGAGCTACAGTCCTCAAAGCTATTGATAATATTCGTGTCGGCAATACTCTAGCTCCGACTTAATGCATTTTACGAGTTCACAACATGTCTGTTAAGACGCTATTTTCTGATAAGCCCTCATAGTTCGAGGATTTGACGTTTTTAGTACCAAGCGAGTACAAATAATGTTGTCTCTCAGTATTTATTTATCGTATGGCTCAAAAACATGACAAAAGTAAATATAGATTAAAAGAAAAAACTATTATAACCTATACTAAAATAAAATATATACAGCTACAAACTAAGATACATAGTCTTTAGTATTTACAGGTTGATGTCAAGTTCTTTCAACCACTTCAGCGCCAACGGTGTGGCTGTGAAGAACTCTTCTCGCGATCCCTGAAACGCACGCAGTTCACATTCGCTCGTAATATGGTTTATAGTTTGGCGGGGCGCGCCACAGTCACATAAAGGAGATTGCACATAGCCCCACTTGTAAAGGGAGTCGGCACATCTGCCGTGGCCTGTTCGGACTCTATTAAGTTTTACCCACTCTTTCCGGGGTAGTTCTGATCCTGGAAGTAAGGCTGCCCCCATAAATGCGCATCGCGAGTGGTGTTCCGCAAAACCTTCCCACTGGGAGCGCCATTGGTTTAAGGAGTCAAAGTTGTTGGTTTTAAGCCCTTCTGCATCCCTTATTGGTGGTTGTCGGGATTTAAGTCTGTTTATTTGCAACGGGGGTATTGCTCGGTGGATGGGCAGTTTGTTGTTGGCCGTAATCTTGTTATACTCCCTTAGAAGGGCGTCAGTCCTTCGCAGCTGCGGTGGGCCTATTCCAGAGAGTACAGGCAGCCATTGAGTTGGGGTTGTCTTAACTGCGCCTGTAATAAGTCTCATAGTGTGATTTAGTTGGACATCAATTAGTCTGGTATGATGGCTGTTAATCCAGACAGGCGCACAGTACTCAGCACACGAATAGACAAGAGCTAGTGCACTGGTCCGTAGAGTTGGAGCAGTGGCACCCCACGTCGTTCCACACAGCTTTTGGATAATGTTGTTGCGTGTTCTGAGTTTTCCTGCAGTGTTTGCGAGATGTTTCTTATAGCAGAGGGTGCGATCTAACGTTACTCCAAGATATTTTGGGAAATGGTTATGCTTCAGGGGTTCGCCTGCAAAAAGTACCTGCAGTTCATATTTAGCTAGTTTGTTATTCAGGTGGAAGCAGGAAACTTCGGTTTTGTTGGGGCTCGGTACTAGTCTCCATTTCTTGAAGTAGTTGTTTAGAGCTAACAAGTCGTTAGAAAGAGTATGCTCAACGTTCTTGAAGCTCTTATCGGAAAAAGCTATGGCTATATCGTCCGCATAGCAAAACTTGTAACTGACTGTTTCTGGCATGTCAGATATATATAGATTGAAAAGTAAGGGGGCCAGTACTGAGCCTTGTGGAAGTCCGTTGTTCAATTTGCGCTGCCTGCTTGCTTTCTCGTTTAGGATTACTTGGAACTTTCTGTCGCATAACATGTTGTTTATGAGTCTTGTAGTGGTCTGACAGGGAATCACCTGCAGCAACTTATATAGGAGACCCTCCCTCCAGACCGTATCGTATGCGGCAGTGAGGTCAACAAACGCCACTCCCGTCTTCATGTTTTGCTGGTAGCCTGCCTCTATATGCGTTGTGAGGGACAGTACTTGATCACAACAACTGCGACCCGGTCTGAAACCAGCCTGGGTTATCGGGACCCGGTCTGAGATAGTCGCGCTCAATCGGTTGTAGACGGCTCTTTCTAGCAATTTATAGGAGCAACTGAACAAAGCTATAGGTCTGTAGCTGGCGGGTTGATCGTTCGGTTTACCGGGCTTTAATATTGATATGACCTTCGTTCTTTTGAATTCCCGTGGGAGGTTTCCCGTATTAAGGAGGTTCGTGAAGAAGAGAGATAGCCACACTCTTGTTTGCTGACCTGCGTGAATGAGAAATTCCGGCAGGACGCCGTCGAAACCAGGAGCCCTTCCAGGCCTAACATCTGATATGGCATTATTAATGTCTTCGATCGAGAAGGGTCGGGAAAACGTTGTTTGGGTAGGAGCGTTCCTCCTCAGTAAAGTCAATCCCTTCTTCACGCGTTTTGTATGCTCTCTATCAGAAGGTGCTCTTGACGTTTCTACAATATGCGCAGCAATCTTGTCTGGAGTTACTCCCGACGGTGCCCGTGTGGATGGCGTGCTTGAGCCTAGTTTTCTAAGAAGGCTCCAGGCCTTTCGACTTGAGTGTTGGAAGTTCATTTCCGACGTAGTCTCCTCCCACTTACGTCTTCGTGAGCTGTCCAGGGCAGAGATGAGTTCGTCGGCAATATCTGGATTGTTGGTTTCCTGAAAGTCGCCGTATAGGAGTTCGCACCGCTCATCCCACCCAGGGATATATTCCTTCCTGTAACCCCTAGGAATGGTCCTTTTTGCAGCGCTCATCACTGCTCCAACGAAACGTTTGTAATTGTTTGATGTTGGCGGTATCCACTGTACCAGCCGGTCCAGCTCCTGTGAGTAGTTACACCAGTCCGCCTTTGCAAGATTCCATCGAGGCCGAGGGATGGATCGTATTAGGGGTATTTGGATTCCCACATCTAAGAAAACTGGCCTGTGTTGGCTGTGTGGGAAGGCCTGTGCGACTTTTCTGTTAGCTGGTATAGGGATCCCTTTCCGGTTGCAGCTCACAAAGCACAAATCAGGGTTACTTTCTGAGTTCCAGGCTGCTGATTTGAAAGTGCCTTTATCTTTGGCATCAAATACAAGAAAGATATCATTATCATCAGCCCAGTCAGCCAACCTTGTGCCATTTTCGTCACAGTCGGGGTATCTCCACCGTTGGTGGTGGCTGTTGAAGTCTCCAATATATATAGCCGGATGCTGTTGTACTGGAAGTGGTTGTTCAGGCCACTCCGCTGCCGGTGGCTTATATACGTTTACAATTGTGACTTCTCCCACTTTTACTATTACGCTGTGTATGTTGTTATTTGTGTCATTGGAAATGAGTTGGGCATTGTCAATATTGTTGCGAATATAAGAGGCTACGCCGTAAGTATGGTGGTAAGTGGCTCCCAGTAATGTATAACCAGAAATGTGTCCCCGTCTGGTGAGTGATTCCTCACTGTCGGCGTGAGTTTCTTGGATCGCTATGCCATCAACCTTATTGTCCAAAAGTAGTTTGGAGATGCATTCGCTTTTAGCTCTGCTTATGCTCTCCACATTTAGCTGACAAATACGAATAAAACTACCGATATTTCTAGTCTGTAAGTTTTTAGCACTTATGTTCGTCATGTTTTAACCAGGAAATCTCAAAAAAAAAGAGTCTGGTTGCCAGGTTCGCTCTAGCTCATTTAGCGTTACCCAGGGTGCACGTGTAGCTTCCTGCTACGGACGCGAGCTAGTCTGCACCCCGTCTCTCAGTAAAAATTGCCCAAGACAATACTCGGATATGTTTGCCAGTTTAGTAACATCTCGTTTTGTCAAAGTCGATTGATCTAATAAAGTAGCAGGTAAAAGTGATCAATTTGACTTGATCATCTGTACATATCACAGAAAAGTGACATTCTTGACTGTCACAGCTGACATAAAATTGCTCAAGAAAAACAATGCCCTAGAACCAAACTGTTGTAAATTTGCAGTGAAAATTTATGAGTTATTTGTTTTCTAAAAAACGCGTTGAGTGATTTGTTGCTAAGATACAGGAGAGTCAACATCTTTAAGAAAATTTAGAATTAACATTTTCAGTATTAATAATATAATAATATAGCGTTTATTGTAAATATAAAATAAATAAAATACAATAAACAACAAGTGCCCCAAAAAAGTTAAAAAACTTGTGCTTGAGTACAAGGTAATTATTATAAAATAGAAACAACAAATAAGGGTTAATCCACGAATATTTATATTTAAATATTATGTATTCTATAGATATTAGTAATAATAGGTATTACATATGTCAACAAGTTGGTGAATTTTAATGCGATTATTATTGACTATCCATTGTTTAAAACCATAATTGAATGAATTTAAAGGCACTAGACATTTTATTCTTTCTGGTATCTCATAGTATAGTCTTGGAGCAAGAAATGCATGACATCGTAATAAAGTATTTTTCCTTGCTTTTGGTACAACATTAGATGCATATCTTTTGTCATATTTATGTTCGTGTTTTGTTAAGTTTGATTTATTTTTATATTGGTAAATACCTAATGACATGAAAAATATTTGGCGGATATATAGAATTTTTGTTTTAGAAAATAACAAGTCACTAGGATATGTACATTTCACTTTATATAAAATTTTTATTAAACGTTTTTGTATAACTTCTATTGCTTTTATATTGTTTTTACATGCTGCGCCCCACACCACAATACAATATCGTATATGACTATGAACAAGTGCTTTGTATACAATGATCATCTGTTCATAGGTAAGTATAGTGGACAGGAGTTTAAATTTGCTTATAACGTAACGTATCTTTTTGACAACATATTTTGTATACTCCTTCCATTTGATATGACAATCTAGATATATTCCTAAGTACTTGATACTGGTGACCATTGATATAGAAGCTACCTGTCTACAACTGATTTGTAAGTTGGTGTATTTCGGTAAGCCGTTTGCATACGACGCGTATCGAACAAACTGAGTCTTGTTGAAATTGACTGTTAAAAGTCGACTACTGAACCAGTTGAACATTTTTTTAAAACCATTTTCAGCCTTCGATTTTAATATTTCCCAACTTTCAGCAGAAAATATAACAGCTGTATCGTCTGCAAAACTCACCACATCTCCACTCACATCAACCGCAAATAGGTCATTTATATATATGTTGAAGAATAATGGTCCCAGTACCGTTCCTTGAGGAACACCGCATGTTATAGGTAATGGAGAACTAGAGCATTTATTTATCACAACAGTTTGTGTTCTATTACTTGAGTAACTTTTAATTAGATGATAGATTTGACCCCGTATACCATAATTTTGTAAAGTTTTCATGAGTATCATATGATCAACTGTGTCAAATGCTTTTGCTAGGTCTACAAAGACACATAATGTTGGAATATTTCTGTCCACATTTTTGCACAGTTCTCCTATTACATATGTTGAACTCACGTGTTTGATATCTCAAACTGAAGCCCCTTCCTTGGAAAGCAACATCCGATCTAAATACAACGAGCATTTCATTTTTGGTCGATGTCACCGGTTTGGTGTTATCTGCAGAACAATATCTACCCAAGGACCTTCTTGTTCCTCCATCGAATAACTAGAAAAAAGTGGCGACTTAATTCAGAACTTCATAAGCCTTCTAGACACTAATAAAGCCCCCCCCCCCAAATATCCGCTCTGTGATCCACTTTTTAGACCATATCGTCGGTATACTTCTAAAAGTGACCAAGTCAAAGTCTTCGCAAATGGCTGTTGAAGGTAATTATTTCAGTAACAAATGACTCAACGCGTTTTTAGAAAACAAAGAACTCACAAATTTTCACTGCGAGTTATAGTGTCATAGGAACATAGGCGTAGTTAGGTAGGGGCTCGGGGGGCTTAGCCTCCCAAGAATGAGATTAGCCCCCCAAAAATCCAAAAATAATTCGTTCTGTTATGTTTATTGCATCTAGGGCGGGGACTTAAGCCCCCCCAGAACCAGATCCAGGGACTTAAGCACCCCCAGAACCAGATCCAGGGACTTAAGCCCCCCAGATTCAGGGACTTAACTACGCCTATGCATAGGAATAAGGTTCAGTGATCTTCAATAACTTTAAAGAAATTAGAGTATAGTTCTGACTTTGTCACGCTTGACGTTAGAAAAAAGTACATTAATACAGCCTGGGTCAAAACAATTTTATATTTCTTGAGATAATACATGATCAATAATATTTAAAACCAGGAGTCTGATTCGGATTCAGAACAGTTTGGTTCGGGAGCACTGTTTTTTTTTGTTCCTATCGACAGGGAGTGATTTACACGTACCACCAGCTTTGATAGACAAGATGGTCACTTTCGCGCTATATGTCTTACAATTTACAAATGATCAAGTCAATCACTTTTAACTGCTAATTTATTAGTCCTATGTCTTAGTCAAAACGAGTTGTTAACTAAACTGGCAAACATATTTGCGTATTGGCTTAAGAAATTTTTCCTGACAAAATTATTTACAGTCGCTTGGTACCAAAAACGTCAAATCGTCCATTTTTGACTTGGTCACTTTTTGCAGTATACTGACAATATACAGGGTGAGTTTTCAGTACCGGCTCGGTCGATAGCTCCTCTAATGTAGAAGATAGCAAAAAAAGTTGTATATAAAAGTTGTAGCCACAGATATTCTCCTTGCTCAGAAAATATTAAGATTTATACAGGGTGATCCGTAACTACGTGGTGATGTAAACATGCATTTTTTTAAATGAGACACCCTATATATTATTCTATATTCAAATTCTACTAATGATTTTCGTTCTTCCAATATAGGGTATTGTTACATTATACAGGGTATTTAAAAAGTTATGACTATTTTTATATCCAAATCGCTGTTAAATGAACGTACTGTATATCAAAAAGTAATGAATCAAAAATATTTTTTTTAAACGGATGGATAAAAAACATCATCTAGTTTTGAAATCGGCTATAAAAAAAGCCCGCGACGCATATTCGTATACAGGGTGATGTAGAATGCAAAATCTAGATTTTCTCTCTTTTTTTAAATGTAACTACCAATACTTTATTATACCAAAAAATTTCTCTTAATATGCTCTTTCATCTTTGTATAGCACTTGTTATGGATGCGTTCATCAGTTTCTGAGATATTTCGATTTTTCTACAAATTTTAAAAATACCTTTGTTTACTAAAATTTACTTATTTTGAGAAATATTATTAAATTTTATTTTTGCTCAACAAACAACTAAAATATAAGCTCACAATAGTACTTGATCAAGTCAAAACACTGGATTAACGAGATAATATAGGTCAAGTGTGCTGAGGAAACAATTTTACAGACGTCGTGCATAATTATCAAGCAGATCAATCAGGTAGGCTATGAAATATTAAACGACACGGTCCAAATAAAACGATTCTTCATTCTTTCATTTGTTTTAGAGTGCCTCCGTTCTGGATATTTCTGTTCATAGTTGATATATTCTAGAGGCAAGTAGGCAATTTCTCAAAGATTCTCCTGAATACCTTCAACGAAAAAATTAATTTTTAAGGCTCGTTTTTCACACAGTACGGAATTATTGAGTAGGTTATGAAAACCGTCAATTTTTAAAAGCGTACCTGACAAATCTGCTTCATAATTATGCATTACGCCTACCAAATTGTTTCCTCAGCATACTTGACTCTATTATCTCGACGATTCAGGGTTTTGACTTCATGAGTTACTATCATGACCTTATGATTTAGTTGTTCGTTAAATAAAGAACAAATTTGATAGCACTTTCTCAAAATACATAAATTTCAGTACAGAAATAGAAGCTATATTTTCAATTTACCGAAAAATCGAAATATCCTGGAAACTGATGGAAGTAGGTACAACAAGTGCTATACAAATATGAAAGAGCATAATAGAAGCAATTCTTTGGTATAATAAAATATTGGGGGTTACATTTGAAAATAAAAGATATCTGGATTTTGCATTCTACATCACCCTGTATACGAATATGCGTCGCGGGCTTATTTAATAGCCGATTTAAAAACTAGATGATGTTTTTTATCCATCCGTGTAAAAAAAAATATTTTTGATTCATTACTTTTTGATATACGGTACGTTCATTTGACAGCGATTTGAATATAAAAATGGCCATAACTTCTGAAATACCCTATATAATGTAACAATACCCTACATTGGAAGAACGAAAATCATTAGTAGAATCTAAATATGAAATAATATATAGGGTGTCTCGTTTAAAAAAATGCATGTTTGCATCACCTCGTAGTTATGGATCACCCTGTATAAATCTAAATATTTTCTGAGCAAGCAACATATCAGTGGCTACAACTTTTATATACAACTTTTTTCGCTATCTTCTATAGTAGTGGAGCGATCGACCGAGCCGGTACTAAATACTCACCCTGTATACTCTTGTTAACTGTTGGGCTCCCGCAGTCGCAATTGGAGATTCCAAATTCATCACAGCAGGGTTGCATGGATATACGTACCTCAACGTAGTCTGCTAAGCATTCTAAGCTCTTTTCCAAGTCAATGTCTGAGAAAATTGCTTGTATAACTGATCCTGCGTTCACCAGAATCCTCCAGTTACATTCTGCGTATCTGTTGTATGGCTCTGGATAATGTGGAGATATGATAGAACCAGATGGTGAAGTTAAAGTACCACCACAGCCTTGAAAGTGAATTATTGTAATTAGAATTTATTTACAACACATTATTTAAGGTGCCTAATATCTGAACCCTGAGATTACGATGTGAAGTGCCCAAGCCAACACCAGGTTCTAATGAACATTCAAGCTGTTAGCAACATTACAGAAAATCTGATCTGGCACGAACACGTCGCGTCAATTGCAACAGCTACTGGTAAAAAGTTTGGGTACCTATTTAGAAACAGAAAGTACTTCTCACCATGTAACCTCCTCATGCTATATAAAGCCCAGATAAGACCTGGCCTGGAGTATTGCTCTCATGTCTTGGGAGCTGCTGCCCCTACTACCCTGTCTATCTAAAATGCCGTCCAGAGAAGGGCAATTCGACTAATTGGCGATCCGGCCTTAACGCGCCACCTTCAGTCACTTTCTCACCGGCGTGTTGTTGGTGACCTCTCACTCTTCTACCGATACTCCAACGGAATCTGCTCCTCTGAGCTATCCTCTATCGTTCCGCCACTCACCGCTCCTATCAGATGCACCCACGCTACCGCTGCATCTCATCCTAAGGCGGTCGTTCTTCATACATCAAGAAGCGAGCGATACAACTGCACATTTATTCCCAGGGTGTCCAAGGCTTGGAATGGATTGCCAGGAGATGTATTTAGTGGACCTGCGGATATTGACTCATTCAAATCCCGCGTTAACAAATTTCCCCTAACATAACCCTTTCGCTGCGGTACTGTGGTATTTAGGCTATGCCTACGCGGCCTGCTCAGTTATAAGAAAAATCGGCTGAGTACTTGTCACTCATGAAAGTAATAGAGGACCCCATATGGGTTCAGATATTTGGCACGAAGAAGTGTGAAGAGGAATGATTATACTCAGCAAACGGTCTAATAGCTTCGACAAAAAACGAGGCTATGCAAATTTTTAGAATTGACTCTGTGAGATCATGAAGAAATGTCAAAGGTGGTCTACTTGCCTGGCTTCACCTTAGCGTCACTACTAAATTAGATTATATACAATTGTTTGGGGTGAACTGTGGTATACTGGTCAACCTAAGCTAACTGTGTGACCTATACGTATTAGTGAGGTAAGTGAATTCTTGTGCCCTCTGTCTGGTCCAGGAGCTCTTTCCAATGATTATTCAGGTTTTCCATCTGGCTGCGTCACACCAAACATAGCCCCTCTACTTGGTCCAGGTGTTTTTTTTATAACTGAGCAGGCCGCGCAGGCAGAGCCTAAATACCAGAGTACCGCGGCTGCTGTGAAAGGGTTATATTAGGGGAAGTTTGTTAACGCGAGGTTTGAATGGGCCAATACCCGCAGGCCCAATAAATACATCTTCTGGCAGTCCATTCCAAGCCTTGGACACCCTGGGAATAAATGTGCGGTTGTATCGCTCGGTTCTTGATGTATGAAGAACGACCGTCTTAGGATGAGGTGCAGCGGTCGCACGGGTACATCTGATAGGAGCAGTGAGCGGCGGAACCATAGAGGATAGCTCAGAGGAGCAGATTCCGTTGGAATATCGGTAGAAAAGTGAGAGGTCACCAATAACATGCCGGTGAGAAAGTGACTGAAGGTGGCGCGTTAAGGCCGGATCGCCAATTAGTCGAATTGCCCTTCTCTGGACGGCATCTAGTATAGACAGGGTAGTTTGGGCAGCAGCTCCCCAGACATGAGAGCAATACTCCAGGCAAGGCCTTATCTGGGCTTTATATAGCATGAGGAGGTTACATGGCGAGAAATACTTTCTGGCTCTAAATAGGTACCCAAGCTTTATACCAGCAGCTGTTGCTATTGACGCGACGTGTTGGTGCCAGATCAGATTTTCTGTAATGTCGACTCCTAACAGCTTGAATGAGTGACTCCTTGGCAGAGCCTGGTTGTTCATTAGAACCTGGTGTTGGCTTGGGCACTTCTTGTTTGATAGCGTACAATACTGGGTCTTGGAAGCATTAAATTAAACCATATTGTTAAGCCCCCAAGCGGTAATAGTATCGAGATCCTTTGAAAGGGAAGCTGCCACTGCCAGTATTCTGCGTTCCAGCTCGACCACAGAGATCGGTCTATTGCTCATGATGCCTGCATGCAGCGTACTGCCATCCGCGAAACTGTGGATTGGGTTCGTAGTCCAGGTGTCCCGCAATTCAAAATAATATCTTAGGCAATCTCTTGAGACTGATGGCAAAGTCTACAATCCTGTCCTCTGATGGTGATTCCAAGGTTGTGTAGATGTCTGAATTGACTTTGTCCAGTAATAAGAGCAATAACCGGCTTAACATCAATCTCCTTGCTAGTGAACTGCTCATTCAGGCCTGTACTCAGCTTTTTTGCCTAGTGTTTGTCCAGAGTAAACTCGCTATCGCTGGCGATGTTTCTCGTTAAACCAATGGTTGATAACCATCTTGGAGATAGTTTTGCTTATGCCACAGCTTGGTTTTGGACCGAAGCCCATCACTACCAAGACTAACAAGAAATCAGATTGACAAGGACTGTGAACTGCTTGTAGTAATTGAGCCCTAATATTCGGTGTTAAGGGTCTAGGGTAATTGGGAAAATACGTATTCCCGTGTTAGCGAGGAGGCGTGGCCGCCTGTTTCCTTTCTCCAGTGTGTGTAAGATGAGGAGAGATAAGACCAAAAGTCCAATGGTAAGGTCAAAATGTCCAAAGGTTTGGTCCTTAGGTCGCCATAAAAATTAATTTCTCATTTCGAAGCTCCTGACTTTACCTTCAAAGTTACATTAATGGTTCAAAGAGCAAATTAAAGAAGGAATCTTGCACTATGTCACTTCGACTACCTTGTTTTAATGCCGTGTTTGGTTGTTAAATTACAGACATTTGAAGAATGTATGATTTTCCATTACGACTTTCTTTGCACACTAAAAATTTTTTGGAAAAAGTTGTCCTGATATGTCATTTATTAAGGTCGTAACTGTCGCCTTCTGAAATACTGTGTATGTAGTTTGAAAAACCTTCTTGGACACCTTCTTGTCCTTGGGGTGAGGACTTTCCCCTAAAGGCGGTTGAACCCGTAGATACCATCTGGTCAACGGCATGAGGATGCAGAAAGCAAATGGGAAACTACTGCATTAAGGATCTTAAAGATATCCCAAGATAGACTCAGATGACTAAATGCATATTAGGAGTTCACAACATGTCTGTTAAGACATTGTGACTATGACGACGAGTTTGGAAAACAAGTGAGTTCTGTTGAAAATGGGAATCCGGGTTTCACATGGCAAATAATATATATACAGGGTTGGGATAAAGTATGGAACCAAGCAAATATCTTTGAAACGGAAAGGGTGATATTGCTGAAGATTTGCAGGTAAATGTAGTGACGCATAATGCATCTGAAGACATTATGTTAGCTATTAATGTACCTACTTGCGGTCTAACCGGAAGTACCGTCAACTTTTTTAATTTAAATGGAACACCCTGTATATTTTTGCAGATTTTAATACATCTTTTTTTCCGAATACGTCCGTAGTAGGTTTAGTATTTGTTTCTGTAAAAATGGGAAAGGTAAAATTTTTCTATTTACTGAAACGTTCATTTTGTTTGATGTGTTACAATAAGAAAATTTAAAATGAATTATCAAGGAATTATCTCAGACGTTCAAAATGTCCGCCGTTTACTTTCTGACAATATGCAGGTCTGTTGACAAATTGCTGAGTTACCTTGTCGAATCAATTCACGTCAGGATCAGGACGTCAGGAGGTAAATGGCTGGCATTTTAAACATATGAAGAAGCTTTATCTTTCCCGTTTTTACAGAAACTAATACCCAACCCACTACGGACGTATTCTAAAAAAAAGATGTATTAAAATCTGCAAAAATATACATGGTGTCCCATTTAAATTAAAAAAGTTGACGGTACTGCCGGTTGAACCGGAAGTAATTAATAGCTAACATAATGTCTTCGGATGCACTATATGTCACACTACACTTGCGTGCAAATTTTCAGCAATATCACTCTTTCCGTTCCAAAGTTATTTGCTTGGTTCCATACTTTATCCCAACCCTGTATAACTGTGTGTACCACTGTACCCAGGCCTCCTATATTATTACCTGTAGCAGTTGATGACCATCTAATTCTGAAGCCACGCCCATCCTTACTCATATCAGACTTGAAATGCAGGTACAGTTGGTTGGTATGGGATGGTATTTCCTTGGGTATAGTTTTCCCACAATATACTCCTATTAAAGGAGATGAAGAAGTACCGCCATTCCTTATTTCCATGTAGTCGTATTTACAGTCAGGATACGATTCCATTTCAAAGTCTTCTACTGTGAGGAGTATCTGTTGTCCAGGTCTAGAATTTATAGTCCAAAAACATTCGATGTTGTTTGGATATGGGTTTGGATAGTCTGGAGACTTGATAACGCCCGATGAAGTGAAGAAGTTGCCCCCACATACTGAAAATAGAAAATTGATTAAATTGACACAAACTGATTAATATTTAATATTTCCCAGACATTCTCTATTTGCTCATAGTACTACGAGACTTATCAGAAAATAACAAGACCTGTGCTGTTGTGCAACAATTAAGTATTTATTTAAAAACCTTCAAAAATTGTCTTTTACAGTGCCTTCCATTCTGTGCTATCGCTTTATCAACTTATCTGCTTGTCATTAACTTTTGAAAGAAATGTCTTGATAGTATGTTTAGTATATCTATCACATCGTTGTTGAGCTCTAAATCCGACTTAAATCTTCGTCGTCTCAATTTCTTTTTGACTTTAGGAAAGAAACGAATAAAAGTTACATGCAGCAGGGTCTGAAGATTAAGGGATGAAGCATAATTTCACTCCTTATTTTTCAATTTTTCGTTGACAAATTGTTGATCTGTGAGCTGTAGCATTTTTGTGATGCACCAAGCAACCAAAACCTTGAAAAGGGACCATCATCGATTGTTTTCTGTTGTATTCGGTTATTTTCTTTTGCATTTCGATATTGTTGGCCGTTTTCTGTTTTTTTTTGGTTGCTTTCGGTTTTCTATTCTATCTTCAGCTGTTTTCTGTAGTATTCTATTGTTATCTCTTCTTTTATGTTGTTTTCGCTTGTTTTCGGCTGTCTTCTGTTGTTATCTATTATTTTCTATTGTTTTCTGTTGTTCTCTGTTTTTTTTTCATAGTTTTCTGTTTTTTCCAGTTATTTTCTGTTGTTGTCTGCTGTCTTCTGTTGTTTTCTGTGGTTACTTTTTGCTTTCCCCTTCTTCTAGAATTTTCCCAATTGTCCCTAAAGTACATTAGAATAGTATTCCTGGGTTTCTATCCTCTAGGTACAATTTTTTTGTAAATATTATGGTGCTTCCATACGTCTTGTTTGATTATCAAATATGAAAAGGCATGATCTAGCTTTCTACATATCTTTCTTCTGTAAACCACGATATTTTTAAACAAAGCTGATGATAATAATGAACTTATGAATTTGTGGTTCTTGGGTTTTTAGGCCTGCGTCGTTTAGCGTTAAGGATTGATGTTTCGCCACCACGAGTGGACCTCGTCGACTTCCAAAGTACTGACGGCTGGTGGATCTGCACCTGTATTTATAACTGTTACAACCCCTTGCGATATGGCAGTGTCTTCAGGTCCTTTAGGATGGGTACCCATGTCCGGTTGACTTTCTGTATTTCTTCTTTTCTATTGAAATTATTGTAGCGTTTTTGTATTTCGATGGCTTCTCTGTTATGTCTGACGTAGTACGAAGACGTTGCGGCAAGAACCTAAGTTTCTTCAAACTTGATACTATGGCTTCCTTCCTTAATCGCATGTCGATTTGATTGAAGAATTGATGTCTTTATGCCTCTTATGCTACTCAAACATTCTACATCTGGATATACACTTCCAGTCACTTCAAAAGTTTCATGTCGTGTTTTACACAATCGAATACCCTTGCCCACTTCCATTTTTTTCGGTAGGTATGCAAAGCACTGATATTTCAATAATGAGTTTCGAACAAACGTCAAAAGCTAAATCAAACACTATTAGCGCAAGAGTACCTTCTGTCTCATTTTGTGCGTAATAAAAGTATCCCTTTGGAAAAAGTTATAGCACACAGAAAAAAATACTGTTGCGTTTTCAATTAATTGTTAGTAATTGGATGTTTTTCTATCGCTTTAAATATATTTACAGTTGTTTCAAATCCATGTCATTGAAAGAATTCAATCCTTATATTCGAAGTAATCACAGGTACGCCAATAAATTCAAAATAATTTTATATTCGTTCTAACGATACGTATAATCCTTCTAATACCAGTATTGACATATAATGCAATCAAAACATCCTTTTGTTTTCGAAATTTACCCCATGTTTCATTTAAGCAAAGCATACAATCTATTCAATGAACAAAAATTATTACTGCAACAGCAGTTCGTGATAATTCATCAGATAAAAATTAATTTTGCTTCAATGGCCCTTGTCAGTTACTGAACTATAATCAGTAGGTATTCGGCGGGACTGATGTCCCAATTCAATTTAAATAAAAATAAGGAACAGAAAAATCATCTCAGTGTTACAATCGCCGCGAACCCGCCAACATGGACGAGGTTGTGTCGTTGTGTTGTTTCGGTGTTAGCCGTGTTGCGTCATCTCGTGGTTCTGCGTATTGCATCAGCAATTATGTGATTTAAATGTGTCCAGTTATATATTAAATGAAGGACCTACTGAGAAATTGTGACTTAGGAGAGCTAACACCCACATTTGAATGTAGGTATTTAGATTAGTCAGACAGTTATATTTCAGGTAATAATGCAACAACTGGTGCAGGCTAATGTCTAATTCTGATATCATGTTCATAACTTCATACAAAATCACACAATTAAACATCCAAACGAATCAATCAGCTGTCCTCGCAATAAAATCTGTTGGTCCAAGGAAAAGAAAGTAGTTTAGAATCAATTACCATACACAGATTCAATTCAACGACAGGCTGCGATTGTATTATTCATTGGAATCCAATGACATCTTGTAGTTGAATCGACAATACGATATAATTCGTTACCAACTATTCACTTCCCATTAAATAAAACATCGCTGTAATAATAATAATAATAATAATAATAAGAAACTACAAGAAATACATAATTAAAGATCCATCCATAACAGAAGATAGCTGCAGAAAATGTCACCAACAAAAAGAAACAATAGATCACATAACAAGCGGATGCAAAGTTCTTGCCGGTACCGAATACACAGCCAGACATAACTCTGCGGCCAAGGTCATACACCAAGCACTAGCCACAGCAAACAAATTAATAGAAAACACAGATCCATACTACAATTACACTCCGACATCAGTACTCGAAAACGATCGGTACAAACTATACTGGGACGTTGAAATACATACAGACAAGACCATCCCAGCCAATAGACCAGATATAGTTTTCCAGTCAAAGGCCGACAAAACTACCTATTTGATAGATATTGCCATTCCCAACGATGTGAATATCCAAAACACCTACGCTGGGAAGATATCCAAATACACGGACCTTGCCATGGAAATAAAACGACTTTGGAAACAGAACAAAGTCACAATTATCCCCCTCATTATGTCTGTGTCAGGCCTTACACCAAACACGTTTACACAACACCTTCAACAGCTGGGCCTGGACGAAAAGTTACACAAAGCATTCCAAAAGTCTGTAATCCTGAAGACCTGTAATATTGTGCGATCCTTCCTAAACCGAAGAACAGAAAGGATGTAGAAAACAAAGCCAAGGTTGCAAAGAACAACTAATAATTGATAGTGTGATCATGGAGCAAACTAGAAAAGAACACAGGAACCTCCATACCTGTTTCATCGATTATAAAAAAGCTTTTGACTCTATACCCCATAGCTGGCTAACGAAAACTCTTCAAATATATAAAATTAATCCAACCCTTCGTCAGTTCCTTACAAGAACTATGGAGACATGGAGAACCAACATATATCTTAAAACTCAGGATGGTCATATCCAAACGGAGGAGCTATGCATAAGACGCGGTATCTTCCAGGGTGATTCACTCAGTTCACTGTGGTTCTGCCTTTGTTTAAATCCACTCTCCAACGCACTTAATAACACAAATTATGGTTTCAACATCAGACACCAGAAAGTTACTCAACACAGAATCAGTCATCTTCTCTACATGGATGATATAAAACTGTATGCAGCCACTGAAGTGCAACTGAAGGAATTACTCAAAATAACAGAGGTTTGTACGTCAGACGTCCGGATGGAATTCGGAATGAGCAAATGCAAGGTGCTCCACATCCATAAGGGCCAATGGAAGAACCATTCCGAACAGGAAATACTAACTGGCCAAACTCTGGACAACATGGAGAAGGACGAAACGTACAAGTACCTAGGCTTCAATCAGAACATTAAGATTGACCACTCAGAGGTTAAGGCTCAACTAACACAAGAGTTTAGAGACCGTCTCATTACACTTCTGAAAACAAAATTGAACTCCAAAAATCTTACGAAAGCAATTAACACATTTGCGATACCGGTTCTCACATACTCCTTTGGTATCATCAAGTGGTCGCACACTGATATTGAAAACATCAACATACTCATACTAACGGAACTCACAAAACACAGAATGTCACATCCGAAAGCGTGCAAGGAAAGGCTTACCATAGACAGGAAACATGGGGGCAGAGGAATTATAGACATACAGTCACTTCACACAAGACAAATAAAAACACTCAGAGACTTTTTCCAAAGCAAAGAGACAACCTTACACAGATCAATAGTAAAAGCAGACAAAAACTATACTCCACTCACCCTATCCCGCCCAGATCACCCAGCAGACGCACACAATCACATAGAATTACAACAAGAAAAAATAAACACATGGTCACAAAAAGCACTCCATGGCAAGCACAGATACCGCGTTACACAAGACCACATTAATGAAAGACAATCATACACCTGGCTCCAGGATGGCCAACTCTTTCCAGAAACTGAGGGTTTTATGCTTGCTATCCAGGACCAAGTGATTGCGACAAGGAACTACATGAAATACATAATTAAAGATACATCCATAACCGACGACAATTGCAGAAAGTGCCACCAACAAAAAGAGACAATAGACCACATAACAAGCGCATGCAAAACTCTCGCTGGAACCGAGTACACAGCTAGACATAACTCTGCAGCCAAAGTCATTCACCAAGCACTCGCCACAACAAACAAGCTAATAGAAAACACAGATCCATATTACAATTACACACCGACATCAGTACTCGAAAACAATGAATATAAACTGTACTGGGACGTTGAAATACATACCGATAAGACTATCCCGGCAAATCGGCCAGATATAGTTTTCCAGTCGAAGGCAGACAAAGTTACCTATTTGATAGATATTGCTATTCCCAACGATACGAATATCCAAAACGCCTACGCTGGGAAGATATCTAAATACACGGACCTTGCGATAGAAATAAAACGACTTTGGAAGCAAAACAAAGTTACCATTGTCCCCCTAATTATGTCTGTCTCAGGCCTCACACCAAACACATTTACACCACACCTACAACAGTTAGGCCTGGACGAAAGGTTACACAAAATATTTCAGAAGTCTGTAATCCTGAAGACCTGCAATATTGTTCGATCCTTCCTAAATTCCGATCCGTAATAGTTCAGGTGCTGACTTGGCACAGCCCGTCAACACCTGTTGCTACCGCAGTCATGCGAGAGAAACTTGGAAAATCAGGATAATAATAATAACAACAACATCCTGGCTGAAGAACAAAAGGGATGTAGAAAACACAGCCAGGGTTGCAAAGAACAACTTATAATTGATAGTGTGATCATGGAGCAAACTAGAAAAGAGCATAGGAACCTCCATACCTGTTTCATAGATTACAAAAAAGCATTCGACTCTGTACCCCACAGCTGGCTAATGAAAACACTTCAAATATATAAAATAAACCCAGGACTTCGTCAGTTTCTTAAGAGCACCATGGAATCATGGCGTACAAACATACACCTTCAAACTCACGATGGCCATATTCAAACGGATGAGCTACACATACGACGCGGCATCTTCCAGGGTGACTCTCTTAGTTCACTATGGTTCTGCCTCTGTCTAAATCTGCTCTCCAACACACTTAACAGCACAAACCATGGCTTCAACATCAGACACCATAAAGCAGATCAACACAAAATCAATCATCTCCTGTACATGGATGATATAAAACTATATGCCGCCACAGAAGTGCAACTGAGAGAATTACTCAAAATAACAGAAGCTTATACATCAGACATCAGGATGGAATTCGGAATGAGTAAATGCAAGGTGCTCCACATCAATAAAGGCCAATGGAAAAACCAACCCGAAAAGGAAGTAGTAACTGGCCAACCGCTGGACAACATGGATAAAGACGAAACGTACAAGTACCTGGGCTTCAATCAGAACGTTAAGATAGACCATACACAAGTCAAGGCACAACTAACACAAGAGTTTAAAGACCGCCTCATTAAACTATTAAAAACAAAATTGAATTCTAAGAATCTCACAAAAGCCATTAATACATTTGCGATACCGGTACTCACATACTCCTTTGGCGTCATCAAGTGGTCACATACGGACATAGAAAACATCCATATACTTATACGAACAGAACTCACAAAACACAGAATGTCACATTCGAACACGTGCAAGGAGAGGCTTACAATAGACAGAAAGCTAGGGGGCAGAGGATTTATAGACATACAGTCACTTCGCACAACACAAATACAAACACTCAGACATTTCTTCCACACCAAACAAACTAACTTACATAAGGCAATAGTAAAAGCAGACAAAAACTATACACCACTTAACCTCTCTAGTCCAGATCACGTAGCAGACAAATACAATCATATCCAAGCACAACAAGAAAAAATAAACACCTGGTCGCAGAAAGCACTGCACGGCAAACATAGATACCGTGTCACCCAAGACCACATTAACCAAAAACAGTCATACACTTGGTTGCAGGATGGCCAGCTGTTCCCAGAAACGGAGGGTTTCATGCTTGCTATCCAGGACCAAGTGATTGCAACACGAAACTACAAAAAATATATAATTAAAGATCCATCCATAACAGACGATAATTGCAGAAAATGTCAACAACAAAAAGAAACAGTAGATCACATAACAAGCGGGTGCAAAACTCTTGCCGGTACCGAATACACAGCCAGACATAACTCTGCGGCCAAGGTCATACACCAAGCATTAGCCACAACAAACAAACTAATAGAAAACACAGATCCGTATTACAATTACACTCCGACATCAGTACTCGAAAACGATCAATACAAACTATACTGGGATGTTGAAATACATACAGACAAGACTATCCCAGCCAATAGACCAGATATAGTTTTCCAGTCAAAGGCCGACAAAATTACCTATTTGATAGATATTGCCATTCCCAATGATGTGAACATCCAAAACACCTACGCTGGGAAGATATCTAAATACACGGACCTTGCCATGGAAATAAAACGACTTTGGAAACAAAACAAAGTCACTATTGTCCCCCTCATTATGTCTGTCTCAGGCCTTACACCAAACACGTTTACACAACACCTTCAACAGTTGGGCCTGGACGAAAAGTTACACAAAGTATTCCAAAAGTCTGTAATCCTGAAGACCTGTAATATTGTGCGATCTTTCTTAAATTCCGATCAATAATAGTCCGAGTGTTGACTTGGCACAGCCCGTCAACACTTGTTGCTACCGCAATTATGCGAGAGGAACTTAAAAAGTCAGATGAAATAATAATAATAACCGCGAGGGGTTGCTAGATCCCCTCAGTGGCGCCTCCCCAAGGTGGCGGATAGGGGAACGCCTCCCAGATATGGGTGGTACCGGGGAAATCAAATACCCGGGGCGGACCAAAACTAGCACGGTGGAATAGCGTCTGCATCCAGAGGATCGGCTATTCCTCTACAATTAGGACACGACGGATCTCCATGTGAGGAGCGGTACTCCGACAGCGTCTGACTCCATGTTAGGGGCGGCTGATAATACACCCGCAGGAAGCCACCCAACATCAGTAGGCTATCCGGTGCGTGGCGACACCGCAGGGTATACCGAAGCCCAAGGATGTAATCCAGCCGGCAACCTTCGCAGGTGCATCCTCAGGAGGCAATTTGGACGGCTGCCTCCGGAAATGTCGTCTGGGGGCCCTAAGGCCAACCACCTGACGGGCCCTATCTTCGGGTTCGACCACCCCGGAAGAAAAGCACCCACACCGAGCCGGTTTCGGAAGCCGGCGTTGGGCAAGGTGGCGGTGCTTCGAATTGCCCTGTTGACGACCCCCGCAATGACATGGACCGTTTTAGGTGTACGACGGAGCTCAAGGATGACCTGCTGAGCTGCTACGAGAGCAGTAGCCCGCGCCGTAGGGGATACATGTCCCGCATGTATGAGAGGTGGTGTGAAATGCACCCAGAGCATAGCACGCTTACCTCTCAGAATTTGCGAGATTATGTATCGTACCTCCGGAGGCAGGGATATGTTCGTGCTCCAGCTCAGCCTGCCCCTCCGGCGGACGGAAGGCCTGTTAACCGGGCTGAAAGTTCACCGGTAAGGCCCGCTGAGAGGGAAATCGACCAAGTCCCGGCATTTAGCTAGAGTTTTTAACTCGTGGCTAAATCAGGAGCAGCCAATTCCGGCTTGGTTTGTCGAGGGTCGAACCGTGCTTCTCCCGAAGACCGGAGATTTGTCTGATCCCAAAAACTACAGGCCAATAACATGTCTGAACGCATGTTACAAGCTCTTCACCAGAATCTTGTACATGCGTCTCCTTCAAGCGGTGAATCCTGTATTTCTCGACGTGTATGAACAGAGAGGGTCAAAGAAAGGAGTAGCTGGCTGCAAGGAGAACTTGTTGATTGACAGATGTGTCACGCAAGACTCCGTGCAGTACAAGCGAAACCTTTCTATGGCCTGGATTGACTATCGCAAGGCATTCGACAGCACGTCTCATGAGCCCATTAAGCGGCTGTTGGAATGCCTTTCGGTGGATAATCAGATAGTGGAATGCATCAAACAACTGATGCCACTCTGGAAGACCCGATTCACTATAACATCAGGTGAAACTCGGGTTCAGACAGAGTTGATGTCATTGAAAAGAGGTGTCTTCCAAGGAGACTCCTTGAGTCCCTTGCTCTTTTGCATCTCACTTTTGCCTCTGTCCATAGCGCTGAGAAATACTAAAGGATACAGCTGTGGCACGCCCAATAACCGGAGGCACAAGGTCACTCATCTGTTTTATATGGATGACCTAAAACTTTATGCCTCCGGCCAGCGCGAACTACAACAATCGCTGAGGGTGGTGCAGGAGTACAGTCATGCTATCGGAATGGAGTTCGGGACAGACAAATGTGCATTGGTTCATCTCAAGAAAGGACGAAGCGGAGATAGTGGAGATGAGGAACAGCTCGTTGATGGGAGCATCTTGCGACAACTGCATGACGGAGATACTTATACCTACCTTGAAGTGGCGCAGCGTCATGTCCAAGAGGCAGCATTGGTTAAAGAGTGTCTCCGCCTCAAGTATTTGCACCGACTCCGGCAGATCTGGTCGTCAGAACTGTCCGGCAAGAACAAAGTCGCTGCCACAAACATGCTTGCGGTCCCATTGTTATTATACACCTTTGGTGCTATACACTGGAAAGTGAACGAGCTGAAGGAAATCGACACGAAGACCCGCAAAAGGATGAATATGGAGAGAAGCCTGCATCCTAAGTCCTCTGTCCCGCGAATATACCTCCCGCAACACCTGGGAGGGCGTGGACTATTGAGTTTGGAGCGTCTGCACAACAGAGTAGTACTGGCTACTGCCTGCTATGTAACGAACAGCACCGATCCCCTGATCCGCTTTGTGCGAGAGCACGAGAATGCGGGAAAAGGAGCCTTTCTTTTTAGCGCAGCGAAACGAGCAGCCGAGGAGCTCAGCCTCACACTCGACTTCAAGCGGAGGTGTCAGCAGTCCATTACGGAACTTGCTCCCGCAGAATTAAAATCCCACATTAAAACTGCCGAAGTCGACTTCCTCTTAAGACTTCATAAAGATAAGCCAATGCATGGAATCTTCTACAAACATCTAGAAGAGCATGGCTTGTCTGAGCAGTTGACCTTCTCTTTCCTAAGGTCTAGTGGGTTGAAGTCGGAGACTGAGGGCTTTATAGTGGCTTGCCAAGACGGTGTCTTCAACACCTTGGTGTACCGTAAAAGGGTTATGGGTGTAGATGTACCCGACACCCATTGTAGAGCTTGCCGACAGGCGCCAGAGACGCTTATGCATCTCTTGTCGGCGTGTAAGACGTACGCTGGGACGGCTTACGTCCATCGGCACAACGCGGCTCTACGAGTGCGCTACTATCATTTAAGGCACTCATACGGTATCGATGAGACGCCGGTGCTGCCATACGCTCCAGGGGATATAGAGTCCGTTGTGGAGAACGAGAGATGCCGGATTTACTGGAACTACTCGTTCCCCACGCTTGAGCTTGTACAGGCAAACAAGCCCGACATAGTCCTTCTCGACCACCAACAGAAGACGATGTTCGTTATTGAGTTTTCGGCGCCTGCCGAGGTGAACATCGTCTCTAAGGAGGAGGAAAAGCGGACCAAATATCAGGAGTTGCTCGGACAACTTAGCAGGCTCTGGCCAGACTACACTGTAAGTCTGCTGGTTATGGTCATTGGATCCCTAGGTGGAATGAGGAATACGCTGCTCTCTGCACTGCGCAAAATACCGGTGTGCCGTGCGGCGGCGCACATCTTAGCCGCCAGAATGCAGAAGGCAGTCATCCTTGGGTCCCTTCGTCTACTTAGGGCGCACGATTCGCGGACCCAGTGATTGCTCACCTCACGGTGTGAGGAGTAGTCATTGGGTAATGGAACAGCAGCTCGGTGTGTCGGAGCCCGGGCTGCACTTTTTATTGACATAAATAATAATAATCACCGCGAGGGGTTGCTAGATCCCCTCAGTGGCGCCTCCCCAAGGTGGCGGATAGGGGAACGCCTCCCAGATATGGGTGGTACCGGGGAAATGAAATACCCGGGGCGGACCAAAACTAGCTCAGTGGAATAGCGTCTGGGTAATGGAACAGCAGCTCGGTGTGTCGGAGCCCGGGTTGCACTTTTTGTGTTTTGTGATAATAATAACCCCCATCAGGTGCTAGAACGTTGTCGCTCGTTTGGGGGCTTAGAAAGTGACTTTTTGATGGGCAAGCTATGTCGGTTGATGGTTCATCGGAGGATTTAATACCACCGCGGAGATGTCATGCCGACAGGGCTCGTGATCAAGAAGTCATTTCAACCAAGGCTAGCACACTCAGGAAGCTGTGGGCTAGGTAGACTTTATATACCCTACCGAGCACAAAGCTCCTTTCCCCAAGCTATCCTGACCTCGGTCAGATAGGGATTTGGCAAATCCGGGGAGAAATGCCACAGAAGACTGAGCGCCGGTCCTTCTGTCACATACCGTTATTGCGCCCCAAACTTCAACGACCTCAGCAGGGCGTGGCTGGGGAACGTCGTGAGGGGTACGCAACCGGGGGGCTTGCCTTAACCAGCCGGCCCGCGAGGAGAAAGCCTCAACAAAACCCGACAGTAAAGTCGCAAATCCTCCGGAGCACATTGGGCCAACTTCGGAGTAAATATAAGTCCCTTCTCTCCTGGAATGGGCGTCACCTGGGAGAGCGACATTTAGATCGTCCCTACTCGTGGGAACACGATGGATAAAGTTAATCTCATAAATAACCTACGACGGCCTAGGGTACTTCGATTAAACTCACCCGAATGTCAAACCCAAACACAACAACCAATAGCACACAACCCAGCTGCGGATGTTTTGCCGACACAGCCGGCAACCACCAAAGCTGGCAAACCGCGACAGCGCTTACAGTGGACTACTGAAATGAACAAATCTGTAATGCGCTGTTACTATACCGCTACGAAACTAGAAACCATCGCTACAGGCTACAGACATGAGCTGCACAGGCTATTTATAGCACAATACCCACACCTCGCAGAACGTGTAACTGAACAAAGACTCATTGACCAAAAACGAGTCATAATAAAAAACAACCGCCTTACGCCCCAAGAACTACAAGCTATAAAAGAACTTGTAGCCAACGAAATAAAGACTGTCCATCCGAATGATTCGCCTGATACTGAATCAATCACGGAGACACAAAACACCCATACCCGAGATAACCAAACTACAAACACAGCCACAACCAACAACATTAGCACACAGTCAGAAATAGATTCAGAGCATGAACATAAACCAAATACACCTGACATAACATTAACTAACTTACCCGCCACGACCAAACAAAGCCAGCAAATTTCTCAACCACCGTCAGTCACACAACCTACCGAAGCAGCGAATACTGCTCAACAGCCTTCCATCTCGGGCGGACCGGAACAAATGACGAACTCACGAACAACGCAATCTAACAAACGATGCAACAGAACCACACAGAGCCAAAACCAAAACATTGCTCGATCACCTTCCATCACACAAACTGCGGAACAGGTGATGAACACACAATTTAACAAATGGTGTGGCACCAATCCGGCGCTGCGAGATCCCCTGCCCAGACTAATTTTCAAAAACAACACTCAGCAGATACTACACACAATAAATACTAACCTAATACCACAATTCATAACAAACAACAGTAACCTAGAGGACATCCATACCGTTATATATGCTGCCGCAGCAACAACACTCATAGTTAACGGCCAAAAACTTCAAAAACGTTCTAAAGACCAGCGAAGCAATAGACCTAAACCTAAATGGCAAATAAGAATCGAAAACAAAATCAGCACACTCAGAAAGGATCTGGCACACCTCGCGCAATACTCCAACAATAACAACCACCCTTCAAAACACATACAAAGAACAATAAATATACTGAAATCAAAGTCACCACAAAAAACAATACAAGAAATAGCCGACACACTTAAACAAAAACTTGCAGTTTATGCTGCTAGACTCCGTAGATACAACGAATCCAATGACAGAAAGGATGCTAACAATCTATTTCAGAAAAGTGAAAAGCAGTTTTATCAAAAAATAATATCAAACAACCAGATAACAACAATAGAACCTCCAAGCAGAAAAGAATTAACTGCATTTTGGAGAAGCCTATGGTCAGAACCCAAAACCCATAATTAAAATGCTCCATGGATCAGACAAGAAGAGACAAAACATCAACACATAACGGAGCAGGGAAACGTTATTCTTACAACTGAAGAAATAGCTGAAACGATAAAACATACCCACAATTGGAAGTGTCCAGGCGTGGATAATGTGCAAAACTTTTGGTACAAACAATTCAGTTCAACATACGAAATGCTCACAGACCAAATCAATAAAGCCATACTCCAACCTAACAGGCTTCCCAAATTCCTCACACAAGGAATAACGTACATAAAACCCAAAAATTCAGATACCAAGAACCCTGCCAACTACCGCCCAATCACTTGTCTCCCCACCTTGTACAAAATTATCACTGCAACAATATGTAGAAGAATTGAACAACACCTGATGCAAAACAACATCCTGGTTGAAGAACAAAAAGGATGTAGAAAACACAGCCAGGGTTGCAAAGAACAACTTATAATTGATAGTGTGACCATGGAGCAAACTAGAAAAGAGCATAGGAACCTCCATACCTGTTTCATAGATTACAAAAAAGCATTCGACTCTGTACCCCACAGCTGGCTAATGAAAACACTTCAAATATATAAAATAAACCCAGGACTTCGTCAGTTTCTTAAGAGCACCATGGAAACATGGCGAACAAACATACACCTTCAAACTCACGATGGCCATATTCAAACGGATGAGCTACACATACGACGCGGCATCTTCCAGGGTGACTTTCTTAGTTCACTATGGTTCTGCCTCTGTCTAAATCCGCTCTCCAACACACTTAACAGCACAAACCATGGCTTCAACATCAGACACCATAAGGCAGATCAACACAAAATCAATCATCTCCTGTACATGGATGATATAAAACTATATGCCGCCACAGAAGTGCAACTGAGAGAATTACTCAAAATAACAGAAGTTTATACATCAGACATCAGGATGGAATTCGGAGTGAGTAAATGCAATGCACATCAATAAAGGCCAATGGAAAAACCAACCCGAAAAGGAAGTAGTAACTGGCCAACCGCTGGACAACATGGATAAAAACGAAACGTACAAGTACCTGGGCTTCAATCAGAACGTTAAGATAGACCATACACAAGTCAAGGCACAACTAACACAAGAGTTTAAAGACCGCCTCATTAAACTCATTAAACAAAATTGAATTCTAAGAATCTCACAAAAGCCATTAATACATTTGCGATACCGGTACTCACATACTCCTTTGGCATCATCAAGTGGTCACACACGGACATAGAAAACATCCATATACTTATAAGAACAGAACTCACAAAACACAGAACGTCACATCCGAACACGTGCAAGGAGAGGCTTACCATAGACAGAAAGCTAGGGGGCAGAGGATTTATAGATATACAGTCACTTCGCACAACACAAATACAAACGCTCAGACATTTCTTCCACACCAAACAAACTAACTTACATAAGGCAATAGTAAAAGCAGACAAAAACTATACACCACTCAACCTCTCTAGTACAGATCACGTAGCAGACAAATACAATCATATCCAATCACAACAAGAAAAAATAAACACCTGGTCGCAGAAAGCACTGCACGGCAAACATCGATACCGTGTCACCCAAGACCACATTAACCAAAAACAGTCATACACCTGGTTGCAGGATGGCCAGCTGTTCCCAGAAACGGAGGGTATCATGCTTGCTATCCAGCAACAAGTGACTGCAACACGAAACTACAAAAAATATATAATTAAAGATCCATCCATAACAGACGATAATTGCAGAAAATGTCAACAACATAAAGAAACAGTAGATCACATAACAAGCGGGTGCAAAACTCTTGCCGGTACCGAATACACAGCCAGACATAACTCTGCGGCCAAGGTCATACACCAAGCATTAGCCACAACAAACAAGCTAATAGAAAACACAGATCCGTATTACAATTACACTCCGACATCAGTACTCGAAAACGATCAATACAAACTATACTGGGATGTTGAAATACATACAGACAAGACTATCCCAGCCAATAGACCAGATATAGTTTTCCAGTCAAAGGCCGACAAAATTACCTATTTGATAGATATTGCCATTTCCAATGATGTGAACATCCAAAACACCTACGCTGGGAAGATATCTAAATACACGGACCTTGCCATGGAAATAAAACGACTTTGGAAACAAAACAAAGTCACTATTGTCCCCCTCATTATGTCTGTCTCAGGCCTTACACCAAACACGTTTACACAACACCTTCAACAGTTGGGCCTGGACGAAAAGTTACACAAAGTATTCCAAAAGTCTGTAATCCTGAAGACCTGTAATATTGTGCGATCCTTCCTAAATTCCGATCAATAATAGCCCGAGTGTTGACTTGGCAGTGGAATAGCGTCTGCATCCAGAGGATCGGCTATTCCACAATTAATAGTACACGACGGATCTCCATGTGAGGAGCGGTACTCCGACAGCGTCTGTTCTTCATGTTAGAAGCGGCTGTTTTCATAAACCCCCAGGAAGCCGCCCAACATCAAGAGGCTATTCGGTGCGTGGCGACACCGAGGAGTATACCGAAGCCAAAGGATGTAAGTCGGTCGGCAACCTTCACAGGTCCATCCTCTGGAGGCAATCTGGACGGCTGCCTCCGGAAATGTCGGCTGCGGGCCCTAAGGCTAACCACCTGACGGGCCCTATCTTCGGGTTCGACCACCTCGAAGGAAAAGCACCCACACCGAGCCGGTTTCGGAAGCCGGCGTTGGGCAAGGTGGCGGTGCTTCGAATCGCCCTGATGACGACCCCCGCAATGATATGGACCGTTTTAGGTGGACGACGGAGCTCAAGGATGACCTGCTGAGCTGCTACGAGAGCAGTAGCCCGCGCCGTAGGGGATACATGTCCCGCATGTATGACAGGTGGTGTGAAATGCACCCAGAGCATAGCACGCTTACCTCTCAGAATTTGCGAGATTATGTATCGTACCTCCGGAGGCAGGGATATGTTCGTGCTCCAGCTCAGCCTGCCCCTTCGGCGGACGGAAGGCCTGTTAACCAGGCTGAAAGTTCGCCGGTAAGGCCCGCTGAGAGGGAAATCGACCAAGTCGTCTCACCTGGGGATTTCAGGGACCGAAGGGCCTTGCATAACAACGGAAGGTCCTTGAAGCTGGCAGATTTGAAGAGAGAGGATGAGGTTGTTGGTGAACGTCTATCGGAGGCCTCTGACATTTGGAGCATCAATTGCGAAATTTAAGCTGCGGCTCTGAGGCTAGCTAGACAGGGGAGAGTGAGAGACTCTCCTGTTGAGAGAGCACAGAGGCGGGTGCGCCAAATGGAAGCGAAAATCCAGTTGGCTCGCCAGGAAGCATCCCGTATCCAGTGTGTGATGGAATATAGAGCAGCTGGGAAGCCTTTTACGCGCCGAGTGCGCCAGATAGCCTACGGGTTGAGGCGCGACCATCATACACTCAGTCAAGCGGTACTGGTTGTTGTCAAGCAACACTGTCTTGACAGGATACGGATGCTAATCGCTGCTAGGCGATCGTTGGTGGCGCGGGCGAGAGGTCTGGAGCAGAACAGAATGTTCTACGAAAGACCTTCTCGCCTTTTCCAACAGCCGCCTCCAGCCATAGAGCAGCCGCCAACTGCTGATCGCGTGGAGGCCTTTTGGAGGGACATTTACGAACAACCCAAACCTTTCTCAGCAGACACTCCGGCCTTGGCGCAGTTCGAGTCCGTTTGTAGGAGGACTCCTAACTTGAATGTACTGCGTCATCCGATAAACACGGAAGAAATTCTTGACGCCTTACGAGGCGCAAAGAATTTCGCAGCTCCTGGCCCGGATGGCATAAACACCTACTGGTGGAAAAAATTCCCCAGTTGCCACCGGCATTTAGCTAGAGTTTTTAACTCGTGGCTAAATCAGGAGCAGCCAATTCCGGCTTGGTTTGTCGAGGGTCGAACCGTGCTTCTCCCGAAGACCGGAGATTTGTCTGATCCCAAAAACTACAGGCCAATAACATGTCTGAACGCATGTTACAAGCTCTTCACCAGAATCTTGTACATGCGTCTCCTTCAAGCTGTGAATCCTGTATTTCTCGACGTGTATGAACAGAGAGGGTCAAAGAAAGGAGTAGCTGGCTGCAAGGAGAACTTGTTGATTGACCGATGTGTCACGCAGGACTCCGTGCAGTACAAGCGAAACCTTTCTATGGCCTGGATTGACTATCGCAAGGCATTCGACAGCACGTCTCATGAGCTCATTGTGCGGCTGTTGGAATGTCTTTCGGTGGATAATCAGATAGTGGGATGCATCAAACAACTGATGCCACTCTGGAAGACCCGGTTCACTATAACATCAGGTGAAACTCGGGTTCAGACAGAATTGGTGTCATTGAAAAGAGGTGTCTTCCAAGGAGACTCCTTGAGTCCCTTGCTCTTTTGCATCTCACTTTTGCCTCTGTCCATAGCGCTGAGAAATACTAAAGGATACAGCTGTGGCACGTCCAATAACCGGAGGCACAAGGTCACCCATATGTTTTATATGGATGACCTAAAACTTTATGCCTCCGGCCAACGCGAACTACAACAATCGCTGAGGGTGGTGCAGGAGTACAGTCATGCTATCGGAATGGAGTTCGGGACAGACAAATGTGCATTGGTTCATCTCAAGAAAGGACGAAGCGGAGATAGTGGGGATGAGGAACAGCTCGTTGATGGGAGCATCTTGCGACAACTGCATGCCGGAGATACTTATACCTACCTTGGAGTGGCGCAGCGTCATGTCCAAGAGGCAACATTGGTTAAAGAGTGTCTCCGCCGCAAGTATTTGCACCGACTCCGGCAGATCTGGTCGTCAGAACTGTCCGGCAATAACAAAGTCGCTGCCACAAACATGCTTGCGGTCCCATTGTTATTATACACCTTTGGTGCTATACAACTGGAAAGTGAACGAGCTGAAGGAAATCGACACGAAGACCCGCAAAAGGATGAATATGGAGAGAAGCCTGCATCCTAAGTCCTCTGTCCCGCGAATATACCTCCCGCGACACCTGGGAGGGCGTGGACCATCGAGTTTGGAGCGTCTGCACAACAGAGTAGTACTGGCCACTGCCTGCTATGTAACGAACAGCACCGATCCCCTGATCCGCTTCGTGCGAGAGCACGAGAATGCGGGAAAAGGAGCCTTTCTTTTTAGCGCAGCGAAACGAGCAGCCGAGGAGCTCAGCCTCACACTCGACTTCAAGCGGAGGTGTCAGCAGTCCATTACGGAACTTGCTCCCGCAGAATTAAAAGCCCACGTTAAAACTGCCGAAGTCGACTTCCTCTTAAGACTTCATAAAGATAAGCCAATGCATGGAATCTTCTACAAACATCTAGAAGAGCATGGCTTGTCTGAGCAGTTGACCTTCTCTTTCCTAAGGTCTAGTGGGTTGAAGTCGGAGACTGAGGGCTTTATAATGGCTTGCCAAGACGGTGTCTTCAACACCTTGGTATACCGTAGAAGGGTTATAGGTGTAGATGTACCCGACACCCATTGTAGAGCTTGCCGACAGGCGCCAGAGACGCTTATGCATCTCTTGTCGGCGTGTAAGACGTACGCTGGGACGGCTTACGTCCATCGGCACAACGCGGCTCTACGAGTGCTCTACTATCATTTAAGGCACTCATACGGTATCGATGAGACACCGGTGCTGCCATACGCTCCAGGGGATATAGAGTCCGTTGTGGAAAACGAGAGATGCCGGATTTACTGGAACTACTCGTTCCCCACGCTCGAGCTTGTACAGGCAAACAAGCCCGACATAGTCCTTCTCGACCACCAACAGAAGACGATGTTCGTTATAGAGTTTTCGGCGCCTGCCGAGGTGAACATCGTCTCTAAGGAGGAGGAAAAGCGGACCAAATATCAGGAGTTGCTCGGACAACTTCGCAGGCTCTGGCCAGACTACACTGTAAGTCTGCTGGTTATGGTCATTGGATCCCTAGGTGGAATGAGGAATACGCTGCTCTCTGCACTGCGCAAAATACCGGTGTGCCGTGCGGCGGCGCACATCTTAGCCGCCAGAATGCAGAAGGCAGTCATCCTTGGGTCCCTTCGTCTACTTAGGGCGCACGATTCGCGGACCCAGTGATTGCTCACCTCACGGTGTGAGGAGTAGTCATTGGGTAATGGAACAGCAGCTCGGTGTGTCGGAGCCCGGGCTGCACTTTTTGTTTTTTGTAAATAATCAGTTGCTACCGCAGTCATGCGAGAGAAGCTTGAAAAAAAAAATAATAACAGACCTGTAGTATTGTGAGATCCTTCCTAAATTCAGACTAGCAATAGTTCAGGTGTTGACTTGGCACAGCCCGTCACCACTTGTTGCTACCGCTATCACGCGAGATGAACTTAGCAAATCAGAATAATAATAATAATTTATTGGTGTTAATGTACAAACAAGTGTACTTACACAAGTCAATATAAAAAACGTTTTTTGTTAAAGTCATAGAATTGTAATATAATAATAATAGTAATATATAAACAAACAGAAAATAGACAAACAAACAGATAATTCATTACACAAGACAGTCATAAATATATTGATATGCTAGTGTGCCAAACTTGAATCATATTTAAAAACCATATTTAAAAACAATATCATGCAGTACTTTCACATACACACTGAGGTATGATAGACAGACATACACAAACATATTAAAATTTAAAATCCAGGAATTCGGTATATGAATGAAATGCATGTTTTATTAAAAACTGCTCAATCATTAGCTTGTAAGAATTTCAGTCTAATGATCTAATATGCAGTGGTCGTTTATTAAAATAAACTGAAGAATGCTGAGTGTAACGTCCCATTGAATCCAAGCGTAAGTCTTTGACAGAACGACAGATTTTTCTGTGTGCACTAATCTTGTTATACGCTGATATATCCTTATACATATAAAAAGTGAGTCTCACCTGAGCTTTCATGCATCATCAAATACGTGGCCAAGAAGCCATCTGTGTTGAGGGTGGTGTCACTGGAGAATTTGATGCTCATTATGTTGGAAGAGCTAAAGAGCACTGGAGGCATCTTAGAGCCACAATACCTCCCAAGCATCTCCCCTTCTCCCAAATGGGTGTTGTTATCATATATTTCGATGCTGTCGTAGACACAGTCAAAACTGAGCTCGAGATGAAATGTTAGCCAAGACAACTGAATAATGTGCTTTGGTGGTGCAATTATAACCCATGTACATGTGATGTTGTGTGGATAGAAACCTTCAGTGGTTGAAGGTGAAGCTATATTGCCCACTTTGTTCTTGAGGATCCCACCACAACCTGAAATTTGATCATATATTTTTTAAATCTGCTTATTTCACATGGAACGGTTGATATCAAAGCATACGCACAGGTCTACGAGTGACCTCCTGACCCACGCCGCTCACTTGTGGTCAAACTTGCTGCTTATGGCAGGGCTTATTCTAACAGGTAGCTGAACACAAAAGTGTAGTTGAAAATAGAATATTCAAAATTGAGTAGCACATTTTTATGCTTTTTACCCACAAGATTTGGTCAAATTCATAATGAAGGTGCCTATCCTATTGTATTTAAATTTAGTCTAAGAATTGGCGCGCTTGAATTAATTTATTAATCATGATTTGTGATGATAATAATAATAAACATGAGGAACAGCTCGTTGATGGGAGCATCTTGCGACAACTGCATGCCGGAGATACCTATATCTACCTTGGAGTGGCGCAGCGTCATGTCCAAGAGGCAGAATTGGTTAAAGTGTGTCTCCGCCGCAAGTATTTGCACCGACTCCGGCAGATCTGGTCGTCAGAACTGTCCGGCAAGAACAAAGTCGCTGCCACAAACATGCTTGTGGTCCCATTGTTATTATACACCTTTGGTGCCATACACTGGAAAGTGGACGAGCTGAAGGAAATCGACACGAAGACCCGCAAAAGGATGAATTTGGAGAGAAGCCTGCATCCTAAGTCCTCTGTCCCGCGAATATACCTCCCGTGACACCTGAGAAGGCGTGGACTATTGAGTCTGCACAACAGAGTAGTACTGGCCACTGCCTGCTAGGTAACGAACAGCACCGATCCCCTGATCCGCTTTGTGCGAGAGCACGAGAATGCGGGAAAAGGAGCCTTTCTCTTTAGCGCAGCGAAACGAGCAGCCGAGGAGCTCAGCCTCACACTCGACTTCAAGTTGAGGTGTCAGCAGTCCATTACGGAACTTGCTCCCGCAGGATTAAAATCCCACATTAAAACTGCCGAAGTCGACTTCCTCTTAAGACTTCATAAAGATAAGCCAATGCATGGAATCTTCTACAAACATCTACAAGAGCATGGCTTGTCTGAGCAGTTGACCTTCTCTTTCCTAAGGTCTAGTGGGTTGAAGTCGGAGACTGAGGGCTTTATAATGGCTTGCCAAGACGATGTCTTCAACACCTTGGTGTACCGTAAAAGGGTTATGGGTGTAGATGTACCCGACACCCTTTGTAGAGCTCGCCGACAGGCGCCAGAGATGCTTATGCATCTCTTGTCGACGTGTAAGATGTACGCTGGGACGGCTTACGTCCATCGGCATAACGCGGCTCTACGAGTGCTCTACTATCATTTAAGGCACTCATACGGTATCGATGAGACACCGGTGCTACCATACGCTCCAGGGGATATAGAGTCCGTTGTGAAGAACGAGAGATGCCGGATTTACTGGAACTACTCGTTCCTCACGCTCGAGCTTGTACAGGCAAACAAGTCCGACATAGTCCTTCTCGGCCACCAACAGAAGACGATGTTCGTTCTTGAGTTTTCGGCGCCTGCCGAGGTGAACATCGTCTCTAAAGAGGAGGAAAAGCGGCCCAAATATCAGGAGTTGCTCGGACAACTTCGCAGACTCTGGCCAGACTACACTGTAGGTCTGCTGGTTATGGTCATTGGATCCCTAGGTGGAATGAGGAATACGCTGCTCTCTGCACTGCGCAAAATACCGATGTGCCGTGCGGCGGCGCACATCTTAGCCGCCAGAATGCAGAAGGCAGTCATCCTTGGGTCCCTTCGTCTACTAAGGGCGCACGATTCGCGGACCCAGTGATTGCTCACCTCACGGTGTGAGGAGTGGTCATTGGGTAATGGAACAGCAGCTCGGTGTGTCGGAGCTCGGGCTGCACTTTTTCGTTTTTAAAATAATAAACAGTCTTTATTTGCACATCAAATGATGTGTCATCTACTTTTTGATAGTCGGTAAGTAACAGAAGTCCAATAACTAGTTCAAAAAAAATTCTTAGAATAAACTTATGGACTACCACCTAGTTTGCGCCAGTGGCTGAATAGCTTCTTGAACGACAGATCTCTGTTTGTTGTAGTCGAAGCCTGTTCATCAGACGTACTTTCAATAAACGGCGGTGTTCTTCAGGGAACGGTCTTATCCCCTGCGCTGTTTTTACTAAACATCAGTGAGCTGCTGGAAATAACATCCAATCCAATCTACAGCTTCGCAGACGACAGCACATTAATATCGTGCATGGAACCAGGCAAGCCACTATCATCCCAGGAGACGGTACGTCGGCGACAGCAATATGCCTCACAGATCAACATAGATATCAAAACAATTCTCGAGTGAGAATTAGTAAATAAAGTACAGTTTAATGTACAGAAAACTCGGACAACAACACTGACAAAGAAGTCTCATTTTAGCTTACCAACTGTGGAAATAGAAGGTCACCCAGTAGTCGAGTCACCTTCAGTCAAGCTTTCGGGGATCAACACGAACTATAACATGTCCTGGCATGACCCCACGTCGTCAGTATTGCTAAAACGGCATTCCAAAAGCTTGAAGTTTTGTCCCGATATAGGAAGCTGTATACACCAGCAACTACTGCTGCTCTACAAGGCGCAGATCCGACCATTGTTGGAGTATTGCTCCTATGTATGGGGATGCGCACCGCAGCACTCTTTAAAGCTTCTGGACACTATCCAGATGAGAGCAATTAGACTAATCGATACGCCTAACCATATAAAGCACCACCAAAGCCTGGAACATCAAAGGAGGGTGGCCGACCTATCCCTGTTTTATAAATTCTATCATGGAAGATGTTAGAGTGAGCTCCTTCAGATAATAACACCGAAGGCCGTCCGAACGAGAAACACTAGAGAGGCTCTGCTAGCTAGCTCTGTTAGCATCCTTACCAGGTCGAGGTACCTACTCCCCGAAGTAGTCTCCTCCAGGATTCTTTCTTTTGGAGAACTTCGACGATGTGGAACGAGCTGCCGGGGAATTTGTTTCCCGACGGCTACAACCTGCAGCGTTTCAAATCTAACGTGCACCGATACTTATCCTCTCGCAGTGCTTCAACAGCGCCATAAGCTTTCAGCCTTTGCGGGAGGCAGACCGTACAAAAGAAACTAAAAGTCCAAAAAAAATTGAATGTTAACTCATTCTCATTGTACTCCACTAGCCTTTCAATGTATTGGATTCGATTGGATCTATTTGTTCAGGGTGAACTCTGGTCCTTATATATCAACCAAAGCTTATTGAGTGCCCCGTGCCTGCAATGATTCTAAAATATCAGGTAAGCTAATTTAAACTGCAATGTTTTTTTTTGCGTCAACTGCAATGGTCATTTGCCGCTTCGACCTACGCTAGTATTTTTTTAAATACTATTGTGTTTATCATACTTAAGGTAAGTTCCTATAGGTATTATAGTATTACTTGGTGGCGCTTATATTTTGTAGAACAGACCCGTGTTTTTAAGAAATTGAATAACTTTTCTTATTTCGTCCAGGTTACTGGAGTTCAGAATACTTAGGCTTGGGAGAATTTGTAACCTTTGCATTGCATTGCTGAAAAGTTGGCAATGGCAGATTATATGCTCTACTGAGAGAGACTGTTGGCATTGCTCACAAGTGGGGCTTCTTTGTCTAAGCAATATGTGTGACTTAGTGAGACGAGTATGTCCAATCCTCAGTCTTGTTATTACAACTTGCTCTTTTCTTGTGATACCTTTAACTATTTTGGGGCTCTGAATGGTTGGACATATTCGTCTCAATTGTGTATCACATACTTCCCAGTCATTTTGCCATGACTTGTATATTTCTTTTTTTAGTGAGCTTTTGAGGTCACAGGCTCTAATAGGGAGTTCTTCTGGGGAGTTTTCTACTGCATTGCGAGCACTTTCGTCTGCTGCATCATTTCCAGCAGTACCAACACGTCCAGGGGTCCAGACAAAAATAGTTACTTTACACTGTTGTTGCAGTAAATGGTGCAAGTGGAGGATTTCTTGGACAAGTGGATCGGTACTGAATGTGTTCCTAATGGATTGCAGAGAGCTTAGGGAATCCGAACAGATTAAGTAAGTACCGGTGCTTTTATTTTCAACATATTTTAGAGCTTGGTAAAGAGCAGTTAGTTCTGCGGTGTAAATCGAAGCCATTGCGTTTAAACTGCCTTTCCAAATTTCCCACAAGCCACTGCAGCTCCAACCCCGAGAGCAGATTTGGATCCATCAGTAAAGATTGTTAATGTTGGTTCGTATTCATCGATTATAATTGATACCATATTTCGGTAGATAACTGGATTAGTATCGCTTTTTTTAAACCTTGCACATTTCAGATTTATCTCTGGTTGTCGTAGAAGCCAAGGAGGGGTTTCATACTTAGTGGTATACACAGGTGGTAGTTCGATAGCTATGTTATTTACCATCTCTCTACCTCGTACTCCTAGTGGCCTAGTTATAGTTGGTCTGCCATTAAACTTATCAAAGATCTCGTCATTGAAAAGAGTGTGATGATTGGGGTGTGATGGTAATGCCCATATTTTTGTCAGGTAATTAGCAGTGAGTAGTTTTGCTCTGACTTTTAGTGACGGAATACCCGCTTCGCAATAAATTGACGCTGACGGGCTGGTGCGGAAAGCCCCGATGCAAAGTCTAAGGCCTTCCCTGTGTATCGATTCCAGCTTCTTCAGGTTAGATTTCCTTGCTGAGAAGTATACAATCATACCATATTCTATTTTGGCCAATACAGTTGCTTTATATAGCTGAAGGAGTACGTCTCTGTTAGCGCCCCAAGAGATACTAGATAAGCATCTGATGATATTTAAAGACTGTTTGCATCTGTTACTTAAGTCTTCGATGAGCGGTTTCCAGAGTAGTTTCTTATCGAAGATTAATCCCAGGATTCGGACAGAATGCTTAACTAGGATAGAACTACCATCTACTGTTATGTGAGGATCTGTGTGGGGGGTGCATAGCCTACAAAAATGGATGCAACTTGTCTTAGTAACAGAAAGACGGAAACCGCTTCTTCTTGCGTTCGCCAATATTTGGTTGACTGAGCTTTGCATCTTTTCTTCTCAATGACTCATATCACTAGCTGAATAATAAATACAGAGGTCATCTACATACATGCATTTTCCGATTTCTCTATCAAGGTTGGATATTAAGTTGTTCACTGCTATTAGGAATAAACTTACGCTAAGTGTGGACCCTTGCGGGATTCCGTTTACTTGGGGTACTGATTCGGATAAAATATTTTCTAACTTAACTTTGAAAGATCGATTGCTTAAGAAAGTCTCGATAAATTTCAGTAGACGGCCTTTTATTCCCCAATGACACAGAGTGTTTAATATACCTTGTCTCCATGTGTCTAGATCGAATGAGATAGCTACTAGATGTTTTCGGTCAGCAAAGGCATTTTGTATTGCTGACTCTAGAAGGACTAGTTTGTCTGTAGTAGATCTATGTTTGCGGAATCCCATCTGATAGTCAGAGAGCAGTCGTTTCGATCCCAGTGTCCACATTAAGCGTAAGCTTACGATTTTTTCTAGAAGCTTGCTAAGGCAGCACGTAAGAGATATTGGGTGGTAGTTGGAGGGGTCTGTGATATCTTTACCTGGTTTCGGTATCGGTATAATGGTTGCTTCACGCCATTTTTTGGGGTACTCTCCCTGAATCCAAATTTTGTTAAACAGCTCTAAGATTATTTCTTTGTCTGTTTCAGGTAGTTGACAAATCATTTGATAGTGCACAAAATCGGGACCAGGTGCACTGTCATTGGTTTCAGAGAGCGCTTGGAGAAGCTCTGGCATGGAGAGGGGTAAGTTATAATTGTATGTATCTGTTTCTGTTGGGTTATGGTTTTCCGTTGTGTTTACAGTCTCTCTTAGTGCTGGATCGATGTTCAAAGTAGAGCTAACATGACTAAAATATCGAGCTAGTTCGTTTGCGACATTTGATGGTCCCGTAATTTCATTTTGATTAACCACAAGTAGGGGCGAAGGAGTTGCAAACTTTTTACCCGCGATAGCACGAATTTTTCTCCACATTTCTTTGATTGGTGTTTCAGTGGTAATACTTGATACATATTTTTCCCACGATGTCTTCTTAGAATCCAGAATCAAACGTCGAAGTTTAGCTCTCTGCTTTTTAAATTTAATGAAGTTGAGTTGTGTGGGGTTCCTAATAAAATCTTTGTACGATTGTCTTTTTTCAAGTCTAGCCTTACTGATGTCTTGATTCCACCATGGTACTGTCCGTCTGGTAGTGATTGTGCTTTTACGATGGGGATGCTGGCTTCAACAGCATCGATTATATTTTGGGTGATTGACTGTGCCATATCATTGACTGAATCTCTGGGAGACAGTGATATATTTTGTCGGTAAAGTTCCCAGTCAGCTTTTTCCAGTTTCCATTTAGAGGCATCAGCAGCATCATAGCTTTGTACAGGTTGATATGTTGCTACTTCAATCTCAATTGGTAGGTGATCGGACGATTCGTCATCTAAAACATTCCATTGAAGGAGGTGGGACACACAGGGGCTGCACATAGTTATATCTATCGCACTAAAGTTTTGCGATCTAGAATTTATGTATGTACCTTTGCCACTGTTAAGGATAACGAAACCAAATTCATCAACAATTTCACCTATCAAGTGTCCGCGGTTGTCGGTTCTACTGGATCCCCACAGTGTATTATGCGCGTTGACGTCTCCCAGTAGGATTAATGGTTCAGAAAGTTGCCTGATCAGTTCCTTTATATGCCTACCCTCCCAGCTAGAATCTGGTAGGTATAAATTACAGATGGTAATTTTTATGGGGAAATTCGGCTTTATCCCAGTCGCTTGCAGATGACTGTTGAGCTCTATTATAGAGAATGGCAAATTTTCCTTCACAAAAATTGCCACACCCCCTTTCGCACGACGATTAGAAATGGCATCTTTTCGGATATCTTTGTATCCGCGTAGGTGAAATTTTTCTTGTGGACGGAAATGAGTTTCCTGAATGCATAGACAAATGGGTGCTTTTGCTAGTATTAGAGATTTCAGTTCTGGATATCTCGTTTTACATCCATTAACATTCCACTGTAAAATTTTAGTTTCCATTGTATTCATAATTCTGGATTGAATGTTTCAGGCGCACCCGTGAATATATGGAAACAAATGACAAGGTCAAGACAGGAAGAAAATAAATAACGAGTAAGTATATAGACAATATAACACGTATACAAATATGTAAAAAAAATAAAATAAATAGAACTGGTAAATGAATATCTTTATATATACATATATCTATGTATACACATATGTATGTTAGAGAAAAAAAAATATCACAGGTTATTAATCACATCGCTAGTAGATGATTCTACTTGCTTTCGGGGTTGACCTTTTGGCCAACCTCTCTTTCTTCTTTTTTCCTTTTTGGGGTCATCGTCCTCAGAGGTAGACTCTATTTGGCGCTTTTTCTGTTCTGATACGGTTGATACATTCGTTGACATCGACTCGGATCTTTCTCTTCGTGTATAATAAATAGGTCTATCTGGTCTTTTAAACTGTTTATTGAGGATGGATGTAATAGTATCTTGAATCGATTGGATTATTTGTGGCATAATATTGTTGATATCTGCATTTGTAGGTGCTTTCCTAGTATTATGTTGTTGGGATGTTACATTTGCATAAGTAGTATTTACTTTTGGTGTTTTAATTTGAACCATTCTTTTCGCTTCGTTATATGAAACCTTTTCTATAACTTTAATTTTTTGTATTGCAGCTTCTTCCTTGTATTTGGGACAACCCCTATACCCTGCAGAATGGGGTCCACTACAATTGACGCAGGTCTTTGGTTCTTCACAAGGTCTCCCTTCGTGAATGGCCTGACCACATATACATAAAGGTTCCTTGTCGCACTTGTCAGCAACATGGCCCATACATTGACACCTGAAACAGCGGACTGGAGGGGGTATATAGGGTCTTACGTGAAGGTTGTAATAAGCTACTTTGATTTCTTTTGGAAGTTTTGGTTCATTGAATGTTAGAACATGTGATGGTGTTTCAACAAACTCATTTTTTCTTTTGGTCTTTAATCTTCTGACATCAATCACTCCGATAGATTTCAGCTCCTCTTTAATCTCTTCCACACTACTATTGAGTAAATCTCTACAAAAAATTACCCCTTTTGATTGGTTCAGCGTAGAATGGGGGATAATTTCCACATCATATTCTCCAAACTTAGTAACTGCCATTAATCTTTTACTCTGTGGATTGCTTTTCGTCTGGACTAAAAGACCATCTTTTATTTTCCTCACTGAGTGTACGTCACCGACTAAGCCATATAACAATTTCGATATTACGAACGGACTAATTCTTTCAAAATTTTCAGGAGACCCATCTCCTTTCCTTTTTACAAGGAGGAACCGGGGCAAATTAGCCACCGTCACCTCGCTTGTTAGCGGTCTCTGTGGCGACCTACCACTGTTGGTCGAGGCTGCTTTTTGAGCATCTTCAACAGTGCCTGCATTTGAGGCTGCGTGTGTACCTTTTTTGTTTTTGCTTCTTATATCCATATGCAGATGCGTTACTTCGTCGCTTCAGCTCCCCACCCTCCTTGGAGCCTCACTGGGAGGTTGTGACCATCATCGCAGCCCGCTAGGGCACAACCCCAGGGCTACTGAAGAGATATAGTCCCTACATCTAATTCCACCATACATCAGGAATATGGTCAATCCCTGTCTGGCTTCTACTAGCTGTCGAGACTCACCCTGCCATCCCTCTGACGGGATAGCTCAGCCGATTAGTCGAGAGTGGGTTAGCTCCCTACCGCCCGTCTAGCCGAAATCCAGGCCAAAGTGGTGTGTTGTGGAGCGGCATGCACGACAGCAGGCGCACCGCCCACTCAACCACCAGGATCCCTTCATCCGACGACACGGGTCGCGTGGCACGGCACAAACACCACGGAGACTTTCCGTATACCCCACAGCCAAGCCTCAACTCTGTGGGGCTCCTCTTAAGGCGAGGCATCTTGCTGGGGCCCCGGGATCGCCACCCCCGTATATAGCAATGAGCACATGTCGTAACATGTGCTGATTGTCTGTACCCTCCTGAGGGTGAGATGTTTCTTAGATCCATCTGAGGTGACTTCAGGGTTTTGCAATAATTTTTCCCGAAGTCACCCCATCCGGAAGCCCCCCGACGGACGACAAGGTCTTACATCTCCTATGGGGGGAAACTGCAATGTTATTTTTAACAATTTGTGTCTTGCCATTTTTACTTTTTTTTATTATCACCTTATAAGCCATTTCTATCTAGTGGTACAACCTTACCTAATTTTATGCTGGTGTACTCCACGGTAGCATTTTCTGTGGGAGGAAAAATGAAAATTCATTAATATATTGATACAAATATGTGCAACAATTTATTAACAACATCAGTTTATTTAAAAAATCACATCTACAAAAGATCATATATGGCCTACTACTGATAATACTAATTATGGCAATTCATACAACAGTCAATTCACACACACACAATTAAAAGGGATGTAAGTATGTAGGAAGAATTTTTTTGGCTTTTATAAAAAGTTGCATTTAAGCGGTTGTACTGTTTTTTCATACACAAATGCAATTGTAAAATTCAAAGAATTATTTTTGTATATTTCGAATTTGTTTTGGTGCGCTTCATTGAATCGCTTGTATATATTATTTTGTGTACTGTAAATTATAGTTTTCTGGAATGCAATCAAAAATTTCACGAAAAAAATCATGTTCACCCTACCCTACCAAATGGAATGATTCAGGACACGTTCCAATGAAGGATTGTGATATGCTTGATCTCACTTTGGATGAGGTGGAAATCACTTATTTCATGTGTATCTAAGGTAAGCCCGCGAGGCAATAGTGTGATTCAATATCGGTAGGAGTATTTGACCCCGGAGTACTTGCTTCTGAGGGTTCACAGCTTTGAAAAATTTCACATTTTTCTCCCGGCGAATTAAATAAAGAGTCACTAAATTGATTACATTTATTTAAATTTTCAAATAGCCGCGCGCTTTTTGGAACCCAAATTAGGTTCCATCTTCGCCATTAGGTGGCGCATTAATTAATTTTTCTACTATTATAGTTCAAATTCAATTTTTTTAAAAGATTTTAAAACTTACTTCAATGGTACCTTCACTCTATATTTTTTAAGCTATTCACCTAATTATGTCAATTTTATTGGCTTATCATGTAAACGTCATACCTGTCACTTTTTTCAAGGCCAACAACTCCATATTGTTCAACAGTTTTTACACGTACCACTTCAAGTCTCTACCTTTTCCGGTGAAGTTGCTCTTATTCCGAAAAGAGAAGTGTGCGGACTATCGAAAAAATGTCTGAGCGCCCGAAGAGAGAAAGAAAAACTGCAGGGAAAGGTACGTATATCTATGAACTGATTTAATCCATCAAAATTATTCATTATCAAGAACTTTATATAAAAATTCTCACTCAGCTAAAATTATGTCTCGGATAGATAGGAATAATGCATATTTTATTATCTTCTATTTTACGATAATAATTGATTTACAGTGATATTAGCTTAGCTTTCAATTTTGAGTACCAAAGTCATTTTTGAGTTTCACAAAAAAATTATGAATGACAAGAAAACATTTTACCTCTGCCCAAAAAATGAGAGTTAAGAAAATAAAAATATTATTTGCAAAGACTATTGCCACGCCCAAAAGAATTGCGATTTTGCGACGAATAAAAAATAACGTGTGGGAATATTTTTCTAATACCCCTACATTTAAATATTTACCATCCTTCCAAGTTCACAACCCCTATGTTGACATCTGACCAGATATTATTAAAAATTCCAAAAATGACCACTTTATCTCTTCGGAGGCTAGCATGTCAGGCTAGTTGCAAGGTATTAACCCCAATTTTAACCCTTTCCATATTTGTTGATTCATTTAGCACATTTGTATAAATTTATCTATTTTGTTCCGAGTACGTCACTTCCGTCGCTTTTTTCAAGGTCAGACTCCATATTGTTGGCTAATTTATGCACGTAACACTTCAGTCTCCATCATTTCCGGTTAGGTTAGTTTTATTTTATTAGAAAATTCAGCGTGCGGACTATCAAAAGATGTCTGAACGTCCAAAGAAAGAAGATAAAACTGCAAGAAGAGGTACGCATATCTACAAACTGATTTTAATCCATCAAAATTTGTTACCAAGAACTTTATATATGTATAAACTCTCACTCAGCTGAAATTCCGTCTCGATTAGATCGGAATAATGCATATTTGATTATCTTCTATTAATAATAATAATAATAATAATAAGCGCAAGACAGATAAAAACGCTCAGGCAATTCTTCCAAAGCAAACAAACAAATTTACATCGAGCAATAGCAAAAGCAGACAAAAGCTATACACCACTTAACCTATCATGTCTAGACCACGCCGCAGACACACACAACCCCATACAATCACAACAGGAAAAAATAAACACCTGGTCGCAGAAACCACTCCATGGCAAACATAGATACCGTATTACGCAAGATCAGATAAATGAAAAACAGTCATATACCTGGCTGCAGGATGGCCAACTCTTTCCAGAAACTGAGGGATTTATGCTTGCTATCCAGGACCAAGTTATTGCGACGAGAAACTACAAGAAATACGTAATTAAAGATCCATCCATAATCAACGATAATTGCAGAAAATGTCACCAACAGAAGGAAACAATAGACCACATAACCAGCGCATGCAAAACTCTCGCTGGAACTGAGTACACGGCTAGACATAACTCGGCAGCCAAAATAATACATCAAGCATTAGCCACAAAAAACAAACTAATCGACAACTCAGATCCATATTACAAGTATACACCAACATCAGTACTCGAGAATGACCATTACAAACTATACTGGGACGTTGAAATACACACAGACAAAACCATCAATGCAAACAGACCAGATATAGTATTTCAGACAAAGGCAGACAAAGTTACCTACTTAATAGATATTGCTATTCCCAATGATGTAAATGTTCAAAACACCTACGCTGGGAAAATATCTAAATACACTGACCTTGCCATAGAAGTGAAGCGACTCTGGAAACAAGATAAAGTTATTATTGTCCCCCTCATTATGTCGGTCTCAGGCCTCACACCGAACACATTTACACAACATCTACAACAGTTGGGCCTGGACGAAGGGTTACATAAAATATTCCAAAAGTCTGTAATCCTTAAGACCTGTAATATAGTACGATCTTTCCTAAATTCCGATCAGTAATAGTTCAGGTGTTGACTTGGCCTAGCTCGTCAACATTTGTCGTCACCGCAGTCATGCGAGAGAAGTTTGAAAGAACATAATAATAATAATAATATTCACCATAATTACAGTGTAGTAAATAAATATAAATAAATCCACAGTAGGCGTTGCCTGTGCGTGGATATACAATATGATATAAAAAAAAAATTAAATGTTTTCAAATATACATATCACAATATTACTAGGACAATTTTTATTGATTAATAATATTATGTATAATCATTCGCTCTACAGAGTAAATCCATTCCTTTAGTTTTTGTTTAAAATGTTTGCCAAATTTGAGGGACTTTATGGTTGATGGTACTGCACAATACAATTTCGGAGCTAGGTACATAAATGATCGTTGGAATATTGTTTTGTGTGGTCGAACAAAGCTTGATGACGATATTTTGTGCCTCGTGCTATATACATGTATATGCTTATGTTTCATTTCATCAACGCAGATTTTGTGGAATAAATTGCTGATATGTAAGAAATAAAGTTGCCTGGTATCGAGTATCTTTGTTTCTTGGTATAAATCGTTTGACGGATAGAGCTTAGATTTATGAAATATAGATTTCAGCACATATTTTTGTAATATATCTAATTCAGAAATATATGTCTTGCAGGCAGATCCCCAAGCTGATAATCCATATGTTAGATGTGTTTCAATTAAAGCATGATATAATAATTTAAGGAAATTATCTGTTAGAATATTGGATAGAATTTTTAGTTTATATGCTACACATCTTATTTTTTTCATCACATGTAAAATTTGCTTATCCCACTTTAAATGTGAATCTAGATATACTCCAAGATATTTCATACTATCTACCCTACTAATGTCAGTCTTTTTTGCATGGTATTTAATGGAGAGGTGTTCATAGCAAGGTAAAAATCTAGCATAGGAAGTGAAGGCAACGAAATTGGTTTTTTTGAAATTTACTGTTAAAATTTTGGTATCAAACCATTGAATAATCTTAACAAAATCTTTTTCAATAATTTCTTTTAATATTGTCCAGTCGTCAGCTTTATATAGTATGAGGGTGTCATCCGCAAAACATATTATTTTACGATAATATTGATTTACGGTGATATTTTCGCTTAGCTTTCGGTTTTCAGTACCAGGGTTATGGCAAGTAAGGCACGCATAATTCACCATCATTATCTTTCGCATGTTTCAGTTTAACTTTTTTTTCCTGCCATCTGGCTTAAAAAAATATGTTAAATAGTTTGCCTCGACCCCTCCCACGCATTCTGAATGCAAAAAAATATTTTACCTCTTCCCAAAAATGAACGTTAAGAAAATAAAAATATCATATTGACCAAGTGCGACATAGGTAATCAGTAGAGAAATCGAAAAACTCTTTTGGCACGCCCAGAAAAATTGCGATTATGCGACGAATAAAAAATGACGCTTGGGAATATTTTTCTTATGCCCCTACATCCAAATATTTACCATCCTTCCAAGTTCACAACCCCTATGTTGAGATCTGATCAGATATTATCAAAAATTCCAAAAACGGCCACTTTCTTCCTTCAAAGGCAAATGAGAGCATGTTAGGCTACTTTGCAAGATATTAAGCAATAAAAAAATGTCTGTGGAGGAATATCGCACCCCAATTTTAGCCCATTTCATATTTGTTGATTATTATTTAGCATATTTATATAAATTTAATTATTTTGTTCTGAGTACGTCATCCCTGTCGTTTTTTCATGGTCAGACTCCATATTGTTGACTAATTTATGCACGTAACACTTCAAAGTCTCCAGCTTTTGCGGCTAGGTTAGTTTTATTTAGAAAAGTGGATGTGCAGACTTTAGAAAAATGTCTTAACGTCCGAAAAAAGAAGATAAAATTGCATGGGGTACGCGTATCTACGAACCGGTAATGGTTACCAAGAACTATATATACAGGGTGTCCCACGACAACTAAGACAAGCAATATAACAGAACTGGGCAGTAGTAGAGAATTCTAATTTTGGAGGTGTAAATTAGAGCAAATGTTGTGTCTTTTCTTATCATTGTGTTACCAAATGAGGTATTTGTTTCTGGTCACGTGACGTCCGATTCAAAATTATTAAAGCGACACCCTGTATATTTGTGCCTTTCTGTGTTCCTCCCGATAAAACAATTTCAACAAACTAGCATACTTGGGGTCTAAAGTGTAATAGCCAAGCCAATGTTCGGATGGACCTAGAAAAGTGTATTATGCCGCTAGGTATTTCTTCTACAGGTCAATAGACGGACTATTATGAATACAACAATTTTTTCAGTTTTACTACCCCACCCCCAACCGCCCCGAATTCAACCCACCCAAAAAAAACTGAAAATGATCAGGAACCAGTAAAACGCCTGAAAACAAAGTTTGAGCTGTTTTCATATTTTTAGTTTTTTTATTATTGCTGCGCCGCCACTGACACTATTTTTCCAAAACACACGCGTGTTCCATCCTCGCTGCGATAGTAATACTGTGTCAAAATTAATTAAAATCAATTTAATAATTTTTGCGTTACGCAATATAGAACGATCTAAAACAATACTCGTATGTATACATCACAAATTCTAAGTCCCTCGGTTCTTATAATAAGCAAGGCAATGTTCGGATGTACGTAAAAACTGTATTTTGCTGCTAGGTTTTTCATTCGAAGATCAATGGACAACCCATTATGAGTACAACAAATTTTTCAGTTTTACAACCCCTTACCCTCCAACCACCCCAAATTCACCCTCACCCAAAAAAACTTAGAAAATGATCGGAAACCCCTAAAACGCCTAAAACAAGTTTGAGTTGTTTTTATATTTCTAGTTTGTTTATTATTGCCACGCCGTCACTGACTTGATTTTTCCAAAACATACGCGTTTTCCATCTTCACCTTGGGAGTAATACTATGTCAAAATTTCATTAAAATCAATTAAACGATTTTCGCGTTACGCGATATCGAACGATCTAAAACAATACTCGTATATATTGATCACAAATTCTAATCCCGTGGTTTCTATAATAAGCATGCAACGTTCGGATGGACCTAAAAAAGTGTATCATGCCGCTAGGTCTTTCATTCACAAATCAATGGACAGCCCATTATGAATAGAACAAATTTTTCAGTATTACAACCCCCCACCCCCCAACCACCCCAAATTCACCCCCACCCAAGAAAAAGTAGAAAATGATCAGGAACCCCCAAAACGCCTAAAAACGAAGTTTGAGGCATATTTGAAATTTTTCGTTTTTTGCTAATTACTCCGCCCCCCGTACAACGATTTTCAAAATTATAGGAGCATTACCTACTACGACCCCACAGCATAATGCTGCCCAAATTTCATCGCAATCCATGCAGCGGTTACTGAGATTATGAGGGTAGAAAAACGCGACAGACAGACAGACAGACCGACGAAAATGAGTACCGTGGATTTTCGTTATGTACACATCATAAAACGCCCAAAAAGCGTATTATCTCAAAATCGAAAATTTTCGCGATCACAATACTCCCCTCACCTATCAGTGTGGGAAGTAACACAGCGTTTGCTCCAATTTAAATCCCCAAAATCATAATTCTCTATTACTGTCCACTTCCAATATATTGCTTGTCTTATTTGTCGTGTAACACCCTGTACAAATTCTCATTCAGCTGAAATTCCTTCTCGGTCGTATCGGAATAATGCTTATTTTATTATCTGCTATTTTACGATAATAATTGATTCACGCTGATATTTTAGCTTACCTTTCAGTTTTTAGTACCAGGGACAATACATGACAAATAAATCACATGTATGATTCACCGTCGCATTATATTCGGTTCATCATTTTTTTTTCTGTCACCTGGCTCAAAAAAATATGTCAAGTGGTTTTCCTTTGCCCTTTCTACACACTTTTGGAAAATTGATCAATAGAAAAATCAAAAAACCCTTTTTGCCACGCCCAAATGGATTGCGATTTGGCGACGAATAAAAAATGACGTTTGGGGATATTTTTTTGTGTCCTACATTCAAATATTTACCATCCCTCCAAGTTTACCACCCCTATATTGAGACCTGACCAGAAAAAGTTTCAAAAATGACCAGTTTTTCCCTTGAATGAATGAATCTATTGGTTTCAAGGTTCTTGAGCCCAGCATAGTCTGCCTGTGATAACCCAGGGTTTCACAGTGACACAAGATGTGTGCCGAGGATTCTTCCTCTTCACCACACCACGTGCACGTTGGGTCGTTGACTACCCTCATCACGAACAAGTGACGCCTGAAGGTGTTGTGACCCGTTAATAGGCCTACTAGCAATCTCAAGTCACTCCTATCCAGAGAGAGACAAAATCGCCCTATTCTCTCTGCAGGCCCTGCTAATAGTTCCCGAGCTTGACGGAGATGACCAGAGATGTTGTTTCATCTCAGAAAGTGTTGATTCTGGATCCACTCTCCAGTTGTTTTCCTAATCAAGTTTGCAGATAGTCCTAAGGCTGGTTCCGGGCCCACAAAACTGTTGTCGGATCCCATCCTAGCCAGATGATCCGCCATGTCGTTACCCTTTACCCCAGCGTGCCCAGGTACCCACATCAGTGATACCTTGTGTTTAGCTTATATGTCGTCAAGAGCCTTTCTGCACTCCAGGACCAGTCCCGACGTTATTTTCCAAGCACTCAGTGCTTTGATGGCTGCCTGACTATCAGAGCAGATAGTAATCCGCCCTTAGAATGCAAATATTCGTTGATTATTGACATATTTGTAAAAATTTACTTATTTCGTTCTGAGTACGTCACTCCTATCAGTTTTTTCAATGTCTATCCCCATATTGCTAACTAATTTATACACGTAACACTTCAAAATCTCTACTTTTTCGGGTCAAGTTCTATTTCTCCTCTCATTATTTTTGGTTGATTCGGTACGTTTTTTTTCTGTCATCCGGCTCAAAAAAATGTGTCAAGTAGTTTGCCTTGGTAGGTATAACTGCACTCCTATAGTAGGCACATTTGTCATAAATATAATAACACTAAGGAAACTAGTAAGTTACCCCCCAAAATGGACAATTCCCTAAGATATGATAATAATAACCCAACCTCCTGCAGAGGGCACTAGTCACCTTGTCAAATATAAGCGAAACAGTGAAGCACGAAGTACGACGTGTCAGAATCCTCCAATATCATGGTAATAATGATGTGTTGAGGTTATCACAAAACATTCTATAACTTCTTGTATCTATCTGGTATCTGGTATTTACCAGTTGCGAAGTGATTATATATTTGGTACTCAGGAAAACTACCAGTATATTGCAATTTACAGGGTGAGCCCTAAGTTGATACTTCTGTTTCAACTGTGTATAGAAGTCGTTAAAATATACGATTTTTTCAGATAACTTTCTTCCGCAAACTGAAAAATAAGCGAGATACAGAATCAAAAAAATAAATCTAGGCTTGTGCTTCAAGACGTACCTAGTTTGTTTTTGTTTAGTTTTTTGCTTGGATTTCTGTTGTATCAATCAGGCATTGTACCTGTCATTTAGTGTATTAGTCACTTTTAATTTATCATAGTTAATTTTAGCTTGGTGAATCTTAAAAGTTGTCGGTCCGTCAGTCTGTCTGTCTGTTGGCGTTTTTCTAGTCTCCTAATCTCCGTAACCGCTACATAGATTTTGATGAAATTTAAATAGCGATATGGTGTAGGGTCGTAGTAGATAATATTGCTATAATTTTGAAAATCGGTGCATGGGCGGCGGAGTAATCACCAAAAAACGAAAAATTTCAAATATGCCTCAAACTTTGTTTTTGGGCGTTTCATTTTCTACTTTTTTTTGGGTGGGGATAAAATTGAGGTGGTTGGGAGGGTGGGGGGTTGTAAGGCTGAAAAATTTGTTGTATGCATAATCAGCTGCCTACTGACCTGAGAGAGAAAGACCTAGCGGTATCATACACTTTTGTAGGTCCATCCGAACATTGCCTTGTGTATTACAGGGACCAAAGAGAATTTTCCGATGTATACATACGAGTAATGCTTTATATCGTTCTGTATTTTATATACTACTGAATTGATGTTCATGAAATTTCGGCACAGTATTACTACTTTAGCGAGGATGGAAAACGCGTCTGATTTTTAGAAGTCGTCTTATAGGCGGCGCAGCAATATTAAAAAAAACTAAAAATATGAAAACAGCTCAAACTTCGTTTTTAGACATTTTAGGGGTTTCTGATCATTTTCTACTTTTTTTTGGGTGGGGGTGAAATTGGGGTGGCTTGGAGTGTGGGGGGTTGTAAGGTTGAAAAATTTGTTGTACGCATAATAGGCTGTCTACTGACCTGAGACAGAAAGACCTAGCGGTATAATACACTTTTGTAGGTCCATTCGAACATTGCCTTGTGTGTTACAGGAACCATGGGACTTAACTGTCTGATGCATACAAAATAAATACGAATATTACTTCGGATCGTTCTGTATTGTGAACGTGGAAACTTTTGAATTGACTTTAATGACATTTTGACACAGATTTATTACCGCGACAGGTATGGAAAGCGCGTATGGTTTTTAGAAATCGTTTCAGTGGCGACACGGCAGTAATAAAAAAAAACTAATAATATAAAAATCAACTTAAACTTCGTTTTAGACGTTGTAGGGGTTCCTGATCATTTTAAAATTTTTTTTTGGTTGGGGGTGGTTCGGGGTTGAAGGTTTATAAAACTCAGAAATTTGTTGTATTCATGATAGATTGTCCATTGACCTGTGAGAGAAGCACCTAGTAGAATAAAACACTTTTTTGCGGTCGGGCGAGCGATGATTTGGTTGCAGGGGTAGGGGACTATAGTTTCATGCTGTGGGAAAATAATAAAACTGGTATCATCGGAATGTGTGGGAGTCAATCAACTTGACTCCATTTTTTATAATGTTATTGTTTAGCAAGGACTAAGTGATATTTATGCACTGTTATTATTTCAGCGTCGACATCCAAGGCTCCGGGCAAGGCGCCTAAACAGGATAAGCTAAATCCGGTGCAACAGCCTGAAGATGAAATGAATCTACCAGGCCCTGGTGAAAAGAAAAGAATGCCAAGGAGGAAGAAGATGACTCTATGGGCTCACCGTCAGGAGGATGAATTTCGTGGGTTTCCTCCTGAGGAACAGCCAAATAAAAGAATGAAGGTAGGGGACCCTAGGGACCGCTTTCCCCCTGAGAAGGTAGAAAAGGCTAAGGCCGATTCCTCTGGGAAGGTACATGATGACTCGGAGGACAACGGAGATGCATCTGACGACAAAGATTAAAAATAAAATACTTCTTGATATATCTTTATGAAGATTCTGATCCTCACCATGTAACTAAGTATTTTTAAAATCAATACATTATGTTATATTGTCTTGAACCATTCATTTTCTTAGACTATTTGTTGAAAGGAATGTGAGAGAATTGTCGTTCCAAACAAGCGACTACTTTTACTTCCCACACCGATAGGTGAGGGGAGTATTGTGATCGCGAAACATTTCGATTTTGAGATAACACGCTTTTTGGAGGTTCTATGATTTCTACATAACGAAAATCCACGTCACTCATTTCCGTCGATCTGTCTGTCTGTCTGTCTGTGCGCGTTTTTCTAGCCTCGTAATCTCAGTAACCGCTGCATGGATTGTGATGAAATTTGGGCAGCGATATGCAGTGGGGTCATAGTAGGTAATGCTTTGATAATTTTGAAAATCGGTGCGGGGGCGGCGGAGTAATTAGCAAAAAAAAAAAAAATTTAATATTCCTCAAACTTAGTTTTTAGGTGTTTTAGAGTTCCTGATCATTTTCTACTTTTTTTGGGTGGGGGTGAAATTGTGGTGGTTGGGGGGTGGGGGGTTGTAAATCTCAAAAATGTGTTGTACTCATAATAGGCTATTCATTGACCTGTAAAAGAAAGACCTAGCGGCATAATACCCTTTTTTAGGCCCATCCCAACATTGCCTTGCTTATTCCAGAAACCAAGGGACTTGAAGTTTTCTAATAAATACATTGTAATGCTTTAGATCGTTCTATATTGAGTAACGTAAAAGTTATGGAATGGATTTTAATGAAACTTTGTCACAGTACTACTACCGCGACGAGGATAAAAAACGCGTATGTTTTGGAAAAATCGTGTCAGTGGCGACGCAGCAATAATAAAAAAATGAAAAAATAAAAACGCTTCAAACTTTATTTTTAGGCGTTTTAGGGGTTCCTGATCATTTTCTACTTTTTTTGGGTAGGGGTGAATTTGGGGTGGATAGGGGGTGGGGGGTTGGAAAACTGCAAAATTTGTTGTATTAATAATGGGCTGCGTGATGACTCGGAGGACAACGGAGATGCATCTGACGACAAAGATTAAAAATAAAATGCTTCTTTATACATCTTTATGAAGATTATGATCCTCACCATGTAACTCATTATTTTTAAAATCAATATATTACGTTATATTGTCTTGAACCATTCACTTTCTCAGACTATTTGCTGGAAGGAATGTGAGAGAACTGTCGTTCCAAACAAGCGACTACTTTTACTTCCCACACCGATAGGTGAGGGGAGTATTGTCATTGCGAAAATTTTCGATTTTGAGATAACACGCTTTTTGGAGGTTTTATGATGCCTACATAACGAAGATCCACGTCACTCATTTCCTTCGGTCTGTCTGTCGGTTTGTGCGCGTTCTTCTAGTCTCGTAATCTCAGTAACCGCTCCATGGATTGTGACGAAGTTTGGGCAGCGATATGCTGTGGGGTCATAGTAGGTAATGCTCTTTTTTTAAAAATCGGTGCAGGGGCGGCGGAGTAATTAGCACAAAAACAAAAAAAAAATTAAATATTCCTCAAACTTCGTTTTTAGGTGTTTTAGGGGTTCCTGATCATTTTCTACTTTTTTTTGGGTGGGGGTGAAATTGGGGTGGTTGGGGGGTTGTAAATCTCAAAAATGTGTTGTACTCATAATAGGCTATTCATTGACCTGTAAAAGAAAGACCTAGCGGCATAATACCCTTTTTTAGGCCCATCCGAACATTGCCTTGCCTATTCCAGAAACCAAGGGACTTAAAATTTTCTGATAAATACATTGGAATATTGCTTTAGGTCGTTCTATATTGAGTAACGTAAAAGTTGTGGAATGGATTTTAATGAAACTTTGTCACAGTACTACTACCGCGACGAGGACAGAAAACGCGTATGTTTTGGAAAAATCGTGTCAGTGGCGGCGCAGCAATAATAAAAAAAATAAAAAAGCCTCAAAATTTGTTTTTAGGCGTTTTAGGGGTTCCTGATCATTTTCTACTTTTTTGGGCAGGGGTGAATTTGGGGTAGTTTGGGGGTGGGGGGTTGGAAAACTGCAAAATTTGTTGTATTAATAATGGGTTGCGTGATGAATCCGAGGACAACGGAGATGCATCTGACGACAAAGATTAAAAATAAAATGCTTCTTGATATATCTTTACCAAGATTCTGATCCTGACCATGTAACTCAGCATTTTTAACATCAATATATTATGTTATATTGTCTTGAACCATTCATTGTCTCAGACTATTTGTTGAAAGGAATGTGAGAGAATTGTCGTTCCAAACAAGCGACTACTTTTACTTCCCACACCGATAGGTGAGGGGAGTATTGTTATCGCGAAAATTTTCGATTTTGAGATAACACGCTTTTTGGAGGTTTGATGATGTCTACGTAACGAAAATCCACGTCACTCATTTCCGTCGGTCTGTCTGTCGGTCTGTGCGCGTTTTTCTGGCCTCGTAATCTCAGTAACCGCTGCATGGATTGTGATGAAATTTGGGCAACGATATGCTGTGGGATCATAGTAGGTAATGCTCTTATAATTTTGAAAATCGGTGCAGGGGCGGCGGAGTAATTAACAAAAAACAAAGAAAAATTAAATATTCCTCAAACTTCGTTTTTAGGTGTATTAGGGGTTCCTGATCATTTTCTACTTTTTTTTTGGGTGTGGGTGAAACTGGGGTGGTTGGGGGGTGGGAGGTTGTAAATCTCAAAAATGTGTTGTACTCATAATAGGCTATCCATTTACCTGTAAAAGAAAGACCTAGCGGCATAATACCCTTTTCTAGGCCCATCCGAACATTGCCTTGCCTATTCCAGAAACCAATGGACTTAAAATTTTCTAATAAATACATTGGAATATTGCTTTAGATCGTTCTGTATTGAGTAACGTAAAAGTTGTGGAATGGATTTTAATGAAACTTTGTCACAGTACTACTACCGTGACGAGGATGGAAAACGCGTATGTTTTGGAAAAATCGTGTCAGTGGCGACGCAGCAATAATAAAAAAATAAAAACGCCTCAAACTTTGTTTTTAGGCGTTTTAGGGGTTCCTGATCATTTTCTTCTTTTTTTGGGTAGGGGTGAATTTGGGGTGGTTAGGGGGTGGGGGGTTGGAAAACTGCAAAATTTGTTGTATTAATATTAATAATGGGCTGCGTGATGACTCGGAGGACAACGGAGATGCATCTGACGACAAAGATTAAAAATAAGATACTTCTTGATACATCTTTATGAAGATTCTTATCCTGACCATGTAACTCAGTATTTTTAACATCAATATATTATGTTATATTGTCTTGAACCATTCATTTTCTCAGACTATTTGTTGAAAAGAATGTGAGAGAATTGTCGTTCCAAACAAGCGACTACTTTTACTTCCCACACCGATAGGTGAGGGGAGTATTGTGATCGCGAAAATTTTCGATTTTGAGATAACACGCTTTTTGGAGGTTTTATGATGTCTACATAACGAAAATCCACGTCACTCATTTCCGTCTGTCTGTTGGTCTGTGCGCGTTCTTCTAGCCTCGTAATCTCAGTAACCGCTGCATGGATTGTGATGAAATTTGGGCAGCGATATGCTGTGGGGTCATAGTAGGTAATGCTCTTTTTTTTGAAAATCGGTGCAGGGGCGGCGGAGTAATTAGCAAAAAAACAAAAAAAATTAAATATTCCTCAAACTTCGTTTTTAGGTCTTTTAGGAGTTCCTGATCATTTTCTACTTTTTTTTGGCTGGGGGTGAAATTGGGGTGATTGGGGGGTGGGGGGTTGTAAATCTCAAAAATATGTTGTACTCATAATAGGCTCTATTGACCTGTAAAAGAAAGACCTAGCGGCACCCTTTTTTAGGACCATCCGAACGTTGCCTTGCCTATTCCAGAAACTAAGGGACTTACAGTTTTATGATGTATACATATACGAGTATTGCTTAATTTCGTACTATGTATGTTGCGTAAAGCAAAAATTATTAAATTGGTTTTAATGAAATTTCGACAGAGCAGCTGCGAAATCGCAGCGAGAGTGGAAAACGCGCCAGTGTCTGAAAAATCGTGTCAGTGGCGGCGCAACAATAATTAAAAAACTAAAAATATGAAAACAGCTGTGGCGCCCTAGTTTCTAAGGAGGGAGACGCAAGAAACTATTCACGAAACTTTGTGTTGTAGAATACGTTTTTTTGCAGGAGGGTGGGCGATGATTTGGTTGTAAGGGGATTTCAGACTATAGCTTCATGTAATGGGAAAACAATAAAATGAATTCATTATGTGTGAGAAGTACTGAGTCAATCAACTTGACTCCATTTTTTATTATACAGGGTGGTCCAATAAGCGCACGGTGCTCTCTAGCGGCCTTACCGCTTAAATTACGAGAAAATGGTTAAGATGAAATACGTTTCTCTTCACATGGTCTACTTGTAGAAAATAATTTCAAAGATGGTGGACATCCGGATATACCGGAAGTAGGTTTCAACTGTCTTATTTTAAACAGAACACCTTGTATATTATTGTTGTTCAATTCAGCATCAATTTTTAGATCTAGTTTGTTGACCATAGTTTATGTCTACGAAGCCTATTTTCGAAGTTATTCAGCAATCTTCAGAAAATTTGACGTTTTGAAACCAGCAAGAAGCTTACCTGTTTTTCAGTAAGATAATTTTTTTTAAAAGTACATTACATAGACTAGCAATTTTCAAATTTGAAAAGCTTAGAACGTTAAAAACTGTTTTTTCAAATCGGGTGATTAGGTTCACATCGGTGGATGCGAAATTAAGTTCTCTTTCACCTTTATCTAGACATAATTATGTGGTTCTGTCTTTGATGGTTTCAAGATATTTACGATTTTGTAATTATGTTGTGAACTGGAAAAATCGTATGTGGCGTGGCTCGCAGATGAAGCTATTGGAAGGCAACCTTTCATCCAAAGTATTTAAGCCTCTAATACTAAAATGTGCATCCGCTCTAACTGTAGCCACATTATTCTTAAAAATTACAATGGTTAATTTTGCAGCAGATTTTGCGGTTCCCAATGGTACCACCCCAAATGTTTAAACTCCATGCTGGTTGTCAACAAACCTCTCAAAATTTGGTCGGTTAAAAAATGTAAATTATGTCAGTTTACATGGCCGTTAATAGTAGCGGTGAAGCTACATTTCATAAGAAGTTTCATTCGTAAACAACACACTGTTAAAGATGAGTGCATCTTCTTGGACTTTGGCGCGACCCCAGTTACAGAAATTTATTCTGTTTTCAAAGTCTTGTCTTTCAAGTGCTTGATTTAGCTGCACGCGATAAGGATGCTATACGTCCTTCATTAAGATCATGTTCATAGATGTTTGACCGATGCCCAAATAGCGACTAATTTCTGCTGTAGCACTGCTATGCGGATCTTCAACTACAATTGCGAAAATGTCAAACTCACTATTTTCATGTATTACTACTACATGTTTCCTTCTCTCATATTTTACGCCCAAGTAGATCCAAATTTTGAGAAGTTTGTTGACAACCAGTATGGAGTCTAAGCATTTGGGGTGGTATTTTCCAAAAATTTTTAAATGAAAATTTAGAAAACCTGTTGAAAAATTCACCACTGTAGCTCTTAAGAATAATGTGGTTACAGTTAGATGGAGCGAAAGCATATTTTAGTATTAGAGGTCGAAACACTTTGGATGAAAGGTTTCCTGCCAATTGTTTCGTCTGCGAGCTACGCCCCCTACGATTTTTCCAATTCCTACGCAATAATTACAAAATCGTAAATATCTTAACAACCATCAAAGATAGAACCACATGTGCCTAGATAAAAGTGAAAGAAAATTTAATTTCGCATCCACTGATTGGAAACTTATCATACCATCCAAATTTTACGTCTTAAGCTTTTCAAATTTGCAGATTGCTAGAAAATTGGTTGCATGTGCTTTTGAAACAATGATCTTACTGAGACACAAGTATGTATCGTATTAAAACCAAAAACCGCATCTTTCTGTCGTACTTAGTTTCCGAGATATTAAGACCATTTATCCAGTCAACTACAGACTTCGAGGCTTCGAAGAAATCCGACTGTTGTCCAGCATATGCGGTAATCGGGCATTCGGTGACAATATGCTGAACAGTCTGCCGGGGCTCTCCACAGTCACAGGACGGTGATTCAGATATCCCCCATTTAAACAACGAGTCACGACAGATGCCATGCGACTGGATAAATGGTCTTAATTTTAAAATCTAAAAACTATTTATTTTTGTTTGTTTTAAATTTAATATTTGTATTTTATTATATTGTTTAAGACTCATTACCAATTAATCCATGTAGCCATACGCTAAATAAATAAATCCGAGATATTAACATTTTTTGTAAAGTACTATAAACGTCAAATATTTTGAAGGTTGCTGAATAACTTCGAAAATGGGCTTGGTAGAAGTAAACTACGGTAGACAAACTGGAACTGAAAATCGATGCTGAATTCAAAAACGTGATAATATACAGTGTGTTATATTGAAAATAAGAAAGTTGATACCTACTTCCGGTATATCCGGATGTTCACCATCTTTGAAATTATTTTCTGTCAGTAGATCATTTAAAAAGAAACATTTTTTATCTAACCCAGGGGTTCCCAGCCTGTGCGCCGCGGCGCCCTGGTGCGCCGTAGAAAGTAAAGAGGGGCCCGTAAGTCGATCCTCTAAGTCTAAAGCACAAATATTTGTGGCTGCCTAAAAAGCAACAATACCTATTCTGACGCTCGCCACATTTTGAAACTACTGGAGAAGATTACAACGTTCAGGAAGAAACTACAAGTTTGGATAAAAAAGACGAATGAAGGCGGCGGTCAAGATTGCTTTCCACAATTGTATAAATATGCGGGATCCAATGAACTGGTTGTCTCACAAGACCTGATGGCCCTTTTCACGGAACACTTATGGAAGCTCACTGAATGGTTTTCGAAATACTTTGCAGATAATGATGTCAAAAAATTTGCGTGGATCCAAGATCCCTTTCATACGCAAGCTCCGCCAGAATTCTCCAAATCCGATTTGGTGGAGCTTTGGTTATCTATTCAAAATGAATATCCAAACCTAACTTCAAAAGCTTTAAATATTTTTATTCCGTTCGCAACGTCATATTTATATGAAACTGGATTTTCAGCCGTAGCTGTAATCAAGAACAAATATTGCTCAAGAATCAATGAGGAGCAAGAAATGAGAGTCGCAGTGTCAGATTTTATTCCCCGTTTTGAAAAACTATGCGGAAATCACCAAGCTCAATCGTCACATTCATTTGACTGTCGTATTTTATTTTTATTGAGTCTTTCTTTTTGTTTTCTGTTTCAATTCTGAATTCTTATAAATATAATAAAATTAACTTCATTTCCTATTGAGGAAGTTTTTATTTTTGTGTCTACTATTATTGTAGATACCTATTTGTTTCGACAGTATCTATTTAAAATAGCTGTCTTAGGTAGGGCGCCGTGACAAAATGCCAAACTTGAAAGTGCGCCGCGGGTTGAAAAAGATTGGGAACCCCTGATCTAAGCCACTTTCTTCTAGTTTAACCGATAAGGCCTCCAAAGAGCATCGCGCGCTTATTAGACCACCCTGTATATGGTCGGCCAGCATTACTTGGACGAAAGATGGTGGGCTTACTAAACACAAAGCTGGGGCCTGCGGGCGACACCACGGTAGCAGTGAGAGGATATTCTTGGATCAATATCAAGAGAGAGGTTACTTCAAGCTGAACAATTACCAATTGATTGATTTGGAGTTAGTCAGTTGCTACTAAACCAAGAAAAAACATATAATGTAATATTTTTCATCAGAGAGCTTGCAGGGGCGAATCAAAATATGCAGCACGTGAAGTTTCTAGGAGTTAGCCTTGATAAAACCGTTACATCAAACTGTCAAATTGAAAAGCATTTATAGTCCAATAAGAAGCAGAAAAATGATGTTTCTGTCCATGTCTTAAGAACAGCTCACTTTGCTCTTGTACAGGTTGTCCCATTTTGGACACTTTTACGGGGTATCTCGGTTATTTTTGAAGATAGAGAGTTGCGGTTTTCGCGACAGTATGCTACTTTTTTGTGAAAATAAAGATGCCGTTAACAAAATTATCATGGCCCTCTTGGTTTTTGAAATACAGGGTGAAATCGAAAACCATCGATTTTGGGACCACCCTAGTATCTCCGTTGTCTTTTATGTTATTAAAAAGCTAAAAAAAAGGTCTTATGGATTTTTTTCTGTGGATTCCAGTGGTGTAGTTTGATTTTTTCTTGCTCTAACCATTTTTCAGTTATAAAGCAAACATGAATATTTTTTTAAATGGAACACCCCGTATATTATTTTTGAAGTCAATCGGAAATAATTCAAGCTTTTCAAAAATATATATTAGTATTAAGTTGTTTTTGACACTGACGTCTAAGACGTCGATGGATTTTGATTATACCCTGCAATGACATAAATAAAAAATATGAAAGGAAAGGTTATGTTTCTTTGTCAAAGGGTTAGCTTTTATTCACGGAGCACCATCATGGTAGTTCTCTGAGACCAATGCGCGGTGCCAACTTAAAGATAAATAAGCTTAACGTTTGGTTTTCTTTGCGATAACTACTGGTTAACCCTCTTCTGTCGGTTATGCGCCTACCAGAGGTTACCAATGTCTGTGCCTTAGAGTTCAAATAGTAGTAGTAGTAGTAGTGATGGGGAGGCGAAGCCAGGCAAGTAGGCCACCTTTGGCCCTTTTTGCCAACCCCACTGAACCAATCACTGAAGACACTAAAATTCTATACCCTAGAAAGCTACTTGTCGAACCTGACGAAAGTCAGTATGTATGTCCGACCATTTGGCTGAATATAGTGGCTCCTCCACAAACTCCGTCGTGCCGAATATCTGAACCCTAAGGTTGCGATAAACTGCACATGTGTCCAGGAAGTCTCGTCCTCCTCCCAGCATCTGGAGCAAATGGGGTCCCCTACCACTCTCATAAGTGACAAATGTCTATTCAGCCGGCAATGGCCAGTAAGAACCCCCACCAGAAGGTTGAGCGTCTCTCTGCCCTTATTCAAAAGCCATAGCGTTGGGCCCTTATCAGGACCTGCTATGAATCTTTTGGCTTGCCTACAGTCGTCTCTCTCTAACCAGGGTTTCTCCGGTTCCTTGTAGGCCCAGTTGTCCAGGGCCACATTGACCTGGCGTCTACTAATTCCCAACATAGGTTCTGGGCCGATGCAGGGGCTGCTTCTTATGGCTTGCTAACTTCTGAAGGGCGGCCGAGCATTCTTGAGCCAGAGCTGATCTGGCCCTCGGATCTGCCACCGCTTTCAGAGCTGATTGATATATATTGATATATATATATATATATGCTCTGTTCAGAGCACTGTTCGACTTCCGTCGAGTATACCGCCATCAATATCGCATACACTTCCGCCTGGAAGACAGTCGTGCAGGTTCCCAGCGCGAAACTCCACCGCACTTCTTTACCCTCTAGACAGAAGCCCGCTCCCCCGGATCCTGACCCCTGTAAGAGCGATTCGTCAGTGAAGCATACCAGACTATTGGGCGGAAACTTGACTTTCCCTCTCATCCAGTCGTCTCTTTCCGGGATGACTAGTGAGAATCGATCCTGAATGACGATATCGGGATATTACTCTCCGCAAATCGCTCTATTCTGGTGTGGCCAACTAATGGTTCTCGTGTTACCCACGTTCCCCCGTCACGCATTCTCAGGCAGGCCGATATCGCCTCTCTCTTAATCCAGAGGTGCAGAGGCGGCAAGCCCAAGAGCACCTCCAGGGCAGCAGTGGATATTGTCCTCAAATTCAAATAAGTGATAAACAGAAAAATATTAAAATGCATATAGCGGATTACTTTTATTATCTCGTGTATGCCTACAATTTTCTTATGAAGTTCATTCATCGTGTACATACCAGAAGACCAAGCTGATTCTAGGTCCTTCTCCTTTATCCAAAGAGCATTGTAAGAGGATGTTATAGTGTAATTAGATGTAAGTGGTAGCATCATCAACGGTGCTCCCTCATTGTCTCCATCTCTAACCTAAAAAACACAAATTTCGATATTTCGATACTGAAGCTTGAAACTGCGGCCTGAATTGTGATTCAAATAAGGGTGCTAAGGGTGAAATCGTGAATTATGGTTCAATCGCTATTATAAACAACTCTTCAAATGTTTTTGAGGCTCTCATCTTTGATCTATGATGATGTCCCAGCTAAAATTTGGCACCCACCCTACCTCTGAAATGATGAAAAAAATAAGAATCGCCATGATACGTCGATTTGTATTTTGATGAGGAACTCTTTCACCGAATACGTCACCATTGTGCGATTAACCCCTTATCCCCAGCAACCCCTACTTTAAAATTTTAAATAAGACCACCATACTATACTTGTGATACATCATTTTGAAGAAAATTCATTGACAAATACAACAGTGTAGAGTTCCCCCTCGACATAGGCGTAGTTAATTCCCTGAATCTGGGGGGGCTTAAGTCCCTGGATCTGGGGGAGCTTAAGTCCCTGCCCTAGATACAATAAACTTAACAGAACGAATTATTTTTGGATTTTTGGGGGGCTAATTTCATTCTTGGGGGGCTAAGCCCCCCGAGCCCCACCTAACTACGCCTATGCCCCTCGAAATACAAACCGACGTCACGGCGATTGTCATTTTTTGATCATTTCAGAGATAAGGTGGGTGGCAAATTTTAGCTGGGACACACTGTATATGTGAGAATATTGATTCCCGTGCTCAACTTGATATCATATATGTATACAGACTTCTCGAAAGCCTTTAACAGAATTGATCACAGCATTCTTCTCGATAAAATATCTTATTTTGGTGTAACTGGTAGTCTTCTTTTGCTAATAAAATCTCACTTGTTTGAGAGAATTTCATACGTGTCATGAAATGGCTGCTTTTCTGACAACTATACGGTAACTTCTGGAGTCCCACAAGGGTCCGTTCTAGGTCCACTATTTTTTGTTTTCTATTTATAATATAGGCGAACTGTTCAGATCTTAAACTTAAGACAGATTATTGAAAAAGCCAGAGAGCATTATTTTCCCGTTTTTATCTGCTTTGTGGACTAACCTAAGGCGTTTGATAACGTAAAGTGGCCTAAACTGAGGGAAATCCTTATCTCCATTGGAGTCCCTTACCACTTAGTATTTCTCATACAGCAGCAACTCTATGAGTCTAGCTCAGCTCGTGTAAGAATTGATGGTTACCCGTCTGGTCAAAGAGCAACCAGAAAAAGAGTTCGTCAGGGATGCGTATTATCTCCGATGTTATTTAACATTTACTCTGAATTTGTGATGAGAGGTATTGGACAACTGGAATGGCGGTATAACTATTGGCGGAAGTAAAATATCTAACTTAAGATTTGCTGACGATACAACCTTTATTGCTGCTTCTCAGGAAGAACTAGTAACTCTATTGAACGTTTTAGAACAACACAGTGCAGCATATGGTCTTGGTATTAACTACAACAAGACCAAAGTTATTATCGTAGATAGAGAGCATGACAATCATCGAGACATAAAGTCAATAGGCCGTTGTGAGGTAGTCAAAATTTTGTGTACCTCGGTTCTTTGATCGACAAATCAGGTAGCTGTGAGAATGAGATTCGACGCCGCATTCAACAGGCACGGGTGGCCATGACAAAGCTTACCAAAATATGGCGTGACCATAACATCACTAAAGCTACCAAAATGTCACTGGTTCAGTCTCTTGTGTTCTCCATGTTTTTGTATGCCTCGGAAACTTGGACTGTTTAAAAGGCAGATCGAGCTCTCGTAGATGCTTTTGAAATGTGGACGTGGAGGAGAATGCTGAGAATTCCTTATACCGCCCATCGAACTAATGTTTCCATACTGGATGAGCTCGGTAATCCAAGAGACTATCCTCCATTGTGTCGATGAGAATGCTTACATTCTTTGGACATATTCACAGAAGCGATAATATGGAGAAACTTGTAGTTCAGGGTCACGCCCCGAGTGGGCGGTGCCGTGGCCGTTCCCCTACACGCTGGGTGGATACGACGAAACAGTTGCTAGTTACGAGTATCAAGAGCGCCACTGAACTGACAGTAAATCGCGAACGATGGCGAGCTACACTTCTCAAAACTATTGATAATATTCGTGTCGGCAATATTCTAGCTCCGACTTAATGCATTTTACGAGTTCACAACATGTCTGTTAAGACATTGTGACTATGATGATGATGATGAGGCGAATTGTTAGATGTCCCATTTCTATTGTATGCTGATGATATGATGCTTCTTTGTCCTATTCAGAAAATGAGGATTGCTATGAGTTGCAGCGAAGCGCTAATATCCAAAATAGATGATGTCATAAAAGCAATGTGCTTCTAAATCTGAAGAAATGCAATGTTGTTGTCAATTCTCTAATAAAAATCCAACAGTGGTGTACGATCATGATATTGGTGGTATCCTCTTAATAGTTTAGGCAAGACTAAGGATTTAGGTGTCCCGTTTAATAGTGAAAATTGCTTCATTCAACATATGGAAGCCATTATTGCAGACAGCTACAAGAAATTAGGATTTGTTATACATGGTGGTAAGGAAAGTGGAGACAGTTGAGCTGACAGGCAGAACGTGCAGCGGTGCTTACTAAAATATCTCTACTTTAAAACTAATGGCAGTTACCCACCTACGGGTTTTCTGCAATAAATTTTGGACTTTTGATGTCAGAAACTTATGGAGTTACTAAATGCATTGAGTGTCAAGTTTGTGGGTGACTAATTGCACAATCGAGTACATATACAGGGTGTTAATTAAGTATGTTAACAAACTTTAACCACGAATAGTACTCCGAAAAATAGAAAGAAAATGTCATATCAACATGAGTCTGGAAATGCTTCCTAAGGGAGCTACGCTCCTTTGCATGGGGCACCCTGAAAACGGTTTTTCCTCGATATTCTCGAAACCGTTCATAACAAAATTACGAAATTAGGTACGACGGATAAACTTTTGACGCTGAATCTGATTCTGAATTCTGAATTTCATAATTTAAATCAGAGGCGTATCATACGGGAGTAGTTAAGGGTAAAAATAACCCCATTTTCTAAATGGTAATTTGGTAATTTTTTGACAATTTGATTTCAGAATATGGTATTTCAGAGATTTCTACATAAAAATGGTCTCTTGGTACATCTCGATAGGGCTAACCGTTTTCGAGAAAAATGCAAATTATTGAATACAATAGCCTGCATCGATTCAATAATTTGCATTTTTCTCGAAAATGGTTAGCCCTATCGAGATGTACCAAGAGACCGTTTTTACGTATAAATCTCCGAAATACCATATTCTATAATCAAAATGTCAAAAAAATTACCATTTAGAAAATGGGGTTATTTTTACCCCTAACTCCTCCCGTATGATACGCCTCTGATTAAAATTATGAAATTCTGAATTCAGAATCAGATTCAGCGTCAAAAGTTTACCCATCGTACCTAATTTTGTAATTTTTTTGTGAATGGTTTCGAGAATATCGAGGGAAACCCGTCTTCGGGGTGGCCCACGCAAAGCAGCGTAGCTCCCTTAGGAAGCATATCCAGACCCATGTTCATATGACATTTTTTTTTCTATTTTCCGGAGTACTATTCGTGGTTAAGTTTGTTAACATACTTAACCTGTATTACACAAAATGAGTTTCACAGGTCTACGACTCTAGAGTTCTAGAACGTGTACTACGTTTTATCTGTCTACCCCTGCTTTGAAATTATCTCCGCTGCACTGTGTATATATTTCTTTAAATGATGACTTGTCCATTCTTTGTTGTCTTGTTTGTCGTGTAGATTAGGATGTAATTATTGTTGTTTAACTTATTTTGCTGTGTATTTCGATTACTTCAATGCCGGGCTTCCGCAGGGATCGGTATAGGCTCCGACATTGTTTCTGCTTCACATTAATGATCTACTCTCTAGCACTACAAACCCAATCCACAGTTTTGCGGATGACAGTACGCTGCATGCAAGCATTATGAGCAATAGACCGATCTCTGTGGTTGAGCTGGAACGCAGAAGACTGGCAGTGGCAGCTTCACTTTCAAAGGATCTCGATACTGTTACCGCTTGAGGGCTTAAGAATATGGTTAAAATTTAATGCCTCCAAGACCCAGTATTGTAAGCTATCAAACAAGAAGTGCCCAAGCTAGCATCAGGTTCTAATGGACAACCAGGCTCTGCCAAGGAGTCACTCATTCAAGCTGTTAGGAGTCAACATTACAGAAAATCTGATCTGGCACGAACACGTCGCGTCAATTGCAACAGCTGCTGGTAAAAAGCTTGGGTACCTATTTAGAGCCAGAAAGTATTTCTCACCATGTAACCTCCTCACGCTATATAGAGGCCAGATAAGACCTTGCCTGGAGTATTGCTCACATGTCTGGGGAGCTGCTGCCCCTACTACCCTGTCTATACTAGATGCCGTCCAGAGAAGGGCAATTCGACTAATTGGCGATCCGGCCTTAACGCGCTACCTTCAGTCACCTTCTCACCGCCGTGTTGTTCGTTCCGCCGCCCACTGCTCCTATCAGATGTACTACTGCATCTCATCCTAAGACGGTCATTCTTCATACATCAATAACTGAGCGGTACAACCGCACATTTATTCCCAGGGTGTTCAAGGCTTGGAATGGACTGCCAGAGGATGTAATTATTGGGCCTGCGGGTATTGGCCTATTCAAATCTCGCGTTAACAAACTTCCCCTAACATAACCCTTTCACAGCAGCCGCGGTACTCTGGTATTTAGGCTCTGCCTGCGCGTTCTGCTCAGTTATACAAAAAAAATTAACTTGTACGAATTTTTGTCTTACTCTATATTGCATTTGCTGCTGGTAGTGTATAAATAAATAAAAATAAATTAATAAATATATTAGCGCCCTCAAATAATCTGGAACATAAGCTTTTCGTCCTGATAGAAAGTCGAATAATGATTCTCGATTTTCTTAGACGAACCTCGACATTCGTAGTGCGAGTTGAAGTAGTAGTAGTAGGTACTAAGTAGTAGTAAACTTGTTAAAATAGAATGAAAAACTATTTCAAAATGTGGAGTCCAGCATCACCAAATTTGAGTGATTTGACTTCCTGGTCTTCCATTCAAATCCAACGATCTGTAGTTACCTGTACGGACGGCACTTGAAGGAAATATCGATGCCTCCGGGAAATTCTTGCTTCTATCACCTCTCCAGGTGGTCTTTCTATAATATATGTAATACCAGCTCTGCTGATTGTGAAAGCTCCTCGCGGCTCAGTAAATCTCACGACGATATCTAAAAAAAAAATTATTTTGCAAAAGAACTACAATTACCTCTGAATCCCTGTGATATTCTCGTAACAAAAAAAAGGGACTTAGAGAATATTCCGATGTATACATACGAGTACCTATTGCCAAAGTTTACGGAATACATATAAGTTGGATCACTCCGCAAAAATATCAAAACGGCCTGCCCCTTGCTCCGTCTCCCCGGTACACCGGTAGCAGTGTACCGACGTCAGCGGGGAGATACGGGGCGGCGCAAAGTAGAGGTTGAACGTGTTTAACGCGAAGTCTATACAGTGTCTCAAAAATATCGGATTTTGTTATCTCGGATTTATTTGCAGGAAATTTATAATATTTTTAGAAGTTTGAGAGTAAATTTATTAACGGATGGAAAATGACAATCAGTTCCATCCTTATTTTGTGGTAAACCTTGAAATGTAAAGGATGTAAATACAGGGTGTTTCACGACGATTAAGGCAAGCAATATGTCGGTACTGGCAGTAGTAGCAAATTATAATTTTGGGGATGTAAATGAGAGCTGATGTTGTGTCTTTCTTGTCATTGTACTACCCAATGAAGTGTTTGTTTTTGGTCACGTGACATTCGATTCAAAATTATTAATGGGACACCCTGTACGTTTGTGCCCTTCTGTGTCCCTCCTGATAAAACAATTCCAACAAACTAGCACACTTGGGGTCTAAAGTGATTAATTCAAGACCTACAGGTACTTAAAGGATTGTATCATGCTAAAAGCGTATAGTGAGACAACATATTCATTCGTTATTCTTACCATACCATCCAGGGACATTCTAAATTATATTTTAGTGCTCGGAAATATTTTTATTGATGACTTTAACAACTTAGTTTCTACAGTAGCAATTGGAATGACACTGAAAAGCAAAATGTCAAAAATAATGTATTCACATCCAAGTAAAGCATTTCCACATGATTAGCCTTTAAAATTGTACATACGAGTTCGTATATACTATACCATAAATTTTATAAGCTGTGGTCTCAAAAATAAGCCAAATAAACAAAGCATTAAGGTAAAAATACTATACAGCACCTTTAAACCAATTTTTACTCATCTACGAAATTGCTACAATATGTGAAATCATTTGAGATCCATTAGTAACAGTTTTACAAGGTTTTATTTTTAATATCCATTTATGTAACTTAGTGTATTAGCAAAATAAACGTTATGTATTTGTATGTCTAAATCGGCTGTCAATACCTAGTATTTCAGTGACCCTCGTATATACGTAAAACCCAGGCGTTAGCAAGTCCCCGCTAAAAGACCCTCGTACTTGAGCAAACACCAACGGAAAAACTAACTGGCGCGTGCGGCCGCGGCATCGCTTTGATGTGAGATCTTCAAGGTGCCGACGGAGAGTGATCCAACTTATATGTATTCCGTAAACTTTGCTATTGCTTTAGATCGTTCTGTATTTTATAATGTTGAAATTACTGCTTTGATGTTAATGAAATTTCGGCACACTATTACTACTTTGGCGAGGATGGAAAACGGGTCTGATTTTTAGATATCGTCTCAGTGGCGGCGCAGCAATATTAAAAAAACTAAAAATATGAAAACAGCTCAAACTTCGTTTTTAGGCGCTTTAGGGGTTCCTGATCATTTTCTACTTTTTTTGGCTGGGGGTGAAATTGGGGTGGATGGGGGATGGGGGGTTGTAAAGCTGAAAAATTAGTTGTACCTACTCATAATAGGCTGTCTACTGACCTGAGAGAGAAAGACCTAGCGGCATAATACACTTTTTTAGGTCCATCCGAACATTGCCTTGCCGATTACAGAAACCAAGGGACTTGAACTTTCTGATGCATACAAAATACATACGATTATTACTTCGGATCATTCTGTATTGTGAACGTGGAGACTTTTGAATTGACTTTAATGACATTTTGACACGGATTTATTATCGCGACAGGTATGGAAAGCGCGTATGGTTTTTAGAAATCGTTTCAGTGGCAGCACGGCAATAATAAAAAAACTAATAATATAAAAAACAACTCAAACTTCGTTTTAGACGTTTTAGGAGGATCATTTAAAAAATTTTTTTGGTTGGGGGTGAAATTGGGGTGGTTCGGTGGTGGGGGTTTGAAAACTCAAAAATTTGTTGTATTCATGATAGATTGTCCATTGACCTGTGAAAGAAGCACCTAGTAGAATAAAACACTTTTTTGCGGTCGGGCGAGCGATGATTTGGTTGCAGGGGCATCTAGACTATAGTTTCATGCTGTGGGAAAATAATAAAACTGGTATCATCGGAATGTATGGGAAGTACTGAGTCAATCAACTTGACTTCATTTTTCGGATTTAACACTGTATCCTACCTCTCTCGTAATGAATTTTCCATTTCTTCGAATCCCTGAGTTGAGTGATGATAAATAATTGATTCCCAGAAGACACATATTCGTCTGGTGCTGTAGCTCCGCAAAACCTGCCAACCAGTGGTGATTCTTGGGTTGCTCCATCGTATATCTGAAATACATAATGCCAACATCGTTATACAGGGTGTTCCTCTTCATAATGCATAACTTCAGGACATCATAGATAATATCGAATGAAAATATCCCAATATCCCGAACAGTTTTTATATATTATTTTAAATATTTCCTGAAACATTGCTTAGATAAGTTTGAAATTTGGCACACAATGTAAGCCAAGAATCCTTCATAATCCAAGAGATATGATGGTAAATTACAAAAGCCAGTGGTGGGGATACGGCTATACAATTACCCTTTTTTAAAACTCCTACGACTTTCTTGGTTCCTCTTGCATAATTGCGGTGTTAACGGGCTGTGCCAAGTCAACAGCCGGACGGGTGGGTGGATATTAGGAAGGCTCGCACAATATTACAGGTCTTCAGGATTACATTATTAGCTTTCTTATCTTTCATATTTCTTCTCGCATGGTTGCGGTAGTAACAAGTATTGACGGGCTGTGCCAAGTCAACGCCTGAGCTATTATTATTCTGAATTCAGGAAGGACCGTACAATGCTGCAGGTCTTGAGGATTACGGACTTTTGGAAGGTTTTATGTATGCCCAATTGTTGCAGGTGTGGTGTAGATGTATTTGGAGTAAGGCCTGAGACCGACATAATGAGGGGGACAATAACAACTTGGTTTTGCTTCCAGAGTCGTTTTATTTCTATGGCGAGATCTGTGTATTTAGATATATTCCCAGCGTAGGTGTTTTGGATTTTCATATCATTGGGAATCGCAATATCTATCAAATATAAGTAAATATAAATATTATTGTTATTATTTGTTAGCTCAACCGAGGTATTATGACCGTAGCTGCATTGGTGAGAGCGCCGAAGTACCAATCTGAAGGTCGCGGGTTCAGCTCCCGTCGGCTGTCGACTTTTTCCGATATTTTCTGATAGGAATTTGAACAAATCTGGCTTATCTCAAAAAAAAACATGTTTATGAAAATTTGGTATACCTCGATTTTGTGGTTGATACAGTCGTTCACATCAGTCACTTCAAAATTGGGGAACGTTAATCGAATCCTTGAGTGTATTGGTTGTTCGATCCTGAAATCACATGGTGTTGCATCGTCCGTGACAGCAACAATTATATCTCCACTTGCTGAAGTAAGTACTCCTCCACAACCAGGAAAACCTGACATTTAATTTTGTAAGTTATTATTCAAGCATCAAAAATCACTAAAAGATAGCTTTTTAACAGGTGGGCTGAAAAGTTGACACATAGATGACATAACTATAGGGTGCCTCAGCGTAAAATTCACAAACGAAACTAGACCATAATTTATCAACAAAAAAGAATTTAAAAAATCTCAAAAAATGTTTTTGCCTTCTATTAATAGTTTTATCTTTTCACCATGGCCGAGAAAGCCTCACATCATACATTTTTGAGATTATTTTAAATATCTATATCCAGAAGAGAACAATTAGACTAATCGATACGCCTAACCTTCCAAAGGATCGAGAACTCTGTGAAGTAAACATCCTGCATCGGGAAATAGTCTGGTACACGGATGGATCAAAGACCGAGCAAGGCACAGGAGCGGGAATCTTTGGAAGAGGAACTAGACAGAGCATTCCGCTAGGAGAATACGCCTCGGTATTTCAGTCAGAGGTGTACGCCATCCTGCAATGTGCAAGGATCAATAATGAACGATCCTACAGAAACAAGAGGATCGCAATACTCACAGACAGTCAGGCTACACTTAGGGCACTAGAAGGGCCCAAAGTTACGTCTGCTCTAGTCTGGGAATGTTTACAAGAACTGGAAAGACTAGCAGAACACAACAAAGTAACTTTGGAGTGGATATCTGGACACTCAGGTATAAGATGCAATGAAAGGGCGGACGAGCTAGCAAGACTAGGCTCGTCTGCTCTATACATTGGAGCAGAACCCGCCCTGGGGGTGCCTAAAAGCATAATCAGACACCAGGTCGGAGAATGGATGAAACATCAGCACAAGGAGCAGGGGAACCAGAATGTGTTCATGGAAAAAGATTCACTAAAGCTCCATGCAAGAAAATAGCTGAAACACTGCTCTCCTTGAGTAGAAATCAGCTCCGAATAACGACTGGTCTCCTCACAGGATATTGTGGCCTGAAGGAACACCTGAATAAAATGGGACTCTACAATGGAGACCTCAACTGCAGATTGTGTGGAAGAGGAACTGAGTCAGCCTTACATGTGCTCTGTGAATGCGAAGCACTAGATCACAAGAGACAACAGCTCTTTGGGAAGACCGAGCTAGAACCAATGGAGTACAGCTCAGCATCATGACCAGTAGGAAAACTGCATAAGCTTATGCAGGGATCCAGATTGCTGGAGTGGATACTGTAAATGAGAGAAGCAGTTATACAATAGGCTTTAAGGCTTGAGTATTGACCGGGACAGTAAGGTCGGACGGCTCCTGGAAAAAAAACCTCCCAAAGGACGTCCACAGCCTGGAATATTGAAGAAGGGTGGCTGACCTGTCCCAATTTTACAGATTCTATCATGAAACATGTCCGAGTGATCTCTCCCAGATAGTAACACCGAAGGCCGTCCGAAAGAGGAACACTCGAGAGGCTCTCCGAGCTCATCCTTACCAGGTCGAAGTCCCTACTCCACGAATCAGTCTCCTCCAGCATTCTTTCTTTTTGAGAACTTCGGCGCTTTGGAATGAGCTGCCGGGGAATTTATCTCCCGGCAGCTATAACCTGCAGCGTTTCAAATCTAACGTACACAAACAGTCATTCTTTCGCACAGCGCCATAGGCTTTTGACTAACTAAGAGCAAATGTTCGCTCATAACAGAATTTTAATGAGGTTACGGGCTTCTTAAAAAAATAGTGGGTTTCTCTAAGATTGGAATATGCCTCTACTACTTACCTGACACTGATGAATACGATAATATGAATCCAGGATAAGTATCTTTCCCATTAGATGAGAAATGCACTACAGCGAATGGTCCAGGTGCATAAAATACTTCTGGTATGGAACTGTTGCATATTTTTCTGACTAAACTATGAGGATTGGGTGTTGCCTCACCAAACACCTGAAAGTATTAATAAACAATTAACGTAGGAACGTAGGAACTTCTAATAATGAGTCAATACTTAATATTGATTCATAAATAAAATATCCACTAGGTGTATCACTCATAGTTGCTACATACAGGGTGTCCAGTTAGTGTGTAATTCTTCGATATCTCGCAAGGCGTACCTGATAGAAGAAAATGTCAACTACAAAAGTTATTTGGTTACTTAAGACACATATTCTAAAAATATTTTGAAATATACAGGGTTTTGCGGGAAAGTAGGATAGTGATCAACTTGATTTTTTTATATGGAACTATAACTTTTTCTTAAATTCTTGTAGTTTCCATCAATAATGTCTATTCAACCCTAACATATTTTTGAGATCGATTGCGACGTTGTCAAGTTATAATTTATTTTCTATTAATTTCCGGATTTGCAAGATCGCAAGTAATACGTCCAAATTGATATATTCCTTTAACTTTTCTCGAAAATATTATACACCGTGTTACTTAAATATTAAGTGGATATCACTTTGGATGTTACCAGCAATTTGTATCTACAGGGTGTTTTTGGCAGAATTTTAAATTACGGCAACTTGAAAGTCATTTTACTTTGTTTTTTTAAATGTAACACCCCATATTTTTTATTTTAAATCGAAATATCTACTAATACCCTATCTCGTCTTGTAACAATTTTTTTCCGCATTTGCGACGTTGCCAAGTTATAAATTATTTTTCCAAATTTTTAAACAAATATCCCCGATTTTAATTTCTGACAACACTGATGTTAGAGTTTTTGAATTCTGTATGTTCAAAAACCCCCAAGTATTGAATTTCACCTCTCCAGCTATGGCAGTTTTGGAAATATTTAAGCGTTCCGGTACCGTTTGCTGAAAAAGCGGTGTTGCCGTATCTCAGTACTTAATAGAAACAACATTTTGAAATTATGAGATGTTACTAAATTCGACATGCGCAATTCATTGCAATAAAAATAAGTAGAGGATTCTGTTTAAAATAAATTGAAATCGGGGGTATTTTTTTAAAACTTTGGAAAAATAATTTATAACTTGGCAAAGTCGCAAACGCGACAAAAAATATTACAAGACGAGATAGAGTATTAGAAGATATTTCGATTTAAAATAAAAAATACAGGATGTTACATTTAAAAAAAAAAAAGTAAAATGACCTTCAAGTTGCCGTAATTTAAAATTCTGTCAAAAACACCCTGTAGATACAAATTGCTGGTTACATCCAAAATAATATCCACCTTATATTCAAGTAATTCAGTGTATAATATTATTTAGAAAAGTTGAAGGAATATATCAATTTTGACGTATTACTTTCGACCTTGCAAATCCGGAAATTAATAGAAAATAAATTATAACTTGGCAACGTCGCAGTCGATCATAAAAATATTTTAGGATTGAATAGAGATTAATGATGTACACTATAAAAATTTTAGAAAAAATTATAGTTCTATATAAAAAATAAAGTCTATCACTATCCTACTTTCCCGCAACACCCCGTATATTTCAAAATATTTTTGTGATATGCGTTTCAAGTAACCAAATAACTTTTGTATTTGACATTTTCTTCCATCAGGTATACCTTGCGAGATATCGAAGAATTACACACTAACTGGACACCCTGTATTACGTATGGGAGACAAAAACGAAGCATTAGTACGAGACACAGGTAAATAAAAGCATATGCTTTTAGATTCAGTACTCATACATGGCACGGGTAATGAAAGTTTTCCTGAAAGATACTGGCAATCAAATTTATTATTCATTATTTTGTATAAACAGACAGTAGATAGTATAATTCTTCCTGCACTTAGATTAATTTGCCATATTGAATCCGCTAAGTAATATATCGGAGAGTTTCATTCTCACGATCTTTGTGTGCCTATTACGAGTAGAACTACAGCTAAAACTTCTCAACCCACTATGTAAATATCTCCGAATACCCTTTATAACAGTTTAATGAATTGATGTTAGCATGTGAACTGTTCTTAAATCTTTCAATTTTAACCACTTTGACTTCTGGAAGGCAAGACTTATATGATCATATAATACGAGTTTTGAATTTTTTGGAGACGATCTGAATCTAGATTTACGATTGCCTGGCCATAAACACAATCACAATAGGAAACTCTAGAGATAACAAGCATTTCGCAGAATTTTAACTTAAGCTCTGTCGAGTGGATACCTCTATTAGGATATAACAGTAATAGAACAGAGTATGCTGTGCCACACGTGTTTCTTAAAACTTAATTCAGAGTCCATCCAAAGCCCTAGTTTTTACATTCATTTACGACCTGAATAACTTCATTGCCAATTTTAGCTAACGTTTTTTCTTCTAGCAATTTCCTTTTAACTATATTGTTGCCAAAATATATGACCTTTGACTTGCAAGCGTTCAAAGTTAAATTGTGTTATAGAAGAATGCTGAGCATCTCTTGGACTTATATAGTCTCAAACGTGCAACTACGGCAGATAATCCAAAAAGAAGAAGAAATAATTAACACCCTCAAAACAAAAAAAACTGGAGTACCTTGGTATGTTATAAGGGGACAAAATAATATGAAAGGGAAGACTAAGGGCAAGAGAAGCCAAGAAAGACGAAAAAACTTTTGGCTGAAAAACTAAGGAGTTTGGTTTGGGATGATCAACTATTTGGAACAGTGGGAAACAAGGTTAGGATTGCCATGATAATATCCAACCTTCGCTAGGAGATGGAACTTGAAAAAGGAGAAGTAAGCTGATAGACATAAAAACATTCATTAAAGCTCCATGCAAGAAAACAGCTAAAACACTGCTCTCCTTGAGTAGAAATCAGCTCCGAATGACGACGAGTCTCCTCACAGGACATTATGGCCTGAAGGAACACCTGAATAAAATGGGACTCTACAATGGAGACCTCAACTGCAGATTGTGTGGAAGAGGAACTGAGTCAGTCCGACATGTGCTCTGTGAGTGCGAAGAGTTAGATCACAAGAGACAACAGCTCTTTGGGAAGACCAAGCTAGAAACTATGGAGTACAGCTCAGCACCAGGACCAGTAGGTAAACTGCATAAACTTATGCAGGAATCCAGATTGCTGGAGTGGATACTGTGAATGAGAGGAGCAATAATATAATAGGCCTTAAGGCTTAAGTATTGACGGGGACAGTAAGGTCGGACGGCTCCTGGAAAAAAAAAGCTGATAGCGTTGAAACAGTCTCATACCCGCTTTGACGTAATTTCCTAAGCATTAGAGGACATCATACATAGTGAAATGAAGGCGTTTGAAGAAAATAAAAATTAGGGATTCCGCGAGGACCTGCAGATTCACGAAACATTTTTTTTTACAGAAAATGAGAGGCTGTAACGTCAATATGAGTACAGCGCGGTAAATTTTCTATCTGGATCAAAAATTGACTCAGCGTTCTGAAATCGAAAAAAAAATGAAAAGTACCATCACTCATGGCATAAAAATCACCCCTCGTATACAGGGTGTCCAGTTAGTGTGTAATACTTCAATACATCGCAAGGTATATTATATAGATTAGCACTGCAGGCCTAGTAGGCCCATGGCTTGTGAAGTGAGTTCTCTCCATTTCTTCTTATTTTCAGCTTTCATCCTCCATCCCTTGATTTTCAAGATCTTCATATCCGCTTCAACTTCTTTTTTCCATCTAGTCCTTGGTCTTCCTCGTCTCTTCTTCCCACCGACCGAACTTATCAATATTCTTTTCGGTATTCTTGTCCCACTCATTCTCTGTATATGTCCCAGCCATCGTAATCTTTGGGCTCTGACGGTTCCCACGATATCAGGTTCTCCGTAGAGATGCTGCAGTTCCTTGTTCGTTCTCCTTACCCACACTTCATTCTCCTTCTTCCCACCAAATATTTTGCGCAAAATTTTTCTCTCCCATATAGCTATTTTATTTAGTTCAGTTTTATTTAGCGTCCAGACCTCGCTACCATATATGACAATAGGCCTTATAACAGTCTTATAGATCCTTATTTTGGCTCGTTGTGACACGTCTTTGCTCTTTAGTATTCGATTAAGTGCATACACACACCGATTTGCCATCATCAGCCTATTCTGAATTTCATATGAAAAGTCTGGTTTCCTTTTGAAGACAGTCCCCAGATACGTGAAACTTGTTACTTCTTCAAACTGATAGGTTTTACCACGATCTGTTGTCACTGTTAGTCCCCTATTTCCTGTAAATTCATCATCAGTCCATCGCATGTATTTCGTTTTTTCCTCATTGATACAGAGACCCATCAGTAAGGCTTTCTCCTCAAGCCTTTTCACCACTTCTTTTAGTTCCTTGTCACTTCTGGATAAAATCGCTAAATCGTCCGCGAACGCCACACTTTGATGTTTCCTGTGATATATCAGCCCATCTCTATTCATTCCTGCATCCCTCATAACTTTTTCAAGACATAAACTAAATAGTACTGATGAGAGTGGGTCTCCTTGTCTTACCCCTTCTTTTACTACAAACGGATCTGATATTTTGCCATTTACTTTTACTCGGTTTTCTGTCCCCTCTAGGATGATCTTTACCATTCTAATGATTTTTTCTTCCACTCCTAGTTCTCTCATTGCTTCAATTAATTTTTTCCGATTTACTCTATCGTAAGCTTGTTTAAAGTCAACGAATAAGACAAAAGTTGGTTTCATGTACTCATAGCTTTCTGACTGGATTTCTCTTAAAGTATAAATTTGATCTATGGTACTTCTTCCACGTCTAAATCCACACTGATACTCTCCCACGATCTGTTCAATCCTTTCTGTTAACAACTTCTTTATATATGAGGCTAATATTTTGTAAACAACATTCATTAGTGCTATACCTCTATAGTTTTGACATTTACTTCTATCCCCTTTCTTATATATGGGGCACAATACTGCATCTGTCCATCCCTTTGGAATTTGTTCGTGTGTCCATATTTCCTCAATTAAGCCTTGAATCTGTTCCTCGAGTTTTCTCCCTCCGTACTTGAACATTTCCGCAGTAATATTATCAGCTCCTGGGCTTTTGTTATTTTTTAGGCTATTTATGATTTCTCCTATTTCATTCAGTGATGGTGCTTTTACGTTACCTCTAGTTGTATTGTTTTCGATGATCTCGCTTTCGCGTCTTGATTCTAGGGTCTCTACTTCGTTAGAGTTTAACAGTTCGTTAAAGTAATTTTTCCATAGCTTCAAAATCTCTGTTTCTCCTGCTACTATTTTATCTTCTTGGTCTTTATAAACTATAGTTTTAGGTTGATATCCCTTCCTTTCTCGTTTGATGCCTTGATAAAGATTCCTTATTTCTTTGTTTTTGTAGCTTTCTTCGATATTACTCAGTCTATTTTCATAGTATTCCCTTTTTTTCTTTTTCAGTAGCCTCTTTGTTCTTCTCCTTTGATTCGCGTATTCCTTTCTTGCGCCTTCCGTATTTTCTTTTATCGCCCTCAATCTGGTTTTGTTTCTTATACGTAGTTCCGTTTTACATTCTTCGTCAAACCATGAATCCTTCTTTTTTATCCCTGCGCTTAGATTTTCTGCTGCCTTATCCATAGCTTTTTTTATTACCTCCCATTTTTCGTTTATATCGTCCGTTTGACTCATACGGTCCAGTTCAAAAATTAATTGCTGTTCATATTTTTTTTGATCATCTACACTATTCAGTCTCACTGCCTGTTTTGCTTTTTTCCTTCTCTCATTTGGTTTTTTACTACTGGAATACTCTGCTCCATTTTTATCCCAAGCATATAATGGTCAGAGTCCATGTCTGGCCCTCTATAAGTTCTTATATTCTTTATACACCTTTCCTCACTCTTCTCTATTAATACATGATCAATCTGATTTGTAACATTTCCATCTGGTGACTTCCAGGTCCCTTTATAAATTTCCTTCCTCTCAAAGTATGTGCTTTTGATTATAATGTTTCTTTCTCTTGCAAAATCTATAAGTATTTGTCCATTTTCATTGGTTTTCATATGTTTACTGTCTTTTCCTATTGTTGGTCTATACAGGGTGGGCCAATAGTGCGTGGACGAAGGATTGTGGGCTTACTAAAAAATATTTCAAAAATCTGTCACTTGATCATGGTAGGGACCCTTAAGGGCTATAATGTAAAAATATTTTCACTCAAATTTTGACGTTTATACAGGGTGATTCATATCAAACTTAAATTTTTTTTAATGGAACCCCCTATATATTATTGCATATTTGGATTCCTTGGTTAATTCTAGTGTGAATTTATGTATCACACATGGGACTTTAGACGAACTGTTTTGGCGCAAATCACCATTCTTGGTATAAGTAGGTATCAGAAAAAAATTTAATATCGCAGCGATTATAAAACCTAGAAGGCTGTGACTTTGCGGTACGACTAAGCATGAAATGCGTCACCTAAGGTCAGAGGGCTAAATTTGAATTCTTTTTGCACTTGGAGAAATCAGTAGATTGATTAAGGAAACTTCAATCATAGATAACTTGATTTTTTCAAATGAGAATGCCTATTTTGGTTTAAAGAATCAAATGTGAAATTTGATTACCTTTCTAACGATATAGCATTCTCGATATCAATCATTTTTGGTTTTCATTTTATTTCAAATTTTCTGTCAAATCGGCGTTTTTCAATTTTCCTGCGTGCAAGCAACCTAGCAGGCCATGAAAAATAAACAAAAGCTCGTTAATGTGGAAGAAACCAACTAACTTAGTAGAAAGATGCAAACTAACTAGAGCAACGAGGCAAGATTATGCAAATTCCTTACAACATATTAGCTCTAACCGGATACAACAGCCGCAAGATATCTAATGCCAATGAGTAGCTGGGGTGTGGCAGAAGTGTTTGTTTTTCACAGCATACTAGCTGTTGATGCCTACTAGAGCTTGACAACCTTCCAAAATGATTAAAAATTTCGAAACAAAAGGAAAACTACCAGCGATTTTTGCTTACAGTCTAACATCTTTAGAATTAAATTTCACTTTTAATGGGATAAAAAAATTAGTCATTTCGGTTTAGTTAAGTCAAAAGTGAAGATATCTCCAACTGGAGCATTCTGAACATCTATTGAAATAATGCTAGAATTTTTTAATTACGCTATGTTGTAATTGTGTGTATTTCATGTAGTTTTCTGCAAACTCAATTATCTTTTACAATTCAAACAGACTGCAACTAAGTTTCACTTTCCGCGATTTTGCTAATAAGTGGAAGTACCTACTGAATAATTTGAAGGGTTCCAGTCAGAGGTATCATTACTTTTGACTTACGGAAGTGGCTACTTTTTTATAGCATTAAATGTGAAAAATTATTCAAAAGACATAGATATTCTACTGCCAGCAACAATCAGTAGTAGTTTTCCTTTGATTAAATATTCTTTTACTGACTTTGGAAATTGGCTAATAGCTAGTAGGCTGTGAAAAATGAGCGTTCTTGTTACCGCTACTGTTTCTGGTTAGAGCTAATATGTTGTAAGGAATTTTCATAATCTTGCCTCGTTGCTCTAGTTAGTTTGCATCTTTCTACTAAGTTAGTTGGTTTCTTCCATATTAACGAGCTTTTGTTTATTTTTCATGGCCTGCTAGGTTGCTTGCATGCAGCAAAATTGAAAAACACCGATTTGACAGAAAATTTGAAATAAAATGAAAACTAAAAAAGATTGATATCGCGAATGCTATATCGTTAGAAAGGTAATCAAATTTTACATTTCATTCTTTAAACCAAAATAGGCATTCCCATTTGAAAAAATCAAGTTATCTGTGATTGAAGTTTCCTTAATTGATCTACTGATTTCTCCAAGTGCAAAAAGAATTCAAATTTAACCCTCTGGCCTAAGGTGACGCATTTCATGCTTAGTCGTACCGCAAAGTCACGGCCTTCTAAGTTTTATAATCGCTGCGATATTCAATTTTTTTCTGAAACCTACTTATACCAAAAATGGTGATTTTCGTCTAAACGGTTCATTTACAGTTCCATGTGTGATACATAAAGTCACACTAGAATTGACCAAGGAATCCAAATATGCAATAATATATAGGGAGTTCCATTTAAAAAAATGTAACTTTGATATGAATCACCCTGTACAGACGTCAAAATTTAGGTGAAAATATTTTTACGTTATAGCCCTTAAGGGTCCCTACCATGATCAAGTGACAGATTTTTGAAATATTTTTCAGTAAGCCCACAATCCTCCGTCCACGCACTATTGGCCCACCCTGTATACTTCCTCTCTGCCAATTTTTGCATTAGCGTCCCCCAGAATAAGTTTCAAATCGTAGAATGGTATGTTGTCATATACTTCGACTAGTTTGCTATAAAAATCTTCCTTCACTTCTATGTCTTTATCTTCTGTCGGTGCGTGTATGTTGATTAATGTCATCTTTTGATAACGCCCTTTCAGCCTCAATTTACATAGTCTATCTGATATTGGTGTGAATTCGTCTAATGCTGTCCTGTATATTTTTTTCATCATAAATCCCGTTCCTAAAATTCTATTTTTTCCACCGCTATTCATAAATATATAATCATCGACCTCTATTATATCCTGTCCAAGCTGCTTAGTTTCCTGTATCGCCACTATATCAAAATCATATTTTTTCAACTCGCTTGCCAGGTGTTTTAATTTTCCCGCCTCAAACGAACCTTGTATATTCCACGTACCTATTTTTAAGTAGCTTTTTGTTACCTTTTTCTCTTTTTTGTTTCCTATCCGTCTATGTTTTATTGTTCTTTTTGATTCCATATTCATTGCCTTGTCCATTGCCCTTGTTGTAGTTTCTTTCAGCTTTTCTAGTTTTTTTTCTCCAATATTGCTTTATCCTTTTGCCATCTCCATTCTTGTCCATCTATGGTGATCTTCCGAATTCCTATTTTTACTTCCTTGCCATTAGCCTTTTCTTCTTGAGCTCTAGACCTTATTGCTCTTCTCATTTCCATCTCTGTCCTTGTAAGGTCATGATTTATAAAAACTCGATCTCCTTTAAGTAGCCTAAGCTTATTTTTATTCTGCATGACCTCCTCTTTATCCTTTTCTGTATACATTTCTACCAAACATGTTCTTGGGCCTAGTTTGCGAGTTTGTTTTGGCTTTATGTCGACCTGTAGATGTTGTCTGAAAAAGTTACTCATTGCCTCCCTTAATATATTACTATCCTCGGTGTCCATTTTCATTCCAGTCACCACCACATTATTCTCCTTTCTCTCCTTTTCTATTAATTCTATACTGTTTTTCATTTTGCTAATTTCTCTTTTTATTTCCTCATTTTCTTTCTTGGTCATCTCATGTTCCTTTCGCAAGTTGTAATTCTCGTTTTTAAGTTGTCGAACTTCCTCTCTATAATCCTTCAATTCTGCTCTTATTTTGTAACCTCATTTTTAATTTCTTTAACCTGTTCTATTTCCATTCGCATTTCTCGTAGTTCTTTCAGCAGTATATCCATTTTCTCATCTATACCCCTATTTTCTTTGGGCGGTGTTCTGTACATTCGCTTATTTTTGCTAAATGCCTCCTTTTCCTCCATTAGCCTCTTTCTTTTTGTGTAGTCATCGGTTGAGTAGTCGTCGCTATCTATATTTTCTTTATTCATTTAGGGTCAGTCAGCTGTTCGGATCGAAAATTTGGTATGCCGCGAAAGCAGATTCACCCACCTCAACAGTTCGGAGGTTCACCTACTATCAGCATCCACCAACTGAGTATTAACTCCTGATCTTTGTTTTACTGCTAAATTTTTGTTATTTTGAGTGTTAGATTCTTGTTATTAACCGTTTTTCTTTCTTGCCGATTGTTTCCCTGATGCTTCCAGTAACCGTCCCACGCTGGCAACGTCGCAACTGAATTAGACGTACTCCTTCCGGATTTATCCGGTTTGTTGCTCTTAACCTCTATACAACGTGTTATCTATTACCAGTCTTTTTTAATTATTAGTAGTCTTTCAAGCGGGTTTTTACTTATCCACTGTGAGAATAACTTTTTACCACTCACCCGGGCACCTTTATTTATTTGATGTCCATTACACACTCCGAAAATTCGAATGAAATGTAGATGGAAACATAAACAAATATTTCTCTCTTCACAACGATGTTGCCACTCCCCTCGCAAGGTATACCTGATAGAAAAAAATGTCAAGTACTAAAGTTATTTGGTTACTCAAGGTGCATATTCTAAAAATATTTTGAAATATACATGGTGTTGCGGGAAAGTAGGATAGTGATCAACTTAATTTTTTTATAGGGAACTATACCTTTTTTTTTAGTTCTTCTAGTTTCCATCATTAATCTCTATTTATCCCTAAAATATTTTTGGTATCGGTTGCGACGTTGCCAAGTTATAATTTATTTTCTATTAATTTCCGGATTTGCAAGGTCGCAAGTAATACGTCCAAATTGATATATTCCTTCAACTCTTCTCAATAATATTATACAGCGAGTTTCTTGGGTCTTGAATGGATATTATTTTGGATGTTTTTAGCAATTGTATCTACAAGGTGTTTTTGACAGAATTTTAAATTACGGCAACCTGAAGGTCATTTTACTTCGTTTTTTTTAAATTTAACACCCTGTATGTTTTATTTTAAATCGAAATATCTACTAATACCCTATCTCGCCTCGTAATATATTTTTTTCGCGTTTACGACGTTGCCAAGTTATAAATTATTTTTCCAAATTGTTAAACAAATATCCCCGATTTTAATTTATTTTAAATAGAATCCTCTACTTATTTTTATTGCAATTAATTGCGCATGTCGAATTTAGTAAGATCTTACAATTTAAAAATTTTGTTTCTATTAATTACTGAGGTACGGCAACACCGCTTTTTCAGGAAACGGTACCGGAACGCTTAAATATTTCCAAAACTGCTACAACTGGAGAGGTGAAATTCAATACTTGGGGGTTTTTGAACATACAGAATTCAAAAACGCTAACATCGGTATTGTCAGATTTACCAATTTTACGTCATAATTTTGAATGGAATGCCCTATTTATGAAGTCTAACTTAAAAAGTGGTAAATCTGACAACACTGATGTTAGTGTTTTTGAATTCTGTATGTTCAAAAACCCCCAAGTATTGAATTTCACCATTCCAGCTGTGGCAGTTTTGGAAATATTTAAGCGTTCCTGTACTGTTTACTGAAAAAGCGGTGTTGCCGTATCTCAATAATTAACAGAAACAAAATTTTGAAATCGTGAGATCTTACTAAGTTCGACATGTGCAATTCACTGCAATAAAAATAAGTAGAGGATTCTATTTAAAATAAATTAAAATCGGGGATATTTGTTTAAAAATTTGGAGAAATAATTTATAACTTGGCAACGCCGCAAACGCGGAAAAATATTACAAGGCGAGATAGGATATTAGTAGATATTTCCATTTATAATAAAACATACAGGGTGTTACAATTAAAAAAACAAAGTAAAATGACCGTCAAATTGCCGCAATTTAAAATTCTGCCAAAAACACCCTGTAGATACAAATTGCTGGTAACATCCAAAACAATATCCACCTAATACTCAAGTAACTCGGTGTATAATATTAGTGAGAACAGTTAAAGGAATATATCAATTTGGACGTATTACTTGCGACCTTGCAAATCCGGAAATTAATATAAAATAAATTATAACTTGGCAACGTCGCAACCGATCCCAAAAATATTTTAGGGTTGAATAGAGATCAATGATCTAAACTAGAAGAATTTAAAAAGAAGTTATAGTTCCATATAAAAAAATCAAGTTGATCACTATCCTACTTTGCCGCAACACCCTGTATATTTTAAAATATTTTTAGAATATGCACCTTGAGTAATCAAATAACTTTAGTATTCGATATTTTCTTTTATCAGGTATACCTTGCAAGATATCGAAGAATTACACACTAACAGGACACCCTGTGTAGCATTCAGTCACTCTATTCATGACTTACCTCGATATAATCTCCTGTGCAATCTGAATCATTGCCGATTTGCAAAGAGAACATTTTAAATTCCAGTCGTTTTTCTAGATGTAGTGACGATATTGTCCAGTAACATTCCCTAGAATTATCAACAACAATGTTATGATCACAAAGATTGCAGTTACTGGCTCTAATAATGGAAGCTGCACGTAACTCGGAGGACAAGCCAAATAAATAGTGATCAATCAATAACTGACTGCCTTAACTAAATCATCAAAAATTGAAGCCTTGTAGGTTTGACATGTAATTGTATATTTATAAGAAATCACTATGCTATGTGAATTGTTGCTCCTCAGTATTTTTTTTCTAATAATGTTTTGTTTTTCCTTATGGTTGAGTGGAATAGCTTGTAGCTAGACTCCCCCATATTGATGGATATAGTTAATTCTAATGTAAAAAATTAATGATGTGAATAAAGCCGGTTATTATTCTTATATTGCATTTCTTATTTTTCCTCGCATACTTGCGGTAGTAACAAGTATTGACGGGCTGTGCCAAGTCAACACCTGACCTATTATTATTCTGAATTCAGGAAGGACCGTACAATGCTGCAGGTCTTGAGAATTACAGACTTTTGGACGGCTTTATGTAACTTTTCATCCAGGCCCAATTGTTGCAGGAGGGGTGTAAATGCATTTGGAGTAAGGCCTGAGACCGACATAATGAGGGGGACAATGACAACTTTGTTTTGTTTCCATAGTCGTTTGATTTCTATGGCGGGATCGGTGTACTTAGATATCTTCCCAGCGTAGATGTTTTGGGTGTTCATATCATTGGGAATCGCAATATCTATTATGTAGGTCACTTTGTCTGTCTTTGACTGGAAAACTATATCTGGCCTATTTACTGGGATGGTTTTGTCTGTATGTATTTCAATGTCCCAGTATAGTTTGAATTGATTGTTCTCGAGGACTGAGGTCGGTGTGTAGTTATAATATGGATCTGTGTTTTCAATTAGCTTGTTTGTTGTGGCTAGTGCTTGGTGTATGACTTTGGCTACAGAGTTATATCTGGCTGTGTACTCAGTTCCAGCGATAGTTTTGCATGCACTAGTTATGTGTTCTATTGTTTCCTTCTGTTGGTGGCATTTTATTTTATTATTATTATTACATGCATGTATGTAACGAAATCTTTGGACTTGATTTCAATTGATTTTCAAATATCAGAATAAAATTTGCACCTGCATTAACCGATGGCAATACAATATTATGATAAGTATGCTTTGATATCCTGAGCAAGTTCGTGAAAATTAAATTTTCCAAATTCGCCATCTCTCAAAATTCTCGAGTGCGTCGTACTAACACATATTCATAATTTTTTACAGAAATGTGTTTCTAGCTTTCTTCTTAAATCATCACAACCTTAAGGGTCTAGGGTATAGCGCGCGAAATTGAGAATCCAAGAAAGGACGTATTCCCGTTTTAGCGAGGAGGCGTGGCCGCCTGTTCCCTTTCTCCAGTGTGTGTGTCTAAGATGAGGGAAGATAAGTCAAAAAATCCAAAGGTAAGGTCAAAAGGTCCAAAGGTAAGGTCCAAAGGTCACCATAAAAGTGAATTTCGCATTTTCAAGCTCCTGACGTTACCTTTAAACTTACAGTAATGACTCAAAGAGCAAATTGAAGAAGAAAGCTTGCGCTTGTGCAACTATTTAGCCTTTTTTTGATATCGTGTTTGGTTGTTAAGTTACAGGCATTTATAGATTGTATGATTCTGCATTGCGAGTTTTTTTGCACATTGAAAAACTTTTTTGAGAAAATCGAAAATAGCTGTCATTCATTAAGGTCTTAACTATCGCCTTCTGAAATATTATATATGTAGTTTGAAAATAGAGTGAGTTATGCGAGAAATTGTGAGTCCGTGTTTTACATGGCAAATACATATGTATAAATGTATGTATCCAGGCCCCTTAAGCTGATTTAAAAGCCAATGAAACAAGAATGAATAATGGTTCAAAAAACTAAAAAATAAAAAACTAATACAATAGCAAAAAACTAAAAAATAAAAAACTAATTCAATAGCATTGTGCATTTTGTAGAGTAGAATAAGAGTGAAGTGACAATAAAAAAATACAACAAAAGTCTTTAGAACCGATTTCTAATTTTTGAACAATTTTCAGGAATGAATTGTATTTTGTACAATACCGGTTGACAGGATATTTTCCTGGAAATCCTGGAGAATAGATTAGACCTTTGGTGGCATTCTCTAACTCTCCTCCGCATTCTGAAACCAAAAAATGTCATAATATTTTGCTCAGTGATAGCAGAAATTGAATATTCAAATACAATGCCGACTTTTAAAGGATAGCTCAGAAGCAGGCTCGGTTGAAAAACCGATCAAAAAAATGGAGTCAAGTTGATTGACTCAGTATTTCTCAACACGCTACGGCGATACCAGTTTATTATTTTTTCATTGCATGAAGCTATAGTCTGAGATCCCCTTGCAACCAAATTATCGCCCATCCGCCCACCCCCAAAAAACATCCAACACAAAAACTCTCATAAATAGTTTCTTGTATGTAGCAGGCGACAGAAAGGTTCTGCTGGTGCGCCATCTGGTACCCGAAGGTAACGGCAAACCAAGCAAATGGCTGCTGAACAGCAGTAGACTTCTTGGTGGGACGCCACGGCACGTCCGCTTGGCCACCAGGGAGCGCGAGTTATGTACGCTGCTGCATATGAAAGCCGATATACGAGGGTTGCTCTATACCTCCGTCAATCCACAAGTTCGCAGACAGCTGTTTCACGTTTATTAGCGATCATCAGTGCGCCATAGGTCGATTGACGGAAATAGAGAGCATCAATTCTTCCATGTCTACCAGACATGTGAAGAATGTTGTAGCAGGCGACAGAAAGGTTCTGCCGGTGCGCCATCTGGTAAGCGAAGGTAACGGCAAACCAAGGAAATGGCTGCTGAACAGCAGTAGATTTCTTGGTGGGACGCCATGGCGCGTCCGCTTGGCCACCAGAGAGCGCGGGTTCTATATGCTGCTGCATATGAAAGCCGGTATACGAGTATGAGAGTAGTTTCTTGTATCTCTCTTCGTAAAAACCAGGACAATGCGGTTTTTATTCTGCAATACTCAATTAAATTGGTATCTTATTCACATGACATGTCAATTTCCTGATAGTTAAACACAGATTACATTATCAGTATCAATCTTTCAAGGCAATGAAAAGTGTTTCCTGACCACCCTATCTGAAACCCCATCCTACTTCGATTCATTTAAATCACAAAAAAGTGTAGTAATTGATATGAGATGCCTAGAGTATCCAAAAATAGATTTGAGAGGCTTTTATATTGTACCACTATGAATCCAACAAAGTTGTTACTTTCACAACCCCCAACCCTAAACTACACTAATTTTACCCTTCTAAAAGAATGTAGAAAACGATCAAGAATGAATGAATAAGGACCAGAGGCTATCCAGCACGGAATGTGACTGGTGCATGGGCCACACGATGGGCCCTTTTGCGCCTCTATCCGCGCTAGTTCCTAAGACCTGCCCTTTTGGCAAAGGCAAGTAAATTCTTAGGTCCTATCCGTTTTATCTCTATTGGTTCCAAGGTTCTTGAGCCCAGCATAGTCTGCCTGTGATAACCCAGGGTTTCACAGCGACACAAGATGTGTGCCGAGGATTCTTCCTCTTCACCACACCACGTGCACGTTGGGTCGTTGACCACCCTCATCACGAACAAGTGACACCTGAAGGTGTTGTGACCCGTTAATAGGCCTACTAGCAATCTCAAGTTACTCCTATACAGAGAGAGACAAAACCGTCCTATTCTCTCTGCAGGCCCTGCTAATAGTTCCCGAGCTTGACGGAGATGACCAGAGATGTTGTTCCATCTCAGAGAGTGTTGATATTGGATCCACTCTCCAGTTGTTTTCCAAATCAAGTTTGCAGATAGTCCTAAGGCTGATTCCGAGCAAAGAAAACTGTTGCCGGATCCCATCCTAGCCAGATGATCCACCATTTCGTTACCCTTTACCCCAGCGTGCTCAGGTACCCACATCAGTGATACCTTGTGTTTAGCTGAGATGTCGTCAAGAGCCCTCCTGCACTCCAGCACCAGTCCCGACGTTATTTTCCAAGCACTCAGTGCTTTGATGGCTGCCTGACTTCAGAGCAGATAGTAATCCGCCTCCTAGACCCGTCAATTTCCCGAATACGATTTACACAAGCAAGTATCGCATAGACCGCAGCCTGGAATACTGTGGTGTGCCCCCCAAGAGGGAGTGAATGTCTTGTATGAGGTCCGTAGACTCCCGAGCCCGAGCCCTCTCTAACGAGTGAACCATCTGTGTACCAGACCTGTCCTCCTCCTTCGATGAGCTGTATTTTCCTAGACTTCCACTCTTCCCTTGACGGAAACATCATCGTAAATTTGCGATTGAACGATCAGGAACCCCCAAATCGCCTAAAAATGAAGTTTGAGCTCTTTTTACATTTTTAGTTTTATATTATTACTGCGACGCCACTGACACGATTTCTAAAATTCTAAAAACCATATGCATCTCCCAGCCTCACCACTATAGTAATACTGTGTCAAAATTTCATTGAAATCAATTCACACACACACACGATACATAATGATATAAAGCAATACTCCTATGTTATATTCCAAGTCCCTTGGTTTCTGCAATACGCAAGGAAATGTTTAGATGGACCTAAAAAGGTGCATTATGCAGCTAGGTCTTTCTTTGCAGGTCAATGGGCAGTTTATCATGCATACAGCAACAACCCCAATTTCACACCTATCCAAAATAAGCAGAAAATGATCCGGAACCCCTAAAACGCCTAAGAACGCAGATTATTTGAAAATTTTTGTTTTTTGCTAACTACTCCGCCGCCTATACACCGATTTCAAAAATTATAGCAGCATTACCTACTACGACCCCACAGCATATCACCATCCAAATTTCATCATAATTCATGAAGCGGTTACTGATATTACGAGGCTAGAAGAACGCCAACAGACAGACCGACATACAGACAGACAGACATTTTTAGTTTTATATTATTACTGCGACGCCACTGACACGATTTCTAAAATTCTAAAAACCATATGCATCTCCCAGCCTCACCACTATAGTAATACTGTGTCAAAATTTCATTGAAATCAATTCACACACACACACGATACATAATGATATAAAGCAATACTCCTATGTTATATTCCAAGTCCCTTGGTTTCTGCAATACGCAAGGAAATGTTTAGATGGACCTAAAAAGGTGCATTATGCAGCTAGGTCTTTCTTTGCAGGTCAATGGGCAGTTTATCATGCATACAGCAACAACCCCAATTTCACACCTATCCAAAATAAGCAGAAAATGATCCGGAACCCCTAAAACGCCTAAGAACGCAGATTATTTGAAAATTTTTGTTTTTTGCTAACTACTCCGCCGCCTATACACCGATTTCAAAAATTATAGCAGCATTACCTACTACGACCCCACAGCATATCACCATCCAAATTTCATCATAATTCATGAAGCGGTTACTGATATTACGAGGCTAGAAGAACGCCAACAGACAGACCGACATACAGACAGACAGACCGACGGAAATGAATAACGTGGATTTTTGTTCTGTAGGCATCTCAAAAACAAAAATGTTCGCGACGATTGAAGATAGCAAATCAATCGAAACGTTGTGTTCTAAATTGTATAGACAAGGAAAGATCGAAACAGATCTTTGGAATAACTTGAGTCTATTTTTTTATGTCATGAGGAATAAAATTTTTCGAGGTTCTAGTTACAGTAACTACAATACTTACTTGGAGCTACAGCTTCGTAAGCTAGTTCAAAACTACTGCTCCCCACGTTTGTAGACCTGAACCACAAGTAAATTGAGTTGTGGGTACTAGAAATAATGCTTCCGTTAGTGAAATGTTTACCGCAAAATCTGCCTAATGTCGGTGCCGCAGAATTGTGACCGTCATGTATCTGAAAAAAAAAACAAACAATGGATATCAACCGTCATGAAATCATAAGCATATATGATTATAGTCCAGTAATCATAGTCACAATGTCTTAACAGACATGTTGTTAACTCATAAAATGCATTAAGTCGGAGCTACAATATTGCCGACACAAATACTATCAATAGTTTTGAGAACTCTAGCTTGCCATCGTTCGCGATTTACCGTCAGTTCAGTGGCGCTCTTGATACTCATATCCAGCAACTGTTTCATCGTATCCACCCAGCGTGTAGGGGAACGGCCACGGCGCCGCCCACTCGGGGCATGAGCCTGAACTTCAAGTTTCTCCATATTATCGCTTCTGTGAATATAGTATGTCTGAAGAATGTAAGCATTCTCGTCAACACAATGAAGGATAGTCTCTTTGGATTACCGAGCCAGTATGGAAGCGTTAATTCGATGGGCGGTATAAGGAACTCTTAGCATTCTCCTCCACGTCCATATTTCAAAAGTATCTATGCAAGCTCGATCTGCCTTTTTAGCAGTCCAAGTTTTCGAGGTATACAAAAATATGGAGAACACAAGAGACTGAACTAGCGACATTTTGGTAGCTTTAGTCGACCGACAACCGACAGACAGACCGACGGAAATGAGTGACCTGGATTTTCGTTATGTAGACATCGTAAAACACCCAAAAAGCGTATTATCTCAAAATCGAAAATTTTTGCGGTCACAATACTCCCCTCACCTATCGGTGTGGGAAGTAAAATGAGAAAAAGTATACAAGGAACATACAGTTAAGGGTCTAGGGTATAGCGCGCAAAATTGAGAATCAAAAAAAAAGACGTATTCCCGTGTTAGCAAGGAGGCGTGGACGCCTGTTCCCTTTCTCCAGTATGTGTGTCTAAGACGAGGGGAGATAAGTCCAAAAATCTAAAGGTAAGGTCAAAAGGCCCAAAGGTAAGGTGCAAAGGTCACCATAAAAATGAATTTTGCATTTCTAAGCTCCTGACGTTACCTTTAAACTTACAGTAATTACTCAAAGAGCAAATTGAAGAAGAAAGCTTGCGCTTGTGCAACTATTTAGCCTTTTTTTGATATCGTGTTTGGTTATTAAATTACAGGCATTTATAGAATGTATGATTTTGCATTGCGAGTTTTTTTGCACATTAAAAAACTTTTTTGAGAAAATCGAAAAAAGTTGTCATTCATTAAGGTCATAACTATCGCCTTCTGAAATATTATATATGTAGATTGAAAATAGAGTGCGTTATGCGAGAAATTGTGAGTCCATGTTTTACATGGCAAATACGTATCTACAAATGTGTGTATCCAGGCACCTTAATAACAAATAAATAAAACAAGACATACGCATATAAATATTGTACGTAGGGTAGCTTAAAATGACGAATATGAAAAATTATTATTAATAAACTCGTCAAAATTGTAAAAACCATTTTCTATGAGATAGTACTACTTCATTTTTATTTCAAAGCTTTTCTTTATGTACATGATTATCTACAATTATCTACAAGTAATGAAGTTATTGAATAGCCACTATTAGGTAGGTTTTGGTACAATTTGGTAGATTGTTGACATCTATTACAAATCCAAGGAATGAGCCCTGTGGTACTCCACTTGTTACAACTTTCACAGAGAAATACTCATGTTTGATAATCACGCACTGTTTTCTATCATTGAAATAAGACCTTATCATATTTAAACTTGACTTACGAAAACCATATTGTGATGGTATATCAAATAGTGTATTAAACTGAATGCAACCGAAAGCTTTTGTGGGGTCTAGAAAATCCAAAATGTTTGTTATTGCAGAGAATGTGTAAAAAGTAAGTCACTTATTAATAGAAAGTTACCTCAAAAAACTCTTGTCGACAATCAACCCCATCTTTCAAGTTGAAATCCTTGAATGTTATATTCAACACTTGAGTGCTGTTGACAATCAGTGTCCATGCACAGCTTACAGCATTATTAGAGGAATAGAAGCTGCTTGGTGGATATTTTACGGTACCAGAATTCTTCCTCCATATACCACCACATGCTGAAAAAACAAATAGCAATATGTGGGTCTTAAGGGTGTAGGGTATAGCGCGCGAAGTTCAGAATCCAAGAAAAGACGTATTCCCGTGTTAGCGAGGAGGCGTGGTCGCCTGTTCCCTTTCTCCAGTGTGTGTGTTCCTAAGATGAGAGGAGATAAGTCCAAAAATCCAAAGGTAAAGTCAAAAGGTCCAAAGGTAAGCTCCAAAGGTCACCATAAAAATGAATTTCGCATTTCCAAGCTCCTGACGTTACCTTTAAACTTACAGTAATGACTCAAAGAGCAAGCTTGCGCTTGTGCAATTTAGCCTTTTTTTGTTATCGTGTTTGGTTGTTAAATCACAGGCATTTATAGAATGTATGATTCTGCACTGCGAGTTTTTTTGCACATTAAATAACTTTTTTGAGAAAATCGGAAATAGTTATCATTCGTTAAGGTCTTAACTATCGGCTTCTGAAATATTATATGTGTAGTTTGAAAATAGAGTGAGTTATGCGAGTAATTGTGAGTCCGTGTTTTACATGGCAAATACGTATGTATAAATGTGTGTATCCAGGCCCCTTAAATGAAAAGCACGTCTTTTGGGGCTTAGTTAACAACAGAAATAAGAAGAGCCTAGGCTTACTCTTTTTCAAACAGGTACCTATCAAAAAACAATCCAAAAGCTCGTATTTTACTATACAAATATACTCCACCCGCAAGGAAGACGTAACATCTCAAATTCGAATTTTTTGTGATAGCGATAGTGCTGCATTTGCTAGTGCGGGAAGATATCGGTATAATTTACCTGGTAATTCGAGTTCACACTGTTTTCCATAAAATCCTGTTTTGCATCCACACTTGTAGGTCAAGAATGCTATATTTTGACACACAGCCCCATTTAAGCAAGGATTTGAATCGCATGGATTACCTGATACAAATTCACAGTTCCTCCCTAAAAATAGTATAATGGGTAATTTCACAAATAAAATATTTTATTGATTTATCTTATGGCATTCTATACATCACCCATGTATATTTTCTGATCCAATGTGTACGGGGTGATCAGATAATAATGCAAGGAGCTGTAGCTCGGAAACTATTCGCCATAGAGACTTGCCGTGAACAAAAATTATTACTAAAGTACCCACTTTAAAAACGCCCAAAAGAAGACCGCGAAAAAAATTAATCAATTAATCAATCAATCAATCAATCAATCAATCAATCAATCAATCAATCAATCAATCAATCAATCAATCAATCAATCAATCAATCAATCAATCAATCAGTCAATCATTCAATATCAATCAATCAATCAATCAATCAATCAATCAATCAATCAATCATTGGACAAATGCTAAGGTATCTTGAAAGGAAAACTGCATGCAAGAAGTCAAGAATAACGCCATGATATCAAGAAGCTTGTCAAATTTACCTCATACCACCAACTCACATGAGTTTCGTAGTGTAATACTTCAACTTCACTTACCGTGGTAACCTGCATTACATGTGCAGATGTAGCCATGGGTGTTATTAACTGAGCATGTACCATGCTTGCAAGGGTTTGACAGGCATGGGTTTGAGTAACTTGGTGAGATGACACAACCATTGGGACCCTTTCCATTTCCAATATATCCCGGAGGGCAAATGCAGTCCACATAGTAGGTTCCTATACCTACAAAATGTATATGTATACCATTAGTGATATTATAAGAAACATACTCATAACCATAGGTTTGTTTCATCTAATACTGTACACTAATTTAGTAAATAATGTCACAAGTAAAAACGTTAGAGAAGTATTTCATGTAGAAAAATAGATGATGTGTGAGGTTGGCTCTGGTCCTCACACATCAACTGAAGCTTATTGAGTGCCTTGTACCTATTATTCGGGTAAGCCAATTCCGGGACCGTTAACCAGGTTTAGGAGTTCTTTTTCTCAAGATTATAGTCAGTTTCGTCAGCTGACTGCATCCAAAATGATATGTCAAATATTCTCTTAAGGCGAATGGCAAAGTCTACACTCCTGTTCTCTGTTGATGTTTCCAATAGTGTGTATACGTTAGCTGAAGTGGCTATGTAACATTTACTCTGAATTTGTTTTGAGACAGGTATTATTGCTGCTTCTCAGAAAGAACTAGTAGCACTATTAAACATCTTAGAACAACACAGTGCAGCATATGGTCTTGGTATTAACTACAACAAGACCGAGATTATGAGCGTAGATAAAGAGCATGATTATCTTCGAGAAATAAGTCTGTAGGTCGTTGTGAGGTAATTCAGTTTTTTGTACCTCGGTTCTTTAATCGACTATTCGGGTAGCTGTGAAAATGGGATTCGACGGCGCATTCAACAGGCACGTGTGGCCATGACAAAGCTTACTAAAATATGGCGTGATCAACACTAAAGCTACCAAAATGTCGCTGGTTCAGTCTCTTGTGTTCTCCATATCTTTGTATGCCTCGGAAGCTTGGACTGTTTAAAAAGCAGATACCCTTGTAGTCGATTTGGTGACCAGACTTAACCGTCAAGGTCCTGAAGTTGAAATTTTGGAGATATCCTAAACATTTTGACAAATAAGTATCTAACTTACTGATCTAATTCAATCACAATAAATAAATAAGTTACACATGAAGGCATACTTGGATTTTCACGACAAGTGGCTAAAGAGTGGCATCCTCCGTTATTCGTGCTGCACAGTCCTCCACCATAAGTACAGGTTACCCCATCTCCTCTGTATCCGGGTGGACAGGGTCCACATACCCTTGAGCCCTATTACAAACGGATCATTTTCAATATACAGAGTTAGTCTAAAGGGCCCCACAGACATCGTTCTTTTTCATCGGGTTTGCACGACGTGCCAACCGATCACACTCATTTCGGTCCGTGTGTGCCGAAAAACCGTTGTGTTGACCGTCGTTCCAAAAAATCTGTCCGAGCTTGATTTTGCCCGTCAGTTTTGAACGCCCTCGTGCAACTCGGTACATGTGTGGCCGTTCATCGTGCAATCACGACGGGATTTTGCAGTGTCGTTCTGGTTGCCTTCGAGTAAGCGTATCTAGGGTTAGCGACACCTATCAAAAATGTGCTGTCAGACGTTCATGAGGGGAAATACTTTGTCTCATCCAAGTATCCTGTTTTTTTATTAGAGGTGCTACTGAATAAAGTAATTCTAAGTATGTTTCTTCATCCATCCTCAAATAATTGTACCAATCCCATGGTTCCAGACGCAATTCTTCTAATAGATTTATATGGGAGAATTGGCCTCTTTTTAAAAGGCAGTGCTTCACCCATTTAGAACGTTTTTTCTTGCTGTATTTCACTTTAATAGCTAAAGCCGCCGCCAATACTAAAGTATTATCCATGTTAAAGGATCACAAATTTGCGAGAAACTGAAAGAAAGCCGAACAGTCAGTGGAGGTATTCCATCGGTTTGACCGACATCGGTTGGCACGTCGTGCAAACCTGATGAAAAAGAACGATGTCTGTGGGGTCCTTAAAGTATAGAACGCCTGAATTATCTCGAAAACGGTTAGCACGACTTCCATGAATTTAGGGATAGGGGGATTCTGTAACACAGCCAATCTTGGTAAAACTAATAAACTTTGTAATTTCAAATAGATAACCCTGTATATTTCTACATTTTTCAAATCCTTGGAAAATACTGATTGATTATTTTTTATAGAATATTTTCTATACCTAAACGTCATAATTTCGGAGCTATGACTAAATTTACATTGCATACGCCCAAGATTAAATAAGACCAACTGTTTTCCTTCGGCTTCAATAGAACAAGCCGTATGATTCTTGGAACTTCGTAATACATTTTTCAATATGTCTGAATTTTTAGTAGCAAACATAGCCATCTTAAGCCTTGAATGCACTGGGTCGGACGGTGCAGTCCGAACGGTACGCACGGATTTTTCAAAAATTTTTCGCATTGATTTGCCTATGGATGCGCGCACTGGGTTGTCACTGTCGGAACAGGACCATCCGCACCTTCCGCCGTCCGATAAAATCCCGAAAGAAAGATTTCTAGGCATTCCGACCATCCCGACCGGCAGTACCGATGACTCATCAGCCCTTCGGCGCGTGCCTGCACGTGCTTCGGTACAGACGTTCCGCCGTTTCAGTTGAGCAATACTGGTTGCAAGCGAGTATGGATGTTCCCAATTACGGTGGTGCTCTAATATCTGGCGATTCTATAAATCCAAAATCTGTGTTTTCCTTGAGTTCTTGACCTTTCTTCTTCTTCTGCTACTAACATTAGGCTTACATTTATTTCTTCTTCACTCAACATATCGTTTTGGTTTTCACAATACATAACAGCACAAAACCTATTACGAGACTGCTTGTCTCTATTGTCCGACCTTCCGTCCGTCCATCCGTTTCGTCCGTACCGACCAAACCAGTGAGCGCAGTCACCTAAAAAAAGTGCCGAAGGTGCGTACCGTTCGTACCGTTCCGTCCGACCCAGTGCGCGCTTAGCTTTATTTAGTTATTTTAACTTGGGCGGCTGCAATGTAAATTTATTTGTAACTCCAAAATTATGAGGTAATGAAATAATAATAAGCATTTTTTTCAAGGATTCCAAAAAGGTATAAATATATAGGGTGATTCATTTGAAATAACAAAATTTATTATATTTCCGGAAAAATGATAGATACTGCAACATTGTAGGTACCATCGTACGATAGGCCATATTGTATAACCCCCGTACCCCAAAACTCATGAAATTCGTGCAAATCGTTTCTGAGATAAATGAGGTGTTTCGTGCTTAAGAATCACTCTGTATTTCAAGTATAGCTGTTTTGTCCACTTACACGTGTATTTATGCAGGTTACCATAGGATGCATGCTACATCCTCCATTGTTTACTGTACATTCATCTATGTCAATGCAGTGGTATCCATTACCCGTGAATCCTAAAATAATAGTTATTTATGTGACTAGCGCAAAAAGTCTATATTTTTGCACAGCGAATGACGTTTGCTACTTAACTTTGAATGCTGCAATCATAGTCACATGTTTTAGGAATATCATTTTTCAGATACGCTATCAGGCTTTAACAGAAAAGACAGAAAAAGAAAGAAAAAAGAAAAAGCAGACATCTTAGTGAGGCTTTTCGCAGACAATTCTACTGTAAATTTCCAATCGATCCTACGATCACCACCATAATCGTGAACTCGAGAATAGCAGAGGTCAAATTTCAACACCGAGTTGTAAAAAGCATCCTCCAAAAGCTAAAGACTAAAACTAAAACTACTGGTCTTGACCAAATTGGCGTGTTTCTCGCTTCACCAAAGATTGGCTGCGTACAACCCATTCCTAAGAAAGGCAAAAAAGCCGATCCCACTGACTATAAACCTGTGGCTCTTTTCGGCATCATGATGTCTAAGGTTATGGAGACTGTCATTAGCACACGTCTTCTGAAATACCTTGAAAACAATAACATCAAAAATGATTGCTAGTATGGCTTCCGTAGGCATACGGACAGGCATATTCAGAAGAAAATAAAAGAAGAATTAAAGAACACTGGCTAAGTGATAAATGCTCAGAAATCGAAAGAATGCAGAAGATACATGACTCATTTAACGCACATAAGAAAATCAAAGAGATGGTGGGAGACTTCAGAAATAGGCATAACACTCCTCTGATAGACGACAATGGGAAAATACTTATCGACCCAGAAGATAAAATTATGAAATGGAAAGAATACCTTGAACAACCATTTTACGACCAAAGAAAGGAGTTGCCACTAGTGAAAGATGACATTGAAACCGGCCCAGAGATTACCAACGAAGAAGTTTTGTGCGCACTATAAAACATGAAAGACATAGCATTTATAAATCTGGGGAAATACCGAAAGATTGGTTAGTGTCAACCTTCATTGCCATCCCTAAAAAGAACAACGCCAAAAAATGTAACGAGCACAGAACTATAAGTCTAATGAGCCATACTCTGAAACTATTCCTAAAAATTATTCATAATCGAGAGTACAAGAAACTTGATTGGGAGATAACAGAAACACAATTCGGCTTCCGTAATGGGGTTGGCACTAGAGAGGCACTGTTCAGCCTGAATGCTGAATGAATGATTCTACACCAAAAAGAAATGGACACTCGAGACAGAATTATTGAAAACTTGTATTACAAGCAAACAGCGCATATTAAAATAGAGACCGCACAATCAGAAGACATTAAAATCAAACGGGGAGTACGACAAGGCTGCATACTTTCCCCCTTGCTTTTCAATTTGTACTCCGAGACTATCATGAAGGAAGCCTTACAAGATGAGTCAGCTGAGATAACTGTCGGTGGAGTCTCGATCAATAACCTAAGATACGCGGACGATACAGTGTTGTTGGCAGAAAACATACTAGACCTACAAAGAATCACACAGAAGGTACATGACGTCAGCTTGCGATATGGGCTGAACATGAACATAAATAAAACAAAATTTCTAGTTTTTACCAAGAAAAGTGATATTCATCCTGACTTGAGGGTATCTAACCAAGTAATAGAGAGAATATATAAATACAAATATCTCGGAATAATTATAAACTGTAATAATGACTCATATGTAGAAATAAAAACAAGGATAGAAATCGCCCGGAATGCCATCATAAAAATGAAACAGTTTTTCTGTAACAAGTCTCAAGATTCGTATGCTGAGATGCTATGTGTTCTCTAACATGTTATAGAGGCAGCCACACTAACAGAGACCATGATGAAACGAATAGAAGCTTTTGAAATGTGGCTTTATAGTCGAATATTGAGAATATCGTACATAGATCATGTTACCAACGAGGAAGTTTTAAGACAGCTCTCCAAGACGAAAGAACTGGTCACAGAAATTAAAATAAGAAAATTACAATACCTGGGCCATATAATGAGAGGTGAAAGATATCAAATTCTCCATGTCATTATGCAAGAAAAAATCGATGGCACACGCAATGTAGGAAGAAGACGCACCTCGTGGCTTCGTAACTTGAGGGAGTGGTATAACTGCTCCACAACACAATTATTCAGAGCCGCAGTTAATAAAGTGAAAATTGTCATGATGGTCGCCAACCTTCATAAGAAGATGGCACCCTAAGAAGAAGGCATAGGTCTACGGGTGACCTCCCGGCCTACGTTACTCACTTGTGGAACGGAGCAATTGAAACTCATGGCGAATCCCATGTTGTTGCAGTTAACATATCTAAAGCTTTCGATCAGGTGTGGCATGAAGAACTTTTGGTCAAGCTTTCTGCCTATGGACTACCACCTGGCCTGTGCCAGTGGTTGAATAGCTTCTGGAACCACCGATCTCTGTTTGTTGTAGTCTGAGACTGTTCATCAGACGTATTTCCAATAAACGCTGGTGTTCATCAGGAATCTGTCCTATCCCCTAGACTGTTTCTGCTGTACATCAGCAAGCTGCTGGAGATAACATCCGAACCGATCTACAGCTTTGCAGACAACAGCACATTAATATCGTGCATGGAACCAGGCAAGCCACTATCATTCCAGGAGACAGAATAGGGTACTTGCAGAGGTCGTGAAATCGCCTCGGGAGTATACATAGCGTAAAGAAAACCATATCAAGAAGCAGTAGGAAACAAAAAACATGATTTTACTGACGGCCAAAAAAAGATATTTGCAAAATAAAATAAGGATATATTCAAATTTTTCCACGTGACTTAAAACAAGGGCTGACGTCACAGATATCTTATCGATATCGACAATCGATACTGCTACAGGTTTGCCAACTGTGCATTCGACTAAAGATGATCTAAATTCTTTAACAATGTGACTCAATTTATTGATACTTAAACATATTTGACACAGGCAATAAACCCACTAGCATTCTAATATCTGATAGGTATCACAGTTCATCCTGTTTGTGACCGAGATTCGCAACTAATCGAAGCCATCATTTTATTTCGGCGCATCCCATTATGAATGAATCCAAAGATAGAATCTAATTCAAACCCATCCCTACAAAGTGAATTAGTAATCTAGCCTAACTTTTAAGGCGCTTTCCTTTTACCTGATTTATCTGATAAATCTCACTTGTGACGCCATGACTCATTTCGATGTACATTCCATTTGTCTTCTGAATCTGAGTCTAGAGTGAGATATTTTACCCCCACTTAAGCCCATCCGCACAAGATCGAAAGGTAGATCAGTTGTCTCAGATCATTTAGATGTCAAATAAATCAATAAATGACGTTAGAATTTTTTGTATGTTTGAATTTTAGCGGGTTTTGTGGTGTATGGATAGTCGATAGTGTACGGTGAGCTACTAAAAACGTAAAAAAATAGGTTATGGAAAGGATCAACAGATCATAGAACAATAGCATATTACAAAATTTTGAGGATTGACATTTAACTGCACAAACACGTTCCTTTAACTCATCTAAGCATCTGAGGTTTCCAACTGAGCTGAGCCATCTGATTTTTAAGTGATCTGAGTTAGTGCAGATGTAAAAGGAAAGCTCCTTTATTCTTTTGACTTTTGTACTTTTGTGTGACACTGTGTTTTGTGGTTATGATGATCAATGTCAAAATGTTAGGTTAGCACTGGCTATCGATATCGAATATCAATACTTTACGTCCCATCACTTTACGATATAACTGACGTCAGAGGTTGTTTGCGCGGCATTTTCCGGCATATGAAATAATTTTTGGAATATCCCTCACAGCCGATTCCAAAAAACCAAACAAGTGATTTTGTTATGTTTACTAGGCTCTAAGGAACGCGTAAACGACATAATACTTTTTTCTGCAAGTACCCTATGAAGCTTAAAACAATAATGGACCAAAAATACTAGTATGATTGTGAAGAAAGCATGGTCACTTTGTGTCATATTGTTCATAAATCGAGCGTTCCCCACGCTCGAGCTTGTGCAGGCAAACAAGCCCGACATCGTCCTCTTCGACTACCCACAAAAGGCAATGTTCATTTTAGAGCTTTTGGCACCTGCCGAGGTGAATATCATCTCTAAGGAGGAGCAAACGCAGACAAAATATCAAGAGTTGCTCTAACAACTTCGGAGGCTCTGGCCAGACTGCACTGTAGGTCTGCTGGTTATGGTGATTGTACCTCAAATAAAAAACCAGCTAACTCCCTAACAAGCTGGATTCAGATTCGGTAAATCCTGCACTGGCCAGGTGCTAAATCTCAATAACAAAGGAAGGAACTGAATCTGTGTTCATAGGACCACAACCATTCGCGCGCATTGCAAAGCACCGCTAAAAAAACCATCTCGGACTGGGCAGTGAGGAAAGCACTCCTGAACTGGCGAGATACACCAGGGCTACTGCACTCGAAGGCGTTTATAAGATACCCCTCGAGTCAGGCCCCCCCGAGGATCATGGAATGTAATAGGTACGACCTCCGCATTCTGGTCGGTCTGCTGACGGGACATGGTCGTCTAAGGTATCATATGCAGAAGTTGGGTCTTGAACAAACTTCAGACTGTCGCTTCTGTTACGTGAAGGACGAAACAGCGGAGCATATTCTTTGCTCCTGTCTGGTACTGGATAATGCTAGGTTCCAGACATTCGGATTTGCCCAAGTGGAACCTCATGACTTCAAGGAAGTTTCACCCTTCACATTGATCGCCTTCGTAAAGAGGTGCGGACTGTACGGTGAACTCTAAGAAGGTGTGAGCCAATTTAAAATGAAATTAAAATAAAAAGTTATATGAAATTAACCAACTAATTTAAGTGTAACACAGACACGATTAAATAAATAAATAAATAAATAAGGTTATTGTGACATCACTGATATTAAAAAAAAGTAATCAATGTTTATTTGAAAAATCTTTGTGAGTAGTGTCGTATTACCAGTGGGGCATGGTGCACAGTAGAAAGATCCTGGTAGGTTAATACACTGTACTGGAGGGTCGACAGAACATGGTGGATGGTTCATTTTACATTCGTTTACATCAACACAGTGTATGTCACTGCCATCATTTGTATATCCCTGAAATGTTAGAATTAATCCGTAATACCAGGCTCAACAATTTGCGATTGTTTGAAAACTGCAAAATTTTCTAATGTTTTTTAAATCGTCTCAATTTTAGAAAATCCCAATGTTTTCAAAATTCAGATTTATGGAAACGGTGAGGAATATCACAGCCAAAAATATCAGAAATTGCAGAGATAGCATTTCTTTGTAGTACAGGCACGATTTTTACTGTAAGCTAAGGACACCAGTTGTAATCTCCCCGTTGTTGTTTTTTTTTTATGGTCAGCCTCCCGCAAAGGCTAAAAGCTTATGTCGCTGTAGAAGCGCTGCGAGAGGATAAGTGTCGGTGCACGTTAGATTTCAAATGCTGCAGGTTGTAGCCGTCGGGAAACAAATTCCCCGGCAGCTGATTCCACAGCGTCGAAGTTCTCCAAAAGAAGGAATGCTGGAGGAGACTGGTTCGGGGAGTAAGGACCTCGACCTGGTAAGGATGAGCTCGCAGAGCCTCTCTGGTGTTCCTCGTTCGGACGGATTTTGCTGTTATTACCTGGGAGAGCTCACTCGAACATCTTCCGTGATAGAATCTGAACAACAGGGACAGGTCAGCCACCCCTCTTCGATATTCCAGGCTATGGAGGTCCTTTGTGAGGTTAGACGTATCGATTAGTCTAATTGCTATCTTCTGGATGGTATCCAGAAGCTTTAAAGAGTGCTTCGGAGCGCATCCCCACACATGGGAGCAATATTCCAGCGATGGTCGGATCTGTGCCTTGTAGAGCAGCAGTAGTATAGTATGCTTAATTTATTTTGGGCTATGGCTTGATGATGGTTGATTGCGGGAAGCTAGACTTCCCCATCATTCTAAAGCCGCGTACACATATGAGCGGGCATGGTTTGAGTACACACGAATATACAAATGCGGACGCCCTATTCGTCGTGTCTCAGAGCATGCGTGCTGACTCGTGGGTGACTTTGAGCGCGCATCAGTTGAGCCAAATCTTATTAGAAATGGAATACAATTTATACGAAAACACAGAAAATTAAGCAGCGAATTCAACACAACCAAAATATACAGGGGGTTCCGTTTGAAATAATGAAGATATCGGTATTTGAAAAATTGTTTTTCTCAATCAATGACTGTAGCAAACACACTTCTTAAAAAATATACAAAAATCGTTAAATTCCATTTCCTATTTCCTAGCAAAATTTTTAGAGCATAGTAGTAGTGACGTGTTTTTTAGAAACATTGATTTTCCGAAAAAAACTGTAATTTCGACTTACACAAAAACTAAACAGAATTGAAAAAAACTTAACAGCAGAAATATTTGGAATCAACAGCCTAATCTGAAAATCGAAAATATAGGGTGTTAATTAAGTATGTTAACAAACTTTAACCACAAATAGTACTCCGAAAAATAGAAAGAAAATGTCATACGAACATGGGTCCGGAAATGCTTCCTAAGGCAGCTACGCCCCTTTGCATGGGGCACCCTGAAGATGGTCTTCCCTCGATATTCTCGAAACCATTCATAACAAAATTACGAAATTAGGTACGATGGGTAAACTTTTGATGCTGAATCTGATTCTGAATTCAGAATTTTATAATGTTAATCAGAGGCGTATCATACGGGAGTAGTTAAGGGTAAAAATAACCCCCTTTTCTAATGGTAATTTTTTGACATTTTGATTTCAGAATATGATATTTCAGAGATTTCTATGTAAAAATGTTCTCTTGGTACATCTCAATAGCGCTAACCGTTTTCCAGAAAAATGCAAATTATTGAATCGATGCAGGTTATTGTTATTGTTGCTATGGCTATTTTTACCCTTAACTCCTCCCGTATGATACGCCTCTGATTAAAATTATGAAATTTTGAATTCAGAATCAGATTTAGCGTCAAAAGTTTACCCATCGTACCTGATTTCGTAATTTTTGTATGAATGGTTTCGAGAATATCGAGGGAAAACCGTCTTCAGGGTGCCCCATGCAAAGGGGCGTAGCTCCCTTAGGAAACATTTCCGGACCCATGTTCATATGACATTTTCTTTCTATTTTTCGGAGTACTATTCGTGGTTAAAGTTTGTTAACATACTCAATTAACACCCTGTATATAGGGTGTTTCATTTGAAATAAAAAAGTTGACACTGATCCAGGCACAACGAGCAAAATTATAAAGTCTAACTCACATCAAACAACTTCTGTATTTAACTTTTTGTTCTATCTCACATAGTTTCTGAGGTAAGGTAGTAGCCCACCCTGAGCAAGGGGCCCACTGAGGTCTAAGTGCTGCGATCTTGGCAGATCCGCCTATTTTCAGAATATTGGAACATCAAGTGACCATATTGTAAATGTTATTTTTTTATCTGAAATTTTTAGCCATCTTTGAGTAGTAATTGTTTTCTCCGCAGTGTCAGTGATGGAACCGTAAATGAATCCATTCAATAAATCCTAGCAAAATTACAGTAATGGGTGCCAAAAAAATATTACACAAACAATCACTTACTTGATCACAAATGCATTTATATCCAAAAGCGTTGTTCTTTTGAACGCACGTTCCATGCTCACCACATAAGTCATGACTACCTGATAAACAATCTGTTTTTCTCTTTGTGCAATGAACTCCTACGAATCCCCCTATACATATACATCTGCAAAATACAAAAGATTAATATATTTTATCCAAAAACTAGTAGAGTATTACGCGAACTTATTACAACTCTTGAGAGAATAAGTCAAGCTAAATCGGCTGCATTTGTCTGTGAAGAGTGATGAGTGACAAATCACAATGGCCAAGACTAATGAGTTAAAGTTTGATTTGCTACCTCATGCACCTTATTCGCCAGATTTAGCCCTCTTTGAACATTTTCTGTTATTATCATTATCATTTATTTGTACTATGCAGGCGAGCCCCTGAAAGATAACCATTTCCCAAGATATCTTGGAGTAATGTTAGATCGCACCCTCTGCTACAAGAAACATCTCGCAAACACTGCAAGAAAACTGAGGACATACAACAACAATATCCAAAAGCTATGTGGAACGACGTGGGGTGCCACGGCTCCAACTCTACGAACCAGTGCGCTAGCTCTTGTCTATTCGTGTGCTGAGTACTGTGCGCCTGTCTGGATTAACAGCCATCATACCAGCCTAATTGACGTCCAACTAAATCACACTATGAGACTTATTACAGGTGCAGTAAAGACAACCCCAACTCAATGGCTGCCTGTACTCTCTGGAATAGCCTCACCGCAGCTGCAAAGGAATAACGCCCTTCTAAGGTAGTAGTATAACAAGGTTACGGCCAACAACAAACTGCCCATCCACCGAGCAATACCCCCGTTGCAGATAAACAGACTTAAATCCCGACAACCACCAATAAGGGATGCAGAAGGGCTTAAAACCAATAACTCAGACTCCTTAAACCAATGACGCTCCCAGTGGGAAGGTTTTGCAGAACACCACTCACGATGTACATTTATGGAGGCAGCCTTACTTCCAGGATCAGAACTACCCCGGAAAGAGTAGGTAAAACTTAATAGAGTCCGAACAGACCATGGCAGATGTGCCGACTCCCTTTACAAGTGGAGCTATGTGCAATCTCCCTTATGTGACTGTGGCGCGCCCCGCCAAACTATAAACCATATTACGAGCGAATGTGAACTGCGTGCGTTTCAGGGATCGCGAGAAGAGTTCTTCACAGCCACACCGTTGGCGCTGAAGTGGTTGAAAGAACTGGACATCAACCTTTAAATACCAAAAGACTATGTATCTTAGTTTGTAGCCGCATCTATTTTATTTTAGTATAGGTTATAATAGTTTTTTTTAGTCTATATTTACTATTGTCATGTTTTTGAGCCATACGATAAATAAATAACTATAAAATACAAGCACTGCCACTTTATATTATGGTGTTAGGTCATTCTTTCACAGGTCAATGGACAGCCTATTATGGATAGAACAATTTTCTCAGTCTTGCAACCCCCCCTACCACCACAATTTCACCATCACCCAAAAAAGGTAAAAAAATGGTCAGGAACTCCTAAAATGCCTAAAAACGAAGTTTGAGGAATATCTGATATTTTTTGTTTGCTGCCAATTACTTATTAGCATCACTACTACAGCCTCATAGCATATATATAAATTTAAATACAATCCATGCAGCGGTTACGGAGATTACGAGGCTCGAGGAACGCGAACATACAGACCAACCGAGAGACAGACAGACCCACAAACAGACTAACAGACAAACAGACAGACTGACGGAAATGAGTGACGTAGGTTTTCGTTATTGTAGATGTCATAAAACGCCCAAAAAGTGTATTACCCCAAAACCAAAAATTTCGCGATCACATAACTTCCCTCGCCTATTGATGTGGGAAGTAAAAGGGTAGCGAAATTATTTAACGTCACTCGGAAAAGTATATAGAGCTGAAAGGAGAATGTGAATCAACATTGGAAAATTACACTATATTTTTTCCAAAATTTTTTTTTCTTTGTGGGTCGGGTACTTCTGGGACCAGCCTCGTATATGAGTGATTTCGATTATACTTACTCATATGATCCAGGTTTATTAACACAAGTGGCTCCATTTTGACAACCTAAGTCTGTTCCAGCAAATCTAGCACATTCATTTACATCTTCATCACATTCGGGACCCTAGATAAAAATTTATTTATACTGTGAGAACAAAAAGTGCCTCCTTTTATATTTCTTACCCATTAAATTTATTTTTCTTATCATATAAGCGTGAAATTCTGGCTATGGGCCTGAACTATACCGGGTGTCCCAGAATTTCCTTGACACGTGATATTTTCGTAACGAAAAACGGATCGAGCAAGAACTGAGTGGTACTTTTGTAGGGACGATAGGGTCTATCATACCATGCATTCAAAACATTTTTTTTGTACGTCAACCCCTTAAACTCACCCCCGACTTTTTTTTCCAAATAGCACCCTATAGCTTTTCCTACATAAATGAAGTCCTTATTTTATTTGCAATCCTGTAATGCCTTTGATTTCGTACAAAAACCAATTTTTTCCGTAAAGTCATCAGCATAAAGTAAATGAAATTAGGATTGTTTGACGCCAAATATTTTCGTAACAAAAAAATAATAAAAAAGAATAAGTGGGTTTTGAAATGTACTGAATTACCTATCATATTACGCTTACAAAAAAATCACTCCAACCGGAAAACCCACCCCTATTTATTTTCAAGCTGTTAATCCACAATTTTTATCGGAAAAATGAATTTCTTACATTAATTAAAACGTCATAGTACCTCACCTTTGTGTAATTAAATTCAAGTAAAGAATTTATTTTTCCAGGCAAAATTGTGGATTGACATTTGAAAGAACAAGCTAGGGGTGGATTCCAGGGGCTTAAGTAAGAAAAAAATGATTCATAAGCAAGGAATGATAGGTCATTCACTATCCTTAAAAACCCACCTAATTTTCTTTTTTATCCGTTTTTGTTACAAAAATATCAGGCGTCAAACAGATTATCATTCATTTGTCTTATGCTTATGATTTTACGGAACAAATAAGTTTGCATGTAAAATTAAAGGTACCACAGGATTTTAAATAAAATGGGGATATCGTTTTTGTAAGAAAACCTATGGGGTGCTATTTGAAAAAAAAGTTGGGGGTGAGTTTTAGGGGTTGACGTACAACAAAAAACGTTTTGAATGCATGGTATGATAGACCCTATAGTACCTTCAAAAAGTACACTCAGTTCTTGCTTTAACCGTTTTTCGTTACGAAATTATCACGTGTCAAGGAAATTCTGGTGTAGTCCAGGTCGTAGGGGTTTTTTGGCAGCAAAAGGTCGGGAAGAAATGAAATTTGGTAAGATGATAGACGCTATCAAAAAGTTCTATAACACTTTTTCTCCTAAGAGAATAACATCTCTCATATCACTATTATACTTCATCTATCATTTTTAAAATAATATATTGCGCTTAAAAAAATTACGATATTTAGCACGACATCGCTACCTACTAAAAATGTAAAGACCAAAGTTATGTAGAATTTTGTTTTTTCCATAAATCATTTGTAGCTTTTTTTCGATCATTATCATAGTCCCAATGTCTTAACAGACATGTTGTGAACTCGTAAAATGCATTAAGTCGGAGCTAGGGTATTGCCGACACGACATTATCAATAGTTTTGAGCACTGTAGCTCGCCATCGTTCGCGATTTGTTGTCAGTTTAGTGGCGCTCTTGACACTCATATCCAGCAACTGTTTCGTCGTATCCACTTAGCGTGTAGGGGGACGGCCACGGCGCCGCCCACTCGGGGCATGACCCTGAACTACATTTTTCTCCATATTATCGCTTCTGTGTATATGTCCGGAGAATGTAAGCATTCTCGTCGACACAATAGAGGATAGTCCCTTTGGATTACCGACCTCATCCAGTATGGAAGGCGGTATAAGGAACTCTCAGCATTCTCCTCCATGTCCACATTTCAAAAGCATCTATGCGAGCTCGATCTGCCTTTTTAACAGTCCAAGTTTCAGAGGCATACAAAAATATGGAGAACACAAGAGACTGAACCAGCGACATTTTTGTAGCTTTAGTGATGTTATGGTCACGCCATATTTTAGTAAGCTTTGTCATGGCCACACGTGCCTGTTGAATGCGCCGCCGAATCTCATTTTCACAGCTACCCGAACTGTCGATCAAAGAACCGAGGTATACAAAACTTTGAACTACTTCACAACGGCCTATTGACTTTATTTCTCGATAATTACCATGCTCTTTTTATACGATTATAACCTTGGTCTTATTGTAGTTAACACCAAGACCATACGCTGCACTATGTTGTTCTAAGATGTTTAATAGAGCTACTAGTTCTTCCTGAGAAGTTGCAATAAGGGTTGTATCGTCAGCAAATCTTAAGTTGAATATTTTGCTTTCGCCAATAGTTACACCGCCATTCCAGTTGTCTAATACCTGTCTCATCACAAATTCAGAGTAAATGTTAAACAACATCGGAGATAATATACATCCCTGACGAACTCCTTTTCTGGTTGCAGTTTGACTAGACAGGTTACCATCAATTCTTACACGAGCCGAATTAGACTCGTAGAGTTGCTGTATGAGAAACACTAGGTGATAAGGAACTCCCATAGAGATGAGGACCTCCCACAGTCTAGGCCACTTTACGTTATCAAACGCCTTAGAATAGTCCACAAAGCAGATAAAAACTAGAAAATAATGCTCTTTGGCTTTTTCAATAATTTGTCTTAAGTTTAAGATCTGTTCATGCGTACCACGTCCTTTCACGAAACCTGCCTGCGCCTGAGAAATTTTCCAGCCAATATTAGTCGATATTACTTACCAAATCGAGGTTGTTTCTCAAAAATTGCCCCGAAGCAGAGTTTTCATCCCCCCCACCCCTTGAGCGGCAACCCCTTGAGGTCGCAAACTCAGGTGTAGATTCAGGGGCTAACGTCTACCATCCCACCAAATTTCATTTCTTTCTGGCCCTTTTGCTGTCAAAAGCCTCTTTTTACTACGTAACCATTGGACGAATATAGTATTCTTTCAAACTATTTCTTAACTATACAGGTAAAACATGAATACCAACCTCCCAACCTTCAGAGCACCGACAAACATAGCCATTAAACATATCTTGACATATACCGCCATTTTTGCAAGGATTGCTAGTACACTCATCCTTATACAGTAAACTTTCAAGGCTGGAAACTCTTCTCTGGAGTGCTGTGATTCTTCTGTTCATTCTTCTTATGATAGTCATATCCGTAGTTACATTACTAGCATTCGTGTTTGCTACAATATATGTAGGCTCCGAAATCCTCTGTTCTAAAGAATCTAGTCTATCACTATATAATGACAAACTTCGGTAATACTTTTCAGCTGATTTTGTCATGTTGTGTGCCTAAAAAAAAATTTCTTGTATTATACTTACATCAACACTTAATATAATCCTAAAGAAAAAGCAGACATCTTTGGGAAGCTCTTCGTAGCCAATTCTACTGTAGACCTTCAATGTAGTACTCCGACCACCACCATAAGCGTGAAGTCGAGAATGGCAGAGGTCAAATTTCAACATCGAGATGTAAAACGCATCCTCCAAAAACTGAACACCAATAAAGCTACTGGTCCTGACTAAATTCCAGCCACTGTCCTTAAACGCTGTGCCGCTGAGCTTGCACCTGTTCTTTGCAAGCTCTTCAAACTTTCGTATCAACAAGGCGTGTTTCCTGCTTCGTGGAAGATTGGCTGCGTACAACCCATCCCTAAGAAAGGCAAAAAAAATGATCCCACAAATTATAGACCTGTGGCTCTTCTCATGGAGACTGTCATTAACACACAGCTTCTGAAATACCTGGACAACAGTAACATCATAAATGACGTCCTTGCCTACGTCACTCACTTGTGGAACAGAGCAATAGAAAATCATGGCGAATCCCGTGTTGTTGCATTTGACATATCGAAAGCTTTCGACAGAGTGTGGCATGAGGGACTTCTGGTCAAGCTTTCAGCTTATGGACTATCTCCTGGCCTCCGCCAGTGGCTGAATAGCTTTTTGAACGACCGATCTCTGTTTGTTGTAGTCGAGGGCTATTCATCAAACGTATTTTCAATAAACGCCGGTGTTCCTCAGGGATCTGTCCTATCCCCTACACTGTTACTGCTGTACATCAACGAGCTGCTGGAAATAACATCCAATCCAATCTACGGCTTCGCAGATGACAGTACATTAGTGTCGTGCATGGAACCAGGCAAGCCAGTATCATTTCAGGAGACGGTACGTCGGCGACAGCAGCATGCCTCCCAGATCAACGCAGATATCAAAACAATGGTCGAGTGGGTGTTAGCAAATAAAGTACAGTTCAACGTACAAAAACTCAGGCAACAACACTTACAATGAAGTCTCACGATGGCTTACCAACCGTGGAAATGGAGGGCCACCCCATAGTCGAATCACCTTCCGTCAAGCTTTTGGGGAACAACATCAACAATAACATGTCCTGGCATGACCACGTCGTCAGTATTGCTAAAACGGCGTCCCAGAAGCTTGGAGTTTTGTTCCGCTGTAGGAAGTTGTATACACCAGAGCAACTGCTGCTGTTCTACAGGGCACAGATCCGACCATCGCTGGAGTATTGCTCCCATGTGTGGGGATGCGCTCCGAAACACTCTCTAAAGCTTCTGGATACTATCCAGAAAAGAGCAATTAGATTAATCGATACGCCTAACCTCACAAAGGACCTCCAAGCCTGAAGCATCGAAGGAGAGTGGCTGATCTATCCCTGTTTTACAGATTCTATCACGAAAGGTCTTCGAGTGATCTCTCCCAGATAATAACACCAAAGGCCGTCCGAACCAGGAACACTAGAGAAGCTCTGCGAGCTCATCCTTACCAGGTCGAGGTCCTTATTCCCCGAACCGGTCTCCTCCAGCGTTCCTTCTTTTGGAGAACTTCGACGCTGTGGAATCAGCTGTCGGGGAATTTGTTTCCCGACGGCTACAACCTGCAGCGTTTTCAATCCAACGTGAACCGACATTTATCCTCTCGCAGCGCTTCTATAGCGCCATAGGCTTTCAGCCTTTGCTGGAGGCTGACCATAAAAAAAAATTGCCAAAGGCATCAAATGCGCGTCAAAATTTCAAATATAGAATTTTCCAATAATAGAGGAAAGTTATAAAATCCCGTATCTAAGATGTTCTGTAGGACTCTATTTGGCCACTAAGGATTAGAAGTGGATTAGAGACCAACACTGCACAGAAGATATTTTAGGCTTGGTAAAATTAGGTTAGCTAAATTGTAGTGCACAATACTTAAGAGCCTATATCTCACACGAAGCGTAGCTTTCGAGGTCGCAATATTTTGTACTGCACTATTTATACAAGTAAATAAATAAATAAATGTATGCACTCCCCAAAAAATATGAAAAATTGCTTTAGTAGTGTGACCAATATTACAGAACGGATCTCTGGGCTAGCCTCGGAGAATTCTGCATAGTCTTCCAGGCTAAAATACGTGACATATCGGCTTGTCAATGCTGGACCCTTATAAACAGTACTGTAACAAAACTAGAGTAAGGCTCTCAGATCTCCAGGCTGCTTTAGAGGCCTTGGATTCCGGAGAAGCTACATCAAAACTAGTTAGGGACTGTTTCAACACTCTCAGGTTACTAGTTTCATGCAACTCAGTACATCTCAGTTGGGTACCAGGCCATGCAAGTGTTGGTGGCAATGAGTGTGCAGACAAGCTGGCAAGAAGAGACTACCGCCGACAGGGTTATCAACTAGTCTTCCAACGAGAAACATCGCTAGCAATGCTGTTAGACAGGTTATTGCTCTTACTTCTGAAAATGACCACTTCACCACTTCTATATACTCTTGGAATCACCAACAGAGAACAAAAGTGTGGACCTTGACTCTTCAAAATAGTAGTAGTAGTGATGGGGAGGCGAATCCAGACAAGTAGGCCACCTATGGCCCTTTTTGCCAACCCCACTGAACCAACACTGAAAACACTAAATTTCTACGTCCAGAAAAGGTTCCTTGTCGAACCTATCACACCTTCTGATGAATTAATGAATAGGGACCAGAGGCTATCCAGCACAGAATGTGACTGGTGCATAGGCCACACGATGGGCCCTTTTGCGCCTCCATCCGCGCTAGTTCCTAAGACCTGCCCTTTTAGTAAAGGCAAGTACATTCTTAGGTCCTATCCATTTTATCTCTATTGGTTCCAAGGTTCTTGAGCCCAGCATAGTCTGGCTGTGATAACCCAGAGTTTCACAGCGACACAAGATGTGTGCCGAGGATTCTTCCTCTTCACCACACCACGTGCACGTTGGGTCGTTGACCACCCTCATCACGAACAGGTGACGCCTGAAGGTGTTGTGACCCGCTAATAGGCTTACTAGCAATCTCAAGTTACTCCTATTCAGAGAGAGGTAAAATCGTCCTGTTTTCTCTGCAGGCCCTACTAATAGTTTCCGAGCTTGACGGAGATGACCAGAGATGTTGTTCCATCTCAGAGAGTGTTGATTCTGGATCCACTCTCCAGTTGTTTTCCTAATCAAGTTTGCAGATAGTCCTAAGGCTGGTTCCGGGCCCACAAAACTGTTGCCAGATCCCATCCTAGCCAGATGATCCGCCATGTCGTTACCCTTTACCCCAGCGTGCCAAGGTACCCACATCAGAGATACCTTGTGTTTAGCTGAGATGTCGTTAAGAGCCCTCCTGCACTCCAGGACCAGTCCCGACGTTATTTTCCAAGCACTCAGTGCTTTGATGGCTGCCTGACTGTCAGAGCAGATAGTAATCCGCCTCCTAGACCCGTCAATTTCCCAAATACGATTTACTAAAGCAAGTATCGCATAGACCTCAGCCTGGAATACTGTGGTGTGCCCCCCAAGAGGGAGTGAAAGTCTTGTATGGGGTGCGTAGACTCCCGAGCCCGAGCCCTCTCTAGCGAGTGAACCGTCTGTGTACCAGACCTGTCCTCCTCCTTCGATGAGCTGTCTTTCCCTAGACTCCCACTCTTCCCTTGATGGAAACACCACCGTAAATTTGCGATTGAAGCGATGCGTGGGAGAAACTATACCGCTCCTCGCCAACAAAATAGAATTTTAGCAGGGCCGCTATGAATCTTTTGGCTTGGCTGCAGTCATCTCTCTCTAACCAGGCTTCCGCCAGTTCCTCGTAGGCCTAGTTGTCCAGGGCTACATTGAACTGTCTCATGTCTCAAGAGAATGTTCGACTTATTATTTTGGACCATGAGACACTCGAAGCAAAAAGAAGTACTCTGTTTGGGGTATTGCGGCCAGATGGAAATCAATAAATTTTTATACATTTTATAATTGTACATTTGAACATCTTACCTTATTTAATGTGATTAACAAATCCATATTGTTAACATAAATTCCTGTTGGTGACATAAATGTTATGTTCTTAAAGGGTGGAACTATAAACATAAGGTGGCCATCTTTTACTGATATTCGTGGTCTGAAATAAATAGTAACATTTATTGCAACACTTATTTTTTACTCAATAGATTGGATCAAATACTCCACATGTTATGAATAAAACCCAGACACAGATGCTCCATTGGTGTAAGAGCTCTTACGTAAATATATTGTTGTGAGTTTATTCTCACTTTTGCTATGAATGAATTATTATTCATACTCTTCTGGATGAATGACTGCTCCATAAATGTCTAGTGTCATAGGCAGCGGACTCAAATTTGACCACGACACAGCTTGTTTTTATAACTGAGCAGATCGCTTAGGCAGAGCCTAAATACCATAGTACCGCGGCTGCTATGAAAGGGTTATGTTAGGGGAAGTTTGTTAACGCGAGATTTTAATGGGCCAATACCCGCAGGCCCAATAAATACATCTCCTGGTAGTCCACTGCAAGCCTTGGACACCCTGGGAATAAATGTGCGGCTGTACCGTTAGGTTCTTGATATATGAAGAACGACCGCCTTAGGATGAGATGCAGCGGTCGCGCGGGTGCATCTGATTGGAGCGATGAGCGGCGGAACGATAGAAGATAGCTCAGAGGAGCAAATTCCGTTTGAATATCGGTAGAATAATGACAGGTCTCCAACAACACGCTGGTGAGGAAGTGGCTGGAGGTGGCGCGTTAATGCCGGGTCGCCAATTAGTCGAATTGCCCTTCTCAGGACGGCATGTAGTATAGATAGGGTAGTAGGGGCAGCAGCTTCCCAGACATGAGAGCAATACTCCACGCTAGGTCTTATCTGGGCTTTATATAGCGTGAGGAGGTTACATAGTGAGAAGTACGTTCTGGCTCTAAATAGGTACCCAAACTTTTTACCAGCAGCTGTTGCAATTGACGCAACGTGTTCGTGCCAGATCATATTTTCTGTAATGTTGACTCCTAAAAGCTTGAATGAGTGACTCCTTGGAAGAGCCCGGTTGTTCATTAGAACCTGGTGTTGGCTTGGGCACTTCTTGTTTGATAACGAACAATACTGGGTCTTGGAAGCATTGAATTTTCCCATATCCTTGAGCCCCCCCAAGATCCTTTGAAAGTGAAGCTGCCACTGCCAATCTTCTGCATTCATGATGCCTGCATGCAGCGTCCACAAAAATAAGCATTGGGTTTGTAGTGCTACAGAGTAGGTCATTAGTGTGAAGCAGAAACAAAGTCGGAGCCAATACCGATCCCTGCGGAACCCCAGCATTGATGCTATGGAAAGAACAGGAAAATCCGTCTACCATGGCAGAGATTTTTCGACCTGAGAGAAAGTCTGCGAGTCAACCGCAAAGCTTAACAGGAAGCCCGGGAGCTTGTTCAGGAGAGTTGCATGCCACAGTTGATCGAATGCCTTTGAAATCGCTGTGTTCATGTTTAATTTGCAAGTATTGCAAATCAAGAAGAGGTAAGTGTGACTGTAATTTTAAGGTATTGTATATATTTATTAAAGAAAATATAAAGTCGTGATCAAATCACTTCCTGTGTGTAGAATCTGGAGAAAGAAGTGGTGGTGCTATATGTAGCGTTGATAAAATGAAAATATTTTTGAGATATATGGGTGACCCAGGCGTTAACGTTCAACTGGAGTAGAAGAAGATATGATGTAAACTAAGCTTCTGTGTCAAAAGTTCTGACGGAAGAATATTGATTAGTGAATAGAAAAATGTGAGGGATTATATAATAATGTTTATTTGCATAATATAAGTACAAGGTATATAAAAAATTAGGCAGTGGCAAACAAACAAAGCGGAACAGCCCGCAGAAGGATTGCTCCTGTGCGCGGGCTTAACATACATCTCAACATTCACACTTACAGTAATTCTAAGGTATTAAAAGTATCTACGTATACATATAAATAGAAGGCAGCACTTACATTTAAATAAAATAACCTACAAACAAAGGGAATGCAAGAAACAGGCACTACAAAACTGCTTTTTTTCAATGTCTAGAGTTTTGATCACTACTTCACATCACCCAATTTGAAACAAATATTAAGTTTTTTTTTCAAGCCTGAGAATATATTTTTTCAATAGATATATTTTTATCAACTAATCCATGTAGGATTGCCTCTGTGCGCAAGCTTAACATAACACAAACATAACAACATAAATCACAACATTCACACATCAAAAACATCAAACATCAAAAAAATCTAGGTATATAAATAGAAGGCAGCATATACATTTTTTTTTAAAACGTGAGAAACAAACAAAGTGAACGCAAAAAACAGGCACTACAAAGCAACATTTCTTTTTTATGCGTTTTTGAATCTCTAGAGTTTAATTCATCAATAAAAATTGAATTTTAAATAATTATAATTTTTTTTTTCTTCCTAGCCTCAAAATATATTTTTCAGCAGATGCATTTCTGATCAACTAATCTATGTATACAATCACGAGGTAGAGACAAAATCCATTTTTTTATTTCAGTCTTAAATACATTATATGGAAGTGAATTTTTATATTCAGTCGGTAAAAAGTTAAATAATTTTGGACCTAAGAAATTGAGAGACCGCTGTCCTACAGTTGAGTCCATTTTTGGAACATAGACTGATAATTTCTTATGTCTAGTATGATAGTCATGTTCAATATTTGCTAGCCAATTTTTATGTTTGTGTAAGTAAAGGAAGACGTGTACACAGTATAGTTGCCTGACATCTAGTAGACCTGATTCTTTATATAGTTTTTCAGAGGAATACATTATATTTTTACTGAAAATAATTCTTATTACCCATTTTTGTGTTACTTCTAGCTTCTTTAGTGCGGTCGACATAACACTTCCCCAAGCTACAATGCCATAATTTATTAAAGATTGTATTAGCGCGTAATATACGATTACGAGGTGTTCTGAACTTATAAACTCTTTAAGGTATTTAAATTTTGGTATGAGAGATCTTATTTTATTTATTAAATGAGATATATGATGTTGCCATTTTAGATGACAATCAAATATTATTCCAAGATACTTGAATTTGGTTGTCTTTTCAATGAAACAAGTACCTGCTTTACTTTTTATTTCAAGGTTTGAGTATTCCGGTAGGTTTATAGCAGTTTTAGAAAATGGCATAAAAAAGGTCTTCTTTAGATTGACAGTTAAAATTTTTGAATTGAAGAAATCAAGAATTGTTACAAAATCATATTGAATATCTCTCTTCAGTATATCCCACGACTTATTTTTATAGAAGAACACTGTATCGTCTGCAAAACATGTTACTTGTCCTTGTATTCTTAAATTAAATATTTCATTGATGTACAGTGTAAATAGTACCGGGCCAAGGACACTTCCTTGAGGAACTCCATAAGATATCGACATATCCTTACTTAATTTGCCATTAATTTTAACTTGTTGTGATCTGCCGGTTAAATAGCTCTCCAAAATTTTATGAGTTTTACCTCTGAAACCTAAGCTCTCTAACGTTTCTAATAATCCAATGTGGCTCACTGTGTCGAAGGCTTTGGCTAGATCCACAAATACGCAAATGCAGTGTTCGCTGTTATCGAGGCTGCTATATATCTTCTCAACAACGTCCACTATTGCATCCTGTGTTGACTTCGCCTGTCTAAACCCATACTGATGTTTATGAATAAGCTCATACTTTTCAATATACTTATTGAACCTTTTTTTCAAAATTCTTTCAAATAACTTGGCAAAATTTGATAATAACGATATGGGTCTATAATTTTCTAGATTGCTTCTATCACCAGATTTGTATAGAGGTGTCACTATTGACTTTTTTAATATAGCTGGAAACTCTCCTACGTCCATGCAACGGTTGAAAAGGTAATTCAAAGGTGCCGTTATATTTTGGGCAATTTGTCTAAGGGTATATGCAGTGATGCCATCAATACCGGGTGATTTATTTAATTTAAGTTGATGTATTTCTGTAAATATTTCTTCTTCATCAGTAGGGAGTAAATATAAGGAATTTGGTAAAGATTTGCAGTTACGATTTTTCAGGTTCGAATTGTTTTTTAATTTTCCAGCCAGCCGTTGCCCAATATCTGAGAAATATGTACAGAATTCATCTGCCATTTCCTTGTCATCTGTTATACTTCCATTTAAATTGCGTTTAATGGATATTACCTTATTCTGATTTCTGGAATTCTCTAACTTTTTAATACACTGCCACATGCTGGATGGAGCACCACCGTTATTTAAAATTTCCTTCAGCATGTAATCCTTTTTCGCAACTTTGATTAAAGATGTCAATTTATTTCGATATTTCTTATAGTTATTAATCAGATCAGGGTTTTCAGGATTATCTTGTGCCTTTTTATAGAGTTCAACTTTTGTCTCGATTGATTTTATTAGGCCTAGTGAAATCCATGGATGCCTTTTAATTTGGTAATTTGGTTTCTATTAGTCTTTTTTATAACAGTACAAGTTTCCAAATAATGCTTCAGTTGTTCCAAGAAAATTTCAAATGCTTTTCCTACATCACTTTCATTATAGACTTGAGTCCAGTTTTCGTTTTTTAGTTTATCATTGAGTTTTTTGTAGTTGGTGTATTTTTTAACCATTGCTGGTTTTTCAATAGTGACAACCTCATGATCCATTTTAATATTTGCGATTACTGGATAGTGATCGGTTATTTTTGTATGTAAAACAATTGACTGTATATTATCCTTTGGAAGCTTCGTTTTAATAAAGATATGATCAATACAGGTTTTGCTTTGATTTTCTACTCTCGTGAAGGCATTTATGGTTGAGACGTAGTTATTTTCTGCTAGTATATTCAAATATTCGTGCGACACTTCATTATCACTGCCAAGAATATCTATATTCATATCTCCAACAACAAAACTTAAATCGCTAATACTTTTTTGGCTTACTAGGTAATTGTGCAGGTTCAAATTAAATGTTCGAGGACACGTCGAAGGTAGCCTATAGATGGATGTTATATTAATTAGCTTATTATTTTTACTAATCGTGACATTTAGCGCTTTTGTTACACCTAAATCAACGATGTGGCTATCCGAGTTCCAATCTTCCTTAACATACACCAACACGCCATCATTTTTGTTCATATCTCCATGATTATAATATAGACGAAATCCTGGAAAGCTAATAATGTTAAGATCTGTTAGTTTGAATGTTTCGCTTAAAACTATGCAGTCAAAGTTGTAGTTAAATGCATCCAATAAAATACTTAGCTCATCGAAATTTTTTTGGAGGCTTCTGATATTTATATGTATTAAACGGAAATTATTTATATTCCGATTAATTTTCATTAAAGACTTACATTTATCTATATTGCCTGCTATTTGAGTACAAATTGTATCTGCATCATAATTGTTAACAAAACTGTCCATGTTAATAAGATAAAATCACAGAGGAGAAAAAATATATATAAGCGTTAGAAACTTATACTATGTAAACCTTGCAGAAAATAAAACACTCATTCACCGCCTTTCATTTCCAGACTTGTACATGTAATCATCTAGTACGACTATTTATAAAAACTAGTTCATATATAAAATAGTTGAAATATTAGTTATAATTGGTTTGCGACTATTATACCCTTAATGTGGCAAATAATTCTTAACCATCACATCACACAACTAAATAAAACTATTCCCAGTCAAGTCATTTGAACTATAGATAAACGCATAGTCGCAATCACAAGAAACCATTACAAAGGTTCAAAATAAGCATGCACACACATACCCACATACTTACATTTTCAATATTTTCTAATTAGTGAAGTTAAATTAATAGTAACATCAAAAACAGTAGTGGTACTAATAAACACTCTTTTAAATGCAAAAACCTTAGCTATATTGTCCAATCGTCCATAACTCAAAATAGGTGTTCTTATAAAAGTCTATTGTTTTCTCACCTTCTTTGTAGGGGGAAATTTTAGTTTATCAAAATCGTCAGGTTTACCTCGAAGGAATCTCTTCGATCTGGTGAAAATGTTCGTTCTTGATCTAATTGGCTGGTTCAAAGCACCATCTACACTATCTTCTTTTAGATTATCCTCTCTGCTGATCCTTGGTGGATGAATAGTTGATGTCTGATTATTATCAGGGTCCTTGAGCGTGGTTGGTAGTTCCTCCTCTTGAGAGTTGTAGAGATCATCAATAGTATATGTCTCACCTTCAACAATTAATTTGTTTTTTGATATTTTGGCTTCGAAATTTTTTTCTCGGGCCAGTTTCAAGTATTTTCTCAAAATTTTTTGCTTTTCCCTATCTTCAATGGTCAAATCCGATGTAATTGACACACCGCTACCTGCTGGCTTGCGCACTTGCTTAAGTATATTTTCTTTTATGGTATACCTCACCAACTCAACCTTTATTGGACGGACTTGAGTCTCCGAAACGGTATATGTTATTAATATCAGTTTCTGGCAATTCTACACTTAATTTGGATCCAACAAATTCTCTTACGTCATTAGATAAGTTCTGATTTTCAACTTCCTTGAGCCCAAATATTATAATGTTGTTTTTCAAAGTTTTGCGTTGTAGTAATCTTACTTGCTGCTGTAGTTCGGCCTTCTCTTGTTCTAGCTGTTCTACCCTTGATTTTATATCCGAAATAGCAGCCTTCTGTTCATGTATTGTCTCCTTTACTTCCTTAACATCGTTCTTAATTTCAGTTAAAATTTCATATAGGTTCTTCAGTGAAATGTCGGAAGTAGTACCCATACTATTTTTGTTTCTGTAATCCAGTCCAAGGACGTTTGCCGTTATCTATTTGGTTTCGTTTTTCTTATTTTGTTGGATGGTCGATTTATAATTATTTAGCTGATTTATCTATTTGGCTTACGGTTTTGTAATTCCAAATGTTGGTCACATCTTCATTGTACACTAGTAAAGGTTTTGCGTAAATATTACTTTTTAATTCTTGTTATTTCCCACTATTTCACTACAAAACGGGGAGCACCACAAAACATGCTACACATAGAATCCTCAACATTTTCAACATGACATGATGTACAATAATTTCCTAGTAATCCTGGGAAAATATAATAGTAGCCAAAGAAAGATGGCAAAGAAGATACACTTTTCTGTGTGCATTGGGTGTCATCGATTGCACTCACCTAAAACTAAAAAAATGTAGTCAAGTTGATTGACTCAGTACTTCCCACACATTCCTATGATATCAGTTTTATTATTTTCCTACGGCATGAAACTATAGTCTATATGCCCCTGCAACCAAATCGTCGCTCGCCCGACCGCAAAACAGTGTTTTATTCTACTAGGTGCTTCTTTCACAGGTCAATAGACAATCTACCATGAATACAAAAAATTTTTGAATTTTATAAACCCCCACCCCAATTTCACCCCCAACCAAAAAAATTTTTTAAATGATCAGGAACCCCTAAAACGTCTAAAACGAAGTTTGAGGTGCTTTTTATATTTTTAGTTTTTTTATTATAGCCGTGCCGCCACTGAAATGATTTTTAAAAACCATACGCGCTTTCCATACTCGTCGCGGTAATAAATCTGTGTCAAAATGTCATTAAAGTCAATTCAGAAGTTTCCACATACAATACAGAACGATCCAAAGTAATACTCGTATGTATTTTGTATGCATCAGAAAGTTCACCTCCCTTGGTTTCTGTAATCGGCAAGGCAATGTTCGGATGGACCTAAAAAAGTGTATTATGACGCTCGGTCTTTCTCTCTCAGGTCAGTAGACAGCCTATTATGAGTACAACGAATTTTTCATATTTACAACCCCCAACCCCCAACCACCCTGATTTCACCCCCACCCCAAAAAGGAGAAAATGATCAGGAACCCCTAAAATGCCTAAAAACGAAGTTTGAGGAATATTTGAAATTTTTCGTTTTTTGCTAATTACTCCGCCGCCCATGCACCGATTTTCAAAATTGTAGCAACATTACCAACTACGACCCTACACCATATCACTACCCAAATTTCATCAAAATCTTTGCAGCGGTTACTGAGATTAGGAGGCTAGAAGAACGCCAACAGACAGACAGACAGACCGACAGACAGACAGATAGACCGACGGAAATGAGTGACGTGGATTTTCGTTATGTAGGCATCATAAAACGCCCAAAAAGTATATTATCTCAAAATCGAAATTTTTTGCGATCACAATACTCCCCTCACCTATCGGTGTGGGAAGTAAAACCATCTATGCAGTATACAATCAATTTACAAACCAGTGCAATTCAGTCTATTGGTTTCAAAACGTAGACAGTTTGTTCATAGCCAGGAAAAACGAAATCTTTTTTATTTAGTTTAAACTCGGATGTTATTCATACTACTCTATACACTAGAGTACGTCCCTGCTACTACAGTTTACAATGTGCAATAATATTTGGATGAATCATCAAGAATAAATTCTTAACGTCTATCAGCGATAAACCTGAGATTTGATAAGATAAAACTTTATCAAAGGTAATTTTAAACAGACGCAAACGTAGTCTGCTACAGATACGGTGATGAATCTCCTAAAAAAGTTTGTCGTTGTAGGAGATGGTGCATGTGGAAAGACTTGTTTGTTAACAACATTTAGTCAAAATGAGTTTCCAGAAGAATACGTGCCTACGGTATTCGAACCATACGCTAAAGATATCGAAGTAAATGGACAAAAAGTGACCCTAGCGCTATGGGACACAGCTGGTGAAGAAGATTACGATAGGTTACGACCTCTTTCCTACCCTAGGACTAGTGTGGTGATTATTTGCTTCAGCATCGATAATCCAGACTCTTTACACAACGTTCAAGAAAAGTGGTGGCCAGAAGTGAGACATTTTCTTCCTGGTATCCCTGTGATCCTTGTAGGGAATAAGCTGGACCTTAGAAGTGACCCTGATATTGTGGACCATCTAAGGAAGAAAGGAAGACACCCTGTGCTTGAAAGGGAAGCACTGAAAGTTGTCAAGAAAATAAATGCTGTCAAGTACATGGAGTGTTCTGCTAAGTATATGGTAGGAGTTAAAGATGTGTTTTATGAAGCAGCCAGAATATCACTGGAACCGGTAAAACCAGTTCATCGGTGGTGTAATTATCTATGAGAAATCTGTAATGTAGTAATTTTTACTTAATCTCAAGGTGAATAGATATTGTGCCCATTATTTGCCTCAGCATCCCTAGCCCAGAAACTTTGCACAGCGCCCAAGACAAGTGGTGGTCAGAAGTGGGACATATTCTTTCTGGTATCCTTGCGATCTTTGTGAGGAATAAGCTGAACCAGACAAGTGACCATGATATTGTAGATCAACTGAGAAAGAAAGGAAGACATACTTTGCTTGACAGGAAGGCGTTGAAAGTTGCCAAGAGAATAAATCCCATCAAGGACATGAAGTTGTCTGAAAATCATATGGTGGGGGTTAAGGATGCATTTTATGAAGGAGCCAGGATATCCCTAGAACCAATAAGGCTACTTCACTGGCGGTGTATTTATCTATGACAAATCTGTACGGTGCTACTCTTTAATTAAATTCAAGATGGATAAACATTGTAGTGCCTATATGCTTTAGCATCGATAATCCAGACTTTCTGCACAAGATCCAAGAAAAGTGGTGGCTAGAAGCGATATATTTCTTCCTAGTATTCCTGCGATCCTTGTGGGGAGCAATCTGGCCCTTAGACAAATCTGTGTAGGGCTACTTTTTATCCAAACTCAAGGTGGATATACATTGTGCACCGTCCAAGAAAAGTGGTGGTATCAAGTGAGACATTTTCTTTCTGGTATCCCTGTGATCCTTGTGGGGAATAAGCTGGACCTTAGAAGTGACCCTGATATTGTGGACCATCTAAGGAAGAAAGGAAGACACCCTGTGCTTGAAAGGGAAGCACTGAAAGTTGTCAAGAAAATAAATGCTGTCAAGTACATGGAGTGTTCTGCTAAGTATATGGTAGGAGTTAAAGATGTGTTTTATGAAGCAGCCAGAATATCACTGGAACCGGTAAAACCAGTTCATCGGTGGTGTAATTATCTATGAGAAATCTGTAATGTAGTAATTTTTACTCAATCTCAAGGTGAATAGATATTGTGGCCATTATTTGCCTCAGCATCCCTAGCCCAGACACTTTGTACAACGCCCAGGACAAGTGGTGGTCAGAAGTGAGACGTATTCTTTCTGGTATCGTTGCGATCTTTGTGGGGAATAAGCTGAACCTGAGAAGTGACCGTGATATTGTAGATCAACTGAGAAAGAAAGGAAGACATACTTTGCTTGACAGGAAGGCGTTGAAAGTTGCCAAGAGAATAAATCCCATCAAGGACATGAAGTTGTCTGAAAATTATATGGTGGGGGTTAAGGATGCATTTTATGAAGGAGCCAGAATATCCCTAGAACCAATAAGGCTACTTCACTGGCGGTGTATTTATCTATGACAAATCTGTATGGTGCTACTCTTTATTTAAATTCAAGATGGATAAACATTGTAGTGCCTATATGCTTCAGCATCGATAATCCAGACTTTTTGCACAACATCCAAGAAAAGTGGTGGCTAGAAGCGATATATTTCTTCCTAGTATTCCTGCGATCCTTGTGGGGAGCAAGTTGGATCTTAGACAAACCTGTATAGGGCTACCCTTTTATTCAAACTCATTATGGACATCCATTGTGCACCGTCCAAGAAAAGTGGTGGTCTGAAGTGAGACATTTTTTCCCTGGTATCCCTGTGATCCTTGTGGGGAATAAGCTGGACCTTAGAAGTGACCCTGATATTGTGGACCATCTAAGGAAGAAAGGAAGACATCCTGTGCTGGCAAGGGAAGCACTGAAAGTTGTCAAGAGAATAAACGCTATCAAGTACATGGAGTGTTCTGCTAAGTATATGGTGGGAGTTAAAGGTGTATTTTATGAAGCAGCCAGAATATCACTGGAACCAGTAAAACCAGTTCATCGGTGGTGTAATTATCTATGAGAAATCTGTAAAGTGGTAATTTTTACTTAATCTCAAGGTGAACAGATATTGTGCCTATTATTTGCCTCAGCATCCCTAGCCCAGACACCTTGCACAATGTCCAAGACAAGTGGTGGTCAAAAGTGAGACATATTCTTTCTGGTATCCTTGCGATCTTTGTGGGGAATAAGCTAAACCTGAGAAGTAACCGTAATATTGTAGATCAACTGAGAAAGAAAGGAAGACATACTTTGCTTGACAGGAAGGCGTTGAAAGTTGCCAAGAGAATAAATCCCATCAAGGACATGACGTTGTCTGCAAATTATATGGTGGGGGTTAAGGATGCATTTTATGAAGGAGCCAGGATATCCCTAGAACTAATAAGGCTACTTCACCGGTGGTTATGACAAATCTGTATAGTGCTACTCTTTATTTAAATTCAAGTTGGGAAACATTGTAGTGCCTATATGCTCCAGCATCGATAATCCAGACTTTTTGCACAACATCCAAGAAAAGTGGTGGCTAGAAATGATATATTTCTTCCTAGTATCTCTGCGATCCTTGTGGGGAGCAAGTTGGATCTTAGACACATCTGTATAGGGCTACTCTTTATTCAAACCCAAGGTGGATATACATTGTGCACTGTCCAAGAAAAGTGGTGGTATGAAGTGAGACATTTTCTCCCTGATATCCCTGAGTTCCTTGTGGGGAAATAAGTTCGACCTTAGAAGTGACCATGATATAGTAGACCATCTAAGGAAGAAAGGAAGACATCCTGTGCTTGAAAGGGAAGCACTGAAAGTTGTCAAGAAAATAAATGCTATCAAGTACATGGAGTGTTCTCCTAAGTATATGGTATGTTTTATGTTTTATGAAGCAGCCATGATCTTCTTAGAACTAACAAAACCAATGTATCGATGACGAAATTATTTATACTGACACTTAAAGGTTATATGTACAGTTAATAAATTTGATTGTTGTATGTAATAAAAAAATGCAGTCTCTATATTGATTAGAATTCTGCACATTTCATATAATCCAAGAGTTTTATGCATATGGTTACGTTGTTAATATAGTAGCTGAGAAGATATACCTTTTTTATAATAGACAAACTGCTTTTTGAAAGTATTATTTTTTTTTAATTTTAGTACCTAATCAAGCCATGCGCGATTTTCAATGCTCACCAGATCTTGCATTAATTTATTTTACTTCCTACACCGATAGGGGAGTTTTGTGATTGCGAAAATTTTCGATTTTGAGATAATACGCTTTTTGGGCGTGTTATGATGTCTACATACCGAAAATCTACGTCATTCATTTTCGTCGGTCTGTCTGTCTGTCTGTCTGTCTGTCTGTCTGTCTGTCTGTCTGTCTGTCTGTCTGTCTGTCTGTCTGTCTGTTGGCGTTTTTCTGACATCGTAATCTCAGTAACCGCTGTATGGATTGTGATAAAATTTGGGTAACCATACGTTATTGTGTCGTAGTAGGTAATGTTCGAAAATTTTGGAAATCGTTGTACGGGGGGTGGAGTAATTAGCAAAAAACGAAAAATTTCAAATATTCCTCAAACTTTGTTTTTAAGCGTTTTAGGGGTTCCTGATCATTTTCTACTTTTTTGGGTGGGGGTGAATTTAGAGTTGTTGGAGGGTGTGGGGTTGTAAAACTGAAAAATTTGTTTTATTCATAATGGGCTGTCCAATGACCTGTGAATGAAAGACCTAGCGGCTAATACACTTTTTTAGGTCCATCCGAACGTTGCCTTGTTTATAATAGAAACCAAGGGACTTAGAATTTGTGATGTATACATACGAGTGTTGTTTTAGATTGTTCTATATTGCATAACGCAAAAACTATCGAATTGATTTTAATGAAATTTTGACACAGTACTACTGCCGCGGCGAGGATGGAAAACACGTATGTTTTGGAAAAATCGTATCAGTGGCGGCGCAGCAATAATAAAAAAAATCTAAAGATATAAAAATAGCTCAAACTTTGTTTTTAGGCGTTTTAGGGGTTCCTGATCATTTTTTACTTTTTTTGGGTGGGGTGAAATTGGGGTGGCTAGGGGGTGGGGGGTTGTAAAACTCAAAAATTTGTTCTATTCATTATAGGCTGCCCATTGACCTGTGAAAGGAAGACCTAGCGGCATAATAGACGTTTATTTAAGGTCCATCAGAACATTGCCTTGGCTATTACAGAAATCAAGGGACTTAGAATTATCTGATGTATACATACGAGTATTGCTTTAGATCGTTCTGAATTTAGTAAAATGGAAATTATGGACTCGATTTTAATGAAATTTAGACACAGTATTACTACTGCGGCGAGGATAAAAAATGCGTATGGTTTTCAAGAATCGTGTCAGTGGTGGCGCAGCAATAATAAAAAAACTAAAAATATGAAAATAGCTCAAACTTAGTTTTTAAGCAATTTGGGGGTTCCTGATTTTTTCGTTTCGTCCAGTTGAAGCTGGCAGAATAAGAATTGTGTCTTTTTAGTTCCTATGGAGAGACTTAGGAAATTATTTACTAGTTTTTGTATTTGATGTTTTTTGAGGACATGCGAACGATTACTTGGTTGCAAGGGATCTCAGACTATAGCTATAATAAACTGATATCACTGTTAAGTGTGGGAAGTACTGAGTCAATCAACTTGACTCCATTTTTTATGAGATAAAAGCCTCCTTTTTTTATTGTTTCGGGTGTACGGAAGCGAAATTAGTAGAAAAGACAAAGCAGAAGGTGAGAAATCTATTTTTTTGCATTATTCTTGAAGCGACAGCTGCGCGTAGTCTCCATTTCACTTATACCTATTGGGTTTCCTCGTAACTACGAGAATCTACCAGAAAATAAGAAACTGGTGCAATAGTACAACAACATTTTTGACCTCTCAATCATTTGTTGACTTCAGGGTCCTCGAATTTCGTTAGTGCAGCGCTCACCAGTAACTGTGTGTCTTCTAGGTACATCATCATCATAGTCACAATGTCTTAACAGAGGTGTTGTGAACTCATAAAATGCCTTAAGTCGGAGCTAGAGTATTGTCGACACGAATACTATCAATAGTTTTGAGAACTGTAGCTCACCATCGTTCGCGATTTACTGTCAGTTCAGTGGCGCTCTTGATACTCATATCTAGCAACTGTTTCGTCGTATCCACCCAGCGTGTAGGGGAACGGCCACGGCGCCGCCCATCCGGGGCGTGACCCTGAACTACAAGTTTCTCTATATTATCGCTTCTGTGAATATGTCCGAAGAATGTCAGTATTCTCATCGATACAATGGAGGATAGTCTCTTTGGATTACCGAGCTCATCCAGTATGAAAACATTAGTTCGATGGGCGGTATAAGGAATTCTCAGCATTCTCCTCCACGTCCACATTCCAAAAGCATCTACGAGAGCTCGATCTGCCTTTTAAACAGTCCAAGTTTCCGAGGCATACACAAACATGGAGAATACAAGAGACTGAACCAGTGACATTTTGGTAGCTTTAGTGATGTTATGGTCACGCCATATCTAGTAAGCCTTGTCATGGCCACCCGTGCCTGTTGAATGCGCCGTCGAATCTCATTCTCACAGCTACCTGAAGTGTCGATCAAAGAACCGAGGTACACAAAACTTTGAACTACCTCACAACGGCCTATTGACTTTATTTCTCGATGATTGTCATGCTCTCTATCTACGATAATAACCTTGGTCTTGTAGTTAATACCAAGACCATATGCTGCACTGTGTTGTTCTAAACGTTCAATAGGGCTACTAGTTCTTCCTGAGAAGCAGCAATAAGGGTTCTATCGTCAGCTAATCTTAAGTTAGATATTTTGCTTCCGCCAATAGTTATACCGCCATTCCAGTTGTCCAATACCTGTCTCATCACAAATTCAGAGTAAATGTTAAATAACATCGGAGATAATACGCATCCCTGACGAACTCCTTTTCTGGTTGCTGTTTGACCAGACAGGTTACCATCAATTCTTACACGAGCTGAGCTAGACTCACAGAGTTGCTATATGAGAAATACTAAGTGGTAAGGGACTCCCATGGAGATAAGGATTTCGCACAGTTTAGGCCACTTTACGTTATAAAACGCCTTAGAATAGTCCACAAAGCAGATAAAACGGGAAAATAATGCTCTCTGGCTTTTTCAATAATCTGTCTTAAGTTTAAGATCTGTTCACGCGTACCGCGTCCTTTACGAAACCTGCCTGCGCCTGAGAAATTTGCCAGCCAATAAAACCCTCCAAACGAGACTGTAAAATATATAGTAGAACCTTGCTTGCATGAGAGATTAACGAAAGTAGGCAATAATTGTCTGGATTTGTTGGAGATCATTTTTTATGGTACTATGTCATCGTAAATAACTCCACATTTCCAAAAAATATCAGGTGCAGCAATTCGCCAACGCTTTTAACAGTTTTGGCGTTCTACGATCTTAGACTGTCTAAACTGTCTTTATGCTTCCATTTCATACTTTAAGATTCCAATTCAGGGTCGCAATAACAGAACCAATTTTTATAACACGTAGCTGCTTCTGATTTCTCCAAGTACGGAAAGAATTCAAATTTGATCATCTAACTTAAGCTGACACATTTCAGGCTTAGTCACGCCGCAACGTCACAGCTTTCTAAACTTTATAATCGCTGCGATATTCAATTTTTTCTTGTGTCTACTTATACCAAAAATGGTAATGTATGATACATAAAGTATAAGCTCCCTGTTAAGCTTTGCGGTTGGCTCGCAGACTTCCTCTCAGGTCGGAAAATCTCTGTCGTGGTAGACGGCTTTTCCTCTTCTTTCCATAGCATCAATGTCGGGGTTCCGCAGGGATCGGTATTGGCTCCGACATTGTTTCTGCTTCACATTAATGATCTACTCTCTAGCACTACAAACCCAATCCACAGTTTTGCGGATGACAGTACGCTGCATGCAGGCATCATGAGCAACAGACCGATCTCTGTGGTCGAGGTGGAACGCAGAAGACTGGCAGTGGCAGCTTCACTTTCAAAGGATCTCGATACCATTACCGCTTGGGGGCTTAAGAGTATGGTTAAATCTAATGCCTCCAAGACCCAGTATTGTACGCTATCAAACAAGAAGTGCCCAAGCCAACACCATGTTCTAATGAACAACCAGGCTCTGCCAAGGAGTCACTCATTCCAGCTGTTAGGAATCAACATTACACAAAATATGATCTGGCACAAACACGTTGCGTCAATTGCAACAGCTGCTGGTAAAAAGCTTGGGTACCTATTTAGAGCCAGAAAGTATTTCTCACCATGTAACCTCCTCACGCTGTATAAAGCCCAGATAAGACCTTGCCTAGAGTATTGCTCTCATGTCTGGGGAGCTGCTACCCCTACTACCCTGTCTATACTAGATGCCATCCAGAGAAGGGCAATTCGACTAATTGGCGATCCATCCTTAATGCGCCACCTTCAGGCACTTTCTCACCGGCGTGTTGTTGGTGACCTCTCACTCTTCTACCGATATTCCAACGAAATCTGCTCCTCTGAGCTATCCTCTATCGTTCTGCCGCTCACTGCTCCTATCAGATGTACCCGTGCGACCGCTGTATCTCATCCTAAGACGGTCGTTCTTCATACTTCAAGAACTGAGCGATACAACCGCACATTTATTCCCAGGGTGTCCAAGGCTTGGAATGGACTGCCAGAGGATGTATTTATTGGGCCTGCGGGTATTGGCCCATTCAAATCTCGCGTTAACAAACTTCCCCTAACATAACCCTTTCACAGCAGCCGCGGTACTCTGGTGTTTAGGCTCTGCCTGCGCGGTCTGCTCAGTTATAAAAAAAAGTTACACTAGAATTCACCAAGATAGAGTTGCTCTATTAAAAAAAATGTAAGTTTGATACGAATTACCCTGTATAAACGTACACGTCCAAATTTAAGTGATAATATTTTAACGTTATATCCCACTACCATGATCAAGTGACAGATATTTGCAATATGTTTTAGTAAGCCATAATCTGCCGTCTACTTACTGAAAATGGTTTTAAAAGAATGTGCAACTGGTTCAGTAGTCGACTTTTGACAGTCAATTTCAACAAGACTCGCTTTGTTCCATTCGCGTCGTACGCAAACGGCTTACCGAAATGCACCACCTTACAAATCAGTTGTAGACAGGTAGCTCCTATATCAATGGTCACCAGTATCAAGTACTTAGAAATATATCTAGATTGCCATATCAAATGGAAGGAGCATACAGAATATGTTGTCAAAAAGATACGTTACGTTATAAGCAAATTTAAACTCCTTTCCACTATACTTACCTATGAACAGATGGTCATTGTATACGAAGCACTTGTTCATAGTCATATACGATATTGTATTGTGGTGTGGGGCGCAGCATGTAAAAATAATATAAAAGCAATAGAAATTATACAAAAACATTTAATAAAAATTTTATATAAAGTGAAATCTACATATCCTAGTGACTTGTTATTTTCTAAAACAAAAATTCTAGATATCCGCCAAACATTTTTCATGTCATTAGGTATTTACCAATACAAAAATAAATCAAACTTGACAAAACACGAACATAAATATGACATAAGATATGCATGTAATGTTATACCAAAAGCAAGAAAAAATACTTTATTACGATGTCATACATTTCTTGCTCCAAGATTATACAATGAGATACCAGAAAGCATAAAATGTCTACTGCCTTTAAATTCATTCAAGTATGGTTTAAAGCAATGGATAGTAGATAAAAATCGCATTAAAATTCACCAACTTGTAGACATATGTAATACCTATTATTACTAATATATATAGAATACATAATATTTAAATATAAATATTCCTGAATTAACCCATATTTGTTGTTTCTATTTTATAATAATTACCTTGTACCTAAACACAAGTTTTTAACTTTTTTGGGCCACTTGTTGTTTATTGTATTTTATTTATTTTATATTTACAATAAACGCTATACTAATACTAATACACCCTCTTAACTTCGCTAATATTAGAAACTGGCACTTACCTTTCTAAATACTTCTCAGCTTGTCCAGTAGCCCATATCACAGAAATAATAAATATCAAAACCGACATGGTGGACTTAGGACATATCTACTGCAGTCGTTGCAATTGTATCTTATGGACCGGATAAACGGTACTGGTGCACAGTACGACAGCTAGGTCCGAAGCAAATTTAGGGGCGTGCGGTGTCAATTTCATTTTGGGTTATCGTATCTAGTAGGTTGTTGGTATGATGATTCAGTTATCAAGGCCAGTTATCAACGGATTTGCATGTTTTTACATAGGATCTGTGTCAAGTAGATAAACTCGGAACTTTTCAAAATAAAGCAAAAGTCCTACACAAGTTTCTTCTCGCCTCGGATGGAGCGCTCAAAATTTTCGCGATTTTCAGTTTAACATATCAAGCATTATTGGTGAGGTGATTCAGTTATCAACGCATATACAGGTTGCCCAGTTAGTGTGTAATTCTTCGATATCTCGCAAGGTATACCTGATAGAAGAAAATGTCAAATACAAAAGTTATTTGACTACTTAAGACGCATGTTCTAAAAATATTTCGAAATACACAGGGTGTTGCGGGAATGTAAGATAGTGATCAAATTAATTTTTTTAAATGTCACTATAACTTTTTCTCAGATTCTTCTAGTTTCCATCATTGATCTCTATTCAACCCTCAAATATTTTTGGGATCGATTGCAATGTTGCCAAGTTATAATTTATTTTCTATTAATTTCCGGATTTGCAAGGTCGCAAGTGATACGTCCAAATTGATATATTCCTTTAACTTTTCTCAATAATATTATACAGCGAGTTACTTGAATATTAAGTGGATATTATTTTAGATGTTATCAGCAATTTGTATCTACAGGGTGTTTTTGCAGAATTTTAAATTACGGCAACTTGAAGGACATTTTACATTGTTTTTTTAAATGTAAGACCGTGTATTTTTTATTTTAAATCGCAATACCTACTAATACCCTATCTCGCCTTGTAATATTTTTTTCTAGTTTGCGACGTTGATAAGTTATAAATTATTTTTCCAAATTTTTAAACAAATATCCCCGATTTTAATTTATTTTAAATAGGATCCTCTACTTATTTTTATTGCAATGAATTGCGCATTTCGAAGTTAGTAAGATCTCACAATTTAAAAATTGTGTTTCTATTAATTACTGAGCTACGGCAACACCGCTTTTTCAATAAACAGTACCGGAACGCTTAAATATTTCCAAAACTGCCATAGCTGGAAAAGTGAAGTTCAATACTTGAGGGTTTTTGAACATACAAAATTCAAAAACGCTAACATCAGTGTTGTAGGAAGTTGTATACACTAGAGCATCTACTGCTGCTCTACAATGCACAGATCCGACCAACGCTGGAGTATTTCTCCCATGTGTGGGGATGCGCTCCGAAGCACTCTCTAAAGCTTCTGGACAGTATCCAGAAAAGAGCGACTGGACGAATCGATACGCCTAACCTCACAAAGGACCTCCACAGCCTGGAACATCGAAGGAGGGTGGCTGACCTATCCCTGTTTTACAGGTTCTATCACGGAAGATGTTCGAGTGAGCTCTCTCAGATAATAACACCACAGGCCGTCCGAACCAGGAACACTAGAGAAGCTCTGCGAGCTCATCCTTACCAGGTCTAGGTCCTTACTCCCAGAACCAGTCTCCTCCAGCATTCCTTCTTTGGCAAAACTTCGACGCTGTGGAATCAGCTGCCGGGGAATTTGTTTCCCGACGGCTACAACCTGCAGTGTTTCAAATCTAACGCGAATCAATACTTATCCTCTCGCAGCGCTTCTACAGCGCCATAGGCTTTCAGCCTTTGCAGGAGGCCGACCATAAAAAAAAGCTCTCTCAGTTTACTAGCTTTACGAAAGTTCATCTCGGTTGGGTACCAGACCACGCAGGTATTGACGGCAATGAATGTGCAGACGAGCTTACAAGAAGATGCCGGCGCAGAATTCAGAGCTGTGGCATGAGAAAAGGTACCGCGCACAAGGTTATCAATCAATAGTCCAACGGCCTACGCCAGCGTAACGATGGCAAATCTACTTTGGCCAAGCACTAGGCCAAAAGCTACTTTCAGACCGAAATGAGCCGTTCACTAGCAAAGCCCAAGAGAAATGGTCATCCCTCTTGTTACTGGACAAGGCCAACACTTATACAAAGAGACTGGACGACATTATTTTGGATAGCAATACAATCGGAGTTTGTCTGGTGTAACTAATAGGTGAATGAATGAATAAGGACCAGAGTCTATCCAGCACAGAATGTGACTGGTGCATAGGCCACACGATGGGCCCTTTTGCGCCTCTATCCGCGCTAGTTCCTAGGACCTGCCCTTTTAGCAAAGGCAAGTACATTCTTAGGTCCTATCCATTTTATCTCTATTGGTTCCAAGGTTCTTGAGCTCAGCATAGTCTGCCTGTGATAACCCAGGGTTTCACAGCGACACAAGATGTGTGCCGAGGATTCTTCCTCTTCACCATACCACGTGCACGTTGGGTCGTTGACCAGGAACAGGTAACGCCTGAAGGTGTTGTGACCCGTTGATAGGCCTACTAGCAATCTCAAGTTACTCCTATCCAGAGAGACTCAAAATCGTCCTATTCTCTCTGCAGGCCCTGCTAATAGTTCCTGAGCCTGACGGAGATGACCAGAAATGTTGTTCCATCTCAGAGAGTGTTGATTCTGGATCCACTCTCCAGTTGTTTTCCTAATCAAGTTTGCAGAGAGTCGTAAGGCTGGTTCCGGGCCCACAAAACTGTTGCCAGATCCCATCCTAGCCAGATGATCCGCCATTTCGTTACCCTTTACCCCAGCGTGCCCAGGTACCCACATCAGTGATACCTTGTCTTTAGCTGAGATGTCGTCAAGAGCCCTCCTGCACTCCAGGACCAGTCCCGACGTTATTTTCCAAACACTCAGTGCTTTGATGGCTGCCTGACTGTCAGAGCAGATAGTAATCCGCCTCCTAGACCCGTTAAACTAATAGGTACGGGGCAAACAATAAATTTCTGTTGACGTGTGAGGACCAGAGTCCACCCCAAACAACTAAGTCTAATCTAATAATGATCTAAACAGTTCTTTAACTCATTAAACACTGACTATTTTGCTAGAATATTTTCCTACCAACATTTATTTAAAGTATTTTCAGTAAGAACCTTTTAGTTTCGACGTAGCTGTTATAAGTTTTTATAAGTTTTATTTACTTCGTTTCATCCCTCATAGGTTCATAGGCACTTATTTTTCTAACAAGATGAATTACAGTTCCAAGTGTCGACTATCATTATTGGACTTTAGAGTGGGAAGTAAAATGAAACACATCTATATCTTACGATGATTTTAATCAAAAATAAATCTCACACCTTTTAATTCTAAACATAATATAGAATGTGAAATATTTCACCTTCAAACTATAATAACAAAATACATTCAGGTGGTTGTAGTTCCTCCGAAAATGAGATTAAATATCTTATGATAACAACATTTTTTAACGTGTCTTCATATATGTGATACTAATATCTATACACTTAATAATATGATGATATCAACTCTGTACATCTGGATCAACTCTCACAGATGTGTGCCAGAGTTTACACATAGAATGTAAGTTTAACATCTTATTGTGAAAGGGAAGTATTTTTCATCACGTCATCAGTCCATGCGTTTTCAAAACAAACTGAAAATTACCAATACGGTTGAATACTTAATGGTTTGTTCAATAGAAGCACAGGAAAGTAAACAGCATTGTCAAAAAAACGCCATATTTGTTATGTGTCATTGACGCATAATTTTGTTATTTGAACTACTACTAGAGGAGCCTCCCAAAAAGCCTCTCAGAAACTCTAGAAGTACCTCTCGGCCTGTTACCTCTGGATATTTTTTTAACGGTCATTACTCTATTATGAAAGCTATGGCAAACAGCCTCGTGCTCACATAGGCGTAGTTAAGTCCCTGGAGCTGCGGGGGCTTAGGTCTCCACCCTGGATACAATAAACTTGATACAACGAATTATTTTTGGAATTTTTGAGGGGCTAATTTCATTCTGGGGGGGAGAGGGCTAAGCCCCCCACCCCACCAATTATAGACCTGTGGCTCTTCTCAGCATCATGTCTAAGGTTATGGAGACTGTAATTAACACACAGCTCCTGACAACAATAACATCATAAATGATCGCCAGTATGGCTTCCGTAAGCACAGGTCTACAGGTGACCTCCTCACCTACGTCACTCACTTGTGGAACAGAGCAATAGAAAATCATGGCGAATCCCGTGTTGTTGCACTTGACATATCGAAAGCTTTCGACAGAGTGTGGCATGAGGGACTTCTGGTCAAGCTTGCTGCTTATGGACTACCACCTGGCCTGCGCCAGTGGCTGAATGACCGATCTCTGTTTTTTGTAGTCGAGGGCTGTTCATCACACGTATTTTCAATAAACGCCGGTGTTCCTCAGGGATCTGTACTATCCCCTACACTGTTTCTGCTGTACATCAACGAACTGCTGGAAATAACATCCAATCCAATCTACAGCTTCGCAGATGACAGTACATTAGTGCAGGGAACCAGGCAAGCCACTTGCCACTATCATCCCAGGAGAAGATACGTCGGCGACAGCAGCATGCCTCACAGATCAACGCAGATATCAAAACAATTGTCGAGTGGGGATTAGCAAATGTAGTACAGTTCAACGTACAAAAAACTCAGGCAACAACACTTACAAAGAAGTCTCACGTTGGCTTACCAACCGTGGAAATGGAGGGCCACCCTATATCTAATCACCTTCCGTCAAGCTTTTGGGGATCAACATTAACAATAACATGTCCTGGCACGACCATGTCGTCAGTATTGCTAAAACGGCATCCCAGAAGCTTGGAGTTTTGTTCCGCTGTAGGAAGTTGTATACACCAGAGCAACTGCTGCTGCTCTACAAGACACAGATCCGACAATCGCTGGAGTATTGCTCCCTTGTGTGGGAATGCGCTCCGAAACACCCTCTGAAGCTTTTGGACACTATCCAGAAAAGAGCAATTAGATTAATCGATGCGCTTAACCCCACAAAGCACCTCCACAGCCTGGAACATCAAAGGAGGGTGGCTGACCTAACCCTGTTTTACAGATAATATCACGGAATATGTTCGAGTGAGCTCTCCCAGATAATAACACCAAAGGTTGTCCGAACCAAGAACTGTAAAGAAGCTCTGCGAGCTCATCCTTACCAGGTCGAGGCCCTTACTCCCCGAACCAGTCTCCTCCAGCATTCCTTCTTTTGGAGAACTTCGACGCTGTGGAATCAGCTGCCGGGGAAATTGATTCCCGACGGCTACAACCTTCAGCGTTTCAAATCTAACGTAAACCGACACTTATCCTCTCGCAGCGCTTCTACAGCGCCATAGGCTTTCAGCCTTTGCGGGAGGATGACCATAAAAAAAATACTGTCTGCCAGGGTGAAATATGAAGCATCTTGGCTTGTCCAAAACTGGCTCTTGATAGGTGATACTGTAACGAAACTTTTGTAATGATCTCGTCTCAAAAGAAATTGCATCAAAACTGGTATGGGACTCGTTCAACACTCTCAGTTGCACAACTTGATATCCGTTGCGTACTGGGCCAGTCAAGTATTAGCGGCAATGGGTGTGCAGACGAGCTTGCTCGAAGAGGAGCCAGCATCCTATTCTTCTGTCCAGAACCCAGCTGCAGCATATGCAAAGCTACCGCCCACAGGGTTTCAAGTAATGGTCCAACGAGTAACATTGCCAACGATGGCGAGTGTATTTTGAACAACTACTAGAAAAAAAGCTGCTTACAGGCCCATATGAGCGGTTCACTAGCTGAGTGATATCATTTTTCATACCTAAATGGCATAGATCAAACTCTAATATAAAATACTCCACTTGGATACAAAATATAAAATTTGTAGCCAAATATGCACTCCCTGGGATGAAAGGTACTTGCTTACTCCGCAAGATGGAGATGATTCCAATCATTTGGTTCACAGAAAAATCGGAAAAATGAAGGGTACCAGCTGGATTCGAACCAGCGTCTCCGGCATTCTAGGCCAACGCGTTTACCAACTGCGCCACGGTACTCCGCACCACAGCCGGTACACAGCTCCTACGACCTGTTTTCGACTCCACTGACACCCACCAGTCCCCCGTATCCTCCTGCAAACCATGTATTTCAGTCATCCAGAGACATCTAGTCGGCAGTTGGGTGAGTGTGAATCTCTCACCGCTGTTTGCACGACAGCTCTCTATGTTACTGAAAACTACGACTGCTCAGTCGGCCAGGATACATGGTTCGCAGGAGGATACGGGGGAGTGATGGGTGTCGGTAGAGTCGACAACAGGTCGTAGGCGCTGTATATCGGCTGTGGTGCGGGGCACCGTAGCATAGTTGGTAACGCGCTGGCCTAGAATGCCAGAGACGCTGGTTCGAATCCAGCCGGTACCCTTCATTTTTCCGATTTTTCTGAGAACCAAATGATTGGAATGCACTCCCTGTTATGCTGCCATTTATCACACATATTATCAACACATGTTTAGATCTTCCAAAAGCTCTTATTGTTTCTATCGCTAAGGTGTCTGACCCTAAAGACTTAAGCGATTTGGGACCTGTCAGCCTTCTCTCTATCTTATTTAAGATATTGGAAGGGGCTACCTACTGGTAACCTATTTTGATGCAAACTCTATTATTCCGTTGAGCCAGTCTGGTTTTCGAAAATTTGCAGCACAACTACGACTTCATTAAATATCTGTCACAATATTATCACAGCGTCAGATAAAAAGAATAATGTAGCTTTAGTTTCCATTGACTGCTCTACAAGGCACAGATCCGACCATCGCTGGAATATTCCTCCCATGTCTGAGAATGCCGAAACACTCTCTAAAGCTTTTGGACACTATCCAGAAAAGAGCAATTAGACTAATCGATATGCCTAACCTCACAAAGTACCTCCACAGCCTGGAACATCGAAGGAGGGTGGCTGACCTATCCCTGTTTTACAGATTATATCACGGAAGATGTTCGAGTGAGCTCTCCCAGATAATAACACCAAAGGTCGTCCGAACCAAGAACTCTAAAGAAGCTCTGCGAGTTCATCCTTACCAGGTCGAGGCTCTTACTCCCCGAACCAGTCTCCTCCAGCATTCCTTCTTTTGGAGAACTTCGACGCTGTGGATCAGCTGCCGGGGGAATTGTTTCCCGACAGCTACAACCTGCAGCGTTTCAAATCTAACGTGAACCGACACTTATCCTCTCGCAGCGCTTCTACATCGCCATAGGCTTTCAGCCTTTGCGGGAGGCTGACCATAAAAAAATACTGTCTGCCAGGGTAAAATATGAGTCATCTTGGCTTGTCCAAAACTGGGTCTTGATAGATGATACTGTAACGAAACTTTTGTAATCATCTCGTCTCAAGCGAAGTTGCACCAAAACTGGTATGGGACTCGTTGAACACTCTCAGTTGCACAACTTGATCTCGGTTTGTACTGGGCCAGTCAAGTATTGGAGGCAATGAGTGTGCAGACGAGGAGCCAGCATGCTATTCTTCTGTCCAGAACCCAGCTGCAGCATATGCAAAGCTACCGCCCACAGGGTTTCAAGTAATGGTCCAACGAGTAACGTTGCCAACGATGGCGAGTGTATTTTGAACAACTACTAGAAAAAAAGCTGCTTACAGGCCCATATGAGCGGTTCACTAGCTGAGTGATATAATTTTTCATACCTAAATGCCATAGATTAAACTCTAATATAAAATACTCCACTTGAATACAAATAATAAAATTTGTAGCCAAATATGCACACCATGGGATGAAAGGTACTTGCTTACTCCGCAAGATGGAGGTGATTCCAATCATTTGGTTCACAGAAAAATCGGAAAAATGAAGGGTACCGGCTGGATTCAAACCAGCGTCTCCGGCATTCTAGGCCAGCGCGTTTACCAACTGCGCCACGGTACTCCGCACCACAGCCGACACACAGCGCCTACGACCTGTTGTCGACTCCACCGACACCCACCAGTCCCCCGTATCCTCCTACGAACCATGTATTTCAGTCATCCAGAGACATCCAGTCGGCAGTTGGGTGAGTGTTAATCTCTCACCGCTGTTTGCACGACAGCTCTCTATGTTACTGAAAACTACGACTGCTCAGTCAGCCAGGATACATGGTTCGCAGGAGGATACGGGGGAGTGGTGGGTGTCGGTAGAGTCGACAACAGGTCGTAGGCACTGTGTATCGGCTGTGGTGCGGAGTACCTTGGCGTAGTTGGTATACGCGCTGGCCTAGAATGCCGGAGACGCTGGTTCGAATCCAGCCGGTACCCTTCATTTTTCCAATTTTTCTATGAACCAAATGATTGGAAAGCACTACCTATTATGCTGCCATTTATCACACATATTATCAACACATGTTTGGAGTCTTCCAAAGCTCTTGTTGTTCCAATTGCTAAGGTGTCTGACCCCAAAGACATAAGCGATTTGGGACCTATCAGCCTTCTCTCTATCTTATCTAAGATATTGGAAAAGGCTATCTACTGGCAAGTGCTAACCTATTTTGATGCAAACTCTACTATTCCGTTGAGCCAGTCTGGTTTTCGAAAATTTGCAGCACAACTACGACTTCATTAAATATCTGTCACAATATTATCACAGCGTCAGATAAAAAGGATAGTGTAGCTTTAGTTTCCATTGACTGCTCTACAAGGCACAGATCCGACCATCGCTGGAATATTGCTCCCATGTGTGAGGATGCGCTCCGAAACACTCTCTAAAGCTTTTGGACACTATCCAGAAAAGAGCAATTAGACTAATCGATACGCCTAAACTCACAAAGGACCTCCACAGCCTGGAACATCGAAGGAGGGTGGCTGACCTATCCCTGTTTTACAGATTCCATCACGGAAGATGTTCGAGTGAGTTCTCCCAGATAATAACACCAAAGGCCGTCCGAACCAGGAACTCTAGAGAAGCTGTGCGAGCTCATCCTTACTAAGTCGAGGTCCTTACTCTCCGAACCAGTCTCCTCCAGCATTCCTTCTTTTGGAGAACTTTGACGCTGTGGAATCAGCTACCGGGAAATTGTTTCCCGACGGCTACAACCTGCAGCGTTTCAAATCTAACGTGAACCGACACTTATCCTCTCGCAGCGCTTCTACAGCGCCATAGGCTTTCAGCCTTCGCGGGAGGATGACCATAAAAAAAATACTGTCTGCCAGGGTAAAATATGAGGCATCTTGGCTTGTCCAAAACTGGGTCTTGATAGATGATACTGTAACGGAACTTTTGTAATCATCTCATCTCAAGAGAAATTGCATCAAAGCTGGTATGGGACTCGATCAACACTCTCAGTTGCACAACTTGATATCCGTTGCGTACTGGGCCAGTCAAGTATTAGCGGCAATGAGTGTGCAGACGAGTTTGCACGAAGAGGAGCCAGCATGCTATTCTTCTGTCCAGAACCCAGCTGTAGCATATGCAAAGCTACCGCTCACAGGGTTATCAAGTAATGGTCCAACGACATTTTGAACAACTACTAGACAATAAGCTGCCTACAGGCCCATATGAGCGGTTCACTAGCTGAGTGATATCATTTTTCGTACCTAAATGGCACAGATGAAACTCAAACATAAAATACTCCACTTGGATACAAAATATATAATTTGTAGCCAAATATGCACTTCCTGTTATGCTGCCATTTATCACACATATCATCAACACATGTTTGGAGTCTTCCAAAGCTCTTGTTATTCCAATTGCTAAGGCGTCTGACTCCAAAGACATAAGCGATCTAGGACCTAGCAGCCTTCTCTCTATCTTATCTAAGATATTGGAAAAGGCTACCTACTGGCAAGTGCTAACCTATTTTGATGCAAACTCTATTATTCCGTTGAGCCACTCTGGTTTTCGAAAATTTTACAGCACAACTATGACACTATTAAATGTCTGTGACAATATTATCACAGCGTTAGGTATATCACCGATCTACTATCTCATGTTCAGTTCTCAGACGTTCACTCTTAGGGTGATGACACACAAATTATTCATTGTTTTTAGTCCTCTAACTTACCACAAGCCGAGGCTGAATTGAACGCTGACATCAAATCTATCCTTGTACTTATACTCTGAGCGACACAAATTGCCTACAAATTCATCTATTTCATCCTATTTTATTGTGCTCTGATAGTAGACGAAGCTTTATTAAATCTATTCTCAGTGTTTTTATTTTTATCTTTTTCAACTTAAGCAAATGATTCCTAAGTGCAATCTGTTTTCCTTGAAGTTCCTTTTCGTCTTATTTATTGCCTTATGCCGCATCATTTGGAAGTTTTTCTTCTTCTTTTTCTCTTTATTTGTCTTAGAACAATGTTCGTTAGCCCTTCTATCTTGGTATCCAAACTTCTCCCTACCTACTTGTCCTTTTCTAACACTATCCACCCTTGCTTGCTTATCATTCTTTCTCTTCTTGTAAAAGTTTTCTATATCACTATGTTTAACAAGCTCTGGAGATCTATCTATAGGCTTTTCTTCAAGTTTCCTTTTTATACCTTTCTTTGCATTTTGTTTCATGACATTCGCAGCATCTATCCTCTTGAAATCTTCATCTGTCAGGATTCTTTCCAAGGTGACTTTGTGAGCAAGTTCTTTCTTCTGTTTCAAATCTACCTCTTTCTTCTTTGCCTTAGGTATCTTCACATCACTCGACGTTTCTTTGTCAGATGTGCCTCTATTATCGTCATTATTTTCATCTTCCTGGGTCTTTCTAATTCCATCTAGGACAGCTTGCTCTTTTCCAACGTGCTCTTCTCCATTACCTTTTGAGTCCTCATTATTTTCGTCATCCCCTTCACTGTCACTGTCACTAATCTAAGACAGCTTGCTCTTTTTCAACGCGCTCTTCTCCATTATCTTTTGATTCCTCATTATTTTCGACATCTCCTCCACTGTCACTGTCACTATCTTCTTTTTCTTGCTCTTCCTCCGGATTACCTAAGGTTTCGTCATTAGATGCACTTACATCAATCCATTCACCGTCGCTTTCAGATCCTGACTCAGATCCAGAATCTTCTTGGAACATTTTTTCTTCCAAGAGAATCTCAGCACCTGGTATACAGTCCTTTGCTTCAAGCTTGCCGTAATCCAATGACTCTATCTCATCCATAGTTGGTTTTCCTCTATCCTTTCTATGCAGTATTTCAGTAATGAAAGTAGACTTGGAAAACCTGAACTTTCTCAGTCTTCCATGTTTTTGAGTGTGACTTTTTATGAGAAGCTGAAATTTACGGAACATGTTAAAAAATTCTTAAGAAATGCTACCTCAGGTTGCGTGTTCTGTTTGCAAAAAGGTATGTTCTCAATTTCAAAATGAGGAAAAAGATTTATATTTGAACTACGAAAATTTGATCACATATCTGGTTTCTATATTACACTAAACTGGATGAAGCTTCCTCAACTTGTATCGTACCATTACTTGGTATTTGTTCACAAGACATTAATAACATCTCGTTCAACTTATCTTAGAGAAAAGCTTTTCACAAGAGACATTCATGCCCTAAATACTAGACATACTCATTCGATCACTATACTCCACCACAGCTCTTCTTTGTTTCAGCGTGGTTTCACTCACAATGCAGCCACACTGTATAATATTATTTATTCCATATATAAAAAATGTCAATAAATTGCTTCAGAAACGATGTGAAAAAGTTTTTACTATCCAGCTCATAGTCGTTCACTATAAACCTATATACAGGGTGTTAATTAAGTATGTTAACAAACTTTAACCACGAATAGTACTCCGAAAAATAGAAAGAAAATGTCATATGAACATGGGTCCGGAAATGCTTCCTAAGGGAGCTACGCTCCTTTGCATGGGGCACCCTGAAGACGGTTTTCCCTCGATATTCTCGAAACCATTCATAACAAAATTACGAAATTAGGTACGATGGGTAAACTTTTGACGCTGAGTCTGATTCTGAATTCAGAATTTCATAATTTTAATCAGAGGCGTATCATACGGGAGAAGTTAAGGGTAAAAATAACACCATTTTATAAATGGTAATTTTTTGACATTTTGATTTTAAAATATGGTATTTCAGAAATTTTTACGTAAAAATGGTCTCTTGGTACATCTCGATAGGGCTAACCGTTTTCGAGAAAAATGCATTTATTTACAATAGCCTGCATCGATTCAATAATTTGCATTTTTCTCGAAAACGGTTAGCCCTATCGAGATGTACCAAGAGACCATTGTTACGTATAAATCCCTGAAATACCATATTCTAAAACATATTCTAAAATCAAAATGTCAAAAAAATTACCATTTAGAACATGGGGTCATTTTTACCCTTAACTCCTCCCGTATGATACGCCTCCAATTAAAATTATGAAATTCTGAATTCAGAATCAGATTCAGTGTCAAAAGTTTACCCATTGTACCTAATTTCGTAATTTTGTTATGAATGGTTTCGAGAATATCGAGGGAAAACCGTCTTCAGGGTGCCCCATGCAAAGGAGCGTAGCTCCCTTAGGAAGCATTTCCGGACCCATGTTCATATGACATTTTCTTTCTATTTTTCGGAGTACTATTCGTGGTTAAAGTTTGTTAACATACTTAATTAACACCCTGTATTATGTCCCTGCGTACAACGCTTTTTCTATTTGCCTTTTTTGTATTATTATTATCATTATTTATACAAGTACCAGTACAAATAAAGGCCACCCTTGAAAGTAACAACTTGTATAAAGGTATTTTTAATTTAGAATAAGAATGAAATTTATCTTTTCTGAAATCGATTGTGATGTTGACATCAGTGGCTAGGTGCAAGAACAGCAAATCGCTAAATCTCGCCCGTGGTATCGCTACTTGTACTTTGTATGTAGTGGATAAATAAAGACGATATTATTATTATTTGTGTTTACTTTCCTGTACCTTTTATGAACAATTCCATACAATTTACGATCCTCAGACAAGGGTACAACTTATTTCTCTTGCGAAAAATATAGGGAATTTAGACGATTATTGTCAACTGTCACATTTGAAACTTTCAGCATGTTTCAACAGAACAAAAAATATCCAAGTATAAATTGGGACACAAACAAGTACAGGGTACCGCAGATTTTTTACTCTCTGTCGAGAATTGACGAAGTATTTTTTTACCCAGTTGGACCATACAAAATTCTCAGTTTACTTACATTAAAAACCTCAACCAGACAAAATATTTTGTTGGACTGAATATGTTTAAGTTTATCTCCATAATTAACTTGAATTAAACTTTCAGTCTACCGTATTTCTCCATATTTCAACCCAACTCACAAGTAATCTTGAAAAGGTTGGGCCAAACTTGTTTCTTACAACGTTTATAATATTTATTTAACAATTTTTCCACAAAGCTTGTCAATTTGTTATTTTATCTTCCAGAGCACAGCTTCAAAAATATATATTTCAAATGAACTGTTGGTTCTTAGGCTGTTTGGTCGGCGTCGATACGTTCCGCTGCAAGGAAGCGCGCCGACGCCAAGGCGGCGTAGCGTATGAACGCCGGCCGAACAACCCAAGGTTAGGTAAGGTTAGGTTAGGTTGAAAGTGAGTGGGGCAGCGCTGCCTCCTTCCACTGCGACTCAATTGTGTCTATTGTGGCTCACACCTTTTTAGAGTTCACTGTACAGTCCGCACCTCATTACGAAGGCGATCAACGTGAAGGGTGAAACTTCCTTGAAGTCATGAGGCTCCAGTTGGGCAAATCCGAATGTCTGGAACCTAGCATTATCCAGTACTGGACAGGAGCAAAGAATGTGCTCCGCAGTTTCGTCCTCCACGTAGCAGAAGCGACAGTCTGAAGTTTGTTCAAGACCCAACTTCCGCATATGGTACCTTAGACGACCATGTCCCGTCAGCAGACCGACCAGGATGCGGAGGTCGCACCTATTATATTCCATGATCCTCGGGGGGGCCTGACTCGAGGGGTATCTTATAAACGCCTTCGAGTGCAGAAGCCCTGGTGTATCTCGCCAGTCCAGGAGTGCTTTCCTCACTACCCAGTCCGAGATGGTCTTTTTAGCGGTGCTTTTTGCGATGCCCGCAAATGGTTCTGGTCCTATGAACACAGATTCAGTCCCTCCTTTTGCTAGCGCGTCGGCCAATACATTGCCTTGCACTCCGCTGTGACCCGGAACCCAAATCAAGGTTACCCTGTTTCCCGTTCCGAGTTTGTTGAGGAGGCATTCATGCAGTTCCATACCAGTGTTCAATCAACCTGACAGGGGCACAGTGCTTTCAATGCAGCCTGGATGTCTGAAAAGATTTTCATAGATCTGTTTGTCAGGGGCCTTTTGATTAGTTCCCTGACTCCCAGTTCTATGGCAATCAATCCCTAGGTTGACTGAAATTTCAACTCTTGGATTGGTACCAACTACTCCCGCTCCTGCCCCCAGTTCAAACTTGAAGCCATCAGTAAATAGCGCAAGATCGGAGGGTGATATGAAATCGTCCCTTCTCCATTCGTCCCTGCCTGGGAAAAGGACGTTATAGGATGCTCTATATGCGCTTGGGGAACCATATAGTCCGAGACCATTCCGAGTACATGATGATGGGTAATTTCACCCATTATACCCGTTGTGTCTGGTCCTAGTTCCGTTTTGTCAGATCTGCCTGTTGATAGCAGTCTGTAGGCGACCACTCTTGCAACTCTTTCCACCTCAATGTGCAGAGGTGTTAAGTTTAGAAGGGTCTCCATGGCTAACGTTCGTGTGGTAGACATGGCTCCAGTGATGGCAAACAGGCGGCGCATTGCACTGCCGCCAGCCTGACTCTGGCTGTCCGTTGTCGGCATTTCTGCCACCAGACAACAGCGCCATGTACTACCATGGGTTTGACCACCATCTGATATATCCAGTAGATCAGTTTAGGACTAACGCCCCAAGATTTGCCGCAAATCCTTCTGAGTGTCCAGAGGGCGAGTCGGGCCTTTTCGATTCTGTTATCCAGGTGAGAGTTAAAGGTGAGTCTTTTGTCCGATATACGACCAAGATATTGCACCTTCCCTGCAAACTGGATTGACTCTCCCGCTATTCTAGGTAAGCAGAGCTTGTCTAGTTTCCGTCTTTTGGTGAACGGAACGAGAACTGTTTTATGGGGGTTTATCGACATTTGTTGCCTCCTGCACCAGCTGTCCATTGTGTTCAACGCTTGTTGAAGAAGTTCAGAGATGGTCCTTTCATACTTCCCTCTGACTACAATAACCAGATCGTCCCCATAGCATTGCACGTGCACACCACTGATGGAGAGCTTGTTAGCCCAAGAACCTACAGTTCATCGGATCTTGGCCTCGAAGTTCTACAACCTTTCAGGTTTAACATGAGATAACAACAACCAAATAATGGTTAGCTAGGTAAACGTCCAAGTTTCTTTATTTGTGTCTTGGCCTCTGGAGCTACGAAAACGCTCTTAAGAGCGCGCCCTTGAAAGTCAAATGCCGACGAAGTCCTTAGGTACCCTAGTTAGGAAATAGCTAATTACTTCCATACTTACAGCAACACCTCCGCATGTTGACTGGTGCTGTTACTGAACAGTGTCAATTGAGGTCACCTATACAATTTAAGTGTGCTGGGGATGTGACCATGAATATGAGGCTGTTAAGTAGTAGTCCAAGTTAAGTACATCACCATGTTCCTCACTAAGCTGGGATGGTTAATCACTCATTTCTTAGGCCGATTGGTCAGGGCTGAGCACAGAATACCCTGAAATCTGAGACACCCTGTAAAGTAACTCTAAAATTATAATTAACAGAATGCTTTCAGTCTGCTCTGAAAGCTCATGGAGTAGCATGAATTACATCAAAACAGCGAAAAGAGCTTATCGAGAAGAAAGATCCAAATTAGAGGAATCTATATCTGGACAAGAAAGCTCACAATCGTTGATATCGGAGGGCTGGACATGCAAGGAACGATGAACATCGATTAAGTAGCGCACAGATCTCTGTGCTACCTTCTGACAGGCCATATTTCCTTTACATAGGTCGTACGTCTTGTCTAGGAATAAAGTGTTGCACTGACGTGTCGGTGAAAACCAACTGTTGTTACTCTGCAAATAAAAAAAAATCGTTAGAGAAGTTCCTACGGACCACAGACGATACTACAGGGTGTCCAGTTAGTGCGTAATCCTTCGATATCTCGCAAGGTATACCTGATAGAAGAAAATGTCCAATACAAAAGTTATTTGGTTACTTAAGACGCATATTCTAAAATGCTAACAACAGTGTTGTCAGATTTACCACTTTTACGTTAGACTTCATAAATGGGACATTCCATTCAATCTGACAGCACTAATGTTAGCGTTTTTGAATTCTGTATGTTCAAGAACCCCCAAGTATTGAATTTCACCTCTCTAGCTGTGGCAGTTTTGGAAATATTTAAGCGTTCCCATACCGTTTACTGAAAAAGCCGTGTTGCCGTATCTCAGTAATTAATAGAAACAAAATTTTGAAATTGTGAGATCTTACTAAACTTAACATGGGCAATTCATTGCAATAAAAATAAGTAGAGGATTCTATTTAAAATAAATTAAAATCGGGGATATTTGTTTAAAAATTTGGAAAAATAAGTTATAACTTGGCAACGTCGCAAACGCGAAAAAAGAATTACAAGGCGAGATAGGGTATTAGTAGATATTTCGATTTAGAATAAAACATACAGGGTATTACATTTAAAAAAACAAACTAAGATGACCTTCAGGTTGCCGTAATTTAAAATTCCGCCAAAGCACCCTGTGGATACAAATTGCTGGCAACATCCAAAATAATATCCAATTAATATTCAAGTAACACGCTGTATAATATTATTGAGAAAAGTTAAAGGAATATATCAATTTGGACGTATTACTTGCGACCTTGCAAATCCGGAAATTAATAGAAAATAAATTATAACTTGGCAACGTCGCAACCGATCCCAAAAATATTTCAGGATTTAATATAGATCAATGATGGAAACTAGAAGAATTTAATAAAAAGTTATAGTTCTATATAAAAAAATCAAGTTGATCACTATCCTACTTTCTCGTAACACCCTGTATATTTCAAAATATTTTTAGAATATGCGTCTTAAGTTACCAAATAACTCTTGTATTTGACATTTTCTTCTATCAGGTATACCTTGCGAGATTTCGAAGAATTACGCACTAACTGGACACCCTGTATAAACGAAAACGTTAATAAAGCAAAATGTTGTCATCGGATATTGGAATTTTTAGTATTAATCCTTAGAAAATATGCTTTTACGTCGTTATCGTCTAAAAGAAAATGATCATGTATCAAACACTTCACGAGATAGTCTCAAAATCCGCATGTGTTGGAAAAGTGGGTTCAAGAAACGTTACAAAAAAAATTAATTCGTCTTGAAAAGTCACCAAATAATGAACCGTGCACTTTACGGTAAAAACATGCCCATGTTTTTGCTTCATCCCCTTGTACCCTCCGACTCTCAGAGCCCTCCCCTTAAAAAGTTTCACGTATAATATCTATAAGCTGTACAACTCAATACCTTCGCATTACAAATCTTATAGTCCTCATGAGTTCAAGACATATATCCGTAATCTATTTATGAAACTTAATTCATAGTGAATGTTGATTTTTTTTGTAAAGGTGGCCCATGCACGTTAATTCTAGTTGTCCCCCTTTTAGGTTGGTGACTTTATTCTTTTGTAAATATCTATAATTTATAGCAACATGTCGAACAATAGATACAAGAGGACAAGTCTATTGCTTCTGCTCCTAAAGAAAAAGCAGACATCTTGGGGAAGCTCTTCGCAGCCAATTCTACTGTAGACTTTCAAGGTGGTACTCCGACCACCACCATAAGCGTGAACTCGAGAATGGCAGAGGTCAAGTTCCAACATCGAGATGTTAAAAACATCCTCCAAAAACTGAACACGAATGAAGCTACTGGTTCTGACCAAATTCCAGCCATTGTCCTTAAACGCTGTGCCGCTGAGCTTGCACCTATTCTTTGCAAGCTCCTCAAACCTTCGTATCAACGAGGCGTGTTTCCTGCTTCATGGAAGATTGGCTGCGTACAACCCATCCCTAAGAAAGGAAAAAAAACATCCCACCAATTATAGACCTGTGGCTCTTCTCAGCATCATATCTAAGGTTATGGAGACTGTCATTAACACACAGCTCCTGAAATACCTGGACAACAATGATATCATAAATGATCGCCAGTATGGCTTCCGTAAGCACAGGTCTACAGGTGACCTCCTTGCCTACGTCACTCACTTGTGGAACAGAACAATAGAAAATCATAGCGAATCCCGTGTTGTTGCACTTGACACATCGAAAGCTTTCGACAGGGTGTGGCATCAGGGACTTCTGGTCAAGCTTGCTGCTTATGGTCTACCACCTGGCCTGCTCCAGTGGCTGAATAGCTTTCTGAATGACCGATCTCTGTTTGTTGTAGTCGAAGGCCCTTCATCAGACGTATTTTCAATAAACGCCAGTGTTCCTCAGCGATCTGTCCTATCCCCCACTCTGTTTCTGCTGTACATCAACGAGCTGCTGGAAATAACATCCAATCCAATCTACAGCTTCGCAGATGACAGTACATTAGTGTTGTGCATGGAACCAGGCAAGCCACTATCATCCCACGAGACGATACGTCGGCGACAGCAGCATGCCTCACAGATCAACGCAGATATCAAAACAATTGTCGAGTGGGGATTAGCAAATAAAGTACAGTTCAATGTACAAAAAACTCAGGCAACACCACTTACAAAGAAGTTTCACGATGGCTTACCAACCGTGGAAATAGAGGGCCACCCCATAGTCGAATCACCTTCCGTCAAGCTTTGCTAAAACGGCATCCCAGAAGCTTGGAGTTTTGTTCCGCTGTAGGAAGTTGTACACACCAGAGCAACTGCTGCTGCTCTACAAGGCACAGTTCCGACCATCGCTGGAGTATTGCTCCCATGTGTGGGGATGCGCTCCGAAACACTCTCTACAGCTTCTGGACACTACCCAGAAAAAGCAGTTAGATTAATCGATACGCCTAACCTCACAAAGGACCTCCACAGCCTGGAGCATCGAAGGAGGGTGGCTGACCTATCCCTGTTTTACAAATTCTATCACGGAAGATGTTCGAGTGAGCTCTCCCAGATAATAACACCAAAGGCCGTCCGAAACAGGAACACTAGAGAAGCTCTGCGAGCTCATCCTTACCAGGTCGAGGTCCTTACTCTCCGAACCAGCCTCCTCCAGCATTTCTTCTTTTGGAGAACTTCGACGCTGTGGAATAAGCTGCCGGGGAATTTGTTTCCCGACGTCTACAACCTGCAGCGTTTCAAATCTAACGTGAACCGATACCTATCCTCTCGCAGCGCTTCTACAGCGCCATAGGCTTTCAGCCTTTGCGGGAGGCTGACCATAAAAAAAATGTACAAGGGTTGAGTGGAAGAACACTTCGCGTGAACTCCCCCTCGAGGTTTTCTCTTTGTTGGTTTTCATGTATTAATGGTTTCAGCAACATTTTTACTTCCCACACCGATAGGTGAGGGGAGTATTGTGATCGCGAAAATTTTCGATTTTGAGATAATACACTTTTTGGGCGTTTCATGATGTCTACATAACGAAAATCCATGTCACTCATTTCCGTCGGTCTGTCTGTCGGTCTGTCGGTCTGTCGGTCTGTCTGTCGGTCTGTCTGTACGCGTTTTTGTGTCCTCGTAATCTCAGTAACCGCTGCATGGATTGTGATGAAATTTGGGCAGCGATATGCTGGGGGGTCGTAGTAGGTAATGTTCTTATAATTTTGAAAATCGGTGCAGGGGCGGCGGAGTAATTAGCAAAAAACAAAAAAAATTAAATATTCCTCAAACTTCGTTTTTAGGCGTTTTAGAGGTTCCTGATCATTTTTTACTTTTTTTTGGGTGGGGGTGAAATTGGGGTGGTTGGGGGGTGGGGGGTTGTAAAATTGAAAAATTTGTTGCTTTCATAATAGACTGCCCACTGACCCATGAAGGAAGACCTAGCAACATAAATAACTTTTTTAGGTCCATCCGAACATTGCCTTGCCTATTACAGAAACCAAAGGACTTAGAATTTTTTCTGGTGTAAACATACGAGAGTATTGCTTTAGATCCTTCTATATTGTGTTACAAGGAAACTGTTGAATTGATGTTAATGAAATTTTGACACAGTATTACTACCGTGGCGAGGATGGAAAACGCGTATGGTTTTTATAAATCGTGCCAGTGGCGGCGCACGAATAATAAAAAAAAGTAAAAATATAAAAACAGCTCAAACTTCGTTTTTAAGCGTTTTAGAGGTTCCTGATCATTTTCTGCGTTTTTTTTGGGTGGGGTGAAATTGGGGTGGTTAGGGGGTGGGGGGTTGAAAAACTGAGAAATTTCTTGTATTCATAATAGGGTGTAGGGTAGGGGCTCTGAAGGAAGACCTAGCGACATAAATCAACTTTTTAGGTCCATCCGAACATTGCCTAGCGTATTACGGAAACTAAGGGACTTAGAATTTTCTGTATACATACATACGAGTATTTATTGCTTTAGATCTTTTTGTATTTTGTAACGTGGACACTATTACATTGATTCTAATTAAATTTTGACACAGTATTATTACCGTGGTGAGGATGGAAAACGCGTGTGTTTGTTAAATATCGTGTCAGAGGCAGCGTATGTAGCAATAATCAAAAAACCAAAAGTATGAAAACAGCTCAAACTTCGTTTTTAGATGTTTTAGGCTGTCCATTGACCTCTGAAGGAAATACTTAGCGGCATAAGACAATTTTAGGGGAGGGAAGGCTGCCGATGATTTGGTTGCAAGGAGATCTCAGACTAAAGCTTCATGCTATGGGAAAATAATAAACTGATATCACAGTAATGTGTGGGAAGTACTGAGTCAATCAACTTGACTCCATTTTTTTTCTACAATGTAGTAACAATGGGAAAATAAAGCAGTATTATTATTTATCAAACACAAAAAGTGCAGCCCGGGCTCCGACACACCGAGCTGCTGTTCCATTACCCAATGACTACTCCTCACACCGTGAGGTGAGCAATCACTGGGTCCGCGAATCGTGCGCCCTAAGTAGACGAAGGGACCCAAGGATGACTGCCTTCTGCATTCTGGCGGCTAAGATGTGCGCCGCCGCACGGCACACCGGTATTTTGCGCAGTGCAGAGAGCAGCGTATTCCTCATTCCACCTAGGGATCCAATGACCATAACCAGCAGACTTACAGTGTAGTCTGGCCAGAGCCTGCGAAGTTGTCCGAGCAACTCCTGATATTTGGTCCGCTTTTCCTCCTCCTTAGAGACGATGTTCACCTCGGCAGGCGCCGAAAACTCTATAACGAACATCGTCTTCTGTTGGTGGTCGAGAAGGACTATGTCGGGCTTGTTTGCCTGTACAAGCTCGAGCGTGGGGAACGAGTAGTTCCAGTAAATCCGGCATCTCTCGTTCTCCACAACGGACTCTATATCCCCTGGAGCGTAAGGCAGCACCAGTGTCTCATCGATACCGTATGAGTGCCTTAAATGATAGTAGAGCACTCGTAGAGCCGCGTTGTGCCGATGGACGTAAGCCGTCCCAGCGTACGTCTTACACGCCGACAAAAGATGCATAAGCGTCTCTGGCGCCTGTCGGCAAGCTCTACAATGGGTGTCGGGTACATCTACACCCATAACCCTTTTACGGTACACCACGGTGTTGAAGACACCGTCTTGGCAAGCCATTATAAAGCCCTCAGTCTCCGACTTCAACCCACTAGACCTTAGGAAAGGGAAGGTCAACTGCTCAGACAAACCATGCTCTTCTAGATGTTTGTAGAAGATTCCATGCATTGGCTTATCTTTATGAAGTCTTAAGAGGAAGTCGACTTCGGCAGTTTTAATGTGGGACTTTAATTCTGCGGGAGCAAGTTCCGTAATGAACTGCTGACACCTCCGCTTGAAGTCGAGTGTGAGGTTGAGCTCCTCGGCTGCTCGTTTCGCTGCGCTAAAAAGAAAGGCTCCTTTTCCCGCATTCTCGTGCTCTCGCACAAAGCGGATCAGGGGATCGGTGCTGTTCGTTACATAGCAGGCAGTGGCCAGTACTACTCTGTTGTGCAGACGCTCCAAACTCAATAGTCCACGCCCTCCCAGGTGTCGCGGGAGGTATATTCGCGGGACGGCATCCCAGAAGCTGTATTATTATATTTCAAAAAAAAAACAAAAAGTGCAGCCCGGGCTCCGACACACCGAGCTGCTGTTCCATTACCCAATGACTACTCCTCACACCGTGAGGTGAGCAATCATTGGGTCAGCGAATCGTGCGCCCTAAGTAGACGAAGGGACCCAAGGATGACTGCCTTCTGCATTCTGGCGGCTAAGATGTGCGCCGCCGCACGGCACACCGGTATTTTGCGCATTGCAGAGAGCAGCGTATTCCTCATTCCACCTAGGGATCCAATGACCATAACCAGCAGACTTACAGTGTAGTCTGGCCAGAGCCTGCGAAGTTGTCCGAGCAACTCCTGATATTTGGTCCGCTTTTCCTCCTCCTTAGAGACGATGGTCACTTCGGCAGGCGCCGAAAACTCAATAACGAACATCGTCTTCTGTTGGCGGTCGAGAAGGACTATGTCGGGCTTGTTTGCCTGTACAAGCTCGAGCGTGGGGAACGAGTAGTTCCAGTAAATCCGGCATCTCTCGTTCTCCACAACGGACTCTATATCCCCTGGAGCGTATGGCAGCACCGGTGTCTCATCGATACCGTATGAGTGCCTCAAATGATAGTAGAGCACTCGTAGAGCCGCGTTGTGCCGATGGACGTAAGCCGTCCCAGCGTAAGTCTTACACGCCGACAAGAGATGCATAAGCGTCTCTGGCGCCTGTCGGCAAGCTCTACAAAGGGTGTCGGGTACATCTACACCCATAACCCTTCTACGGTATACCAAGGTGCTGAAGACACCGTCTTGGCAAGCCATTATAAAGCCCTCAGTCTCCGACTTCAACCCACTAGACCTTAGGAAAGAGATGATGATAGATGTTTGTAGAAGATTCCATGCATTGGCTTATCTTTATGAAGTCTTAAGAGGAAGTCGACTTCGGCAGTTTTAATGTGGGCTTTTAATTCTGCGGGAGCAAGTTCCGTAATGGACTGCTGACACCTCCGCTTGAAGTCGAGTGTGAGGCTGAGCTCCTCGGCTGCTCGTTTCGCTGCGCTAAAAAGAAAGGCTCCTTTTCCCGCATTCTCGTGCTCTCGCACGAAGCGGATCAGGGGATCGGTGCTGTTCGTTACATAGCAGGCAGTGGCCAGTACTACTCTGTTGTGCAGACGCTCCAAACTCAATAGTCCACGCCCTCCCAGGTGTCGCGGGAGGTATATTCGCGGGACAGAGGACTTAGGATGCAGGCTTCTCTCCATATTCATCCTTTTGCGGGTCTTCGTGTCGATTTCCTTCAGCTCGTTCACTTTCCAGTTATTATTATTATTATTATAAGGGGTATCGAGTAATATCTCATTTCAAAAGTATGTCGAGGTCATTTATTTAGACGTTTGATTTTTTTAAATCGGTCAAAATCTATTGTCGGGCAAAACTGATGTTATTTTCTATATGTTAAATACTGTCGTATAAAATTTAAATCACCATTGTTGTTATACATTCTTTTCTCGCTTAAAATCCATGCCAAGCTCAAAATATATCCGACTCCAACCAAATAACAAATACACGAAGTTTTTATAGCGTGGTCATAATTTCTTATTAAGTCTGAGCCCAAGGACTAGTACTACAGTACTTACACATAGCAGACACATTTGATGCATCGTGCAAGCGCTTCTTAGGACTTGCCCATACTGGCCAATAATGGTGGCTACATCATTGCAGGCTCTTTCAATAGCTGGACATTCCTCTGTAACAGACCATTATATTGTCTAGTGAAGACAAGAAATCAACTGCTACGTTGCTTATAGGTAGGAAAATTGAAAAACGCCGATTTGTTTGAAAATTTAAAATTAAATGAAAACTACCAGATTGATATTCACAACCTTATATCATTAGAAAGGTTATCAAATTCTACGTTTAACCGTATAAAAAAATAGGAATTCCCATTCGAAAAAATCAAGTTATCGCTGATCGAAGTTTCCTTAATTAATCGACCGATTTCTCCAAGCATAAACGTAATTTAAATTTGACAGTTTCATCAAAGCTGACGCACTTTATGCTTAGAAAGACGGCAAAGTCACAGCCTTCAAAGTTTTATAAGGTCTGCGATGTTCAATTTTTTCTAGATATCTACTTATACCGAAAATGGTAATTTACACCTAAACGGTTCGCTTTAAGTCCCATGTATGATACATAAAGTCACACTAGAATTCAACAAGGAATCTGAATATACGGGGTGTTCCATTTTAAAAAAACATAACTTTCATACATTTCGTGTTTTTGGGACACCCTGTATAACATCAAAATAGTTTTTAAATGTAGCCTTTATGGGTCTCTATCCATCCGAAATTATTATTTTCTTTTTTATCAAATACTTTAGCCGTAACGCTCCGTGTCGAATAACGTGAATAACCCTGTATACTACATACCTGTTCCAAAATGACTCTCAATGATCTCATTAGGAGTCCTGTAGTTCTGCTTATGACATTCTTCATCCCCATCTGCACACTGGATTGCATTATCAGCCTCTGGAACATCATCTACTACCTGTTTTCTAGGAACAGCAACCCTTTTTTCTTCAGTAAAGAGGAATTTATCATCAACACCTTTATCTTTTGGATTTTGCTCCTGTTTACCAACCGTCAGCTTGTACTCTTCCAAAGCATTCCTCATCTTCTCCAAGCTATATGCTGCTGCTAACTTTGCAATAACTTTATCCTTTATCTCTTGAATTTCTTTGGGATCCATTGCACCTTCATGAGCACCGGTGTATTTTAAAGCGCCATCTATGATATCATCCTCCATGCCCTTCAGTTTGGTGTCAAGGTCTTCTAATGGAAGGTCTTCAACCTTAATCTCTGGACTAGTAGTTTTAGCCATAGTATCGTGCTTTCTAAAAGAGGAGTTAGGAAGTTCAGTAGCTCTCCTTTTAGTCATCGCCACTGACTTGTGGTACCTTTCTATCAACCATTCTTTATCCAAGTCATTGGAGTCAGACTTTTTGCGTCTGTCCAAACCAAAATAGTCCGACCAATCAATAGATTTCTTTTTTATTTGCAAAGGCTTCTGACTCACTAGTGACAACGGATGATATTCCTCTTTGTTGTCTTCTGATTTTTTATTTGGTTTTATTGTCGTTACCGCTGCTATTTCTTTTTTATTGGTAGTTGCTCCAACAACTTCAGGTAGTTTGGTGGTGCTATCTACTACATTGTTTCCGAAAATGTCATTCAACTCCTTCTGCACTTTAGGGTCCGTTTGCTTTTTTTGTGCTCGTTTTTCTTCCTTAGCTGACTCATCTGCGACGTTGCTTCTCTTTGCTATAGCAAACCGTTTAAGTTTATAGTAAGGATTGTTGCTGTACATGGCTCGTAGCTTCTTTATCTTGTAATCAGTGCGGTCGAATCGTTTTCTTAATGTATTGGAAGAATAATCTTCATCATCCTCATCTTCAAAGTCATCTTCACTATGGCGATTGTATGTATTTTCAAAATTCTCATCAGTAAAAGGGTTACGTTTTGCCATACGGCCATTGTTCAAACCAAACTGGGAATAATAGTATCGTTTGTCCATCCTAGGAGATTGAAAGGATTTTACGTATGGCTTACGATAACTAGTCCATAGATGTCTGATTATGTCTTCATAATCGTCATCACTGAATTTTCCTTTGTCGTCCATAGAGGATATTAGGTGAACCAACTCCTCCAGCTGCTTTTCATTATCTTGCTCTACACGTTCACGAAAAGAGGATGAAATCCTCTTATTGTTCAAGTCGGGATCATAACCTTCATCTAAATAGTTATTATCGGGGCGTCCGATGTCATATGGCCTCTCTGAAATGAGAATTGCTAATTAAAATGGTGTCAAGCACAGTAGCTGTTGGAAATAACATCCAATCCAATCTACAGATTCGCAGATGACAGTACATTAGTGTCTTGCATGGAACTGGGCAAGCCACTATCATCCCAGGAGACGGTACGTCGGCGATAGCAGCATCCCTCACAGATCAACGCAGATATCAAAACAATTGTCGAGTGGGGATTAGCAAGTAAAGTACAGTTCAACGTACAAAAAGCTCAGGCAACAACACTCTCACGATGGCTTACCAACCGTGGAAATGGAGGGCCACCCCATAGTCAAATCATCTTCCGTCAAGCTTTTGGGGATCAACATCAATAATAACATGTCCTGGCACGACCACGTCGTCAGTATTGCTAAAACGTTATCCCTGAAGCTTGGAGTTTTGTTCCGCTGTAGGAAGTTGTATACACCAGAGCAACTGCTGCTGCTCTACAAGGCACAACTCCGACCATCGCTGGAGTATTGCTCCCATGTGTGTGGATGCGCTCCGAAGCACTCTCTTAAGCTTCTGGACAATATCCAGAAAAGAACGATTAGATTAATCGATACGCCTATCCTCACAAAGGACCTGCACAGCCTGGAACATCGAAGGAGGGTGGCTGACCTATCCCTGTTTTACAGATTCTATCGCGGAAGATGTTCGAGTGACCTCTCCCAGATAACAACACCGCAGGCCGTCCGAACCAGGAACCTAGAGAAGCTCTGCGAGCTCATCCTTACCAGGTCGATGTCCTTATTGTTTATGATGGACTGTTAACTTGGAGAGGAAAAAGTTTTAAACAACAAAGATTATTAATAGATTTTGTGTATCAACTCACCTAATGCATAACCCTTCAAAAATGCAACTCCATCAGGAGAGTTTAATGTGTATCCGTATTCATTGTCTTCGTAGTCTTCTAGATCTCTTGTGCGCCTATCAATAGCTTCTATTGCGCTTCTTAAGGAATCATCTTGGCTTCTGGCAGATTCAAATATACGTAACAAAAGTAAAAGCCATGCAACAAGCATCTTAGATGAGTTTCACTCTGTGGAAATAAAATAGAGAATTAATCTGTGTAAGGTTACGTTTTGTAGAAAAGCGTCGTTTACACTTTTTTTAACTAAGTATCGATTTCTGAAGGTGTACCCCCAAAACATACTTTTTTGTCTCACTCCATTGGACCAATATCCTGTCTAATAGAAGAATACGTTCTATCTCTAATACAAGATTTTCTATTATGCACCACAATGTTACATTGAAGCGTTGCTTTTCTAAAATATGTTTACTCGAAGTGTCGATGTAAGCAACGCTTTTCTAAAAGACGTTAACGAAGTGTCTGTGTCTGAGTGACATTGTGCCACAGATTGTTGGGCGTACCACAGCTGTATTCTTTAGTATTTACCAGCACAATGGACAGAGGCTGCCAGCCTGAAGAATCTCTTGTTGTTATATGCAAGCCCCTTCGGTCGCTGAAATCCCCATTATTATATTTTATTGGAAAAGGACACAAAAAATGAAACTGCCAATATAAGGCAAACAATTTTTTCCAGATTTTTAAAAAAATTTTTTGTCGATAAATTTTGGTCCAGTTTCACCCAGTTCCTTTTGTGCACTTTATGCTGGGACACCCTGTATATGAGGATTTTAAAAACTACAACAATTTTTAATAATGGTGAATGCTCCTGTCTGGCCGCAATACCCATCACAACCGCCATTGTTAATACAACCTCAACGGGAGAAAATGGAAAAAATCTCTTATACAGGGTGAGTTTTTAGTACCGGCTCGGTCGATAGCTCCACTACTGTAGAAGATAGCTAAACAAGTTGTATATAAAAGTTGTAGCCATGAATATGCTCCTTGCTCAGAAAATATTTAGATTTATACAGGGACACCCTATATATTATTCCATATTCAAATTCTACTAATAATTTCCGTTCTTCTAATATAGGCTATTGTTACAGTATACAGGGTATTTCAAAAGTTATGACCATTTTTATATCCAAATCACTGTCAAATGAACGTACTGTATATCAAAAAGTGATGAATCAAAAATCATTCTTTTACATGGATGAATAGAAAATATTTAGTTTTAAAATCGGCTATAAAAAAGATCGCGACGCATATGCATATACAGGGTGGTGTAGAATGCAAAATCTAGATTTTGTCTGATTTTTTAAATGTAACCCCCAATATTTTATTATACCACAGAATTGCTTTTAATATGCTCTCTCATCTTTGTGTAGCACTTGTTATGGCTGCATTCATTAGTTTCTGAGGTATTTCGATTTTTCTACAAATTTTAAATATACCTCCTGTTTGTTTACAAAAATTTATTTATTATGAGAAAATACTATCAAATTTTATTTTTGCTTAACAAACAACTAAAATATAAGGCCATAATAGTACTTGATCAAGTCGAAACACTGAATTAACGAGATATTATAGGTCAAGTGTGCTGAGGAAACAATTTTATAGACGCCATGCATAATAATTATCAAACAGATCTATCAGGTAGGCTAAGAAATATTAAACGACACAGTAAAACAATTCTTCAATCTTTCAAACGCATTAGTTTTAGAGTTCCTCCGTTCTGGATATTGCTGTTCAAAGTTGATATTTTCTAGAGGCAAGTAGGCAATTTCTCAAAAATTCTCCTAAATACCATCAATGGAAAAATTCATTTATAAAGCTCGCTTTTCACACAGTACGGAATTATTGAGCGGGTTATGAAAACTGTCGATTTTTCCAAGCCTACTTGATAAATCTGCTTGATAATTATGCATCACGCCTACAAAATTGTTTCCTCAGCATGCTTGACTTTATTATCTCGATGATCCAGGGTTTTGATTCCATGAAATACTATCATGACCTTATAATTTAGTTGTTCGTTGAATAAAAAACAAATTCGATAGTACTTTCTCAAAATGAATAAATTTCAGTACACAAATAGAAGCTATATTTTAAATTTACCGAAAAATCGAAATATCTCAGAAACTGATGGATGTAGGTACAATAAGTGCTGTACAAAGATGAAAGAGCATATTAAAACCAATTCTTTAGGATAATAAAATATTGGGAGTTACATTTAAAAAAAAGGGAGAAAATTTGGATTTTGCATTCTACATCACCCTGTATACGAATATGCGTCACGGGCTTTTTTTATAGCCGATTTTAAAACTAGAGAATACTTTTAATCTTTTCGTGTAAAAAAAATAATTTTTGATTCATTACTTTTTGATATACAGTACGTTCGTTTGACAGCGATTTAGATATAAAAATGGTCATAACTTTTGAAATACCCTGTATAATGTTATAGTACCTTATATTGTGAAAAGAAAAATTATCAGTAGAATCTAAGAATGGGATAATATATAGGGTGTCTCATTTAAAAAAATATATGTTTGCATCACCACGTAGTTATGGATCACCCTGTATAAATCTAGATATTTTCTGAGCAAGGAGCATATCCGTGGCTACAACTTTTATAGACAACTTTTTTCGCTATCTTGTACAGTAGTAGAGTTATCGACCGAGCCGGTACTAAAAAATAACCCTGCATATAAATCTTTAGATGAAAAATATTTTCACGGCGGTTCTTGGAATCTGATTGCTATCGAAATTAAAATCCGCGAAACAAATTTGCTGCAATTCTCAATCCAATAACCCCGGTGGAAAACACGTAATATCGGATAACGCTCTTCTCGATTAATATAGGAAATTATTTCACTTTTTCACCCCCAGTGCTATTAAATTCCACTTCAAGCTTCATGCTCCAGGCAACTGAAACCAAATATCTTTGTTGGCTGATATTTTCTGATGAACAGCTAGTTTCGCCACCACGAGTGGCTGGCATCCTCAGAAGATGTTACCTGTTCGGCGACTCCCAAAAAACTGAGACTGGGTTTGCGTCAGTATCTAAGAAAGGACCAAAGGGAGCTATTGACAGCATCAGATACTATTCAGTTGTGACCTGACCTGGGGTATATAACTGCTGACACCGCTATGGTCTCAGTTTCTCCTGGTGGCAAAATGTCACTCACTCACTCAGAGAAGCATGCGAGTGCCAAGGCGGCGAAGTGAGTAGCCGAACAGCCTAAAAACTAGCAGTTCATTAAAGAGTCACCGGACTTGTGTGGCTGCCAATTTAAGACTGACTTTGTAGCATCATCATCATAGTCACAATGTCTTAACAGACATGTTGTGAACTCGTAAAATGCATTAAGTCGGAGCTAGAGTATTGCCGACACGAATATTATCAATAGTTTTGAGAACTGTAGCTCGCCATCGTTTGCGATTTACTGTCAGTTCAGTGGCGCTCTTGATACTCATATCTAGCAACTGTTTCGTCGTATCCACCCAGCGTGTAGGGGAACGGCCGCGGCGCCACCCACTCGGGGCGTGACCCTGAACTACAAGTTTCTCCATATTATCGCTTCTGTGAATATGTCCGAAGAATGTAAGTATTCTCATCGACACAATGGAGGATAGTCTCTTTGGATTACCGAGCTCATCCAGTATGGAAACATTACTTCGATGGGCGGTATAAGGAATTCCCAGCATTCTCCTCCACGTCCACATTCCAGAAGCATCTATGCGAGCTCGATCTGCCTTTTTTACAGTCCAAGTTTCCGAGGCATACAAAAATATGAAGAACACAAGAGACTGAACCAGTGACATTTTGGTAGCTTTAGTGATGTTATGGTCACGCCATATTTTAGTAAGCTTTGTCATGTCCACCCATGCCTGTTGAATGCGCCGTCGAATCTCATTCTCATAGATACCTGAATTGTCGATCAAAGAACCGAGGTACACAAAACTTTGAACTACCTCACAACGGCCTATTGACTTTATTTCTCGATGATTGTCATGCTCTCTATCTACCATAATAACCTTGGTCTTGTTGTAGTTAATACCAAGACCATATGCTGTACTTTGTTGTTCTAAAACATTCAATAGAGCTACTAGTTCTTCCTGAGGAGCAGCAATAAGGGTTGTATCGTCAGCAAACCTTAAGTTAGATGTTTTGCTTCCGCCAATAGTTATACCGCCATTCCAGTTGTCCAATACCTGTCTCATCACAAATACAGAGTAAATGTTAAATAACATCGGAGATAATACGCATCCCTGACGAACTCCTTTTCTGGTTACTGTTTGACCAGACAGATTACCATCAATTCTTACACGAGCCGAGCTAGACTCATAGAGTCGCTGTATGAGAAATTCTAAGTGGTAAGGGACTCCCATGGAGATAAGGATTTCCCACAGTTTAGGCCACTTTACATTATCAAACGCCTTAGAATAGTCCACAAAGCAGATAAAAACGGGAAAATAATGCTGTCTGGCTTTTTCAATAATCTGTTTTAAGTTTAAGATCTGTTCACGCGTACCGCGTCCTTTCACGAAACCTGCCTGCGTCTGAGAAATTTGCCAGCCAATAAAACCCTCCAAACAAGACTGTAAAATATATAGTAGAACCTTGCTTGCATGAGAGATTAACGAAAGTAGGCGATAATTGTCTGGATTTGTTGGAGATCCTCTCTTATGAAGTGGAACAAAAATGGATGTGCACCATTCATCTGGCCAAACACCGGACTTTGTAGCATTCGCGCAAAATTGTGTTGCTGTTTGGAATTAAAATGAACAGAGTCAAAATATTACACAGAAGCATCAAAGTATTCGTAATATTCTGGTGATGAATATGCATTCACCATTTAAAAATAAATTTCAACGGGGTAAAATTGAGAAACACAGTTTTTGGTATTAATAGTTAGAGGAATTTACGAAAAGCGCAAATTAAATTTGGCGGGAACCCTCCTTCCAAAGGATTTTGAAAAACTACTACTATTTGTAAAAATGGTGACTACAGCATTCGCCATTTTTCTAAAAAGTGAACCCTTTCACTCGGGAAAGCTGCGATAACAAATAATATATAATAATATGACACAAATAAACTTTTGAGTAGTGTGTCCCACCATTTCAGGTTAAACCCCCTTCCAAACATTATAAGAAATGTTTGGTAATGTATAAATTACCTAAAAGCTAAGTTTGCTTATTTTTGCCTATTTTACTATTCAATTGTTCAAAACCAATAAAGCCTTGTCGTAGTAGTAAATTGCTGTGAAAATAATCAGGCGACAAGACGACAGATAGCAGTCCATTTTTTCAGACCGTGCTAAGGGTGAATTGGTCCTACGCCTATTATTTTTATTCATTGAAAACTGCTTCGCACTAATGCATCACAGATACAGAGTTCATCATCTGTTTGTCTCTATCTAACTACATAAATGAATCCTGTAACTATTAAATACCAGTAGTAGCAACATATAGATATTGGGAAGCAGTACATTAAAAAAGTATTGGTTCGCCATCTATCTACCAAAGCCGGTACCTGAGCGTTTAATCTGAGTAACCGAGTACTGTTTATGTGACCCGTTTAAACAGGTATAGGAACCTGCGGGATACGACAACAAACAGACTCTTTTTTGTGGAACACTCATTTCACACTCCCGACATTCGGTTTATGCTAAAAAGCAGATTCCTATACCTGATGCTTTTACACGGGTCACATAAACAGTACTCGGTTTCTCAGATTAAACGCTCAGGTACCAGCTTTGTTCGACAGATGGCAAACCAATACTTTCTTAAAGTACTGCTTCCCAATATCTATATGTTGCTACTACTAGTACGAGTTTTGCCAGATAGGCACTAACAGGCAATTTGATTTATGCGTCTGAGACCTAAATCACACTGACGAGCTTTAATGAAAGCGAAACGACGTCGTCTGTGATTGATTTTCGGATGAATGAATAAAATTGCTACTCTTTAACTATTAAATACCTTCAAGTGCACATAAGTTTACTTGAAATCTCAATGGCACAGGCAGTCCTTTAACAATGATCAGCATCAAAAATCAATATCTCTCTAACCTGTTGAGTTTTATGACGCGACCACATTGTGCAGGCTGGAGAAGCTTTTGCACATTTCATAAATGAGGGTGCTTTCTGCGTTATACAGGGTGGGGCATAAAAACCAAGTGTTTTTGAAATAATCATAAAATTATTAGTTTTTACTCTAAAAAAAAGTATTGGTATTAGGACATAACTTATAATATACCATTTTGAAATATCTAAGTGCAAAAATTACATCTGCCATATGACGCAGCCATTCACGAAAGTTGCACTCCACTGTTTCCAGCATGTCTCTGTTGATTTTTGAGAGGTTCCGTGGCGAATCGCTTCCTTCTCTGCGTCTAACGTACGGAGCTTGGCCCTTTAAACACGTGACTTGCCTTACCCCAAGAAAAAATCACAAATTGATGTCAGGAGACCGAGGAGGTCATGAAATGCCACCAAACCTCGAAAATGAACGATTTGAAAACAGGTGGCGAAGAACAGCCATGGATGCTCTGGCGGTGTGTGCCGTGGCCCCATCTTGCTGGAACCACAAATCTTTGATATCCACACCGCTTCTTTGCAATTCAGGTACGAAAAAGGTATTCACCATATGAATGTAACGTTCAGATGTTACTATAGCGGTGACCCCATTTTCTCCAAAAAAAATATGGGCCAATGATGCCACGCCATATGCCACGCGTTGTTCTAATGTCTACCGCACCATGATCGCAAGTAGCAAGTAGGAAAGTGAAAAGTCAAGGAATGGATTGTAATAAACCGCGCGCTCCTCCATTTTCTAATATATGACTACTACTCAAACCAAAAACACTTGGTTCTCATGCCCCACCCTGTATTTGTAAAAATGGTGGATGAGTGGGTCTAATAGCGGTAGTCGCCGCATCCACCATTTTTCCAAAAATTGCTTTCGCTTGCGAAAGTTATGATTACAACCTAACAATTTCTGATACTTATACCAGTGCTTGTCAGATAGTAAATCACCTTCTTTTACAAAGTGTTCAAGGTTTCGTGATAGAAATAAAATAGGAGCAACTAGCCTTCATTGGTATCTATGACGAGCCCATCGACCTATATGATTATAATGGCAATACCAGTACTCATTATCCAGGCAGGGTGAATGTCTTTTGTTTATCCAACCTCCTGTCAGTCCGCTTTTATCTCAATTTTTAACATTTCGAAACATCTGCTGAAAATAATTCTAGTAGTTCCTTTCAAGGCAAATGAGGGCAAGTGCGTGTAGTTTCGGAAGAAGTGAGTACCGTCAAAACAGTAGAACGTCCGTTATGAATCAAAACTACCTTTGGGAAACCCATATCTCCACCTCCGGTTCAATCGCCTCCCAAAACTTGTGAAAAATGATCGACATGTAAAACGTCTAAAAACGAAGCAAGAGCGTATTTTTTTATTATATCATTCTGACGACTTCCAATTCAAATGAGGCCTTGGCGTAATAATAACTTGCTGTGAAAGTAATCAGGATTGATTCAGTACTTTACTAATTATAGATGGGCTAAGACGCCAGAAGAAACTTTGTCAGGCGGTTGCTAAGGGTAATTTGGTCTTATTTCCGTTGTTTTCCAATGATTTTATTGTGTTCATTGGAAACTGTTTCGTACTAATGCATCAAAGGTACAGGACAGATTATTTATTTGTCTCTATCTATCTACATCAATGATACCTATAACCACTAAACACCTTCAAGTTTACATATTATGTTAATTTGCAATACTAAGGCACAGGTAATTATCCTTTAAAAATTTTTAACATCAATAATCAAAATCTCCGTCCCCCAACCTGTTGATTTTCATTACGCGACAACATGGAGCAGGCTAAAGAAGCCTTTGCAGATTTAGTAACATATACAGTTGACAGTGTGAACTATTAAAAGTTCAATGACTCACTTAAAAATAAGAAATGAAGAGATAATCAAGAAATATAAAAGGTCTACGTATTTCATAAGTAAAGGCTTATTATGCTTACAGCGTTATACAGTTTGTAAAAATGGTGGATGTGCCTGTCTAATAGCTGCAGTCGCCGCATCCACCATTTTCAAAAAAATTCTCGCTTACAAAGGTTGTGATTGCAACGCAACAACTTTTGATACTTATATAAGTACTTGTTAGTTAATGAATCACTTGCTGCTACAATGTATCCAAGGTTTCGTAGTAGAAATAAAAAAGGAGCAACTAGCCTTCAGTTGACACGTCGTCAGGATGCTATTGACTAGGTACCTATGACAAGCGCATCAACCTATATGATTATAATAGCCAGTATTAGTTCCAGTACCAGTAGTCATTTTCCAGGTAAGGTGAATCTCTTTTGTCTAGCCAACCTCCTGTCACTCCGCTTTTATCTCAATTTTTAACATTTCGGAACATTTGCTGAAAATAATTCCAGTAGTTCCTTTCTTTGAAGGCAAGTGAGGGCAAGTGCGTGTAGTTTCGGAAGAAGTGAGTACCGCCAAAACAGTAGAACGTCCGTTATGAATCAAAACTACCTTTGGGAAACCCATCTCTCCACCTCCGGTTCAATCGCCTACCAAAATTTGTGAAAAATGATCGACATGTAAAACGTCTAGAAACGAAGCAAAAGCGTATTTTTTTATTATATCATTCTGTCGATTTCCAATTCAAATGAAGCCTTGGCGTAATCATAACTTGATGTGAATGTAATCAGGATTAATTCAATACTTTACGAATTATTGATGGGCCAAGACGCTAGAAGAATTTTTTTCAGACGGTTGCTAAGGGTAATTTGATCCTATTTCCGTTGTTTTCAATGATTTTCTTGTAGTCATTGGAAACTGTTTCATACTAATGCATCAAAGGTACAGGGCTGATTTATTTGTCTCTATCTATCTACATAATATAACCACTAAACACCTTCAAGCTTACATATTATGTTAACTTGCAATACTAGAGGCACAGGCAATTATCCTTTACAAATTTTTAACATCAAAAATCAAAATCTCCGTCTCCCCAACCTGTCGATTTTCATTATACGACAACATTGAGCAGGCTAAAGAAGCCTTTGCAGATTTAGTAATATATACAGTTAGTGTGAACTATGAAAAGTTCAATGACTTACTCAAAAATAAGAAATGAAGAGATAATCAAGAAATATAAAAGGTCTACGTATTTCATAAGTAAAGGCTTGTTCTGCTTACAGCGTTATACAGTTTGTAAAAATGGTGGATGTGCCGGTTTCATAGCTGTAGTCGCCGCATCCACCATTTTCAAGAAAATTCTCGCTTGCAAAGGTTGTGATTGCAGCGCAACAACTTCTGATGCTTATACAAGTACTTGTTAGTTAATGGATCAACTGCTGCTACAATGTATCCAAGGTTTCGTAGTAGAAATAAAAAAGGAGCAACTAGCCTTCAGTTGACACGTCGTGGGGATGCTGTTGACTAGGTACCTATGACAAGCGCATCAACTTATATGATTATAATAGCAATACCAGTAGTCATTTTCCAGATAAGGTGAATCTCTTTTGTCCAGCCAAACTCCTGTCACTCCGCTTTTATATCAGTTTTTACTATTTCGAAACAAATGCTGAAAATTATTCTAGTAGTTCTTTTCTTTGAAGGCAAATGAGGGCAAGTGCGTGTAGTTTCGGAAGAAGTCAGTACCTCCAAAACAGTAGAACGTCCGTTATGAATCAAAACTACCTTTGGGAAGCCCATCTCTCCACCTCCGGTTCAATCGCCTCCCAAAATTTGTGAAAAATGATCGACATGTGAAACGTCTAAAAACGAAGCAACAGCGCATTTTTTATTATATCATTCTGTCGATTTCCAATTCAAATGGAGCCTTGGCGTAATAATAACTTGCTGTGAATGTAATCAGGACTGATTCAGTACTTTACGAATTATTGATGGGCTAAGACGCTAGAAGAATCTTTTTCAAGCGGGTGCTAATGGTAACTTGGTCCTATTTCCGTTGTTTTTCAATGATATTCTTGTGTTAGTTAGAAATTCCATAAGTGGCTTCTATAATCACTAGAGACCTTCATGTTCACATATGTTAACTTGAAATCCTAACGGCATGGGCAATTATTCTTTAACAATTTTTAACATCAAAAATCAATATCTCCGTAACCTGTTGATTTTCATTACGCGACAACATTGTGCAGGCTAAAGAAGCCTTTGCACATTTGCATACTTAGAAACATATACAATTGATAATGATATCTATGAAAAGTTCCATGACTTACTCAAAAATGAGGAATAAGGAGATAATGAAGAAAATAAAGGACTAAGTGTTTCATAGATTCTGCTTACAGCATTATACAATTTATAAAAATGGTGGAGGCGTCTTTCTAATTGCGGTAGTCGCCGCATCCACCATTTTTCTAAAAATTGAATTCGTTCGCTTGCGACAGATGATTGCAACCCAACAACCTCTGATGCTTATACGGGTACTGGTCAGTTAGTAAATCACCTGCTTCTACAAAGTATTCAAAGTTTCGTGTTTGAAATAAATGAGGAGCAACTAGCCTTCAGTCGCCACGTCGTCAGGATGCTGTTTTCCAGGTACCTATGACGAGCGCATCAACCTATATGATTATAATAGCAATACCAGTACTCATTATCCAGGCAGGTTGAATCTCTTTTGTTTATCCAACCTCCTGTCAGTCCGCTTTTATGTCAATTTTTACTATTTCGAAACAAATGCTGAAAATGATTCTAATAGTTCCTTTCTTTGAAGGCAGATGAGAACAAGTCCGTGTAGTTTCGGAAGTAGTGAGTATCGTCAAAGTAGTAAAGCATGCATTGTGAATCAAAATTCCCTTTGGGAAGCCCGTCCCACCACCCCTGGATTAATCCCCTCCCAAAATTTGTAAGAAACGGTCGATATGTAAATCTAGGCATTAACATATTTTTTTTCTACCATTCCGTCGATTTCCAAAACCAATAAAGTTTGGCGTTATAATAACTTGCTGCAAAAATAACCAGCATTGATTCGGTAAAATCATAGAAGGGCCAAGAAGCCAAAATAAATTTTTTCAGGTGGTTGCTATGGGTGATTTGATCCTATTTCCGTTGTTTTTCAATGATTATCTTGTGGTAATTGGAAACTGTTTCGTACTAATGAATCATAGGTACAGAGTATATCTATTTGTCACTATATAACTACATAAATGATTCCTATAACCACTAAAGACCTTCAGGTTCACATATGTTAACTTGAAGCCCTAAAGGCATGGGCAATTATCCTTTAACAATTTTTAACATCAAAAATCAATATCTCCGTAACCTGTTGATTTTCATTACGCGACAACATTGTGCAGGCTAAAGAAGCCTTTGCACATTTGCATACTTAGGAACATATACAATTGATAATGATAGCTATGAAAAGTTCCATGACTCTATTACTCAAAAATGAGTAAAAAAGGACTGTTTCATAAATTCTGCTTACAGCATTATGCAATTTATAAAAATGGTGGAGGCGTCTGTCCAATAGCAGTCGCCGCATCCACCATTTTTTCAAAAATTGAACTCGTTCGCTTGCGAAAGTTTGATTACAACCCAACAATTTCTGATACTTATACTAGTACTTGTCAGTTAGTAAATCACCTGCTTCTACAAAGTATTCAAAGTTTCGTGTTTGAAATAAATAAGGAGCAACTAGCCTTCAGTTGCCACGTCGTCAGGATGCTGTTGTCCAGGTACCTATGACGAGCGCATCAACCTATATGATTATAATAGCAATACCAGTACTCATTATCCCGGCAGGGTGAATCTCTTTTCTTTATCCGACCTCCTGTCAGTCCGCTTTTATGTCAATTTTTACTATTTCGAAACAAATGCTGAAAATGATTCTAGTAGTTCCTTTCTTTGAAGGCAGATGAGAACACATATGTTAACTTGAAATCGTAAAAGCACGAACAATTATCCTTTAACAATTTTCAACATCAAAAATCAATATCTTCGTAACCTGTTGATTTTCATTACGCGACAACATTGTGCAAGCTAAAGAAGCCTTTGCGTATTTAAGAACATTTATACAATTCACAATAATAGCTATGAAAAGTTCAATGACATAATAAATTATGAGAAATGGAGATAATGAAGGAATATAAATTTAATGTCTTACCTAGTATTTCATAAATAAGGGCTGCTTGTTCTGCTTACAGCACAACTGAACTGACAGCGCCCGGTGCTTTCGATCAAACATCCTTGCAGGGGTGGCTTGGCCCTGTACTGCGGCGCAGTCGCATCCCCGGGACAAATTCCAGGAAAATATTTATAAATAACACAGTAAATGAAAACCTCGTAGTCTGCATACCAGATTCTGGGCGGTATCATTGTTACTGAGAAATGAAGTGGAAATGTAAATTCGTAGTTAAACTAATCTTAGCAAAACTGAAATTGTAATAATACGTGATCTTTCAGGTTGTTTGCATCATTCTGGATAAAAAGATTATTGGAAAATTTTTTAATGCTAATCCTTTTCAAGTTATAAATTGTTTAATATGTCCAAAAAGAGTTATTTTCGACACCGGCAAAAATATAATGAATGAAAGAACTTTATTTAGCGAAAGCTAATTAACACACAAAGCTGTTAGTAACATATATACAATATCATAGTAAATACAGTATCAAATATCGAAATACATTGCTCTCAACCTTTTTTTGAATATATGTACATTTGGTGAGTTTTTTATAATCAGAGGCAGTTTGTTATATAATTTCAAAACTTCAATAAATAACGATTTTTCCCTTGATTTGGAGCGATATCTGTCTATGCAGTAATGATCTTTAGTTCTTATATTATAGGCTGTGACATCCATTCGCTTACACATAAATTTTTCAAAATAATTTGGTGCTTTCTTATTTATCATAAATAAGAAAGCACCAAATTATCATATAAATAGAAGCACGCAAATTAGCTTTCTGTATGATTTGCTCAATGTTCAAAAATTGTAAATTATTTAGCATATCACGAATGTGGGTGTATTTACTACAGCCTAATAGTATTCTCATACACTTATTTAATAGTAGCTGCAATTTATGCTTATCTTCAGCAGAGCATGAAATTAACAAAGACGAACAATATGTGAAATGAGGGTAAATTATAGTATTATACACAACCCTTTTACACCAAGTAGAAAGTTTTGGAGCAATTCTGCGGAAGTATCCTATTTTTTTACCTAATTTTTTACAAATTGAACACCTAAATATTTAATTTGATCTACAACGCTAGTGTTAATATCATCTATTTTAACAGATAGATTACCGCTAACAAGTTGACAGTTACGTCTTGAGCCAATTACCATACACTTTGTTTTTTGAATATTCAGTTTAATCTTGTTACATTTCAGCCATTCACTGAGGTGTATCATTTCTCTATTTACTATTTCAACAACATGTTCAATATTGGAGCCACTCACTGAAATTAATGTGTCATCTGCAAAAAGACTAATAAAGGATTCTTTAAGAAAATGTTGGATGTCATTTATGTATATAAGAAATAGTAATGGGCCCAAGACGCTGCCTTGTGGAACACCATGTTCAACTTTGATACATTAGGAATAAACATTTTCTATTTTAACTCTTTGCCACCTATTGCTTAGATAATCTTTTAACCATTTCAGAACAACTCCCTTAAAACCATATTTCTCATATGTTTCCAGTAATCTTTTCTGGTCTATCGTTTCAAATGCACGTTTCAAATCCACAAATACACTCACAATAATTTCACCCTCATCAATTTCTTTTTTCCACTTTGCACACACTAACTGGCATGCTGTTTCACATGAGTGATCCTGTCTGAATCCAGATTGGCCTTCATACAGGATTTCATTCTTGATCAGGTGATCTCAAAAATTTTTTGCATGAGATTGATTAGCCGCAGGTCTTCATACTTTCCAGGATTTCGTGTTTTGGGAACAGGTACAACAGTGCTCTTCTTTAGGTCGGATGGTAGTTTGCCATTTTGCAAAGAACTATTTATAATGTTTAAAAGTGGGTACCCAATCGTATCAAATAATTCTTTCATCAGTCTAACAGTAAGTAGCTCGTCACCAGTAGCTTTACTATTGAACTGCATAATTGTTTTGCTTAGCCTATTCAGACTGACTATCGGAAAATCAGTAAGATTACCAATAGATTTGCAAACCTCGATGTTTTCTAAATTAGAACTGGAATGTGGAATACTTGACACAATATTATTAATACTATCAACAAAAAATGTATTCAGGGTACTTTGAATGGAGTCATAGTAAAAACAACTACTCCATAATAGTTACTGTCTGGAGATGTAGGAACGTACGAGGGTCGTCCCATAAATTACCTGTCTGAAATAAGAGACAGGGGTATCTGTTTGGAAAATATTACTATATTAGAAAGTACACAATCTATAAAGCATATTTTCCAAGTTTGAAGACACCACGTTGCTTAGTATTTGTTTGGCAGCCATTGGCAGCCACTAATAGTAAGAACATTTTCAGTGAATATACGAGGGTTGCTCTATATCCCCGTCAATCCACCAGTACGCAGACAGCTGTTTCACGCTTATTAGCGATCATCAGTGCGCCATAGGCCGATTGACGGAAATAGAGAATATCAGTTCTTTCATGTCTACCAGACATGTGAAGCATGTGATAGCAGGCAACAGAAAGGTTCTGCCGGTGCGCCATCTGGTACCCGAAGGTAACGGCAAACCAAAGAAAATCGCTGCTGAACAGCAGCAGACTTCTTGGTGGGACGCCACGGTGCGTCCGCTTGGCCACCAGAGAGCACGGGTTCTATATGCTGCTGTATATGAAAGCCGATATACGAGGGTTGCTCTATATCCCCGTCAATCCACCAGTACGCAGACAGCTGTTTCACGCTTATTAGCGATCATCAGTGCGCCATAGGTCGATTGACGGAAATAGAGAGCATCAGTTCTTTCATGTCTATCAGACATGTGAAGCATGTGATAGCAGGCGACAGAAAGGTTATACGATATACGAGTATATCGGCTTTCATATACAGCAGCGTATAGAACCCGCGCTCTCTGGTGGCCAAGTGGACGCGCCGTGGCGTCCCACCAAGAAGTCTGCTGCTGTTCAGCAGCGATTTTCTTTGGTTTGCCGTTACCTTCGGGTACCAGATGGCGCACCGGCAGAACCTTTCTGTCGCCTGCTGTTTTCAGTGAAATTGTTAAAATGGACAACATTTTCATTGAGTATTATTAAAAAAGAAGTATCAATTTGCTGCAACGCTTGAGCGAAGAAATCAAACAAAAACGGCAGTATTTGGCTAATAAGAAAGTGTTGTTTCATCAGGACAATGTACCAGTTCACAAATCCGTTATTGCAATGGACACAATACAAGATATTCGCCAGATTTTGCCCTCCCCGATTATTCTATTCTTAAACTAAAAAAAACGGGTCAGTGATGTTGGTAGTTAATGGCTATTTTGAAGAGCAAGACAGGCTATACAAAAAAATTGAACTTCTCCGGTGAAAACTATATAGTGTTGCAAGAAGATTGTTTTGAGACATGAATATATTTCTTTTCCACAAAGTTTTTATTTTCTTTGTGAGAACTGGTACTTCTACGAGCACCCTCGTATAGTATAGAGGTGGCCGAAACATCAGTAAAAAGTTATCGATGACATTTTTTCACCATGTAGCTACCCACGTAACAGAGTTATCTATAACATAATAATAATAATAATGATAAGTGCTTTATTTTCCCACTGAACAATAATTATAACAACATAAGATGAAGAGACATGAGAATTATTACAGTAAAAGGAAAACCGCAAGGGCGAGTTCACATTAAGTGCTCCACCACTCCCTTCCGCCCTTGATAATAACAACATACCTGGTAGTGGCATCAAAAAACCACTAATCTATGTCTAATATCTAAGACACACATAAACGAAAACGAGCACATGTATGGGGGGTCACCTAAAAACCTAAAACTAAGTTAACATGATAGTTACAAGATCAGACAACTACAGTTTTAAAGAAATGTTCAATAATCAAAACTTTGAATTTCCTAAGACTTTCGTTCTTGAAAGATAATGGTACGGTATTGTATAATTTATAGATTGAAAACCTGAAACTTCTCTGAAATAAGATAGTTTTATGAGTATCAACAACAATTAAATTTTTATTTCTAGTATTTAGATCGTGAATGTTTGTGTGAAAAGAAATTTTTTGATACAAGTGTGAAAGAGTTTTGGTTATTATGTTATGAAAAAGACATATAGTATGAACATTGAATCTGTCTTCCATAGGAAGCCACCTCAGATCTTTTAGCCTATGTAATACATGGTCAAACTTTCTTATGCCATAAATGAATCTTATGCATGAATTCTGAACACGCTGTACGCGATTCAAAGTGTCTCGATCTAAGCATGGAGCAAATACTGCTGAATAAAAATTAAACTGTGAGAGCACTAAAGTATCACACAACTTTTTTTTTGTCTCTATTGGCAGATACGTTTTATGGGGATATAGTAGCTTCAAAGATGCATAACTCCTCTGTATGTTCCACGAAATATGATCTCTAAACCGCAGATCTCGATCAATTATCAATCCAAGATTTTTTGTCTTGTCTAGAATATTTATAATGTTATTATTGATACTGATGTTAACTTTAGACTCTAGATAAGTTCGAACTATTTTCTTTGCCAATATTAACGCTACTGATTTGGAAGGATTTAGAAGAAGAGAATGATCAGCTGCTACGCCTGGCAGACAATTTAGATCAATGTTTAGATTATTGTTCATAGTAGTTACATCAGCAATTGGAAAAGATAAATAAATTTGAGTATCATCCTCATATGTATGTATAGAACAGTGTTGAATGCATTTATGAAATTGGCTTGTGTAGAGCGTAAAAAGTAATGGGCCCAGAATAGATCCCTGTGGAACACCATATTTAATTATTCGGGGTTGTGAAATTTCATCTTCTAATTTAACAGACATAGTTTCGAAAATTATTCTTTGTCTAAGGCAGCGCAGCATTCAGGTAAAGCTTAAAAGTATATTATGTCGTTCCTTTACAGCGCAACGAAGACTCACTTCGAATACAACAAATTTTCCACTTTCACAACCCCCCACCACCATATTACCTCAATTTTACCCTCTCTAAAATAATATGGAAAACCATCAGGAACCCTCAAATCGCCTAAAAATGAAGTTTGAGCTGTTTTCATATTTTTAGTTTTTTTATTGTTGCTGGTAGGCAATGCTCGGATGAACTTTTTGGTCGGCCTCCCGCAAAGGCTGAAAGCCTATGGCGCTGTAGAAGCGCTGCGAGAGGATAAGTATCGGTTCACGTTAGATTTGAAACGCTGCAGGTTGTAGCCGTCGGGAAACAAATTACCCGGCAGCTGATTCCATAGCGTCGAAGTTCTCCAAAAGAAGGAATGCTGGAGAAGACTAGTTCGGGGAGTAAGGACCTCGACCTGGTAAGAATAAGCTCGCAGAGCTTCTCTAGTGTTCCTCGTTCGGGCGGCCTGTGTGTTATTATCTGAGAGAGCTCACTCGAACATCTTCCGTGATAGAATCTGTAAAACAGGGATAGGTCAGCCACCCTACTTCGATGTTCCAGGCTGTGGAGGTCCTTTGTGAGGTTAGGCGTATCGATTAGTCTAATCGCTCTCTTCTGGATAGTGTCCAGAAGCTTTAGAGAGTACTTCGGAGTGCATCCCCACACATGGGAGCAATACTCCAGCGATGGTCGGATCTGTGCCTTGTAGAGCAGCAGCAGTTGCTCTGGTGTATACAACTTCCTACAGCGGAACAAAACTCCAAGCCTCTGGGATGCCGTTTTAGCAATACTGACGACGTGGTCGTGCCAGGACATGTTATTTTTGATGTTGATTCCCAAAAGCTTGACGGAAGGTGATTCGACTATGGGGTGACCCTCCATTTCCACGGTTGGTAAGCCATCGTGAGACTTCTTTGTAAGTGTCGTTGCCTGAGCTTTTTGTACGTTGAACTGTACTTTATTTGCTAATCCCGCTTAAAAGACTTAAAAAACCGGTGAGCCTTTCTTTCACATGCCACTACACAGCCTATTATGAACACATCAAACATTTCAATTTTACAACCCCCAACCACCCCAATATCACCGTCCCCCTCCCGCCCCCAAAAAAAGGAAAATGATGAGTAAACAGCATAACGACCTCGCAACACAAGGCTAATCAAATTTCATCACAATTCATGCAGCGGTTACTGAGATTACGAGGCTAGAAAGACGCCAACAGACAGACAGACCGACAGAAGTGAGTGGCGTGAATTTCCGTGTAGGTATCATAAAACGCCCAAAATGCGTATTATCTCAAAATCGAAACTTTTGGCGACCACCCATCGGTGAGGGAAGCAAAACAAGTCAGTTTTTATAGAAAATGAATTTTGAGTCCAACCCTGAATGTTGATTACACTGCGCATGTACTTTTACCCCTTCTCCCCTCACCTTCCACTGCGTCGCTACGTTAAACTATGCTGAAGCCGGATAATCGATAAATGCTCCATTACAGAAAAGCTTTCCATGAATGAACGTTCACTTCACCCCCACGCATCTGTGGGAAGAAGCACAATAATACAGGGTGTCCGCTAAATGATGGACTAAATATTATGATGATTGAACTATGTTTTCCTCGCATCCTATTATTTGTGAAACACATCATAAATTTCTGTTTATTGAATTCAGTTTACCCCTCCAGCTGGAAAAAAGCAATAGTAGTTCCACTGCCAAAGAAATCTGATATTGAGGAATATAAAGATTTAAGAGCTATAAGTATTTTGCCGGTGTTGAGTAAATTGTTTGAAAAAATTATTTCGATGCAGATAAGAGAATATATAGATGCAAAAACAGTTTTACCAGAAATTCAATCTGGATTTAGGACAGGTTATAGTTGCTCAACTGCACTTTTAAAAATCACTGATGATATCATCAGTGCTAAAGATGCTGGTGAGTATACTCTTTTAGTATTGTTGGACTTCAGTCGTGCCTTTGACGCCTTAAATCACTATTTACTTTTAAAAATACTAAAATTCATTGGGATGGCTCGGAGCACTCTTACTTTCTTCAGCAATTATCTCAAAGATAGGCAGCAGCGAGTGGTCTTGAATAGAGAATCTTCAGTTTTCATGAATATTACAGCCGGAGTACCCCAAGGTTCCGTGTTGGGCCCCCTGTTATTCGTCATCTACACAAGTCAATTGGTACACACCCTTAGATATGCTAAGCTACATCTATATGCTGATGCCTCGCAAATTTTTTTCATTTAAGAAAGATGAAGTACATACAATGTGTAATAGAATGAATCAAGACCTCAACAGCTTTATAAATTTAGCCAAGGATCATTGTTTAATAAATAATGCCGAAAAATCAAAAATGTTGTTGTTTGGACCTAAGGAGCGTAATGATGACTTAAAATCTCAGATCGACATAAGGATTGCTAATGTGAGTATTCCTATAACAGAGCAAGCTAAAAGTCTTGGAGTTATTTTAGATAGTGATTTAACCTTTAAAGCTCATATAAATGAACTGTTGAAAAAAACTTATGCAGCTTTAAAGCTAGTATATATAAACAGAAGTTACCTTTCGATAAACACTAAGATAGTTCTTTGTGAAAGTCTAGTTCTTTCGATCTTAAACTATGCTGATGTAGTGTATGGACCGCACCTCAATTCTATTTATAAAAAGAAGATACAAAAAGTGCAAAATTCATGTTTAAGGCTTATTTACGGTATCCGTCGACCAAACAGCGTCTCTCACAAGTTGATTGAAACAGGGTGGCTACATATGCATAACAGAAGGTTACTGCATGCAGCTTGTCTGTTTCACAGGTTAATTAATCTTAGGCAGCCCATGTACCTATATAGAAAAATAAAATTTAGAACCACTATAAATATAAGGTTCAAAGGTCTACTTACTCCACCTAAGTTCCGGCACGAATATTTTAAACGAAGTTTTAGCTACCAAATTTATAGTGTGTACAACGGAATCGCAAGTGAATACAAAATATTGGACGTTTCGCGTTTTAAAAAACAGTTTAAGAGTTCATTGTTCAGAAAACAAAATAACTAATTAAAAAAAAATGAATAAAAATTTGCTTATGTAAATTGGACGTATAGCTTAAATATCTATTTATGGAACTCATTATGTATTGTGTATATATGGGTTTGTATGCGTGCGTGTGTGTTTATGTATATGGATCTTTCGTTATATTATATAGTATTTAGTATGTAAGGGGTCAAGTGGTAGAACAGAAGTGCATCACCTATAGTGTACGGCTGAACTTCGCCCATTCGTCATCTACATTTCTTTTTGTTTAAATTTACTGCTATTGTATGTAATTTATATGGATGACGAATAAAGACGTTTATTATTATTATTCACAAACACAAAAAGTGCAGCCCGGGCTCCGACACCCCGAGCTGCTGTTCCATTACCCAATGACGACTCCTCACACCGTGAGGTGAGCAATCACTGGGTCCGCGAATCGTGCGCCCTAAGTAGACGAAGGGACCCTCATCTACACTATCTCCGCTTCGTCCTTTCTTGAGAAGAACCAATGCACATTTGTCTGTCCCGAACTCCATTCCGATAGCATGACTATACTCCTGCACCACCCTCAGCGATTGTTGTAGTTCGCGTTGGCCGGAGGCATAAAGTTTTATGTCATCCATATAAAACAGATGGGTGACCGTGTGCCTCCGGTTATTGGGCGTGCCACAGCTGTATCCTTAGTATTTCTCAGCGCTATGGACAGAGGCAAAAGTGAGACGCAAAAGAGCAAGGGACTCAAGGAGTCTCCTTGGAAGACACCTCTTTTCAATGACACTAACTCCGTCTGAACCCGAGTTTCACCTGATGTTATAGTGAACCGGGTCTTCCACAGTGGCATCAGTTGTTTGATGCATCCCACTATCTGATTATCCACCGAAAGATATTCCAACAGCCGCACAATGAGCTCATGAGACGTGCTGTCGAATGCCTTGCGATAGTCGATTCAGGCCATAGAAAGGTTTCGCTTGTACTGCACGGAGTCCTGCGTGACACATCGGTCAATCAACAAGTTCTCCTTGCAGCCAGCTACTCCTTTCTTTGACCCTCTCTGTTCATACACGTCGAGAAATACAGGACTCACAGCTTGAAGGAGACGCATGTACAAGATTCTGGTGAAGAGCTTGTAACATGCGTTCAGACATGCTATTGGCCTGTAGTTTTTGGGATCAGACAAATCTCCGCTCTTCGGGAGAAGCACGGTTCGACCCTCGACAAACCAAGCCGGAATTGGCTGCTCCTGATTTAGCCACGAGTTAAAAACTCTAGCTAAATGCCGGTGGCAACTGGGGAATTTTTTCCACCAGTAGGTGTTTATGCCATCCGGGCCAGGAGCTGCGAAATTCTTTGCGCCTCGTAAGGCGTCAAGAATTTCTTCCGTGTTTATCGGGTGACGCAGTACATTCAAGTTAGGAGTGCTCCTACAAACGGACTCGAACTGCGCCAAGGCCGGAGTGTCTGCTGAGAGAGGTTTGGGTTGTTCGTAAATGTCCCTCCAAAAGGCTTCCACGCGATCAGCAGTTGGCGGCTGCTCTATGGCTGGAGGCGGCTGTTGGAAAAGGCGAGAAGGTCTTTCGTAGAACATTCTGTTTTGCTCCAGACCTCTCGCCCGCGCCACCAACGATCGCAAATTCTGCCAATAATATTAATAGCTTAACAGAACAAGCGGATACAGATATAAAATATAAAATCCGATAGGAGTATTTGTAATATTGGGGTACCGCAAGGATCAATCTTAGGACCACTGCTGTATATCATATTTGTTAATGACTTCAACAGCAAACAACATGTAATGTATGCAGACGATACATCTGTTTTGATCACTGCCAATAATATTAATAGCTTAACAGAACAAGCGGATACAGAGTTGAAAAGAATACAGCAGTGGTTCATAGATAATGGAATGATTTTGAACACCGCTAAGACACAGTCCATAAGGTTTTCTTTTAGCCAACATAATCAAGATCACAGCTCATTAATAAGATCCTTAGATAAATCGATCGAATAGGTCAGCTCTGCTAAGTTTTTGGGAATCCACATATCAGAGATTTGCAAGTGGAATCTCCATGTAGATTATATATGCAAAAAACTTGCCACAAAGGCATATTGTTTGAATCAGTTACGTTTTCTAGTGGATGAATCAGTGATTTTAACATACTATTATGCCTATGTACATTCCACATTATCATATAGCATAATAGTATGGGGAGGGTCCAAGGACGCAACAAGGGTTTTCATTATGCAGAAAAGGATAATTAAATCAATTTCAAATTTAAAAAGACGAACAAGTTGCAGGAAGGAGTATTCCACAAGGAACTCACATATACTTCAAATTCCTTCACATAGATCATCCATTACAGAAAAGGGCCCTAAACACATGGCAATTAGGCTATATAACAAAATCTTTCATAACATGAAAAACATGCAGGTGAACATGTTTAGACAAAAGATGAAAGCGATTCTTCTGAAAAAAACTTATTATTCCGTTAAAGAGTACCTTTCAGACAACAGCATTTGTTAGATGATATATTACGTACATACATGTTCTTTTTGTATGCTAGTTTATTTTTTTACGACGACATTCTTCTGTGAATGCTTTTAATTCTTTTATTTTATTGTCTTTTATTGTCTTGTGTTCTGTACTGTCTTTTTAATTTCATATTTATATTAGTAATATTGTTTTCATTGCTATACAGCTTATAGTGTATCTATATTACTAGGTACATAATTTAGTACATGACCCATTCTATGTCATCCGATGATGATTTATTGAATAAAGAATCTTCTTATCCAATCTTATCTTATATTATCTTATCTTATCTTTTCAGCACGTAGGGCCACTCATTTTCTGATAAATTCCACCGCTATCGGAGCGGGCGCCGTTTTTTCCATATTAAAAAAATGTTTATTCGCTACCAACGCTCCATCAAATGTCGTTATTATTCAAAAAACAAACAAGGACTGTGATATCCTTGAGCTCACCTTGGGTAAGGTGAAAATCATTTTTTTCATGTTTTTCGAGCCAAGTTCAACCCAATCCTAAGAAAGACAAAATAGCCGATCCCATCTACTCCCATCGTGCCTAAAGTAATGGAAACTGTCATTAACAATCATCATCATCATAGTCACAATGTCTTAACAGACATGTTGTGAACTCGTAAAATGCATTAAGTCGGAGCTAGAGTAATGCCGACACGAATATTATAAATAGTTTTGAGAACTGTAGCTTGCCATCGTTCGCGATTTACTGTCAGTTCAGTGGCGCTCTTGATACTCATATCTAGCAACTGTTTCGTCGTATCCACCCAGCGTGTAGAGGAACGGCCACGGCACCGCCCACTCGGGGCGTGACCCTGAACTACAAGTTTCTCCATATTATCGCTTCTGTGAATATGTCCGAAGAATGTAAGCATTCTCATCGACACAATGGGGGATAGTCTCTTTGGATTACCGAGCTCATCCAGTATGAAAACATTAGTTCGATGGGCGGTATAAGGAATTCTCAGCATTCTCCTCCACGTCCACATTTCAAAAGCATCTATGCGAGCTCGATCTGCCTTTTTAACAGTCCAAGTTTCCGACGCATACAAAAATATGGAGAACACAGAACCAGTGACATTTTGGTAGCTTTAGTGATGTTATGGTCACGCCATATTTTAATAAGCTTTGTCATGGCCACCCGTGCCTGTTGAATCCGCCGTCGAATCTCATTCTCACAGCTACATCAATTGTTGATCAAAGAACCGAGGTACACAAAACTTTGAACTACCTCACAACGGCCTATTGACCTTATTTCTCGATGATTGTCATGCTCTCTGTCTACGATAATAACCTTGGTCTTGTTGTAGTTAATACCAAGACCATATGCTGCACTGCGTTGTTCTAAAACGTTCAATAGAGCTACTAGTTCTTCCTGAGAAGCAGCAATAAGGGTTGTATCGTCAGCAAATCTTAAGTTAGATATTTTGCTTCCGCCAATAGTTATACCGCCATTCCAGTTGTCTAATACCTGTCTCATCACAAATTCAGAGTAAATGTTAAATAACATTGGAGATAATACGCATCCCTGACGAACTCCTTTTCTGGTTGCTGTTTGACCAGACAGGTTACCATCAATTCTTACACGAGCTGAGCTAGACTCATAGAGTTGCTGTATGCGAAATACTAAGTGGTAAGGGACTCCCATGGAGATAAGGATTTCCCACAGTTTAGGCCACTTTACGTTATCAAACGCCTTAGAATAGTCGACAAAGCAGATAAGAACGGGAAAATCTCTCTGGATTTTTCAAGTTGGAGGATACAGACTAGGAAAACGTAATAAGAGGGAAAACCGCCTTGTAGAATTTTGCCAATGGAACAAAATGATCGGCAGCAATACATTTTTTAAACTGCCGAGAAGAAGAGTTTATACATGACAATCCCCTTCAGATGGAGTTGATACTGCGGTGGCGGCTGGTGAGGTAGTGCCACAGTGCCATGGCACTACCTTAATTTTCGACAAAAACATATTTATCTATCTCCTAAACTTTTCTTATTCTATGTTATATTCTAAATGGAAATAGCGCCTCAGCGCATAAATGCCTGCACCAGGCAACACGTGGCATCGTGGCAACTCACACGATGAGAGCTGCTGATGACGCCACGCGACCGTGCCGTTTCTTGTAAGGCACACACAGAGTGAGAGAAATCTTATCACAAACGCTTATGAGTGACAGAGATAACGCTATGCTTGACGTTTGGATAGATTCTAAATACGAAAATTCGAAGTAGATCGTGCCAGGCACATCACCCATATTTCCATTCATGGTTCACAATTTTTGTTTTATTTCCGCAGTTTCGATTTGTTTATGTTTGATGCTGATGTCGGCTTTTCTCATTAAAGGTTTGAAATTTAGATCTTATTAGTTTGAGTGAGTTGTGCGCTGTTTTTGGATCGGCAACTCTTTTGTGTTTAATTAAAATATATCATTGGAGCGAAAATGAATAAAATTGGCGCATTAATAAGCCCATTTAATAATCTTTCGCTGAAAGAAAAACTGCAGATTAAAGAATTAGAACGTCCAACACCTGATTTAAAAATTGAAAAACTTCATTGGTAGTGGACAGAAATCGCATTGTCGTAAATTCAATAAAACTACTTATGACAAAAACAATTGGATAAATGACTGTGAAAAAGTTAACAAACTGTTTTGTTTTGTGTGTGTTCTATTTGGAGGCGATGACACTTGGGCGAAAAAAGGCACGGATGACCTTATTCATACCTATATGAGAGAAAATGAAGACAAATGAAAAATCTAAAGTGCACATCAATAATGTTTTCAGTTTATCAATGCTTGGTAAGTCGCACCATAAAGACTCAGTTAAATTCGGCTTATCGGCTAGTTATAAGTATTTTTTTTAAATTTTATATCTGGTTGAAATTTTGGCTGTCATTCTGGCACTACCTCTTTAAGTTGGCACGAGGCGCCACTGGTTGAAAGAATAGTTAAGGGCCCCACAGACATCGTTCTTTTTCATCAGGTTTGCACGACGTGCTTACCGATCACACTCATTTCGGTCCGTGTGTGCCGAAAAACCGTCGTGTTGACCGTCGTTCCAAAAAATCTGTCCCAGCTTGATTTTACTCGTCGGTTTCGAACGCCATCGTGCAACTCGGTATATGTGTGGCCGTTCATCGTGCAATCACGACGCGATTTTGCAGTGTCGTTCTGGTTGCAGGTATAATTTGTAAAGCTTGGGGGATATCGCAACTGAAAATTTCAAATCCTCGTAGCTTCTACCCGTAGCAAGGAATCTCAATGTAGCTGTCAGACGTTCATGAGGGGAAATACTTTATCTCATCAAGTATCCTGTTTTTTATTAGAGGTGCTACTGAATTAAGCAATTCTAAGTATGTTTCTTCATCCATCCTCAAATAATTGTACCAATCCCCTGGTTCCAGACGCAATTAATCTAATAGATTTTTATGGGAGAATTGGCCTTTTTTTAAAAGCCACTGTTTTATCATTTAGAACGTTTTTTTTTTTTTGCTGTATTACACTTTAATAGCTAAAGCCGCCGCCAATGTATTATCCATGTTTAGCGGACCAAAAATTTGCAAGAAACTGAAAGAAAACCGAACAGTATGTGGAGGTATCGTTCCATCGGTTTAACCGACATCGGTTGGCACGTCGTGCAAACCTGATGAAAAAGAACGATGTCTGTGGGGCCCTTTAGAAATCAAATCAACTTCATTCTCGTGGATGAAAAATACAGGAATGCTATTCAAGCAGTAAAAACCTACCCTGGGGCTGACGTGTCTTCTGACCACAATCCGCTTGTTGCCAATCTGAAGCTCAAACTGAAGATTATTAAAAAACCAAAGACTACACCAAAGATAAACACAACAAAACTAAGGGAGCCAAACATTAGAGAACAAGTCCAGATCATAATCAACCAAAATCTAAATAAAAGTTAAACAGGTCCTGAAAACGTTGATGATGAGTGGGAGAAACTAGAAAGAAATATAATCAGTCCTTGTGCAGAGATCCTAACAGAAGATAAAAAGCAAACACACGAGTGGATAGAAATACTACATAAGATGAACAAGAGAAGGAGATATAAAAATCAGAACATCCAAAAATAGCAGCAGCTAGAGAAAGATATTACAATAAAGATTCGACAAACAAATGAGGAATACTACGGGGATAGATGTGAGGTGATTCAGGAGTTAGACAGACGGTATGACATGTTTAACCTACACAAAAAAATCAGGCTGGAGCCATGTCAAGCACACCAACGTTAGCCATGGAGACCCTTCTAAACTTAACACCTCTGCACATTGAGGTGGAAAGAGTTGCAAAAGTGGTCGCCTACAGACTGCTATCAACCGGCAGATCTGACAAAACGGAAATAGGTCCAGACACAACGGGTATAATGGGTGAAATTACCCATCATCATGTACTCGGAATGGTCTCGGACTGTGTGGTTCCCCAAGCGCATATAGAACGATCCTATAACGTCCTTTTCCCAGGCAGGGACGAACGGAGGAGGGACGATTTTATATCACCCTCTGATCTTGCGCTATTTACTGATGGCTCCAAGTCTGAACTGGGGGCAGGAGCAGGAGTAGTGGGTACCAATCCAAGAGCTGAAATTTCAGTCAACCTTGGGAGGTATACCACAGTCTTCCAAGCAGAAATTATTGCCATAGAGCTGGGAGTCAGGGACTAGTCAAAAGGCCCCTGACAAACAGATCTATAAAAATCTTTTCAGACAGCCAGGCTGCATTGAAAGCACTGTGCTCCAGTCGGGTTGATTCAAGACTGGTATGGAACTGCATGCACCTCCTCAACAAACTCGGAACGGGAAACAGGGTATCCTTGATTTGGGTTCCGGTTCACAGCGGAGTGGAAGGCAATGTATTGGCTGACGCGCTAGCAAAATGAGGAACTGAATCTGTGTTCATAGGACCAGAACCATTCGCGGGCATTGCAAAAAGCACCGCTAAAAAGACCATCTCGGACTGGGCAGTGAGGAAAGCACTCCTGAACTAGCGAGATACACCAGGGCTACTGCACTCGAAGGTGTTTATAAGATACCCCTCGAGTCAGGCCCCCCCGAGGATCATGGAATGTAATAGGTACGACCTCCGCATTCTGGTCGGTCTGCTGACGGGACATGGTCGTCTAAGGTACCATATGCGGAAGTTGGGTCTTGAACAAACTTCAGACTGTCGCTTCTGCTACGCGGAGGACGAAACAGCAGAGCGTATTCTTTGCTCCTGTTCAGTACTGGATAATGCTAGGTTCGAGACATTCGGTTTTGCCTAACTGGAACCTCATGACTTCAAGGAAGTCTCACCCTTCACGTTGATCGCCTTCGTAAAGAGGTGCGGACTGTACGGTGAACTCTAAAAAAGTGTGAGCCACAATATACACAATTGAGTCGCAGTGGAAGGAGGCAGCTCTGCCCCATTCACTTTCAACCCAACCTAACCTACACAAAAAATAAAAGAGCTTGCAGGTTTTACACAAACGAAAAGCTAAAGCACTGCTCTTGTAGATGAAGAGGGTAAGATCCTGATCAATACAACAGATAAATTATTTATGGGTAGTAGAATAAGCCCAGAAGAAATAAATACATATGGTGAAGGGATAGGTTTTGATATTACTAAGGAAGAGATAGAGTATGCATTAAATTAAAGAACATACAAAAAAAGGAAAAGCCCCAACGATATCCTGAATCCTGAATTAATCGACGATGAACATATAGACGTCTTAGTTAATATATTCTATAAAATATATAGAACTGGGGAATATTCCAAAACAATGGTTAACCGCTACTTTATATGCCTACTTAAGGGTCTAGGGTATAGCACGCGAAATTGAGAATCAAAGAAAAGACGTATTCCTGTGTTAGCGAGGAGGCGTGGCCGCCTGTTCCCTTTCTCCAGTGTGTGTGTCTAAGATGAGCGGAGATGAGTCCAAAAATCCAAAGGTAAGGTCAAAAGGTCCAATGGTAAGGTCCAAAGGTCACCATAAAAATGAATTTCGCATTTCCAAGCTCCTTCCTGACGTTACCTTTAAACTTACAGTAGTAACTCAAAGAGCAAATTGAAGAAGAAAGCTTGCGCTTGTGCAACTATTTAGCCTATTTTTGATATCGTGTTTGGTTGTTAAATTACAGGCGTTTATAGAATGTATGATTTTGCATTGCGAGTTTTTTTGCACATTGAAAAACTTTTTTGAGAAAATCGAAAGTAGTTGTCATTCATTAAAGTCTTAACTATCGCTTTCTGAAATATTATATATGTAGTTTGAAAATAGAGTGAGTTATGTGAGAAATTGTGAGTCCGTGTTTTACATGGCAAATACGTATGTATAAATGTGTGTATCCAGGCTCCTTAAGAATTTAAATGTCCGAGAATGCGGTGACCATGTCGCACACTCTCAAATTTCTTCTCAAAGTTATTCACAACAATATACACCAAAAACTTGACGTGGATATTAGCGACACTCAGTTTGGATTCAAGCCTTGGGGACCCGGGAGATCATCACCACCCTATTATAATCAAAATCCCCATGTCAGAAGAAATTAAACTACAAAGGGGCGTAAGACAAGGATGCGTTTTATCGCCGATACTGCATAATACATACGCTGAAGAAAACCTTGGAAACCAGAAAGGCGGAATGAAGGTCGGTGGAACACGGGTAAACAACTTAAGATACGCGGACGACACAGTGATTTTGACGGAGAATATTGAGGATCTGCAGAGACTGATGACTAAAGCAGGGGCAGCGAGTACATGGGTGCAAGGATGCACTTGCACCCAAATAAAAATGTTATGGGGTGCATAGTACCATGCCTGGATTAACCACGGGGCTAAAGGGGCTGGAGCCCCGGGCCCCGCGGCTCAGAGGGGCCCCGCAGGGGCCCTACTTTTATGTAATGTAACAGAGCAAATATTAGGTCAATAGATGAACAATAAAATCAGTAGATCTACTAAAAACTTAATTTCGAGATTTCAATCAAAACGGTGTTTTTCAATTTTCCTACCTATAAGCAAACCAGCAGGCCATGAAATATAAACAAAAACGTGTTCAGATAAAAGCAAATAACATAGCAGAAAGATACAGATAAACTAAAGTAAAGGGGCAAGGTCATAAAAATTCCCTACAACCAATGAACTCTAACTAGAAACAACGCCGGTAAGATGTCTAAGGTCAAAGGGAAGCTGAAATACGTCAGAAATGAATAATTTTTACAGCTTACTAGCTACTGCAATGTATTATAGATTAAAAATTTCCAAAACCATTAAACTTTTAGCGATAGTTACTAGCAGTCTAATATCTTCAGCACAAAATTTCACATTTAATGATATAAAACAATGGTCATTTCAGTCAAAATCAAAAGTAACGATACCTCTGACTGTCCCACCGTAGCCCTTCTAGTGTTTCAGTATCTATTAGCAAGATCGCAAAAAAAGAATACTGACAAATCAGATTTTAATTTTTTTGCCAGGCAAATTATGTTTTATAATTTGATTTGATTAGATGTGTTACCTCTGTTACTTCCGATTAGACTTGATTTGTTGTAAGTCATTTTTATAATTTTAACCGTTTACTCTAGTTCTTCTGTGTCTTTCTGCTAAGTTAGTTGTTTTCTTCCACCTAAATAGTTTTTTGTCTGTATTTCATAGCCTGCTAAGTGGCTTATAGGTAGGAAAATTGAAAAACACCAATTTGAAATTAAATGAAAACTACCAGAGGTTGATACCAAATTTTAAATTCGACTGTATAAAAATAATTAGGCATTCCCATTTGAAAAAATCAAGTTAATTTTGATTGAAGTTTCCTTAATTAGACTACCGATTTCTCCAAGTACAAATGTAATTCAAACTTGAACGTCAAACCTAAGTTGACCAATTTCAAGTTTAGTCACACAGCAAACTCACAGCCGTCTAACTTTTATAATACTTGCGATATTCAATTTTTTTCTGATATCTACTTATATCAAAAATTGTCCAGGTGTGATACATAAAGTCACACTAGAATTGACCCGGTAATCTAAATATTCAATAATATATACAGGCTGTTTCATTTAAAAAATCATAACTTTGATATGGCACGCTTTTATTAGAAACCCTGTATAAAAGTCATTATTTTTGAAATGCAGTAGGAATCGACCTACATACATTCGCAAATTTTCTAAAAAGAGTTATGGTTTGGTCACAAGAGTCCGAGGCGTTGAGCTTGACTAAGCCTGTATAAAAAGAAAATAGAAAATACCTATACCTACCCATTGGATACCTTCGGCACCTGTGGCCCGTGCCAACATCATGAATAAATCGAAGTTGAACCGATACAAAGGCGACGCTCAAAAAAGAAAAGTAAGTTTTCCATATAGTTTGTTATATAGTGTTATGTCTATATGCTATATGGCTACAATTTACTAAGACAACTCTAAATAAGTATTTTAAGGCTGCTGAGGATAAATTAAAAGCAGTGAAAAGATTGCCCAAAATAAGTTTTTTAAGCAAACCTAACGCTCCGCTTGAAAAGTATTGCACTGAAAATAGTTCTTATTACTCAGCAAACGCAACCATTGAGAGCAGTGCTGATACTATAAGCGGGACTCATGACGTACTTATAAGAAAGTGTATAGTAGTTTCTTTTGTTATATCGGGAATATAGTTTCATAAATAATAGTATTTGCATTTTATTTATAAAGGGCCCCTTAAAATTATAAGCCCCGGGCCCCATGAAAGCTTACTCCGGCTATGCATAGTACAATGATGTGTAACCCAACTGCGCCAACCCTCAAAAGGTGGATATAACAACGGAAGGCCGCAGCAGTGTTAGCGTCTAGTCTCGTGAGACACTAGTAATGGGAACTTTGGCTTATTACAATTTTTCAAGTCATGCTGGCGCACCGCACTGATCCGAGTCATCCGGTATTAGGTAGTATAGCGTTTATTGTAAATATAAAATAAATAAAATACAATAAACAACAAGTGCCCCAAAAAAGTTAAAAACTTGTGCTTGGGTACAAGGTAATTATTATAAAATAGAAACAACAAATAAGGGTTAATTCAGGAATATTTATATTTAAATATTATGTATTCTATATATATTATTAATAATAGGTATTAGATATTTCTACAAGTTGGTGATTTTTATTGCGATTTTTATTTACTATCCATTGTTTTAAACCATACTTGAATGAATTTAAAGGCACTAGACATTTTATGCTTTCTGGTATCTCATTGTATAATCTTGGAGCAAGAAATGTATGACATCGTAATAAAGTATTTTTTCTTGCTTTTGGTATAATATTACATGCATATCTTATGTCATATTTATGTTCCTGTTTTGTCAAGTTTGATTTATTTTTGTATTGGTAAATACCTAATGGCATGAAAAATGTTTGGCGGATATCTAGAATTTTTGTTTTAGAAAATAACAAGTCACTAGGACATGTAGATTTCACTTTATATAAAATTTTTATTAAACGTTTTTGTATAATTTCTATTGCTTTTATATTATTTTTACATGCTGCGCCCCACACCGCAATACTATATCGTATATGACTATGAACAAGTGCTTCGTATACAATGATCATCTGTTCATAGGTAAGTATAGTGGAAAGAAGTTTAAATTTGCTTATAACGTACCGTATCTTTTTGACAACATATTCTGTATGCTCCTTCCATTTGATATGGCAATCTAGATATATTCCTAAGTACTTGATACTGGTGACCATTGATATAGGAGCTACCTGTCTACAACTGATTTGTAAGTTGGTGTATTTCGGTAAGCCGTTTGCGTACGACGCAAATGGAACAAAGTGAGTCTTGTTGAAATTGACTGTTGATTCGAGACAATAAATAAGTTCGATTATTCGGATCAGTTCATTCAAATAATCGAGTCACTAAACTACTCTATTTGTCACAAAAAAATATAATGGTCATTCAATTCTTCATCGCTTCTCAGAGCGGCCCGGTGAACCTTTGCTCTTTGTCAGTCGTATCGGACGATTTTTTTGGTTGCTCAGAGACCAGATAATGTCAGGGTAAATAAGAGAAGATAAGGAAAAGAAGGAAGGAGAAGAACCTCCTCTTTAAGAGGAAGTTCGATAGTTGTGGAGGCTATAACTTGACATAGACGATCATAGTGTGCAAACACGGTGGGACATTTTAGTGTGCGTGCAACTGCGTGCGAAGGTGTGCAGGTACCGCATGCAGCCTAACCTGCTCAACTGTGTTTTCGACCGCTTACCAGCGTCGGAAGCCCACTTGAACGCCTTTATAGTAACAGAAATTTAGTTTGCTACCTGGTTTCATCTGTGCCGGTCAAAGATGAGTATCGATAAAGAGTTACTTATAGCTTCAGTGTTTGCGAAAACCCCTGTTTGGGATAAAAGACACAAGTTGCACTATAACCGCACTGCGATAGAAAAATATCGGGAGGGAATAAGTGCGGTTATGAAAGTAGACGGTAAGTTTATACACAATATTTATTTGGATATATTTTTCATAAGCTTGGAACTGAGGTAATACATCAAGAAATTTGTTATAAATGTAGTAGTGATAGATAAGACGAGGTGCTCTGCAAAATATTTAACAAAGATATCTCGAATTGTTTTGGCCTCATTTGGAGGCATTTACTGGTAATTACGCCTAATCCATTTTCTAGCCCGAGATAATGGGATATTAGGCATTCCTGTTCAAACTGTATAATATCTTCTTCTGTATATACTTTAACTATGTCTGATATTCGATATGTTGGTTTGTTTCGATATCAGATATTACAAGGTGGGCTGTTTAACGATAACAAGTCTTAATGATAAACGTTATTAAAAATATAGGATAAATATGGTAAGCTTATGGTTGAATATGATAAAGCAATGATATCAATATGACAGAAATCTGATAGAGATATAGTATAAATATGATGTAAATATGTTAAAGGAATGATACAAAACATGAAACAAATGAGGTAACAAAATGAGCATTTAATAATGTTATAATTATCTCATAACTGGCGGGCCAGCCCAAAGTATCTGTCCGACACGGAATTCCCACTGAACCCAGGTCGTCCCTGTTGCGTTGTCAAGTGCAGGAGCCTCCTTATGTAGCGCTTCCAATGTCAATGTTGTTCCCAATGTCCACAAAGCATATTATCTCAAAATCGATAATTTTCGCGATTACAATACTCCCCTCACCTATCGGTGTGTATCGGAAGTAAAAACTATTCTAATATTAATGTTTAACAAAATAACAATGTACCCGACCAATGATATTACGAGACCAAAATATATAATGTTAGGCAGTTGTATTTACTACGTACTATCACTAAGTATCACAGATATATTCAAATGAGCATAACACATTTATACACAACCACAACATATAGGCTATGTGCCACAATAATTCCCCAACCAAACAAATCAGTCATGCGGCGGTCATATCTTAATTTAGCGCCAAATGATACAACACTTCTACCTTTTGATACCAAAAACTTGTTTACAAAGCGATTCAAATAGTCTCTACCAGAGTAGATAGCTTCCTTAATAAGACGCGCACAAGAATTCGTTGAACATGTACAGTATCAGTCACATATTCATCTGATTGACAAATTTCAACTAAATGGTTCTAATGTATATGATGTGAATCTACTACTGAATGTACTAATAATTCATTTGACAACTTCCCACCACAGATTTATCACAAACCGCTGATTAAACGAAAAAATGCCAAGACACGTCAAAATATTTGTCCAGAGAGACAACTTTTCAACCAAAAACTATTTCACCCCATTGTACCCTCTAGCCCCTCAGGGGAATCATTTCCAGTGTTTTTTCAACTGTCATTCATTGTTTTGCCAATGATGGGCAGCATTTTGAACCCTTATTGCATGTTTCCTATACCGTGTCTAGATGCGAGTGGTCAATCTTTGTACTGTTTTTCTTGTCTGTTTTTACTGTACCATGCACTAGTGTGCTTGACTGCGTGCGGAACCGGCGCCGGCCTGCTTCTACCTGCCGAGGGGACTCGGCGCTGGCCAACGCACTCCAACGCACTCTAACGCTTCTAACTGCCGCTACTGTGCATCCCTACTTAGTTCGGTAATTTTTGGGTTTAACCAAACTCTGCAGAACCTGCATGTGAATTTTGTCGAGGAAACATGAAGCCACACATGTGTAGGTAATTGCCGAAGAGAAACAGTTATTTACGTAACAAGTCCCGAAAGTGATATGTTACGGGATGAATAGTCAGTTTTCAGGGCGAGCCATAAAATCACTTTCGGGTAGCGTTACATACAATATTTTTTCTGTAGCCGTTTATTAGATTAGATATTAGGGATAGATACTAGAAATATTACTTATGAACATTACAGTTGTACCGAGAATAGAACTTTCGGTATGATTTATTACTTTCGGTACGATTTTGTGTATAGTTTCACTTTCGATTTAATAAATCATACCGAAATCTCTATTTTCGGGACATTTTCAGGAAGGGAAGGATGCAGAAAAAAATATTTCAAACAGGGATGACACCGCTGATGAATTTTTTAACAGGACATCTTTCAGGCGTAATACATTTACTGAAAAGAAGTAATAACTCTTTTATGTTCCAAATTAATATCATGTTAGTGCTATATTACTAGCTTGAATGAATGAATAAGGACCAGAGGCTATCCAGCATGGAATGTGGCTGGTGCATAGGCCACACGATGGCCCCTTTTGCGCCTTTATCCGCGCTATTTCCTAAGACCTGCCCTTTTGGCAAAGGCAAGTACATTCTTAGGTCCTATCCGTTTTATCTCTATTGGTTCCAAGGTTCTTGAGCCCAGCATAGTCTGCCTGTGATAAGCCAGGGTTTCACAGCGACACAAGATGTGTGCCGAGGATTCTTCCTCTTCACCACACCACGTGCACGTTGGATCGTTGACCACCCTCATCACGAACAAGTGACGCCTGAAGGTGTTGTGACCCGTTAATAGGCCTACTAGCAATCTCAAGTTACTCCTATCCAGGGAGAGACAAAATCGTCCTATTCTCTCTGCAGGCCCTGCTAATAGTTCCCGACCTTGACGGAGATGACCAGAGATGTTGTTCCATCTCAAAGAGTGTTGATTCTAGATCCACTCTCCAGTTGTTTTCCTAATCAAGTTTGCAGATAGTCCTAAGGCTGGTTCCGGGCCCACAAAACTGTTGCCGGATCCCATCCTAGCCAGATGATCCGCCATTTCGTTACCCTTTACCCCAGCGTGCCCAGGTACCCACATCAGTGATACCTTGTGTTTAGCTGAGATGTCGTCAAGAGCCCTCGTGCACTCCAAGACCAGTCCTGTCCTACTAGCTTACTTTGTGATTTTCTCAATATGAACGTTTTTTCTTTGTTCTTTCTGCTTATATCAGCAACCTTGGAATTCACCATTTTGCACCCCATTGAAAAATCAAAACCCGCCGCGCCTGGACTAAAGTGTTTGCTTGCAGTGAGGATTACGGTTTATCACTCAATATTAAGAAGGCTAAATTTATGCAAATCTTGGAAAACAAGCCTTCAACCTATACAGGGTGGGCCAATAGTGCGTGGACAGAGGATTGTGGGCTTACTAAAAAATATTTCAAAAATCTGTCACTTGATCATGATTGGGACCCTTGAGGGCTATAACGTAAAAATATTTTCACTTAAATTTTGACGTTTATACAGGGTGATTCATATCAAACCTACATTTTTTTGAATGGAACCCTCTATATATTATTGCATATTTGGATTCCTTGGTCAATTCTAATGTGACTTTTTGTATCATACATGGAACTTTAAACGAACCGTTTAGGCGCAAATCACCATTTTTGATATAAGTAGGTATCAGAAAAAAATTGAATATCGCAGCGATTATAAAACTTAGAAGGCCGCGACTTTGCGGTACGATTAAGCATGAAATGCGTCACCTAAGGTCAGACGGCTAAATTTGAATTCTTTTTTTGCTTGGAGAAATCAGTAGATTAATTAAGGACACTTCAATCACAGATAACTTGATTTTTTCAAATGGGAATGCCCATTTTGGTTTAATGAATAAATGTAAAATTTGATTACCTTTCTAACGATATAGCATTCTTGATATCAATCTTTTTTTTGGTTTTTATTTTATTTCAAATTTTCAGTAATCGGTGTTTTTCAATTTTCCTGCGTGCAAGCAACCTAGTAGGCCATGAAAAATAAACAAAAGCTCGTTAATATGGAAGAAAACAACTAACTTAGTAGAAAGATGCAAACGAACTCGAGTAACGAGGCAAGAACATGAAAATTCCTTACAACACATCAGGTTTAACCGGAAACAACAGCGGCAAGATATCTAATGTCAATGAGTAGCTGGGGTATGACAGAAGTGTTTGTTTTTCACAGCCTACTAGCTATTGAGGTCTACTAGAGCTTGACAACTTTCCAAAACGATTAAAAATTTTGAACCAAAAGGAAAACTATCAGCAATTTTTGCTTACGGTCTAACATGTTTAGAATAGAAATTTCACATTTAATGGGATAAAAAAATAGTCATTTCCGTTTAGTTAAGTCAAAAGTAAAGATATCTCCAACTGGAGCATTCTGAACATCTATTGAAATAATTGCTAGAATTTTTAATTACGCTATGTTATAATTGTGATTATTTCATGCAAACTAATTTATGTTTTACAATTCAAACAGACTGCAATGAAGTTTCATTTTCCGCGATTTTGCTAATAAGTAGAAGTACATACTGAAGAATTTGAAGGGTTCCAGTCAGAGGTACCATTACTTTTGACTTACGGAAATGGCTACTTTTTTATAGCATTAAATGTGAAAATGTCTTCAAATTTATTCAGAAGACATAGATATTCTACTGCCAGCAACAATCACTAGTAGTTTTCCTTTGATTAGATATTTTTTTACTGACTTTGGAAATTGGCTAATAGCTAGTAGGCTGTGAAAAATGAGCGTTCTTGTTACCGCTATTGTTTCTGGTTAGAGCTAATACGTTGTAAGGAATTTTCGTAATCTTGCCTCGCTGCTCTAGCTAGTTTGCATTTTTCTAGTTAGTTGCTTTCTTCCATATTAACGAGCTTTTGTTTATCTTTCATGGCCTGCTAGGTTGCTTGCTTGCAGGAAAGTTGAAAAACACCGATTTCACTGAAAATTTAAAATAAAATGAAAACCAAAAAAGATTGATATCAAGAATGCTATATCGTTAGAAAGGTAATCAAATTCTACATTTGATTCTTTAAACCAAAATAGGCATTCCCATTTGAAAAAATCAAGTTATCTGTGATTGAAGTTTCCTTAATTTATCCTCTGATTTCTCCAAGTACAAAAAGAATTCAAATTTAGCCGTCTGACCTAAGGTGATGCACTTCATGCTTAGCCGTACCGCAAAGTCAAGGCCTTCTAAGTTTTATAATCGCTGCGATATTCAATTTTTTTCTGATACCTACTTATACCAAAAATAGTGATTTGCGCCTAAACGGTTCGTTTAAAGTTCCATGTGTGATACATAAAGTCGCACTAGAATTGACCAAGGAATCCAAATATGCAATAATATATAGGTGGTTCCATTAAAAAAAATGTAAGTTTGATATGAATCACCCTGTATAAACGTCAAAATTTAAGTGAATATATTTTTACGTTATAGCCCTCAATGGTGGCTAACCTGATCAAGTGACAGATTTTTGAACTATTTTTGAGTAAGCCCACAATCCTCCGTCCACGCACTATTGGCCCACCCTGTATACGGCTAGAATATAGAAAGAGTGGAACAATATACTTATGTTGGAATAATGGTGAACAGCATAAATGATTACACTAAGGAAATAAGAATGAGAATAGAAAAACAAGAGAGAATTTCATTAGGACGAATAAAATCTTTCGCAGCAAACATATAACAGCCCCTTCACATGATACAGGTCAGAAATATAAGAGCAGTTTACATTTTTTGTGCTCCTATCGAGTGCCGACACTGCAAAGGACGCCTTAATCCTTAATCTTTCACAAGACACCCCACCGTTCGAATGACCCTTATCGCTTTCGGCTTTTTTTTCTGCGCGGTTTAACGACCATTAGTATAGTCAAAATTGTATATGTCTGTGTATAAAGAGATGTTATTATACAATAAATAGATCAATTTGTTTTGTTTTTATGTATTGCAAATTGGTATTTTCGATTATTTTGATCTTCTACGGCTTTCTAAATTATTATATATATTTTGCATAGATAATTACGGTTTTATCATCACTCAGGTCCACATAATAACATAACTGCACTACAGAAGTGTCGACACTGATTGAGACCTGAAAAAAATGTCAACAACTTATATATACAGGGTGTCCCATATGATGAGTAAGACAAGCAATATATTGGAACTGGGCAGTAGTAGAGTATTATAGAGTATTATAATTTTGGGGATGTAAATTAGAGCAAATGTTGCATCTTTTCTTATAATTGCGTTATTCAATGAGGTATTTGGTTTTGATCACGTGACGTCCGATTCAAAATTTTTAATGGGACACCCTGTATATTAATGCATTTCTGTATTCCTCCCGATGAAAAAATTTCAACAAACTCGCACACTTGCGGTCTAAAGTGATTTATTCAAGAGCTACAGGCACTTAAAGGATTGTATACCATTACCATTAAGACAAAAAATGAAACAAACACTAGCATAGGGGTATATGTTATAATCAATGGTAGTGGTGCAATCCTTTAAGTACCTGCAGCTCTTGAATTAATCACTTTAGACCCCAAGTGTGCTAGTTTGTTGCAATTGTTTCATCGGGAGGAACATAAAAAGGCATTAATATACAGGGTGTCCCATTAATAATTTTGAATCGGACGTCACGTGACCAAAAACAAATACCGCATTGGGTAACAAGAAAAGTAAACTTTCCAACAGGTTTTCCAAATTTTTATTTAGAAAATTTTAGAAAACATTTGTTTAATATGCGGTTTCCAATAATACCACCCGAAATGCTTAGACTCCATGTTGGTTGTCAACAAACCTCTCAAAGTTCGGATTTACGTCGGTACGAAAATGTAAATTATGTCAGTGGCCGTTAATGATAACGGTGTAGCTACATTTTATAAAAAAGAAAATGAAATAATTTCATGAGAAATGTAGCTTCATTCGTAAACAACACACTGTTGAAAAGGAGTGCATCTTCTTGGACTCGAGCACGACTCCAGTTACAGAAATTCATTCAGTTTTCAGTCTTGTCTTTCAATTGCTTGATTTAGCTGCACGGATAAGGATGCTGTATCCACTCCGTTAAGATCATGTTCACAGATATTTGACCAATGCCCAAATAGCGACTAATTTCTGCTGTAGTACTGCTATGCGGATCTTCAACTACAACTGCGAGAATGTCAAACTCACTATCTTCATGTATTACTACTACATGTTTCCTTCTCTCATATTTTACGCCCACGTAAATTCAAATTTTGAGAAATTTGTTGACAACCAGCATGGAGTCTAAGCATTTGGGGTGGTATTATTGGAAACCGCATAATAAACTAATGTTTTCCAAAATATTCTAAATGAAAATTTAGAAAACCTGTTGAAAAATTCACCACTGGAGTTTTTAAGAATAATGTGGTTACAGTTAGATGGAGCGAAAGCACTTTTTAGTATTAGACGTCGAAACACTTTGGATGAAAGGTTTCCTGCAAATTGTTTCGTCTGCGAGCTACGCCCCCTACGATTTTTCCAGTTCCTACGCAATAATTACAAAACCGTAAAGATCTTAAAAACCATCAAAGATAGAACCACATGTGCCTAGATAAAAGTGAAAGAGAATTTAATTTCGCATCCACCGATGTGAAACTTATCATACCATCCCATACTACAAGTTTCTCCATATTATCGCTTCTGTGAATATGTCCGAAGAATGTAAGCGTTCTCATCGACACAATGGAGGATAGTCCCTTTGGATTACCGAGCTCATCCAGTATGGAAACATTAGTTCGATGGGCGGTATAAGGAATGTTCAGCATTCTCCTCCACGTCCACATTTCAAAAGCATCTATGCGAGCTCGATGTGCCTTTTTAACAGTCCAAGTTTCCGAGGCATACAAAAATACGGAGAACACAAGAGACTGAACCAGTGACATTTTGGTAGCTTTAGTGATGTTATGGTCACACCATATTTTAGTAAGCTTTGTCATGGCCACCCGTGCCTGTTGAATGCGCCGTCGAATCTCATTCTCACAGCTACCTGAATTGTCGATCAAAGAACCGAGGTACACAGGACTTTGAACTACCTCACAACGGCCTATTGACCTTATTTCTCGATGATCGTCATGCTCTCTATCTACGATAATAACCTTGGTCTTGTTGTAGCAGTGGCGCTTCTAGGAAGTTTGTCTGGGGGGGGGGGGGGGGGTAGTTACTCTATGGATAATGTAGTGAGCGCCGCCAAGGAGACCGGGGGGGGGGGGTACAATAAACATCTTGTCAAATGAAGATATAATACGGTAAGATATTTATGAAATTAAAATTTTTCAGCCGCAAAGATCAAATTAAACATTACACAGGTATTTTCCATTTTGTTATTATAAGGAAAATTAACAAAGCAAAACACATATAATAAAACCAGACTTATTATAAATAATGTAAACAGAAAAAGATATTTGAAGCAATAAACATAAACAGTTAAATTTCAATGCATCTTATTGCATCTTATTTTTAATTAGTCAGTTTTGTTCCGTGTTCTGGGGGGGGGGGTAATTACCCCCTCTACCCCCCCTTGGAAGCGCCCTTGTGTTTTAGTTAATACCAAAACCATATGCTGCACTGTGTTGTTCTAAAACGTTCAATAGAGCTACTAGTTCTTCCTGAGAAGCAGCAGTAAGGGTTGTATCGTCAGCAAATCTTAAGTTAGATATTTTGCTTCCGCGGAAGCCCTACACAGCGCTTTATTCTTTCCAACCAGTTTCTTCATAGATTAGTGAAATGAAAATCAATAACTAATAGAACTTATTTATTTGAGTAATGGATGTATATTTACATTATTATATAATCATTACACGCCTAATACGTTTTGTTTTTCGACAAAATAACAACGCTATTTGGAAAACTGTATTAAAAAAAATATATATATAATTTTACAAGTTGCACATGATAAAAACAGTATAAACAAAAACAAGTGAAGAGAGCTAACAAAAATGTAGATACCCACTACAAGATTCTTTAAAATGTTTCGTTAAGTAGAACTAGCACAAAGTAATAACAATACATGTCTTAACATCCATTCCAAAAAATTTACAAAAAGTTGCTAAGGTATTTTATGATCAGAGTACTTTTAATCAGTCAACTATACACATAAGGTTAAGTATAGGAATGGCGAACATACCTAAGAAATATTTTTTAAAAAGGATGTTTATGTAAACAGATACTGAAATTTAAATCACTCAAAACATAATTTGTTCTTTGAAAACTCACTGCGACAAAAGAAATGTTCGACAAAATTCTTTTTTTTTTAAGTGTTACCACTGTTGCCGAAATAAATATATGTTGCATACTTTGAATTTACCTAATATAAAGACTTTCGAAATGGGTTTTCTTATTCCGATTACTAAGAACAGCTGTTTACCTAAAAACTTTGCAACCTTTATAAAGAGCACAGTTCAAACTTGAATATAATTTGAATGCGTCTGGCACCATGGAATATATTGAAGCTGAATGAAGTTTGGCTGTGTGACGTGTATTTACCTCTTCAATAGGTAAACTTTTGCTAGTGACGTTGCAATGCAATTCACCTATACTCCTGTTAAAAATTATCGCCCAAAATTCCTGAACTTCGAGATCTCATTACTTTGTCATTTATTTTTCAATTTGCATAAATTTTTCGAACATATTTAGCCACGTTCACTAGTCCTTATTCACATATCTCGAACTAGGAGGGACTTTGTTGTTTGAGCTGTACTGAATGAAGCCTGAAATTGTTTCTATACTGTGTGTAAACTTTTAGTTATCAAATTCAAATACTGCTGTTTCTTGTGGAAAATTCAGTCAGTGATTGAAACAACTCAGTGTCATGACTATTCTTCTTATCACATTCAAACCATACTAACATAGATGTGTATTTTCCTGTTTGATTTTTTTATATATGGGCCCTTTCACGTTATTCGACACGGAGCATTATGGCTAAAGTATTTGATAAAAAAGAAAATAATAATTTCGGATGGATACAGACCCATAAAGGCTACATTTTAAAAATATTTTCATGTTCTACAGGGTGTCCCAAAAACACGAAATGTATCAAAGTTATGTTTTTTAAATTGATTTAAATTGATTGTTGCATATTCAGATTCCTTGGTGAATTCTAGTGTGACTGTATGTATCATACATGGGACTTAAAGCGAACCGTTTAGGTGTAAATCACCATTTTCGGTATAAGTAGATATCAGGAAAAAATTGAATATCGCAAAGATTATAAAATTTGGAAGGCTGTGACTTTGCCGTATTACTAAGCATAAGATGCGTCAGCTTTTATGAGACAGTCAAATTTAAATTACGTTTATGCTTGGAGAAATCGGTCGATTAATTAAGAAAACTTCGATCAGCGATAACTTTTTTCAAATGGGAATGCCTAATTTTTTTTATACGGTTAAACGTAGAATTTGATAACATTAATGATAAAAGGTTGTGAATATCAATCTCTGGTAGTTTTCATCTAATTTCAAATTTTCAAACAAATCGGCATTTTTCAGTTTTCCTAACTATAAGCAACGGAGCAGGCCATGAAATATAACAAAAACATGTTAATTCGGATGGAAGAAAACAAGTAACTTAGAAAAAAGATACAGGCGAAATAGATTAAAGAGACAAGATGATAAAAATTCCTTCCTTCAAAGTTTTATAATCTCTGCGATATTCAATTTTTTCCTGATATCTACTTATACCTAAACGGTTCGCTTTAAGTCCCATGTATGACATGAAGTCACACTAGAATTCACCAAGGAATTTGAATATGCAATAATATATGGGGTGTTCCATTTAAAAAAACATAACTTTGATACATTTCGTGTTTTTGGGACACCCTGTATAACATGAAACTATTTTTAAAATGTAGCCTTTATGTGTCTCTATCCATCCGAAATTATTATTTTTTTTATCAAATACTTTAGCCATAATGCACCGTGTCGAATAACGTGAATAACCCTGTATACAGGGTGGTCCACCTTTCAGTAGCAAATCTTTAACCCTCGATAAAAAAATTGATTTTAGGGTGGAAATTGCATGTAAACATGGTGGCGCAACAGCTTCGTTTTTAAGTTTGGAAAAAAGTTGATTTTTTATTGATTTCTTTAAAGTCACTATGCCGATTTTTTTGTAATTTGGTAGTGTTGTTCACTGCAATAAGACGCTACGTCAACACTGACTAGAAGTTTAATTATCATTTCCAGTGTCGACTCGAGGGCAGTTGTACAATTAATATTAGCAAAAAAAATTTACACTACTGACCTTAACGAAATTGAACATGGTTTCTCAGATTAAACGGAAAAAAATGTTCAACTGTCTAATACACAAGGAAAAAGGAGATTATGGGCTTAATTTTTAAGTAACCTGTAGAACAATCATAGAAACAAATCTTTTCGAATTCAATCTCTTACTGAAATCAATACTATTTTGATGAAAATCATCACAACCAGAATAAAATTCAAAGTCATGGAAGGTAAATCCTAACATGGCGACCAAGAGGCTCTTTCGCATGTAAAAATCAACCTCACTGTGCTTTGAAACAAAACAAAGAACAAGTGTTATAGAAGGTATACTTCTTATCATGGGATGCTTCTTGAACATTATTTACTGACAGAATCATTCTACAGGGTGTTTTGAGATTAGGGTAGTGAAACAACATTTCGATTCACCCTGTATATTAGGTCAAACAATAAAGTTCATCAACGTTCGACATACGCGAGTGAGCCCTTCTAAACCAGAGTGCCCTAATTCTGGGCCCACAGATGGCTTTCAAAGCCGCCTGACTGTCAGAGATGTAAACCTTCTGGTATGTGCCCTTTCTTACCTCGTCATTGTATGCAGCAGGGAGTATGGCATACAGGGTGAGTTTTTAGTACCGGCTCGGTCGATAACACCACTACTATAGAAGATAGCGAAAAAAGTTGTACATAAAAGTTGTAGCCACGGATATACTCCTTGCTCAGAAAATATTTAGAAGGGTGATCCATAACTACGTGGTGATGCAAACATGCATTTTTTTAAATGAGACACCCTATATATTATTCTATATTCAAATTCTACTAATGATTTCCGTTCTTCCAATATAGGGTGTTGTTACATTATACGGGGTATTTTACAAGGTATGACCATTTTTATATCCAAATCGCTGTCAAATGAACGTACTGTATATCAAAAAGTGATGAATCAAAAATCATTTTTTTAGACGGATGGATAAAAAATATCATCTAGTTTTAAAAACGGCTATAAAAAAGCCCGCGACGCATATTCGTATACACGGTGATGTAGAATACAAAATCTAGATTTTCTCTTTTTTTAAATGTAACCCCCAATATTTTATTATACCAAAGAATTGCTTTTAATATTCTCTTTCATCTTTGTGTAGCACTTGCTATGGCTGCATTCATTAGTTTCTGAGATATTTCGATTTTTCTACAAATTTTAAGTATACCTTCTGTTTGCTTACTCAATTTTATTTATTTTGAGAAAATACTATCAAATTTTATTTTTGATTAACAAACAACTAAAATATAAGGCCATAATAGTACTTCATCAAGTCAAGACACTGAATTAACGAGATAATATAGGTCAAGTGTTCTGAGGAAATAATTTTATAGACGTCATGCATAATTATCAATCAGATCTATCAGGTAGGCTATGAAATATTAAACGAAACAGTCCAAATAAAACGAGTCTTCAATCTTCCAAACGCATTAGTTTTAGAGTGCCTCCGTTCTGGATATTGCTGTTCATAGTTGATATATTCTAGAGGCAAGTAGGCAATTTCTAAAAAACTCTTAATGGAAAAATTAATTTTTAAAGCTTATTTTTCACTCAGTACGAAATTATTGAGCAGGTTATGAAAACCGTCAATTTTTCAAAGGATACCTGATAAATGTGCTTGATAATTACGCATCACGCCTACAAAATTGTTTCTTCAGCATACTTGACTTTATTATTTCGATGATTCAGGGTTTTGACTTCATCAAATACTATCATATTAGTTGTCAGTTAAATAAAAAACAATTCGATAGTACTTCCTCAAAATAAATAAATTTCAGTACACAAATAGAAGCGATATTTTAAATTTACCGAAAAATCGAAATATCTCGGAAAATGATGGACGTAGATGCAACAAGTGCTATTCAAAGATGAAAGCGCATATTAAAAGCAATTCTATGGTATAATAAAATATTGGGAGTTACATTTGAAAAAAAAAGAAAAATCTGGATTTTGCATTCTACATCACCCTGTATACGTATATGCATTGCGAGCTTTTTTTATAGCCGATTTTGAAACTAGATGATATTTTTTATTCACCCCTGTAAAAAAATGATTTTTGATTTATCACTTTTTGATATACAGTTCATTTGACATCGATTTGGAGATAAAAATGGTCATAGCTTTTGAAATACCCTGTATAATGTAAGAATATGCTGTACTGGAAGAACGGAAATCATTAGTAGAATTTGAATATGGAATAGTATACAGGGTGTTTCATTTAAAAAAAAGCATGTTTGCATCACCACCTAGTTATGGATCACCTTGTATAAATCAAAATATTTTCTGATCAAGAAGCATATCCGTGGCTAAAACCCTTATATACAACTTTTTTCGCTTCTTCTATAGTAGTGGAGTTATCGACCGAGCCGGTACTAAAAACTCACCCTGTATACTTCTGCTTCGAAAATCGTGGTGTACGTACCTAAAGAGTGACCCTCCCGTACGCATTTATACATTCCGTACATGTATACGGCACCTAGCACAATCCCATTGGTCAGATTTGAATTCTGAACCAATCAAGCTCTGAGTGCCATACGCGAGTATGGAATGTAAATGAGTGCTATATGCACTTACGGAATGTAGTACTTAATGCAGCTGAAAATTTACAAAGAGGAAAGCGATTTAAGCGAAAACCATTTTTCAACTATGTATTAAACTGCAGTAAACTTTATTACAAATTAAGTTATAGTAGGGTGTATAATTTTTGTCCTTCTTTACGAAATATTAAATGTAATAATTGCAAACATCTGGTGTATTAAGTTAACTAAGTATTAATCTTCAGTGGGCAAAGAAAATATACATTACTTGCAAGATTAAAGACATTAAAGAATATAGCAGAACAAAAAAGAACGTTATATAAAATCAGTGGGATGAAGCATGCATTGGGTTTATTTGTTTTAATATTTTGGGATAGATTAGGTACGTTTTTTCTTTGGCCTCAGTCAATAGGTTTGAGCTATATTTTCCAGGACTCAGTTCAAAATATTTATAATTAGGAGGTAACTTTGCCTCAGCATGCATGGCGATTTCAAACATATACGAGTATAACATATATAACCACCCTTCTCGCTGCAATCGCAAAAATTAAAACAAGAGTCCAGCCATAGCCATACGTTTCACTTGCATATAACTATATTACATTCCGTAAGTGCATATGGCACTGATTTACATTTCGTACACACGTACGGCACTCGAAATTTGGTTGGTTTAAAATTCAAATCTGACCAATGGGATTGTGCTAGGTGCTATATACATGTACGGAATGTATAAATGCCTCCCGTACTCCTCCACTTTCCACATACAACCCTGCTCCTGAGGCCTGTCCGCTACCTAGACGAGAACCGTCCCGTCAGAAAAAATGAACTCAAGTTGATTGACTCAGTACTTCCCACACATTACGCTGATACCAGTTTATTATTTTCCCATAGCATGAAGCTTTAGTCTAAGATCCCTTGCAACCAAATAATTGCCACCCCCCCCCCCCCCCCTAAAATTGTCTTATGTCGCTAGGTCTTTTCTTCACAGGTCAATGGACAGCCTATTATCGATACGACAAACTTCTCAGTTTTTTTATTATTTCTGCGCCGCCACTGGCACGATTTATCAAAACCATACGCGTTTTCCATCTTCGCTATGGTAGTAATGCCGTTTCAAAATTTCATTAAAATCAATTCAACAGTTTCCTCGTTACAACGATCTGACGCAATACTCTCGTATGTTTACATCAAAAAAATTCTAAGTCCTTTGCTTTCTGTAATAGACAAAGGCAATAACTTTTTTAGGTCCACCTAAAAAAGTTATTTATGTCGCCAGGTCTTCCTTCACAGGTCAGTGGACAGTCTATTATGAAAGCAACAAATTTTACAACCCCCCACCCCCCAACTACCCCAATTTCACCCCCACCCAAAAAAAGTAGAAAATGATCAGGGACCCCTAAAACGCCTAAAAACGAAGTTTCAGCAATATTAAATTTTTTTTGTTTTTTGCTAATTACTCCGCCGTCTATGCACCGATTTTCAAAATTATAGGAACATTACCTAGTACGACCCCACAGCATACCGCTGTCCAAATTTCATCACAATCCATGCAGCGGTTACCGAGATTACGAGGGTAGAAAAACGCGACAGACAGACAGACAGACGGACAGACGGACAGACGGACAGACAGACCGACAGACCGACAGACCGACAGACCGACAGACCGACAGACCGACAGACCGACAGACCGACAGACCGACAGACCGACAGACCGACAGACCGACAGACCGACAGACCGACAGACCGACAGACCGACAGACCGACAGACAGACCGACGGAAATGAGTGACGTGGATTTTCGTTATGTACACATCATAAAACGCCCAAAAAACGTATTATCTCAAAATCGAAAATTTTCGCGATCACAATACTCCCCTCACCTATCGGTGTAGGAAGTAAAAGGAGTTAATAATTCAATTCAATTTATGAAAATCATCTCAGACTGCTACGCTACTTTAAAGATCTTGGATTCCAGAGAAATTACATCAAAACTGGTATACTCACAGCTTGCTAGCTTGACGCAACTCTATACTTAATGGACTAGTATCACGAGGTTGAGAAAAATGATTTAATTGTTATAACCGCTGAGTGCATACAAAAATAAACGTACTGCTGCATTTCGTTACTTTCTACATCATTTTGTTTTTTAGTAATTCCATTCTATAAAGTTTAAAGAAAGGAGTTCAAATTCAGCCAATCAGTGCCAACCGCGCGAATCATCAGCAGTGCATTGTTGCCAAGAACAGCCCCGACTCACAGACGGGTACAGAAGACAAGAAAGATGAGCCAGCCCGCGTACAGCTCCGGCATTTGGCGCGCCATCAGAATGCGGCAACACAGCACACATATCTGTCTTTTGATTGGCTGTTCACCTTTAGGGAAGTGACGTCACTGTCCTAGGAGAATTCAAATATTTTCCTTATTTTCACGGCTTTCCTGTCCCCAAAAAAATCTGAGAGAAAAATGAGACGCTTTTTATGACGTACTCTATCATATGCAACCAAAAAATAATGCATGATACTAGTCCATTCCTGTTTATCATTTCTCATAGACGCTGAACTGGCTTTCTAAAGTTTTAAATGAGTGTCTTCACTACCCTTTCAATGCTACAAGCTACCGTATGATTTTTATAATGCTTAATATAAACGAAACATTTTCATATCGCTGTTTTGTCCTGTTTTAGCGTTACTTTTATCATATACCATTGATTGAACTAATTTCCATTTTAAATGGCTGACTGAGGTTAGAATCACGGCTAGTAATAAAATACCTCAAAGATACTCATCTGTACAACAAAATATAATTTTAATTAATGTTAAGTGCTGGCCAGCTGCCAATAATCCTGTGTGGTTGACGCGGTCTGGTGTTAAATAGATAATTGATAAATATACTTTCATTTGCTCCGAAGAAGCTTATTTTGCAAATCGCCAGAAAAGTCGTTTTAAAAATTGTAGCTGTAAAATAAGTTTCATTATTTCGTTGACCAGTACGAATCCGTTATAAATTAGAAAGTTATCAATCATGATACAATTCTCCAGAGCAGAAATCAACGGTAATTCGTTCTACTTTGATTAGCACCAATATTAATCTATTAATATATCAGAGAAAGTGCATGACTTTTAGAAAAAAAACCTCATAGCACAGACTTCGTAAATACATACATGGTGGCCCATTTATAATAATTTTTAGGTGAGCGACAATTGTTAAACCTGAAAGAAACAAATATATAACGTATGTTGCAAAATTATTGAGAAGTTTTTCAAAAAATTGAAAAAATATCTCACAATAATATATTTGAACTGTAACAAGAACTACTATAAAAATGATATTAAAGTACTGCTAATGGGCCATGATCTTCCACGGCTCGCAATTTCCTCTTGATGTTCCTCATTATAGGTTTTGGACAGATTCTAAATCAATTTCTCTGATATTTAGCATTATTCTTCCTCTTAACTGCTGTTTGTTTTGAGCTTCCCAGCCATTGTTATAAACTTCGGCACTCAGTTGAGCCCAAAAAGTTTCGATAGGTCCTGCTTGAGGAATGTTGCGGTAACCGCTTCGACCCTAACTCGTCCAACATACGGCTGTGAAATATCGTTGTCTGATATAGCGTATCACACATCTCTTGTATAAAAGCCATCATTATCTTTGACTTCTGACTTCGAAATTGTGAAATACTTTTCATCGTCAAGAATAATTTTTATGTTGCCAGCAAAATGAGTACGACGTAAATTGCGACAGCATTGAGGATTTCTAAGTGATTTGGGGAATACTTTGGACATTTTCTTCTTTTCAGAATTTTAAGTTATTTCTATTCACTTCTCTACAGATTGTGCTAGCATTGACGTGAAAAATGCGTCCAAGTTTTCGTGTTGAAGTTCCAACTCGACGTTCACTTCTGTTGACCATTCTTTGAACTGTAGCAGCATTCAACGTTCTTGGATGTCCACTTTATGGTAAATTTATACAAGGAATACCTTTTTCGCATTCACGGATCGCTCGATAAATTATGGCAACAAAAATATTTTGATCTTGATATAGGCGAACTATTCCTTTTTTTTTTCAAGTTGTCCAACTAGACTGTAAATACCCTTCCGAATATCTAAATTGTACATTTTGACAACTTATATCATAACCAAAATGCCTTTATTGTTACGTTTAGATGTTGACTGGTTACCATGGTAACGATTTCAGAATTGTTTCCAACGGTGAAACTACCTCCCGAGTTTTGAAAAAATTCTCAAAACTTTTGCAACATAGGTTAGCGTGAAAAAATATTGCACCCATAGTCATAGAAGCAGCAATGTAACATGCAACCATTGAACAATAAATTGAACATTGTTCCGCTATGATTGTGCCCACCTCTCTGGTGTAAAGAATGTCACAAATACCGATATTTGAGAAATTCGATCTCTTCTTGATCATTATTTTTCTGTAATAACAAACACTCGCCAAACCGATTTTTTCAAACTTAGCACCTGATTCGCAAATCATGTTATATCTTTCTGCAGTTTCTGATAAAATTGTTGCCGCTGTTCGACAGATCATAATCTCTCAGAAGCTCAAAAACATCTTGTTGAATGGTGCCAACAAACTCTCAAAGGTCTAAGGGTACGCGCACATAAATCGGCATCGGACGGACGGTACGGATGGAACGGCCGGTACGGTACGGATTTTTCATTAGGGTATCGCACATAGCTGATCGGAATCGACGGAAGAATTGGAAATCAGTTGCAAATATGCAAATGATCTGCATGCAGTGTTGCCAGGCAGATCAGATTGACATTTGCTACTGATCCGCCTTGAACATCGCTACGTTGTCGCCACACAAAAATAACGTATAAAGCAGCCTGTGTATAACTTTATTCGTGGGGAGGGGTTCAATTGATGTTAGGTATATGTATAATATAATATAACATTTCATTCAAAAATAGTGGATTACCCGATACATAGTCTCGACACAGCATAGTAAACAACCAGCAGAATATCTCTGAGGATTTCCTATATAAAAATGGTTATCACAGAATTTGACCTTCGGATGATTTCACGGGTGTAAAATCTGGGTAGAGATGCGAAAATAAAAATATCGATACCGGTACCAATTCGATATTTTTTAGACAATGGACGCCAATGGAGGCGCGTTTGGTTCGTAATTCGGTTCGTAATTTTTCTCGATACCGATACCGCTACACAAGTAGCAATACCAGCTTGGAATCGCTCAAAAAGTATCTAAGACAAAAATATTCGATATTAGTGCAGAAGTATTGATACATTTCAAGTATCGCAGTATTGTTAGCATCCCTACAAATAATCATCCAAAAGGGGGGATGCGCGTGTAATTGCCGCCAACCTGAGATATTGTGCTGATTGTTTACTATGCTGTGGTCTCGACACCAATACAAGACAGTCTGGGCAAAACCGAAAGGAAGAATAGACAAGCAGTGATCAGTGGCGACAAAAAGATAGTAAAAGAATTTTTCAAAAACTCGCTACAAATCGGTTTATTTTGTTAAATCGCCGCTACGTCTCAACGTAAGCAAAATGTCGCTATTTTCGCGACAAGTTGCTATGAATGGCAGCACTGTCTGCAGGCAGTACAGTTAGAAACTTGGAAAATGCCGACGGTGCCTCGGCAATCGCCGATCAGCATCGCACATACGTCGGTTTCGGCACGCACGGCACGCATCGGCCGGCTTTATTTCTAGTTGCTATATTTTCGCCGGATTTTGAAAATCCGATGCCTATCGTCCCGACGTATGTGCGATGGTCCATTAAATTTAATAGAAAGTAACATTTTCCGATCCGTACCGTCCGTCCGATGCCGATTATGTGCGCGTACCATAAGGGAGGGTATGATAGGTATAGCTGGTGACGAAACATGGATATATGCATTTGAACCTAAATCTAAACGACAATGGGTGTTTCCAGCTGATCCCAATTCAGTGAAAGTGAAGCAGAGTGGCGGAAAAAATGAACGAGTTTTTTTCAGGGGGAAGGTAGAATGTTTAGCTCGGTTCCTTATGAGGATCAACGAACAGTGGTACATCACGGTTTGTTTACCTCAGACATTTGAAACGGCGTGCTTACACCTATGAAGCATTATTTTGCATTATGAGACTGCCTCATCCCATAACGCGCAACAAACAAGACAATTTTTGGAATAATCGAAACTTATCACCATGTGACTTTTTTTTATTCGAAAAGTCGGAAGATAAAATGGGTGTTGAGCGTTCTTCCATTGCAAATAATGCTCTTGCAGTTCGAAAACTGGTTTATGAAGTGACTCAAGAGGGGATGCACTCCGAAGCACTCTCTGAAGCTTCTGGACACTATCCAGAAAAGACCAATTAGATTAATCGATACGCCTAACCTCACAAAGGACCTACACATTACAGATTCTATCATGGAAGATGTTCGAGCGAGCTCTCCCAGATAATAACACCAAAGGCAGTCCGAACCAGGAACACTAGAGAAGCTCTGCGAGCTCATCCTTACCAGGTCGAGGTCCTTACTCCCCGAACCAGTCTCCTCCAGCATTCCTTCTTTTGGAGAACTTCGACGCTGTGGAATGAGCTGCCGGGGAATTTGTTTCCCGACGGCTACAACCTGCAGCGTTTCAAATCTAACGTGACCCGACACTTATCCTCTCGCAGCGCTTCTACAGCGCTAGAGGCTTTCAGCCTTTGCGGGAGGCTGACCATAAAAAAAAGTGGCATTCCTGCTTTAATGATTAGCTTTACAAAATTAATAAAAGTTGTTGAAAAACAAAGAGACTATTTTTTTCATTTTTTTTTTATTTATTTTGTCTTTCTTTTATCCTTATGGCTTATGCGCGTTAGCACAATTAACCAGCACATTATGGGGACTGCAACAGTCACAGTCCCAAAATTAAAGTGGCACTTTGCTTCTTAATCAAAACTCGAAAATATCATAATACCGCACATTACACTATATCAACGATTTAAGAATATACAGGGTGTCCCTGAATTTCCTTGACACGTGATATTCTCGTAACAAAAAAAAAAGTTCAAACGAAAACTGAGTGGAATTTTGGAAAGTACTATAGAGTCTATCATACCATGCTTTTAAAACATTTTTTTTTACTTCAACCCTTGAAACTCACCCTCAACTTTTGCTTTTCAAATAGCACCAAATAGTTTTTTCTACATAAATTAAGTCCTATTTAAAATCTTGCAGTACCTTTGATTTTATACGCAAACTATTGTTTTCGTAAAATCATGAGCATCACATAAATAAAACAAGAACTTGCTTGACGCAAAAAAACGGATAAAAATAAAATGAATTGGGTTTTTAGTGGTACTGATTGACCTATAATACATGCTTTCGAAAACAAATTTCTTTTTTATGCTTTTGTATTGCGAAAATATTACGCCTCAAAGAAATGCTAATTTAATTTATCTTATGTTAATGATTTGACGAAAAAAATTGGTTTTTGTACTTCAAAGGCGCTACAGAATATTGAACAAAATAATGACCTCATTAATATAGGAAAGGCTGTGGGGTGGTATTAGGAAAAAAGTAAGGGGTAAGTTTTACGGGTTGAAGTAGAAAAAATGTTTCGAAAGCAAGGTGTGCTAGATCATTCGGTACCCTTAACAGGCCCACCAAATTACTTTTATTCCTCTTATGGATGAAAATGAAGAAAATAGAAATACTGCAGAGATTTTGGGTTCGAGACATTTTTAAAAACAGGAAGAACCAAGGGGCGTGTAATAATCTGTTGCAGATGAAGCGAACTGATACAGAAATATATTTTAATTATTCATGGACATAAAATAATGCATTTAAATCGTTGCTTGACATTTCTTCGGTAGAAGACTTGCCTTAACTTTGAAGTATTTCATCAATCATCAAAAATATGCACCTAACAGATATTCTTAAGTGGTGACAACATTTTGGCAACTGGCATAGGTGCCAACTATGAAGATACAAATTCCCGAAATTTGTAACCAAATTTGGTACGGAAAAATGGATTCATGTGAATGGATATATTTAGATTATAAGATAATCATTACGAATTCGAAATGTATATCGGAAATCGCAAACAACCTCTGACGTCAGTGATATCCTATAGTGATGGGATGTAAAGTATTGATATTCGATATCGATAGCCAGTACTAACCTAACATTTTGACATTGATCATTATAACCACAAAACAAAGTCACACACAAAAGTACAAAAGTCAAAAGAATAAAAGTTAGGCTAGATTACTAATTCACTTTGTAGGGATGGGCTTGAATTAGATTCTATCTTTGGATTCATTCATAATGAGATGCGCCGAAATAAAATCGGTCAGTTGCGAATCTCGGTCGCAAACAGGATGAACTGTGATACCTATCAGATATAAAAATGTATTGCAACGAAAATGCTAGTGGGTTAATTGCCTGTTTCAAATATGTTCAAGTATCAATAAATTAAGTCGCATTGTTAAACGATTCAGATCATCTCTAGTCGAATGCGCAGTTGGCAAACCTGTAGCAGTATCGATTGTCGATATCGATAAGATACCTGTGACGTCAACCCTTGTTTTAAGTCACGTGGAAAAATTTGAATATATCCTTATTTTATTTTGCAAATATCTTTTTTTGGCAGTCAGTAAAATCATGTTTTTTGTTTCCTACTGCTTCTTGATATGGCTTTCTTTACGCTATGTATACTCCGGGCGATTTCACGACCTCTGCAAGTACCCTATTGAAGGCAAACAAGTATTGGGTCTGAAAAAATCGGTTCGGCGAATGGTTAGTTTGAGTACTGTTTAATTTTGCGGCGCCAAATGATCGAATCTCACATTATTTTTGTGATAACGTTATTCCACACAGTATTTTGAGGTGTTAATAAAACTAACCATTATTTTACATAATATTTTTTTGCAGCGATGCCATTACTGGTCTCCGTGAATCACGGTAAAAGATACATTATTTAACATCTATACATCTCTGTACAATTTGGGAAGACAAATTAAATAACGGATTAACAAACAATAATACAATAGAGGCACTGCCATGTTCGTGTTATGTACCATAAAAATGCAAAAAAATCTTACTATGCCATTATACGGTAATTGAACATAAAACTGTATAGGGTATGTAACAAAACTGCTTACAAAGAAAGCTTCCTATGCTTGATAAGTGTGAACTGCCACCTTGGCGGCATCCTCAGAATCTGTTACCTGTTCGTTGACTACCGAGAACCCGAAAACTCAGTTTTCCGGAAGTCACCGAAGAGGTAACAGCTGCTGAGGATGCCATCCTCTTAACAGCCCAAGAAACAGCTGTTCATCAAGTGTCAGTTGTTTTTCATTCTACCAAATGAACCACTGTCACCGCAATTTTATTTGTTATATCATTCCTAGAGGTCAGAATAACAATCATTATTAAATAGTAACAATTTCAAGATGGACATATAAATTCGAATTTCCTGTGTCGCTTTATTCTAACAGATTTCGGATAGTCAAACCAAAATCACACTAACCCGTTGTTGTTTAGCCAATCATATTGTTTGGTTAGGCCAAATTTGTTTATCGTATGCATATATCTGGGTCACTATTAACAAACTGGAAGAAGAAAGACTAACACTATCTAAAAATACATTGTAAATGAAAAAAAAAATTGAATGATATGGTTGCGCAAGAAACTAGCAGGGTATTTTTGTGATATCTAAAATTACCCACGACTCAAATAACATGTTTAATGTCTATTTTATGCAAGGAAAACTCACTCTAACGTAAGATGAAGATATTTGGCCACAGGATTTTCATAATGGCATGTTAATCTATTTTAACATAATATTCAGGGCTATGTTCTGGTTGTTATAGAACCAAAATATCTTGAACAAAGGAAAATTTTAAAGAATACATACCACCTTTTTATAAACTTAACACAGTAATATTTGTTTGCAATAGAACAGAATATTAGTATATGAAGTAACACTTTTTATAGTGATGCACAGATTTGAAATATATCCATATTTGTAAAATGGCCCTTGAAATAACTTTACTGGTACATAGATCTAGAAGTTTTGAAACTTGTATACCAATGTTGGCCCACATGTTTTGATATCTACGAATACTTGAACATTGGGATAATTTGTTTACATAGTATCCAAATATATATGTACGTATAAGATTAGAAAGAAAGTATAGGCTTTTTTGGAAAAAACAAAAGTTCATTATTTGAATGTTTGTTTTTTCAGTTCTGGTCAATTTAACCTTAACAAATACTATTTATATATAATACATATTTATACACATTCGAGCTTTTGTATATCAATTTTATTGTTACATACCCCTCACATTTTGCAAAGGTTTTACAATAACTAACAACAAATATCAAAGAAATTGAAATAATATTTTTGCGCGTTATCTGATCATAAAATGCCCTTTTTCATATTATTTTGTTCTTTTGTATCAATAGTTCACTGAAATACTGATTTATATTCTGCGCGTATATCACAGGCAGGAGATTTAAAGGATTCGTTAAAATGCGGATGAATTTCAAATTACATTTTCAATTCGAACTTTTGGCATATTATGTGTATATGTATATAACCCTTCAGATCTCAAGGTGTAAAATCTCAAAAAATGTACACAAGGAAATAAATAATGACGTATCTAGGTGTCTAGGTTGAATATATTTTACATAATCTAATTACTCCCCTACCCTGGACATGTCACATTGATTAACTATCTATATCTCTTATAGTTTATCTCAAATAAATTATTATATTAACAAATCAATATTTACAGACATTTTAAATTGAAGTTAATTATTTTAGTAAAAAATGTAATGCCACTTTCACTGTAAAAGGGGGACTAGAAAATCCGAAAAAAGATTGCTTTTTGATTAACTCAACTCACAATACAACGTATGCATGCACCTCATGTAGAAAATATATCGGTAATGCTATTTGTTTAAATAAATCCTATTAAACCACAAATCAGCCATAAATTGTGAATCATGTCCTACAGAACCACTGGAAGTCCAAGTCAAGTGGAATCTTTAGACCGCTAGAGGGCGTAACTCTAACCTCAAACCAGAAAATGTAATTTTCTAGATATATATTTACAAAAGACGGCAAATCACGAGATATCACCGACTAGCTATTAGTCTTATTTTGGGAGAAGAATGCTATCGAAATTGTATAAAACGCAATCAACACACCCACAACAGTTAATGTTATTTTCAAATCATCCACCGGTGCTATGATTATCTCATTTATATTTATTATTACTCAAAATTGCGTATAAGCGTATAAAAAATCCAGAGCGGGTTAGGTGTTATATTTAAAATATTGTCTAGCTGTCTGATGGTGACCTAAAAAATAAAATGATTTACAATTTCATATAACTGTATGACCTTAAGCCCTTTAACTTCAGATGTAGATATGCTGGCAATACTTCTTTACACAGAGTGCTATGATATGTTGTTGTTAGCCTCGTATTCTAGCAACATTTTCATACCCTCTCACCAAGATAAGTACAACGTTGCCAATAGCTTTATTTGCAATGGGTTGTGCACTTGTAGACTTCACAGTGGCACTAAACTAAATTAATGCAAATAAGTCAAAATATGGTAAAAAATAATAAATCTAATCGTTGGAAGGAAAACACGGATTTGACAACCTTGAATGTTACCGTCAAGGTCAAATCCAAGGTCATAATATATTGGCTAGAAATAGTTCTAAAGCTTTGATTTATAACGAATCCCTACCGCTCATATTGCTCTACATTTTCTCTAATGGTATATAATGGGCTAACAAAAAAAGCCAGTGAGTCAAATTTAAAATGATGACAAATAAAGGCAATAAAATAAAACAATAAATATTGAACCTAACGCTAGCAAGTACGCATTTCACATACCAAAAAAATAGAAATAGCAAAAGTGATAATTCGTAGTAATTAACACACCATTGTATCGAAAAATATCAATGAATTATTGGACGTCGCACTCGCGTTACTGAGCTTTCATAGTTTCAACACAAACCTGATTGTCACGTTAATTGCTTTTAATTAATAAGAAACAACCAAGAACGAGAAAGAGCAATCAAAAACTATTTTTTACAATTACTCGCTTGGAAATTAAGAAAAAATATATTCCAACAAACTAAGCTCTAGAATAATCACACCTAACTAAATGCTTGTCAATATGACATACATGATTACATGTCCTTATATGACATAGATCATTGAAGGTTGTGTCTTTCTCACTTTATATTTATTCAACGCCGTGTTGCAGCTGGGTTCATTAGGATTCAAGAAATTCTAAATTTTGGGTGAAATCTTTCGACTTGGCAACAATGCGAGAATCACTGATAACAAATGCCGATGTATGATTCAAAAACACTACAGGCGTGGTCCTATTAGTACACGGCCTGACATAGAGATGGCGGTAGTTATTTGAAAAAGGTAACTGTAGGTATAGAATCCACAAAGCATATGCTTCAAGCTTGATGAAGTGTCATCCATTTTTTGAGAAAAAGCGTCCAAAAGCTGGACGTGCAATTTGAGGTGTGAAACTTTTTAGAAACGTTAAGGGTGGTCCAAACGCTACGTTTTTCACGTTTTTATTATTTTATTGTTATTTATTATTTTTATTTCATTATTTTGCATTTCTTATTTTTTTCTCGCATGCTTGTGGTAGTAGCAAGTATTGACGGGCTGTGCCAAGTCAACACCTGACCTATGATTATTCTGAATTCAGGAAGGACCGTACAATGCTGCAAGTCTTGACGATTACAGACTTTTGGAAGGTTTTATGTAACTTTTCATCCAGGCCCAATTGTTGCAGGTGTGGTGTAAATGTATTTGGAGTAAGGCCTGAGACCGACATAATGAGGGGGACAATGACAACTTTGTTTTGTTTCCACAGTCATTTTATTTCTATGGCGAGATAGGTGTATTTAGATCTTCCCAGCGTAGGTGTTTTGGATGTTCATATCATTGGAAATCGCAATATCTATTAAGAAGATCACTTTGTCTGACTGACTGGAAAACTGTCTACCAAAAAAAAGGTAATAGAGGCGGTTAGGAAACATACTGAGCTGTATGATACTAAACACCCCAACACTATATGAAGATTAAACTGAAAACAAAAATGTATATGTTATGGATAGACAAATAAAGGTTATTAGGGGATTTCAGTTTCTTTTCTGTTAATAATAGCAATAACATCTCATCTTCAGCAGCACTATCCGAATCAGAATCCGAGCTTAAATCCAATACACTTAATTTTAATGAGGAAGTTTCCATTTTTTCAGATTTTAGTTAATGATATAGTCCTAAAGAGTTAGAACACAACGGCGAAAAAATTTTGTAATTATCTCCATTAATAGAAAAATTATAGTCCTTCAAAGTTTGAATTGCCGTATCCTCCGCGCGAAGCCGCTGTGACGTCACACCTCACACGACACAACGCAAGCCTGTATATGTCCTGTCGAGGATGCTGCTCCCGCAAGCCACCGCGCCGCCGCCGGCCTCCTTGTTCATGTTTTTATTCCTTGTTTTAAGTAGAGTAGGCGACGCCGACGGTGACAAAACGATACACTGCAGTTTATTGGTACTCGTATTATTAGAATATGTCTAGCAGATCGAGAAACTATAAATATTGCATTGTACTCAGGTGTACTAACACCACCATAAAAACACCAAACAAATATTTCAATGGATAGCCTATTATGAATACAAAAAAATGAGTTTTATGACCCCCCACCCTCCAACTACCCCAATTTCATCCCCACCCAAAAAAAATGGAGTCAAGTTGGTTGACTCAGTACTTCCCACACATAACGATGATACCATTTTATTATTTCCCATTGCATGAAGCTATAGTCTGAAATCCCCTTGCAACTAAATCATGCTGCCTGCAAAAAAAATCCAACACAAAAACCCTCGTAAATAGTTTCTTGCGTCCCCTTCTTCAGGAAATATGCATTAAAAATCAACTGAACAACTTTCGCGTTACGCAATTTAGAACGATCTAAAATAATACTTGTATGTATACATGTACACAAGTCCTGTGTGTTCTATAATAAGCATGCAACGTTCGGATGGACCTAAGAAGTGTATCATGCCACTAGGTTTTTTATTCGCATATCAATGGACAGCCCATTACGAACACAACAAATTTTCCAGTTTTACAACCCCCCACCCCCCAACCACCCTAAATTCACCCCCACCCAAAAAAAGTATAAAATGATGAGGAACCCCTAAAACGTCTAAAAACGAAGTTTGAGCTGTTATCATATTTTTAGTTTTTTCAATATTGCTGCGCCGCCACTGAGATGATTTCTAAAAATCATACGCGTTTTCCATCCTTGCCAAAGTAGTAATACTGTGCCGAAATTTCATTAACATCAATTCAGTGGTTTCCACATTATAAAATACAGAACGATCTAAAGCAATACTCGTATATCATACATCGGAAAAAATTCTAAGTCCTTTGTTTTCTGTAACAGACATAAGGCAATGTTCAGATAGACCTAAAAAAGTTATTTATGTCGCTAGGTCTTCCTTCACAGGTCAGTGGGCAGTCTATTATGAATACAACAAATTTTTCAATTTTACAACCCCCCCACCCTCAACCACCCCAATTTTCACCCCCACACAAAAAAGTAGAAAATGATCAGGAACACCTAAAACGCCTAAAAACGAAGTTTGGGGAATATTTGAAATTTTTCGTTTTTTGCTAATTACTCCGCCGCCAATGGACCGATTTTCAAAATTGTAGCAGCAATACCTACTACGACCTCACAGCATATTGCTGCCCAAATTTCATCAAAATCCATGCAGCGGTTACTGAGATTACGATGCTAGAAAAACGCGCACAGACAGACAGACAGACAGACAGACAGACAGACAGACAGACCGACGGAAATGAGTGACGTGGATTTTCGTTATGTAGACATCGCAAAACGCCCAAAAAGCATGTTATCTCAAAATCGAAAATTTTCGAAGTAAAAGTAGAAAATGATCACGAAACCCCTAAAACGCTTGAAAACGAAGTTTGAGCTGTTTCTATATTTTTCGTTTTTTTTTATTATTGCTGCGCCGCCGCTGACACGATTTTTAAAAACCATAAAGATTTTACATCCTCGCAGCGGTAGTAATACTGTGAGAAAATTTAATTGAAATCAATCCTATAGTTTCCTACATCAGAAAACTCTAAGTCGACGATCCGTAATAGCCAAGCTAATGTTCGGATGCACCTAAAAAAGTGTATTATGACGCTAGGCCTTTCTTTCACAGATTAGTGGACGACCTGTTATGAATACAATAATTTTTCAGTTTTACAACCTTCCACCCCCCAACCACCCCAATATCACCCTCATCCAAAAAAAGTAGAAAATGATCAGGAACCTCTAAAACGCCTAAAAACAAAGTTTGAGGAAGATTTAAAATTTTTGGTTTATTGCTAATTACTCCACCGCCCATGCACCGATTTTCAAACTTATAGGAACATTACCTACTACTACCCCACAGCATATCGCTGCCCTAACCTATCTGTGTGGAAAGTAAAAGTCCATAATCATGTCATCCACTTTAGGAAGGTTACTAGAATCACCACGAACGTAACCTTCCTCCATACTTCAGAAATATAATGGCGTCTGCCCGTTACAACAAACACCTTCGCCGTTCCACTCAAGTCTAAATGTCGCATACTGTACAGCGCAGCGTATGCATAGCGGAATCCTGACCAGACTGTGGCTGCCGCGAACAATTAATAACATGTGACGTCATACAGCTTTCCACCTCCACGGTCGCTTTACGCAAATATAAAATTGAATAACTCCGCCGTTTTTTGGAATATTCAGATGATTTTTGCGACGTTCTTCAAGTGAAGAAAGAGATTATCAGATAATAATGAATTTGCCAAATTTTATTTTTTTGGAAACTTCTCCATTGTAATTTGTTGATAAAAAACAAATAAAAACAAGTCTAGCAGGCACGAGTTGCCCACAAAACTGAGTTGCAATATGCGAATATCGAAATACATGTTCAGCTTTTGGAATGATTACTTATATCCAACAGGATTGAAACATTTTTTATGAGCACGTTGAGTCTTTTGAAAGTGTAAAACTTACCTTGTGTCTGTTTTTCTAAAAACAATCTCCTAACCGATCTGTACATCAAGCCACTTGTATAAAAAATATGTTTCCAAATCCAAAATTAACATCAAAAGTATTTTCGAATCAGGATTGAAAAACAACCTAAACCCCTTTGACAACTTAAATATAATTTAATGTACGGGGGTGGTCCAATAGGTACGCGCTCTGGCCTAGAGATGGCGATAATTGTTTGAAAAAGGTCAGTGTATTAGAAATTACACAGCATAATGTTTTAAGATTGTTGATAAGTTTCCAAAGTTATGCAACTTTATTTAAGCATTATCCGATATATTTTCTACAAAAACTATTTATTTTGAATACTTTTTCTCTGAAGTTCCATTTTTGAAGTACCCTAACAGTTAACAAAAGTAGCGGAATATCAAACAGAATGTTATTAAAGCTGCAAACAATTTGTTTGGCAAACTAACATCCAAAAGTCTTTTAGATAATTCCATAACACCCAAAAATCATACAAAAAATGATAATCAAATTAATTAATAAATAAGAAATCTTCGGTGTATCATAATTTACACAACTTTGTGCCAAGCAAAATGCGCAACAGTGGCAGTGCATTATAAATAACTTCTAAGACTAATATCACCAAAATTTCAACTCATCTTGTTCACCAATAAATTCATCTTGATGCTGCAACAGTGCTTTGAAATATCAACGAATTCTGTTTACAAACGGCATGTGGTACTGTTATGTGTATAGTCACAGGCAGACATATAACCTTTGTTTAAATTTTTCATACACCTCAAGTGCTTTTGACGAGTTAACCCTCCAAGTATGTTATGATATAATATCTGCATAGTGATAGACTCTGATTTCTATACAACATAATACACCTGGATAAAACAGAAAAATGTAGGGAGCACTCATAGTTCTAAATACTTGTTTGGGAAAGGGTCAATTCAAAATACCCCAGCATCCTTCGTTGAACCAAATATTGATACCTGATTATTATAATTATGAATCAATTTAAAATTAATAACGGCGTGTTATAGCCCAGTCATTTTATATTTCTATTTATTTATTTAGGGCTTTACCAATTAACAATACATACTTATATACAGAGCGTTACCTTTACTGCTATACAACCTTAATGCGTCCCTGTACATCAAATGCTGAATATGGCAACAAGGCTTAGAGAGAAAGACAACATATTCCATTGCCCGCTGGATGGCACCACTATTGGCATTTCAAGAGCTCTCTAGTGAACTGTTTCTGACAGATTATTTCCTAACCTAACTTTTTATAAATTTTATATCCTTTTCCTTTGTTTACAATGTTCTGTGTTTACCATCAACTATTATTTTAGCTTTTCGGTTAATTATTTTAGGCTTTACTCCTTATTATTTACTGTTACATATTGTATTTTTCAATACAGAAACTACCAACCATTCTGATCATCCTGAACATGGCGTCTAATAACGATTATTGTTGTGTACCACAGTGTAATTCTTTGGCCAAGAAAGATACTGAAAGAAAATTAACCTTTCATAGATTTTCTGAGGCAAATGCTAGGCAAGTTTATATAGAAAATGAGATGGGGAAATATTTAATGGACCAAAGAAAAGCTTGGATCTTGAAACTAAAAATTGGCAAACAGGTGTCCAAATCTATGAAAGTGTGCTCTCTTCATTTTAACAAAGGTAATAACTACTGTCAGTGATTTGAAAAATCCATATAGGTTAATATTTCTTCTACTCTAAATAATGAAGGAATATGTATTTATCTTTTATTGTAGGTTTAACCACGCAGAGAGGTCGAATTTTAAACCTTCACAAAAGCTTCCTGTCAGTACAGTGGGTTTTCCAAAATGTGCAGGAACCTCATCTGATCGAACTGATAGATATAAAAGGAGAGATAGAGGTCCATGCACAAGCAAAAATGAAGATCCTCGAGAATGTGATTTTGAAACAAATGTTCAAGCTGCAGCAAACTTTGTGCAATTACTAAGGTCTACACCAGATATTTTTACAAAACAGAAAAGTGCAAGATTCAGAAGTGCAAGTTAATACTGATAGAATTAATACATTTTGAGTGATCTGCTGAAAACAAATGCTGCCTCAAAAAGTTTTACAGGCATTAATAACTTTCAAATACTTGATTGTGTTGTGAATATGATAAATGAATCTTGTATAATTGATTTAAGGACACATCGTCTCAATGTGAGAGAAAGAGTTCTTCTTACAATGACAAAATTAAAATTGGACTTGAGTTATGTTACTTTGGGTGCATTATTCAATATATCGGGTCTGCTGTGCAAAACATATTTTTTGATTTTCTAACTGTGTCAGGTTCTTCATTTCATTTATTTTCCTTCAGTAAAAAACTCGCCAAGATGTTTTAAAAATTGTAGAGCTGTTTTGGATTGCCTAGAAATATTTATGCAAAGACCAAGCTGCCTATGTTATAGAGTAAAATTTTATTCACAATATAAAAAATCTACAACAATTAAATTCAAGACTGGTGTATCTCCTGGGGGTATAATCACTTTTATTAGTAGGTCTTATGGTGGTCGGGCAATAAATTGATTTTTGAAGAAAGTGATTTTATCAAACACTTATCTCTTACTAGAGATTCAATTATGGTAGATGAAGGTTTTCTTATTGATGATTTATGTGTAATGAGACCCCCCATTTTCAAAAACCAAAAAGCTACAGCTAATAAAGAGATTGCTGCAGCTCAAGTGCACATTGAAAGATCTCCAATCAGAGATTAAAAATGTTTAAAATTATTAGTGGAAGGTTGCAATGGTCATTAGTTTCAAAAATTGATGGAATATTTTTAATTATCTGTAGCATAACTAACCTTTCAACCCCTATATTATCTGACGAAAGATTTTTATGAGCACATTTGAATTAGTTAATAATTAAGTTACTCTGATGAATTGTTTTTTAATTTTTTTTTGACTACTATATTGTATGTTTATGTAAATACATTTTTTTTATTCTCTAAATGTTTTTATTCAGTATTATTCTTATACACATTTATAATTTCTGGTTTGAAAATGAAACAATGCTATTGTAGACTAAGAAATTAGCCATCTATTTTGTGGTCACATATTATATATAACATTTCAGAAAAATAGTTTCTTTTGATTTCCATTAACATTGTTTTTGTAAAATCATAGTCAAAGTAAACAGTTATAATTTCACAGCTACCATAATAGCTTGCATGTAAACACACATAATATTTGCTTAAATTTAGTACGGCCATGCCTAGCTGCACTTGTCCATAATACTTGTGCTTCTTCTTCAAAGTGTACCTTCCATTTTCATTTAAAATAAAATTTCACTCTTGAAAGCAATCTTCAATTGCCTTTGTGATACCTAAAATACAATGTTATAATTTTATGAGTATTTAAAAATGTGGTTTGTGATTTGAACATAATAATAATAAATGCCTTTATTAAGAAACAGATATACATCTGATGGAGATGACAGCAAATCCATGGCAAACTTAAGCTACAAACTGTTCTCACACTTAACCATGAGCTGCTTAGAGAGATGGTAAATGAAGTATAATCCCAATAGTCTAACATTTGTTTACGGAGCCACAAGTTGCTAGAGAGGATGATACAACACAGCTTGTAGAAAAAACCATAAGTTTGTGAACTCTTGTAGGCTTTTTTTGAACATTTCCACTTTGTAAACAAATGTTATTTAAATGGCTGCACTCTACATCCTAAATAATAAAAATACTTAGACTAAAGTATGCAAGATGTGAAAAAATAAACACAGAAGCTGAAAACTGTAAAGTGACATATTAGCAAGGTTACAGATCATAAAGCGATTCCAAGCGATCAACCAGTAGTTGTTGTGGTCATTCCCTTGGTTAACCTTCAAATCACCCTATTTCTTGATAAACATAAGGCCTTTACGGAAACACTGATCTGGATCCGGATAGATCAATTATATGCCAAACAGCTGTAAAGTGGCATTTATAATTCGACGAATTTAACGGACATCAAACAACGAAAAAGTTGGTTTAACAACAAAAAATAGATGGTAGTAAATAAGTAAAGCAGCTACTGATCTGAATCATCTGATCGCAATCACTTACTGTACAACAGTGAACTACTCTATTTCTGACCGATCCCAGATCGCTTTCCGAATGCCAGGATCAATGATCGAACTGATCGGGTTAACCCGATCACAGTTTCCGTAAAGGCTTGGATGTAAGAAGCAAAGTATGGGTTCAGATTGTCATTTGTCTTCAGTCATCTGATCTGTATTTTGCATTTGAATTTTTTTTTTTTGAATATAACATCGGACAACAGCGTAAAACTACAATTGACACTTTAGGAATGTAATTTGATATATTTGAAACTGCTCTAAGAAAATGTGTGGACCTTCCTTCTTCCCTATTTATTAAATTTACACCCAATTAAAAACCTATAAACGACAAGCAACATAAACACATCAGCACAACTTAAACAAAGTAAATAGAAATAGTAAAGTACACAAAAATATAACAATTATGATGTTTTGAAAAAGCTTCTAACCATTGTAAATACTGGTTACGAAGATGTCTAAGTGATGATATACAAAGGGCTAGTTCATGATGCCATCAAGTTATAACCAGGAATAGTTTCACTCGCTTGGTTGACATTGGTTGTAACCAGTCATTACCTGTGAACACAGATTACTCGCTTGATGGAATCGCTTATAGTATAATAATGATGACAGTTACCTCAATACAAGCATTTAATTTCCAATAAAGCTATTGGTTCCCTATTCAAATTTAACACCACACCATCTGGTGAAAAGCCTAGCCATTTATTTCCTGCAGATTCTATCATACCACAGTCTACTATAATATGGCCTGTCTTTGATACAAAAGCTTCTCTTGCAGATTTTTCGTACATCATATCCATATTCATCTTCAATGTTTTCTGTAGGCATAGTTGTTGTATTAGTGTCTAATTCAGATGGATTCTTGATACGTCCTTTCCTAAAATATATATTTTAAATGTAAAATGGTAAATAGACATTTGAAAGTTGTATGAACTATTTTAATGTTTAATGTTTTAATGCTTTTCTATGGATAACTACCTGCCTAGTTAAAATGAGACTGACTACCAGCACGTATACTCACCTGTGTAGCAATAGCAAGGTTTGGTGAATTTTTAACAAAGTATTCAAATATAGATTTCTGCGCATTTGGTCATTTGGATTTAGGAATACATCACGTCTAGGAACTGCTGCTTTGACACAAGGCATTTCAAGTACAAGATTAGCCATATATTTATCCTGGACAATGCTTTTCCTACCAGACCAAGCATAAGCAATTGTGGCAATTTCTTGGCCCAAGAATTACACTGTGGTACACAACAATAATCGTTATTAGACGCCATGTTCAGGATGATCAGAGTGGTTGGTAGTTTCTGTATTGAAAAATACAATATGTAACAGTAAATAATAAGGTGTAAAGCCTAAAATAATTAACCGAAAAGCTAAAATAATAGTTGATGGTAAGCATTGTAAACAAAGGAAAACGTCAAAAGGATATACAATTTATAAAAAAGTTAGGTTAAGGTTAGGAAATAATCTGTCAGGAACAGTTCACTATAGAGCCACTAGAGAGCACTTCAAATGCCAATAGTGGTGCCATCCAGCGGACAATGGAATATGTTGTCTTTCTCTCTAAGCCTTGTTGCCATATTCAGCATTTCATGTACAGGGACGCATTAAGGTTGTATAGCAGTAAAGGTAACGCTCTGTATATTACAAGACATTCTATGTGTAATCCATAACTCATTCAAAAAAAAATAGTATTTATATCTTGACAGATTTATTAAAATGAGTGCGATATGTGGCCTAAGTTCAGCCAAATATTAGATAAAATATCTTCAATGGACGATGAGCCTAAGTGCACAGTCTGTAAGTCACTGTGAATGTCCACCTCAACGCAAAAATGTGCTTAGTCCATTATTTATGCTTAGGTTGTCGTTTACTATTCGTTCCTCCATTCACTGATCGAAACGTGCTCCTAGTGATTTATTATTTCACTCAGTTTGTCTAATCGTTTGTAGTTGAAAAATTGTGGAGAAATAGAACAAGAAACACAGATAAGTGGATTTTTTTAATATTGTCGATAAATAACTAAAATTTTATCATATAAAGCAAAACTGTGTTTCATCACATTTCTCTTATAGATATCACATATCTGACCTACAGATAGCAATACATCTGATATGCTTCCTGGTTCAGAAAATGAAGTTCTTGATGAAGCAATAGACTCTGACGCCGATATTTATGAATAACTTTTGTATTGTAGTGTATTTTGTATTCTCATATATTATAAAATAAAAATACCTTGAATTATGTACAGGTTTTTATGACCCTTTTGAAATCCAAAGGAAAAAATGCCTAAATCCATTTTTGAAAAAAACCAAATCTTGGAAAGTAGACCACTAAACTAGCTTTCACTTAATGTCGCTCACTCTTAAAAGTAATGAGGTTCAAGATTATAACAAAACAAATTATTATTCTAGAAGGTAATATTTCCAGAGAGAAATCTAAACTTTAAAAGCGTTCTTCTCAAAAACAGAAAAATGTGACTTGGCTTTTCTTGCATTGGACCCTGCATTTGCTTTTTCCAAAACAAGTATTTTGAACCAAAAGTGCTCTCTGCGTATTTCTGCTCAGTCCCGGTGTATATGTTGTATAGATAAATCAGTGTCTATGTGGCTATAATAAAATCACCTAGTCGAAAACTTTTGAGAGGTAGAAAAAAATATAAACAACGTTATATTATGTATATCTCCTTCCGTGACTATAGCTTCTCACATAAAATAATATTTCAGTAGCAGCTGTAGAATTTAAAACGTATGTGGAAGTGACAGTCACAAGTTTTTCAATTTACAAGTCAAAACATAAAAAAATAAAATATTACGACAAAGAAGTGCACTATTTGTGTAATACTTCACTTTTGAGTTCATTATATTACACTTTAGGAACAACAGTATAAACAATACGTCCATGGCTTGCAGGCCACGATCCCAGCTTCACTACAAATTGTTAAAGTCTATATAGTAGTCAAAGGTACCACCCCATGACAGCCACTCCTAGCTGTTCCTCTGTCTTTTTGATGCTACATCAGATGTTAACATACCACTTAACATGTATTTCAACTGGGGCATGTAGTCGATCACGTTCCTGACTTGCACAAGAGGAATCGTTTCACTACCACTAGAACATCTTCCATTTTCGATCAGGAGCTTCATTTGTGAGCTGTAAGATAATCTTTTTATAAATGATGCCCGGACTATCGAGGGTACAGTAAACACGATGTCAGTTGGAACACGGCGATGTGACGGCGATATACGAGGTAGTATCAATTCCCCGGTATTTGCGGTGCTATTCCACTGGTGCATGACCGACTTTACTCACTAGGCCGGAGCATTGAAATATGGCAACACTGGAGATCGGGCCGAGCTTTTGTTTGTTGTTAAGTCATTAGTGTAATCTTCCAGAGCAAAAAATAAGATTGGAAGGTGATTGTTAATGTGTTTCTAATTATTTACCTGCACAAACGAAACTATAAAGATAAAAAGATGCCTGCAAAGTGTGTAGTACCAGGTTGCAGCCCAATAGAGGACATACCAAACCATGGCCCAACATAACCTTATTCCAGAGTAAAAAGAACATTGCAAGGTGATTTTTAATGTGTTTCTACTTATTTACCTGCACAAATGAAACTATAAAGATAAAACATGCTTGCAAAGTGTGTAGTACCAGGTTGCACTAGCATTTTGTACTTCCAATAAAGGAGATAAACAGAAGTGGGTGAACGGTATTCCTCGTATGGGCTGGTTATATTTATAAGAATAAAGACAGTAATTTACAAACATTTCAAAGGATAAGACCTATTTTAAAGCACAATGTGGTACCTACAATGTTTTCTGGACCTCCCAAATATCACAGAAAAATACAGTTAATAGAACTCATCTGGGCATGCATCTGGGCATACCTACGAAAAGATTTGATAGTGAAAGGGAATCAAGACCAGCAAGAATGGCTTCAAAGTGACCTAATAGTGAATTTTTCTAGCTCAAGTGACAATTTACAAAGTAAATTGAGTGTTCAAAGGACATAAACAGACGTGGGTGAACGGTATTCCTCGTATGGGCTGGTTATATTTATAAGAATAAAGACAATACTTTACAAACATTTCAAAGGATAAGACCTATTTTAGAGCACAATGTGGTACCTACAACGTTTTCTGGACTTCCCAAATATCACAGAAAAATACAGTTAATAGAACTCATCTGGGCATGCATCTGGGTATACCTACGAAAAGATTTGATAGTAAAGGGAATCAAGACCAGCAAGAATGGCTTCACAGTGACCTAATAGTGAAGTAGTGAAGTAAATTGAGTGTACACTTAAGTGGACGTGGAAGTGGCAGCACGAAACAGGTTGCGTTTATTTTTATTTTGTAGTGTCTGACTACGATGAACCAGATATCAGATGTAAGTGGTATTAGTAGTAGTAGTTCTAAAAAGTATTTTTCTTAATTTATTAACCGAGATGAACTCTAATACATATAAAATGTAATAATTATTCTGAAACTATAGGCCCGCTATTTGACAGCTAAGCCACGTTGCCACATCTAAGGCTCTGGCCTAGTGTAGAGTCGGCCACGACTGGTGAAAATACACGAATTAGCAGCATATATCCCTGGTATACATTCAAAAGCCGCTGTCAAAGCACCCCTGCCGAATTGTATTCAGCAGGTAGCTGGGACTGTCCAGTCGAGCGGTCGAGCCAGTCTTGACCAGTGCCGTTCACGGATACGGATTGTAAGGCTCTGCTTCCGCAACTTTGCGAATTCGCGATTTCTTATATTTTGGAAATACGTAATCATGACCGTTTGGAGGCCCTGGGAGAATGCACGTGATAGTGTGGCAGATGTGGATGCGGATCCTATTCGGGAAGTTTTTTCACAAGGATTTAGAGGAACAGACACAAAAAGTAATATTAAATATTTACGATTGTATAAAAAATGAAAACCGTGATGCCTCAAATGTGTTCACAAGATGCAGGGGTGGTGGAGGGACCGAACATGGGCGAGAGTCGTCCATCGTCCGTCTTTTGACATAAACATAGTATCCTAAACGAATTACTTTTATTTCAGCGTTTGACAAAAAAATCCTGAAATCTAAAAAAAATTGAGCGATGCCGTCTGCGTCGTCTGTAGAGAACATAGTGCTGTTCGGGTTTTTAGGTCGTTGTTTGTTAAAATTTTTTCTTAACGCTTCACAAGCACGGGTGACTAGGATCTTCAGATATCTGACGAGTCTTCACTACGAGAGCTACCCGACAGTTATTGTTATTTGTTGCGCTCTTGAGTTGTTAGTCAGTTCTCGTGATGAAGACAGCGATCTCTGAAGATCCCAGCTACTCGTGTTTGCAAATCGTTAGGATTTTTTATAAGGCACTATAATAATCGATTTTATTTGAGGAAAACTTAATAATTCGTTCACATCCTTTGTATATTTTATACTTATTATATACTGTAGAAGGTCCCTGTATGAACCTTCTTCATTAAATACTCAAATAAGAGATATTAGTTCATTTCATATTCACCTTCCATTTGATCTTAAAATTATTTCAATTACGGCGCGCCGCCTATGGATCCCTCGCCCCTTACAAAGGAAATGCCGCAAAATCATTTTTATGCTGTTCCAACTGACTTCGTATACACCATACCACCAAATATAGAGGGATCGACATAGGCAGGCACGTATCCAGGATTTGGTTTTGGGGGGGTCCAGATTATAGATGTCACTTGCTTGAGGAGGTCCAGACTAGAATTGCCACCTTAAAGGGGGGATTCAAAAAAATTTATTTGTGGAATCCGTTTTTTAGACGGCATTTATAACGTTTCGGGGGGGGGGGGGGTCCGGACCCCCTGGACCCCCCCCAAATACGTGCCTGCACATAGGGTTGCCAATTGGACCAAAAGCTAAAGAAGGACACACGTGAATTTTTCCGAGCATTCACCTTTTTTTGAAAATTCGCCCTGGTGAAGGAATCTAATGAGGCGAATACTGAAATAGCAAGAAAAAATGTAGTAAAGTTGATTGACTCAGTACTTCCCACACATTCCGATGATACCAGTTACATTATTTTCCCATAGCATGAAGATATAGTCTAGATGCCCGTGCAACCAAATCATCGCTCGCCCGACCGCAAAAAGAATGTTTTAGGGCCGGTTTCTCAATGTCTAGTTAAATATTTATCTGGAAGTTAACGGGCAACTGTGGGATAAATTGTTTAAACAATTGAAGGTTAAGCTTACCAATTCACCTAAATCTTATCTGACAATTGTATCCATAGAAACGCTAGCTGGCACTTTTAGCTGGACATTGAGAAACCGGCCCTCATTCTACTAGGTACTTCTTTCACAGGTCAATGAACAATCTATCATTAATACAACAAATTTTTGAGTTTTACAACCCCCCACCCCCGAACCACCCCAACCTCACCCCCACCCAAAAAAAGTATAAAATGGTATAAAATGATCACGAACAACTAAAACGCCTAAAAACGAAGTTTGAGCTGTTTTCATATTTTTAGTTTTTTTAATATTGCTGCACCGCCACTGAGACGATTTCTAAAAATCGGACGCATTTTCCATCCTCGCAAAGTAGTAACACTGTGCCGACATTTCATGAACATCAATTCAGTAGTTTCCACATTATAAAATACAGAACGATCTAAAGCAATACTCGTATGTATACATCGGAAAATTCTCTAAGTCCCTTGGTCCCTGTAATAGACAAGGCAATGTTCGGATGGACCTAAAAAACTGTACTATACCGCTAGGTCTTTCTCTCTCAGGTCAGTGGACAGCCTATTATGATTACAACAAATTTTTCAGCTTTACAACCCCCCACCCCCCAAACCACCACAATTTCACCCCCACCCCAAAAAAAAGTAGAAAATGATCAGGAACCCCTAAAACGCGTAAAAAAGAAGTTTGAGGAATATTTGAAAATTTTCGTTTTTTGCTAATTACTCCGCCGCCCATACACCGATTTTCAAAAATGTAGCAACATTACCTACTACGACCCCACACCATTCGCTACCCAAATTTCATCAAAATCCATGCAGTGGTTACTGAGATTAGGAGGCTAGAAAGACGCCAACAGACAGACCGACAGTTTCTGTAATCTGCAAGGCAATGTTCGGATCGACATAAGAAAGTGTATTATGCCGCTAGGTCTTTCTTTCATAGGTTAATGGACAGCCTATTATGGATACAACGCATTTTTTTTGTTTTAAAACAGACAAAAGAACCGACAGTCAAAAGGACCGACAGACAGACCGAAGGACCGACAGACAGACCGAAGGACTGACAGACAGACCGAAGGACCGACAGACAGACCGAAGGACCGACAGACAGACCACAGACAGACAGACAGACAGACAGACAGACAGACAGGACAGACAGACAGACAGACAGACAGACAGACAGACAGACAGACAGACAGACAGACAGACAGACAGACAGACAGACAGACAGACAGACAGACAGACAGACAGACAGACAGACAGACAGACAGACAGACAGACAGACAGACAGACAGACAGACAGACAGACAGACAGACAGACAGACAGACAGACAGACAGACAGACAGACAGACAGACAGACAGACAGACAGACAGACAGACAGACAGACAGACAGACAGACAGACAGACAGACAGACAGACAGACAGACAGACAGACAGACAGACAGACAGACAGACAGACAGACAGACAGACAGACAGACAGACAGACAGACAGACAGACAGACAGACAGACAGACAGACAGACAGACAGACAGACAGACAGACAGACAGACAGACAGACAGACAGACAGACAGACAGACAGACAGACAGACAGACAGACAGACAGACAGACAGACAGACAGACAGACAGACAGACAGACAGACAGACAGACAGACAGACAGACAGACAGACAGACAGACAGACAGACAGACAGACAGACAGACAGACAGACAGACAGACAGACAGACAGACAGACAGACAGACAGACAGACAGACAGACAGACAGACAGACAGACAGACAGACAGACAGACAGACAGACAGACAGACAGACAGACAGACAGACAGACAGACAGACAGACAGACAGACAGACAGACAGACAGACAGACAGACAGACAGACAGACAGACAGACAGACAGACAGACAGACAGACAGACAGACAGACAGACAGACAGACAGACAGACAGACAGACAGACAGACAGACAGACAGACAGACAGACAGACAGACAGACAGACAGACAGACAGACAGACAGACAGACAGACAGACAGACAGACAGACAGACAGACAGACAGACAGACAGACAGACAGACAGACAGACAGACAGACAGACAGACAGACAGACAGACAGACAGACAGACAGACAGACAGACAGACAGACAGACAGACAGACAGACAGACAGACAGACAGACAGACAGACAGACAGACAGACAGACAGACAGACAGACAGACAGACAGACAGACAGACAGACAGACAGACAGACAGACAGACAGACAGACAGACAGACAGACAGACAGACAGACAGACAGACAGACAGACAGACAGACAGACAGACAGACAGACAGACAGACAGACAGACAGACAGACAGACAGACAGACAGACAGACAGACAGACAGACAGACAGACAGACAGACAGACAGACAGACAGACAGACAGACAGACAGACAGACAGACAGACAGACAGACAGACAGACAGACAGACAGACAGACAGACAGACAGACAGACAGACAGACAGACAGACAGACAGACAGACAGACAGACAGACAGACAGACAGACAGACAGACAGACAGACAGACAGACAGACAGACAGACAGACAGACAGACAGACAGACAGACAGACAGACAGACAGACAGACAGACAGACAGACAGACAGACAGACAGACAGACAGACAGACAGACAGACAGACAGACAGACAGACAGACAGACAGACAGACAGACAGACAGACAGACAGACAGACAGACAGACAGACAGACAGACAGACAGACAGACAGACAGACAGACAGACAGACAGACAGACAGACAGACAGACAGACAGACAGACAGACAGACAGACAGACAGACAGACAGACAGACAGACAGACAGACAGACAGACAGACAGACAGACAGACAGACAGACAGACAGACAGACAGACAGACAGACAGACAGACAGACAGACAGACAGACAGACAGACAGACAGACAGACAGACAGACAGACAGACAGACAGACAGACAGACAGACAGACAGACAGACAGACAGACAGACAGACAGACAGACAGACAGACAGACAGACAGACAGACAGACAGACAGACAGACAGACAGACAGACAGACAGACAGACAGACAGACAGACAGACAGACAGACAGACAGACAGACAGACAGACAGACAGACAGACAGACAGACAGACAGACAGACAGACAGACAGACAGACAGACAGACAGACAGACAGACAGACAGACAGACAGACAGACAGACAGACAGACAGACAGACAGACAGACAGACAGACAGACAGACAGACAGACAGACAGACAGACAGACAGACAGACAGACAGACAGACAGACAGACAGACAGACAGACAGACAGACAGACAGACAGACAGACAGACAGACAGACAGACAGACAGACAGACAGACAGACAGACAGACAGACAGACAGACAGACAGACAGACAGACAGACAGACAGACAGACAGACAGACAGACAGACAGACAGACAGACAGACAGACAGACAGACAGACAGACAGACAGACAGACAGACAGACAGACAGACAGACAGACAGACAGACAGACAGACAGACAGACAGACAGACAGACAGACAGACAGACAGACAGACAGACAGACAGACAGACAGACAGACAGACAGACAGACAGACAGACAGACAGACAGACAGACAGACAGACAGACAGACAGACAGACAGACAGACAGACAGACAGACAGACAGACAGACAGACAGACAGACAGACAGACAGACAGACAGACAGACAGACAGACAGACAGACAGACAGACAGACAGACAGACAGACAGACAGACAGACAGACAGACAGACAGACAGACAGACAGACAGACAGACAGACAGACAGACAGACAGACAGACAGACAGACAGACAGACAGACAGACAGACAGACAGACAGACAGACAGACAGACAGACAGACAGACAGACAGACAGACAGACAGACAGACAGACAGACAGACAGACAGACAGACAGACAGACAGACAGACAGACAGACAGACAGACAGACAGACAGACAGACAGACAGACAGACAGACAGACAGACAGACAGACAGACAGACAGACAGACAGACAGACAGACAGACAGACAGACAGACAGACAGACAGACAGACAGACAGACAGACAGACAGACAGACAGACAGACAGACAGACAGACAGACAGACAGACAGACAGACAGACAGACAGACAGACAGACAGACAGACAGACAGACAGACAGACAGACAGACAGACAGACAGACAGACAGACAGACAGACAGACAGACAGACAGACAGACAGACAGACAGACAGACAGACAGACAGACAGACAGACAGACAGACAGACAGACAGACAGACAGACAGACAGACAGACAGACAGACAGACAGACAGACAGACAGACAGACAGACAGACAGACAGACAGACAGACAGACAGACAGACAGACAGACAGACAGACAGACAGACAGACAGACAGACAGACAGACAGACAGACAGACAGACAGACAGACAGACAGACAGACAGACAGACAGACAGACAGACAGACAGACAGACAGACAGACAGACAGACAGACAGACAGACAGACAGACAGACAGACAGACAGACAGACAGACAGACAGACAGACAGACAGACAGACAGACAGACAGACAGACAGACAGACAGACAGACAGACAGACAGACAGACAGACAGACAGACAGACAGACAGACAGACAGACAGACAGACAGACAGACAGACAGACAGACAGACAGACAGACAGACAGACAGACAGACAGACAGACAGACAGACAGACAGACAGACAGACAGACAGACAGACAGACAGACAGACAGACAGACAGACAGACAGACAGACAGACAGACAGACAGACAGACAGACAGACAGACAGACAGACAGACAGACAGACAGACAGACAGACAGACAGACAGACAGACAGACAGACAGACAGACAGACAGACAGACAGACAGACAGACAGACAGACAGACAGACAGACAGACAGACAGACAGACAGACAGACAGACAGACAGACAGACAGACAGACAGACAGACAGACAGACAGACAGACAGACAGACAGACAGACAGACAGACAGACAGACAGACAGACAGACAGACAGACAGACAGACAGACAGACAGACAGACAGACAGACAGACAGACAGACAGACAGACAGACAGACAGACAGACAGACAGACAGACAGACAGACAGACAGACAGACAGACAGACAGACAGACAGACAGACAGACAGACAGACAGACAGACAGACAGACAGACAGACAGACAGACAGACAGACAGACAGACAGACAGACAGACAGACAGACAGACAGACAGACAGACAGACAGACAGACAGACAGACAGACAGACAGACAGACAGACAGACAGACAGACAGACAGACAGACAGACAGACAGACAGACAGACAGACCGACAGACCGACAGACCGACAGACCGACAGACCGACAGACAGACCGACAGCCTGACAGACAGAAAGACTGACAGACAGACAGACCGACAGACCGACAGACAGACAGACTGACAGACAGACCGACAGATAGACAGACTGACAGACAGACCGACAGACAGACCGACAGACAGACCGACAGACAGACCGACAGACAGACCGACACACAGACCGACAGACAGACAGACCGACAGACAGACAGACCGACAGACAGACCGACAGACAGACCGACAGACAGACCGACAGACAGACCGACAGACAGACCGACAGACAGACCGACAGGCAGACCGACAGACAGACCGCCAGACAGACCGACAGACAGACAGACAGACCGACAGATAGATAGACAGACCGACAGATAGACCGACCGACAGACAGACCGATAGACACAACCTATTTAAAATAACACAAACAGCATACTAGATTTGGCAGGATCTGCTCTTGCAGAGCATCATATTGACACTAGCCATATGATCCTATTAGATGATACAAAGATTATTACAAAAGTCCCACATACATAGAAAAGGTTCTAGAAGCCATTGAAATTATGAAAAATTCACTGAAACTGAATTGGATTGCGGTGTCGACCTGCGTAATACCTGAAAATCCTTATTTATCAGTACATATGGGACATTCTTTACCAAATCAGTAGCCGCATTTGCCCATTTTTCTATCACAAAACTGATAGGTTAGAATTGACATTTTGAACTTATGCCAAAATTGTAGGAAAATATTCTTCCAACAAAACCTGTATGTAGTCTGATACTCTTTTTGCTAGTATTTCCGATTCCAGTAATATTTAATCAAGTATTAATGCAGCAGTTCCCCATTCAAGGAGTAAAGCCTGAGTTCCTGTTTGAATTTTCTAGAGGTTTCTGTATCACAACGCTAAAAGTTAGAACACCTTCCTTGTTTTCAAAAAGTTAAATGTTGAATTTTTATAAAACAGAAATAATATTTTAAATGCAGATCAATTTTATGCAGCTTATGCTAGAATTAAAAAAAAACTTACGGATTTGCTTTGAAAATTTCTATTCCTAGAACCTGTAAAACCTGCTGGCAGGACTGCACAGGAACATTGTTGAAAAAATGCGATACCAAATCTGGTAATGACACCAGCATCTCTGTCCATGAATTGGGCTTCATATTTATACAAGGAATCATTTTACCCTCCACCAATGCCTTTTGTATCTTGTATGGAATGCTATTCACACTGGTAGGTGGCGCATCAGGTAATGCTGTCAGCTTACTCCTGAAAATAAATACGATATTTGAAAAAGCAATCAGAAATAACGCCTAATAAGTATATTAGGTGTTCAGAGTAACAACTGGACATAGAGGTAGTAAACAAACCACTTCAGCATGGCGCGCTGAAAACCATCATCTTTGACACTTCAGCTGTGACCTCGCAGTGACAGTTCAAATTGTAAACAATGCTGTGTAACGCCAACTAACCTGAAAATTCTTCCAATGCAACCCATGTTACAAACACTGTACTTTTTGAGTTCCATCTCGAAAAACTGTTAAACTACTCTCGAATATAGCACATCAAGTCCATAAAGCTTCACTACAGTTACCAACAAATACCAAATTCGATTTTACTGACCAAGCAGAAAAGACGCACAAACAATAAACAAGCCAGCTCTTCAAAATTATGCAAGACTTCAGAATTTGCGTTTATGATGAAGAACTAAGCAGTAACGCAGTAGAGGTCAACATATTTATTGATTTTGCTGTAATCATTCATGAACCATCAAAATACCGTCTTTTTTTAACGTAGAATGGAATATTTCTGAATACTATACAATTAAGACGATAGTAAACAATCATGATTGCCATATCTGGAAGTCAATATGACAATGTAAGGAAAGATGTCTGCCTACTAGAATCAGTTGTTTACTACCTCTATGTTCAGTTGTTACTCTGAGTTTAGGGATTAGGATTAGGAATTTTTTAGATGTAAATTTAAAATAATGTACCATTAACGTTAACTAACATGCCACTGGATTGGATTTCAGTTGTTCAGATTGTTGCGATTATTGAAGATTTGACTTTGAGGTTATGGCGTCAGTCAAATAACTGTTCAGCTTGCAACTTGGACCTAGGAAGCGACGACAAGGTGATAGTTCAAATGGAAGGTGAAATCCTAACATTGGAAAACAAACTTGAAACACTAGAGAAGGAGAAGACTAACGAAGCAGAATCACTAATACACAAGGTGAACCAAAGAACAATCCAACCCCAGAATTTGATGACATCCTGAAATGCAATTCTACAAATTTAAATGAGCGTATAGATAATGACAGATCAAAAGTGTCTGAGGTTTTTACCATCCTGGGCTTACAGCAAGAGCTTACCTTGGCAAAAAAAGTTGTCTGCGTTGGTTGAATAAAAAATGCCTCCAAGGCTAGACCAGTGAGAGTCATTTGCAACATTGAAACTGTAAAGTTAGCCTTGAGATCTGGCTGGAAATTGTGTGAATCCATGTACAAAATATTCTATGACCAAACTCCAATACAACAAGAAGCTTGTAAGAAAGCCAAGGAAGCTCTTGAGGCTAGGAAGGCTGCTGGTGAAGAGAACCTTATTATTAGGTACCGTAATGGAGCACCCAAAGTTGGAATTAAGCAGCAAAAAAATGCGGATCAACCTCATTAAGTGTTTATTTCCAAAATGTAAGAGGTCTACGCACCAAGTTGCATGAGCTTATGAAGACTGTTGAATGCTGCAGCTATGATATAATTGTATTGGTGGAAAGCAACTTAAGCATGGACATGGATATACATAAAGGGCCAAAAGGGCCCGCAGAGCCAGCGGTGCGGGGGGCCCCGGGCATCCAGGGGGCCACCACTCAGCCTTGACTATGTCGAGTAAGTTTTTTACATACCTACATATAATACTTATACTTATATAGCAGCGGAATTATGTCTATACCTCATAATTTTCCATAATCAAATTAAATATCTTTTGCTGTATTAGTATGTACCTATCTTATTACAAAATTTGACAACACGACAATGTGGTCGAACACAGACTCCAAAACATATGTATATATAATCAAATTTTACATAAGGTCTATGAATTCTTCAAAAACTGGAACGAAACCTATCTATAATAGGCAGTATATTTTTTTAAGTAGAAGGGGCCCCATAAAAAAAATGTAGGGAGGCCCCTGAAGACCTTGGCATGCCACTGATTCCTGGCATGGATTCAGGGCCAGTGCAGTAGCTTTTGGCTCTTATCCTAACCAGGTGATGTGCTCTCTCATTGTCTTGTACACAATATATCTGGAGACCTACAATAGGGTCACATTCTAGGTACTACTAGGTTCTAGGTACTTTTTACATACCTTACTTTAGAGTCTATAATTTTGAAAACTAGTAATATTTTGAGCTGCTTACCGTGAATTGACACTATTGACCATTGAACGACCATTTGTAATGTTGCTCCTATCTTCAGTAGGTACCGCTGATGCAGGTGTGCCTGCTTGGGTCCGGGACGCTTGATGTGCAGGCTGTTGGTTTATCAACTGTGCAGTAGAGCTGTTTACTCCATAACTGTTTTGCAGCTCTCTGAAAGCAAACACCATTAATTAAATATCTTGATTTCCTATTTTAAGACTGCAATTTCTATATCTTCCTAACGTTTCTCCCAAAAGAGATGGAAACAAATTTTGATTCATTTTCGAAATACTAAATGTCTTATTCTCCCTTTTAACCCTTAACCAGTAACATGCAAGTTCGGGGCATAGCTGGTAACGTGCAGTCTGTGAGACTGTAACCTCTTTGAAGCTTAAAAAATCAGAATCTCCTAATTATTTTTTGGAAAAAATGCATGAAGATTTGTTCGGTATATATCCTTTAATAATAATTTCGTATAAAGTAGCAGAACATGTGATGTAAAGAAAAAAAATGATGATAATTATTAACTAGAACACAAATTAGCAGCACAAATTTGTAGAACCAAGATAATAAAAAAAAATTTGACCACACTCAAATCTATATATTTTGTGATTGATAATAAGTATAGCAATACACTCTCGAATACACTAATAAAAATATTTTGGTAAAAAATGACGGACCTACCATGACTACCAGTTGTGAAAAATTATAACATAAACTGTAACGTTCCATCTCTCAAACTGAACCAAACTAACAACTAAGCACATCTGGAATGTTGTTTATGCAAACTTATTGATAAATAGGATATAAAAGGGATACCAATGGCTGGTAGATTAGCAGAAATGCGGTAAGGTTTTAATAATAATAATAATAATAATAATAGCATTTATTGCCTAACAGAACAAATCCATTTACAAGGCAAAATACATGTAAATTAATTTCTAGATATAACTAACATTAAAAAGCTTTCCTAAGGTCTCTTAAACTACAATTAAAAATGTCATATTGATTGCTAATTTCATTAAAATTTGTGCACATAACCCTTATCGGCGACTTTAGTAGTAGGTTAGTATTTGCACGCTGACAGAAGAACACCAAATTTTGCCGTGAACTGCATCTAGGAATGTGAAATAACAACTGTGATAAAAGTTCAGATGAGTCAACTTCACCATGCAGAAGCTTATATAAAAAGACCAGTGAGCTATTCTTACGTCTGTTATGTAATGAACTTATTTCAAATGTGTCCAACAGTAGCTGATAGTCAGATCCACGCTCAGGGTAGACCCCAACTGTTTTAAACATCAGATATTTTAAAAATTTTTTTTGAACATAATCAATTCTGTTGATGTAACATTGATAGTAGGGGCTCCATACCACTGATGCATATTCAAGTTTTGACCTGACATATGCAAAGTACAAGGTTTTTAAAGCAGTAGTGTCTGATATCTGTTTGCAATTTCTAACAATAAAACCTAAATATTTATTTGCACTAAAAACTATTTTTGCTATATGGTAGTCGAAACTCAGTCTGCAATCAAACACCACCCCCAAGTCACAAAATGTATCACAGTGATCTAATTTTATACCATTCAAGTGATAATCATAAACAATTCCAGTCTGTTTACGTGTATATGTTACAACTTTGCATTTCTCTGTATTGAGTTGTAGACTATTTCTCCTGCACCATATCTGTATTGTATCAAGCTGAGATTGAAGATGTTCACAATCACTAATATCATTAATTTGCAAGAATATTTTTAGATCGTCCGCAAATAGCAGCTTACCACATTCTATCCCTTCACATAAATCATTGATAAAAAGTAAAAATAAGAGGGGGCCCAAGTTTGACCCTTGTGGCACCCCTGACGTGGCAACATAACATTGAGATTTATAACCATTGTATGATACATACAGATGACGATCAATCAAATATGAGTTGAGTAATTTCAATGACTGCTTTGTGAATCCAAGATTATACAATTTATTTATGAGAATCTGATGGTCAAGCTTATCGAATGCTTTTGCGAAATCTGTGTACACAACATCAAGCTGTCCATGATTATCCAAAATAGTGATGGCTAACTGTGTAAATATCGTTAGGTTGGATAATGTAGATCTCTTGTTCACAAATCCATGCTGATATTCAGAAATGTGTATGTGTGACAATAAATATATTCTATTATATAATACAACCTCGAGGAGCTTAGCAAAATTATTGAGAATGGAGACTGATCTATAGTTTATAACTGAATTTTTATCACCTGCCTTGTGGATAGGACATACTCTACTTTCCTTCCAACGATTAGGAAATGTTGAGGTTTCTAAAATAAGATTGAAAAGGGTTACCAACGCGCTCGAAAGTGCAGGTAAACAATCTCTGACGAAAAATGATGGTATTCTATCAGGACCAGACGTCATTTTGGGTTTGAGTTTTTTTGACGCATCTAAAATTTCTTTTTCAGTGATCGGCCAATCAACAATGTTAATATGACCTGCTTGAATACTATCCGAAATATCAAAATTATTATCTAATGGATGAGGTAACTCATACACACTCTTAAAAAAGGAAGCAAAAGCTTCAATGGCTGATTGTGGATTATTATATATTGTGTCTTGAAAAGTCATAGATCCAGGAATGCGTGATGTCTTGTTTTTTTGTCCAATAAATGACCAAAAAGTTTGAGGATCAGATTTTAAAGAATTTTGAACACCTCTGAATGGTGTATTTCCGTGTATTTCATTTTCTTGCAGTTTATACACATTGTGTATTCTTCACTACATTGGGATGCTGAGTGTTGCCCAGAACACTTAAAGCAAATTTCTTCTTGTGAGCAGTACTTCGCAACATGACCAAATCCACAGCATTTGAAACATATTGCCAAATTGATGTGTTCCGTGATATGAACTTTAGTCAGATCAAAATTAACCGTCCCTCTCTTTAAGAACCATTTGGCAATTCCTGGTGGAGCTTGAAGGAGCCAATTTTCTTTTGTGGGATTTCAACACTGTTTTTTTGCAATAACTTTAATTTTATCTGAAACAGATTGGAATTCTGTCTCTTTTTCATCGTTGAGCCTCACCAATTCCTCAATAAAGTCTCCGTTTTCGTATCCCTTTTCTATTCCTGTGACAATAAACATAGGATCATTTATTTCATTTTCTTTAATCTTTATGTCCTTTTTATCTTTCAGTACACCTTTTAGTTTTTCTTGTTGTGTTTTATTATGGCTTTCGATTAAAATTGCTCCACTCTTCAACTGCCTAATACTCTTGAAGCCACCGTCAGTATCTTTTAATTTTACTTCAGATTTCAATCTATTTAATGCGATTTTAGGATCATCCACCTTCTCAATTCTTATAATTGTTTCATGCCTTTTGTTATCTGGTGGTGTTGTCCATTGTTGTTTACTACTAGTTTCAGGAGATATGTCTTGAGATATTTGTGGTGTACTCACCATTTGTGCGTAGCTGCTTCTCTGGTCTCTTGAATTCTCAACTGGTTGGCAATTCACGATGGTCTTTTGAGCGTCGGTACTCTTTTCATCCAACTGCATGGCCAATTTGGTTTGCAATATTGAATTTTGCTTTTCTAGGTCACCCATTTTGACTACTAAATACGTCAACAACTTATGAATGCTATACGTTGCACTCAAGATACTGTTTTTTGCTTGCAGGGCTTCATTAGGGATTATATTTGTAACTGCATTTATCTGGTCTATTATATCTTTGAAAAAAATTTTGAACTAATTCGGCCATTCCATTAGACGATTCTTCGCGGCATATCCGTTTCTTTATATGTTCAACATCAGGACTGACTTCCATTCTAGTTCGTTTTCCCCCTTCAGTAAGCTGGTTTTCTATATTCTCTGCTTGGTTATCAGAACTGATCATTGTTTTTGACGGAGGCGTTCGATGTGTCAATCGTCGTGGCTTGAAAACATCGTCCTCATTATTGAACTTCTCCACCGTTCCTCCTGCTGAATCACCCTGTATGCTTTCGTCTTGTTGCAGCGTTTCTCTCACATTCCTCTTATCAGTTTTTTGTCCGGCTTGTTGTCGTTTTTTACTGTTGTCTGAGTCCTCTGATTCAATGCCAATTATCTTATTTATCTCTTGTTTTTCAATACTCAGTGTTCCTAATGAGTAGCTTCTTCCTCGATTCTTGGACAATTGCTGTTTTTTAGGATCCATTTTCTTTTGATGAAAATGCTCCTTTCAACAGCTCTCCCTCGATACAACCAATTCTCGTTTTTAAAATTATCAATTATCGGAGAAAACAACGAAAATAACAGAGCTCCGTAAAACACGTCTTACACTCACGATGTTTTATTATCTGTTGTAGGGTCAAACTTAAGATTGCTTGCCGAGTTGCTTGCAGTCTCACAGATGACACGTTACCAGTTAAGGGTTAATCTCCCTTTTAATATGTGCCAAATTTGTAAGGATATAGAATATTTTTAAAAATAAATATGGTAGGTCACCTGTTCTGAGGTCCATCATATCGAGATATCCCACCATTCATATGTAGCAAAGGTGGAGGGTAATTTGATTGTGATGCTTGATGATAGCTATTCTGCTGGTTCATATTTGGCTCCAAAATCATATAATTTCCAGCTGCCTTATTCTGTGCATTGTACTGGGCCATCCTAAAATGAGAAAATTACAAATTCAGTTTGTTGTGAAGCTGTCACCCACATATTCAATGATATTAGAGCCTCTATTATAGATTTAATACTCTGCAATCTGTTTAGCCCAAGTGAATGAAGGTTTTGAATAAATTAATGATTGCAATTATTGGAATGTAAGTAGCATACTTTGTAATATCACTAAATATTAAAATAATTCCTAATTACATAATATAGTTTATATATGTAGACAATACAAAACAACAAAGATCATAGATAGACCTGGAAAAGGATTTTGAGAAGCTTTTGGTGGTGTGTATTGGTCATATAGATTTGAATTGCATAATTATAAATAATTTCCAAAATACTATATTATTCAACAAGTTAAAGTTTGCAAGTAAGTTATTACCATTACTATAAGTTAAATGTTTACTATACTTTATGACACAATAAATAGTATAATTCAAATACATAATAATTATAAACTATGGATACCTCAACTACTCTTCTATCTCTGAAATAAATGTGTGAGTTATGAAAAATAATTAATGTTGTTAGTTTATAGGTAAAATAAAGTTTTCAAAGCTAGTTTGGTAATCACTATATAGCCTAATAGTAGTCATTTTTTATGCACATTAATAAATATTTGAAGATCTAAATACATTTCAAAATTTGACAATAAAGATACAACATAACACTTCCATTCTTCCTACTATGTGTCTGAAAATTTAGAGCTTAATTTCATGACCATGCAGAATCACAAAAATCATTTAAGGGTCTGGAATTTGAGCCCTAATTGAAAATTGTAAGCCCATCATCCAGAATTAGTCTGCTCTCAATTATATACCTGCCTATGGGTCACAAATTACTCAGCAAAAACTTAAAGGAACTGCTGTATTTTTTGATTGATTAACTATAACTTACTAAAGAATACAATTGAAATTGTGTTGGCCCCCATGTATATTGAATACATATAGACAATATTCAATGTATACCTATTTCTGTAATGCTGTAATTTTAATACAGTATCTTTATTTCCATAAGAGATCACTTGCTGAAGTTTTTTTTTTTTTTTTTGAAAACTTATTATGAGTGTTGAGTATATTTATTTATTTGTTAAGATGACAAGGCTATGACATGGAATCACACAGCAATAGTGAGAGTGGTTGAAGCAATAAGATTATAAATTAAAAAAGTAGAATGAAAATGTGTATAAAAACATTGAAAATTATAAGAATGAAATTTTTCAAATTCCAATTTGTATCTATAATTCCATCATAATTCATTGGTCCTCCAATAAAACCATTTATGCTTGGAATAGCCTTTACTTATATTTCAGCAACCCCTGTAACCTTCAACCTTCATCAAAGCATAAAAATTTGAAAACAAAAACAGCTGTACCAGGCTTTAGCTTTGTGTTTTTGTTAACCAAGTTCGAAACTATCAGTAATTCTGAAACCTTAAAGAATAGTGTTGCATTCACATTGCTAACAAGTCCAAAATGAGACCCCAATGATACATCAGCATCGTAGGAATGTGAATAAACATTATAAGATGGAAACAATACTTACGAAGAATTTGCACGAACTAAAGGAGGAGGATGCTGGGCGCCCATAGAACCAGAAAAATATGGTCTCAAATGTCGTGCTGAGGCAGAAGGATAGGTAGCACGAACAGCAGAGCTTGCAGTCCTAGGTTGTGCAGTAGTATGGTAGATTGGTTGACCCCCCGATATTCCAAAATTGGAAAAAACATGTACATTATGCAGGTGACCAGAGTTCGCTGCTTTTGCCTGTGTTGCTGGCTTTGGAGAGGGAGATGGATGGGCTGTAATTGGGGGTGCTATGGGCTGCCTTGTCCACTGAACTATTTGTGTTTGACTTGAATTTCTACTAATCAATAGCTGACTGTCTAAGTTTTTTTTTGGCCAATAATCTTCAAATACTGTTCCTGGAGGAAAATAGTTCTTTATGTCATTAAGACTTATTACTGAACATGAATCATGTGCAAAAAGTTCATTTCTTATTCCTTGAACTTTGCAACAAAATTTCAAATATGATAAATCCCAGCCCTCTAATTTATCAGCTCGTTGCTTTAGATTGTCAGTTTCACCTTCAAAATAAAATAATGGTACATACTTTTGGTCATTGTAAACAGTATATGGAACCACAGATTCTCTGTTTATCCTTATGAAACCACATCTATCCAAGTTATCAGCATCAGAAGTATTCATTAATTTGGCATAACAATGTCCCAAAAATTGGTAAAATTCATTTGCATCAGACAGTCTAACAATAAGGTCCCTTGGTGTAAATTGTTCTCTACCAAACTGATAATCACAATGTTTAAAGTTTATCTCATTCAACAGTTTTGCTTCAGCCTCAGTAATATAGTAGCTCCTTATATTAGTACAGTTGTACAAGTCTTGATGAAGATAATTCAACAGTTTATTTAATACTTTCATTTCTACCATTCTAACAGAGCAGTAGCTCTCCCCAGAACGAATAATGTAAGGTATGTGCATCTTGCCCATTAAAGTCCAACCAAATCTACCTTTGACAGACTCTTCATCAATGTTTTTTGTATCAGCTTCAGTTGGAGTACATGGTGCAGTCTTTGCTTTATTTTTATCACCTGTTAGGAAACTGAGTATGTTCATACTTTGTCCTGCAGGTTGAGGGGTTCTTTGTGGCATTGCCATTTTAGCCTTGTTGGCCTCCACGAATTTGGCCGCCAATTCTCGAATTTCCGCTTCATCGTGCCTCTCTTGCTTTACATTCATCGCGGCTGTTCTTTAGATTTAGAATGGGTAACTACACATTCAAACAAATCTAGGTGACCAACTGTCGTTTGCTGTCATCAATGTTTTCCATGGTTCCATTTGATTGTTTTACATAGCTATCCTGATCCAAACAAACTCCTATCAAAAGCACTACAGTCCCACTAGTTTTCAAAAATTTGTAAACAACATCAAAATACACAAATGAGGTTAAGGCAAATTATGATTTCCCTGTATTAGCGGCCATAGCGCCATCAAACTGAAACATTCGGTGTCGCACTGTATTGTTAGTTCTAATAATAAATCAAAACTAACTAAAGGGATTATGATTCTACGGCACTAACTTTGATTTTGCATAAGTAACAGCCCGATTAGACGATTTCCAGCATTTAAAAGCGTTATTTAGAAATATAGCGCGTTCTGTTCATGTCACCCCGTCTACACTCGACGTTTTCGTTATTCTCGTTTCGTCGAAAGCAGTAGATGCACGGTGGCGCGATGTCTGCGAGCCTCGTACGCAGGGTCCAATATCTATTTAAGGATTTTCCATTCTAACCTCTTTAGAAGATGGCCGCCAAGATACATTCTCCACCAATCATTTTACGCGAATTACTTGTTCCTTCTCAGTGACGACACGACACTGATGACGTCGCGGTACCCTGTTGGAGACTATGTACAGTGTTTCCAAGGTCTCACTACTTTAACTGTATTTCAAGGATATAGGTATATGAAAAATTCACCCAGTCTATTATTTTTGGAAAATTTATATATACAAACTCAATATGCAGTAACAAATATGTCGCCGAATGTACAAAAAATTTAACACGAGGACAAGTGTCCTATTAATGAAATAAAAAATTCCAATGACTCATACGGGTTGCTTTTTTCAAACCTGATGGCTAAAATGATCCTTATGTAATATATGCAATAGGAAAACTTAGGATTAGAGATCCTCAAATTTTAACTTTACTGTACTTCAAGGTTAAACTTTTATTTTTCCTGTCTTCAAAACTTCACAGGGCTACCTAGTTAGAGTGGTCAGGAACGGTAAAAAATATTTACATGTAATTGGATAAATAGGAATCGAGCAAATACTTTTATAGCAAACTTAGGTACCACCTAATAGCTCATGAAGTATGCATGACCTCATTTCAAGAGCAGATAGGCATAATTGATTCGCAAGATGGCTGCTACAGCGCCTGCGTAGTACAATAATAATAATTAGGAGGATAATAGCCCCAATAGATTATTAAATAAAAAGAACATACTAGGTGTCCCATCTATTCCTAGAGTTCTAATCATAATATGTTTATCTAAGGTAGGTATATGACACTCCTTTCTAAAACGCTCAATCTAGATAACACTTCAGACAAATGTCTTATCTTTTAAGTGTCGAAGAGCAAGTGTCAGACATGTTTGACTTATTTTCTTATTTTCCCCCTCTACTGATATAGATTATTATGGTAATTATTATAATGACATGTGGATTTGCCGCGTTGTCAAGGTCATTGTGTTGCCTCACAACTTTTGAACGAGAGTGTACCTAAGCCCACTGTATAAGCAGGACCGGCTGCAGGGTATTCCATCATTTCGATGTGTTACCAGATTTTGATACCATGGAAAGGGAGAAGTGGCAATTTTTGAGAATTACAAGGAAAGTTGGCTTTGAGAACCACTTTTGATAATTCCTCCAGCGGCTTCGCAGCTTTTTTTTCCTTTTGTTTTAAAAAATATAATACACGGTAGGCTTTTTAGCTCATAAACATCTCAAAATCCCTGCTGGGCACTAAGAGAGAAAAAAAGTAGAACGTCAAACGTGGTTGTCAAATCATGGAATTGTCCCCAAAAGATACATACCTAATACTGTATGAAAATACTGTAGGTATTATTTTTATATCAAACGGGAGGCGGAAGTGGTTATTGTGATGCCTTATTATATACCTAGGTACCTAATATTCATAAATAATTTAGTCATTTGCAAGAAATTTTGTCTGATATTGCAGCCCTTTTTTGGAGTATTGTGGATATGTGTGGAAAATGTTATAGAAAAAATTATTAAAATCCAGGAATAACATTTATAATCAACAAAAGAGAAGAACGATTGCAATTATTTTGGAGTGATTTTTTTCGGAAAAGTAGGTACTATATTTATTTGAGGGATATTCAAACTACGACTGGGGAAATCGAATCGATAAATGCTTTGGCAACCCTAACATGAAATCAGATTAGCTATAAAATGGTGAAGATAAAATTTCATATAGTAAGATATAGATCACTTCTTTCTGGTTTAATTTAAATGGATGTGTTTTGCCTGTAGATTGATTGCTGCAAACCGATTTATGAACAAAGACAGCTGCTTGCGGTTATCAGTTCCTACTCGTATACCTACTTAAACCAGCAGCAAACAAGGAAATCGTGACCCTTTAGTGTTTTACTATATTTATTCCAAATTGCCAGCCGTCAGTAAAGTCTTTGAAAATATACAAAAAGGATAACAAACAAATAGTTGTTATAATTGGAAGGGCCAGGTACCAGCCAAGGCGTAGGGGTCTGTGGACGCTCCCTACCATAAAAACAAGCAGTTTTTTTTTCTGAAGAATTCTAATTGGAAATCAGGAAATTATTATAGATATAAAATGTAAAATTCAAACACAAATGATAGACCGTCTACCCCAACCCTGTGGATACGCCACCGTTAAGGAGAATTTCTATATTGACGGGTGTAGTAGGTGTATTTGGTGTATTGTATTATTTGTATTGCCTATTTTTATATCCTCAAGTAGTATCACCGAGTAATCATATATTTAGATTTAGGCCATATAAAATTGTCTTATCTACGAAGTAACCGTACCTGTTTTGTGGTAAAGACATAGTCACAGTCACAGAGGACTGTGACCTATGACATAGTGAACCACTGCGTCAGAATAGGTAGCTAAAGCAGGAACAATAGTAATAATAGTACCTAAGTACCTATAAATGGTTCACACTTATATAGGTACCTACATCCTACATATATATAGCATAGACATAGTGTGTAGATAGGTCAATGACATGTCCATAACCATATCAAATACCATAGGCGGGGCTGTCAGATGTTAATTGTCAAAACTATGGACGTTAGAAAAATTGGAAAAATACAATTGGAAATAGTACAGGCATCTTAATAATGATAATTGATTGTTCAAAAAACATGACAAACATCGGATGGAGCATGGGATGGAGAAATTTTGATACAATGAGACAGGGGCGTATTCAGACCTCAGTCTTGGGGGGGGGTAGCGTGGCACCATTTTTTTGTAATACCTCCGTGAAGGACGTTGATGCAAGAGAAAAGGAAAATGTTAATAGTATTAAAATAGAAAAGAAGATATAAACAGCAAGCGAAACAATGGAGTATCAGGTATTTTAGGGAGATGAAATAAAAAATCTATTGATGCATTAATCAATTTTAATTTTAGGGAACACAAATAATATGTAATACGTATCATCCGTGAACATTTTATTGCCACAGCATACAAAATTGCACGATCATGAACACTCAATAGTCAGGTACCCTAGTAGCCACAACACGTATTCCATTTTTTTTAATTAGTGTTTTAACTTTTCTAATCGGTGCAATTTTCAAAACAGGTAATTAATGGGTTAGGTAAATTTTTGTGACAAGCTACCACGTTGTATAGGACATTCAACTGATTATGTAACAATGGGAATATATTAGATATATGCATCACTGTAATAACGCAAAACAAACCCTTTTGTAATTTAGTTAGGTACTGCAAAACAGATTTTTTTCAGTGCGACAATTGCTTAAATAAATAAGTCAAATAAAATAAGTTAAAGTTGAATTTATTTTTTTTTTTCGAAAATCTTGGGAGGGGTAATTACCCCTGTTACCCCCCTTTGTATACGCCTGTGTAGGTAATGAAAAAACAACAAGTTTCCACTTTTTCGGACTAGAACTAAAGCCTATGTATGCCAAGACTTTTTTTACCACAACTTTATTAATTCGCATTATTCATACAATGCTGGTATTGTATTCTTTTTAAATCTAAAGTAGGTATATGTTTAATATATTACTAGGCAATATTAAAATCACTTCAAGAGTAAAGTGGGCCATGCTTCAGGATTATATTTCTCTATATGAAATGGCCTCTTCTATATATTTCTCCTATGTGACAATGCTAAAGCAAATACATATATAGCTGTTATTTTAAACTAAAGAGGAAACACATCTATATGTTTATCTAAGAGCCTCCAGCTTAGTGATTTTTTTACATTTCAACGGCGGCGGCGCAAACCATTCTGAGGTATTATTTTTCAGAAGCGTGAAAGTTATCCCACTGTGTGAATAATTTTTGCCTTTGGTTCTAAGTTTCTGTTCTGTAAGCTTTAAGTCATGTGTCATCGTTATGTCAAAAATTATTGCTGAATGCTCAATCTCAATGTCAGTCGTGTCTCGTGTCAGTTGGTAGAAAAACATGTACCACAGTAGTGTGGGCAAATTTTATTATTTATGTATTGTTTTGTTCTTCGCAGAAAACATACAAGCTTTTAAATAATTTTGTAATTATACTGTAACTTCTCTTAGTTCATTTTCCGTTAGTATGGATTCTGAGGATGAAACCTACGATGACGTTGACTCTGGAAATGAGTCCAGTGGAGACGACGTCGATTTTGCTATGGATGTTGAAGTTACTGGTCACAGAGAAAAACAAACAGACTCAGATGACTACCCTTTCGAGGTTCTCAGCACAGAAGAAATTGTACAACACATGGTAGACTCTATAAAAGAAGTGAATTCTGTCGTAGAGGTATGCGACGTTTGTATACTAAGACGCATTTTAAACCGAATAACCTTCAGAGTATCAACACTCTCAACGGATTTCTATTTGCAGATTCCAGCTACTACTACCCGAATTTTGTTGAACCACTTTAGATGGGATAAAGAAAAACTGATGGAAAGGTATTATGATGGTGATCAAGATCAGCTGTTTTCAGAAGCACGAGTGATTAATCCATTCAAAGACTTAAACATCAGTTATAGGTCAAAGGTAACTTTTTGTATGTTAATTGAAGCATTTCATATTCAACACATCGTCTTTATGCATTGTTTGCCTTCATCATCTGACTATAGCGGAAAGTACAAATTTAGATGCGCTAAATACTAAATTGCAGTGTTAACACCATAAAGTTAGCCAAAGATGCAGCTAGGGATGAAAAAATGATAGATACTGTCATATCAGTATGAATCCCTTTCTTTCTAGCATAAATCATCTTCTAGTCATAATAAGTGTGATAACTACTCATTATAATACCTGAAGGTATAAAGCAAGGAATTTTTATGTTAAATCTGATATATGTACCTTTGTTTGTTTTAAACTTTTATGTGATTTTTAGCCCCAGAAAAAACCTATGAATGGCACAGAAGAATGTGAAATTTGTTTTATGGTTTTACCATCATCTGTAAGTAAACTTATTAGTGCTTTATTTAAAATGCTTTGAGATTTTTGATAAATATACCTCAAAAATGTATATCCTGATTGCTGTTCTGTGAATGTTACAAAATGAAGTGAAGATGTGGAACTAACAGCGCAAAGATCAAAAAGATATAATTTGGATAAAACCCTTATGAAAAATAAAATATTTCTGCATTTAATTATTTTGAAATTATTTTGGAAGGTCATATTAGGTGACAAGTTAACAAAGAAAAAATACTTTTTATTGTCTTAAAAATATATGACCTTGGCATTTTAGTAATTTTTAAAGCTAGCCATACAAGTGTTCATTTGCCTTCAATAGAACACTTTTAGGTATATATTAGTTGTTATCTCCATTCTCCAATAACTCTATAATAGTAAGGAAAGTAACTTTGTTATAACAAATTCTGATATCTTTTTTAATGATTATTTTTCAAGATAGAGATTGTGATGTGATTTTCAATTTTTTCCTTTTGATTTTGGAAGCTTGAAAAAGATTTTTATGAAGACAAAAATTTGAAAAAGCAAAAAGACTAACTTTGTAATGTTTAAATGTGTACTTGACCATATTTGAGGTATTTAATTTTTTTTCAGAATGCTAATTTTACTCCTATAAACCACATTTATTTTTGGACATAGGCAAGCACCTTTTCAGATTCACATTTTTTTTTAATATATAAATACAAGTGCTACAGTGTCCTTTATTAATTGAAATAATTTCTTTTCTCTTCTTATAAAAATGTTAGCAAAGGACAATTGGATATTTTTCTTGCTGCCCATATTGTAAAAATATAGGTTTAACTACTGTTGTATTATAAATATTTTCAGCATATGACCGGATTGGAATGTGGTCACAGGTTTTGTACACATTGTTGGTGTGAATACTTAACAACAAAAATAATGGAAGAAGGAGTTGGACAAACAATTGCTTGTGCGGCACATGGTTGTGACATTTTAGTTGATGATGCTAGTGTTATGAGATTAGTTAGAGACTCTAAAGTTAGGCTCAAGTATCAACATCTTATTACAAATAGTTTTGTGGAGGTAAGTACCACTAAGATAATACTGATAATGTAGCAATAATAGTAGATTTTGGAAGTATATCTGCTCAGCTTATTGAGTACATTGTTTTTTTGAACTCCATCATGCCCCTGCTACTGGATATTCTGGGATTCTTGGAAAATAACAGTTATATTAAGCATTGTATGTGAACTTCATTAACCCTTAACCGGTAACATGCAAGTTCGGGGCATAGCTGGTAATGTGCAGTCTGTGAGACTGTAACCTCTTTGAAGCTTAAAAAAAAAATTTCTCTTTTTTTCTCCTAATTATTTTTTGGAAAAAACGATTGAAGATTTGTTGGATATATATCCTTTAATAATAATTTTGTATAAAGTGGTAGAACATGTGATTTAAAGAAAAAAAATTATGATAATTATTAACTAGAACACAAATTAGCAGCACAAATTTGTAGGACCAAGATATTCAAAAAAAATTTGACCACACTCAAATCTATATATTTTGTGATTGATAACAAGTAAAGCAATACACCTATAAAAATATTTTGGCAAAAAATGACGAACCTGCCATGACTACCAGTTGAGAAAAATTATAATGTAAACCGTAACGTTCCATCTTGCAGACTGAACCAAACTAACAACTAAGCACATCTGGAATGTTGTTTATGCAAACTTATTGATAAATGGGATATAAAAGGGATACCAATGGCTGGTAGATTAGATGAGGTCATTTACCAGAAATGTGGTAAGGTTTTGTTGTAGGGTCGAATTTAAGATTGCTTGCAGTCTCACAGACGGCACCTTACCAGTTAAGGGTTAACCAAACATTATGTGCTCAGTAGATTTTTATTGATTTGGCGCTTAATAATGGGGACTTTAAACGGTTTGCATCTAAGAGATTTTGTCTATCTTTGGTGCCAGTGTGTATTAGATTAGGTTGTGTTTCAGAACAAGCTAAACATAATTTTTTTTCAGTGTAATCGATTACTCAGATGGTGCCCTTCGCCAGATTGTAGTAATGCTATAAAGGTCCAGTATGTAGAATCTCACAAGGTAACATGCAAATGCAACCACACATTCTGTTTTGCATGTGGCGAAAACTGGCATGACCCAGTCAAATGTCACTTATTAAAAAAATGGATCAAGAAATGTGACGATGATTCTGAAACGAGCAATTGGATTGCTGCAAATACCAAAGAATGTCCTAGGTAAGTAAACATAGTAACGTCTCTGTCCAAAAAATATTTTTTCTATTGTTAGACAGCTACACTGACAAGACTAGGCTAGTGCTGAAATATCATGTCTGAAGCATTTGTTTGTAGCATTTTTGTAACCTGCTGAGGTTTTCCTTTGTTTCAGGTGCAATGTAACTATTGAAAAAGATGGTGGCTGCAATCATATGGTATGCAAAAACCAGAATTGCAAAACAGACTTTTGTTGGGTGTGCTTAGGACCATGGGAACCACATGGTAGTTCATGGTACAATTGCAACAGATATGACGAAGATGAGGCAAAAGCTGCTCGAGACGCTCAAGAAAAGTCCCGGTCAGCGCTACAGCGTTATCTGTTTTACTGCAATCGGTATGTAACAAGTCACTAGTCAAGTTGCATGGCAGGTTAAATTGCCTGAAAATTGAATTTTGCTGAAAAATACAATCTCGAATCAACTTGTTTCCTGACACCAAATGTGTTTGCTGCATACCTGTATTATTTCTGCAAGATTGAAAGGATTTAATTTGTATAATTGCAGGTACATGAATCACATGGCATCTCTGAAATTTGAGCATAAGCTGTATGCTTCTGTAAAAGAAAAAATGGAAGAAATGCAGCAACACAACATGAGTTGGATAGAAGTGCAATTCTTGAAAAGAGCTGTTGATATACTCTGCCAGTGTAGACAAACACTTATGTATACTTATGTATTTGCATACTACTTGCAAAAAAATAACCAGTCTGTGATTTTTGAAGATAACCAAAAGGATCTTGAGAGTGCGACAGAAACACTTTCTGAGTACTTGGAGAGAGATATTACGTCTGAAAATCTTGCTGATATTAAGCAAAAAGTTCAAGATAAATATAGGTGAGTATAGTATGCATAACAGTTGCCTACACCAACAGCACACAATAACAGATCTATAGGCAGAAAACAATAGCAAATTTGAAACAACATGTAAATGCTTAGAACAAAACTCAGGCACTTTTGATATAATTTTTTCAATTACCTTGTCATTAAAATCGGAATTTTTTTGAAGATTTTTTCTTTGTGGAGTACTGATAAGTACCCATGATACTTAAGCCTGTTTAGGGTAAAAAAAGTCTTTCTGTTTGCGCTCTGTCAGTGTAATTGTAATCTGTGCTCCAAAATAGATGATCCATCCCAAGTGAACGTATCATAAAATTCTGTTTTTGGTCTGCTATACTACATCTAACTGTTACAAATTGTAGAAAAATATTTACATATGAGAGAATCCTGAATATATTTGTTTCAATAACAGTGTTGACATGGCCTGAGTAAGGTTTTCAGACCTACCTCAACCTCAGTTTGAAGTCATATCTATGAAGTTAGCATTTTTTGATATATGATAGTCCTTTGATTCTGGTTGAGGAACTGAACAAGAGCTGACAGTACTTTGATTTTCAGATATTGTGACAGTCGGAGGAAAGTTCTACTAGAACATGTACATGAAGGTTATGAGAAGGAATGGTGGGATTATAATGAATAGGAAGAGGCATGCCTACTATCCGTTCTGTAACTAGTATTTTAGAAATAGAGCGTAATGTCTAGTTACCTCATCTAAGAACATTGGGCTACTAGTCCGTACTTACTTTATGAACTTCATTTTTTTGCCTCGACAACTTTATTTTGTCCCTCTTTCTTGTGTGCACAACTCTTGTTTGTATATATCTAGGTTTGACAAAGAAGCTGGGAATATCAAATATTGCAAAGCTCAGAATCTTGTGCTTTCTGATTATTGGGACTTTGCAACAAAAATATTATGAGACTCGGAAAAAAGGTTTTTAACAATTTAAGGCGACCTTGGATTAAAATGTAACCATAACGCACTTTCTCATATGGCGCCCTATATTTTTCAAATGATATAGCATAAAATTACATATACATTATCACCTTGGGCTCTTCTAAGGCAAGATGTAGGATTTTTCTTGACAACCTTGAATATGACCTTGACTCTGAATAGTATAACAGTGATCATGGATTCAACCTACATTGTAACCTTCAAGGTCGTTTCTAGGTCTTCCTTCAAATGACGTCTATTTTTTGACAGCAAAAATGATGTCATCAGAATCCCTGCCAGAATCTAGAAAAAAGCCAACAAACCTATTATATAACATTTTTTTCTGTGATCCGTATACCTCAACTTGTAGTACAGTCATAATTACTACAATTGTAGAAACTTTTTTGAGTCTATTCTCAGTTTTTTTCTCAAACCCCTTAAATGTCCATATGTCTTTTTATCTGAATATGTCCAAATACTACACTCAGCTGCAAAATTCCATAACTTTTTAGGCACTCCCAAAAACTCATTACTTTTTCATTTTTCGCTCTATTTTGAAGATTTTTTTGATCATAGGCTTTTTTGGCTTTTTTTTTGAGGGCAAATGACGCCTGAGTTGATAATAAAATGTTTTTTTTTTCAATTTTATAGTTCAGGATTGACCTCAGAGTAACAACTGAACATAGAGGTAGTAAACAACTAATTCTAATAGGCCGACATCTTTCCTTACGTTGTCATATTGACTTCCAGATACGGCAATCATAATTATTTACTATCGTTTTAATTGTATAGTATCCAGAAATATTCCATTCTACGTTAAAAAAGACGGTATTTTGATGGTTCAGGAATGATTACAGCAAAATCAATAGATATGTTGACCTCTACTGTGTTATGCATATTTCTTCATCAACGCAAATTCTGAAGTCTTGCATAATTTTGAGGAGCTGGCAAGGCCGCATACCCTCCACTGTCAAACGTTTGGTTTGTTTATTGTTTGTGCGTCTTTTCTGCTTGGTCCGTAAAATCGGATTTTGTATTTGTTGGTAACTGTAGTGAAGCTTTACGGACTTGCAGTGCTATATTCGAGTGTAGTTCAACGGTTTTTCGAGATGGAACTCAAAAAGTAACATGGGTTGCATTGGAAGAATGTTCAGGTTAGTTGGCGTTACAAAGCATTGTTTACAATTTGAACTGTCACTGCGGGGTCACAGCTGATCAATGTTGGAGGCTGAAGTGTCAAAAGATGATGGCTTTGAGCACGCCATGCTGAAGTGGCTTGTTCACTACCTCTATGCTATGTTCAGTTGTTACTCTGAGGGATTGACCAACCTGTCATAAACAAAGAAAAGATTCTACAAAGTATCTGCGAACGCGTTTCAAAATTATTTTATACTACTGATACAGACACTTATAAATTTACATGTTTGCTCGTAAAAATTTCATTAGCGTAGAGCAAAAAGATAAAAAGGTTTTAGATTTTAAGACTAATTAGCATTTTGCTGCTTATTTTTATTTTGTACCTGAGTGTATAAACATAGCAATAATAGTATTCAAAATATTAGGTGAAAATAATTTGTAATATATCGCTAAATTTTTTATGAGAAATTTCAGACACGTTATGCTTAGATTGAAAAAACTTTTAGTAATACTTATTTGTATTGCTTGGAAATTAATACCAGCTTCCAAAATCGATGATCAACAACTTACAAACAATTGTGTGAAATAGATAGTAAAGGATAACATTGCATAACAGTTATTAGACCATTGCTCTTAATTTGTGTAGCTTAGCAGTTGAAAAGTCTTGGGGTCCCTTATATGAAATCAAAAACCTTTGTTCTCTACTAGTAATAGGAGCGTTCAAAAGTAGCCTTACGTAGATGTTCTCTGGCTATTTGTGTAGAAAGGGCCACTGCTCTATCATGAAAGCTATGACAAACAGCACCGTGCTTAACATGACTTCATGTGTCATGTGCAGGGAGGTGGTCTTCCACGGGAATTTCACAGTTCACCCCCACTTCAGAGAACAGTGGGCGAAACGGATAAAACCATTCTCTCTACAATCTCTTTCTACAATGGACACTATCCAGAAGAGAGCAATTAGATTAATTGATACACCTAACCTCACAAAGGACCTCCACATCTGCGGAATCAGCTGCCGGGGAATTTGTTTCCCGACGGCTACAATCTGCAGCGTTTCAAATCTAACGTGAACCGACACTTATCCTCTCGCAGCGCTTCTACTACAGCGCCACAGGCTTTCAGCCTTTGCGGGAGGCTGACCATAAAAAATAAGAAGGAATGATCACAAGATTAGACGAAGATAGCGCTTCCAGAGGACAAGTGTCGGGGCACGTCATACTCAAAACGCTGCAGGTTGTAGCCGTCAGGAAACAAATTCCCCGGCAGCTCATTCCACAGTGTCGAAGTTCTCCAAAAGAAGGAATGTTGGAGGAGACTGGTTCGGGGAGTAAGGACCTCGACCTGGTAAGGATGAGCTCGCAGAGCTCCTCTAGTGTTCCTGGTTCGGACGGCCTTTGGTGTTATTATCTGGAAGAGCTCACTCGAACATCTTCCGTGATAGAATCTGTAAAACAGGAATAGATCAGCCACCCTCCTTCGATGTTCCAGGCTGTGGAGGTCCTTTGTGAGGTTAGGCGTATCGATTAATCCAATTGCTCTTTTCTGGATAGTGTCCAGAAGCTTTAGAGAGTGTTTCGGAGCGCATCCCCACACATGGGAGCAATACTCCAGCGATGGTCGGATCTGTGCCTTGTACAGCAGCAGCAGTTGCTCTGGTGTATACAACTTCCTATAGAGGAACAAAACTTCAAGCTTCTGGGATGCCGTTTTAGCAATACTGACGACGTGGTCGTGCCAGGACATGTTATTGTTGATGTTGATCTCCAAAAGCTTGGCGGAAGGTGATTCGACTATGGGGTGGCCCTCCATTTCCACGGTTGGTAAGCCATCGTGAGACTTCTTTGTAAGTGTTGTTGCCTGAGTTTTTTGTACGTTGTAATATGGTACATCACAGTGACACTGTGATCAATGAAGAAAAATTCATACTTTGACTAAGTAGCATTTATTTTGTTGGCTTTTACAGAAAATCGACCATAGGAAAGTTCCTTTGTAGCATTTATTTTGAACTTCTTAGTTAGACAACCTTTTTCTTTAGATACCTATCTCCTCTGTATTCAGAGTTTTCTCATGTTTTCCCTCTTTGATCTCATTAATACTATGTTATCGGCATTTGTGTAATATGTTAATATCCTTATACTCATACCCTTCATTATTTTAGTATATTATTTTAAATTGAAAATGTATAAACTCTGCAAAACTATTAACCCAAAACCTTGAGTACTAGTTCTTACTGTAATAACAAAAATTATAAAAAATGCCAAAACGGTGAAACGATTTGAAATATTTCCTCTTTTGAATCAGCTAGAGCTACACTAAAACTTGGGGCAGTGCTAAGCAAATTTAATTTAAAATCAAGCCTCAAAAAAACCGGAAATGTCAGAAGAATTTTTTTCTCCAAAACTGTTGAAGATATAAGTTGTTTTTACTCTCTTTTTAGAAGCTGGTATCTATTTTCTGTGAAACAACTATAACAGCACGGAAAGCTGTAAAATTATTATATCGACTAAGGAATATTGATTTCTTCAAATGACGTTATTTCTCGCATATAAACGATGAAATATGAACTAACTAAATTCTTATAGAAAGTATGCTATCTAGTTTCCAAAATAATAAATGAAGAAACTATGTGCTTATGGTATTGAATATGATCAAACGACTCTCATACTTATTTTTATTAGTGAAACTATAGAAAACTGCATAGTGTTGGGGGTCTCTTGAAGGCAATGGTCGTGAAAGTTTCAACACTTCAAACAATATACAAGTAACTACAGTAGGCTCGATTATCCTGATTTCTTTTTTTTATAACAGCAGACCGCGTAGGCAGAGCCTAAATACCGGAGTACCGCGGCTGCTGTGAAAGGGTTATGTTTGGGGAAGTTTGTTAACGCGAGATTTGAATGGGCCAATACCCGCAGGCCCAATAAATACATCTTCTGGCAGTCCATTCCAAGCCTTAGACACCCTGGGAATTAATGTGCGGTTGTACTGCTCAGTTCTTGATGTATGAAGAACGACCGTCTTAGGATGAGATGCAGCGGTCCCACGGGTACATCTGATAGGAGCAGTGAGCGGCGGAACGATAGAGGATAGCTCAGAGGAGCAGATTCCGTTGGAATATCGGTAGAAGAGTGAGAGGTCACCAACAACACGCCGGTGAGAAAGTGACTGAAGGTGGCTCGTTAAGGCCAGATCGCCAATTAATCGAATTGCCCTTCTCTGAACGGCATCTAGTATAGACAGGGTAGTAGGGGCAGCAGCTCCCCAGACATTAGAGCAATACTCCAGGCAAGGTCTTATCTGGGCTTTATATAGCGTGAGGAGGTTACATGGTGAGAAATACTTTCTGGCTCTAAATAGGTACCCAAGCTTTTTACCAGCAGCTGTTGCAATTGACGCGACGTGTTCGTGCCAGATCAGATTTTCTGTAATGTTGACTCCTAACAGCTTGAATGAGTGAGTCCTTGGCAGAGCCCGGTTGTTCATTAGAACCTGGTGTTGGCTTGGGCACTTCTCGTTTGATAGCGTACAATACTGGGTCTTGGAGGCATTAAATTTAACTATATTCGTAAGCCCCCAAGTGGTAATGGTATTGAGATCCTTTGAAAGTGAAGCTGCCACTAACAGCCTTCTGCGTTCCAGCTCGACCACAGAGATCGGTCTATTGCTCATGATGCCTGCATGCAGCGTACTGTCATCCGCAAAACTGTGGATTGGGTTTGTAGTGCTAGAGAGTAGATCATTAATGTGGAGTAGAAACAATGTCGGATCCAATACCGATCCCTGCGGAACCCCGGCATTGATGCTATGGAAAGAAGAGGAAAAGCCGTCTACCACGACGAGATTTTCCGACCTGAGAGGAAGTACCTAACCGCAAAGCTTAACAGGGAGCCCATAAGACGGGAGCTTGTTTAGGAGAGCTGCATGCCACAGTTGATCGAATGCCTTTGAAATATCGAGAGCAACGACGTGAGCCTCGCCAAATGACTGGATGAGTTTGCTCCACACATGTGTGACGTAAGCCAGGAGATCTCCAGTTGATCTTTGGTGTCGGAATCCATATTGTCCGTCGTTGATTAAGTGATGGAGCTCTAGGTATTTAATGAGCTCTTGGTTGACGCATTTCTCCATCACTTTACTGATTACAGAAAGCAGAGCTGTAGGTCTGTAGTTGGTCGGATCAGTTTTGGATCCCTTTTTTGGCACCGGCTGGATGCAAGCTGTTTTCCAGTCTTTTGGGAAAATGCCGGAATTGTAAGACAACCGAAAGAGGCAGGTAAATATGGGAGTGGAGTTTGCTGCGAATGTCTTGGCAAATATTTCGGCCTTGTCCTTGGAAGCAGTTGCTACTGTTCCATCCGCACATGTGATCGGTGGGAAGCTACTCCTCGAGAAGTTACAGTTACAGTTAGCAGAATTCATAGTTCACATAAGAGTTTGCTGGGGAACAGAGCCGAACTTAGGATTGTATACTACTCCAGTGCTTAATATTTTTGTTACCCTAAAACGTTAAAATAATATATATCTGTTACTGGAGAAAGTCGTTTGAAGGAAAGTGCTAACATTGAGACCACCCTCTACACAGTAGTGTCAAAAGATATACCAATTGTGTGCGTATTAATTTGAGGATGCATATTTTTATTACAATATACTAAATTCTTAGCACAAGGGATACATATGTATGACTGCTGTAGAAAATTTATATAATACACAGAAAAAAGTATCTTTGTTGAAAAATAGTATCTGAAGTGAAGAAATCTAACTTTTTAAAAATGTTATCTAAAATGTGTATATTTTATTAGATATTAATTTGTCTGCTACATGAATACAGGGTGTAGAACAAGCACAGATGCTTTCAGTGTAACCTTTTTTGGTTTGAATGGTTATAATAATATGCCCTGTATGTTGTTCAGGTCATGCGAAAAGTTTATTTTTCTCTATTTACTTCATTTTACTTTTTTATACAAAGTATTGTGAAATTTAATTTCTTTTGTAAAATATACTTCCTATTTACTTTTGTGAACATGTTTTTCATGGCCGGAAGGAATGTGATGGATGAGAATAGATTTATTTGAAAATGTATTTATATTTTAACATAAAAAATTTAAGGTTGTTATCGCGATTTATTTACGCATTAACTTCTCGAGCTGTAAAAATAATTAATATGAAATTTCCGTTGTAAATATCGGTTCATTGGTAATCGTGATTACTAGCTAAATACTTCAGTTTAAAAAATATAGTTTATTAGAGATTAAAAATAAAATATATGAAAATCAAGCTAGGATCTTATTTTATTTATACCCTTTGCATCAGGAGGCTGGGCTAGGACTGAATCCTCTCTCTTGAAACCTCAAAAAAATGGAAAAATATTTTGAGGTACGACGGTTATTCCTTTTGTGAGAAGTGTTCTAGTTAAACCACCTCTTGTAAATCAACAAGAATGCACCAGATCGGTGGCGACAACTTATTAGAAATTCAAGCAAATAGACGACATTGATATACGCGTGCAAAAATAAAGCTATGTAGAAAAGTGTACTAAAACCGATGTGATATGACACAAATTCATGGATGCTTTCAGGCACGATATAAACTAGAATCTTGCCAATAAGTTCTTCATTGTCAGAAGAGATAGATTTTCGGTTTTTTTACCGGCGACTAAAAGATTAGTAGTAGCATACGAGGTTTCGCCCTGATAAAAGGTCAAATAAAGATTTTAGATTTTTTGCGGGTGAATCACAGGGTCCGGGCATCGGAGATTTTCCATTTTCGTTGTACGAGACTAAAACTCGAAACATCGGCCGGATTTGTAATTAGGATACACTAATTATCCAGAATACGAGGTTCCGTCCTGATAGAAGGTCAAATAAAGATTTTAGATTTTTTGCGGGTGAATCTCGGGATCCGGCCATCGGAGATTTTCTATTTTCGTTGTACGAGACTAAAACTCGAAATATCGGCCGGATTTGTAATTAGGATACTCTAATTATCTAGACTACGAGGTTTCGTCCTGATAGAAGGTCAAATAAAGGTTTTAGACTTTTTGCGGGTGAATCTCAGGGTCCGGGCATCGGAGATTTTCCATTTTCGTTGTACGAGACTAAAACTCGAAACAGGGGCCGGATTTTTTAATTAGGATACTCTAATTATCTAGAATACGAGGTTTCGTCCTCATAGAAGGTCAAATAAAGATTTTAGATTTTTTGCGGGTGAATGTCAGGGTCCGGGCATCGGAGATTTTCCATTTTCGTTGTACGAGACTAAAACTCGAAGCAGGGGCCGGATTTGTAATTAGGATACTCTAATTATCTAGAATACGAGGTTTCGTCCTCATAGAAGGTCAAATAAAGATTTTAGATTTTTTGCGGGTGAATCTCAGGGTCCGGGCATCGGCGATTTCCTATTTTCGTTGTACGAGACTAAAACTCGAAACATCGGCCGGATTTGTAATTAGGATACCCTAATTATCCAGAATACGAGGTTTCGTCCTGATAGAAGGTCAAATAAAGATTTTAGATTTTTTGCGGGTGAATCTCAGGATCCGGCCATCGGAGATTTTCTATTTTCGTTGTACGAGACCAGAACTCGAAATATCGGACGGATTCGTAACTAGGATACTCTAATTATCTAGAATACGAGGTTTCGTCCTCATAGAAGGTCAAATAAAGATTTTAGATTTTCTGCGGGTGAATCCCAGGGTCCGGGCATCGGTGATTTTCCATTTTCGTTGTACGAGACTGAAACTCGAAACATCGGTTGGATTTGTGATTAGGATACTCTAGTTATCTAGAGTACGAGGTTTCATTCTCATAGAAGGTCAAATAAAGATTTTAGATTTTTTGCGGGTGAATCTCAGGGTCCGGGCATCGGAGATTTTCCATTTTCGTTGAACGAGACCAAAACTCCAAACATTGGCCGGATTTGTAATTAGGATACTCTAATTATCTAGAATACGAGGTTTCATCCTCATAGAAGGTCAAATAAAGGTTTTAGATTTTTTGCGGGTGAATCTCAGGGTCCGGGCATCGGAGATTTTCCATTTTCGTTGAACGAGACCAAAACTCCAAACATTGGCCGGATTTGTAATTAGGATACTCTAGTTATCTAGAATACGAGGTTTCATCCTCATAGAAGGTCAAATAAAGGTTTTAGATTTTTTGCGGTTGAATCTCGGGATCCGGCCATCGGAGATTTTCCACTTTCGTTGTACGAGACCAAAACTCGAAACATCGGGCGGATTTTTAACTAGAATTCTCTAATTATCTAGAATACGAGGTTTCGTCCTGATAGAAGGTCAATTAAAGATTTTAGATTTTTTGTGGGTGAATCTCAGGGTCCGGGCATCGGAGATTTTCCATTTTCGTTGTACGAAACTTAAACTCGAAACATCGGCCGGATTTGTAATAAGGATGCTCTAATTATCTAGAATACGAGGTTTCGTCCTCTTAGAAGGTCAAATAAAGATTTTAGATTTTTTGCGGGTGAATCTCAGGGTCCGGGCATCGGTGATTTTCCATTTTCGTTGTACGAGACTAAAACTCGAAACATCGGTTGGATTTGTGATTAGGATGCTCTAATTATCTAGAGCACGAGGTCTCATCCTCATAGAAGGTCAAATAAATATTTTAGATTTTTTGCGGATGAATCTCAGGGTCCGGGCAACGGAGATTTTCCATTTTCGTTGAACGAGACCAAAACTCCAAACATTGGCCGGATTTGTAATTAGGATACTCTAGTTATCTAGAATACGAGGTTTCATCCTCATGGAAGGTCAAATAAAGGTTTTAGATTTTTTGCGGCTGAATCTCAGGGTCCGGGCATCGGAGATTTTCCATTTTTGTTGTACGAGACTTAAACTCGAAACATCGGCCAGATTTGTAATAAGGATGCTCTAATTATCTAGACTACGAGGTTTCGTCCTGATAGAAGTTCAAATAAAGGTTTTAGATTTTTTGCGGGTGAATCTCAGGGTTCGGGCATCGGAGATTTTACATTTTCGTTGTACGAGACTAAAATTCGAAACATCGCATCGGCCGGATTTGTAACAAGGAGTCTCTAGTTATCTAGAATACGAGGTTTCGTCCTGATAGAAGGTCAAATAAAGATTTTAGATTTATTGCGAATGAATCTCAGGGCCCGGACATCGGTGATTTTCCATTTTCGTTGTACGAGACTTAAACTCAAAACATCGGCCGGATTTGTAATAAGGATGCTCTAATTATCTAGAATACGAGGTTTCGTCCTGATAGAAGGTCAAATAAAGATTTTAGATTTTTTGCGGGTGAATCTCAGGGTCCGGGCATCGGAGATTTTCCATTTTCGTTGTACTAGACTTAAACTCAAAACATCTGCCGGATTTGTAATTAGGATACTCTAATTATCTAGAATACGAGGTTTCGTCCTGATAGAAGGTCAAATAAAGATTTTAGATTTTTTGCGGGTGAATCTCAGGGTACGGGCATCGGAGATTTTCCATTTTCGTTGTACGAGACTTAAACTCAAAACATCGGCCGGATTTGTAATAAGGATGCTCTAGTTATCTAGAATACGAGGTTTCGTCCTGATAGAAGGTCAAATAAAGATTTTAGATTTTTTGCGGGTGAATCTCAGGATCCGGCCATCGGAGATTCTCCATTTTCATTGTACGGGACCAAAACTCGAAAAATCGGACGGATTTGTAACTATGATTCTCTAATTATCTAGAATACGAGGTTTCGTCCTGATAGAAGGTCAAATAAAGGTTTTAGATTTTTTGCGAGTGAATCTCAGGGCCCGGACATCGGTGATTTTCCATTTTCGTTGTACGAGACTTAAACTCGAAATATCGGCCGGATTTGTAATAAGGATGCTCTAATTATCTAGAATACGAGGTTTCGTCCTCATAGAAGGTCAAATAAAGATTTTAGATTTTTTGCGGTGAATCTCAGGGTCCGGGCATCGGAGATTTTCCATTTTCGTTGAACGAGACCAAAACCCCAAACATTGGCCGGATTTGTAATAAGGATACTCTAATTATCTAGAATACGAGGTTTCGTCCTCATAGAAGGTCAAATAAAGGTTTTAGATTTTTTGCGGGTGAATCTCAGGGTCCGGGCATCGGAGATTTTCCATTTTCGTTGAACGAGACTAAAACTCCAAACATTGGCCGGATTTGTAATTAGGATACACTAATTATCCAGAATACGAGGTTCCGTCCTGATAGAAGGTCAAATAAAGATTTTAGATTTTTTGCGGGTGAATCTCAGGGTCCGAGCATCGGAGATTTTCCATTTTCGTTGTACGAGACTTAAACTCAAAACATCGGCCGGATTTGTAACTAGGATTGTCTAATTATCTAGAATACGAGGTTTCGTCTTGATAGAAGGTCAAATAAAGGTTTTAGATTTTTTGCGAGTGAATCTCAGGGCTCGGACATCGGTGATTTTCCATTTTCGTTGTACGAGACTTAAACTCGAAACATCGGCCCGATTTGTAATAAGGATGCTCTAATTATCTAGAATACGAGGTTTCGTCCTCATAGAAGGTCAAATAAAGATTTTAGATTTTTTGCGGGTGAATCTCAGTGTCCGGGCATCGGAGATTTTCCATTTTCGTTGAACGAGACCAAAACTACAAACATTGGCCGGATTTGTAATTAGGATACTCTAATTATCTAGAATACGAGGTTTCATCCTCATAGAAGGTCAAATAAAGGTTTTAGATTTTTTGCGGGTGAATCTCAGGGTCCGGGCATCGGAGATTTTCCATTTTCGTTGAACAAGACTAAAACTCCAAACATTGGCCGGATTTGTAATTAGGATACCCTAATTATCTAGAATACGAGGTTTCGTCCTGATAGAAGGTCAAATAAAGATTTTAGAATTTTTGCGGGTGAATCTCAGGATCCGGGCATCGGTGATTTTCCATTTTCGTTGTACGAGACTAAAACTCGAAACATCGGTTGGATTTGTGATTAGGATACTCTAATTATCTAGTGTACGAGGTTTCATCCTCATAGAAGGTCAAATAAAGATTTTAGACTTTTTGCGGGTGAATCTCAGGATCCGGCCATCGGAAATTTTCCATTTTCGTTGTACGAGACCAAGACTCGAAACATCGGACGGATTTATAACTAGGATTCTCTTAATTATCTAGAATACGAGGTTTCGTTCTGATAGAAGGTCAATTAAAGATTTTAGATTTTTTGCGGGTGAATCTCAGGGTCCGGACATCGGTCACTTTCCATTTTCGTTGTACGAGACTAAAATTCGAAACATCGGCCGGATTTGTAACTAGGATTCTCTAATTATCTAGAATACGAGGTTTCGTCCTGATAGAAGGTCAAATAAAGATTTTAGATTTATTGCGAGTGAAGCTCAGGGCCCGGACATCAGTGATTTTCCATTTTCGTTGTACGAGACTTAAACTCAAAACATCGGCCGGATTTGTAATAAGGATGCTCTAATTATCTAGAATACGAGGTTTCGTCCTGATAGGAGGTCAAATAAAGATTTTAGATTATTTGCGGGTGAATCTCAGGGTCCGGGCATCGGAGATTTTCCATTTTCGTTGTACGAGACTTAAACTCAAAACATCGGCCGGATTTGTAATTAGGATACTCTAATTATCCAGAATACGAGGTTTCGTCCTGATAGAAGGTCAAATACAGATTTTAGATTTTTTGCAGGTGAATCTCAGGGTCCGGGCATCGGAGATTTTCCATTTTCGTTGTACGAGACTTAAACTCAAAACATCGACCGGATTTGTAATTAAGGATGCTCTAGTTATCTAGAATACGAGGTTTCGTCCTGATAGAAGGTCAAATAAAGATTTTAGATTTTTTGCGGGTGAATCTCAGGATCCAGCCATCGGAGATTTTCCATTTTCATTGTACGGGACCAAAACTCGAAACATCGGACGGATTGATAGAAGGTCAAATAAGGTTTTTAGATTTTTTGCGTGTGAATCTCAGGTCCGGGCATCGGAGATTGTCCATTTTCGTTGTACGAGACCAAAACTCAAAACATCGGCCGGAATTGTAATTAGGATACTCTAATTATCTAGAATACGAGGTTTCGTCCTGATTGAAGGTCAAATAAAGATTTTAGATTTTTTGCGGGTGAATCTTAGGTTTCGGGCATCGGAGATTTTGCATTTTCGTTGTACGAGACCAAAACTCGAAACATCGGCCGGATTTGTAATTGGGATACTACAATTATCTAGAATACGAGGTTTCATCCTGATAGAAGGTCAAATAAAGGTTTTAGATTTTTTGCGGGTGAATCTCAGGGTCCGGGCATCGGAGATTTTCCATTTTCGTTGTACGAGACCAAAACTCGAAACATTGGCCGGATTTGTAATTGGGATACTCTAATCGTCTAGAATACGAGGTTTCGTCCTGATAGAAGGTCAAATAAAGATTTTAGATTTTTTGCGGGTGAGTCTTAGGGTTCGGGCATCGGAAATTTTGCATTTTCGTTGTACGAGACCAAAACTCGAAACATCGGCCGGATTTGTAATTAGGATACTCTAATTATCTAGAATACGAGGTTTCGTCCTGATAGAAGGTCAAATAAAGATTTTAGATTTTTTGCGGGTGAATCTCAGGGTCCGGCCATCGGAGATTTTGCATTTTCGTTGCACGAGACCAAAACTCGAAACATCGGCCGGATTTGTAATTATGATACTCTAATTATCTAGAATACGAGGTTTCGTCCTGATAGAAGGTCAAATAAAGATTTTAGATTTATTGCGGGTGAATCTCAGGGTCCGGGCATCAGAGATTTTCCATTTTCGTTGTACGAGACCAAAACTCGAAACTTTGGCCGGATTTGTAATTATGATACTCTAATTATCTAGAATACGAGGTTTCGTCCTGATAGAAGGCCAAATAAAGATTTTAGATTTTTTGCGGGTGAATCTTAGGGTTCGGGCATCGGAGATTTTCCATTTTCGTTGTACGAGACCAAAGCTCGAAACATTGGCCGGATTTGTAATTATGATACTCTAATTATCTAGAATACGAGGTTTCGTCCTGATAGAAGGTCAAATAAAGATTTTAGATTTTTTGCGGGTGAATCTCAGGGTCCGGGCATCGGAGATTTTCCATTTTCGTTGTACGAGACCAAAATTCGAAACATTGGCCGGATTTGTAATTGGGATACTCTAGTTATATAGAATACGAGGTTTCGTCCTGATAGAAGGTCAAATAAAGATTTTAGATTTTTTGCGGGTGAATCTTAGGGTTCGGGCATCGGAGATTTTCCATTTTCGTTGTACGAGACCAAAACTCGAAACATCGGCCGGATTTGTAATTAGAATACTATAGTTATCTAGAATACATTTATACCTTTTTGAGAAGCTACGATTATGGGCAAGTTTTTCCAGTGGTTTGTATGCGCAGTGTCTTGGCAATATTTTGAGCTAGATATGATTCTTTTGAAACGAACTCGGAAATGAGAATTATTTTATTTTTCTCAATATCTGTTTTTTCTGAAGTATCGAACCTTTTCACCTATTTACGATGAATTAATGCAGTGGCGTATATAAGGGATGGGCCCGGCGGGCCGCCCCCCCCCCCCCGAAGCCAGCCACGCATTCAGTTTTGAAGTCTGGGAAGAGGCTGAAGAATAGAAATTCACATTTCTAATATACATACGTTTATGTGTATAATCATTATTAATAATATCTATAGAATACAAATATTCCTGAATTAACCCTTATTTGTGGTTTCTATTTTATAATAATTACCTTGTACCCAAGCACAAGTTTTTAACTTTTTTGGGGCACTTGTTGTTTATTGCATTTTATTTATTTTATATTTACAATAAACGCTATACTACTAACTATTTTGATTAATATTAGCACATTGTTATTTTATATTTAGGTTAAGATTATAATACGCCAATATTATAGCGTGCATGAAATAAGCTTTCATTTTTCCGATGCCCCCCCCCCCCCGAAATTGATTTCTATATACGCCGCCAAATTAATGTAAGCATATTGAACTAAAATAAGTGAACATGTTATTTTTAAAGTAGATTTTTCATTGTTTGGATAAAAATACCAGATTCGGTTAATTCTTCTAATTCCTTTAAAACTGATAAATCCCAAAAACTACTGGTTTTTGTCCATACATAGTTTAAGCAAAATTTGTTGCATTCTATCATACCGCGACAGGAATACGTCGAAAGTCCAAAAGCACATAAATCGCTTGATTGATAATTACTCGCCTAATAGTAATACAGAAATTGTAATAATAAATCGATAAGAAGCTTAATACCTAGTTTCCAACAATATTCGTCGACAATTTTAATAGAATTTTCATATCTCAAAGTTTATCGACACGACCTTTAAACACTGCATAATTTCTTGTGGGGAGCCACGACATGCGGCCCTGTGAACTAGACTATTATGTTAACTCAGATGTTATCAGATTAAGTATATAATAATACCTTTAAAAATGTCAAACTTGTTTTAATTTCGGATATTTCCTGTATTCAACACGTATATTAAGTGCTAAGTAAATATTACGTGGGCTGAAAATTGGTACTCATATATACATCGTCTGAGAATGACTAAACGGGCATTAGTACTCTTTTAAGAGCCCTAAACGGATGAAGTATTATACAGGGTTGTTATGAATTATTTATTATAACGGGTGTCCCAGAATTTCCTTGACACGTGGTATTTTCGTAACGAAAAACGGTTCAAGCAAGAACTGAGTGGTACTTGTGAAGGTACTACAGGGTCTATCATACCATGCATTCAAAACATTTTTTTCGTACGTCAACCCCTAAAACTCACCCCCAACTTTTTTTTTCAAGTAGCACCCCATAGGTTTTCCTACATAAATGATATCCCCATTTTATTTAAAATCTTGTGGTACCTTTAATTTTATATGCAAACCTATTTTTTCCGTAAAATCATAAGCATAAGACAAATGAAATGATAATTTGTTTGACGCCTGATATTTTTGTAACAAAAACGGATAAAAAAGAAAAGTACGTAGGTGTTCCAAGGGTAGTAAATGACCTAACATGCCTTGCTTACGAATCAGTTTTTCTTACTTAAACCCCTGCAATCCACCCCTAGCTTGTTCTTTCAAATTTCAATCCACAATTTTGCCTGGAAGAAATTCTTTACTTGAATTTAATTATCGCAGTGCCTTACTTTTTATGCCCTGACTGCAATTTATCGTTAATTTTGGCGTCCGTGTGCGGGGTACACCCTGCACAGGGGGTTGGCGCGGCCCGATGTAGCCATAAAATTTTTTCACGTTTTTGCACTTAGTTTTGTTGTCACATTTTTTTTATTAGTTGATTCATGATAATAAAAAAATATTTTCCACACATGTGTTCTAATTAATTTATGTTTACAATTTCATGGATCAAGCGAAAAAAATTAACGATAAATTGCAGTAGGGGCATAAAAAGTAAGGCACTACGATAATTAAATTCAAGTAAAGAATTTATTTTTCCAGGCAAAATTGTGGATTGAAATTTGAAAGAACAAGCTAGGGGTGGATTCCAGGGCTTTAAGTAAGAAAAAAATGGTTCATAAGCAAGGAATGATAGGTCATTCGATATCCTTGAAAAACCCACTTACTTTTCTTTTTTATCCGTTTTTGTTACAAAAATATCAGGCGTCAAACAAATTATCATTTCATTTGTCTTATGCTTATGATTTTACGGAAAAAATAAGTTTGCATATAAAATTAAAGGCACCACAAGATTTTAAATAAAATGGGGATATCATTTATTTAGGAAAACCTATGGGGTGCTATTCGAAAAAAGAAAGTTGGGGGTGAGTTTTAGGGGTTGACGTACAAAAAAAAAATGTTTTGAATGCATGGTATGATAGACCCTATAGTACCTTCAAAAGTACCACTCAGTTCTTGCTTGAATCGTTTTCGTTACGAAAATATCATGTGTCAAGGAAATTTTGGGACACCCGGTAGAGAAAGGAAACGCTACAGAATCTTATGCTTTTTGTGGTTTCTGCTTCTGGCTTCTGGTTTAGATCACTCCCAACAATATCCTCCATGTAGATCAGATTAGATTAGACTGAGTTGTTTGGGATGGACTCTCGACCTAGTACGTCAACCGGAGCTTATTGTATGTCCTGTACCTTTCAGTCGAGTAGGCTTTTTCCAATACTAATATAGTTGGTTTCGTCATCTGGTAAGGTTTACTTTTACACTCCTGTCTGTTGGTGAGACCAAGTGGCCATGTCCAATGATAGTAAAATCTCTTAATGGGTCAATATCACATGTAGAGACATCAGCTAAATTGCTAGGAGGTCACACAAGAGGTCTTAAAGTCTTATTCTTGGTTCTTGTAATCATGTTAATAGCTGATTGATATAATTTTTATGTTTGTGGACGAAACTCACTATGTTATAGCAATATAATGGACTAGTATCACGAGGTTAAGAACGACGATTTAATTGTTATAACCGCTTAGTGCATACAAAGTTCAACGTACTGCTGCATTTCGTTACTTTCTACATCATTTTGTTTTTTAGTAATTCCATTCTAAAGTTTAATGAAAGGAATTTAAATTCAGCCAATCAGTGCCAACCGCGCGAAGCATCAGCAGTGCATTGTTGCCAAGAACAGTTCCGACTCGCAGTCGGGAACAGAAGACAAGATAGATGAGCCAGCCCGCGTACAGCTCCGGCATTTCGCGCGCCATCAGAATGCGGCAACACAGCACACATATCTGTCTTTTGATTGGCTGTTCGCCTTTAGAGCAGTGACGTCACTGCCGTAGGAGAATTCAAACATTTTCTTTATTTTCACGGCTTTCCTGTGCCAAAAAAAAATCGGAGAAAAAAAATGAGATGCTTTTTATGACGTACTCTATCATATGCAACAAAAAAAAATTCATGATACTAGTCCATGGTCGGATATACATTTTTTGGGATACTTTTAATAAACTGTCTGATGGTTATATAGGTCCTTTACACATTTTTGCAAATTATCTATACTTTTTAAATGAGCTTGATGTACTATTCCTCCCTCAACCTAAGATGTCATAATTTAGCTGAGACAGCACAAGAGAGTAATACAATGTTTCTAAATAGCGTGTGTTTAGAATTATCAAATTAATGCAAATGATAAAAAATAGGTAATCGGATCCCAAAGCCCATCAACATTTTCTTAAAGAGCTAAGAAACACAAAAGCCTTTGGAGTACCAGTATCAGTAGATTTTATGGTTTGTTCACCACGAGAAAATAATACTGACCTTACAGACCTTAATGACATGAGTCTTGAAACATTGGTAGGAATTTTCATACGTAGTATGAAGAAATGTTTATTATACAGTTTTGCTATCATCATCATCATCATAGTCACAATGTCTTAACAGACATGTTGTGAACTCGTAAAATGCATTAAGTCGGAGCTAGAGTACTGCCGACACGAATATTATCAATAGTTTTGAGCACTGCAACTCGCCATCGTTCGCGATTTGTTGTCAGTTTAGTGGCGCTCTTGACACTCATATCCAGCAACTGTTTCGTCGTATCCACCCAGCGTGTAGGGGAACGGCCACGGCGCCGCCCATTCGGGGCATGACCCTGAACTACAAGTTTCGCCATATTAGCGCATCTGTGTATATGTCCGAAGAATGTAAGCATTCTCGTCGACACAATAGAGGATAGTCTCTTTGGATTACCGACCTCATCCAGTATGGAACGTTAGTTCGATGGGCGGTATAAGGAACTCTCAGCATTCTCCTCCATGTCCACATTTCAAAAGCATCTATGCGACCTCGATCTGCATTTTTAACAGGCCAAGTTTCCGAGGCATACAAAAATATGGAGAACACAAGAGACTGAACCAGTGACATTTTGGTAGCTTTAGTGATGTTATGGTCACGCCATATTTTAGTAAGCTTTGTTATGGCCACCCGTGCCTGTTGAATGCACCGTCGAATCTCATTCTCATAGCTACCTGAATTGTCGATCAAAGAACCGAGGTACACAAAACTTTGAACTACCTCACAATGGCCTATTGACTTTATTTCTCGATGATTGTCATGCTCTCTATCTACGAATCTACAACAATAAACTTGGTCTTGTTGTAGTTAGTACCAAGACCACATGCTGCACTGTGTTGTTCTAAAACGCTCAATAGAGCTACTAGTTCTTCCCGAGAAGCAGCAATAAGAGTTGTATCGTCAGCAAATCTTAAGTTAGATATTTAGCTTCCGCCAATAGTTATACCGCCATTCCAGTTGTTCAATACCTGTCTCGTCACAAATTCAGAGTAAATGTTAAATAACATCGGAGATCATACGCATCCCTGACGGACTCCTTTTCTGGTTGCTGTTTGACCAGACAGGTTACCATCAATTCTTACACGAGCTGAGCTAGACTGATAGAGTTGCTGTATGAGAAATACTAAGTTTTAAGGGACTCCCATGGAGATGAGGATTTCCCACAGTTTAGGCCACTTTACGTTATCAAACGCCTTAGAATAGTCCACAAAGCAGATAAAAACGGCAAAATAATGCTCTCTGGCTTTTTCAGTATTCTGTCTTAAGTTTAAGATCTGTTCACGCGTACCGCGTCCCTTTACGAAACCTGCCTGCGCCTGAGAAATTTGCCAGCCAATAAAACCCTCCAAACGAGACTGTAAAATATATAGTAGAACCTTGCTTGCATGAGAGATTAACAAAAGTAGGCGATAATTGTCTGGATTTGTTGGAGATCCTTTTTTTATGAAGTGGAACAAAAATGGATGTGCACCATTCATCTGGCCAAAGACCGGAGGACCAGACCCTCTTACAAATATTATATAAAAGAGAGATGCCGTCTTCACCCAAGCATTTTAATGTTTAAGCCTTTAAGTACGTATTGATTATTAACTAATTCTTTATTAGTTGTTAATAGTTGTTGCAAATAATTGAAAACCTGTAATATCAACATTCTGGAGAGGTCTAGAAAAGAAAAGCCCTCGGCTTACTGCTTGTAAGATAAGGAGATTTTAGGTATTCATTCATAAGAGGGACGGTACTATATCGAGATCCTAAGAAGATGACGTATTACTGGCTCTCGTTTTGAATTTGTCAATAATGCGAATGCACCACTCTGTGTTCATTAAGATTTCAAAGTCAGTGGTAGTTAGGAAGAAAAACTGTCTCCTAAAACAGCTGTCAAACAATGTCAATCAAAGTTAATTTTTTGTCAAATTTCTATACCTTTATGAAGGCCACAGAGGTCATCATCATAGTCACAATGTCTTAACAGACATAATGTGAACTCGTAAAATGCATTAAGTCGGAGCCAGAGTATTGCCCACACGAAAATTATCAATAGTTTTGAGAACTGTAGCTCGCCATCGTTCGCGATTTACTGTCAGTTCAGTGGCGCTCTTGATACTCATATCTAGCAGCTGTTTCGTCGTATCCACCCAGCGTGTATGGGAACGGCCACCGCGCCGCCCACTCGGGGCGTGACCCTGAACTACAAGTTTCTCCATATTATCGCTTCTGTGAACATGTCCGAAGAATGTAAGCTTTCTCATCGACACAATGGAGGATAGTCTCTTTGGATTACCGAGCTCATCCAGTATGGAAACATTAGTTCGATGGGCGGTATAAGGAACTCTCAACGTTCTCCTCCACGTCCACATTTCAAAAGCATCTATGCGAGCTCGATCTGCCTTTTTGACAGTCCAAGTTTCCGAGGCATACAGAAATATGGAGAACACAAGAGACTGAAACAGTGGCATTTTGGTAGCTTTAGTGATGTTATGGTCACGCCATATTTTAGCAAGCTTTGTCATGGCCACCCGTGCCTGTTGAATGCGCCGTCGAATCTCATTCTCACAGCTACCTGAATTGTCGATCAAAGAACCGAGGTACACAGAACTTTGAACTACCTCACAACGGCCTATTGACTTTATTTCTCGATGATTATCATGCTCTCTACCTACGATAATAACCTTGGTCTTGTTGTAGTTAATACCAAGACCATATGCTGCACTGTGTTGTTCCAAACGTTCAATAGAGCTACTAGTTCTTCCTAAGAAGCAGCAATAAGGGTTGTATCGTCAGTAAATCTTAAGTTAGATATTTTGCTTCTGCCAATAGTTATACCGCCATTCCAATTGTCCAATACCTGTCTCATCACAAATTCAGAGTAAATGTTAAATAACATTGGAGATAATACGCGTCCCTGACGAACCTCTTTTCTGGTTGCTGTTTGACCAGACAGGTTACCATCACTTCGTACACGAGCTGAGCTAGACTCATAGAGTTGCTGTATGAGAAATACTAAGTGGTAAGGGACTCCCATGGAGATAAGGATTTCCCACAGTTAGGTCACTTTACGTTAGAATAGTCTTAGAATAGTCCACAAAGCAGAAAATAATGCTCTCTGGCTTTTTCAATAATCTGTCTTAAGTTTAAGATCTGTTCACGCGCCACAGAGGTGGCAGATACGTAAATGAAGTCTATCTGAAACATACGAATATGTGGTGTTTATTAGTCGGCGAGTGATACACGATGAAACATGAATATTATATTGAATTTGATGTCCAGACTATAAGTAAGTAGCTCATAACATATACAAAGAATAGGGGCCGCAAAGACCTTGTGTAGTTAACAAATAGGATAAACCGTTTTAAAGTTATCACCATCGCTGTGCAATGACACATACTGTCCAGTAGAACGTATTTTTTTTATTCGTACAAAACAATAATGTAGTAGTGCAATAACGCGTTTGAAATTTGAGAGTTATTTGACCACTGATGACGTTCGCACATATCCCAGATATTTTGTTCAATACTTTTCCAGTAGGATGACTAGGTGAGTTCCGTACATTGATTTTGCTGATTTACCCGAACACAAGTGGTGTATTATGTATACAGGATGTTAATTAATGTCTTGCAAGTATTTAGAGAGTTGGTATCAGACACCAGCAGGGCTATAAGCAAAAGTGAGTTAAGTGGCCTGGATACACACATTTATACATACGTATTTGCCATGTAAAACACGGACTCACAATTTCTCGCATAACTCACTCTATTTTCAAACTACACATATAATATTTCAGAAGGCGATAGTTAAGACCTTAGTGAATGACAACTATTTTCGATTTTCTCAAAAAAGTTTTTTAATGTGCAAAAAAACTCGCAATGCAAAATCATGCATTCTATAAAGGCCTGTAATTTAACAACCAAACACGATATCAAAAAGGGCGAAATAGTTGCACAAGCACAAGCTTTCTTCTTCAGTTTGCTCTTTGAGTCATTACTGTAAGTTTAAATGTAACGTCAGGAGCTTGGAAATGCGAAATTCATTTTTATGGTGACCTTTGGATCTTTTGACCTAACCTTTGGATTTTTGGACTTATCTCCCCTCATCTTAGACACACACACTGGAGAAAGGGAACAGGCGTCCACGCCTCCTCGCTAACACGGGAATACGTCTTTTCTTGGATTCTCAATTTCGCGCGCTATACCCTAGACCCTTAAAACAAAATATTACTCGATACCCCTTGTCATTTAAAAATTGTAGGGGGATGACCCTAGAGGGCAGAGGGTACAAGGGAGGGAAGTAGTTTTTGGTTAAAAAACCTTCTTCTCTTGTTGTTTTTTTTAGCTGGGAGATTTTTATACCCCCGCTACTGTGAATAACCACAAACTAAAGCCCAACTATCAGTTCTTATTAATCTTTTCTTCGCCTTTCAAAGTTTCTACAGTTGTTGCACATCAGTTGTTTCATACTAGTCAGGAATAAATTTAGGAGAATTCAGCGTTTCTAAGATTCGTCGAAAGTGAAAGTCAGTCAGTGAAAGTCCCAAAACAAATTAATATGGGATTATTCACAAGAATAAAAGCATCTCAAACAAAAGAAAAACTTGATGAAATTTGCACAAGCTTAAAATTTATAGTCAAAATATAATTCTATCAAACTAGCAAGAGTTCGTCCAAATGCACAGATGCTCCAAGTAAAGGAAAAATACTGTTTTCAAAAGCGTCACACTCTTTTTACAGGGACGTTCTGGTTTTGAAGTAAAATAGTAATATTTTCAGCAATTTGAATTTACGCTAAATATGTATACATGCTTCAGAAGCTATTTCACTTCGGCGACTTCCAAAATACTAGATTAGACTAGTGTACTAGATTAGACTAGTATTTTGGAAGTCGCCGAAGTTAAATAGCTTCTGAAGATGCCATCCACTCCAAACCAAAGAACCACAGATTCATTGGACGATGGCCGCGAAAGCCTTATACAGTAAACTTAGCTTTAGATCGGAGATGTACAATAAGTCTTAGGACTGAGCTCTAATCCTGTACACTAAAAACTCATTATCTTTCGTCCACGCACTTTTGGCCCACCCTGTATACTTATTTATAACCATTTGAAAGTTATTCTAGTTCATTGAAAAATCTTGGGTTTGGAAAAATCAGTCCACTGATACCGCAGTGTGATTAAGACTTCTAAGTATTTTTGAATCTCAAATCTTGCCATGAAATTCAAATCATATTTTATGCCAACAATGACGTGCATTGGTCTATTGGTTTATTTATTATTATTACTTTATTTATGATTTTTATGATTTATTACAATTTGATACAATAATCGTGTAAGTGCTGTATATATTATATAATATATCTAATACCTTCATAACTATCCATATAAATCATAATAACAGTAGTCGTCTTTAGTACGCTACAATTATATACTAACAATAACTATATTTTCGAAAACATTATCATTACGTACTGCGACCTCTTAGCAAATCACATCCTTAATTTTATAAAAATCGATACTGCGGTTACTGAGATTAAGCGAGTAGAGAAATGGCGACAGACAGACATATGTAAAGAGGCCGATGAAAGTGCATTGATATAAAGAGTTCTTTGGTATGAAGAGATATAACTATTCCAAAGAAATGTTCTCTTGTTATATGCCAAACGAATGGATCTTTTTAACGCAGAGTAAAAGTTCTTTTGCACATAGTTTTCATATTTCCTTACGGTAAGACCATTTAATTTTAGCAGAAAGAACTAAACCTTTATTATTTCAGAGACAAAAAATAATTTGGACAAAGAATGAGTGCCTTGGTCAAGCATGTATACATATTTAGCGTAAATTCGAATTACTGAAAACTTTACTGTTTTTCTTCAAAACCAGAACGTCCCTGCTAAAAGAGTGTGACGCTTTTGAAAATAGTATTTTTCCTTTACTTGGAGCATCTGTGCATTTGGACGAACTCTTGCTAGTTCGATAGAATTATATTTTGACTATAAATTTTAAGCTTGTGCGAATTTCATCAAGTTTTTCTTTTGGTTAAAATGCTTTTTTCTTGTGAATAATCCCATATTAATTTGTTTTAGGACTTGGGTCTGGCTTTCAGTTTTGACGAATCTTAGAAACTCTTAATTCTCCTAAATTTATTCCTGACTAGTATGAAACAACTGATGTGCAACAACTGTAGAAGCTTTGAAAGGCGAAGAAAAGATTAATAAGAACTGATAGTTGGGCTTTAGTTTGTGGTTATTCACAGTAGCGGGGGTATAAAAATCTCCCGGCTAAAAAAAACAACAAGAGAAGAAGGTTTTTTAACCAAAAACTACTTCCCTCCCTTGTACCCTCTGCCCTCTAGGGTCATCCCCTTACAATTTTTAAATGACAAGGGGTATCGAGTAATATTTTGTTTTAAGGGTCTAGGGTATAGCGCGCGAAACAGAATCCTGTTCGCCTGTTCCCTCTCTCCAGTGTGTGTGTGTCTAAGATGAGGGGAGATAAGTCCAAAAATCCAAAGGTTAGGTCAAAAGGTCCAAAGGTAAGGTCCAAAGGTCACTATAAAAATGAATTTCGCATTTCCAAGCTCCTGACGTTACCTACCTTTAAACTTACAGTAATGGCTCAAAGAGCAAATTGAAGAAGAAAGCTTGCGCTTGTGCAACTATTTAGCCTTTTTTTAATATCGTGTTTGGTTGTTAAATTACAAGCATTTATAGAATGTATGATTTTGCATTTGCGAGTTTTTTTTGCACATTAAAACACTTTTTTGAGAAAATCGAAAATAGTTGTCATTCATTAGGGTCTTAACTATCGCCTTCTGGAATATTACATGCGTAGTTTGAAAATACAGTGAGTTATGCGAGAAACTGTGAGCCCGCGTTTTACATGGCAAATACGTATGTATAAATGTGTGTATCCAGGCCCCTTAAGATACACAAAGATTCTAATTTTCTCGAAAACGAATCGACCAATTAAAAAAAAATCAAACTCAAAATAAATAATAAATTAAAGGGATGGCCCTAGAGGACAAAAGGTACAAGGGGGGAAGTAGTTTTCGGTTAGAGAGTTGTCCCCTTTGACAAATCTTTTGACGTGTTTCGGCGTTTTTTTCTTTTAATCAGCGGTACTGGATAAATCCGTGGTGGAAAGTTTTCAAATCGACACCCTGTATAGCATAGGTTTAAAGAATATTAGACAGCCAATTCTAAGACGTATGATGCAATACTTTGGATGCCAATTTTTTGTACATAAATATAAATATAAGTATAAATATGAATAGTATGTATACGATAAAATCTAGTTGAAAAGAACAAATACCGTTGTTATGGATTGTAGTGTAATGGCGATATCCACCACGAAGAAATGCGTCAAACTCTATACAGGGTTATTCACGTTATTCGACATAAAGCATTATGGCTAAAGTATTTGACAAAAAAGAAACTAATAATTAGGGATGGATAGAGACCCATAAAGGCGACATTTTAAAAATATTTTCATGTTATACTGGGTGTCCCAAAAACACGAAATGTATCAAAGTTATGTTTTTTAAATGGAACACCCCGTATAATAGTGCATATTCAGATTCCTTGGTGAATTCTAGTGTGACTTTATGTGTCACACATGGGACGTAAAGCGAACCGTTTAGGTGTAAATCACCATTTTCGGTATAAGAAGATATCAGGAAAAAATTGAATATCGCGGAGATTATAAAATTTGGAAGGCTATAACTTTGCCGTATTACTAAGCATAAAATGCGTCAGCTTTGGTGAGACTATCAAATTTAAATTACGTTTATGCTTGGAGAAATCGGTCGATTAATTAAGGCAAGTACGATCAGCGATAACTTGATTTTTTCAAACAGGAATGCCTAGTTTTTTTATGCGGTTAAACGTAGAATTTGATAACCTTTCTAATGATATAAGGTTGTGGATATCAATCTCTGGTAGTTTTCATTTAATTTTGAATTTTCAAACAAATCCGTGTTTTTCAATTTTCCTACCTATAAGCAACGTAGCAGGCCATGACATATAAACAAAAACCTGTTCAGGTAGAAGAAAACTTAGCAGAAAAGTACACACGAACTAGACTAAAGGAACAAGATTATAAAAATGACTCTCAACAAACAAAGTCTAACTAGAAACAACGGCGGTAATATATCTTTGGTCAAAGAGAAGCTGGAGTATGGCAGAAATGGATTTTTTCATGGCCTACTAGCTACTGCAATGTACTAGAGATTGGTAATTTCCAAAACCATTAAAAATTTTGAAATGAAACGAAAACTACTACTACTTGTTGGCAGTTTATTATCTTCATAATAAAATTTCACATTTAATGATATAAAAAAGTATGCAATTTTGTCAGAACTCAAGTCAAAAGTACCTCTGACTAGAGTTCTTAAAATTCTTCAGTACCTGTTAGCAAGATCTCAGAAAATGAAGAATGAATTAAAATTTGTTCAAATTATAAAACATAACTTAGATGGCAGAAAATTTAAATCTGATTTGTCTGTATTCCATTCTTGCAATATTGCTAATAGATACTGAAAGATAGAAGGGCTCCAGTCAGGGGTATCGACTTCGACGCAAATTAGTACTTTTTTACACCATTACATATGATTGATAGTTGCGTGCTGGAGCAACAGTCGCTGGTTGTTTTTGTTTCATATCAGGGTTTTTAATTGTCTTGGGAATTTTTAACCTCTAATAAATTGCGGTTGCCATTAGACTATCAAAAATATCTATTACTGCCATACTCCAGCTTCTCTTTGACCTTAGAGATGTTACCGCCGTTGTTTCTGGTTAGACTTTGTTTGTTGTGAGTAATTTTTATAATCTTGTCCCTTTAGTCTAGTTCGTGTGTATTTTTCTGCTAAGTTAGTTGTTTTCTTCTACCTGAACAGGTTTTTGTTCATATTTTATGGCCTGTTACGTTGCTTATAGGTAGGAAAATTGAAAAACGCCGATTTGTTTGAAATTTTAAAATTGAATGAAAACTACTAGAGATTGATATCCACAACCTTATATCATTAGAAAGACTATCAAATTCTACGTTTAACCGTATAAAAAAAATTATGCATTCAGTCATAAAAAATCAAGTTATCGCTGATCGAAGTTTCCTTAATTAATCGACCGATTACTCCAATCATAAACGTAATTTAAATTTGACAGTCTTATCAAAGCTGACTTCTTTTATGCTTAGTAATACGGCAAAGTCACAGTCTTCCAAATTTTATAATCTCTGCGATATTCAATTTTTTCCTGATGTCAACTTATACCAAAAATGGTGATTTACACCTAAACGGTTCGCTTTAAGTCCCATGTATGATACATAAAGTTACACTAGAATTCAGCAAGGAATCTGAATATGCAATAATATACGGGGTGTTCAATTTAGAAAAACATAACTTTGATACATTTCGTGATTTTGGGACACCCTGTGTAACATGAAAATATTTTGAAAATGTAGGCTTTATGGGTCTCTATCCATTCGAAATTATTGTTTTTTTTTTCATCAAATACTTTAGCCATAATGCTCCGTGTCGAATAACGTGAATAACCCTGTATAGCGAATGACCGAAGGTCTCTAGCTCTAGTCAGTATGCTGAATTTCTGGAGTCTCACACTTCGGGCGAAAAACGGCGGTTGGACAATTCCCTCAAGCCTCAAGGTTGTCTTGCGTTACGACGACTATAAAAATTTTCGCCTATCTAGAAAAAGACAAAATGTTCAAACTTCAGATTATTTTAAAATTCCACAAAGTAATAATAATAAACGTCTTTAGGCCGTCTGGCCATTGGAGTCACCATCTTCTGCAATAATTGTGCCTTAGATGGTGCTCCCATGCTACAGTAAGGTCATAGACCGTACTGCCAGCGCCCGACCTGGGGCATCTTTGTCTTGTCACCTCCCGCATAAGGAGCGGAAAAGATAAAATGCTACCAAATCGTCTGCCAGGTACGGCGCGTGATTATGCTGGCCCGCGTAGGGTCCCTGAATTTTGAAGCCGAGTTCAGGGCCTTTTTCAGGCTTCCGTAACCCAAGGTGTCATACGAACCGTGCCGAAGGGTGGATGGCTCTACGACAGTGAGTCGTGAACGGTGTACTCTAGATACCTGGCAACCTCTAGAGTCAGATAGCCTTGCTGCAGTAAGGGAGCACTGCTGCAGTCGACTTTTAGTTCTTCCCATACTCGTGGGACATAAATGGATGATCCAACAGATAAACAGGCGGAGGCGCCCGACCTCCATAAAACGGGCAAAAACCACGTAAGCAAGGCGACGACGGGAAACCTCCCTCGGTACCTTCTTACAAAGAGAGTGGGAGATGTAAACGAGGAGGGCTTCACAAAGGTCAGTCCGTTTGCTATCTCTAAAGTAATTTATGGATTAATTGGAGATACATTAATGGTAAAGAAAACAAAAGAAGGACTACTAATACAGACAAGGGGAAACGCACAAAGTAAAAGATTATTAGAGGTAAAAAGAGTTATTGACTTCGAAGTGGAAGTTTTGCCACATAGGACTCTAAATCAGTCGAAGGGCGTAGTATATTGTAGGGATCTGCTGAATTGTTCAATAGAAGAAATTAAAGAAGAACTTTTTGCGCAAGGAATTATAGATGTAAGGAGAATCAAGACCAGAAGAGAAGGAAGGCTAATTGAAGCAGCAAATCATATTCTGACTTTTGACAAACCTAATCTCCCCAAGGAAATAGATGTCGCATTTTATAAGAAGCTTCAAGTGAGACCATATATTCCGCCTCCCTTAAGATGCTTCAAGTGCCAGGAATTTGGACATATGTCTGACAAATGTGAAAAACCAAATATCTGTGCCTGCGGCAAACCACCACATGGGGAAGCTAACTGTGAAGACCCAAAAACCTGTGTAAACTGTAATGGCCCCCAATCAGCTGGATATAAGGGTTGTCCAAAATATAGGGAGGAAGAAGCAATACAAAGGGTTAAAGTTATAGATAACATAACTTACAGTGAGGCGAAGAAAAAAGTACAAATTAGCACCCCAAAAAATAATACCTCATACGCTGAAATAGCTGCTAAGTCAACATCCACAACTATAGAGCGTTTAATAGAAGATACTTTATTGCCAAAAATCATACAGCCACTACAAAGCAACCTCACGCAATTATTCACCAAATCTGGAAGTTTTAAAGAACCAAATGTAGTAACACAACGCTTCAGAGAGAGAGAACGAACAGACTCTATGTCCACAAACCAGTCAGAACAAAAAAAAAGAGAATTCAGTGAGACTACATCAGATGAAGAAAGTGTCAGCCAAAAACCGGCAAGAAAGAAAAAAGGCTGGCCAAAAGGTCAACCTCGAAACACTCGAACAAATACTCAGGTTTCGATATAAAAACATATTTGTAATATTTATAACCTGTGATACTACTCTGTGGTAAAACTATATATTTATTATATTACACCTAGAAAGATTTTACCACTTTGTAAATAGTTCTTACTTTATTTATTTGTCTATATATTTATTATCTCTTTATTTGTCTATATATTTGTTTATTTTTTATTCATTTATTTATTTATCTATTTATTTATATAACTATTTATTATTAACTTAACTAGATCTTAGCTGAATACCTTTAATAAGAAACACCTTCACATGAACAACTTCTCTTTAGAAAATCTTCTTCAGTGGAACTGTAATGGACTAAAACACAAATACTGCGAGCTAAGATCACTTCTAACGGAAAAACTGTCTTTGGGTATTTGCATCCAGGAAACGCACCTCAAAATAAATGAGCAGTAGTATAGATATGCCGATTCTGATCCTCCCGAGGTCATTTGAAGGTCATTTAAATGGGGTGTGGATAACCTTGAGATGTGACGTGGGCTTTTCTTATAGGTGCCGATTCTGATCCTCCCTGAAGGTCATTTTGTAACGTTGTGTTTTCAAATGTGATCGTATCTGAAGGGCTTGTTTCAGTGGGGTGTTGGGTAACCTTGAGTTTTTTTTTGTGTTAGTGTATAGCTGCTTATTTTGAACGTCCTTGAATGTGACTATTGACTGGATAACCTTGAGATTTGACGTGGTGGATAACCTAGAGATTTGACGTGAGGCCAATTGCAATCCTCCCTGAAGGTCACTGATATAGGGTGTGGATAGCCTTGAGATCAGTTGTATAATTTTCTTATGAGGCTTGATAGTGATGCTCCCTTAAAGTCATTCAACTGGGGTGGGAATAGCCTTGAGCTTGATCTCACAGAAGAACGTGTTCTGCTAACGTCAGACCTTGCCACCATAAGCAAGCAACCGGAGGTGGGGGTACGATGCCCTTGAGGATCTAGCTATAAATCGAGGAGGTTCGAGCATCGATGCTACAGTTGCCTGACTCACAGTGACTAACATATACTCTAATAAAATGCATACATGTAGTGATTGTGGTAAACATTTTACGCGTTCGGACAATTTGCGTCGGCATAAGAGAAATATTTGCAGTGTGAATCCCACAAATGGACCACCAGCTAAAAAAATTAAATTGGATAGTACACCTCCGAATATGATATGTCCTTGCTGCAATGTCTCGCTTCCGAACAATCGAATGGCTGCTCACGCAAGGACATTACAACATAGAACAAATTCATCGATCCCGATCAGTGATGGTGTGAGACTTATTAAAAGTGCATTCAAATGTAGAATTGCCAGCTATAGATTTAGCACATCAGAATTGTACACCGACTTTAAAGAGTTTTTCGAAAATATTAAGCAAAATACGCTAGATGTAATAGAAGAGAAACTTCGAGTGCACAGAGCTCTGAAAGTGAACATGGAAGTATTCGGGAAGTACGTATTACAGACGAGTGATGTAGCAGATATCAAATCCTTCAATACGGTTAATAAAGTAATAGACGAAAGCACAGAGCTGTCTGATGTTTATCAACAATTTGCTGATGAAATTACATCCCAGTCATCTGAGTTTGAGGAGAAGGATTCTGGTATGTTAAATATTTAGAGAAGTGCATAAATTAAGATAGTAACCTTTGTTGTTTTTTTCAGGGTGGGCGATTGAATGTATCCTTTATGCTGAAGTGAACATTAACAAGTTTTCACCATTGGGTGGATCATCTTATATAAAGTTACCATACTTTATAGAGAAGAAGAAGGCAGTGATAAATGTGCGAAATCAAGACCAGTGTTGTTTCGCTTGGGCCGTCACATCAGCGCTACTACCAGCAAGCACCCGAGTAGTGGAAGTGTCGTCCTACCCGCATTTTTCAACCATTTTGAATGTCCATGGTATGAACTTTCCCGTTACTCTTAAAGATATCTCATTGTTCGAGAGAAATAATAATATCTCTATAAATGTGTATGGGATTGAAAAAATAATCAAAGATGGTAACGTCACATATGAAATAGTTGGTCCATTGAGATATGCTCAGAAGAAATTAGCTTTACATGTCAATCTGCTCTATTTAACGGATGATAAAGGGAATGGTCACTATTGTTGGATAAGAGATCTTTCGCGATTAGTTGCAAATCAGTTAAGTTCAAACGGACATAAGCGGTACTTTTGTGATGGTTGTTTGTTATATTTTTCAACTAAGGCATATCTAGATATTCACCAAATGAACGATTGCAATCATATATTCACAATAACACCCACAGAGAAACTACGAACTGATAAGTTTGGTAATCAGGTTCCAGAAAACATACTTAAATTCGAGAATTTTGAAAAGCAAATGCCGGTCCCCTTTGTGGTGTATGCGGATTTTGAGTCATTATTAAAACCAATCGATAGTTGTGAACCCAACCCAGAATATTCGTATACAAACGAAACCCACACACATGAACCATATTCATTTTCATATTTTATTAAATCTTCATTTGATTCTGACTTATCCAAATTCGTCTTGTATCGAGGTAAGGACGCGGCGAAAGAATTCGTGACAAGGCTAGAAGCTGATCTTAAAGAACTATATTTCAAATATTTGAAAGATGTAACTCCCATGATCCCTTTAACGCCGGAAGAGCAGATTGAGTTTGACACTTCAACGAAATGTAACATCTGTGAGAAGCCATTTTCAGGATCCGATATTAAAGTTCGCGATCACTGCCACATAACTGGTAAAGTTAGATTTGGGGCTGCACATTCGAAATGTAATTTAAATTTCAAATTACCAAATTTTATACCAATTATAACGCACAATTTAAGTGGGTACGATTGTCACCTATTTATCAAACAACTATCTTCTCATGGAGATAAGATAGACGTGGTAGCCCAGAATAAGGAAAAATACATTTCATTTACAAAAAGTCTGTATATGCATGACTATGTGGACCGAACCGGTAGAATAAGGAGGAAGTTTTTACAAATGAGATTTATCGATAGTTGTCGTTTTCTACCTGGATCTTTGCAAGCATTATCAGACAGTTTGACTAATAGGGATTTTCTGGAGAGTAAAAAGTATTTTTCAGATCCTAGAGTCTTTAATTTAATTAGACAGAAAGGTGTATTTCCTTACAATTATGTGGATGATGTAAAGAAACTGGACCAGGAATATTTACCATCAAAGGCAGAGTTTTATGATAAGTTAAATGAGAAAGATATATCTGAGGAGGAATACGCGAGGGCAATAACTGTATGGAGAACGTTTAACTGTAGGAATCTGGGTGAATATTCTGATATTTATTTACGGACCGATGTTCTTCTCTTGTGTGATGTCTTTGAAAGGTTCAGGAGGAATAGTATGAATATTTACAAATTGGATCCAGCACACTACTACACAACCCCTGGATTGTCTTGGGATGCGATGTTAAAGTATACCAAAATTAGCCTTGAGCTCCTTACGGACATAGATATGATTGGGTTCTTTAAGAATGGTATTCGCGGGGGGATAAGTCAATGCAGCGATAGAATGCACGAAGCAAATAATAAATATTTACCAAATTATGATCCATCTAAAGAGTCAACATTTATATCATATCTCGACGCCACGAATCTTTACGGGCATGCTATGTCATCACCTCTTCCAACTGGGGGTTTCGAATGGATGGGGGATTCGGAAATATCTACATTCGATTTAGAAAATGCCAAAATAGACGGTGAGAATGGCTATGTCTTGGAGGTTGATGTGCGATATCCTGAAGGGTTACACGATTCACATAGCGACCTTCCGTTTTTGGTGGAAAGTATTATCCCACCAAACGCCAAGACAAAGATTCCGAAACTAATCCCAAATCTGTACGACAAGAAAAAATATATTGTACATTATCGCGTCCTTCAACAAGCTGTAAGGTATGGTTTGCAAGTAACCAAGGTTCACAGGATCCTTAAGTTCAAACAATCGTTCTGGTTGAAGGAGTATATCGATCTCAATACGACAATGCGTAATAAAGCAAATAATAAATTTGAAAGGGACTTCTATAAGCTTCTAAACAATGCAATCTTTGGAAAAACTATGGAAAATGTAGATAATAGAAGAGATATAAAGTTGGTCACACATTGGGAAAATCATCGTAATAGCATCGGTGTGGGAGCACTAGTAGCTCGTCCAAATTTCAAGAGTTGTTCCATATTTAACGAAAATCTTGCAGCTATCCATTTAGGAAAAGTTAGGGTACATTATTTCAAGCCAATATACGTGGGATTCTGTATACTAGACATATCTAAAATAGTAATGTATGATTTTTTTTATGGTTTTCTTAAAAAGCAGTTCAACGATAAAGTATCTATGCTTTACTGTGATACAGATTCGCAAATTTTGAAAACTCATACAGACGACTTCTATGAATTTATGAGAAATAATATCAGCGAGTTTGATACTTCAAATTATAAACAAAACAATGAGTTCAAAATTCCAGTCAATGACTCTATTCTGGGTAAAATGAAAGACGAATTTCCAGAAGACCCTATAATAAGTTTTTACGGAACAGGTGCGAAAGCATACTATATCAAGTCAGTTAAGGGAGAAATGAAAAAAGCAAAGGGTGTTAAAAAAGCAGTAATACAAAATCAGTTATGTGGTAATGATTATAAGCATATAATAGAGAATGGTGGTCTGATTTTAAGAAAAATGAATACATTCAAAAGTAGGCTGCATGATGTATATACAGAAGTCAAAAATAAAGTAGCTTTAGCACACAACGATGATAAAAGGTTTATAATTCCAAATACAACAAAAACTTTACCCTGGGGGCACTCTGACATTGAATTTTACCAAACAGACCCCACAACGAATGTAAAATATGCTATCGATGCTATTAATGAGATGACAACGCGCGAAGCTCCTGAAGATGGTAATTTGGATCTACTTATACAATTAATGTTAGCCGAAGTTTCTAGACATTAGATTTAAGTTACTGTACGCTTGTAAAGTAGGATAGTATTGAATAAATGCTTGAAGAATAAAGTTGGCCATTTTATTTCAACTTTTGCGCCTAAACTGACACTACTCTTCACCAACATCATATTCAGTGGCAAACGACATGACTACAGTTGTTGTAGATATTCAAGGATATCATATCGAATCAAAATTTGTTCCAAAAGAGATAGCATTTAAGAAAGATGGAATATTGTACCATTACATTGTTAAACCTATGGTTCACTTCAGTAGACTGAACGTGAAAGACCAGAGAACTGTTAAGTTTGTGGAAAAGTATAATCATGGTATTAGATACAAAGCAGGAAATACAGATGGTAACCAAATAATGAAAATAATCAAGCATCACGTTAACAACGGTGATATAGTCTTTCTGAAGGGCCATCAAAAATATATCTATCTACTCAAATCTGTTGCTGAGCTGAGCTTAGAAAACGTGGAGATAGTGAATTTGGAGACCGACAATGATATCCAGCTTAACGTGAACTTGAACAGAGAATCAATATGTGATGATGTAATAAGGTGTAATTATCACTCCCAAAACAGAAACGGTAGGTGTGCCTTGAGTGTTTGCACGATGATTGATTTGTGGATAAGGAGATACCGTTCAACCATCAAAGAGCAGAAAGGAAATCTTCATTTACTACAAGACGACCAATATTTTTGAATTCCAAGTTACATTACTAATGTTATTTTGTTGAATAGGTTGTATTAGTATTCCAATATATTCATCAGAAAAATATCAGACTGTTTCATTTAATACATACCACGATACATGCCAAAGTGTATAGGGTGGCTCATATTGAAGTTTTGTTAGCAAAATTAATTCATTTCTCGAAGTATAAAAATTAACCTTATTCAAGAAATGTTGTTACAGCCAGACGTGTAAGAAACACAGGGATTACCGAAAACGTCTGGCAACATGGCAGTAGATATGGCAGGGTTTTGGGGGCTGTCCCTCATTCCCTCCACTCAAGCGATTCGACCTATTAAAGTAGTGGGCGGATACCTCTATCCCACTCTTCCTTCTAACCAATCAAAAATGGGGAGAGGGCGATCAGCAAGCGATTAGGGTAGGAGTTTAAGGCATAAAACTGCTGGTCGGAACCAGGAGAGGTCATTCTGTTTAGCTTTCGATAACAGACAAGCAGCTACAGCCACCTTCCAGCAACAAGCGACTAATTCGAGGATGTCTGCAAAGATGAATGTAAGTATAAATAATTTGGGTATAATTTGAGGGACTGCTCTGCCAACTGTTGGCAATGATATACGTTTCTAAGCATTTTTTTCTTTTATTGTTACAGATGACCACCGATGCCCTGTACCATTCCGACGATGACGACTTCCAACCTTCACCAGCTAAGCGACCAGCACCGCAACCATCCGCCTCCGTGGCGGGGCCAAGCCCGACCACTAGGAAAAGGACGGCGCCGGTGAAGGTAACGACTGGCACAAAACGCCAGAAGAAGGAAGGTAGCGCTTCCGAAAATAAATTGGTTGCGAAGCAATCAAAGCCTTTGAGGAAGACGAAGGAAAGCCGACCGTCGACTTCGATGCCGCAAAAGAAGCGAAAAGAGGGTGCTAGAATGAAGTCGTGTAAGTCAGCATACAAGACTTACGCGGCTCAATACCAGCAATATGAGCCCTTCCTTTTCACTTCAGTTGCTGCACCGGAGTCGACAGTGGATTTCTCGTTTCTTAACGAGGCCCCGATTACGACGGATCCAAGTTGTTTTCGCAAGTCACCTATCCGGGTGTTGGCTGGACTTGAGGAGCCTGGTGTGGTGTCGTCGTCGATAACTCCACCGGAACGGTGTCAAGCAAAAATTGTGGTTCATGAAAATTTGCTAGTCACCGCTCCAGTAGAATTATCAACGAAGGCACCTTCAGAGCCCGATGAAAGACCGTCAACCCCGGAGCGGTATCGTACACCCTCACCGACGCCATCCCGTAAGCTGCCAGCTACACCGAGGACACCGAAGATACTAGCGACCGAACCGTCCCAGGAGTCGCTAGCATCTTCGGCATCTAAGGAGAGCGGCAGCTCTAGCAGTAGTGGTTGTAGTGGTAGTAGTAGTAGTAGCAGCAGTAGCAGTGAGAAAGTGGCTACTACGAATGAAACCACTATGCTTGGCCCACTAGTGTCCTTCTATGCTGGCCAACTGCAAAAGGTCGAAAGGGACCTGCAGAAGGCGGAGGCGGAAAAAATGCAGTTGTCCGAAGAAGTGCAGTCGCTGCAGACGCTCGTTGACTTAAAACGAACCGTCGTCGAGGAAAGGCAGCGACTGCAGGAGCGTCTCCAGCAGTTGGACCAGCGTTTGGCAGAGATGGATGGTGCGGAGCAAGCTGGTGAAAATATGAAGGAACGGGAGCGGATCGTTGGGGAAAGGGTAGCGCATCTGAAAGGAAAAAAGGAAAAACTGGTGGGACGGATGGCTACGGTCATAGCTTATGAAGATGACCCTATCTGTCTGTCCCAATCCCAGTAGTTTTTTTATGTATATATTTTTTCCTTTGTTTTTCCTTTGTTAACTTGTAGATATTTAGAGTTAGTTGTATGTATGTATATATTTTTCCATTTAGAATTAGCATTATGTATTTATTTTTATTTAGTTTGATATTTTTCATAGTTAATAAATTAAAATGTATATTTGTGGAAAAATACAACAAAAAAAAAAACAATTTAGATTTTAAAAAAAATTTGTAAAAAATGTTGAAATTTAGGTATTTATTTGTATATAGGGGTTAGTGATTTGTGTACATTTTTATATAATAGTAGTAATGTACAAATGTATTTTTATGTATATCTTATAATTGAGAAAATATATAAAACAAGTTTTAGTTGATGAAAAAGTATTTGTGAAAAAAAGTGTCTTTAAATTTTGTATTCATTTGTATGTAGTTGTTAGATATTTCTGTAAATTTTTCTAGAATAGTAGTAATATACAAATGTATTTTTTGATCATAATAACTTTTATGTATCTTATAATTCAAAAATAAAGAAATTGAAATAGATATATCTCGATTCTGAAATCTAGTTTATTTCTGATTAATAAATGAGAAAAAAATATGCAAAAAAAAATTGTTTATGAAAAAAAAAAAAATATTTGTGAAAAAAAGTTCGTAAGTATTTGACAAAAACAAATAGGTTAGTTTATGAAAAATATTTGTGAAAAAAATTATAGGTTGGTTTCTAAGACAACAGGTTAGTGCGTAGTCTCCAATTACACATAGTGCTTACTGGGTCGTGCTAAGTTTCGGTAAAGGTGGAGGTTAGGTCGACTGCTGCGCCGTCGACTAACATCGACACGGGCGGTGGGTCGACGGCTCCGCCGTCGACCCACCTTATCTCGCCGCGCATACAAAGGCTCGGCGGAGGCCCATTTTGACGCATTTTGAGGGGCAAATGTGATCTTCAAGGGTCCTTCAAAACGGTAGTTTTTTCAGAAAAAAGACTGAAAAAAAAAACGTTAGAAGCATGAAAAAATCGAGATAGACAAAATTGTAAGACTGATAAAAAAGTACACCACTAAATAAAATTTTTAGAAAGATCCTTCATTGGTGAAGCCGCCCACGCTCGATGAATTTTTTTCTGTCACGGTGGTAAGGTTTTTGAATAAAGTACGATTTAAAAAAAAAACAAGTTTATTGGTTGATACAAACAAAAAATCTCTTTATAATTCACAAAAATAGCGCCTCATATCTCCTCCTCGCTATCTACAGGAAAAGGTAATTCCACTCTCTGGTTTTCTGGACCATCCGGACGATCAGGATCATCATCGTCGCTGTTATCAGATGAGCTGTCAATTGTAAACAGCAGGAACCCCAGTGGCTGTCTTGTGGAGTCGCACGGTCCATCGTCCATCGGTGACCTCGCCACCGCCCAATGTGATTGGTCGGGTAACTCACCATCAGGAACCGCAGTCTCGATACTCCATATGCTGGAGTTATCATTGTCGTCATCTAACCAAGACGTTGAGTCGCAAGGTCCGTTTGACTCTGTAGTCATTTCGCTGCTAAATGTGTTAATTCGTCACTTGATTGTACAGTATGATTTTCATTGACAAGAACTCTCGTTTTTATGTTTCTAGTTCCCCACACTAAAGCCCCCTCCATACCTCCTCCCCTCTTCATCTATACATCTTTAGAAGTAAACTTAGTGTGTTATTGGATGGAACGTCGATGGCATTGGTGGGTGGGTACTTATATGCGTGCCCCAAACCAAGACACAATAATCTCACAAACGCTCAAGGCGCATTTACCGTTTCTGTTAGCACACTGGCAGTCATGCTTCATACTATTTTCAAGTATCACCAATTACTAAGTTACTGAGCGCTTATTGATAGAAGAAGTAATTGTATTATTATATGAGGGGATGGATATAGAAAGGAAAAAATATTGCTTCTTTTTTATTTCATTCATTATTTATTTTATTCAAGATGAACATTACTTTATACATCGAAAAAAGATAAAACAGTTTCTTTTTCTTCATTCAATTTTGTCCTTTTCTGTTCAGATTTCATACTAAGAGTATCAATCCTCTTCTGACAATCATCTAACTGTCGCTTCCTTTTATTTCTGCACTCCTTGACACGTTTTCTTTCTTCATCTAACTGCTTTATTCTTTCATCATCCGCTGCCTGGGCTGCCTGAAGCTTGTCACAATGGGCCATCTCCTCTGCCAATTTCTTTTCTGCACTTATTATTTCAGCTTTAATTCGCTGAATACTACTTCTCAACGCATCCCTCTTCTCGTCGAAGTCGTCCATTGGAGGTTGCTTCGATTTAAGTAGTGTTTCTCTTAAAATGTTGCTAACTGGTTTGGATGCTGCCTGTTTCGACTTTCTCACTGCTGGCACTGTTGACGCTGTACCCGTTGATGTTCTCGCTCCATCTCCAACTACTGGCGGCATCGATGCTGCACTTGTTGATGCTATCGCTGCATCTGTTGATGCTCTTGGTACATCCATATCTATTTCTACCACCGCATTAGCATCCTCCGCGATTCTCCGGTCTGGCTGCTCCACATGAATAAACTCGTGAAGTTCATCCTGGACTTCTACTGCCAACTGTGTAAACTGCACCCCGTCACTCTGCAGTTCCTCCAGAATGGCTTGCAAGCAATCGCCACTAATAGCGTCTTCGTTCTTTGTTGGTTGGTTGGCCATGATGATGTACGTAATATGTAGTGTTTTCTACGGAACAGTATGATTATTTGAAGACTGTAGAACTGATAAACCATTGAAAGTAGACTTGTATTTATACAGAAAACACTCTACACGACAGTAGTAAAATCTAAGAGGGGGAACATTGAAATACTGATATGGGTGGTGTACGTGCAGCTGTTTAACGATGTACACTATAATAGACCAATGAGAGGACTGGTTGAAATGTATCACAACCAATAAGCGTTTATGGGCGGATTCACTTACAGTTCGGTCAATAACGATGTCCGTTAGAAGCCACCGATATCGATGCTACATGGCAGTAGTAAAATCTGAGAGGGGACCATTGAAATATCAATATGGGTGGTGTAAGTGCAGCTGTTTAACGATGTACACTGTAATAGACCAATGAGAGGACTGGTTGAAATGTATCACAACCAATAAGCGTTTACGGGTGGATTCACTCACAGTTCGGTCAATCACGATGCGCGTTCGAAGTGGCTGATATCAATGCGCGCATGCGTTGTCGGCGCGTATAGCGAAATGTTCTCTATTTCCACTAATAATCTTACGTACACCAGCTGGCAAGTAGGCGGATCTTCTTTTTTTTTGCTTTCTTTAACGATATACACTGATGGGGGAAGACAGTAGAGGAGGGAGGCTTACCTACCTGGAACTGTATAAATATGATGGTGAAATGAGAGTTCTTCAGTGCAGTTCTGCTACCGCTACTACTACTACTACTATACTACCGCTACTACTACTATTTTGAAAATGGAGTATTCGAGGAAGTTGATCCCCTGCCCGTACAATGGTGAACATGAGGTGCGGCGTGGGACAATTGGGGACCATTTGCTGGTTTGCCCTTTCCGGGGTTGTGGTCCGGTGAATTGGCCACAATATATTGCTACCTATCTAAGTAAAGGTAAGTTTCCTCATTTCACTATATATCCCTACACGAGCAAGCTATCAAATGACAACTAGTTTATAACAGAATAATCCAAAATTTACAGTTGTTCTACAAAATATCTCTTTATTTGCAGAGCCATCCACCCAGACAGGAAGCCATAAGGAAGCCGAGGCCAGCAACCCCACCACGCCACCGCAGGACCCATCGAAGTACGGACTAGTGCAATGTCCGCGTGTTGCAGCGCATTGGGTCAAACCTACGTCGATGGGAATGCACCTCCTGCGGTGTGCCAAGAACGTGCTGCCTACCAAGAACGTGCCTACCACGCCACCACAGCATCACCTCGCAAGCCGGAGAGATGTGGAGGTTCAGCCTGAAGGTACATAATTCGTTTCTGCGACAAAAACTTTTTTTCTCTTTTCAAATATCTTGCACATCTTTATCCTAGAAGTCACAGAAAATTGATCTCTACTAAACATCATTGTATTAATTTTGCACTGTTACAATCATATTGTATAACTCTAAATTTTAAATAAATCAAGCCACACAAAAATTCTTCAGTACATCCACATAGATTTTCAACCTTCTGAATCTTACCCACATTCACATAAATTACAAAACCATATTTTCTATTGTTTCAGAAAACTGGGATGATGATGATTATCCCACGTATAGGCCGAATCTCCAGAGCAGAGAAGTAATCCGGGATCCTCCCCCTTGCCTCTCCAAGAGGGAGATAAAGCTGTGGAGGAGAAGCGAGGTGGTGCGCTTCAACAATATAACTAAATAATTTTTATCTTAGGTTAGGTGTATTTTATGTATTAGAGATTAAGGTAGAATTAAATAATAAAAGTAAATTGAAAAAACTGCTATTTTATTTCCAAAAGTATCGAAACAAATATACACATTGAAATTATTACTGCTAAACATAGTCTGCGCTCCGTCATATCAATCATCACAGTACATCTGCAGCGTCTATCCAGGAATTCTTGTTCTTTTGGAAACCTAACCATTTTACAAAGAGCTTGTTTCCTCTCCTTTTTAAGACTTTTTCAATCAAATACTCATTTGGAAACTGTGTTTTTCTTAGCTCAGCTTCATAGAAACAACCGCTTATTGGTCGCCGATCCATATCTTCTAGCATATATGTGACCGGATCTGTAATATTAACTTTGCGTATTTTGAAGAGCTCCGTGGAATAATTCGGAGTGTAACCTTTTTCAAATACACCTTTATATCTGCTTATTCTCACAACGTCTCCAAGATTAAGTTTGCTTTTGCCAGCAACCTTTGGATTGCGATACGCACTCAATCGAGTGTGAACATTAATTTCAATAGGGGCCAATCCAGTTGTTCGATGTATTCTATTGTTATATACGTTAGTGATATCATCCAAAATAGTGATCCATGTGTAACTTCCTCTTGCGGAAAATTCTTTGAACAGAAGGTGCTTTAGCGAACGGATAGCCCTTTCAGCAATTGCGGCCTTCTTTGTACTGTATGTGGAATAATGGTTAATTCCATACTTGTTCATGAGAGAAGCAAATTTTCTGTTGTAAAATTCGGTTCCATTATCTGTTTGTAGATTAATTGGATAATATCCTGCGTCCCTTATGATATCGCCCATTGCTGTCGTTACCGTTACCATATCTTTCTTCTTGATTGGTCTACACCATAGGAACTTAGAATAGCAGTCAATGACTACCAATATGTATCTATATCCATTATTTTCTTTATGGAAAGGTTGCATTTCCGCTAAATCAGCTTGCCATAAGTCAGCGAAACCTTTTATGATAGTTTTTCGACGGCGAAAGTTCTTCCGAACTGCCCTGTGTAATTCTTCTGCTATGCCACGTTTTGTTGCGCTGTTAATTGACATATCTACATGTAGAGGTCTGACTCAGGTGATTGTAGAACAGAAACTGATCATTAATCATGAAAAATCTACTGATCTATGGTCTGAGTTGATTTAAAGTGTAGCCTGCAAGCCACGCTGGTAAAACAGGGCCACCTTCAACATCGAATTCCCTTTTGACTTCACTAGCTAATTTCTGGCAAAAATTATATACAACCTCTAGTTGCTCTAAAATGGATATCAAATTGGTTGTTAATACATCAATCTTTTTCTCAAGGCCATCACTCAATTCTAGCGTTTTGCTATTCACCATACTTTCAAGCATATCAGTGGTACTTTTTAGTTTTTTTTCAACATACTTTATATGAACAGAGTCATTTTCATCTGTAGGATCACCAACATTCTTTAACTGCTTTCCATTGATATCATAATTTCCAGTTTGTGTAAGTTTAAAACCAATACCTGGAATACCACGTACAGTTGTATGCTTAGAACTGCGACGACCAAACTTATCTATCGTATTGTGCATCGCTACGAAAGCGTTATACTATTAGTGGGATCTTTCAACTTGCAAATATATACCCCAAAATTAGCGTATTACGCCCTCTTCACGCAATTCTTCTATTATAGATAAAATTTCGTTATCGTGGTTTGTGTGACCCGCGGATTTTGAGCTGTATAGCAATTTCAGTCGATCAATCAGCTCGTTGATGTCGTTCCAATACACAAAGTCGCGTTTATTAGTGTTAAATATCTTATACTTAGGTATCTTCATTTGTGTATGTCCCCTACCAACTCTGGCTCTCAAATGCATGGGGGATGATGTAGATAGGATATTAAATAATTTATTGAAATACTCAGATCCGTCGACATTGTAAATATTAAGAGGTGTGTAATCTTTGCGAAGTACATTAGTTAGATTCAATATGGACCTGAATGTGTGTAGAGTTTTCGAGTCGGAGTTTCGTGTATCTCCTACAAACATCATATCTAGTAAGTGTGGGGATATTTTGAATTTACTAGTCTTATCACCCGATGATAAATGAACCGCCTTATCATCAAATTCCACTTCATGTACACCCATTAACAGCTTCTGTGATTGTGGGTCGATCCTTACATTATAAACACTTCCATAGGCCGGATGTCCTGCTCTCAAATTATCTATATGACTTTTCAACACCTCAGCAACTGCCTCTCTATCCACACTTGAATTAGCTGTAGATACATACTGAGTGACTGAATCTCTTTCCCTCTCATTAATTGATGATGGTGTATCAGGTAACTCCTTTATTGGTGTTATACCGGAAAAAGCAGCGGAAGTCAAATCTTCGAATCTCGGCCCTTTTGGTGTGCTAGTAGAGGGAAGGGTTTGATTTGGATATGTAGATGGTGGTTTTTTAGGAGTGCTCGTAGGACCAACATTTTGAATTGGCTGTTTCGGTAGCGTAGGATTGGATGCATTTGCTATTGTCTTCAACTGTTTTGTAATAGGCTCATATATCTGTTCCAATGAAGTGTTACCGATTTCGCGGGCTTTCCTTACATAGTTGAATTTTCTCCGCACTGACTCTGTTGCATTAACTAATTCTTTTTTTAGAGCTACCTCATCATTGCTCTGTTGTTGTTTCATTCTGGTATATGTAATGTTGCCACTGTGATGTATGCTGATTGCAGTCTCACATTCAATTGATGATATTATTAGTCTTGCAGTGGATTTATGAAGCTATCGAATCCCTTCCGGTACCTGCCGTTTCTTATTTCTCTATCTTTGTCGATAACTAGGAATCCATATTTATCCCTCCAACATATTGCACACATATCTTGAAATTGCTTAAAAGTTACATCGGGAGCCACATGGTCAGAGAAAACATGTGATAAATTTGTATTATCGACCTTAAACAAAACTATCAGGTTTGCGTTGTCTCTAATCACTCTTTTCGGTACCCAACTGTAACTTTGCACACAGTAAAAGCAATCCACACCTTTGTGTCGCCCCATACTGAAGTATTCTCGTATAGCATTTTGATTCTCACATATCACATCATCAAAGATAAAAACTGAGTTTGGTTTGGCTTCTGACGGTGGTGGAACTTCGGAATTATTAGCAAATGCATAATATCCTAGTCCATCTATCGAACTCATTACTTTTTCAATGAATGCGTACTTGGGTTGGTTGAGCGACTTTGAAAAAATATATAAGTTCTCAAAAAACAGCCCATTCGGATGTAACAGGAGAGATACTAGTACATTGGTTTTTCCACAGTTTGATGGTCCAACTATAATACATCGAATTGTTGATGGTAGTAGTACCCCATGTCGACGACGAGAAGTATTATTTTCCGGATCAGTAACATTGACATCTATATTGCTAATGTCTAATTCCTGGTCCTGTTTTGTCACCTTCATCGTTCAACGACTTGACCATATATAAGCTGCAGTTGTTTATATGTGTTTTATTTAAATGCCGCTACTTCTTGAGAGAAGGTGTAGTAGCATCTCCAAAACTGGTGGTGGAATTGTTAATAAGTTGATAAATAAGCTGCCATTCGAAGCACATTTGCCTTTTTATCAGTATTGCGGCCCGGGTACTCGATTGGAAGAAAGGATCGCACTAGGCCAAAAAGGAATAAATAGATTAGACGCGGCCTGCTTACAACACGACCTTGCATACCGCAAATCCGATTTAGCTACAAGACATAAAGCTGACTACCAACTTGAGCAAGAAGCTTGGAAACGAGTCAAATCAGCTGACGCGAACCTTGGAGAAAAAGCAGCTGCTTGGTTAATTACAAATATTATGAAGGTCAAACGACGCACTGGAATGGGTCTTGCAACACTACGTGGACGGAATAAGAAGAAATGCATGCGTGAAAAATCGAGGAAATTAGTAGGTGTAAAACATCGTGCAGGAATGGGTTATGCATCACGACGACGAGGGCAGAATAAAAATAATATACGTAGGAAAATGAGGAAGGCTATAAAGAAGGTGCACTTTGGTTCAGGAATACTAAACAGAGTTCGCAAAAATATGAAACATTTTTCGAACCACAAGCAAGATAACAGTGTGCTAAGAAAAGCAACATCTGCTGCATTATTAGCTACCCGGAAGTATATCAAGTCCATTGGGGGCAAACGGCATATTCGTCTTCCGCGAGTTATACCTATCCCCAAAGTAGGTGGAATTCTTCCTTTGATTCCAATTTTTGCCGGTCTCTCAGCATTAGGTAATCTCGCTGGGGGTATTGCAAATATTGTTAGGTCCTCTAAAGCAGTTAATTCAGCACGACAAAGGAATACAACTGATTCAACATCTACTTCTGGTATAAGTAAAATTGGAAACGGTATATATTTGAAACCATACCGCAAAGGATTTGGTTTGTTTGTTAAACCTAGGACTTCAAAAAACTTTTAAAAACCCTACCCCAACGACCGCTTACAGATAATGACCTTGTGTATTACGCTAAAAAGCTAGAAATACCATATTTCAGAGGGATTTTTATGCGCGATGATCTGCCTAAGCAAGGTCCACTGAGGAATGAGTCAGCCATCATTAATTTAGACAGCAAGAGTGGGGATGGGTCACACTGGGTTTCATATATAAAACGCGGAGTGGTGGTATATTATTATGACAGTTTCGGCAACCTACCGCCAACCAGCGAACTGGTGAAATATTTCCTCAAAAAATCTAAGAAGATTCAGATCCTGTATAATCACAGACGACAGCAGAACTTCAATACCTTTTGGTGCGGGCACCTGTGTCTACGATTTCTTTCTGAAGAGAAGCAAAAATCTGTGAAAAATGGATCGTGAAACACTTAAAAAGATGAGCAATTCCCTTAAAGCATTTTCAAGAGAAAGAAGCCTGTTGAACATGACACAAGAAGAACTTGCCCACATACCCAAAGAAGTACTGATGGTATGTACACCTAACGAAATAGCACTTGTATGGAACAAACTGCCATTGCATTTGAAGGAAGATGTGGATATACAACGATTCCAGTTCTGTTGGGAGCACTATAATACACACCAGAACGGAGATGAAGCAGACGGGCCGCCACCAAGAAAAATATTTTGTTGTTACTGTAATTTGCAAGATATCTCTATGACAAGCAGTAATGAGTCAAACAAGTGTTGTAATCAATAAAATTTTGAATATATAAAAGTGTTATTTTTTTGTATCACCGCAGTCATGTCTTATACATTTACCTTGACGGGTTATGACAGTGTGCTGTCTGCTAGTTTTTATCCGCCAATAGAGCTGGATACCAATGCGCAGTACGGATTGGGGCTAATAGGTTTTTACTCCTACAACTCAATATTCAATGTTCATGAGGGTAATAATCTAATTGTGTTTAAACAACCTTCAGATGATTCTCAGATGAATATTACATATATTCCACCAGGCACCTACGAAATCGATGAACTCAACATATATCTACAAAAGATAATAAAGTCCATAGTTCGATACAAACATAATGTTACAACTGACGAGCTGTTTTGTCTGAAGGCCAACAACAATACAATGAAATGTGAATTATATTCAATATATGATGTTGATTTATCTTTCCCTAACTCAATTGCATCTTTGATTGGATTTGAGCCGGAGGTTTTCGAATGCAACAAAAAACATATATCAACCTTACCAGTTAATATAACGACAGTCAGACTAATAAAGGTCGACTGTGGATTGATATCTGGCGCCTACCACAATGGAAGTGAAATGCACACTCTGTATGAATTCGACATAGACGTTGAGCCTGGATTCAAATTAACAAAGGAGCCACAGAATGTAATATATATGAGCGTTATGCCTAGTGGTCGTCAGTTTATCGATAACATCACACTGAAAATTTTGGATGACGAGGGAAATCTGATTAACTTCCGTGGTGAAAAAATTATCGTTAAATTGGAATTGCGTCGGTTAGCTTGAGCAAACTCCACAATTGAATAGGATGGGTTTTCTATATAACATAGGTGCACAACAATTGAAAAAAGTCGATAAAGCCCTTACAAACAACCATAAAATACGAAGAACACATAGGAATAACCTTATTCGTCATTCGTCAGCTGCCAAAGGCACAACGTCGAAGCTATCACTACAAAATCGTAAGTTTCTGGAGTCTATAGGACTAAAGCTAACTAAAAAATATGGTTCTGCACGTATCAAGTGAGAAGCTGGATGTTTTTGAGGAACCGATTTTGGATCACTCCTTAGCAAGTTTACATGAATACACATACAAGCCGTATGGTTCACCATATTTCAAGAATTCTGACATTGTTCATATACCAATCAACTTCCAAGATCTCATTTTAAATATTGCTGACAGTTACATTTTCATCGAAGGAACGTTTACTCCAAGTGATGCCACGAAGTCCTGCTATCTATCTAACAATGCTCTGTCTTTTCTGTTTGATGAAATTTCTCTACATATGGGTGGTGAAAAAGTTGTCATTGTACGAAATCCTGGAATAACGTCAACAATGAAAACAATGATCTCTCATGGTAAAAGTGCCGCCCATTCACTATTATGTACAGGATGGGGCTTAAATGAAGACAATTCAGCGATATGGGATTCAACTAGTAAGGTCTTCAGTGGTAGAATACCTCTAAAACATATAATGGGATTTGCTGAGGACTATAAAAAAGGAATTCTAAACATAAAACAAGAGCTTGTATTAGTCATTGCAAGATCCTTTAAGAACTGCTTTGTCGGTGAATGTGACGCAGAGCTATCAATATCAAAGATTGAATGGAAAGTCCAACAGATTGTTCCTGAAGACCGCTACAAGGTCAAACTTCTACAGAGACTGAACAAAAGCAGTTTGAGTTCAAGGATTAAGGTGGCATTTCGCTCTTGGGATTTGTATGAACTACCATCACTTCGCTCAACATCAACAGACGTCTGGGCAATTCGAACAACCAACAAGCTAGAGAGGCCTTTGTTTGTTATCGTTGGATTTCAAGACTCAAAATTAGCAGAAGATCCTAAGAAGGACATCACTAAGTTCATTCATGCCAACATAAACTCGATTCGATTGAAGCTGAATAACCAGGTATACCCATATGAAAGGTGGAACCTGGATTTTGAGAAGAAGCTAAACACTGCGGCTTACTATGCATTTGAGAGCTTCCAAAGTGCGTATTACAACAAGGGAATGGCAGAACCATTATTCAATATTAAGGAGTTCAATGATAACCCACTATTTGTAATCGACTGCAGTCATCAACCTGATAACCTTCAGCTGTCAACTGTGGATATATCGTTGGAATTTGAAACCAGAAAATCTTCTTTCCCAGCTAACACTAAAGTGTATGCATTAATCATTCACGATTCTTGTATTAGTTACAACGCTTTTGATGGATCTATTCAGAATGGACTTATTCATTCATATTAAATGTATTTTGATTTTTATTATAGCTGTCATGGCAAAAATAAAACACTTTTAATACATTTGTTTTTTTATTTATGCATAAATGATACAGAAGTGAGCCGGATGCGTACAAATGTCATTCTTTATCTACGAAACTATATTTGGTAATTATATGTTGAGGTAAATATTCCTCTATTGCATACAAAAATGGTTTGAGTTCATTACTAATCATCCCATCACATAGTTGATCGATGGTACATTCTTCACGTAAATATTGTCTGCATAACTTTTCCCCTTCTTCATATTTCCTGATTAGCATCCTCTTCCGTTCGACCTCTTCATCATCCCAGCAGATACTCAAGTCATAGACCGTGGAATGTTCCTCATCGAAAATCAAATCTACCAATTGACATGCAATTCTCTGGATGGCTGTACGTAGATCTTTTGCTTCAGGCCACCCCATTGCTGAATACTGCATCCACATTGTATAATGGGAATGAAAAGTTAGTCTGCTTCTGAAACAAACAGAACGTCTAATACCAACTAGGTGCAAATAAATGTTTTTATCTCGAATTTACCTTCTACATATCGCGGGTCCAATACATGGGAGTAACCATTATATTATTTATACCCAACACAATCTGTACTACCTCATCATCAAATATATTATTGTTGAATATAATCAAATTTCATCAAACATTTGGAGCGCGCGCCTGGTGTTTTAGGTGAACTTTGACCAATATATGTTAGTGAATATTTATTTTGAGATTCATTTATCTCTTTAATCACTGCTTCAGACATATGCTCCGATACTCTTTTAGGTAACCATACTTTGAACTCATTAGCATCATCTTCTAATAGTGTTGCTACTAGACATTCACCAAATTTTGATTTGACGGGTGACAGATTCTTAATTGTATGGGCTTTGTTTACAGTTAGTGAAGATAAAGTTCTGAAAAGTATTTTGTTATCGAGTTCACAGTTGATTTTATTGTTAATTTCATGCAATTCAGAGGTAGCGACAGACATTGTTTAAAGAAAAAACAAATAATGTTACTGTTGGATAAATAATATAAAAAGGGTGCTCACCAAGTTATATCTGTACACAATATACTTCGGGACTATACTCTGATCGTCTCTCGACTTTTACTGATCACTAGCCCGTTATTACACTATTTATACAGATACCTTCAAGGTCAAAATACGTCACCGTGCATTCTTCTCAAAACCATCAAGCCTCGTAAGAAAATCATACAACTGATCTCAAGGCTATCCACACCCTATCTGAGTGACCTTCAGGGAGGATTGCAATTGGCCCCACGTCAAATCTCGAGGTTATCCACCACGTCAAATCTCAAGGTTATCCAGTCAATAGTCACATTCAAGGACGTTCAAAATAAGCAGCTATACACTAACACAAAAAAAACTCAAGGTTACACAAACAACCAATTCAAACACTAACAACAAATATTTCAAAATCGTTATCTATAGGCACATTGTAAACCGAAAAAACTCAAGGTTACCCAACACCCCACTGAAACAAGCCCTTCAGATACGATCACATTTGAAAACACAACGTTACAAAATGACCTTCAGGGAGGATCAGAATCGGCACCTATAAGAAAAGCCCACGTCACATCTCAAGGTTATCCACACCCCATTTAAATGACCTTCAAATGACCTCGGGAGGATCAGAATCGGCATATCTATACTACTATGAGCCTTTTTCAATAAAAGGTTATAAGGTATACCGGAAAGATGTACTGCATGAGGCAAGAGCCAGAGGAGGTGTAGCCATCCTGCTAAAGCTTAATATCAGTGCACAAGAAGTACCTATACAAACGGAACTTCAAGTAATTGCAGTAAAGGTATCATATCCTATACGATTAACCTTAGTTAACATATATCTGCCAGACAGTAACTGGACAGGCGAAAACATCAGGAACATTGTTCAGCAGCTACCCACTCCATTTCTCATTCTTGGTGACTTTAACGCGCATAATCCTATCTGAGGCTCAGAAAGGATCGATAACAGAGGGAGACTGATCGAAACTATAATGGATGAGTTCAATTTAGTACTACTCAATTCTGGTGAAGGCACCTACCTCAATTCACGCTCGCAAAAATTATCTGCCATTGATCTATCTCTATGCTCTCCAGAGATAGCGCACCGACTAGTATGGCATACACTTAAGGATGAGTTACCTTCCGATCACGTACCTATTCAAATCCAGTTTGCATCATCTCGTATAATACGAGAATCTCCAGCTAGATGGAAGATACATGAAGCAAACTGGACGCAATATGTAGAAAAGTTACCACCAAAACAGGTAAACGAACAAATAGTGGAATCGGTAACCAAAATAACGGAAGCGATCACTCAAGCAGCAAGTCAGACAATACCAGTTACATCTGTAACCAGCACGAAACCAAAGGTTCCATGGTGGAACTCTGATATCGCAAATGCCATCAAAGAACAAAGAAGAGCTCTAAGACGTTTTAGAAGAAACCCCACAATAGAAAATATGATAAACTTTAAGAGAGCAAGAGCAATAGCTAGAAGAATAATTATATCTAGCAAGAAATCATCCTTCCAACACTTTGTTTCAAAGATAACACCTGAAACTACAACCAAAGAAATATGGGACAAAATAAGAGCCATATCAGGCAAACGTTTTCCTGTAGAAATGCCCATCTTACTGGTAGAAGGTACCACACTCCATAATCCCGGTGACACTGCGGAGGCATTTGCAAAATATTTTCAATCCATTAGCTCATCCGAAAATTACCATCCAAGTTTCAAACAAATAAAAAAAGATAATGAACTCTCCATAGGCTTCGATGAAACAGAAACGTCTGTTTATAATGTCATGTTTACAATAGAGGAACTGGAATGGCAGTTACATCATGCAGAGGATAAAGCTCCAAGACCGCATCACTTACTCTATGATAAAAATTTTGCCAAAATTCGCGAAAGAAACATTACTGAGTCTATACAACTCAATCTGGCATAGTCATGGATATCCTGAGAAATGGAGGGAAGCATACGTAATTCCTTTTCTAAAACCTGATAAAGACCCACAACTCCTATCCAGTTACCGCCCAATATCTTTAACGAACTGTCTGAGTAAGCTTCTAGAGTCTATGATAAATTTTAGATTAATGTGGCATATAGAAAACAATGAATTGCTGGCATCATCTCAGGTAGGTTTTCGCAAGTTCAGATCAACTTCAGATTCATTAGCAGCCTTAGAGAATACTATACAGACCAGTTTTGGAAAAAGAGAATACGTAACAGCAGTATTTTTCGACCTAGAAAAGGCATATGACACCACATGGAGGTATGGCATATTAAAAACTCTGTACATGTGGAATGTTAGAGGAAATCTGCCGAAATTTATCCAAAGCTTTCTATCTACAAGAAAAATCATGGTCAGAATAGGTAGCACACTATCTGAACAATATATATTGGAAAACGGGATACCACAGGGATCTACTCTCAGTGTCACTCTTTTCGCTATAGCAATAAATCCAATATTAGATTCCCTAGAATCTAACATAGGCAGATCTTTATTTGTGGACGATCTTGTTATGTACTGCTCGTCAAGGGAACTACAAAATATACAACAGGATTTACAACACGCTATAGATACAGTCAGTCGTGCTGCCTAAAATAACGGATTCTGCTTTTCTAGAACTAAAACAAAAACTGTGCATTTCTGTCGCCTTAGATCATGCGAAAGGCAATTCCAACACACACTGGATGAATTGCCAGTAGCTCAGGTACAAGAAATCAAATTTTTAGGTATCACTTTCGACTCCAAACTGCTCTGGAAGTCGCATATGGTGGACCTAGCGAACAGGTGTAGGAAAAACCTTAATATAATCAGATGCTTAGCAAGTACGAAATGGGGTGCACATAGGGAGTGTCTATTAGCTCTCTACAAAGCAACAATAATGTCAAAACTAGAATATGGCTGTCTTACATTTGAAGGAGCAAGAAAAACAACACTGCACGCTTTGAAATCAATTCACTACCAAGGAATAAAGATAGCAATAGGAGCTTATCGCACAAGTTCAGTCAACTCGGTTCTGTACGAATCGGACATACCACCACTGGAGATCAGAATGAGAACTAGATTGTTAAATTATGTAGCAAACATCAGGTTGCAACCAAGACATCCCAATTATAACATAATCATAGCTGATCAGGAAACGCAATCAATCTTTAACAACAGACCAACAATCACAAAACCAATAGGAATCCGAGTAGATCAAATATGCAAAAAGACAAATATAAATATACCTGACTTATACTCACAAACATATCACGTATCAGCACCATGGACTTATGCCCCTATAAAAATGCATTTAGAGTGCAGTCTATATAGGAAGGAAAATACCTGCGCCGAGTTCTACTGTCAGAAATTTCTAGAAATAGTAAGCAACTACCCTGGAGCAATCCACATTTACACTGACGGCTCAAAGACAGCAGAACAGGTTGGATGTGCATTTGTGGTCAATGATGACGTCTATAGTTGGAAATTACATCCCGCTGCATCCATATTTACGGCAGAACTTTCCGCCATATGGCAGGCTCTGAGGTATATCGAGTATGAGCAAAACAATATGTTTGTTATAGGTTGCGATTCCCTGAGCGCTCTGCAGTCCATACAACAAAAATTCACCTTCGACCCTCTGATACAACAAATCCAAGAGACATATCATTGGCTCACACAGCTCAATAAAAAAGTAATTTTCGTATGGGTACCGGGGCATGTGGGCATAACAGGGAACGAAACTGCAGATAAGGCTGCGAAGCAAGCTAGCAGCAATAGAAGTGAAGACAAAATCCCACTACGGTTAGATGATATGAAATCATATATAAAATGCGCACTCACTCGTACACAACAACCGCAACAGGATAGAAATAACTACCAAATTAATAAAGAAATATATAGAGGTCTTACAAGAAAAGAACAAGTCATAATAGCTAGATTACGAATAGGACATACACGACTAACACACTGCCACATTTTACTAAATACAAGGGCACCTAGATGTGAGACATGTAGATGCCAACTTTCAATCCAACACATTTTATTCGAATGCCCTGCCTATGCACCTGCCAGGCAACAACTCAGGATTCCGACCAACTTGAATGAATGTCTTCAAGAACCTCATATTAAAAACTTAATAACGTACCTAAAAAGTATAGGATTATTTTGGAAACTGTGAAGAGAAATAGACACCATGATTGCAGGTAAACACTGAAGAAAGCGGCAATGACCAAAGCAGTTACGCCGCTATAAAAACAAAAAAAAAATAAACGTCTTTATTGACCTCAAAAATAAGGGATCATTCTGTGGGGCGAGATTTAGCACATGCTAATCTTACATCTTACCCCGTGTTGGTATGAAAGAAGAAAAAAAATTAAAAGAAATACAAAATTCCAAAGTACTGCCAAATTTTGGCGAAGGTTAACTGTATATAACAAAAAAAAAATGGATTCAAGTTGATTGACTCAGTACTTCCCATACGTTACTGTGATACCAGTTTATTATTTTCCCATAGCATGAAGCTTTAGTCTGAGATCCCCTTGCAACCAAATCATCGGCAGGCTCCCCCCCCCCCTTAAAATTGTCTTATGCCGCTAGGTCTTTCCTTCAGAGGTCAATGGACAGCCTAAAACATCTAAAAACGAAGTTTGAGTTGTTTTCATACTTATAGTTTTTTGATTATTGCTATATATGCTGCCACTGACACGATTTTTAACAAACATACGCGTTTTCCATCCCCACTACGGTAATAATACTGTGTCAAAATTTAATTAGAATCAATTTCATAGTATCCACGTTACAAAATACAAAAAGATCTAAAGCAATAAGTACTCGTATGTATAGAAAATCCCTTAGTTTCCGTAATAGACTAGGACAAGGTTGGGATGGACCTAAAAAGTTGATTTATGTCGCTAGGTCTTCCTTCACAGGCCAGTGGAGAGCCTATTATGAATACAAGAAATTTTTCAGTTTTTCAACCCTTCACCTACTAACCACCCCAATTTCACCCCACCCAAAAAAACGCAGAAAATGATCAGGAACCTCTGAAACGCTTAAAAACGAAGTTTAGCTGTTTTTATGTTTTCAATTTTTTTATTATTTCTGCGCCGCCACTGGCACGATTTATAAAAACCATACGCGTTTTCCATCCTCGCCACGGTAGTAATACTGTGTCAAAATTTCATTAACATCAATTAAACAGTTTCCTTGTAACACAATATAAAACGATCTAAAGTAATACTCGTACGTTTACACCAGAAAAAATTATAGTCCTTTGGTTTCTGTAATAGGCAAGGCAATGTTCGGATGGACCTAAAAAAGTTGTTTATGTTGCTAGGTCTTCCTTCATGGGTCAGTGGACAGTCTCTTATGAAAGCAACAAATTTTTCAATTTTACAATCCCCCACCCCCCAACCACCCCAATTTCACCCCCACCCAAAAAAAGTAATAAATGATCAGGAACCTCTAAAACGCCTAAAAACGAAGTTTAAGCAATATTTTTTTTTGTTTTTTGCTAATTACTCCGCCGCCCATGCACCGATTTTCAAAATTATAGGAACATGACCTACTACGACCCCACAGCATATCGCTGCCCAAATTTCATCACAATCCCTGCAGCGGTTGCTGAGATTACGAGGCTAGACAAAAGCGACAGACAGACAAAAAGCGTATTATCTCAAAATCGAAAATTTTCGCGATCACAATACTCCCCTCACCTATCGGTGTGGGAAGTAAAAAATATGCCTAAAACCATTGATTAACTTATTTAGTGATAAGTTAATCAATGCTAAAACTAAGTAACATGATACCTACAACCTACGAGCCAAAGAGAGTGATCCGCCCAAAAAGAAACAAATAAATAAATATAACATGTACATATTATAATTAATTAGTCTGGCGATCCTAAGTAGCTAACAAGAATAACTTTAATCTTTTTTTGAAATTTGAGTACCTAACAAATTTTTGAAATCATAAAACGGCCAAAAACATTATCTCCTTTCACACTCAATGTGGGAAGTGAAACACATGTTTATTACGAACGTTAAAATTTCCCCAAAATTTACAACCCACCAGTCACTCAGGTGCTAATTTTATTTGCAAACGACTTATTTTAGAATTAACCTAGGAATTAATTCAAAGAGATCGCTTCCAACGCATGTCTATTTACTTTTTGATGGACGAGTTAATAACACATTGTTCGTGGTGGTATATAAAGTTAAACGATGTTTTTAATAACCAGTTAAACTGCGGAGGCTATCTTAGAGCCCTGCAGTGTGCTATTACACAGCTTTACATCTCTGAATACTGGTAAGTTAGTCTTGTTTCTTACGCCGATCGAATATTTGTGAAACTTTCATTGCCAATTGCATATGAACAAAAATTATATAATGAGATCATATCACTAATTTACTTCATTGCCAAGAAATTCATAAAGATTTTCGTAATATTGCACCATTATCTTATAGACGCTGTACGTCATATAATTTATTGTTTAGTACTACTAACTTTCATTATATTTGAAGAGATCAAGGAATGTATTGTTCTATAGCACACTTAATAGCTCAACAAGCTATTTATTTTATTTATTTTAAGCAAAAATATTATACTACGCATTTATTAAAAGAAATCTCCCCAAATGATTATGGCGTCCCTTGTGATATGTAGATTAAGTAATTACTCACTATTACTATAACACTTCACAATCAAATTTCTTATTAACTATATTGTCACTCGTTTTATGTAATCCATGAACATTAACAAATATTATACAAGTTAGGCAGTTGTTTATTCTGTATCGTGCTTTATTTATTGACACTATTTTTCCGTGAACTTCATAAAACACTAAAATTAACCATACCTTGGTACGATGGAAAGTATGGTGACAAATTAATTTATTTATACCGCTAGTTTGTCTAAAAAGTTAACATCTCAAACATTCTGAAATTATATGGCCACTGGCTTACTCAATTGCTTGAAGAAGCTTATCCAGGACCGTAGTGGGTAGGTGAACCAAAATCATCTCTTGTTTGCAATCAAAACCCTAACGTCGTTAGATTATCACATACAGGGCACAAGAGCCTCGAATTAGTCCTGGATTTTACAATACGCCATGTAGGCCGCGTCTTAGGGGTAGCAGATTTCAGCGGATAAAAGTCAAATAACCACTACTAATACGTTAAATCCCTTCTCAAACTCATTCCTATCAAAAATTGTCAATCATAGATACCTATATTATCTATTGTAAAGGGCTGTCCATTGACCTGTGAGTGAAAAACCTAGCGGCACAATACCCTTTTTTAGGCCCATCCGAACATTTCCTTGCCTATTACAGAAACCAAGGTACTTACAGTTTTGTGATGTATACATATACGAGTTTGCTTAATTTCGTTCTATGTATATTGTGTAAAGCAAAAATTATTAAATTGATTTTAATCAAATTTCGACAAAGAATTGACTATCGTGGCGAGAGTGGAAAACGCGCCAGTGTCTGAAAAATTGTGTCAGTGGCGGCGCAACAATAATTAAAAAACTAAAAATATGAAAACAGCTCATACTTCGCTTTTAGACGGTTTAGAGGCTCCTGATCGTTTTGCATCATTCAGTTGAAGCATGCAGAATGAAAACTGTGGCGTCCTAGTTACTAAGGAGGGAGACGCAAGAAACTATTTACGAAAGTTTTGTGTTGTACAATACGTTATTTTGCGGGGGGGTGGGCGATGAGTTGGTTGTAAGGGGATTTCAGACTATAGCTTCATGTAATGGGAAAACAATAAAATGAAATCATTATGTGTGGGAAGTACTGAGTCAATCAAGTTGACTCCATTTTTTTTCTTGTGAATAATCCTATATTAATTTGTTTTATGAATTTGGTCTGACTTTCAGTTTTGACGAATCTCAGAAACTCTTAATTCTCCTAAATTTATTCCTGACTAGCATGAAACAACTGATGTGCAACAACTGTAGAATCTTTAAAAGTCGAAGAAAAGATTAATAAGAACTGAGAGTTGGGATTTAGTTTGCGGTTATTCACAGCACACAAGCACTACTAATACGTTAAATCCCTTCTGAAACTCATTCCTATCGAAAATTGTCAATCATAGGTACCTATATTACCTACTGTTACCTAAAAGAAAAAAATTATGGATGAAACATCGAATGAAGTACCTGAAATACCTTCAGAGATTATTTCAGAGTTTTTTGGTCATCCTTGACAGACTGAATGGTAAATCAGAGAGAAAGCATAATTCTTAAATTTATAGAAAAATTTTCATTTTCAACAAAAATGACTGAAATTTTAACGCAAAGAGTTACAGAAAAACATAATAATATTTATAAAATTATGCCAATGGTTTAGAAGACGATTTGGTTTAAGAATGTTTGCGTTTTCGCAGTGACATTTCCTCTCATCAAACATCTAATTGGTTTCGATTCTAGTAGAAATAAACCGTATCTATAATATTTACTTAACAACACATTTTAGAGGGCCAGTAGCGTTTCTAAATATGCTGACGTCTAACAATTCAGGTCAATCGTTTGAAGACTCTGTTGTTATTAAAAAAATTATAACAATTCTACTGAACCCAATGCATCAAATGATTGTCCTAGCATCATTAATTCATTAGTATTCCATTAGGCTAAGATCGGGTGGTACTGGAGGTCATAGATTTACAAAATGTCTGCTTATCAATCACCATGTTGGTGGTAAAGTGGTTATGCCTCAGTAGAAAATAATAATAATAACACAGGACCCATATATATATATATGAACAATAATCTTACGTCTCTATGACAGATGGCTAAATCTTCCAAGAAACAGACAGAGTCAAACTGCTTATCACACAATTCACGCATACCAGCTTTCCAACCTATATCGGAGATTTTCATATGTATAGCCAACAAAAAAAAAAAGTAGAAAATGATCAGGAACCCCTAAAACGCCTAAAAACGAAGTTTAAGCAATATTTTTTTTGTTTTTTGCTAATTACTCCGCCGCCCATGCACCGATTTTCAAAATTATAGGAACGATATTTACTACGACCCCACAGCATATCGCTGCTCAAATTTCATCACAATCCGTGCAGGTTGCTGAGATTACGAGGCTAGAAAAAAGCGACAGACAGACAGACCGACGGAAATGAGTGACGTGGATTTTCGTTATGTAGACATCATAAAACGTCCAAAAAGCGTATTATCTCAAAATCGAAAATTTTCGCGATCGCAACACTCCCCTCATCTATCGGTGTGGGAAGTAAGAACCGTATTTTTTCAATAATTGTGACGCTTATTCTTAGACAAAAGCTTTCCATTATGTTCTGCATCTTTCATGTTACTCGAAGTACCAAGTCAAACTCCTTGACGGAATTATGTTTTTCCTTATATCCGACTTTGGCCTAGCCAAAAGCTTTTCATTATATTTATGTTTTATGTTACTCGAAGTACCGAGTAAAACTACTTGCGCAATTTATGTGTATCAACCTCCCAACTCAAGTCCGACATTTTTTGGCGAATAGTCAATAAACTCAAATCCCTATTTTTCCTGTAATTGACGCTCATTCTTTGGCATAGGCAGACGGTTTTCTTGGTGTTCGAAAAGTTTTATGCAACTCGAAGTTCCGAGTTGAACTACTTGACGAAATGCACTAGTATCGAGTTTCCAACTCAAGTCCAAGATCTTCTTACGAATATTCAACAAAACAACTTTAAATTCTATTTTTATTATAATTGACGGTCATTCTTGGGCGTAAGTAAAAGGTTTTCATCGTGTTTACAATAGTTTCTTTTTTTATTTTACTTATTACAATACCCAACAGTACAAATACCACTTAAGGGGCCTGGATACACACATTTATACATACGTATTTGCCACGTAAAACACGGACTCACAATTTCTCACATAACTCACTCTGTTTTCAAACTTCATATATAATATTTTAGAAGGCGATAGTTAAGACCTTAATGAATGACAACTATTTTTGATTCTTTCAAAAAAGTTTTTTAATGTGCAAAAAAAAACTCGCAATTCAAAATCATACATTCTATAAATGCCTGTAATTTAACAACCAAACATGATATCAAAAAAAAGGCTAAATAGTTGCACAAGCGCAAGCTACCTTCTTCAATTTGCTCTTTGAGTCATTACTGTAAGTTTAAAGGTAACTTCAGGAGCATGGAAATGCGAAATTCATTTTTATGGTGACCTTCGGACCTTACTTTTGGACCTTTTGACCTTACCTTTGGATTTTTGGACTTATCTCTCCACATCGTAGACACACACACACTGGAGAAAGGGAACAGGCCACGCCTCCTCGCTAACACGGAAATGAGTCTTTTCTTTGATTCTCAATATCGCGCGCTATACCCTAGACCCTTAAAAAGTAAGGTTATAATGCCAAACAGAAGTAAAAATACATATTATGACTAAAGGATGTATGCCACCATCCTAATTTTCATCCAAATATTGGACAAACAATTTCATCCTTCTTGTATGCAACGATCAAATATTTTGTTACAATTATACCGGGTTATTCACGTTATTTGATATGGAGCATTATGGCTAAAGTATCTGATGAAAAAGAAAATAATAATTTCGAATAAAAATATTTTCATGTTATACAAGATGTCCCCAAAACACAAAATGCATCAAAGTAATATTTTTTTTAAATGGAACACCCTATATATTATTGCATATTCAGATTCACTGGTGAACTCTAGTGTGACTTTATGTATCACACATGGGACTTAAAGCGAACCGTTTATGTGTAAATCACCATTTTAGGTATAAGTAGTTGTCAGAAAGAAATTCAATATCACAGATACTATAAAATCTAGAAGGCTGGACGGTCAAATTTGAATTACGTCTGTGCTTTGAGGAATTGGTGTAGATTAATTAAGGAACCTTCAATCAGAGATAACTTGATTTTTTCAAATGAGAATGCCTAATTTTTTTATACGATTAAATGTAAAATTTGACAGCCTTTCTAATGATATAGGGTTGTGACTATCAATCTCCGGTAATTTTCGTTTAATTTCAAATTCTCAATCAAATCGATGTTTTTCAATATTCCTACCTATAAGCAACCTAGCAACTATGGTGTTCTGGAATTTTTTCTTATTTGAAGTACTGAGTCTAACTACTTGATGCAATCAACCTTCCAAAAAAATCCGAGATTTTCTTATGAATATCCCTATAACTGATGCTCATTCTTTTTTGGCCTAGCCAAGAGATTTTCATTATGGTCAGAATGTTTTATTTTACCCGAAGTGCCAAGTAAAACTAACTACTTGACGCAAATTACGTTACAACAAACTAAAATCCGTATTTTTCCGATAATTGACGCTTAGTTTTAGGTATAGGCAAAAGCTTTTTATAGTGTTCGTACCTTTTTATGTAACTTGCAGTACCGGGTCAGAGTTATCATCATAGTCACAATGTCTTAACAGACATGTTGTGAACTCGTAAAATGCATTAAGTCGGAGCTAGAGTATTGCCGACACGTATATTATCAATAGTTTTGAGAACTATAGCTCGCCATCGTTCGCAATTTACTGTCAGTTCAGTGGCGCTCTTGATACTCATATCTAGCAACTGTTTCGTCGTATCCACCCAGCGTGTAGGGGAACGGCCACGGCGCCGCCCACTCGGGGCGTGACCCTGAACTACAAGTTTCTCCATCTTATCGCTTCTGTGAATATGTCCGAAGAATGTAAGCATTCTCATCGACACAATGGAGGATAGTCTCTTTGGATTACCGAGCTCGTCCGGTATGGAAACATTAGTTCGATGGGCGGTATAAGGAATTCTCAGCATTCTCCTCCACGTCCACATTTCAAGAGCATCTATGCGAGCTCGATCTGCCTTTTTAACAGTCCAAGTTTCCGAGGCATACAAAAATATGGAGAACACAAGAGACTGAACCAGTGACATTTTGGTAGCTTTAGTGATGTTATGGTCACGCCATATTTTAGTAAGCTTTGTCATGGCCACTCGTGCCTGTTGAATGCGCCGTCGAATCTCATTCTCATAGCTACCTGAATTGTCGATCAAAGAACCGAGGTACACAAAACTTTGAACTACCTCACAACGGCCTATTGACTTTATTTCTCGATGATTGTCATGCTCTCTATCTACGAATCTACAACAATAAACTTGGTCTTGTTGTAGTTAGTACCAAGACCATATGCTGCACTGTGTTGTTCTAAAACGTTCAATAGGACTACTAGTTCTTCCTGAGAAGCAGCAATAAGGGTTGTATCGTCAGCAAATCTTAAGTTAGATATTTTGCTTCCCCCAATAGTTATACCGCCATTCCGGTTGTCCAATACTTGTCTCATCACAAATTCAGAGTAAATGTTAAATAAGATCGGAGATAATACGCATCCCTGACGAACTCCTTTTCTGGTTGCTATTTGACCAGACAGGTTACCATCAATTCTTATACGAGCTGAGCTAGACTCATAGAGTTGCTGTATGAGAAATACTAAGTGGTAAAGGACTCCCATGGAGATAAGGATTTCCCACAGTTTCTTTGGTTTAGGCCACTTTACGATATCAAACGCCTTATAATAGTCCACAAAGCAGATAAAAACGGGAAAATAATGCTCTCTGGCTTTTTCAATAATCTGACTTAAGTTTAAGAGTCAGAGTACTTGACGCAATTATATCAACCTTCCAACGCCAATCCGACCCTGTTCGGAGACATCGTGACGGTTCAACGGAGCAAATTCAAGTTATCAGACAGAGATGATAAGCAAATATGTATATCGTATCCCATTAATGTTGTTAATAGGGATACACACTGCAGTGTTGCCTTTTATTATAACCAGAATGAACCTGTAAGGATGATGTCCCGATACTGATCATTAAGACGAGTTCTGAACCGTACACAATTGGACGAAAACATTTGGGATGTGAGATTTCTCTGGAAAACTTGAACTTTGACTTGCTCTATTATCTACCATGCCTTAAACTAGTTAAGCTTACTGCCTAATAATGAATATAATGAAATATCTGTATGACCTAAAAATGTTTCCATTGTTAATGATGTTTAAGATACCAGTTAAAAAGTAGCGATAAGGAGTTTGACTCAGTACTTCTCATTTGGAATAATTGTAATATCAATACTAGGATGCACCAGAAAGTAACAAGACCGGTGATATGGTATAATTGTCATATATTTATTTAAAAAACTTCTACAGCTATCCTTCAAAATACTCTCTATTTTTTTATGGTCGGCCTCCCGCAAAGGCTTAAAGCCTATGGCGCTGTAGAAGCGCTGCGAGAGGATAAGTATCGGTTCACGTTAGATTTGAAACGCTGCAGGTTGTAGCCGTCGGGAAACAAATTCCCCGGCAGCTGGTTCCATAGCGTCGAAGTTCTCCAAAAGAAGGAATGCTGGAGAAGACTAGTTCGGGGAGTAAGGACCTCAACCTGGTAAGGATGAGCTCGCAGAGCTTCTCTAGTTTTCCTGGTTCGGACGGCCTGTGGTGTTATTATCTGAGAGAGCTCACTCGAACATTTTCCGTGATAGAATCTGTAAAACAGGGATAGGTCAGCCACCCTCCTTCGATGTTCCAAGCTGTGGAGGTCCTTTGTGAGGTTAGGCGTATCGATTAGTCTAATCGCTCTTTTCTGGTTAGTGTCCAGAAGCTTTAGAGAGTGCTTCGGGGCGCATCCCCACACATGGGAGCAATACTCCAGCGATGGTCGGATCTGTGCCTTGTAGAGCAGCAGCAGTTGCTCCGGTGTATACAACTTCCTACAGCGGAACAAAACTCCAAGCTTCTGGGATGTCGTTTTAGCAATACTGACGACATGGTAGTGCCAGGACATGTTATTCTTGATGTTGATTCCCAAAAGCTTGACGGAAGGTGATTCGACTATGGGGTGACCCTCCATTTCCACGGTTGGTAAGCCATCGTGAGACATCTTTGTAAGTGTTGTTGCCTGAGTTTTTTGTACGTTGAACTGTACAGTATTTTGGAAGTCGCCGAAGTGAAATAGCTTCTGAAGATGCCATCCACTCGTGGTGGCGAAACGTCAAGCTTTAACGCTAAACGACGCCGGCCTAAAAACCCAAGAACCACAAATTCATTGGACGATGGCCGCAAAAGCCTTACACAGTATAGAACTGTACTTTATTTGCTAATACCCACTCGACAATTGTTTTGATATCTGCGTTGATCTGTGAGGCATGCTGCTGTCGCCGACGTACCGTCTCCTGGGATGATAGTGGCTTGCCTGGTTCCATGCACGACACTAATGTACTGTCATCTGCGCAGCTGTAGATTGGATTGGATGTTATTTCCAGCAGCTCGTTGATGTACAGCAGAAACAGTGTAGGGGGTAGGACAGATCCCTGAGGAACACCGGCGTTTATTGAAAATACGTCTGATGAACAGCCCTCGACTACAACAAACAGAGATCGGTCGTTCAAAAAGCTATTCAGCCACTGGCGCAGGCCAGGTGGTAGTCCATAAGCATCAAGCTTGACCAGAAGTCCGTCATGCCATACTCTGTCGAAAGCTTTCGATATATCAAGTGCAACACAACTATTCTGATCAATACACTTGTCCACTTTATCCAGCTGTTGCGTACTTCTGAGAGAAACCATATTTTGACAGTCAGCGTTGTTGGGTGCCAAATCCGACTTCTTTTACTTCAAAAAACATATGAAAGTCACATAGAGCAAGGTCGGGACATTATGGGGGTTCTACTATAATTTCTACATCTATACTTTTTTTACTTCTGTGTCATCGGCATCGACTGCTCTGGTCATTAGCCTAGTGTTCTGTGTAGGCTTTGTTACTGTTTCCCGGTAAGATACTAGGAACAGTTAATTAGAAGCCAATAGTGAAGGTCATGTTTCACAAATGGTGGTTTTCGATTTCACTTGAGGTTAACTCTGAGTTAACTTGACCCCAAGAATTTCTTGAGTTAATCCCAGGTTTGCGATGACGCGTGCGCATTAGGTTATGTCACTTTGGTTTTGCTACTTGCTAGGCGTTTGAAGTTTCATATTTTATTGTTTAACTTAACGCTTTCCATCGTCCTTTTGACTTGAAATGGATGGTTATGATATAGATGCGCATAGCAGTGATAAAGAAGCAATAAGACCAAGAATATTTCAACCTAGAGTCAATTAATTTGAGGAATATGATGGCCATGACTCCTTGCTCTTTTTTAAATTTTTGTATTTTTCTTTCAGCACCTTTACAGATCTGGGACTATTATTTGCACATTTGCAATTAAATTCTTCTCCTATCATTTCCCAGGCATTGTCTTGTTCACGCCATGTTGTTGTACCTTTTGTTTTGCATTCTATTACATGCCTGTACTTTTCTACTAACGAAATGAACAGATATTCTTCATTTTTTGGAAAGTTGTTCGCTCTTTTTGGTTTTTCCATGCTGACACCCGGATACATGTACAGCTATTATTTGAAAAAGGCCCCAGAAACAACTACAACGCTAAGCAGTCCAAACACCCAACCTAAAAATCTTTTATCATGCCAAATACCAAATAACTGGGAATGAAACGAATAAAAGTCAGTGCAAAAACCAAAATAAGTTTGGAAATCGCATGGAACTGACAACTCAACGAACTGATTCTTTGACAGTCTCGTCAGAACAACATAAAACACCAGCACGAAACACCTAACGAAAGAAATAAGAAGAAGAAGAATTTTAAATATTGCGGACACAGTACCAGCAACCGCTAGAAATAAAATACAACTCGCGGTCAGTTAACCCTACGTCATTTCATGATTGTGAAACAGGAGGCATTCCACTGTTCGAGTTAACTCGCAGGTCGAGGTTAGTAAACCGTAGGAGTGACCACCGATTGTGAAACAGGGCCTTAGTACAAGGTACAACGTGATCAAAAATAACTCACATTTATCAGATATCAAAAAAGATCTCATTACTATACCAGCACTTCTAACAAATTTGGCCTTCTGTGGTCGAAAGAATGTATTTGTTTCGGTCAGTCATTATTGCTCTCAATTTTTGGGTACTGATGCAATTACTTGTTTAAAAAAACTTTTTGGCAATGAGATAATCAGTAAGAATATTACTAAGACGGTCTTGACTTGCAGGATTGCCAATTCAGACCACTACTAAAAAATTAAACCTAAGATGCACTTCTTCGTCAGCTGATACCTATCAAATAGATGTTCACCATCATAGTCACAATGTCTTAACAGACATATTGTGAACTCGTAAAATGCATTTACTCATTTCACGAGTTTCTCTTGGGATATCTTTAAGATCTTTAATGCAATAGTTTCCCATTTGCTTTCTGCACCCTCATGCCGTTGACCAGATGGTATCTACTTGTTCGTCCGCCTTTAGGGGCAATTTCTCACCCCAAGGACAAGAAGGTGTCCTGACTCTTCTCAACTCGTCCACCCAAAGCTGTTGGTTGAGAAGAGGTTACTGTTTATACCGACAGTGGTTCGGTTGCTTTTAGTCGCCTTTTACGACACGAAGGATATACGATGAGAAAAATTCTAACCCGCCTCCACACGGGTTAGAATATCTCCCACAAAATAGATGTTAAGCTAGTCCAAAGTATCAGGTCACAGACTATAGTCATGGTATTCATTTCGGCGTGAGTATCTTGAAAATGAGTGGTAGGGATCGAGTCAATCTACTTGACGCTTTCTTATTTTTTCGCTCCACCCTACGCACCGCTTTGTCTTTTCTAACAAATCATAATACAATATCCATCCGGTTATTATGGTGTAATACACCTTCCGGCTCCTAATGTCTGCCTATTAACACAATCTTCTGTCAGACCTCTTTCGGACGTTAACGTATCGCTGCAGAGGCGTACATAAGGGGTAACCATAAGGGTAATTATCCCCGTTCAAGCTGGGTAAAAGAACACTCATAGTCCAAAGGCAATACTTTAGCGGATCGATTGCCAAAAAGGGCTATTCAGACCAAAATCTTGGGGCCTGAGCCTCTTTGTGGAGCTATAGTTATATAGTAAACTGCCCCCGTATCTAGCCATTAGGATGTGTACTTAGGATGAACATTACTCTATTATAAATTCTTGTTTGTGGCCTTAAGGGGCCTGGATACACACATTTATACATACGTATTTGCCATGTAAAACACGGACTCACAGTTTCTCGGATAACTCACTCGATTTTCAAACTACATATATAATACTTCAGATGGCGATAGTTAAGACCTTAATGGATGACAACTATTTTCGATTTTCTCAAAAAAGTTTTTTATATATATATATATATATGTATATATATATATGGCGGCTTTAATACAACTCTCTAAGTCATCTACCGCATCTCAGTCGCCAATGGGTTCTATTCATATAGTCACCCTCCTCTAAGCGTCTTTTATCCATAGCAGTCTTTATTCCAGTGTTCCAAGAAAAAATGAAAGTAGAAACATCACTCATGGACAAAATAAAACAAAAACAACTTCTTTGGTATGGACACTTAAGACGAATGAATGAAAATAGAATACCAAAGAAATTATGGGAATGGAAACCGCCACAACACAAAAAAGTTTTTTAATGTGCAAAAAAAACTCGCAATTCAAAATCATACATTCTATACATGCCTGTAATTTAACAACCAAACAGGATATCAAAAAAAGGCTAAATAGTTGCACAAGCGCAAGCTTTCTTCTTCAATTTGCTCTTTGAGTCATTACTGTAACGTCAGGAGCTTGGAAATGCAAAATTCATTTTTATTGTGACCTTTGGACCTTTCGACCTTACCTTTGGATTTTTGGACTTATCTCCCGTCATCTTAGACACACACACTGGAGCAAGGGAACAGGCGGCCACGCCTCCTCGCTAACACGGGAATAAATCTTTTCTTTGATTCTCAATTTCGCGCGCTATACCCTAGATCCTTAAGGTAGTAGTTGTTTGGTAGTATTGCTGCCCGAAACATCTCATGTAATTTTAAGTTTTATAATAAAAATGTTCAATCAAGCATTTGGTTAGTCTTTTTAAAAAGCTAAACTGAAGTGCGTGAACCATAATTCTATCACCATACTGTTGCGAGAGCGGACCCACAATGCTCGCCCTTTCAGGAAGCTCAACTGCTAAAGAAGTCCGTAGCTACCATAGTACAGAAGTAGCTAAATGTACAGGGTGTTAATTAAGTATGTTAACAAACCTTAACCATGAATAGTACTCCAAAAAATAGAAAGAAAATGTCATATGAACATGGGTCCGGAAATGCATCCTAAGGGAGCTACGCTCCTTTGCATGGGGCACCCTGAAGACGGTTTTCCCTCGATATTCTCGAAACCATTCATAACAAAATTACGAAATAAGATACGATGGGTAAACTTTTGACGCTGAATCTGATTCTGAATTCAGAATTTTATTATTTTAAAAATAACCCCATTTTCTAAACGGTAATTTTTTTGACATTTCGATTTTAGAATATGGTATTTCGGAGGTTTCTACGTAAGGATGGTCTCTTGGTACACCTCGATAGGGCTAACCGTTATCGAGAAAAATGCAAATTATTATCCAGGAAACAGATGGTTGGGTTTAGGTCAAGAAATAGAGGGAGTCTCTTTTACTGTTTTGCCAGTTGTAAGCCTAAACCCAACCATCTGTTTCCTGGATAGTATACAGTAGGTCACTAAACAATTGCGATGCAAATTATTATTTACAATAGCCTGCATCGATTCAATAATTTGCATTTTTCTCGAAAAACGGTTAACTCTATCGAGATGTACCAGGAGATCGTTTTTACATAGAAATCTCTGAAATACCATATTCTAAAATCAAAATGTCAAAAAAATTACCATTTAGAAAATGGGGTTATTTTTACCCTTAACTCCTCCCGTATGACACGCCTCTGATTAAAATTATGAAATTCTGAATTCAGAATCGCTTGAAATTAAGGCTTGAGAGAATTTAGGGATCTCTCAGTTCCAAACTCAAATGCTTATTGAATTTATAAATATTTGTTACAAGATAATGGGTGCTAGATAAATGTAGATTCAACATTCAATGGAGAACTGATGATACTTACACGCTTCAACAAGTTCAAATCTTATAAACAGTAGGATCGAAAATAACAAAAACAGTGAACACAAAATGAGCATTTCTGGTATATTTCAAAAGCAATATAGTCGCAAAATTTAAACTGTACTTACACTAACAAAACAAAACTTATTTATAATTCGGAGGAATTCGATGAGATTATCTGGAATTTTATATAATAGTGAGAACGTAAACTATCGAGCATTTGATATGGGTGAAATTGAAGTCGTTGGGGATTGGAGGGCTGTAAAAGTAAAAAAAATGTTGTGTGCATTCCATTGCATGTGAAAGAAATACCTAGCGGCATAATACACTTTTTTAGGTCCTTCCTAACATTTCCTTGCCTATTACAGAAACTAAGAGACTTAGAATGTTCTGATGTACATACATACGAGTATTGCTTTAGATCGTTCTGTATTGTGTAACCGAATTGAATTTAATGAAATTTCGACACAGTATTATTACCTTGGCGAGGATGAAAAGAACGCAACATATAAAAACAGATCAAACTTCGTTTCACTTCCCACACCGATAGGTGAGGGGAGTATTGTGGTCGCGAAAATTTTCGATTTTGAAATAATATGCTTTTTGGTCGTTTTATGATGTCTACATAACAATAATCCACGTCACTCATTTCCGTCGGTCTGTCTGTCTGTCTGTCTGTCTGTCTGTCTGTCTGTCTGTCTGTCTGTCTGTCTGTCGGTCTGTCTGTCGGTCTGTCTGTTGGTCTGTCTGTCGGTCTGTCTGTTCGCGTTTTTCTACCCTCCTAATCTCAGCAACTGCTGCATGGATTGTGATGAAATTTGGGTACCTATATGCTGTGATATCCTAGTAGGTAATGCTGACAAAATTTTGAAAATCGGTGCAGTGGCGGCGGAGTAATTAGCAAAAAACAAAAAAAAATGAATATCCCTCAAACTTCGTTTTTAGGCGTCTTAGGGGTTCCTGATTATTTTTTTACTTTTTTTGATGGGGGTGAAATTGGGGTGGTTAGGGGGTGGGGGGCTGTAAAACTCAAAAATTTGTTCTATTCATAATAGTCTGTCCATTGACCTGTGAAAGAAAGACCTAGCGGCCTAATAGACGAACATTGCCTTGGCTATTACAAAAATCAAGGGACTTTGGTAGCAATCCAAACATAATATGCGATTTTGTCTGGCCAACATCTTGAAGTAATAAAATATGCCCAAGTTCTTGTGATCGGATTATCTGGCCAGGATGGGATCCGGAAACAGTTTTGTGGGCCCGGAACCAGCCTTAGGACTATCTGGAAACTTGATTAGGAAAACAACTGGAGAGTGGATCCAGAATCAACACTCTCTGAGATGGAACAACATCTCTGGTCATCTCCGGGAACTATTAGCAGGGCCTGCAGAGAGAATAGGACGATTTTGTCTCTCTCTGGATAGGAGTAACTTGAGATTGCCAGTAGGCCTACTAACGGGTCACAACAACTTCAGGCGTCACTTGTTCGTGATGAGGGTGGTCAACGACCCAACGTGCACGTGGTGTGGTGAAGAGGAAGAATCCTCGGCACACATCTTGTGTCGCTGTGAAACCCTGGGTTATCACAGGCAGACTATGCTGGGCTCAAGAACCTTGGAACCAATAGAGATAAAACGGATAGGACTTAAGAATGTACTTGCCTTTACCAAAAGGGCAGGTCTTAGGAACTAGCGCGGATAGAGGCACAAAAGGGCCCATCGTGTGGCCTATGCACCAGCCACATTCCGTGCTGGATAGCCTCTGGTCCTTATTCATTCATTCAAGTTCTTGTGAAGCAATTTAGGTTGTTGAGAAGACAATATCGGTCGAGTGGTGATTTATTACCAGAGTCTGGTTTTTTATCTACTGGCCTTTATGGCGCCACTTTTACGATGTATTTTTTTAACTAAACTGTAGAATAATATTATTTTTCGAATTATAAAATTTTCTCACCCTGACACTTGGCTGCAAGGGAATCTTGGAGTACGGGTTCATGCTATGGGAAAATAATAAACTGGTATCACCGTAATGTGTGGGAAGTACTGAGTCAATCAACTTGTCTCCATTTTTTCGATGGGCACGTAAAACACTCTCATTTTAGTGTTTTATAAAATTCTACCTTTGAAAAAAGTTACAGCACGTCTCGTTATACAGGATGTTATTTAAGTATGTTAACAAACTTTAACCACGAATAGTACTCCGAAAAATAGAAAGAAAATGTCATGTGAACGTGGGTTTGGAAATGCTTCCTAAGGGAGCTACGCTCCTTTGCATGAGGCACCCTGAAGACGGTTTTCCCTCGATATTCTCGAAACCATTCAAAATTACGAAATTAGGTGCGATGGGTAAACTTTTGACGCCGAATCTGATTCTGAATTCAGAATTTCATAATTTTAATCAGAGACGTATAATACGGGAGGAGTTAAGGGTAAAAATAACCCCATTTTCTAAATGGTAATTTTTTTGACATTTTGATTTTAGAATATGGTATTTCAGAGATTTCTACGTAAAAATGGTATCTTAATACATCTCGATAGGGCTAAACGTTTTCGACAAAAATGCAAATTATAGCCTGCATCGATTCATATGACATTTTCTTTCTATTTTTCGGAGTACTATTCGTGGTTAAAGTTTGTTAACATACTTAATTAACACCCTGTATACTGGTTTATCCTCGTACTGCCTTAAGCGGCCCACAGACGCTCCGGACATTCTCAGAGGAAAAAAACTGCACAGTCCTGGTCTCAAGGCTTATCGGAGTGTATGTGGAGGTTCGCCGGACTGTACAGGCCGCCGTATATGGAATTGAAAAACCATTCGATCGCCTGCGCAGGCCGTCTTTTGATGCCATGCTTGCTAGAACTGAACTGAACTGAAAGGTTTCCTGAGAGTCTGTGAAGGAGGGTGTAGACTTGTTAGCACAGAAAATAGTCCAAAGCTTATGGCAATCAAATTGTATAACAGATTACCTAACCGTTTCAGAAACATGTCTGCTGCTCCACTGCTGAGTATCTTGGAGACATTCTAATTCTTTAATATTTTTTTTATGAGTAGATACATGTACAAGTTTTATATTTTTGTGTTTTTGGTGTTGTCGTTAATTTTGTGCATATCAGGTGTTAAGTGTTTTACGATGGATTTTTTTCACTCGTATTACTATCTGTTTGAAGACATTTTATTTACATCGTGAGCGCAATCCTCGCTTTTTATCACAATATTATATAATCATTGCAATTTTTTCAAGATATGTAAACCTAACTCTGACATGTACAAGTTTTAAATTTTTCTGTTTCTTTTTTGTTGTTTTTAGTTTCGTGTACGTCAAGTGTTAAGTGTTTCATGACGTTTTTTACTCATATCATAATTATATTCATCTATTTGAATACATTTTGATTGACATCGTGAGTGTGATCCTCACTTATAATCATAATATTATATTATTATTGTTATTTTCTTTAAGAAACGTAAACCTGACTCTTTGACATGTTCTATATCATCTGTGATGATCAAGAGAATAAAGATTAATCTATCTATCTATCTATCTATCTATCTATTCAGGCCAAAGTGCAAGGGCCTTCAGGCCAGGACTGTGCAGTTTTTCCTCTGAGAATTTCCGAAGCATCTGTGGGCCGCTTTAGTACTTTGTCGCGCAATTTTTTGTCGCTCTGCAAGTTATCTGTTGTATATTTTTCATTGAAACAAATAACAACAGTAGGCATCGATCGAACGTGATATTTGAATATTTCTTGAGGAAGTAATTCACAACACCAGCTCACAAATGTATGGGAACCCATGTATTAAAAAATCGTTTCACTCAATCAGCAATTTCTCGTGAGAGAGTCTGGAGTCGGGAATGTTACAGTAATAACGGTTGAAAACGTCAACAACACCGACTCAGAAGCATTAGCATGCAGTTTCTAATTACCTACATCATATCAAGGGAGAATGAATAAGAACCAGAGGCTATCTAGCACGGAATGTGGCTGGTGCATAGGCCACACGATGGGCCCTTTTGCGCCTCTATCCGCGCTAGTTCCTAAGACCTGCCCTTTTGGCAAAGGCAAGTACATTCTTATGTCCTATATGTTTTATCTTTATTGGTTCCAAGGTTCTTGAGCCCAGCATAGTCTGCTTGTGATAACCCAGGGTTTCACAGCGTCACAAGATGTGTGCCGAGGATTCTTCCTCTTCACCACACCACGTGCACGTTGGGTCGTTGACCACCCTCATCACAAACAAGTGACGCCTGAAGGTGTTGTGACCCGTTAATAGGCCTACTAGCAATCTCAAGTTACCTGTATCCAGAGAGAGACAAAATCGTCCTATTCTCTCTGCAGGCCCTGCTAATAGTTCCCGAGCCTGACGGAGATGACCAGAGATGTTGTTCCATGTCAGAGAGTGTTGATTCTGGATCCACTCTCCAGTTGTTTTCCTAATCAAGTTTCCAGATAGTCCTAAGGCTGGTTCCGGGCCCACAAAACTGTTGCCGGATCCCATCCTAGCCAGATGATCCGCAATTTCGTTACCCTTTACCCCAGGGTGCCCAGGTACCCACATTAGTGATACCTTGTGTTTAGCTGAGATGTCGTCAAGAGCCCTCCTGCACTCCAGGACCAGTCCGGACGTTATTTTCCAAGCACTCAGTGCTTTGATGGCTGCCTGACTGTCAGAGCAGATAGTAAGCCGCCTCCTAGACCCGTCAATTTCCCGAATACGATTTACACAAGCAAGTATCGCATAGACCTCAGCCTGGAATACTGTGGTGTGCCCCCCAAGAGGGAATGAAAGTCTTGTATGGGATCCGTAGACTCCCTATCAAGGGAGGCTTATGGCCAAAATACTAGTTAAGAGGAAAGAAGTCTTGAGGTTGTGGCCAGAATTTTGAAAACAGGGTAACTGCATAAAGGAGACTCTGGTGGTTATTGGCAGGCTTTATTATTGTTTATTGCCATCTTCAGGCAACTATCGCCTACTTTCGTTAATCTCTAATGCAAGCAAGGTTCTACTATATATTTTACAGTCTCGTTTGGAGGGTTTTATTGGCTGGCAAATTTCTCAGGCGCAGGCAGGTTTCGTAAAAGGACGCGGTACACGTAAACAGATCTCAAATTTAAGACAGATTATTGAAAAAGCCAGAGAGCATTATTTTCTCGTTTTTATCTGCTTTGTGGCCTAAACTGTGGGAAATCCTTATCTCCATGGGAGTCCCTTGCCACTTAGTATTTCTCATACAGCATCAACTCTATGAGTCTAGTTCAGCTCGTGTAAGAATTGATGGAAACCTGTCTGGTCAAACAGCAACCAGAAAAGGAGTTCGCCAGGGTTGCGTATTATCTCCGATGTTATTTAACATTTACTCTGAATTTGTGATGAGACAGGTATTGGACAACTGGAATGGCGGTATAACTATTGGCGGAAGCAAAATATCTAACTTAAGATTTGCTGACGATACAACCCTTATTGCTGCTTCTCAGGAAGAACTAGTAGCTCTATTGAACGTTTTAGAACAACACAGTGCAGCATATGGTCTTGGTATTAACTACAACAAGACCAAGGTTATTATCGTAGATAGAGAGCATGACGATCATCGAGAAATAAGGTCAATTGGCCATTGTGAGGTAGTTCAAAGTTTTGTGTACCTCGGTTCTTTGATCGACAATTCAGGTAGCTGTGAGAATGAGATTCGACGGCGCATTCAACAGGCACGGGTTGCCATGACAAAGCTTACTAAAATATGGCGTGACCATGACATCACTAAAGCTACCAAAATGTCACTGGTTCAGTCTCTTGTGTTCTCCCATATTTTTGCATGCCTCGGAAACTTGGACGGTTAAAAAGGCAGATCGAGCTCGCACAGATGCTTTTGAAATGTGGACGTGGAGGAGAATGCTGAGAATTCCTTATACCACCCATCGAACTAATGTTTCCATATTGGATGAGCTCAGTAATCCAAAGAAACTATCCTCCATTGTGTCGACAGGAATGCTTACATTCTTCGGACATATACACAGAAGCGATAATATGGAGAAACTTGTAGTTCAGGGTAATGCCCCGAGTGGGCGGCGCCGTGGCCGTTCCCCTACACGCTTGGTGGATACGACGAAACAGTTGCTGGATATGAGTATCAAGAGCGCCACTGAACTGACAGTAAATCGCGAATGATGGCGAGCTACAGTTCTCAAAACTATTGATAATATTCGTGCCGGCAATACTCTAGCTCCGACTTAATGCTTCTTACGAGCTCACAACATGTCTGTTGAGATATTGTGACTATGATGATGATGATCAGACTCCAAAATTATGGAGTAGATACTCACTCCGAAGAGTATGAGAAATTACGTACTCAAAGCAGAAGTGAAAATATACTCAGAACAATATTTACCTAAATAAGAGCACTTTTTTCAATAGGCTGAAAGTTACTATTAACTATTAGCATCCTTATCATGAACTCCTAACTCAGGCCCTAAATATCTCATCCTATATCAAAACAAATTCCTTAAAATTTATACAGCAAATTATCTTAATCAAACTGACCGATTATAGATAATTCTGTGTGAGAATCAGTCGCACAATGTAAATCCTTAATTACAATCGGGCCTTGTAAATAGTGTTATCGACTTTATAGTTTGATCATACTTTTGTTATCCATAGACACAATGTGCCCGAAAAGAAATTGTGTCGTCTCATCTCATCAGAGCCGTCCACGTAGGAATTTTGCGGATGAATTTACAACCTACAACAGTGTTTTATCACCAGTGGCGGATTTAGAGAAAAAAGTATACTGGGATTAAAAAAAACAGCATTTTGGGGAAAAATAGTATTTTATTTTTTCATGTTTTAGACACATGCTTTTTGGAGCTTTTCACAAAGCTTATCTATAAACTATCATTTTAGGTCAAAATTAATATAGAGGGTGTTATTTAGGTATGTTAACAGACTTTAACCACGAATAGTACTCCGGAAAATAGAAAGAAAATGTCATATGAACGTGGGTCCGGAAATGCTTCCTAAGGGAGCTACGCTCCTTTGCATGGGGCACCCTGAAGACGGTTTTCCCTCGATATTCTCGAAACCATTCATAACAAAAATTACGAAATTAGGTACGATGGGTAAACTTTTGACGCTGAATCGGATTCTGAATTCAGAATTTCATAATTTTAATCAGAGGCGTATCATACGGGACGAGTTAAGGGTAAAAATAACCCCATTTTCTAAGTGGTAATTTTTTTGACATTTTGATTTTAAAATATGGTATTTCAGAGATTTCTACGTAAAAATACTATTGCATCAGTTTATTTACACGCCACCACAGCCTCCTTTTTCAAAATCATTAATGGTTTTTTGTCCTTCGTAATATACCATACACATTTTATTGATACAGTATACATTTCAAGTTATAAAGGGGCCTTGGAACATCTACTTTTTCCATTGTTACCACGACGTCACTAGATGGATTTCAGAAATATAAAAAAAATCGTTTTGTGGAAATTTCATTGCTATTGCTTACGCACTTTCCGACTTATATAAGAGTTATGGATAACCATACAGATAGACGACAAATAGACGGACCACCATGTTTTTCTCACCCATTCATAAATTTGACCCCGCCCACCCCCCGGGCAATTTCGCCCAAAGCCCTCCCGAAAAAAAAAGGCACTGGAGCTGAGGTACTACGAGAACTACGCCTCGTCCCAGCTCTAGACATGCGTGAGTTATAAATGTCGATAAAAAAATTATTCGTCCCTGCTAACGTATGTTCAATGCCCCCAGGTCCAGAATACGTGCTTTTGTTAGTGGTAGCAGTACCAGGTACCTTGCGAAACGTACCAATAACATTTAGCTGAATTTTTTACCCTTTCGAAACACCCATTCAGAACTATTCCATCAGCTTAAGCAATTGTCATGTTTTTATTTTTTTATTATTTACACGCCGCCACTGCATCGTTTTTCAAACTCATTAATGGTTTTTCGTCCTTACCATACATATTTCTTTAATACCTGGATACAATCCAAGTTATAAAGGGGCCTTAGTACACACACTTTTTTCATTATTTCATTTTAGAAAAATATAAGTACCTTCCGACTAATATAGGGGTCATGTATGACCATACTGATAGCCAGATAGACAAAAAACAAGCAGACCTCCATATTTTTCTTACCGTTGAACATTGACGGTCTTAAATTTGCCCTCCAGGCAATTTCCCCTAAAGCCCTCCCGGAGAAAATGCATTGAAGCTGATATACTACTAGGATTACGCCTAGTCTTAGCTCTAGACGTCCGTGTTGATGAAAAAATTATCCATCCCTGCTAACGTATGTTCAATGCCCCCCCCAGGTCCAGAATCTGTGCATTTGTTAGTTGTAGCAGTACCAGTTACCTTGCCAAAGGTACCAACAACATTTAGCTAGAATTTATTTTTCACCCTATGTCGATAAAAAAATCATTCATCCCTGCTAACGTATGTTCAATGCCTCGCCAGGGACAGAACCTTTGCATTTGTTAGTATAAGCAGTACCAGTTACCTTGCGAAAGGTACCAATAACCATTGATTAACGTATTGATACGTTAATCAATGCAATAACATTTAGCTGAATTTTTTACCCTTTCGAAACACTCATTCAAAGCTATTCCGTCAGTTTAAGCAATTGTCATGTTTTTATTTTTTTATTATTTACACGCCGTCACTGGATCGTTTTTCAAACTCATTGATGGTTTTTCGTCCTTACCATACATATTTCATTAATACCAGAACAATACAATCCAAGTTATAAAGGGGCCTTAGTACACACACCTTTTCCATTGTTACTATGGCGTCACTAGATGGATTTTAGAAAAGTATAAGTACCTTCTGACTAATATAGGGGTCATGTATGACCATACTGATAGCCAGACAGACGAAAAACAAGCAAACATCCATGTTTTTCTCACCGTTGAACATTTACGGTCTTAAATTTGCCCTCCAGGCAATTTCCCCTAAAGCCCTCCCGGAGAAAATGCACGGAAGCTGATGTACTACTAGGATTACGCCTAGTCTTAGCTCTGGACGTCCGTGTCGATAAAAAAATTATCCATCCCTGCTAACGTATGTTCAATGCCCCCCTGGTCCAGAATCTGTGCATTTGTTGTAGCAGTACCAGTTACCTTGCCAAAGGTACCAACATTTGGCTAGAATTTATTTTTTACCCTATGTAGATGAAAAAATCATTCATCCCTGCTAACGTATATTCAATGCCTCTCCAGGGACAGAACCTTTGCATTTGTTAGTATTAGCAGTACCAGCTACCTTGCGAAACGTACCAATAGCCATTGATTTACGTATTGATACTTTAATCAATGCAATAACATTCAGCTGAATTTTTTACCCTTTCGAAACACCCATTCAAAACTATTCCATCAGTTCAAGTAATTGTCATGTTTTTATTTTTTTTATTATTCACACGCTGCCACTGCATCGTTTTTCAAACTAATTGATGGTTTTTCGTCCTTACCATACATATTTCATTAATACCAGAATACAATCCAAGTTATAAAGGGGCCTTAGCACACACTTTTTCCATTGTTACTACGGCATCACTAGACGGATTTTAGAAAAATATATGTACCTTCCGCCTAATATAGAGGTCATGTATGACCATACTGATAGCCCCTAAAGCCCCCCCGGAGAAAATGCACTGAAGCTGATGTACCACTAGGATTACGCCTAGTCTTAGCTTTGGACGTCCGTATCGATAAAAAAATTATCCATCCCTGCTAACGTATGTTCAATGCCCCCCAGGACCAGAATCTGTGCATTTGTTAGTTGTAGCAGTACCAGTTACCTACAACATTTAGCTAGAATTTATTTTTCACCCTATGTCGATAAAAAAATAATTCATCCCTGCTAACGTATGTTCAATGCCCCGCCAGGTCCAGAATCTGTGCATTTGTTAGTATTAGCAGTACCAGCTGCCTTGCGAAAGGACCAACAATTTTTTTACCCTTTTGAAACACCCATCGAAAACTATTTCATCAGTTTAAACAATTTTCATATTTATTGTTTTTTATTACTTACATTCATTTTTTTAAATAATTGATGGTTTTCGTCCTTGATAAGATATCATACACATTTCATTAATTCCAGAACAACATATTCCAAATTCTAAAGAGGCATTAGAACACCTACTCTTTTCATTGTTACCACGGCCTCACTAGATCGAGTTTAGAAAAATATAAGTGCTTTCCAACTTAAATAGGGGTCATGACAGATGACAAATAGACAGACTGCCATATTTTTCTCAGCCCTAAAAGTCTACGTCCTCAAAAAATCCTCGGACAACTTCCCCTAAAACCCCCCCGGAAAAAAGGCACTGAATCTGGGGTACTACGAGGACTACGCCTCGCCTGGTCTCAGCTCTAGACGTGCGTGAGTTATAAATGTCGATAGAAAAATAATTCATCCCTGCTAACGTATCTTTAATGCCTCGCCAGGGACAGAACCTTTGCATTTGTTAGCATTAGCAGTACTCATTGAACTATTTCAAATTTTCATATTTTTTTATATTTTTATTATTTACACTCCTTTACTGCATAGTTTTTTTAAATAATTAATAGTCTTTCATTCTTGATAACTTATAAAGGACCATTAGAACGCCTACTTTTTTAATTGTAACCATAGCGTCACTAGATGGATTTTAGAAAAATATAAGTGCTTTCCGACTTAAATAGTGGTCATGGATTACGCGATACTGACAGACAGATGACAACAGACAGACCGTCATATTTTTCTCACCCCTAAGTATGTAGGTCCTCAAAAAATCTGTCCCGGGCAATCTCCCCTAAAGCCCTCCCGGAAAAAACGGCACTGAATCTGAGGTACTACGAGGGCTACGCCTTGCCTGGGTCCCAGCTCTAGACGTGCGTGAGTTATAAATGTCGATAAAAAAAATAATTCATCCCTGCTAACGTATGTTTAATGCCTCGCCAGGGACAGAACCTTTGCATTTGTTAGTATTAGCAGTACCAGCTGCCTTGCGAAAGGACCAACAATTTTTTTACCCTTTTGAAACGCCCATCGAAAACTATTTCATCAGTTTAAGCAATTTTTATATTTATTATTTTTTATTACTTACATTCATTTTTTTTAAATAACTGATGGGTTTTCGTCCTTGATAAGATATCATACACATTTCATTAATTCCAGAACAACATATTCCAATTTCTAAAGAGCCGTTAGAGTACCTACTCTTTTCATTGTTACAATCGCCTCATTAGATCTATTTTAGAAAAATATAAATGCTTTTCGACTTATATAGGGGTCATGGATTACCATACTGACAGACAGATGACAAACAGGCAGACCGCCATATTTTTCTCACGCCCCTAAAAATCTACGTCCTCAAAAATTCCTCGGGCAATTTCCCCTAAAGCCCTCCCGGCAAAAACGGCACTGAATCTAGGGTACTACGAGGACTACGCCTCGCCTGGTCTCAGCTCTAGACGTGCGTGAGTTATAAATGTCGATAAAAAAATAATTCATCCCTGCTAACGTATGTTCAATGCCCCGCCAGGTCCAGAATCTGTGCATTTGTTAGTAGTACCAGTACCAGTTGACTTGCGAAAGGTACCACCAACGTACGGTGATCGCGACCCAACTCGTGACGGTTACAAGCACTTAGCTTTTCATTTTACCGCGCTAGATTTTATTTACCGCTGTTTAGTTCAATATCATCTTTTTTTTTGTGAAATGTGTCAAAACTGTGAAAGAAAAACTGAGTTTAGCTGTCACTACACTTGATCATTACAGCTTCAATCCAAGCACGTAAGTTAAAACAGTCAGAGCTTTTTTATTCGCTGATGTTTAATTATTATTTATATGAAATTAACTATAATGTATGCCTTTGACCATTCCTAATTCATTTTTTGTCTAGTTTAGTGTAGTCTAGACCCAATTGTCCCTACTTCTTTAACCATTGCTATTTCATTTGCATCAATTAATCAAAACAAATGGTATTTTTTTCATAATTAGATAATGTCAGTATATCTAGAAATTTATTTATTATTTATATAAAGTTAACTAAAATCTAGACTCAATTATTTCCACTATATTTTTGATGATTGCTAGCTCCCTGACATCATTTAAGTTCAGTCAACTAGTACCTTTTATTTATTTATTTTTATAACCTATTCCACAATTAAATGACTCAAATATTTCTAAATACTTATTATGGTTATTGATATATGATTTTATTGAAATTTAGACTGAATTAACCCCGGTGCCTTTAACCAATTTTTCGACATTCATTCAACTATTTTTTTTAATTCACCGAATTTTTAATTACCATTCTTCCATAATTGAATAATACCAATATGTATTAGATCATTTTTTTAACAACAAACCGCGTCAACCACACCGAAATATTTGTGGCTGGACGGCACATATCACAATAGTTATAATTTTATTTTATTATACAGATGAATATGTTTGAGGTATTTTATTAATAGGTGTAGGCTAGATTTGAACATTTCTCTGATGCCCGTGTTTCCTTCAAAATCGAAATTTATTTAAAAAAAAATCTGCAAGCGATGCTGTTCTACCACACGTTAAATTGCAGTGTCGGTGTAAGCGACCCTTTTTTGCAAGATTAAAGTGTCTGTGCAAACTATCCAAAAGGTTTAAGTACAGAAGGGCCTGGATACACACATTTATACACACGTATTTGCCATGTAAAACACGGACTCACGATTTCTCGCATAACGCACTCTATTTTCAAACTACATATATAATATTTCAGAAGGCGATAGCTAAGACCTTAATGAATGATAATTATTTTCGATCTTCTCAAAAAAGTTTTTTAATGTGCAAAAAAACTCGCAATGCAAAATCATACATTCTATAAATGCCTGTAATTTAACAACCAAACACGATATCAAAAAAAGGCTAAATAGTTGCACAAGCGCAAGCTTTCCTCTCCAATTTGCTCTTTGAGTCATTACTGTAAGTTTAAAGGTAACGTCAGGAGCTTGGAAATGCGAATTTCAGTTTTATGGTGACGTTTGGACCTTGCCTTTGGACCTTTTAACCTTACCTTTGGATTTTTGGACTTATCTCCCCTCATCTTAGACACACACACTAAAGAAAGGGAACAGGTGGCCACGCCTCCTCGCTAACACGGAAATACGTCTTTTCTTGGATTCTCAATTTCGCGCGCTATACCCTAGAACCTGTAAGTAGGGTTTTGTGTTTCGACAGCTATTTGAGGGTCCCTTATGTAAAGCTCCCTTGAGTAATACTCAAGTAACGAAATGTCAACATGACATTTTGTAGGTTAATTTTGGAGTGCGGTGCTGTCAGTTTCTGTCACATCCGAAAAAATGTCCAGCACAAAACACTAAATACTAACACAAAACAGAAAGAGATAACACAAAACATCAAAATGTGAAGGCATAGCAAATTGACTTATATTTGAAATATGACAACGTCGCCAAGTGGATCCCACCGTCTCGTTGATGTTGTCTAGGAAACAGATACACAAGGAAGGCCACACTTGAGAGTCCCTTAATAAGTGTTCCTTGAATATTACTTAAGTTTACTTTACGTTTTACTCAAGGGACGACTATACGACCCTATAGCATCGATTCTTAGTCACTATTCATGTTTTAATTTCAACAAACTGCATGGAAATGCTTCGAAAGTTATTATTACCTCAAATTAAAAAAAAAAGAAAATATATTGAACTGCCCATATTAAGTGAGTACATTTTTTTGAGATTTTTTTGAATATTTCTTTGCAGATAATGCCACTAGATCAAAATATTTGATTATTATTATTGTACTAAAACCTGGACTCATTTATCTCCACTATCTTCGATCCTTGCTAATTCGTTGACATCATTCAGGTTCAATTAAATAGTATTTTCTAAATAATGCTGATTAATATGTCCGAATATTTGATTATTATTATTATAAAATTTTATAAAATCCTGACTCAGTTTTCTCCACTTTGACAATTACTATCTCATTGCATTATGTAAGATCAATCAAATCAAATGTTTTATTTATTTATTTTTATTTATATATAATAATAATAATAGTCTTTATTGAAGCATAATTATACAGATACCTATACCTCAAATGGCAGAGTTCACTACAACAGTGCTCTTCCACTCAACCATTTTTACATTACCTAACCCTATTAACTACCAACTAAACAGGATTTCATAACGTAAGCCTAAATATTTAAATATTATTTATATTGAACATTCTAAAATTTAAACTCACTTGTCTACAAAATGTTGGTTGTCCATTCCTGCATCCCATGACACCATTTAAGTTCAATCAGTATTTTTTCTTTTATATTTATTATTCCATCATAGTGAAACAATGCCATAACGAAATCTAGATTCAATAATTAATCTCTACTATTAAGCGTCGTTACTGGATTGACATCATTTATGTTTAATCGAAAAGTATTTTACTACAAGGAGGGCCTTGAGGGTTTTTTGTGTTGTGCTTTAGGGTCGGCGAAAAGGGTCAAAGGTAGCCTAGTTGCTTGACTTCGCCTCACCATTATTACTACTACTATTACTTGGTACATTCTTACTGGCCTGATAAGGTTGAAAAAAGTGTAAAAAGTAATAGAAAAAAACTGAAGTTAAGTTGATTGACTCAGTACTTCCATAGCATAAAGCTTTAGTCTGAGATCCCCTTGCAATCAAATCATCGCCACCCCTCCCCCCCCCCCTAATTGTCTTATACCGCTAGGTCTTTCCTTTACAGGTCAATCGACAGCCTATTATTAATACTACAAACTTTTCAGTTTTATAACCCCCCACCCCCCAACCACCCCAATTTGACCCCACCCAAAGAAAGGTAGAAAATAATCAGGAACCCCTAAAACACCTAAAAACGGATTTTGAGCTGTTCTCATATTTTTAGTTTTTTAATTATTGCTGCGCTGCCACTGACATTACTGTGTCAAAATTTCATTAGAATCAATTTAATAGTTTCCACGTTACAAAATACAAAACGATCTAAAGTAATAAATACTCGTATGTATACAGAAAATTCTAAGGCCCTTAGCTTCGGTAATAGGCAATGCAATGTTCGGATGGACCTAAAAAGGTTATTTATGTCGCTAGGTCTTCCTTCACAGGTCAGTTTTTCAAGTTTTTCAACCCCCCCTTCCCCCAACCACCCTGATTGCACCCCCACCCAAAAAGACGCAGAAAATGATCTTGAACCTCTAAAACGCTTAAAAACGAAGTTAGAGCTGTTTTTTATATTTATAGTTTTTTTCTGCGCCGCCACTGACACGATTTATAAAAACCATACGCATTTTCCAACGCCACGGTTGTAATACTATGTCCAAATTTGATTAAAATCAATTCAACAGTTTCCTCGATACACAATATAGAACGATCTAAAGCAATACTCGTATGTTAACACTAGTTCTTTGGTTTCCGTAAAAGGCATCAAGACAATGTTCGGATTAAGCTAAAAAAGCTATTTATGTCGCTAGGTCTTCCTTCACAGGTCAGTGGACAGTCTATTATGAAAGCAACATATTTTTCAATTTTGCAACCCCCCACCCCCCAACCACCCCAATTTCACCCCCACCCAAAAAAAGTAGAAAATGATCAGGAACCCCTTAAACGCCTAAAAACGAAGTTTGAGCAATATCTAATTTTTTTTGTTTTTTGCTAATTACTCCGCCACCCATGCACCGATTTTCAAAATTATAGGAACATTACCTACTACGACCCCACAACATATCGTTGCCCAAATTTCATCACAATCCATGCAGCGGTTACTGAGATTACGATGCTAGAAAAACGCGTACAGACAGACCTGGATTTTTGTTATGTAGACTAAAAATGCCCAAAAAGCGTATTATCTCAAAATCGGAAATTTTCGCGACCACAATACTCCCCTCACCTATCGGTGTGGGAAGTAAAAATATGAAATTGTACAAATCTTGCTCTGCTGACGTATTTCTGGCCCGCGGGGGTGAGAAAATTTTTGGTAGGTCGGGAGATCCTAGTAACTATCCTCAAACTTCATGTTCATGCCTTGCAAGCTCTCAATTCTTTTGGCTGTACGCTGTACCAAAAAAACTTTGACCCAAATTCTCGTCTTTTCTATTCTGGTTGACGGTCACCCTTAGGCATAGGCATAGCGTTCAAAATTTTGTATGCAACTCGAAAATACGAGGGAAGTGAAATTTAATGAAATTGCTTGCTGACCACAGTCAAGATAATAGTGAAACCAAGTATCGCATCTCCCGTATTCAGTCATCGTCATCCTAAAATAATGAAGCGTATCTATGACTCAATTTCATACAGGCATAGACAGTGTATTTATCTAACCTTTTCCATTGTTTTCCTTCTCCTTAAGATAAGAAATTTGTTTACAGTTAGCTCTTCTATACGGGTTCAATCCTACAAATGATAATTCGATAATTCACGTATACAGGGCGGCCCAAAGCAAATCGAAAAGCTTCAGGGGGTATTAACTATTTTGTTAATTTGGTTGTCTCTCTGGTTACAAGCTCATCTTAAAACCACACACGTTGATTGAAACTTCTTATTATCGTTCCGACTACGTTGGTAGCCTTTATTAGCACGTTGTTGGACACAACGGCTATAGCCGTCTGCGGGGAGTGATCGTGATACGTCACGACGGCTATATCAGTCAAAAAGTTATCTGCTTGTTGTACTTGCCTTGTTAAGCAATGTTAGTGCCGTAACGTGAAGCTCGTCATTTTTGAAATTGCCAAATTCTAACCCACTATACGCTATCCCAACTATTCATGTTTTAAGGTGCATGGGTAAAACGGCACGATGGCTATAACCGTCCATAACCTCCAATGTGATGCATTGACCACGTGTATAGCTGCCATATTGCAAGTGTGTTTTTGTTTGATTTTCATGTTTTCAGTACTGATGGGAGGTAGGTAACCAGATATTTTCATCCTAAACAGATATTCGTCGTCCACCTATTATACATATAGAATATATTGTTTCATATCAATACAAAACTCGAAGCACGTGTGAGACATTTTCCAGAGAAGCTGCCCCTACCAGACGATCATAAAATAAAATCATATTTTCTTAGATGCAAACAATGTTTCAAGTCTGGAAAATGCAAAGAAACTAGCTATAGATGCTAGGGTTGTGAAAGTAAACCTGCTTTGTTTCCAGACTGCTTTGAAGAGTGGCGTCAAACATAAATTTGTGCCTAAACTCTGTTTTGTTCGGGGATACCTCTGTTTGCTAATAAATTTGATTTTTTGTTTTTATACCGTCTATATTCTGAGAGATGCGTTTTTGTTTATAAATTTGTTACAATAAAATGTTGTTTTTGTGTTAGCTTTTGTCTCGAAAATTGTCCTTTTCTCTCCACAATATGTGTCTTACGATTACACCGATCAGACGGCTATAGCCGTGGTTGCCATTCTAGAACATAAAGTCTGCTGTGATATGACACGACAGATATAGCCGTCTTTTTTTATTGTCACCAAAAACCTCAAAAATGAAAAAAAGAGTCAAAAATGAACACCTCTAAAATATTTTGATAACGCAAATCATCTTACAAATGCAAAAAAATGGAAATGCTTTGAGGTGCCATATTACGAAACCTCCCGGCCAGCAGAGTGTCCAACAATGTGTGAAAGTCCAAAATGTTTGACAAAAGGAAAGCTCTGCAGAAATTCGCACCGTTTTGTGGGTCACTGAGTGAGAGAGGGTGGATTGCCTTGCTAGGATAGGGGTTAAAAGCCCCTTATTCGGCCCTGGACCACTGCTAGGAATTAATATGCTTGGTTAGAAAAAGAAACACAGACAGTGGCGGCGCATCGGGGGGGCATGGGGGGGCGAGGCCCCCCACTTCTTATGAGGAGTTAAAAAGTTAATAGGAAATTATTTTTTTACGTGTCCGCCCCAACTTTCGTTTTTTAAATAGCACCAAATAGTTTTTTATACGCCAATTAAGTCCTTATATTATTTAAAATCTTGCAGTACCTTTGAATTCATACACAAACTTATTTTTTTAGTAAAATCACAAGCATAACATGAATAAAACAAGAACTTGCATGACGCAAAAAACGGATTAAAATAAAGCTAATTGGGTTTTTAAGGGTACTGTAGAATCTATAAGACATGCTTTCGAAACCAATGTCTTTATGCTTTTTTATTACGAAAATATTACGTCTCAATCAAATGCTGGTTTTATTCACCTTAGGTTAACGACTACGAAAATTGATTTGTATATGAAGTGAAAGGCACTACAAAATATTAAATAAAAGAATGACCTCAATAATACAGTAAAGATGTGGGGTGCTATTTGGAAAAGAAGTACGGGGTAAACTTTAGGAGTTGAAGTAAAAAAACGATGTTTCGAAATCATGGTATCATAGGTCATTCGGTACCCTTGAGAGGCTCAGTTAGTTTTCTTTTTTATCTTTTTTTCTTAAGAAATTACGCCTCAAGCAAACTCTTATTTTATTTATTTTGTTTATTTTATGCTTATAGATTTAAGAAAAATAGTTTTTTGACAAAACAAAGTTGGGGGTGAGTTTTAAGAATTGAAGTACAAAAAAATGTTTTGAACACCCGGTGTGATAGACCCTGTAGTATCATATCAAACACTCCACTCAATTTTTGTTTGGACATTTTTTTGTTACGAAAATATCATGTGTCAAGACTTTCAAGGAAATTCAGGGACACCCTGTGTATTGGTTGTTTTTCGCCCCCCACTTTTTCGAGGCACGCGCCACCCCTGAACACAGAGAGAGGAAAATGACTGAAGGCAAGCACTATGGTTTATGGCAAGGCTTGGAGAATTTGCCGAATGCTATGGTCTTTAAACAATGACACAATGTCTCTCCACCTTTTGGTGATGGTTTTCACAGGCCATTATACCGGGTCAGTAAAAAGTACCTACCGGAACGCTTAAATATCTCCAAAACAAGGGCGTCGCCAGCCTAGGACCTAGGGGGGGGCAATATAGTAGTTAAAGGATATGAAACCCCGGTACAAATAAACCAGAAAATTTGTATAGTTTATTAGAAGCACAAATACTAATTAAATAAAGTAATGCGGTTACGTACTCAAAAACGCGGCGAATCCGAATTGGGCAATAAGCAACAAAGCTTATGATAAAATGCTCAGGCTTTCATCTAGGAGGGGGTCCCTGCTCCCCCTTGGCGACGCCAAAACTATCAAAGCTTTTTTTATGGTCAGCTTTCCGCAAAGGCTGAAAGCTTATGGCGCTGGAGAAGCGCTGCGAGAGGATAAGTGTCTGTTCACGTTAGATTTGAAACGCTGCAGGTTGTAGCCGTCGGGAAACAAATTCCCCGGCAGCTCATTCCACAGCGTCGAAGTTCTCCAAAAGAAGGAATGCTGGAGGAGACTGGTTCGGGGAGTAAGGACCTCGACCTGGTAAGGATGAGCTCGCAGAGCTACTCTAGTGTTCCTGGTTCGGATGGCCTTTGGTGTTATTATCTGGGAGAGCTCACTCGAACATCTTCCGTGATAGAATCTGTAAAACAGGGATAGGTCAGCCACCCTCCTTCGATGTTCCAGACTGTGGAGGTCCTTTGTGGGGTTAGGCGTATCGATTAATCTAATTGCTGTTTTCTGGATAGTGCTCAGAAGCTTTAGAGAGTGTTTCGGAGTACATCCCCACACATGGGAGCAATACTCCAGTTATGGTCGGATCTGTGCCTTGTAGAGCAGCAGCAGTTGCTCTGGTGTATACCACTTCCTACAGCGGAGCAAAACTCCAAGCTTCTGGGATGCCGTTTTAGCAATACTGACGACGTGGTCGTGCCAGGGCATGTTATTGTTGATGTCGATCCCCAAAAGCTTGACGGAAGGTGATTCGACTATGGGGTGACCCTCCATTTCCACGGTTGGTAAGCCATCGTGAGACTTCTTTGTAAGTGTTGTTGCCTGAGTTTTTTGTACGTTGAACTGTACTTTATTTGCTAATCCCCACTCGACAATTGTTTTGATATCTGCGTTGATCTGTGATGCATGCTGCTGTCGCCGACGTACCGTCTCCTGGGATGATAGTGGCTTGCCTGGTTCCATGCACGACATTAATGTACTATCGTCTGCGAAGCTGTAGATTGGATTGGATGTTATTTACAGCAGCTGGTTGATGTACAGCAGAAACAGTGTAGGGAATAGGACAGATCCCTGAGGAACACCAGCGTGTATTGAAAATACGTCTGATGAACAGCTGGAAGTATTTATTTATGCAAAATAATTCCATTTCTGCTGTTTATTCCGTCACTTTGGCATTCAAGAAAAGAATATTTTCTGTTATGAATACCAAGTGGCGGGAAGAAAGAAACAGAGCATCTTTATCCTTAATAAAAGATAAGCTGTTAAATTATATTTACTTCAATTTTGATTGTAATGAAGTGTATGCCACTTTTATCGAAGATAAAAAATTGTGAAAAATATGCATTCATAAAAAATAAATAAATAAATATATAAAAGTCTATTTTTTTATTACACTTTCTTACTAATGTACTATATTTTTTTGAAGCGTATTATATGACTATAGCATTTTTATAAAAACCACTATATGTATATAGACAAAAAAATGTTGGCGACTCTACTCTAGACCCCTATTTTGCGACGTTTCATCAATGTGTTTTACTCTTTCTTCTACGCTCGACAATACCAAACTGTCACTAATATCATGCAAATTGCAAAAAAAAGTCTATACTTCAAAGTCAAAAGACGAGCAACTCGACTAATTGACGACCCGACTTTAACGCGCCACTTCCAGCCCCTTTACACCGACGTGCGGTTGGTAATCTCTCACTTTTCTACCGATATTCAAACGGAGCCTGCTCCTCTGAACTGTTCCTATTAGATGAACCCGCGGGACTGCTGGGTATCTCAAGCCGTACGACCGCACTTGGGAACGCACTCTAGGGGTTGCACTTATTGAGCCTACCAGTTTTGCCCTATTAAAGTTCTCCTTTAGCTAGCGTTGCCATCTTTAAAATTTGACAACCACGACAAGACGCGTAGAAACCCCGGATTTTAGAGCCCAGAACCCGGACCCGGAAAATAGTTAAAAATGTCATAAATCTCCTTTTTATTAATTTTCAATCCTTCAAATTAAATTTATTTTTTATCATCATTTTAAATGTACCTAATAAAACAGTACCGTTACAATTTGTTCAACAATCAGAATTTCTTATTCCTAAAATAGAACACAAATTATTAATATGATCTGTTATGAAAACAATACCTTATTAAATATTAAGTCTTAGCTAAAAAGCTGGTTAGAGAGAGACGACTGCAGGCAAGCCAAAAGATTCATAGCTGGCCCTGATAGGGGCCGAACGCAATGGCTTTTGAGTAAAGGCAGAGAGACGCTCAACCTTCTGGTGGGGGTTCTCACTGGCCATTGCCGGCTGAATAGACATCTGTCACTTATGAGAGTGGTAGGGGACCCCGTTTGCTCCAGATGCTGGGAGGAGGACGAGACAGCGTTCCACTTCCTGGGCAGATGTGCAGTTTATCGCAACCTTAGGGTTCAGATATTCGGCAAGACGGAGTTTGGGGAGGAGCCACTATATTCAGCGAAATGGTCGGACATACTGACTTTCGTCAGGAGGTTTGGTAGGTTCGACAAGGAGCTTTCTAGGGTGTAGAATTTTTGTGTTTTCAGTGATTGGTTCAGTGGGGTTGGCAAAAAGGGCCAAAGGTGGCCTACTTGCCTGGCTTCGCCTCCCCATCACTACTACTACTACTACCTAAAAAGCTTAAAAGACCATTTGAATATTCAATTAATAATGTGATGTAAATTTAAATTACACTATTAACTTTATAAAACACAAAACAACCAAAAACAAGTCCAAGAGTTTAAATTTTTAAGCCCGGACTACAGAAGAAGCTTTTTAAATAAGCTGGTTTAATATCGTAAAATTCTGAACTTCAGTCAGAATCACAACCGCAATATTTATAGATCTATTTTATCAGTATCTCTAGCTCAAAATACTGCCATATCATTTGACTGCATAGAAATTTTGACCATACGGTTATGTTTTTAATGGTCTTTTCCATGAAAATGTTCATGACTAGAATCAAGTATCGATTTCATATTAGTATGCACAACTTTTCACACTCTCGTGCTAATCAAGATTACGCATCCTTTGGTAAACATATATGTGTTAAGTTTCAAAAGGTTACTATCCATGCCGATAGGTGGGGAGATATTGCAATCATATCCAAACGTTTGATAGGATTTTCTATAATCAGACTGGTGCTTTTACTTCTTTCTTTCAAAGGTAGAATTGTATATACAGGCTGTAAGACATTTAAGAGGGTGATTCCTCATCGAAAAAAAGATAGGATCTTTCATATAAAGAAACTTCGTTGGAGCATCCCTTGTTAAGATACAGTCCCTTAATACAATATGGCGATATGTATCTTCTTTGTAAAATAATTTTTTCCTACTACCTCCTTTATTTTGGGCAAAAAATTCAGCCCATTTTTTTGTTTAGAATGAAACAGGCTATCGGAAATAAATTTTAAATGGTAAACAATTAATAAGACAAAAAGTTGCATTGGAAATAAATTATACGGGTTGCGTTTTCCACCCCTTACAACCATGGGGTAAACCAAATAAATTACAGGCTAAGTGTCTTTTTGGTATTAAAAAATGTCAGGTTAATTTCAATATTGTAACTTTTTTAGTGATTGTGAAAAAAAGTTTAAACAAATTTATGTACCCCTTTTAAGGGGCTGTATCTTAACAGGGGATGCTCCAATGAAGTTTCTTTATATGACAGATCCTATCTTTTTACTTCCCACACCGATAGGTGAGGGGAGTATTGTGATCACGTAAATTTTCGATTTTGAGATCATCCACTTTTTGGGCGTTTCATGATGTCTACATAATGAAAAGCCACGTCACTCATTTCCGTCGGTCTGTCTGTCTGTCGGTCTGTCTGTCTGTCGCGTTCTTCTACCCTCGTAATCTCAGTAACCGCTGCATGGATTGTGATGAAATTTGGGTAGCAATATGCCGTGGGGTCCTAGTAGGTAATTGGCGGCGGAGTAATTATTAAAAAACAAAAAAAAAATTAGATATTGCTCAAACTCAAAATTCGTAAATCTGACAACACTGATGATAGCGTCTTTTAATTCTGTATGTTTAAAAACCCCCAAGTATTGAATTTCACCTCTCCAGCTGTGGCAGTTTTGGAAATATTTAAGCGTTCTGGCCCCCTGTACTAAAAAAGCGGTGCTGCCGTATCTCAGTAATTAATAGAAACAAAATTTTGAAATTGTGAGATCTTACTAAATTGAACATGCGCAATTCATTGTAATAAAAATAAGTAGAGACTTCTATTTAAATTAAAATCGGGGATATTTGTTCAAAAATTTGGTAAAATAATTTATAACTTGGCAACGTCGCAAACACGAAAAAAAAATATTACAAAGCGAGATAGGGTATTAGTAGATATTCCGATTTAAAATAAAAAATACAGGGTGTTACATTTAAAAAACCAAGGTAAAAAGACCTTCAAGTTGCCGTAATTTAAAATTCTGCCAAAAACACCCTGTAGATACAAATTGCAGATAACATCCAAAATAATATCCACTAAATATTCAAGTAACCTGCTGTATAATATTATTGAGAAAAGTTAAAGAAATATATCAATTTGGACGTATTACTTGCGACCATGTAAATCCGGAAATTAATAGAAAATAAATTATAACTCGACAACGTCGCAACCGATCCCAAAAATATTTTAAGGTTGAATAGAGATTAATGATGAAAACTAGAAGAATTTAAGAAAAATGTATAGTCTTATATAAAAAAATCAAGTTAATCACTATCCTACTTTCCCGCAACACCCTGTATATTTCAAAATATTTTTAAAATATGCGTCTTAGGTAACCAAATAACTTTTGTATTTGACATTTTCTTCTATCAGGTTTACATTGCGAGATATCGAAGAATTATACACTAACTGGACACCCTGTATAGTTAGTACGGAATTTACATCACCCTGTAATTGGTGTTAAACTGTTCGATTGTTTAAATAAATAAATGAATAAATGCCGCTTCGCGCCTCCATTGTCTATACAAGTTTTAACAATGTTTCGGTTGATTTGTAATAGACCTTTTGGAAGGACCAACATCGTTAGACCCCCAATTATGAAAGCTATAGTTACGTCCGTGCACAATACGTTGTACATCGTTTATAAATAAATGTTGATCATATGATATGTGTATTTTGCTGAATGTTGTCCAGTTTCCGTTGAAATATTTGGTAATTGAAAATTAATTACTCTAATTTCGTACCCCACCGAACTAGCATTATTGTTTATATCTTGGCATATACAGTTGTTCCAACAGTTTACAATATCAACATCAAGGCCGATTTGATGAATGAATGATTTCATTACCAGTACAGTTAATCCAGCAGATAGGTTTTTATACTTTTATGCTACTTTTGCGTTTGCCCCAACCAAAGTTTCATGACAGGTTTCTTGTGAATCTAAAACCTATTCTGGTTGTCCTGAATAGATTACAAGGTGGTCCGGGGGAAACATTAAGCGAAGTTTGTTTAAAGAATTGTGCTGCCACTCCTCGTCAGGCTAACAACAGAAGCCGTCCTTCGCAGCAACTTCGTACTGACGACAGGCCCGAAGGCCAGAGAAACTTTTTCAGAGCCGACTTTACAAATATACGAGGTCTTGCCTCCAACATAAACTCTGTCCATCAACACCTTCAGGCAGAAAAGCCACACATTCTGGCTCTTACGGAAACTCAAGTCGGCTCTTCAACAATGGATAACTGCTTTAGATATCCCGGGTATGACTTATACACCCGATTTAGACGTAGGTTTGGCGTATGCGTGTACGTTAAATCTGGGCTTTCTTGTCATCGAGAAGAAGAGCTCGAACTGGAAGGATTTGACATCATATTGTTCAAAATATCCTTCCAAAACCATTCCAAATTTATATGCTGTATTTATAGGCCACCAAGCAGTAACAACTGCAAAGAGCTCTTCGAGAAGCTTTTAGCCACTGTGGATGCGCTGCAATCAGATCACCCTTATCCAGAGATAGTCTTTCTGGGTGACTTCAACGATCACAACTCATACTGGCTGAAACACTCAAACAAAACGGACGACGAGGGACGCGAAGCTGAAGCCTTCGTCATCAGCTGCGGCTTGGAGCAGATAGTCAAAGAACCAACAAGGATTCTCAGCCGCCACGGAGATTTTGCTAGTCTGTTGGACCTATATCTCACAACTACTCCAACGGTCTACACAGTGAAGGTAACCGCCCTACTGGGATCGTCTGACCACAACACCGTCTCGACGCTATGCAGAATGCATTCTCCAGATCTTTACCATGCAAAGCCTCGTCGGATCTGGCATTATGGATCAGCAAAGTGGGACGACCTAAGGGAATACTACCAGTCCTTTCCCTGGAACGACGTCTGCTTCAAGTCACGAGACCCATCAGCTTGCGCCCAAGAAATAACAGAGGTATTAATATCCGGCATGGAAGCCTATATTCCTCATGCCGTCAAGCATCCCTTCAAAAACAAGCCATGGTTCAATCAGCGCTGCAGAGATGCAGTTACCTGTAAAAACCAACATTACAGAGAATGGAGGAAAAATCCAAATGCTGCGAGCCACCGCAGTTTTATCGACGCCAGAAATCACTGTAAACGCGTGATTGACAGCAGCAAGGAGGAACACAACCAAAAAATTAAGAACAAGCTCCTCTCATGTCCTAGTTCGTCCAGAACATTCTGGTCTGTAGCTAAGGCTGTTAGTCAGAACTTTTCCTATTCGTCAATACCACCCTTGACCAGAGAGGACAAATCGCTTCTGCTCCTAAAGAAAAAGCAGACATCTTGGGGAAGCTCTTCGCAGCCAATTCTACTGTAGACTTTCAAGAAAGTACTCCGACCACCACCATAAGCGTAAACGCGAGAATGGCAGAGGTCAAATTTCAACATCGAGATGTAAAAAGCATCCTCCAAAAACTGAACACCAATAAAGCTACTGGTCCTGACCAAATTCCAGCCATTGTCCTTAAACGCTGTGCCGCTGAGCTTGCACCTATTCTTTGCAAGCTCTTCAAACTTTCGTATCAACAAGGCGTGTTTCCCGCTTCGTGGAAGATTGACTGCGTACAACCCATCCCTAAGAAAGGCAAAAAACTGATCCCACCAATTATAGACCTGTGGCTCTTCTCACCATCATGTCTAATGTTATGGAGACTGTCATTAACACACAGCTCCTGGAATACCTGGACAACAATCACATCATAAATGATTGCCAGTATGGCTCCCGTAAGCACAGGTCTACAGGTGACCTCCTTGCCTAGTCAGCAAATAATTGTCGTAATTATGGTTAATACGAAAAAAGGAAATGTTACGGAAGATGTGGAAAATCACATTGTGATAAGTTTCTTGAAAAGTGACCAATTTGTGGAGATAATAGAAAATCTTATTTCCAAAACAACCGGTGTCCTTCTGGATCGGATAAGCGAATTAGAAAACCAGATTCTACTGCTACGTGAACTGAAATACGATGATGCATCCAAATATCAACGAGCTGAACCACATATCGACGACCTTAATTCAACGAACTCATCTCATCCCTCGAATTCCACTATCATCGAGCAGGAACAAACGAATGAATTAAACACTGCCTGGGAGCAACAAAAACGTAAACAAAGAAAGAAGTGCAGTAACAACGGCGCTGGAAAAAGAATCGAAAACAATCGGAAAACAAGTGATTCATACAGCAAGGAGAGTCGTGTATCCAGAAATACTATAAGTCGAAAAGACAATGGCATTAAGAAAAATTCATCCCGAAGAAAATAATGTTGTTTTTGGCACCGGAGGAAGTAGTGAACACATCACTGCAGTCCCTCGTAAATCTTGGGTTTATATCGGGAGAATTTCACCCGGAACAGGGACACAGGGAATGAAGAAACACTTGGACAGCACATTTCCGGGAGCAAACATTTCCATTGAGCAGCTGCCGTCATGGAAAAACAGTAAAACTGAAGCATTCAAAATACAAGTAGACGTCGATCTTCTAGAAAAGGTATACACCCCTGACAACTGGCCTGCTGGCTGTCTCATTAAAAAGTATATCTTTTTTCGAAAAAATTGAAAATGTAACTCCGAAGAAACATGTGTGTCAAGAAAAATCGAGTGTTGAATGCCCAGTGGAGTCAATTGGGATAATGAATTTTAATGTTCAGTGCGTTAGGAATAAGATTCTACAATTAGACTACTGTGTTAATGTAATAGACAACATCAAAATATTATGTATAACGGAGCATTGGCTACTTGAAAATGAATCACTCAACTACAATTTGACAAACTTTCTTTTGAAAAGCTGTTTTTGCAGGACTGTGCATTCTCATGGAGGTGTTTGTATTTATGTACATCGTTCATTAGTGGCCACTGAGATTCCTGAGATAAAAGCCCTATCGCAAGAGCTGCATTGTGAACTATCAGCAGTATATGTAAATAAGGTAAACCTTGTATGTGTCGTTCTATATAGATCACCCTGTAAAGAATCTCAATTTGATATTTTTTTTAATATACCTACTTCAAGAAACTCTATACAAAGTAGAGTTGCGTTATCCAAATGCAAAATTAGTTCTCTGTGGTGATTTCAATCTGCGATTCTTATGTCAGGACAATCGAACAAAAGCAGTCGTTAATCTTTTATCGCAATTTTACTTGAAACAAACCATTTTTGACTATACGAGACAAACAGGAATCAGTCAAACATGCCCTGATAATATTTTCTGTAATTTTTCATATGAAAGTGCTGATGTTGTTGACTTTGGTATATCTGACCACAATCCTCAAATATTAAATTATGTAGTAAACAAAAACATCAATAACCAACATAGAATATCAAGGAAATTTTCACTTAATAACCGAAACACTTTTTTAAGTAGCCTGGCTGGGGAATCATGGTCAGATTTCTTTTCTGCTAATACTGCTAGAGAAAAATCGAAAATATTTTTCGACATTCTATGCTCTCACTTTAATGATTCCTTTCCGCTTGTGACATGCAAAATTTCCGATTTCTATAATCAGAAAATAACCTCGCCTAAACTAGATAATCTTAAAAACCTTCTATTACTTTGCCACAGTGAGCTCAAAAATAACCCTTCTGAAGGAAATAAAATTTTATATAATGAGATTAAAAAAAAATATAATAGTGCATTACTTGAAACAAAAAGAAACCAAAACAAAAGTATCATAGCCACGTCCAATAATAAAACTAAAGCTGTCTGGCAGGTAATTAACAGAGAATGTGGGAGAAAATTTCACAATGTTGATGAAACAGACCTAGATGTAGAGTCATTAAACCACTATTTTGTGCATCATGCAGAAGAAATCATAAATAAATGTGTCAAGCCAGTTGATATCACTTCTATAGCTATTGACCCGAAATGTGGTAGTATATTTTTTCAAGCAGTAACAGAGGTGGAGGTTATGCGTTACATCAAAAAACTTAAAAATAAAAATACTCTAGATATATATGATATGAGTACAGCATTATTGATTGAATGTGCCCATTATATAGTCAAACCTATGACAGTATTAATCAACGCTTGCTACTCTGAGGGGTATTTCCCCGATTTCTGTAAACACACCAAAGTCATACCCATTCATAAAAAAGGTGATACAGATAATCCAAATAACTATCGGCAGATTCAAATAGCTCCAAGCTTGTCAAAAATACTTGAATATGCCATACTTGACCAGCTGGTAGTATACACAGAAAAAATGAAGATAATCAACGATAGTCAGTTTGGTTTCAGATCTGGTAGGGGAACATCTGATGCTATAATAAGCCTTGTAGAGAATATACAGGAATCTCTTAATAATGAATGTGTACATGTCGCTGTGTTTACAGACCTATCTAAGGCGTTTGATTGTATAAGTCATAAAATGTTGATTGCAAAGCTGGAAATGTATGGTATCAGAGGCGTTGCGAGTAATCTCATTGCATCGTATCTTGAAAACAGAAAACAAAGAGTATATTCTAATGGGAAAATAAGTCAAGAACTAACAGCAGGTAGAGGGGTTCCACAGGGCTCTATACTTGGTCCCTTTCTATTTATGTTATATATGAATGATGTGACTAATCATATGAATTTGCTAGATACAGACGTAACTACTACTATGTACGCTGATGATACTACATTTAGCTTTTCTATAGATAAAATTGATATGAAAGAGACAGAGAATATTGTTCGGACCGTTTTGACTCATTCTGAAAAATGGTTTGGCTGTAACGAACTGTATCTGAACAATGAAAAAACTATACACTGTTTATTCACGTCTCAAAGAACCTCAGAATTACAGTATGCGAAATTCCTTGGTGTTCAGTTTGATTCGCATATGTCCTGGTCATCACATATAGACACCATGTGCACCAATCTATCCAAGGCTGTGTATGCTATCAGAAAAGTTTCATTTATAATCGACTCCGGTGCCTCCTTAACAGCCTACTACGGTATGTTTCACTCTGTATTAAATTATGGAGTACTTGCTTGGGGTAATGCTTCACATTCCCAACTACAGAGAATTTTTTTGGTACAGAAGGCAGCGGTACGCAGCATAGTGAGGGCTAGTCATGACGAGCATTGTCGTCAATTCTTTAGGAGCCTCAAAATTATGACTGTTTTCGCTGTAATCTTGTACCAGCATTTAATACATACAAAAAAACACTTAACCAATTACTGCACCTTATCAGAGATTCATGGGTACAATACTCGTGGCAAAAACAAACTGGTACCTCCAAGAAGTAGAATTAACGTAGCCAGAAGTCTTGGAGTTGACTATTATAACATACTTCCCGAGAACGTCAGAAACCTGCCACTAAATGCTTTCAAAAGAAAGGTTAGATCCATTTTATTAGAAATCGCTCCCTACAATTTTAGTGAGTTTAAAGAATATTTTTAGAAATTTTATTTGTAGTTATAAATAATGTTCGACTATGTTTTAACTGTATTTTAATCTGTAACTGTTTATTTTATTGTTTTTAATCTGTGTCAGTGTGCATGTATTTAATTTTATTATGATTCTTACCATGATAGAGGTACACAAAGACTGATATTTGTATAGTATGTACATATGTTTAACCTGACTCGCCAATAATGTTTTATACATTCACTGGTATAATAAATATCTATCTATCTATCTATCTATCTATCTACGTCACTCACTTGTGGAACAGAGCAATAGACAGTCGTGGCGAATCCCGGGTTGTTGCGCTTGAAATATCGATAGCTTTTGACAGAGTATGGCATGACGGACTTCTGGTCAAGCTTGCTGCTTATGGACTACCACCTGGCCTGCGCCAGTGGCTGAATAGCTTTTTGAGCGACCGATCTCTGTTTGTTGTAGTCCAGGGCTGTTCATCAGACGTATTTTCAATAAACGCCGGTGTTGCTCAGAATCTGTCCTATCCCCTACACTGTTTCTGCTGTACATCAACGAGCTGCTGGAAATAACATCCAATCCAATCTACAGCTTCACAGATGACAGTACCTTAGTGTCGTGCATGAAACCAGGCAAGCCACTATCATCCCAGGAGACGGTACGTCAGCGACATCAGCATGCCTCGCAGATCAACGCTGATATCAAAACAATTGTCGAGTGGGGATTAGCAAATAAAGTACAGTTCAACGTACAAAAAACTCAGGCAACAACACTTACAAAGAAGTCTCACGATGGCTTACCAACCGTTGAAAATTGAGGGTCACCCCATGGTCGAATTACCTTCCGTCAAGCTTTTGGGAATCAACATCATCAATAACATGTCCTGGCACGACCACGTCGTCAGTATTGCTAAAACGGCATCCCAGAAGCTGGGAGTTTTGTTCCGCTGTAGGAAGTTGTATACACCAGAGCAACTGCTGCTGCTCTACAAGGCATAGATCCGACCATCGCTGGAGTATTGCTCCCATGTGTGGGGATGCGCTCCGAAGCACTCTCTAAAGCTTCTGGACACTATCCAGAAAAGAGCGATTAGACTAATCGATACGCCAAACCTCACAAAGGACCTCCACAGCCTGGAACATCGAAGGAGGGTGGCTGACCTGTCCCTGTTTTACAGGTTCTATCACGGAAGATGTTCGAGTGAGCTCTCTCATAATAACACCACAGGCCGTCCGAACCAGGAAAACTAGAGAAGCTCTGCGAGCTCATCCTTACCAGGTCGAGGTCCTTACTCCCGGCGGCGCAACAATAATCAAAAAACTAAAAATATAGAAAAAGCTCATACTTCGTTTTTAGACGGTTTTTAGGCTCTTGAGCGTTTCGCATCGCATGCAGAATCAAAACTGTGGCGACATAGTTCCTAAGGAGGGAGACGCAAGAAACTCTTTACCAGAGTGTTTGTGTTGGGTGTTTTTTTTTTGCGAGCAAATGGGCGATGATTAGGTTGCAAGGGGGGATTTCAGACTATAGCTTCATGCTATGGGAAAATAATAAACTGGTATCGTAATGTGTGGGAAGTACTGAGTCAATCAACTTGACTCCATTTTTTTTAGATAGGTAACCAAAATAGGTTAGTTTTTTCTTCGAGTTTAGGTAAGATTTGTAAACCGATAAACTGTCTGTAGATATATTTACAGGAACAAGTAACTGATTCATGTTTGCAATCTCATTGAAATGATCTTGAAAGTAACTGTTTACCTTTTATAAACCAGGAGGTTAGCGTGTTCTGCAAAAATGTGTATCACCTCGCAGTTTTATAAATAAATTCAGTTCTCTGTATCATTGAGAAATGACAGCTCTCCGATAATGCACTCAAACACCAAGTATGTTATATAAATTACGTTTTCATTGAAATTTACATAAATAGAATCAATCAGTTTCAGAACAGGAACTTTTTTATTGCTCTTCTCTAGTCTGCACCAAGTATGGTCGGGGTTCCTGATCATTTTCTACTTTTTTTTGGTGGAGGTTAAATTAGGGTGGCGGATTCTAAAACTGAAAAATGTTTTGTACTCATAGTAGGCTGTCTATTGACCTGTGAAAGAAAGTCAATCAACTTGACTCCATTTTTTTACTTCCCACACCGATAGGTGAGGGGAGTATTGTGATCGCGAAAATTTTCGATTTTGAGATAATACACTTTTTGGGCGTTTCATGATGTCTACATAACAAAAATCCACGTCACTCATTTCCGTCGGTCTGTCTGTCTGTCTGTGTGTCGGTCTGTCTGTCGGTCTGACTGTTGGCGTTTTTCTAACGTCGTAATCTCAGTAACCGCTGCATGGATTGTGATGCAATTTGGGCAGCGATATGCTGTGGTGTCGTAGTAGGTAATGTTCCGTTAATTTCGGAAATCGTTGTACGGGGGTGGAGTAATTAGCAAAAAATGAAAAATTTCAAATACTCCTCAAACTTCGTTTTTAGGCGTTTTAGGCGTTTATGATCATTTTCTACTTTTTTTGGGTGGGGGTGAATTTGGGGTGGTTGGAGGGTGAGGGGTAATACAATTCTTTAGGTCCATCCGAACATTGCCTTGCTTATAATAGAAACAAGGGGACATAGAATTTGTGATGTATACATCCGAGTGTTGTTTTAGATCGTTCTTTATTGCGTAACGCGAAAATTGTCGAATGGATTTTAATGAAATTTTGACACAGTATTACTGCCACGGCGAGAATGGAAAACGCGTGTTTTGGAAAAATCGTGTCAGTGGCGGCGCAGCAATAATAAAAAAACTAAAAATGTAAAAATAGCTCAAACTTTGTTTTTAGGAATTTTAGGGGTTCCTTTTTACATACTTTTTTTTGGGTGGGTATGAAATTGGGGTGGTTTGGAGGTGGGGGGTTGTAAAACTCAAAAATTTATTCCATTCATAATAGTGTCCATTGACCTGTGAAAGAAAGACCTAGCGGCATAATAGACGTTTGCTAGGTCTATCTGAACATTACCTTGGCTATTACAGAAATCAAGGGACTTGGTATTGGTAGGGGTAGGTATTGCTTTAGACCGTTCTGATTTAGTAACTTGGAAATTATGTAATTAATGTTAATGAAATTTAGACACAGTATTATTACCGCTGCAGGGATGAAAAAAGCGTATGGTTTTCAAAAATCGTGTCAGTAGCGGCGCAGCAATAATAAAAAAACTAAAAATATAAAAACAGCTCAAACTTCGTTTTTAAGCAATTTGGGGGTTCCTGATTGTTTCGTTTCGTCCAGTTGAAGCTGAATTGGGTCGTTCCTACGGAGAGATTTAGGAAACTATTTACTAGTTTTTGTGTTGGATGTTTTTTGACGACAGGCGGGCGATGATTTGGTTGCAACTCTTATGTGTGGGAAGTACTGAGTCAATCAACTTGACTCCATTTTCTAAACTGCGTATAGAAGTCGTTCAAATCAACAACTTTTTGAAAGCAAGGAGGAACACAACCAAAAAATTAAGAACAAGCTCCTCTCATGTCCTAGCTCGTCCAGAACATTCTGGTCTGTAGCTAAGGCTATTAGTCAGAACTTTTCCTATTCGTCAATACCAGCCTTGACCCGAGAGGACAAATCCATCGCTTCTGCTCCTAAAGAAAAAGCAGACATCTTGGGGAAGCTCTTCGCAGCCAATTCTACTGTAGACTTTCAAGGAAGTACTCCGATCACCACCATAAGCGTGAACTCGAGAATGGCAGAGGTCAAATTTCAACATCGAGATGTAAAAAGCATCCTTCAAAAACTGAACACCAATAAAGCTACTGGTCCTGACCAAATTCCAGCCATTGTCCTTAAACGCTGTGCCGCTGAGCTTGCACCTATTCTTTGCAAGCTCTTCAAACTTTCCTATCAACGAGGCGTGTTTCCCGCTTCGTGGAAGATTGGCTGCGTACAACCCATCCCTAAGAAAGGCAAAAAACTGATCCCGCCAATTATAGACCTGTGGCTCTTCTCAGCATCATGTCTAAGGTTATGGAGACTGTCATTAACACACAGCTCCTGAAATACTTGGACAACAATAACATCATAAATGATCGCCAGTATGGCTTCCGTAAGCACAGGTCTACAGGTGACCTTCTTGCCTACGTCACTCACTTGTGGAACAGAGCAATAGACAATCATGGCGAATCCCGTGTTGTGCACTTGATATATCGAACGCTTTCGACAGAGTATGGCATGATGGACTTCTGGTGAAGCTTGCTGCTTATGGACTACCACCTGGCCTGCGCCAGTGGCTGAATAGCTTTTTGAACGACCGATCTCTGCTTGTCGTAGTCGAGGGCTGCTCATCAGACGTATTTTCAATAAACGCCGGTGTTCCTCAGGGATCTGTCCTATCCCCTACACTGTTTCTGCTGTACATCAACGAGCTGCTGGAAATAACATCCAATCCAATCTACAGCTTCGCAGATGACAGTACATTAGTTTCGTGCATGGTACCAGGCAAGCCACTATCATCCCAGGAGATGGTACGTCGGCGACAGCAGCATGCCTCACAGATCAACGCAGATATCAAAACAATTGTCGAGTGGGGATTAGCAAATAAAGTACAGTTCAACGTACAAAGAACTCAGGCAACAACACCTACAAAGAAGTCTCACGATGGCTTACCAACCGTGGAAATGGAGGGTCACCCCATAGTCGAATCACTTTCCGTCAAGCTTTTGGGAATCAACATCAACAATAACATGTCCTGGCACGACCACGTCGTCAGTATTGCTAAAACAGCATCCCAGAAGCTTGGAGTTTTGTTCCGCTGTAGGAAGTTGTATACACCAGAGCAACTGCTGCTGCTCTACAAAGCACAGGTCCGACCAGCGCTGGAGTATTGCTCCCATGTGTGGGGATGCGCTCCGAAGCACTCTTTAAAGCTTCTGGACACTATTCAGAAAAGAGCGATTAGACTAATCGATACGTCTAACCTCACAAAGGACCTCCACAGCCTGGAACATCGAAGGAGGGTGGCTGACCTATCCCTGTTTTACAGATTCTATCACGGAAAATGTTCGAGTGAGCTCTCTTAGATAATAACACCACAGGCCGTCCGAACTAGGAACACTAGAGAAGCTCTGCGAGCTCATCCTTACCAGGTCGAGGTCCTTACTCCCCGAACTAGTCTCCTCCAGCATTCCTTCTTTTGGAGAACTTCGACGCTGTGGAATCAGCTGCCAGGGAATTTGTTTCCCGACGGCTACAACCTGCAGCGTTTCAAATCTAACGTGAACCGATACTTATCCTCTCGCAGCGCTTCTACAGCGCCATAGGCTTTTAGCCTTTGCGAGAGGCCGACCATAAAAAAAATAACTTTTCCCAAAAACTAAAAAATAACTGAAATACAGAATCAAAAAAAGGGTTTGAACTTTATCTTACGCATATTCAATAAACTAACTCGCACTTTTGGCTTGTGCAAAATTTGTTCATCGCGTTGCGCAGCTTTTTTGAGACAATTTAATTGACGCCTTTTTTGTAATTTGCGTCGGTTGGTTGTACTAAATTTTTCGCGTTCTGTCGATTGAAACTATTCGATACGTCTTTCAGTCCAATTAAGAATAATTAGATGAAATAAAAACTCTTAATTGAGGCCATTAGCTGGCACACTGGATTCTAAGAAGCTACATTACAGCACGTTCATTTACCATGAAGAAACCCATAGCACACTGGAAACCGAAACACGTGTTAATTTACCCCTCCTTTATAATTCACTTCAGATAGACTCAACTATTATCTGCTATTCATTTATCTCATGTCTTTTTGCACATCGTACCTAATTCTAACAGTTTTTTTTATGGTCGGCCTCCCGCAAAGGCTGAAAGCCTATGGCGATGTAGAAGCGCTGCGAGAGGATACGTATCGGTTCACGTTAGATTTGAAACGCTGCAGGTTGTAGCCGTCGGGAAACAAATTCCCCGGCAGCTGATTCCACAGCGTCGAAGTTTTCCAAAAGAAGGAATGCTGGAGGAGACTGGTTCGGGGAGTAAGGACCTCGACCTGGTAAGGATGAGCTCGCAGAGCTAGGTATGGGTTGTACGCAGCCAATCTTTCACGAAGCGGGAAACACGCCTCGTTGATACGAAAGTTTGAAGAGCTTGCAAAGGATAGGTGCAAGCTCAGCGGCACAGCGTTTAAGGACAATGGCTGGAATTTGGTCAGGACCAGTAGCTTTATTGGTGTTCAGTTTTTGTAGGATGCTTTTTACATCTCGATGTTGAAATTTGACCTCTGCCATTCTCGAGTTCACGCTTATGGTGGTGGTCGGAGTACTGCCTTGAAAGTCTACAGTAGAATTTGCTGCGAAGGGCTTCCCCAAGATGTCTGCTTTTTCTTTAGGAGCAAAAGCGATGGATTTGTCCTCTCTGGTCAAGACAGTTTGTCTAAAAGCCGAAAGTTTCGTAAGCTGACATATAGGTGGCGATACTACCAACTACAATAAAATCAATGTGATCTTTAGTAAGCTCTAACCTTGAAAAGATACCTGTATAAATTTCAGAGCTGCTGGTTACTGTTAAAAACATGAATAAACAAGAATTTGCTTATTTAATCGTGTCTTAGTACACTCGAATCAATCGGTTAGTCTTATACAGGGTGTCCCACGACGATTAAGACAAGCAATATATGGGCGTAGTTGGTTTAACTTGTAGTAGTAGCAACATATAGATATTGGGAGGCAGTACTTTAAGAAAGTATTGATTCGCCATCTGTCTACCAAAGCCGGTACCTGAGACCTAAATGACACTGACGAGCTTTAATAGAAGCAAAACGATGTCGTCTGTGATTGGTTTCGGATGGATGAATGAAATTGCTACTCTTTAATTGAGTTAAGTTGCTTTTTAGCATAAACTGAATGTCGGGAGTGTTAAATGAAGTGTTCCACAAAAAAAGAGTCTGTTTGTTGTCGTATCCGCAGGTTCCTATACCTGATGCTTTAAAACGGGTCACATAAACAGTGCTCGGTTCCTCAGATTAAACGCTCAGGTACCGGCTTTGGTAGTTAGATGGCGAACCAATACTTTCTGAAAGTACTGCTTCCCAATATCTATATGTTGCTACTACTAGTACGAGTTTTTCCAGCTAGGCACTAACAGGGAATTTCATTTATTTGTCGGAGACCTAAATCACACTGACGAGCTTTAATGCATACCATGCAAAGCCTCGTCGGATCTGGCATTACGGATCAGCAAAGTGGGACAACCTAAGGGAATACTACCAGTCCTTTCCCTGGAACGACGTCTGCTCCAAGTCACGAGACCCATCAGCTTGCGCCCAAGAACTAACAGAGGTATTAATGTCTGGCATAGAAGCCTATATTCCTCATATCGTCAAGCATCCCTCCAAAAACAAGCCATGGTTCAATCAGCGTTGCAGAGATGCAGTTACCTCTAAAAACCAACACTACAGAGAATGGAGGAAAAATCCAAATGCTGAGAGCCACCGCCGTTTTATCGACGCCAGAAATCACTGTAAGCTCGTGATTGACAGCAGCAAGGAGGAACATAACCAAAAAATTAAGAACAAGCTCCTCTCATGTCCTAGTTCGTCCAGAACATTCTGGTCTGTAGCTAAGGCTGTTAGTCAGAACTTTTCCTATTCGTCAATACCACCCTTGACCAGAGAGGACAAATCCATCGCTTCTGCTCCTAAAGAAAAAGCAGACATCTTGGGGAAGCTCTTCGCAGCCAATTCTACTGTAGACTTTCAAGGAAGTACTCCAACCACCATCATAAGCGTGAACTCGAGAATGGCAGAGGTCAAATTTCAACATCGAGATGTAAAAAGCATCCTCCAAAAACTGAACACCAATAAAGCTACTGGTCCTGACCAAATTCCAGCCACTGTCCTTAAACGCTGTGCCGCTGAGCTTGCACCTATTCTTTGCAAGCTCTTCAAACTTTTGTATCAACGAGGCGTGTTTCCCGCTTCGTGGAAGATTGGCTGCGTACAACCCATCCCTAAGAAAGGCAGAAAAACTGATCCCACCAATTATAGACCTGTGGCTCTGTGACGTGGCACTCACTTGTGGAACAGAGCAATAGACAATCATGGCGAATCCCGTGTTGTTGCACTTGATGTATCGAAAGCTTTCGACAGAGTATGGCATGACGGACCGATCTCTGTTTGTTGTAGTCGAGGGCTATTCATCAGACGTATTTTCAATAAACGCCGGTGTTCCTCAGGGATCTGTCCTATCCCCTACACTGTTTCTGCTGTAGATCAACGAGCTGAGACTGTCATTAACACACAGCTCCTGCTGCTACTTATCCTCTCGCAGCGCTTCTACAGCGCCATAGGCTCTCAGCCTTTGCGGGAGGCCGACTATAAAAAAAAGGGGACAGACAATCAACATCGATACGTAGAGCGTTTAAAGAATCAGGGAAGAATCAAAAATTGCTTTTTCATCAAGATCTTGTCACAAATCGATGAAGACTATGGCAAAAAAGTCTGGCTTCCATTGACTTTTTCCTGTTTGGTGAGGCAAAAGGCAAATGGTGATATCAAAATTGTATCGAAAAGTTGATTGACCACTATAACCGTTATATTGATCTCAAAGGCAGTTATATTGAACAATAAAATTGAATTTTAAGAAAAACCTGGGGTTCTTCATGTTAGCCTATGAACTTATCGGCTCAACTGTTAAGTATTAGAAGAAAACGATCTTTTTAAAACGTGATCATACTATCTCTGAGGTTATGATGTTGAGGACATACCTTCATATAAAGTTTTTTTTCTCAAAATTGTCTGAGAAACCATCCCCTTAAATATTAAGATGTCATTAGGGCAAACCCTTTTTCTTTTTTTCAATAAAGGTTTTAATAATTATGAAACCCTTTATATTTCTCTGGCGATATCCTTCCACTACCTTCTGAACCTAGTCTGAATCGCTCTCAATTGAATTCAAATCATTTTTCTGTAACATCTGTCTCACGCGAAGGATGAAGCTATAAAAAAATATAACATTATATAAAAAGACGTTTACAAACGTTAAAAGAGGGATTTGTAATCACTTTTATCAGAGATGGATCTATTATTAGTGAGGTAATTAGAATTTTCTCAGTATTCATCTAAGCTAATAATGAAATAATTATTAAGTTCACCAGAATAATTATACCTATATCAGCCAATTCTCATTCAGATCTTGTATAGGATATCATCTTAATCTTTCATTGTACGATTTGTACGACCAAATAAATAGCGCCAAGTGGCTCAAATGTACTTCTACCGCCTATTGACGTAGAAGAAACCTGAAGGTTGAAGTTTGTATCTCAAGAACAGGCCCGCAGTAAACCAACACAAACAAAACAGCAAGTTTTCGAAAACAGAAACAAATTGTCAACTGCTGCAAAACAATCAGTCCTGATAGAAAATGTGACCTGCTAAAAATTGCGAATTGCAAAAGAACAATGACTTGTTTATTATGACAGCTGATTTCTATTTTATTTTCCGATGATACCAGTTTTATTATTTTCCCATAGCATGAAGCTATAGTCTAGATCCCCTTGCAACCAAATCATCGCTCGCCCGACCGCAAAAAAGTGTTCTATTCTACTAAAGTACTTCTTTCACAGGTCAAGGGACAATCTATCATGAATACAACAAATTTTTGAGTTTTACGCCTAAAAAGGGAGTTTGAGCTGTTTTCATATTTTTGTTTTTTTAATATTGCTGCGCCGCTACTGAGACGATTTCTAAAAATCAGACGCATTTTCCATCCTCACCGAAATTTCATGAACATCAATTCAGTAGTTTCCACATTATAAAATACAGAGCGATCTAAAGCAATACTCGTATGTATACATCGGAAAATTCTCAAAGTCCCTTGGTTCCTGTAATAGACAACGCAATGTTCGGATGGACCTAAAAAAGTGTATTATACCCGAGATTATACCGCTAGGTCTTTCTCTCTCAGGTCAGTGGACAGCCTATTATGATTACAGCAAATTTTTCTTTACAACCCCCACCCCCCAACCACCCCAATTTCACCCTCACCCAAAAAAAGTAGAAAATGGTCAGGAATCCCTAAAACGCCTAAAAACGAAGTCTGAGGAATATTTGAAATTTTTCTTTTTTTGCTAATTACTCCGCCCACCATGCACCAATTTCTTCTGTTTTCTTGCTTCCTTGAGTGTTGAGATTGAGTGTGATTTGATTTTTCTTGCTGTTGCTTGTTGTTTGGCCTGCTCGTTTGTTGGCCGAAACTTCACCAAAGCCAAAAATGGAAATGGAATGAAACAATAATATTATACATGGTATGTTATGATAAATTCGGTTATTTTTATGGAAAACATAACCCAGGTTCTTTGTTTATGGAGCTACAGGAATACCTGGTTGTGGGTGGCATCCATTATTCATGGCTAAAATTACCCAAATAATCCTCATTTTTCGGTTGTGGTGGATAAACTAACACCTAGTCATCGTCAGAAAACTCAGGCCCCGATCAATTTTAATAAAGCTCTTGGCGTCTTGGCTTTTGACAGTGGCTTTTGAAATGAAATCGAGGGTTAGTTTTTTTTTATAGCTGTCAGAACTGACACGAGTCCAGTGAAATAAGAGAAGGAACCGTTCCAACAGATTTTCCTGTCTGTACGGTCACGAAACCATCCAAAATCAACGCATGCGCACCACAAACGATCCGAACAGTTTCGTGACGGTTTAATGGACGGTACAAAATATGCTGTTGGAAAGAACCTACTATGAGTTAGTTCAGATAGCCGAAAACTGGGATTTTGATGCTGAAACAGTGATACTTCTGTAGAAAACTGTTTTGCTACAGAAAGTGTTTCGGAGACCGAGGATAATTTGGAAATATGCAGTGAAGAAGATTCTGCGGAGCAAACAATAATCTTTGTTGACGTGTGAGGACCAGAGTCTGTGCCAGAGTCGCTGTGTCTGGAGTTGTAGTCTAATATAGGATAATTATTATATTATACGAAGGAACGAAGGGTGATGAAGGAAAACAAAAAAGTTCTTGAGATGTGTTTCGTCTCCCGACAATAAAATTACCAATTGAGATAATTGGAAACGCAAAAACTACTCAATGAAATTAATCTCATCTAGTTAAATATAAAAATGACACAATTAAAACTTCAACAAGGTAATAGCTACCAGGCTAAACACGTTGCCGTTCAGAGGGTATTGTCCTGTTTGGATACGGCTAATTGTAACGTATATGAGAAATTGTCAATGAAATAGCATTGACTCGATTCTCGCTCACAATAAATTCACCACTCCCTTATTAGTCCAGCAAAAGTAAACAAAAATTCTGATTTATCAGAAACTCTGATACCACTTCTGAGTCAGTAATTAATTTTTCAATTTTTTGTAACTTGTTACTTGGTGAATTGGGTGCTAGCTTGTTAATTGAATAAATAAATAAATAAATAAATAGCTTTGAATGAATGAACGAGTTGGTCAACTTTCATCCTTTATCCAGTGGCATCCACGAATGTGTTCCCACTGGCAAAGCCACGGGGGGGGGGAGGTATTGGGAATTACAACATCCCCCTCACCGTGAAGAAAATTGTCCATAGAAATTTTTAAAATAAGTGTGTGAATTGATTAAACTGGCACTTGATAGTAACCCACATAGCACCGGATGATATGAGACTATTCTGTTCACATTCACTACAGATATTATGAATATTCTGGAAAAATTCCATGGATAATTAGAATATTTACAGAATATTCTGTAAACGTTCGAAATGGGAAAAACACTCTATATTCCTAGAATATTCCACCGAATATTCCGCACGGATATTACATGAACAATCGTGGTAGAATGGTTTTGAATATTCTAGGAACATTTTGTCTAAATTACCTCATATACGAAACATTTTTAGGGAATTATGGATACTGTTCCAAAAATAATGGCACCTACTAGTGGCAGATGGTCACAAAAGTTAAATGGTTAGACATCTCAGTCCAGATGCTTAAATAAAGTGTAAAAATGTAAACTTGTTGCATTTAACCTCAAAATTCTACTCACATTATATAATGAACCTTACACCATAGTAGGTGATCATAATTTGGAACACTGTCACATACTTCATAACAACCAGCAACTTCATTGTACAAAATTGGGTATAAATGCAGGGCGCAGGCCTTTCAGGAATAAAACTCGTGAATTCGTGAATTGCTAAAATGCCGACATCCACATGTTGAAGCACAGAATGACAGAACACTTGAAGCGAGTGACAACCAGACAAGGTTGACAACTGACGACACCATAGTCACCATACATCAGCATAAGATGCTGTCTCTTTATCGTCGGTGGATGCCGTATCTCTATTGCTGGCAATGGCTAATGACTAATAAACTTTTTAAAATTGCACATAATACTTATTAGGTATATTTAGGATGAACGCAAAACGAATGAAGGTTTTTTAATTCACTGCGAAATGTGCAAATATAAATTAATAATACCTCATATTGAATATTTGCCTACATGCAGATATTTCTATTACAAATATTACTAAATGTTCGTCAGAAAATAGTTACATCTTGTTCTCAGTAGATTATTAAAATAATATTCTATGGAGAATATCACTGGTATATTCTAGAATAATTAAGACATTAAACGAATAATTACTGATTATCCTAAGTGGATAAAATAATAATATTCTATAAAGAATATTATGTTAATAATCCAGAATAATCAAGAGAAATGATTCTACTGAATATTCATGGAACATATAGGAGATTTAAAGAATATTCATAGAATATCCAGTGCTATGTGGGAAGTGTACCCCCCCCCCCTTCATGAGTACTTCCTGGCTACGCCTATATTATGTTCTGCATTGAAAATACCTGAAAAAACATTCAAGATGATATATTGAAAACACTAACATCATCAACAGCACACCAGTGGCGGATTTAGAGGGGGCGAGCCCTACGGAAGCATTTTTTTTATAACTGAGCAGACCGCACAGGCAGAGCCTAAATATCAGAGTACCGCGGCTGCTGTGAAAGGGTTATGTTAGGGGAAGTTTGTTAACGCGAGATTTGAATGGGCCAATACCCGCAGGCCCAATAAGTACATCTTCTGGCAGTCCGTTCCAAGCCTTGGACACCCTGGGAATAAATGTGCGGTTGTACCGCTCAGTTCTTGATGGATGAAAAACGACCGTCTTAGGATGAGATGCAGCGGTCGCACGGGTACATCTGATAGGAGCAGTGAGCGGCGGAACGATAGAGGATAGCTCAGAGGAGCAGATTCCGTTGGAATATCGGTAGAAAAGTGAGAGGCCACCAATAACACGCCGGTGAGAAAGTGACTGAAGGTGGCACGCTAAGGCCGGATCGCCAATTAGTCGAATTGCCCTTCTCTGGACGGCATCTAGTATAGACAGGGTAGTAGGGGCAGCAGCTCCCCAGACATGAGAGCAATACTCCAGGCAAGGTCTTATCTGGGCTTTATATAGCGTGTGGAGGTTACATGGTGAGAAATACTTTCTGGCTCTGAATAGGTACCCAAGCTTTTTACCAACAGCTGTTGCAATTGACGCGACGTGTTCGTGCCAGATCAGATTTTCTGTAATGTTGACTCCTAACAGCTTGAATGAGTGACTCCTTGCCAGAGCCCGGTTGTTCATTAGGACCTGGTGTTGGCTTGGGCACTTCTTGTTTGATAGCGTACAATACTGGGTCTTGGAAGCATTAAATTTAATCATATTATTAAGCCCCCAAGCGGTAATGGTATCGAGATCCTTTGAAAGTGAAGCTGCCGCTGCCAGTCTTCTGCGTTCCAGCTCGACCACAGAGATCGGTCTATTGCTCATGATGCCTCATGCAGCGTACTGTCATCCGCAAAACTGTGGATTGAGTTTGTAGAGCTAGAGAGTATATCATTAATGTGAAGCAGAAACAATGTCGGAGCCAATACCCATCCCTGCGGAACCCTGGCATTGATCCTATGGAAAGAAGAGGAAAAGCCGTCTACCACGACAGAGATTTTCCGATCTGTGAGGAAGTCTGCGAGCCAACCGCAAAGCTTAACAGGGTGCTCATAAGACGGGAGCTTGTTTAGGAGGGCTGCATGCCACAGTTCATCGAATGCCTTCGAAATATCGAGAGAGAATTTATATAAATATCAGAAGTTTGAGTGCCTTTGTTTAATTTTTTGTTGTTCAGAGGGTGGTAGGACCGATCCGCCTCGCGGCTAGACCTATAATGGAAAATGGAAAGTGTAATGGAAACACGGAACCTTTATATAAATAAATATGGGTTGAGAGCTCTTGTTTGCTCTTCACAAAATTATAGCATGTCCATGTGGGTCAATTTCCTTATCATGAAATTTGAGCACGGCAGCGCTAGTTCACCCCCTCCTAGAAAAAATCCTAAATCCGCCCCTGCAGTACACAATAACATGTACAGTGTGTCCCAACTAAAATTTCCCACCTCCGCTATCTCTGAAATTGTAAGAGAAAATAAAAATCGCCGTGACACGTAGATTTGTATTTTGAGTGGGAACTCTTCCTCTGGATACGTCATCATTGTGCCTTCAACCCCGTCACCCTTACCTCAAAATCTTAATTGAGGCCACCATACTTGTGATACATCGTTTTGAAGGGAATCTATTGACAAATACAACAGTGTAATCGGATTAAAGATTGTTCACTACTGTCTGAATGGGAGGAGTATAGGATAAAGCTACAGAAATATAAGAGGGAAGTCAGGATGGCCTCCAGGGAATCTTGGAGGAACTTCTGTAGGTCCGTCAATGATATTCCTGCGACGGCAAGGATGCATAGGATCGTTAGCAAGGACACCAAGTCCAAGTTGGGAACCTTGACGGACTCCAATGGTCATAGAACCAATAACGAGGAGGAAACGCTTAAATTGCTGATGAGTGTGCACTTTCCGGGATTGGTTGCTGCTCAGCAGACAGGTGCACATAGGCCACTCTGCCGTCCTCTTAGAGAAGAATGGTAGATGGCAGAAGTCGTCACTTATGACCGCACAATATGGGCAATAAATACTTTTGCTCAATACAAAAGTCCAGGCAAGAATGGCGTCATTCCAGCCATGCTACAACATGGACAGGATCTGGTACTACCATAACTAGTTAGGATATTTCGCGCCTGTGTGGCTACTGGCTTCACACCAAAGAGCTGGTTGCATTCAAGGGTCGTTTTTATTCCTAAACCGGGCAGAGGTAGCTATACTCGTCCGAAGGACTTTAGACCGGTTACACTTTCGTTGTTTTTACTAAAAACATTGGAGAGGTTGGTTGATAAATATATCAGAGATGGGCCCTTACAAAGGGTTGAAATCCATGCCTATCAGTTCGCATACCAGGCGGGAAAATCAGCTGAGCTGGCACTTCATCATTTGGTCAGCAGGCTTGAGAAAACGTTAGATCAACGGGAAGTGGTTATGGTAGCATTTCTTGAAATCGAGGGTGCGTTCAACTGTACCACTACCAATTCGATAAGATGCGCCCTAGAGAGACATGGAGTTGCTCCAATCCTAGTGGAGTGGATTCTTACCACTCTAGAGTGCCGAGTGGCTTCTGCAACACTTAATGACATAAACTATAGCGTTGCAGTGGCGCGAGGCTGCCCACAAGGCGGTGTTCTTTCACCTCTACTATGGTGCTTAGTGGTGAATGACCTACTCGTGAGACTAAGTAACATAGGGGTCTACGTGCAGGCTTATGCCGATGATTTGAGCATAGTGGTCAGGGGTAGATTCATAAATACAGTCTCCGAGGTAATGCAGGGCGCGCTGCACGTTATGGAAACGTGGTGTAATGAGGTAGATCTGTTAGTGAACGCTGAGAAGACGGAGCTCGTTATGTTCACTAGGAGAAGGAAGATGGAAGGCCCCGTGAGGCCCACTTTTTTCAGAACGACACTTGAAATGTCTCAGTCAGTAAAGTATCTAGGAGTCGTACTGGATTACAAGCTGATTTGGAGGCAGCACGTGGATTATAAGGTAAGCAAGGCTCGAAACTCATTATGGGCCTGCAGAAGAGTTGTCGGTAGTAGCTGGGGCTTGAGCCCAAAATTGGTGCACTGGCTCTATACTACAATAGTCAGACCGTCATTAATATATGGCTCCATAGTGTGGTGGACCTGTATAAAGACGGAGGCAATAAGAGCCAAACTGAATAAGGTTGAAGTGATTGTTGTCATATTTATTTGTGCAGTGGTTATTTTAGAAGTCGTACTGTTTCTTGTTCTTTATAAAGAATTGTATCCTTGTCGAACACTTATTATTATTATCATTATTATATTAATATTGGGATGTTCGTCTGTTTGTCGACCGGGTAATCATTGGCCTCTCTATGACTTGGAAAGTACTGAAGTAAAATTGATGAATTTTTGACAATAGGTTTTAAAAGTACAGACAGTGGTAGTGGAGAATTTATTGAAAAATTATGCTGATCAGCTGATCAGTTTGAGTTGAAGAGGAAGAACTTAAAGGACTTTCAATTGACTTTCCAAACCTTGCCTATCAAGTAACTCAAATATTAATTTTTATTATAATTAAGGCACATTCTTCATCTTTTCAGTTCAAAATTTTTAATGCAATTTAAAAGTGTAAATCGAGTACATCTGCTTGATGTATTTTTTTGTCTAAAACCCGAAAGCCTTTCAAGTTGAGACGTATCCGTTATAGAAACAGATATTTTATTATCTCAACCCCAAAAAATGGTTTACCATGCATTTATGATAAGATTATGTTTGCATATCTTAGTTATTTTTTTCGGAACCTTGAATAGTTCAACATTACTTCGAAAACTGTTAATTCACATTCTTAGAGGAAAGAAGAAATTCTTATTTCTCTGGACATTTCTTCAGTAGCATTCTAATTAACAGTTATATATTGAATAATAATAAATGGTATGCGTGAAAATTTTTAGATTATTACGTCACCAAGGCAATGTCATTTCCTCTGGCTATTGATAGTTACATATAGCTGAATTGCATAAAACTGCATTTTTGAAAAGCTGCAACCTTCAGCGGTTTAAATGTACATTACATAACGTTTCATTGACTTTAGCTTTAACGCCCTTCTACTTAACTGAATAACTTGCATTGTTGTATAGGTGCGAAAAATTTCAAATACAAAATATTATTATTGTGACGTAATTTGTTAAAAAAATTATATGAATACAATATGCAACTGCCATCTGGTAAAAAAAATAATTTTCAAGCGTGACTTGTTAGAACATAAATTCCAGGATATTTTTAACTTGCTTTGACAAGGAACGATTAGTTTTACACCTTCACCATTTTTTTAATTGTTACACTTACATGATGTTAGCACTTTCATTTTTGCCAGAACTGAGGTTTTGATTGGCTGACCCTGCTTCTTTTCGGTCAAAATGTTCAGAGCTTTTTCGGGATGCCTCTATAACGGGTATGTCAAATTCAAACGATATGTGGCTATCATTCAAAAATCTGCTCTTACATGCTGCCCAGATAAGTCAACCAAAGAGTAGCATTCAACCAAAACAACAATGGATTAGTAGCCACACATTGTCTGTTATTGAGGCACGTAGAAACCATAAAATCTCAGGTCTTGATTCAAATACAAAGCAAAACGCATACAGACAGCTCTCACGCGAGATTCAGAGACTATACCGAAGAGATAAGAACTCTTATATACAGCAATTGTGCCAGGACATAGAGATGCATGCCAATACTAATCATCCGAAATAGATGTTTTTTAAGGTCAAATGCCTCAGCCGGGATTTTAAACCCAAATCTTGGGCTGTTAAAAATCCCGAGGGACAGCTAATTACCAACTTGCATGAGGTTATCGAGGTATGGCGAAATTACTGCGAAAACCTGTACCATGAGGATGGCCCTCAGGCCCTCTCATTGGATTTTGAATACGAACCTGATATTCTTTTGTCTGGAACATGCCCTCAACAAGTTAAAAACTAATAGAGCTACAAGCATTGATGCTATTTCTGCCAAAACATTAAAATGCTTGGGTGAAGACGGCATCTCTCTTTTATATAATATTTGTAAGAGGGTCAGGTCCTCCGGTGTTGGCCAGATGAATGGTGCACATCCATTTTTGTTCCACTTCATAAAAAAGGATCTTCAACAAATCCAGACAATTATCGCCTACTTTCGTTAATCTGTCATGCAAGCAAGGTTCTACTATATATTTTACAGTCTCGTTTGGAGGGTTTTATTGGCTGGCAAATTTCTCAGGCGCAGTCAGGTTTCGTAAAAGGACGCGGTACGCGTGAACAGATCTTAAACTTAAGACAGATTATTGAAAAAGCCAGAGAGCATTATTTTCCCGTTTTTATCTGCTTTGTGGACCATTCTAAGGCGTTTGATAACGTAAAGTGGCCTAAACTGTGGGAAATCCTTATCTCCATGGGAGTCCCTTACCACTTAGTATGTCTCATACAGCAACTCTATTGAGTCTAGCTCAGCTAATGCAAGAATTGATGGTAACCTGTCTGGTCAAACAGCAACCAGAAAAGGAGTTCGTCAGGACTCTGAATTTGTGATGAGACAGGTCTTGGACAACTGGAATGGCGGGTATAACTATTGGCGGAAGCAAAATATCTAACTTAAGATTTGCTGACGATACAACACTTATTGCTGCTTTTCAGGAAGAACTAGTAGCTCTATTGAACGTTTTAGAACAACACGGTGCAGCATATGGTCTTGGTATTAACAAGACCAAGGCTATTATCGTAGATAGAGAGCATGACAATCGTCGAGAAATACAGTCAATAGACCGTAGTGAAGTAGTTCAAAGTTTTGTGTACCTCGGTTCCTTGATCGACAATTCAGGTAGCTGTGAGAATGAGATTCGACGGCGCATTCAACAGGCACGGGTGGCCATGACAAGGCTTACTAAAATATGGCGTGACCATAACATCACTAAAGCTACCAAAATGTCACTGGTTCAGTCTCTTGTGTTCTCCATATCTTTGTATGCCTCGGAAACTTGGACTGCTCAAAAAGGCAGATCGAGCTCGCATAGATGCTTTTGAAACGTGAACGTGGATGATAATGCTGAGAATTCCTTATACCGCCCATCGAACTAATGTTTCCATACTGGATGAGCTCGGTAATCCAAAGAGACTATCCTCCATTGTGTCGATGAGAATGCTTACATTCTTCGGACATATTCACAGAAGCGATAATATGGAGAAACTTGTAGTTCAGGGTCACGCCCCGAGTGGGCGGCGCCGTGGCCGTTCCCCTACACGCTGGATGGATACGACGAAACAGTTGCTAGATATGAGTATCAAGAGCGCCACTGAACTGACAGTAAATCGCGAACGATGGCGAGCTACAGTTCGCAAAAAAAGTTGTATATATTCAAAAGTTATGACCATTTTTATATCCAAGTCGCTGTTGAACGAACGTACTGTATATGAAAAAGTAATGAATCAGAAATTATTTTTTCACATACAAAGATAACAAATATCCTCTAGTTTTGAAATCGGCTGTAAAAAAAGCCGACGACGCATACTCATATACAGGGTGCTGTAGAATGCAAAATCTTTTTTCTTTTTTTTTTTAATGTAACCCCAATATTTTATTATACCAAACAATTGCTTTTAATATTCTCTTTCACAGAAAATTTTCTCATTGTCCTTTTCGTTCCAATAGAATCATCATCATCATAGTCACAGTCTTAGAGTAATAATTCTTCTCTATTATTTTTGTATGCCTCGAAAACCTGGACTGTTAAAAAGGCAGATCGAGCTCGCATAGATGCTTTTGAAATGTGGACGTGAAGGAGAATGCTGAGAGTTCGTTATACCACCCATCGAACTAATGTTTCCATACTAGATGAGCTCGGTAATCCAAAGAGACTACCCTCCATTCTGTCATCGAGAATGCTTACATTCTTCGGACATATTCACAGAAGCGATAATATGGAGAAACTTGAAGTTCAGAGTCATGCCCCGAGTGGGCGGCGCCGTGGCCGTTCCTCTACACGCTGGGTGGATACGATGAAACAGTTGCTGGATATAAGTATCAAGAGCGCCACTGAACTAACAGTAAATCGCGAATGATGGCGAGCTACAGTTCTCAAAACTATTGATAATATTCGTGTCGGCAATACTCCGACTAAATGCATTTTACGAGTTCACAACATGGCTGTTAAGACATTGTGACTATCCCACATAACAAAAGTATATACAATGTGCATACATTGGATATCGAATCAATGGATATGTACGAGTATATCCACAAATGGAGCAAGAATGTCCAATGGATGTCAGATAGACCTCAAAAAAATATACATTGCATGTACGTTTGTCGCGAAATTTCGAATCTATGGCATATCCATAGAATGTACATGCATAGTATATGTGACATAGTCGAGATATGAACATGTATATTCATAATATATACCATGTATATACTTACATACCAAAGTATGTACAATGTACATAGAATGGATATGTATATCCACAAAGCCTGAACGTCTAATGCATGTAAAATAGACATAAACAAATTTACATTTCATGTACGTTTGTCGCGAATTTATACATCCATGGTATATCCATTAAATGTACATTCATATACTTTTAATTCACATGCATAGTGTATGAAAGTTCAATGTAGAGGCAGAAAGTTAAACAAACTTTATACTTTCATTATGTATTGTTATTAATTCAATTTCTAGTTACAATAATAATACTTGGCAAAATCGATTACTTGATTGTCATTTCTTTTCTGTTCAATGGCATGTCTAAAGTCACAAAGGACTCAAGGTTATAAAATTTTGTAGGTGGTTTGTTCCGCGTACGACTTCCCGTCAAACGCTGGATGCGAGTGTTATCAGTAGCTAGAAGACAAGTAACATTGCACAATATTACACTCGATCAGGTAATCAGGCATAACCAGCACCAGCACACACACGCTAACTACGACGAATGGCTAGAAATGAGCAATGGCGGCACTAGCTGTCCTTCGCGCAGGCGTAAACTACTAGATATATATATGATACATAGACCAACATCTTATGTATATTCACATATGTATATACCTACGTGAATATACATAGTATATTACACTAGCGTATATTATTTTTTGTATGTACATTTAACGTCCTATGAATACTATTCAAAACATACATGTTCAAACTGGAATATCTAATGTACGTTCTATGGATGTACATATCCATAGTGTTATGTGGGTATGATGATGATATTTCACACATCAACGCTTGGAAGGTAGTGAGTCAAATAACTTGACGTATTTGTTTTTTTTTTCAGAGCTCCAGATAGCTCACCCGCCCGTTGCCCAAACTAAGCCGCCCCACCCCCCACCAACAAGCACCCTTCGGTTTTTCTCTTCCAAGAAGCCATTTACCAATCCGTTCACATCGTAGAATGGTAGAAGGTGAACCACCTAACAAACACAAGCAAGATTGTGATGTAAAAGACGATCGTGTTCTGAACGGCCGTGGGTCAAAAGATCTCGAGCTAAGCTGCCTTGATAACCAAAAGGACATCACCTCCCTAAAAGCCCAAGGAGACGTTGACAGAAACAGTGACAAGGCTGACTTCGAGAAAGCCATCGAATTAACCAGGTAAGTGTGGTACCAATTAGGTTAGATTAGTCTATTTTAGCCTTTTCTATGCTGGTCTGCCGAAACGTTAAAATGCTTGAGTGATAACAGCATCTCTCTTTTATATAATATTTGTAAGAGGGTCTGGTCCTCCGCTGTTTGGCCAGATGAATGGCGCACATCAATGTTTGTTCCACTTCATAAAAAGGGATTTCCAACAAATCCAGACAATTATCGCCTACTTTCGTTAATCTCTCCTGCAAGTAAGGTTCTACTATATATTTTACAATCTCGTTTGGAGGGCTTTATTGGCTGGAAAATTTCTCAGGCGCAGGCAGGTTTCGTAAAAGGACGCGGTACGCGTGAACAGATCTTAAGCTTAAGGCAAATTATTGAAAAGGTCAGAGAGCCTTATTTTCTAGTTTTTATCTGCTTTGTCGAGTTGTGAACTATTCTAAGGCGTTTGATGAGGTAAAGTTGCCTAAACTGTGGACAATCCTCATCTCTATGGTAGTTCCTTGCCATGTAGTATTTCTTATACAGCAACCTTACGAGTCTAGCTCCGCTCGTGTGAGAATTGATAGCAACCTGTCTGGTCAAACTGCAACCACAAAACGAGTTCGTCAGGAATGTGTATTCTCTCCGATCTTATTTAACATTTGCTCTTAATTTGTGATGAGACAGGTATTGGATAACTGGAATGGAGGTATAACTATTGGCGGAAGCAAAATGTCCAGCTTAAGGTTTGCTGACGATACAACCCTTATTGCTGCTTCTCAGAAAGAACTAGTGGCTCCATTGAACATCTTAGAACAACACAGTGCGGCATACGGTCTTGGTATTAAGCACAACAAGACCAAGCTTATGATTGTAGATAGAGAGCACGATAATCATCGAGAAATAAAGTCAGTAGGCCGTTGTGAAGTAGTTCGAAGTTTTGTGTACCTCGGTTCCTTGACCGACAATTCGGGTAGCTGTGAAAATGAGTTTCGACGGCGCATTCAACAGGCATGTGTGGCTATGACAAGGCTTACTAGAATATGGCGTGACCATAGCATCACTAAAGCTACCAAATTGTTGCTGGTTCAGTCTCTTGTGTTCTCCACATTTTTGTATGCCTCGGAAAATTGGACTTGGACACCCTAAATATCTAAAATCGTTATCTGACTTCCTATCAGGACGAAAACTCGTATTGTGTGTAGTTTGATGGTTCCAATTCCAAACCCGGCCCTTGCTTAGAGTTTCAGCCTCAGGTAACGAAAATCGAAATTTTTCAGACCCTCGGATTTTCAAAGTTCACCCTAAATATCTAAAATCGTTATCGGACTTCCTATCAGGACGAAAACTCGTATTGTGTATAGCTTGACGGTTCCAATTCCAAATCCGGCCCTTGTTTAGAGTTTCAGCCTCAGGTAAAGAAAATCGAAATTTTTCAGACCCTCGGATTTTCAAAGTTCACCCTAAATATCTAAAATCGTTATCTGACTTCCTATCAGGGCGAAAACCCGTATTGTGTATAGTTTGACGGTTCCAATTCCAAATCCGGCCCTTGTTTGGAGTTTCAGCCTCAGGTAAAAAAATCGAAATTTTTCAGACCCTCGGATTTTCAAAGTTCACCCTAAATATCTAAAATCGTTATCTGACTTCCTATCAGGACGAAAACTCGTATTGTGTATAGTTTGAGGGAGACAACTCCAAATCCGTCCCTTGCTTAGAGTTTCAGCCTCAGGTAAAGGAAATCGAAATTTTTCAGACCCTCGGATTTACAAAGTTCACCCTAAATATCTAAAATCGTTATCGGACTTCCTATCAGAATGAAAACTCGTATTGTGTATAGTTTGACGGTTCCAATTCCAAATCCGGCCCTTGTTTAGAGTTTCAGCCTCAGGTAAAGGAAATCGACATTTTTCAGACCCTCGGATTTTCAAAGTTCACCCTAAATATCTAAAATCGTTATCGGACTTCCTATCAGGATGAAAACTCGTATTGTGTATAGTTTGACGGTTCCAATTCCAAATCCGGCCCTTGTTAGAGTTTCAGCCTCAGGTAAAGAAAATCGAAATTTTTCGGACCCTCGGATTTTCAAAGTTCACCCTAAACATCTAAAATCGTTATCTGACTTCTTATCAGGGCGAAAACCCGTATTGTGTATAGTTTGACGGTTCCAATTCCAAGTCCGGCCCTTGTTTAGAGTTTCAGCCTCAGGTAAAGAAAATCGAAATTTTTCAGACCCTCGGATTTACAAAGTTCACCCTAAATATCTAAAATCGTTATCTGACTTCCTATCAGGACGAAAACTCGTATTGTGTATAGTTTGAGGGAGACAACTCCAAATCCGGCCCTTGCTTAGAGTTTCAGCCTCAGGTAAAGGAAATCGAAATTTTTCAGACCCTCGGATTTTCAAAGTTCACCCTAAATATCTAAAATCGTTATCGGACTTCCTATCAGAATGAAAACTCGTATTGTGTATAGTTTGACGGTTCCAATTCCAAATCCGGCCCTTGTTTAGAGTTTCAGCCTCAGGTAAAGGAAATCGACATTTTTCAGACCCTCGGATTTTCAAAGTTCACCCTAAATATCTAAAATCGTTATCGGACTTCCTATCAGGATGAAAACTCGTATTGTGTATAGTTTGACGGTTCCAATTCCAAATCCGGCCCTTGTTTAGAGTTTCAGCCTCAGGTAAAAGAAATCGACATTTTTCAGACCCTCGGATTTTCAAAGTTCACAAGTTTGACGGTTCCAATTCCAAATCCGGCCCTTGTTTAGAGTTTCAGCCTCAGGTAAAGAAAATCGAAATTTTTCGGACCCTCGGATTTTCAAAGTTCACCCTAAATATCTAAAATTGTAATCTGACTTCTTATCAGGGCGAAAACCCGTATTGTGTATAGTTTGACGGTTCCAATTCCAAATCCGGCCCTTGTTTACAGTTTCAGCCTCAGGTAAAGAAAATCGAAATTTTTCAGACCCTCGGATTTTCAAAGTTCACCCTAAATATCTAAAATCGCTATCTGACTTCCTATCAGGACGAAAACTCGTATTGTGTATAGTTTCAGGGAGATAATTCCAAATCCGGCCCTTGTTTAGAGTTTCAGCCTCAGGTAAAGAAAATCGAAATTTTTCAGACCCTCGGATTTACAAAGTTCACCCTAAATATCTAAAATCGTTATCTGACTTCCTATCAGGACGAAAACTCGTATTGTGTATAGTTTGAGGGAGACAATTCCAAATCCGGCCCTTGTTTAGAGTTTCAGCCTCAGGTAAAAAAAATCGAAATTTTTCAGTCCCTCGGATTTTCAAAGTTCACCCTAAATATCTAAAATCGTTATCGGACTTCCTATCAGAATGAAAACTCGTATTGTGTATAGTTTGACGGTTCCAATTCCAAATCCGGCCCTTGTTTAGAGTTTCAGCCTCAGGTAAAGGAAATCGAAATTTTTCAGTCCCTCGGATTTTCAAAGTTCACCCTAAATATCTAAAATCGTTATCGGACTTCCTATCAGAATGAAAACTCGTATTGTGTATAGTTTGACGGTTCCAATTCCAAATCCGGCCCTTGTTTAAAGTTTCAGCCTCAGGTAAAGGAAATCGAAATTTTTCAGTCCCTCGGATTTTCAAAGCTCACCCTAAATATCTAAAATCGTTATCTGACTTCCTATCAGGGCGAAAACCCGTATTGTGTATGGTTTGACGGTTCCAATTCCAAATCCGGCGCTTGTTTAGAGTTTCAGCCTCAGGTAAAGAAAATCGAAATTTTTCAGACCCTCGGATTTACAAAGTTTACCCTAAATATCTAAAATCGTTATCTGACTTCCTATCAGGACGAAAACTCGTATTGTGTATAGTTTGAGGGAGACAATTCCAAATCCGGCTCTTGCTTAGAGTTTCAGCCTCAGGTAAAGGAAATCGAAATTTTTCAGACCCTCGGATTTTCAAAGTTCACCCTAAATATCTAAAATCGTTATCGGACTTCCTATCAGGATGAAAACTCGTATTGTGTATAGTTTGACGGTTCCAATTCCAAATCCGGCCCTTGTTAGAGTTTCAGCCTCAGGTAAAGAAAATCGAAATTTTTCAGACCCTCGGATTTACAAAGTTCACCCTAAATATCTAAAATCGTTATCTGACTTCCTATCAGGACAAAAACTCGTATTGTGTATAGTTTGGCGGTTCCAATTCCAAATCCGGCTCTTGTTTAGAGTTTCAGCCTCAGGTAAAGAAAATCGAAATTTTTCAGACCCTCGGATTTACAAAGTTCACCCTAAATATCTAAAATCGTTATCTGTCTTCCTATCAGGACGAAAACTCGTATTGTGTATAGTTCGAGGGAGACAATTCCAAATCCGGCACTTGCTTAGAGTTTCAGCCTCAGGTAAAAAAAATCGAAATTTTTCAGTCCCTCGGATTTTCAAAGTTCACCCTAAATATCTAAAATCGTTATCGGACTTCCTGTCAGAATGAAAACTCGTATTGTGTATAGTTTGACGGTTCCAATTCCAAATCCGGCCCTTGTTTAGAGTTTCAGCCTCAGGTAAAGGAAATCGAAATTTTTCAGTCCCTCGGATTTTCAAAGTTCATCCTAAATATCTTAAATCGTTATCGGACTTCCTATCAGAATGAAAACTCGTATTGTGTATAGTTTGACGGTTCCAATTCCAAATCCGGCCCTTGTTTAGAGTTTCAGCCTCAGGTAAAGGAAATCGAAATGTTTCAGTCCCTCGGATTTTCAAAGTTCACCCTAAATATCTAAAATCGTTATCTGACTTCCTATCAGGGCGAAAACCCGTATTGTGTATGGTTTGACGGTTCCAATTCCAAATCCGGCGCTTGTTTAGAGTTTCAGCCTCAGGTAAAGGAAATCGAAATTTTTCAGACCCTCGGATTTACAAAGTTTACCCTAAATATCTAAAATCGTTATCTGACTTCCTATCAGGACGAAAACTCGTATTGTGTATAGTTTGAGGGAGACAATTCCAAATCCGGCTCTTGCTTAGAGTTTCAGCCTCAGGTAAAGGAAATCGAAATTTTTCAGACCCTCGGATTTTCAAAGTTCACCCTAAATATCTAAAATCGTTACCGGACTTCCTATCAGGATGAAAACTCGTATTGTGTATAGTTTGACGGTTCCAATTCCAAATCCGGCCCTTGTTACAGTTTCAGCCTCAGGTAAAGAAAATCGAAATTTTTCAGACCCTCGGATTTTCAAAGTTCATAAGTTTGACGGTTCCAATTCCAAATCCGGCCCTTGTTTAGAGTTTCAGCCTCAGGTAAAGAAAATCGAAATTTTTCAGACCCTCGGATTTTCAAAGTTCATCCTAAATATCTAAAATCGCTATCTGACTTCCTATCAGGACGAAAACTCGTATTGTGTATAGTTTCAGGGGGATAATTCCAAATCCGCCCCTTGTTTAGAGTTTCAGCCTCAGGTAAAGAAAATCGAAATTTTTCAGACCCTCGGATTTACAAAGTTCACCCTAAATATCTAAAATCGTTATCGGACTTCCTATAAGGATGAAAACTTGTATTGTGTACAGTTTGACGGTTCCAATTCCGAATCCGGCCCTTGTTTAGAGTTTCAGCCTCAGGTAAAGAAAATCGAAATTTTTCAGATCCTCGGATTTTCAAAGTTCACCCTAAATATCTAAAATCGTTATCGAACTTCCTATCAGGATAAAAACTCGTATTGTGTATAGTTTGACGGTTCCAATTCCAAATCCGGCCCTTGTTTAGAGTTTCAGCCTCAGGTAAAGAAAATCGAAATTTTTCAGACCCTCGGATTTTCAAAGTTCACCCTAAATATCTAAAATCGTTATCGGACTCCCTATCAGAATGAAAACTCGTATTGTGTATAGTTTGACGGTTCCAATTCCAAATCCGGCCCTTGTTTAAAGTTTCAGCCTCAGGTAAAGGAAATCGAAATTTTTCAGTCCCTCGGATTTTCAAAGTTCACCCTAAATATCTAAAATCGTTATCTGACTTCCTATCAGGGCGAAAACCCGTATTGTGTATGGTTTGACGGTTCTAATTCCAAATCCGGCGCTTGTTTAGAGTTTCAGCCTCAGGTAAAGAAAATCGAAATTTTTCAGACCCTCGGATTTACAAAGTTTACCCTAAATATCTAAAATCGTTATCTGACTTCCTATCAGGACGAAAACTCGTATTGTGTATAGTTTGAGGGAGACAATTCCAAATCCGGCTCTTGCTTAGAGTTTCAGCCTCAGGTAAAGGAAATCGAAATTTTTCAGACCCTCGGATTTTCAAAGTTCACCCTAAATATCTAAAATCGTTATCGGACTTCCTATCAGGATGAAAACTCGTATTGTGTATAGTTTGACGGTTCCAATTCCAAATCCGGCCCTTGTTAGAGTTTCAGCCTCAGGTAAAGAAAATCGAAATTTTTCAGATCCTCGGATTTTCAAAGTTCACCCTAAATATCTAAAATCGTTATCGAACTTCCTATCAGGATGAAAACTCGTATTGTGTATAGTTTCAGGGGGATAATTCCAAATCCGCCCCTTGTTTAGAGTTTCAGCCTCAGGTAAAGAAAATCGAAATTTTTCAGACCCTCGGATTTACAAAGTTCACCCTAAATATCTAAAATCGTTATCGGACTTCCTATAAGGATGAAAACTTGTATTGTGTACAGTTTGACGGTTCCAATTCCGAATCCGGCCCTTGTTTAGAGTTTCAGCCTCAGGTAAAGGAAATCGAAATTTTTCAGATCCTCGGATTTTCAAAGTTCACCCTAAATATCTAAAATCGTTATCGAACTTCCTATCAGGATGAAAACTCGTATCGTGTATAGTTTGACGGTTCCAATTCCAAATCCGGCCCTTGTTTAGAGTTTCAGCCTCAGGTAAAGAAAATCGAAATTTTTCAGACCCTCGGATTTACAAAGTTCACCCAAAATGTCTAAAATCGTTATCTGACTTCCTATCAGGACGAAAACTCGTATTGTGTATAGTTTGAGGGAGACAATTCCAAATCCGGCCCTTGCTTAGAGTTTCAGCCTCAGGTAAAAAAAAAAATCGAAATTTTTCAGTCCCTCGGATTTTCAAAGTTCACCCTAAATATCTAAAATCGTTATCGGACTTCCTATCAGAATGAAAACTCGTATTGTGTATAGTTTGACGGTTCCAATTCCAAATCCGGCCCTTGTTTAGAGTTTCAGCCTCAGGTAAAGGAAATCGAAATTTTTCAGTCCCTCGGATTTTCAAAGTTCACCCTAAATATCTAAAAGCGTTATCTGACTTCCTATCAGGGCGAAAACCCGTATTGTGTATGGTTTGACGGTTCCAATTCCAAATCCGGCGCTTGTTTTGGAGTTTCAGCCTCAGGTAAAGAAAATCGAAATTTTTCAGACCCTCGGATTTACAAAGTTTACCCTAAATATCTAAAATCGTTATCTGACTTCCTATCAGGACGAAAACTCGTATTGTGTATAGTTTGAGGGAGACAATTCCAAATCCGGCTCTTGCTTAGAGTTTCAGCCTCAGGTAAAGGAAATCGAAATTTTTCAGACCCTCGGATCTTCAAAGTTCACCCTAAATATCTAAAATCGTTATCTGACTTCCTATCAGGACGAAAACTCGTATTGTGTATAGTTGGAGGGAGACAATTCCAAATCCGGCCCTTGCTTAGAGTTTCAGCCTCAGGTAAAGGAAATCGAAATTTTTCAGTCCCTCGGATTTTCAAAGTTCACCCTAAATATCTAAAATCGTTATCTGACTTCCTATCAGGGCGAAAACCCGTATTGTGTATAGTTTGACCGTTCCAATTCCAAATCCGGCCCTTGTTTGGAGTTTCAGCCTCAGGTAAAAAATCGAAATTTTTCAGACCCTCGGATTTTCAAAGTTCACCCTAAATATCTAAAATCGTTATCTGACTTCCTATCAGGACGAAAACTCGTATTGTGTATAGTTTGACGGTTCCAATTCCAAATCCGGCCCTTGTTTAAAGTTTCAGCCTCAGGTAAAGGAAATCGAAATTTTTCAGTCCCTCGGATTTTCAAAGTTCACCCTAAATATCTAAAATCGTTATCTGACTTCCTATCAGGGCGAAAACCCGTATTGTGTATGGTTTGACGGTTCTAATTCCAAATCCGGCGCTTGTTTAGAGTTTCAGCCTCAGGTAAAGAAAATCGAAATTTTTCAGACCCTCGGATTTACAAAGTTTACCCTAAATATCTAAAATCGTTATCTGACTTCCTATCAGGACGAAAACTCGTATTGTGTATAGTTTGAGGGAGACAATTCCAAATCCGGCTCTTGCTTAGAGTTTCAGCCTCAGGTAAAGGAAATCGAAATTTTTCAGACCCTCGGATTTTCAAAGTTCACCCTAAATATCTAAAATCGTTATCGGACTTCCTATCAGGATGAAAACTCGTATTGTGTATAGTTTGACGGTTCCAATTCCAAATCCGGCCCTTGTTAGAGTTTCAGCCTCAGGTAAAGAAAATCGAAATTTTTCAGATCCTCGGATTTTCAAAGTTCACCCTAAATATCTAAAATCGTTATCGAACTTCCTATCAGGATGAAAACTCGTATTGTGTATAGTTTCAGGGGGATAATTCCAAATCCGCCCCTTGTTTAGAGTTTCAGCCTCAGGTAAAGAAAATCGAAATTTTTCAGACCCTCGGATTTACAAAGTTCACCCTAAATATCTAAAATCGTTATCGGACTTCCTATAAGGATGAAAACTTGTATTGTGTACAGTTTGACGGTTCCAATTCCGAATCCGGCCCTTGTTTAGAGTTTCAGCCTCAGGTAAAGAAAATCGAAATTTTTCAGATCCTCGGATTTTCAAAGTTCACCCTAAATATCTAAAATCGTTATCGAACTTCCTATCAGGATGAAAACTCGTATCGTGTATAGTTTGACGGTTCCAATTCCAAATCCGGCCCTTGTTTAGAGTTTCAGCCTCAGGTAAAGAAAATCGAAATTTTTCAGACCTTCGGATTTACAAAGTTCACCCAAAATGTCTAAAATCGTTATCTGACTTCCTATCAGGACGAAAACTCGTATTGTGTATAGTTTGAGGGAGACAATTCCAAATCCGGCCCTTGCTTAGAGTTTCAGCCTCAGGTAAAAAAAAATCGAAATTTTTCAGTCCCTCGGATTTTCAAAGTTCACCCTAAATATCTAAAATCGTTATCGGACTTCCTATCAGAATGAAAACTCGTATTGTGTATAGTTTGACGGTTCCAATTCCAAATCCGGCCCTTGTTTAGAGTTTCAGCCTCAGGTAAAGGAAATCGAAATTTTTCAGTCCCTCGGATTTTCAAAGTTCACCCTAAATATCTAAAAGCGTTATCTGACTTCCTATCAGGGCGAAAACCCGTATTGTGTATGGTTTGACGGTTCCAATTCCAAATCCGGCGCTTGTTTTGGAGTTTCAGCCTCAGGTAAAGAAAATCGAAATTTTTCAGACCCTCGGATTTACAAAGTTTACCCTAAATATCTAAAATCGTTATCTGACTTCCTATCAGGACGAAAACTCGTATTGTGTATAGTTTGAGGGAGACAATTCCAAATCCGGCTCTTGCTTAGAGTTTCAGCCTCAGGTAAAGGAAATCGAAATTTTTCAGACCCTCGGATCTTCAAAGTTCACCCTAAATATCTAAAATCGTTATCTGACTTCCTATCAGGACGAAAACTCGTATTGTGTATAGTTGGAGGGAGACAATTCCAAATCCGGCCCTTGCTTAGAGTTTCAGCCTCAGGTAAAGGAAATCGAAATTTTTCAGTCCCTCGGATTTTCAAAGTTCACCCTAAATATCTAAAATCGTTATCTGACTTCCTATCAGGGCGAAAACCCGTATTGTGTATAGTTTGACCGTTCCAATTCCAAATCCGGCCCTTGTTTGGAGTTTCAGCCTCAGGTAAAAAATCGAAATTTTTCAGACCCTCGGATTTTCAAAGTTCACCCTAAATATCTAAAATCGTTATCTGACTTCCTATCAGGACGAAAACTCGTATTGTGTATAGTTTGAGGGAGACAATTCCAAATCCGGCCCTTGTTTAGAGTTTCAGCCTCAGGTAAAGAAAATCGAAATTTTTCAGACCCTCGGATTTACAAAGTTCACCCTAAATATCTAAAATCGTTATCTGACTTCCTATCAGGGCGAAAACCCGTATTGTGTATGGTTTGACGGTTCCAATTCCAAATCCGGCCCTTGTTTAGAGTTTCAGCCTCAGGTAAAGAAAATCGAAATTTTTCGGACCCTCGGATTTTCAAAGTTCACCCTAAATATCTAAAATTGTAATCTGACTTCTTATCAGGGCGAAAACCCGTATTGTGTATAGTTTGACGGTTCCAATTCCAAATCCGGCCCTTGTTTAGAGTTTCAGCCTCAGGTAAAGAAAATCGAAATTTTTCAGACCCTCGGATTTTCAAAGTTCATCCTAAATATCTAATATCGCTATCTGACTTCCTATCAGTACGAAAACTCGTATTGTGTATAGTTTCAGGGGGATAATTCCAAATCCGCCCCTTGTTTAGAGTTTCAGCCACAGGTAAAGAAAATCGAAATTTTTCAGATCCTCGGATTTTCAAAGTTCACCCTAAATATCTAAAATCGTTATCGAACTTCCTATCTGGATGAAAACTCGTATTGTGTATAGTTTGACGGTTCCAATTCCAAATCCGGCCCTTGTTTAGAGTTTCAGCCTCAGGTAAAGAAAATCGAAATTTTTCAGACCCTCGGATTTACAAAGTTCACCCAAAATGTCTAAAATCGTTATCTGACTTCCTATCAGGACGAAAACTCGTATTGTGTATAGTTTGAGGGAGACAATTCCAAATCCGGCCCTTGCTTAGAGTTTCAGCCTCAGGTAAAAAAAATCGAAATTTTTCAGTCCCTCGGATTTTCAAAGTTCACCCTAAATATCTAAAATCGTTATCGGACTTCCTATCAGAATGAAAACTCGTATTGTGTATAGTTTGACGGTTCCAATTCCAAATCCGGTCCTTGTTTAGAGTTTCAGCCTCAGGTAAAGGAAATCGAAATTTTGCAGTCCCTCGGATTTTCAAAGTTCACCCTAAATATCTAAAATCGTTATCGGACTTCCTATCAGAATGAAAACTCGTATTGTGTATAGTTTGGCGGTTCCAATTCCAAATCCGGCCCTTGTTTAGAGTTTCAGCCTCAGGTAAAGGAAATCGAAATTTTTCAGTCCCTCGGATTTTCAAAGTTCACCCTAAATATCTAAAAGCGTTATCTGACTTCCTATCAGGGCGAAAACCCGTATTGTGTATGGTTTGACGGTTCCAATTCCAAATCCGGCGCTTGTTTTGGAGTTTCAGCCTCAGGTAAAGAAAATCGAAATTTTTCAGACCCTCGGATTTACAAAGTTTACCCTAAATATCTAAAATCGTTATCTGACTTCCTATCAGGACGAAAACTCGTATTGTGTATAGTTTGAGGGAGACAATTCCAAATCCGGCTCTTGCTTAGAGTTTCAGCCTCAGGTAAAGGAAATCGAAATTTTTCAGACCCTCGGATTTTCAAAGTTCACCCTAAATATCTAAAATCGTTATCTATCTTCCTATCAGGACGAAAACTCGTATTGTGTATAGTTTGAGGGAGACAATTCCAAATCCGGCCCTTGCTTAGAGTTTCAGCCTCAGGTAAAGGAAATCGAAATTTTTCAGTCCCTCGGATTTTCAAAGTTCACCCTAAATATCTAAAATCGTTATCTGACTTCCTATCAGGGCGAAAACCCGTATTGTGTATAGTTCGACCGTTCCAATTCCAAATCCGGCCCTTGTTTGGAGTTTCAGCCTCAGGTAAAAAAATCGAAATTTTTCAGACCCTCGGATTTTCAAAGTTCACCCTAAATATCTAAAATCGTTATCTGACTTCCTATCAGGACGAAAACTCGTATTGTGTATAGTTTGAGGGAGACAATTCCAAATCCGGCCCTTGTTTAGAGTTTCAGCCTCAGGTAAAGAAAATCGAAATTTTTCAGACCCTCGGATTTACAAAGTTCACCCTAAATATCTAAAATCGTTATCTGACTTCCTATCAGGACGAAAACTCGTATTGTGTATAGTTTGAGGGAGACAATTCCAAATCCGGCCCTTGCTTAGAGTTTCAGCCTCAGGTAAAGAAAATCGAAATTTTTCAGACCCTCGGATTTTCAAAGTTCACCCTAAATATCTGAAATCGTTATCGGACTTCCTATCAAGATGAAAACTCGTATTGTGCATAGTTTGAGGGAGACAATTCCAAATCCGGCTCTTGTTTAGAGTTTCAGGCTCAGGTAAAGAAAATCGAAATTTTTCAGTCCCTCTGATTTTCAAAGTTCACGAAAAGACGTATTTCCGTGTTAGCGAGGAGGCATGGCCGCCTGTTCCCTTTCTCCAGTGTGTGTGTCTAAGATGAGGGGAGATAAGTCCAAAAATCCAAACGTAAGGTCAAAAGGTCCAAAGGTAAGGTCCAAAGGTCACCATAAAAATGAATTTTGCATTTCCAAGCTCCTGACCTTACCTTTAAACATACGCGCTTGTGCAACTATTTAGCCTTTTTTTGATATCGTGTTTGGTTGTTAAAATACAGGCATTTATAGAATGTATGATTTTGCATTGCGAGTTTTTTTGCACATTAAAAAACATTTTTGAGAAAACCGAATATAGTTGCCATTCATTAATAATAATAATATAATAATAATAATTTATTCACCAACAATACAGGGCAAATAAATTGTTTGACCCACAGAAGGTGCTGACCTTGTGCGTGGGTTATAATACATACATATATTTTACAATACGTATGTTAAAAACTTGTAAGCGTGTCAGTTCAAAATCGTGTTAAAAACATTTGAAAAAATATCTCTGGGTGTGTCCATTATCCAATTTTTGACTTTTTTTTGTATACAATATGAGATTTTATGGATTGCAGTGAAGCAGGAAGTAAATCGTATATGCAGCAACATAGATATATTAAACTTTTTTGGCCTATTGACTTAAATATAGGAGGTTTAAGGTCCTATTCTTGGTTCGTGTATTATGTTCATGGCTATTGAAGTTGATGCCATTTTTATATTTGTGGACGAAATTGAATATGTTATAGCTGTATTGTCGGATATCAAATTTATGGGATTCTTTAAATAAATTATTTGAGGGGTAAGTGGGTTCTTTATAATAAATAACCTTCAAAACACATTTTTGCAAGGAACTGATACTTTTCATATGAGTTTGATGCACTCCCCTCCAACCTAAGATGCCATAATTTAGTTAGGACTGCACAAGAGAATAATAGAATGTTTCTAAACAACGTGTGTTTAGAAATTGTCTAAGATATTTGAATTTGGAAGACACCTCTTTTCAATGACACCAACTCTGTCTGAACCCGAGTTTCACCTGATGTTATAGTGAACCGGGTCTTCCAGAGCGGCATCAGTTGTTTGATACATCCCACTATCTGATTATCCACCGAAAGACATTCCAACAGCCGCACAATGAGCTCATGAGACGTGGTGTCGAATGCCTTGCGATAGTCAATCCAGGCCATAGAAAGGTTTAGCTTGTACTGCACAGAGTCCTGCGTGACACATCGGTCAATCAACAGGTTCTCCTTGCAGCCAGCTATTCCTTTCTTTGACCCCCTCTGTTCATACACGTCGAGAAATACAGGATTCACAGCTTGAAGGATACGCATGTACAAGATTCTGGTGAAGAGCTTGTAACACGCGTTCAGACATGTTATTGACCTGTAGTTTTTGGGATCAGACAAATCTCCGGTCTTCGGTAGAAGCACGGTTCGACCCTCGACAAACCAAGCCGGAATTGGCTGCTCCTGATTTAGCCACGAGTTAAAAACTCTAGCTAGAAGATAGAGTGAGTTATGCGAGAAATTGTGAGTCCATGGTTTACATGGCAAATACGTATGTATAAATGTGTGTATCCAGGCCCCTATAGCCTTTCTACATTTGCATATCATCATCATGGTCACAATGTCTTAACAGACATGTTGTGAATTCGTAAAATGCATTAAGTCGGAGCTAGAGTATTGCCGACACGAATATTATCAACAGCTTTGAGCACTGTAGCTCGCCATCGTTCGCGATTTGTTGTCAGTTTGGTGGGAGTTGACACTCATATCCAGCAACTGTTTCGTCGTATCCACCCAGCGTGTAGGGGGACGGCCACGGCGCCGCCCACTCGGGGAATGACCTTGAACTACAAGTTTCTCCATATTATCGCTTCTTTGTATATGTCCGAAGAATGTAAGCATTCTCGTCGACACAATGGAGCATAGTCTCTTTGGATTACCGACCTCATCCAGTATGGAGACGTTAGTTCGATGGGCGGTATAAGGAACTCTCAACATTCTCCTCCATGTCCACATTTTAAAAGCGTCTATGCGAGCTCGATCTGCCTTTTTAACAGTCCAAGTTTCCGAGGCATACAAAAACATGGAGAACACAAGAGACTGAACCAGCGACATTTTTGTAGCTTTAGTGATGTTATGGTCACGCCATATTTTAGTAAGCTTTGTCATGGCCACACGTGCCTGTTGAATGCGCCGTCGAATCTCATTTTCACAGCTACCCGAATTATCGATCAAAGAACCGAGGTATATAAAACTTTGAACTACTTCACAACGGCCTATTGACTTTATTTCTCGATAATCATCATGCTCTCTATCTACGATCATAACCTTGGTCTTATTGTAGTTAATACCAAGACCATACTCTGCACTACGTTGTTCTGAGATATTTAATAGGGCTACTAGTTCTTCCTGAGAAGCTGCAATAAGGGTTGTATCGTCAGCAAATCTTAAGTTGCATATTTTGCTTCCGCCAATAGTTACACCGCCATTCCAGTTGTCTAATACCTGTCTCATCACAAATTCAGAGTAAATGTTAAACAACATCGGAGATAATACACATCCCTGACGAACTCCTTTTCTGGTTGCAGTTTGACTAGGCAGGCTACCATCAATTCTTACGCGAGCCGAATTAGACTCGTAGAGTTGCTGTATGAGAAACACTAGATGATAAGGAACTCCCATAGAGATGAGGATTTCCCACAGTTTAGGCCACTTTACGTTATCAAATGCCTTATAATAGTTCACAAAGCAGATAAAAACAGGAAAATAATGCTCTGTGGCTTTTTCAATAAATTGTCTTAAGTTTAAGATCTGTTCACGCGTACATTTGCATATAAATTACATAATTCCTTATTTTCAGATATGGTAAATTCCACTACCTTCTGCTAGCAATATGCGGCTTTGTGAGCACTTCGGAGGAGATGGACATAATCTCTATGTCTTTCATCCTCCCTTCAGCTCAGTGCGACTTAAACCTGAACACTCAGACAAAAGGATGGCTCAACTCCATTATCTTCATTGGCATGATGGCGGGAGCTTATACTTGGGGATCTGTGGCAGACTCGCTGGGCCGTAAGAAGGTGCTGATTGTCAGTTCCTTCATGAATGCATTGTGCATTGTGGCATCTAGCTTCAGTCAGTCATATGAGCTCTTCATGTTGTTCAGATTCTTAAACGGGGCGGCGTAAGTATAGATTTTTTTATCAATAATAATCACTTCATTTCCCTGATACAACATAATAAATATCATAGCATTCACTTGGCAATACTGCCTCACTAATAGTACCACCCTTGACCAGAGAGGACAAATCCATCGCTTCTGCTCCTAAAGAAAAAGCAGACATCTTGGGGAAGCTCTTCGCTGCCAATTCTACTGTAGACTTTCACGACCACCACCATAAGCGTGAACGTGAGAATGGCAGAGGTCAAATTTCAACATCGAGATGTAAAAAGCATCCTCCAAAAACTGAACACCAATAAAGCTACTGGTCCTGACCAAATTCCAGCCATTGTCCTTAAACGCTGTGCCGCTGAGCTTGCACCTATTCTTTGCAAGCTCTTCAAACTTTCGTATCAACGAGGCGTGTTTCCCGCTTCGTGGAAGATTGGCTGCGTACAACCCATCCCTAAGAAAGGCAAAAAAACTGATCCCACCAATTATAGACCTGTGGCTCCTCAGCATCATGTCTAAGGTTATGGAGACTGTCATTAACACACAGCTCCTGAAATACCTGGACAACAATAACATCATAAGTGATCGCCAGTATGGCTTCCGTAAGCACAGGTCTACCGGTGACCTCCTTGCCTACGTCACTCACTTGTGGAACAGAGCAATAGACAATCATGGCGAATCCTGTGTTGTTGCACTTGATATATCGAAAGCTTTCGACAGAGTATGGCATGACGGACTTCTGGCCAAGCTTGCTGCTTATGGACTACCACCTGGCCTGCGCCAGTGGCTGAATAGCTTTTTGAACGACCGATCTCTGTTTGTTGTAGTTGAGGGCTGTTCATCAGACGTATTTTTAATAAACGCCGGTGTTCCTCAGGGATCTGTCCTATCCCCTACACTGTTTCTGCTGTACATCAACGAGCTGCTGGAAATAACGTCCAATCCAATCTACAGCTTTGCAGATGACAGTACATTAGTGTCGTGCATGGAACCAGGCAAGCCACTATCATCCCAGGAGACGGTACATCGGCGGCAGCAGCACGCCTCACAGATCAACGCAGACATCAAAACAATTGTCGAGTGGGGATTAGCAAATAAAGTACAGTACAACGTACAAAAAACTCAGGCAACAACACTTACAAAGAAGTCTTACGATGGCTTACCAACCGTGGAAATGGAGGGTCACCCCATAGTCGAATCACCTTCCGTCAAGCTTTTGGGAATCAGCATCAACAATAACATGTCCTGCCACGACCACGTCGTCAGTGCTGCTAAAACGGCATCCCAGAAGCTTGGAGTTTTGTTCCGCTGTAGGAAGTTGTATACACCAGAGCAACTGCTGCTGCTTACAAGGCACAGATCCGACCATCGCTGGAGTATTGCTCCCATGTGTGGGGATGCGCTCCGAAGCACTCTCTAAAGCTTCTGGACACTATCCAGAAAAGAGCGAATAGACTAATCGATACGCCTAACCTCACAAAGGACCTCCACAGCCTGGAACATCGAAGGAGGGTGGCTGACCGATCCCTGTTTTACAGATTCTATCACGGAAGATGTTCGAGTGAGCTCCCTCAGATAATAACACCACAGGCCGTCCGAACCAGGAATACTAGAGAAGCTCTGCTAGCTCATCCTTACCATGTCGAGGTCCTTACTCCCCGAACTAGTCTCCTCCACATAGAATGGTTGAAAGTGAGGCGCACGCAGTGGACACTTATCTTGGGCTGTATATTGACAATGAGACATTCGGGCATAGCAATATGATTCACACCTCAATATAGATGCATTTATAGCCTTGAAGAGAATGAGTTGTTCTTTGATAACAGCATCATATGTGTAATGTGCGAAGAAAATTAATCAGTTATTTGTTTATGTTCCTTAGTTTCATCTGAATAAATGTTTATTCTGAATAAACAGATTCACGTGTATCACTTAATGGTGTAATATCAACTGAAGACTACTAGTAAGATACGTTAACCAAAAATTATAATAATACTGGGTGGCTTATAGGTGTGAGGAGTAATCATTGCACAGCAGCTCGGTGTGTCGGTGCCCGGGCTGCACTTTTTTGTTTTTTTTTATAATAATAATAATAATAATACGAATATCCAAAACACCTATGCTGGAAAGATATCTAGGTACACTGACCTTGCGATAGAAATAAAACGACTCTGGAAACAAAACAAAGTTACCATTGTTCCCCTAATTATGTCCGTCTCAGGCCTTACACCAAACAGTTTTACACCACACCTACAACAGTTAGGCCTGGACGAAAGGTTACACAAGATATTTCAAAAGTCTATAATTCTGAAGACCTGTAATATTGTAAGATCCTTCCTAAACTCCGATCCGCAATAGTTCAGGTGTTGACTTGGCACAGCCCGTCAACATTTGTTGCTACCGCAGTCATGCGAGATAAACTTTTGTATACAACTTTTTTCGCTATCTTCTACAGTAGTGGAGTTATCGACCGAGCCGGTACTAAAAACTCACCCTGTATAACATATGATATAGAAAGGATATTTGTGTTGTACGTTGTATGTAGTACATAGTAGTGATGGAAAGGCGAAGCCTGTAAAGTACCTTTCGCCCTTTTTGCTGACCCCACAGAATCATGAATGAATAAGGTGCTGATTTTTTTTGTTTTTTGTTTTCAGGTTAGGGGGCAGCGGGCCAGTAATATGGTCGTATTTCGCAGAATTTCAGCCTAAGTCAAAACGAGGTTCCATGCTATCGTTCATGGCAGCATTTTGGACATTAGGAAACCTGTTCGTAGCAGGTCTAGCGGGATTGATAATCCCACACGATATAGGCTTTAGAAGCCAATATTTCGTCTATAACTCATGGAGAATATTTCTCTTGATTTGTGCTCTTCCATCCTTTATCGTAGCAGCATTACTTTGCTTTCTGCCAGAAAGTCCAAAGTTCTTACTTTCTCAAGGAAGAAGTGAGGAAGCAATTGCCATTTTCCGACATATCTACCAAATTAACACAGGCAATGATGGCGAAGACTATCCTGTTAAACACCTTATTTATGAGGAAGAAATACTAACGGTGGAAGAAAAAGCCAAAATAGCCAAGAGAGGGAAATATACTAACATGATTGTGGACATCCTGGATAATAGCAAGCAACTTTTTGTTTCGCCTATTCTAAGATATACACTCATTTCCATCACTATCAACTTCACTTTCCACATTGGGTAAGTATACACTAAAGAATATACTAACAACAATAGTAGTAGCGATAATAATAATACAAACTCAAAAAACTCAGGCAACAATACTTACAAAGAAGTCTCACGATGGCTTACCAACCGTGGAAATGGACGGTCACCCCATAGTCGAATCACCTTCCGTCAAGCTTTTGGGATTCAACATCAACAATAATATGTCCTGGCACGATCACGTCATCAGTATTGCTAAAACGGCATCCCAGAAGCTTGGAGTTTTGTTCCGCTGTAGGAAGTTGTATACACCAGAGCAACTGCTGCTGCTCTACAAGGCACATATCCGACCATCGCTGGAGTATTGCTCCCATGTGTGGGGATGCGCCCCGAAGCACTCTCTCAAGCTTCTGGACACTATCCAGAAAAGAGCAATTAGGCTAATCGATACGCCTAACCTCACAAAGGACCTCCACAGCCTGAAACATCGAAGGAGGGTGGCTGACCTATCCCTGTTTTACGGATTCTATCACGAAAGATGTTCGAGTGAACTCTCTCAGATAATAACACCACAGGCCGTCCTAACCAGGAACACTAGAGAAGCTCTGCGAGCTCATCCTTACCAGGTCGAGGTCCTTACTCCCCGAACCAGTCTCCTCCAGCATTCCTTCTTTTTGAGAACTTCGACGCTGTGGAATCAGCTGCCGGGGAATTTGTTTCCCGACGGCTACAACCTGCAGCGTTCCAAATCTAACGTGAACCGATACTTATCCTCTCGAAGCTCTTCTACAGCGCCATAGGCTTTCAGCCTTTGCGGGAGGCCGACCATAAAAAAAAATAATAACCACAAGATGTACCCGACACACCGATTGTAGAGCTTGCCGACAGGCGCCAGAGACGCTTATGCGTCTCTTGTCGGCATGTAAGACGTACGCTGGGACGGCTTACGTCCATCGGCACAACGCGGCTCTACGAGTGCTCTACTATCATTTTTTTTTTTATGGTCGGCCTCCCGCAAAGGCTGAAAGCCTATGGCGCTGTAGAAGCGCTGCGAGAGGATAAGTATCGGTTCACGTTAGATTTGAAGCGCTGCAGGTTGTAGCCGTCGGGAAACAAATTCCCCGGCAGCTGATTCCACAGCGTCGAAGTTCTCCAAAAGAAGGAATGCTGGAGGAGACTGGTTCGGGGAGTAAGGACCTCGACCTGGTAAGGATGAGCTCGCAGAGCTTCTCTAGTGGTCCTGGTTCGGACGGCCTGTGGTGTTATTATCTGAGAGAGCTCACTCGAACATCTTCCGTGATAGAATCTGTAAAACAAGGATAGGTCAGCCACCCTCCTTCGATGTTCCAGGCTGTGGAGGTCCTTTGTGAGGTTAGGCGTATCAATTAGTCTAATCGCTCTTTTCTGGATAGTGTCCAGAAGCTTTAGAGAGTGCTTCGGAGCGCATCCCCACACATGGGAGCAATACTCCAGCGATGGTCGGATCTGTGCCTTGTACAGCAGCAGCAGTTGCTCTGGTGTATACAACTTCCTACTGCGGAACAAAACTCCAAGCTTCTGGGATGCCGTTTTAGCAATACTGACGACGTGGTCGTGCCAGGACATGTTATTGTTGATGTTGATTCCCAAAAGCTTGACGGAAGGTGATTCGACTATGGGGTGACCCTCCATTTCCACGGTTGGTAAGCCATCGTGAGACTTCTTTGTAAGTGTTGTTGCCTGAGTTTTTTGTACGTTGAACTGTACTTTATTTGCTAATCCCCACTCGACAATTGTTTTGATATCTGTGTTGATCTGTGAGGCATGCTGCTGTCGCCGACGTACCGTCTCCTGGGATGATAGTAGCTTGCCTGGTTCCATGCACGACACTAATGTACTGTCATCTGCGAAGCTGTAGATTGGATTTGATGTTATTTCCAGCAGCTCGTTGATGTATAGCAGAAATAGTGTAGGGGATAGGACAGATCCCTGAGGAACACCGGCGTTTATTGAAAATACGTCTGATGAACAGCCCTCGACTACAACGAACAGAGATCGGTCTTTCAAAAAGCTATTCAGCCAGTGGCGCAGACCAGGTGGTAGTCCATAAGCAGCAAGCTTGACCAGAAGTCCGTCATGCCATACTCTGTCGAAAGCTTTGGATATATCAAGTGCAACAACACGGGATTCGCCATGGTTGTCTATTGCTCTGTTCCACAAGTGAGTGACGTATGCAAGGAGGTCACCTGTAGACCTGTGCTTACGGAAGCCATACTGGCGATCATTTATGATGTTATTGTTGTCCAGGTATTTCAGGAGCTGTGTGTTAATGACAGTCTCCATAACCTTAGACATGATGCTGAGAAGAGCCACAGGTCTATAATTGGTGGGATCAGTTTTTTTGCCTTTCTTAGGGATGGGTTGTACGCAACCAATCTTCCACGAAGCGGGAAACACGCCTCGTTGATACGAAAGTTTGAAGAGCTTGCAAAGAATAGGTGCAAGCTCGGTGGCACAGCGTTTAAGGACAATGGCTGGAATTTGGTCAGGACCAGTAGCTTTATTGGTGTTCAGTTTTTGGAGGATGCTTTTTACATCTCGATGTTGAAATTTGACCTCTGCCATTCTCGAGTTCACGCTTATGATGGTGGTCGGAGTACTTCCTTGAAAGTCTACAGTAGAATTGGCTGCGAAGAGCTTCCCCAAGATGTCTGCTTTTTCTTTAGGAGCAGAAGCGATGGATTTGTCCTCTCTGGTCAAGGGTGGTATTGACGAATAGGAAAAGTTCTGACTAACAGCCTTAGCTACAGACCAGAATGTTCTGGACGAACTAGGACATGAGAGGAGCTTGTTCTTAATTTTTTGGTTATGTTCCTCCTTGCTGCTGTCAATCACGCGTTTACAGTGATTTCTGGCGTCGATAAAATTGCGGTGGCTCTCAGCATTTGGATTTTTCCTCCATTCTCTATAATGTTGGTTTTTAGAGGTAACTGCATCTCTACAACGCTTATTGAACCATGGCTTGTTTTTGGAGGGATGCTTGATGACGTGTGGAATATAGGCTTCCATGCCGGATATTAATACCTCTGTTATTTCTTGAGCGCAAGCTGATGGGTCCCGTGACTTGAAGCAGACGTCGTTCCAGGGAAAGGACTGGTAGTATTCCCTTAGGTCGTCCCACTTGGCTGATCCGTAATGCCAGACCCGACGAGGCTTTGCATGGTAGAGATCTGGAGAATGCATTCTGCATAGCGTCGAGACGGTGTTGTGGTCAGACGATCCCAGTGGGGCGGTTACCTTCACTGTGTAGACCGTTGGAGCAGTTGTGAGATATAGGTCCAACAGACTAGCAAAATCTCCGTGGCGGCTGGGAATCCTTGTTGGTTCTTTGACTATCTGCTCCAAGCCGCAGCTGATAGCGAAGGCTTCAGCTTCACGTCCCTCGTCGTCCGTTTTGTTTGAGTGTTTCAGCCAGTATGAGTTGTGAACGTTGAAGTCACCCAGAAAGACTATCTCTGAATGAGGGTGATCTGATTGCAGCGCGTCCACAGTGGCTGAAAGCTTCTCGAAGAGCTCTTTGCAGTTGTTACTGCTTGGTGGCCTATAAATGCAGCATATAAATTTGGAATGATTTTGGAAGGATATTTTGAGCCATATGATGTCAAATCCTTCCAGTTCGAGCTCTTCTTCTCGATGACAAGAAAGCCCAGATTTAACGTACACGCATACGCCAAACCTACGTCTAAATCGGGTGTATAAGTCATATCCGGGATATCTAAAGCAGTTATCCATTGTTGAAGAGCCGACTTGAGTTTCCGTAAGAGCCAGAATGTGTGGCTTCTCTGCCTGAAGGGCTTAAGGCACTTATACGATATCGATGAGACACCGGTGCTGCCATGCGCTCCAGGGGATATAGAGTCCGTTGTAGAGAACGAGAGATGCCGGATTTACTGGAACTACTCGTTCCTCACGCTGGAGCTTGTACAGGCAAACAAGCACGACATAGTCCTTCTCGACCAACAACAGAAGACGATGTTCGTTATTGAGTTTTCGGCGCCTGCCGAGGTGAACATCGTCTCTAAGGAGGAGGAAAAGCGGACCAAATATCAGGAGTTGCTCGGACAACTTCGCAGGCTCTGGCCAGACTACACTGTAAGTCTGCTGGTTATGGTCATTGGATCCCTAGGTGGAATGAGGAATATGCTGCTTTCTGCACTACGCAAAATACCGGTGTGCCGTGCGGCGGCGCACATCTTAGTCGCCAGAATGCAGAAGGCAGTCATCCTTGGGTCCCTTCGTCTACTTAGGGCGCAGGATTCGCGGACCTAGTGATTGCTCACCTCACGGTGTGAGGAGTAGTCATTGGGTAACGGAACAGCAGCTCGGTGTGTCGGAGCTCGGGCTGCACTTTTTTGTTCTTAAATATAATAACCACAACTAACAGACTAATCGAAAACACAGAGCCATATTATAATTATACACCGACATCGGTACTCGACAACAATCAATACAAACTATAATACTGGAACGTCGAAGTACACGTAGATAAAACTATCCCAGCCAATAGACCAGATGTAGTATTTCAGTCAAAGGCAGACAAAGTTACCTATACTTAATAGATATTGCTATCCCCAATGATATGAATGCTTAAACCACCTATGCTGGGAAGATATCTAAATACACAGACCTTGCCATAGAAGTAAAACGACCCTGGAAATGAGATAAAGTTGTTATTGTCCCCCTAATCATGCCGATCTTAGCTATTACACCTAACACGCAAGACACCTGGAACAGTTAGGCCTGGATGAAAAGTTACACAACGTATTCCAAAAATCTGTCATCCTAAAGACCTAGTGTTGTGCGGTCCTTCCTAAATTCAGACCAGTAATAGTTCAGGTGCTGACTTGCCACAGCCCGTCACCACTTGTTACTACCGCTATCATGCGAGATGAACTTAGCAAATCAAAATATAATAACCACAACTAACAGACTAATCGAAAACACAGATCCATATTATAATTATATACCGACATCGGTACTCGACAACAATCAATACAAACTATACTGGGACGTCGGATTACACACAGACAAAGCTATCCCAGCCAATAGACCAGATGTAGTATTTCAGTCGAAGGCAGACAAAGTTACCAACTTAATAGAGTTAGCTATCCCCAATAATATGAATGTTTAAACCACCTATGCTGGGAAGATATCTAAATAAACAGACCTTGCCATAGAAGTAAAACGACCCTTGAAGCAAGATAAAGTTGTTACTGTCCCCCTAATCATGTCGGTTCCAGGCATTACACCTAACACATTCGCAAGACACCTGCAACAGTTGGGCCTGGACGAAAAGTTGCACAACGTATTCCAAAAATCTATCATTCTAAGGACCTAGTATTGTGCGTTCCTTCCTAAATTCAGACCAGTAATAGTTCAGGTGCTGACTTGACATGGCCCGTCACCACTTGTTGCTACCGCAATCATGCGAGATGAACTTAGCAAATCAAGACCTGTAGCATTGTACGGTCCATCCTGAATTCCGAATAAAAATAGGTCAGGTGTTGGCTTGGCACAGCACAATACTTGTTACTACCACAACTATGCGAGAAAAAATAGGAAAATACGCGAAAAAATATTACAATTCCAGATAGGGTATTAGTAGATACTTTGATTTAAACTAAAACATACAGGGTGTTATATAAAAAAACAAAGTAAAATGACTTTCAAGTCGCCGTAATTTAAAATTCTGCCAAAAACACTCTGTAGATGCACATATTTAGTAACATCCAAAATAATATTTATTTAATATTCAAGTAACTCGCTGTATAATATTATTGAGAAAAGTTAAAGGAATATATCAATTTGGACGTATTATTTGCGACTTTGCAAATCCGGAAATTAATAGAAAATAAATTATAACTTGGCAACGTTGCAACCTATCCCAAAAATATTTTAGGGTTGAATAAAGATCAATGATGGACACTAATGACACTTAATGAAAAGTTATAGTTCTATATAAAAAAATCAAGTTGATCACTATCCTACTTTCCTGCAACACTCTGTATATTTCAAAATATTTTTAGGATATGCATCTTAAGTAACCAGATAACTTATGTATTTGACATATTCTTCTGTCAGGTGTACCTTGCGAGATATCGAAGAATTACACACTAAATGGACACCCTGTATATACTCACACATACATATACATGCACAAAAATTAGTACAATATATTTTATCCAAGTTAGATATTTTAAAAAGAAGTTTAAAAAACAACATTTAGTATAAATATTAAAATATAAAAAAATTAAAAGAACAGCACCCTCTAAAAACATCTGGCAATCGAAAGACAAAAAGTGTTTTATCTTAAGGGCCCCACAGACATCGTTCTTTTTCAACAGGTTTGCACGGCGTGCCAACCGATGTCGGTTAAACCGATGGAACGGTACCTCCACACACTGTTCGGTTTTCTTTCAGTTTCTCGCAAATTTTTGGTCCGTTAACATGGATAATACTTTAGCATTGGCGGCGGCTTTAGCTATTAAAGTGAAATACAGCAACAAAAAACGTTCTAAATGGGTGAAACTGTGGCTTTTAAAAAGAGGCCAATTCTCCCATATAAATCTATTAGAAGAATTGCGTCTGGAACCAGGGGATTGGTACAATTATTTGAGGATGGATGAAGAAACATACTTAGAATTACTTAATTCAGTAGCACCTCTAATAAAAAAACAGGATACTTGGATCAGACAAAGTATTTCCCCTCATGAACCTCTGACAGCACATTTTTGATAGGTGTCGCTAACTCTGGATACGCTTACTCGAAGGCAACCAGAACGACACTGCAAAAGCCCGTCGTGATTGCACGATGAACCGCCACACATGTATCGAGTTGCACGATGGCGTTCATAACCGACGGGTAAAACCAAGCTCGGACACCTTTTTTGGAACGACGGTCAACACGACGGTTTTTCGGCACACACGGACCGAAATGAGTGTGATCGGTTGGCACGTTGTGCAAACCTGATGAAAAAGAACGATGTCTATGGGGCCCTTAAAGGCCAAGGCCAAGGCTTTAGTATGCTTTGATCAACAGTAACTTTTTGAGGTCCTTCCTGAATAAATTGGGATTCAGTTTTTTCAAATTGCTTGGTAGCTTGTTGTAGGCCTTAATTGCTATGAACTTGGGGCGTAATTCTGTTGCTGACAATCGAGCGCTGGAATTTGAAGGAGATGGGAGTTTCTAGTATTGTAAATATGATGATCATTCAGGGTGCTGATCACAATAGTCTTGTTACGGTACAGTTTATCAAGCCTCAGCTTTGCACAAGCCATGATGCTACATATTTCAGCCTGGATTATTTTTTTTGTTATAAATGAGCAGACCGCGCAGGCAGAACCTAAATACCAGCGTACCGCGGCTGCTGTGAAAGGGTTATGTTAGGGGAATTTTGTTAACGCGAGATTTGAATGGGCCAATACCCGCGGGCCCAATAAATACATCTTCTGGCAGTCCATTCCAAGCCTTGGACACCCTAGGAATACATGTGCGGTTGTACCGCTCAGTTCTTGATGTATGAAGAACGACCGTCTTAGGATGAGATGCAGCGGTCGCACGGGTACATCTGATAGGAGCAGTGAGCGGCGGAACGATAGAGGATAGCTCAGAGGAGCAGATTCCGTTGGAATATCGGTAGAAGAGTGAGAGGTCACCAACAACACGCCGGTGAGAAAGTGACTGAAGGTACCCAAGCTTTTTACCAGCAGCTGTTGCAATTGGCGCGACGTGCTCGTGCCAGATCAGATTTTCTGTAATGTTGACTCCTAACAGCTTGAATGAGTGACTCCTTGGCAGAGCCTGGTTGTTCATTAGAACCTGATGTTGGCTTGGGCACTTCTTGTTTGATAGCGTACAATATTGAGTCTTGGAGGCATTAAATTTAACCATATTCTTAAGCCCCCGAACGTAATGGTATCGAGATCCTTTGAAAGTGAAGCTGCCACTGCCAGTTTTCTGCGTTCCAGCTCGACCACGGAGATCGGTCTATTGCTCATGATGCCTGCATGCAGCGTACTGTCATCCGCAAAACTGTGGATTGGGTTTGAAGTGCTAGAGAGTAGATCATTAATGTGAAGCAGAAACAATGTCGGAGCCAATACCGATCCCTGCGGAACCCCGGCGTTGATGCTATGCAAAGAAGAAGAAAAGCCGTCTACCACGACAGAGATTTTCCGACCTGAGAGGAAGTCTGTGAGCCAACCGCAAAGCTTAACAGGGAGCCCATAAGACGGGAGCTTGTTTAGGAGAGCTGTATGCCACAGTTGATCGAATGCCTTTGAAATATCGAGAGCAACGACGTGAGCCTCGCCAAATGACTGGATGAGTTTGCTGCACACATGTGTGACGTAAGCCAGGAGATCTCCAGTTGATCTTTGGTGTCGGAATCCATATTGCCTGTCGTTGATTAAGTGATGGAGCTCTAGGTATTTAATGAGCTCTTGGTTGACGCATTTCTCCATCACTTTACTGATTACAGAAAGCAGAGCTATAGGTCTGTAGTTGGTCGGATCAGTTTTGGATCCCTTTTTTGGCACCGGCTGGATGCAAGCTGTTTTCCAATCTTTTGGGAAAATGCCGGAATCGTAATACAACCGAAAGAGGCGGGTAAATATGGGAGCGAGCTCCGGTGCGCACTTCTTGCCAACAATGGAGGGGATCATGTCGGGCCCATTCGCCTTATTAATGTGACTGCAGCACCTTCCGAACTATTTTTGTTCTGAACGTTATTTCGCTCATCGCTTGGGGTACTCTCGGTATGGATGGTAACTGGGCACCGGGTGGTACTTTTACAGTGGAGTTTGCTGCAAATGTCTTGGCAAATATTTCGGCCTTGTCCTTAGAAGCAGTTGCTACTGTTCCATCCGCACATGTGATCGGTGGGAAGCTACTCCTCGAGAAGTTACCCTCTATTTGTTTGACCAGAGTCCAGATATGATACTGAAATCAGTGGAATCAATATATTTGTGAGGTTAAAAGGACCCTATTATGGTCATTAGAATGAGCCTATACCGTGATCTCAAATTGATCAATTTATTTACTGCGGTATTATTTTTGATGATACATAGGACCGTCTACTGTAAAAAGTCAGCAGAAAACTTGATCCAAATGGGAATAACACTAAAAAGAAAATTGTACTGTAATTTGAAATAGCCGATGATGACGTCACCCGTAGGGAACAAATGAGAAGCGTCCTTTCTGTAGGGAACCAATGAGAAGCGTCCTTTCGTGGTCCGATGACTAGGAGTGGATGCTATTGTTTTGTACCAGTGAGCTCGTATTGGTTCCCTACAGGTGACGTCACGACCTGGGCGGGAAGTGTATGGATTCAAAAAATTCAATATTTAGAGCAATTTTTTTTTCGGTTATAAATACGATAGAAAAATTTTGTAAAATTATTTATGGCATCTACGTGGTGTCAGGGTTCGTTTAAGCCAATAAACCAAAAATGTGGTATAGGCCCATTATTGTTGTTGTTTTTAGATTTATTAGAATTATTGATTTTAATTTCTCTTTATTGCAGTTACTATGGACTAATGATGTGGTTCCCCGAGCTGTTCAACAGATTTGGTGAATACGCGAGGGATCACGATGGTGCAGAGGCTTCAGTGTGTCAAGTGACTGACTACGTGGTGAATATGGGCAGTCAATCAAAGATGGGGGAATGCAATGAGAAAATACCTGGAGAAGTGTTCATCGAGTCCTTGATCACAGTGGCTGCTGCACTGCCTAGCAACGTATTAGCTGTTTTGGGAATGGACAGATTAGGCAGAAAATTCTTCTTAGGTAGTTATAAACATATACATGAATTTCAACCTCTTAATCACTATCACTTACATAGGTACAGGGTTTAAGATGAGAAAACCTTGGGGTTGTGGCCAAAATTTTGAAAAGAAACTGTAGCTCATTGCATAAAGGAGACTCTGGCTGCCCATAAAAAAGTTTTTTTTCATAAAAAAAAGTTTTTTTTATGGTCAGCCTCCCGCAAAGGCTGAAAGCCTATGACGCTGTAGAAGCGTTGCGAGGGGATGAGTGTCGGTTCAGGTTAGATTTGAAACACTGCAGGTTGTAGCCGTCGGGAAACGAATTCCCCGTCAGCTGATTCCACAGCGTCGAAGTTCTCCAAAAGAAGGAATGCCGGAGGAAACTGGTTCGGGGAGTAAGGACCTCGACCTGGTAAGGATGAGCTCGCAGAGCTTCTCTAGTGTTCCTGGTTCGGACGGCCTTTGGTGTTATTATCTGGGAGAGCTCACTCGAACATCTTCCGTGATAGAACCTGTAAAACAGGATAGGTCAGCCACCCTCCTTCGATGTTCCAGGCTGTGGAGGTCCTTTGTGAGGTTAGGCGTGTCGATTAGTCCAATCGCTCTTTTCTGGATATTGTCCAGAAGCTTTAGAGAATGTTTCGGAGCGCATCCCCACACATGGGAGCAATACTCCAGCGATGGTCGGATCTGTGCCTTGTAGAGCAGCAGCAGTTGCTCTGGTGTATACAACTACCTACAGCGGAACAAAACTCCAAGCTTCTGGGATGCCGTTTTAGTAACGCTGACGACGTGGTCGTGCCAGGACATGTTATTGTTGATGTTGATCCCCAAAAGCTTGACGGAAGGTGATACGACTATGGGGTGGCCCTCCATTTCCACGGTTGGTAAGCCATCGTGAGTCTTCCTTGTAAGTGTTGTTGCCTGAGTTTTTTGTACGTTGAACTGTACTTTATTTGCTAATCCCCACTAGACAATTGTTTTGATATCTGCATTGATCTGTGAGGCATGCTGCTGTCGCCGACGTACCGTCTCCTGGGATGATAGTGGCTTGCCTGGTTCCATGCACGACACTAATGTACTGTCATCTGCGAAGCTGTAGATTGGATTGGATGTTATTTCCAGCAGCTCGTTGATGTACAGCAGAAACAGTGTAGGGGATAGGACATATCCCTGAGGAACACCGGCGTTTATTGAAAATACGTCTGGTGAACAGCCCTCGACTACAACAAACAGAGATTGGTCGTTCAAAAAGCTATTCAGCCACTGGCGCAGGTCAGGTGGCAGTCCATAAGCAGCAAGCTTGACCAGAAGTTCAAAAATATTATAATTCAATTTTTTAGTGTACTCACAACGTTAAGGCTTGTTAATGAAAAAACAGCACTGCATTTTGAGTCAAAGACATAAAATGCCCGCTTAAGTACAAAATCGTCAATTTTCAAAAACATTTCTGCTAGTCTACGGTGTCTTCACAACAGGTAGGTCAGGAACAAACAACATATAGATGTAACATTACAAAAACACAATAACCTTTACATGTTACTTAATACGAAAGCATTATAAAATTCGTGGCTTAAATACACACATTTTTAGATTTCAAAATGTTCTTAAAAAAGACCTCCTTGGTCTAATAAGTATTCAAAATAGCCGTTTCATTGTAAGAACATTCTTGTTCTTACTATAGGGTGCCCCAATAGAAGTGATAGGTTTTCTAATAGGGATATCTAGACAGCGGTCAAAGGTACAAACGTCATCCAGCTGTCAAAATATTCAGTAAGGTTTGACAATTCATCATGGATCATTTTACGTTTGCCGATCGTTTGGAAATTATTAAAAAATGCTACGAAAATTCCCGCTGAATTGTAAACACGCAACGCGCATTTCGTCGTGAACTCGGCCCTCATAAGGCTTCAGTGAGCAGGCAATTCGTCACACCGTGGAAAACTTTGAGCGTGAGTACACTCTATTGGACCTAAGGAAACCAACTCGAATGAGAACTGGGCGACGTGAAGAACATATCGGCGCTGTAGCGGCCAGTGTTCACGACGACCCAAATTTGTCGTATCGGCGCCGAGCCGCGGAATAGGGCCTCTCCCAAGAAACAACTCGGCGAATTTTGCGTTTGGATTTGGGACTGCACCCGTGTAAGATCGTGCTGGCGCAACAATTGAAGCCAGACTACCATAGCCATATCCGTGAGTTCGTAAATTGGACGCTACAAATGTTGGACGAAGCATTTTAGCCAAAAAATCATCTTCTCAGACGAAGCCAATTTTTACCTCAGTGGCTGTGTCAACAATCAGAATTGTCATTACTGGGCTGTGAACAATCCAGAAATGACCGAAGAAGTGCTCCAGTACCCGAAAAAGTTGAATGTGTGGTGCGGATTGTGGCATGGCGGCATCATCGGGCCTTATATCTTTCGAAATGAGAAATAAGACACCGTTACATCCAATGGGCTACGCTACCGAGCGATGTTGGAAGAATTTCTGTGGCCAGAGCTCGACAACATTGATATTACCGACATGCGGTTCCAACAGGATGGAGCCACGATCCACACAAGCGACGCAACGCTCAGAGTTGTTCGACAGAAGTTTGGCGACTGGATCGTGACCAAACTAGCGTTCATTGATTGGCCACCGCGATCGCATGATTTGGTCCCTCTCGATTAATTATGTTCTGTGAGGATACGTCAAATCGTTGGTCTACTCCAACAAACTAGCCACTTTGGATGCTCTCGAAAACAATATTCGAGTAGCCATCAACGCCATAACGCCGCAAATGCTCGAAAATGTCATCCGAAATTGGACTGACCGCTTGAAGCACTGCCAGGGAGTCCGAGGCAAACATTTGAATGATGTTCTATTCCATACATAATGTCATGGATGTAGCTTCAAAATAAAGACAAAACCAATTTGATATCTCAAACCACTGTTGTTTTATTTAATGTTGTTTTCCTGTCGTTCTTATTGGGGCACCCTATAGCTCTCTTTACATAAGCTCCTTTGGTATAGGGTTTAATGTAATTCGACGTATTCCTGTCGGGGTACGATAGAAGAACTAAAATTCAATAAATTTTGCTTCATATATGTATGGACAAAAATCAATAGTTTTTGAAATTTTTCAGTTTACGGAATTCTAAATAATTACCCAAAATCTGGCGTTTTTGTCTAAACAATGAAAAATCTACATTGAAAATCAGTAACACGTTCACTTATTTTAGTTCAATACGCTTACAGATTCAATAATATCATGAATAGGTGAAAAGGTGCGATACTGAGAAAAATAAAATAATTCCCATTTTTGTTTTCGTTTCAAAGGAATCATATCTAGCTCAAAATGTTGCCAAGACACTGCAGGTACAATACAATGGAAAAACTTGCACATAGCCTCAGTTACTGAAAAAGTTATAAGTGTGGTTGGGTCATCAACCACCTATTATCCTCATGGTGATGAATATTTTTCTGGAGGCGGCGTAATGTATCAAAAAACACCAACATGAACTTTTCCGGCGTCAGGAACATAAAAAGTTGTTAAAAACAGCAACAAAACAAAACAGTTGTACCGGCATATTCCACTTTCGTTACCAAAATTTAGGGAAACATTAAGGCGGCTCCTACGGAGAGCATAAACGGTCATTTTCAAGTGATTTCATCCCAATTCCTGACGCTTCTAGTTTTCAATATTTTTGCATGAAATTTTTACATGAAGTTTAAAAGGAAATTACACAGGGGGCTATCGAAGCATTTTTTGAGAAAAAATTGATTGAAATATGATCGCTTGAAGTTGCCTATTTTCTTCGTCAGCTTTGTAATTTTTTTAAGAAAAGCCCAGAAGCAAAAATGAAAAAGTGCTTCGATATCACTCTGGGCAATTTCCTTCTAAACATCATGTGAAAATTTGATGTAAAAATATTGGAAAATGAAGCGTCAGGAATTGGGATAAGAAACGTCTGCAAATCGCCTTCCTCTTCAATTTTACAAATTTCGGGCGACGCGCTAACATGACTGTTTCCATTTCTTTCTAATGTAGCGCGCACCTGTTTATTTATCACGCCCATCGTCGGTTCCTTTTCAGCTCCCCGCATCTTCCGGAGAAACTATTCCGGATTGTAGGAGCAGCGTTAATTTGCTGTTTTGTTTTAGTTTAACCCCAACTGTCAGTCGGTATATGTTTACTACTGGTTACGTATCCTTTCACATATGCTTTCAAGACGTTTCGACAATCTTGTGTGGACATCTTCAAGAGGTCCTTGTGCAACCTGAGATACGTATTTTAATTTTTGTGTTTTTAGTTTTCAGTACACTATCATCAGGACTGTGCTCAGCGTGTATGTATTTTGTCCAGAACAAAACTCACAACCTGATAGTTTCTGCAGTATTCAGCAGTGTCATATCCTGTGGTAACGCAGCGCTGGATTGTTTGATTACTGAAATCTTTCCCACAAATCTCAGGTATGGATTATACTCATCCACATTTATATTTTGACAGTAACAAAATTCCAATTTATATCTATCTCGAAAGAATAATAATAAACGTATTTATTAATTCGAACAAAGAGAGACTCGACGTGGTGAAGTTTAGCTTGAGCTACTATAAGGGGCCCCACAAACACCGTTCTTTTTCATCAGGTTTGCACGACGTGCCAACCGATGTCGGTTAAAACCGATGGAACGATACCTCCACACACTATTCGGTTTTCTTTCAGTTTCTCGCAAATTTTCGGTCCGTTAAACATGGATAATACTTTAACATTGACGGCGGCTTCAGCTATTAAAATGAAATACCTGAAATACAGCAAGAAAAAACGTTCTAAACGGGTGAAACAGTGAATTTTAAAAAGAGGGCAATTCTCCCATATAAATCTATTAGAAGAATTGCGTCTGATACCAGGGGATTGGTACAATTATTTGAGGATGGATGAAGAAACATACTTAGAATTACTTAATTCAGTAGCACCTCTAATAAAAAAAACAGGATACTTGGATGAGAGGAAGTATTTCCCCTCATGAACGTCTGACAGCTACATTGAGATTCCTTGCTACGAGTAGAAGCTACGAGGATTTGAAATTTTCAGTTGCGATATCCCCCCAAGCTTTACAAATTATACCTGAAACCAGAACGACACTGCAAAATCCCGTCGTGATTGCACGATGAACGGCCACACATGTACCGAGTTGCACGATGGCGTTCGAAACCGACGAGTAAATTCAAGCTCGGACAGATTTTTTGGAACGACGGTCAACACGACGGTTTTTCGGCACACACGGACCGAAATGAGTGTGATCGGTTGGCACGTCGTGCAAACCTGATGAAAAAGAACGATGTCTGTGGGGCCCTTTACACCTAATCACCAGAGTCTGAAACATAAGTTGTTATGTGTACACGTAAATACAAAAAAAATCAAGAAAACACTTAGATTTTACAACATAATGTGAACCTACGTTAGAGAGAAGTTTAATAGAGAACTGAATATGTAGTATATAGCAAAATAGAAATAATATAAAAATAATATAAAAAAGAAAGACGTATAAACTAGGCATTAAGACGATTAAGACAAGCAGTATATCGGAACTGGGCAGTAGTAGCTAATTATAATTTTGGGGGTGTAAATAAGAGCAAATATAGTATCTTTTGTTATTATTGTGTCACCCAGTGAGGTATTTTTTTGGTCACGTGACGTCCGATTCAAAATTTTTAATGGGACACCCTATATATTTGTGAGCTATTGTGTTCCTCGCGATAAAACAATTCCAACAAACTAGCAGACTTGGGGGCTAAAGTGATTAATTCAAGAGCTACAGCTACTTAAAGCATGGTGCCACTACCATTGATTATAACATGTACCCCTACAGTTAAATTACTTTGGTAGTGTTTCATAATGGTAATGGTACAGTCCTTTAAGTACCTGTAGCTCTTGAATTAATCACTTTAGACCCCAAGTGGGCCAGTTTGTTGGGATTGTTTTATCGGGAGGAACACAAAAAGTCACAAATATATAGGGTGTCCCATTAAACATTTTGAATCGGACGTCACGTGACCAAAAACAAATACCTCATTGGGTGACGCAATAATAAGAAAATATACTATAGGGTGCTCCAATAAGAACGATAGGAAAGAAAAATTAAATAAAACGACAACGGTTTGAGATATCAAATTGGTTTTGGCTTTATTTTGAACCTACATCCATGACATTATGTAAGGAATAGAAGGTCATTCAAATGTCCTCCTCGGGCTCGCTGGCAGTGCTTCAAGCTGTCAGTCCTATTTCGGATGACATTTTCGAGCATTTGCGGCATTGTGGCGTTGATGGCTACTTGAATATTGTTTACGAGGGCATCCAAAGTGGCTGGTTTGTTGGAGTAGACCAACGATTTAACGTACCCCCAAAGAAAATAATCGAGAGGTGTCAAATCACATGATCGCGGTGGCCAATCAATGAACACTCGTCTGGTGATGATCCAGTCGCCAAACTTCTACTGAACAACTTGGAGCGTTGCGTCGCTTGTGTGGCGCGTGGCTCCATCCTGTTGGAACCGCATGGCGGTAATATCGATGTTGTCGAGCTCTGGCCACAGAAATTCTTCTAACCTCGCTCGGTAGCGTGGCCCATTGGTTGTAACGGTGTCTCCTTTCTCATAAATAAGGACCGATGATGCCGCCATGCCACAATCCGCATCACACGTTCAATTTTTTCGGGTACTGGAGCACTTCTTCGGTCATTTGTGGATTGTTCACAGCCCAGTAATGACAATTTTGCTTGTTGATACAGCCACTGAGGTAAAAATTGGCTTCGTCTGAGAAGATGATTTTTTTGGCCAAAATAAGGATCTTCGTCCAACATTTGTAGCGCTCAATTTGCGAACTCACGGCGACGACCTATGGTCGTCCGGCTTCAATTGTTGGTTCAGCACGATCTTATACGGATACAGTTCTGAATCCAAACGCAAAATTCGTCGGGTTGTCTATTGGGAGAGGCCTAATTCCGCGGCTCGGTGTCGATACGACAAATTTGAGTCGACGTGAACACTGGCCGCTACATCGGCGATAGTCTCTTCACGTCGACCAGTTCTCATTCTGGTTGGTTTCTTTAGGTCCAATAGAGTGTACTCATGCTCAAACTTTGCCACGTAGAAATACTAGAAAACCTATCACTTCTATTGGTGCACCCTATATATTTGCTCTAATTTACACCATCAAAACTATAATTCGCTACTACTGCCGAGTTTCGATATATTGCTTGTATTAATCGTCGTGGGACACCCTGTATATGCATTTCAACCTGAATCTAAATGCAAGTTGGCTCAATGGGTGTTTCCAACTGATCTTGATAATCCAGTAAAAGTGAAGCAGTCTCAAAGTGTCGGGAAAGCATTATCGTGTTTTTTGGGAAAAGTGGACTTGTTACCTCAATTTCTTCAGAGGATCAACGAACAATGAATGGTCAATAGTACATTACAGTTTATTCACCTTAAGTACTTGAAAAAGCGTACGTACAAGTCGCAACATTGCTTTGCATCATGACAATAATTGTGCTTTCACCATTTTTAAATTTGCGTTAGCACATTCACCATTTTTTACGTAAACGCGTTTATACAGGGTGTCCCAGCATAAAGCACACAAATGAAGCTCTGTGAAACTAGACCACAATTCATCGACTGAAATAGATTTTAAGAAATCGCAACAGATTTGTTTGCCTTGTATTGACAACTTCATTTTGTTGGTCCTTTTTATTTGACATCGTCATAACTTTTGAAGCATTAAGTAGATTTCGTTGAAACAAAAACATGAATAATGCTTAATAATAGCTGCCACAAAAAGTAAGTAAGCTCCAAGAAAATTAGAAACTAGATGTTTTTGAACTATTTTGCAACTACGTTTCGGTTTTAAAGGAAACGCTCCCCCATAGCCATACTTAGTAGTGTGTCGTTTCATTGATCCCCGTCCAATATCATATCTAAAAAAAAAATACAATGTTCAGTCTTAAAAGGCTTCAGTATACACAGTTCTACATATCCAAGACTTCATGTATCTAACCGCGTTGGTTCCATATTGATGTTCAATGTTGGCAAAATATCCCAGATCTGTTATACATTTATACATATGTATTTGCTAAACAGCTTGCATCCAGCCGGTGCCAAAAAAGGGATCCAAAACTGATCCGACCAACTATAGACCTATAGCTCTGCTTTCTGTAATCAGTAAAGTGATGGAGAGATGCGTCAACCAAGAGCTCGTTAAACACCTAGAGCTCCATCACTTAATCAACGACAGACAATATGGATTCCGACACCAAAGATCAACTGGAGATCTCCTGGCTTACGTCACACATGTGTGGAGCAAACTCATCCAGACATCTGGCGAGGCTCACGTCGTTGCTCTCGATATTTCAAAGGCATTCGATCAACTGTGGCATGCAGGTCTCCTAAACAAGCTCCCGCCTTATGGGCTCCCTGTTAAGCTTTGCGGTTGGCTCGCAAACTTCCTCTCAGGTCGGAAAATCTCTGTCGTGGTAGACAGCCTTTCCTCTTCTTTCCATAGCATCAATGCCGGGGTTCCGCAGGGATCGGTATTGGCTCCGACATTGTTTCTGCTTCACATTAATGATCTACTCTCTAGCACTACAAACTCAATCCACAGTTTTGCGGATGACACTACGCTGCATGCAGGCATCATGAGCAATAGACCGATCTCTGTGGTCGAGCTGGAACACAGAAGACTGGCAATGGCAGCTTCACTTTCAAAGGATCTCGATACCATTATCGCTTGGGGGCTTAAGAATGTGGTTAAATTTAATGCCTCCAAGACCCAGTATTGTACGCTATCAAACAAGAAGTGCCCAATCCAACACCAGGTTCTAAGAACAACCAGGCTCTGCCAAGGAGTCACTTATTCAAGCTGTTAGGAGTCAACATTACAGAAAATCTGATCTGGCACAAACACGTCGCGTCAATTGCAACAGCTACTGGTAAAAAGCTTGGGTACCTATTTAGATCCAGAAAGTATTTCTTACCATGTAACCTCCTCACGCTATATAAAGCCCAGATAAGACCTTGCCTGGAGTATTGCTCTCATGTTTGGGAAGCTGCTGCCCCTACTACCCTGTCTATACTAGCTGCCGTCCTGAGAAGGGCAATTCGACTAATTGGCGATCCGGCCTTAACGCGTCACCTTCAGTCACTTTCTCACCAGCGTGTTGTTGGTGACCTCTCACTCTTCTACTGATATTCCAACGGAATCTGCTCCTCTGAGCTATCCTCTATCGTTCCGCCGCTCACTGCTCCCATCAGATGTACCCGTGCGACCGCTGCATCTCATCCTAAGACGGTCGTTCTTCATACACCAAGAACTGAGCGGTACAACCGCACATTTATTCCCAGGGTGTCCAAGGCTTGGAATGGACTGCCAGAAGATGTATTTATTGGGCCTGCGGGTATTGGCCCATTCAAATCTCGCGTTAACAAACTTCCCCTAACATAACCCTTTCACAGCAGCCGCGGTACTCTGGTATTTAGGCTCTGCCTGAGCGGTCTGCTCAGTTATAGAAAAAAAACAACTATTTGACGTTCTTGTATTCGATGTTTGAGAGATAGTTTGAACCAATCTCGAAAATCCCGGGATTGGACGCTCACAAATTCCGGGATTTTTAATATTGACAATTAACCGGGATCCGGTATAGTAATTTTGTGTATATTTTTCTAGGGCCACTGGTATAGCCGTTTCAATGGTAGCAGCACGTTTGGGAGGCATTATTGGAAACATAGTTATAGCGACCCTGTTGGATATGTACTGTCCAGCTCCAACCTTCATCGTGGCTGGTCTCTTAATAGGAGGAGGATTGCTATGTCTATGTCTACCGAACACAACTCGTGAACCTTTATCTTAAGTTTACCAAAAATTATTCTTACGTATCCTTATGCCATCGTTCAGGGAAATAATTTCTTATAAAATATTTCCTATTTTTCCTATACTATAACATTAAGGTGCTGAAGTTCGTTACATTCTATACTCATATCCATATTCACAATGTCCATGTATGGGGTATCCGGTATTAATTGGATTTGAAATTGAACAGATAAAAAGCTACAAATTGTATTTCGACATTTTTATTTTTTTCTCAATTTTATTACGATATGTCAAAAATTTTGTAATCTCTGATTTAAAACAAAAACTGTTAATTTCTACAATAATAGTTTTTTCTTCATTAAATTTCAAACTGTGACATTTTTCACTGGACTATACCTATAGAATAATATATAGTTATATAGGTGCATCATGGAACTCTTTTTAAACACAGTTCTTAATGCTTTTTTCTCCAAGTGCCATGTAGATATTCAAAAATAGTTTTTGGACTGAAAAACATGCATATACATTCAAAAGTCATACGTACAATTCTCTGTTGAGTTTTGCACATGCACTTTACCCACGTATGTAAGCAATTTTTGCCATCATTGTTAAACAGTTGAGTACAAAGTACAGCTTGTACTGTCGTGCAAATATTTGTCATATTTCATTCTCTTTGTATGCATCAGCTTCATAAAGTTAGTTTTTTAGAGCTACACTAGTAATAACAAAGCTCCTTCTAGAAACACATCTGCCTAATAAGGAAACTGAAACTGGAAAACATATTTTAAAAAACTCTCAAACCAGAATAAATTATAAGATCCTATTCTAAATGAAAATCTAGATGCTTGAAACAAAATTTGATAATTTCAAATAGCTTTTGCACGCCAGAATATATAGTATTTCCTTGTAAATATGTCATTCCACGACATCTCAGATTAAACATTGTTATGAGCATACCATGTAATTATTTTAGCTGTACTTCATCTTCGTGACATGTATTGTCAAAAATAACTAATTTGAGGTCCAGAAATATTCAAATTTATGCTAAATAAATCCAATAGTTCACAGTGTAGATATGAAATGTACCTTCATCAAAATAGTATTAATCTTATAAGTAGTTTGTAGACTTTTTTAACTTCATGTATCATTTATACTCTGTAGTTGTATTATACAATAGTATTAAAAGTGAATTAAAGTTTGATTTCATTCCAGCAAGTGTTTTATTTTTTGTTTTTCTAGCGAAACATCAGTTTTTAATTAATTTATAACAACAGTCAACCGGTCATTTGAAAAAGAAAACTAGATTTAATAATAAGTGTACTAAAATGAAAATCGTACCTATAATGGACTAGTATCACGAGGTTAAGAACAATGATTTACTTGTTATAACCGCTTAGTGCATACAAAAATAAACGTACTGCTGCATTTCGTTACTTTCTACATCATTTTGTTTTTTAGTAATTCAATTCTAAAGTCTAAAGAAAGGAATTCAAATTCAGCCAATCAGTGCCAACCGCGCGAATCATCAGCAGTGCATTATTGCCAAGAACAGCTCCGATTCGCAGACGGGAACATAAGAAAAGATAGATGAGCCAGCCCGCGTACAGCTCCGGCATTTCGCGCGCCATCAGAATGCGGCAACACAGCACACATATCTGTCTTTTGATTGGCTGTTCGCCTTTAGAGCAGTGACGTCACTGCCCTAGGAGAATTCAAATATTTTCCTTATTTTCACGGCTTTCCTGTGCCCAAAAAAATCGGAGAAAGAAATGAGATGCTTTTTATAACGTACTCTATCATATGCCACCTAAAACAAATTCATGATACTAGTCCATTGTATCATTCAAAACTGCATAGTGGGCCATTGGTTTTCTATCGCTTTTAATAAATTTAACAGGCGTTTGTCAAAGTTTTGCTGTATTTAGCAAGCCGTTTACAAGCTTTGCTGCGTTTATTTGAGCTAAAAATGCCTTCTGTTAGACCCCAAACCGCGGCTGCTATGGTTACGTTGATTCAAGACGGAAAAAGTCAGCGATATGTTGCCCAACGTTATCATCTCATGTCAAACGGCACTGTGCGCCGTATTTATACACGTTTTTTGAAAACTGGATGTTACACTAGACGACTTGGCACTGGCCTCCAACGAAGGACTAACGCTCATGATGATCGCTTTATCATCTTATAGTCTACGAGATCGGCATGCTACAGCTATACAAATCTGAAATCGACTTTGTCACGTCCGAAATACCAATGAAGCAAACGTACTGTTAGACGAAGACTTGAAGCCTCGGTTGTCGGTAGTCATAGACCCGCTAAAGGTCCAAAGCTTCTTAGACGTCATCGTGTAGCGCGACATCAATTTGCGGGAAGTCATGAATACTATTTGTTCATGTAATCAACCCAAAACTGATGAAATTCTGCTTGAATTAATGTTGTTAATGTAGCAAATATTTTTATTAATAATTACACTGAAACAGTTCAAGACAAAATACAGACTGACAAAACTAAAAAGAGGAAATCTAATACATATACAGATATATAAATACATCTTTGTACTGTTACTGCTGGCATTTTTCACCATTCTTATTATTTCAAAAAGTATTTTTCTTAATATATCAACCGATATGAACTCTAATACATATAAAATGTAATAATTATTGTGAACCTATAAAACAATTTAAATTTTCCGCGGAATGCCCGCCGTTCGGCCCACGGTAACCGGCCCACTATTTGACATCTAAGGCTCCGACCTAGTGTAGAGTCGGCCATGGCGCGATTGATTAGTGAGTCACTGAGACCGCGACCAAATCACACATTTATTCATGGCCGACTCTACACCAGGCCGGAGCCTTAGATGTGGCAACGTGACTGAGCTGTCAAATAGTGGGCCTATAGTTTCAGAATAATTATTACATTTTATATGTATTAGAGCTCATCTCGGTTAATAAATTAGGAAAAATACTTTTTAGAACTACTACTACTAATACCACTTACATCTGATGTCTGGTTCGTCGTAGTCAAACACTACAAAATAAAAATAAACGCAACCTGTTTCCTGCTGCCACTTCACCTTCCACTTAAATGAACACTCAATTTACTTTGTAAATTGTTACTTGAGCTAGAAAAATTCACTATTAGGTCACTGTGAAGCCATTCCTGCTGGTCTTGATTATCTTTCACTATCAAATCTTTTCGTAGGGATGCCCAGATGCATGCCCAGATGAGTTCTATTAACTGTAATTTTCTGTGATATTTGGGAGGTTCAGAAAACATTGTAGGTACCACATTGTGCTTTAAAATAGGTCTTATCCTTTGAAATGTTTGTAAAGTATTGTCTTTATTCTTATAAATATAACCAGCCCTTACGAGGAATACCGTTCACCCACTTCTGTTTATGTCCTTTATTGGAAGCACAATTGCTACTATTGCTGGTGCAACCTGGTACTACACACTTTGCAGGCAAAGAGGGTTACATTTGTGAAGGTAAATAATTAGAAACACATTAAAAATCACCTTGCAATGTTCTTTTTACTCTGGAAGGTTATGTTCGGCCATGGTTTGGTATGTCCTTTATTGGAAGGGCAATTGCTATTGCAACCCGGTACTATACACTTTGCAGGCATCTTTTTATCTTTATAGTTTCGTTTGTGCAGGTAAGTAATTAGAAACACATTAAAAATCACCTTGCAATGTTCTTTTTACTCTGGAAGGTTATGTTCGGCCATGGTTTGGTGTGTCCTTTATTGGAAGGGCAATTCCTATTGCAACCCGGTACTACACACTTTGCAGGCATCTTTTTATCTTTATAGTTTCGTTTGTGCAGGTAAATAATTAGAAACACATTAAAAATCACCTTCCAATCCTATTGTTTACTCTGGAAGAATTACACTGACACAAGCTCGGCCCCCGATTCAGTGTTGCCATATTTCAACGCTCCGGCCTAGTGAGTAAAGTCGGCCATGATTTATTATTTATTACAGAAACGGCAACACCGCACAGACTGATACCAAAGAACCGAATTTCTTCTCGATTTCATAGTTTCATGCGACCACATAGAACAACTCTTCTTCTGTGTGACAAGTGGTCAAGGAGTGTAACCCCACATTCGTTTTCTGAGGTTTTGTCATAAATTTGTAGTGTTTTGTGGTCGCCATATTAATTATTAATTCTGGAAGGTTTCAATTTTCAATTCAATTGTAATTTTTACAATAACATTTGAAAATAAGGAAAAGTTTATACAACAAAGCTAAACAACGACAGAAAAAGCTCAACATCGATTTTTCCAGTAGTTGTAACAACATGAATGAATTAAAAAGGAGCTAACCAAAGAAAAAAATAATTAAAAACAATTACTTTTAACTAGTTACTTCATGAGAGCACTAATTAAATATATTTCATGGAGTGGCTTAATCTTGATAGCTGTTAAATGCAAAATATGAATATGCTGGTGCAGTTTTTTTCGTGACTATAATATATGGTAAATAACAGACTACATTCACGACTAAAGTTATAATGGCTAGTTCTTTCAATCATGAAGACAGAGATTGGTAAGTACTTAAAAAATAGGGTAGAAAGTTATGTCACACTTGATTCTTTCAGCTGGTATTTTGGAGCTATTGGTCGAAATGAAGCAACAGACTTGTTGATGGCTGAACGAGAGGGTGGTGTTTTCTTAGTAAGAGATAGTCAGAGTAGTGTTGGGGACTATGTTTTATGTGTTAAGTGAGTATTCCAATTTCACATATGAATACTGATACATAACTAAGTTCTTCAAAACAAATATAAAACATTGAAAAAACACCCAATTGCAGTTATATTTTTATAAGAGATTTCACGTTAATTGCTAATACCACTAACCTAGGTCTAGTAGTATTATGTAGCATTAAGTATAAAGCTGCTATAAACATCATAGATTATTTACATTTAGCTGCTTAATCATGAATTTAAGAAAAAATAACAGTTTGATCTTTTGCACTATATTTAATTTCTTTTATGTCTGATAAGAAGCTATCATTTGTAGTTTGGTATGCAGGTATCTACAATTTGAACTATTATAAATGACAGCTTGATATGATTTGTTAATAAACAGAAACAATATCTATAGGACTAGTTAACTATATGAATGCCATCAGTGCTTATACAGTGAGGAAAATTGAAATATTTAATTGATTTTACTAATCATTTAACTAGTAAGAAAATAGATGGAATATTATTCCAGATATAGGTATTTGCATCAGGTAAACAATAAGATGATCTACTTTAGAAACCACAGATTATGTAATCCAGTTTTGTAAAGTATCCATTGTTGAATTGGTATTAGTATCCTCCTTAATTTTGTAGCATATACCTGCTATATTTATTTATAACAGTTGTAGAAATAACTAGGTAAGAGGCTTATCAAAAATTACTGTTTTACATTACTCACTTTTTGCCATCAATTGAACAATAGCACAAACATATTACTCAGTGCAGTTAAGTCACTTATTTGTAATAAATTGTTTCAATATGAATTGAAAATTCCAAGATTTATGTGTAATACAAAACCAAGGATTTTGATTTTTTTTCTAATATTCTTGCACACCTTTAGGACAATTCTATAAATTGTAGATCATAAATATTTAAGGCCCTTATGGAAACAGTAATCTGGATCTGGATCAGTCAACTGTCTAGAGGGATTTATGATGTCATAGATTTAAAGGACATCGAATAACAGAAACGTTGGTTTTAGAATAAAATACAGATGGTTCAGGACAACAGCTACTGATCTGAATCATCCAATCGCAATCACTAACCATATGAGAGTGAACTGATCCTATTTCTGACTGCTCCTCGATCACTTTCCAAACGTTAGGATCAGCGATCCTTGTGATCAGGTTAACCCGATCATAGTTTTCATAAGGCCTTTATGCTAGATCACCAAATGTTACTATAATATTGTCAAACCTTGTTTTTCTATCTGTCATCTAAATTGGGTTGTCATTATTATAACTATCTAAGTTTTGGTCTAGATGCTCATTTGGGGTGTATTTGTTCATATGAGATTGTAGGCCTTTACGGAAACTGTGATTGGGTTAACCTGATCAGTTGGATCACTGATCCTGACGTTCGGAAAGTGATCTGGGATTGGCCAGAAATAGGGTAGTTCGCTCTTGTACAGTAAGTGATTGTGATCGGATGATTCAGATCAGTAGCTGCGTTACTTACCATCTGTTTTTTATTGTTAAACCAACTTTTTCATTGTTTGATGTCCGTTAAATTCATGGAATCATAAATCCCACTTGACAGCTGTTTGACATATAACTGATCTAACCGGATCCAGATCATTGTTTCCGTAAAGGCCTATTATACATCATAAAATCTTTATCATATTGGATTGTATTATTTACCTTCTATTTAATCTTATTTATTTTCAGAGAAGACAGCAAAGTCAGCCATTATATAATAAATAAAACACAACAGCAAGATCAAGCTAGATATAAGATAGGTGATCAATTCTTTAAAAATATACCAGAATTACTATCTTTTTACAAAGTGCATTACTTAGATACAACCCCCTTGATAAGGCCAGCTAGTAAAAAAACTGAAAAGGTTATTGCTAAGTTTGACTTTGAGGGCAAGGAGAAAGATGATTTGAGCTTTAAAAGAGGTGATATTTTAACTGTATTATTTAAGGATGAGGAACAATGGTGGACTGCTAAAAACAAAGATGGAAAAATTGGTTCCATACCTGTACCTTATGTTCAAAAGGTAAGTTTATGTAAATTCATCCTATTGTATATAGGAAAATAACCTAGTTTTATATTTGCCTGTGAGTAATTCTTTGCCAAGTGAATTTGTATTTTATACATAAGGGTACTCCCATGTGGGGGCGGGTTAGAATATCTCCCATCGTATATCCTGTGTGTCATAAAAGGCGACTAAAAGGAACACCGAACTACTGTTGGTATAAGCAGTAACCTCCTCTCAATCAACAGCTTTGGGTGGACGAGTCGAGAAGAGTAAGGACACCTTCTTGTCCTTGGGGTGAAAAATTGCCCCTAAAGGTGGATGAACCAGTAGATACCATCTGGTCAAAGGCATGAGGATGCAGAAAGCAAATGGGAAACTACTGCATTAAAGATCTTAAAGATATCCCAAGAGAAACTCGTAAAATGTGTAAATGCATTTTACGAGTTCACAACATGTCTGTTAAGACATTGTGACTATGATGATGACATAAGGGTAACTTTGAAAATCAACCCTCATGGATCTACGAAAAGATATTTTTCAAAGAAGGGTTTACGCACTGTAACTGTTACTTAACTTGACTTCTATGTATCAGTTGTTGTGCTTAATGTTTTGATAACAATTTTTTGTTCTCTTTCCAACTTCTTCAATAATTTGGTAATAGTTGCTTGTCCAGCTGTCCACTATTGATTCTATGGCATATACCAATTTTTACTTATATAGATAGATAGTTTATTCTCAATACCAGGGCAGTTCACACATGTCAAGAGGGCTACTATAGTAATCAGTCCTGGACTGAGTATTACTTCTTTTTGCTGTTATCTTTTAGTGTTTTACTCTTTTTTATATTTAATTTCATTATTATGTATAACTGAAACTACTATTGACTAATGACAATGTTTCCTTCTTACAGATTGATGAAAGTCAGTCACCTATAGATGCTCCAAAACCTACAGCAAATAATTCATTAACACAAGCAGAAGCTGCCAAAAAAAATCAAATGCAGGTTAGTTGAAGATTGTTCACCTAGATATCAAAACAGAGGCCAGCAATGACATTTATAAGCAGGGAAGCAATTCAGTGGAAAAACCTATTTTGAGACAACTTTTACAATTTAAAAAATACCTATGAAAATTCTGAGGCCAATTTCATTGTTCCATTAAAATCCTATTGAAAGTTGTGAAACAAACACACAGACAAAGTTATAAACACATATTTGATATGCACCTATCTGTATTTGAGGTCTATTTGTGTATCAACCATTGCAAATTTGACTATAATATGAAATTTTGGATTTTCCGATAATTGTTTCACCTACTGTTTCTCTATCGACAAGGCTTAATTTTAAAGTCTGTCTTTGCTTGTTGAATCTCTGTTTATCAGTACTTAATACATTTTAGTACTGAGAGACTTCGTTCAACTGAGGCACTTGTCATTGGGATAGTTAAAATCAATTCGCACAGCTTGACAACTTCACAAAGAGATGTACTTAAACCAGTTGTTTTCAGAAACTCTAGCATATTCAAAGATGTTTTTTTTATCAAAGTTCACCTGATCTATACAGTTAATTGAGAATGCAAAGCAGTATTGCAAAATTATTCCATAATTTAATTTAATTGAATTGAAAGACTGTCGGAAAATTTGATGAATTGCAGTTATTAAAATGATATTACTCAACTAATTTTAATTCGTTGAGATTTTAGAATCTGATTTCAATTCAACAAATGCATTTAATTATATCATACAGAATTCGATTTGATGGACCTCAAAATACTGTTGACTCATTTAAATGGTTTTGATTGTTTCATCATAGTTCTCTAAAAATTCTATGAGATCAATATAATTTCCCCAATTAGCAGACCCACTTCCTTCATTACAGCCCTCAAAGCTTAATTCATGCTCCCCCAGAGAACAAGTAATATCTATCAGCCATTTCAAAATATCTCTATTTTTTTCACTTTCATTATACAACTTTTTTCTGGAAAATTTTGGCTAGAAAATCCCTTTTTACTTCCCACACCGATAGGTGAGGGGAGTATTGTGATCGCGAAAATTTTCGATTTTGAGATAATACGCCTTTTGTGCGTTTCATGATAACGAAAATTCACTTCACTGATTTCCGTCGGTCTATCTGTTTGTCGCGTTTTTGTAGCCTCGCAATCTCAGTAACAGCAAAAAACAAAAAATCGTTTTTAGGTACTTTAGGGGTTGTTGATCATTTTCAACGGGGTGGTGGGGGGTTGCAAAACTGAAGAGTGTGTTGTATTCATAATAGGCTGTCTATTGACTTGTGAAAAAAAGACCTAGCAGCATACACTTTTTTAGGTTCATGTGAACATTTATTTGCCTGTAACAGGTGAGGTAATTATTGAATTGATTTTAATAAAATTTTGACACAGTATTACTACCTTGGCGAGGGTGGAAAAGCGTATGATTTTTAGAAATCGTGTCAGCGGCGGCACATTGCCTTGCCTATTACAGAAACTAAGGGACATTTCTGATGTATACTCATACATACGACTATCGCTTTAGATTGTTCCGTATTGTGTAACCTGCAATTGATTTTGATGAAATTTCGACGGAGTGGTGAAAATGGAAAATGCGTATGGTTTTTAGATATCAGTATTCAGTGTCAGTGGCGGCGCAGCAGTAATAAAAAAACTAGAAATATAAAAATGGCTCGAACTTCGTTTTTAAGCGATTGTGGTTTATGATCGTTACGTTTCATCCAGCTGAAGCTTGCAGAATAAACAGTGTGTCGTCCTAGTTCCTACAGAGAAACTATTTACGAGAGTTTCTGTGATGGATGTTTTTATTTTTTTGAGTGCGTGCGGATAATGATTTGGTTGCAAGGGGATTTCAAACTGTTATTCAATTGGAAAATAATAAAATGATATCACCCTGTTTCTGTCATGTTTTTTTAGGACGGGCGGGTAATGCTTTGGTTGCAAGGTGATTTCAGACTCTCATGCAGTGGGAATATAGGTGCTGAGTCAATCAACTTTTTAATAACACACATGCAATACAAACACAGTCTAAATTATTGTCCACACTAGCAGAAGCAGAAGATTGTGCTTTTGACCTTCTTGACCCTCCATTACAATCCGAAAAAAATAGAATATTTCCTATAAAATCCGTCTTGATAAGCTAGAAGTTGCGGAAGGCGGCGAAAAAATCGCTGCCCAGAGTAGGAACTGTGCTCGACTGCTCGATTCGGAGAAGTTTCCAAAAAATAAAATTTGGAAAATTCATTATTATCTGATAGTCTGTTTCTTCACTTGAAGAACGTCGAAAAAATCATCTAAATATTCCAAAAAACGGCGGAGTTATTCAATTTTATATTTGCGTAAAGCGACCGCGAAGGTGAAAAGCTGTATGACGTCACGTGTTATACACTGTTACAAAGTCTGGTCGGGACTCCGCTATGCATACGCTGCGCTGTACAGTATGCGATATTTAGACTTGAGTGGAACGGCGAAGGTGTTTGTTGTAACGGTCAGTATATTTTTGAAGTATGAAGGAAGGTTACGTTCGTGGTGATTCTAGTAATTTTCCTAAAGTGGATGACATGATTATGGACTTTTACTTCTCACACCGATAGCGATTTTGAGATAATACGGTTTTTAGGTGTTTTATGATGTCTACATAACGAAAATCCACACAACTCATTTCCGTCGGTCTGTCTGTCTGTCTGTACGCGTTTTTCTAGCCACGTAATCTCAATAGCCGCTGCATGGATTGTTATGAAATTTGGGCAGCGATATGCTGTGGGGGTAGTAGTAGGTTCTTCCTAAAACTGAAAAATTATTGTGTTCATAACAGGCCGTCCACTAACCTGTGAAAGAAAGGCCTAGCGTCATAATATACTTTTTTAGATGCATCCGAAAATTACCTAGGCTATTACGGATCGTCGACTTAGAATTTTCTGATGTATACATGCTAGAGTATTGCTTCTGATCATTCTGTACGATGTAACTAGGAAACTATAGGATTGATTTCAGTTAAATTTTCACACAGTATTACTACCGCTGCGAGGATGTAAAACCTCTATGGTTTTTAAAAATCGTGTCAGCGGCGGCGCAGCAATAATAAAAAAACTAAAAATATAGAAACAGCTCGAACTTCGTTTTTAGGCGTTTTAGGGGTTTCGTGATCATTTTCTACTTTTTTGGGTGGGGGTGAAGTTGGGGTAGTTGGGGGGTGGGGGTCATAAAACTCAATTTTTTTGTGTATTCATAATATGCTATCCATTGAAATATTTGTTTGGTGTTTTCATGGTGGTGTTAGTACACCTGAGTACAATGCAATATTTATAGTTTCTCGGTCTGCTAGACATATTCTAATGATACGAGTACCAATAAACTGCAGTGTATCGTTTTGTCACCGTCGGCGTCGCCTACTCTACTGAAAACAAGGAATAACAACATGAACGAAGAGGCCGGCGGCGGCGCGGTGGTTTGCGGGAGCAGCATCCTCGACAGGGCATACACAGGCTTGCGTTGTGTCGTGTGACGTGTGACGTCACAGCGGCTTCGCGCGGAGGATACGGCAATTCAAACTTTGAAGGACTATAACTTTTCTATTAATGGAAATAATTACAAAATTTTTTCGCCGTTCTTTAATTCTTTAGGACTATCTGATTAACTAAAATTTGGAAAATTGGAAACTTCCTCATTTACTAGAGAGGTCAATAACCCCTACGTAGAGGAGAGATTGGCGACCGGCAGCGGTCTCAAGGCGCGCATCCATTATGTAAAAGTCTAATTAAATTTACTACGTTTGCGTGGGGTTTGGAAAGAATAATTCTGTCACATTAATCGTTTCTCATAAAATAACAGTATTATTAATCTTAAACTACTTATTTGTTGTCTTAATTTAGGTTAGGGAAGCGCTGCTTCCACCGCTTCCATGGCCACACGCCACTGTATCAAAAAGATATTGATAATGAGCACTATACTAACTGTATTCACAGCCAAGCTAGACCAAATCAAAACAAGCCCGCGTGCGTGATCGGCTCATGTCGGTAGGGTCCCTAATAGTCCAGTATATTATGTGTAAATTGTGTGCTATAATCTGGCAAGTCAAAATTTCCAAGGCTGACTGGGAAGTAGATCCAAATATGCAATGTCAATGTATGATCATTTCAAACTGGCAACTGGCTACTTTTGAGTTGCCATGGGCCATGGCCGACTCTACAATAGGCCGGAGCCTTAGATGTGGCAACGTGGCTTAGCTGTCAAATAGTGGCCCTATAGTTTCAGAATAATTATTACATTTTATATGTATTCGAGTTCATCTCGGTTAATAAATTAAGAAAAATACTTTTTAGAACTACTACTACTAATACCACTTACATCTGATGTCTGTTTCATCACAGTCAGACACTACAAAATAAAAATAAAGCAACCTGTTTCCTGCTGCCACTTCCACTTAAATGAACACTCAATTTACTTTGTAAATTGTCACTTGAGCTAGAAAAATTCACTATTAGGTCACTGTGAAGCCATTCTTGCTGGTCTTGATTCCCTTTCACTATCAAATCCTTTCGTAGGTATGCCCAGATGCATGCCCTCGTTGGCTTGCCCAGATGAGTTCTATTAACTGTATTTTTCTGTGATATTTGGGAGGTCCAGAAAACATTGTAGGTACCACATTGTGCTCTAAAATAGGTCTTATCCTTTGAAATGTTTGTATTGTCTTTATTCTTATAAATATAACCAGCCCATACGAGGAATACCGTTCACCCACTTCTGTTTATGTCCCTTATTGGAAGCACAATTGCTAATGAACACTCAATTTACTTTGTAAATTTTAACTTGAGCTAGAAAAATTCACTATTAGGTCACTTTGAAGCCATTCTTGCTGGTTTTGTATTCCCTTTCACTATAAAATCTTTTCATAGGTATGCCCAGATGAGTTCTATTAACTGCCTTTTTCTATGATATTTGGGAGGTCCAGAAAACATTGTAGGTACCACATTGTGGTTTAAAATAGGTCTTATCCTTTAAAATGTTTGTAATTATTGTCTTTATTCTTATAAATATAACCAGCCCTTATGAGGAATACCTTTCACCCACTTCTGTTTATGACCTCCATTGGAAGCACTACTTGCTAGTGCAACCTGGTACTACACACTTTGCAGGCTTTTTTTATCTTTATAATTTCGTTTGTGCAGGTAAATAATTAGAAACACATTAAAAATCACCTTCCACTCTTCGTTGTTACTCTGGAAGGTTATGTTGGTATGTCCTTGATTGGCTAGTGCAACCTGGTACTACACACTTTGCAGGCGTCTTTTTACCTTTATAGTTTCGTTTGTGCAGGTAAATAATTAGAAACACATTAAAAATCACCTTCCAACCATATGTTCTGCTCTGGAAGAATACACACGACTAAACAACAAACATGGCCGACTCTACACTCTAGGCCCGCTGATTCAGTGTTGCCATATTTCATGCTCCGGCCTAGTGAGTAAAGTCGGCCATGCATGGGCTCATAGGGCTATTCTATTAAATAGTCATATAAAATTTAATAATTGCACTGGACTATAGCTGGCGCGTTCGCAGACGTTAGCGGACAGTAACCACGCGAATGTTGCATGCGACTGTTTATTTGGAGTCTATCTTGGGATTGAATATACTATAGTTAGCTTCGTAATAGATAAATTATTCTTTCAATTTCAGAGGAGGCTACCAGCTAAAGCAAGAGTAAAGCAGGTTAGGGTTCCAAATGCTTATGATGACACAGCGTTGAAACTGGAAGTTGGGGACATAATAACTGTTACAAAAATGAATATAAATGGCCAGTGGGAGGGAGAGTTGAATGGCAAGACAGGTTACTTCCCATTCACGCATGTTGAATTCTTAGATGATGAAAACGAAAATTAAGTCATCGAGTTGTAAAATTTCTGAAAATATTTGCTAATGTTATAATATATATAGAGCTCAAATAATTGTATATTTATTGAATCGTTTTGATTTGGCATTGCATTGAATATTAACCATATACATACACATATTATTTATTATACCATTGTGCTGTTAGTGTCAATTTGTATTTTTATTGATTACATATCAAATATTTGGTTTTCTAATTGTACCACAAGCATCTGAGCTTTTTCACGGAAAATAAAATATTTTACGAGTTTTTCTTTAAATATTTACATCCCCAAGTATTTTCAAGCATAAGGCATCGCAACACTGCAAGAAAAAATACTCATCAGGCTTTCCTGAAATATTGTTTTCTTCTAACAATCTTTGGAGGCATTTAAAATTTCCTACAGGTGTCACGCTTTGTTTCTCAGATTTTTAATTAACTTATGAAGTGAACTTAAATCATTTTAAAAGGTAACAATCTAGAAATATGCGAGTGAAAAACTTCCAGAATCTGTATTTCTTGTTTCTTATTAGAGGCTTCATTTTTATATCAATGTATTTGAGGTATAGACCTGTCATGTGGTTAAATATTTAAAATACTAGTATTATGGATATCGGATCTGGATCGGAAATGAGGAACAGATTTTGACTAAAATATATACTATTGTCAGATATACAAAAAATATATAAAAATAGTTCTAAAAAGATTCACCTCATATGCAAGTGAGTTATTTCTTGTAAAAAAAAAACATATATCAACTTAAAATTATACCTACATATTATATAATGGACGGTCTGATAGAAAGTATACTTTTATCAAATTATATTATAAAAACGTATCAATAGAAACTAATCTAGTACAGCATAAAAGCATCAATTCTTATAAGATTAACAAACATTCAATATTTGTTTGTTTTGTATACCAGACACCTTGATGATAGCACCAAAATTCATGGCCACAATAATTCAATATTGGGCGACTGCATTTCTTCAATGATCTTGTATTGTGAATGGACCACCAACCAGCAGTATGTCTGAAATTTATGGATATAACATATTCAGAAAAAAAAGGATATATAATTTTAACTTACATTATATACCATCCAAGACCAGATCACAAGGGCATATAAAACTGCATCCAGCTGAAAAAAATTAAGTTTTCTTCATTCTTAACACACTAAATAGCAAATATGTCTTATTAAATTGGTAAGACACATTACAAGTTACTGTAGGTGATGAGAGTGAGTGTTGTTATTGCACAAATTTCCAATTCTGAGATTCGTTTTTTGGAATAATGAAAATCTGTCATTGATTTACATTATCCTATCTGATAGAGTATTTGCCAATGCCTCATCTCAAAGATGCATCAATTTTAATGAAATTTAGAGTCACAGGACATACAGCTGCTTTTTTTGGAATTATTTTTTGCTTCCCATTGTGATCGTGAAAAATTTCGATTTTGAGATAATACCCCTTTTAGGCGTTTTATGAGGTCTACATAACGATAATCCACGTCACTCATTTCCATCAGTCTGTTGTAATCTCAGTAATTGCTACATGGATTGTGATGAAATTTGGGGAGCGATATGCTGTGGGGTCATAGTAGGTAAAGCTGTTATGACTTTGAAAATCAGTGCATGGGTGGCAGAGTAATTAGCAAAAATCAAAAAAGATTAAATATAATAAAGTTCCAAATATTCCTCTAACTTCCTCATTTTTAAGTGTTTTAGGGGTTCCTGGCCATTTTCTACTTTTTTTTTGGGTGGGGGTGAAATTGGGGAGGGTGGGGGGCTGTGAAGCTGAAAAATTTGTTGGATTCATAATATTGCTTTAGATCATTCTGTATTGTGTAACATGGAAATGATTTAATTTCAATGAAATTTTGAGATGGAAAATTTGTAGTTTTTGAAATGGTTCCATGTGGTGGCAAACTAATAAAAAAAGCAGTTGGTTGACTTGTAGCTGCATTATATCAGGCAATAATTTAGCAAATAGATTTCATTCAAAAAACCTTGTTCTATGATGGGATCTGCTACTTCAATGAATTGCCTAGTTGTACTAAAGAGGCACATAATTTGAAGAACTCCAAACAAAAAGTCTATTTGTACCTACGGGACTAACTATGTACATTTTTTTATTGTAAATTTCTTGTGTAACTAGCCAACATTACCTCAGAATTATTTTTTAATTTGGATATCAACTAATTTCTTCCGTTTTGCATTGAAAAAAGTATTACTTTATTACTTACATAAATGTAATATCCACCTATAAGCCATAGGCCAAAAACAAGTTGGAATAAAATTGCAACACCAAAGCTAACCATCCATGGCACCATTAGACCTCTGATCAACTTGTTTATGCCCAAACATAACAACACTGATGATCCAATCATTTGTAAGAAGTATAGTATAAGGAGCCCACCTATCACTTGCATTGCTGAAATTATAAAAAAAATCAACCATAGAATTTTGAAATAAGCTTTTCCGAATTTTTAGTAAAAGACTGAAAGCAACAAATGCAAATCTGATAACTTATTTGTGATTAAGAAACAAAAATAGATACCATATGATGCAGAGTTTTCTAAATGATACTCTTTATTCGGATTCTCACTGTAACTACATGATTTATAACTTTACAAGGAAAGAGTGAAATGACAAAATGATACTTACACAAGCGAATATCAGCCTCGAAAAGTGGGTTATAGAGTTGTGATGAATCTCCACCAGTCATGTCAAATACAATAAATGTTATTAGAACAATACTAATTGTAGCAGTGTAATATGCTATAGCAAAACAACCATTCTTCAGATTGTTAGTCCAAATACATGGGGACCAGCAAGAGTCAAGCAGAGGCATTTTTGTGTTTTCTGTCAGAAGTAACTAAAAACAAAACTGAAATTAGGATGTCCTCACATTGAAAACATTAATGTATGAGGTTATTTTTCTTTTTTTGTTAAAAGTCACACCCAAATTAACAAATCCAGTTATTAATTAAATGACCAACATCCAAACAAAACCTTCGATAGCTTGAAACACAAAATAATGAAAATAAATAGGTAATATAGGTATGGTAAATGGTTTATGGTTTAGACATTTGGAACAAACTGTCAAAAAATAGCTGTGCTCACAGACCATGAAACAGAGGATGTGCTGCTGACGCTGCTGAGCTTTGCGGTAATGCATGGCCGACTGTACTCACTAGGCCGGAGCATGAAATATGGCAACACTGAATCTGCGGGCCGTCATTTTGTTTGTTGTTAAGTCATTAGTCATGGCATTAGTGTAATCTTCCAGAGTGAAAAATAAGATTGGAAGGTGATTTTTAATGTGTTTCTAATCATTTACCTGCACAAACGAAACTATAAAGATAAACAGATGCCTGCAAAGTGTGTAGTACCAGGTTGTACTAGCAATTGTGCTTCCAGTAAAGGACATAAACAGAAGTGGGTGAACAGCACAAGTGAACAGTATTCCTCGTATGGGCTGGTTATATTTATAAGAATAAAGACAATACTTTACAAACATTTCAATGCATAAGACCTATTTTAAAGCACAATGTGGTACCTACAATGTTTTCTGGACCTCCCAAATATCACAGAAAAATACAGTTAATAGAACTCATCTAGGCATGTATCATCTGGGCATACCTACGAAAAGATTTGATATTGAAAAGGAAATCAAGACCAGCAAGAATGGCTTCAAAGTGACCTAATAGTGAATTTTTCTAGCTCAAGTTAAAATTTACAAAGTAAATTGAGTGTTCATTAGCAATTGTGCTTCCAATAAGGGACATAAACAGAAGTGGGTGAACGGTATTCCTCGTATGGGCTGGTTATACTTATAAGAATAAAGACAATACTTTACAAACATTTCAAAGGATAAGACCTATTTTAAACCACAATGTGGTACCTACAATGTTTTCTGGACCTCCCAAATATCACAGAAAAAGACAGTTAATAGAACTCATCTGGGCAAGCCAACGAGGGCATGCATCTGGGCATACCTATGAAAAGATTTGATAGTGAAAGGGAATCAAGACCAGCAAGAATGGCTTCACAGTGACCTAATAGTGAATTTTTCTAGCTCAAGTGACAATTTACAAAGTAAATTGAGTGTTCATTTAAGTGGAAGTGGAAGTGGCAGCAGGAATCAGGTTGCTTTATTTTTATTTTGTAGTGTCTGACTATGATGAACCAGACATCAGATGTAAGTGGTATTAGTAGCAGTAGTTCTAAAAAGCATTTTTTTCTTAATTTATTAACCCAGATGAACTCTAATACATATAAAATGTAATAATTATTCTGAAACTATAGGCCCACTATTTGACAGCTAAGCCACGTTGCCACATCTAAGGCTCCGGCCTAGTGTAGAGTCGGCCTAGGGTAATGGTAATTATTGGGGGCGCCACGGTTGCTGTACAATTACGTTTTAAGGTACGCGCACATTAAGCTTAATTCAGATGCACACGACATCAGACGATACGACGGTACGAAACTGTCTCTATTGGTTGAAATATTTCGATTTTACATCATTTTGAATATTTCAATCGATAGGAACAGTTTCGTACTGTCGTATCGTCGGATGTCGTGTGCATCTGAATTAAGCTTAAATCGCCATCGGACGGACCGTGCGGATCGGAGAAGAATACTTTCTATAAAATTTAATGGACCAGCGCACATATGTGCGGACGGGTGGCATCAAATTTTCAAAATCAGGCGAGAATATAGCAACTAGGATTAAATGCCGGCCGACGCGTGCCATGCGTGCCGATACCGACGTGTGGGCGATGCTGATCGGAGATTGCCGAGGCACCGTCAGCATTTTGCAAGTATCTACTTACCTTAAGCATATCATCAACCCTTTTTTGCTCTAATAGGTGGGCGAGATGGACATTTTCCTTCAGTAATGGCTTCTCTCATGGCCTCCCGGAAATAAATATACATATTCCCTAAAAACTGCCCTTCTCTGACATACTTCATGAACCTACACCCGTCTACGCATTCTACATTTTTGAAAATTTTCTTCCTCCAGAACAATCGCCAACTCGTCACCGTTCGAAGACATATTTGCAACTGCTTTCCAATTATTCCGTTGATTCCGATCAGATATGTGCGATACCCTAATGAAAAATCCGTACCGTACCGGCCGTTCCATCCGTCCCGTCCGTCCGATGCCAATTTATGTGCGCGTACCATTAGGCATCATTTAGTACCATAGGATGCTGGATTCAGCGCAATGGTTTGTTCTGAAGCATTAAAATTGGCTTTCTTCCTGGGTGTCTCGGACTCTCGGGGATAAAAAGTTGCAGGACAAAGGATGATTATTGATTAGGGTTATACTTCTGACAGTTAACAGTGATACCTGTGACATGACAGACTGTGACTAGTGAGGCAAAACGATTCTATGCTTGATGTTACTCATTTTAGCAATGTTGAATGTTGGAATGGAATTTTCAGGAACACGGTAGAACTACATTCTTTGTCCGAAGTCTCCGGAATAGCGAATAAACACTATTTGTACAAAATATTACTAAATTTTTTAACAGCCTGACAAGACACTTGATGGATTCTAGGATCTACTCTAGTTATTAAACTAACCCAACCCAAAAATCTTTTATCTATGGTTTATTAAACCTAATTATTATCATTGCAATAGCCCGATTTCGTTTAATGAGAGAATCGTCATGCTTCTGCAACTGCCATAACTTTTATGGTCTGTGGCCATAACCATTGATTTGCTTTTAGACCTACATGTAGTTCCCATACGTTATTGCACTGTATGCTGCGTGTGCTGCCACCTGTCAAATATTACTTGAAACATTAAAATCCCCTGCTATTGCAACACTGCTTTGTTGAGTGGTGGTTCTGTGGTGGTTCAAATTCAAATGTATAGAGCTGTGGAACAGCGGGAGTTAGTTGTGATTCGGCGGTATCCCGGTATCTTAAATTATATTGTGTTGATTCAGCTATTACCAATATATAGAACGGAATTTGACCTCTGCAAATCAGTTTTGGTTGTTATAGCGAAATGTGCGTTTGTGTTTTTGATGTGCAGGCATCAAATCTTCCTTGCGAGCAATGTAGCACGTAAGTTTTTTTGAAATATATATATAAATAATAATTTACTAACATACATATATTTATGCTAATATATAACGACATTTTTGTACAGTTCTACTGCTTTCAGAGCTAAGCTTTGTCATTTTGTTAAACTGTCGCAAATGTTGTCAGGGTATAGGAAATGGATTTTTACAAATACTGGGTGTCCCAAAAATAGTTCAAGGGAAAGTCGAATGATAGAGCATGCTAAGCTATAGAGTTAAACTCCAATAGGTACCTTATTCCTTCATATATGGCATGATTTGTTTATTTTTTATGACGCTCTGCCTGTATGTCTCTCTCTCGAAGTTAAAAAAATACAGAATTTACTCGAAATATGCACAAAAGTTATATAAAGTAGGTATTATACTAGTACTTCCAGGGCTATCACTGGACCTTACTTTTGACCACACCCCAAATGTGTAGGTATATAGGATGTTTGGTAATCATGCGGCAAGAATTTAAACTGCAATTCTTTGAACATTTTAAGAATATTTTGTTCTTTAATGATTTTTCAAAAACCGCTTCATTCATTCGGATACCGGATGAAAAAAATTTGCGTGAGCAACAAAATTGTATTATGAAAAATCACATGGTAAGTTGCTTAAACTACAACAAAAGTTCAAAATGACTTCGGTTCGTTTTAAATGGAGTTATATCCTAGACCAGTTTAGTGATCTTCGTACGTTGCTATCAAATATTCAAGAGCAACCAAACTAAAATATGTGGCGTACACCATCGCATATAAATCATATCGCATGTCTTGTTGCTAATGGTACATCATCGAGTAAGCCGGGTAGCGTTTCTTCTAAGAAGTTGCGATTTACCTCGGTAGTGTTGGTAATTTTAAGAAGTATCGTAAATAGTACTCTCGCAAATCTTTTTCACCCTGTATCTTTGAAATTAAGCGGTTTTCCCACAGAGTTAACATCTCTAGAGGGAAAGTTGTATTAGTATTTAGCTATACTTAGAGAGTTACTCTTATTATAACTTGATTGTAACAGTTGATAATTTATTATTACCATGAAGTGTTTCCCCATATTTTACGCTACTGAAAACCAAAACAAAACCTATACTAACCCATGATAAGTGGTGTTCACCGATTCGTCGCTATTGCAGCAAAGTATGCACCGTTTATTTCGTCGCATCATGCAATTATGACAATATTGTTCATAAAAATTTAATTCACAGCACAAGTAGTCACAAAGTCACTCAAATATACACTAAAACAACAAAAATCTCACCATACGCAATAACTACAGCTACAATGACAGCCACATGACAGCTTTAGGGGACGCCGATTGTAGATTGTCAGATTTACGACATATTAGAAGTTATTGAGACATTCCGCTATGAAATTTACCATTTCTGAGATTTCGTTAAATCAATACAAATTATTTCCACGTAAATCAGTTACATTGCAAGTCTATTGGAATGTATAGTTAAATACCCAGTTAAATACTTTGAGGAACATGTGTTCAAACTGCGGAAACTGCTAGATTTTGAAGAAACTGGAAGGTCCTTAAGCGGACGAAGAAGAGTGGCAATAGCGCTATAGATGTTGGCTGGCCAATATTCAAATTAGACTCCCTCTAGAGATGTTAACTCTGTGAGTTTTCCGAAAATCATCAAAGAACAAAATATTCTTAAAATAGCTCAAAGAATCACCTATTTAATTTTTTCCGCATGTTCAACAAACACCCTGTGTATATCATCATCATACATATCATTCAAATGACTGCCATGGCGGGCTTAACGGTAGCTCATCTGATAAGCCCAATTTTTTATACATTTCCGATTATTTGGGTTGCAGTTGCATGGATAACTACTTCGATTTCCATGTGTCAGTTGTTTCTGTTAGCGTAACATTTATTATTAAGGGTTCTTTACAAAGTTGAGCACGGTTAGTTTCTATATACAGGGTGTCCCTGAATTTCCTTGACACGTGATATTCTTGTAACAAAAAAAATGTTCAAACGAAAACTGAGTGCAATGTTTGACAGTACTACAGAGTCTCTCATACTATGCCTTCAAAACATTTTTTTATAGTTCAACCCTAAAAACTCACCCCCAACTTTGTTTTTTCGAATAGTACCTAACAGTCTTTCCTACACAAAATAAGTCCTTATTTTATTTATATTCCTCTAGCACCTTTGATTTTGTATAAAAACCTATTTTTTTTCGTAGTCACGAGCACAAAATAAACAAAATAAATAAAATAAGGCTTTGTTTGAGGCGTAACCTTTCAAGGGTACCGAATGACCTATCATATATCAAACCATGCTTTCGAAACATTTTTTTTCTTCAGCCACGAACACTTACACCCTACTTTTTTTACAAATAGCACCCCCACAGCTTTTCCAACATTAATAAGGTCATTATTATATTTAATTTCTTGTAGTGCCTTTGACTTCATACACAAATCATTTTTTTTTCGTAAAGTCATTAACATAAAATAAATAAAATGAGCATTTATTTGAGGCGTTACATTTTCGTGATCAAAAGTATAAAAAAGATATATTTTTTTTGAAAGCATAGCATTATAGGTCAATCAGTACCCTTAAAAACCCAATTAGTTTTATTTTTATCCTATTTTGCATCAAGCAAATTCTTATTTTATTTCTTTTATGCTTGTGATTTTACGAAAAAAGTAAGCTTGCATATAAAATTAAAGGTACTCCAAGGTTCTATATAATATAAGGAGTTAATTTTCGTAGAAAAAACTATTTGATGCTATTTGAAAAACAAAAGTTGAAGGTGAATCTTAAGGGTTGAAGTACAAAAAAAAATGTTTTAAAAGCGTGGTATGATAGACCCTATAGTACTTTCAAAAATTTCACACAGTTTTCGTTTGAACTTTTTTTTATTACGAGAATACCACGTGTCAAGGAAATTCAGGAACACTTTGTATACGCAAGCTGACTGTGATGACAGGTTAGTCTAAAACTCGGGCAGCTTTTTAAGTCGCATCTGTGACAGAATGCAAGAAGCTTGCAAGATTTTGGATAAGTGGTACAATGAAACGGCTCTGTATCCTTCGAAGACTGTGTTGGCCCTATTCACCCACAGAAGTAGAGCAGATGATTTTATATCACCCACCCTCCACGGTGTATCACTGACCTCAGCTAATTCATATGGATACTACCACTGGCGGTTGGTCGGTTCTGAATGAGGGTGGGCACAAAAAAAGCACATATTATAAGCACCGTCCAACTGTTCACTTACAAGCACTATTCCGAAAACATTAAAATCCATTCATCCTTCATGTGAAAAACAGAATTTTCTTATTTCTTTGTCCTCTCCGTAATGTGTTTTAGACTATCCAACTATTGTTTATTCCACACACTGACATCTCTCTTAAGAAGTAGGCACATAAAACAAAATAGTTTATTTGTTTGTGAACATCCGCACATCCATTCGTATTTTTCATAAATATTCCGGTTGAGTACTCTATTATAAGTCCGGGTTTTACTTGTAGAACTATAACTAATTTGAAGATCAGGAGAAGGTCTTCCTTTGTTCTTAATTAAAGGTTTACCTTCAAAATCTAGGGTTTTTTTTTTAACGTTTTGCGCAGAATTAATTTCCGCTGTCGCGGGATCATCAAAAATACGCCAAATGCAGATGAACTGCAATTATCACATACAAATAAACATATAAACTATATTCCTCATGTCGTCAAGCATCCCTCCAAAAACAAGCCATGGTTCAATCAGCGTTGTAGAGATGCAGTTACCTCTAAAAACCAACATTACAAAGAATGGAGGAAAAATCCAAATGCCGAGAACCACCGCAGTTTTATCGATGCCAGAAATCATTGTAAACGCGTGATTGACAGCAGCAAGGAGGAACACAACCAAAAAATTAAGGACAAGCTCCTCTCATATCCTAGTTCATCCAGAACATTCGGGTCTGTAGCTAAGGCTGTTAGTCAGAACTTTTCCTATTCGTCAATACCACCCTTGACCAGAGAGGACAAGTCCATCGCTTCTGCTCCTAAAGAAAAAGCAGACATCTTGGGGAAGCTCTTCGCAGCCAATTCTACTGTAGACTTTCAAGGTAGTACTCCGACTACCACCATAAGCGTGAACTCGAGAATGGCAGAGGTCAAATTTCAACATCGAGATGTTAAAAACATCCTCCAAGAACTGAACACGACTAAAGCTACTGGTCCTGACCAAATTCCAGCTATTGTCCTTAAACGCTGTGCCGCTGAGCTTGCACCTATTCTTTGCAAGCTCTTCAAACTTTCGTACCAACGAGGCGTGTTTGCCGCTTCGTGGAAGATTGGCTGCGTACAACCCATCCCTAAGAAAGGCAAAAAAACTGATCCCGCCAATTATAGACCTGTGGTTCTTCTCAGCATCATGTCTAAGGTTATGGAGACTGTCATTAACACACAGCTCCTGAAATACCTGAACAACAATAACATCATAAATGATCGCCAGTATGGCTTCCGTAAGCACAGGTCTACAGGTGACCTCCTTGCCTACGTCACTCACTTGTGGAACAGAGCAATAGACAATCATGGCGAATCCCGTGTTGTTGCACTTGATATATCGAAAGCTTTCGACAGAGTATGGCATGACGAACTTCTGGTCAAGCTTGCTGCTTATGGACTACCACCTGGCGTGCGCTAGTGGCTGAATAGCTTTTTGAACGACCGATCTCTGTTTGTTGTAGTCGAGGGCTGTTCATCAGACGTATTTTCAATAAACGCCGGTGTTCCTCAGGGATCTGTCCTATCCCCTATACTGTTTCTGCTGTACATCAACGAGCTGTTGGAAATAACATCAAATCCAATCTACAGCTTCGCAGATGACAGTAAATTAGTGTCGTGCATGGAACTAGGCAAGCCACTATCATCCCAGGATATCAAAACAACTGTCGAGTGGAGATTAGCAAATAAAGTACAGTTCAACGTACAAAAAACTCGGGCAACAACACTTACAAAGAAGTCTCACGATGGCTTACTAACTGTGGAAATGGAGAGCCACCCCATAGTCGAATCATCTTCCGTCAAGCTTTTGGGGATCAACATCAATAATAGCATGTCCCGGCACGACCACGTCGTCAGTATTGCTAAAACGGCATCCCAGAAGCTTGGAGTTTTGTTCCGCTGTAGGAAGTTGTATACACCAGAGCAACTGCTGCTGCTCTACAAGGCACAGATCCGACCATCGCTGGAGTATTGCTCCCTTGTGCGGGGATGCGCTCCGAAACACTCTCTAAAGCTTTTGGACAATATCCAGAAAAGAGCGATTAGACTAACCGATACGCCTAACCTCACAAAGGACCTCCACAGCCTGGAACATCGAAGGAGGGTGGCTGACCTATCCCTGTTTCACAGGTTCTATCACGGAAGATGTTCGAGTGAGCTCTCCCAGATAATAGCACCAAAGGCCGTCCGAACCAGGAACACTAGAGAAGCTCTGCGAGCTCATCTTTACCAGGTCGAGATCCTTTCTCCCCGAACCAGTCTCCTCCAGCATTCCTTCTTTTGGAGAGCTCGCTGTGGAATCAGCTGCCGGGGAATTTGTTTCCCGGCGGCTACAACCTGCAGTGTTTCAAATCTAGCGTGAACCGACACTTATCCTCTCGCAGCGCTTCTACAGCGTCATAGGCTTTCAGCCTTTGCGGGAGGCTGACCATAAAAAAAACAAGACTTTGTGTTCGACAATGGTTCGGCTCGTTATTGGAGAGACGCTGCTCGGTGTCCCAATTTCGACAACATAATCGCGTACAGCGAACGAACCGAATACCAACCGAAAATAGGTACATGTTGAACTGTTCCCCTACGGACGTCAAGTCGTCAAGCACACCGCCACACGGTTTTGGTCGCTTTCGTCGCGCTGCGAAAAGAAAATTTTGAGCGGACGGAGAAATATAGTTTGATGTAGCATATTAGACATAACTATATGCATAGTCGTATAAAGATGTAACGCAAACATAATAAAGGAATAAATTACTGAATTATAACTATGTTTATTGTCATTTTCCTGGGCGATTTGGTGGGCACGTGCTCGTATTGTGCCCTTCAGTACCAGCCGCCACTGGATACGACATATATCATGAGCATGGTTACAAAAAGTCACCTTGTGGCAGCTGCGACGTGTAATTGGTAGGACCTGGGACTCAACCTACTGTCCTGAACTGGCCTTATACGGAAATTGTCAGATCCAAGATTCAGTTTAGGTGCTCGGTCTGATGCCACCTCTGGATGAAAAGGAAGGCACTGTCGGCTTGCCACGAGATGATGATGGCTTACCTGGCTAGAACAGGGGCTAAGAGCTCCAGCTCCTGCACTGGCCTCGATCCCGAGGCGTAAGGTCAATGTTACACTGGATCCTGGATGAATCTACTTTCAGTGAACTAGAACACCTGGTTAGGGCGATATGACTGAAAGTAAGCAAAAAGGTATGTAGCAGTCCCGAATAACGGCATTTGGACAAAGGCAGATGATCGAATAACAATCTTTTCTCCCAATCAAAGAGAAATAAGGTCTCATCTGTTCCAGATGCTGGGAAGAAGACGAAACTTCGTTTCACTTCCTGGGCAAATTCGCTGTGTATCGAAACCTTAGGGCTTAGACATTATCAGGCGCAATTGAGTTTAAAGAGAAATTATTATACTAAGTAAACTGGTCGCACAATACTGATTTTTACCAGGTTGTCTGGTAAGTTTGGCAAAAGGAATTTTTTAGGAAGCCGTGAAGATTTTTTAGTGAGACTGGATCTAATCCATTCAGCCATTGTCCTTAAACGCTGTGCCGCTGAGCTTGCACCTATTCTTTGCAAGCTCTTCAACCTTTCGTACCAACGAAGCGTGTTTCCCGCTTCGTGGAAGATTGGCTGCGTACAACCCATCCCCAAGAAAGGCAAAAAAACTGATCCCACCAATTATAGACCTGTGGCTCTTCTCAGCATCATGTCTAAGGTTATGGAGGCTGTCATTAACACAGAGCTCCTGAAATACTTGGACAACAATAACATCATAAATGATCGCCAGTATGGCTTCCGTAAGCACAGGTCTACAGGTGACCTCCTTGCCTACGTCACTCACTTGTGGAACAGAGCAATAGACAATTATGGCGAATCCCATGTTGTTGCACTTGATATATCGAAAGCTTTCGACAGAGTATGGCATGACGGACTTCTGGTCAAGCTTGCTGCTTATGGACTACCACCTGGCCTGCGCCAGTGGCTGAATAGCTTTTTGAACGACCGATCTCTGTTTGTTGTAGTCGAGGGCTGTTCATCAGACGTATTTTCAATAAACGCCGGTGTTCCTCAGGGATCTGTCCTATCCCCTACACTGTTTCTGCTGTACATCAACGAGCTGCTGGAAATAACATCCCATCCAATCTACAGCTTCGCAGATGACAGTACATTAGTGTCGTGCATGGAACCAGGCAAGCCACTATCATCCCAGGAGACGGTACGTCGGCGACAGCAGCATGCCTCACAGATCAACGCAGATATCAAAACAATTGTTGAGTGGGGATTAGCAAATAAAGCACAGTTCAACGTACAAAAAACTCAGGCAACAACACTTACAAAGAAGTCTCACGATGGCTTACCAACCGTGAAAATGGAGGGTCACCCCACAGTCGAATCACCCTCCGTCATGCTTATGGGAATCAACATCAACAATAACATGTCCTGGCACGACCACGTCATCAGTATTGCTAAAACGGCATCCCAGAAGCTTGGAGTTTTGTTCCACTGTAGGAAGTTGTATACACCAGAGCAACTGCTGCTGCTCTACAAGGCACAGATCCGACCATGGCTGGAGTATTGCTCCCATGTGTGGGGATCCGCTCCGAAGCACTCTCTAAAGTTTCTGGGCACTATCCAGGAAAGAGCGATTAGACTAATCGATACGCCTAACCTCACAAAGGACCTCCACAGCCTGGAACATCGAAGGAGGGTGGCTGACCTATCCCTGTTTTACAGATTCTATCATAGAAGATGTTGGAGTGAGCTCTCTCAGATAATAACATCACAGGCCGTTCGAACCAGGAACACTAGAGAAGCTCTGCGAGCTCATCGTTACCAGTATAGCGATTCTGTAACTTTCGCTGTAGTAACGAAAGCAGACGAAAGCGAAGCTAATTGTTTACGAAAACGATTTTTGACGGCATTCCATAACCAACGTTTAACGCTTCGTTACGCTTTCGGCATGGAGCTCGATGACTCACGAGCATTCACGAGTTGGCTTAAATATCTCTGGATGAGACTCTGCTAAATCCAGCAATGCCGACCATTGCGAAGGATTAGTTTTTCTCTTCGATTCATTGCTGGTAATTAACTATACAAATAAATTTAAGCGAATTGTCACTTTGACACACAGCAATAATAACGTCAAAACTTGGCAGACGAGATCCAAAATCTTTCGCTATCGCTTATAACGTTCGTCTGCGTTCGTTATATCCTAGTCGGAACGAAGACATTTATGGAATACCGAAACGAGCGAAAGCGTTGGAAATATGTCGCTATCGCTTCGCTACACAGGTCGAGATCCTTACTCCCCGAACCAGTCTCCTCCAGCATTCCTTCTTTTGGAAACTTCGACGCTGTGGAATCAGCTGCCGGGGAATTTGTTTCCCGACGGCTACAACCTGCAGCGTTTCAAATCTAACGTGAACCGATACTTATCCTCTCGCAGCGCTTCTACAGCGCCATAGGCTTTCAGCCGTTGCGGGAGGCCGACCGTAAAAAAAAATAATCGTACCTCCGACATGACCAATTAACATCAGCATTTTGGCTGATTTTTCGATATTAAAAAACAGCACGCAACAGATCGATGATTGCAATAGCTATATGTGGCGAGAGTAGCTTCATCCTGTTGAAACCAAATGTCACCCTTTTCAATTTTTAACGGTTCCTTGCTCATTTTTTTGAAAAAAAAATTGACCAATAATGCCACGGAACTAAAAACCACAGAGCGGCACAAGCAGTTACATGTATAGTAGAGCAAAATAACCAGTAGTTCAAATTCCAACCGTCAGATGGCCCACTCGTTATATGTATGTATTATAGTCATAATATTTTTTTTTCGCCTGTCTCAAAAAATAAATACCAAAATATATGTTAGGTATATATGGATTACGTGGTCTGCATAAGTGTGCTGTTTGTTTTTTATAACTAATGATCCTTATGAACAATAATACTACGATATGCATACATTACCGCAGCTATTTTGATATCCTTATCGCGAAATTCCAATAACAATATTATGTTTATCAATAGTTCTGATACCTGAAGTATTTATTATAGCTGGTTGAGGCTCATCGTGATGACTTCGCATATATTCAGGATACATAAAAGAGTATCCTTATACAGGGTGAATCTTTATTTCAGAAGGTGTACAGCCTAATAGAGGCAGGGGTGGATTTAGGATTTCATCTAGGGGGGGGGGGGGCGGACCCAGAAACCGATTCACCTTCGTGTTCCGCTTATTCGCCTTTGATTTGTCGTTTGCTTTGTTGCCAAGCGCACTTAAAATATTATAAATTTAGTAGAAACAAAAATTCTAAACATTATTATTTTGCATTGGTTGGAAGCTTTCAACTTTTGGTTCTCGTTCTCCCTCTCAATCTGCCAATGCACAAAGGGTAGTTTTACGTTCATAATTATTTTTATTTTTTATCAATTACACCTCAGATAAAGTACGACAAATAATCGAGTCAATCGCAGAATGGTTTTTAAAAGTGAGTAAAGGCGGCCATGTTTTTAAACCGAATTTTGATATCTTGAAGCAGAAATTCGTGTTTGATCATTGTGATATCCGCATTCGCCGAATATTTTAGTTCGGAATCTTATCTCACATCACCACACCACAGTGTCAACTGTCAAGTGTTCTGTGATCCTACGTTGCGATATTTCGATTTGATGGAATCTTGAAACGTTGAAACTTTAATCGAAGTCGAAAAGCGAATCAAATATGGCTGTAGAAATAGACAACACTTGTGATGGTTTATAGATCGATGGGTAATAAGTAATACGTTTAACTTCAGTGTCGATGAATTAGGATAATATAACCTCTTTGTGTGTTTTCTTGCAAGTTAGATGAAAGAAAAGTGCATTTTAAAGTTTCAAACACAAATCTTTGGGATTATATATATTTGGTTCGTCGTGTGAAGTACAAAATGGCGACTGACCGAGTTCGCTTAGAGGACTTTATTAAAAAAATTATATTTTTTCAGAAACTTTAAAGTAATTTGACAATTTAACGTTATGGTAACATTGTTCAATGTTAGTAAATTGTTTTTAAAATATTTTGAGATCGAAAACTGTTGTCATTCTCCGGAGATACAAAATAATTTGTAGGATCATTCCAGAGGTGAGTTTAACCAATAATTCAATAAAATATCCCTTAAAAATGTATAATATTTTGTTCCTGCTTTAGTACTTGCTGTTCCTGATTTCCTATTTCAATGTGAATTCAAGGGCGTGGCTACTTTTCACATAACATATTCTTTGCAATATTTTCGAAAATAGTTGTTTACATGCGAACTTTTGCTTTTAAAGGGCATTAGCAACTTGCGCCGCACAATTTTTTTCCTATATTCCGGTTCTTTGAGGTTTTGCCTTCGATTTGAGACCAAAAACAGATTTTTGTGAATTTGGCCCTTTAAACTAGCTGTAAGCCAAAAAGTACTGTTTACAATGACTGGTAGCAGTAACAACTTCTTGTTGAAATGTTCAGCTTACTGAGCATTGAGTTGACTTGCCGTTTTCGGGCTACAAATGCACTAGAAAGCCTCTATAAAAGAGTAGTTTTAATTCTTATAAATCTTTTAATTTAGGACTTAGCCTGGAGGTGTAGCCATAGTCTGTTTTGTCAATGAGGCAAAACTGTTCAAAATTCCATGGTTCATGTGTTATGTGTGGAACCAGATGAGCAGCAATTAAAAAATAAAACATATTGATTCAAGATTTTCAGCTAGTTTTTCTAGTTTTCCTATTATTTACAAAAACAAGCTGCAATGTAATGGATCATTCCCTACCTAATAACAGAAGAATACATGAAGCTAGATGCTGGTGTGATCATAGATGTAAATACCACTGTTTTTCAATAAAAAAACATTACTTTAACTCAAAAACTAGGTTTTTTCGCATCTAACATAACCTCACAACACTATACATAACCTCAAATCCTTCAGGCTCAATTTTTTTGTGTAATTTTTTATACCAGTATTTTGTTGATCTCCTTTTCATCAAGGAATATGGTCAAATTGGATTGTATTGCATGATAAGCTTGATAGAATATTGAAAGACCATATTAGTGTGACAGAAATGAAGAATATTTTAGCTGCGTTAAGTATCTCTTCTTACCTTCATTATTTTTCAATATTTATTTTGCTTATGATATGTCATATGCTTAGTTTCAGTATTTTTATGCTGAGTGTTATACATGCACAACATAAATCATATATGATTAATAATGTTTTGCTGGTGCGCAACCTTGCATTAAACTCTTCGTGGAATACTGCAATATTTTTGGTGATAGACCGCCAAATAAAGATTTGATCCAAATACCTTTTCAGTGTTTTGTTAGAATCTACTCAAGTGCTTGGGTTAATTTGTCATCGTGTGTCTCCTTTATAGACTTCGTAATTGCATGAAATGATATACTAAAATATATATACTACAATATGTATTGTACATGCTGAATATTCGTTACAGCAAATATGCTAGATAAAATACTTGGTAATTTTTTTAATTCATTATCAAAATACCCACAAAAATATATATTCAAAAAGTTTGTATCTATCTGTATTACATAATGCATGTCCCACATATATACATATGTTATAATGTACACTAAATCCACATTTCATCTGGTATTATAGGTTCATTTTTTGGCTTCATAGGATTAGTTAAACATGTATAAAGTTGTAATACAGGATTGTATCAAGGAAATATAAAATCTACTAAATTGTGTTTCACATTCTTTAAAAATATGTGAAAATAGGTCATTAATCAGTAGTGAAAATAATGTTGGGATGAGAGCAGAGCCCTGAGGAACATCCATGTAAAAGGTGTGAGAAGAAAAGGATAATTTGCCTATTACAATATATAATTTGTCACAAGAAAGGAAATTGTATTAATCTTCACAGCTTTTTATAAGACTGGAAGCTCTCCAGGGCAAGTAAATGTCACTGATCAATAGATATATTTTTTGTCACATTGATACATTGGGTGGATATTTGGTAGCAAGCCAGAAAATCTTTATAATATTTAGGGCCGGTTGTACAATGCAGCTTAAGCTTTGGCTTAAGGTAAGCCGATGTTAAACCACATCAATTGCAAAAAATCTGTTGTACAATGCTGGCTAGCCCCCCACTCCAAGCTTAACACGAGCTTACATGAGCCGAAGCTTAATGCGAGCTTAGCTGAGGTTTAAACCTAACCTTCTTCTTCTCTTCCTGTGGACTCGTGTCTATTCAGACAGCTGCCCAAAACCTAACCTGATACAAGTGACATGATATGTCAAGGATAAACCTTCAAATTGCTTGTCACTTTATTAGGTCATACTTTTTGAAATATTTGTGTCTAATTTAACAAAGAAAGTGAATGAAAGAACAGAGACAGGAACGGGCGTTGCTGAAATTTGACACAAACTGTCATAAGTGCCTAACCAAAAAAGGTAATTTTTCAGATCATTATGTCAGTACGTATTGCTTCATTGATGCCAACTGTAGTGAATTTCATTATCAACCAGGTTTAACTAAGCCGACGATTGTACAACAGATGTCGACTTTAAGCCTGAGCTTAGTTAAGCTTAGGCTTTACAAAGCTCGTGTTAAACCCGCATCTGTACAACCGGCCCTAAGAGAAATAACTTGATCTGTTTACTCTATAGATATGATGAAGTAGTTGATCCCTGTGTAGGTAAGGCACTGATTTTTTGAGATATTTTACAGGTTCTAGATGTTGCAGTTTGTCACTGTGTGATAGATCACTTTGCCTTAAGAGCCTTTGCATTTTCTTTTTTTTTCTACTAGCAAAATACTATAAAAAACTTCCAATTTCTATTAAAAAAATAAACTATAGAAGCACTCTACTATATGCTGTTAAGCATGATAGTGAATATGTTACCAGAAGCTTGTCTATGTCAAACAACTAGCATTTTCCTGGTAAGTTTGTTTTTTAGGGTACTTCCTGATCATGTAAGAACCTTGGTATTGATAAGACCTTTATATACAAAGATCGTGCCAAATAAATTAGCTTTTTTCATTGAAGTTATTAAATAATTGATTCTGTGAACACTTCACAGCAGAAAAATGGCAAAAAGTTTTAGTAAATTGTTGTTTTTGAGAATAAAAAATGGAGTAATGCTTGAATCTCTATACATTTGAAAATAGTGATATAGCTGCAATGAAAGTTAGTATTGAATATTTTTTCAATGGTGAAATAGTGATAGTGGAAACTCCTACCCTAAGGGAAGACATTGTTTTTGGAGAGATACTTGTGCAATTTTTTTAATACATATTACACTTGATAATACTATAACCTGAAACTATTGACACAGCTTAATTGAAATTCTCACTGTATTACTGTCATACTACAGATTAAAAAAGTTTAAAATTTTGAAAACTGTATAAGTGGCAGCTAAGTAATTATAAAACAAACTAAACCTAGGAAAACTTAATGTAATGTAAACTGTAACAAAATTAATGACCTGACTCAAAGAATTGATGCAGCTTTTGTGACAATGAGAGAAGTGATGCAGCTCCGCACCATCACAATCAAAATCCGACGACGATGTAAGGCCTGTATTAGAAGCAGAGCTGTGCCCTTTGAACAAAATTTATAGCTTTGTATTCACTAAAATAAAATAATAAATTCTTGTCTTGACAGCATTTATCCTAACTGTCATTAATATTGAAAAGCTTGGTGATACACATAGCATAATCATTGTAAACAGTAATAAGTAGAGAAGTTTTTAAAAGCACTTGAACAACTTCATCGAATTTATTCAGTTTTTTTACATCAAGTTGAAATTAATCTCCCTAATATTTTTTTACAAATTTGATAGCAATGTCAGCTCACAACTAAACATTTTGGTAGTTTTTGTGACTAATTATTACTTCACCCAAAAAATGAGTTTAAGAAACAATTAAAAAACAATTACAGAAGAGAAGATGTCCATTTTTGTAAATTTTTAAAAATATTACAAAAGCAATTGTATAAAAAAATTAGCGATGTTCAGGGCACAGTCCTATTAATAAAACGTATTTGAAACAGTGGTGTACCTTCAAATTTGAGGCCTCCCTGCAAGATACTTCTCCCCCTTCCACAAGAAGTTTTCCATGGCTTCTTTTTTCATAATATTATGTATATATAGAGGGTCTTAAGTTATTTTTTTAAAAGCGTATAGAAGCCGTCAAAATAAAATAAAATTTCAAATAACTTTTTTCCGACAACTGATAAATAAGCGAGATACAGAATCAAAAAAAGTAAGTCTGGATGGACTTGGTTAGATGTACTAGTCTGTTTATTTTTATTTTTTTTGCTCGAATTTTTGTTTTATCATTAGGCATTGTACCTGTCAGATTAGTGCACCAGTTACTTTCAGTTTATTGTAGCTAATTCTAAGTTGGTTAATTCTGAAAGTTGCGTTCATAACAATGTGCCGTTTTTAGGATTTACCAATTTAAAATTAACAAAGATAAACAGAAGGTGAGGTCCGCAAGGTTGTCGTACTTGCACTGGCTGATGGAGTTTGTAGATTTTTGAAATATTTGATTTGGTATGACAGGTGAAATGCCTATTTGATAAGACAATAATCCAAGCAAAAAACTAAACATAAACATATTAAGTATGTCTTGATACACAAGCCCAGATTTACATTTTTTATTTTGTGTCTCTCTTATTTTTCAGTTTTCTGAAAAAAATTACTTCGAAAAATAGTTTATTTCAACAACTTCTATACACAGTTAAATAAATATCAACTTAGAACTGACTCTTAATATATTGAAAAGAAAATCTTGCAGTTGTGATCAAAAATTTAAAAAAGAGATATAGGTCTCAGCATAAAGGAGACTATGATGTTACCTGCCAAGCTTTCGGCAATGTTTATTGCCATCTTCAGGGCGTTAAAATAAATAAAAAAAATTAAAAAGTAACACTGATGTTAGCGTTTTTGAATTCCGTATGTTCAAAAACCCCTAAGTAGTGAATTTCACTTCTCCAGCTGTAGCAGTTTTGGGACGTTCCGGTACCGTTTACTGAAAAAGCGGTATTGCCGTATCTCAGTAATTAATAGAAACAAAATTTTAAAATTGTGAGATCTGACTGAATTCGACATGCGCAATTCATTGCAATAAAAATAAGTAGAGGATTCTATTTAAAATAAATTGAGATCGGGGATATTTGTTCAAAAATTTGGAAAAATAATTTATAACTTGGCAACGTCGCAAACGCGAAAAAAAATATTACAAGGTAAGATAGGGTATTAGTAGATGTTTCGATTTAAAATAAAAAAATACAGGGTGTTACATTTGAAAAAACAAAGTAAAATGACCTTCAAGTTGCCGTAATTTAAAATTCTGCCAAAAACACCCTGTAGATACAAATTGCTGGTAACATCCAAAATAATATCCACTTAATGTTCAAGCAACTCGCTGTATAACATTATTGAATAAAGTTAAAGGAATATATCAATTTGTACGTATTACTTGCGACCTTGCAAATCCGGAAATTAATAGAAAATAAATTATAACTTGGCAACGTCACAATCGATCCCAAAAATATTTTTGGGTTAAATAGAGATCAATGATGGAAACTATAAGAATTTAAGAAAAAGTTATAGTTCCATATAAAAAAAATCAAGTCGACCACTATCCTACTTTCCCGCAACACCCTGTGTATTTCAAAATATTTTTAGAATATGCGTCTTAATTAACCAAATAACTTTTGTATTTGACATTTTCGTCTATCAGGTATACCTTGCGAGATATCGAAGAATTAATACATTAACTGGACACCCTGTATATTTCAAACTTACCAAAGCCCTTAGCAATCAATTTGAAACAAAATATAAAAGATAACATTTTCTTTTTCTTATAGATGGGAGACGTATCACACTCAGACAATTCGGGTTCAGGTTCTGACAATGAAAGTAAGAGTGATTCGTCATCCAATTCAGAAAGGTGAGTGCCATCAGATTGAGATTTATACAAGATATAGGAAAGGATAATGAAACAAATGCTAAATTCAAATTAGAAGAATGAAAAATAACTTTTCATCGTATATTTTCCAAACAACTGCTACTAACTTATTTCAGTGGTTCAAATTCATCATCAGCATCTGGCTCTGAGAGTGGCAGGGAAAATTTTGAGAATGGCTCTGCGAATGAAGATTCAAAGCCAGCTGACAGTCAAGATCCTAACCGATCAAGTCCTGTTAGTACAGATGCTCCGTCACCCGCTAAATCTCAACTGGAAACATCTAGAGAGGTATTATATATATTATATATATATAATAAACTAAGTGTCAATTTTTACCAATCTATCTACCCACCTTCCATATTTACTGTATTCAACAGCAGTTGACTACTCTGACAACAGTATGTGTAATAATTGTGACAGTCAAGCTGCTCTGAAAGTGGCGGCATCTCTGGAGGGTTTAAATCAGCTCTAGCCCGGGAATGGTCTGCTGCTCTTCAGAAATTAGAACACTACAAGAGTGTAGCGCTTATGGGTCCCTTATAGCAGGCTCTGATAAAAGCTGTACGCTATGGATTTTGAAGAAAGGCAGAGAATCAATCCACCTTTTAGTAGGGGTTCTCATAGCCCATTGCCGGCTGGGCAAACATTTGTCACTCCTAAAAGTTATAAGGACCACATCTCCAGATTTGTAAATAACATATATCATTTTCATCCTTGTTAAAATACCATAACTTCATAAAATTTCCAGCTTTTGAAATTTTACAAAACACATTAGGACCCGGACTAGGTGTCTGGCACTGGGTTTTTGTATAATAATAATAATACAGACACTCAGACATTTCTTCCAAAACAAACAAATTTACATCGAGCAATAGTAAAAGCAGACAAAAAATATACACCACTCAACCAATCATGTCCAGACCACGCAGCAGACACACACAATCGCAACAAGAAAAAATAAACACCTGGTCGCAGAAACCACTCCATGGCAATCATAGATACCGTATTACGCAAGACCACATAAACGAAAAACAGTCATACACCTGGCTGCAGGATGGCCAGCTCTTTCCAGAAACTGAAGGACTTATGCTTGCTATCCAGGACCAAGTTATTGCGACAAGACACTACAAGAAATACATAATTAAAGATCCATTCATAACAGACGATAACAAGCGGATGCAATGTTCTTGCCGGTACCGAATACACAGCCAGATATAACTCTGCGGCCAAGGTCATACACCAAGTACTAGCCACAACAAACAAACTAATAGAAAACAGATCCATATTACAATTACACTCCGACATCAGTACTCGAAAACGATCGATACAAACTATACTGGGACGTTGAAATACATACAGACAAGACTATCCCAGCCAATAGACCAGATATAGTTTTCCAGTCACAAGGCCGACAAAGTTACCTATTTGATGGATATTGCCACTCCCAATGATGTGAATATCCAAAACACCTACGCTGGGAAGATATCTAAATACACAGATCTTGCCATGGAAATAAAAAGACTGGAAACAAAACAAAGTCACTATTGTCTCCCTCATTATGTCAGTGTCAGGCCTTACATCAAACACGTTTACACAACACTTCCAACAGTTGGGCCTGGACGAAAAGTTACACAAAGTATTCCAAAAGTCTGTAATCCTGAAGACCTGTAATATTGTGCGATCCTTCCTAAATTCCGATCAATAATAGTCCGGGTGTTGACTTGGCACAGCCCGTCAACACTTGTTGCTACCGCAATTATGCGAGAGGAACTTAGAAAGTCAGATGAATAATGATAATAATCCATCCAATAATATTCCAAAAATCTATCATCCTGAAGACCTGTAGTATTGTGAGATCCTTCCTAAATTCAGACCAGTAATAGTTCAGGTGTTGACTTGGCACAGCCTGTCACCACTTGTTGCTACCGCTATCATGCGAGATGAACTTAGCAAATACAGAATAATAATAATGATATTTATTGACATACACATACATGTCATATGCAACTACTTATAATTACTCATGTCTACATGATCTAACTAAATGGTAAATAATATTTTATAATAAACAAATTTACATAGTACATACATAATGTACTGATACTCATACATAAATATAATGTTACATATAACATTTTATATACCTTCTTAGTAGGTCTTATAAGATCCTGACTTTAAGTGTAATTTTCTAAGTACTCAATCTTGAATGTACAGATATATACTACAACATACTAAAACGACAGGCTTGCTAAAATGACGTGATAGAACCCACTTTTTGGCGCTTTTGGCCTCCCACTCACGCCCAAAGGAACTGTCGCTGAGGATAGTAAACCCCATTTCGCCTATGGCATGTGTAATATAGTATACAGGGTGTTTCATAAGTTGGGACTTTTTTTCATACAGCGAATAGTACTCGCCAAAATGAGTGTTTTTTCCCAGTAACATATAAACGAAATATTTAGAGAAAATGAGATACTGACCATTAAAGAAATCCTCAATTCTAAGTCCGTCCTTGAGCAATGGCTCACCATGTCATAATATCACAACAAACAAGGTAGCTCTAGGGGTGCCCGAACTGCCGATGCCGATGAGAAAAACAGGCAGTTCATCATACCGTCGCGTTGCCTTTGCTACATCAGCCGATCGGACTTTAAAAACAACAACAATGGTGCATGCTTACAACAATAATGAACTCGTGGACATGATTTTAATGTACGGTGAGTGTGGTCAAAATACCTCTGCGGCTTCGCAAGTGTACGCCGATCGTTTCCCTAACCGTACTCGCCCTGCACTTCGTCGATTTGTCTGGCTTGTGCAGGATGTCTGAATCCACATCGTGGTGGCCACGGTGGAAGACCTCGACAACATCGTGTGGTCCAAAATGAAGAAGACATCGCAAATCGTACTTTACCTGTAAGGCGCCTGCGACAGGACCGTACTTAAAACTTCCGTAGCTACCAAATAGTGAGTACTTGCTTGAAATTTCTTTTTACTGTTTTGCTGCTGATTCACCGTGCATTAGCTTTGCCGTTTCAAGGGCCGTTGCTTCTAAAGAGGAAAGTCCCAACTTTTAGAACACCCTGTATACCGGGTCTCCCAGAATTTCCTTGACACGTGATATTTTCGTAACGAAAAACGGTTCAAGCAAGAACTGAGTGGTACTTTTGAAGGTGCTATAGGGTCTATCATACCATGCATTCAAAACATTTTTTTTGTACGTCAACCACTAAAACTCACCCCCAACTTTTTTTTTCAAATAGAACCCTATAGGTTTTCCTACATAAATGATATCCCCATTTTATTTAAAATCTTGTGGTAGCTTTAATTTTATATGCAAACTTATTTTTCCGTAAAATCATAAGCATAAGACAAATGAAATGATAATTTGTTTGACGCCTGATATTTTTGTAACAAAAACGGATAAAAAAGAAAAGTAAGTAGATTTTTCAAGGGTAGTGAATGACCTATCATTCCTTGCTTATGAATCATTTTTTTCTTACTTAAACCCCTGGAATCCACCCCTAGCTTGTTCTTTCAAATTCCAATCCAAAATTTTGCTTGGAAAAATAAATTATTTACTTGAATTTAATTATTGTAGTGCCTTACTTTTTATGCCCCTACTGCAATTTATCGTTAATTTTTTTTCGTTTAATCCATGAAATCGTAAGCATAAATTAATTAAAACGCGTGTGGAAAATATTTTTTTATTATGAATCAATTAATAAAAAAAATGTGACAACAAAACTAAGTGTAAAAACGTGAAAAAGTTTTATGGCTACATCGGGCTGCGCCAACCCCGTATGCAGGGTGTGCCCCGCACACGGGCGCCAAAATTAACGATAAATTGCACTAGGGGCATAAAAAGTAAGGCACTACGATAATTAAATTCAAGTAAAGAATTTATTTTTCCAGGCAAAATTGTGGATTGAAATTTGAAAGAACTAGCCAGGGGTGGATTCCAGGGGTTTAAGTAAGAAACAAATGATTCATAAGCAAGGAATGATAGGTCATTCACTACCCTTGAAAAACCCACTTACTTTTCTTTTTTATCAGTTTTTGTTACAAAAATATCAGGCGTCAAACAAATTATCATTTCATTTGTCTTATGCTTATGATTTTACGGAAAAATAAGTTTGCATATAAAATTAAAGGTACCACAAGGTTTTAAATAAAATGGGGATATCATTTATGTAGGAAAACCTATGGGTGCTATTTGAAAAAAAAAGTTGGGGGTGAGTTTTAGGGGTTGACGTACAAAAAAAAAATGTTTTGAATGCATGGTATGATAGACCCTATAGTACCTTCAAAAGTACCACTCAGTTCTTGCTTGAACCGTTTTTAGTTACGAAAATATCACGTGTCAAGAAAATCCTGGGACACCCGGTATAGCATCAATATGATGTTTGCTAAAATACCGTAAGTCTACAGATCACTATAAGTGATAGTTAACTTCATTCATTATCAACATCTTTCATTTTTGTTTGCTAGGATGAAAAAAATTCTGACAGTGGTGACGGTGGCGGTATTAGAAGGTCTGTACGTTCAAGAAAAGCTGTGAAACGCCTAGAAAGTAAGGACAGTGATAAAAGCAGTAGTAAAAGTGAAGACTGGAAATACAATGATGTCAGTTCTTCAGGATCTGAAGACGAAGTTGTTCGAGAGAAGCCTCCGCCTAGCAAAAGGGTGGGCGCTCGAGCAAGAGCTGTTGCTACAAGAAAACGGGCTGTTAAGAAAACTAGGAATAAATATACGTCAGATGAAAGTACTGAAGATGAATCTGCTGATGAAAGTCGAAGGTTAAATTCCAGAAGAAAGGCGGCTGCTGTTAGCTATAAGGAAGATAGTGAAGAAAAAACTGATTCTGAAGATTTGCTAGAGGTAGATAATACTGAACCAGTAGAACCTGTACCTGAAGAAAAATGTGAGACAATTGAAAAAGTTCTTGCACATAGAAGAGGCAAGAAAGGAGGTAAATATACTCAGTGCCTATAAAATTCTTCTTTTCTGGTTGGAACCTTCGTCTGAGTTGCGTTAAGCGCCGAGCTTTTGCCCACGATTGAACTTTTTGGTTTGGAGAACATTAGTCAGAGCTTTCCTTGAATCATATCCAATCCTACTGAGTCACAGTCAATTTTTAGAGAAGCAATAATGTTTCAACTTATATAGGTGGATTCCTTTATTTTTTTTTTCATGGTTATTATCCCCACGATTGCACTTTTGGTTTGGAAAACATTTAATCGGATTTTTTCCTTGATTCATATTCAACCTTACTGAGTCACAGTCAATTGTTAGAGAAGCAATAATGTTTCAACTTTATATAGGTGGATTCCTTTATTTTTCTTTCATAGTTATACCCAGGATTGCACTTTTTGGTTTGGAAAACATGTTATCAGATTTTTCCTTGAATCATATCCAACCTTACTGAGTCACAGTCAATAATTAGAGATGCAATAATGTTTCAACTTTATATAGGTGGATTCCTTATTTTTCTTTCATAGTTATTATTCCCACGATTGCACTTTTTGGTTTGGAAAACATTTAATCAGATTTTTCCTTGAATCATATCCAACCTTACTGAGTCACAGTCAATAATTAGAGATGCAATAATGTTTCAACTTTATATAGGTGGATTCCTTTATTTTTCTTTCATAGTTATTATTCCCACGATTGCACTTTTTGGTTTGGAAAACATTTAATCAGATTTTTCCTTGAATCATATCCCACCTTACTGAGTCACAGTCAATAGTTAGAGATTGAATAATGGCTCAACTTTACATAGGTGGATTCCTTTACTTTTCTTTCATAGTTATTATCCCAACGATTGCACTTTTTGATTTGGAAATCATTTAATCAGATTTTCCTTGAATCATATCCAACCTTACTCAGTGACAGTCAATTGTTAGAGATGCAATAATGTTTCAACTTTAGATAGGTGGATTCTTTTATTTTTCTTTCATAGGTATTGTCCCCACGATTGCACTTTTTGGTTTGGAAAACATTTAATCAGATTTTTCCTTGAATCATATCCAACCTTACTGAGTCACAGTCAATTGTTAGAGATGCAATAATGGTTCAACTTTATATAGGTGGATTTCTTTATTTTTCTTTCACCCACGATTGCACTTTTTGCTTTGGAAAACATTTGATCAGATTTTTCCTTGAATCATATCCAACCTTACTGAGTCACAGTCAATAGTTAGAGATGCAATAATGGTTCAACTTTATATAGGTGGATTCCTTTATTTTTCTTTCATAGTTATTATCCCCACGATTGCACTTTTTGGTTTGGAAAACATTTAATCAGATTTTTCCTTGAATCATATCCAACCTTACTAAGTCACAGTCAATAGTTAGAGATGCAATAATGGTTCAACTTTATATAGGTGGATTCCTTTATTTTTCTTTCATAGTTATTATCCTCACGATTGCACTTTTTGGTTTGGAAAACATTTAATCAGATTTTTCCTTGAATCGTATCCAACCTTACTGAGTCACAGTCAATAGTTAGAGATGCAATAATGGTTCAACTTTATATAGGTGGATTCATTTACTTTTCTTTCATAGTTGTTATCCCCACGATTGCACTTTTTGGTTTGGAAATGAATGAATGAATGAATAAGAACCAGAGGCTATCCAGCACGGAATGTGGCTGGTGCATAGGCCACACGATGGGCCCTTTTGCGCCTCTATCCGCGCTAGTTCCTAAGACCTGCCCTTTTGGCAAAGGCAAGTACATTCTTAGGTCCTATCCGTTTTATCTCTATTGGTTCCAAGGTTCTTGAGCCCAGCATAGTCTGCCTGTGATAACCCAGGGTTTCACAGCGACACAGGATGTGTGCCGAGGATTCTTCCTCTTCACCACACCACGTGCACGTTGGGTCGTTGACCACCCTCATCACAAACAAGTGACGCCTGAAGGTGTTGTGACCCGTTAATAGGCCTACTAGCAATCTCAAGTTACCTGTATCCAGAGAGAGACAAAATCGTCCTATTCTCTCTGCAGGCCCTGCTAATAGCTCCCGAGCCTGACGGAGATGACCAGAGATGTTGTTCCATCTCAGAGAGTGTTGATTCTGGATCCACTCTCCAGTTGTTTTCCTAACCAAATTTGCAGACAGTCCTAAGGCTGGTTCCGGGCCCACAAAACTGTTTCCGGATCCCATCCTGGCTAGATGATCCGCCATTTCATTACCCTGTACCCCAGCGTGCCCAGGTACCCACATCAGTGATACCTTGTGTTTAGCTGAGATGTCGTCAAGAGCCCTCCTGCACTCCAGGACCAGTCCCGACGTTATTTTCCAAGCACTCAGTGCTTTGATGGCTGCCTGACTGTCAGAGCAGATAGTAATCCGCCTCCTAGACCCGTCAATTTCCCGAATACGATTTACACAGGCAAGTATCGCATAGACCTCAGCCTGGAATACTGTGGTGTGCCCCCCAAGAGGGAATGAAAGTCTTGTACGGGGCCCGTAGACTCCCGAGCCCGAGCCCTCTCTAGCGAGTGAACCGTCTGTGTACCAGACCTGTCCTCCTCCTTCGATGAGCTGTCTTTCCCTAGACTTCCACTCTTCCCTTGACGGAAACACCACCGTAAATTTGCGATTGAAGCGATGCGTAGGAGAAACTGTATCGCTCCTCGCCAACAAAATAGGACAATCCTAATGCAACTCTGCTAGAATCGTCGAATGTCCTTTGCCTGGATTCATAAAAGTCCAGCTACCCTGACTCCAGAGACGGAACCCAGTTTTTCTAGCTTCCCCTTGGATTACCAGATCCAAAGGAGGAAGATTCAGTAGTGTTTCAATGGCACTCAAGGGTGTTGTGCGCACTGCACTGGTTATACTAAGACATGCCAAACGTTGGCCCTTATTAAGTTTGGCTCTTGTTGCCTCCGTCTTTATACAGGTCCACCACACTATGGAGCCATATATTAGTGACGGTCTGACTATTGTAGTGTAGAGCCAGTGCACCACTTTTGGGCTCAGGCCCCAGCTACTACCGACAACTCTTCTGCTGGCCCATAATGAGTTTCGAGCCTTGCTTACCTTATAATCCACGTGCTGCCTCCAAGTCAGCTTGTGATCCAGTATGACTCCTAGATACTTCACTGACTGAGACAATTCAAGTGTCGTTCTGAAAAAGGTAGGCCTCACGAGGCCTTCCATCTTCCTTTTCCTAGTGAACATAACGAGCTCCGTCTTTTCAGCGTTCACTGACAGATCCACCTCATTACACCACGTTTCCACAACACGCAGCGCGCCTTGCATTACCTCGGAGACTGTATTAATGAATCTACCCCTGACCACTATGCTCAAATCATCGGCATAGGCCTGTACGTAGACCCCTGTGTTGCTTAGTCTCACGAGTAGGTCATTCACCACTAAGCACCATAATGGAGGTGAAAGAACACCGCCTTGTGGGCAGCCTCGCGCCACTGCAACGCTATAGTTTATGTCATTAAGCGTTGCAGAAGCCACTCGGCCCTCTAGAGTAGTAAGAATCCACTCCACTAGGATTGGAGCAATTCCATGTCTCTCTAGGGCGCGTCTTATCGAATGAAGAAATGCTACCATAGCCACTTCCCGTTGATCCAACGTTTTCTCCAGCCTGCTGACCAAATGATGAAGTGCCAGCTCAGCTGATTTTCCCGCCTGATATGCGAACTGATAGGCATGGATTTCAACCCTTCGTGAGGGCCCATCCCTGATATATCTATCAACCAACCTCTCCAGTGTTTTTAGTAAAAACGACGAAAGGGTAATCGGTCTAAAGTCCTTCGGACGAGTATAGCTACCTCTGCCCGGCTTAGGAATAAAAACGACCCTTGAATGCAACCAGCTCTTCGGTGTGAAGCCAGTAGCCACGCAGGCGCGAAATATCCTAACTAGGTATGGTAGTACCAGATCCTGTCCATGTTGTAGCATGGCTGGAATGACTCCATCCTTGCCTGGACTTTTGTATGGAGCAAAAGTATTTTGGTTTGGAAAACATTTAATCAGATTTTTCCTTGAATCATATCCAACCATACTGAGTCACATTCAGTTGTTAGAGATGCAATAATGTTTCAACTTTATATAGGTGGATTCCTTCACTTTTCTTTCATAGTTATTATCCCCACGATTGCACTTTTTGGTTTGGAAAACATTTAATCAGATTTTTCCTTGAATCATGTCCAACCTTACTGAGTCACAGTCAATTGTTAGAGATGCAATAATGGTTCAACTTTATATAGGTGGATTCCTTTATTTTTCCTTCATAGTTATCCCCACGATTGCACTTTTTGGTTTGGAAAACATTAATCAGATTTTTTCCTTGAATATTATCCAACCTTACTGAGTCACAGTCAATTGTTAGAGAAGCAATAATGTTTCAACTTTATATAGGTGGATTCCTTTAATTTTCTTTCATGGTTATTATCCTCACGATTGCACTTTTTGGTTTGGAAAACATTTAACCAGATTTTTCCTTGAATCATGTCCAACCTTACTGAGTCACAGTCATTAGTTAGATATGCAATAATGGTTCAACTTTATATAGGTGGATTCCTTTAATTTTCTTTCATAGTTATTATCCCCATGATTGCACTTTTTGGTTTGCAAAACATTTAATCAGATTTTTCCTTGAATCATATCCAACCTTACTGAGTCACAGTCAATAGTTAGAGATGCAATAATGGTTCAACTTTATATAGGTGGATTCCTTTACTTTCCTTTCATAGTTATTACCCTCAAGATTGCACTTTTTGGTTTGGAAAACATTAATCAGATTTTTCCTTGAATCATATCCAACCATACTGAGTCACAGTCAATAGTTAGAGATGCAATAATGGTTCAACTTTATATAGGTGGATTACTTTACTTTTCTTTCATAGTTATTATCCCCAGGATTGCACTTTTTGGTTTGGAAAACATTTAATCAGATTTTTCCTTGAACGTCATGTCTCATTTCGAATTACGTTCCTTTTCTTTTCTGAATCTGAGTCTAAAGTGAGATATTTTACACCCACTTAAGCCCATCTGCACTAGCTCGAAAGGTAGATCAGTTGTCTCAGATCATTTAGATGTCAAATAAATGAGGTTAGGATTTTTTGTAAGTTTGTATTTCAGCGGGTTTTGTGGTGTATGGATAGTCGATAATGTATGGTGAGCGACGATCTCTTTCAAAAACGTAAAAAACTGGGTTATGGAAAGGATCGACAGATCATAGAACCATAGCGTATTACAAAATTTCGAGGAACGACATTTAACTGCACAAACACGTTCCTTTAACTCATCTGAGCTATGAGGTTTCCAACTGAGCTGAGCCGTCCCATCTTTAAATGATCTGAGTTAGCGCAGATGTAAAAGGAAAGCACCTATTGTCATTTCAAAATTATTTTTTGTCAACTTTAATTTTATACCTTTATATTGATGTGAAGTTTTGATTAGAGCATCAGTGAAAAAAAGACAAACAGAGAGACAATCATAAGATGTTTTAGAAATTACATAACTCAATATTGTATAATATTCAGTGAATTATTCTATATTTCATTATTTTATTTTGTTCACTTTGATTTTCTTCATTTCAGTAACTGGTAATATTACTACCATATACTATGTAGAAGAAAATGGTGATCCCAATGAAGGAGTTGATGTAACTGACTTAGAAAATACTGAAGATCAGTATTTTATAAAGTGGAAAGATTGGGCTCATATACATAATACATGGGAGTCGGATACCAGTCTTCGTGAGCAGAAAGTTAGAGGTATCAAGAAGTTAGAAAATTACATTAAGAAAGAAACAGAAATTCAACAACTGCTGAAATACTCTACCCCTGAAGATGTTGAATATTATGAATGCCAGTTAGAACTCTCACAAGATCTTCTTAAAAGTTACAATGAAGTGGAAAGGATAATTGGTTAGTAATATTTTTTTTCTTAAAACTTCTATATCATTTTGAATGATACTAGTACTTATTTCTATAAATAGTATTTGATCAGGCATTGATAATTTGTTCTTTTTTTAGCAGCATCATGTTGAGCTTTTTTTCAACTTACAGCTTGTACAATTTATTATAGCGTCTCTATACTTTATCCCAGGAAAATGTTCTCTGATTGATGTTGTAACACATATGTGTGCTTTGGAAGCTACTGGTGATCCAAACATTCATTGTATAAAGAATTTGTTTTGATGTTGATTGTGTTGAATTGTTGATCTTAAATTATCATTAATCACGTCATAAATACTCTTGTTTTGAGCCCTAGATAGAGACACAACCAGTGGCGGCACATGAGCTAATCAAGAGTGTTTTGCATTGAAAATATCTAAAAAAATATTCAATCAAAGAAGAATAATCGGATGTACCTGTATCCCTATCAAGCTCTGGTACAAACACGGAGTTGTTTGATAAAGCACTAAAGACGCTGACGTAAAGAGCACTCAATAATATGTCTATAGGCAAAAAAAGCAAACGTGAAACAACATGATAATATTTAAACAAAACAAAACTTACTTTGATTTATAAAATCCATAGGTCTAGCATTGGCAAACTTCTCAATGTATTTATGATTAAAATTGGATTTTTGGAATGAAAGGCTTTCTGTTAGTTAAGTGCTGATAAAACAAAAGATTCTTTGAAAGATGGTTCTAAACCGTTAGATGGTGGTATATTTTATGCTACTGATGCTTGAATATTACTAAAACCTAACCTCGTGTAAATTATACAGGGTAGTCCAATAAGCGCGCGGTGCTCCCTAGCGGCCATATTGTTTAAATTAGACGAAAATGTTTGGAATAAAAAACGTTTCTCTTCAAATGCTCTAGATTTAGAAAATAATTTCAAAGATGGCGGACTTCCGGATATACCGGAAGTAGGCATCAACTTCCTTATTTTAAATGGAACACCCTGTATATTATTACATTTTTGAATTCAGCATCGATTTTTAGGTCCAGTTTGTTAACCATTGTTTATATCTACGAAGCCTATTTTCGGAGTTATTCAGCAATTTTAACAAAATTTGACGTTTGTAGTACTCTACGAGAAACGTTAATATCTCGGAAACCAAACGCGATAGAAAGATGCGGTTTTCGATTTTTAAACAAGCAAGGAACGTAGTTGTGTTTCAGTAAGATCGTTGTTTCAAAAGAACATTAAATCAATAGACTAGCAATTTTCAAGTTTGGAAAGCTAAAAACGTTAAAAACTTTTTTTTTCAAATGGGATGGTATCATAAGTTTCACATCGGTGGATGCGAAATTAAATTCTCTTTCACTTTTATCTAGGCACATGTGGTTATATCTTTGAAGATTTTCAAGATATTTACGGTTTTGTAATTATAGCGTAGGAATTGGAAAAATCGTAGGTGGCGTGGCTCGCAGACGAAACAATTGGCAGGAAACCTTTCATCCAAAGTGTTTCGGCCTCTAATACTAAAATGTGCTTTCGCTCCATATACCTGTAACCACATTATTCTTAAAAACTCCAGTGGTAAATTTTCCAACGGGTTTTCCAAATTTTCATTCAGAAAATTGTTTAGTTTAGTTTATTATGCGGTTTCCAATAATACCACCCCAAATGCTTAGACTCCACGCTGGTTGTCAACAAATATCTTAAAATTTACTAAAGTAACAGAATTGAAAAAAATTGCCCAAAACCTTTTTCCATAAGAATTTAGGAAAGCGTAAAATTAGTTGATTGTTCTGTAAAATATACAAAATGATGATAAAACTTTGAAGCAAAAGTTTTGTGGTTATTAGTTGCATTTTCTAAATAAAACGCCCTCTACCAATTTATAACTGGATATTTCATTGCTTGATTGTTATTATAAAGTAGCTATAGCGTAAACTACAGGGTTAAAAGAGAAACAGTGACGAAACTGATATATGCACTACTGATGTCATCAGTCTGACAAATAAGCAGATATAACAAAAACACCTCTTTCGACCTAAAGATCACTGGATGAGGCTAATACAGGATTCAGTATACACAAAGAATTTCCTTTTGTGAAATTCAAATCTGTTTTGTGATGTCCATCAGTTGTCTATATAATATAAAATTTTGGTTAATTTCAAAATCTCATTACTTTGTCATTTATTTTTCCATTTGCATCAATTTTTCGAAAAACGTTAGACAAGTTCAGTAGTTCTCAGTCGCATATCTCGAACTTCGATGGACTGTTCTACCTAATAGGGTGAATCGAAATGCTGTTTAATGACCCTAATTTCATAACATCCTGTAGAACAACTCGGTTAGCAAATCATGACGCATACCTTCTCTATCTTTTGTTCCTTGTTTTGTGTCAATGCATGGAGAGGTTGATTTTTTTAGAACAAAATGAGCCTTTTGCCATCATGTTAGGTTTTATGTTGCATAGAATTTTCAATTTTGTCTTGATTCTGATTATTTTTTTGGAAGGTCACAGAAAAACCTTTTAATTTTAGCCGATGTACTCAGTCTTTGCCAAAAAAATATATATTTAGCTTTTTAATACCCAAATAAGTAAAGACGGAATTACTGGCTTGATTTTAAAGAACCTTGTAGAATAACCATAGATATAAATCTTTTCAAATTCAATTTTTTACTAACAGTAATACGTGTTTCTGTGACCTGCTGGAAAGACCATCAGAATCAGACTAAAATTTAAAGAGTTATAGAAGGTTAAACCTAATATTCTGACAAACCTCACTATGCGTTGACGCAAAACAAAAGATGAGAAGATATGCTTCTCATCAAAGGATGCCTCTTGAACATGATTTGCTGTCAGAATTATTGTATAGATCGTTTTGATATTACGTCACAAGTGGGCGTGCCTGGAGTACGAGCTCGTATAACCAGTGTTGCCAGATGAAGCGGAGAGAAATTGTGCAAGTCGTCTCCCAAAAATCGTGTAAAATTGTGTAATTACACGATTTTAGTCCCTATTACACGAATAGAGGGCAAATTCTCACGATTTTTAATACTGCAGGTGCGATGTACTTATAGTATTTTTATGACTACGATTTTTGGGAGTCGAGTTGCACGAATTTCTCTCCACTTCATCTGGCAACACTGGTTATACGAGCTCGTACACCAGACACGCCCACTTGTGACGTAAGATGAAAATGATCTATAGGGTGTTTTGAAACTAGAGTACTGAAACAATATTTCGGATAGCCCTGTATGTGACGAAACAAAAACCATCAAAGTTCGAGATACATGAATGAGAATTATTGAACGTGGCTAATGTTTTTTCAGCAAATTGATTCGAACAATAAATGACAAACTAATGAGATTTCGAATTTTAGATGATGCGATATTCAGAGTTATATAGCAGAGTTATATATATATGCTAAAAAATTGTATCAGTGCCATCCAAGTGGTCTTCGTCCAAATATGATTCGTGGTTATATCGGCATATTTTTCAGGTTGATGTCATAAAAATGATTAGTGCAACTAAAATATTTGAGACAAACAGTAGATTATTTGAACCAAATTTCCTGGAGCAATAATACATATGCCAATAAACACTAGTCCATCTATTGGCAGAGCATTTTCTTAGGTAAGTGATTTCAGTATAACTGCTTTTGTCATTATTTCACAATAAACATGATGTAATAACAATGAAAATACATTTTTTATATGTTTCTGCTTTCACTGCGATTTTCGGGGCTCCCAACAAAAAAAAGCACAAATTTTGGAACAAAATATATTTATTTTTCAAGCTTCATACACTTTCCATAGCGATGTTCAATGAGGTTTTTGATACCCTCTTTATATTAAGATCTGTCCTGCTCGTCAAAATATCAGTCATCACTTATTCGTTGTTGCAAGTAATTCCCGAAAGTCAAAGTGGTCCACACACGTTTTTGTCATCTTTACAATCAAACTTCAAACGTTGATTTCTCTGTAACAAATGCGAATTTCAGGATAATCCTTTTTGATGTCGGCTTCGCATTCGGAAACCTAAGTGCGATTTCTTTTTTCGGGATACATCCTAGGACACGGTGTATATAGGAGGGATATTTTTTTTATGGTCAGCCTCCCGCAAAGGCTGAAAGCCTATGGCGCTGTAGAAGCGCTGCGAGAGGATAATTGTCGGTTCACGTTAGATTTGAAACACTGCAGGTTGTAGCCGTCGGGAAACAATTCCCCCGGCAGCTGATTCCACAGCGTCGAAGTTCTCCAGAAGAAGGAATGCTGGAGGAGACTGGTGCGGGGAGTAAGGACCTCGACCTGGTAAGGATGAGCTCGCAGAGCTTCTCTAGTGTACCTGGTTCGGACGGCCTTTGGTGTTATTATCTGGGAGAGCTCACTCGAACATCTTCCTTGATAGAATCTGTAAAACAGGGATAGGTCAGCCACCCTCCTTCGATGTTCCAGGCTGTGGAGGTCCTTTGTGAGGTTAGGCGTATCGATTAATCTAATTGCTCTTTTCTGGATAGTGTCCAGAAGCTTTAGAGAGTGTTTTGGAGCACATCCCCACACATGGGAGCAATACTCCAGCGATGGTCGGATCTGTGCCTTGTAGAGCAGCAGCAGTTGCTCTGGTGTATACAACTTCCTACAGCGGAACAAAACTCCAAGCTTCTGGGATGCCGTTTTGGCAATACTGACGACGTGGTCGTGCCAGGACATGTTATTGTTGATGTTGATCCCCAAAAGCTTGACGGAAGGTGATTCGACTATGGGGTGGCCCTCCATTTCCAGGGTTGGTAAGCCATCGCGAGACTTCTTTGTAAGTGTTGTTGCCTGAGTTTTTTGTACGTTGAACTATACTTTATTTGCTAATCCCCACTCGACAATTGTTTTGATATCTGCGTTGATCTGTGAGGCCTGCTGCTGTCGCCGACGTATCGTCTCCTGGGATGATAGTGGCTTGCCTGGTTCCATGCACGACACTAATGTACTGTCATCTGCGAAGCTGTAGATTGGATTGGATGTTATTTCCAGCAGCTCGTTGATGTACAGCAGAAACAGTGTAGGGGATAGGACAGATCCCTGAGGAACACCGGCGTTTATTGAAAATACGTCTGATGAACAGCCCTCGACGACAACAAACAGAGATCGGTCGTTCAAAAGGCTATTCAGCCACTGGCGCAGGCCAGGTGGTAGTCCATAAGCAGCAAGCTTGACCAGAAGTCCCTCATGCCACACTATAGCGAAGGCTTTCGATATGTCAAGTGCAACAACACGGGATTCGCCATTATTTTCTATTGCTCTGTTCCACAAGTGAGTGACGTAGGCAAGGAGGTCACCTGTAGACCTGTGCTTACGGAAGCCATACTGGCGATCATATATGATGTTATCGTTGTCCAGGTATTTCAGGAGCTGTGTTAATGACAGTCTCCATAACCTTAGACATGATGCTGAGAAGAGCCACAGGTCTATAATTGGTGGGATCAGTTTTTTTTTTTGCCTTTCTTGGGGATGGGTTGTACGCAGCCAATCTTCCACGAAGTGGGAAACACGCCTCGTTGATACGACAGTTTGAAGAGCTTGCAAAGAATAGGTGCAAGCTCAGTGGCACAGCGTTTAAGGACAATGGCTGGAATTTGGTCAGGACCAGTAGCTTTATTCGTGTTCAGTTTTTGGAGGATGTTTTTAACATCTCGGTGTTGGAATTTGACCTCTGCCAATCTCGAGTTCACGCTTATAGTGGTGGTCGGAGTCGGAGCTATAGGAGGGATATTGATTAATGAAGCTTCAAGACAACGTTTTGCACCAGAAGATCTATATGAATTTACACAATTTTGATAAAACATTTAGATACGCAAACTCTGCATTGCTTTTGGTTAATTAATTTAGGATGTTGTTCTACGCATTCAACTAGGACTGCTTTCTGTTGAGAAAAGATCATTTTTCTATTCATATTCACCAAAAGATTATACAGGGTGGGGCATAAAAACGTTTGAGTAGTACTCATATATTAGAAAAGGGAGGAGCGCGCGGTTTATTACAATCCATTCCTTGACTCAGACCATTTCACTTTCTTACTTGCCACTTGCCATCATGGAGCGGTAGACGCTAGAACAACGCGTGGTATATGGCGTGGCATCATTAACCTTTTTTTTTTTTTTGGGAGAAAATGGGGTCACCGCTACAGTAACATCTGAACGTTACATTCATATGGTGAATACCTTTTTCATACCTGAATTGCAAAGAAGAGGTGTGGATATCAAAGATTTGTGGTTCCAGCAAGGTGGAGCCAGAGCATCCATGGCTGTTCTTCGCCACCTGTTTCCAAATCGTTCAATTTCGAGGTTTGGTGGCATTTCATTACCTCGATCTCCCGACTTATCGATTTGTGATTTTTTTCTATGGGGGTAACTCAAGTCACGTGTTTAAAGGGCCAAGCCCCGTACGTTAGACGCAGAGAAGGAAGCAATTCGCCATGGAATCTCAAAAATCAACAGAGACATGCTGGAAACAGTGAAGTGGAATTTTCGTGAACGGCTGCATCGTATGCCAGATGTAATTTTTGCACTTAGATATTTCAAAATGGTTTATTATCAGCTATGTTCTACTACCAATAATTTTTTTCAAGTAAAAACTAATCATTTTATGATTATTTCAAAAACACTTGATTAATATGCCCCACCCTGTAGTATTGGAAATAAATTTGCTACTACAACTCCTACAACTAGGTTAACTTGATATCACACACTGATTGTCACAAAGAGCTTAGGGTTTAAACATTTGACATTCCAAAGAAGCGCAAAACAGCACACACCGCTACGCAAAACCACAAACACTGAATTTGATGACACAATGAAAACTTTATTCCTCTTGGTAGGGTTTGTAGTCTAGAGTAGCCCATTCTCGCCTCGCCCATTATTACAATTTGCAACGGAGGGAGGTTCAGGATGGTCTCTAAGACAGCAGTGGGTGCGCTTTTCATTGCACCTGTTATGGACAGACAAGCAAGTCTTTGCACCTTGCTTAGTTCTGCTATAGCAGCTCGCTGTTTCATCTTTGGCCACCAGACCAAAGAAGCATATGTAATCATGAGTCTTATCACCATTGTATATGTTCCGCTTACAATAACCCGTTTCATTTGCGTAGCACACATACGGGGAGGGTCCCAAAAGTAATGAAATATATTTATTTTTGTCGCGCCCTCGCTAGTCGTAGCGGGTCAGATCGTTCGCTTAGAGTGGGGGAGGCCTTACCTTCGCAGCACACCAAAGGACTGCTCTGAACATCCGGAGTGTCAGCATCGTTGAACTAGTGCACCTCTGCTTTCAAACCTCGCCACAACACGATGGCTGATTTAAACGAACAATTTTGGACGATCAAATTTTGTTCAATGCTCAACAAAGCCGCTACTAAAACGCACTCACTGCTTGAGGAGGCTTACGGAGATACAGCTTTGAGTTTTGTAAGAAGTTTAAGGAGGGCCAAGATTGATCTTGATCTTTTTCAAACAACTACCGCCATCTCTAGGTTTTTTTTACAGGAGCCGTCCGACCTTACTGTCCCCGTCAATACTTAAGCCTTAAGGCCTATTGTATTATTGCTCCTTTCATTTACAGATTCCACTCCAGCAATCTGGATCCCTGCATAAGCTTATGCAGTTTACCTACTGGTCCGGTTGCTGACCTGTACTCCATTGGTTCTAGCTTGGTCTTCCCAAAGAGCTGTTGTCTCTTGTGATCTAGCGCTTCGCACTCACAGAGCAGATGTAGGGCTGACTCAGTCCCTCTTCCACACAATCTGCAGTTGAGGTCTCCATTGTAGAGTCCCATTTTACTCAGGTGTTCCTTCAGGCCACAATGTCCTGTGAGGAGACCCGTCGTTATTCGGAGCTGATTTCTACTGAAGGAGAGCAGTGTTTCAGCTATTTTCTTGCATGGAGCTTTAATGAATGTTTTTCCATGAACACATCCTGGCATTAAGTTCCACTGCTCCTTGTGCTGATGTTTCATCCGTTCTCCGACCTGGTGTCTGATTGTGCTTTCAGGCACCACCAGGCCGGGTTCTGCTCCAATGTATAGAGCAGACGAGCCTAGTCTTGCTAGCTCGTCCGCCCTTTCATTGCCTCTTATACCTGAGTGTCCAGGCACCCACTCCAAAGTTACTTTGTTGTGTTCTGCCAGTCTTCTCAGCTCTTGTAAGCATTCCCAGACTAGAGCAGACGAAACTTTGGGCGCTTCTAGTGCCCTAAGTGTAGCCTGACTGTCTGTAAGTAGTGCGATCCTCTTGGTTAGACCAGGTACTTACGAGACCACCCTCGTATATTTAAACACCTGAAATACTGTGGATAAAAATATGACCTGAGCTACTAATACTCTCATGCATTAATGGCTACGTAACACTTTATTTTTCACCATTCTAAAAATATTTTGTCAATCATACAAAAGACTGCTATTTCTGGATGCACCAGCTCACAAATCCGTTATTGCAATGGCCAAAATAATGAATTAAGCTACCTCATGCACCATATTCGCCAAAATTAGCCCCGTCGGATTATTTTGTGTTCTCAAACTTAAAAAACGATACAGTGTTGTCGGCAGTAAATAGCTATTTTGAGGAGCAAGATAAACGAAACGAGTTATACAGATAATATAGCACAAAAATTTGGTGACCGGTCACAAGCGTGCACGGTTTGATTTTTACCTGTTTTCGAAAAGGGTGCCTCAATCGGCACCGATCACTTGCGCGCCGGAAGAAAGTTAAGTTTGGATGTCAACCTATCTTTTAATCTTTATAATTAATAATGACCACCTTAACCTAGTTATATTGCGAAAAAATTCAAAATTTCTGTGCTCCTTTAATAATGTATACATACGTAGATGACACTTTTCATTACTGTACAAAAAAATTTATGAATTATTTATAATCCACGCTTTCAAAAATGGTCATTACATACCAGTAGTGTTTATGAATTTGTGGTTCTTGGGTTTTTAAGCCGGCGTCGTTTAGCGTTAAAGCTAAAGTAATTATATTGCTACCTAACAAATTAAGTTGTACACATGTTTTAGGTTTTAAATTGTTGGTCAATTATTGTGGAGAAAATTGTTTGTCTTTTAACCCTTCACAAATAATTTGTGATTTTGAGATCGTAATCCATTTAAGAATAAAGCAAGTTTCGCCTAACTGTGCAATAATGGGTGTAGATTTCATCTAATACAAGCCTGGCTCAAAAAAATACTTAAGTTTAATTGTAGCATATAAAGACGCTAATTCTGAAGTTGGGCGTTAGTCGAGATGGACTTACGGTTTATTATTTCTAGATCATGACAGGTTGCTGAATGCTTTGTAAAATACTTTTATGCCATCATCCCCTGGATCCAAAACATCTACTATCTATTTAAATACATTAAATGTTACCAGCATTCGACAAGTTAGCAAAAAAACCACGTGACGCAGTTCAATGCAAATATAACTCTGTAAAAGTAAACGAGCACCGTCTCACGCGCTTGTGTCCACATACCTGCCTCTTTTCAGAAATATTTTTCGCGCTTTTGACCGGTGGGATTAGGACCAATCTGACCGCGGCGCGCTAGTGTCCTACAGCCAAAAATTTCACAACCCCGAGGCCACCCGGAAGGGGCGATTTTCGGTGTTGGTTTTGGTATACAACACTTTTGTTAGTATAGAGGCTGCGTGCAAAGTACTGAGTCAGCCTATTTGACAGCATTTTACTTCTCACACCGATAGGTGAGGGGAGTATTGTGATCGCGAAAATTTTCGATTTTGAGATAATATACTTTTTGGGCGTTTTATGATGCCTACATAACGAAAATCCACGTCACTCATTTCCGTCGGTCTGTCTGTCTGTCTGTCTGTCTGTTGGCGTTTTTCTAGCCTCCTAATCTCAGTAACCGCTGCATAGATTTTGATGAAATTTAGGTAGTGATATGGTGTAAGGTCGTAGTAGGTAATGTTACTACAACCTTGAAAATCGGTGCATGGGCGGCGGAGTGATTAGTAAAAAACAAAAAATTCCAAATATGCCTCAAACTTCGTTTTTAGGTGTTTTAGGGGTTCCTGATCATTTTCTACTTTTTTTTGGGTGGGGGTGAAATTGGGGTGGTTGGGGGTGGGGGGTTGTAAAGCTGAAAAATTTGTTTTACTCATAGTAGGATGTTTACTGACCTGAGAGAGAAAGACCTAGCGGTATAATACACTTTTTTAGATCCATCCGAACATTGCCTTGTGTACTTCAGGAACCAAGGGACTTAGAATTTTCCGATGTATACATACGAGTATTGCTTTAGATCGTTCTGTATTTTATAATGTTGGAATTACTGATTTGATGTTAATGAAATTTCGGCACAGTATTACTACTTTGGCGAGGATGGAAAACGCGTCTGATTTTTTGAAATCATCTCAGTGGCGGTGCAGCAATATTAAAAAAACTAAAAATATGAAAACAGCTCAAACATCGTTTTTAGGCGTTTTAGAGGTTCCTGATCATTTTCTATTTTTTTTTTTGGGTGGGGGTGAAATTAGGGTGGTTGGGGGGGGTGGGGGGTTGTAAATCTGAAAAATTTGTTGTTCTCATAATGGGCTGTCTACTGACCTGAGAGAGAAAGACCTAGCGGCATAATACACTTCTTAGGTCCATCCGAACATTGCCTTGCCCGATTACAGAAACCAAGGGACTTTAACTTTCTGATGCATACAAAATACATACGAGTATTACTTTGCATCGTTTTGTATTGTGTTACGTGGAAACTTCTGAATTGATTTTAATGACATTTTGACACAGATTTATTACCGCGACGAGTATGGAAAGCGCGTATGGTTTTTAGAAAGCATTTCAGTGGCGACGCGGCAATAATAAAAAAACTAAAAATATAAAAAACACCTCAAACTTCGTTTTAGACGTTTTAGGGGTTCCTGATCATTTTAAAAATTCTTTTGGTTGGGGGTGAAATTGGGGTGGTTCGGGGGTGGGGGTTTGTAAAACTTTGTTGTATTCATGATATATTGTCCATTGACCTGTGAAAGAAGCACCTAGTAGAATAAAACACTTTTTGCGGTCGGGCGAACGATGATTTGATGCAGGGGCATCGAGACTATAGTGTCATGCTGTGGGAAAATAATAAAACTGGTATCATCGGAATGTGTGGGAAGTACTGAGTCAATCAACTTGACTACATTTTTTTATTTTCAGCAAAGTACAATAAGCCTGATGGTGGTGCGGATTATTTCATCAAATGGGAGAGCTTACCATACTCTGAATCGACTTGGGAAGACTCTGCATTAATACTGAAAAAATGGCCAGATAAGATTGAAGAGTATGAAAGTAGAGAACAGTCAGCTAGAACTCCGACAAAGCATTGTAAAGTACTTAAATATCGTCCAAAATTTCACGAAGTTAAAGTTCAACCTGAATATATGATGGGTAAAGACAAAGTAAATACTGATGAAATTTTGATATCTTACAATAACTACTCATAAGTGATTTGCATTGTAGAGTCTAATTCTAAGAGATTATCAAATACATGGTCTTAACTGGATGATCCATTCCTGGAGCAAGGATAATTCAGTTATTTTAGCTGACGAGATGGGTCTTGGTAAAACAATTCAGGTAATAAAATGCCAGATGATGAAAAATTGAGTTTTTTAGATATTTTAATGGATACACTTTTTTGTTCAGACAATATGCTTTCTGTATTACCTCTTCAACACACACCACTTGCATGGACCGTTTTTGTGTGTAGTACCACTGTCTACTATGACTTCATGGCAGCGAGAGTTCACACAGTGGGCCCCTGAAATGAACTTTGTTACTTACCTTGGAGATTTACAGTCACGGGACACGGTAATTGGTGTATTTGATTTTAAAACTTTCGTATCTCATATGCGTTATTTTCCAGATTCGTCAGTATGAATGGTGCTATGAGGGATCTAAGAGACTGAAGTTTAATGCAATTTTAACTACATACGAAATAGTTCTTAAAGATAAAGCCTTTCTAGGCAGTTTGAGTTGGGCTGTTTTGTTAGTAGATGAAGCGCATAGGTAATTATATACGTGGAGACTAACTTTTTTAATGGTAGAATTTCATAACACACAAATTGATTGCGAACAGTTAGCAGAGGCACTAAATGCACCGCTACTTATTGAGCGGACGCCATTTTATGTAGCAGAATTGTTACGCTCGATTTGGATAGCGAAAATTCAATGGGGAAACTTAACCTAAACCCATCTGCTTTCTGCCTTCTCAAACAGCAGTAAGCGTCACCGACTTTACCAAAAAATGGAAATCCTAGCTTTTACTTTGTAATATATCGACCGAAACATAGATTGCAAGGAAATCGGTATACCGAGATGTCACACTTTCAAAATAATTTACGTTTCTGGTCACTCATGGCCGACTCTACTCACTAGGCCGGAGCATTGAAATATGGCAACACTGAATCGGGGACCGAGCTTTTATTTGTGGTTAAGTCATTAGTGCAATCTTCCAGAGCAAAAAAGGAGATTGGAAGGTGATTTTTAATGTGTTTCTAATTATTTACCTGCACAAACGAAACTATAAAGATAAAAAGATGCCTGCAAAGTGTGTAGTACCAGGTTGCACTTGCAATTGTGCTTCCAATAAAGGACATACCAACCATAACATTCCAGAGTAAACAAGAAGAGTGGAAGGTGATTTTTAATGTGTTTCTAATTATTTACCTGCACAAACGAAACTATAAAGATAAACAGATGCCTGCAAAGTGTGTAGTACCAGGTTGCACTAGCAATTGTGCTTCCAATAAAGGACATAAACAGAAGTGGGTGAACGGTATTGCTCGTATGGGCTGGTTATATTTATAAGAATAAAGACAATACAAACATTTCAAAGGATAAGACCTATTTTAAAGCACAATGTGGTACCTACAATGTTTTCTGGACCTCCCAAATATCACAGAAAAATACAGTTAATAGAACTCATCTAGGCATACCTACGAAAAGATTTGATAGTGAAAGGGAATCAAGACCAGCAAGAATGACTTCACAGTGACCTAATAGTGATTTTTTCTAGCTCAAGCGACAATTTACAAAGTAAATTGAGTGTTCATTTAAGTGGAAGTGGCAGCAGGAAACAGGTTGCGTTTATTTTTATTTTGTAGTGTTCGACTACGATGAACCAGACATCAGATGTAAGTGGTATTAGTAGTAGTAGTAGTTCTAAAAAGTATTTTTCTTAATTTATTAACCGAGATGAACTCTAATACATATAAAATATTATAATTATTCTGAAACTATAGGTCCACTATTTGACAGCTAAGCCACGTTGCCACATCTAAGGCTCCGGCCTAGTGTAGAGTCGGCCATGGGTCACTTAAATCCTATTTGCCAGACTATCATGGGGTGGTTCCGCGAGCTCTTCCAAGATGGGTAAAACATTAATATTCATGCCGGTGTCAATAGCTATTGCTGTTATTTCTTGATTCATTTTTAAACTCTTCGCCGGTATTTGATTCGATTCATCAATCACCTTCTGTAGAGTGCAGATGTATGCTGTACCCTCAGAGTAACAACTGAACATAGAGGTAGTAAACAAACCACTTCAGCATGGCGTGCTCAAAGCCATCATCTTTGACACCACCAAATATTGATCAGCTGTGACCTCGCAGTGACAGTTCAAATTGTAAACAATGCTGTGTAACGCCAACTAACCTGAAAATTCTTCCAGTGCAAACCATGTTACAAGCACTGCACTTTTTGAGTTCCATCTCGAAAAACTGTTAACTACACTCGAATATAGCACAGCAAGTCCGTAAAACTTCACTAGATTTACCAACAAATAGCACATTCGATTTTACTGACCAAGCATAAAAGACGCACAAACAATAAACAAAGCAAACGTTTGACAGTTGAGGACATGCGGCGTTGCCAGTTCTTCAAAATTATGCAAGACTTCAGAATTTGCGTTTATGATGAAGAAACACGCAGTAACGCAGTAGAGGTCAACATATCTATTGATTTTGCTGTAATCATTCCTGAACCATCAAAATACCGTCTTTTTTAACGTAGAATGGAATATTTCTGGATCCTATACAATTAAGACGATAGTAAATAATTATGATTGCCGTACATGGTGGTCGATATGACAACGTACGAAAAGATGTCGGCCTATTAGAATTAGTTGTTTATTACCTCTATGTTCAGTTGTTCCTCTGAGGCTATACCCAATTTTTCATCGTTTTTAGTTAAATTTTAATGGTATGTGTCTGTGTTGTAAACAATTTTCGTTGAATTTTATTACTGTGGGGAGCTGCTACGAGAGCAGTAGCCCGCGCCGTAGGGGATACATGTCCCGCATGTATGAGAGGTGGTGTGAAATGCACCCAGAGCATAGCACGCTTACCTCTCAGAATTTGCGAGATTATGTATCGTACCTCCGGAGGCAGGGATTTGTTCGTGCTCCAGCTCAGCCTGCCCCTTCGGCGGACGGAAGGCCTGTTAACCAGGCTGAAAGTTCGCCGGTAAGGCCCGCTGAGAGGGAAATCGACCAAGTCGTCTCACCTGGGGATTTCAGGGACCGAAGGGCCTTGCATAACAACGGAAGGTCCTTGAAGCTGGCAGATTTAAAGAGAGAGGATGAGGTTGTTGGTGAACGTCTATCGGAGGCCTCTGACATTTGGAGCATCAATTGCGAAATTTACGCTGCGGCTCTGAGGCTAGCTAGACAGGGGAGAGTGAGAGACTCTTCTGTTGAGAGAGCACAGAGACGGGTGCGCCAAATGGAAGCGAAAATCCAGTTGGCTCGCCAGGAAGCATCCCGTATCCAGTGTGTGATGGAATACAGAGCGGCTGGGAAGCCTTTTACGCGCCGAGTGCGCCAGATAGCCTACGGGTTGAGGCGCGACCATCATACACTCAGTCAAGCGGTACTGGTTGTTGTCAAGCAACACTGTCTTGACAGGATACGGATGCTAATCGCTGCTAAGCGATCGTTGGTGGCGCGGGCGAGAGGTCTGGAGCAGAACAGAATGTTCTACGAAAGACCTTCTCGCCTTTTCCAACAGCCGCCTCCAGCCATAGAGCAGCCGCCAACTGCTGATCGCGTGGAGGCCTTTTGGAGGGACATTTACGAACAACCCAAACCTCTCTCAGCAGACACTCCGGCCTTGGCGCAGTTCGAGTCCGTTTGTAGGAGGACTCCTAACTTGAATGTACTGCGTCACCCGATAAACACGGAAGAAATTCTTGACGCCTTAAGAGGCGCAAAGAATTTCGCAGCTCCTGGCCCGGATGGCATAAACACCTACTGGTGGAAAAAATTCCCCAGTTGCCACCGGCATTTAGCTAGAGTTTTTAACTCGTGGCTAAATCAGGAGCAGCCAATTCCGGCTTGGTTTGTCGAGGGTCGAACCGTGCTTCTCCCGAAGACCGGAGATTTGTCTGATCCCAAAAACTACAGGCCAATAACATGTCTGAACGCGTGTTACAAGCTCTTCACCAGAATCTTGTACATGCGTCTCCTTCAAGCTGTGAATCCTGTATTTCTCGACGTGTATGAACAGAGAGGGTCAAAGAAAGGAGTAGCTGGCTGCAAGGAGAACTTGTTGATTGACCGATGTGTCACGCAGGACTCCGTGCAGTACAAGCGAAACCTTTCTATGGCCTGGATTGACTATCGCAAGGCATTCGACAGCACGTCTCATGAGCTCATTGTGCGGCTGTTGGAATGCCTTTCGGTGGATAATCAGATAGTGGGATGCATCAAACAACTGATGCCACTCTGGAAGACCCAGTTTACCATAACATCAGGTGAAACTCGGGTTCAGACAGAGTTGGTGTCATTGAAAAGAGGTGTCTTCCAAGGAGACTCCTTGAGTCCCTTGCTCTTTTGCATCTCACTTTTGCCTCTGTCCATAGCGCTGAGAAATACTAAAGGATACAGCTGTGGCACGCCCAATAACCGGAGGCACAAGGTCACCCATCTGTTTTATATGGATGACCTAAAACTTTATGCCTCCGGCCAACGCGAACTACAACAATCGCTGAGGGTGGTGCAGGAGTACAGTCATGCTATCGGAATGGAGTTCGGGACAGACAAATGTGCATTGGTTCATCTCAAGAAAGGACGAAGCGGAGATAGTGGAGATGAGGAACAGCTCGTTGATGGGAGCATCTTGCGACAACTGCATGCCGGAGATACTTATACCTACCTTGGAGTGGCGCAGCGTCATGTCCAAGAGGCAGCATTGGTTAAAGAGTGTCTCCGCCGCAAGTATTTGCACCGACTCCGGCAGATCTGGTCGTCAGAACTGTCCGGCAAGAACAAAGTCGCTGCCACAAACATGCTTGCGGTCCCATTGTTATTATACACCTTTGGTGCTGTACACTGGAAAGTGAACGAGCTGAAGGAAATCGACACGAAGACCCGCAAAAGGATGAATATGGAGAGAAGCCTGCATCCTAAGTCCTCTGTCCCGCGAATATACCTCCCGCGACACCTGGGAGGGCGTGGACTATTGAGTTTGGAGCGTCTGCACAACAGAGTAGTACTGGCCACTGCCTGCTATGTAACGAACAGCACCGATCCCCTGATCCGCTTCGTGCGAGAGCACGAGAATGCGGGAAAAGGAGCCTTTCTTTTTAGCGCAGCGAAACGAGCAGCAGAGGAGCTCAGCCTCACACTCGACTTCAAGCGGAGGTGTCAGCAGTCCATTACGGAACTTGCTCCCGCAGAATTAAAAGCCCACATTAAAACTGCCGAAGTCGACTTCCTCTTAAGACTTCATAAAGATAAGCCAATGCATGGAATCTTCTACAAACATCTAGAAGAGCATGGCTTGTCTGAGCAGTTGACCTTCTCTTTCCTAAGGTCTAGTGGGTTGAAGTCGGAGACTGAGGGCTTTATAATGGCTTGCCAAGACGGTGTCTTCAACACCTTGGTATACCGTAAAAGGGTTATGGGTGTAGATGTACCCGACACCCATTGTAGAGCTTGCCGACAGGCGCCAGAGACGCTTATGCATCTCTTGTCGGCGTGTAAGACGTACGCTGGGACGGCTTACGTCCATCGGCACAACGCGGCTCTACGAGTGCTCTACTATCATTTAAGGCACTCATACGGTATCGATGAGACACCGGTGCTGCCATACGCTCCAGGGGATATAGAGTCCGTTGTGGAGAACGAGAGATGCCGGATTTACTGGAACTACTCGTTCCCCACGCTCGAGCTTGTACAGGCAAACAAGCCCGACATAGTCCTTCTCGACCACCAACAGAAGACGATGTTCGTTATTGAGTTTTCGGCGCCTGCCGAAGTGAACATCGTCTCTAAGGAGGAGGAAAAGCGGACCAAATATCAGGAGTTGCTCGGACAACTTCGCAGGCTCTGGCCAGACTACACTGTAAGTCTGCTGGTTATGGTCATTGGATCCCTAGGTGGAATGAGGAATACGCTGCTCTCTGCACTGCGCAAAATACCGGTGTGCCGTGCGGCGGCGCACATCTTAGCCGCCAGAATGCAGAAGGCAGTCATCCTTGGGTCCCTTCGTCTACTTAGGGCGCACGATTCGCGGACCCAGTGATTGCTCACCTCACGGTGTGAGGAGTAGTCATTGGGTAATGGAACAGCAGCCCGGTGTGTCGGAGCCCGGGCTGCACTTTTTTGTTTAAAAAAAAAAAAAAATTATTGGTGCTAATATGCATTAAAAATGCTGGCACGTGTCAAAGTAAAAAAAAAATTTAAGGCTTTACCTAAAAGAATCTTCAAAATTGTTAGTATAGAACTCGGTATTGTTGATATTGTAAAATGCTTTATTTATTAGAAATTGCTTTACCGTTTTTCAAACATTATTAGACACTCCCTCCAGTAGTAAGTAGCTGTTTCTGGTGGTTCGCTGTTTTCAGAATGGAGTTTCTTTGAGGGTATTTGTTTGAAGATTTCTAAATAAATATTTCATTGTTATACTATTGCATCAGTCTCGTTATTTTCTGGTACGTTCTCATATACAGGGTGTTCCAAAAAAAAAGGTAACCCCGTCTCTAGAATAGTTAGGAAACAGAAAAATAATTGGGGTTTGCTTAGTAAAAAAATTTCGTAACGTCATCCGTATTCAAGATAAAGGGCGTTGAAGAAAAAATAATCATACAGATTTCTTACGATTTTGCCGAAACTACTGACAACATTGTAATGAAATTTCACACGAATATGTTTTGGAAGCTAGTACATCCTATGAATTTGTTTTTATACCTGACTCTCATAGAGGGCGCTAGTTACACGCTTCATACCGGGAAGTATTGAACCTAACTTTAATTTATAAATTAAAATTTTGGGTGAACTTAAACATCATTCAATTCTACACCAAAAAGGTACTCTTGGTAAAACTCGATACTGTGTACCGTTTTCGGAATATTTTGATTTGAAAATTATGGGGTGATGACTGTGTAACTAGCGCCCTCTATGAGAGTCAGGAATAAAAACAAATTCATAGGATGTACTAGCTTGCAAAACGTATTCGTGTGAAATTTCATTACAATGTTGCCAGTAGTTTCGGCAAAATCGTAATAAAATTGTATAATTTTTTTCCTTCAACGCCCTGTATTTTGAATACAAATGTTTTTACTAAGCAAACCCCAATGGACTAGTATCACGAGGTTAAGAACAATGATTTAATTGTTATAACCGCTTAGTGCATACAAAAATAAACGTACTGCTGCATTTCGTTACTTTCTACACAATTTTGTTTTTTAGTAATTCCATTCTAAATTCAGCCAATCAGTGCCAACCGCGCGAATCATCAGCAGTGCATTGTTGCCAAGAACAGCTCCGACTCGCAGACGGGAACAGAAGACAAGATAGATGAGCCAGCCCGCGTACAGCTCCGGCATTTCGCGCGCCATCACAGCACACATATCTGTCTTTTGATTGGCTGTTCGCCTTTAGGGCAGTGACGTTACTGCCCTAGGAGAATTCAAATATTTTCCTCATTTTCACGGCTTTCCTGTGCCCAAAAAAATCGGAGAAAAAATGAGATGCTTTTTATGACGTACTCTGTCATATGCAACAAAAAAAATGATACTAGTCCATTATTTTTTAGTTTCCTAGCCTCGTAATCTCAGTAACCGCTGCATGAATTGTGATAAAATTTGGGCAGCGATATACTGTGGGGTCGTAGTAGGCAATGTTCCTATAATTTTGAAAATCGGTGCATGGGCGGCGGACTAGTTAGCAAAAAACAAAAAAAAATCCTCAAAGTTCGTTTTTAGGCATTTTAGAGGTTCCCGATCATTTTCTACTTTTTGGGGGGGGGGGGGGGGGTTGCAAAACTTAAAAAATCGTTGTATCCATAGTAGGTTGTCCACTAACCTGTGAAAGAAATACCTAGCGTCATAATACACTTTTTTAGGTCCATCCGAACATTGCGTCGCCTACTACAGGAACCAAGGGATTTTCTGATGTATACATGCGAGTATTGCTTCTGATCATTCTGTATTGTGTAACGTGGAAACTATTGGATTGTTTTTGATGAATTTTTTACACAGTATTGCTACCGTGGCGAGGATGGAAAACGTTTATAATTTTTAGAAATCGTGTGAGTGGCGGCGCAGCAATAATAAAAAACTAAAGATATAAAAACAGGTCAAACTTCGTTTTTAGGGGGTCCTGATCATTTTCTATTTTTTTTGGTTGGGGTGAAATCGGGTTGGTTGGGGGGGGGGTCGTAAAACTGAAAAATTTGTTTCCTACCTATGCTATAGACGGGGTCGCCTTTTTTGGAACACCTTGTATTAAACTAATATTTTTTTGTAGGCTCAAAAATGACGATTCGCTGTTGTATAAGGCTTTAATGGAGTTTGACACTAATCATAGACTGCTTATTACGGGTACTCCTCTGCAAAATAGCCTTAAGGAGTTATGGGCACTCCTTCATTTCATTATGCCGCAGAAGTAAGTTGAGATGTGTTTATTTCAATTACTCCATAAAGTAGACCTGTTTCAGATTCCACACATGGGAAGAGTTTGAGAAAGATCATGAGAACGCAGCTACAAAAGGATATGGTAAGCTGCATAAACAGTTGGAACCGTTCATTTTGAGAAGGGTCAAGAAAGACGTGGAAAAATCTCTGCCTGCCAAAGTGGAGCAAATACTGCGAGTGGAAATGACTTCGATTCAAAAACAATACTATAAATGGATTTTAACAAAAAATTACAACGCTTTAAGAAGAGGTGTGAGAGGATCTACGACTACTTTCTTAAACATAGTGATTGAACTGAAAAAATGCTGCAACCATGCGTTTTTGACTAAACCAACCGAATACGAAAGTCAAACTTCCCAACAAGATCATCTACAGATGTTGTTACGGGGATCTGGTAAACTAGTTTTGTTGGATAAACTTTTGATAAGGCTTCGAGAAACTGGTCACAGAGTACTGATTTTCTCCCAAATGGTTAGAATGTTAGATATTTTAGCTGAATATTTACAGTTAAGACACTTTCCATTTCAAAGATTAGACGGTGGTATTAAAGGAGAATTGAGACGCCAAGCATTAGACCACTTCAATGCCGAAGGGTCTCAGGATTTTTGTTTCCTACTCTCGACAAGAGCTGGTGGTTTGGGTATCAATCTTGCCACTGCTGATACTGTAATCATTTTTGACTCTGATTGGAATCCTCAAAATGATCTTCAGGCACAAGCCAGAGCTCATAGAATTGGGCAGAAAAATCAAGTTAATATATATAGGCTAGTAACTGCTAGATCTGTGGAAGAAGAGATTGTTGAGCGTGCCAAACAGAAAATGGTCCTTGATCATCTTGTTATACAGAGGATGGACACCACGGGGCGAACTGTTTTGGACAAAAAAGGATCCTCTAACAACACTCCGTTTAATAAAGAGGATTTTACAGCTATTTTGAAATTTGGTGCTGAAGAGTTGTTTAAAGATGAAGATGTTGATGAGGAGCCTAACGTGAGTACTCACTAAAAATACTAGATTCATGACACAATAGTTTTTAAGATTTACCTCTCAAGTTATTTTGCAACTTTCTGTTACTCTTCTTTGAACTACCTCACAACGGGCTAGGTAGTTCCAAGTTTTGTGTACCTCGGTTCTTTGATCGACAATTCAGGTAGCTGTGAGAATGAGATTCGACGGCGCATTCAACAGGTACGGGTGGACATGACAAAGCTTACTAAAATATGGCGTGACCATAACATCACTAAAGCTACCAAAATGTCACTGGTTCAGTCTCTTGTGTTCTCCATATTTTTGTATGCCTCGGAAACTTGGACTGTTAAAAAGGCAGATCGAGCTCGCATAGATGATTTTGAAATGTGGACGTGGAGGAGAATGCTGAGAATTCCTTATACCGCCATTCGAACTAATGTTTCCATACTGGATGAGCTCGGTAATCCAAACAGACTATCCTCCATTGTGTCGACGAGAATGCTTACATTCTTCGAACATATACACAGAAGCGATAATATGGAGAAACTTGTAGTTCAGGGTCACGCCCCGAGTGGGCGGCGCCGTGGCCGTTCCCCTACACGCTGGGTGGATACGACGAAACAGTTGCTAGATATGAGTGTCAAGAGCGCCACTGAACTGACAGTAAATCGCGAACGATGGCGAGCTACAGTTCTCAAAACTATTGATAATATTCGTGTCGGCAATACTCTAGCTCCGATTTAATGCATTTTACGAGTTCACATCATGTCTGTTAAGACATGGTGACTATGATGATGATGATGATGATGATGTTACTCTTCTTTAAAGATTAATGTTTTGTATGATCAGGAGGGGGATCCCCTTAAGGGGCCTGGGTATACACAGCTATACATAATTATGTATTTGCCATGTTAAAACACAGATTTTCATTTCGAACAGAACTCACTTGTTTTTCAAACTACATACACAGGATTTCAGAAGGTGATAGTTAAGACCATAATGAATGACAACTATTTTCGATTTTCTCAAAAAAGTTTTTTAGTTTGCAGAAAAACTCGCAATGCAAAATCATACATTCTTCAAATGTCTTTAATTTAACAACCAAATACGATATCAAAAAAAGGCCAAATAGGTGACAAAGCGCAAGCTTTCTTCTTCAATTTGCTCTTTGAATCATTACTGTAAGTTTAAAGGTAACGTCAGGAGCTTGGAAATGCGAAATTCATTTTTATGGCGACCTTTGGACCTTTTGACCTTACATTTGGATTTTTGAACGTATCTCCGCTCATCTTAGACACACACACTGGAGAAAGGGAACAGGCGGCCACGCCTCCTCGCTAACACGGGAATACGTCTTTTCTTGGATTCCCAATTTCGCGCGCTATACCCTAGACCCTTAACCTGGCCATGGAAGGTCAGTGTTTCCCCAGAATGGATTTCCGCATTGATAAGAGAACCGGGCAATCGCACAGCAGGTGCTGAACTGTCTCGGTTTTCTGTCCACATCCCCTGTACGGGGGTGTATCACTCAACCTCAATATTTATACACGGTGTCCCTGAATTTTCTTGACCCGTGATATTCTCGTAACAAACAAATGTTCGAACCTCAGAGTAACAACTGAACATAGAGGTAGTAAACAACATCTTTTCTTACGTTGTCATATCGACCACCAGATATGGCAATCATAATTATTGTTTACTATCGTCTTAATTGTATAGTATCCAGAAATATTCCATTCTACGTTAAAAAAGACGGTATTTTGATGGTTCAGAAATTATTACAGCAAAATCAATAGATATGTTGACCTCTACTGCGTTACTGCATGTTTCTTCATCATTCACGCAAATTCTGTCTTACATAAATTTTGAGGAGTTCGCAACGCCTATGTAATTTTCCTGCGATTTGTTTACGGTAACCTCCGACTGTCAAACGTTTGTTTTGTTAATAAGGATAAAATAAGGATTTGTTTGAGGCGTAATATTTTCGTAAGAAAAACAGATAAAAAAGAAAACTAAGTGGAACTTTTAAGGGTACCGAATGACCATACCATGCTTTCGGAACATTTTTTTTTACTTCAACCCCTAAAACTTGCCCCTTACTATTTTTTCCAAATAGCGCCCCACAACTTTTCCTACATTAATGAGGTCATTATTTAGTATCTTGTAGTGTCTTTCACTTCATACGCAAACCGATTTTTTTCGTAAAGTCATTAACATAAGATAAATAAAATGAGCATTGGTTTGAGACGTAACATTTTCGTGATAAAAAAGCATAAAAAAGACATTAGTTTTCGAAAGCATCAGTACCCAGTCATTCAGTACCCTTGGAAACCCAATTAGTTTTATTTTTGTGTAAGGACATAATTTGTGTAGAAAAAACTATTTAGCGCTTTTTGAAAAACAAAAGTTGGGGGTGAGTTTCAAGGGTTGAAGTACAAAAAAAATTAAGTTTAGAACGCATGGTAAGATAGAGCCTATAGTACTTTCAAAAATTCCACTCAGTTTTCGTTTGAACTTCTTTTTGTTACGGGAATATCACGTGTCAAGGAAATTCAGGGACACCCTGTATAGAGGTGTTCCCTCAGCACCAGTCGTAATGCAGAGGTGTTGCTTGGCTATGGACATTGAGTATTCAGCTACTTCCTTACTAGGGTATCTAAGGATCTCTTTATCAGTTGAACAACCAGAAGTATCATCCCACGCTGTTTTAAACACTTTTTGGGTGCACTTTCTCAACATTATTGTCATAGCTCCGCTGTGCAAGGTTTCAGGATTTTGGCCTTCACTTTTGGAGTTTGAGTGCCCTTTTACTCACAATTCTGAGCTCGTCGTTAGTTGAAAGTCCTTTCCAGTGGCCAGACATTCAAAAGTAGATATTAAATTCAGCTAATAGTAATCAGGCGCTTCACTGTACATTGACTAGTTGTCATCATCGTCATAGTCACAATGTCTTAACAGACATGTTGTGAACTCGTAAAATGCATTTACTCATTTTACGTGTTTCTCTTAGGATATCTTCAAGATCTTTAATGCAGTAGTTTCCCACTTGCTTTCTGCATCCTCATGTTGTTGACCAGATGGTACCTACTGGTTCATCCGCCTTTAGGGGCAATGTCTCACCCCAAGGACAAGAGGGTGTCCTGACTCTTCTCAACTCCGTCCGTCCAAAGCTGTTGGTTGAGGAGAGGTTACTGCTTATACCGACAGTAGTTCGGTTCCTTTTAGTCGCCTTTTACGACACGCAGGATATACGATGGGAGATATTCTAACCCGCCCCCACACGGGTGGACTAGTTGTCATACTTTTACGAAATAACTGGAAAAACGTATTTGACTTTCAGATAGCTACATTATTTTTTATTTTATTGATTTAGTGCAGCGTTTCCCATCCGATGGGTCGCGACCCGGTACTGGGTCGCCAAAAAAAATTACCGGGTCGCAGCATTGCCTCCATATTTTAAATAAGTACTAGGAGATGGTAGATTTTATTTCTTGACTAACGAGACAATGATGATCGCTCAACACTGGAAACACTGAATTGGCAATTTGTAATACAGAACTTGCAAACGAATCTATGAAACCTTTAAAATTGATGCGGCATTTGGAACTGAAACATCCTGCGAAAGAAAAGCCAAAAGAGTTCTTTGTGAATAAGAAAAGATTGTTAAATTCTAGCAAGAAAAATATGGAATCAATTTTTTCGCGAGGTAGGTACTCAAACTCCTAATCTTATGCAGGCCTCTTATGAAATTTCAAAATTAGTTGGCCAGTCTGGCTATCCACACGTAATTGGTGAGAATAAAATTGTAGCGTCGCGATTATTAAAAAAGAAACAGGTAAACCTAGTAAATCAGTTAGCTTTATCGAATAACACGATGAAGCGTAGAATCGTGGACATAGCAGATGATCTGATGATCCTATGGCGCACTGATGATCGCTAATAAGCGTGAAACAGCTGTCTGCGTACTGGTGGATTGACGGAGATATAGACTTCATACTTCTCACTGATTATTATAATTGTAATACATACATATTAGAAATAACTGTGTTTTATTTTACGTGATACCGATTTAAGTGGATCCAAAAATTTAAGTGGGTCACGAAGGAGTAAGAAATTTACCGGGTCACAATAGAACAAAGTTTGGGAAACGCTGATTTAGTGAATTCTAACCAAATGTAGTTTTATCGTTTATTCTTATTTTTAGTGTGATATTGATGAAATATTGAGGAGAGCAGAAACTAGGGACGATAATCCCGCAATGGCAGGTGATGAACTCCTTTCAGCTTTCAAAGTGGCAAGTTTTGCAGCTTTTGATGAAGACACTGAACCCTCACCAGTGAACAATGTACCTGATGAGGAAAGCAAAGACTGGGATGAAATCATACCAGAAAGACTCAGAAAAAAGGTTGAAGAAGAAGAGAAAAATAAAGAAATGGAAGATCTGTACCTTCCTCCAAGGAGCAGGAAGACCTTACAGCAAATAAATCAGTCTGAAAGCGAGGGAGAAGGTAAAAGTAAAAGAGGAAAGGGAGACGTGGAATCTGGAGCTTCTAGTGATGCTGATGACTCCGATGATGATAGGCCGAAAAAAAGAGGGAGACCACCGGCAAGCAATAGAGAGAAAATTAAGAATTTCACAGATGCTGAGGTAAGATCAAACCTTTACACTCGGAAGGAATCATTTCTTGAACTTAATTGTTTGGCTATTGTGCCCTTGGACTTGTTCAATAATTTTTTTTTATAACTAAGCAGACCGCGCAGGCAGAGCCTAAATACCAGAGTACCGCAGCTGCTGTGAAAGGGTTCTGTTAGGGAAAGTTTGTTAACGCGAGATTTGAATGGGCCAATACCCGCAGGCCCAATAAATACATCTTCTGGCAGTCCATTCCAAGCCTTGGACACCCTAGGAATAAATGTGCGCGTTGAGGCCGGATCGCCAATTAGTCGAATTGCCCTTCTCTGGACGGCATCTAGTGTAGTAGTAGGGGCAGCAGCTCCCCAGACATGAGAGCAATACTCCAGGCAAGGTCTTATCTGAGCTTTATATAGCGTGAGGAGGTTACATGTTGAGAAATACTTTCTGGCTCTAAATAGGTACCCAAGCTTTTTACCAGCAGCTGTTGCAATTGACGCTACGTGCTCGTGCCAGATCAGATTTTCTGTAATGTTGACTCCTAACAGCTTGAATGAGTGACTCCTTGGCAGAGCCTGGTTGTTCATTAGAACCTGGTGTTGGCTTGGGCACTTCTTGTTTGATAGCGAACAATACTGGGTCTTGGAGGCATTAAATTTAACCATATTCTTAAGCCCCCAAGCGGTAATGGTATCGAGATCCTTTGAAAGTGAAGCTGCCACTGCCAGTCTTCTGCGTTCCAGCTCGACCACAGAGATCGGTCTATTGCTCATGATGCCTGCATGCAGCGTACTGTCATCCGCAAAACTGTGGATTGGGTTTGTAGTGCTAGAGAGTAGATCATTAATGTGAAGCAGAAACAATGTCGGAGCCAATACCGATCCCTGCGGAACCCCGGCATTGATGTTATGGAAAGAAGAGGAAAAGCCGTCTACCACGACAGATATTTTCCGACCTGAGAGGAAGTCTGCGAGCCAACCGCAGAGGTTAATAATTATAGATTATAGAACGTTATTAATAAGTTGGTAGCTTCAGAAAATTTACTTTACTAATTTACCTAGTGGCATCTGGAGTCGACGTGGTCAGAGATTAATAGTGACCCAACAGATTGCCTTCCATTACCGCCAAGCTCAAGAAATCATTTCTTCCGAAGTAGCTGAGTATATTATTGTTAGTGTTTGTTAATCGTTTTTTATTTTAGATACGACGGTTTATCAAAAGTTACAAAAAGTTCAGTAATCCTCTGAAACGATTAGAAGCCGTGGCTTGTGATGCAGAACTTCAAGAAAAACCATTACCAGAGTTGAAAAAGCTGGGCGAGCTGTTGCACGAAAGATGCAAGGCATACATGAATGAACAATCCAAAGAAAACACAGAGGCTAGTAACGAAGAGGTAACTGGACGAAAAAGGATTAGAGGACCATCTTTTAAGCTGGGTGGAGTATCTGTAAACGCAAAAACAATGCTAGCATGTGAAGAGGAGCTAGAACCTCTGGATGAAGTGATACCTGCAGATGACGAAGAAAGATTGAGGTGGAGGTTCGATGCTAAAACGAAATCTGCTCATTTTGATGTAGAATGGGGTTCAGAAGAAGATACCAAGTTGCTCAAAGGCATTTACATTTACGGTTTAGGTTCCTGGGAACAAATCAAGCTCGACCCAACACTTGCAATCGGTGATAAAATTCTTTTGAATGAGGATAAAAAACCACAATCCAAACATTTACAATCGCGGGCGGAATATCTGTTAAGGGTCCTCAAGAAGCAGTTAGATGTGAAGAAGGGCATTCAAAAGCCCAAAAGGCAACGTAAGCTTAGAGAAAATAAAGTACTCACGAAAGAGATAATCGAAAATGACGACATTAGCTCTAACGACGAATCTACGAATCAGAGCAACTTGGTTCAAACCTCTCACATGGTTTCTAAGAAACCGCCTAAACCTAATATCAAAAAAGATAAAGAAGAAAAGGAGGACGATGCTTCAAAACCCAGTTTGGACAAAAAAGAAAAGAAAAAAGAAAAAAAGAGGGGAGGCAAAGCATCTGGACCTATGCACTTTTCTACTAATGAACCTATAGCATTAGAAGTTCTAGGAGATTTAGACCCTAACATATTTAATGAGTGTAAAGAAAAGATGAGACCTGTAAAAAAAGCTTTGAAAGCTTTGGACAATCCTGATCAGTCTTTGAGTGAAGTTGAACAGGTTCAACATACAAGAATATGCTTACTGCAAATTGGCGAACAAATTAATATTTGTCTTAATCAGTATTCTGACCCTGAGAAAATCAAAGAATGGAGAAGGTAAAATATAATTATTTTAGAAATTTCTGGAAACTAAACTTGTTATTTCAGTAACCTCTGGTACTTCGTCTCTAAGTTCACCGAATATGATGCTAAAAAACTTTATAAGCTGTATAAAAAAGCTTGTAAAAAGGCTGATAAGTCTGATAAGGACGATGATACTGTAAGTATATAGTGGCTTTAACGCCCTATTTTTCAATGTATTCTTTTTGGTATACCACCAAATTGCATAGATTAAAACATCTTTTTTCAATCATTATTATATAAAAAGATAACTTTATTACCTAAAGTATTTGATTTTAGGTGGAGCAAGAAAAGGCTTCAACGAGTAAACCAAAACTTAAAAAGAATGAGGGCAAAAAGAAAGGAGAATCGAGGAAAGGGGAGTCAAAAAATGACCTCAAAGAGAGTAAAGAACACTTAAAAAGGAAACATGACAGTGATACAGATAAAGATGTGAAGAAACGTCTTTCTGAAAAGTAAGTATTATTGTGATTTTGCATTTCTTATTTTTTCTCGCATGCTTGCACGTATTGACGGGCTGTGCCAAGTCAACACCTGACCTATTAGAATTCAGGAAGGACCGTACAATGCTGCAGGTCTTGAGGATTAAAGACTTTTGGAAGGTTTTATGTAACTTTTCATCCAGGGCCAATTGTTGCAGGTGTGGTGTAAATGTATTTGGAGTAAGGCCTGAGACCGACATAATGAGGGGGACAATGACAACTTTGTTTTGTTTCCAGAGCGGTTTTATTTATGTGGCAAGATCTGTGTATTTAGATATCTTCCCAGCGTAGGTGTTTTGGATATTCGTATCATTGGGAATCGCAATATCTATCAAATAGGTCACTTTATCTGCCTTTGACTGAAAAACAATATGTGGTCTATTGGCTGGAATGGTTTTGTCTGTGTGTATTTCAATGTCCCAGTATAGTTTGAATTTATTGCTTTCGAGTACTAAGGTCGGTGTGTAATTATAATATGGATCTTTGTTTTCAGTTAGTTTGTTTGTTGTGGCCAGTGCTTGGTGTATGATTTTAGCTGCAGAATTATGTCTGGCTGTGTACTCAGTTCCAGCGAGGGTTTTGCATCCACTTGTTATGTGTTCTATTGTTTCCTTCTGTTGGTGACACTTTCTGCAACTATCGTCGGTGATAGATGGATCTTTAATTATATACTTCTTATAGTTTCGTGTCGCGATGACTTGGTCCTGGATAGCAAGTCTAAAGCCCTCCGTTTCTGGAAAGAGCTGGCCATCCTGCAGCCAGGTGTATGACTGCTTTTCACTAATGTGGTCTTGTGTTACACGGTATCTATGTTTGCCATGGAGTGCCTTCTGGGACCAAGTATTTATTTTTTCTTGTTGTGAATGTATGTGATTGTGAACGTCTGCAACATGGTCTGGACAAGAAAGGGCGAGTGGTGTATAGTTTTTGTCTGCTTTTATTGTGATTATTATTATTATTATTATTCATATGAGTAGACCTGTGAATAAACTCTTAAAAGCATCAAGGATGTGTATATATTCTAGAAAAGTGAATAACGTGACAGAGAAAACGTATTAGGTAATTTAATCAATTAGTTTCATCAATATCAAATTTACCAGAACCAAAAAAAAATGACAATAATTAAATTGTGGTCACCAGTTTACAGAAAAGTCCTGACCAGATTTGATCTTGAGAGGTTATTGTCTACAATTAATTCAGAATGATACAATTCAACAAATTAAGAAAAAGTAAAAATAGTAATAATCTGTAGCTGATCTTCTATGTTTACTAGTTCTTCTATAGCATCTGCTTTTGACATTTAATAGGACTGTCCAAGGTCCAAGAATATTCATATTCAAGTCATAAATAGAAATTTCCAAATTGAAAAAGGAGAATGGGTTGACCTCATGTGGTTTTGAAGTTGAATGTCAATTCCAAGGTCACCGACAAGTTTCCAGCAAAAGAAAAAAAGGTCCAGTAGTTATTATATTTAAATTTAGAAAACCTCTGAAAAATTAATAATATGTCATATCTATAGTTGACTTCATCATTCTTAAGCAACTACATTTGACATATGTAGGATTGTCCAAGGTGAAAGTTAGTCCGTTCTGAAATCGGAAATCTAGTTAGCAAAAGACAAATGCTGTTTCTGGAACAGCTGTCGAACAATGTCACAAGGCCGCTAGGGTGGTCAAAAGTCCTTACGATAGATCCTTGTATTGTTCGACCGGGGCGAGAATGCGAGAAACGGATCATGGTACGCGCACATAAATCGGCATCGGACGGACGGTACGGATCGGTAAAAGTTACTTTCTATTAAATTTAATGGACCATCGCACATACGTCGGGATGGTAGGCATCGGATTTTCAAAATCCGGCGAAAATATAGCAACTAGAAATAAAGCCGGCCGATGCGTGCCGATACCGACGTATGTGCGATGCTGATCGGCGATTGCCGAGGCACCGTCGGCATTTTCCAAGTTTCTACCTGTACTGCCTGCAGACAGTGTTGCCATTCATAGCAACTTGTCGCGAAAATAGCGACATTTTGATTACGTTGAGACGTAGCGGCGATTTAACAAAATAAACCGATTTGTAGCGACTTTTTGAAAAATTCATCTTTTTTTCGCCACTGAATATTGCTTGTCTATTCTTCTTTTCGGTTTTGCCCAGACTGACTTTTATTGGTTGCGAGACCACGGCATAGTAAACAATCAGCACAATATCTCAGGTTGACGGTAATACACGCGCATCCCCCCTCTTGGATGATTATTTGTAGGGATGCTAACGATACTTCGATACTTGAAATGTATCAATACTTCTGCACTGATATCGAGTATTTTTGTCTCAGATACTTTTGAGCGATTCCAAGCTGGTATCGCTACTCTTGTAGGTATTGGTACCGGTATCGATATTTTTATTTTCGCATCTCTACCCAGATTTCACACACGTGCATGGCCGACTCTACTCACTAGGCTGGAACATTGAAATATGGCAACACTGAATCGGGGACCGAGCTTTTATTTGTTGTTAAGTCATTAGTGTAATCTTCCAGAGCAAAAAAAGGAGATTGGAAGGTGATTTTTAATGTGTTTCTAATTATTTACCTGCACAAACGAAACTGTAAAGATAAACAGATGCCTGCAAAGTGTGTAGTACCAGGTTGCACTAACAATTGTGCTTCCAATAAAGGACATAAACAGTAGTGGGTGAACGGTATTCCTCGTATGGGCTGGTTATATTTATAAGAATAAAGACAATACTTTACAAACATTTCAAAGGATAAGACCTATTTTAAAGCACAATGTGGTACCTACAATGTTTTCTAGACCTCCCAAATATCACAGAAAAATACAGTTAATATAATAGAACTCATCTGGGCATACCTACGAAAAGATTTGATAGTGAAAGGGAATCAAGACCAGCAAGAATGGCTTCACAGTGACCTAATAGTGAATTTTTCTAGCTCAAGTGACAATTTACAAAGTAAATTGAGTGTTCATTTAAGTGGAAGTGGCAGCAGGAAACAGGTTGCGTTTATTTTTATTTTGTAGTGTTTGACTGCGATGAACCAGACATCAGATGTAAGTGGTATTAGTAGTAGTAGTTCTAAAAAGTATTTTTCTTAATTTATTAACCGATATGATACATATAAAATGTAATAATTATTCTGAAACTATAGGCCCACTATTTGACAGCCACGTTGCCACATCTAAGGCTCCGGCCTAGCGTAGAGTCGGCCATGACACTTGAAATCATTCGAAGGTCAAATTCTGTGGGAACCATTTTTATATAGAAAATCCTCAGAGATATTCTTCTGGTTGTTTACTATGCTGAGTCGGGACTATGCATCGGGTAATCCACTATTTTTGAATGAAAGGTTATATATTATACATAAATTTATTATACACAAATTACATATTGCCAAACAATAAATTGTGTTAACGCGTTTTTTTTTTAGAAAAGAGCAGCGTGACAAAAGTCAGGACGATAAAGAAAAGAAGAGGCCCAGAGATGAAACTAGTGAGGATGATGCCGAACATAAGTTCATTAGCAGGCACAGAAAGCCTGGCGGATCTCAGAAATCCTTCAGGCATGAGCAACCCTCTAATGAACACGAAAGATGGCCGCCTCAAAGTAGAGACCGTGACAGGTTTCCAGATCATAAGCGGGCGTTTGAGTTTCAACGTGCTCCAGGTTTTCATAGAGAGAGAGACTATCCAAGGCTCGACAAAAGGTGAGTAGAAAAATCTGTTTTCGTGAAAATTTAGGATTTCTTGGTCAGTTCTATACCCAGGCTCGCAGACTTCCTCTCAGGTCGGAAAATCTCTGTCGTGGTACGGCTTTTCCTCTTCTTTCCATAGCATCAATGCCGGGGTTCCGCAGGGATCGGTATTGGCTCCGACATTGTTTGTGCTTCATATTAATGATCTACTCTCTAGCACTACAAATCCAATCCACAGTTTTGCGGATGACAGTACGCTGCATGCAGGCATCATGAGCAATAGACCGATCTCTGTAGTCGAGCTGGAACGCAGAAGACTGGCAGTGGCAGCTTAACTTTCAAAGGATCTCTATACCATTACCGCTTGGGGGCTTTAAGAATATGGTTAAATTTGATGCCTCCAAGACCCAGTATTGTACGCTATCAAACAAGAAGTGTCCAAGCCAACACCAGGTTCTATTACAGAAAATCTGATCTGCCACGAACACGTCGCGTCAATTGCAACAGCTGCTGGTGAAAAGCTTGGGTACCTATTTAGAGCCAGAAAGTATTTCTCACCATGTAACCTCCTCACGCTATATAAAGCCTGGAGTATTGCTCTCATGTCTGGGGAGCTGCTGCCCCTACTACTCTGTCTATACTAGATGCCGTCCAGAGAAGGACAATTCGACTAATTGGCGATCCGGCCTTAACGCGCCACCTTCAGTCACTTTCTCACCGGCGTGTTGTTGGTGACCTCTCACTCTTCTACCGATATTCCAACGGAATCTGCTCCTCTGAGCTATCCTCTATCGTTCCGCCGCTCACTGCTCCTATCAGATGTACCCGTGCGACCGTTGCATCTCATCCTAAGACGGTCGTTCTTCATACATCAAGAACTGAGCGGTACAACCGCACATTTATTCCCAGGGTATCCAAGGCTTGGAATGGACTGCCAGAAGATGTATTTATTGGGCCTGCGGGTATTGGCCCATTCAAATCTCGCGTTAACAAATTTCCCCTAACATAACCCTTTCACAGCAGCCGCGGTATTCTGGTATTTAGGCTCTGCCTGCGCGGTCTGCTCAGTTTAAAAAAAAACCAACCACCGAAGATAGTTCAAAAGTAAATGGCCGGAAGAATTTTCGTAAAACAATCGCGTTTCTGATTTTATGTATGGATTTATATACAGGATGGGCCAATAGTGAGTGGACGGAAGATTGTGGGCTTACTATAACATTTCAAAAATCTGTCACTTGATCATGATGAGGAGCCTTAAGGGCTATAACGTTAAAATATTTTCACTTAGATTTTGACGTTTATACAGGGTGATTCATCACAAACTTACATTTTTTAATAGAACTCCCTATATATATTATTGCATATTTGGATTCCTTGGTGAATTCTAGTGTGACTTTATGTAGCACATATGGAACTTTAAACCAACTGTTTAGGCGCTAATCACCATTTTTGGTATAAGTAGGTATCAGAAAATGAATTGAATACGCAGCGAATATAAAACACTTATTTATTTGGTGATTGACAGTTTCCGGCGGTTTAATAATGGGATAACGCTATAGGTTTTTCTGCTTCTGTCCCTTAACTCATATTAACCGATATACAGGGTTATTCACGTTATTCGACACGGATCATTATGGCTAAAGTATTTGAGAAAAAAGAAAATAATAATTTGGGATGGATAGAGACCCATAAAGGCTACATTTTAAAAATATTTTCATGTTATACAGGGTGTCCCAAAAGCACGAAATGTATCAAAGTTATGTTTTTTTAAATGGAACACCCCGTATATTATTGCATATTCAGATTCCTTGATGAATTCTATTGTGACTTTATGTATCATACATGGGACTTAAAGCGAACCGTTTAGGTGTAAATTACCATTTTCGGTATAAGTAGATATCAGGAAAAAATTGAATATCGCAGAGACTATAAAATTTGGAGAGCTGTGACCTTGCCATATTACTAAGCATAAAATGCGTCAGCTTTGATGAGACTGTCAAATTTAAATTACGTTTATGCTTGGAGAAATCGGTCGATAAATTAAGGAAACTTCGATCAGCGATAACTTGATTTTTTCAAATGGGAATGCCTAATTTTTTTTATACGGTTAAAAGTAGAATTTGATAACCTTTCTAATGATATAATGTTGTGCATATCAATCTCTGGTAGTTTTCATTTATTTTTAAATTTTCGAACAAATCGGCGTTTTTCAATTTGCCTACCTATAACCAACGTAGCAGGCCATGAAATATAAACAAAAACCTCTTCAGGTAGAAGAAAACAACTAACTTAGCTGAAAAATACACACGAACTAGACTAAAGGGACAAGATTATAAAAATTACTCACAACAAACAAAGTCTAACCAGAAACAACGGCGTTTACATATCTTTGGTGGTCAAAGAGAAGCTGGAGTATGGCAGAAATGGATTTTTTCCCGGCCTACTAGCTACTGCAATGTACTAGAGATTGGCAATTTCCAAAACCATTAAAAATTTTGAAATAAAGTAAAAACTACTAGAGAATGTTGTAAGCAGTTTATTATTTTCATAATAAAATTTCACATTTAATGATATAAAAAAGTATGCAATTCTGTCAAAACTCAAGTCAAAAGTACCTCTGACTGGAGTTCTGAAAATTCTTCAGTACCTATTAGCAAAGTCGCAGAAAAAGAAGAATGAATTAAAATTTGTTTAAATTATGAAACATAACTTAAATGGCAGAAAATTTTAATCTGATTCGTCAGTATTCCTTTTTTGCAATATTGCTAATAGATATTAAAAAATAGAAGGGCTCCAGTTAGAGGTAGCGACTTCGACGCAAATTAGTACTTTTTTACACCATTACATATGATTGACAGTTGCGTGCTGGAGCAACAGTCGCTGGTTGTTTCTGTTTCATATGAGGGTTTTTGATTGCCTTGGAAATTTTTAACCTCTCGTAAATTGCGGTAGCCAGTAGACAGTAAAAATATCTATTACTGCCATACTCCAGCTTCTCTTTGACCTTAGAGATGTTACCGCAGTTGTTTCTGGGAGAGTTGATTTGTTGTAAGGTATTTTTATAATCTTGTCCCTTTAGTCTAGTTAGTGTGTATTTTTCAGCTAAGTTAGTTGTTTTCTTCTAGCTGAACGGCTTTTGTTTATATTTCATGGCCTGCTACGTTGCTTATAGGTAGGAAAACTGAAAATCGCCGATTTGTTTGAAAATTTAAAATTAAATGAAAACTACAAGATACTGATATTTATAACCTTATATCATTAGAAAGCTTATCAAATTCTACGTTTAACCGTATAAAAAAAATCGGGCATTCCCATTTGAAAAAATCAAGTTATCGCTGATCGAAGTTTCCTTAATTCGTCGACCGATTTCTCCAAGCATAAACGTAATTTAAATTTGACAGTCTCATCAAGGCTGACGCATTTTATGCTTAGTAATACGGCAAAGTCACAGCCTTCCATATTTTGTAATCTCTGCGATATTCAATTTTTTCCTGATATCTACTTATACCGAAAATGGTGATTTACACCTTAACGGTTTGCTTTAGGTACCATGTATGATACATAAAGTCACACTGGAATTCACCAAGGAATCTGAATATGTAATAATATATGGGGTGTTCCATTAAAAAAAACATAACTTTGATACATTTCGTGTTTTTGGGACACCCTGTATAACATGAAAATATTTTTAAAATGTAGCCTTTATGGGTCTCTATCCATCCCAAATTATTATTTTCTTTTTTATCAAACACTTTAGCCATAATGCTCCGTGTCGAATAACGTGAATAACCCTTTATAACGACTGACGATGGTCAGAATATTTTCTCCAGCCCAAATGCTTCCAACAGCCTGTATTCCTGTTTTGGTGTGCTAATTTTCACAAGCTCCGTGTAGATGAGCTCAAAACTCCCTGACAGAGTGACAGGTGACCTAGTTATCAGTATTACTTTAACTGCACTCAAGTGGTTTTCGTAGAACGCCTATGCTTGTAGTTATAATCCTTACGGGCCGGTATACTTTGCCCTATCTACTTGGTTGGTTTTAGTATAGTGGGACTTTACCTCAGAGTAACAAACTGAACATAGAGGTAGTAAACAAACCACTTCAGCATGGCGTGCTCAAAGCCATCATCTTTTGACACTTCAGTCTCCAAACATTGCCAACTAACCTGAATATTCTTCCAATGCAACCCATGTTACAAACACTGCTCTGCACTGTCCCATCTCGAAAAACTGTTAAACTACACTCGAATATAGCACAGCAAGTCCGTAAAGCTTCACTACATTTACCAACAAATAGCGAATTCGATTTTACGGACCAAGCATAAAAGCCGCACAAACAAAACAAACGTTTAACAGTCTGGGTTTACCGTAAACAAATCGCGGGAAAATTATGTAGGCGTTGCCAGCTCCTCAAAATTTATGTAAGACAGAATTTGCGTTTATGATGAAGAAACATGCAGTAACTCTGTAAAGGTCAACATATCTATTGATTTTGCTGTAATCATCCTTAAACCATCAAAATACCGTCTTTTTTAACGTAGAATGGAATATTTCTGAATACTATACAATTAAGACGATAGTAAACAGTTATGATTGCCGTATCTGGTGGTCAGTATGACAACGCAAGAAAAGATGTTGGCCTATTAGAATTAGTTGTTTACTACCTCTATGTTCAGTTATTACTCTGAGGACTTTACCTATGACACATGGGACTTAAAACGAACAGTTTCGGCATAACACACCAATTTGATACAAGTAGATATCAGGTAAAATCGAAATTCGCACGAATATAAAACTTTGCTGACTTTGCGGTGTGACAAAGCATATTTGTGTACCAAAAGGTTGCACATTTGACGTGAAGATTTCAATTGCAGGTGTGATGGGAAATCAGATTGGAGGCAGTATCAAAGAGGGAGAGATGCACAAGCTCCCGCAATGCAAAGGCAACCTTTCTATGGAAACTTCCCTCCAAACCCTCTGTATCCCCCAGAACAGTACCCCCGAGATCGATTTGGTGGTGATTGGCGACCACCTGATAGAGAGTACAGGGAATATCGACGGCAACAGTAATTCCCACTTGCCTGAAAAGTGATAAAGGCATTGCACATGTTCAAATGTGCATTGCGTTTTTTTATTACATTACAGAACGTGTAATAGACCGGTACAGCGTATGTCGAAAGTTGAGCTGAGAAATCCCGATATTTTTGCGTCAATTTAATTTTTTAGGGGGTGTTGGTAGAAAGTGTCTCTGCATCACTCTAGTTGCAAAAAGCCTCGGTTGATTATTTTGTTTAAACAATAAAGGTAACTTTTCTATGACCACATTAGCTTTCAGGATTTTCGTTCCGGTGGAGATTACCAATAAACAATGACACAGAAGTAGGGCTACGTGTCAAACTATTTTGTGTCTGTTTACCTACATTTAATTTCCACTAGATTTTTTGTTGGGAGTATACGGTTTTGGAACAATTTCAGTATGATACTAGCCAATTTATACAGTTCAAGAAATTAAACCAAATCTTGTTCAAAAAATAGTATAGTCTAATGGGCCCCACAGACATCGTTCTTTTTCATCAGGTTTGCACGACGTGCCAACCGATGTCGGTTAAACCGATGGAACGATACCTCCACACACCGTTCCATTAAACATGGATAATACTGTAGCATTGGCGGCGGGTTTAGGTGTTAAAGTGAAATACAGCAAGAAAAAACGTTCTAAATGGGTGAAACAGTGGCTTTTAAAAAGAGGCCAATTCTTCCATATAAATCTATTAGAAGAATTGCGTCTGGAACCAGGAGATTGGTACAATTATTTGAGGATGGATGAAGAAACATACTTAGAATTACTTAATTCAGTAGCACCTCTAATAAAAAAACAGGATACTTGGATGAGACAAAGTATTTCCCCTGATGAACGTATGACAGCACATTTTTGATAGGTGTCGCTAACCCTAGATACGCTTACTCGAAGGCAACTAGAACGACACTGCAAAATCCCGTCGTGATTGCACGATGAATGACCACACATGTACCGAGTTGCACGATGGCGTTCGAAACCGACGAGTAAAATGAAGCTCAGACAGATTTTTTGGAACGATGGTCAACACGACGGTTTTTCGGCACACACGGACCGAAATGAGTGTGATCGGATGGCACGTCGTGCAAACCTGATGAAAAAGAACGATGTCTGTGGGGCTCTTAAAGCAGTGCGACCGTCAGACGCTTTGTTTTCAAAAATCGTTCGCTATCCACGCAGTCCTCGCGTAAGTGGACAACCATCTACGCTGGAAATTTGCAGGCTATGAAATTCTTTGCCTTTAGAGAAATAATTTATAGAGATTATTGAGTATTCTCGGATTTATTTGTTAGATAAAACATATTTGAAAAATACAAACTGCTGAAGTTAGGTGTGCTCAGCAGTTCCTCAGCTCTTATGCCCAATAAACATACAGGGTGCCCAGATATTCGAACGACAACCTTGACTGGTTTGGATTGAGTGTCAAAGTTTTACTTTTATTTTAGTTTTTTCTTAATTATTCCGCAATAAAATTGCACAACGATCTAAAGTCACATATAGGGGGTTTTTAAGGCGAGAAATATAAATTCAACCACAGTTTTATCATCATGAATAGAGGGCGCCACCTACGGCACATCGAACTCTTTTTAAATTAACAAAACTTTTTTCCGGTCTGCTGCATCAATGTGAATAATAAAAAAAATGTTTCCTCAATATGTTTTACGTACTAAAGGTATATTTTGTTTAAGTCCCTCGACGTAACCGTTTTCGAGATAACCTTTATTGACATTTCCAAGGCACCGAAATTAGTCGTAAAAATATTTGACCAAAACACATGTTTCAAACATATCCAATTTTAAAACAGGTGGTATTGAAGTTTAACAATACTTCGTTGATGGTATCTAAAAGTATGAGCTCAATATTCATTTGTGCGAAAATACTGATAAGTCAGCCGCATTGGAAATTTCACTGAAGGTTATCCCCCTTCTAGGGACTTGAACAAAGTATACCTTGTAGCTGGTCACAGAAAGGTTCTGCCTATAGAGCAACCCTCGTAAAGTATACCTTTTTTACGTAAAACATATTGAGGAAACGATTTTTTTGATAGTCATATTGATGCACCAAACCGGAAAAAAGTTTTGTTAATTTAAAAAGAGTTAGTTATTTTGAACTGTGATTTCGAGGTTATATTTGCTTGTGGTGTAAGGAAAATAGTTTAAGCGTCGGTTAGAATTAAATTTTGGTCCACTCGTGTATCTAAGTTCGTGGCTGTTATAAAAAATAATTTTGGAACGTTCAACCAAAGTAATGAAGTTGAAAATAAAGATGGGTTCATTTTCTATCACCACCTCCGATACATATACGCAAAAGATATTTAAATCATTTAACTTTCAACTTATGAGTTTATCGGTCTATGAATCAATAAGCCGTTTTGGAAAGTTATTGAGAATAAGTTCCACTGTAATTTATTTCTTGTTTTTATTAGCTTTCTCAATAATTTTCCATCATACATGCATTTTTTGATTACCAAATGTTTTATTAATTGATTCTTGTGTATGTAAATTTTTATTTGGAGAGGAGGCTGTGTTACGGATGATTGCAGGCCTACCAGAACTGTAAATTGGTGTACATAAAGATAGTAAATATGTTTTGATATTGTATTGATTTTCATTAATCAACACAAATAATATATCATTCGCGTAGGCACTTCAGGATCGATTATTAACAGATTCCACATTGGAAGATACCAAAGCCTGTAAAAACAATGTTGTCACGCGCGCTGGTATAAAATATACTAAAATTCTTAATATGTCTACTGTCGCTGGAAGAGAAACGCAAGTTAAGGAATTAGGACGGCCAAAACCCGATTTATACACTGAAAATCATCATCCTAGTCACAATGTCTTAACAGACCTGTTCTGAACTCGTAAAATGCATTAAGTCGGAGCTTACCGACAAGAATATTATCAATAGTTTTGAGAACTGTAGCTCGCCATCTTTCGCGATTTACTGTCAGTTCAGTGGCGCTTTTGATACTCATATCCAGCAACTGTTTCGTCGTATCCACCCAGCGTGTAGGGGAACGGCCACGGCGCCGCCCACTGAACTACAAGTTTCTCCATATTATCGCTTCTGTGTATATGTCCGAAGAATGTGAGCATTCTCGTCGACACAACTGAGGATAGTCTCTTTGGATTACCGAGCTCATCCAGTATGGAAACGTTAGTTCGATGGGCGGTTTAAGGAACCCTCAGCATTCTCCTCCACGTCCGCATTTCAAAAGTATCTATGCGAGCTCGATCTGCCTTTTTAACAGTCCAAGTTTCCGAGGCATACAAAAATATGGAGAACACAAGAGACTGAACCAGCGACATTTTGATAGCTTTAGTGATGTTATGGTCAAGCCATATTTTAGTAAGCTTTTTCATGGCCACACGTGCCTGTTGAATGCGCCGTTGAATGTCATTTTCACAGCTACCCGAACCGAGGTACACAAAACTTTGAACTACTTCACAACGGCCTACTGACTTTATTGCTCCATGATTATCGTGCTATATACACCGAAAAACGTAGTGGTTAAATAGCACTGTCGTAAATTTGATGAAATTTTATAATTGCATTAGGAGATTTGAAGAGGTTAACAAACTGTTTTGTCGAAAAAAAAATCACGGATGGTCTTAGCCATATATTTGAGAAACAAGTTTATATCGATTTAAAATGTTGGCTCTTGTTCTGGCGCAACCTTTCTAAATTGGCCCAAGCCTCTACTGGTCTGAGGGGTGTCCAAAAATCATATTTCTTCAAGAACAAGAGTTACGCGAATTGACAAAACACCACGTTCTCACGAGTGAATCAAGCTACTTGCAACATGTAGTTTTATACAATGTATCTATACATATAAAATTTTATTTTATCGCATAGATCCCAATTTTATAATGAAAATCAATCCTTGTCTATACAAAAAAGCGTGCGCCACTGCATTCTCGTGGGGTTGCGTTGGTATCTTCCAATGTGGAACTAGAGTATAAGCGAAGACATGGGTACTTCCTGCACATTCTCGGTGATAATTCCCATCCTCACTAATTCTCCCCCATATCTAATAAATTTCACCCCACTATCTTTTTCTATCTATCTTTCACTATCTAATCAAATGTTATTGAAAAAGTCTGCATGCGATGAGACTTCTTAATTCAATGGACACCACCACGGAATCAGCCAACAAAAAACCGAGACGCCAGAAAGGTGAGTATGCGTAAGTATAGGTTTTTATGCGACACTGATTTTATGCACTTTTAAAGAACAACATTATTTGCAATGTTCGGATACTAAAGACAGTGTACGCAACGCCGCTTAAGCCGAAAAAAACATGCTGATCAGCGTTTTATTTGTGGAAAGATCCAATTTTCCATAAAGATATGTCTATATTTGAAAAACGATGGATTTGGCTGTGTATATCTTACTAAATATACCGCAGAATAGGCGTTTACGGAAACAGTGATCTGGATCGGGATCGATCAGTTATTTAGGGTGATCAATTTATACTCCGAAGTTAAGAGACCCCCGTTATTATGGCAAATACAAAAAAACTTTCGAAAAAAAGTTGTAGATAAAGGTAAGCTCAACATTCTAAAATTATTTTATACAGGGTTATTGATAAAGCCACTGCATACCAAGTTGTGTTTTTTCAAATGGAACACCCTATATACTGTGTAAGGCTTTCGCGGTCATCGTCCAATGAATTTGTGGTTCTTTGGTTTTTAGGCCGGCGTCGTTTAGCGTTAAAGCTTGACGTTTCGCCACCACGAGTGGATCGCATCTTCAGAAGCTATTTCACTTCTGCGAATTCCAAAATACTGACGGCTGGTGGATCTGCACCTGTATTTATACCTGCTAATGGTGACGTGGCCCAACCAGGTAGCGTTGGTAGTCCCGCCCCTTCGCGATATGGTAAGTGTCTTCAAGTCTATTAAGATGGGTACCCATGTCCGGTTGACTTTCTGTGTTTCTTCTTTCCTATTGAAATTATCATGATGTTTTTGTATTTCGATGACTTCTCTGTGAAGTCTGGCATGGTACGAAGACGTTGCGGCAAGAACCTGAGTTTCTTCAAACTTGATCCTGTGACTTCCCTCCTTAATCGCATGTTCGGCTACCGCTAATTTGTCCGTATGGCCTAGTCGACAGCTAGCCTTATGTTCTGCAATTCTTGTGTTTATAGATCGCTTCGTTGTTCCTATGTATATGTGCATGGTATGCGATAAACCCCCGGTGTTGTGAGTGCGTCTCTTTTATCCTTCACCGTTCTCAAATATTCCTGTATCCTTGTGGGCTTGTAGATGGTCTTGACGTTTTTCTTTCGTAACATTTTTTCTATTCTGTCTGTTATTCCAGGCACATAGGGTAGAAAAGCTTCTGCTATCGGTTAAGGTTCTGGTTTTGCCCTATTTCTTTTCATTGTTCTTGTTATTTCCTTTTCTGTGTAACCATTTGCCTTAAGAGCATTCTTTAGATGTTCCAGTTCGGTGTCGAGTTCTTCTGGTTCGCACACTTTTCTAGCCCGTTCTGTCAAAGTTCTAATAATTCCGTACTTCTGAGATGGGTGGTGGTTTGATTCTTTATGTAAGTATTGGTCAGTATGAGTTGGCTTTCTATATACCTTGTGTCCTAATGTAACTCCTTTTCTTGTTAGAAGAACATCAAGGAAGGCGAGTTTTTTTGTCTTCTTCTACCTCCATGGTGAACTTGATGTTTTCATGCACGCTGTTCAGATGTTCTAGAAATTCTTCTAGCTTTTCTCTTCCGTGATTCCAAATGACGAACGTATCGTCCACGTATCTGAGCCATTTCTTGGGCTTAATATTGAGCGCTCTTCAAGGCTGCCTGTTCGACCTTCTCCATTACAAAGTTCGCTACTACCGGGCTTAGAGGGCTTCCCATGGCTACACCTTCAATTTGTTCGTGCATGTTGGCATCCCAGACGAAGTAGGTTCTCGTTAACACGTGCTTGAAAAGGTTTGTCGATTCCAACACATCAAGAACATATTTCCAGAAGACATGGGTACCCATCCTAAAAGACTTGAAGACACTACTACCATATCACGAAAGGGCGGGGCTACCAACGCTACCGGGTTGGGCCACGTCACCATTAGCAGGTATAAATACAGGTACAGATCCACCAGCCGTCAGTATTTTGGAAGTCGCCGAAGTGAAATAGCTTCTGAAGATGCCATCCACTCGTGGTGGCGAAACGTTAAGCTTTAACGCTAAACAACGCCGGCCTAAAAACCCAAGAACCACACATTCATTGGAACATCCTATATATTATCACAAATTTGAATTCTTCTCGCTCTTCCTATTCCGGAAATATAGGCATTTATCAGGTTATAGAGATTAATTTCGGAGATATGGCCACTTCTATGTGAACATCTTAATCACCCTGTATCTTAAAGAATCAATAACTGGAAGCTTGATTCTTAATGCTAGAATAATTTCGTAGTTGTCTAGTTTTGTCTAAAATTATAAAGTTTTTGCTATCTTTGATTTTGTATACAGGATGAACCACAACTCGCGACCATAATTTTCTTTGTTATTTTAAAGGCAACACCCTGCATTTCATAGCATCGTCATAAAGTTTTAAGAAAATACTTCCACTTTTATTAATGATTCATTCAGTAGTAAAACGATTCCTAATAATACTGAAAGTTTACAAGACAAGAGTCAATCACTTTTGCATGCTTAGCCAAAATCTATTTTCCCGTTTTTGTTACGTTCACACATAAACCTTCTTGTAGTAACTAATATAGTCTTGTTGAAAGTTCTGTAGTTTTATTTTCAGATAATTTTTGTATTTGACATGTGCTTTTTAGTTTGTTAATGACCAACACTAATAGCCAATTGAAACCGACTCAAAACTCAAATATTAATTTCAATTATTCAACAAATACAGGATGAGTCAAGCTCAACGCCTTGGACTCTTGTGGACTCTTGTGACTTTGAAAGTGTATGTAGGTCCAGTTGGGCTACATTTTAAAAATAATGACTTTTATACAGGGTGTCTAATAAAAGCGTGACATATCAAAGTTATGTTTTTTAAATGAAACACCCTGTATATTATTGCATATTTAGATTCCTGGGTGCATTTTAGTGTGACTTTATGTATCACACATGGGACTTTAAGCGAACCGTTTAGGTGCAAATCACAATTTTGTATAGGTAGATGTCAGAAAAAAATTAATATCGCAGCTATTATAAATCTTGCTGGGCTGTGACTTTTCCGTGTTACTAAGCATGAAATATGTCAGCTTACGTTAGACGGTCGAGTTCGAATTACATTTGTACTTGGAGAAATCGGTAGGTCAATTAAGGAAACTTCAATCAAGGGTATCTTGATTTTTTCAAACGGGGGTGCTTAATTTTAGTCCAACTCGACCTACACATACACTGGTATCGTTTGGTCACAAGAGTCCGAGGCGTTGAGCTTGACTCACCCTGTATAACAAGCATAGCACCTATGGCTAACTAACAACAACCCGAATTTGGAAACACTATTGTTTTACTACTTCAAATTGGAATAACTCCATAACCGTTACATTTAGGTATAGGGAATACTTATAAAGGTGGAAGTATATTGTAAGAACTTTCTGATGTTGCTATATAATACATTTAAAATAAAGAAAATTATGGTCGTGAATTTAGGTTCACCCTGTATACAAAATCAAAGATAGCAGAAAATTGATAATTTTAGACAAAACTGGACAACTAGGAAATTATTTTAACATCGAGAATCAAGCCTCGAGTTATTGATTTTCTAAGATACAGGGGGTGAATTCATTAAGATTTTCACATAAAAGCGGCCATATCTTTGAAAATACCCTATATAACCCGATAAAACCCTATATTTGCGGAATAGGGAAAATGAGCATAATTCAAATTCAGGATATTGTAAAAAAATGTAGACCTTAGCTTTACCTACAGCTTTTATTGGAAAGTTATTTTTATATGTCTGATAATAACGGAGTTGATTACCCTGTATGTCAATCAGTTGTATAGTGTAATTTATGATTCCATGGATTTAACGGACATTCTAACAACGAAAAAGTTGATTTAACAATAAAATACCGATGCTTAAGGAAAACAGCTACTGATCTGAATCATCCCATCGCAATCACTTACTATACAAGAGGAACTGGTCCTATTTATGACTGATCCTAGATCACTTTCCGAATCTCAGGATCAGCGATCGTTGTGATCTGGTTAACCCGACCACAGTTTCCGTAAAGGCCTTAGGTATGTGAAGCACATTTTCCGAAAACAAAAATTTTAATCCTACATATTTTTTCGTCTTATACATATGCCGTAACCTACAATATAACTGTTATTTTTTTTGCTTGCTGTGATGATAACGCAGTAATATTATGCTGGAAATATTTTTCATTCGAGATAGGAAATGATCAGGCACCTCCAAAGCACTAGAAACATTTATGAAATGCTGGTTCTTGGCCTGTTTCGTCACCACAAGTGGATGTCCTCAGAAACTGTTACCTGTTGGGCGACTCCTCAGAAACTGAGACTGGGTTAGAAGTGGGGTGGCCGTACTAGGCAAAGCCGATCGCTATCACTCTCACCCGAATCATAGGATCTCTTAGAGCTGGTATCCATATTCCTTGTATGCTTCTTCTTTGTTGTTGACCTACGTCCTGCCAACAAGCTTTCTCAGGCAAGCTGAAATTGCCATTTTTATAGGTCTTAATAACGCAAAGGGATTACATGAAAATTGGTATGAGACTTTCGACACTCTCAGTTACACAACTTCATCTCTGTTGGGTACTGGGCCAGTCAAATATTGGTGGCAATGAGTGTGCAGACGAGCTTGAACGAAGAGGAGCCAGCATGCTAATCTTCTGTCCAGAACCCAGCTGTGGCATAAGCAAAACTACCGCCTACAAGGTTATCAACCAATAGTCCATGCAGGAGGGCTCTTGACGACATCTCAGCTAAACACAAGGTATCACTGATGTGGGTACCTGGGCACGCTGGGGTAAAGGGTAATGAAATGGCGGATCATCTGGCTGGGATGGGATCCGGAAACAGTTTTGTGGGCCCGGAACCAGCCTTAGGACTGTCTGCAAACTTGATTAGGAAAACAACTGGAGAGTGGATCCAGAATCAACACTCTCTGAGATGGAACAACATCTCTGGTCATCTCCGTCAGGCTCGGGAGCTATTAGCAGGGCCTGCAGAGAGAATACGACGATTTTGTCTCTCTCTGGATAGGAGTAACTTGAGATTGCTAGTAGGCTTATTAACGGGTCACAACACCTTCAGGCGTCACTTGTTTGTGATGAGGGTGGTCAACGACCCAACGTGCACGTGGTGTGGTGAAGAGGAAGAATCCTCGGCATACATCTTGTGTCGCTGTGAAACCCTGGGTTATCACAGGCAGACTATGCTGGGCTCAAGAACCTTGGAACCAATAGAGATAAAACGGATAGGACCTAAGAATGTACTTGCCTTTGCCAAAAGGGCAGGTCTTAGGAACTAGCGCGGATAGAGGCGCAAAAGGGCCCATCGTGTGGCCTATGCACCAGCCACATTCCGTGCTGGATGGCCTCTGGTCCTTATTCATTCATTCATTCAATAGTCCAACGAGGAACGTGGTTAGCGATAGAGTCCACTCTGCAAGCACTAGGCACAGAGCTGCTCACAGGTCCAAATGTTTAGTGAAGCTCAAAAGAAATAATGTTAGGAAGCTTATTGCTCTATGTCTGTACATGGCCACGTCATGAACAAGACACTGTTGGAATCACCCAGAGAGAACAGGAGTGTAGACTTTGCCATCAGTCTCAAGATACAGCTCGACATATTTTGGACTGCGAGAGACTCTGAGCTAGGAGAGATCTTTTTGGTCAGTTTGGTGTGACGGAGCCAGAACTCAAAACTGATAATAGTATTGGGAAAAAGCCCTTGGACCTGGTCAAGGACACAAGAAATTTGTTTACCCTACTAATAGGTACGGGGCTTTCGTTGACGTGTGAGGACCTAATAACTAAAAGCTACTACAGACTATGAGATATGTATCAAGAGACGGTATTGCGGTACAGCCTGTCGGTCTACAGGGTGTCCCTGAATTTCCTTGACACGTGATATTCTCGTAACAAAAAAGTGTTGAAACAAAAGTGGAATATTCGACAGTACTACAGGGTCTGTCATACCATGCTTTCGAAGCATTTTTTTTGTACTTCAACCCTTACAACTCACCCCCAACTTTGTTTTTTCAAATAGCACCTAATAAATTTTCCTACACAAAAGTCTTTATTTTATTTAAAATCTTGTAGTACCTTTGATTTTATACAAAAACTTTTTTTTGCGTAAAGTCATAAGCATAAAATAAATAAAGACTTGTTTGAGGCATATTTTCGTAAGAAAAACCGATAAAAAATAAAACTAAGTGGGTCTTTCAAGTGTACCGAATGACTTATCATACCATGCTTTCGAAACATTTTTTTACTTCAACCCCTAAAACTTATTCCCTATTTTTTACAAATAGCACTCCACAGTTCTTCCTAGGTTAGTCATTATTTTATTTGATATCTTGTAGTGGCTTTGACTTCATACCCAAACCAATTTTTTGGTTTAACATTAACATAAAATAAATAAAATGAGGATTTGAGGCGAATATTTTCGTAAAAAAGCATAAAAAAGGCATTTGTTTTCAAAAGCATGTATTATAGGTAATTCAGTACCCTTAAAAACCCAATTGGTTTTATTTTCAACCGTTTTTTTTTTGCGTCAAGCAAATTCTTATTTTATTTATGTTATGCTTATGATTTTACGAAAAAAAATATGTTTTCATATAAAATCAAAGATACTACAAAGATTTTAAATAATATAAGGACTTAATTTGTTTAGAAAAAACTATTTGGTGCTATTTGAAAAACGAAAGATGAGGGTGAGTTTTAAGGGTTGAAGTACAAAAAAATGTTTCAAAACCATGGTATGACAGTCCCTATAGTACTTTGAAAAATTCCACTATGTTTTCGTTTGAACTTTTTTTTGTTAAGAGAATATAACGTGTCAAGGAAATTCAGGGACACCCTATATCTCATAGTGGGGAGGACCGTCTCATGTGGTCTCTTGTATGATGATACAGAAGTTTGGCTCGACGGCAACTTGTCTCGGCTTGTTTCGGAGTGTGCATGGAAGTCTGTTATCTCATCATATATACTTTATAGTGACTTCAGAACAAAATGTTGGCATTGAAACGAGGCCAGTCTCACGATACTGTCTCATAACACCGTCTCTTGATACATATCTCATAGTCTGTGTCAGAATGCTCAGGATACGGGATACATATCTCAGTTTAGATACAGAAACATCGGTCAGTCTCATGATACTGTCTCATTATACAGTTTCATGGTTCATATCTCATAGTTTGTAGCAGGCTTAAATCTAATCTAATATAAAGGGCTTTGGTAACATCTTTTGAAAAGGCAACGCAAGTGTTTTCTGTTTACCTGTATCATTGTTAGCTTTGGTGAAGAACTAAATAGACATTGACAAAAATTTTATAAAGTGAAATTATATTCGCCATTTTAAGAATCAGTACGCTAGAAAAAAAATTGCTCGTCAAGACTTCTCAGTATGGGTTTATAAAGTAAAAATCAGTATGAAAAAAAACTGCTTGTGTGGTCCCAGAAAACGTCAGAAATTTAAGGATGGGTTTTCACAACTGACAAATGTCACTTAATGTGAACCAAATGATTGGAATCACTTAATGTGGTTTGAGATTCCCAATCTTATAAAAATCTTGTACATTCCAGTCCTTTTTGAATCCCATAACCTATACGCAGTCTGTATTCATGCAGATCGCACTGATCATAACCTACAACTAGGTGAGGTAAGTATAGCTGAACTTAATCGTTCAATAACGATAGGCGAGATTTAGAACTTAAAGCGAGAGGCTAATTTTTTGCATACAGCACTACGCTCTAACCTTGTTAGAAAAATCAGCGTTCCGTTTGAGCCCAGGCAGAGGTTCCCAATCTTTTTCAATACGCGGCGCACCTTCAAGCTTGGCTTTTGTCACGGCGCCCTACCTTAGACAGCTATTTTGAATAGATACTGTCGAAACAAATATCTATCTATCTACAATAATAGTAGACACAAAAATAAAAACTTCCTCAACAGGAAATGAAGTTTATTGTATTATACAGGGTGAGTCAAGCTCAACGCCTCGGATTCTTGTGACCAAACGATACCATTTTCCGAAAAATTGACTTTGCAAGTGTATGTAGGTCGAGTTGGGCTACATTTTAAAAATAATGACTTTTATACAGGGTGTCTAATAAAAGCGTGACATATCAAAGCTATGTTTTTTTAAATGGAACACCCTGTATATTATTGCATATTTAGATTCCTGGGTGCATTTTAGTGTGACTTTATGTATCACACATGGGACTTTAAGTGAACCGTTTAGGTGCAAATCACAATTTTGGGTATAGGTAGATGTCAGAAAAAAATTGAATATCGCAGCTATTATAAATCATAGAGGGCTGTGACTTTTCCGTGTTGCTAAGCATGAAATGTGTCAGCTTACGTTAGACGGTCGAGTTCGAATTACATTTGTACTTGGAGAAATCGGTAGATAAATTAAGGAAACTTCAATCTAAGGTAACTTGATTTTTTCAAATGGGAATGTATAATTTTTTTTATACGATCAAATGTGCAATTTGATAGGCTTTCTAATTGTATCAGGTTTTGGATATCAATCTATGGTAGTTTTTATTAAATTTCGAGATTTCAATGAAATCAGTGTTTTTAAATTTCCCTACCTATAAACAAACTAGCAGGCCATGAAATATAAACAAAATCGTATTCAGATGGAAGAAAATAACTAACTTAGCAAAAAGATCCAGCAGAACTAGAGTAAAAGAACAGGTTTATAAAAATTCCCCACAACAAATCAACTCTAACCAGAAACAACGGCGGTAACAGGTCTAAGGTTAAAGAGAAGCTGGAGTACGACAGAAATGGATAATTTTTACAGCCTACTAGCGACTGCAATGTACTAGAGATTAAAAATTTCCAAAATCACTAAACACTTTGAAATGAAAGCAAAACTTTCAGCGATCATTGCTGTCTGTCTAGTATCTTCAGAATGCAATTTCACATTTAATGGTATAAAACAGTAGTCATTTCCATCAAAGTCATAAGTAATGATACCTCTCACTGTCGTCCTTTAAATTTTTCAGTATCTATTAGCAAGATCGCAAAAAAGGAATACTGACAAATCATATTTTAATTTTCTGCCAGGTAAATTGTGTTTAATAATTTGAGCAGATTTTTAATTTATGCTTCATTTTCGGCGATCTTGCTTATAGGTAAGTATTGAGGAATTTGCAGAACTCCAGTCAGATGTATCGGTTACTATTTTTTTAAATCATGAAATGTTACATTTTATTCTGAAGCTATTAAACTGTCAGCAACATTACGTGGTAGATTTCCTTTCATTTCAAAATTCACAATGGTTTTGTGAATCGTCAATCTTTAGAATATTGTAGTAGCCGATATGCTGTGAAAAATACCCATTTCTGTCATACTCCATCAGCTGCTTTTTGACGTTAGATGTGTTATGTCTGCTATTTCTGGTTAGAATTGATTTGCTGTAAGTCACTTTTATAACTTTGTACCTTTACTCTAGTTCGTCCGTAACTATCGGCTAAGTTAGTTGTTTTGTTCCACCTGAACAGGTTTTGTTTATATTTCATGGCCTGCTAAGTTGCTTATAGGTAGGAAAAGTGAAAAACACCGATTTTACTGCAAATTTGAAATTAAATCAAAACTACCAGAGATTGATATTTACAACCACATATCATTAAAAAGCTTATCAAATTGCACATTCGATCGTATAAAAAAAATTATGCATTCCCATTTGAAAAAATCAAGTTACCTTTGATTGAAGTTTCCTTAATTGATCTACCGATTTCTCCAAGCACAAATGTAATTCGAACCCAACCGTCTAACGTAAGGTGACACATTTCATGCTTAGTAAAACGGCAAAGTCACAGCCCTCTAAGATTTATAATAGCTGCGATATTCAATTTTTTTCTGACATCTACCTATACCCAAAATTGTGATTTGCACCTAAACGGTTCGCTTAAAGTCCCATGTGTGATACATAAAGTCACACTAAAATGCACCCGGGAATCTAAATATGTAATAATATACAGGGTATTCTATTTAAAAAAACATAACTTTGATATGTCACACTTTTATTAGACACCCTGTATAAAAGTCATTATTTTTAAAATGTAGTGCAACTCGACCTACATACACTCGCAAAGTCGATTTTTCGAAAAGTGGTATCGTTTGGTCACAAGGGTCCGAGGCGTTGAGCTTGACTCACCCTGTATTTATAAGAATTCGGAATTGAAACAGAAAACAAAAGGAAAGACTCAAGAAAAACAAAAATAAAATACGACAGTCAAATGAATGTGACGATTGAGCTTGGTGATCTCCGCATAGCTTTTCAAAACGGGGAATAAAATTCGACACTGCGACTCTCATTTCTTGCTCCTCATTGATCCTTGAGCGATATTTGTTCTTGATTACAGCTACGGCTGAAAATCCAGCTTCATATAAATATGACGTTGACGTTTGAAGTTAGATTTGGATAATATTCATTTTGAATCGATAACCAAAACTCCACCAAATCGGATTTGGAGAATTCTGGCGGAGCTTGCGTATGAAAGGGATCTTGGATCTACGCAAATTTTTCGATATCATCATCTCCAAAGTATTTCGAAAACCATTCAGGGAGCTTCCATAAGTGCTCCGTGAAAAGGGCCATCAGGTCTTGTGAGACAACCACTTCAGTGGATCCCGCATATTTATACAATTGTGGAAAGCAATCTTGACCGCCGCCTTCATTCGTCTCTTTTATCCAAACTTGTAGTTTCTTTCTGAACGTTGTAACCTTCTCTGGTAGTTTCAAAGTGTGGCGAGCGTCAGAATAGGTATTGTTGCTTTTTAGGCACCTACAAATATTTGTGCTTTAGACTTAGAGAATCGACTCACGGCGCACCAGGGCGCCGCGGCGCACAGGTTGGGAACCCCTGCCCTAAGGGGATGAAACGAAATAAATAGAACTTAATACAAGAGGCTAATTTTTTGGCATAGCACTACGCGTTTACAATGTTTGAAAAATCAGCTTCTCGTTTGAGCCCTAGGAGCATGAAACGAAATAAATAAAATTTAAATCAGCAATAGCGCCTAACTGGAGGTTTTGAGTTTAAATTTCACACTGCTTTTTTTAATCTGGTTGAACAATCACCTCCTGTATATAAAAAATCAGCCTCTCGAATTAAAGTTCTAAATCTCTGCTGTTTTTATTGGACTATAAACGAGAAACAACAGAATCTTTGGCCGATATGCATAGTCAATCTCCCACACATCCTCGCGCCGGTTGGTAAAGAATGCCCGGGGGTTCGCTCAATGTATGTTGAAATGAATGAAATTTGTAAATATTTATGGTTTACAGTATCAAAATTACTTTGTTTTGTTAAAAAATACGTTAACTGTATTGCAATGTTAAAGATGTGCCCTTATTTATTTATTAAATCATGTCTGAGCTAAACTTGAAATAATTGGTTAGTTTTATATAGTTTGTTCAATTTTTTGTTTCTATTTTATTTTTATATTTATATTAGTTAATTAGTTATTATTAGAGGAAGAAAAAATCATATTTGTGACGATCACAGACGACACAAGTGAGAAATGATTGTGAGTATTGGCTCATATATCTCTTTCTGGTGTCTAGCACACCGCACTGACATGTATTTCGCTTCCCATAGGTCCTGGATTGTGCAAGGGGTTTCCAAGTATGGGCCAAATAGGATGAGATGCTCCATCGTCTGGGTCTCCCCGCAGGCACATAAATCGTCTTCAGCGTATCCCCTTCTCACTAGGTTATCTCTAGACCTGCCCATTTGGCATCTAATCCTGTTGAGACTTTTCCAGCTCCTCCATTCCAGTTGTGATAAGGCAGGGAGTCATTTCTATTCCAAGTTGGTATGTGGTTCCACTTAGTATTTCTCATACAGCAACTCTATGAGTCTAGCTCAGCTCGTGTAAGAATTGATGGTAACCTGTCTGGTCAAACAGCAACCAGAGAAGGTGTTCATCAGGGATGCGTATTATCTCCGATGTTATTTAACATTTACTCTGAATTTGTGATGAGACAGGTATTGGACAACTGGAATGGCGGTATAACTATTGGCGGAAGCAAAATATCTAACTTAAGATTTGCTGACGATACAACCCTTATTGCTGCTTCTCAGGAAGAACTAGTAGCTCTATTAAACGTTTTAGAACAACACAGTGCAGCATATGGTGGTCTTGGTATTAACTACAGCAAGACCAAGGTTATTATCGTAGATAAAGAGCATGACAATCATCGAGAAATAAAGTCAATAGGCCATTGTGAGGTAGTTCAAAGTTTTGTATATCTCGGTACTTTGATCGACAATTTAGGTAACTGTGAGAATGAGATTCGACGGCGCATTCAACAGGCACGGGTGGCCATGACAAAGCTTACTAAAATATGGCGTGACCATAACATCACTAAAGCTACCAAAATGTCACTGGTTCAGTCTCTTGTGTTCTCCATATTTTTGTATGCCTCGGAAACTTGGACTGTTAAAAAGGCAGATCGAGCTCGCATAGATGCTTTTGAAATGTGGACGTGGAGGAGAATGCTGAGAATTCCTTATACCGCCCATCGAACTGATGTTTCTGGATGAGCTCGGTAATCCAAAGAGACTATCCTCCATTGTGTCGCTGAGAATGCTTACATTCTTTGGACATATTCATAGAAGCGATAATATGGAGAAGCTTGTAGTGGGTGAATACGACGAAACAGTTGCTGGATATGAGTATCAAGAGCGCCACTGAACTGACAGTAAATCGCGAACGATGGCGAGCTACAGTTCTCAAAAGTATTGGTAGTATTCGTGTCGGCAATACTCTAGCTCCGACTTAATGCATTTTACGAGTTCACAACATGTCTGTTAAGACATTGTGACTATGATGATGATGATGATGATGTGGTTTTCTGTTAGCCGCGGCTTGCACAGTACCTCTTTGTTTACTGATTTGAGGTCTGTCAGTGGTTTTGTGGCCATTATGATTTTTTTCCTGGATTTAAGTCTCGATGCGGGGGGCTTGTATTCAATGACGCGAGGATGTGTGGGAGATTGACTATGCATACCGGCATGTTTGCGGTACAATATAAGGTGCTCCTGCTTCCACACTTGGATCTTCAGATTTGGAACTGGTAGGCTCTGCTTCTGAATACTGCAGTTTGAATGATTAGTTCCTGCGCAACAATTTTCCATTCCAAACTCCAACAACATGATGAGGACCAGCATGGCAGATATGTGAACTCCCTCCTCAGTGTAAATGGGGGACCAACCACATTGCAGGATAGAGGCCAAGCAGAATTCCTATACAGTACTACTGTGGCTATTAATTACTTAGACCTTGTAAATTTGGTTGTAATTATTACTAAACAAAAAATAAAAAGTCAAAGGAAACCCTGCTTTTTTTCTTCTATCCTATCCTACACCAGATTTGTTCCTACTCACTACGAAGACATAATTATCTGAAATTAACAAGTCTGGTGCTATAGCATAACAAATATTTATTTATAAATCAAACAACTATGATTCAAAGTACTCTAATACTTTGGTTCAATACTCTTATTGTACTAAGAAATCATTTCTAGATAGTCTGTTTAGTATACCTATCTCTAGCACTAAATAGACTCAAATGTACCACCTCTCAATTCTTCTTTGACTTCAGGTAGGGTGACCATACACCGTGTTCAAAAAGTACCGGGCCAAATGAGAGAAGTAGGAGTCGATAAATAAAGTCAATAGGCCGTTGTGAGGTAGTTCAAAGTTTTGTGTACCTCGGTTCTTTGATCGACAATTCAGGTAGCTGTGAGAATGCGATTCGACGGCGCCTTCAACAGGCACGGGTGGCCATGACAAAGCTTACTAAAATATGGCGTGACCATAACATCACTAAAGCTACCAAAATGTCACTGGTTCAGTCTCTTATATTCTCCATATTTTTGTATGCCTTGGAAACTAGGACTGTTAAAAAGGCAGATCGAGCTCGCATAGATGCTTTTGAAATGTGGACTGGAGGGGAATGCTGAGAATTCCTTATACCGCCCATCGAACTAATGTTTCCATACTGGATGAGCTCGGTAATCCAAAGAGACTATCCTCCATTGTGTCGACGAGAATGCTTACATTCTTCGGACATATTAACAGAAGCGATAATATGGAGAAACTTGTAGTTCAGGGTCACGCCCCGAGTGGGCGGCGCCGTGGCCGTTCCCCTACACGCTGAGTGGATACGACGAAACAGTTGCTAGATATGAGTATCAAGAGCGCCACTGAACTGACAGTAAATCGCGATTGATGGCGAGCTACAGTTCTCAAAACTATTGATAATATTCGTGTCGGCAATACTCTAGCTCCGACTTAATGCATTTTACGAGTTCACAACATGTCTGTTAAGACATTGTGACTATGATGAGGGGTCGCACAAAAAAATAGTTACGACAAGTCGTAGGAAATTTTCCTGGCTATTCGACGGTGACCTTGAAGTTAAAGGTCAAATCGTTTTTCTTTAATGGAAACACCCGCTTTTGATGCCAGAAATGAAATGCCAAAAAAATTCTACGTCCAGATATGACCTTAGCCATTTGAAAAATTTGACCTTGAATGAAGTCAAGATCAAAATATGACCAGCAGGATATCTTTGGAAGTAGAGGTGCACAGAAATGGTTGAGACCAAAGTATTTTTTTCAAGAAGTAGAGGTTTCCATTTTTTAAGGAAATCGATTTGACCTTGATGCGTGCTTAATCTCAAGGTCATGGTCATCATCAGATAGCCAATTTTGTCTTGACTATACTTGTGTGCAACCCCTACTTCTCAAGATATCCTGCTGGTCCCATTTTGACCTTGACGCGATCATCCAAGGTCAAGCTCATATCTTGACGTAGAATTTTCCGGGCATTTCATGTCCAGCGTCAAAAGTAGGGGTTTCCATTTGAGAAAATCGATTTTACCTTGAATGTCAAGGTCACCATGAAGGTCACTATCGGATAGCCAGAAAAACTGTCTACGACTTTTGTCTTGACTCCTACTTCTCTAGTTATTCATTTGGTCCGGTACTTTTTGAACACGATGTATACCTCATACATCAATTTCGGACGCTGGGGGGGATTAGTGGAGTGAGAGATGATATCAGGTGACAGTAGTGCTCTTTTTTTTCCTGTCCATTCACTGTATGAGTTGATTTTGCTGTATATTTTCGTTCAGACAAATTTGCGCTCTCCGCAAGTCCGAGTTTTACTTGTAGAACTATCTATAATTAATTTGAAGATCAGGAGTGGGCCTTCCTTCTTTCTTAAAGGTTTATTTTCAAATGTTAGAGGATTTTTTAAAGAGTTCGTTCTTTTTCATCAGGTTTGCACGACGGGCCAACCGATCACACTCATTTCGGTCCGTGTGTTCCGAAAAACCGTCGTTCCAAAAAATCTGTCCGAGCTTGATTTTACCCGTCGGTTTCGAACGCCATCGTGCAACTGGGTACATGTGTGGCCGTTCATCGTGCAATCACGACGGGATTTTGCAGTGTCGTTCTGGTTTTAGGTATAATTTGTAAAGCTTGGGGGGATATTGCAACTGAAAATTTCAAATCCTTGTAGCTTCTACCCGTAGCAAGGAATCTCAATGTAGCTGTCAGACGTTCATGAGTAGCTGTCAGACGTTCATGAGGGGAAATACTTTGTCTCATCCAAGTATCCTGTTTTTTTATTAGAGGTGCTACTGAATTAAGTAATTCTAAGTATGTTTCTTCATCCATCCTCAAATAATTGTATCAACCCCTGGTTCCAGACGCAATTCTTCTAATAGATTTATATGAGAGAATTGGCCTCTTTAGCCACTGTTTCACCCATTTAGAACGTTTTTTTCTTGCTGTATTTCACCTTAATAGCTAAAGCCGCCGCCAATGCTAAAGTATTATCTAACGGACCAAAAATTTGCGAGAAACTGAAAGAAAATCGAACAGTGTGTGGAGGTATCGTTCCATCGGTTTAACCGACATCGGTTGGCATGTCGTGCAAACCTGATGAAAAAGAACGATGTCTGTGGGGCCCTTTAGTTGGAGACACGCTGCTTGGTGTGGCAAACGTCAAGCACACGCCGCACGGTCTTGGTTGCACTTGTCGCTTGGTCACTGCGGACAGAAGGTTTGAACCACCTGTTTTAATAGCCGGTGGTTTGAGCAGACGGAGGAAGAAAGTTTGATGTAGAGTATAATGATGTAAAGGGCCCCACAGACATCGTTCTTTTTCATCAGGTTTGCACGACGTGCCAACCGATGTCGGTAAACCGATGGAACGATACCTCCACACACTGTTCGGTTTTCTTTCAGTTTCTCGCAAATTTTTGGTCCATTAACATGGATAATACTTTAGCATTGGCGGCGGCTTTAGCTATTAAAGTGAAATACAGCAAGAAAAAACGTTCTAAATGGGTGAAACAGTGGCTTTTAAAAAGAGGCCAATTCTCCCATATAAATCTATTAGAAGAATTGCGTCTGGAACCAGAGGATTGGTACAATTATTTGAGGATGGATGAAGAAACATACTTAGAATTACTTAATTCAGTAGCACCTCTAATAAAAAAAACAGGATACTTGATGAGACAAAGTATTTCTCCTCATGAACGTCTGACAGCACATTTTTAATAGGTGTCGCTAACCCTAGATACGCTTACTCGAAGGCAACCAGAACGACACTGCAAAATCCCGTCGTGATTGCACGATGAACGGCCACACATGTACCGAGTTGCACGATGGCGTTCGAAACCGACGGGTAAAATCAAGCTCGGGCAGATTTTTTTGGAACGACGGTCAACACGACGGTTTTTCGGCACACACGGACCGAAATGAGTGTGATCGGTTGGCACGTCGTGCAAACCTGATGAAAAAGAACGACGTCTGTGGGGCCCTTAACGCAAAAACATTAAATAATAAACAAATCAAGTTATGGGTGATACTATTTATTGTCATTTTTCTGAGCGATTGGGTGAGCAGATACCCTTTTTCCCTTCAGTAGCAGCCGTCACTGCAACCGAAGGCTTGATAAAGTGGGCCTTTTTACTTTTAAGTTATAGGGGGACCATTCGTCATCTGGATATGCAGTTCAAAAGTTTCAGTGCATGTTTTACCCGCCCAACTCAAAATTTTATGGCATATATTTGCTCTCCGCTTCAATTTTTTCAATGGATACGCAAAACACAGATATTTTTATAATTTCTAACGAGCTTGGCCGAGCTTCAAACGTTAAATCAAAGCCTAAATACTTGAGGAAAGTAAACTTGATGATAAGGCTTTCACACAAGTCATTTTATGTGTTAATTCTATCTTTCAAAGAAGTTCCAGCACCACTGTCGTTATATGCTGATATAACCTCGTAGAAAAAAACACATATCGGTATAATAAAAGATATATATTCACTTCACTTTGTTATTAGCATCAAAATAGAATTTTGGAAATTAATACTGGCAAACATCAAAGTGTTGAAGGTTTTCAGAACCCAAAGTATATAATAATGAAAAACCTTGGAGTCTGTTATATACAGGGTGAGCAAGAAGGTACTGACTGTATCCAAACACTAAATTAACAATTCATACTACTAGCAATATTTTTGTGTAAACTAAACTGTACTGTAAGAGTTTGACGAATGATTTTGATCGTGCAATGATCAGAAATCTGCTACTCTTAAAAAATGGATTTCACCAAAAATACCTACCTACCTTTTTTGCAAAGTTACACAGAATTCTAGTCTCATTTGTGAACAAAGATCGCAATAATAAACACAGGTAGACACTGGAGAAACGTCTTTTGTGGCTTGCTAATTTGTGAAACGTCGCCCAAGAATTATAGAACAGTTCACCCAGAAGGTAATTTATATGATTATATTAAAGCCTCCTGTAAAACTTGCGACAGAAAAGGCTAGGGAGAAGAAAACGCTGGAAGATATGTGACTATGGAAAAGAATACCAAAGACAACCTGGATAGAAGTTTTAATAATAGCAATGGGCAGTTCAAGGCAACATTGGCCTAGTGCCTACTAATTCCTAGCATGGATTCAGAGCCGATGTGGGGGCTGTTTGGCCCTATCATAGCACGCGATCCACCCTCTCGATTGAATGAATAAGGACCAGAGCTATCCAGCATGGAATGTGACTGGTGCATAGGCCACACGATGGGCCCTTTTGGGCCTCTATCCGCGCTGGTTCCTAAGATCTGCCCTTTTGGCAAAGGCAAGTACATTCTTAGGTCCTATCTGTTTTATCTCTATTGGTTCCAAGGTTCTTGAGCCCAGCATAAACTGCCTGTGATAACCCAGGGTTTCACAAGATGTGTGCCGAGGATTCTTCCTCTTCACCACACCACGTGCACGTTGGGTCGTTGACCACCCTCATCACGAACAAGTGACGCCTGAAGGTGTTGTGACCCGTTAATAGGCCTACTAGCAATCTCAAGTTACTCCTATCCAGAGAGAGACAAAATCGTCCTATTCTCTCTGCAGGCCCTGCTAATAGTTCCCGAGCTTGACGGAGATGACCAGAGATGTTGTTCCATCTCAGAGAGTGTTGATTCTGGATCCACTCTCCAGTTGTTTTCCTAATCAAGTTTGCAGATAGTCCTAAGGCTGGTTCCGGGCCCACAAAACTGTTGCCGGATCCCATCCTAGCCAGATGATCCGCCATGTCGTTACCCTTTACCCCAGCGTCCCCAGGTACCCACATCAGTGATACCTTGTGTTTAGCTGAGATGTCGTCAAGAGCCCTCCTGCACTCCAGGACCAGTCCCGACGTTATTTTCCAAGCACTCAGTGCTTTGATGACTGCCTGACTGTCAGAGCAGATAGTAATCCGCCTCCTAGACCCGTCAATTTCCCGAATACGACTTACACAGGCAAGTATCGCATAGACCTCAGCCTGGAATACTGTGGTGTGCCCCCCAAGAGGGAGTGAAAGTCTTGTATGGGGTCCGTAGACTCCCGAGCCCGAGCCCTCTCTAGCGAGTGAACCGTCTGTGTACCAGACCTATCCTCCTCCTTCGATGAGCTGTCTTTCCCTAGACTCCCACTCTTCCCTTCCCTTGACGGAAACACCACCGTAAATTTGCGAATGAAGCGATGCGTAGGAGAAACTATATCGCTCCACGCGAACAAAATAGGACTATCCTCATGCAACTCTGTAGTATAATCGTCGAATGTCCTTTGCCTGGATTCATAAAAGTCCAGCTACCCTGACTCCAGAGACGGAACCCAGTTTTTCTAGCTTCCCCTTGAATTACCAGATCCAAAGGTGGAAGATTTAATAGTGTTTCAATGGCACTCAAAGGTGTTGTGCGCACTGCACTGGTTATACTAAGACATGCCAAACGTTGAACCTTATTACTGCCTGTTCCACCAATGCGTCCGGGGACCCACAACATGTCTCATTCAACTTCTACAGTCTGCCACCATCAATATGGCTTATATTTCTGCCTGAAGGACAGACGTAGGGGTCCCCAGCGCAAGGCTTCTCGGCACTTTTTTTACCTTCCAGGCATAGGCCTGTTTCATAAGTCCTGGAACAAACTGGAGAAGGCAGAAATCTGGTCAATAATGAAGAGGAAACATGAGAATCTTGGAACAAACTGGGGAAGGTAGAAATCTGGAACCAGTAATGAAGAGGAAATTCAAACTATCTGAATATTTGCAATTTGCTGAAGCGTTACCTATTCATTATCATCATTAAACGAAAATTGGGTGGAAATAGATCAAGGAAAAGGCCATATTTTGAAGTCATGAAGGTAACATGATTTACTGCATGTCAAAAAAGAGAGATCACTTGACATCCAAAATTGATGATGATGCTTCTTGCTGCGCAATATTCGATTCGTTTCTCTCGATATACCGGGTGTCCCAGAATTTCCTTGACACGTGATATTTTCGTAACGAAAAACGGTTCAAGCAAGAACTGAGTGATACTTTTGAAGGTACTATAGGGTCTATAATACCATGCATTCAAAACATTTTTTTTTGTACGTCAACCCCTAAAACTCACCCCCAACTTTTTTTTCGAATAGCACCCCATAGGTTTTCTTACATAAGTGATATCTCCATTTTATTTAAAATCTTGTGGTACCTTTAATTTTATATGAAAACTTTTTTTCCGTAAAATCATAAGCATAAGACAAATGAAATGATAATTTGTTTGACACCATATATTTTGTAACAAAAACGGATAAAAAAGAAAAGTAAGTGGGTTTTTGCAAGGGTAGTGAATGACCTGTCATACCTTGCTTATGAATCATTTTTTTCTTACTTAAACCCCTGGAATCCACCCCTAGCTAGTTCTTTCAAATTTCAATCCACAATTTTGCCTGGAAAAATAAATTCTTTATTTGAATTTAATTATCGTAGTGCCTTACTTTTTATGTCCCTACTGCAATTTATCGTTAATTTTGGCGCCCGTGTGTGGGGCACACCCTGCACACGGGGTTGACGCGGCCCGATGTAAACATACTTTTTCACGTTTTTGCACTTAGTTTTGTTGTCAAATCTTCTTTTTATTAGTTGATTCATGATAATAAAAAATATTTTTCATACATGTGTTTTAATTAATTTATGCTTACGATTTAATGGATTAAACGAAACGAAAATTAACGATAAATTGCAGTAGGGACATAAAAAGTAGGGCACTACGATAATTAAATTCAAGTAAAGAATTCATTTTTTCAGGCAAAATTGTGGATTGAAATTTAAAAGAACAAGCTAGGGGTGGATTCCAGGGGTTTAAGTAAGAAAAAAATGGTTCATAAGCAAGGAATGATAGGTCATTCACTACCCTTGAAAAACCCACTTACTTTTCTTTTTTATCCGTTTTTGTTACAAAAATATCAGGGGTCAAACAAATTATCATTTCATTTGTCTTATGCTTATGATTTTACGCAAAAAATTAGTTTGCATATAAAATTAAAGGTACCACAAGATTTTAAATAAAATGGGGATATCATTTATGTAGGAAAACCTATGGGGTGCTATTTGAAAAAAAAGTTGGGGGTGAGTTTTAGGGGTTGACGTACAAAAAAAATGTTTTGAAAAGTACCACTCAGTTCTTGCTTGAACCGTTTTTCGTTACGAAAATATCACGTGTCAAGGAAATTCTGGGACATCCGGTATAGCTATCTGTGATAGAATTTGATTTGGTTTTTTTAAACCATGTTCATCAGCTAGCTGTCTGTTTTTCATTATATTTTATTTATAATCAAAATATAATCGACAAATAAATGATGCACTTTTGAGACAATCGTACATAATATATAAACCATGTACCTGATTTTCATCTATCATTGCCAATATTTCATGATGGAAACATCTATTTTTGTCCACGGGTTTCAGAATACGCGCAAGTTTACATCAATATCAAATTAACCTTCAGTCGTTTCAAAAGTCATTGTCCAAAAGTTAAACATGACTCGAAAAACATGGAAAGTTCACCGATACCCTACTAATACAGTGTAGAGATGAGAACATGGAGATCAGGGTGTAGGTGTAGATTGAATTATCACCAGATGTCTAAAATTTCAGGGTCATTTTTAACGAGGACTCACATTGAATATTGGCAGTGATAGCTCAAAAATGGAAACGCCATAAATATATTTATATATAAAAAAATAATACAAATCATTACAGAAGTGGTATAGGACTTAAAATAAGACTAGTTTTTTCTACGGAGAAGAAACACTTCTTTACTCTTTGAGTGGGTCTGAAAATTTCAGCAATCAATCAACTTCCATATATTTACAAAAAAACGGCTTAAAGGCTTACCAATCAAAAAAGAAATATACAATCTATTGAAACTAAATATATGAAATCGATGGCCCTATCAAATTCATAACAATGGTTTGTAATGAGAAAATTATGTATAGGTACACCTTTTATGTTATGCCCACACAATAATAAAAATAATTTGATAGGGACAAAGAATATAAAAATCGATCAACAACTGTATATATTATATAAAGAAAAATATAATTATTCTGTGATAATCACATTTGTCATCATAATATACACCTGAATTTGATTACTACACAGTTAATAAAAAAGTACACTTATATATACATATTTATATGTAAATATATTTGATCACCACATAAGCAAGACTTACAGGACCTATGAAGTAAATAACACTTGGCATATATCAATAAAGAAAATTATCATATTAACACAAATGTTGTTAAGCTGTCTGCAGAAATATTTTTTAAAACTAAAACTGAAGAAGAATTTTCGTAAAATCTCCCTATAAATTATAATAAAACTCTTCTTTTTATTGGATTTTGCAAAAATAAAAACCAAGAAAAATAAAAGGGAATGAAAAAACTAACTTCAGCTTTTCACTATTTTTCTGGCTATTAGACCAATATTTATTCAGATTACCATATCAGAATTTTTCGATACACCCTAGAGGTCAAATATTATGAATCCTATTGTGTTATGATAAAATCTGTATGGAAAAAAATAATTGGGCCAAAACACATACATAAAGCTAACTTCATTCTCTTTGTAGTCCTTAATAACCAGATTTTAAAAATATCGAACATAGTGAAATTTATCATCCCATAAGTTTTGGATACGTCATGATCAAATAACTTATACAGAGTGGTTCTTAAGGACACTAGAATATCGAAAGAACCATTATTTGGGTTATTCCTATAAACATTCATATAAAGATAGTTGCGGAAAAAGTTACGTTTTCAACGTTTGCAAAAATATTTTTTTGTTTGTATCCACACACTCAAAACCTCTTGTACTCATTTATTCAAAATTGGACATTAAAAAAGTCAACGTAATGGTTACTGCTTCAAGCTTGAGGATTTTTCGATGAAGCTTTCCAAAAACTAATTTCAACTAGACTTTTCAACAACCCATAGAATGATCCTCTTCAGTAATAGAACGTACTTAAGAATCACCGTGTGTTGATCCGTTTCACATAACACTATGAAGCATTATAATTTAGTGCGCCAAAAGTTATAAACGTCTTTCAAATTCAAGCTCTTAACTAACATCCATGTTAACTACTTAATAAATGTATGTATAGCTTCGCTTTTCCACAAGACTGACCGTAAAAGAAATTATATTGACCTTATTAGTAGTTTTGTACTTCGTATCAAACGCAAAAACGACATAAAAATACCTAATACAGGGTAAGTAAAAATGATATAAATGATTTTATGTTTATGGTTTACTGAAAGTATACAGCCTACACCACTGACACACCACTGAAAATGAAAACAATAATAATGCCTAATAATAAACAGAAAAAATGCCGAAAAGATATTGAGGATAAGAAAGATATTTTTTAGAAATCTCAGACTTTTCTAGTTCGATTTAAATGTTTAAGGAATGAAATTTTCCATAATATAACATTTTTTCTAATATCAGTTACTTTTTTAGACATACTTTTTGATTTGCTAAGCAAGCATAATCTAGTATATTAGGCATTGTTTTGCTGTCATTCAACGAAATGTACGCAGTGGTTCCAAAGTTGACCATTTCAAATAAAAAAAAGCAAAAAATTAACTTATCCATTGTGAAACACAAATTTTTATAGATTTTTGCAGGTTTGCAAAAATCACAATTTTTTTAAAAATCAGGTTTTTTGATCAAATCGTGATTTTTTATTTTTATCAACTTATATGATTTTTTTTCTTTAAATATGCTAAATTAGTTTTCCTGCATAAGTATTTCAATAATTGCCTAAACATGTGTTTAGGAAGTGTGTTTGTGTTTTTTTAACATAATGTAAGTTCGTAAATATTTAGTTTAGTTATTCGCTTCGGCGTATTGTTTTTACAGCAATTTATCCTTTGGTAAATCACGATTAACATTGAAATCAGTTGATTTAAATCGTTGTAACCCTGGATTGGCAATATATTGTGGTGTATGTTCACTCAAGAATACCTTCAGTAAACCTTGACACGAAATCTCCGTAAAAACACGAGTTTTTATAACTCAGTAAGTAATAAAACTTCTGGACTTCAAACGGAGAACATAGTAAACGTTTCAAGCAGCCTTCATCTAATTTTTAGACTAGCCATGGTACAAATCATACGTCTTTTGCCTTTTGGCCGACATGTTGAGTCACCTGACAATAATATTATCTGTCCAAATTACTCAAGAAAATGGAATTTTAAAGACATCTTGTTTCAATCAGATCAACAACAGTTTTACCCACTTTGACTCAAAAAGCTATAGATTGGTGATCTCATACATACATACAGTGTGTAACAAAAGTATTGGACGTTTTTTATTACAAAATACAGTTTCTCAGTCTTAGCTGAAGTTTGGTGTCGCTGAATTAGAAAACAACTTTGTTTCTTTATCAAAATACCAAAAACAACTGAATGAGTCATTATTCTGAACCACTGGCAGTTTGTGAGATAGTACCACAGCTCAGAGTAAAAACTGAACATAGAGGTAGTAAACAAACCAGTTCAGCATGGCATGCTCAAAGCCATCATCTTTTGACACTTCAGCCTCCACATTGCCAACTAACCTGAAAATTCTTCCAATGCAACCCATGTTGCAAACACTGCTCTGCACTGTCCCATCTCAAAGAACTGTTAAACTACACTCGAATACAGCACAACAAGTCCGTAAAGCTTCACTACAGTTACCAACAAATAGTGAATTCGATTTTACTGACCAAGCATAAAAGACGCACAAACAAACAAACGTTTGACAGTCTGAGATTACCGTAAACAAATCGCAGGAAAATTACATGGGCGTTGCCAGCTCCCCAAAATTTATGTAAGACAGAATTTGCGTTTATGATGAAGAAACATGCAGTAAGGCAGCATTAGGGGTCAACATATCTATTGATTTTGCTGTAATCATTCCTGAAGCATCAAAATACCGTCTTTTTTAACGTAGAATGGAATATTTTTGGATACTTCACAACTAAGACGATAGTAAACAATTATGATTGCCGTATCTGGTGGTCAATATAACAACGTAAGAAAATATGTTGGCCTATTAGAATTAGTTGTTTACTACCTCTATGTTCAGTTGTTACTCTGAGCACCACAGTAATGTTTCAAAAGGTATACTTCTATTTTTTTTGTCACAACGTTTCGATTGGACTTCAACCATATTCGGGTGAGAAATCTCTCTACAAATCCATCGAAATGTGGTAATCAAAAAATGTCATTTTGACAAGTATTGGGGTCCAAATAAGATGTCGACCTGGAAAGACTAGATTTGAAATCTAAAACTGAAATTTGCTTCAGAGAACTGAAAGGCTTTTGCGACCATGGCTCGATGAACTGCTGGTTCTTGGGCTATTCGGCCGGCGCCGACACGTTTTACAATACGAACAGCTGATGATGCCAACCACTTTGTTAGCGAATAGCTCAAGAACCAGATGTTGATTATTTCCTTAAGAACTGAACAATACTTTGTGGAAAGCAATACAGTACAGTACGTTTAATTACTACCCATGTACTCGGCCACAATCATCAACTAATGGTACCTTGTTGGATAAGTAGCTGTAATGTACACGCAGCAAAACCCTGAGCAGAATAATGAACAGCCCTACCAAATCTGTTAACATTATTGCTAAGTCTAATCTATTAATCATTATTGATTATTAATTACACTTAATTCAACCCATGAATGTATTCGTTATTTGATTTTGTTTAGTTTTTATCTTATTCTTCTATACAGGGTGTTTGATATTGATGTTGTACAAATATTTCAGGGGGTCATTTCCTGGATGATTTTGAGTAAAAAAAATTCCCGCATGAACGCCACTGGTAGAAATAAAAAAAAGTTTCTTCATCAAAAAGTACCTTTTGGTACATGGACATAATATACCAAGTTTCATAAAGTAAACTATAGCGCTACCAAAGTTATTACAAAGAATTTTTTTATTAGAACACCCTGTAGCTCGAAAGTTATGACGTTTAGTTTAAATATAAAGTTTTTTACTCAAAATCATCCAGGAAATCTCCCTGAAATATCTGTACATCAATACGAAACATCCTGTACAATTTTTTTAAAGCGAAATTGGAGTCTCTTTAAACGTAGAGGCTACGATATTATCAGTTTTTCGTTTTTTTTTTTGCTGTAAAGGCCATTTTTTCTCAAATCACCCTATTAAGCTTATTCTAAATTAATACTGATTTTCCCTGTGGGTAATGTATTTTTCTGTTATTACAATCTTTTCAAAAAATTTCTGCAAGTACAAGAAAAGTATCTAAAGACAATTTTTGGCTTCATGGACTTCGTGAAAAATTTAATAATTCAAAATATGCATTTTCCCACAACAAATAACAGTCATTTCGCATAACTTATTTAGGGTTTGATTTGAATTTGATCTGGACCTGGAAAATTCTGTGTTTGTGTAATATTTGAAAAAATTGAAAACTCCGAATAAGGTCAACTATTAAGTTTCTCATAAGCTCTATGGCAGATCCAATGAACGAGGTATTTTTCATGAACAATGAAAACATATACGAATATTACGATTGGAAAATTTCTCCCGTGAAAAGGAAAATCGAATTGAGCGAGATTTCGGTAACAGATGACAGCCTGCGTTATAATTCCATGTCTTCTGCTTCATTTTCGGAAAAATCAGACATACTAGATTCACTATCTGAACTATCATTTTCTTGGCCCCGCAATGCTTCCTCTGTCGCGTACTTCTTCACATACTCTGTAAGAATCCAACAGCATCAAACATTTTATTTTGAGAAAACCCAAACGATAGTAAACTTTAAGTTAAGTGACTCAGTAATTCCCACACATGACGGTGATATAATTATATTTTTTCCCATTGCATCAAGCTATAGTCTGAGATCCCCTTGCAACCAAATCATCGCCTGCCTGCCCTCAAAAAACATACAACAGAAAAACTCTAGTAGACAGTTTCTTGCATCTCTCTCCGTAGTAACTAGAACGACACATTTTTTTCTGCGAGCGAACGATCAGAAACCCCCAAATGCCTAAAAACGAAGTTTGAGCGAGTTTTATATTTTTAGTTTTTTTTATTATTGCTGCGCCGCCACTGACACGGTTTCTATACCGTATTCAAATCCAATGTGCAGAAGATTGTAAACAAACAGGATACCACGCACGCCGCCCGAGTAAGGCGGCATTCATTGCGATTGGTCGAAAGGCAATAAACACCTTGGAGGCTTGCCGCTCTGCCGCCCGTCTGGGTCGTTCAACAGAGTACAGGGTTGTATTTTATTCAGTTGCTCCGTGTGTTTATCATTGTATACGACGCGTCGTGTTAATGATAGCGTACATCGTGCCTTTATCATCGCATACCTGCCTTGTTGTTGTTTTATTAGCTATTAGCGGTGTTTGTGTTATTCCCCGATAACTTGAAGGAGATATTGAAGGCTGTCTAGTAGTACAGACACTGCAGATGAATCCATGGATGTGGCTACAAGTCAGGATTTGAGTCCACCAAGGAAGAGGTCAAAAAAGAGCCATTTTGACGTGAGGCTTAAGGAGGTAATATTAAACGTATATAAATAGGAAACCCACAAAAAATCATTAACAACTGCTGCTGACGATATTGTGGAAGAGGTTGCACTCAAAATAGGTATCTGCAAGCGGAGTGTCTATAAAGTGGTAGGAGAATACAGAACCAGACACTCTTTTGCTGCACCTTTAACTAATCAGAATCGCAAACGTTGCATTGATCTTGTGGACCATGGCGATAAAAGTGCAATTAGGAGAAAGGTGCGTCAGTTCTTTTTCCGAAATGAACTTCCGACTATTGACAAAGTCCTGAAAGAGGTGAATTACGATGATGACTTTGCCAATTTTAAGCGGATCACGTTTTATAAGCTATTAAAGAAGCTTAACTTCGCATTTGGGAAACGAGGAAGGAAAAGTATTCTCATCGATAGGGAGGATATAATTGACTGAAGTATTGACCCCTTCTCAACTTTACCCCCAAAATGAAGGTTCCTAAGGTAAGAATAATACATAAAATCTAAAATATATCAATACAGCTGTAATGGAAAAATATGATTAATAAATGCTACTCCACATCCGATACTATGGACTTTATTACTGCTATTTTGAATACGGCTCTGGCGACCAACATCCACAGGCCAGCCGCCGAGTGCGTGTTATTGTTTACAGCAACTGCACGGCGGATTTGAATACACTTTAAAAACCATACGCATTTTTCCATCCTCGCCACAATAATAATACTGTGTCGAATTGTCATCAAAGTCAATTCCATTACATTTCATAGATCAGAAAAAATCGAAGTCCCATGGTTTAATAGGCAAGATCAATGTTCCAATGGACATAAAAAAGTGTATTATGTTGCCAGATCCTACCTTCGCAGGTCAATAGAGAGTCTATTACGCATACAAAAACTTTCAGTTTTTTATATTTTCAGTTTTTTTATTGTTGCTGCGCCGCCACAGACACGATTTCTAAAAACCACATGCGTTTTCCATTCTTGGCACGGTAATAATACTGTGGCAAAGTTTCATTAAAATCAATTCAATAATTTTCACGTTATTCGATACAGAACAATCTAAAGCAATATTCGGATCCATATGTATATCAGAAAATCCCATGGTTTCTGTAGTAGGCAAGGCAATGTTTGGATGGACCTAAAAAAGGGTATTATGCCACTAGGACTCTCTTTCACAGGTCAATGGACAGCCTATTACGAATACAACAAATTTTCCTGAGCTATGATAACACTGCTGAGAGAGCACACCCACAAAGCATTCAAGGCTGGCATAAGTATTCCCTAGCTACCTCAAAGAGGAGCTAAATACTACGTATTCATGCCCAGTCAACAACTCTGCATTGCAACTGGTGCTAGGAAACATCTGTGCAATATGAGGTCCCCTGAAAATGAGACAGTTGAGCACCTGTTGTGTGACTGTCCAGATTCTTATAAATGAGACTCTTTTCTCGGGAAAGGCTAGCCTTTCATGGCCAGGTTATTTTCATGAAATTATAACAATTCATTATGTTAATAATGCAGTTTCACATATATTTTAAATGAATACTTACCAGATACCTTTTTCTTGTATTCTTCTGGTTTGTGAAGATACATGGCAGCAGCATCTCCATTTAGGGGATCAATAGGATTGGGGTATGTCAGGAGTTGTGGAAGAAAGGATTCAAATATGTTTGACAGATCTGTAAAAAGATATTTCTGTTAGCTCAGGACAAAGTTGTGGAAAAAAAGAACAGAAAAACAACAGTAGAAATTGCAAAATACCAGACATTTGGATTTTTTTATATGCGTAGAGAGATTAAAAAAATCATGGAACTGGACACTTTGGCTTCATACATTCCAAATTTTACTTTGTGAACCCCAAAATAATTCTGATTCCCAACAGAAGAGGTCAGTACAATTTTCTGTAATTCTAAAGAATAAGTTAATATTTGTTTTTGCCAAAAGGCAAGCTTAATAAAAGCAAAATTTGCTAGGATGGTTTTTTCTAGTAAAGACATTTTAAAATGTTTATAAATCTAACACAATTTCCAGATATAATGTTTATGGAATAAAAATGAACGCTGTACTTAAACTGCCGCCAAACGGTAGCCCACTAAAATGCCGCTAACAGCATATTGGATTTCTTGTAAAAATTGCTATTTTCCATTATCGGTTATATTGTTTTCGACACGTTTGCATTAAAATTGTGACAATTTTTGCTGGATTATGGGAATCTGGATATTATTGGCATTGACTGGAGCAAGTTTTCCGATTGGTTTTGAGCAGCTCAACGGACAGACATGTTTGAGCAAGGACTTAATGTATTGAAAAATCTTAAAATGCTATGGGCCACTGATACTGATGCTGCAATTGGAAATGTAAACAAAAGCGGCGAGAATCAGACTCAGTTTTTTATTGTAAGCAATGATGAAGTTGTATTCGAGAGTGAAAATCAAGTTTCTGTTGAACAATCTGGAGTATTTGACCAGGTGAATCTTCCACGTCAAAGCAGTACGAATAAAACCTTTGTATTAGATAATGTAAATCTATTATTCCAGTGTTAGTTATCTGTAGAATCATCTGCGCCTGGTGACAAGGCAATTCTGGTATAAGACAACAGGAATCCCTGATCTCTAAAACCATGTCAAATTGTAGAGGAGGATATAATATCTGATCCACTTGAAGTTGAGGAACCTTATATCAGTGAATCAGTTCCGAATGACGTTAGCAGTTCAGCAATCATCTTATTGAAAAGTTGGAGTGATATCACATGGTCGACAATGAAGATGATGACAAGACAAGAAGATTATCATAGAAAAAATGTAGTCACGTTGATTGACTCAGTACTTCCCACACATTCCGATGATATCAGTTTTATTATTTTCTTACGGCATGAAACTATAGTCTAGATGCCCCTGCAACCAAATCATCGCTCGATTCTACTAGGTGCTTCTTTCTCAGGTCAATAGGCAATCTACCATGAATACAACAAATTTTTGAATTTTACAAACCCCCACCCCGAACCATATTTTTAGTTTTTTTATTATTGCCGCGTCGCCACTGAAATGATTTCTAAAAACCATACGCGCTTTCCATATACTGTGTAAGGCTTTCGCGGCCATCGTCCAATGAATTTGTGGTTCTTGGGTTTTTAGGCCGGCGTCGTTTAGCGTTAAAGCTTGACGTTTCGCCACCACGAGTGGATGGCATCTTCAGAAGCTATTTCACTCCGGCGACTTCCAAAATACAGTATTTTAGAAGCCGCCGGAGATGCCATCCACACCTATCGGTGTGGGAAGTAAAAGGAAAGAAGTACTGTAACATCTGTGAAAAGATCCCAAAATGTTGGATGATGTGCCTTTCCTTCCAGAACCTTTAATTTAACGGGCAACATACTGATGAAGCTGTTGGAACGTCATGTCGGTGGGGTACCGTTTGACGGCAGTTTAAGTACAGCCATTACAAAGCCGTCAAATACGTTACTTCGGTGACGTCACATCTGTTAACGGCATTTTAGTACGCTGCCGCTGAACGGCAGTTTAAGTACAGCCTAAAATGAATATGTTTCGCTTACCATACAGTGCTGTCCAGGCTTGATTAATGACATCCAGGCATACAGTTCCTGACACTTCGTCTATGTTAGGATGGTAAACACGGTTCATAAATCCTATGCTAGGTGACTTGAAAGGGTAGTGTTCTGGTAAATGAACTCTTACTTTCCACACTCCACCTTCATATGGAGCTAGTGAAATAAAAATAATAAAATTTATTGTACCCATAGTGTTAAATTACTTTGGTAGTGTGTCATAATGGTAGTGGTACAGCCCTTCAAGTACCTGTAGCTCTTGATTAAATCACTATAGACCCCAAGTGTGCTAGTTTGTTGGAATTGTTTTATCGGGAAGAACACATCACAAATATACAGGGTGCCCATTACAATTTTTGAATCGGACTTCACGTGACCAAAAACAAATACCTCACTGGGTGACAGAATAATAAGAAAAGATACTATATTTTTATATTTATTTTTTCAGTTTCTTAACTTAATATAGTTTTCATCTTATTATGTATATTCTTACATCCAACTGCGCAAAATATGCCATGAAATACAGTCATATCATGTAAATTTCGAAGCAAATCCCTCCAAATCCAAATGTATTTCCAAAAACAGCCAAATCCGAAAGGCTTTTCAAGTTTTTCGCAAAACTATTAAAGTAGGATTTTTGCCCAAAAGACCTTTTAAAGCACTGTTACTGTCTATCAATATCTCTAGTTACAAATACTATTATAGTTTTTTGAGACTAACAACAAATTTTCGCGTTTCCTTAAAAATATAATTGGAAGGATTTAGTGACTTTTGGAACTAGGTGACTCAAATATTCATACAACAATGCAATGGCTAGGGGTGTACCTTGGAACTCTTGCAAACAGAAAGGAGCAAAATTGATTAAGAGGATTTCCCCGAATGTTCAATAGGAATTAACTGAAATAATCCAGATTGTCTCAAAGTGATCCAACTATTTTAGGTATTAATAAAACAAAAACAGGCTTATGTAAATATCATTTATTACCAAAGGTTTTATAAGGAAAAAAATTCTACTTTATAAAAATAACACTCTTTATTTATTTTTATTTTTTTGATGGCAATTATCAAACTGTTTGTGCACATTATCCAATGGTCCACAACGTAAGAGTTGAAATTTGGTCAGACCGCAAGAGTCCTGAACTCCAGACCTTTTTAGTTATAATGATGCGTGATACGATAGAATGCGTTCTGCGTTGAAAATAGTTGATCCTATATTCACGTTATTCCGACGTCATTATCGATTACACAACATTCAAGGATATCCTAGCAATACTGCTACTCTTGTGTGGATCCAGACATTCAAACTACTGGAAATACTATACAGAGTATCCAGTTAGTGTGTAATTCCTTGATATCTCGCAAGGTATAGCAGATAGAAGAAAATGTCAAATACAAAAGTTATTTGGTTACTTACGACGCATATTCTAAAAATATTTTGAAATATACGGGGTGTTGCGGGAAAGTAGGATAGTGATCAACTTGATTTTTTATATGGAACTATAACTTTTTCTTAAATTTTTCTAGTTTCCATCATTGATCTCTATTTAACCCTAAAATATTTTTGGGATCGGTTGCGATGATGCCAAGTTATAATTTATTTTCTATTAATTTCCGGATTTGCAAGGTCGCAAGTAATACGTCCTAATCGATATATTCCTTTAACTTTTCTCAATAATATTAGACAGCGAGTTTATTGAATATTAAGTGTGTTTTTGGCAGAATTTTAAATTATTGCAATTTGAAGGTCATTTTACTTTTTTTTAAACGTAACACCCTGTATGTTTTATTTTAAATCGAAATATCTACTAATACCCTATCTCGCCTTGTAATTTTTTTCGCGTTTGCGGCGTTACCAAGTTATAAATTATTTTTCCAAATTTTTAAACAAATATCGCCGATTTTAATTTAGAAAATAGAATCCTCTACTTATTTTTACTGCAATTAATTGCACATGTCGAACTTAGTAAGATCTCACAATTTCAAAATTTTGTTTCTGTTAATTATTGAGATACGGCAATACCGCTTTTTCAGTAAACAGTACCGGAACGCTTAAATATTTCCAAAACTGCCACAGCTGGAACGGTGAAATTCAATACATGGGGGTTTTTGAACATACAGAATTCAAAAACACTAACATCAGTGTTGTCAGATTTACCACTTTTACGTTAGACTTCATAAATAGGGCATTCCATTCAAAATTATGACGTAAAATTAGTAAATCTGACAACGCCGATGTTAGCATTTTTGAATTCTGTATCTTCAAAAACCCCAAGTATTGAATTCCACCTCTCCATCTGTGGCAGTTTTGGAAATATTTAAGCGTTCCGGTACCGTTTACTGAAAAAGCGGTGTTGCCGTATTTCAGTAATTAATAGAAACAAAATTTTGAAATTGTGAGATCTTACTAAATTCGACTTGCGCAATTCATTGCAATAAAAATAAGTAGAGGATTCTATTTAAATTAATTAAAATCGGGGATATTTGTTTAAAAATTTGGAAAAAAAATATTACAAGGCGAGATAGGGTATTAATAGATATTTCGATTTAAAATAAAAAATACAGGGTGTTACATTTAAAAAAACAAAGTAAAATGACCTTCAAATTGCCGTAATTTAATATTCTGCCAAAAACACTCTGTAGATATAAATTGCTGGTAACATTCAAAATAATATCCACCTAATATTCAAGTAACTCGCTGTTTAATATTATTGAGAAAAGTTAAAGGAATATATCAATTTGGACGTATTACTTGCGACCTTGTAAATCCGGAAATTAAAAGAAAATAAACGATAACTTGGCAACGTCGCAACCGATCCCAAAAATATTTTAGGGTTGAATAGAGATCAATGATGGAAACTAGAAAAATTTAAGAAAAAGTTATAGCTCCATATAAAAAAATCAAGTTGATCACTATCCTACTTTCCCGCAGCACCCTGTGTATTTCAAAATATTTTTAGAATATGCGTCTTAAGTAACCAAATAACTTCTGTATTTGACATTTTCTTCTATCAGGTATATATTGCGAGATATCGAAGAATTACACACTAACTGGACACCCTGTAGATGACATCCATCATAGCAGTCCACAAACATCAAAAACTCCTGTAACGATTGAGCAAGTGGTCTGTGAGGTGACAACCTCAGGTCAGCATCAGGAAACGTGAGTCTCAACTGGGATTATCTATAGCGACAATTCACTGCATATTTTGCTCTGATTTGCAGTTGAAATGCTTCAAGATTCAGATTGTGCAAGCACTAGATGGAAATGATTATGCCAAGGGACCATCGAGTTAGAATCCCAAGGAGACGCTATAAGGTTCAATTTCGCATAATAAAAATGGTAGCAGGAGGCGTGACTAAGTGTGGTAACAATATGGACGCCTCGCCAGAGCCAGATTACTTTCTTATGTAAATAATTTTGGAAATTCATTACAATGATGATTTAAATATGAAGTATTGGGTTGATTTTTCAATCTAATGCGAGATTCATAGTTAAGTATATGAAAAAAAACAGGCTTTGTAGAGATGACATTCATCATCAATTGAATAATACAACTGTATTATTGCTGTGATACTTTACACTTTATTGAGATAAAGATTACAAATGCAGTCCTGTACATTGTTATTTTTTTGCATTCATACCTATGTAATGTAATTCCTGTTGATTTCTTCTTATCCATGCCATCTCTGCTAGAGCAACTACGATAAGCACATGAAACCTCTATTTCCTTTATGAATTCACTAGAATATCACTTAAAAATAACTAAAAATCTCGGTAAAAACACTCAAAAAAGCAAACAGAAACGTCAGCTGTTTGACGTAAGTGTCGAATCAATATGGCCAACTTGCACCTGCTTTCAGCCACGTTATCGCGCCTCCATGGGATTCTACCTCGATGCAAGGGACTGAATTTTATAAATGTCGGTTTAACAATTTTGACAACATTTTCTTCAGCGACAAGGCCTACTTCCATTTAGATGGGTACACCCACCAGCTTTTTGACACAAAATTCAGCAGAAGTGAAACTTAATAGCGAAGTTTTAGCTCAATATCTCAGCAACTTTGTGGAAAAGTTTATGTGCACAAATGGTTTAAGGTATGAAGAATGCTGTCAACAAATTTGTTGTCATTTAAAGAATGTTATTTTTAAAAAGTAAAATTTCTTTCCTTATCTCTCCACTGGTACTAATAAATGATATTTACTATAAGCTTATTTTTGTTTTTTCCTCACCTTAAATAGTTGGATCATTTTGAGATACCTTTTATAAGTTATTATATTGTGAAGATTATAAAGTTCAATAGAGCCATTAAAAGAGAGGTAGTAAAATATTAATTGTTTTTAATTATCACTGAATTAGGCAAGAAAATATAAAAATCACACCAATGCAGATAAACATGCAAATTAGATTTTTCACTTCCCAACATTTTGTATTTTTTATAGGATCAGAGATGTGAAATATTAGAAGCACTAAATTCTGTGAAACTTTACAAGTTCACATACACTTTATCTCTAATAACTTGGCACAGGTTCTTATACAAGAACTGACATTTTTAGGCCTGTATATAGGGTGATTCATTTATATTTATATACAAATTCAATATAGCAAAAATTTATAGTTTAGAAGTTGCTATTTTTTATTTTATTAGCTCAAAAAGCAATACATATTTATTGCAAGTTCCCAAAGAAGTTTGGATTTTGTGAGACTAAAAATGATAATTTTTTGAAAAATCAGGTTTCAGAGAATTGTTATGGCATTTATCAAAAAACTAAAATTAGACCACTATACATGGGTCATAGGTGATACAAGGTCATCAAATCATAAGGAGGGGGGTTAAAGACATAATTATTAAAGTCATCAGATCTGATAAGGCTTCAGCTTATGTTGCAATTTATATTATAATAATTATCTTTAGATTCCTTATCTTTATATATGACATGGAACACCCTGTATGTATCAGGATAAGTAAAGTAAGAACTAAATAATTTCAAGTTTTTTTTTCCTAATGACACTTACTTCCTCTTGGACCATAAAATTTCACACAGAATTCATTAAGTCCTCCCAAAATAGTGACCTCATGTTTGCTTTCAATGCTGAATCAATTATTAAGGAAAACATTATTTTTAGTAGCTTTAACTCAAATTGAGTGTATATCCGACATGAAAATAAAGAAAAACATCACATATGACCCTAAAAGATGTAGCTCGCCAGTATACAGGGTCATCAACAAACATTAACAAAATCAGCTGTTATATGACTATCCTATATACACTGTTTACATCATAAACGCAAAACAAAGGATACAGCTTGATAACGTCAGTGTCCATACGCCTTTTTCCAGCACTTGGTGACGACATTTTAATTATAGGATTGTCATTAAAAAACACTTATAAAATTTTAGTCAACGATTCCAATTATTTTTTGGCAAGAACCAAGCACTACACCAACACAATTGCCTTGTCAAAGCTAAGACGAAGTTCGTTCCAATCCATCCAGTTCACCAATCCATAATATTTCATATATAAATGACATATTTACTTTGTCTAAATGTCAAAACTTAACGTCAATCACAAAACATCGGAATGCATACACAGCCTCAACGCAGGGGAGATAACACAGATCAGCTGAAATGTAAACACTGCCGATCTTGAAGATTGAAAGGATTTTCGTGTGCTATGAAACCTATTTTGGCATCTTAAAGGTGCTCGCGCATGGAAGCGTCGCGAACTGAAGAGTTGCGAGACGATGACGAGGCGTCATTCAGCTGATGTCCGCGCATTGGGGCGAAGCTTCGCGTCACGCCTCGAACTGTGCGGCGTGGATTTTATGTATTCCAGCACTTGAAATTTTGAAATCTGAACGCAGTACGCTGACTAGTGAGCTTCGATGCATAGTTTGTCAGAAGAGGAACTCTTTGTATTAAGTTTAATTGTCACTATGGATGAAGAAGGAAACGAAAAAGTCCTGGATCATAGTATAAATCGAAAGAGATACACTTATGGTCAAGAAAAAATGAAATTTTCAGATATTTTCGTATGTCAGAATAAAGGTTTTTGGTTGTACCAAATACTGCTAAAAACTGAAATATGATAGTAGAATCAACAAATAGGTATTTGGATTTTGTCGCCGCCTGGTACCGCGTATTAAAGCGAAGCGTCAAGAGAAATGACTCCTAGTTGGTCCCAATAGAACTCGCGCTTCTATTTTGATAGACGTGCCACAATAGTGCCGTATAATAAACCTGATGTAAATTTCTCTGGCGTAAAATCCACAATTTTCTTCGCGCCTCTTCCGTTAAGTGCGCGGGCACCTTAAAGCGGTGGGATGATATAGCCCAGTCAATATATGATTTCTACAATTTTTGAAAATGTGGTTTCGCCCGGGACCGTCGAGAGCTACCGGGCCTGATGAGTGATGGTGTATCCCCACCACAGCATCTACGTCACGCGAGGCGCCGAGCGACCCTCCGGTCGCGTTTGTAATCGTCAAATACTCGTAGGGATTTTTCACTAAATTTTTGGATTTTACGTGTATCTGGTCAAGAATATCGTCTATAGTTGTAGTTGCTGTGCACCCTTCTGCAATAGTAATTATATAGATACAGAGTGCATACCTGTGTTGTAATTTCCAAAAGATGTAATGAACCGGAATCAGTGGTTAAGCGCTATACATCGAGATATTTTCACGATAAGATTTTTCTGTAATATGCATCAAACACTTCGAAGGGAGATTTGTAATTCGTACTGATACTGCTATAAGTTTAATAGTTCCTCGAGCTAAGATTAAATTGTCTTTACAGATTTTGTAAAATACCGCTTAACAATTACTCTAAAGTGCATGCATTTAAAACATTTTTTTTGCACGCCAACTCCGAAAACTCGCCCCCAACTTTTTGTTTTCAAATAGCATCCCATAAGTTTTTCTACATAAATTATATTCCTATTTTATTTAAACTCTTGTGGTACTTTGATTTTATACGCAAACCTATTTTTTGCGTAAAATCATAAAGATAAGTAATATAAATAAAATAAGAATGTGCTTGACACGAAAAACTGATGAAAAGGGAAACTAAGGAGTTTTTAAGGGTACTGAATGACCTATCATACATGCTTTCGAAAACAAATGTCTTTTTGTCATTTTTTATTACGAAAATGTTACGACTGAAAAAACCCTTATTTTATTTATCTTATGCTTTGACTTTACGAAAAATAATTGTTTTGTGTATTAAACCAAAGGCACTACAAACAATGACCTCATTTATGTAGGAAAATCTGTGGACAGCTATTTGAAAAAAAATGATGGGGGTGAGTTTTAGGGGTTCAAGTACAAAAATTTGTTTTCAAATTAAGATATGTCCTATATGTTCTTCAGTACCTTTGAAACGCCCACTTAGTTTTCATTTTTATCTATTTTATTATAAATAAATATTAAGTCTCAAATAAATCCTTATTTTATTTAAATAATGACTATGCAAAAATAGGTTTGTGTATAAAATCAAAGCTACTATAAGATTTTAAATAAAATAAAAGACTTTTTTGTGTAGCAGTATTGATTGCTACATCAAAAAAAGTTGAGGGGAGTTTTAACGGTTGAAGCACAAAGAAAATGTTTTGAAAGCATAGTATGATTGACCTTCTAGTACTTTCAAAAATTCCACTGTTTTCGTTTGAACTTTTTCTGTTAGGAGAATAATATCACGTGTCAAGGAAAATTCTGGCACACCCGTGCCAGAATTTTCCTTGACCTGTATACTATAGCTCCTATATCCTCTTTTGCTACTACTGCTACTGCAATCATGACAGCTATGATATTACTATGTACATCATTTTGTGAATAATAGATAATTTTGTATCATTTGGGTGCGTTTAACTCCAACTTTTAACCTTGTCACGTCCAAACGATTTTAGTTAAACAGATATTAACTGGCTCCATTCATCACAAATTCAATTTCCTATAAATTCATTCCTACACATTACTTTTGTATATTTGACCGTTTTCTCAATATTTGTGTGATGTCACACGCAGCACTATTAGGCCCGGTAGCGTGCCTTGGCGGGGCCTCGTATAAAAATTTGTTTGGGGGCCCTTAGAAAGATTCATTATAAAAGAAAAAAACTGTGTTGCCCCTGTGGTCCGAGGGCCCCTTATAAATGATAAGGCGTTAGCTACGCCCCTGCAAGGCAGTAAGAATTTCAATGAAAGAAGTCATGGAGCTTTCTCGAATTAGAAAACATGAAGCCGGATGAATTTGAAATTTTATTCTGAGAAATTCCTACATGATCGTGCTGATTTAGAAGGTATATTTAGGAAAGTGACAAAACAGAATTTCAGTGTTTTGTTTTCACCACTTTTTCTTTCAAAAAATATATGACCACGTAGGGTTATACAATTACGCATACTATTAATTTTATGCTAAGTACTGTTAAAAAAAATGGAGTCAAGTTGATTGACTCAGTACTTCCCACACATAATGATTTCATTTTACTGTTTTCCCATTACATGAAGCTATATAGTCTGAAATCCCTTTACAACCAAATCATCGCCCACCCTCCCGCAAAAAAACCTTTTGTACAACACAAAACTTTCGTGAATAGTTTCTTGCGTCTTCCTCCTTAGAAACTACGACGCCACAGTTTTCATTCTGATGCTTCAACTGAACGGTGCAAAACGATTAGGAGCCTCTACACCGTCTAAAATCGAAGTATCTGCTGTTTTGATATTTTTAGTTTTTTAATTATTGTTGCGCCGCCACTGACACGATTTTTCAGACACTGGCGCGTTTTCCACTTCCGCCGCGATAGTCAATTCTTTGTCGAAATTTCGTTAAAATCAACTTAATAATTTTTGCTTTACGCAATATACATAGAATGAAATTAAGCAATACTCGTATATGTATACATCACAAAACAAGTCCCTTGATTTCTTTAATAGGCAAGGTAATGTTCGGATGTGCCTAAAAAAGGGTATTATGCCGCTAGGTCTTTCTTTTACAGGTCAATGGATTGCCTATTATGCGTACAACACATTTTTGAGATTTACAACCCCCCACCCCCGAACCACCCCAATTTCACCCCCGCCCAAAAAAAAGTAGAAAATGGTCAGGAACCCCTAAAACACCTAAAAACTAAGTTTGAGGAATATTTAATTTTTTTTTTGTTTTTTGCTTATTACTCCGCCGCCCCTGCACCGATTTTAAAAATTATAGGAACGTTACCTACTATGACCCACAGCATATCGCTGCCCAAATTTCATCACAATCCATGCAGCGGTTACTGAGGTTACGAGGCTAGAAAAACGCGCACAGACAGACAGACCGACGGAAATGAGTGACGTGGATTTTCGTTATGTAGACATCATAAAACCTCCCAAAATCGAAAACTTTCGCGATCACAATACTCCCCTCACCTATCGGTGTGGGAAGTAAAAAGAATGGCTTTATTTGGAAAAAAAATGTTAATTTGGGACTGAAAGGGTTAATGGAAGGAAACTGTGGGAACAAAAAAAAACAAGTGGTGGCCAAAATAATAACGAACTTTATTTTGGCTCTAACAAAACGAAAACTAAAATAATACTTCAAACAAAATAAACAACTCAAATATGCAAACACATGACATAAACCGCGGTTAGAAACTCACACGGAAACAGACAGTAAGAAATAAATAATACATATGTTTGAACAACTAATAGAACAAATGAACACAAATCAGGACATCAGCTTATTCAGTCTTGACGTCTTCAGATTCAACTGGGGCTGCCTTACTTGTCGCCTCTGTAAAAAAGGAAGACCTTATCACTCACTAATTACATCACAAATAACCATTTTTAATTTCTCATTAGTGAATATAAATTTATGATCTACTTTATAGCCAAAACAGAAATGGTCATTTAGTAGGGTTACGCCCATAGGTCTTTTTAAGTTTTTTTTCGATTATGGTCAGCCTCCCGCAAAGGCTGAAAGCCTATGGCGCTGTAGAAGCGCTGTGAGAGGATAAGTGTCGGCTCACGTTAGATTCGAAACGCTGCAGGTTGTAGCCGTCGGGAAACAAATTCCCCAGCAGCTGATTCCACAGCGTCGAAGTTCTCCAAAAGAAGGAATGCTAGAGGAGACTGGTTCGGGGAGTAAGGACCTCGATCTGATAAGGATGAGCTCGCAGAGCTTCTCTAGTGTTCCTGGTTCGGACGGCCTTTGGTGTTATTATCTGGGAGAGCTTACTCGAACATCTACCGTGATAGAATCTGTAAAACAGGGATAGGTCAGCCACCCTTCTTCGATGTTCCAGGCTGTGTAGGTCCTTTGTGAGATTAGGCGTATCGATTAATCTAATTGCTCTTTTCTGGATAGTGTCCAGAAGTCTAAGCCTAAGAGAGTGCTTCGGAGCGCATCCCCACACATGGGAGCAATACTCCAGCGATGGTCGGAGCTGTGCCTTGTAGAGCAGCAGCAGTTGCTCTGGTGTATACAACTTCCTACAGCGGAACAAAACTCCAAGCTTCTGGGATGCCGTTTTAGCAATACTGACGACGTGGTCATGCCAGGACATGTTATTATTGATGTTGACCCCCAAAAGCTTGACAGAAGATGATTCGACTATGGCGTGGCCCTCCATTTCCACGGTTGGTAAGCCATCGTGAGACTTCTTTGTGTTGTTGCCGGAGTTTTTTGTACGTTAAACTGTACTTTATTTGCTAATCCCCACTCGACAATTGTTTTAATATCTGCGTTGATCTGTGAGTGTACAAATATGATACCTCCGTCGTTAGTCACGCTTTACTGTTTCTACCAACTTCACGATCTAGTTAAGAAAGTGTAAACTTTTTATCTGTTACTTATTATTATTAGGTTTTCAGGATTTGTCTAGGCGTTTATAGTTGAAAAATTGTCGAGAAATAGTACAAGACACACAGGTAAGTGGTTTTTTTAATATTGTTTGTATACGAAAATCCTGTTTTATGCCGAGATAACCTACAAATTTTATCATACGAAGCAAAAATGTCAATTTTACCACATTTCTCTCTTATAGATATCACATATCTGACCTACAGATAATATATACATCTGATATGCGCCCTGTCTCAGAAAATGAAGTTCCTGATGAAGCAAAGACCACTTAACTAGCTTTTACTTAAAGTCGTTCACTCTAAATATAAAATACAAGATTATAACAAATCAAGAGAGAAAAATAAACTTTAAAAGCATTTTTCTCAAAAAAAGAAAATTGTAACTTAGGTTCTTTTTACATTGGGCCGTTCAAGATTGAAATCGCTGATGACCTCTAGTGATGGAAAAATAACTTTGAGCTGCTAGCTAGATGTAGTATAGCGTTTATTGTAAATATAAAATAAATAAAATACAATAAACAACAAGTGCTCCAAAAAAGTTAAAAACTTGTGCTTGGGTACAAGGTAATTATTATAAAATAGAAACCACAAATAAGGGTTAATACAGGAATATTTGTATTCTATAGATATTAGTAATAATAGGGATTACATATGTCTACAAGTTGGTGAATTTTAATGCGATTATTATTTACTATCCATTGTTTTAAACCATACTTAAATGAATTTAAAGGCACTAGACATTTTATGCTTTCTGGTATGTCATTGTATAGTCTTGGAGTAAGAAATGTATGACATCGTAATAAAGTATTTTTCCTTGCTTTTGGTACAACATTACAAGCATATCTTATGTCATATTTATGTTCGTGTTTTGTCAAGTTTCATTTATTTTTATATTGGTAAATACCTAATGACATGAAAAATGTTTGGCGGATATCTAGAATTTTTGTTTTAGAGAATAACAAGTCACTAGGATATGTACATTTCACTTTATATAAGATTTTTATTAAACTTTTTTGTATAATTTCTATTGCTTTTATATTATTTTTACATGCTGCGCCCCACACCACAATACAATATCGTATATGAGTATGAACAAGTGCTTCGTATACAATGATCATCTGTTCATAGGTAAGTATAGTGCTGTTTAAATGTTTAATGATGCTAGCTTACCCTGCCTTCTTCTTTTCCTTATCATCATTGGAAGAAGCAGTTTCCAACTTAACGGCCTCGACAACAGCTGGATCGTAGAGATTAGTCTGAGACAGAGTGCGGTTCAAATCGCACTTTCTAGACAACTCTTCGAGATCAGTAACCGCATCAGCCACATGAAGCGGTATAGTGAAGTCGCTGGTATCCAGGCTAACGAGAGTTTCAGTTAACCCATCGTCTTCAGTCTCGAAAGTTTTGGCGCTCACCTGGAATTCAGATTTTACACAGTACTTGGACAAACAGAGATGTTCTATCATCAAAATCGATCCAAATTAATTATTTCAGAATAGAAAGAATCCGCGCGGTACACTATGCAGTGGCGGCTGGTGAGGTAGTGCCACAGTGCCATGGCACTACCTTAATTTTCGACAAAAACATATTTATCTATCTCTTAAACTTTTCTTATTCTATGTTTTTTTTCCAGTAGCCATCCGACCTTGCTGTCCCCATCAATACTTTAGCCTTAAGGCCTATTGTATTATTGCTCCTCTCTTTTACAGTATCCACTCCAGCAATCTGGATCCCTGCATAAGTTTATGCAGTTTACCTACTGGTCCTGGTGCTGAGCCGTACTCCATTGGTTCTAGCTTGGTCTTCCCAAAGAGCTGTTGTCTCTTGTGATCTAGCGCTTCGTACTCACAGAGCACATATAGGGCTCTTCCACACAATCTGCAGTTGAGGTCTCCATTGTAGAGTCCTATTTTATTCAGGTGTTCCTTCAGGCCACAATGTCCTGTGAGGAGACCCGTCGTTATTCGGAGCTGATTTCTACTCAAGGAGAGCAGTGTTTCAGCTATTTTCTTGCATAGAGCTTTAATGAATGTTTTTCCATGAACACAACCTGGCAACAAGTTCCACTGCTCCTTGTGCTGATGTTTCATCCATTCTCCGACCTGGTGTCTGATTGTGCTTTTAGGAACCCCAGGGCGGGTTCTGCTCCAATGTATAGAGCAGACGAGCCTAGTCTTGCTAGCTCGTCCGCCCTTTCATTGCCTCTTATACCGGAGTGTCCTGGGACCCACTCCAAAGTTACTTTGTTGTGTTCTGCCGGTCTTCCCAGTTCTTGTAAGCATTCCCAGACTAGAGCAGACGTAACTTTGGGCGCTTCTAGTGCCCTAAGTGTAGCCTGACTGTCTGTAAGTATTGCGATCCTCTTGTTTCTGTAGGATCCATCAATAATTTCCAGAGACATGATAAAGCGATCCGATTCTATATTTCATTTTTTGAGCGTACGTATTTGGGGGTTTCCCCCCACCTATCCTAAGTCCATTTGAACTTCACTTTGGAAGTTTTATTTTACATATAGAAAATAATTGGGTAAGCCCACTGAAAAAAGCAAACAATTAGGGCATTATAGATAACGATTTTCCATTGTGAAAAATGTCTTTTTCACTATTTTTTTAATCAAATAAAAAGGTCACGTCTGCTTCTTTAAAAATAGTTCATATGAAACTTTTATAAACGAAAAAAGTTGAAAACAATATTTATCTTTTGAATAATTGCAAAAAACTGACAATAATTTGTAAAACGTTATTTTACAATAACACTTGCAAAAATGAAACTAGGATTATGCTATTTTATTGAAATATTAGGTCTTTTGGTACAGAATATTTGTGTAAAATTTCAGAACGATTCATCAAACACTTTAATATTTAAATTGTTTATCCTACGGAGCTTATTTGTGTAATACTATGTTATAAGACAGAAAATAATAAAATACTGGGAGCAGATAATAATAAAGAAACCTAGTTTGCGCCATTTAAAAGCTAAATCTAATCTTTTCGTGAAAAATATTGAATGCTTCTTTTCACTATTTTTGTTTTAAATCAGATATAATCACAAAGTTTGATTGTAATGTAGTCTAGATAAATAGTATGTCATGCTTGCTACACTACCATCGTCAACAAATCAGTTGATGGAAAAACATCAATGATTATAAGACTGAGGGCCGGTTGTACAAATGCGGGTTTATCACGAGCTTTGTTAAGCCTAAGCTTAGCTAAGCTCAGGCTTAAAGTCGACATCCGTTATACAATGGTCGGCTGAGTTAAACCTGGTTGATAATGAAATTCACATACAGTTGGCATCAATGAAGCAATACGTACTGACATAATCATCCGAAAAATTATCTTTTTTTGGTTAGGCACTTATACAGTTTGTGTCAAATTTCGGCAACGACCGTTTCTGTCTCTTTTCTTTCATTTGCTCTCTTTGTTAAATTAGACACAAATCTTTCAAAAAATATGACCTAATAAAGTGACAAGTAATTTGAAGGTTTGTTCTTGACATATCATGTCACTTGTATCAGGTTAGGTTTAAACCTCAGCTAAGCTCGCGTTAAGCTTCGGCTTACGTAAGCTCGTGCTAAGCTTGGGGTGGGTGGCTAAGCTAGCATTGTACAACGGACGATTTGCAACTGACGTGGTTTAACGTCGGCTTAGCTTGAGCCGAAGCTTAAGCTTGCATTTTACAACCGGCCCTTAATCTCAAGAGAAAGTCTGCATGGTCCTTGAAAAGCAGAACTATTACGTAGGTACAATGTAGGTAAAACTGTTGTCGTTTTTCTGGTCAGTTGGGTGGGCACATGCCCTTGTGCCCTTTAGTACCAGCCGCCACTGCTATAGCACTCGTTATTTTTTATTACCGCCAATGAATCGATATTCAATCTGATTATTCAAACAACTTAATACCAATGGCATTACCTTTACGAATTCGGTCTGGCTATGGGAGCGTCTCAGTGCATGCATAGAAGATGGAGATTCGGTAGCCTTCAATCCCAACTAAAAAGATTGTGTTACAAAATTTTAGAATCTAGAATATCAATTAATTGAAACAAATAGGTAAAACACCTACATTGCTAGCGTTTATCTACGCCTGGCAGTCTCTGGTTGTTAAGGTGCACTTGTACAGTGATTATTAATGACATAATTCCATACCAATATTTAAGGGGGTACATTTTAGGTCTTTCTTAAAAAAGAGGATGTCCTATACCTCTGAATTTTCAGGATACAGAATGGTGAGGTTTTTAAGATTTATTTTTTTTTCTACTGTAGTACGAGGTATACCGGGTGTCCCAGAATTTCCTTGACACGTGATATTTTCGTAACGAAAAACGGTTCAAGCAAGAACTGAGTGGTACTTTTGAAGGTACTATAGGGTCTATCATACCATGCATTCAAAACATTTTTTTTGTACGTCAACCCCTAAAACTCACCCCCAACTTTTTTTTCAACTAGCACCCCATAGGTTTTCCTACATAAATGATATCCCCATTTTAGATCCAGTTGAAGGTAGGCAACACTGGGTGGTTGTGTTTACAAGCCATCAAACAAAATCACAGAATAAGTCAAGTAAAAACATGACCAAAATTGTACAAAAAGTGTTTAATGAGTAATTAAGTGGCACCTAAATCAGTGAGCAAGAAGACAGTGGTGGAAAATCTGAAATAACACCAGCCCTTATAAATATTCAGCTGTTCGAGGCCAGCAACGTTGCCACCTTGTCACACATTACAACGTTTGCCTGGAAAACCCTCAAAGTCATACCAAGCATGGCTCCAGTGGATTGCATTGCAGTAAGGCTGTAAAGACTGGCTATTCCATCAAATGTCAAAAATGTGCTCAATGGCTGCATAGGGACTGTGCTAACCTGTCCATAGATGAAGTGAAAAACTTTGATAAAGAGCTCAGGCTAGAAAAAGGCAAAAGGTTTTACTGCAATGTATGTGTTCCTCAGAGCCCAAAGCGGTTAACCCCATGCAAGGAAAGCAGTGCTAGTGAACCATATGAGGACAAATTATTGAAGAAGATAAAGCTGTATTTCAATGAAAAACTAGAAACACAGATAAATAGGATCAAGGAAGAGAATGAAAAGTTGTTAAAGGTCTACCAGCAAAAGATTGCTTTTTTGGAAAAAGAGATTCTCAAGATTTCATCTGTGCAAGATAGAGTATCTCAGCTTGAGAAAAGGATTGAGGAACTAGAAGATAAATTAGAGGCTCATAGGTTGGAGTCTGACTCTCTCACCAAACAAATAGCTGAAATAAAATATCAAGAAGCCTCACTGAATGCAGTGAATGAAATAAACGAGAGGGAAGTGCGCAAAAATAATTTCATTGTTTTTAGTCTTGATGAAAGTGATGGGGGCGCAGACTCAGATAAAGCTATTGCACAAAAAATAATAAAACGTGTATGTCCGGAGCTCAACACAAGCAATATAAAAACGTTCCGGATTGGCAGACCCCAACTGAATAAGACCAGACCACTGAGAGTGGTAATGCAATCACAAAAAGAGGCAAGAAGTGTTTTTTTCAAGACAAAAGAGCTCTTAAAAGTTCCAGAATTTAAGCATCTAGCTCTAGGACTTGACAAAACTCAAGCGCAGATTGCTGAGTATAAAAAACTGAGAAGTGAACTAGACAGACGTTTAAAGAACGGGGAAAACAATCTAAAAATAAAGTTCTTCAATGACATTCCAAAAATAGTCAACTTCCCAGGGTCGTCAAAAAACTAAGCAGATCCTGTACTGACGCAGTTAGGACATCTAGTGGAGTACCTACACTGATGATAGGCAGCCATGGAGGGACTACCCATGTTACCAAGAGAAAAACTAGAAGTATATCCTTTTTATACCAAAATGTGCAATCCATAAAAAATAAAATGTCGCAACTGGAGGTAATTCTTAAAGATAACGATATACAAATTTTTTGTGTAACTGAGCACTGGCTCACAGAGAATGAAGGGTCTTTTACTTTTGAGGGATTCAAATTGATTTCATCTTTCAATCGATCAGTGTCAATTCATGGGGGTGCAGGAATTTATGCAAGGCAAGATATAAATTGTTTTGAACTAAAGTATGCAACAAACATCTCAAATGAGATGCATTGTGAGATTGCAGCTATAAAGTTAAATCAGATTATAGTTGTCACTGTGTACAGGTCTCCTAATGGCGAATTTAAACAGTTTCTAGATTCGTTATGTCTCATGTTAGACAAAACAGGGGTGTCAAATGACATAATTTTGACTGGAGATTTCAATGTACCATTTAATACTGATGATTCCCGAGTATTGCAATTGACAAATTTACTTCACTCTTATGGCTTAAGGCAGCCAGTGTTTCATAATACAAGGCAAAACAAATGTTTAGACAATGTTTTCACCAACATGTCAATTAGCGATGTTAGTGTAATTGATTTTGGTATATCTGATCATTCAGGAATTGTCTTCAAGGGTAACATAATATCTGAGCAAACAAAATCGAGTCCAAGGGTGACCTACAGACCAATCACAGATGAGGGATTATACAAGTTTTACAACTTGATCGAACAACAAAATTGGTCTTTTACTGAAAATCTTTTAGACTGCTCAACAAAGTTTCAACTGTTTCACGATTGTATAGTAGATTATTTTGAAAAAAGTTTCCCTATGAAGTCAAAAGCCAAGCATACATTTAACCTAAACAAAACGAAGTGGTTCAACGATCATTTGAAAAAGCAAAGAGACACACTGTCATTGTTAATTGAAATGAATATACAGGATAGCAATCTAGTGTCTAATCATTATGTAAAAGAATTCAAAGCTAATTATAGACAAGAATTAGTTCAAGCTAAACGTCAATACAATGATCAGTACATCAACAATGCTAGCAATAAACAACAAGCGATGTGGCAAATCATTAAAAATCACAATGGCAAACCTGGCAATAATCAAATATGCACAAATTTAAATGCAAGTGATTTTAATAACTATTTTGTAAATGTTGCTGAGAATTTAATTAAAAATATGGATAAAGCAGTCAGAAGTCCTACTGATTATTTCAATGCAAATATCCAAGTACGTTTTGATTTCAGACCTGTCTCCTATATTGAGACCCGGGAGGCAATAGTTAGTTTGAAAGACAGTTCTAGTAAGGATCCATATGGAGTTACAATAAAGGTGATAAAATCTACCAAGAATTTGCTTTTTGTGCCACTGACAAAGTTAATAAATTATTGCATAGAGCATTCAACGTTTCCTGCGGTGCTGAAGGTAGCCAAAGTGATCCCAATCTTTAAAACTGGTTCTGAGAATGACTTGAACAATTTTAGACCCATTGCGTTAGTTCCAATTTTTGCGAAAGTAATGGAATATTTATTAAACAAACAGATAACAGAACATCTAGAAAAACACGGAATTCTCAGTGAAAATCAGCATGGCTTCCGCAAAAATAGAAGTACTGCAACTGCGTTAACGGAATTAACCAATTATATTATTGAAGGTTTCGAAAATCACGAAGATACACGTTGCTCAATGTATGATTTTTCAAAAGCATTTGACTGTATTTCCCACACCATTCTTGCCAAAAAACTACAGTTGTATGGCTTTAGTGATAGTAGTATTGCTCTCATTATGTCGTATCTGTCTGATAGACAGCAATATGTCTCTTTGAATGGGAATGTCTCTTCCAAGGATTTTATTAGACACGGCGTTCCACAGGGTTTTATACTGGGGCCTACACTTTTTTTAATCTACATCAATGATATAGAAAACTGTGACCCTGAATCAAAATTTATAATTTATGCTGATGATACATCACGGATTCATCACTCAAAGCCCCAAAACAATAATAACTTTGCAACCAACCAACAGTCAGGTACTGAAACATGGTGTTTATCAAATCAGCTCCATATAAATACTAATAAAACCCAAGAAATCATTTTTAAAACCACAAATAAGGCTCGATCAGACAACAATGACAAGGTAAAGCTGCTGGGTGTATACCTGGACCCAATGCTTACGTGGAAACATCAAATAAATGAGTTATCAAAAAAACTATGCAAAATCATATTTCTCATTCGAAATTTAAAAACAATATTAAGCCAAGAATCAATTCTTAAATGTTATCATGGGTACTTCCAGTCAGCTTTGCGTTATGCCATTATTACCTGGGGACACTCAACCCATACAACAGAGATATTTGCTCTACAGAGAAGATGCATAAGAATCTTGGCCAATTTAAATTACCAGGATGAATGTCAACATGCATTTGTCAGTTTAAAGATTCTCACTTTGCCTTGTATTTATATTCTTGACTGTCTGACTTATGTCAAAAAGACTGATAATCCTTTTGTAAAGCACTCCAGTGTGCATACCCACTTAACCAGGAACAGAGACAACTATAGACTGAACGATTTAAGGCTGACAATATCCAGAAACAGCACGAAATACCAATGTATCAAGTTCTTTAATGTCTTACCAAGAGAAATCAGAAACCTACCAATTCATATCTTTCACACAAAGGTGAGAATATATTTAATCAAAAAAGCGTTTTATTCTTTTGAGGATTACCTTCAAAACGACTTCTCTGACTTTAATTTTTAAAACTTTTAATTGTGTTATATTTTAACTTGTCGTTTTCTAGTGTTTGTTTTTAGCAAAAATATTTTATGAAATGTGATGTAATAATACTACCTCAAACTTTAATTTTAACTTTAATTTTATTTTGACGATTTCGATTATTATATATATATATTATGAAATGTATTTATATCTACTACTATCTACTATATTGTACATATTATAAAACATATTGTATTTTTTTGACGTATGTAAACAGGTGTTTCCTGTAAAAACATGAATAAATTACTACTACTACTACTACTACTACTACTACTTTATTTAAAATCTTGTGGTACCTTTAATTTTATATGCAAACTTATTTTTTCCGTAAAATCATAAGCATAAAGACAAATGAAATGATAATTTGTTTGACCCCTGATATTTTTGTAACAAAAACGGATAAAAAAGAAAAGTAAGTATGAACCATTTTTTTTTAAACCCCTGGAATCCACCCCTAGCTTGTTCTTTCAAATTTCAATCCACAATTTTGCCTGGAAAAATGAATTCTTTACTTGAATTTAATTATCGTAGTGCCTTACTTTTTATGCCCCGACTGCAATTTATCGTTAATTTTTTTCATTTAATCCATGAAATCGTAAGCATAAATTAATTAAAAAACATGTATGGAAAATATTTTTTTATTATCATGAATCAACTAATAAAAAAAATGTGACAACAAAACTAAGTGCAAAAACGTGAAAAAGTTGTATGATTACATCGGGCCGCGCCAACCCCGTGTGCAGGGTGTGCCCCGCACGTGGGAGCCAAGATTAACGATAAATTGCAGTAAGGGCGTAAAAAGTAAGGCATTACGATAATTAAATTCAAGTAAAGAATTTATTTTTCCAGGCAAAATTGTGGATTGAAATTTGAAAGAACCAGCTAGGGGTGGATTCCAGGGGTTTAAGTAAGAAAAAAACGATTGATAAGCAAGGAATGATAGGTCATTTACTACCCTTGAAAAATCCACTTACTTTTCTTATTTATCCGTTTTTTTACAAAAATATCAGGCGTCAAACAAATTATCATTTCATTTGTCTTATGCCTATGATTTTACGGAAAAAATAAGTTTGCATATAAAATTAAAGGTACCACAAGATTTTAAATAAAATGAGGATATCATTTATGTAGGAAAACCTATGGGGTGCTATTTGAAAAAAAAGTTGGGGGTGAGTTTTAGGGGTTGACGTACAAAAAAAAAATGTTTTGAATGCATGGTATGATAGACCCTATGGTACCTTCAAAAGTACCACTCAGTTTTTGCTTGAACCGTTTTTCGTTACGAAAATATCACGTGTCAAGGAAATTCTGGGACACCCGGTATAACGAGACTAGTGCCTTATCAAACATAGAATTTTCAAAAACAAAAAATGAGACATAAAGTAGTGTGGCTAATAAAAGAGTGTAAAAAGTATTTTTTTCCTGGAAACTGCACCACACTGTATCTGAGAAGTTCAGATATTTAGGAATGCCTTTAGAAGTTTTTTTTAAATAGGCCCATCATTCATCTCCATAGATACTTGTATGAGACTGACAGACAATAGCATACAAAATTTTATGTTCAGAATTCGATTTTTCCAGTTATACTATAATTACATACATCTCAAAGGAAATAGGAATATTACACACATATTAAATAAAATCAAACTGTTCACCAGGGTATTTGTTAATAAATAAAAGGACAAGGAGAAGCTGTCAAGGATGCAGGAATAGGCTTGTCCTTAAGTCTACTTCTAACCTTCTGTTCTTCATCTCCTTCTGTCTTTGCAGGTGGATTATGGTTAAGTTGTTCCTCAATAGCTTTTAGTTCACCTTTTAGAGCAATTATTTGTTTTTCCTTCATCGTCAGCTCTTCGTCGTCTTCGTTAGGGGTAACAGGTTCGATATTATTTTCCTTTAATTGCACAATATACGAAGATCGTTCGAGATTTAGCTTCCTGCAGAGCTTTTCAAGCATCTTGACCTTCCGTTCAAAGGCCTTCTGCTCAGAAACCGCTTGTTGGTGTAACTCAGTCAAATGGATGATGGTTTGAGTTGCTGAATGCCAGCGACTATGCCATTCATTCCTATCCTTTTCCAGTGCTGCATTTGATTTGTGCATTTTTGCTATTTCTTCTTTAAATGTATCAAACACCTATAGAACAAGACGATATCTGTATTTCCTAGCAGACTCCAATCACACTTTACAACATATCCACAATGTGCATTCTAAGCCAAAAGCTTTAAAGTGTGACTTTGTAGCATACTTTGTAAAACTCTTTCATTACACAACTTGAAAAAAGTTTGTTAAGTACAAGTTTTACAATAAAACAGCAAAGGTTTTTGATGCTTCATTTTATGGCATCATCAAACTATTCTGTATTGGAAGGAGCCTTGTATCCTCCCAAGGATCCCCCAGAACTTAGTGTTCAACCATCTCAACCTAGTAAGAAAGGTGGAGATGCAGCTCAAAGGGATTCCCCAGAATAGATTCTCACATTGCTAAAACAGTTGGGCAATCACAATCCACAGGTGCTCAACTGTTTAACCTTCCTCTTCACATCCTCTGAACAGGACTTAGCCTCTATTTTAGAGGTGCTTCCTTACCTGACAGTGTCCAGTAACAGCACTAGTCATAATGCAGAGGTGCTGCCTGGACATGGACAGGTAATAGTGAGCTACCTCCTCAATAGGGTGGCTAAGGAGTTCTTCAGCAGTTGAGCAGCATGAAATATTATCCCATGCTGCCTCAAGAGCTGTGTGGATGTGCTCTCTCAACTGGGTTGTCAGAGCTCAAGATTTTGGTTTGCTCAAATATTCCCTTTGGAGTGTGAGTGTCCATTTAGTGGGCTTGAGCTTGATGTTAACTTAACACACTTGAAAGCCACTAGTGCTTGTCTGCTATCTAAGCAGACGAAGTGCTATGATTTTCTAGATTCCATATTTACAAGCCAACTAAGTGTTATCCTGACTACAAAACCTAACTTTAGTCCTCAGACCACAGATATATATACACAAGGAAAACAAATACCAATGTACAGTAAACATCCAGTTGAATAGTTGCTAGACAGTAGTTCAAGGCTAATATCCACTTCATATTGACACCTAGCTAAGGTAAGTAGTTCACATGTATGTTAAGAAGCCCATGTTAAGTAATCACAAATCCATCAGAATCCATCTGCTAGATTTTATTTTTTTGAAATAACAATATAACGGTATCAAATTTAGAATTCCATATTAGCCTGATAATTTCGATCACAAAAATTGTTAGCTACATCCATCCTGTCCAATCCATGCTACAACAACAGATGAAACCACATGCAACTATGCACGAAAAACCACAAAACAATATATACACCTTTACAAATAATCCTTCAGCTGCGATGTATATGGAAATGTGTAAAATGACATGCAATAGCTAAATGAAATGTGTTGGTATCATATATGTTGTGAAATGCAGCACAGCATTAGTCAAATACAACATAATTAGGCCCACAAGCATCTTAACAGTTTAAGTTTACACACCAATACTTCTCTTTACCTCACTACTTCGTTTCATTGTTGTTTCAAAGTCATTGTATTGTTTTTGATAAGTATTGAGGTGCTCTTGGAGAGTTTTGATATTTTCCTGTAAGACTCTATTAGTCTCCTCACTTTTTTTGATCTGATCTATTAAAACTATTTTTTCGTTTTGCCATAAATGTCTCTCAGCCTCAAAGCCAACCTCTTGCTTCTTAAGTTGAGCTTCCGACAGCTTTCTTTGAAGCTCCATTTGATTGTTCATATTGGTTAAATGAGCTTCCCGCTCTTGAAACTGTGTGTATAGCTCGGACAATTTAGAGGTCATGTTTAAATTTTCTTCTCTTAAACGTAAACTTTTATCTGTACTTTCATCCATTAATGTTGTTAGTGTATTTAGTTTCTCTGTAAAACTAGCTGCTACTAGTTTTCTTTTGTCCTCTTCTTCTTTTAAACGGTTGTAATTCTCTTCCTTGAACAAATACCGCTATGACTTATGTACTAAGAAGTAAATAAAGTAGCCATAAATGTAGATACGACACTTTAAATTTTAAATGCATATAACAAATATTGATTAGACAAACACTTAAAAACAAAAATCACCTGGAATTATTCTGCCCTCTGTTAAAACTGAGAGAATTAATATTTTATGAATTTGGTTTTGAAAACTGTTTCACACTAAATGTTAACAATTATTTATGGTGTTGTAAGGAGTTCTAACTTGGAACAAAAGATAAATATAGCATAGAACATTGATATAATGATATATGCATATAACCCAAAAAATTTAAGAATCGTAGGTAAGATATTTTAACTACTATCAGTGGAATGAGCATCTAACAAATGGTAGTGGTTTTTTTTGTAGGCCTTAAAGATAAGACAGAGGATGTTATAGTACCTATTATGAATAACAGAAAATTTTAAATCCTCCTTAACAATATTCCTTATAGTTTTCAGCAAACAAATTGGTTAAGTGTTGAAACTTATTCGTCTCATTTGGCCAATTACCAATAATAAATGTTTTTATTTCAATGTATGTGGTAGTTAAACTAAATGTAATGTCAGATAATACCTACAATTACTATAAATAATGCAAAAAACTACCTTAATCTCGCGGTTCTGTTTTTGGAGTTCTCTTGCCAAGCATTCAATCCTAGAACGACTCAATATAGTTTTCGTTAATTCATTAGATATATGCTGCTTCTCCTTTTGAAGTATCCCATAACGTTTTTCATAATCCTTCAAGGCCGAACTGCTGATTCTATATTCGTTAAAGAGCTCTTTGTACTTAGCTTCAATGATAGGAAGCTTTTCATCATTGGGCAAATGGGAGATAGCTTTGTACATGTTCTCCCAGCTTTTTTGATCGCGTTTGGATCTGCGGAGCTCCTTCTTCTTCAGAGTTGCCCCATTTCCAGAAGAAGACGCAGCCTCAGACTGGGTTTCGGGATTGGAGTTGGCGCAATCCCCCATTATTAGACTCTTAAAAAATATATATTTTTAAAAACAAACCCTTCACGTAGTTTCCATACAAGTGGAAGAGCACTGCTTATATGTAAACTTTTGCACTAAATGTACAATATTTTCGATAATAGTATTGAAAGTTATTTACATTTTTCTCTATTTTCTATTCGGAAAACTTTAAATCACAATATAACCTAACGGAATTTACGGCAATATGTCAATCACAAAATAAGTTCGAACTGTCGGCTAGTCGGCTTTGACAAATTGACATTGATCACTGATTGACACTATAAGGGTATGTTCACATATCGCGTACCGACAAAAAATTTGATTATTAAAAATTGCAGTCAAGTAGCTTGACTCGGTATTTCCCTCGCATTTTCGAATAACATAACAATTCTGAACACCAGAGTACCAGACGTCTCGTATCCCTTAAGTCTTATGTGAACTTTTCAGAGACGATCTGGGTACCGAGTAGTAATAACTAGCTAATATATAGGTACCTAAATATGATTTAGTACAGATTACAGACGATAAATCTTACAGATATGGCAAATGCCGGTTATATAAAGTTACCATGAAGATTATTTCAAATTTCTACCTTTGATGTGTCTTTTCCTGATAGATATAGATACTATTATTGAGAAACCACAGTATCTAATGACAGTCACGAAAATTTACCCTTTTCCTCTATATACAGCTTTTTTCTGATAATAAAATATAGTATTTTATGTAGTAACAATAGAAAACTAAAACTTACTTTTCTGGAAACTTTTTCTTATATCCAATTATCCGTATATCATCACTATAACATATCATATAGGTTATGCCACGTTTTCGGTAAATCCAGAGGGTAAATCGGTAGGCGTCGTTGGGGTAGGCAAGAGCTGAAAAATCGGTATTTGAACTACTTGTACAACTCGCCTACTATCAGATTTTTATTGATGAAACTGATGAAAGATGAAGAGGAAGCACATTATCTGGTGATCAGGTTGTAGTTCCGTTCATTTATGTATTTATTTTTGGAAACAGGTGCTATGTTTAGCCTTTTGTTTTCGTTAAACTAGATCACCTCTCGGATAGGAAAAAGTTCTTAGCGTGATTTTTTTTTAGTGATTCATTCATTTCACACAAAACTACTGTTCCAGTGGCGTAACTTACCTTTTGCGCTAGGGCGAATTTAATTGAATAACTAATTCTAATATCAAAAATCTATGGCTTTGATGAACAAGGGCCTATGTGCAAATTTTCGTAAAATGGGGTTTTGGACTAAACTTCATAAATAGAATGGAATTTTCATTGGGGATTACATAGTATGTAAAAAGGCCTAAGTATCGACACTTCAGTGTATAGACCAATGTATACCTGAGGTCTTTTTATCACCGCCTTATCTACACTAATGAAACATTTTGCATGTCTTAAATGGACCTATCTTGTAATACATATAGACCCACTAAGTGGGGCCTATATGGACTTGAGCCTTTATGCTTCACTTTGATTTTAGGCCTAACTAAAGTCAGCATGAATAATACAAGAAATACGAGACCCTTTTGTTATCTTCGGCCGTTTTTAGTTTGCAGATAAAAAAGTTCAAAGGGGCTAAGTGTGACATTTATATATAAATGGTTTCAAAAATGAAGGTCCTATCTACTACTTAGGCCCTTATTATTTTGAAAAATATGTAATACTTTAATTCTGATGTATGTTATAGGCCCTTGAGGTTTCGTAAACAACACAAAAAAGGACAGTTAAGCACAGAACGTCCTAGTTTAGAAAAAATACATGATGCATACCTACTTCCACTACCTAAAAAAAAACTTGAAGATGATGATGATGAAATAGTTTCATATTTTACGGATATTTTGGTCTTCATTACAATTTATCAAAATATATCGCTAGGTTAAGAAACGTCAATAAAAAACAACTTCGACTTTTTTTTCACAAATATTCAATTTTCTCAAAACTTGTTTTATGCAGATAGGCCCTTGTTCATCTAACCCATAGAAATATACAGCCACACTGGGATAGGCGTGACGAATTAAAAGTTTGTTGCCTTTTAATACTGTGCCAGTCCGGCCGAGCCGATTTACATGAGATCTAGAATTCAGACGTCCAGAAGCTTTCCAGAACCAACGGTAGCGGCGCGCTATGGTTCTCGGCGTTCAGTAGGCATCTATATAAGCAGCAGTTAGGGCGGCACAGTGACAGTTAGTGTCAATAGAGTGCAGCAGTCAGTGTTCGGTAGTTCCAGTGGCGCGCGCGAAATAAATTAACTGTGACATAAATTAATGAAGTTAAGGACCAATATAAATTAGTGTAGTGACTAGATAAATTAGACTGTTAAGTGTTAGACTAGGCGTAGTGTACATAGTTAGTGAAAATAAATAGTGAAAACCGTACCAAGTGTTTTCGTGCCCAATCGGACTAAAGACTTGTAACAATACCCTTATTGATTATTTGAAAAATCTGTTGCTCTTTTGTGCTCTCAAAGTTAATAATATAAATTATAAAAAATAAAGCTTTATTTACAAAACATGTAATGATTTAATGATACAAGAGAATATACAATCAGTTTTTAGAGTGATAGTAACAACACTTAGACTTAGACAATGTTATACGGATCATATGCTGGCCTATAATTTACAAAAAATACAAGTAAGTTGAAACAGGACATCACCAATAAATATTACATATAACTTGTAAGAACGCTACAAATTGGATAATACTAACAGCATAGAAAAAGCTTAGCAGACACAGATAAACACTACTTTTAGAAAATAAAACTTAACTTTTCATAATAATTCAACGGCTATTTGGTTGTCATACAAATCTTCATTCTTCATTCAATCGATATGCTTTTATCTGCAACCCTGACATTTTTAATTCTCTTTTACGAAATAATGAACATTATTAAAAAAATGTCTGTAATTTTCTGCCGTGTTTTAAGATTAAGAGATTGGCTTACTGAGGACCAAATCCAAGCATGTACCATTCAGGGGTATCAACTTGCAAGTATGTATTACAGGTCAAGTTGTAAAAAACGGAGGCGTAGGTATATTTTGTAGAAATGAACTGGAAAAATACGTCACAGAAATCGACGTTATTAAATCGCTCACCGAAAAAACTTTTGAAATTTGTGGTATCGAATTGAAAGCTAATGAACAGAAACTTCATATATTTTGCTTGTACAGAACACCATCTAGTGATTTTAAAAAATTCATAGAAGTATTCAGTTCATTTCTGGAATATAACTACAAATCCAAACATACTAAAGATGTTATACTTGTAGGTGACTGGAATGTAGACTTTTTATCAAATAGCTTAGAAAGTAATATTTTAAAAGATACTTTGTCCTCATTTGGCTTTCAGAATATTGTAAATGAATCTACCAGGGTATCACAGACCTCGGCAACTGCCATAGATTATGTTTGTTTGAATGTGGAACAAAGTAATTATGATATAAGTGTAATTTTCAACGGTATTTCAGATCATTCTTGTCAACTATTGACCTTACGTAATTTTAAAAATGTTAGGCCAGGTACATGTGAAACAAAGTATAGTAGAATATTTAGCCAAACAAATTTTAAGAACTTCAGTGAATCATTACAAGAAGAAAATTGGGAAGATGTATATACAGCTAAAGATGTAAATGAAAGTTTTGAAACGTTTTTGGATATTTTTCGGTATCATGTAGATAGCTCATTTCCACTAAAGAAAGTTAAAACTGGGATTCATCACAATAAGCCAAAGGAATTAGAATATCTAGCCAACGATTGAAAGATCTTCACTTTTATTTACGACAAGGGTGGGTTAACAATCAATACTACAACTCTTATAAGAAGACATATAAAATGATAGTTGTTGCAGCCAAAAGAATGTACAATGACAATTTATATCAAAATTCATCAAACAAAAGTAGAACTGCGTGGCGCATTATTAAGGCATGTAGTAATCAAAATACAAAACAGAAAATAGACAGTCTCAGATTAAGTGAAAATAGTAAAGTTATTAATGACAAGAAAAGCATTGCAGATGAGTTCAATAGTTATTTTGTTAATATCCCATATTCCCTTATGGCGGATAATAACGTAACAGGTCAAACTAATGACTATGAACTTAGATCAAATAATATTTATGGCACCATGTTCTTAACACCTACAACAGAAATGGACATATTTAATATCATTCTGAACTTAAAAACATCAAATAGTATGGGATTTGATAACACTTCAAACAACTTAATAAAAGCGGCAGCTCACTTTATTGTGATCCCCCTTACATATTTGATAAACATGTTGCTTGTTGAAGGAATATTCCCTGAATGCCTAAAAACAGCAAAAGTAATACCGATTTTTAAGAAGGGAGATAAACAGCAAGTTAGCAATTATAGACCAATTTCAATTCTATCATCTATTTCTAAAGTTGTTGAAAGGGTAATATTTAACAAAATAGTGGATTTTTTGAACATAAATAGAGTACTAACAGACAACCAGCATGGATTCAGGAAAAACAGAAGCACTCAGTCTGCAATACTACAGTTTCTCACTAAACTTTATAAAGAAATGGACCAAGGTCATAAGTGTACAGCACTATTTATGGACTTGAGTAAAGCGTTTGATTTGGTGAGCCATGATCTTCTGCAGAATAAATTGTATAGATATGGTTTGCGGGGTAAAGTTAAAGACTTGATAACATCATTTTTAAGCAACAGAAAACAAGTTGTTGATGTCTGTGGTGCACATTCTGAGGCTCTCCAGGTTGAGGTAGGTGTACCGCAAGGTTCTATATTGGGTCCCTTGATATTTCTTATATTTGTTAATGATCTTTCTTACGTTACTGATGACTTAGTGATGTATGCAGATGACAACAGTTTCCAATGCCATGGTAAAACTCATAACGAATGTGTGCAAAAATTAAAATTGATGATAGATAAATTCAAACTTTGGTTCTCGTCCAACCATTTATGTTTAAATACTTCAAAAACAGTCTTTATGAATTTCACGCCACGTATCAGTAGTAGACAAGAAAGCTTTCTAGTTACTGTTAATAACAAATCGATACAGCAGGTTGATGCAGTAAAATTCCTAGGGCTTAATCTAGATAATTCTCTGAATTATACTAATCATGTAAATAGTTTATGTACTAAGTTATCTTCTATTTGTTATGTTGCTAAAAGGCTTACAGAAACATGTAATAGAAACATAGTTTTAGCATTTTATTATGGTCAATTTGTTTCAAGGGTAAAATATGGTATTATTTTCTGGGGTAACTCAAGTCTTATTTCTAGAATATTTATAATACAGAAGAGAATTATAAGATCAATTGCAGGTGCGTCTTCAAGATCACCATGTAGGCAACTTTTCAAAAAATACAAAATATTAACGGCTCCGTGTCTTTACATGCTAGAACTACTAGTTTACGTCAAGAACAATGTCAGCACATTTCCTAAAAACTCTGATTTTCACAAACACAACACACGCAACTGTTCTGCTCTGACAGTTCCAGCACATAAATTAAGCATGTATGAAAAAAACCCTAATTACATTGGTTTGAAACTATATAATAAAATTGACCCTAGTATAAGAAATGTTAATTCCTTGAACTGTTTTAAGTCAAAATTGAAAGAATTCTTCATAAGCAAATGTTTTTATAATGTATGTGAATTTTTAGAAAGTGGACAAAGTGAATAATGTAAATAATTTTATTGTGTATGTGTATAGCTTATATTGCCGTTTGAAATTTTGTAGCATATTTGACGCTTCCTATACCATGTTTTTGGTCTCCTGGAATAAAGAACATTATTATTATTATTATTATTATTATTATTGTGAATCAATAAACCCAATTGTAGCGACTAAATCTACTAACAAACAGAAATAATCAGAGATAAAACACTAGATAAAACACTATACACTATAAAACACTAATAAAAATACGTTTTGACACAGCTTAAACATTTAAAAAAAGCGTGATTGGGCAATGATCAGAGCCCAACACCTCGCTCCTAATCAAAGTATCACATATCTTCCTTTTCAGTTTCTCCGACACCAAGAAGTAGTCCAGCCGCCTACAAAAAAGCACAAATAATATGTCAATAATAAGATAAGATAAGAAGATTCTTTATTCAATAAATCATCATAGGATGACATAGAATGTGAAAATAATTTTGGAAATCGTTGTACGTGGGGCGGAGTAATTAGCAAAAAACAAAAAATTTCAAATAATACTTTAAACTTCGTTTTTAGGCGTTTTAGGGGTTCCCGATCATTTTCTACTTTTTTTGGGTTGGGGGTGAATTTGGGGTGGTTGGGGGATGGGGGGTTGTAAAACTGAAAAATTTGTTGTACTCATAGTGGGCTGTCCATTGACCTGTGAATGAAAAACCTAGCGGCATAATATACTTTTTTAGGTCCATACGAACATTGCCTTGCTTATTATAGAAACCAAGGGACTTGTGATAGATACATATGAGTATTGCTTTAGATCGTTCTATATTGCGTAACGCGAAACTTATTGAATTGATTTTAATGAAATTTTGACACAGTATTACTACCCCGGCGAGGATGGAAAACGTGTATGTTTTGGAAAAATCGTGTCAGTGGCGGCGCAGCAATAATAAAAAAACCAAAACATAAAAACAGCTCAGACTTTGTTTTTATGAGTTTTAGGGGTTCCTGATCATTTTCTACTTTTTTTTGGGTGGGGTTGGGGGCTTGTAAAACTGAAAAATTTGTTGTATTCATAATAGTTTGCCCATTGACCCGTGGAAGAAATACCTAGCGCCATAATACACTTTTTTAGGTTCATCTGAACATTGGCTTGCCTATTACAGAAACCAATTTTGTGATGTATACTTACGAGTTTTGCTTTATTTCGTTCTATGTATATTGCGTAAAGCGAAAATTATTGAGTTGATATTAATGAAATTTTGACGCAGAATTTACTGCCGCGGCGAGAATAGAAAACGCGTCTATTTCTGAAAAATCGTGACAGTGGTGGCGCAGCAATAGTAAAAAAACTAAAAATATAAAAACAGCTCAAACTTCGTTTTTAGACGTTTTGGAGGCTCCTGATCGTTTCGCATCTTCCAGTTGAAGCGCGCAGAAAAAACTGTGGCGTCCTAATTCCTAAAGAGGGAGACGCAAGAAACTATTTACGAAAGGTTTTGCGTTCGATGTTTTTCTTTGCGGGCGGGTGGGCGATGATTTGGTTGCAAGGGAATTTCAAACTATAGCTTCATGCAATGGAGAAATAATAGAACAGTGTAATCATTATGTGTGGGAAGTACTGAGTCAATCAACTTGACTCTATTTTTTTCTAATAATTTCAGAGATAAGGTGGGTGGCAAATTTTAGCTGGGACACACTGTATGATCTGTACATTTATGTCTGCTTATGGTTTTTACTTACCAGCCGATGTTTTTTCCTCTAGCATTCATCATGTAGGTCCAGAAGGTGTAAGCATCGGTTTTGTTTGGATACAGATATCTGAATGTATCAATGTATCCAGCGCCTAAGAAATCAGTCATACCTTCTCTCTCTTCAGGCGTGAACCCTGCATTTTTTGTGTTATTCTTTGGTCGTGCAAGGTCAATTTCTTGATGAGAAACGTTCATATCGCCAGCAATGATCACTGGCTTCTTCTCTTCCAGTGACAAAATGTACTCTTTGAATGCCTTGTTCCAGTCTAGACGCTTGGGCAAGGTAACTAAGCCTCTACCTGCCAAAGAGAAAATCCAAATTTAGCGAAGTGACAAACATTCCCACATCCGTATGAACAGTTTCGCGATTCTAATCCTAGCTCCCTAATCACGTTTTGCTAATCTTTGGCATCTAGCCATGCACCGTCAAGAGATTAACTAATCCAGATTGGAGATACGGCAATGTTTTGTTCGCAAGATTGTTTTGACAGTGACAGTGTCAAAATTGTCAGTTTGCGGTGCATAATAAACAAATAGTCTAATTCAGGTTTACGTAACTAATCGCGCAATTGACTTAAGCTAAATTCAGATGCACACAACCGACATTCGTCACACGACGAACTGACTCTGTCGTATAATCTAAAATGTATCCATTCACATGAGTCCGAAATCTTCGTATGAAATTTGGTTACAAACTTGGGAAATTTGTATTTTCATAGTTGGTACCTATTAAAGTTAAAGCAAGTCTTTGCCCTGAAGAAATAGGTTCGCGAACACAATAAATTCTACTGAGCCGTGGACCAATAATTTGAAGCAAAGATTTAAATGCATTACTTGTGTTGCTAACGTGTCAGTTAGCTTCATCTCCTGCAACATATTATGGTACGCTCCTTGCTTCTTTCTATTTTTAAAAATGTCTCGAACCCAAATTCTTCGCGTTCTTCCTCTTTTCTTAATTTTTATCCATAAGAGGGATAAAAGTAAAACATTCATTGAATTTACGTATTGCGCTCGCTGAATTATCATTTCCGAATACAAATTAATGGAGATTGTCAGCTGTCAAATTACATACGACATCGGATAAAAAGTTAAAATATTTTCAACTTATCCGAGCGTCGTATAAAAGTTAAAATCATCGGACATTTAGCTTGGCGCCAATCCATTTTGAATATTTCAACCAATAGGAGCAGTTTCGTACCGTCGTATTGTCGGATGTCGTGTGCACCTGAATTTAGCTTTACGGTGCATACGGGTGCCAGTCTCGCACCCGCCAAACTGATGTCCAAATGCTAATGGGCGTGACTACCATTTTCACGAAATCCTGTTTTTTGGTGAATCAGATACATAAGAATGTCCTTTATCTATATGCAAAGAATGAAAAACGTATCTCTTTGCAAGCAATTCAAAAAAGCTAAGCATGTTTTCCCTATCTGCACAGAGGCGTAACAAGCATTTACTTAAACCAGAAGACCGTAACTGCGTACGGATATAAGTTTGAGTATAAAATCAAAGGCACTACAAGATTTTAAATAAAATAAGGATTCAATGTATGTAGGAAAAACTATTCGGCGACAGCAGCATGCCTCACAGATCAATGCAGATATCAAAACAATTGTCGAGTGGGGATTAGCAAAGAAAGTACAGTTCAACGTACAAAAAACTCAGGCAACAACACTTACAAAGAAGTCTCACGATGGCTTACCAACCGTGGAAATGGAGGGCCACCCCATAGTCGAATCACCTTCCGTCAAGCTTTTGGGGATCAACATCAACAATAACCTGTCCTGGCACGACCACGTCGTCAGCATTGCTAAAACGGCATCCCAGAAGCTTGGAGTTTTGTTCCGCTGTAGGAAGTTGTATACACCAGAGCAACTGCTGCTGCTCTACAAGGCACAGATCCGACCATCGCTGGAGTATTGCTCCCATCTGTGGGGATGTGCTCTGGAACACTCTCTAAAGCTTCTGGACACTATCCAGAAAAGAGCAATTAGATTAATCGATACGCCTAACCTCACAAAGGACCTCCACAGCCTGGAACATTGAAGGAGGGTGGCTGACCTATCCCTGTTTTACAGATTCTATCACGGAAGATGTTCGAGTGAGCTCTCCCAGATAACAACACCAAAGGCCGTCCGAACCAGGAACACTACAGAAGCTCTGCGAGCTCATCCTTACCAGGTCGAGGTCCTTACTCCCAGAACCAGTCTCCTCCAGCACTCCCTCTTTTGGAGAACTTCGACGCTGTGGAATCAGCTGCCGGGGAATTGTTTCCCGACGGCTACAACCTGCAGCGGTTCAAATCTAACGTGAACCGACACTTATCCTCTCGCAGTGCATCTGCAGCGCCATAGGCTTTCAGCCTTTGCGGGAGGCTGACCATAAAAAAAATATTTAGTGCTATTTGAAAAACAAAAGTTGAGGATGACTTTTAAGAGTTGGAGTACAAAAAAAAATGTTTTAAAAGCATGGTACGATAGACCCTATGGTACTTACAAAAATTCCACTCAGCTTTCGTGTGAACTTTTTTTTGTTACGAGAATATCACGTGTAAAGGAAATTCAGGGTCACCCTGTATGAGCGATTAGCGGACTATTTGCAATCGGGGCTTTGTTTGGTATCGATAGAAACAGCGACTTGCTTAGATCAATTAAAATAGTGACTAACATGGGCTGTTAATCACTTCCCAACATCGACAGGCGAGGGAAGGCAATACTCCTACTTACAATGGTCGCGACAATTTCCGATTTTGAGAGACTACGCTTTTTGGCTTTTTTATAGCCTCATAATCTCAGTAACCGCTGCATGGATTGTGATGAAATTTGGGTAGCGATATGCTGTGGGGTCGTAGTAGGTAATTCTTCTATAATTTTGTAAATTGGTGCATGGGCGATGGAGTGATTGGTAAACAAAATTCAGATATTTTTAAAACTTAGTTTTTAGGCATTTTTGGGGTTTCCTAATATAAAAACCGCTCGAACTTCGTTTTTAGGCGACTTGAAAGTTCCCGATTGTTTTTCACTTTTTTTTGAGGGGGTAATATTGGGACAATTTGGCGGCGGGAGTTTGAGAAAGTTAAAAATTTGTTGTATTCGTAGTTGCCCTGTAAAGGTACAACATATTTTTTTAAGCTTTATCCGAATGCTGTCCTACTTTTAAAAAATAATTTTAGAAATTTGAATTTTTATTGTTGTAATGTGTGTAGCTCATGACAACAACATGATTTTTGAAAACTGTGTTAGTGGCGGTGAAACTGAATTAAAAAAGACACGGTACAATTTAAGAGTTGATCAAACGTTTTTGGGTCCTATAGGCATCTCTGGTTGTTTTCTACTTTTTTGGGGAGTGATTAAGATGGGCCGAGGTAGGAATTGGGTATCTGCTAGGGTGTTTGGGAAACCTGGGAACATTTCACTCCCCTTCAAAAATTGATACTGGTAATACAGGGTGTCCAGTCAGTGGGTAATTCTTCGATATTTCGCAAAGTATACCTGATAGAAGAAAATTTCAAATACAAAAGTTATTTGGTTACTTAAGGCGCATATTCTAAAAATATTTTGAAATATACAGGGTGTTGCGGGAAAGTAGAATAGTGACCAACTTAATTTTGAAATTATGAGAACTTACTAAATTCGACATGCGCAATTCATTGCAATAAAAATAAGTAGAGAATTCTATTTAAAATAAATTAAAATCGGGGATATTTGTTTAAAAATTTGGAAATATAATTTATAACTTGGCAACGCCGCAAACGCGAAAAAAAATTACAAGACGAGATAGGGTATTAGTAGATATTTCGATTTAAAATAAAATATACAGGGTGTTACATTTAAAAAAACAAAGTAAAATATCCACTTAATATTCAAGTAACCCGCTGTATAATATTATTGAGCAAAGTTAAAGGAATATTTCAGGACGTATTAATTGCGACCTTGCAAATCCGGAAATTAATAGAAAATAAATTGTAACTTGGCAACGTCGCAACCGATCCCAAAAATATTTTAGGGTTGAATAGAGATCAATGATGGAAACCAGAAAAATTTAAGAAAAAGTTATAGTTCCATATAAAAAAATCAAGTTGATCACTATTCTACTTTCCCGCAACACCCTGTATATTTTAAAATATTTTTAGAATATGCATCTTGAGTAACCAGATAACTTTTGTATTTGACATTTTCTTCTATCAGGTATACCTTGCGAGATATCGAAGGATTACACACTAACTGGACACCCTGTATAATGTTTCTAAATATCAGACAATCGGCATCCCAAAACAAAAACTGTGTCATCCTAGTTTCTACAGAAAGATATGCTAGAACTCTACGATTTGGTTGCAAGGGGATCTCATCAGACTATAACTTCATGCTATGGAAAAATCATAAAATGGTATCACCGTAATCTGTCAAATCAAATTTTTAATCACAACTCTTCAAACATTTGCTCATCTGATATTATAAAAGCCAAGGTTTTTACAAATTCAATTCTGCAAAACAAAACAAAAATACAGCTATAATAGCTCTGAAATTCTATCTAAAAGATCTGCAGATTTTCTTGCAAAAAAATGTATTCACCTGCATTCGGCACATATGTGCACACAACATAATAATTTTTGTACTCTGCTGTAATACATCTTCCGTCCTCATCCAACTCTTTGTTACCAATGCCATACTTGACATCTAGAGGTTCTAGAACGGTCAACAATCCGACTCCAGCATAACCATCCTTTTTACTAGCACACCAGTATTTCTTGTATTGGTTTAACTCATCTAGTTCTTCAGGTATGTCTTTCTCGTTGCACTTGGTCTCTTGCATGCAGAATATGTCTGGCATCTCATGTATTAGGTACTCCATACATCCCTTCTTAATCCAGCTCCTTAGACCTCCAACATTCCAGCAGCTGATTTTTAAATTGTACGACTTATTTTCTGCGTTCTTTTTTGTGCACGTGAAGTCAATTGATTTCCAGTCAGTTAAAGTTTTATTGGCTGGAGCGGCTTTTGGTTCTGCAGCTGCTAAAATTGGAAAAGTGACATATAATAATTTTAAGCCTGAAAAACGTTCTCCACAGCTATGATAATACATATAGGGACCTTAACAAAAAATGCTATCTGGAATTTGACTTACGATAATATTTCAGATATTGAAAATTATACTTCATTTTGATAATCACCATAATTTTTATTAACTTCCATAACAGTGCATCAACCTTCAATCTAATTACACTGTTGTATTTATCAATGAATTAACTTAAAAATGATGTATCATAAGTATGGTGGCCTCATTTAAAATTTTGAAGTAGGGGTTGCTGGGTTTGAGGGGGTTGATGAAACAATGTTGACGTTTTCGGTGCAAAAGTTCCCCCTTGAAATACAAGTCGACGTGTCACGGTGATTTTACTTCCCACACCAATAGGTGAGGGGAGTATTGTGATCGCGAAAATTTTCGATTTCGAGATAATACGTTTTTTGGGCTTTTGATGATGTCTACATAACGAAAATCCACATCACTCATAACCGCTGCATGGATTGTGATGAAATTTGGGCAGCGATATGCTGTGGGGTCGTAGTAGGTAATGTTCCTATAATTTTGGAAATCGTTGTACGGGGGGCGGAGTCTCAAACACCGTTTTTAGGCGTTTTAGGGGTTCCTGGTCATTTTCTACTTTCTTTTGGGTGGGGGTGGATTTGGGGTGGTTGGGGGTGGGGGGTTGTAAAACTGAAAAATTTGTTGTATTCATAATGGGCTGTCCAATGACCTGTGAATGAAAAACCTAGCGGCATAATACACTTTTTTAGGCCCATCCGAACATTGCCTTTCTTAATATAGATACCAAGGGACTTGGAAATTATGATATACGAGTATTGCTTTAGATCGTTCTATATTGCGTAACGCCAAAAGTATCGAATTGATTTTAATTAAATTTTGACAACAGTATTACTACCGCGGCGAGGATAGAAAACACACATGTTTTGGAAAAATCATGTCAGTGGCAGCGCAGCACCAATAAAAACACCAAAGGTATAAGAACAGCTCAAACTTTGTTTTTAGGCGTTTTAGGGGTTCCTGATAATTTTCTACTTTTTTTTGGGTGAGGGTGAAATTATGGCGGTTGGGGGGTGGGGGTTGTAAAACTGAAAAATTTGTTGTATTCATAATAGTTTGTCTATTGACCTGTGGAAGAAATATCTAGCGGCATATTACACTTTTTTAGGTCCATCTGAACATTAGCTTGCCTATTACAGAAAGCAATTTTGTTTACGAGTTTTGCTTTTTTTCGTTCTATGTATCTTGCGTAAAGCGAAAATTATTGAATTGATTTTGATGAAATTTTGACACAGAATTTAGTGCCGCGGCCAGAATGGAAAACGCGTCTGTTTTTGAAAAATCGTGTCAGCGGAGGCGCAGTATTGATAAAAAAAACTACGAATATAAAAACAGCTCAAACTTCGTTTTTAGACGGTTTGGAGGCTCATGATCGTTTCGCATTGAAGCATGCAGAAAAAAACTGTGGCGTCCTAGTTCCTAAGGAGGTAGACGCAAGAAACTATTAACGAGAGTTTTCCGTTGGATGTTTTTTTGCGGGCGGGTGGGCGATGTCTGGTTGCAAGGAGATCTCAGACTATATAGCTTCATGCTATGGGAAAATAATAAAACTGGTATCGCCGCAATGTGTGGGATGTACTGAGTCAATCAACTAGACTCCATTTTTTATTTTTATTATCACTCCAGAGATAAGGTGGGTGGAAAATTTCAGCTGGGACACACTGAATAGACCAACCTACCGAATTTTCAGCCAAACTGTTATGTATGTGATCCCTTTGAGAAATAAGCTTTTAGATGATATTAAAAAATACTCATTTATTTGAGGATCTGCTTTACAATAGCCAATAGCTTTAACAAAAAGATTTTTTTGTAGTGTTCGATAAAGAACACTATCATTCTTGCAGAAAAAATAAGGTCAGTGTAATAAAATAGAATAGATTTGTTAACGGTTTTTTAGAATATAGTGCTTAAATGGTTCTTCAGATCAAAACCGTATCATTTATATAATCTTACCTTTCTTTGCACGACTTGGCTTTTTAGGGGGTGCATCATCATTAGTGATCTCAGTTTCAGCCTCTGTAGAAAAAAATTCAAATTGTATGAAAACTAAGATAAGTAGTATGAAATCTATGTCGATTCAAATGAGAAGATTTGCAAAACTTATGTTAGAAATATATTCACCTTCAATTTTACTTAAAATAGTTGAAATACATTCTAACATGAATAAATAGTTGAATAATCTTATCCTTCTCTAAATGAAGAAATAAAATTATAAATAGTATGCAGCCCATTTTATTTCCAATAGAAATATTTGGCAAACCAGATCTAAGGATAAAAGGGATGCGGTGCATGAAAATAAACAAGAAATATTATATCTGACCTATGCCTCTTAAGATACTGGTTGAATTTTATTAGGACCCTTTGTTGCAATCTTACCACATATTGTATGCAACCTCATTGAGAAATGAGTTTACAAATATAACAAACAAAATAATATAAATCAATGAAGATCAACTTCCAAGGTATTTTTCATATACATATCCTTCTTCTAAAGTCTCTTGAATTAAATTAGGAAAAACCCATCAATCATGAATGGACTAGTATCATGATCTTTTTGGTTGCATATGATCGAGTACGTCATAAAAAGCATCTCATTTTTTTCTCCGATTTTTTTGGGCACAGGAAAGCCGTGAAAATGAGGAAAATATTTGAATTCTCCTAGGGCAGTGACGTCACTGCCATAAAGGCGAACAGCCAATCAAAAGACAGATATGTATGCTGTGTTGCCGCATTCTGATGGCGCGCGAAATGCCGGAGCTGTACGCGGGCTGGCTCATCTATCTTAGTCTTCTGTTCCCGTCTGCGAATCGGAGCTGTTCTTGGCAACAATGCACTGCTGATGATTCGCGCGGTTGGCACTGATTGGCTGAATTTGAATTCCTTTCTTTAAACTTTAGAATGGAATTACTAAAAAACAAAATGATGTAGAAAGTAACGAAATGCAGCAGTACGTTTATTTTTGTACGCACTAAGCGGTTATAACAATTAAATCATTGTTCTTAACCTCGTGATACTAGTCCATTCACTATGTGCTTTTTACGCTCTTCAAACTGAAATTGCCTTTTATTTCAGGATGTACCTTGCATGGGTCTTATAAAATTATTTTTTTACAGAGCAGTTTTACAAAAAACCACATACTATTGTAGGTAGTATAATAGCCTGGAGATATGTTAATGATTTTTCTCAATACAATGCTCAAACAGTTCTCACATCAAAAACGTCATTTATATAATCATACCTTTCTTTCCACGGCCTTTCTTTTTTGGAGGTGTATCGTCATTTGTCAGCTCAGAATCAACCTCTGTAGAAAAAAATAAATAAATTGTATGAAAACTAAAATTATGTGTGGTATGAAACCAATTTTGATTCTAATTAGAGGATCTGTAAAACTAATGTCACCAGAAATCATATACCGGGTGTCCCAGAATTTCCTTGACACGTGATATTTTCGTAACGAAAAACGGTTCAAGCAAAAACTGAGTGGTACTTTTGAAGGTACTGTAGGGTCTATCATACCATGCAATCAAAACATTTTTTTTTGTACGACTACCCCTAAAACTCACCCTCAACTTTTTTTTTCAAATAGCACCCCATAGGTTTTCCTACGTAAATGATATCCCCTTTTTATTTAAAATCTTGTAGTATGTGCAAACTTATTTTTTCCGTAAAATCATAAGCATAAGACAAATGAAATGATAATTTGTTTGACCCCTGATATTTTTGTAACAAAAACGGATAAAAAAGAAAAGTAAGTGGGGTTTTCAAGGGTAGTGAATGACCTATCATTCCTTGCTTATGAACCATTTTTTTCTTAGTTAAACCCCTGGAATCCACCCCTAGCTAGTTCTTTTAAATTTCAATCCACAATTTTGCCTGGAAAAATAAACTCTTTACTTGAATTTAATTATCGTAGTGCCTTACTTTTTATGCCCCTACTGCATTTTATCGTTAATTTTTTTCGTTTAATCCATGGAATCGTAGGCATAAATTAATTAAAACACATGTACGGAAAATATTTTTTTATTATCATGAATCAACTAATAAAAAAAAATGTGACAACCAAACTAAGTGCAGAAACGTGAAAAAGTTTTATGGTTACATCGGGCCGCGCCAACCCCGTGTGCAGGGTGTGCCCCGCACACGGGCGCCAAAATGAACGATAAAATGCAGTGGGGGCATAAAAAGTAAGGCACTACGGTAATTAAATTCAAGTAAAGAATTTATTTTTCCAGGCAAAATTGTGGATTGAAATTTGAAAGAACTAGCTAGGGGTGGATTCCAGGGGTTTAACTAAGAAAAAAATGGTTCATAAGCAAGGAATGATAGGTCATTCACTACCCTTGAAAAACCCACTTAGTTTTCTTTTTAATCCGTTTTTGTTACAAAAATATCAGGGGTCAAACAAATTATCATTTCATTTGTCTTATGCTTATGATTTTACGGAAAAAATAAGTCTGCATATAAAATTAAAGGTACCACAAGATTTTAAATAAAATGGGGATATCATTTATGTTGGAAAACCTATGGGGTGCTATTTGAAAAGAAAAAGTTGAGGGTGAGTTTTAGGGGTTGACGTACAAAAAAAATGTTTTGAATGCATGGTATGATAGACCCTATAGTACCTTCAAAAGTACCACTCAGTTTTTGCTTGAACCGTTTTTCGTTACGAAAATATCACGTGTCAAGGAAATTCTGGGACACCCGGTATATTCAACTTCATATTTGTCTTAAAAAAGTTGAAATACATTCTAACGTAAATAATTGTTGACTAATCTTACCCTTATTGAAATAAATAAATACTATAAATAGTATGCAGCCCATTTTATTTCCAATAGAAATATTTGGAAAATCAGGAACTTCAGAAATGTATTACAACAAACTTAGCAGAACTTTGAAAGATTTACCACAGTTTATATGATATCTTAGAAATATTTAGGGATAATTGTTCATTTTTAATATCACCTTAAGATAATGATTATCACTAGAATGCATATACATTATGTATCTAGTTTTGTGTCTCATGTCTTATTCAAATTGGTGATCTCAAACAAACAACAAATATTATATTTGACCTACGACTCTTAAGATACTGGCCGAATTTTATTGGGATCCTAGTGCTGAATTTTGTTTAGTAATACTTTTTATAGCTCTGAAATTGTATTAACCTTTGTTGCAATCTTACCATATACTGTATTAGAAATGATTTTACAAAATAATATAAACAAACTAATCAATATAACGCTATGATCAATGTAGTAATGAAGCTATTTTTCATATAGATTTCCTACCAATCATGAATTCACTTAGATGCCTTTAAAGCACCTGAAATTGAAATAGTCCTTTGTTTATTTCAGGATGTACTTTAGTTTTGCAAAATTATTTTTTATATACGCTGTTTTCTACAGACAACAACAAATTATTGTAGGTCGTATAATAGTCTTCAGATCAAAAACTTATCATTTATACAGGGTGTCCCACGACGATTAAGACAAGCAATATATCGGAACTGAGCAGTAGTAGCTAATTATAATTTTGGGGGTGTAAATAAGAGCAAATATAGTATCTTTTCTTATTATTGTGTCACTCAATGAGGTATTTGTTTTTGATCACGTGAAGTTCGAATCAAAATTTTTAATGGGACACCCTGTATATTTGTGACTCTTTGTATTTCCTCCTGATAAAACAATTCCAACAAACTAGCACACTTGGGGTCTAAAGTAATTAATTCAAGAGCTAGAGGTACTTAAAGACTGTAACACTACCATTATGAAACACTACCAAAATAATTTTACTGTAGGGGTACATGTTATAATCAATATGGTAGTGGTACTATCCTTTAAGTAGCTGTAGCTCTTAAAGCAATCACTTTAGACCCCAAGTGTGCTAGTTTGTTGGAATTGTTTTATAGAGAGGAACACAAAAAGTCACAAATGTACAGGGTGTCCCATTAAAAATTTAAAATCGGACGTCACGTGATCAAAAACAAATACCTCAATGGGTGACACAATAATACGAACAGATACTACATTTGCTCTAATTTACACCTCCAAAATCATAATTCGCTACTGCTGCCCAGTTCCGATATATTGCTTGTCTTAATCATTGTGGACACCCTGTATAATATTACCTTTCTTAACACGGCCTTTCTTTTTCGGAGATGCATCGTCATTGGTCAGCTCAGTATCAACCTCTGTAGAAGAAAACAAATAATCTGTATGAAAACTAAAAGTATGTGTAGTATGAAACCTATTTTAATTCAAGATCAGCAAAACTGATGTTATCATAAGTATATTAAATTCACCTTTCTCAAACTAGTACAGAAATGTTAAAATTTTTATTCATTGTTTTTTTGTTTTAATTAATATAACTGCATAATAAGCTTATGTATGAATTTGGGGGTCTACCGGTATGATCTTGTGAGACTGATACCATTAAAAATCACTTTTTTCTACAAAAACATTGTAAAAAAGGCTGATATGCCTAGCAACCTTCATATTGACACTTGGTATACTATTACACTAATGGCTGTATGTCTTGGCATTTTTCTTTAGTGACCTCAATTTTTTGCACATAACACAGCCACTGACATATCTGTTAAATTATTCACTAGAGAATGGTGAATTCCCAGACACAATGAAGATTGCAAAAATCGTCCCAATTCATAAATCAGGAAGTGCCAGCCATATTGGAAATTACAGGCCAATATCCCTCCTTAGCCCCTTTTCCAAAATCTTTGAGAAATATGCTGCTAACTGCATATCACGGTTTTTCAAAAAATATGACCTATTGAATAAAAACCAGTATGGTTTTCGTAGTGGCTTATCTACATCTAGAGTTATTATTGCCTTCGTCAATATGCTATTTGATAGACTTGATGAAGGCACTTTGGCAATAGGTATATTTTTAGACTTGAGCAAGGCTTTTGACCTAGTAAACCACTCATTGTTAATTAAAAAATTGAAGAAGTATGGTATTAGAGGTTTGCCACTTAAATGGCTGGAGAGCTACTTGTATAACAGAACACAGTATGTTGAAATAAACGGAGTTAAATCGGATACAATTAATAGCCAGGTTGGAGTACCGCAAGGTTCAATATTGGGACTGCTACTTTACATCATTTTTGTGAATGATTTTGTAGGTGATAATTACGTGATGTATGCAGATGACACTTCCCTTCTTGTTCATTCCTCTGACATTAAACAGTTAATGCAGTCTGCAAACACTTATGTCAAGCGAATCCATCAGTGGTTTTCCAATAATGGCTTAGTCCTGAACAGTTCAAAGTCTCTGTTCCTCCGCTTTTCACACTCTCACAATACCTATGACTACAGTATCTTGCTCAAGTCCTTGAACAGGTCTATATGGCAATGTCATTCTGCCAAATTTTTACTAATTCACATCTCAGCGAACTGCAAATGGAACATTCAAGTAGAAAGTTTATGTCGCAAATTAGCTCCAATATCATACTGCATCAATCAGCTGAGACAGGTAGTAGACAGACCAATAGTAATGATGTACTATCACGCATATTTCCATTCGAATATCTGCTACGGCATAGCAGCCTGGGGAGCAAGTCGAGAGGCCAACAGAGTTTTTATAATTCAAAAAAGGGTATTAAGGCTTATAGCTGGGGTAGACACCAGGAAAAGCTGCAGGGACATTTTTGTGACTTTAAAAGTTATGACAGTGGCATGTGTCTACATATATGAATTAGTACTGTATGCTAAATCTAATCCTAACGATTTTAAAACTTTAAACTGCCATAGTACTTATGAAACAAGAAACTCACACTTGCTGCAAGTGCCCACACACAGGCTATCTAGAACAAAACTTAGTCCAAGGCATATGGCCATTAAGCTTTATAATAAGATGCCAAAGAGTTTAAAAGAACTTGATAAATACTCATTTGCAAAAACTGTCAAAAAAAATGTTGTTAGACAAAGCTTATTATAATGTTAACGAATTTTTCAATGACCAGCTGTAAATAAACAGCATAAAATATGCTTTAAATTATTATTATATTTTTTTATACATGTTTATAAACGTATATATGTATTTGTGTTGATAAATGTGTGTATATACTTACACTTTAATTATTGTTTGTGTTCGTTAAATTTACATTTATACAAATAACTTAACAAAAATTATTATTAATTTACTGTAGACCTGTCTTATGTCACTTAATGTGATCTACAAGACCAATAAACTTCTATTCTATTTTTTATAAGTTTACAATATTATGTATGTTTTTGTTAGCTACTTCTGCATATGACTTCTTCATTTGACTTAATTTGCTGCCAAATATACAGATCATGCATTTTTCCACAGAATGGGTAGTAAAATTGACTCAAAATATGCTGTTTTTTTAAATAGAGTATTTCCAATTCTTACCTTTCTTTGCATGGCCTTTCTTTTTCGTTGGTGCATCATTTTTTGTCATCTCAGTATCAACTTCTGTAAAAAAGAATACACAAATTGAATGAATACTAAGATTAGATACAAATGAGAGTATCTGCAAAACTAATGTTATCAGAAATATATTGAATTCACCTTCCATTTGACCAAAAAAAGTTGAAATACATTCTAAGATAAATACATAGTTGAATAACCTTACCCTTCTTTGCACGATTCTGCTTCTTCTGAGGTGCATCACTATTTTTCACTGCAGAATCAGCGTCTGTAATTTGAATTATGAATAGTATGCAGCATACAGCTCATGTTATTCTTAATGGAAATATTTGGAAAACTGAAACCCCCCAAAATTTATTACATCAAAATTATCAGAACTAATGTGACTGTGTGCAATACCAATATGCCATGCACTAATGGCTGTGAAGACTAAAAAACTTCCTATATCTACTTGGTATAGATGATTCTCTGACCCAGTGATCATCTATCACAGCATACTAGTGGTCACAGGGTAATGCAGCAGCAGCCCTCTCGAAGAGCTGGTACAGGCCTGTCCCCAATAAAACTGCAGCCTTGAGGATTATTGTATTATAAATTACTAAAGTACCCATTTCAGCAGTCTAAATGCCTGCATTAGTTTTTGAAGTTGCACAGTTTTGCTACTGGTAATGGTACTAAGCTAACATCTATTAGTTCAAGCCTAGATTTCCAAAAAAGTTGTATCTTGTGATCTAGCACTCCACACTCACAGAGCACATGTCTCTACCTTGCTCCCTCATTCTCTTCAGGTGTTGCTTCAGGCCATAATCGCCTGTTAGGGTATGGTGTGGCTGGCATGTCTAGTGGCTGTGTTGGCTACTGCTCAAATAGATAATAAGTGTGAGTGCAAAGTACAGCTGCATTTTTAACAACAAGGATTTAGATTACAGAAGTTTTACAATCAAGGATAATGCATGGAAAAAATAGTATCACCAGTAGAAAGAGGTAGTGTATTTGTTCTTTAAATACTGAAGTGTAGAGAACATGCTACAACTAGAACTGGTTTGTGCTTGTTTAAATACACTTTACTTACACCAACAGACAGTACCAGTGAGTTGTTAGCAGCTGCGGTCAGCCACACTACCAAAACCCTACCTCAGCAAATGCCAGGTACTGCCCAAACTGTACCCTAAGATCAAATGTTACTTGAAGCTAATTTCTGTTCATAGTGTGCATGCCTTAATCCAGGCATCAAATTTCAATATTTCTTGTGATGTAGTTTCATTCATTCCCTGTCTAATTATGCTTTTTCTTACAAGCTTCAACAAGCCTGCGTGTCCAGGCAGCTTTGCCCTTACGCTCCTGTCCTTACTTGGTCTTTGGGAATGAAGATATATATTTTTTTTATTTTTCTACATACTGATCTGAGATAATGAATATTAGCAAGTCCCATACACAAGGATGTTATTATCAATGTTTTAAATTGTAAAAGACTATTTGTAATTACATTGTATGATGATTTCTTACCTTTCTTTGCACAACTTGGCTTGGTCGGAGGTTCATCGCCATTTTTCATATCTATAGAAGTATGCAAATGTGAAGATTGGCATTAAAATATTAAGCCGGCGCCACATATGCGGGTACTTGCCGAGTATCAATACTCGCCGTTTTTCAACCTTACTCGCCGAGTAGCGAGCACGTATCGCCCTACATGTGCGTCGTTGGCTATGTTTAGTTTCGAGAAGAAAGGGAATGGGAAAGCCCGAATATTCATAGCAAATTGAAACTTATTTATTATTAAAATTTATCGACAGTAGAATCAACGTCATCATCAATGGAAAATAATAATGATATAGTCGTGGCAGCAAGTGCCGTTTTTGTTATGTGTAGTGCTTATATGTTAATAAGGAAAAGAAAAAGAAGAACACGACAAGGATGTTTATTATTATGCACGACTAGAGATGCGTCGGAGAACAGTAGTGAGGATAGTAATGAAAGTGACCAATTCAGATTTACAAGATCACAGCTTAGCACAGACACTAAGAGAATCATAATATTATACAGGTTGTCCATTTAGTGTGTAATCCCTCGATATCTCGCAAGGTATATCTGATAGAAAAAAATGTCAAATAGAAGGTTATTTGGTTACTTAAGACGCATATCCTAAAAATATTCTGAAATATACAGGGTGTTTCGGGAAAGTAGGATAGTGATCAACTTGATTTTTTTATATGGTACTATTACTTTTTTTTAAATTTTTCTAGTTTCCATCATTGATCTCTATTACACCCTAAAATATTATTGCGATCTTGCCAAGTTATAATTTATTTTCTATTAATTTCCGGATTTGCGAGTAATACTCCAAATTGATATATTCCTTTAGCTTTTCTCAATAATATTATACAGCAAGTTACTTAAATATTAAATAAATATTATTTTGGATGACACCAGCAATGTGCAGGGTGTTATTGGTAGAATTTTAAATTACGGTAATTTGAAGGTCATTTTACTTTGTTTTTCCTAAATGTAACACCCTGTACGTTTTATTTTAAATCGAAATATCTACTCATACCCTATCTCGCCTTGTAATTTTTTTCTCGTTTGCGAGATTGCCAAGTTATAAATTATTTTTCTAAATTTACAAACAAATATCCCCGATTTTTATTAATAGAACACACTGCATACTTTATTTAATATAGAAGTATTCCCTAATAATGGTTTACAGGATGAACAAGTTTCAACTGGTGTTCCTCACCGCCTTTTCAGTAAACAGTACCGGAAGGCTTAAATATTTCCAAAACTGCCACAGCTTTTTGAACACACAGAATTCAAAAATGCTGACATGCTAACAAATAAACAATGCGAATAAAGTTTTTAATTCTCTAGTCCGGCCCTGTTCCTGTTTCTGTGTCACTATTCGGGTACTTATTTTTGTTCGGCAAATTCCGACCATTCGCACAAACTGCTCCAGCCACACTAGTAGGCGTTTGCCGAATTGCGAATATTCGCCGTTCGGTGTTCCCCAAATGCCGTATATGTGGCGCCGGCTGAATGCTCGGGGCTCGGCATATGGCGAGTATTCGGGTAAAATCCTGCAGCCACATAGCCGAGTAGCAATTAATCGGGGTTCGTTGCTCGCCGAGTACCGCATATATGGCGCCGGCTTTATAGCAATTGAAAATAACCGAAAAGGTTTTTTTATAGAAGTGGCATAACCTGATTAACGTATATTTCGTGTATGCTAGTTTATTTTAGTATTACATGCCTTCTATTGTTACTGTCTGTTTATTAGGAATATTCTGCAGTTTTTTGTTATAAGTAATGAAAAAGTTAATTGTATTGTATAATAATTTTATGGTATGGATTTCATTAAAGCTTTTGCATTGGTAACTGATAATGATACGAGCTTACCTTTCTTCACTTGTCTCCGTTTTTTTTTCTCAGGACTGGCTTCTGGGTTCTGTTGTTGTATGAAAAAATAAGTGCAGAACAAATCAAAAAACGCCTAAATACTTAAAAATGATACATACCTTTGTTATAGAAGTAGTCGGCTGTTTTCTTTTAGGTGGCATTTTGTTTTATGCAAAAAAGAACCACGAAAAGAATGGACCCGCAGTATTATCAAGAACCGTAAAAAAATATATATAACCTCAAACACACCACAAACCAACGTCAAACGCTGCTTTGCCGCCAAACATGGAAATTATTACATCAGACGCACAAAACTCAAAGTTTGTTTCTTAAATTCTTAATTCTGGTTCCGTGATCACAAAGTAAGCTTGCACACCACAGGATACAGTGATACACAGAGGAGTAGAGTCGGCCATGACAGAGGTTATATCACTCTGTGGTCTGTGATAGGATCTTACGGCACGGCTTTTACGGTCGGTTCTTATGGTCTGTGGTCGGTTCCTTTGTGATGGCGCATGGGATGGCGTGTTGCAAATATCTGACGTCAGTGGCGTTGGCGTCATTTTGGGATAGTTTCACTCGCCCTGACAGGGGCAGAGTGTACAACAGGGCAGAATTAAAAAATAATACTCAAGCTATGCGGTGTAAAAGGAAGGTAAACATAAAGATAAAATAAAGTTTATGTTGTCCTTAATGTTCCACCTCCCATAAAGTTTGCGCTGTGATCTATATTATTTATCCCTATACTCATATTCTATGTAGATAGCAATGACCCTGCCGTGCCGCCGCTGTTGAAATCTCTCTCTCTAACCCAAAATATCGATGCGTAAAGGGATCGGCGCAAAGCATCCCCAGCCCTTGAGTAAGACACTGAAAGACAGCTGATTGTTGTTGTTGAGCCGTGGTTGCGAACGCGTGGTTACTAACTACTAACCGTACCTGTTTTGTGGTGGTTACGTAGAATGTTAGGGTGCACCGACGATAAATAGAGTGTGACGAGTGCTTAGCATCGATTTTTTTCTTTCATCTTATATGTCTAACATTAGCCTGACGAAAGATATGATTTGGATTTTAGTCGAAGTCACAGAGCATATTACTTTAACGACTATATTCAAAACAGTTGTGCCATTGTTTTTCGTTGTGCAAAACAGTAACAAATTATCACCTATCAAGTTTCGATCGTTCGGGGCGGTTCGTCTTACCTCGTGTGGCCACTCTAAAATTCAGTAATCTACCAAAGATGTTTCTCGTTAGTACTAAAAATGTACTAAGAAGGTAATAGAAATGTACTAAAATTCTACCAAACTTTTTCTGTTGCTTCAGATGGTTTTTACTCCTAAATTAGGAATTGACAAAACAAAAGAAATGGCTAAAAAAGCTCTAGCTTCTACCTTTTAAGGCTTTTTTAACTTTTATATCCACAGAACATAAATTTAGATGTGAGCCATTAATGTCAAAATAATATTTTAAATTCTAACCTCAAAATTAATTCGTTCTGGTTAAGAGGTTATGACATGATGCATGACATATGAACATGACCTTTGACCTATTTTGGGAGCTGATAGCAGTACATGATACTACGACTTTAGATAGCAGTAACAGCAATTAATAGCTATAAACTCTCTAGGTACATGTTGTGCCCGTCTTAATTAGATTGAAATAAAACACATGTTACGAAGGTTATGGTTGTGAAACGGTGGCGATTCCAATTCAGCATAGCACAAAACAGCGGTATGCAGCACAAAACTATAAAATACAAAACATATGCGGTTAGCAAATGTCACTGACAGATGCTTACACAGAACATTATTTACGAAACAGAAACACCGACAACACGGTGCGGTCTAGAGGGGTTTTATGGTCTAGGGTGCAATGTGCAACCCGTGCAACCGCCAACCGGTGCAACCTCTGTTTTATAAGCTGTGAGTGGGTGACTGGGTGCATGTTGGGGATTATACCAAATTATACCAAGAATTAAAAATGTACTAAAATTATACCAAATGCCATAGGCAAGCCCTTAATTATACCAATTTAGTACTGAAAATACCAAATATGGTCACACTGTACCTCATGTTAGGTATTCATCAAAAGTATAGTATTAGTAGCGCGCGAAGTTTGAATGTAAAAATGAAGGCTGATTGCATGATGATTTGATGATTACAATTTCCCCTTGGGGAAATGAAAGTACATAAGCAGCGTAGGAAAAGATACAAATATATCAAAATCGATTAGATATCACACAGCGACAAGCAATTCAAGGTCATATTAATAACTTTTTATGCAATAAATCTTTGTGAATTGTTGGAATATTATCAGATTCCTTATATAATAGGTGGTAACAAACTATAAAAAGTGCGTCTTTTTTTAGAACAGATCTGCAACGACAATTAAAATGGTTCATCAAGATTTATTTTACGTGATTTGATGGAATTCGTATACCGGTTTGACTTCGACCGAAGATTCCTTGGTTTCTGTTCTATATTCCAGAGTGCTGTGATTTCGTTCGTAGAAGAAAAAATTTAAATATACCTATATCCACACAAAAATCTCATAGAGCTAGACTAAACTAATTATGTTCCTATGTAAGGTTATCAGTAAATGCACTGTAAGATTATTGCTGAAATCGCGATTCAATAGAAAACAAAAGATTTTCATCCGTTTACATTCTACAAGGAGGTTAGAAGAAGCTTACAAAGTTGTTAAAACAAAATGTCAATGTAAGTGAACGTAGACGAGTGATTTAATTAAAAACACAATTATATGGTGTTGATTGCAGCAAAAAAATTACCAAAGGATGTGAATCCCAAAGCAGTATTTGCATGCAACGAACTAGATCTGAAGGAGGTTAAGGTATATGGATTTGATTATGACTACACACTGGCATGTTACAAACCATCATTGGACTACCTTTTGTACAACTTGGGAAGACAAACACTGATAGAACAGTACAAGGTAATTAATTATTTGTGTTATATTGTCATTGAAGTTATGTTTCTTTTAGAACTAAAGTACAATTAAGGTCCTTAAATTCTTTGGTGTTAACTGTAGGCTGTGTACCTAATCCTTTTCAGTATCCTCCAGATATCAAAAACTTAGAATACAGACCAGGATTTGCAGTTAGAGGTCTGCATTATGATATAGAGAAAGGAATATTACTGAAGTTGGACTCTTTTCTTCAAATCCAGTTTGGGGCTGTCTACAAAGGCCTCACACCTTTATCAAATGACGAAGTGCTGCAGATATATAAGAACAGAATTATACCAATAGCTTATGTGGAAGGCCATACAAAAAATGCTTCGGTAATGCAATTATGTCATTCATATTCATATTATCATGATTCTTTCACCACTGTATTGGCTAATTTTTATTCAAAACTAATCTGTTCTAACATTTGACTAACAGCTATTTTGCTTTTCATGGTTTTCATAAATCATATTTGTTACATATAGACCAAAGTTGTAACTAGGCAGCAAAAGAGCATTGAACAAATATAAGTTGTTCTACAAAAAATACTATACCATATTTTTTGTTTGCTTATAAATTAAAATTATACAATTGCTTGTTTATAATTGAAGGTATTATGGAATTGAGTGAAGTTCACAAAGCACATAATATGTATTTGGTCAAGTATATTGTGGTGCCAAGCCAAATGATTAAGGCAATTTCAAAAATAAGTTTTGTCAGCCTTTTCATATCATCAGCTCCTGGTAATTGGTAAAATATTAGTGCGAAGGTTTCTAACAAAATTCTTGGATTGTGATAGATTATATTGTAACTCTACTTTCTCCTGTAAATCTAACAGTACTTGTACTTTAAACTTTGGCAGCTGACCATATTGCTTCTGTGTTGCTTTATAGGTATTTGAATATAGATTTTTTCTTATTTGGTTATTATTTTGACTCTTCATATAAATTATGCATTTAGTGATAAGTGCCAATTTCATCAGTAGGGTGCTTCTTATTGACATGCTAATGATATTCACTGAGATAAACATTGGATCATATTAAGGAAAAGACTTGTTATGAATGTGTGCTCAAAACTTCTTAGGTGGAGGTTGTAGTAAACTGCTTGAGGACAACACATTTGTGAGATAGAGGGAGAAGTAAAGAGTAAAGTTCAGCAGGCCAATTTACTAAAATCCCTACTATAAGGATATACTGCCAACTGACAAAAAATATTTGCACATGCCACTTGTTTAAATGCCAAAGTAGTATAGTCTTTGATGCCGAACCAGCTTCCTGTTGGCCATAGACTCATTCTGAAAAATTAGTATTAAGAAATTTTTTGATTGTCGTTGAGAAATAGACATTGTGTCTTACTCTTATCTACAGTGTATATGAATAAATCGCCCAAAACAGCCAACCATAATTTTAGTCGGTGCCCAAAACAATATATATTTCATTTCAGAGATGAATGAGCCTCAGGTCACTCATAAACTGTAGTTTGCATACTTTTGTTTTGGTTGTGCTTTTATCAGTGTCCCAATATACACGCAATTGTTTAATGCAAGGCTCTGGCTGTATCCGTTTTGACCCTGTATGTTAATGATTTTTGACACAAAAACATGGTTTTGTATATTTAGTCAAGAAAACGCCCCATTTAGCATTTTTTTTTAATAATTGTTCACTAGGAAATTTGAAAAAATACGTTTACGTTTCTCTAAAACTATTTCTTTATTGCTCATATTTTTTTCAGTTCAAAAATCGCAAAATGAATAGGTAGTTAAAAATCAGGTACAGCTGAACCACTGCAAACAGAGTTCATGTTCATACTATTAACCACCTCTTAACCTTTAAGATACAGTACCCTTCTAGTTTGAAGTTTCCCTGTAAGTCCTGGTACCAAGTTCAACTGTTTATCTTTGGCTACCATACCAAAGATGCACATTATGTAGTCGTAGGTCACCATTGTATACTCCCAACACATCATGGATGATGGGCTTAGATTAGTGACCATGTTTTAACATTAACATTAGAGCCTAGTATTACCATAATCTCTAAGTATTTAACCTCTCCCGACAGAAGTTTAGGACATACCTTTATATGATTTTTTTTTGGAATTTACCATGTCCTTAAGGCACACCCTGTATAATTTCAGGAATAACTGCATGGTGAAGTGAACAGTTTCTATAAATTTATACTTTATAACATAATTAAATGGTTATACTTTATAACATAATTAAATGGTAATTTTGTTCTTTGGAATGTCCAGTCAGCATTTTTTAAACTGAATAAAAGATGTATATACTGGGTGTCCCACGACGATTAAGACAAGCAATAAATCGGAACTGGGCAGTAGTAGCGAATTATAATTTTGGCGGTGTAAATTAGAGCAAATGTATATGTATAGGTATCTGTAATAGTTATTCATTTAATTGTGATATTAAAAGGTGATATTTAGAAATTTATTTCCAAACTTAAACAGAAACTGTTTCAGTTGCAAACTATGTAGTTCCTGAACCATTTCAGATTGGAGTAACATCAATAACGTTGGGTTTCCACTAATATCTTCTTGTTACTCCTCTCCTTTAATTTTCCCGTTATTACCTTTATAGTTAATTTTACAGGACTCTCATACAAAAATGGTACAACTAGCTGATCTCTTTTCTGTTCCTGAGATGTGCCTCATATGTAACGTAGCAGATTATTTTGAGAAGAAGCACTTTGATTACCATCCTGAAATATTGTTCAGGGATATTAAGGTATGTTGTTTAAAAAAATGCAAGATGTGTATTAGCTATGATATGGACTTCAACATGGATCAAAAACTAAATACATGTTTCAGAGCTCTATAAGGAATTCTCATCCCGTTATGCACAACATCGTAGCACAAAATGTGTCTGAGTATATTGAAAGAAATGACAAGCTAAGGCAGTTTTTTGATCGGCTGGTGCAAGCCAATAAAAAGCTATTTTTGGTGACAAATAGTCCTTATGGATTTGTGTAAGTTGATTTATTATACATTTCGAATTTTATTTCGCAAACATGAAAATCGAACTCAACATCACATGTTGCCCTCGATCAATTTGATGCTTTGTCATCAAAAATCGTTCGCTGTTCACCCAGCTTAGGTTAGGTTAGATTGAAGGTGAGGGGGCAATTATTATCGTGTCTGTTGTAGCTCACACTTATTTAGAGTTCACTATAAAATTCACGCGTGAACAGATCTTAAACTTAAGACAGATTATTGAAAAAGCCAAAGAGTATTATTTTCCCGTGTTTATCTGCTTTGTGGACTATTCTAAGGCGTTTCATAGCGTAAAGTGGCCTAAACTGTGGGAAATCCTTATCTCCACGGGAGTCCCTTACCACTTAGTATTTCTCATACAGCAACTCTATGAGGCTAGCTCAGCTCGTGTAAGAATTGATGGTAACCTGTCTGGTCAAACAGCAACCAGAAAAGGAGTTCGTCGGGGATGCGTATTATCTCCGATGTTATTTAAGATTTACTCTGAATTTGTGATGAGACAGGTATTGGACAACTGAAATGGCGGTATAACTATCGGCGGAAGCAAAATATCTAACTTAGGATTTGCTGACGATACAACCCTTATTGCTGCTTCTCGGGAAGAACTAGTAACTCTATTGAACGTTTTAGAACAACACAGTGCAGCATATGGTCTTGGTATTAACTACAACAAGACCAAGGTTATTATCGTAGATAGAGAGCATGACAATCATCGAGAAATAAAGTCAATAGGCCGTTGTGAGGTAGTTCAACGTTTTGTGTACCTCGGTTCTTTGATCGACAATTCAGGTAGCTGTGAGAATGAGATTCGACGGCGCATTCAACAGGCACGGGTGGCCATGACAAAGCTCACTAAAATATGGCGTGACCATAACATCACTAAAGCTACTAAAATGTCACTGGTTCAGTCTCTTGTGTTCTCCATATTTTTGTATGCCTCGGAAACTTAGACTGTTAAAAAGGCAGATCGAGCTCGCATAGATACTTTTGAAATGTTGACGTGGAGGAGAATGCTGAGAATTCCTTATACCGCCCATCGAACTAATGTTTCCATATTGGATGAGCTCGGTAATCCAAAGAGACTATCCTCCATTGTGTCGATGAGAATGCTTACATTCTTCGGACATATTCACAGAAGCGATAATATGGAGAAATTTGTAGTTCAGGGCCACGCCCCGAGTGGGCGGCGCCGTAGCCGATCCCCTACACGCTGGGTGGATACGAGGAAACAGTTGCTAGATATGAGTATCAAGAGCGCCAGTGAACTGACAGTAAATCGCGAACGATGGCGAGCTACAGTTCTCAAAACTATTGATAATATTCGTGTCGGCAATACTCTAGCTCCGACTTAATGCATTTTACAAGTTCACAACATGCCTGTTAAGACATTGTGACTATGATGATAAAATTCACACCTCTTTACGAGAACGATGGTCGTGTACCATTGGTTTTACCACCGTCTGATATATCCACTAAATTGGTTTGCGGTATATCCTCCTGAGTGTCCAGAAGGCAAGTTGGGCCTTATCAATTCTGTTATTCAGCTGAGAGTTGAAGGTTGTTCCCTCCTGTACCAGCTGTCGATTGTGTTCAACAGTTCAAAGATAGTCTCTTCATACTTTCCTCTGACTAGGATTTACAAGGGCGGCATTGTTGAACGCTCCTTCAATGTCTAGGAAGGCACTCAGCGCGATTTCTTTGTTTTTCAGAGAATGTTCGATTTTGCCAACTAGATTGTACATTACGAACGACTTGAGGGCTACATTAAAAAATCAGTGACAATTTCTAGATAACTGAGAAGAAATTTCTAGTTAGTAAGTAGAAATTTCTAGATACTAAGTGGAAATTTCTGGAAATGTCTACTTAGTATCTAGACATTTCTACTTACTAACTAGAAGTGTCTATTTACTAAGTAGAAATTTCCACTTAGTATCTTGAAATTTCTACTTATATCAAGTAGAAATGTCCACATAGTATCTAGAATTTTCTTCTTCTTCTTCTTCTAGTTATCTAGAAGTTATCACAAAATTTTTAATGTATACGTGGCTCCTCAGGGGTTTCGTGGGGAATTCTTTGCCGTTTGAAAAATAATTCATATGGATTTTGATAATACAGGGTGGGGCATAAAAACCAAGTGTTTTTGGTTTGAGTGTACTCATATATTAGAAAAGGGAGGAGCGCGCGGTTTATTACAATCCATTCCTTGACTCAAACCATTTCACTTTCTTACTTGCCATCATGGAGCGGTAGGCGTTAGAACAACGCGCGGCATATGGTGTGGCATCATTGGCCCATATTTTTTTGGAGAAAATGGGGTCACCGCTACAGTAACATCTGAACGTTACATTCATATGGTGAATACCTTTTTCATACCTGAATTGCAAAGAAAAGATGTGGATATCAAAGATTTGTGGTTCCAGCAAGATGGGGCCACGGCACACAACGCCAGAGCATCCATGGCTGTTCTTCGGCACCTGTTTCCAAATCGTTCAATTTCGAGGTTTGCTGGAAACAGTGGAGTGCAATTTTCGTGAACGACTGCATCATATGCCAGATGTAATTTTTGCACTTAGATATTTCAAAATGGTATATTATCAGCTATGTTCTACTACCAATAATTTTTTTTAGAGTGAAAACTGATAATTTTATGACTATTTCAAAAACACTTGGTTTTTATGCCCCACCCTGTAATTTAGCGATTAATTTGCTATATAAAAAATATTTAATGAACACAAATTGCTTACATTAAATATGTTTTGTAGCTTTAGCAGCCCCTGTTTTGGTGTATGAAACATATGCTGTATTTGCGTTTCAGGAACAAAGGAATGGAGTTTATGGTAGGCAAAGATTGGAAGGAGTATTTTGATGTGGTGATAGTACAAGCGAGAAAACCAAGATTTTTCACTGATCTCTCTAGACCAATTAGGGTATACGATGAAAGGAGTGGGTCTCATATTTGGGACAGAGTCACAAAGTTAGAGAAAGGTGTTATTTACTATGAGGTGAATGGATTTGGTATAGAAGTACAGTACTGCTGTAGCAAGCATCCAGTGAATCATTATCTACCTTTTATGAAATCCTATAAAAATCAAAATACACTCCCAATTTATCGACTTTTGCATACTGTTTCTATGTCTGTGTTTTGTCAATCATAAGCGACAACAATAGCCAGGTTGTAACTATGAAACTCATAGGTATTGGTTGACTATTACTGTCTCAGTTTATCTTTTATAAACCTTTGCTCATTTCCTGCATGTTAAATTGAGTAGTTCGTTCAGGCAGTGGTATGTAAAATAAATAAACGAATATGAATTGGTGTTTTAGGGTACAGTAAAACAGTTGCAGGATCTGACTGGATGGAGAGGACATCAAGTATTATATTTCGGTGATCATCCTTACAGTGATTTAGCAGATGTCACACTGGAACATGGGTGGAGAACTGGGGCAATTATTACCGAACTTACGGTATGTCATTATAATTATAATTTTATACAGGGCTTTCGTTGTCTTTCAGAGGTACTATTAATAATATTTTATGAGGTTTCAAAAAATTGTATGTCTACTATATCCTTATTTTCTACATAATGGGTAATATGAATAACATCCGAGTTTAAACTCCAATAATGTTTTTATGATTATGAGCATAGAGTAGCTTGTACATTCATCATCATCATAGTCACAATGTCTTAACAGACATGTTGTGAACTCGTAAAATGCATTAAGTCGGAGCTAGAGTATTGCCGACACGATTACTACCAATAGTTTTGAGCACTGCAGGGGACGGCCACGGCGCCGCCCACTCGGGGCATGGCCCTGAACTACAAGTTTCTCCATATTATCGCTTCTGTTTATATGTCCGAAGAATGTAAGCATTCTCGTCGACACAATGGAGGATAGTCTCTTTGGATTACCGAGCTCATCCAGTATGGAAACGTTAGTTCGATGGGCGTTATAAGGAACTCTCAGCATTCTTCTCCATGTCCACATTTCAAAAGCATCTATGCGAGCTCGATCTGCCTTTTTAACAGTCCAAGTTTCCGAGACATACAAAAATCTGGAGAACACAAGAGACTGAACCAGCGACATTTTTGTAGCTTTAGTGATGTTATGGTCACGCCAGACCTCTGAATTTTTATTAATTGATTTTGTCGTACAATTAAAAAATCTGGAAGGGATTTACAGCTGTTTAATCTAATCATTTTTGAACACAAACTCAACTCTGCTACTTTTTATGAGTAATGACAAGAACGGAAATGTAAGTATTGTGTAAATCCCTTACCATTATCATTATTTAACCCTATGCTTCTTTCCATCAGTTGTCAATTGTTGTAAAAGATTCTTATTCTTTCTGATCCTGGAGAAAGAGATATTGTTTTAAGATTTTGATGGAGCTAGTGTTTTCTTACAGCACGAAATAGCTACGTTAAACAATCCTGAGTTCAAGAAAAATGCAAATTGGTTGCAAATGCTGACTCAGTTGATTGAAGATCACCAGGACTGTGAAGATCCAGATGAACAAAGGATTTTGATGAAATGGATGGCAGAACGTGATAGGCTAAGGTAAAAAATTACGTTAATCAAATATTCTATCGGACGATCTTCTCTGACGAAACTTTTTTATATTCTTATTTGCTAGGAATACTGGCCAGGCTAAAGTAAATAATTAATCCAATATTACATCGAGCGATCTCTTCTGATGTAGTATAGTAGTAGTAGTAGTAGTAGTGATGGGGAGGCGAAATCAGGCAAATAGGCCACCTTTAGCCATTCTTTGCCAACCCCACTGAACCTACACTGAAAGTATTAAAATTCTACCATCTCGTTGAATATAGTGACTCTTCCCCCAGTGAGGACCCCCACCAGAAGGTTGAGCGTCTCTTTGCCTTTATTCCATAGAGTTCGGCTCTTATCTGCCTGACTGCCGGCCCCTATCCCCCACAGACCCGATGTCGTTATACTAACGTCATTTTGACGACACCCCATTCGTCATTATCACGTCGATAAAGAGGAATATATGACGTGTCTGTGCCGGCACAATGTCACAGCCCAAAGACGTCATTGAGTGCCGTGTTAGTAACGTCACCTAACCGCCGTCCCAATAACGTCACAAACGTGTCGCCTCATTATCGTCATGTACGTGTCGTTCCGTCGACAATATTTAATACACCATCCAAGGCTGCACCAGAAGGTATCGTCAGATCAGCACTGATTATTGGCGATGGTTACTTTGTCTCACTTTATGTCTCTCCAATAGTCAATGCTGATCTGACGATGTCTTTTGGTGCAGTCCTAGTTACTAGATAAAATAGTTTGGACGTTAATTACCTTCTAGGATAAATGTTTATGAGATAATGCTGTGAGAAATCTTTGAGGCATTAATTTGAGTAAGGGTGATAAAATATACTAATTCAAAATAAATTAATCATGTATTTCACAGTAAAGACAGGATACAAAAATAATGACCATAGCTTTGCTAGTCTTCTAGATCATAAAGTACTTTTCATTTTCAATCGGCTCAATCCATATAATAAGAGGTTACAATCTAATAAATCCACAATACCTGAGAAAACACTGGACACTATACCTATACCTATTATTATTTATGGTGGAATCCACACATACAGACACTGCACACACAGCACATAAGGTTAAAACCTCCGTCCCCATGTCACAGCTTCATCGTAGAAAACACAAGTAGGAAACGGCGAAAATGACAATGACGTCTTGTGGTGATGATTGGGATCGAGATCAGCGGTTCGGCTGCAGTCGGACCGGGTCGGATTACATGCGATTCATTCATTGGTCTGTACCTTACGTATGTTATGCAGTGATCCATCAGTGAACTAAAGCGCGGTTAATACAAAATTACCTCATGCAAACATAAAATCTATCAAAACCCAATCAACGAAATAATTAGCCACAATTTTGTCGTATCTGCTTTATTTGGGATATACCCACGTTACCTGAAGTCGACTATATTTTTGGACAATAAGTTAGATATTCTATCTATCTAATTAATTAATATTTTTTAGTACTTATGCGAGCATAGACATTTTTTCATAAATATATGAGGAAGGAATAAGAAAAGTGAAATCATTAAGTTTGAGATACATTTCCTCACACCTTTATCCATTACATTTTGACATGATAACGACGTCAAGTGACAAACGTTTATGTGACGTCATCAAAAATGACGTTAGTGCGACGTCATTCATTCGGCAATATGATGAACGTGACCAAAATTCACCACAATTCGACTTCATAATGACGTACGCCTCCTTGCTGGGGAAGGGGCACCTCCTTATGGCTTGCTGATTTCTGAAGGGAGACAGTCTATTCTTGAGCCAGAACTGATCTGGCCCTCAGAGCTGTGAGTAGTGAGTAGCGGGCTTTAACATGTAGTGACACGCAGCTTCCTGCGATCCATTGTTGCGTCATATTGCAAATCTTTCCACTATCCTATACTGTATTCACAGCCAAGCTAGACCAAATGAAAACAAGCCCGCGTGCGTGATCGGCTCGTGTCGGTGGGGTCCCTAGTAGTCCAGTACATTATGTGCAAATTGTGTGTTATAATCTGGCAAGTCAAAATCTCCAAGGCTGACTGGAAAGTAGATCGAAATATGCAATGTCAAGTGTTCATTGCCTGATGATCATTTCAATCTGGCAACTGGCTATTTTTGAGTTGCAATGGGCTCATAGGGCAACTCTTTTAAATAGTCATATAAAATTCATAATTGCACTGGACTATAGCTCGCGCATTCGCAGACGTTAGCGGACAGTAACCACGCGAATGTTGCATGCGACTGTTTATTTGAAGTCTATCTTGGGATTGAATATACTGTAGTACCCCTTGTGTCGACAAGATCGAAGCCTTTGTCCTAATATTCCACATTTTTTTTCAGAAATGATATCAAATATGTATTCAACGAACAATTTGGCAGTGTGTTCCGTACCTATCACAATCCGACATACTTTTCTAGAAGATTATTCAGGTTTGCTGATATCTACACGTCTAATATTGCCAATCTTTTAAATTATTCCGTCAATCATACATTTTATCCAAGAAGAGGTGTTATGCCACATGAGTATATATCTTATTTTGTATAGGTTGACGAAATTTAATAGACAGTTTCAGTAACTCCGCACAGAACTTGTGGAAATCAGGTTTGCATCAATTTGGTTGATTTTCATTAATGTTTTATGCTAGAGTAGTACTGTAGCAGGAGCGGAAAAGCTCTAATTTGATAATCAATCTAGTATGGTTGAGGCTCAGAGTAACAACTGAACATAGACGTGGTAAACAAACCACTTCAGCATGCCGTGCTTAAAGCCATCATCTTTTGACACTTCAGATCCAAACATTGCCAACTAACCTGAAAATTCTTCCAATGCAACCCATGTTACAAACACTGCTCTGCACTGTCCCATTCCGAAAAACTGTTAAACTACACTCGAGTATAGCACAGCAAGTCCGTAAAGCTTCACTACAGTTACCAACAAATAGCGAATTCGATTTTACTGACCAAGCATAAAAGACGCACAAACAAAACAAACGTTTGACAGTCGGAGGTTACCGTAAACAAATCGCAGAAAATTACATAGGCGTTGCCAACTCCTCAAAATTTATGTAAGATAGAATTTGCGTTTATGATGAAGCAACATGCAGTAACGCAGTAGAGGTCAACATATCTATTGATTTTGCTGTAATCATTTCTGAATCAATCAAAATACCCGTCTTTTTTAACGTAGAATGGAATATTTCTGGATACTATACAATTAAGACGATAGTAAACAATTATGATTGCCGTATCTGGTGGTCGATATGACAACGTAAGAAAAGATGTTGGCCTATTAGAATTCGTTGTTTACTACCTCTATGTTCAGTTGTTACTCTGAGGGTTGAGGTAATATACAACGCCGGTCCCAGAAGTACCCGACCCAATGGAGAAAGCACAAATTTTTTGGAAAACATGTATCTATTTCCTTTCAGCTCTATCCACGTTTCCCAGCAATGTTCAATAAGTTCGATAAGCTTGCTATAATAAAAACTGTGTAGATTCTCAAAATAGCCATTAACTGACAACATTACTTCATCGTTGATTTTAGCCTTTTTTGGAGCCGGTTCTCCTTTTCAGTCCATTGTTTGATTGTTCCTTTGTCTCGTATATGGAGTGGTAGACACATGTTTTATCTATGGTTATGAAACGGCACACACATTCTGCTTTGTTGCTGTGAAACTTAGCTAAACATATGATTTAATCGTATTATATCATAAGTCGGTGCCAGAAATCACCCCTTAAAGGTTTCGGGATTCGTCCTTATAAGGGGGTATGATATGAACCAATGAAAATCAAACTGCAATCATAGACAGTATACCATTAGTGCTACATACTTTTGATTAATTTCCCATTGCTATGACTGCCAGTGCTTCCCACTGTTTCACTGTTGTAAAAAAAGGGCAGGCTCATTCAGAGTTGAACCTAGTTTAGCTTTTATATTGGTTGTGCTGAAACCTTTCAAATAAAATTGTTAAAACGTTCACTATTGATGGCTGTCAAACAAATACTACACAGCGTGGCTTCTTCAAACTTAAAACATATGCTTCATATGTTCTGTACTTTCTCATATATAGTGATATTTGTCAAACAACCACCGCCATCTCTAGGTCAGGCCGGGTACTTATGGGACCACCCTCCACCCTCATAGATATTAAGGCAATAAACGGTCCAGCCACTTACTGCGGAAGACACGTTAGGGCTGTTCCAAATTACGGTTCTATCACCGTCCCAGAACTGTTTTCATCATGCCCCGCCCATTTTGTGATTCTAGAATCGATGATTGGTTGGACGCTGACGGACCAACCCAGTCACCGTTTTTAGAACTGTAAAATGGGCGGGGCATGATGAAAACAGTTCTGGGACGGTGGTAGAACCGTAATTTGGAACAGCCCTAACAAAAGCCAAAAGAAATTTGACCGCACGGTGAAGATGATGTGACATTGTCTTTTGAAAATTTTATCTATCAATTTAAATGGGTTATAAACAGTATATGTAATCAAAATTTGACAACTGGCGATAATAATTTAATAACCCAATGTCATTTATGAATATGGGGCTCTAGTTTTCAAAATACCAGCCACAGACTGCAACCCGATTTCCATAAGCTCTGGTTTGGCAAGGGCGTCGAAAAATGATCTTCTTGCTGGGGGGTAATTTGTTTCCTTGTGGAGGGTAAAGCTTTCTCCTATATACAGGGTGTTCCTAAATATGTACAAACGGAAGGACGAGATTCTTTGGTTTTTTATAACTGAAATTTAAAATAAACATAGGTCCACAAACGCTTGGTTACCGATCTACAGGGTGTTAAAATTTCAATATTTTCTGTATTTTCTCAATAACCCTCTCAATTTTTGAGGTATTTAGCTCAAATTTCGAATATAAAAAACGCAATACGAGTTACATAATTACAGATGTCAAACGGTTGGCAGAATCTACAGGGTGATATTTTATCAGGGGTCATACTCCATTTTCTTTCCCCTGAACTCCTTTCGGTGCGCCGCTGGTAGATTAAAAAAACAAAATTGTTTTTCCAGTTTGTTGAGAAACTTTTTAATAACTTTAAAGCTATCAAGAATCTTCTCTTTTCGTTTGTACATGAATAGTCAGGGACCAAATGTTATTTTTACTGCAAAAATTGTGGATTACTATTTTATTATACTTGGGAAGGGGGGGGGGGGTAATTACCGCCCGACGCCCTTGGTTCAAAGTTCTATAAATACCGATATTGTGATCAACAAAAGCTTTCATACCATCACAAAGTGTTATTTCAATTCTTATTTATTCTATTATGGGTTTTTAAATGATCGTATTTTCACATAAAGGTGAAAAAACATTTAGACTCAGAAAACGATTTGTTGTATCACTAATCTCGTCTAGAACTAGATCTTCAAATTGATTTACTAGAATAATGTATACACATAATATTTACACTGTTTGACGATACATTGACTAAGAATCTGATTTTTGTTTTTTTGCGCCTTTTAGTCGAAATAATCAAGAATTTTGAACCATTGTGCATAGGAAATAAAAATGTCCGCTAAAAAAGTAATTTAGCTTCAAACAAAAAAAAAAAAAACTTTAGTTTAAATAAATTCCTATTCTTAAGGGAAAGCTCCATAAGCATCACTTACCCTTTTGGTGGATTTTTTTAATTTGCTACCCATCATCTATTATTAGGCACTATTATTAGCACACAATGGCGCAAACGTCATGATTGTTTCATATAAAAAGCGCAGAAAACATCAAACTGTCAATAGAAAGCAAAACATTTTTCAGGTTTTTTTAATATATTTTTTTTTGATGATAAATTGTGGTTTAGCTTTACCTAGCTTCATTTGTACAGAAAGGTATGCAAGCCACTGACATTTTAGAAAAATAATGAACCTGTCATTAAAGCTGAATGATTTTTATCACACGTTCTCAAAATCAAATCAAAATGGTTTGTTATGTTGTAGTATATCAACTTTTCTGCTACACCCTGTAGCATGACAGTGTGTTACATAATAGTATGACATCCATACTTGTTTGCTTCTGTGATCTTATTGAATAAAACTTCAGTTTCAAACACATTTTTAAGATGAAAGGTTCTCAAGAATGTAGATAATATATAGTGTTTTGAGAGCTTTATTTCTGTTATTCTATTTATTGATTGATCTTTATACAAGTTTATTATGCGCGTAGAAAGTGATCTTATATAAATAATATTTTACTCCTATTATGTATAATCAATTTTTCTCATATTTATTTTTCCTACCGTGTGTTAAAAGCCATGTCGTGTTACGAATCATGAGACGTAATGTTATTTTGCTACAAAGAGACGATCTGAGAGTAATTCTTTGAATCCGTCGCACTTGTAAAAAAACTATCAGCCTTACAAAAAAAGTAATCTATTTTTATGTCAGGGTTCAGTTTGAATGCGACATTATCTCTTAAAGTTCAAGCTGGTATAAATACCATTAACATTTGCAATACCATTTTATACACTGTCTAATCTCAAATCTCACTACATGTCGATGTTACCACATCATCAAAACTTTTTTGTAGAGCTGTAAAGCTTAAACATTTTTTGTATATTCCTTATAGGTATTATATGTATTAGTGGGGATGATCAAATTTATATGAAATCTACTGCTCTATGCTTCATTTAAATTGTAAATATCAATATATCTAAATGCTTTATACAACTGTACCTTTGTTTTGAAAATTTGTCACTGTTCGTGTAGATTTTATAGGTTTGACTTTTTCAAGACTGAAAACAAATCAAGACATTAAAAAGTGCCAAATACCAACACAAGAGTTAAAATAGATCACTGTAGTAGTAAATTAGTGTAAGATTCTATTTTTTAAGTTACAATGCACTCTTTTAACGCTTCAAAGTCATAAAAGCAAAGAAAAAGGACAGTAAGTGTTTGGGAATTAGAATCCAAGAAGCTTCCAGTGTTTTCGAGGTAAACACAGAGACATTATTCTGTCGCTGTCACTTTTGTAAGAGATTGATACCATTTTGAAGGATAGCTTCTTAGGTTTTTTTCTTAATGTTTTCCTGCCAAAATCACCAGTAGCCAATCATCACAACCACATTTGGATATATTTTCAACTCTGATCATTATATTTATAGGCCTTACAGATCAGTTGACCCGTATAAATGTGTTAATCAATGCTACTGATAAGTGACGGTACACCCGTTAGTATAAGAGTATTTAACAATAAAAATTTGGGTTACGAACACAAAACAGATGGTTAAGAAAAACAGATCAGGTTAACTTGATCATAGTTTCCGTAAAGGGCTTAAATTTAATGTTTATCTAAATTAATTTTAAATTTTATACTTTATTTGCTCCAAAGCTTCAAGCCGTCAAGTACCACCATCTCTTGGTTGTGAGTTTTATGTGCCATTCAATTTATGCAACGATACACCAAGATCAACAACTGTAACACAGCTTTGAGGGGCTTATAAGTCCCCCATTTTTGTTAGGAAATAAAGTAAGTTTTATTCAAGATGACGTAGTTTTCATTGTGTTAAAGTACAAAGGCTCCCCCGCAAAGCAATAGAGGGTATTGGTACCCTCTATTGGAGCTTGGGCTTGTGCGACGATAGTTTCTTTCTATCGCCTGTGTTGCTATCACTAGTATCGCAAAATTGAACAAAATCAAATCTGTCTCTTCTATCATCATCTCAACTGTCTAGCAAAGCTGTAACGGTGCTGGAAATCCTCCAACATTGCCAAGAAAAAAAAATAACTACATATATTGTTTTCTAGTTCGATTAGTTTCCGTAAAAGGTCAAAATGTAGTTTAATGGATTTTAATTTTTATAGTATATATGATTGTTTATTCCAAACCTTCAAGCCGTCAAGTACCATCATCTCTTGATTGGGAGTTTTATGTGCCATTTAGCTTATGCAACCATAGGTCCAGACACAACGGGTATAATGGGTGAAATTACCCATCATCATGTACTTGGAATGGTCTCGGACTGTATGGTTCCCCAAGCGCATATAGAGCGATCCTATAACGTCCTTTTCCCAGGCAGGGACGAATGGAGGAGGGACGATTTTATATCACCCTCTGATCTTGCGCTATTTACAGATGGCTCCAAGTCTGAACTGGGGGCAGGAGCGGGAGTAGTGGGTACCAATCCAAGAGTTGAAATTTCAGTCAACCTTGGGAGGTCTTCCAAGCAGAAATGATTGCCATAGAGCTGGGAGTCAGGGAAGTAATCAAAAGGCCCCTGACAAACAGATCTATAAAAATCTTTTCAGACAGCCCGGCTGCATTGAAAGCACTGTGCTCCAGTTGGGTTGATTCAAGACTCGTATGGAGTTGCATGCACCTCCTCAACAAACTCGGAACGGGAAACAGGGTATCCTTGATTTGGGTTCTGGGTCACTGCGGAGTGGAAGGCAATGTATTGGCCGACGCACTAGCAAAAAGCACCGCTAAAAGGCCATCTCGGACTGGGCAGTGAGGAAAGCACTCCTGAACTGGCGAGATACACCAGGGCTACTGCACTCGAAGGTGTCTATAAGATACCCCTTGAGTCAGGCCCCCCCGAGGATCATGGAATGTAATAGGTACGACCTCCGCATTCTGGTCGGTCTGCTGACGGGACATGGTCGTCTAAGGTACCATATGCGGAAGTTGGGTCTTGAACAAATTTCAGACTGTCGCTTCTGCTACGTGGAGGACGAAACAGCGGAGCACATTCTTTGCTCCTGTCCAGTACTGGATAATGCTAGGTTCCAGTCATTCGGATTTGCCCAACTGGAACCTCATGACTTCAAAGAAGTTTCACCCTTCACGTTGATCGTCTTCGTAAAGAGGTGCGGACTGTACGGTGAACTCTAAAAAGGTGTGAGCCACAATAGACACAATTGAGTCGCAGTGGAACGAGGCAGCTCTGCCCCACTCACTTTCAACCTAACCTAACCTATGCAACCATACACAGAGCTCAACAAATGTATTACAGCTTTGAAGGGGTTATAAAGAATATTGTTATTCATTATCTAATCTTTTTTTTTGTTATTTTTGTATTATGTTTCGTTGTCCGTGTTTTCGAAGAAATGTCTTCAAATTTGCTGTATTTTAATAAAATATATATCTATAGTAAAGAATAATTAAACTGAGTCAAAGCTAACGTGTTCAACCGTTTAAAGCATACGTATCTTAAAAGTTAACTAAAGCAACGAATTCCGAGTAACGAGTCCTAAAGTGAAAAGTAACGAATCTTAAAAAGTCCTTTAAAGTAACTAAAGTTTATATCACTGGCATAGGCGTAGTTAAGTCCCTGCCCTAGATACAGTAAACAACAGAATGAATTTTATTTTTGGATTTTTGAGGGGCTAATTTCATTCTTGCCCCCCCACCTAACTACGCCTATGATCACTGGTATGTACAGTTTTGAAGAGCAAATACGTCAGCAACAAAAAAAAGAACACTGAAATTTGGAATGAAATTAAATACCTGCAAGAATCGGTAGGCTTTCTAAAGCCGGCGCCACATATGCGGTACTCGGCGAGCAACGAGCCCCGATTAATTGCTACTCGGCTATGTGGCTGCAGGATTTTACCCGAATACTCGCCATATGCCGAGCACCGAGCATTCAGCCGGCGCCATAGCCGGCGCTACACATGTGGCATTTAGGGAACAACGAACAGCGAATATTCGCAATTCGGCAAACGCCTACTAGTGTGGCTGGAGCAGTTTGTGCGAATGGTCGGAATTTGCCGAACACAAATAAGTACCCGAATACTGACACAGAAACAGGAACAGGGCCGGACTAGAGAATTAAAAACTTTATTCGCATTGTTTATTTGTTAGCATGTTAGCATTTTTGAATTCTGTGTGTTCAAAAACCCCCAAGTATTGAATTTCACCGCCCCAGCTGTGACAGTTTTGGAAATATTTAAGCCTTCCGGTACTGCTTACTGAGAATGCGGTGAGAAACACCAGTTGAAACTTGTTCATGCTGTAAACCATTATTAGGGAATACTTCTATATTAAATAAAATATGCAGTGTGTTCTATTAATAAAAATCGGGGATATTTGTTTGTAAATTTAGAAAAATAATTTATAACTTGGCAATGTCGCAAGCGCGAAAAAAATTACAAGGCGAGATAGGGTGTTAGTAGATATTTCGATTTAAAATAAAACGTACAGGGTGTTACATTTAGAAAAAACAAAGTAAAATGACCTTCAAATTACCGTAATTTAAAATTCTACCAATAACACCCTGCACGTTGCTGGTGTCATCCAAAATAATATTTATTTAATATTTAAGTAACTCGCTGTATAATATTTTTGAGAAAAGTTAAAGGAATATATCAATTTGGAGGTATTACTTGCGACCTTGCAAATCCGGAAATTAATAGAAAATAAATTATAACTTGTCAAGATCGCAATAATATTTTAGGGTTTAATAGACATCAATGATGGAAACTAGAAGAATTTAAAAAAAAAGTAATAGTACCATATAAAAAAATCAAGTTGATCACCTTCCTACTTTCCCGAAACACCCTGTATATTTCAGAATATTTTTAGGATATGCAAAACTTTGGTGAGAGCTTCACAAACTTCGGGAACGATTTCAGAAATGAGTTGATGTGATATTTTGAATAGATATTGAAGGCTTTGATAACTGTCGCCGGTCGCTAGAAATCGAAGCGCCAGAGCTAGTCGTTCTTTAGCAGGAACAGCTCTTCTCCATTTTGTGTCTTTTTTTGATATCAGTGGTCCTGTTTTGCTGAGTAGATATTCAAAATCTTCGGAAGACATTCTGCAAAAATTTTCAAAAAATCCAGACGGTTCTTTTAATAAATCGGCAACTAGGTGTGGTCCGCCATACCTGAAAATGTGTTTAACATTTTGGTTTGATGTTATTGCTAATTATTTTATTACCTCTCTCGGCTTCTATTTAATGAGACCATCCACCATCGACTCCTTCTTGGTTGATTTTTTCTTTTCCTTATTAACATATAAGCACTACACATAACAAAAACAGCACTTGCTGCCACGACTATATCATTATTATTTTCCATTGATGATGACGTTGATTCTACAGTCGATAAATTTTAATAATAAATAAGTTTCAATTTGCTACGAATATTCGGGCTTTCCCATTCCCTTTCTTCTTGAAACTAAAAATAGCCAACTACGCACATGTAGGGCGATACGTGCTCGCTACTCGGCGAGTAAGGTTGAAAAACGGCGAGTATTGATACTCGGCAAGTACCCGCATATGTGGCGCCGGTTTAAGATCCGTTGATCTCCCAAATGCGAGACACGCCAAAAAAAAAAAAAAAAATGGCATCAGCTGTGGGCAGATACATCGGAGGTATTTTTTTTTGTAAGAAAAAAGTATAATAGGATTAAACGCGGAAAAAACCAGTATTTTATATTTTCCATAACTAAACACATACTTTTTGGAGCTCTTCGCAAAACTTATCAATAAGCTATAATTTATGAAGGTCTCATCATATTTTATGTCAAAATTAAAATATAAAGGGTGTCCCACGACGATTGAGACAAGCAATATATCGGAACTGGGCAGTAGTAACGAATTATAATTTTGGGGGTGTAAATTAGAACAAATATAGTGTATTTTCTTATTATTGTGTCACCCAATGAGGTATTTTTTTTTGATCACGTGACGTCCGATTCAAAATTTTTAATGGGACACCCTGTATATTTGTGCCTTTTTGTACTCCTCACGATAAAACAATTCCAACAAACTAGCAAATTTGGGGTCTAAAGTGATTAATTCAAGAGCTAAAGGTACTTAAAGGATGGTACCACTACCATTGACTATAACATGTATATCCCACAGTTAAATCATTTTGGTAGTTCCATAATGGTAGTGGTACAGTCCTTTAAATACCTGTAGCTCTTTAATTAATCACTTTAGACCCCAAGTGTGCTAGTTTGTTGGAATCGTTTTATCGGGAGGAACACAAAATGTCACAAATATACAGGGTGTTCCATTAAAAATTTTGAATTGGACGTCACGTGACCAAAAATTAATACGTCATTGGGTGACACAATAATAAGAAAAGATACTATATTTGCTTTAATTTACACCCCCAAATTTATAATTCGCTACTACTGCTCAGTTCCGATGTATTGCTTGTCTTAAATCGTCCTGGGACACCCTGTATAAGTAGCTCATTTTTCATTAAATTTATTGAGGCTTGGTTCTTATCATCTCGCCACTTCGCATTCATCACAGAAAATACACTTACCACGGCTCAACAAACAATCTTCGTTTTACTCACGGTCGGTTTCATTTTGATGACGTGTTGCAAATATTTGACGTCAGCGACGCCATTTTGGGATACTTTCATTCGCCCTGATAGGGGCGGAGTAAAAAAAAGTGTACAACAGGACAGAATTAAGAAATAATACTCGACCCATGCGGCGTAACAGGAAGGTAAACATTAAAGATAACAAAGTTTATGTTGTCCTTAATGTTTACCTGCCATAAAGTACTAGATTTGTGCTAAGATCTGTATTATTTATGTCTATACTCATATTCTATGTAGATAGCCATGACCCTGCCGTGCCGCCACTGTTGATATCTATTCCTCTCTAACCCAAAATATCGATGCGCAAAGGGATCGGCGCAAAGCATCCCCAGACCTTGAGTAAGACAGCTGATTGTTGAGCCGTGCCCTTACCAAGAGTAGGTAGTTAAGGGCCCCACATACATCGTTCTTTTTCATCAGGTTTGCACGACGTGCCAACCGATGTCGGTAAACCGATGGAACGATACCTCCACACACTGTTCGGTCTTGTTTCAGTTTCTCGCACATTTTTTGGTCCGTTAAACATGGATAATACTTTAGCATTGGCGGCGGCTTTAGCTATTAAAGTGAAATACAGCAAGAAAAAACGTTCTGAATGGGTGAAAAGGTGGCTTTTAAAAAGAGGCCAATTCTCCCATATAAATCTATTAGAAGAATTGCGTCTGGAACCAGGGGATTGGTACAATTATTTGAGGATGGATGAAGAAACATGCTTAGAATTACTTAATTCAGTAGCACCTCTAATAAAAAAAAAACAGGATACTTGGATGAGACAAAGTATTTCTCCTCAGGAACGTCTGACAGCTACATTGAGATTCCTTGCTACATGTAGAAGCTACGAGGATTTGAAATTTTCAGTTGCGATATCCCCCCAAGCTTTAGGACAAATTATACCTGAAACCAAAACGACACTGCAAAATCCCGACGTGATTGCACGATGAACAGCCACACATGTACAGAGTTGTACGATGGCGTTCGAAACCGACGGATAAAATCAAGCTCGGACAGATTTTTTGGAACGACGGTCAACACGACGGTTTTTCAGCATACACGGGCCGAAATGAGTGTGATCGGTTGGCACGTCGTGCAAACCTGATGAAAAAGAACGATGTCTGTGGGGCCCTTAACAGTTCTGATGAATGGGGATATTCACAATATAAATAATTATGTATTCTCAATTAATTTTGAATTAATAAATAGTTCTATGAAGTGTTGTGTGCATGACGTGCCAACCGATCATACTCATTTCGGCCCGTGTGTGCCGAAAAACCGTCGTGTTGACCGTCGTTCCAAAAAATCTGTCAGAGCTTGATTTTACCCGTCGATTTCGAACGCCATCGTGCAACTCGGTACATGTGTGGCCGTTCATCGTGCAATCACGGCGGGATTTTGCAGTGCCGTTCTGGTTGCCTTCGAGTAAGCGTATCTAGGGTTAGCGACATCTGTCAAAAATGTGCTGTCAGACGTTCATGAGGGGAAATACTTTGTCTCATCCAAGTATCCTGTTTTTTTTTATTAGAAGTGCTAATGAATTAAGTAATTCTAAGTATGTTTCTTCATCCATCCTCAAATAATTGTACCAATCCCCTGGTTCCAGAAATTCTTCTAATAGATTTATATGGGAGAATTGGCCTCTTTTTAAAAGCGACTGTTTCACCCATTTAGAACGTTTTTTTCTTGCTGTATTTCACTTTAATAGCTAAAGCCGCCGCCAATGCTGAAGTATTATCCATGTTAACAGACCAAACATTTGCGAGAAACTGAAAGAAAACCGAACAGTGTGTGTGGAGGTATCGTTCCGTCGGTTTAACCGATATCGGTTGGCACGTCGTGCAAACCTGATGAAAAAGAACGATGTACGTGGGGCCCTTTAGTTACCTACTCTTTGCCCTTACTATGAATGCCGAAGTGGCAAGAACAGAAACTAAATATGAAATAATTTCGGTAATATTAACCATCTATCTGTTGGACGGTAGATGGCGTAGAAGTCCTGGTCGTGAGAAAACTTGTAATTTACTTGAAAATAATTGAAACTTGTTGCTGAAAATGATACATCCACCAGGTATGAAAAAAATGCATGGCAATTTGTTTAATATTTATTAAGCACTTTTAACAAGCAATTTAACCACATTTTGTTATTGAAAAGTTATAATTTATATTGTGTCTTTTTATTAATCCTACAACTGCCTCAATAATTTATTAAATTATAAATATGAATACAAAATGTTACTGGTACTGGTTGCTTTTTTAAATGCATTATTGTAAACAGTTTAGGCTTACTGAATGCACCTGTGTTACATCTTCTGTGGCTATATAGGGTCCCCATGAAGCAATTTGTAAAGAAAAACAGCGCCAATATCACCTGGTAAGTATTTCATGCATTGAATCTGATCCAGATTTCGACAGTCTCTTGAAATTTGACTGTAGAGCAAAAAAAAAACGTGTGCTTGATATTTGCTTATAGAAATTCTGAAATACACGCGACAAATTACTAACTAGCACCTTTTGAATTCATGCTGCACTACTAAAGATTGATATTGATTTTAGGAAAAACACGTTGGAGTTGGAATTTTTCCGGTATCACCAAGTAACCCTAACTTTTCAAAGAAAAAAGTGTCACATATATAATTTACAAGTGATATTATAGTTACATAGCGATTTTTTAAACCTTACATGCTGTCAGTCTAGAATTAAGGAATATAATTTAAAATTTAATCTTGTAGCTTCTGGAATCTATCTTGTGGTTTTCTCTCTGATTCGCATCGCATTTATCTGATCAATAAACAAAACTAAACCGGTTGACACAACAAAGTTTACTAACGTTTTGGAGACATCTCCAGCATTTAATTTGATTTTGTACTCTAAAAAGCTGTAGAGGCAACCGAAATATTAGTAAATATTTTCGATCAAAAATTGTTATATTCCAATAGCACATGACGTATGGCGAGCAGATTTAACAGCTAGGAGCCTAGAACATTTTGAATCAGCCACTTTATCAGTAATGTATTTTGGAGCAACCAACTATCCACTAGGAAAGCTTTTTACCGTCTTAAGGCATTAGTGCTCACCCAAAATACATGACTCTAATGATAATACTCCAGTGCTTATTTGCTCAAACAGAATGTATTAGTTTGAAACGAAGACAAGAGATTGAAATATATTTCGATTGATTATGGCTATGAAAAAAAAAAAAATAGCAGCAGTTTAAAGTTGTTTGCGAGCTTTTGGAATACTTACATGCGGTACACTTTGGACATAAATTGTTGAGAATACAATATAATCCTAAAATACAATAAGGAGACCATTGACAAAGCAGTACGCAGATACCATTCCAAGAAAGTGTCTCATTAATACAGGGCAAAGCAATACTGGAAGAGTTGCAAAATTCAGTAAATGTGAATATATTTCATTGATATTCTATAAGATAATTGTGGTAAATACGAGAGAGAAATGAAAGAAAATTGAAGTAAATTTATTTCTGCTTATATCTCATGCATGTTCAAAAGGTGATAGATCGAGTGACTTTATAGACTGCAGATTAGTTAATTACAATTGCAACAATGTTTACCCAAAAAATGAAAATATATTCACAAGTACTTGGTATTTAAATTTCATTTTACACGCGTCATGTCCTTCCATCTGCACAACATAATATTTCACATCTAACAAATTGATATTTGATATACCTTTTCCGCTATAACAAATTACCCTTTATTCTCACTCCGATATACATATTTAGATAAAAACAGAAAAGTTAAAAAACATTCGCCTTAAACAGAACCTACTAAAAATGCGAAAATATATAAATTAAAAACTGCCATATTAATAAAATAGATGGGCCGTATCCAAACAGCAGAATATAATAATAAAATTATACAACAATTTTAATTACAATCAAGATGACTAGTACAGACCGAGTTTGTTAACAAAATTACAATAATGAAGGTATTTGTAATGACGATCAAAAGCATAAGTAACACTGAAAAATTACATTTACCTGCTTTTGATCGAAATTTTCAAGTTACAGGTATTCTAGGTCATTATGCCTCTGATCTCGAGAAACCCTGGACTTTCCATGGAAGAAAAGTGGTTACAATTTCTTTCGAACACGCTGGATACTAGCTACTGTTATTTTTGAACTTATTTATCTAAAAAAGTATTTCGCAAATATATTACTATTAATACTCGGTATCATATTATTTTCTATTTCAAATAACTCAAAAAGTAAACAATGTTGTGTAAAGTGCTTTCAGCAGGGTTCTACTGCTATATCGACATTCTCTGTGATAACCTCAGAGTAACAACTGAACATAGAGGTAGTAAACAAACCACTTCAGCATGGCGTGCTCAAAGCCATCATCTTTTGACACTTCAGCCTCCAAACATTGCCAACTAACCTGAAAATTCTTCCAATGCAATCCATGTTACAAACACTGCTCTGCACTGTCCCATCTCGAAAAACTGTTAAACTACACTGGAATGTAGCACAGCAAGTCCGTAAAGCTTCACTACAGTTACCAACAAATAGCGAATTCGATTTTACTGACCAAGCATAAAAGACGCACAAACAAAACAAACGTTTGACAGTCGGGGTTTACCGTAAACAAATCGCAGGAAAATCACATATGCGTTGCCAGCTCCTCAAAATTTATGTAAGACAGAATTTGCGTTTATGATGAAAAAACATCCAGTAACGCAAAAGAGGTCAGCATATCTATTGTTCTTGCTGTAATCATTCCTGAACCATCAAAATACCGTCCTTTTTAACGTAGAATGGAATATTTCTGGATACTATACAATTAAGACGATAGTAAATAATTATGATTGTCGTATCTGGTGGTCAATATGACAACGTCAGAAAAGATGTTGGCCTATTAGAATTAGTTGTTTACTACTTCTATGTTCAGTTGTTGCTCTGAGGTGATAACATAGCAAACAAGTGATTTTGTGTCTTTGTGACGTCATCACTAAACCCGTCTAAAAACAAGACGCCAACTGCTGTATGGAAATTCTGTCCAGGGTTTTCAGAGATCTGTGCATAACAAATAAATTAAAGGGCAAAACTTTGAGTGAGGATAGTCATGGTGCAGATTAGATGATTATATTGTCATTTAATAAAATGAAGATACAGGGTGTCCCACGACAATTAAGACAAGCAATATAACGGAACTGGGCAGTAGTAGCGAATTATAATTTTGGGGGTGTAAATTAGAGCAAATATAGTATCTTTTCTTATTATTGCGTCACCCATTGAGGTATTTGTTTTTGGTCACGTGACGTCCGAGTCAAAAAAATTAATGGGACATCCTGTATATTTGTGACTTTTTGTGTTCCTCCCGATAAAACAATTCCAACAAACTAGCACACTAGGGGTCGAAGTGATTAATTCAAGAGCTACAGGTACTTAAATGACTGTACCACTACCATTATGAAACACTACCAAAATAATTTAACTGTAGAGGTACATGTTATAATCAATGGTAGTGGTACCATCCTGTAAGTACCTGCAGCTCTTGAATTAATCACTTTAGACCCCAAGTGTGCCAGTTTGTTGGAATTGTTTTATCGGGAAGAACACAAAAAAGCTCCAAATATACAGGGTGACACAATAATAGGAACAGATACTAAATTTGCTCTAATTTATACCCCCAAAATCATAATTCGCTACTACTGCCCAGTTCCGATATATTGCTTGTCTTAAATCGTCGTGAGACACCCTGTATATTTTTTTAACAAAAGGGAATCGAAACATCTTATTTCCATTAAAACATAAGTCAAGCAAATGTGTCTGAAAATAGCAATATACGTGTACAATCAAGGATTCGGCTTTTTTTAACCCCAAAGTGCGTCATAACTATCCTGACTAGATAGACTTAATGCATTTTTATGTGGTTATGGAAATACTGTTATGATGATTAGAATTAGATTAGGATAAAACCACACTACCGCTGATTTGTAAAGAATATGGTTGACATAGAGTTTGGGGATGACTGAGAGTTAAGATTGTACTAAGAAGTTTAGAAGTATTTTCCCATCAAAATCTCAATTGTTTCAAAACATTGGCGCAAATAAATAATCCTAATACAGACTAGGACTCAACAATCGTTGAAAACTAAATTTAGCTTGGAATAAATATACTTCCAAGCCGCGGCAAGAAAATCATCGTCTATACATTGGCGCAGAATCTGCGTTGAGGGTGACCAAAAGCATATTTAGGTACTAGGTCAGCGAATGGGTGAAACTCCATTACAAGGAACATTGGGACTTGATACACGGATGTAGGCATGGTAACAATTCATTAGAGGCCCATGCCGGAAAATAGCTGCGGACTGCTTTCTTCAAACAGGCATCAGCTTCGAAAAACAACTAGTCTTCTCACAGGCCTGACGGAACACCTAAAGAGAATGGGGCTACACGATAGAGACCTTGACTGCAGACAATGTGAGAGAGGGACAGAGTCAGTTTTTCATGACCATCCTAGAACAAATTCAAACAAAGCATTTGATTGAAACACTGGCACCATTTCCATTTCAATTTTTATTTATGCGGGGTTTGCTATTCAGATAAGCCTAAAAGCTATTCTGGTACTGATCCCCTATAGCAAGAATGTTGATGTGATTGTTGGATATCTGACTGTACCCAAGAATTACTTCAAGCCTAGAGGAATGGTAAAAAGCGATAATAGAGCATATCTCAATTTCATGATTTGCAAAAAATATCTGAGAGAAGTACTACCTAAGATTTTCCGAGCATTCCGCTAGGAAAATACGCCTCGGTATTTCAGTCAGAGGTGTACGCCATCCTGCAATGTGCAAGGATCAATAATGAACGATCCTACAGAAACAAGAGGATCGCAATACTTAAAGACAGTCAGGCTACACTCAGGGCACTGGAAGCGCCCAAAGTTACGTCTGCTCTAGTCTGGGAATGCTTACAAGAACTGGGAAGACTGGCTGAACACAACAAAGTAACTTTGGAGTGGGTGCCAGGACACTCAGGTATAAGAGGCAATGAAAGGTCGGACGAGCTAGCAAGACTAGGCTCGTCTGCTCTATACATTGGAGCGGAACCCGACCTGGGGGTGCCTAAAAGCACAATCAGACACCAGGTCGGAGACTGGATGAAACATCAGCACAAGGAGCAGTGGAACTTTTTGCCAGGATGTGTTCATGGAAAAACATTCATTAAAGCTCCATGCAAGAAAACAGCTGAAACACTGCTCTCATTGAATAACGACGGGTCTCCTCATAGGACACTGTGGCCTGAAGGAACACCTGAATAAAATGGGACTATACAATGGAGACCTCAACTGCCGATTGTGTGGAAGAGGAACTGAGTCAGCCCTACATGTGCTCTGTGAGTGCGAAGCGCTAGATCACAAGAGCCAACAGCTCTTTGGGAAGACCAATCTAGAACCAATGGAGTACAGCTCAGTACCAGAACCAGTAGGTAAACTGCATAAACTTATGCAGGGATCCAGATTGCTGGAGTGGATACTGTAAATGAGAGGAGCAATAATACAATAGGCCTTAAGGCTTAAGTATTCACGGGGACAGTAAGGTCGGACGGCTCCTGAAAAAAAAAAACTACCTAAGACAATTTTAGATATTTTTAGAATCGTCACCATAACAGTATTATCAATTACACTTTGAAATCGTGGCTTTATAATCAATTCAAATATTATTATGACGAAAGTATACAAATAAGATACGTGTTTATATACATAAAACAAGAAGCATTTACAGACATTGTAAAATATGTAAACTGCCGAAATTCTATAATTGTACAGATAACCAATTAATATAAGATACCATATATTTCTATGCACCTATTACCATTTGCATACACAGTCTCAAAAATAAAAAACAACATACGCCTAAGAGTATACATCAGTACATACAGTCCATATTTTGTAGATACAACTCCGAGGAATGGTTTTTGGTTCAATAAAAAAATGCAGAATGTAAATTTGTCTCGTATAACACTTAGACCTAGTCTCATAGCTGCTCGCACAGAAAAATCTAATGGTTTAAATTTTAAAGCCTGTTCCATCAATAATTTACGGATTCAATCACAGTTATTTCATGCATCTTTCACCCACGATATTTTGAAAAACTCATTAATTTTACTCATGGAGTCGATGTTCAAATTAAATAACGTTTTTCAGTTCTAAAATGCTACAGAAATCATGTTGGAGTCAACACTGCATTGCGACTGAAATAAGCAGGTCATCATAGGAATGCTACGACACTGTTTGCGTGCTATAAAAAAGAATGTTACATATTTTTGTAGCATTTTTCGATAACACTTTTCGAGTAAAATTGTGGAAAAAACTGATTCTACACCCTTTGTTTATTAAATCAGTCATTTGGATTGAAATTTTGTTTAAAACATTCCCTGAAGTGTATCTGACAATTTTTACAACCTGTGCACCCAAAATTGAACAGGTATCTTTACCTGCGCTATCAGTGCCTTTTGAGCACAGGAGTTCGACATTTCTCATCCAAAATATCACAATATCCAGAAATATTCTAATAATGCACATAGACAAATATTCCGATTTAAAAAAAATATGTACCTAACCGCTGAAATCATCGAATTTTGAACGAGAAATCTTGGATCGATGTATAATGTACACTACTGGACAACCATATGTGTATACAAACATCAACAATCAAAGAATTAATCATTCATTATATATGTATATATATGTATATGTAACTATAAATTAGTATCTCACATGAATGAATCTGAAAAATACAGATAAATTGTTTTCTCTAACTATTATTATTACATACAAAATTACCGTACTGTTGTGACTCCCGCCAAGAGCTGTTCGAGTTTATCGAATCTGTCTTATTTATGGACTCAATGGTGTTGGCATTTTTAATTATCTCCTCCTGAATACTAAAAAACACAACTATTACAATAAGCACCACAAAATACCAAACTGCTATACCTACATATTATCCACTATCTCTGACTGTTTTTCGTTATTTGTGGTACCATTCTCTTGTTGCTCTATTTTCGTTCCATTCATTTTACTACTTTCCTCGTTCACTTTGTTGTCGTCAGACTTATTCTCGTTTTTCTCGTCTGTACTCTGAAACAAAACATGCCAAATTGACAAACAAACTTTCACCGAGAGGCAAATAAGTTTCAAGTAGTTTGACTTCCTAATTACAAATCCGGCCAATGTTTCGAGTTTTAGTCTCGTCCAACGAAAATGGAAAATCTCCGATGCCCGTACCCTGAGATTCACCCGCAAAAAATCTAAAATCTTTTGTAGTTATGTAAATAGCTTTGAGAACTGTAGCTCGCTATCGTTCGCGATTTACTGTCAGTTCAGTGGCGCTCTTGATACCCATATCTAGCAACTGTTTCGTCGTATCCACCCAGCGTGTAGGGGAACGGCCACGGCGCCGCCCACTTGGGGCGTGACCCTGAACTACAAGTTTCTCCATATTATTGCTTCTGTGAATATGTCCGAGGAATGTAAGCATTCTCATCGACACAATGGAGGATAGTCTCTTTGGATCACCGAGCTCATCCAGTATGGAAACATTAGTCTGGTGGGCGGTATAAGGAATTCTCAGCATTCTCCTCCACGTCCACATTTCAAAAGCATCTATGCGAGCTCGATCTGCCTTTTTAACAGTCCAAGTTTCCGAGGCATACAAAAATATGGAGAACACAACAGACTGAACTAGCGACATTTTTGTAGCTTTAGTGATGTTATCATCATCATAGTCATAATGTCTTAACAGACATGTTGTGAACTCGTAAAATGCATTTACTCATTTTACGAGTTTCTCTTGGGATATCTTTAAGATCTTTAATGTAGTAGTTTCCCATTTGCTTTCTGCATCCTCATGCCGTTGACCAGATGGTATCTACTGGTTCATCTGCCTTTAGGGGCAATTTCTCACCCCAAGGACAAGAAGGTGTCCTGACTCCTCTCAACTCGTCCACCCAAAGCTGTTGGTTGAGAAGAGGTTACTGCTTATAACGACAGTAGTTTGCTTCCTTTTAGTCGCCTTTGACGACACGCAGGATATACGATGGGAGATATTATAACCCGCCCCCACACGGGTGAATTTTACTTAAATAAGTATTCACAATTGATATTGTTATGCAGTAGGTCATTCAGAAAACATAAATTATTTAAAATGCGCCTTGTATTAAGTGATATGAAACTATGATTATTTAGTAATACTGAATATTCAGTTCCCCTTTCCGGATATACTCCCGGTGATTTGAATCACGAAAACTTCAAAAACCTTTGTTATGGCCACACGTGCCTGTTGAATGCGCCGTCGAATCTCATTTTCACAGCTACCCGAATTCGTGTCGATCAAAGAACCGATACTCTGTTGGAAATAAACGAATGTAAAGTATACATATACGAAGTCAGTTGGAATAGCATAAAAAAGCGTTTGCCGCATCTCCTTTGTAAGGGGCGAAGGATCCATAGGCGGCGCGCCGTAATTGAAATAATTTTATGATCAAATGGAAGGTGAATATGAAATGAACTAATATCTCTTATTTGAGTATTTAATAAAGAAGGTTCATACAGCGACCTTCTACAGTATAAAATAAGTATAAAATATATCAAGGATGTGAACGAATTATTACGTTTTCCTCAAATAAAATCGATGGCGTGAATGGTAGGGTGCATTGTCCATTATCACGACAGAGTTTTGGGGAATATTTGGTAATAACTGTTGCTCGACCCATTTTTCAAAAAGTTCGGCTGTCATATCCTCTTGGTAATCGGCACAAGATTGTTTAATATTCTTCGCTGATAGTAATAGACAATTAGGAATAAAACCATTTTCGCTTCCGGCATGGAGTATAATAATCCTTTTCCCGCGGTTGCACGGCCCATTTAAAGTACAGTTTTTGCTGCCATCTACCCATCCATATTGCACAACATCGTGAGTGTCGAACCATGTTTCGTCTAGATAAATCAGGGTTCGTTTGTCAATTTTTCCGTATCGAAACCCACATCGTTTCACAATATACTGTAAGTGTCCAAGGATTTGTAACTGAATTCGTAATTTGGAAACTCCCGTAATTTATCACGGATCATTTCTAACGTTGGCACCACATTGTCACTGTAAAATCTGTAAATCATCCTTCGGATATGTTCCAGCAAAGCCGCTTCAACTTTTTTAAGTTTTTGTCCTACTCTTTTCCTCTTTAAAGTGTGATTAATTACACTGACCTCATTTATAACTCTGTACACACTGGAACGACTAATTTTTGTCAGCACACAAATTCGATTCACAATCTGATTTTTTGAGGCATCGCGGTTTTCATTTTTTAGGCAATCGTAAATATTTAATACTACTTTTTGTGTCTCTTCTTCTAAATCCTTGTGAAAAAAGTCCGAATAGGATCCGCATCCACATTCGCCACACTATCACGTGCATTCTCCCAGGGTCTCCAAATGGCCACGACTATACATATTTCCAAAATATAAGAAATCGCGAATTCGCAAAGTTGCGGAAGCAAAGCCTTAAAATCCGTATCCGTGGACGGCACTGGTAAGACTAGCTCGTCTGGACAGTTCCAGCTACCTGCTGAATATATTTCTTGGAAATTCGGCTCGCTACTTTGGCGGCGGCTTTTGAATGTATACCAGGGATATATGTTGCTAATTCGAGCATTTTCACCAGAATAGCACCGCAAATACCGGGGAATTGATACTACCTCGTATATCGCCGTCACATCGCCGTGTTCCAACTGACATCATGTTTACTATATGTATTTATGTATAAGAATGAAACATACCTGTTGCGACGTTAAATTGGCATTATTCTTTCCTCTGGTCCTTAGCATAATTGCTTCTACTCTCTTCCTACGCGCCTCCCGTTCCCTTTCTTCATTCCTTAACCTCTCTTGCAACTCTGCTTTTTGCCTCTCCGCATCTTCCTTTGCTTTCCTTTCAGCTTCCTCTTTCAGAAGCTTCAGCCTCTGTTCCTCTTCTTTCCTCAGTCTCTCTTCTTCTTCCCTCTTTTGGGCTTCTCGTATAGCCTAGAATCATGACCCTCGTGTTGAATGGTGCCGATAAACTCTCAAGAAATGTGATTACGGTAGATCTAACGGCCTGGCCACACCTCCACGTCGTCAACGTGGAACGGTACGGTGTCGCTGCAGGGTACCCTTGCCACGACGTGTGGCTAGTAGGCCCGATTTTATCAACAGGCGCATTTTAACAAAGGCTTTGACCAATCAGAGCAGCCTATTCAGATGCATGTTCTTGAATGGGCTGCTCCTAATGAGGATAGATAGTCCTAAAGAGTTATAGAACAACGGCGAAAAAATTTTGTAATTATCTCCATTAAGAGAAAAGTTATAGTCCTTCAAAGTTTGAATTGCCGTATCTTCCGCGCGAAGCCGCTGTGACGTCACACGTCACACGACACAACGCAAGCCTGTGTATGCCCTGTCGAGGATGCTGCTCCCGCAAGCCACCGCGCCGCCGCCGGCCTCCTCGTTCATGTTGTTATTCCTTGTTTTCAGTAGGATAGGCGACGCCGACGGTGACAAAACGATACACTGCAGTTTATTGGTACTAGTATTATTAGAATATGTCTAGCAGACCGAGAAACTATAAATATTGCATTGTACTCAGGTGCACTAACACCACCATAAAAACACCAAACAAATATTTCAATGGATAGCCTATTATGAACACAAAAAAATTGAGTTTTATGACCCCCCACCCCCAACTACCCCAATTTCACCCCCACCCAAAAAAGTAGAAAATGATCACGAAACCCCTAAAACGCTTAAAAATGAAGTTTGAGCTGTTTCTAATTTTTTAATTTTTTATTATTGCTGCGCCGCCGCTGACACGATTTTTAAAAACCATAAAGATTTTACATCCTCGCAGCGGTAGTAATACTGTGTGAAAATTTAATTGAAATCAATCCTCTAGTTTCCTAGTTACACCATACAGAATGATCAGAAGCAATACTCTCGCATGTATACATCAGGAAATTCTAAGTCGACGATCCGTAATGGCCAAGGTAATGTTCGGATGCACCTAAAAATGTATTATGATGCTAGGCCTTTCTTTCACAGGTTAGTGGACGACCTGTTATGAATACAATAATTTTTCAGTTCTACAACCCCCCACCCCCCAACCACCCCAATATCACCCCCAACCATCCCAATATCACCCCCATCCAAAAAAAGTAGAAAATGATCGGGAACCTCTAAAACGCCTAAAAACAAAGTTTGAGGAATATTTAAAGTTTTTGGTTTTTTGCTAATTACTCCACCGCCCATGCACCGATTTTCAAACATATAGGAACATTACCTACTACTACCCCCCCAGCATATGCAGCGGTTACTGAGATTACGTGGCTAGCCCTTAACCGGTAACGTGCAAATTCGGGGCATAGTTGGTAAGGTGCAGTCTGTGAGACTGTAACCTCTTTGAAGCTGAAAAAATCAAATTCTCCTATTTATTTTTTGGAAAAAAAAACATGAAGATTTGTTGGATATATATCCTTTAATAATAATTTTGTATAAAGTAGCAGAACATGTGATGTAAAGAAAAAAAATTATGATAATTATTAACTAGAACACACGCACAAATTTGTAGGACCAAGATAATAAAAAAAAATTGACCACACTCAAATCTATATATTTTGTGATTGATAACAAGTAAAGAAGTAAAGCAATACACCTATAAAAATATGTTGGTAAAAAATGACGGACCTACCATGACTACCAGTTGAGAAAAATTATAACGTAAACCGTAACGTTCCGTCTCGCAGACTGAACCAAACTAACAACTAAGCACATCTGGAATGTTGTTTACGCAAACTTATTGACAAACAGGATATAAAAAGGATACCAATGGCTGGTAGATTAGACGAGGTCATTTACCAGAAATGCGGTAAGGTTTTGTTGTAGGGTCGAATTTAAGATTGCTTGCAGTCTCACAGACGGCACGTTACCAGTTAAGGGCTAGAAAAACGCGTACAGGCAGACCGACAGACCGACGGAAATGAGTGGTGTAGATTTTCGTTATGTAGACATCATAAAACACCCAAAAAGCGTATTATCTCAACATCGAAAATTTTCACGATCACAATACTCCCTTCACCTATCGGTGTGGGAAGTAAAAGTCCATAATCATGTCATCCACTTTTAGGAAGATTACTAGAATCATCACGAACGTAACCTTCCTCCATATTTCAAAAATATACTGGCGTCTGCCCGTTACAACAAACACCTTCGCCGTTGCACTCAAGTCTAAATGTCGTATACTGTACAGCGCAGCGTATGCATAGCGGAGTCCCGACCAGACTGTGGCTGCCGCGAACAATTAATAACATGTGACGTCATACAGCTTCTCACCTCCGCGGTCGCAAATATAAAATTGAATAACTCCGCCGTTTTTTGGAATAATCAATGATTTTTTCGACGTTCTTCAAGTGAAGCAATAGACTATCAGATAATAATGAATTTACCAAATTTTATTTTTTTGGAAACTTCTCCATTGTAAAGTTTCCAAAAATGTTCGGTGTGACCTACGTACAGAAAGTGTATTACCTCTTGTAGCCGATCTTGTTCAGCTTGTCTCTGCATTTCAATTAGCTGCCGGACTTGCTCTTCCTCTCTCTGTTGCCTCTCAAGCTCTGCTTTGGCTTCAGCTTCCTGCCTCAGCCTTTCAGCTTCAGCCTGCCTTTCTGCTTCTTCTCTCATTTGTCTCCTTCTTTCTGCTATTGCTGCCTTTGCCTCTTCCTCAGTGCTTATGCGCACTTTGCTAAATGACGTTGTCATTTCATTGTTTTCAGCATTTAGACTGTTCTCTTGATCGTCTGCTTTCGGTTTTTCGATTTCATTCGATTCAGAATCATCTACGTCTTTCTCTTTGATATCTTTATCTTTAGTGCCTTTCTCCTTGACTTCTTGAACAGGCGACAGCTCTTTAGGTGGTTCTGGCTTTACTGGCATAGTCACTTTGGGAGACTCAGGTTGGATTTGTTGTATACCTTGTTTTTCTTCTATCTTGTTTAAAACTTCTTTAGTTTCCTTCTCGATTGACTGTAACTGTGGCTGCGACGAGGGTTTTGATACGGGTTCCCTAAAATAGGACATACGAAAATTGATACAAATTACTACACCACTCTTAAGCTCTGAGTTGACACTATTCTGTATACACTTACGGATTTTCGATCTGGATCAAATCTTCCTGGACTTTAACAGTTTCTTCCACACTCTTCTCCGTTTTAGGTTCCTCCTTATTTTTATCTACTTTGGATTTTTCTTCACTAACTTTAGCATCTTCTACTTTTTCTTTAAGGACTTCTTCATTAGGCTTTCGCGGTATCGTTCTTTCTTTCGTTTTGCCAATAGACTTCAGTTTCGGCAACGGAGGTTTTGTTTCTCTATCGATCTTGTCGTGACTGATTCCAGTCACCGCTATACTTGCCTAAAATATGACAAACACTAATAGGATATAGAAAAAAATGCATTTCAAGCTTTCTTCCACGCCCAAGAATGATCAGCGAACTAAAAGAATGAAAAATTTGATATACAGGGTGTTAATTAAGTATGTAAACAAACTTTAATCACGAATAGTACTCCGAAAAATAGAAAGAAAATGTCATATGAACATGGGTCCGGAAATGCTTCCTAAGGGAGCTACGCCCCTTTGCATGGGGCACCCTGAAGACGGTTTTCCCTCGATATTCTCGAAACCATTCATAACAAAATTAGGTACGATGAGTAAACTTTTGACGCTGAAACTGATTCTGAATTCAGAATTTCATAATTTTAATCAGAGGCGTATCATACGGGAGGAGTTAAGGGTAAAAATAACACCATTTTCTAAATGGTAATTTTTTTGACATTTTGATTTTAGAATATGGTATTTCAGAGATTTCTACGTAAAAATGGTCTCTTGGTACATCTCGATAGGGCTAACCGTTTTCGAGAAAAATGCAGATTATTGAATCGATGCAGGCTATTGTATTGAAGTGTGAGGATCAGAGTCCACTCCAAACAACTAAATCTAATCTGATATAATTCAGTCAAGTTTTGAGGTGTTGAGGTTTGCTGATAATCAAACACTAAAATGAACTCTGTACTTACCGGTCTAGGCTTTCTTGGGGTTGTTGAAATACGATGTCTTACGCTGACTGAACTTGCTACACTATTTGTGCTCTGCTGACTCATAGAGCTGCTTGGCCTAGACGATGCTGTTGTAAAAAATTCCTTTAAGTTTTGCAAACTTTTATAGATATTATGCATGTATTATTGCCATGCTGGACGAACAATGAACAATTAAACTTTCAAAATATATTTTATAAAAATACTTGCATAGAACATGGTGATCAAAGATATTTTCTAGCATAATTTCATGCCACAAAATGGTTTATATGAAGAAAAACACCTTTCATTTGTTCGCCCAACTTATATGTTGATTGTATATGTTACGCCCAATACCCGAATTCGGGCAATGCCCGAAAAAAATACGCAGAACTAGTTTTGAGCAAGGAATATTTCCCAAACCCGACATATGAATTTTATACGGCTATTGAGCATTATCAAATGGGCAGAACTAGTTTTGTGCAACTTGAAATGCACAGGACTAGTTCTGTATATTTTCTGAACGACAAGCACAAATTTTACTTCTTCCATTTAATCAGCGCCAGCGACGGACTGGAATAAATATAAAGTTGGAGAAGTTAAATATATTTTAATGAATACGAATAAATAATAAATCGCCAACTGAGGCTGGTTTAAATGTTTATTTGATTGTGTGAGCATCAAATTGGCTAGTGCTTCCAAACCTCTTTTTGCGTTTTCACGATTCGTACTTATATTGCAGGAACGTTGGCAAAGAAACCTAACCTAAACGATAGGTTTTTGCTGGTTTTTGACACACAATGCATAACGAATGTTTACTTTGGTTGCCATTCCGTACCACAGAACTAGTTCTGTGCATTTCAAGTTGCGCAAAACTAGTTCTGTGCATTTCAAGATGCGCAAAACTAGTTCTGCCTACTTTGTAATGCTCAATAGCCGTATAAAATTAATATTTCGGGTTCGGGAAATATTCCTTGCTCAAAACTAGTTCTGCGTATTTTTTTCGAGCATTGCCCGAATTCGGCTGTTGAGTGTAACATATATAAAATAATGCTAGATATATAGAGAACCTATCATACTGAATGCAAAAGATTAGCTTTTGAACATTTTCATGTGTCATGTGTAAGAAAAACATCATGCTTTAGTTTAGTTGATTGCAAATATCTTTAGCATACAGTATAACACTTTTCTTTAGCACTAGTTCAAATTGGTAATAAAAATAATGAATTTTTCAAACAAATACCTTTGATAGCACCTAGAATGATACAACTAGTAAGAATGTACACGAAAAGCATTAAAAACTTAAATCTAATAAGGATGCTATGAGCCACCACCTTATATAATATGCTAAGAACTATTATAAATAAAAATTAGTGAATAAGTTATAAGTACCTGTTACCCGCCTCCTTTTAACACCTGAAAAGCAGCAAAGATTACCTAAGCACGGTCATGCTCTTTCGTTTGTTACAACATAATGTTATCAGATAGTGATCAAGCTTTGTCTGTTGTGCAGAGAAAATAGAACACCAGCTAAACCATACTACTAATGGTACAGCCCTCAGAGTAACAACTGAACATAGAGGTAGTAAACAAACCACTTCAGCATGGCGCGCTGAAAGCCATCATCTTTGACACTTCAGCCTCCAAACATTGATCAGCTGTGACCTCGCAGTGACAGTTCAAATGGTAAACAATGCTGTGTAACGATAACTAACCTGAAAATTCTTCCAATACAACCCATGTTACAAACACTGCACTTTTTGAGTTCCATCTCGAAAAATTGTTAAACTACACTCGAATATAGCACACAAGTCCGTAAAGCTTCGCTACAGTTACCAACAAATACCAAATTCGATTTTACTGACCAAGCAGAAAAGACGCACAAACAATAAACAAAGCAAACGTTTGACAGTGGAGGGTATGCGGCCTTGCCAGCTCCTAAAAATTATGCAAGACTTCAAAATTTACGTTTATGATGAAGAAATATGCAGTAACGCAGTAGAGGTCAACATATCTATTGATTTTACTGTAATCATTCCTGAACCATCAAAATACCGTCTTTTTTAACGTAGAATGGAATATTTCTGAACACTATACAATTAAGACGATAGTAAACAATTATGATTGTCGTATCTGGAAGTCAATATGACAACGTAAGGAAAGATGTCGGCCTATTAGAATTAGTTGTTTACTAGCTCTATGTTCAGTTGTTACTCTGAAGTATAGCCAGATTAAGAGAGTGATCCCATTAGTACCCGATCTGGCCTAGGGATGGCGGTAGTTGTTTGATAATCATTGTACGAGAAAGTACACAATACATAAAGCATATGTTTCAAGTTTGAACACGCCATGTTGTTTAGTTTTGTTTGGCAGCCATTAAAAGTGAAGGCTCTCAGAAAATTCGTGAAACAGAAAAATTGGTTATTGTCATGTGATACAATACTTTTATTTGAAAGAACTCATCCCAACAAATATGAAAGCTGAATTAGATTCTGGTCTGGGCGAGTGTGCTCCTTCATTTACAGCATCAATGCCGGGGTTCCTCAGGGATCGGTATTGGCTCCGACATTGTTTCTGCTTCACATTAATGATCTACTCTCTAGCACTACAAACCCAATCCACAGTTTTGCGGATGATAGTACGCTGCATGCAGGCATCATGAGCAATAGACCGATCTCTGTGGTCTAGCTGGAACGCAGAAGACTGGCAGTGGCAGCTTCACTTTCAAAGGATCTCGATACCATTACCGCTTGGGGGCTTAAGAGTAGCAGACCGCGAAGCCAGAGCCTAAATACCAGAGTACCGCGGCTGCTGTGAAAGGGTTATGTTAGGGGAAGTTTGTTAACGCGAGATTTGAATGGGCCAATACCCGCAGGCCCAATAAATACATCCTCTGGCAGACCATTCCAAGCCTAGGACACCCTGGGAATAAATGTGCGGTTGTACCGCTCAGTTCTTGATGTATAAAGAACGACCGTCTTAGGATGAGATACAGCGGTCGCACGGGTACATCTGATAGGAGCAGTGAGCGGCGGAACGATAGAGGATAGCTCAGAGGAGCAGATTCCGTTGGAATATCGGTAGAAGAGTGAGAGGTCACCAACAACACGCCAGTGAGAAAGTGACTGAAGGTGGCGCGTTAAGGCCGGATCGCCAATTAGTCGAATTGCCCTTCTCTGGACGGCATCTAGTATAGACAGGGTAGTAGGGGCAGCAGCTCCCCAGACATGAGAGCTATTCTCCAGGCAAGGTCTTATCTGGGCTTTATATAGCACGAGGAGGTTACAAGGTGAGAAATACTCGGTAGTTGATAGATATTTTGAGGAACAAGAAGTTCTTGCCAAAAAAAAGGATATTAAACTAATTGAACATCGCCGGGAGAAGTAATAAGACTGAAAGGAAATTATGGTGAAAAATTAATTTTTCTTGTTGTCTTTGTTGGGCCCGGGTATTTTTGGGACTTCTCTCATCGGTTGTGTACAAAAAGGCGCATGCACTTTTTTCAATTATTCATAAAAGCAATTAGTCAAAATCGGGGCTGCTGTTACTGAGATTATGCGGTCGGAAAACTTGCGACGGATAGAACGATGGAAATGAGACACAGTCACCCTCTTGAATTGAAGTTCTAAATGGGAAATGAATGAATGAATAAGGACCAGAGGCTATCCAGCACGGAATGTGGCTGGTGCATAGGCCACACGATGGGCCCTTTTGCGCCTCTATCCGCGCTATTCCTAAGACCTGCCCTTTTGGCAAAGGTAAGTACATTCTTAGGTCCTATCCGTTTTACCTCTATTGGTTCCAAGGTTCTTGAGCCCAGCATAGTCTGCCTGTGATAACCCAGGGTTTCACAGCGACACAAGACGTGTGCCGAGGATTCTTCCTCTTCACCACACCACGTGCACGTTAGATTGTTGACCACCCTCATCACGAATAAGTGACCCCTGAAGGCGTTGTGACCCGTTAATAGGCCTACTAGCAATCTCAAGTTACTCCTATTCCGAGAGAGACAAAATCGTCCTATTCTCTCTGCAGGCCCTGCTAATAGTTCCCGAGCTTGACGGAGATGACCAGAGATGTTGTTCCACCTCAGAGAGTGTTGATTCTGGATCCACTCTCCAGTTGTTTTCCTAATCAAGTTTGCAGATAGTCCTAAGGCTGGTTCCGGGCCCACAAAACTGTTGCCGGATCCCATCCTAGCCAGATGATTCGCCATTTCATTACCTTTAACCCCAGCGTGCCCAGGTACCCACATCAGTTATACCTTGTGTTTAGCTGAGATGTCGTCAAGAGCCCTCCTGCACTCCAGGACCAGTCCCGACGTTATTTTCCAAGCACTCAGTGCTTTGATGGCTGCCTGACTGTCAGAGCAGATAGTAATCCGACTCCTAGACCCGTCAAATGGGGAGGTAAAAATGAAATGAAAAATATTAAAATATGGATATCAAAAACGAAAAAAATCGTCTTCAGTTTTCGTTTTAAATAAGTGCGTTAGAAAAACAGTCAGCTAAATGTTTTGAGTGCAATTAGTGGAATGTTTTCACATGCAGAGCGTACAAGTGCATTCTTCCAGTTATGTCGTGTGGTGGAAGCTGGTTCGAGAGAAAACGGTTCCGATTTCAGCCAAGGGACTGTTTACAAGTTATGTTACAATACAGGAGAAGGCAGGAAAATTTAATAAATGTAGTGTTGATGTTGTTTAGCAATAATTTCCTCAAACCTAAATATACTCTACAGAAAGCAAAAACGATCTTTCACATAATTACCTAGATAAGAAAACAACTAACTTAGCGCACTACTGTACAGTTCACTATTCCAAGCAAATGTATCTACATAACAAAATATCGGCTTTATGAAGAAAACATATGGCAATCAAATTACAGCCCCGTAATAATGTGTAGTAGAGTTTGTTCAAAAATCGTTATGTAGTTTCTCTCCTGTGACAGTGGTTGTCAATAAAAACCACATATACAAAATTTGACCAAAAATTAATTTTGCGGAAGGACTCTGGTCTTCACGGTTCTTGAACCGAGTATAGTCTGCCTGTGTTACTTCACAACGACAACGAATGTGTGCCGAGGATTCTTCCTCCTCGCCACAGCGTGTGCAAGTCGGATCATTTACCACCCCCATCACATACAAATGGCGTTTGACGGTGTTATGGCCGGATAGCAGGCCAACAAGTAACCTTAGTCAGCTTCTGTCCAGCGAGAGACAGAACCGTCCCACCTTAGCCAGAGGTCCTGAAATAAGTTCTCTAGCTTGACGGAGGTGTCCGGAGATTCCTCTCCATCTGATCCTGTACCTATTTACTGGGTAAGCCAATTCTTGTGCAAGGGCACAGCTGGACACACAAAGCTTGACTAGGTCCAGGAGCCTTTTCCCAAGACTATAGTCAGTCTCACACCAATCAGAGCCCTTCTTCTCGCACCGAGTGTTTCGCAGTCCAAAATGATATGTCGAGCAGTCTCTTGAGACTTACGGCAAAGTCAAAACTGTACCCATGACACCTCAGGTCATGTCAAGCATCGCACTTCTAGCCACAGGTTCCATGATAGAGCAGTAGCCCTTTCTACACAGACCTCACCATAAATTGGAACTTTGTTCTCCCAGATCAATAAGAAGAATAGGAGAAAACATCACACACATGTAACAGTTCACGCACAGAATGATATGACACGAACATCATGAGTTTTATTCTTACAGTAGTCATATTTACAATATGACAATGACATGATAGAAATGACAACTGTCAATAAACATGTGACTGTGATACTAATGCGAAACCTCTAGTCTAATATTTGCATCAAAATGTTTGATCTTTGTATGGAAGTGGAATGATTAAACTCTATCCAATTTTTAAACATCTTGAAAAATTTGATAGTGATAAAGATGTCCTAAAATATATTTCCTCCCATCATTCTGCATTGCAATATACATGTAAAACAGCACCCAAAGCATGAAACGTCCATGAAACTTGCCCCTTTGTGGAGTTAGATCCATCTCCAGCTGTTACCATATACAAATACAGAGCTGCCAATCCAATATCTACAAAAGTGAGATATTAATATAGAAATTTATGTCATGGTCGTAGCAAAGATTGATTTCAAAAACATTATTTAACTCCATTTTCCGATTTCAAATGCGGATGTTTTTGAAATATGAAATATTCTCTAACACATCCCTAAAAATTATTCACGCCTGACTTCTCACAATGCTTTAGAGACGAGCTATTCTAGTTTTTTCTAGTTTTCTATTCAGAAGTCCCATGTTTTTCAAAACATGTTTTTGATTGCTTGCACCTAACAAGAATGTTCTCAATATTGTCTCATCGTCTTTTGAATACAGGTCAAGCAATTCTGTCTCATCTTTAAAGCGAGGGCTTTTGGAAAGCGGTTAAGAAATTTTGTCTCATCTTAAACATGTTCTCTGAAAAGATGAAAATCAATTTTCTCATCCAAAATTTGATGCCTTCTAGAAAGACGTTAAACGATTTTGTCTCATTTTTCGAATAATCTTGTTTGAAAACGCGTCAAGTAATTGTGTCTCATCTTTGAGATGATGTCAAAAAGTTCTGTCTCATCTTTAATGTTCTTTGGGGAAATGTCAAGCAATAATGTCTAATCTTAACCGTGATGTCCTCGAGAAGGATGTCATGCAATTCTGTCTCACTTTACCGTAATGTCGTTTGGAAAAAAAATTAGGAAAACTCGACTCATCTTGAACATGGTGTTCTCTGGAAAGATGAGAAGCAATGTTGTCTCATCTTTAAAGTAATGTTCTTTGAGGTAATGATGTCATCGAGAAGGATGTCGTGCAATAGTGTCTCACCTTAATGTGATGTCATTTAGAGAGATGTTAAAAAATGTTATCTCATCTTAAAATGGTGTTAATTGGAAAGATGAGAAACAATTTTGTCTCATCTTTTAAATAATATCGTTTGAAAACGCGTCAAGTAATTGTGTCTCATCTTTAGGATGATGTCAGACAATTCTGTCACATCTTAATGTTCTTTAAGAAAATGTCAAGCAATGTTGTGTAATCTTAACCGTGATGTCCTCGAGAAGGATGCCATGCAATATTGTCTCATATTAAACATGGTGTTAATTGGAAAGATGAGAAACAATTTTGTCTCATCTTTAGGATGATGTCAGACAATTCTGTCTCATCTTAAAAGTAATGTTCTTTAAGGAAATGTCAAGCAATGTTGTGTAATCTTAACAGGGATGTCCTCGAGAAGGTCATGCAATATTGTCTCACCTTAACGTGATGTCATTTGGAAAAATGTTAAGAAATTTTGTCTCATCTTTTAAATGATCTCCTTTCAAAACGCGTCAAGAATTGTGTCTCGTCTTTGAGATGATGTCAAACAATTCTGTCTCATCCTTAAAGTAATGTTCTTTGAGGCAATGTCAAGCAATGATGTCTAAGCTGAACCGTGATGCCGTCGAGAAGGATGTCATGCAATATTGTCTCACCTTAACGTGATGTCATTTAGAAAGATGTTAAAAAATGTTCTCTCATCTTAAACATGGTGTTAATTGGAAAGATGAGAAACAATTTTGTCTCATCTTTCGAATAATATCGCTTGAAAGCGCGTCAAGTAATTGTGTCTCATCTTTAGGATGATGTCAGACAATTCTGTCTCACCTTAAAAGTAATGTTCTTTAAGAAAATGTCAAGCAATGTTGTGAAATCTTAACAGGGATGTCCTCGAGAAGGTCATGCAATATTGTCTCATCCTTAACGTGATGTCATTCGGAAAAATGTTAAGAAATTTTTTCTCATCTTTTAAATAATCTCCTTTGAAAACGCGTCAAGAATTGTGTCTCGTCTTTGAGATAATGTCAAACAATTCTGTCTCATCCTTAAAGTACCTAATGTTCTTTGAGGCAATGTCAAGCAATGGTGTCTAATCTGAACCGTGATGTCGTCGAGAAGGATGTCATGCAATATTGTCTCAACTTAACGTGATGTCATTTGGAACGATTTTAAGAAATTTTGTCTCATCTTTTAAATAATATCGTTTGAAAACGCGTCAAGTAATTGTGTCTCATCTTTGAGATGATGTCAAACAATTTTGTCTCATCCTTAAAGTAATGTTCTTTGAGGCAATCTCAAGCGGTGTTGTCTAATTTTAACGGTGATGTCCTCGATAAGGATGTCGTGCAATATTGTCTCACCTCAACGTGATGTCATTTGGAAAGATAAGAAACAATTTTGTCTTTTAATAATCTCGTTGAAGACACGTCAAATCATTCTGTCTCATCTTTAGGAGGATGTCAGACAATTCTGTCTCATGTTTAACTTAACGTTCTCTGAGGATATGTCAAGAAATTTCATCTAATCTTAACCGTGATGTCCTGGAGAAGGATGTCATGCAATATTTTCTCACCTTTCATTTGGAAAAACGTTAAGCAATTTTGTCCCATCTTAAACATGGTGTTTTCTGGAAAGGTGAGAAACAATTTTGTCTCATCTTTTAAATGATATCGTTTGAAAACGCGTCAAACAATTCTGTCTCATCTTTAGGAGGATGTCAGACAATTCTGTCTCATGTTTAACTTAACGTTCTGTGAGGATATGTCAAGAAATTTCATCTAATCTTAACCGTGATGTCCTGGAGAAGGATGTCATGCAAAATTTTCTCACCTTTCATTTGGAAAAACGTTAAGCAATTTTGTCCCATCTTAAACATGGTGTTTTCTGGAAAGGTGAGAAACAATTTTGTCTCATCTTTTAAATGATATCGTTTGAAAACGCGTCAAACAATTCTGTCTCATCTTTAGGAGGATGTCAGACAATTCTGTCTCATGTTTAACGTAACGTTCTCTGAGGATATGTCAAGAAATTTCATCTAATCTTAACCGTGATGTGCTCGAGAAGGATGTCATGCAATATTTTCTCACCTGTCATTTGGAAAAACGTTAAGCAATTTTTTTTCATCTTAAACATGCTGTTTTCTTGAAAGGTAGGAAACAATTTTGTCTCACCTGAAGCTCGATGCGTTCTAGGAAGACGTTAAGCAATTACGCCTCATCTTTTAATTAATCTCGGTTGAAAACGTGTCAAGCAATTATTGTGCCTCATCTTTGAGATGCTGATGAACAATTTAGTCTCATCCAAAACTTGATGTCTTCTAGAAATATACTAAGCAATTCTGCTCCATTTTTCAAGTAATCTCGTTTGAAAACATGTCAGGCAATTGGCAAAAAAGGAATTTTTCAAGTAATGTTTGTTGAAAAGATGTCAAGCATGGCCAACTCTACTCACTAGGCCGGAGCATTGAAATATGGCAACACTGAATAGCGGGCCGAACTTTTATTTGTTTTTAAGTCATTAGTGTAATCTTCCAGAGTGAAAAAGAAGATTGGAAGGTGATTTTACTTCCCACACCGATAGGTGAGGGGAGTATTGTGATCGCGAAAATTTTCGATTTTGAGATAATACACTTTTTGGGCGTTTCATGATGTCTACATAACGAAAATCCATGTCACTCATTTCCGTCGGTCTGTCTGTCGGTCTGTCGGTCTGTCTGTCGGTCTGTCTGTACGCGTTTTTGTGTCCTCGTAATCTCAGTAACCGCTGCATGGATTGTGATGAAATTTGGGCAGCGATATGCTGGGGGGTCGTAGTAGGTAATGTTCTTATAATTTTGAAAATCGGTGCAGGGGCGGCGGAGTAATTAGCAAAAAACAAAAAAAATTAAATATTCCTCAAACTTCGTTTTTAGGCGTTTTAGAGGTTCCTGATCATTTTTTACTTTTTTTTTGGTGGGGGTGAAATTGGGGTGGTTGGGGGGTGGGGGGTTGTAAAATTGAAAAATTTGTTGCTTTCATAATAGACTGCCCACTGACCCATGAAGGAAGACCTAGCAACATAAATAACTTTTTTAGGTCCATCCGAACATTGCCTTGCCTATTACAGAAACCAAAGGACTTAGAATTTTTTCTGGTGTAAACATACGAGAGTATTGCTTTAGATCCTTCTATATTGTGTTACAAGGAAACTGTTGAATTGATGTTAATGAAATTTTGACACAGTATTACTACCGTGGCGAGGATGGAAAACGCGTATGGTTTTTATAAATCGTGCCAGTGGCGGCGCAGAAATAATAAAAAAAGTAAAAATATAAAAACAGCTCAAACTTCGTTTTTAAGCGTTTTAGAGGTTCCTGATCATTTTCTGCGTTTTTTTTGGGTGGGGTGAAATTGGGGTGGTTAGGGGGTGGGGGGTTGAAAAACTGAGAAATTTCTTGTATTCATAATAGGGTGTAGGGTAGGGGCTGTGAAGGAAGACCTAGCGACATAAATCAACTTTTTAGGTCCATCCGAACATTGCCTAGCGTATTACGGAAACTAAGGGAATTTTCTGTATACATACATACGAGTATTTATTGCTTTAGATCTTTTTGTATTTTGTAACGTGGACACTATTACATTGATTCTAATTAAATTTTGACACAGTATTATTACCGTGGTGAGGATGGAAAACGCGTATGTTTGTTAAATATCGTGTCAGTGACAGCGTATATAGCAATAATCAAAAAACTAAAAGTATGAAAACAACTCAAACTTCGTTTTTTGATGTTTTAGGCTGTCCATTGGCCTCTGAAGGAAATACTTAGCGGCATAAGACAATTTTAGGGGAGGGAAGGCTGCCGATGATTTGGTTGCAAGGGGATCTCAGACTAAAGCTTCATGCTATGGGAAAATAATAAACTGATATCACAGTAATGTGTGGGAAGTACTGAGTCAATCAACTTGACTCAATTTTTTTTAATGTGTTTTTAATTATTTACCTGCACAAACGGAACTATAAAGATAAAAAGATGCCTGCAAAGTGTGTTGCAGGTTGCACTAGTAATTGTGCTTCGAATAAAGGACATATTAGGGTGTTCAATTTTCCTCAAGACAAGCATTTCAAATAGAAGTGGGTGAAAGGTAGATATAAAGGTTATATTTATAAGAATAAAGACAATAATTTACAAACACTTCCAAGGATAAGACCTATTTTAAAGCACAATGTGGACCTCCGAAACATCACAGTAAAATACAGTTCTAATACAACACATCTGGGCACACCTACGAAAAGATTTGATAGTGAAGGGGAATCAAGACCAGCAAGAATAGCCTCAAAGTGACATAATAGTGAATTTTTCTAGCTTAACTGAAAATTTACAAAGTAAATTGAGTGTTCATTTAAGTGGATGTGGAAGTGGCAGCAGGAAAAAGGTTGCGTTTATTTTTATTTTGTAGTGTTTGACTAGGATAAACCAGACATCAGATGTAGCTGGTATTAGTATCAATGAATATAGACATTCCTTTAAATCAATAAATCATAATTTGTTGCTGATTTGAGTTAGATTTTACCACTGTCATTAAGAATATCCTGTTGGTCTCCAATAGAAAATATTTTGGCACACTATTTTCAAATAGGTTTTCTGTTGATTTTTTTTTGATTTGTTAAAACCTTTTCTATGTCCAGCCAAAGAAAGTTTACAATTTTGTGAGAGAGAATAAGTTGCCAATTTTACCACCATCCTAAATATTCCTCAAAACTTTGCAGTTCTTTAAAAATTGCACCTGACAGAAAATATGCCTCACATTAAAACTGTTGCAGAGGGTTTATTATTCTCGGAGAAGTACATTGTTTTACAAATTGATGAAATATCGGCCTGTATAAATCTTCTTGTCATTACAAAAATTATAGGTAGAACATGAAGGACAAAATCATTTGATAGGTATATTAAATACATACAGCTTATAGTTGGTAGGCGTAACCCTTCCATTAGAGTATACAGCTCAAATTACAGTCCTTAGTCACAAAATTGTGATTTCAGGCCAATAGGTATAAAAGTAAGTTTTTGGGCAATTGCATAAAGCAGTTTTAATGAAAATTGCAAAAGAATACATCAATATACATATAAATGAGTTTGTTTTAGACACATTTGTTCATGTAATCAACCCCAAACTGCTGAAATTCTGCTTGAATTAATGTTGTTAATGTAGCAAATATTTCTATTAATATAATTACACTGAAACAGTTCAAGACAAAATACAGACTGACAAAACTAAAAAGAGGAAATCTAATGGAAATAAGAAATGTCCAACAGAAGGGAAAATATCTAAATCTAAATACATGTACATTTTTGTACTGATACTACTGGCATTTTTCACCATTCTTATTTTTTCAAAAAGTATGTTTCTTAATTTATCAACCGAGATGAACTCCAATACATATAAAATGTAATAATTATTCTGAAACTATAAAACAATTTAAATTTTCCGCGGAATGCCCGCTTTTGGGCCCACGGTAACCGGCCCACTATTTGACAGCTAAGCGACGTTGCCACATCTAAGGCTCCGGCCTAGTGTAGAGTCGGCCATGTGTCAAGCAATTTTACGCGATGTCCGTTGTAAAGATGTGAGGCATGGCCGTCTCTACTCACTAGGCCGGAGCATTGAAATTTGGCAACGTTGGAGATCAGGCCGTGTTTTCATTTGTTGTTATGTCATGTGTATTCTTCCAGGTGCAGAAAATATGGTTGGAAAGTGATTATTAATTTATTTCTGATTATTTACCTGCACAAACGAAACTATAAAGATAACAAGATGCCTGCAAAGCGTGTAGTACCAGGTTGCAGCCCAGTAGAGGACTACCAAACCATGGCCCAACATCACCTTATTCCAGATTAAAAAGAACGTTGCAAGGTGATTTTTAATGGGTTTCTACTTATTTACCTGCACAAACGAAACTATAAAGATAAAAAGATGCCTGCAAAGCGTGTAGTACCAGGTTGCAGCCCAGTAGAGGCATGAGTAGAGGACTACCAAACCATGGCCCAACATAACCTTATTCCAGATTAAAAAGAACGTTGCAAGGTGATTTTGAATGGGTTTCTACTTATTTACCTGCACAAATGAAACTATAAAGATAAAAAGATGCCTGCAAAGTGTGTAGTACCAGGTTGCATTAGCAATTGTGCGTCCGATAAGGGGCATAAACAGAAGTGGGTGAAAGGTATTCCTCGGAAGGGCTGGTTATATTTATAAGGATAAAGACAATAATTGACAAACATTTCAAAGGATAAGACCTATTTTAAAGCACAATGTGGTACCTATAATGTTTTCTGGACCTCCCAAATATCACAGAAAAATACAGTTAATAGAACTCATCTGGGCATGCATCTGGGCATACCTACGAAAAGATTTGATAGTGAAAGGGAGTCAAGACCAGCAAGAATGGCTTCAAAGTGACCTAATAGTGAATTTTTCTAGCTCAAGTGAAAATTTACAAAGTAAATTGAAGGTTCATTTAAGTGGAAGTGGCAGCAGGAAACAGGTTGCGTTTATTTTTATTTTGTAGTGTTTGACTACGATGAACCAGACATCAGATGTAAGTGGTATTTGTAGTAGTAGTACTAAAAAGTATTTTTCTTAATTTATCAACCGAGATGAACTCTTAATACATATAAAATGTAATAATTATTATTCTGAAACTATAAAACAATTTACGGTAACCGGACCACTATTTGACAGCTAAGCGACGTTGCCACATCTAAGGCTCCGGCCTAGTGTAGAGTCGGCCATGATCTGATATTACCATAGCCGCTGCGCTGGTATAAATGAGGCATTAGCGGGTAATAAAAAAGAGAAAAAAGAAAACAACGAAAAATGTGGGCAAGACGCCTCTTTTTGCGCCGTCAAAATATGGCCTTACTTAGTGATCTCGGCCTAGTGTAGAGTCGGCCATGTGTCCGGGTAATAAAAAAGAGAAAAAAGAAAACGAAAAATGTGGGCAAGACGCCTCTTTTTGCGCCGTCAAAATATGGCCTTACTTAGTGATCTCGGCCTAGTGTAGAGTCGGCCATGTGTCGAGCAATTTTACGTGATGTCCGTTATAAAGATGTCAGGCAATTCTATCTAATTTTGAGATGGTGTCAAGCAATTTTAGCTCATCTTCAAAGTAATGTAACTTTCGTGGAAATGGCAGCTGTGTATAGTAACGTTGATACACGACACGACATACCCTCGCTGCAATTGGAGGAAGCCACGCCGATTCCGACGGTGACATTGGCCGCTTTGGCCAGCATTTTCTGTTCCCTAAGTTGCACGGCCCTGGTGGTCCTGACAGGCCGTTGTGGGGGCCCAGTGGCAGCGGCATCGGGCAAATGGTGCACGCTACGGCTCATGCTCAACCTGGGCGCTGCTATCGCGAGGTGGCTCATGCTCCTGGAGACCGGATTGGTCGCGTTGCTCCCACATCGGCCCCCGATGCCCCTCGGGCCAGGGCCCGTCGTTTGGATCATCGGGGGCATGTGAGGGCGACGCGGCTTGGCCAGTTGGTCCAGTCGCGACATCGAGTATGCTCTACCTGGTGACTGATTCAGCGACTTGCGGGACGAGCTGAACGAAGAGTCCCTGGAACCTGATGGGATGGTGGGCACCAAATCCGTGCGTCGACGACCCATGTAACCGCTTGCGCACCCTGCTGGTACCACTACTTCCGAACCTGGAATATAACAGGACGGTGAAGACATTAGTACAAGCTTCGATCATATACAGGGTGAGTTTTTAGTACCGGCTCGGTCGATAACTCCACTACTGTAGAAGATAGCGAAAAAAGTTGTATACAAAAGTTGTAGCCACGGATATGCTTCTTGCTCAGAAAATATTTTTATTTATACAGGGTGATCCATAACTACGTGGTGATGCAAACATGCATTTTTATAAATTAGACACCCTATATATTATTCCATTTTAAAATTCTACTAATGATTTCCGTTCTTTCAATATAGGGTATTGTTACATTATACAGGGTATTTCAAAAGTTATGATCATTTTTATATATAAAAATAATTTTTGATTCATTACCAACTCATACTGACCGATACTTACATAAAGAATCAAACCACCACCCATCTCAGAAGTTCGGAATTATTAGAACTTTGACAGAACGGGCTAGAAAAGTGTGCGAACCAGAAGAACTCGACACCGAACTGGAACATCTAAAGAATGCTCTTAAGGCAAATGGTTACACAGAAAAGCAAATAACAAGAACAATGAGAAGAGATTAGGCAAAAGCAGGAACTAAAGCGATAGCAAAAGCTTTTCAACCCTATGTGTCACACGTACGCAATGTTTACATCATATTTGCAGTGGCGTAACTGTACGGTATGTGTTTTTTTAGAGTTCCTAAATCGCTGTGCCTGAGACAATCTACCTCATACAGTTTTGTGACACATTTGAAAATCATTTATCTGATCAGGAGTACTACTTTCATCTAATAAAACTTGTTTTGAAAAAAAATTTTAGTTTAAGATTCCACCATGAAACCTCTAAGTATGAGAAGTATAGCTTGGAGATGAATAAACTTAGAATAGTCAAAGGCACGAGCTAATCTTCTAAGTTCCAACTTAGGACATACAGACCTACTTCAAAAATAATTAATTTTGCCGAAATCAGCTTACAATGTTTAATCATTAGAAAAGTAAAGTAGCTTATTAAGCTTAAGCTTGCTTATATCACAGCTGGGTTCTGGACCAAAGATCGGCATGCTCACGCCTCTGTTTGGAAGCTCGTCTGCACACTAATTGTCACAAATACCTGCACGGTCTGGTACCCAACCGAGCCGACCACCACCATAAGCGTGAACTCGAGAATGGCAGAGGTCAAATTTCAACATCGAGATGTTAAAAACATCCTCCAAAAACTGAACACGAATAAAGCTACTGGTCCTGACCAAATTCCAGCCATTGTCCTTAAACGCTGTGCCGCTGAACTTGCACATATTCTTTGCAAGCTCTTCAAACTGTCGTATCAACGAGGCGTGTTTCCCGCTTCGTGGAAGATTGGCTGCGTACAACCCATCCCTAAGAAAGGCAAAAAAACTGATCCCACCAAATATAGACCTGTGGCTCTTCTCAGCATCATGTCTGAGGTTATGGAGACTGTCATTAACACACAGCTCCTGAAATACCTGGACAACAATAACATCATAAATGATCGCCAGTATGGCTTCCGTAAGCACAGGTCTACAGGTGACCTCCTTACCTACGTCACTCACTTGTGGAACAGAGCAATTGAAAATCATGCCGAATCCCGTGTTGTTGCACTTGGCATATCGAAAGCTTTCGACAGAGTGTGGCATGAGGGACTTCTGGTCAAGCTTGCTGCTTATGGGCTACCACCTGGCCTGCGCCAGTGGCTGAATAGCTTTTTGAACGACCGATCTCTGTTTGTTGTAGTCGAGGGCTGTTCCTCAGACGTATTTTCAATAAACGCCGGTGTTCCTCAGGGATCCGTCCTATCCCCTACACTAATTATGCTGTACATCAACGAGCTGTTGGAAATAACATCCAATCCAATCTACAGCTTCGCAGATGACAGTACATTAGTTTCGTGCATGGAACCAGGCAAGCCACTATCATCCCAGGAGACGGTACGTCGGTGACAGCAGCATGCCTCACAGATCAACGCAGATATCAAAACAATTGTCGACTGGGGATTAGCAAATAAAGGACAGTTCAACGTACAAAAAACTCAGGCAACAACACTTACAAAGAAGTCACACGATGGCCTACCAACCGTGGAAATGGAGGGCCAACCCATAATCGCATCATATTTCGTCAAGCTTTTGGAGATCAACATCAATAATAACATGTCCTGGCACAACGACGTCGTCAGTATTGCTAAAACGGCATCCCAGAAGCTTCGAGTTTTGTTCCGCTGTAGGAAGCTGTACACACCAGAGCGACTGCTGCTGCTCTACAAGGCACAGATCCGACCATCGCTGGAGTATTGCTCCCATGTGTGGGGATGCGCTCCGAAGCACTCTCTTAAGCTTCTGGACACTATCCAGAAAAGAGCAATTAGATTAATCGATACGCCTATCTCACAAAGGACCTCCACAGCCTGGAACATCGAAGGAGGGTGGCTGACCTATCCCTGTTTTACAGATTCTATCACGGAAGATGTTCGAGTGAGCTCTCCTAGATAATAACACCAAAGGCCGTCCGAACCAGGAACACTAGAGAAGCTCTGCGAGATCATCCTTACCAGGTCGAGGTCCTTACTCCCCGAACCAGTCTCCTCCAGCATTCCTTCTTTTGGAGAACTTCGACGCTGTGGAATGAGCTGCCGGGGACTTTGTTTCCCGACGACTACAACATGCAGCGTTTCAAATCTAACGTGAATCGACACTTATTCTCTCGCAGCGCTTCTACAGCGCCATAGGCTTTCAGCCTTTGCGGGAGGCTGACCATAAAAAAATATATACAGAGATGCGTGAAGATAGCAAGCTGGAAGCCTTGAAACAGACAGACAACCGTAGGATATACAGGGTTAGGATAAAGTATGGAACCAAGCAAATAACTTTGGAACGGAAAGAGTGATATTGCTGAAAATTTGCAGGCAAGTGTAGTGACGTCTAATGCATCCGAAGACGTTATGTTAGCTATTAATGTACTTCCGGTTTAACGTCAACTTTTTTAATTTAAATGGGACACCCTGTATATTTTTGCAGATTTTAATTCATCTTTTTTTTCCGAATACGTCCATAGTGGGTTAGTATTTGTTTCTTAAAAAATTTGCCTCACAAATTCGTCCGTGGAGGTCTGCGGTCTTCCCGTTTGAGGTAATTTTTTTGTATATTTTTTTTAGTCACCGTCAAACGTGTTATTGGACCCCTGTCGGGACGTAAATCATTAAAAGTTGACACACTTCTTTGTGAGTACTCACGCGATCGCCAAAACCGACTTTGAGACCGGCATTTTAAACACCTGAAATGATAAAGAAGCTTTATCTTTCCCGTTTTTACAGAAACTAATGCTAAACCCACTATGGACGTATTCGGAAAAAAACATGAACTAAAATCTGCAAAAATATACAGGGTGTCCCATTTAAATTAAAAAAGTTGACGGTACTTCCGGTTAAACCGGAAGTACATTAATACCTAACATAATGTCTTCGGATGCACTAGACGTCACTACACTTGCCTGCAAATTTTCAGCAATATCACTCTTTCCGTTCCAAAGTTATTTGCTTGGTTCCATACTTTATCCCAACCCTGTATTTAGAAATTAGACTACGTGTACATACCATCTGTGGACCTCTCCAGTCCAGTGGCAGACGTGGCTCTTTTCTTTCCGGCAAGATCCAGATCCCTTTCAGACTGCCTCCTGGTAAGTGAAGGTTGAGCAGCAGCACTAGTGATGTTCTGTATGGAAGTGGCCCTACGACTGCCCCAAAACGACACCGTCAGATCGCTTGGCTCGAGCATCCGCGGCGTTGAACTGCCAAACGCGAACACCGCGTTGCTCCGCTCGTTCCGCTTTTTCGCTTCGATCCGCTGCTCCCGCTCCTGATTCCGCTTCAGGATGAACTCCAATCGGTTGCGTTCCGCCTCGTTGATGGCGCGCTTTTTTTCTTCCACCTAACCGTTAAAAAAATAAGCAACCCTTTTTCTATCGGCATGTATACATTGACGAGGATTATCTGTTCATCGATATAGCCCAAATCACCGACGATAAGTAATATAGATATTAATAATAATAATATGCGAACGCATGTAAAGAAAGGCTTACCATAGATAGAAAACAAGGTGGCAGAGGAATTATAGATATATAGTCACTCCGCACAAAACAAATAAAAACACTCAGACATTTCATTCAAAGCAAGCAAACGAATTTACAAAGGGCAATAGTCAAAGCAGACAAGAACTATACTCCACTCATCCTCTCTAGTCCAGATCACGTAGCAGACACACACAATCCCATAGAATCACAGCAAGAAAAAATAAACACCTGGTCGCAGAAAGCACTCCACGGCAAAACATAGATACCGAATTACACAACATCACATAAATGAAAAACAGTCATACACTTGGCTGCAGGATGGCCAGCTCTTTCCAGAAACGGAGGGTTTTATGCTTGCTATTCAGGCCCAAGTATTTGCGCCGAGAAACTACAAAAGATACATAATTAAAGATCCGTCCGTAAGCAACGATAATTGCAGAAAATGCCACCAACAGAAGGAAACAATAGATCACATAACAAGTGCATACACGACTCTCGCTGGAACCGAGTACACAACCAGACATAACTCTGCAGCCAAAATCATCCACCAAGCCCTAGCCACCACTAACAAATTGATCGAAAACACAGATCCATATTATAATTATACACCGATACCAGTACTCGACAACAATCAATACCAACTATACTGGGACGTCGAAATACACACAGACAAACTATCCCAGCCAATAGACCAGATATAGTTTTTCAGTCGAAGGCAGGCAAAGTTACCTATTTAATAGATATTGCTATCCCTAATGATACGAATGCTCAAACCACCTACGCTGGGAAGATATCTAAATACACAGACCTTGCCACAGAAGTAAAACGACTCTGGAATCAAAACCAAGTTGTTATTGTTCCCCTAATTATGTCGGTATCAGGCCTTACACCTAACACATTCACACCACACTTGCACCAGCTAGGCCTGGACGAAAAGTTACACAACGTATTCCAAAAATCTGTCATCCTGAAGACCTGTAGTAATGTGAGATCCTTCCTAAATTCAGACCAGTAATAGTTCAGGTGTTGACTTGGCACAGCCCGTCACCACTTGTTGCTACCGCTATCATGTGAGATGAACTTAGCAAATGAGAATAATAATAATAATTAGTTTATTTCTTGGTTGAACGATGCCAGTGTACACCATAACAAGAAAAATAGTCACACTAGGTGGGTTCATCGATAAAATAGAGAAGTGAGAGCATAATGTACTTGAGATGGCATCATGGTCACGAAATGAAATGAGGGCAGTTTCGTGCGTGGTTTAGACGCGGAACACGGCTTAGAAGACTCATTGAGATATTCCAAATGGTATTTTTAATATGAAACAATATCGCACAACAGGTTTAAACTTGTCAATGCATGCATACTCTGTAAGGACGTCATTAGAAGATAAATTCATTCTTTTTGTGTTAGTCAATATTTTGTTAAAACTGGTTTTACTTCAAGCAACGTCAGTCACTTAGAAAAAATGCAAGGAAGGATATTAATGCATGTTACTTCAATGCAAAAATATAATTTTCATATCATTGCGAATGGTTGATATCTGGAAAACTGAAGGCAATTTTTCAAGTAATTTTTCTGCACAGAATCAAAATCCTAGCTTAGAATTGGTTTAATACATCAAAGAAGGAAGATTCCATGTTAAGTACAAGACACATTTGTATATTAAGAGGTTAGATACTGGTTGTACAACATTTTTGTAATTATTTGATTGAGTAATACTAATTTTCATTTCAATAAAATCAAAAAGATACTACTCGCTCTCTGCCACAGACACAAATATCTCGAAATGTATTAATATAATAGGAGACATTAAAAGTGTTATAACGAATGAAGAATAACTTTTTGGCAATGTAGTAGTTATACAGGGTTATTCACGTTATTCGACACGGAGCATCATACATTTTAAAAATATTTTCATGTTATACAGGGTGTCCCAAAAACAAGAAATGTATCAAAGTTATGTTTTTTTAAATGGAATATTATTGCATATTCAGATTCCTTGGTGAATTCTAGTGTGACTTTATGTATCATACATGGGACTTAAAGCGAGTCGTTTAGATGTAAATCACCATTTTCGGTATAAGTAGATATTAGGAAAAAATTGAATATCGCAGAGAATATAAAATTTGGAAGGCTGTAACTTTGCCGTATTACTAAGCATAAAATGCGTCAGCTTTGATGCGACTGTCAAATTTAAATTACGTTTATGCTTGGAGAAATCGGTCGATTAATTAAGAAAACATCGATCAGCGATAATTTGATTTTTTCAAATGGGAATGCCTAATGTTTTCTATACGGTTAAACGTAGAATTTGATAACCTTTCTAATGATATGTGATTGTGAATACCAATCTCTGGTAGTTTTCATTTAATTTCACATTTTCAAACAAAACGGCGTTTTTCAATTTTCCTATCTATGAGCAACGTAGCAGGCCAAGAAATATAAACAAAAACCTGTTCAGGTAGAAAAAAAAAACAACTAAGCAGAAAAATACACACGAACTGGACTAAAGGGACAAGATTATAACAAAGTCTAACCAGAAACAACGGCGGTAACATATCTTTGGTCAAAGAGAAGCTGGAGTATGGCAGAAATGGATTTTTCCACGGCCTACTAGCTACTGCAATGCACTAGAGATTGGCAATTTTTAAAACCCTTAAAAATTTTGAAATGAAACGAAAACTACTAGACAATGTTGGAGGCAGTTTATTATTTTCATAATAAAACTTCACATTTAATGATAAAAAAAGTATGCAGTTCTGTCAGAACTCAAGTCAAAAGTACTTCTGACTGGAGTCTGAAAATTCTTCAGTACCTATTAGCAAGATCGCAGAAAATGAAGAATGAATTAAAATTTGTTCAAATACAAAACGTAACTTGAATTTAAATCTGATTTGTCAGTATTCCTTTTTTGCAATATTGCTAATAGATATTGAAAAATAGAAGGGCTCCAGTCAGAGTTATCGATTTCGATGCAAATTACTACTTCTTTACACCATTACATATGATTGATAATTGCGTGCTGGACAACAGTCGCTGGTTGTTTTTGTTTCATATCAGGGTTTTTAATTTGCTCGGAAATTTTTAACCTCTAGTAAATTGCGGTAGCCAGTAGACTGTAAAAAATATCTACTACTGCTATACTCCAGCTTCTCTTTGGCCTTAGAGATGTTATCGCAGTTGTTCATGGGAAAGTTGATTTGTTGTAAGGAATTTTTATCATCTTGTCTCTTTATTCTATTTCGTCTGTATCTTTTTTCTAAGTTACTTGTTTTCTTCCATCTGAATTAACATGTTTTTGCTATATATCTTGGCCTGCTACGTTGCAACTTATAGGTAGGAAAATTGAAAAACGCCGATTTGTTTGAAAATTTAAAATTAAGTGAAAACTACCAGAGTGATATTTACAACCAATATCATTAGGAAGGTTATCAAATTCTACGTTTAACCGTATAAAAAAAATTAGGCATTCCCATTTGAAAAAATCAAGTTATCGCTGATCGAAGTTTCTTTAATTAATCGACCGATTTCTCCAAGCATAAACGTAATTTAAATTTGACAGTCCCATCAAAGCTGACGCATTTTATGCTTAGTAATATGGCAAAGTCATAGCCTTCCAAATTTTATAATCTCTGCGATATTCAATTTTTTCCTGACATCTACTTATACCGAAAATGGTGATTTACACCTAAACGGTTCGCTTGAAGTCCCATGTATGATACGTATGGGTCTCTATCCATCCGAAATTATTACTTTCTTTTTTAACAAATACTTTAGCCATTATGCTCCGTGTCAAATAACGTGAATAACCCTGCACATTGCCAATGAAATTTCCAACAAATTGACAGAGGTCAAAAAAAATGGATAAAGTCTCCTTTTCTATAAAAAAAAGCGTGCGCTGCTGGTATCTTCCAATGTGAAACTAGACTATACATTCACAAAAATCACTTTCTGATATCGCTGCAAAACTGTTTAAATTAAATTAGATGATTCACCAGGTGCAGATGGCAGTACCTAAGCGAAGTAAATAAACAATATCCTGTGCGTTATACTTCTTAATATCTTCCTTTTAACAGGAGTATGTTATTAAGGTGTTATATTTGCATAAAATAAGACTTGAGTTACGGTGAACCATGCGAATATGTTAAAATAATTTGTTATGGTGTATATTTTGCTACTATAGTGGTGGATGCTATTAAAACAGGTTTATAGAGGAAGAAGTTATAGAGAATATGAAGAAAAGCAGTAGTATGTGCATCCAATTATAACGGGAGAATAATTTGTCGCGTATGATTTTTATGTATGTACTTAAATAAAGCACAACCGCCTGGTATCATGGCAAGGAAAGCAATTTGAAAAAGTTTTTTGAGTTTACGATTGAGAAAAATACCAGTAGGATATATCAGTATACAGGGTGGTCCAATAAGCGCGCGGTGCTCTCTAGCGGCCATACCGTTTAAACTAGACGAAAATAGTTTAAATAAAAAACGTTTCTTTTCAAATGCTCCACATTTAGAGAATAATTTCAAAGATGACGGACTTCCGGATATACCGGAAGTAGGCATCAACTTCCTTATTGGAATACCCTGTATATTATTACGTTTTTGAATTCAGCATTAATTTTTAGGTGCAGTTTGTTAACCATTGTTTAGGTCTACGAAGCCTATTTTCGGAGTTATTCAGCAATTTTTATAAAATTTGTTGTTTGTAGTACTTTACAAGAAACGTTAATATCTTGGAAACTAAACGCGATAGAATGATGTGGCTTTCGGTTTTGAAACAAGCAAGGAACGTACTTGTGTTTCAGTAAGACCATTGTTTCAAAAGAACATGAAATCAAAATCAACACAAAACAAGAAACAAAAGATAGATAAGGTTTGCTCATTATTAAATGATGCTTCTATAACATGATTTGCTGACAAAACTATTCTACAGGATGTTTTGACATTAGGGTAACGGAACAAAATTTCGATTCACCTTGTATATTAGGTTAAACAACAAAGTCTATCAAAATTGCGAGTAAAAACTATTAAGTGTGGCTAAGTTTTTTCGAAAAATTTACGGAACAGTAAATGATAAAGTAGTGGGACACCGGAATTTTAGGTGATAATTTTGAACAAGAGTGTAGCAAGGAATGAAACTACACATTTCTACTAACTTTTCTTCTACTGTTCTCCTAACCTCCCCATAAACATTTCCTTATAGGTTATCTACCACAATTCCATGCAAAACATAATTCGTTAAAAATCAAAAAGCTTAAAAACACGTATAATTTTATAAACCTTCACTGCGTCATTTGAACTATTTTTAGAAGTTAATTTTGAATCGACCTGTAGTCGCCTTTGTTCATCTTTCAGTCGAAGTTCTTCAAGTCTTTTCCGTCTCTCGGCCTCCTTCTGTTCCTTAAACTTTTGTGCTGCCATCGCTTGTGCTTTGATTTCCTCCAATTTTCTCTGACGTTCTTCATTTTGTCTGTCCTTCAAAATACGTAATCTTGTTTCCTTGTCAACTGCAACAAACATACAACAAATCAAATAATCGTTTTAAATACCGGGTGTCCCAGAATTTCCTTGACACGTGATATTTTTGTAACGAAAAACGGTTCAAGCAAGAACTGAGTGGTACTTTTGAAGGTACTATAGGGTCTATCATACCATGCATTCAAAACATTTTTTTTGTACGTCAACCTCTAAAACTCACCCCCAACTTTTTTTTCAAATAGCACCCCATAGGTTTTCCTACATGAATGATATCCCCATTTTATTTAAAATCTTGTGGTACCTTTAATTTTATATGCAAACTTATTTTTTCCGTAAAATCATAAGCATAAGACAAATGAAATGATAATTTGTTTGACGCCTGATATTTTTGTAACAAAAACGGATAAAAAAGAAAAGTAAGTGGGTTTTTCAAGGGTAGTGAACGACCTATCATTCCTTGCTTATGAATCATTTTTTTCTTACTTAAGCCCCTGCAATCCACCCCTAGCTTTTTCTTTCAAATTGCAATCCACAATTTTGCCTGGAAAAATAAATTCGTTACTTGAATTTAATGATCGTAGTGCCTTACTTTTTTATTATCATGAATCAACTAATAAAAAAATGTGACAACAAAACTAAGTGCAAAAACGTGAAAAAGTTGTATGGTTACATCGGGCCGCGCCAACCCCGTGTGCAGGATGTGCCCCGCACACGGGCGCCAAAATTCACGATAAATTGCAGTAGGGGCATAAAAAGTAAGGCACTATAGTACCTTCAAAAGTACCACTCAGTTCTTGCTTGAACCGTTTTTCGTTACGAATATATCACGTGTCAAGGAAATTCTGGGACACTCGCAGAGTAATCACAAACCAGTCAGCGTCAATTTGATTGGTCAGTGCTAGTCAAAAATAGTTGGCAACTGCAATGGCGAATACTGATTGGCTCTGACTGGTTTGTGATTCTCTCTGCGAACAGACCCATAAGAGACTGCTTTGATAAGTACTTTGAATTTCCCGCCCAGTCGAAATCTGCACAGATACCAGTCAAGCGCTATTGGCGCTCAATAAAAAAATGCATTAAGTCTGAGCTAGAGTATTGCCGACACGAATATTATTATCAATAGTTTTGAGAACTGTAGCTCGCCATCATTCGCGATTTACTGTCAGTTCAGTGGCGCTCTGTATACTCGTATCCAGCAACTGTTTCGTCGTATCCACCCAGCGTGTAGGGGGACGGCTACGGCGCCGCCCACTCGGGGCATGACCCTGAACTACAAGTTTCTCCATATTATCGTGTCTGTGTATATGTCCGAAGAATGTAAGCATTCTCGTCGACACAATGGAGGATACTCTCTTTGGATTACCGAGCTCATCCAGTATAGAAACATTAGTTCGATGGGCGGTATAAGAAACCCTCTTCCACGTCTACATTTCAAAAGCATCTATGCGAGCTCGATCTGCCTTTTTAGCAGTGCAAGTTTCCGAGGTATACAAAAATATGGAGAACACAAGAGACTGAACCAGCGACATTTTTGTAGCTTTACTGATGTTATGGTCAAGTCATATTTTAGTAAGCTTTGTCATGGCCACACGTGCCTGTTGAATGCACCGTCGAATCTCATTTTCACAGCTACCCGAATTGTCGATCAAAGAACCGAGGTACACAAAACTTTGAACTACTTCACAACGGCCTATCGACTTTATTTCTCGATGATTATCATGCTCTCTATCTACGATCATAACCTTGGTCTTATTGTAGTTAATATAAAGACCATACGCTGCACTATGCTGTTGTAACATGTTTAATAGAGCTATCGTTCCTTCCTGAGAAGCACCACTAAGGGTTGTATCGTTAGAAAATCTTAAGTTGGAAATTTTGCTTCCGCCAATAGTTATACCGCCATTCCAGTTGTCTAATACCTGTCTCATCACAAATTCAGAGTAAATGTTAAATAACATCGGAGATAATACACATTCCTGACGAACTCCTTTTCTGGTTGCAGTTTGACCAGACACCACCCTGTTTATTGGGTGATTTTTGAGTCAATTTTGGGTTTTATCAAGCCATAAGTGAAGTTGGTGAAGTACTATGTGATTTGCAGGGCGTGATGAGTACAGATCTTATAATTGTTAAGAATCTCAGAGTAACAACTGAACATAGAGGTAGTAAACAAACCACTTCAGCATGGCGTGCTCAAAGCCATTATCTTTTGACACTTCAGCCTCCAAACTTTGCTAACTAACCTGAAAATTCTTCCAATGCAACCCATGTTACAAACACTGCTCTGCATTGTCCCATCTCGAAAAACTATTAAACTACACTCGAATATAGCACAGCAAGTCCGTAAAGCTTCACTACAGTTACCAACAAATAGCGAATTCGATTTTATATACTGACCAACCAAAACAAACGTTTGACAGTCGGGGTTTACCGTAAACAAATCTCAGGAAAATTATATAGGCGTTTCCAGCTCTTCAAAATTTATGTAAGACAGAATTTGCGTTTATGATGAAGAAACATGCAGTAACGCAGTAGAGGTCAACATATCTATTGATTTTGCTGTAATCATTCCTGAAACATCAAAATACCGTCTTTTTTAACGTAGAACGGAATATTTCAATTAAGATGATAGTAAACAATTATGATTGCCGTATCTGGTGGTCAATATGACAACGTAAGAAAGGATGTTGGCCTATTAGAATTAGTTGTCTACTACCTCTATGTTCAGTTGTTACTCTGAGTTAAGAATGTAAACACTCGATCTCCTGGACCTCCCTTCGTTGCAAATTGTAATAATGGGCGAGGCGAGAATGGGCTACTCTAGACTACAAACCCTACCAAGAGGAATTTACAAGGATCTTGGACACAACAAATCGCAGAATATGTGGGGCACACCATAATGGATGCTAGAAAGGACCACATAACTCCGAAATACATCTTCAACAAGAAATTCGAAACTATAATAAGAGATCGATAACTCTGTGAAGTAAACAACCTGCATCGGAAAATAGTCTGGTACACAAATGGATCAAAGACCGAGCAAGGCACAGGAGCGAGAAGCTTTGGAAGAGGAACTAGACAGAGCATTCCGCTAGGAAAATACGCCTCGGTATTTCAGTCAGAGGTGTACGCCATCCTGCAATGTGCAAAGATCAATAATGAACGATCCTACAGAAACAAGAGGTTCGCAATACTTACAGACAGTCAGGCTACACTTAGGGCACTAGAAGCGCCCAAAGTTACGTCTGCTGCTAGTCTGGGAATGTTTACAAGAACTGGGAAGACTGGCAGAACACAATAAAGTAACTTTGGACTGGGTGCCGGGACACTCAGAAGGGCGGACGAGCTAGCAAGACTAGGCTCGTCTGCCCTATACATTGGAGCAGAACCCGCCCTGGGGGTGCCTAAAAGCACAATCAGACACCAGGTGGGAGAATGGATGAAACAACAGCACAAGGAGCAGTGGAACTTGTTGCCAGGATGTGTTCATGGAAAAACATTCATTAAAGCTCCATGCAAGAAAACAGCTGAAACACTGCTCTCCTTGAGTACAAATCAGCTCCGAATAACGACGGGTCTCCTCACAGGACATTGTGGCCTGAAGGAACATCTGAATAACATGGGACTCTACAATGGAGACCTCAACTGCAGATTGTGTGGAAGAGGAACTGAGTCAGCCCTAAATGTGCTCTGTGAGTGCGAAGCGCTAGATCACAAGAGACAACAGCTCTTTGGGAAGACCAAGCTAGAACCAATGGAGTACGGCTCAGCACCAGGACCAGTAGGTAATCTGCATAAAGTTATGCAGGGATCCAGATTGCTGGAGTGGATACTGTAAAAGAGAGGACCAATAATACAATAGGCCTTAAGGCTTAAGTATTGACGGGGACAGTAAGGTCGGATGGATCCTGAACACTAGACTTGCAGACGCCCACATGCCTGCTAGGCTAGAGCATAGGCTTCGCATCTTCTAACCTATTCGAATTCGTTGGACCAGACTGAAGACTTATCTAACAAGTTAGTTCTTAAAAAAAGCAAAACACGTTCCTCATTTCAAATTTTTGGTGAAAGATTTTTTACTTTGATAAATATAGAGGTGACCGAAACATTACTAAACAGTTTATTTTTTGCCAGATATAGTTTTAATTATGGACCAGTGAAGTGTAATGAACTATAATGCTGACTTCAGAAGATTTGAAGCAGCACTCGGTGGTATTGGAACAGCCGCTGCCCGCTGCATGTAGTAATGCATCAGAATGTTTATTTTATTTCTGCGTGGGTGGAAATAAACATAGTTAAGCGAGCCAAGCCAACACTAACCTAGTATTCGACGAATTTCATCGTCAAACATGCTGGAAATTAGCACTTTTATCACAGATTCACTGTTCAAACGCGAACTCGGGAAACGAAAACAGCGTACACTACATCGCACTATTGTCCACACTAACAGAAGATGTGTAATACTTATGATTCAGACCAATATTTCAAACACCTGAATCCGATTAATACCGCGATAATTTACATGAAAAATAGTAAGCATAAATTGTCTTCAAACTGGTTTGCAGCACATTATTATGACATTGCTATTTTTGTATATCATAAAGCCGGGAATACACGGGCTAATAATAAACAAATTACTGTATAATACTGTATAACCATATGTCGATGCTGTCAATTACACTACAACAATGATAATCCAGGAACATTAGAATTCATCTGTCGAAAAATTTGCTACTAGAGGTTCTTTCCAAAGCATATTTTGTACCGTCCATTGAACCGTCACGAAACTGTTCGGATCGTTTGTGGTGCGCATGCGTTGATTTTGGATGGTTTCGTGACCGTACAAAAAGGAAAATCTGTTGGAACGGTTCCTTCTCTTATTTCACTGGACTCGTGTCAGTTCTAACAGCTATCAAAAAAAACTAACCTCGATTTCATTTCAAAAGCCACCGTCAAAAGCCAAGACGCCAAGAGCTTTATTAAAATTGATCGGGGCCTGAGTTTTCTGACGATGACTTGGTGTTAGTCTATCAACCACAATAGAAAAATGAGGATTATTTGGGTAATTTTAGCCATGAATAATGGTTGCCACTCACAACCAGGTATTCCTGTAGCTCTATAAACAAAGTACCTGGGTTATGTTTTCCATAAAAATGACCGAATTTATCATAATATACCATGTATAACATTATTGTTTGATTCCATTTCCATTTTTGGCCTTGGTGAAGTTTCGTCCAACAAACGAGCCAGCCAAACAACAAGCAACAGCAAAAACAAAAGAAGCAAAATCAAATCATACTCAATCTCAACACTCAAGACTCAAGGAAGCAAGGAAACAGAAGACGCATTGAAATGACAAGATGAAATTGTACGCCAAGCGGGCGATTTACTTTCTACTGCGCATGTCAGTCCTCACAGTCCTTACTCTGGACCAAGTACCCATTTGACCGTACAGAAACCGTCCCATGAACGGTAACGAAATCTGTTGGAACGCTTTATGGACCGTTTCATGAACGGTCACAAAACGTGTTGGAACGCATTTCACGTTCTGCGCATGTCCGTGACGATACATTGTACGGTATTCTGGGTATTCAGGCCTGTTGGAAAGAACCTAAGCTAAACTATTCGATGGTAGTATCAGGTGGCGTCGCTAATTTCTTCTTTGGGGCGGGGGTGAAGTAAATATTTCTATAGGGGATAAAAATCTTGGAGGAGGGGGTACATCTTGTGGGGTAATGGTTTATCACATCGCAATTTTTTTATGTTGGGGGGGGGGGGGTGTAGTGTATATTCTCTTATTATTGCGTTACCCAATGAGGTATTTGTTTTTGGTCACGTGCCGTCCGATTCAAAATTATTAATGGGACACCCTGTATATTTGTGCCTATCTGCGTTCCTCCCGTTAAAACAATTCCAACAAACTAGCGCACTTGCGGTCTAAAGTGATTCATTCAAGACTCAACAAAATAAAATCGCAAATCTCATAATACTCATCATCATAGTCACAATGTCTTAAGAGACATGTTGTGAACTCGTAAAATGCATTAAGTCGGAGCTAGAGTCTTGCCGACACGAACATTAGCAATAGTTCGCGATTTACTGTCAGTTCAGTGGCGCTCTTGATACTCATATCTAGCAACTGTTTCGTCGTATCCACCCAGCGTGTAGGGGAACGGTCACGGCGCCGCCCACTCGGGGCGTGACCCTTCTGTGAATATGTTCGAAGAATGTAAGCATTCTCATCGACACAATGGAGGATAGTCTCTTTGGACTACCGAGCTCATCCAGTATGGAAACATTAGTTCGACGGGCGGTATAAGGAATTCTCAGCATTCTCCTCCACGTTCACATTTCAAAAGCATCTATGCGAGCTCGATCTGCCTTTTTAACAGTTCAAGTTTCCGAGGCATACAAAAATATGGAGAACACAAGAGACTGAACCAGTGACGTTTTGGTAGCTTTAGTGATGTTATGGTCACGCCATATTTTAGTAAGCTTTGTCATGGCCACCCGTGCCTGTTGGATGCGCCGTCGAATCTCATTCTCACAGCTACCTGAATTGTCGATCAAAGAACCGAGGTACACAAAACTTTGAACTACCTCACAACGGCCTATTGACTTTATTTCTCGATGATTGTTATGTTCTCTACGATCATAACCTTGGTCTTGTTGTAGTTAATACAAAGACCATATGCTGCACTGTGTTGTTCTAAAACGTTCAATAGAGCTACTAGTTCTTCCTGAGAAGCAGCAATAAGGGTTGTATCGTCAGCAAATCTTAAGTTAGATATTTTGCTTCCGCCAATAGTTATACCGCCATTCCAGTTGTACAACACCTGTCTCATTACAAATTCAGAGTAAATGTTAAATAACGTCGGAGATAATACGCATCCCTGACGAACTCCTTTTCTGGTTGCTGTTTGACCAGACAGGTTACCATCAATTCTTATACGAGCTGCGCTAGACTCATAGAGTTGCTGTATGAGAAATACTAAGTGGTAAGGGACTCCCATGGAGATAAGGATTTCCCACAGTTTAGGCCACCTTACGTTATCAAACGCCTTAGAATAGTCCACAAAGCAGATAAAAACGGGAAAATAATGCTCATAATACTAGTCCGTTCGAAAATGCTGAATCTGAATTAATTTTTCATTTCTATTTCGACTAATTTTCCTGGTCTATACAACCTACTTGCATGTTTGCATTTTCACACCGGTCACGTGCGAAGCTTGGAATCCAAGTTCAAAGGCTAGGCCCACTCATAACAATAAATAATCCTAACTATACAGGGTGTGTCAGATAGCAATCAATCTGCATGCTTCCCGATAGAAAATCAATATGTTCTTTTAAGGTCATCATCAGTATTATTTTGTGGGTTGATATACCATACGCACGAACGTAGACTTCAGATGGTCTTTCATCTGAAAATTGCGACAAGTAGTTGAGCTCGGTGCTTCACAGGTATTTACTTAACATCTGCTTATACATAGCAGGATTAAGCTTTCATGGGGCCCGGGGCTTAGAATTTTAAGGGGCCCTTTATAAATAAAATGCAAATACTATTATTTATGAAACTATATTCCCCGATATAACAAAAGAAACTACTATACACTTTTTTATAAGTACGTCATGAGTCCCGCTTATAGTATCAGCATTCCTCTCAATGTTTGCGTTTGCTTAGTAATCAGAACTATTTTCAGTGCAATCCTTTTCAAGCGGAGCGTTAGGTTTGCTTAAAGGACTTATTTTGGGCAATTTTTCACTGCTTTTAATTTATCCTCAGCATCCTTCAAATAGTTATATTGGTAAATTGTAGCCATGTAGCACATAGACATTACACTAACAAACTATATGGATAAAGTTTTCTTTTTTGAGCGTCGCCTTTGTATCGGTTCAACTTCGATTTATTCATTATGTTGGCACGGACCACAGGTGCCGACATCCAATCCAATGGATAGGTATAGGTATTTTCTATTTTCTTTTTATACAGGCTGAGTCAAGCTCAACGCCTCGGACTCTTGTGACCAAACCATAACACTTTAGAAAATTAACTTTGCGAATGTATGTAGGTCGAGTTGGACAACATTTTAAAAATAATGACCTTTATACAGGGTTTCTAATAAAAGCGTGCCATATCTAAGTTATGATTTTTCAAATGGAACACCCTGTATATTTTATTGAATATTTAGATTACGACCAGTGTGACTTTATGTATCACACCTGGGACTTGAAGTAAGCCGTTTAGGTGCAATTCACAATTTTTGATATAAGTAGATATCAGAAAAAAATTGAATATCGCAGCGATTATAAAACTTACACGGCTGTGAGTTTGCCGTGTGACTAAACTTGAATTTTGATCTTGATTTTTTTCAAATGGGAAACCTAATTATTTTTATACAGTCGAATTTAAAATTTGTTATCAATCTCTGGTAATTTTCATTTAATTTCAGATTTTCAACCAAACCGGTGTTTTTCAATTTTTCGTACCTATAAGCCACTTAGCAGGCCATGAAATACAAACAAAAAACTATTTAGGTGGAAGAAAACAACTAACTTAGCAGAAAGATACAGACGAACTAGAGTAAACAGTTAAAATTATAAAAATGACTTAAACAAATCAAGTCTAATCAGAAATAACAGAGGTAACACATCTAATCAAATCAAATTATAAGACAATTTGCCTGGCAAAAAATTAAAATCTGATTTGTCAGTATTCTTTTTTTTGCGATCTTGCTAATTGATACTGAAAAATTAGAAGGGCTACAGTGGGACAGTCAGAGGTATCGTTAAGGGGTAAGGAGATCGGGTCGAGACCGGTTGTGCGGTTGTGTGCTCCGTAAAAACAAGTGTTTTTGTATTGGAAACAGTGAATATTAAAATCGCATTTTCCCAAACTATCATCGTAAAGTGATGGTCTAGTCCTTTGTGGTGTTTTCTGGCCGATACTTTAATGTGGATGCACTCAAATTAATATTACGTTCCTAGTTATCATAGCATATTTGCCTGCCGTTTTTTATTTTTGTGATAAAAAGTGTGAGTGGTTGTCTGGGTACCACTGGCGTGCAGTAAACTCTTTATGAACGGGGCACTAAAATGTCACGTAAAAAACCACCCGATATAGAAAAAAAATGTGAAATTTGTGAGGAGGACATACGAAAAGGAAGTGCAAAAGTGAATTGTAAAAACCCAGAATGTGAAATAGTATTGCATCAAAAATGTTTTTTGGCTGCCGCCAAAGCTATTAAGATCGATAGCTGTGACTGTATGTGCAAGAATTGTTGTGATGATAGCACAACCTCTACTGTGATACATAATGATGATGATGTCGTAAAGGAGCTAGAGTTTATGAAAAATGAAGTTCGTCTGTTAAGCCAGATGGTCAACGATTTGGCGGTATCAAATAAGTTGCTGCTTGAGAAAATGGATCAGTCTACCAACCCTACTACTAGTGAACCGGTGAAAGAGGTCCCGCTGATTTATAGCCAGGCCGTGAAGAAAGAAGACATGAAGAAGTCAACTGCTGTACTAATTGTTAGGTCAAAGGACGAGAAAGAAACCAATGTTGATGTCATGAATAACATAAAAGGTAAAATCAATCCTGCAGCGGACAAAATTGGTGTAAACTACACTAAACTGATAAAAAACGGTATATTGGTTAACTGCGTAGATGATGATTCATTGCAAAAGTTGAAAGGTGCCGTTACAAATAATTTTGAAAAAAAATATGAAATACTTACACCCAAACCGCTTAGGCCACGTTTGGTTATTCCGGATGTTGAGAAGTCTGTACAGACTAAAGACGATTTTCTAGAGTATTTAGTGCAAGGTAACTCAATTTTGTCTGCTTGCGACATTAAGGTAATTTCCATGTTGAAACTAAAATATAGCGTAAGTTTTATTATAGAGGTAGACCCTGATGTGAGGAAAAATATTTTGTCGCGCGGTTATGTATTTGTGTCTTGGCAAAAATGTACGGTTGGCGACTATGTATCTGTAACGCGATGTTTTAATTGCTGCCGCTATGGACACATTAAAAAATACTGTAAAGAAAAACCAGTGTGCTCTCGTTGTTCTGGTGAACACAGCTATCAGGAATGTAATTCTGATACAAAAAAATGTGTCAATTGTATCAAATTTAACAGTTTTATTAATAAGAAAACCGGTAATGTAAAACATAATACTGTCTCTGTTGATCATGCCGCATCAGATACCAAGTGTCCATGTTTTATTAAGCGATGTGAGCAACTGAAGTCTAGAATTGACTATGGTTAACATTGGTAAATTCATATACCGCATGCGTTATTTTTGCCCTTCGTTTTGTAGTACGATGGGGTTAGACAACCTTTTCGCTTACTGTATCTACATGAACTTGAACTTATGCTCTCTAAATTTTCTATATTTGAAATATTATGTACACTTGTCGGTTGCTATGCTTGTATACTTTCTTTTAAAGGTGAGCCGTTTTTTTATATTTTTGGTATATCTACCTTGTACGCTCGCTTACGCTTGTCCTATTCATTATGACGTTTTTGTCAGAATATGACATTATTCCAACTGTTTCTCACAACTTATTATTAGCTCATCTAAATTGTCGGTCTATAGTCAGTACTTTTGATGACCTCAAAAATTATGTTCTCATGCAAAACTTTGATGTAATCGGCATATCGGAAACTTGGCTTAAACCTACTATTCTATCTAAAGCTATAGAAATTCCGGGGTACTTTTTAATAAGGCAAGACAGGGAGCACAGAAGGGGTGGCGGGGTTGCAATTCTCATTAGAAAAGGTATAAAACATAGGTCCCTTATGAGTCAGTTACCACAGATGACAGGTGATGGGTTGGAGCAGTTATGGATTGAAATTTGTATCAAGTCGCAAAAATTAGTAATAGGAGTATTGTACAAGCCTCCCCACGTAAGCTACAGTTCACTAAATGACCTAGATGATACTCTGTCTACACTATACCCGACTTCTAATGAAATAGTCTTTATGGGGGATTTAAATATTAATCTACTCAAACCACACTCAGATGATGTAATTTTTTTAAATTCTTTGCTGGCTTCTTATAACCTTACGCAAGTGATAAATGAACCAACTAGGCTTTCTAATGGAACAGAGTCCTTAATTGATGTCATCGTTACTACCTCTGGTTGCATTCCCACTAAAACTGGTACTGTGCTGCTGCCGTCTATAAGCGATCACTTGCTAACTTATTGTTGCCTCGAAGCTCCTGTTGAAAGTAAGACTACCTGTAGAACAATTCATTTTCGTAATATAAGAGATATTGATGTTGCTCTTTTTGATGAACTCTGCGGTACAGTAAATTGGACAGATGTCGAAGAATTTGAAGATATTGACTCAAAGGTAGAATGGCTTAATAAAACGTTTACGTCTGTATTAGATGTATGCGCACCATACAAAACAAGAACTATTAGACGACAGTCACCACCGTGGATTACATCGAACATAAAGTACATGATTAAACTCCGTAATAGGGCCTACTCAGTATATAAATGTATGTCCCGTAAGCTAAATCATGATCCCTATGTCTTAAATAGCAAATGGTTGTATTATAAACAACTCCGTAATCTAGTGACCTTCTCCATTCGGCAAGAGAAAAAGGCCTATATAGATTTTAAACTCAGAAGCCTAAGAAACACAAAAAATTGGTGGAAAACCCTGAAAGTGCTTGATATTCATAAAACTGGTGACACGTCGTTACCTGCTAATCTTAATAATCCTAACGAATTCAATGATTTTTTCATTTCATCGGTACCTTCTTGCGAACCATCATTGGATACGCTAGACAGGTATGGCCGTTCCTTGAGTGAAAAAGTATCTACTACATTGAAGCTGGCCATTGTAAATGAAACTGATATTATGCGTTCTGTATCTAAACTCAAGTCAAATGCTGCCGGTGATGACGGTTTTACCCTCTCTGTTTTGAAGTTGTTTTTGCCACATTGTTTGCATGCGTTAAAACATATTTTCAACTTCTCTATTCTTCATGGGATTGTACCCTCAGCTTGGAAGGCTGCTGTTGTGATTCCATTGCCAAAAAAACAGAATGTTTCATCTGTCAGTGAATGCCGACCAATCAGCTTGTTGAATGTCCTTTCTAAAGCTTTGGAGAGGCTTATACAAGATCAGCTAATTACACATTTAAAAAATAATTGCCTCCTGCCATGTAACCAGTCAGGTTTCAGACAAGGATATAGCACAGTGACAACACTCTTAGATGTGACAGATGACATTCTGAAAGGATTTGATGAGAGTAAGGTCACTATTGCGTTATTCTTAGATTATACTCGGGCGTTCGATTCCATTAGCCATAAGCTACTTTTGAACAAATTACATCATTTTGGACTAGAAGACAGTGCCGTAAAATGGTTTATGAGTTATTTGACTGATCGGAGGCAGAAAGTTAAGTTAATTGATGCTCAAGGTGAAGTAGTTGAGTCAGATAGCCTCTCTATACATTCAGGCGTCCCCCAGGGATCCATTCTGGGTCCAATTTTGTTTGCAATTTATATATCTGATCTTCCATCTGTTGTGAACTACTGCAAGTGTCATTATTACGCTGACGATGGTCAGGTTTATCATTCTTATAGAATTAGTGAATTGAACCAGGCAATGGATTATATTAACCTAGACTTAATGAATATTGTTAAATTTTCGGATGATCACTGTTTGCAGTTAAACCCATCCAAGTCAGTGGTTATGCACTTTTACCCCAAGAATAACGTTATAAACCTTGATAGCTTCAATGTGTTTCTTAAAGATCAAAAGTTAACTGTAGTCGACAAAATAAATAACTTAGGTATAACCTTTGACAGTACAATGACCTTTCATCATCATGTGACTAGCATAGTACAGAAATCGTATTGTAAATTGAAATATTTGTATAACTTTAAGTATGTACTTCCAACAGATACAAAGTTAAAATTGATAGAGTCATTAATAATATCTATTTCTCAGTATGGGGATGTAGTTTATGCACCTTGCCTGAATACATCAGCATCAAATCGAATCCAGAAAATGCAAAACTCATGCATGAGATATGCTACTATTACACCCAGACGTTCTCATATTACACCTGTTTACGAGTCGCATAAAGTGCTAAAGTTCAATGAAAGATGGATTCTTCACCTTATTTGCTTATGTCATAAGATAATTTTAAAGGAAATGCCTAGTTATTTATTTAGAAGGTTAAAATTTAGAAATCAATGTCACCTAGCTAGTCTCAGGTTCGTAAATGAGACACTGAATATTCCTCGTCATAGAACTGAAATTTATAAATGTTCATTTTCTTATGCTGCAGTGCACTATTACAATAAGGTTTTCAAGAATGCAGCAAAAATATTGTGTATTACCAAAGCCTTAGACATTTAGTATCAAGTTTAGCACGTACAGGGTAGATTACCAGGGTATAATAAAATTCATATGATACATTTATGTGATTGTGTCTTGTAATATTTGTGTTTTTGATTTCGATGCGCTTTTTTAATGTGTTTCTGTAGTATTTTGTTATTCTCGTTTTATGTCATTTTTTTCTTTTCTTTCTCGTCCTTTTCCTCACTTTGCTTGTAACTTTTTCTTTTTTTATATATACTGGTTGGAATTAATACCTGTTTATCAGACTCCCCGCCAGTTTGAATAAAGTTTATTATTATTATTATTATTAATTTTGATTTTGACTGAAATGACTATTGTTTTATATCATTAAATGTGAAATTTCGTGCTGAACATATTAGACTGCTACTTGCTATCGCTGAAAGTTTAATGGTTTTGGAAATTTTTAATCTATAATACATTGCAGTAGCTAGTAAGCTGTAAAAATTATTCATTTCTGACGTATTTCAGCTTCTCTTTGACCTTAGACATCTGACCGGCGTTGTTTCTAGTTAGAGGTTAGATTTCATTGACTGTAGGGAATTTTTATAACCTTGCCCTTTTACTTTAGTTTATCTGTATCTTTCTGCTAAGTTATTTGCTTCTATCTGAACACGTTTTTGTTTATATTTCATGGCCTGCTGGTTTGCTTATAGGTAGGGAAATTGAAAAACACCGTTTTGATTGAAATCTCGAAAATAAGTTTTTATTAGATCTGCTGATTTTATTGTTCATCTATTGACCTAATATTTGCTCTGTCACATTAAATAAAAGTAGGGCCCCTGCGAAGCTCCTCTGAACCGCGGGGCCCGGGGCTCCAGCCCCTTTAGCCCCATGGTTAATCCAGGCATGTGCTTATACCATTACAAAGGGCAGTACAAAGGTTTTGCAATATAACGCAACAAGGAATCGCAAGAAGCTGCGTCTTACTATAAAGCTTTATTGCAAACTCACCTAGTACCCTTTATATTTTGGAACTAACGATCTCGTAATAAGCGAACCTACCTGTACATTACTACATTCTAAGGAACATTGATATTTCAGCAAAGCGACAATGCTATCGCCACAGTATATCCAATTATACAGTAGCGCAACTCTCCAGAATTTTGGTCGTTCGCTTATAGCATCCCGCGCATCGTTCGCAGGATGTTTAGCACGGCGATCGCCTGAGTCGTGGTCAGTCTATGAGAGTGAAGGTAGTGTCTTTGACAGAACCGGACTAAGGAATTTGGTGATATGCTGATATGGATATCGGGACACGTAGTCAAATGTTGCGCCGCTGAAGCCTGTATTAACAATTCCAAAAACTATGACTATAGTTTTTTAAGTTTCCTCGAGATGCTGACTGGTATGCGATTCCTTCAATGTTTAATATGCTCCTTTATTACCTAATGATACTAAAGTGTGATAGCATAGCTCCAGTTGTCTCCAACAAAGTCTGGCGGGTATTAGGGTAGCTGTGTGTTTTTTTCAGTTTTTTAGAAGAGTTAGACGTTACGGAAAGTCGTTCTTTAATTACGAGCCCAAAGTCAGAATGATAATTTCTCACTGTTTCCTCACAGCACCACAACGTTCAAAGGATCTTTCACGACATATAACAAAATTAATGTGATTATGCATTCCAACATTATGAAATTTTAAGCAGGAAGTGGAGTCCATTTTGATGGATGCTCAAATAGAAAGTTCAGAAAAAAAAGAATCATCATGCTAGTTTCAAAAACATACCATTTTCCTCTATAAACATGGATTCTTTTCTTCAATATGCCTATTCATATGTAATATACAAATACAGGAGGAAAGGTAGTCTTGGTAAACTAGATAAAAAACAGTTTTGCAATTTTTTTATAAATAACGACGAGTTAAGTATATTTTATCGTTGTTATAAACATATTGATCATTATTTTTTATGTACACCTAACAAGTCCTCATTGGTTTTGCTGTTTACCACGTTTTCGTACCTCAAACGTTTTTTTTATGATGATTGATGAAGATAAATTTAAAGGTTGTGGGATAACTAGACATAAATGTTATTTTGGACGCTACGTCGTTCCGTATACCCATATTTGAATCATATAAGATATTATAAAGTTTTTATATTTATTTAAATGTCTAAGGTTAAGTAAGATAAGATAAAATAAAGCTGAATAAATCTCGCATTTTTGTAATTTACTTAAAAACAATAAAGCCACCTACTTTCTCGGAGTTAACAATTTTCTTTCATACACCGACTATTTCTTGTTTTGCTTCTAAAAAAAATGTTTACACCCCATTTATATGCAAAGAATCCATGATGAATTAGAAGAATCAGTACAAAACATTTTCACGTACAATAAATGCGAATGCATCGATATAACTTAAAAATTGTAATTCAGAATTCCAAAGACAACTGCCTAACCTCGATGAAGAGTATCACATTACCACACTGCTCTCAAAATTTACTCTATTTAAGAGACATATTGCGTCCATTAAACTTATTGCAACACAATAATTACGACTATTGCCAAGCCGACCCTGTGCTCAAAACGTAAACGGCAATACTCGCGGCTCGTGCTGAGGAGCCGACATGGGGTTATGAGAGCCCAGTTTTTCGGAGACAAATTGTCTGCATGATTTCTAGGGAGTTGCGCTACTGTATAATTGGATATACTGTGCTATCGCCATGCCCTATGAAAAACGAGCATGCGTTGGAAGTATAGAGTCAATCAAGTTTACCCCACTTGATTGATATAACATACACAAAATATATATAAACCTATAGATTACATTTTTAGACATGCCTAAGACGCCGTATTGTCTGATTGTCTCCATGTTATCTTATCACTTTACACCACAGCTGTTAGTTGCGAAACAATACCGTATTTGCAAACAGTATACTTTGAGCAAATAAATGTTAGTTTCCAGGAAAGAAAGACAACAGTTGCTACCAGATCGATTTCAGAAATAAAAACTTTTTCGTAATTGTCGTAGGAGTTTTTTTTATAACTGAGCAGACCGCGCAGGCAGAGCCTAAATACCAGAGTACCGCGGCTGCTGTGAAAGGGTTGTGTTAGGGGAAGTTTGTTGACGCGAGATTTGAATGGGCCAATACCCACAGGCCCAATAAACACATCTTCTGGCAGTCTATTCCAAGCCTTGGACACCCTGGGAATAAATGTGCGGTTGCACCGCTCAGTTCTTGATGTATGAAGAACGACCGTCTTAGGATGAGATGCAGCGGTCGCACGGATACATCTGATAGGAGCAGTGAGCGGAGGAACGATAGAGGATAGCTCAGAGGAGCAGATTCCGTCGGAATATCGGTAGAAGAATGAGAGGTCACCAACAACACGCCGGTGAGAAAGTGACTGAAGGTGGCGCGTTAAGGCCGGATCGTCAATTAGTCGAATTGCCCTTCTCTGGACGGCATCTAGTATAGATAGGGGCAGCAGCTCCCACATGAAAGCAATACTCCAGGCAAGGTTTTATCTGGGCTTTATATAGCGTGAGGAGTTTACATGGTGAGAAATACTTTCTGGCTCTGAATAGTTACCCAAGCTTTTTACCAGCAGCTGTCGCAATTGACGCGACATGTTCGTGCCAGATCAGATTTTCTGTAATGTTGACTCCTAACAGCTTGAATGAGTGACTCCTTGGCAGAGCCTGGTTGTTCTCTAGAACCTGGTGTTGGCTTGGGCACTTCTTGTTTGATAGCGTACAATACTGGGTCTTGGAGGCATTAAATTTAACCATATTCTTAAGCCCCCAAGCGGTAATGGTATCGAGATCCTTTGAAAGTGAAGCTGCCACTGCCAGTCTTCTGGGTTCCAGCTCGACCACAGAGATCGGTCTATTGCTCATGATGCCTGCATACAGCGTACTGTCATCCGCAAAACTGTGGATTGGGTTTGTAGTACTAGAGAGTAGATCATTAATATGAAGCAGAAACAATGTCGGAGCCAATACCGATCCCTGCGGAACCCCGGCATTGATGCTATGGAAGGAAGGGGAAAAGCCGTCTACCACGACAGAGATTTTCCGACCTGAGAGGAAGTCTGCGAGCCAGCCGCAGAGCTTAACAGGGAGCCCATAAGACGGGAGCTTGTTTAGGAGAGCTGCATGATATACATATGATATACATACTATGAATAACATCCGAGCTTAAACTCCAAATACACGATTGTGCTTATTTTTATATGGATAAAAAAATATTTCATTTTTAGGAGTACCTGCTCCTAGTACTTAAATAAAAGTAGATACTCCTTGAATAGTGGACAGATCCTGGCACATGGCTTGTACATTAATGCTATGATATCCCTTAAGATTGATATATTCAGCACCATGTAGACACGGTTTTTTGTAAGTGCAATAGATCACGGTTCACACCCAATTTACACCAAATTGTATTTTGTTTGTCATTTTTCTTTGGCTACTATTATATCCTCAGGATTGCTAGGGGATTTTATCCATCGTCCACATATTTCTATCAACTTATCAATTATTTCAGTCACAACTTTGCACGCAGAAGTTTGGTGAACATCAACATATCTCAAAAATATTTTCATTTTATCATATAGCACCACCTTTTTGTTTCTTCGGATTCTACACCCAGGAAATGATTTCATAACCATTATACATATATTTACTTTGGTAAATAAAGACAATATAGTAAAGTTAATGCTCATTTTACTCCCCACACCAATAGGTGAGAAAAGTATTGTGATCGCGAAAATTTTCGATTTTGAGATAATACGCTTTTTGGGCGTTTTATGATGTCTACATAACGAAGATCCAAGTCACTCATTTTCGTCGGTCTGCCTGTGCGCGTTTTTCTAGCCTCGTAATCTCAGTAACCGCTGCATGGATTGTGATGAAATTTGGGTACCGGTATGCTATACAGGGTCCTAGTAGGTAATGCTGCTATAATTTTTAAAATCGGTGCATTGGCGGTAGTGTAATTAGCTAAAAAACAAAATACTCCTCAAACTTCGTTTTTAGGCGTTTTAGGATTTCCCGATCATTTTCTACGTTTTCTTTGGGTGGGGTGAAATTGGGGTGGTTAGGGGGTGGTGGGTTGTAAAACTCAAAAATATGTTGTATTAATAATAGGCTGTCCATTGACCTGTAAAAGAGAGTCCAAATGGCATACTACCTTTTTTTAGGTCCACCCGATCATTGCCTTGCCTACTACAGAAACCAAGGGACTTGAGTAACATGGAAATTATGGAATTGATTTTAAAGAAGCTTTGCCACAGTATTAATACCGTGCCAAGGATGAAAAACGCTTGTGGTTTCTAGAAATCGTGTCAGTAGCGGCGCAGCAAGAATAAAAAAACTAAAAAATAAAAACAGCTCAAGGCGTTTTGGGGATTCCTGATCATTTTCTGTTTTCTTTGAGTGGGGGTGAAATTGGGGTGGTTGAAGGGGGAGGATTGCAAAACTAAAAGTTTTTGTATGCATAATAGTCTCTCCATCGGAACATTGTATTCCATGTATTTATTCTGTATTGCGTAATTTGAAATTGATTTCAATGAAATTTCGATACAGTAATATTAACGTGGCGAAAATTGAAAATGCGTATGGTTTTTAGAAATCGTGTCAGTGTTGGCGCAGCAATAATAAAAAAACTAAAAACAAAAATAGCTCAAACTTCGTTTTTAGGAAATTTGGGGGTTCCTGATCGTTTCGTTTCATTCAGTTTAAGCTCGCAGAATAAAAACAGTGTCGTTCAAGAAACTATCTACTAGAGTTTTTTTTTTGATGTTTTTTTATTTGGTTGCAAGGGGATCTCAAGACTATAGCTTCATGCAAACGGAAAATAATAAAATGGTATCACCGTTATGTGTAAGAAGTACTGAGTCAATCAACTTTACTCCATTTTAATCCTATGACTCATTGTTAGGATTTAATGTTGCGCCATTTGAAACAAAATGACAATGAATCACTACATTGCTCGGACTATAACTCACTGAGGAAAGTTCGTTTATGACTTACGAATAAAAATAAGTCAACTCAGCTTGATTGTTGCTCTTGAATACCAGTTAAAATTATATTCTTGGATTTCCTGCGGTGCATTTCTTAAAAATGCTTACTCTCGGACGGTGTTCTATTTGGAAATAGCACAAATTACTATTATTTCTAGCGGATAGTTAATTCGGACGGTTTTGTCCTACATGCATTATTTTCAGTAGCGTTATAAGAGGGGTGTGTACTTGTGTATAACCAAAGTTTACGGAATACATATAAGTTGGATCACTCCGCAAAAATATCAAGACGGCCTGCCCCTTGCTCCGTCACCCCGGTACACCGGTAGCAGTGTACCGACGTCAGCCGGGAGATACGGGGCGGCGCAAAGCAGAGGTTGTACGTGTTTAACGCGAAGTCTATACAGTGTCTCAAAAATATCGGATTTGTTATCTCGGATTTGTTTGCAGGAAATGGATAATATTTTCAGAAGTTTGATTTTATCAATTAAATTTATTAACGGATGGAAAATGACAATCAGATCCATTCTTATTTTGTGGTAAACCTTGAAATATAAAGGATATAAATACAGGGTGTTTCACGACGATTAAGACAAGCAATATGTCGGAACTGGGCAGTAGTAGAGAATTATATACCCAATGAGGTATTTGTTTTTATTTATTATATTTATTATTAATGGGACACCTGTACATTTGTGCCTTTCTGTGTTCCACCCGATAAAACAATTCCAACAAACTAGCACACGTCTAAAGTGATTAATTCGAGGCCTACAAGTACTTAAAGGATTGTATCACGCTAAAAGCGTATAGTGTGTAGTGATCCGGAACGCGCTCCTGGCTGCCAGACGTTAGAACGTACCTTTAGCGGTCACGTGACCGAAGTTTGACATTGATGTCATCGACGAATGATTTATAAAAATGTAAGGTCTGAGTATGAGTGTAATTAGTCGATGAACTTCAGATAAGTAATGTATTTGATTATTACTACATTGTATATTGTTCAGATATTTTGATCAGATGATGAGTGACTTTCTATATTAATTTTTAAATCCGTGTTAATTGTCAATCCGTGTTCACAGAAAAAATATATTGTTCTGTGATGCTTTTGGTTGTTGTGTTGGGTCACTTGAAAAGTAGTGAGCTGTGATAGTCGTTGCTAGGGTTTTGGGGGGTTTTTGTTTAATAATTACGACTGGGGGCTTTAAAAAAACGGAAAGGGGCGAGAGAAAAGATTACAACAAGGCATTATTTTTAGGATCTTGTAAAAATATTTGCAGGTATGTTGTCTTTTGAGTTTGTATTATTAACTAATGTGGTCTGGCTACGATATTTTAAAGTGTTTCACAATGTATACTATATATGCCGGCTTTTAAGATGACTTTATATGGTGTTGGGTCTCTGATTAACGTCAACTCTAGGTATTGGTGAACAGAGGCAACTCTGTCTTTAAGGGTTGTGTTATGGAAACCACAGTGACTGTTCCCGTAACTGACTACCCATCACTTACCCAAAGTGGAAGTGGGGAATGATTCTACCTCGCGTTCACACGTACCATACGTTTCCTCTAACCAGCCCTTTTATATGTTGTTTATTGTTTATATTTATCTATTGATTTATTTATGCACGTAGATACCTTGCTCGCTATGCTGTTATGCTTGCTATGCTGCTATGCTTGCGATGTTATGTTTATATTTTATATACCCTATCCCATTTACCCACTTTATTTACTCCTTTATATGTTTGATTATATTTATTTATTCATATATGTTATTTTACATTTTTCCACATCCTACCCATATTTTCCTATTTGACGTTGAACAGAGATCTAGCCCACCATGTATTATTATTATTTATCATTTAGACTGTGTATGTTTATAACCATTTCTTTATTATACAATATCAATAACAAGAGCCAGTTTACCACTATTATTAAGACATTTTGAATCGTATATTTCAAATACTTACACCAGTAAAATATATGAAATACAAAGCACTCATGATTTGATAGATACAAGAATCAAGTAACAAAACCATACCATAAACACTCAGCACTCATGATTAATAAATACAAAACAAATGTTAAGAAACAAATAATAATAAAAAAACCGTATCATAACATTTCTGTGTTTTGATTTCATTCTGGTTACCATGGGCACACATACAACATTGGGTTCTAAATTCCACCACTAGACGTCTTGATCACTTTGGCTATTTCTAAATTTGGTATCGGTTTTGACAGTGACCAGTTGCTCACTACAAGTGAGACAAAATATTCATTTGGTGGTCTTACTATACCACCCAAAGACATTCTGAATTATATTTTAGAGCTCGGAAATATTTTTATTGATAACTTTAACAATTTAGTTTCTACAGTAGCAATTGGAATGACACTGAAAAGCAAAATGTCAATAATAATTTATCCACATCCATGTAAAGCATTTGCACATGATTATCTTTTAAAATTCTACATACGAGTTTATACTATACCATAAGTTTTATAAGCTGTGGTCTCAAAAAGAAGCCAAATAAACAAAACATTAAGGTAGAAATACTACAGTACCTTTGAACCAATTTTTAATTATCTAGAAAACAGCTACAATATGTGAAATCATTTGAGATTCATTAGTAATAGTTTTACTAGGTCTTATTTTTGATATCCATTTATGTAACTTAATGTATTAGCGAAATAAATGTTATATTTGTATGTCTAAATCGGCTGTCAATACCTAGTCTTTCAATGACCCTCGTATATACGTAAAATCCAGGCGTTAGCAAGTCCCCGCTAAAAAACCCTCGTACTTGGGCAAAAACCAACGCAAAAACTAATTGGCGCTTGCGGCCGCGGCATCGCTTTGATGTGAGATCTTCAAAGTGCCGACGGAGAGTGATCCAACTTATATGTATTCCGTAAACTTTGCCACAGCATACCGGTATCAAATTTCGTCACAATCAATGTAGCGGATACTATAAAGTTGTGCGGACCAGGGTTCAAAATGAACAAGGTCTTTGATCGATGGTTGCGACAATACCTCAAAAATAAAAACGACTCCTCGACACAAAATAAAAATAATCATTTGTACTCCTTATTTACGTTTACTTTCCTGCATCTATCGTGAACAAAATTTACTATATTTATATTGTTTACCTCGCAGTGCTAAATACAGGATTCCGCGTATTTAAAAGCGAAACAATAAGAGGAAATAGGTTAACAATGGGAGCTTGTAATTGCCAGATATACCAGAAATATTCTGAAAGTTGACATTAATTTCTCAGTGTTTGTTCAACACGGGTTTTTGATAAATGGAAATGCTGAGAATGCGTGGCGAATTTCTCTTTCATTCAAGGGCATCGTTCGACTGTTCCTGCTAATAGGCAGGGAAGTATTGTACTCGCGAAAAATGTCAAATTTCAATTGATAATAAAATTTTTTAAAAATTATATTTTTGCGAACATTTTTGTGCCTTTCTTGTTGTGTCGGGTACTTCTGAGACCACCCCCATAGTAGTAATAATATAATAATAATAATAATAATAATAATAAAACGACGAAATAAAACGACTTTGGAAACAAAACAAAGTCACAATTGTCCCCCTCATTATGTCTGTCTCAGGCCTTACACCAAGCACGTTTACACAACACCTTCAACAGTTGGGCCTGGACGAAAAGTTACACAAAGTATTCCAAAAGTCTGTAATCCTAAAGACCTGTAATATTGTACGATCCTTCCTAAATTCCGATCAATAATAGTCCGGGTGTTGACTTGGCACAGCCCGTCAACACTTGTTGCTACCGCAACTATGCGAGAGGAACTTAGAAAGTCAGACAATAATAATAATAATACCCCCATCAGGTGCTAGAACGTTGTCGCTCGTTTGGGGGCTTAGAAAGTGACTTTTTGATGGGCAAGATATGTCGGTTGATGGCTCATCGGAGGCTCTAATACCACCGCGGGGTTGTTATGCCGGCATGGCTCGTGATCAACAAGTCACTTCAACCAAGGCTAGCACACTCAGGAAGCTGTGGGCTAGGTAGACTTTACATCCTCTACCGAGCACAAAGCTTCTTTCCCCAAGCTATCCTGACCTCAGTCAGATAGGGATTTGGCAAATCCGGGGAGAAATGCCACAGAAGGCTGAGCGCCGGTCCTTCTGTCATATACCGTTATTGCGCCCCACACTTCAACGACCTCAGCAGGGCGTGGCTGGGGAACGTTGTGGGGGGTACGCAACCGGGGGGCTTGCCTTAACCGGCCGGCCCGCGAGGAGAAAGCCTCAACAAAACCCGACAGTAAAGTCGCAAATCCTCCGGAGCACCTTGGGCCAACTTCGGAGTAAATATAAGTCCCTTCTCTCCTGGAATGGGCGTCACCCGGGAGAGCGACATTTAGATCGTCCCTACTCGTGGGAACACGATGGATAGAGTTAATTTTATAAATAACCAACGACGGCCTAGGGTACGTCGATTAAACTCACCTGAACCCCAAACCGAAAAAGAACAACCAATAGGAGATAACCCAGTTGCGGATGTTTTGCCGGTAGAGCCGGCAACCACCAAAGCTGGCAAGCCAAGACAGCGCTTACAGTGGACTACTGAGATGAACACATCTGTAATGCACTGTTACTATACCGCCACAAAACTAGAAACAATCTCCACAGGCTACAGGCATGAACTACACAGGCTATTTACAGCACAATACCCACACTTCTCAGCGCGGGTAACTGAACAAAGACTTATTGACCAAAAACGTGTCATTACCAAAAATAACCGACTTACACCTCAACAACTACAAGCTATAAAGAATCTTGTAGCGGACGAAATAAATACAGTTGAAACGAATGATTCTCTAGTCAATGAATCAATCACGGAAACACAACACGATCATACCCTAAACGATAAGACTCCCAACCCAAACACAACCAACACCACCGGCACACACTTAGAAGAAAACCCAGAACATGAGTTTATACCAGATGCCCCAGACACAGTATGCACTAACCGGCCTCCCACAACCACGCGAAACCAAAACGTTACTCAAACACCTTCCTTCACACAATCTGCCGAACAAGTGATGAACGCACAATTTAACAAATGGTGTGGCACTAACCCTGCACTGCGAGATCCCCTGCCCAGACTAATTTTCAACAGCAACACCCAAAAAATATTACATACAATAAATACCAACGTAATACCACAATTCTTAACAAACGGCAGTAACTTAGAGGACATCCACACCGTCATATATGCTGCCGCAGCAGCCACACTTATAGTTAACGGCCAAAAACTTCCGAAACGGTCTAATAACCACACAAGCAAAAGGTCGAAACCTAAATGGCAAATGCGAATCGAAAACAAAATTACCACAATCAGAAAGGAACTGGCACACCTCGCACAATACACCAACAACAACAACCGTTCAAAACGCATACAGACAACAATAGATATCCTCAAATCCAAGTCGCCCCAAAAATCAATACCAGAAATAACTGATACACTCAAACAAAAACTTGCAGTCTACGCAGCTCGACTACGCAGATACAATGAATCAAACGACAGAAAGGACGCTAATAACCTTTTTCAGGAAAGTGAAAAACAATTCTACAAAAAGATAACAACCGACAACCAGATAACAGCAGTAGAACTTCCTAGTAAACAAGAGTTAACTGAATTTTGGGGAAGCCTATGGTCAGAACCCAAAACACATAATGAAAACGCTCCATGGATCAGACAGGAAGAGGAAAAACATCAACATATAGTGGAACAGGGAAACGTTATTCTTACGCCAGAGGAAATAGCTGAAACAATAAAACATACTCACAACTGGAAGTGTCCAGGCGTGGATAATATACAAAATTTTTGGTACAAGCAGTTCAGCTCAGTATACGAAGTGCTCACAGACCAAATTAATAAAGCCATACTCCAACCCAATAGGCTTCCCAAATTCCTCACGCAAGGAATAACGTATATAAAACCCAAAAACGCAGACACCAAAAACCCTGCCAACTATCGCCCAATCACTTGTCTTCCCACCTTGTACAAGATCATCACCGCAACGATATGCAGAAGAATTGAAAAACACCTCACGGAAAACAGCATCCTGACTGAAGAACAAAAAGGATGTAGAAAACAAAGCCAAGGATGCAAGGAACAACTTATAATTGATAGTGTGATCATGGAGCAAACCAGAAAAGAACACAGGAATCTTCATACCTGTTTCATCGACTATAAAAAAGCTTTCGACTCTGTACCCCATAGCTGGCTAACAAAAACTCTTCAAATATACAAAATCAACCCAGGGCTTCGTCAGTTTCTTACAAGAACGATGGAGACATGGCGAACAAATATACACCTTCAAACTGAGGACGGTCATATTCAAACGGATGAGCTACATATACGTCGTGGTATCTTTCAGGGTGACTCTCTCAGTTCACTATGGTTCTGCCTCTGTCTCAATCCGCTCTCCAACACACTTAACAGCACAAACTGTGGTTTCACCATCAGGCACCAGAAAGCAAATCAGCACAAAATCAATCATCTTCTTTATATGGATGATCTAAAACTATATGCCGCCACAGAAGTGCAACTGAGAGAATTACTCAGGATAACGGAAGCTTGTACGTCAGATATCAAGATGGAGTTTGGCATGAGTAAATGCAAGGTGCTTCACATCAATAAAGGCCAATGGAAAAACCATCCCGAACAGGAAGTAGTAACTGGCCAGGCGCTAGACAACATGGACAAGGATGAAACATACAAGTACCTGGGTATTAATCAAAACGCTAAGATAGACCACACAAAAATCAAATCACAACTAACACAAGAGTTTAAAGACCGCCTTATTAGACTGTTAAAGACGAAACTAAATTCTAGAAATCTTACAAAAGCTATTAACACATTTGCTATACCAATCCTAACATATTCATTTGGCATTATCAAGTGGTCGCACACTGACATAGAAAACATCCATATACTCATCCGAACAGAACTCACAAAACACAGAATGTCACATCCCAAAGCATGCAAGGAAAGGCTCACCATAGACAGAAAACAAGGGGGCAGAGGAATTATAGATATACAGTCACTTCATGCAAAACAAATAAAATCACTCAGACATTTTTTTCCACAGTAAACAAACAAACTTGCATAAAGCAATAGTAAAAGCAGACAAAAACTACACACCACTCGCCCTTTCTTGTCCAGATCACGCAGCAGACGCACACAATCACACACAAGCACAACAAGAAAAAATAAACACCTGGTCGCAGAAGGCACTCCACGGCAAACATAGATACCGTGTTTCACAAGACCACATTAATGAAAAGCAGTCATACACCTGGCTGCAGGATGGCCAGCTCTTTCCGGAAACGGAAGGTTTTATGCTTGCTATCCAGGACCAAGTGATTGCGACACGAAATTACAGGAAGTACGTAATGAAAGATCCATCCATCTCTGATGACAATTGCAGAAAATGCCACCAACAGAAGGAAACAATAGAACACATAACTAGTGGATGCAAAACTCTCGCTGGAACTGAGTATACAGCCAGACATAACTCTGCAGCCAAAGTCATACACCAAGCACTAGCCACAACAAACAAGCTAATTGAAAACACAGATCCATATTATAACTACACACCGACCTCAGTACTAGAGAACAATCAATTCAAACTATACTGGGACATTGAAATACATACGGATAAAACCATCCCAGCAAACAGGCCAGATATAGTATTCCAGTCAAAGACAGACAAAGTGACCTACTTAATAGATATTGCGATTCCCAATGATATGAACATCCAAAACACCTACGCTGGGAAACTATCTAAATACACCGACCTCGCCATAGAAATAAAACGACTATGGAAACAAAACAAAGTTGTCATTGTCCCTCTCATTATGTCGGTCTCAGGCCTTACCCCAAATACATTTACGCCACACCTGCAACAATTGGGCCTGGATGAAAAGTTACATAAAACCTTCCAAAAGTCTGTAATCCTCAAGACCTGTAGCATTGTACGGTCCTTCCTGAATTCAGAATAATAATAGGTCAGGTATTGACTTGGCACAGCCCGTCAATGCTTGTTACTACCGCAACCATGCGAGAAAAAATAAGACATGCATAATAATAATAATAATAATAAGCAAATAAGAATAATAATAATAATAATATAATATTTTATTTACTCAAAGTACAAAAAACAAATAATTGAAAAAAATGAGTAAATAAATATGTTAACATCCATAGAAGGACTAGGCCTGTGCATGGACGAATTCAGTGTTACAATGTATACGTACATAAATATTACAATCACATACTTACGTATGTATAAGATAAATATGGTAGAGATTAGATAACATGGCTATGAGTAATTTGAATGAAATTTGTTTATAAAATTATAAGATTACTTATGGATTTAGTTATAATATGATTTATTTATTAATTCATGTATTTCTTTCCTATCTAGTGTATTCAACCATTCTTTAAGATATTTTTTAAATCGTTTAGTGGACTGTAGTTCCTTTATATCATTAGGTACTCTCTGATATAATTTTGGCGCTAAATAAATGTATGATTTCTGCATAATCGATTTTCTTGTTTTAGGTATGCCTTTTGCATGTAATTTATATCTTGTGTTATGATCGTGTTTGATGCTGTCTTGCTCATTTGAATTTTTGTGATAACGAGAGATAGTATGTAAGAAATAAAGTTGCCTGACATCGTATATTAGAGCTTCCCTGAACAAATCGTCACTAGGATACAGTTTTGGTTTTTTAAACATAGATTTTAGAATTGCTTTTTGGAGAATATCTAAATCATTTATGTATGTTGTGCATGCAGCACCCCATGCCAATATACCGTAAATGAGATGGGTTTCAATTAATGCATAGTATACTGTACGTAGATGCTTTTCTGTTAAAATGTTTGTTAGTAATTTTACTTTGTATGAAATGAATCTAATTTTTTTTAATAGATTATTAATATGTACATCCCAACGTAAGTGTGTGTCTAAATAGATTCCTAGATACTTTATACTGTTTAATCTGTCAATTTTGATTATTTTATTATTTATGTTTAACGTAATATTGCTGAAAGAAGGTAAATATCTAGAATAGGAAGTAAACGGTAAAAAGTGTGTTTTAGAAAAGTTTATTGTCAATTTTTTTTGAGTAAGCCATTGAATAATTTTGACAAAATCGTGTTCAATAATGTTTTTTAGCTTATCCCATTCTTTTTCTTTATACAGTATGGCTGTATCGTCTGCAAAACTGATTATTTTACCAACACAATCAATTTCGAAAAGATCATTTAAATATATATTAAATAAAAGTGGTCCCAAAACTGTTCCTTGTGGAACACCACACTTAACAAACATTTCCTTACTTATTGATTTTGCTATCTTCACGGATTGTGGTCTGTTAGATAAATAATTTTCAAGCAATTTATACATCGTGCCACGAAATCCAAGTCGTTCTAAGGTGTTCAGAAGTAATTTATGATTCACTGTATCAAACGCTTTTTGCAAATCAACAAAGATACAAATGGAGGGTGTTTTTTCATCTACATTTTTATAAATTTCATTCACGACCGTCAAAATTGCATCTGATGTAGATCTACCATTTGTAAATCCAAATTGATTTGTATGTAATAAATTATATTTAGTCAGATATTCCTGTATCCTAGTAGAGAGTAGTTTTTCAATTACTTTTGATAAGCTTGATATCACAGATATAGGTCTATAATTGCTAACCTCTGTTTTATCGCCTGCTTTGTAGACGGGAGTTATTATAGCTTTCTTAAATTGTGAAGGATATGTTCCTAACCGAAAACAGCTATTAATAATATGGGTAAATGGTTCTGTTATTTCATGTGCTATGATTTTGAGATGTTCAGCTCTAATTCCATCAAGTCCGGGAGATTTTCGATTCTTTAATGACATAATTATATTTAATACTTCATTGGAATCTACTTCCCTCAAAACAAATGTGTTTAGTGATCTTTTTTCGTTACTTTTTCCTATGTTCGGGACTGTTTGTAGAAGGTTTGCCAAATTTTCACCAATTTCAGTGAAAAACTTCACAAATTCGTCACTAATGATTTGTTGATCTTTTGTAACTTTCCCAGAGCTCGTTTTTAATTCATTAATGGTAGTATCTTTGACTTGATTTGTTTTATTTGAAATTTCATGGATAGTTGACCAAAGTCTTTTCGGATCATTGATATTGTTATCTATTTTTTTTAAATAATATTCTCTTTTGGTTTGTCTAATTAGTTCTATGAATTTATTTTTATATCTATTATAATTATTTATATTTTCTTCAGTATTTGTTTGTTTCATTAATATGTAAAGTCGATTTTTTTCATTTGCAGATTTGAAAAGTCCCTTAGTTATCCACATACTCCTACCTATTTCATTGTGGCTGATTTTAACTTTATTTGTGCTTGTGCTTATTAAATTTATAATTTTATCTACAAATATATTTGTAATTTGATCAATATCGTTCGAGGAATATATTCCTTCCCATGATTCTTTTTTAGCATTGGAGATCAATTTAGAATTATCTATAAAAAATTTGTAATTTTTGTTGCCTGTATCCGTTATTAGCTTATTAGATATATTTTTGTATGAGCATATGAATAGTATAGTGGAAAAGTGGTCCGTGATATCGGTTTCAAGAATAAATGGAATATAGGAAAAATTTTTTGCAAAGTTTTTAATAAAACAGTGATCTATGCATGTCCCGTTGATTGCTCTAGTCGGTTCATTAATGTATGATAAATAGCCGTTAGCATTTAAGATGTCTAGGTATCTTTTTGTAATTGAATTTTCTTCCAAAATGTTGATATTAATATCACCTATAAGTATATGTTGGTTTAGAAGGTTATTATCATGATTATTGATGAAATTTTCTATATCGGTTAGGAACTCATGAGGTGCTAAGGACGGAGAACGATATATTGATGATATTTTAATTTTTTTCTTATCAAAAGTAATGAATAAATTTAGAATTTTGATCCCATTGTTCAACGAAAATATTTCGTGATTGTAGTTGAGATTGTTTCTTACATATACTATCACCCCGTCATTCTGGTTATATGTGCCAAAATTGTATAAGGTGTCATATCCCTGTAACTGAAATAACGATATATCAATCAGCTTCCATGTTTCAGTTAAAACAATAATGTCGAAAGTATGATCTATTCTAGTTAATAAAATTTTGAATGAATCAATATTATGACTAATACTTCTTATATTCATGTGAAAAATCTTGAGACTAACATAGGAATTTATTGAAAAATTATTAAATGCATCAACGTCTTGTAAAACATTTGTCTTGATATTTTGAATTTGGAAATTGTTTATGTATTCAAACATACTTAATACTTGCTAAGTAGTTACTGTAGGATGACCTAAAACTTAAAATTTAGAAGAGTATTTTTGTATTGTAGAGGTACTGATAATACCTGTAGGATGGACAATCTGTATTTGTTGGGCAATGGTTGACATTGTGATTTTTGTTGAATTTCTTATTCATATATATACAATTGCAACACTGAATTTGTGCATGCTTACAATTGTCGTTGTTTTCGTGTTCGATGCCGCAATCTCTACAGATCCTCTTGTTCCTGCATTTCTTTTCTGAGTGGTTGAATCGAAAACATCTTCTGCATTGTGTTACCTTATTATTTTCATAAACATGTAGACACTGCCAGCCAAGAAGAATTTTGCCATTGTTGTATTCAAAAATATGTTTGTATAATTTTCCTGAGGTCTCTGCATGGATGGTGTACGAGTTCTTTATTGGTATGTACATCACGTATGTAATTTTGATATCCCCATCTTCAATAAAGTGATTTTCTCGTATTAGGTCCTCTTCGATTTCCTTTTCGTTGGGTTTTTCTTTGGATTTATAATTGACAATTTTGATTTTTGGAAGAAACATCTTTGGTTCTGAGATTTTGTAGTCGGTATCCAATTTTTCGTTCAGTATTTTTTTTAGTTCACTGTGATGATTTTCATTGATTTTAATTTCGAGACCACCACTTTTTGAGTTCTGAATACTGGCAACGTGGATTTTTAATTTTGAAAGTGAAACTTTTTTTGATAGATCTTTTCTCGTCTCATCACATGATTGAGTATGAGTAGGTGTTATAATTATACTTTTATTTGAATTTTGTTTAATTTGTACAGCTTCTTGTTTCAATACCTGGGCATATGATTTTTCTCTTGCTGTTTGATTTTTTTCTACTTCATTTAGTCTCATACTAATTTTATCTAACGTGGTAACTATCGAGTCTTTTTCTAATATATTCGATGCTATTAAATCATATTGTTGTTGGAGTCTGAGGTTTTCATTTGTGAGTTGGTATATTAATTTTTCTTTTTCTTCAAGTATTTCTCTTAATTGTTTGTTTTCTTCTATCAGTTTCTCAGCTTCGGATTTTTGTGTTGACTGTGTTGTAGATTCAGTTTCACTACATGATCCTACTGAATCGAGTTTTTTCAATTTTTTCTTTTTGTTCATTTGACTTTCAGTTTAACATCCAGTATAATATGTGTATAATCTTTTGACCTATTGATCTACTTGTCAATTTAGTTGTCAAATGGAATCAAAATGGTCGAAATGATATTCAAGCTGAATTGCGGGACTCACCAATATTAACTGGAATTGCTTTTTGGTAGGTTTGACCGTTCCCACTCAGCCGAAGATATTTTTTAACTGTTGATAGTTGAATTTCTGGGATTTTATGAGGTGAGATTTGTGACCTTTGCTTTAGTCTACTAAATATAAGGAATAGAAAACAAAATCAGCACGCTCAGAAAGGATCTGGCACACCTCGCGCAATACTCCAACAATAACAACCATCTTTCAAAACACATACAAAGAACAATAAATATACTGAAATCAAAGTCACCACAAAAATCAATACCAGAAATATCTGATACACTTAAACAAAAACTTGCAGTTTATGCCGCTAGACTCCGCAGATACAACGAATCCAACGATAGAAAGGATGCTAACAATCTATTTCAGAAAAGTGAAAAGCAGTTCTACCAAAAAATAACATCAAACAACCAGATAACAACAATAGAACCTCCAAGCAGACAAGAATTAACTGCATTTTGGAGAAGCCTATGGTCAGAACCCAAAACCCATAATGAAAATGCTGCATGGATCAGACAAGAAGAGACAAAACATCAACACATAACGGAGCAGGGAAACGTTATTCTTACAACTGAGGAAATAGCTGAAACGATAAAACATACTCACAATTGGAAGTGTCCAGGCGTTGATAATGTGCAAAACTTTTGGTACAAACAATTCAGTTCAACATACGAAATGCTCACAGACCAAATCAATAAAGCCATACTCCAACCTAATAGGCTTCCCAAATTCCTCACACAAGGAATAACGTATATAAAACCCAAAAATGCAGATACCAAGAACCCTGCCAACTACCGCCCAATCACTTGTCTCCCCACCTTGTACAAAATTATCACTGCAACAATATGCAGAAGGATTGAACAACACCTAATGCAAAACAACATCCTGACTGAAGAACAAAAAGGATGTAGAAAACACAGCCAGGGTTGTAAAGAACAACTTATAATTGATAGTGTGATCATGGAGCAAACTAGGAAAGAGCATAGGAATCTCCATACCTGTTTCATAGATTACAAAAAAGCATTCGACTCTGTACCTCATAGCTGGCTAATGAAAACACTTCAAATATATAAAATCAACCCAGGACTTCGTCAGTTTCTTAAGAGCACCATGGAAACATGGCGAACAAACATACACCTTCAAACTCACGATGGCCACATTCAAACGGATGAGCTACATATACGACGCGGCATCTTCCAGGGTGACTCTCTTAGTTCACTATGGTTCTGCCTCTGCCTAAATCCGCTCTCCAACACACTTAACAGCACAAACCATGGTTTCAACATCAGACACCATAAAGCAGATCAACACAAAATCAATCATCTCCTGTACATGGATGATATAAAACTATATGCCGCCACAGAAGTACAACTGAGAGAATTACTCAAAATAACAGAAGTTTATACATCAGACATCAGGATGGAATTCGGAATGAGTAAATGCAAGGTGCTCCACATCAATAAAGGCCAATGGAAAAACCAACCCGAAAAGGAAGTAGTAACTGGCCAACCACTGGACAACATGGATAAAGACGAAACGTACAAGTACCTGGGCTTCAATCAGAACGTTAAGATAGACCATACACAAGTTAAGGCACAACTAACACAAGAGTTTAAAGACCGCCTCATTAAACTATTAAAGACAAAATTGAATTCTAAAAATCTCACAAAAGCCATTAATACATTTGCGATACCGGTACTCACATACTCCTTTGGCATCATCAAGTGGTCACACACGGACATAGAAAACATCCATATACTTATACGAACAGAACTCACAAAACACAGGATGTCACACCCGAACGCTTGCAAGGAGAGGCTCGCCATAGACAGAAAACTAGGTGGCAGAGGAATTATAGATATACAGTCACTTCGCACAAAACAGATACAAACACTAAGACATTTCTTCCACACCAAACAAACTAACTTACATAAAGCAATAGTAAAAGCAGACAAAAACTATACACCACTTAACCTCTCTAGTCCAGATCACGTAGCAGACACATACAATCATATCCAATCACAACAAGAAAAAATAAACACCTGGTCGCAGAAAGCACTGCACGGCAAACATAGATACCGTGTCACCCAAGACCACATTAACCAAAAACAGTCATACGCCTGGTTGCAGGATGGCCAGCTGTTCCCAGAAACGGAGGGTTTCATGCTTGCTATCCAGGACCAAGTGATTGCAACACGAAACTACAAAAAATATATAATTAAAGATCCATCCATAACAGAAGATAATTGCAGAAAATGTCAGCAACAAAAAGAAACAATAGATCACATAACAAGCGGGTGCAAAACTCTTGCCGGTACCGAATACACAGCCAGACATAACTCTGCGGCCAAGGTCATACACCAAGCATTAGCCACAACAAACAAGCTAATAGAAAACACAGATCCGTATTACAATTACACTCCGACATCAGTACTCGAAAACGATCAATACAAACTATACTGGGACGTTGAAATACATACAGACAAGACTATCCCAGCCAATAGACCAGATATAGTTTTCCAGTCAAAGGCCGACAAAATTACCTATTTGATAGATATTGCCATTCCCAATGATGTGAATATCCAAAACACCTACGCTGGGAAGATATCTAAATACACGGACCTTGCCATGGAAATAAAACGACTTTGGAAACAAAACAAAGTCACAATTGTCCCCCTCATTATGTCTGTCTCAGGCCTTACACCAAGCACGTTTACACAACACCTTCAACAGTTGGGCCTGGACGAAAAGTTACACAAAGTATTCCAAAAGTCTGTAATCCTAAAGACCTGTAATATTGTACGATCCTTCCTAAATTCCGATCAATAATAGTCCGGGTGTTGACTTGGCACAGCCCGTCAACACTTGTTGCTACCGCAACTATGCGAGAGGAACTTAGAAAGTCAGATTATAATAATAATAATATACGACTTTATTAACTAATTACATGGTGTAGCAGAGTACGGAGCTTATTGTGGCGAAGTTTAGCTAATTAGCTACTCTTACACTCAACCACAAAAGCTACAAGAGTAATCGATGTTTACATAATAGCAACATTACACAAAACACACGTGAGGTGATAACCTTACCAAAAATATATGAAGAAAGCTTAAAATATAAAATATAGATAATAAAAAAAAGAAGTGAACAGAGACCGAATCGAAAACAGAAAAGCGGCGAGTACTACCATTATTGAAACATAAGCTGCTTAATTTTTCTTCGAAAACAAGATGTTGACAAATTTTTGTCACTAAAACTAAGAGAGCTATACAGCTTGGCTGCATTATAGCTAAAACTACGTTTAAATAAGGTAGATGAGTGCGGGGGTATTCTAACATTTCTCACATCACGCAGTTCTCTGTCATGTACTTCAAAAGAGAATGTTAACTTGTCTAATAAATACTTTGGTCTACCAGTTGAAATCAGCTTTTCAATAAAAACAAGAAAATGGTATCTTACCAGATCACCAAGTTTCATCCATTTTAGATGGGATTATTTTAACGACACATGGTCAAACTTCCTTAAACCGTAAATGAAGCGAATGCAATTATTTTGAACGACTTGAAGACGCCTCTTTGTAGCCTGATCAAGACATGGAAAATATACAATATCACAGTAACTGAGAATAGAAATAACAATACTTTCGCATAACTTTTTCCTTATCTTGAAGTTGAGTAAGTGTTTGTTGGCATACAGAACTCTAAGTCTGAGATAAGTCCGCTGTAGCAAATTAGCTATATGCCCCTTAAACCTAAGTTGGTGGTCAAATTTGACACCTAAAATTTTTATTTCGTCAGATAGTTGTAGAGGATTTGAACCAACCTTTAGGCAAAATATGATAACATTAGATTTAGTGGGATTGATTGCCAAATTATGATTATTAGAAAACAAGATAACACTGTCCAGATCAGATTGCAAATTCTCAATTCCCTCATGTAAATCATCTGGGTTGAAGTGGTATAAGATCCGAGTATCATCAGCATACGATTGCAAACTAGAATATCTGACTTGTGAGGGTAAATCGGCCACATGAATCAGGAACAGCAAGGGACCTAAAACGGAACCTTGAGGGACACCGGAGGAGATAGATTTAAAATCAGACATATTATTACTAACACATACACATTGAACTCGATCTGTCAGATAACTGTGAAAAAACGAAATAGCTGTGGAATAGCTGGTTGCTAAAATTTCAGTTTAGCAACCAGTAGCTTGTGATTGATCTTGTCGAAGGCCTTAGAGTAATCAATTGAAACCAGAGCCGAACAACTTTTTTTGTCAAGAGATCTGAAAATGTCATCAGACATATTTAAAAGAGCTGTCGTTGTGGAGTGTCCACTACGAAATCCAGACTGGTTTGTAGGGATAATGCCACAACTCTCAACATAATCTAATACTTGTTCTTTGACAATTTTTTCCAAGACCTTGGACAAAACGGGAAGAAGGCTAATCGGTCTAAGATCAGACAATTCTTGGGGAATATCTGTTTTAGGAATAGGCACTATCAAAGCTTTTCTCCATAATTTAGGGAAATACCCCTTTTCCAAACATAAATTGACGATGTGAGTGACATGCAGAATAATCTCTGGAAGACAAGTTATAACCATGTTGAGGGAAAGTCCATCCAACCCTCGAGCCCCTGATTTTAAGGAACGTATGACACTGTATATTTTGTTCGAATCTACGACTTTTAGAGAAAAGGACTGATTCTGGCTAAATTTATTTCCATTATATAGGCTGAAAGTATTTGAGTTATTTGGGAGACTAGATTCAAAAACAGCAGCAAAATAGTTGTTTATCACATTAGGATCAGCAAAAGTATCAGGAAGTGATGATTTGGCAGAGAAATTGACATTCATATTCTTTAACTGAAGCCACATATTCTTAGTATTTTTCTGTCTCTCAAGATATGCTAAATAAGCTGCTTTTTCTCGTCTCATAGAAGCAAGGGCAAAATTTCGCAGTTCTTGGTAACGTTTGAAATTTTCTGAAGTTTTTTTGGATTTATAGACAGACAGAGCTCTGTCTCTTTCTTTAAAAATGAGTTTTAAGCCATCTGTTAGCCAGGGCGCAGCAGGTTTGTTGACTCTAAGGGTTTTTATAGGAGCATGTAGGTCGTAAAGCGTTATAAGCATCTCAGTCAGAAACTCAACTTTTTGATCAATGGAGTTCATAAAAAATATATCATCCAAATGCATCGACCTAAGATCTTCAAGGAAAGCAGTTTCATTAAAAGAAGAAAAATCACGCACTGTTACAAATTTTTGTTTCCTGGTACTAGCTGGAGCCTCATAATCAAAAGCAACAATTTTGTGATCCGAGATTCCAGCTGCATCAAGAGTATAACAGCTGCTAGACAAGGTTGATTTACAAAAATAGGATCTAAAAGAGTGGAAGTCGAGTCCGTTATTCTTGTGGGTGAAGAAACCAGCTGGGTAAAACCAAAGTTATTGAAAAATGGAATAACTCTATTCTGAGGTAGGAGTAAGTTCACATTGATATCACCTAAAATAATTATATTATTAAACTGACTCAAATAAAAAGGTATCATATCATCTAAAACAGAAAAACAGTCATTAAGATTGCTAGAAGGCGGTCTATATAGGACGCAAATTACAATTTCATGACGGTTTAAGGAAGTTTTAATCCACAGATATTCTAAACATGAATCATTATGTGAAAAGTCATTAAGGACGTGGCAAACAAACTTATTTTTAATATAAATACCGACACCTCCACCTCGAGAACCCCTGTCCTGTCGAAAAAAGGAATAATCACTTATATTTACAACATCTGATGAAATGTTTTCAGACAGCCAGGTTTCAGTGACAGCAAACATATCATAATCATCAGCGCAAATCATAGATACTATTTCGTCAAAACCTGATAAAAGAAACCGAACATTTAAATGGCCAAATTTGATTACTTGCATAATTTATTCTACTATGTAAACTACTAACCTTATTTTGGTACATGTCACATTTATGATAGTTTACTTGATGATTAAGCCATGTCTCTGTCAGAGCAATATTATCAAAGTTACTTGACTTCACTACAGTGTTTTTAAAATCTGCAGGCTCAACCAAAAGAGATCTGATGTTTAATACTGCTATTCTAATGTTCTTTTTTTGTTTATCACCCATATTATTAATCTGTTTAGCCATATCAATTCTGGCTCTGAGACTGAGAACATGGTTCTCATACAATGGACATGCTTTATCAAATGCACTATGTTGAGAATTAATCTTAGTATTAAATTTACTGTTATGGTTTGTGCAATTAATGCACTTAACAAAATCGCTATTACATGCTTTATAAGAATGTTCATTGGAGCACTTAAGGCAAGCTATCTTACCAGATACACAGTTTTCATCTAGGTGTCCGAATGTACCACATTTGCGACACTGCATGACGTTAAGGTGATCTACTGCGCATCTCTTCCATCCCAGGTAGACGTAACCCCTTGCAAGGAGCAGTTTCCTTACACCCGGCGAAACTTCCAGGACTACGTGTAATTCTTTAGAATTCCGCAACTTTAATTTTGTGACAACCTTCACAACAGAGGAATCAGGGTCTAGGCGATTCATGATTAATATGCTCTGCACAATCTTTTTATCATCATCAAGATCTTCATCTAGCTCTGCAAATTTTACTATGATTCTAGGATTGAATTTTTTGGATTCTGCAATATGATAGCCGCTACCAAGTTTCTTCTTGAGTGCCTCACTTAATTTCTCTAAGTCACGGGAACTGCTACAGTAAACTGCTGCACCTTTTTTGTCACGGGAACTGCTACAGTAAACTGCTGCACCATTTTTTGTCTTCTTTGTACCGTTGATGCAAATGTTTAGATCGGCAGGATTAACAGATTTCCTTATGGAATTGATTATATCAAGGTTTTGTCTGCTATCTGATGATTTCACAAGTAATACGGATGACTCAGAATTATCCACACGCTTTCTCAGCACGCCACTGTATGTTGGTGTTTGGGTATCTTTTTTGTGCGGCAAAGAAGCATCGTTCCCATCGATAATACTTTTTCTGGTTGCACACTGCTCGAAATCGGATAATTTTGATTTTAACAATGCATTAGAACATTCCGATTCATTAATTAATTTTTCCAGTAGCGCCTTCTCCCTTTCTAAACACTGCACTTCTTTCCTGCATACAACTAGATCCGCCGACTCACCGATTGATTTAAAATCCTTGCAATCGTCACAAAACCAATGCACGTTATCGCACTTTGACAAAAACTTCAACAGATCGTCTTTTACGGCCACACAGTGATTATGAAAACGTTTTTCACATTTTCTACATGAAACGTACTTAGAATTAACGATAAAATTGTCGGAGCAGCGGGGACATACGTATACATCGCTCGCCATGTTGATTGACAGCGATTAGTAGAGTAGTAGTAGTAGTAGTGATGGGGAGGCGAAGCCAGGCAAGTAGGCCACCTTTGGTCCTTTTTGCCAAACCCCACTGAACCAATCACTGAAAACACTAAACACCCTAGAAAGCTCCTTGTCGAACCTACCAGACCTCCTGACGAAAGTCAGTATGTCCGACCATTTCGCTGAATATAGTGGCTCCTCCCCAAACTCCGTCGTACCGAATATCTCAACCCTAAGGTTGCGATAAACTGCACATCTGCCCAGGAAGTGGAACGCTGTCTCGTCCTCCTCCCAGCATCTGGAGCAAATGGGGTCCCCTACCACTCTCATAAGTGACAAATGTCTATTCAGCAGGCAATGGCCAGTAAGAACCCCCACCAGAAGGTTGAGCGTCTTTCTGCCTTTATTCAAAAGCCATAGCGTTCAGCCCTTATCAGGGCCTGCTATGAATCTTTTGGCTTGCCTGGTGTTGTCTCTCTCTAACCAGGCTTTCGCCAGTTCCTTGTAGGCCCAGTTGTCCAGGGCCACACTGACCTGGCGTCTGCTAATTCCCAGCATAGGTTCTGGGCCGATGCAGGGGCTGCTGGCCCCTATCCTAGCTAATTGATCCGCTCTCTCGTTACCCGGTATACCAATGTGTCCGGGGACCCACAGCGGGGCCACCTTCTTATGGCTTGCTAATTTCTGAAGGGCGGCCGAGCATTCTTGAGCCAGAGCTGATCTGGCCCTCGGAGCTGCCACCACTTTCAGAGCTGATTGGCTGTCAGAGCATATATATATATATATATATATGCTCTGTTCAGAGCACTGTTCGACTTCCGCCGAGTATGCCGCCATCAATATCGCATACACTTGGAAGACAGTCGTGCAGGTTCCCAGAGCGAAGCTCCGCCGCACTTCTTTACCCTCCATACAGAAGCCCGCTCCCCGGGATCCTGACTCCTTTAAGAGCGATCCGTCCGTGAAGCATACCAGACTATTGGGCGGAAACTTGACTTTTTCTCTCATCCAGTCGTCTCTTTCCGGGATGACTAGTGAGAATTCCTTATCCAAATTTAAGATGTCTTTGGCTTTTTCCACCCTGAATGACGATATCGGGATATTACTCTCCGCGAATCGCTCTATTCTGGTGTGGCCAACTAATGGTTCTCGTGCTACCCACGTTCCCCCGTCACGCATTCTCAGGCAGGCCGACATCGCCTCTCTCTTTATCCAGAGGTGCAGAGGCGGCAAGCCCAAGAGTACCTCCAGGGCAGCAGTGGGTGTTGTCCTCGTGGCACCTGTTATGCTCATTGCTGCCAGCCTCTGAATCTTTGCGAGCTTGGGCCTAACAGAGACCTTCTCTACGCTCGGCCACCAGACCGAGCAGCCATACTGGATCCTAGATCTGACTACTGCCGTTATAGCCAGTTTAGGACCTTGGGTTTGAGGCCCCAGGTTCCGCCGACCACCCCCATAAATATTGCAGCTGTTGTCACTAAAGTTATTTCGGGATGCAAAAAGCCAAGGCATTATCAAACCACCCTTGTACGTTATCAATTTCAAACCGAACTTCGTAATTCTTCAAACGGATGAAAGAGCCACGAGCGGTTAAATGCTGGGTATAAATAGCTTCGTATGGATAAAAAATCAAAAACAAAATTATTTGGAAGAAGTTCGAAACTGCTTCATTGCATTCGGAGTGCGTGTCAGCGGTGCGTTTTGAATGTATGGTATTTGAACGTAGGTACTATTTTTAAAACGGTGAACAATATCCAAATTCCAGTGGCGTGCCGTCCAGGCACATCATATATAAATTTTTCTGCTATACAGGGTGTTAATTAAGTATGTTCACAAACTTTAACCACGAATAGTACTCCGAAAATTAGAAAGAAAATGTCATATAACATGGGTCCGGAAATGCTTCCTACGGGAGCTATGCTCCTTTGCATGGGGCACCCTGAAGACGGTTTTCCTCCGATATTCTCGAAGCCATTCATAACAAAATTACGAAATTAGGTACGATGGGTAAACTTTTGACGCTGAATCTGATTCTGAATTTAGAATTTCATAATTTTAATCAGAGGCGTATCATACGGGAGGAGTTAAGGGTAAAAATAACCCCATTTTCTAAATGGTAATTTTTTTGATATTTTGATTTTAGAATATGGTATTTCTGAGATTTCTACGTAAAAATGGTCTCTTGGTACATCTCGATAGGGCCAACCGTTTTCAAGAAAAATGCAAATTATTGAATACAATAGCCTGCATCGATTCAATAATTAAATTTGCATTTTTCTCGAAAACGGTTAGCCCTATCGAGATGTACCAAGAGACCATTTTTACGTAGAAATCTCTGAAATACCATATTCCAAAATCAAAATGTCAAAAAATTACCATTCAGAAAATGGGGTTATTTTTACCCTTAACTCCTCCCGTATGATACGCCTCTGATTAAAATTATGAAATTCTGAATTCAGAATCAGATTCAGCGGCAAAAGTTTACCCATCGTACCTAATTTCGTAATTTTGTTATGAATGGTTTCGAGAATATCGAGGGAAAACAGTCTTCAGGGTGTCCCATGCAAAGGGGCGTAGCTCCCTTAGGAAACATTTCCGGACCCATGTTCATATGACATTTTCTTTCTATTTTTCGGAGTACTATTCGTGGTTAAAGTTTGTTAACATACTTATTTAACACCCTGTATATACATAGTTCAATAAAAACACGTCGCATATTATCTGAAAATTTGGACATGAGAAAGCTGTGTGCCAGATGAGTGCCACGAGGAGACTGTGTCGTCAAGATATTTCAGAGTTTAGAGAAGTTTCGCAACATTAGTAGTAGATTTGACAATGATGACCTTTCTGAGAATTTTATGCGACGAACCTAGAACAAATTTTAACTTAATTTAATAATAACTCTTTCTTTTCCAAACAAAACTGTTCTCAGTTTCGATGGGCGCAACGGACTTTTGCTAGCTTCTTTTAGAAATGCCGCGAGAAAAGATTCTTGTTTTTCATGAGCAGCCATGCTTGTGCCTCAACCTCAGAGTAACAACTGAACATAGAGGTAGTAAACAAACCACTTCAGCATGGCGTGCTCAAAGCCATCATCTTTTGACACTTCAGACCCAAACATTGCCAACTAACCTGAAAATTCTTCCAATGCAACCCATGTTACAAACACTGCTCTGCACTGTCCCATCTCGAAAAACTGTTAAACTACACTCGAATATAGCACAGCAAGTCCGTAAAGCTTCACTACAGTTACCAACAAATTAGATTTTACTGACCAAGCATAAAAGACGCACAAACAAAACAAACGTTTGACAGTCGGAGGTTACCGTAAACAAATCGCAGGAAAATTACATAGGCGTTGCCAACTCCTCAAAATTTATGAGAGACAGAATTTGCGTTAATGATGAAGAAACATGCAGTAACGCAGTGGAGGTCAACATATCTATTGATTTTGCTGTAATCATTTCTGAGCCATCAAAATACCCTCTTTTTTAACGTAGAATGGAATATTTCTTGATACTATACAATTAAGTCGATAGTAAACAATTATGATTGCCGTATCTGGTGGTCGATATGACAACGTAAGAAAAGATGTTGGCCTATTAGAATTAGTTGTTTACTACTTCTATGTTCAGTTGTTACACTGAGGCCTCAAATAACAATATTGTTTCATGCTGCAGCTCAGAAGACATATATTCGAAAGGTCTTTTCTTTTCGAACACAACGATATATTCCGTTATGCTAAGATAGGTCTTCCTGGTTGTTTTGGGATCCCCAAAATTTTCTAACGTTTCCTCTGCTCGTCGCAAATTCTCAGGAAGATCGTCATACGTCGACACATAGGTCGCCGGGGGGTAAACCGGTTGCCTGATGTACACCGGACAGCCAAAATGTTGCGGGACAGCCAAAAATACAGCCAAATTGGCCACCGACAGCCAAAAACAGCCATGGATAGCCACGGACAGTCACTGACAGCCAAATGCATAGCCACGGACAGCTAAGGACAGCCACGGCCAGCCAAATGAACAGCCACGGACAGCCGTTATTAGATAGCTGTATATACTTACACAAACTAGTTAAACTGCATTCTAGTGTAAAACCTTTATTTCAGCACAAATTTACATAACTTACATCTTACATCTTAAATTTGATTCACAATATGCTCTGGGAATGAGTACTAACCCCTGTTTCTCCCTTGCTGTTGGAGAGTGGGTCCCTAAATAAAACTTGCCTCATCTATATCTTCCATTTCCGGCCAGATAAAATGGACTGGATATAAAATTATCTTTTAAAGTAGATCCTGCCTTTTTCAAAATGTCAGCAGGCCACAGACGCATGAAGTTTGATATAAATAACAGTACCTTCAGTGATTGGTATTTTCTTTAGGAGTTGTATCACGTTTGTTGAGCACATGCACTTTGCTGAGTCAATCAACTTGACTCCATTTTTTCATCCTCGCCACGGTAATAATACTGTGTCTAAATTTCATTAAAATCAATTCCATATTTTCCATGTTACTAAATTCAGAACGATCTAAAGCAATACTCGTATGTATACATCAGACAATTCTAAGGCCCTTGATTTCTGTAAAGCCAAGGCAATGTTCGAAAAACGCAACAGACAGACCGATAGACCGACAGATCGACAGACAGACAGAGAGACGGAAATGAGTGACGTGGTTTTTCGTTATGTAGACGACATAAAACGCCCAAAAAGCGTATTATCTCAAATCGAAAATTTTCGCGATCACAATACTCCCCTCACCTATCGGTGTTGGAAGTAAAATGCGTATGGTTTTCAAAAATCGTATCAGTGACGGCGCAGCAATAATAAAAAAACTGATAATATAAACATAGGTCAAACTTCGTTTTTAAGCAATTTGGGGCTTCCTGATTGTTTCGTTTCGTCCAGTTGAAGCTCGCAGAATAAAAATTGTGTCGTTTTAGTTCCTACGGAGAGACTTAGGAAAGTATTTACTAGTGTTTGTGTTGGATGTTTTTTGAGGAAGTGCGAACGATTATTTGGTTGCAAGGGATGTCAGACTATAGCTTCATGCAAAGGAAAATAATAAAATGATATCACTGTTATGCGTGAGAAGTACTGAGTCAATCAACTTGACTCCATTTTTTTATTTTTCATTTGCAGACGTTGTGATTGGTGTTATTGTACTACGCTCACTAAATGCTTGCAGATGATACAGGTATCGATTGACCATGTGACAGGGGTAAAATAAAGCCAAAATGGTAAAGTAAAAGCAAACTGATTTTAAATTGGTGCAAAAGATGGTCGAATTTAAAGACTAAGGTGTTTAACGAACGTAAAATTCTATTTACTATATCTTTTATTCCATGGGTTTTTTTCCAGTGGGAGTATGAGCTTTAAAAATATGTAGTCTTACATAGCCGTAAAATGTTAGTTTGTACCGAAATGAACAAAATTCACCGCTCTAACTATTGACTTAGGCTCCACGGCTAAACACCGACTTAAAGAGCTTTAGATGTCATTCGACGCAAAATTTAGTCCTTTTTAATATCGCACAGAACTACATTTTCCGTCCGACGCATCCATTGTCCAGCTACAACCAAAAAACCAAAAAAAGTGCAAAAATTTGTCAGTTTTTATTCTGTCAAACTATAGATTTAGGCTCTACCGCCTGTGCTACCGCTTAACCGACTTAAAAGTTATATATGTCGTTCAACGTAAAATTTAGTCCTTTAATATTTCACCGAACGACATTTTCGTCCGACGCATCATACAATCAAAAAACTAAAAAAGTGAAATTTGGCAGTTTTTGGGCTGTCAAAAATTAAGCTCACCACCTGAAATGGTGCAAACTTAGATTACGCGCATTTAGGACCAACTGAGGTACTAAAATGATTTCCAGCCTGCTGGGAATTAATTCCAGAAAAAATCTTGATTTGAGTGGCGTAAGTGGCGATATTCGACAGCTCTGCTGTGCTGTGCACGTTACCCCCGACGCCAGCGTTGCCAAATTGGTCTAGATTTCTAAACGTACAGGCAAAATACAGCCATAGACAGCCACGGACAGCCATGGACAGCCACGGACAGCCATGGACAGCCACGGACAGCCTTAGACAGCCATGGACAGCCAAAGGTCTGTACACCGGACAGCCAGACAGGGGTTCCCAATCTTTTTCAACCCGCAACGCACTTTCAAGTTTGGCATTTTGTTACGGCGCCCTACCTTAGACAGCTAATTTAAATAGATACTGTCGAAACAAATAGGTATCTACAATAATAGTAGACACAAAAATAAAAACTTCCTCAACAGGAAATGGAGTTTATTGTATTATATTTATAAGAATTCGGAATTGAAACAGAAAACAAAAAGAAAGACTAAAGAAAAACAAAAATAAAATACGACAGTCAAATGAATGTGACGATTGAGCTTGGTGATCTCCGCATAGTTTTTCAAAACGGGGAATAAAATTCGACACTGCGACTCTTGCTCCTCATTGATCCTTGAGCGATATGTGTTCTTGATTACAGCTACGGCTGAAAATCCAGCTTTATAAATATGACGTTGCAGATGGAATAAAAATTCTTAAAGCTTTTTAAGTTAGGTTTGGATATTCATTTTGAATCGATAACCAAAACTCCACCAAATCGGATTTGGAGAATTCTAGCGGAGCTTGCGTATGAAAGGGATCATGGATCCACGCAAATTTTTAGACATCATTATCTGCAAAGTGTTCCGTGAAAAGGGCCATCAGGTCTTGTGAGACAACCAGTTCATTGGATCCCGCATGTTTATACAATTGTGGAAAGCAATCTTGACCGCCGCCTTCATTCGTCTTTTTTATCCAAACTTGTAGTTTCTTCCTGAACGTTGTAATCTTCTCCGGTAGTTTCAAAGTGTGGCGCGCGTCAGAATAGGTATTGCTTGCTTGCTTTTTGGGCACCCACAAATATTTGTGCTTTAGACTTAGAGGATCGACTCACGGCGCCCCTCTTTACTTTCTACGGCGCACCAGGGCGCCGCGGCGCACAGGTTGGGAACCCCCGGTCTAGCCTATTACGGAAACTATAAGGGACTTAGAATTTTCTGTATACATATCAGTATTTATTATTGCTTCAAGTCGTTTCGTATTTTGTAACGTGGACACTATTGAATTGATTCTAATGAAATTTTGTGTGTTAAAAATCGTGTCAGTGGCAGCGTAGCGATAATCAAAAAACTAAAAGTATGATGAAAACAACCCAAACTTTAGTTTTTAGGGATTTAGGGGTTCCTGATCATTTACTACCTTTTTTTTGGGTGGGAGTGAAATTGGGGTGGTTGGGGGTTGTAAAACTGAAAAGTTTGTAGTATTGATAATAGGCTGTCAATTGACCTGTGAATGTCAATGAACAGCCTATGTTGCAAGGGATCTCAGGCTAAAGCTTCATGCTATGGGAAAATAATAAACTGGCATCAGCGTAATGTGTGGGAAGTACTGAGTCAATCGACTTGACTCCATTTTTTTTTCACGTGTTAAGGATTGTAAGGCAGAATAAATTACAAATTAGCCGAAAAGCATTTTCCATAAGGACTCAGCGGGTCTCCCATTCAACCTAGTTCTGCAAGTTGATATAAATTGGCCAGTAAATTGGTTCAGGAATCCCAACTTTCGCAATTTAACCTTATCTCCAAGATTACTCATAATATTTTGCCGGAATTATGTTCGTCATATATTAATGGGTCATATATTTGATCACAGTGACGCTATTCTCAAACATAAGAAAATTACCGTGTACGTTATTTTTCATCTCTGATGAATAGGCCCCAATAGGCGAAGAAATTAGTGTAGTCGCGAAACATTCTGATTTGAGATACATTAATTAAAATTTTGACTGACATTGTTTGACAGCTCTCCCAGGAAACAGCTTTTGGTTTTTTGTTAAGTAAAGTCCCAACTAACTATTTACATTGTTGACGAATCCTGTCTGTCTTATGAATGAACAATGTGATATATACAGGGTGTCACAGCATAAAGTGCAGAAACGAAACTGGTGAAACTAGACCACAATTTATCGACATAAAAACTCACAACCTCATATCATTAGAAAGGTTATCAAATTCTACGTTTAACCGTATTAAAAAAAATTAGGCATTCCCATTTGAAAAAAAAGTTATCGCTGATCGAAGTTTCCTTAATTAATCGACCGATTTCCCAAGCATAAACGTAATTTAAATTTGACAGTCTCATCAAAGCTGACGCATTTTATGCTTAGTAACACGGCAAAGTCACAGCCTTCCAAATTTTATAATCTCTGCGATATTCAATCTTTTCCTGATATCTACTTATACCGAAAATGGCGATTTATACCTAAACGGTTCTTTAAGTCCCATGTATGATACATAAAGTGACACTAGAATTCATCAAGAAATCTGAATATGCAATAATATACGGGGTGTTCTATTTAAAAAACATAACTTTGATATATTTCGTGTTTTTGGGACACCCTGTATAACATGAAAATATTTTTAAAATGTAGTCTTTATGAGTCTCTATCCATCCGAAGTTATTATTTTCTTTTTTTTTAGCCATAATGCTCCGTGTCGAATAATGTGAATAACCCTGTATAGTATCATTGTTTCCTGACGGCTCAGCTTGTTCGCATTTTGATGATTCGTCTTTATTTGCGTAATTTTTGTTCTTTGATTTCACGACTCTCCAGTATAGCCACAGTTACAATATATTTTATATATGAAAATTTTTGAAATAATAGTTTCATTTGTTAGTTTTGGGTAACACAGAATTGATCTCAGCGTTTTTGTTGCTCTAAACACGGTTCTAATAATATATCTTTTACAAACATGTTTCGTCTTTCAGAATATTTATGAATCAAAAACAAAGGAATTTCACTATTGAATCTCTAATTAATCAGTTGACTGTGACTCAGTGTGGTTGGATATATGTACTTAGAAAAAAATCTGATCAATGTTTTCCAAACCAAAGGCTGGGCTGCAGCTGTAAGTTTTTCTTGGTTGCCTTATGGTTTGTGATTGCATTTTGAAAAAGATGTGGTATTGTCTTATATTATAAAACAGATAACAATGAGAATGCAACACTCTGTGTTCTTCAATATTTCAAAATCGCTGTTAGTTAGGAAGTTAGTCAACAAAGAAACAAAAACCTGTCTTCTGAAACAGTTGTCAATGTTATGAAAATTAATTTTCATCAAATTTGTGGTGTTTATTTATTTATTTATCGTATGGCTCAAAAACATGACAACAGTAAATATAGATTAAAAGAAAAACTATTATAACCTATACTAAAATAAAATATATACAGCTACAAACTAAGATACATAGTCTTTGGTATTTACAGGTTGATGTCAAGTTCTTTCAGCCACTTCAGCGCCAACGGTGTGGCTGTGAAGAACTCTTCTCGCGATCCCTGAAACGCACGCAGTTCACATTCGCTCGTAATATGGTTTATAGTTTGGCGGGGCGCGCCACAGGTGGTGTTTCAAATCTACATGCTTTCTATTAGAACACCAGTTAGAAACGACAGAACAATTATTTGATTTGTTGTATGACTTTAAATTCCTATAACTTTCTGCTCCTATTCGCTTATTTCAAGAGAAGAAGTAATTAAATTTTGTTGAAATTACTAAAAAAACTGTGATAGAGCTAACGAGGTTTTTATTTGAAAGTATCATTCATGTATCAATATATTAGATAAAAACATAGAAATATTAACTATCATCTTTCAGAACTGAAATATTTGAAAATATGAAATATATTCTAACAAAATCTTCAATGATAAAATTGAATGCATCACATCCACTGAGTTGCCTGTATCTATTGCACTAGATGATAAGTATGACAGTACTTGTTTGTATAATGTCAAGGTTTGTTTAGATAATGATCCAAATGTGTTCTCACACACATATAAATAAAAGAGCCAAGGATCTACTTACATAAGTATATGAACAACAAGTAAAAAGCAAATTTTATACCAGTGAAGTTAGAACTGACAATAGTAAAACCGCACTTTCCCCAAAAGCTGAAGAACACGTCAATAATAACTAAGAATATTATGGTATAATAGGTAGGCAAGGGAGATGCATCTAATTACAGGGTTTGGCCTAAAAGCATTTTGTGACCAGTTGACATTATGGATCTGTGGAGAGTTGAGTACTGGCATGCCATTAAGAGCTTCATCAGATATGAACAAAATGAAGTCCTCATTTCCGAAATCTTGAAAGTTTCCTGAACACTAACAAAGAGAACGTTGATTTCAAGAAGCTGTTAGCACATAAGAAATGGGTAGCCTATTTTAAATCGATGATGAGTCAAGATTGCGTGCCAGAATTTGTAACTATTTGCAAAGTTTACGGAATACATATAAGTTGGATCACTCCGCAAAAATATCAAAATGGCCTGCCCCTTGCTCCGTCACCCCGGTACACCGGTAGCAGTGTACCGACGTCAGCCGGGAGATACGGGGCGGCGCAAAGTAGAGGTTGAACGTGTTTAACGCGCAGTGTATACAGTGTCTCAAAAATATCGGATTTTGTTATCTCGGATTTGTTTGCAGGAAATGGATAATCTTTTTAGAAGTTTGAGGGTAATCGATTTCGCGATAAAATATATTACCAATCAATTTAAACTTATTAACGGATGGAGAATGACAATTAGATCCATCCTTATTTTGCGGTAAACCTTGAAATGTAAGGGATATAAATACAGGATATCCCACGACGATTAATACAAGAAATACATCAGAGCAGAGCAGTAGTAGAGGATTATAATTTTGGGCATGTAAATTAGGGTAGATGTTGCATCTTTTTTTGTCAATGTACTACCCAATGAGGTATTTGTTCTTGGTCACGTGACATTCGATTCAAAATTATTAATGGGACATCCTGTATATTTGTGCCTGTGTTCCTCCCAATAAAACAATTCCAACAAACTAGCACACTTGGCATCTTGATTAGTTCAAAAGCTACATGTACTAAAAGGATTGTATCACGCTAAAACCGTATAGTGAGACAAAATATCCATTTGGTGGTCTTACCATACCACCCAGGGACATTGTAAATTATATTTTGGAGCTCGAAAATATTTTTATTGATAACTTTAACAATTTAGTTTCTACAGTAGCAACTGGAATGACATTGAAAGGCAAAATGTCAAAAATAATTTATTCACATCCATGTAAAGCATTTCCACATGATTATCTTAAAATTGTACATACGAGTTCGTAAATACTATACCATAACACTTATAAACTGTGATCTCAAAAATAAGCCAAATAAACAAAACATTAAGGTAAAAATACTACAGCACCTTTGAACCATCAGTTTTTACTTATCTACGAAATAGCTACAATATGTGAAATCATTTGAGATTCATTAGTAATAGTTTTACTAGGCTTTATTTTTGATATCCATTTATGTAACTTAGTGCATTAGCAAAATAATGTTATATTTGTATTTGTATGTCTACGGCCGTCAATACATAGTTTTTCAATGATCCTCATATATGCATACAACCTAGGCGTTAGCAAGTCCCCGCTAAAAGACCCTCATACTTGAGCAAAAACCAACGCAAAAACTAACTGGCGCGTGCGGCCGCGGCATCGCTTTCATGTGAATTCTTCAAAGTGCCGACGGAGAGTGATCCAACTTATATGTATTCCGTAAACTTTGCTATTTGTCAGTTTTACTTTGCTATCTTAACAGCCTGTTCACACGATGCGGTCAAATCACCGTTTTGGTAATTTTAACGAATCGGCGAAAACCGAATGATATGTTCACACAGAAAACGTTGTTAAGAGTTTGTCAGCCGATCTCGGATATTCGGTTCATTTCTGAATAGTTTTCTTGCGATTGGATGTTAAAACGTTAATAAGTTTGTATTGGTATCGTCGAATAAGGCGTAGAAAACTTTGGATTCACCCTATTTTAAGTCAAAGGTCTCATTTGGGTGCTTTCCACCGATTAGGTTTTATTCCCATATCAGCTCTTCTGTCTGGCATTCGGCCTTTCTATACAAATGTCCGGCCTAACTGTCTGGTCTGTCTGGCTATTAGGTTTTGCGACCTGGCACCCCTAGTTGTGCATGATCTGAATGTCCACTGAGGCAAAGTTCAGCAGCATGTTGCCCAGCAGATAGAGCCGCACTGTGATGAAGGGCTTGTCGAACATGTTCCACATAACCTAAGTTTTGAATTGTTCTTAGAACCCTGGTGGTGTTTCGAGTAGGAATAGCTAGATTCCAATGAAGAATGAATCATTCTGTCTTTCCCGTCAACATATCCCAAATGAGTCAGTTTAATTCATAACAGTTTTGATCTTTGAATATAGTTGAGAAACATGCTACAAATAAAATTGCATGCCTTGTCATTTTTGTGTTAAAAATGATAATAAATTATAAATTATTTTCAAATTTTGGAATAGACTAAGGATAAAGATAACAGATCTAATGAGGTGCCCAATGACAATATCTACCTCAAGCAGTATTTGAACTATTCAAATGCTAAATTATCAATTATTTTCAAATTTTGCAGAAGATTAAGGATACAGATAATAGGTCTAATGAGGTGCCAAATGACAATGTCTACCTCAAGGGGTGTTTGAACCATTCAAATGCTGAATTATCAATTATTTTCAAATTTTGCAAAAGATTAAGGATACAGATAATAGGTCTAATGAGGTGCCAAATGACAATATCTACCTCAAGGGGTGTTTGAATCATTCAAACAAAAAAGGTGCTATAGGGTGTATTTGGTATGGGTGCAGAGGTAAATATTGTGGACCATTTTTGACTCAGCAAAGATGTATGAGGTGTGGGTATAGGAAAGAAAAACTAGTCAACAGGACTTGAATTACCAAGACGTATGACTATCTATTATGCTGCATTCTATAAGCATAATTCTATAACAACCAAATATCATTTTGACATCTACAACCTACAACTGTCACTGTTGTCATTAGTCGGGTGCCTAGTTCTTATAAAGAAACTGTAAATTTGGTATAAAAAATTCTTCCAAAGGTATAATAGGAAAAGCAACAAACAATCCATTAAATGATTCAACAACAAATATAGGTTAAGAAATACATTATCACTGTCAAAGCCTCATCTGATAGTATTTCAATATTGACACCCATCATTAACATTCTAGTATTCCAGTAAAAATGGAAATAGAACGATGATAATGGCAGGTAGACATAATTGCCTCTGATTATTAAGAAACATCTATAATTAGCTTCAATATGAATTTAAAATACACACTTGAGTGCATAGGTGACATTCAGAACTATATATCACGAGACAAATTCCAGTGAAAGACAGAATAAAGATGAATGGCGTAAACCGAACAAATACAAAAAAATTGTCCATATATAGAAAAGTACGATAAAGAGAGTAGGTATTTGCAGAAATATATTTGGTCGTCGAATGAGTAATGAGTAATACGTCCACTAATCATTCAGAAGCTATTTCTTTATTTATGTTTGGGTAAATCCACAACAAACATAAGCGCAGTATTGTCTAAGGGACAAGTATACTGTTCTCTCCAGTTAACTTTAGAATGGCAATGAAATGATTATTGTTATACTTGGGAGCCTAGAATTGTATATCCACAGATGGTGGTCATTTCAACTTATATAACTTTGACAGGCAAATAGGACCGATTTACGTGACCACATCACTTTTTATTCATCACAACTAAAACTAAGAAGCCTCTAACTAGGTAGTCTAACCTGTAGTTTTAGATTGTTCCAGAATTTCTCTTCCATTTTCTGCCATTTTATCTCACCACACCACTAATACAAACCACCACTAGGAACACGCGTCAAAGACATATCACTGCACAGAACATGAGAACAATCACATATGGAAGCAACATGTCATTTAAATGGACAAGTGACAATTACAATGACGGATAATTGAAGCCTGACAGACAGCTCCGCCACGTTGCCAAGTCAAACAAAAAAGCAGGAAATCCGAGAGTTCTGCAAACTAGGCACTCCCAGTTAGCGTGACCATCCGTCCGGAAAATCCCGGACATGTCCGGAAGTTTGGAGTTAAATTTCGTGCCCGGGCGGAATTACAAAAATAGGTAAAATGTCCGAAATTCGAACCGCAATCGGTAATAGTTGGCACAACATACAGCAAAATGAACAAATACAGCTAATGGGCAGGCAAAAAATCACAAAAATCGGTAAAATGCCCGGAATTTGAAAATAAACAAATACAGTGAACGGACAAGTAAAAATAGGCACCACTGTCGCTTTGTGATAAGTAATAAGGAAAACACTCTTAAGAAGTGACTTTTTGTGATAAGCTAGAAAAAACTTTCAAGAAATAACTGTTTGTGGAAACTGAAAACTCTTATAGTATGTAGAAGGTGCAGCTGCGGTCTCAACAATCTCTGGTAAGGTTTTCGAGTATTTTTTTATTTAAAATTTGGTGCGCCCCCTCTTTCAAAAACTCAGAAACCGCACTGAGTGGTATTCATTTGAGGGGATGTTACCCCCTCTGAGGAAATAAACTGTATCATGTCTGCCTATAGTACCTCCCTCACCCGGTCATATAGGTATATTTCTCCTTTGGAACTAAAAATAAAATAACCTATATCATGTCATCATGTCTCATACTATTTGGCAACAGCCCCAACACCCCCCAATAATTATTGTATTCACCCGATTCACCATCACCGCTAACTCCAGAACATATACATATATCCTCTATAATGAAATCGTATCTACGCCACTGTTTTGAGGTGTTGGAAATTTTTTTGTGATGTGGCAACAGCGCGATGTGACGAGTAACAAACTAGTGTAGGGATGTATGTTTTCGTTACTTTAGAAAATACGTAACGGTCCGTTTCTTCCATTTAGGACACGTTACCCTGAATTCGTTCCTTTGTGGATATGAATATTCATAAATAAAGGCGGGTTCTCACGTTTCAGTTTCGCTGAATCAGTTTGACTGATTCAGTGATACTGAACAGATAATGAACGTGAGAACACCTTTTCAGTAAAACTGATTAGTGGGTTTTGTGCTTTCAGTGCCAGTCCTGCTTTTCATTCATTTTGACTGAATCAGTATTGAAAGATGAATGCAAACGTTACTTTTATTAATGCTAAATAGGTTAAAATGATTCATTAAAACTAGACAGTGAGAACAAACATCGCTTTCGGTATAGTAATCAGTCAAACTGATTCAGCGAAACTGAATCGTGAGAACCCGCCTTAAGAGGCATCATATAGATAGAGATTATTACATTGACAGTCTGAACACGTTAAGTCAGTATGTGTAATATAAAAATCTAATTAGAAGTCCGGCTGTAGTTTCGAGTTTTAGTCTCGTACAACGAAAATGGAAAATCTCCGATGCCCGGACCCTGAGATTCACCCGCAAAAAATCTAAAATCTTTATTTGACCTTCTATCAGGATGAAACCTCGTCACCTAGATAATCAGGGTATCCTAATTACAAATCCGGCCGATGTTTCGAGTTTTAGGCTCGTCCAACGAAAATGGAAAATCTCCGATACCCGGACCCTGAGATTCAACCGCAAAAAATCTAAAATCTTTATTTGACCTTGCATTAGGATGAAACCTCGTATACTAGATAATTAGAGTATCCTTATTACAAATCCGGCCGATGTTTCGAGTTTTAGTCTTGTTCAACGAAAATGGAAAGTCTCCGATGCCCGGATCCTGAGATTCACCCGCAAAGAATCTAAAATCTTTATTTGACCTTCTATGCGGACGAAACCTCGTATACAAGATAATTAGAGTATCCTGCTTAGAACTACGGTTGATGTTTCGAGTTTTAGTCTCGTCCAACGAAAATGGAAAATCTCCGATACCCGGACCCCGAGATTCAACCGCAAAAAATCTAAAATTTTTGTTTGACCTTCTATCAGGACGAAACATCGTATCCTAGATAATTACAGTATCCTAATCACAAATCCGGCCGATGTTTCGAGTTTTAGTCTCATTCAACGAAGATGGAAAATCCACGATGGCCGGATCCTGAGATTCACCCGCAAAAAATCTAAAATCTTTATTTGATCTTCTATGAGGATGAAACCTCGTATACTAGGTAATTAGAGTATCCTAATTAGAAATCCGGCTGATGTTTCGAGTTTTAGTCTCGTCCAACGAAAATGGAAAATCTCCGATACCCGGAACCCTGAGATTCACCCGCAAAAAATCTAAAATCTTTATTTGACCTTTTATCAGGACGAAAACTCGTATCCTAGATAACTAGAGTATCCTAATCACAAATCCGGCCGATGTTTCGAGTTTTAGTCTCATTCAACGAAAATGGAAAATCTCCGATGGCCGGATCCCGAGATTCACCCACAAAAAATCTAAAATCCTTATTTGACCTTCTATTCGGATGAAACCTCGCACATTAGATAATTAGAGTATCTTAATTAAAAGTCCGGCTGATGTTTCGAGTTTTAGTCTCGTTCAACGAAAATGGAAAATCTCCGATACCCGGACCCCGAGATTCAACCGCACAAAATCTAAAATCTTTATTCGACCTTCTATCTTGACGAAACCTCGTATCCTAGATAATTAGAGTATCCTTATTACAAATCAGGCCGATCTTTCGAGTTTTAGTCTTGTTCAACGAAAATGGAAAATCTCCGATGCCCGGATCCGGAGATTCAACCGCAAAAAATCTAAAATCCTTATTTGACCTTCTATGAGGATGAAACCTCGTATACTAGATAATCAGAGTATCCTAATTACAAATCCGGCCGATGTTTCGAGTTTTAGTTTCGTCAAACGAAAATGGAAAATCTCCGATGGCCGGATCCTGAGATTCACCCGCAAAAAATCTAAAACCTTTATTTGACCTTCTATGGGGATGAAACCTCGTATACTAGGTAATTAGAGTATCCTAATTAGAAGTCCGGCTGATGTTTCGAGTTTTAGCCTCGTACAACGAAAATGGAAAATCTCCGATGCCCGGACCCTGAGATTCACCCGCAAAAAATCTAAAATCTTTATTTGACCTTCTATGAGGATGAAACCTCGTATCCTCGATAATCAGAGTATCCTAATTACAAATCCGGCCGATGTTTCGAGTTTTAGTTTCGTCAAACGAAAATGGAAAATCTCCGATGGCCGGATCCTGAGATTCACCCGCAAAAAATCTAAAACCTTTATTTGACCTTCTATGGGGATGAAACCTCGTATACTAGGTAATTAGAGTATCCTAATTAGAAGTCCGGCTGATGTTTCGAGTTTTAGCCTCGTACAACGAAAATGGAAAATCTCCGATGCCCGGACCCTGAGATTCACCCGCAAAAAATCTAAAATCTTTATTTGACCTTCTATGAGGATGAAACCTCGTATCCTCGATAATCAGAGTATCCTAATTACAAATCCGGCCGATGTTTCGAGTTTTAGTTTCGTCAAACGAAAATGGAAAATCTCCGATGGCCGGATCCTGAGATTCACCCGCAAAAAATCTAAAACCTTTATTTGACCTTCTATGAGGATGAAACCTCGTATACTAGGTAATTAGAGTATCCTAATTAGAAGTCCGGCTGATGTTTCGAGTTTTAGCCTCGTACAACGAAAATGGAAAATCTCCGATGCCCGGACCCTGAGATTCAACCGCAAAAAATCTAAAATCCTTATTTGACCTTCTATGAGGATGAAACCTCGTATACTAGATAATTGTAGTACCCTAATTAAAAGTCCGGCTGATGTTTCGAGTTTTAGTCTCATACAACGAGAATGGAAAATCCCCTATGCCCGGGCACTGAGATTCACCCGCAAACAATTTAAAACCTTTATTTCACCTTCTATCAGGACGAAACCTCGTATCCTAGATAATCAGAGTATCCCAATTACAAATCCGGCCGATGTTTCGAGTTTTAGTCTCGTCCAACGAAAATGGAAAATCTCCGATGGCCGGATCCTGAGATTCACCCGCAAAAAGTCTAAAATCTTTACTTGACCTTCTATGAGGATGAAACCTCGTATACTAGATAATTATATTATTAAAAAAACAAGATATTTGGAGATACGTACGCACAACATTTGACAAATCAATTAAATACCTACGTACATAAAGCATAAAGGAAGGAAATAAAAGTAGACAAATAACTTTTATTTTTTATACAAGTGCATATGCTGCGTAATTAGCGATTCCACATCTGTTCCTATTTCTTCTCAGCCTCATATATCCATTTTCTCCCCAATGTTTTCCCCACCAGTTCTTCAGAATCCACGCTTCCTTTGTGTAACCGACAATCAGCATTGCATGGTTTACGTGAGTCGACGAACAGCTTAGGTCATCATAGATGCCTCTACTGAAAAGGGAAATTTCAAGTTAAAACATTGACTGGTTATAAAGATATACAGTATTTGTTAAACTTGCGTATCCCTTTTTAGGACTAGCTTTGAAATGGCGAAGATAAATCATTTTAATAGTGCCACATGAGGAATATCAGCCATGTTTTATGCACGGTTCAACTTGCTGTTAAAATAATAGCTTCGTTTTCTTAGTTAAAGACAGGTTTTTCCCCTAGCAGGTATCCGACACAACTGTTCCCACTTATGGATCAGCTCTATGGCTTTATTGCTGAAGATGAAGATCAATAGATATAGGGTAAACTACCCAGTTATTGGCACTTTAAGACATTCTTTACTTTTGGATGTCCTTTTGAAAGGCTTATGTGCCAAATCTATTATTGAAACTATGAAGTTATGTGCCCCTAACATTTTACTTCCACAAAACATAATAAGAAGTAAGAAGCAGCGAGCTATTTCCATGGAAATTGGTTTAAAATGAAAAGTTGTGAAAGTGCCAGTTATTGGCACTCTTGGCCAGTTGCTGGCACCCACTATTGCCTAGTTATTGGCACCCGTGGGCCAGTATATCATTGATATCTAGGTACCTACCTAGATGCTTATATGGCATTGCATCTGATAGTTGATTTGATTATGGGTAATATTTTTTTATATAATTTTTTCAGATATATCTAGCTTATTTCATATACCAAGACGTTGTTTCAATTCAGCTCTTTAATAGACAAAACTATAGACAAAATACTAAATAATTTATTAAAAGAAAAACTTAAAAAGTGTGACAACCAATGATCGGAAAAAATAACCTTTGCTTCGTCCATAGACATTTTTTTTATGGTCGGCCGCCCACAAAGGCTGACAGCCTATGGCGCTGTAGAAGCGCTGCGAGAGGATAGGTGTCGGTTCACGTTAGACTTGAAACGCTGCAGGTTGTAGCCGTCGGGAAACAAATTCTGTTCCCACTTACTACATTCGTGTAAGGCATTTTTCACACAGAAGGATCTTTAAAGGTTTCATTGTATGGTAGGTTCTAGTATATGACCTGCATTTTATGCCTATCATATTTGAAGTTATATTCGTTGTACAGGGGTAACATAATATTTTTTTCAGAATAGCTTGATCGGCTTCGCTTAGTTTTCTATGTTGGTGGCATCTGAAAGAAATATACTTTTCCGCACTATGATAGTTCCTACAGTTTAAGTGTTAAGAGGTTTCCAACAATATTAGTATCTTGTTATTTACAATCTTAGTCGCGTGCCAAGTAATGAAAAACTGGCCCTTTTGGGTTACCAATAGTTGGCACGTGAATATTTTCTACAAAGCCTTAAAAAATTGCATTTTCAGACTGAATATAAATAGCTGTGATTGTATTCGGCTATTTCTGATTACTGATAGTGTAAAAAACATGCAAATTTTCTAAAATACTGCCCACAAAATAATCTTGGTGTTACGGAACGAAGCTAGATTTACTACTACCGATAGAAAGTAACAAACTAACAGAGAATATGAATCTACGAACCCTAAAATATTGTTGCGACGTTACGAAGTTGTAATTCATTTTCTATTAATTTGATTCGAAGGATTGCACACTAAATGGACACCCTGTAGTATTGGGAGGAAGATCCGGCACCTGATAAAGGGCAGAGGAATTTTCTTACCCGATTAATAGGATGGGGCACACAATAAGCTACAGTTGACGTGTGAGGACCAGAGTCTACCCGCAAACAACTAGATCTAATCAATTTTCTTGGTTTCCGATAATTAGATCGAGCGTAGGAAAAACATATAAATATCTTCGGTTTTCGTTTTTCAGCAGAGACAGCTGCCCCTTTGTAACTCTTTTGCGCGCGCTCATGAATCTGGCCAGACTAAATAATCTAAAGGGCCCCACAGACATCGTTCTTTTTCATCAGGTTTGCACGACGTGCCAACCGATGTCGGTTAAACCGATGGAACGATACCTCCATACACTGTTCGGTTTTCTTTCAGTTTCTCGCAATTTTTTGGTCCGTTAACATGGATAATACTTTAGCATTGGCGGCGGCTTTAGCTATTAAAGTAAAATACAGCAAGAAAAAACGTTCTGAATGGGTGAAAAGGTGGCTTTTAAAAAGAGGCCAATTCTCCCATACAAATCTATTAGAAGAATTGCGTCTGCAGCCAGGGGATTGGTACAATTATTTGAGGATGGATGAAGAAACATACTTAGAATTACTTAATTCAGTAGAAAATCTAATAAAAAAAACGGGATACTTGGATGAGACAAAGTATTTCCCCTCATGAACGTCTGACAGCTACATTGAGATTCCTTGCTACGGGTAGAAGCTACGAGGATTTGAAATTTTCAGTTGCGATGTCCCCCCAAGCTTTAGGACAAATTATACCTGAAACCAAAACGACACCGCAATATTCCGTCGTGATTGCACGATAAACGGCCACACATGTACCGAGTTGCACGATGGCGTTCGAAACCGATGGATAAAATCTAGCTCAGACAGATTTTTTGGAACGACGGTCAACACGACGGTTTTTCGGCACACACGGACCGAAATGAGTGTGATCGGTTGGCACGTCGTGCAAACCTGATGAAAAAGAACGATGTCTGTGGGGCCCTTAACAGTTTTGATGAACGGAGATATTCACAATATAAATAATTATGTATTCTCAATTAATTTCAAATTCATAAATCTATACTTACTGATATAGCTGAAATGTGTGTGGGCTGGCATTTATAGAAGCAGCTACTGGGCCGATTTTAGCTACAGCCACTTCTAAAGCTCTCTCATCTCTAGCCGGTAAAACTGCCCATGTCGTTATATTTATTATTGTACGATGTTTATCAAACTGGCATTTTTGTTGCTGCAATTAGAATGCTTATATATAAGTACATAATTAATAATAATGCATCACAATCAGAAAAATACGTTATTATCATGTCAAGACCATAAAATTTTGTGGGAATCTACACGAAAATCTACAGTGACTAGTGCGAGAATCTACAGTCTACAGTGACTCTATTTACAGTCTAGTCCGTACAGCGACACCTATGCTCTCAACTCTAAAACTCTTTCCCCTGTCCTGGCCCCAAAAAACGAACCTCGATTTTGTGGTTTATATCATATTGAAAATATGAGTGATGATGGATTTAGCGATTCCTCATTAGGACCTGAATTTTCTGATGATGACCTGGTATTAGTTCATCATCCACAACTAAAAAATGAGGATTATATTTGGCTAATTTTAGTCATTAATAATAATAAAAAAAAATGAAGTCAAGTTGATTGACTCATTGCTTCCCACACATTACGGTGATATTCGATTATTATTTTCCCATAGAATAAAGCTATAGTCCCTCCAAAAATTGTGTTATGCTACTAGGTCTTTCCTTCGCAGGACAATGGACAGCCTATTATCAATATTACACACCTTTCAGTTTTACAACCCCCCACCCCCAACTGCCCAAATTTAACCCCTATCAAAAACAAAATAGAAAATGTCCAGGAACCCCTAAAACATCTAAAAACGAAGTTTGACCTGTTTTCATTTTTTTAGTTTTTTGATTATTGCTACGCTGCCACTGACACGATTTCTAACAACCATGCGCGTTTTCCATCCTTGCCACGGTAAAAATATACTAGGTCAAAATGTCATTAGAATCAATTTAATAGTTTTCACGTCATAAAACACAAAACGATCTAAAGCAATAAATACTCGTATAAATAAGGAAAATTCCTTAGTTAGTCCCTTAGTTTCGATTGTAGGCAAGGCAATGTTCGGATGGACCTAAATAGGTGATTTATGTCGCTAGGTCTTCCTCCACAGATCAGTGGACAGCCTATTATGAATACAGCAAATTTTTCAGTTTTTCTACCTCCCACCCCCCAGCCACCCCAATTTCACCCCCACCCAAAAAACGCAAAAAATTATCAGGAACCTCTAAAACACTTAAAAAAGAGAGCTGTTTTTGTTTTTAGTTTTTTTTATTATTTCTGCGCCGCCACTGGCACGATTTATAAAAATCATGCGCATTTTCCATTCCCGCCACGATAATAACACTGTATGAAAATTTCATCAAAATCAATTCAACAGTTTCCTCGTTACACAATACAGAACGATCTAAAGCAATAGTCGTATGTAAGTCCTTTGTAATGGGCAAGGCAATGTTCGGATGGACCTAAAAACGTTATTTATATCGCTAGGTCTTCCTTCACAGGTCAGTGGACAGTCTATTATGAAAGCAACAAATTTTTAAATTTTACACCCATCCACCCCCCAACCACCCCAAATTTCACCCCACCCGAAAAAAAGTAGAACATGATCAGGAACACCTGAAACGCCTAAAAACGAAGTTTGGGGAATATTTGAAATATTTCGTTTTCTGCCAATTACTACGCCGCCCATGCACCGATTTTAATTAATACAGCAGCATTAACTACTACGACCCCACAGCATATTGTTGCCGAAATTTCATCACAATCCATGCAGCGGTTACTGACATTACGTGGCTATAAAAACGCGTACAGACAGGCAGACCGACACACAGACCGACAGACAGACCGACAGACAGACCGACAGACAGACCGACAGACAGACCGACAGACAGACCGACAGACAGACCGACAGACAGACCGACAGACAGACCGACAGACAGACCGACAGACAGACCGACAGACAGACCGACAGACAGACCGACAGACAGACCGACAGACAGACCGACAGACAGACCGACAGACAGACCGACAGACAGACCGACAGACAGACCGACAGACAGACCGACAGACAGACCGACAGACAGACCTACAGACAGACCGACAGACAGACCGACAGACAGACCGACAGACAGACCGACAGACAGACCGACAGACAGACCGACAGACAGACCGACAGACAGACCGACAGACAGACCGACAGACAGACCGACAGACAGACCGACAGACAGACCGACAGACAGACCGACAGACAGACCGACAGACAGACCGACAGACAGACCGACAGACAGACCGACAGACAGACCGACAGACAGACCGACAGACAGACCGACAGACAGACCGACAGACAGACCGACAGACAGACCGACAGACAGACCGACAGACAGACCGACAGACAGACCGACAGACAGACCGACAGTCAGACCGACAGACAGACCGACAGACAGACCGACAGACAGACCGACAGACAGACCGACAAAGAGACCGACAAAGAGACCGACAGACAGACCGACAGACAGACCGACATACAGACCGACAGACAGACCTACAGATAGACCGACAGACCGACGGAAATGAGTGACCTGGATTTTCGTTACGTAGACATCATAAAACGTCCAAAAAACGTATTATCTCAAAATCGAAAATTTTCGCGATCACAATACTGCCCTCACCTATCGGTGTGGGAAGTAAAAACGGTATAATAATCGTCTGTATTTCAGTGGTAACTACTATTAAACTCAGAGCAGACGTTTTTTGAACATTTCCGCGTGTCAAGAACTGTAGCTGAAAATATCACTGGAAAACTATTTTGCTAAGGGCTAAGATGTACAGTACAGCTATTTGTTCAGGAAACATCATGTAATATCGCTTAGAAATGAAAAATTGTAGGTTAAGAGCCCAGATTTTTTGAAAAAGCTAAAACTGTAAAAAAACGCAAAAAATCACATAATTATTTTCTTTTAACAATTGTTGTGCCCTTTTATGAAGTAAAATTTGAAAAATATTTACCACTAGTTTATGGTCTACATTACATGTTTCGCTATCGAATGAGACTTGTTTTGTGATACCAGAACCGCGATATGGGTAACTATGGCTAAATTAATTAATATAATAATTATAAAAAATATTTATGGAGGGTGATTTGTCGATAAAAATACTGTATTTCATCGCCCTAAAGGCTCCGATACCAATGACCGGACACATTGTATATCTGTTTCAATTTGTGTTTCTTTTGATACGTTCTGTGCCTCAATATGGACTTATATACAATCAATAAATATAAATTGAATTGATCATAGTTTCCGTAAAGGCCTATAGCTAAGGTTGCAGTCATAGTTAAAGTTCATCAATGAGTTCCTAGCTTTACACAAATTACTACTGATTAGTGCTTACCTTTGACGCGTAAGGGTAGTCATTATAAGTCATAAGTCCTCCAGTTTTTTCCAGATACCTCAAGGTATTCCTCAGTGAACCACCTGCACAGCCATAATTACCATATGACACGCTACAATCTACAATTTGTTGCTCACTGTAAAAAAATGAAGTCAAGTTGATTGACTCAGTAGGTACTTCCCACACATTACGGTGACACCAGTTTATTATTTTCCTATAGCATGGAGCTATAGTCTGAGGCCTCCTTGCAACCAAATCATCACCCGCCCGACCACAAAAAGTATGCTGTGCCTCTAGGTCTTCCTTTCACAGGTCAATGGATTGCCTTTTATGAATACAAAAGAAATTTGAGTTCTATGACCCCCACATCCGAACGACCCCAATTTCACCCACACCCAAAAAAAATAGGAAATGGTTACGAAACCGCTAAAACGTCTAAAAACAAAGTTTGAGCTGTTTCTATATTCATTATATCATTTCATGTCACTAAAATCAATCCAATAGTTCCCACGTTACACAATACAGAACGCTATAAAGCAATGTTCGTATGTATAAGTCAGAAAATTTTAAGTCCCTTGGTTTCTGTAATAGGCAAGACAATGTTCGGAATTCGGATGGACCTAAAAACGTCTATTATTATAACACCCTGTATAACATATATACCTGAGTGGGATCAACTTTTCCGTTTGCTTGAAAATCTGCCCCTGAATGGCGGTCGCAATACTGAAAGCATAGCAAGAACCACAGTCTTTTTGGTTGTAAGATGGGATCTTGAATCCTTTGTCAACCCAACTCATTTCCTCTGGAATATGCATCATCACGTCATAAATGTCACCAACGACATCTGGGTCAACTTTTCGATGGGTGCTCCTTGTCAGTTTTGCCATCTTCTGCAGGTAAGTGTCTGTGGTCTAGATGAAGAAATAATTTGTTAAAATCAATTTTTTGAGAGAAGGTATCATGTGGAGTATTTGCTCCAAATTATGGAGTATAAAATAAATGCTCATTTTATGTATATGACCTGTAGCTCTTGATTGAATCACTTCACACCCCAAGTGTGCTAGTTTGTTTGGAATTGTTTTATTGGGAAGAACACAAAAAGTCACAAATATATAGGGTGTCCCATTAAAAAATTTGAATCGGACGTCACGTGATGAAAAACAAATACCTCATTGGGTGACACAGTGATAAGAAAAGATACTATATTTGCTCTTATTTAAACCCAAAATTATAATTCGCTACTACTCAGTTCCGATATATTACTTGTATTAATCGTCGTGGGACACCCTATATGAACACTGTATCTGTTACCACTTTATAAAAAAGGATCTCCAACAAATCCAGACAATTATCGCCTACTTTCGTTAATCTCTCATGCAAGCAAGGTTCTACTATATATTTTACAGTCTCGTTTGGAGGGTTTTATTGGCTGGTAAATTTCTCAGGTGCAGGAAGGTTTCGTAAAAGGACGCGGTACGCGTGAACAGATCTTAAACTTGAGACAAACTATTGAAAAAGCCAGAAAGCATTATTTTTCCGTTTTATCTGCTTCGTGGACTATTCTAAGGCGTTTGATAACGTAAAGTGGCCTAAACTGTGGGAAATCCTTATCTCCATGGGAGTCCCTTACCACTTAGTATTTCTCATACAGCTCAGCTCGTGTAAGAATTGATGGTAACCTGTCTGGTCAAACAGCAACCAGAAAAGGAGTTCGTTAGGGATTCGTATTATCTCCGATGTTATTTAACATTTACTCTGAATTTGTGATGAGACAGGTATTGGACAACTGGAATGACGGTATAACTATTGGCGGAAGCAAAATAACTAACTTAAGATTTGCTGACGATACAACCCTTATTGCTGCTTCTAGTAGAAGAACTAGTAGCTCTATTGAACGCTTTAGAACAACACAATGCAGCATATGGTCTTGGTATTAACTACAACAAGACCAAGGTTATTATCGTAGATAGAGAGGCCGTTGTGAGGTAGTTCAAAGTTTTGTGTACCTCGGTTCTTTGATCAACAATTCAGGTAGCTGTGAGAATGAGATTCGACGGCGCATTGAACAGGCACGGGTGGCCATGACAAAGCTTACTAAAATATGACGTGACCATAACATCATTGAAGCTACCAAAATGTTACTGGTTCAGTCTTTTGTGTTCTCCACATTCTTGTATGCCTCGGAAACTTGGACTGTTAAAAAGGCAGATCGAGCTCGCATAGATGCTTTTGAAATGTGGACGTGGAGGAGAATGCTGAGAATTCCTTATACCGCCCATCGAACTAATGTTTCCATATTGGATGAACTCGGTAATCCAAAGAGACTATCCTCCATTGTGTTGATTAGAATGCTTACATTCTCCGGACATATTCACAGAAGCAATAATATGGAGAAACTTGTAGTTCAGAGTTACGCCCCGAGTGGGCGGTGCCATGGCCGTTCCCCTACACGCTGGGTGGATACGACGAAACAGTTGCTAGATATGAGTATCAAGAGCGCCACTGAACTGACAGTAAATCGCGAACGATGGCGAGCTACGGTTCTCAAAACTATTGATAATATTCGTGTCGGCAATACTCTAGCTCCGACTTAATGCATTTTATGAGTTCACAACATGTCTGTTAAGAGATTGTGACTATGATGATGATCGAGTTTAAAATAAATGCTCATTTTTTTGCATATGACCCATTTGCTCGATTATATTACATATTGACTGAGGCGATATTTTTTCGTGTTTTGCGTTTATTGTTTGGTGTTGGTTATTTAATTGCACGAGTAAAACATTTCATTAGAAAAAAATACATTTCAAATTTTAGAACTGGCACAATGGCACTAAATTTTTCAAATTTACTGTGTTTGGAAGACAATTATTGCAAATTCACCTAGAAAATATACAGGGTGAGTTTTTAGTACCGGCTCGGTCGATAACTCCACTACTATAGAAGATAGCGAAAAAAGTTTTATATAAGAGTTGTAGCCACGGAAATGGTCCTTGCCCAGAAAATATTTAGATATATACAGGGTGATCCATAACTACGTGGTGATGCAAACATGCATTTTTTTAAATGAGATACCCCATATATTATTCCATATTCAAATTCTACTAAAGATTTATGTTCTTCCAATGTAGGGTTTTGTTATATTATACAGGGTATTTCAAAAGTTATGACCATTTTTATATCCAAATCGGGGTCAAATGAACGTACTGTATCCTCTAGTTTTAAAATCGGCTATAAAAAAGCCCGCGACGCATATTCGTATACAGGGTGATGTAGAATGCAAAATCCAAATTTTCTCTTTTTTTTTAAATGTAACCTCCAATATTTTATTATCTCAAAGGATTGCTTTTAATATGCTCTTTCATCTTTATATAGCACCTGTTGTACCTAAGTCCATCAGTTTCCGAGATATTTCGATTTTTCGGCAAATTTAAAATATAGCTTCTATTTGTGTACTGAAATTTATTTATTTTGGGAAAATACTATCTAGTTTGTTTTTTGTTTAACGAACAACTACACGATAAGGTCATGATACTATTTGATGAAGTCAAAACCCTAAATCATCGAGATAATAAAGTCAAGTATGTTGAGGAAACAATTCTGTAGGCATCATGCATAATTATCAAGCAGATTTATCAGGTGTGCTTTGAAAAATTGACAGTTTTCATACCCTGCTCAATAATTCCGTACTGTGTGAAAAACCAGCTTTAAAAATTAATTTTTTCTTTGAGGGTATTTAGCAGAATCTTTGAGAAATTGTCTACTTGCCTCTAGAATATATCAACTATGAACAGCAATATCCAGAACGGAGTCAGTCTAAAACTAATGCGTTTGAAAGACTGAAGAATCGTTTTATTTGGGCTGTGTCGTTTGATATTTTATAGCCTACCTGATACATCATAATTATGCATGACGTCTGTAAAATTGTTTCCTCAGCACACTTGACTTATATTATATCGTTAATTCAGTGTCTTGACTTGATTAAGTATTATTATGGCCTTATATTTAAGTTGTTTGTTAAGCAAAAATAGAATTTGATAGTATTTTCTCAAAATAAATCAATTTTAGTAAACAAATGGCAGGTACATTTAAAATTTGTAGAAAAATCGAAATATCTCAGAAACTAATGAATGCAGCCATAACAAGTGCTATACAAAGATGAAAGAGCATATTAAAAGCAATTCTATGGTATAATAAAATATTGGGGGTTACATTTAAAAAAAGAGAGAAAATCTAGATTTTGCATTCTACATCACCCTGTATACGGATATGCGTCACGGGCTTTTTTTATAGCCGATTTTAAAACTAGAGGATATTTTTAAACTTTTCGCGTAAAAAAAATAACTTTTTATATATTACTTTTTAATATACAGTACGTTCATTTGACCCCGATTTAGGTATAAAAATGCTCATAACTTTTGAAATACCCTGTATAACATAACAAAACCCGGTATTGGAAGAACGGAAATCATTAGTAGAATTTGATTATGGAATAATAAATAGGGTGTCTCATTTAAAAAAATGCATGTTTGCAATACCACGTACTTATGGATCACCCTGTATAAATCTAAATATTTTTTCAGCAAGGAGCATATCCATGGATACAACTCTTATATACAACTTTTTTCGCTATCTTCTACAGTAGTGGAGTTATCGACCGAGCCGGTACTAAAAACTCACCCTGTATGTACACCGTATCTGTTACTCTTCTCCATTGACCTAAATGTAAATGGTCCAATCAAAACAATCACGAACAGACATAATTTGTGATTTTTAAAGGCCCGACATGATCCCCTCCATTGTTGTTAAGAAGTGCGCACCGGAGCTCGCTCCCATATTTACCCGCCTCTTTCGGATGTCTTACGATTCCGGCATTTTACCAAAAGACTGGAAAACAGCTTGCATCCAGCCGGTGCCAAAAAAGGATCCAAAGCTGATCCGACCAACTGCAGACCTATAGCTCTGCTTTCTCTAATCAGTAACGTGATGGAGAGATGCTTCAACCACGAGCTCATCAAATACCTAGAGCTCTATCACTTAATCAACGACAGACAATATGGATTCCGGCACCAAAAATCAACTGGAGATCTCCTGGCTTACATCACACATGTGTGGAGCAAACTCATCCAGTCATTTGGCGAGGTTCACGGCGTTGCTCTCGATATTTCAAAGGCATTCGGTCAACTGTGGCATGCAGCTCTCCTAAATAAGCTCCCGTCTTATGGGCTCCCTGTTAAGCTCTGCGGTTGGCTTGCAGACTTCCTCTCAGGTCGGAGAATTTCTGTTGTGGTAGACGGCTTTTCCTCTTCATTCCATAGCATCAATGCCGTGGTTCCGCAGGGATCGGTATTGGCCCCGACATTGTTTCTGCTTCATATTAATGATCTACTCTCTAGCACTACAAACCCAATCCACAGTTTTGCGGATGACAGTACGCTGCATGCAGGCATCATGAGCAATAGACCGATCTCTGTGGCCGAGCTGGAATGCAGAAGACTGGCAGTGGCAGCTTAACTTTCAAAGGATCTCGATACCATTACCGCTTGGGGGCTTAAGAATATGGTTAAATTTAATGCCTCCAAGACCCAGTATTGTACGCTATCAAACAAGAAGTGCCCAAGCCAACACCAGGTTCTAATGAACAACCAGGCTCTGCCAAGGAGTCACTCATTCAAGCTGTTAGGAGTCAACATTACAGAAAATCTGATCTGGCAGGAACACGTCGCGTCAATTGCAACGCTGCTGGTAGAAAGCTTGGGTACCTATTTAGAGCCAGAAAGTATTTCTCACCATGTAACCTCCTCACGCTATATAAAGCCCAGATAAGACCTTGCCTGGAGTATTGCTCTCATGTCTGGGGAGCTGCTGCCCCTACTACCCTGTCTATACTAGATGCCGTCCAGAGAAGGGCAATTCGACTAATTGGCGATCCGGCCTTAACGCGCCACCTTCAGTCACTTTCTCACCGGCGTGTTGTTGGTGACCTCTCACTCTTCTACCGATATTCCAACGGAATCTGCTCCTCTGAGCTATCCTCTATCGTTCCGCCGCTCACTGCTCCTATCAGATGTACCCGTGGGACCACTGCATCTGATCCTAAGACGGTCGTTCTTCATACATCAAGAACTGAGCGGTACAACCGCACATTTATTCCCAGGTGTCCAAGGCTTGGAATGGACTGCCAGAAGATGTATCTATTGGGCCTGCGGGTATTGACCCATTCAAATCTCGCGTTAACAAACTTCCCCTAACATAACCCTTTCACAGCAGCCGCGGTACTCTGGTATTTAGGCTCTGCCTGCGCGGTATGCTCAGTTATAAAAAAAAGATAATCAGGACTTTCTAAAAACGTATTTGAAGTAAGGTGAAATATTTTGCTTTAGTCAGAATTGTCCTTGAATGAAAAAATTCTCCCATTCGTTAACCTATCCTCCGTTAACATTTAAGGTAACGCAGGGGAACACTGTTTAACGGAGTAGATACCTAGTACAAAGTTTTTGGTAGTGCGATTATAAAAAAAGCTATTTCCTGTAGATATGATGGGCAACTCACAGAATAAAGCAGACAATGTAAAAAAAAAGTGAAAATACGGACAGAGTCTATGCGTATTAGACCATGTTAAAATTTATTTCAAAAAATGTCAGTATTTTCTATAAAAGAAATCTTGGAGCTCGACGACTTTTGGAATCCATTGAATTGCATTAAGTCAAATCAGCTGACCAAAAAGTAAAACAGAAAAAAAATTGAAATTTTTATAATTCGCTTACCATAATATATTGAATTTGGTGAGAATCATCCAAAAGTAAATACCCACACGGTATATCACTATCAAAAAATCGAGGACGGCTTCACAAGAAAATAAAGAGGGTAGCAAGGAAATAGGTTAGAAAATTATTGGGACTTCACTCACCATGTCGCTTAACGGATTTGCTCGGATATAATATGAATGTATCCCTTTATCTGCTTCTTCATTGTGTTTTTTTATTTTGGCCAAATTCTCTTCCCACGCCTGACGTCTGTTAGAGTCATGATAATCTGAATAGGTTTTGTTGAATGTAGCCTAAAAGAGGAATGATTTCAGACAAGAGAATAAAAAAATAGCCTAAATAAATAACGGCGGTTTTGAAATTTTAAAAAACACAAAACGTTGCATTCGCATTTTTGACAAATCCAAAATGAATCTTAATGAATCAATCAGACTGCAATCTCTAGATGAGACGATATCGCATCTTATTTGGGATTCAAAGATAACCCATAAGAAAACTTGGAAGAAACACGACCCACTCTTTGGTTTGAAGAATATTATAGGTATATTAATCTGCACTTGACATATCGAAAGCCTTCAACAGAGTGTGGCATGGTCAAGCAGCATGACTCACAGATCAACGTAGATATCAAAACAATTTTCGAGTGAGACAAACGTTGGATTACCAACTGTGAACGTGGAGTCACCTTCTGTCAAGCTTTTGGGGATTAACATCAACAATAACATGTCCTGGTACGACCACGTCATCAGTATCGCTAAAACAGCATCCCAGAAGCTTGGGGTTTTGATCCGCTGTAGGAAGCTGTATACACCAGAGCAACTACTGCTGCTCTACAAGCACATATCCTACCATCATTAGAGCATTGCTCTCATGTGTGGGGATACGCTTTGAAACACAGTCTAAAGTTTTTGGACACTATCCAGAAGAGAGCATTTGAACTAATCGGTACGCCTAAACTGACAAAGAACCTCCACAGCCTGGAACAATGAAAAAGGGTGGCTGACCGGTCCCTGTTTTACAGATTCTATCACGGAAGATTTTCGAGTGAGCTCTTCCAGATAATAACGTCGAAGGTCGTCCGAATGAGATAGAAAATTTGTTAGCTCATCCTTACCAGGTCGAGGTCCCTACTCCCCGAACTAGTCTCCTTCAGCATTCCTTCTTTTGGAGAACTTTGACGCCGTGGAATGAGCTGTCAGGGAATCTGTTTCCCGGCGGCTACAACCTGTAGCGTTTTATATCTAACATGCACCGACGTTCTTCTCGCTGCACTTCAAGAGTGCCATAGGCTTTCAGCCTTTGCGGGAGGCTGACCATAAAAAAACCTTGTCAGAAGTATGTGAAAACGATGGCAAAATTGCATAAATTAAGCTACGAATTGCTTTCCTATCCAGCTGATTCTCCAGATGTGACTCCCGGTAACTTTTTCCCGTTTGCTAACTTCAAAGGAATACTCACTGGAAAGCAATTTTGGCTAGTGGCGCGCCAAAAGGGCCCGCAAGGCCCGGAGTGCGGGGGGGGGGACTACCTCAAGCAAGCTTTTTGCATAGTAATAATTTTCTATAATCAAATTGAACATAGTTTACCTTATCAGTACCTATTTTATGGCAAAATTTGACAACACAGCAAGTGGCAACGCTACATTGACGTGACACGTATCTGTGCCTTTAACCGATGTATAATCATATTTTACATAAGGTCTATGAATTCTTTATTCTTCAAAAACTCGAAAGAAAAAAAAATCAAAATATAAAGCTGAGGTCACACCAAATACTTTCTATCTATAAATCGATTTGAAAAATGACCGTAGACAGTGAATTTTTTTATGAAGAAGGGACCCCGTGAAAAAAATTGCGGAGCCCCGAAGACCTTGGCACGCCACTGGTTTGGGCTCATTGAATAGATAACCACCGAAACTGAGGCCTATTTTGAGCCCAAAGCAAAGCTTACTATAAAAATGGTATCGAAAAATTGAGTGACCGCTGTAATCGTTGTATATTTCTCAAAGGCAACTATACTGAATGATAAAATTGAATTCAATCAAAACAGGGCTATTATCTTAGCCTACGAATAAATACAGCTTATACCTTAAATTCTTCCCACAGTTTATCTAGGTCTTCTGAGTCTTCTGAAGAAGTACTAGAATTTTCTGAATATGAAAGTCGAAACAATAAAACACAAACTAGGATACCAGTGCACTTCATCTTTTACAATTAGTAACAAATGCAATAGAATCTGATACGACAATTTGCTGATCCAGATTTTTTTGTTTACTGCGATATATTAGCATTGCGAGTTCGAAAATTTTATTATGATATTGCATTGGCGGGTCAGGATAGTTTTTGCTGAAAGTTAGTTTTACGTCAGCCACGTGTAAACTAGATTATTTAAAAAAATAGCCATAGATTATTTAAACACCATGCACTAGTTCATTATTATTATCAAAATGATCAAATAGTTTGATTCTTTACGATTCTCTTTTACTTAATTATATAGAAAAAAATCTGAACAGAATGAAAGCCTTGGACTCTTGGTCTAAGCCTAAGAATTGATCATTTGGATGAACAATTTTTTTTGAACAGTAGAAAGTGAAAGGAGAAATTGAGGTGATAGGGAAGATGGTGGAATAAGAGCACATCCAAATTTAATGTATTCAGGTAAGGCTTTCCTGCCTGAAAATAATTGACCTTGGTAATAGGTAGCGTAGGTTGAATATGAGTGGGGAAATCATGGTTCCTTCCACAGTACTGGACAGGAGCACAATATGTGCTCCGCTGTTTCGTCCTCCACATACCGAAACGACAGTGTGTTATTTGCTCTAGACCTAACTTCCGCAAGTGGTTCCTCACACGACAATGTCCCAACAACAGATCAACCGCTTGGGTACCAAAGATCAACTGGAGATCTCCTGGCTTTCGTCACACATGTGTGGAGCAAACTCATTCAGTCATTTGGCGAGGCTTACGTCGTTGCTCTCGATATTTCAAAGGCATTCGATCAACTGTGGCATGCAGCTCTCCTAAACAAGCTCCCGTCTTATGGGCTCCCTGTTAAGCTTTGCGGTTGGCTCGCAGACCTCCTCTCAGGTCGGAAAAATCTGTCGTGGTAGACGGCTTTTCCTCTTCTTTCCATAGCATCAATGCCGGGGTTCCGCAGGGATCGGTATTGGCTCCGACATTGTTTCTGCTTCACATTAATGATCTACTTTCTAGCACAACAAACCCAATCCACAGTTTTGCGGATGACAGTCCGTTGCAAGCAGGCATTATGAGCAATAGACCGATCTCTGTGGTCGAGCTGGAACGCAGAAGACTGGCAGTGGCAGCCTCACTTTCAAAGGATCTCGATACCATTACCTCTTGGGGGCTTAAGAATATGGTTAAATTTAATGCCTCCAAGACCCAGTACTGTACGCTATCAAACAAGAAGTGCCCAAGCCAAAACCAGGTACTAATAAACAACCAGGCTCTACCAAAAAGTCACTCATTCAAGCTATTAGGAGTCAACATTACAGAAAATCTGATCTGGCACGAACACGTCGCGTCAATTGCAACAGCTGCTGGTAAAAAGCTTGGGTACCTATTTAGAGCCAGAAAGTATTTCTCACCATGTAACTTCACGCTATATAAAGCCCAGATAAGACCTTGCCTGGAGTATTGCTCTCATGTCTGGAGAGCTGCTGCCCCTACTACACTGTGTATACTAGATGCCGTCCAGAGAAGGGCAATTCGACTAATTGGCGATCCGGCCTTAACGCGCCACCTTTAGTCTCTTTCTCACCGGCGTGTTGTTGGTGACCTCTCACTCTTCTACCGATATTCCAACGGAATCTGCTCCTCTGAGCTATCCTCTACCTTTCCGCCGCTCACTGCTCCTATCAGATGTACCCGTGCGACTGCTGCATCTCATCCTAAGACGGTCATTCTTCATACATCAAGGACTGAGCGGTACAACCACACATTTATTCCCAGTGTGTCCAAGGCTTGGAATGGGCTGGCAGGAGATGTATTTATTGGGCCTGCGGGTATTGGCAAAATTCAAATCTCGCATTAACAAACTTCCCCTAACATAACCCTTTCACAACAGCCGCGGTACTCTGGTATTTAGGCTCTGCCTGCGCGGTCTGCTCAGTTATAAAAAAATTAATACTAGATACTCACGCTTCTGAATTGGAATCATCCGTGAATAACGAAAAATCGTAGGGTGACATGAAACTGTCACTGCTCTTCTTTCTTTTATACTAGGAAAAGAACGTTGTAGGATCTCTCCGTGTGCGTTTCGGGAACCATAGAGTCCGAGACCATTCCGAGTATACGGTGGCTTATAATCTCTAATAATACCCGTTGTGTCTAGTCCTAGTTCCTTTTTGTCCTATATGCCGCCGAAAGGTTCACGAACATCGCCCTCGTTTTTCTCTCCTTGGTATTAGATCGCACCCTCTGCTATAAGAAACATCTCGCAAACACTGCAGGAAAACTGAGAACACGCAACAACATTATCCAAAAGCTGTGTTGAACGACGTGGGGTGCCACGGCTCCAACTCTACGAACCAGTGCGCTAGCTCTTGTCTATTCGTGTGCTGAGTACTGTGCGCCTATCTGGATTAACAGCTATCATACCAGACTAATTGACGTCCAACTAAATCACACCATGAGACTTATTACAGGCGCAATAAAGACAACCCCAGCTCAATGGCTGCCTGTATTCTCTGGAATAGCCCCACCGCAGCTGCGAAGGACTGACGCCCTTCTAAGGGAGCATAACAAAATTACGGCCAACAACAAACTTGCCCATCCAACGAGCAATACCCCCATTGCAGATAAACAGACTTAAATCCCGACAACCACCAATAAAGGATGCAGAAGGGCTTAAAACCAATAACTTCGAATCCTTAAACCAATGGCGCTCCCAGTGGGAAGGTTTTGCAGAACACCACACACGATGCGCATTTATGGGGGCAGCCTTACCTCCAGGATCAGCACTACCCCGGAAAGAGTGGGTAAAACTTAATAGAGTCCGAACAGGCTACGGCAGATGTGCCGACTCCCTTTACAAGTGAGGCTACGTGCAATCTCCCTTATGTGACTGTGGTGCGCCCCGCCAAACTATAAACCATATTACGAGCGAATGTGAACTGCGTCCGTTTCAGGGATCGCGAGAAGAGTTCTTCACAGCCACACCGTTGGCGCTGAAGTGGTTGAAAGAATTGGACATCAACCTGTAAATACCAAAGATTATGTATCTTAGTTTGTAGCTGTATATATTTTATTTTAGTCTAGGTTATAATAGTTTTTTTAATCTATATTTACTACTGTCATGTTTTTGAGCCATACGATAAATAACAAATCCTTGGTATTGAATGGTATTGAATCTGACGATAAATGTGTGTGCATTGGTAAGACATACTACTCATCTAATTGAGCAAAAACATCAAGTAATTATCTCAATAATGTCTACATCTGTGACTAATAAAATCTTGTCAAGGATCGTGAAGAAAATCCAAAAATTGCACAACACATATGGGGGTGAATCAGATACTTCTAGGTATGCTCTATACCTCTGGACTTCCGTTTAACACTACTATTTGAGACACCCTGTATATGCACGCATAAACAGGTTCAACATTTCAACACGCACCAACATTGTTGCAAAGCTTTTCTAATACCATTTTTATACTGGAAATTTTGACGCGCATCTGTGCAGAATACTGACCATCTCAAGCAAGAGAATGGAGGAAAAATTCAAACACCGAGAACCACCGCAGTTTTATCGACGCCAGAAATCACTGTAAGCGCGTGATTGACAGCCGCAAGGAGGAACATAACAAAAAAATTAAGAACAAGCTCCTCTCACGTCCTAGTTCGTCCAGAACATTCTGGTCTGTAGCTAAGGCTGTTAGTATTTTCCTATTCGTCAATACCATCCTTGACCAGAGAGGACAAATCCATCGCTTCTGCTCCTAAAGAAAAAGCAGACATCTTGGGGAAGCTCTTCGCAGCCAACTCTACTGTAGACTTTCAAGGAAGTACTCCGACCACCACCATTAGCGTGAACTCGAGAATGGCAGAGGTCAAATTTCAACATCGAGATGTAAAAAGCATCCTCCAAAAACTGAATACCAATAAAGCTACTGGTCCTTACCAAATTCCAGCCATTGTCCTTAAACGCTGTGCCGCTGAGCTTGCACCTATTCTTTGCAAGCTCTTCAAACTTTCGTACCAACGAGGCGTGTTTCCCGCTTCGTGGAAGATTGGCTGCGTACAACCCATCCCTAAGAAAGGCAAAAAAACTGGTCCCACCAATTATAGACCTGTGGCTCTTCTCAGCATCATGTCTAAGGTTATGGAGGCTGTCATTAATACACAGCTCCTGAAATACCTAAACAACAATAACATCATAAATGATCGCCAGTATGGCTTCCGTAAGCACAGGTCTACAGGTGACCTCCTTGCCTACGTCACTCACTTGTGGAACAGAGCAATAGACAATCATGGCGAATCCCGTGTTGTTGCACTTGATATATCGAAAGCTTTCGACAGAGTATGGCATGACGGACTTCTGGCCAAGCTTGCTGCTTATGGACTACCACCTGGCCTGCGCCAGTGGGTGAATAGCTTTTTGAACGACCGATCTCTGTTTGTTGTAGTCGAGGGCTGTTTATCAGACGTATTTTCAATAAATGCCGGTGTTCCTCAGGGATCTGTCCTATCCCTGACACTGTTTCTGCTGTACATCAACGAGCTGCTGGAAATAACATCCAATCCAATCTACAGCTTCGCAGATGACAGTACATTAGTGTCGTGCGTGGAACAAGGGAAGCCACTATCATCCCAGGAGACGGTACGTCGGCGACAGCAGCATACCTCACAGATCAACGCAGATATCAAAACAATTGTCGAGTGGGGATTAGCAAATAAAGTACAGTCCAACGTACAAAAATCTCAGGCAACAACACCTACAAAGAAGTCTCACGATGGCTTACCAACCGTGGAAATGGAGGGGCACCCCATAGTCGAATTACCTTCCGTCAAGCTTTTGGGGATCAACATTAACAATAACATATCCTGGCACGACCACGTCGTCAGTATTGCTAAAATGGCATCCCAGAAGCTTGGTGTTTTGTTCCGCTGTAGGAAGTTGTATATACCAGAGCAACTGCTGCTGCTCTACAAGGCACAGGTCCGACCATCTCTGGAGTATCGCTCCCATGTGTGGAGATGCGCTCCGAAGCACTCTCTAAAGCTTCTTGACACTATCCAGAGAAGAGCGATTAGACTAATCGATACGCCAAACCTCACAAAGGACCTCCACAGCCTGGAACATCGAAGGAGGGTGGCTGACCTATCCCTGTTTTGCAGATTCTATCACGGAAGATGTTCGATTGAGTTCTCTCAGATAATAACACCACAGGCCGTCCGAACCAGGAAAACTAGAGAAGCTCTGCGAGCTCATCCTTACCAGGTCGAGGTCCTTACTCCCCGAACTAGTCTCCTCCAGCATTCCTTCTTTTGGAGAACTTCGACGCTGTGGAATCAGCTGCCGGGGAATTTGTTTCCCGACAGCTAGAACCTGCAGCGTTTCAAATCCAGCGTGAACCGATACATATCCTCTCGCAGCGCTTCTACAGCGCCATAGGCTTTAAGCCTTTGCGGGAGGCCGACCATAAAAAAAAATCTCAAGCACCGCCACTGATCTGTTTAAGCTACGAAATAAATGAAAACGGCGCGAATGTGTTTTGAAAAGGTGCCATCTCCTGAGAAAAGCGAAACTCAACGAAACATCGTAAATATAGCGCAGCACGTCTATAGTCGTTTGACGTTCACACTGGATTGAGACTGGATCGGGATTGGGAATCTCAGTTTTTGTCGACGCGACGGGATCTATGATTCTCGAATCGACCGTGACTTTGGCCTCTAAAATCGCAGCCCAAAATGCGCCAAAGGCCAACCTAGACGCGTGTTCCTAGTGATGTGATTCATTGTTTACTACAATCCACACTCTGAAAAGATATTCCTTACTGTGCTAGAATGAGATTTTTCAAAATACTTTGGCTGTGCTCATACGTAAGCGTTGTTACGAATACATGCAATTGCAGATTCAATCTAGTTTGGATTTATTTGTAAAGAAAATGATAAACCCCAAAAATAATCTAGACCATCTACATTTTGCATTTATTTAAGTTGCTACAACTAAACAAATCCACTTTGTAATAATTTATATTATAGTTTTTTATCAGTCTATCTCTATCTCCTTGCGGAACACAAAAGCATATATCTATTACTCAGTATCTAATAATTGAAAAACAAAGTTGACTGATGTAATGAGTCTGTGATTTTCCAGGCTTCGTACGACAGAATATGGAAACAAGAGCTTGAATAATATAAATTTAGCAAATTTGTTTTGAATCTTTTTTAGGCATCGAACTTGCTTTTCATAAAAGGATACCAGATAATACTTTTGTAGTCTAAAACTCTTAACAGTAAATAGTTGTATATTGACTTTATTACCAACGTATCATAAAACTCTGAACAAGTACGATTTATGAAACCGAGCATTCTGAAACTTATCCTGAGGTCAAAAAATTTGTCAAGGGGTAAAACTTTTTAACCAAAAGCTACTTCATTCCCTTGTACCCTCTCCCCCCAGGATCATCCCCATAAAAATTTTAGATGACAGGGGGTATCGAGTAATACCTTATTTTAAAGGTATGTTAAAGTGCTTTATTTTGACGTTTGTTTTTTAAAATCGGTCGTTTCGTTTTCGAGAAAATTAGAAAAATCTTTATGTATCTTGATATATTCAAATTAAGCAGAGACATACGAAGATATCACTTTTATTGCAATAAGTGGTCAAAATTTGCGGATAATCGCCCAAATAATGGAATAGGCGATGTTATAATACCTGACGGAGATATAATGTGGGATATCATGGCTGCTTCCTATGATGCGTTGACGCAGGTCATCCAAACTTTCAGGTTAGGGACTAAACACGATAGATTTTAAATGTCCCCATAGAAAAAAGTCTAATGGCGTTGAATAAGGAAATGTAACAGGTCACTGTATAGGCCCCCTTCACCACGCGTCATCTAGCCATAGTCGAACCGGAAGAACATACTGAGAAGAGACGTCGCCTTGCTGGACATATAGATTTTAGCCTCATCAAGTATAGGGTTTCCATCATCTGCGATTTGGTTTACAATGGTTTTAGTAACAAGTGCATCTATTGTATTCCCTAACATATCTAAATAAATGTCTCTAATTAAATTTTCATTAGCAAAGGCTGAAAGCCTATGGCGCTGTAGAAGCGCTGGGAGAGGATAAGTGTCGGTTCACGTTAGATTTGAAATGCTGCAGGTTGTAGCCGTCGGGAAACAATTCCCCCGGCATCTGAAGTTCTCCAAAAGAAGGAATGCTGGAGTTGACTGGTTCGGAGAGTAAGGACCTCGACCTGGTAAGGATGAGCTCGCAGAGCTTCTCTAGTGTTCCTGGTTCGGACGGCCTTTGGTGTTATTATCTGGGAGAGCTCACTCGAACATCCTCCGTGATAGAATCTGTAAAACAGGGATAGGTCAGCCACCCTCCTTCGATGTTCCAGGCTGTGGAGGTCCTTTGTGAGGTTAGGCGTATCGATTAATCTAATTGCTCTTTTCTGGATAGTGTCCAGAAGCTTAAGAGGGTGTTTCGGAGCACATCCCCATACATGGGAGCAATACTCCAGCGATGGTCGGATCTGTGCTTTGTAGAGTAGCAGCAGTTGCTCTGGTGTATGCAACTTACTACAGCGGAACAAAACTCCAAGCTTGTGGGATGCCGTTTTAGCAATACTGACGACATGGTCGTGCCAGGACATGTTATTGTTGATGTTGATCCTCAAAAGCTTGACGGAAGGTGATTCGACTATGGGGTGGCCCTCCATTTCCACGGTTGGTAAGCCACCGTGAGACTTCTTTGTAAGTGTTGTTGCCTGAGTTTTTTGTACGTTGAACTGTACTTTATTTGCTAATCCCCACTCGACAATTGTTTTGATATCTGCGTTGATCTGTGAGGCATGCTGCTGTCGCCGACATACCGTCTCCTGGGATGATAGTGGCTTGCCTGGTTCCATGCACGACACTAATGTACTGTCATCTGCGAAGCTGTAGATTGGATTGGATGTTATTTCCAGCAGCCCGTTGATGTACAGCAGAAACAGTGTGGGGGTAGGACAGATCCCTGGGGAACACCGGCGCTTATTGAAAATACGTCTTATGAACAGCCCTCGACTACACAAACAGAGATCGGTCGTTCAAAAAGCTATTCAGCCACTGGCGCAGGCCAGGTGGTAGTCCATAAGCAGCAAGCTTGACCAGAAGTCCCTCATGACACACTCTGTCAAAAGCTTTTGACTTTTCGATTTTCTATTGCTCTGTTCCACAAGTGAGTGACGTAGGTAAGGAGTTGACCTGTAGACCTGTGCTTACGGAAGCCATACTGGCGATTATTTATGATGTTATTGTTGTCCAGGTATTTCAGGAGCTGTGTGTTAATGACAGTCTCCATAACCTTAGACACGATGCTGAGAAGAGCCACAGGTCTATAACTGGTGGGATCAGTTTTTTTGCCTTTCTTAGGGATGGGTTGTACGCAGCCAATCTTCCACGAAGCGGGAAACACGCCTCGTTGATACCAAAGTTTGAAGAGCTTGCAACGAATAGGTGCAAGCTCAGTGGCACAGCGTTTAAAGACAATGGCTGGAATTTGGTCAGGACCAGTAGCTTTATTCGTGTTCAGTCTTTGGAGGATGTTTTTAACATTTCGATGTTGAAATTTGACCTCTGCCATTCTCGAGTTCACGCTTATGGTGGTGGTCGGAGTACTACCTTGAAAGTCTACAGTAGAATGGGCCTATACCACATTTTTGGTTTATTGGTTTAAACGAACCCTGACACGACGTAGATGCCATAAATAATTTTATAAAATTTTTCTATCGTATTTATAACCGAAAAATATTGCACTAAATATTGAATTTTTTGAATCCATGCACTTCCCGCCCAGGTCGTGACGTCACCTGTAGGGAACCAATAAGGGCTCACTGGTACAAAACAATAGCATCGGCTCGTAGTCATCGGACCACGAAAGGACGCTTCTCATTGGTTCCCTACAGGTGACGTCATCATCGGCTAATTACAGTACAATTTTCTTTTTAGTGTTATTCTCATTTGGATCAAGTTTTCTGCTGACTTTTTACAGTAAATGGTCCTATGTATCACCAAAAATAATACCGCAGTAAATAAATTGATCAATTTGAGATCACGGTATAGGCCCATTGGCTGCGAAGAGCTTCCCCAAGATGTCTGCCTTTTCTTTAGGAGCAGAAGCGATGGATTTGTCCTCTCTGGTCAAGGGTGGTATTGACGAATAGGAAAAGTTGTGACTAATAGCCTTAGCTATAGACCAGAATGTTTTGGATGAACTAGGACATGAGAGGAGTTTGTCCTTAATTTTTTGGTTGTGTTCCTCCTTGCTGCTGTCAGTCACGCGTTTACAATGACTTTTGGCGTCGATAGAACTGCGGTGGTTCTCGGCATTTGGATTATTCCAGATTTTCAGTAAAATCTTTATTTTTCTACATGTTATTTTATTAATGAGATTTCATCACTTTTCTGGATGGGAAAACTAGAACAAGTTTATCAAATTTGATGTACAAGTGACACAGCTATCGCGAAATAAGCAATCCAAGTATGATTATTCGTTTTTTTCACAAAATCTCATCAAACGTTTCAGTAACGAATATCTTTTAATCCTTCGCAGTTTTCAATAAAGCTGCTTTCTACGGTGCACCACGTCTATTGAATTTAGCTTCATGCCTTTCGTGAATGTTGTTCTGTGATATGATAAAAAACCATGGCGGAGTCTAGTGTGGATGTAGGGTACGACTTGTCTGCTCTGCTATCTGATGACTTCGACATTGAAACTGCCATTGATTTTGATGATCTCCTTGGAACACCGAAAAATCAGGAGTACTATCAACTTACATCTAAAACCATGCCGGTTACAGAAAGGTAAGTGTATCAAAACAAAGTTATGATGTTCACAGCTACGATGTGTTAAGGGTCATTTATACCTGCAGGTGGTCTAAAGCCTGCTCTATTTCTCTGAGAACGTCGAGGAAAACTTTGCCATTTTTAAAAAGTTTCTTCACATATTTATATATTTATTTCTCTGTGTTGGAAGAAAAAGACCCACAAAGACCACAACACTCGTTCCTGCTGCGTGCTACATTTTTTTTTTAGTGAGGGGGTTCAGTTACCCTAATAGTTGCGGCTCAGCCCTAGCCCTTAGGGTATTATGGCAGTCCCACACTATTTTTGAAGTATAGTGGTTACTGGCCAAGTGCTGTCTGTGTTTACATAGATAGTCCTTCTGCTGTATCCTTTATCTATTCATATTCCTTGGGCCTATTACGATCTGTCACTTAGGTTAACCTTATCTTGGTGTCCACGACTCTTAGCATTCTGTCGGGTAGCATCTCAGCAATAACATCATAAATGATCGCCGGTATGGCTTCCGTAAGCACTGGTCTACAGGTCACCTCCTTACCTACGTCACTCACTTGTGGAACAGAGCAATAGAAAATCATGGCGAATCCTGGGTTGTTGCACTTGACATATCGAAAGCTTTTGACAGAGTGTGGCATGAGGGACTTCTGGTCAAGCTTGCTGCTTATGGACTACCACCTGGCCTGCGCCAGTGGCTGAATAGCTTTTTGAACGACCGATCTCTGTTTGTTGTAGTCGAGGGCTATTCATCAGACGTATTTTCAATAAACGCCGGTGTTCCTCAGTGATCTGTCCTATCCCCTACACTGTTTCTGCTGTACATCAACGAGCTGTTGGAAATAACATCCAATCCAATCTACAGCTTCGCACATGACAGTACATTAGTGTCGTGCATAGAACCAGGCAAGCCACTATCATCCCAGGAGACGGTACGTCGGCGACAGCAGCATGCCTCACAGATCAACGCAAATATCAAAACAATTGTCGAGTGGGGATTAACAAATAAAGTACAGTTCAAGGTACAAAAAAACTCAGGCAACAACACTTACAAAGAAGTCTCACGATGGCTTACCAACCGCGGAAATGGAGGGCCACCCCATAGTCGAATCATTTTCCGTCAAGCTTTTGGGGATCAACATCAATAGTAACATGTCCTGTCACGACCACGTTGTATTGCTAAAACAGCATCTCAGAAGCTTGGAGTTTTGTTCCGCTGTAGGAAGTTGTATACACCAGAGCAACTGCTGCTGCTCTACAAGGCACAGATCCGACCATCGCTGGAGTATTGCTCCAATGTGTGGGGATGCGCTCCGAAGCACTCTCTTAAGCTTCTGGACACTACCCAGAAAAGAGCAATTAGATTAATCGATACGCCTAACCTCACAAAGGACCTACACAGCCTGGAACATCGAAGGAGGGTCGCTGACCTATTCCTGTTTTACAGATTCTATCACGGAAGATGCTCGAGTGAGCTCTCCCAGATGATAACACCAAAGGCCGTCCGAACCAGCAACACTAGAGAAGCTCTGCGAGCTCATCCTTACCAGGTCGAGGTCCTTACTCCTCAAACCAGTCTCCTCCAGCATTCCTTCTTTTGGAGAACTTCGACGCTGTGGAATCAGCTGTCGGGGAATTTGTTTCCGGCTTAGGATGAGATGCAGCGGTTGCGCGGGTGCATAGGATAGGGGCAGTGAGCGGCGGAACGATGGAGGATAGCTCAGAGGAACAGATTCCTTTTAAATATCGGTAGAAGAGTGAGAGGTCACCAACAACATGCCGTTGAGGGAGTGGCTGGAGGTGGCGCGTTAAGGCATGTAGTATGGACAGGGTAGTAGGGGCAGCAGCTCCCTAGATATGGAAGCAATACTCCAGGCTAAGTCTTATCTACGCTTTATATAGCATGGTGAGAAGTACTTTCTAGCTCTAAATAGGTACCCAGTCTTTTCACCAGCAGCTGTTGCAATTGACGCAACGTGTTCGTGCCAGATCAGATTTTCTGTAATGTTGACTCCTAACAGCTTGAATGAGCGACTCCTTGGCAGAGCCTGGTTGTTCATTAGAACCGGGTGTTAGCTTGGGCAGTTCTTGTTTGATAGCGTACAATACTGGGTCTTGGAAGCATTGAATTTTACCATATTCTTGAGCCCCCAAGCGGTAATGGTATCGAGATCCTTAGAAAACCTTCTAAGTTTTATAATCGCTGCGATAATAAATTTATTCTAATACCTACTTATACCAAAAATGGTGGTCCCATATAATACATAAAGTCACACTAGAATTCGCCAAGGGATCCGCATATGCAATAATATACAGGGGGATCTATGTAAAAAAAATATGTTTGATATGAATTACCCTGTCAAATGTCAAAATCCAAGTGAAAACATTTCAACGTTACAGCCCCCAAGGTTCCCCTTCATATGATCAAGTGACAGATTTCTGATAAGCCCACCATCTTCCGTCCAGTCAATCTCTGTTGGCATAAAAATGTCAAATAATGTTTAGAACAATTTGCCGACCATGTTATCAACCTAACTAGCCCATTAAACACATATACGTTACTTAAACGTAATTTAAACGTGTGAACGGTTAATAAAATGTTTACGTTAGAATGTTAATAGTTTGATTTTGTTGTAAAATTATACCGTTTGATTAAAGCGTCATAATAACGTTTAATTAAATACATAATTCTAGGGTGGCTCACTTTCACGTTAGAGTAACGTTGTGTACTTCACAAATAAAGTGTGACAAAAATGGTGTATTCAGACGTTAATATAACGTTCTGATTCATAATCATTCTGCAATCCATAGAGTTTCAATGTTGAAGTAACGTTTGGCAAAAGTTCTTCATTTTTAAATTAGGAGCAAAATCTGGTTCAAGCGTTTAACAACAAACAAAATACATAATTTTGCTAATCCGCTATAAGCTATACAAACCGTTATAATAGCAGATGAAAATAACGTGCATTGCTCGTTCAGGTACAACGTTATAATAGCGCAGTTTCTAAACGGAGCAATTTGATTGGTCCGGAAGAGCCAGGCTGTGCGTGTATGTCGTGACATCAGTACTGGCGGCGGCCATTTTCACCCGTGTTGTTGTAGAGTCAACAAGTGTTCTCCGCTTCCTGAGTTTTCAGCTGTTTAGTTCAGGTCTTGCGTTTGGTAAGTACATCTACATGACTAACTAATTTGCTGAGATGAAAATGCGAATGTCCCTAATGCTAAAATTTTGCTGTGGACCTCAGTCCAGTCCAGTCATATGGAGTACCTATAACCGTTTCTTAATAGTAGCATTTTAATTATCATGCTTCCTGATTATTATTTGGCTTTTTTACATTTTGTTTCATACTGTTGAAGGAATAAATCTGGTGGTAATATTGGTTTATTATCATGTATTTATAATGATTTGGATTAACGCAAAATTGAAACTGTGATTTCCTAATTTTTATTAACGCCGGACATACTGTGGCGGCGGTCATGAAAAATAAATAGCGTTGTTCTAGATTTAATGAAAATGCTCTACTTTTAGGTAATTGTCAATTATGCCACATTTTAAGATTCTCTCGAAACATGTCAAGTACAAAGAAAAGTAAAACGAGGAACTTTAACGAAACAAAAATTTTACATTGGGTTTTTTATAAGCGCCCTTAAAGTTGTGTATATACTTTATTTTAAGTTATATATTATATGTACATTCCTTTATAAGCAGCCTTCTAATTTGATGTATCCACTTATTAATGAGAGTTCAATAAATACGTTAAAAAAACAACCGTTGCGTTTTATTTATGATACTCTTTAAAATTATAAGCACTATTAATAGCAATTCAAGTACTACCTCAGAATAATGTTTTAATTGGGGCAAAAATAATATCTTATTAACGTTGCAAATACACGATTTTTAAACGTTTTCGAAAAGGGTTACAAATTGAACTTTTTTAAACGTATAATGATCGCTTTTTTAAATCAGGGATAAAACGTATATTTATACGTTACTGTAACGTTAGAAACCGCGACATTTTTAAGTTGATTGTACGTAAAAAAGTAACGTAAAAATGAAAAGGTGTCAGGGATTAAATAACGTTTAACTAACGTATGAGTGTTTACTGTGAGCAGACAATGTGAATGATCTTTAAACTCCACTAAAATGATGTATTCACGACTGCCTGTTAACAATCCAATGGTGGGTTCGTCTTTAGCTTAAACCGCTTGAAAGCTAGTAGAGCTTGTCTGCTATCTGCGCAGATTGAACTCGTGATTAATTTGAAGTATTCAGAAATCAGCCGCGTCAGCAGTTCGTAGATATCCTTTAGAGCCCGAAACTGAGAACCGAAACACATAATGCACCTCAGAGTTTTTCCCTACCTTGATTCAATTGCACTCTCAACTACCCCAATCTTCTTCATGTAATACATGTGAAATATTGAGAAATTATGAGCCATTTCTATTTTGTTTACATTTTTAAATAAACCTATTTTTAGATGCAAGTTCATGTCTTGAAACTTTGATAAATTGCCAAGGTTTACATCTCAGTTAAGCTAAATTGAAACTTTTTAGTGGCAACTATGTAAATCGTATCACAAATTAGCTGTCAACTATTCTTGTATGCAAAATTCTAGTACCATCCACGCATATGTCCTGTATATAAACAGACATTTGTTTTAGCAGGCTAGCGTATTCACTTTTTTTTTATAATTGAGCAGACCGCGCAGGCAGAGCCTAAATACCCGAGTACCGCGGCTGCTGTGAAAGGGTTATGTTAGGAGAAGTTTGTTAACGCGAGTTTTGAATGGGCCAATACCCGCAGGCCCAATAAATACATCTTCTGGCAGTCCATTCCAAGCCTTGGACACCCTGGAGGAAATGTGCGGTTGTACCGCTCAGTTCTTGATGGATGAAGAACGACCGTCTTAGGATGAGATGCAGCGGTCGCACGGGTACATCTGATAGGAGCAGTGAGCGGCGGAACGATAGAGGATGGCTCAGAGGAGCAGATTCCGTTGGAATATCGGTGGAAGAGTGAGAGGTCACCAACAACACGCCGGTGAGAAAGTGACTAAAGGTGGCGCGTTAAGGCCGGATCGCCAATTAGTCGAATTGCTCTTCTCTGGACGGCATCCAGTACAGACAGGGTAGTAGGGGCAGCAGCTCCTCAGACATTTATTTATTTATTTATTTATTTATTTATTTACACAATTTGGGGTGTGGACAGTACAAACCAAAAGTACACCCACTACTAAATAACAAGTATCGTACACAAGTACAAAAAGGTATTAGTTTTGTTGCTCATCCCTTAAAACTAGACATTGAAATAGTGGATCAATAATAATCATACTACAATTGTTATTCAATTTACTTACTTACTATCTTACTTACTTACTATCTACTACTATATATGACTACTTATTCGGCCGAATTGTTTAAATATTGAAGTTTTAATTTACGTTTGAGCGACTGTAGGCTGGTGCTAAATATATCTATATTACAAAAACAATTGTGATTTCTTTGAGCTCTGATTAAAGGAGAATTAGTGCCAAGATTTGTTCTGCGAAATGGTGTTCTGAAAAGTTCATTTATCCTAAGATTCCTTTCAGGAGCATTAAAACTAAGACGAATCAATAGATCCTGACAATCAAGCAACCCACTTGACAATTTATGAAGGCAGCAAATATCGGAAATAGTTCTTCGATCTTTCAACGTAATCATTTTGAACATTTTCATAATCGGCGTGTAGTTTCTATCCGTTATCGGTAGTCCAATTTTATGTGATAGCATCCTCAAAAACTTATGCTGGACTCTCTCTATCCTAGTAATGTGTACACTATAGGAAGGATTCCACACTACAGATGCATACATCAGTTTGTTATGCACATAGGCATAGTACAACGAAAGCAGAGTTCTAGGATTCCTGAACTCCCTGCATGACCTATTGATAAAACCTAGAGTTCTGTTGGCTTCATTTACAATGTGCTCTATGTGGTTACTGAATGATAATTTTGTATCGACGTATACCCCTAAATCTTTAACTGTACTCAGCTGTTCCAATTCAGTATTCCCTAACTTATATTTAAATTCAACAATGTTCGTTGTATTTTTGGTAAGTCTCATGAAATTACACTTTTTCAAGTTAAGAAATAGACAGCTTGCATCACAGTATTTCTGCAGAGATTCTAGATCATTTTGAAGTTTTAAACTGTCATTCATAGTTTTTACTACAGAGAATATTTTCAGATCGTCTGCATATAACAAATAACTACTGAATTGTAAAGCTGATGAAATGTTGTTAATATAAATGTTAAAAAGCAGTGGGCCCAAATGGCTTCCTTGGGGAACACCTGACGTAACTAAAAATGCATCTGAGTGGTATCCATTCACAGATACCACTTGCTTACGAGCCGTCACATATGATGATATCCAGTGACATAAATAACTATCGATACCCTATTCAGCAAGCCTCCCGATCAAGATAGAGTGATCAATTTTGTCGAAAGCCTTGCTGAAATCAGTATATACAACATCGACCTGAAACTTGTTGTCAATAGCTTGAGATACATACTCAACAAAGCACATTAGATTTGTCTCAACTGATCTTTTAGGAAAAAATCCATGTTGTTGTGTAGTGATCAGGGTCGATGTAGTGGTTAGGAGAGCATCATATACTATTTTTTCAAATATTTTAGAAAAAACCGAAAGTTTAGTAATGGGGCGATAATTTTCTACTAGTCCTCGGTCTCCTCCTTTATAAATAGGTAAAATATTACCTTCTTTCCACCTGGTTGGGAAGACCCTATGGCTTAGCGATAACTTAAAAATGAGATGTAATGGTAAACATAGGCTGGTAACACAGTTTTTAACAAATAAAGGAGGTATAGAGTCGGGTCCTGCAGATTTCTTAGTATCTAATGAAGATATTAAATTAGTAATGTTATCAATGGCTACCAAACTAGCATCAATAGGGGTGGAATCCTTCTCCAAGTTAACTTTTTTTGACTTGATATGTACGCCTTCAAAAAAGTTCGCAAATGCGTTACATATTTCCTGGCCAGTTTTCACTTCGATATTTCTATAGCTTAAAGAACTAGGTATAGATATATGGTTTTTCCTTTTACTTGAAACATATTTCCAGAAGTGTTTGCTATCATTTGAAATATTACTTTCTGTCATAGTGATATAATCGTCAAAATCTTTTTTGATCATAGCTTTTGATTTAGTTCTTAGTTCACAGAACACATTATATGATTCCATATTATTATAACGTTTGTAAAGTTTGTGATACCTATTTTTTCTTTTTATAGTACGTATTGTTTCTATTTTGAAATATATTGGGTATCTGCCTCGAATTTTGTATGTTGGTGTGAACTTATGAATTACCTCATTTAGGTTAGTATAAAATATATCTAAGGATTCATCTACAGACTTACCACTAAACAATTTTTGCCAGTCTATATTTAAAAGAGCACTATTGATTGAAGAGTAGTCTGCTTTGTTGAAGTTATAAAGACAGCGACTTTGATGGACCAGTGGCCTCAGGCAGACGAATTTGTAACAAAATGTTATTGCTGGATGGTAATTATCTTCTGGAACTAATATGTCGACTGACTTATCAATGTTACTTAGGGAATTTGGTTGTACTGCATTAGCTGTAAGTAAGAAAATGTGTCGATCAGTGCGCTTTCTTGTTCAGGAACATTGAAAGGTTCACTGAAATTTTCGTTAGGTACTTTTTGCCAACTAATTGATGGAAGGTTAAAGTCACCAACCAGCAATACGTTATTTTGTCGGATGAATTGTTCATTTTGGTATAATTTGTTAACAAACAAAGCATACGCTAAACTATCTTTAGGTGGTAAGTATATACAACATATAAACAACTTAGAACTATTCTTATTTTCTAAAGATAACCAAAGATCTTCCGCACCAGATTCCATTTCAGAACACCGTTTCGCATTGAGCGCATTTCTAACTGCAATGAGAACACCGCCACCGTCACTTTTGCATGAAGAAGAGCTCTCACGATCTCTTCTAAATACCGTATAGTCTGGTCCAAACAATTCACTATCACGTACACCATGCTTAAGCCACGTCTCTGTCAAACATATCACATCATAGTCGCTTGCACATACGTTGTTGAAGAATGTGGTAGTTTTTGACCTCAGTCCTCTTGTATTTTGATAGTAAAGGTAGAGATTTTCTTGGGTATCCATTTGTGGCCGAATAATTTGTTTACAAGTAATTTTATAAGACTGCTTATTTGATTTTTCCCAAATCCTCTGAGTCCTTTATCAAGATAATACCGGAAGTTTCACCCTTTCTCACAAAGATGTCACCATTTTTGGTCCATACAAATCGGTACTGTTTGAGTTTGGCCAGCGTTCTTGCTTCTCTATAGAGTAACTTATTCTGCATAGTGAGGTGTTCGTTAACATAAAATTCATCAGAGACTCCCTGAATAGACATTTTTGGCGATCCATGAGAGCAATACTCCGGGCAAGGTCTTATCTGGGCTTTATATAGCGTGAGGAGGTTACATGGTGAGAAATACTTTCTGGCTCTAAATAGGTACCCAAACTTTTCACAATATTATATGTATTTTGTGTTGAAAGATGTGGTTCGTGCCCAGATGGCAGTACTTAGGCCTCATTGTAAAAGAGAGACGATGTCAGCCTGCCTGAGAATGCGTGACGGGGGAACGTGGACAGCTCGAGAACCTCTAGTTGGCCACACCAGAAAAAGGATTCGTGGAGAATAATATCCCGATATCGCCTTTCAGGTTGGAAAGAGCGAAAGGCACCTTAAGTTTAGATAATAGATTCTCACTAATCATTCCGGAAAGTCAAATTTCCGCCCCATAGTCTGGTGTGCTCTACTGACAGATCGCTCTTAAAGGAGTCAGTATCCCGAAAAGCAGACTTCTGCCTGGAGGGGAAAGAAGTTCACTGAAGCTTCGCGCTGGAAATCTGCACGACTGTCTTCCAGGCGGAGGTGTATGCCGTATTGATGGCGGTATACTCCATGGAAGTCGAACAGCGTTCTGAACAGAGTATATATATTATAATGCTTTGTCAGCCAGGGAGCTCTAAAAGTGGTGGCAGCTCCGAGGGTCAGAAGAATGCTCTGCCGTTCTTCAAAAATTAGTAAGCCCTAAGAACCTTGCTGTGGGTCCCCGGACACACTGGTATCCCGGGCAATGAGAGAGCGTACCGATTAGCTAGAATAGGGGCTGGCAGCCCTTGCATCGGCCCAGAACCTATGCTTGGAACGCAGGCGCCAGGGAACTCGCGAAAGCCTGGTAGGAGAGAGATGACTACAGGCAAGCCAAAAGCTTCATAGCAGGCCCTGATAAGGCCAAAATGGCTTCTGAGTAAAGGCAAAGATGCGCTCAACATTCTGGTGGGGGTTCTTATTAGCCATTGCCGGCTGAATAGACATTTGTTACTCATGAGGGTGGTCGGGGACCCCATCACTTTCTACAGTTGTTATCTGCTTGCTTTCTGTTGTTTTTGCTGTTTTCTGTTCTTTTCTGTCGCATTCGGATGTGTTTAGTCGTTCTATATTATTTCCCGCTCTTATCTGCTTGCTTTCTGTCGTTTTGAGCTAGTTATGAATTTATTTGGTTGTATTTGGTCGTTTTCTATCGTTAACAGCTGTTATCTGCTTGCTTTCAGTTGTTTTTAGCTGTTTTCTGTCCTTTTCTGTTGTATTCGGCTGCGTTTAGTCATTTTCTATTGTTTCCTGCTGTTATCTGCTTGCTTTCCGTCGTTTTGAGCTAGTATTGACTCTATTCGGTTGTATTTGGTCATTTTCTACCGGTTACAGTTATTATCTGCCTGCTTTCTGTTGTTTTTAGCTGTTTTCTGTTCGTTTCTGTCGTATTCGGCTGTGTTTAGTCGCTTTATATTGTTTCCCGCTGTTATCTGCTTGCTTTCTGTCGTTTTGAGCTAGTTTTGACTCTATTCGGTTGTGTTTCGTCGTATTCTACCGTTTACAGTTGTTATCTGCTTGCTTTCTGTTGTTTTGAGCTGTTTTCTGTTCTTTTCTGTTGTATTCGGCTGTGTTCAGTCGTTTTCTATTGTTTCCCGCTATTATCTGCTTGCTTTCTGTCGTTTTGAGCTGGTTTTGGCTCTATTCGGTTGTATTTGGCCGTTTTCTACCGTTTACAATTGTTATCTGCTTGCTTTCGGTTGTTTTGAGCTGTTTTCTGTTCTTTTCTGTTGTATTCGGCTGTGTTTAGTCGTTTTCTATTGCTATACTATATACTACTATCTATAGTCATCGAGGTGGTCGGTCATACTGACTTTCGTCAGGAGGTCTAGTATGTTCGACAGGCTTACTAGGACGAGTTTTAGTGTTTGCAGTGATTGGTTCAGTGGGTTTGGCAAAAAGGGCCAAAGGTGGCCTACTTGCCTGGCTTCGCCTCTCCATCACTACTACTACTACTACTAGGCCTTATTGTGGCCCTCCAACTAAGTGTTAAATCATCCCAAGCTAGCCAAGAGTATGGTAGTCTAGCTTAGTGGAGCTTTCATTCTTATAATTTCGTATCTGTCTCATCTTCTTATCCATATCCCATGTAGGGGATGTGTCTCTTTAACTCATAAGGTATTTTCTCAGTTAACATTGGCCAGTCACAAAGCGAAAATGTTGTCTGGACATGGATAGGTAGCATTTAGCTACCTCCTTACTAGAGTAGCTGAGAAGTATTTTAGTAAGTGAGCAGCCAGAAGTATCATCCCATGCAGCCCTACAAATTTCGTTTAATCATAGCTCCAGAGAGAAAGACACAAAAATGCTAGTGGCCAAGCATTTTGGCTTATTGCTGGTAGATCGAGACGTAACAGTCCAATGTTATAATAATAATAATAATAATAACCGACAACATTACCTATTTGATAGATATAGATATAGCCATTCCCAATGATGTAAATATCCAAAACACCTACGCTGGGAAGATCTCTAAATACACGGACCTTGCTATGGAAATAAAACGACTTTGGAAACAAAACAAAGTCACTGTTGTCCCCCTCATTATGTCGGTCTCAGGCCTTACACCAGACACGTTCACACAACACCTTTAACAGTTAGGCCTGGACGAAAAGTTACACAAAACATTCCAAAAGTCTGTAATCCTAAAGACCTGTAATATTGTGCGATCCTTCCTAAATTCCGATCAATAGTCTGGGTGTTGACTTGGCACAGCCCGTCAACACTTGTCGCTACCGCAATTATGCGAGAGGAACTTAGAAAGTCATATAATAATAATAATGTTCGTTATTGAGTTTTCGGCGCCTGCCGAGGTGAACATCGTCTCTAAGGAGGAGGAAAAGCGGACCAAATATCAGGAGTTGCTCGGACAACTTCGCAGGCTCTGGCCAGACTACACTGTAAGTCTGCTGGTCACGGTCATTGGATCCCTAGGTGGAATGAGGAATACGCTGCTCTCTGCACTGCGCAAAATACCGGTGTGCCGTGCGGCGGCGCACATCTTAGCCGCCAGAATGCAGAAGGCAGTCATCCTTGGGTCCCTTCGTCTACTTAGGGCGCACGATTCGCGGACCCAGTGATTGCTCACCTCACGGTGTGAGGAGTAGTCATTGGGTAATGGAACAGCAGCCCGGTGTGTCGGAGCCCGGGCTGCACTTTTTTGTTTTTAACATAATAATAATAATCCCGGCAAATCGGCCAGATATAGTTTTCCAGTCGAAGGCGGACAAAGTTACCTATTTGATAGATATTGCTATTCCCAACGATACGAATATCCAAAACGCCTACGCTGGGAAGATATCTAAATACACTGACCTTGCGATAGAAATAAAACGACTCTGGAAGCAAAACAAAGTTACCATTGTCCCCCTAATTATGTCTGTCTCAGGCCTCACACCAAACACATTTACACCACACCTACAACAGTTAGGTCTGGACGAAAGGTTACACAAAATATTTCAGAAGTCTGTAATCCTGAAGACCTGCAATATTGTACGATCCTTCCTAAATTCCGATCCGTAATAGTTCAGGTGTTGACTTGGCACAGCCCGTCAACATCTGTTGCTACCGCAGTCATGCGAGAGAAGCTTGAAAAGTCATAATAATAATAATTCGTTTATTTCTTGGTTGAATGATGCCAGTATACACCATAACAAGAAAAATGGTCACACTAGGGTGGTTCATCGATAAAATAAGTAAAAATTAAAATTTGTGCTAAGCAAAGAATTCATCCAAGCTGTAAAATGATTTTTCTTGTAAAAGGTTCTTCAGTCGTGTTTTGAAAATACTAATTGTGGGTGCATTCTGTATATGGTCCTCCAATTTATTAAGGCTTATCTTAAGGTATTTCAGCATTTCAGACTGCGCGGCACCTGTCTGCTGCCTTTGCAGGGCTTCTTGTTCCGATATTACCTAATTCTTATCATTTGATTCACAGAAAAATCGGAAAAATGAAGGGTACCGGCTGGATTCGAACCAGCGTCTCCGGCATTCTAGGCCAGAGCGTTACCAACTGTGCTACGGTGTCGACTCCACCGACACCCACCACTCCCCCATATCCCTCTGCGAACCATGCATTTCAGTCATCAAGAGACATCTAGTCGGCAGTTGGGCGAGTGTGAATCTCTCACCACTATTAGCACGACAGATCTCTATGCTACTGAACTACGACTCCTCAGTCGGCCAGGATTTCATGGGATGAAAGGTGCTTGCTTACTCCGCAAGATGGAGATGATTCCAATCATTTGGTTCACAGAAAAATCGGAAAAATGAAGGGTACCGGCTGGATTCGAACCAGCGTCTCTGGCACTCTAGGCCAGCGCGTTACCAACTGTCCTACGGTGCCCGTACGCTGCGTCTCTTGTCGGCATGTAAGGCGTACGCTACTATTTGTTAAGGTACTCATACGGTATAGATGAGCCACCGTTGCTGCCATACGCTCCAGAGGATATAGAGGAGTCCATTATGGAGAACGAAAGATACCGAATGTACTGGAACTACTCGTTCCCAACGCTCGAGCTTGTACAGGCAAACAAGCCCGACAAAGTCCTCCAGATCATCAACAGAAGACGATGTTCGTATAGAATATCAGGAGTTGATCGACCAACCTCTCAGGCTCTGGCCACACTGCACTGTAAGTCTGCTAGTTATGGTGATAGCTCGGCCGGCTTCTACACGCAGGCCTACGCAGACGACGGCCTGGTGTTAGTCTCTGGTAGATTCCTGGGCGTCGTCTGCGATAGGATGCAGATGGCCTGCAGCACTTTGTACAGGTGGTGTGGCGAATCAGGACTCTCAATCAACCCAGTGAAGAGTGAGCTGGTCCTATTCACTCACAGGAAGAAAATAGATGATTTTAAAGCCCCCACTCTCCACGGGGTACCACTGACCCTAACACGGGAGGTCAACTACCTAGGGGTGTTAATTGATAATAAACTCACATGGGCACAGCATATCGACTATGTGTATAAAAACTCTATAGCTACCATGTGGCAGTTGCGTCGGGTAGTCGGCAGAACCTGGGGCCTCAAACCCAAGGTTCTAAACTGGCTATATACGGCAGTAGTCAGATCTAGGATCCAGTATGGCTGCTCTGCACCTCTGGATAGAAAGAGAGCCGATGTCGGCCTGCCTGAGAATGCGTGACGGACGGGGGAACGTGGGTTGCACGAGAACCATTAGTTGACCACACCAGGATAGAGCGATTCGCGGAGAGTAAGATCCCGATATCGTAATTCAGAGTGGAGAAAGCCAAAGACATCTTAAACTTAGATCATGGATTCTCACTAGTCATCCCGGAAAGAGACGACTGAATGAGAGGGAAAGTCAAGTTTCCGCCCAATAGTCTGATATGCTTCACTGACGGATCGCTCTTAAAGGAGTAAGGATCCGGGGGAGCGGGCTTCTGTCTGGAGGGTAAAGAAGTGCGGCGGAGCTTCGCGCTGGGAACCTGCTCGACTGTCTTCCAGGCGGAAGTGTATGCGATAGTGATGGCGGCATACTCGACGGAAGTCAAAAAGTGTTCTGTACAGAGCATATATATATATATATATATATATATATATATATATATATATATATATATATATATATATATAGACAAAACAAAAACAAAAAAGGTGCAACCCGGGCTCTGACAGCCAATCAGCTCTGAAAGCGGTGGCAGCTCCGAGGGCCAGATCAGCTCTGGCTTAAGAATGCTCTGCCGCCCTTCAGAAGTTAGCAAGCCATAAGAAGGTGACCCTCCTGTGGGTCCCCGGACACATTGGTATACCGGGTAACGAGAGAGCGGACCGATTAGCTAGGATAGGGGCCAGCAGCCCCTGCATCGGCCCAGAACCTATGCTGGGAATTAGCAGACGCCAGGTCAATGTGGCTATGGACAACTGGGCCTACAAGGAACTGGCGAAAGCCTTGTTAGAGAGAGACGACTGCAGGCAAGCCAAAAGATTCATAGCAGGCGCTGATAGGAGCCGAACGCTATGGCTTTTGGATAAAGACAGAGAGACGCTTAACCTTCTGGTGAGGGTTCTCACTGGCCATTGCCGGCTGAATAGACATTTGTCACTCATGAGAGTGGTAGGGGACCCCATTTGCTCCAGATGCTGGGAGGAGGACGAGACAGCGTTCCACTTCCTGGGCAGATGTGCAGTTTATGGCAACCTTAGGGTTCAGATATTCGGCACGACGGAGTTTGAGGAGGAGCCACTATATTCAGCGAAATGGTCGGAAATACTGACTTTCGCCAGGAGGTCTGGTAGGTTCGACAAGGAGCTTTCTAGGGTGTAGAATTTTAGTGTTTTCAGTGAGGTTGGCAAAAAGGGCCTACTTGCCTGGCTTCGCCTCCCCATCACTACTACTACTACTATGGTCATTGGATCCCTAGGTGGAATGAGGAATACGCTGCTCTCTGTACTGCGTAGAATGCTGGTGTGCCGTATGGCGGCGCACATCTTGAGCGCCAGAATGCAGAAGGCAGTCATTCTTGGATCTTTTCGTCTACTTGCGATTGCTAACCTCACGGTGTGGGGAGTAGCCATCGTGTCGTTGCACTAGATATTTCAAACGTTGTGGCTTGCGGATCTCGTGCACAAGCTTTTGTCCTAGCGCCCATAAATTATAACATACTTCATTTTATGTATTGTAGAAAATTTTTGCATTTTGAGATCACAGCTCAGGATTTTGAACTTGTATTTGCTTGTGAAATCAAAACTACGATTATATTGTTCAATGATTTTATGTTAAATTGACCAAATAATTATTCTTGTAATGATACAAAGTAGTTCAAAAAAACATCAATAACTTTATATAGTAATTTAAAATTGGCTGCAGATTTAATACAATGTACGTCATATCTAATATAAGGTGTACCGGAAATCTTGTTTTATTTTTACTATTTTACACGGGAAGTCGGATAATATCTTCGCTGAATAAAATTTAGTACTAATTTTTTAATGTAATAGTAACGTAATATTAATAAATTCTACCAAAGGTATGCATGGCACAACAACATATTAACACATAAGTTGTATTATATTATCCTAGAAAAGAGAATTAGTTCCAAAAAACCTCAAACAGTGTCCTGTTCTAGAGAACTTGGACGGAGACCCATCCCGAACCTTCTATCCACAACTAAGAGGAGATGAAAAATACCTTGTCGCAGAATATGCGTACAGTAATGAACATAAGCGTAGTTAGGTGGGGGCTTGAGTGGGCTTAGCCCCCAAAATCCAAAAACAATTCGTTCTGTTAATTTTATATCTAGGGCGGGGACTTGAGCCCCCCTTGATCCAGGCTATGGCAATGGATGCCAGAAATGACAACATATTTTTGAAATTTGTCTTCAACAAGAATTTTGAGAATATAATTAGAGATTGTTTTTTTATTTTATTTTTTTTATTTTATTTTTTGATTTATTTATTTGTATAAATAGTGAAATACAAATACTGCTACCTCGAAAGCCAGGCTTTGCATGAGGTATAGGCTGTAGAAATGTTCATTACAATTTAGCTAACCTAATATTGCCGAAATCAGTCCAAAATATCTTGCTAGCAGTGGTGGTATCTGCTTCTTTGCCAATTCCATCTGGTCTTCAAATACAGCTCCTACAGCTCATATTAATTATGGGATATTTCCTAGTCTTCCTTTTATCGTGAAATTGTGTACTCTAAATTTTGACCTGCATTTGACGCCTCTGACATGTCAACATTTCGTGTCTAAGAAAGGTGAAGTAATAATCGAAAATTTGTGAGAATAAACCGTTATGACGTGCTTCTGCAGTCAGGAAGTAGAGGCACTGCAACAGATAGAGGCAGTGGCGTGCCAAGGCCTTTGAGGCCGAGCTGCCATTTTTTTCATGGGGCCTCCTCTGCATAAAGAAATTAATATATAGCCTATATTTGGTGAAAACTAAACTACTGTCTACAGTGATATTTCAAATCGATTTATAGGTAGAGACCCGTGTGGGGGCGGGTTAGAATATCTCCCATGGTATATCCTGCGTGTCGTGAAAGGCGACTAAAAGGAACCGAACTACTATCGGTATAAGCAGTAACCTCTTCTCAACTAACAGCTTTGGTTGGACGAGTTGAGAAGAGTCAGGACACCTTCTTGTACTTGGGGTGAGAAATTGTCCCTAAAGGCGGATGAACCTGTAGATACATCTGGTCAGCGGCATGAGGATGCAGAAAGCAAATGGGAAACTACTGCATTAAATATCTCAATGATATCCCAAGAGAAACTCGTGAAATGAGTACATTTCACGAGTTCACAACATGTCTGTTTAAGATATTGTGACCATGGTGATGAATTATAGGTAGAAATGATTTTGTGTGGCTGCAGCTTTATATTTTGATCCTTTTTCTTTCGAGCTTGTGAAGAATAAGAATTTTAGATTCTACGTTAGACTAAGTTGTCGTGTTGTCAAATTTTGCCATAAAATAGGTACTGATAAGGGAAAATATATTTAATTTGATTTTGGAAAATTATGACCTATAGACAAGTTCGACTGATATGTGTAATATACTAAGGGCCGATTTTATCAACAGGCGCATTTTAACAAAGGCTTTGACCAATCAGAGCAGCCCGTTCAAGAACATGCATATGTCAAAGTTCTCTGAAAACTATTGATTTCTCTTGAAGTTTACCTCAAAAAGGTTAAAATTGACATGCTTTATATACAATCGACCACTATGAACCATCTAGTATCTTCTCCAGTCTGATTTTCTCTCCTATATAAATGGGTGGAAAATTGCATTTTCTCGTTTAACAAAGAGTTTAGCAATTGCTAATTTCAACCAATCAGATTCCGCAAAAACTGTACATTTGATCGCTAGTTTTTTCTTCTGCTAAATCATAATGATGACAAAAAATAGGGTTTTAAATAATTTTTTTGTGATAAATGGAGAGATCAAATATAAGTTTTACAACAAAACTGTTTTTCTTTTCTTTTTTTTCGCAATAATTCAAAAGTTATATCAAAATAAAAATGGGTTTTTGAATCCAGAACCGAAAACACGCCGACGGCTCCCGAACCCGTGTAACGTAGTTCGTGAAAATAGTTGTAACTAAAATGTATATTTGTTGCAACAAAGGCGATGAATGAAGCTTGCAGCTCGAGACGAAGTCAACGATCGAAATAAATATCTTTTTGAATGTTTGAAATTAGATCACAAATCCCATTATTAAAGTATACCTAACCAAATATGTTCCGTTGAGGCGATCCGCTCAGCAGGATGCTGGGTGGCCTAGCGGTATAGTGTTCGACAGTGAATCACTGTGTTCCAGGGTGGTGTTTGTTCGAGACCCAGCCCTTGCAACTACTACAACAGAAAGCTTTTGCTAAATAACATCCAATAGAAAAGCTTTGTCAAAGTATTTGTTAAATATGCATGTTGATAAAATCGGGCCTAAAACTAATATAGAAGGTAAAATCGAGAGAAAACGTGGTCCTGGTCGCAGACAACATTTATGGTTAAGAAACAGACAAACTGTACTGCAATATTAGTTTTCTTTGTGAACTTTGTGTACTGTCCATTTTCCTCCTGAATCAGTGTTTTAAATTGAGTTCACATGTGTATTAATATTTTTTTTGTTTATCTTTGTGATACCAAATTTATTTATTTTTTACTTTTTCAATAATTTCATTTTACTTCCCACACCGATAGGTGAGGGGAGTATTGTGATCGCGAAAATTTTCGATATTGAGATAATACGCTTTTTGGGCGTTTTATGATGTCTACATAACGAAAATCCACGTCACTCATTTCCGTCGGTCTGTCTGTCGGTCTGTCTGTCGGTCTGTCTGTCGGTCTGTCTGTCTGTCGGTCTGTCTGTCTGTTGGCATTCTTCTAGCCTCCTAATCTCAGTAACCGCTGCATAGATTTTGATGAAATTTGGGTAGTGATATGTTGTAGGGTCGTAGTAGGTAATGTTACTACAATTTTGAAAATCGGTGCATGGGCGGCGGAGTAATTAGCAAAAAACAAAAAATTTCAAATATGCCTCAAGCTTCGTTTTTAGATGTTTTAGAGGTTCCTGATCATTTTCTACTTTTTTTTTGGGTGGGGGTGAAATTGGGGTAGTTGGGGGGTGGGGGGTTGTAAAGCTGAAAAATTTGTTGTACTCATAATAGGCTGTCTACTGACCTGAGAGAGAAAGACCTAGCTGTATAATACACTTTTTTAGGTCCATCCGAACATTGCCTTGTGTATTACAGGAACCAAGGGACTTGGAGAATTTTCCGATGTATACATACGAGTATTGCTTTAGATCGTTCTGTACTTTATAATGTTGGAATTACTGAATTGATGTTAATGAAATTTCGGCACAGTATTACTGCTTTCGCGAGGATGGAAAACGCGTCTGACTTTTAGAAATCGTCTCAGTGGCGGCGCAGCAATATTAAAAAGACTAAAAATATGCAAACAGCTCAAACTTCGTTTTTAGGCGTTTTAGGGGTTCCTGGTCATTTTCTACTTTTTTTTGGAGTGGGGGTGAAATTAGGGTGGTTGTGGGGGTGGAGGGTTGTAAATCTGAAAAATTTGTTGTACTCATAATGGGCTGTCTACTGACCTGAGAGAGAAAGACCTAGCGGCATAATACACTTTTTAGGTTCATCCGAACATTGCCTTGCCGATTACAGAAACCAAGGGACTTGAACTTCCTAATGCATACAAAATACATACGAGTATTACTTTGGATCGTTTTGTATTGTGTTACGTGGAAACTTCTGAATTGATTTTAATGACATTTTGACACAGATTTATTACCGCGGCGAGTATGGAAAGTGCGTATGGTATTTAGAAATCATTTCAGTGGCGGCGCCGGCAATAATAAAAAAAACTAAAAATATAAAAAAACACCTCAAACGTTTTAGACGTTTTAGGGGTTCCTGATCATTTTAAAAAAAATTTTGGTTGGGGTGAAATTAGGGTGGTTTGGGGGTAGGGGTTTGTAAAACTCAAAAATTTGTTGTATTCATGATATATTGTCCATTGACCTGTGAAAGAAGCACCTAGTAGAATAAAACACTTTTTTGCGGTCGGACGAGCGATGATTTGATTGCAGAGGCATCTAAGACTATAGTTTCATGCTGTGGGAAAATAATAAAACTGGTATTATCGGAATGTGTGGGAAGTACTGAGTCAATCAACTTGACCACATTTTTTATCTTATCCCGTAAACAAATTCTATCTGAAGGATGATGTATCTTAAATAAATAAATGAATTTTTTTAGCTCAGATAGGGCTAAATCTTTTTATGTTGTCCAGATTTTTTTATATAACTGGAAATACCGAGTTGATCTACTTGACGCTAGTTTTTTCGTCAAAATATTTCCAGTTCTCACACGTGAGAAGTAAAAATAACACTAATACATAGCATTTATCAGTATATATATTTCAATAATAGCAATATGACAATATTCTTCACATCAAAATATTTAGTTTGCCATTGTAGTTCGTACATCTGACGCGCGTCCAGACTTTATTAAATTCAACCAGTGGCACAATCAGTGGCTACAAAACATGTGATAAACTTATTGGAATGACCTTAATAAAGTGAAATCTCATCGCTCGCAGTTACTTTCAAATATACACAGAGAACTCGCGACGAACACTTCATTTCATTTCGTTGTCGTCGTGTCGTCTATACTTTGGCTCTGTGAGTATTCTTTCAATCTCAAAACTTCTATAGTTGATAACTATTTGATTCAATTGATAACATATGTTTTGTGTAGCAAGAGGGGGAGGGGAAGTTATCCTACATATGCAAGTATAGTTGCTCGTACTGCAATGTCAAATGTCAAATGTCGCCATACTCGTTGCTTTTCAGTGGGACGTTGATAAAGCGACATCCGTTGAAATAAACAAATTAATGACGTTTCGGATGCCACTGTTGCCTTCTTCAGAGAACGAACTTCATATTTATCTGCCCAATGGCGTTCATACATCTTATTAATGAATTAGTTTTTAATTTTACTTCCCACACCGATAGGTGAGGGGAGTATTGTGATCGCGAAAATTTTCGATTTTGAGATAATATACTTTTTGGGCGTTTTATGATGCCTACATAACGAAAATCCACGTCACTCATTTCCGTCGGTCTGTCTGTCGGTCTGTCTGTCGGCCTGTCTGTCTGTTGGCGTTTTTTTTACTTTTTTTTGGTGGGGGTGAAATTGGGGTGGTTGGGGGTGGGGGGTTGTAAAGCTGAAAAATTTGTTGTACTCATAATAGGCTGTCTACTGATCTGAGAGAGAAAGACCTCTAGCGGTATAATACACTTTTTTAGGTCCATCCGAACATTGCCTTGTGTATTACAGGAACCAAGGGACTTAGAGAATTTTCCGATATCTACATACGAGTATTGCTTTAGATCGTTCTGTATTTTATAATTAGGAAATTACTGAATTGATGTTAATGAAATTTCGGCACAGTATTACTACTTTGGCGAGGATAGGAAACGCGTCTGATTTTTAGAAATGGTCTCAGCAATATTAAAAAACCTAAAAATATGAAAACAGCACAAACTTCGTTTTTAGATGTTTTAGGGGTTCCTGATTATTTTCTACTTTTTTTGGGGTGGGAGTGAAATTGGGATGATTAAGGGGAGGGGGGCTGTAGAATTGAAATTTTTTTGTATCCATAATAGGCTCCCATTGACCTGTGAAAGAAGGACCTAGCGGCATAATATATTTTTTTAGGTCCATCCGAACATTGCCTTGCCGATTACAGAAACCAAGGGACTGAAACTTTCTGATGCATACAAAATACATACGAGTATTACTTTGGATCGTTCTGTATTGTGTACGTGGAAACTTCTGAATTGACTTTGATGACATTTTGGCACAGATTTATCGCGACGAGTATGGAAAGCGGTAATAATAATAAAAAAAAAATATGAAAAATACCTCAAACTCCATTTTAGACGTTTTACGGGTTCCTGATCATTTTAAATTTTTTTGGTTGGGGGTGAAATAGGGGTGGTTCGGGGGTGGAGGTTTGTAAAACTCAAAAATTTGTTGTATTCATGATAGATTCTCCATTGACCTGTGAAAGAAGCACCTAGTAGAACAAAACACTTTTGCGGCGGGCGAGCGATGATTTGGTTGCAGGGGCATCTAAACTATAGTTTAATGCTGTGGGAAAATAATAAAACTGGTATCATCGGAATGCGTGGGAAGTACTGAGTCAATCAACTTGACTACATTTTTGTTTTTACTTTTGTTGACTTTATTTATTGTTATATGGTAAACAATATTCCCTAACATCCAAATTTTGTAAATGAACAAAAGTTAAATAGGTATTCGTCCTGGTCTCTATCCGAGGCCCCCAGGAGACACCATCTGATGATTGATGATGGGTCAACGTTCAAACTGAGGAGATGGTATTTCATCCAAAGAGGGAATCCACATTTCAGTCAAGAGACAGAGACAGACAAGCCATACAAGGTTAAAGCTAGCCAGATGTAGGTATATTGTACTTTCAAGAAATGTACGTTTAAAGTGCAGTTTCTTGGAGTTTATGTCCAAAAGATCATCATGGACATAAAGAGTGAGGTTTTGGAAATTTTCTCATATTTATTTGACCTGTGCAGGCTTGGTGGAGAAATATGGCTGAGCAGTGGTGGGTAATGAGCTAGATGCTTCCTGCTATGAGCTTCATTAAACATGTGTTTATGCAGTATTGGGTTTCAGGGTTTGTTGTCATTCCAACACTTAATTTCAATTCGTCGACGTCTTGTAGTCTATGCTATGGCTCTATGAGTATCCTTGTAGTAGTTTATATTACAATCTGATAGCTATTTGATGATACATTGCGTGATACTGATCATTAGGTCTCCCTTTCCATTCCTTTCCATTCCAGTTTCTTGGAGTTTATGTTCAAAAGATCATCATGGACATGAAGTGAGGTTTTAGAAATTTTTTCGTATTTATTTAACCTGCGGAGGCTTGGTGGAGAAATATGGCTGAGCAGTGGTGGATAATGTGCTAGATGCTTCCTGCTATGAGCTTCATTAAACACGTGTTTATGCAGTATTGGGTTTCAGGGTTTGTTGTCATTCCAACACTTAATTTTAATTTTGTTGACGTCTTGTAGTCTATGCCATGGCTCTATGAGTATCCTTGTAGTAGTTTATATTACAATCTGATAGCTATTTGATAATACATTGCGTGATACTGTTCATTAGGTCTCCCTTTCCATTCCTTTCTATAACAGTTTCTTGGAGTTTATGTTCAAAAGATCATCATGGACATGAAGTGAGGTTTTAGAAAGTTTCTCATATTTATTTGACCTGTGCAGGCTTGGTGGAGAAATATGGCTGAGCAGTGGTAAGTAACGAGCTAGATGCTTCCTGCTATGAGCTTCATTAAACACGTGTTTATGCAGTATTGGGTTTCAGGGTTTGTTGTCATTCCAATACTTAATTTCAATTCGTCGACGTCTTGTAGTCTATGCCATGGCTCTATGAGTATCCTTGTAGTAGTTTATATTACCATCTGATAGCTATTTGATGATACATTGCGTGATACTGTTCATCAGGTCTCCCTTTCCATTCCTTTCCATTCCAGTTTCTTGGAGTTTATGTTCAAAAGATCATCATGGACATGAAGTGAGGTTTTAGAAATTTTCTCATATTTATTTAACCTGCGGAGGCTTGGTGGAGAAATATGGCTGAGCAGTGGTGGATAATGTGCTAGATGCTTCCTGCTATGAGCTTCATTAAACATGTGTTTATGCAGTATTGGGTTTCAGGGTTTGTTGTCATTCCAACACTTAATTTCAATTTTGTTGACGTCTTGTAGTCTATGCCATGGCTCTATGAGTATCCTTGTAGTAGTTTATATTACAATCTAATAGCTGTTTGACGACACATTGCGTGATACTGTTCATTAGGTCTCTCTTTCCATTCCTTTCCAGTCCAGTTTCTTGGAGTTTATGTTCAAAAGATCATCATGGACTGAAGAGTGAGGTTTTAGAAATTTCCTCATATTTATTTGACCTGTGCAGGCTTGGTGGAGAAATATGGCTGAGCAGTGGTGGATAATGAGCTAGATGCTTCCTGCTATGAGCTTCATTAAACATGTGTTTATGCAGTATTGGGTTTCAGGGTTTGTTGTCATTCCAACACTTAATTTCAATTTTGTTGACGTCTTGTATGCCATGGCTCTATGAGTATCCTTGTAGTAGTTTATATTACAATCTGATAGCTATTTGATGATACATTGCGTGATACTGTTCATTAGGTCTCCCTTTCCATTCCTATCCAGTCCAGTTTCTTGGAGTTTATGTTCAAAAGATCATCATGGACATGAAGTGAGGTTTTAGAAATCTCCTCATATTTATTTGACCTGTGCAGGCTTGGTGGAGAAATATGGCTGAGCAGTGGTGAATAATGAGCTAGATGCTTCCTGCTATGAGCTTCATTAAACACGTGTTTATGCAGTATTGGTTTTCAGGGTTTGTTGTCATTCCAACACTTAATTTCAATTTTGTTGACGTCTTGTAATCTATGCCATGGCTCTATGAGTACCCTTGTAGTAGTTTATATTACAATTTGATAGCTATTTGATGATACATTGCGTGATATCGTTCATTAGGTCTCCCTTTCCATTCCTTTCCAGTCCAGTTTCTTGGAGTTTATGTTCAAAAGATCATCATGGACTGAAGAGTGAGGTTTTAGAAATTTTTTCATATTTATTTGACCTGCGCAGGCTTGGTGGAGTTGGAGTTGGAGCAGCTTCTTGGAGTTTATGTTCAAAAGATCATCGTGGACATGAAGAGTGAGGTTTTAGAAATTTTCTCATATTTATTTGACCTGTGCAGGCTTGGTGGAGAAATATGGCTGAGCAGTGGTGGATAATGAGCTTCTTGCTATGAGCTCCATTAAACATGTGTTTATGCAGTATTGGGTTTCAGGATTTGGTGTCATTCCAACACTTAATTTTAATTCGTTGGCGTCTTGTAGTCTATGCCATGGCTCTATGAGTATCCTTGTAATCTCAAAACTTTTGTAGTAGTTTATATTACAATCTGATAGCTATTTGATGCGAACGTGGTTGATCACATACTTTTCTAGCAAGAGAGCAAAAGGTTGTAATACAAATGCAAGTATACGCGCCCGATTTGAAAAGTCAAATGTCTTCGGATTGTAGTATAGACTCATGTTGCTCAACACTGGCACACAGATAAAGCTATACCTCTGATGAAATAAACAGTTTACTGAAGTTTTGGTTGCCTCTGTAGACTAGATGTATATTACTCATTTGTTATATAGCGTTAGAAAATTTGTTTTCATTATTCTTTATTTTTTTCTTTCTTCTATATTTATCATTTGTTTAAGATCGTCTAATAGTAAACTTAATCGCTGATATCCATGTTCATCCATTTTTATTTTTGCAGTACTCCAAACCTAAAAACGAGCAATCCGGTCTCGAGAACCCAGCTCAAGTTGCAACTGATGCGAGACCATGCCCTGTTGGAACAGCAAAGGCACCATGAAAGCCTCCAAGCACAGCAGAAGCTGCCTCCAATTTCTGGCGAAAAAACAGCACCCCAGTCGATCAAACTTCCTCTGAACACGTTAGCAGAAGTACCTCCTCAAGTGTTACAGGTCAGTATTTTTCACACTGATTTGGACTGTCATTGGAATAGGATACAAGGCTTATCATGTATTTAGATTATACTCCAAAGTTGAAGCCACACTATCTCAAAACATGTATTAGAAGACCTCTTATAAAGGAAAAAATGCTGTTGTGCCTTTAAGGCATAAAAGGAGGTTAAATGTCGATTCAAATTAACCTTTAAAACTGCCTCTAAATTCTGGTGAGAAACCAGAACCCCAGTCGAACCTTGGAATAGGACATAAGTCTTACCACGTATTTAGATTATACTCCAAAGCTAAAGCCACACTTTCTCAAGACATGTATTTGATAGTCTAAGATACGAATATAGAACGACCTTGAAAATAATTTTATATTAAATTTAATATGTTAAAAAACATATGGCGAGTGGGTTGGCTGAAAAATTTCAGTCCAGGATATGATTAATTAAATATTGAAAAATTAATTTTTTTTAAACATTTCACTGGTTTGGTTAATAGACAAATCACATACCAATCGAAAGTATGAAGCCCATAGAATATGCAAACGTTAGGTTGGCCACGTTTTTCCCGTCCCAACTATAGGGTAGACAGGTATAAACAGGTAAATCAATAATAGTAATTTGCACCGGTGTGGTTAATGCATGAAACTTATATCAAAATACAGATAATTTTATTACAAACACGTCGATATAAGGTTGTCTGTAAAAAATCAGTCTGGAACTCCGGTTGTAGAATTTTAAAGATCAAAATATTGCTGCCAGTGAATATGTGCGCCAGAGAGGTCCGAGCGAACTATTCCGTGTATTAACAAAGGACGCAGCGTAGCAGCTGCGTGTAGCTCGGCCATTGAATGAAAGAGATTGCGCATGCCATGTGTCCGTGAAATTGAAATGATCTATTTGAATGAAACATAATCAAAAAATGTATAAGTTTATGAATCTTCCATGTCATTATGTCACAATCAAAAAAAAATTAAAAGATGTATTTACTAAGATAGTTTTGAAGGTTAAATTATTATGCAGTTACCGTATTGTCACCAAGAAAGTTATTAAACTCTTCATTATATTTTTTACCCAAAGCAGTCACTTTTTTGTAGCACGTGGTATGATAACCTACAAAATCGAGTGATGCATTGGTTAACTCAACGTCACCGTATTTAACATTTTTCTTTTTACGAAAATTTAATTTCAACGAACAGTTTTTCATCACTAAAATCAAGAACATCATCGTTCGAATTGCATAGAAAACACTTTTTAGCCATTTTTTATCACAATTTTATGTTTATAAATAACAACAATCAGTATAGTAGTAGTATCACGCTTTTTCAATTCAGAAGAATAAGGCAAACTGTTCCAATACAATGATGCACAGCATTTACGAGTGTATCGCTATCCTTTTCAATTTCACGGACACATGGCACGCGCACTTTGTTAATACACGGGATAGTTCGCTCGAACCTCTCTGGTGCACGTATTCACTGGCAGCATTATTTTGATCTTTAAAATTCGACAACCGGAATTCCAGACTGATTTTTTGCAGACAACCCTATATCGACGTATTTGCAATAAAATTATCTGTATTTTGATATAAGTTTCATGCATTAACCACACCGGTGCAAATTACTATTATTGATTTACCTGTTTATACCTGCCTACCCTATAGTTGGGACGGGAAAAACGTAGCCAACCTAACCTTTGCATATTCTATGGGCTTCATACTCTCGATAGGTATGTGATTTTTCTATTAACCAAACCAGTGAAATGTTTAAAAAAATTAATTTTGCAATATTTAATTAATCAAATCCTGAACTGAAATTTTTCAGCCAACCCACTCGCGATATGTTTCTTAACATATTAAATTTAATATAAAATGCTTTTCATCCATTAACCAGTTCGGCGTAGGTCGTCTTATATTCGGATCTTCTACTAAGAGGACTTCTCATAAACGAAAAAAGCTCTCGTGCCTCTTAGGCATAGAAGGAGCCTGACTGTCTAATCACATTAACCTTAAAAGCTGCCTCCCATTTCTGGCGAAAAACCAGAAACCCACTCGAAAAAACTTCCTTTGAACAAGTTAACAGCAGTGCCTCCCCAAGTGTTGCAGGTCAGTACTGATTTGGACAGACACTGGAATATGGAAAGTGTTGCCAGGTATTCAGATTATACTGCAAAGCTGAAGCCATACTTTCTCAAAACAGTATTAGAAAACCTCCCATAAATGAAAAAAAAAAGACTGTTGTGCTTGTCAGGCATAGAAAGGAGGTTAAGCGTCTACTCTAAAAAACAGCACCCCAGTCGATCAAACTGTCAACATTGTTTTGGACTGTCATTGGAATAGGGCATAAGTCTTACCAGATTATACACCAGAGCTCAAGCCACACTTTCTCAAAACAGTATTGAGGGGCCTGGATACACACATTTATACCTACGTATTTGCCATGTGAGACACGGACTCACAATTTCTCGTATAACTCACTGTATTTTCAAACTACATATATAATATTTCAGAAGGCGATAGTTAAGACCTTAATGAATGACAACTATTTTCGATTTTCTCAAAAAAGTTTTTTAATGTGCAAAAAAACTCGCAATGCAAAATCATACATTTTATAAATGCCTGTAGTTTTACAACCAAACACGATACCAAAAAGGCTAAATAGTTGCACAAGCGCAAGCTTTTTTCTTCAATTTAAAAATGCGAAATTCATTTTTATGGTGATCTCTGGACCTTACCTTTGGACCTTTTGACCTTACTTTTGGATTTTTGGACTTATCCCTCCTCATCTTAGACACACACACTGAAGAAAGGGAACAGGCGGTCACGCCTCCTCGCTAACACGGGAATACGTCTTTTCTTAGATTCTCAATTTCGCGCGCTATACCCTAGACCCTTAAAAGCTGCCTCCCATTTCAGGCGAAAAACCAGAAACCCACTCGAACAAACTTCCTTTCAATAAGTTAACAGCAGTGCCTCCCCAAGTGTTGCAAGTCAGTACTGATTTGGACAAACACTGGAATATGACAAGTGTTGCCAGGTATTCAGATTATACTGCAAAGCTGAAGCCATACTTTCTCAAAACAGTATTAGAAAACCTCCCATAAATGAAAAAAATACTGTTGTGCTTGTCAGGCATAGAAAGGAGGTTAAGTGTTTACTCTAAAAAACAGCACCCCAGTCGATCAAACTATCAACATTGATTTGGACGGTCATTAGAATAGGGCATAAGTCTTACCAGATTATCCACCAGAGCTCAAGCCACACTTTCTCAAAACAGTATTAAGGGGCCTGGATACACACATTTATACCTAAGTATTTGCCATGTAAAACACGGACTCACAAATTCTCGCATAACTCACTCTATTTTAAAACTACATATATAATATTTCAGAAGACGATAGTTAAGACCTTAATGAATGACAACTATTTTCGATTTTTCAAAAAAGTTTTTTAATGTGCAAAAAAACTCGCAATGCAAGATCATACATTTTATAAATGCCTGTAGTTTTACAACCAAACACGATATCAAAAAAGGCTAAATAGTTGGACAAGCGGAAGCTTTCTTCTTCAATTTGCTCTTTGAGTCATTACTGTAAGTTTAAAGGTAACGTCAGGAGCTTGGAAATGCGAAATTCATTTTTATGGTGATCTTTGGACCTTACCTTTGGACCTTTTGACCTTACCTTTGGATTTTTGGACTTATCTCTCCTCATCTTAGACACACACTGAAGAAAAGGAACAGGCGGTCACGCCTCCTCGCTAACACGGGAATACGTCTTTTCTTGGATTCTCAATTTCGCGCGCTATACCCTAGACCCTTAATGAACCTCTCATAAGCAAAAATATGTTGTCGTGCCTCTCATAGACTGTGTCTATTCACATTAACCTTAAAAGCTGCCTCCCATTTCTGGCCAAAAACCAGAAACCCACTCGAACAGACTTCCTCTGAACAAGTTAACAGCAGTGCCTCCCCAAGTGTTGCAGGTCAGCACTGATTTGGACAGACATTGGAATATGACAAGTGTTGCCAGGTATTCAGATTACACTACAAAGCTGAAGCCATACTTTCTCAAAACAGTATTAGAAAACCTCCCATAAACGAAAAAAAAAAGGCTGTTGTGCTTGTCAGGCATAGAAAGGAGGTTGTGTCTACTCTAAAAAACAGCACCCCAGTCGATCAAACTGTCAACATTGATTTGGACTGTCATTGGAATAGGGCATAAGTCGTACCAGATTATACACCAGAGCTCAAGCCACACTTTCTCAAAACAGTATTAAGGGGCCTGGATACACACATTTATACCTACGTATTTGCCATGTAAAACAGGGATTCACAAATTCTCGCATAACTCACTCTATTTTCAAACTACGCATATAATATTTTAGAAGACGATAGTTAAGACCTTAATGAATGACTATTTTCAATTTTCTCAAAAAAGTTTTTTAATATGCAAAAAAAACTCGCAATGCAAAATCATACATTTTATAAATGCCTGTAGTTTTACAACCAAACACGATATCAAAAAAGGCTATATAGTTGCACAAGCGCAAGCTTTCTTCTTCAATTTGCTCTTTGAGTCATTACTAAGTTTAAAGGTAACGTCAGGAGCTTGGAAATGCGAAATTCATTTTTATGGTGATCTTTGGACCTTACCTTTGGATTTTTGGACTTATCTCTCCTCATCTTAGACACACACACTGAAGAAAGGGAACAGGCGGTCACGCCTCCTCGCTAACACGGGAATACGTCTTTTCTTGGATTCTCAATTTCGCGCGCTATACCCTAGACCCTTAATAAACCTCTCATAAGCAAAAATATGTTGTCGTGCCTTTTTGGGCTCTCACTTTTTTGCTAGCTGATGCTATTGCAGAAAGTATTCACAATTTAGGAAGGCCTCAGCTTATATCAAGCCATCATATTTAGACTTCTTTAATAACATTTTATTATTTATTAAGATAGTATCATGAGGAGGATAATTTGGTGATTCCAATTCTTTTGTTACGGCCGAGAATATGTGAGAAGTATTGAGTCGTGCCACTTGATGCTATTTTTGGACACAGTAGTGGTTTAGTAAGTCTTGAAGGATGAAAAACCTATTATTTGTGTCCATTGAGATATACAGGGTGTTCCAGCATAAAGTGCACAAACAAAACTGGGAGGAGCCAGACCACAATTTATACTTCTACCACTTCTACTAGTAGTATATCAAAGTATTTCAAAGAATTTGTTTGCTTTATACTGCTAGTATAATTTTTTTGTCCTTTTTGTTGGCAATCATCATTACTTCTGAAGCATTGCGTGCGTTTTGTCGAAATAAAAACATGAATAAAGTGATTTATGACATTTTCAACTGATTTTTATTACACTGACTATGTTTCAAAAACCTGTTGCCAAATTTTAGAATGGCAACCCTATGCGTGAGGGTAGCGTCGCTCTAAAACACACTATTATTAAGCTCACTTAATGTTTTTTGCTAAGTTCTATTTCAGCGAAATGCACCCAATGCTTCAAACTTTACGATTATTTCGAATAAAAAAAATATTAATTGTCAATATAAGGCAAACAAATCTATTTAGATTTTTACTTCCCACACCGATGGGTGAGGGAAGTATTGTGATCGTGAACTGTCTGTCTGTCGGTCTGTCTGTCTGTCTGTCTGTCTGTCTGTCTGTCGGTCTGTCTGGCTGTCGGTCTGTCTGTCTGTCGGTCTGTCTGTCTGTTGGCGTTTTTCTAACGTCGTAATCTCAGTAACCGCTCCATGGATTGTGATAAAATTTGGGTAGCGATATGTTGTGGGGTCGTAGTAGGTAATGTTTCTATAATTTTGGAAATCGTTGTACGGGGGGGGGGGGGCGGAGTAATTGGCAAAAAATAAAAAATTCAAATGTTCCTCAAACTTCGTTTTTAGGCGTTTTAGGGGTTTATGATCATTTTCTAGTTTTTTTTTGGGTGGGGGTGAATTTGGGTGCTTGGGGGGTGGGGGTTTGTAAAACTGAAAAATTTGTTGTATGCATAATGGGCTGTCCATTCACCTGTGAATGAAAAACCTAGCGACATAATACACTCTTTTAGGTCCATTCGAACACTGCCTTGCTTATTATAGAAACCATGGAACTTAGAATTTGTGATGTATACATACGAGTATTGTTTCAGATCGTTCTGTATTGAGTAATGCAAAAATTACTGAATTGGTTTTGATGCAATTTTGACACAGTATTACTACCGCGGCGAGGATGGAAAACGCGTATTTTGGAAAAATCGTGTCAGTGGCGGTGCAGCAATAATATAAAACTAAATATATAAAAACAGCTCAAACTTTGTTTTTAGGCGTTTTAGGGGTTCCTGATGATTTTTTACTTTTTTTTCATGGGGGTGATTTTGTGGTGGTTGGGGGGTGAGGGGTTGTAAAACTGAAACATTTGTTGTATGCATAATGGGCTGTCCATTGACCTGTGAATGAAAAACCTAGCGGCATAATACACTTTTTAGGTCCATCCGAACATCGCCTTGCCTAGTACAGAACCCAAGGTACTTAGAATTTGTGATGTATACATACGAGTATTGTTTCAGATCGTTCTGTATTGAGTAATGCAAAAATTACCGAATTGGTTTTGATGAAATTTTGACACAGTATTACTACCGCGGCGAGGATAGAAAACACGTATGTTTTGGAAAAATCGTGTCAGTGGCGGCGTAGCAATAACAAAAACTAAAAATATAAAAGAGCTCGAACTTCGTTTTTAGACGGTTTGGAGGCTACTGATCGTTTAGCATCGTCCAGTTGAAGCATGCAGAAAAAAACTGTGGCGTCCTACCTTCTAAAGCCGGCGCCACATATGCGGATATTTGCCGAATATCAATATTCGCTGTTTTTTCAACCTTGCTTGCCGAATAGCGAGCACGTATCGCCCTTAGCCGAATAGCATATAATCAGGGTTCGTTGCTCGCCGAATACCGCATATGTGGCGCGGCTTTATTAGCCGAATAGCAAATAATCGGGGTTCGTTGCTCGCCGAATACTGCATATGTGGCGCCGGCTTAAGAAGAGAGACGCAAGAAACCACTTACGAGAGTTTTTGCGTTGGTTGTTTTTTGCGGGCGGGTGGGCGATGATTTGGTTGCAAGGGGATTTCAAACTGTGCTTCATGCAATGGGAAAATAATAAAATGGTATCATCATTATGTGTGGGAAGTACTGAGTCAATCAACTTGACTCCATTTTTTTGTCAATAAATTGTGCTTTAGTTTCACCCACTTTCGTTTGTACGCTTTGTGCTTGTACATTTTTGAAGTCTCCGTAAAGGTTTGTTTGTCCTCCTTGGAAAATATTTTGCGCACCCCTGCAATTTTTTCAGCTGGCGTCCATGACCTAATATAACAAATATTTTCCAGGTCCAGACGAAACTGGCGAACCCTACGAAGTACCACGTGATGCAAAAACAGAAAAACCAAGTGAAGCAGTACCTAAGCGAGTCGTTCCAAGTGCCCAATACAGTGTTGCCGCCGCTAGATAACCGAGTGAACCTACATACTCAAAGTGCGCCAACCGCCATGGGTGTTAATAATGGTAGTGTTTTTCCCAGTAACGTTAGTGTGAACATTTCTCAGTCGCAACCATATTACAACCAAGGTAGTGTATCGCCAAACTACGACGTACCTGTGATGTCACCTGCTTTAAGTTCTGGAGCTACCAGTACCTCAGAGGTAATTATTTTGCTATTATTTATACAGGTCGAATCTTTTTGAGCCTGATAAACATTGCATTACTGAAGGCAAAACGCCAAAATCAGCATTCACTAAACACGTTTATTCTACGAGGGTATATCAGTATATAACGAAACTTGTGGTGCAACTGCCAACTGTAGAATTTTGTAATACACAAAATGAAACACGAAAGCCTTATACATGGTGTCCAGTTAGTGCGTAATTCTTCGATATCTCGCAAGGTATACCTGATAGAAAAAAATGTCAAATACAAAAGTTATTTGGTTGCTTGAGACGCATATTCTAAAAATATTTTGAAATATACAGGGTGTTGCGGGAAAGTAGGATAGTGATCAACTTGATTTTTTTATATGGAACTATAACCTTTTCTTAAATTCTTCTAGTGTCCATCATTGATCTCTATTCAACCCTAAAATATTTTTGGGATAGATTGCGACGTTGCCAAGTTGTAATTTATTTTCTATTAATTTCCGGATTTGCAAGGTCGCAAGTAATACGTCCAAATGGATATACTCCTTTACCTTTTCTGAATAATGTTATACAGCGAGGTACTTGATTATTAAGCAGATATTATTTTGGATGTTACCAGCAGTTTGTATCTACAGGGTGTTTTTGGAAAAATTTTAAATTACGGCAACCTGAAGGTCATTTTACTTTGTTTTCTTATTTGTAACACCCTGTATTTTTTATTTTAAATCGAAATATTTACTAATACCCTATGTCGCCTTGTAACATTTTTTTCGCGTTTGCGACGTTGCCAAGTTATAAATTATTTTTCCAAATTTTTATACAAATATCCCCGATTTTAATTTACTTTAAATAGACTCCTGGACTTATTTTTATTGCAATGAATTGCGCATGTCGGATTTAGTAAGATCTCAAAATTTAGTTTCTATTAATTACTGAGATACGACAACACCGTTTTTTCAGTAAACAGTACCGGAACGCTTAAATATTTCCAAAACTGCCACAGCTGGAGAGGTGAAATTCAACACATGGGTTTTTTTGAACATACAGAATTCAAAAACGCTAACGTCAGTTTTGTCAGATTTACCAATTTTACGTCATAATTTTGAATGGAGCGCCCCATGTATGAAGTCTAACGTAAAAGTGGTAAATCTGAGAACACTGATAGTAGCGTTTTTGGATTCTGTATGTTCAAAAACCCCCAAGTATTGAATTTCACCTCTCCAGCTGTGGCAGTTTTGGAAATATTTAGACGTTCCGGTACTGGCTTACTGAAAAAGCGATGTTGCCGTATCTCAGTAATCAATAGAAACAAAATTTTGAAATTGTGAGATCTTACTGAATTCGACATGCGCAATTCATTGCAATAAAATTAAGTCGAAGATTCTATTTAAAATAAATTAAAATCGGGGATATTTGTTTAAAAATTTGGAAAAATAATTTACTTGGCAACATCGCAAACGCAAAAAAATATTATAAGGCGAAATAGGGTATTAGTAGATATTTCGATTTAAAATGAAAAATACAGGGTGTTACATTTAAAAAAAAATAAGGTAAAATGACCTTTAAGTTGCCGTAATTTAAAATTCTGCCAAAAACACCCTATATACACATTGCAGGTAACATCTAAAATAATATCCACTTAATATTCAAGAAACTCGCTGTACAATATTATTGAAAAAAGGTAAAGGGATATATATCATTTTGGACGTATTACTTGCGACCTTGCAAATCCGGAAATTAATAGAAAATAAATTATAACTTGGCAACATCGCAATCGATCCCAAAAATATTTTAGAGTTGAATAGAAACCAATGATGGAAACTAGGAGAATTTAAGAAAAAGATATAGTTCCATATGAAAAAATCAAGTTGATCACTATCCTACTTACCCGCAACACCCTGTATATTTCAAAATATTTTTATAATATGCGTCTTAAGTAACTTTTGTATTTGACATTTTCTTCTATCAGGCATACCTTGTGAGATATCTAAGAATTACACACTAACACACAAATAGGCCTTGATTCGAAATTTGACATTTGTTCGAAGTTAACTATTGAAATATCAGTGTTTTGTATACCCATAGAAAGAAATAGCGTCAAGAGCATTGACTCAGTATTTCTCACCTGTTCTCACACCTAGCAAAAAAGTTGGAGGTGCTCTATCCCTACATCATCTTCAGCAAAGAAGTAGACAACGATCAAAAACCTTTCAAACATCTAAAAACAAAGTTTGCGCGATTTTGAATTTTTCCTCTTAGCTCTCACCTCAGAGTAACAACTGAACATAGAGGTAGTAAACAACTAATTCTAATAGGACGACATCTTTTCTTACGTTCTCATATTGACCACCAGATACGGCAATAATAATTGTTTACTATCATCTTAATTGTATAGTATTCAGAAATATTCCATTCCACAAAAGACGGTATTTTGGTGGTTCAGGAATGATTACAGCAAAACCAATAAATATGTTGACCTCTACTGCGTTACTGCATATTTCTTCATCATAAACGCAAATTCTGAAGGCTTGCATAATTTTGAGGAGCTGGCAACGTCGCATGCCCTCGACCTCCCCTCGACTGTCAAACGTTTGCTTTGTTTATTGTTTGTGCGTCTTTTGTACTTGGTCAGTAAAATCGAATTTGCTATTTTTTGGTAACTGTAGTGAAGCTTTATGGACTTGCTGTGCTATCTTCGAGAGTAGTTTAAGAGTTTTTCGAGATGGAACTCAAAAAGTGCAGTGTTTGTAACATGGGTTGCATTGGAAGAACTTTCAGGTTAGTTGGCGATACACAGCATTGTCTACAGTTTGAACTGTCATTGCGAGATCACAGCTGATCAATGTTTGGGGGCTGAAGTGTCAAAGATGATGGCTTTGAGCACGCCATGCTGAAGTGGTTTGTTTACTACCTCTATGCTCAGTTGTTACTCTGAGATTATGCTTTATAAATTTTGTATTTTCCAAAACAGTGATCTTTCTCAAATTACTACCGCCATCTCTAGGCCAGGCCCGTTTACTTATGGTACCACCCTCGTAAGTGTATAGGGAAATTTATCACCTTGTAAAAATTTATTAACAATAGGATATTGTCGCATCGCTGTCGTATGGGTTGTATTTTAAAATGGTTATGTCAAAACGATTTACTAACCTGACAACAGAGTAAGTTACATAATTATTGTAATTTTATACGTGTGCTGTAAAAAATCATACATAGTCTGAAGGCTAATAATTCATCTTTTATACTACCAATAAAACAGTATAGCCTAGCAATATCACTAGCGTTTTGTATGCTGTGTGTTGCGTTCAGACACATTTGATTAATTACACTGATATATAATTTGAGATTTAGTTTTTCAGTACAAACAAAAAAAGGGAGGCGGCATTTGATCAGTGGCGGCTGGTGAGGTAGTGCCACAGTGCCATGGCACTACCTTAATTTTCGACAAAAACATATTTATCTATCTCTTAAACTTTTCTTATTCTATGCTAGTTGCCAACGACTTTTTCTGTTTTATTGAAATGGCAATAGCGCCTCAGCGCTAGCGTATAAATGCTTGCACCAGGAAACACGTGGCATTGTGGCAACTCACACCATGAGAGCTGACGATGCGGCGCGACGGCGAGATGAAAACAGTGTACGGTGCCGTTTCTTATAAGGCACAAGCAGAGTGAGAGAAATCTTATCACAAACGCTTATGAGTGACAGAGATAACGCTATGCTGGACGTTTGGATAGATTTTAAATACGAAAATCCGAAGTAGATCGTGCCAGGCACATTACCCATATTTCCATCCATGGTTCACTATTTTTGTTTTGTTTCAGCAGTTTCTATTTGTTTATGTTTGATGCTGATGTCGGCTTTTCTCGTTAAATGTTTAAAATTTAGATCTTGTTAGTTTGAATGAGTTGTGCACTGTTTTCGGATTCGTATCTCTTTTGTGTTTAATTAAAATATATCGTTGGAGCGAAAATGAATAAAATTGGCGCATTAATGAACTCATTCAGTAATCTTCCGCTGGAAGAAAAACTGCAGATTAAGGAATTAGGAAGTCCAAAGCCTGATTTAAAAATTGAAAAACTTATTGGTAGTGGACAGAAACCGCGTTGTCGTAAATTTAATAAAACTATTTATGATAAAAACAATTGGATAATGACTGTCAAGAAGTTAACAAACTGGTTTATTTTGTGTGTGTTCTATTTGGAGGCGATGACACTTAGACGAAAAAAGGCAAGAATGATCTTATTCATATATGGTAGAAAATGAAGATCCATGAAAAATCTAAACTGCATATGAATAATGTTTTCAGTTTATCGATGCTTGGTAAGTCGAATATAAAAACACAGCTAAATTCGGCTTATCGGCTTATAAGTATTTTTTTCAACTTTATATTGGTTTGAAATTTTTGCTGACATTCTGGCACTACCTCTCTAAGTTGACACGAGCCGCCACTGCATTTGACCATTTTTACTATCTTTACAAACCAATAGTACCAACACTAATAGCTAGGCTGAGAAGTTCGTAGGCTAACGTGAAAAGCTCCATGGTTTGATTAGATTCAATTTTATTATCCAATACAGGGTGTCCCTGAATTTCCTTGACACGTGATATTCTCTTGGCAAAAAAAGTTCAAAACGGAGTGCATTTTTTGAAAAGAGTACAGGGTCTATCATACCATGCTTTCAAAACATTTTTTTGTACTTCAACCCTTAAAACTCACCCCCAACTTTTGTTTTTCAAAGAGCATCAAATAGTTTTTTCTACACAAATTGAGTCCTTATTTTATTTAAAATTGTGTAGTATCTTTGATTCGATACAAAAACCAATATTTTTATTAGTCATGAGCATAAAAGCAAGAACAAGGCAGAATATTGCTGCTGTAGCCCATAGTGTTGAAGAAAACCCAGGTTTGTCCATTCCTCGTCGTTCTTTGGAATTGGGCATTCCACAAACGTTATTACACCGTATTTTGCATAAAGACTTGGGTCTTAAGGCTTATAAAGTTCAGTTAACACAAGAACTCAAGACGGCCGATCATCAACAACGTCGTGTCTTTGCTGATTGGGTCCTTGAAATGCATGAAAATGATCCGGAATTTCATCGAAAAATCATCTGGACTGACGAGGCCCATTTCCACCTCGCTGACTACGTCAACAAGCAAAATTGTCGCATCTGGGGCTCGGAAAACCCAAGAATCATTGTTGAAAAGCCTCTCCATCCTCAAAGTGTAACGGTTTGGTGCGGTTTATGGTCAGGCGGGGTCATTGGCCCTTACGTTTTCGAAAATGAGGCTGGAGCAACAGTTACGGTGACTGGATTGCGCTATCGAGAGATGATTAATAATTTTTTATGGCCAGAATTGGATGATATTAATCTGGACAACGTTTACTTTCAACAAGACGGCGCTACGTGTCACACAAGCAACGAAACCATAGCTCTTTTACAGGGAAAGTTTCCGTACCGTGTTATCTCTCGAAGAGGTGATCACGATTGGCCACCGAGATCTTGTGACTTAACACCTTGCGACTTCTTCCTTTAAGGCCACGTGAAAGATAAGGTCTACGCCAGCAGCCCAGCATCGATTCAAGCACTCAAAAATGGAATTCTTAGTTAGTTATTCAGGGCATACAGCAACCACTTTGCGATTTGGTGATGGACAATTTCATGAAAAGGATATGGTCCTGCAAGCGTAGCCGTGGTGGCCATTTGGCTGATATTATTTTCCATTCTTAATGGCAAACCTTTTTCTTTACATTGAAATAAACATCCGATCATTTATTTCAGAATATGCCATTTTTCTTTGAATGTCAAAATAACACCTCTTATTTCCATTGTTACTAAATTTCTCTCTAGCGAGCATTCTTTTGAGATCGGCAAACAGCAGTTACGTATCCAGGATTTGGTTTTTTGGGGGGGGGGGGTCAAGATGGGCGGGTTTGTCATCTTTTCGGGAGGGGGGAGGGGGTGCATATATGTGCGGATTAGATTTTTTGGACGCCAATTATATAACGTTTCGATGGGGAGTCCGGACCCAGACTATATCTTTACGCTGCGTTTCCACCAGAGATATGCTAGAAAAATGTTCGCAGCGAGAATGTGTAGCGGAGCTGTGAAACGGTGTGGTTGTTTCCACTAGAGATGTGCTAGGAAGATGAGCGGTGCGAAGATGTGTGGCGGAGCTGTGAAACGGTGTGCAGATGAGCGTTGCGAGGATGTTTAGCGGGCTCTTTTCGGAGTTTTCTTTTTGCTCGCCTATATCAACAGCACACGTCCCTCGCCCACATCCCTCGCAACGCATTTCTAGCGCACATATCTCGAAACACATTAATAGGACACATTCCTCGCTAATATGCCTTGTTTTGTACATGCAGAAACCTCGCTCCGCTAAGCCGTTTCCACCAGAGCTGTGCTGAGCGAGGCGAGGTATTTCAGGCGATTCTATTGGTTCGTAAAAACACATTCCTCTTAATACATCCTCGCATACCTCTGGTGGAAACGCAACCTTATCCAATGGGAAATAATAGAACAGTATCACTGAAACTGAACACCAATAAAGCTACTGGTCCTGACCAAATTCCAGCCATTGTCCTTAAACGCTGTGCTGCTGAGCTTGCACCTATTCTTTGCAAGCTCTTCAAACTTTCGCATCAACGAGGCCTGTTTCCCGCTTCGTGGAAGATTGGCTGCATACAACTCATCCCTAAGAAAGGCAAAAAAACTGATCCCACCAATTATAGACCTGTGGCACTTCTCAGCATCATGTCTAAGGTTATGGACACTGTCATTAAAACACAGCTTCTGAAATACCTGGACAACAATTACATCATAAATGATCGCCAGTATGGCTTCCGTAAGCACAGGTCTACAGGTGACCTCCTTGCCTACGTCACTCACTTGTGGAACAGAGCAATAGACAATCATGGCGAATCCCGTGTTGTTGCACTTGACATACCGAAAGCTTTCGACAGAGTGTGGCATGACGGACTTCTGATCAAGCTTGCTGCCTATGTACTACCAACTGTCCTGCGTCAGTGGCTGAATAGCTTTCTGAACGACCGATCTCTGTTTGTTGTAGTCGAGGGCTGTTCATCAGCCGTATTTCCAATAAACACCGGATCTGTCCTACCCCCTACACTGTTTCTGCTGTACATCAACGAGCTGCTGGAAATAACATCCAATCCAATCTACAGCTTCGCAGATGACAGTACACGACGGTACGTCGGCGACAGCAGCATGCCTCACAGATCAACGCAGATATCAAAACAATTGTCGAGTGGGGATTAGCAAATAAAGTACAGTTCGACGTACAAAAAACTCAGGCAACCACACTTACAAAGAAGTCTCACAATGGCTTACCAACCGTGGAAATGGAGGGTCACCCCATAGTCGAATCACCTTCCGTCAAGCTTTCGGGAATCAACATCAACAATAACATGTCCTGGCATGACCACGTCGTCAGTATTGCTTAAACGGCATCCCAGAAGCTTGGAGTTTTGTTCCGCTGTAGGAATTTGTATACACCAAAGCAACTGCTGCTGCTCTACAAGGCACAGATCCGACCATCGCTGGAGTATTGCTCCCATGTGTGGGGATGCGCTCCCAAACACTCTCTAAAGCTTCTGGACACTATCCAGAAAAGAGCAATTAGATTATACGATACGCCTAACCTCACAAAGGACCTCCACAGCCTGGAACATCGAAGGAGAGTGGCTGACCTATCCCTGTTTTACAGAATCTATCACGGAAGATGTTCGAGTGAGCTCTCCTAGATAATAACACCACAGGCCGTCCGAACCAGGAACACTAGAGAAGCTCTGCGGGCTCATCCTTACCAGGTCGAGGTCCTTACTCCCCGAACCAGTCTCTTACAGCATTCCTTCTTTTGGAGAACTTCGACGCTGTGGAATCAGCTATCGGGGAATTTGTTTCCCGACGGCTACAACCTGCAGCGTTTCAAATCTAACGTGAACCGACACCTATCCTTTCGCAGCGCTTCTACAGCGCCATAGGCTTTCAGCCTTTGTGGGAGGCCGACCTTAAAAAAAACCGTTATGTGTGGGAAGTACTGAGTCAATCAACTTGACTCCATTTTTCTTGTTTGACCACCAACCAAAAAAAAACTATAGAAATTGTGAATCTTAGGTCATTAGAAATAATCACGTGTATTATAGATTATAACAGAATACTGTATTCTCAATTACAATATATTTTATGACATAGGGGTTGCTCTCAAAGGAACTCAATGCTTCATTGATTTATGAAGGTGACGTACAAAGCGTCCAAATTATCCATCATCGCTCTTAAAAAATTATATGGGTTATTCGGCCATTTAATTATTCTACTCATAATACATATTATGTATTCTTATAAAATTCATGTCGAAATCATTACCGTTTATTGTGCACATTGAATTTTAAATGAATTGTGAAACTGAAAACAAAACGAGGTTTATTATTTTGTTAACGTTAAGAACGTAGTCTCCTTTCAAATTGCAATGTTCCGATTCAACCAATTTCAATTCCTGTGAGAAAAAATTGTCTGAAATTAGAAAATCCGTCAAGTAGTTTGTCTCACGCCTGGATTAACCATGGGGCTAAAGGGGCTGGAGCTCCGGGCCCCGCGGTTCAGAGGGGCCCCGCAGAGGCCCTACTTTTATGTAATGTGACAGAGCAAATACTAGGTCACTAGATTAACAATAAAATCAGTAGATCTACTAAAAACTTAATTTCGAGATTTGAATCAAAATGGTGTTTTTCAATTTCCTATACGTATAAGCAAACCAGCAGGCCATGAAATATAAACAAATAAAACGTGTTCAGACAGAAGCAAATAACATAGCAGAAAGATACAGATAAACTAAAGCAAAGGAGCAAGGTTATAAAAATTCCCTACAACCAATGAACTCTAACTAGAAACAACCCCGGTAAGATGTCTAAGATCAAAGGGAAGCTGAAATAACATCAGAAATGAATAATTTTTACAGCTTACCAGCTACTGCAATGTATTATAGATTAAAAATTTCCAAAACTTTCAGCGATAGTTCCTAGCAGTCTAATATCTTCAGCACAAAATTTCACATTTAATGATATAAAACAATAGTCATTTCAGTCAAAATCAAAAGTAACGACACCTCTGACTGTCCCACTGTAGCTTTTCTAGTTCTTCAGTATCTATTAGCAAGATCGCAAAAAAAAGGAATACTGACAAATCAGATTTTAATTTTTTGCCAGGCAAATTATGTTTTATAATTTGATTTGATTAGATGTGTTACCTCTGTTATTTCTGATTAGACATGATTTGTTGTAAGTCATTTTTATAATTTTAACCGTTTACTCTAGTTCGTCTGTATCTTTCTGCTAAGTTAGTTGTTTTCTTCCACCTAAATAGTTTTTTTATTTGTATTTCATGGCCTGCTGAGTGGCTTAGTGCTTATAGGTAGGAAAATTGAAAAACACCGGTTAGGTTGAAAATTTGAAATTAAATGAAAACTACCAGAGATTGATACAAAATTTTAAATTCAACTGTACAAAAATAATTAGGCATTCCCATTTGAAAAAATCAAGTTAATTCTGACTGAAGTTTCCTTAATTAGTCTACTGATTTCTCCAAGTACAAATGTAATTCAAACTTGAACGTCAAACATAAGTTGACCAATTTCAAGTTTAGTCACACGGCAAACTTGCAGCCGTCTAAGTTTTATAATCGCTGCGATATCCAATTTTTTTTCTGATATCTACTTATATCAAAAATTGTGAATTGCAAGTAAACGGCTCACTTCAAGTCCCAGGTGTGATTCATAAAGTCACACTAGAATTGACCCGGTAATCTAAATATTCAATAATATATACAGGGTGTTCCATTTAAAAAATCATAACTTTGATATGGCACGCTTTTATTAGAAACCCTGTATAAAATTCATTATTTTTAAAATGTAGTCCAACTCGACCTACATACCGTCGCAAATTTTCTAAAAAGTGTTATGGTTTGGTCACAAGAGTCCGAGGCGTTGACCTTGACTCAGCCTGTATAAAAAGAAAATAGAAAATACCTATACCTACCCATTGGATACTGTCGGCACATTTGGGCCCGTGCCAACATAATGAATAAATCGAAGTTGAACCGATACAAAGGCGACGCTCAAAAAAGAAAAGTAAATTATCCATATAGTTTGTTAGTGTTACGTCTATATGCTACATGGCTACAATTTACGAAGATAACTCTAAATAACTATTTTAAGGCTGCTGAGGATAAATTAAAAGCAGTGAAAAAATTGCCCAAAATAAGTTTTTTAAGCAAACCTAACGCTCCGCTTGAAAAGCATTGGACTGAAAATAGTTCTGATTACTAAGCAAACGCAAACATTGAGAGCAGTGCTGATACTATAAGCGGGACTCATGACGTACTTATAAAAAAGTGTATAGTAGTTTCTTTTGTTATATCGAGAATATAGTTTCATAAATAATAGGTAGTATTTGCATTTTACTTATAAAGGGCCCCTTAAAATTATAAGCCCCGGGCCCCATGAAAGCTTAATCCGGCTATGGTTTGTCTCCACACCTTACACGCAGTTTTGAGTCACATAAGGATTCTGAACACGGCGAAAATATTTTTCCTATGCAAGGTTTGACTATGAGAAAATTTAATATTTGATCTGATCTTCAACATAGCCTTTTTTTGTTTAGACAAAAAATCCAGGTTTTGGATAATTTCATAAGAATCTCTTTGAAATTGAAAAAACCTCAAAAACTATTGATTTTGTCCATACAGAAATTACGCTAATTTTGTTGCTTCTTATGCCAGCTACAGACGATCGCTTTTAACTGACAGTTTTCACTGAACACTATAAACTGTCAGTAAAGACTGACCTTCGTACTGTCTACATACGTTATAGTTTTAACTGACGATAAATCAGTTTTCAAGATGTCAGATGATTCAGATGCCCTAGCTATATGTGGTCTTTGTTAATTCTGAATAATGAGAAAAGGAAAAATAAACGTAAAGAATTTTGCGAAGAATGGTTAAGAAAAAGGACTGTTTATTCACATGTTAACTTATTAACAGAATTTAATATATTTCCAAAGGATTGGCACAACTATCTCAGAATAAGTGAAGAAAATTACCTGCATCTGCTATATCTCGTAACCCTTATTATTAATAATAACAAAATACGAGTAGAAGACCGCAGTTGACAGACCGTTGTCTCAGAACTGATACAAATCACATACACACGTACAGTTTTAACTGAACAGTTCCGTCACTTCAGTTAAAATTATCGTTTCCACAATATAACATCAGTTTTAACTGTCAGTTAAAAGTGATCGTCTGTAGACGGCATTAGCTACGATCATGCCCTGACAGGTATACGTCGAATTACATTAAGCCTTGTATACAATTATAAATCTATAAATTTTTCAACTATGCTACAGGGAACCATTTTCGGTTGAATCTCATAATCCAATGTTCTTATAGTTTCATTTTTTAGCGTTTGATTACAGTACATACGAAAAAAAGTAAAAAAAGTAAAACAGTTAAGACAAACAACACAAAAGAATAAAAATAAAAAAATTACGATCAAAATAATAACTAGGCTAAATTTTAATATTGAGTCTGGAAATGCTTGCTACGGTTGATGACTTAGCTTGGAGGAGGTCCTCGCTGCCTGGATATGCTCTAAAGGGCCCCACAGACATCGTTCTTTTTCATCAGGTTTGCACGACGTGCCATCCGATCACACTCATTTCGGTCCGTGTGTGCCGAAAAACCGTCGTGTTGACCGTCGTTCCAAAAAATCTGCCCGAGCTTGATTTTACCCGTCGGTTTCGAACGCCATGGTGCAACTCGGTACATGTGTGGCCGTTCATCGTGCAATCACGACGGGATTTTGCAGTGTCGTTCTGGTTGCCTTCGAGTAAGCGTATCTAGGGTTAGCGACACCTATCAAAAATGTGCTGTCAGACGTTCATGAGGGGAAATACTTTGTCTCATCCAAGTATCCTGTTTTTTTATTAAAGGTGCTACTAAATTAAGTAATTCTAAGTATCCAACCAATCCCCTGGTTCCAGACGCAATTCTTCTAATAGATTTATATGGGAGAATTGGCCTCTTTTCAAAAACCACTGTTTCACCCATTTAGAACGTTTTTTCTTGCTGTATTTCACTTTAATAGCTAAAGCCGCTGCCAATGCTACAGTAATATCGATGTTAACGGAGCAAAAATTTGCGAGAAACTGAAAGAAAACCGAACAGTGTGTGGAGGTATCGTTCCATCGGTTTAACCGACATCGGTTGGCACGTCGTGCAAACCTGATGAAAAAGAACGATGCCTGTAGGGCCCTTAAGGCCAAATTCTTGCACTATATGCCTGACAGTTTGGCGTTCCGCTGCACAGTCGCATCATGTGGATTCGCGCTTGTTCCATTTAGACAACGAATCAGCGCACACTCCATGCGACGTGCGAATTCTGTTTAGGGTCGACTTGGTCGACCATTTCTTTCGGTTTTTATAGAAACACTCTTTAAAATAGGTACTTTCCAAAAATGACCACAGGAGAGTTGCCAAATCCTACTAGCATCCTCTGTATTACATCTATATTTTTATAGATAATGAAGTTTTATAGTAGTATAATAAGCCTCACCTTTCTATATCGGTATCAGCAAAGTAATTTCATATTTTTATCTTGAGCCTTCGTTATGCTTTTGTCTTTAGAATCGTCATAAAATTTATGTCTGAACTATTTATCCCAATCTTATCATGATTGCGATTACATAATTACACAAAATTTTCAAGGATAAATTATTTTTATTTGCTTACCTATTGTATATTTTCATTAATCGATATAACTTTTGAGATCTGCCTTGACAATTGAATAAATAGAATGAATAAAACCACATTCCCACAAATTCTCGTAGCGCTTGGCGTAATTTTGAAAATTCAGAAAACTTTGTAACTATGAAAATTTTGGAATTTCTGAAATATCGCAGTTTTTAGTTTATACAGGGTGTTCATTTGAAAACTTCTCGTCAAAGTCAAGGTCATCAGATATAAAAATTAACATTAATATTTTTTTTAATAAAAATATATTTTAAAAAGTTTTAATAATTTAATTTAAAATATTGGTCTTGTAAACCAAAAATAAGATTCTCTTTTAAAACTTCAGAGAAAAGGACCTACCACCCTTATCTTTAATCTCCAAAATTAAAATTTTAATAAACTATTCCCTGATATCTACACCCTAATCTTAAGCTTTATAATAATTATATCTCCAATGTTTATATTATTAAATCACCCCCTATCAATAGGCTTAATTTTATTAATTCAGACCACCCTTACCACATTAATCATAGGAATTAATAATCTAAATTACTGATACTCCTATATTCTTTTTCTTATTATAATCGGGGGAATATTAATTTTATTTATTTACATAACAAGTATTGCTTCAAATGAAAAATTTAAATTTTCAACAAATCTATTTATTCTATTCAATATTCAATTAATTATTTCCCTGACAATATTAATTCTAGATCTATATTTCGTAAATATAACACTTTTAAAACTAATTTATTTAAACAATTATTATTATTAATAAGTTATCAATTTTCTATAAATAAATATTTTAACTACCCCTCAAATTGAATTTTATACATAATAATTATCTACCTTTTAATTACACTAATTATAGTAGTAAAAATTACCAATATAAATCAAGGAGGACCCCTACGCCAAATAAATTAATGAAAATAAATTTACGTAAAATACATCCATTAATTAAAATTTTTAATAATTCTTTAATTGATCTCCCAACCCCTTCAAGAACTACATCTTTATGAAATTTTGGCTCCCTCCTAGGATTATGCCTAACACTACAAATTTTAACCGGCATTTTTTCAGCCATACACTATTGCCCTAATATTGAATTAGCCTTCAATAGAGTAGCCCATATTTGCCGCAATGTTAATTATGGGTGATTAATTCGAACACTCTATGCTAATGGGGCCTCTTTTTTTATCTGTCTCTATATTCACATTGAACGGGGACTTTATTACAGATCCTATAATCTTAAAGAAACCTGAATAATTGGAGTAACAATTTTTTTCCTAGTAATAGCTACCGCTTTCTTAGGGTATGTATTACCTTGAGGACAAATATCTTTTTGGGGGGCTACAGTTATTACTAATTTAGTTTCCGCTATTCCATATTTAGGAACTTCCATTGTTCAATTAATTTGGGGAGGATTCGCAGTTGATAACGCAACCTTAACCCGATTCTTTGCATTTCATTTTTTATTACCGTTTATTGTTGCTGCATTTGTAATCATCCACCTCCTATTCCTTCACCAAACAGGATCAAATAATCCCCTTGGAACTATAAAAAATATTGACAAAATTCCATTCCACCCCTATTTCACATATAAAGATATTTTAGCAATTTTACCACCACCGGATATCCAGGAATATTTCATACGACTTTTGTCTTGACAATTTTTGTGAAACCTCTATCTAATTCCCGAGTTTTTCATTTGGTCTGGTACTATTTGAACACGGTGTATAGTGATCTCAGAGTAACAACTCTGGGATAGTGATATAAGGTTCTTTCCAACAGCATATTTTGTACGGTCCATTGAACCGTCACGAAACTGTTCGGATCGTTTGTGGTGCACATGCGTTGATTTTGGATGGTTTCGTGACCGTACAAGCAGGAAAATCTGTTGGAACGGTTCTTTCTCTTATTTCACTGGACTCGTGTCAGTTCTGACAGCTATAAAAAAAACTGACCTCGATTTCATTTCAAAAGCCACCGTCAAAGGCCAAGACGCCAAGAGCTTTATTAAAGTTGATCGGGGCCTGAGTTTTCTGACGATGACTTGGTGTTAGTCTATCAACTACAACAGAAAAATGAGGATTATTTGGGTAATTTTAGCCATGAATAATGGTTGCCACTCACAACCAGGTATTCCTGTAGTAGCTCTATAAACAAAGAACCTGGGTTATGTTTTCCATAAAAATGACCGAATTTGTCATATCATACCATGTATAACATTATTGTTTGATTCCATTTCCATTTTTGGCTTTGGTGAAGTTTCGGCCAACAAACGAGCCAACCAAACAACAAGCAACAGCAAAAACAAAAGAAGCAAAATCAAATACTATTCAATCTCAACACTCAAGACTCATATCAAGGAAGCAAGAAAACAGAAGGCGCATAGAAATGACAAAATGAAATTGTGCGCCAAGCTGGCGATTTACTTTCTACTGCGCATGTCAGTCCTCACAGTCCTTACTCTGGACTAAGTACCGATTTGACCTTACAGAAGCCGCCCCATGAACGGTAACGAAATCTGTTGCAACGCTTTATGGGCCGTTTCATGAACGGTCACAAAACGTGTTGGAACGCATTTCACGTTCTGCGCATGTCCGTGACGATACATTGTACGGTATTCAGGCCTGTTGGAAAGGACCTATATCCACATACGACCGTGGTTTGCACTAATTCGGAATACGTATCTATTTCTTGAAGCTTTTGTGTGTCGTAGTGATTTTCAAAATGAGAATAAATACATTACCTTGACGCCATAGAAGCTTCAAAGACAAATGATTAGATTACAATCGTTTCGCAAATTGTATACGTTACTCCAGAAGTGTTAATATCCTCGACAAACATAGAAACAATCCTATTTTTAAAATCGGCCATCAGATGATTACACAGTATCCTTATCTACACCATCATAATAATTTGAAATAACAGAAGATACCTTAGATCATTTGTTCTAATATGCGCTGTCATCAAGTAAATCGAACAAACCAATTCCCAGGCTTGGTTCTAACATTTGTATAAGCTATAATTCAAATCGCAAATCGGTTGCCAAGTAATAAATAGACCATTTTTCTGCCAAATGACATTTGCAAATGATAAAAATATTTTTTCTCGGGCGTGTCGATTATTTTTAAGTATAAATTTCCAGTGGCGGGACATTTCATCGTCGAGCTCTGAATATCAGGCGATTTCATGAAAATATTTGGCGCAGTAAACACTAGAACGGGGCTCAACCGTTCCTTTTGGTGATTCGATTCCACGGTATAGATTCCTTTTTCGGAATCGATTACTCCAATTCGTTCACTACGTTCACGATTCCATTAGTCCATTACAGACCAGTGCTGCCGTTTCGGTACAATTATTGTACTGAATTCAGTATGTTTTCGAGTAATTCAATAAAAAAGGAAAAATTTTAATTTTCTTCTTTTTAGAGCATTTAAATAAAAGCTTGTTTTAAAAAAGTATTTTCTTTTAATTTATCTTTTACTTTTCAGTTATTAACCTGCAATTTTATTCTCAACGAACCGTTCGCTTAATACTAATATTATAGGAAAGCATAAAAAAACTTCAAAAGTCACATTCTTTTTCGAGTTACTCTCAACAACCCCTTTAATTTTATACCCATATTGTACAAATGCATTAAAATGTACTATTCCGCCATCTTGGATGGTCCGCCATATTGGATTTAGAATAACGGCACACAGCTTATTGACATAAAAAAAATTGAGTAGCAAGATTCCACCCGTACAAACAAACATACATTGTAGGTTAAAGAAAAGCTTTTAAAATTTCTGTACAAGGTACTTAACAAAGAAAAAGTAATGGAATTGCCAGAAATAACTACACCGCACTACAGCAGCGTCAGGCGTGAATGCCGTGAATTGTTTTGTTCATCTCGTTCATGATTCCGGTACAACGCGACGGAATCGACAACACGATTCACTAGTAAGTTTGGCTAACCGACACCAACATCGACAGTCCGAGTCCGAGTCAGTGCGCGGATTTGTCAATTCCAATGGCAAACCATCGGAATCGATTCCTTTGATTCCTCGGAATGGATTCCTGTGATTCCTATTACGGTATCGTTCCTATGGAACGATTCGTTCGGAATCGACTCGCCTCTAATCGCCAGTGAGAACCCCCACCAAAAGGTTGAGCGCCTCTAGACTGAGCCTAAAGAACCAACCAAAAAATGGAGACAAGTTGATTGACTCAGTACTTCCCACACATTACGGTGATAGGTACCAGTTTATTATGTTCCCATAGCATGAAGCTTTAGTTTGAGATCCCTTTCAACCAAATAATCGCCAGCCCCCCCCACCCCCCCCTCCCCTAAAATTGACTTATGCCGCTAGGTCTTTCCTTCACAGGTCAATGGACAACTTTTCAGTTTTACAACCCCCCACCGCCCAACCACCCCAATTTCACCCCCACCCAAAAAAGGTAGGAAATGATCAGGAACCCCTAAAACATTTTAAAAGGAAGTTTGAGTTGTTTCCATACTTTTAGTTTTTTGATTATTGCTACGCTGCCACTGACACGATTTTTAACAAACATACGCATTTTCCATCCTCACCATGGTAATCATAGGTCTGTTTTTACAGAGAATCACAAACCAGTCAGAGCCAATCAGTATTCCCCATTGCAGTTGTCAAACTATTTCTGACTAGTACTGGCCAATCAAATTGACGCTGACTAGCTCGTGATTGCTGTAAAAACAGACCTAATAATGTGTCAAAATTTCATTAGAATTAATTTAGTAGTGTCCACGTTACAAAATACAAAGCGATTTAAAGCAATAAATACTCGTCCCTTAGTTTCCGTAATAGGTTAGGCCATGTTCGGATGGACCTAAAAAGGTGATTTATGTCGCTAGGTCTTCTTTCACAGGTTAGTGGGCAGCCTATTATGAATACGTGAAATTTTTCAGTTTTTCAACCCTCCACCCCCCAATTACCCCAATTTCACCCCCACCCAAAAAACGCAGAACATGATCAGGAACCTCTAAGATGATTAAAAACGTAGTTTGAACCGTTTTTATATTTTTAGTTTTTTATTATTTCTGCGCCGCCACTGGCACGATCTATATAAACCATATGCGTTTTCCATCCTCGTCACGGTAGTAATACTGTGACACAATTTCGTCAAAATCAATTCAACAGTTTTCTCTTTACACAATATAGAACGATCTAAAGCAATACTCTCGTATGTTTACACCAGAAAAAATTCCTTCCTTTGGTTTCTGTAACAGGCAACGTTCAGATGAACCTAAAAAAGTTATTTATGTCGCTAGGTCTTCTTTTACAGGCCAGTGAACAGTCTATTATGAAAGCAACAAATTTTTCGATTTCACAACCCCCCACCCCCCACCCACCCCAATTTCACCCCCACCCAAAAAAAAGTACAAAATGATCAGGAACCCCTGAAACGCCCAAAAACGAAGTTTGAGCAATATTTATTTTTTTTTATTTTTGCTAATTACTCCACCGCCCATGCACCGATTTTCAAAATTATGGGAGCATCACCTACTACGACCCCACAGCATATCGCTGCCCAAACTTCATCACAATCCATGCAGCGGTTGCTGAGATTACGAGGCTAGAAAAAAGCGACAGACAGACCGACGGAAATGAGTGACGTGGATTTTCGTTATGTAGACATCATGAAACGCCCAAAAAGCATGTTACCTCAAATTCGCAAATTTTCGCGATCATAATACTCCCCTCACCTAACGGTGTGAGAAGTAAAAAGGTATGTTGAGGAATTATTGGAAGATTACGAAATTACGACATCGGTATTAGTGGAGAAATATGCGATCTAGCTTTAAAAACTGAAACAATGATTAGTACTGAAATAAAAATCATTAGTTCCAGTCTGACTACAGTGACTCCTCCCCAAACCCCGTTGTGACAAATATCTGAACTCCGAGGTTGCGATACATAGCATGTCTGCCCAGGAAGTGAACCGATGTTTCCTCCTTTCTAGTATCTGGAGCAGATGGGGTTCTTCACCGTTCTCATGAGTGACAGATCTCCGCTCAGCCAGCAATCTCTCTTCTTTTTCAGTACCATCTCCTCAGCAGAGGTTGGCGACCATCATTTGGAACTCTTTTCTGTCTTGGGCTAAACGAATGATTGTGCAGGCCTCTCTTATATTAAACCACTGGCGTAAGTTCCTAAGCCAGAACTTTTTACGCCCAATCCCTTGTCGTCCTTCGATCTTTCTTTCTTTATTCATTCTCTCTAGAACCCTAGTGTTTGTTACCCGCTCGGTCCATGATATCCTTAGTATAGCCACATCTCATAAGAGTCCAAACGTGACATGGTCCGAGATTTTAATGTCCATTCCTCAACTCCGTATAATAATGTGGACAGTACATAGCATTTTGTTGCTCGCCATCGAGTAGTCAAACTTAAATCTCGGTTGCAGAGTATCGTTTTAATTTTGAAAAAAGTATTTCTGGCTATTTCGATTCTGCTTCTAATCTCTTCAACTAAATTCCATTTATCATTTAGCCAGCATCACAAATATTTGAATCGGTTTACTCTTTCTACGTCCTGATTGTCTATTTCTATTCTTACATTATTAATATTTAATCTAGTGATGACCATGAATTTTGTTTTCTTTATGTTTATTTTGAGACCATAAGATTGACTAACATTGTTGAGTCTGTTCACTATGTACTGTAATTCTTTCTCATCGCTAGTTAGGAGTACCGTATCGTCAGCATACCGGATGTTGTTAATGTATTTGCCATTCACTTTTCTTCCCATTTCCACATCTTCCAAAGATTCTTGGAGTATGGACTCAGAGTATAAGATGAATAGCAATGGCGACAATGTGCATCCCTGTTTGACACCTTTGAGAATTTGTATATCCGATGTTGACATATTTTCGATTTTTATATGAGCTGACTGATTCAAATATTAGTTTTTGATAATCCTTATGTCCTTGCCATCTAACCCGAGTCGTTTGAGCAAATATATCAATTTATCGTGTCTCACGCATCGAGGTAGAATCCCATGGAGGCGCGATAAGGTGGCTGAAAGCAGGTGCAGGTTGGCCATATTGATTCGACACTTATGTCAAACAGCTGACGTTTCTTTGACAATTTCGTGTTTGCTTTTTTTGAGTGTTTTTACTGAGATTTTTAGTTATTTTTAAGTGATATTCTAGTGAATTCATGAAGGAAATAATGGTTTCATGTGCTTATCGTAGTTGCTCTAGCAGAGATGGCATGGATAAGAAGGAATCGACAGGAATTACATTTCATAGGTGTATGTATGCAAAAAAAATAACAATGTACAGGACCGTGTTTGTAATCTTTATCTCAATAAAGTGTAACGTATCGCAGCAATAATACAGTTGTATTATTCATTTGATGATGAATTTCGTCTCTACAAAGCCTGTTTTTTTTCATATACATAACTATGAATTTCGCATTAGATTGAAAAATCATCTCAATACTACATATTTAAATCATCATTGTAATGAATTTTCAAAATTATTTACATAAGAAAATGATCCGGCTCTGGCGAGGCGTCCATATTGTTACCACACTTGACCACGCCTCCTGCTACCGTTTTTGTTATGCGAAATTGAACCTTATAGCGTCTCCTTGGGATTCTACCTCGATGTGTCTCACGTTATCAAATGCCTTCTCATAATCTATAAAACATGCGAAGACATTTCTTTGCTGATCTAGGCATTTCTGGATTAGGACCTGCATCGAGAACAATGCGTCTCTAGTTCCCAAACCATTTCTAAATCCGAACTGGGTTTCACCGATACTTTCCTTAATCTTTCTCCATAGTCTGGAGTGCAGGATACGTAAAAATGCTTTTAAGGAATGGCATATAAGGATTATCAGTCGGTACTCGTTGCATCTTTTGGAGTTAGGTTTTTTGGGGAGTGTGACAAATGTGGATTGCAGCCGTTGCCTGGGTATCTCTCCAGTATTGTAAATTCTGTTGCATAATTTGAGTAGAAGATCAACCAGCAATGACATGTGACAACCCCCACCAAAACGTTGAGACTCTGCCTTTGTTCAAAATCTAAAGCGTACAGCTCTTGAAGTGCCTGCTATTGAATCCTATAGCTTGCAGTCATCTATCTCCAACCTGGCACCTACTAATTCCAAGCATAGATTCGGGACCGATGCAAAAGTGGCTCCTATCCTAACCAGGTGGTCCGTTCTTTCGTTGCCCGGTACTCCCATGGGGAACCCAGAACAGCATCACATTTTTCGGGCCCTGTGTGTAGGGGGAGGGGGTGACAAAAGGAAGTTCTCCGGAAGGCCAATGTCTCCAGCCATTGTCCTTAAACGCTGTGCCGCTGAGCTTGCACCTATTCTTTCCAAGCTCTTCAAACTTTCGTATCAACGAGGCGTGTTTCCCGCTTCGTGGAAGATTGGCTGCGTACAACCCATCCCTAAGAAAGGCAAAAAAACTTATCCCACTAATTATAGACCTGTGGCTCTTCTCAGCATCATGTCTAAAGTTATGGAGGCTGTCATTAACACACAGCTCCTGAAATACCTGGACAACAATAACATCATAAATGATCGCCAGTATGGCTTCCGTAAGCACAGGTCTACAGGTGACCTCCTTGCCTACGTCACTCACTTGTGGAACAGAGCAATAGACAATCATGGCGAATCCCGTGTTGTTGCACTTGATATATCGAAAGCTTTCGACAGAGTATGGCATGACGGACTTCTGGCCAAGCTTGCTGCTTATGGGCTACCACCTGGCCTGCGACAGTGGCTGAATAGCTTTTTGAACGACCGATCACTGTTTGTTGTAGTCGAGGGCTGTACATCAGACGTATTTTCAATAAACGCCGGTGTTCCTCAGGGATCTGTCCTATACCCTACACTGTTTCTGCTGTACATCAACGAGCTGCTGGAAATAACATCAAATCCAATCTCCAGCTTCGCAGATGACAGTACATTAGTGTCGTGCATGGAACTAGGCAAGCCACTAACATCCTAGGAGACGGTACGTCAGCGACATCAGCATGCCTCACAGATCAACGCTAATATCAAAACAACTGTCGAGTGGGGATTAGCATATAAAGTACAGTTCAACGTACAAAAAAGTCAGGCAACAACACTTACAAAGAAGTCTCACGATGGCTTACCAACCGTCGAAATGGAGGGTCACCCCATAGTCGAATCACCTTCCGTCAAGCTTTTGGGAATCAGCATCAACAATAACATGTCCTGGCACGACCACGTCGTCAGTATTGCTAAAACGGCATCCCAGAAGCTTGGAGTTTTGTTCCGCTGTAGGAAGTTGTATACACCAGAGCAAATGCTGCTGCTCTACAAGGCACAGATCCGACCATCGCTGGAGTATTGCTCCCATGTGTGGGGATGCGCTCCGAAGCACTCTCTAAAGCTTCTGGACACTATCCAGAAAAGAGCGATTAGACTAATCGATACGCCAAACCTCACAAAGGACCTCCACAGTCTGGAACATCGAAGGAGGGTGGCTGACCTATCTCTGTTTTACAGATTCTATCACGGAAGATGTTCGAGTGAGCTCTCTCAGATAATAACACCACAGGCCGTCCGAACCAGGAAAACTAGAGAAGCTCTGCGAGCTCATCCTTTCCAGGTCGAGGTCCTTACTCACCGAACTAGTCTCCTCCAGCATTCCTTCTTTTGGAGAAATTCGATGCTGTGGCATCAGCTGCCGGAGAATTTGTTTCCCGACAGCTACAACCTGGAGCGTTTCAAATCTAACGTGAACCGATACTTATCCTCTCGCAGCGCTTCTACAGCGCCATAGGCTTTCAGCCTTTGCAGGAGGCCGACCATAAAAAAAAAGGGTTCTCGGTGTTGCTTCTGTGGGGATGACAAAAAAGGTTTTCCTCTGCTCCCAGAGAGTTGTTTTCTCAGAACATCGTCCATCCTGCCAATTTGAGAAAGGTGGACAGGTCACAAAAACGGTTAAAGGTGGCCTACCCGCCTGGCCTGGCCTCCCCATCCGTACCAACCAAGTCGGTCCTTAAGGGTCTAGGGTATAGCGCGTGAAATTGAGAATCCAAGAAAAAACATTCCCGTGTTAGCGAAGAGGCGTGGCCACCTGTTCCCTTTCTCCAGTGTGTGTGTCTAAGATGAGGGTAGATAAGTCCAAAAATACAAAGGTGAGGTCAAAAGGTCCAAAGGTCCAAAGGTAAGGTCCAAAGGTCACTATAAAAATTAATTTCAATGTGCTAATAAGGTCTAATTTCATGTGGTCTACGTTCGAACCAAAATTCTACGTGTATTTTTTTGTAAATATGAAAGGGTCCTGAAGAAATGGGAAACGCTCCACCACCGGCGCAGCCGCGGGGCAAGATTGACCTGGACTTCTACATCAGGTTTGCTAGGCCGCTCATCTTCGACCTGCCAGATGCTCAAGGTACATCCAGGTGTTGCCAAGTTCGATGTCGTGCGAGGGTAGTCCTAGAAGTACCCAATCCAACAAAGAAGACACAAAAATTTTGGAAAAAGCCTCAATTTATTTTTCAACATAAGAGTATGGTTGAGTGGAAGAGCACTATTTTAGTGAACTCCGCCATTTTGGAGTGTATCTCTTCAATAAAGTCTATGTTATTATTATTATTTCCAAGCTCCTGAAGTTAGTTTTAAACTTAGAGTAATGACTCAAAGAGCAAATTGAAGAAGAAAGCTTACGCTTGTGCAACTATTTCCTTTTTTGATATCGTGCTTGGTTGTTAAACTACAGGCATTTATAGAATGTATGATTCTGCATTACGAGTTTTTTTGCACATTAAAAAACTTTTTTGAGAAAATCGAAAATAGTTGTCATTCATTAAGGTCTTAACTATAGCCTTCTGAAATATTATATGTGTAGTTTAAAAATAGAGTGAGTTATGCGAGAAATTGTGAGTCCGTGTTTTACATGGCAAATACGTATCTATAAATGTGTGTATCCAGGCCCCTTAAGTTATGTTCTACCCGGTAGCGATACATAATCGGAGTCCCACGTGGTGCGCGCGCATCGAGATTCAACGTTAATCAGGGTCTAATCAACGGATCTGGTATCTCGCGGCGCCGCGATAGCAAGTCAGCAAGTACCGAGTACGACTTCACGTAGTACCAACGCGTGCTTCTCCGCGAGAACTACCGCTTCGTCGCAGGTTCTATTCGCACCATACGTACCACGCTCGGTTTATAGTGATTCCCTATTGGAGTATGATTTAGCCATCAGACTTACCCGATTTCAGTCCTACCGAGTTTCCAATAAGCCGCTTGGATGACGAGGAAAACGAAACAAAAGAAAATGCCTGTCTACAATATCATCACAAGGAGATGTAAGGTAACATCAGTTATTGGTATTCTTTTACAGTAAGGATAGAAAATGTGTATTATTGGTGCGGTGTAGTGCTGGATCTTTACCGAAATGACAAAAATATGGATTTTGAGGTATTTTATGGATTTATATTGATTGTATCGTCTTATATTTGTAATATCTGTATAAACGAAAGCCTCGAAGCAATATTGAGAAGCTCTGTATGTAAAAAAGTACCAAAATGGAAGCAGCGAACCCACAGAAAGAACTACTTAGTCCGAAGGCAAATAACGTTACCGGCACTTTGAATGAGGTGCAAATTATTTAAAATCAATTCAGAAAGCATTGTAATTGTGGAGTATTATCATTTTTAATCTCTTATTCGTCACACTGTACTGGCTCATAATCAAAACCACAAATTTAGAATCCTAAATTCTTTGTTGACGTTTTAGCTACGATAGCCTTCATCAAAAATAGAATTTCATAACATACAAAATGAGACATAAAAGCCTTATCTTGAATGTACTTTTGTTTAACGTTTGACTTTTGTTGGAAGTTAATTATTGAAATGTCAGTATTTAGTGAACCCACCAAAAAAATTAACGACGTAGTACCAAGATATACGTCAAATTATGTATTGGGTTGGTTGAAACAAACTGAAACTTTTGAAATGATTAAAAGCACATGTTCTGATAATAGTTCACTATGATGTAGAGTCTTTGAGTGGCACTGACACGATTTCTAAAAACCATACGCGTTCTCTGTCGTAACCAAGGTAATAATATTTTGTCCAAATTTCATGAAAATCAATTCAATAGTTTCCACGCTACACAACACAGAACGACTTAAAAATAAGTACTCGTATATATACATCAGACAATTCCAAGTCACTTGGTTTTTCTGATAGGCAAGGCAATATTCGGATGGATCCAAAAAAGTGTATGTAGCGGTAGATTTTTCTTCACAGGTCAATGGATATCCTGTTATGGATTCAACAAATGTTTCAGTTTTAGAATCCCACACCACCCAACTACCCCAATTTTCCCCCCAATCGAAATAAGTAGAGAACCCCTAAAACGCCTAAAAGCGAAGTTTAAGCTGTTTTCATATTTTAAGTTTTGTGATTATTGCTGCGCCGCCACTGACGCGATTTATGCCGCTTAGTCTTTCTTAGTTCTATTATGAACACAACAAATTTTTCAGTTTTCAGTCAATCATATTTATATATTTTGTTTTTTGATAATTGCTCCGCCGTCCATGCACGGATTTTCACAATTATAGCAGAATTACCTACTAGGACCCTACAGCATATTCTTACCAAAACTTCATCACAATCTATGCAGCGGTTACTGAGATTATGAGGCTAGAAGAACGCGCACAGACAAACAGACCGACATACAGACAGACAGACCGACTGAAATGAGTGACGTGGATTTTCTTTATGTAGACATCATAAAACGCCCAAAAAGTGCATTATCTCAAAATCGAAAATTTTCGCGATCACAATACTCCCTTCTACTATCGGTGTGGGAATTAAAATCATTCTTCAGAAGTTTATGATAAGTGGATGAAGCGATAATTATTGGAGATGAAGATAGCAATCGTCTCATTGCTGATATGTCCTGGTATCTACTTTAAGACCCTGTGCCTAGTATGTCACTTCATACAGTATTAAAAGCACAAAATAGTTGGAGAAAACAATTTCAATGAATCAAAGATAATCCATAATACGTCATACGTTTTCTTCTTCTTTTTTTATGGTCAGCCTCCCGCAAAGGCTGAAAGCCCATGGCGCTGTAGAAGCGCTGCGAAAGGATAAGTGTCGGTGCACGTTAGATTTGAAACGCTGCAGGTTGTAGCCGTTGGGAAACAAATTCCCCGGCAGCTGATTACACAGTGTCGAAGTTCTCCAAAAGAAGGAATGCTGGAGGAGACTGGTTCGGGGAGTAAGGACCTCGACCTGGCAAGGATGAGCTCGCAGAGCTTCTCTAGTGTTCCTGGTTCGGACGGCCTTTGGTTTTATTATCTGGGAGAGCTCACTCGAATATCTTCTGTGATAGAATCTATAAAACGGAGATAGGTCAGCCACCCTCCTTCGATGTTCCAGGCTGTGGAGGCCCGTTGTGAGGTTAGGCGTCTCAATTAATCTAATTGCTCTTTTCTTGATAGTGCCCAGAAGCTTTAGAGAGTGTTTCGGAGCGCATCCCCACACATGGGAGCAATACTCCAGCGGTGGTCGGATCTGTGCCTCGTAGAGCAGCAGCAGTTGCTCTGGTGTATACAACTTCCTAAAGCGGAACAAAGCTCCAAGGGATGCCGCCTCAGCAATACTGACGACGTGGTCGCGCCAGGACATGTTATTGTTTATGTTGATCCCCAAAAGCTTGACGGAAGGTGATTCGACTATGGGGTGGCTCTCCATTTCCACGGTTGGTAAGCCATCGTGAGACTTCTTTGTAAGTGTTGTTGCCTGAGTGTTTTGTACGTTGAACTGTACTTTATTTGCTAATCCCCACTCGACAATTGTTTTGATATCTGCATTGATCTGTGAGGCATGCTGCTGTCGCCGACGTACCGTCTCCTGGGATGATAGTGGCTTGCCTGGTTCCATGCACGACACTAATGTGTTGTCATCTGTGAAGCTGTAGATTGGATTGGATGTTATTTCCAGCAGCTCGTTGATGTATAGCAGAAACCGTGTAGGGGATAGGACAGATCCCTGAGGAAGACCGGCGTTTATTTTAAATACGTCTGATGAACAGCCCCCGACTACAACAAACAGAGATCGGTCGTTCAAAAAGCCATTCAGTCCATAAGCAGCAAGCTTGACCAGAAGTCCCTCATGCCACACTCTGTCGAAAGCTTCCGATATGTCAAATGCAACAACACGGGATTCGCCATAATTTTCTATTGCTCTGTTCTGTATTATCTCTGTATTATCTCTTACCGTAAAATAAAAACTTTTAATACTTAGAGGAGTAACCTGCACTTCAATCATAAAGTATGAGGGAAAATATGAATCAATAAATGCGGGATTGCACCCAGTGCTGCTTCATGTTAGGTAGGAAAATGCTTTCTTGGAAAAAAACAACGATAAAAACCGTCTTTGTACTTTTCCATTAGTATACTACTTTATTTGGATTGCTCTGCAAGGAATTATGCTCTTTGGATGCTCAATGACACAGCATGAGTAATAAAAGAGAATATGATATATATCTTAAAGGGTTCAGGCCTAATCTTATCTTTTATAATTACAAGTTAGATGGCCAGATTTTATAAGTATTTTGGAAGATTGAGAGTGAACAACTGCGTATCCTAAGGTGCTAATCACTCGCTATCATGATACATTTTGAAGTGCGTACTTCTTAATAAACGGGTATTCATGTACTTCAACCTAATATAAAAACTGTACCAATTACGCCTTATCTTAGATAAAAAACTGGAGCCACAGTATCTATATTAAACAATTGACAAAAGTGGCTACCTATGGAAAACTGTGTAGTACTACATCAAACAAATTGCGCATATTCGGTTCTGAGGGGTGAAAAGCTTAAAGTATGCAATTTTGTTTTCTCCGATACATAGTTCACTAGCAAACAACGGCATTAGTGTTTCTAGAATATTGAACAACATATGAAGCAAAGTAATACAACCGGCTAAGTATCATATAGGATCGGCTTGTGCAAATCTGGGTCTAGACAAACGATACTGTACTTACATAAAGAATCAAACCACCACCCATCTCAGAAGTACGGAATTATTAGAACTTTGACAGAACGGGCTAGAAAAGTGTGTGAACCAGAAGAACTCGACACCGAACTGGAAAATCTAAAGAATGCTCTTAAGGCTAATGGTTACACAGAAAAGGAAATAAGAAAAATGAGAAGAAATAGGGCAAAACCACAACCTAAACCGATAGCAAAAGCTTTTCTACCCTATGTGCCTGGAATAACAGAAAGAATAGGAAAAATGTTACGAAAGGAAAACGTCAAGACCATCTACAAGCCCACAAGAAAGATACAGGAATATTTGAGAACGGTGAAGGATAAAAGAGACCCACTCACAACACCGGGAGTTTATCGCATACCATGCACATGTGGGAACAAGGAACTTGGGAACATAGGAACAACAAAGCGATCTATAAACACAAGAATTGCAGAACATAAGGCTAGCTGTCGACTAGGCCATACGGACAAATCAGCGGTAGCCGAACATGCGATTAAGGAGAGAAGTCACAGGATCAAGTTTGAAGAAACTCAGGTTCTTGCCGCAACGTCTGCATAACATGCCACACTTCACAGAGAAGCCATCGAAATACAAAAACATCATAATAATTTCAATAGGAAAGAAGAAACACAGAAAGTCAACCGGACATGGGTACCCATCCTAAAGGACCTCAAGACACTACCATATCGCGAAGGGGCGGGGCTACCAACGCTACCTGGTTGGGCCACGTCACCATTAGCAGGTACAAATACATGTGCAGATCCACCAACCGTCAGTATTTTGGAAGTCGCCGAAGTGAAATAGCTTCTGAAGATGCCATCCACTCGTGGTGGCGAAACGTCACGCTTTAACGACGATGGCCGCTAAAGCCTTACACAATATATAAACCCAATGTAAGACTTAACAAAGGACATGCGAAATTTTTCTGTTCCACAAGAGTTTAGCATGTTTCTATATCTAGTTTATCGGTGTATTAGCCTTAAGGGGCCCGGGTCACATAAACAGTGCTCGGTTCCTCAGATTAAATGCTCAGGGACCGGCTTTAGTAGATAGATGGCGAACCAATACTTTTTTTAAAGTACTGCCTCCCAATATCTATATGTTGCTACTACTAGTACGAGTTTTGCCAGCTAGGCACTAACAGGCAATTTCATTTATTCGTCTGAGACCTAAATCACACTGACGAGCCTTAACAAAAGCGAAACGACGTCGTCTGTGATTGGTTTGGTGGTAGGGTAACTGAACCCATACCCCCTGCACTACTCAAAGAAGACACTCAAGGAAAATTGCTACAATGTCACGACAAAATGATTTATTCCTCAAAGTAAACAAACGATATCCATCGATAACAACAGCTAAATGGTTTTTAATACGATTCGTTTTATATAATTCTGAGGGATTACATACATTTTGAGATAAACTACGCCAATATTTGACGATGCGTGTATACTTATAAAAATACTATGATGTAAATATCCTTATATAAGTTTTGTCGACAGTGCGATAAGTAATAGCAGTAATGCCAGGTTTGGACTAGCAATCCGATTTAGCAAAAATAGTCTGCTTTATTGGTAGGTACTTGTCACAGATACTTGCTTTGCACAGTTTATCGTGATATAGTTTTCGTCTTGCTGAATTGCACTTAGCTTCACTTTTCTGATGTGAACTTTAAATTAGCATAAATTTTAGTTCCCCGATTTAATGTCCCGGACGAATCCCGAAAACCTTCTCTAGCATCCAACTAGAAAGATAAAATGTAGGAACGTGTATTATTTGACTTTTAACTGACATATTAAATTCAATATTATATAAAATTACATTATTTTAAAATAGAACACTGAAGCTGACGATGCTGAAATTCTGAAATCAGAGATGCTATATTACGTATTAGTATGTAATATTTGTAAATTTTATTTAGAATATTTGCAACCAGACCAAATCCTTTGTTGAATATGCCATTCATTGATCCAGAATACAGCTGTGCTACCACCCACGTTTGGTATGACGCAGCCAGATGACGAAACTGACTATAATATTGGGAGAAAGCTCCTGGACCTGGTCAAGGACACAGGAATTGTCTTACCCGACTAACAGATGCGAGGTGTACAAAAAGATTTGGTTAACTAGAAAGAAATGGCGAAAAATAACCAGGAACCAGGAACTTATATCGGATTGATAATACATTTAAATTTAAAGCTAAAGTTAAAAAACTGTTAACTGACAAAGCATTCTACTCTGTGGACAAGTTTAGGAACTATTTTAATAGTACTTAGGAGCTATGTGAAACTTTTATGTAATGAGTTTGTGTTTGTGAGTGCTTATTAATTTTATTATTCACTGTTTTAATGTGTCAACTGTGTCGTAGAAATTTTAGCTGACCTCATTTTATTTTGATTAGAAATATTTACTGTGCTTATGTGTTTAGATATTTACATGTATTAAGCACAATTGGTCCATGACATCATTGTATACAATTTACCTGTAATTTATTGATTTATCCAATCCACCTTAGGCTTACTGGATGAGATAAAGATTAATTGTTGATTTATTGATGAACAGCCAAATAAAATGACAATTTTATTTTTTAAAAATGATCACTACTTACTACATAAAACACATGTCTCACTTACATTGTTATCTAGGTACTTTTAGTTTAATTATAGAGCAAAAATTATATTTACCTACTTCTGTATTTAAGCGTGTTATATCGAAGAAATGGTGGAACAATGTTATCTATTGCAAAACCACTGTCTAAATAAGATAAACAGTTGTTTGCCAAGAATTTGTTTTAATTACAATACTTTTTTATGGATAATAGGAGGCCTGTTTCTGAAATTTCTATATGATTCTATGAGGAAGAAAACAAGAACGAAATATCTGGGAGTAATCCTTGACAAAATGCTAAACTGCATCTTGAATTAGTTTTTAAAAAGGAGCTAGTATCCACTGAGAAACTGTAAATATTCCAGGATGGAGCACTGGGCTAGCCTCCGACAATGCTGTATAGCCTTAAAAGGCTAAACTATGTGTTGGCTTGTGTAAATCTGGGCTTTGATAGACAAGAATGGAACCAGATTGTAATCCTGTCAGACTGCTAGGATGCTTAAGGGGCCTGGATACACACATTTATACATACGTAGTTGCCATGTAAAACACGGACTCACAATTTCTGGCATAACTCTCTCTATTTTCAAACTACATATATAATATTTCAGAAGGCGACAGTTAAGACCTTAATGAATGACAACTATTTTCGATTTTCTCAAAAAAGTTTTTTAATGTGCAAAAAAACTCGCAATGCAAAATCATACATTCTATAAACGCCTGTAACTTAACAACCAAACATGATATCAAAAAAGGCTAAATAGTTGCACAAGCGCAAGCTTTCTTCTTCAATTTGCTCCTTGAGTCATTACTGTAAGTTCAAAGGTAACGTCAGGAGCTTGGAAATGCGAAATTCATTTTTATGGTGACCTTTGGACCTTACCTTTGGACCTTTTGACCTTATCTTTGGATTCTTGGTCTTATCTCCCCTCATCTTAGACACATACACTGAAGAAAGGGAACAGGCGGCCACGCCTCCTCGCTAACACGGGAATACGTCTTTCCATGGATTCTCAATTTTACGCGCTATACCCTAGACCCTTAACGGAACTGTTTCAACCTCTAAGCTTACTAGCTTCACGTAACCAAGCTGTGGCATATGCAAAACTACAGCCCACAAGGTTGAAGGTTATCAATAAATTGTCCAACAAAGAAACCGCCAGTGATGACGGGTCTACTCTGGATGAGCACTAACCAAAATACTGGCTACAGGCTCAAATGAGCTCAGACGGAATGATGGAAGGCCATTCGAAATATCCAACTTAAGATTTGCTGACGATATAACCCTCTTTGCAGCTTCTCAGGAAGAACTAGTAGCTCTATTAAACATATTAGAATAACATAGTGCAGTGTATGGTCTTGGTATTAACTACAATAAGACCAAGGTTATGATCGTAGATAGAGAGGATGATAATAGGGTACTTGCAGAGGTCGTGAAATCGCCTCGGGAGTATACATAGCGTAAAGAAGACCATATCAAGAAGCAGTAGGAAACAAAAAACATGATTTTACTGACGGCCAAAAAAAGATATTTGCAAAATAAAATAAGGATATATTCAAATTTTGCCACGTGACCTAAAACAAGGGCTGACGTCACATATATCTTATCGATATCGACAATCGATACTGCAGGTCAGTGAGATTCAACTGCGCATTCGACTAGAGATGATCTGAATTCTTTAACAATGCGACTCAATTTATTGATACTTAAACATATTTGAAACAGGCAATTAACCCACTAGCATTTTCGTTGCAATACATTTTTATATCTGATAGGTATCACAGTTCATCCTGTTTGTGACCGAGATTCGCAACTAATCGAAGCCATCATTTTATTTCGGCGCATCCCATTATGAATGAATCCAAAGATAGAATCTAATTCAAGCCCATCCCTACAAAAAGAATTAGTAATCTAGCCTAACTTTCATTCTTTTGACTTTTGTATTTTGTGTGTGACTGTGTTTTGTGGTTATAATGATCAATGTCAAAATGTTAGGTTAGCACTGGCTATCGATATCGAATATCAATACTTTACATCCCATCACTATACGATATTACTGACGTCAGAGGTTGTTTGCGCGGGATTTTCCGGCATTTGAAATAATTTTTGGAATGTCTCTCACAGCCGATTCCAAAAAACCAAACAAGCGATTTTGCCATGTTTACTAGGCTCTAAGGAACGCGTAAATGACATAATATTTTTTTCTGCAAGTACCCTATTATCGAGAAATAAAGCCAATAAGCCGTTGTGCAGTAGTTCAAAGTTTTGTATACCTCGGTTCTTTGATCGACAATTCGGGTAGCTGTCAAAATAAGATTCGACGGCGTATTCAACAGGCACCTGTGGCCATGGCAAAGGTTACTAAAATATGGCGTCACCATAACATCACTAAAGCTACAAAAATGTCGCTGGTTCAGTCTCTTGTGTTCTCCATATTTTTGTATGCCTCGGAAACTTGGACAGTTAAAAAGGCAGATCGAGCCCGCATAGATGCTTTTGAAATGTTGACATGGAGGAGAATGCTGAAAGTTCCTTATACCGCCCATCGAACTAACGTTTCCATACTGGATGAGGTCGGTAGTCCAAAGAGACTATCCTCCATTGTGTCGACGAAAATGCTTACATTCTTCGGACATATACAGAAAAGCGATAATATGGAGAAACTTGCAGTTCAGGGTCATGCCCCGAGTGGGTGGATACGACGAAACAGTTGCTGGATATGAGTATCAAGAGCGCCACTAAACTGACAACAAGTCACGAACGATGGCGAGCTACAGTGCTCAAAACTATTGATAGTATTCGTGTCGGCAATACTCTAGCTCCGACTTAAGGCATTTTACGAGTTCACAACATGTCTGTTAAGACATTGTGACTATGATGATGATTCGAAAGTCAGTTAGCATACTTTTTCAAACTACAGAAGCAACCGAAAAGCCAGTGAAGCTTATTTTCAAGTATATGTGATTTTTAATAATGGGTCAATTAATCACATGAAATAGAGTGACAATCACAGGATAAGTTCTGAAGTTACATTTTTCTGTGAAACAATAATTATTCATTGTTGAACCTTGGCAAGACAACTGACTGACATTTGAAGCGCAGACCTCGTACGTTACGAAGAACTGAAACATGTCATGAAGTAATCAAATAACATGACAGTTGGCATCAGCATTTTACCTTTTTATTTCAGATTATATTTATAAAAAAACAATGCAATTACAGTACTAGCCTCCGCGGTTTGGTTAAGACACTTTTTTCCTTCGGTGTAACGATGATTCTTGGTAACCATTTTAAATGGTAAATTACTTTTTTCCTCGTTTTCATTAATGCTGGATGTTTACAGTGCACTGCATCGCTGAACAATAGTATGTAAATATTTATTATTATTGGACTACAAATTAATGTTATGTTTTCTATTATCTGTTTATGGCCAGAAAAACAATCGCTGCATTATTCTAAATCTGATAGACTCTTTGGATAGTATGAATAACATCTGAGTTTAAGCTCAGAGTATGTTTTTATGAGCATAAGCATTAAGTGGCAGTTTGTGCTCTTTTTGATATGAATAAATGAATAAAAAATAGCAGACAGATCCTGACCATGAAGCGTCTAGGCAAATAAATCACTCATCTAAATTGAGTTGGTTTTTTTAGGTCAGCCTCCCACAAAGGAAGAAAGCCTATGGCATTGTAGAGGTGCTGCGAGAGAATATATATCGATGCACAGTAGATTAGAAACGCTGTAGGTTGTAGCCGTCGGGAAACGGACTGTTTCGGGGAGTAGGGACCTCGGCCTGGTAAGGATGAGCTCGCAGAGCCTCTCTAGTGTTCCTTATTCAGACAGCCTTTGGTGTCATTATCTGGGAGAGCTCACTTGAACATCTTCCGTGATAGAATCTGTAAAACAGGGACAGGTCAGCCACCCTTCTTCGATGTTCCAGGTTGTGGAGGTTTTTTGTCAGGTTAGGCGTATCGTTACTCTAATTGTTCTCTTCTAGATAGTGTCCAGGGCGACCCCATAGTCGAATCATCTTCCGTCAAGCTTTTGGGGATCAACATCAATAATAACATGTCCTGGCACGACCACGTCGTCAGTATTGCTAAAACGGCATCCCAGAAGCTTGGAGTTTTGTTCCGCTGTAGGAAGTTGTATACACCAGAGCAACTGCTGCTGCTCTACAAGGCACAGATCCGACCATCGCTGGAGTATTGCTCCCATGTATGAGGATGCGCTCCGAAGCACTCTGTAAAGCTTCTGGACACTATCCAGAAAAGAGCGATTAGACTAATCGATACGCCTTACCTCACAAAGGACCTCCACAGCCTGGAACATCGGAGCAGGGTGGCTGACTCATCCCTGTTTTACAGATTCTGTCACGGAAGATGTTCGAGTGAGCCCTCTCAGATAATAACACCACAGGCTGTCCGAACCAGGAACACTAGAGAAGCTCTGCGAGTTTATGCTTACCAGGTCGAGGTCCTTACTCCCCGAACCAGTCTCCTCCAGCATTCCTTCTTTTGGAGAACTTCGACGCTGTGGAATCAGCTGTCGGGGAATTTGTTTCCCGACGGCTACAACCTACAGCGTTTCAAATCTAACGTGAACCGATACTTATCCTCTCGCAGCGCTTCTACAGCGCCATAGGCTTTCATTTCAGCCTTTGCGGGAGGCCGACCATAAAAAAAAGTTTTGGTTAACTGATCACTTTTCATGGCAGATCATGATGTAGTAACAAGTACCTTTAACAAAACTTTTGTTTGTTGGAAATTTGCTGTATATTTTTTTGTTTTTCCAACCATTTGAAACAATAATCGCCAATACAGTGCCATAATTGGGAAACCAGGACCGCACTTATTCTGTCAAACACTTGCGTGTCTGTCGTATACTCTATACAGTATTATACGTTTATTTAAGTTGATAATAACATGCTTTTACTAGCTGCCAATTTGTTCCATGCATTTGAATGTTGCTGCAATATACTTTTGTATTCACTATATTAGTACACTGTTTCCACTATGGATCATTCAATTAACATTGTATTCTAAAAATAAATGTCCTTTTGCTGTTAGAATGCTGTTGTTTTTTACTACAATAGCAAAATTGGCAGTTTCATATGAGATCCATTTTTTATTGCAATGCGGGATATCTTTTTCATGGTTTTATTCATCATCATAGTCATAATGTCTTAACAGACATGTTGTGAACTCGTAAAATGCATTAAGTGGGAGCTAGAGTATTGCCGACCCGAATAGTTTTGAGAACTGTAGCTCGCCATCATCGTTCGCGATCTACTGTCAGTTCAGTGGCGCTCTTGATACTCATATCTAGCAATGTTTCGTCGTATCCACCCAGCGTGTAGGGGAACGGCCACGGCGCCGCCCACTTGGGGCATGACTCTGAACTACAAGTTTCTCCATATTATCGCTTCTGTGAATATGTCCGAAGAATGTAAGCATCCTCATCGACACAATGGAGGATAGTCTCTTTGGATTACCGAGCTCATCCGGTATGGAAACATTAGTTCGATGGGCGGCATAAGGAATTCTCAGCATTCTCCTCCACGTCCACATTTCAAAAGCGTCTATGCGAGCTCAACCTGCCTTTTTAACAGTCCAAGTTTCGGAGGCATACAGAAGTATGGATAACACAAGAGACTGAACCAGTGACATTTTGGTAGCTTTAGTGATGTTATGGTCACGCCATATTTTAGTAAGCTTTGTCATGGCCACCCGTGCCTGTTGAATGCGCCGTCGAATCTCATTCTCACAGCTACCTGAATTGTCGATCAAAGAACCCAGGTACACAAAACTTTGAACTACCTCACAACGGCCTATTGACTTTATTTCTCGATGATTGTCATGCTCTCTATCTACGATAATATCTTTGGTCTTGTTGTAGTTAATACCAAGACCATATGCTGCACTGTGTTGTTCTAAAACGTTCAATAGAGCTATTAGTTCTTCCTGAGAAGCAGCAATAAGGGTTGTATCGTCAGCAAATCTTAAGTTAGATATTTTGCTTCCGCCAATAGTTATACCGCCACTCCAGTTGTCCAATACCTGTCTCATCACAAATTCAGAGTAAATGTCAAATAACATCGGAGATAATACGCATCCCTGACGAACTCCTTTTCTGGTTGCTGTTTGACCAGACAGGTTACCATCAATTCTTACACGAGCTGAGCTAGACTCATAGAGTTGCTGTATGAGAAATACTAAGTGGTAAGGGACTCCCATGGAGATAAGGATTTCCCACGGTTTAGGCCACTTTACGTTATCAAACGCCTTAGAATAGTCCACAAAGCAGATAAAAATGGGAAAATAATGCTCTATGGCTTTGTCAATAATCTGTCTTAAGTTTAAGATCTGTTCACGCGTACCGCGTCCTTTTCAAACTAATATGAGGAATATTTCGTGCAAGCTAAAATTAAAAGAATGAATATAATTATTGTACGCAATGCGAGTCAAAGCGCTACGATGAGAAACATCTGAAATTTCGACGGTTAAATTTTTTTAACACGTATCATAATCTGTAAAATTATCTGAATGAACCATACCAAGGACTTGTTAATAAATTGATTCGTCTAGTTATTTAAACAACATTGAGGACAGTCAATTGTTTCAAGAAATACTATTGCGTTTATTAAACTGAACAGACAGCACCGTATTCATTTCTATTAATGAGATTTAATGTCACCAGAGAAGTGGGCTTATTTTTTTTGTATAGTTGAGCAGTGCAAAGTACGGTCATTGGCAAAACTGTGGATCGGGTTTGTAGTGCTCTCAGAGTAGCAACTGAACATAGAGGTAGTAAACAACTAATTCTAATAGGCCAACATCTTTCCTTACGTTGTCATATCGACCACCAGATACGGCAATCATAATTGTTTACTATCGTCTTAATTGTATAGTATCCAGAAATATTCCATTCTACGTTAAAAAAGACGGTATTTTGATGGTTCAGAAATGATTACAGCAAAATCAATAGATATGTTGACCTCTACTGCGTTATTGCATGCTTCTTCATCATTAACGCAAATTCTGTCTTACATAAATTTTGAGGAGTTGGCAACGCCTATGTAATTTTCCTGCGATTTGTTTACGGTAACCTCCGACTGTCAAACGTTTGTTTTGTTTGTGCGTCTTTTATGCTTGGTCAGTAAAATCGAATTCGCTATTTGTTGGTAACTGTAGTGAAGCTTTACGGACTTGCTATATTCGAGTGTAGTTTAACAGTTTTTCGAGATGAAACAGTTCAGAGCAGTGTTTGTAACATGAGTTGCATTGGAAGAATTTTCAGGTTAGTTGGCAATGTTTGGGTCTGAAGTGTCAAAAGATGATGGCTTTGAGCACGCCACGATGAAGTGGTTTGTTTACTATCTCTATGTTCAGTTGTTACTCTTAGGTAGTGCTAGAGCACTGAGAACAGAGAACACTGGTATTAAACCCCCAAGTATTGAATTTCACCTCTCCAGCTGTTTTTTTTATGGTCAGCCTCCCGCAAAGGCCGAAAGCCTATGGCGCTATAGAAGCGCTGCGAGAGGACAAGAAGTGTCAGTTCACGTTGGATTTGAAACGCTGGAGGTTGTAGCCGTCGGGAAACAAATTCCCCGGCAGCTGATTCCACAGCGTCGAAGTCCTCCAAAAGAAGGAATGCTGTAGGAGACTGGTTCGGGGAGTAGGCACCTTGACCTGGTAAGGATGAGCTCGCAGAGCTCCTCTAGTGTTCCTGGTTCGGACGGCCTTTGGTGTTATTATCTGAGAGAGCTCACTCGAACATCTTCCGTGATAGAATCTGTAAAACAGGGATAGGCCAGCCACCCTCCTTCGATGTTCCAGGCTGTGGAGGTCCTTTGCGAGGTTAGGCGTATCGATTAATCTAATTGCTCTTTTCTGGATAGTGTCCAGAAGCTTTAGAGAGTGTTTCGGAGCACACCCCCACATATGGGAGCAATACTTCGGCGATGGTCGGATCTGTGCCTTGTAGAGCAGCAGCAGTTGCTCTGGTGTATACAACTTCCTACAGCGGAACAAAACTCCAAGCTTCTGGGATGCCGTTTTAGCAATACTGATGACGCGGTCGTGCCAGGACATGTTATTGTTGATGTTGATCCCCAAAAGCTTGACGGAGGGTGATTCGACAATGGGGTGGCCCTCCATTTCCACTGTAGGTAAGCCATCGTGAGACTTCTTTGTAAGTGTTGTTGCCTGAGTTTTTTGTACGTTGAACTGTACCTTATTTGCTAATCCCCACTCGACAATTGTTTTGATGTCTGCATTGATCTGTGAGGCATGCTGCTGTCGCCGGCGTGCCGTCTCCTGGGTTGATAGTGGCTTGCCTGGTTCCATGCACGACACTAATGTACTGTTATCTGCGAAGCTGTAGATTGGATTGGATGTTATTTCCAGCAGCTCGTTGATGTACAGCAGAAGCAGTGTAGGGGATAGGACAGATCCCTGAGTAACGTCGGCGTTTATTGAAAATACGTCTGATGAACAGCCCTGGTGCGCCAGGTGGTAGTCCATAAGCAGCAAGCTTGACCAGAAGTCCTTCATGCCACACTCTGTCGAAAGCTTTCGATATGTCAAGTGCAACAACACGGGATTCGCCATGATTTTCTATTGCTCTGTTCCACAAGTGAGTGACGTAGGCAAGGAGGTCACCTGTAGACCTGTGCTTACGGAAGCCATACTGGCGATCATTTATGATGTTATTGTTGTCCAGGTATTTCAGGAGCTGTGTGTTCATGACAGTCTCCATAACCTTAGACATGATGCTGAGAAGAGCCACAGGTCTATAATTGGTGGGATCAGTTTTTTTGCCTTTCTTAGGGATGGGTTGTTCCACGAAGCGGGAAACACGCCTCGTTGATACGAAAGTTTAAAGAGCTTGCAAAGAATAGGTGCAAGCTCAGCGGCACAGCGTTGAAGGACAATGGCTGGAATTTGGTCAGGACCAGTAGCTTTATTCGTGTTCAGTTTTTGGAGGATTTTTTTAACATCTCGATGTTGAAATTTGACCTTTGCCATTCTCGAGTTCACGCTTATGGTGGTGGTCGGCGTACTACCTTGAAAGTCTACAGTAGAATTGGCTGCGAAGAGTTTCCCCAAGATGTCTGCTTTTTCTTTAGGAGCAGAAGCGGTGGACTTGTCCTCTCTGGTCAAGGGTGGTATTGACAAGTAGGAAAAGTTCTTACTAACAGCCTTAGCTACAGACCAGAATGTTCTGGACGAACTAGGACATGAGAGGAGCTTGTCCTTAATTTTTTGGTTGTGTTCCTCCTTGCTGCTGTCAATCACGCGTTTGCAGTGATTTCTGGCGTCGATAAAACTGCGGTGGTTCTCGGCATTTGGATTTTTCCTCCATTCTTTGTAATGGTGGTTTTTAGGGGTAACTGCATCTCTACAGCGCTGATTGAACCATGGCTTGTTTTTGGAGGGATGCTTGATGACATGAAGAATATAGGCTTCCATGCCAGATATAAGCACCTCTGTTATTTCTTGGGCGCAAGCTGATGGGTCTCGTGACTTGAAGCAGACGTCGTTCCAGGGAAAGGACTGGTAGTATTCCCTTAGGTCGTCCCACTTTGCTGATCCGTAGTGCCAGACCCGGCGAGGCTTTGCATGGTGGAGATCTGGAGAATGCAATCTGCATAGCGTTGAGACTGTGTTGTGGGCAGAAGATCCCAGTGGGGCAGTTAGTTTCACTGTGTAGATTGTTGGAGTAGTTGTGAGAAATAGGTCCAACAGACTAGCAAAATCTCCGTGGCGGCTGGGGATCCTTGTTGGTTCTTTGACTATCGGCTCCAAGCCGCAACTAATAGCGAAGGCTTCAGCTTCATGTCCCTCGTCATCCGTTTTGTTTGAGTGCTTGAGCCAGTAGGAGTTGTGAACGTTGAAGTCACCCAGAAATACTATCTCTGAATGAGGGTGATCTGATTGCAGTGCGTCCACAGTGGCTGAAAGTTTCTTGAAGAGCTCTTTGCAGTTGTTATTGCTTGGTGGCCTATAAATGCAGCATATAAACTTGGAATGATTTTGGAAGGATATTTTGAGCCATATGATGTCAAATCCTTCCAGTTCGAGCTCTTCCTCTCGATGACAAGAAAGCCCAGATTTAACGTACACGCATACGCCAAACCTACATCTAAATCGGGTGTATAAGTCATATCCGGGATATCTGAAGCAGTTATCCATTGTTGAAGAGCCGACTTGAGTTTCCGTAAGAGCCAGAATGTGTGGCTTCTCTGCCTGAAGGTGTTGATGGACAGAGTTTATGTTGGAGGCAAGACCGTATATTTGTAAAGTCGGCCCTGAACAAGTTTCTCTGGCCTTCGGGCCTGTCGTCAGTGTGAAGTTGCTGCGAAGGACGGCTTCTGTTGTTAGCCTGACGAGGAGTGGCAGCACAATTCTTTAAACAAACTTCGCTTAATGTTCCCCCCGGACCACCTGGCACCCGGAGATCCGAACGGCCAAGTGTTTTAACTCTGGAATCTTTTGACCCTGGAAGAGCCATTGAGCATTTTTTACTTCTAATTAATCCAATTTGTCACTTATGAGAAACCGGGAACATCGGCCCAGCGACGGAACATGAACCATGAGGCCATTTGGCGCCGCCTATTTCCGGGAACCTATGTCTAGTTTCCCGGAAATATTCCGATGTGGGGGTGATTGCACCGCGGGCGAAGCTAAGTGACTGCACTTCTCCCCCCTGTGGCTGATTGCAGAGATAATAGTACATGATGCGGTGTCGCCGTAGCTCAGTAATTAATAGAAACAAAATTTTGAAATTGTGAGATCTTACTAAATTCGACATGCGTAATTCATTGCAATAAAAATAAGTAGAGGATCTTATTTAAAATAAATTAAAATCGGGGATATTTGTTTAAAAATTTGGAAAAATAATTTATAACTTGGCAACGTCGCAGGCGCGAAAAAAATATTACAAGGCGAGGTAGGGTATTAGTAGATATTTCGATTTAAAATAAAAAATACAGGGTGTTACATTTAAAAAAACAAAGTAAAATGACCTTCAATTTGCTGTAATTTAAAATTCTGCCAAAAACACCCTGTAGGTACAAATTGCTGGTAACATCCGAAATAACATCCACTTAATATTCAGGTAACTCGCTGTATAATATTATTAAGAACAACTGAAGTAATATATCAATTTGGACGTATTACTTGCGACCTAGCAAATCCGGAAATTAATAGAAAATAAATTGGCAACGTCGCAACCGATCCCAAAAATATTTTAGGGTTAAATAGAGGTCAATTATGGAAACTAGAAGACCATTTTTGGAATATGCGTCTTAAGTAACCAAATAACTTTTGTATTTAACATTTTCTTCTATCAGGTGTACCTTGCGAGATATCGAAGAATTACACACTAACTGGACACCCGGTATATAAAAACTACTGGTGTTGGTATGAATCTAGTATGAAAGGATTTGTAAAAATACAGACAATGCAGACACCATCACAAAAAATCCATATTGACTATTTTAATGGTAAATACATGTCACACACACGATTCGGTATTTCTAAATTCGATTTAATAAAAAACATGCTACGATTAACCTTTGGTTTTTTCGTATTATCTGCTAATTCCATGAAAAATCGCACTCGACTGAGCATTTCAAAATAAAATTTGTCACAGTTTTGGATTGCCCTTGATGGCCGAACACCTGTATTTGTTTCATGAAAACTAGGCTTTTAGACTGAAACGACTGCTTAAACTTTCACTAAATCATGCATTTTACATCAACAATACTACACTACAAAACTACTGCATGAATAAACATATACTTATTTAAAAATAGTGGATGGCAAATTTTATTACAGGGTGTCCAGTTAGTGTGTAATTCTTCGATATCTCGCAAGATATACCTGATAGAAGAGAATGTTAAATACAAAAGTTATTTGGTTACTTAAGGTGCATATTCCATAAATATGTTGAAATATACAGGGTGTTGCGGGAAAGTAGGATAGTGATCAACTTAATATTTTTATATGGAACTATAACTTTTTCTTAAATTCTTCTAGTTTTCATCATTGATCTCTATTCAACCCTAAAATATTTTTGTGATCGGTGGCGAAGTTGCCAAGTTATAATTTGTTTTCTATTAATTTTCGGATTTCCAAGGTCGCAAGTAATACTTCCAAATTGATATATTCCTTTAACTTTTCTCAATAATATTATACAGCTAGTTAGGTACTTGAATACTAAGTGGATATTATTTTTGATGTTGCCAGCAATTTGTATCTACAGGGTGTTTTTGGCAGAATTTTAAATTACGGCAACTTGAAGGTCATTTTACTTTGTTTTTTAAATCTAACACCCTGTATTTTTATTCTAAATTGTAACACCTACTAATACCCTATCTCGCCTTGTAATATTTTTTTTCGCGTTTGCGACGTTGCCAAGTTATTAATTATTTTTCAAATTTTAAAACAAATATCCCCGATTTTAATTTATTTTAAATGGAATGCTCTGCTTATTTTTATTGTAATGAATTACGCATGTCAAATTTAGTAAGATCTCACAATTTCAAAATTTTGTTTCTATTAATTACTGAGCTACGGCGACACCGCTTTTTCAATAAACAGTACCGGAACGCTTAAATATTTCCAAAACTGCCACAGCTGGAAGGGTGAAATTCAATACTTGGGGTTTTTGAACATACAGAATTCAAAAACGCTTACATCTTTGGTTTCTGCAATAGGCAAGGCAATGTTCGGATGGACCTAAAAAAGTTACTTATGTCACTAGGTCTTCCTTCACAGGTCAGTGGAGAGTCTATCATGAAAGCAACAAATTTTTCAATTTTACAACCCCCATCCCTCAACCACCCCAATTTTACCCCCCCAAAAAAGTAGAAAACGATCAGAAACTCCTAAAACGTCTAAAAACGAAGTTTGAGCAATATTTAATTTTTTTCGTTTTTTGCTGATTACTCCGCCGCCCATGCACCGATTTTCAAAATTATAGGAACGTTACCTACTACGACCCCACAGCATATCACTGCCAAGATTTCATCACAATCCATGCAGCGGTTACTGAGATTACGAGGGTAGAAGAACGCCAACAGACAGACAGACAGACCGACGGAAATGAGTGACGTGGATTTTCGTTATGTAGACATCATAAAACGTACAAAAAGCGTATTATCTCAAAATCGAAAATGTTCGCGATCATAATACTCTTCTCACCTATCGGTGTGGGAAGTAAAAAGTATTATAATTCGCTTACCATAATACTCTGAATTTGGTGAGAATGACTCATAAACCTTCCTTCTACATCTAAGTTCTAACAACGCTTAGAGTCTTTTACATTTTGTTTCTAACATAATCAGATACAGGCAGTCTTGATTTTAGATGGTAATTATGGTAGAAGCCAGTCTGCCTAAAGCCTTGTGTGGCTTTCTTTACAAACTAATCTAGATAATCACATGTGCGTAGAGTCTCTCCCACATACCAATTAAGGCACATGACAAATTTCAGGAATATATTTATTGTTGTCTGCCTCTGCATATATATTTTGTTTGCCCTGTTTTTGTTGACACGGTCAATTGTTACATCCAGTAATCTTCGGTAGTTATGTTTCAAGGAAAAAAGTGTAATAAATACACACATAGGGAAATTTTCAAAAAATTACCTTGGTAGTATATTTATTATTTAATGATAAGATACGAGGTACCTATATAACGAGACTGCTGTTGTAACTTCTTTCAAAAGGTAGAATTTTATAGGACACAACGTGACACAAGGAAGCAGAAAGTCTAATTATATCATATTTTTCCACTGATTTTTTATTGCCTTTCAAGAAAAATCCACGTATATCTGAACCTCAGAGTAACAACTGAACACAGAGGTAGTGAACAACTAATTCTAATAGGCCAAGAGCTTTTCTTACGTTGTCATATCGAGCACCAGATACGGCAATCATAAGTGTTTACTATCGTCTTAATTGTATAGTATCCAGAAATATTCTATTCTACGTCAAAAAAGACGGTATTTTGATGGTTCAAAAATGATTACAGCAAAATCAATAGATATGTTGACCTCTACTGCATTACTGCATGTTTCTTCGTCATAAACGCAAATTCTGTCTTACATAAATTTTGAGGAGCTGGCAACGCCTATGTAATTTTTCTGCGATTTGTTTACGGTAAACTCCGACTGTCAAACGTTTGTTTTGTTTGTGCGTCTTTTACGCTTGGTCAGTAAAATCGAATTCGCTATTTGTTGGTAACTGTAGTGAAGCTTTACGGACTGGCTGTGCTATATTCGAGTGTAGTTCAACAGTTTTTCGAGATGGGACAGTGCAGAGCAGTGTTTGTAACATGGGTTGCGTTGGAATGATTTTCAGGTTAGTTGGCAATGTTTGGAGGCTGAAGTGTCAAAAGATGATGGCTTTGAGCACGCCATGCTGAAGTGGTTTGTTTACTACCTCTATTTTCTTTGTTACTCTGAGCTTCTTACAAAAAATAGAATTTTATAACACACATTGTGACACATGGAAGCAGAAAGTACGCAGTATCTCATATTTTTCTATTGCTTTTTATTCGCCTTTAAAAAAAGCCACGTATGTCTGAACCAAGTCACCGTTATGGTACGCGTACATAAATCGGCATCGGACGGACGGTACGGATCAGAGAAAAATACTTTTTATTAAATTTAATGGACCATCGCTTGCGGACGGTAGTCATCGAATTTGCAAAATCCGGCGAAACTATAGCAACTAGAAATAAAGCCGGCCGATGCGTGCCGTGCGTGCCGATACCGACGTATGTGCGATGCTGATCGGCGATTTTCCAAGTTTGTACCTGTACTGCCTGCAGACAGTATTGCCGTTCATAGCACCTTGTCGCGAAAATGGCGATATTTTGATTACGTTGAGACGTAGCGGCGATTTAACAAAATAAACCAATTTGTAACGACTTTTTGAAAAATCTGTTACTATTTTTTTTTTCGCCACTGATTACTGCTTGCTTATTCTTCTTTTCGGTTTTACCCAGACTGTCTGTATTGGTGTCGAGACCACAGCATAGTAAACAATCAACACAATATCGGCAATTACAAGCGCATCCCCCTTTTGGATGATTATTTGTAGGGATGCTAACGATACTTCGATACAAGAAATGTATCAATACTTCTGCACTAATATCGAGTATTTTTGTCTGACATACTTTTTAAGCCACTATTTTTGAATGAAAGGTTATATTATATTATACATAAACCTAACATCAATCCCACCCACGAATAAAGTTATACACAGGCTGAAATATACGTTATTTTTGTGGGGCGACAACGTAGCGACATTCAAGGCGGCTCAGTCGCGAATTTCAATCTGATCTGCCTGGCAACACTGCTTGCAGATCATTTGCATATTTCTAACTGATTTCCAATTCTTCCGTCGATTCCGATCAGATATGTGCGATACCCTAATGAAAAATCCGTACCGTACCGGCCGTTCCATCCGTACCGTCCGTCCGATGCCGATTTATGTGCGCGTACCATTAACAGGCGCAAATCCACCAGTCGTCAGTATTTCGGAAGATCTAAAAATCCAAGAACCACAAATTCACCAGTAAAGTCTGTTTTGAACATATGTGATTTTTATGAAAAGGGCAGTGAAAAACGATGGGGTAAGGAAAGATTTTAGAAATTACATTGAATCATATTGTCTACTGGCTATATAAGAAATGAAAAGAGATGTGTATTTATTTCCATTTTTTTCATATACCAATAGAAAAAAAACTAATCAAAGTGGTGATTTTTTTTAAATACGATTAAGACTGCCTTTACAGTGTGATACAATGTAATAACCTTATATGCTGCTAGTGTGAAAACAAACCACTTGGACCACTAGCAGTGAATATAGAAAAAGTAGATAGTTAATTTCCATATTCATCGATTCACAAAAGTGAAGCTAACTTTAAGGTTCATTTTAGATTGATTTTGATCACCAGTACTGTAGTGAGCAACAGGTCACTGTCAAAACCGATACCAAATTTAGAAATAGCCAGAGTGATCAAGACGTCTAGTAGTGGAATTTAGAACCCAATGTTGTATGTGTGCCCATGATAACCAGATTCTTTCAGCATGCATGTGTACCAACTCAGAGAGAATGAAATCAAAACACAGAAATGTTATGATATGGTTTTTTTATTACTTGTTTCTTAACATTTGTTGTGTATTTATTAATCATAAGTGGTGAGTGTTTATGGTATGGTTTTATTACTTGGTTCTTGTATTTATCAAATCATGAGTGCTTTGTATTTCATATATTTTACTGGTGAAGTATTTATATTGATATGTTGAAATATACGATTCAAAAATGTCTTAATAATAGTGGTAAACTGGCTCTTGTTATTAATATTGTATAATAAAGAAATGGTTATAAACATTCACAGTCTAAATGATAAATAATAATAATAATAATACATGGTGGGCTAGGTCTCTGTTCAACGTAAGGGAGAGAAATGTGGATAGAATGTGGAAAAATGTAAAATATCAGCATATATAAATAAATAAATATAACCAACACATAAAGGAGTGAATAAAGGATGTAAATGGAATAGGATATGTAAAATATAAGCATAGTATAGCAAGCATAGCAGCATACCAAGCAGTACTAAGTACATAAATAGATCAATAAATAAATATAAACAATAAACAACATATAAAAGGGCTGGTTAGAGGAAACGTATGGTTCGTGAACGCGTGATCATAACCCACTTCCACCTACGGTAAGTGATAAGCGCCACGGGGACAGTCACCTTGGTTTCCACAACCATAAAATAAATATCGTATATACATAAAGAGGATCAGTAAGGGTTGAAATAGATACACCTAAATAAGACAGAGTTGTCTCTGTTCACCATCAGCCTGCAATCCCTCAGGACCTAATACCTAGAGTAGACGTAAATCAGAGACCCAACAGCATATAAAGTCGTCTTAAAAGCCCGGAGGTATAGTATACGTTGTCAAACGCTTTAAATATCGTAGCCAGTCCACATTAGTTAATAATACAAACTCAAAAGACAACATACCTGCAAATATTGGTGAAAAAGACTCCAAAATGCCTTGTTTAAATTTTGGTCTCCAGCTTATTGCGTTTTTCCAAAACAATCCCCTCTCGTAATTAATAAATAAACTATGGCAGCCATTACCACGACCCACTACTTTATTCAAGTAACGAAGCAAACAAATAGCATCACAAAACTGTAGCTTTGAGTCACAGAATGAAAATTAATATGGAACTATTTGCTCTATGAAAAGTCACTCATGATCTGACAAATAGCAAAATATCTGAACAAAATATAATGTAGTAATGATCAAATAAATTACTTATCTGAACTTCATCGACTAATTACACTCATACTCAGATCTTACAATTTTTTATAAATCATCCGTCGATGCCGTCAATGTCCATCTTCAGTCACGTGACCGCTAAAGATGCGTTCTAACGTCTGGCAGCCAGGAGCGCGTTCCGGATCACAGTACTCCACGGAAACTTAGTTAAGTATTATACGAGCCAAATGTCACTAAGGATCCTACTCTTTGTAGATTGTCCGACTTGCACCTTCAATTTTATTTATCCGAAGTATATTAGTGGCCAGGAACATCATGCTGAATATCTTTTTCCACCTGTTCTGATTTCTTAGCAACTCCTCTTCGTCACTTACATCGTTTCTGTCATTATCTTCCCGTTCTAGCACGATGATATTCCGTCCATTCATTTTGAGAACTATATTTCTTAAACCACGGCCATACGAGGCTTTATCTCGTACTCGTACTTACAGTTTGTATCGGGAAGTTCGTGCGTGTGGACGACGTGTGGAGCTAAGACAGTAGCTCGCGCAAACCGAAAAGCCGTTTACGCTAACTGGCTTGTCGGTAAAGCCTGTGTGTGTGGACCATAGGGTTTAGTTTTAAGGATAGCAGCACCTATATGAGATAGTCAGTTTCCGAGTTATTAAATACTGGAGGTTTGCGTATGCGCGAGCTTACTTGAATGGTATGGACTGAATGAATAAGGACCGGAGGCTATCCAGCACGGAATGTGGCTGGTGCATAGGTCACACGATGGGCCCTTTTGCGCCTATATCTGCGCTAGTTCCTAAGACCTGCCCTTTTGGCAAAGGCAAGTACATTCTTAGGTCCTACCCGTTTTATCTCTATTGGTTCTAAGGTTCTTGAGCCCAGCATAGTCTGCCTGTGATAACCCAGGGTTTCACAGCGACACAAGATGTGTGCCGAGGATTCTTCCTCTTCACCACACCACGTGCACGTTGGGTCGTTGACCATCCTCATCACGAACAGGTGACGCCTGAAGGTGTTGTGACCCGTTAATAGGCCTACTAGCAATCTCAAATTACTCCTATACAGAGAGAGAGACAAAATCGTCCTATTCTCTCTGCAGGTCCTGCTAATAGTTCCCGAGCTTGACGGAGATGACCAGAGATGTTGTTCTATCTCAGAGAGTGTTGATTCTGGATCCACTCTCCAGTTGTTTTCCTAATCAAGTTTGCAGATAGTCCTAAGGCTGGTTCCGGGCCCACAAAACTGTTGTCGGATCCCATCCTAGCCAAATGATCCGCCATTTCGTTACCCTTTACCCCAGCGTGCCCAGGTACCCACATCAGAGGGCCTCTTTTTCTTCATCCAGGGAATCAAACTCGACGTAACTTTCACCGTTTTACTTCAGAACTTAATACAATATCTCTTAACCCTATCTCAACTAGATCTCAACTCAACTGACTCCCGCCACGCTACTCGTGGTGCCTTATATACTTCATCGAACCATCTAGAAGATTCAAGACACCCAGATGACATTCGAGAATGCCGATCTGTCAGTCTAGAAAATTCCAGATGATTCGATGACGTTTACACATCAACAAAATCTAACCTAATCATTGTGAAAGAAACATTAAACAAATCCAAATAAGCAATGTAATATACAGGATATTACACTCTTCCCCCTTAGCGTTCGGCGTCCTCGACGAACAGTTCGCTTCGATCCTTGTACGGCCACAGGCGATCGCTATGGACGACCTTCGGTTTTCCACTACCCATAAGTATCCTGTAGACTACGTCGTTGAGGCGCTTCATCACCCCGTAGGGTCCCTCCCAATGGCGTTGTAGCTTCGGACATCTACCCCTTCTCCGTCGTGGACTGTAGAACCATACCAGATCACCTTCGACGAACTTTGGGCTATTTGCTTTCAGATCGTATCTGGCTTTTATTCTGTCGCTGGCAGACTGGATGTTTCCTCTAGCAGACTCATGGATATCCCAGAGCGTTTCCTGAAGCTCGCTCACCCATTCGCATGGAAGACGGCGTTCCGTTTCTGGGGGTGGACCAAGAGCTAAGTCCAGAGGCAGCCGCAGTTCTCGACCAAAAATTATCTTCGCTGGGCTCAACCGAGTTGACTCGTTCACCGCTGATCTGTAGGCCAACATTCCCAGAGGAATCTTCGTATCCCAATCAGACTGATGTTCGTTAACGAATTTTGATAGGTAATCCAGGAGTGTCTTGTTGAAGCGTTCCACCATACCGTCGGACTGCGGATGAAGGGCAGTTGTTCTAGTCTTCCGAATTCCAAGTTTTCTCATCAGCTGTATGAAGACTTCCGATTCAAAGCTTCGTCCCTGGTCTGAATGTAGTTCATTAGGAACTCCAAATCTGGACACCACGTGTTCTAAAAGAGCCTGTGCCACTGTGCCTGCTTCTTGATTGGGCACAGGAATTGCTTCTGGCCATTTAGAGAAATAATCCATTACAACAAGCAGATACTTGTTCCCAAGGCTGGTTTCCGGCAAAGGACTCAAAATATCTATGGCGATTCTCTCAAACGGCGATCCAATGTTGTACTGCTGCATGTGTGATCGTTGACGAATACTTGGACCTTTTCTTGAGTTGCAGACATCGCACGTGGAACAGTAATTTTCAACATCTTCGCGACAGCCAACCCAGTAAAATCTCTCCTTGATTCTTTCCAGGGTCTTCCTGATGCCAAAGTGACCCCCACTGCTACTATCATGTAGTTGTTCCATAATTGCTTTCCGTAATTTCCTTGGTACTACAAGTTTTTCTTTAGCATGTCTGCCATCAGTATCCTCCCAGATTCGATACAGGAGGTTACCCCTTACCTTTAGTGAGTCCCATTGTGCTAGGTAGGCTTTAGTGATGAGACTCATAGCACTTATTTCCTGTTGATTAGGCTTGTTTCCATTTAATAGCAAATGAATAACTAACCCTAGCGCAGCGTCTTGTGACTGAGCTTGCTTGAAGGTTTCTAGTGGAATCTTGGTTCCTTCCAATTCAAATTCTTCTATTCTTAATGTGTTTATGTCGAATTCTCGTTGTTTCTGTTCTTTCGAGCAGTGCTTACAGTCTTCATTACAGGGCATGCGTGACATAGAATCGGCATTTCCGTGTTGCTTTCCTGGACGATGACGAATTTCAAAGTCATAGCTTTGGAGGTATTCAATCCATCGAGCAAGCTGGCCTTCTGGATTCTTGAACTTCATTAACCACTGCAAAGCTGAATGATCGGTTCTCACGACAAATCTTCTTTCGTACAATAAGTGGTGGAAATTTCCGATCCCTTTCACCACACTGTACAACTCTTTTCGTGTCACACACCAGTTTCTCTGCGCTTTGTGAAAAGTTTTACCGTAGTATCCAATTACCTTTTCGATGCCATCTTGTTCTTGAGATAAGACCGCTCCAACAGCATATTGGCTAGCATCTGTGTCCAAGTAGAAAGTTCCTTCCCTTGTAGAATGAGCTAATATCGGTGAGGAGGTCAAAGCTGTTTTCAATGCGTCGAAGGCTTCTTGGCAGATGGAGTCCCAGTAAAACTTATTACCATTTTCAGTTAAGGCAAATAATGGTTTGGCGATGGTAGAGAAATCTTTCACAAATCTGCGATAATAACCGCACAGTCCTAAAAAACTTCGCACCTCAGGAGTGTTGGACTGTACTTTCCATTCCTTCACAGCCCGCACCTTCTCTGGATCCGTCCGGTTTCCGTCTTTGGTTAACAGATGTCCGAGGTATTTTACTTCCTTTTTGAAAAGATGGCATTTCTTAGGGTTTAGCTTCAAGTTCGCTTCCTTAAGCCGCTGGAAAACTTGTCTTAGTCGGAGTAGCTCTTCTTCAAAATCCTTTCCAAACACAATGACGTCATCGAGATATATCAGTGCTGTTTTCCAAGATAAACCTTGTAGTACAACATCCATTAGTCTTTCGAAGGTAGTGGGTGCATTGCATAGACCGAAAGGCATTACTGTAAACTGCCATAGCCCAGCACACGATGTAAATGCCGTTTTCTCTTTATCTTTTTCATCCATTTCAACCTGCCAGTACCCACTTTGCAGGTCCAAGGTGGAGAACCATGAAGAATTTGTAACTGCATCCAAAGTGTCGTCAGTTCTTGGTAAAGGTCATGAATCCTTTTTGGTCAAATCGTTGAGCTGCCTGTAATCCACACAAAACCTCGTAGATCCGTCCTTCTTCCTAACAAGGACTAGATGATGGCTCGATAACTCCTCGTTTCTGCATATCGTTTACCATATTTTGTACTTCATCAATCCTAGATAATGGAGTTCTTCTTGGGGGCTGCTTGACTGGCTGGGCATCATCTTCATTAATTTTATGACGTACCAGATGGGTTCGCCCTAGGTCATCATTATTTTTAGCGAAAATCGAATTAAATTCTCTTAGTAGCTTCAGGACCTTCCGCCGCGGCTCGGGTCGCAAATTCTCACAGCTTCTATCATACAAATCTCGAAGACTATCTGAGATCTCAGTGAAGTCATCGTCATCCTCTTCTTCCATGCCATCCAACCTTCGGATCCATGCTACTGGTTCTAGCCTACCCAGTGGCGTACCTTTCTTGATTTGTATTGAATTCCTGGATACATTTACGGCCCTTATTAACAAATTTGAAGAGTCCGTTATTGTTCTGGCTAATAATATAGGTTTATTCCAACCTAGCGTAGGCTCTGGTTCAAAAATGCATGGGGTAAGGTTGTGTTCAAGTGCCTTATGTGCATATATAGGTATAACAATCTCTTTTTGTGGAGGTATTGTAAAATTCCTTGGTGACACAACGTTCATTTTCTCTAGCTGAACAGTTCGGCAGAAAAATGAAATCTCTTCTGAATCCCCAATGCTTAAGGTATTACCAGTGAAGTTTATTACGCAGCCAGAACTCTGCAGAAACTCAGCACCAAGGATGCAATCATTTGTGACTGAAGCTACTAAAATAGGATGCTTCTTACCAAAACTGCCAATGCCAATCTCTAATTCTTCATCACCCAGTACTGGAATACGGTCTCCATTAGCGGTTCTCAACAACATTCTATCCGTTTGCGTGGTTCTGCTTGGCGACTTCCTTAGAATTTCTTGGTATATGTTAGGACTTATTATAGTCACATTTGCTCCGGTATCAACTAACATCTTGCATGGTATATTTTCTATGTAACCTTCAACTACTGGACTCTTCTCAATTTTATTAACCTCAATTTCGATGACCACGGGGCTTTCGTCATGATGGCCAGCCAGTTTTTGCCCCCTAAAACTGGCCGGCTTTAGTCTTCCGACTCATTCTCCGTATTAGTACTAGCCTCTCTTGACTTTTCTGACACCTGCATGCGACAGCCCACTCTAAGGTGCCCCTTCTGCCCACATCTCCAGCACGTAAGCTTCTCAGGTCCTTCTAAATTTGTGCGAGCTGGGTTTCGTTGAAAGGTACCACCTCTTCTTCTTGGAACGAACGCTGTCGCCCTGACCTCTGCTTCATCATCTTGTTCTACAGATCGCACCCTCCGTGTCATTCGCGTGGCTTTCGTGGCAGCTTCAATTTCTAGAGCCTTGACCAAAGCGTCTTGTAAAGTTCTGGGACTGGATAGTCTTACGATTCGCTGAACGTCTAGGTCCGCAATGCCTTCGACAAACTGACGAGCAGCAACGTATTCCTGTGTTTCAACGGGGCTGTTGACGAATGCCCGTTTCGCTAAGCTTTGGACTTCATATGCAAACGTGGTCAGATCTTCCTTGGCTTGCTGTGTCCGGTTGTGCAGTTGACCATGTAGCAGCTCTGTTAAGTGCTGTATCTTATCATGGTCACGTAGATCTGATGAGCAGAGATTTTCCAAAATAGTTGCGGCAGAGTCTCTTAGCATGGATGTAAGCACACAAGCTTTTTCTTCATTTGACCAGTTATTCATACGAGCGATATTTTCAAGTTGCATATAATAAATGTCCCAGGACGTTTTGCCGTTGTACGGATAGGGCTTTGCTACTACGCCACTGTGTCTATCAGGAAAAGCGGGTGCTGCAGCTGTTAAACTACGCTCACCTGCACTAAGTTCTCGCAGCTCCTCTCTGATCATTTCCTTGACCTGATCTTTCACCTGCTGTAGTTGTTCACGCTCACCTCCACTAAGTTCTCGCACTTCGTCTCTCACGATTTCCTTCACTTGATGCTTCACTTGCTGCAACTGTTCCTCAACGATCTTTTGCGATGTCTCTATAGCACTAATACGCTGATCTTGATTTTCTAACGCCTGACTTACGGCTTGCCTCTGCTCCTCCAACCGAGTCATCACCAGTTCCTGTCCACTCTTCAAGTCTGCGACTGCCTCGTCTTGATGGCGCTTCTGCTCGTCCAACCGAGTCATTACCAGCTCCTGCCCACTCTTCAAACCTGCGACTGCCTCGTCTTGGTGGAGCTTTAGCTTCTCTTCTAGGTTCACGACTGTTGCTTGCGTAACGGCTGCCTGGTTGTCTAAGCTGGTTCTCATTTCTGCCCTTGTTTCGGCTGCACTTTTTTCTAACCTGTCTCCCATTTCTTGTAGCATAGTCATCAATGCACTCATGTCGGACACCATAGCTCTGGTTACTGGCATTGGCTGACGCTGAAGTCACTTCTTGATTCCTTTTCCTGGTTTGATTCGATGGATAATCCCACTTCTGACACCAATTGTCACGACGGCCTCTTTTTCTTCACCCAGGGAATAAACTCGACGTAACTTTCACCGTTTTACTTCAGAACTTAATACAATATCTCTTAACCTTATCTCAACTAGATCTCAACTCAACTGACTCCCGCCACGCTACTCGTGGTGCCTTATATACTTCATCGAACCATCTAGAAGATTCAAGACACCCAGATGACATTCGAGAATGCCGATATGTCAGTCTAGAAAATTCCAGATGATTCGATGACGTTTACACATCAAAAAAAATCTAACCTAATCATTGTGAAAGAAATATTAACAAATCCAAATAAGCAATGTAATATACAGGATATTACACTCTTCCCCCCTTAGCGTTCGGCGTCCTCTACGAACAGTTCGCTTCGATCCTTGTACGGACACAGGCGATCGCTATGGACGACCTTCGGTTTTCCACTACCCATAAGTATCCTGTAGACTACGTCGTTGAGGCGCTTCATCACCCCGTAGGGTCCCTCCCAATGGCGTTGTAGCTTCGGACATCTACCCCTTCTCCGTCGTGGATTGTAGAACCATACCAGATCACCTTCGACGAACTTTGGGCTATTTGCTTTCAGATCGTATCTGGCTATTATTCTGTCGCTGGCAGTCTGGATGTTTCCTCTAGCAGACTGATGGATATCCCAGAGCGTTTCCTGAAGCTCGCTCACCCATTCGCATGGAAGACGGCGTTCCGTTTCTGTGGGTGGACTAAGAGCTAAGTCCAGAGGCAGCCGCAGTTCTCGACCAAAAATTATCTTCGCTGGGCTCAACCGAGTTGACTCGTTCACCGCTGATCTGTAGGCCAACATTCCCAGAGGAATCTTCGTATCCCAATCAGACTGACATATTCCAAGCACTCAGTGCTTTGATGGCTGCCTGACTGTCAGAGCAGATAGTAATCCTCCTCCTAGACCCGTCAATTTCCCGAATATGATTTACACAAGCAAGTATCGCATAGACCTCAGCCTGGAATACTGTGGTGTGCCTCACAAGAGGGAGTGAAAGCCTTGTATGGGGTCCGTACGCTCCCGAGCCCGAGCCCTCTCTAGCGAGTGAACCGTCTGTGTACCAGACCTGTCCTCCTCCTTCGATGAGCTGTCTTTCCCTAGACTCCCACTCTTCCCTTGACGGAAACACCACCGTAAATTTGCGATTGAAGCGATGCGTAGGAGAAAGTATATCGCTCCTCGCCAACAAAATAGGACTATCCTCATGCAACTCTGCTAGAATCGTCGAATGTCCTTTGCCTGGATTCATAAAAGTCCAGCTACCCTGACTCCAGAGACGGAACCCAGTTTTTCTAGATTCCCTTGAATTACCAGATCCAAAGGACGAAGATTCAATAGTGTCTCAATGACACTGATAGGTGTTGTGCGCACTGCACTGGTTATACTAAGACATGCCAAACGTTGAACTTTATTAAGTTTGGCTCTTATTGCCTCCGTCTTTATACAGGTCCACCACACTATGGAGCCATATATTAATGACGGTCTGACTATTGTAGTATAGAGCCAGTGCACCACTTTTGGGCTCAGGCCCCAACTACTACCGACAACTCTTCTGCAGGCCCATAATGAATTTCGAGCCTTGCTTACCTTATAATCCACGTGCTGCCTCCAAGTCAGCTTGTGATCCAGTATGACTCCTAGATACTTTACTGACTGAGACAGTTCAAGTGTCGTTCTGAAAAAGGTAGGCCTCACGAGGCCTTCCATCTTCCTTCTCCTAGTGAACATAACGAGCTCCGTCTTTTCAGCGTTCACTGACAGATCTACCTCATTACACCACATTTCCACAGCGCGCAGCGCGACTTGCATTACCTCGGAGACTGTATTAATGAATCTACTCCTGACCACTATGCTCAAATCGTCGGCATAGGCCTGCACGTAGACCCCTGTGTTACTTAGGCTCACGAGTAGGTCATTCACTACTAAGCACCATAGTAGAGGTGAAAGAACACCGCCTTGTGGGCAGCGTCGCGCCACTGCAACGGTATAGTTTATGTCATTAAGCGTTGCAGAAGCCACACGGCAGAATGGTGTGGACACTCAGCGGTATACCGTCTTGTTTGCGCAAACTATACCGTGCAGGCAAGTCGCTGTATGTGGTCGCCGCCTTAGACTGAGAATATCTTTCGGTTTAAATTATTGTCACATTAAGTTCAGCTTATGCCATAAGCAATTTGGCGCAACAAAATTACGGAACATTAGGTGAAGTTAAGCAAGGTTATACAAACGACAATAACACCCAATATAGTTTGCCCTATTTTACCAGTAGCGTGATCACGGAGGTTCACAAAACTCCAAAACCTATTATATTTATTATTTTATCTCTCATTCTGATTTACTGATTTACGTGGTTTTATTAACATTTCTCAAAAGCTCTCCATTAAAATTATTCTAGTTATTACTTTATTTCAGGTTGCGGTAGGTAAGTGATTGTTTTTCTGAAAGATATTGGCAAATATATAAAGTTTTTTCTGTGAAAATTTATCTTATACTACTTTCTATCAAAGTACGCTGGAACAAAGTTTATCTTGTATATACAGTATATACACCAACAGTGCAACTTGATTTGCAAAACTTGCACAGGGCGATCTATAACTAAGTTGCATTTTTAAATAGTATATGTGTATTATTGCATAATAATTGAGTTTCTTAGTGAATTCTAGTTTGACATATGGTATCTTATTATTATTTCCTATTTTTCTATTTTTTCTCGCATAGTTGCAGTAGTAACAAATATTGACGGGCTGTGCCAAGTCAACACCTGACCTACTTTTATTCGGAATTCAATGCTACAGGTCTTGAGGATTATAGACTTTTGGAAGGTTTTGCGTAACTTTTCGTCCAGGCCCAACTGTTGCAAGTGTGGTGTAAATGTATTTAGTGTAAGGCCTGAGACAGACATGATGAGGGGGACAATAATAACTTTGTTTTGTTTCCAGAGAGGTTTTTTTATATGGCAAGATATGTGTATTTAAATATCTTCCCAGCGTAGCTGTTTTGGATATTCACATCATTGGTAATAGCAATATCTATCATATAGGCTGGTCACAACTCTATCTACGATAATAACTTGGTCTACAATAAGACCAGGGTTATTATCGTAGATAGAGAGCATGACAATCATCGAGAAATAAAGTCAATAGGCCGTTGTGAGGTAGTCCAAAGTTTTGTGTACCTCGGTTCTTTGATCGACAATTCAGGTAGCTGTGTAAATGAGATTCGACGGCGCATTCAACAGGCACGGGTGGCCATGACAAAGCTTACTAAAACATGGCGTGACCATAACATCACTAAAGCTACCAAAATGTCACTGGTTCAGTCTCTTGTGTTCTCCATATTTTTGTATGCCTCGGAAACTTGGACTGTTAAAAAGGCAGATCGAGCTCGCATAGATGCTTTTCAAATGTGGACGTGGAGGAGCATGCTGAGAATTCCTTATACCGCCCATCGAACTGTTTCCATACTGGATGAGCTCGGTAATCCAAAGAGACTATCCTCCATTGTGTCGATGAGGATGCTTACATTCTTCGGACATATTCACAGAAGCGATAATATGGAGAAACTTGTAGTTCAGGGTCACGCCCCGAGTGGGCGGCGCCGTGGCCGTTCCCCTACACGCTGGGTGGATACAACGAAACAGTTGCTAGATATGAGCACCAAGAGCGCCACTGAACTAACAGTAAATCGCGAACGATGGTGAGCTACAGTTCTCAAAACTATTGATAATGTTCGTGTCGGCAATACTCTAGCTCCGACTTAATGCATTTTACGAGTTCATAACATGTCTGTTAAGACAATGTGACTATGATGATGATCATATAGGTAATTTTGTCGTCGTTTAACTGGAAAACTCTATCTGTCTATTGGCTGGAATAGTCTTGTCTGTATGTATTTCAACGTCCCAGTATAGTTTGTATCGATCATTTTCGAGTACTGATGTCGGAGTGTAATTGTAGTGTGGATCTGTGTTTTCTATTAGTTTGTTTGTTGTGGCTAGTGCTTGGTGTATGACCTTGGCTGCAGAGTTATAGTATGTCTGGCTGTGTGCTCGGTACCGGCAAGAGTTTTGCACCCGCTTGTTATGTGATCTATTGTTTCGTTTTATTATTACTATTATTATGCTATATAAGATTAAAAGTTTAACCACAATTCGTTTTGCTGTAAAGGTGATTTAAAAACTTTTATTCTTAAACTTGTATTTTTTTATATCTTCCGAACTGTTATGCCGTCTAAGAAGAAGGCCGAAGGTACAAACATGTTTGAATACTTTCTTTATAGCTCCTCAAGCTAACTGTCTCTTGCCCTTCTTCTAGCAGTGTAGCCTCAGTGACCACTTCACTGACTTTTTTTCATAACTGAGCAGATCGAGAAGGCAAAGCCTAAATACCAGAGTACCGCGGCTACTATAAAAAGGTTATGTTAGGGGAAGTTTGCTGACGCGGAAAACAGAGGAGTGATTGCAAAATAACATCTTATGAGATGAAGAGGAATCTCTGGACATCTCCAAGCTAGAGAACTTAATTTAGGACATCTGGCCAAGGTGGGGCAGTTCTGCCTCTAACTGGACAGAAGCCGGCTAAGGTTACTTGTCGGCCTGCTATGTGGTCATAACACCTTCAAACATCACTTGTATATGATAGAGTCCTCAGCACACATTCTATGTCGCTGTGAAGCCCTTGGGTATCGTCGGTAGACTAAACTGCGGCTGAGGAAAACTCATTTGAATATGGGTAGAAGAGTGAGAGGTCACCAGTCAACGCCACTTGAAAAGTGGCTGGAACAGCTCGCTTGAGCACTTCATGTTCAATAGTATAGTGTACTGGGTCTTTGAACCATCGATGATAGTACGTAAAAATAATGTGTGGGAACGACCGAGTCCAGCCACTTGACGCGTTTTTAAACGATATAAAAATGGCCATTATAAACACGACTTCCATCATTGTGCGTAAGACGTGGATTAATTACAATTAGAATTCTCGATCAGTATGTCGTGCTATTCCAAGCAAGAAGTGTTAGCAGCTTCTTTGCACATTTAAGACAATGTCCTTGTAAAGATTGTTAGTGATGTATGAAACATTATCAATTAAGCATTACAAACAACAATGCAGGCGCTTCGAACTTGGATCTTTGTGTGAGGACATCCATATAAGAAGCTTTCTGGCAGGTCAATTTTTGCAGCAGCTTAGAATCTGGCGTCTTAGATAATGGATGAAGTGCATGTTCAGATAAGTCTACTTATAAAAATTCGGGAAAAATTTAGACACATCGGGTAATATCAGAAAAAAATGGGAAAAAAGTGTGCAAAAAAAACAATTAATGTCGGAAATATTGGTCAACATTGGGAAAAATAGTGAAAACTGAAAAGTGAGAGAAACTCGGAAACAATCCTTAAAAACTGGAAAAATTATAACAAATTTGGAACTCAGAAAATATAGGTGACAATCAGAGAAATTTAGAAAAATGAGGAAAACTTGAAAAAAAAGCTTTGGAAAGTTCCGGCAAAATCTGAAACAATGTATTGAAAACTATCTGTAGAAATCTGAAAAAAAACTTAAGGGTCTAGGGTATAGCGCGCGAAATTGAGAATCCAAGAAAAGACGTGTTCCCGTGTTAGCGAGGAGGCGTGGCCGCCTGTTCCCTTTCTCCAGTGTGTCTAAGATGAGGGGAGATACGTCCAAAAATCCAAAGGTAAGGTCAAAAGGTCCAAAGGTAAAGTCCAAAGGTCACCATAAAAATGAATTTCGTTTTTTCAAGCTCCTGACGTTACCTTTAAACTCACAGCAATGACTCAAAAAGCAAATTCAAGAAGAAAGCTTGCGCTTGTGCAACTATTTAGCCCTTTTTTTTATATCGTGTTTGGTCGTTGAATTACAGGCATTTATAGAATGTATGATTTTGCATTGCGAGTTTTTTTGCACATTAAAAAACTTTTTTGAGGAAAATAGTTGTCATTCATTGAGGTCTTAACTATTGCCTTCTGAAATATTATATATGTAGTTTGAAACTAGAGTGAGTTATGAGAGAAATTGTGAGGCCGTGTTTTACATGGCAAATAAATGTGTGTATCCAGGCCCCTTAAGAATAAAGAAAGAATACGGAATAATATATAAAACGGTTAATTTGGCAGAAATCAAGAAAATCGGAAAAATTTATTAAAAAGCTGAACATCGTGAAAACATCTGGCAAAATGTTAAAAATCATTATAAATTGGGAATACGTGCGGAAAATTGGAAAAAAAGAGAAAATCACAAAAAATTGGTAAAAGTCGGTACATACATTAATAAATATGAAAAATAACCAAAATAATTTTGGAAAAACTATAGAAAACCATATAAAATCTTTATACAGGTGGAAAATATCGGAAAATATCGGTAAAAATCTTGACAAAAGGATAACAATCGTTAAAACTTGAAATATATTGAAAAAGACCCGGAAAAATATCGGTAAAAATAGGATAAATAGACCAGAAATAATCGGTTAGAATGATATGTGATAAATCGAAAAAAATCGGGCAATATCAATAAGCGTCTGTGAAAATTTAAAACATGGTGACCTACACAGATTCTTCACTATATTGAAAATAACAGAAAATGACCAGAAACCCTTGGAACGCCTGAAAATGAAATCTGAAGGGCTTTGGAATCATTTATCTTTTTCTGCTAATTACACTACTGCATCGATGTTTTCTTAAAAGTTCCAATTACAAATTAAAAATATACAAAAAAGTAAACTTAGCGAGTCTTCAGTTTTCTGGTCTTCGGTTTTGCCCCATGATTTAAAATACCAATTGAAGGCGCTTTGGGTTCCTTTATAGAGGTGTGCATTCTACTTCCTTTCAGTGAACTAGTTACTACCATTCTGTACCAAAACAACACCGACGCGATGGTGACTGATTGACGTCATTACGAATTTATGGGAGGGGGGTATAGTCACAAGCTACTAGATTTGGCAAGTTGATAAATACCTCGGCTCACATCCTCACAATAGAGTTTTCTATGTGAATTGTTTTTTGTTTGTCCTATTTCAAATTGATTTGAGATGACATTTGACATTGGTTGATTTCATCTTCTCAAATTCGCTAAAGCTGCAAAGCAATTTGAAAAGGGAAATAGACAACCAAAACTAATTTCTATTTTTTTATTAAAATTTAATAAAATTTGTTAGTTTAGCTAGTTTCTGGTCTTATTATTTCCTGTTTACTATGCTGTGAAATTTGAAATACTTAGTAGTAAAATACATATCACTGTTTATTTCTAACATTTAAATTGAAGAACACCAATACCCGAATATATCGGTGTTTTTGCGATGTTAAACATCGATGTTTTGAATATGATATATCGTAGTTATCGATGGCAGACCGGCGATGTTGATATCGATGTCCAACATCGATGTTTTCTTTCGATGTCCCATCCCAATTTCGCCATAATCTGTGTAGAAGCATAAAACGTATTTGTTTACTAGACTATCAATATCTGATACCAGCATTCTAATTATTATTAAACCACAAAGATTCAAGTGCCGGAGAGAATGAAGCAATTATTCGGCGATAAAATGAATATTTACGATGGCATGAGCTTCCATACTTATCCAAAATACGAGTACTGTTGCATAACAACACGTACAATCATTGAATTATTATGATGCTAAAAACCGAAATGCAGTGCCGGCATCGACCTAAAAAAGCAGCGGTAATGCAGAACTGTGTCACATTTGTATCACAATTCGAACGTACGGTGCAAATCCTCTTGTGAAGGTCAACGGGCTGTCAAACCTACTGCAAGACATCCACGGATCCACGTTGATGTTGCGAGTGCACTCGACGTAACCATGCAAGACATGTATTGATAATAATAATTGTTAATCTGCTACAACAGATAAGACTATCTAGAGAAAAGAAAGAAAAAAATGAAGTCAAGTTGATTGATTCAGCACTTCCCACATACTACGGTTTCTTTTTATAACTGAGCAGACCGCGCAGGCAGGGCCTAAATACCAGAGTACCGCAGCTGCTGTGAAAGGGTTATGTTAGGGGAAGTTTGTTAACGCGAGATTTGACTGGGCCAATACTCGCAGGCCCAATAAATACATCTTCTGGCAGTCCACTCCAAGCCTTGGACACCCTGGGAAAAAATGTGCGGTTGTACCGCTCAGTTCTTGATTTATGAAGAACGACCGTCTTAGGATGAGATGCAGCGGTCGCACGGGTACATCTGATAGGAGCAGTGAGCGGCGGAACTATAGAGGATAGCTCAGAGGAGCAGATTCCGTTGGAATATCGGTAGAAGAGTGAGAGGTCACCAACAACACGCCGGTGAGAAAGTGATTGAAGGTGGCGCGTTAAGGCCGGATCGCCAATTAGTCGAATTGCCTTTCTCTGGACGGCATCTAGTAGCTCCCCAGACATGAGAGCAATACTCCAGGCAAGGTCTTATCTGGGCTTTATATAGCGTGAGGAGGTTACATGGTGAGAAATACTTTCTGGCTCTAAATAGGTACCCAAGCTTTTTACCAGCAGCTGTTGCAATTGACGCGACGTGTTCGTGCCAGATTAGATTTTCTGTAATGTTGACTCCTAACAGCTTGAATGAGTGACTTCTTGGCAGAGCCTGATTGTTCGTTAGAACCTGGTGTTGGCTTGAGCACTTCTTGTTTGATAGCGTACAATACTGGGTCTTGGAGGCATTAAATTTAACCATATTCTTAAGCCCCCAAGCGGTAATGGTATCGAGATCCTTTGAAAGTGAAGCTGCCACTGCCAGTCTTCTGCGTTCCAGCTCGACCACAGAGATCGGTCTGTTGCTCGTGATGCCTGCATGCAGCGTACTGTCATCCGCAAAACTGTGGATTGGGTTTGTAGTGCTAGAGAGATCATTGATATGAAGCAGAAACAATGTCGGTGATACCAGTTTATTATTTTCCCATAGCATGAAGCTATAATCTGAGATCCCCTTGCAACCAAATCATCGCCAACAACATGCACGAAAAGTACTGTCATCCGCAAATCTGTGGATTGGGTTTGTAGCTCTAGATAATAGATCATTCACATTTGACATTGACACTTGACCAACTATAGACCTGTGGCTCTTCTCAGCATCATGTCTAAGGCTATGGAGACTGTCATTAACACACAGCTCCTGAAATACCTGGACAACAATAACATCGTAAATGATCGCCAATATGGCTTCCGTAAGCACAGGTCTACAGGTGACCTCCTTGCCTACGTCACTCACAATTGGAACAGTGCAATAGAAAATCATGGCGAATCCCGTGTTGTTGCACTTGACATATCGAAAGCTTTCGACAGAGTGTGGCATGAGGGACTTCTGGTCAAGCTTGCTGTATATGGACTACCACCTGGCTTGCGCCAGTGGCTGAATAGCTTTTTGAACGACCGATCTCTGTTTGTTGTAGTCGAGGGCTGTTCATCAGACGTATTTTCAATAAACGCCGGTGTTCCTCAGGGATCTGTCCTATCCCCTACACTGTTTCTGCTGTACATCAACGAGCTGCTGGAAATAACATCAAATCCAATCTCCAGCTTCGCAGATGATAGTACATTAGTGTCGTGCATGGAACCAGGCAAGCCACTATCATCCCAGGAGACGGTACGTCGGCGACAGCAGCATGCCTCACAGATCAACGCAGATATCAAAACAAATGTCGAGTGGGGATTAGCAAATAAAGTACAGTTCAACGTACAAAAAACTCAGGCAACAACACTTGCAAAGAAGTCTCACGATGGCTTACCAACCCTGGAAATGGAGGGTTACCCCATAGTCGAATCACCTTCCGTCAAGCTTTTGGGGATCAACATCAACAATAACATGTCCTGGCACGACCACGTCGTCAGTATTGCCAAAACGGCATTCCAGAAGCTTGGAGTTTTGTTCCGCTGTAGGAAGTTGTATACACCAGAGCAACTGCTGCTACTCTACAAGGCACAGATCCGACCATCACTGGAGTAATTGCTCCCATGTGTGGGGATGCGCTCCGAAACACTCTCTAAAGCTTCTGGACACTATCCAGAAAAGAGCAATTGGATTAATCGATACGCCTAACCTCACAAAGGACCTCCACAGCCTGGAACATGGGTGGCTGACCTATCCCTGTTTTACAGATTCTATCACGGAAGATGTTCGAGTGAGCTCTTCCAGATAATAACACCAAAGGCCGTCCGAACCAAGAACGCTAGAGAAGCTCTGCGAGCTCATCCTTACCAAGTCGAGGTCCTTACTCCCCGAACCAGTCTCCTCCAGCATTCTTTCTTTTAGAGAACTTCGACGCTGTGGAATCAGCTGCCGGGGAATTTGTTTCCTCACGGCTACAGCCTGCAGCGTTTCAAATCTAACGTGAACCGACACTTATCCTCTGGCAGCGCTTCTACAGCGCCACAGGCTTTTCAGCCTTTGCGGGAGGCTGACCATAAAAAAAACATGAGGCAGAAACAATGTCAGTGCCAATACCGATCCTTGCGGATCACTGCGTTGTTACGGAAGGCAGAGGAGAAGCTGTTTACTACAACAGAGATTTTGCGTTCAAATAGGAAGTCTGTTGACCATCAGCAAAGTTTAAGAGGAAGATCGTAGGACAGAAGCTTGTTTAGGAGAGTTGAATGCTACAGTTGATCTTTGAGATGTCGAGAACAACGGCGCAAGCCTCACCAAACGAAGGTACGAGTTTTCTCCACAAACCAGGTGATGTTTAAGGGTCAAGGGTATAGCGCGCGAAATTGAGAATTCAAGAGAAGACGTATTCACGTGTTAGCGAGGAGGCGTGGCCACCTGTTCCCTTTCTCCAGTGACGGTGTGTGTGTCTAAGATGAGGGGAGATAAGTCCAAACATCCAAAGATATGGTCAAGAGGTCCAAAGGTAAGGTCCAAAGGTCACTATAAAAATGAATTTTGCATTTTTAAGCTCCTGAAGTTACCTTTAAACTTACAGTAATGACTCAAAGAGCTAACTGAAGAAGAAAGCTTGCGCTTGTGCAACTATTTAGCCTTTTTTTGATATCGTGTTTGGTTGTTAAATTACAGGCATTTATAGAATGTATGATTTTGCATTGCGAGTTTTTTTTGCATATTAAAAAACTTTTTTGAGAAAATCAAAATAGTTGTCATTCATTAAGGTCTTAACTGTCCTTCTGAAATATTATATATGTAGTTCGGAAATAGAGTGCGTTATGCGAGAAATTGTGAGTCCGTGTTTTACATGGCAAATACGTATGTATAAATGTTATATCCAGGCCCCTTAATGCCGTTATCTTTGTTTTCGATGTTATTAAACATAATTTAGTATTATGAAGGGTAGTGAACCAAGCTATTAGGACCTAGTCATATATTGGACACCCTATATGGATAGAGCACACTATGAAATCAAAATACACCATTCATAGAATTATTATTGGGTTATCAAATGAATGGAAGACGCGTTATCATCGAAATATGGATAACGTTTGGATATCTATACGAAGAGATCAAAGATAAACCGTATGACGTGTTTCATGCTTAAGTGTCTTGTTCCGTAACTCCTCGTTAAACTGTGATGTCGGTGTTTTCCTTATTTTTAGTGTGTTCCATCAATCCGATTTCTAGAAACCAGTTTTATAATACCATTCTACGATCGATTTTGCGCATATTACATTATTTACATTATTAAAAAACTGTGGATATTACAGGTGTATATACTCTGCTCCAAAAGAATGAAGGCAAGTTGGTCGATTCTGTATTTCCCACATTTTCTAGTTCTTCATAGCTTTCCTCCATCCCCCATTATCCTCACCCCCTTCTCGAGAAATGGGCAATAATTAGGAACCCCAAAAATCCCGCCGGTGCACTCATTATAAACAACTAAAATTTTCCAACTGTTATTATAGTATAGATTTTATTGTAAATATAAGATAAATAAAATACAATAAACAACAAGTGCCCCAAAAAAGTTAAAAACTTTTGCTTGGGTACAATAAGGTAATTATTATAAAATAGAAACAACAAATAAGGCCTAATTCAGGAATATTTGTATTTAAATATTATGTATTCTATATATATTAGTAATAATAGGTATTACATATGTCTACAAGTTGGTGAATTTTAGTGCGATTTTTATTTACTATCCATTGTTTTAAACCATACTTGAATGAATTTAAAGGCACTACATATTTTATGCTTTCTGGTATCTCATTGTACAGTCTTGGAGCAAGAAATGTATGACATCGTAATGAAGTATCTTTTCTTGCTTTTGGTACATTACATGCATATCTTATGCCATATTTATGTTCGTGTTTTGTCAAGTTTGATTTATTTTTGTATTGGTAAATACCTAATGACATGAAAAACGGTTGGCGGATATCTACAATTTTTGTTTTAGAGAATAACAAGTCACTAGGATATGTACATTTCACTTTATATAAAATTTTTATTAAACGTTTTTGTATAATTTCTATTGCTTTTATATTATCTTTACATGCTGCGCCCCACACCACAATACAATATCGTATATGACTATGAACAAGTGCTTCGTATACAATGATCATCTGTTCATAGGTGAGTATAGTGGAAAGGAGTTTAAATTTGCTTATAATGTAACGTACCTTTTTGACAACATATTCTGTATGCTTCTTCCATTTGATATGGCAATCTTGATATATTCCTAAGTACTTGATACTGGTGACCATTGATATAGGAGCTACCTGTCTACAACTGATTTGTAAGTTGGTGTATTTCGGTAAGCCATTTGCGTACGACGCGAATGGAACAAGGTGAGTCTTGTTGAAATTGACTGTTAAAAGTCGACTACTGAACCAGTTGAACATTTTTTTAAAACCGTTTTCAGTCTTGGATTTTAATATTTCCCAACTTTCAGCAGAAAATAGCTGTATCGTCTGCAAAACTCACTACATCTCCACTCACATCAACCGCAAGTAGGTCATTTATATATATATGTTGAAGAATAATGGTCCCAGTACCGTTCCTTGAGGAACACCGCATGTTATAGGCAATGGAGAACTAGAACATTTATTTATCACAACAGTTTGTGTTCTATTACTTAAGTAACTTTTAATTAGATGATAGATTTGACCCCGTATACCATAATTTTGTAAAGTTTTCATGAGTATCATATGATCAACTGTGTCAAATGTTTTTGCTAGGTCAACAAAGACACATAATGTTGGAATATTTCTGTCTACATTTTTGCATAGTTCTCCTATTACATATGTCACCGCATCTTCAGTAGATTTATTTTTTTTGAAACCGAACTGTTTATCAGAAAGTATGTTATATTTCTCTAAAAATTCTGTCAATTTGTTCTTTATTATATTTTCAAAAACCTTTGCCAAACAGGAGATAAGTGAGATAGGTCTATAATTGGATAAATAATATTCATCACCAGTTTTATGTACAGTCATCACTGTCGCAATTTTGAGTATAGATGGAAAAGTACCCTTTTCCAGACAACGGTTAATTATTCTAGTGAATGGCTCCGAAATAAGATGTGCTACGATTTTGAGTGTTTCAGCAGTTAAATTGTCTATTCCAGGTGTTTTGCCATTTTTCAGCAACATTATTAAATTAATTACTTCTTGTTCAGTGATTTCTTGTACTACAATGGAGTTTCTGCTAGATGTTTACCAATAGAACAAAAGTATCGGTTAAATTCATTACTAATATCTAAGTTAGTGTTCAACATGTCTCCAGTTTGAGACATAATTTTACTTGGAAAAATATCTATAGACACTGATGTCACTGTTTTTTGTTTATTAGATATAAAAAAAAGATAAAATAGAACTTAATGTTATCAATACAATCACTTAAATGCATAGTGGATGTCAAAACCAAAATGATTCAGCCCCGATAGTATCTATGTTGTACAACATAAATTGATATTCAATAGGTGAAAGCAATTTGTTTTCTTACACGAATGATTACTTTATTGTGTCAAGTGAATCCCCTGTAGCTTGTCATCAAATCTTTCCTACTGAAGTTCAGCGATATTTAGGTCAAATATCAATTAATATTCATAGCAAGTATACACGTACTTCTAATATATACACACTGTCATACATAATATGTTGGTGGTCTAATGCAGCATAAGAATGGCTACTTATTATTTATTCACCGTAAGAAACGATGACTGGATTAAAATTAACAATTAATTGTTTTACTACCAAATAAAAAGCATTCATGTGCAAAGGCATTAGTCAAAATACAGCTGCAATAAAACTGACATCGGGCTATTGGGGTATAAAGGCATAGGATATACAGGGTGTCCCAACACAAAGTGCACAAAAGAAACTGGGTGAAAATGGAACACAATTTATCGACAAAAAATGATTTGAAAAAATTTCAAAAAATTTGGTTGCCTTATATTGACAGTTTAATTCCTTCTCCTCATAACTTTTGAAGCATTGTGTTCATTTCGAAATAAAAACATTGATAATACCTAATACTAGATGTTGCTTAGCGTATAAAAAAGTTCGCCAAGAAAAGTAAGTGAGCTTCAAAAAAAAAGTAAACTTTTTAGAAATGTCTAATAATACGTGCTGCTAGGCCAGGAGTCGGCAATCTTTTGAGACGAAAGAGCCAAAAGTTGTCATTTATAAAATTTTCCAGTCTTTAAAGAGCCACTAAATTTTTTGTTTCAATGTTACATTTAAGGAGGTTTAGGTATAAAGCTTGATTTATAAATCAAAATAAATAGCTTTAAGGGGCCTGGATACACACATTTATACATACGTATTTGCCATGTAAAACACGGACTCACAATTTCTCGCATAACTCACTCTATTTTCAAACTACATATATAGTATTTCAGAAGGCGATAGTTAAGATCTTAACGAATGACAACTATTTTCGATTTTCTCAAAAAAGTTTTTTAATGTGCAAGAAAACTCGCAGTGCAAAATCATACATTCTATAAATGCCTGTAATTTAACAACCAAACACGATATCAAAAAAAGGCTAAATAGTTGCACAAGCGCAAGCTTTCTTCTTCAATTTGCTCTTTGAGTCATTACTGTAAGTTTAAAGGTAACGTTAGGAGCTTGGAAATGCGAAATTCATTTTTATGGTGACCTTTGGACCTTACCTTTGGACCTTTTGACCTTACCTTTGGATTTTTGGACTTATCTCCCCTCATCTTAGACACACACACTGGAGAAAGGGAACAGGCGGCCACGCCTCCTCGCTAACACGGGAATACTTCTTTTCTTGAAATCTCAATTTCGCGCGCTATACCCTAGACCCTCAAATACGAAACAATATTTATTGTTTTAAAGAAGAGAAAATCTTGGGGTTTTGCAGAAAGGTGACCCTGTCACAAGAATGAATTTTTGTCGATTTATCCTTCATGTGGTCGTCGAAGGTGCAACTTTTCTAGGAAAATCTAGCGACACAAGATACTTAAGATAGTACCAAAGCAATTTAACTGTGTAGGGGTACCTGTTATAATCAACGGTAGTGGTACTATCCTTTAAGTATCCGTAGCTCTTGAATTAATCACTCTAGACCCCAAGTGTGCTAGTCTGTTGAAATTGTTTTATCGAGAGGAGCTCAAAAAATCACAAATATACAGGGTGTCCCATTAAAATTTTTGAAACCAAAAACAAATACCTCAATGGGTGACACAATAATAAGAAAAGATACTATATTAGCTCTAATTTAAACCCCCAAAGTTATAATTCGCCACTACTGCCCAATTCCGATATATTGCTTGTCTTAATCGTCATGGGACACCCTGTATTATATAATATTACTACATCTAAATAAGAATTAAACGGAAACGTCAACTGTACTATAGCACCACTAAATGTCTCTGTAGTTACCGTATCTAGGAATGTATGACTATTTTTGCATATTTTCCTAGCTGACTGTATTCAGAGAAATTATGATTAATGAACGACAAAAGCCATTCAAATGGTTTTTAACATTTCAGATATTCATAAATCACATGAAGCATCAATAAAGATATCAATAGTTAAATTAATTGGTATTTTACGATAAGTTTAAAGATAATAAAAATACAAACAGTATCTCAATAGCAACATCCCGTCCATTGAAGTATGCAATAAATTGCAGGAAATTTCGTTTGTCGTATCACAAAACCTGATATTTTACTCTTAAAAGGGGGTGGGTAGAGAATTGTATGTATATGTGTATACGGGGTGTCCGGATACCTGACCGACAACGTTTGACAGGTGATAGATGTCACATTTTGATGAAAATTGAGATAGTAACACGAAGGCTTAGAATGCTTAACTTTCAAGATACGGGGTGTCAAAGTTTTACTTTTATTTTCGTTTTTACTTCCCACACAGATAGGTGGTTAACATCCTGTATATCACTAAATTATAGAATCCAACACAAATAGTCAGGATGCAGTGTACATTCGATATGCTTTCTAATGTTTTATTAGAACGATTTCAAAAAATATCGGCTGTACCTACAAATATGGTGTTATTGGAGACAACTTATTCAGAAAAACTAGTCATACGGTCACACTATAAAAATGTTGATTATGTGGACTTTACCAGATATTACTAACTCGTATTAAGTGGAGTGTGTAATTTGTGTATCGTGACAAAAGCCAACAATAATAATTGGGTGATATATACCAGGGTCGTTGAAAATAAAGTTAGGATACAAACTGATGAATGAATGAATAAGGGCCAGAGGCTATTCAGCACGGAATGTGGCTGGTGTATAGGCCACACGATGGGCCCTTTTGCGCCTCTATCCACGCTAGTTCCTAAGACCTGCCCTTTTGGCAAAGGCAAGTACATTCTTAGGTCCTATCCGTTTTATATCTATTGGTTCCAAGGTTCTTGAGCCCAGCATAGTCTGCCTGTGATAACCCAGGGTTTCACAGCGACACAAGATGTGTGCCGAGGATTCTTCCTATTCACCACACCACGTGCACGTTGGGTCGTTGACCACCCTCATCACGAACAAGTGACTCCTGAAGGTGTTGTGACCCGTTAGTAGGCCTACTAGCAATCTCAAGTTACACCTATCCAGAGAGAGACAAAATCGTCCTATTCTCTCTGCAGGCCCTGCTAATAGTTCCCGAGCTTGACGGAGATGACCAGATATGTTGTTCCATCTCAGAGAGTGTTGATTCTGGATCCACACTCCAGTTGTTTTCCTAATCAAGTTTGCAGATAGTCCTAAGGCTGATTCCAGGCCCACAAAACTGTTGCCGGATCCCATCCTGGCCAGATGATCCGCCATTTCGTTACCCTTTACCCCAGCGTGCCCAGGTACCCACATTAGTGATACCTTGTGTTTAGCTGAGATGTCGTCAAGAGCCCTCCTGCACTCCAGGGCCAGTCCCGACGTTATTTTCCAAGCACTCAGTGCTTTGATGGCTGGCTGACTGTCAGAGCAGATAGTAATCCGCCTCCTAGACCCGTCAATTTCCCGAATACGATTTACACAAGCAAGTATCGCATAGATCTCAGCCTGGAATACTGTGGTGTGCCCCCCAAGAGGGAGTGAAAGTTTTGTATGGGGTCCGTAGACTCCCGAGCCCGAGCCCTCTCTAGCGAGTTAACGGTCTGTGTACCAGACCTGTCCTCCTTCGATGGGCTGTCTTTCCCTAGACTCCCACTCTTCCCTTGACGGAAACACCACCGTAAATTTGCGATTGAAGCGATGCGTAGGAGAAACTGTATCGCTCCTCGCCAACAAAATAGGACAATCCTCATGCAACTCTGCTAGAATCATCGAATGTCCTTTGCCTGGATTCATAAAAGTCCAGCTACCCTGACTCCAGAGACGGAACCCAGTTTTTCTAGCTTCTCCTTGAATTACCAGATCCAAAGGAGGAAGATTCAATAGTGTTTCAATGGCACTCAAAGGTGTTGTGCGCACTGCACTGGTTATACTAAGACATGCCAAACGTTGAACTTTATTAAGTTTGGCTCTTATTGCCTCCGTCTTTATACAGGTCCACCACACTATGGAGCCATATATTAACTATTAACTGACTGATACTGCATACAGCATGTGATATTGACTTGCCCGAGAATGCTTTTGAGGGACCGAATATGAATATGAGTGAGTTAGAAGAAGTAAATAAAGATACCTAAATACATTGACCTTGCGATAGAAATAAAACGACTCTGAAAGCAAAACAAACTTACTATTGTCCCCCTAATTATGTCTGTCTCAGGCCTTACACCAAACACATTTACACCACATCTAAAACAGTTAGACCTGGACGAAAGGTTACACAAAATATTTCAAAAGTCTGTAATCCTAAAGACCTGCAATATTGTACGATCCTTCCTCAATTCCGATCCGTAATAGTTCAGGCGTTGGCTTGGCATAGCCCGTCAACATCTGTTGCTACCGCAGTCATGAGAGAGAAACTTGAAAAATCAGGATAATGATAATAGTAAAGCGTCTTTTATTAAGGAAAAAACACACAGAAATATTTCGCTGACACTGAAGACGAAGTCTAGCTCCTGGCTATTCTACTTAAGGATCTAGGGTATATAGCGCGCGAAATTGGGAATCCAAGAAAAGACGTATTACCGTGTTAGCGAGGAGGCGTGGCCACCTCTTCCCTTTCTCCAGTGTGTGTGTCTAAGATGAGGGCAGATAAGTCCAAAAATCCAGAGGTAAGGTCAAAAGGTCCAAAGGTCACTATAAAAATGAATTTCGTATTTCCAAGCTCCTGAAGTTACCTTTAAACTTACAGTAATGACTCAAAGAGCAAATTGAAAAAGCTTGCGCTTGTGCAACTATTTAGCTTTTTTTTGCAAAGCAAATTGAAGAAGAAAGCTTGCGCTTTGTCACCCATTTGGCCTTTTTTTTGATATCGTATTTGGTTGTTAAATTACAGACATTTGAAGAATGTATGATTTTGCATTGCGACTTTTTTTTGCACATTAAAAAACTTTTTTGAGAAAATCGAAAATAGTTGTCATTCATTAAGGTCTTAATTATCGCCTTCTAAAATATTATATATGTAGTTTGAAAATAGAGTGAGTTATGCGTGAAATTGTGAGTCCGTGTTTTACATGGCAAATACGTATGTATAAATCTGTGTGTCCAGGCCCCTTAATGATGATGATGATGATGAGATGTTTTTGTTTGAACCATGATGGATGGTTGCACAGGATTATTTGAACATATTACCAGATCTTCTCTGGGTTAAGCCATTGTATTTTTCTTATATTATATATCATATTTTCTATAGGTACGCGCACATAAATCGGCATCGGACGGACGGGACGGATGGAACGGCCGGTACGGTACGGATTTTTCATTAGGGTATCGCACATATCTGATCGGAATCGACGGAAGAATTGGAAGACAGTTGCAAATATGTCTTTGAGGGGTGACGAGATGGCGATTGTTTTGGAAGAAGAATATTTTCAAAAACATAGAAAGCGTAGACGGGTGTGGGTTCATGAAACATGTCAGAGAAGGGCAGTTTTTAGGGAATATGTACATTTATTTCCGGGCTTAAGGGGCCTGAATACACATATTTATACATACGTATTTGCCATGTAAAACACGGACTCACAATTTCTCGCATAACTCACTCTATTTTCAAACTACATATATAATACTTCAGATGGCGATAGTTAAGACCTTAATGAATGACAACTATTTTCGACTTTCTCAAAAAAGTTTTTTAATGTGCAAAAAAACTCGCAATATAAAATCATACATTCTTTAAATGCCTGTAATTTAACAACCAAACACGATATCAAAAAAGGCTAAATAGTTACACAAGCGCAAGTTTTCTTCTTCAATTTGCTCTTTGAGTCATTACTGTAAGTTTAAAGGTAACGTCAGGCGCTTGGAAATGCGAAATTAATTTTTATGGTGACCTTTGGACCTTACTTTTGGACCTTTTGACCTCACCTTTGGATTTTTGGACTTATCTCCCCTCATATTAGACACAGGGAATACGTCTTTTCTTGGATTGTCAATTTCGCGCGCTATACCCTAGACCCTTAATGAATGACGGTACCTAATTAGAACAAAAGAAAGGTTGATGATATGCTTAACGTAAATAGATACTTGCAAAATGCCGACGGTGCCTCGGCAATCTCCGATCAGCATCGCACATACGTCGGAATCGACACGTAAAGCGCTAAAAGTAAACGAGATAAAAAACAGAGAAACGGAATGTAACCACCTTGATTAGACTGGTGGTTACATTCAATGACTGGACCAGCAGGAAGACAATAGATGATTTTAAAGCCCCCACTCTCCACGGTATACCACTGACCCTAACAAGGGAGGTCAAGTACCTGGGAGTGTTCATTGATAATAAACTCATATGGGCACAGCATATCGACTATGTGTATAAAAAGTCTATAGCTACCATGTGGCAGTTGCGTCGGGTAGTCGGCGGAACCTGGGGCCTCAAACCCAAGGTCCTAAACTGGCTATATACAGCAGTAGTCATATCTAGGATACAGTATGGCTGCTCGGTCTGGTGGCCGAGCGGAGAGAAGGTCTTTGTTATAGGCTCAAGCTCGCAAAGATTCAGAGGCTGGCAGCAATGAGCATAACAGGTGCCACGAGGACAACACCCACTGCTGCCCCGGAGGTACTCTTGGGCTTGCCGCCCCTGCACCTCTGGATAAAAAGAGAGGCGATGTCGGCCTGCCTGAGAATGCGTGACGGGGGAACGTGGATAGCACGAGAACCATTAGTTGGCCACACCAGAATAGAGCGATTCGCGGAGAGTAATATCCCGATATCGTCATTCAGGGTGGAAAAAGCCAAAGACATATTAAATTTAGATACGGGATTCTCACTAGTAATCCCGGAAAGATTCGACTGGATGAGAGAGAAAGTCAAGTTTCCGCCCAATAGTCTGGTATGCTTCACTGACGGATCGCTCTTGAAGGAGTCAGGATCCGGGGGAGCGGGCTTCTGTCTGGAGGGTTAAGAAGTGCGGCGGAGCTTCGCGCTGGGAACCTGCACGACTGTCCAGGCGGAAGTGTATGCGATATTGATGGCGGCATACTCGACGGAAGTCGAAAAGTGTTCTGAACAGAGCATATATATATATATATATATATATATATATATATATATATATATATATATGAACAGAGCATATATATATATATATATATATATATATATATATGCTCTGACAGCCAATCAGCTCTGAAGCGGTGGCAGCTCCGAGAGCCAGATCAGCTCTGGCTCAAGAATGCTTTGCCGCCCTTCAGAGGTTAGCAAGCCATAAGAAGGTGACCCTGCTGTGGGTCCCCGGACATATTGGTATACCGGGTAACGAAAGAGCGGACCGATTAGCTAGGATAGGGGCCAGCAGCCCCTGCATCGGCCCAGAACCTATGCTGGGAATTAGCAGACGCCAGGTCAATGTGGCCCTGGACAACTGGGCCTACAAGGAGCTGGCGAAAGCCTGGTTAGAGAGAGACGACTGCAGGCAAGCCAAAAGATTCATAGCAGGCCCTGATAGGGGCCGAACGCAGTGGCTTTTGAATAAAGGCAGAGAGGCGCTCAACCTTCTGGTGGGGGTTCTTACTGGCCATTGCCGGCTGAATAGACATTTGTCACTTATGAGGGTGGTAGGAGACCCCACTTGCTTCAGATGCTGGGAGGAGGACGAGACAGCGTTCCACTTCCTGGGCAGATGTGCAATTTATCGCAACCTTAGGGTTCAGATATTCGGCACGACGGAGTTTGGGGAAGGGCCACTATATTCAGCGAAATGGTCGGACATACTGACTTTCGTCAGGAGGTCTGGTAGGTTCGATAAGGGGTTTTCTAGGGTGTAGAATTTTAGTGTTTTCAGTGTTGGTTCAGTGGGGTTGGCAAAAAGGGCCAAAGGTGGCCTACTTGCCTGGCGTCGCCTCCCCATCACTACGACTACTACTACTAAATGACTGGACTATAATGATGTTCAAACTATTTCCTCTTTATAGTCATTTTTATAACCTTCAACGGCTGGATTTGGCTCGACTGTATACTTTATTAACCAAATTATCTGATATAGTTGCTAATGGTATACAATTCCAATCCATTTTCCATTAATCCGTTCGATAATGCTTCGTATTTTTTTTCAATGCTTATGATAAACTGTACTTCTGTGGAGACATCAAACGCAGAAATGAGACTTTTAGTTTTTTGTACGTTTTATGATTTCTGAATCACGAAATTCTATGGCACTCATTCCATCTGTCTCGTACGTCTATTGCCTTTTTCCTTACAGCATAATCTCAGTAACCGCTTCACCCATTTATATGAAACTTGGGGTATGACATGCATACTGCAGGATCACAGCAGGTAATGCTGCTATATTTTTGGAAATTTATGCAGTGGTGTTGGAGTAATAAGCAGAAAAACATATCAAAGTCTCATAACTACTCCAAACTTCGTTTCAGGCGTTTCGAGGGTTCGTGGTTATTTTCTGAAGGGTGTAAAATAGAGGTGGTGGTGGAGGAGGTAGCTCCAATATTTTTTGTAGTCCTGGATGACTGTTCATCTCAGTCATCTTCTTTTTCATCCAGAAATACAATGCTGGGGTTCCACAGGGATCGGTTTTGCCTTCGATATTGCATCGCTCATGGAGCCTATTAGGTCGTTCTTCATACATCAGAAACAGTTGTATGGCTGCACGTTTGTTTCTAGGGTGTCTAGGGTTGGACCAGAACTGAAAGGAGCAGATGTACCTATTTATTGAGCCTGTGAGTGTTGGCTTATTCAAGGCCCGTTTCAACAAACTTTCCCTAACAAGTTTTGCCTTTGCGGCTGCTTAAGGGTCCAGGGTATAGCGCGCGAAATTGAGAACCCAAGAAAAGAAGTATTCCCGTGTTAGCGAGGAGGCGTGGCCGCCTGTTCCCTTTCTCCAGTGTGTGTGTCTAAGATGAGGGGAGATAAGTCCAAAAATCCAAAGAGAAGGTCAAAAGGTCCAAAGGTAAGGTCCAAAGGTCACCATAAAAATGAATTTCGCATTTTCAAGCTCCTGACGTTACCTTTGAACTTGCAGTAATGACTGAAAGAGCAAATTGAAGAAGAAAGCTTGCGCTTGTGCAACTATTTAGCCTTTTTTTGATATCGTGTTTGGTTGTTAAATTACACGCATTTATAGAATGTATGATTTTGCATTGCGAGTTTTTTTGCACATTAAAAAACTTTTTTGAGAAAATTGAAAATAGTTGTCATCCACTGAGGTCTTAACTATCGCCTTCTGAAATATTATATATGTAGTTTGAAAATAGAGTGAGGTATGCGAGAAATTGTGAGTCCGTGTTTTACATGGCAGATACGTATGTATAAATGTGTGTATCCAGGCCCCTTAACTCCCTCATTTAAGCAAATATTCTACTAGTATAAATTATTAATTGCTTTCACTGTATCAAAATGGAGTCAAACAATCAAAAGTAGATGTGATTATGGGTTTACTTATCACGGCATGTAAGACGTAATCGTAAACAAAATACGTGTGTGTTGCCACACGATCTTGAAATGTGTGAAACACAAGATCCTGCTAACAGCATTACGAAAATCGATACTATTTGTATTTTTTATTCAAACAATTACATGAAAATTTGTAAACTAGAAAGGTACTCAAATCGTAATACGTATAGCTCGCCAAGTACAATTAACAGATATTCCATAATTTTTCTATAGCGCTATCCAGCGTCATATAGCATACTTTTATATGAAATAGTAGAAGCCTTTTTGATATCATTCTTCTTTTGTAGTTTGTCTTATACTTGAATTGCATTTACTTGGTCGTGGAATATAAAGTTGATATTATTTTGTTGGTGTGTGCTATGATCTCATAGCTTTAGACATATAAAAAATGCCATCGAAAAGTTTCTAAATATATATTTTTCTATAATAAAAATGCAGCTTCTAACCCAAGTCTTGTTAAAGCGACCATTTATGCTTTAATTTTGCCTTTGAGTGTGTTCTAGAGGTACATTAGAATAGTGTTCGTAAATAACTTAAATAACTCCAAATTTATTAAAAAAAAAATCAGGTGCATCACTCAACAGTTTTGCTCTCCTTCAGTCTCGGGCTGGCTTTATGCTTCCATTGCATACTTTGGAACTCCAACTTAAGGTCGTAATGTTAAAACTTGTAAGCACATGTTTTATCTAACCGATTACAAAAATTTTTCGCATATCTTTACTCCACTTTAATTTTTTCGATGGGTACGCAAAAGACTGACATTTCATTAATTTCTAACAAATTTCAAACGTTGAATCAAAGCCCCACCATCATAGTCACAATGTTTTAACAGACATGTTGTGAACTCGTAAAATGCATTAAGTCGGAGCTAGAGTATTGCCGACACGAATATTATCAATAGTTTTAAGCACTGTAGATTACCATCGTTCGCGATTTACTGTCAGTTTAGTGGCGCTCTTGATACTCATATCCAGCAACTGTTTCGTCGTATCCACCCAGCATGTAGGGGGACGGCCACGGCGCCGCCCACTCGGGGTGAATTTGGGGTGGTTGGGAGGTGGGGGGTTGGAAAACTGAAAAATGTGTTGTATTCATAATGGGCTGTCCATTGACCTATGAATGAAAAACCTAGCGGCATAATACATTTTTTTAGGTTCATTTGAACATTGCCCTGTTCATTATAGACACCAAGGGACTTAGAGTTTGTGATGTATACAGACATACGAGGATTGTTTTAGATCGTTCTATATTGCGTATCGCGAAAATGATTCAATTGATTTTAACGAAGTTTTAACACAGTATTACTATCACGGCGAGGATGGAAAACGTGTATGTTTTGGAAAAATCGTATCAGTGGCGGCGCAACAATAATAAAAAAAATAACTAAAAATATAAAAACAGCTCATACTTCGCTTTTAGACGGTTTAGAGGCTTCTGATCGTTTTGCATCGTTCAGTTGAAGCATGCAGAATGAAAACTGTGGCGTCCTAGTTTCTAAGGAGGGAAACGCAAGAAACTATTTACGAGAGCTTTGTGTTGGACGTTTTTTTTTTCGGGAGGGTGGGCGATGATTTGGTTGCAAGCGGATTTCAGACTATAGCTTCATGCAGTGGGAAAACAATAAAATGAAATCATTATTATGTGTGGGAAATACTGAGTCAATCAACTTGACTCCATTTTTACCATTATATAAAAATATTCTAGTCGTTCAATGATGTTTTTTTACACTCTAGAAAAGCAGTATCTACACATTATTGCACAATGCCGAGATTCTAGGTATTTTATCTCACTTGAATAACACGTAAGAAAACTAGTCTGCAACCATTCATTGTTTGTAGGATCGGCGACATCATTTTTATCAAGATCTGATGCTATTTGGGTTACAGAAGTTATTGACGCTAATATCTAAACAAGTTCAAGAGATTTGCTTGTAACACCTGAAAGTTGCTGCAGCAAATAAACACATTTTGACTGATAATAATTTGCTGGATTGAGACTAGCAGACACATATATCAACGTTTCATTTACATTTTAAAAATGGCAATGACACAGACATATGGTGGATATTGTAGGTCATGACACACCTAATGTGATACATATTAGACCTTTGCCGTAAGTTCGTGGTGAAAAAATTGACAAGTAGCCTGACTCGCTAATCTTCAGGCATTTATTTTATCTATCGTATGGCTCAAAAACATGACAATAGTAAATATAGATTAAAAAAACTATTATAACCTATACTAGAATAAAATAGATACAGCTACAAACTAAGATACATAGTCTTTGGTATTTATAGGTTGATATCCAGTTCTTTCAACCACTTCAGCGCCAACGGTGTGGCTGTGAAGAACTCTTCTCGCGATCCCTGAAACGCACGCAGTTCATATTCGCTCGTAATATGGTTTATAGTTTGGCGGGGCGCGCTACAGTCACATAAGGGAGATTGCATATAGCCTCACTTGTAAAGGGAGTCGGCACATCTGCCGTGGCCTGTACAGACTCTATTAAGTTTTATCCACTCTTTCCGGGGTAGTTATGATCCTGGAAGTAAGGCTGCCCCCATAAATGCGCATCGTGAGTGGTGTTCTGCAAAACCTTCCCACTGGGAGCGCCATTGGTTTAAGGAGTCGAAGTTATTGGTTTTAAGCACTTCTGGATCCCTTATTGGTGGTTGTCGTGATTTAAGTCTGTTCATCTGCAACTGGGGTATTGCTCGGTAGATGGGCAGTTTGTTGTTGGCCGTAATCTTGTTATACTCCCTTAGAAGGGCGTCAGTCCTTCGCAGCTGCGGTGGGGCTATTCCAGAGAGTACAGGCAGCCATTGAGTTGGGGTTGTCTTTACTGCGCCTGTAATAAGTCTCATAGTGTGATTTAGTTGGACGTCCATTAGTCTGGTATGATGGCTGTTAATCCAGACAGGCGCACAGTACTCAGCACACGAATAGACAAGAGCTAGCGCACTGGTTCGTAGAGTTGGAGCCGTGGCACCCCACGTCGTTCCACACAGCTTTTGGATAATGTTGTTGCGTGTTCTCAGTTTTCCTTCTGCAACGACGTACGTTGGTGTTTTTGTTTTGTTAGAGAATCAAATCTCATGAAGTAAAACCTTCAAAGTCTTCGTTTAGCGGTGCTTTTTGCAATGGTTCTGGTCCTATGAACACAGATTCGGTTCCTCCTTTTGCTAGCGCGTCGGCCAATACATTGCTTTCCACTCCGCTGTGACCCGGAACCCAAATCAAGGTTACCCTGTTTCCCGTTCCGATTTTTTTGAGGAGGTGCATGCAGTTCCATACCAGTCTAGAATCAACCCGACTGGAGCACAGTGCTTTCAATGCAGCCTGGCTGTCTGAAAAGATTTTTATAGATCTGTTTGTCAGGGGCCTTTTGATTAGTTCCCTGACTCCCAGCTCTATGGATCGGCTATCCTAGTCAAACAAAAAAAAAAATAGAAGAGAATACTGGACTGACCTGAGTGACACACATTTTTGGCATCATCCTACAAGTGATCTGTCGCGAAAACTTTGGCATCATTATTAAATGTAGAAATGCAGTGACGCATTCGAATTGTTAATTAAATTCAAAGTGAGAAACGATACTGTCATTCCTGCACTACTCCTTTACGTGCCTTGTTGTACAATAATAAAAATGAATAATAGCGCCAAGTAGCTTGGCTGAGTTCTCGGTACCAAAAAGGTATGAAAATTTCATTACTGTCAAGTTGGTAGTTTCCAAGTTACAGGTTTCTAACCAAAGCGAATGTGTTGGGTGCTGCCCCCTGCAGCCTCATATCATCCATATGTACCGGGTGTTTGCTACGTTCGGAATTTTTTTCATATGACATACAGGGTGAGTTTTTAGTACCGGCTCGGTCGATAACTCCACCACTATAGAAGATATCGAAAAAAGTTGTATATAAAAGTTGTAGCCACAGATATGCTGCTTGCTCAGAAAATATTTTGATTTATACAGGGTGATCCATAACTACGTGGTGATACAAACATATATTTTTTTAAATGAGACACCCTATATTTTATTCCATATTCAAATTCCACAAATGATTTCCGTTTTTATAATATCGGGTATTGTTACATTATACAGGGTATTTCGAAAGTTATGACCGTTTTTATCTCCAAATGGCTGTCAAATGAACGTACTGTATATCAAAGAGCGATGGATCAAAAATCACTTTTTTTGCACGGATGGATAAAAAATATTCTCTAGTTTTAAAATCGGCTATAAAAAAAGCCCGTGACGCATGTATCGTATACACTTATACAGGGTGATGTAGAATGCAAAATCCAGATTTTCTCTTTTTTTGCAAATGTAACTCCTAATATTTTATTATACCAAAGAATTGCCTTTAATATGCTCTTTCATCTTTGTATAGCACTTGTTGCATCTGCGTCCACCAGTTTCCGAGAAATTTCGGTTTGTCGGTAAATTTAAAATATAGCTTCTATTTGTGTACTGAAATTTATTTGTTTTGAGAAAGTACTATCGAATTTGTTTTTTATTTAACGAACAACTAAATTATAAGGTCGTGATAGTGTTTGATGAAGTCAAAACCCTGAATCATCGAGATAATAAAGTCAAGTATGCTGAGGAAACAATTTCGTAGGCGTGATGCATAATTATCAAGCAGATTTATCAGGTATGCTTTGGAAAATTGAAGGTTTTCATAACCTGCTCAATAATTTCATACTGTGTGAAAAACGAGCTTTAAAAATTAATTTTTCCATTGAGGGTATCTAGGAGAATCTTTGAGAAATTGCCTACTTGCCTCTAAATACATCAACTATGAACAGCAATATGCAGAACGGAGGCACCCTAAAACTAATGCGTTTGAAAGATTGAAGAATCGTTTTATTTGGACCGCGTCGTTTAATATTTCACAGCCTACCTGATAGATCTGCTTGATAATTATGCATGACATCTATCAAATTGTTTCCTCAGCACACTTGACCCATATTATCTCATTAATCCAGTGTTTTGGCTTGATCAAGTACTATTATGGCCTTATAATTCAGTTGTTTGTTAAGCAAAAATTAAATTTGATTATATTTTCTCAAAATAAATAAATTTTAGTAAGCAAATGGAAGGTATATTTAAAATTAGTAGAAAAATCGAAATATCTCAGGAACTGATGAATGCAGTCATAACAAGTGCTATACAAAGATGAATGAGCATATTAAAAGCAATTCTTTGGTGTAATAAAATATTGGGGGTTACATTTAAGAAAAGAGAGAAAATCTAGATTATGCATTCTACATCACCCTGTATACGAATATGCGTCGCGGGCTTTTTTTAAAGCCAATTTTAAAACTAGATGAGTTTTTTATCCGTCCATGTAAAAAAAATGATTTTTGGTTCATCACTTTTTGATATACAGTACGTTCATTTAACAGCGATTTGGATACAAGAATGGTCATAACTTTTGAAATACCTTGTACAATGTAACAAAAACCTGATATTTTAAGAACGGAAATCGTTTGTAGAATTTGAATATGGAATAATATATAGGGTGTCTCATTTAAAAAAATGCATGTTTGCATCACCACGTAGTTATCGATCACCCTATATAAATCAAAATATTTTCTGGGCAAGGAGCATATCCGTGGCTACAACTTTTATACACAACTTTTTTCGTTATCTTCTACAGTAGTGGAGTTATCGACCGAGCCGGTACTAAAAACTCACCCTGTATGTACCGAACGCCACTGAAGTCAAGCATTTTAGGCAGAGAATTTGACCAAAATAATTATTATGCATGTCCCTCCTTGGTGCAACTTACTTTAGCCTTGTGCTGAAAAGAACGGAACGTTCGTTTTCATTTTTGCACAAATAAATATGTTAAATATATAATTGGAAGAAAAATTACGGATGATAGCACAGTGACGGATGTGCATTTTACGTTATGTGATTATAAGGTCACATACCAGGAAAGCTCTCTAATTATTTATCATACCCGCATTGATTTCATACTTTTTGTAGCGTCTTTCAAATAACAGCAATTAAACGACCCACAAACTCGGGATTGTTGTATAAATAATTTGCATACCTGTATTGACTGAACAGGATTAGTAGTGTTCTGTAAAATTCGCAGGTTACAAGTAGAGATGAGTTAACCTTGATTCAAAATATCTCATCAAGCATATTTTTCGTTTATTTGCTTTCAGCGAACATATTGGTTTTATTTTTCAAACACTTACAACTGTACTATAGACATTGCCGGATTAAGCTTTCATGGGGCCCCGGGCTTATAATTTTAAGGGGCCCTTTATAAATAAAATGCAAATACTATTATTTATGAAACTATATTTCCGATATAACAAAAGAAACTACTATACACCTTTTTATAAGTACGTCATGAGTCCCGCTTATAGTATCAGCACTGCTCTCAATGTTTGCGTTTGCTTAGTAATCAGAACTACTTTCAGTACAATCCTTCTCAAGGGGAACGTTAGGTTTGCTTAAAGAAGTTACTTTGGGCAATTTTTCACTGCTTTTAATTTATCCTCAGCAGCCTTAAAATAGTTATCTTGGTAAATTGTAGCCATGTAGCACATAGACATAACACTAACAAATTATATGGATAACTTACTTTTGTTTTTTGGGCCTCGCCTTTGTATCGGTTCAACTTCGATTTATTCATTATGTTGGCACGGCAACAGGTGCCGACAGTATACAATGGGTAGGTATAGGTATTTTCTATTTTCTTTTTATACAGGCTGAGTCAAGCTCAACGCCTCGGACTCCTGTGACCAAACCGTAACACTTTTTAGAAAATTAACTTTGCGAATGTATGAAGGTCGAGTTGGACTACATTTTAAAAATAATGACTTTTATACAGGGTTTCTAATAAAAGCGTGCCATATCAAAGTTATGATTTTTTAAATAGAACACCCTTTATATATTATTGAATATTTAGATTACGACCAGTGTGACTTTATGTATCTCACTTGAAGTGAGCCGTTTAGATGCAATGCACAATTTTTGATATAAGTAGATATCAGAGAAAATTGAATATCGCAGCGATTATACAACTTAGACGGCTGTGATTTTGCCGTGTGACTAAACTTGAAATTGGTCAAGTTAGGTTTGACGTTTAAGTTTGTATTACATTAGTACTTGGAGAAATCGGTAGACTAATTAAGGAAACTTCAAACAGAATTCACTTGATTTTTTCAAATGGGAATGCCTAATTATTGTTATACAGTCGAATTTGAAATTTGATCAATCTCTGGTAGTTTTCATTTAATTTCAAATTTTCAACCAAACCGGCGTTTTTCAATTTTTCGTACCTATAAGCCACTTAGCAGGCCATGAAATACCAACAAAAAATTATTTAGGTGGACGAAAACAACTGACAAGCAGAAAGATACAGACGAACTAGAGTAAACAGTTAAAATTATAAAAATGACTTACAACAAATCAAGTCTAATCAGAAATAACAGAGCACATCTAATCAAATCAAATTATGAAACATAATTTGCCCGGCAAAAAATTAAAACCTGATTTGTCAGTATCTTTTTTGCGATCTTGCTAATAGATACTGAAAAATTAGAAGGGCTACAGTGGGACAGTCAGAAGTATCGTTACTTTTGATTTTGACTGAAATGACTATTGTTTTATATCATTAGAGTGTAAGTTCGTGCTGAAGATATTAGACTGCTAGTAGCTATCGCTGAAAGTTTAATGGTTTTGGAAATTTTTAATCTATAATACATTGCAGTAGCTAGTAAGCTGTAAAAATTATTCATTTCTGACGCATTTCAGCTTCTCTTTGACCCTAGACATCTAGTTAGAGTTCTTTGGCTGTAGGGAATTTTTATAACCTTGCCCCTTTACTTTAGTTTATCTATATCTTTCTGCTTAGTTATTTGCTTCTATCTGAACACGTTTTTTGTTTATATTTCATGGCCTGCTGGTTTGCTTATAGGTAGGGAAATTGAAAAACACCGTTTTGATTGAAATCTCGAAATTAAGTTTTTATTAAATCTACGGAATTTATTGTCCACCTATTGACCTAATATTTGCTCTGTCACATTAAATAAAAGTAGGGCCCCTGCGGGGCCCCTCTAAACCGCGGGGCCCGGGGCTCCAGCTTCTTTAGCCCCATGGTTAATCCAGGCATGACTGTAGATATGCAGAAAAAATGTTTGACACTAGTCATTGTCTTGCTTTTAATTTATTCACAGGCTGTATTCACAGGTAGTTCCTTTGACTATACTTGGTGTTCATTTGAAAACTTCCCACCCAGTGGCGTGCCAAGGTCTTCGGGGGCCACCCCGCAATTTTTTTCACGGGGCCCCCTCTACATAAAAAATATACTGCCTATACTCGGTGATAATGAAACTACTGCCTGCGGTGATATTTCATATCACCGTTTATAGATAGAAAAAAAAATTGTGATCTTAACTTTATATTCTGATTTTTTCTTTCGAGTTTTTTGAAAATGAGAAAATCATAGACCGTAGGATCTTACGAACAATATGATTATACATCTATTATCAGCACAGATACGCGTCAAGTCAGTGTAACGTTGCCACTTGATCTAGCCGTTCTGGATGCTACGTTCGACCACCTTGTCGTGTTGTAAAATTTTTTCATAAAATAGGCGCTGATAAGGCAAAATATGCTTAATTTGATTATGGAAAATTATGAGGTATGGACATAGTCCGCCGCTATAAAATTAAGTATAAGTATTATAGTTATTACGGTGTAAAAAGCTTGCTCGAGGTAGTCGAGGCTGAATGGTGGCCCCCTGGATGCCCGGGGCCCCCTCGTACCGCAAGCCTTGCGGGGCCTTTCAGCACGCTACTGTCCATACATCTCTAAATTCCGACTAAAAGAAAAAACGCCGAGACACGTCAAAAGATTTATCAAGGGGGACAACTTTTTTTACCAAAAACTACTTCATCCCTTTGTACTCTCTCCCACCCAGAGAATCATAACCTTAAAAAAATTTTTAAGACAAGGAGTATGGAGTGATACCTTGTTTTAAAGATAGGTCGAAGAACTTTATTTTGACGTCGTTTGATTTTTAAAATCGGTCGATTCGTTTTCGAGAAAATTAGAATCTTTTGTATATTAATTTGTTCAAATAGAATACAAAAACACACGAAAATATCACTTTTCATTGTAATAAGTGTTCAGATGTTGCCCGTTATTGGCCAAACAACGATTTTTTTTACTGAGCAGACCTCGCAGGCAGATCCTAAATAACAGAGACCGCGGCTGCTGTGAAAGGGTTATGTTAGGGGAAGTTTGTTAATGCGAGATTTGAAAGGGCCAATACCCGCAGGCCTAATAAATACATCTTCTGGCAGTCCATTCCAAGCCTTGGACACCCTGGGAATAAATGTGCGGTTGTACCGCTCAGTTCTTGATTTATGAAGAACGACCGTCTTAGGATGAGATACAGCGGTCGCACGGGTACATCTGATAGGAGCAGTGAGTGGCGGAATGATAGAGGATAGCTCAGAGGAGCAGATTCCGTTGGAATATCGGTAGAAGATTGAGAGGTCACCAACAGCACGCCGGTGAGAAAGTGACTGAAGGTGGCGCGTTAGGCCGAATCGCCAATTAGTCGAATTGCCCTTCTCTGGACGGCATCTAGTATAGACAGGGTAGTAGGGGCAGCAGCTCCCCAGACATGAGAGCAATACTCCAGGCAAGGTCTTATCTGGGCTTTATATAGCGTGAGGAGGTTACATGGTGAGAAATACTTTCTGGCTCTAAATAGGTACCCAAGCTTTTTACCAGCAGCTGTTGCAATTGACGCGACGTGTTCGTGCCAGATCAGATTTTCTGTAATGTTGACTCCTAACAGCTTGAATGAGTGACTCCTTGGCAGAGCCTGGTTGTTCGTTAGAACCTGGTGTTGGCTTGGGCACTTCTAGTTTGATCGCGTACAATACTGGATCTTGGAGGCATTGAATTTAACCATATTCTTAAGCTCCCAAGCGGTAATGGTATCGAGATCCTTTGAAAGTGAAGCCGCCACTGCCAGTCTTCTGCGTTCCAGCTCGACCACAGAGATCGGTCTATTGCTCATGATGCCTGCATGCAGCGTACTGTCATCCGCAGAACTATGGATTGGGTTTGTAGTGCTAGAGAGTAGATCATTAATGAGAAAGCAGAAACAATGTCGGAGCCAATACCGATCCCTGCGGAACCCCGGCACTGATGCTATGGAAAGAAGAGGAAAAGCCGTCTACCACGACAGAGATTTTCCGACCTGAGAGGAAGTCTGTGAGCCAACCGCAAAGCTTAACAGGAGCCCATAAGATGGGAGCTTGTTTAGGAGCGCTCGCCAAATGACTGGATGAGTTTGCTCCTCACATGTGTGACGTAAGCCAGGAAATCTCCAGTTGACCTTTGGTGTCGGAATCCATATTGTCTGTCGTTGATTAAGTGATGGAGCTCTAGGTATTTAATGAGCTCTTGGTTGACGCATCTCTCCATCACTTAACTGATTACAGAAAGCAGAGCTATAGGTCTATAGTTGGTCGGATCAGTTTTGGATCCCTTTTTTGGCACCGGCTTTTGGGAGAATGCCGGAATCGTAAATATAGGCGATTTTCAAATTCTTGAAGGGCAGTCGCAAAAACATGTTTTGGGATATCATGGCAGCTTTCGATAATGCGCTGACGAAGGTTATCCAAACCACAAAATAGGTTAAAATAAACATTATTTGGCCAAAGCTAGAAGACACTTATGGTCAAGATCTGAGTCTTTGGCCAAAGAATCTCGTTCTGATCCTGATTTTCTAAGATCGTCATCCTAGAATTCACGAATATGCACAATATCCATTTCAGCCTACACTAAAAGTGGCAAAAGTTTAGCATTGTAAGAAAATTTTTTATTTTCGTCCAGTAACAAAGTTGTCAGGGTTATTGTAATGCTGCATTTCATACTTAAAATATGTTTAAAATAATTCTTGAATTGATTAAAATTTAATACGTATACCTCCCTGAAATGGTGGTCAGGGGTAGATTCATTAATTTAGTCTCCGAGGTAATGCAAGGCGTGCTGCGCGTTGTGGAAACGTGGTGTAATGAGGTAGATCTGTCAGTGAACGCTGAAAAGATGGAGCTCGTTATGTTCACTAGGAGAAGGAAGATGGAAGGCCTTGTGAGGCCTACCTTTTTCAGAACGACACTTGAATTGTCTCAGTCAGTAAAGTATCTAGGAGTCATACTGGATTACAGGCTGACTTGGAGGCAGCACGTGGATTATAAGGTAAGCAAGGCTCGAAACTCATTATGGGCCTGCGGAAGAGTTGTCGGTAGTAGTTGGGGCTTGAGCCCAAAAGTGGTGCACTGGCTCTATACTACAATAGTCAGACCGTCATTAATATATGGCTCCATAGTGTGGTGGACCTGTATAAAGACGGAGGCAATAAGAGCCAAACTTAATAAGGTTCAACGTTTGTCATGTGTATAGTATAACCAGTGCAGTGCGCACAACACCTTTGAGTGCCATTGAAACACTATTAAATCTTCCTCCTTTGGATCTGGCAATTCAAGGGGAAGCTAGAAAAACTGGGTCCGTTTTTTCAAATTTTATGCGAAAAAAAACCACCACCCAATTTTGTTCGCAAATTTTGGAACACTAACTATAGCTCAGGCCTTTTTACTTTCTGATACATCCTCGTACAACGAGAAGTTTGTAGCAATCTTTGGATTCTATTTTGTGAAACCTTTACATACTTTTATCGTTAAGTCTGTATTACAGGTCGCAGTTTATGGCCGTACGACATAGAAAGCTAATAAAAACGTTTTTATTGACTGTACCATGTTTTATTAGCAAATGATTGTATTCTGTTTTTGTACAGATTTTTATAAATTCAGTCGTACGAAAGTGACAAAATTTCACAACCGGAACGGGTTTTTGGTTTAGCGCGAACTGCATTTTATTTCAACCGAAATTCTGGGTTAATAATTTTTTCATTACCTTCTGAAACACATACATATATATCCCATAATTTAAACGAGTCTGTATTTGTAAGTCAAGGGCATTCTGTTGTGAAAATCATTCAGTAATTACAAGTACGCACTCATTGAAACATGGATTTTCATGTGAACTCATATCCATTCACAGGATGTTATTATATTGTTGAAAACTACGTTACATAATATTGGACATATACGGAAATAATTCTTCATTAATCGATACGACTCAACACTTCACAATACTTTGTACTACGTTGTGTTGTTTTACGAATGCACTGTCATAAAACATACCGGGAGGAACACCATACATTTTTAGCAGTATAGTCCAGTTCACGTATGGCTTGAATTCTTTTTCATTCATTTATTGAATGTTTAAATCCCCCGTGTGGGGGCGGGTTAGAATATCTCCCATCGTATATCCTGCGTGTCGTAAAAGGCGACTAAAAGGAACCGAACTACTGTCGGTATAAACAGTAACCTCTTCTCAACCAACAGCTTTGGGTGGACGAGTTGAGAAGAGTCAGGACACCTTCTTGTCCTTGGGGTGAGAAATTGCCCCTAAAGGCGGATGACCCAGTATATACCCCCTGGTCAACGGCATGAGGATGCAGAAAGCAAATGGGAAACTACTGCATTAAAGATCTTAAAGATATCCCAAGGGAAACTCGTAAAAGGAGTAAGTGCATTTTACGAGTTCACAACATGTCTGTTAAGACATTGTGACTATGATGATGAAGACAATAAATGAAAATTCGTGCAATTAACCAGACAAATAGTACCTTCAAAATGACTTTTTATTCATTTGTACGCACAAGGATGTTTCGCTTTCAAAGGACTTGGAGATTACTACCGCTTGGGGGCTCAAAAACATTTTTTTTAATGCTCAGCTTCCCGCAAAGGCAGAAAGCCTACTGCGTTATAGCGCTGCGAGATGGTAAGTGTCTGTGCACGTTAAATTTGAAGGTTGTAGCCGCCGGAAAGAAAATTCCCCGGCAGCGCATTCCACCTGGACCTGGTAAGGATGAGCTCGCAGAGCCTCTCTAGTATTCCTCGTTAGGACAGCTTTTGGTGTTACTATTTGGTAGAGCTCATTCGAACACCTTCCGTAATAGAATCTATGGAACAGGGCCAGGTCAGCCACCCTTTTTCGATGTTCCAAGCTCTGGAGGGCCTTTGTGAGGTTAGGCGTATCGATTGGTCTAATTGCTCTTTTTCTGGATAGTGTCCAGGAGCTTTAGAGAGTGCCAGGACATGTTATTGGTGATGTTGATCCCCAAAAGCTTGACGGAAGGTGACTCGACTCTTGGGTGACTCTCCATTTCCATAGATGGTGAGCCAAGTTAAGCTATTATGGCATTTAGAGTTACATAATATGTTTTCTTTTCGACAAGCACACTGCTATGATTCACACTTACCCTTACAAGTACAATTTTTAAAACCTTGCCCGAGCCTTGTTGTGTTGACTTAACACTCTTAACAGTAGCCACCGATCTAAAAGTGATTTGGCGTACAGCTTGACTTATTTCACGACTAAATTGTAAGAGCACTGAAATACCATGTTCTTTGCATACAGTTTGGTCTGAGCAATTTAGGCCGTATATATAAGACCTAATAATAATAATATAATAATAAGCCACTCCACACCACACCAGGCACTCGCAGAAGGTACTCCATGGCAATCATAGATACCGTGTTACACAAGACCACATTAATGAAAAGCAGTCATACACCTAGCTGCAGGATGGCCAGATCTTTCCGGAAACTGAAGATTTTATGCTTGCTATCCAGGATCAAGTGATTGCGACACGAAATTACAAGAAGTACATAATCAAAGATCCATCCATCACTGATGATAATTGCAGGAAATGTCACCAACAGAAGGAAACAATAGAACACATAACAAGTGCATGCAAAACTCTCACTGGAACTGAGTATACGGCCAAAGTCATACTAGCCACAACAAGCTAATTGAAAACACAGATCCATATTATAACTACACACCGACCTCATTACTGGAGAAGAATCAATTCAAACTATACTGGGACTTTGAAATTCATACAGACAAAACCATCCCAGCAAATAGACCAGATATAGTTTTCCAGTCAAAGACAGACAAAGTGACTTACTTAATAGATTTTGCAATTCCCAATGATATGAACATCCAAAACACCTACGCTGGGAAGATATCTAAATACACCGATCTCGCCACAGAAATAAAACGACTATGGAAACAAAACAAAGTTGCTATTGTACCCCTCATTATGTCGGTCTTACCCCAAATACATTTACTCCACACCTGCAACAATTCGGCCTGGATGATAAGTTACATAAAACCTTCCAAAAATCTGTAATCCTCAAGACCTGCAGCATTGTACGGTCCTTCCTGAATTCTGAATAATAATAGGTCAGATGTTGACTTGGCACAGCCCGTCAATACTTGTTACTACCGCAACCATGCGAGAAAAAATAAAAAATGCAAGAAAGGCCTTTATTTACCTAGTAGATATTCAGCTCTAATAGATACTTTCAAATATCAACCAGGGCAGTAAAATTACAAAATGTGAAATTATAACTTTGACATACAGTTTAAAAATAAGCATCCAAAATTAGAAAAATACAAGTCACAAGTGACAATCTAGAAAAGGTTATTTTTAAGATAATTATGACAGTGGGCAATGCTTCATTAGTGCCATTCGTAGTGAATTTTATTATCAACCAGGTTCAACTTAACCAGCGGTTGTACAACGGATGTCAACTTTAAGCTTAGGTTTAATAAAACTTGACTCAAACCGGCATTTGTACAATCGTCCCTTAAACACCTAAAAACGAAGATTGAAGAATATTTTAAATTTTCCTTTTTTGCTAATTACTCCGCCACCCATTTACCGATTTCCAAAATTATAGCAGTATTAGGTACCTACTACGACCCCACAGCATATCTTTACCCAAATTTCACCTAGATCCAACAAACAAACAGACTTACAGAAAGACCAACAGACAGACAGTCCGACGGAAATGAGTGACGTGAACTTTAATTATGTAGATATCAAAAAACGTCCAAAAAGCATTTGATCTCAAAATCAAAAATGTTCAGAATCGGAATACTCCCCTCACCTATGGGTGTGGGGAGTAAAAAGGTGGAGGATATTGTGAAATCACTCACGTATTAACCATTGGTGATACATGCCAAAAATAACATTTGCTTTAAAATATTATTTAGTACTATCAATATATTACGTAAACAATTATTATTCATAGATACAATTATTCCCTCGTATCTTTCTCATTGTCAGTTGCGATTTCACTTTCTTTTCTATGGAAGCAATATTTGTTCTCCAAGCGGTATCATTATAGATATAATCAATGTCAGTTTATAAATTACTGAAATAATACACAATAATATGTATATCTCTATTTCATAATGTATTTTACTTTATTATATAAAATTAGTTTGTTTAACGTTGGCATTGACCGTGGAAAATTCATTATGGAATTATTTATCAAAACAAGGCTTTTAAACGAAAATCGTATTGTCAATTTATTGCTTACTCTAGACTAGGATGAACACGAGGGGGGGGGGGGGGGAGGGTGAACGAAGTTCTAACAGTTGGGTCGAAAATTATGTAGACAAACACATTCTGTACTGGAAAAAGGGTGGTCTGCCAAAATTACAACATTTATGCACCATTGGGCCTCTCATATACAGGGTGTTAATTAAGTATGTTAACAAACTTTAACCACGAATAGTACTCCGAAAAATAGAAAGAAAATGTCATATGAACATGGGTCAGGAAATGCTTCCTAAGGGAGCTACGCTCCTTTGCAAAGGGCACCCTGAAGACGGTTTTCCCTCGCTATTCTCGAAACCATTCATAACAAAATTACGAAATTAGGTACGATGGGTAAACTTTTGATGCTGAATCTGATTCTGGATTCAGAATTTCATAATTTTAATCAGAGGCGTATCATACGGGAGGAGTTAGGGGTAAAAATAACCCCATTTTCTAAATGGTAATTTTTTTGACATTTTGATTTTAGAATATGGTATTTCATTACATGTAAAACAGGGACTTACAATTTCTCGCATAACTTACTCTATTTTCAAACTATATATAAAATATTTCAGAAGGCGATAGTTAAGACCTTAATGAATGACAACTATTTTCGATTTTCACAAAAACGTTTTTTAATGTGCAAAAAAACTCGCAGTGCAAAATCATACATTCTATAAATGCCTGTAATTTCACAACCAAACACGATATCAAAAAAAGGCTAAATAGTTGCACAAGCGCAAGCTTTCTTCTTCAATTTACTTTTTGAATCATTTCTGTAAGTTTAAAGGTAACGTCAGGAGCTTGGAAATACGGAATTGGTTTTTATAGTGACCCCTAGACGTTACCTTTGGACCTTTTGACCTTACCTTTGGATTTTTGGTCTTATCTCCCCTCATTTTAGACACATACACTGGAAAAAGGGAACAGGTGGCCACGCCTCCTCGCTAACACGGGAATACGTCTTTCTTGGATTCTCAATTTCGCGCGCTATACCCTAGACCCTTAACGTTATGTAGAAGAGTTTGTGATAAAGATAAGGTATTATAGTATTTATTATTGGACAATATAAAATCGAAGTTTAGCACAAAAAGGGATCTAATATTTTTTTAAAATATTTTTTTTAAGCTGACTTACTTTTTTGTGGGACCTTTTTGCTACTAGGCAGTATCTATTAATAGGCATTATTCGTGTTTTTATTTCAATGAAATGCAGGCAGTGTTTCAAAAGTTATGATTATTTCGAATTAAAAAGACCAAAAACTAAACTGTCAATATAAGGCAAACAAGTTGTTTGTGATTATTTTAAATTTTTTTGTCGATGAATTGTGGTTCAGTTTCAACCAGTTTCGTTTGTGCACTTCGTGTTGGGACATCCTGTATAATTTGTTCAGTACAAATCCATCGCTTCTGCTCCTAAAGAAAAAGCAGACATCTTGGGGAAGCTCTTCGCAGCCAATTCTACTGTAGAGTTTCAAGGAAGTACTCCGACCACCACCATAAGCATGAACTCGAGAATGGCAGAGGTCAAATTTCAACATCGAGATGTAAAAAGCATCCTCCAAAAACTGAACACCAATAAAGCTACTGGTCCTGACCAAATTCCAGCCATTGTCTTTAAACGCTGTGCCGCTGAGCTTGCACCTATTCTTTGCAAGCTCTTCACAAACTTTCGTATCAACGAGGCGTGTTTCCCGCTTCGTGGAAGATTGGCTGTGTACAACCCATCCCTAAGAAAGGCAAAAAAACTGATCCCTCCAATTATAGACCTGTGGCTCTTCTCAGAATCATGTCTAAGGTTATGGAGACTGTCATTAACACACAGCTCCTGAAATACCTGGACAACAATGGCATCATAAATGATCGCCAGTATGGCTTCCGTAAGCAGCGTCTACAGGTGACCTCCTTGCCTACGTCACCCACTTGTGGAACAGAGCAATAGACAATCATGGTGAATCCCGTCTTGTTGCACTTGACATATCGAAAGCTTTCGACAGGGTGTGGCATGAGGGACTTCTGGTCAAGCTTGCTGCTTATGGACTACCACCTGGCCTGCGCCAGTGGCTGAATAGTTTTTTGAACGACCGATCTCTGTTTGTTGTAGTCGAAGGCTGTTCATCAGATGTATTTTCAATAAACGCCGGTGTTCCTCAGGGATCTGTCCTATCCCCTACACTGTTTCTGCTGTACATCAACGAGCTGCTGGAAAACATCCAATCCAATCTACAGCTTCGCAGATGACAGTACATTAGTGTCATACATGGAACCAGGCAAGCCACTATCATTCCAGGAGACGGTACGTTGGCGACAGCGGCCTCACAGATCAACGCAGATATCAAAACAATTGTCGAGTGGGGATTAGCAAATAAAGTGCAGTTCAACGTACAAAAAACTCAGGCAACAACACTTACAAAGAATGGGCCACCCCATAGTCGAATGACCTTCCGTCAAGCTTTTGGGAACCAACATCAACAGTAACATGGCCTGGCACGACCACGTCGTCAGTATTGCTAAAACGGCATCCCAGAAGCTTGGAGTTTTGTTCCGCTGTAGGAAGTTGTATACACCAGAGCAACTGCTGCTGCTCTACAAGGCACAGTTCCGACCATCGCTGGAGTATTGCTCCCATGTGTGGGGATGCGCTCCGAAGCACTCTTTAAAGCTTCTGGACACTATCCAGAAAAGAGCGATTAGACTAATCGATACGCCTAACCTCACAAAGGACCTCCACAGCCTGGAACATCGAAGGAGGGTGGCTGACCTATCCCTGTTTTACCGATTCTATCACGGAAGATGTTCGAGTGAGCTCTCTCAGATTATAACACCACAGGCAGTCCGAACCAGGAACACTAGAGAAGCTCTGCGAGCTCATCCTTACTAGGTCGAGGTCCTTACTCCCCGAACTAGTCTCCTCCAGGATTCCTTCTTTTGGAGAACTTCGACGCTGTGAAATCAGCTGCCGGGGAGTTTGTTTCCCGACGGCTATGACCTGCAGCGTTTCAAATCTAACGTGAACCGATGCTTATCCTCTCGCAGCGCTTCTACAGCGCCATAGGGAGGCCGACCATAAAAAAAAGTGGGGGTTTTCCAGAATTTTTGTTCAATTTAGTGAAGTATCCATAGACGTTTGTAAATGGTGAAAAGAAGTCATGTTTAGCAGTTTTTCTAAGAAATGATTTTCTGTGGGATATGTGCGCAAAGCCAAGAAGGCTTTCAAAGATGAAATTTATGTACTAATAAATCAACAAGGTGACAGTGATGCTCCAAAAAACTTGCAAGCTATGTGTATGTTTCTCACGCAATAATAAATGAATCACAATATGCCCGAGTGTGTTGTTCTTTATAAAACAAGTTATTAAAACAACATAATCGTGAGTAAAAGTGACAATAACATCTTGGTGAATTGATATTTACGGAGGCCATAAAATTTTAATGCCACGTAGATGCAGCATCATGGAAAAACTAGTCGTTGATAAAGTCTATTCATATTCTTACCTGGTTAATAGCCATTTTTTAATTTCAATATACAGGGTGTCCCTGAATTTCCTTGACACGTGATAATCTCGTAGCACAAAACAGTTGAAATGAAAACTTATAGCGTTTTCGACTTACTGCCCTATCACTGTACTCATAGGAACTGAGTGTCAAAATTATGTTCGTCTTAGATTTGAGTGCAAAACTACTGTGGTTTTTTGTTTTCGACTTAATTGCAATTGAGTGCAAATTATCGCCACGGACTCTCTGAGCTCAGTGCATTTTTGAGGTCTATAAAATATTAATTGTAACCTATTTTATTTGTCAGAGAAAATATCTTTTTGAATTAAGAACTGGGTATGGGGTAGTATACATAGTAGCACGAAAGGTGCGGAAAGTGTAGTTTGAAGAACTGCGAATATCGGTATCTTCGGATGATGAGGAAATTAAAGCATTCCTAGTTAAATTGCAGGCAACGGCTACGGGTGTCCCAAAAATACGAATATTATTTATTGAAGATGTTGTTTTTAAACTGACGGAAGAAGAGATACAAGATATACATAAGTATTTACCGATCTATATCGGTATATATATATAGATATTCATTTTTAGCGCAAAAGCCATACTGCACAAAATGCTGTTCGTTTTTATGTCAATAAATAGAATAAATGATTGAATAAGGCGGATTCAAACATCAAACTGTCATCAGTTGGCTGACATAACAGTTACTTGAATTGCACTGAAATTTGGTGTATGTTCGACTTACCAGTTCAGATTTATTGCACTTCTGGGCACCAGACGAGTTTTCAATGTGCACTGTAGTGCAATCGTGGTTAAAATCAGTGCAGTAAGTCGAAAACGCTATGAGTGGAATTTTTGAAAGCACTATCTCTATCATACCATGCTTTTAAAACATTCTTTTTGTACTTCAACCCTTAAAACTCACCCTCAACTTTTGTTTTTTAAATAGCACCAAATAGTTTTTTCTACACAAATTAAGTGCTTATATTATTTAAAATCTTTGATTTTATACACTAACTTATTTTTTTCGTAAAATCATAAACACAACATAGAATAAAATAAGAATTTGCATGACGCAAAAAACGGGTAAAGATAGAACTAGTTGGGTTTTTAAGGATACTGAATGACCTATAATACACGCTTTCGGAAACAAACGTCTTTTTTATGCTCTTTTATTATGAAAATATTACGCTTCAAACAAATGCTCATTCTATTTATCTTATGTCAGCGACTTTACGAAAAAAATTGATTTTTGTATGAATTGCAAGATATTAAATAAAATAATGACCTCATTATAATGTAGGAAAAGCTGTGGGGTGCTATTAGGAAAAAAGTAGGGGGTAATTTTTAGAGGGTGAAGTAAAAAAATGTTTCGAAAGCATGATATGATAAGTCATTCGGTACTCTTGAAAGACCCACTGGGTTTTCCTTTTTATCTGTTTTTATTTACTTTATGCTTATGACTTTACGAAAAAAGTGCTTTTTGTACAAAATAAAAGGTACTACAAGATTATAAGTAAAATACGGATTTATTTTGAATAGAAAAAACTATTAGGTGCTATTTGAAAAAACAAAGTTGGGGTGAGTTCTAAGGGTTGAACTACAAAAAAAATGTTTTGGAAGCATAGTACGATAGACCCTGTAGTACAGTCAAACATTCCAGTCAGTTTTTGTTTGAACATTTTTTAGTTACAAGAATGTCACGTGTCAAGGAAATTCAGGGACACCCGAGGGGACACCCTGTATATAGTTAAAGAAACAAAAAAAAATACGCTTTTATAGCAGTAAGAATTGATGAACAATTGTTGACATAACCTGAAAATGATAATGAAAGAAAAATACTAGCGTTATTGTAAGAAAAGAATGGGGTAATTGTGCCATGTTTTTCGTATATTAAATAATCCGCGCTTTCTCACAATAATAGTAGTATTTTTCATTCATTATTATTTTCAGCTTAGACTAACAATTATTTTTTCATTTTTAAGTGCTATAAAAGCATGTCTTTTCGTTTTTTTGAACTATATTTCAGTTCAGGATAATGGGACAAACTTATCAAATTATTATATTTTCATAATTCCTGATAAGTGTAAAAGGTTTAAATGGACTACTATCAGGAATTTTTTTTTGGTGCATATGATAGAGTACGTCATAAAAAGCATTTCATTTTTTTGGGCACAGGAAAGCCGTGAAAATATTTGAATTCTCCTAGGGCAGTGACGTCACTGCCCTAAAGGCGAACAGCCAATCAAAAGACAGATATGTGTGCTGTGTTGCCGCATTCTGATGGCGCGCGAAATGCCGGAGCTGTACGCGGGTTGGCTCATCTATCTTGTCTTCTGTTCCCGTCTGCGAGTCGGAGCTGTTCTTGGCAACAATGCACCGCTGATGATTCGCGCGGTTGGCACTGATTGGCTGAATTTGATTTCCTTTCTTTGAACTTTAGAATGGAATTACTAAGAAACAAAATGATGTAGAAAGTAACGAAATGCAGCAGTACGTTTATTTTTGTATGCACTAAGCGGTTATAACAATTGAATCATTGTTCTTAACCTCGTGATACCGGTCCATTAAATCTGTTCGTTCTTCATTACCCTGCCCTGCCGAAGATCATTATATAGTACACTTAAAAAAAATACAAAAAAAAAGTAAAACAGATTTTTGTGTTTTTTTTGTTTCTTTTATTCTTTTTTATATAATATAAAAACAGCTCAACCTCCTTTTTTAGGCGTTTTAGGGGATCCCGATCGTTCTCTACATTTTTCTTTGGTAAGGGTGAAATTGGGGTGGTTGAAGTGCAGTACATTTCATAGATTTGATCTAATCGGATGGACTCTATATACTAATCACATGTGAATCTGTGAATGTATTTTGGAAATGGCTTCATGGTAGTGATTAAACTATGTTAAATGCGGTGTTCCAAATAACAATGAATTTAGCGTGATATAAATACATCTTTAGGAAGTCCTAGTGAATCAATTTGACTTCATATGTTTATGTTAATATGCATATCCGTTCCAAAGGTTTGCACTCAGGAAATATGAGTCATAATAAGGATTATTATTCAAATTGAAACATTTAGCAAACTTGGAAGGAAGCACAAATTACTTGAGAAAAAAGCATAAGTTTGAATGCTGCACAATAGCTAATTATTTGCAAAAAATATACCAACCTTCAGACATCTGAACGTTATTCTCTGGTTATCGAGATCCTGAGTCTGTTTATTCTGGGTCACTCTTATTGTGAGGTCATGTCATGTCAAGAGAATCAAGAGAAGTAAAAACTAGCTAGAAGAATATGCCAAAGCAAAGAAACTTTTTTGGCTGAATGTTCGATGGAGTGGGTTGGAAGCTACAACTCAAACTCTGATTTATTTAATTACTAGTCATGTTTAAACCAGTCCGCCCTTTTTTTTCCAGGAGCCGTCCGACCTTATTGTCCCCGTCAATACTTAAGCCTTAGGGCCTATTGTATTATTGCGCCTCTTATTTACAGTATCCACTCCAGCAATCTGGATCCCTGCATAAGTTTATGCAGTTTACCTACTGGTCCTGGTGCTGAGCTGTACTCCATTGGTTCTAGCTTGGTCTTCCCAAAGAGCTGTTGCTTCTTGTGATCTAGCGCTTCGCACTCACAGAGCACATGTGAGGCTGACTCACTTCCTCTTCCACACAGTCTGCAGTTGAGGTCTCTACTGTAGAGTTCCATCTTGTTCAGGCCACAATGTCCTGTGAGGAAACCCGTCGTTATTCGGAGCTGATTCCTACTCAAGAAGAGCAGTGTTTCAGCTGTTTTCTTGCATGGAGCTTTAATGAATGTTTTTCCATGAACACATCCTGGGAACAAGTTCCACTGCTCCTTGTGCCGATGTTTCATCCATTCTCCGACCTGGTGTCTGATTGTGCTTTTAGGCACCCCCAGGGCGGGTTCTGTTCCAATGTATAGAGCAGACGAGCTTAGTCTTGCAGTCCGCCCTTACTAGCATGCTTTGCAACAAGAATACATGTTCTCTCTAATTTAAACATTGACTGTAAAAAATAAGTCGACAACGCATACTAGGTTAGGTTAGGCTGAAAGTGAGTGGGCTGCCTCCTTCCACTGCGACTCAATTGTGTCTATTCATACCTTTTTAGAGTTCACCGTACAGTCCGCACCTCTTTACCAAGGCAATCAACGTGAAGGGTGAAACTTCCTTGAGGTCCCAGTTGGGCAAATCCGAATGTCTGGAACCTAGCATTATCCAGTACTGGACAGGAGCAAAGAATATGCTCTGCTGTTTCATCCTCCACGTAGCAGAAGCGACAGTCTGAAGTTTGTTCAAGACCCAACTTCCGCATACGGTACCTTAGACGACCATGTCCCGTCAGCAGGCCGACCAGAATGCGGAGGTCGTACCTATTACATTCCATGGTCCTCGGGGGGGCCTGACTCGAGGGGTATCTTATAAACGCCTTCTTGTGCAGTAGCCCTGATGTATCTCGCCAGTTCAGGAGTGCTTTCCTCACTGCCCAGTCCGAGATGGTCTTTTTAGCGGTGCTTTTTGAAATGCCCGCGAATGGTTCTGGTCCTATGAACACAGATTCAGTTCTCCCTTTTGCTAGCGCGTCGGCCAATACATTGCCTTCCACTCCGCTGTGACCCGGAACCCAAATCAAGGTTACCCTGTTTCCCATTCCGAGTTTGTTGAGGAGGTGCATGCAGTTCCATACCAGCCTTGAATCAACTCGACTGGAGCACAGTGCTTTCAATGCAGCCTAGCTGTCTGAAAAGATTTTTATAGATCTGTTTGTCAGGGGCCTTTTGATTAGTTCCCTGACTCCCAGCTCTATGGCAATCATTTCTGCTTGGAAGACGCATACTAATATACAGGGTGAGCTAAAATAAAAAGTCTAGATTTTCTCTTTGTTTAAATGTAACGCCCCATATATTATTTTACCAAAAAATTGTTTTCATCACTATATCTCTTCTCTATATCTACATTCGTAAGTTTCCAGGGTATTCCAATTTTTCTGCAAATTTTGAATATGTCTGCTATTTGTGTAATGAATTTTATTTAAGTACTATGGAATTTTATTTTCATTTAGTGGCTAACTAAAATATAAGTATTATATTATATAGAATTTGATGAAGTCATTATTGAGATAACATAACTCAAGTATGCTGAGAAAATTACATACATAGACGTGATGCATAATTATCAAGCAGATTTATCAGGTAAGCTCTGAAATATTGACTGTTTTCACCAAGGACAACAATTTTTCCTTTTTTTTGGAGAGTGGAGGTAATTTTTTTCCTTGTATATATAAAATTAGCGACAAAATACCATTATTTGTCTGGGGGAGGGGGTGCATTTTTGTGGACAACATTTTTAGCGTCATTTTTACATGACCCATGTGAATTGGATTTTCACGCCATTATAAAACATTTATTTAAAAATTTATCGATTGTCATTTATTATTCTTGGGGGGGGGGACGTCATAGCCTTCATTTCGTACTGTATGGAAACCGAGCTTTAAAAATTAATTTTTCTATAGAAGAACAAATAGAAATGATTTGGGTATTACTCTTAGTCTTTGAGAAATTGCTTACTTGCCTCTAGGATACATCTTCAGCGATATCCAGAATGGAGGCACCCTAAAGCTGATGCATTTGAAAGATTTGAAGGATAGTTTTGTTGTACTGGGTCAGTCAATGTTTCAAAGCCTACCTGAAAAATCTGCTTGATAATTATGCATCATGTCTATAAAATGATTCCCTCAGCATACTTGAATTAAATATATTATTTCAACTGACTTCATTAAATAACTATTATGGCCTTATATTTTACTTATTCGTCGAATAAAAATAAAGTTTCATATCAAAATATCTCGGAAATTGATAAACCCAGGCACAGTAAATGCATATACAATGATAAATGACCCTAATGGCAATTTTTTGGTGAAATAAAATATAGGTGGGTTACATTTAAAATAAAATAAAAATCTAGATTTTGCATTCTAGCTCACCCTGTACATGAATTTGCGTCGTCAATTTTTTGGCAGCTGACATTAGAACCAGGATATTTTTTGTCTAGGCATGTAGAATAAATGATATTTGATACCTTACCTTTTGATATAATTATAATTACCTATAAATATGGGATAATATACAGGGTATCCCTCAACTTCCTTGACACGTGATATCTTCGTATCAAAAAAATCGAATGTTTGAAAATACTACAGGGTCAATCATACCATGATTTCAGAATATTTTTCTTTACTTGAACCCTTAAAACTCACTTCCAACTTTGTTTTTTCAAATGGTACCTAATAGTTTTTCCTACACATATTAAAGTCGTTATTTTATTTAAAATCTTGTAGTACCTTTGATTTTATACAAAAACATATTTTTTTCGTAAGGTCAGAAAAAACTTAGTGGGCCTTTCGAGGGTACAGAATGACCCATTAAGCTTTCAAAATATTTTTTTTTACTTTGATCCCTTTGATCCCAAATAGCACCGCTTTTTATACATTGATGAGGTCATTATTTTTGTAGTACTTCATATATAAACCATATTTTTTTTCGTAAAGTCATTTACATAAGGTAAATAAAATAAGCATTTGTTTGAGACGTAATTGAAAAAGCATAAAAAAGACATCTGTTCTCGAATACATGTATTATAGGTCATTCAGTACCTTTAAAAGCCCAATTAGTTTTATTTTTATCCATTTTCTGAATCAAACAAGTTCTTATTTTATTTATGCTATGCTTATGATTTTACAAAAAGAGTAAGTTTGCGTATAAAATCAATGGTACTGCAAGATTTTAAATAATATAAGAACTTAATTTGTGCAGAAAAAATTATTTGGTGCTATTTGAAAAACAAAAGTTGAGGGTGAATTTTAAGGGTTGAAATATAAAAAAAGAGTTTCAAAAGCATGGTATGATAAACTATCAAAAATTCCACTCAGTTTTTGTCTCAACTTTATTTTGTTACGAGAGTATCACGTGTCAAGGAAATTCAGCGACACCCTGTATAGGGTATCTCGTTTAAAAAAGTTTATGTTTGTATCACTACGTAATTATCAATAGCAATGATAAATCGAAACATTTTCTAAGTGAGGAGCATCTTCTTGCCTACAACTTTTATATACAGCTTTTTTCGCTATCTTCTAGAGTATTTTTTTTATGGTCGACCTCCCGCAAAGGCTGAAAGCCCATGATGCTGTAGAAGCGCTGCGAGAGGACAAGTATCTGTTCCACAGCGTCAAAGTTCTCCAAAAGAAGGAATGCTGGAGGAGACTAGTTCGGAGACCTCGACCTGGTAAGGATGAGCTCGCAGAGCTTCTCTAGTGTTCTTAGTTCGGACGGCTTGTGGTGTTATATCTAAGAGAGCTCACTCGAACATCTTCCGTGATAGAATCTGTAAAACAGGGACAGGTCAGCCACCGTCCTTCGATGTTCCAGGCTGTGGATGTCCTGTGTGAGGTTAGGCGTATCGATTAGTCTAATCGCTCTTCTCTGGATAGCGTCCAGAAGCTTTAGAGAGTGCTTCGGAGCGCATCCCCACACATGGGAGCAATACTCCATTGATGGTCGGATCTGTGCCTTGTAGAGCAGCAGCAGTTGCTCTGGTGTATACAACTTCCTACAGCGGAACAAAACTCCAAGCTTCTGGGATGCCGTTTTAGCAATACTGACGACGTGGTCATGCCAGGACATGTTATTGTTGATGTCGATTCCCAAAAGCTTGACGGAAGGTGATTCGACTATGGGGTGACCCTCCATTTCCACGGTTGGTAAGCCATCGTGAGACTCCTTTGTAAGTGTTGTTGCCTGAGTTTTTTGTACGTTGAACTGTACTTTATTTGCTAATCCCCACTCGACAATTGTTTTGATATCTGCGTTGATCTGTGAGGCATGCTGCTATCACCGGCGTACCGTCTCCTGGGATGATAGTGGCTTTCCTGGTTCCATGCACGACACTAATGTACTGTCATCTGCGAAGCTGTAGATTGGTTTGGATGTTATTTCCAGCAGCTCGTTGATGTACAACAGAAACAGTGTAGGGGATAGGACAGATCCCTGAGAAACACCGGTGTTTATTGAAAATAGTCTGATGAACAGCCCTCGACTACAACAAACAGAGATCGGTCGTTCAAAAAGCAATTCAGCCACTGGCGCAGGCCAGGTGGTAGTCCATAAGCAGCAAGCTTGACCGGAAGTCCGTCTTGCCATACTCTGTCGAAAGCTTTCGATATATCAAGTGCAACAACACGGGATTCGCCATGATTGTCTATTGCTCTGTTCCACAAGTGAGTGACGTAGGCAAGGAGGTCACCTGTAGACCTGTGCTTACGGAAGCCATACTGGCGATCATTTATGATGTTATTGTTGTCCAGGTGTTTCAGGAGCTGTGTGTTAATGACAATCTCCATAACCTTAGACATGACGCTGAGAAGAGCCACAGGTCTATAATTGGTGGGATCAGTTTTTTTGCCTTTCTTAGGGATGGGTTGTACGCAGCCAATCTTCCACGAAGCGGGAAACACGCCTCGTTGATACGAAACTTTGAAGAGTTTGCAAAGAATAGGTGCAAGCTCAGCGGCACAGCGTTTAAGGACAATGGCTGGAATTTGGCCAGGACCAGTAGCTTTATTGGTGTTCAGTTTTTGGAGGATGCTTTTTACATCTCGATGTTGAAATTTGTCCTCTGCCATTCTCGAGTTCACGCTACTAAAAACTCACCCAGTAGATAGGCTGTACTATATACATATAAACAAAAATGAATTGCTTTAAAATATATCTTTTCTCTTTATCAATATGTTGCGTTTAGCATTACGAGTTTAGCATACAAGCTACTAACTAGACATGATGAAAAGAATCGTGGACTGCTATTTTAATGCAGCGACTATAAAATTACATATAATCGTAAACTGCGATCGGTTGTTATATAAAAGTGCCATCAAAACTCGCAACGCAGCATAACAATTCAAAAAAGATTATGCTTTTGTGCTCTTCGCTGGAACAACGAAATTATTTATCTGGGCGAAGTCGCAACGTTGCGTCTTCTTGCTGTTTGAGAAAAGTACTTACAAGTAAACAAAGGTCTTATCGGGCTAGAACCAGCATGTGGTATATCATACAACATGGTTCAGACACAGCATAATGAACAACCAGCACAATAACTCAGTTGGCGGAAATTACACGCGCGTCCCCACTTTTGGATAATTTTTTGTAGGGATGGTAACGGTACTTCGTGTAATCAGTTGCACAAAATGCCCTGTACGAACCAAACGCGCCTATTTGGCCAGAAAATATCGAGTTGGTACCGGTATCGATATTTTCATTTTCGCATCTCTACCCAAACTTCACAGCCATAAAATCATCCATAAACCCTCCCAGGGTCAAATTTTGTGGGAACCATTTTTATATAGGAAATCCTCAGAGATATTATGCTGGTGTTTATTATGCTGTTACCAGTTGACACCAGAAACACTGGACAGAATGGTGAGGATTGTTCAGTCTAATGCCGCGTACACATCTAAGCAAACGAACCGAATGGGCACTTCTCGCCGAATGAGCATTCAGATGCGGACAGCGGACGTATACACGTACCGCGCTGAACAGGCTCATGCGGTGCACCAGCCGATGTGAAAGTGTTGGTCCTTCAACGGAAATTCGTGCTCAGTCTGGACGGGTTCAAAAACACAACACCGAAACTCTCCGCACAAAATGGATTCTTCACAAGAGACGTGTTTGCTATTAATTACGGAATTTGGGGAAAGCTAAATTTTATTACAATAAAATTAAAAAGGAAGATGCTTGGCGGGAAATTGCGAAAATACTTTGGATATTTTATCCTTAATTGCATTTAGCATCTCCAACAAATCCAGACAATTATCGCCTACTTTCGTTAATCTCTCATGCAACTAAGGTTCTACTATATATTTTACAATCCCGTTTGGAGGGTTTTATTCGCAAATTTCTCAGGCGCAGGCAGGTTTCGTGAAAGGACGCGGTACGCGTGAACAGATCTTAAACTTAAGACAAATTATTGAAAAAGCCAGAGAGAAACTTGTATCGGGGCATGACCCTGATACAAGTTTCTCCATATTATCGCTTCTGTGTATATGTCCGAAGAATGTAAGCATTCTCGTCGACACAGTGGATTACCGAGTCCATCCGGTATGGAAACGTTAGTTCGATGGGCGGTATAAGGAACTCTCAGCATTCTCTTCCATGTCCACATTTCAAAAGCATCTATGCAAGCTCGATCTGCCTTTTTAACAGTCCAAGTTTCCGATGCATACAAAAATATGGAGAAGACAAGAGACTGAACCAGCGAAATTTTTGTAGCTTCAGTGATGTTATGGTCACGTCATATTTTAGTAAGCTTTGTCATGGCCACACGTGCCTGTTGAATGCGCCGTCGAATCTCATTTTCACAGCTACCCGAATTGTCGATCAAAGAACCGAGGTATACAAAACTTTGAACTACTTCATAACGGCCTGTTGACTTTATTTCTCGATGATTGTCATGCTCTGTATCTACGATCGTAACCTTGGTCTTATTGTAGTTAATACCAAGACCACACTCTGCACTATGTTGTTCTAAGATGTTTAATAGAGCTACTAGTTCTTCCTGAGAAGCTGCAATAAGGGTTATATAGTCAGCAAATCTTAAGTTGGATATTTTACTTCCGCCAATAGTTACACCGCCATTCCAGTTGTCTAATACCTGTCTTATCACAAATTCAGAGTAAATGTTAAATAACATCGGAGATAATACACATCCCTGACGGAATCCTTTTCTGGTTGCAGTTTGACTAGACAGGTTACCACCAATTCTTACACGTGCCGAATTAGACTCGTAAAGTTGCTGTATGAGAAACACTAGGTGATAAGGAACTCCCATAGATATGAGGATTTCCCACAGTTTAGGCCACTTTACTTTATCAAACGCCTTAGGGTAGTCCACAAAGCAGATAAAAACTGGAAAATACTGCTCTCTGACTTTTTCAATAATTTGTAAAGTTTAAGATCTGTTCACGCGTACCGCGTCCTTTCACGAAACCTGCCTGCGCCTGAGAAATTTTCCAGGCAATAAAACCCTCCAAACGAGATTGTAAAATATATAAGTAGAACCTTACTTGCATGAGAGATTAACGAAAGTAGGCGATAATTGTCTGGATTTGTTGGAGATCCCTTCTTATGAAGTGGAACAAAGATTGATATGCACCATTCATCTGGCCAAACACGGGAGGACCAGACACTCCTACAAATATTATGCAAAAGAGAAAAAAGTATTATGGTGCTAAGTCCTTCTTCCATAGTTCAAAGGGCGACCTATTATGAATACAACAAATTTTCCAGTTTTCCAGTTGTCTGACTCCCACACATTATGGTGGTACCATTTTATTATTTGCCCATAGCATGAAGCTGTAGTCACACAAAAACTATTGTGCATAGTTTCTTGCATCTCTTCTCGTAAGAGCATGGACGACACAGTTTTTATTCTGCAATCTTCAACTGATATCCTACTACATGGGATGCCGATTTTCTGATATTTATTAACAGTATCAATGTTAAAAGGGCAATGAAATGTTTCGGGGCTTCCCAACCACCCTATCTGAGACTCCATCCTACCGCGGCTCATTTTAACCACTCAAAAAAAAACTAGAAAATGATCAGAGATCCTTAGAGTATACAAAAATGGAGTTTGGATGGCTTTTATATTGAAGATGTTGCTTTTTTTAACTTAGTTTCACCGTCATTAACACAATTTTCAAAAACCATAGACTTTATCGATCTACCGCGGCCATGGGCGCCGCCAGAAAAAAAGCCAGGGGGGGGCAAAAGGAATATTTTTTGTCATGAATTGTTTCTCTGTATTTAAACAAAAAATAACATAGAACATATGCAACATAAAAGAGGTAAACATCTTGAATAACAGAAATGCTTGAATTGTACTCATACTCAGTACAGTATCTAAATTAAAAACAATAAAAGAACAAAAATACAGAACAATAAAGAACAAAAATAATAAAATAACAAGAAAAAAATACATCTGAAAAAATAACTAACTACAAAACATAAATCTGCATTTTGTATTCACTGTTAGAAAAAAAGACTAGGAAAGTCATTCGAAATCGAACTTTAGCTTCCTTCGGTCTTGGGCAAATTTGTTGATTACTGTATTTTTTGAATTGTGTTTTATCACAGTCAATATTTTTTCTGTGAACGCTGAGCACACATAAACCAGTCAATCGATCTTCGCTCATTGTTGACCTCAACCAACTGTTGACCCTCCTTAGCGTAATGAATGAACGTTCAACGGAACAAGTAACAAGAGGTGGCAAAGAGATGAAAATTTTAATTGCGCTCGCATGAGGAGAGGAAAGTAATAGTTTCCATGTATGTATGTTTTTGGAATTTCATTAGTGTCAGTTTAATGATAAGCTACACACATTACAGGATTATCTACAACAATATAGTTTAAAAATGAGTTTTTGTCTAAGGTAGGGCAGCATTCGAATAAAGCTGAAAAGTATAACGTGTCGTTCCTCTGCAGGGCAGCGAAAACAAAGTTTTCACTCTCACAGCCCCATCCCCAAATTACCCCAATTTTACCCACTCTAAAATAATGGGGAAGACGATCAGGATCAGGAACCTCCCAATCGCCTAAGAACGAAGTTTGAGCTGAATGAATTTGTGGTTCTTGGGTTTTTAGGCCGGCGTCGTTTAGCGTTAAAGCTTGACGTTTCGCCACCACGTGTGGATGGCATCTTCAGAAGCTATTTCACTTCGGCGACTTCCAAAATACTGAGGGCTCGTAGATCTGCACCTGTATTTATACCTGCTAATGGTAACGTGGCCCAACCAGGTAGCGTTGGTAGCCCCGCCCCTTCACGATATGGTAGTGTCTTCAGGTCCTTTAGGATGGGTGCCCATGTCCGGTTGACTTTCTGTATTTCTTCTTTCCTATTGAAATTATTATGATGTTTTTGTATTTCGATGACTTCTCTGTGAAGTCTGGCATGGTATGAAGACGTTGCGGCAAGAACCTGAGATTCTTCAAACTTGATCCTGTGACTTCCCTCCTTAATCGCATTTTCGGCTACCGCTGATTTGTCCGTATGGCCTAGTCGACAGCTAGCCTTATGTTCTGCAATTCTTGTGTTTATAGATCTCTTCGTTGTTCCTATGTATACACTCCCACATGTGCATGGTTTGCGATAAACCCCCGGCGTTGTGAGTGGGTCTCTTTTATCCTTCACCGTTGTCAAATATTCCTGTATCTTTCTTGTGGGCTTGTAGATGGTCTTGACGTTATCCTTTCGTAACAATTTTCCTATTCTGCCTGTTATTCCAGGCACATAGGGTAGACAAGCTTTTGCTATCGGTTTTGGTTCTGGTTTTGCCCTATTGTTCTTGTTATTTCCTTTTCTGTGTAACCATTTGCCTTAAGAGCATTCTTTAGGTGTTCCAGTTCGGTGTCGAATTCTTCTGGTTCGCACACTTTTCTAGGCTGTTCTGTCAAAGTTCTAATAATTCCGTACTTTTGAGATGGATGGTGGTTTGATTCTGTATGTAAGTGCCGGTCAGTTTGAGTTGGCTTTCTATATACCTTGTGTCCTAATGTAACTCCTTTTCTTGTTAGAAGAACATCAAGGAAGGCGAGTCTTTTGTTTTCTTCTACCTCCATGGTGAACTTTATGTTTTCATGTACGCTGTTCAGGTGTTCTAGAAATTCTTCTAGCTTTTCTCTTCCGTGATTCCAAATGACGAACGTATCGTCCACGTATCTGAGCCATATCTTGGGCTTGTATTGAGCGCTCTTCAAGGCTGCCTGTTCGACCTTCTCCATTACAAAGTTCGCTACTACCGGGCTTAGAGGGTTTCCCATGGCTACACCTTCAATTTGTTCATACATGTTGGCGTCCCAGACGAAGTAGGTTGTCGTTAACACGTGCTTGAAAAGGTTTGCAATGTCTTCTGGAAATATGTTCTTGATGTGTTCGATTGCATCGTTTGAAGTTTGAGCTGTTTTTATATTTTTAGTTTTTTCCAGTAAAATTAAACCAGAATAATTGCAGCCTACGGTCACAATCATAATCTCAGCTGTTATTATAAAATCACTGTTTGGTTGGCTATTCTGTGATTTCATTTATTCACCTGAAACATAAGTCGTACTGACGGAGTTGCTTTTTTCTGACATCCACGAACAATTTCAAGTGCAGGTATTTTTGTTGGAAAACAATACGAAATAGGTCTAACAATTGTGCTACATCTGGAAAACTATAGATACTACATATTTACCTACGAGTTGTAAATCAATTTGAGTGTGTATTTAGTGATAATGGCAAGAGATGCAAGAATAATTTACGATTTTATGATGCAAACGTATAAAAATAAATTAAAAATGTTTGAACCAACAATTTTGCTCTACATTTGTGTCGCCAAAAAGTCCCGAAATTTTTATGAGTTGCTAATCAAATGTTGTTTATGAAATTTGTCTAGGTCGGTATTATGAAACTTGTCATTTACACCAATTATGATCTAATTGTGTACGCTAGAATCAGTTAGAGAATTTCATATGGCAAAATTTAAAATGTTAAGGGGCCTGGATACACACATTTATACATACGTATTTGCCATGCAAAACACGGACTCACAAATTCTCGTATAACTCACTCTATTTTCAAACTACATATATAATATTTCAGAAGACGATAGTTAAGACCTTAATGAATGACAACTATTTTCGATTTTTCAAAAAAGTTTTTTAATGTGCAAAAAAACTCGCAATGCAAAATCATACATTTTATAAATGCCTGTAGTTTTACAACCAAACACGATATCAAAAAAGGCTAAATAGTTGGACAAGCGGAAGCTTTCTTCTTCAATCTGCTCTTTGAGTCATTACTGTAAGTTTAAAGGTAACGTCAGGAGCTTGGAAATGCGAAATTCATTTTTATGGTGATCTTTGGGCCTTAGCTTTGGACCTTTTGACCTTACCTTTGGATTTTTGGACTTATCTCTCCTCATCTTAGACACACACACTGAAGAAAAGGAACAGGCGGTCACGCCTCCTCGCTAACACGGAAATACGTTATTTCTTGGATTCTCAATTTCGCGCGCTATACCCTAGGCCCTTAAGGCCAGGGCTGCAGTTTTTCCTCTGAGGATTTCCAGAGCGTCTGTGAGTCGCTTAAGAGAACATTGAGTACTATAAACTTTTTTTGCTTGCCTGCAGTCAACCCTCTCTAAGCTTTAGCCAGTTCAGTATCAGCCCACTCATCCAGGGCAAGTTTGACTAGCGTTCAAAATGGATTCAGGGCCAGTGCAGTGCTGGCCACTATCCTGGACGGGAGACCCGCTCTTTCGTTTCCCGATAAACCAATAATCCAGGGGCCTACAACTGGATCACATGGGCCCGACATGGTCCCCTCCATTGTTGTCAAGAAGTGCGCACCGGAGCTCGCTCCCATATTTACCCGCCTCTTTCGGATGTCTTACGATTCCGGCATTTCCCAAAAGGCTGGAAAACAGTTTGCATCCAGCCGGTGCCAAAAAAGGTATCCAAAACTGATCCGACCAACTACAGACCTACAGCTCTGCTTTCTGTAATCAGTAAAGTGATGGAGAGATGCGTCAATCAAGAGCTCACTAAATACCTAGAGCTCCATCACTTAATCAACGACAGACAATATGGATTCCGATACCAAAGTTCAACTGGAGATCTCCTGGCTTATATCACACATGTGTGGAGCAAACTCATCGAGTCATTTGGCGAGGCTCACGTCGTTGCTCTCGATATTTCAAAGGCATTCGATCAACTGTGGCATGCAGCTCTCCTAAACAAGCTCCCGTCTTATCCTCTCAGGTCGGAAAATCTCTGTCGTGGTAGACGGCTCTTCCTCCTCTTTCCATAGCATCAGTGCCGGGGTTCCGCAGGGATCGGTATTGGCTCCGACATTGTTTCTGCTTCACATTAATGATCTACTCTCTAGCACTACAAACCCAATCCATAGTTTTGCGGATGACAGTACGCTGCATGCAGGCATCATAAGTAATAGACCGATATCTGTAGTCGAGCTGGAACGCAGGAGACTGGCAGTGGCAGCTTCACTTTCAAAGGATCTCGATACCATTACCGCTTGGGGGCTTAAGAATATGGTTAAATTTAAACAAGAAGTGCCCAAGCCAACACCAAGTTCTAATGAACAACCAGGCTCTGCCAAGGAGTCACTCATTCAAGCTGTTAGGAGTCAACATTACAGAAAATCTAATCTGGCACGAACACGTCGCGTCAATTGCAACAGCTGCTGGTAAAAAGCTTGGGTACCTATTTAGAGCCAGAAAGTATTTCTCACCATCCTCCTCACGCTATATAAAGCCCAGATAAGACCTTGCCTGGAGTATTGCTCTCATGTCTGGGAGCTGCTGCCCCTACTACCCTGTCTATACTAGATGCCGGCCAAAGAAGGGCAATTCGACTAATTGGCGATCCGGCATTAACGCGCCACCTTCAGTCACTTTCTCACCGGCGTGCTGTTGGTGACCTCTCACTCTTCTACCGGTATTCCAATGGAATCTGCTCCTCTGAGCTATCCTCTATCGTTCCGCCGCTCACTGCTCCTATCAGATGTACCCGTGCGACCGCTGCATCTCATCCTAAGACGGTCGTTCTTCCTACATCAAGAACTGAGCGGTACAACCGCACATTTGTTCCCAGGGTGTCCAAGGCTTGGAATGGACTGCCAGAAGATGTATTTATTATTGGGCCTGCGGGTATTGGCCCATTCAAATCTCGCGTTAACAAACTTCCCCTAACATAATCCTTTCACAGCAGCCGCGGTACTATGGTATTTAGGCTCTACCTGCGCGGTCTGCTCAGTCATAAAAAAAACTTTTCCCTAGCATGCTTGTCAATGCTAGTTAACCCTAGTTGATTTTTGTTATTTAGTTTTCATATACAGGGTACCTCTTACCTTCTTACTAGGATTCCTGTTTACCTATGTGAGAACTTATTTTTTCGGTATAGCATTCATGATAGGTGTATACGCAACACTATTAAATTAACGATGCCCCTTCATTGTATTACCTCATTCTTTAGATGTTCCACTAATAAATTTGTTACACTTTACAGTATCCTTATCTGTAACTTTGCTAATATGTTATATTATATTATATAGTTTTAAGCAGCATATTAACAACGAACAACTCATTGGCTCGCAATGATCTGGAACTACGTTCTCAAGGTTCTGTATTTCCCTTTCATGTCTTGCCTATTTTAGTGTCAAGCATTTTTACCTAGGTATTTTTTATTTTTACATCCCACACGGATAGGTGAGGGGAGTATTGTGATCGCGAAAATTGTCGATTTTGAGATAATATGCTTTTTGGGCGTTTTGTGATGTCTACATAACGAGAATCCACGTCTCTCATTTCTGTCGGTCCGTCTGTCGGTCTGTTTGTTCGCGTTTTTCTAGCCTCGTAATCTCAGCAACCGCTACATGGATTGTGATTAAATTTGGGTACCGATATGTTGTGGGATCCTAGAATGCTGCTATAATTTTGAAAATTGGTGCAGGAGCGGCAGAATAATTAGCAAAAAACAAAAAAGATAAACATTCCTCAAACAAATCGTTGTACGGGGGGCGGAGTAATTAGCAAAAAACAAAAAAATTTCAGATATCCCTTAAACATAGTTTTTAGGCGTTTTAGGGGTTCGTGATCATTTTCTACTTTTTTGGGTGTGGGGGTGAAATTGGGATGGTTGGAGAGGGGGACCGATTAAGGGGGGTAATGACAGCGGATTTTTTCTGGATGTTGTGACGATCGATATAATTACAAGACTGAATAAGTTGCACATTCTGTATACTTAGAACACACTTGATTCTGTATTCATACCATTGAAACAACCAAGCTGATAATAATGCCGATCAAAGTGGAACATTTATCTACACTTGGAGGTAACAAACCTTTTGACATAGTTACGGTATCATAACCAGAATCTCATTTTTAACTTGAACATAAAAAGCAAGTTATTAAACGATATTGTATAATTATCCGCATAAATTACAATTAATCATGGATTGGATAATATAGAGTATGACTTTAGTCGATCAAGGTTTGAGATAGCCATGATAATTTTGAAAAAATGGTGATACTGATTTACTATGCTATTGCTGCGATAGTAGAATTCAGGTAAAGCGGTCATTCTGTCAGTAAGTCATCAAAAATTAAATCCCTCATTTATATAGATTAGTCTTGGCTATGCTTTAATTTTTCGTTATTGCTGCAACTTGCTATTTTTTACAACTGACCAGCTGGGACGGCAAAGCCCAGATAAGGTGATAAGGTTCTAATGAACAACCGGGCTGTGCCAAGGAGTCGCTCATTCAACATTACAGAAAATCTGATCTGGCACGAACACGTCGCGTCAATTGCAACAGCTGCTGGTAAAAAGCTTGGGTACCTATTTAGAGCCAGAAAGTATTTCTCACCATCCTCCTCACGCTATATAAAGCCCAGATAAGACCTTGCTCTCATGTCTGGGAGCTGCTGCCCCTACTACCCTGTCTATACTAGATGCCGGCCAGAGACGGGCAATTCGACTAATTGGCGATCCGGCCTTAACGCGCCACCTTCAATCACTCTCTCACCGGCGTGTTGTTGGTGACCTCTCACTCTTCTACCGATATTCCAACGGAATCTGCTCCTCTCAGCTATCCTCTATCGTTCCGCCGCTCACTGCTCGTATCAGATGTACCCGTGCGACCGCTGCATCTCATCCTAAGACGGTCGTTCTTCATACATCAAGAACTGAGCGGTACAACCGCACATTTATTCCCAGGGTGTCCAAGGCTTGGAATGGACTGCCAGAAGATGTATTTATTGGGCCTGCGGGTATTGGCCCATTCAAATCTCGCGTTAGCAAACTTCCCCTAACATAACCCTTTCACAGCAGCCGCGGTACTCTGGTATTTAGGCTCTGCCTGCGCGGTCTGCTCAGTTATAAAAATAAAGTACCACCACTGCTATAAAGGAGTTATGTTCATCATCATAGTCACAATGTCTTAACAGACATGTTGTGAACTCGTAGAATGCATTAAGTCGGAGCTAGAGTATTGCCGACACGAATATTATCAATAGTTTTGAGAACTGTAGCTGTCCATGGTTCGCCATTTACTGTCAGTTCAGTGGCGCTCTTGATACCCATATCTAGCAACTGCTTCGTCGTATCCACCCAGCTTGTAGGGGAACGGCCACGGCGCCGCCCACTTGGGGCGTGACCCTGAACTACAAGTTTCTCCATATTATCGCTTCTTTGAATATGTCTGAAGAACGTAAGCATTCTCGTCGACACAATGGAGGATAGTCTCTTTGGATTACCGAGCTCATCCAGTATGGAAACATTAGTTCGATGGGCGGTATAAGGAATTCTCAGCATTCTCCCCCACGTCCACATTTCAAAAGCATCTATGCGAGTTCGATCTACCTTTTTAACAGTCCAAGTTTCCGAAGCATACAGAAATATGCAGAACACAAGAGACTGAACCAGTGACATTTTGGTAGCTTTAGTGATGTTATGGTCACGCCATATTTTAGTAAGCTTTGTCATGGCCGCCCGTGCCTGTTGAATGCGCCGTCGAATCTCATTCTCACAGCTACCTGAATTGTCGATCAAAGAACCGAGGTACACAAAACTTTGAACTACCCCACAACGGCCTATTGACTTTACTTCTGGATGATTGTCATGCTCTCTATCTACGATCATAACCTTGGTCTTGTTGTAGTTAACGCCAAGACCATATGCTGGAGTGTCTTGTTCTAAAACGTTCAACAGAGCTACTAGTTCTTCCTGAGAAGCAGCAATAAGGGTTGTATCGTCAGCAGATCTTAAGTTAGATATTTTGCTTCCGCCAATAGTTATACCGCCATTCCAGTTGTGTTAAGAGAATCTTATTGATGCGAGCTCTGGATACTAAACACTTGCAGACTCGGTACTCCAAAGACAGAGGTGCAGTCGTACCGCTCGGTGTTTATGTGTGAAGAACAATCGCCTTATTATTGGTGGAAAAGTGGAAGGTAACCAACCGTATGCTGTTGAGAAAGTGTCTGGAGGTGGCACGTTAAGACCGGGTCAGCTATTAGTCGAACTGATGATTTCTGGAATGCATTAGGTATGGACAGGGTAGTAAGTGTAGCAGCTTCCTAGACATATGAGCTATACTCCAGGCTTTATACAGCGTAATAAGGATAGATTTTGAAAAGTATTTTCTGACCTTGAATAGGTACCGAAACTTTTTTAATTGACGAGACGTGTTCGTGCCAGATCATGTTTTCTGTAATGTTGACTTCTGAAAGCCTGAATGAGTGACGTCTTGGATTATAGAACCTGGTACTCGCTTGGGTACTCCTTGTTTGTTAGAGTACAGTACTGGAACTTGGAAGCATTCAATTTTACCATATTCTTGAGTTCTTAAGGGGCCTAGATACACACATTTCAACATACGTATTTGCCATGTAAAACACGGACTCACAATTTCTCGCATAACTCACTCTATTTTCAAACTACATATATAATATTTCAGAAGGCGATAGTTAAGATCATAATGAATGACAGCTATTTTCGATTCTCTCAAAAAAGTTTTTTAATGTGCAAAAGAACTCCCAATGCAGAATTATACATTCTATAAATGCCTGCAATTTAACAACCAAACACGATATCAAAAAAGGCTAAATAGTTGCACAAGCGCAAGATTTCTTCTTCAATTTGCTCTTTGAGTCATTACTGTAAGTTTAAAGGTAACTTCAGGAGCTTGGAAATGCGAAATTCATTTTTATAGTGACCTTTGGACCTTACCTTTGGACCTTTTGACCTTGCTCCACTCTCTAAAACTTCTGGACACTATCCAGAAGAGAGCAATTAGACTAATCGATACGCCTTACCTCACAAAGGACCTCCACTGCCTGAAACATCAAAGAAGGGTGGCCCTCCCTATTTTACAGATTCTATCACGCAAGATATTCGAATGAACTCTCCCAGATAATAACATCAAAGGCCGTCCAAACGAGGAACACTATAGAGGCTCTGCGAGCTCATCCTTACCAGGTATTGGTCTCCTCCAGCATTCCTTTCTTTGGACGCTCTGGAATGCGCTGATGGGGAATTTGTTTCCCGTCTGCTACAACCTACAGCATTTCAAATTTAACGTGCACCGATACTTATCCTTTCGCAGCGCTTTTACAGCGCTATAGGCTTTCGTCCTTTGCGGGAGGCAGACCATAAAAAAGGAAGAGGAAAAGCCCCCTGTCACGACATACGAGTACCTATACTTATATGAAGTTTTGTTTAGAAAGTAGACCCTAAAATTGTGATAATTCCTTAAGGGGCCTGGATACACACATTTATATATACGTATTTGCCATGTAAAACACGGACTCACAATTTCTCACATAACACACTCTATTTTCTAACTACATGTGTAATAATTTCAGTAGGTGATAGTTAAGACCTTAATGAATGACAACTATTTTCGATTTTCTTAAAAAAGTCTTTTAGTGTGCAAAAAAACTGGTAACGTAATAGTTAAGACCTTAATGAATGACAACTATTTTCGATTTTCTTAAAAAAGTTTTTTAGTGTGCAAAAAAACTGGTAACGCAAAATTATACATTCTATAAATGCCTGTAATTTAACAACCAAACACAATATCAAAAGAAGGCTAAATAGTTGCACAAGCGCAAGCTTTCTTCTTCAATTTGCTCTTTGAGTCATTACTGTAAGTTTAAAGGTAACTTCAGGAGCTTGGAAACGCGAAATTCATTTTTATAGTGACCCTTGCGCCTTACCTTTGGACCTTTTGACCTTACCTTTGGATTTTTGGACTTATCTGCCCCTTCATCTTAGACACACACACTGGAGAAAGGGAACAGGTGGCCACGCCTCCTCGCTAACACGGCAATACGTCTTTTCTTGGATTCTCAATTTCGCGCGCTATACCCTAGACCCTTAATATAGATTTGCATGACGGATGTATATTCAAAATGTTAATTCTTTGTTCCAGGCTGAAGATCTAATAGATGATCTACTATCCTTGGAGTCGAGTTCATTGGCGTCCGATGGATTCAAAGACAGTTCCCTTGGTGGGAATGACCTCAACATCAAAAATGAACCTTTTCTTCTTAGTGACGCAGAACTTCATGCACTTGCGAAAGATAGACAGAAAAAAGACAACCATAATATGAGTAAGTTTAATTCTATGTTCCAGTTTTATACCAAAAGTATAAGGCTTTTCTATGTCGGACTGCGAAATTCTGAGCCCAATTTTTACATCACTGCATGATATGCGGTTCTGTCCAATAACATTTATTGATTTCTTGGTGATACTGTCCGCAAGCTTTAGGGTGAAAATTGGGGTAGTGGTAATTTTTGGTATTAAGGGGCCTGGATACATTCATTTATATATACGTATTTGCCATGTAAAACACGGACTCACAATTAGTAGTTTCGTTTGTGCAGGTAAATAATTAGAAACAGATTAAAAATCACCCTCCACTCTTCTTTTTTACTCTGGAAGGTTATGTTTGGTATGTCCTTTATTGGAAGCACAATTGCTAGTGCAACCTGGTACTACACACTTTACAGGCATCTTTTTATCTTTATAGTTTCGTTTGTGCAAGTAAATAATTAGAAACACATTAAAAATCACCTTCCAATCTTATTTTTTACTCTGGAAGAATTACACTAATGACAAAAGCTCGGCCGACTATTCAGTGTTGCCATATTTCAATGCTCCGGCCTAGTGAGTAGGGTCGGCCATGGCTTGGCTTAATTTTTTTACATTATATTTTTGTCGGCTACTCCTAAACCGATCTTGTGAGTATGCACTTACGTTAATGTCAGTTTTTTGTTTGTAGTCGAGAGAAGGAGACGATTCAACATAAATGATCGAATAAAGGAGCTGGGTACCCTGTTACCAAAAAACAACGACCCTTATTATGAAATAGTGAGAGATGTACGACCCAACAAAGGAACGATACTAAAGTCATCGGTTGAGTACATAAAATGTTTGAAAAATGAAGTACAGAGACTTAAACAACAAGAAGCGAGACAAAAACAGATGGAAAGTATTAACAGAAGACTTCAACTGCGAGTACAGGTAAATTTTTCTATTAGGGATTCTCTTTTTTCTTGCCACTTTGAAACATGACGAAAATGATTTCCACCATATTCAAAGGAGGCTACAGGATATCACAATCCTTGTTTGGAACATATCCTGAGTCCTCCATCAGGCATGATTTCCTAGTCCTCCTGGTTGTAGCCTGCGCTTCCCAAAGAGGTTTTTGCACCAGTCGTCAGGACTGCAACCGTAAGGCCTATTGCCCTATACTTTCTCAAACTTAATAAGGTTCAACGTTTGGCATGTCTTAGTATAACCAGTGCAGTGCGCACAACACCTTTGAGTGCCATTGAAACACTATTGAATCTTCCTCCTTTGGATCTGGTAATTCAAGGAGAAGCTAGAAAAACTGGGTTCCGTCTCTGGAGTCAGGGTAGCTGACCAGAATCAACACTCTCTGAGATGGAACAACATCTCTGGTCATCTCCGTCAAGCTCGGGAACTATTAGCAGGGCCTGCAGAGAGAATAGGACGATTTTGTCTCTCTCTGGATAGGAGTAACTTGAGATTGCTAGTAGGCCTATTAACGGGTCACAACACCTTCAGGCGTCACTTGTTCGTGATGAGGGTGGTCAATGACCCAACGTGCACGTGGTGTGGTGAAGAGGAAGAATCCTCGGCACACATCTTATGAAACCCTGGGTTGTCACAGGCAGATTATGCTGGGCTCAAGAACCTTGGAACCAATAGAGATAAAACGGATAGGACCTAAGAATGTACTTGCCTTTGCCAAAAGGGCAGATCTTAGCAACTAGCGCGGATAGAGGCGCAAAAGGACCCATCGCGTGGCCTACGCACCAGCCACATTCCCTGCTGGATAGCATCTGGTCCTTATTCATTCATACCTTTCCCGGACGAGTCTGATGCGAGCGGTACACCCCGCCTGGTCTTCGGTCGACCATCCAACTGCTGACCGCACGTATTGCTGCTGCGCTTTGATCGGAAGCCACTCAACCGTGCGAGTCATTTGTAACCTAGCGCTCGCCCTCACAGAGCACATGGATGGCCCCATTATCTGCATATGAAGTCTTTATCACATAGACCCATCCTCTTAAGGTGATCCTTCAAGCCACAATGTATTGTGAGGAAAACAGTTATTCGAGGCCGATTCCTGTTCAAAGAAAGCAGTCCGTCAGCCATTTTTGGCATACGCCTTCAGTCAGTTGTTTCCCAGGCATCAGGTCTCAATGTACCTCCTGCTGGGGGTTCGCCCATTTTCTGACCTGGTCCCTAATTGTGCTTTTGGATAACCCCAAGGTAGGTTCTGCATCAATGTACAAGGTAGATGCTCCTTTTTTTGCTAGCTCACGGATCATCTGGCCAGGATGGGATCCGGCAACAGTTTTGTGGGCCCGGAACCAGCCTTAGGACTATCTGCAAACTTGATTAGGAAAACAACTGGAGAGCGGATCCAGAATCAACACTCTTTGAGATGGAACAACATCTCTGGTCATCTCCGTCAAGTTCAGGAACTATTAGCAGGGCCTGCAGAGAGAATAGGACAATTTTGCCTCTCTCTGGATAGGAATAACTAGGCCTATTAACGGGCCACAACACCTTCAGGCGTCACTTGTTCGTGATGAGGGTGGTCAACGATCCAACGTGCACGTAGTGTGGTGAAGAGGAAGAATCCTCGGCACACATCTTGTGTCGCTGTGAAACCCTGGGTATCACAGGCAGACTATGCTGGGCTCAAGAACCTTAGAACCAATAGAGATAAAACGGATAGGACCTAAGAATGTACTTGCCTTTGCCAAAAGGGCATGTCTTAGGAACTAGCTCGGATAGAGGCGCAAAAGGGCCCATCGTGTGGCCTATGCACCAGCCACATTCCGTGCTAGATAGCCTCTGGTCCTTATTCATTCATTCATTTGCTGGCTCACCTGTCTTCCTATTACCAGCTATACCTCGGTGTCTTTGTTGTGATTCTCCAGCCTACCCAGTTTATATCAGTTGGGCTCATGGCCCACATTCCCTACATGCCCCCCCCCCCTAAAATTTTAAACAACAGCAATTCGTACTTTACAATACTATATGATAATAAAAACTCTTGTTTCGTAGTTTTTATTTCATAATTCATATCTATTTTACCATAATTAATGTGTATATAATATATCTATATATAGGGTGGCGCTGAATTTCCTTGCCACGTGATATTCTCGTGACAAAAAAATGTTCAAACGAAAACTGAATGGAATGTTTAAAAGTCATATCATAACATGCTTTCAAAACATTTTTTTTCTACTTCAACCCTTAGAACTCATCCTCAACTTTGGTTTTCCAAATAGCACCTAATAGTTTTTCTTACAGTTTATTTTAAATCTTGTAGTACGTTTGACTTTGTGCAGAAAGTTGTTTTCTTCGTAAAGTCATAAGCATAAAGTAAATAAAATAAATAACGTAAGGATTTGTTTGAGGCGCAATATTTTGGTAAGAAAAACAAAAAAAAATAAAACTAAGTGGGACCTAACATACCATACTTTCGAAACATTTTTTTACTTCAACCCCTAAAACTTACCCCCTATTTTTTTCCAAATAGCACCCCACAGCTTTTCCTACATTGAAGAGTTCATTATTTTATTTAATACCTTGTAGTGCCTTTGACTTCATATACAAACCATTTTTTCGTAAAGTCAGCATAAAATAAACAAGACGAGCATTTATTTGAGGCGTAATATTTTCGTAATAAAAAAGCATAAAAAAGCTTTTAAAGAGACATTTGTTTTCGAAAGCATCAGTACCCGGCCATTCAATACCCTTAAAAACCCAATAAGTTCTATTTTTATCGGTTTTTTGCATCAAGCAAATTCTTATTTTATCATGTTATGTTGTGCTAATTATTTACGAAAAAAATAAGTTTGTGTATAAAATCAAACGTACTGCAAGATTTTAAATAATATAAGGACTTAATTTGTGCATAATAACAATTTGATGCTATTTGAAATCCAAAAATTGAGGGTGAGTGTTAAGAGTTGAAGCACAAAATAAAATATTTTAAAAGCATCGTATGATAGACCCTATAGTGCTTTCAAAAATTCCACTCAGTTTTCGTTTGAACTTTTTTTGTTACTAGAACATCACGTGTCAGGAAAATTCAGGGCCATCCTGTATAAGGGGGCATGATATGAAATATAGACAATATAAAATTACTGCTACATACTTCATGAATTTTATATGCACCCCCCTTCCTCCCATAAGCGTAGTTAAGTCCCTGGATCTGGGGGGCTTAAGCCTAGGTACAGAACCTTACTGATTTGAATTATTTTTTTTGGGGGGGGGGCTAATTTCATTCTTGGAAACGCTTAGCCCCTCCAAGCCCCCACCTAACTACGCCTATGCTTCCTCCCGTCAAGCAAGCTATGACCGCCAGTGCTTCTTGTGCAGCGCACAGATTATTTAGTAGCAAATGGGAATTATGGAACGCACTTTATAACCGTATTCTATTCATTAATTTTTAAAGAGAATTTATCTAAAATAAGTGGAGAGTAATTAAACTTTGAACCTGTATATGTAAGAAAATTCCCAGCTGCCTGAAGCGTTTAACAAGAAATCTGATTCTTATTGAACTTTGTAATATATTGTTTGCTGAGAAATAATTTGCATTATATGAAACTGAAATGATGTGTGCATATCTGCTAACCTTCCTTAATGTAAAAAGGTATAATAGAATAAACTTAGAGCAGTCGATAGTCTGCGGCACATTGGTGTACGGTGTACCGGATAACGAGAGAGGCTGGATCACCTGGCTAGGATATTGCTAAAAGGGCTAAAAGCTCCTGGACCGGTCTTAAACGCATGCTAGGAATTAGTAGGTTTTTATTTCGCGTATGGTTATAGTACAGATGAAACAATGTGATAAAGACGTAAAACATTTTTTTTTGTTTTTAGTTTTTTGTTTTTTACTTCCCACACTGATAGGTGACGGGAGTATTGTGATCGCGAAAATTTTCGATTTTGAGATAATATGCTTTTTGGGCGTTTTGTGATGTCTACATAACGAAAATACACGTCACTCATTTACGTCGGTCTGTCTGTGAGTCTGTCTGTCGGTCTATCTGTACGCGTTTTTCTAGCCTCGTAATCTCAGTAACGGCTGGATGGATTGTTATGAAATGTGGGCAGCGATATGCTGTGGTGTCGTAGTAGGTAGTGTTCCTATAATTTTGAATATCGGTGCATGGGCGGCGGAGTAATTAGGAAAAAACGAAAAATTTTAAATATGCCTCAAACTTCATTTTTAGGCGTTTTAGGGATTCCTAGTCATTTTCTACTTTTTTTGGTGGGGGCGAAATTGGGGTGGTTGGGGAGGGGGGGTGGGGGGGTTGTAAAATTGAAAAATTTGTTGCTTTCATAATAGACTGTCCACTGACCTGTGAAGGAGGACCTAGCAACATAAATAACTTTTTTAGGTCCATCCGAACATTGCCTATTACAGAAACCAAATGACAGAATTTTTTCTGGTGTAAACATACGGGTATTGCTTTAGATTGTTCTATATTATGTAACGAAGAAACTGTTGAATTGGTTTTAATCAAATTTTGACACAGTATTACTACCGTGTCGAGGAAGGAAGATGCGTATGGTTTTTATAAATCGTGCCAGTGGCGGCGCAGAATAATAAAAAAAACTAAAAATATAAAAACACCTCAAACTTCGTTTTTAAGTGTTTTAGAGGTTCCTCATCATTTTCTGAGTTTTTTTGAGTGGGGGTGAAATTGGGGTGGTTGGGGGGTGGGGGGTTGCGAAACTGAAAAATTTGCTGTATTAATAATAGGCTGTCCACTGACCTGTGAAGGAAGACCTAGCGACATAAATCACCTTTCAAGGTCCATCTGAACATTGCCTTGCCTATTACCGAAACTAAGGGACTTAGATTTTTCTGTATACATACGAGTATTTATTGCTTTAGATCGTTTTGTATTTTGTAACGTGGAAACTATTGAATTGATTGTAATGAAATTTTGACACATTATTATTACTGTGGTGAGGATGTAAAACGCGTATGCTTGTTAGAAATCGTGTCAGTGGCAGTGTAGCAATAATCAAAAAACTAAAAATATGAAAACAGCTCAAACTTCGTTTTTAGATGTTTTAGGGGTTCCTGACCATTTTCTGAGTTTTTTTGGGTGGGGGTGAAATTGGGGTGGTTGGGCGGGTGGGGGGTTGCGGAACTGAAAAATTTGCTGTATTAATAATAGGCTGTCCACTGACCTGTGAAGGAAGACCTAGCGACATAAATCGCCTTTTTAGGTCCATCTGAACATTGCCTTGCCTATTATCGAAACTAAGGGACTTAGAATTTTCTGTATACAAACGAGTATTTATTACTTTAGATCGTTTTGTGTTTTGTAACGTGGAAACTATTGAATTGATTGTCATGAAATTTTGACACATTATTATTACTGAGGTGAGGATGGAAAACGCGTATGCTTGTGGCGGATTGTAAAACTGAAACTGAAAAGTTTGTTTTATTGATAATAGGCTGTTCATTGACCTGTGAAGGAAAGACCTAGCGGCATAAGACAATTTGGGGGGGGGGGGTACTGGCGATGATTTGGTTGCAAGGGGATCTCAGACTAAAGCTTCATGCTATGGGAAAATAATAAACTGGTATCACCGTAATGTGTGGGAAGTACTGAGTCAATCAACTTGACTGACTTCATTTTTCTTTTATTATTTTTAATTACGTCACTCGACACTTGCGGGAGTCTGACATGATCCATTTTCTTGTTCCAGGAACTCGAAAGGCAAGCCAAATCACACGGTCTTCCAGTATCAGACTTCAACTGGCAAGATGGAATACCAGTTAACTCACCCCAGCCCTACACACCTTATAGAAATCACCAAAGTCAACAGCTTTCTATACCAACTGTTATGCCCCCGATAGATATGCCTGATCCCTGTCGAAAGGTAAGCTAAAACATTTCAGATAAAAACTTTGTTTTAATGAAATACAATTTAATATATACACTACAGGGTGTCCAGTTAGTGTGTAATTCTTTGATATCTCGCAAGGTATACCTGATAGAAAAAAGTGTCAAATACAAAAGTTATTTGGGTACTTAAGACGCATATTCAAAGAATATTTTGAAATATACAGGGTGTTGCGGGAAAGTAGAATAGTGATCAACTTGATTTTTTTATATGGAACTATAACTTTTTCTTATACTCTTTTGGTTTCCATCATTGATCTCTATTCAACCCTAAAATATTTTTGGGATCGGTTGCGGTGTTGCCAAGTTATTATTTATTTTCTATTAATTTCCGGATTTGCAAGATCGCAAGTAATACGTCCAAATTGATGTATCCCTTTAACTTTTCTTAATAATATACACCGAGTTACTTGAATATTAAGTGGATGTTATTTTGGATCTTACCAGCAATTTGTATCTACAGGGTGTTTTTGGTAGAATTTTAAATTACGGCAACTTGAAGGCCATTTTACTTTGTTTTTTAAATGTAATACCCTGTATGTTTTATTTTAAATCTAAATATCTACTGATACCCTATCTCGGCTTGTAATATTTTTTCGCTTTTGCGGCGTTGCCAAGTTATAAATTATTTTTCCAAATTTTTAAACAAATATCCCCGATTTTAATTTATTTTAAATAGAATCCTCTACTTATTTTTACTGCAATGAATTGCACATGTCGAACTTAGTAAGATCTCACAATTTCAAAATTTTGTTTCTGTTAATTATTGAGATACGGCAACACCGCTTTTTAACCGTACCGGAACGCTTAAGTATTTCCAAAACTGTCACAGCTAGGACGGTGAAATTCAATACTTGGGGGTTTTTGAACAAACAGAATTCAAAAACGCTAACATCAATGTTGTTGTGTTCATTCATTCATCTGAAACCAATCAGAGACGACGTCGTTTCGCTTTTATTAAAGCTCGTCAGTGAGATTTAGGTCTCAGAAATTGCTACTCTTTAATTGAGTTAAGTTGCTTTTTAGCATAAACCGAATGTCAGGAGTGTTAAATGAGTGTTCCTATACCTGATGCTTTTAAACGGGTCACATAAACATTACTCGGTTCCTCAGATTAAACGCTCAGGTACCGGCTTTGGTAGATAGATGGCGAACCAATACTTTTTCAAAGTACTGCTTCCCAATATCTATATGTTGCTACTACTAGTATGAGTTTTGCCAGCTAGGCACTAACAGGCAATTTCATTTATTCGTCTTAGTAAAAGCGAAACGACGTCGTCTGTGATTGGTTTCGGATGAATGAATGAAATTGCTACTCTTTAATTGATTTATTTAATGAAAATTCTGATATTCCACTTGCTGAGCTTGTACAACAGTCTACCAAAAGCGATTCCAAGCTGGTATAGCTACTTTTGTATCGAAAATAATTATATAATTATTGAGGGGTGTAATCAATTGCACAAAATTCTCTGTACGAACCAAACGCGCCTATGAGCCTAAAAAATATCGAGTTGATACCGGTATCGATATTTTCATTTTCGCATCTCTACCCAAACTTCACAGCCGTAAAATCATCCATTAATCCTCCCAAGGTCAAATTTTGTGGGAACCATTTTTATATAGGAAATCCTCAGAGGTATTATGCTGGTTTGTAGAAAGTAAAGAGGGGCGCCGTGAGTCGATCCTCTAAGTCTAAAGCATAAATATTTGTGGGTGCCTAAAAAGTAACAATACCTATTCTGACGCTCGCCACACTTTGAAACTACTGGAGAAGATTACAACGTTCAGAAAGAAACTACAAGGTTGGATAAAAAAGACGAACGAATGCGGCGGTGAAAATTGCTTTCCACAATTGTATAAATATGCGGGATCCAATAAACTGGTTGTCTCACAAGACCTGATGGCCCTTTTCACGGAACACTTATGGAAGCTCACTGAATGGTTTTCGAAATACTTTGCACATGATGATGTCGAAAAATTTGCGTGGATCCAAGATCCCTTTCATACGTAAGCTCCGCCAGAATTCTCCAAATCCAATTTGGTGGAGTTTTGGTTATCGATTCAAAATGAATATCCAAACCTAACTTCAAAAGCTTTAAGAATTTTTATTCCATTCGCAACGTCATATTTATGTGAAGCTGGATTTTCAGCCGTAGCTGTAATCAAGAACAAATATCGCTCAAGGATCAATGAGGAGCAATAAATGAGAGTAGCAGTGTTGAATTTTATTCCCCGTTTTGAAAAACTATGCGGAGATCACCAAGCTCAATCGTCACATTCATTTGAGTGTCGTGTATTTTATTTTTGTTTTTCTTGAGTCTTTCTTTTTGTTTTCTGTTTCAATTCTGAATTCTTATAAATATAATAAAATAAACTTCATTTCATAATGAGGAAGTTTTCATTTTGTGTCTACTATTATTGTAGATACCTATTTGTTTCGACAGTATCTATTTAAAATAGCTGGGTAAGGTAGGGTCAAAGTTTACGGAATACATATAAGTTGGATCACTCCGCAAAAATATCAAGACGGCCTGCCCCTTGTCCCGTCTCCCCGGTACACCGGTAGCAGTGTACCGACGTCAGCCGGGAGATACAGGGCGGCGCAAAGTAGAGATTGAACGTCTTTAACGCGAAGCGTATACAGTGTCTCAAAAATATCGGATTTGTTTGCAGGAAATGGGATAATCTTTTTAGAAGTTTGAGAGTAATCAATTCCGCGAGAAAAGATATTACCAATCAATTTAAATTTATTAACGGATGGAGAGTGACAATCAGATCCATCCTTATTTTGTGGTAAACCTTGAAATATAAAGGATATAAATACAGGGTATCCCGCGACGATTAAGACAAGAAATTATGTCGGAACTGGGCAGTAGTAGAGAATCATAATTTTGGGCATGTAAATTAGACCAGATGTTGTGTCTTTTTTTGTCATTGTACTACCTAATGAGGTATTTGTTTTTGGTCACGTGATATTCGATTCAAAATAATTAATGGTAGACCCTGTATATTTGAGCCTGTGTTCCCCGATAAAGCAGTTCCAACAAACTAGCACACTTGGGGTCTAAAGTGATTAGTTCAGGAGCTACAGGTACTAAAAGGATTGCAACACGCTAAAAGCGTATAGTGAGACAAAATATTCATTCGGTGGTCTTACTATACCACCCAGGGACATTGTAAATTATATTTTAGAGCTCGAAAATATTTTTATTGATAACTTTAACAGTTTGGTTTCTACAGTAGCAATTGGAATGACAGTGAAAAGCAAAATGTCAATAATAATTTATTGACATCCATGTGCATTTCCACATGATTATCTTTTAAAATTGTACATACGAGTTCGCATATACTATACCACAAAATTTATAAACTGTGATCTCAAAAATAAGCCAAACAAACAAAACATCAAGGTAAAAATACTACAGCACCTTTGAACCGTCAGTTTTTACTTATCTACAAAATAGCTACAATATGTGAAATCATTTGAGATTTATTAGTAATAGTTTTACTAGGCTTTATTTTCAATATCCATTTATGTAACTTAGTGCATTAGCAAAATAAACATTATATTTAATGACCCTCGTATATACGTACAACCCAGGCATTAGCAAGTCCCCGCTAAAAGACCCTCGTACTTGAGCAAAAACCAACGCAAAAACTAACTGGCGCGTGCGGCCGCGGCATCGCTTTTATGCGAGTTCTTCAAAGTGCCGACGGAGAGTGATCCAACTTATATGTATTCCGCAAACTTTGTAGATAGTATACTTATGATTGATTTGTTCTCAGATGCCCGACGTGATCTCAGACGCGATATCTGATGCCTCCCTGAACCTGTCAACAATGGAGGAGGTAATGGACGACGACGAGCTGGTGTACGGGGTAAACGGCGCTGGGGATCCGATGCTTTCCTCCCCTCATGCCCTTCCGGGAGACGCCCTTCTTTCCTCTCCTTCCCCCTGCCCTTCCCCTGCGCATCCTGCCTCTGGGGACCCCCTGTTGTGTCAACAGCGACTACCTACCCCTACCCCCACCAGCCATATCGACCATGATGGGGACACATTGGACATGGACATGATCGCATGATGGTTACAAGGTTCGGAGCTGGCCTCCGGATTCCTCCAATCTGTGCAGAGGTAGAGGCGAACAATGTCATTCAGTGGCGGCTTGCACCAATTTAGAAAGGTGGTGCCAGAATGATTTTTTATAAAATTTACAACAACGTCATTTGTGACCACTACTACCACAGTATATCCAATTATACAGTAGCGCAACTCTCTAGAAATCATGCAGACAATTTTCTCCGAAAAACTGGCCTCTCGTCATAACCCTACGTCGGCTCCTCAGCACGAGCCGCAAGTATTGCCGTTTACGTTTTGAGCACAGGGTCGGCTTAGCAATAATCGAGTGAAGAAGCGTAATTATTGTGTTGCAATAAGTTTAATGGACGCGATATGTCTCGTAAATGGAGTAAATTTTGAGAGCAGTGTGGTAATGTGATATTCTTCATCGAGGTTAGGCAGCTGTCTTTGGAATTCTGAATTTATAATTTGTAAGTTATATCCATGCATTCGCATTTATTGTACGTGGAAATGTTTTGCACTGATTCTTCTAATTCATCATGGATTCTTTGCATATAAATGGGGTGTAAACATTTTTTTTAGAAGCAAAACAAGAAATAGTCGGTGTATGAAAGAAAATTGTTCACTCAGAGAAAATAGGTGGCTTTACTGTTTGTAAGTAAATTACAAAAATGCGAGATTTATTCAACTTTATTTTATCTTATCTTACTTAACCTTAAACATTTAAATAAATATAAAAACTTTATAATATATGATTCAAATATTAATATATGTAACGACGTAGCGTCCAAAATAACATTTATGTCTAGTTATCATACAACCTTTAAATTTATCTTCATCAATCATCATAGAAAAAAGTTTGAGGTACGAGAACATGGCAAACAGCAAAACCGATGGAAACTTTTTAGGTGTAGATAAAAAATAATGATCAATATGTTTATAACAACGATAAAATATACTAAACTGGTCGTTATTCATAGAAAAAATGCAAAACTGTTTTTTATCTAGTTTACCAAGACTACCTTTCCTTCTGTATTTATATATTACATATGGATAGGCATATTGAAGAAAAGAATCCATTTTTATAGAGGAAAATGATATATTTTTGAAACTAGCATGTTGATTCTTTTCATTGTGAACTTTCTATTTGAGCATCCATTAAAACGGACTTCACTTGCTTAAAATTTCATAATGTTGGAATGCATAATCACATTCATTTTGTTATATGTCGTGAAAGATCTTTTGAACGTTGTGGTGCTGTGAGGAAACAGCGAGAAATTATCATTCTGACTAGGCTCATAATTGAAGAACGACTTTCCGTAACGTCTAACTCTTCTAAAAAACTGAAAAAAAAAACACACAGCTACCCTAATACCCGCCAGACTTTGTTATAGACAAATGGAGCTATGCTATCACACTTTAATATTATTAGGAAATAAAGGAGCATATTAAACGTTGGAGGAATCGCATACCTGGCAGCATCTTGAGGAAGCTTAAAAAACTATAGTCATAGTTTTTGGAATTGTTAATACAGCCTACAGCGGCGCAACATTTGACTTCACGCGTCCCGATATCCATATCAGCGTATCACCAAATTCCTTAATCCGGTTCTGTCAAAGACACTACCTTCACTCTCATACACTAAACACGACTCAGGCAATCGCCGTGCTAAACATCCTGCGAACGATGCGCGGGATGCTATGCGCGAACCACCAAAATTCTGGAGAGTTGTGCTACTGTATAATTGGATATACTGTGCTACTACTATGTCTTTCATTGTTAAATCTGGTTTTGGCCGTCCTAAGGGCGTACACACAGGAGCGGTTTTTAGGGTTCAAGCCTTCCATGGACCTATTAACAACTATATCGTGATATTAATTTTTATTATACTGTAGATTTGTGTAAACTTGTATAAGCCAAATAGCTCGTGCATCATGTTTAAATTATTGAAATTGAATTTTTCATTGAATTCATTAAGTTTCAATTCAATTTTATGTGGACAACGTTATCTAAAATTTATTTTTTCTCTCTTCATTATGAATTCAGTAAGTTTTAATTTAATTTTATGTGGACAACATTATCTAAAAGTTATTTTTTTAATCTATCTCAAAATCCTACTGTAAAGTGCAACCCCCCTCCAAAGACAGCTGTGTACGCCACTGGTCGTGCTAATTCCTTAAGGTCGCTACAGACTATGCGTGTGTACAAGTCGTTATTTTATAAATCAGAGCCCAGCAGACTATGCCAATTTCTTCTTATTAAACTTGCAACTAAAGCAACGCCTTAGTGTTCTATAATGATAAAAAATAAATTGAAGGGTCCAATGTAAAAAGTGACCAAGGCCCATTTTTACTGTTTTTGAGAAAAACGCTTTTAAAATTTATATTCCCTCTGGGAATATTACATTTCGTTCCAAGATTTTTCGAAAATGGACTGCCTCTAAGACTCAGTATTGTATGCTATCAAACAAGAAGTGCCCAAGCCAACACCAGGTTCTAATGAACAACCGGGCTCTGTCAAGGAGTCACTCATTCAAGCTGTTAGGAGTCAACATTACAGAAAATCTGATCTGGCACGAACACGTCGCGTCAATTGCAACAGCTGCTGGTAAAAAGCTTGGGTACCTATTTAGAGCCAGAAAGTATTTCTCACCATGTAACCTCCTCACGCTATATAAAGCCCAGATAAGACCTTTCCTGGAGTATTGCTCTCATGTCTGGGGAGCTGCTGCCACTACTACCCTGTCTATTCTAGATACCGTCCAGAGAAGGGCAATTCGACTAATTGGCGATCCGGCCTTAACGCGCCACCTTCAGTAACTTTCTCACCGGCGTGTTGTTGGTGACCTCTCACTCTTCTACCGATATTCAAACGGAATCTGCTCCTATGAGCTATCCTCTATCGTTCCGCCGCTCACTGCTCCTATCAGATGTACCCGTGCGACCGCTGCATCTCATCCTAAGACGGTCGTTCTTCATACATCAAGAACTGAGCGGTACAACCGCACACTTATTCCTAGGATGTCCAAGGCTTGGAATGGACTGCCAGAAGATGTATTTATTGGGCCTGCGGGTATTGGCCCATTCAAATCTCGCGTTAACAAACTTTCCCTAACATAACCCTTTCACAGCAGCCGCGGTACTCTGGTATTTAGGCTCTGCCTGCGCGGTCTGCTCATTTATATAAAAAAAATAAACTGCTTCATCAAGAACTTCGTTTTCCAATCCAGGACGCTTATTAGATGCATATCTGTAGGTCAAATATCTGATATCTATAAGAAAGAAATGTGGTAAAATTGATAGTTTTGCTTTATATGATAAAATGATCAGATTACCTCAGCATAAAATAGGATTTTCCTATACAAACACAATATTACCGAAAAATATTAAAAAAAAAACACTTACCTGTGTTTCTTGTACTATTCCTCCACAAATTTTCAACTATAAACGATTCGACAAATTGAGTGCCCAGATAATAAACCACTATTAGCACGCTTCTACCATGGAAAAACGAACGGTAAACCACAACCTACGCATAAATGATATGCTAGAGGACTAAGGCAATTTTCGCATTGAAGCGATCATTCATTCATTCACAGACTGTGTACTTAGGCTCATCTATCCATCTTTGGCTGGACTTAAGCACATGTTGCACTGAACTCAACTCAACTATTTTATGTATGCGAAGACAGAAAGAATTCTGCCGGTGCAGGTAACGGCAAACCAAGGAAATCTCTGCCTAGCAGCAGTAGACTTCTTGGTGCGACGCCAAGGTGCATCCGCTTGGCCACTAGAGAGCGCGGGTTCTATACGCCGCTGCGTATGAAAGCCGATATACGAGGGCTGCTCTATACCTCCGTCAATCCACCAGTACGCAGACAGCTGTTTCACGCTTATTAGCGATCATCAGTGCACCATAGGTCGATTGACGGAAATAGAGAGCATCAATTTTTCCATGCTTAATAAACATGTGAAACATGTGCGAGCAGACAGAAAGAATTCTGCCGGTGCGCCATCTAGTACCCGAAGGTAACGGCAAACCAAGGAAATCTCTGCCTAGCAGAAGTAAACTTCTTGGTGGGACGCTAAGGTGCATCCGCTTGGCCACTAGAGAGCGATATAATCACTTGGGTGCATCTTACGATAACACACAGAAAGTTTACAAAAAGTTCGCATCGGTGGCACTGATATAGTCAATTGATGAAAATGTGTCTTAGACACTTCTTTCATTGGACCCTGCAATTCTTGCAAAAATGTACGTTCCGTTACTTCATGTGGTGCAAACATTTTCCATCAATCTGTGAAGTGCTTCGATGCAATCCTAGTTGTAAGCTTCTAATATTTCTCCCTAATTTCTTCTGCAGTCACTCGGAATCTGTCTGCCAAACTTTTAAATCCCATAATAAAGGCAATTGTTCTATTTCGTAAATAAGATCTAGAACGCGACCATCAGAGCACTGCAATAATTTTTGCGAATTCTCTGGCATTTTTATTGAAACAAACGTTGGACACAGATGACGTTTTCTCGGCGGACTAGACGAACCTGCACGCATATAATCAGCGTGAATTGTGACGAATCAGTATATTGTGCTAATACACAACCTTTGGTGTTCCTTCATTTAAACGAATAAATCCATACACTAGAACGGGGCTCAATCGTTCCTTTTGGTGATTCGATTCCACGGTATCGATTCCTTCGATTCGTTCACGATTCCCTGTGATGCCGCGCCCATACATCCTAGACCGCGGACTCTCTCCATGTCCATGGTATCGATTCCTTTTTCGGAATCGATTACTCCAATTCGTTCACTACGTTCACGATTCCATTAGTCCATTACAGGCCCCGAATCCAGTACGTTTTCAAGTGATTCAATAGAAAAGGAAACATTTTTCTTCTTTTTAGAGCATTTAAATAAAAGCTTGTTTTAAAAAAGTTTTTTCTTTTAATTTATTTTTCACTTGTCAGTTATTAACCTGCAATTTCATTTTCAGAGAACCGTTCGCTTAATATTAGTATTATAGGAAAGCATAAAAAAACCTCAAAAGTCCGTCATCTTGGATTAAGAGTGATTTCAGAATATTTTTCTAATTATATTCTCGGCAAGCCCTACATTTCATACCCATATTGCAGAAGTGTCTAAAAAATAGCTATTCCGCCATCTTGTATGGTTGGTTATATTAGATTTAGAATGAACTCACATTCTTTTTCGAGTTACTCTCAACAACCCCTTTAAATAGATACCTACCTATTTGCTGTACAGCAAATGCATTAAAATTTACTATTCCGCCATCTTGGATGATCCGCCATATTAGATTTAGAATGACGGCACACAGCTTATCGTATTGACATCAACATTAAAGGTGATTGACATCAAAAAAATTGAGGAGCAAGATTCCACCCGTACAAACAAACATACATTGCTAGTTAAAGAAAAGCTTTTAAAATTTCTGTACAAGGTACTTAACAAAGAAAAAGTAATGGAATGCCAGAAATAACTACACCGCACTACAGCAGCGTCAGGCGTAAATGCCGCGAATTGTTTTGTTCATCTCGTTCGTGATTCCCGTGCAACGCGACGGAATCGACAACACGAGTCACTAGTAAGTTTGGCTAACCGACACCAACATCGACAGTCCGAGTCCCGAGTCCGTTCGCAGATTTGTCAATTCCAATTCCAAACCATCGGAATCGGTTCCTTTGATTCCTGTTACGGTATCGTTCCTATGGAACGATTCGTTCTGAATCGACTCACCTCTACCATACACACTATGCCCAGATTGCTGGCGAACTGCGAACACACGTATAGTCTGTAGCGACCTTTAGACCAGACACGCGCTAGTAACATTTTTCCGGCAACTGAAATGTTGCAACAATAAGACACATTTGTACTTATAGCATACCGCACATTAGCAACTTCCTACTCATGGCAACTGAGAAATAATTACATCTTCATCTATTTCAGAGGCAATTCAACTGCTGCTTGACATATGTAACGTAACACGTCTATCTGTTCGCACGCACTAGGGATAAATTAGTTGTCACTATTGCGGGATTTCATATTATCACATTGTTGGACACTCTGCTGGTCGGGAGGCTTCGTAATATGGCACCTCAAAATATTCCCATTTTTTTTTGCGTTTGTAACATGATTTGCGTTATGAAAATATTTTAGGGGTTTTTATTTTTGACTCTTTTTTCCATTTTTGAGGTTGTTGGCGACAATAAAAAAAAGACGGCTATATCCGTCGTGTCATATCACAGCTGACTTTATGTTCTAGAATGGCAACCACGCGGCTATAGCCGTCTGATCAGTGTAATCGTAAAATACATTTTGTGGGAAGGAGAGGATAATTTTCGAGACAAAAAGTAAAACAAAAATAAAATTTTACTGTATCAAATTTATAAATAAAGATGCATCTCTCAGAATATAGACGGTATCAAAACAAAAAATCAAAATTAGTAGCAAACAGAGGTATCCCCGAACAAAACCGAATTCAGACACAAATTTATGTTTGATGCCACTCTTCAAAGCAGTCTGGATACAAAGTACCTACTAAACACATGAAAACATGAAAACCAAACAAAAACACACTCGCAATATGGCAGCTATACACGTGTTCAATGCATCACATTGGAAGTTATGGACGGCTCTAGCCGTCGTGCTGTTTTACCCATGCGCCTTAAAACATGAATAGTTGGGATAGCGTATAGTGGGTTAGAATTTGGCAATTTCAGAAATGAAGAGCTCCACGTTATGGCACAAATATTGCTTAAGAAGGCAAGTATACCGACATTCTGACGGTTGTCGCCGTTCTGCCGTAACAAGCAGATAACTTTTTGACTGATATAGCCGTCGTGGCGTATCACGATCACTCACCACAGACGGCTATAGCCGTTGTGTCCAACAACGTGTTATTATCATTATTTTAATAACAAAAGCCATTTCCATAAAAGTTTAAAATCATGTCTTTAGATGGAGAGGTATTAGTGAACCTGAAAAGCGTTCAGCTCTTCTTCTATAAAAGGTATTTCACTGATAATTGGATGAACCCAAAAGCGTTTCTGCTTATTTTTTCTTTTTTTAAATTAGGGCAGTTACAGCTACTGTTACTGAAACAAAATTATTAGCCACTTTTTTGTTCAGTGCTTGATCATTCAAAAAGTTACTAGTGCGTGGCAGGCATATAAATGAAGGGAAAAATTTGCTCTTTTAGGAGTGCCACACCAACATTCAGTTTTTCTGCTAGAAAAAAAACTGTTTTCAACAATCATGCCAATGTGTCCTCTACGATTTTATTGTTATTAGATATTTTTAGCCCATCTTAGATGTAGTTCTGACTCTTATCTATAAAAGAATAATGTTAGACATTTGATCCGATATTCGGATTTGGTATTACCAACATTTAATTTAAAAGAGCGTAGATTTTTTAGATCAAATTTACGCCATTTTGATGATTTTTGAGTTACCAAGTTTCAGTATTAAATTAAGTGAAGTTACTCATAAAGAAAAGTCAATAGTTAAACATACAACATTTTTAGAGATAAAACAAGCACACAATCTTTGTTTGAAGATTATTTATATTTTTTGACGATTAGCATATAAAAATAAAATTGAAATATAGGCATAAATAGAACATATCGTCCAGTGAATGTAATGATATGTTCAGATAGTTCTATTTGTCCACAAAATTGATTGTTATAACGCTCTTAGCTAAAAACAGGGTGATATTTGTATGAAAAATATTTAAAATAAATATTAGTATTCGTAGAGGTTATCTACCTATTAAACTTGTAGTATTTTTGTAGAAAAAATCGCTTCATTCAAATATTAGGTTTATATTTCAGTTTTAAGATTTATGAACTTATAGGAAACTGAGTAATTCAGTAGTGAATTATCTATCCTCACTTTTCATGTAAATAAAAAAATGTCTATCGAAACTATGCTGTGTGGAGTGATTAAAAAGGAATATGTGTATTCATGATATGCTTGTTTCTCTTTATTGTTTTCTCAAAAATAAAAAGACCCATACGAGAAATATGGAACTTTTCTAACCTTTAGCTATTCATCAACATTATTTTTGGGGAAATCAATTGGTTGTAATTTCAATACGGTAAAAGTGTGGTCATTTAGAATGAATATACCGGGTGTCCCAGAATTTCCATGACACGTGATATTTTCGTAACGAAAAACGGTTCAAGCAAGAAGTGAGTGGTACTTTTGAAGGTACTATAGGGTCTATCATGCCATGCATTCAAAACATTTTTTTTTGTACGTCAACCCCTAAAACTCATCCCCAACTTTTTTTCTCAAATAGCACCCCATAAGTTTTCCTACATAAATGATATCCCGATTTTATTTAAAATCTTGTGGTACCTTTAATTTTATATGCAAACTTATTTTTTCCGTAAAATCATAAGCATAAGACAAATTAAATGATAATTTGTTTGACGCCTGATATTTTTGTAACAAAAACGGATAAAAAAGAAAAGTAAGTGGATTTTTCAAGGGTAGTGCCTATCATTCCTTGCTTATGAATCATTTTTTTATTACTTAAACCCCTGGAACCCACCCCTAGCTAGTTCTTTCAAATTTCAATCCACAATTTTGCCTGGAAAAAATAAATTCTTTACTCGAATTTAATTATCGTAGTGCCTTACTTTTTATTCCCCTACTGCAATTTATCGTTACTTTTGGCGCCCGTGTGCGGGGCACACGGGGTTGGCGCGGCCCGATGTAACCATAAAACTTTTTCACGTTTTTGCACTTAGTTTTGTTGTCACATTTTTTTTATTAGTTGATTCATGATAATAAAAAAATATTTTCCATACATGTGTTTTAATTAATTTATGCTTACGATTTCATGGATTAAACGAAAAAAATTAACGATAAATTGCAGTAGGGGCATATAAAGTAAGGCACTACGATAATTAAACTCAAGTAAATAATTCATTTTTCCAGGCAAAATTGTGGATTGACATTTGAAAGAACAAAATAGGGGTGGATTCCAGGGGTTTAAGTAAGAAAAAAATGGTTCATAAGCAAGGAATGACAGGTCATTCACTATCCTTGAAAAATCCACTTACTTTTCTTTTTTATCCGTTTTTGTTACAAAAATATCAGGGGTCAAACAAATTATCATTTCATTTGTCTTATACTTATGATTTTACGGAAAAAATAAGTTTGCATATAAAATTAAAGGTACCCCAAGATTTAAAATAGAATGGGGATATCATTTATGTAGGAAAACCTATGGGGTGCTATTTGAAAAAAAAAGTTGGGGGCGAGTTTAAGGGGTTGACGTACAAAAATAAATGTTTTGAATGCATGGTATGATAGACCCTATAGTACCTTCAAAAGTACCACTCAGTTCTTGCTTGAAGCGTTTTTCGTTACGAAAATATCATGTGTCAAGGAAATTCTGGGACACCCGGTATACATTAATACAGCGTCCTACCTTCTATATCTTTAGAGATATCACTGCAACTTAGAACATGTTACAATATTTAAAAAAATGATGAAGGTATACCCCTACCTGTGAACTATCAAGTAATATACTCATAATGAAGCTATACAAAATAGATATTCTGGAAACGATCGTATATTCTAGATGACCAAACTTTACAGCCTATTTGATTGGCCAATTACGAGTTTGACTAAAAGTCACCTTCACACCCAGGTTTCAAAAACTAGCTATGTACTTTATTTTGTAACTGTGAAATATATGTCGAAGTGACTTAAAGAGTGCCTCTTGTAAGCTCAAACTGTTACTTGTATTTTGTTACATAAAGTGTGTAAATTACAAAAACCAAATACTGTGAAAGAAATAAAATGTGATTATGTAATTGGGCATATAAACGTTGCTGTTACTTTGTTTTGAATTGTGTTTAAGACAGTCTTTCGAGATTATTATTGTTTCAAATATATAGATTTTAAATTTTCAGTCTGTATTTATTTGATCACCTTTCTCCTATTAAGCTATTGAGAAAAAATGTTTAAATAAAGTGGTTAACCTTTTGATTAATCTGATTAATCAATTTCACTTTCTGATACAGATTTTTGATATCCTCATATTTTGAATTCTGTATCACTCCGGTTTCAAAATATGGGTTAACCTCAGAGTAACAACTGAACATAAAGGTAGTAAACAACTAATTCTAATAGGCCAAAATCTTTTCTTACGTTGTCATATTGACCACCAGATACGGCAATCATAATTGTTTACTATCGTCTTAATTGTATAGTATCCAGAAATATTGCATTGTACATTAAAAAGACGGTATTTTGATGGTTCAGGAATGATTACAGCAAAATCAATAGATATGTTTACCTCTACTGCGTTACTACATGTTTCTTCATCATAAACGCAAATTCTGTCTTACATAAATTTTGAGGAGCTGGCAACGCCTATATAATTTTCCTGCGATTTGTTTACGGTAAACCCCGACTGTCAAACGTTTGTTTTCTTTTATGCTTGGTCAGTAAAATCTAATTCGCTATTTGTTGGTAACTGTAGTGAAGCTTTACGGACTTGCTGTGCTATATTCGAGTGTAGTTTAACAGTTTTTCGAGATGGGACAATGCAAAGCAGTGTTTGTAACATGGGTTGCATTGGAAGAATTTTCAGGTTAGTTGGCAATGTTTGGAGGCTGAAGTGTCAAAAGATGATGGCTTTGAGCACGCCATGCTGAAGTGGTTTGTTTACTACCTCTATGTTCAGTTGTTACTCTGAGGGGTTAACCAACGTTTTGACTAGGTTTTTCAGATTGATCCAGTTGGGTGTAACTAAATAAGTGTAAAATATTCAAGGGGGTGATTCCTCATCGAAAAAAAGATAGGAACTTTCATATAAAAAAACTTCATCGGAGCATCCCTTGTTAAGATACAGCACTTTAAAGCACTAAAAGTTACAATATTGAAATTAACCTGACATTTCCTACTACCAAAAAGGCAGTGATGATATATAAACACATCTTGGGTTTTATAAGATTTATTTAATAAAACAACTAAAATTAACAATAATTTTTGATTAAGTATTAATATATGTAAAATAAGAGATGTCGGTCTGAAAGTTTTTACAGTTCGATAAAGCTTTTTGAACGCCTCTCTGGTTGGATAACTCCCTGAATTAATGTTATATAAATCAGCAGGAATGATGTTATATATCAATCAATATGTACATTATGAGCGTAAGATTATTCACCTTTAGCATACTAAGGAAATGGTAACGTTTATACCTAGGTTTCCGTTATCAGCAAAATGTTGGGCAATAGAGTTATCAAAAACAAGGCAGTCAGAGCCCATTATTGCTGATGCCACACCTTCATGACTTGATCTTGGCATAGCTTCCCATATCAGTCTACGTCTATTTCCATTCAACTCCAACCTGTAAAGAAGGTCCCAAACATGACTATCAAATCATTCCAGGCAGGTAAATAGTTTGTTGGTTTTTTTTACTTTGTGATTTCTTACGCTGATATATCATCACTAAGAACTGTTTGAGCGTTATACAGTGTTTCAGTTTGAGGAATTTACGTTTCATCTGTCCAAGGTTTGTTGGAAGATTTGGCACGTTTCTCAGTTATCATTAATTATTTTTATATTTTGGCGTGACTGAGAAAGCTTCAGCTCAATACACGACTTTCATATTTGATAATCCCTTATGGGTTTTTAGGTTGGATTTGTTTTTATTTGGATACTGAACGCTGACATTGACGGAAGTGGCGTCAGAGTTATGGCAATATGACATGTATGCACATATAACAAAGAAAACAGAACACCCGATATAATGAATTTATGAGAAAAAATTTCTAGGAATATATCTGTTTATGTTAGGGTAATAAACGATCAGTTTTTCAACCATATAGATAGGTTTTTTTGTTATCGTATGTTCTCACAAAAAAGCAAGTACGCAACAATGGACTATTATCTGTCCAGCGAAGAAAAAGGGTGATCACGCGCAAGATGAGTGAATTCTTGTCGCCTGGCCGTAGGCAAGCTTACACCACAGCAGACCGCCTCTTCAAACGAACACGATGTGGATGGCGTTGTGCCATAAGGAATTTAACATAATTTTCGTTATAATCGTTTATTTGATACCAAAACCTGGACGTTCCATTCTACATTGAGAATAAATGTTCTGAACCACTGTTCACATTTCGCGACATCTGTGGGCAAGTTCCTATTCCATATTGTCAAACCAATAATCTAATAAAGAAATTCATTAATATCCATCCAGCAGAGAAACGGGAAAACAGGTGAGCAATGAGTGAGTTTTCGTGGCTTGGTCAGAGGCAAACTTACACTACTTGGAAATGCCAATGCCTAAACGCACGCCTGGCACCGAGAAGTTTGGAGAACAGGCCACCTTTCTTGAAGAATCAAATACACAGCTGTTTGTCGACGGCTCCTCATAATATGGCTGCGGTCGTATTGTGGTCTAAACAGGTTTGCCAAACGTCGAAAACACATGAACATGAACATCGCATTTTTTTTGTGCCCTGTTTTTCCGCCGGATGAATATAGCGGTATTATAATCCACAATATGTGAGATATACACCATTATTGAAAAACTATAAGTCGTTAGTGTATATTGCTAGATCAAATATGATATCAAAACTGTACAAGATTAGGTTGAATGTATTCCTTGAAGGTATATTCGTCGGCAGACTAAGGGTATTTTCAATATTTGATTAGAATATGAAGCTAGGATGAGTACGCAAAAGCAAGTTGGTTCCTGCTCAGGTAAATATATAAATACAAATAAGCATCTCCCATTTGAAAGTATCTCCAAACTCAAGATTTTGAAAACATCTGAGAAGAAAAGGTCGTCAGTCAGATTCAGAGATTGAGGAAAAACAACTTTGTTAAACTCGGCGTACTTCAGCGTATTTGGCTAGATAGGTGGTCCATTCTTGCTAATAAATCTTATGTCTGGTTTGGTAATTTTTTTCCTAATTTTATTTGAATATAAAAAACATGAGTGTTTTTTAACTAGTACAGTCCAGAAGGCAGCTTAATACAAAACTAATTTTCTCAAAACAACAGATCGATGGCTCACGTCACTATTGTGTAACACCGTCCATTTGTCGTTCCTAGAAAGACTGTTACCGTCGCGGCGGTGGTTACCGTGTAAACAGGTCTCGCAAATATCGAGAGCACGTGAACACCATGAATTTTTAGCGCTCCTTTTCTTCGGTGGATCTGGTATAGTATCATTAATTTTTATGACTGTATATGACAGAGAATGGCATAAAAACCTTCTCATATTTTTCAGAGATTTTTTGGGCACGAGAAAGCCGAGAAAATGAGGAAAATATTTGAATCCCTCTAGGACCGTGACGTCACGAAACTGCCAATCAGAAGATATAATAAAATATATTCACAAATAACTCACCTGTAAGCAAAATGTTCTGCTTGTTTTCTTGAACCTATTAACTGCACAATAGCGAAAAACTGGGTATGTCCATCACTTTTCTCTTGTTTTTCTAGAACTAGCATGAAGTGATGACCGAAGCAACTTTGCATCATCACCCAGTCAACAGCTCCTGCTAAATTTATTTCAGTAGCTAAAAAAACTATATCTTCTCCATTTAATGTTGTGATGTTTTTGTGGGCATGCTGAAGGTGAACCATGACTTTATCCAGTTGACCCTGTAACGTTAAAATTTTACGTCACACAAAAAATAATGCTCCCAATATTTTAAAACTGAAGTATTCGTGATTCATGTTCGGACAAAAAAAATCCGTAAAAAAAATTCAACACATTCTGACTTCTGTCAAACAATGTTGTCTGCTTAGACAATTTGCAAAAAAACTCTTCACAAAAGCAATGGTAATAAAAAATGACAATGAACTAGCCTTAATTTAAAGGCAATATCATAGCAGTTCTTGCGGCTTCGTTGTGTTTTGCTCTTTGAAGCTATGACAACACTGCCAAAAGGTTCATAATGGTCGATTGTATATAAAGCATGTCATTTTTAACCTTTTTGAGGTAAACTTCAAGAGAAATCGATAATTTCTTCAAGAGAAATCGATAATTTTCAGAGAAATTTGACAGATGCATGTTCTTGAATAGGCTGCTCTGATTGGTCAAAGGCTTTGTTAAAATGCGCGTGTTGATAAAATCAGACCTTAGCTTGCCTCAATGCAATGAATATTCGTTCAATCTTTTACCACCACTTTAAGAACATCTGTGTATTTTACAACATCCTAAAAACGCCGTGCAGGTCATTCAGCTCTCTCAACCCGTAGAGGCTGCTTCACAAACAAACAAAAAATTACAGAAATGTAACTGACATCCGTCTATGCGTGAAATTCAGCGAATTCAGCATGTTCGCTTATAAGATTTTTACAATAGGTCATGCATGGCCGACTCTACTCACTAGGCCGGAGCATTGAAATATGGCGACACTGAATAGCGGGCCGAGCTGGGCCCAGCGTTTATTTGTTTTTAAATCATTAGTGTAATCTTCCACAGTAAAAAAGAAGATTGAAAGGTGATTTTCAATGTGTTTTTAATTATTTACCTGCACAAACGAAACTATACAGATAAAAAGATGCCTGCAAAGTGTGTAGCACCAGGTTGCACTAGCAATTGTGCTTCCAATAAAGGACATATTAGGGTGTTCAATTTTCCTCAAGACGAGCATTTCAAACAGAAGTGGGTGAAAGGTATTCCTCGTAAGGGCTGGTTATATTTATAAGAATAAAGACAATAATTTACAAACATTTCCAAGGATAAGACCTATTTTAAAGCACAATGTGGTACCTACAATGTTTTCTGGACCTCCGAAATATCACAGAAAAATACAGTTCTAATAGAACACATCTGGGCACACCTACGAAAAGATTTGATAGTGAAGGGGAATCAAGACCAGCAAGAATGGCTTCAAAGTAACCTAATAGTGAATTTTTCTAGCTGAAGTGAAAATTCATTAAGTAAATTGAGTGTTTATTTAAGTGGAAGTGGCAGCAGGAAACAGGTTGCGTTTATTTTTATTTTGTAGTGTTTGACTACGATGAATCAGGCGTCAGCTGTAGGTGGTATTAGTATCAATAAATATAGACTTTCCTTTAAATCAATAAATCATAATTTGTTGGTGATTTGAGTTAGATTCTACCACTGTCATTAAGAATATATCCTGTTGGTCTCAAATAGAAAATATTTTGGCACACTATTTTCAAATAGGTTTTCTGTTGATTTAATGTTAAAACCTTTTCTATGTCCAGCCAAAGAAAGTTTACAATTTTGTGATTGAGAATAAGTTGCCAATTTCACCACCATCCTAAATATTCCACAAAACTTTGCAGTTCTTTAAAAATTCAACCTGACAGAAAATATGCCTTACATTAAAACTGTTGCAGAAGGTTTATTATTCTCAGAGAAGTACATTGTTTCACAAATTGATGAAATATCAGCCTGTATAAATGTTTTTGTCATTACAAAAATTATAGGTAGATCATGAAGGACAAAATTATTTGATAGTTATATTAAATACATATAGCTTATAGTTGGTAGGCGTAACACTTCCATCAGAGTATACAGCTCAAATTACAGTCCTTATTCACAATAGGTATTGTTAAAATTTTGATTCCAGGCCAATAGGTATAAAAGTAAGTTTTTGGACAATTGCACAAAGCAGTTTTAATGAAAATTGCAAAAGAATACATCAATATACATATAGATGAGTTTGTTTTAGACACATTTGTTCATGTAATCAACCCCAAACTAATGAAATTCTGCTTGAATTAATGCTGTTAATGTAGCAAATATTTTTATTAATAATTACACTGAAACAGTTCAAGACAAATTACAGACTGACAAAACTAAAAGGAGGAAATCTCATGGAAATAAGAAATGTCCGACAGAAGGGAAAATCTCTAAATCTAAATACATGTACATTTTTGTACTGATACTACTGGCATTTTTCACCATTCTTATTTTTTCAAAAAGTATTTTTCTTTAATTTATCAACCGAGATCAACTCTAATACATATAAAATGTAATAATTATTCTGAATCTATAAAACAATTTAAATTTTCCGCGGAATGTCCGCCGTTCGGCCCACGGTAACCGGCCCACTATTTGACAGCTAAGCGACGTTGCCACATCTAAGGCTCCGGCCTAGTGTAGAGTCGGTCATGGGTAATGTCATCCGCCAAACGAGACTGATTGCCTTTGATATCCTTAATATCTCTAGCAATTGACGATAGAGTATCCATGATATGTGACATATGGGCTGCCTTTATGGGATGTTGCGACCGCGGGTCTCGACTTTAGCGGAAGATGCAGATGTTGAGGAACTGCGAGTGGTGCGTCCTTGCTTGCTACATACGCAGCAATACCATTTCTGGCTATTATCATTGAGGAAGCTTACATCAACCGAAGTCAAGTTAACGCAAGTTGTATGATAAGTTTTTGATACAACAAATGGATTTTATAACTGAGCAGACCGCGCAGGCAGAGCCTAAATACCAGAGTACCGCGGCTGCTGTGAAAGGGTTATGTTAGGAGAAGTTTGTTAACGCGATATTTGAATGGGCCAATAAATACATCTTCTGGCAGTCCATTCCAAGCCTTGAACACCCTGGGAATAAATGTGCGGTTGTACCGCTCAGTTCTTGATGTATGAAGAACGACCGTCTTAGGATGAGATGCAGCGGTCGCACGGGTACATCTGATAGGAGCAGCGAGCGGCGGAACGATAGCTCAGAGGAGCAGATTCCGTTGGAATATCGGTAGAAGAGGGAGAGGTCACCAACCACACGCCGGTGAAAAAGTGACTGAAGGTGGCGCGTTAAGGCCGGATCGCCAATTAGTCGAATTGCCCTTCTCTGGACGGCATCTAGTATAGACAGGGTAGTAGGGGCAGCAGCTCCCCAGACATGAGAGCAATACTCCAGGCAAGGTCTTATCTGGGCTTTATATAGCGTGAGGAGGTTACATGGTGAGAAATACTTTCTGGCTCTAAATAGGTACCCAAGCTTTTTACCAGCAGCTGTTGCAATTGACGCAACGTGTTCGTGCCAGATCAGATTTTCTGTAATGTTGACTCCTAACAGCTTGAATGAGTGACTCCTTGGCAGAGCCTGGTTGTTCATTAGAACCTGGTGTTGGTTTGGGCACTTCTTGTTTGATAGCGTACAATACTGGGTCTTGGAGGCATTAAATTTAACCATATTCTTAAGCCCCCAAGCTGTAATGGTATCGAGATCCTTTGAAAGTGAAGCTGCCACTGCCAGTCTTCTGCGTTCCAGCTCGACCAAAGAGATCGGTCTATTGCTCATGATGCCTGCATGCAGCGTACTGTCATCCGCAAAACTGTGGATTGGGTTTGTAGTGCTAGAGAGAAGCAGAAACAATGTCGGAGCCAATACCGATCCCTGCGGAACACCGGCATTGATGCTATGGAAAGAGGAAAAGCCGTCTACCACCACAGATATTTTCCGACCTGAGAGGAAGTCTGCGAGCCAACGGCAGAGCTTAACAGGGAGCCCATAAGACGGGAGCTTGTTTAGGAGAGCTGCATACCACAGTTGATCGAATGCCTTTGAAATATCGAGAGCAACGACGTGAGCCTCGCCAAATGACTGGATGAGTTTGCTCCACACATGTGTGAAGTAAGCCAGGAGCTAAGAGCTGCTTATACTTTTAGAGCAGATAGAGCATTCTTTAAAAATATGTAAGGGAAGACACGCTTCACTAGACTTGGACTGTAAAGGAGACTTAAAAACCTAAAAGGTAGACCACGGATTAAGGATGATAACAAGGAAGGATAGTGCAGTCGTGTAAACCGCGCTTTAGCAGGAGAATAGATCGGATTTATGTGCGTCGACAAAATTTATTGCGAACAGCCACGGCTATCAAGTGCTCAGAAAAATAATATTGTAATTGTACTGTAACGCGCTTGGTATGGTATACAACAATAGCTGATAGCAGGTGGAGAATGCAAATTTGCGTATACAAACCGACCGACCCGATAACACAGTGTAAACAACGCGGAAGAAAAAAACGGAAGGCTAATCGGACAATCACAAAAAATGGATTAGCACAGTGGCGGCTAGTGCCAACTTAGAGAGGTAGTGCCAGAATGACAGCCAACATTTCAAACCGATATAAAATTGAAAAAAATTCTCATAACTAGCCGATAAGCCGAATTTAACTGAGTCTTTATGTTTGACTTACCAAGCACCGATAAACTGAAAACATTATTCATATGCACTTTAGATTTTTCATGGGTCTTCATTTTCTCTCATATATGAATAAGACCATCCGTGCCTTTTTTCGCCCAAGTGTCATCGCCTCCAAATATAGCACACACAAAGCAAAACAGTTTGTGAACCTTTTCACAGTCATTTATCGAATTGTTTTCATCATACATAGTTTTACTAAATTTACGACGCGATTTATGTCCCTACCAATAAGTTTTTAAATTTTTCTTCCAGCGGAAGATTACTAAATGAGTTTATTAATGCGCCAATTTTATTCATTTTCGCTTCAATGATATATTTTAATTAAACATAAAAGAGATACCGATCCGAAAACAGTGCACAACTCACTCAAACTAATAAGAATAAGATCTAAATTTCAAACCTTTAACGAGAAAAGCCGACATCAGCATCAAACATAAACAAAATCGAAACTGTTGAAACAAAACAAAAATAATGAACCATGAATGGAAATATGGGTAATGTGCCTGGCACGATCTGCTTCGGATTTTGATATTTAAAATATATCCAAACATCCAGCATAGCGTTCTCTCTGTCACTCGTAAGCGTTTGTGATAAGACTTCTCTCGCTCTGTTTGTGCCATGTAAGAAACGGCACCGTAGGCTGTTGCCAACTCGCCGTTTCGTCGCATCGTCAGCTCTCACCATGTGAGTTGCGACGATGCCACGTGTTGCCTGGTACAAGCATTTATATGCGCTAAGCCACTATTGCTGTTTCATATAAAACAGAAAAAGTCGTTGGAAACTAACATAGCATAAGAAAAGTTTAAGAGGTAGATAAATATGTTTTTGTCGAAAATTAAGGTAGTGCCATGGCACTGTGGCACTACCTCACCAGCCGCCACTGGATTAGCACACTTCTTACCAACAGACAATTGCACGATACTAATAGAAAACGTATAGAGTGATAATGGATTATTAGCAAAAAAGGCACAAAAATCATAACTAAGCTGAAACACGTTCAACCGTTACAAGATCTGTAACTGTACTTTAGTAGGCTAACGTTGAATGGCAGTTAGAATACAGCGTTAAAAAATACAAATAATTACTTCCCACGCCGACAGGTGAGGGGAGTATTGTGATCGCGAAAATTTTCGATTTTGAGATGATACACTTTTTGGGCGTTTCATGATGTCTACATAATGAAAATCCACGTCACTCATTTCCGTCGGTCTGTCTGTCTGTCTGTCTGTTGGCGTTTTTCTAACGTCGTAATCTCAGTAACCGCTCCATGAATTGTGATGAAATTTGGGTAGCGATATGTTGTGGGGTCGTAATAGGTAATGTTTCTATAATTTTTGAAATCGTTGTACGGGGGGCGGAGTAATTAGCAAAAGACAAAAAATTTCAAATATTCCTCAAACTTCGTTTTTAGGCGTTTTAGGGGTTCCTGATCATTTTTCACTTTTTTTTTGATGAGGGTGATTTTGGGGTGGTTGGGGGGTAGGGGGTTGTAAAACTGAAAAATTTGTTGTATGCATAATGGTCTGTCCATTGAACTGTGAATGAAAAACCTAGCGACATAATACCCTTTTTTAGGTCCGTCCGAACATCGCCTTGCCTAGTACAGAAACCAAGGGACTTAGAATTTGTGATGTATACATACGAGTATTGTTTCAGATCGTTCTGTATTGCGTAATGCGAAAATTATTGAACTGATTTTAATGAAATTTTGACATAGTGTTACTACCGCAGCGAAGATGGAAAACGCGTATGTTTTGGAAAAATCGTGTCAGTGGCGGCGTAGCAATAATAAAAAAAAACTAAAAATATAAAAGAGCTCTAACTTCGTTTTCAGACGGTTTGGAGGCTACTGATCGTTTAGCATCGTCCAGTTGAAGCATGCAGAAACTATGGCGTCCTACCTTCTAAGAAGAAAGACGCAAGAAACCACTTACGAGAGTTTTTGCGTTGGTTGTTTTTTTACGGGCGGGTGGGCGGTGATTTGGTTGCAAGGGGATTTCAGACTATAGCTTCATGCAACGGGAAAATAATAAAATGGTATCATCATTATGTGTGGGAAGTCCTGAGTCAATCAACTTGACTCCATTTTTTTTATATGTGATCAACTTAATCAAAATAATTTAAGTAAATGATAAGTAAACATATTACATTTAAGAGTGCTTCTAGGTACGCTACACAAATTTTCACACGATCCTTTACCTTTCAAGAGTCTAAAAATAGTAATAAATATTTCAATTTCACTAACCTGCCAAGAGCAAGAGGCACCTGGACATGGGCAACTGTAAGGACGAAATTCACAAATTTCTTCATGTTCAGCTTTTTCGTTCAAACCAAGTGACATCCTACATCCTGTCGATTTGTGTTTACATGGGAACATTAAATTATTCGCCACCTTTTCCATTGCCAAATTCCTTATGTTTCCTAAAGTTCCACGACATGTTGGACAGCACGACAGCTTTGGACGACAACTTGCACAAACTAAATGTCCCACCTGCAAAAAATATTCATAAAGCAATTTAAATATCACAAATAAAGTAGATAACATTTTCTCCTGTCGGTGACGTCATATTTGTAGTGGCAGGCTCAGTCGAATCATCACTAGTAATAAGGTCATTGCTTCTACTGCAAATTGACGACGAAGTATCCTACAAGGGAAGAGTGGGGATCGAGCGACAGGCGACAGGATAGAGCGCCAGTCTGGTACACAGACAGACAGACAGACAGAGTTACCGACGATTGCTCCGGCGCTAGGGTCTGTGGGCAAAAAACAAAGCTCTGCCTCTCTCTTGGGGGATACAACACAGTATTGGACGATGAGCTAAAGTTCATGTTTCAGAAACATGTCTGAGACGAGGTTTAAACTAGAGTTGAAATTACTTTTAATTAGGAAAGCATACTACTCCACCGCTGAGTATCTTGGAGACATTCTAATTCATTAATAATTTTTTTATGAGTAGATACATGTACAAGTTTTAAATTTTTTGTGTTTTTGTTGTTGTTAATGTTGTGCATATCAGGTGTTAAGTGTTTTACGATGGTTTTTGTTACTCGTATCATATACTAAGTATCTATTTGAAGACATTTTATCTACATCGTGAGTGCAATCCTCGCTTTTTATCATAATGTTATATAATCATTGCATTTTTTTTCAAGATATACATAGATAAACCTAACTTGGACATGTACAAGTTTTAAATTTTTCTGTTTCTTTGTTGTTTTTTTAATTTCGTGTATATCTAGTGTCAAGTGTTTTATGACTTTTTTTTATCCATATCATGTATCTACTATTTATTCAAAGACATTTTGATTGACATCGTGATTGCAATCCTCGCTTATAATCATAATATAATCACTGTTATTTTTTTTTAAGATATGTAAACCTGACTCTATGACATGTTCTATATCATCTGTGATGATCAAAAGAATAAAGATTCATCTATCTATCTATCTATCTATTCATCCAACATATTGGTAATTTAATTTCACAATGTTATGCCACACTCCATATACTACAGAGTGCCCCAATAAGAACGATAGGAAAGAAAAATTAAATAAAACAGCAACGGTATGAGATATCAAATTGGCTTTGCATTTATTTTGAAGCTACATCCATGCCATTATGTATGGAATAGAATGTCCTTCAAATGTCCGCCTCGGGCTCGCTGGCAGTGCTTCAAGCTGTCAGTCCCATCTCGGATGACATTTTCGAGCATTTGCGGCGTTACGGCGTTGATGGCTACTTGAATATTGTTTACGAGGGCATCGAAAGAGGCTGGTTTGTTGGAGTAGACCAATGATTTGACGTACCCCCAAAGAAAATAATCAAGACGTGTCAAATCACATGATCGCGGTAACCAATCAATGAACGCTCGTCTGGTGATGATCCAGTCGCCGAACTTCTGCCGAACAACTTCGAGCGTTGCGTCGCTTGTGTGCTCGTGGCTCCATCCTGTTAGAACCACTTGTCGGTAATATCGATGTTGTCGAGCTCTGGCCACAGATATTCTTCCAATATCGCTCGGTAGTGTGGCCCATTGGTTGTAACGGTGTCTCCTTCCTCATTTCGAAAGAAATAAGGAGCGATGATGCCGCCAAGCCGCAATCCGCACCACACATTCAATTTTTTTGGGTACTGGACCACTTCTTCGGTCATTTGTGGATTGTTCACAGCCCATTAACGACAATTTTGCTTGTTGACACAGCCACTGAGGTAAAAATTGGCTTCGTCTCAGATGATTTTTTGGCCAAAATAAGGATCTTCATCCAACGTTTGTAGCGCTCAATTTGCGAACTCACGGCGACGGCCTATGGTCGTCCGGCTTCAATTGTTGGGTCAGCACGATCTTATATGGATACAGTCCCAAATCCAAACGCAAAATTCGTCGAGTTGTCTATTGGGAGAGGCCTATTTCCGCGGCTCGGTGTCGATACGACAAATTTGGGTCGACGTGAACACTGGCCGCTACAGCGGCGACATTTTCTTCACGTCGACCAGTTCGCATTCGGGTTGGTTTCTTTAGGTCCAATAGATTGTACTCATGCTCAAACTTTTCCACGTTGCGACGAATTGCCTCCTCACTGAAGCCATGATGAGGGCCGAGTTCACGACGAAATGCGCGTTGCGTATTTACAATTGAGCGGGAATTTCCGTAGTGCTTTATAATAACTTCCAAACGATCGGCAAGCGTGAAACGATCCATGAGGAATTGTCAAACCTTACTGAATATTTTGACAGCTGGATGACGTTTGTACCTTTGACAGCTGTCCAGATATCCCTATTAGAGCCTATCACCTCTATTGGGCACCCTATATATGCCAATAAAGGTATTTTGGATGAAAACATAAGAAAAGAACTTTGCCAAGTGTTAGTCATATCAAAAATATCATACTGTCTACTTATATATTATCCTTTCCTGGATGTCTTCACTGCAAATAGGATTCAAAAAATGTTAAATAATTGTAGGTTCGTGAAGGGCTTGCGAAAGTACGTAAGTATGTCTCATGGTGCATGTGTGATCTCAATTGTCTCAAACTTGAGGGATTGTACTCTTACCATACTTTGACTTTTGTTTACAGAATTCTGCATTTTCCTAGTCCAATATGTCTTCCACAAAAATTTACAACGCACAATGTTAATATAAGAAATACGACAAGTTTAAATATTCCTAAACATAATACTGCTTTATTCCAAAAAACTTTTCTATATCATGCGATAAAACGCTGCAACGCTGTAGATACTATTGAAAATTATGCTTCTTTTAACAGGACACTAAAAAAACATCTCATATGTAGGCAGCGGCATCAGTTATAGTATTCCATTGTAGTATTCAATTTGCAACATATTTAATCCCAGTTCCAATCGTTCATTCATTTTTTTCTTTGTTACCTAGGTAAATATGAGTAGATAAACTAGGTTTTTTTTTATAAATATATACACTTTTATGTACTTCACATACTATGGTAAACAAATAATAAGACAAAAAGTTGCATTGGAAATACATTTTAGGGGTTGGGTTTTCCACCCCTTACAACCATGGAGTAAACCAAATAAATTACTGGCTGAGTGTCTTTTTGGTAGTAGAAAATGTCAGGTTAATTTCAATATTGTAACTTAGAACGTGTAAGAATAGCTAGATGCTAAGCTTCGCCACCATCCTTTCACCCTTTAATATACATTCTTTAATAATTATTATAAATTAATGTTATTATTATTATTACTTTCGTTTGAGCTAAGTTCATCTCGCATGATGACTGTAGCAACAATTGGGAGCGGCTATGCCAAGTCAGCAACTGAAGTATCACTGGTTTGAATTTAGGGAGGACCGCACAATACTACAAGTCTCCAGGAGGACAAATTTTTGGAATACTTTGTGTAACTTTTCGTCCAGGCCTAACTGTTTCAGGTGTGGTATGAATATGTTAGGTGTAAGGCCTGAGACCAACATAATTAGCGAGACAATAACAACTTTATTTTGTTTCCAGTCGTTTTACTTCTATGGCAAGGTCCGTGTATTTACATATCTTCCCAGCATAGGTGGTTTGAACATTTGTTTCATTAGGGATTGCAATATCTATTCAATAGGTAACTTTGTCTGCCTTCGACTGAAGAACTATATCTGGTCTATTGCCTGTGTGCATTTTGACTCCCCGCATAGATTGTTGTTGAGTACTGATTCATTATTATTATTATACAATCATAGTGTAATGTGACCTGTATAGAGAAATATAATTTGAATAATACCTGGCATTGCATAATTGGAGGTAGAACAATTTCGAAGCATACTGGACACTCGAACAGAGCGGCTAACTCATCAGTCAATGTTCCAGGAGTTGTTCCGGTTCCCAAGGTGGAAACCTGATTAGACGATGAAGATGAAGCTGAGGATGTATCGCCGCTGCTAATGCCACGGCCTCTCTTCTGACTCACAACTTGGGCCATGTCGAAAGGACGTGGACGCAGCCTCGACTGCAGATTATGCTGCCGGCGCGATGACAGAAGAATACGTTGGTTGACTGAAAATAAATAGGAGTCAAATAGGTTGACTGGGTTTCTCCATATACCCTCTGCTAGGTGAATGAAACTTATTTATTGTCGCAACACAAACACAAAATATATAAAAATTATTTCAGTAGAATACTTAATAGAGATCCCCTCCACAAACTCCAAAATCTTAAGCTATATCACCCCCTATATGCTGTTATTGCACTTTTCCAATGTAGTATACAAGGTGAGTCCTGACTTGATACTTTTTTTTGAATCGTGTATAGATGTCGTTAAAATAAACAACTTTTTCAAATAACTTTTTCCTGAAAACTGTTAGTCAGTTTTTTGCTCGGATTGTTGTCTTATCAATTAGGCATTATAGCTGTGAATTAGTGCACTAATCACTTTCAGTTTATCATAGTTAATTACAAATTGGTCAATCCTAAAATTTGTTTCATAATGATGTGTCACTTTTAAGGTTTTCCAATTTAAAATTATCAACAAGAAAAAGTGACTATTGCACTATTTGACAGGTACAATGCCTAATCAATTTGACAAAAATCCGAGCAAAAAAACTAAACTAAGTACATCTTGATAGACAAGCCCAGACATACTTTTTTTACTTTGTATCTCGCTTATTTTTCAGTTTTCTGAAAAGAATTGTTCATATTAACAACTTCCATACACAGTTAAACAAGAAGTATCAACTTAGGACTCACCCTGTATAGAGATAGCAGAGAACTACACATTCAAATAAAATTACAAATAGAGAAATGAAATTAATAATATAACGTTAAACTAATTAGGGATATACTATCATGGCTAAACTTCTAGGAAAATAATTTTTTCAGCAATACATCATGCTGTACACAGCTTTGCTTGGGATTATTCCCTCAAAGGTTGATAAATGTAAGCTCTTTTAAAGTATGCAGAACATTATGCTTGAGACATGTATGATTTCCTGTTGAATCAATAGTAATATAATTATAATTCATACATACAGGATAAATAATTAAACATACATAAAAAAATGGTTTGCTTCATATTGACAGTTTAATGTTTTTTAGCCTTTTTTATGTGAAATAATCCTAACTTATATGACAACTAATAATCCTGACCAGCAAATTAAAAAAGTCTATCAAAAAAAGTAGCTAGTGAAAACAAATTAAAGTCTATATAACGCAAAGGTTTTCATTTGGATTTCTTAGGATATGTTTTTTTGTTGATAAATAGATACATACACCCCCCCCTAGAATCTAATATAAGTTACCTGGTTTTTTATTTTATATTTCTCCAGTCAGGCTTTATGTAATTTTTGTAAAAATCATTCAAATATTTTGCAAATAAAATATTTTCTAAAAAGTACTTACAGTTTTCCTGCATATGAGTTATGTTAATAGAATTGCTTTCTATGAGCGAAACTTGGTGAAAGAACAACAACTTAATCTATTTTATGCATCACACAAAACACTTTGTTATCATGGCATGTATCTTAGATGGAAGTTTCCTAGATGTATCACACATAACTGATTAGAATAGTCACTAGACATGTAAATTAACTAAAGACATTAGTCCAATTGCTTTGATAAAGACATGAAAAATAACCCTACTTCATTGACAACAAATCTTGACGAACCTTTCCCGGTTCAACCTGATAGTATATTACTTGTCAATTTAAAGCTTCAGTAACTCAGCTAAATTGATATAAAGCTAAAATTTGAAGTAAACACTGAATGTTAAGAATCAGTATGTGATTTGGTAACCTTTTGGACACATTTGGATGGGAACTTTAACAGGACTATGGATGATCAGTTTACTGCTGGAGGTAACCAATGCACTTCAGAGGGAAAAAATGTATACACTTCGCTTATAGTTTTTAATACTGGTCTAGCATAATTTGTTACAAACAAGCACATTCTGTCACAATGACAGATATATGGTCGTCAATGTTCATCAAATCATTATTTCACTGTAATTCTAAGCTGGCTAGTTTTTTGTTAACTCTAAATATATGTTACCTTTTTTGCATCTTTTTTTGTATTGTGATTACCTACCATGAAACTTATGGTTCACTCTTTTCTCATTATTTTTTAATCCCTGCAGCATTGATAAAGGCACCTTATAAAATAATAATACGTAAATAGTATACTGTGGGTAGTTATGTACACATAGCCTTCTCTATATTTTAGTTACCTATGAGAAGTCCTCAGTACGAAATTTAATTCGTCTGAGGACACAGGGGCAGTTGGTCATAACGGTAGGTGCTGGGGAACTTTCAAACGGTTCATCAGTATCAGAAAAGTGTTTCCAAATACACAAAAATATTCACTATCACATAACTAAATTTGTAAAAACAACGTAGAATGTAAGTTGCACCAATAACATCACAAGCATAGACACAGGAGTCACAGAACACACGACACAGGCAACAAAGTGACAGTCACAAGTCACAAAATGTGACACACAAACGTCGAGAAGCATGGCCGACTCTACACTAGGCCGGAGCCTTAGATATGGCAACGTGGCTTAGCTGTCAAATAGTGGGCCTATAGTTTCAGAATAATTATTACATTTTATATGTATTAAAGTTCATCTCGGTTAATATGTTAAGAACAATACTTTTTAGAACTATACTACTAATACCACTTACATCTGATGTCTGGTTCATCGTAGTCAAACACTACAAAATAAAAATAAACGCAACCTGTTTCCTGCTGCCAATTCCACTTAAATTAACACTCAATTTACTTTGTAAATTGTCACTTGAGCTAGAAAAATTCACTATTAGGTCACTGTGAAGCCATTCTTGCTGGTCTTGATTCCCTTTCACTATCAAATCTTTTCGTAGGTATGCCCAGACGCAGTGGCGTATATAGAAATCGATTTCAGGGGGGGCCCCATCGGAAAAATGTTCATACATTATAATATTGGCGTATTATAATCCTAACTTCAGCCCCTTCCAGACGTAAAAACAGAATCCGTGGCTGGTTTCGGGGGGGGGGCGGTCCCCGCGTGCCCCCCCTTATATACGCCAGTGCCCAGACGCATGCCCAGATGAATTCTATTAACTGTATTTTTCTGTGATATCTGGGAGGTCCAGAAAACATTGTAGGTACCACATTGTGCTTTAAAATAGGTCTTATCCTTTGAAATGTTTGTAAAGTATTGTCTTTATTCTTATAAATATAACCAGCCCATACGAGGAATACCGTTCACCCACTTCTGTTTATGTCCTTTATTGGAAGCACAATTGCTAATGAACACTCACTTTACTTTGTAAATTGTCACTTGAGCTAGAAATATTCACTATTAGGTCACTGTGAAGCCATTCTTGCTGGTCTTGATTTCCTTTCACTATCAAATCTTTTCGTAGACATACCCCAGATGCATATGCCTAGATGAGTTCTATTAATTGTATTTTTCTGTGATATTTGGGAGATCCAGAAAACATTGTAGGTACCACATTGTGCTTTAAAATAGGTCTTATCCTTTGAAATGTTTGTAAATTATTGTCTCTATTCTTATAAATATAACCAGCCCTTCCGAGAAATACCTTTTACCCACTTCTGTTTATGTCCTTTATTGGAAGCACAATTTTGCTAGTGCAACCTGGTACTACACACTTTGCAGGCATCTTGTTATCTTTATAGTTTCGTTTGTACAGGTAAATAATTAGAAACACATTAAAAATCACCTTCCAATCTTATTTTTTGCACTAATGACTTAACAACAGATACAAGCTCGGCCCCCGACTCAGTGTTGCCTTATTTCAATACTCCGGCCTAGTGAGTAGAGTCGGCCATGCGAGAAGAGAGCAGAGGCCATGAAACACAGACCATGAAACGTCAAATTTCAATGGCAAAGGCACTGATGCCAAATCCAAAAATCCAAATCAGATGAATGAATGTACCAAGACTCCAAGAGTTCCCCATCCTCACAGTTCTATGGCATATACATACCTAACAATAACAAGGGTACAAAACTGCTCAAAAAAATAAATTACATCAACAACCCTACAATCTTTTAACGGAGTATGAAATAGAAATCATTAGCATGTGACACTGGCAACACCGCCACAACGACTTCTCAAGCACAGAACGCAAAAAGACGTGAAATGCCACAGAACTGTCATTACAACACAAAACCATTGGCGGATCTAGGGGACAAATGGAAGCAACTGACCCCCCCCTGGCGAAATAAATTATGCCGTGTTCCTTTTACTCTCTAAATAATCAGATCACTTTAATGTCTGATGTTGAATTATTATTTCAGTCGCCTAACCAACATTAGTCAAAAAGGAACGACTTCTTTACAGTTATTCGGGGTAACTTTGACTTTCAGGGTAACTATGGCTAAATATACCGAACGTATGACTGATTTTTGTACAAATGTCTAATTTTACGATTCTGTGTCACGTTTGTTGTCATGGAAATTAGAATATCTACAAATTTGAATGCACGGAACAGCAAGCTTACTGTATGTCAAACATCATTCAGAAAAAAGGCGCCAAATTATCTCTTACTCTTGGTACCCGATGTGGATGAAGGTGAGTAGATAATCAGTATTTAGTTAGTAGTTTGAGGATGCATTTACAATAATTTTTCATAGAGAATTATTAGATATCTTTGAAAGAAGACGTGTTTTTTTGTTAACCTTCAAAGTAACTGAAATCTGGGTAACTTTGGCGCAGTCAATGTTACCCAGATTCATCAAATTTGTTGTCCATTATACCAGGGTAAGTTTGAACTGGTTGCTAAATTATTATATATATATATTTTTTTTAGTGCGAAAATGCCTAGAAAAACAGTGTGTCCACCTCCAGGTACCCGGCGGTATGGAGTCCGTTCAAACTATACAGCAGAAAAATTGAATGAAGCATTGGGAAAAATAAAATCTGGTGAGCTAACTACCTACGCAGCTCATCAAACTTATGGAATACCCAGAAGTACTTTGAAAAACAAAATAGAAGAGAAGCATGGTAAGACTGTAGGAAGGCCTACAGCTTTAACTGAGGAAGAAGAAACCACGCTTTGTGACCACATCTTAGCACTTGCGGAACTCGGTATGCCCATTTCCATCCAGGATGTGCAAGTAATCGTCAGAGATTACTTGAATACAGTGAAAAAGAAGATAGCTGTATTCAAAAGAAATCTACCAGGATGGGAATGGGGCAAACTGTTCATTAGTAGACACCCTAACCTAAAGCAAAAAATTGCACATAATATAAGCAGAAGTCGTGCACAAGTAGACGAAACAAAAATAAAATGCTTTTTTGATAATTTAGAACGTGAGCTTGAGGGTATTCCTCCAGAGAATATATATAATTTCTACGAAACAGGCTATCATGACGTGCCGAATAGAAAAAAATTACTTTTCCGTAGAACATGTAAGCATCCTGACATTATAAGAAACTCAACTAAGTCATGTTACATAGTCATTTACTGCGGCAATGCAGCTGGGGACCTACTACCTCCATATTTTATTTTTAAAGCCAAGCAGAAGTGGTCTGACTGGCTAGTGGGAGCTCCGCCTGGTTCTCGACTGGCAGTCACAAAAACCGGGTGGATAGATACCGAAACTTATGATGATTGGTTCGAGAAACACCTACTACCAGAACTGAAGAAAAAAGAAGGAAGAAAGATTTTGCTGGGAGATAACCTCAGTTCCCACATCAGTCTCAAAGTGTCACGCCTTTGTGACGAAAACGATGTGAAATTAATAATGCTTGTACCTAACTCAACTCATCTTTTGCAGCCCTTAGATGTGGCCTATTTCAGTCCACTGAAAGCTGCATGGCGATCTGTATTAGCGCAGTGGAGGACCACTTCCCATGGAAAACCGCAGTCACTCTACCTAAGAATAAATTTGCGCAACTGGTCAAAAAAAGTTTAGACATCATACAGCCAAATTCGAAACAAAACATGGTTGCTGGCTTCAGGTGTACAGGGATTTTTCCCACAGATAGACAAATTGTTTTACAGAAACTACCAAGTTATGGTAAAAATACAGTGGAGGTCCAAAATTCTATAGGGGAGTCCTTTAAAAATTTTCTGAATGATATACGAGATAGTGACTTGGGAAAGACTACAAGAATAAAATTTCAGGTGCCTGTCACTGCAGGGAAAAGTGTTTCACTAGAAGAATTGGAAGAATTTTATGAGAGGAAAGACAATCAAACGAGCAAGACGGCAGGAAAAAGAGGAAGACCCCAAGGAACTAAAAACAGTAAAGTGAAAAAAAAAACAAATAACAAAATGATTAGAAAAGATACAGGGGAGGTAGCATTGAATGTAAAGAAACTACAACGTCTTGAAGATAATGAGGTGGTAAAAAATACAGGGAAGAAAATTTTATCTCCAGTTATAGAAATAAATGAGCATCTACGAGAGGATCAGACTGTTATCTTTCAAAAAATTACTGAAGGTGTGCTAGAAGGTTTTAATTCCAAGAATCTGGAAAAAAAGTCTAGAGAAATACAAAACGTTGATGAAAATAACGCTTTTGAAATAATAGAAACAAGGAGGGACAAGTATTCTGAACATGACCACCTAGATGAGTATCAAATTGTTGCCACGTGTACAGATATCGGTACTACAATATCAGAACGCCATATTTTCCAAGGTGATGAAGACGTCACTATTGAAGAATGTATTGTTCAAGCTGATGGTCAACTTATAGCTGATGCTTCCGTAAGTGAGAAAAAAATGTCTATTGGCAACCTATGCATATTTAACTTTGAGGGAACACTATTCCCAGGCCGCATAATGTCGATGGATTCCCACAAGGTATCTATAGAAACCATGGTGCGATGTGACGGCGGCTGGATGTGGCCTAACATTGCAGACGTATCAATATGCAACTGTGAAGATGTTTTAAGAATTGTTGATGCCAGCAAAGTCAAGAACAACCGAGGAAAGTACGTCATAGATGATAACCTTTTAGTCATGGAATGGGGTGAATAACTGTCAGTGTCAACGCAACGTAAAAGAATTATGATAGATATTATTTTTGTATTCCTTATACCAAAGCATTCGTGCAATAAATAATATTGTAACATACTGTATATTATGGTATTCGTGTATTTGTATTAGTTGTCATTGATTGTCATACGTGATGTAAAGTCAAAGTGCTAGGTTAGATCTTTTGATGTGTAAACGTCATCGAATCATCTGGAATTTTCTAGACTGACAGATCGGCATTCTCGAATGTCATCTGGGTGTCTGGAATCTTCTAGATGGTTCGATGAAGTATATAAGGCACCACGAGTAGCGTGGCGGGAGGCAGTTGAGTGGAGATCTAGTTGAGATAAGGTTAAGAGATATTGTATTATGTTCTGAAGTAAAACGGTGAAAGTTACGTCGAGTTTGATTCCCTGGGTGAAGAAAAAGAGGCCGTCGTGACAATTGGTGTCGGAAGTGTGGGATTATCCATCGAATCAAGCCAGGAAAAGGAAAGAAGAAGTGAGTACAGCGTCAGTTAATGCCAGTTACAAGAGCTATGGCGTCCGAAATGAGTGCATTGATGGCTATGATACAAGAAATGAAGGCAGATATGAGAAACAGCATCGAACAAACAGCCGAAATGAGAACCAGCTTAGATAACCAGGCAGCCGTTACGCAAGCAACCGTCGTGAACCTGGAAGAAAAGCTAAAGCACCACCAAGAGGACCTTGAGCAAAAGTTAAAACAACACCAGGATGAGGCTGTTGCAGGTTTGAAGAGTGACTTGAAAAGTGGTCAGGAACTGGTGATGTCTAGACTGGAGGAGCAGAAGCAAGCCGTAAGTCAGGCATTAGAAAGTCAAGATCAGCGTATCAGTGCAATAGAGACACACGTTGAGGAGCAGCTGGCGACGTCACAAAAGCATATTGAGGAACAGCTACAGCAAGTGAAAGATCAGGTCAAAGAAATGGTCAGATAGGAGCTGCGAGAATTTAGTGCAGGTGAGCGTAGTTTAACTGCTACAGCACCCCTTTTTCCTGATAGACACAGTGGCGTAGTAGCAAAACCCTATCCATACAATGGAAAAACGTCATGGGACATTTATCATATGCAATTTGAAAACATCGCACGCATGAATAACTGGTCAAATGAGGAAAAGGCTTGTGTGCTTACATCCATGCTAAGAGACTCTGCCGCAGCTATCTTGGAAAATCTCTGCTCATCAGATCTACGTGACTATGATAAGATAACATCTGCACTAAAGTTACGCTTTGGAGATGCGCACTTAACAGAGCTGTTACATGGACAACTACACAACCGGACACAGCAAGCCAAGGAGGATTTAACCACATTTGCATACGAAGTCCAAAGCTTAGCTAAACGAGCATTAGTCAGCAGTCCCATCGAGACACAGGAATACGTCGCTACTCGCCAGTTTGTCAAGGCATTGCGGATGCGGAAGTTCGACGAATGGTAAAACTGTCCAGTCCCATAAATTTACAAGATGCTGTGATCAAGGCTTTGCAAATTGAAGCCGACATAAAAGCCACGCGAATGACAAGGAGGGTGCGCGCTGTCGTGCAAGATGCAGAAGGAGAAATCAGGGCCACATCGTTTATTTCAGGAAGAAGAGGTGCTAGCTTCCAAAGAAACCCGGTTCGCACAAGCCTAGAAGGAGCTGAGAAGTTTACATGCTGGAGATGTGAACAGAAGGGGCATCTTAGGGTAGGCTGCCGCACCCAGGCTGATAAGATACAAGCGGATGTAGAAAAAGCAGATGAATATGCGAACAAAATGAAATCTATGCAAGACACGATAAACTCAATGAAGGAGCAGTTTGACACAGACATAAAGAATTTAGTAAAGAAGAACGAAGAAAGTATTGCCAAGCTTCAACAACAACACGGAGTAGCCATGAGGGAACTTAGAGCAGACAGGGATAGGATGAAGCATTTGCTTGCCTCTCAGGAATGGAGAAGTATGCATATTAAAAGCAAGTTTGAAACGAATAGAAAGAATCTGCTGAAGAAGGACGAACAACACGAAGTAGCCTTGAGGAAGCTCAATAAAGAAGTTTCTGCTTTGAAGGGCGAAATCAAGAGATTGAAAGCTTTGAATCAGTTGAAGAAAGCAGATAGTGAATGCGACCAAGTTAAAGATGAAAATGCAATGCTCAAACAGAAGATAAATCAGATGGAGGCTGAGTATGCATTCTGTACAAAGAACTTGAACAACGCGATTGATAAAGCCAAAAGGGTCGGTATCAAGAAGAATAGGTTGAGAGAAAGGTTGGCGCAACTTGAAGCAGAAAACAAGAAGCTGAAAACAGATTTGAGCGGCGAGGTCGATAATGCGAAAAAGCGAAAGGAAGACTTGTCTCAAGCAAGAGAAGTTGATAGTAAGACTAAACAGCGACTGGTGATCTTGAAAAACGAGAATTCTCGATTGAAAGAGGAGCTGGAAAACGCATTGGCTGAAGCAGAGTACGGTAGCTCCAGGATGAAGCATATGAAGAATGAAATCAGTAACGTGAAGCAGAAGATTACTCAGCTGGAAGTTGAGATCGATAAGAAGAAGAGAGAACTGAATAAGGTCACTGAGGATACAAAGAAGAGTGTGCCCGCAGTATTAGCGAAGCCATTTTACGATGCAGAGTTAGAACAGAGATTGGCGCAACTGAAGAAAGAAAACCCGAAGATAGGAGCAGAGCTTGGCGCTGCACTCAAGGACTCATCATGGGATTTTGAACAGACCACGCAACTCAGAAGCGAGAATGTTAAGCAAAAGAACAGGATTTCGCAGGTGGAAGACGAACCCAGCAGGTTCAGAGAGGAAGTGGAGAATAGCCTGAGTGATGGGAAGAAGGAAGTGTCGAGAGGTGACAGTCGTCGAGGCAAAAAGGTGCAACTGAAGAGAATGATAACAGAGCTAGGAAAAGAGAATCCTGCTGGAGCTGAAAATGAGAATCGCAAGTTGGGCAAAGAATATCACAGTTACGAGGTGATCTGGTATGGTCTTGCAACACACGATGCAAGGAAGGGTAGATGTCCGGAGCTACAACGCCATGGGGAGGGACCCTACGTGGTGATGAAGCGCCTCAACGACGTAGTCTACAGGTTATGTACGGAAAGTGGAAAACCGAAGGTCGACTATGCTGAAGTCTATGGTGATACAAGAATCGAAGAGAAGAAGAAGTTGTTCGTCGAGAACGCCGAACGCTAAGGGGGGAAGAATGTAACATACTGTATATTATGGTATTCGTGTATTTGTATTAGTTGTCATTGATTGTCATACGTGATGTAAAGTCAAAGTGCTAGGTTAGATCTTTTGATGTGTAAACGTCATCGAATCATCTGGAATTTTCTAGGCTGACAGATCGGCATTCTCGAATGTCATCTGGGTGTCTGGAATCTTCTAGATGGTTCGATGAAGTATATAAGGCACCACGAGAAGCGTGGCGGGAGACAGTTGAGTGGAAATCTAGTTGAGATAAGGTTAAGAGATATTGTATTAAGTTCTGAAGTAAAACGGTGAAAGTTACGTCGAGTTTGATTCCCTGGGTGAAGAAAAAGAGGCCGTCGTGACAATATGTATAAATTGATAAGAGTCCATGTTTTTCTCTGCTTTACATGTCTACCTCAACACAGTCAAAGAGTAGGTAACTAACCTTTGACACAGTCACGCAACTACCTTCCAACAATCTGTCAAGCTAGTCTGAGAGAATCTTCTGTTCTGTGTGTCATATATGATTGCCAACACTTCTGATTCACAAACCGGGGTTCAAAGATACCCAAAACCTTTTATTCCACTAAAAACGTCTATTTGAATGTATCCTGGGGTGATGCGCCAAAGATACCCACTTAATTGTGGTAACTTTGACACACCTAAAAATCGTAATTTGTGGAGGATTTTATTCTTATTGAAGCTATAAAGCAGCTGATATTCATTCCAATTTACATCCAAAATTCATTGTCATGAAAGCATAACATTCACGCGGTATCCTTAAAACGTCATTTAGGAAAAAGGTGTTTCAGTAGTTCAAAGTTACCCTGAACGACTGTACCTTTCAGATAATGTAGAAAAGCCGATATACGAGGGTTGCTCTATACCTCCGTCAATCCACCAGTACACAGACAGCTGTTTCGCGCTTATTAGCGATCATCAGTGCGCCATAGGTCGATTGACGGAAATAGAGAGCATCAATTCTTTCATGTCACCCAGACATGTGAAGCATGTTGTAGCAAGTGACAGAAGGTTTTGCCGGTGCGCCATCTAGTACCCGAAGGTAAAGGCACACCAAGGAAACCGCTGAACAGCAGCATAGATTTCCCTGGCGAGACGCCACGGTGCGTCCGCTTGGCCACTAGAGAGCGCGGGTTTTTTATACGCTACTGCGTATGCACCGTGGCGTCCCGCCAGGGAAATCTATGTTGCTGTTCAGCGGTTTCCTTGGTGTGCCTTTACCTTCGGGTACTAGATGGCGCACCGGCAGAACCTTCTGTCACTTGCTACAACATGCTTCACATGTCTGGGTGACATGAAAGAATTGATGCTCTCTATTTCCGTCAATCGACCTATGGCGCACTGATGATCGCTAATAAGCGTGAAACAGCTGTCTGCGTACTGGTGGATTGACGGAGGTATAGAGCAACCCTCGTATATCGGCTTTCATACGCAGTAGCGTATAAAAAACCCGCGCTCTCTAGTGGCCAAGCGGATGCACCGTGGCGTCCCGCCAGCTAAATCTATGCTGCTGTTCAGCGGTTTCCTTGGTGTGCCTTTACCTTCGGGTACTAGATGGCGCACCGGCAGAACCTTCTCTCACTTGCTACAATGTATAAAAGGGTCATCGCATGCCTTATAGGACAAAAAAGCTATCGTTAGAACAATAATGTTTTGCAAAGAGTTTATTAGAGTATGGATTAATACATGCACACAGTTACTATGAAATAATTGGTTTAAAGCTGTATTAAAGCTGCTTATAGTGCAAATTTTCTACCACACGAACATTAATAAAACTATTGTACATATAAGGATTTTATAAGCTATAATATAATAAGCGTATAAGAACTATATCTATAAAGCAAATTAGCTACAGTGAGTATTATCATAGACCTGCAATAAATTGACTGCACCAATAGATATAATTAGCCAGTTTACACGGGGATTATAAGAACAGTTATTGTTAGTTGGGATTTTTGGTGCGTAGAGCATGTTGCATCGCCCACAGTAATGCTTGCCATATAGCACACAAACCCTCTCATTTGTATATCGTGCTCGTGCAATATACAATTTACGCAGAAAATTGGTATTGCGTGCGTCTGTTGTGCTTCATCATGGATGTCTTAAGGTTAGGAGACTCATTCGGAGTTTAATGTATATACTTAGAAGAATAGAATTTCTGATTCTACTGTTTCTATACTTTCTAAACTTGTAGCTCTTGATTTTGTTCGAGACTTGCCTTGAGGTTATACATAATTTAGTGAAACGGTGTGAGTGTTTCCACCAGAGATGTGCAAGGAAGATGAGCGGTGCGCAGATGTGTGGCGGAGCTGTGAAACAGTGTGCAGATGAGCATTGCGAAGATGTATAGCGGGCTCTTTTTAGAGTTTTCCTTTTGCTCGCCTACATCAACAGCACACGTCTCTCGCCCCCAGCAAACACGATGTCGTTATACTAACGTTATTTTGACGACATCCCATTCGTCATTATCACGTCGATAAAGAGGAATATATGACGTGTCTGTGACGGCACAATGTCACAGCCCAAAGACGTCATTAAGTGCCGTGTTAGTAACGTCACCTAACCGCCGTCCCAAGAACGTCACAAACGTGTCGTCTCAATATCGTCATGTACGTGTCGTTCCGTCGACACTATTTTATACAGCAACCAAGGTTGCACCAGAAGGTATCGTCAGATCAGCACTGATTATTGGCGATGGTTACTTTGTCTCACTTTATGTCTCTCCAATAGTCATTGCTGATCTGACGATATCTTCTGGCGCAGTCGTGTAGTTACTAGATAAAATAGTTTGGACGTTATAATTACCTTATAGGATACATGTTTATGAGATAATGCTGTGAGGAATCTGTGTAGCATGAATTTGAGTAAGGGTAATAAAATATACTAATTCAAAATAAATTAATAATGTATTTCACAGTAAAGACAGGATACAAAAATAATGATCATAGCTTTGCTAGCCTTCTATAGAAGCCTGCCTAAATCACAAAGCACTTTTTACTTTCAATCGACTCAATCCATATAATAAGAGGCTACAATCTATTAAATCCACAATACCTGACAAAACACTGGACTCTATACCTATTACTATTTATGGTGGAATCCACACATACAGACACTGCATATACAGCACATAAGGTTAAAATCTCCGTCCCCATGTCACAGCTTCATCGTAGAAAACACAAGTAGAAAATGGCGAAAATGGTAATTTGTGAATTTGTGCCTTGTGGTGATGATCGGGATCGAGATCAGCGGTTCGGCTGCAGTCGGATCGGATCGGATCGGATTACATGCGATTCATTCGTTGGTCTGTACGTTAGGTAAGTTGTGCAGTGATTCATCAGTGAACTAAGGCGCGGTTAATACAAAATTACCTCATGCAAACATAAAATCTATCAACGGAATAATTAGCCACAATTTTGTCGTATTTGCTTTATTTGGGATATGCCTACGTTACCTGAAGTCGACTATATTTTTGGATAATAATTAATTAATATTTTTTAGTACTTATATGCGAGCATAGACATTTTTTCATAAATATATAAGGAATAAGAAAAGTGAAATCATTATGTTTTGAGGTACATTTTCTCCCACCTTTATCCATTACATTTTGACGTGATAACGACGTCAAGTGACAAACGTTTATGTGACGTCATTAAAAATGCCGTTAGTGCGACGTCATTCATTCGGCATATGACGAACGTGACCAAAATTCACCACAATTCGACGTCATAAAGACGTACGTCTCCTTACTGGGCCCACATCCCCGCAGCGCATAATAGTACACGTTCCTCGCCAACATGCTTTGTTCTGTACGTAGAGAAACTTAGCTCCGCTAAGTACGCCCCTCTTGCAGACAGAAGTTTGGTAAAAGAAGCAATCCACGGTTCTGTGTTCTGTCGGTCCTCTCGGGTTCCAGCGGCAGACCATAATTTCGATTCCCGTGAACCTGAAGAGAACTTCCAGCATGTTTCGGATGATCGGCCAAACCAGGCCGTGCCGTCCGCAAGCTAGCCTAGGAATCGCCAGCTTCAAAACATTTGCGGTCAGCAGCTTCTCTCTGAGGTCCAGGAGTGCCTCCCATACAGTCCGGTACGTCGGTTTCTGATAGGACTTCTCCTTCGAAATCAAGTAGTAGAGTCGCCTCTGGTCACTTCGTAACTCCAGCACTTGTCCGACTCGTCCACCCTGTCTTTTCAGCTCGTCCACTTCGCCAAGCAGACGTTAGAATTCACTGGCAATCCCTCGGGACATCCGGAGATCTCTTGCGACACAATGAGCCAACGCGTACTCATCCGGCACCGTGAACAAATCTCGATGTTCCTCACGAGTCACGCCAAATCTAGCCTGCGCTGTACCAGTGTGAGTGGCCATGAAATCCTTGAAGTTCACCTCTGGTTGGAGTTGCTGGAGTTCTCTAACTTGCGCTTCCGCATTATCTCCAACAAACGGAGCCAACCTGTTGAAGTGTACGACTCTGGGCTTTCCACCGTTGGCCTTCTTGATGCGATAGATTACGTCGTTGATCTTCTTGACAACCTCATACGGGCCCTCCCAGGAACTCTGTAGCTTCGGTGACAAGCCACGGCGTTTCTGAGGGTTGTACAGCCAGACCAGGTCTCCAGGTTGGTACGCTGTTTCGCTGGACCCTACGTCGTACGAGTCGTTTCCACCAGAGCTGAGCGAGGCGAGGTTATTCAAGCGATTTTATTGGTTCGATAAAAACACATTCCTCTTAACACATCCTCCATCCTCGCACATCTTTGGTGGAGACGCAACCTTAAAGCTGGTATTAATGTATTAAATCGAAATTTCTGGAGGTCTTATTGGATCAAAGATGAAGATGCGAAACTAATTAATTTTTGTCTGCTTTCTAAGTGCAAAATTTTAACAAACCAAAGACTTTTGGGCCAAATTTGATTGATGCTTCATCCATATCGTCTTACTGCAGAATATTTGACAAACAATTAATTTGGAGTAGGTAATTTGTATTATTTGATTACCTAACTTCCTAACCCTTAAGGTTTTTATTTATCGTATGGTTCAAAAACATGACAATAGTAAATATAGATTAAAAAAAACTATTATAACCTAGACTAAAATAAAATATATACAGCTACAAACTAAGATACATAGTCTTTGGTATTTACAGGTTGATGTCCAGTTCTTTCAACCACTTCAGCGCCAAAGGTGTGGCTGTGAAGAACTCTTCTCGCGATCCCTGAAACGCACGCAGTACACATTCGCTCGTAATATGGTTTATAGTTTGGCGGGGCGCGCCACAGACACATAAGGGAGATTGCACATAGCCTCACTTGTAAAGGGAGTCGGCACATGTGCCGTGGCCTGTTCAGGCTCTATTGAGTTTTACCCACTCTTTCCGGATTAGTTCTGATCCTGGAAGTAAGGCTGCCTCCATAAATGCGCATCGTGAGTGGTGTTTTGCAAAACCTTCGCACTGGGAGCGCCATTGGGTTAAGGAGTCGAAGTTATTGGTTTTAAGCCCTTCTGCATCCCTTATTGGTGATTGTCGGGATTTAAGTCTGTTTATCTGAAACGGGGGTATTGCTCGGTGGATGGGCAGTTTGTTGTTGGCCGTAATCTTGTTATACTCCCTTAGAAGGGCGTCAGTCCTTCGCAGCTGCGGTGGTGCTATTCCAGAGAGTACACGCAGCCATTGAGTTGGGGTTGTCTTTACTGCGCCTGCAATAAGTCTCACAGTGTGATTTAGTTGGACGTCAATTAGTCTGGTATGATGGCTGTTAATCCAGATAGGCGCACAGTACTCAGCACACGAATAGACAAGAGCTAGCGCACTGGTTCGTAGAGTTGGAGCCGTGGCACCCCACGTCGTTCCACACAGCTTTTGGATAATGTTGTTGCGTGTTCTCAGTTTTCCTGCAGTGTTTGCAAGACCCTTAAGGTCTTATGCAACGACGTACGTTGGTGTTTTTGTTTTCTTAGAGAATCAAATCTCATGAAGTGAAACCTTCAGAGTCTTCGTTTAATCACAGGATTTCCCTTTAATTTGAATATTTTCGCCCTACTCTCTGATAGCGTGAGAAAATATATCAACGAAACATACCTATTTTCATAACGTCCTAGACAACTAAGGGTGGATAAAAAAACATAGTATAGTGAGATGATTCAAGTATATTAAAAAATATCTATATAATTATAATATTATATACCCCAATGTTCTTTCAATATATCAGAGGCCTTCTCTCCAATCATGTAACCAGTTGCCATCAAGTGACCAGAAATGGTTACAGGGACAATACTAACGTCGGCAATCCTCAGATTTTTAATACCATATACTTGTAATTTTGAGTTCACCACAGCCTCTGGGTCAGACGGTGGACCCATTTTGCAAGTTGAAGATTGATGGTAGATACTGCTAATGACAGTTCTCAATGAACATTCCCAGTATTCGTCTGTGTCAAAACCATACTTCTCACAACCTGAAATAACGACATATGTCAGTAGCTGCGCAAAATCTCGTTACGCCAGGTCGACATCAAATCAAACCAACACAACAGCAACTCAGTGTTTCCCAACATTTGTCGTTTTGGCAACAAAAGCGCAACATTCCTGCAACTATTTGTTTTGTTGCTGTACTTAGCAACTTTTTAGTATTCCTTCGCTGATCGGAAAACATAAGTGTTGGTGTTTTATCTGTATTTCTGACAACTTTTAGGTTAATGAAAAATGAAAATACAAGGTTTTTATCGGTTTATGTTACAAAGTAAACAATGTAATTTCTATTCGCGGCGCAAAAAAGTGTGAGCCCAAGACTCTAGACTTGGGCCTGCCAGCAATTTAAATTTTAATTACTTACAAATCTGGTTGAAAATTGTAAGATTTCGCAGTAATCCTGAAAATGATAACTGCTCAAAACCAATTACCGCGATTTGTTTAAATTTTAGTGGTTCCTAACTTTTGGCCTGCAGTGTATATCCATAAGTCACCCAAAACCACGGACTACAAATTTAGTTGATGCCCAAAATAATATCTATCTCATTCCAGAAATGAATGAACTTCAGCTCATTCATAAACTGTAGTTTACATACTTTTGTATTGGTGGTGCTTTTATCAGTGTTCCAATAGGCGCGCGATCGTTCAATGCAAGGCTCTAGCCTAGCTGTAACCATTTTTGACCCTGTATATTAATAATTTTTGGCACAAAAACCTGATTTGCGTTTTCTAAAAACCTCAGTCTAGAGAAATGTGGATCCAGACTTTAGAATAATTTTATACAGGGTGATTAACGAGACCGTGAATTTAGTCAAAAAAACGTCAATTTTAGCAATTTTTTACTAATTGTCTATTGAGAAATTTCAAAAGATACGTCGACATTTCTCTAGAACCGTCCTTTTTCTTCATGCTCATATTTTTTTCAGTTCGGAAATCTCAAAATTAATAGTCCAAAAATGGTTACAGCTGAACTATTGCAAACAGGTTTCATGTACGTACTATATAACCTCCTCTTAACCTTGAATCTCAAGAGGTCGATGACACAACAAATAAAAAATCAGTGAATAAATATATTGTTAAGGTTAAGTTTATGGTCAGCCCCCCGCAAAGGCTGAAAGCCTATGGAGCTGTCGGGAAGCAAATTCCCCGGCAGCTCATTCCACGGCGTCGAAGCTCTCCAAAGGAAGAAATGCTGGAGGAGGCTATTTTGGGGAGTAACGATCTCAACCTGATAAGTATGAGCTCGCAGAGCCTCTCTAGTGTTCCTGGTTATAGGACGGCCTTTGGAGTTATTATCTGGGAGAGCTCACTCGAACATCTTCCCTGATAGAATCTGATGTAAAACAGGAATAGGTCAGCCACCCTTCTTCGATGTTCCAGGCTGTGCATGTCCTTGGTGAGGCTAGGCGCATCGATTAATCTGATTTCCCTCTTCTGGATAGTGTCTAGAAGCTTTAGAAAGTGCTTCAGAGCGCATCCCGACACATGGGGGCAATACTACAGTCATGGTCGGATCTGTGCCTTGTAGAGCAGCAGTAGTTGCTCTGGTGTATATAGCTTCCTACAAGCTTCTTGGATGCCGTTTTAGCAACACTGACGACATGGTCATGTCAGGGTATGTTGTTGTTGATGTTGATCTCAAAAGCTTGACGGAAGGTGATTCGACTGTGGGGTGACCCACTGACTCTGTAACGGTTCACCCGTTTTCGAAATTATTTTTATTTTATTTACTTGGCTACCATATACAAATAGTTTAAAACTTCCATTTTTAGCAACTACTTCCTCTTTATACTAGTACACTTTTACAACTATTTTGCTTCTCACCTCTACCTTTTTCCATCTCTATTTCTTTCAGCTGGAAATATTACTAATTATACACACTGCGCAAGTGCGCACAAATTTTGGGAAAGATCTAATGAGTGGGGAGTATGCCCCCTCTCTCACTACCGACATTAACCTCTATAAAAATGGGTGGCGATACATCACTCACCCTTTTTAATCTTTAACAGTTAATACAAATAGTTTTGTCTCTCTGAGATAATTTTTGTGTCTGTGCAATTATGTGACAACCAAGGAAAACCACCCTTTTTTCGGGGTGCCACCAAGGAAAACCACCTTTTTTCCGGGGTGCCACCAAGGAAAACCACACTTCTTTGGAAGGGCACCACACCTCTTCCATGCCACCATCATGAACACTTTTTCGGGGTGACATCACCAGAACTCCTTCTGAAGAAGCCAGCCTTCTTTGGGGTGCCACCAGCAGCATGTAACACTTTCTTTGGAGCACCACCTTCTCTTCGGAAGGGCACCACGAGGACTACTCCCTAGACTTCCCTCCGAAGCTAAGTCATTGTTTAAAAAAAATAGATAGAATACAAATGTACTGCATTCATATATACCGAAATAAATCTTTATTAAACCATTGTTGTCCTATTTTTCATTTCTTGGCGGCTAGCTAGACTCACGCACACACGCACGCACCCCCATACCCTTGTCTCTTGCGAACCAATTGAGCTGCTGGTTGCTATGAGCAATATGTTGGTTGGTGGCTCATCACCAAGCAACGCTTTTATTGTTACAACTCTCCATTTCCACAGTTGGTATGCCAACGTGAGACTTCTTTGTAAGTGTTGTTGCCTGAGTTTTCTGTACATTGAACTGTACTTTATTTACTAATCCCCACTCGGCAATTGTTTTGATATCTACGTTGTTCTGCGAGGCATGCTGCTGTTGTCGACCTACCGTTTCCTGGGATAATAGTGGCTTGCCCGGTTTCTGCGAAGCTGTAGATTGGATTGGATGTTATTTCCAGCAGCTCGTTCATATACAGCAGAAACGGTGTAGGGGACAGGACAGATCCAGCGTTTACTAATAATACGTCTGATGACGATGAGTGCTACACACGCTGCGACTTACATCATGAAACGTAAAGGGCCCCACAGACATCGTTCTTTTTCATCAGGTTTGCACGACGTGCCAACCGATGTCGGTTAAACCGATGGAACGATACCTTCGCACACTGTTCGGTTTTCTTTCAGTTTCTCGCAAATTTTTGGTCCATTAACATGGATAATACTTTAGCATTGGCGGCGGCTTTAGCTATTAAAGTGAAATACAGCAAGAAAAAACGTTCTAAGTGGGTGAAACAGTGGCTTTTAAAAAGAGGCCAATTCTCCCATATAAATCTATTAGAAGAATTGCGTCTGGAACCAGGGGATTGGTACAATTATATGAGGATTGATTAAGAAACATACTTAGAATTACTTAGTTCAGTAGCACTTCTAATAAAAAAACAGGATACTTGGATGAGATAAAGTATTTCCCCTCATGAACGTCTGACAGCACATTTTTGATAGGTGTCGCTAACACTAGATACGCTTAAGGGCCCCACCGACATCGTTCTTTTTCATCAGGTTTGCACGAGGGACGTGCCAACCGATGTCGGTTAAACCGATTGAACGATACCTCCACACACTGTTCGGTTTTCTTTAAGTTTCTCGCAAATTTTTGGTCCGTTAACATGGATAATACTTTAGCATTGGCGGCGGCTTTAGCTACTAAAGTGAAATATATAGCAAGAAAAAACGTTCTAAATGAGTGAAACAGTGGCTTTTAAAAAGAGGCCAATTCTCCCATATAAATCTATTAGAAGAATTGCTTCTGGAACCAGGGGTTTGGTACAATTATTGGATGGATTAAGAAACATACTTAGAATTACTTAATTCAGTAGCACCTCTAATAAAAAAAGAGGATACTTGGATGAGACAAAGTATTTCCCCTCATGAAGGTCTGACAGCACATTTTTGATAGGTGTCGCTAACACTAGATACGCTTAAGGGCCCCACAGACATCGTTCTTTTTCATCAGGTTTCCACGACGTGCCAACCGATGTCGGTTAAACCGATGGAACGATACCTCCACACACTGTTCGGTTTTCTTTCAGTTTCTCGCAAATTTTTGGTCCGTTAACATGGATAATAATTTAGCATTGGCGGCGGCTTTAGCTATTAAAGTGAAATACAGCAAGAAAAAACGTTCTAAGTGGGTGAAACAGTGGCTTTTAAAAAGAGGCCAATTCTCCCATATAAATCTATTAGAAGAATTGCGTCTGGAACCAGGGGATTGGTACAATTATATGAGGATTGATTAAGAAACATACTTAGAATTACTTAATTCAGTAGCACTTCTAATAAAAAAACAGGATACTTGGATGAGACAAAGTATTTCCCCTCATGAACGTCTGACAGCACATTTTTGATAGGTGTCGCTAACCCTAGATACGCTTACTCGAAGGCAACCAGAACGACACTGCAAAATCCCGTCGTGATTGCACGATGAGCGGCCACACAGGTACCGAGTTTCACGATTGCGTTCGAAACCGACGGGTAAAATCAAGCTCGGACAGATTTTTTGGAACGACGATCAACACGACGGTTTTTCGGCACACACGGACCGAAATGAGTGTGACCGGTTGGCACTTCGTGCAAACCTGATGAAAAAGAACGATGTCTGTGGGGCCCTTAAGAGTCGATGCCTGCATCGCAGCATGTAGCAACGTCTGTAGGCCCTTAAAAATTGTACTTGAAACTAGCGTTCGTAGAGATATGGACTTACCAGGAATCGGTATATCTACAATTTTGGCATCAAACTTTTTCAAAGATGGACTTTTAATAATCCTTTGAACTTCTCGTATAGATGCTATGAATACTTTGATGTCATGATTTTCTGCATCGGTGAAGTAGTTCGAAAAGAATAAGAGAGACTCCTTAGGATCCTTAGAGAGCAGCGTCAGATGTCCTTTAGACTTCGGATGGAATAGCACAGGAACGACCTGTATAATATGGAACCATATAGAGGGTGTACCTACCCCAATTTATAACTGCTATAATAGAGATAGAAGTTTTCTAAGTATCCTATGAACATGTTAAGTTTATTTGTCTGTTTGACCAAAAAACGGAAAAACCATTGCAAATGCTTCAAGCTCCGCCCACAGTTGGGCTGGAAAAGAACCTATGTTTCTGAAAAAGTCATTGTATTATACTCAATATAGTAGAGGACGATATTACAATTATAGCGGTCAATTTTTACTTAAAATAACACGCTTTTTAGGTGTCTCATGTCCGTCGGTCTGTCTGTCTGTCTGTCTGTCGGTCTGTTGGCGTTCTTTTAGCCTCGTAATCTCAGTAACGGCTGCATGGCTTGTGATGAAGTTTGGGCATGAATATGCTGTGGGGTCGTGGTAGGTAATGCTGCTATAATTTTGAAAATCGGTGCATGGGCGGCGGAATAATTAGCAAAAAACAAAAAAATTATATTCGTCAATCTTCGTTTTTAGGCATTTCAGGTGTTCCTGATCATTGTCTACTTTTTTGGGTGGGGTTGAAATTTAGGGTGGTTGGGGTGTGGTGGGTTGTAAAATTGAAAAATTTGTTGCATTCACAATATACTGTTCATTGACCTGTGAAGGAAGACCTAGAGACATAAAACACTTTTTTAGGTCCATCCTAGATCGTTTTATATCTTGTAACAAGGAAATTGTTATAAACTGATTCTAATTTTTATTTTATTTATTTTATTGTTAAAATACACTTACGTGTTTACACAAGTCAGATCAGAAAACGAAAATTTTGGCTCAAAAATATTACCGTGATGAGAATGGAAAACGCGTATGCTTGTTAGAAATCGTGTTAGTGGCAGCGTAGCAATAATCAAAACACTAAAAATATAAAAACAGCTCAAACTCCGTTTTCAGATGTTTCAGGGGTTCCTGATCATTTTATACCTAGTCTATAACAGAACCTCTATAACAGAGCCAAGCGACTTAGAACTTTCCGATATACATACATACGAGTATTGCTTTAGATCGTTCTCTATTGTGTAACCTGGAAATTACCGAATTGGTTTCAATGAAATTTCGACAGAGTACTATTACCTTGGCGAGGATATAATAACCAAAAAGCTTATAATAACAGATCAAACTGCGTTTTTAGGTGTTTTAGGGGTCCCGGATCATTTGCCAAATTTTTTTGGAGGCAGGTGAAATTTGGGTGGTGGAGGGTGGGGGGTTGTAAAACTGAAAAATTTGTTGTATTAATAATAGGCTGTCCATTGACCTGTGAGTCAATTAACTTGACTCCATTTTTTTTGTTTTTTGCGCCTTAGCAGTGGTTTTTTCATAGCTATTCTGCCAAAATGCAGATCAAAAATCAAAATGTTATTACTGTCCAGATACTATTGAACGGTAGTGTATTGTATAAGGCGAACGTGGCAGTTTCAATCAGTTACAACAACAATCAACTAAACTATTCCAATGAAACAGAACAACCATTTTGGATCATATCATATACATACCAAAAATACAGGCACTGCTTCAAGGGGTTGCCAGACTCTATCGTAAAGGTCCTGTGGTATGTTCAGATACCTAGAATGTGTATTTAATTTCAAATCCGTAAGATAATAAACCAACTTTTCCCTCCAAAATTCGATCTACCTACTTACGTACCTTCTAGACCAAAAACCAAAATCAGACACTGGGGTTGCGCCACTGACCATCAATTCTATATCTGCGGCGTCCTGGTGGGGATTTGATGAATTTGTAACGTTCACCTTAAGGAAATGCATGACCTCAGTAACTGGAATAAGATGGATTGTGTAAATATTACATTTTACTCCCCACACCTATAGGTGAGTGAAGTATTGTGATCGCAAAAGTCTACAGGGTTATTCACGTTATTCGACACGGAGCATTATGGCTAAAGTATTTGATAAAAAAGAAAATAATAATTTCGGATGGATAGAGACCCATAAAGGCTACATTTTAAAAATATTTTCATCTTATACAGGGTGTCCCAAAAACACGAAATGTATCAAAGTTTTGTTTTTTTAAATAGAACACCCCGTATATTATTGCATATTCAGATTCTTTGGTGAATTCTAGTGTGACTTTATGTATCATACATGGGACCTAAAGCGAACCGTTTAGGTGTAAATCGCCATTTTCGGTATAAGTAGATATCGGGAAAAAATTGAACAACGCAGAGATTATAAAATATGGAAGGCTGTGACTTTGCCGTATTACTAAGCATAAAATGCGTCAGCTTGGATGAGACTGTCAAATTTAAATTACGTTTATGCTCGGAGAAATCGGTCGATTAATTAAGGAAACTTCGATCAGCGATAGCTTGATTTTTTCAAACGGGAATGCCTAATTTTTTTATACGGTTAAACGTAGAATTTGATAACCTTTCTAATGACATAAGGTTGTAAATATCAATCTCTGGTAAGTTTCATTTGATTTTAAATTTTCAAACAAAAACCTGTTCAGGTAGAAGAAAACAACTAACTTGGCTGAAAAATACACACTAACTAGACTAAAGGGACAAGATTATAATAATTCCTTACAACAAATCAACTCTCCCAGAAACAACTGCGATAACATCTCTAAGGTCAAAGAGAAGCTGGAGTATGGCAGTAATAGATATCTCTTACAGTCTACTAGCTATCGCAATTTACTAGAGGTTAAAAATTTCCAAGAAAATTAAAAACCCTGATATGAAACAAAAACAACCAGCAACTGTTGCTCCAGCACGCAACTATCAATCATATGTAATGTTGTAAAAAAGTACTAATTTGCGTTGAAGTCGATACTTTTGACTGGAGCCCTTCTATTTTTCAATATCTATTAGCAATATTGCAAAAAGGGAATACTGACAAATCAGATTTGAATTTTCTGCCATTTAAGTTATGTTTTATAATTTGAACAAATTTTAATTCATTCTTCATTTTCTGCGATCTTGCTAATAGGTACTGAAGAATTTTCAGACCTCCAGTCAGAGGTACTTTTGACTTGAGTTTTGACAGAATTCCATACCTTTTATATCAATAAATGTGAAATTTTATTATGAATATAATAAACTGCTTGCAACATTCTCTAGAAGTTTTTATTTTATTTTAAAATTTTTAATGGTTTTGGAAATTGCCAGTCTCTAGTACATTGCAGTAGCTAATAGGCCGTGAAAAAATCCATTTCTGCTACGTTGCTTATAGGTAGGAAAATTGAAAAACGCCGATTTGTTTGAAAATTTAAAATTAAATGAAAACTACCAGAGACTGATATTCACAACCTGATATCATTAGAAAGGTTATCAAATTCTTCGTTTAACCTTATGAAAAAATTAGGTATTCCTATTTGAAAAAATCAAGTTATCGCTGATCGAAGTTTCCTTAATTAATCGACAGATTTCTCCAAGCTTAAACGTAATTTAGATTTGGCAGTCTCATCAAAGCTGACGCATTTCATGCTTAGTAATACGGTAGAGCCACAGCCTTCCAAATTTTATAATCTCAGCGATATTCAATTTTTTCCTTATATCTACTTATACCGAAAATGGTTTCTCTAAACGGTTCGCTTAAAGTCCCATGTATGATACATAAAGTCACAATAGAATTCACCAAGGAATCTGAATATGTAATAATATACGGGGTGTTCCATTTAAAAAAACATAACTTTGATACATTTCGTGTTTTTGGGACACCCTGTATAAGATGAAAATATTTTTAAAATGTAGCCTTTATGGGTCTCTATCCATCCGAAATTATTATTTTCTTTTTTATCAAATACTTTAGCCATAATGCTCCGTGTCGAATAACGTGAATAACCCTGTATATAACGAAAATCCTCGTCACTGATTTCCGTCGGTCGGTTGGTCTGTCGGTCTGTCGGTCTGTCGGTCTGTCGGTCTGTCGGTCTGTCGGTCTGTCGGTCTGTCGGTCTGTCGGTCTGTCGGTCTGTCGGTCTGTCGGTCTGTCGGTCTGTCGGTCTGTCGGTCTGTCGGTCTGCCGGTACAAAACACGAAATAGTGCCACAAAACAAAAAGAGATAACAGAAAACATCAAAATACGTAGGAATAGACATAACAAATTTACTTATATTTGAGATATGACTATGCCGCCAAATTAATCCCACCATCTCGTAGATTTTGTCTGGGAAACAGACACTTGAGGGTCCGTTGAGAGTTACTTAAGGGAACCTTAGGTATTACCGTTGATTAACGTATCAATACGTTAATCAATGGTATTACTCAAGAGACGACAATGAATACAGTCCATAGAGTCCGTTGTGAAGAACGAGAGGTGCCGGTTTTACTGGAACTACTCGTTCACCACGCTCGAACTTATACAAGCAAACAAGCACGTCATAGTCTTCATAGTCATAGTTTTCGGCACTTGCGGAGATGAACATCGGAGGAGGGGAAGCGGACCAAACAGCAGGAGCTCCTCAAACAGCTTCGCAGGCTCTAACCACGCTACTGTGTTATTTTTTTTATGGTCAGCCTCCCGCAAAGGCTGAAAGCCTATGGCGCTGTAGAAGCGCTGCGAGAGGATAAGTGTCGGTTCACGTTAGATTTGAAACGCTGCAGGTTGTAGCCGCCGGGAAACAAATTCCCCGCAGCTGATTCCACAGCGTCAAAGTTCCCCAAAAGAAGGAATGCTGGAGGAGACTGGTTCGGGGAGTAAGGACCTCGACCTAGTAAGGATGAGCTCGCAGAGCTTCTCTAGTGTTCCTGGTTCGGACGGCTTTTGGCGTTATTATCTGGGAGAGCTCACTCGAACATCTTCCGTGATAGAATCTGTAACACAGGGACAGGTCAGCCACCCTCCTTCGATGTTCCAGGCTGTGTAGGATCTCTGTGAGGTTAGGCGTATCGATTAATCTAATTGCTCTTTTCTGGATAGTGTCCAGAAGCTTAAGAGAGTGCTTCGGAGCGCATCACCACACATGGGAGCAATACTCCTGCGATGGTCGTATCTGTGCCTTGTAGAGCAGCAGCAGTTGCTCTGGTGTATACAACTTCCTACAGCGGAACAAAACTCTAAGCTTATGGGATGCCGTTTTAGCAATACTGACGACGTGGTCGTGCCAGGACATGTTATTGTTGATGTTGATTCCCAAAAGCTTGACGGAAGGTGATTGGACTATGGGGTGATCCTCCATTTTCCACGGTTGGCAAGCCATCGTGAGACTTCTTTGTAAGTGTTGTTGCTTGAGTTCTTTGTACGTCGAACTGTACTTTATTTGCTAATCCCCACTCGACAATTGTTTTGATATCTGCGTTGATCTATGAAGCATGCTGCTGTCGCCGACGCACCGTGTCCTGGGATGATAGTGGCTTGCCTGGTTCTATGCACGACACTAATGTACTGTCATCTGCGAAGCTGTAGATTGCATTGGATGTTATTTCCAGCAGCTCGTTGATGTACAGCAGAAACAGTGTAGGGGATAGGACAGATCCCTGAAAGACACAGGCGTTTATTGAAAATACGTCTGATGGACAGCCCTCGACTACAACAAACAGAGATCGGTCGTTCAAAAAGCTATTCAGCCACTGGCGCAGGCCAGGTGGTAGTCCATAAGCAGTAAGCTTGACCAGAAGTCCCTCATGCCACACTCTGTCGAAAGCTTTCGATATGTCAAGTGCAACAATACGGGATTCGCCATGATTTTCTATTGCTCTGTTCCACAAGTGAGTGACCTAGGTAAGGAGGTCACCTGTAGACCTGTGCTTACGGAATCCATACTGGCGATCATTTATGATGTTATTGTTGTCCAGGTATTTCAGGAGCTGTGTGTTAATGGCAGTCTCCATAACCTTAGACATGATGCTGAGAAGAGCCACAAGTTAGTCTGTTACTGGTCATTGGATCCCTAGGACTGAGGGATACGTTGCCGGTTGCCCTCTGCACTGTTTGCAATGCCGGTATTTCGTGCGGCGGCGCCAGAATGCAGAAGGCAGTCATCGTTGGGTCCCTTCGTCTACTTAGGGCGCAAGATTCGCGGACCCAGTGATTGCTCATCTCACGGTGTGAGGAGTCATAGCTGGGTAACGGAACAGAAGTCCGTTGTGTCGGAGCACTGCACTGACACAGAAAACATCCATATACTCATCTGAACAGAACTCACAAAATACAGAATGTCACATCTCAACGGATGCAAGGAAAGGCTCACCATAGACAGAAAACAAGGGGGCAGAGGAATTATACATTAAACATAGATACAGTGTTACACAAGACCACATTAATGAAAAACAGTCATATGGCTGCAGGATGACCAGCTCTTTCCGGAAACGGAAGGTTTTATGCTTGCTATCCAGGACCAAGTGATTGCGACACGAAATTACAAGAAGTACATAATTAAAGATCCACCCATTTCGGATGATAATTGCAGAAAATGCCACCAGCAGAAGGAAACAATAGAACACATTACTAGTGCATGCAAAACTCTCGCTGGAACTGAGTATACAGCCAGACATAGCTCTGCAGCCAAAGTACATACACCAGGCACTAGCCACAGCAAACAAGCTAATTGAAAACACAGATCCATATTATAACTACACAGCGACCTCAGTACTCCATAACAATCAATTCGAACTATACTGGGACATTGAAATACATACAGACAAAACCATCCCAGCAAATAGGCCAGATATAGTTTTCCAGTCAAAGACAGACAAGTGATCTACTTAATAGATATTGCGATTCCCAATGATATGAACATCCAAAACACCTGCGCTGGGAAGATATCTAAATACACCGATCTCGCCATAGAAATAAAACGACTATGGAAACAAAACAAAGTTGTCATTGTCCCCCTCATTATGTCGGTCTCAGGCCTTACTCCAAATACATTCACACCACACCTGCAACAGTTGGGCCTGGATGAAAAGTTACATAAAACCTTCCAAAAGTCTGTGATCCTCAAGACCTACAGCATTGTACGGTCCTTCCTGAATTCAGAATAATAATAGGTCAGGTGTCGACTTGGCACAGCCCGTCAATACTTGTTACTACCGCAATCATGCGAGAAAAAATAAGAAATGCAGAATAATAATAATAATATTAAATTGAAAGAATTTTAGAATTCAAAATACTCACGACAGAGTCCTAGTGGTCCAGAACCGTATTTTATATAGTCAACATATGTTTGTGGATGCAGGAATGCTGCCCTAGGTAGGTTAATCGGTCGATTAACAGTAATACCCAGATTGGGGAAAAACAAATGGTCGTACATAATTTTTCCAACTGGTAAATTCTGAATAATGGGAATATCTAGAATGAAAAATATTTATTACTACCAAAATTAGTGCATAAGCGATAAAGCTGTCTTTCAAACAGTTCAATATTTTATGAACTTTCAAAGTTTTAAAAATTTACTTTATAAATTTGACTCCATTTCTTGAAAGATACTTTACCAAACTTTTTGAGTGTTTCCTTTGGGCCTACACCAGATAACATGAGTAACTTTGGGGAATTGAAAACTCCAGAACATAATATCACTTCCTTCTTGCATGTTATTGAGAACTTTTTCCCAAGACTCTCATATTCAACTCCATATGCGGCTTTCGTTTTAGGATTTATGAGGATTTTCGTTACAAGAGAATTTTTTCGTATCACCAAGTTTGGTCTGAGACGGTAAGGTCTTAAGTATGCCCTTTCTGCATGATCTCTTCTGCCTTTCAAGGTTGTACTTTGTAAGAAGGATACCTATGGAAATTTTGGTAACGTTAGGATTACATTAGCTAGAGCCTATTGTGGTGAACTCTGGCCCTCACACGTCAACCGAAGCTTAACACATTGTTGGACACTCTGCTGGCCGGGAGGCTTCGTAATATGGCAAACAATTCCATTTTTCTGCGTTTGTAACATGATTTGCGTTATCAAATATTTTAGGGGTGTTCATTTTTGACTCTTTTTTCATTTTTGAGGTTTTTGGCGATAATAAAAAAAGACGTGTCATATCACAGCAGACTTTATGTTCTAGAATGGCAACCACGGCTAAAGCCGTCTGATCAGTGTAATCGTAAAACACACCTTGTGGGAAGAAAAGGACAATTTTCGAGACAAAAGCTAAAACAAAAATAACATTTTATTCGATCAAATTTATAAACAAAGACGCATCTCTCAGAATATAGACGGTATAAAAACAAAAAATCAAATTTATTAGCAAACCAGACTTGAAACATTGTTTGCATCTAAGAAAATATGATTTTATTTTATGATCCTCTGGTAGGGGCAGCTTCGCTGGAAAATGTTTCACACGTGCTTCGAGTTTTGTATTGATATGAAACAATATATTCTATATGTATAATAGGTGGACGACGAGTATCTGTTAGGATGAACATATCTGGTTACCTACCTCCCATCAGTGCTGAAAACATGAAAATCAAGCAAAAACACACTTGCAATATGGCCGCTATACACGTGGTCAATGCATCACATTGGAGGTTATGGACGGTTATAGCCGTCGTACCGTTTTACCCATGCACCTTAAAACGTGAATAGTTGTGAATAGTTGGCATAGCGGATAGTGGGTTAGAATTTGGCAATTTCAGAAATGACGAGCTTCACGTTACGGCACTAACATTGCTTAACAAGGCAAGTATACCGACATCCTGACGGTCGTCGCCGTTCTGCTGTAACAAGCAGATAACTTTTTGACTGATATAGCCGTCGTGGCGTATCACGATCACTCCCCGCATAGCCGTTGTGTCCAACAACGTGTTAATATTGTGTGCCCCGTACCTATTATTCGGGTAAGCCAATTTCTGTGCCCTTGCCCAGGACTAGGAGCTTTTTTCCAGTACTATAATCAGTTTCGTCATTTAGCTGAGTCATACTAAATAGAATCCTTCTTCGCTTCAAGTGTCTTACAGTCTAAAACGATACGTCGAACAGTCTCTTGAGACTGATGGCAAATTCCACACTCCTATTCTGCAAGTGTGTATCTATTACTAGGCCTAAATTGCCCAGACCCAGGCACGTATTTAGGGGGGTCCAGGGTTTCGGACCCCCCCCCGGAACGTTATATAATGCAGTCTAAAAAATAGAATCCACACATTTTTGCACCCCCCCCCCTCCGGACGAGAGCAAATTTAAGGTGGTAGCTCTAATCTGGACCCCCCCCCCACAACCAAATCCTGGATACATGCCTGCTGAGTCAGACCGTATGTAAGAAACATGGTACTTCATATACGCACAAGTCAGTTTACATACGGACTATTGCCATTCAACCATGCGTGTGGACAGTTTACTGCGTTTTTAGTGTTTTTGCCAGAAAGTATTGTAGAAGTCAGATATACAGGGTGTCCCACGACGATTAACACAGGCAATATATCGGAACTGGGCAGTCGTAGCAAATTATATTTTTGGGGGGTGTAAATTAGAGCAAATATAGTATCTTTTCTTATTATTGTGTCACCCAATAAGATACTTGTTTTTAGTCACGTGACGTCCGATTCAAAATTTTTAATAAAACGCCCTCTATATTTGTGACTTTTTGTGTTTCTCTCGATAAAACAATTCCAACAAACTGCACACTTGGGGTTTAAAGTGATTAATTCAAGAGCTACAGGTACTTAGAGGATCGTACCACTACCATTGATTATAACATGTACCCCTACAGTTAAATTATGGTAACGGTGCAGTCCTTTAAGTACTTGTAGCTCTTAAATTAATCACTTTAGACCCCCAGTGTACTAGTTTGTTCGAATTGTTTTATCGGGAGAAACACAAAAAGTCACAAATATACAGGGTGTCCCATTAAAAATTTTGAACCGGACGTCACGTGGCCAGAAACAAATACCTCATTGGGTGACACAATAATAAGGAAATACACTGTATTTGCTCTATTTTACACACAAATTATAATTTGGTACTACTGCCCAGTTCTGATATATTGCTTGTCTTAGTCGTCGTGGGACACCCTGTATATGAGTTGTTTACATTTTTTCAGGTCTCAATCAATGTCGACACTTCTATAGTGCAGTTACGTTCTTATGTAGACCTGAGTAATGATAAAAACCGTAATTATCTATACAAAATGTATATTATAATAATTCAGAAAGTCGTAGGAGATCAAAATAATCGAAAATACCAATGTGCAATAGATAGAAACAATATAAATTCATCTATTTATTGTATAACAACATTTCTTTATACACAGACATATACAATTTTGACTATACTAATGGTCGCTAAACGGCGCAGTAAGAAAATCCGAAAGCGATAAGGGTCATTCGACCGGTGGGGTGTCTTGTGAAAAATTAAGGGGTCCTTTGTAGAGTCGGCACTCGATAGGAGCACAAAAAATGTAAACTGCTCTTATATTTCTGACCTGTACTATAACATCAGAAAGCACCCATCTAAAACCGAAAATCGGATCAACTGACTGTAATATTCCATTTTCAGACGTCGATCCAGTCACAGGAGATTCTCGATTAGTTTTAGCTGTAATGCTAGAAGCAACAGAAGATGGGTTTTACCGATTGGGGACAAAGCAAGGGATCATTTTAAAATACTATAGCCGTTACGAATTTAGTACGTGCCCGACTAACATTTCAAAAATTGAAGAATTTGTCCAAGACAGGGAAATCTCTTTTAGATCAGTGGCTACAGCTCAGTCGACAGGGCATTGGCAAGTTTTCAGAAAAATATATTTGCAAGACTAAATGTCAATCACAAAATGTGCTTGTCGGAAGGAAAATAGATTATGCAATTCTAAATGCCATAATAGCCTAACTTGTACAAATTATTTATTATTATTAGTTTGCACAACAGGCCATGAAGGCCTAGGGCAGAAATGAGTACAGTCTGATCTTATACAGCTAAAATTTATATAACTTAGAATTGTCTTTGGATACTTTCACCACCTATTTCTGAGTATATCCTGGACTATTCCACGCCACCTATTTCTGTCTGCCGTCTTGTCTTTCCAGTGTTTAACACTATTTTTCTTTAAACCATCTTCTCCTTTCTTCAGCCATCTCTCTCTCTTGGTCTACCCTTCCTTTTTTTCCTATTGGTCTCCGATTGAGAACTAATTTTCCCATTCATCCTCTCCACATGTCCCAGTCACCTTATTCTCTGCGCTTTGATGACTGCTATAATATTGGGGTTCTCATACATGTCTTCCAGTTCCTGGTTTGTTCTTCTCCTCCATCCCTCATTTGTCCTTACCCCTCCATAAATACCTCTCAACATTTTTATTTCGCATCTTATAATTTTTTCTTCCTCCTCTTTGTTCATAGTCCACGTCTCACAAGCATACGTCGCTGTTGGTCTTATAACAATTGTATAAATTCTCTCTTTGGTCTTTCTGGATACATATTTGGATTTCATAAGATTTTTCAGGGCTCCATACCTCTGGTTTCCTTTGATGATCCTTGCCTGTATTTCTTGTTTCTCTTGTCCTTTTTGCTCTATGATTACCCCTAGGTACATAAATTCCGTAGTCCTTTCAAAAGTTTATTTCAGGTTGTTGGCCGTAAAAATTAGGTTCGATTGATCATCGGAAGTTTTTTCCATTTGTCTCATGACCATATATTTTGTCTTACTTTGATTTATCTTCATCTCAAATCTCCTTGCTTCTGCAGCCAGCCTTGCCGTAATTTTCTCTAGTTCTTTCTTTGTTTTTGCTACTAGTGTTAAGTCATCTGCATATGCTTATACATTGGTGTTCGTTATTAAATATGGTTCCATTTGTCTTGATTTTGCTTTTTCTAATTATTGCTTCAAGCGTCAAGTTAAAAAGTATCGTTGATAGAGGATCGCCTTGTCTGAGTCCCTTTCTCACTTCAAATTCCTGTGACTCACTTCCCATCCATGTAATTTTGTTCTTGGTTTTTTGTAATGTCTTCTTATTAGCCTTATGGGTTTTCCTGGAATTCCTAGCTGCACCATTGCTTCATATATTCTCTCTCTGTTTATACTATCATAGGCTTGTTTAAGGTCTATGAAAAGCACGTGTAGTTCCATTTTATATTCATAGCTTGTTATTTGCAGTTCCTTAAGAATGGATATTTGATCTGTCGTACTCCTGCTGTACAAACAGATAACAAAAAAATGCATGCAATACTACTCAATACACACTCAGCCACCAACGTAGACAAAGATTTAATCGTGAAATGACGCCTGAACGCTGGCCGGTTAGCCTCTGTCTCTTCCTTCGTTGACAGACAAAGCGCGCCAAATTTAAAACCTACCAATGTATACGCGAGTTGACGCTTGTATGTATCCAATATGTATCAATATCTGTCTTGGACTCAGAATAATTATCCTCTGCATAATTTATCTAGTTATATATGATCGAAGGCTATGAGTGCTTTGAACATCATCATGAGACAAAAGGAAAATATGAAATTAATCGAAATATCATCATCATAGTCACAATGTCTTAACAGACGTGCTGTGAACTCGTGAAATGCATCAAGTCAGAGCTAGAGTATGGTCGACACGAATATTATCAATAGTTTTGAGCACTGTAGCTCGCCATCGTTCGCGATTTACTGTCAGTTTAGTGCCGCTCTTGATACTCATATCTAGCAACTGTTTCGTCGTATCCACCCAGCTTGTAGGGGGACGGCCACGACGCCGCCCACTCGGGGCATGACCCTGAACTACAAGTTTCTCCATATTATCGCTTCTGTGTATATGTCCGAAGAATGTAAGCATTCTCATCGACACAATGGAGGATAGTCTCTTTGGATTACCGACCTCATGGAGACGTTAGTTTGATGGGTGGTATAAGGAGCTCTCAGCATTCTCCTCCATGTCCACATTTCAAAAGCATCTATGCGAGCTCGATCTGCCTTTTTAACAGTCCAAGTTTCCGAGGCATACAAAAATGTGGAGAACACAAGAGACTGAACCAGCAAAATTTTTGTAGCTTTGGTGATGTTATGGTCACGCCATATTTTAGTAAGCTTTGTCATGGCCACATGTGCCTGTTGAATGCGCCGTCGAATCTCATTTTCACAGCTACCCGAATTGTCGATCAAAGAACCGAGGTATACAAAACTTTGAACTACTTCACAACGGCCTATTGACTTTATTTCTCGATGATTATCATGCTCTCTATTTACAATCATAACCTTGGTCTTTGTAGTTAATACCAAGACCATACGCTGCACTATGTTGTTCTACTAGTCCTTTCTGAGAAGCTGCAATAAGGGTTGTATCGTCAGCAAATCTTATGTTGGATATTTTGCTTCCGCCAACAGTTACTCCGCCATTCCAGTTGTCTAATATCTGTCTCATCACAAATTCAGAGTAAATGTTAAACAACATCGGAGATAATACACATCCCTGACGAACTCCTTTTCTGGTTGCAGTTTGACTAGACAGGTTACCATCAATTCTTACACGAGCCGAATTAGACTCGTAGTTACTCTTTGATGCTGAAAAAATCTGAATAGTGTTTTTTTAAATACCATCAAATTCTCAGTTCTCACCCCAATTTGGCGTTCTCCATTGTAGTCCAGGTATGGATATCCAGCTTCTTGTGCAGCTTGGACCCAAGCATGTGAAGCACGTGTGGCATATGATGGTTCGCTGACACTTACAAACCCATCTCTACCATGATATCCTTCATCGTGTACTCTCACATGCACTTTTTGGCTACGCTTGAATAGTGGGAGAACATCGTCGTAGCCCCATCCTTCATTACCCATGTCTCTCCAGCGGTCAAAATCAGTTTTATGCCCTCGAACGTAAAGCATTAGGTTGATCAATGTGCTACCACCCAAACCTTTTCCATGGTTCCACTGAGACCTTCCATTCACACATCCTGTAAAAAAAAATGTTCAACTAAACCAAAGTTTACGGAATACATATAAGTTGGATCACTCTCCGTCGGCACTTTGAAGAACTCACATGAAAGCGATGCCGCGGCCGCACGCGCCAGTTAGTTTTTGCGTTGGTTTTTGCCCAAATACGAGGGTCTTTTAGCGGGGACTTGCTAACGCCTGGGTTGTACGTATATACGAGGGTAATTGAAAAACTAGGCATTGACGGCCGATTTAGACATACAAATACAAATGTAACGTTTATTTTGCTAATGCATTAAGTTATGTACATAAAGTGATATGAAAAATAAAACCTAGTAAACATATTACTAATGAATCTCAAATGATTTCACATATTGTAGCTATTTCGTAGATAAGTAAAAACTGATGGTTCAAAGGTGCTGCAGTATTTTTACCCCAATGTTTTGTTTATTTGGCTTATTTTTGAGATCACCGTTTATACATTTTATGGAATGGTATATACGAACTCGTATGTACAATTTCAAAAGATAATCATGTGGAAATGCTTTACATCGATATGAATAAATTATTTTTGACATTTTGCTTTTTAGTGTCATTCCAATTGCTACTGCAGAAACTAAATTGTTGAAGTTATCAATAAAAATATTTTCGAGCTCTAAAATGTAATTATTATATTTTAGATATATATTATTTTTATTGATAACTTCAACAATTTAGTAAATTATTTACAATGTCCCTGGGTGGTATGGTGAGACCACCGAATGAATATTTTGTCTCACTATACGCTTTCAGCGTGATACAAGTACCTGTAGCTCTTGAACTAATCACTCTAGACCCCAAGGGTGCTAGTTTGTTGGAATTGTTTTATCGGGAGGAACACAGGCACAAATATACAGGGTGTCCCATTAATAATTTTGAATCGAATGTTACGTGACCAAAAACAAATACCTCGTTGGGTAGTACAATGACAAAAAAAGACACAACATCTGCTCTAATTTACATGCCCAAAATTATAATTCTCTTCTACTGCCCAGTTCCGACATATTTCTTGTCTTAATCGTCGTGGGATACCCTGTAATTATATACCTTACATTTCAAGGTTTACCACAAAATAAGGATGGATCTGATTGTCATTCTCCATCCGTTAATAAATGCAAATTTATTGGTAATATCTTTTCTTGCGAAATTGATTACTCTCAAACTTCTAAAAAGATTATCCACTTCCTGCAAACAAATCCGAGATAACAAAATCCGATATTTTTGAGACACTGTATAGACTTCGCGTTAAACACGTTCAACCTCTACTTTGCGCCGCCCCGTATCTCCCGGCTGACGTCGGTACACTGCTACCGGTGTACCGGGTTGACGGGGCAAGGGTCAGGCCGTTTTGATATTTTTGCGGAGTGATCCAACTTATATGTATTCCGTAAACTTTGACTAAACACTGTATAAATACAATATGAACATTTATATTATACTCGAAAGTTTGGAGCAAATACTTATATACAGGGTGTTCATTTGAAAACTTCCCGCTACGGATTTATCGAAAACCACTGATTAAAAGAAAAAATGCCGAGACACGTCACAAGATCTGCCAAGGGGGACACCTCTTTAACGCTGCTCCTACAATCCGGAATAGTTTCTCCGGAAGATGCGTGGAGCTGAAAATGAACCGACGATGGGCATGATGATAAATAGGTTCGCACTACGTTAGAAAGAAATGGAAACAGTCGTGTTAGCGCGTCGCCCGAAATTTGTAAAATTGAAGAGGAAGGCGATTTGCAGATGTTTTTTATCCCAATTCCTGACGCTTCATTTTTCAATATTTTTACATGAAATTTTCACACGATGTTTAGAAGGAAATTGCCCAGAGTGATATCGAAGCACTTTTTAACTTTAGCGTCTGGGCTTTTCTTAAAAAAATTACAAAGTTTACGAAGAAAATAGGCAACTTCAAGCGATCATATTTCATGTTCAATCAATCTTTTTCAAAAAGTGCTTCGATAGCCCCCTGTGTAATTTCCTTTTAAACTTCATGTAAAAATTTCATGCAAAAATATTGGAAACTAGAGCGTCAGGAATTGGGATTAAATCACTTGAAAATGACCGTTTATGCTCTCCGTAGGTCCGCCTTAACTAAAAACTACTTTTTCTCCTTGTACCCTTTCCCCACCAGGGTCATCCCCTTGAAAATTTTAAATGACAAGGGCTATCGAGTAATAGCTGGTTTCAAAGGGATATCATTATTTTGACGTCTAATTTTTTTAAATAGGTCGATTCGTTGCCGACTCAGAGTAACAACTGGACATAGAGGTAGTAAACAACTAATTCTAATAGGCCAACATCTTTTCTTACGTTATCATATTGACCACCAGATACGGCGGCAATCATAATTGTTTACTATCGTCTTAATTTATAGTATCCAGATATATTCCATTCTACGTTAAAAAAATGGTGTCAAGTTGATTGACTCATTACTTCCCACACATAACAGTTGCAACCAAATCATCGTCCGCCTGTCGTCAAAAAAACATCCAACACAAAAACTAGTAAATAGTTTCCTAAGTCTCTCCGTAGGTACTAAAATGGCACAATTCAACTTTAACTGGACGAAACGAAGCAATCAGGAACCCCCAAATTGCTTAAAAACGAAGTTTGAGCTATTTTTATATTTTTAATTTTTTTATTATTGCTGCGCCGCCACTGACACGATTTTTGAAAACCATACGCACTTTTCATCCTTGCCGCGGTGATAATACTGTGTCTAAATTTCATTAAAATCAATTTCATAATTTCCATGTTACTAAATTCAGAACGATCTAAAGCAATACTCGTATGTATACATCAGACCATACTAAGTCCCTTGATTTCTGTAATGTTCGGATGGCCCTAACAAACGTCTATTATGCCGCTAGGTCGTTCTTTCACAGGTCAATGGACAACCTATTATGAATGGAATAAATTTTTGAGTTTTACAACCCCTCACCCCCTAACCACCCCAATTTCACCACCACCCAAAAAAAAGTAAATAATGATCAGGAACCCCTAAAACGCCTAAAAACTAAGTTTGAGCTATTTTTATATTTCTAGTTTGTTTCTCATCGCTGACACTGACACGATTTTTCCAAAACATGCGCGTTTTCCATCTTCGCTGCGGCAGTAATACTGTGTCAAAATTCCATTAAAATCAATTCGATAATTTTTGCGTTATGCAATATAGAACGATCTAAAACAACACTCGTATGTATACATCACAAATTCTAAGTCCCTAGGTTTCTATTATGAGCAAGGCAATGTTCGGATGGACATAAAAAAGTGTATTATGCCGCTAGGTCTTTCATTCACAGGTCATTAAACAGCCCATTATGAATACAACAAATTTTTCAGTTTTACAACCCCCCACCCTCCAACCACCCCAAATTCACCCCCACCCAAAAAAAAGTAGAAAATGATCAGGAACCCCTAAAACGCCTAAAAACGAAGTTTGAGGAATATTTGAAATTTTTCGTTTTTTGTTAATTACTCCACCCCCCGTACAACGATTTCCAAAATTATCGGAACATTACCTACTACGACACCACAACATATCGCTGTCCAACTTTCATCACAATCCATGCAGCGGTTACTGAGATTACGACGTTAGAAGAACGCCAACAGACAGACCGACAGACAGACCGACAGACAGACCGACAGACAGACAGTCCGACGGAAATGAGTGACGTGGATTTTCGTTATGTAGACATCATAACATGCCCAAAAAGCGTATTATCTCGAAATCGACAATTTTCGCGATCACAATACTCCCCTCACCTATCGGTGTGGGAAGTAAAACACGGTATTTTGATGGTTCAGGAATGATTACAGCAAAATCAATAGATATGTTGACCTGAATTTTGAGGAGCTGGCAACGCTTATATAATTTTCCTGCAATTTGTTTACGGTAAACCCCGACTGTCAAACGTTTGTTTTGTTTGTGCGTCTTTTATGCTTGGTCAGTAAAATCGAATTCGCTATTTGTTGGTAACTGTAGTGAAGCTCTACTGACTAGCTGTGCTATATTCGAGTGTAGTTTAACAGTTTTTCGAGATGGGGCAGTGCAGAACAGTGTTTGTAACATGGGTTGCATTGGAAGAATTTTCAAGTTAGTTGGCAATGTTTGGAGGCTGAAGTGTCAAAAGATGATGGCTGAAGTGCTTTATTTATTACCTCTCTGTTCAGTTGTTACTCTGAGGTTGTCGAGAAAATTAGAAAAATCTTTGTATCATAATTTGTTTAGGTAGAAATCAAAAACACACCAAAATATCACTTTTCATTGCAATAAGTGTTCAAAATGTTTCCCGTTATTGGCCAAACGATGATATAGGGGACAGCTGCAAAAACAGTGGAATTGATTCTAATTTATGGTGCTCAAAACGTTAGTGTTAGCTTTATTACCATTTATCCAGATGTTCGGTCATTCAGTCGTCTATTCCTGATGTCTAACGTCTTTGGGCGAGCTATTCTTTTGTTTGCTGCCTGCCCGCTATCGGGTGATAGTTGCGCCGGTGGGCAGATTGTTTGGATACGTCGTATAGGACGTACGGTTTGAAGAGTTGTTGGATGTTACGCGTGGTGGGTGAAGGTATTTTTGGGTGTGCAATTATTGTATTATTATTTTAACCCAGAATAGCAGCAAGTACAGACTGATTTATTGATTGGAACCGTATACTGTTAAAATATGCACTGTAAAAGTAATGTTGAAGTAAAGGTGTGGTCATTAGTCAGCTTTCTAGTATTTACAACTCCCTTAACCTGAACTGGTGCTTACATAAAGTTTAACGCCAGACATCCGGGGAATACGTATGTTTTGAAAATTGTCACAAAATTTACTCAATCTGGATCTGTTGCAAATAAAAAACGGATAGTTACTAAACTTCATAAATTTCGTCCATTCAAAATGATAATAGTGCAATAGTTAATCGAAGATCATTTCGATCGGCGAGTTTAGTTTTGTGAACAAATGACTACAGCGATTAATGATCTGTGATACACAGGGTGAGTTTTTAGTACCGGCTCAGTCGATAACACAACTACTATAGAAGATATCGAAAAAAGTTGTATATAAAAGTTGTAGCCACGGATATGCCTCTTGCTCAGAAAATATTTTGATTTATACACGGTGATACATACGAGGTAATGCAAACATACATTTTATTAAATGATCCTATATTCAAATTCTACTAATGATTTCCGTTTTTCCAATATAGTGTACTGTTACATTATACAGGGTATTTCAAAAGTTATGACCATTTTTATATCCAAATCGCTGTCAAATGAACGTACTGTATAACAAAAAGTGATGAATCAAAAATCATTTTTTTTTACAGCGATGGATAAAAAATATCATCTAGTTTTAAAATTGACTATAAAAAAAGCCTGCGACGCATATTCGTCTACAGGGTGATGTAGAATGCAAAATCTAGATTTTCTCTCCTTTTTCAAATATAACCCCCAATATTCTATCATACCAAAGAATTGCCTTTAATATGCTCTTTCATCTTTGTATGGCACTTGTTATGGCTAAATTCATTAGTTTCTGAGATATTTCAAATTTTCGACAAATTTTAAATATACCTTCTATTTGTTTACTAAAATTTATTTATTTTGAGAAAATACTATCAAATTTTATTTTTGCTTAACAGACAACTAAAATATAAGGCCATAATAGTACTTGACCAGGTCAAGACACTGGATTAACGAGATAATGTAGGTCAAGTGTGCTGAGGAAACAATTTTATAGACGTCATGCATAATTATCAGGCAGATCTATCAGGTAGGCTATGAAATATTAAACGACACGGTCCAAATAAAACGATTCTACATTCTTTCAAACGCATATTAGTTTTAGAGTGCCTCCGTTCTGGATATTGCTGTTCATAGTTGATATATTCTAGAGGCAAGTAGGCAATTTCTCAGAGATTCTCCTAAATACCCTCAATGGAAAAATTAATTTTCAAAGCTCGTTTTTCGCACAGTATGGATTTATTGAGCAGGTTATGAAAACCGTCAATTTTTCAAAGCATACCTGATAAATATGCTTGATAATTATGCATCACGCCTACAAAATTGTTTCCTCAGCATACTTTACTTTATTATCTCGATGATTCAGTGTTTTGACTTCATCAAATACTATCATGACGTTATAATTTAGGTGTTCGTTAAATAAAATCGAATTCGATAGTACTTTCTCAAAATAAATAAATTTCAGTACACAAATAACAGCTATATTTTAAATTTACCGAGATATCGAAATATCTCGAAATCTGATGGACGTAGGTACATGTGCTATACAAAGATGAAAGAGCATATTATAAGCAATGCTTTGGTATAATAACATATTGGGTGTTACATTTGAAAAAAAAGAGAAAATCTGCATTTTGCATTCTAAATCACCCTGTATACGAATATGCGTCACAGGCTTTTTTTATAGCCGATTTTAAAACTAGATGATATTTTTTATCTATTCGTGTGAAAAATATGATTTTTGATTCATCAATTTTTGATATACAGTACCGAGTACAGTACGTTCATTTGACAGCGATTTGGAGATAAAAATGGTCATAACTTTTGAAATGCCCTGTATAATGTAACAATACCCTATATTGGAAGAACGGAAATCATTGGTAGAATTTGAATATGAAATAATATATAGGGTGTCTCATTTAAAAAAAACGCATGTTTGCATCACCACGTAGTTATGGATCACCCTGTATAAATGAACATATTTTCTGAGCAAGGAGCATATGCGTCGCTATAACTTTTATATACAACTTTTTTCGCTATCTTCTATAGTAGTGGAGTTATCGACCGAGCCGGTACTAAAAACTCACCCTGTATCTACCATTCATGTACAAAACATCTGTTTCACTGACGAATGTATATTTTATCTTACTGGATGGCAGGTATTGGAGAAATGAAAATTCTCATGCATTTGTATAGAACATATTATGTACCCGGTACGCCCAAGAAATTGATGTATGGGCAGGTATTCTAGGAAACGAAGTAATTGGGCCACTGTATTGGTAGCAATTTAAATGGTGACATTCATTCGGATGTGTTAGAGAAAGTCATCAATCCGCTTATCACTGAAACTAATGAAAACCAAATTGATGGAAAGCTTATATTTGCTGAGCCTGAAATCTATTTCCAGCAAGACTCACTATGTTCTTCCGATTTGGCAATGCCAATGGCCTGCTAGATCGCCTAATTTGACGATTTACTCCCCAGCCTGAAAGTCTCGATGGCCTTCGCCAACGCATCATCGAAAGCTGTCATGATATCCTACAACATTTTTGCTGACGGACAGCAACTTGAGCATCGCCTATATAATTATTTGGTCAATAACGGGCAACATTTTGAGAACTTATTGCAATAAAAAGTGATATTTTTCAGCTCAATTGTTTAGTGACCTTAGTATACTATACTTAGTATACTATCCAGGAAACAGATGGTTGGGTTTAGGTGAAGAAAAAGAGGGAGTCTCTTTTACTGTTTTGCCGAAGTTTCGGCTTTTATTAGGCCATCTTCAGGGCAACCAGTGATGGACTCCTTGAGTCAAATATGGTGAAAAGGCACATGTAGTATAACTAGACGTGAGAAACGCGTTCAACTCGGCTTCGTGGAGCAAGATAATTTCGGAACTCAGAAGACGAGACGTTGCCAGGTACCTGAGGAACTTAGTCAGCAGCTACCTTGACTCTAGAGTGGTAAGCATTGCTGGAAACACCATAAGCATGACTACCGGTGCTCCACAGGGCTCGGCGCTGGGCCCCTTGCTGTGGAATATCCTCTACGATGGAGTCCTCAGGCTGAAACTACCAGTGAACTCCAAAACCGTAGGTTACGCAGATGACTTGGCTCTCGTAACGATAGCGCGTGACGAAGTAGGCCTCACACACGCGACAAATAAAGCCCTTCGTGCCATAGACAGTTGGATGCAGGAACATGACCTGGAGCTGGCCCCAGAGAAATCGGAGGCGTTAATTCTACGCGGCTCAAGAGTAAAAAGAGCATAACTTTCCAACTTAGGGGAGTGCAGCTTGTACCAAAAAAGTCCTTGGTGTACTTAGGAATTACGTTGGACAACGAAAATACTTCCGGAGAGCACCTAAAGAGAGTAGCAGCAAAGGCGGAAAAGAGTGTGGCAATTCTTTCCCGGCTTATGCCAAATGTCGGCGGGCCCAGTAGTAGGAAAAGGGAACTGCTGTGCGCAGTAGCACAGTCCGTGGTTCTATACGGAGTCCCTGTATGGGAAAAGGCTACAACAAAGAAGAGACACCAGCAGACGCTGGATACACTTCAGAGGAAGGCGCTGCTAAGGGTGGCCAGCGCATACCGCACCGTGTCCACCAGAGCCTTGCAGGTCATCACCGCGATACCTCCTCTGTACCTCTTAGCAGAGGAAAGGACGCGCATACACAGAGGCAAGGAAGACCCTTCATCTGTGAGGCTCGCCACATTGGATAAATGGCAGCAGATATGGACAAGCACGTCGGAGGTGGCACAATGGACGAAAAAGCTGATACCGTCCATAAGAGAGTGGAGGGAGTGCAAGCATAGGACAACATGCTACTTCCTCACTCAAGCTCTATCAGGCCATGGCCCCTTTAGGGCATATAGACACCGAATCGGCAGAACAGCTGACGATTTGTGCTACCATTGTAATGTGCCGGACACACACGAGCACACAATTTTCGACTGCCATAGATGGCATGCATATAGGATGGAGGTGAAGACAACAGTGGCGGAGGACCTTACCCGACAATGCTGCAAGGAGAAGACCAATGGAAGGGCATACACCAAATGATTAGGAAAATACTCAGCGCTAAGGAAAGTGAGGAGCGCAGAACTTAAGAAGATGGCTCCAGATAAAAGGACTCCCAATTACAGTGCGAAGAATGTCGTATACGATGATACCAGCTGTAGTACGGGGAGCGAGGGGGAAGGGGTTTAGTCCGTAGGCACGACATCGGTGAATCGGACACCTCTGGGTATTAGACGCAGTTATAGCCAACCGACAGAGAGTCTATGAAGATTACCTAATCCCCTCGTAGAAAAAAAAACATGTAGTATAAAAAAGTATGTAAGGACAAAACGACACGTAATAAATAAATAAGACACTAAGACGGAGATTGTCTATTCACAAATTTTGTGAATAGACAAGATTGTGAATAGACAGTCTCCGTCTTAATGTCTTATTTATATTACGTGTCGTTTTGCCCCTACATACTTTTTTATACTACATGTGCCTTTTCACCATATTTGACTCAAGGAGTCCATCACTGGTTGCCCTGAAGATGGCCTAATAAAGGCCGAAACGTCGGCAAAACAGTAAAAGAGACTCCCTCTTTTTCTTGACCTAAACCCAACCATCTGTTTCCTGGAAAGTGATATTTTTGTTGTGTTTTTGATTTCTATATGAACAAATTAAGACATAAAGATTTCTAATGTTATCAAAAACGAATCGACCGATTTTAAAACATCAAACACCAAAATAAAGATATTAAGGAGCCTATGAAAGATATCACTCGATATCCGTTGTCATATAAACGTTTTTAAAGGAATCACTCCCTGGAGTGCAAGGGAGGAAGTAGTTTTTGGTTAAAAAGGTGTCTCCTTTGACAAATCTTTTGACATGTCTCGGTGTTTTTTCTTTCAATTAGTGGTTTTCGGTCGATCTGTGGTTGAAAGTTTTTAAATGAACATCCTGTATGATATGAATAAAAACCAGACACAGATGCTTCGTTGGAATAAGTGCTCTTATGTAGCTTTGTGCTGAGTATATTTTCATTTTTGCAATGAATAAATAATTGTTAATACTTCATAGTTTATGAGTCTGATAGGCTTTAGTTTGCCCACGAAATAGCTATAGCTGAGTTCATGTCTAATAATGCATTCTAAAAAATAGTATAAACCCAGAAGAAGTGATCGTGATTTCAAACTCTTGTACATATTTCCTAAAAAAATGTAGAGTGGTCACCAAATCACTTCCTGAGACGCAAGAGGTGGTGCTGTATGTAACCCTAATAAAATAAAATAATTTTTGAGATATGTAGGTGATACGGGCTTTCAAGGAGTAGAAAAGGATATTGGAGGTACACTTTTCTATGTAATGGAATATAAATAAAATAAAAATAAAAAACCGCCCCTGCATAGTGATGAATATATTGTGCCAGTCTGGCCCTGGATGGCCGGGCATATTTACGTGAAGTCTAGAAAAGTTCCTTCTCGATTCATGCTGTTATGATCGCGAGCTGTCGCGAGCGTTCCCGAGATGGCGCCGCATAATATAAGGCGTCATCGCGCGAGAGACAGGGACAGTAACAGTCAATGTAGTGCAGCAGTCAGTGTTCGGTAGTAATACGCTAGAAAGGACCACATAACTCCGAAATACATCTTCAACAAGAAATTCGAAACTATAATAAGAGATCGAGAACTCTGTGAAGTAAACAACCTGCATCGGAAAATAGTCTGGTACACAGATGGATCAAAGACCGAGCAAGGCACAGGAGCGGGAATCTTTGGAAGAGGAACTAGACAGAGCATTCCGCTAGGAAAATACGCCTCGGTATTTCAGTCAGAGGTGTACGCCATCCCGCAATGTGCAAGGATCAATAATGAACGATCCTACAGAAACAAGAGGATCGCAATACTTACAGACAGTCAGGCTACACTTAGGGCACTAGAAGCGCCCAAAGTTACGTCTGCTCTAGTCTGGGAATGCTTAAAAGAACTGGGAAGACTGGCAGAACACAACAAAGTAACTTTGGAGTTGGTGCCTGGACACTCAGGTATAAGAGGCAATGAAAGGGCGGACGAGCTAGCAAGACTAGGCTCGTCTGCCCTATACATTGGAGCAGAACCCGCCCTGGGGGTGCCTAAAAGCACAATCAGACACCAGGTCGGAGAATGGATGAAACATCAGCACAAGGAGCAGTGGAACTTGTTGCCAGGATGTGTTCATGGAAAAACATTCATTAAAGCTCCATGCAAGAAGATAGCTGAAACACTGCTCTCCTTGAGTAGAAATCAGCTCCGAATAACGACGGGTCTCCTCACAGGACATTGTGGCCTGAAGGAACACCTGAATAAAATGGGACTCTACAATGGAGACCTCAACTGCAGATTGTGTGGAAGAGGAACTGAGTCAGCCCTACATGTGCTCTGTGAGAGCGAAGCGCTTGATCACAAGAGACAACAGCTCGTTGGGAAGATTAAGCTAGAACCAATGGAGTACGGCTCCGCACCAGGACCAGTAAGTAAACTGCATAAACTTATGCAGGGATCCAGATTGCTGGAGTGGATACTGTAAAAGAGAGGAGCAATAATACAATAGGCCTTAAGGCTTAAGTATTGACGGGGACAGCAAGGTCGGACGGGTCCTGGAAAAAAATACGCGACGTTTCAGTGGCGCGCGCGAAATAAATGAACTTTGACATTAATTAGTGAAGTGTAGGACCAATATAAATTAGTGTAGTGACTGTAGATAAATTAGACTGTTAAGTATCAGGCTAGGCGTAGTGTACATAGTGCAATTAAATAGTGAAATCCGTACCAAGTGTTCTCTTGCCCAATCGTACTAAAGACTTGTAACAATATCAATCGCAAGGGACATGACATTATAGCATTAACTTACAAGCCACGTGCAATTCAGATGAGTGATTTACAAGCGTAAACGCTTCATGGCCAGGCTCTGTCCAGGATTCAAAGAGCATTTACTTTATGTACTAGGAGCAGGTACTCCTAAAAGCGATGTTTTTATTCATATCGAATAAAGGAGCAGAAACTGTTACTTCATGCGCATGCTCATACGTTCATACTCGGAGTTTAAAATTGGATGTTATTCTTACTACGCAATGTCACAGCCTTACCCGTACAGACATACTTTTGAGGTTCTGGTTTGTAAGACCAACTATAGAATGAAGTAGGCACCACCATTGCTAGAAGTGGTACTTCCACCAATGGACTGGGTTCCTCGCCAGCCTCCAAAAGTAAAACTTTGATATGTTTGTTTTCTGTTAACCTGTTGGCGATTGCACATCCTGAGGGTCCTGCTCCCACAACTATGAAGTCGAAGAAGTCATTAGGATCTGAAAAACGTGGACAGTATTGGACAAAATCCAAGAAATTTTTTGTCAGTTCTTATAAATTTAATACTAAATCTTATATGGATGATAATTTGACCACATAACCACGATGTGTAATGTAGAAGTGTTGTTTGACGAACCCCTCATATTCCTTAACCATGTCTCCAGAGTTACGCAAAACTAAAGACAAATTATGATTTGAAACAAAATTTAATCACTATCTTTGCTCTACTTTCGATGGGACCGAAAAGCATTGACATTCCAATAATTTATCCATTTTTATCAAACCTCAAGCCATGAACGAAATAACGTTCAGAACAAAAATAGTTCGGAAGGTGCTGCAGTCACTTGACATCAATAAGGCGAATGGGCCCGACATGATCCCCTCCATTGTTGTGAAGAAGTGCGCACCGGAGCTCGCTCCCATATTTACCCGCCTCTTTATGATGTCTTACGATTCCGGCATTTTCCCAAAAGACTGGAAAACAGCTTGCATCCAGCCGGTGCCAAAAAGGGATCCAAAACTGATCCGACCAACTACAGACCTATAGCCCTGCTTTCTGTAATCAGTAAAGTGATGGAGAAATGCGTCAACCAAGAGCTCATTAAATAGCTAGAGCTCCATCACTTAATCAACGACAGGCAATATGGATTCCGACACCAAAGATCAACTGGAGATCTCCTGGCTTACGTCACACATGTATGGAGCAAACTCATCCAGTCATTTGGCGAGGCTCACGTCGTTGCTCTCGATATTTCAAAGGCATTCGATCAACTGTGGCATGCATAGCGCAACAAGCTCCCGTCTTATGGGCTCCCTGTTAAGCTTTGCGGTTGGCTCGCAAACTTCCTCTCAGGTCGGAAAATCTCTGTCGTGGTAGACGGCTTTTCCTCTTCTTTCCATAGCATCAATGCCGGGGTTCCGCAGGGATCGGTATTGACTCCGACATTGTTTCTGCTTCACATTAATGATCTACTCTCTAGCACTACAAACCCAATCCACAGTTTTGTGGATGACAGTACGGTGCATGCAGGCATCATGAGCTTTAGACCGATCTCTATGGTCGAGCTGGAACGCAGAAGACTGGCAGTGGCAGCTTCACTTTCAAAGGATCTCGATACCATTACCGCTTGGGGGCTTACGAATATGGTTAAATTTAATGCCTCCAAGACCCAGTATTGTACGCTATCAAACAAGAAGTGCCCAAGCCAACACCAGGTTCTAATGAACAGCCGGGCTCTGCCAAGGAGTCACTCATTCAAGCTGTTAGGAGTCAATATTACAGAAAATCTGATCTGGCACGAACACGTCGTGTCAACTGCAACAGCTGCTGGTAAAAAGCTAGGGTACCTATTTAGAGCCAGAAAGTATTTCTCACCATGTAACCTCCTCACGCTATAAAAGCCCAGATAAGACCTTGCCTGGATTATTGCTCTCATGTCTGGGGAGCTGCTGCCCCTACTACCCTGTCTATACTAGATGCTGTCCTGAGAAGGGCGATTCGACTAATTGGCAATCCTGCCTTAACGCGCCACCTTCAGTCACTTTCTCACCGGCGTGTTGTTGGTGACCTTTCACTCTTCTACCGATATTCCAGCGGAATCTGCTCCTCTGAGCTATCCTCTATCGTTCCGCCGCTCACTGCTCCTATCAGATGTACCCGTGGGACCGCTGCATCTCATCCTAAGGCGGTCGTCCTTTATACATCAAGAACTGAGCGATACAACCGCACATTTATTCCCAGGGTGTCCAAGGCTTGGAATGGGCTGCCAGAAGATGTATTTATTGGGCCTGCGGGTACTGGCCCATTCAAATCTCGCGTTAACAAACTTCCCCTAACATAACCCTTTCACAACAGCCGCGGTACTCTGGTATTTAGGCTCTGCCTGCGCGGTCTGCTCAGTTATATATATGAAAAAAAAACGTCGAAAGTAAAATCAAATCCTACTTGAGCAAAACTACATAAAAGATAAGAATTTTATGATTCACTTTGTGTGTTATGAAATGCTATCTTTGAAAGAATTTATAGAACCCAGTCTCGCTATACACTGATATTTGGAAAGTCTAAATCCCAGTACGAATCCCGAAAACTTTAAGGGATGATTTCTGGCATCGGCTTATGTTATAACATGTTTAAATTATATGTTTATTCTCAATAGCTAAAAAGGTGAAATGTCCTTAATTATATCGCGAAATGGTTAATGTGTGGCCGCCCTTATATCATATTCGTTCGTTACTAGGTCACCAGCCTGACAAGTGTAACAAGAGACTTTGGAATCTCGCCACTGTCTCACACGCACACGTTTTTTTTTCTTGAATGGTCGGCCTCCCGCAAAGGCTGAAAGCCTATGGCGCTGTAGAAGTGCTGCGAGAAGATAAGTATCGGTTCACGTTAGATTTGAAACGCTGCAGGTTGTAGCCGTCGGGAAACAAATTCCCCGGCAGCTGATTCCACAGCGTCGAAGTTCTCCAAAAGAAGGAATGCTGGAGGAGACTAGTTCGGGGAGTAAGGACCTCGACCTGGTAAGGATGAGCTCGCAGAGCTTCTCTAGTATTCCTGGTTCGGACGGCCTGTGGTGTTATTATCTGAGACAGCTCACCCGAACATTTTCTGTGATAGAATCTGTAAAACAGGGATAGGTCAGCCACCCTCCTTCGATGTTCCAGGCTGTGGAGGTCCTTTGTGAGGTTATGCGTATCGATTATTCTAATCGATCTTTTCTGGATAGTGTTCAGAAGCTTTAGAGAGTGCTTCGGAGCGCATCCCCACACATGGGAGCAATACTCCAGCGATGGTCGGATCTGTGCCTTGTAGAGCAGCAGCAGTTGCTCTGGTGTATACAACTTCCGACAGCAGAACAGAACTCCAAGCTTCTGGGATGCCGTTTTAGCAACACTGATGACGTGGTCATGCCAGGACATGTCATTGTTGATGTTGATTCCCAAAAGCTTGACGGAAGGTGATTCGACTATGGGGTGACCCTCCATTTCCACGGTTGGTAAGCCATCGTGAGACTTCTTTGTAAGTGTTGTTGCCTGAGTTTTTTGTACGTTGAACTGTACTTTATTTGCTAATCCCCACTCGACAATTGTTTTGATATCTGCGTTGGTCTGTGAGGCATGCTGCTGTCGCCAACGTACCGTCTCCTGGGATGCTAGTGGCTTGCCTGGTTCCATGCGCGACACTAATGTACTGTCATCTGCGAAGCTGTAGATTGGATTGGATGTTATTTCCAGCAGCTCGTTGATGTACAGCAGAAACAATGTAGGAGATAGGCCAGATCCCTGAGGAACACCGGCGTTTATTGAAAATACGTCTGATGAACAGCCCCCGACTACCACAAACAGAGATCGGTCGTTCAAAAAGCTATTCAGCCACTGGCGCAGGCCAGGTGGTAGTCCATAAGCAGCAAGCTTTTCCAGAAGTCCGTCATGCCATACTCTGTCGAAAACTTTCGATATATCAAGTGCAACAACACAGGATTCGCCATGATTGTCTAGTGCTCTGTTTCACAAGTGAGTGACGTAGGCAAGGAGGTCACCTGTAGACCTGTGCTTACGGAAGCCGTACTGGCGATCATTTATGATGTTATTGTTGCCCAGGTATTTCAGGAGCTGTGTGTTAATGACAGTCTCTATAACCTTAGACATGATGCTGAGAAGTGCCACAGGTCTATAATTGGTGGGATCAGTTTTTTTGCCTTTCTTAGGAATGGGCTGTACGCAGCCAATCTTCCACGAAGCGGGAAACACGCCTCGTTGATACGAAAGTTTGCAGAGCTTGCAAAGAATAGGTGCAAGCTCAGCGGCACAGCGTTTAAGGATAGTGGCTGGAATTTGGTCAGGACCAGTAGCTTTATTGGTGTTATTTCATATCCTCTGCTTATATCCTTGCTATACTTGTCTATTTCATATATCTTACGACTCTTGTTACACTTGTCAGGTTATAAACAATCATCAAAAGTACTAAAGAAAGATCTGTTGGCGTAACCATATAAACGACCTCCGCCCTTTTTTGCTGTAAAAATAAGGTGAGCCACACGCGTTTCAGTCATCTTTACAACAAAACTTCAAACGTTGATTCCTCTGTAACAAATGCGAACTTAAGACAGATTACCTTTGATGTTGGCTTCAGATTCCGAAACCTACGTGCGATTTCTTCTTTCGGGATTCGTATACAGGGTGTTAATTGAGTATGTTAACAAACTTTAACCACGAATAGTACTCCGAAAAATAGAAAGAAAATGTCATATGAACATGGGTCCGAAAATGCTTCCTAAGGGAGCTACGCTCCTTTGCATAGGGCACCCTGAAGACGGATTTCCCTCGATATTGTCTAAACTATTCATAACAAAATTACGAAATTAGGTACGATGGATAAACTTTTGACGCTGAATCTGATTCTGAATTCAGAATTTCATAATTTTAATCAGAGGCGTATCACACGGGAGGAGTTAAGGGTAAAAATAACCCCATTTTCTAAATGGTAATTTTTTGACATTTTGATTTTAGAATATGGCACTTCTGAGATTTCTACGTAAAAATGGTCTCTTGGCACATCTCGATAGGGTTAACCGTTTTCGAGAAATATTAAAATTATTGAATCGATGCAGGCTATTGTAAATAAATAAATGCATTTTTCTCGAAAACGGTTAGCCCTATCGAGATGTACCAAGAGACCATTTCTACGTAGAAGCCTCTGAACTACCACATTCTAAAATCAAATAGTCAAAAAAATTACCATTTAGAAAATGGGGTTATTTTTACCCTTAACCCCTCCCGTATGATACGCCTCTGATTAAAATTATGAAATTCTGAATTCAGATTCAGCGTCAAAAGTTTATCCATCGTACCTAATTTCGTAATTTTGTTATGAATGGTTTCGAGAATATCGAGGGAAAACCGTCTTCAGGGTGCCCCATGCAAAGGAGCGTAGCTCCCTTAGGAAGCATTTTCGGACCCATGTTCATATTACATTTTCTTTCTATTTTTCGGAGTACTATTCACGGTTGAAGGTTGTTAACATACTTAATTAACACCCTGTATATTGGAGTCTAAAATAAGTACTGATCAAAGGCTTGAGAAACCATTAAAATAAAGCATGACACTTTCAAACACTTGCGAGTGTGAAAAGAAACTGAAAAAACTTGAGTGAATGAATTTAAATAAATATAAACAAATATAAATAAATATAAATAAATTCAAATAAATAAGTAAATAAATTTTGGCAATTTCCATATTTTTTAGCCCCTCATCTCCTTTCATGTGTCCTAAATGAACGCATAAAGATAAAGCACATACTTACAGGGATCCTCAGTAATAGGGTACATCGGAAATTTATGTTGCAATGCTGCTGACGCATTTATCAGTGCATAAGGAATTTTTCCAAAAAACGTTCTAAAAGAATGTACTTTGTCCCGAGTTGCATTTTCCAGACTCTCAAATGGGAAAAATGCTTCACAACATCTTGCTTGCAAAGAAATTGTAAATAAAATTATCTGCAATGGAAAATATGGGTATTAGAATAAAAATGAGCATTTTTTTATGATCAGCCTCCCGCAAAGGCTGAAAGCCTATGGCGCTATAGAAGCGCTGCGAGAGGATAAGTGTCGGTTCACGTTAGATTTGAAACGCTGCAGGTTGTAGCCGTCGGGCAACAATTCCCCCGGCAGCTGATTCCACAGTGTCGAAGTTCTCCAAAAGAAGGAATGCTGGAGGAGACTGGTTCGGGAGTAAGGACCTCGACCTGGTAAGGATGGGCTCGCAGAACTTCTCTAGTGTTCCTGGTTCGGACGGCCTTTCGTGTTATTATCTGGGAGAGCTCACTCGAACATCTTCCGTGATAGAGCTGTAAAACCGGGATAGGTCAGCCACCCTCCTTCGATGTTCCAGGCTGTGGAGGTCCTTTGTGAGGTTAGGCGTATCGATTAGTCTAATCGATCTTTTCTGGATAGTGTTTAGAAGCTTTAGAGAGTGCTTCGGAGCGCATCCCCACACATGGGAGCAATACTCCAGCGATGGTCGGATCTGTGCCTTGTAGAGCAGCAGCAGTTGCTCTGGTGTATACAGCTTCCTACAGCGGAACAAAACTCCAAACTTCTGGGATGCTGTTTTAGCAATACTGACGACGTGGTCGTGCCAGGACATGTTATTGTTGATGTTGATCCCTAAAAGCTTGACGGAAGGTGATTCGACTATGGGGTGGCCCTCGATTTCCATAGTTGGTAAGCCTTATACTCAATAATATGGAGTAAATACTCCACGTGATATTAATAAAAACCAGAAAAGGATGCTCCGTTGGAGTGGGTGATCTTATGTGAATATTGTTGTGAGTATAATCTCAATTTTACTATGAATAAATAATTCTTCATACTCTTCGAGGTGAATATCTACTACATAATTTTGGAGTCTGACAGCCAGCTGATTCCAGTTAGACCAAGACACAGCTATGGCTGAGTTCACCTCTAAATAACTGTTTCTAAAAAATATAGTAAACAAAGAAGAAGTATATGTAATTTTAAAATAATGTATGTACATTCAAAGAAATGTAGAGTGGTTGTATATTTGTTGATTTTTCCTAAAATTCTATTGACGCCTTGATGGGCCACGCAAAAAGTTGCAAAGGGCCGCAGGTTGTCGAAATAAATAAAATTATAAATTTCACAAAATAGTTTTTATTAATTCATTAAAAATTAATAAAAGTTAATATACTATGAATAAAATATAAAAGTTAAAATTTATTGTCGACCCCTGCGTTAACGTAAGAGAGATTTTGATGACAGATTTGATATCGCAACAACTTGGTTTCGAATTTGTTCAGTAATATAGCAAACCTTAATATAGCAAACCTTAGACAATAGTTCAACACTAAGGATATAACATAAAGATAGTTCAAAATGAAAAAAACAACAATTACAGCAAACAATTGCTTCACTGTGCGTGAAACAACAGGTGGAGAGACAGCTAACGGAGGGGAGATATACTTCGTTCATTGTTCTTTTCATTATTGTTGATAAAATGAAAATATTTTTGTGATATGTAGATAGGGTTACCAACCGTACTATAAATTATCACCATAGTCACAATGTCTTAACAGACATGTTGTGAACTCGTAAAATGCATTAAGTCGGAGCTAGAGTATTGCCGACACGAATATTATTATCAATAGTTTTGAGAACTGTAGCTCGCCATCGTTCGCGATTTACTGTCAGTTCAGTGGCGCTCTGTATACTCGTATCCAGCAACTGTTTCGTCGTATCCACCCAGCGTGTAGGGGAACGGCCACGGCGCCACCCACTCGGGGCATGGCCCTGAACTGTAAGTTTCTCCATATTATCGCTTCTGTGTATATGTCCGAAGAATGTAAGCATTCTCGTCCACACAATTGAGGATAGTCTCTTTGGATTACCAACCTCATCCAGTATGGAAACGTTAGTTCGATGGGCGGTATAAGGAGCTCTCAGCATTCTCCTCCATGTCCACATTTCAAAAGCATCTATGCGAGCTGGATCTGACTTTTTAACAGTCCAAGTTTCCGAGGCATACAAAAATATGGAGAACATAAGAGACTGAACCAGCGACATTTTTGTAGCTTTAGTGATGTTATGGTCACGATATATTTTAGTAAGCTTTGTCATGGCCACACGTGCCTGTTGAATGCGCCGTCGAATCTCATTTTCACAACTACCCGAATTATCGATGAAAGAACAGAGGTATACAAAACTTTAAACTACTTCACAACGGCCTGTTGACCTTATTTCTCGATGATTATTATGCTCTCTATCTACGATCATAACCTTGGTCTTATTGTAGTTAATACCAAGACCATACGCTGCACTATGTATGTATGTATGTATGTATGTAAATGTCTTTATTGCAAAATTTATAAAGAAAAATACAAAAAAAGCAATCCGGAGCGGAATTCAGATTGTAGCAGTAGCTACTTCTGCTCTTCCATTCAACTCCATTAAAAAACAAATCTATAAAGTCCAGAGTTAGACACTGTCAACATACAATCAAATAAATATAATTCATTCACTAAATACAATGCAACAAATTATTTAAAGTTAAAAAAATGACTAACAAAATTACTGCAGGACATTAAAAATATAAATTACATTTAAAGAGTCGTAGATACTATAATTAAACACTTCTAGGAGATAAACAATCATATTAGTATTTTGAGCTAGATAGAGGATGCCTGATTATTATATAACCAATGACGGGTCCGTTTCTTGAACTGTATTAAGTTTGTTTTTTTGACTTCTTCGGGAATGCTGTTATATAACGTGGAAATAGAGTAGGAAAAAGATCTTTCATAAAGTGCAGATCTGTGGTATGGTATAGATAGGAGGGTTTTGTTTCTGACATCTCTACTGTGGGCATCTTTCCTAAATTCAATTTTTTCGAATAGATATGTTGGTTCTTTGCGCAAAATGATTGAATGATATAGCGTTAACATATTTAGCAGGGATCTATTTTTCATATTTAGCCAACGTATTTGCTGTAATGTATGAGAAATGTGTTGAAATTTTCGAATACTAAATATGAACCTAAGGCATGAATTTTGTACTTTCTGAATTTTATACTGGTCTGAAACATCTATGGCTGGAGCATAAACAGGAAGAGCATGGGTGAACTGTGACAAAACTAAAGAGTTACACAGTTGTGCTTTCAGTTGAGTGCTGAGAAGATGTCTATTAGGATATAACTGTCTCAAATTATTATAAGCCTTCCGTACACATTGCGCTACATGTGTTTTATATCTAAATTTGGAATCTATTGTTACGCCTAGATTCTTAGCTTCATCTACTACTTCAAGTACTGTTCCATTGACTTCAATTTTTATTTTATCTATATTTTCCTGAAACCAATTTTTAGGAGAAAAAAACATAACCTTTGTTTTTGATGGATTAAGTACTAGTTCATATTTGATTGACTCTTTAAATATCCGATCAAGATCCTGATTGATGTTATTAACGGCTCTATCAACACAGCAACTTTTAAATATGTTGTATACTTGCGTGTCATCCGCATAAGCGTGTAACTTGGAAAGACGTGCAACATCGCCGATTCGAGAGGTGTATATTGAATAAAGCAGTGGGCCCAATACCGACCCTTGATATGAAACTATCAATTTGGACCACTTGATATCTGTCATAAAAATAACTTTGGATTATTTTTAATGATTCTTGCGCAAAACCATAATAATGTAGCATGGAGATCAAAATATCAGGATTAAGACAATCAAAGGCTTTGCTATAATCTAGCATTACCAAAATACTTGATTCTCCTGCATCAACCGCCTCTAAAATATCATCAGTAACCTTTAATAAGGCTGTCGTACAGCTATGACTACTTCTAAATCCAGACTGATGATCTGGAAGAATACAATTTCTATATATGTAACTTTTAATTTGTTTATTCAAAATATGTTGTTCTAAGATGTTTAATAGAGCTACTAGTTCTTCCTGAGAAGCTGCAATAAGGGTTGTATCGTCAGCGAATCTTAAGTTGGATATTTTGCTTCCGCCAATAGTTACACCGCCATTCCAGTTGTCTAATACCTGTCTCATCACAAATTCACTATAAACTATAGTATTGTACTATATTTTGGGACTCCATACTTATATACTGTTGAAGAGATACAGGGTGAGTTTTTAGTACCGGCTCGGTCGATAACGTCACTACTGTAGAAGACAGCGAAAAAAGTTGTATACAAAAGTTGTAGCCGCGCATATACTCCTTGCTTAGAAAATATCTAGATTTACACAGGGTGATCCATAACTACGTGGTGATGCAAACATGCATTTTTTTAAATGAGACACCCTATATATTATTCCATATTCAAATTCTACTAATGAGTTTCGTTCTTCCAAAATAAGGTATTGTTACATTATACAGGGTATTTCAAAAGTTATGACCATTTCTATATCCAAATCGCGGTCAAATGAACCTACTGTATATCATACGAATTTTATATACAACTTTTTTCGCTATCTTCTACACTAGTGGAGTTATCGACCGAGCCGGTACTAAAAACTCACCCTGTATATGGTACGCGGAAATACTATATTTCCATACAATAGATGAATGTTTATATATATTTTGCAACCAAATTTATTCAAAATAATTCCATTTCTGCTGTCTGTTCCGTCACTTCGACATTTACAGAAAGAATATTTTCTGTTATGAATGCCAAGTGGCGAGAAGAAATAGAGAACCTCATTCTTTAATAAAAAAAAAAATGAGCTGGTTACTTATATTAACTTAAATATCCAGTGTAATAAGGCGTATGATACTTTTATTCAAGATAGAGAATTGTTAAAAATCGCACGAAATGCAAAAAATATAACATTTAAAAAAATAAATGAATAAACATTTAAAAGTTTATTTTTTATTCCTCCCTACCAAAGTACTATATTTTTTTGAAGCGTACTATATTCTTTATAGCATTTTTATCAAAAATACTATATATAAACAAAAAAATGTAGGCAACCCTATATGTATATGACTCGGCCTTTCAAACAAATGTATAAGGTTTTTTAATAGAACGTGGAACAGGTAACAATAATTTTATTTTTATTGTGAAACCTATGCTAGCGGAATACTTTTATATATATAATAGAAAAAAGCATAATTTACCACAAAAATTTTGCACAACGCTGGTATCCTCGGAATCTCCATGTTCGCAAATGGAGATTGATTCTTTCTAAATCATTTCATCTGGAAAGCGTTTACATATATCCACGGAAGTGTACTGAAAGTATTTTGAAATGAACAGTTCCTTGCATAATACATACCTATATATTATACATAACTATAAAAACGTGTCATATCCAAATTTAAGCAACCCGTTAAATGAGTGTTGTTCAAGCAGATATACGGAACATTATTTTTTATTTAATACGCTTATAAATGTAAAAATTAGGCTGAGTAGATTGATCTGGTACATTCCATACTCCATACCATCGTAAATAAATTTTCAATTATATTACCGGAAATGCTGAAAAATCACGTACATGTCGGGGTATTGAAATGATGTGGCAACCTCGCACAACATCGGCTTTGTATTTGCCAGAGGCCCTGATTATAAAAATCGCTATACAAGTCAGATGCCTCAAAGGAAATAGGAGTATTTTATGAAGCTCCTGTCGCTACGCCTATGTGTAATCTTAACCAACTTCAACGGTCAGCGTCACCTTTAAGGCCCAGCTTGATGGAGGCAATAAGAGCCAAACCTAATAAGGTTCAACGTTTGGCATGTCTTAGTATAACCAGTGCAGTGCGCACAACACCTTTGTGTGACATTGAAACACTATTGAATCTTCCTCCTTTGGATCTGGTAATTCAAGGGGAAGCTAGGAAAAACTGGGTTACGTCTCTGGAGTCAGGGTAGCTGGACTTTTATGAATCCAGGCAAAGGGCATTCGATGATTCTAGCAGAGTTGCATGAGGATAGTCCTATTTTGTTGGCGAGGAGCGATATAGTTTCTCCTACGCATCACTTCAATCGCAAATTTACGGTGGTGTTTCCGTCAAGGGAAGAGTGGGAGTCTAGGGAAAGACAGCTCATCGAAGGAGGAGGACTGGTCTGGCACACAGACGGTTCACTCGCTAGAGAGGGATTGGGCTCGGAAGTCTAAGGACCCCATACAAGGCTTTCACTCCCTCTTGGGGGGCACACGGCAGTATTCTAGGCTGAGGTCTATGCGATACTAGCTTGTGTAAATCGTATTCGGAAAATTGAGGGGTCTAGGAGGCGGATTACTATCTGCTCCGACAGTCAGGCAGCCATCAAAGCACTGAGTGCTTGGAAAATAACGTCGGGACTGGTCCTGGAGTGCAGGAGGGCTCTTGACGACATCTCAGCTGAACACAAGGTATCACTGATGTGGGTACCTGGGCACGCTGGGGTAAAGGGTAACTACATGGCGGATCATCTGGCTAGGATGGGATCCGGCAACAGTTTTGTGGGCCCGGAACCAGCCTTAGGACTATCTGCTAACTTGATTAGGAAAACAACGGGAGAGTGGATCCAGAATCAACACTCTCTGAGATGGAACAACATGTCTGGTCATATCCGTCAAGCTTGGGAAATAATAGCAGGGCCTGCAGACAGAATAGGACGATTTTGTCTCTCTGGATAGGAGTAACTTGAGATTGCTAGTAGGCCTATTAACGGGTCACAACACCTTCAGGCGTCACTTGTTCGTGATGAGGGTGATCAACGACCCAACGTGCACGTGGTGTGGTGAAGAGGAAGAATCCTCGGCACACATCTTGTGTCGCTGTGAAACCCTGGGTTATCACAGGCAGACTATGCTGGGCTCAAGAACCTTGGAACCAATAGAGGATAGGACCTAAGAATGTACTTGCCTTTGCTAAAAGGGCAGGTCTTAGGAACTAGCGCGGATAGAGGCGCAAAAGGGCTCATCGTGTGGCCTATGCACCAGTCACATTCTGTGCTGGATAGCCTCTGGTCCTTATTCATTCAAGGCCCAGTTTCACAATCAGTGGTAACTCTGACGGTTTGCTAACCTCGGCCTGCAAGTTAACTCGAACAATGGAACGCCTCTTGTTTCACAACCATAAAATGACGTTGGGTTAACTGACCGCGAGTTGCATTTTATTTTTAGCGGTTAGTGGTACTATGTCAGCAATATTTGAATTTCTTCTTCTTTTTATTTCCTTGTTAGATGTTTCGTGCTGGTGTTTTGTATTTTTCTCACAAGACTGTCAAAGAATGAGTTCGTCGAGTTGTCAGTTCCAAGCGATTTCCAACCTCATTTTGTTTTTTTCCACTGACGTGTCACCTATTTGGTGTTTGGCATAGATAAAAGATTTCCAGGTTGGGTTGATGTTTGGACTGCTTGGCGTTGTAGTTGCTTCTGGGGCCTTTTACAAATAGTTGCCGTGCATGTACCCGTGTGTTAGCATGGAAAAACCAAAAAGAGTGAACAACTTTTCAAAAGATGAAGAATATCTGTTCATGTCGTTAGTAGAAAAGCACAGGCATGTAATAGAATGCAAAACAAAAGGTGCAACAACATATATATTGTCCTTAACCCTATCTACCATATTATATGGTGTAAGGGGTACAGTCAGTTCGCACCATACACTAAACTCTGCCACTGTTTTCTGTCCATAGCCAGTTTCCTTGCATTTCTAACCGTTTGCCCTCTGCGCACTATAACTCCTTCCACCACTTGGTTCCATGATGTAGCTGGACGTCCTCTTCCTCTCCTAGGTAAAGTTTTGCTGTCCCAAACTTTTCTGACTTGCCTGTCACTATCCATTCTACACAAGTGGCCAAACCATTTTAATTGGTTTCTCTCAAGCACCTCCGTAACTGATTCTGTGCCAAGTTCCTTCCTAATGTCCTCATTTCTAATTCTATCTGCTCTTGTCACACCTTTAATCCTCCGAAGAAATTTCATTTCCATCGCCTGTAATTGTTGCTTCATTCTTTTCGATAGTACCCAAGATTCAGAGCCCCACAATAATACCGGCAGCACCAAAGCCTTGTACACTTTTAACTTAGTTTTGATTGAAAGCTCCCTCTTACTAAAGCATGATCTATTTAGTGCCCAGTATAGCTTCCCAGCACCGCTGATCCTTTCACTCAAATTTTGGTCCTCTTTTCCCGTAGAATCGATCACCGTCCCCAGATATTTGAATGTATCGACGTTTTCTAGCTTCTTTCCATCAATGCTGACATTTGTAGCTGCATGGTATCTTGCTACTGTCATCATTTTACTTTTATCTACATTGACTTTCATGTTAAACTGTTCAAGTATATTATTCCAAGTATTCAGATTTCTCTGTAAGTCTGCTTCGGTGCAACAACATGGCGCGAAAAAGACAACACCTGGAAAAAGATAGTAGGAGAATTTAATTGCAAATGTGCAAATAATAGCCGCAGATCTGTAAAGGTGCTGAAAGGAAAATACAGAATTTAAAAAAGTCCAAGGAGTCATGGTCATCATATTCCTCAAAATAATTGACTCTAGGTCGAAATGTTCTTGGTCTCATTGCTTCTTCATCACTACTATACGCAGTCACATCATAACCATTCATTTCAAATAAAAAGAACGATGGAAAGCGTTAAGGTAAACGATAAAATAAGAAACTTCAAATGCCTAGCAAGTAGCAAAACCAAAGTGACATAACCTAATGCGTATGCGTCATCGCAAACCTGAGTTAACTCAAGAATTTCTTAGGGTCAAGTTAACTCAGAGTTAACCTCAAGTAAAATCGAAAACCACCATTTGTGAAACATGACATCTAGGGTTAACCTCCGGTCAACACACAACCTTGAGTTAACCCATCATTGTGAAACCGGCCCTAAATATACGTACCATGAATATTGGGACAAATTCAAAAGGCTTTCAGTCCACGCATGTTTCACATGTTTGGTAAATACGAGTATGAAAGACCTGATGCTCTCTATTTCCGTCAATCGGCCTATGGCGCACTGATGATCGCTAATAAGCGTGAAACAGCTGTCTGCGTACTGGTGGATTCACGGAGATATAGAGCAACCCTCGTATATCGACTTTAATATGCGTAGCATATAGAACCCGCGCTCTCTGGTGGCTAAAGCGGACGCCCGTGTCGTTCCATCATAAAGTCTGATGCTGTTAGCAGCGATTTTCTTTGGTTGCCGTTACCTTCGGGTACCAGATGGCGCTCCGGCAGAACCTTTCTGTCGTCTGCTCAAAGAAGTCTGTTTCCTTAGAATTCGCAATGTCAAGCAGGCTACATTTTCTGTCGGAGACCTCAAGGTCGACTAACCATTTTGTTGTGTTGCCCTTTTGTTGGAGGTTTTTTTATAACATGAGAAAAAACTACAAATTTTCTAATGTAGTGAGACGATGTAAAGTATATTTATTCAATCAAATTTTACAAGCTATATAATGCTTTTAGTATATCAGACATTTTTTCTCCAATCATATAAGCAGTTGCCATGGGGTGTCCAGAAATTGTGTCAGGTGCAATGCTTACATCTGCTACTCTCAAATTTTTAACACCATATACTTGCAGCTTTGGATTTACTACAGCTTCTGGGTCAGTGTTGGGACCCATTTTACAGGTTGTCGTTTGATGGTAGATGCTGCTCATAATAGTTCTCAACGAACATTCCCAATATTCGTCGGTGTCAAACCCATGCTTCTCACAACCTAGAACAGTGAATACACTCAGATCAGCTTCAAGTTAGCCAAGTACGAGAGTGTACAGGGTGTCCCATTTTGGGCACTTTTACGGGGTATCTCTGTTATTTTTGAAGATAGGAGTTGCGGTTTTCGCTATAGTATGCTACTTTTTTGTGAAACTAAAGACGCCTTCAACAAAATTATCATGACAATCTTGGTTTTTGAGATACAGGGTGAAATCGAAAACTATCGATTTTGGGATCACCTTCGTATTTCGGTTGTCTTTTATCCTACTGAAAAGTTTAAAAGATGATCTTATATGATTTTTTTCTATAGAATCCGGTGGTGTAGTTGGATTTTTTCTCTCTCTGACCATTTTCAGTTATGGAGCAAACATATATTTTTTCAAATGTAACACTGTGTATTATCTTTGAGTCAATTGGGAATAATTCAGGCTTTTTAAAAATACATATTAGTATTAAGTTATTTTGGAAATTACGCTCAAAATTTGAGTTTTTCATTTTTTACTTTATTTGTAGCAGTAGGCTATGACTAATTTAATAAAAACAATATCCAAATAAGCAATTATTAAGATAAGAGATATTCAATACTTCTAAATTCAATTATTCGAATGTGTTTTATCCATTATTAACTATTATTTGTAAATATTATTTATTATAGCCCATTATTACATTAATTAAATCGAAACAATGTCATATCGAAAGAATATCAATACAGTATGATATCTGAACCTAGTAGGTATCTAAACAAAAATTAAAAACATCGAGGAGGTTTTAGAAATGTTGTTCAAGTTGGAGACTATTTTCTCGAATGCAGAACTGGCACATTTTTCTATTTCTTTTAGTGGCATTTAAGATAATTATTGATCTCCTTCGTAGAGTTTGAATATTTAAATCTATTGCCCCCCGAAGTTCTGCTACAGACTCGTGTCATGTATTGTATACTTTATTTTGCATATATCCGCATAAAAAAAAGAAGTCTAAAGCTAAAAGATCCAGAGATCGTGGAGGCAATCTTACAGGTCCGTTGGTACCTATCCATTTTTAAGCGAAGTCGTCTTCTAAAAAAGGTCTTAAAAGTCAAAAGTTGTGACTTGAGGTACCATCTTGCTGAAACTATATATTATTATAATTTACTAAGGGAATATCTTCGAGTAATTCATGACTTCCTCAAGAATGTCTAGATATCTACGTGCTGTAAAACCTCCTTCATAAATTCGTTCGACCATATTATAAGTCTTTAGAAATAATCGTTAATGCCTATTTGTTGCAAATGTTGAACTATCGTGAACTTGTATGGATGGTATTTGTATTCTTTTTAAATTCTTTGGGCAGTTGATTCTGGTACCCCTATTGCTTCCTCTATGTGCTTGCAAGATGATGAAGACGTTGTTTCTATGTAACCTTATACTTGCTCCCTATGAGAGACGATGTCGGCCTGCCTGAGAATGCGTGACGGGGGAACGTGGGTAGCACGAGAACCATTAGTTGGCCACACCAGAATAGAGCGATTCGCCGAGAGTAATATCCCGATATCGTCATTCAGGGTGGAAAAAGCTAAAGACATCTTAAATTTAGATAATGGATTCTCACTAGTCATCCCGGAAAGAGACGACTGGATGAGAGGGAAAGTCAAGTTTCCGCCCAATAGTCTCGTATGCTTCACCGACGGATCGCTCTTAAAGGAGTCAGGATCCGGGGGAGCGGGCTTCTGTCTGGAGGGTAAAGAAGTGCGGCGGAGCTTCGCTCTGGGAACCTGCACGACTGTCTTCCAGGCGGAAGTGTATGCGATATTGATGGCGGCATACTCGACGGAAGTCGAAAAGTGTTCTGAACAGAGCATATATATATATGCTCTGACAGCCAATCAGCTCTGAAAGCGGTGGCAGCTTCGAGGGCCAGATCAGCTCTGGCACAAGAATGCTCTGTCGCCCTTCAGAAGTTGGCAAAACATAAGAAGGTGACCCTACTGTGGGTCCCCGGACATATTGGTATACCGGGTAACGAGAGAGCGGACCGATTAGCTAGGATAGGGGCCAACAGCCCCTGCATTGGCCCAGAACCTATGCTGGGAATTAGTAGACGCCAGGTCAATGTGGCCCTGGATAACTGGGCCTACAAGGAACTGGCGAAAGCCTGGTTAGAGAGAGACGACTGCAGGCAAGCCAAAAGATTCATAGCAGGCCCGGATAGGGGCCGAACGCAATGGCTTTTGAGTAAAGGCAGAGAGACGCTCAACCTTCTGGTGGGGGTCCTCACTGGCCATTGCCGGCTGAATAGACACCTGTCACTTATGAGAGTGGTAGGGGACCCCATTTGCTCCAGATGCTGGGAGGAGGACGAGACAGCGTTCCACTTCCTGGGCAGATGTGCAGTTTATCGCAACCTTAGGGTTCAGATATTCGGCACGACGGAGTTTGGGGAGGAGCCACTATATTCAGCGAAATGGTCGGACATACTGACTTTCGTCAGGAGGTCTGGTAGGTTCGACAAGGAGCTTTCTAGGGTGTAGAATTTTAGTGTTTTCGGTGATTGGTTCAGTGGGGTTGGCAAAAAGGGCCAAAGGTGGCCTACTTGCCTGGCTTCGCCTCCCCATCACTACTACTACTACTACTACTACTGCTCCCTATCCTCCTTGAAACAGGTTTTAGGACGCGGTCTAACTAGATTTATTTTTAGACGAGCAAATACAGGGTGTCCAGTTAGTGGGTAATTCTTCGATATCTCGTAAGATATACCTGATAGAAGAAAATATCAAATACAAAAGTTATTTGGTTACTTAAGACGCATATTCTAAAAATATTTTGAAAGATACAGGGTGTTGCAGGAAAGCAGGATAGTGACAAACTTTATTTTTTTATATGGAATGATAACTTTTTCTTAAATTCTTTCATTTTTTCAAACATCTTTAGTTTCTATCGTTGATCTCTATCTAACCCTAAAACATTTTTGGGATAGGTTGCGACGTTGCCAAGTTATAATTTATTTTCTATTGATTTCCGGATTTGCAAGGTCGCAAGTAATACGTCCAAATTGATATATTCCTTTAACTTTCCTTAATAATATTATACAGCGAGTTACTTGAATATCAGGTGGATACTAGTTTGGATGTTACCAGCAATTTGTATCTACAGGGTGTTTTTGGCAGAATTTTAAATTACAGCAACTTGAAGGTCATTTTCTTTGTTTTTTAAATGTAACACCCTGTATTTTTTATTTTAAATCGAAACATCTACTAATACCCTATCTCGCCTTATAATATTGTTTTTCGCGGTTGGGACGTTGCCAAGTTATAAATTATTTTTCCAAATTTTTAAACAAATATCCCAAATTTATTTTAAATAGAATCCCATACTTATTTTTATTGCAATGAATTGCGCATGTCCAATTTAGTAAGATCTCACAATTTCAAAATTTTGTTTCTATTAATTACTGAGATACGGTAACACCGCTTTTTCAGTAACCGGTACCGGAACGCTTAAATATTTCCAAAACCGCCACAGCTGGAGAGGTGAAATTCAATATTCAAAGGGTTTTGAACATACAGAATTCAAAAACGCTAACAGCAGTGTTGTCAGATTTACCACTTTTACGTTAGACTTCATAAATTGGGCATTCCACTCAAAATTATGATGTAAAAATGGTAAATCTGACAACACTGCTGTTAGCGTTTCTGAATTCTGTATGTTCAAAAACCCCCAAGTATTGAATTTCACCTCTCCAGCTGTGGCGATTCTGGAAATATTTAAGCGTTCCGGTACCGTTTACTGAAAAAGCGGTGTTGCCGTATCTCAGAATTAATAGAAACAAAATTTTGAAATTGTGATATCTGACTAAGTTCGACAAGCGCAATTCATTGCAATAAAAATAAGTAGAGGATTCTATTTAAAATAAATTAAAATCGGGGATATTTGTTTAAAAATTTGGAAAAATAATTTATAACTTGGCAACGCCTCAAACGCAAAAAAATATTACAAGGCGAGATAGGGTATTAGTAGATATTTCAATTTAAAATAAAACATACAGGGTGTTACATTTAAAAAACAGAGTAAAATGACCTTGAAGTCGCCGTAATTTAAAATTCTGCCAAAAACACCCTGTAGATACAAATTGCTGGTAACATCCAAAATAATATCCACTTGATACTCAAGTAACCCTTTGTATAATATTATTGAGAAAAGTTAAGGGAATGTATCAATTTGGACGTATTACTTGCGACCTTGCAAACCCGGAAATTAATAGAAAATAAATTATAACTTGGCAATGTCGCAACCAATCCCAAAAATATTTTACGGTTGAATAGAGATCAATGATGGAAACTAAAAGAATTTAAGAAAAAGTTATCATTCCATATAAAAAAATCAAGTTGATCACTATTCTACTTTCCCGCAACACCCTGTATATTTTAAAATATTTTTAGAATATGCGTCTCAAGTAATCAAATAACTTTTGTATTTGATATTTTGTCCTATCAGGTATACCTTGCGAGATATCAAAGAATTACGCACTAACTGGACACCCTGTATATCTGGAACAGGTTGCTGTCTCTGGGTATCTAAGCTGCCATTATTCTAGAAAATCGACAATAATTGAAGGACAGAAAGAACAGACCTATAGGTAACAAAGATATAATTAAAAACTGACAGTCTCGCAAGTTTTTGACACATTTGTTTTTTTGTTTTCAATAGATGAATCATAGCCCAGTATCTAATCAATATTATAATAACAATATTTATCATTTTAATAAGACATTATTATTTAAAAAAAATGTATTTTGATCCTGTTTTTAAGAAATGAAGTAAAGAGTCTCTTGTAGAGTAGCTTAGACGTATATTATTCATAGTTAACTAACCATTGCGTACTGCTGCAAATAAAGTAAAAAATAGAAAACTCGAATTTCGAGGTTGTTTTTTTATTAGTATTAGGTAGAACTCACCAGGAATGGGTATGTCAACTATTTTTGCTCCATATTTCTGAAGAGCTGGACTCTTGATTATCCTCTGAGTTTCTCTGATAGATCCAATGAATGTGTTGATGTCATGATTCTCAGGATCTGAGAAATAATTTGGGAAAAATAAAGGAGACTCTTTAGGATCCTTTGACAATAAAGTCATGTAGCCTTTGGACTTTGGATGTAGCAACACGGGTACCACCTATAATAAAAGGATTATAATAGATTTAGATAACAGATAATATCATATTCTTTGTCAGATATTCTTTACCAACACTATACCGAGAAGTAAGGGTGGTATCTTAAGTACCCACGCCATGTTGTTTAGTATTTGTTTGAGAAATATCAATAGTTAAGGTTTTCAATGGATTTGTGAAACTGGAGAAGATTGGTCATAGTTAAGTTATGTGATACAGTGAAAAAACTTTTATTTGAAAAGCCTTGGCTCAATCAATATACAAGCTCTGCCGCTGTTTTGAGTTTCAGTTTCTTTTAGCGAAAGTTAACATTTTCAGACACCCCGGATTTTCGGGTTCATCTAAAATAATCGAACATCTCTGTTTGGCCATCTGTCAAGAGAAATGAATGAATGAATGAATAAGGACCAGAGGCTATCCAGCACAGAATGTGGCTGGTGCATAGGCCACAGGATGGGCCCTTTTGCGCCTCTATCCGCGCTAGTTCCTAAGACCTGCCCTTTTAGCAAAGGCAAGTACATTCTTAGGTCCTATCCCTTTTATCTCTATTGGTTCCAAGGTTCTTGAGCCCAGCATAGTCTGCTTGTGATAACCCACTCAAGTTACTCCTATCCAGAGAGAGACACAAAATCGTCCTATTCTCTCTGCAGGCCCTGCTAATAGTTCCCGAGCTTGACGGAGATGACCAGAGATGTTATTCCAATTCAGATAGTGTTGATTCTGGATCCACTCTCCAGTTGTTTTCCTAATCAAGTTTACAGATAGTCCTAAGGCTGGTTCTGGGCCCACAAAACTGTTGCCGGATCCCATCCTAGCCAGATGATCCGCCATGTCGTTACCCTTTACCCCAGTGTGCCCAGGTACTCACATCAGTGATACCGTGTGTTTAGCTGAGATGTCGTCAAGAGCCCTCCTGCACTCCACGACCAGTCCCGACGTCATTTTCCAAGCACTCAGTGTTTTGATGGCTGCCTGACTGTCAGAGCAGATAGTAATCCGCCTCCTGACCCGTCAGTCTCCCGAATACGATTTAATTATTTAAGCAAGTATCGCATAGACCTCAGCCTGGAATACTGTGGTGTGCCCCCCAAGAAGGAGTGAAAGTCTTGTATGAAGTCCGTAGACTCCCGAGCCCGAGCCCTCTCTAGCGAGTGAACCGTCTGTGTACCAGACCTGTCCGCCTCCTTCGATGAGCTATCTTTCCCTAGACTCCCACTCTTCCCTTGACGAAAACACCACCGTAAATTTGCGATTGAAGCGATGCGTAGGAAAAACTATATCGCTGCTCGCCAACAAAATAGGGCTATCCTCATGCAACTCTGCTAGAATCGTCGAATGTCCTTTGCCTGGATTCATAAAAGTCCAGCTACCCTGACTCCAGAGACGGAACCCAGTTTTTCTAGCTTCCCCTTGAATTACCAGATCCAAAGGAGGAAGATTCAATAGTTTTTCAATGGCACTCAAAGGTGTTGTGCGCACTGCACTTATTATACTAAGACATGCCAAATGTTGAACCTTATTAAGTTTGGCTCTTATTGCCTCCGTCTTTATACAGGTCCACCACACTATGGAGCCATATATTAATGACGGTCTGATTATTGTAGTATAGAGCCAGTGCACCACTTTTGGGCCCAAGCCCCAACTACTACCGACAACTCTTCTGCAGGTCCATAATGAGTTTCGAGCCTTGCTCACCTTATAATCCACATGCTGCCTCCAAGTCAGCCTGTAATTCAGTATGACTCCTAGATACTTTTGTCAAGAGAAAACCTTGTGTCCTCGATAATCTGAGGGTGCTAGTTACAAATCTGGCCTCTGTTTTAGGTTTAAGTTTCGTTAAACGAAAGTAAAAATTTTCAGACATCAGGATCTTTGGGTTCATAGGAAAAAATATAAAATCTCTATTTGGCTATCTATCAAGAGAAAACTTTGTGTCCTGGATAACTTGAGGGTGCTAGTTATAAATCCGGCCGCTGCTTTGAGTTTCAGTTTTGTTTAACGAAGTTCAACATTTCAGATAGTCATCAGGCTGGGCAAAAAATGGAAATCTTTATTCTATTTATATATATTTCTATCAAGACATAACCTCGTGTTCTGTATAATTTTAGGAATGTTAACTACAAATTCGGTCGCTATTTTAAGTCTTAGTTTATTTTAACGAAACTAAGAGTTTTCAGACACCCCAGATGTTCGGGTTCATCTGAAAAAACAAAAATCTTTATTTGGCTTTCTATAAAGACAGAACCTTGTGTCCTGGAAAATTTGAGGGTGTTAGCTACAAATTCGGTCACTGTTTTGAGTTTTAGTACCGTTTAACGAAAATCAGACATTTTAGATATCCAGGATCTTCAGGTTCGCCTTAAAAAATGGAGTCAAGTTGATTGACTCAGTACTTCCCACACATAACAGTTGCAACCAAATCATCGCCCGCCTGTCGTCAAAAAACATCCAACACAAAAACTAGTAAATAGTTTCCTAAATCTTTCCGTAGGAACTAAAACGACACAATTCAGCTTCAACTGGACGAAATGAAACAATCAGGAACCCCCAAATTGCTTAAAAACGAAGTTTGAACTACTTTTATATTTTTAGATTTTTATTATTGCTGCGCCGCCACTGACACGATTTTTGAAAACCATACGCATTTTTCATCCTTGCCGCGGTAATAATACTGTGTCTAAAGTTCATTAAAATTAATTCCATAATTTCCATGTTACTAAATTCAAAACGACCTGAATCAATACCTACCCCTACCAATACCAAATCCCTTGATTTCTGTAATAGCCAAGGCAATGTTCGGATGGACCTAACAAACGTCTATTATGCCGCTAGGTCTTTCTTTCACAGGTCAATGGAGACTATTATAAATGGAATAAATTTTTGAGTTTTACAACCCCCCACCCCCTAACCACCCCAATTTCACCCCCACCCAAAAAAAAGTAAAAATTGATCAGAAACCCCTAAAACGCCGAAAAACAAAGTTTGAGCTATTTTTACATTTTTAGTTTTTTTATTACTGCCGCGCCGCCACTGAGACGATTTTTCCAAAACATGCGCGCTTTCCATCCTCGCCGTGGCAGTAATACTGTGTCAAAATTTCATTAAAATCCATTCGATAATTTTGGCGTTACGCAATAAAGAACGATCTAAAACTAAAACAACACTCGGATGTATACATCACAAATTATTCCAAGTCCGTTGGTTTCTATTATAAGCAAGGCAATGTTCGGATGGACCTAAAAAATTGTATTATGGCGCTAGGTCTTTCATTCACAGGTCATTAGAGAGCCCATTATGAATACAACAAATTTTTCAGTATTACAACCCCCCACCCCCCAACCACCCCAAATTCACCCCCACCCAAAAAAAAGTAGAAAATGATCAGGAACCCCTAAAACGTCTAAAAACGAAGTTTGAAGCGTATTTGAAATTTTTCGTTTTTTGCTAATTACTCCGCCCCCTGTATAACAATTTTCAAAATTATAGGAACATTACCTACTACGACCCCACAGCATAACGCTGTCCAAATTTCATCACAACCCATGTAGCGGTTACTGAGATTACGAGGGTAGAAAAACGCGACAGACAGACAGACAGACAGACAGACCGACAGACAGACAGACAGACAGACAGACAGACCGACGGAAATGAGTGACGTGGATTTTCGTTATGTACACATCATAAAACGCCCAAAAAACGTATTATCTCAAAATCGAAAATTTTCGCGATCACAATACTCCCCTCACCTATCGGTGTGGGAAGTAAAAATCGAAATTCTTTATTTGGCTTTCTACCAAGACATAACCTCATGTGTTGCATAATTTTAGGGGTGCTAATTACAAATACGGTCGCTGTTTTGAGTTTTAGTTTCGTTTAAAGAAACTAATAGTTTTCAAACTCCCCGGATCTTCGGGTTCATCTGAAAAAATAGGAAATATTTATTTGGCTTTCTGTCAAGACAAAACCGTATGCCCTGGATAACTTGAGGGTGCTAATTACAAATCCGGCCGCCGTTTTGAGTTTTAGTTTCGTTTAAAGAAACTAATAGTTTTCAAACTCCCCGGATCTTCGGGTTCATCTGAAAAAATAGGAAATATTTATTTGGCTTTCTGTCCAGACAAAACCGTATGCCCTGGATAACTTGAGGGTGCGAATTACAAATCCGGTCGCTGTTTTGAGTTTTAGTTTCGTTTAAAGAAACTAATAGTTTTCAAACACACCGGATCTTCGGGTTCATCTGAAAAAATAGGAAATATTTATTTGGCTTTTTATCAAGACAAGACCGTGTGCCCTGGATAACTTGAGGATGCTAATTACAAATCCGGCCGCCGTTTTGAGTTTCAGTTTCGTTTAAAGAAACTAATGGTTTTCAAACACCCCGGATCTTCGGGTTCATCTGAAAAAATAGGAAATATTTATTTGGCTTTTTATCAAGACAAGACCGTGTGCCCTGGATAACTTGAGGATGCTAATTACAAATCCGGCCGCCGTTTTGAGTTTTAGCTTCGTTTAAAGAAACTAATAGTTTTCAAACTCCCGGGATCTTCGGGTTCATCTGAAAAAATAGGAAATATTTATTTGGCTTTCTATCAAGACAAAACCGTATGCCCTGGATAACTTGAGGGTGCTAATTACAAATCCGGCCGCCGTTTTGAGTTTCAGTTTCGTTTAAAGAAACTAATAGTTTTCAAACACCCCGGATCTTCGGGTTCATCTGAAAAAATAGGAAATATTTATTTGGCTTGCTATCAAGACAAAACCGTATGCCCTGGATAACTTGCGTGTGCTAATTACAAATCCGGCCGCCGTTTTGAGTTTTAGTTCCGGTTAGCAAAAGTCGAAAACTGGAGAAGATTGGTCATAGTTATGTTGGCGGCGACAATGGCGACAGTTAATGATTATTTTGAGGAGCAGCTAGTTCTTTTTATGGAAACGATATCGAACTTATTGAACATAACTGAGAAAAGAGTAAACGGACACTGTGTTGAAAAAAAAATTTGTTTTCCAAAAATATTTTTCCCATTTGCCTTGATGGGTAGTGTGCCTCTGGAACCTGCCTCTACGCCTCTCTACCTATGCAGAAAAACTAAAATAAATTCCTAAGCGTTTTCATGTTTTGAGCAGTTCAGTATTTTCAGCCCAACAACGATTAAACGTACGTACCATGAATATTGGGACAAATTCAAAAGGCTTCCAGAGTGTATCATAAAGTTTCTGTGGGATGTTCAAGTACCTCCGGGACCAAAAGCCAAGATCTGAAACCACACTTCCTCCAGTTACCATTAATTCTATGTCAGCTGCTCCCGGATGAGGATTTGATGAGTTGGTAACGTTGACATTGATGTACTGCATCACTTCAGCCACTAGAAATATAATACATCATCTCTTCAGCGTTTATGAAGACAAACACTTAATCTAAGTATATTTCACCTCATGTCATCCCCTCCCGGGAAAAGGGAGTTGCGTTATAACTTCACAGCGGCGGACTTAGAATTTTGTCTAATGAATGAATGAATAAGGACCAGAGGCTATCCAGCACAGAATGTGACTGGTGCATAGGACACACGATGGGCCCTTTTGCGCCTCTATCCGCGCTAGTTTCTAAGACATGCCCTTTTGGCAAAGGCAAGTACATTCTTAGGTCCTATCCATTTTATCTCTATTGGTTCCAAGGTTCTTGAGCCCAGCATAGTCTGCATGTGATAACCCAGGGCTTCACAGCGACACCAGATGTGTGCCGAGGATTCTTCCTCTTCACCACACCACGTGCACGTTGGATCGTTGACCACCCTCATCACGAACAGGTGACGCCTGAAGGTGTTGTGACCCGTTAATAGACCTACTAGCAATCTCAAGTTACTCTTATCCAGAGAGAGACAAAATCGTCCTATTCTCTCTGCAGGCCCTGCTAATAGTTCCCGAGCTTGATGGAGATGACTAGAGATGTTGTTCCATCTCAGAGAGTGTTGATTCTGGATCCACTCTCCAGTTGTTTTCCTAATCAGGTTCGCAGATAGTCCTAAGGCTGGTACCGGGCCCACAAAACTGTTGCCGGATCCCATCCTAGCCAGATGATCCGCCATGTTGTTACCCTTTACCCCAGCGTGCCCAGGTACCCACATCAGTGATACCTTGTGTTTAGCTGAGATGTCGTCAAGAGCCCTCCTGCACTTCAGGACCAGTCCCGACGTTATTTTCCAAGCACTCAGTGCTTTGATGGCTGCCTGACTGTCAGAGCAGATAGTAATCCACCCCTAGACCCGTCAATTTCCCGAATACGATTTACACAAGCAGAATTTTGTCTAGGGGGGCACATAAAATTTTTGTATGTTATTATTTGTGCTACTTAGGTGTATTGATGGAAGGAATGGGGTATTTTCCGAACAAAATTTTATGACGGAATATTGATGTTACGTCCCCAAAAACAATGTAATGAACATTTTTACGTTTTATTGTGAACGCGAAGTGGGTTAAAACCCCCTCCAAAGTTCAAACATAAAATTTTGCGCCAAGGCTGTGACGTAATAAATCTTAGCGTGACGTAATAAGTCCTTCGTGGTGCTATCCTTAGAATGTGACTCTACTTTGTCGTCTGACCTCCTTTTCTCCATCTACAAACATAACCTCCGCTTCGTATTGACATTGGCAGATGTTTGTTTACATCATTTCATCATGGTTAATTTAGATACCGTGACACGTGAGACCAGGGAAGATTATTTATGGCATGACGCTAGTGACAGGCTGTTAAAGAATGACGAGTAAAATTGTGAAAAGTAACTAGGAAACATTTTCAGATCATCTGATAAGAGAAAAGATGGACGCCTTCGCAGGAATCTGCATGACACCCTAAGAAAAAGATGAATAAATACCATAGTACCCTTTGCGTACTCTCTATATTCGCTATAAATTTCTTTGTAGCGAGTTCCTTAGCATTTAAATTATATTTGGTAGCTAATTTCGTCACTCAAGGTTTTCACATGTTTTTTTGATCAGCATTCTCTCTAACTCTAGGCCCTTAAATTTATGATCTACAAAAAAGAATACTTACAACAATATCCTACAGTACCAGATCCATACTTGGCGTAATCCAGATATGTTTCCGGATGAAGATATGGCAGTACATTTAATGTTATGGGTTTGTTCACTGTAAACGCTAGGTTTGGGAAAAACAAATGATCGTACATTATCTTTCCCACAGGTAGATCCTTAATAACAGGAATATCTGAAAAAAGCATCAATTAATATTTTTCAAAAGAATGAAACCTGTGGCATAGGCGAAGCCCACTAGGCAAAATCTGCTTACAGACCTAAATGAGCGATTCACTAGGTGACTAGCAAAGTTCTAGAGGAATGAAGGCAGGTCATTGCCCTTATTACTGGACATTGGCACTTCAGACAACATATATACACTCTTGAAGTCTCCAACAGAGAACAGGACTGCGCGACACTTGGAGCGAGGAAAAGGGCTCTGTTTGGTGTGACGCAACCAGATGACGAACCTGACTATGGTTGGGTTAGGTTAGGTTGAAAGTGAGTGGGACAGAGCTGCCTCCTTCCACTGCGACTCAATTGTGTCTATTGTGGCTCACATCTTTTTAGAGTTCACCGTACAGTCCGCACCTCTTTACGAAGGCGATCAACGTGAAGGGTGAAACTTCCTTGAAGTCATGAGGTTCCACTTGGGCAAATCCGAATGTCTGGAACCTAGCATTATCCAGTACTGGACAGGAGCAACAAATGTGCTCCGCAGTTTCGTCCTCCGCGTAGCACAAGCGACAGTCTGAAGTTTGTTCAAGACCCAACTTCCGCATATGGTACCTTAGACGACCATGTCAGCAGACCGACCAGAATGCGGAGATCGTTCCTGTTACATTGCATGATCCTCGGGGGGCCTGAGTCGAGGGGTATCTTATAAACGCCTTCAAGTGCAGTAGCCCTGGTGTATCTCGCCAGTTCAGGAGTGCTTTCTTCACTGCCCAGTTCGAGATGGTCTTTTTAGCGGTGCTTTTTGTAATGCCCGCGAATGGTTCTGGTCCTATGAACACAGATTCAGTTCCTTCTTTTGCTAGCGCGTCGGCCAATATATTGCCTTCCACTCCGCTGTGACCCGGAACCCAAATCAAGGATACCCTGTTTCTCGTTCCGAGTTTGTTGAGGAGGTGCATGCAGTTCCATACCAGTCTTGAATCAACCCGACTGGAGCACAGTGCTTTCAATGCAGCCTGGCTGTCTGAAAAGATTTTTATAGATCTGTTTGTCAGGGGCCTTTTGATTAGTTCCCTGACTCCCAGCTCTATGGCAATCATTTCTGCTTGGAAGACTGTGGTATACCTCCCAAGGTTGATTGAAATTTCAACTCTTGGATTGGTACCTACTACTCCCGCTCCTGCCCCCAGTTCAGACTTGGAGCCATCAGTAAATAACGCAAGATCAGAGGGTGATATAAAATCGTCCCTCCTCCATTCGTCCCTGCCTGGTAAAAGGACGTTATAGGATCGCTCTATATGCGCTTGGGGAACCATATAGTCCGAGACCATTCCGAGTACATGATGATGGGTAATTTCACCCATTACACCCGTTGTGTCTGGACCTAGTTCCGTTTTGTCAGATCTGCCGGTTGATAGCAGTCTGTAGGCGACCACTTTTTCAACTCAATGTGCAGAGGTGTTAAGTTTAGAAGGGTCTCCATGGCTACCGTGGTAGAAATGACTTCAGTGGTGGCCAAACAGGCGGTGCGTTGCACCGCCGCCAGCCTGACTGGCTGTCCGTTGTAGGCATTTCTGCCACCAGACAACAGCGCCATATACTACCATGGGTTTGACCACCGTCTGATATATCCAATAGATCAGTTTAGGACCAATGCAAATTCTTCTGAGTGTCCAGAGGGCGAGGCGGGCCCTTTCGATTCTGTTATCCAGGTGAGAGTTAAAGGTGGGTCTTTTGTTCAATATAAGACCAAGATACTTCACCTTCTCTGCAAACTGGATTGACTCACCCGCTATTCTAGGTAAGCAGAGCTTGTCTAGTTTCTATCTTTTGGTGAACGGAACGACAACTCTTTTATGGGGTTTATCGACATTTGTTCCCTCCTGCACCAGCTGTCGATTGTGTTTACCGCTTGTTGAAGAAGTTCAGAGATGGTCCTTTCATACTTCCCTCTGACTACAATAACCAGATCGTCCGCATAGCACTGTACGTACACACCACTGATGGAGAGCTCGTTCAGCAGGTCATCCACCAGAATGGTCCACAAAAGGGGTGAGAGCACTCCCCCCTGGGGACATCCCCTGGTAGGCCTAAACCTAATCGGCTCACCATGCAATGATGTCACGACATTCCTGTTTGCCAAAATGCAGCTGATCCAGTCGCAGGTGATCTTCTCCATGCCTCTTTTTGCAAAGGCTACCTAGAGCGATTGAGGGAGTGCGCTATTGAACGCTCCTTCAATATCTAGGAAGGCACCCAACCCCCCCGAGGACTATAGTATTGGTAAAAAGCTGCTGGAGCTAGTCAAAGGTCAAAGGAATTATCTTAGCTATTTAATATGCACGGGTCATACAATAAGCTTCGGTGTGAGGACCAGATTCTATCTCAATGTGGCAAATAGCGATCCCAAGCTGTTGAAGCACACACACAATAATCAAATCTAGTCTAACCTTATCACTAATCTCTATCCTTGTCTTTAAGAGTCTAGGGCAGGGGTTCCCAACCTGTGCGCCGTAGAAAGTGAAGAGGGGCGCCGTGAGTCGATCCTCTAAGTGTAAAGCACAAATATTTGTGGGTGCCTAAAAAGCAACAATACCTATTCTGACGCTCGCCACACTTTGAAACTACTGGAGAAGATTACAACGTTCAGGAAGAAACTAGTTTGGATGAAAAAGACGAATGAAGGCGGCGGTCAAGATTGCTTTCCACAATTGTATAAATAAAAAATTAAATTTTCCTAAATTTTTTGGGTACTAAATTTTGTTGAACAGAGCAAAACGTCGGATTAATTTAGAAACTCCTAAAAAATTAAATTTTCCTAAATTTTTTGGGTATATTGAATTTTTATTAAAATAAATAAATTGAAAGATTTTATTATTGAAATAGAAAAAATTTTTTTAAGTTTTTTTTTGAGCAAATATTTAAAATTAAGATTAATAATGAAGAAATTAATAGGATTATTATAGCTAGAAAAGATAGGATTTTTATTATTTATACTAGTTTAACTAGATTTTTTGATTGGAGGTACAAGATGTGTAAATATATGTATTGTATTATTAATTCATCCAAAGATTATAAAGCTTAATCAGAGGGGTAAGGCTAGTGTAAGAGTTAGAACAAGTTGTCTTGTTCTTGTAAAAATCGGGATCCAATGAACTGGTCGCCTCACAAGACCTGATGGCCCTTTTCACGGAACACTTATGGAAGCTCACTGAATGGTTTTCGAAATACTTTGCACATGATGATGTCGAAAAATTTGCGTGGATCCAAGATCCCTTTCATACGCAAGCTCCGCCAGAATTCTCCAAATCCGATTTGGTGGAGCTTTCGTTATCGATTCAAATTGAATATCCAAACCTAACTTCAAAAGCTTTAAGAATTTTTATTCCATTCGCAACGTCATATTTATATGAAGCTGGATTTTCAGCCGTAGCTGTAATCAAGAACAAATATCGCCCAAGGATCAATGAGGAGCAAGAAATGAGAGTCGCAGTGTCGAATTTTATTCCCCGTTTTGAAAAACTATGCGGAGATCACCAAGCTCAATCGTCACAATCATTTGACTGTCGTATTTTATTTTTATTTTTCTTGAGTCTTTCTTTTTGTTTTCTGTTTCAATTCTGAATTCTTATAAATATAATAAAATAAACTTCATTTCCTAATGAGGAAGTTTTTATTTTGTGTCTACTATTATTGTAGATACCTATTTGTTTCGACAGTATCTGTTTAAAGTAGCTGTCTAAGGTTGGGCGCCGTGACAAAATGCCAAACTTGAAAGTGCGCCGCGGGCTGAAAAAGATTGGGAACCCCTGATCTAGGGTATAGCGCGCGAACTTGAGAATCCAAGGAAATACGTATTCTTGTGTTAGCGGTTTGTCAAGTATGTGTGTCTTAAAACGAGGGGAGGTAAGTCCGAAGGTAGCCGAGAGTGACCGACTGGTGATAGTGTGTGGTAGTGTTACCTTTAAACTTACAGTAATGTTTTGATATCGTGTTTCGTTGCTAAATTACAGACATTTGCGAGTTTTTTTGCACACTAAGAAACTTTTTTGAAAAAATCGCTTCGAATTGCCATTTATTAAGGTTTTAACTATCACCTTCTGAAATTTTATGTATGTAGTTTGAAAAACACGTGAGTTGTGCGTATACTTGGGAATCCGTGTTTTACATGATAAATACATATGTATAAATGTGTGTACCCAAGCCACACGCAGCAAGTTCAAATTATCTGCAAAAGGTCCAGGATTATTGTGCTTACCGAATTTTTCCAATGTTTCTTTAGGGCCGATACCAGATAACATGAGAAGCTTAGGTGAGTTGAACACTCCAGCAGATAGTATCACCTCTTTCTTACATGTTATAGTGAATTTTTTGCCAAGACTTTCATACTCAACTCCATAAGCAGTTTTCGTTTCTGGATCTATGAGAATTTTCGTGACAAGAGAATTTTTTCTTATTACCAGATTTTTTCTATAGCGGAAAGGCCTCAGGAAAGCTCTTTCAGCATGATCCCGTCTACCTTTCAAAGTTGTGCTCTGGAGGAATGAAACCTGCAGCAAAACAAAGGAAAAGAGGTCTTTTTAGGACTTCCGTCATTTTTTATAGCTAAGTAACCCGCAAAGGCAAAACCTAAATGAGGAACGTTTATTCATGAACATTTTGTAGAAACTCGAGAAAAATGCCAAAAACTGGTCCATCAAATATCGATTTATTCAGAATAGTCAGTCAATGTATCAATATAAAAGGATACCAGTAACACATTCTAATACACTGTATACAGGGTGAGTTTTTAGTACCGGCTCGGTCGATAACTCCACTACTGTAGGAGATAGCGAAAAAAGTTGTACACAAAAGTTGTGGCCACGGATATTTTTCTTGCTTAGAAAATATTTTGATTTACACAGGGTGATCCATAACTACGTGGTGATGCAAACATGCATTTTTTTAAATGAGACACCCTATATATTATTCCATATTCAAATTCTACTAATGATTTTCGTTTTTCCAATGTAGGGTATTGTTACATTATTCGGGGTATTTTAAAAGTTATGACCATTTTTATATCCAAATCGCTGCCAAATGAACGTACTGTATATCAAAAAGCGATGAATCAAAAATCATTTTTTTACACGGATAAATAAAAAATATTCTCTAGTTTTAAAATCCGCTATAAAAAAGCCCGCGACGCATATTCGTATACAGGGTGATGCAGAATGCAAAATCTAGATTTACTCGAATTTTTTTTTGAAATGTAACCCCCAATATTTCATTATACCAAAGGATTGCTTTTAATATAATGTTTCATCTTTGTATAGCGCTTGTTATGGCTGCATTCATTAGTTTCTGAGATATTTCGATTTTTCTACAAATTTTAAATATACCTTCTATTTGTTTACTAAAATTCATTTATTTTGAGAAAATACTATCAAATTTTATTTTTGCTTAACAAACAAGTAAAGTATGAGGCCATAATAGTACTTGACCAAGTCAAAAACACGGAATTAACGAGATATTATAGGTCAAGTGTGCTGACGAAACAATTTTATAGACGTCACGCGTAATTATCAAGCAGATCTATCAGGTAGGCTATGAAATATTAAATGACACAGTCCAAATAAAACGATTCTCCTATCTTTCAGACGCATTAGTTTTAGAGTGCCTCCGTTCTGGATATTGCTGTTCATAGTTGATATATTCTAGAGGCAAGTAGGCAATTTCTCAAAGATTCTCCTAAATACCCTCAATGGAAAGATTAATTTTTAAATCTCGTTGTTCACACAGTACGGAAACATTGAGTAGGTTATGAAAACTGGCAATTTTACAAAGCCTACCTAATAAATCTGGTTGATAATTATGCATCACGCCTATAAAATTGCTTACTCAGCATACTTGACTTTATTATCTCGATGATTCAGGGTTTTGACTTCATCAAATACTATTATGGCCTTATAATTTAGTTGTTAGTTAAATAAAAAACAACAACAAAAATAACTGTTTGGGGTTTGATATTTTTTCAGTTCTAATTATCTTTAGGTATGCAGTAATGGTAATGACTATGCTATGAATATTGACCAAAAACTATTGTTCACCTTCATTACACGGAGTATTAATAAATACAGTAAAAAAAATATTAAAATGCATGTTTTTAGTTTTTTTAGATTATATTTATGTTATGTTTTGGTTATGTGATCTATACAATAAAAATAATAATTATTATTGTCTATGTTAGACAAAATCGTACTGGTGTTTTTTTACTCTTTTTTTATTTGTTTCAAACTAATATCTCACCCCAATCTGTCCTTTTCCGTTGTAGTCAATGTAAGGATATCCAGCTTCTTGTGCAGCTTGGACCCATGCTTGTGAAAGCCTGGAGGCATACGAAGGATCACTGACACTCACATACCCATTCCTACCTTAAAACATTGAAAGTGTAGAATTAACATAAACACTACTATTATTTGAAGATTCATAAAAGTGTACTGTCATGCACCAAAACCAGAAACAAGTGTAATTAAGGTGGTAACCATGAGTTTTATTCTGTACACTGAACTTCTACTACTGAGCGTGCCTCTATTAATATGGTGGCGCTAATAACATCCAGGACATGTACTACATTGCACTATGGCAAGGCAATTATGAGGCATCAAATCAAGTATGGTTCACTAGTCTGGTGGACAAGTGTGATCTAGATGGCGGTTACTAGCAACAGGAGCTTTCAAAAGCACACTCAGCAGATACTGTCATTAAAGCCCAACTTGAACAGTAGCCTCCCGATTGAAGATTTCCAATTTATGGCACCAAAGAACTTTTCCTATTCGTCAATACCACCCTTGACCAGAGAGGACAAATCCATCGCTTCTGCTCCTACAGAAAAAGCAGACATATTAGGGAAGCTCTTCGCAGCCAATTCTACTGTAGACTTTCAAGAAAGTACTCCGACCACCACCATAAGCGTGAACTCGAGAATGGCAGAGGTCAAATTTCAACATCGAGATGTAAAAAGCATCCTCCAAAAACTGAACACCAGTAAAGCTACTGGTCCTGACCAAATTCCAGCCATTGTCCTTAAACGCTGTGCCGCTGAGCTTGCACCTATTCTTTGCAAGCTCTTCAAACTTTCGTATCAACGAGCCGTGTTTCCCGCTTCGTGGAAGATTGGCTGCGTACAACCCATCCCTAAGTAAGGCAACAAAACTGATCCCACCAATTATAGACCTGTGGCTCTTCTCAGCATCATGTCTAAGGTTATGGAGACTGTCATTAACACACACCGCCTTGCCTACGTCACTCACTCGTGGAACAGAGCAATAGACAATCATGGCGAATCCCGTGTTGTTGCTCTTGATATATCGAAAGCTTTCGACAGAGTATGGCATGACGGACTTCTGGTCAAGCTTGCTGCTTATGGACTACCACCTGGCCTGCGCCAGTGGCTGAATAGCTTTTTGAATGACCGATCTCTGTCTGTTGTAGTCGAGGGCTGTTCATCAGACGTATTTTCAATAAACGCCGCTGTTCATCAGGGATCTGTCCTATCCCCTACACTGTTTCTGCTGTACATCAACGAGCTGCTGGAAGTAACATCCAATCCAGTCTACAGCTTCGCGGACGACAGTACATTAGTGTCGTGCATGGAACCAGGCAAGCCACTATCATCCCAGGAGACGGTACGTCGGCGACAGCAGCATGCCTCACAGATCAATGCAGATATCAAAACAATTATTGAGTGGGGATTAGCAAATAAAGTACAATTCAACGTACAAAAAACTCAGGCGGAAATGGAGGGTCACCCCATAGTCGAATCACCTTCCGTCAAGCTTTTGTGAATCAACATCAACAATAACATGTCCTGGCACGACCACGTCGTCAGTATCCCAGAAGCTTGAAGTTTTGTTCCGCTGTAGGAAGTTGTATACACCAGAGCAACTGCTGCTGCTCTACAAGGCACAGATCCGACCATCGCTGGAGTATTGCTCCCATGTGTGGGGATGCGCTCCGAAGCACTCTCTAAAGCTTCTGGACACTATCCAGAAAAGAGCGATTAGACTAATCGATACGCCTAACCTCACAAAGGACCTCCACAGCCTGGAACATCGAAGGAGGGTGGCTGACCTATCCCTGTTTTACAGATTCTCTCACGGAAGATGTTCGAGTGAGCTCGCTCAGATAATAACACCACAGGCCGTCCGAACCAGGAACACGCGAGCTCATCCTTACCAGGTCGAGGTCCTTACTCCCCGAACCAGTCTCCTCCAGCATTCCTTCTTTTGAAGAACTTCAACGCTGTGGAATCAGCTGCCGGGGAATTTGTTTCCCGACGGCTGCAACCTGCGTTTCAAATCTAACGTTAACATATACTTGTCCTCGCGCAGCGCTTCTACAGCTCCATAGGCTTTCAGCCTTTGCGGGAGGCCGACCATAAAAAAAATCATTGGCGAAGGAGAGGTTTACCTTCACTTTTAAAAGAAACATATAGGTTCCTCTGACTAAACATTTGGCCTTCCTGAAAAAATCTTGTATTTGGAAAAACTGCTTTTTGAAATTCTGCTCCTCAGTTTATGCTTTGAAAATTATCTTACCATGGTATTCCTCATCGAATACTTTCACGTGGACCTGCTCAGATCGCTTGAACAGGGGAAGAATATCATCGTATCCCCACCCTGGATTACCTTGACGTTCCCACTCATCAAAGTCATCTCTGTGACCACGAACATACAACATCAGGTTGATCAATGTACTACCACCAAGACCTTTTCCATGGTACCATTGCGGTCTGCCATTTATGCAACCTGCAAAAAAAATTGGCGAACATTGTTTTCTGTAATTCTCTTACATATACTTGGCCACCTTTCTGACCTCTATCAAAATTTAAAATTGAAAAAAATGATTTTGAGTGGCAAATGGTTTTTTGTTAACTAGCTTCTTAACTAAATTGTATTAGATTTAGTTGTTTGGGGTGGGCTCTGGGCCTCAAATATCAGCCGAAACTTACTGTGTGCCCCATACCTATTAGACGAGTAAGTCAAATCCTGTGCCATTGGCCCAATAATATGGTCAGAGCTCTTCTCTTCGTTCCAAGTATCTGGTAGTTACAAAATCATCACACACAACGTTTTACCTTCAGTGAGTGTTCTCATATTTATTTGTACAGTGGTCATTTTAGAAATCAAACTGTTTTTGCCTGTATGCAAACATTTATACCTTGTCAGATAAATATTATTATTATTATTATCCTGACTTTTCAAGTTTCTCTCGCATGACTGCGGTAGCAACAGATGTTGACGGGCTGTGCCAAGTCAACACCTGAACTATTACGGATCGGAATTTAGGAAGGATCGTACAATATTGCAGGTCTTCAGGATTACAGACTACCAACTACCCCACCCAAAAAAGTAAAAAATGATCACGAAATCCCTAAAACGCCTAAAAACTAAGTTTGAGCTGTTTCTATATTTTTAGTTTTACTATTATTGCTGCGCTGCCGCTGACACGATTTTCAAAAATCATAAAGATTTTCCATCCTCGCAGCGGTAGTAATACTGTGAGAAAATTTAATTTAAATCAACCTAATAGTTTCCTAGCTACACCATACAGAATGATCAGAAGCAATACACTCGCATGTATACATCAGAAAAGTCCCTTGGTTTCCGTAATAGCCAAGGTAATGTTCGGATGCACCTAAAAGAGTGTATTATGAAGCTAGGCCTTTCTTTCACAGGTTAGTGGACGGCCTGTTATGAATACAATAATTTTGCAGTTTTACAACCCCGCACCCCCAACCACCCCAATATCACCTCTATACCCAAAAAAGTAGAAAATGATCAGGAACCTCTAGAATGCCTTAAAACGAAGTTTGTTTGGTTTTTTGCTAATTACTCCACCGCCCATGCACCGATTTTCAAACTTATAGGCACATTACCTACTACTACCCCCACAGCATATCGCTGCCCAAATTTCATAACAATCCATGCAGCGGTTACTGAGATTACGTGGTTAAAAAAACGCGTACAGACAGACCGACGGAAATGAGTTGTGTGGATTTCCGTTATGTAGTTCATAATTATGTCGAGATCCACTTTAGGAAGATTACTAGAATCACCACGAACGTAACCTTCCTCCATACTCCAAAAATATACTGGCGTCTGCCCGTTACAACAAACACTCCGCCGTTCCATCAGATAATAATGAATTTTCCATATTTTATTTTTTAGGAAACTTCTCCATTTAATGAGAAACTGTGTCACCTGTACAGACTTCTTTTTGAGGTTCCGGCTTGTATGTCCAGCTGTACTTAGAAACAGTTACTGCAAATGCTAAAATTGGTAACTCCACCAACATGCTTGGTTCTTCTCCAGCTTCCAGCAAGAGAACGTTAACATGCTTATTTTCTGTTAGCCTGTTGGCTATGACACATCCAGAGGGACCTGCACCCACCACGATGAAGTCGAAGAAGTTATCTAAATCTGCAAGAGCAAATTAACTTAGATATACAGGGTTTTATAAAAGTTTGGAAACATTCGAGTCTTAGGTCTAGTCTCAAACCAAGGATATTTGTAATACCCAATCGAGGTTAAAAGAAGAGACTCATCACATTAAAGAACATCTGTCAAACCTAGTCGAATTTGTTGATTTAGTCAGATAGGCCGACAATACAAAATTTAAACAAGAGATTTTCAAGAAGCGTTACAATCTGAAGTTTCCTAACGAAAACAAAACCCAGGAAAAAGTGTCTTAGTAATAGTCTAATACAGGGGTTCCCAATCTTTTTCAACCCGCGGCGCACTTTCAGGTTTGGCATTTTGTCACGGCGCCTTACCTTAAGTAGATACTGTCGAAACAAATAGGTATCTACAATAATAGTACACACAAAAATTAAAACTTCCTCAATAGGAAATGAAGTTTATTTTATTATATTTATTAGAATTCAGAATTGAAACAGAAAACAAAAAGAAAGACTCAAGAAAAACAAAAATAAACTACGGCTGTCAAATGAATGTGACGATTGAGCTTGCTGATCTCCCCATAGTTTTTCAAAACGGGGAATAAAATTCGACACTGCGACTCTCATTTCTTGCTCCTCATGATCCTTGAGCGATATTGGTTCTTGATTACAGCTACGGCTAAAAATCCAGCTTCATATAAATATGACGTTGCGAACGGAATAAAAATTCTTAAAGCTTTTGAAGTTAGGTTTGGATATTCATTTTGAATCGATAACCAGAACTCCATCAAATCGGATTTGGAGAATTCTGGCGGAGCTTGCGTATGAAAGGGATTTTGGATCCACGCAAATTTTTCGACATCATCATCTGCAAAGTATTTCGAAAACCATTCAGTGAGCTTCCATAGGTGTTCCGTGAAAAGGGCCATCAGGTTTTGTGAGACAACCAGTTCATTGGATCCCGCATACAATTGTGGAAAGCAATCTTGACCGCCGCCTTCATTCGTCTTTTTTATCCAAACTTGTAGTTTCTTCCTGAACGTTGTAATCTTCTCCAGTAGTTTCAAAATGTGGCGAGCGTCAGTATAGGTATTGTTGCTTTTTAGGCACCCACAAATATTTGTGCTTTAGACTTAGAGGATCGACTCACGGCGCCCCTCTTTACTTTCTACGGCGCACCAGGGCGCCGCGGCGCACAGGTTGGGAACCCCTGGTCTAATAGATATTATTAGCCTGTCCGTACACACAGAACGACTATAAACCCATCGACCACAACGCCGGTCGACCCGTGTGCAGACAGTCTTAGAAATAAACTGACACTCAGATACTTACACGGCTTGTCAGTAATAGGATACATGGGAAATTGATTCTGGAAATCAGCCGACGCATTTATTAACTTATAAACGAATTGTTCCATAAACGTCCTAAAACCATGTATTGTGTCTGTGGTTGCATTTTCGATGCCTGCAGCGGTTGGCAGTAAAACTGATTCGCTACATCTTATTTGTAGAAGCACGACCACCACTATGATCTGAAAAGTCAAAGATATTAATATAAAATGGAGTCAAGTTGATTGACTCAGTACTTCCCACACATAATGATGATACCATTTTATTATTTCTCTATTGCATGAAGCAGGGCCGTAGCTAGACGTTGGCCATGGGGGCACAGAAAAAAATACTGTTGCGTTTTCAATTAATTGTTAGTATTTGGATGTTTTTCCGTCGCTTTAAATATATTTACAGTTGTTTCAAATCCATGTCATTGAAAGAATTCAATCCTTATATTCGAAGTAATCACAGGTACGCCAATAAATTCAAAATAATTTTATATTCGTTCTAACGATATGTATAATCCTTCTCATACCAGTATTGATATATAACGCAATCAAAACATCCTTTTGATTTCTAAATGTACCCTGTGGTTTATTTAAGCAAAGCATATAATCTATTCTATGTACAAAAATTATTACTGCAACAGCAGCTCGTGATAATTCATCTGATAAAAATTAATTTTGTTTCAATGGTCCTAGTCGTTCGCTGGACTATAACCAGTATTCGGCGGGACTGATGTCCCGATTCAAGGAACGTAAAAATAAAGAACAGAGGGATTATCTCAGTGTTACTATCGCCGCGAACCCGCCAACATGGATGAGGTTGTTCCGTTGTGTTGTTTCAGTGTTAGCCGTGTTGTGTCATCTCGTGGTTTTGCGTATTGCATCAGCAATTGTGTGATTTAAATGTGTCCAGTTATATATTAAATGGAAGACCTACTGAGAAACCCACATTTGAATGTATGTATTTAGATTAGTCAGACAGTTATATTTCGGGTAAAAATGCAACAACTGGTGCAGGCTTATGTCTAATTCTTATATCATACACCTTATAACTTCATAAAAAATCACACAATTATACATCCAAATGAATCAATCAGGTGTCCTCGCAATAAAATCTGTTGGTCCAAGAAAAATAAAGTAGTTTAGAATCAATTACCAAACACAGATTCGATTCAACGACACGCTGCGATTGAATTATTCATTGGAATCCAATGACATCTTGTAGTTGAATCGACAATACGATATAATTCATTACCAACTATACACTTCCCATTGGATAAAACATCGCTGTATTTGAGGAATACTGAGTGTAACGTCCCGTTGAATCCAAGCGCAAGTCTTTGACAGAACGACAGATTCTTCTGTGTGGGGGTTCAAGTTGACCTTGGGGGGGTTCATGTATAAAAGAAAAGACTTTACTTTGTATTCGGTCCGTATTCATAGTCGTTCCTCAAGTATTCCTTGAGTATTACTCAAAGGATTACTGAGTATTTCTCAAGGGATACTTGAGGGTTACTCAAGAGACCCTCAAGTGTGGCTTTCCTTGTGTATGTTTCCTAGATAACATCTACCAGATGGCGGGATTCATTTGGCGACGTTGTCATATTGTGAATATAAGTCAATTTTTTATGCCTATGCCCACGCATTTTGATGTTTGCTGTTATCTTCTTTTGTATTGTACCAGTATTTCGTGTTATGTGGCGGACATTTTTCCGGATGTGACTAAAACTGACACACCGTACTCAAAAATTAACCTACAAAATCGACGAAATGTCATGATGACATAAAATGAACGTATATTATGAGAATCCCTCGGAACTAAGTCATTCGGCCATTGTTTTGAAGTCTGATAAGCAGCAGTCTCCAGTTTGATCACGACACAGCTATGGCTGACTTCATGTATAATTTGAATTCTAAAAATATATTATAAACTAAGAAGAAGTATCTACATGCCTCGGACGAAAAAAAATCAAGAGACCAAAATTGTTGAAAAATGAAAGGCGAATTCAAAATAAGCTTTTAATTCAAAATCAGACAGTAGCGTACTATTATTTTTTGTTAAAAATTTTGAAATTATGTCCCGCACGACGTCACTGGTAGAAATAAAAGAAGTTTCTTCATCAAAAAGTACCTTTTGTTACATAGACACGGATATGTACCAAGTTTCATAAAGAAAACTAAAGCGTTACCAAAGTTATTACAAAAAGATTTTTTTATTAGAACTTCAACACCCTGTAGCTCGAAAGTTATGATGTTTAGGACATAGGCATATACAGGATGTCCCACGACGATTAAGACAAGCAATATATCAGAACTGGGCAGTAGCAGCGAATTATAATTTTGGGGGTGTAAATTACAGCTAACACAGTATATGTTCCTATTATTGTGTCACCCAATGAGGTATTTGTTTTTGATCACGTAACGTCCGATTCAAAATTTTTAATGGGACACTCTGTACATGTGTGACTTTTTGTGTTCCTCTCGAAAAAAACTTTTCCAACAAGCTAGCACACTTGGGGGTCTAAAGTGAATAATCCAAGAGATACAGGTACTTACAGGATGGTACCACTATACCATTGATTATAACATGTACCCCTAGAGTTAAATTATTTTGGTAGCGTTACATAATGGTAGGGTACAGTCCTTAAGTGCCTGTAGCTCTTGAATTAATCACTTTAGACTCCAAGTGTGCTAGTTTATTGGAATTGTTTTATCGGGAGGAACACAGAAAGGCACAAATATACAGAGTATCCCATTAAAATTTTTCGAATCGGAGGTCACGTGAACAAAAACAAATACCTTATTGGGTGACAAAATAATAAGAAAAGTAACTAATAAGTTAATAGAGAAATGTGGACGATGAATAAAATTTCCTAGCAATTGTGAAGATATAATAGTAGCCAAAGAAAGGGGACTTTTCTATGTGCATTGAGTGTGATAGACTGCATTCACATAAAAATTAAAAAGCCGTCTATGCATGGTCATGAAAATATTAATCGTAAGTGTTAACATAGCAGTAAGCCACATGAAATTCAGATGAGGTTCAGCTTCAGGTATAACGGACATCAAAGATGTTCAGGCCGTCAGATCTTCAACTTCATCCTAAAAATCTAAAATCGTTATCTGGCGTCCTGTCAGGACGAAAACTCGTGTCGTGTATAGTTTGAAGGAGCTTATTACAAATCCGGCTGTAGTTTTGAGGTTCAGCCTGAGGTAATGAACATGAAAAATGTTCAGGCCTTCAGATCTTCAACTTCATCCTAAAAATCTAAAATTTTTATCTGGCTTCCTTCCTTGATCAGGACGAAAACTTCTGTAGTGCTTATTACAAATCCGGTCCTTGATTTGAGGTTCAGCCTCAGATAACGAACATAGACATTTTCTGGCTTCCTATAAAGACGAAGACCTGTGTCGTGTGTGGTTGACAAGCGTATATACTCTATGCACTAGGAGCAGCTGCTCCTTAAGTAATAATAATAAGAATAAGAAAAGTTAATAGAGAAATGTGGACGATAAGTAAAATTTCCTAGCAACTGTGGAGATATAAAAGTATCCAAAGAAAAATTAAAAAGCCGTCTATGCATGGTCATGAAAATATTAATCGTAAGTGTTAACATAGCAGTAAGCCACATCCAATTCAGATGAGGTTCAGGCAACGGACATCAAAAATGTTCAGGTCATCAGATCCTCAACTTCATCCTAAAACTATAAAATCGTTATCTGGCCTCCTGTCAGAACGAAAACTCGTGTCCTGTATAGTTTGAAGGAGCTTATTACAAATCCGGTCGTAGTTTTGAGGTTCAGCCTCAGGTAATGAACATGAAGAATGTCCAGGCCGTCAGATCTTCAAGTTCATCCTAAAAATCTAAAATTGCTATCTGGCTTCCTATCAGGACGAAAACTTGTGCAGTGTATAGTTGACAAGTGTATATATGTAATAGGAGCAGCTGCTCCTTAAAGCGAAAAATTTTTTATTTATATCAAAAGGAGTACAATCTGTTACTTCAAGTTCATGCTTATAAGTACATAGTCAGAGTTTAAACTCGAATGTTTTTTAGACGCATACTACCCAATGAAATAAAAGTGGGAGATAAAAAATATACTTACCTGCAAAATTTTGTTGAGACCTGGTTGCCACATATTTCGACAGAAAGTAACTAATTTGCATTGGATCATTATCGAAAAATTATATACCTTAGCATAATTCGATGGAAATGCAGCTAATTTTTATCTTTTATACAGGGTATACCAATAAAAACCAAAGAACAGTATATATCAAATGCCATAATTACGTCATAAAGATTCATGTCATTCATTTCCATTGACCCCTCTGTCTGTTATTCTATCGTCATTGTTCGACCCTCATAAACACAGTAACCGCTACACCAATTTGTAGACGAAGCAATTAGTGAGATAAAAATAAACATCCAAAGAAGTGAAATTGCTAGAGCAAAACCACAAAAGACTTTCCATTGTCCTAAAGAACTTGTACCTTAGGAACTGGTATTTTCTCTATACATGTTGCTCTTGACAATGCTAAAAGTTGTAATATGAGAACTACTACGTTACTACCGTGGCGCGGATGAAAAAACTGTACAGTTTTCTAAATTCGCGTATTTGGCGATAGAGTGATGAAACGAAAAATATAAGAAAATTATTTGCTACATTTTTTTTTAAGAGGAAAATTCGAAAGAAAAGTATTTGCTGTTAATCATTACCCTTGATAATCCCACAGCCTGTGACTTGCTACTCTTAAGTTCTATGTAATAAATTGTTGATGCCTGATTACTACAGAAAATGTGTAGCAAGTGCTGAGTAAATCAACTTGACTCAATTTGTCACTATCTTTGAAGCCATATGCTCTGAACTTATACTTCTTATATCCATTTGCAAAATTTGGCGTTAATAGAAAACAACAATTTGAACATTCTTATATTTTCCATGTATTTGAGACACCCTATAAACAATTCAATTTCTACGCTCATGTCCAATCTCTATGTTCAGTTTGACATGGTTATATTGTTAATAATTGTACACGTTTTTCTAAACGTCCAGTTATTTCAATTGAATTATTTGATTTAAAAAATTTAAAACTGCATTATATGAAAGTATGGCATCAAGTGGCTTTCCGTTCAATCTCATTGACATCCTAAGACGATAGCATATTCCAGCTGGTTCAAAAAAGTATTTATTCTGATGATTGTACACGTATAAAGGACTTAAAGCATTATCTAAAATAAAATACTTAATGTATCTAGAATATCTATCTATCTAAGTATTTAAAGTATGTAGAGTATCTAAAGCATCTCAAATATCTAGAGTACCTACATCAGTACTAATGTATCTAAGGTATCTAAGTTATCTAAGATATCTAAGGTATCTAAGGCATCTAAGGTATCTAAGGTATCTAAGGTATCTAAGGTATCTGAGGTATCTAAGGTACCTAAGGTATCTAAAGTATTTAAGGTATCTAAGGTATCTAAGGTATCTAAAGTATCTAAGGTATCTAAGGTATCTAAGGTATCTAAGGTATCTAATGTATCTAATGTATCTAAGGTATCTAAGGTATCTAAGGTATCTAAGGTATCTAAGGTACCTAAGGTATCTAAGGTATCTAAGGTATCTAAGGTATCTAAGGTATCTAAGGTATCTAAGGTATGTAAGGTATCTAAGGTACCTAAGGTATCTAAGGTATCTAAGGTATCTAAGGTATCTAAGGTATCTAAGGTATCTAAGGTATCTAAGGTATCTAAGGTATCTAAGGTATCTAAGGTATCTAAGGTATCTAAGGTATCTAAGGTATCTAAGGTATCTAAGGTATCTAAGGTATCTAAGGTATCTAAGGTATCTAAGGTATCTAAGGTATCTAAGGTATCTAAGGTATCTAAGGTATCTAAGGTATCTAAGGTATCTAAGGTATCTAAGGTATCTAAGGTATCTAAGGTATCTAAGGTATCTAAGGTATCTAAGGTATCTAAGGTATCTAAGGTATCTATGGTATCTATGGTATCTAAGGTATCTAAGGTATCTAAGATATCTAAGGTATCTAAGGTATCTAAGGTATCTAAGGTATCTAAGGTATCTAAGGTATCTAAGGTATCTAAGGTATCTAAGGTATCTAAGGTATCTAGGGTATCTAAGGTATCTGAGATATCTGAGATATCTAAGGTATCTGAGGTATCTGGTCTGTAGCTAAGGCTGTTATTCAGAACTTTTCCTATTCGTCAATACCATCCTTGACCAGAGAGGACAAGTCCATCGCTTCTGCTTCCAAAGAAAAAGCAGACATCTTGGGGAAGCTCTTTGCAGCCAATTCTGCTGTAGACTTTCAAGTTAGTACTCCGACCACCACCATAAGCGTGAACTCGAGAATCGCAGAGGTGAAATTCCAACATCGAGATGTTAAAAACATCCTCCAAAAACTGAACACGAATAAAGCTACTGGTCCTGACCAAATTCCAGCCATTGTCCTTAAACGCTATGCCGCTGAGCTTGCACCTATTCTTTGCAAGCTCTTCAAACTTTCTTATCAACGTGTGGCTCTTCTCAGCATCATGTCTAAGGTTATGGAGACTGTCATTAACATACAGCTCCTGAAATACCTAGACAACAATAACATCATAAATGATAGCCAGTATGGCTTCCGTAAGCACAGGTCTACAGGTGACCTCCCTACCTACGTTACTCACTTGTGGAACAGAGCAATAGAAAATCATGGCGAATCCCGTGTTGTTGCACTTGACATATCGAAAGCTTTCGACAGATTGTGGCACGAGGGACTTCTGGTCAAGCTTGCTGCTTATGGACTACTATCTGGCCTGCGCCAGTGGCTGAATAGCTTTTTGGACGACCGATCTCTGTTTGTTGTAGTCGAGGGCTGTTTATCAGATGTATTTTCAATAAACGCCGGTGTTCTTCAGGGATATGTCCTATCCCCTACACTGTTTCTGCTGTACATCAACGAGCTGTTGGAAATAACATCCAATCCAATCTACAGCTTCGCAGATGACAGTACATCAGTGTCGTGCATGGAACCAGGCAAGCCACTGTCATCCCAGGAGACGGTACGTCGGCGACAGCAGCATGCCTCACAGATCAACGCATATATCAAAACAATTATCGAGTGGGGATTAGCAAATAAAGTACAGTTGAACGTACAAAAAACTCAGGCAACAACACTTACAAAGAAGTCTCACGATGGCTTACCAACCGTGGAAATGGGGGGCCACCCCATAGTCGAATCATCTTCGGTCAAGCTTTTGGAGATCAACATCAATAATAACATTCCTGGCTCGACCACGTCGTCAGTATTGCTAAAACGGCATCCCAGGAGCTTGGAGTTTTGTTCCGCTGTAGGAAGTTGTATACACCAGAGCAACTGCTGCTGCTCTACAATGCACAGATCCGACCATCACTGGAGTATTGCTCCCATGTGTGGGGATGCGCTCCGAAGCACTCTCTTAAGCTTCTGGACACTATCCAGAAAAGAGCAATTAGATTAATCGATACGCCTAACCTCACAAAGGACCTACACAGTCTGGAACATCGAAGGAGGGTGGCTGACCTATCCCTGTTTTACAGATTCTATCACGGAAGATATTCGAGTGAGCTCTCTCAGATGATAACACCACAGGCCGTCCGACTCAGGAACACTAGAGAAGCTCATCCTTACCAGGTCGAGGACCTTACTCCCCGAACCAGTCTCCTCCAGCATTCCTTCTTTTGGAGAACGACGCTGTGGAATCAGCTGCTGGCGAATTTGTTTCCCGACGGCTACAACCTGCAGCGTTTCAAATCTAACGTGAACCGACACCTATCCTCTCGCAGCGCTTCTACAGCGCCATAGGCTTTCAGCCTTTGCGGGAGGCTGACCAAAAAATCTGAGGTATCTGAGATATCTAAGGTATCTAAGGTATCTAATATCTAATGTATCTAAGGTATCTAAGGTATCTAAGGTATCTAAGGTATCTAAGGTATCTAAGGTATCTAAGGTATCTAAGGTATCTAAGGTATCTAAGGTATCTAAGGTATCTAAGGTATCTAAGGTATCTAAGGTATCTAAGGTATCTAAGGTATCTAAGGTATCTAAGGTATCTAAGGTATCTAAGGTATCTAAGGTATCTAAGGTATCTAAGGTATCTAAGGTATCTAAGGTATCTAAGGTATCTAAGGTATCTGAGGTATCTGAGGTATCTGAGGTATCTGAGGTATCTGAGGTATCTAAGGTATCTGAGGTATCTAAGGTATCTAAGGTATCTAAGGTATCTAAGGTATCTAAGGTATCTAAGGTATCTAAGGTATCTAAGGTATCTAAGGTATCTAAGGTATCTAAGGTATCTAAGGTATCTAAGGTATCTAAGGTATCTAAGGTATCTAAGGTATCTAAGGTATCTAAGGTATCTAAGGTATCTCAGGTATCTAAGGTATCTAAGGTATCTAAGGTATCTAAGGTATCTAAGGTATCTAAGGTATCTAAGGTATCTAAGGTATCTAAGGTATCTAAGGTATCTAAGGTATCTAAGGTATCTAAGGTATCTAAGGTATCTAAGGTATCTAAGGTATCTAAGGTATCTAAGGTATCTAAGGTATCTAAGGTATCTAAGGTATCTAAGGTATCTAAGGTATCTAAGGTATCTAAGGTATCTAAGGTATCTAAGGTATCTAAGGTATCTAAGGTATCTAAGGTATCTAAGGTATCTAAGGTATCTAAGGTATCTAAGGTATCTAAGGTATCTAAGGTATCTAAGGTATCTAAGGTATCTAAGGTATCTAAGGTATCTAAGGTATCTAAGGTATCTAAGGTATCTAAGGTATCTAAGGTATCTAAGGTATCTAAGGTATCTAAGGTATCTAAGGTATCTAAGGTATCTAAGGTATCTAAGGTATCTAAGGTATCTAAGGTATCTAAGGTATCTAAGGTATCTAAGGTATCTAAGGTATCTAAGGTATCTAAGGTATCTAAGGTATCTAAGGTATCTAAGGTATCTAAGGTATCTAAGGTATCTAAGGTATCTAAGGTATCTAAGGTATCTAAGGTATCTAAGGTATCTAAGGTATCTAAGGTATCTAAGGTATCTAAGGTATCTAAGGTATCTAAGGTATCTAAGGTATCTAAGGTATCTAAGGTATCTAAGGTATCTAAGGTATCTAAGGTATCTAAGGTATCTAAGGTATCTAAGGTATCTAAGGTATCTAAGGTATCTAAGGTATCTAAGGTATCTAAGGTATCTAAGGTATCTAAGGTATCTAAGGTATCTAAGGTATCTAAGGTATCTAAGGTATCTAAGGTATCTAAGGTATCTAAGGTATCTAAGGTATCTAAGGTATCTAAGGTATCTAAGGTATCTAAGGTATCTAAGGTATCTAAGGTATCTAAAGAATCTAACGTATCTGAAATATCTAAAGTAAAGTACCTAATGTATCTTAAGATCGCAAATGTTAGATGGATGTGTTAAATTTTTCCTTCAGATATCCACATAAATTTCACTTGGTTACAGCAAATATGATTTCTGAACAGTCTAATACATCTTGAAAGTTCTCTAAGAACTCGCATTCATGTCTCTCAAACGCTTAATGAGTAAATCCTGTTGCCCATTTGTATATACTTCAATTTTGCTCCGTAGCTTCCACTAACGACAGCAGTCAAAATGCACTTGGTAGATTGTCAGTATATACTATATATATTTATGTAGTATGGTCGCATCCAATCAGCAGCATATCCAATTTTTTTTTGGATTGCAGTTCTGGTATGTCAAACCCCTTACCGAGTTCCTCTTTGAAACGTGGAAGGGTCTATCATTAGATTAGATGCAGTTGTTTGAGGTGGACTCTGGTCCTCACACGCCAACCGAATCTTATTGTGTTTCCCGCATCTATTAGTGGGTGGGCCAATTCATACGAACTAGACCAGGTCCAGGAGTTTTTTTTCAATCTCTATAGTTAGTTTCGTCTTTTGGCCCCGTCGTACCAAACAAAGCCTTTTCCTCCCTCGGAGTGTCTCGCAGTCCAAAATGGTATATCGAGTAGACTCCTGAGACTGATTCCAAAGTCTACACTCCTCCTATCTTTTGGCGATTCCAAAAGTGTATAGATGTTGTAAGAAGTGACCATGTGCAGTAATAAGGGCATTAACCTGCCTAATGTCATTCCTTTTGAGCTTCACTATCCAGCTACTGAACCGCTCAGGATTCGTCATAGAAAAATATTTTGTATACAGGGTGTTAATTAAGTATGTTAACAAACTTTAACCACGAATAGTACTTCGAAAAATAGAAAGAAAATGTCATATGAATATGGGTCCGGAAATGCTTCCTAAGGGAGCTACGCTCCTTTGCATGGGGCACCCTGAAGACGGTTTTCCCTCGATATTCTCGAAACCATTCATAATAAAATTACGAAATTAAGTACGATGGGTAAACTTTTGACGCTGAATCTGATTCTGAATTCAGAATTTCATAATTTTAATCAGAGACGTATCATACGGGAGAAGTTAAGAGTAAAAAACCCCATTTTCTAAATGGTAATTTTTTTGACATTTTGATTTTAGAATGTGGTATTTCAGAGATTTCTACGTAAAAATGGTCTCTTGCTACATCTCGATAGGGCTAACCGTTTTCGAGAAAAATGCAAATTATTGAATCGATGCATGCTATTGTAAATAAATAAATGCATTTTTCTTGAAAACATCGTACCTAGTTTCATAATTTTGTTATGAATGGTTTCGAGAATATCGAGGGAAAACCGTGTTCAGGGTGCCCCATGCAAAGGAGCGTAGCGCCCTTTGGAAGCATTTCCAGACCCATGTTCATATGACATTTTCTTTCTATTTTTCGGAGTGCTATTCGTAGTCAAAACATACTTAATTAACACCCTGTATATACTCGAGGAATTTCTGGAGAGGGATCAATGTTAGAACACTAAATACTAGAGGTGTAAAGTAACTGCACTTTTCACTACTCGTTACTATTCGTTACTTTTCGGTAAAGTATCCGTTACTTAATACTCGTTACTCGAGTACTCGCTAAGTAAATGTTACGTTCTGGTTACGGATATTCCGTATCGAGTATCGATAACAGAGTATCCTACTTCACGTTCTTATGAGTAGGTTTATAAATATATTAGGAATTGAATTTATTTGTGTCATTAATGTCATCAATTTGGAGGCTGTAGTGCTAGGGGCATGTACCTTTGTACTTATGTAGAAAATTATGATAAATTGTATTCCACTGTCTATTTCTGACATTTTATTATGTTTAGTAAAAAAAAAGAAAGGAACAGAATTTATTCAGCATGTATAGAATATGAATAATAAGATACTTTAAAACAGAAACTAGAACACATTATAACGGTATCAATCCTTCTTATTACACATATCTCTTTGGTTTTAAAACAATCATAAAGTTTTTATAAGCTAAATATATGGAAATTTAAAAAAATAACGAATTCTAATATAACAACCTTAAAAAAATAACAAAAAGATAATTATTACAAATCTTAAAAATATATAACAAAAAAAACATAATTTTTTCAGCATATATAGAACATAAATAATAATAATACTTTAAAACAGAAACTAGAACACATTACCTATATTAAATTTTGGTTCGAATTGAGAAACAAAATTTTCTGTACATTTTTGCCTTTGAGACTACTTCTTCTTAAAGAAACAATCTCGCCCGCTTTGGAGAAAATTCTTTCAGATGGTACTGATGTAGCCACAATACACAAATATTGTTTTGCTAGCCTGGAAAGTCTTGGATAAAGTAATTCATGGTTTTTCCAATACTCCAAAGGGTTTTCCTTTCTGCCTGAAGGTAAGTCTTCAATATACATTCTAATCTCAATTACTGCTTGAGAGAGAGGTGTTTGAGTCAATGATACCTTTGATTGTTCATCAAAGCCTTTCCATACTAAGTCTTCCTGATCAGAGTCATCTTGAATATTTTCTTTCCGTCCTTCTGCTAATTTTTCAATTTCAGCCTTTGCCTCGCTTCTTTCTTTATTAATTAGGCTGACCACCTCTTCCTGAATTTTTTCTTTGGCTCTCTTAAAATATTCATCAGAACTGAAAGCACGGTTTTTAAACCTTGGATCTAAAAACGCGGATTTTGCAATTGTATTGTTTGCCTCTATTTTCCCAAATCTGGTTGCCATTGATTGTTGTAGGTTAAGAAGCATACGTTTGCATTCTGGCTGTGTTACTGAATCATTAAATTTTTGTAAAACAGAATTTAGACCTCTTACAACATTAATAACTTTGGATAATGTCACTGTTTTTTCGGCACTCATTTCACTAGTAACTTGCTCAAAGGGTCTAAGTATTTTACGGGCTTCCTTTAATACTAGCCACTCAGGTTGAGATAATGTCTCTATTGGGTTGTGTAGCAAGCCAATAGTGGCTGTCAGTGGTTCTTCAAGCTTCAATACACGTTCAAACATGTAATACGTTGAATTCCATCTGGTTGGTACATCATTTTTGAGTTTTAATGGAACTGAATCTGGATTAATTTGCCTCTGAGTAGAAAAAAATTTGGAATTTGCTTGAGTGCTTCGATGAAAATGTTCTACTATTGTTTTAATTTTTTTACGTATTTCATTTATTTCTTTTAAAGACTCTTGCACTATTAAATTTAAGGTGTGAGCCATACATGGTATATGACACCATCCAGCTATTTTAATGGAACTCACTACATTAGCTGCATTGTCTGTGCTAACAGCAAAAATTTTATTAGATATATTCCATTCAGTGGCAATTCGTTGCATTTCTTCTGATAAATTTTTTGCTGTGTGACTTTTTTCATAAGGAAAACAATCAAGCAGACAAGAATAAAAATTCCAATTTTCTGTAATGAAATGAGCTGTAACTGAAATGAAACTTTCATTGGCTCTTGAAGTCCAACTATCTGTAGTTAAGGTCACATATTCGGCAGTCTGCAATAACTTCTGTAAGGATCCTTTAACACTTTCATATTTCTTGGGTAATAAAGATTGAGTGAATGTCTGCCTAGAGGGAAATTTGTAAGAAGGCTCTAGCTCTAAAATTAATTTTCGAAAACCTGAGTCTTCAACTATGGAAAATGGCTGCAAGTCGCTAACAATCATGTTCAAAATTAAACTATTTATTTTTTCTTGCCTCGGCAGATGTATCGGTCTAGCTACGAAACTGGATAAGGAAGCTTGAAGTTTCTTTTGCTTTGCTGGTATCGACAACGAACGACTTGTAGAAGGAGATTCTATGCTCACAGTACTAATTGGAGTAGTCAATGTGGAAGATGAACTTAATGATGGTTCTGAAAACCGTAGTTAAATTAGTGTCATATCTTATGATAGAAAATAATTACCTACCAGTAATTGCCTGTGAATGACTACTCGATGTATTTAAGACAGGTATGTTAGTAAAATCACCTAGGCCAATTGTTGGGTGTTTACTCATGAGGTGCTTTTTTAAATTTGATGTGGTTCCTCCTTTGTATGAGTAACTATTACCACATAAATTACATTTTGACCTCTCGCCCGATAATTTTGAAAAATAATTCCAAATTTCACTTTTTTCTGATTTCCAGACATGCTGAAACAAAAAAAATTATCCTCGGTGTCAGATTGAATATAATTTCTTTAATAATTAATATTCATCAGAACCGAACTTACCTGGCTGGATATTTTATTTCGTAATCGTAGATAATATTTTAACGTGATCAGATTTCGTGGGAATTACACAAGGAAAGTAATAAAAACGCTGTCAGTAGTCACTGGTGTCCAAATCGTGCACTCTTTCATTTCTACGCCTACTTATTGGTTTTGATTAAGGAAACCTGTTATTGTAGAAAAGGGAAAGAACAGCTTATTCTGAATGTTAATAGATGGCACACTCATCGCCGGTTTGTTTCATCCCGATCGAATCGTTTCGGTTCTCCGTAACCCGTACGGCGTACTCTCGAGTGTCGGAATGAGACATTTCGTCGAGTACCCGAGTAACTATAGCGTCAGTCATATTTGTATCCGTTACTCCGAATCCGGACAAGTAACGAGTACTCGAGTAACGAATAGTTACTTTTTTTACACCTCTACTAAATACAGCACTGTCACGACATAAGGGGTAGTACTCGTAGACTAGTGCATCTGAGTGTTCCTACAATACAATTAGTGGAGGCTCAGTTACTCAAGCACTGTTTCTACATCCATAAAAAACATACCTCTGTATGTAGTCGTCCATTCTTTTGTTCATTGGTTGAACAGTTGTTAGTCTTATCATCATTGGTCATTCTAGCTGAATGACAAGTAACAGTGGTACATGCTTAATATGTGAACAAATACTATCAATATTAAGCAGATTTTTGCTCTAAGAGCAATAGAACGTGCATTTACAAAAATTTCCTTATCAAAATGCTAGCAATAACGGTTTTCTTGATTTAGTTTCAGTAAAATAACGACCTATTCCTGTGGAATCATGGAGAGGCCAAGGGGGTTAGGAATTTATAAAATAATACAGGTAAATATATTATTTTACTATAAATTTGTTGGATGGTTTATGACAGATGCTTAGAATAAAAATAATGTTTCTAATTTTCTTTTATCCTGTCGATACGTGGGAAATAAGAAGACTGGTGCTATAGTATAACATAATCTCCATTCTGTTCAATATACAGGGTGGGGATAGGAATCAAGTGTTTTTGAAATAATCATAAAATTATTAGTTTTTACTCTGAAAAGAAATTATTGGTAGCATGGTGGTTACATAGCCGACAATAAACCATTTTGAAATATCTAATTGCAAAAATTACATCTGGCGTATGATGCAGCCGTTCACGAAAATTGCACTCCACTGTTTCTAGCATGTCTCTGTTGATTTTTGAGACATTCCATGGCGAATCGTTTCCTTCTCTGTGTCTAACGTACGGGGCTTGGTCCTTTAAACACGTGACTTGAGTTACCCCCATAGAAAAAAATCACAAATTGATAAGTCGTGAGACCGAGGAGGTCATGAAATGCCACCAAACCTCGAAATTGAACGATTTGGAAACAGGTGGCGAAGAACAGCCATGGATGCTCTGGCGGAGTGTGCCGTGGCCCCATCATGCTGGAACCACAAATCTTTGATATCTACACCACTTCTTTGCAATTCAGGTATGGAAAAGGTATTCACCATATGAGATGTTACTGTAGCGGTGACCCCATTTTCTCCAAAAAAATATGAGCCAATGATGCCACGTCATATGCCATGCGTTGTTCTAGCGTCTACCGCTCCATGATGGCAAGTGGCAAGTAAGAAGGTGAAATGGTATGAGTCAAGGAATGGATTGTAATAAACCGCGCGCTTCTCCCTTTTCTAATATATGAGTACTACTCAAACCAAAAACACTTGGTTTTTATGCCCCACCCTGTACTTATCCCATCACTTTATCCACTTATCATACATTTCTGAGAAACTATTTTTTGATACTGTGCTCTAAATCTGACTCAGGTCTCCAACCTCTCAATTTTTTTTGACCCCAAGAAGCAAGTGGAAGTCTTCATTGGCTGTCGACAAATTGATGATCTGTGAGCCGGAGCTTTTTCCCAAGTCCCAAGTCATGATTAAGCGGCCGTTCTTTGTTTCTTTTATTATTTAGCGTATGGTTATAATACACATGAAAAAAATGAAGTCAAGTGATTGACTCACACCCGTATGCACCGTTTGTCGATTCTAATCCTAGTTCCCTAATCGCGTTTTGGTAATCTTTGACATCTTGCCATGCACCGTCAAGAGATTATCTAATCCAGATTGGAGATACGGCAAGGCTGTGGTCGCAAGATTGTTTTGACAGTGACAGTGTCAAATTTGTCAGTTTGCGGTGCATAGTAAACGAGTAATCTAATCCAGGTTTACGTAACTAATCGCGCAAATTGTCTTACGGTGCATACGGGTGTCAGTACTTCCCACAGATTACGGTGAAACCAGTTTATTATTTTCCCTCAGCATGGAGCTATAATCTGAGATTTCCTTGCAACCAAACCATTGCCAGCTCTCCCCGTCGCCCAAAAAAATTGTGTTATGCCGCTAGGTCTTTCCTTCCTACCCCAATTTTACCTCCTCTATGTATATCAGAAAATTGGTCTCTCTGATAGGCAAGGCAATGCTCCATCCTAAAAATGTCACTAGGTCTTTCTTTCACGGGTCGGGAGATAGCCTATTATGAATACAGCAAATTTTTCACTTTTACAACCACCCAACCCCCAACCACCCCAATTTCACCCCCAACCCAAAAAAGGTAGAAAATGATCAGGAACCCCTAAAACACCTGAAGATGAAGTTTGAGCTGTTTTCATATATTTAGTTTTTTGATTATTGCTGCGCTGCCACTGACACGATTTCTAAAAATCATACGCGTCTTCCATTCTCGCCACGGAAATAATGCTCTGTCAAGATTTCAACAAAATCAAATTCATGTTACACAATACAGAAGGATCAAAAGCAATACTCTTATGTATACATCAGAAAATTGACCTAAAAAAGTAAATTAGGCCTTATGTACTGTGTAAGTCTTTCGCGGCCATCGTCCAATGAATTTGTGGTTCTTGGGTTTTTAGGCCGGCGTCGTTTAGCGTTAAGGCTTGACGTTTCGCCACCACGAGTGGATGGCATCTTCAGAAGCTATTGCACTTCGGCGACTTCCAAAGTACTGACGGCTGAAGGATCTGCACCTGCATTTATACCTGTCAACGGTGACGTGGCCCAATCAGGTAACGTTGTAGCCCCGCCCCCTTGCGATATGGCAGTGTCTTCAGGTCCTTTAGGATGGGTACCCGGTTGACTTTCTGTATTTCTTCTTTTCTATTGAAATTATTGTGGTGTTTTTGTATGTCAATGGCTTCTCTGTTAAGTCCGGCATAGTATGAAGATGTTGCGGCAAGAACCTGAGTTTCTTCAAACTTGATCTTATGGTCTCCTTCCTTCAGCGCATGTTCGGCTACCGCTGATTTTTCGGTATAACCTGGTCGACAGCTAGCCTTATGTTCTGAAATTCTTGTGTTTATCGATCGCTTCGTTGTTCCTATGTATACACTCTCACATGTGCATGGTATGCGATAAACCCCCGGTGTAGTGAGTGGGTCTCTTTTATCCTTCACCGTTCTCAAATACTCCTGTATCTTTCTTGTGGGCTTGTAGATGGTCTTGACGTTTTCTTTTCGTAACGTTTTTCCTATTCTGTCTGTCATTCCAGGCACATATGGTAGAAAAGCTCTTGCTATCGGTTCAGGTTCTTGTTTTGCCCTATTTCTTCTCATTGTTCTTGTTATTTCTTTCTCTGTATAGCCGTTTGCCTTAAGGTCGTCCTTTAGGTGTGCCAGTTCGGTGTTCCTCTGGTTCGCACACTTTTCTAGCCCGATCTGTCAAAGTTTTAATAATTCCGTACTTCTAAGATGGGTGATTGTTTGATTCTTTGTGTAAGTACCGGTCAGTATGTGTTGGTTTTCTATATACCTTGTGTCCTATTGTGCTCCATTTCTTGTTAGAAGAACATCCAGGAATGCCAGTCTTTTGTTTTCTTCTACCACCATGGTGAACTGTATATTTTTATGCACGCTGTTCAGGTGTTCTAGAAATTCTTCTAGCCTTTCTCTTCCGTGGTTCCAAATGACGAACGTATCGTCCACGTATCTAAGCCATATCTTGGGCTTGTATTGAGCGCTTTTCAATGCTGTCTGTTCGATCTTCTCCATTACAAAGTTCACTACTACTGGGCTTAAAGGGCTTCCCATGGGCTACTACTGGGCTTAAAGGGCTTCCCATGGCTACACCTTCGATTTGTTCGTACATTTTGGAGTCCCAGATGAAGAAGGTTGTTGTTAACATGTGTCTGAAAAGGTTCGTTATGTCCTCTGGAAATATGTTCTTGATGTGCTCAATTGCATCGTTTAATGGCACCTTTGTGAACAATGACACAACGTCGAAGCTGACCAGCATATCGGATTCTTCCAGCTGTATGTCTTTGTTTTTTGAAATGAAATGGGCTGAGTCCTTGACATACGAGTCGGTTCTTCCAACGTATGGCTGTAACAATGAGGTTAGGTGTTTGGCTAACTCGTAAGTAGGCGAACCTGTTGCGCTAACGATCGGGCGAAGTGAAACGTTGGGCTTGTGAATAAATTAGGCCTTACTTTTACAGATCAATGGACAGCCTATTATGAGTACAAAAGATTTTTCAGTTTTGCAACCCCCCACCCTCCAAGCACCCTAATCCCCCTTCTCACAAAAAAAAAGGTAGAAAATGATCAAGAACCCCTAAAACGCACAAAAATGAGGTTTGAGATGTTTCCATGTTTCTAGATTTTTTATTATTGCTGCGCCGCCAATGACACGATTTCTAAAAACAATATGCGTTTCCCATACCCGCTCGGTAATAATTCTGTGACAAAATTTCATTAAAATCAATTTAACAATTTCCCCGTTACAGAACAATTTAAAGCAATACTCAATACTTCCAATACATGATCCCCTCCATTGTTGTGAAGAAGTGCGCACCGGAGCTTGCTCCCATATTTACCCGCCCCTTTCGGATGTCTTACGATTCCGGCATTTTCCCGAAAGACTGGAAAACAGCTTGCATCCAGCCGGTGCCAAAAAGGGGATCCAGAACCAGAGCAGACCGCGCAGGCAGAGCCTAAATACCAGAGTACCGTGGCTGCTGTGAAAGGGTTATGTTAGGGGAAGTTTGTTAACGCGAGATTTGAATGGGCCAATACCCGCAGGCCCAATAAATACATCTTCTGGCAGTCCATTCCAAGCCTTTGACACCCTGGGAATAAATGTGCGGATGTATCGCTTAGTTCTTGATGTATGAAGAACGACCATCTTAGGATGAGATGCAGCGGTCGCACGGGTACATCTGATAAGAGCAGTGAGCGGCGGAACGATAGAGGATCGCTCAGAGGAGCAGATTCCGTTGGAATATCAGTAGAAGAGTGAGAGGTCACCAACAACACGCCGGTGAGAAAGTGACTGAAGGTGGCGCGTTAAGGCCGGATCGCCAATTAGTCGAATTGCCCTTCTCTGGACGGCATCTAGTATAGACAGGGTAGTAGGGGCAGCAGCTCCCCAGACATGAGAGCAATACTCCAGGCAAGGTCTTATCTGGGCTTTATATAGCGTGAGGAGGTTACATGGTGAGAAATACTTTCTGGCTCTAAATAGGTACCCAAGCTTTTTACCAGCAGCTGTTGCAATTGACGCGGCGTGTTCGTGCCAGATCAGATTTTCTGTAATGTTGACTCCTAACAGCTTGAATGAGTGACTCCTTGGGAGAGCTTGGTTGTTCATTAGAACCTGGTGTAGGCTTGGGCACTTCTTGTTTGATAGCGTACAATACTGGGTCTTGGAGGCATTAAATTTAACGATATTCATAAGCCCCCAAGCGGTAATGGTATCGAGATCCTTTGAAAGTGAAGCTGCCACTGCCCGTCTTATTTTCGATTTGCCTCGATTTTCTCTTTCCACCAGAATGGCATTTTACTGAGCTGACCTTTCATGACAATCTTATAGCCGTAACTCCAAACATCTTGGTCAATGTTTTCACATAGTGCATCCCAATGTAGCTTCTTACAAGTATTCACTGAGTAATGAAGCTTTTTCTTTGCAGCTGTATGAGTTTTTCTAGTTTCGTTCTTTCGTTGATCTGTGGCTTTTTATTTGCTGATAGTCAGGTCAGTTGCCTTTTTTTGCACAATCATTGTCTTTTTTTTTCTTTTTTTTTATACCTGAGCAGACCGCGCAGGCAGAGCCTAAATACTAGAGTACCGTGGCTGCTGTGAAAGGGTTATGTTAGGGGAAGTTTGTTAACGCGAGATTTGAATGGGCCAATACCCGCAGGCCCAATAAATACATCTTCTGGCAGTCCATTCCAAGCCTTTGACACCCTGGGAATAAATGTGCGGCTGTACCGCTTAGTTCTTGATGTATGAAGAACGACCATCTTAGGATGAGATGCAGCGGTCGCACGGGTACATCTGATAAGAGCAGTGAGCGGCGGAACGATAGAGGATAGCTCAGAGGAGCAGATTCCGTTGGAATATCAGTAGAAGAGTGAGAGGTCACCAACAACACGCCGGTGAGAAAGTGACTGAAGATGGCGCGTTAAGGCCGGATCGCCAATTAGTCGAATTGCCCTTCTCTGGACGGCATCTAGTATAGACAGGGTAGTAGGGACAGCAGCTCCCCAGACATGAGAGCAATACTCCAGGCAAGGTCTTATCTGGGCTTTATATAGCGTGAGGAGGTTACATGGTGAGAAATACTTTCTGGCTCTAAATAGGTACCCAAGCTTTTTACCAGCAGCTGTTGCAATTGACGCGACGTGTTCGTGCCAGATCAGATTTTCTGTAATGTTGACTCCTAACAGCTTGAATGAGTGACTCCTTGGGAGAGCTTGGTTGTTCATTAGAACCTGGTGTAGGCTTGGGCACTTCTTGTTTGATAGCGTACAATACTGGGTCTTGGAGACATTAAATTTAACGATATTTATAAGCCCCCAAGCGGTAATGGTATCGAGATCCTTTGAAAGTGAAGCTGCCACTGCCCGTCTTATTTTCGATTTGCCTCGATTTTCTATTTCCACCAGAATGGCATTTTACTGAGCTGACCTTTCATGACAATCTTATAGCCGTAACTCCAAACATCCTGGTCAATGTTTTCACATAGTGCATCCCAATGTAGCTTCTTACAAGTATTCACTGAGTAATGAAGCTTTTTCTTTGCAGCTGTATGAGTTTTTCTAGTTTCGTTCTTTCGTTGATCTGTGGCTTTTTATTTGCTGATAGTCAGGTCAGTTGCCTTCTTTTGCACAATCATTGTCTTGTTTTTTCTTTTTTTTATACCTGAGCAGACCGCGCAGGCAGAGCCTAAATACTAGAGTACCGTGGCTGCTGTGAAAGGGTTATGTTAGGGGAAGTTTGTTAACGCGAGATTTGAATGGGCCAATACCCGCAGGCCCAATAAATACATCTTCTGGCGGCAGTCCATTTCAAGCCTTGGACACCCTGGGAATAAATGTGCGGTTGTACCGCTTAGTTCTTGATGTATGAAGTACGACCGTCTTAGGATGAGATGCAGCGGTCGCATGGGTACATCTGATAGGAGCAGTGAGCAGCGGAACGATAGAGGATAGCTCGGAGGAGCAGATTCCGTTAGAATATCGGTAGAAGGGTGAGAGGTCACCAACAACACGCCGGTGAGAAGGTGAGTGAAGGTGGCGCGTTAAGGCCGGATCGCCAATTAGTCGAATTGCCCTTCTCTGAACGGCATCTAGTATAGACAGGGTAGTAGGGGCAGCAGCTCCCCAGACATGAGAGCAATACTCCAGGCAAGGTTTTATCTGGGCTTTATATAGCGTGAGGAGGTTACATGGTGAGAAATACTTTCTGGCTCTAAATAGGTACCCAAGCTTTTTACCAGCAGCTGTTGCAACTGACGCGACGTGTTCGTGCCAGATCAGATTTTCTGTAATGTTGACTCCTAACAGCTTGAACGAGTGACTCCTTGTTCATTAGAATCCGGTGTTGGCTTGGGCACTTCTTGTTTGATAGCGTACAATACTGGGTCTTGGAGGCATTAAATTTAACCATATTCGTAAGCCCCCAAGCGGTAATGGTATCGAGATCCTTTGAAAGTGAAGCTGCTACTGCCAGTCTTATTATCGATTTGCCTCGATTTCCTCTTTCCACCAGAGTGGCATCTCACTGAACTGTCGTCCATTCAAATAACTACTGTCTATGTAGGCTTCTCTTATTATTATTTTGTACGATTCCGATGTATTATCTGCTTCTCAGCACAGGTCTATCTTCCATTCAAGTATTTGTTATTATATTCACAAAACACAAGAAGTGCAGCCCGGGCTCCGACACACCGAGCTGCTGTTCCATTACCCAATGGCTACTCCTCACACCGTGAGGTGAGCAATCACTGGGTCCACAAATCGTGCGCCCTAAGTAGACGAAGGGACCCAAGGATGACTGCCTTCTGCATTCTGGCGGCTAAGATGTGCGCCGCCGCACGGCACACCGGTATTTTGCGCAGTGCAGAGAGCAGCGTATTCCTCATTCCACCTAGGGATTCAATGACCACAACCAGCAGAGTTACAGTGTAGCCAGGCCAGAGCCTGCGAAGTTGTCTGAGCAAGTCCTAATATTTGGTCCACTTTTCCTCCTCCTTAGAGACGATGTTCACCTCGGCAGGCGCCGAAAACTCAATAACGAACATCGTCTTCTGTTGGTGGTCGAGAAGGACTATGTCGGGCTTGTTTGCCTGTACAAGCTCCAGCGTGGGGAACTCAGAGTAACAACTGAACATAGAGGTAGTAAACAACTAATTCTAATAGGCCAACATCTTTCCTTACGTTGTCATATCGACCACCAGATACGGCAATCGTAATTGTTTACTACCGTCTTAATTGTAATATAGTATCCAGAAATATTACATTCTACGTTAAAAAAGGCGGTATTTTGATGGTTCAGAAATGATTACAGCAAAATCAATAGATAGTTGACCTCTACTGCGTTACTGCATGTTTCTTCATCATAAACGCAAATTCTGTCTTACATAAATTTTGAGGGGTTGGCAACGCCTATGTAATTTTCCTGCGATTTGTTTACGGTAAACTCCAACTGTCAAACGTTTGTTTTGTTTGTGCGACTTTTATGCTTGGTCAGTAAAATCAAATTCGCTATTTTTTGGTAACTGTAGTGAAGCTTTACGGACTAGCTGTGCTATATTCGAGTGTAGTTTAATAGTTTTTCGAGATGGCACAGTGCAGAGCAGTGTTTGTAACATGGGTTGCATTGGAAGAATTTTCAGGTTAGTTGGCAATGTTTGGGTCTGAAGTGTCAAAAGATGATGGCTTTGAGCACGCCATGCTGAAGTGGTTTGTTTACTACCTCTATGTTCAGTTGTTACTCTGAGGTGGGAACGAGTAGATCCAGTAAATCCGGCATCTCTCGTTCTCCACAACGTACTCTATATCCCCTGGAGCGTATGGCAGCACCGGTGTCTCATCGATACCGTATGAGTGCCTTAAATGATAGTAGAGCACTCGTAGAGCCGCGTTGTGCCGATGGACGTAAGCCGTCCCAGCGTACGTCTTACACGACCACAAGAGATGCATAAGCGTCTCTGGCGCCTGTCGGCACGCTCTACAATGGGTGTCGGGTACATCTACACCCATAACCCTTTTACGGTACACCAAGGTGTTGAAGACACCGTTTTGGCAAGCCATTATAAAGCCCTCAGTCTCCGACTTCAACTCACTAGACCTTAGGAAAGAGAAGGTCAACTGCTCAGATAAGCCATGCTCTTCCAGATGTTTGTAGAAGATTCCATGCATTGGCTTATCTTTATGAAGTCTTAAAAGGAAGTCGACTTCGGCAGTTTTAATGTGGGATTTTAATTCTGCGGGAGCGAGTTCCGTTATGGACTGCTGACACCTCCGCTTTAAGTCGAGTGTGAGGCTGAGCTCCTCGGCTGCTCGTTTCGCTGCGCTAAAAAAAAGGCTCCTTTACCCGCATTCTCGTGCTCTCGCACAAAGCGGAACGGGGGATCGGTGCTGTTCGTTACATAGCATATTACTATTACTTATTCTATTGTAATTACTACTACTAATCCTTTATCATTCCTTGTTTCAGATCGCTCTACTCACATTTTTTCTACAAGCACCGCATGTTGAAGGAGTAGCACCACTTGATGAAGGGGTGAAAAATATCACCTTCGATGTAATACACAGCTTTAGGACCTTCATGGAACAAATTCCATATGCACTGATCAACGCCTCTGCAGATTTTCAAAATGCTTTTCCTATGTACCCTATTACCGACTTACCTTGTACGTATGAACATGATCATTTCAAAATACTATCTACAGGGTGAGTTTTTAGTACCGGCTCGGTCGATAACTCCACTACTGTAGAAGACAGCGAAAAAAGTTGTATATAAAAGTTGTAGCCACGGATATGCTCCCTGCTCAGAAAATATTTAGATTTATACAGGGTGATCCATAACTACGTGGTGATGCAAACATGCATTTTTTAAATGAGACACCCTATATATTATTCCATATTCAAATTCTACTAATGATTCGAATTCTTCCAAAATGGGGTATTGTTACATTATACAGGGTATTTCAAAACTTATGACCATTTTTATATCCAAACCGCGGTCAAATGAACGTACAGTATATCAAAAAGTAATGAATCAAAAATTGTTTTTTTACATGCAAGATTAAAAATATCCTCTAGTTTTAAAATCGGCTATAAAAAAAGCCCGTGACGTATATTCGTATACAGGGTGATGTAGAATACAAAGTCCAGATTTTCTCTTTTTTTTTAATGTAACCCTCAATATTTTATTATCCCAAAGAATTGCTTTTAATATGCTCTTTCATCTTTGTATAGCACTTATTGTACCTAGGTCCATCAGTTTCCGAGATATTTCGATTTTTCGATAAATTTAAAATATAGCTTCTATTTGTGTAATGAAATTCATTTCTTTTGAAAGTACTATCTAATTTGTTTTTTATTTAACGAACAACTAAATTGTAAGGCCATGATGCTATTTGATGAAGTCAAAACCCTAAATCATCGAGATAATAAAGTCAAGCATTCTGAGGAAACAATTTTGTAGGCGTGATGCATAATTATCAAGCAGATTGATCAGGGAGGTTTTGAAAATTAGACAGTTTTCATAACCTGCTCAACAATTCCGTACTGTGTCAAAAACCAGCTTTAAAAATTAATTTTTCCATTGAGGGTATTTATGAAAATCTTTGAGAGACTGTCTATTTGCCTCTAGAATATATCAACTATGAACAGCAATATTCAGAACGAAGGCACTCGAAAACTAATGCGTTTGAAAGATTGAAGAATCGTTTTATTTGGACTGTGTCGTTTAATATTTCATAGCCTACCTGATACGTCTCATTGATAATTATGCATGACGTCTATAAAATTGTTTTTTTCAGCACACTTGACCTATATTATTTCTTTAATTCAGTGTTTTGACTTGATCAAGTACTATTATGGCCTTATATTTTAGTTGTTTGTTAAGCAAAAATAAAATTTGATAGTATTTTCTCAAAATAAATAAATTTTAATAAACAAATAGAAGGTACATTTAAAATTTGTAGAAAAATCGAAATATCTCGGAAACTAATGAATGCAGCCATAACAAGTGCTATACAAAGATGAAAGAGCATATTAAAAGCAATTCTTTGGTATAATGAAATATTGAAGGTTACATTTAAAAAAAGAGAAAAAATCTAGATTTCGCATTCTACATTACCCCGTATACGAATATGCGTCACGGGCTTCTTTTGTAGCCGACATTAAAACTAGAGGATATTTTTGATCTTTTCATGTAAAAAAAAATAATTTTTGATTAATTACTTTTTGATATACAGTACGTTCATTTGACCGCGATTTGGATATAAAAATGGTCATAACTTTTGAAATACCCTGTATAATGTAACAATATCCTATATTGGAAGAACGGAAATCATTAGTAAAATTTGAATATGGAATAATATATATGGTGTCTCAATTAAAAAATGCATGTTTACATCGCCACGTAGTTATGGATCACCCTGTATAGATCAAAATATTTTTTGAGCAAGGAGCATATCCGTAGCTACAACTTTTATATACAACTTTTTTCGCTATCTTTTATAGTAGTGGAGTTATCGACCGAGCCGGTACTAAAAACTCACCCTGTATGTAAACTCAGACAGCCGGGCGCCTCTGATGGCCTTGGCCATCATGGACCACTATACTTCAAAAATAGTGCGTGACTGCCATAATACCCTAAAGATACTGGTAGACCAACAAGGTAACATTATCTGGGGCGCCTAGGACTGAGCGGTAATGTGAAGGCCGACAGATGTGCCAAGGGAGGCGTAGAACTCCCTCTAATCAGGCCAGAACCAGCGTGTGGTATCTCATACAACATGGTTCGGACAGATGTCACCAATTGTGTGTCAAATGAACACCAGAAGCGTTGGGTTAGAACGGTGAGGATTGTTCAGTCTAAGAGGATACACTCTTCCAGGCTGAAATATGTAGAATTTTGGCTTCTGCAAAGCTAAACCCTCATAGACAATGCCGTAACAAAATTATACTAACCCTTTCGGATTCCAGGCTGCCTTAAAGGCCTTGGATTCTGGAGAAGTTACATCAAAACTGGTATGGAACTGTCTTAACACTCCCAGCTTACTAGCTTCACGCAACTTTGTACATCTGGGTTGGGTACCAGGCCACGCAGGATTTGGTGGCAATGAGTGTACAACAAGAGGCGCTAGCATGCAGGTCTCCGGTCTGATAGAACCAAGCTACGAGGCTGTCAACCAAATGGTCTAACGAGGAACATCGCCAGTGTTGGCTGGAGAGGGCTCGGGCTCGGGAGTCTACGGACCCCATAGAAGGCTATCACTTCCTCTTGGGGGGGCACACCACAGTATTCCAGGCTGAGGTCTATGCGATACTAGCTTGTATAAATCGTATTCGGGAAATTGACGGGTCTAGGAGGCGGATTACTATCTGCTCGCAGTCAGGCAGCCATCAAAGCATTGAGTGCTTGGAAAATAACGTCAGGACTGGTCCTGGAGTGCAGGAGGGCTCTTGACGACATCTCAGCTAAACACAAGGTACCACTGATGTGGGTACCTGGGCACGCTGGGGTAAAGGGTAACGACATGGCGGATCATCTGGCTAGGATGGGATCCGGCAACAGTTTTGTAGGCCCGGAACCAGCCTTAGGACTATCTGCAAACTTGATTAGGAAAACAACTGGGGAGTGGACCCTTAATCAACACTCTCTGAGATGGAACAACATCTCTGGTCATTTCCGTCAAGCTCGGGAACTATTAGCAGGGCCTGCAAAGAGAATATGACGATTTTGTCTCTCTCTGGATAGGAATGACTTGAGATTGCTAGTAGGCCTATTAACGGGTCACAACACCTTCAGGCGTCACTTGTTCGTGATGAGGGTGGTCAACGACCCAACGTGCACGTGGTGTGGTGAAGAGGAAGATTCCTCGGCACACATCTTGTGTCGCTGTGAAGCCCTGGGTTATCACAGGCAGATTATGCTGGGCTCAAGAACCTTGGAACCAATACAGATAAAATAGATAAGACCTAAGAATGTACTTGCCTTTGCTAAAAGGGCAGGTCTTAGGAACTAGCGCGGATAGAGGCGCAAAAGGGCCTATCGTGTGGCCTATGTACCAGTCACATTCTGTGCTGGATAGCCTCTGGTCCTTATTCATTCATTCATTCAACAAGATTATTCTAACCCTTTCAGATTGCAGGCTGCCTTAAAGGCCTTGGATTCTGGAGAAATTACATCCAAACTGGTATGGACCTGCATTAACACTCTCAGCTTACTAGCTTCACGCAACTTTGTACATCTGGATTGGGTACTAGACCACGCAGGATTTGGTTGCAATGAGTGTGCAAGAAGAGGCGCTAGCATGCAGGTCTTCGGTCAGATAGAACCAAGCTACGAGGCCATCAACCAAATGGTCTAACGAGGAACATCGCCAGCGTTGGCGAGTCTACTCTGGACAAGGATCAGGCAAAAAGCTTACAGGCTCAAATGGGTTCAGGCAACATCTACAGGGTGTCCAGTTAGTGTATAATTCTTCGATATCTCACAAGGTATACCTGATAGAAGAAAATGTCAAATACAAAGATTATTTGGTTGCTTAACACGCATATTCTAAAAATATTTTAAAATATACAGGGTATTGCGGGAAAGTAGAATAGTGATCAACTTGATTTTTTATATAGAACTATAACTTTTTCTTAAATTGTTCTAGTTTCCATCATTGACCTCTATTCAACCCTAAAATATTTTTGGGATCGGTTGTGATGTTGCCAAGTTATAATTTATTTTCTATTAATTTCCGGATTTGCAAGGTCGCAAGTAATACGTCCAAATTGATATATTCCTTTAACTTTTCTAAATAATATTATACAGCAGATTGCTTGAATATTAGGTGGATATTATTTTGGATGTTACCAGTAATTTGTATCTACAGGGTGTTTTTGGCAGAATTTTAAATTACGGCAACTTCAAGGTCATTTTACTTTGTTTTTTTAAATGTAACACCCTGTATGTCTTATTTTATATCGAAATATCTACTAATACCCTATCTTGCTTTGTAATTTTTTTCGCGTTTGCGGCGTTGCCAAGTTATAAATTATTTTTCCATATTTTTAAACAAATATTCCCGATTTTGATTTATTTTAAATAGAATCCTCTACTTATTTTTATTGCAATCGATTGCACATGTTGAACTTACTAAGATCTCAAAATTTCAAAATTTTGATAATTACTGAGATACGGCAACACCGCTTTTTCAGTAAACGGTACCGGAACGCTTAAATATTTTCGAAACCGCCACAGCTGGAGAGATGAAATTCAATAATTGGGGTTTTTGAACATACAGAATTCAAAAACGCTAACAGCAGTGTTGTCAGATTTACCAATTTTACGTCATAATTTTGAATGGAATGCCCTATTTATGAAGTGTAACGTAAAAGTAAGTAGAGGATTCTATTTAATATTGATTAAAATCGGGGATATTTGTTTAAAAATTTGGAAAAAGAATTTATAACTTCGCAGACGAGAAAAAAAATATTACAAGGCGAGATAGGATATTAGTAGGTATTTCGATTTAAAATAAAAAATACAGGGTGTTACGTTTAAAAAACAAAGTAAATTGACCTTCAAGTTGCTGTAATTTAAAATTCTGCCAAAAACACCCTGTAAATACAAATTGCTGGTAACATCCAAACTGATATCCACTTAATATTCAGCAACTCGCTGTATAATATTATTAAGAAAATTTAAAGGAATATATCAATTTGGACGTATTACTTGCGACCTTGCAAATCCGGAAATTAATAGGAAATAAATTATAACTTAGCAACATCGCAACCTATCTCAAAAATATTTTAGGGTTAAATAGAGATCAATGATGGAAACTAAAAGGATTTAAAAAAAGGTTATAGTTCTATATAAAAAAATTAAGTTGGACACTATCCTACTTTCCTGCAACACCCTGTATATTTCAAAATAATTTTAGAATATGCGTCTTAAGTAACCAAATAACTTTTGTATTTGACATTTTCTTCTATCAGATATACTTTGCGAGATATCAAAGAATTATCCACTAACTGGACACCCTGTATACACTCTTGGAATCACCAACAGAGCACAAGACTGTAGACTTTGCCACTGGTCTCAAGGGACTGCTCAACATGTAATTTTGTACTGCCAGCTGTCAGCCATATGACGAAACAGTATAGCATATTGAAAAAGTCACCCCAAACAAATAAATCTAATCTAAACCTTGTTCTAATGACAGTAGCACTGAGCTTGAATGAATGAATAAGGACCAGAGGCTATCCAGCAGGGAATGTGGCTGGTGCATAGGCCACACGATGGGCCCATTTGCGCCTCTATCCGCGCTAGTTCCTAAGACCTGCCCTTTTGGCAAAGGCAAGTACATTCTTAGGTCCTATCCGTTTTATCTCTATTGGTTCCAAGGTTCTTGAGCCCAGCATAGTCTGCCTGTGATAACCCAGGGTTTCACAGCGACACAAGATGTGTGCCGAGGATTCTTCCTCTTTACCACTCCTCGTGCACGTTGGGTCGTTGTCTACCCTCATCACCAACAAGTGACGTCTGAAGGTGTTGTGACCCGTCAATAGGCCTACTAGCAATCTCAAGTTACTCCTATCCAGAGAGAGACAAAACCGTCCTATTCTCTCTGCAGGCCCTGCTAATAGTTCCCGAGCCTGACGGAGATGACCAAAGATGTTGTTCCATCTCAGAGAGTGTTGATTCTGGATCCACTCTCCAGTTGTTTTCCTGATCAAGTTTGCAGATAGTCCTAAGGCTGGTCCCGGGCCCACAAAACTGTTGCCGGATCCCATCCTAGCCGGATGATCCGCCATTTCGTTACCCTTTACCCCAGGGTGCCTAGGTATCCACATCAGTGATTCCTTGTGTTTCCTGAGCTTAGTTTTTCTTAAATTTTTTCAGATCCGGATGATTACTTTGACTTCATAATAGCAGGGGCAGGTCCTTCGGGTTGCGTACTTGCGAATAGGCTAACACAACATAAAGATATCAATGTTCTCTTATTAGAGGCTGGCGAGGAGCCAAGTATATTGGTAGAACAACCGACATTGGCTATGGCAGTAACAGTTACTAAATATAGTTGGACCTATAAACCAGAACCTCAAAGAGAAGTGTGTACAGGTAAATCAGGTGGTGGGGTAAAACATTATAGTGTAGACCCTATCGCATTGAATTTTTTCCGTCATTATGTTTCTAATCGTTCTCAGTGTGTATCTATTGATAACAGTGCATCTAGTTTTCTAAGTATTTCTTCTGGGGTACCCCAAGGCTCCGTTTTGGGTCCTCTGTTATTTTTGATTCATGTCTCAGAGCTAAATAAATGTGTGAGCTTCAATCTTTTGCAGATGATACTCAACTCATTCACTATTTTGATATTAGTGATCTAGAACAAGCACAGACGTCGGTCAATAACGATATTCACATGATTTGCCAATTTTCTAATAACCACAACCTTTCAATCAATGCAAATGAATCTAGTCTTTTATTTTTTTGTCCAGATCATAAAAGAGAAGTAATCGAATCACAGCTGTCAGTAAAAATTGGTTCTGAAAGAGTGCATCCGGTTCAAGGTTCTTGGAGTAATCATTGACATCATCAAACTCAGATTTACAAGTCATATCAAAAACCTTTTAAAGAAAACCTACTTGAGACTGAGATCACTGTACGCAAACAAATCTGTCTTCAATTTCAAATTAAGAAAAAAATTGTGCTCATCTTTGATCCTGTCTATCTTCAGCTACTGTGATATTTTATATTTTCCTTGTCTTGATGTGTATTCAAAAAATCATTTCCAAATTGTGCAAAATAATTGTGTCAGATTTGTTTGTGAACTTAAACGTTTTGACCATGTTTCTAATAGTCTAGCTGGACTCAAGTGGATGAATGTTAAAAATGTCGTCAAATATCATTACCTTGTTTTTATCCATAGGCTAATATCTTCCGGCAAGCCCATATATCTAAGTGAAAAGTTAATTTTTAGGAAAGACGTACACGACAGGCGTATAAGGTTTAGTTATGCTTTAACTATTCCTGTTCATTCTACAGCCTTATTTCAGAGGTCCTTTTCATATAATGCTGCGACTTTGTACAACGCCATTGGGATTGAATATAAAAACATGTCTATGCAGAAATTCAAAAAAGCAGTTAAAATGTTGATTAACCTATTATAACCCTTTATAGCCTTTGTTTATGCACTAGTTTCTTGTAAGGATTTGTTTTTTTTTGTCTTGAATGTGTATAATTTCATATCTAATTGAATCTGCTACTGAACAACCTAATCTTATGCAGGGGTGGTTAAGTGTTAATGTTGCTAAACTTCGCCACTTTCTGCTACACTTCCTGTATACCTTAATAGAAGTTAAATAAAGAAACTTTCAAGCACGTGAACCTTCAGACGCAATACTGATATGCAATTTAGAGCAAATAATGAAGCATCATAATAATAATAATAATAATAATAATAAATAGCATATATTGCCCAACAGTTATAAAGAAACCATTTACAGGACAATCTTAAAATGAGAAGATAAAAAAACACTGAGATACCAGAAATAAATTGAACTTTACGTTCACTTAATCCAAAAAAAAAAATATGTATATATATATATATGCCCAAGAGATAAAAAAAAATCACACGTCACTACAATAGATTACAGCTACCTCCAAAATACTTCTCAAGCTATCAGCATTTATGTCACAATAATTACAAATACTATTGTACGAATCACAAATAAAGAAAATAAAGAAAATGGGAGACTTTAGGTATAAATTAGTACGTGCCCTATCACAATAGAAGGTTTTAAAGTTACGACTCCTAAAGGAAGGAACACAAAAATTTAACTGTGCCATAAGTTCAATAGCATCTATTTGGTCATGAAGCAGTTTATATAGAAAAATTATTGATGCATACTGCCTTCTAGCCTTCAAAGATTGAATTCCAAACCTAGATAATAGCTGGTTTTCAGGAATGCCCTGTGCAGGATAAACACCATCAACTTTGAAGGCCAAAAACTTTAAGAACTTTCGTTGAACACGTTCAAGAGAGTCTATATAGCACTTATAAATCGGACTCCAAATTAGAGATGCATACTCCAGCTTAGATCTGACGTATGCTGAATACAAAGCTAATAGTGCATCAGGGTGGCTAAAACTTCTGCAATTCCTTACAATCAGGCCATATGCACGGAAAGCCTGGCATACTTTTTCAGCTATATGGTGAGAAAAGCTGAGTTTGCTGTCGAAAACGACTCCCAAATCCTTAATTGATTCACAACGATTTATTAAAACGTCACCTATTGCATAATTATACTTCAAGACATACTTTCTTTTTGAAAAGCTGAGTATATTACATTTGGAAGCATTGAGAAATAATTTGTTGGTGTTACACCAGTCAGTTAATGCATCAATATCTCGCTGAAGCACTACAAAGTCTTCTTCAGAGTCTATAGCATGAAAAATTTTCAAATCATCAGCAAAAAGCAGCTTGTTACAGTTTATTGATTCGGCAATATCATCAATAAATAAGGTGAACAACAAAGGTCCTAGGTTGGAACCTTGAGGCACTCCAGATTTAGTAACATACTGATAAGATTTGTAGCCGTTGAAAGTAACATATTGTTTCCTGTTATAAAGATAATTTTCAATTAACAATAAAGCTGATGAGTGAAACCCAAAATGAAAAAGCTTATTTAAAAGGATGCCATGATCAAGTCGGTCAAACGCTTTGGCAAAATCTGTGTACACAACGTCAAGTTGACCTTGCCTATCAACACGTTCAATAGCAAACTGAGTGAAAGTTGCTAAATTAGTCACTGTGGAGCGCTTAGCGAGAAATCCATGCTGAAAGGGAGACAAAGATTTATGAATTACTGAATAAATTCTATTGTATAATACTATCTCTAACAATTTTGAAAAATTACATAGTATAGCTATGGCCCTGTAATTTCTTATATCGGAATATTCCCCAGACTTAAAAATTGGAGTTGCTTTAGAATTTTTCCAAACATCAGGATAAATGTGACTGGTTACAGAGAGATTGAAAATTTTTACTAAGGGCTTAACAAAAATGGAAATACAGTCTTTAATAATAAATGAAGGGATGTTATCCGGGCCTGCAGTTAGTTTGTTATTCAGTTTTTTGGATGCCGCAATGACTTCATGTTCTAAAATGTTGTTGAAATGAACTACTACCTGGCCATTGGCAAGCTTGTCTTGCGTAAAGCTGGTTGCAGAGGATGAGTTAACAAAAACGCTTCTGAAAAAATCTGCAAAACCATTCACAATACTGGATGGATCATTCAAGGTGACGCCATCAAATTTCATTTGACCAGGAATTCTGGTAGTTCGATTCTTCGAATGCATAAAAGTCCAAAAATACTGAGGATCTTCTGAAATTGAAGTCTCAACCGTATGCAAGTAGTTTTGATAAGCCACTGTTATCTGACGCTTTACTATTGACCTATAGCTTTTGTACTGTTCGAGGATTAAGTTATTATGGCTCCTTTTATATTTCCTATATAAACTTGCCTTTAGCTTGATATTTCTAATAATTTCAGCAGTGAACCACGCAGGATACTTACGGGAATAAGATTTAAATTTAGGTACATATACATCAAATATGCTGTAAATAACTTTATAAAATTCTGTAGTTGCCAAATTGACATCTGAGATGTTATCTAAAAAAGAGAAGTCTGCAGCAATCAAAGCATCATACAGCCCAGGAAAGTTTGCTTTACGGAAATTATACATATTAGTATCACTCACAGATGGAAATGTGTTAGCTTTACTAACAATATTTTCAAAACATATATCCAGAGCTGGATGATAAGGAGCATCTTCAGGTACCAATGGTGAAGTATCATGGCTAATCGAACAATCTTCATTTGATAACACTAAGTCTAACAATCTTCCAGTATCATTCAGAATATTATTACATTGCTTAAGATTAAGTATATTGAGTAAACCGACTACGGCATTCTTCTTCCTATCAGAATTACTCTCAAAATGAAAACTCGGAATATTAAAGTCACCCAACAAAATGATGCTACCTGATTGGAGACAAAGCATTTGTTCAAGTTCATCTACAAAATGTTCGTACGTATCATTAGGAGTAGTAGGGGGGATGTAAATAACAGCAATATGGAAGCGTTTAAGACCAACCCAACATTTGCAAAGTAATACATCAATTAAAGGGAAACTTAAATCTAGATGAGAGATATCGACCACTTTCGACTTAATATGATCCTTAAAAGCTAGTACGACTCCACCCCCACTTTGCTCATTAACAACGCCGAATTTTCTATCCTTTCTATAAATAGTATAGGTTTCAGAGGGAAATAACTCACTACTCATAACATCTGGCTGTAAATTGGATTCAGTTAATGCTATAATGTCATATTCACTATCACTAACAGATGACACAAAAACATCAATTTTGCTACGAAGTCCGCGTACATTCTGATAGTAACAGCGAATGCAGTTCTCCTTACTGTTGGGCTTTACTGGTTTTCCGAAATGATTTTGGGAACTCCGTTGATATGCCTAATCCTTATGTTCGACTCACCAGACTCTAACCGTTCATTAAGCTGATCCTTTACTTTTTTATAGTAAGCAAGTTGTTTAGGGGTGCGATCGACAGATATAAACACCTTATTTTTAAAGCGTGTACTACTGAGTTTCTTAGAATTTCTTACGATTTGGGATACTACAGATTCAGAAGGAAATGTGATCTTAATCGGACGGCGTCTTCCTTCCGTTAATTTACCAAGACGAATAGGTCTAATAATGCTTTCATCAACATTCTGATCAATAACATGTAGTATCTCTTTAACCAAATTCTTATCATTAGATACGCCATCTGCATCTTGCGTCTGCTCTTCAACTCCAAATATTATCAAGTTCTTACGACGTCTGGTTCTTTCATCGATCTCAGAAATAATCTCCTCGAGGAGATCATCCTGACTCGCTGAGCTAATCTCGCTTTTAGCATTCTTAATTGTGTGTATGTCATCTTGGAGTTTTAAAATGAGGGACTTTAAATCCTTAATTTCATTTCCAAAAGCACGACAAGATTTGCACGACCAATCACATCCTTTGTTCGAATTAATTAGTCTAACTTCCCCGGAACTAATTTCTACACAAGAGTTCTTGAAAGGTTTTTTACAAATACAACATTTAACCATGTAAACAGCATCATACAGTCTATTGCAGCACGCGCAGGATACCTGTGACGGGGCCATAATTAATAGAGGGCTAGGTTATCAGCGCACTGAATACAGTCCTGTATAGTGTTTACCAATCCCGCGATACCACGATAAGAGCGTTCACCGGATCAACTCCTCGGAATGTTCGCTCTTCTAGGTACCCGATTTCGACTTTAAATAAGTTATTACAGTTACCTTTCAAGATCACTATGCCAAAACTGGAACCACTCTCGATAGTTTAATAAGAAGAAAATTAATCACTTATAAACCACTAATTATAATATTTGTTCGGGAGCTAACGAATTAGCTGCTATATCCAACAGTGGCAGGACCGGACCTCCCCCTACAGGGTTGTATCAAAAATAACGAGACGCTTGTCGTATACAGTTCTGAGATTTTTTTTATAGTCTGTAGTCTGTACACAAATCCAGATAATTATCGCCTACTCTCGTTAATCTCTCATGCAAGCAAGGTTCTACTATATATTTTACAGTCCAGAGAGCATTATTTTCCCATTTTTATCTGCTTTGTGGACTATTCTAAGGCGTTTGATATCGTAAAGTGACCTAAACTGTGGGAAATCCTTATCTCCAGAAGAGTCCCTTACCACTTAGTATTTCTCATACAGCAACTCTATCAGTCTAGCTCAGCTCGTGTAAGAATTGATGGTAATCTGTCTGGTCAAACAGCAACCAGAAAAGGAGTTCGTCAGGGATGCATATTATCTCCGATGTTATTTAACATTTATTCTGAATTTGTGATGAGACAGGTATTGGACAACTGAAATGGCGGTATAATTATCGGCGGAAACAAAATATCTAACTTAGGATTTGCTGACGATACAACCCTTATTGCTGCTTCTCGGGAAGAACTAGTAACTCTATTGAACGTTTTAGAACAACACAGTGCAGCATATAGTCTTGGTATTAACTACAACAAGACCAAGGTTATTATCGTAGATAGAGAGCATGACAATCATCGAGAAATAAAGTCAATAGGCCGTTGTGAGGTAGTTCAACGTTTTGTGTACCTCGGTTCTTTGATCGACAATTCAGGTAGCTGTGAGAATGAGATTCGACGGCGCATTCAACAGGCACGGGTGGCCATGACAAAGCTTACTAAAATATGGCGGGACCATAACATACCTAAAGCTACCAACATGTCACTGGTTCAGTCTCTTGTGTTCTCCATATTTTTGTATGCCTCGGAAACTTGGACTGTTAAAAAGGCGGATCGAGTTCGCATAGATGCTTTTGAAGTGTGGACGTGGAGGAGAATGCTGAGAATTCCTTATACCGCCCATCGAACTAATGTTTCCATACTAGATGAGCTCGGTAATCCAAATCCATTGTGTCGATGAGAATGCTTACATTCTTCGGACATATTCACAGAAACGATAATATGGAAAAACTTGTAGTTCAGGGTCACGCCCCGAGTGGGCGGCGCCGTGGCCGTCCCCCTACACGCTGGGTGGATACGACGAAACAGTTGCTGGATATGAGTATCAAGAGCGCCACTATACTGACAGTAAATCGCGAACGATATCGAGCTACAGTGCTCAAAACTATTGAAAATATTCGTGTCGGCAATACTCTAGCTCCGACTTAATGCATTTTACGAGTTCACAACATGTCTGTTAAGACATTGTGACTATGATGATGATGTTAGAATCGCCGATGTAGACATCGGGCTTTATTGAAGCTATGCCTGATGATCAAAAAGCTTTTCAGCTACTGGCGCAGGACAGGTGGTAGTCCATAAGCAGCAAGCTTGATCAGAAGTCCTTCATGCCACACCCTATCGAAGGCTTTCGATATGTCAGGTGCAACAACATGGGATTTGCTGTGAATTTCGATCAACTTGTTCTACAAGTGAGTGACGTAGGCCAGGAGGTCATCCGTAGATCTGTGCTTACGGAAGCCATATTGGCGATCATTTGTAATGTTACTGTTGTCTGTATTTCACAAGCTGTGTGCTAATGACAGCTTCCATAACCTTAGGCATGGTGCTGAGAAGAGCCACAGGTCTATAATGGACTAGTATCACGAGGTTAAGAACAATGATTTAATTGTTATAACCGCTTAGTGCATACAAAAATAAACGTACTGCTGCATTTCGTTATTTTCTACATCATTTTGTTTTTTAGTAATTCCATTCTAAAGTTTCAAGAAAGGAATTCAAATTCAGCCAATCAGTGCCAACCGCGCGAATCATCAGCAGTGCATTGTTGCCAAGAACAGCTCCGACTCGGAGACGGGAACAGAAGACAAGATAGATGAGCCAGCCCGCGTACAGCTCCGGCATTTCGCGCGCCATCAGAATACGGCAACACAGCACACATATCTGTCTTTTGATTGGCTGTTCACCTTTAGGGCAGTGACGTCACTGCCCTAGGAGAATTCAAATATTTTCCTTATTTTCACGGCTTTCCTGTGCCCAAAAAAATCGGAGAAAAAAATGAGCTTCTTTTTATGACGTACTCTATCATATGCAACCAAAAAAAATTCATGATACTGGTCCATTGATGTGATCGGTGTTTTGCTTTTCTTAGGAATGGGTTGTAAGCATCAGCCAATCTTATATGCAGCGGAAAACACGCCTCGCTGATACGATAGTTTGAAGAGCTTGCAAAGAGGAGGAGCAAGCTCAGCGGCACAGCGTTTGAGAATAATGGCTGGAATTTGGTCAGGACCAGTAGCTTTATTCGTGTTCAGTTTTTGGAGGATGCTTTTATATCTCGATGTTGAAATTTGACCTCTGCCATTCTCGAGTTCACGCTTATGGCGGAGGTCGGAGTACTTCCTTGAAAGTCTACAGTAGAATTGGCTGCGAAGAGCTTCCCCAAGATGTCTGCTTTTTCTTTAGGAGCAGAAGCTATGGATTTGTCCTCTCTGGTTAAGGGTGGTATTGACGAATAGGAAAAGTTCTGACTAACAGTCTTAGCTACAGACCAGAATGTTCTGGAGGAACTAGGACATGAGAGGAGCTTGTTCTTAATTTTTTGGTTGTGTTCCTCCTTGCTGCTGTCAATCACGCGTTTACAGAGATTTCTGGCGTCGATAAAACTGCGGTGGCTCTCAGCATTTGGATTTTTCCTCCATTCCCTGTAATGTTGGTTTTTAGAGGTAACTTCATCTCTACAACGCTGATTGAACCATAGCTTGTTTGTGGAGGGATGCTTGACGACATAAGGAATAAAGGCTTCCATGCCGGATATTAATACCTCTGTTATTTCGCAAGCTGATGGGTCTCGTGACTTGAAGCAGACATCGTTCGTTTTTATATCTCGATGTTGAAATTTGACCTCTGCCATTCTCGAGTTCACATTTATGGTGGTGGTCGGAGTACTTTCTAGGAAGCGCACGGTAGAATTGGATGCGTAAAGCCTCCCTAATATGTCTGCTAAAGGGAGTTAAAGCGATGGACTTGCCCTCTCTGGTCAAGGGTGGTAGCTTCAGACCAGAATGTTCTGGGCAAACTAGGACATGAGAGGAGCTTGTTCTTCATTTTGTGGCAGTGTTCCTTCTTGCTGCTGTCAAACACCCGCTTACAGTGATTTCTAGCGTCGATAAACTATCATCTGGATATGCACTTTCGATCATTTCCGAAGTTTCGTCTGATATTTTATCCAACTGAATACAAAATTGTATCGCATACATTTGCTTCACCTTCAATTTTTTGATAGCAAAACACTAAAATTTCAATAATCAATTTCTGACAAATACTTTAATGATAAGGCTTTCATTCTCATTCTTTCTCATTTTGTGTGTTTCCTTTGAAAGAAGTTACAGGACCAGTCTGGTTATATACTGATATACAGGGTGTCCAGTTAGCGTGTAGTTCTTCGATATCTCGCAAGGTGAACCTGATAGAAGAAAATGTCAAATACAAAAGTTATTTGGTTACTCAAGGCGCATATTCTAAAAATATTTTGAAATATACAGGGTGTTGCGGGAAAGTAGGATAGTGATCAACATAATTTTTTTATATGAAACTATACCGTTTTTTTAATTCCTCTAGTTTCCATCATTGATCTCTATTTAACCCTGAAATATTTTTGGGATCGGTTGCGACGTTCCCAAGTTATAATTTATTTTCTATTAATTTCCGGATTTGCAAGGTCGCAAGTAATACGTCCAAATTGATATATTTCTTCAACTTTTCTCAATAATATTATACAGCGAGTTACCTGAATATTAAATGGATATCATCTTGGATGTTACCAGCAATTTTTATCTACAGGGTGTTTTTGGCAGAACTTTAAATTACGGCAATTTGAAGGTCATTTTACTTTGTTTTTTAAATGTAACACCCTGTATTTTTCATTTTTAGTCGAAATATCTACTAATACCCTATCTCTGTAATATTTTTTTTCGCGTTTGGCGACGTTGCCAAGCTATAAATTATTTTTCCAAATTTTCAAACAAATATCCCCGATTTTAAGTTATTTTAAATATAATCCTCTACTTAATTTTATTGCAATGAATTGCGCATGTCGCATTTAGTAAGATCTCACAACTTCAAGATTTTGTTTCTGTTAATTATTGAGATACGGCAACACCAATTTTTCAGTAAACAGTACCGGAACGCTTAAATATTTCCAAAATTGCCACAGCTGGAACGGTGCAATTCAATACTTGGGGGTTCTTGAACATACAGAATTCAAAAACGCTAACATCAGTGTTGTCAGATTTACCAATTTTACCATAATTTTCAATGGAATACCCTATTTATGAAGTAACGTAAAAGTGGTAAATCTGACAACACTGATGTTACGATTTTTGAATTCTGTATGTTCAAAAACAGCCAAGCACTGAATTTCACCGTTCCAGCTGTGGCAGTTTTGGAAATATTTAAGCGATCCGGTATTGTTTACTGAAAAAGCGGTGTTACCGTATCTTAATAATTAACAGAAACAAAATTTTGAAATTGTGAGATCTGACTAAGTTTGACATGCGCAATTCATTGCAATAAAAATAAGTAAGGATTCTTTTTAAAATAAATTTTAAATCGTGGATATTTGTTTAAAAATTTTGAAAAATAATTTACAACTTGGCAACGCCGCAAACGCAAAAAAAATATTACAAGGCTAGATAAGGTATTAGTAGATATTTCGATTTAAGATAAAATATACAGGGTGTTACATTTAAAAAACAAAGTAAAATGACCTTCAAATTGCCGTAATTTAAAATTCTGCCAAAAACACCGTGTAGATACAAATTGCTGGTATTATGCAAAATAATATCCACTTAATATTCAAGTAACTCACTGTATAATATTGTTGAGGAAGGTTAAAGGAATATATCAATTTGGACGTATCACTTGCGACATTGTAAATCCGGAAATTAATAGAGAATAAGTTATAACTTGGCAACGTCCCAACCGATCCCAAAAATATTTTAGGGCTGAATAGAGATCAATGATGGAAACTAGAAGAATTTAAAAAAAGTTATAGTTCTATATAAAAAAATCAATTTGATCGCTATACTACTTTTCCGCAACACCCTGTATATTTTAAAATATTTTTAGAATATGCGTCTTAAGTAACCAAATAACTTTTGTATTTGACATTTTCCTCTATCAGATATCGAAGAATTACACACTAACCGGACACCCTGTATATTTTATTTAAAACAATATGATTCAATACTCTACCTATTTTTCCAAAGGATGCATTAATGGACGGCCTCAATGGTACCACGGCAAAGGCCTTGGTGGTAGTTCACTTATCAACCTAATGTTGTATGTGAGAGGAAACAGAGATGACTTCAACCGGTGGGAAGCTCTTGGCAATCCAGGATGGGGATATAAAGATGTTCTGCCACTATTCAAGCGATCTGAACAAGTCCACGTGAAGGTACACGATGAGGAATACCATGGTAGAGATGGGTACTTGAGTGTCAGTGACCCATCGTATGCCTCTCGTGCTTCTCATGCTTGGGTCCAAGCTGCACAAGAGGCTGGCTACCCCTATCTGGACTACAATGGAGAAAATCAAATTGGGGTAAGTGTATTACGGAGATTGTACATTCTCCTAGCTGAAAACCTTCCTAGCTCACATAAAAGAAACCCTATCCAGCTATGGGGTGTGCGATAAGTTTCCCAGACTAGCCTCGGACATTACCATATAGTCTTCCAGGCTGAAATATGTGGCATCTCGATTTAGCAAAGCAGGAGCACAGTATATCCAATATAACAGTAGCGCGACTCTCCAGAATTTTTGTGGTTCGCGCATAGCACCCCGCGCATCGTTCGCAGGATGTTTAGCACGGCAATCGCCTGAGTCGTGTTCAGTCTATGAGAGTGAAGGTAGTGTGTTTGACAGAACCGGATTAAGGCATTTGGTGAGACGTTGATATGGATATCGGGACGCGTGGAGTCAAATGTTGCGCCGCTGTAGGCTGTATTAATAATTCCAAAAACTGTGACAATAGTTTTTTTAAGTTTCCTCAAGATGCTGCCAGGTAAGCGATTCCTCCAATGTTTAATATGTTCCTTTATTACCTAATAATATTAAAGTGTGATAGCATAGCTCTATCTGTCTCTAACAAAGTCTGTCGGGTATTAGGGTAGCTGTGTGTGTTTTTTTTTTCAGTTTTTAGACGAGTTAGACGTTACGGAAAGTCGTTCTTTAATTATGAGCCTAAAGTCAAAATTACACAATTCGAAATGGGACATCCGATATAGCGGATTTAGCCATTTTGTACCCGCCGATTCAACATGCTGCAAATTTCTTCGGTAGTTTATACACGCCACACAATGATTTCGTACAATACGTTGCATCTATGGAGATCATATTTCAAGAAAACTTTGAAAGTTTTTCCATATCTGATAATGCTGTACAAAAATTTGTAAATATATTCTTGAACTTGAAATACAATCACCCCTGTTCAAATTTTCCGTATAGGTATATTGCTCGATTATATGCTAGAATTCGTTTGTTTTATACACTAAAAACTATCAACCTGAACTTTAGAACCCCAAACAGAAACCGAAAATTGATAATTTGGAAAAATGAGTGAATTTTAAAATTTTAACAATCTTAGAGGGGTTGTTATAAATAGAAAATTTTTATATAATAATATAATATTAAAACTGAATAAATTGCGATGGCTTTCTATATCCAGCTTATACAAATACAATCTTTGAGTCATGCGGATCACAAAAAGGTCTTTCGGCCGAAGCCACAGATGCGCTGGCTGGCTCTTCTCGGTGCCTTCTGGCTTTGTTTTTTCCATCCTTGACTCCTCAGGTTACACCCGAAACCAAGTGTTATGTTATGTGACCTCATCTAGATGTGAGCACACGACATCCGTTTGGGCCTGATGAAGCCAATTAGCAGAAACACGTGTCGCTCGGGTTACCATCTTTCAGTTGTTCTGCTCCTCAACCTCTTTCTCTTTTGCGGTTACGCCCCATTATTTTCTAAGATCTTTGAGTTCTTTTACACAAAATTACTATCACGTCCCCTTCTTACCTCAAAGATAAATTTTAAGCGTGACATACAGCCACTTATTATTAGCTTTCCTAATAATTTCTCATTGTTTCCTGACAGCACCACAACGTTCAAAAGATCTTTCACGATTAATAACAAAATTAATGTGATTATGCATTCCAAAATTATGAAATTTTACGCAGGAAGTGAAGTCCATTTTATTTTTAATGTGATTATGCATTCCGACATTATGAAATTTTAAGCAGGAAGTGAAGTCCATTTTAATGGATGCTCAAATAGAGAGTTCGCAATAAAAAGAATCATCATGCTAGTTTCAAAAATGTATCATTTTCCTCTATCAACATGGAGTCTTTTCTTCAATATGCCTATTCATATACGTAATATACAAATACAGAAGGAAGGGTAGTCTTGGTAAACTAGGTAAAAAATAGTTTTGCAATTTTTTTATGAATAACGACCAGTTTAGTATATTTTATCGTTGTTATAAACCTATTGATCTTTATTTTTTTATGTACACCTAACAGGTCTTCATCGGTTTTGCTGTTTGCCACTTTTTTGTGCCTTAAACGTTTCTCTACGATGATTGATGAAGATACATTTAAAGGTTGTGCGATAACTATACATAAATGTTATTTTGGACGCTACGTCTTTACTTATAGCCATATTTGAATCATATAAGATATTATAAAGTTTTTATATTTATTTAAATGTTTAAGGTTAAGTAAGATAAGATAAAATAAAGTTGAATAAGTCTCGCATTTTTGTTGATTTACTTACAAACAATAGAGCCAACTATTTTCTCGGAGTTAACAATTTTCTTTCATACACCGACTATTTCTTGTTTTGCTTCTAAACAAAAATGTTTACACCCCATTTATATGCAAAGAATCCATGATGAATTAGAAGAATCAGTACAAAACATTTTCACGTATGGACAATAAATTGCTAAGCCGATCCTGTGCTCAAGACGTAAACGGCAATACTCGCGGCTCGTGCTGAGGAGCCGGCGTGGGGATATGAGAGGCCTGTTTTTCGGAGACAAATTGTCTGCATGATTTCTAGGGAGTTGCGCTACTGTATTGGATATACTGTGGCAGGAGCTTGATACAAGTATACATAACCTACAGGGTTATTCACGTTATTCGACGCGGAGCATTATGGCTAAAGTATTTAATAAAAAAGAAAATAATAATGTCGGATAGATAGAGTCCCATAAAGGCTACATTTTAAAAACATTTTCATCTTATACAGGGCGTCCCAAAAACACGAAATGTATCAAAGCTATGTTTTTTTAAATGGAACACCCCGTATATTATTGCATATTCAGATTTCTTGGTCAATTCTAGTGTAACTTTAGTAGGGAATTATTGTATGTTCTGGAAGAGGAGGAGGAGCCTTGACCTTGAATGTGACCTTGAAGGAGGCATTGACCTTGAGTTGGACCTTGAAGGTGGCCTTGACCTTGAGCGCGACCTTGGGTCTGGCCTTGACCTTGAATGTGATTAGTTACAGCGTCAACCCTGAATGTGACCTTGAGCTTAGCTTTATCCTAGAAATGGAGTTTAGCTTGAAAGAGCAATGATCTTGACCTTGAAGTAAGTTCGACCTTCGCAGGTAAATACCGGTTTTGTAAGATACCGTTATACAAGAAGGTATAAAGTAGCCAGCAGTGTAACAGACTGCATTAGTTCACAGTTGTGTGCAACGTAAAGCAGCTTATACAGTATTACAACATGGCACTAACCAATTTAGAGAAAAGTATATTGGAGCCAGTAAAACAGCAAATAGAGAGTGAGCATGCCGACTGGTGCTTGAAGATAGACATACCCAACCGATACACCATGGCGGAGAGACTCCGACGGCTCTACATAGCTATAACGGACTATGAAGAAGGAAAGCTGTGTGCAGAAGGATTATTTAACCATATGGAGTACACTCAACGATGTGAGCTCTTTTATCCCATAATGGACAAATTACCAGCAGAGCTAGGAAGACGTCTGAAGGAGCATCACAAGAATGCCGGGCAGCAGTCAACTCAAAATGTACATCGAGTTAAATCCATAAGAATTGTCAAAGCGGACGGAAAACGCCTAGTCTTCTTCTGCGATCTATAGAGAATGGGTGGAAGGCAGGTACACTTCAACGATAAGACGGCGATAATTTATCTCACGGTGTGGCAGTATGCATCACGAGTAGCACGAATGGGGGTGTGGCAGAAAGAACTTGCGGACCGATGCAGATTTCAAAGGCGAATGTTACAATGTGCGCAAGTGCTGGATCGAGTATTAAGTGTACAACATAGGACTAAAGTATATAATGAACGGTTTTGTGACTTAAATGTATAGACAACTAAAAATTGGGGTGTAAACAAATGTAACTTGTGCAACAAAGTGTATGGGCTAGTCAACAATAAATGTATGAAACAAAGCTGTGTAATCATTTCTTTTATGCTTGCACTGTGAACTGCGTATGAAATAATATGTTCCGAACATATGTAGTTTTCTACTGGAAGGAATGAAACATCAAATGAAAAGCAATACTCATGTTTATTGACAAAAATTGTAATAATTATGACATGATAAAGGTATCGTATAAAAAATAAACATTAGAAAGTGCACAAACACAGGTATCCTTAGTGTGCGCAAAACAGCTAGCAGGACGTGCGACTAATCGCGGCTGCTCATCCAATTCAATTATCGGCTTGGCAGAGTACTGTCTCAGGAAGTTGACTTTTTCTTTACCCTTTACAAAAATGCGATCCGCTTGAGATGTCAGTTCCTGAAGAATCCTGGAGACGTGATGTATTTGTGTATATCCAGAAGTCCATTGAAGACAGTGGTGGTACTCCGTCAACCAACTAGCTTGTTTTTGTAGGTCAGGCGACAGCAGATCCCAGGGAAAAGGTTGTTTAAAAACATAATGACATGTCCTAGATCCATCAAAGGCTGCAAGCTCCTTCACAATGAATTTATTTTTCTCTATTTTGAAACCCTGTATGTCTAAGACAAGACTCATAATCGCATTCGGCTGAAGCGTTTAAACACAGAGATTTTGTGACAATAGTTGTCAAGGGCTTGTCGCAGAGCTTTTAGTTTTTGGCGGTACTCCAGGAGAGCTCGTTGGTATACAACCTTCATGGTCAGAATGCGCTTGCGGAATGAAATGGGAAATATATCGGTGTACAATTTAACGCTGTTTCACAATTTTAGTCAACGGATTATAAGAAAACATTCGATCGTGGAGGATCAGACAGTATGCTGTCGTGTTCTTAGGAACATTTTGACCAGTTTCGAATTCGATTCTCATCACTACGGAAGCTGATTGAATGCTTTCTTTTTGCTTAGAGCAATCAATATGTGTGATGGGAGCTATCGACTTAAAGTCCTTGGGGGTAAGCAGTGGTTCATTTTCCGTATCATAGTAGGTAGCCCGGAATTTGGAAAACATATCATACAGCGTGGCAAATTTGTTATTATCAAAATCTAGATATAAATCGTTGTATGGGAAACGAGCAGAATTGAGAAATACTCGAATGTTAGTTAAATGACAGTGATCAAATGTTGACATATTGGAAGCTACTTTATTTTTCTTATCTGTTTGGAAAGCGACCAAAACATGCCGAGGTGTTTCAAGCTTCGTGGTTGTTTTTACAGGCCACGTATGACGGGTAGTTTCTGAAAGAGTGGGATATTCAATTAACTCCCAGCTACGAAAGTAGATTGGAATATCAATGTTTTTATTAAGAATTTTTGTTAACGCTAACTGCTGCGGTATATCAACCGAGACATGGGGCACGCGCCATTGAATTTTATCAATAGTAATTTTAGGTAAATCCTTAGCAGCACTCGTTACTGCGTCCAGATCGGAAGTGCTTCGTATTAGAACCAATTCCTGTTTCATATTCAATATAATTTTATTGTAATCTTCGAAAAAACCCATCCACATGCTTAACGGTATACAAACGTTAAACTTTCCATTATCAGAAATTTTTGTTTCTTTGGGAAACCAACCTGCATTTTGTAGGCGCAGGCTTTCATTTTCGTTATAGGAGAGATACCCCTTCAAAGTGGATGTTAGTCCAACATTTCGGACTGAATCGATAACGACGCCATTTAACTCGTAACGGATTTCGCGGAATAAAAAGGCAAATGCGTTGTTAATTAGTGACAAGGTGGTGGCAGCCGATCCATCACTTTTTGTCAAACTTCCTTCGAGATATAGCATGCTTTGAGATGGTAAAGTGTACGCATCTAACTCTTGGATGCCTATATTAATTTCGTCATTGTAATCAAATTTGGCGTTTATGAATGGCTGGTAGGTATGAATCTCCATTTCAGTAATTGAGTTATCTACAAGAGGGGCTTGAGTCACGTTTAAAATACTCATCATGACAACACTTGGAATCCTAGCGACTTCAAAAACGTTTTGTTCTCAGCAGAGAGCTTGGGAGGTTGAAGAGGTGTGTAACCTTTGCCAAGGGGGGGTTTAGATGTACTGACAGAGCGACGCATAAATTGCGACTTTTTATACTGATGAGGGGTGTGATGGTCAAAGCACTTGTGGTACTTAATGCCCATTGTTAGCAACGCGCAGATGAAGTCTGATGGTGATAGTTTCGTTACGAAAATTGACGAGGTCTCCGTTCTGATCCGTCACCCGAATGATCAGCGATGTAATTGCTTTGACAGTCACTGGAAAATACAAAACGTTCTGTGGAGACTCCACAATTTTATATCCAGCGGGAACAGTTGGAAAAAACTGATGAATCACGTGACAGGCCTGTCCGTTATGAAAAGAGCCTGTAGCAATGCTACAATCTATGCACAAGGCATTAACTTTGAGAATTTCAACAGGAAAATCAGAGTCGTGAATTTCCCCAGCCTTTAAGAATCGAGGTTGGAATCCTAAAAGTCTTCCAAAAGTTCTCGGTTTGGTAAAATCAATCGGAAAGTTTGCGTGCAGAGAAACTGTGGAGGTGCTTACATTAGGCGTAATAGAAAGGGTGTAATCGTGTGGGAGATTAGTTTGCAGATATTTTTCTAAATCCGCTATTTCATAGGCACCCGTCGGTATGGTGAGACTGCCATTACCGTACGGAAAGTAATTATTACTGTCATCAATATTAGGAATCATATTAAAACTCTCAAAATTACATAGTCCAATTTCATAGTCTAGATCGTCTCGGAGGTACAGAGGTGGATTGAAATCGGCAATAAGCGTGGACGAATTTCCGGACAAGGTGAACGTGAGCGACATGGTTCATCAACAACGTGCGACATGGATCTAGTTATGTAAAGAAGGACGAGAACTTAAATAGAAATTTCAGGCACAACTGACCGCAATTGTGAGCGTTGAACTTTTGGACTGAGTCACGGTTGTATAAGATATTAGAAACATCATTGCTACTTAAAAAGTAATGGACTGCTTCAGGCGGCGGTCGCAAGTTACCGTATGAGTCGAAATATATCACACAGCTGCGATTTTTAATGTAGGCCGTCCAGTGGGTGCCGGGACCCGAGGATTGGTCTAAATTAATGATACCACATTCATTTTTCTGAATACGCCTGGGTAGTTGATCACGCAGAAATACACCGCGAAAATAAGGAATCCGTAGCGATTTCGAAAACTGTGCTAGCTCAGTATTGGTCATTGCGTGACGGGGTAGCATTATTGGAAGTTTTTTTTAAATGGAGCTAAGTAAAATCCTTTACCATTTGCAACTTGACGCATGGACTCTAAAGCGAGATTATGCCGCTTTTGCTCAGCCAACTGTGTCTGCGAGGCTTTAGCATCGTTAACAGCTTTTGCGATAGATGCAGCACCCCCACCAAGAGCGCCAATAGCACCAAGTAGAGGGAGAAGTAGCGGCAGGAACCCTCCTTTCTTCGGCACTGGAAGAAGTCGCTTCGAGCGGCGTCGGGTACGCATTTTGTTTTTTAAACCTTTTCCATGCTTCCTTTGTGACTGTTTCCGTTGTTTCCGTGCACTGCTCCGCCGTAAACCAAAACCCAACTTCTTCTTCGCATGCATGGCTCCAACAACTGCAAGTGCCGCAGCGCGTTCACCCAAGGATGCACCCGAGTCTACGACCCTACTCCAAGCTTGTTTGGATAAGACACCGTCTGCGTAGTGGCGATCACTGCTGTTTTTTGCTTTTGCGTATGAAATGTCGTGTTGTTTGCAATATTCATCTAAGGAATTTATACCAACGTCACCGCGAGCTAGTCGCGTTTGTAGCTTTGTGAATGGACCACAAAATCTATATCCACCAGGAAGATGAACTTCAAAAGGAAACTTATCGAGTAGCTTACTAAAGAGTCCTGAACCAGTCACTAAAGCCCGTGATCTAATACTGTTACGCGATGAGTAATGTGCAGGCATTATATACCTAGACGTGATGCATACAATGTGTCGGGTTAAAAAGAATGGATAGGGGTGGTATTGCGCAGTAGTATATATAACGTATCAGAATGCGGATCAAGTCAGGTCCACCACTACCAGTTATTAATTATGACACTTCAGCTCAGGAAGCGGCATTTCGAAAGCATGGTTCATTATTCGGAGGGGAATCGAAGCGGGCACTGATTGTAGGACCAAGCGGATCTGGTAAAACGAATATTATGATCAGTTTGATAACCCATCCTAATGGACTTCGATTTTCAAACGTGTATATTTACTGTAAATCTCCATATCAACCTAAATATCAGTACCTGCGCCGAGTCTTGGAACCTCTAAAAGAAATTGGGTATTTTGAATATACGGATGATAAGAACATTGTACCTCCGAACCTTATTCGACCTAATTCGCTTATAATTTTTGATGATGTAGCATCGTGCTCTCAAGATATTATGCGGCAATACTTTAGCTTTGGCAGACATCGTAATACGGATTGCTTTTATTTATGTCAAACCTATACAGCAATTCCAAAACATCTTCTGCGCGATAATGCAACCCTACTCATCCTGCTTCCGCAAGATGTATTGAATTTAAAACATATATATGACGACCACTGTAGTCTAGATATGACATTCCAGGAATTTAAGGAGCTGTGTAGTTTGTGTTGGGAAAAACCATTCGACTTTATAGTGATCGATAAAGATTCTCCCAAGAATGAAGGAAGATATCGGAAAGGATTTGACAACTATATCTATTTCTAAGGAGATTGCTATAAAAGGTGGCATTCCTCACAATATCCGAACATTGGTGCAATATCACTACGAAGATGAATATCAAATTAGCAAAGGAGCTTGTGAAAACAAGGAAAGCTGTGCACCAAAAGTTTAAAGCACTTAAATCAGAACTCATCGAAACAGATCGACAACTGCAAAAGCAACTGCAACCCATCTCTGAACCCTTACAGCAACTATTGTACCGCGTAGAACCCCTCAAGACCGAATCAGTGTCAACAGTGAAAACCCTAAAGTCCGAATCTGCAACCTCGACACCCAAAAAGGATTGGTATAAAGAGTCGGACAACCCTTATCAGCAATATTTACCACTCACAGGACTGAGTTTTTTGGAGGACACATATTCTAATCTACCACAAGCTTCAAACATGGCAGATGTATCCAAAATCGAAGAACATGCTCGTGAACCTACAGTAGTAGAGCGCGAGAATCAAGCGCTTGATGACGCAATTGCTGCGAGTCGGGATAGTTTGCGCCATTTAATCCATACTCCAGCATATAATGAATACCTGGAGTCCTTTCATCCGTTACCAAGAAAATATGTTGATGAGAGCATTCGAGGAAACGAGCAGGACTTTGATAGGTACTATGGGTTGTCGCATGATCTCACGACTGAGGCATTCACATTAGGTAATACACCGGTACGACTTGAGGGGTCGGACCTAATGATACACAATGTGCGATACCCAGGGACAGTAGGATTGTATGAGCTATTATTTAAAAAAAATCCAGTAGCTTACACTCAAGCGGATTTGGATCAATACATGGACATGTTAAAGCGGACTAATGCATATCGAAGAAATTTTGACCCAACTTTACAGATACAAGGTACACAGTCTGCAAAATATAAGCAAATTGTTAAACCATATTTGGTCAAACACAAGATTCTGAAATATCCCACATCCAGCGCAAGCAGTTCGGTCACTTTCGAAAAGCCTCTACCGCCAAAATCACGCCTGCGACGCACACAATCATTCAAACACACTGGTAGCGGAATGATGCAGTTAAACAGCAAACCTATCGAATACGTATATTTTGATGACCCCAACGAACTTGTTAATCGATTAAGATTACTTTTGGCATCGCATCAGGTTGGTAACCACAGTCACAACAATGAAATTCAGTCTATTGTTGAGCAGCTAAAGGAAGGGCGCTTTATAAAGTGATGGGGATATTGAATCGCCTTAGTCCCTCATCATTAGTCTCTCTGCAAATATGCCAATTGATAAATTTGGAAGGCATCACAGGCATCCACATCGCTGGCTCGGAAATGCGTCATGGATGAGACAGCTTGAAAAGCAGCTGTCGTCTGTATGCTTAGTGCAAATTCGAGGCGCTGTACCTCAAAATATTAGCTCTGGTTTTTATCGATTGGAAAATGGATCATCTGATTATTTTTTTCCTGTATCTGGTATTATAGAACAAATACGAGGATCTGAAGGAGTCAAAATATGGTATAAGGCCAGTCGGGCGCTAAGAGTGGGAGACAGCGTGTTGCAAGGTGACAGGGTAAAGTGTGTTCCGCGCACGGAGAACTCCATTCCTCTGTTTCTAGAAATTGTCATGCGCTGCCCTCTAACGCGCAGTCACAATGAGTACGGTAAAGAAACAAATCGTCAATGAAATTCACAAGCCTGCAAGAAGAAACTTTCCACGACGCAGAGTAATTCTACGAGGTCTCAACGATCTTGTACAGGCCGATCTGGTGGAAATGCTGCCATATGCAAAAATTAACAAAGGGTTCCGTTACATTCTAGTTGTGATCAATGCCTTCAGCAAATTTGCATGGGCTCAACCAGTAAGACAAAAAACTGGCAAAGCAGTAGCGGCCGCAATGAGCATCATTCTATCCCAGATGAAACAAATACCGAAACATATTCAAACAGACTTGGGAAAGGAATTTTATAACAAGGAGTTTCAGACTCTAATGAAAACTTACAACATCCATCATTATAGCACTTATTCTACGTTAAAAGCAAGTATCGTCGAAAGGTTGAACCGTACTCTAAAGAATCGGATGTGGCGTTTATTCAGCTTACAAGGCTCGTACAAATGGCTCCCACTTCTACAACAGATAGTACAGGAGTATAACAACACCAAACATCGAACGACTAGAATGAAACCAAACGATGTAACTCTTCGGAATGCGAAACATGTCTTACTTCATGCTTATAGTCATTTAAAAACGATAGACCCCAAGTCGGCAAAGTTCAGAGTTGGTGATAAAGTTCGAATAAGCAAGTATCGACACGCGTTTTCCAAAGGTTATACACCCAACTGGTCCAATGAAATTTTCACAGTCCGAAAAGTGCAGCAGACGAATCCGAGCACATATCTGTTGGAGGACGAGGATGGCGAAGAGATTCTCGGGAGCTTTTACAGAGAAGAGATGCAAAAAGCGAAATATCCTGATGTTTATCTAGTGGAAAAAGTTTTGAGACATAAAGGTGCAAAAGTGTTTGTGAAATTTTTGAATTTGGATAAGAAACATAACGCTTGGATTAAAAAATCTGACTTGTATGTATAATATGTATGTAGCTCAATGTTTTAGCAGCGACATTATAAACAGGTACAAAAACTACTGTGTATTGTATATTTCTTTATTTACACACTGTAACATGCATGTCATATGCGAATAGTAGGTGTTCTGTTATATGACAAGGTTGCAGACTTGTTAAACTCTGGAAGATCTGGATGTAGATAGACCAACTCCATCATGGATCGCACGTTTTCGGATCTGGGTATGTCAGCCACATGATTTGTGATAAAGTCTCGTACGTCTAGAGCCGTAGCCTGCACATCGCCCAGCAACCTCTTGTAGTACATTGCAAACTCTTGACTTTTAAGGGTGTCAATCGTATAAGCGATCAACCGTGGCAATTCAAACAGTTTCAGCACACTTTCTAATCCCAAATATACTCTGTTGCTCCAACGGTCTTCTAGTTTGATTGTCTTAATACTTTTAAACTGCTCGAATGTGATTGTGAACGCGTCACGTGCAATTGGTTGAAAGTCCTCCACACAATGGAAATAGTTGATTAGTACTCCTTCATACTCCAATAGTTCATACCAATCAGCTGCTTGTAGCGTTGCACAATCATTTCTGCACCCTTTGATGATAACACCCGGCTGAAAGCCCCACTCATAAACTAGTCCAATACTGATGCCTTTAGATTTGGATGGATTCAGTGGGTAATATCGCTCATTAATTATAATGAATGGAGTTCGCTTCGCGCGTGGCGCACTGACCTCACCATGATCTCGGACCGCACTGGGTTGATTGGCAAACATGTCTACTTAGTCAAAGCTATGTTGTCGCAACTACAATATCATGGAGCGTGTCCCACTTTATACGATCCACCCCTCCATCTCTCGTTGCAGCGCATGCGTATGAATCCATAAATGAAACTCTACCGTCGTTCTATAGTTTATTTGTTGGGTATACATACACAATGAGTGCCGCGACATTATTACGTAAACCAGTAGAGGATACTTATTTAAATATACAGGCAACGTCTGTTAACAACCGATAAAGTCTAACACTCATGTCATATACAAAGACTTACAATATATTATTACAAGTTTAGGATAGTTACATGTCATGTGTGGCATTAAACGTATGAGTATGATCCTCAGACGAGATCAAAAACACTGTGATTACAATATAAAGTTGACTAACTATAGGTGAAATAGGATGCACAGGACATAAAGTCTCACACTCATGGCTTTTGACATTTAGATCATAGTTGAACCCCATGACGAAACCTATGCAGGGTTTTCAGTGCGTCAAGGTAGTCGTCCAGTCTAGTGGATGGCCATTTCATACCATCAGGACCTGAGGACCACCCTAAGGAGTCAACATCCATGACTCCCTTGTCAATATTCTGCCGTAACCACTGCAATACCGATTTATGCTTCTGATTTATTTGCGGTTCAAATTTGAAGGTAATGCCCATTTGTGTGATGACGTCGGTGAAACTTTCAAAGAGTGGCATATCGGCCATATACGCCAGCGTGCATATGGTTTCGTCGACGTTTTGCATTGTTGTTCGATAATTTCTTTCAATATTTGCTACAGGAAAGATCTCATTTATATCTTCACTCGCCTGACCGCTTAGCAGCGTGTACACATAATACTGCTCGTATATAGTGGGAGTATATAACAACTGATTGAATATCTTACTCAAGTCGCTAAAAGTGATGTTCGTGGAGTGTTCCCTGTGTAACGCTGCCACCGTGTCCTTTATCACTTGATCTATGCGGAGTTTGCGGATTAAAACTGCCTTCATTACTTCGTTACTACAAGCGGTGGATTCGGCTATCCATTGGAAGGTTTCGTCGGGCACCACCACTTCATCCAACAGCGATGTAAATAAGTGTATTTCATCGTCTGTGGGAATTTTTTTCACAATTGTTCGTATGTACTTGTTGATCACTGTAACTTGAGCGCTGCACAACTCCGCAAACAGTGAGAAATACATCTGTGCACTCATGGCTGAAACTATGCAGTGTCCAGGACCGAGCCCTACTTAAATACGTTTTACCCCACCCTCTATAGTCTTCCCAGTTACATGATGAGGATGGACTCAATCCAGTTCCTCATTGGACTGTGGTGCCGCTTCATTGAGCAGTTGCAAAAGCAACTCCAATCGTTCGTCCTGAGGAGTTTCGTGAAATGCGATATCTTGATGACCCCAGGCGAGTGTATCTGTTGATCCTGGAATCAGATATCGTTTATCGTCACGATTCGTTAATGCTACTTTTTTTATATGACTCGTATAGATGGTATGTGATTCGGATTTAAAAACGTACATCATACAGTAGATTTGAGCTTGGGGCCCTTCCACAATAGTTTTGTAGTGAATTAGTTCAAGCTGTTTTTTAACACTGGCGTGACTGATACCTTTAGCTTTTTTTTCAATTACGTCTCCCGCGTCGATGCAATAGGCTTTCGCCCCGGTCCCGTAGAAGGCTGCCAATACTTTACCGGCATACTCATCTTTCATGTTCCCTAACACGGAGGCATTTTTTGGCATATTATGACAGTTGGGTATTGCATAGTTGGATGTGTCAAACAGTGATATGTTGTTTTTCATATCCTCATAAAAGTTGTCCGTTTTCACATGAATTACCAAACTGTCAGTGTCCGTATACAAGATCTTACAATGTGTACCATACGTAGGCTTCAAGAAATCATACACAAAATCATACATGACCGTTTTAGCAATATCTAGAATACAAGATCCAACATATGTTGGTCGACAGTAATCAATAAATGTCTTTTCCATCTGCAGAGCTACAAGATTTTCATTGAAAATTCGTAACTCTTTGAATGTTGGCTTGCTGATATAATTAGAGGCCCCTCGCTTACGCCCGTTGTTCTCAAAGCTTGTTGATAGTTTAATATTGACCCGTTTTTCCACATTCTCAATTGATTTTCCAAATATGCAATTCACCATATTTTTGTACATACCGTTTTCAAACTTGTTTTTCGCTTGATTTCGCAATTGTGTGTTGAGATCTATATACGGCTTCAGCCAGGCTGATTGTGCAAATCGAAGCCCTTTATGAATGTTTGTAAGGATCAAACCATGTCTTACACATTGTTGTAATGCTCGGTAATGGATCACGTACCTGCGTTTATGATACAGATTGGGGATTAGTTTTTTACCGATTCCACCTGGAGGCGTAATCGTCTCTGGGCAAAACGGATACTCATTAAAGAAATCATGTAATTCTTCAGGTACGTCCAGATCGACTTCGACCACATAACCCACAGGGGAGGAGGCACTTACTTCCATAAAAGTATGTGAAAAGGTCTGAAGCTCCTCTGAAGTCATCCATGAAAATTGCCCCAGCGGCAAATACTGAGACATACTAAATCCGTAAAGGTTCGTCTTGTCCAAGTACATGACGTAGGACGTTGGTTTCGAGGAATCATAGTTAGATAGATAAGGATTATTTGCCTCAGCTTTGCGTGTAATACATGTGCTCACTCCACCACGTATCCCCTTTTTAAAAAAGTGAATCATATCGATATCAGATAGGAGAGTAAGCTCCACGCGCGTTAGCCTTAACATTGCATCCCAACTAAGTCCAGGAGCTGTGAAGTAATGTGCCGGATCTAAGCGATACGTCTCGATGCATAGTGATCGATAATTTTCAAAGACGTCTGCCAGTAACAGGACATCGGAGGTTAAATAAATGTCCGAGTAGTCGCCCAATGTTGTGCAACCAAACGCCAACCATATGCTAGATGCGCGGCTATAATCCTCAGTAGAAATGTGCTCATCATGTAATTCATCGTAAAAGCACTCCCTGTTTGGTAACGAGGTTTCCTGGAATTTCTCAACATCAGTAAGATAGGAATAGGGAAAAACCCCTTTTTGACGCAGTAGATTGAACTGCAAGTCATCGGGAAACGCTCTGCGGACTTCGCGACATTGCGCAGGTTCTAATAAGGAAGCTAGCGACTCCAGTTTGGCTGGTAGGAACTGATACGAATCGATAAAACGTAGTTGCAATAATACATTTTTCGTTTTGCCATTCGGATCCGTATACTGATCTACGGGAAGTAGCTTGCTGAAGGAGATGTACTTTTCAAATGTCTGTGGAAGCACATTTATGTCTTCCTTATCTGCTCCGAGCTGGGTGATGAACAGGTGAGCGTCATAATTACGCAGATTGTGCAGGAAGATGGGTACATATTTGGGAATTTTGTGATTTAGGTTGCAAATTGAATGTGCCGCTCCACGATATGCCCCTGTAATATGACAGTGATCTCTCACCTTTCGATTCAACAGTTCGAAGGGTTTATCGCATATATAGCAGTCCGTAGCTGTATCAAATTGACGCACATCTTGTGGGGTCATCCGCATGGGGGATTCAGATTTTAGATATCTCTGATAAAGCCGATACATATCCGCCTGCAGGCATTTGACAAATTCCTCTGCAGCGTTTTCCCCGCGATAGATGTGAAATTTTGATGCTGCATCATCATGTGCGGCTTTGATATAATATGCGAAAGAGCAAGGTATATGCCTGTATTTCTTAATAGTAAATGATTCTCGGCTAGATGACTCGGTAGAGTCATGTGGCATGGGGGAAAGTATGCACTCAAAATCTGCGTATACACAGAACGGCACTTTTAACTGCTTATGATAGTTTTCAAATTTCAAAACATTGTCTAGGACCGAGTTCCCCAGTCGATCAAGTCGGGTTGCCAGAGCTGGTAACTTCACCACAATCCGTTTACAATTTTCTTGGACGTGCTGATTCAGTGTCATCTCAGACACAAAGTATTGCAAACATCCATCGCAAAAGTATTTTGCTCTAGTGTTGGCAGAGATTTGCCGCGACAACAACCGTGAAAAGTTTTTGATCCAACAGTAATGTTGTTTTCCTTGCGAGTCATCAATCAGCAGCAAATTTAAATGGACTGATTGCTTTTTAGCAGTGTAGTGTAATGGACCTACGACGTGATTTATCCATCGCCTATCAACGAGGAATGGTTCTAAACCATACACGTTTACGGAAATATGATTTGCCTCCTCCCACTGAGCGATGGCTTTAAGTGATACTGGAAATTCGATGGTGGAAAAATTTATAGATGGTATTGTAGAAAAGTGAGGGTATGATCTCGTATCATCAACCGCTCCATTGGGTGTATATAAACCAGCAACAATTGACCACGCAAAGCAACATTCATCTTCGTTACGAATATTAACTATTGCCTTTTTGGAAACTATGTCTTTCGGAAGTGGAATGTATGATGATGCTCTTAGCGGATTGTATTTGTTGATATTAATTTCGAGGTAGAGAATCTTTTCCAGAACCCACCCGCTTTCCCGCTCTGCAAATTCCTTAGACTTTTCGCTTATCACTGCGACAAATGCGTTAAACTCTTTACTGAAATCTGATGATCTAGTGAGAATTTTATTCGCGGTGTTGTGAGACTTTACATCCCGAGTTGCTTTTGTTGGTAAAATGTATAATGCAAATAATTCTAGATTAGCTTTGATTGCTGTATGCTTCAGTACTTGCTGCTGCAAGCATTGGATGCTCTTGACCTTAATTGTTTGTAAATAGTCTTCAACATTTAGAGTTTCTGCATCTGAAGTCACTTGATAACTTACTATTTTTCCACCAAACGCAGTTCGACAGATTTTTACTGATTCATCCAACGTCTCCCATTCGTGAGCTTTGTGCGATAAACTTCGCAAGTGGGCTGAAAAGTTTCGGGCTGGAACGTCTCGTTTACAGCTGCAACAGTACTTCGAGGCAGCTGTCGATGCCCGAATTCCGCTAGTGCCTGCCTGAGCTGGTGGGGCGATAGACTTGTCCTTCCAGATGGGTGTCGAAGCACGGACCCCGCTAGGGCCTGCCTGGGCTGATGGGTCGCTAGGCTTGGTCTTCCAGATGTCTGTCGAAGCATGGATCCCGCTAGGGCCTGGATGGGGTGGTGGCTCGATATGGTTGTCGTTCAAATTGGCTGTCGATGCACGCATCCCGCTAGGGCCTGCCTGGACTGATGGGTCGATCGGGTTGTCGTTCAAGATGACTGTCGATGCACGCAGCCCGCTAGGGCCTGCCTGGGGTAGTGGGTCGATCGGGTTGTCGTTCAAGATGGCTGTCGATGGATGCATCCCGCTAGGGCCTGCCTGGGGTAGTGGGTCGATCGGGTTGTCGTTCAAGATGGCTGTCGATGGATGCATCCCGCTAGGGCCTGCCTGGGGTAGTGGGTCGATCGGGTTGTCGTTCAAGATGGCTGTCGATGGATGCATCCCACTATGGTCTGTCTGGGCTGATGGGTCAATAGGGTAGTCGTTCAAGCTGCTTGTCGACATGCCCATCCCACTTGGACCGGCCTGGGCTGGCTGGTTGGTTGGTTTCATGCCTGAAACAACAGAAATGCACGTGAGCCTATCACTAGTTTGCTGGTGTTTGCATAAGTGTGTGATCTATCTTGGGGATGCTACAATCATACACTACCTCTATACATCCTGCGACTCCTCTTGACTGGTGGCACCTCGACAATATCGCAGATCGATCTTTTGTGACGTTTCAGGTTCCACTTGGTTGAAAACGTGTTGTCGCATCGGGTGCAGGTATACCGTTCCATGTTTTCCTCTTTACTGCTGTCACGATATTGCTACCACACCTTATATTACTGAAATCAAAAGAAATCTTGTTACTTTACTTGATCACAAACTCTCCGGATGATCCCATTACATTGTCTATATATACCCAATACTTGGACTGCTCTCGGCGTTACCCAGCAAAACCACGTGGAGGTGGCAGTCCGCTTTGCCAATCTGCAAACAACGAAAATGTGCGATTACATATTAACCTTTTCCTGAGTTTCTGAACCTTTCTTACCCGACTAAATTCCTGCTCTACTTTGCGCTAAGAACCTAAAATAAGTGCAGTGCCGTATCATTCGCTACAAAAAAGCAATGGTGTTAGAGCAACCACAGATCTGCTATTTCCGCAAGTCGCGCGTCCATCTCATCTGACTTGTGGAAGTTTCGTTCCAGATCTGCCTGGGATTGTGAACACACACCTCCCACCACTGGGTTCGCTAGCGGTGCGTCGAGTACAGCCGACTCGGAAAGTATTTGTGATACTACTATATTTTCGAAGAGTTCTTCGTCCGACCACTGTACCACATGCAGGTCATCAGCCGTAACAGGTGAACGGGTCTGACTATCTGCTGGAGGTCTCTGTGCACAGTGGCTACCAGTACCTCGCCCCAGTATCTGTGTCACTGATATACTTTCAAATAACTCTTCCTCCGGCCACTCTACTGTATGACGTTCCTCCGCCGTTACAGGTGAAGTCATTGGAGGCGAACAAATTTGTTCATATATAGACTCTGTAATGCACGCTGGTATCTGAGTGTGTAGCACCACCTCTGACTGATCGATTGATGGTCGTTGTGCTGGTGACTCAAGGCTTTTCGACTGTTCTTCTTCCGATGTTGCAAGTGCAAATTCTGGAGGTGGCACGTTCAATTGCAATACCTGATCAGGAGGGCGCTCATACACGGTAGGAGCTGGTGACTTGACAACAAGTGTTGCAATTGCATCAGTCTTCCGCTTTGACCCCTTCAGCAAAGCTTCTCTTAGAAGAGACTGACTCCTTTCTGCTACGGCAGATTCACCCCCGTCCAGAAGATCCAGATCAAATGAAAATTGATCCCATCGGTCTCTATCTTTCGCAGTTGGTGCTGACATATTCGCTTCTAAAACGCTTGAAACCGAATCTGCATCCAATACAGGGAGTTGGGAAGGCATGGCTACCGCATGCGGTGCCTGCGCATCCATGCTTTCCATTACCTCATTCTGTGAATCAGGAATTTCTATTATTGCATCTTGTACTGCTGTCGTGACCGGCTTCCCACATTTCCCAGGCCTTATGAGAATATTTTGCAGTAGGCTGATGCGCTGCCTGCTAACACCACTTTGCTGTAACCGTTTGACATCATTCACCGACACTGCACTCACTTTTTGTCCTACACAGCACTTTTGTGTACACGCAAATAAAGTCTGCAAAATTGGACGCGGCGTCGGACGCGAGCAAGGCTGGCACTTGAAACCCTCCACGCAAAAACAGCTGTTACTCATGGTACTAACCTATGGACTACTCTGCGACTGTGTGACGGTGCCACGGTGCGACGACGCTTTTATTTCCCTCACCGTACTTGTTGGCCTTGAACCTGCCTTTCGTCAAGGCCAAGGCACTGGTGCATGTCAAGGTCACACTCAAGGTCAAGGCCACACTAAAGGTCGAGGTCATATTCAAGGTCAAGGTCATATCAAAGGTCACTGATATCTTCAAGGTCACCTTCAAGGCCAAGTGCATATCAAGGTCAAGGCCATCTTCAAGGTCAAGGTCACGTTCAAAGTCAAAATCATAGTCAAGGTCACATTCAAGGTCAAGGCCATTTTCAAGGCCAATGTCATATTCAAGGTCAAGGTCATATCAAAGGTCACTGATATCTTCAAGGTCACCTTCAAGGCCAAGTGCATATCAAGGTCAATGCCATCTTCAAGGTCAAGGTCACGTTCAAAGTCAAAATCATAGTCAAGGTCACATTCAAGGTCAAGGCCATCTTCAAGGTCAAGGTCACGTTCAAAGTCAAAATCATAGTCAAGGTCACATTCAAGGTCAAGGTCATTTTCAAGGCCAAGGTCAGATTCAAGTCAAGGTCAGCTTCAAGGCCACGATCAAGGTCAAGGTCTTATTCAAGGTCAAGGTCACGTTCAATTCAAGGTTATTGTCCAAGAGCATAATCCCCCCCCCCCCCCCTTACGCTACTGAACAGTAGAGATACTACATGCCAGTGTTTCTCTCAGTAGACTCAGAACGTAAGCGAAGTTATTCGGGCATCTTGATCTGCAGTCACTATGGATCCTCTCTTTGTCATCATAGAGGATGGACGGTTAAGTCCACTTTCATTCGACTCAACCGCGTCCACGCTATTGGATGGTGAGCGGCCGGTTGAAGGTGTGGGCAATGCGCTGCTCCGGGACCTTCTGGAAGATCTTGCAGGCATTGAAGCTCCAGAAGAGGTAGCGGAGGATCTGTCCGAACCAGAGTCAGATCTAGAATCTGACGGTGACGTGGACGATGACCCTGACCATGGTCAAGACGAGGCTCATGGCATCGGCGTAGAATTTGACGGTGACGTTGACGGTGACCCTGACCATGGTCAAGACGAGCCTCATGACATCGGCGTAGATGGTTGGCTGGAAGATCAAGAAGCGATGTCTAACGACTCTGCCTACAGCAGCGACTATGTTGGTTTTTAGTTTTTAATTTGACATATTTTAATTATTATAAGTAAAACACTAGCATATTTTTCTTTGTTTTATTTATTTCTCTTCTATGCTATTTACATCTATATTCTCTATTACTCTTATACAGACACTCATTTCTGGCATTTTACGACATGCTTTTACACACTTTGCTTTCATACGTTTCCCGCAATACAGGCATTTTGCTAAACGCTTATCGTGCGCATGTATCGTTTTTGTGTACGCAGTGCTCCACACACTAAATATGATGTACCTTGCAGCAGGCAGGCATTGCTCACACACTATAGACCCTATATCCCTGGTCCCCACAAAATTATACTGTTGACACATCTCTTCATGCCATTCAATGCCTCTTGAATACGCTTCTACTATAGCGATGCTCTCCACAAATACGTTATTTCCATTAACTGTGCCACACCTCACCTCTAACAATCCGTATCGATGTCGCGGCATTTGGCTGTTCTTGAGGTCTTCCCATTTGATGATGTGGCTCATTTCCATCTTCTCATCTGTTTCAGACTCTCTACTTCCCGGAGACACTGTAGTACCTTTTCCAGATACTACTGACACGTGGTCTCTGTTCATTGCACTTGCCAATCTTTTGATCTTACACTCTTAACTTGTAAGCTCTACCAACTGTTTGCTACACGTCTACTCTTTTACAGGCACTGCTGGTGACCAAGTATGGTTCTATAAATAAGTAACCCCCCCCCTAGCATATTTTGCAGCACACTAGACTCACACACATTTACACAGGAACGTCGATCATGCGACGTATACTGACTGTACTATCAATAAATTTTATGCGCGTAAACAGCAGCCTTGCATTTCCACTTTCGCAAGAGAACCAGTTCACTTCAGCATTCGTTCGCTTGGCATTGAGTTAAAAGTGGTACAAACGTTACGTCAGATGATAGTGCGAGAAAGCGCTTGATTATATTTTACCATTTGTGGGTCTTCCCTAGAAGATATCTCTGCATATACTTTGTGTGGAGCAACTAAATTTAAATGATTAATATTATTTTAATTTCGAGGTCATAGCCAAGGCTGTTCATTGCTCTTTCAAGGTCACGCTCTGAGTTACGCTCGAGGCTATTGCCAAGGTCACATTCAAGGTCAATGCCAGACCCAAGGTCGCGCTCAAGGTCAAGGCCACCTTCAAGGTCCAACTCAAGGTCAATGCCTCCTTCAAGGTCACATTCAAGGTCAAGGCTCCTCCTCCTCTTCCAGAACATACAATAATTCCCTACTAACTTTATGTATCATACATGGAGCTTAAAGCGAACCCTTTAGGTGTAAATCGCCAGTTTCGGTATATGTAGATATCAGGAAAAAATTGAATATCGCAGAGGTTCTAAAATTTGGAAGGCTGTGATTTTGCCATATTACTAAGCATAAAATGCGACAGATTTGATGAGACTGTCAAAGTTAAATTACGTTTATGCTTGGAGAAATCGGTCGATTAATTAAGGAAACTTCGATCAGCGATAACTTGATTTTTTCAAATAGGAATGCCCAAATTTTTTTATACGGTTGAACGTAGAATTTCATTACCTTTCTAATGATATAAGATTGTGAATATCAATCTCTGGTAGTTTTCATTTAATTTTTAATTTTCAAACAAATCGGCGTTTTTCAATTTTCCTATCTATAAGCAGCGTAGCAGACTATGAAATATAACAAAAACATGTTAATTCAGATGAAAGAAAACAAGTAACTTAGAAAGAAGATACAGACGAAATAGAATAAAGAGATAAGATGATAAAAATTCCTTACAACAAATCAACTCTCCCAGAAACAACTGCGATAAAATCTCTAAGGTCGAAGAGGAGCTGGAGTATGGCAGTAATAGATCTTTTTTACACTTTACTGGCTACCGCAATTTACTAGAGGTTAAAAATGTCCAACACAATTGAAAACCCTGATATGAAACAAAAACAACCTGCGACTGTTGCTCCAGCACGCAATTATCAGTCATATATTGTAATGGTGTAAAAAAGTAGTAATTTGCGTCGGAGTCGATAGTCGATACCCCTGACTGGAGCCTTTTTATTTTTCAATATCTATTAGCAGTATTGAAAAAAAGGAATACTGACAAATCAGATTTAAATTTTCTGCCATTTAAGTTGTGCTTTATAATTTGAACAAATTTTAATTCATTCTTCATTTTCTGTGATCTTGCTAATAGGTACTGAAGAATTTTCAGAACTCCAGTCAGAGGTACTTTTGACTTGAGTTTTGACAGAACTGCATACCTTTTTATATCATTAAATGTGAAATTTTATTATGAAAATAATAAACTGCCTACGACATTGTCTAGTAGTTTTCGTTTCATTTCAAAATTTTTAATGGTTTTGGAAATTGCTAATCTCTAGTACATTGCAGTAGCTAGTAGGCCATGAAAAAATCCATTTCTGCCATACTCCAGCTTCTCTTTGACCAAAGATATGTTACCGCCGTTGTTTCTGGTTAGACTTTGTTAGTCGTGAGTAATTTTATAATCTTGCCCCTTTAGTCTGGTTCGTGTGTATTTTTCTGCTAAGTTTGTTGTTTTCTTCTACCTGAACAGATTTTTGTTTATATTTTATGGTCTGCTAGGTTGCTTATAGGTTGGAAAATCTAAAAACACCGATTTGGTTGAAAATTTGAAATTAAATAAAAACTATCAGAGATTGATGTTCATAACCTGATATCATTAGAAAAGCTATCAAATTCTACATTTAACCATATAAAAAATATTAGCCATTCCCATTTGAAAAAATCAAGTTATCGCTGATCGAAGTTGCCTTAATTAATCGACCGTTTTCTCCAAGCATAAACGTAATTTAAATTTGACAGTCTCATCAAAGCTGGCGCATTTTATGCTTAGTAACACGGCAAAGTCACAGTCTTCCAAATTTTATAATCTCTGCGATATTCAATTTTCTCCTGATATCTACTTATACCGAAAATGGTGATTTATACCTAAACGGTTCGCGTTAAGTCCCATGATACACAAAGTCACACTAGAATTCATCAAGGAATCTGAATATGCAATAATATACGGGGTGTTCCATTTAAAAAAACATAACTTTGATACATTTCGTGTTTTTGGGACACCTTGTATAACATGGAAATATTTTTAAAATGTAGCCTCTTTTTTATAAAATACTTTAGCCATAATGCTCCGTGTCGTATAACGTGAATAACCCTGTATATCTCTTGACTTTTTGCTAAGAATTCAGTTTGTGAGCCCTGACTGGCCGATATGCTGATTGCACCTCACTCTACATGTAGATACAAAATGCTTCGATTTCGAGAATTTTTATCAGGCTAGCGATTTTGATATACACGGTTGGGATAAAGTATGGAACTAAGCAAATATCTTTGAAACGGAAAGGGTGATATTGCTGAAAATTTGCAGGTAAATGTAGTGACGCGTAGTGCATCTGAAGACATTATGTTAGCTATTAATGTACTTCCGGTTTAACCGGAAGTACCGTCAACTTTTTTAATTTAAATGGGACACCCTGTATATTTTTGCAGATTTTAATACATCTCTTTTTTCCGAATACGCCCATAGTAGGTTTAGTATTTGTTTCTGTAAAAATGGGAAAGATACAGCTTTTTTATTTACTGAAACGTTCATTTTATTTGATGTGTTACAATAAGAAAATTTAAAATGAATTATCAAGGAATTATCTCAGACGTTCAATATGCTTGCCGTTTACTTCCTGACAATATGCAAATCTGTTGAAAAATTGCTGAGTTACCTTGTCGAATCAATTCACGTCAGGATCAGGACGTCAGGAGGTACAAGGCCGGCATTTTAAACATATGAAGAAGCTTTATCTTTCCCGTTTTTTACAGAAACTAATACCCAAACCACTATGGACGTATTCGGAAAAAAAGATGTATTAAAATCTGCAAAAATATACAGGGTGTCCCATTTAAATTAAAAAAGTTGACGGTACTTCCGGTTAAACCGGAAGTACATTAATAGCTAACATAATGTCTTCGGATGCACTATACGTCGCCACACTTGCGTGCAAATTTTCAGCAATATCATTCTTTCCGTTCCAAAGTTATTTGCTTGGTTCCATACTTTATCCCAACCCTGTATGCATGTTGCAGGTGTCTTTCCTCCAAAGCACAACTTTGAAGGGCAGGAGGGACCATGCAGAAAGAGGCTGGTTGAGGCCCTTCAGACACAGGAAAAATTTGGTGATCAGAAAAAATTCTCTTGTAACTAAGGTCCTTATAAATCCGAAGACAAAAACCGCATATGGCGTTGAGTATGAGAGCTTAGGAAAAAAATTCACTGTAACAGCTAAAAAGGAAGTTATACTGTCAACTGGCGTCATGAACTCACCTAAACTTCTTATGCTATCTGGCATAGGGCCCAAAGAAACTCTAAAGGAATTCGGTAAAGTATACTACGTCACATTACTGCGAAAAGTCACTAACTGACTTTTTGTGGAAAAATTAACTAACTGCATCTTACACCTAGTTTTATTATATCTTTCAGTTTTAGAAGTCACTAACTGTCTATATGCGTCAGATCAGATTACATCTATAAATCTACAGGGTTATTCACGTTATTCAACACGGACCCATAAGGAGCATTATGGCCTAAGTATTTGATAAAAAAGAAAATAATAACTTCGGATGGATAGAGACCCATAAAGGCTATATTTTAAAAATATTTTCATGTTATACAGGGTGTCGCAAAAACACGAAATGTATCAAAGTTATGTTTTTTTAAATGGAGATTTTTGTTTATATTTCATGGCCTGCCTGATAGGTAAGAAAATTGAAAAACGCCGATTTGTTTGAAAATTTAAAATTGAATGAAAACTACCAGAGATTGATATTAACAACCTTATATCATTAAAAAGGCTATCAAATTCTACGTTTCACCGTATAAAAAGAATTAGGCATTCCCATTTGAAAAAATCAAGTTATCGCTGATCGAAGTTTCCTTAATTGATCGACCGATTTCTCCAAGCATAAATATAATTTAAATTTGACAGTCTCATCGAAGCTGACACATTTTATGCTTAGTAATACAACAAAGTCACAGCCTTCCAAATTTTATAATCTCTGCGATATTCAATTTTTTCCTGATATCTACTTATACCGAAAATGGTGATTTACACCATGATACATAAAGTCACACTAGAATTCACCAAGGAATCTGAATATGCAATAATATACGGGGTGTTCCATTTTAAAAAAACATAACTTTGATACATTTCGTGTTTTTGGGACACCCTGTATAACATGAAAATATTTTTAATATGTAGCCTTTATGGGTCTCTATCCATCCGAAATTAGTATTTTCTTTTTTATCAAATACTTTAGCCATAATGCTCCGTGTCGAATAACGTGAATAACCCTGTATATATTAAAACTCATCAACAAAATAGAAACTAAAAATTGTATTACGAAAAGTCCTTAAGTACCTTAATGACTTCTCGCATAAACGCTTCATACATGTTTGAACGGGGCGCGCGAATGCAAAGACTCACTAACAGCAACTGTTGTTTGAAGTTTGTAAACAAAGTAGATGTTTCAGACGGCCAGTTTCGGACTGCCGTTACCATTTCGATGCTATTCATTCTCTTCTAGCTGACGCGCCGTTTTTCGTGGTTTGTTCTGATTGGTCGGTGCCGCGTTCTGCTGAGTGTGTCAGTTCTTAATGACATGCCGTTCTTCGCGGCTTGTTCTGACCCAACGACGTCATACTGATAGACTACGCATCCAAGGCAAATTGTTTGTCGGCATTCCAAACATTGGGAATGTCAACGGAATATTTACAAGCAACGACGTCATTGTTTACAAGTTACATCGCAGCATGCCAAGTTGACAATCATTTGGATTGAATTTTCAGAAAAATGTATGGAACGTATGTTGGAAAAAAGTAAAAATATGATTGTGGCTTGCTTATCTGTAATAGAAAAAGTACTCTGAAGATACTCTTTTGTAAAACACGTTTAATTTTGCAATTCTGTCAAGAATTAACGCCATTTTTATATTTTACAAACATTGCTGCATGCACCAAGCATGCCCTAATGCCCAACTGGCAACGTCGGGTGTGTCTATGTAGCTGATGTTCCCCCCTTCCGTCGCACCGCCAGAAACGCTTACAAACATTCGGTATACAAAGCGTAGTCTATCAGTATGACGTCGTTGTTCTGACCGGTCGCTGTTGTGTTCTAGTTCAGTGGCGTCGCGCGTCGGTCCTTACTGACGATGACGTGGCTGTTCGATGGTCACTTCGTTACACGTTTGTGTCCAAGTTTGTTTTGCCCAATTTTAGTTTTCCTATGTTTCTTATAAGGAGCTGCTATTTTGATCTGATTTTCACAGTAAGCTTGCTATACACGTTCTTGTTGCAGGCGATATAAGCAGCTTCTAGGAATTTCCGGCGATACCATTGAGGTTCTTTGCTTAGCGTCTGCCCAAATAATTTTTAGCTGCTCGGCCGCAAAATCACCCATGGGCCGAGCATCTTAAAATTATTTAGAAAGACGCTAAGGTTTTTGACAAAGAAACTCACTTGTAACGCCAGATATAAGGCCGCCTAAAAAATCTGATCCACAAAATATACACTCCCTTGCCTCCGACGAGAACAATTTAAAAGGTGGCTACCTTAATTTGGACCACCCCCAAAACTACATTATGTAATGTCAACATCCGCCCCCTCCTTACGGAAGGGAAGATCTATTAAAACTATGCCGCAAGAATATTGTACCAGAAGAGCTGGTATCAGTCACTCACAACCTCCAATAACGTGTCAGATCACACTACGGAACCTGCTCTAGAGGACGACGAACAAGAAGAATAAGCCGTTTCCCTTTCTACTGACATTATTTCTTATTTAAATGATAATATTGGCTGTACAAGTGGGCGAATAAATAACTAGTTCCACAAAGCTTATTTTTTTTACTGCCAAAAGTCACTAACTCAGTTTGTTTATTTTTTATTATACTTTAGAGAGAATAAAACTGAATTTTTGCTGTTGAAATTAATTAGGCATTTTATTAGCAGAACGCAGGAACATAGCTTGCGTGAAAAAAAAAATAAAAACTGATTTAATAAATAGAAAATAAACTTCAAGCTGACATATCCCGAAAGTCAATAAATGTTAGTTAGTGAATTTTCGCTGGAATATGACGACTACATACATTCAAACACTAAATAGATCGATCAATTCCTTTAAAAAGCAGTAGCTCAGACACATAACCAATGATTTAAACCACTGTCAGCAACACAAAATGGCCAATTTCATTGATTCCAATCTGATCTAATGGATGCAAATATAATTTTCAGATATACCCTTAATCAAGAATCTGCCTGTTGGGAAGCTCATGTATGATCATTTGTTCTTCCCAAATTTGATGTTTACCGTCAACAAACCAATAACACTGACTGTTTTGCCATTCCTTGTTCCTCAGACGTATATAGATCACTTAACGTATGGTTCAGGACCCCAAGGATTCTGCCGTAAGTATTTATTATTAAAATATGATACAGGGTGACTGGTAATGTGATACAGATATTTGGGGTGGTGATAGTAGAGGTATAAGATTTACCATATAATATCATGTCCAATTCCTAATATTTTCTCATATTTTCCGAGTTTTAGAGATTTTGGCAGTACTTCTCAGAAAATATGTTATCGCGTCATTATAGACTAAAAGAAAGTGATCATGTATCAGACACTTCGCGAAATAGTGTCAAAATCAGCTTGTGTTGAAAAGTGACTTGTTTTGTGGTCAGCCTGCCGCAAAGGCTGAAAGCCTATGGCGCTGTAGAAGCGCTGCGAGAGGATAAGTGCCGGTTCACGTTAGATTTGAAATGCTGCAGGTTATAGCCGTCGGAAAACAAATTCCCCGGCAGCTGATTCCACAGCGTCGAAGTTCTCCAAAAGAAGGAATGCTGGAGGAGACTGGTTCGGGGAGTAAGGACCTCGACTTTGTAAGGATGAGCTCGCAGAGCTTCTCTAGTATTCCTGGTTCGGACGGCCTTTGGTGTTATTATCTGGGAGAGCTCACTCGAACATCCTCCGTGATAGAATCTGTAAAAGAGGGATAGGTCAGCCACCCTCCTTCGATGTTCCAGGCTGTGGAGGTCCTTTGTGAGGTTAGGCGTATCGATTAATCTAATTGCTCTGTTCTAGATAGTGTCCAGAAGCTTTAGAGAGTATTTCGGAGAGCATCCCCACACATGGGAGCAATACTCCTGCGATGGTCGGATCTGTGCCTTGTAGAGCAGCAGCAGTTGCTCTGGTGTATACAACTTCCTACAGCGGAACAAAACTCCAAGCTTCTGCGATGCCGTTTTAGCAATACTGACGACGTGGTCGTGCCAGGACATGTTATTGTTGATGTTGATCCCCAACAGCTTGACGGAAGGTGATTCGACTATGGGGTGGCCCTCCATTTCCACGGTTGGTGAGCCATCGTGAGACTTCTTTGTAAGTGTTGTTGCCTGAGCTTTTCGTACGTTGAACTGTACTTTATTTGCTAATCCCCACTCGACAATTGTTTTGATATCTGCGTTGATCTGTGAGGCATGCTGCTGTCGCGGACGTACCGTCTCCTGGGATGATAGTGGCTTGCCTGGTTCCATGCACGACAGTAATGTACTGTCATCTGCGAAGCTGTAGATTGGTTTGGATGTTATTTCCAGCAGCTCGTCGATGTACAGCAGAAACAGTGTAGGGGACAGGACAGATCCCTGAGGAACACCGGCGTTTATTGAAAATACGTCTGATGAACAGCCCTCGACTACAACAAACAGAGATCGGTAGTTCAAAAAGCTATTCAGCCACTGGCGCAGACCAGGTGGTAGTCCATAAGCAGCAAGCTTGACCAGAAGTCCCTCATGCCACACTCTGTCGAAAGCCTTCGATATGTTAAGTGCAACACCACGGGATTCGCCATGATTTTCTATTGCTCTGTTCCACAACCGAGTGACGTAGGCAAGGAGGTCACCTGTAGACCTGTGCTTACGGAAGCCATACTGGCGACCGTTTATGATGTTATTGTTGTCCAGGTATTTCAGGAGCTGTGTGTTAATGATAGTCTCCATAACCTTAGACATGGTGCTGAGAAGAGCCACAGGTCTATAATTGGTGGGATTAGTTTTTTTGCCTTTCTTGGGGATGGGTTGTACGCAGCCAATCTTCCACGAAGCGGGAAACACGCCTCGTTGATACGAAAGTTTGAAGAGCTTGCAAAGAATAGGTGCAAGCTCAGCGGCACAGCGTTTAAGGACAATAGCTGGAATTTGGTCAGGAGCAGTAACTTTATTCGTGTTCAGTTTTTGGGGGATGTTTTTAACATCTCGGTGTTGAAATTTGACCTCTGCCATTCTCGAGTTCACGCTTATGGTGGTGGTCGGAGTACTACCTTGAAAGTTTACAGTAGAATTGGCTGCGAAGAGCTTCCCCAAGATGTCTGCTTTTTCTTTAGGAGCAGAAGCGATGGACTTGTCATCTCTGGTCAAGGGTGGTATTGACGAATAGAATGTAGACTATAGAATGTCATATAAGTCTCAAGAGACTGCTCAACATAATATGATTTTGGCTACGAGACACTCGGAGCGAGGAGAAGCAAACAACTAAACCAAATCAAATCTATTCTAAGAAACCATTTATTTTGAGAACTCTCATTCGCTATGAGTAAAAAGTTTCAAATTTGAATATAAAACACTACAATTTCTAGCCGTTAAGTAAAGAAACAAATTCTACAAGGTGCAATCTTCATAAACGTATATTTCTGTAGTTGCTGAGGTTATGCAGTATATCACCACCAACGTAACAAATACGTCTAACCCTCACCCGGACGCAGCTGATATAGAGTACATGGTCACAGGTGGAAGCCCTGTTTCAGATTTTGGCTTCTTTGCTAGAAGATATTTGAATATTCCACAAGAGCTGTACGATATTGTGTGGAAACCTTATGAACACACACCTGTATTCATGGTATGTATTTCAGTACGAGAAAGTATCAAAAGCTGGTGTTATAATGTAACAATAAAATCTTTATTTGAAAATCTTCAACAAATATCTTCAAAGTATCTTCCATTCTGCTCAATACAATTTCCTGACTTGTCACATGTCATAAACCTTTGAGAAAACATTTTTTGATAGTCTGTTTAACATACTCATCACAACGTTGTTAAACTGTAATGGTGCGTCCACACTTGAGTATTTACCTCGAACGAACAGAACAAGCCGAACGCGTCGTACCAAACAGCGAGCAACCGTTCAGTATGTTCGGACTAGAGATTCACGACTTGACTTGATTTTCAAGCTGTTTGACTGACTTGATATCAAGAAAAGATCAAGTCAAGTATTTGTTTCCGAAATTCAAGTCAAGTCAAGTAGTTACACATCAAGCAACTTGAAAATCAAGTTTTTCAAGCTAACTACTTGATTTTTCTTGAAAAAGTAAGAGATGCCCGGACCCTGAGATTCACCCGCAAAAAATCTAAAATCTTTATTTGACCTTCTATGAGGAAGAAACCTCGTATCCTACATAACCAGAGTATCCTAATTACAAATCCGGCCGATGTTTGGAGTTTTAGATTGATTCGCGGACTGACCGTGGACGGAGTAACTTCGTTTCGCAAACATGTGGGGTGTGTAGTTAGTACTAACATCTTTTACCCTCTGTGATCAAAATTTCCTTTCTTTCCTGAGATGAGACAAATTTATTCTATTCATTAGACAACGATAGCGTAAGGCTTCAACCCAATTTCAACCCCTGGAAAGTATTTTTATCTCATCAGAAAAGTTGAAAAATAAAACAGATATAGGCATAGGGGCTTGATTTATGGAAGTAGACGAGAGGGGGCTGACACCCCCCTCACTCAAGTCATGATAAATCAAATTATCTTAGGCGACTCTTCTCCAGAAATTTCCAATACAGAATCGGTATGTCAAGGTCATAATGCGAGGGAAAAAACACCGGTTGAAAAAGACAAAAAACCATTTATCTACAAAGACAATGATGCAGGACCATACGTCGTCGTGTTAGAATCCACAGAAACAACGGGTGATAATATAGGGAGGCATAGCCATGTGATCCTGGCTAAAGACATCTATGACCTAAAATTAAAAAATATCAAAAAAGTATCTATTAAGGGGAAAAATAAACTTGCAACAGAATTTCTAAATGCCACTTCCGCTAACGAATTTTTAAAAAACCCGAAATTGCTTCAAAAAGGATATAAAATATATATCCCAAATAACTATGTAACATGTAAAGGGATAATTAGAGCAGTTGATTCCTCAATCTCCGAGGAGCAGCTGCTTGGACATTTGGAATCAAACTATGAAATCCTAGAGGCAAAACGTTTGAACAGAAGAATCTTTAACTCTCAGAATGAAGTTGAATACAAATCTACTGGGACCATTCTCTTAACATTCGCGGGAACCACCCTACCTAAAGACGTCAAACTCTATTATCTTGCGTTTGAAGTGACACCATATGTGCCACCCGTCACCCAATGCTTTAACTTCTTTCTATATGGACATACACGTACACATTGTAGGGGTAAAAGGAAATGCTTTAACTGTACGTCAGTAGAACACCATTATGAACAGGGAGAAAAAAACTTTGAATGTCAGAGGGTTTGCTACCATTGCAAGAGTTTAGAACATTTCTCCACCTCAAAGGGATGTCCTGAGTATATCCGGCAAAAACAAATGTGGCCTTAGATAATTTATCGTATTATGATGCAAACAGAATATGCCCCAAAACTTATCTTCCGGAAACAACAAATACCAACATAAATGAAGACTTCAATTATAGACTAAATGACTTTCCCCGGCTAAACAAACATCAATCTCTACCAAACACTTCAACCCCAATTAATCATCGCCGTCTTGTAGCACATGAAAGCATGGTAAAAACCAAACGCACATATGGACAAGCTATCAAATCACAAGCCAAAAAAAGACACGTTCAAGCCAAAACCAAACATATGATAAATCAGCACATAATAAAGCACTCTTTTTCCCGAACTCGCGCCCCTCTTCTTCTTCTTCTTCTTCTCTACCAAAATCCCCAAAATCTTCGCCTGCCCGTGCCACTCATCGTTTCTCTACTCAAGCAAGTACGTCCAACTCTCAAGATAAAAACATAACTAACCCATTACAACAACTTTTTGCACATTTCATTAATTTATCTGCAGAAAACAAAAAACAAATGTTAGATTTCATCCTCAATCACTTTCCTCAGAACGCCTCCCCTCGCTCTAGAAGAACATCAAACAATTCTTTAGACTCTGAACCTCAATCATTTTAAGCCCAACCAGAAATATGGAACATTCCATAGGTAATCTAAAAATATTACAGTGGAACATCCGTAGCATTAATAGTAACCGAGCTAACCTTATTCAATTTATTAGATCACAGAAACCAGATATCATTCTACTGAACGAAACATGATTAAAAACTGGACAGTCAGCTAATATTAACTACTATGACTTTATTCGATGCGATAGAGAGGACGGTAAAGGTGGAGTAGCCACTCTAATTAAATCCAACATTAAATATGAAGTAATACCAAACCCACCAAATTTATGTACAGTTGCTCTTCAATGTTTGATTATAAGGGTGGGAGATGCATTCATAATTAACATATATTCAGCCCCTCGTGCTCCCATTTCCTTTGACGCCTTACAACAACTAATACTTACATTAAATGGTTTCATCATTATAATGGGAGACCTAAATGCTCACCATACTGAGTGGGGGAGCTCCCATTGCAACCCCAACGGCAGGACAGTTTGGGATCTAATAACAATAAATAACCTTGTTGTCCTAAATGATGGAAGATCCACAAGACTGATTGGTCCTCTTGAACAACCAAGCCCCTTGGATATAACGCTGGTGTCAGCATCCTTAGCCTCCTCTTGCCAATGGTCGACTCTAACCGACTGCGGAAACAGCGACCACTTCCCCACACTCTGCCAGATTAACGAAATACAATACAACACAGCAAATAATAAATACATTCGCAATTTTAAAAAAGCGGACTGGCAGAAATACAATGATATACTACATGCCCAATTAAAATTAGGAGAGGATTGGGATTACAACAGATTGACCTTCTTGATCAATTTGGCAGCCAATTCCTCCATACCCTTGAGACAGCAAATAAATGAACAAAAGAGACCAAAAAGCCCTTGGTGGGATGCAGAGTGTGATGACAAGGTGCGAACTAGAAAAGCTGCATTAGACAACTTCAAAAACAACCCCACATTAGACAATTATATTGAAGCAAAAAAAATTCGAGCAGTCACCAACAGATTTCTTAAAAAGAAAGAAAATATAAATTCAAAATTTTTTGTAATAGTCTTAACAGAAAAACTGACATCTCCCACATTTGGAAAACATTAAAAAAATTCACAGATAACAAACACACAATCGCGCGAAAAAAATTTCCGAGCACACAAGTGGCTCTAACGCTCCTACAGAATCTAGGAACATGCAATATAGAACCAGAGTTTTCATTAAAACCGATAGTTAATAACATACAATATTTTCACCTGATTGAATTGGAACATTGCCTAAAATCTCGGAAAGACTCTGCAGTAGGTCTGGATCAAATCTCATACTCAATGCTCTTGAACCTCCCTATAGAGCTCAAACAATCTCTGTTAAATATATTTAATGAATGTCTAATGGGCAATCCATTACCTCCTACTTGGAAGAATTATTTGATACTCCCCTTCCTAAAAAACAACAGAGATCCATCAAATCCAGATAACTATAGACCCCTCGTCCTCAGTTCATGCCCCCTCAAAGTTCTGGAACACCTGTTAAAAACGAGACTAGACTGGATGCTAGAAAATAAAAACATTTTCCACACACATTTAACAGGATTTCGACAAGGCCATTCTACATATGATAATCTAGCCTTTCTTGTATCCCATATCCATCTAGCCTTTTCGGAAGAACAGGTATTGGCCGTTTTCTTAGACATCAAGTCAGCCTACGATAACGTCAATATATATAAACTCTATAAATTCTTAACAGAAATAGACATCCCCATGGAATACTGCAACTTGATATTTAATATCCTAAATCATAGGAACCTCTACATAATGAACAATGACCAACATACACTAGGTCCCACTGAAGGATCAACAGGCCTACCTCAAGGGTCTCCACTAAGCCCACTTCTCTTTAATATATATATAACATCATTATTTCAAACCACCCCTCCCAATATTCACTTGTTGAGTTATGCAGATGACCTAGTCCTATTCACCCGAGGCAGTAACCCCAATAACATGATAGAACAAATGAATTCAACAATTGGGCACATTTATAACCTCTTGAGGGTGAACAACCTCAGCATATCCACCCAAAAAAGCTCTCGACTTTTATTTTCCAAAGGACGCTACACCCGGTGCCTCCCCCCACTTTTGATCAATCTAACACCCATCCAAATCGTTGACCAATATAAATATTTAGGAGTAATGCTGCATAAAAACCTAAAATTGGATCTACATATTGGTAATGCCATCACAAAAGCAAATAAAGGGATAAGGCTTCTCAAAATTTTTAGTAAAGTCAAATGGGGCATAGATCCGGTTACATTACTTACCCTGTTTAACGCCCTAGTCAGGCCTCACCTGGACTATGGCAGCTTCCTCTTCCAAGCGGCATCCAAAAAAGCGTTAAATAAATTGGACACAAGTTTCTATCAGGGATTACGAGTTGTTATTGGTTGTATGAAATCTACACCAAAAAATTGCATTCTTGCGGAAACAGCCCAAACCGATCTCCACCACCGTAGATTATGGCTTGGATGTAAATTTCTATTGAAAAAGTGCAGATTTTCAGACCATCCCCTTACAAAAGTGTTGAATGAATTAACTTCACACGTAGACAACCACACTGGTTACTGGCGGAATAAGTTACCTCCTCTCTTGACCATAGGATACAATATCTTAAAAAATCACACAGCACATATATACTCCAACTCCAAACTACCAAACTACATCTTTGACTTGAAAATACACTTCACCAAAATCCCAGTTGTTAACATGCCAATAAGGAAAACTCACACAGATATTCCACAACTTTTTCTAGCCCACACTATTCAACTACTACAATCACACACATTCATCTTCACGGACGCCTCCAAACAGGGAGAAAGATGTGGAATTGGAGTGCATATCCCTCAATACAACATAAATTATGCAGAACGGTTACCAAACAGTCTGAGCATCTGTACCTCGGAGATGACTGCCATCAAAAGAACTTTAGCGTTTATTTCACTAAAGAACATCCTGAACCCCATAATATTTTTGGATAGCAAAAGTTCAGTGCTCAAGTTAACCAAACTAGGCATCCATAGTGGCACAGACTATGCCTCCCTAGAAATCAAAAACATCATCATAGAATTACAAAACAGCCAAATAAACACCAAACCCTCATGTGGTGGCAGACAGATTAGCCAAAATAGGAGCAGGACTTAATGCACCTATGAGAATGTATATACCGTTAACAGACATCCTGACCAATGTGAAACACGATATCAAACAACAGTTCATCCAGGCATGGAAACACAGCTCCAGAACGAAAGGAAAATGGTACTTCTCCATTCAACCCTCTTTTCCCAACAAACCTTGGTACACTGATATGCCATACATGGACAGAAGACATATCACCACTACAATTCGCCTAAGGACAGGGCACGGTCTATATAAACAACATCTACACAAAATAGGCATAGAAACAGACCCATTCTGTGAATGTGGACGGATCGAAAATTTGGAACACATTTTTTTTGAATGCCCAATATATTACATACAAGAATTTAATCTGTATGAGGAATTACAGAGAAGTGGGATTACAATTCCTTTCAATCTATCGCATGTTCTACATTATTTGACCTATGCAATTTATAATCATTGTCTCAGATCCTTATCTTTTATTCCCTGGGTGCTCATCCCTTCCGAGGCAACATTTCGAGCTTTGTCTGAATGTACCTCCGTTGCCCGGGTACGAGAAGAGTCTATACCTGTGTTGTGCTATGTGTCTTACTAACTCCCCCACCCCACACCAGTACGGTACATGTCAGTCATAGTAACAACAGTTTTAGTAAAGTGTGATAGTCATTTTAGTAAAGTGTGATAGTCATTTTAATAAAGTGTGATAGTCATTTTAGTAAAGTGTGATAGTCAGTAATTGTCATAAAAGTGTTTTTAACCCGGACTGTAAAATGGCACTGAGCCAGACAAATTTACAGTCTATCTAATGTGCTGGCCAATTGCACCACAGTGCAGGCGCCAATAAACGATAGAAGAAGAAGAAGAAGAAGAAGAAGAAGAAGGGTTTTAGGTTCGTCCAACGAAAATGGAAAATCTGCGATGCCCGGAACCTGAGATTCACCCGCAAAAAATCTAAAATCTTTATTTGACCTTCTATGAGGACGAAACCTGGTATTCTAGATAATCAGAGTATTCAAATTACAAATCCGGCCGATGTTTCGAGTTTTAGTCTCGTCCAACGAAAATGGAAAATCTGCGATGCCCGGACCCTGAGATTCACCCGCAAAAAATCCAAAATCTTTATTCGACCTTCTATGAGGTCGAAACCTCGTATTCTAGATAATCAGAGTATCCTAATTACAAATCCGGCCGATGTTTCGAGTTTTAGTCTCGTCCAACGAAAATGGAAAATCTCCAATGCCCGGACCCTGAGATTCACCCGCAAAAAATCTAAAATCTTTATTCGACCTTCTATGAGGACGAAACCTCGTATCCTAGATAATCAGAGTATCCTAATTACAAATCCGGCCGATGTTTCGAGTTTTAGTCTCGTCCAACGAAAATGGAAAATCTCCGATGCCCGGACCCTGAGATTCACCCGCAAAAAATCTAAAATCTTTATTTGACCTTCTATGAGGACGAAACCTCGTATCCTAGATAATCAGAGTATCCTAATTACAAATCCGGCCGATGTTTCGAGTTTTAGTCTCGTCCAACGAAAATGGAAAATCTCCGATGCCCGGACCTTGAGATTCGCCCGCAAAAAATCTAAAACCTTTATTTGACCTTCTATGAGGACAAAACCTCGTATCCTAGATTTTCAGAATATTCTAATTACAAATCCGGCCGATGTTTCGAGTTTTAGTTTCGTCCAACAAAAATGGAAAATCTCCGATGCCCGGACCTTGACATTCGCCCGCAAAAAACCTAAAATCTTTATTTGACCTTCTATAAGGACGAAACCTCGTATCCTTGATAATCAGAGTATCCTGATTACAAATCCGGCCGATGTTTCGAGTTTTAGTCTCGTCCAACGAAAATGGAAAATCTCCGACGCCCGGACCCTGAGATTCACCCGCAAAAAATCTAAAATCTTTATTCGACCTTCTATGAGGACGAAACCTCGTATCCTAGATAATCAGAGTATCCTAATTACAAATCCGGCCGATGTTTCGAGTTTTAGTCTCGTCCAACGAAAATGGAAAATCTCCGATGCCCGGACCCTGAGATTCACCCGCAAAAAATCTAAAATCTTTATTTGACCTTCTATGAGGACGAAACCTCGTATCCTAGATAATCAGAGTATCCTAATTACAAATCCGGCCGATGTTTCGAGTTTTAGTCTCGTCCAACGAAAATGGAAAATCTCCGATGCCCGGACCTTGAGATTCGCCCGCAAAAAATCTAAAACCTTTATTTGACCTTCTATGAGGACAAAACCTCGTATCCTAGATTTTCAGAATATTCTAATTACAAATCCGGCCGATGTTTCGAGTTTTAGTTTCGTCCAACAAAAATGGAAAATCTCCGATGCCCGGACCTTGACATTCGCCCGCAAAAAACCTAAAATCTTTATTTGACCTTCTATAAGGACGAAACCTCGTATCCTTGATAATCAGAGTATCCTGATTACAAATCCGGCCGATGTTTCGAGTTTTAGTCTCGTCCAACGAAAATGGAAAATCTCCGACGCCCGGACCCTGAGATTCACCCGCAAAAAATCTAAAATCTTTATTTGACATTCTATGAGGACGAAACCTCGTATCCTAGATAATTAGTGTATCCTTATTACAAATCCGGCCGATGTTTCGAGTTTTAGTCTCGTCCAACAAAAATGGAAAATCTCCGATGGCCGGACCCTGAGATTCACCCGCAAAAAATCTAAAATCTTTATTTGACCTTCTATGAGGACAAAACCTCGTATCCTAGATAATCAGAGTATCCTAATAACAAATCCGGTTGATGTTTCGAGTTTTAGTCTCGTCCAACGAAAATGGAAAATCTCCGATGGCCGGACCCTGAGATTCACCCGCAAAAAATCTAAAATCTTTATTTGACCTTCTATGAGGACAAAACCTCGTATCCTAGATAATCAGAGTATCCTAATAACAAATCCGGTTGATGTTTCGAGTTTTAGTCTCGTCCAACGAAAATGGAAAATCTCCGATGCCCGAACCCTGAGATTCACCCGCAAAAAAATCTAAAATTTTTATTTGACCTTCTATGAGGACGGAACCGCGTATCCTAGATAATCAGTGTATCCTAATTAGAAGTCCGGCTGACGTATCGGGTTTTAGTCTCGTCCAACGAAAATGGAAAATCTCCGATGGCTGGATCCTGAGATTCACCCGCAAAAAATCCAAAATCTTTATTTGACCTTCTATGAGGACGAAACCTCGTATCCTAGATAACTAGAGTATCCTAATTACAAATCCGGCCGATGTTTCGAGTTTTAGTCTCGTCCAACGAAAATGGAAAATCTCCGACGCCCGGACCCTGAGATTCACCCGCAAAAAATCTAAAATCTTTATTTGACATTCTATGAGGACGAAACCTCGTATCCTAGATAATTAGTGTATCCTAATTACAAATCCGGCCGATGTTTCGAGTCTTAGTCCCGTCCAACGAAAATGGAAAATCTCCGATGCCCGGACCCTGAGATTCACTCGCAAAAAATCTAAAATCTTTATTTGACCTTCTATGAGGACGAAACTTCGTATCCTAGATAATCAGAGTATTCTAATTACAAATCCGGCCGATGTTTCGAGTTTCAGTCTCGTCCAACGAAAATGGAAAATCTCCGACGCCCGGACCTTGAGATTCGCCCGCAAACAATCTAAAATCTTTATTTGACCTTCCATGAGGACGAACCTTCGTATCCTAGATAATCAGAGTATCCTAATTACAAATCCGGCCGATGTTTCGAGTTTTAGTCTCGTCCAACGAAAATGGAAAATCTCCGATGGCCGGACCTTGAGATTCACCCGCACAAAATCTAAAATCTTTATTTGACCTTCTATGAGGACGAAACTTCGTATCTTAGATAACCAGAGTATTCTAATTACAAATCCGGCCGATGTTTCGAGTTTTAGTCTCGTCCAACGAAAATGGAAAATCTCCGATGCTCGGACACTGAGATTCGCCCGACTTAAATTCCAGGAACCAGCAAATCACTTTTTAAAAAATATTTATTTGTTAATCGTACAAAGTTGAGCTCTAGACTGACTGAATTATATAAAATACATGATAAGGTAAACTTAGCTGACGCAGCATTTCCTGAGTTCATCTTCCACACGCGCCGTCTGGTCAGCTGGGTGGATGTCCGGCTGGATACATAACTCCTCCCTCCTTAAGATGGAAGTTCGTCCTCGAACTTCTGGTTACTTGCTTGAAGTTCTTGAAGGTCCTTCAAGGGAATTCTGGGCTTGAAGAACAGGGTATGCAGCCTCTTGCGTTTTCTTGCAGTGAAGTATATAATCATTGCAACCAGGATAACGTACAGGGTTGCAATGGTCCATGAAGTAGAAGAGATGAAAATGGGCTTCAAATGCATGGGTTCAATAACTGATAGGTGGGGTGTTTCTTGAATTTTTTCTATCTGGTCTAGCTGGATCTGGAACTTCGGGTTAATTTTGACTGGGATGACCTCTGGAATTTGAATACTCTGCTTTGACGTAAAGTACCACTTTTGACCAATTTTTACAGCACATGTTGATTGGACAATAACTGGCTGGCTAATATTTTCAGCTTCTCTGGAACAGTTTTCAAAAATTTGGATCTGATAGGCTGTGCTAACTATTATTAGGTTTTTCTCATTTCGGTGTATGATGGGATGCTGGACCACACTAACAGCTGTAGTACAATTTTCCAAAGTTGGCAGTTGACATCTGGCTGTTGACTCTGATTGGCAAATAATTTTCTTTTCCGTGTGCTTGCAGTCAGAGTACCAATGGTTATTTCCATAATGGGTGGCGGGTGGTATCAAAATGATTGCGTCTTTGTTATGGATGGGGTAGATATGGTAAAGTGAGAATTCTCGTTCATTTAGGATAGGGATCTTTAGGATAATAAGTATCTGGGTATCCATTGTGACAATAGTGCTATGAGAATTTTCAATTAGTTCAAAGGGATGTAAATCATCTGATAAAAGGCAAGTTTTCTTATAGAAAAATTTTAGATGGTCTTCAAGTTCACTAATTTCTGAAAGTGTGAAAAGTTCTACATTAGACTGTTGCAGGGCGGCTAGACTAATAGTTCTCAAAATTTTTAAAAGAAACTGATTTAAGCTATTTATGCTTAGAATTTGGCTATGGAGTGAAAAATATTTTCCCAGACTTTCTTCGAGTGAATTAATTTCTTGTGCAACTTTGACAGAATTTTTGTTAAAAGATGTTATAAAATTATTGTACCTTTTTATAGTATCTAAAGCGTAGGTGGTGGAGTTATTGACAACTGTAATTATTTCGGACTGTTTTGACTCAAGTGCTTCAATGTGTTTTTCCAAAAATATGCGATCATCTTCGTCGAGATTTCCTGTGACAGATTTTATCACTGAACCTAAAACATTTATTAAGCCACGCTTTCTTCGTGTACGTACTATTTTTTGAAAATTATCTAATGTTTCTTGATATAAAATGCTATATTCTTTAAATATATTTTGATAAGGAGAGGTAGGAATTTTGTTAAAGAGTAGAGGATGAATCATTGCTGCCTTGAGAGAGTTATCAATAGAAGTAAGATTTATAGTTACTATATGGCGATGATAGTGGTCAAACATTTGAGCTTGGCCGACTAGTTCCTGATAGTATCCATTATTGGGGATCGGGCGCACTTGAAGGGCCAGGCTGTGGCTCATCATTTGGCCGGTCCTGTAACAAGGTAGCCTTGCGTAAACGTTTAATATTTCTAGGGTGCGTATTTGTGGGCCTATCTTTTGAGGTTACCGCTTCAATTTGGGTTTCTTTGGCTGAAGTAACTTTTGCTGAGACATAGGGTGCAGTAAGTTTGTTACGAGGGTTTTTCTGAATATACACAGGATCTCCTGGTCTGGGGGCTGGGGCAGAATCTGGCAAATTTTCGTTACGTTTTTCTAAAACTGCAGATTCCTTGTCATGAAGTTTTCGATAAAGGGAGTCGATGAAAGGTCGAAGTTCGTCTTTGTGACGTTGGTTATATTTTTCGTATACCGGCATATCATCGTCAAATTGAATTTCTTCGGCATATGGACCATAAAGAACAGAAAATGGGGAATAACCAGTAGCAGAATGGATTGACTGATTATAGATTAGGACACAGTGTGTTACTAAATCTTTGAAATATTCTTTGGGACGTTCATCTTGCATAACACGGAGTTTTTCGATGAAAGTTGAGTGAAATCTTTCAATGGGGCTATTAGAATTTGGATTATTTACCGTGATATAGTGGAGTTCGATACAATGGAGTTTCATGAATTCCTTGAAAAGATTATTAGAAAATTCAGTACCTGCATCACAAACAATTTTTCTAGGATAGTTGTGATGTGAAAAATAATGTCTCAATTTACTTAAAATTGTAACTGTCGTTTTATCAGAAATTTGGTAAACCTGAGCATACTTAGAAAATGAATCAATAATTGTCAGAAAGTTATCTTTGGAACACGAAAAGGTATCTATATGTAAAATATCAAAAGGCTTTTGTCCTAGAAGAGGGCCTTTCAAAGGAAGCTTATAAGGGTGTCTTTCATATTTATTTCGTAGACAGATATCACACTGATTAATGAAATTTGATATGGTGCAACGCATATTTGGCCAATAATATTTAAGTTTCAACTGATTGAGAGTTTCGACAATGCCATTGTGATTTTTCTTATGATAATTTTTAACACATTGAATTTGGGATTCGGAATCTTCTATGTCCTGTACACGTTTAGTACAGAAGAAAATTTGAATTGTATCATTGTACGTATTTCGAACATACTCGGAAATATATTTTTGAATATCGGGATTATCAGTGAGAATGTAGTATCGCTGATTGGGGGCTATTATATCGTGAAGCGTTGTCTTGACATCATTTTTCCAATTTGATTCAACTAAGGTCACAAGATGTTGATGCTTGGTTTTGAACTTGACAGAGTAACGAATTGAATGCTTATCGCCAAATTTCATAATAATTTGGTTTGCGAAATGATTTATGGGTTCCTCGGAAAATGGAACCGTGGCAACTGGATTCTCGAGAGCGGAATGTTGGGTGGATTGGCCGGTTTCCTTTTCGAAAGTTTCATTGACAAAATCATCGACGTCAAAGGGGTCGTCATCAAAAGATTCATCTGAAGACTCTGAAGGGGGATTGGCAATAATGGATTCAGTTTCATGCATATTGATCTCTATGCGGGATAAAGCATCTGCTACGATATTTTCTTTACCTTTCTTATATTTTATGTCGAAATTATAGTCCTGAAGTTTGAGTTTCCATCGAACTAAGCGAGAATGGGGTTCACGAATTTTGTGGAGCCAGACAATGGGGTTATGGTCAGTTTCTACAGTGAATTTTACTCCATAAAGGTAGGGACGAAAATGTTTGCAAGAGTCTACTATAGCAAGAAGTTCTCTTTCTATGGTTGAATAATTTCTTTCGGCAGTATTGAGAGTACGGGAGTAGAAAGCGACTGGTTTTCCTTCTTGAGAAAGGACAGAACCAATAGAAATACCTGAAGCATCTGTAGTGAGTGTGAAAGGTTTTGAAAAATCTGGATATTGAAGTACGGGGGAATTACTTAGGGCGGCCTTACATTTTTCGAATGCTTCTATATATTGTGGATTGTTAATGTCAATTTTCTCACCTTTTCGAATACATTTTGTCATGGGGGCAGTAATTTTAGAGAAATTATGAATGAAACTTCTGTAGTAGCCGACTAGGCCAAGAAAACTTTGAATTTCTTTCCTTGTCTTAGGAATTGGATAATTTTCAATTGCATGAATTTTCGAGGGATTAGGCTTTATGCCTTCTGGAGTTACTACGTGACCAAGGAATGCCACTTCTTTACAAAGAAATTCTGACTTATCAGGCTGTATTTTCAAATTTACGTCACGAAATTTTTGGAATATTTGTTTTATGTGAATAAGATGATCCTGAAGACTTCTAGAAAAAATTATGACATCATCCATAAATACAAAGCAAGACTTATAAATATAATCTCTTAGAACTTCATCCATCATTCTTTCGAATGTGGCAGGGGCATTTCGGAGACCCATTGGCATCCTTAAATACTCAAAATGGCCTTGGGGGACAGTAAAAGCAGTTTTTTCAATGGAATCTGGGTGAACTTGGATTTGATGAAATCCTTGGGCCAGGTCAAGGGTAGTGAAATAAGTACATCTGCCGAGGTTATCTAGAATTTCGTCTATACGGGGTATTGGGTAACGTTCCTCTATAGTGTTTTCATTAAGCTTTCTAAAATCAATAACCATACGAAATTTCCTTTTTCCTGATGCATCAGCCTTTTTGGGGATGAGCCAACAAGGGGATGAATATGGACTTATGGAGGGGCGTATAATATTGTTTTCTAATAATTTATTAATCTGAGATGAAATTTCTGGGAGCATTGCTCTCGGATATCGATAGGTTCGAGAAAAAATGGGTTTGTCATCCTTAGTACGGATAACATGTTTAACAGAGCCTGTGAAAGTGAGAGGAGAATCTTCTGTATAAAAAATGTCCTTGTACTGATGACATAATCTAAGTATTTTTTGTTTTTCTTCTGCATTTAAATGCTGAGTTCGAATCATGTTGATATTGAAAGAATTACTAGGTGGGTTATCTGGAAGCTTTTCGTCAAATTCTGAAAGAGGGGTAACAGAGACGGGCTCTGAAAAATGTAAGTCAATATCCTCTGACTTGGGAATTTCAATATATCCATCTTTAGCACAATGTATAGACTCCGGTAAAATAATTTGGCCTTCATGAAAGATTTCTGGGACAACTATCTCACCATTATTCACAGATACTGGAATACTGAGGCGATTAGCCGAACGATAAATAATTTTGAATGGAATTTCAATGTTCAATTTTCTGATAGAAAATATATGAGATTCATAATCAATATTAGCACCTAATTGATCAAGTTCACTAGTGCCAAGAAGAATATCAAAATCATCGTGCCAGTCGGCAATTCTGACTGTGAGGGGTTGCTGTATGCCAATTTCATTAAATATGGGATAGTAAAGATTTCGATTGTAAGTTTTTGGAGTTTTCATAGAAATAAGGGTAAAGGGTTCATAGAATTCATATCCAGAATCATAGATTTCAGCAGCTTTTGGAGTAATAACGGTATCTGATCCACCAGAATCTATTAAAACTTTAAGATTTGAATAGGGCAGGTAAAAATAAGGCAACTTTGTGTGCTTTGATAAATTATTCAATTGGATGGTTCTGGGTCGGGGGGTTCTAAAACGGCTGGTTCCTGAAAATTTTCAGAAAACTCAAAATTTTGATATTCTTGACTTGCTATTTCCTTAGCATGTGTGACAGAATCTGGGCCACACTCTATATTATGGTTGAAAGTACGACTGTTGTGAGTGGAAGTAGACATTGGAGTTGGCTTACGACTAATATTTTGTGAGATTGACATAGGAGTAGGCTTGAACTGATTTTGGTAAGAATTATTTGGTCGAGAAGGAGCACCAAATACTTCCCTGTTTGTGGGAGGATTTTGACGTTGGGGTATGGGTTTATTAATATCACCAAAATTTCTAGTAGGTGTAAAAGGCTGAGAAAATGGATTATTCTGTTGACGAGGCTGATGGAATTGATTTTGTGTGTTATAATAATTTTGATTCATAGATGGCTGAGAAGAAGATTGTACATTACGATATTGTTGAGGAGGATGCGTGTTGTGTTGGGTGGGACGTGGTGGGTTCTTTTGATATTCATGGGGGTAGGTTGAAGATTTTAAATAAGACATATATTGTTGCTGCTGCTTATGATTATCTAGAGATATACATTTCTGAAGAGCTTCATCTAATGAGGATAAATCGAAATGAGAAAGATGATCACAGTAAGGATTATTCACACCAGTGCAAAAGGTTTTAAGTGCTTGATTTTTAAAAAATGAAGCTTTGAACTCTACTGCCTGTGTATTACCTTCATGTAAAGAAACATGCTGTAAAAGATCATTCAGAGCTAATGTTATGCGGTGATGATAGTCTTGATATGATTCTGAACGTTTTTGAACAGTAGTAGTCAGCTGGGTTAATAAAATTTCTTCGGTGCGATGATCACCATATTTTTGAAGTAAAAGCGGCTTAATTTCAGCCCAATTAGTTTTATTATGTAGATTTAAAAAATCACGGGCCTCACCCTTAACCTTAGATAATATATTTGCATTAATAATATAGGTTTGGATTGCATCCGCACCTTGCTGAGAGAAAAAGGTGATTAAATTATCAACAGCATTTACAAAAGTTGACAAATTGTCACCAGCTGAATATTCTGGCAAAGTATTACACAAGTTATTGATATCAGAATTAGATAAAACCATGATTGAATCTTCTGGAATAGAATTAAGAGAAATATTTGACTGTTCGTGAGAAATATTTTCAAGTGAGGGGGTTGAATAAGGCTTAAAACGAAATTTTTCTTTTGCTAATTTTCGGGTTCTGGAGTCAATAAGAGCTTCTAACGAATTTTGTGGATACTCAGAACTCATGGAAAAATGGAAAATGGACTTACAAAAGGAGAAGACGAATCACCGTGATTATCATCCCTGTATGGTCCTCCAAATTGTCCTGTTCTGTGGTATTCGGTGGTTAACTGCCAAGTCGTAGAAACGAGCCGATGATCCTTAGGGATGTCGTGCAGTTATCCTGTTCGCAGCGCCACTTAAATTCCAGGAACCAGCAAATCACTTTTTAAAAAATATTTATTTGTTAATCGTACAAAGTTGAGCTCTAGACTGACTGAATTATATAAAATACATGATAAGGTAAACTTAGCTGACGCAGCATTTCCTGAGTTCATCTTCCACACGCGCCGTCTGGTCAGCTGGGTCGATGTCCGGCTGGATACATAACTCCCGCAAAAAATCTAAAATCTTTATTTGACCTTCTATGAGGACGAACCCTCGTATCCTAGATAATCAGAGTATCCTAATTACAAATCCGGCCGATGTTTCGAGTTTTAGTCTCGTCCAACGAAAATGGAAAATCTCCGATGCTCGGACACTGAGATTCGCCCGCAAAAAATCTAAAATCTTTATTTGACCTTCTATGAGGACGAACCTTCGTATCCTAGATAATCAGAGTATCCTAATTACAAATCCGGCCGATGTTTCGAGTTTTAGTCTCGTCCAACGAAAATGGAAAATCTCCGATGCTCGGACACTGAGATTCGCCCGCAAAAAATCTAAAATCTTTATTTGACCTTCTATGAGGACGAAACTTCGTATCTTAGATAACCAGAGTATTCTAATTACAAATCCGGCCGATGTTTCGAGTTTTAGTCTCGTCCAACGAAAATGGAAAATCTCGGATGCCCGGACCTTGAGATTCGCCCGCAAAAAATCTAAAATCTTTATTTGACCTTCTATGAGGACGAAACCTCGTATCCTAGATAATCAGAGTATCCTTATTACAAATCCGGCCGATGTTTCGAGTTTTAGTCTCGTCCAACGAAAATGGAAAATCTCCGATGCCCGGACATTGAGATTCACCCGCAAAAAATCTAAAATCTTTATTTGACCTTCTATGAGGACGAAACCTCGTATCCTAGATAATCAGAGTATCCTAATTACAAATCCGGCCGATGTTTCGAGTTTTAGTCTCGTCCAACGAAAATGGAAAATCTCCGATGCTCGGACACTGAGATCCGCCCGCAAAAAATATAAAATCTTTATTTGACCTTCTATGAGGACGAAACTTCGTATCTTAGATAATCAGAGTATTCTAATTACAAATCCGGCCGATGTTTCGAGTTTTAGTCTCGTCCAACGAAAATGGAAAATTTCCGATGCCCGGACCTTGAGATTCGCCCGCAAAAAATCTAAAATCTTTATTTGACCTTCTATGAGGACGAAGCCTCGTATCCTAGATAATCAGAGTATCCTAATTACAAATCCGGCCGATGTTTCGAGTTTTAGTCTCGTCCAACGAAAATGGAAAATCTCCGATGCCCGGACCTTGAGATTCGCCCGCAAAAAATCTAAAATCTTTATTTGACCTTCTATGAGGACGAAACCTCGTATCCTAGATAATCAGATTATCCTAATTACAAATCCGGCCGATGTTTCGAGTTTTAGTCTCGTCCAACGAAAATGGAAAATCTCCGATGCCCGGACCTTGAGATTCACCCGCAAAAAAGCTAAAATCTTTATTTGACCTTCTATGAGGACAAAACGTCGTATCCTAGATAATCAGAGTATCCTAATAACAAATCCGGTCGATGCTTCGAGTTTTAGTCTCGTCCAACGAAAATGGAAAATTTCCGATGCCCGGACCTTGAGATTCGCCCGCAAAAAATCTAAAATCTTTATTTGACCTTCTATGAGGACAAAACGTCGTATCCTAGATAATCAGAGTATCCTAATAACAAATCCGGTCGATGCTTCGAGTTTTAGTCTCGTCCAACGAAAATGGAAAATTTCCGATGCCCGGACCTTGAGATTCGCCCGCAAAAAATCTAAAATCTTTATTTGACCTTCTATGAGGACGAAGCCTCGTATCCTAGATAATCAGAGTATCCTAATTACAAATCCGGCCGATGTTTCGAGTTTTAGTCTCGTCCAACGAAAATGGAAAATCTCCGATGCTCGGACACTGAGATTCGCCCGCAAAAAATCTAAAATCTTTATTTGACCTTCTATGAGGACGAACCTTCGTATCCTAGATAATCAGAGTATCCTAATTACAAATCCGGCCGATGTTTCGAGTTTTAGTCTCGTCCAACGAAAATGGAAAATCTCCGATGCTCGGACACTGAGATTCGCCCGCAAAAAATCTAAAATCTTTATTTGACCTTCTATGAGGACGAAACTTCGTATCTTAGATAACCAGAGTATTCTAATTACAAATCCGGCCGATGTTTCGAGTTTTAGTCTCGTCCAACGAAAATGGAAAATCTCGGATGCCCGGACCTTGAGATTCGCCCGCAAAAAATCTAAAATCTTTATTTGACCTTCTATGAGGACGAAACCTCGTATCCTAGATAATCAGAGTATCCTTATTACAAATCCGGCCGATGTTTCGAGTTTTAGTCTCGTCCAACGAAAATGGAAAATCTCCGATGCCCGGACCTTGAGATTCACCCGCAAAAAATCTAAAATCTTTATTTGACCTTCTATGAGGACGAAACCTCGTATCCTAGATAATCAGAGTATCCTAATTACAAATCCGGCCGATGTTTTGAGTTTTAGTCTCGTCCAACGAAAATGGAAAATCTCCGATGCTCGGACACTGAGATCCGCCCGCAAAAAATATAAAATCTTTATTTGACCTTCTATGAGGACGAAACTTCGTATCTTAGATAATCAGAGTATTCTAATTACAAATCCGGCCGATGTTTCGAGTTTTAGTCTCGTCCAACGAAAATGGAAAATTTCCGATGCCCGGACCTTGAGATTCGCCCGCAAAAAATCTAAAATCTTTATTTGACCTTCTATGAGGACGAAGCCTCGTATCCTAGATAATCAGAGTATCCTAATTACAAATCCGGTCGATGCTTCGAGTTTTAGTCTCGTCCAACGAAAATGGAAAATTTCCGATGCCCGGACCTTGAGATTCACCCGCAAAAAAGCTAAAATCTTTATTTGACCTTCTATGAGGACAAAACGTCGTATCCTAGATAATCAGAGTATCCTAATAACAAATCCGGTCGATGCTTCGAGTTTTAGTCTCGTCCAACGAAAATGGAAAATTTCCGATGCCCGGACCTTGAGATTCGCCCGCAAAAAATCTAAAATCTTTATTTGACCTTCTATGAGGACGAAGCCTCGTATCCTAGATAATCAGAGTATCCTAATTACAAATCCGGCCGATGTTTCGAGTTTTAGTCTCGTCCAACGAAAATTGAAAATCTCCGATGCCCGGACCTTGAGATTCGCCCGCAAAAAATCTATAATCTTTATTTGACCTTCTATGAGGAGGAAACCTCGTATCCTACATAATCAGAGTATCTTAATTACAAATCCGGCCGATGTTTCGAGTTTTAGTCTCGTCCAATGAAAATGGAAAATCTCCGATGCCCGGACCTTGAGATTCGCCCGCAAAAAATCTAAAATCTTTATTTGACCTTCTATGAGGACGAAACTTCGTATCCTAGATAATCAGAGTATTCTAATCACAAATCCGGCCGATGTTTCGAGTTTTAGTCTCCTCCAACGAAAATGGAAAATCTCTGATGCCCGGACCTTGAGATTCACCCGCAAAAAAGCTAAAATCTTTATTTGACCTTCTATGAGGACAAAACGTCGTGTCCTAGATAATCAGAGTATCCTAATAACAAATCCGGTCGATGCTTCGAGTTTTAGTCTCGTCCAATGAAAATGGAAAATCTCCGATGCCCGAACCCTGAGATTCACCCGCAAAAAAATCTATAATCTTTATTTGACCTTCTATGAGGGCGAAACCTCGTATCCTAGATAATCAGTGTATCCCAATTAGAAATCCGGCCGATGTTTCGAACTTCAGTTTCGTCCAACGAAGATGGAAAATCTCCGACGCCCGGACCTTGAGATTCGCCCGCAAAAAATCTAAAATCTTTATTTGACCTTCTATGAGGACGAAACCTCGTATCCTAGATAATCAGAGTATCCTAATTACAAATCCGGCCGATGTTTCGAGTTTTAGTCTCGTCCAACGAAAATGGAAAATCTCCGATGCCCGGACCTTGAGATTCGCCCGCAAAAAATCTAAAATCTTTATTTGACCTTCTATGAGGAGGAAACCTCGTATCCTAGATAATCAGAGTATCTTAATTACAAATCCGGCCGATGTTTCGAGTTCTAGTCTCGGCCAACGAAAATGGAAAATCTCCGATGCCCGGACCTTGAGATTCGCCCGCAAAAAATCTAAAATCTTTATTTGACCTTCTATGAGGACGAAACTTCGTATCCTAGATAATCAGAGTATTCTAATCACAAATCCGGTCGATGTTTCGAGTTTTAGTCTCGGCCAACGAAAATGGAAAATCTCTGATGCCCGGACCTTGAGATTCACCCGCAAAAAAGCTAAAATCTTTATTTGACCTTCTATGAGGACAAAACGTCGTATCCTAGATAATCAGAGTATCCTAATAACAAATCCGGTCGATGCTTCGAGTTTTAGTCTCGTCCAATGAAAATGGAAAATCTCCGATGCCCGAACCCTGGGATTCACCCGCAAAAAAATCTAAAATCTTTATTTGACCTTCTATGAGGACGAAACCTCGTATCCTAGATAATCAGTGTATCCTAGTTAGAAATCCGGCTGATGTTTCGAACTTCAGTTTCGTCCAACGAAAATGGAAAATCTCCGACGCCCGGGCCCTGAGATTCACCCGCAAAAAATCTAAAATCTTTATTTGACCTTCTATGAGGACGAAACCTCGTATCCTAGATAATCAGAGTATCCTAATTACAAATCCGGCCGATGATTCGAGTTTTAGTCTCGTCCAACGAAAATGGAAAATCTCCGATGCCCGGGCCTTGAGATTCGCCCGCAAAAAATCTAAAATCTTTACTTGACCTTCTATGAGGACGAAACCTCGTATCCTAGATAATCAGAGTATCCTAATAACAAATCCGGCCGATGTTTCGAGTTTTAGTCTCGTCCAACAAAAATGGAAGATCTCCGATGCCCGGACCCTGAGATTCGCCCGCAAGAAATCTAAAATCTTTATTTGGCCTTCTATGAGGAGGAAACCTCGTATCCTAGATAATCAGAGTATCCTAATTACAAATCCGGCCGATGTTTCGAGTTTTAGTCTCGTCCAACGAAAATGGAAAATCTCCGATGCCCGGACCCTGAGATTCACCCGCAAAAAATCTAAAATCTTTATTTGACCTTCTATGAGGACGAAACTTCGTATCCTAGATAATCAGAGTATTCTAATTACAAGTCCGGCCGATGTTTCGAGTTTTAGTCTCGTCCAACGAAAATGGAAAATCTCCGATGCCCGGACCTTGAGATTCGCCCGCAAAAAATCTAAAATCTTTATTTGACCTTCTATGAGGACGAAACCTCATATCCTAGATAATCAGAGTATCCTAATAACAAATCCGGCCGATGTTTCGAGTTTTAGTCTCGTCCAACGAAAATGGAAAATCTCCGATACCCGAACCCTGAGATTCACCCGCAAAAAAATCCAAAATCTTTATTTGACCTTCTATGAGGACGAAACCTCGTATCCTAGATAATTAGAGTATCCTAATTACAAATCCGGCCGATGTTTCGAGTTTTAGTCTCGTCCAACGAAAATGGAAAATCTCCGATGCCCGGACCTTGAGATTCGCCCGCAAAAAATCTAAAATCTTTATTTGACCTTCTATGAGGACGAAACCTCGTATCCTAGATAATCAGAGTATCCTAATTACAAATCCGGCCGATGTTTCGAGTTTTAGTCTCGTCCAACGAAAATGGAAAATCTCCGATGCCCGGACCTTGAGATTCGCCCGCAAAAAATCTAAAATCTTTATTTGACCTTCTATGAGGACGAAACCTCGTATCCTAGATAATCAGAGTATCCTAATTACAAATCCGGCCGATGTTTCGAGTTTTAGTCTCGTCCAACGAAAATGGAAAATCTCCGATGCCCGGACCTTGAGATTCGCCCGCAAAAAATCTAAAATATTTATTTGACCTTCTATGAGGAGGAAACCTCGTATCCTAGATAATCAGAGTATCTTAATTACAAATCCGGCCGATGTTTCGAGTTTTAGTCTCCTCCAACGAAAATGGAAAATCTCTGATGCCCGGACCTTGAGATTCACCCGCAAAAAAGCTAAAATCTTTATTTGACCTTCTATGAGGACAAAACGTCGTATCCTAGATAATCAGAGTATCCTAATTACAAATCCGGCCGATGTTTCGAGTTTTAGTCTCGTCCAACGAAAATGGAAAATCTCCGATGCCCGGACCTTGAGATTCGCCCGCAAAAAATCTAAAATCTTTATTTGACCTTCTATGAGGACGAAACTTCGTATCCTAGATAATCAGAGTATTCTAATCACAAATCCGGCCGATGTTTCGAGTTTTAGTCTCCTCCAACGAAAATGGAAAATCTCTGATGCCCGGACCTTGAGATTCACCCGCAAAAAAGCTAAAATCTTTATTTGACCTTCTATGAGGACAAAACGTCGTATCCTAGATAATCAGAGTATCCTAATAACAAATCCGGTCGATGCTTCGAGTTTTAGTCTCGGCCAATGAAAATGGAAAATCTCCGATGCCCGAACCCTGAGATTCACCCGCAAAAAAATCTAAAATCTTTATTTGACCTTCTATGAGGACGAAACCTCGTATCCTAGATAATCAGTGTATCCTAGTTAGAAATCCGGCCGATGTTTCGAACTTCAGTTTCGTCCAACGAAAATGGAAAATCTCCGACGCCCGGACCCTGAGATTCACCCGCAAAAAATCTAAAATCTTTATTTGACCTTCTATGAGGACGAAACTTCGTATCTTAGATAACCAGGGTATTCTAATTACAAATCCGGCCGATGTTTCGAGTTTTAGTCTCGTCCAACGAAAATGGAAAATCTCGGATGCCCGGACCTTGAGATTCGCCCGCAAAAAATCTAAAATCTTTATTTGACCTTCTATGAGGACGAAACCTCGTATCCTAGATAATCAGAGTATCCTTATTACAAATCCGGCCGATGTTTCGAGTTTTAGTCTCGTCCAACGAAAATGGAAAATCTCCGATGCCCGGACCTTGAGATTCACCCGCAAAAAATCTAAAATCTTTATTTGACCTTCTATGAGGACGAAACCTCGTATCCTAGATAATCAGAGTATCCTAATTACAAATCCGGCCGATGTTTCGAGTTTTAGTCTCGTCCAACGAAAATGGAAAATCTCCGATGCTCGGACACTGAGATCCGCCCGCAAAAAATATAAAATCTTTATTTGACCTTCTATGAGGACGAAACTTCGTATCTTAGATAATCAGAGTATTCTAATTACAAATCCGGCCGATGTTTCGAGTTTTAGTCTCGTCCAACGAAAATGGAAAATTTCCGATGCCCGGACCTTGAGATTCGCCCGCAAAAAATCTAAAATCTTTATTTGACCTTCTATGAGGACGAAGCCTCGTATCCTAGATAATCAGAGTATCCTAATTACAAATCCGGCCGATGTTTCGAGTTTTAGTCTCGTCCAACGAAAATGGAAAATCTCCGATGCCCGGACCTTGAGATTCGCCCGCAAAAAATCTAAAATCTTTATTTGACCTTCTATGAGGACGAAACCTCGTATCCTAGATAATCAGATTATCCTAATTACAAATCCGGCCGATGTTTCGAGTTTTAGTCTCGTCCAACGAAAATGGAAAATCTCCGATGCCCGGACCTTGAGATTCACCCGCAAAAAAGCTAAAATCTTTATTTGACCTTCTATGAGGACAAAACGTCGTATCCTAGATAATCAGAGTATCCTAATAACAAATCCGGTCGATGCTTCGAGTTTTAGTCTCGTCCAACGAAAATGGAAAATTTCCGATGCCCGGACCTTGAGATTCGCCCGCAAAAAATCTAAAATCTTTATTTGACCTTCTATGAGGACGAAGCCTCGTATCCTAGATAATCAGAGTATCCTAATTACAAATCCGGCCGATGTTTCGAGTTTTAGTCTCGTCCAACGAAAATTGAAAATCTCCGATGCCCGGACCTTGAGATTCGCCCGCAAAAAATCTATAATCTTTATTTGACCTTCTATGAGGAGGAAACCTCGTATCCTACATAATCAGGGTATCTTAATTACAAATCCGGCCGATGTTTCGAGTTTTAGTCTCGTCCAATGAAAATGGAAAATCTCCGATGCCCGGACCTTGAGATTCGCCCGCAAAAAATCTAAAATCTTTATTTGACCTTCTATGAGGACGAAACTTCGTATCCTAGATAATCAGAGTATTCTAATCACAAATCCGGCCGATGTTTCGAGTTTTAGTCTCCTCCAACGAAAATGGAAAATCTCTGATGCCCGGACCTTGAGATTCACCCGCAAAAAAGCTAAAATCTTTATTTGACCTTCTATGAGGACAAAACGTCGTGTCCTAGATAATCAGAGTATCCTAATAACAAATCCGGTCGATGCTTCGAGTTTTAGTCTCGTCCAATGAAAATGGAAAATCTCCGATGCCCGAACCCTGAGATTCACCCGCAAAAAAATCTATAATCTTTATTTGACCTTCTATGAGGGCGAAACCTCGTATCCTAGATAATCAGTGTATCCCAATTAGAAATCCGGCCGATGTTTCGAACTTCAGTTTCGTCCAACGAAGATGGAAAATCTCCGACGCCCGGACCTTGAGATTCGCCCGCAAAAAATCTAAAATCTTTATTTGACCTTCTATGAGGACGAAACCTCGTATCCTAGATAATCAGAGTATCCTAATTACAAATCCGGCCGATGTTTCGAGTTTTAGTCTCGTCCAATGAAAATGGAAAATCTCCGATGCCCGGACCTTGAGATTCGCCCGCAAAAAATCTAAAATCTTTATTTGACCTTCTATGAGGAGGAAACCTCGTATCCTAGATAATCAGAGTATCTTAATTACAAATCCGGCCGATGTTTCGAGTTCTAGTCTCGGCCAACGAAAATGGAAAATCTCCGATGCCCGGACCTTGAGATTCGCCCGCAAAAAATCTAAAATCTTTATTTGACCTTCTATGAGGACGAAACTTCGTATCCTAGATAATCAGAGTATTCTAATCACAAATCCGGCCGATGTTTCGAGTTTTAGTCTCCTCCAACGAAAATGGAAAATCTCTGATGCCCGGACCTTGAGATTCACCCGCAAAAAAGCTAAAATCTTTATTTGACCTTCTATGAGGACAAAACGTCGTATCCTAGATAATCAGAGTATCCTAATAACAAATCCGGTCGATGCTTCGAGTTTTAGTCTCGTCCAATGAAAATGGAAAATCTCCGATGCCCGAACCCTGGGATTCACCCGCAAAAAAATCTAAAATCTTTATTTGACCTTCTATGAGGACGAAACCTCGTATCCTAGATAATCAGTGTATCCTAGTTAGAAATCCGGCTGATGTTTCGAACTTCAGTTTCGTCCAACGAAAATGGAAAATCTCCGACGCCCGGGCCCTGAGATTCACCCGCAAAAAATCTAAAATCTTTATTTGACCTTCTATGAGGACGAAACCTCGTATCCTAGATAATCAGAGTATCCTAATTACAAATCCGGCCGATGATTCGAGTTTTAGTCTCGTCCAACGAAAATGGAAAATCTCCGATGCCCGGGCCTTGAGATTCGCCCGCAAAAAATCTAAAATCTTTACTTGACCTTCTATGAGGACGAAACCTCGTATCCTAGATAATCAGAGTATCCTAATAACAAATCCGGCCGATGTTTCGAGTTTTAGTCTCGTCCAACAAAAATGGAAGATCTCCGATGCCCGGACCCTGAGATTCGCCCGCAAGAAATCTAAAATCTTTATTTGGCCTTCTATGAGGAGGAAACCTCGTATCCTAGATAATCAGAGTATCCTAATTACAAATCCGGCCGATGTTTCGAGTTTTAGTCTCGTCCAACGAAAATGGAAAATCTCCGATGCCCGGACCCTGAGATTCACCCGCAAAAAATCTAAAATCTTTATTTGACCTTCTATGAGGACGAAACTTCGTATCCTAGATAATCAGAGTATTCTAATTACAAGTCCGGCCGATGTTTCGAGTTTTAGTCTCGTCCAACGAAAATGGAAAATCTCCGATGCCCGGACCTTGAGATTCGCCCGCAAAAAATCTAAAATCTTTATTTGACCTTCTATGAGGACGAAACCTCATATCCTAGATAATCAGAGTATCCTAATAACAAATCCGGCCGATGTTTGGAGTTTTAGTCTCGTCCAACGAAAATGGAAAATCTCCGATACCCGAACCCTGAGATTCACCCGCAAAAAAATCCAAAATCTTTATTTGACCTTCTATGAGGACGAAACCTCGTATCCTAGATAATTAGAGTATCCTAATTACAAATCCGGCCGATGTTTCGAGTTTTAGTCTCGTCCAACGAAAATGGAAAATCTCCGATGCCCGGACCTTGAGATTCGCCCGCAAAAAATCTAAAATCTTTATTTGACCTTCTATGAGGACGAAACCTCGTATCCTAGATAATCAGAGTATCCTAATTACAAATCCGGCCGATGTTTCGAGTTTTAGTCTCGTCCAACGAAAATGGAAAATCTCCGATGCCCGGACCTTGAGATTCGCCCGCAAAAAATCTAAAATCTTTATTTGACCTTCTATGAGGACGAAACCTCGAATCCTAGATAATCAGAGTATCCTAATTACAAATCCGGCCGATGTTTCGAGTTTTAGTCTCGTCCAACGAAAATGGAAAATCTCCGATGCCCGGACCTTGAGATTCGACCGCAAAAAATCTAAAATCTTTATTTGACCTTCTATGAGGAGGAAACCTCGTATCCTAGATAATCAGAGTATCTTAATTACAAATCCGGCCGATGTTTCGAGTTTTAGTCTCGGCCAACGAAAATGGAAAATCTCCGATGCCCGGACCTTGAGATTCGCCCGCAAAAAATCTAAAATCTTTATTTGACCTTCTATGAGGACGAAACTTCGTATCCTAGATAATCAGAGTATTCTAATCACAAATCCGGCCGATGTTTCGAGTTTTAGTCTCCTCCAACGAAAATGGAAAATCTCTGATGCCCGGACCTTGAGATTCACCCGCAAAAAAGCTAAAATCTTTATTTGACCTTCTATGAGGACAAAACGTCGTATCCTAGATAATCAGAGTATCCTAATAACAAATCCGGTCGATGCTTCGAGTTTTAGTCTCGTCCAATGAAAATGGAAAATCTCCGATGCCCGAACCCTGAGATTCACCCGCAAAAAAATCTAAAATCTTTATTTGACCTTCTATGAGGACGAAACCTCGTATCCTAGATAATCAGTGTATCCTAGTTAGAAATCCGGCCGATGTTTCGAACTTCAGTTTCGTCCAACGAAAATGGAAAATCTCCGACGCCCGGACCCTGAGATTCACCCGCAAAAAATCTAAAATCTTTATTTGACCTTCTATGAGGACGAAACCTCGTATCCTAGATAATCAGAGTATCCTAATTACAAATCCGGCCGATGATTCGAGTTTTAGTCTCGTCCAACGAAAATGGAAAATCTCCGATGCCCGGGCCTTGAGATTCGCCCGCAAAAAATCTAAAATCATTACTTGACCTTCTATGAGGACGAAACCTCGTATCCTAGATAACCAGAGTATCCTAATAACAAATCCGGCCGATGTTTCGAGTTTTAGTCTCGTCCAACAAAAATGGAAGATCTCCGATGCCCGGACCCTGAGATTCGCCCGCAAGAAATCTAAAATCTTTATTTGACCTTCTATGAGGAGGAAACCTCGTATCCTAGATAATCAGAGTATCCTAATTACAAATCCGGCCGATGTTTCGAGTTTTAGTCTCGTCCAACGAAAATGGAAAATCTCCGATGCCCGGACCCTGAGATTCACCCGCAAAAAATCTAAAATCTTTATTTGACCTTCTATGAGGACGAAACTTCGTATCCTAGATAATCAGAGTATTCTAATTACAAGTCCGGCCGATGTTTCGAGTTTTAGTCTCGTCCAACGAAAATGGAAAATCTCCGATGCCCGGACCCTGAGATTCACCCGCAAGAAATCTAAAATCTTTATTTAACCTTCTATGAGGACGAAACGTCGTATCCTAGATAATCAGAGTATCCTAATTACAAATCTGGCCGATGTTTCGAGTTTTAGTCTCGTCCAACAAAAATGGAAAATCTCCGATACCCGGACCCTGAGATTCACCCGCAAGAAATCTAAAACCTTTATTTGACCTTTTATGAGGACAAAACCTCGTATCCTAGATAATCAGAGTATCCTAATTACAAATCCGGCCGATGTTTCGAGTTTTAGTCTCGTCCAACGAAAATGGAAAATCTCCGATACCCGAACCCTGAGATTCACCCGCAAAAAAATCCAAAATCTTTATTTGACCTTCTATGAGGACGAAACCTCGTATCCTAGATAATCAGAGTATCCTAATAACAAATCCGGCCGATGTTTCGAGTTTAGTCTCGTCCAACGAAAATGGAAAATCTCCGATGCCCGAGCCCTGAGATTCACCCGCAAAAAAATCTAAAATCTTTATTTGACCTTTTATGAGGACAAAACCTCGTATCCTAGATAATCAAGTAGCCTAATTACAAATCCGGCCGATGTTTCGAGTTTTAGTCTCGTCCAACGAAAATAGAAAGTCTCCGATGCCCGGACCTTGAGATTCGCCCGCAAAAAATCTAAAATCTTTATTTGACCTTCTGTGAGGACGAAACCTCGTATCCTAGATAATCAGAGTATCCTGATTACAAATCCGGCCGATGTTTCGAGTTTTAGTCTTGTCCAACGAAAATGGAAAATCTCCGATGCCCGGACCCTGAGATTCACCCACAAAAATCTAAAATTTTTATTTGACCTTCTATCAGGACGAATCCTCGTATCCTAGATAGTCAGAGTATCCTAATTACAAATCCGGCCGCTGTTTCGAGTTTTAGTCTCTTCCAACGAAAATAGAAAATCTCCGATGCCGGGACCCTGAGATTCACCCGCAAAAAATCTAAAATCTTTATTTGACCTTCTATGAGAACGAAACCTCGTATACACTCACAATTTTTAAAAGCCGAAACTAGTATTTTATTTACAACCTTCGTTTTTAGGTGTGCTGTCTGATATATTTTATGAGGAGTTTTTTTATAGGTAATTCCTGTGTTACTACATCCAAAATCCAGAGGCCATATGACACTGTTATCCAAGGATCCTGCAGAATCGCCTTTATTCTTCCCGAATTATTTCACAGATCCAGAAAATCATGACATAAAAACTTTCATAGCATCTATCAGAGAAGCTCAAAGAATTGTTAAGAGTCCATCCTTGCAAAAATTCGATGCTAAGATTGTTGACATCCCAGTTCCTGGTAAATACTTTACTACTAACTCTTTATTGAATATTTAAGTCGAATTATATAGGGTGCCCCAATAGAAGTGATATGTTTTCTAATAGGGATATCTAGACAGCTGTCAAAGGTACACACGTCATCCAGCTGTCAAAATATTTAGTAAGATTTGACAATTCATCATGGATTGCTTCATGCTTGCCGATGGTTTGGAAATTTTAAAAAAGTACTACGGAAATATCCGCTCAATTGTAAATGTGCAACGCGCATGTCGTCGTGAACTCGGTCCTCATCATGGGTTCAGTGAGCAGGCAATTCGTCGCAATGTGGAAAAGTTTGAGCATGAGTACACTCTATTGGACCTAAAGAAACCCAAACCGAACTAGTCGACGGACGTGAAGAAAATATCGCCGCCGTAGCGGCCAGTGTTCACTACGACCCCAATTTGTCGTATCGACACCGATCCGCGGAATTGGGCCTCTCCCAAGAAACAACTCGGCGAGATTTGCGTTTGGATTTGGACCAGCACCCGTATAAGATCCTGCTGACGCAACAGTTGAAGTCGGACGACCATAGGCCGTCGCCGTGAGTTCGTAAATTGGGCGCTACAAATCTTGGACGAAGATCCTCATTTTGGCCAAAAAATCGTCTTCTCAGACGAAGCCAATTTTTACCTCAGTGGCTGTGTCAACAAGTAGAATTGTCGTTACTGGGCTGTGAACAATCCACAAATGACCGCAGAAGTGGCCCAATACCCGAAAAAGTTGAATGTGTAGTGCGGATTGTGGCATGGCGGCATCATCGGTCCTTATTTCTTTTGAAATGAGGAAGGAGACACCGTTACAACCAATGCGCCACGCTACCAAGCGATGTTGGAAGAATTTCTGTGGCCAGAGATCGACAACATCGATATTACCGACATGTGGTTCCAACACAGGATGGAGCCACGAGCTACACAAGCGACGCAATGCTCGAAGTTGTTCGACAGAAGTTTGGCGACTGGATCATGATCAGACGAGCGTTAACTGATTGGCCACCGCGATCGTATGATTTGACACCTCTCGATTATTTTCTTTGGGGGTACGTCAAATCATTGGCCTACTGCAACAAACCAGCCACTTTGGATGCCCTCGAAAACAATATTCGAGTAGCCATTAACGCCATAACGCTGCAAAGGCTCGAAAATGTCATCCGAAATGGGACCGACCGCTTGAAGCACTGCCAGCGAGCCCGAGGCGGACATTTTAATGATGTTCTATTCCATACATAATGTCATGGATGTAGCTTCAAAATAAAGACAAAAGCAATTTGATATCTCAAACCGTCGTTGTTTTATTTAACATTTCCTTCCTATTGTTCTTATTGGGGCACCCTATACTCAAAGTTCTACTAGCTGTCGATTACTTCGAAGTCTTTGATAAATTCAACAGTTTTTTTAAGATTAGCCATTGGCGTAAGTGTAAGTACGAAGTGTATTGTGTAGTTTCAAATACAGGGTGGGCCAATAGTGCGTGGACGGAAGATTGTGGGCTTACTAAAAAATATCTCAAAAATATGTCACCTGATCCTCGTAGGGACCCTTCAGGGCTATAACGTAAAAATATTTTCACTTAAATTTTGACGTTTATACAGGGTGATTCATATCAAATTTATATTTTTTTGAATGAACCCCCTATAAATTATTGCATATTTGAATTCCTTGGTCAATTCTAGTGTGACTTTATGTATCACACATGGAACTTTAAACGAACCGTTTAGGCGCAATCACCATTTTTGGTATAAGTAGGTTTCAGAAAAAAAGTGAATATCGCAGCGATTATAAAACTTAGAAGGCCGTGACTTTGCGGTACGACTAAGCATGAAATGCTTGACCTTAGATCAGACGGCTAAATTTGAACTCTTTGTGTACTTGGAGAAATCAGGAGATTAATTAAGGAAACTTCAATCACAGTTAACTTGATTTTTTCAAATAGGAATGCCTATTTTGGTTTCAAGAATCAAATGTAAGATTTGATTACCTTTCTAACGATATAGCATTCTCGATATCAATCTTTTTTCGTTTTCATTTTATTTCAAATTTTCAGTCAAATCGGTGTTTTTCAATTTTCCTGCGTACAAGCAACCTAGCAGGCCATGAAAAATAAGCAAAAGCCCGTTAATATGGAAGAAACAGCAGCGGTATCAAGCACGCTCATTTTTCACAGCCTACTAGCTATTAGCCAATTTCCAAAGTCAGTAAAATAATATCTAATCAAAGGAAAACTACTAGTATTGTTGCTGGCAGTAGAATGTCTATATCTTCTGAATAAATTTTCACATTTGATGCTATAAAAAAGTAGCAATTTCCGTAAGTCAAAAGTAACGATACCTCTGACCGGAACCCTTCAAATTCTTCAGTAGATACTTCTGCTTATTAGCAAAATCGCGGAAAATGAAACCTGAATTGTAGTTTGTTTGAATTTTAAAACAATTTAGTTTGTAGAAATGAAATAAACACAATTACAACACAACTAAAAAATTCTAGCAATTATTTCGATAGATGTTCAGAATGCTCCAGTTAGAGATATCATCTCTTTTGACTCAACTAAACGGAAATGACTAATTTTTTTCCCAATAAATGTGAAATTTCATTCTAAATATATTAGACTGTAAGCAAAAATCGCTGGCAGTTTTCCTTTTGTTTCAAAATTTTTAATCGTTTTGGAAAGTTGTGAAGCTCTAGTAGACCCTCAATAGCTAGTAGGCTGTGAAAAACAAACACTTCTGTCATACCGCAGCTACTAATTGACATTAGATATCTTGCCGCTATTGTTTCCGGTTAAAGCTAATATGTTCTACGAAATTTTCATAATCTTGCCTCTTTACTCCAGTTAGTTTTCATCTTTCTACTAAGTTAGTTGGTTTCTTCAATATTAACGGGCTTTTGTTTATTTTTCATGGCGTGCTAGGTTGCTTGCACGCAGGAAAATTGAAAAACACCGATTTGACTGAAAATTTGAAATAAAATGAAAACCAAGAAAGATTGATATCGAGAATGCTATATCGTTAGAAAGGTAATGAAATTTTACATTTGATTCTTTAAACCAAAAAAGGCATTCTCATTTAAAAAAAATCAATTTATCTGTGATTGAGGTTTCCTTAATTAATCTATTGATTTCTCCGAGTACAAAAAGAATTCAAATCTAGCCGTCTGACCTAAGGTCACGCATTTCATGCTTAGTCGTACAGCAAAGTCACGGCCTTCTAAGTTTTATAGTCGCTGCGATCTTCAATTTTCTTCTGATACCTACTGATACCAAAAATGACGATTTGCGCCTAAACAGTTCATTTAAAGTACCCTGTATGACACATAAAGTCATACTAGATTTCCCCAAGGAATCCAAATATATAGGGGGTTCCATTCTAATAAATGTAAGTTTGATATGAATCACCCTGTATAAACGTCAAAATTTAAGTGAAATTATTTTTATTTTATAGTCCTCAAGGTTCTCTACCATGATCAAGTGACAGGTTTCTAAAATTCTAAAATCCATTTTAGTAAGTCCACAATCTTCCGTCCACGCACTGTTGGCCCACCCTGTATAGGTGATTTCATGTTTCAAATCAATTAATCGTTTCAGGTTGTGAGCGATACGGTTTTGATACAGATGAATACTGGGAATGTGCCGTCAGGACAATTATAAGCAGTATCTACCATCAAACGTCAACTTGCAAAATGGGCCCTAAAAGTGACCCAGAAGCTGTAGTAAATCCTTACCTTCAAGTGTATGGAGTTAAGAATTTGAGAGTAGCTGACATCAGTATTTTACCCGTGACGATTTCTGGACACCCCATGGCATCAGCTTACATGATTGGAGAGAAGGCATACGATATACTGAAGGAACATTATAGTTTAATAATATAACTATGTAGTTTATATAACACTGAATAATAATATACTTTGAATCATCTCACTACAATGAGGGTTTCATTGAAATATTGTTAATCAAGCCGCATTCAAAACACTTGAATGCATTTGTCGTACATCAAAAGCAGTATATGGAATTGCAGGAAAGCTCCCCACATAGCACTAGATATTCTATGAATATTCTTTAAGTCTCCTATATGTTCCATGAATATTCAGTAAAATCATAGAATATTCGTTGTTTCTCTTGATTATTCTGGATTATTAAAATAATATTCATTATAGAATATTATTATTTTATCCACTTAGGATAATCAGTGATTATTCGTTTAATTTCTGTATTATTCCAGAATATACCAGTAATATTCTTCATAGAATATTATTTTAATAATCTACTAAGAACAACATGTAAATATTTTCTGACGAACATTTAGTAATATATGTAATAGAAATATCTGTATGTAGGCAAATATTCAATATGAGGTATTGTTAATTTATATTTGCACGTTTCTCAGTGAATTAAAAAAAAACCAATCGTTTTGCGTTCATCCCAAATATACCTAATAAGTATTATGTGCAATTGTCAAAAGTTTATTAGTCATTAGCCATTGCCAGCAATAGAGATACGGCATCCACCGACGATAAAGTGACTCATGATTCTTATGCTGATGTATGGTGACTATGGTGTCGTCAGTTGTCAATCTTGTCTGGTTGTCACGCATTTTAGGCAAAGGCCTGCATTTATACCCAATTTTGTACAATAAAGTTGCTGATTCTTATAAAGTGTGTGACAGTGTTCCAAATTATGGTCACCTATTATGGTGTATGGTTGATTAAATAATGTGAGTAGAATTTTGAGGTTAAATGCAACAAGTTTACATTTTTACACTTTATTCTAGGCATCTAGACTGAAATGTCTAACCACTTAACTTTTGTGACCATCTGCCACTAGTAGGTGCCATTATTTTTGGAACAGTATCCATAATTCCCTAAGAATGTTTCGTATATGAGGTAATTTAGACAAAATGTTCCTAGATTATTCAAAAACATTCTACCACGATTGTTCGTGTAATATCCGTGCGAAATATTCGGCGGAATATTCTAAGAATATAGGGTGTTTCCCCATTTCGAACGTTTACAGAATATTCTAAAAATATTCTAATTATCCATGGAATTTTCTCAGAATATTCATAATATCTGTAGTGAATGTTAACAGAATATTATCATATCATCCAGTGCTATGTGAGTCTTGGTAGCCAAGGGGATATAATGTAACTAGCGTCCTCAAATTATCCAGGGAACAAAATTACGTCCTGATAAAATGCCAAGTGAAAATTATCGATTTTTTAAAAGATGTTAAAAATCCAGACGCCAAATTAGATAGAATGATAAAATGCCGAATAAAGTTCTTCGATTTGAAGTGACTCAAAATCCAGGGGTCTAAATTTGTTTATTTTCGCCAAACCCGAAAATAGTCCAGGCGGTAGGGGAAATTTGGTGGGATGGTAGACATTGGTCCCCTGAACCTACACCTAGGTTTGTGAACTCGGGGGTATCCACTCAAGGGATGGGGGGTTAAAACTCTGCTTCGCGAAGATTTTCGCAAAATAGCGCCTCTTTGGTAAGTAATATCAAATAAAGCTTCAAATGATCTGTAGAGGAAACAAAATTCTAAATTCTGCATAATTTTAGTCTTTACATTCAAGTGCGACCAATAGTTTTCGTCCTACACCTACAGTGCGCCAAATTTAAGGGTTGGTTTGTGATTTTCAGTAAAATCAGAATTTCTTCGCGGATTAAGACGAAGAACTTTATCAAAAAGTCGGATAACATTTTTGTTTCCCTAAAAGGATGATATCTTCTTATTTATTATCTACAGCTGCCTAAACTCACGCATTTGGTTTAAAAAAAAATACGACATTTAGGAACACACCGCTACGTACTATCGATATCGAAAAATATCTTATTTGTACATTAGTTTATTTATTTATGCGTGTCTGAGCTACACTTGAATTCATTGGTTAGTTTTAGATGATTTTTTTTTTAATTTAGTTTATTTTATTTGTATTTTTCGCTTGTTTTTTATTTTTATTCGTATTGCTATTAATTAATTAGTAATTATTAGAGGAAGAAAGAAAAACACATATATGTGACGATCACAGACCTCACAAGTGAAAAATGATTGTCTGTATTTGCTTATATCTCTTTCCAGTGTCTGGCACACCGCACTGCCACAGCATAATAAACAACCAGCATAATATCTCTGAGGATTTCCTATATAAAAATGGTTCCCACAAAATTTGACCATGGGAGGACTTATGGATGATTTTACGGCTGTGAAGTTTGGGTAGAAATGCGAAAATGAAAATATCGATACCGGTACCAACTCGATATTTTTAGCCAAATAGGCGCGTTTGGTTCGTACAGAGCATTTTGTGCAATTGATTACACCCCTCAATAATTATATAATTATTTTCGATACCGATACAAACGTATTGATACCAGCTTGGAATGCCTCAAAAAGTATCGATGACAAAAATACTCGATATTAGTGCAAAAGTATCGAAGTATCGTTAGCATCCCTACAAAAAATCATCCAAAAGTGGGGACGCGCGTGTAATTGCCGCCAACCTGAGTTATTGTGCTGGTTGTTTACTATGCTGTGCGTTTGGTCTAAAAGAAGGTTCGACGTTTAAGGCTCGTTTTCATGAGGCAATAAATGTCATGACACCACCCCACCCCCCAAGACTGAGGTCTGGATACGCCCCTGCCCACGAATACCTACCTTATTAGTGGAACATCAGTTTCATAGCGCTACTTCAGCTACTTGCTATAGCTACAATAATAAATAATTACCAACAAGACGTGAATTTAAAAATTAGACTCACTTACTTTTTAGTTATTTCATTCACAATTACCATCACGTTAATTCAGTATAACGTACTAACTTTGAATGGAAATGATCAGAATTCAAAAAATTCAATTTACACTGGGCCGCTTTATGCAACCAGCGTGACTTCTACTTGACCTTGACAGGTTGTGTCTACGTGTATCCCGGGTTGCCTAATGATAATGGGTATATACATGGCCGACTCTACACTGGTATATGGTATATAGAAGCTATTGCTCATTATCGTATGTAGTTGTGAAATACTTCCCAGATACCTACTGAATCAAGTAACGAGTGCCAGTGGAATTTACTTGTACAAAAAATTTTTCTCTGGCAACTGGCCTCCATGAGGGGGTTCTGACCCCTCAACCCCCCGTGGCTACGCCAGTGCAAATAAGATGTTTTTCGCAACAGCACAATCATATCGGTAGTTGTAGAAATAAAAATGTTACACGACCTTTGATGAGGTTCACAGTTAATCCGAGATGAATTTCTGATATTTGTGAAAATCACAAACCAACCCCCCCCCTCTCGCCAGTCTCGAAGCCTCGAGCGGACACCGCTACCCACATAGCACCGGATGATATGAGAATATTCTGTTCACATTCACTACAGATATTATGAATATTCTGGGAAAATTCTGTGGATAATTGGAATATTTACAGAATATTCTGTAAACGTTCGAAATGGGAAAAACACGCTATATTCCTAGAATATTCGGCAGAATATTCCGCACGGATATTACATGAACAATCGTGGTAGAATGCTTTTGAATATTCTAGGAATATTTTGTCTAAACTACCTCATATACGAAACATTTTTAGGGAATTATGGATACTGTTCCAAAAATAATGGCACCTACTAGTGGCAGATGGTCACAAAAGTTAAGTGGTTAGACATCTCAGTCCAGATGCCTAAATAAAGTGTAAACGTGTAAACTGTTGAGTAAACTTGTTGCATTTAACCTCAAAATGTTACTCACATTATGTAATGAACCTTACACCATAGTAGGTGACCATAATTTGGAACACTGTCACACACTTTATACAACCAGCAACTTTATTGTACAAAATGGGGTATAAATGCAGGCCTTTCAGGAATAAAACTCATGAATTCGTGAATTGCTAAAATGCCGACATCCACATGTTGAAGCACAGAATGACAGAACACAGAACACTTGAAGCGAGTGACAACCAGACAAGATTGACAACTGACGACACCAAATACATACATTAGCATAAGATGCTGTCAGTGCTGTCACTTTATCGTCGGTGGATGCCATGGATGGTGGATGCCGTATCTGTATTGCTGGCAATGGATAATGACTAATAAACTTTTGAAAATTGCACATAATACTTATTAGGTATATTTAGGATGAACGCAAAACGAATGAAGGTTTTTTAATTCACTACTACACGTGCAAACATAAATTAATAATACCTCATATTGAATATTTGCCTATATACAGATATTTCTATTACAAATATTACTAAACGTTCGTCAGAAAATAGCTACATCTTGTTCTTAGTAGATTATTAAATTAATATTCTATGAAGAATATTACTGGTATATTCTGGAATAATTCAGACATTTAACGAATAATCACTGATTATCCTAAGTGGATAAAATAATAATATTCTATAAAGAATATTATGTTAATAATCCAGAATAATCAAGAGAAATAACGAATATTCTATGATTCTACTGAATATTCATGGAACATATAGGAGATTTAAAGAGTATTCATAGAATATCCAGTGCTATGTGGGTAGAGGTCGCAAGCTTAGTCCTAAGTCAGTAGGCCTTGGAAAAGTTAATAAAGTGCACTAATAGGTGACGCTGAAGTGGATGCAATGGAAAGTGGAAGGGATAACGTTTCAATTGTTTCAAAAAATGTCTTCATCTTCAAACATTTAACGTGCATTTCATCATAGTTAATTATCGAATATATGAGTGTTGTGTTGAATTTGCGATTATAAATAATAATAAATAGACAATTAATATTAAGGCTACAAGTGTCCAAATATATAACCACGATAGGGATACAAACAATTAGTTTCCCATCGAATTAAGTAAGAGAAGAGGTACAATGCCACACCTCTTTGTTCCCGTTCAACAGGTAAGTACAAATATGTTGAGATGTTTTTGTCCTTGATTTCATTAAATTTAGTTCTCCTATTCCCCTTGTTTATTCATAATTCCGTATAAATACTTTCATGATGAAAGGTAGGTTATATTTTATATTCCACACTAGCAGCACCGGCAATTTTTGGCTGCAAAAGCTACATTTTTTAGCCCTCGTTCAACCTAATAGATGGAAACAATAAAGTCGCAGGGCTGACGTGGCTGAAGGTAGATTTAATTGTACAAGCAAACGGAAATTTGTACCACCAACAAGCTTTTACATTTTACAGAATCTTAGGAGAACTTTGTAACTGTGGTATAAATTTGCAAAAATTCAGAGGCCTACAGGGTGATTCTGGCCGCCCAAGAGTCAGGCACCTGAAACTAAAATAAATCCTACAAGCCAAACGGAAATTTGTACCACCAACAAACTTTCACATTTTACAGGAACATAGGAGAACTTTATAACTGTGATATAAATTTGCAAAAATTTAGTCTTACAGGGTGATTCTGGCCGCTCAAGAGATAGGCAGGCACCTGCCCAGACAGCACAATATAGTCTAGGAACATTCTAAGAATCACCATTTTGGAACATTGTATCATTCCACGAAAAGACCATGAATATATAGATTATCTGATGAACATTCCAAGAATGTGAAAATGGGAATCCAAAAAATGTGCATAGGTTATTCCCTCAGAATATTCTACGATTATTATTAAGATGTATGGAATATTGTAGGAAGATTCCTGGTATATCTTTGAAGAAATATACATAGGTTATTCCCTCAGAATATTCTACGATTGTTATTAAGATGTATCAAATATTGTAGGAAGATTCCTGGTATATCTTTGAAGAATATATGTTGAAAGAAACTAACGCCTTTTCATACAGTGTTTTGGGCAGCATTGATTTAGGCACACACTAATTATAGGGATTGATGAAAAAAAAATATATAAAACGGAACACGGAACCTGTATTTATAATTGCATAAGTTTAATGTACACATTAAAAAAAGATTTCATTGCACGGAATCGTCCTCCTGTATTATCCTGCAAAATAAAAAAAAACGTTTTATTTTAAAGCATACGATGTACAATCAAATACACTTCATTAACTACAACTGCTAGATTTTCACCAAAATGTCGTTGTACTTTAATCAATTTTAGTAGAATAAACACTGGAAACTCATAGTCACAAATATGGCAAATGTGTTGTTAGTGGTTGTTATTATATATTAATTAGGGTACCTACAAGTAAGACTAGAACATAGAGATTAGACTCTTAACAAGAGAGCTGCTACCACATGGCGCTATAAAGTCGATAATTTACAGAGACAAAATAGTTACACTCGCTCCTGGATGAAGTTGTAAACTAAATAGCAAGTGAAAATCACGTTCCAGAACACAGATAACTATCCAATTATCACAGGAGAAAAATGCACAAGCAGATCAAGCAGTCACCACCGACCACAGCCACCGTGACGTGACGAATGAAGCTAACCTCAAAATTCTCAAGCCTAACCTAATCTGTAACGGTGCCACGTGGCGACGCGGCCACGCCTACATTAAGAATCATACCAAAATAACCAAAAGGCATATTCATAGATTATTCTTTAGATAATATTAATTTATGAATATTATCAGAATATTTTGATCGGCACGTTCATGGAATAATCATGGCGTAATATTCCTCGTACATCCTCATGGGAATGAAGCCAGTAAAAACATCCATAGAACGTTCTGTTAATGTTCTGAATATTCTCAATCTATTTTGGATGAAATAAGAATATTCCAGGAATATATTGTGCTGTCTGGGTGAACCTAAAATAAATCGTACCTACAAGCCAAACGGAAATTTGTACCACCAACAAGCTTTTACATTTTATAGGCACTTAGGAGAAATACATAACTGTGGTACAAATTAATTTCTTTGCAAAAGTTCAGAGGCCTACATTATTGTGTTTTCATACCTCCTTCACGGCACTGTAATCTCCGTTAATATGGGTTCTAGACAGTAGGTATCACCGCTGAAAAATAGGACAATACATACTCCCTTCATCCGCTAGAAAAACTCATTCTGTACGGAAATGTGACATACCTTCTTCATCCACCCACCCCTTCAAATATTGAAGTGAAGCGAAGTAATCTCCAGTTGCAAAATATCCTTCCAGGTTTAATTGCTGTTAGTTAAAGCGCCTCTCATGTATCAGATTAATCTTCTTTTAGCACGTTACGTCACAATCTAAAAGAATTTGAAAATGGTGTTTTGTCTTTCTAAGTATGTAAAATATTACTAAGAATAATATATTTTTCTCATATACTTCATCCGTTTCTAAAAGTCTTTAAAATATCACATGAGAATTACATAAATCAGTTTCTGGTTTAGTCATTTTATATTATGAGTTTCTCTTGTTTTGCCATGGCGAATCGGGAGCGGCAGCGACCAAAACGCGGTCGGAGGCGAAATGGAATTCACGGCGAAAAAAACGCTGTCAGATCCGCAGTCGACGCGGAAAAAATCGTACAGGTCTGAACAGGCACGTATGCCGCTACGTAAACAATATGGTGCGATTTTTACCGACGCGAATTATTCGCAGTCGTCGCGAAACATTCGCGCCAGTCTGTGAAAGTCTTTAGAATGCACCGAGTCGGCAATCGGCTAAATTCTTAGTAGGCCTTGATAAGTAAGATTGACTACACTCAGGTCCACAGGTGGCGCTGTTGCCGCGAAAGTCCGATATTTCAAATATGTGCAACTATCATCAAATTTATTTATCGAATAATAATCATTCTTGGGTGGAGTTCAAAATCGTACAGACAATTAACATTGATGCTGCTTTTTTTCGGTCATCAAACCCTCATGGGGATGAACACGCAATCGGTTTTTGCATCGAAATAAGTGGTGAGATGTAAAGCAGAGTCAAAAATAGCGGCAAACATGTTTCACTCTTCTAATACTTTTCAACAGGTATGTTTAAACTTTTTGAAATATTTTCGTCTTTTATTTAATCAATTTAGTTGTTTTCCAATATATTACTTCTATTTCTGTATTCATCTATTAACTTCGTACATTCTTACAATAATAAACTAGAGGTTATGTTCGCATATTACAGGACCGGCGGTTTTTGGCTGTGGAAGATAAAAAGATATTTTTTAGCCCTCAATGCCTCATTGAATCCTATGAATAAAAAACAATAAAGCAACAGGGATGTACATTTAATTTGGCACACATTCTACGCCTACGTACATGTAGCTTAAAAAAAATACCTATGTATTTTTTCGTTGATTTTAATGTTCTAATCATTATAGGCCTTTTTATAATATTGTGAAATCACTTTACAGCGTAACTTCTACGACACGGAATAAAATTAGAAAAAAGCTTTATAATTTGCGAAAATCCCTCAAATGCTGGTAAAGAAATAAAAAACAAACATATGATAACTGCCCAAATTTAGTTTTTTAACGTTTTTGACATTATATGTAAGTTTTCTTAAATGCAGTAGTGGTAGCGTTGGGCTGAGGGGGAGCCAATCTACTTGGAAGCATTTTTCTTTTGTGGTAGAATACTTTGAAATTTTGCTACTTAGATATGATCACACCCTGTAAATGATGTATGACTATGTTCCGGTTTCTGTCACGTACTCCACGGATACCAAAGTGGTCACGTAGCATTTGACAGAACAAAAAAGTAAACAAACCTAACCTTTCTTGACTACCGAAAAATTACAGTATGAGCGTAGTACAGGGTTTATGTTTTTGTGATGTGATAATTAAATACGAGCACAATCAGCAGTTTAAGTGATAGTATGAAATAGTGCATCCCTTAATTCGTATTGCAAAAGAAAAGACGATTTTATCCAGCATAAAAAAGATTGCGCAATAATTGTGATGACATTTCTATTGTTTGCAAAACAAAATGAAAGTAATGGCCGCTGTCATCCAATGATCTCTTTATTTTCCGGGGAATTTTTAATTGCTTCGGCATGTATCGGATATGTTTTTCAATGTTTTGTTAAGGATTTCAACGCCAGTAAATTGTTTTTGAACGAGAAATTAGTGCTAAAGTGTCATTTTGATTCTCGCATATATGGCGCATGCGCATTGTTTAAATAGTTTGCGTGCGACCAATTGGTGTAAATATGGCGTCTACGGAGGAAGATAACAAACTTGAGTGTAGTTCAAATGTAAACAAAGACCAGCAAAAATCCTTCTTAACTGTATATAAGGTGAAAAACACAATTTTCGTGCTTCTTGTACTTTAGTCCATTTATTTTTCGCATGTTTATTGTGATCAGAAAGTGTGTAGTTTCATTCGCATGGCCGCCATATTACGTCGCTGGTTTCTTATACAAATTTTAGAAATTGGTCGACCATATGTAAATACCGACAATAACACCCAGAGAAGTATTGGCCCTTTTCTGTAGACGGAGTTTAGTTAAAGTGCCCAATTGAAATGTCAACTAAATCGCAGTGACTGAAAACTTCAGCTTGTTTCCTTGCTTGAAAAATCTACGTTCCATCAAGATGAGTTTTCACGAAGAACAAGACCATTTCAGACCTTTCAAAGCACGTATCTTTATTATTTTGTAATATTATTGCTCTAAGGTATAAGTGATTTCACATACAAATGAAATTCCACCAATTAATCATGTTTGTAATTACTTTTCATTCAACAAAACTCCAAACAAGTCCCTATGCATACACCAACCTATCAAAATGCATATGTCCCATACGAGTTCTTGTGACATTCTATGAATCATACATTGTTAAAAACATCAGTTACAGCTTCTTTCAAATGTCGTGAGACTCAATTTTGCTGGAAAAATTGGTTGATACAAGGAAATAATGTTTGTGAAATCACTTCTAAATGTTTAGTCAATCTTAGCTCTTTTCTTGGTTGCCCTTTGTTATTCTTTTGACTGAATTTAGCTGAAATTGTAGTACTATGCCTCAAATTACCCAATTTAATTTGTATTGTTAGAATATTAGTTTGTTTAAAAAATTCAAGTGGTTACCTAGAATGAAAAGTTTCCAATGTATGATCACTGTAACATTTGATAGAACAATTTAATCTCCCATTTTAAGATATTCCATTTATTTAGCAGCATTTTATTTATTGTAGTTTTGGGAGTATTGCATTTTGAAAACCAAATCATTCAAGAATAAAAGCCTTGCTAAGATTTGAGCTAGACCTTACAGAATTTAATATAAAAGTTCCTCCTGAGTTCTTGTGATAGAGGCTCAAAAACATCAGTTATTCCGGGGGGTGCAGAGGAAACACATGTTTAACCCTTAACTGGTAACATGCAAGTTCGGGGCATAGCTGGTAATGTGCAGTTTGTGAGACTGTACCCTCTTTGAAGCTTAAAAAATCAAACTCTCCTAATTATTTTTTGGAAAAAATGCATGAAGATTTGTTGGGTATATATCCTTTAGTAATAATTTTGTATAAAGTAGCAGAACATGATTGTGATGTAAAGAAAAAAAATTATGATAATTATTAACTAGAACACAAATTAGCAGCACAAATTTGTAGGACCAAGATAATAAAAAAAAAACTTTGACCATACTCAAATCTATATATTTTGTGATTGATAATAAGTAAAGCAATACACTTATAAAAATATTTTGGTAAAAGATGGCAGACCTGCCATGACTACCAATTGAGAAAGATCATAAAGTAAACCATAATGTTCCGTCTCACAGATTGAACGAAACTAACAACTAAGCACATCTGGAATGTTGTTTATGCAAACTTATTGATAAACAGGATATAAAAGGGATACCAATCGAAGGTAGATTAGATGAGGTCATTTACCAGAAATGCGGTAAGGTTTTGTTGTAGGGTCAAATCTAAGATTGCTTGCAGTCTCACAGATGGCACATTACCAGTTAAGGGTTAACATAACATTTGTATATTAAAGATATCCATGTTTAAATCACTGCTGTACGAAGAAATAATAGTGTGCTTTCAAATTAATGATGTAAAATCTTGTATCAAGTGTTGTCCTGCTTCACAATTTCGCATTTATGGATTTCCCGTTTTGGCAATGTCCCTCGGCCCCATATCCTTCCCAGATTTAGCTGCATGCAACTTCTTTTTTTGGTGTTACCTTAAGTTTAAGTTTTTAAGTATGCTAACAAACCCTTGTGTGGTACTGGAAGTAAAAACTGCTATTCTTCAAAAAATCACAAGAGTACCAGAAGAATTGATTGTGATGCACAATTTCTAAGAGAGGGTAGAGGTGCACAACCTCAAAGCGAGGCTACACTTGACTGGCATTATTCTCTATTATCGATTTAACAGTACACTGTTGTTACTTCATTTAATGTAATTGAAACATGACTGAAGGCTATCTTTAATATACAAAATGCTATGCTAACATGAAAACCTTGTGTTTCATCTGCACCACCCTTTAGTTTCTAAACTTCGGTCAGCTCAGTTTTGCTGGATAAGCTGATTGACATGTGAAAATGATGTTTGTGAAATTGCTTCAAATTATTTGGTCTGAATCTTAGCTCACTTCATTATGGTTCTTAAAACTGAATTTAGTCAAAATTGTAATACCTACTATGTTTAAATTTGTCCAAAAGTACCTTGTAAGTATCATTACAATATTAATTTGTTTAAAAAATTCAAAAAAATCAACTTTAATGAAAACATGGCATATACTTTCCAAAGTTAGATCACAATCAGGCATGTATCCAGGATTTGGTTTTGGGGGGTCCAGATTATGGATTCCATTTTTGAGAGAGCATTATATAACGTTTTGGGGGGGGTCCGGACCCCCTAGACCCCCCCCCCCTAAATATGTGCCTGATCACAATGAGGTTTGATAGAACATTTTAGTCTTTCATTCTAATATGTTCAATTCGCTTAGTAGCATTTTATTTATTGTAGTTTTGGAATCATTGCATTTCTGAATATATTTGCTTTTGCAAAAATATTAGTATCTTGAATAGTAAGACTAAATCATTTGATAATAAAATTGCATATTTGGTAGAAGTATAGAAAAGCATTGCTGAGCTAGATCTAGAATTTTGTAAATGTTCCATGAGAGTTCTTGTGATATTCTATTAATCAAACGGCAATCAAAAACATCAAGTTACAGCTTCCATTCTTTATTAGACTTAATTTTGCTGAATAAGCTGATATGTGGAAATGATGTTTGTGAAAGCACTACATACTGTTTTGTCTTAATCTTAGCTTCTTTAGTTAGATTGTAGTAATATGTTTCAAATTTATCTTAAGTATCTTGTAGCTATCGCTACAATATTGGTTTGTTTAAAAAATCAACTTGAACTGCAACATGGGATATACTCTGCATTCTATGATCTACAATTTGTTTAGTAGTAATTTATTTGTTATAGTATTTGGTGTATTACTTTTTTGACAATTCTTTTCCATTTACAGAAATATGAGTACATCTTGAATAGTAGAACTGAATCATTTGAGAATAAAATTGCATCCTTGTTAGAAGTATGGAAAAGCATTGCTAAGCTAGACCTTCTAGAATTTGACCTACGGCATGTGATCCAGATTATGGATTGGGCTAAACTTCATGCCCTAAACATAGTTCTAACAGCTGAGTGGGATAACTACAAAGGTAAGTATTATATGGAATGTTTTTAATATATTCTATCTATCTTGATATCACTAATAAACAGTAGTATATAAGAACAAATTCTTTCTGTCATCTGTCCCAGACTTCTCTCTATGCCTACATGGGATTGCTTTCTTTTCTCTCATTTTTACAAATATGACTACTTGTAACCATCTCTGACTAGTACAGTGCATTTGTAAACAATGATTAAATCATTATAACCTCTTAATTTATATAGAAGCAGGTGTACTGATGCATTTTGTTTCTCTCTATATCGTTTTATATTTTTACTAACAATTCCATCTTAAAAAAAAGGGAATTCAAATTTAGTCAACAGTATGATTGCTTGTCATACCAGCAGTGCATTGTTGCTTCGTCAACTACTTTTTCTGATTTGTCTTCTGTAAAGGGGATGCCCTGTGGGTTTTACAGAAATCCACAGGATTTATATCTTGTGGAAATGATTAAAATAGTCCTTTAACACTTATGCACTGTTGAAACCCAAAATTCACTCTGTAACAATAAACTGGAAACGAACCATAACAAAGTTGCTATTTATATTATTCCCCTATTCATGCTGTTGGTACATGGGTTTATTAGTCAGAGAGGTACGGTCAGTTTTTCGCTGTGATTATACTGAGAACTTACAGTGACTTTTGCTTAGTTTTCCATATAAAGGTGTAAAAAGTGTATGTTAGCTGACGCGACTCCGTCGTCTAAGATTTTGAGAGTCTACATAAGTCACAAAAAACAAGTTTTTTTAAATAGAATCACTATATTATTGCATACTTGGATTCATTGGTTGATTATAGTATGGCTCTATGTATCACACATGATACTCAAAACAAACCATTTAGCGCAAATCGCCATATTTGATACAAGTTGATGTAAGAACAAAATTGAATATTGCATCACTATAAAACTTAGAAGGCTGTGACTTTGTATTGTGGCTAAGCATGAAATGCGTCAGCTTACATAGTACTGTCAAATATGAATTCTTCTTGTACATGGTGAAGACTGTAGATTTATTAAGAAGCTTAAATTTAAATGCCTATTTTTTGTTTATGGTTAAATGTAAAATTTTATAGACTTTCGAACGATATAGTGTTATTAATATTAATCTTTGTAGTTTCCATTTTATTAAAAAAAAGATTTGACAGACACTTTTAAATGAAATGGAAACTATAAGAGACTGATATCAACAATCCTACATCATTAGAAAGGCTATTAAATTTTACATTTAATCGCATAAACAAAATTAGGCATTCCTATTTGGAGAAATTAATTTGCCTGTGATTGAAGTTTCCCTAATTATCCTAAAGATTTCACAGAGTACAAAAATAATTGAAATTTCACAGTACTATGTAAGCTGACATTTCATGCTTAGTCCTCAGGGTAACAACTGAACATAGAGGTAGTAAACAAAGCATGGCGTGCTCAAAGCCATCATCTTGTGACACTTCAGCCTCCAAACATTGCCAACTAGCCTGAAAATTCTTCCAATGCAACCCATGTTACAAACAGTGCACTACACTGTCCCATCTCAAAAAACTGTTGAACTACACTCAAATATAGCACAGCAAGTCTGTAAAGCTTGACTACAGTTACTAACAAATAGCCAATTTGATTTTACTGACCAAGCATAAAAGATGCACAAACAAAACAAACGTTTGGACAGTCGGGGTTCTACCATAAATAAGTCTGGTGAAAATTATATCGGCGCTGACAGCTCCTCAAAATTTATGTGGGACTTCAGAATTTGGATTTATGATGAAGAAATATGCAGTAATGCAGTAGAGGTCAACATATCTATTGATTTTGCTGTGATCATTCCTGAACCATCATAATAGAGTCTTTTTTAATGTGGAATGGAATATTTCTGGATACTATACATTTAAAACGATAGTAAATAATTATGATTGCCATATCTGGTGGCCAATATGATAACACAAGAAAATATGTTAGCCTATTAGAATTAGTTGTTTACTACCTCTATGTTCAGTTGTTACTCTGAGTCTTAGTCACACGGCAAAGTCACAGCCTTCTAAGCTTTATACACAATGCGATATTCAATTTTTTTGTAAGATCTACTTATGTCAAAAACGGTGGTTTGCACTAAACTAAATGTAACTTTGATATGTCATAATTGCAAATCTTCAAATTTCAAATTCAGTACAATACCCTCAATTTTTTTTTACCACTTATGAAGGCTCTCAATATCTTATGTCACGGATCTGGACCAGCTAACATAGGCATTTTTTCTGATTAACATCAAGAAAGCCCTCACTAAAAAATCCAGCCTCAGTATAATGGTCCGATGGTCCAGCGGCCAGTGCCTTTGGGCATCATGAAGCTGCTGCTGAATCACTACTTATAGGATTATGCAGACTAACAAAATCCTTGTTTACTTCTAACTTATTCGAATTCTTTGGCCTCACTACACGCATATATAAAATTATGTATTTTTTAGCATGTGTAGAGGATCTCATAAAGGTATGCATTGAATATTGGGTACTCAAAATAGAACGGCAACATGGCACGCATACCAGTCTTCCGATTGGCTGCTCTCTCGCCACTGTGATGTCACAGTCCTAAAGGGATTCAAATATTTTATTCATTTTCTTTGCTTTTACACATTTAATTTTTTTTTAAGTGAAACATGCTTCGTGCAATGCATTTTCATTTGCGACACTATCCAAGACTTGAATCTAGCAAAATTCAAATTGTGAGCTTTTTTCTGTTGTTGCAGCAAAATATCAAGACATACTTCTGCAGGAAATAGATGAAGCTCAAAATGAACTTTTGAAATTTGATAATATGTTTGAAACTCCATGTAAAAAGTTGGCAGATGTTGTAAAAAAACCATGGGGGAGCCCAATATTAAGGAAATTAATGAATGTAAAAGATGCAGAGATAGGCTTGGAAGGTATTTGCGGACAGTTATATCGAGTTCTTTTGTCTATCATCCATTTTATTTTTTTTTTCAGAAATCAATTTTTTTTGTGCCGAAACAGCATACTTGGTGTCAGTAAGACTGAAAAAACTGTGCGAGTCGCATTGTGAGGACCTAGCTTTAAATCTTGTAACAGCATTCATGAAATGCAATAAATTATCAAAAAGTCAAAACTTTACTATGCATGCTACAGAAACACAAATATGGTTTATTTTTGATATTTACATTGCACTCCTGTACAAATACCAACAAAAACAAAAGATGGGTGGATTGGTAAGTCTATAAAATAAAGTTACATTTTCAAATTAATGATCTTTCACCAATTTCAGTTGAAAGAATTGTCTCTTGATGAGGGCCTCCAACTTGTAAAAAGATTCTCCAAAAAACGTGTAAAAATTTCAAAGATATGGAAAAATTGCAATCGTATAGCAATTTATGCAACTCAGATGTATATATCACAAGTAGTACTGAAGTATTCAAATGACCTCCAGGCGATTTTGGAGCAGTATATAGAAATGTATATATCTCTTTATAATTCTGACAACCTACAAGACTTTTCGGACTCCATAAGACGCATGAGTAATTTAGCTGAAGCTGCTGAGGTTCTTTATGTATTTTGTGATGTCATTCAGCGAAAGGTAAGCTGCTTATAACTTATTTTCCACATTTTCCGCTTCACTTAGGAAAAAATTCAAATTAATTTTATTTAAGTCGAAGGTTTATTATGAATATTGAATTTATATTTCTTGAATTCACTCTTTTGGTGACACTGATGTATCCGAAAATAACCAGACTGGTGCTATAGTATAGCAATGAATTATTTGTTTGAAAATCTTCAACAACTTCATTCAAAGTACTCTTCCTTCTGTCCAATACACTTATTGCTTTATCCACTTTTCATAAACCTCTGAGAAACTATTTTTAGGTAGTTTGTTTAGTAAAGTCGGGGGAGTAGGGCGTAAACCATAATCTTCACCATTAATACTTCAATTGAAAGGCCCAATGCAAAAAGGGTCTAAGTATTTTTTTTTGTTTTTGAGAAAAACGCTTTTAATGTTTATATTTCTATCTGGAAATGGACTTTGGCACTTTTCTCTTTGGATTTCAAAAGGTTCATAAAAACCTGTACATACATTAAATTACTAAGTCCAACAGGAAGAATTCTGGAAAACTAACATAATCAATTTTTTTGCTTCCAATTTTTTTTTTTGTTATTTATCATATATTTTCTAACATCAAATAAGAGGATCGCAATACTTACAGACAGTCAGGCTACACTTAGGGCACTAGAAGCGCCCAAAGTTACGTCTGCTCTAGTCTGGGAATGCTTACAAGAACTGGGAAGACTGGCAGAACACAACAAAGTAACTTTGGAGTGGGTGCCTGGACACTCAGCTATAAGAGGCAATGAAAGGGCGGACGAGCTAACAAGACTAGGCTCGTCTGCCCTATACATTGGAGCAGAACCCGCCCGGGGGGTGCCTAAAAGCACAATCAGACACCAGGAGGGAGAATGGATGAAACATCAGCACAAGGAGCAGTGGAACTTGTTGCTAGGATGTGTTCATGGAAAAACATTCATTAAAGCTCCATGCAAGAAAATAGCTGAAACACTGCTCGCCTTGAGTAGAAATCAGCTCCGAATAACGACGGGTCTCCTCACAGGACATTGTGGCCTGAACGAACACCTGAATAAAATGGGACTCTACAATGGGGACCTCAACTGCAGATTGTGTGGAAGAGGAACTGAGTCAGCCCTACATGTGCTCTGTGAGTGCGAAGCGCTAGACCACAAGAGACAACAATAGGCCTTAAGGCTTAAGTACTGACGGGGACAGCAAGGTCGGACGGCTCCTGGAAAAAAAACATCAAATATATGATACTTTATATACCAAAACTGAAAGGACACGCCATTCAATGTTCACAAAATACTACAAAAAAATATAACAAAAATATGGACTAGGGCCCATTTTATTCTTGTATAATCCATTGTTTAAATCACGCTACTATAAAATTTCTTTGGAAATAATTCTTGCCAGGTTTTCTCATGCTAAAGTTGTATAATAATCAATAAAATCAATGTATTGTTTCCAGGAGGGACAAAAACTGAAGCCTTTCATCATAGAAATGTATATCAGAGCTTTAACAACTGATATGAACGAGCTTGAGAAACAGAAGGATGCCAAAGACACCGAAAAAGTTCAAGTAATAACGCAACGTTTGGCGACTGCTTTTATGAGCCTCGCGCATTTTTTAGACGAACATGTCAATGTGGCTCGTGAATGTGTGTTGACAGCCTTTAGTTTAGCTCCAACCAGTGACAAATTACAGAAGATTGAGGAACTGGCAAGGCGAAGTGGATATGAGGTAAGATTTATAGAAATTACAAATTAAAAAAATATAAATATAAAATAAAAAAATATTGAATCCTTATTCATTAAAAAAAAAATAGTGGGTTCTGAAACTAAGGTTGCCAACCGTACTATAAATTATAGTATTGTTCTATGTTTTGGGACTACATACTATACAGGGTGGACCAATAGTGAGTAGAAGGAAGATTTTGGGCTTACTAAAACGTATTTTAGAAATCTGTCACTTGATCCTGGTAGGGACCTTTGAGGGCTATAACGTTAAAATATTTTCTCTTAAATTTTGAAACTTATACAGGGTGATTCATATCAAACTTACATTTTTTTTAATGGAACCCCCCTATATATTATTGCATATTTGGATTTCTTGGGGAAATCTAGTGTGACATTATGTATCATACATGGGACATTAGATTAACCGTTTAGGCGCAAATCGCCATTTTTGGTATCAGTAGGTATCAGAAGAAAATTGAATATCGCAGCGATTATAAAACTTAAAAGGCCGTGACTTGCGGTACGACTAAGCATGAAATGCGTCACCTTAGGTCAGACGGCTAGATTTGAATTCTTTTTGTACTCGGAGAAATCAGTAGATTAATTAACTCCATTTTGTAATTGTGTTTATTTCATGCATTTTTCTACAAACTAAATTATGTTTTATTACTCAAACAGACTGCAATTCAGGTTTCATATTCCGCGATTTTTCTAATAAGTAGAAATATCTACTGAAGAATTTGAAGGGCTCCAATCAGTTCTTTATGGCATTAAATGTGAAAATTTATTCAGTAGACATAAATATTCTACTGCCAGCAACAATCGCTGGTAGTTTTCCTTTGATTAAATATTTTTTTACTTACTTTGGAAATTGGCTAATAGCTAGTATGAAGTGCAAAATGAGCATTCTTGTTACCGCTACCTTGTTAACGTTAAGAAACAGAGCATCTTTATCCTTACTAAAAATGAACTGGTTATTTATATGAACCTAAATATTGAGTATAATACAGCGTATGAAGTGCAAAAAATATAAAATTTATTAAAAATGAATGAATGAAAATATAAAAGTCAATTTTTATCCTTCCGTACTAAAATACTATTAGAATCGTACTATATAAATAAATAAGTGTGTCTCCTTATAAAAGAATGCTAAATGTGGAAAATATTTTTGCTCACATTCTCCTAAGAATCCCTCAAACTAAATGCTCAATCATCCAAACCAAGTGAGAAAGGTGATGATGCTGCTCAACATGATTTTCCTTAACCTGGCTCTGACTAACTAACTTGAGAAATTTAGTTTTTATAATTATTGTTTAAGCTGAGCACCAATCATTTTCATCGCGTTTTTCGAATTAAGTCTGCTGATTTAAAATCCTTCCAATCCTGGTGAAAAGTTATAAGTAAATCACTAGACTCCACCAGATAAACTCCGAATCTCCTTTTACAAATTTTGTTACAGGTGGGATCATCAAAAGAGGAATGGAAATGCAGATTACATCCGCCAGCTTTGTCGACTGATGAAGTTACCTGGATTTGTCCACAGTGTGGAGACTGGATGTCCAAGCCATCCTTAGAGCTGCCAAAAATCAATATAGCTCTTCACGAAGCCTTGCAGAACTCTGTTTTAGGAATATCTGAGGCACTATGTGACGATCTTGTTGTATGTCTCTCAAATCCAAGGTATCAGGTTCTCAGTTGGTTTCTACCATGGAATAACTTACACAGGCTTTGTCTGATGTACTTGGAAGATCCACAAAATACAAAGAACATTGTGACTGAGCTAAAATTCGTAGATATTGATTACTCCATATTCAAGGATATTAAAAGAGAACCACAAGATGAACTTGCAGGTATCGAGAGGGGTTATGAACAGTATTTAGATCAGAATTTTGTTTCTGATGAAGAATCTATTTCAAATAGTGAAGACTCCATGTCACAAGACTCACGACCATATAGTCTTGGCAGTGACGGTGCTGGAGACGGTGTATTTGTGTCGTTCCTGCCTACAACTCCTCAGAAATCAGACCCTAATACACTCAAAAGTCTCAGGATGTTCAGACCAAATCTAAAGAGAGTTAAGGAAAAAGATCTCGGTGAAAGCTCACCTGAAAAAGTATTTAAACCATGTACAATAGTCAGAGAACCAGAGGCATCAACATCTCAACAAAACCTAAGTTCTGGAAGCTCGGAAGTCCTACCCAGTACCAGTACCAGCAGTAACTTAACATCCAGTGACGATTCAAAAAACGTAAAAACTGCCACATTGCCTCAGCTTGGTGGGCAAGTGGCGAGAACAGAAATCAAAGCAACCCAAGAATGCAAGAAACTAACTCTCAAGGAGCTCTTGAGTGCTTCAATGAACCTACCACGCCGGGACCCTCCAAAGCTCTCCAAGAAGAAGAGCTCAACGTCAGCGGAGCAGACTTGCAATCAAAAAACACAAAAAAAGCCCTTGTTGATTGGTTCAAGCGGAAGCAGCAAACAGAAGCCCAACAAGGAAGGGAAATGCAACACCCAACTTCTCAAAAAACTGATAGTAAAGATCCCCATGAAGGATTTGGACCTGCGCAAAACGCCTCATCCTCAACATTCAGTATTACCCAGCCAACCAGAAAGCAGTATTCAGCCATTGGAACAGAACACCGGTACCAAAAGTCCACCTTTGGTAGTCAAGATTCCACTAATCAGCTACCCGCCTCATCCAAGACACAGGAAGGCGATTCCTGCAGTGCAAGACAAACTCCAAGAGACCACTCCATGCATATCATCCAATATACAACCAACCAAGGCAATAGAGAAACCCCGACCAGCCTTAGTTCCGGTCAGTACCCAGCCAGAAATCAATTCTCATCTCTCGGAAACCCAGTTGATGATCTCCTTGCAGCCGGCCTCTCAAACACATACCCCAACCGATTCCAAACAGGACAACCCTTGTCAGACAGAAACATCGTCGCTGTTGGAGAACCAAATCAGAGCACCAGCACCTCCGAATACTCAAAAGGTAACACAGGAGCCTCAGCCAGTTACCTCAAAAGTAATGAATTGGCTACAACTCTTACCAGGTCAGGACCAGAGGAGTCCTGTGCGGTTTCAAATAAGCTCTCATCCTCAGAAAATTGTCCGTATCAAGACAAATACGTCCAAGATGGAATGCGAACCGCAGGATATACCTCTCAACGTTCAAACCAGTCAGTTACATCAAACAGAGACACCACTCCCGATCAGTCATTCTCAAATAATAGAGAAGCCCCAACAGACTTCTTCACAAGTGAGACAACAAGAAGTCCAATCTGCACAACAGGCAGGGCCGAGTTGCATCCAGGAACAGAGTCCTCTAACAGGCAACCAAGTGGCGTGTCAGCAACTAACACCGCCCAAGAATCAAAAGGAAGTAGCCGAAGTGGACTCCATGTCGAAAATAGTACAACAGACGCTGGAGGATCTCATCCAGTCAACAGCTCAAGGAATCATTCTTTCTCCATCAAATCCAGCCAATTCAATAAGCCCGACGGAACAACTAGAAATGCTAGCGGACCGTTTGAAGGACAGTCTGATAGTATTGACAGATGTACAGGAGGAAGAAGACCCTCTTGCTGCTATGATGGAGGAACGACAGATGCTTGCACTAAACAAATCGCCACAGCGGTCTCCAGTGAACTCTCGAACAATAAAAGGAGAAATACATCGATCGACTCTAAAAATGCTGGAGAATCACTGCATGTCTCTCAAACTTCAAGAAACGCCACCCAAGGATCTTCAAGCAGTGGAAGTAGCTCCCAAGACTCCAGAAATCGTGACATGTCCAACTGGACTGAGCCCTGCGTCTCAAGAGAACTCTCCATCGGACAGCGTATCTGCAATGATAACCGAAATAGTCAGTCAACCAGCATTCCAAGAGCAGGGTCTGAACAGTTGTCTGGTTCCTACGCTTGCAGACTGGTTTCCCTCGATACCTTACTCACCAACAACAGAGAGAGAGCAACTTCTGGAGAGTCAGAGTCTGTTAGGATCTCCCAAATATCCGGAAATCAATCTGACGCCACCCAAACAACAACAACAACAACAGGACAGCCAACCTCGAGTAGGGACAGAAGTTGTCAATCCTCAGTCATCCCGAGAGCAGAGACAGGACAGTTCTGTGGATCCCAGTCCACAGTGGTCTCCCTTGAGCGGTTGCTCACAAACAAAAAAACAGGAGATTCTACGATCGGCTCAAAAAATGCTGGAGAGTCATTGTCTGTCTCCCAAATCGCAAGAAACCAATCAGACGCCCACAAAAGTGACTGTTACGTCATCCAAGGATCTTCAACCAGTGGAAGCAGCTCCCTCATCTCCAGAAGTCAGGAGTTCCCAAAAAGGAATGAGTCCTGCGTCTCAACTGGAGTCGCCTTCGGACAGCCAGTCATCAGTGACAACGTCAACATCAACATCCCGAGACCACTCTTCGGACAGCCACTCTTCAACTACAACAGAAAGCATTCGATCAACGTCCCGGACTCCGGACAGTCAGTCGTCAGTAACAACAGAAACTACCAGTCAGTCAACATCCCCGGAAAGTTCAGTGGATCCTACCCCTCCACCGTGGTCTCCCTTGAGCCCTTGCTCTCAAACAACAAAGGAAGAACTACATCGATCAGCTCTGAAATTGTTGGAAAGTCAGTATCTCCCAACATCTCCCAAAACCCAAGAAACCAGCCGAGCAATAACGGAAGTTGTCAGTCCTTTGAGTCCACCACCACGAGAGCCCCAAACAACAATAAAATCCACAGTCCACAGACCGCAAGAAACCAGCACTTTTCAGGAAGAGCTGGATCTTCCGTTTCAACCAGTATCTCTCTTGGACAGTCCATCACATGCATCAGTCGAAGTGAAACCAACTTGTCAAGAAACAACCAAACACTTACAACAGCTGTCCCCTCCAACAATAGTTATAGAAGACAGTCCGCCCCCAAGAAGTTCGGAAATGAAGTGCAATCTGGAGAAGCAGTCTTCAACAATTCACAGACCAACAGAAATAAATCCTACACCTCAGCAGACGCCTCTAGTGGGCAGAAATATGCAACCAGTTGTCAAACTAGTCAGACTGGTAATCCCGCCGTCTCCAAAGCATGGTCAACGGGAAACAATGTCTACATCTCAGGAAGAAGTTTCGTTGGACAAACCTCTCCCAAAAACGCACAAGGCTCAGTTAAGCAGATGTTCACCATCAATAGTCCTAGAGGATTCTCAATCGAGTATTCAACCTCCACCAGCTCAAGAACCAAGTGTCCCACCAGCGAAGACGATGCCGGAAGGCTATCAATGCCTCCCCCGGCTTCAAGTGGCGATATCTCCCATATTGGATCGAAACATCAATCAACACCGGCAAAAAAGTCAGCGTCAGTTGCCAGTTACAGAGTCACCAAAGTACAGGGACTGCAGTGTGCAAACCGAAGAGTGCTATCGCGAACTCAGGGTTGTAATATCTCCCTGTTCGCAAAGAGTGGTCAAGCAACGTCTACTAAACCGTCGGGGTCTGTCACCAGTTACACAGCCACGGAAGGGACAGAATGTCAAGAACCAAGTCAAGAGGCTAGGCCAGGAAGGTCCATCCAACACTCTTCCGAGAAAACGTGGGAGACCAAGGAAACATCGCCGCCATTCTCACGACACAAATCGGCCCAGCAGTCTTCCCCAGTTTATTCCCCAAGCTGTCAGTCCTCAACACAGGAATATTCGACAAAGGCCCAAGTCTCAACCTCGGGATATTCCCCAAAGGCCCAAATCTCAACCTCGGGATATTCCCCAAAGGCCCAAATCTCAACCTTGGGATATTCCTCAAAGGCCCAAATCTCAACCTCAGGATATTCCCCAAAGGCCCATATCTCAACCTTGGGATATTCCTCGAAATCCAAGTCCTCTACCTCTGGATATTCCTCAAAGTCTCAGTCCTCCACTTCCGGCTATTCTTCAAAGTCTCAATCCTCACTTCCGGTGCATTCCTCAAACGCCCAGTCCTCGACCTCCGGGTACGTACACCGTTTACCTGATGAACATGGGCAAATCATCGCCGAACAAAACAAAAACGAAACAGAAGAGGCCCATGTCACCACCACTGCCCGTTTGGAACCAGGTATGATTTACTTTTATATTTAATTATACTGTCTGACGTTAGGATTGCAACCCAGAGTAAATGTGCATATACTTTGATAAACCGACATTGAATCCTTTGCCGCAGTACGAAAAAACGCTACACAATCTGATGAATTTGTGGTTTTTGGGCTTTAAGGGGCCTGGATACACACATTTATACATACGTATTTGCCATGTAAAACACGGACTCACAATTTCTCGCATAACTCACTCTATTTTCAAACTACATATATAATATTTCGGAAGGCGATAGTTAAGACCTTAATGAATGACAACTATTTTCGATTTTCTCGAAAAAGTTTTTGCATGTGCAAAAAAACTCGCAATGCAAAATCATACATTCTATAAATGCCTGTAATTTAACAACCAAACACGATATCAAAAACAGGCTAAATAGGTGCACAAGCGCAAGCTTTCTCCTTCAATTTGCTCTTTGAGTCATTATTGTAGGTTTAAAGGTAACGTCAGGAGCTTGGAAATGCGAAATTCATTTTTATGGTGACCTTTGGACCTTACCTTTGGACTTTTTGACCTTAAATTCGGATTTTTGGACTTATCTGCCCTCATCTTAGACACACACACCGGAGAAAAGGAACAGGTGGCCACGCCTCCTCGCTAACACAGGAATACGTCTTTTCTTGGATTCTCAATTTCGCGCGCTATAGCCTGGGCCCTTAAGGCCGGCGTCCAATTTATTGGACGATGGCCGCGAAAGCCTTGCACAGTACACTACACAGTCTAACTGTATAACTTAAGTATAAACCTGACAACAAATCAAAGATTTGTAACATCAAGGACCTCTTGTTTCTGAACTATTGCTGTTTTATGTTTTATTTATTTTGTTTTATGAAGGACCACCTCTATACTAGAAAATCGACCTCTTGGATTTAAGTTTTAAGGGGCCTGGGTAGGCACTTTTATACATACGTATTTGCCATGTAAAACACGGACTCACAATTTCCCGCACAACTCGCTTTATTTTCAAACTACATATATAATATTTTAGAAGGCGATAGTTAAGACCTTAATGAATGACAACTATTTTCGATTTTCTCAAAAATGTTTTTTAATGTGCAAAAAAACTCGCAATGCAAAATCATACATTCTATAAATGCCTGTAATTTAACAACCAAACACGATATCAAAAAAAGGCTAAATAGTTGCACAAGCGCAAGCTTTCTTCTTCAATTTACTCTTTGAGTCATTGTTGTAGGTTTAAAGGTAACGTCAGAAGCTTGGAAATGCGAAATTCATTTTTATGGTGACCTTTGGACCCTACCTTTGGACCTATTGACCTTACATTTCGATTTTTGGACTTATCTCCCCTCATCTTAGACACACACACACTGGAGAAAAGGAACAGGAGGCCACGCCTCCTCGCTAACACGGGAATACGTCTTTTCTTGGATTCTCAATTTCGCGCGCTATACCCTGGACCCTTAAATCTCAACTCATTGTTTCCACCAGAGAGAATTCTTGAAGATCCCTTTATGAATCCGTTGGTACTGTAGCCTTAAAGCTTATTGTCTTATAATTCCTTTCCTCTACAGTTCCCATTCCTGAAGTCTAGAGCCCTACACTTCAGCTTCCCTGCTGGCCCTGGTACTCATAACTCTTGGTTCTAGCCTATGATTTCCAAAAAGTTGTTCTCTTGTGATTTAGTCCTTCGCGTAGGCAGACTCTGACCCTCTTCCACACTGTCAGCAGTTGAGCTCTACGTCGTTAGCCCTATTCCCTTCAAGTGTTCCTTCAGGCCACCCACAATGTCCTTCAATAAGACCAGTTAATTTGAAGCAGATTCCTCTTGAATGAAAGCAGTCCTTCAGCTATTTTCTGGCATGATCGTTGCAAAATCATTTACCTTCTCTTTGCTAGCTTTACCTAAGTGGCATGGAACCCACTGTAATGTTACTTTGTTGTGTCCGCCAGCATACCTTGTTCTTGTTGGCTTTCTCAGACTAGAGCTTGTTTGAGCTTGCGAGGTCTAGGTTAGCTTAAACCCAGTTTCACAATCAGTGGTCACTCTGACGATTTACTAACCTCGACCTGCGAGTTAAGTCGAACAATCGAACGCCTCTTGTTTCACAATCATAAAATGACGTAGGGTTAACTGACCGCGAGTTGTATTTTATTTTTAGCGGTTGGTGGTACTGTGTACGCAATATTTAAAATTATTTTTCTACTTATTTTCTTCGTTAGGTGTTTCGTGCTGGTGTGTTTTTCTAACAAGACTGTCAAAGAATGAGTTCGTTGAGTTGTCAGTTTTATGCGATTTCCAACCTCATTTTGGTTTTTTCACTGACTTTTTTTCATTTCATTCGCAGTTATTTGGTGTTTGGCATAGATAAAAGATTTTTAGGTTGGGTTGGTGTTTGGACTACTTGACGTTTTAGTTGTTTCTGGGGCCTATTTCAAATAATAGCCGTGCATGTACCCGTGTGTCAGCACGTAAAAACCAAAAAGAGCGAACAACTTTTCAAAAGATGAAGAATATTTGTTCATTTCGTTAGTAGAAAAGTACAGGCATGTAATGGAATGCAAAACAAAAGGTGCAACAAGATGGCGCGAAAAAGACAACGCCTGGAAAAAGATAGAAGAATTTAATTGCAAATGTGCAAATAATAGCCGCAGATCTGTAAAGGTGCTGAAAGAAAAATACAAAAATTTAAAAAAGACCAAGGAGTCATGGTCATCATATTCCTCAAAATAATTGACTCGAAATATTCTTGGTCTCATTGCTTCTTCAAAACTGCTATACGCATTTACATCATAACCATCCATTTCAAATAAATATAACGATGGGAAGCGTTAAGTTAAACGATAAAATATGAAACTTTAAACACCTAACAAGTAGCAAAACCGAAGTGACATAACCTAATGCGCATGAGTCATCGCAAACCTGGGGTTAACTCAAGAATTTCTTGGGGTCAAGTTAACTCAGAGTTAACCTCAAGTAAAATCGAAAACTACCATTTGTGAAACATGATATCTAGGGTTAACCTCCAGTCAACACACAATCTTGAGTTAACCCATCATTGTGAAACCGGCCCTTAGTCTAGTATCACCCTTGAGTATTTAACGCTTCCGACAATTTTATTTGACTACCCAGTAGTTGTAGAGGTCCTAATCCCTCCACTTTTCTACGATCCCTTTAAGCGACAGAACACGCCAGGCCCCCAGTAGTTTAACGTTCGTAATTATGATATTTTCGGACTGTGATTCAGTTGTTCGTTTACAGGACCTCATGAGTCTAGTGTCGCAGGAGAGACTAGAATTGGGTCGAGCGATAATAGCCGAGATCTGCAAACAGGAATGGCCAACTGTAACAAGGTGGCCGCCCGGCGACATCAGAAACATCTTCGACGCGTCACGGATATTACACGATTTCTTCTCTCGAAGGCGAGCACTATCTCCGGAGCTGCCTCTACCAATCCATATTCACTCGACGAGGTTTCCCAGCTCTTCTGTACGAATACACCAGGTATTTAATAATAATTCATAGATAATAATATACAGGGTGAGTTTTTAGTACCGGCTCGGTCGATAACTCCACTACTGTAGAAGATAGCGAAAAAGGTTGTATATAAAACTTGTAGCCACGGATATGGTCCTTGCTCAGAAAATATTTTAATTTATACAGGGTGATCCATAACTACGTGGTGATGCAAGCATGCATTTTTTTAAATGAGACACCCTATATATTATTCCATATTCAAATTTTACTAATGATTTCCGTTCTTCGAATATAGGCTATTGTTACATTATACAGGGTATTTCAAAAGTTATGACCATTTTTATATCCAAATCGCAGTCTAATGAACGTACTGTATATCAAAAAGTAATGAGTCAAAAATATCTTTTTTTACACGCGAAGATTAAAAATATCCTCTAGTTTTAAAATCGGCTATAAAAAAAGCCAGTGACGCATATTCGTATACAAGGTGATGTACAATGCAAAATCCAGATTTTCTCTTTTTTTTTTTAAATGTAACCCCCAATATTTTATTATCCCAAAGAATTGCTTTTAATATGCTCTTTCATCTTTGTATAGCACTTGTTGTGCCTAGGTCCATCAGTTTCGGAGATATTTCGATATTTCGATAAATTTAAAATATAGCTTCTATTTGTGTGCTGAAATTCATTTATTTTGAAGAAGTACTAATTTGTTTTTTATTCAACGAACAACTAAGTTATAAGGTCATGATACTAATTGATGAAGTCAAAACCCTAAATCATCGAGATAATAAAGTCAAGTATGCTGAGGAAACAATTTTGTAGGCGTGATGCATAATTATCAAGCAGATTTATCAGGTAGGCTTTGAAAAATCGACAGTTTTCATAACCTGCTCAATAATTCCGTACCGTGTGAAAAACCAGCTTTAAAAAGTAATTTTTCCATTGAAATTGTCTACTTGCCTCTAAAATATATCAACTATGAACAGCAACATCCAGAACGGAGGCACTCTAAAACTAATGCGTTTGATAGATTGAAGAATCGTTTTATTTGGACTGTGTCGTTTAATATTTCGTAGCCTATCTGCTTGATAATTATGCATGGCGTCTATAAAATTGTTTTCTCAGCACACTTGACACATACTATCTCGTTAGTTTAGTGTTTTGACTTGATCAAGTACTAGTATGGCCTTATATTTTAGTTGTTTGTTGCGGTGAATATGCATGCTGGAAAAATGAAGCTAGTGTACTCACTATTGTATATAATTTTTTTTATAATTATATAGTAAAAATCATATTCCGCTGTGAGGTTTTCTAAATGCATTGTGATCTTTGAGACCGCAAGTTAACCCACCTCACATAGCTGTGCGTAGTTGTAGTAACAAATACGCTCCTGGACAAAACTATTGCACCACTGCTTATTTTTGTAAGAACGTTTTAACAAAAATGAATATTAATTAAAACAACTATTTATCTTTGCTGGTAAGGAAAGCAGAATTGGACAAAAACACTTCTTACACTTTTATCTCAATGTTGAAGGTCAAATTCTTCTGAATTATTGAAATTCCTTATTTTGCATTTTTCCGTACATGTACCTAAAAAAAATTATCATCTAGTACAGGCTCCTTTTTTTTGCATCATCACTATTTGTGTAGAAAAACTTGTGCCAAATATATAACGCTATAGTTTTTTTTTTAATTAGACTGTATATTGATGGGAATGAATGGGACAAGACAAAAAAAGTATGATTATGGGGGTATATCCATGAAAATCGAAATTTAGTTAAAAAAAAGGTCTTATCTAAAAAACAATTTTTTACGGACTTTCTTATTGGGTAAACAGCATCTATTGTTTGGCATTATTAATATTTTTATTTCAGTGAAATGCACGCAATGCTCCAATAGTGCTGATGATTTTAAATGAAAAATTGAACTGTCAATATAAGGCAAACAAAGTTTTTAGGCTATTGTTTATAGTCTTTTTGCCGATAAATTGTGGTCCAGTTAAACTCAGTTTCGTTTGTGCACTTTATGCTGGAACGCCCTGTAGAATGAAGTAGCTTTAGTTATTCGCATCATCCGACTTCACGATCGAGCTCGATGGTATTCTTCTAAATTTTGTTACAGAAACTGCCAGTTCCAGCTCATATTTAGATTGGATAAATGATTACAGATATACAGCGTTATTGTCATAAATGCTCATATGTTTTGTTTCTCATTACAAAAATCCGAAAGTAGATTAGGCTTGGGCATGAGCACAAAACCGTGAGGAAATCCAGGCCAAAAACAAAAATGCCAACCACAAAACATGCGTACGCGGTGTTTTACGAAAGGATGATTACAAACCGTTTGAAACCAGGTATCTGACTAGGCATTGGCTGTTTAGCAATCCCCAGTCCAGTTTGAAACTATCAGAAAATTTATGATAGAACGTATTACCACAGCATAGTAAACAACCAGCATATCTCTGAGGATTTCCTATATAAAAATGGTTCCCACAAAATTTGACCTTGGGAGGGTTTATGGATGATTTTACGGCTGTGAAGTTTGGGTAGAGATGCGAAAATGAAAATATCGATACCGGTATCAACTCGATATTTTTTAGCCTCATAGGCGGGTTTGGTTCGTACAGAGAATTTTGTGCAATTGATTATACCCCTCAATAATTATATACCGATACATCTACAAAAGTATCGATACCAGCCTGGAATTGCTCAAAAAGTATCTAAGATAAAAATAGTCGATATTAGTACAGAAGTACAAGTATCGAAGTATCGTTACCATGCCTACAAAAATCATTCAAAAGTAGGGATGCGCGTGTAATTTCTGCCAACTTGAGTTATTGTGCTGATTGTTTACTATGCTGTGGTATTACTATAGTCACTAGAATGATCTGTTACCCTTCTCTGGTAACTGGTCATTCTTGGGGTATTGGATGATACTCTGATAATAATGTCGAGAATCCGAGTATAAATTATGTCGGGTATCATGATGTACATATGTATAATAACTTTCAGACGAAAGTGGAGGGAGTACCGTTTCTAGTGGAGGAGAAGGAGGATCTGTCGTGTCTGACCGACCCGACTCTAGAACCACCGACTATGGCAATACTGCAAGATCAAGTATGCCTGTTTCACCACAAACGTCTGAGGACCGGCAAAGGAATCCCATCGATCATCTACCAACGCACAGTGGAGCAGAGGAAGAGGTATCTGGAGATGTGGAGCGACGACAGCGGGTCGGATTCCGAGCTGGAACTGGACATGGAGGACCTCTATCGTCAGAAGAGCATATTACTAGGTAGAGTAGGGTATTATCATAGTCAATCCATGTTGTGTGTCTGTCTATCTGTCTGTCTGTCTGTCTGTCTGTCTGGCTGTCTGTCTGTCTGTCTGTCTGTCTGTCTGTCTGTCTGTCTGTCTGTCTGTCTGTCTGTCTGTCTGTCTGTGTTGATTTTATCATGTTCGTAGAGGCAAGCAAGGTGAAATATTGCTATTAAAATTTTAACGATTCAAATAATAATCAGCTGCATCTCTATTGCTATCCGCTTTATAGACCGGAGACATTTAGGTAACGCGGTCAGGCCTTTTTAATGTTTTTGTCGATCGTTTATTTCGACTACCAGAAATCCATTAAGTACAAATATGATACCTCGGTCGTTAAAGGGGCCACACACTAACATTTCCACCGATTTCTAATTGAGAAAATTTCAACTTTCCAACTATTACGGATAAACATAATTTAATCATATAACATAAATCGGTGCTAGCAGTCATTTCTTAAAGTTTTCTGGATTCGTCCTGGAACACGGTGTATCTCTGTAGCTCTATCCTTTTTGCACTTTTTTTTGCCTTCTAATGAAAATTCACATACAGGGCGTCTCACGACGATTAAGACAAGCAAATATATCGAAAATGGACAGTAGTGGATGTAAATTAGAGCAAATGTTGTGTCTTGTCATTGTGTGAGCCAATGCGGTATTTGTTTTTGGTTACGTGACGTCCGATTCAAAATTATTGATGGTACACCCTGTATATTTAAGCCTTTCTGTGTTCCTCCTGATAAAACAATTCCAACAAACTTGCACACTTGGGTTCTAAAGTGATTCATTCAAGAACTACAGGTACTTAAAGGATTGTACCCCTACAGTTGAATTATTTTGCTAGTGTTTCATAATGGTAGTGGTACAATCCTTTAAGTACCCGTAGCTCGTGAATGGATCACTTTAGACCCCAAGTGTGCTAGCTTGTTGGGATTGTTTTATCTGGAGCAACACAGAAAGGCACTAATATACAGGGTGTCCCTTTGAAAATTTTGAATCGGACGTCACGTGACCAAAAAAAATACCTCATTGGGTTACGCAATAATAAGATAAGATACTATATTTCCTCTAATTTACACCCCCAAAACTATAATTCGCTACTACTGCCCAGTTCCGATATATTGCTTGTCTTAATCGTCGTGGGACACTGTATATTTGAGACAGACTTACGTTTCAGCCATCTCTGTGACCTTTATCAAAGTATAAAAAATTTGGCAAAAAACGTAAAAATGGCATTGGCAGCTGTTTCAGGCAACTACTTTTTGATTGTTGTTAACCGTTATTCTGTTAATTCAGAATAGTGGTACTTGATGCCGCTGTAATGATCCTTGTGAATGCTCTGTACAAGCAACCCCATTGGTAAAACTCATTATGTAGTTATCTCTTTGTTCCATCTTGTTTCACTGGCCTCTAATAAAAACTGCATATACTTAAAATACCGGATGGGTGGCCGAAACGTAAACAAAATTTTCAAGTACATGTGGTTTTGAAAGGCCAGTGAAACAGGGCAGAAGGAACACCACTTGCTTGCCTCTACTATCTATAGGATCGGGATTCTGTAATGTTGACATAAATATCACTGGTAATAAATTTGAAAATGTATAACAGAAAATTTATTTGAATTTCATACCGAGTTTCATAAATATGTCTGTGATGGAAAGGTCACTAGGAAACTTCTGCAATACAGCTTCAACTATTTCATATTTTCAAAGCAATTTCCTTTACAATCATTACACCTCTGCATCCTCCGAGACCACTGTTCAAAGCAGTTATGCCAAGTCACTAGAAATTAAACCATCCTCATGGTCCCAAGCCCGCGGAAGGTTCATTGTTAGAAAACCTCTTTCCTTTTTGTTGGCTTCATTTTCACTGTGTAGAGTCACAGGAAACAAGGCTTTGACTGTAAAGGGCCCCACAGACATCGTTCTCTTTCATAAGGTTTGCACGACGAGCCAACCGATCACACTCATTTCGGTCCGTGTGTGCCGAAAAACCATCGTGTTGACCGTCGTTCCAAAAAATCTGTCCGAGCTTGATTTTACCCATCGGTTTGGAACGCCATCGTGCAACTCGGTACATGTGTGGCCGTTCATCGTGCAATCACGACGGGATTTTGCAGTGGTTAGGCGTATCAATTAATCTAATTGCTCTTTTCTGGATAGTGTTCAGAAGCTTTAGAGAGTGTTTCGGAGCGCATCCCCACACATGGGAGCAATACTCCAACGATGGTCGGATCTGTGCCTTGTAGAGCAGCAGCAGTTGCTCTGGTGTATACAACTTCCTACAACGGAACAAAACTCCAAGCTTCTGATATGCCGTTTTAGCAATACTGACGACGTGGTCGTGCCAGGACATGATATTATTGATGTTGATCCCCAAGAGCTTGACGGAAGGTGATTCGACTATGGGGTGGCCCTCGATTTCTACGGATGATAAGCCATCGTAGAGACTCCTTTGTAAGTGTTGTTGCCTGAGTTTTTTGTACGTTGAACTGTACTTTATTTGCTAATCCCCACTCGACAATTGTTTTGATATCTGCGTTGATCTGTGTGGCATGCTGCTGTCGCCAACCTACCGTCTCCTGGGGGATGATAGTGGCTTGCCTGGTTCCATGCGAAGCTGTAGCTGATTGGATGTTATTTCCAACAGCTCGTTGATGTACAGCAGAAACAGTGTAGGGGATAGGACAGATCCCTGAGGAACACCGGCGTTTATTGAAAATACGTCTGATGAACAGCCCTCGACTACAACAAACAGAGATCGGTCGTTCAAAAAGCTATTCAGCCACTGGCGCAGGCCAGGTGGTAGTCCATAAGCAGCAAGCTTGACCAGAAGTCCTTCATGCCACACTCTGTCGAAAGCTTTCGATATGTCAAGTGCAACAACACGAGATTCGCCATGATTTTCTATTGCTCTGTTCCACAAGTGAGTGACGTAGATAAGGAGGTCACCTGTAGACCTGTGCTTACGGAAGCCATACTGGCGATCATTTATGATGTTATTGTTGTCCAGGTATTTCAGGACCTGTGTGTGAATGACAGTCTCCATAACCTTAGACATGATGCTGAGAAGAGCCACAGGTCTATAATTGGTTGGATCAGTTTTTTTGCCTTTCTTAGGGATGGGTTGTACGCAGCCAATCTTCCACGAAGCGGGAAACACGCCTCGTTGATACGAAAGTTTGAAGAGCTTGCAAAGAATAGGTGCAAGATCAGCGGCACAGCGTTTAAGGACAATGGCTGGAATTTGGTCAGGACCAGTAGCTTTATTCGTGTTCAGTTTTTGGAGGATGTTTTTAACATCTCGATGTTGAAATTTGACCTCTGCCATTCTCGAGTTCACATTACGCAGCTTCCTGCGATTCGTTGTGCATCATATTGCCAAACTTGCCTAGTACTTTTTGTATAAGTTTTTTTATAAAGCCTGCTTCTTTTAAATGATCTATTATCTATAGTTTTGTACATCGGAGGTAAAGGACAAAATGTACAACTCTTAATCAAATAATTGATCTGTGTCTCATAAAAGTTACTTATCGTGGATAAACAACTTTTTATACCATGAAAAACAAATGCATAAGTGTCACTTTGGTTCAACTTTCTGAACACTTAGAGCATGGCCGACTCTACTCACTAGGCGGGAGCATTGAAATATGGCAACACGGAATAGTCGGCCGAGCTTTTGTCATTAGTGTAATTCTTCCAGAGTAAAAAAATAAGATTGGAAGGTGCTATTAATGTGTTTCTAATCATTTACCTTCACAAACGAAACTATAAAGATAAAAAAAATGTCTGCAGAGTGTGTAGTACCAGGTTGCACTAGCAATTGTGCTTCCAATAAAGGACATAAACAGAAGTGGGTGAAAGGTATTCCTCATAAGGACTGGTTATATTTATAAGGATAAAGACAATAATTTACAGACATTTCAAAGGATAAGACTTATTTTAAAGCACAATGTGGTACCTACAATGTTGTCTGAACCTCCCAAATATCACAGAAAAATACAGTTGATAGAACTCATCTGGGCATGCATTTAGGCATACCTACGAAAAGATTTGATAGTGAAAGGGAATCAAGACCAGCAAGAATGGCTTCAAAGTGACCTAATAGTGAATTTTTCTAGCTGAAGTGAAAATTTACAAAACAAATTGAGTGTTCATTTAAGTGGAAGTGGCAGCGGGAAACAGGTTGCGTTTATTTTTATTTTGTAGTGTTTGACTACGATGAACCAGACATCAGATGTAAGTGGTATTAGTAGTAGTAGTAGTTCTAAAAAGTATTTTTCTTAATTTATCAACCGAGATGAACTCTTGATACATATAAAATGTAATAATTATTATTCTGAAACTATAAAACAATTTACGGTAACCGGACCACTATATGACAGCTAAGCCACGTTGCCACATCTAAGGCTCCGGCCTAGTGTAGAGTCGGCCATGCTTAGAGAAATGTGACATAGTGTCCTCTACCTCCGAGGTACAGAGTTTAAATGGTTCATACCTACTGAGTTGATGAGTTCCGATCCTACTAATGTTTTTTTGTGGTCAAACAGATCCATGGGGACAAATATTGATTTCGGAGGATACTAACTATTACAGTTATAGCGGAAGATCCGGAAGCGTGGGCTGTGTGGGTGGGCAGACGAGCACCGCGTCCGGTGGAGTCGCAGTGCCCCCTTTCACCACGGACGCCGCCACGACAACGGGTGAAGCGCGGCTACAAACGACGACGGAACACCAGCACTACTCGGCCTACCAAGAGTACCAAATTCAACAGGACCTATGCCTCAACAAGTACACATTCGGAAGATGATGAGCCACAAATAGTAAGTGAGATTTTAATATGATACAATATTCTGTATTCTCACCTACGATAGATACGTTAAGTGAATAAATCATTTATACAGGGCGAGTGGAAAATACTTAAGGAGAAGGCTGTGCAGCCCATTTCCAATAAAAATGTAGTCAAGTTGATTGACTCAGTACCTCCCACACATTCCGATGATACCAGTTTTATTATTATCCCAGAGCATGAAACTATAGTCTAGATGCCCCTGCAACCAAATCATCGCTCGCCCGACAGCAAAAAAGTGTTTTATTCTACTAGGTGCTTCTTTCACAAGTCAATGGATAATCTATTATGAATACAACATATTTTTGAGTTTTACAAAACAACCCCGAGCCACCCCAATTTCACGCCCAACCAAAAAAAATGTTATGATCAGGAACCCTTAAAACGTCTAAAACGAAGTTTGAGGTGTTTTTTTATATTTTTAGTTCTTTTATTATTGCCGCGGCGCCACTGAAGTTATTTCTAAAAACCATACGTGCTTTCCATACTCGTCGCGGTAATAAATCTGTGTCAAAAGTCAATTCAGAAGTTTCCACGTACACAATCCAGAACGATCCAATGTAATCTCGTATGTATTTTGTACGCATCAGAAAGAAGTCCCTTGGTTTCTGTAATCGGCAAGGCAATGTTCCGATGGACCTAAAAAAGTGTATTATACCAGGCCAATGGGCAGCCTTTATGAATACAAAAAAATTCAGTTTTACTACCCCCCACCCCTTAATCATCCCAATTTCACTTCCACTCCAAAAAAAGTAGCAAATAATCAGGAACCCCTAAAACGCCTAAAAACGAAGTTTGAGCTGTTTTCATGTTTTTAGTTTTTTTTTTTAATATTGCTGCGCCGCCACTGAGACGATTTCTAAAAAGCAGACGCGTTTTCCATCCTCGTCAAAGTAGTAATACTGTGCCGAAATTTCATTAACATCAATTCAGTGATTTCCACATTATAAAATACAGAACGATCTAAAGCAATACTCGTATGTATACATCGGAAAATTCTGTTAAGTCCCTTGGTTCCTGTAATACACAAGGCAATGTTCGGATGGACCTAAAAAAGTGTATTATACCGCTACGTCTTTCTCTCTCAGGTCAGTAGACAGCCTATTATGAGTACAACATATGTTTCAGCTTTACAACCCCAACCCTCCAACCACCCCAATTTCACCCCCACCCAATAAAAGTAGAAAATGATCCGAAACCCCAAAAAACGCCTAAAAACGAAGTTTGAGGCTTATTTGAAATTTTTCGTTTTTTGCCAATTACTCCGCCGTCCATGCACCGATTTTCAAAATTGTAGCAACATTACCTAATACGACCCTACACCATATCGTTGCCCAAACTTCATCAAAATCTATGCAGCGGTTACTGAGATTAGGAGGCTAGAAAAACGCCAACAGACAGACAGACCGACAGACAGACCGACGGAAATGAGTGACGTGGATTTTCGTTATGTAGGCACCATAAAACGCCCAAAAAGTTACCTCAAAATCGAAAATTTTCGCGATCACAATACTCCCCTCACCTATCGGTGTGGAAAGTAAAAAAGGCGTATAAAGTAGGGTCTGATTTTCAACTGTTTCAGCGATAAATTATTTTTAGAGATTTGCATTGAGATGCAAACCTTCAAACGAACACTCTAATAAAACAAAATATGGGTCATTATAAACTAATAGAAATGGACCATGTATCAAACACTTCGCGAGATCGTGTAAAATCAGCATGCGTTAAAAAGTGACTTCAAAAAAGGTTACAAAAAAATTAAATTATCTTAATAAATCACCAAATAATTAACCATGCACTTTCCGTAAAAAACATTCCCATCTTTCTAGTTATCCATTGGTAACACGGAGTTTTTTTAAACGTGGCACAGGCAAAAGATTTCATTTAAGCTCGAAAAGCATAATGGGTCTCCGAGAGTGCAAAGTTTCAACATAGCGTTCGGCAAAAACTTGTTATCGGATTTCTAATTTTTGTTATGGGTACTTGAATAATGTACTATTCCATCATAATTAGTCATAAAAATTGAAGACTTCGGTATAGGGTCTTAAAATTGTGTAACTTTAAAAAGAATATTCAAGTTGTAATTTAAGATGGATTCGTCTTGAAAAGTCGCTTGGTAATTCTTAAAAGTTGCTAGGTTATCAAGCAGAACATGCAAGCCACGTTATAAAGTATCGCGTATTCTTAGATTTTCGCTCATGTATAAATGAAAGGTCGTATATCATCCAGAACAAAGTAGGTTTAAAATCAAGCATATCTTCAGTAAATACACTATGGATCAATCATGGATGTACGCTAAAACAGAAACTGTAGACTTTGTGCTGTAAATCGATGAACGCACGCCTGCGCAAATTAAGATCCAGTGGGTTCTGACAGCTGCGTCTCTACTTTTAGAACGGGCAACGGCGTCGGTGGTCACGCGTGCACAGAAATCATCAGTTCATCAATCAGTTTCAGCTTTAGCGTAAGTACGTTCATGATCCATTTACAGTGTGTTCACTAGTGTTCGTTATGTTTTCAAATAAAGAATACGGTTTATGCAACATGCTAATCACAGTCAACCCAACGGAAGTTTTTTTTTTTTGGACTTTTCGACGTCGCAGTGATACCGGTAGGCCTCATCTATATGATCCCGAGGATATGACCAATTTATTCTTCTCAAATTATACAATTTTGAGACCCTATACCGATGTTTTGGTAACCGATCACTTTTTATGACTAATGATGTAATAGCACATTATTTAGGTACCCATAACAAAACTACTTGAAGTTTTGTGATCTCGGAGATCCATTATGCTTTTAGAGCCCAAATGCAATCTTATTGTCTCTGTTTACCACATTTACAAGTTTGTAGTACCAATCAGCGTTGCCAGGTCTACTGATTTTTCAGTAGATCTACTGCTTTTTGGTCTTTGTCTACTGAATACTGTTTTTACGGCAGAATCTACTGATTTTTTTCCGGTTTTCAAGAAATACTGAGTACTACTGTTTTTGTATTTCAAGAAAATATATAAGGTATAACAGGTTTGATTTCCAAAGCGATGTTATGAAAAATGTATCATTGGTTAAGCCCTCAGCAGCTTTGGACGGTCAGTATCCTTTAAGTGATGACACTTGCCAAACATTTTCCAAATACAGTCAATCCTAACCAACTTCAATAGCTCGATAATGAGTGGCGACTTCTACGAGGTAGTGACCTCACGTGGAATCAAAGTGAAATTGTGACCGAGTTTTGGAAAAAAGTAAAAAACACGTCTTTTTTGGAGATAATAGTGCCATGTTTTTTGTATTATCCGAATTTATCTTGAATACGCAAGTTTTGCCACATTCATCCACAAACCTAGAAATAATTTTCTCAGATGCTAATCTTCAAAAAACAAATGCATATACGCTATCGTCTATCCACGTCAAGTGTATGTGATGTGGCATTTTGCATACAAAATGAGAACCAGAAGCCCAAAGTTGCTTTGGTGGGGATTTAAATAATTTTATTAAACTACATAACAATATAATACATACCATGTACCAAAGAAATGCAGACTTGTCAGATTAAGATCTAGATCAATGAAGGCGTGTATTGTTGTTTATTATTTTTTAGTTTTTATTAGGTAAGCCATATTAAGAGTTTCCGTGCTGTAAAAAGTTATCTTTTTTTCTGTAGTTTTATTAGGATTATGTTTTACTCGAGCAATTACTTTCATTTTGTGGTTTTGTAATAAAAAATTTGTTAAGTTTTTTTTGTTTGAGGTTCGATGTTGCATTGTTTATTTACAAAAAAATTACTGTTTTTTGCAAAATCTACTGCTTTTTTAAAATTCGACTTGGCAACGCTGGTACCAATATATAACTAGAAAGATGGGAATGTGTTTACCGTAAAGTGCACGATTAATTATTTGGTGATTATTTAGGATACATTCATTTTTTAGCTCTCACTGAAGAGAGCTTATGCAGAGCCTCTGTCTGTCCGTCCGACCGTACGTCTGTCCGTATACAAAAGATAGCCAAAACTACAGGTGCTAGAGAATAACTAAAAACAGATTCGGAATCAGCATGAAAAAACTATCCGGGAAAAACCGGTTTTGTCAATATCGCTTCCGGTTTAAAAAAACTTTAAATTTTTATACCAACAAATTCCACAGTGAGAACGCTGTTTGAATTTACTCAAGTAAATCGGTCTATTATATGTACAACAAATTTTTCAGTTATACAACCCCTACCTCCCAACCACCCTAATCTAATCCCCACCCAAAAAAGTAGAAAATGATCAGGAACCCCTAAAATGTTTGAGGAATATTTGAATTTTTTGCGATTTATTCCGCCGCCCATGCGTTTTCAAAATCATAGCAGGTTCACCTGCTACGACCCCACAGAAAGTCGCAACCCAAATTTCATCACAATTCATGCAGCGGTTACTGAGATTACGAGGCTAGAAAAACGCCAGCAGACAGACAGACTGGCCGACGGGAATGAGTGAGGTGGACTTCCGTTATGCAGATATTATAGAACGCCCAAGAAACGTAACATGTCAAAATCGAAAATTTTCGCAATCACAATACTCCCCTCACCAATCGGTGAGCATACTAAAGCATACTAACTAGGCGTTTTTTATTGCAGGCCTATACTCAACCTTCGAACGTAGCAGCTTATGAGTATGAACAATACTTACAACGTCAAGAACCGGATTATAAGCTAGAACAAAGAAAAATGAGGAAAGCTAGGAGAATAATAAGGAGAGAAAAGGCTGAACTGAGAATTCTAGCTGAAATGAAACGAATGAGCGATCTGGCATTCGATGAATTAAGGAATAGCGAATCGGACGAACCGTCACCCGAAGTAGTTGATCTCGATCTTTTCATAGATTTTTTGAAAGGTCGTGGGAAGCAACCGCTCAGATATAAAAGGGTCAATCTTCCACACGGGGTGATTAAACGCCTGCCAAAAAGAGTCCCAAGCCCAAGCAGAATTATAACAAAGGAACTGAGAGTTAATATATGTCGTCTAACTAAAAAAGAGATCGAAGAAAAGACTAGTAAAAAAAATAGAGCTAAATTGGCTAGCGAATCTTTAAGCCGCTCCAAAAGTTCGAAGAAGTCCTGTGAATCCGATTTGAATGGAAACAAGGTCGCTTCCAAAGGCAAACCTGACGACAATGATAGTGATCTCGAAAACACCAATCAGCGAAACACTGATCACGAATCAAATCAAAGAGCTTCTCCTGATACCAACCAACTTGACAAGAGAACACCTTTAGTTCTGCTTCATAACGTTGCAGCAAGGTCTGTATTGGCAAATGTGCCAGGGTTAAACGACTTCCATTTGATGCAACCTCAAAATGTGGACCAGATTATCAATGTTGTTCAAGTACCTGGAGCTAAAACGCAAATGCAAACGACTTCCCAAACCAGCACACCAGTTACTGCACATATCCAGAGAATAGGCCAGCCAAGACCAAGTGAGCAAAAACCGGAAAACTCCACGCCTGTATCTACGAACATCAGCAATGTTGTGGCCACCAGTACCAGTACTGGACACACTACAACAAAAACTCAGCCTTCTACGCTTATCAACATTCTGTCCCAGCAAGTGATACGTCCCGCAAATATTGTCCCCTGTGGTTCAGCCATCACGGGAAATAGCAATGGACATACCAGTAACACCAATACGACAAGGTAACAACTTTTTTCATAACAATCTTTGTATTCGAATTTTAAGTTCTTTACCCACTACACCGCATCATACTAGACCACAACCGTGTCGACTCATTGCAACAAGTCTTTGTATACTTCAATATTGAATAATATCAAGAAACTTTTTGGAACAAAATATCTTTATTTTTCAACGTATTGCCTTTCAGTTCTTTTCCTAGCGATGTTCAATAGAAAGCACAAAACTTTTGGAACAAAATATTTTTATTCTTCTACATATCTCCTTTCAGCTCTTTTCCTAGCGATGTTCAATAGTTTCGATAGCCTTTTTAACCTTTAACAGAATTGCCGACATCACCTCTTCATCGTTAGAAAATATTATACACCGTGTTCAAAAAAATATAATACATAGGGACGTCGAATTTTCCGGGGTTATATTTCCGGCATCAAAAGTAGCTGTTTCCGTTCAAGAAAATATATTTGACCTTGGTGTGACTTTGAATATCAAGGTCAAGGTCACCATCGGATAGCCAGAAAATGTTCCTACGACTTTTGTCTTGACTATCTTTTTGTGCAACCCCTACTACTTAAGATACTCTGCTGGTCACATGTTGACCTTGATCTAACCAACCAAGGTCATTTTTTCAAAAGGTCAAGGTCGCACCTGGATGTAAAATTTTCCGGGCTTTTTATTTCCGCTGTCAAAAGTTGGAGTTAACATTTAAGAAAATCGATTTGACCTTCATGTGACCTTGATGTCAAGGTCTTCATAAAGGTCGCGATCGGATAGCCATAAAATGTTCTTACGACTTTTGTCTTGACTATCTTTTTGCGCAACCCATACTACTTAAGATACTCTGCTGGTCACATGTTGACCTTGACCTAACCATCCAAGGTCATTTTTTCAAAAGGTCAAGGTCACATCCGGGTGTAAATTTTTCCGGGCTTTTTATTTCCGCTGCCAAAAGTAGGGGTTTCCATTTAAGAAAATCGATTTGACCTTCATGTGACCTTGATTTCAAGGTCTTCATAAAGGTCACCATCGGATAGCTAGGAAAATTGCATATGAGTTTTATCTACTATTTATGTTGCAACCCCTAAATGCCGAGTTATGCATTTGGGTACCGGACTTATTGAACACGGTGTATATATTTTCCAAGTTTGGAAACAACACGGCAATTTTAATTTTTTGCAATCATTTCAGAGATAAGGTGGTGGGTGGCAAATTTTAGCTGGGACGCACTGTATGCTTTATAGATTGTATACTTTCTAATACAGATATTTTTTCAAACAACTACAGCCATCTCTAGGTCATTCCGACTACTTATGGGACCAACCTCGTATGATCCACAAAATTCATCATTCTGATTTTCTGTTCCTCAAATATTTTTTCTTCGAACCCTTTACCTCTTCCTCATTCAAAAGATAAGGTATCGTTGCCAATTCTATTTCTGTTAAGTGACTTACAGTCTCAACTTATTTTTTGCATCATCACCATAGCCATAATGTCTTAACAGACATGTTGTGAACTCGTAAAATGTACTCATTTCACGAGTTTCTCTTGGGATATCTTTAAGATCTTTAATGCAGTAGTTTCCCATTTGCTTTCTGCATAAAGCTTAGTAGTTCTTTTCATAAACAGTCAACTTCACAAAAAAGTTGATACGAACTTTTTTGGCTAGAAACCCATCCATAATCAACATTTGTTTAAAACCTTTTCCATTGGAAACTCTGGTTTCTGCACTGTCGCTGCTTTAAGTTTTATTTCCTTTTGGGCTTTGTATAACCTGGGTGAAAGATTACCTCTATAGAACTATACCAAAAAATCATCCTCTCGAGTTAAAGTTCTAAACTCGACGGAAGTCGAACAGTGCTCTGAACAGAGCATATATATATATGCTCTGACAGCCAATCAGCTCTGAAAGCGGTGGCAGCTCCGAGGGCCAGATCAGCTCTGGCTCAAGAATGCTCGGCCGCCCTTTAGAAATTAGCAAGCCATAAGAAGGTGACCCTGCTGTGGGTCCCCGGACACATTGGTATACCGGGTAACGAGAGAGCGGACCGATTAGCTAGGATAGGGGCCAGCAACCCCTGTATCGGCCCAGAACCTATGCTGGGAATTAGCAGACGCCAGGTCAATGTGGCCATATACAACTGGGCCTACAAGGAACTGGGGAAAGCCTGGTTAGAGAGAGACGACTGCAGGCAAGCCAAAAGATTCATAGCAGGCCCTGATAAGGGCCGAACGCTATGGCTTTTGAATAAAAGCAGAAAGACGCTCAAACTTCTGGTGGGGGTTCTTACTGGCCATTGCCTGCTGAATAGACATTCGTCACTTATGAGAGTGGTAGGGGACCCCATTTGCTCTAGATGCTGGGAGGAGGACGAGACAGCGTTCCACTTCCTGGGCAGATGTGCAGTTTATCGCAACCTTAGGGTTGAGATATTCGGCACGACGGAGTTTGAGGAGGAGCCACTATATTCAGCGAAATGGTCGGACATACATGACTTTCGTCAGGTCTGGTAGGTTCGACAAGGAGCTTTCTAGGGTGTAGAATTTAGTGTTTTCAGTGATTGGTTCAGTGGAGTTGGCAAAAAGGGCCAAAGGTGGCCTACTTGCTTGGCTTCGCCTCCCCATCACTACTAATACTACTACAAAAGTTCTAAAGCTCGACTATATTTATTATACTTTATACTATGCAAACAGTATGTTACTAAACAGTATCAGACGCGTTACATACGGCAATAGAACCTTATGCTCTGTTTCAGTGGGCAAAGTTGTGATCAGGTCATGGTATGATGCGGAGGTTGGGAAAAGACCTTTAAAAGTGGACAGAATTAGCATTCAGCCAAAATATAGGTATAATGAGTGGGAGTGGGAGTCATAAGACGACTCAGTTAATAGAGTTAGTTATACAGGGTGTCCAGTTAGTGTGCAATTCTTCGATATCTCGCAAGGTATACCTGATAGAAGAAAATGTCAAATACAAAAGTTATTTGGTTACTTAAGACGCATATTCTAAAAATATTTTGAAATATACAGGGTGTTGCAGGAAAGTAGGATAGTGATCAACTTGATGTTTTTATATGGAACTATAACTTTTTCTTACATTCTTCTAGTTTCCATCATTGATCTCTATTCAACCCTAAAATATTTTTGGGATTGGTTGCGACGTTGCCAAGTTATAATTTATTTTCTATTAATTTCCGGATTTGCAAGGTCGGAAGTAATACGTCCAAATTGATATATACCTTTAAGTTTCCTCAATAATATTATACAGCCAGTTACTTGAATATTAAGTGGATATTATTTTGGATGTTACCAGCAATTTGTATCTACAGGGTGTTTTTGGCAAAATTTTAAATTACGGCAACTTGAAGTTCATTTTACTTTGTTTTTTTAATGTAACACCCTGTATTTTTTATTTGAAATCGAAATATCTACTAATACCCTATCTGGCCTTGTAATTTTTTTTTGGCGTTTGCGACGTTGCCAGGTTATAAATTATTTTTCCAAATTTTTAAACAAATATCCCCAATTTTAATTTATTTTAAATAGAGTCCTCTACTTATTTTTATTGCAATTAATTGAGCATGTCGAATTTAGTAAAATCTCACAATTTCAAAATTTTGTTTCTATTAATTACTGAGATACGGCAACACCGCTTTTTCTATTAACGGTACAGGAACGCTTAAATATTTCCAAAACTGCAACAGCTGGAGAGGTGAAATTCAATACTTGAGGGTTTTTGAACATACAGAATTCAAAAACGCTATCATCAGTGTTGTCAGGTTTACCAATTTTACGTCATAATTTTGAATGGAATGCCCTATTTATGAAGGCTAACTTAAAAGTGGTAAATCTGACAACACTGATGTTGAAAAAGTTATAGTTCCATATAAAAAAATCAAGTTGATCACTATCCTACTTTCCTGAAAAACCCTGTATATTTCAAAATACTTTTAGAATACGCGTCTTAAGTAACCAAACAACTTTTGTATTTGAAATTTTCTTCTATCAGGTATACCTTGCGAGATATCGAAGAATTACACACTAACTGGACACCCTGTATAAGGAGGCCGAGTGTTTGTGGAATCCGAAAATTTTGAATCACAAAAGCTCAAACAAAAGACAGAATGCGTTCAAAAAAAATGGTTGAGGTTGCTGCAGCTATTAGCACATCCTCATTCTACATTACTGATATTTACGATGAACAGTATCTAATTCTATCCACTTTTAAAATTTGGATGTGTGGTCTTCATACTAGGTCTAGTTATTTGAAGCATTGCACTGGTTGAGGTGAGATGTTGCACATTTGAAGTATCTTATTTCGTAAACACCTCATTTCATTGGAGTCTTGATACTAACAAACACTAATCAGTCTTAACTATTCGCCAAGCCGTTTTTTAAACCTGACACCTACTTCGTAATTCAAGTGTCAAGGAAAAACCGGATGAGGCTTGGTATTCGAGTTCTAGAGAGTTTGGAAACTTTTTTGTCATTGCACCACAACCCCAAAATGTGAGGAATCGGAGTGTTAAAATGCGAAAGAAAATCATTAAGTAACCGAATGAAAATGCGGTAGCATTTTAGTATACCTACCAACTGATGTTCCAAAAAATCGTCATCCGAAATCTACGGGAGGTTTGCGCGTACCGATTTTTTTTTTAAAGAATTTAAAAAAAATCGCGACGAAACATTGAAAAAAATATCGGTACGCGCAAACCGCCCGTAGATTTCGGATGACGTTTTTTTGGAACATTAGTTAAGTAGGTATACTAAAATGCCACCGCATTTTCGTTTGGTTACCTAACGATTTTTTTTTCACGTTTTTTCACGTCCCTCCCGTTTTGGGGTTATGGGTGCAATGACAAACAAGTTTACAAACTTCCTCTAGAAGTCAAATACCAAACGTCATCCGGTTTCTTTCTCGACACTACATTTACGCGTCAATGTTCTGAATATAAAGGGCCCCACAGACATCGTTCTTTTCCATCAGGTTTGCACGACGTGCCAACCGATGTCGGTTTAACCGATGGAACGATACCTCCACACACTGTTCGGTTTTCTTTCAGTTTCTCGCAAATTTTTGGTCCGTTAATATGGATAATACTTAGCATTGGCGGCTTTAGCTATTAAAGTGAAATACAGCAAGAAAAAACGTTCTAAATGGGTGAAAGTGGCTTTTAAAAAGAGGCCAATTCTCCCATATAAATCTATTAGAAGAATTGCGTCTGGAACCAGGGGATTGGTACAACTATTTGAGGATGCATGAAGAAAAATACTTAGAATTACCTAATTCAGTAGCACCTGTAATAAAAAAACAGGATACTTGGATGAGACAAAGTATTTCCCCTCATGAACGTCTGACAGCACATTTTTGATAGGTGTCGCTAACCCTAGATACGCTTACTCGAAGGCAACCATAACGACACTGCAAAATCCCGTCGTGATTGCACGATGAACGGCCACACATGTACCGAGTTGCACGATGGCGTTCGAAACCGACGAGAAAAATCAAGCTCGGACAGATTTTTTGGAACGACGGTTAACACGACGGTTTTTCGGCACACACGGACGGAAATGAGTGTGATCGGTTGGCACGTCGTGCAAACCTGATGGAAAAGAACGATGTCTGTGGGGTCCTTAAGAGGCGCTCTCATGTAGAGGATAGTAAGGTTGTCTGGTTGTCTGAAAACGCTAACTTTGTTAGCAAAACACGTGTCGGATTATAAAAAATTAAGTTGGCGAGTAGTTAGACTAGGTTAACTGTAAGGTCTTAATGAAGGTGATTTGTGACTGTTCAAAATTTATAAAACATATCTATTAAAACAACGCAGAATGATTCATACAAGACCTTAATACCATTGCATAGGGATTGCGGTTAATCTACATTTTCTGCATGTTTCTTAATGCGGGTATATGAGAGCAGATATTTTGAAACCTCCTTTTCGGTTTTTCACTTTGTATACAGTTTTTGAGTTTACTAAGCACAAGTGCTTCACAACCATAGCGCAAATGTATATAGACAATTGATGAAAATAAATTGTAAAGGCACTAGCAATGGTGGTCCGAAATAGGATCTTTAAATAACTGTTTGTAGTGTTTAGTGTGGTGTTTTGTTACCGTGTTTAGCTATTAGATACGTTGGACTATGGATCCTATAAGACACTGAACTCCATTGTCTAGCGGACAAACCTAGTTCAGACTATGCTAGTATTTTAGTTGAGTAGCAGGGACGCTGTTGGTTTTTTAATTAAACTGGTCTGAACACCAGCCATTTGGTCCAGTAGATTAGTCAATAATTAGTAGAGTTGATCCATTTGTTCTACAGAGGCTGTCCCAGCGTAAAGTGCACAACGAAATTGAGTGAAACGAAACGTCAATTTATCGACCAAAAAAATGATTTAAAAGATCTCAAAAAATTGTTTTATATTGACATTTATTTTTTTTTCCTTCTTACTTGAGATCATTATAACTTTTGAAGCATTGCGTGCATTCCGTTGAAATGAAAACATTAATAATACATAATAATATGTAGAATTTTAGATGCTGCTTAGCGAATAAAAAGATCGCCAAGAAAAGTAGGTGAGCTTAATATATATATATATATATATATATTTTTAGAAGTGTTAGACCCTTTTCTGAACTAAATTTCCATCTTCAAGGAAATTCCCTCCATAACCAATTTTTGTTTGTCCATACACTAAAACTTCAACATTCTATCTTCAGCACAAGCTTTTCTATACTGTATTCACAGCCAAGCCAGACCAAATGAAAACAAGCCCGCGTGCGTGATCGGCTCATGTCAGTAGGTCCCTAATAGTCCAGTATACTATGTTTGAATTGTATGTTATAATCCGGCAAGTAAAAACCCCCAAGACTGACTGGAAATCAGATCCAAATATGCGATGTTAAGTGTTCATTGCCTAAATAATCATATCAAACTGGCAACTGACTACTTTCAAGTTGCAATGGGTTAATAGGGCAACTCTTTTAAATAGTAATATAAAATTCCATAATTGCACTGGACTATAGCAGGCGCGTTCGCAGATGGCAGCGGACAGTAACCACGCTAATGCTGCATGCGACTGTTTATGTGAAGTCTGTCTTGGGATTGAATATAGTATACATGGCTTTAAGTCGATGCACATGCGTGAGCGTAGCGTCGCCCGTTTGTTTGTTTGTTTGTTTGTTTGCTATTTGGATACATCAAATGTACATTAGCACGTCAAAATTATGTAAAAGTAATACTTATAAATATAGAGAATGTAGAAAAACAAATAGGTACATAGAACACATCACATCACACATTACAAATACTTTTTAAAATGATTTAACAATATAGTCGCAATAGAAAAAATTAAACAGGTATTGCTCACTAAAGATTGTCTTCTAAAAATTCTTTGATGCTGTAATAAGCTTTAGTCACAAAGAGATCGGTGATCTGTTTCTTATATGATTCAATTGAAGACGATGATTTTATTGCAGACGGTAGTTTATTATAGAAAGTGATGCAGTTGTAAAGTGGCGATTTTTTAAAATGTTCTGTTCTATGCTTAGGGATTTGTATAAGATTGCGGTGTCTTGTATTGCGATTGTGGTTTGTAAGATGTTTCTGAAAATCTTCCCGCAATCTTATAAACACAAGACAGTGAAGGATGTAAATGGAGGGCAAAGTTAATAAATGTTCCTTAATGTATGTTGACCTACATGTCTCTCTGGGACCTAAATTAAAAAGTAGTCTAATAATTCTTTTTTGAGAAATGAAAACTCTGGTACTTGCACTGCTGTGACCCCAGCTTAGTATATTGAAAGAAATATACGGAAACGCTAAGGCATAATAAACAGACTTTAGGCCATTTATATCGAGGCACCTTTTAAGCTGGCTGATTGATTATTTATCATCGCTCAAATACAGTCTTTTGCATCGTCACTGTTTGCAGACACCTCAGTTTAACGTCTCCGATTTCTTTTTTTTTATAAACTAAATTTAGATTTTTACCCCCATAACTATACTTTTTTTTGTCTCATCCTATTGATCTCTATCCAATATCCTGTCTAATAAAAAAAAGGATTCTCTTATATCTCTAGCAGAAGATTTTCTGTTTGATGTTACAATGTTACATTAAAGCACCAGTGTGAGTTAGGTTAGGTTGAGAGTGAGTGGGCGATTAGGCCTCCTTTCACTGCGACTCTATTGTGTCTATTGTGACTCAGACCTGTTTAGAGTTCACCGTACAATCCACAAATCTTGACGAAGGCGTTATTCGTGATGGTTGAAACTTCCTTAAAGTCAAAAGGTTGAAGGAGCACAGAATATGCTCCACTCTTTCGTCCTCCACGTAGCAGAAGCGACAGCCTGTTTTTTGTTCAAGACCCAACTTCCGCATGTGGCTCCTCAGACGTCAATATTCCGTCTACAGATCAACCAGAATGCGGAGATCATTCCTGTTCCATTCTATGATCTTCGGGGGCCTGACTAGAGACGTATATTATGAAGGCTTCCGAGTGGAGTAATCCTGGTGTATCTCGCCAGTGCAGGAGTGGTTTTTTCTCTGCTCAATCTGAGATAGTTCGCTTAGCGGTGCTTTTCGCAATGCCCTCAAATGGTTCTGGTCCTATGAACATAGATTCGGTTCCTCCTCTTGCGAGCACGTCAGTCAATACATTGCCCCTAAGTTACTTTGTTCCTTGTTCAAAGTTCTTTGAGGAGATGTATACAGTTCTATACGAGTTTTGATTCAACCCGTTTGGAGCTCAGTGCTTTTAGGCCAGCCTGGCTATCTGAAAAGATTGTTATAGATTTGTTTGTTAGGGGTCTTTTGATCAGCTCTCTGACTTCTAGCTCTATGGCTATCATTTCTGCTTAGAAAACCGTCGTGTACCTCCCAAGTTTTACTGATATTTCAACTCTCAAATCAGTAGCAACTACTCCTGCTCCTGTCCCCAGTTCAGACTTTGAGCCATCAGTGAATAGCGCAGGATCGGAGGGTGACATAAAACCATCACTCCATTCGTCCCTGCCTGGGAAAAGGACGTTGTAGGATCTCTCTGTATGCGCTCAAGATAGAATGCTGTATTTTTTTACTAAAAAAGGTCTAACATTTAAAAAAAAACATTTTCTTTATTTGCTAAGCAGCATCTATTATTAAGCATTATTAATATTTGTATTTCAATGAAATGCACACACTCAAAAAGTATGATGATTTCAAATAGAAAAGACAAAAAAATGAACTGCCAATATAAGGCAAACATTTTTTTTTTGAGGTTATTTAAATATTTTTTGTCGAGAAATTGTGATCTACAGGGTGACCGACGGGAACCGGACGTTTTTCAAATGGTTAGTATAACGCCGCTAGCGGTGGTAGGGAGGGGATTCAGGTATCAGTCGCCTTGCTGTATAATGCCATTTTAGTAGCTATGGAGCAGTGGACCGTAGAGCACCGTATGTTCGCTTATGACAAGTATGTTAAAAATGCTGAGTCGGTCACGGCCGCGCAGCGGCTGTTCCGCGTTCATTTTAATCTTGGACGCCACGATATTATTCCAAGCCGCAATACCATTAGAAAAACGATTCCCATCGGTCACCCTGTAGTTTCACCCAGTTTCGTTTTTGCTCTTTATGCTGCTTTTTCTATTGGGCAAGTGGCACCTCCCACCACGTGCCATTGACAACTGGCTCGCTGGCTTAACATGTTAGAACCCTACATTATAAAGTAAATAAAACAGTCTGCATACTTGGAATATCAGAGTCTGAATATTATATGTGTGACAGACCTTAAACTGCTTGTAATTGCCAGAAGCACACTTCTTAAATTTTCATTAACAAACGATTTACAAAACTTTCTGATGTTCTCAAGCTATCTAGGTATTCTTTGGAAAAATTTAATGCCAGTTCGACCAAAGTAGCAAAGTGCGAATGACATTTAGGCAGTAACAAGTATTTTAACTACTAGAATACTATTCACTAATTACTAACTTAGTCTAAACTAGATTTCAGTTATATTGCTACAGCCAAAAAGACATGGAAAAATGAATTGGTATAGTTTTATATATGAGTGGTTTGAGACAAAATTGATAGTCTTCACTGGCTTGAGCGTATGTTACATCATGTGTGTGGTTTGGGGATTATTGCGTATTCTATTGCTCAGAACAGTACAGTGGAGCAGTGTTGCCATGTCACAGCGAATGTATTGAAATATAACTAAATAACGGTTTGGGTGCTTTAATCGATTCTTAGTAACAAAAGGAAAGAAAAAATGTCGATGGCTGTAGTTTGTGGATGCTATTACTTCTATTTATTTGGTTTTCTTTTTGTGGAGGTGAGTTGAAATGAATGTCGTACTTTTCGGGTGTAGTCTACCACCAGATAAAATAACAAATAATACAAAAACTTTACTACTACACCGTACTTCAAGTTTTTCTTTCTCTTATAAACTATGCAGAACTTCATTGTAGACCATACCTTAGGTAGTTTTAATACCGCTGATGCACTTGGTATATGACTCAGATGATATTAAAACTATCATTTTACTATTTCGCGTTTTTAAGAAAAACTAGTTTTTCATGAATTTTTCTTGCGTTATTTGTTATTTTGGTGTTATGGATTACTTCCAAAATATACGACAAGAAGCTGTTGCTTTCATTTCCTGTAAATAGTTTGCATGTCAGTGTCTAGATATAGTATGCAAAAGCAGAGAATAAACCTTGGACAGAATAGCCGCTCAAAATTTTGCTATCATTGCGATAACGTTCCATTTAGTGAACTCAGACGTTGAATTGCTTCATACCTTCCTTTTCAGATATGTTTGGTAGTAAGGCAGACATGGATAAAATAAATGCCCAGATATCTTTTTTGTGTAATTATCTCATGTTTGGTTGCGTTTATCTAATTTATTTTTATTTGTATAGTTTATTCTGTACGCGAATCTTGCCGCGTGATGAAAATCAATGTCACTAGTTCTACCGTGTGACCAATGTAAATTGACCAGCAAAAAGAATTCAGTGAAAGAAGTTAGGACGTTACCATAACTTAATAATATTATCCTATTTCCATCTTTTACGACTTGTTTTTTTTTTGTTATATAAAGGAAGCGGCAAATAATTCATATTCACCTAATATCCTATTTAAGGAGGACAGGTCTGGTACACAGACGATGCACTCGCTAGAGAGGGCTCGGGCTCGGGAGTCTACGGACCCCATACAAGACTTTCACTCCCTCTTGGGGGGCACACCACAGTATTCCAGGCTGAGGTCTATGCGATACTTGCTTATGTAAATCGTATTTGGGAAATTGACGGGTCTAGGAGGCGGATTACTATCTGCTCTGACAGTCAGGCAGCCATCAAAGCACTGAGTGCTTGGAAAATAACGTCGGGACTGGTCCTGAAGTGCAGGAGGGCTCTTGACGACATGTCAGCTAAACACAAGGTATCACTGATGTGGGTACCTGGGCACGCTGGGGTAAAGGGTAACGAAATGGCGGATCATCTGGCTAGGATGGGGTCCGGCAACAGTTTTGTGGGCCCGGAACCAGCCTATTAGCAGGGCCTTCAGAGAGAATAGGACGATTTTGTCTCTGTCTGGATAGGAGTAACTTGAGATTGCTAGTAGGCCTATTAACGGGTCACAACACCTTCAGGCGTCACTTGTTCGTGATGAGGGTGGTCAACGACCCAACGTGCACGTGGTGTGGTGAAGAGGAAGAATCCTCGGCACACATCTTGTGTCGCTGTGAAACCCTGGGTTATCACAGGCAGACTATGCTGGGCTCAAGAACCTTGGAACCAATAGAGTAAGTACGGATAAGACCTAAGAATGTACTTGCCTTTGCCAAAAGGGCAGGTCTTAGGAACTAGCGCGGATAGAGGCGCAAAAGGGCCCATCGTGTAGCCTATGCACCAGCCACATTCCGTGGTGGATAGCCTCTGGTCCTTATTCATTCAATATCCTATTTGTCTACTTCATAAAACTTATACAGGGTTGGGATAAAGTATGGAACCAAACAAATAACTTTGGAACGGAAAGAATGATATTGCTGAAAATTTGCAGGCAAGTGTAGTGACGTATAGTACCTACATCCGAAGACATTATGTTGGCTATTAATCTACTTCCGGTTTAACAGGAAGTACCGTCAACTTTTTTAATTTAAATGGGACACCCTGTATATTTTTGCAGATTTGAATACATCTTTTTTTTTCGAATACGTCCATAGTAGGTTTAGTACTAGTTTCTGTAAAAACGGGAAAGATAAAGTTTCTTTATCATTTCAGGTGTTTAAAATGCCGGTCATTCAAAGTCGGTTTTGGCGATCGCGTGAGAACTCGCAAAAAAGTGTGTCAACTTTTAATGATTTACATCCCGACAGCGGTCCTATAACACGTTTGACGGTGACTAAAATACAAAAAAAAAACAAAAAAAATACCTCAAACGGGCAGACCGCAGACCGCCACGGACGAATTTGTGAGACAAATAAAAAACTTTACCGTTCCCATTTCTACAGAAACAAATACTAAACCCACTATGGACGTATTCGGAAAAAAATATGTATTAAAATCTGCAAAAATATACATTTAAATTAAAAAAGTTGACAGTACCTCCGGTTAGACCGGTAGTACATTAATAGCTAACATAATGTCTTCGGATGCATTATGCGTCACTACATTTACCTGCAATATTTCAGCAACATCACCCTTTCCGTTTTAAAGATATTTGCTTGGTTCCATACTTTATCCCAACCCTGTATCTACAACCCGCAACAGCAGATTTTATTCCCCACCTTAAAGACGGTCCAGCATCGGGATTGGATAATCGCAGCAGACGATATAGTTAATGTCCCTTTTATACTTATGTTTTCTATCCCTTTATCACATGATAATGGCGATCCCTACCTGATGGAACATCCCGCTATCCTTCATCATGACACGCTAATCAATTTACGATGGTCATGCAGTACCTAGATTTTGAAGAAAAGTTGGGAGAGTGACTCACTTTGAAGTTGAACAAGTGCGGGATAAAGTAAAAAAATAAGTTTGTATTTTTGGACGTAGTGAAAACATGTTTTCAATGATTCAGTCTTTCAAAAGTCTTAATCATTGCGTAAAGGTTATGCCTTGTAAACACTGATGTCAAGTACCGTGCTCCTTAGTTGTACGAGAAAAATCCCATTAGTTTCTTGATGTCCTGAGAGCACGAACTTTGTCTTGATTTTTGTCCAGCCAATTTTCCTACCAAAATACCCCAGTTAGTTTTTCGTCATCACTGATTTTTGCCAATTTTTTCTAAGGCCCTGTCATTTTTTTTACTCGGGCCTCAGGATTTGTTTCTCAGCAGCCAACCGGTCGTGTTAGATATTTCTCGCCTTTAGACAGTGAGTGTCGTTTCACCTAGCTGACCATTATTTTGTTGCTGGTAGATGCATTACGATGCTGAGCTCATCGTTAGCTTAAAGCACTTGTGAGTCGCGTATCATCTATCTGCCGATTCTGATATTTTTGCCCGTGATATATATTCCTTGAAGCTCATCTCGAGCTGAGTTATGCTGGCATGTTTGTCCATAGGTCACTTGATGTTTTTGTGGAGACTCCTGAAGCTTACTCCGCAGTCAGTGATTATTTAATTTTTTTATGTTTGATTTTCCACGTTAGCTGTTATTTTTTTTCCTTCATGTATTACCAAAGTTTACCGAATACATATAAGTTGGATCACTCCGCAAAAATATCAAAACGGCCTGGCCCTTGCTCCGTCTCCCCGGTACACCGGTAGCGGTGTACCGACGTCAGCCAGGAGATACGGGGCGGCGCAAAGTAGAGGTTGAACGTGTTTAACGCGAAGTGTATACAGTGTCTCAAAAATATCGGATTTTGTTATCTCGGACTTGTTTGCAGGAAATGGATAATCTTTTTAAATGTTTGAGAGTAATCAATTTCTCGAGAAAAGATACTACCAATCAATCTAAGTTTATTAACCGATGGAAAATTACAATCAGATCCATCCTTATTTTGTGGTAAGCCTTGAAATGTGAGGGATATAAATACAGGGTATCCCACGACGATTAAGACAAGAAATATGTCGGAACTGGGCAGTAGTAGAGAATTATAATTTTGGGCATGTAAATTAGAGCAGATGTTGTATCTTTTTTTGTTATTGTACTACCCAATGAGGTATTTGTTTTTGGTCACGTGACATTCGATTCAATATTATTAATGGGACACCCAGTATATTTGTGCCTGTGTACCTCCCGATAAAACAATTCCAACAAACTCGCACACTTGGGGTCTAAAGTGATTAGTTCAAGAGCTACAGGTACTTAAAGGATTGTATCACGCTAAAAGCGTATAGTGAGAAAAAATATTCATTCGGTGGTCTTATCATACCACCCAGAGACATTGTAAATTATATTTTAGAGCTCGAAAATATTTTTATTGCTAACTTTAACAATTTAGTTTCTACAGTAGCAATTGGAATGACACTGAAAAGCAAAATGTCAAAAATAATTCATTCACATCCATGTAAAGCATTTCCACTAATCATCTTTTAAAATTGTACACACGAGTTCGTATATACTATACCATAAAATTTATAAACTGTGACCTCAAAAATAAGCCCAATAGACAAAACATTAAGGTAAAAATACTACAGCACCTTTGAACCATCAGTTTTTACTTACCTACGAAATAGCTACAATATGTGAAATCATTTGAGATTCATTAATAATAGTTTTACTAGGCTTTATTTTTGATATCCATTTATGTAACTTAGTGCATTAGCAAAATAAACGTTATATTTGTATTCGTATGTCTAAATCGGCCGTCAATACATAGTTTTTTAATGCCCCTCTTATATACGTACAACGAAGGCGTTGTCAAGTCCCCCCTAAAAGACCCTCGTACTTGAGCAAAAACCAATGCAAAAACTAACTGGCGCGTGCGGCCGCAGCATCGCTTTCATGTGAGTCCTTCAAAGTGTCGACGGAGAGTGATCCAACTTATATGTATTCCGTAAACTTTGGTATTACCATGTCATTAGTTTCAGAACGGTTCATTTTCTATTTGTGTTTTGTTATGTTTCAAATAGTAGGACTTTGATTACCATTATTAATTTGATTTTTCTCTATACTGTACACTACACTACACTCTGTACACTAATCCGTAGATACTAGGTTAAATTGTTTTGACTACCAAGTAGGTATTTTTATTATGATCTTTTGGGCTATTTGCTCAGAACCCAAATTTTAAAATTACTGTAGGGATCTTGGTAGTTCTTTTAATTCATGTAAAAACTGTAGCAATGATAGCATTTTGAACGGTTGTTTTATTTGAGGCTATTTTCGTGCTTTTGACCGGACCATTGGTCTTAAGAATATAAATAAAAATGATTTTACTTGGGATATGCAGCAGTGGGAACAATAGTAACAGCACATGCAGTAGTGGCAATAGCAGTTCCACTACAACACCGACTAGGCGGCCACCATTTATCAATATTTTATCTCAGCAAATCATCAGGCCGACTCAGGCCTCAAAAGGTGCACCAAACAATGGGGCCTATACTGTGACTGAAACCGTCTTGGTGAGTATGCTTTTTACACAGCAAAGCTGAGCAAATGGGCTTTGTTCTCAAGCACAATGCCTTCAATGCGTACTCCGAAGGTGTTTGAACATCTTCAAATTTGCTTGAAGCCCTTAAAATAAGTAGCTCAAAGGACTAAATGCTCTTCAATTATCCTATCGTAGTAGTTTCTGTAATTGTATGTATTGCAATGTAATTTACTTGGATATTTTCTAATGGTTTGAAAAGTTCGTAGGCTAACATTAAACATTCTGTTTATGCATGGCCGACTCTACTCACTAGGCCGGAGCATTGAAATATGGCAACACTGAATAGTCGGCCGAGCTTTTGTCATTAGTGTAATTCTTCCAGAGTGAAAAATAAGATTGGAAGGTGATTTTTAATGTGTTTCTAATTATTTACCTGCACAAACGAAACTATGAAGATAAAAAGATGCCTGCAAAGTGTGTAGTACCAGGTTGCACTAGCAATTGTGCTTCCAATAAAGGACATACCAAACATAACCTTCCAGAGTAAAAAGAGGATTGGAAAGTGATTTTTAATGTGTTTCTAATTATTTACCTGCACAAACGAAACTATAAAGATAAAAAGATGCCTGCAAAGTGTGTAGTACCAGGTTGCACTAGCAATTGTGCTTCCAATAAAGGACATAAACAGAAGTGAGTGAAAGGTATTCAACGTAAGGGCTGGTTATATTTATAAGAATAAAGACAATAATTTACAAACATTTCCAAAGATAAGGCCTATTTTAAAGCACAATGTTTTCTGGACTTCCGAAATATCACAGAAAAATACAGTTCTAATAGAACACATCTGGGCACACCTATGAAAGGATTTGATAGTGAAAGAGAATCAAGACCAGCAAGAATGGCATCAAAGTGACCTAATAGTGAATTTTTCTAGCTCAAGTGAAAATTTACAAATTGAGTGTTCATTTAAGTGGAAGTGGAAGCAGGAAACAGGTTGCGTTTATTTTTATTTTGTAACGTTTGACTACGATGAACCAGACATCAGATGTAAGTGGTATTAGTAGTAGTAGTTCTAAAAAGTATTTTTCTTAATTTATCAACCGAGATGAACTCTTAATACATATAAAATGTAATAATTATTATTCTGAAACTATAAAACAATTTACGGTAGCCGGACCACTATTTGACAGCAGCTAAGCCACGTTGCCACATCTAAGGCTCCGGCCTAGTGTAGAGTCCTCCATGGTTTATGTCAAGATCCAATTTTATTATATATTTGAGGTGACTAAACAGGACAGCCACCGGGGCCAGATCTGGAGCATACAGTGGGTGGGGAGGCAATTCTTGGACTAATTAATGTAGTTTTGTGATCGTTATCATTGATTTGTGACATATCTTGATGAAAAAACACATTTCTTTTTTAAGTGGGGCCGTTTTTTCTCGATTTCATTTTTCAATGGCTCCGACAAAAAGACATTTTATGGATTCACCCACAATGCTACATCTCACAAACCAATTGCCGGGCAGCTGAGGAATTTCTAAACTCTCCATTTGAAAGCTAGAATCATCAAAATATAATATAGATTTCATTCTAGTAACGTCATGTATGTGTCAGCCTACGAACTTTTCAGCCCAACTGCCAGTTAGTTCGATTCAATTTTTCTTTAAACCCAAACATACTCGAAAATAAAAAAATCATTTTCCTAGGCTCATTTGATAGATAGCAGCTTATCTGGTTAAACGTACTTTTAATTATTTTTTGTGCATTATAAAAGTATAAAAGTCTTATATATTGAGAGCTAAAACGGCTTCGAGTACTTAAAACCTTAAAAAAACGATTGAAGAAGATAAAAGAACCTGATTTACGTTTTTCAATTACAAACCAAGAACTTTTCTCGAATGGATAATTAGACAAGCTTCAGTTTATAAGTATATAAAAAAGTTATCGAAGTGCTTCAATCAATTTCACAGGGGCAAAGCTCAAAGTCCTGCTCAGCTCTGTTAAGCTTGATTTACATGCACACGACTTCCAATATACGATTCGTATTTGTATTTTTTTTTCCTACGAAATTTGGTTACAGATTTAGGGAATTTCTATCTTCATGGTTAGTACCTATGCCATTTGCCGACATCGAAGGAGAAGGGCAGGTCTGGTACACAGACGGTTCACTCGCTAGAGAGGGCTCGGGCTCGGGAGTCTACGGACCCCATACAAGACTTTCACTCCCTCTTGGGGGGCACACCACAGTATTCCAGGCTGAGGTCTATGCGATACTTGCTTGTGTAAATCGTATTCGGGAAATTGACGGGTCTAGGAGGCGGATTACTATCTGCTCTGACAGTCAGGCAGCCATCAAAACACTGAGTGCTTGGAAAATAACGTCGGGACTGGTCCTGGAGTGCAGGAGGGCTCTTGACGACATCTCAGGTAAACACAAGGTATCACTGATGTGGGTACCTGGGCACGCTGGGGTAAAGGGTAACGATGTGGCGGATCATCTGGCTAGGATGGGATCCGGCAATAGTTTTGTGGGCCCGGAACCAGCCTTAGGACTATCTGCAAACTTTATTAGGAAAACAACTGGTGAGTGGATCCAGAATCAACACTCTCTGAGATGGAACAACATCTCTGGTCATCTCCGTCAAGCTCGGGAACTATTAGCAGGGCCTGCAAAGAGAATAGGACGATTTTGTCTCTCTCTGGATAGGAGTAACTTGAGATTGCTAGTAGGCCTATTAACGGGTCACAACACCTTCAGGCGTCACCTGTTCGTGATGAGGGTGGTCAACGACCCAACGTGCACGTGGTGTGGTGAAGAGGAAGAATCCTCGGCACACATCTGGTGTCGCTGTGAAACCCTGGGTTATCACAGGCAGACTATGCTGAGCTCAGGAACCTTGGAACCAATAGAGATCAAATGGATAGGACCTAAGGATGTACTTGCCTTTGCTAAAAGGGCAGATCTTAGGAACTAGCGCGGATAGAGGCGCAAAAGGGCCCATCGTGTGGCCTATGCACCAGTCACATTCTGTGTTGGATAGCCTCTGGTCCTTATTCATTCATGCCATTTGCCGAGGTGCTATCATGTCAATTTTAATTTGTAGGTCAGATTTGAGGTTGTTTGTGATGAAATCCAATCTACCAAATACCTCGATTTCTTTCCACCATATACCACTTATGGATACCTGTTAGGTGCGCGGTTGAATAGTTAGCTGATGGAGGATATCTTGATCATTTCGTATTTAAATACCTCAAAGTTAAAGCAGGCCGTGGACCGATAATTTCAAGCAACGATTTAATGCATCAGTTAATATCAGTAAATAATTAAAATATTTTTCTGTGACAGTTAGCTTCATCTCCTGCAACAGATTATGGTACTATCCTTGCTTCTTTCTGTTTCTAAGATGTCGAACCCAACGTCTTCACTTTCTTCGTTTTCTTCATTTTGACCCATAATAGGGATAAAAGTAAAATATTTATTGAATTCACGTAATGCGCTTGCTGCATTACCATTTTCTAATACAAGTTCATGGAAATTCTCAGCTGTCAAATTACATACCATATCAGATAAAAAGTAAAAATATTTTTAGTATAGTATAATATAGTATATTTTAGAGTATTTCAACCAATAGGAGCAGCTTCATACCATTTTTTCGTCGGAAATCGTGTGCATGTGAATTAAGCTTTATACTGCCCGACAAAAGAGTCAAAATTGATATGGGCAAAAAAAATCATGTTATAAAGGTGGAAATTTGTCCAAAGCAATAAACTTGTTAATAGCACTGTATCTAGAATCCTGATCATTTATGTATATCGTAAAATTGCAATATCGTAAAATTGCTATGGACTCTCAAAGAATATTGTACTGAATATCCATGTTAAGTTTGTCCTATAGTGGATGTCAATGTATTTTAAATAGTGTTTGATATTGGACTTCGAATACAACATGCTAGCCTAGGATTCTCGAGGACTAGCAGAAATAATGTCTAGTGTTGAAAAATCTCGCGGGGGGAAAAACGCAGCAAGCTTAAATAGTGGTACAGAACGTTTTTTTTTTAATTGCTGCTGAAGCGTCTTTATTCATCAACGCTGGCCTATATTAGATTTAAGTGACTGAATCGGAACCTAGATCATCTAAGAAGCACAAAACACCAGTGGAAGCTCCAGAAAAACCTGTTTAAGGATATATATTCAAATATCTGAAATTGAAATATTAATCCATATGTTATTTGATTTATCATCAGAAGCCACATAATGTTCAACGTATTAAATCCATTGTCATACATATATAACGTCAATAGTATGTGTTTTTTCTTGAATTTTGGTTTTAATAAATTGACAGTTGTATTGAGAGTGTGTCCCATCAAAATGTAAGTTGCTGTTTTTGAAAGATCTACCTTTGTCAATTATTACCAAGAATGTAAATTTAGGTGGTATTTTTAGGAACATGCCATTTAAAACAAAAATGTTTTTCTTTATGGGGCGTTTTGGCTAATACAGGGTGTCCCATGACGATTAAGACAAGCAATATATCGGAACGGGGCAGTAGTATCGAATTATAATTTTGGGGGTTGAAATTAGAGCAAATATAGTATCTTTTCTTATTACTGTGTCACCCAATGAGGTTATTTGTTTTTGGTCACGTGACGTCCGATCCAAAAATTTTAATGGGACACCCTGTATATTTGTGACTTTTTGTGTTCCTCTCGATAAGACTATTCCAACAAACTAGCACACTTGGGGTCTAAAGTGATTAGTTCAAGAGCTACAGGTACTTAAAGGATTGCAAAACTACCATTGATTATAACATGTACCTCTACAGTTAAATTACTTTGGTAGTGTTTCATAATGGTAGTGGTACAGTCCTTTAAGTCCCTGTAGCTCTTGAACTAATCACTTTAGACCCTTAGACCCCAAGTGTGCTAGTTTTTTGGAATTGTTTTATCGGGAGGAACACAAAAAGTCACAAATATACAGGGTGTCCCATTAAAAATTTTGAATCTAACGTCACGTGGCCAAAAACAAATACCTCGTTGGGTGACACAATAATAAGAAACGATACTATATTTGCTCTAATTTACACCCCCAAAATTATAATTCGCTACTACTGCCCAGTTCCGATATATTGCTTGTCTTAATCGTCGTGGGACACCCTGTATATAGCCATGTTCAAGAATCTGAAACATTTTATAGTATGGGTTAAACTTCTGTTACAGCTGGGTCAGAAATGGTCATATTTCTATTTAGCCAGGTTATGTCACCTGTCTAGAATCAAATTGCAAATTGTGAAAGCGTTGAAGTTTAAAAATTTTGTTGAATAGCCAAAAAAATATAAAATACAATCCTCAAATGTTCAAATTCAACCTTCGACCCTTATAATTCGTTAAATTGAGCCAGCAAAGCAGCTATGCCCAAAAATAGAGCCAGATACCATAAAGCTTAAAATTTAGAATCCAGGCTCAAATCTTTGCAAGAAACATAAGCTCTTGTGGTTTATATCGTAACCAAGTTATTGATTCAAATCTCAGAGTAACAACTGAACATAGAGGTAGTAAACAAACCACTTCAGCATGGCGTGCTCAAAGCCATCATCTTTTGACACTTCAGCCTCCAAACATTGCCAATTAACCTAAAAATTATTCCAGTGCAACCCATGTTACAAACACTGCTCTGCACTGTCCCATCTCGAAAAACTGTCGAACTACAGTCGATATAACACAGCAAGTCCGTAAAGCTTCTCTACAGTTACCAACAAATAGCGAATTCGATTTTACTGACCAACCATAAAAGACGCACAAACAAAACAAACCTTTGACAGTCGCGGTTTATCGTAAACAAATCTCAGGAAAATTATATAGGCGTTGCCAGCTCCTCAAAATTTATGTAAGACAGAATTTGCTTTTATGATGAAGAAACATGCAGTAACGCAGTATAGGTCAACATAGCTATTGATTTTGCTGTAATTATTCCTGAACCAAATTGCCGTCTTTTTTAACGTAGAATGGAATATTTCTGGTACAATTAAGACGATAGTAAACAATTATGATTGCGGTATCTGGTGGTCAATATGACAACGTAAGAAAAGATGTTGGCCTATTAGAATTAGTTGTTTACTACCTCTATGTTCACTTGTTACTCTGAGATTCAAATATAAATAGCCGAATATCTCAGTAAGCCTGCTATATCTAGTTATTATGCTAACAACTCGCTTGTCACTCCGCACACCGACTGGTTTTCTGATTACTGGAAACATAGTTTTTGTTTTAATTGGTATTCTGAAAATGCCGCCAAAATTCGTCAGACGAAGTCAGTAACTGCTAGATTAAGTTTGTAAACTTTTTTCTTTCATTTAAGCATCTAATTTATTTTAACATAGAGTTTCATTATATGTATTTTTTTCAGCCTAAACCCGCAGTAACTGAATCAGTCAGTTCAACTGCAAACAACCTGACTAGACCAACAATTACCACAACTACCATCATACCAAAGACGACAAGCATTGTAACAACATCCCAAGGGCTTGCTTCTGGAAATATTTCAAGTAGCATTCCCGACAGTGCTTCAAATAGTCCGGGAACTGCAGTGGGAAACAATCAAGGAAGTACAATCGTCCAATTCATCTGTAAATCAGCTTTGCCAAAATTTCAACAGGCATTTGGTAAAACGGTGTACCAGTGCACAGCCGAAACGACAGAATCAAGTACTGTTAGTGAAAGCAGCAACGCTCCAACTGCCACAATTTGCACAATTCCTGTATCTACAGTTACTCCTAGCACTGAAGTAAAGAAAAACGCAACCAACGTTGCCAAAGCAGTTCCCGTGAATGTGCAATCAATCCAAGGAAACGTCATATATAGTCGACAAGTCCCAGTTGGTCAAACGATCAACTTGGTCCCTCCCACAGGAGCTACGAGGCAAGTTTTTCGGATAGCGACTTCAAACCCTGAACAGTTAAGTTTAGTCAAGGACAGCGTGATTCATAGTAAAATGAGCGCACTTCTGGCCGCGGCATTACAGAGCCGACCAAAGAACGCAGAAACCGAAATACAAGTGCAGGATGATGGTACTAAGATCACCTTGACCAGACCAGCTCTGGTGCAAAATGCTAGGATCGTCAAGCCTGTTCAACTTCAACTGCCTACCAATGTAGTTCGAGCACCTCAACCTAACTTGAGCTCAACAACACTGGAACAACTTAGAGAATTCGACATGGTTTATAAGCAGATCAAAGAGCGGAGTAGTAATACTACACCTACTGAAATCAGTGCTGGCGAACAGACGCAAGAAGTGGCAACACCGCAGCGAATTAGTGTGACGTATGTGAACCAATTGCCAAAGTACACTCAGCTGTCGCCAGTCGTGGTAGTTAGCAGTTATAGTCATCTGCAGCAAGCAGCTACGTCTCCAGCTCTAAGTGTCACGTCGCAAAGCAGCTTAAGTCCGTGCACCACACCTACTTCTACCCCTTCGACTGCTCCAAAAATCACTACAAAGACAACTAAAGGTATTTCATGCTCATTTATACATTATATGATTATACAACGGGCATTAGGAGAATTTTGCGATATAGATTTCATTTAATTTTTTTAAAACGATTTCCTCTACATTCAAAACACCTTGAGCCTCCCCATCACTAGAAAACCGCGTTCAAGATAAAAATAATACCTAAAAGGTTTTGTCTTCATATGTGGAAACAGTGCGAAGTCGTAGGGAGTGAGGTTTTTTTTATGGTCAGCCTCCCGCAAAGGCTGGAAGCCTATGGCGCTGTCGAAGGGTTGCGAGAGGATAAGTGTCTGTTCACGTTAGATTTGAAACGCTGCAGGTTGTAGCCGTCGGGAAACAAATTCCCCGGCAGCTGATTCCACAGCGTCGAAGTTCTCCAAAAGAAGGAATGCTGGAGGAGACTGGTTCGGGGAGTAAGGACCTCGACCTGGTAAGGATGAGCTCGCAGAGCTTCTCTAGTATTCCTGGTTCGGACGGCCTTTGGTGTTATTATATGGGAGAGCTCACTCGAATATCTTCCGTGATAGAATCTGTAAAACAGGATAGGTCAGCCACCCTCCTTCGATGTTCCAGGCTGTGGAGGTCCTTTGTGAGGTAGACGTATCGATTAATCTAATTGCTCTTTTTTTGGATAGTGTCCAGAAGCTTTAGAGAGTGTTTCGGAGCGCATCCCCACACATGGGGGCAGTACTCCAGCGATGGTCGGATCTGTGCCTTGTAGAGCAGCAGCAGTTGCTCTGGTGTATACAAGTTCCTACAGCGGAACAAAACTCCCAGCTTCTGGGATGCCGTTTTAGCAATACTGACGACGTGGTCGTGCCAGGACATGTTATTGTTGATGTTGATCCCAAAAGCTTGACGGAAGGTGATTCGACTATGGGGTGGCCCTCCATTTCCACGGTTGGTGAGCCATCGTGAGACTTCTTTGTAAGTGTTGTTGCCTGAGTTTTTTGTCTGTCTGTCTGAGGTCTGGACTGTAGGGAGAAGTTTCACTCCTGTTGTGGTCAAATATTAGGTGCAGGTTTTGGCGCGGTAGTATTACCTTGATGGAGGAGCCAGGAGTCCATGGTTGGCTTTGGTCGCAGAATCTTCATAGGTCCAATGACTTTAGGCAGACATTCTTAAGCACGCCGCTTAGCCGTGACTGTTTTCTGTGTGTCCAAAACGACACGTTCCACAATTCCCCCCGATTTTGAAAATACAGCTATAATTTTCTTCTCTACCGATCGAGTTCTTGTGACTGCTATAGCTGTATCTTATCGTAATAGTACAGACAAATATCGTCACCTGTTACGATGTTCTTTACATACTGTATCCACACTTTCTGCTCTTCAGTTGAAGCGGCACCCAGAGAGAACAAAGCTTCTCTAAAGTACCCTTTATCTGTTGGTAGAGAGCATGATAATCATCGAGAAATAAAGTCAATAGGCCGTTGTGAAGTAGTTCAACGTTTTGTATACCTCGGTTCTTTGATCGACAATTCGGGTAGCTGTCAAAATGAGACTCGACGGCGCATTCAACAGGCACGTGTGACCATGACAAAGCTTGCTAAAATATGGCGTGACCATAACATCACTAAAGCTACAAAAATGTCGCTGGTTCAGTCTCTTGTGTTTTCCTTATTTTTGTATGCCTCGGAAACTTGGACTGTTAAAAAGGCAGATCGAGCTCGCATAGATGCTTTTGAAATGTGGACATGGAGGAGAATGCTGAGAGTTCCTGATACCGCCCATCGAACTAACGTTTCCATACTGGATGAGGTCGGTAATCCAAAGAGACTATCCTCCATTGTGTCGATGAGAATGCTTACATTCTTCGGGCATATAAACAGAAGCGATACTATGGAGAAACTTTAGCAGACGACAGAAAGGTTCTGCCGGCACATGTTTTGTAAACATGATAAGACCTGATGTTCTCTATTTCCGTCAATCGACCTATGGCGCACTGATGAGCTAATAAGCGTGAAACAGCTGTATGCGTACTGGTGGATTGACGGAGATATAAAGCAACCCTCGTATGGAGAAACTTGTAGTTCAGGGTCACGCCCCGAGTGGGCGGCGCCGTGGCCGTTCCCCTACACGCTGGGTGGATACGACGGAACAGTTGCTGGATATCAAGAGCGCTACTAAACTGACAGTAAATCGCGGACGATGGCGAGCTACAGTGCTCAAAACTATTGATAATTTCGTGTCTGCAATACTCTAGCTCCGACTTAATGTATTTTTCGAATTCACAGCATGTCTGTTAAGACATTGTGACTATGATGATGATCTGTTGGTAGGTTTCTCGCCTGTCTTTGTCAAGCATTTTCCTCGCAGCAGTAGGTTAGGTTGAAAGTGAGTGAGACGATTGGTTCCTTCCACTGCGACTTTACATATTATGTCTACTGTGACTCACTTTTTCACAGTACAATCCACACCTTTGATAAAGGCGTATGAACGCCTTCGAGTGCAGTAGCTCAGATTTCTTCTGACCACTGCTCTATGTTTAAACCACGCACGAAAGTATAACAAAAAACTGCCTTTTTCATTTCGTGGCCATGATGATATCGCAAGTATTCTACACTCTTACTACTAACACCGTACATTAACAAAGACAAGTAGGGTCACTCGCCGTGCCGACTTTGATGTGAGTCTCACAAATGCGAGCCGCCTCGATTTGAGAGGGGTCCCTTCGTGCGATCTCGTTTTCTTACAGGGAATCCGACTGTGCGATACTGTCGACGTCAACGGTCGACGTTTACTTTACTTATACGGGGGTTAATAGAAATGAATTCTATAGTATAGATAGAATATAATTTATTATTCAATAAACGATTCAACACAATAACTGCAGATGCAGCTACTGGGGTGGCAAATAGCTCAAGGAGTATTATAGACCATGTTTTGTCAGATAGATGTAGTAATTTGAAATGTACGATTCAAGTAGTAAGTAACAGTCTGATCATTCATAATTTGTTGTCAATAACCTTACGTGTAAACATGAAAGTATTTGCGACAAAATATAGAAAAAAAGTAAACAGACTAGATCATAAATTCATCTCAAAATTTGAAAAGAATATTCAAACTACAGAAGTTCAATCATTTCAGGAACTAATTGACTTATCACTTCTTGTAAAAAAAGGCCCGAAATTCAAAAAGACGTATAAGATACGTGAAAATAACGACTGGATAAATCAATAAATTCTCGAAATGATCGAAAACACAGTCAAAATTTATAAACAAAAAGTTAAAGAACCGGAAAACACGAATTTGGAAAATTAATTTAAAAAGCTTAAGAATCAAGTCAATAATAAAATTAAAATATAAAAAACAGATATTTTAAAAATCAATGGGAATAAGTAGGCACAAAAGACAATGGGGCCATATACAGAGCATGTCGCCGGCATTTTTTTGTGAAATACGCGCAAAACGCTCAATAACACACAAACACTACTTATTTAGACACCCCGGTAGATCCGACCGGTTGTATCCCGTGCACCGTGTCGCGTATTAGGTGGTGTTAGGTGGATTGACCCTGTAAACCACAGCTGTTAGCGTTCGGCTACTGCTTGAGATCAGCGGGTGCCAGAATCTGCCAGTGATCCGCCAGCTTGCGTAGTATCCGAGAGCAGAGCTGGAAAGACCACATTGGGGGCGGAGCTTAGAGTGACCCTACTTGCCTTTGTTAATGTACGGTGCTACTAATGAATAACGTAGCTTCCTGCGATTCATTGTAGCGTCATATCTTTGTATTTATAACCCCCGCTATAAAAGTGAAATTATTTTATTCAATCACATTTTCCATACTGCCTGAATGATTGATTACACGTGAATGTGATGTTAACAAAACAGTCATACAACGTAATGCTTAGCATTGATTGTAGGTAAAACCTTCAAAAACCACACCAATAACAGCACAACGAAAACTTCGCCGATTTCGAAGCCACAACAGAAACCTCAAGAAGATGAGCACACCACCCAGCGAATATTCGACATTTTAGCAGAATATGCAGAACAGCTACGAAATTCGCCTGATTTGAACAACAAACCAGCTCCCAGACGTCGTTCCAACCCACCAACTAATCCTAGTCAGAACTCGAAGAGGAAAAAGAGCTCGTCGAGTACCAAAAAGACTGTCCCAGCTAATAGCAGTGTAGAAATAGACACCGATGATATTACTGTGGGTAGTGAAGACAGTTCTGGAGGCGGTATGGTTCAACTATCAGTGACTGACGATGAGCAATCTCAGTCGCAAGCTGCCACCACTAGCACAGTGGAATCGGCAGAGGCTACTACACCTACTTGTCCGAGGCAAGTGATCCTCACTGACAATGCTTCGGTTGGTGCTCAGCCTCGGAATGTGATTATCGCAGACTCCAGTGTTGGGGAGGCATTGAAAATGTCTAATACTGCTGTCATTGTGCCAGGAAGCTATATCATGCCTGTATCCATGGTGAAGGGTAAGTTGTTTATTTATTCATCTGTTTGTACTGATATCATATCAGTGTCCGACCGAAACTACTTTTTACGGCCGAAACCGAATTTCGGCCTACGTCTCAGATGAGGCCGAAACCGGAACATCAATATAACGTCAGTAATTTTTTCGTAGATATAAAAATGAATTAATAACGTATCATTCGTTTTTAGGCGTTTTAGGGGTTCCTGATCATTTTCTACTTTTTTTTGGGTTGGGGTGAATTTGGGGTGGTTGGAGGGTGGGGGGTTGTAAAACTGGAAGATTTGTTGTATTCATAATGGGCTGTCTAATGACCTGTGAATGAAAGACTTAGCGACATAATACACTTTTTTAGGTCAATCCGAACATTGCCTTGCTTATAATAGAAACCCAGGGACTTGTATACATGTATACATACGAGTGTTGTTTTAGATCGTTCTATATTGCATAACGCAAAAATTATCGAATTGATTTTAATGAAATTTTGACACAGTATTACTGCCGCAGCGAGGATGGAAAACGCGCATGTTTTGGAAAAATCGTCAGTGGCGGCGCAGCAATGATAAAAAAACTAAAAATTAAAAATAGCTCAAACTTAGTTTTTAGGCGTTTTAGGGGTTCCTGATCATTTTTTACTTTTTTTGGGTGGTGGTGAAATTGGGGTGATTAGGGGGTGGGGGGTTGTAAAACTCAAAAATTTATTCCATTCATAATAGGCTGTCCATTGACCTGTGAAAGAACGACCTAGCGGCATAATAGACGTTTGTTAGGTCCATCCGAACATTGCCTTGGCTATTACAGAAATCAAGGGACGTTCTGAATTTAGTAACATGGAAATTATGGAATTGATTTTAATGAAATTTAGCCATAGTATTATCACCGCGGCAAGTATGAAAAGTGCGTATGGTTTCCAAAAATCGTGTCAGTGGCGGCGCAGCAATAATAAAAAAATTAAAAATATAAATATAGCTCAAACTTCGTTTTTAAGCAACTTGGGGGTTCCTGATTGTTTCATTTCGTCCAGTTGAAGTTGAATTGTGTCATTTTAGTTCCTACGGAGAGACTTAGGAAACTATTTACTAGTTTTTGTGTTGGATGTTTTTTTAGACGACAGGCGGGCGATGATTTCGTTGCAACTGCTATGTGTGGGAAGTATTGAGTCAATCAACTTGACTCTATTTTTGTTTGCTTCCTTTGTCGATCAGTATATGACTGTTTTATATTTAAGGTGGCCAACAAATAGCTGTGATGTCGGGAGGAAGCAAGATCTTAGCCACCGTTCCCGCTCGTTCCGGTCAAAACATGCTGCTTTTCCAGAGTTTCACCAACCAAAATCGCAAGGGAGCTATATCAGCTGTAAAATATTCATCTCTGCAATCAGTGTCCGGCATATCATCTCAAAGCATAGCCGGTGTCAGCGCTCAACCGCCTGTGATTCTTCCATCAAACTCTGTAGCAACGGCTGTTGCAATCGGTCAACAACTGGCTTTGAAGAAAATTGGAGAAGAGAGGGAGAGTGGTGAAGTACTGTTGACCATCTCTCAGAAAGAAGATACTCAACCTGACAGCGTTACGAGTGTATCGAGTGACAGTGAAGATGTCAAGATTCCCGACCAGTCGAATGTGAAAGTGGATCAGCCTAACGAGAAGATTATTCACACTTATCAGAAACCCATATCAGCCAACAAGGCGTATACTGTTATAGCTACGTCTATCAATTCTCAGAAAGTCCATCAAGAGCCGTGTGCACAACCATCGGTTATCAATACCACAAAAGGTGAGTGAAGTAGTGACACTTTTTTTTCCTAGGAGCCGTTCGACGTTTTCCAGCAATCTAGATTCCTGCATTAGTTTGGGCAATTTCTCTACTTATCGTGGTACCGAGTTAAAATCTATTGGTTCTAGCCTAGGCTTCACAAAGGGTTGTTGTATCTTGTGATCTAGCGCTTCATACTCACAGAGCACAAAGAAGGCTGACCCTGTCCCTCTGCCAAGTAATCTGCAGTCGAGGTCTCCATCAGGTATTCCTTCAGGTCACAATGTCCTGCAAGGAGACCAATTGTTACTCGAATCTGGTTCCTGCTCAAAGAAAGCAGCTATTTTCTGGCTTGGGGCTAGTGACATCTGATTCTTGACCGAATTTTGATGTGAGGTTTTTCTAGCCTACTGCCTTTGAAGAAGAATCACTGTTTTTACTTCCCACACCGATCGGTGAGGGGAGTATTGTGATCACAAAAATTTTCGATTTTGAGATAATACGCTTTTTGGGCGTTTCATGATGTCTAGATAATGAAAATCCACGGCACTCATTTCCGTCGGTCTGTCTGTCTGTCGGTCTGTCTGTTCGCATTTTTCTACCCTCGTAATCTCAGTAACCGCTGCATGGATTGTGATGAAATTTGGGCAGCGTTATGCTGTGGGGTCGTAGTAGGTAATGTTCCTATGATTTTGAAAATCGTTATACGGGGGGCGGAGTAATTAGCAAAAAACGAAAAATTTCAAGTATGCTTCAAACTTCGTTTTTAGGCGTTTTAGGGGTTCCTGATCATATTCTACTTTTTCTTGGGTGGGGGTGAATTAGGGTGGGTTGGGGGGGGGGGGGGGGGTTGTAATACTGAGCCTACTTAGCTGCATGATACACTTTTTTAGGTCCATCCGAACATTGCATGCTTATTATAGAAACCACGGGACTTAGAATTTGTGATGTATACATACGAGTATTGTTTTAGATCGTTCGATATCGCGTAACGCGAAAGTTTTCAATTGATTTTAATGACATTTGGACACAGTATTACTCCCGCGGCGCGGCAAAAATAAAAAAACTAAAAATATAAAAACAGCTCAAACTTCGTTTTTAGCTAGTTTTAGGGGTTTCTGATCATTTTCTACGGTTTTTTGGGTGAGGGTGGATTTGGGGTTATTGGGGGATGGGTGGTTGTAAAACTGAAAAATTTGTTGTACTCATAATGGGTTGTCCATTGATCTTTGAATGAAAAACCTAGCAGCATAATACACTTTTTATGTACATCCGAACATTGCCTTGCTTATTATAAAAACCAAGCATATTGCACTTTTTTAGGTCCATCCGAACATTGGCTTGCCTATTACAGAAACCAATTTTGTAATCTGTACATACGAGTTTTACTTTATTTCGTTCTATGTATATTGCGTAGAGCGAAAATTATTGAATTGATTTTAATAAAATTTTGACACAGAATTTATTACGGCGGCGAGAATGGAAAACGACTCTGCTTTTAAGAAACCGTGTCAGTGGCGGCGCAGCAGTAATAAAAAAACCAGAAACATAAAATTAACTCAAACTTCGTTTTTAGACGGGTTGGAGGCTCTTGATCGTTTCGCATTGTCCAGTTGAAGTATGCAGAAAAAAACTGTGGCGTCCTAGTTCCAAAGGAGGAAGACGCAAGAAACTATTTACGAGGGTTTTTTGTGTTGAATGTTGTTTTTGCGGGCGGATGGGCGATAATTTAGTTGCAAGGGGATTTTAGACTATAGCTTCATTCAATGGGAAATAATAAAATGGTATCATCGTTATGTGTGGGAAGTACTGAGTCAGTTAACTTCACTCCGTTTTTTTGATGGTAGGGGAAAGGCTCGAAAAGCCTTTTTTGTCAATTTTAGACTCGCCCTGAGAACTACATCGGATATGTTCAGCAATGGTCTGATAACCTTCAGAAATTAGCACGCTACAAGTATACGACTCTCTTGTAGTTCCATGGACACATTGGTGTGCCAAGAGGGCAGATGACCTAGCTAGGATAGGGGCTTGAAACTCGTGCACCGTCGCTGAATCCATGGTGGGAATTAGTAGGCGCCAGGTCAACGTCGTCCTGGACGACTAGGCTTACAAGGAACTGGCGAAAGCTAGGTTAGAGAGAGAGAGAGATAACTCCAGGCAAGCAAACTGGTATAAGCAGGCCCTGAATAGGGGTTTTTGAACAACGGAAAAGAGTCGCTCAACCTTTTGGTGGAGGCCAACACTGGCCATTACCTGCTGAGCAGACAGCTATCACTCATGAAAGCCCTATATGCTCGAAGATGAATCTTCCTTCCACTAAGGTACTTGCAGAGGTCGTGAAATCGTCTCGGGAGTATACATAGCGTAAAGAAAACCATATCAAGAAGCAGTAGGAAACAAAAAACATGATTTTACTGACGGCAAAAAAAAGATATCTGCAAAATAAAATAAGGATAGATTCAAACTTTTCCACGTGACTTAAAACAAGGGCTGACGTCACAGGTATCTTATCGATATCGACAATCGATACTGCTACAGCGCAGGTCAGTGAGATTCAACTGCAAACTAGAGATGATCTGAGTTCTTTAACAATGCAACTCAATTTATTGATACTTAAACATATTTGAAACAGGCAATTAACCCACTAGCGTTTTCGTTGCAGTTCATTTTTATATCTGATAGGTATCACAGTTCATCCTGTTTGTGACCGAGATTCGCAACTAATCGAAGCCATCATTTTATTTCGCCGCATCCCATTATGAATGAGTCCAAAGATAGAATCTAATTCAAACCCATCCCTACAAAGTGAATTCGTAATCTAGCCTAACTTTTATTCTTTTGACTTTTGTACTTTTGTGTGTGATTGTGTTTTGCGGTTATAATGATCAATGTCAAAATGTTAGGTTAGCACTGGCTATCGATATCGAATATCAATACTTTACATCCTATCACTATAGGATATCACTGACGTCGGAGGTTGTTTGCGCGGCATTTTCCGGCATTTGAAATAATTTTTGGAATATCTCTCACAGCCGATTCAAAAAAACCAAACAAGTGATTTTGTCATCTTTACTAGGCTCTAAGGAACGCGTAAACGACATAATGTTTTTTTCTGCAAGTACCCTTTTCCTGGGCACAACCTTAGGCTACAACGATTTTTCTACTGTTGCTTCTGTGGGATTGGAAAAAAGGTCAATGGTGGCCTACTGGCCTGGCTTCGCTTACCACTATTTTACAGCAAAAACAAAATATTTCTTAAAAGTGAATTATGAATTATGATGAATTATTAATATTTTCGATATTTTGAAAAGTGTAACATTTTACCGATATGAATGATTTCTTTCAGTATCAACCACACTTAATGGGCCAATGTTATCACACACAACAACAAATAGATTTCGAAAGGTGACAGACAGTGAAAGGACCATAATACGTGGTTCAGAAGTCAAGGAAGACTCAACACATAATGGTGCAAAGGTAAGGCAAGCACATGCACAGTTTTAGTTTTGTGTGAAAATTTCTCAAAATTGTTTTTGAAAGATTAGAACCTGTCTGTATTATGTTGATCAATTGCAAAACATTTATTTTGTTATATGTATATTGTAACCCTTACTTGAAAATCACCTGTTTTAGATACTTCTAGGCCCGATTTTATCAACATGCATATTTAACAAAGAATTTAACAAAGCTTTTCTATTGGATGTTATTTAGCAAAAGCTTTCTATTGGGTATTGCGGGCTAGGTTAATAAGTATCATCCAATAGTATTTTATCAATATTGGAAACAAAACGTCAAAGCTGGATGACACTTTCATTAAAAATATTTTAGAATTCATGGATCAAAATCATAGCAGAAAATCAGAACAAAGTGATTGATTTGCAAATTAATGCTAGATTTTTAATGTTTACCTTATAATTATTGTATAATTACCAATTGCAATTGCAGTCAGATTGATTATAGACTGGATGCATGTTTGTTCTAGAATAGACCTTCTTATAGAAATATTCACCTTATTCACTTTCTGACTATACGAAAGGTTTCTAGTTTAGGAAAAATAAGGATATACGGTTATACTTTTGCCGGATCGCAAGGCTTTGCTGTTAAGCAGGATAGGCAACCAGTACTGCACGCTTGCATCGTGTGCGTCTATAATAGCTTTGTGAAATGCAATAAAATGTTATTTTTACCCTTTTTCACTATAATACAAAGGTATATTGGAGGTATTTATAATTATTATCGATTGGAAATTATTGTTTTATCAAAATAGTACAGTAATTTGAATTTCTTGTCATCATCATCAGTGATCAAATGTGTCGGTTTTGTTGAATCTGATTGGTTGAGATTAGCAATTGCTAAACTCTTTGTTAAACAGGAAAATACAAGTTTTTACCCATTTAGGATGGAAAATCGGAGTTAAAAAGATACTAGAGAGTTCACAATGGTCGATTATATATAAAGCATGTCTTTTTTCACCTTTTTGAAGTAAATTTCAAGAGAAATCAAAAGTTTTCAGAGAACTTTGACAGATGCAAGTTCTTGAATGGGCTGCTCTGATTGGTCAAAACCTTTGTTAAAATGCCCGTGTTGATAAAATCGGGCCTTAATGAAATAATATTGTGTAAATGTTAAGTTGGTATATTCCAAATTAATTTTTTTCCATAACTTTTTGTTAACCCGGATAATTGCCTACCATTAAAACCACGTGTCGAATGTCGAAACTCTTTACTGACATTTCGGCGAGTTCTGTACCCTTTATAAATTGTATATAAAACATTTGAAAAAAAACACTGTGTTCTTTAAGACTTCAGATTCAACACTTAGTTGGGAAGTTTGCCTTTAAAAAAACAAAAGTTGCTTCGTGGCTCAATGGGGTAGTTTCCAACTTGCTAATATTGCCTGTTTAATGACTGAAATGGATTGCTTGTATCTAATTTGTAATGATGGCACTGTTTGATCAATTTTTTTCTGCTCACGTGGAGTAAAGATAGAGTTTGAAAATCATCCCTTTGAAAAGAGCTCGTTTAAATCTCTTAAACCTCCCGCCTAAGAAATCAACTAATCAAAAGTCATTTTTATGCCGGATGTAGATCGGATGTGACTATATAAAATTGAATTATGCGTAGATTCAAAGTTGTCACGTTGTTAACATTTTGCCTAGTTTTTCTACATATAAAGGATGTAAACTTAATTGTATGTATTATGTTCAGTTTCCCCTTTTTAATTGAATAAAAGTTCACGTTTGTAGACTATAAATGTTATATTACACCGCAATTCCATTTTTTGCATTATTATGTAATTAGCAGTTTACTCTGAGAATGCTTCCTAGTTATTTTTCACAATTTTATTCGTCATTCTTTAACAGCCTGTCACTAGTGTCATGCCATACATAACCTCCCCTGGTCTCACGACTGTCACGGTATTTAAATTAACCATGATGAAATGATGTAAACAAACATCTGTCAGTGTCAATATGAAGCGGAGGTTATGCTTGTAGATGGAGAAAAGGAGGTCAGACGACAAAGTAGAGTCACATTCTAAGGATAGCACCACGAAGGACTTATTACGTCACGCTAAGATTTGTTACGTCACAGCTTTGGCGCGAAATTTTATGTTTGAACTTTGGAGGGGATCTTAACCCACTTCGCGTTCACAATAAAACGTAAAAATGTTCGTTACATGGTTTTTGGGGACCTAACATCAATATTCCGTCATAAAATTTTGTTCGGAAAATACCCCATTGCGAGTTCGATGTCATTGATTTGAAATTAATTTTTTGTCAACAATTTTGTATATACTTTGATAAAGTCCGAAACACGATAAATCAGACAATCACAGGATAAGTTTCAGAAATTACATTCGTGCAATAGGGCGGATAATTGAGACACCACTGAATATAAATATAAATGTCTTTTTCAGGTGATTCACACGGAACCAAAGACCTACCGCAGTAGCGCCATTTACTATACCAATAAAGCCAAGAAAGTCACCATCGATTCTCAAAAACCAGAAAGCGATGCTCAAAAACAAGCTATGCTGGAGAGAGAATTGCGACTTCAAAAATCACTTTCCGAAGAGTGTGAAGACTTAGGTGTGGACGAGCCCAGTACCAGCGACCTGTTTCCAGAGGCTGATCTGCTTTTTGACTCGAATCACTCCCCTTCCTTCGACCAAAACTCCCAAGAAGCTGTGAAAAAGGGCCCCCATGGTACCGAGAAGGAAGAAGGGTCAAAATCATCGATAAATTTGTTCAGTGATGACGACAACTCCAGTTCATTGAAGTCTGACTTATTTGAATACGTGGAGTATCACACTGTGGAGAGCGCGTTGGATCACCAAGCGAAGCAATTGATGAATGGCAATAATCCAGAGACGGAATCTTCCAGCTGTGAAGACAACACGCTACTTCCCAAGTGCAGTAATATGTCGGAAGTGACGTTAAACTCGCCCATTTCTCCAGAAGTCTACGCGGAAAGCAGCATTAACAAATACAAATTCAAGTACACGAACCGGAAGAAGAGCGAGAAAATCAAACAGAGTGATTCCGGTGGAGAAACGATCACCAACTCTGAGGATGCTGTGAGCAGTGCTGATTCGTGCAAGTTGAGCAGTGAAGAAGAAAACTACAAGGTGAGTTAACTTGACAATCATTGTTACGCTGCAAAAACAATACTATGTTGCAAATACCTCTGTAGCTTTTTTCGTAGCGTGTAATCATAACAGTAATTCAAATACACGAAGGAAATGATCTTATCACTACTTTAAGAAGACCACTTCTACGTCTAGGACGTCGCTGGTCATGTGCCTGCCTCACGTGCCTTGCGTCACACCGATCTTGCTCCTCATGAATGAATGAATAAGGACCAGAGGCTATCCAGCACGGAAAGTGGCTGGTGCATGGGCCACACGATGGGCCCTTTTGTGCCTCTATCCGCGCTAGTTCCTAAGACCTGCCCTTTTGGCAAAGGCAAGTACATTCTTAGGTCCTATCCGTTTTATCTCTATTGGTTCCAAGGTTCTTGAGCCCAGCATAGTCTGCCTGTGATAACCCAGGGTTTCACAACGACACAAGATGTGTGCCGAGGATTCTTCCTCTTCACCACACCACGTGCACGTTGGGTCGTTGACCACCCTCATCACGAACAAGTGACGCCTGAAGATGTTGTGACCCGTTAATAGGCCTACTAGCAATCTCAAGTCACTCCTATCCAGAGAGAGACAAAATCGTCCTATTCTCTCTGCAGGCCCTGCTAATAGCTCCCGAGCTTGACGGAGATGACCAGAGATGTTGTTCCATCTCAGAGACTGTTGATTCTGGATCCACTCTCCAGTTGTTTTCCTAATCAAGTTTGCAGATAGTCCTAAGGCTGGTTCCGGGCCCACAAAACTGTTGCCGGATCCCATCCTAGCCAGATGATCAGCCATTTCATTACGTTTTACCCCAGCGTGCCCAGGTACCGGTATCACAGTTCAACGGTCTCGTGCTTTACCAGCGGCTCACGCTTCAACTATCTCGCGCCTTAACAGAGTCGCGCTTTACTAGGGTTTCACGCATCAGCGGACTCTCGCTTCACCGGTCTCTAACTGCACTGTCTTACACTTCAACGGTCTTGTGATACAACAGTCTCACGCTCAACGGTCTCGTGCTTTAAAACACTCTCGCTTCACCGGTCTCACAGTCAACGGTCTCGTGCTTTACCAGTGGCTCACGCCTTAACAGATACGCGCATTACTTTGGTCTCACGCTTCAACCGTGTTACGCCTTAACGGACTCACACATCACTATCTCGTGTTTTACCGTTCTCACGCATTGACGGTCTCGCGATTTACCAGAGTCTCACGTTTTAACATTTTCTTGATTGACCGAAGTATCATGCTCATCGGTCTCGCGCTTCACCAGTCTCTAGCTGTGGGTATTTAAGGCGACAGTCTCATGCTTCAACGATCTGGCGCTTCAACGGTCCCACGCCTTAACGACTCGTGCTTAAGGTCTCGCTGCAAAACTATCAAATATATCAGGAACTTTGGAAGCAATAACAATGTTCGTACCGACACAGTAGCTTTTTCATTCTTGGGCAAAAGAAAAAGCTTTTCATGGTCTCCAAACTTTTTGATGCAACTGAAAAATGCGTAGCTGGTCACCATTTTATTTATTTATTTTTTTTTTTTATTAAAGGTGGTTCATGTCGCGATAACCAAGTCCGATGTGGCGAAGGAAGAAAGCAGATGTGAACTGCATGTATGTGAAGAATTCGTCGATTCTCCAAGTGGACGAGGTGCAAGAAGAAGTGTTAGGAAATTATGTTCGTGCTGTAATGGCGCCCAGGACGGCCATCACGCTGCCCGGAAACGACCAAACCCTTCCAGACCACAGACACCAGCGACGCCGCACAAAAAGCCCTTTCTCAAGAAAAGATAGTGCACCTTTTCTTTCTAGCGTATGTTCATCTTCGAGTATTGAAAGACTAGGTTAAGGTTATGCGCTTTCCCCCTATCGGCTTGGTAATTGCTTCGGTCATTCAGGGTCTTTCAGAAGTCGTCCAAATGAAAGGAGGTGTATGTACTGTGTAAGGCTTTAGCGGCCATCGTCCAATGAATTTGTGGTTCTTGGGTTTTTAGGCCGGCGTCGTTTAGCGTTAAGGCTTGACGTTTCGCCATCACGAGTGGATGGCATCTTCAGAAGCTATTTCACTTCGGCGACTTCCAAAGTACTGACGGCTGGAGGATCTGCACCTGCATTTATACCTGTCAACGGTGACGTGGCCCAATCAGGTAACGTTGGTAGCCCCACCCCCTTGCGATATGGCAGTGTCTTCAGGTCTTCTAGGATGGGTACCCATGTCCGGTTGACTTTGTGTATTTCTTCTTTTCTATTGAAATTATTGTGGTGTTTTTGTATCTCAATGGCTTCTCTGTTAAGTCTGGCATAGTATGAAGATGTTGCGGCAAGAACACGAGTTTCTTCAAACTTGATCTTATGGCCTCCTTACTTCAGCGCATGTTCGGCTACCGCTGATTTTTCGGTATAACCCAGTCGACAGCTAGCCTTATGTTTTGAAATTCTTGTGTTTATCGATCGCTTCGTTGTTCCTATGTATACACTCCCACATGTGCATGGTATGCGATAAACCCCCGGTGTAGTGAGTGGGTCTCTTTTATCCTTCACTGTTCTCAAATACTCCTGTATCTTTCTTGTGGGCTTGTAGATGGTCTTGACGTTTTCTTTTCGTAACATTTTTCCTATTCTGTCTGTTATTCCAGGCACATATGGTAGAAAAGCTCTTGCTATCGGTTCAGGTTCTTGTTTTGCCCTATTTCTTCTCATTGTTCTTGTTATATCTTTCTCTGTATAGCCGTTTGCCTTAAGAGCGTCCTTTAGGTGTGCCAGTTCGGTGTCGAGTTCCTCTGGTTCGCACACTTTTCTAGCCCGATCTGTCAAAGTTTTAATAATTCCGTCCTTCTGAGATGGGTGATGGTTTGATTCTTTGTGTGTAAGTACCGGTCAGTATGTGTTGGTTTTCTATATACCTTGTGTCCTATTGTAGCTCCATTTCTTGTTAGAAGAACATCAAGGAATGCCAGTTTTTTCTTTTCTTCCAGCTCCATGGTGAACAAATGACGAACGTATCGTCCACGTATCTAAGCCATATCTTGGGCTTGTATTGAGCGCTTTTCAATGCTGTCTGTTCGATCTTCTCCATTACAAAGTTCGCTACTACTGGGCTTAAAGGGCTTCCCATGGCTACACCTTCGATTTGTTCGTACATTTTGGAGTCGCAAGGGGGCGGGGCTACCAACGTTACCTGATTGGGTCACGTCACCGTTGACAGGTATAAATGCAGGTGCAGATCCTCCAGCCGTCAGTACTTTGGAAGTCGCCGAAGTGAAATAGCTTCTGAAGATGCCATCCACTCATGGTGGCGAAACGTCAAGCCTTAACGCTAAACGACGCCGGCCTGAAAACCCAAGAACCACAAATTCATTGAAAGGAGGTGTCACTTTCAAATTAAGCACTGTAAAGTGTCTTAATCATCTGGATAACACCTTGCTTTGTTTTGACGCTTACTTTTGAAACAACCTGTTTGTGTTGCGGATAAAGTTAGAATTGCAGCTAAACTGTCTGCCCGGTTAAACTGAGTTAGTTTAGATATTTTCATTTTCATAATTTTAGGATTTACAAGGTAAACTTTCCAATGTAATGTTTTTGCGCGGTTTGATGTAGTGTTACTTTCGTTGTATTTTACTTTTGTTTTACTCAGTTACCGACTGTTTTAGCTGCTGATCTAGCTTGATCATAACATATGTGATTTTTCCAATACGGATATTAAAATAGGTGGAATTCCAGACCAAAATTATTTTATTCTGAATGGCTATTTGTGCCGTAGTGTCTATGGATGGAAGACTATATGACTCATTATCAGAATATTAGAATAATCTATTAATTCTCGCCGAGAATCAAATTTTGATCAAGAATTGCAATAAGTTTTTTTTCTAAACTGTGTTACCTTGGAAAGTATAGATTACAATAAAACGTTATCTTGTTTCAATTTATTTTTGTTACTTATTTTCGTATAGTTTTAGGTGCTAGTATTATATGTAATGACGTCTTTTCATGTCATTAGTTAACAGCTCGCAGTCATCACAGTGCTCGTCAGCTGTCAGCGATTAACATATTAAGATGTCATTTGTCCAAAAAATGCTACCAGGCACAAAAATGACCTAGACTCGACATTAAGGTATATAAGGCGTTTTTGTGTGAGACTATTTGAAATTACAATGCTGACTTTGTCAGCTGTTCACTTATTCACTCACTTTATTTGAGCCAATAGGTTGTTTGGTCCACAGTTCCACCTCAGTTATGTACTGCTGCAATAATGCATTTTGTGCCAAATAACTTTTCAAGGTATGATGGATCTGCTTTCATCATGAAAATTAAAACTAGATACACAAGATGGCCATAGAGTATAGTTAAATATAATTTGATGGAGACAAATTCATAAAGTATCCCGTTTCTGATACTTATGAGTTATTTGTTGCGGAGTACTGTATCAGTATCTTTCCTCAAATTATTTTTAAAATGCCAGGGTCACCCTGATATTTATGTAATTTTTGATTGCCGTTCCTTGTTCTTATTTAAGTTTATTTCGGTAGTTTATTTTATTTCTTGTGCTTGTAGCAGTTTCTAGTGTTAACTTAATTATTTTTGATACTTATAGACAATGGTAATTTGACGATTTAGATGTCTGAAATTTGTAATGTAGTTTCTGTATTTAATTTGTATATGTTACATAGGTTTTCTTACTAGAGTAGGGTAGACAAACCGCACCTTGTAATTTATTTAACGACTTGTTTCTGTCCTTGTTCAACCAGTTTTTCAGGTGGAATCAAAAAGTTGATTTCAAGACTGAATTTGAATTCTTACATTATGTTATTTTATTGCATGTTCATTACATTGTCAAAGACATTTGTGATATAGTAAAATAAAAATAAAAATTATTTGAATAATTTAGTTGTTACTTGAGTATTTTGTACTCTGAGAATCAAGACTTTGCTGTTTCTTCTACGTAAATTTCGAAGCTTCTATCTCTTATCGTAATTTTATTCGTTATGTTCTCGTCAATTGATTCGAAGAAAAAAACATTGGGTTTGAACTCACAATGTCCAGTCGTTTTTGTAATAAAAACGAGATTGCGTGTTCGAATCCACAAAAACAAAAAAATATCCGCTCATGTTTTAATTTTCTTTTTTTTTTTTGACATATTGCCACCCATACGTGGTATTGCACAAAGCACATGGATTTTCCTATCAGTTCTTTTTTTAATAGGTAATTTGTTGATTTGTGCATGTTTTAAGACTATCGCAAATTTCAAGTGTAATAAAAAAGGAAAAAGTGATTACCAAGCCTAATCGATTCTATGTTCTTGTCTATTTGTATTTAACAGTTGTTTGATATTCGAAGATATTAAGTCTAGTTGTTGGTGTTTTTGTTAAGGAATTTGGTTGTTGCTGGTCAGTTTTAGTACAAAAAATTGTATTAACAGCCAGCTAGTGAATTCTTAGTGTCTCAACAGACTTTTTTATCACACTGACGAACAAAATCAAAGGTACGATTTTATCATGTCATAAGTTGAATTATATCAGCTTACACTGCTTAATGAAGTTGATGGAACGTTTTTAGTATGTCATTCTAAATTATCAACTATTTTTTCCAGTTACACTTCACGTAAGGTTATTTATCATAAAAATAGTAAAACATTATCCGAGCTTTTGGAAAAAAAATATAGTAATTAATCCAAATTTTTCTGCCTTTCCTGAAAAGTTCCGTTTGGAAGATCGTTTTAAGTCATTTTGCAAATTTTCTTAAATGATCTTTGTTATATTCATTGAAGTATTTCCACATGTATTACGTCACAATTCTAGTTATTCTATGAAAATCCAAAAAAAAAGTTAAAAGAACGTTCCTCATTTTTGTTACACAGCGTATATCGATATAACTAGTGTAGGCTGGAGGAAATCGTCCTTTTCAATTCGTTTAAGTGTTCTGTATAGTTATTGCCGCGTTTGCAATCTTTTAGTACCTCTAATTATAACTGTCTGTAAAATATTTAAATTATATACTATGTGCAGATTGTCATTGTACATATTTGATTATATACATAGATAATCTTACTATAACGAGCAGTTTCGTTCTGCTCAGTAAGCATTCTCTGCTATTTCTTTATGCAATATGTACGTATATAGGTTTAATCATATGGAAATTATAAAATAAAAATTTCTTATTTTTTAGTCAATCATATCCAGTAACTGGACGAGAAAAATTTGTTACAAACTGATTTTTGTATTCAGTCTTGTTTTGTTTATTATTCGTGAAGTAATACAGAGTTTGAATCATTAAAACATGGTGTTATTTCTTAGAAGATGTTTTGTACGTCTCAGAAAGCTCCTCTGCGATTCACGCATCAGTCTTGACCTGCGTTTAAGACTCTCAAAATGCTATGTATGGTCTACTCTCTGTGCTGATACTCTTCATAAATGGGGTAAAGTTCCCAATCCACAATGTGATTGTGGAGATCCACGGCAGACCATCCGCCACATCACTGAGGAATGCCCTCTAAGATGCTTCAATGGAAGATTCAATGAGTTCCTGAATGCAACGGAAAACTCCATCGACTACATTAAAACATTAAATGTTTGTTTGTAATTTTCTATGTCCTTTCGTCTCACATTGACAATGTTATTGTCAAAGTGAATGTTTGAAGTCAAATTTAATTTCTCTTTCTTTCTCATTTTAATGATGTGTTGTATGCCATACGCTAAATAAAATCTCTTGTACGGAGTCGAAACATGGACACTCAACACACAAACCATCAATAAATTGGAAGATTTCGAGATGTGGACATACCGCAGAATACTCAAAATACCATGGACATCGCGTACTACGAACAGAAAGTTGTGCGCAGGCTGGGAACAGAACGAGAACTATTTAAAATCGTAAAAATACGTAAAACAGCATACCTGGGCCACATACTAAGAAATGATAAATATCGATACGCACAACTTATCGTAAAAGGAAAGATCGAAGGCAAGCGGGGGCTGGGACGGAAAAAACTGTCATGGTTGAGGAATATACGTCAGTGGACTGGCCTGGAATTCGAAGGATTGATAAGAACCGCTGAAAACAGAGAAGAATTTGCCACTGTGATATCCAACCTTCATTGATGGAGATGACATGTTAAGAAGAGAAGAAGAAGAAGTTATTTCTCTAGAACAAAATTGACTTTCCCGTCAATAGGTCTATCTACAAAATAGAATTTTTTTTTCGAACTTAATTTATGAGTCCACACTAAATACAGGGTGTTTCATAAGTTGGGACTTTTTTTCATATAGCGAATAGTACTCGTCAAAATGAGTGTTTTTTTCCCAGTAACATATAAACGAAATATTTGGAGAAAACAAGATACTGACCGCTAAAGAAATCCTCAATACTAAGTCCGTCCCTGCTCCTTGGGCAATGAGGTGACCTGATGACATACCACATCACAACAAAACAGCGCCACGCGTTTGCGGTACCTGTGAGCACAGTACATTGTTAATGTACGGTGCTGTGAGAAACAATCAGTTTGTCCAAAGTTTACGGAATACATATAAGTTGGATCACTCTCCGTCGGCACTTTGAAGATCTCACATCAAAGCGATGCCGCGGCCGCACGCGCCAATTACTTTTTGCGTTGGTTTTTGCCCAAGTACGAGGGTTTTTTAGCGTGGACTTGCTAACGCCTGGGTTTTACGTATATACGAGGGTCATTGAAAGACTATGTACTGACAGCCGATTTAGACATACAAATACAAATATAACGTTTATTTTGCTAACACACTAAGTTACATAAATGGATATCAAAAATAAAACCTAGTAAAACTATTACCAATGAATCTCAAATGATTTCACATATTGTAGCTATTTCGTAGATAAGTAAAAATTGGTTCAAAGGTGCTGTAGTATTTTTACCTAAATGTTTTGTTTATTTGGCTTATTTTTGAGACCACAGCTTATAAAATTTATGGTATAGTATATACGAACTCGTATGTACAATTTTAAAAGATAATCATAATTGCTACTGTCATTGATTAAAGTAATCAATGCTACTGTAGAAATTAAATTGTTAAAGTTATCAATAAAAATATTTCCGAGCTCTAAAATATAATTTAGGAAGTCTCTGGGTGGTATGGTAAGACCACCGAATGAATATTTTGTCTCACTATACACTTTTAGCGTGATACAATCCTTTAAGTACCTGTAGGTCTTGAATTAAGCAGTTTATACCACAAGTGTGTTAGTTTGTTGGAATTGTTTTATTGGGAAGAACACAGAAAGGCACAAATGTATAGGGTGTCCCATTAATTATTTTGAATGGAATGTCACGTGACCAAAATCAAATACCTCATTGGGTAGTACAATGACAAAAAAAAGTCACATCTGCTCTAATTTACATCCCCAAAATTATAATTCTCTACTATTGCCCAGTTCCGACATATTGCTTGTCTTAATCGTCGTGAAACACCCTGTATTTATATCCTCATTTCAAGGTTTACCACAAAATAAGGATGGATCTGATTGTCATTTTCCATTCGTTAATAAATTTAATTGATGAAATCAAACTTCTAAAAATATTATCCATTTCTTGCAAACAAATCCGAGATAACAAAATCCGATATTTTTGAGACACTGTATACAGTTCGCGTTAAACACGTTCAACCTGTACTTTGCGCCGCCCCGTATCTCCCGGCTGACGTCGGTAAACCGTTACCGGTGTACCGGGGTGACGGAGCAAGGGGCAGGCCGTTTTGATATTTTTGCGGAGTCATCCAACTTATATGTATTCCGTAAACTTTGGTTCGTCATACTCGAGACATACGTCACGTGGCTGTCGAATAGTGTTCGAGGGTGCTTGACGATTGGACTTTAAAAACAACAACAATGGTGCATGCTTATAACAATAATGAACTGGTGGACATAATTTTAATGTACGGCGAGTGTGGTCAAAATACCGCTGCGGCTTCGCGAGTGTATGCCGATCGTTTCCCTAACGGGGTGCAGACTAGCTCGCGTCCGTAGCAGGAAGCTACACGTGCACACTGGGTAACGCTAAATGAGCTAGAGCGAACCTGGCAACCAGACTCAAAAAAAAAAAGATTTTTTTGAGACTTCCTGGTTAAAACATGACGAACATAAGTGCTAAAAACTTACAGACTAGAAATATCGGTAGTTTTATTCGTATTTGTCAGCTAAATGTGGAGAGCATAAGCAGAGCTAAAAGCGAATGCATCTCCAAACTACTTTTGGACAATAAGGTTGATGTCATAGCAATCCAAGAAACTCACGCCGACAGTGAGGAATCACTCACCAGACGGGGACACATTTCTGGTTATACATTACTGGGAGCCACTTACCACCATACTTACGGCGTAGCCTCTTATATTCGCAACAATATTGACAATGCCCAACTCATTTCCAATGACACAAACAACAACATACACAGCGTAATAGTAAAAGTGGGAGAAGTCACAATTGTAAACGTATATAAGCCACCGGCAGCGGAGTGGCCTGAACAACCACTTCCAGTACAACAGCATCCGGCTATATATATTGGAGACTTTAACAGCCACCACCAACGGTGGAGATACCCCGAATGTGACGAAAATGGCACAAAGTTGGCTAACTGGGCTGATGATAATGATATCTTTCTTGTATTTGATGCCAAAGATAAAGGCACTTTCAAATCAGCAGCCTGGAACTCAGAAAGTAACCCTGATTTGTGCTTTGTGAGCTGCAACCGGAAAGGGATCCCTATACCAGCTAACAGAAAAGTCGCAGAGGCCTTCCCACACAGCCAACACAGGCCAGTTTTCTTAGAGGTGGGAATCCAAATACCCCTAATACGATCCATCCCTCGGCCTCGATGGAATCTTGCAAAGGCGGACTGGTGTAGCTACTCACGGGAGCTGGACCTGCTGGTACAGTGGATACCGCCAACATCAAACAATTACAAACGTTTCGTTGGAGCAGTGATGAGCGCTGCAAAAAGGACCATTCCTAGGGGATACAGGAAGGAATATATCCCTGGGTGGGATGAGCGGTGCGAACTCCTATACGGCGAATTTCAGGAAACCAACAATCCAGATATTGCCGACGAACTCATCTCTGCTCTGGACAGCTCACGAAGACGTAAGTGGGAGGAGACTACGTCGGAAATGAACTTCCAACACTCAAGTCGAAAGGGCTGGAGCCTTCTTAGAAAACTAGGCTCAAGCACGCCATCCACACGGGCACCGTCGGGAGTAACTCCAGACAAGATTGCTGCGCATATTGTAGAAACGTCAAGAGCACCTTCTGATAGAGAGCATACAAAACGCGTGAAGAAGGGATTGACTTTACTGAGGAGGAACGCTCCTACCCAAACAACGTTTTCCCGACCCTTCTCGATCGAAGACATTAATAATGCCATATCAGATGTTAGGCCTGGAAGGGCTCCTGGTTTCGACGGCGTCCTGCCGGAATTTCTCATTCACGCAGGTCAGCAAACAAGAGTGTGGCTATCTCTCTTCTTCACGAACCTCCTTAATACTGGAAACCTCCCACGGGAATTCAAAAGAACGAAGGTCATATCAATATTAAAACCCGGTAAACCGAACGATCAACCCGCCATAGCTACAGACCTATAGCCTTGCTCAGTTGCTCCTATAAATTGCTAGAAAGAGCTGTCTACAACCGATTGAGCGCGACTATCTTAGACCGGGTCCCGATAACGCAGGCTGGTTTCAGACCGGGTCGCAGTTGTTGTGATCAAGTACTGTCCCTCACAACGCATATAGAGGCAGGCTACCAGCAAAACATGAAGACGGGAGTGGCGTTTGTTGACCTCACTGCCGCATACGATACGGTCTGGAGGGAGGGCCTCCTATATAAGTTGCTGCAGGTGATTCATCCCTGTCAGACCACTACAAGACTCATAAACAACATGTTATGCGACAGAAAGTTCCAAGTAATCCTAAACGAGAAAGCAAGCAGGCAGCGCAAATTGAACAACGGACTTCCACAAGGCTGAGTACTGGCCCCCTTACTTTTCAATCTATATATATCTGACATGCCAGAAACCGTCAGTTACAAGTTTTGCTATGCGGACGATATAGCCATAGCTTTTTCCGATAAGAGCTTCAAGAACGTTGAGCATACTCTTTCTAACGACTTGTTAGCTCTAAACAACTACTTCAAGAAATGGAGACTAGTACCGAGCCCCAACAAAACCGAAGTTTCCTGCTTCCACCTGAATAACAAACTAGCTAAATATGAACTGCAGGTACTTTTTGCAGGCGAACCCCTGAAGCATAACCATTTCCCAAAATATCTTGGAGTAACGTTAGATCGCACCCTCTGCTATAAGAAACATCTCGCAAACACTGCAGGAAAACTCAGAACACGCAACAACATTATCCAAAAGCTGTGTGGAACGACGTGGGGTGCCACTGCTCCAACTCTACGAACCAGTGCACTAGCTCTTGTCTATTCATGTGCTGAGTACTGTGCGCCTGTCTGGATTAACAGCCATCATACCAGACTAATTGACGTCCAACTAAATCACACTATGAGACTTATTACAGGCGCAGTTAAGACAACACCAACTCAATGGCTGCCTGTACTCTCTGGAATAGCCCCACCGCAGCTGCGAAGGACTGACGCCCTTCTAAGGGAGTATAACAAGATTACGGCCAACAACAAACTGCCCATCCACCGAGCAATACCCCCGTTGCAAATAAACAGACTTAAATCCCGACAACCACCAATAAGGGATGCAGAAGGGCTTAAAACCAATAACTTCGACTCCTTAAACCAATGGCGCTCTCAGTGGGAAGGTTTTGCGGAACACCATTCGCGATGCGCATTTATGGGGGCAGCCTTACTTCCAGGATCAGAACTACCCCGGAAAGAGTGGGTAAAACTTAATAGAGTCCGAACAGGCCACGGCAGATGTGCCGACTCCCTTTACAAGTGGGGCTATGTGCAATCTCCCTTATGTGACTGTGGCGCGCCCCGCCAAACTATAAACCATATTACGAGCGAATGTGAACTGCGTGCGTTTCAGGGATCGCGAGAAGAGTTCTTCACAGCCACACCGTTGGCGCTGAAGTGGTTGAAAGAACTTGACATCAACCTGTAAATACCAAAGACTATGTATCTTAGTTTGTAGCTGTGTATATTTTATTTTAGTATAGGTTATAATAGTTTTTTTCTTTTAATCTATATTTACTAAAGTCATGTTTTTGAGCCATACGATAAATAAATAAAAAGTTTCCCTAACCGTACTCACCCTGCACTTCGTCGAATTGTCTGGCTTGTGCAAAGAGCTAGAAACACAGGATGCTTGAATCCACATCGTGGTGGACATGCTGGAAGACCTCGACAACATCGTATGGTTCAAATTGAAGAAGACATCGTAAATCGTACCTTTACCTGTAAGGCGCCTGCGACAGGACCGTACTTACAACTTCCGTAGCAACCAAATAGTGAATAGTGAAAATTTTTTTACTGTTTTGCTGCTGATTTACCGTGCATTAGCTTTGCCATTTCAAGGGTCGTTGCTTCTAAAGAGGAAAGTCCCAACTTTTAGAACACCCTGTAGATATGTCACAATTGACAGCGACGTTTTATAAACTATGGAGGAAAAACCACCGATGATAAGTGGCGCTTTAAAATGATTACAAATCATCTTGTCGTTTCGTTCAAAGGAAAAGCATAATTATTTGAATTGAGAAGTTTCCAAAAAAATAAAATTTGGAAAATTCATTATTATCTGATAGTCTATTTCTTCACTTGAAGAACGTCGAAAAAATCATCTGAATATTCCAAAAAACGGCGGAGTTATTCAATTTTATATTTGCGTAAAGCGACCGCGGAGGTGAAAAGCTGTATGACGTCACATGTTATTAACTGTTCGCGGCAGCCAAAGTTTGGTCGGGACTCCGCTATGTATACGCTGCGCTGGAGCTGCACAGTATGCGACATTTAGACTTGCGAGTGGAACGGCGAAGGTGTTTGTTGTAACGGGCAGACGCCAGTATATTTTTGAAGTATGGAGGAAGGTTACGTTCGTGGTGATTCTTCCTAAAGTCATGATTATGGACCTTTCCTTCCCACACCGATAGGTGAGGGAGTATTGTTATCGTGAAAATTTTCGATTTTGAGATAATACGCTTTTTGGGTGTTTTATGATGTCTACATAATGAAAATCCACACAACTCATTTCCGTCGGTCTGTCTGTACGCGTTTTTCTAGCCACGTAATCTCAGTAACCGCTGCATGGATTGTTATGAAATTTGGCAGCGATATGCTGTGGGGTAGTAGTAGGTAATGTTCTTATAAGTTTGAAAATCGGTGCATGGGCGGTGGAGTAATTAGCGAAAAACCAAAAATTTTAAATATTCCTCAAACTTTGTTTTTAGGCGTTTTAGACGTTCCTGATCATTTTCTACTTTTTTGGATGGGGGTGATATTGGGGTGGTTGGGGGGTGGGGGGTTGTAAAGCTGAAAAATTATTGTATTAACAGGCCGTCCACTAACCTGTGAAATAAAGGCCTAGCGTCATAATACACTTTTTTAGGTGCATCCGAACATTACCTCTATTATGGATCGTCGAATTTTCTGATGTGTACATGCGAGACTATTGTTTCTGATCATTCTGTATGGCGTAACTAGGAAACTATAGGATTGATTTCAATTAAATTTTCACACAGTAATCAGTATTACTAAAAACATAAAACTCAATTTTTTGTATTCATAATAGGCTATCCATTGAAATATTTGTTTGGTGTTTTTGTGGTGGTTTTTCTCGGTCTGCTAGGCATATTCTAATAATACGAGTACCAATAAACTGCAGTGTATCGTTTTGTCACCGTCGGCGTCGCCTACCCTACTGAAAAAAACAAGGAATACCAACATGAACGAGGAGGCCGGCGGCGGCGCGGTGGCTTGCGGGAGCAGCATCCTCGACAGGGCATACACAGGCTTGCGTTGTGTCATGTGACGTGTGACGCCACAGCGGCTTCGCGCGGAGGATACGGCAATTCAACCTTTGGAGGACTATAACTTTTCTGTTAATGGAGATAATTACAAAATTTTTTCGCCGTTGTTCTCTAACTCTTTAGGACTATCTGATTAAATAAAATTTGAAAAAATGGAAACTTCCTCATTACAAATCCGGCCGATATTTCGAGTTTTAGTCTCGTCCAACGAAAACGGACAATCTCCGATGCTCGGACCCTGAGATTCACCCGCAAAAAATCTAAAATCTATTTGACCTTCTATGAGGACAATACCTCGTATCCTAGACAGAGTATCCTAATTACAAATCCGGCTGATGTTTCGAGTTTTAGTCTCCTCCAACGAAAATGGAAAATCTCCGATGCCCGGACCCTGAGATTCACCCGCAAGAAATCTAAAATCTTTATTTGACCTTCTATGAGGACGAAACCTCGTATCCTAGGTAATCAGAGTATCCTAATTAGAAGTCCGGCTGATGTATCGAGTTTTAGTCTCGTCCAATGAAAATGGAAAATCTTCGATGGCTGGATCCTGAGATTCACCCGCAAAAAATCTAAAATCTTTATTTGACCTTCTATGAGGACGAAACCTCGTATCCTAGATAATTAGAGTATCTGAATTACAAATGCGGCCGATGTTTCGAGTTTTAGTCTCGTCCAACAAAAATGGAAAATCTCCGATGCCCGGACCCTGAGATTCAACCGCAAAAAATCTAAAATCTTTATTTGACCTTCTATGAGGACGAAATAACCTCGTATCCTAGATAATCAGAGTATCCTAATTACAAATCCGACCGCTGTTTCGGAGTTTTAGTCTCGTCCAACGAAAATGGAAAATCTCCGATGCCCGGACCCTGATATTCACCCGCAAGAAATCTAAAATCTTTATATGACCTTCTACGAGGACGAAACCTCATATACTAGATAATTAGAGTATCTTAATTACAAATCCGGCCGATGTTTCGGAGTTTTAGTCTCGTCCAACGAAAATGGAAAATCTCCGATGCCCGGACCCTGATATTCACCCGCAAAAAATCTAAAATCTTTATTTGACCTTCTATGGGGACGAAACCTCGTATCCTAGATAATCAGAGTATCCTAATTACAAATCCAGCCGATGTTCTAAGTTTTAGTCTCGTCCAACGAAAATGGAAAATCTCCGATGCCCTTCTATGAGGACGAAACCTTGTATACTAGATAATTAGAGTATCCTTACTAGAAGTCCGGCTGATGTTTCGAGTTTTAGTCTCGTACAACGAAAACGGAAAATATCCGATGCCCGGACCCTGAGAATCACCCGCAAAAAATCTAAAATCTTTATCTGACCTTGTATGAGGACGAAACCTTGTATACATGACAATTAGAGTATCCTAATTAGAAGTCCGGCTGATGTTTCGAGTTCTAGTCTCGTACAACGAAAATGGAAAATATCCGATGCCCGGACCCTGAGATTCACCCGCAAAAAATCTAAAATCTTTATTTGACCTTCTATGAGGACGAAACCTCGTATCCTAGATAATCAGAGTATCCTAATTACAAATCCGGCCGATGTTTCGAGTTTTAGTCTCGTTCAACAAAAATGGAAAATATCCGATGCCCGGACCCTGAAATTCACCCGCAAAAAATCTAAAATCTTTATTTGACCTTCTATGAGGACGAAACCTTGTATACAAGACAGTTAGAGTATCCTTATTAGAGGTCCGGCTGATGTTTCGAGTTTTAGTCTCGTACTGCGTTCCGGTTCGTAAATAAGTCCATTTTGAGCTCTGGCCACAATTCGTTAGAAGATACTTGAAATTGGAGATGACTAGTTGTCTACAGTCAGGATTTGTAATTTAATCCCTTATTCGGTTTGAAAAATCGGCCGGCTATATCCATTGACGTATCTCCCAATAAGCCTGGAATGTTTACAGTAATTTACACTACATTACTTGCATTAAAAGTTATTCGCTAAACACTCGGGTCTTGTTTACGCTAATAGCAATGTTGCTAAAGGTATCCCAGGCCTCAGGTGTATTGATGGAGCCCCCACTGTAACCGGAATTTTATTGACTTAAGTGTATTCAAATCCGCCGTGCAGTGGCTGTAAACAATAACACGCGTTCGGCGGCTGGCCTGTGGATGTCGGTCGCCAGAGCCGTGTTCAAAATAGCAGTCATAAAGTTCATAGTATCGGATGTGGAGTAGCATTTATGAATCATATTTTTCCATTAGAGCTGTATTGATATATTTTAGATTTTATATTATTATTCTCACCTTAGGAACTTTCATTTTGGGGGTAAATTTGAGAGGGGGCCAATACTTCAGTCAATTATATCCTCCCTATCGATGAAAATACTTTTCCTTCCTCGATTCCCAAATACGAAATTGAGCTTCTTTAATAGCTTATAAAACGTGGTCCGCTTAAAATTGGCAAGTCATTATCGTCATTCACCTCTTTCAGGACTTTGTCAATAGTCGGAAGTGCATTTCGGAAAAAGAACTGATGCACCTTTCTCCTAATTGCACTTTTATCGCCATGGTCCACAAAGTCAATGCAACGTTTGCAATTCTGATTAGTTAAAAGTCCAGCAAAAGAGTGTCTGGTTCTGTATTCTCGCACCACTTTGTAGACACTCCGTTTGCAGATGCCTATTTTCAGTGCAACCTCTTCCACAATATCGCCAGCAGCAGTTTTTAAATTTTTTCTGAGTTTCGTATTTATATGTTTAATATTACCTCCTTAAACCCCACGTCAAAATGGCTCTTTTTGGCCTCTGCCTTGGTGGACTCAAATCCTGACTTGTAGCCACATTCATGGGTTCATCTGCAGTGTCTGTGCTACTAAGCCTCTTCCTTGGTAGGCTGAAATCCTGTCTTGTAGCCACATCCATGGATTCATCTGCAGTGTCTGTACTACTAGACATCCTTCAATATCTCCATCAATTTATCGGGGAATAACACAAACACCACTAATAGCTATTAAAACAGCAGTACAACACAGATAACACTAAAATTCGCACAACAACACGGCAGGTATGCGATGATAAAAGCACGATGTACGCTATCATTAACACGACGAGTCGTATACAATGATAACACACGGAGCAACTGAATAAAATACAACCCTGTACTCTGTTCAACATCCCAGACGGGCGGCAGAGCGGCAAGCCTCCAAGGTGTTTATTGCCTTTCGGCCAATCGCAATGAATGCCGCCTTACTCGGACAGCGTGCGTTTGTTTACAATCTTCTGCACCTTGGATTTGAATACGGTATAGTAGATATGCTCATTTTGAAGCAACTCTAAATAATATTGTTTTACATCCAAATGATGTTTTGTTCTTCCAATACAGAATACTTTATATTATTATAACTAGTGCCATTGTTAACATCGCTCTGGCCGAAATACTGCCCGTGATACAACTACGTGTGTAACGGGTTGCCGTTAGGCGTAGAGGCCATCATTTGTTTGTTCGTCGTGTTGTACTGAGATGAACTTATTTTCTTTCTTTTCTTTTGTATTGTATTTTCTGGTCAATTATCCTAAACTATGGTAAGACAAAGGTTTTGCGTGTGTAAAATTAAACCAGGAAAAGCTGGAAGTGAAAAACTTTTCAATAGGTAGGTTATGTTCTTTGTTAGTCATTGGCGTGGCGTTAGCATTGCCTATCCACAAAGGATACCAGCGTTTTTTTTCTTGACACATTGGAAACTATATAATTGTGTTTTACATAACTGTAGTATTTTTCTAAATGACTCAAAAGCCAAATAGTATAGAAGTAGAAATACATTTATTTTTTTACATGTGAGAAAACAACAAATCACAGACAATGAGTGGCTTGCTCAGTCTAGTGGGGAGTAAGACGTCAATGGCTATACCTTACAGAGAGAATATTTGATTTTGGACCATGACTTAGTTTGAATAGAGTTACTTTTGATGTCAGTTTCGACTATCTACAGATTTACACGTTTTAGTGATGTGTTCAACTGTTTCATAATTTTTTGGAAAATTTCCTCAATTGTTCGGGAGAATTTTGAGTGTTGATCGGAATACCTCGACAACTCTGCATATGGCATGAGGACGATGTACTAATAACTGCAGTAACTTTAGTCAATGTAGAACTGTCCTTACAAAACCTCATATATTTCATATTAGTGAAAACTACTAAGGATCAACTTGGAAATATCTCAATAAAATATAAAATGTAATCATTTATATTGGTCTTCAATTCCAAACAACTCCATACACACAATTTTATTTCCGTTATTACCGGATACAGATTCATGAGTTACAAAAAAATTTTTACACTTCAAAAATAAAATATAAAATAAAATTTCCTATCATGCAATGTATTGATGCGATCATCAAACCAGCCTTTTTATAGCCTTTATTTAATGATCAGTATGTTACGCTGCTAGATATATAGAACATAAACTTAAAGGGTGTGACAAAATTCAAAATTTAGCATCTCGCTCATGAAATAGAATAATCAATTACATTCCAAAAATTGCCATTTTCAATAGAGAAAATAGTGATGTAAAAAATCTGTCCTAACATACCACTACAAAATTTTGTGAATGTCATCAGAAATTGGAAGACTATGCTCTAGTTCCAAGACATCACAAACAAGATGCTACAAATTTTGGAACACCCTGAAAGAAACAAGAAATATAACTCAGAACAGAAATATCCTGAGTTTTCACCCATCTATAGATTAACTATGTACAGTATATGATTTAATAATATTACATGATTCAGAGATACACCACTAAGGTATGTAGAAATTATGTTTTTTTTTTGTAAAACTGCCAATATATGTGTGACCACTGTACATTGCACTTAAAAATTAGACCATTTTTTGTGAATGTTCACAAATTTTGTAAGTGCTGGAAAAAAGTCAAGAAGACGATATGCAGATGTCATCCAAATGCCAAACGCCTGTTTCTGTATACTCTTTGTGTTATTTCAAAGAGAAACATTTGTTGGACAAACAATAAACTTAGTAACATATTTAACTCAATATTTGAGTTGACAATTTGTACTACTTATACTCAAACGTTTAATATTTACATCCTTTTAAGTAAGTAGAGTAACAAATCCATCAACTGCTGTGGTGTACCACTTTTGGTGATATTACTAAATCTGTAAACTGTACAGCAGTTCAACATAATTTATTATGAATGGTCAGACGCCTTTTCTACTGATAATTCGCAATTTTCAAGAATCCAAAATAAAATCAATAAGAGTTTAAAGTGAGTGATCTACTTATATTACAATACATTTAAGTGATCTAATATAGAGATTTTTATTGTGTCTGATATATTACTCCTATAAACACTATATCATCTTATAAAAAAGTATTTAACCTCACTGAAGTGTTTTAAATAGTATTTAGTTCCGATTTAAATATTAATGTCAAAGAAGAAAATAATTTAATTTTAAATTATTTGTAGGTCAATTTTATAGTAACATTTATTTTGTGAATGTGAACATGAGTAAAAATAAGATATTCTGAATCAAATTTTGATGCAAAAATGTGGGCTCATGCAAAAGATCAGCAATCACTTCTAAATTTTTGAAGAATCCAAACAAACCAGTATTTATTTGATCAATATTTTATTGCATTTTTTGAGATGATGGGATTATATGTAGTTTGCAATTTCTTTGAATGAAATGCGGATTCTGTCCCATTCCCTCATGCAATGAAAAATATTGGTTTTTGACTCGTCATAATAGTAAAAAATGATAAGTAGAACTATATATGAATGCGAAATCATGGACAATTTGTGTGAATACAGTGCCAGAATATCATATTATGTATTGGAGAAAGAGGTAACAATTCTTTCGCCTGAAATATAACTCAAGAAAAGTCATACAAATTAGTGTAGTATTGAAATGTGAAACAACTATCGATTAAAATTATTTATAAATTCTTAAATTATCTCATTGCAATCAAGTGACAGCGGTATGAGCTTCAGGATTTGGAAAATATTGTGCAAAATGACATGCAATCTTCTTAAATATACAAGAGTGAAATAAGTGATTCCACATCACAACATTCAAATTTGGGAAAACAAAAATTATACAATAGTGCTTTTTGGACAAGAGACACTTGGTTACGTATCTAATTATTCTATGAATCAAAAAATGGCGTTAAATACAATGACTCAAAATTTCCCGAGCAAATTGAAAAGATTGCAAAGTACTCTTGCCTCATTTGCTGAGCTGCTTTTCTTATTTTAATTGAATCACATTTAATCTATTTTCAAAATTTCCATTTAAAAGTGGGGTTGTAAAATTTAAATTTTCTTGAAAATATGTTCACTTAGCTATGAAAAATTTTTTTACATAATAAACGATGTCACCGACACCGATAACGAATTATCAATCAATAAATGTCATACCACATTTGTGAATCATTGGAATGTGCAAAGGTTTAAACAGTTATTGCATTGTTGCGTTTTGCGTTATGTTCTATGGAAGCCAAATTGGCACTGATATTTTACATTTTATCTAAAATGATAGTCTTTCGACCCACAACAACGCTCATTGCTTAAGTACGATTCTCAATTTAGTCAAATGTGGTTACTGCCAGGTATGTTGGTGCAAACCCCCACTTAGAACAAGCACTACTTACTACCCTAATCGAGACATTGATTACTAAGCAGATGCTCGATCAATACTCAATAGATCAAGCAAAAATTATCCAGTTTTAAATACAAAATGCAGTATACTTTTTCATAAGGCAGGAGAAGGTTAAGAATATTTTGTTCTATTAGGCGCCATACGGTACCACTGTTATAGTCATACTTCTAGACACTGTGCAGAGTTACCTCACAAACCAGACCAAATTTAGCCTATTTTGTTGACCGAAATGCACAAAGATGCAGTTTTTCATAAAATCATACTGTCACAAAATCAGCATCTAATTCAATGTTTGAACAGCTTTTTTACATTCACCCCATCGATAGGCAAAATTATCAAATATTTGAAAAACTTATCCAGAGTAATAGGAAAAATTTGTTTATCCTTGAAAATTGCCGATAAAGAACGCAAAACTACCCCCAAACTACTCTTCAGCCTGAAAGTATATTCATTTTCGTCAAATCTTGACTAATTAAAGTATGTAATTGCAAATCTCGAAATTGGGGTTTTGAATATATTTTTTTGTGATAAATGGACGGATCATAATATGTATGTATATTTTATAACAAAACTATTTTTATTTTCTTTTTTATTTATTTTAATTTTTTTTGTACCAAAAAAATTTATTGATATGCTTTTTACTCGTATTACACAAACTTTTTTCTACCATCGACATAAATATGTTTGTGAATAAAATTTTATTAGTACAACAAAAGTTACGAATAATTTTACTTTTTTGGATTAATTTATTTTGATATCGCAATCAGAGCAATTGGCGATTGAAATTGACGGACAAAGTTCATTTCCACTGATTTTTTTAATTCTCCACCGCCTCCAGTACTTAGTTTTTGCACTATGTAGTGCAAGTAAAATTTCTAATTTGAATCAAAAATATATTTATGTCGATGACAGAAAAAAATGTGCGTAACATGAGTAAAAAGCATATCAATGAATTTTTTCGTACAAATAAATTAAAAAAGAGGTGCAAGGCCTGGGTTTCGAACCAACCATATTTGATTTGGTACTTTATTGCTGGAATTTGTAATCTAATTGACTTAGTAACGAAAAAAAAAAATAAAACAAAAATTGTTTCGTTATAAAACATGCATGATCTTTCCATTTATCACAAAAAATATGTTTTTATTCAAAACCCCAATTATCGTGAGAGCATATTTCACAAAAATGCGAGGTCTACCGAATAGGCAAAACTTGCGGTTGGTTACGCTGTTATATAGTTTTGTTTTGTGGCATATATTTTGTTTTTCCTTTTTTTATTTATACCTATGTTCATGATCGTGAATGAAATAAAGGTGTTATGTATGAATCTGAGGTAAATCAAATAGGAAGTACATTCTAGAGGGTGCTTATGGAAGCCATCGTACGATGTTAATGATTTTCCTCATATCTCGTCAGAATAAAGGCATATCTATGGATGACTTGCTCAGTCTATCGGTTGACACGTTAAGCCGCCACTGATGCACTATATACAGGGTGCTCAAGAACTATCGGGACGGACATTTTCTCAAATTAGAGACCTACCATCAAAAACTAGACAAAACCTGTCCCTTAATCATGACCTTGACCTTGCACTTGCAAGGTCAACTTGCTATCCACATTTTCTAGCTCGATAAATTTGACCTGATGCTTGATAGGCAACCAATATTTTCGCCCTAGACTAATTGAGGTGATCACTGCGTTAAACTTTTATGTGGAAGCTATTTCTTGAGTTATGGTTTAAGATGAGAAAATTCATTCGCATTCCCATTAATTTTCGGGCACCTCATAGATGTTTCTATATGATCTTGAGATTCAGTATAAGTGATATTGCATTGATCAGATATTCAGCTATAGTTTTTCTTTATTCAAGGTATTACAGATGCATTTTTCGAAAATCCCACCAAGGACATTACTGTCTACTAGAAAAGCACCATAGGATTATTATCACATCTCACCTCAAGTTATACTTAAAAAGGAAGAAACTGAAAGCTTAAGTAAAAGGAGATGCAGTTCGTACTAATAGCTATTGGAGACATTACTTTGTTATAGGCAATATGCTTGAAGATATAAGACTGGGAACAAGAAACCTCCCAAGTCACATGATTTCACCAAAACTATTGCATACTAGTACAATGTCGCGCTAAAAGGCGAATATTTTTGAGACATTTTAGGTCATATTAAGGCCATATTAGTTTTCTAATAGAACCCCATATGTTTAACTCAAATATGGGACAAATTTGATATCTGGGTATAGTCAAAAAGCTGACGAAGTCCTTTAAACAATGTACTGACATTTTTCTAGCCGATAGTCACATAAAAAATAAAATAACCTAACTGCTGTAAATTAGACTTATGATTTACTTCACTCTATGATTTCTGAAGAACTTAGGCGACTATCCTACTAAGCGGCATTTGTACAAATAAGTAAAGATTGTATATGTATCTCAAATTTTTATCAAAAAGATTTGTTGACAGATAATAAACGCTGACTTTAGAAAATACATGTGTGTACAGGAAAATCATGTGGCAAACGAGGTAGCTGTATCTCAGTGTATATTATAAACTGCATGTTGAAGTATTGTCCTGTAGATAGTCTTAAATCCAGAATGAAGTAGCAATACCAGAAACTCACAAGTTATCTATAGCTATTTGACACCCATAATTGGCAGTATTTCAAAATACTATATCACTAAATTGCATCTAAATACAATAACAACCTTGATTGTGAAAAATGAGTTAAATGACAAATTTATTCAACACAAATATTTAAATAAAACTAATATGATGTACAGAACTTAAAAAACTCCACTGCAAGAGACTTTGAGTCCGCACTTGCCTTGTTTACACTACATATATAGTCTTTAAATGTACTTTTTGGTTCCATGGGATTCTCTAAATTAAAGGAGCACACAAATAGATTTCTTTTTCTGTTTCTGTTTCTTCTCGGGAGATTTTTTATTGATTTGTCGAACTAGATCATAAAATATCTGAAAAAAAATATATATCAAAATTACTTATATGTCAATATATTTTCAATTTTGAATTATTATGAATGACGATCTATATTCTAACCTGGAAGAATGATTTTCCAGAGTATCATACTTTAAGGGCGTTCGTTCACGAGAGTTGTACATAAGTCTTCATTGTCATAGTCACAATGTCTTAACAGACATGTTGTGAACTCGTAAAATGCATTAAGTCGGAGCTAGAGCATTGCCGACACGAATATCATCAATAGTTTTGAGAACTGTAGCTCGCCATCGTTCGCGATTTACTGTGAGTTCAGTGGCGCTCTTGATACTCATATCCAGCAACTGTTTCGTCGTATCCACCCAGCGTGTAGGGGAACGGCCACGGCGCCGCCCACTCGGGGCGTGACCCTGAACTACAAGTTTCTCCATATTATCGCTTATGTGAATATGTCCGAAGAATGTAAGCATTCTCATCGACACAATGGAGGATAGTCTCTTTGGATTACCGAGCTCATCCAGTATGGAAACATTAGTTCGATGGGCGGTATAAGGAATTCTCAGCATTCTCCTCCACGTCCACATTTCGAAAGCATCTATGCGAGCTCGATCTGCCTTTTTAACAGTCCAAGTTTCGGAGGCATACAAAAATATGGAGAATACAAGAGACTGAACCAGTGACATTTTGGTAGCTTTAGTGATGTTATGGTCACGCCATATTTTAGTAAGCTTTGTCATGGCCACCCGTGCCTGTTCAATGCGCCGTCGAATCTCATTCTCACAGCTACCTGAATTGTCGATCAAAGAACCGAGGTAACAAAACTTTGAACTACCTCACAACGGCCAATTGACTTTATTTCTCGATGATTGTCATGCTCTCTATCTACGATAATAACCTTGGTTCTGTTGTAGTTAATACCAAGACCATATGCTGCACTGTGTTGTTCTAAAACGTTCAATAGAGTTACTAGTTCTTCCTGAGAAGCAGCAATAAGGGTTGTATCGTCAGCAAACCTTAAGTTAGATATTTTGCTTCCGCCAATAGTTATACCGCCATTCCAGTTGTCCAATAGCTGTCTCATCACAAATTCAGAGTAAATGTTAACTAACATCGGAGATAATACGCATCCCTGACGAACTCCTTTTCTGGTTGCTGTTTGACCAGACAGGTTACCATCAATACTTACACGAGTTGAGCTAGACTCATAGAGTTGCTGTATGAGAAATACTAAGTGGTAAGGGACTCCCATGGAGATAAGGATTTCCCACAGTTTAGGCCACTTTACGTTATCAAACGCCTTACAGTAGTCCACAAAGCAGATAAAAACGGGAAAATAATGCTCTCTGGCTTTTTCAATAATCTGCCTTAAGTATATACCCTCAAAATTTCAAAAGTTGTTATCGATCATTTCAGAAAGCTATTAACGCTTAAAAATCAGAATTTCAACATGGGCCCTTATGACAGACAAAGCTAAAACTTTAACAATGATTAAAATCTTTTTTTATTTATCTTTTGATTTAAAATCTCTAACAGCTTAGTGATTTATGATTTAAATATATTTCAACAGAGATTTAACAAAAAGATTCAAACTAATTTGCTATTCAGCATGAATTATTTTAAATCGTTTTTTGATTAAAAATGATTTACAAATTTCATTTCCAAATGATTTTGAATCATTTTTTGGTGGGGAGCTCTCTACACGCTACAATCATGGCCGTCGTTTGGGGGCAAGGGGGGCACATATGTCGCACAAACCATTAATTTTCACAAAACGTGACAACGTCGCATCGACCGACCGTCGACCTTGGGCGAAAAGGTAACAACAGAGTAATAACTAGACATAGAGGTAGTAAACAAACCACTTTAGTATGGCGTGCTCAAAGCCATCATCTTTGACACTTCAGCCACCAAATATTGACCAGCTGTGACCTCGCAGTGACAGTTCAAATAGTAAACAATGTTGTGTAACGCCAACTAACCTGGAAATTCTTCCTATGCAGACCATGTTACAAACACTGCACTTTTTGAGTTCCATCTCGAAAGACTGTTAACTACATTCGAATATAGCACAGCAAGTCCGTAAAGCTTCACTAGCGTTACCAACAAACAGCAAATTCGATTTTATTGACCAAGCATAAAAGACGCACAAACAATAAACAAAGCAAACGTTTGACAGTTGAGGGCATGCGGTGTTGCCAGCTCCACAAAATTATGCAAGACTTCAGAATTTGCGTTTATGAAGAAATATGCAGTAACGCACTAGAGGTCAACATATCTATTGATTTTGCTGTAATCATTCCTGAACCCTCAAAATACCGGCTTTTTTAACGTAGAATTGAATATTTCTAGATACTATACAATTAAGACGATAGTAGATAATTATGATTGCCGTACATGGTGGTCGATATGACAACGTACGAAAAGATGTCAGCCTGTTAGAATTAGTTGTTTACTACCTCTATATTCAGTTGTTACTCTGAGGGTATAAACAACAGACAGTGGCAGCGTTCTGATTTGGTTTGATCGCCACTTGTTTATTGGGCGATTTTCGAGTGAATTTTGAATTTTATCAGCGCATAAGTGAAAAATAGACTATTTTAGATAATTCCACAAGATCGTAAAGTTCTGTGTGTGATTTGCAAGAGAAAATTTGACGATTGCAGATATTATCATCAGTAAGAATATAAACAGATGGTAAATAATAACATGATCTTGAAAAGAATCACATGCCTGTTAGAGCATCCGCTTTGCTTCTTCTAACATATTCGAATTCGATGATATTAAATGATTGACTTACATCAACAACATTAATTTTTGCTTTGGCAGAAGTTTCCATAAAGGCACAGTTAAACTGGCGGGAAAGGCTGATGCCTTGTTCTTTACCCACGACCCGTTCTTCTTCTAAATCACACTTGTTTCCTACTAAAACCATAGGTACATCATCAGTATCCTGAAAAAAAAAAAATATCACTATTAATTCATACTATAAATCACATGAAGTATTCTATCATATTTCACAATTAATCGCAGGGCAGCTTCATGTTGCTACATGTTAAGGGTCTAGGGTATAGCGCGCGAAATTGAGAATCCAAGAAAAGACGTATTCCCGTGTTAGCGAGGAGGCGTGGCCAGCGGTTCCCTTTCTCCAGTGTGTCTAAGACGAGGGCAGATAAGTCCAAAAATCAAAAGGTAAGGTCCAAAGGTCACTATAAAAATGAATTTCGCATTTCCAAGCTCCTGAAGTTACCTTTAAACTTACAGTAATGACTCAAAGAGCAAATTGAAGAAGAAAGCTTGCGCTTGTGCAACTATTTAGCCTTTTTTGATATTTTTGTAGATTTGTAGAAAATCGAAAATAGTTGTCATTCATTAAGGTCTTAACTATCGCCTTCTGAAATATTGTATATGTTTTTTAATCAAATGATTAATGATGAATTTGACCAAAAACAAATACCTCATTGGGCGACACAATAATAAGAAAAGATACTATATTTGCTCTAATTTACAACCCCAAAATTATAATTCGTTACTACTGCCCAGTTCCGATATATTTCTTGTCTTAATCGTCGTGGGATACTCTGTATATACTCCTTATAAATTGATCTAGACTCACCCTATATCCCACATACCTGCTTAATAGCTCAATTTAAAAAAAAAAAACGTGTTTAATCACGAAACAAACATGTTTTCGATTATCAATGTTTTGCTTATTCTTAAAATGTACTTATATATGATTACAGGTTTTAAACTTTCATGATATCAATCGACAGAGGTAAAAAGCTATTTATGTCTATGTATAAACTTCAATAGCAAACACTTAACTCAACGGTATGCATTTCACGCATATTTGAGATTCCAAAAAAATGTGTTTCCTTTTTACATTTGTAATTATCTAATACCGTAGGTTTGATATATGAAATTATGATACATGTTCTACTATCACTGCTGCTTCCTGTTGTTGATATTTACCGGAGGACGGAAAGACAAATATATTATCTGGCGATTAGTTACTTATTTAAAGAATGCATAAAAGGACACAAACAAAATATTTAACCTGACTACCTGAAATTGAACCGCGAATATGTGTAAGGTACTCTGTATTACCTCCCATACATTTTCCAGTTACATGAAAGCCCTAACTTATGCCCAAGATGGAATTTTAATTATAGGATTAATTAAAATGCATGTTAATAAGTTTGTTCATTATAAAACCAAAAACTCGCACCACAATTTAGAACCTCCAGAAGTTGAAAAAAGATCAGTGATTCTATTTTTATATTGGCGAGTCTTCAATGCCACTCTAATGTTAAATTGAAGAATATAAAGAAGAAAGGAAAAATATAAGTAAATTTGTCTAAATGAAATTATATTGGTACCATGTAGGTATTGATATAATCCCTTTTCCATATAATATTTCTTTAATTAGTTTTTTGCTTCTATGATCTGGGATAAAATAAGAAAAACAATATAATTTATGAAACCATAAATACAATTAATTATGAAAATATGTCTGTATAAATAAAAAAAAGACTCACCTTAACCCGTAAAATCTGCTCTCGTAGATCTTGTAGATCATTAAACGTTGATTGTGCTGTTATTGAATATACCAAAATGAATCCCTGTCCATTCTTCATGTACAAATCTCTCATAGCAGTGAATTGTTCCTTAAAAAAAATAATCACAAAATAATGCACTGCATGCACTGTCACCAAAAATGCTGTTTTTAATGCCAACAAGATGAAAAAGACAAGCATTCCTGAGAGAGTATATATACAGGGTGATTGGTAATTCGATACAGATATTTGGGGAGGTGATAGTAGAGGTATAAAACTGACCATATAATATCATGTCCAATTCCTAATTTATTGCAACATGAATTGAATTTTAGAGATTTTCATTAAAATGCAGTCCTCCAAAAGAAAACCCCAATAAAGCAAAATTTTATTGCCAGATTATGGAATTTTTGGTATTATTCCTTAGAAAATATGCTTTTACTTCATTATAGACTAAAAGAAAGTGATCATGTGTCAAACACTTCGCGAGATATTGTCAAAATCAGCGTGTGTTGAAAAGTGACTTGAAGAAGCATTACAAAAATAAATTTATCTTGAAAGGTCACCAAATAATCAACTTCTTTCTAGTTATCCATTGGTACCATAAACTTATTGTAAATGTGGTAAACATAGGCAATAAGATTGCATTTAAGCTCTAAAAGCATAATGGAGTACAATGTTCCAACAGACTGTTTGGCAACAACTTGTCATCAGATTTCTAATTTTTTTGGGTACTTGAATGTGCTTCTACATCATGATTACTCATAAAAAGTGATCGGTTAAGTATAGGGTGTCAAGATTGAATAATTTTAAATGAAATATTCAAGTTGTAATTTAAAAATGGATTCATCTTAAAAAGTCGCTACTGAATCTTTTAAGAGTTGCTAGATAATCAAGTAGAATATGCAAGCGATGTTATAAAGTATTGTGTATCCATAGATTTTCTCTGATGAACAAATGAGAGGTCCTAAATCATCCAGAACAAAGTAGGTTTAAAACTCAGCATGAGATAGAGATTTTATTTAAAATCTTGTAGTACCTTTGACTTTATACAAAATAAAATAAGGATTTGCTTGAGGTATAATATTTTGGTAAGAAAAGCAGATAAAAAAAAACTAAGTGGACCTTTCAAGGGTACCAAATACCATGCTTTCAAAACATTTTTTTTACTTCAACCCCCAAAACTTACCCCCTACGTTTTTTCCAAATAGCACCCCACAGTTTTCCTTAATGAGGTCACTATTTTATTTAATATCTTGTAGTGCCTTTGACTTCATACACAAACCAATTTTTTTTGTAAAGTCAGTAAGATAAGATAAATAAATGAGCATTTGTTTGAGGCGTGATATTTCCATAATAAAAAAGCATAAAAACGATATTTGTTTTGAAAAACATGTATTATGGGTCAGTAAGTTTGCATAAAAAATCAAAGGTACTGCAAGATTTTAAATAATATAAGGACTTAATTTGTGTAGAAAACTATTTGGTTCTATTTGAAAAGCAAAAGTTGGGTGACTTTTAAGGCTTGAAGTACAAAAAAAAATGTTTTAAAAGCATGGTATGATGGACCCTATAGTAGTTTCAAAAATTCTACTCAGTTTTCGTTTTTTTGTTAGGAGAATATCATGTGTCAAGGAAATTCAGGATCACCCTGTATATATATATATATATATATGATTGACTTGTTTATTCTTGAAAGAAAATAATTATGCTAAAATATCAAGCTGCATTAGATGGAATTGGTAGGAAAGTCAGTATTGAATGAACTTTTCTAAGCAGTAATAAGTTCCGTTAGTCTTTATTACTATAAATGGATCATTTCAATCATAGTGAACTTTTGTTCATTTGTTATAATGTCTTTCAACATTGCACTTTCAACTTTTCAAACAATTTTCTGGACATGGTGACCTGGTTTTTTGTACTTATTTGAGAGACTATGCTACTTAGACTTTGTATAGTTTGAATACAGAATTTCCTCATTTGGCAATACTCAATGCTCAATACTCTCTATATGTCAGATTTTTTTCCTAACTTAAAACTTCAATAAAGTATCCATCAACCTAAACCCTTAATCAGGTAGTTCTTCACAAATGTCACTTATCATACTCAAAAAAAATTCCAGCCATAGTACTTAATTCAATGAGTTTCAATGTTTCCTATACTTGATCTTGTCAAATATAACAGTTGAATAACTCTATAGTTTATGAAACACATGATTTTTCAAACATACATTGACAATTTCTCAGCCAGTCAAAATGTAGCACTTAGCTGACATACTTCATATGGTTTTATTTAATTAATAGAAGTTATATGTGAATTGAATATTCATCAACAAAACAATATTAAATAGATAGCTTTCTTTGTATTGACAGTTTAATATTTATTGTCTTTTTTAGTTGAAGTAGAAGTTCAAATGAAAATAGTTCACCAAAAAGCAATTGATTTTCAAGACAAGCATGTTTTTTAGAAATATCGATTTTTAATAATTAAATTAAGATGTTTAAAGAATGAAGTCCTTCATTATCTTACTTTCTTATCTTATTTTATTGATCTGAAAAAACTTATTCCAGCTCCTACATAGGCAAATTAACATCATTCTGAAATGCTTGCATTATAAATAGAACTCTGCAGTTTTTTATTTAATAAGCACTTAAATAAGGATCAATCAAACAACATAAAAGAGGTATGGTTATGAAATTGAAAAAAAATTGTAGTTTCTAACAAACATTGTTTTGAAGCTCCGTATGATATAACATATTGGAGTATTGAAACCTGAGTACATACTGAGTTTGATTCCAAGTATTCCCAGAAGATTGATAAGAAAAACCGTAACAGCTAGTGACAGTAACACAATCTGATTCATTAAAATATTTCATACACTGATTTCAATATAATAACAATCAGTTATTTAAATATTGATAATTATGGTTTGTTGAAATTTTTCCTAGAAAAAATTCACTAACATATGGCCCTGGTGTTGCAATAAGAAATTGAAAAAAAACTCTCTGAATTATTGATTTTTATTTTAAAAGATGTCAAAAGTAGAATAGAAATGAGTTAATAGATGGTAAACATATTATTCTCAAATATAGAGATGACTGTAGATCATCATTTGAAAAAACAGGTATATTGACTTTTCCATCGGTTTTTATTCTGGAGAGTGTTACATACGTGAAAAAGTTTGAGAACGCTTTTAAAAAGCATGGCGAACTGAGCAATTACAATACCAGACAGCGAGGTAAGCTAGTGTCATCACATTGTAGACTTTCTAGGTGCCAAAATCGGCCAGAGTTTTTAGCCGTAAAATTATTCAATAAGCTTCCAGTCGAGATTCGATTGCTACATATGGAAGAATTTAGAAAAAAAGTTAAACAAATTTTAACTAGCAAGGTCTTTTATAGTGTAGCTGAATTTCTAGCAGACTGAGATTATTGTACCTGTGATCTTCGACTTTAAATTGCATGTATTTTTATATTTTTATATGTGTTTGTTTTTAACTATATGTTTGTGTGTAATATTTAGTATTCCATTTTGGATTTTACAATTCTGCACTGCTTGCTCAGCAGTGCTTACATGTTTTTTAGTTGACTTGTGTAAACACATGTGTATTGTGTGTAAAACATGAATAAAGTATGAGTATGAGTATGAGTATGAGTATTCCAATTCTCTTCAACAAATAGAGCAGCTATAATCTGGGCAGGCAAATTTTAAAAATAGGTAGATAATTAACTATTACTTTATAATGCAGTTAGATTAATTATAAATAATGTTGGTAGAATTTTATCACAGTCAGTCCCAAAAATAGTTTTAAATATTTTACCAACTTTTTCTTGTTTCTGTAAATTTATATACCTATGTGAACAGTTTTTTTAGATGTATTTGAAAGAACTGTGGAGAATTTAATCAAAATAACATGAGAAAAGACAAGTTAGAGTAAAAGTAAAACTATAGTGAAATAAGTCACTTAAAACTGTTTTAAGAAAAAACTGCTCTGAGATATATAAGATAGAACCAATAGATGCTAGTCATTGTTACCCATCTTACATATGAAGCTGGTTGTAAAAAAAAGAATGAAGGCAGCTAATAGATCAATATGTATCACTTATTATACATAAATTATTGCCAAATATTTTATGCTTTATGATTTGAGCAAGGCTACACATTTGATAGATGAAAACAACTTATATGACAGGCTATGATTTATTTACAAGCAATATAATGTTGCTAGCTTATTTCAGGTACTTTCTGTCAAACTCACAATATTGTGTTCTGAAACTGTGGTCACTCCCCAGTCCCCACATCTATCCATGATATTTGCAGTTCAACAACACTACATGATGTTTATTGCTTATACCTTATAGCAACTGTAGTAAAAATTCTTTTATTGACCTGCATATTTTGACAATTCCATGCATTTATATACTGGAGTGTTCATTGTATGTAAAACACAACTATCCAGCATACAAGCATAATAATCATATACATAACAAGAATGCTCTACTGATTCTATAATAGCCATCTACAGAATACAAGAAATAGCTCAAACTATTTTGGTATGGTTCTTTATATCATTCTTCGAAAACATTTTATAATTTTAAGTATTTCAATAGTAACTGCACGGATCTCTCTAATTGAGCTATAGTTTTATACAAAAATTATAAAGTAACCAATTCTGAATTTTATAAACTATACTATACCATACTGAACCATTTGACTATATTATTACATTACCTAATTAATGATTAATATTCAGCTAAATTAGATTCTTCAATGAATAAAGAAATGTCCAATGAATTGGCTTTGCTATACCATAATAAAAAGCACCTAATAATTTGTTAGTCTAATTACAAAATTCTTGAATTTTAGAGATGGAAAACTTATCAAGTAACCAATATTTGTCATAGCAATCTGTGTAAAACCTTTGCTCTTGGTTGCAAAACAGACAGAGTATAAGATATGCTTGAAAACATCATGACATCATCAAAACCAGCATTAAAAAGTAATAGTTATGGCAGTCGGATTTAAATTATACCTCCGGATTAACACTCTGATATAAATGTAATTTAATACTCACTGTGCCTGCTGTATCTAATATTTCTAGCATACATTGTTGTCCATCCACTTCAACTTGTTTCCTATAACTGTCTTCGATAGTTGGATCATATTTTTCTACAAATATTCCTTGTACAAACTGTACAGTTAATGCTGATTTTCCTACACCTCCTGAACCTAATACTACAATTTTGTATTCACGCATTTTTGTTTACTACCTGAAAAGAAACATAATGTAAATAAAAAAAGCTACAATTAGCTCCTTGTGGGTATATTCACATACATATGATTCACAAGTATCAAAAATGCTTATAGCAGAATGTATCTATCCTATACTTAGTTAGGCATGAATTACTGAACTACAGTAATATCTACAAGCAGACAGAAATATGACTAGATACATGTTTACACTGCAGGTTGTCCATGTAGTTTTAGCCAATTCTAATGAACCTAAAAGCCCAGTGTCTAATGCATTCTATCACCGAAACTAGGGTTTTACATATGTAGTTTACTTTCCCAAACTTAATCAAAATTATCGAGAATGTACCTACTTTAGCGCGGGGCGCACTATCCACTTCTTCAGTTCCAGGCTAAGTATATTTCAACTCCACAAAATAGATACATTTAACGTCAAAAAATCTTTAGATGCACTTCAATTTAAACAGTCGTGGTTCAACAAATACATTCCTTTACATCTAAAATTTCGTATTGCACTCACATTAAAGAGAACGTATTTCATGTCTATATTTATGTTTTTTATTTGAACTCCTTTCGACTTACCGTATATTGTTCCGCTAATTTACTAAAACGGATGAAGACAAAGAAGCAATTTGATCTTGACTGCGGTTTAATATTTATAACATTTCTGCTGGTAATATGCCACTTTATGCCTATTTTAGGATTACTTTTGCCTTGTTACTTTTCTCTAATCTCTAATAGCGTATGCCGCACCCGTCAACTGATTCAGTTCATTTCATCATTGGATGATTCACGAATCCATTTTTTGGTTGGCAATTCTGTTGGTTACTAGATTACTGCAATGACTTGACAGGTCGGAAAATTGTTCTGTGATTGACTGTCGCCATGGCCGGCTCTACACCACAAAACAGGTACGGTTAAGAAGGCACAATTCCGTGTTATTTGACTGGAAACACGAATGACTTATGTCAATGTCAGCGGCCATTATTTTGGGTTGCAACATGGCCGCCGCAGGGTTGCCAGATATATCAAGAATTCGAGGCGATGTTGCCACATCGTTGCGCAAATCTGTAGATGCTCTACCTTTTTATGTCAAAATTATCATATATTTTGATGTTGGCCAATCATTGACTGATTGATTGATGTTTGATTTCAATCAATCAATCAGTGATTGGCTTAAAAATTTAAAAATTGGAGCAAAACAATGAAAATACCTATTCATTCATTCATTTATTTGCAAGAAAATATTAAATATGATTAATATGATTATTGTATCTGTACTTTATAAATAATATAATACAAATTGTCTTAAAATACATTCAAGTATAACAATAATAATAATAATCTTCTTTATTGAAGTTTCATCAAGCATATGGTTTATGTTTTCATTCCTCACCTCGTCTCAGATTGACCTACAGACCACATGAAACAGGGTAAAAAATATTAGCAAGAAATGTAATACGCTACAAAAATAGAGTATTCAAGGTCCATGCTTTTTAATCTTGCACCTGATTACCCTAGTATATAAAAATTTCCACACCACCTCGGAGGTAATGTTCTGGCACATTACCCTTTATTTTAAGTGGTGGTATACCAAGTAAAAAAAAATAATATGAAACTAACAATCAATAAATAAACGAAAATCTCAGCTATCTCTTCCACTTTATAAAAATTAACGTCTGTATTTATGAATACCAACCAAGATAAGTCAAAATAAATACTTTTTATTGATCATGAAAACTATAGTATATACCTAATAGTTGTCACAGATAGAAGATTAGAATTAATTGAAATGTAATCAATATCCACAATTTCACAGCCTAGCAAATCTGCAGCATAACCTATTGAACCATATGGAGCATTAGCATTCAACTTTGTCAAAACTATGGGATTAAGGAACACATGATATAATTTTGTGTTATGTATGATTTCAAATTGTACAATCAATAAATAAATAAATGAAAACCCCACCCATATCTGCCACTTTATAAAAAGGAACATCTGCATTTATTGATAACAACGAAAATAAATCAAAATAAATACTTTTTATTGATCATAAAAACAATAGTAATAGTTGTCACAGATAGAAGATTAGAATTAATTGAAATGTAATCAATATCCATAATTTCATATCCTAGTCAAATCACAGAAATGCTTATGAGGAAAACTTTGAAATGCAAATTTTGAGAGTATAAATATGAAATACAGCAAATAGGTTTGAGACATAATAAAGGTGAATTAGTTATAAAAATTTAAACTTTTAATTGTACCTGGCCCTTTGTACAGTTAAGTCTTTAGGCTGATCAACTGCATAACATCACTGGCTTTTTCTTGAAGTAAATAGGATGTACTTACTTAGCTTTGCTGTAGAATACTTCAAGTGCTCTAGCCTCTACAAGTATTATATTCTGTTTTCATCTGTGTTAAGCATCTTATTGCCAATCTGTCAAATTCATAACTGAGAAGATACTGCTTAACATTGGTTTCTCCATCTTTGTTGGTCACTTGTCTGTATAAGCTCGTCCACTGAATAGCTCGTCTCTCATTGCAATAATCATCAAAATTATTAACATGAAGGTAGACACTGCAAACAACGCAGCATCCTACAACCTATACCTCAGATGTGGTTGTGTATGATCTAAAATAGAAGAATAAAAAATTAAAGTAGTGAGAGCGTATGAGTGACTAATAAATAGTATTGCACAGAAATTCAGTAATAAATATACTTACGCTTTGTACTCGCTCATTTAACTAAAGTTGCACTTCATCAGGAGCTTATAGTGTTTGAGCCCCATTTATTTCTTGCTTCTTGGCTGTACTTCATACCTACTTTGTGGTTGTAAAGTTTGAAACCTTCAAACAGTTCAAACTCCCTAACAAATTAATTCACATATGAATTGGTTTCGAGTATAAAAAATAACGTTTAAACAAATTTTCCATCAACAGTTTTCCATTAACAGTTTCACAAATAAAGCAATGTGTGGAGCAATGAGCAAACCAAAACAACACTCAAAGAAAAACGAGGTTAATGTCGGCGGCGCTTGGAGGGAAATTCCAATGTTCTTCTTCTGAGTTATACGGTATTTGCCACGAAATATGTTCGTATTTGATCTATGAGGGCAACTGGTTGACGCGTTTGGTGTGGCTGCAAATTTTGTGTCATTATGCATTATTACACTCACTTTTTAATTGCTTAAAGTTAATGTGTCGCTTTTAAAAACTGAAAACATCATGAAAAACAGCTAGAGAAGACCATTGAATTTCGCGCCGTTGTCAACCACGGATCACTGAAATGCGGGCTGATCCAGTGTTTCTGTGGTCTGGGCCGCCATTATTTTGGGTTGCAATATGTCCTCTACATTGGCCCCGCCCTGTTTCCCATTCTGTAATGCTAGTTGGCCCCACGTGCTCTACACTAGGCCGGAGTCTTAGATGTGGCAACGTGGCTTAGCTGTCAAACAGGTGGCCTATGGTTTCAGAATAATTATTACATTTTATATGTATTAGAGTTCATCTCGGTTAATAAATTAAGAAAAATACTTTTTAGAACTACTACTACTAATACCACTTACATCTGATGTCTCTTTCATCACAGTCAGACACTACAAAATAAAAATAAACGCAACCTGTTTCCTGCTGCCATTTCCACTTCCACTTAAATGAACACTCAATTTACTTTGTAAATTGTCACTTGAGCTAGAAAAATTCACTATTAGGTCACTGTGAAGCCATTCTTGCTGGTCTTGATTTCCCTTTCACTATCAAATCCTTTCGTAGGTATGCCCCAGGCCATGCCCAGATGAGTTCTATTAACTGTATTTTTCTGTGATATTTGGGAGGTCCAGAAAACATTATAGGTACAACATTGTGCTTTAAAATAGGTCTTATCCTTTGAAATGTTTGTAAATTATTGTCTTTATCCTTATAAATATAACCAGCCCTTCCGAGGAATACCTTTCACCCACTTATTCTGTTTATGTCACTTATTGGACGCACAATTGCTAGTGCAACCTGGTACTACACACTTTGCAGGCATCTTTTTATCTTTATAGTTTCATTTGTGCAGGTCAATAAGTAGAAACCCATTAAAAATCACCTTGCAACGTTCTTTTTAATCTGGAATAAGGTTATGTTGGGGCATGGTTTGGTAGTCCTCTACCCATGCCTCTACTGGGCTGCAACCTGGTACTACACGCTTTGCAGGCATGTTTTTATCTTTATAGTTTTGTTTGTGCAGGTAAATAAGTAGAAACCCATTACAAATCACCTTGCAACGTTCTTTTTAATCTGGAATAAGGTTATGTTGGGCTATGGTTTGGTAGTCCTCTCCTGGGCTGCAACCTGGTACTACACGCTTTGCAGGCATCTTGTTATCTTTATAGTTTCGCTTGTGCAGGTAAATAATTAGAAACACATTAATAATCACCTTCCAACCCTATTTTCTGCACCTGTAAGAATATACATGACATAACAACAAATGCAAACTCGGCCCCCAGATTCAGTGTTGCCATATTTCATGCTCCGGCCTAGTGAGTACAGTCGGCCATGTCGCAGGATAAACTTTTTGCCCATGGAACAATTAACAGATTCCTATAACACCGTTATTATCGAAAATATCAACGACGATCATATTTTTTGATCGTCGTTGGAAAATACCAGCGATAATATGCCGACACACATTTTCGCCGTCATGATATTTCAAAGGTGTGACGTAACCAAAACCATAGATCATTTCTAAAGGGCCCCACAGACATCGTTCTTTTTCATCAGGTTTGCACGACGTGCCAACCGATGTCGGAACCGATGGAACGATACCTCCACACACTGTTCGGTTTTCTAATTTCTTTCAGTTTCTCGCAAATTTTTGGTCCGTTAACATGGATAAGAAAGAAACGTTCTGTGGCTTTTAAAAAGAGGTCAATTCTCCCATATAAATCTATTAGAAGAATTGCGTCTGGAACCAGGGGATTGGTACAATTATTTGAGGATGGATGAAGAAACACACTTAGAGTTACTTATCATTCATCAGTAGCACCTCTAATAAAAAAACAGGATACTTGGATGAGACAAAGTATTTCCAATCATGAACGTCTGACAGCACATGTTTGATGGTGTCGCTAACCCTAGATACGCTTACTCGAAGGCAATCAGAACGACACTGCAAAATCCCGTCGTGATTGCACGATGAACGGCCACACATGTACCGAGTTGCACGATGGCGTTCGAAAACGACGGGAAAAATCAAGCTCGGAAAGATTTTTGGGAACGACGGTTTTTCGGCACATACGGTCTGAAATGAGCGTGATCGGTTGGCACGTCGTGCAAACCTGATGAAAAAGAACGATGTCTGTGGGGCCCTTAAGATTACTGACATACGTTTCTGCTCCGTAATTTCTAGTTACCTGTTCTGTGGGTTTTTTGGACAGGGTTCCAAAGATGACAGTTTGACAGATTACAGGGGTAGATCAATCCAGTGGTGTACCTTAAAGGCGATATCTAAGGTACTACAAAGAGCTTAAGAATTTCGGTTGTAAAGTAAAAAAATAAGACTATATTGAAGAGGTAATTAAATACCATGTCAAGGATTTAAATGTTCCACTTTTCAGGAAAAAACATAAGTAACAGCAGAGCAAACAAATACCCGTGTGACTTGTTCTGCTTTTTGTTAACAAACTTTTCCTTAAATTTACAAAACATATAATTTAAAGAAAAGTAGAGCATTCCAATTCCTAGTAGGACATTTAATTATTCTTCAATTGTGGTGTTACCATCTTTTAGTTCTGCTGACTTTACATAGTTTATTTCATCAAATACACAATAATCAAACCCGTAGTTTTCTCTTATGATTTTCTGCAAGCTCTTTCAGACCTCTTAAATTTGGGTTCAGCTTATAGATAATAGAATGAATATCCTTCATACTTTTTACAATTTTTTTTATTTAATGTCAAGTAACAAACATATTCATTATATCTGGTTATCTCAATGGGCTGGACTAGCTACAGCCTTAGCCTTCTTCACTTTGTCAACAGCACCCTTCTTCTTAGCTCCCTTCTTTGGAGTCCCAGGAGTGAATTCTCCCTCAGTCAGCCACAATTCAATATGGCAAGGTGAGGACATGTAAGGGTTAATCCTACCATGGGCACGGTATGTTCGTCTCCTCAAGCAAGCAGCCCGGTTCACCTGAAGGTCAAAATACAAAATGATAGATAAGCCTACTACAGTATATTCAATCTCAAGATAGAATTCAAATAAACAGTCGCATGCAACATTCGCGTGGTCACTGTCTGCTAACGTCTACAAACGCGCCAGCTATAGTCCGGTGCAATTATGAAATTTTATATGACTATTTAGAAGAGTTGCCCTATGAGCCCATTGTAGCTCAAAAGTAGCCAGTTGCCAGTTTGAAATGATCATTAGGCAATGAACACTTGACATTGCATATTTGGATCTACTTTCCAGTCAGCCTTGGAGATTTTGACTTGCCAGATTATAACACACAATTTACACATAATGTACTGGACTATTAGGGACGCCACCGACATGAGCCGATCACACATGCAGGCTTGTTTTCATTTGGTCCAGCTTGGCTGTGAATACAGTATAGTTAAATACAGATCAAATAAAGAAAGGATGACATCTAACTTATTCACTAAAGAACTGCTCCAATGAGATGCAGAATTGAAGAACATCAGAAAATTTCTTCTTCTGGTCAACAATATGCCAAAATATCCCAATGTTCAGCTGAACCAAATTAAACTGGTTTTCATACTACCTGATATCAGTTCAAAGCAGCAACTGGTGGATCGAGATAATTTATTTCCTGAAATATTGCTAAGATTATGAACATTATAAGAGCAATTTGTGATGTAAGAGGGTTTTCCACAAGTCTCATCCATGCTGTTAATTTTGTTCACCTGGCTTGGCAAGAGAAGCTATTACAAACTGTTTCAACCTTGCAGAAGATGGCTGTAACTCTGATGATTGCCTCTAAACGAGTGGACAAGAGAAGATACAGAAAATTCAAACACCCATAATGCCCTTGAAGCAGAAATGAGAAGATTCAACCTGTCAATCAACAACTGTTTGTTGATGATACTACAAAATTAAACTAATTTTAAGTCTATTGCTGAATTAAGCCAGCATACCAATGTACAGTAATCAGAATTAGAAGTTTGGTGCTTAGCAAATTCACTAAAAATAAATCATCAGAAGACGCAAAGATTGAATTTCAATTTAAAACATTTGAAAGAGACACCTGTTAAATATCTGGGAGTTCACCTAGATTGTACCTTGACTTGGGAGCAGCATATCAAGGAAACATCAAAAAAAAAAATGTCAAAGAGTATTTATCTGATCAGGCCTGTTTCATTCTAAACAAAAAATTCAAGAGACATTTTTTTGTTTAGAATGAAATGCTATTGGAAATAAATTTTCAAATGGTAAACAAATAATAAGACAAAAAGTTGCATTAGAAATAAATTTTCCACCCCTTACAACCATGGGGTAAACCAGATAAATGACTGGCTAAGTGTCTTTTTGGTAGAAGAAAATGTCAGGTTAATTTCAATATTGTAACTTTTTTAGTACTTGTATAATTTGTAAAACAAATTTTATGTACCCCTTTTAAAGGACTACATGTTAACAAGGGATGCTTCAATGGAGTTTATTTATATGAAAGATCTTTTTTTGGTGAGGAATCACCAACTTAATGTTTTATACTTATTTTGTATTTACTTATTTATAGATTTTTTTTTTTTTGTAAATATGACATGCTTTGTAGGAATACAGGTAGCACTCAAAGAACTGGTAAATAACTAAAGGATAATTCTGAAATACTAAACTGGTGATTATTCCTTGGAATTAAGCATATGTTTTCCATAACAAGTATAGCTAAATTATCATGATTTCTCCAACTATGATACTACAATTTGAATCCCAAACATATATTTAAACAAACATTAGTCACACTATAATATGCTTTCCATTTAGAGAAAAGAAAAAACTTAACCCTTACAATTTTGAGTGCTAGCTTATTATTATCAAGGATATCTGTTTTGATTGCAATTGAAGAATTATAAGTAAATATTAAATCTGCTGCTGTTGAAAAATCCCTGATTATGAGAGGTATATCTATCCTTAGACTATCTTGTGAAATAGGTGCTTTTTTTTAATATTATCAATCTCTCACAAAATATTAGCTTTTCAATAATATACCAATTTACACCAGAATAACAATGAAGAACTGAATCTGTAGCTCTACCACTTTGTATCAAATACATGAGCTATTAACAGAACAAGTGTACTGATGTTAAAAATGCTTATAGAAGGATTAATTTACATATTACAGGCAAGGGACTTTTATGGCCTAAATTTGGACTGTATCAACCTCATGTTAACAAGCCTTTGTTTGTTTCATTATGTATGAGCAGTGTTACCTTAAAATGATCTATTAAGTTTTTAGCATGACTTATAGGACACTAACCTGAATGTGCTCAACAATAAGTCTATCAACATCTAGACCACTGTAGTCAGCATTGCTTTCTGCATTCCTTAAGAGCTGTAGCAAAAATTCAGCAGATTTCTTTGGCCATCTACCTTGTGTTGTGCCGAATTGTTTAGCTTGAGCACACCTACCAACACCTCCGTTGAAGCGTCTGAATGGAATGCACTCCTTCATGTTTATAACATTCTTGAGATATGCTACAGCCCTCTTCAGGGGCATCTTCCTAATGGCATTAGCTGTTTCGCAGGTATTCTGTGAGGAAAAAGTTAAAGGTTTAGACTTTTGTATCCCCAGGAAGCATTATCAAGAAGTAAACATGCTTTGTCGACACATAACCTACGACGTTGAGATTTGAACAACAATTACAATTTATGATGATACATACCTTGAAGTGTACTCTCAAATTGGAGCCACGAGCTTTGCATGATTTGGCAGCTACCTCTGGTTCTCGAGCGTACCGGCCCATTTTTCAGACCTGCAAGTAAACAGTCCCTGAAATATCACTTGTACAAAATTTTATGAAATACACCAAATAATGGCTTTTTAAAAATGCAAAGGACTTGTTTTGAACGTCGAAACTTGATTTAACTCGTAACGTACGCGGATGTTACGGATATTCTTGGATTTTCTAAGATGTTGTTCCGAAAATAAACGTACCTTACAAAATCTCACAACCGAAAGACACAAAAACGAAAGTGTTACTGACAGATTGACGTATGACGTATGACCCTAGTCACCATTCTGTGACCGCAGTTCATTCGAGGCGCCATTGCCAGATCATCACTTCTAGCCTGCGTGTTTGGATATTAGTGCAATCTAACAACCAGTGTTTGTTGTAACTATTCGGACGATTTTAATATTCGGATGAAAGGGAATCGGAATACTCTGATATTCGGATTAATTAGTATTACGTATTCATCCGCATCCACAACCGTGTAGCTCTGTCCGACCACCTGATTAAAACGACGGAATTGAGCTAGGTAAGTCGAGAGCGATTCGGCATTCGACGTACGGTTGAGTTGCAGTTTGAGTTCCTATCTGACACAAATATTATTAGTGCCTGATATTTTTTATAGATTTAGTGTTTGCTTCAATTTGTTGATGTCTATGAGCTCCTTCATTTACTCGAGTATGTTGTCATCAAATATTGAAAATATTAAATACAATAGAAACACATTTCCCAAGACTGAAATTTATTGCCACGCATATCATAACAAAACAAAGTTTAAAGCTAAATTCAGATGTACACGACATCCGAAAATACGACAGTACGAAACTGCTCCTATTTGTTGAAAGCTGAAATATTCAAAATGGATTGGCGCCAAACTAAATGTCCGATGATTTTAACTTTTATACGACGGTTGAATTTTATTTTAACTTTTTATCCGATGTAATAATGTAATTTGACAGCTGACAATCTCCATTATTTTGGATTCGGAAATGATAATTCAGCGAGCGCAATAATATTTTACTTTTATCCCTCATGGATAAAAATGAAGAAAAGGGGAAGAACGCGAAGAATTTGGGTTCGAGATATTTTTAAAAATAGAAAGAAGCAAGGAGCGTACCATAATACGTTGCAGGAGATGAAGCTAACTGACAGAAAAATATTTTAATTATTTGCGACTGGCAAGTAATGCATTTAAATTTTTGCTTCGAATTATTGGTCCACGGCTCAGTAGAATTTATTGTGTTCGCGAACCTATTTCCTTCAGGGCAAAGACTTGCTTTGAGTTTAATAGGTATCGATTATGAATATACAAATTTCCCAAGTTTGTAACCAAATTTCTTACGAAAATTTCGGACTCATGTGAATGGATACATTTTAGATTATACGACAGAGTCAGTTCGTCGTGTGTCGTATGTCGGTTGTCGTGTGCATCTGAATTTAGCTATATTCTTTCATTAAAACTGGTAACAGCTCATAGATGAAGTAATATATTAAATCAAAATAAAGTAAAACAATAAAAAGTTTACGATTCCTTTTTTTGTTCATTTGTTTTGATCCGCCACCCTTATTCATATCTGTGGCATTTCTGTATCGATTCTTTACTACCACCTCTTCTTCTCTCGTTGTGGTAGAATGAGAGTTCATATTTTATCTGATTGTCGGTTATTCCCGACGATATAGGCAGTCGGCCGACTATATGTCGATTGACAATGTTTGCTGCGTTTGCCGATAAAGAAACGCGCTAAAGAAATTATTCCGATTACGTATTCCAACAAACTATTCAGATGAGTACGTATTAGTTTAGTATGAGGATTGAACATATGGTTTATGATTATTACGTATTTTTACGTCACTAATTCTGAGCACCCGTTTAGAAAAATCATGATCACGGTAAAAATCATTATCAACAAAGTGATACACAAATACCTATAAAAATGTTAAATAAATCACTATATCAACCCCCAAAAACACATCTAGTCCCTTCAGGGACACGAGACAATACAAAATCTTTAAATTTTATTAATACTAGTAAAGCAAGTTGACAACACTGCATTTGCAGGTTGCAGGTTGCCCCACAAGTGGCCGTCGCCACTTGGCAATCTTGACATTTACGTCATTCTGAACTGACACTCCCGACATCTGTACTTTCTGTCATTGTCATTCTGTTGGTGATTTGCCGATTTCCCATAATTTTATTTTAAGATTATTTTGAAAAATAAGAATATTTTCTTACATTATCTATTTCCAATTTAATGGTGCATACATTGAATCGACATAATGGATACTGCAGCTAAAAAGCAAAGACTGATGCTAAGTGTTATAAATTTTCTGCAGGATGAATTGGTAAACGAAAACGTTTTGAGTGACGAACGAAAAGAGTCTGTAGAAGTTGCTATACAGTGCCTTGAAACTGCATTTGATATTGATAACGAAGTCAGGAAGAAACATGAAAACGAAAAAGTTGATCTGCTGTTACTATTCCCTTCCACCACTCCAGTAAGTGAGGAGAACAAAAAGGTAGCAGAAGAATGTAAAACCAAAGGCAACAATCACATGAAAAACTCAGAATACAAAGAAGCTGTTGCCGAATATACTAAGTAAGTGTCATTGAATAATACAAACATTTCCACCCAATAAAAAACTAATAATAATAGTTTTTTACATTGGAATCCTTTTTTGAATTATTACATCTTGTGCATTATCTGGTATATTTTAATATTACGGATCTGATAATGGTATTCTGTTTTTGTGGATAGTTTAACACAAATACATGTTGATTGAATAGACAACAGCCAGTAAACACAGACAATATTCATAACTGGCTGCTAGAGATGATTAGACAAAGATGGTTTTGAACTCAATTATAGATATCAGAGCTTAGTAAATGTTCTGTATATGTGATCATTTCCCAAGCATATAGTACAGCAGTCCTTGAGAACATCTATTACCTTCCAGAGGGGCACATCAGATTCATATTATAATCTTTTAAAAACCTAAGCAAACAGCCAGCTGTTTGAAATTGGGCCTTCATCTATATGCATTACATTGCCTGACTTTGTTGCTATTTATAAACTCTCTCACATATCCAGTTTCTCAAATAATTAATTTTTAAATTAAATCTACCTTATGTTCACTATCAAACATGTTTTCAGATACATAAAACTTAGCTTTCTACCATATCGCTATTATGTCATATATTCTTTAAATCTAGGCTTAATAGATCTTCTAGTTTGTCCTATGTAGCAATAGACGAGACAAGATAGACAAGAAATTGACAAATTAGATTAGAACATCTTAGAATAGGGTTATGTAGGTCTGCCAAACATGCCAACTTCATAATGACAGGCCTTGATTTGTGCCTATTATAGTAATCAGATGAACACTGAACAATAATGGTCGACATTATTTAAATTTTCTACATAAACAATGTTGATGGAACTTTACAAATGGCAATCAATTGTAGAATTATTTCTGTCAATTTCTTCAAGGTCAAAAATGTGGTCAATTTCGTGAATTGAGTGAAGCAGTTTTTAGAAATAGTAAAAAAATAAACCATGATGTTGCAAATTTTAACTAGAATTTATTTTCTAGAGCTATAAATTTGAATCCAAATAATGCAGTATATTACTGCAATAGAGCAGCTGCCTACAGTAGATTAGAAAAGCACTTGGATGCCATAGATGACTGTAAAGAAGCGATAAAACTTGATCATACATATGGAAAAGCATATGGACGACTAGGAATAGCTTATTGTAATATAAACAAATTTGACGATGCTAGGAAGGCTCTTAGAACAGCTTTACAGTATGATCCAAATAATTCGACATATGAGACAAACCTCAAACTAGCTGAGGAAAAAATGTATGCAAATATGGGAACTACTGGGAATGGTGCTCCACAGAACTTCTCAGAATTGATGAACAACCCAAATGTAGTTGGCTTGTGCAATCAGATGCTCAGTAACCCACATATAAGGAATTTGTAAGTTTATTTATTCTACTTATTTGTTTATTTATTTATTTGTAACCATCAACTGGCTGAATAGGAATCACTCCATTTAATAGGCCAGAAGTGATTCAAAGTTTATATAAAATGAACTAAGGAGGTAATTCACATATACATCTCTATAAATACATTATCTTCTTTGTACCACAAATACTTCACAAAATGGGTTTCATTTTCTTAATTTCATTGACTTGAACATCATAAGCAAGGTACCATATAGTGTAGTAATACTCGACATCTATTTATTACTTACTGTTTATATTCTTGCTAAGCTTATGGAATAAGACGTGTATTTGGCTATTTCATATGTGGAGTCAGGCTTCAGAGCAGCTATAAAAAAGTTTTTAGAATACCATTCCATGTTCAAGTTTAAGAATATGTGAGAAATTTGAAATTTAACTCTAAATTTGGCTACTCAGCCATAACCACCAAACATAGAAAGGCAGACCCTTCCGTCCATCGATACTACATCTTTAAGGTTCATTGTATCGTAACTTGTATCTAATACCAGTACCCATTTCAGCAGTCTGGAGCCCTGCACTAGTTTGTACAAGTTCCTTACTCGTCCTGGTACTGACTTTTGTGACCTAGCGCTTCACACTCACAGTGCACATGAACTCCTTCAAATCATTTTGAGCAGTTTTATTGCTTCCAATAATAAAAAGCTGGCAACAGTATTAAGCATTCTTCTATACTGCACTTAGGTTTCAGAATGTGAAGCTGATATCAAAAGGAACTATTCTCAGATTCGTGTTTGTTACAGAGAAATCAAAGTTTAAAGTTTTGTTGTAAAGATGATTGAAACGTGTATGGCCTACCTTATTTTACTTTCACTTTTGGGTAAAAACACTTTCAACTTTCAGCAAAAAAGGATGAAGGTCATTTAGTAAGGTTCTGCCAACAGGTCATTTCATTGTTTCTGTTGATTGTTTACATAAACTACCACATGATCATGACATAGTGATGTACGAATATAATAAGGGCGGCTACACATTAACCATTTGGCGATCTACTTAAGGGCATTGCCACTTTTTAGCTATGAAATGCCAGAAAGCATCCCTTAAAGTTTTCAGGATTCATCCTGGTAGAAGCATTGAAATATTAAATTCATTGCAGTGATTTTTTTAGGATGGTAGGTGTGATGTCTAATGAAACTGATGCCCTTCAAGGACTGATGCAGGCGTGAGTAGCATTTGTTTTCTATTTGAGAATGTTTATAGATTTGCTGTTTTTTTTGTTAGTTGATAATCATCAAAAACACAAGAAGTATCGATATCTATGTGACTTGATATATTAATGCTGGAAATTCAATAAACACTAATTGCCCTAGATATCAATTTACTTATTTGCAAGAAAAGTATCTCAAAAAATATTGAGTCAAATAAGAGTTGTGTTGCTAAAGTATATTGGAAATGCAAGCATCAACAGCATACATATGTCTACAGGGTGTTTACGATCTTAGTGCATTAATTTGGAGCAACGATAGATCATGATATTTCGAACTTGAAACCTCAGTACCATTTCACTAGTTAACGCGTAGTTAAACAGAAAAAAATTGAAAAATTATGACTGCAAAATCACAATCCTACAAAATTGCCCAGTATTTAACCTAGCTTCTGTCAGGTGTTTTTGGAGATATTCACTATGTAAACAAATGTTATTGTCTCTAGCCTTGTTGCCGCATATTCTGTGTTATCAGAAAATGTTGCGATTTTTTTTGAAACTTCAAATTTGGGATATTAGTATTATATTTGTGCTACAAGCATTACAATGATGTGTGATATTCGTACTTTACATAACGGCATAAGGATCGTAAACACCCTGTATAGGCATAAAACCAAATAAAATGGAAAACAACATGTAAATATTCCAAACAAAACAAAAACAACTTACTTTTGGTATATAAAATCCACAAATCTCTGTTTAGTATTAGCAAACTTCTCAATTTCTTTGACAACGAAATCAGATTTTTTTCAGTTAAGGCATTTTCTTTTGACAACATAAATTGCAGATAATCTACTTTCACACATATTATTGTGTAAGAAAGTCCTAAGCTTTTTTAAAGTTAAAAAAAAATTTCTACCTTCGCTGTTGTCGTCATTGGAATTGTAATTAATCATATTGGCAGCAGTTTCTTTGAATGGCTCTCTTAATTTGTTAGATGAGAGCATATCTAAAAATGCTTCTGCTCCTTTAAGATTTGCAGACACTGTTTAGTGGTGTCAGTTGTTCATATTTTATTTAGGTTTTTGTGTGTGAATGAAATAAAACTATGTGGTTGACTTTCTTTTTTAAACAGTCTTATAAACTGAAAATTTTATATCGTCTTCTCTGATGAATATATTTTGTTTTTTAGATCTGATGAAAACGTTCAAACACTGTGGCAAGCGTAAGTAATCTGTTTTTCTATTCACATAAGTTATAAGTCATCATATTTCTGTATGCAATATTTTTGGTTAACAGTATTCACTTTTTAAAATCCCGAATATTTAGTATGATTCGTTTTTAATGAAAATGGATAAATTTTTCACCTTGACGAACTGCCAATGGAATTGGAAATTACACCTGGAAATAATTGAATTGGCTGTAATGAATTTTTGGGTATGGTTTTTAGAAATCGTCTCAGTAGCAGCGCTAACGTCGTTTTTAGGCGAATTGGAGGGTGTTAGCAGTCCATTACGGAGCTTGCTCCCGCATAATTAAAATCCCACATTAAAACTGCCGAAGTCAACCTTCTTTTAAGATAAGCCAATGTATGGAATCTTCTACAAACATCTAGAAGAGCATGTCTTGTCTGAGCAGTTGACCTTCTCTTTCCTAAGGTCTAGTGGGTTCGAGTCGGAGACTGAGGGCTTTATAATGGCTTGCCAAGATGCTGTCTTCAATACTTTGGTATACCGTAATAGGGTTATTGGTGTAGATATACCCGACACCCGTCGTAAAGCTTGCCGACAGGCGCCAGAGACTCTTATTTATCTCTTGTCGGCGTGTAAGACGTACGCTGGGACGGCTTACGTCCATCGGCACAACGCAGCTCTACGAGTGCTCTATTATCATTTAAGGCACTCATACGGTATCGATGAGACACCGGTGCTGCCATACGCTCCAGGGGATATAGAGTCTGTTGTGGAGAACGAGAGTTGCCGGATTTACTGGAACTACTCGTTCCCCACGCTTGAGCTTGTACAAGCAAACAAGCCCGACATAGTCGCACTGATGATCGCTAATAAGCGTCACAGTACATTAACATAGACAAGTAGGGTCACTCGCCGTGCCGCCTTTGATATAAGTCTCACAAATGCGAGCCGCCTCGATTTGAGAGGGGTCCCTTAGTGCGATCTCGTTTTCTTACAGGGAATCCGACTGTGCGATATTGTCGACGTCAACGGTCGACGTTCACTTCACTTATACGGGGGTCAATAGAAATGAATTCTATAGTATAGATAGAATATAATTTAGTATTCAATAAACCATTCAACACAATAACTGCAGATGCAGCTACTGGAATGGCAAATAGCTCAAGGAGTATTATAGATCATGTTTTGTCAGATAGATGTAGTAATTTGAAATGTACGATTCAAGTAGTAAGTAACAGCAACAGTCTGATCATTCATAATTTGTTGTCAGTAACCTTAGGTGTAAACATAAAAGTACTTGCGACAAAATATAGAAGAGAAGTAAACAGAATAGGTCATAAAAAATTCATCTCAAAATTTGAAATGAATATTCAAACTACAGAAGTTCAATCGTTTCAGGAACTAATTGACTTAATCACTTCTTGTAAAAAAGATTCGGAATTCAAAAAGACGTATTATAAGATACGTGAAAATAACGACTGCATAAATCAAGAAATTCTCGAAGTGATTGAAAACCGAATCAAAATTTATAAACAAAAAGTTAAAGAACCGGGAAACACGAATTTGGAAAATGAATTTAAAAAACTTATGGATGAAGTCAATAATAAAATTAAAGTATTAAAAACAGATATTTTAAAACTCAATGGGAATAAGTAGACACAAATATAAAAAACAATGGGGCCATATACAGAGCACGGCGCCGGCATTTTTTTGTGAAATACGCGCAAAACGCTCATTAACACACAAACACTACTTATTTACGCACCCCGGTAGATCCGACCGATTGTATCCCGTGCACCGTGCCGCGTGTTAGGTGGTGTTAGGTGGACTGACCCTGTAAAACACAGCTGTTAGCGTTCGGCTACTGCTCGAGATCGCCGGGCGCCAGAATCCGCCAGCTTGCGTAGTATTCGAGAGCACAGCTGAAAAGACCACATTGGAGGCGGAGCTTAGAGTGACCCTACTTGTCTTTGTTAATGTACGGTGTAAGCCTGAAACAGCTGCCGGAGTACAGGTAGATTGACGGAGATATAGAGCAACCCTCGTATTCATATTGCTGTTAATGCTTCGCACAAACAAAACTGCGTTAATCTTCCACTGAACAATTTTGAAAATTCTGCCATGTTGACTTCTCTTATTTCACTACTATACTTTGAAATTATCTAAGCTATTATTTCAGTGGTGAATTGATTGCACAACGAATGCAGAACGCAGATCCAAGTCTGATTGAACATTTTAGAGAAGCTTTCCACTCACAGAATCCTACGCCTACCGCTCCACCTGAAGAGAAGAAACCCAGTGATCCAAAAGAAAAGCCAAACTCGTAAATACGGATATAGATAATTAGGACGACACTACAATGGGGTTGTTGACTATTTTTCCAATAATACATATTTAGCAGGTATCTGATGAGGATAAAATGTTCGCCAATATTTTTCGTTTGTATTGTATCAAATTATTTTCAAATCAGTACTTTATGAGCCACTTATACTTGCGACTGTTCTAACCCCACTATGCTTCATACAGCGTAATATGACTTGATGTATTTTTCTTGTACAATTCTTTCCATAAATCAAACATTTTACAGCATATATGAACTGTTTTGTCAGTGCAAATACTTCAAATACAAATATGGCTTCTGCAACCCTGAAAAACCTGGACATACTCAAGTTTTTCAACAATTTATCTTATAGAAGCAATGTCAGATTGTTCTGTACGCTAAACAATATCTTTCTGTACTTGGGAACTTCTTTTTAGTCATCAACCCCATTTGTAGCATTGTTTGATCCACTCTGTCATTTTTATACAGTTCTGGGTCAAGAATTTCGGTATGGTGATACTCTTTGACTCTTTGCATCGTTGTAATGCAAACAATTTACATTGGATGATCGTTGTTAGAGTAGCATAGAGTAAAATGTGTTATATGAAAATGCTTCCTTTAATTGCTCAAACTGTTATTGTATGACTTATAGAATATTCTTGATTTACCAGATAATGTATTTATTTGACGGAATGGTACTTTATTTTGTTCTAATAATGTTGTTTGTGGTATACCGATTAATTATGTGAAGTTTTTTTGCTTTAAATATCTTTATATTATTTCTTCAGACAGGGTGTTATCAAACTTGAGACTTCTCTTCACTCAGCAAATAGAATATTGCGTTTACAGCAATACATACATATATAGAACTTTCAGTTTTATCGTTTTCTCTTCATTCTGTAAAGAGCTAGAGACCAGAGATTTGATAATGTGAACAGTGTCAACAGTTGATACTTGAAATTTTGTATCGAATCGTTTATTGTATGTCATATCTATTTGCTGGCTGATGTTCTGTATTTGCTTTATTTCAAGGATAGTCGTTTCTAAAACAGAAAAGTCCGAACTTTGAAAATACCCTAGTGCTTCGCCATTGATTTTTGACATCGAGTTATTATTCTGAAGACACTTATTTTATTTTGAATTGATATTTGATTGAATTGAATGAACAATTAAATTGATATACATATACTCTTATCTGTTGATTGAACGTTTATGTTGAAAATGAACACTGTGTTTCATGTTGTGGAAACTGTTGTTATGTGTTTTGAGTTACATGGTTATAAGTCTTTGTTTTTTATTTGGATATCAGTTGTCTAAATGCAAATGTTTAGGATGTTATATCCCAACGCCCCAAAATCTAGGACAGATACTTTTTGCTGAAATTTAGATTTTAAATTCGGACACGTCAGGTTTTGCATGTTAGGAGCTGTGACATGTCTTGTTTTGATTGCTATTTTAGTGGAATTGGATCAAAATAAATGAAAAGCCTAGCACTTTGGACTTTTTTACTGAATACAAAGAAAACTAGACAAGACTAGATGACCTTTTCTTGCAAGCTGGTCTGCCTTTTCATTACTAGCTATATCTGAGCACCGTACATTAACAAAGACAGGTAGGGTCTGTAGTTTGAATATTCTTTTCAAATTTTGAGATGAATCTTTGATGATCTATTCTGTTTACTTCTTTTCTATATTTTGTCGCAAGTACTTTTATGTTTACACCTAAGGTTATTGACAACAAATTATGAATGATCAGACTGCTACTGTTACTTACTACTTGAATCGTACATTTCAAATTACTACATCTATCTGACAAAACATGATGTATAATACTTCTTGAGCTATTTGCCACCCAAGTAGCTGCATATACAGTTATTGTGTTGAATGGTTTATTGAATAATAAATTATATTCCATCTATACTATAGAATTCATTTCTATTGACCCCCGTATAAGTAAAGTGAACGTCTACCGTTGACGTCGACAATATCGCACAGTCGGATTCCCTGTAAGAAAACGAGATCGCACGAAGGGAACCCCTCTGAATTCGAGGCGGCTCGCATTTGTGTGACTCACATCACATCAAAGTCGGCACGGCGAGTGACCCTACTTGTCTTTGTTAATGTACGGTGACCTGTGTGACCAACGTTACTTTGGTGTATTCTGCTATTGCTTCTGTTAAGGGCCCCACAGACATCGTTATTTTTCATCAGGTTTGCACGACGTGCCAACCGATCACACTCATTTCGGTCCGTGTGTGCCGAAAAACCGTCGTGTTGACCGTCGTCGTTCCAAAAAATCTGTCCGAGCTTGATTTTACTCGTCGGTTTTGAACGCCATCGTGTAACTCGGTACATGCGTGGCCGTTCATCGTGCAATCACGACGGGACTTTGCAGTGTCGTTCTGGTTGCCTTCGAGTAAGCGTATCTAGGGTTAGTGGCACCTATCAAAAATGTGCTGTCAGACGTTCATGAGGGGAAATACTTTGTCTCATCCAAGTATCCTGTTTTTTTTATTAGAGGTGCTACTGAATTAAGTAATTCTAAGTATGTTTCTTCACCCATCCTCAAATAATTGTACCAATCCCCTGGTTCCAGACTCAATTCTTCTAATAGATTTATATGGGAGAATTGGCCTCTTTTTAAAAGCCACATTTTCACCCATTCAGAACGTTTTTTCTTGCTGTATTTCACTTTAATAGCTAAAGCCGCCGCCAATGCTAAAGTATTATCCATGTTTAACGGACCAAAAAATTTGCGAGAAACTGAAAGAAGACCGAACAGTGTGTGGAGGTATCGTTCCATCGGTTTAACCGGCATCGGTTGGCACGTCGTGCAAACCTGATGAAAAAGTACCATGTCTGTGGGCCCCTTTATAGACATTGTGTCTGTTCTGCGATAGCAGCTGGCTGTTCCATTTAGCATTGCATTAGGTTTTTTTTTTGGGGAAAACATCAAAGAAAGTGTCGTTTCATTTTTTTACGAATTTTTGGATTATACCCTTTCCTAAACCCTTGTCGAAGAAAAACCATGTATTTACTATTGTTTAATAACAAATATGTTTGACTATTGTCTTCTATAATGCCAAATTCTCCTTTTTTTCAACTTTATATATTTTTTAGAGACAATGCTCTAAAGATACCTATTTTGGTACTTGTTGTTAGATTAGAAATATTGGTAATATTTTTAGATATTTTTTGTTACTGGTGTTTTTGAAATCCCTTAGTGCGACATTTACTTTGTAAATATGGTTATATTAAATATGATGTAATAAAAGGATGGATAAACATCATTTGTTTTTTTTATCTTCACCTACTATAATAATAATAAAACTCTTGGGATTTGGCAACATTCAGCAAAAATATTGTAGCAGATTAACCTGATACCTTTTACGTAATCTAAATTGAAAAGTTGTATCATGTGTATCCAAGAATCTATACATTATAGGAAAAATACAAAACAGGTCCTTAAACGCTGTGCCGCTGAGCTTGCACCTATTCTTTGCAAGCTCTTCAAACTTTCGTATCAACGAGGCGTGTTTTCCGCTTCGTGGAAGATTGGCTGCGTACAACCCATCCCTAAGAAAGGCAAAAAAACTGAGCACTCTCTAAAGCTTCTGGACACTATCCAGAAAAGAGCGATTCGACTAATCGATGCGCCTAACCTCACAAAGGACCTCCATTGCCTGGAATATCGAAGGAGGGTGGCTGACCTATCCCTGTTTGACAGATTCTATCACGGAAGATGTTCCAGTGAGCTCTCTCAGATAATAACACCACATGCCGTCCGAACCAGGAACACTAGAGAAGCTCTGCGAGCTCATCCTTACCAAGTCGAGGTCCTTACTCCCCGAACCAGTCTCCTCCAGCATTCCTTCTTTTGGAGAACTTCGACGCTGTGGAATCAGCTGCCGGGGAATTTGTTTCCCGACGCCTACAACCTGCAGCGTTTCAAATCTAACGTGCACCGATACTTATCCTCTCACAGCGCTTCTACAGCGCCATAGGCTTTCAGCCTTTGCGGGAGGCCGACCATAAAAAAAATCGACGAAAAATAACTACGCATAATTATATCGATCCGAAATGTAGAAATCGTTCAGAAATATAAACTTAATGCAGCTGATATGTTCACGATTCACAATATCTAAAAAGCTGTGTACTCCTTTTAGTTGGCCTGTTCGGCCGACGTCAGCGCGCTTCGTTGATTGACATTTCGCCACCACGAGTGGATGGCATTCTCAAAAGCTGTTACCCGTTCGGCGACTCCCGAGGAAAGGATTCTTGATAGCGCACCAACGCCAAGGCGACCAGTTTGTCGGAGCATGGTCGCGAAGTCTTCTGCAATATATTTAAAAAGCTAACACGACCATGGCTTCAGCACAGTATATCCAATTATTACCGCAACTCTCCAGAATTTTGGTGGTTCGCGCATAGCATTCCGCGCATCGTTCGCAGGATGTTTAGCACCGCGATCGCCTGAGTCGTGTTCAGTCTATGGGACTGACAGAACCGGATTAAGGAAATTGTTGATACGCTGATATGGATATCGGGACGCGTGAAGTCAAATTTTGCGCCGCTGTAGGCTGTAACAATTCCAAAAACTGTGACTATAGTTTTTTAAGCTTCCTCAAGATGCTGCCAGGTATGCGATTCCTCCAATGTTTAATATGCTTCTTTATTACCTAATAATATTAAAGTGTGATAGCTCCATTTGTCTCTCGGGTATTAGGGTAGCTGTGTGTTTTTTCTTCAGTTTTTAGAAGAGTTATACGTTACGGAAAGTCGTTTCTTAATTATGAGCCTAAAGTCAGAATAAAATTTCTCACCGTATCCTCACAGCACCACAACGTTCAAAAGATCTTTCACGACATCATGTGATTATGCGTTCCAACATTATGAAATTTTAAGCAGGAAGAAGTCCATTTTAATGGATGCTCAAATAGAAAGTTCACAATAAAAAGAATCAACATGCTAGTTTCAAAAATATATCATTTTCATGGATTCTTTTCTTCAATATGCCTATTCATATGTAATATACAAATACAGAAGGAAAGGTAGTCTTGCTAAACTAGATAAAAAAACAGTTTTAATTTTTTTATGAATAACGACCAGTTTAGTATATTTTATCGTTGTTATAAACATATTGATCGTTATTTTTTATGTACACCTAACAAGTTTTTATTGATATTGCTGTTTACCACGTTTTCGTACCTTAAACGTTTTTCTGTGATGATTGACGAAGCTAAATTTAAAGGTTGTGGGATAACTAGACATAAATGTTATTTTGGACGCTACGTCGTTACATATACCCATATTTGAATCATATAAGATATTATAAAGTTTTTATATTTAATTAAATGTTTAAGGTTAAGTAAGATAAGATAAAATAAAGTTGAATAAATCTCGCATTTGTGTAATTTACTATTTCTTGCTTTGCTTCTAAAAAAAATGTTTACACCCCATGTATATGCAAAGAATCCATGATGAATTGGATGAATCAGTACAAAACATTTTCACGTACAATAAATGCGAATGCATGGATATAACTTAAAAATTGTAATTCAGAATTCCAGAGATAACTGCTTAACCTCGATGAAGAATATCACATTACCACACTGCTCTCAAAATTTACTCTATTTACGAGACATATATTATCGCGTCCATTAAACTTATTGCAACACAATATAATTACGCTTCTTCACTCGATTATTGCTAAGCCGACCCTGTGCTCAAAACGTAAATGGCAATACTCACGGCTCGTGCTGAGGAGCCGACGTGGGGGTTATGAGAGGCCAGTTTTTCGAAGACAAATTGTCTGCATGATTTCTAGGGAGTTGCGCTACTGTATAATTGGATATACTGTGGCTTGATGGAAGGATAGCAGGATAGGTTTAAGTGAAACTTTACATTTATTAACAATTATTTTTGCGGTTTTTATTGTAAATGCATCTGGTACATTAACATTATAACAGGTAAATGATTTTTGTATTTTATTGTAATTAGTCAATAGGTGTTCCAAGCGGTTATGTGTTGAAACACACAGGCAGTGCTATACGGTACAAACTCATTTATTTATTATTACCTATCTTTATTAAGAACTTTTTTATAGGTATTTGGCATGTTCAAACGGTAATCTAACACCCTTTTCTGTTAGTTCTGCTACGAAGGGAGGTTCAAATGTTCGTGAAACTTATTGCGTTGATAAACAGAGATTTTTTAAAGCTCCATGATTTGTTTCAAGATAAAATGTTTGACAATTGTTAGGAATTCCTAAAACACGGTGAAACAAGTTTTCCCTAGAACCCCGCAAAAAGTCTGGAAGAGCTGAAAAATTGTATTTTGGCTTAAAAAAAAACACGTATTTTATTCAAACTAATTTATTTACCAGTTGCTGCTAATGTCTGATAGTCTGATGCCCGAAAATACTGCAAGTTTTTGTTAAAGTACGCATTTTTAGCTAGCATAACCTAGAAGTTCTTATTCAAGCTTCACAGACTTGTTATGGGGTAAAACATGATCTTTTACTACGCTGTCATATATCTGAATGCATACTAACAAAAATCGACTGAAATTCGTATGTTACACCTTCGAATCATGATATTTCGATATTTGTTTGAAATATGTTCATGTGAACCTCGTCCTACAAGCCCTTTGAATATGAATTTCTGAAAGGGTGATAGATATGATATTTAAACAAACAGTATTATCTGGAAGACCCATTACCTAGTATACTACGTACATATTTACAGTGACTACTGATTACAAAAGAATAAAAAAAAGGTTTGGGAATATAAAGAGATCCATTAGTAACTATCACTTCAAAAATATCATAATATTGTACAGCTTTGCGAATATAAATGTTTTGTTCTCAAAAACACCATCATCACTAATTCAAAAGGTTTATGCTCAATAATAATGAAACATATTGTCAAAAGGTGGAGCCTATAAAGATTTTGGGTATACTTTTTCAAACCCAGAATGAAATGAATATTTCCTATTTTCAATAGTATTCAGAGACACTATCAGAAATTACGACTTTTTTATTGAAGTTTTGTATACACCAGGCGAGTGCGGTCCATGAAAGCAATGGAAACACTGGTTCCATTCAGAAGTCGATAAATTGCAATTTTTCTTCTGCGTTGTAAATATCTATTTGTTGCTTGTCACGTTGCAAGATCGAAGGTCCTTGTTCAATACATGCATCCCCATAGCTAGCGAATAAGCGATTTAAATTTCGCTTCCCAGTAGGTACTGTTTTGAGCGATCACAGGATATACAGGGTTATTCACGTTATTCGACACGGAGCATTATGGCTAAAGTATTTCATAAAAAAGAAAATAATAATTTGAGATGGATAAAGACCCATAAAGGCTACATTTTAAAAATATTTTCATGTTATACAGGGTGTCCCAAAAGCACGAAATGTATCAAAGTTATGTTTTTTTAAATGGAACACCCCGCATATTATTGCATATTCAGATTCCTTGATGAATTCTATTGTGACTTTATGTATCATACATGGGACTTAAAGTGAACCGATTAGGTGTAAATCACCATTTTCTGTATAAGTAGATATCAGGAAAAAATTGAATATCGCAGAGATTATGAAATTTGGAAGGCTGTGACTTTGCCGTATTACTAAGCATAAAATGCGTCACCTTTGTTGAGACTGTTGAGGCATTCCCATTTGTAAAAATCAAGTTATCGCTGATCGAAGTTTCCTTAATTCATCTATCGATTTCTCCAAGCATAAACGTAATTTAACTTTGACAGTCTCATTAAAGCTGATACATTTTATGCTTAGTAATACGGCAAAATCACAGCCTTCCATATTTTGTCTCTGCGATATTCAATTTTTTCCTGATATCTACTTATACCGAAAATGGTGATTTACACCTTAACGGTTCGCTTTAGGTACCATGTATGATACATAAAGTCACACTAGAATTCACCAAGGAATCTGAAAATGCAATAATATATGGGGTGTTCCATTTAAAAAAACACAACTTTGATACATTTCGTGTTTTTGGGACACCCTGTATAACATGAAAATATTTTTAAAATGTAGCCTTTATGGGTACCTATTCATCCGAAATTATTATTTTCTTTTTTATCAAATACTTTAGCCATAATGCTCCGTGTCGAATAACGTGAATAACCCTGTATAATGAATTAGTTCGAAAAAATCGGGACATTATTAAAAGGTAGTTGATGTCGCGTGTTTCTTGGGCGAGCATAACTTTGTTTTAGAGATCATTATGAAGAAGCTAGTGTTAACCCGGGAAATTACGTAAGTTGAGTTAGCTACTTATTGCTTTCACTGAAAACAATTCATATCAGTGCCAAACCTAAAACATATTGAAATTTCGTTCAATTTTACCGCATTAATTTGAGCTTTCTTGTACCGGCATCACATTTGAAAAGGGTGGTGTTGATTGAATGTTCTGGAGGGGTTGAAGATAAATCATTTCACTATTGAAGCCTATATAATTTTTTGTGTCTTATTGTAAGTTGTGTGACAGTAACTATAAGTAAACTAGATTTTAAGGAAATTGGAAAAAATCAGAATCATTATTTCTTTCACTTAACTCACTCAGTTGCAGATTCAAGTATTTGAAATTTGAATTAATTGATTTTCATACATCTGGTGTTTCGCAAAATTATAAATAAAAAATCAGAAGTTCTATGCTAGGAAATCGCATTCAATACAAAAATTAAGCATTTTCTATGTGAATACTAACACACATCCTAGTCAAAAGATGAGAAATAAACATGGTTTAAGAAGAAGAACGTTTTTAAGTTATTAAATTTAACTAAAGTGCATGCTATATTTTTTAAACTAAGTATTATTTCAATTTACTTGTCCGATTTTTTACGCTGTTATTGGTCAATAAATAAAACAACAATCGTTCAAGCAAAAAAGTTTACTCACCGCCTCTGCAGCTATCAAAGTACAAACTATTTTAGAAAAAATTTCAGTGTCATCAATTCATTTTCGACAATTGTTAATCTTCTCGACCATCTAAACTCTTAATAAATAATAAATATATAATAAATAACAAATAATAATCATACTGCCTACTTTATGAGAATAATGGTCTCAAAGAGGAAACCATGACGAAACCTGAACAAAATTGTAATCCTAAACCCATCGCAGTTTTTTTACTGTTTCCAAGAACATAACATTTTGGCTACTAGAAAGTCTGTACATATCTTACAAAAAGCTGGCTATTGTTTCAATACCGTTTGTCCAAATCAAAGAAAACCGTGAACGCTTGTGGTGACTAACCAGTTAGAAATTAGTGATAAACTGAAAGAAGTGCCTAAGGGTTTGAAGAAATTGCACAACTCACAGAAATTAAGACAAAATACTCTTACATTAAAAAAATGAATATGGAAAATTTCGAAGAACAACAACATTTCGGAAACCGAAGATACTGAAAATCCTGAATATTGTGATTAAATACTGCTAGCATACTGAAATTGAATAAAACATTTCTTTTCGAAATACCCTGACATTTCTGTCAAGCTGACACCACTTTGTAATCTATTTAGTCACCATACATGCCAAAGTTGACGTAAATACTACTACACAGATATTGTTTAACAGCGAACGCCATTTTTTATATTATATAAATCATAACTAGTGTAATTTGAGCAATTTTTACATATCCATTGGAGTAGAACTTCTGGCTTCCGTTGGTAATCTATAAATGAAGGTTCTAACGAAGGATATCGTCCATAAAAGTTCCTCCTTTCAAAATTTAAAATTAAAACTTCTTAGACATCTTCCATACTCCATACAAGTCTTCACATTCATTTGATTAAATATAACGATTATTTAAACATATGGTGCTAAATGTTTTGCTTGCTTTTTGTCACAAATTTCCTTCAATTTGCGCAATAACTCAAGTATGTGAATGTCTTTCTTCCACAGTTTTGCATGCTAATGTATTTTAGAGCGTGCTATATTCTACTGGTGAGAATATGACGGAGAAATAATTATATACTACTTGCAAGTAAAATCCGAACACTAAGAAAAAAAGTTATGCGGTTCTCGAAATACGGCATGACTAAAATACTGAAGACAATGACAAACGAATCAATTTGTCATACTACAACAGGCTAATAATGGGTGGGCCCACCATGTTGACGTATGCACTCCTCTAGCTTACGCGGCATGCTTGTAATCTGGTTGTTAAGGGTCTAGGGTATAGCGCGCGAAATTGAGAATCCAAGAAAAGACGTATTCCCGTGTTAGCCAGGAGGCGTGGCCGCCTGTTCCCTTTCTCCAGTGTGTGTGTCTAAGATGAGGGGAGATAAGTCCAAAAATCCAAAGGTAAGGTCAAAAGGTCCAAGGGTAAGGTCCAAAGGTCACCATAAAAATGAATTTCGCATTTCCAAGCTCCTGACGTTACCTTTAAACTTACAATAATGACTCAAAGAGCAAATTGAAGAAGAAAGCTTGCGCTTGTGCAACTATTTAGCCTTTTTTTGATATCGTGTTTGGTTGTTAAATTACAGGCATTTATAGAATGTATGATTTTGCATTGCGAGATTTTTTTGCACATTAAAAAACTTTTTTGAGAAAATCGAAAATAGTTGTCATTCACTAAGGTCTTAACTATCGCTTTCTTAAATATTATATATGTAGTTTGAAAATAGAGTGACCTATGCGAGAAATTGTGAGTCCGTGTTTTATATGGCAAATACGTATGTATAAATGTGTGTATCCAGGCCCCTTAACGAACTCTAGAGGTACAGCCTCCCAAGCTGTCCTCACAGCATGTTCCAGTCAGTCCAGCGTGGTCGGAGGATTTGGTAAATCGCGAATGTAACGACCCATCCAATTCCAGGTACTCCGACTGCATCTGACTCCAGGTTAGGGGCGGCTGATAACAGACACCCGCAGGAAGCCACCCAACATTAGTAGGCTATTCGGTGCGTGGCGACACCGCAGGGTATACCAAAGCCTAAGGATGTAAGCCAGTCGGCAATCTTCACAGGTGCATCCTCAGGAGGCAATTTGGATGTCTGCCTCCGGAAATGTCGTCTGGGGGCCCTAAGGCTAACCACCTCACGGGCCCTATCTTCGGGTTCGACCACCCCGCAAGAAAGGCACCCACACTGAGCCGGTTTCGGAAACCGGCGTTGGGCAAGGTGGTGGTACTTCGAATTGCCCTATTGACGACCCCCGCCATGACATGGACCGTTTTAGGTGGACGACAGAGCTCGGGGATGACCTGCTGAGCTGCTACGAGAGCAGTAGCCCGCGTCGTAGGTGATACATGTCCCGCATGTTTGAGAGGTGGTGTGAAATGCACCCTGAGCATAGCACGCTTACCTCTCAGAATTTGCGAGATTATGTACCGTACCTCCGGAGGCTGGGATATGTTCGTGCTCCAGCTCAGCCTGCCCCTTCGGCGGACGGAAGGCCTGTTAACCAGGCTGAAAGTTCGCCGATAAGGCCCGCTGAGAGGGAAATCGACCAAGTCGCCTTACCTAGGGATTTCAGAGACCGAAGGCCTTTGCATAACAACGAAAGGTCCTTGAAGCTGGCAGATTTGAAGAGAGACGATGAGGTTGTGGGTGAACGTCTATCGGAGGCCTCTGACATTTGGAGCATCAATTGCGTAATTTACGCTGCGGCTCTGAGGCTAGCTAGACAGGGGAGAGTGAGAGACTCTCCTGTTGAGAGAGCACAGAGACGGGAACGCCAAATGGAAGCGAAAATCCATTTGGCTCGCCAGAAAGCATCCCGTATCCAGTGTGTGATGGAATATAGAGCGGCTGGGAAGCCTTTTACGCGCCGAGTGCGTCAGATAGCCTACGGGTTGAGGCGCGACCATCATACACTCAGTCAAGCGGTATTGGTTGTTGTCAAGCAACACTGTCTTGACAGGATACGGATGCTAATCGCTGCTAAGCGATCGTTGGTGGCGCGTTTGTAGGAGGACTCCTAACTTAAATCAACTGCGTCATCCGATAGACATGGAAGAAATTCTTGGCGCCTTACGAGGCGCAAAGAATTTCGCAGCTCCTGGCCCGGATGGCATAAACACCTACTGGTGGAAAAAAATTCCCAGTTGCCACCGGCATTTAGCTAGAGTTCAGTAGGCGACGAATGGGGTGATCATAGAGGCCAGAGCGTACGCTTCCTGTAGGAACTTGTCGACACCCTTGCAATATGAAGATGCGAATTACATTGCTGGAAGTAACCCTCTCCGAGGGTGAGGCGAGAATGAGCTACTCTAGACTACAAACCCTTTCAAGAGGAATTTACAACGATCTTGGACACAACCAAATATGTGGGGCACACCATAATGGATGCTAGAAAGGACCACATAACTCCGAAATACATCTTCGACAAGAAATTCGAAACTATAGTAAGAGATCGAGAACTCTGTGAAGTAAACAACCTGCAACGGGAAATAGTCTGGTACACAGATGGATCAAAGACCGAGCAAGGCACAGGAGTGGGAATCTTTGGAAGAGGAACTAGACAGAAACAAGGGGATCGCAATACTTAAAGACAGTCAGGCTACACTTAGGGCACTAGAAGCGCCCAAAGTTACGTCTGCTCTAGTCTGGGAATGTTTACAAGAACTGAGAAGACTGGCAGCACACAACAGAGTAACTTTGGAGTGGGTGCCTGGACACTCAGGTATAAGAGGCAATGAAAGGGCGGTCACTGGGGGTGCCTAAAAGCACAGACACCAGGTCGGAGAATGGATGAAACATCAGCACAAGGAGCAGTGGAATTTGTTGCCAGGATGTGTTCATGGAAAAACATTCATTAAGGCTCCATGCAAAAAAAGAGCTGAAACACTGCTCTCCTTGAGTAGAAATCAGCTCCGAATAACGACGGGTCTCCTCACAGGACATTGTGGCCTGAAGAAACACCTGAATAAAATGGGACTCTACAATGGAGACCTCAACTGCAGATTGTGTGGAAGAGGAACTGAGTCAGCCCTACATGTAGTCTGTGAGTGCGAAGCGCTAGATCACAAGAGACAACAGCTCTTTGGGAAGACCAAGCTAGAACCAATGGAGTACGGCTCAGCACCAGGACCAGTAGGCAAACTGCATAAACTTATGCAGGGATCTAGATTGCTGGAGTGGATACTGTAAAAGAGAGGAGCAATAATACAATAGGCCTTAAGGCTTAAGTACTGACGGGGACAGCAAGGTCGGAAAGGTCCTGGAAAAAAACCCTCTCAGAGGCCTCTGACATATGGAACGGCAACTGGTGCTAAAAACTTATTCACATAACGTTGAGCCATCATTGTACCACGAATCAGAAGCAAATATGGCCTGCTGTTAGATGCAACAACATTCCAAACATTAAACCGATAGGACGACGCTTAACAGCAAAATGGAGGTCAATGGAATGTCGTGACTGGAGTACTAGAGGCGGAAGATATGATATGAAGCTCACTTCACGTAATCTGTGGTACACCGTGCGGATTCGAAGGGGCCTCCCTATAGCTGCTCACGAAGCATTAGAAATAGCTTGACTGGATTGCATTCTGCCTCGAATGGCCAGTAGTTGTAGACGACGATCTTTCCAGTACATAGTTCTCCCGAGTTTTTTTTATAGTCAGCCTCCCGCAAAGGCTGAAAGCCTATGGCGCTGTAGAAGAGCTGCGAGAGGATAAGTGTCGGTTCACGTTAGATTTGAAACGCTGCAGGTTGTAGCCGTCGGGAAACAAATTCCCCGATAGCTGATTCCACAGCGTCGAAGTTCTCCAAAAGAAGAAATGCTGGAGGAGACTGGTTCGGGGAGCAAGGACCTCGACCTGGTAAGGATGAGCTAGCAGAGATTCTCTAGTGCTCCTGGTTCGGACGGCCTTTAGTGTTATTGTCTAGGAGAGCTCACTCTAACATCTTCCGTGATAGAATCTGTAAAACAGGGATAGGTCAGCCACCCTCCTTCGATGTTCCAGGCTGTGGAGGTCCTTTGTGAGGTTAGGCGTATCGATTAAACTAATTGCTCTTTTCTGGATAGTGCCCAGAAGCTTTAGAGAGTGTTTCGGAGCGCATCCCCACACATGGGAGCAATACTCCAGCGATGGTCGGATCTGTGCCTTGTAGAGCAGCAGCAGTTGCTCTGGTGTGTACAACTTCCTACAGCGGAACAAAACTCCAAGCTTCTGGGATGCCGTTTTATCAATAATGACGACGTGGTCGTGCCAGGACATGTTATTGTTGATGTTGATCCCCAAAAGCTTGACGGAAGGTGATTCGACTATGGGGTGGCCCTCCATTTCCACGGTTGGTAAGCCATCGTGAGACTTCTTTGTAAGAGTTGTTGCCTGAGTTTTTTGTACGTTGAAGTGCTCCAGTACCTCTAGCTCGCTGCATTCGCTCTTCTTCCATCCATGGGCCCACGCTGCTACTATTGTAGCCACGCTACGCCCCATGGTTATACCAACTGCTCTGAAATAAGCACCACGTTCTCGTTGGTCTAAAATCTGACCACGTTCAATGGCGGTTGACATAGCGTAAACTGAGGCTGTCGTCTTTTAGGTGGCATCTTTATACAATCATTATTTACTAATGGCTCCAAGTCTGAACTGGGGGCAGGAGCGGGAGTAGTGGGTACCAATCCAAGAGTTGAAATTTCAGTCAACCTTGGGAGGTATACCACAGTCTTCCAAGCAGAAATGATTGCCATAGAGCTGGGAGTCAGGGAACTAATCAAAAGGGAAACAGGGTAACCTTGATTTGGGTTCCGGGTCACAGCGGAGTGGAAGGCAATGTATTGGCCGACGCGCTAGCAAAAGGAGGAACTGAATCTGTGTTCATAGGACCAGAACCATTCGCGGGCATTGCAAAGAGCACCGCTAAAAAGATCATCTCGGACAGGGCAGTGAGGAAAGCACTCCTGAACTGGCGAGATACACCAGGGCTACTGCACTCGAAGGTGTTTATAAGATACCCCTCGAGTCAGCCCCCCCGAGGATCATGGAATGTAATAGGTACGACCTCCGCATTCTGGTCGGCCTGCTGACGGGACATGGTCGTCTAAGGTACCATATGCGGAAGTTAGGTCTTGAACAAACTTCAGACTGTCGCTTCTGCTACGTGGAGGACGAAACAGCGGAGCACATTCTTTGCTCCTGTCCAGTACTGGATAATGCTAGGTTCCAGACATTCGGATTTGCCCAACTGGAACCTCATGACTTCAAGGAAGTTTCACCCTTCACGTTGATCGCCTTAGTAAAGAGGTGCGGACTGTACGGTGAACTCTAAAAAGGTGTGAGCCACAATAGACAGAATTGAGTCGCGGTGGAAGGAGGCAGCTCTGCCCCACTCACCTTCAACCTAACCTAACCTTATACAACCAACTAGTCTCTCTCCATATTTGCAATAGCTATCATAATTTTTGAATCAAAAGAAAGCAATGCTTTGTTTTTACACGTTACGAGATTTTTGAAGGTGTAATGTAGGTAAATAGCGTTTGAATGAACAAGTGTAATTAATGTGTGTACCAGAGGGGGTACTGCTAAGCTGTGTACGCATTTTTAGTGCAATATCTCTCTTGTTCTAGGTGTTCGGATTTCACTTAGTTGTAGTATCTATATAGTAAATAATAGTAAATTATTTATTCTAATATACTTTTTGTACACGGTTCTCTCAGTGAACTGACACTTTGCAGTACTAAGAAAAGTATGTGTCTAACAATTCACTAAGCCGATTCGTTCAAACCTGACACGTGCTTCGCTGACTATTTTAGTTTCAAACTAGAATGATATATCTTTTAAAAATTTCAAATGAAAACTTTAAAGATCCAGTACTGTACGCTATCAAACAAGAAGTGCCCAAGCCAACACCAGGTTCTAATGAACAACCAGGCTCTGCCAAGGAGTCACTCATTCAACCTGTTAGGAGTCAACATTACAGAAAATCTGATCTGGCACGAACATGTCGCGTCAATTGCAACAGCTGCTGGTAAAAAGCTTGGGTACCTATTTAGAGCCAGAAAGTATTTCTCACCATGTAACCTCCTCACGCTATATAAAGCCCAGATAAGACCTTGCCTGGAGTATTGCTCTCATGTCTGGAGAGCTGCTGCCCCTACTACCCTGTCTATACTAGATACCGTCCAGAGAAGGGCAATTCGACTAATTGGCGATCTGGCCTTAACGCGCCACCTTCAGTCACTTTCTCACCGGCGTGTCGTTGGTGAGCTCTCACTCTTCTACCGATATTCCAAAGGAATCTGCTCCTCTGAGCTATCCTCTATCGTTCCGCCACTCACTGCTCCTATCAGATGTACCCGTGCGACCGCTGCATCTCATCCTAAGACGGTCGTTCTTCATACATCAAGAACTGAGCGGTACAACCGCACATCTATTCCCAGGGTGTCCAAGGCTTGGAATGGACTGCCAGAAGATGTATTTATTGGACCTGCGGGTATTGGCCCATTCAAATCTCGCATTAACAAACTTCCCTTAACATAACCCTTTCACAGCAGCCGCGGTACTCTGGTATTAGGCTTTGCCTGCGCGGTCTGCTCAGTTATAAAAAAAATAAAATTAGCTCGTATACTATAAAATAAAACTATTTAATGAGTAGGGATAGAGGCCCTATTGCATTTTGGTTATATAAGACAATAATTAGGGCTTAGAACTTAGTCTAACTCTTCCCCTGAAAATGCTAACATACATAGTTAGCGAAACACGTGTCGAGTGTGGCGAGTACCTAGTTATCCAAAAAGTTAAATTCATACCTCAGAGTAACAACTGAACATAGAGGTAGTAAGCAACTAATTCTAATAGGCCAACATCTTCTCTTACGTTGTCATATTGACCACCAGATACGGCAATCATAATTGTTTACTATCGTCTTAATTTTATAGTATCCAGAAATATTCCATTCTACGTTAAAAAAGACGGTGTTTTGATGGTTCAGGAATGATTTTAGCAAAATCAATAGGTATGTTGGCCTCTATTGCGTTACTGCATGTTTCTTCATCATAAACGCAAATTCTGTCTTACATAAATTTTGAGGAGCTGACAACGCCTATATAATTTTCCTGCGATTTGTTTACAGTAAACACCGACTGTCAAACGTTTGTTTTGTGTGTGCGTCTTTTATGCTTGGTCAGTAAAATCAAATTCGCTATTTTTTGGTAACTGTAGTGAAGCTTTACGGACTTGCTGTGCTATATTCGAGTGTAGTTTAACAGCTTTTCGAGATAGGACAGTGCAGAGCAGTGTTTGTAACATGGGTTGCATTGGAAGAATTTTCAGGTTAGTTGGCAATGTTTGGAGGCTGAAGTGTCAAAAGATGATGGCTTTGAGCACGCCATGCTGAAGTGGTTTGTTTATTACCTCTATGTTCAGTTGTTACTCTGAGATTCATACCAGCATATTTTCAAGAGTCCTATCTTTATGGATTGCGCGCATATGAGAAAGAATTCATTCCAATTGCCTACAGATCAAAGGGAATTTGTCCACGATGAACCTTTCAAATTCAGCCTGCGACGATTTCTGAAACACATGTAACAGTATAACACTGCCTAGTCTCATTCACTCTACTCTAATCTAATCATACGACAGTGTAAATATTTTTAACTCACGTCGCAGGTGTTTATCGAGCACATGTCTACAATCTAAAATATTTTCGATGTCACGAGTAACTCGTTTTAGAGCTATGGGCGTAGCTATACTCCACTGACAACCCCTTTTATAATCCTCACAATCTCACAACCATCACCCAAAACCCGAGAATAACAAAACTGACGAGAAGCGACAGAATTCTTTCAACTTTGTGTGTTTAATACCATAGGCGTAGTTAGGTGGAGGCTTGGGGGGCTAAGCCCCCACAAGAATGAAATTAGCCCTCAAAAATCCAAAAATAATTCGTTTTGTTAAGTTTATTGTATCTTGGGCAGTCCCCATATCCAGGGACTTAAGCCCCCCCAGATTCAGGGACTTAACTACGCCTATGTCTAATACGATGCTTCACAATCAGTTGTTTGTAGCCTGTGTGTCAGTATGCGTGTCATGCGTTTCTTAAAGTTATTTTGGCGATATCTATGTATGCTTGACTATACAGGGTTTAATGTGATTCGACGTACTCCTGTCGGGCTATGATAGAAGAGCTAAAATGCTACTTTTTTTGCTTGACATATGTATGGACAAAAATCAATAGTATTTGAGATTTCTCAATTTTAACGAAATTCTAATAATTAACCAAAATCTGGAATTTTTGTCTAAATAATGGAAAATCTACTCTAAAAATCAGTAACATGTTCACTAATTCTAGTTCAGTACCTACGCTTACACTAATTCAATAACTAGTAGTAGCAGCATATAGATATTGGAAAGCAGTACTTTGGAAAAGTATTGGTTCGCCATCTATCTACCAAAGCCGGTACCTGAGCGTTCAATTTGAGGAACCGAGCACTGTTTATGTGACCCGTTTAAAAGCATCAGGTATAGGAACCTGCGGATACGACAACGCACAGACTCTTTTTTGTAGAACACTCATTTAAAGGGCCCCACAGACATCGTTCTTTTTCATCAGGTTTGTAAGACGTGCCAACCGATCACACTCATTTCGGTCCGTGTCTGCCGAAAAACCGTCGTGTTGACCGTCGTCAACAACAAATGTTCAAAATGACCCATCAGCATGGATACAAGCAGGCAATCTTCTCATCAGTTACTGCGGAACTCTTTCAAACACACTAGTTCCGTTTTGAATTTCATTTTTCATTTTGACATTTATTGTAGACTGACCAACTTACCATGTGATTTTTGGTAACAAAATGTAGCTGTCGCAATTTTTTTCATCATGTGGGGATCGATATGGCGTAGGGTTGTAGTAGGTAATGTTGCTACAATTTTGAAAATGGGTGCATGGGCGGCGGAGTAATTAGCAAAAAACGAAAAATTTCAAATATGCCTCAAACTTCGTTTTTTGGCGTTTTTGGGGATTACTGGTAATTTTCTACTTTTTTTGGGTGGGGGTGAAATTGGGGTGGCTAAAGTGTGGGGGGTTGTAAAGCTGAAAAATTTGTTGTACTCATAATAGGCTGTCTACTGACCTGAGAGAGAAAGACCTAGCGGTATAATACAGGTCCTTTTTTAGGTCCACTCGAACATTGCCTTGTGTATTACAGGAACCAAGGGACTTAGATAATTTTCCGATGTATACATACGAGTATTGCTTTAGATCGTTCTGTATTTTATAATGTGGAAATTACTGAATTCATGTTAATGAAATTTCGGGACAGTATTACTACTTTGGCGAGGATGGAAAACGCGTCTGCTTTTTAGAAATCGTCTCAGTGGCGGCGCAGCAATATGAACAAAATAAAAATATGAAAACAGCTCAAACTTCGTTTTTAGGCGTTTTCGGGGTTCCAGATCATTTTCTACTTTTTTTGGAGTGGAAGTGAAATTGGGATGATTAAGTGGTGGGGGCTAGTTAAACTGAATTTTTATGAATTCATAATAGACTGCCCATTGCCTGTGAAAGCGGCATAATACACCTTTTAAGGTCCGTCGGAACATTGCCTTGCCGATTACAGAAACCAAGGGACTTAAGCTTTCTGATGCATACAAAATACATACGAGATTACATTGGATCGTTCTGGATTGTGTACGTGGAAACTTCTGAATTGACTTTAACGACATTTTGACACAGATTTATTACCGCGACGAGTATGGAAAGCGCGTATGGTTTTTAGAAATCATTTCAGCGGCGGCGCAGCAATTATAAAAAACTAAAAATATAGAAAACACCTCAAACTTCGTTTTAGACGTTTTAAGGGTTCTTGATCATTTAACTTTTTTTTTGGTTGGGGGTGAAATTGGGGTGGTTTGGGGTTGGGGGTTCATAAAACTCAAGTATGTGTTGTATTTATAATAGATTGTCCATTGACCTGTGAAAGAAGCACCTAGTAGAATAAAACACTTTTTTGCGGTCGGGCGAGTGATGATTTGGTTGCAGGGGCATCTAGAATATAGGTTCATACTGTGGGAAAATAATAAAACTGGTATCATCGGAATGTGTGGGACGTACTGAGTCAATCAACTTGACTACATTTTTTGAACTAAAATAAGAGAACATTTCTAACGTAGATTTTTCATTGTTTAGACAAAAACGCCATTTTTTGGATAATTATTAGAATACCGTTACAATTGAATGGTCTCAAAAACTATTGATTTTTGACCATACATATATTGAGCAAAATTTGTTACATTTTAGTTTTTTTCTTATGCCCCGACAGGAATACGTCGAATTGTTTTAAACCCTGTATGTTACCAATAAACCCCACATACTTCACAATAATAATTTTTTTAAAGATTTTTTAGATTGATACATTTTTTACTTACCCCCGTACTACAAGTTTAAGCACCATATTAATCTGCTTAAACAGACAAGGAATTAAAAGAGGATCAAAGACGCCACCACTGGCTGTCGCTTTTCGCCAGTGTCTTAAATCATGCATATCGAATGTGAAACAAATATACTGCCTGCCATTGAAACTGCAACACCCAGTAAATGTGAATATACTTTGTTGGTACTTTGGAAAACAGTTGTGGTATGTATGAGTAACAAATGATCATACTGAAAAATATTATATAATAAAATTATATTATCAATGTTTTGTTGCATTTCATTGGCGCCTACGAATGAACCCACACTCAATGAAATGAACAATTAATCAACTTTTCGATTACCTCTGTCAGAAATTGGAATTAGGGGCATTTATTCATTGACGAGCTGTCTCACGATAGCAGCTTCTGTTTTGAGGACTAGTTTCCTAGATAAATCGACAACCGACTATTATGAGGTCTCAAAGAGTTGGATTTGCATCTGCAACAACAAAATGAGAAACATCGGTGTGTTAGAATTACGATATTGTATTCTGATTAGTCAACAATGGAACTCACAACAGTGCATTTTTAAGATGCGACAAAAATCGCATTTCATATATACAGGGTGAGTTCATAGTTGATATTTTTTTAAACTGTGTATAGAAATCGTTACAATAAACAACTTTTTCAAGTAACTTTTTTCTGAAAACTATGTCTATCAAGACGTACCTGGTCTGTTTATGTTTAGTCTTTTGCTCGGATCTTTGTTTTATCGATCAGGCGGTGTACCTGTCAATTAGTGCACTAGTAAATCTACGAAAAATAGACATAATTTATAGTTGCGGTCACTAGAAAAATGAGTTTAAGGGCAAAACAAAGGTCTTGCCATAAAGCCGCATCCTCATGAACCCAACAAAAGAAACCGTTTTTTTTATAGCGATGTGTTCGGCAACCTATAACAACATAGCTTCTCAAAATAGTTGCCGGAATCGTAATTCTAGGAAGCTGTTACATTACTCTCACTCTCCCACTTTAAGACCTCATACAACTAAATGTCGCAGGCTTTGAAATTCCAATTTTCTAAAAATCTATGTATGTATATTATACATTTACAATTACTCAAATAATAACACTGCTCTGCATTTGCTTTGACACAGTTCTTGCTGATTCTCATGTACACTGATAACCTCTACTCGAATATGATTTCGGTTTTCTCCCATCCCTAGCCTTTTAGGGATCATTCATTGTTCTCAAAAAAATGTACGCATTTATACAATGCATTCAAAGCATTTTAGCCACAAATGTTTTACAGATTACACTGACTGTTAAAAATACTCCGTTCTCTGCTCAAAAAGACATATAGATATATTTGAATACTGATTGGGCTATTCAGGACTGGACTCAGGAGCGGGAATAGCTGGTACAAATCCAAAAGTTGAAATAGGGTACTTGCAGAGGTCGTGAAATCGCCTAGGGAGTATACATAGCGTAAAGAAAACCATATCAAGAAGCAGTAGGAAACAAAAAACATGATTTTACTGACGGCCAAAAAAATATATTTGCAAAATAAAATAAGGATATATTCAAATTTTTCCACGTGACTTAAAACAAGGGCTGACGTCACAGATATCTTATCGATATCGACAATCGATACTGCTACAGCACAGGTCAGTGAGATTCAACTGCGCATTCGACTGGAGATGATCTGAATTCTTTAACAATGCGACTCAATTTATTGATACTCAAACATATTTGAAACAGGCAATTAACCCACTAGCATTTTCGTTGCAATACATTTTTATATCTGATAGGTATCACAGTTCATCCTGTTTGTGACCGAGATTCGCAACTAATCGAAGCCATCATTTTATTTCGGCGCATCCCATTATGAATCCAACGATAGAATCTAATTCAAGCCCATCCCTACAAAGTGAATTAGTAATCTAGCCTAACTTTTATTCTTTTGACTTTTGTACTTTTGTGTGTGACTGTGTTTTGTAGTTATAATGATCAATGTCAAAATGTTAAGTTAGCACTGGCTATCGATATCGAATATCAATACTTTACATCCCATCACTATGCGATATTACTGACGTCAGAGGTTGTTTGCGCGGGATTTTCCGGCATTTGAAATAATTTTTGGAATATCTCTCACAGCCGATTCCAAAAAACCAAACAAGTGATTTTGTCATGTTTACTAGGCTCTAAGGAACGCGTAAATGACATAATACTTTTTTATGCAACTACCCTATTACAGTACACCTTGGGAGGTATACCACAATCTTCCCAGCAAAAATGATATCCATAGGATTAGGAGTCAGGGGGATGACTGATGATGGAGGAAACACCCCCAGAAACTAGTAGGTACAGTAGAATTCTTGTTGCTGTACATCAAAATGAGAAGGGACAGTGTTCTAATGCTTTTTTGCTGAGCAGTGTAACTTACATATTTTTAGAATCATAGTAAATTATATTGTAGAGGCTCTTGGAGCATCTGGGTAGGTTGTCTCACCAAGTTCCACCCAAAACTACGTCCATACCCAGATCAACGTTTCAAAATGGCTTCTGGGGGCCTGAATTGGCTAATTTTGATTGATTCGACAATTTATTCAAGTTAAAGCTTGGAAAGACTAAGGTTTATGTGTTTCTTTTCTGAGAGACAAGATTCTACAGGGTTTGGATCTGGCAGTGGAGAATCTTGGCTCTATTTCAAAGATCAGAGCTTCACGAAAGCTAATCGTGTTATCTCATAATCGCCGTATTAGTCAAAAATAGGTGAATATAGTCATACTGAATGGAGTTTATTCAACATCAGATAAGATTTTTTCTATTACGATTACTTGAGCTAAATTAAAAAAATCGTCGAAAGAAAGATTTTCTGATTGGCTCAATACAATAATAACCAAGATTTAGAACTTTAAACCAAGAGGCTGATTCTTAGGTAGATGCTCATATATCAATAAACACAGATTATGGTCTCTAATTTGGACTAAGTGTAGGGAATTTTTCACAACCTCTTTGTAGATCTGCAAAATTATTGATTTGGAAAAAAATATATTTTATATCTGACGTAGTTCAGTTTCGTGAAGCTCTGAGATCGTGCTATGTATACGACAGTGACGACCAAAAATCTTCCAAATCCTAGGTAGGAACATTTTCATGGCACAATTTAGTTGGAATGGAAAGTAATTAGTAATCTGACTACCAGATTTCAAACCATATTTACACACGAAATATCCTTGCTCTATTAAATTTGTTCAACACGTAATATTCAACATACGGTCCACAAATGTGCACGAGAATTCGTTGAAAAAAATAAACATACATGCTGTTCTAGTCAGTGGAAGCAGTCGATCTTGGAAAAGGTCGGGATATAAAATAGTGCGCTTAGATGCCGGACTCTTTTCTTTCACCATGCCTCAAAGATAAAGAAAATCTAGAAAATTGGAAGTTTTTATTCCAGGTTTCCAGGTTTTTATCAATCTACTATAACCTTCCGACCTTTCTCAAGAAAAAAACTTGACCTGGCTGGCCCAGTTCGATAGTTTTTTTTACACACATTTAAACAGTACACCGATATTCAACATTTAGGTACTTTAATTATTGTAAATACATTTATTGCATTCAGATCATCACAGCAAGTCGTCCAATAAAGCTTGTGCTTCATTTTCGAAGCATTTGGTTTATAGATTAAGGATAACATATAAACAATGCTTCTTAATGATATGCTCCAGTATTTCTACTAGTAAGGCCAATAATTTCAACCTTCTGTTTGACATTGAGTGTCCAACACTCATTATTTTAAGGCTTCATATATCAAACCTTTGCCTTTTTCCTTTTAGGTCTTACTTTTCTATACTTTGCGAAGTATGATATTCAAGGGATGCTCAAATATTTCAAAAGTTTGACTTGATACCCTTAGATTTTGATGTGACTTGACAGTTCGAATAGGTTTCCAAACTACTGGTTTGACTATTAATAAATTATTAATTTTTTGGCTCTTTTTTGTCCCAGTTGAGACATGAGACAAAATCTTGTTTTTTGAATACGAATCCTTATAGCAATGCTACAACAACAAACGCAAACGAAATAGTCCTGTAGATTTCCATAAATGCATGTTTCACTTATTTCGTGGAAGAAAAGCCAACAAGCAAACTTTTTTTGGTATACTAAAAGATGTATTGCTTCAGATTCGTTATATCAGTATTATAACCAATTTTTCTTAAATAATGCGTGACATGTATGAATCAATTTACATTTCCGATTCGAACATCAAACATTTATATACACACATTAACACTTCTAAATATTACAGCAGCAGAAATGCTTAGGAAACTCATTTAACTTTAGTATTCCCAACTTTATATTATCATATTAAACAAATCTCGATAGGTTTTCCATGAAAAGCTAAAAAGTAAGTTTTGGGGTCAAACGCATCTGCATAAAACCACAGAAATATTTCCTCAAAAGTGACAAAAATTTAATATAATCAGATCTTAAACTTGGACCTTCCAAAAAGGGTTATTATAAGCAAATAATATAAGATTTGTACTGTGTAAGGCTTTCGCGGCCATCGTCAAATGAATTTGTGGTTCTTGGGTTTGGTACTTTGGAAGTCGCCGAAGTGAAATAGCTTCTGAAGATGCCATCCACTCGTGGTGGCGAAACGTCAAGCCTTAACGCTAAACGACGCCGGCCAAAAAACCCAAGAACCACAAATTCAATATAAGATTTGATATAGGGTGTCCCAGCATAAAGTGGGTGAAACTAAACCACAATTTATCGATAAAAAAATTAAATCATAAAAGATGCATTTGTATTTTATTGGTAGTTTTATTTTTTGTCCTTTTTATTTGAAATCATTATAAGTTTTGAAGCATTGGCCGCATTTCGTTGAAATAAAATTAATTGTGCCTACTAATAGATGGCTGCTGAGCGAATAAAAAGTCCGACAAGCAAAGGTAAGTGAGCTTAATTTTTTTTAAAACTGTTAAGACCTTTTTGACATAAATTTTGACAACAAAGAAATACCTCCTATAACCATACTTTTTGTGCCATCCAGTATCCTAATGAAAAACTACAACGTTCTATCTTTAGCACAGCCTAAGCTATATGACGTTAAGTCGATGCATCTGCGTGAGCACAGTGTCGCTCATTGATCATTTATCATCGCCTTGAAGCCATCACTGTTTGCACAGATAAAAAGGCCAAAAAGTTAAACTGCAAATATAAGGCAAACGAATTTATTGACATTTTTTTTAAATATCTCCTTTTTGCGATACACTATGGTTTAGTTTTACCCAGTTTCGTGTTTCGTTTCTGCACTTTATGTTGGAACACCCTGTAGTTTATTTTTTATCCTCACTTCAAAGGCGTGACACGTCCCCCCTAACCTCCCGTATCTACGTCACTGTGGCCACCTAACGATCAGATATTTACCACATTTATGTCGCTAGAGCATTAGGACTTTAAAAGCATTTATTATGTAAATCTCAGTGTTTATATCGGGATTATCAGGATAGCCTGAACCCCAATTTGGGGAAATCCACATAAACGTGGTAAATGGCTGAGGTCTGACAACACCGAATCTACAAAATCGATACTGTCCTATATTGTGACACCGACTCATTGGTATATCATGTATGAAATCAAAATATAGGTGACAAGCAACATACACTAACTATACATCTTTTCACGTGATTGTTGTTAAATAAACTGATAAAAGGTGCCATCAGTCATCATAAGAATAACCCAGCATTTCCGCTGCTTTATCTAAAATTATAGACTTTGATCTATGAGAGGTTGTTAATGCCATGAAATTAAATAATTAAAACATGTATATTGCCATATCTTAAAATTCATAATAATATGTCGAAAATTTATTTGAACAAATTATAAGAGCAAGGAACTTATATTACGCTTACTTGCACCATGTGGTTGTGGAAAGGGTATGTCCTTTTCGACTCAAAACTAAAAACAATCGCAAATATATCTCTAATTTGCAGTGTTCAACAAACATATCTAGCTTAAGGTTTAAGCGCTGTGAGCTCTTTGCATGATATTATAAAACTTCGTTTGACACAAAAGTTATACATTAGTGAAAAATGATTCCTTCAAATTGAATTTTGGTTTCTTGAATGTTTAGCATAACAAAAGCACATTTGTTTTCGAATGAATCACTGACGAGGCACTACCTGATTAAATTATAGCAAAACAAATAAATTTAGGAAACAATTATTCAATCTTTCAATATACTTCAGATTATAAAATCTAGTTTTCAAATTAACACGTACTTCAACGAACGGTGTTACTTTGGTTACAGAACAGGCAATTTAGTTTGACTTTTCATCCCAATGAAAATATAAAAACACAGGTTCGGTTTAATATGAATCATGGGGTTTAAAATTTAAATTGAAATATGTGTCAAAGGACCAATTATCAACGTCTAAAGCTCTTCTTTTTCACAATAACATGAGAAGCGACAGTTGTCATCGTAAAACTTAAAACCCATCAAAAAGTAAGTGTAAAGTTTTCATTGACATTTAAAACTTGTTCCAAGAGCGTGCTTCGTCGCATCCGTGAATGCTTGAAGAAGTAACTTGATATTAAGATCTGAGGAACCTGTTCAATTCACAAAAGTGTGCATATTTCACAGACAAAGATACTTCTTATTTCAATAATGCGGAATCTGCTTTTCATTACGCCCGCGGCAATTATGTCCTTAGATTTTTGTTGTCCATGGACGTGAAAAAAATAAAAAAGGATGTAATTTTTGTGGCTACTAATACTGTAAACCCGAATTTTACATTTCTGCCTGAGAAAGGATATACTATATTTGTGATTTAGGCTCCCATCTTATCAGGTCCTTGGTTGATCAAAGAGAACCGACAGCTTTCAACTGTCAGCTGTTACTGATATGGTGAAATATAAAGGATATAAATTCGTCTCCCTTTTATGATCATAAGATGATAAATCTGCATTTTTAGGCAACTTCAATCTATCGAAGTTAAAAACTGAGCTTTAATCTAAAATCGCAAGGAAAATCTTCAGCTAGATAGCTCGTCTTCAGTGTTACATAAAGGCTCAGTGTTTAAAGGAATCAGCCACAATTTGCTAGTGACCATAGAGTTCCCAAAACCTAAGCGAAATACTTTGAACAATCATTTTTATATATTAAAAGCAATCAAAATCCTGATATATCAAGATGAACCACACTCGTGGTTCTATTGAAATGAATATACCCATATATAGAGTGTCCCAAAAAGTAGTGTTGAGCGGAGTGTTCTAAGTATTTATACATAATATACAAAGTTGATTAAACTCCATATGGTTTATATTTTACGAATACAATTCAAAAAATCGTGTAATCAAATTCCGTACATATCTTGCTTAAGCCCTTATCAATTTCATTTTACCCTGTTTTTCGACGTCTTTAGTGATGAAATCAAGCTGAATACGAAAATTTGAATCAGAAAAGTTTACAAAGTGACTATTATTTTCCTCATTGTAGATAATACATCGTATAAGGAAGTTGTCTTGCCCATCTATTCATTTTTTTCTATATTTCTTAGTCAAGTACTTTGTTTTAATAACCCTGTGTGATGAAGTGAAAGCGTTCTTTGTGATCTTGCCTGACTATCCTCCAGTTGTTTGGATTTACCTTAGTCAGGCTAAGTTTTAAACAAGTTTAAAACAAAATTTTGTAATTGTTATGCTTTAGATTCTGAATATAAGGCGGTAGAGATAGTTTGAGGAAAGTCCTAAAGTAAACCGATGATAAGCGTATCAGAAGAGATCAACCAACTGGGTTATACAATTTTTTTATTATTGACTGAATTAAAAAAATGCATTTGTTTCGTAATTTATAGGAGCTCCAAGGCCGAAATAATAGGATAAAAGGAAAAAAATGCATAACATATACATCAGGGTAATTCTGGACTTCTGCATGGCACTGCTTTTTGGGATGCCCTGTATATTTGTATTGGATTCTCAGTTGAAGTTGACTAGTGTCATTGATGAGCGTATGAGCGTTTTGAGTCGATTAGGTCTTACCCCTAAAAGCTATATAAGTACGGAATTGTTTTTCTGACGATGACACGATATCGTTTCAAGGTTCCGCAACACTCACGGATAGATTCGATTGTCATTCAGCGATATAACAAATAAAATCTGTCAATTAGGTACACCCGCGACCTTTACTAGGCGATTGTACAGTAGTGGCCAAAATATTGGACATTTTGGAATTGCATTTCCTTGTTAAATAATAATAATCGCCGTATCTTTTCTTTCGGATCATATCCGGGCTCTATGCCCTTTGAAGACTACAAAAAATGAAATAATGCCAGTGTACCAAGACTCAATAGTATATTTATCTAATTGTCAATCTTTTTCTAAGAAAAACGTAACAGGTTTATTATCGTTTTTTTTAAAACCTCTACAAAGCTTAGAAAATGTATGTTAACTCCTAAAAGTTTCTAAGCACATTGCTTGAAAAAAATTTAACCAATGGTGACTTTTAATTAAGTGCATCTACATGAAATCCAAAGTAGAAGCGCTTATTCGTCATCGTTGCTCAAACGTGTTAACCCAACATTTTTGAATAAAGACTTTAAATATGAAAATTGAACGTGAAGTGAAAGACTGAAAATAGAGACCAGTTGTTCAATACACTACATAAGGTTATAACGAATATGTAGCAGAGGAAGCCTAAACAATCTGATATCGGTAGGATTTTGAACATGTCCTTCTGTAACTAACCGCCATAGTTTTACCCAGAATTTCTTGAGTAATCCAAGTTCTTGCGACTGACATAAGCTATTTTCTGCGAATGTCAGTCATCAGTTGCTAGTCCCGTATCAGTTTTGTGTAATTGTGTAATTGGATAACATGTCTTGGGCCAGATGCAAAGACCCAAGTTAAAATTCTGCAGATATCAATTTTTTTGGTTTTTTCTGCTGGGGCTTGGCGAAAGCCTGCCTTCCTATCTTGCCGATAGAAAGTGAAATGGCATTTTTCACACTATACAGGGTTGTAGAAAAGTTTGGAAACGCTTAATTGTTGGGTGAAACGTACATGATATATAACAACGTTTAAACAAAAGGTTAGGTTTTTATGTGTTTACTGAGCTGTCAAAAAATTCATTACATGAAGATGATTATAATGCAGTACAACACCAAAGTTATGTTTTTATATTGATCACCCTGTATGTTATTTTTTTATGGTCAGCCTCCCGCAAAGGCTGAAAGCTTATGGCGCTGGAGAAGCGTTGCGAGAGGATAAGTGCCGGTGCACGTTAGATTTGAAACGCTGCAGGTTGTAGCCGTGGGGGAACAATTTCCGGGCAGCTCATTTCACAGCGTCGAAGTTCCCCAAAAGAAGGAATGCCGAAGGAGACTGGTTCGGGGAGTAAGGACTTCGATCTGGTAAGGATGAACCAGCAGAGCCTCTCCAGTGTTCCTCGTTCGGACGGCCTTTGGTGTTATTATCTGAGAGACTCACTCGAAAATCTTCCGTAATAGAAAAACAGGGACAGGTCAGCCACCCTTCATGAGTGTTCCAGGCTGTGGAGGTCCTTTGTGAGGTTAGACGTATCGTTTAGTCTAATTGCTCTCTTCTGGATAGTGTCCAGAAGCTTTAGAGAGTGTTTCGGAGCGCATTCCCACACATGGGAGCAATACTCCAACGATGGTCGGATCTGTTCCTTGTAGACCAGGAGTAGCTTCCCACAACGGAACAAAACTCCAAGTTTCTGGGGTGGCGTTTTAGCAATACTGACGACGTTGTCTTGCCAAGACATGTTTCTGTTAATGTTGATCTCCTCTTGACGTTATTGGACATTTCAAATTTTGCTTAAATTCTAAACAAAAACTGTATGTAACGTACTATACCTAAATTTAACTGCTTCCCAGCTTGCGAGCTTCTAAGATAACACATAGGCTATATGTTTATAAATAACAGTCATTTTTGATAGTACAACTTACTACTAAAATAAAATAAACAGTCAGATTATTTGGCCTAAATTGCAAACATTTTCAAGTTGGTTGCCAAAACAACTGCAAGAGCCTTTGATTTTGAATATTTGTACTTGAGTTTTTACTTAAAATTTAAGGAAACATTAAAATATGCAGATACATTACTTTAAAACAATGCAACTTGGCTGCGAACTTTGTGTAATTGAATTTTTACGGCTTAGTAATCACCTAAAAGCCTATAATGAACCCTGTATATGAATAATTGGACATCTGTCAAACTAGACCAGATCTTTAGCCGAAGTGGGAACTATTTTCTCAGTTGATCGCTGCATTCCCAAAAATGCCAATATTATTGTCCAGTACTGTACGTTTCTATCTAAGTCACAGTCACCGCACAGGACACGATTGTCTTGAATGCACTGTCACAAATTCCCGCACCTGCTGGTAGGCCTTTGAGTGTCTCAAGTGGAAGCCACATGATTTTCAGCCTTTGCCTGACTTTCTTATTTACCCCTGTATATTTCGATTATCCTGTCTTGATCGACGTACTCGAATATATGAGGAGCGTCCATCAAAATACCTACTGTCCCTGCTGTAGTCACTATGAAAAACATGTACAGTTGCAGTCTGTCAATCACCATCGCTACATACTTCCAGTCTTCACGTGTCTGAAATAAAAAAAAATGTAAAGCGACAAGTATGCGAAAATTTTTGATTTTGGAATAATACGCTTTTTGGGCGAAAATCCACGTCACCCATTTCCGTCGGTTTGTCTATCGCTCGGTCTGTCTGTCTGCCGGTTCGTCTGTCTGTTGGTTTGTCTGTCTGTCGGTTTGTCTGTTTGTCGGTTTGTCTGTTTGTCGGTTTGTCGGTTTGTCTGTTTGTCTGTTTGTCTGTTTGTCTGTTTGTCTGTTTGTCTGTTTGTCTGTCTGTCTGTCGGTTTGTCTGTCTGTCGGTTTGTCTGACTCTCGGTTTCTCTGGGTGTCGGTTTGTCTGTCTGTCGGTTTGTCTGACTGTCTGTCTGTCGGTTTGTGTGTCTGTCGGTTTACCTGACCATCGGTTTGTCTGGCTGTCGGTTTGTCTGGCTGTCGGTTTGTCTGGCTGTCGGTTTGTCTGGCTGTCGGTTTGTCTGTCTGTCTGTCTGTCTGTCGGTTAGTCTGTCTGTCGGTTAGACTGTCTGTCAGTTTGTCTATCTGTCGGTTTGTCTGTCTGTCGGTTTGCCTGCCTGTCGGTTTGTCTGTCTGTCGGTTTGTCCATCTGTCGGTTTGTCTTTCTGTGGGTCGGCCTGTCTGTCTGTCGGTTTGTCTGTCCGTCGGTTTACCTGACCATCGGTTGTCTGGCTGTCGGTTTGTCTGTCTGTCTGTCGTTTAGTCTGTCTGTCGGTTAGACTGTCTGTCAGTTTGTCTATCTGTCGGTTTGTCTGTCTGTCGGTTTGTCTGACTCTCGGTTTGTTTGTCTGTCGGTTTATCTGCCGCTCGGTTTGTCTGTCTGTCGGTTTGTCTGTCTGTCGGTTTGTCTGTCTCTCGGTTTATCTGTCTGTCAGTTTGCCTGCCTGTCGGTTTGTCTGTCTGTCGGTTAGTCTGTCTATCGGTTTGTCCATCTGTCGGTTTGTCTTTCTGTGGGTCGGCCTGTCTGTCTGTCAATTTTTCTGTCCGTCGGTTTGTCTGACCATCGGTTTGTCTGGCTGTCGGTTTGTCTGTCTGTCGATTTGTCTGTCTGTCGATTTGTCTGTCTGTCTGTCTGTCTGTCTGTCTGTCTGTCGGTTAGTCTGTCTGTCGGTTTGTCTATCTGTCGGTTTGTCTGTCTGTCGGATTGTCTGACTCGGTTTGTCTGCCTGTCGGTTTGTCTGTCTGTCGGTTTGTCTGTCTGTCGGTTTGTCTGTCTGTTGGTTTGTCTGACTCTCGGTTTGTCTGTCTGTCGGTGTTTGCCTGCCTGTCGGTTTGTCTGTCTGTCGGTTAGTCTGTCTGTCGGTTTGTCCATCTGTCGGTTTGTCTTTCTGTGGGTCGGCCTGTCTGTCTGTCGGTTTGTCTGTCCGTCGATTTGTCTGACCATCGGTTTGTCTGGCTGTCGGTTTGTCTGTCTGTCTGTCGGTTTGTCTATCTGTCGGTTTGTCCGACTCTCGGTTTGTCTGGCTGTCGGTTTGCCTGTCTGTCGGTTTGTCTTTCTGTGGGTCGGCCTGTCTGTCTGTCGGTCTATCTGTCTGTCTGTGTCTGCCGGTCCGTCGTTCTGTGGGTCTGCCTATTGGCGTTTTTCTAGCCTCGTAACCTCAGTAATCGCTTCACGTAATGTGATGGAATTTGGGTAGCGATATGCTGTGGAATTGTAGTATGTAATGCTACTATAACTTTGAAAATCCATGCATTGACGCCAGTTGTTTTTTTGTATAGGAAAGGATTCATTTTCAATATAAAATTGGGGACTAACGTGTTGTACGTTTTGGAAGCATTGTATAAAAGCATAAATGTTGCAGATAGCGATAGGTATTTAGGATGCCTTTGAGCTAAATGGGACAACCTTGATTAACAGAACAATAAAAAGTTATTTTTTTGCTTACTTGTATGTAGAGATCTTCGTTGCGTAAGTGTTCAGCAATGAACTCCACTGCTTCAGTGGCTTTGGAGGCTTCAGGAGAGAGTAGGATCGAATCGGAGCTTTCGCTTTCTCTCCTACAACTTTCAGGACCAACTCCAACACCCAAGTCGGAGTTGGGTTTCCGATTTATTTTGCAGTTAGGGTGGTGGTGCAGATCTGACAGTTCCATCACCTCCACCTTACTCTGGGATTCGATTGAGCTGTCAAAAGACAAAATTGAACGCCATTATTATACTAGCCAGGTATAGACATTTCTAGAATGTTCTGGAGGATATTCCGGATGAAAACTGCGCCTGGAGCTTGAAGAAGCTTGAATCTTCAACTAGACTAAATTTTGAGGATAGTATGGAACTGGCGGTTAATGGGAGACCATTGTCAGATCATAAAACCATATATACAGGATGGCTCATCTATAGTGGTCAAAAAATAACAAATGGAACAGTGAAAAATGAACTGCTTGGAGTTATGAAACTATTGAAATATTGATGTATGAAGGAATGAACAAGGAGAGAGACAAAATCGTCCTATTCTCTCTCCAGGCCCTGCTAATAGTTCCAGAGCTTGACGGAGATGACCAGAGATGTTGTTCCATCTCAGAGAGTGTTGATTCTGGATCCACTCTCCAGTTGTTTTCCTAATCCAATTTGCAGATAGTCCTAAGGCTGGTTCCGGGCCCACAAAACTGTTGCCGGATCCCATCCTAGCCAGATGATTCGCCATTTCGTTACCCTTTACCCCAGCGTGCCCAGGTACCCACATCAGTAATACCTTGTGTTTAGCTGAGATGTCGTCAAGAGCCCTCCTGCACTCCAGGACCAGTCCCGACGTTATTTTCCAAGCACTCAGTGCTTTGATGGCTGCCTGACTGTCAGAGCAGATAGTAATCCTCCTTCTAGACCCGTCAATTTCCCGAATACGATTTACACAAGCAAGTATCGCATAGACCTCAGCCTGGAATACTGTGGTGTGCCCCCCAAGAGGGAGTGGAAGTCTTGTATGGGGTCCGTAGAGTCCCGAGCCCGAGCCCTCTCTAGCGAGTGAATCGTCTGTGTACCAGACCTGTACTTCTCCTTCGATGAGCTGTCTTTCCCTAGACTCCCACTCTTCCCTTGACGGAAACACCACCGTAAATTTGCGATTGAAGCGATGCGTAGGAGAAAGTATATCGCTCCTCGCCAACAAAATATGACTATCCTCATGCAACTCTGCTAGAATCGTCGAATGTCCTTTGCCTGGATTCATAAAAGTCCAGCTACCCTGACTCCAGAGACGGAACCCAGTTTTTCTAGTTTCCCCTGGAATTACCAGATCCAAAGGAGGAAGATTCAATAGTGTTTCAATGTTACTCAGAGGTGTTGTGCGCACTGCACTGGTTATACTAAGACATGCCAAACGTTGAACCTTATTAAGTTTGGCTCTTATTTCCTCCGTCTTTATACAGGTCCACCACACTATGGAGCCATATGTTAATGACGGTCTGACTATTGTAGTATAGAGCCAGTGCACCACTTTTGGGCTCAGGCCCCAACTACTACCGACAACTCTTCTGCAGGCCCATAATGAGTTTCGAGCCTTGCTTACCTTATAATCCACGTGCTGCCTCCAAGTCAGCTTGTGATCCAGTATGACACCTAGATACTTTACTGACTGAGACAATTCAAGTGTCGTTCTGAAAAAGGTAGGCCTCACGAGGCCTTCCATCTTCCTTCTCCTAGTGAACATAACGAGCTCCGTCTTTTCAGCGTTCACTGACAGATCTACCTCATTACACCACGTTTCCACAACGCGCAGCGCGCCTTGCATTACCTCGGAGACTGTATTAATATTGATGTAGGAGCATGTCACAATATATTTTTATTGTAGAAAGTATACCACTATAAACGACCATTCTCTATGTACAGGCTTGGCGTGCTCAGGGCTTACTCATATATTAGGAGACATTATTTATATTCAGTGATTTCAAATGTTGTCGTTATTGAAACATTTTGCAGGTCTGCTTTCTCATAATGATAAGTACATTTGCTCTTACCTTATGTGCTTAGGAATATCTGTGGGCGAGCCATAGGGATGAGGTGGCACTCCCATACCAGGCATCTCCATCATCCACCTAAGTCTCGTTTTTCGAGGCCTTTTCATCAACAACATTGTTGGAAGGTAGTTTAGGAACACTGATCTTATCCATGAAGGCATTCTGGAAACAATAACCGATACTGTAATAAATTTATTGTAATGGACACAACTTGAGCTAGCTACTTTATTAAAAATTTGCTTACCTGTGCGTTCTAGGACCTCTAAAATTCCAATTGATTATGACTACGGTCACCAAGATACTAACAGTGTTCATTATAAAAGTGAAAAGAAGATATTTTGCGATAAGTGGTAACACTAGTGATGTTGGTGGCAGGATTTTTGATACAAGTAATAAAAACACGACCAGTGATAGTAAAATACTAATTCCTAGTGTGACCTGAAAACAAAATACAAAAAATTAGTTCAGCAACAGATACAGTAATATAGGAGTCTTTACGCTGTATATTTTTCTGCAGATAAATTTGATCCACCCTGTATACCTCACGGCAGCGTGATTTTAGGGAAACCCCCGCATGAAAGGTATGTGAATTTTTTTAGTATATAAAAAATTTTGGTCTTTACAGTTTTTTAAAACTCATTTATGCTTTCCAGGAACAATATATGTCAACTGTGTATACATAGGCATCTATTCAGAACCATATATTAAACAACTAAAGCTAGGACGTGCAAAGGCTGATTGAGAAATTGAAAAAACAAACTCCAACTTATTTTTTATATATTCCACACTTATCGCATTTATCACTTTGCCTTTCTTTTGCTATTTGCAGTTTCGAGCAGGCTACATCTTCTCTCGGAGGCCACTAAGTTGTCTGTCTGTATCTGTAGAGTGGGGAGGGTGAGTAGTCCCACTGCACTTAGGCCACAACTGGCCCATTATGCATACTCCAAGGGAGTTATTTTCTCAGGTCATCGTCCATTTTGCCAGTTTTAGGAAGGTGGACAAGTTACTAGGGGACATCCCCCTTACGTAGGCAGGTGTAGGCCAAGACTAGCTGAACCCCACCGTCTAATAGAAGATATAACTCTGGGTGCTCACATATGACGTGTTCCACAGTTTCGTCTTCGCTTTCACACATTCTACATATCGATTTGCCATTTAACCCCATGATGTGAAAGTGTTTTCTGAGTTAACAATGGCCAGTCAGGAAACTTGCTATGAGACGTAGGTTTGACCTATCTTGGTCTTATATTGGACAAAAGACTTACCTTTAACTCTCAGCTGGATAACAGAATCGAAAAGGCTCGACTCGCCCTCTGGACTCTGGATTCGCGGCAAATCTTGGGGCGTTAGTCCTAAACTGATCTACTGAATATATCAGACGGTGGTCATACCCATGGTAGTATATGGCGCTGTTGTCTGGTGGCAGAAATGCCTACAACGGACAGCCAGAGTCAGGCTGGCGGCAGTGCAACGCACCGCCTGTTTGGCCATGGAGACAGTTTTAAACTTAACACCCCTGCACATTGAATTGAAAAGAGTTGCAAAAGTGGTCGCCTACAGACTGCTATCAACCGGCAGACCTGACAAAACGGAACTAGGACCAGACACAACGGGTATAATGGGTGAAATTACCCATCATCATGTACTTGGAATGGTCTCGGACTGTATGGTTCCCCAAGCGCATATAGAGCGATCCTATAACTTCCTTTTCCCAGGCAGGGACGAATGAAGGAGGGACGATTTCATATCACCCTCCGATCTTGCGCTATTTACTGATGGCTCCAAGTCTGAACTGGGGGCAGGAGCGTGAGTAGTTGGTACCAATCCAAGTGTTGTAATTTCAGTCAACCTTGGGAGGTATCCACAGTCTTCCAAGCAGAGATGGTTACCATACAGCTGGGAGTCAGGGAACTAATCAAGAGGCCCCTACAAACAGATCTATAAAAATCTTTTCAGACAGCCAGGCTGCATTGAAAGCACTGTGCTCCAGTTGGGTTGATTCAAGACTGGTATGGAACTGCATGCACCTCCTCAACAAACTCGGAACGGGAAACAGGGTAACCTTGATTTGGGTTCCGAGTCACAGCGGAGTTGAAGGCAATATATTGGCCGACGCGTTAGCAAACGGAGCAACTGAATCTGTGTTTATAGGACCAGAACAATTTGCGGGCATTGCAAAAAGTACCGCTAAAAAGACCATCTCGGACTGGGCAGTGAGAAAAGCACTCCTGAACTGGCGAGATACACCAGGGCTACTGTACTCGAAGGCGTTTATAAGATACCCCTCGAGTCAGGCCCCCCGAGGATAAAGGAATGTAACAGGTACGATATCCGCATTCTGGTCGGTCTGCTGACGGGACATGGTCGTCTAAGGTACCATACGCGGAAGTTGGGTCTTGAACAAACGAACAAACTTCAGACTGTCGCTTCTGCTACGTGGAGGACGAAACAGCGGAGCATATTCTTTGCTCCTGTCCAGTACTGGATAATGCTAGATTCCAGACACTCGGATTTGCCCAACTGGCTTCACCCTTCACGTTGATCGCCTTCGTAAAGAGGTGCGGACTGTACGGTGAACTCTAAAAAGGTGTGAGTCACAATAGACACAATTGAGTCGCAGTGTAAGGAGGCAGCACTGCCCCACTCACTTTCAACCTAACCTAACCTAGGTTTGACTAGGTCATCGCCAAGTACTTCTTGGATATTGCCATGCCAAAACTTGCAAGGGTTTCCTTGGCAAATCGGCATCCTTGTAGTTCTTCCCATCGTTTTACCATTTTGGGGATGGGAGTGTTTTCTTGCTATTTCCGCAATTGTGGTTGTCGACATTCCAGAAAGGTAACATGGTTCTAAACTTCTTTGGACAGCAGTCTTCCTGGCTAGACCGTCCGCTACACGGTTGCCTTTGTTGTTGTTGTACCCTTTAATTTACCTCAGGATAATATTGTTTTTCTCTAAAGCATGGGCTAAAGATTGGTGGAATTCTGTTGCTAGCCCTGATGGGATGCGAGGTCTTTTCAGGGTTAGAGGTGCTTGTCTGCTGTCGGTGCAGATTATTATAGTCTTGCAAAATACATCTCTTCTGGTTAGTTCATTTGCAGTTATCGATATGCCAGCCAGTTCCGTTTGAACGACACTGGTATTTTTACCCCTAGCCCACATTGTTGTTAGGTTCAGACCTGGAGTATACCCTACATCCAGTGGCTTCCCTTGTTTTGGAGCCATCTGTGCATTTGTCACATTTTGTTATGGTCAGCCTAAAAGCCTATGGCGCTATAGAAGCGCTGCGAGAGCCATCGGGAAACAAATTCTTCGGCAGCTCAAGCCACAGCGTCGAAGTTCTCCAAAAGAAGGAATGCTGGAGGAGACGGGTCAGGGAGTAGGGACCCCGACCTGGTAAGGATGAGCTTGCAGAGCCTCTCTAGTGGTCCTCATTCGGACAGCCTTAGGTGTTATTATCTGGGCGCAGCATTCTGTTTTATTTTTATTTTGCAGGTTTTTTTAAAAACGAGTGCTGGTTTAAGTGAATCGCTGGTTGCTTGTAGCATGAAGCATTGGTAGTGCGTTATATGGCATACCAGCTGCCTCAGTCGTCCCAACCATACATAATAAGTTGACTCATTGGTATCTATAATATACAGGGTGTCCAGTTAGTGTGTAATTTTTCGATATCTCGCAAGGTATACCTGATAGAAGAAAATGTCAAATACAAAAGTTATTTGGTTACTTAAGACGCATATTCTAAAAATATTTTGAAATGCGGATAGTGATCAACTTGATTTTTTTATATAGAACTATAACTTTTTATTAAATTCCTCTAGTTTCCATCATTGAGCTCTATTCAACCTTAAAATATTTTTGGGATCGATTACGACGTTGCCAAGTTATAATTTATTTTCTATTAATTCCCGGATTTGCAAGGTCGCAAGTAATACGTCCAAATTGATATATTTCTTTAACTGTTCTCAATAATATTATACAGCGAGTTACTTGAATATTAAGTGGATATTATTTTGGATGTTACCAGCAATTTGTATCTACAGGGTGTTTTCGGCAGAATTTTAAATTACGGCAACTTGAAGGTCATTTTACTTTGCTTTTTAAATGTAACACCCTGCATTTTTTATTTTATATCGAAATATCTACTAATACCCTATCTCGCGTTGTAATATTTTTTCTCGCGTTTGCGACATTGCCAAGTTATAAATTATTTTTCCAAATCTTTAAACAAATATCCCCGATTTTAATTTATTTTAAATAGAATCCTCTACTTATTTTTATTCCAATGAATTGCGCATGTCGAATTTAGTAATATCTCATAATTTCAAAATTTTGTTTCTATTAATTACTGAGATACGGCAACACCGCTTTTTCAGTAAAAAGTACCGGAACACTTAAATATTTCCAAAACTGCCACAGCTGCAACGGTGAAATTCAATACTTGGGGGTTTTTGAACATACAGAATTCAGAAACACTAACAGTGTTGTCAGATTTACCACTTTTAAGTTAGACTTCATAAATAGGGCATTCCATTCAAAATTATGACGTAAAATTGGTAGTATATATTTGGACAGTTTGCTTCTGATTCTGACATGCTACTGTTATGTTGTATTGCTATTTTGTTGGGCTTTTTGCTTTGTTGGTTTGATGTGGACCTGGCATAAGGTATGCTACTCACCTTTTCGCCAGCTTCAGCAGGCAAGTAGAAAACTAGCACACAAAGAAACGAAATTAGAACTGTTGGAAGTATCAAATTGACTGTATAAAACAACGTCTTCCTCCTAATGATAATATAAAATGTAATATCGGTTTCCGTGGGATGATTTCCTTCGTATATGTTGAGGTAAGCTGGCACTTCGATTATGTCCCACGTGCCCGATTTCCAGTAATCCGACAGGTCAACGAAGTTCTTGTTGTTGTACAATGCTAACGACACCTGGTCGCCATTGAAAGTCCAAGAACCGAATTTCATAATGCACGTTTGTTGATCGAACGGGAAATATGTTACATCTATTGTACATGAGCTCTGCAACAAAACAACATCATTAAAACTACATAAATTAATATATGTCACATAAAAAATCTTCAGTAAAAAAGGATACAAAGGGATTATCTAATTAGAGATCATGGATTGCTGCTGACAGCTTCGCAACTGCCTACAACATTGTCTAGTAGTTTTCGTCTCATTTCAAAATTTTTAATGGTTTTGGAATTTGCCAATCTCTAGTACATTGCAGTAGCTAGTAGGCTGTGAAAAAATCCATTTCTGCCATACTCCAGCTTCTCTTTGACCAAAGATATGCTACCGCCGTTGTTTCTGGTTAGACTTTGTTTGTTGTGAGCAATTTCTATAATCTTGTCCCTTTAGTCTAGTTCGTGTGTATTTTTCTGCTTTCTGGCAAAACCAGAACCTAAACCGATAGCAAAAGCCTTTCTACCCTATGTGCCTGGAATAACAGACAGAATAGGAGAAATGTTACGAAAGGAAAACGTCAAGACCATCTACAAGCCCACAAGAAAGATACATGAATATTTGAGAACGGTGAAGGATAAAAGAGACCCACTCACAACACCGGGGGTTTATCGCATACCATGCACATGTGGGAGTGTATACACGGGAACAACGAATCGATCTATAAACACAAGAATTGGAGAACATAAGGCTAGCTGTCGACTATGCCATACGGACAAATCAGCGGTAGCCGAACATGCCTTTACGGAGGGAAGTCACAGGATCAAGTTTGAAGAAACTCAGGTTCTTGCCGCAACGTCTTCATACCATGCCAGACTTCACAGAGAAGCCATCGAAATACAGAAACATCATAATAATTCCAATAGGGAAGAAGAAACACAGAAAGTCAACCGGACATGGGTACCCATCCTAAAGGACCTGAAGACACTACCATATCGCGAAGGGGCTGTACTAGTTCGTATCAGTATTTATACTTTTTCTTCTGTATTATTTTTCTGTCATAATCATGTTTTTTTCCCACAAACAAGGGCTGTGACCCTTATGTTCAATGTTAGAAAACCATACTTACTTGGTATATTGCTGGTGGTACCCACAATACTTCACCGTTAGGATAAATTAGTACGTTCGACTTATACCTAACTTCATAGTTACCATCAGCACTGAAAATAAAAAAAGTTAAAGTCAGGACATCTGCTTTGAACAATTTATTATACACATCTACAAATAATAGCATAATATGAGCTGAGGGTAGTTAAATAGTAATGTTATGCCTGATCCATCCCTTGATTCGAGGATCATAGCTCCAGAGTCTTATCTTATTATTTGAGTCATATGAATGATGAGTCAAATGGGTCATGACTCATCTGAATCATGAGTAATATGCGTCATATTGGTAACACGACTCTTAATCTTCTTAAGAATTTTACGAGTCTCAAGATTCTCAAGTCTCAAGAGTCTTCTGAGTCTAATGAGATTATGCGTTTTATGTGTCTTACGAGTTTACAGGTATTACGGCTCTCATAAGTCCTGCGAGCCATGATTTATGATTCTTATGAGTCTAATGACTCATATGAGTTCCATGAGTAGTATAAATACTATGGGTACTGTGAGTCTTATGAGTATTTAGAGTCTTACTTCATACGAAAACCTCCAAACTCTAAGTTTGGAGAAACATATGATTTCTCATTTTTTACTTTCCACACCGATAGGTGATGGGAGTATTGTGATCGCAAAATTTTTCGATTTTGAGGTAATACACTTTTTGTGCGTTTTATTATATCTACATTACGAAACCCACGTCATTCATTTCTTTCGCTCTGTCAGTCTGTTGGCGTTTTTCTAGCCCCGTAATCTCAGTAACCGCTGCACGGATTGTAACGAAATTTGGGTAGCGATATGCTGTGGGGTCTTATTAGGTAATGCTGCTATAATTCTGAAAATGGATGCATGAGCGGCGGAGTAATTAGCAAAAAATAAAAAAATCTAATATTCCTAAAACTTTGTTTTTGAGCGTTTTGGGGAACTGAAAAAATTATTGTATTCATAATGGGCTGTCCACTGATATGTGAAAGAAAAACCTAGCGGCATAATACGCTTTTTCAGGTTCATTTGAACATCGCTTTTCCTATTACAGAAACTGAGAAACTTAGAGCTTTCTAATATATACATTATGATCATTGCCTTAGATTGTTCTGTGTACTATTGATACACTATTATTATCGTGGAGATGATGTAAAATGAAATGAAATCGTGTCAGTGGCGGTGCAGTAATAGTAAAAAAAATTAACAGCTCAAAATTCGTTTTTAGGCGATCATTTACTATTTTTTTGGGTGGAGATGGAATTTGGGATAGTTGGGGTGAGGGGATGTAAAAATAAAAAAATTATTGTATACATGATGGGGTGTCCGCTGATCTGTAAAAGGAAGACCCAGCAACATAACACATTTTTTTGCGGGCAGGCGGGCGACGATTTGGTTGCAAGGGGATCTCCGACTATATAGCTTCATGCTATGGAAAAATAATAAACCGTAATGTGTGGAAAGTACTGAGTCAACCAACTGGGCTTCATTTTTTTAACACTGCTTAGGTACCCTCGGTACCTTCTCAGTTATACAGTCCTGTTAGTACGTAATTCTTCGATATCTCGCAAGTTGTACCTGATAAAACAAAATGTCAAATGCAGAAGTTATTTGGTTACTTAAGACACATATTCTAAAAATATTTTGAAATATACGGGGTGTTGCGGAAAAGTAGAATAGTGATCAACTTGATTTTTTATATATTACTATACCTTTTTTTTAAATTCCTCTAGTTTCCATCATTGATCTCTATTTAACCTTGAAATATTTTTGGGATCAGTTGCGACGTTGCCAAGTTATAATTTATTTTCTGTTAATTTCCGGATTTGCAAGGTCGCAAGTAATACGTCCAAATTGATATACTCCTTTAACTTTTCTCAATAATATTATACAGCGAGTAACTTGAATATTAAGTGGATATTATTTTGGATGTTACCAGCTATTTGTATTTACAGAGTATTTTTGGCAGAATTTCAAATTACGGCAACTTGGAGATCATTTTACTTTGTTTTTTAAATGTAACACCCTGTATTTTTTGTTTTAGATCGAAATATCTACCAATACCCTATCTCGCCTTGTAATATTTTTTTTGTGTCTGCGAGGTTGCCAAGTTATAAATTATTTTTCCAAATTTTTAAACAAATATCCAAGATTTTAATTTACCTTAAATAAAATCCTCTACTTATTTTTATTGCAATAGATTGCGCATGTCGAATTTAGTAAGATCTCACAATTTCGCAATTTTGTTTCTATTAATAACTGAGATACGGCAATACCGCTTTTTCAGTAAACGATACCGGAACGCTTAACTATTTCCAAAACTGCCACACCTGGAGAGGTGAAATTCAATACTTGGGGGTCTTTGAACATACAGAATTCAGAAACGCTAACATCAGTGTTGTCAGATTTACCAATTTTACGTCATAATTTTGAATGGAATGCCCCATTTATGAAGCCTTACGTAAATGTTGTAAATCCGACAACACTGATGTTAGCGTTTTTGAATCCTGTATATTCAAAAACCCCCCAAGTATTGAATTTCACCGTTACAGCTGTGGCAGTGTTGTATTTAAGCATTCCGGTACTGCTTATTAAAAAAGCGGTGTTGCCGTATCTCAATAATTAACAGAAACAAAATTTTGAAATAGTGAGATCTTACTAAGTTCGACATGTGCAATTCATTGCAATTAAAATAAGTAGAGGTTTCTATTTAAAATAAATTAAAATCGGGGATATTTGTTTAAAAACTTGGAAAAATAATTTATAACTTGGCAACGCCGCAAACGCGATAAAAAATATTACAAATTAAAACATACAGGGTGTTACATTTAAAAAATAAGTAAAATGACCTTCAAATGGCCATAATTTAAAATTCTGCCCAAAACACTCTGTAGACACAAACTGCTGGTAACATCCAAAATAATATCCACTTAATATTCAAATAACTCGCTGTATAATATTATTGAGAAAAGTTGAAGGAATATATCAATTTGGGCGTATTACTTGCGACCTTGCAAATCCGGCAATTAATAGAAAATAAATTATAACTTGCCAACGTCGCAACCGATCTCAAAAATATTTTAGGATTGAATTGAGATCAATGATGGCAACTAGAAGAATTCAAGAAAAGGTTATAGTTCTATATAAAAAAATCAAGTTGATCACTATACTACTTTTCCGCAACACCCTGCATATTTCAAAATATTTTCAGAATATGCGTCTCAGGTAACAAAATAACTTTTATATTTGACATTTTCTCTTATCAGGTATATCTTGCGAGATATTGAAGAATTACACACTAACTGTACACCCTGTATAAAGGCCAATGTTTACCCCAAAGATAGTGGCATGGTAATATCTCAAATTTATTTATGTATATGCTTCCTGGACTATTTAATAGTAACCAATTACCTTCAAGCCAGTCAAGACATCTAACAAACTTGTGCTAATGGTTTCGCAATTATTTTTAATAGTTTAATTCTGTTACGTATAAGACTAATGGAAGTAATGGACGTCCGAAAAAAAACATGTTTAACCTTCATATTTTAAGTCTTCTTCTACTTGACGCTCTAAGCCCTTTACAAAGATGCAAAATGTAATCAATCGCCCCGTTCATCTAAAAGCTCTCTCGCATCCATTAAGTGTGGAATGTTCTCCAAAAGTTGTGGAAACTTTGAACTACAGACAACAATGAGCCAGTGCTGGATTTAGGAGCTTCATAACTGATGTTGCACAATTAATTAAACTAGGTTAATAACAAAGCATTTCACACCAAATATATATAAAATGCTCAACTGCTATATTGTTAAAGAGGACACTAGGTACATGATCCCAAAATGGATTTTCATTTATTACTTATACAGGGTGTTTACGATCTTAATGCCGTTATGTAAAGTACGAATATCCATAATTGTAATGCTTGTAGCTCAAATATAATACGAATATCCCAAATTTGAAGTTTCAAAAAAAATCTGATAACATAGATTATGCGGCAACAAGTCTAGAGACAACAACATTTGTTTACATAGTGAATATCTCCAAAAACACCTGACAGAAACTAGGGCGAATACTGGGCAATGTTGTCGGTTTGTGATTTTGCAGTCATACTTTTTTAATTTTTTTCTGTTTAACTATGCGTTAACGAGCGAAATGGTACTGGGGTTTCAGGTTCGAAATATCATGATCTATCGTTCCTCCAAATTCATGCACTAAGTTTGTTAACACCCTGTATATCTTTTGCTTGAATTCCGGTTTTTCTGTTCCAACCCAAATTCCTTAGCTGTTTGTCGAAGAATCGTTGATTTTTGAGCCGGGGCATTGTTTTTGCTTCAATTTTGCTTTTGAGTGACTTCGAACACCGTACATTAACAAAGACAAGTAGGGTCACTCGCCGTGCCGACTTTGATGTGAGTCTCACGAATGCGAGCCGCCCCGATATGAGAGGGGTTCCCTTCTTGCGATCTCGATTACCTACGGGGAATCCGACTGTGCGATATTGTCGACGTCAACGGTCGACGTTCACTTTACTTATACGGGAGTCAATAGAAATGAATTCTATAGAATAGATAGAATATAATTTATTATTCAATAAACCATTCAACACAATAACTGCAGGTGCAGCTACTGGGGTGGCAAATAGCTCAAGGAGTGTTATAGATCATGTTTTGTCAGATAGATGTAGTAATTTGAAATGTACGATTCAAGTAGTAAAGTAACAGTAACAGCCTGATCATTCATAATTTGTTGTCAATAACTTTAGGTGTCAATATAAAAGTACTTGCGACAAAATATAGAAAAGAAGTAAACAGAATGGATCATGAAAAATCGATCTCAAAATTTGAAAAGGATATTCAAACTACAGAAGTTCAATCATTTCAGGAACTAATTGACTTAATCACTTCTTGTAAAAAAGATTCGGAATTCAAAAAGACGTATAAAATACGTGAAAATGACGACTGGATAAATCAAGAAATTCTCGAAATGATTGAAAACCGAGTCAAAATTTATGAACAAAAAGTTAATGAACCGGGAAACACGAATTTGGAAAATGAATTTAAAAGACTTAAGAATCAAGTCAATAATGAAATTAAAGTATTAAAAACAGATATTTTAAAAATCAATGGGAATAAGTAGGCACAAATATAAAAAAACAATGGGGCCATATACAGAGCATGTCACCGGCATTTTTTTGTGAAATGCGCGCAAAACGCTCAATAACACACAAACACTGCTTATTTAGGCACCCCGGTAGATCCGACCGATTGTATCCCGTGCACCGTATCGCGTGTTAGGTGGTGTTAGACGGACTGACCCTGTAAACCACAGCTGTTAGCGTTCGGCTACTGCTCGAGATCGCCGGGTGCCAGAATCCGCCAGCTTGCGTAGTATTCGAGAACACAGCTGGAAAGATCACATTGGGGGCGGAGTTTAGAGAGACCCTACTTGTCTTTGTTAATGTACGGTAACTGTATGTCCTCCATACACCGTGTCACAGGACGAATCCCTAAAACTTTAAGGGATGATTTCTGGCACCGACTTGTGATATAATAATTATGATTAAATTATATGTTTATTCTTAATAGCAAAAAAGTTGATATACCCTTAATCAGATCGCGAATTGGTTAATGCTTGAGCGGCTCAAGTTGAGCCTCTTTTTCATTTTCGTACTGTACAAGCAATACATCATACGATATTTGCTGTAAACAATCGACAAAAACATTCAAAATACTCATTTATAGTTGTTATCTGCTTGCTTTCTGTTGTTTTGAGCTGTTTTCTGTTCTTTTCTGTTGTATTCTGCTGTGTTTAGTTGTTTTCTATTGTTTAGTGCTGTATCTGCTGGGTTTCCGTTGTTATGGGCTGTTTTATGTTCTATTTGGTTGTATTTGGTCGTTTTCTACCGTTTGCAGTTGTTATCTGCTTGATTTCTGTAGTTTTGAGCTATTTTCTGTTCTTCTCTGTTGTATTCGGCTGTGTTTAGTCGTTTTCTGTTTTTTGCGGCTGTTACCTGCACGCTTTCTGACGTTTTGAGCTAGCTGTGAATCCATTTGGTTGTATTTGGTCGTTTTCTGTCGTTTACAGTTGTTATCTGCTTGCTTTCTGTTGTTTTGGGCTGTTTTCTATTCTTTTATGTTGTATTCGGCTGTGTTTAGTCGTTTTCTATTGTTATCTGATTGCTTTCTGTTGTTATAGGCTGTTTTCTGTTCTATTCGGTTGTACTTGGTCGTTTTCTACCGTTTGCAGTTGTTATCTGCTTGATTTCTGTAGTTTTGAGCTCTTTTCTGTTCTTTTCTGTGGTATTCTGCTGTGTTTAGTCGTTTTCTATTGTTTAGTGCTGTTATCTGCTGGGTTTCCGTTGTTATGGGCTGTTTTCTGTTCTATTCGGTTGTATTTGGTCGTGTTCTACCGTTTGCAGTTGTTATCTGCTTGATTTCTGTAGTTTTGAGCTATTTTCTGTTCTTCTCTGTTGTATTCGGCTGTGTTTAGTCGTTTTCTGTTGTTTGCCGCTGTTATCTACACGCTTTCTGTCGTTTTGGCCTACTATGAATCTATTTGGTTGTATTTGGTCGTTTTCTGTCGTTTACAGTTGTTATCTGCTTGCTTTCTGTTGTTTTGGGCCGTTTTCTGTTCTTTTCTGTTGTATTCAGCTGTGTTTAGTCATTTTCTATTGTTTAGCGCTGTTATCTGATTGCTTTCTGTTGTTATAGGCTGTTTTCTGTTCTATTCGGTTGTATTTGGTTGTTTTCTACCGTTTGCAGTTGTTATCTGCTTGATTTCTATAGTTTTGAGCTGTTTTCTGTTCTTTTCTGTTGTATTCTGCTGTATTTAGTCGTTTTCTATTGTTTAGCGCTGTTATATGATTGCTTTCTGTTGTAGTGGGCTGTTTCCTGTTCTATTCGGTTGCATTTGGTCGTAGCGTAACCCGAACTAACTAGCGCCCTTTATGAGAGTCAGCTATAAAAAACAAATTCATAGGATGTACTAGCTTCCAAAACATATTCGTGTGAAATTTCATCGCAATGTTGCCAGTAGTTTCGGCAAAATCGTAAAAAATGTGTTCTTCAACGCCCTCTATCTTGAATACGAATGGCTTTACGATTTTTTTTTTACTGAGCAAACCCCAATTCTGTTGCAGTTTTCTAACTATCCTAGAGACGGGGTTACCTTTTTTGAAGCACCCTGTATATCGTCGGTGCTTTGGCTCTTAGTCCGACTCTGTGTTGTTTTAGAGGCCGGTCCTGATGACTGCCGTCTACCTGGTTGCTCCATTATCCGCAGGTGCATAATGCATAGAGCGTCGTTCAATGCTCATTAAAATATGCAGGTCTAAGTAGCGTTGTGGTGGAAAGAATGTTGGGCTGATATCATAAATACGCCATTAATCATGTCAAGTCCACAAAACGTTGGAAAAAGTGAACTTTGACGTATGATCATACATAACTACAAATAGCATTGCGATTTTATCTAGGCATCATCATCATAGTCACAATGTCTTGACAGACATGTTGTGAACTCGTAAAATGCTTTAAGTCGGAGCTAGAGTATTGCCGACACGAATATTATCAATAGTTTTGAGAACTGTAGCTCGCCATCGTTCTCCATTCACTGTCAGTTCAGTGGCGCTCTTGATACTCATATCTAGCAACTGTTTCGTCGTATCCACCCAGCGTGTTGGGGAACGGCCAGGGAGCCGCCCACTCGGGGCATGACCCTGAACTACAAGTTTCTCCATATTATCGCTTCTGTAAATATGTGCGAAGAATGTAAACATTCTCATTCTCCACGTCCACATTTCAAAAGCACCTATGCGAGCTCGATCTGCCTTTTTAACAGTCCAAGTTTCCGAAGCATTCAAAAATATGGAGAACACAAGAGACTGAACCAGTGACATTTTGGTCGCTTTAGTGATGTTATGGTCACGCCATATTTTAGTAAGCCTTGCCATGGCCACCCGTTCCTGTTGAATCCGCCGTCGAATCTTATTCTCACTGCTACCTGAATTGTCGATCAAAGAACCGAGGTACACAAAACTTTGAACTACCTCACAACGGCCTATTGACTTTATTTCTCGATGATTGTCATACTCTCTATCTATGATAATAACCTTGGTCTTGTTGTAGTTAATATCAAGACCATATGCTGCACTGTGTTGTTCTAAAACGTTCAATAGAGCTACTAGTTCTTACTGAGAAGCAGCAATAAGGGTTGTATCGTCAGCAAATCTTAAGCTAGATATTTTGCTTCCGCCAATAGTTATACCGCCATTCCAGTTGTCCAATATCTGTCTCATCACAAATTCAGAGTAAATGTTAAATAACATCGGAGATAATACGCATCCCTGACGAACTCCTTTTCTGGTTGCTGTTTGACCAGACAGGTTACCATCAGTTCTTACACGAGCTGAGCTAGACTCATAGAGTTGCTATATGAGAAACGCTAAGTGGTAAGGTACTCCCATGGAGATAAGGATTTCCCACAGTTTAGGCCACTTTACGTTATCAAACGCCTTAGAATAGTCCACAAAGCAGATAAAAACGGGAGAATAATGCTCTCTGGCTTTTTCAATAATCTGTCTTAAGTTTAAGGTCTATTCACGCGTACCGCGTCCTTTTACGAAACCTGCCTGCGCCTGCGAAATTTGCCAGCCAATAAAACCCTCCAAACGAGACTGTAAAATATATAGTAGAACCTTGCTTGCATGAGAGATTAACGAAAGTAGGCGATAATTATCTGGATTTGTTGGAGATCCTTTTTTATGAAGTGGAACAAAAATGGGTGTGCACCATTCATATGGCCAAACACAGGAGGACCAGACCCTCTTACAAATATTATATAAAAGAGAGATGCCGTCTTCACCCAAGCATTTTAATGTTTCGGCAGAAATAGCATCAATGCCTGTAGCTCTATTAGTTTTTAACTTGTTGAGGGCATGTTCTACTTCAGACAAAAGAATATCAGGTTCATATTCAAAATCCAATGAGAGGACCTGAGGGTCACCCTCATGGAACAGATTTTCGCAGTAATTTAGGTTTAAAATCCCGACTGAGGCATTTGACCCTAAAGAACATCTCTTTCGGATGATTAGTATTGGCATGCATCTCTATTTCCTGGCACAATTGCTGTATATAAGAGTTCTTATCTCTTCGGCATAGTCTCTGAATCTCGCGTGAGAGCTGTCTATATGCGTTTTGCCTTGTATCTGAATCAAGACCTGAGATCTTAAGGCTTCTACGTGCCTCTATCTAGGCAGCTGTGGACAATTTCCGAAGTGATCGTTTATCTAGAATGCATAAGTACAGAAAAAAATGTCAAGTTGATTGACTCAGTACTTCTCACACGTTTTACTATTTTCTGATAGCAATAGGCTATAGTCTGACGTCCCCTTGCAACCAATCATCGCCAGCCCACCCGCAAAAAGGTGTGTTATGTTGCTAGGTCTTTCTTTAGCAGATCAGTGGAGGAGTGTTCACACAAAAGTCAACATGTCCACTTTTAATAATTGTTCAGGAAACGCAATTTCTGAATAATACCTTTAATAATTATTTATTTGAATCAGTTTTTGCATGATAACTAGTAGCTTAATTTGTTCATATTTTGAGTATGAATCCATATCTTTCAAGACAGGAGGTTTCATTTTAAAACACATTTTGTTTTGGACTTGTGCACTTTTGAAAGAACGATACGTATTTGTTGAGTTTTGCATGGCATAAACCAAGTAAATTACTAGATAAGTGTCTTTTTGGTAGTAGAAAATGTCAGGTTAATTACAACATTGTAACTTTTTTAATGCTTGTGGTAAAAATTGTTAAACAAATTTTATGTACCCCCTTTAAGGGGCTGTATCTTAACAAGGATGCTCCAATGAAGTTTCTTTATATGAAGGATCCTATCTTTTTTTCGATGAGGAATCACCCCCTTAAATGTTTTACACTTATTTAGTTACACCTTTTATTTTATTGTGGTTTACTTCCAGTACTGTGACCTTGGAACATTCATATTTTTTCCTTTACGTCTACAGTTTTTGGGTTCAAGTTGACATCAGGAATTTTGTAACAAATATTTGTCACTCTGACAAACAGAAATCATTTGAAAAGAAACTGAAATAGACCTTTCACGGCATTGCAACTGTATTTATGTATGTATGTATTATGTATGTATTTATCCTGCCTTTTACGAGTTCCCCTCTTATCCTCCAAAACTGATATATCATGTGAATCCATCCTCGAGTTTTTGCAGTAATAAACACGGCCAACAAACAAATCTAAACAACTATAATAACGGTTTTCGGTTTTGTATGAGATCGGGGTTATGCCGCCGTTGACGGTTACCAAGACTACTCAACCAGCAAAGTACTTTGAATTCCAGGATTCCTAAAATCGCATCGCCATTTCAGTTAGCGCATATCATACTTAGATGTCTGACTGTTCAGAACTTATACTTGCCTTGCATAAAAGTCGCCTCGCATCCTCGCCACGGTAACAATACTGTGTCAAAATTTCATTAAGTTGAACTAGTTTCTACGTTACACAATAGAGAACGATCTAAACCTTTACTCGTATGTATACATCAGAAAATTCTAAGCCTCTGGGTTTCTGTAATAGGCAAGGCAATGTTCGGATGGAGCTAAAAAAATTTTAGGCCGCTAGATCTTTCTTTCACAGATAAATGGACAGACTATTGTGAATACAACAAATTCTTCAGTTTTACAACCCCCCACCACCCAACCACCCCTATTTCATCCCTACCCCAAAAAAAAGTACAAAATGATCAGGAATCCCTTAAAGGCCTAAAAACGAAGATTGAAGAATATTTGAAATATTTTCCTTTTGCTAATTTCGCCGCTCATCCACCGACTTTCAAAATTTTATCACATCCATGCAGCGGTTAACTGAGATTACGAGGCTAGAAAAACGACAGGCAGACAGACCGACGGATATGAGTGACGAAAATTTTCGTTAAAACGCCCAAAAAGCGTATTATCTCGAAATCTAAAATTTTCGCGATCACAATACTCCCCTCAGCTTTCGGTGTGGAAACTAAAACTATAAATTTTGTCAAGAACATCGTGACTTCGCATTTATATGCTAATTACTCCGATTTTCAAAACTAATGCCATCATTACGTACAACTACCACCAAATTTCATCAACATCTGAGTAGCGGTTATTGATATTAGGCGACAAGAAACATTCTAATTGACTGACAAACTAACAATAGGAAACCTCCAAAACACCTATTATTGTCTGAAAATCATTTTATTTATGATCACTATATGCTATGTAAACTATAGTCCACCATTGGAACGATTTCTTGTTTTGGTGAAAGTGCTACACCAAAAATATACTAGCGCTTCCACCAAAATTTTAAGAGTGCATAACCACCGTGATAATATTATACTCTGCGAGAGTCCGCACTTTGCCATGGTTGGAAAACGTCAAAAGTCCTTTCTGTCGCTTAGTTTTGAATTTGCCACCCCTAAATTTTGTCATTGTGAATAGTAGGCTGTCTTGTTCAGAGCCAACCCTAAAACATTTTGTTATAGCCTAGATATCTTCACTGAAATCATGTGTTACAAAAATTGAAAAACAAATCATCAATCAAGCTTAAAATAATCTGAAAGGTATCCGTTTTCATAAAATTCGATATGAGTACAGGTGTAACTCTTTGTTATAAAAATGTTCATACTTTAAGCTGTATGAATACAAAATGAGTTCCGACTACTATTTTACTTGATTAGACCAATGCTTTTTAAGTTATTTCCAGATTGCGATCTTTCTTATGGCGATTTGTTATATTCTCCATGACCTATAATAATGTTGATAAATCTTATTTACAGGATTTTGTCGAAAAAAAAAATCTTAAATCGTTTTAATACAATATTCGATGTCGCAGCACTTGTGACTCTTTTATAAAAATGTTCACACCTGTATTTAATTTTTTACTAGCAATCTCTGATTAATATTTTGCTCCTTCGATGGGAAATTGTAGAGATGTTAACTAACTCTGCGTTTGCAATGTTTGTGTTTGTAATGATTTGTTTTTTGAAACATGATAAATTTATTACCCCACATAGACAGGCGTGGGTAGACTTGTTGAGTTTTGCATGAATTCCTAGATCTAAACCAATGATACTATTAGAGACTTGTTAGGTTTTGTTCGAATTTCGATGAAAAAACTCCTGTAGTAGGACTTGTTGCATTTTGTATGAATGCTTCATATTTCCATGCTGTTATATGATGGATTTGTGTAATATTGCACGGAATAGATAGCCAATCCGGCAGATATCATGTTGAACTACATAAATTCGTATATAACTCAATTTGGTATGTAGTTGGACTTGTTCACTTTTGCATGGAAGCTCCTCAGTGGATAGCCAAAATTTTCAGTTCTACAACCTAACACCCCCCCAACTACCTCAATTTTACTCCCACCCAAAAAAAGTAGGAAATGATCAGAAACCCCTAAAAGACCTAAAAACAAAGTTTGAGGAATATTTGCAATTTTGCACCGTGCACCGGGTTTCAAAATAGCTATTCATTTTTTGCTTATTACTCCACCGTCCATGTACCAATTTCCAAAATTTTAGCAGCGTACCTACTACGACCCCACAGCATAACACCACCTAAATTTTATCATAATCCTTGCAGCGGTTACTGAGATTACGAGGCTAGAAAAACGCCAAGAGACACATAGACCGACAAGTACAAACAGATCGACAGTCAGACCGGCGAAAATGAGTGAAGTGGATTTTCGTTATGAAAATATAAAACGCCCAAAAGGCGTACATTTTCGCTATCATAATACTACCCTCACTCATTGGTGTGGGATGTAAAAAATGGTTAAAACGTCCAAGAAATTGATCAAGGTTGTGACCTTGAAGAAATTCCTGAGAAAATTGAACATGTTAGTCTATTGAAACTTTTTAGGGAATTCTAGGGATATTTGGGTCTGCCAACAATACCAGCTTAATGATGTTTTTGCGTATCTCCTGTTAATTTCGTATTATTAACAAAATAATTACCCCTCCCAAGAATTTCGAACTCAATTCAACTTTGACTTATTTTATTTGACTTATTTATTTAAACAATTGAAAAAAAATCTTTTTTGCAGTAACTAAATTACAAAAGGGTTTGTTTTGCATTATTACAGTGATGCATATCTAATATATTCTCATTGTTACATAATCAGTTGAACGTGATAGCTTGTCACAAAAATTTACCTAACCCATTAATTACCAGCTTTGAAAATTGCAAAGAACGGTTAAAACACTAATTAAAAAAATGGAGTACGTATTATGGCTACTAGGGTACCTGACTGTTGAGTGTTCATGTTCGTTTAATTTTGTAAGCTGTGCCAATAAAATGTTCACGGATGATATGTATTACATATTATTTCCGTAAAATTAAATTTGATTAATGCATCAATAAACTTTTTATTTCATCTTCCTAAAATACCTGATAATCCACTGTTTCACTTGCTGTTTAAATCTTCTTTTTTATTTTAATACTATTAACATTTTCTTTTCTCTTGCATCAATGTCCTTCACGAAGGTATTACAAAAAATGGTGAAAGCACACACAACTTCATGCCCCGCCAGCCCCCCCCCCAAGACTGAGGTCTGGATACGCCCTTTGACGAAAATCTCGAAATTAAATGAAAATGAAACAGATATGTTTAACTGTTGTATAATGAACAAATCACACCATAGAATAGAAAGAAATGAATGGATTCACTGTCAGCCATAAACACTAAACGAAAACAGCATTATTACAAATTCCCTACATACTATGTTGGTGGAATTTCATAGTTGACCATAAATTTTAGGATTCTATCTGTGAATTTTTTGGCAAATTTCTTCATGGTCCCAATCTTGTTATATTTCTGAGGTTCAATACTGTTGGATCATCCACTACTGCTATGCTTCTTTAAAATGTAACCACCAGTAATAATCTACCGTGGTTTTTTCGAAAATGACGTTTTTTGTTCATTCACATACATTTTAAATAATTAAAATCGAAATAGAAATACTTACTTATTAAATAAAACTATATCTGGCTTCCAAACTTTGTCCGGTGGTAATCTAAGTACTGCTATTCCTCCATAGTCTGCTTCATCCCACTGTAATTGATAATCGCTCCATACCTATAGGAGATTAAAAAAAAGGGCTGTAATTAACGCCCGATCATACAAAAAGATACAATCTGCAGATTAAAAAAGTTATATATGCTCAACAAAAAAAAATCAAAAAATTTAAAAGAATGCTTTATATTTATTATAAAATCGTAAGATAAAATATACAATTTGCATGCTAAATTATGTTCGGTATGTTAATGATATATGCATTAAAATATATATAAAATTCTCGATAGTTGTCCAGATAATCTCATCGACCTCGGATGTGTCGGGTGTACCTTGTGGAATAATCTTTTTGTGCCTAACGTCAAAGTTTACGGAATACATATAAGTTGGATCACTCTCCGTCGGCACTTTGAAGATCTCACATCAAAGCGATGCCGCGGCCGCACGCGCCACTTAGTTTTTGCGTTGGTTTTTGCCCAAGTACGAGGGTCTTTTAAGGGAGACTTGCTAACGCCTGGGTTTTACGTATATACGAGGGTCATTGAAAGACTATGTATTGACAGCCAATTTAGACATACAAATACAAATATAACGTTTATTTTGCTAATACACTAAGTTACATAAATGGATATCACAAATAAAACCTAGTAAAACTATTACTAATGAATCTCAAATGATTTCTCATATTGTAGCTATTTCGTAGATAAGTAAAAATTGGTTCAAATGTGCTGTAGTATTTTTACCTTAATGTTTTGTTTATTTGGCCTATTTTTGAGACCACAGCTTATAAAATTTATGGTATAGTATATACGAACTCGTATGTACAATTTTAAAAGATAATAATGTGGAAATGCTTTACTTGGATGTGAATAAATTATTTTTGATATTTTGCTTTTTAGTGTCATTCCAATTGCTACTGTAGAAACTAAATTGTTAAAGTTATCAATAAAAATATTTCCGAGCTCTAAAATATAATTTAGGATGTCCCTGGGTGGTATGGTAAGACCACCGAGTGAATATTTTGTCTCACTATACGCTTTTAGCGTGATACAATCCTTAAGTACCTGTAGGTCTTGAATTAATCACTTTATACCCCAGGTGTGCTAGTTTCTTGTTATTGTTTTATCGGGAGGAACACAGAAAGGCACACATGTACAGGGTATCCCATTAATAATTTTGAATCGAATGTCACGTGACCAAAAACAAATACCTCATTGGGTAGAACAATAACAAAAGAATACACAACATCTGCTCTAATTTACATCCCCAAAATTATAATTCTCTATTGCTGCCCAGTTCTGATATATTGCTTGTCTTAATCGTCGTGAAACACCCTGTATTTATATCCTTTACATTTCAAGGTTTACCACAAAATAAGGATGGATCTGATTGTCATTTTCCATCCGTTAATAAATTTAATTGATGAAATCAAACTTCTAAAAATATTATCCACTTCTTGCAAACAAATCCGAGATAACAAAATCCAATATTTTTGAGACACTGTATAGACTTCGCGTTAAACACGTTCAACCTCTACTTTGCGCCGCCCCGTATCTCCCGGCTGACGTCGGTACACTGCTACCGGTGTACCGGGGAGACGGAGCAAGGGGCAGGCTGTTTTGATATTTTTGCGGAGTGATCCAACTTATATGCATTCCGTAAACTTTGCTAGCGTATTTATTCCTCCGAATTATATTTTTTTTACTTCTGTGTCATCGGCATCGACTTCTCTCGCCATTAGCCTCGTGTTCTGTGGTGTAGGCTTTGTAACTGTTTCCCGGCGCCACTCTAGGAACAGCACTGTTAATTAGAAGCCATCATTGAAGGCACAGGTGGGGATCCTTCGCTGAGCTTTTTTATGGATATTTATTTTTGATTGCAAAAACCAGAAATAAATTCCCGCCTCTAACAAAAATTGAATCCGGGACCTTCCAGTCACGAGCCCTCAACCCTAACCACTGGGCCAACCCACCCCCCTCCGAATTATAATTAAGTTTGGTTTTGTTATTATGGGTACATTTTAGGTTTTGTCGTGACTATTTTATTTTTGAAATGGATTGCTACCAGAAATTCAGAAAACATGCTATTATTTTTGAGTTACAGGAGTTCATATTGTATTACATTTTATACTGAATAAATGTCTATTTTGTCACTATTTTTGTTATTTTTCGATGATACCTACTGTTTATAAGCTTTGAACTTGTAGAAGCGTAAGTTTTCCAATTAATTTTGAATCTACAATTGTCTAGCATTTATTATCTTGTAACAAATAATTATAAACTTGATAAGCACTTGAGTTTGATATAGGGCGATCCCTAAATTAATTAAGCTTCTATTATTTTTTAACAAATGTTTTTCAATTTAGGAAACATTCGAATTTAATACAAAGCAGTAGTTGCATTTATTGAGCCTGTATTACTTTTACCCAATATTTGATAAGTTAGGACGCAATTTTTATTATTTTAATAAGCGGATAAATTTTATATCGAGCACTTACTATACTTATCCACCGTTTATTATTTTTATAGAATATTTATTACTTTAACAAGCGGATAAATTTTATATCGGCCAGTCACTACATTTATTTATGCTATTATTTTTGAGTTACAGGAGGTCATCTTGTATTAGATTTTATACTGAATAAATGTTTGTCACTGTTTTTGTTATTTTCGATGATAATGGAAGTACCCACTGTTTACAAGCTTTGAACTTGTTGAAGCGTAAGTTTTCCAATTAATTTTGAATCTACATTTGTCTAGCATTCATTATCTAGTAACAAATAATTATAGATTTGATAAGCATTTGAGTTTGATATCGAACGATCCCTAAATTAATCAAGCGTTTATTATTTTTTAACAAATGTTTTTCAGTTTATGAAACATTGAAGTTTGATACTACGCATTCGTTGCATTTATTGAGCCTGTATTATTTTTACCGAATATTTGATAACTCAGGACGCAATTTTTATTATTTTAACAAGCGGATAAATTTTATATCGAGCACTTACTATACTTATCCACCGTTTATTATTTTTATAGAATATTTATTATTTTAACAGGCGGATAAATTTTATATCGGGCACTCACTATACCTATTGAGCCTTTATTATTTTGATAGCATGTTTAGTTTCTTATCATGCATATGAATAAATTAACTAGAACGTATAGTCAAAGTTTACAGAATACATATAAGTTGGATCACTCTCTGTCGGCTCTTTGAAGATCTCACATCAAAGCGATGCCGCGGCCGCACGCGCCAATTAGTTTTTGCGTTGGTTTTTGCCCAAGTACGAGGGTCTTTTAGCGGGGACTTGCTAACGCCTGGGTTTTACGTATATACGAGGGTCATTGAAATACTATGTATTGACAGCCGATTTAGACATACAAATACAAATATAACGTTTATTTTGCTAATAAACTATGTTACATAAATGGATATCAAAAATAAAACCTAGTAAAACTATTACTAAATGATTTCACATATTGTAGCTATTTCGTAGATAAGTAAAAATTGGTTAAAAGGTGCTGTAGTATTTTTACCTTAATGTTTTGTTTATTTGGCTTATTTTTGAGACCACAACTTATAAAATTTATGATATAGTATATACGAACTCGTATGTACATACAATTTTAAAAGATAATCATGTGGAAATGCTTTACTTAGATGTGAACAAATTATTTTTGACATTTTGCCTTTCAGTGTCATTCCAATTGCTAGTGTAGAAACTAAATTTTTAAAGTTATCAATAAAAATATTTCCGAGCTCTAAAATATAATTTAGGATGTCTCTGGGTGGTATGGTAAGACCACCACCAAAGGAATATTTTCTCTCACTTTTAGCGTGATACAATCCTTTAAGTACCTGTAGGTCTTGAATTAATCACTTTATACCCCAAGTGTGCTAGTTTCTTGGAATTGTTTTATCGGGAGAAACACAGAAAGGCACAAATGTACAGGGTGTCCCATTAATAATTTTGAATCGAATGTCACGTGACCAAAAACAAATACTTTATTGGGTAGTACAATGACAAAAAAAAGACACAACATCTGCTCTAATTTACATCCCCAAAATTATAATTCGCTGCTACTGCCCAGTTCCGACATATTGCTTCTCCTAATCGTCGTGAAACACCCTGTATTTATATCCTTTACATTTCAAGGTTTACCACGAAGTCAGGATGGATTTGATTGTCATTTTCCATCCGTTAATAAATTTAATTGATAAAATCAAACTTCTAAAAATATTATCCATTTCCTGCAAACAAATCCGAGATAACAAAATCCGATATTTTTGAGACACTGTATACACTTCGCGTTAAACACGTTCAACCTCTACTTTGCGCCGCCCCGTATTTCCTGACTGACGTCGGTACACTGCTACCGGTGTACCGGGGAGACGGAGCAAGGGGCAGGCCGTTTTGATATTTTTGCGGAGTGATCCAACTTATATGTATTCCGTAAACTTTGGTATAGTGTAAATGCTTCGGTTTGTGTACTTACCAATCTCAACCAGACGTTTGATTTCATAATTTGATTTTTCTCGTTCTGTAAAAGAAAAAAAACTTATTATTTTTTTTGACCATGCTGCTATTATAACTTGTTCGAAACTAATTGAGGCGGTGAGGGCTAGAGTGGCCTATGCCACAAAAATGAGAAATGTGGAAAAATTTAAAAATTAAACACTCAGCTCATGTATTTTCAATACGATAATGGCCTATGACTGATTTCGCTATTATTACAGAGAAGTCGATACATATAGGGTGTCTGGATATTCCACCGACAACGTTTGACAGGTGATAGACGTCACATTTTCATGAACATTGAGATATTAACATGCAGCCCTGAAATGCTTAATTTTCAAGATACACGGCGTCACAGGCATATACAAGGGGGGGGGGTAATAGGGGTAATTATTCCTCCCAAGAGTTTGGAAAAAAAAGAAACTCAATTCAACTTTGACTTATTTTATTTGACTTATCTATTTAAACAATTGTCGCACTGAAAAAAAATCTTTTTTGCAGTAACTAAATTACAAAAGGGTTTGTTTTGCATGATTACAGTGATGCATATCTAATATATTCCCATTGTTACATAATCAGTTGAATGTCCCATACAACGTGACAGCTTGTCAAAAAATTTACCTAACTCATTAATTACCTGTTATGAAAATTGCACCGTTTAGAAAAGTTGAAACACTAATTTAAAAAAATGCAGTACGTGTTGTGGCTACTAGGGTACCTGACTGTTGAGTATTCATGATCGTATGTATACTGTGCCAATAAAATGTTCACGGATGATACGTATTACATATTATTTCCGTAAAATTAAAATTGATTAATGCATCAATAGATTTCATCTCCCCAAAATACCCGATACTCCACTGTTTCACTTGCTGTTTATATCTTCTTTTTTATTTTAATACTATTAACATTTTTCCAATAAATGGTGAAAGCATACACAACTTCATGACCCGCTACCCCCCCAAGGCTGAGGTCTGGATTCGCCCCTGCACGGCGTCAAAGTTTTATTTTTGTTTTCATTTTTTCTCAATTATTGAGCAATAAAATGGCACAACGATCTAAAGTTACGTATAGGGAGGTTTTTAATGCGAGAAATTCAAACTCAGTCACGGTTTTGCTATCAGGAATAGAGGGCGCCACCTACGGCGCATCGAACTCTTTTAAATTATCAAAACTTTTTTCCGGTTTGATGCATCAATGTCAATACTGTAAAAATCGTTTCCTTGATATGTTTTACGTAAAAAAGGTATACTTTGTTTAAGCCCCTAGAGGTAACCGCTTTCGAGATAACCTTTATCGAAATTACACCTTTTCCAGTTGTTATTAGGAAAGCGTCAGTTGTAGTTCAGAAAGCATCATATGTAAGAAGAAGAAGCTTTATTTCAAAATAGGATTACCCTAATACAAAATAAAGTAGTGATACCTAAAAAAATACAAATTGGTTATTGTAATTGGAAGATTATTGTAATCATTGAATCCTTTAAAAAATAAAGAATGCATGCTACTTTTCTTGTTAGTTTTAGAAATATAAATAGTTTGTTTTCTAGTTTGATGTGCATATATATCACTATTAGGACGGCAACGTCGCTTGGTGAGAAGAGAACGTAATTAATTATTTCACCTACTTATTACCAAAATTAAGGGTTTGTAGTGAATATTAATTACGGCAAATAGTGTGTAATTATTTAGTGAACAGTAGTGTGCGAAAACTAAAAAAGATCAGGGTCAAAAAGTGAGTAATTTGGGTGATAAATAAAAGAAACGGGTAAGAAAACAGTGCAGGTTATCGATTCGATGGGAAAGAATGCGAAGAATTTCTTGAATTTCCACTGAATTTCTTGTCGCTTTCTTCTGCGGTGTTGCCAAGTCTACTGGAAAGCAGAAGTATTAAGAACTGATAAGGGCCAGACTTCTGAACCGTTGAGGTGGGTCTGCTCTTTCCGCAGTTCTCGTACCAATGGATACTGTGACGGATAGTGACGATTATACGTCGGATGAAAGGAAGAGGAAGAACACTGAGTCGATTTCGCCTTTCAAGGCGGTAAAGAAACTTAATAGGACCCCACAGAAGAAAATATGTAAAGGAGATATAGAACATAGCGAGGACATCAGAGAGATGCTAAAAACGGTCATTTCAGAGGTTAAAGGGATTAGGCTAGAAAACAAAGAGTTTAGGGACGAATTAGCAGCAATGCGAAAAGAGAACGAAAACCTGAAAGATGCGCTGCTGCTCGCGGAGAAAAAGCTGGAAAACGTGGAAGATAGGATGGAAAAGTTGGAAAAAGAGCTAAAAAGAAATAATATAATAATTACAGGGATGAAGATAGAGCATGCTGATGGGAATAAGTTAAAAGATGATGTGCAGAAATTCATAAAACACGAATTAGGAGAGGAGGTCAAGATTGAGAAGGCATCAAAGCTAGGAAACAAGGTCTGCCTGGTGCAGCTTAAAGAGGCTGAAGATAAAAGTAGAATTATGCAGAAGAAAAGTTCATTAAGATTTTTGAAAGGTGAACGGGTGTACATAAATCATGACCTCACAGAAAAAGATCGAGCTATCGAAAAATATGTAAGGAATAAAGGCAAAGAACTAAAACAGGAGGGGAAAGACGTAAAAATAGGATACAAGAAGCTAATAATAGATGGTGAAACGTGGATATGGTCCAAGGAAGGTATGAAGTTAATGCGGGAAAAAAACGGAATATAGTAGCAAGTACATCAGGGTTGGTTGTAAGACGGACACAGGCTATGAAACAGGTTATGAGTAAGGAATTGTGTAAAATAGAAGAGCATAATAAGCAGCATAGCTCAGATCAAAGTATACATAAGGAAGTAAGTAGAAATCAAAAGGGGGGAATCAAACAGTATAGTCTTGGAAATAAAATAAAAGGAAACATTTTGATGGGAACCTGGAACGTCAGAGGAACCTTCCAAGAAGGAGCTCTTATAAATTTAGTAAGACAATGTAGAAAATATGGGTTTGAAGTAATGGCCATCCAGGAGACAAAGCAGCTCATAAACGAAGTAATGGGTATAGAGGATTATGTATTCTTCAACAGCCCAGGAATTAACCGAATGTTGGGAGTGGGATTTTTAGTTAGTAACAAGGTAAAGGAATGTATAATTGACTTTAGACCGATTAATGAAAGATTGTGTTACCTACGCCTACGGGGACTGTATCAGAAAATAAGCATACTTAACTTTCATGCGCCTTCAGAAGACAAAGATGAGAAAATAAAAGAAGAATTTTATAGCAAGTTAGAAGAAGAGTTCGAGAGAATTCCCAGATATGACATGAAAATAGTATTAGGTGATGCCAATGCAAAGATAGGAAAAGAAGTAATCTATGGAAAAACAATAGGAAAGCACAGTTTACATAATGAAACATCGGAAAATGGAGAACTGCTAATAGACTTTGCCAGAGGCAAAAATTTAATTATAAAGAGCACTTATTTTGAGAGGAAAGATATATATAAGGGCACATGGAGATCCCCAGATGGTAAAACGACAAATCAGATAGACCATGTCCTTATCCAAGAGGAGGAAGAAAAAAGCATAATAAATATCAGAACTTACAGAGGCCCGGACGCTGATTCTGATCATTTTGCCGTAGGAATGAAAATTAAACCAATTATACCGATGATAAGAAACAGAGCTCATAAAAGAACAAACATAGGAAAATTAAATAGTGAAGAAGAGAGGATTAGGTATAGGAAATTACTATCAGAGGACATCGCTAAGTATAGGGCACAAAATAGAGAAAGGAAAACATTAGACGATGAATGGAACTCCCTAAGGAACCTAATGATGGAGTGTGCCAAGAGGTCTACAGGGACTAAGAAGAGATATAAACAGAAATGGTTCGATGGTGAGTGCGAAAAAGTATTGGAGGAAAAGAATTCAGCAAGATTAGTAATGCTAGCCCATGACACTGAGGAAGTAAGAAGACGATATATTGAAGTGAGGAGGAAGAGCAAAAGTCTATTAAGGAGGAAGAAGAGGGAATACAAAGAAGATCAGATAAGGCAAATAGAGGAGCATTACAAAGAGAAAGAGATCAGAAATCTATACCGAGGAATAAAGAGAGAAGGAACAAAACAACAAGGTAACAGGATGTTTATCAAAAATATTAATGGAGAGCTACTAACAGGTGAAGAAGAGATATTGGAGAGGTGGAGCCATTACTTCGAGGAGCTTTTAAATGAAGGATTTATAATAGATGAATATGACGATGTTGAGGAAGGTTATCTGGAAGAAGCAGAAACGATTGAAGTACCAAGCAAAGAAGACATTACAAAGATTCTGTCAAGTCTAAAGTCAAATAAGAGTCCAGGAACAGATGAGATTGTAGCGGAAATGTTAAAATGGGGAGGAGAATTGTTATTAGAAGAGTTTTGTCAGCTGATAAAGAAGGTTTGGTTAGAGGAAAGAATGCCCCGAAGCTGGAATGAAGCACTAATAAGCCCGCTGCATAAGAAAGGAGACCGTACTGACTGTGCAAATTATCGAGGCATAGCTTTACTCAACGTTGCGTACAAAGTATTATCGAAATATATTAAGAACCATTTGGCGAAGAGAATAGATCACGAAATTGGGGAGTATCAGTGTGGTTTCAGAGCGAGTAGAGGAGTTATTGACCAGATTTTCACCTTAAGAGAACTACAAGCAGAGAGCTACCAACATATGAAAGAAACTTACGTAATTTTCGTGGATTTTAGAAAAGCGTATGATACCGTTAAAAGATCTGCAGTATACAACGCCTTGAAGGAGTTAGGAGTTGATAAAAAATTAATACGGCTAATAAAAATGACTCTGCAGCAGACGGATAACCAAGTAAAGGTGAATAGGTGTCTTTCTCGAAAATTTAACGTAAAAAGGGGTCTTAGACAGGGTGACCCATTATCGCCAATCCTATTTAGCTTAGTCCTAGAAAAGGTTATGAGAGCAGCAAAGATAAATCGGACTGGATTGTTGTATCATAAGATGCATCAATGCTTAGGTTTTGCAGATGATATAGCAATAGTAGCACGAAGTAGAGCCGAGCTTCAGAAAGTAATAGCATCCTTAGTAGAAAAAGCAAGCTGGGTGGGATTGGAAATAAGTGAGGAGAAGACAAAGTTCATGTCATGGACGGACGGAAATTTCAATAAAGGACAATGGTTAAAAGTTAAAACAGAAGCTGGTACAGAGTTAAGTTTCGAGGAAGTGGATAGGTTTGTATACCTGGGGACAGAATTCAAGAGAAAGCCAGAAGTAAGGGAAGAGATAAAGGCAAGACTAGTAAAAGGAAATAAGTGCCTCTATAGTCTTAATGGGCTGCTAAAAAATAAACTTATTTCCAGAGGGCTAAAAATACATATATACAAGACACTAATTCGACCAGTGATTACATATGCTTGTGAAGTATGGGTCCTCACAGAAGCGGATATCAGAAGAATCGAGGTATGGGAGCGTAAAGTTCTGAGGAAAATTTTTGGTGGAAAGAAGGTAGGAGAGGTATGGGAAAGAAGAACAAATCAAGAGTTATATGACTTGTATAAGGAACCCATCATAACGGCTGTGGTTAAAGCACAAAGAATAAGATGGTTGGGACATGTTGTTAGAATGGCACCAGGCAGAGTACCTAACATGTTGTTGGACAGGAGAATTGGAGGGATGAAGAGGAGAGGGAGACCCAGAGAGAGATGGTTTCAACAGGTACTGCGTGACGTTGGAACAATAGGTGTTAGAAGTTGGAGGGAGAAGGCTATGGATAGAAGAAAATGGAAAGAAATTACTAACAAAGCCTTGGGCCTACTAGGCCTGTAGTGCTAATGTATATATATATATATATATATATATATATATATATATATATATATATATATATATATATATATATATATATCACTATTACAGCTGACACTATTTTAAAAACAAATACCATGGTAAGATAATATAGTCTTTGTGATACAGATAACCAATTAAGGGTTGACAGCATCAACTGAATAGGTGTATATCGATTCGTCCTTAAGATAATTCTCATCCCACGATTTTGCATCTTTTGTAACTGTGACAGCTGATTTGAGTTAAAGAGGTATAGTACAGAAGAACAATAGTCAAAGTGGGGTTGTATAATGGACTGAAATACTTTTAACCTCATCGTGGTAGACAGAAAATTAGAAATTCTTGTGAAAAAGAATAGCTTTTTAGAGATTTTCTTGTGTACATAATTAAAATGTTTATCAAATAATAAGAAGTTATCAAGTTGTATACCTAAGTACTTTACGAAAGTAACGATTTCAATGTTTTGATTATCAATAGTAATTTTTAAATTCGAAAAATCTATCTGTTTCTATTTACGTTTTGAGGTAATGATCATGCCTTTAGTCTTAAGGACATTTAATTTGAGCTTGTTTAATTTCAAGTAATTGTCAGCACCACTTAAGGCATAATTAATTTTTTCAATGGAAGTGTCTAGGTTAACATCTGAACATGCAAGTACAGTATCATCTGCAAACAGGTTTATAAAATCACAATCTACAAATAAATGTATGTCATTAAGGTACAAAATAAAAAGGATAGGTCCTAACACACTCCCTTGAGGTACACCAATATTGATATAGCGTGTATCTGATACGACGTCACCTATTTTTACCCTTTGTTGTCTTCCATTTAGATAATTTTCAAACCATTTGTAAATCTTACCCTCAAAACCATATACTTTAAGCTTAGCTAACAATATATTCCTATTTATGGTTTCAAAAGCGCGTTTCAGATCAAGAAAAACAACAACAACATACTTGTCATCATCAAGACTTTTTTTTGAATTTATCTAAACAAATCTGAACGGCAGTCTCACAAGAATGCATCCTTCTGAAGCCAGATTGATAGCTAAATAGTATCTCATTGCCTTCGATGTGGTCAATAACTTGTTCATAGACTGCTTTCTCATGACCTTTTCAATTGGTGGTAAAGGAACTAATTGTGTTTGTAACTTTTGGTATTGGCACAACTGTACTCACTTTTAGTACATCAGGAATACTAGAATTGTCAAGGCAGGTATTAACTAGATTTAAAAACACATGTTCAATTGTTTGGGATGCTTCTTTTAATGTTCTGCTGTTTAAGATTTCACTTATGCTAAATTTGTTGTCTAACGAATATATGATGTCTTTCAGCTCATTGAGAGTTAACAGTTTAAAGTTCGAAAAAGGTCGGTACAAATTTTGGTTAACATTAGACCATGTCTCTTGATTATCTATGCTATCAACTATATGTTGGATTCTGTCTATGAAGAAGTGATTAAAATGGTCAACAATAAGAGCAACATCATTAATTACCACAGAGTTGTTGTTTTGTTGTTTTCAAAGCGAATACACCTAGGAAAATCTTGAATATTGACACTGACAAGTTTTTTTAATGTTTTTCACATTTGATAAGGATCATTTGTAAATCAGAACAGTCAATTGAAAATCAGAATATGCCATATGTAAACCAGAGTTATACGTTCTGATTCCCATTTGATTATTCTAATTTACTCACGACGCATTCTGATTTTCAATCGACTGTCCTGATTTGCATTTCATACATTCTGATTTACATATGATGCTTTCTGAATTACATCTGATGCTTTCGATTAACAGCGGGAAAAGGTGTAGTTGTAGAACGCAATCGAAAGAATTATGGGTATTTTCGCACCAATTATAGACCTGTGGCTCTTCTCAGCATCATGTCTAAGGTTATGGAGACTGTCATTAACACACGGCTCCTGAAATACCTGGACAACAATAACATCATAAATGATCGCCAGTATGGCTTCCGTAAGCACAGGTCTACAGGTGACCTCCTTGCCTACGTCACTCACTTGTGGAGCAGAGCAATAGACAATCATGGCGAATCCCGTGTTGTTGCACTTGATATATCGAAAGCTTTCGACAGAGTATGGCATGACGGACTTCTGGCCAAGCTTGCTGCTTATGGACTACCACCTGGCCTGCGCCAGTGGCTGAATAGCTTTTTGAACGACCGATCTCTGTCTGTTGTAGTCGAGGGCTGTTCATCAGACGTATTTTCAATAAACGCCGGTGTTCCTCAGGGATCTGTCCTATTCCCTACACTGTTTCTGCTGTACATCAACGAGCTGCTGGAAATAACATCCAATCCAATCTACAGCTTCGCAGATGACAGTACATTAGTGTCGTCCATGGAACCAGGCAAGCCACTATCATCCCAGGAGACGGTACGTCAGCGACAGCAGCATGCCTCACAGATCAACGCTTATATTAAAACAATTGTCGAGTGGGGATTAGCAAATAAAGTACAGTTCAACGTACAAAAAACTCAGGCAACAACACTTACAAAGAAGTCTCACGATGGCTTACCATCCGTGGAAATGGAGGGTCACCCCTAGTCGAATCACCTTCTGTCAAGCTTTTGGGAATCAACATCAACAAGAACATGTCCTGGCACGACCACGTCGTCAGTATTGCTAAAACGGCATCCCAGAAGCTTGGAGTTTTGTTCCGCTGTAGGAAGTTGGATACACCAGAGCAACTGCTGCTGCTCTACAAGGCACAGATACGACCATCGCTGGAGTATTGCTCCCATGTGTGGGGAAGCGCTCCGAAGCACTCTCTAAAGCTTCTGGACACTATCCAGAAAAGAGCGATTAGACTAATCGATACGCCACACCTCACAAAGGACCTCCACAGCCTGGAACATCGAAGGAGGGTGGCTGACCTATCCCTGTTTTACAGATTCTATCACGGAATATGTTCGATTGAGGTCTCTCAGATAATAACACTACAGGCCGCCCAAACCAGGAAAACTAGAGAAGCTCTGTGAGCTCATGCTTACCAGGTCGAGGTCCTTACTTCCCCAAACTAGTCTCCTCCAGCATTCCTTCTTTTGGAGAACTTCGACGCTGTGGAATCAGCTGCCGGGAATTTGTTTCCCGACGGCTGCAACCTGCAGCGTTTCAAATCTAACGTGAACCGATACTTATCCTCTCGCAGCGCTTCTACAGAGCCATAGGCTTTAAGCCTTTGCGGGAGGCCGACCGTAAAAAAAAAGAATTAATATTAGATCGAAAACATTTTTCAAACTTATCATATGTCATTATTTCTAGAAATAAACCACGGTTCAAAAAATATCTAATTTTTAAAATGGGCGGTGTTGAAGTTTGAAAATACTTCGTAGAAGGTATCTAAAAGTATGACCCTAATATTCACTCGTGCGGAAATACCGATAACTCAGTCGCATTGGAAATTATTTCAAAGAAGGTTATCTCGAAAATGGTTACCTCTAGAGACTTAAACAAAGTATACCTTTTTTGCGTAAAACATATTGAGGAAACGATGTTTTTTGATACTCGCGTTCATGCACCAAACAGGAAAAAGTTTTGATAATTTAAATGAGTTCAGTGTGTTGTAGGTCTAGTAGTAGTAATAGGTCTATATTCATGATAGAAAAACCGTGGTTTTATTGCAGAATAGTTGAGTAAAAATAAAAATAAAAGTAAAACTGTTTAGTCGTATCCACGGCTCCGCCCACTCGGGGCGTGACCCTGAACTACAAGTTTCTCCATATTGTCGCTTCTGTGAATATGTCCAAAGAATATAAGCATTCTCGTCGACACAATGGAGAATAGTCTCTTTGGATTACCGAGCTCATCCAGCATGGAAACATTAGTTTGATGGGCGGTATAAGGAATTTTCAGCATTCTCCTCCACGTCCACATTTCAAAGGCATCTATGCGAGCTCGATCTGCTTTTTTAACAGTCCAAGTTTCCGAAGCATACAAAAAAATGGAGAACACAAGAGACTGAACGAGCGACATTTTGGTAGCTTTAGTGATGTTATGGTCACGCCATATTTTAGTAAGGTTTGTCATGGCCACTCGTGCCTGTTGAATACGCCGTCGAATTTCATTCTCACAGATAGCCGAATTGTCGATCAAAGAACCGAGGTACACAAAACGTTGAACTACCTCACAACTGCCTATTGACTTTATTTCTCGATGATTGTCATGCTCTCTATCTACGACCATAACCTTGGTCTTGTTGTAGTTAATACCAAGACCGTATGCTGCACTGTGTTGTTCAAAAATGTTTAATAGAGCTACTACTTCTTTACGTGTAACGTAAAATCTGAGATGAAATTGGCTAGCTGAGATGTTAGCTCTGTGGGCTAGCTAAATTTAAATATTGAAACCCTAAATATGATTTCACTTAGTTGAAAAACAGCGACTAGCTGACATTTCGCCTATTCACTTATGAGGTAAATACAGTCCATTTAGTTATTTATTTATATCAGCTAATAAATGTTGCGGTATTTTGTATACCTGCGGAAATTAATATCTATCAACACCAGATGCAAAAAGCTACCTCTTACTACAGTATATTCAATCCCAGGATAGACTCCACATAAACAGTCGCATGCGGCATTAGCGTGGTCACTGTTCGCTGCCATCTGCGAACGCGCCAGCTATAGTCCAGTAAAATTATGGAATTTTATATTACTATTTAAAAGAGTTGCCTTATTAACCCATTGCAACTTAAAAGTAGCCAGTTGCCAGTTTGAAATGATCCTTTAGGCAATGAACACTTGACATCGCATATTTGGATCTGATTTCCAGTCAGTCTTGGGGTTTTTTAATTGCCGGATTATAACATACAATTCACACATAGTGTACTGGACTATTAGGGACCCTACCGACATGAGCCGATCACGCACGCGGGCTTGTTTTCATTTAGTCTAGCTTGGCTGTGAATACAGTATAGGTGTTTCGGTATACATGTTTGTTGCGAACGGAGACTTAGTTACGAGAGGAAATCATAATAGATCCAGAAAACCGGAATGTGTGCGAGGCGTTGACTCAATAAACTGAAGAATATATCGTGCTGCCACGGGCGAGAGAGATTTTTAATATACAACATTCAGAAAAAACTTTTCATGCTGTTTTTGTTGAGTAAACGTGTGCTTTATTAAACGAATATATTTCCATGCTAGGATCCACTTCAATGAAATTTGCCGAAAGCGGATATCGTAAAAAAAGAACTGAAAGACAGCTTGTCTGATGTTTCCAAAGGCAACGCGAGCTCTGAATGCCGCGATCCTGAGGGTGAGGATTTCTCTGTTTCTTGGATGGATTATATCCCGCACGCACAGACATCCTTTTGTTTTTGTACTTATTTTGGAGCAGCTCTGAGAAGCCGACACAAATCAGATGCAACGAACGATGTATTCATAAATAATGACACAATGACAAAAATGTAGTCAAGTTGATTGACTCAGTACTTCCCACACATTCCGATGATACCAGTTTTATTATTTTCCCCACAGCATTAATCTATAGTCTATGCCCCTGCAATCAAAATCATCGCTCGCCCGACCGCAAAAAAAGTGTTTTATTCTACTAGGTGCTTCTTTCACGGGTCAATGGTCAATATATCATGAATACAACTGATTTTTGAGTTTTACAAACCCCCACCCCCGAACCACCCCAATTTCACCCGCAACCAAAAAATTTTTTGAATGATCAGGAACCCCTAAAGCGTCTAAAACGAAGTTTGAGGTGTTTTTTATATTTTTAGTTTTTTATTATTGCCGCTAAAAACCATACGCGCTTTCCATACTCGTCGCGGTAAGAAATTGTGTCAAAATGTCATTAAAGTCAATTCAGAAGTTTCCACGTAACACAATACAAAACGACCCAAAGTAATCATAAGTATGTATTTTGTATGCATCAGAAAGTTCAAGTCCCTTGGTTCCTGTAATACACAAGGCAATGGACCTAAAAAAGTATATTATACCGCTAGGTCTTTCTCTCTCAGGTCAGATCTGACCTATTATGAGTAAAACACCGAGAGACCGATAGACCGACAGACCGACAGACCGACAGACCGACAGACCGACAGACCGACAGACCGACAGACCGACAGACCGACAGACCGACAGACCGACAGACCGACAGACCGACAGACCGACAGACCGACAGACCGACAGACCGACAGACCGACAGACCGACAGACCGACAGACCGACAGACCGACAGACCGACAGACCGACAGACCGACAGACCGACAGACCGACAGACCGACAGACCGACAGACCGACAGACCGACAGACCGACAGACCGACAGACCGACAGACCGACAGACCGACAGACCGACAGACCGACAGACCGACAGACCGACAGACCGACAGACCGACAGACCGACAGACCGACAGACCGACAGACCGACAGACCGACAGACCGACAGACCGACAGACCGACAGACCGACAGACCGACAGACCGACAGACCGACAGACCGACAGACCGACAGACCGACAGACCGACAGACCGACAGACCGACAGACCGACAGACCGACAGACCGACAGACCGACAGACCGACAGACCGACAGACCGACAGACCGACAGACCGACAGACCGACAGACCGACAGACCGACAGACCGACAGACCGACAGACCGACAGACCGACAGACCGACAGACCGACAGACCGACAGACCGACAGACCGACAGACCGACAGACCGACAGACCGACAGACCGACAGACCGACAGACCGACAGACCGACAGACCGACAGACCGACAGACCGACAGACCGACAGACCGACAGACCGACAGACCGACAGACCGACAGACCGACAGACCGACAGACCGACAGACCGACAGACCGACAGACCGACAGACCGACAGACCGACAGACCGACAGACCGACAGACCGACAGACCGACAGACCGACAGACCGACAGACCGACAGACCGACAGACCGACAGACCGACAGACCGACAGACCGACAGACCGACAGACCGACAGACCGACAGACCGACAGACCGACAGACCGACAGACCGACAGACCGACAGACCGACAGACCGACAGACCGACAGACCGACAGACCGACAGACCGACAGACCGACAGACCGACAGACCGACAGACCGACAGACCGACAGACCGACAGACCGACAGACCGACAGACCGACAGACCGACAGACCGACAGACCGACAGACCGACAGACCGACAGACCGACAGACCGACAGACCGACAGACCGACAGACCGACAGACCGACAGACCGACAGACCGACAGACCGACAGACCGACAGACCGACAGACCGACAGACCGACAGACCGACAGACCGACAGACCGACAGACCGACAGACCGACAGACCGACAGACCGACAGACCGACAGACCGACAGACCGACAGACCGACAGACCGACAGACCGACAGACCGACAGACCGACAGACCGACAGACCGACAGACCGACAGACCGACAGACCGACAGACCGACAGACAGACCGACGGAAATGAGTGACGTGGATTTTCGTTATGTAGGCATCATAAAACGCCCAAAAAGTATATTATCTCAAAATCGAAAATTTTCGCGATCACAATACTCCCCTCACCTATCGGTGTGGGAAGTAAAAATCAGTCGTCTTGTGTCACTGTTGATTTATTCATAGATCATGACAGAATGGTAAGAAATTTAGTCATGCTATCGCGGTATCACTACCTCCATCAGAATGTGGATTTATATAAAAATGAGCCACCTTGTGTCAATGTGGAGTTTTTCATCTACAGGGTGTCCCTAAATTTCTTTGATACGTGATGAAAAAAAAACGAAAACTGAGTCGAGTTTTTGAAGGTACTATAGGGGCTATCGTACCATGCTTTCAAAACATTTTTTTTGTACAACCCTAAAAAGTCACCAACAACTTTTTTTCAAATAGCACCCCATAGGTTTTCCTACATAAATGATATCCCTATTTTATTTGAAATCCTGTGGTACCTTTAATTTTATACCCAAACTTTTTTTTCGTCAAATCATAAGCATAATATAAATAAAGTAAGAATTTGTTTGACGCAAAAAACGGATAAAAAAGAAAATTAAGTAGGTTTCAAAAGGTGTTTGATACATACTTTCGAAAACAAATGTATCTTTTTTATTACGAAAATGTTGCGCTTCAAAGAAATCCTTATTTTATTTATCTTATGCTTATAAAACTGTGAAAAATATTGATTTGTGTATGAAATAAAGGTGCTAGAAGAATAAAATAGTGACCTTATTTATGTAGAATTTTTTACTTTTTGAATCCTGACCGTCGGTACCAAATATTTTGTAAAACAATCTTGGGATACGGTCACTTATTATATTTCCAAAATATAAGATTTTTTACGACGTTTCGACGCTTCTATTACGCGTCATCTTCAGGTATTAAAACTAAAACAAAATATCAGAAATGTCAAACAGATACAAAATGACTAACATTCACAATTAATTTTTTTAAAAAACAAAATTGCAATTTAGAACAAATAATGAAAATGCAACAGAAAACTTACATTATCCATATGACTGTTGTGGTATAATGTAAGTCTTCTGTTGCATTTTAATTATTTGTTTTAAATTGTAATTTTGTTTTAAAAAAAAAATTAATTGTGAATGTTAGTCATTTTGTATCTGTTTGACATTTCTGATATTTTATTTTAGTTTTAATACCTGAAGATGACGCCTAATAGAAGCGTCGAAACGTCGTAAACAATTGTATATTTTGGAAATATAATAAGTGACCGTATCCCAAGATTGTTTTACTAAATACTTATTTATGTAGGAAAAGCTGCATGGTGCTATTTGGAAATAAAAATTGGGAGTGTGTTTAAGGGCTGAACTACAAGAAAATATTTTGAATGCATGGATAGATCCAGTACCCTTGAAAAACCCACTTAGTTTCATTTTTAACGCTTCTCTACACTACAACACTACAAAATAAAAATAAACGCAACCTGTTTCCTGCTGCCACTTCCACTTCCACTTAAATGAACACTCAATTTACTTTGTAAATTGTCACTTGAGCTAGAAAAAAACACTATTAGGTCACTGTGAAGCCATTCTTGCTGGTCTTGATTCCCTTTCACTATCAAATCTTTTCGTAGGTATGCCCGATGCATGCCCAGAATAGCTCTATTAACTGTATTTTTCTGTGATATTTGGGAGGTCCAGAAAACATTGTAGGTACCACATTGTGCTTTAAAATAGGTCTTATCCTTTGAAATGTTTATAAATTATTGTCTTTATTCTTATAAATATAACCAGCCCTTCCGAGGAATACCTTTTACCCACTTCTGTTTATGTCCTTTATTGGAAGCACAATTGCTAGTGCAACCTGGTACTACACACTTTGCAGGCATCTTTTTATCTTTATAGTTTCGTTTGTGCAGGTAAATAAGTCGAAACACATAAAAAATCACCTTCCACTCTTCAGTTTTTACTCTGGAAGGTTATGTTTGTGGAAGCACAATTGCAAGTGTAATCTGGTACTACACACTTTGCAGGCATCTTGTTATCTTTATAGTTTCGTTTGTGCAGGAAAATAAGTAGAAACACATTAAAAATCACCTTCCACTCTTCAGTTTTTACTCTGGAAGGTTATGTTTGTGGAAGCACAATAATTGCTAGTGCAACCTGGTACTACACACTTTGCAGGCATCTTGTTATCTTTATAGTTTCGTTTGTGCAGGTAAATAATTACACATTAAAAATTACCTTCCAATCTTATTTTTCACTCTGGAAGGCTACACTAATGACTTAACAACAAATAAAAGCTCGGCCCCCGATTCAGTGTTGCCATATTTCAATGCTCCGGCCTAGTGAGTAAAGTGGGCCATGCCTAGACCCTTAAGGCCGATTTCACTATCTCCTAATAAGTGTGATAATTATAGCTTATCTACATATTTTGCCTTGGTCACTTGACATAAGTAAGAGAGTGACAAAAACTTGCGGTTAGGCTACCTGACACTGATCAGAAGATAGTGAAGCTGACCCTTAAATGAGATTTCATCTAACATATCACCTGGCTTTTTGTATACCTATGGAAATGAACATCGATCAACATGAGAAGCAAAAGGGTCACATCTTACTAGGCCTTTTGGGATGAATATTTGCTGTGGACGGTGACTTTTACGAGAGAAGCTCATAATAGGGCCAGAAAACCGGAATGTGTGGGCAGCATTGACTCACTAAGCTGAAGAATATATTGAACTGCCACGTACAAAGGAGATATTTTTTTTATTTTAAATTAAACGTCGACGGCGTATTATAAAACATCCAAAAATAACCTTTTGTGATAATTTTGTTGGAAACCTGTGCTTTATTAAAAAAAATCCATATTAGGATCCATTTAATGAAATCTGCATTTACAAAACAACTGTCCGAAAGCGGCTATCGTAAAAAAGACCTGGGAAGGCCAGCGCGAAAGACAGCTTCTGGGCTTCATGTTTGGAAAGGCAAGAAGCGCTCTGAAAATGCCGTGATCCTGATTTTTCTGTTTCTTGGATTATATCCTACGCGCCGAAATAATTTTGTAATTATTTTCGGGGAGCTCTGAGAGGCAAATACAAATAAGACCTCGACGGAGCGATTTATTCATAAATAATGACATAATGGAAAAAGATTAAGTGCTCTTCCTTTTTTACAGCGTACCACGGTATATCCAATTATACAGTAGCGCAACTCTCCAGAATTTTGGTGGTTCGCACATAGCATCCCGCGCATCGTTCGCAGGATGTTTAGCACGGCGATCGCCTGAGTCGTGTTCAGTCTATGAGTTGCTATGAGAGTGAAAGTAGTGTCTTTGACAGAACAGGGTTAAGGAATTTGGTGATACGCTGATATGCATATCGGGATGCGTGGAGTCAAATGTAGCACGCTGTAATCTGTATTAACAATTCCAAAAACAGTGACTATAGTTTTTTTAAGTTTCCTCAAGATGCTGCCAGGTAAGGGATTTCTCCAATGTTTAATATGCTCCTTTATTACCTAATAATATGTATGATAGCATAGCTCCATCTGTCTCTAAGAAAGTCTGTCGGGTATTAGGGTAGCTGTGTGTGTTTTTTTTAGTTTTTAGAAGAGTTAGACGTTACGGAAAGTCGTTCTTTAATTATGAGCCTAAAGTCAGAATAATAATTTCTCACTGTCTCCTCACAGCACCACAACGTTCAAAAGATCTTTCACGACATATAACGAAATGAATGTGATTATGCATTCCAACATTATGCAATTTTAAGCAGGAGGTGAAGTCCATTTTAATGGATGCTCAAATAGAAAGTTCACAATAAAAGGAATCAACATGCTAGTTTCAAAAATATATCATTTTTCTCTATAAACATGGATTCTTTTCTTCAATATGCCTATTCATATATAATATACAAATACAGAAGGCAAGGTAGTCTTGGTAAACTAGATAAAAAACAGTTTTGCAATTTTTTTATGAATAGCGACCAGTTTAGTATAATTTATCGTTGTTATAAACATATTGATCATTATTTTTTATGCACACCTAACAAGTTTTCATCGGTTTTGCTGTTTTCCACGTTTTCGTACCATAAACGTTTTTCTATGATGATTGATGAAGATAAATTTAAAGGTTGTGGGATAACTAGACATAAATGTTATTTTTGACACTACGTCGTTACATATACCCATATTTGAATCATATAAGGTATTATAAAGTTTTTATATTTATTTAAATGTTTAAGGTTAAGTAAGATAAGATAAAATAAAGTTGAATAAATCTCGCATTTTTGTAATTTACTTACAAACAATAAAGCCACCTATTTTCTCGGAGTTAACAATTTTCTTTCATACACCGACTTATTCTTGTTTTGCTTCTAAAAAAAAAAAATGTTTACACCCCAATTAAATGCAAAGGATCCATGATGAATTAGAAAAATCAGTACAAAATGCTTTCACGTACAATAAATGCGAATGCATGGATATAACTTACAAATTATAATTCAGAATTCCAAAGACAACTGCCTAACCTCGATGAAGAATATCACATTACCACATTGCTCTCAAAATTTACTCTATATCGCGTCCATTAAACTTATTGCAACATAATAATTACGCTTCTTCACTCGATTATTGCTAAGCCGACCCTGTGCTCAAAACGTAAACGGCAATACTTGCGGCTCGTGCTGAGGAGCCGACGAGGGGTTATGAGAAGCCAGTTTTTCGGAGACAAATTGGCTGCAGGATTTCTAGGGAGTTGCGCTACTGTATAATTGGATATACTGTGACGGTACCGCTACCTCAATTGCAATATGGATCTTATGAATGAAAATGAGCATTTTCTTTATACTCAATGGTTTGGATCCATATGATATAAACAACAAAGCCGTCGATGCTTTTTTTTCTAGGGGATGGTCATTTTCAGAGAGAAAATATTTTTTCGTCGGGAGGGAGGGGGAGTGCATGGTGTGGATTAGATTTTTACGGCATTATACAGGGTTATTAGTAATTCAATACACTCACTTGTTGATTTACAAACTTCAACAACAGTATATCCTATTATACAGTAGCGCAACTCTCCAGAATTTTGGTGGTTCGCGCATAGCATTCCGCGCATCGTTCGCAGGATGTTTAGCACGGCGATCGCCTGAGTCATGTTCAGTCTATGAGAGTGAAGGTAGTGTCTTTGACACCACCGGAATAAGGAATTTGGTGATACACTGATATGGATCGGGACGCGTGAAGTCAAATGTTGCGCCGCTGTAGGCTGTATTAACGATTCCAAAAACTGTGACTATAGTTTTTTAAGCTTCCTCAAGATGCTGCCAGGTATGTGATTCCTCCAATGTTTAATATGCTCCTTTATTACCTAATAATATTAAAGTGTGATAGCATAGCTCCATTTGTCTCTAACAAAGTCTGTCGGGTATTAGGGTAGCTGTGTGTTTTTTTTTCAGTTTTTAGAAGAGTTAGACGTTACGGAAAGTCGTTCTTTAATTATGAGCCTAAAGTCAGAATAATAATTTCTCACTGTTTCCTCACAGCACCACAACCTTCAAAAGATCTTTCACGTAATATAACAAAATGAATGTGATTATGCATTCCAACATTATGAAATTTTAAGCAGGAAGTAAAATGCATTTCAATGATGCTCAAATAGAAAGTTCACAATAAAAAGAATCAACATGCTAGTTTCAAAAATATATCATTTTTCTCTATAAACATGGATTCTTTTGTTCAATATACCTGTTCATATGTAATATAAAAATACAGAAGGTAAGGTAGTCTTGGTAAACTAGATAAAAAACAGTTTTGCAATTTTTTTATGAATAGCGACCAGTTTAGTATATTTTATCGTTGTTATAAACATATTGATCATTATTTTTTAAGTACACCTAACAAGTTTTCATCGGTTTTGCTGTTTACCACGTTTTCGTACCTTAAACGTTTTCCTATGATGATCGATGAAAATAAATTTAAACGTTGTGGGATAACTAGACATAAATCTTATTTTGGATGCTACGTCGTTACATATACCCATATTTGAATCATATAAGATATTACAAAGTTTTTATATTTATTGAAATGTTTAAAGTTAAGTAAGATAAGATAAAATAAAGTTGAATAAATCTCGCATTTTTGTAATTTACTTACGAACAATAAAGCCACCTATTTTCTCGGAGTTAACAATTTTCTTTCATACACCGACTATTTCTTGTTTTGCTTCTAAAAAAAATGTTTACACCCCATTTACATGCAGAGAATCCACGATGAATTAGAAGAATCAGTACAAAACATTTTCACGTACAATAAATGCGAATGCATAGATATAACTTACAAATTGTAATTCAGAATTCCAAAGACAACTGCCTAACCTCGATGAAGAATATCACATTACCACATTGCTCTCAAAATTTACTCTATTTACGAGACATATCGCGTCCATTAAACTTATTGCAACACAATAATTACGCTTCTTCGCTCGATTATTGCTAAGCCGACCCTGTGCCCAAAACGTAAACGGCAATACTCGCGGCTCATGCTGAGGAGCCGACATGGGGTTATGAGAGGCCAGTTTTTCGGAGACAAATTGTCTGCATGATTTCTAGGGAGTTGCGCTACTGTATAATTGGATATCCTGTGGTACTGTGGCACTGCCCCAAAAACCGTCACTGCTATTGTGCAATTTAAGAATGCTGCCACTTCTTGAGAAATAAGAGAGTCTTGGCCGAATTCCACTACATTGTTATCTCTATCCTCTCATTACCTACCCTGAAAAAGATAAATTGGAGGAAGCCCCTTAAGTCTAGTTAATTTCCTTACAGAAGCAGCTAACTTGAGATCTTTGGGGATTAATTTACTGTTATTGATTGATAAGAGAGTATTTGAACGAGCAAAAAAGTAAAGCTGTTTGAATCATTCGAGCGTAGCAAAGGACTTGAGTATCAACGAATTAGTTCTAGGAAATGTTCTAATATTGTATTCTTGTCTCTATATTTTTTATGGCATTTTGGGCGTTGTATAGATACATTTTTTATCAGCTAAGGATAACATAATAGATCATAGAATTTCATTACTGAGGGGTTGAGAGCTAGAGTAGCCTATCCCCAAAATTCAGAAGGTGATAAAAATGTTGGTAAAGACACAGTATATCCAACTATACAGTAGCGCAACTCTCCAGAATTTTGGTGGTTCGCGCATAGCATCCCGCGCATTGTTTGCAGGATGTTTAGCACGGCGATCGCCTGAGTCGTGTTCAGTCTATGAGAGTGAAGGTAGTGTCTTTGACAGAACCGGAATAAGGAATCTGGTGATACACTGATATGGATATCGGGACGCGTGAAGTCAGATGTTGCGCCGCTGTAGGCTGTATTAACAATTCCAAAAACTGTGACTATAGTTTTTTAAGCTTCCTCAAGATGCTGCCAGGTATGTGATTCCTCCAATGTTTAATATGCTCCTTTATTACCTAATAATATTAAAGTGTGATAGCATAGCTCCATTTGTCTCTAACAAAGTCTGTCGGGTATTAGGGTAGCTGTGTGTTTATTTTTTCAGTTTTTAGAAGGGTTAGACGTTACGGAAAGTCGTTCTTTAATTATGAGCCCAGAGTCAGAATAATAATTTCTCACTGTTTCCTCGCAGCACCACAACCTTCAAAAGATCTTTCACGTAATATAACAAAATGAATGTGATTATGCATTTCAACATTATGAAATTTTAAGCAGGAAGTGAAATCCATTTTAATGGATGCTCAAATAGAAAGTTCACAATAAAAAGAATCAATATGCTAGTTTCAAAAATATATAATTTTACTCTATAAACATGGATTCTTTTGTTCAATACGCCTGTTCATATGTAATAAGGTAGTCTTGGTAAACTAGATAAAAAACAGTTTTGCAATTTTTTTATGAATAGCGACCAGTTTAGTACATTTTATCGTTGTTATAAACATATTGATCATTATTTTTTATGTACACCTAACAAGTTTTCATCGGTTTTGCTGTTTACCACGTTTTCGTACCTTAAACGTTTTTCTATGATGATTGATGAAAATAAATTTAAAGGTTGTGGGATAACTAGATATAAATGTTATTTTGGATGCTACGTCGTTATATAGTTATATATACCCATATTTGAATCATATAAGATATTACAAAGTTTTTATATTTATTTACATGTTTAAAGTTAAGTAAGATAAGATAAAATAAAGTTGAATAAATCTCGCATTTTTGTAATTTAATTACTAACAATAAAGCCACCTATTTTCTCGGAGTTAACAATTTTCTTTCATACACCGACTATTTCTTGTTTTGCTTCTAAAAAAATGTTTACACCCCATTTATATGCAAAGAATCCATGTTGAATTAGAAGAATCAGAACAAAACAGTTTCACGTACAATAAATGCGAATGCATGGATATAACTTACAAATTGTAATTCAGAATGCCAAAGACAACTGCCTAACTTCGATGAAGAATATCACATTACCACACGCGTGGCCATTAAACTTACTGCGGCACAATAATTACGCTTCTTCACTCGATTATTGCTAAGCCGACTCTGTGCTCAAGACGTAAATGGCAATACTCGCGGCTCGTGCTGAGGAGCCGACGTGGGGTTATGAGAGGCCAGTTTTTCGGAGACAAATTGTCTGCATGATTTCTAGGGAGTTGCGCTACTGTACAATTGGATATACTGTGGTAAAGATCTGCAAATTAAAGGAACTATATCAGCGCTATAATGATATACACGGTGTCCGAACATTCGATCGTCAATGATCGACAAGTGATAGACCTCACATTTTGAGTATCAAGAGCGCCACTGAACTGACAGTAAATCGCGAACGATGGCGAGCTACAGTTCTCAAAATTATTGATAATATTCGTGTCGGCAATACTCTAGCTCCGATTTAATGCATCTTACGAGTTCACAACATATCTGTTAAGACATTGTGACTATGATGATCATTTACGTTACACAGTAGTATACCGGGTGTCCCAGGATTTCCGTGACACATGATACTTTCGTAACGATACACGGATCAAGCAGTCATTTGCCAAAGCTTTCGATAGCGCAATGATATCATATGGACCAGTGTAAGAACCATACTTCAAAGCATCAGTTTTAGTCCTCAGGCTACTCACATTTTGATAATAGATACTGAAATCTTGAGTTTTGCCAAGATAATACTTAGCTGTATCTATTCCATTGGCGAGGATTTGACAATTTGACTGTGATTTTTATATTCATTACCAAATAATTCGAGAATGGAGACTGTCATTAACACACAGCTCCTGAAATACCTGGACAACAATAACATCATAAATGACCGCCAGTATGGCTTCCGTAAGCACAGGTCTACAGGTGACCTCCTTGCCTACGTCACTCACTTGTGGAACAGAGCAATAGAAAATCATGGCGAAGCCCGTGTTGTTGCACTTGACATGTCGAAAGCTTTCGACAGAGTGTGGAATGAGGGACTTCTGGTCAAGCTTGCCGCTTATGGACTACCACCTGGCCTGCGCCAGTGGCTGAATAGCTTTTTGAACGACCGATCTCTGTTTGTTGTAGTCGAGGGCTGTTCATCAGACGTATTTTCAATAAACGCCGGTGTTCCTCAGGGATCTGTTCTATCCCCTACACTGTTTCTGCTGTACATCAACGAGCTGCTGGAAATAACATCCACATCCAATCTAAAACGGCATCCCAGAGGCTTGCAGTTTTGTTCCGCTGTAGGAAGTTGTATACACCAGAGCAACTGCTGCTGCTCTACAAGGCACAGATCCGACCATCGCTGGAGTATTGCTCCCATGTGTGGGGATGCGCTCCGAAACACTCTCTAAGGCTTCTGGACACTATCCAGAAAAGAGCAATTAGATTAATCGATAAAGCTAACCTCACAAAGGATCTCCACAGCCTGGAACATCGAAGGAGGGTGGCTGACCTATCCCTGTTTTACAGACTCTATCACGGAAGATGTTTGAGTGAGCTCTCCTAGATAATAACACCAAAGGCCGTCCGAACCAGGAACACTAGAGGAGCTCTGCGAGCTCATCGTTACCAGGTCGAGGTCCTTACTCCCCGAACCAGTCTCCTCCAGCATTCCTTCTTTTGGAGACCTTCGACGCTGTGGAATCAGCTGCCGGGGAATTTGTTTACCGACGGCTAGAACCTGCAGCGTTTCAAATCTAACGTGAACCGACACTTATCCTCTCGCAGCGCTTCTACAGCGCCATAGGCTTTCAGCCTTTGCGGAAGGCCGACCATAAAAAGAAATAATTCGATACCTATTGATGGTGGTTCTAATGTCATCGGAAAACATTCTGTCAAAAGAAGATATCACACGGTGAGAACTGAAGCCAAAATTCAAGTTTGCATAACTGTTTTTGCTTTTTTTAGTTAATTAAGAAAACGACACTTACTGTGATTACAAATATAGCAAACAGAAAAATAAATAAAAAAAAACATAGCGCTTTTTCAAAGTAGTTCTGTCATAACATAATTACAAAATTAAAACAAAATACAAAACCAATACCTTGCGTGGAGAAGCGCCCTAGTTCTGGATGTTGTATATTACGGCCTCGATGTTTAATTGAATATGAAAAAACCTCCCTTGCCCACGGCAGTGCGGTATTTTCTTTATAAGATCGATGCAAAAGGGAAGTCATGTTGATTGACTCAATTAAGTATTACACATTCTCGTTTTCCTAGCTGTATTATGGGTTCCTTTTATATTTAATCCGACGTCCACAACATTCATTCAAAAAAACTTAGTAAGGGAGGTGGCAGGTGGCTTATTCCTGCGTTGCGTCGCAGCAAAAAACCTACGCATTGTATTTCATACGCGAATGAATGAATAAGGACCAGAGGCTATCCAGCATGGAATGTGGCTGGTGCATAGGCCACACGATGGGCCCTTTTGCGCCTCTATCCGCGCTAGTTCCTAAGACCTGCCCTTTTGGCAAAGGCAAGTACATTCTTAGGTCCTATCCGTTTTATCTCTATTGGTTCCAAGGTTCTTGAGCCCAGCATAGTCTGCCTGTGATAACCCAGGCTTTCACAGCGACACAAGATGTGTGCCGAGGATTATTCCTCTTCGCCACACCACGTGCACGTTGGGTCGTTGACCACCCTCATCACGAACAAGTGACGCCTGAAGATGTTGTGACCCGTTAATAGGCCTACTAGCAATCTCAAGTTACTCCTATCCAGAGAGGGACAAAATCGTCCTATTCTCTCTGCAGGCCCTGCTAATAGTTCCCGAGCTTGACGGAGATGACCAGAGATGTTGTTCCATCTCAGAGAGTGTTGATTCTGGATCCACTCTCCAGTTGTTTTCCTAATCAAGTTTGCAGATAGTCCTAAGGCTGGTTCCGGGCCCACAAAACTGTTGCCGGATCCCATCCTAGCCAGATGATCCGCCGTTTTGTTACCCTTTACCTCAGCGTGCCCAGGTACCCACATCCTTGTGTTTAGCTGAGATGGCGTCAAGAGCCCTCCTGCACTCCAGGACCAGTCCCGACGTTATTTTCCAAGCACTCAGTGCTTTGATGGCTGCCTGACTGTCAGAGCAGATAGTAATCCGCCTTCTAGACCCGTAAATTTGCCGAATACGATTTACACAAGCAAGTATCGCATAGACCTCAGCCTGGAATACTGTGGTGTGCCCCCCAAGAGGGAGTGAAAGTCTTGTATGGGGTCCGTAGACTTCCGAGCCCGAGCCCTCTCTAGCGAGTGAACCGTCTGTGTACCAGACCTGTCCTCCTCCTTCGATGAGCTGCCTTTCCCTAGACTCCCACCCTTCTCTTGACGGAAACAGCACCGTAAATTTGCGATTGAAGCGATGCGGGAGAAACTATATCGCTCCTCGCCAACAAAATAGGACTATCCTCATGCAAGTCTGCTAGAATCGTCGAATGTCCTTTGCCTGGATTCATAAAAGTCCAGCTACCCTGACTCCACAGACGGAACCCAGTTTTTCTAGCTTCCCCTGGAAGTACCAGATCCAAAGGAGGAAGATTCAATAGTTTTTCAATGGCGCTCAAAGGTGTTGTGCGCACTGCACTGGTTATACTAAGACAGGCCAAAAGTTGAACCTTATTAAGTTTGGCTCTTATTTTCATACGTGAGTTCCTTTAATTTATTTTATGATCAGCCTCCGGCAAAGGCTGAAAGCCTATGGCGCTATAGAAGCGCTGCAGGTTGTAGCCGCCGGGAAATAAATTCCCCTGCCGCTCATTCCGTAGAGTTGAAGATCATGAAGATCATGTGAGAGGGTGTTGCACAGCTTTATCAGTAGGATGTATGGGTATCAAAAACAGGCAGTTATTGCGTCTTGTTCTAGAGGCAACAAAGTATATGGAACCCAAAAGTTGTTCACAGTCAATATGACCTACGACTAATTTATATAAAAATGTGCCCTCCTGGACTCCAACGTAGACAACTGAAGGTGACTCAATGCATAATATAGAGTTTCAATATTTAAGGAGGTATGTCTGGGAGTCTAACTAGCCACTGTCATCAGAGATGTAGAGTTAATTATATAATGTTTACGTAAATTTTATTCTAGATGATTGGCACCTGCCAAAATTCAACTGATGCAAGTCAGTTGTTTGTGAATAATAAGTATTATCAGCTGTATGAGTTATGGTTAAGAAAGTCCATATGGCCACAATGTGACTCATTTTTCTATGAATCTATATTGTGATTGATAGCTATACTTTAATAAAGGCCACAAGGCTGAACGTAAGTAAAGACTGTTTAAAACATATGTGACTTTTGTTAGGCAGCCAAACAACCACCAGTTTTAGAAATTATATAAAAAATGGAGTCAAGTTAAGTAACTCAGTACTTCATACACATAACGGTGATATCATTTTATTATTTTGCGATTGCATAAAGCTATAGTCAGAGATTCCCTTGCAATCGAATCATCGCCCGCTTGCCCTCAAAAAAACATTCAACACAAAAACCCTAGTAAATAATTTCTTGTATGTCGCCATGGCCGACTCTACTCACTAGGCCGGAGCATTGAAATGTGGCAACACTGAATCAGGGGCCGAGCCTTTATGTGTAGTTAAGTCATTAGTGTAATCTTCCAGAGCAAAAAAGAAGATTGGAAGGTGATTGTTAATGTGTTTCTAATTATTTACCCGCACAAACGAAATTATAAAGATAAAAAGATTTCTGCAAAGTGTGTAGTACCAGGTTGCACTAGCAATTGTGCTTCCAATAAAGGACATACCAAACATAACCTTCCAGAGTGAAAAAGAAGATTGGAAGGTGATTTTTAATGTGTTTCTAATTATTTATCTGCACAAACGAACCTATAAAGATAAAAAATGCCTGCAAAGTTTGTAGTACCAGGTTGCACTAGCAATTGTGCTTCCAATAAAGGGCATAAACAGAAGTGGGTGAACGGTATTCCTCGTAAGGGCTGGTTATATTTATAAGAATAAAGACAATAATTTACAAACATTCCAAAGGATAAGACCTATTGTAAAGCCCAATGTGGTACCTACAATGTTTTCTGGACCTCCCAAATATCACAGAAAAATACAGTTAATAGAACTCATCTGGGCATGCATCTTGGGCCAACCTACGAAAAGATTTGATAGTGAAAGGGAATCAAGACCGGCAAGAATGGCTTCTAAGTGACCTAATAGTGAATTTTTCTAGCTCAAGTGAAAATTAAATTTAGAAAGTAAATTGAGTGTTCATTTAAGTGGAAGTGGAAGTGGCAGCAGGAAACAGGTTGCGTTTGTTTTTATTTTGTAGTGTTTGACTACGATGAACCAGACATCAGATGTAAGTGGTATTAGTAGTAGTAGTAGTTCTAAAAAGTATTTTTCTTAATTTTTCAACCGAGATGAACTCTTAATACATATAAAATGTAATAATTATTATTCTGAAACTATGAAACAATTTACGGTAACCGGACCCCTATTTGGCAGCTAAGCCACGTTGCCACATCTAAGGCTCCGGCCTAGTGTAGGGTCGGCCATGATTTCGCGCAAGTCAGCCAAACAGACAGACGGACAGGAATGAGTGACGTGGATTTTTGTTATGTAGAAATCATAAACGCCTAATAAGCGTATTATCTCAAAATCGAAAATTTTCGCGATCACCATACTCCCCCCACCTATTGGTGTAGGAAGTAAAAGATGACTCAAACCTTTCACTCCAATTTTTTTCAGCAATGGTGACATGTTTTGCTATAAGGTAGACAATCAATTTAAATTCAGTAAAGTGGACCATACACGTTTCCATAATCTGTACATCAAAACTTCAACATATCTCTGTAATAAATACTAGTTTAGGCCGTCTGGCCATTGGAGTCACCATCTTCTGCAATAATTGTGCCTTAGATGGTGCTCCCATGCTACGGTAAGGTCGTAGACCGTACTGCCAGCGCCCGACCTGGGGCATCTTTGTCTTGTCACCTCCCGCATAAGGAGCGGAAAAGATAAAATGCCACCAAATCGTCTGCCCGGTACGGCGCGTGATTATGCTGGTGCTGGCGGAGGGACAGCATCATACGCTTGCTCTTCTGCCACCATCTCCATCATGCGCCGGCCCGCGTAGGGTCCCTGAATTTTGAAGCCGAGTTCAGGGCCTTTTTCAGGCTTCCGTAACCCAAGGTGTCATACGAACCGTGCCGAAGGGTGGATGGCTCTACGACAGTGAGTCGTGAACGGTGTACTCTAGATACCTGGCAACCTCTAGAGTCAGTTAGCCTTGCTGCAGTAAGGGAGCACTGCTGCAGTCGACTTTTAGTTCTTCCCATACTCGTGGGACATAAATGGATGATCCAACAGATAAACAGGCGGAGGCGCCCGACCTCCATAAAACGGGCAAAAACCACACAAGCAAGGCGACGACGGGAAACCTCCCTCGGTACCTTCTTGTAAAGAGAGTGGGAGATGTAAACGAGGAGGGCTTCACAAAGGTCAGTCCGTTTGCTATCTCTAAAGTAATTTATGGATTAATTGGAGATACATTAATGGTAAAGAAAACAAAAGAAGGACTACTAATACAGACAAGGGGAAACGCACAAAGTAAAAGATTATTAGAGGTAAAAAGAGTTATTGACTTCGAAGTGGAAGTTTTGCCACATAGGACTCTAAATCAGTCGAAGGGCGTAGTATATTGTAGGGATCTGCTGAATTGTTCAATAGAAGAAATTAAAGAAGAACTTTTTGCGCAAGGAATTATAGATGTAAGGAGAATCAAGACCAGAAGAGAAGGAAGGCTAATTGAAACAGCAAATCATATTCTGACTTTTGACAAACCTAATCTCCCCAAGGAAATAGATGTTGCATTTTATAAGAAGCTTCAAGTGAGACCATATATTCCGCCTCCCTTAAGATGCTTCAAGTGCCAGGAATTTGGACATATGTCTGACAAATGTGAAAAACCAAATATCTGTGCCTGCGGCAAACCACCACATGGGGAAGCTAACTGTGAAGACCCGAAAACCTGTGTAAACTGTAATGGCCCCCATTCAGCTGGATATAAGGGTTGTCCAAAATATAGGGAGGAAGAAGCAATACAAAGGGTTAAAGTCATAGATAACATAACTTACAGTGAGGCGAAGAAAAAAGTACAAATTAGCACCCCAAAAAATAATACCTCATACGCTGAAGCAGCTGCTAAGTCAACATCCACAACTATAGAGCGTTTAATAGAAGATACTTTATTGCCAAAAATCATACAGGCACTACAAAGCAACCTCACGCAATTATTCACCAAATCTGGAAGTTTTAAAGAACCAAATGTAGTAACACAACGCTTCAGAGAGAGAGAACGAACAGACTCTATGTCCACAAACCAGTCAGAACAAAAAAAAAGAGAATTCAGTGAGACTACATCAGATGAAGAAAGTGGCAGCCAAAAACCGGCAAGAAAGAAAAAAGGCTGGCCAAAAGGTCAACCTCGAAACACTCGAACAAATACTCAGGTTTCGATATAAAAACATATTTGTAATATTTATAACCTGTGATACTACTCTGTGATAAAACTATATATTTATTATATTACACCTAGAAAGATTTTACCACTTTGTAAATAGTTCTTACGTTATTTATTTGTCTATATATTTATTATCTCTTTATCTGTCTATATATTTGTTTATTTTTTATTCATTTATTTATTTATCTATTTATTTATTTATATAACTATTTATTATAATTTTAACTAGATCTTAGCTAAATACCTTTAATAAGAAACACCTTCACATGAACTTTTCTTTAGAAAATCTTCTTCAGTGGAACTGTAATGGACTGAAACACAAATACTGCGAGCTAAGATCACTTCTAACGGAAAAACAGTCTTTGGGTATTTGCATCCAGGAAACGCACCTCAATATAAATGAGCCTTTTTCAATAAAAGGTTATAAGGTATACCGTAAAGATGTACTGCATGAGGCAAGAGCCAGAGGAGGTGTAGCCATCCTGCTAAAACTTAATATCAGTGCACAAGAAGTACCTATACAAACGGAACTTCAAGTAATTGCAGTAAAGGTATCATATCCTATACGATTAACCTTAGTTAACATATATTTGCCAGACGGTAACTGGACAGGCGAAAACATCAGGAACATTATTCAGCAGCTACCCACTCCATTTCTCATTCTTGGTGACTTTAACGCGCATAATCCTATCTGGGGCTCAGAAAGGCTCGATAACAGAGGGAGACTGATCGAAACTATAATGGATGAGTTCAATTTAGTACTACTCAATTCTGGTGAAGGCACCTACCTCAATTCACGCTCGCAAAAATTATCTGCCATTGATCTATCTCTATGCTCTCCAGAGATAGCGCACCGACTAGTATGGCATACACTTAAGGATGAGTTACCTTCCGATCACGTACCTATTCAAATCCAGTTTGCATCGTCTCGTATAATACGAGAATCTCCAGTTAGATGGAAGATACATGAAGCAAACTGGACGCAATATGTAGAAAAGTTACCACCAATACAGGTAAACGAACAAATAGTGGAATCGGTAACCAAAATAACGGAGGCGATCACTCAAGCAGCAAGTCAGACAATACCAGTTACATCTGTAACCAACACGAAACCAAAGGTTCCATGGTGGAACTCTGATATCGCAAATGCCATCAAAGAACAAAGAAGAGCTCTAAGACGTTTTAGAAGAAACCTCACAATAGAAAACATGATAAACTTTAAGAGAGCAAGAGCATTAGCTAGAAGATTAATTATATCTAGCAAGAAATCATCCTTCCAACATTTTGTTTCAAAGATAACACCTGAAACTACAACCAAAGAAATATGGGACAAAATAAGAGCCATATCAGGCAAACGTTTTCCTGTAGAAATGCCCATCTTACTGGTAGAAGGTACCACACTCCATAATCCCGGTGACACTGCGGAGGCATTTGCAAAATATTTTCAATCCATTAGCTCATCCGAAAATTACCATCCAAGTTTCAAACAAATAAAAAAAGATAATGAACTCCCCATAGACTTCGACGAAACAGAAACGTCTGTTTATAATGTCATGTTTACGATAGAGGAACTGGAATGGCAGTTACATCATGCAGAGGATAAAGCTCCAGGACCAGACCGCATCACTTACTCTATGTTAAAAAATTTGCCAAAATGCGCGAAAGAAACATTACTGAGTCTATACAACTCAATCTGGCATAGTCATGAATATCCTGAGCAATGGAGGGAAGCATACGTAATTCCTTTTCTAAAACCTGATAAAGATCCACAACTCTTATCCAGTTACCGCCCAATATCTTTAACGAACTGTCTGAGTAAGCTTCTAGAGTCGATGATAAATTTTAGATTAATGTGGCATATAGAAAACAATGAATTGCTGGCATCATCTCAGGTAGGTTTTCGCAAGTTCAGATCAACTTCAGATTCATTAGCAGCCTTAGAGAATACTATACAGACCAGTTTTGGAAAAAGAGAACACGTAACAGCAGTATTTTTCGACCTAGAAAAGGCCTATGACACCACATGGAGGTATGGCATATTAAAAACTCTGTACATGTGGAACGTTAGAGGAAATCTGCCGAAATTTATCCAAAGCTTTCTATCTACAAGAAAAATCAGGGTCAGAATAGGTAGCACACTATCTGAACAATATATATTGGAAAACGGGATACCACAGGGATCTACTCTGAGTGTCACTCTTTTCGCTATAGCAATAAATCCAATATTAGATTCCCTAGAATCTAACGTAGGCAGATCATTATTTGTGGACGATCTTGTTATGTACTGCTCGTCAAGGGAACTACAAAATATACAACAGGATTTACAACACGCTATAGATACAGTCAGTCGTGCTGCCCAAAATAACGGATTCTGCTTTTCTAGAACTAAAACAAAAACTGTGCATTTCTGTCGCCTTAGATCATGCGAAAGGCAATGCCAACACACACTGGATGAATTGCCAATAGCTCAGGCACAAGAAATCAAATTTTTGGGTATCACTTTCGACTCCAAACTGCTCTGGAAGTTGCATATGATGGACCTAGCGAACAGGTGTAGGAAAAACCTTAATATAATCAGATGCTTAGCAAGTACGAAATGGGGTGCACATAGGGAGTGTCTATTAGCTCTCTACAAAGCAACAATAATGTCAAAGCTAGAATATGGCTGTCTTACATTTGAAGGAGCAAGAAAAACAACACTGCACGCTTTGAAATCAATTCACTACCAAGGAATAAAGATAGCAATAGGAGCTTATCGCACAAGTTCAGCCAACTCGGTTCTGCACGAATCGGACATACCACCACTAGAGATCAGAATGAGAACTAGATTGTTAAATTATGTAGCAAACATCAGGTCGCAACCAAGACATCCCAATTATAACATAATCATAGCTGATCAGGAAACGCAATCAATCTTTAACAACAGACCAACAATCACAAAACCAATAGGAATCCGAGTAGTTCAAATATGCGAAGAGACAAATATAAATATACCTGACTTATACTCACAAACATATCACGTATCAGCACCATGGACTTATGCCCCTATAAAAATGCATTTAGAGTGCAGTCTATATAGGAAGGAAAATACCTGTGCCGAGTTCTACTGTCAGAAGTTCCTAGAAATAGTAAGCAACTACCCTGGAGCAATCCACATTTACACTGACGGCTCAAAGACAGCAGAACAGGTTGGATGTGCATTTGTGGTCAATGATGACGTCTATAGTTGGAAATTACATCCCGCTGCATCCATATTCACGGCAGAACTTTACGCCATATGGCAGGCTCTGAGGTATATCGAGCATGAGCAAAGCAATATGTTTGTTATAGGTTGCGATTCCCTGAGCGCTCTGCAGTCCATACAACAAAAATTCACCTTCGACCCTTTGATACAACAAATCCAAGAGACATATCATTGGCTCACACAGCTCAATAAAAAAGTAATTTTCGTATGGGTACCGGGGCATGTGGGCATAACAGGGAACGAAGCTGCAGATAAGGCTGCGAAGCAAGCTAGCAGCAATAGAAGTGAGGACAAAATCCCACTACGGTTAGATGATATGAAATCATATATAAAATGCGCACTCACTCGTACACCACAACCGCAGCAGGATGGAAATAACTACCAAATTAATAAAGAAATATATAGAGGTCTTACAAGAAAAGAACAAGTCATAATAGCTAGATTACGGATAGGACATACACGACTAACACACTGCCACATTTTACTAAATACAAGGGCACCTAGATGTGAGACATGCAGATGCCAACTTTCAATCCAACACATTTTATTCGAATGCCCTGCCTATGCTCCTGCCAGGCAACAGCTCAGGATTCCGACCAACTTGTGTGAATGTCTTCAAGAACCTCATATTAAAAACTTAATAACGTACCTAAAAAGTATAGGATTATTTTGGAAACTGTGAAGAGAAATAGACACACCATGATTGCAGGTAAACATTGAAGAAAGCGGCAATGACCAAAGCAGTTACGCCGCTATAAAAACAAAAAAAAAAAAAATACTAGTTTAAGGATAACTCCTTATGATATCAACTTCTTATTTCGGAACCTAAGTGTGTCTCCTTTTGTTATGAATATATTTTTTCCAAATTTTTTGTGTTTTCTTTGTCTTGTCTTTGTCTTACAGATCGAATTGTCTTCTGGACACAGAAAGTTGTACAAAGTACTAATCCGGCAAAGGTTAGAAGCGATATTCGAAGAAACGGGAGACTTGTCGCCAAACCAATTTGGATTCCGCAGTGGCAAGTCCACGAACAACGCATTGGAGGAGTTGAATAAAAGGGGCATACCGAGATATTCACGAAACCTGATCGGCAGCTATTTTAGTGACAGAGCTATAAAAATAGCAAACGTAGAGCCGGAGATGTATACAGGCATTCCACAGGGATCGTCGCTGGGTCCTCTTCTCCGGAATGTTCTGCATGATGGGGTTTTAAGTATAGCTCTTTCTCAAAACACAAAGACTGTGGCGTTCGCGGATGACCTTGATCTGGTAGCATCCACCAAAGACGAGAAAACTTTGGTGCAATCGACAAAGGAGGCCCTGAGAAGGATACATGAGTGGATGTCCAAGCACCAACTTCAGCTCGCATCAAGCAAAACTCAGGCGGTCATTCTCCGGGGTTCGAGGTGAGCTTGTGCCTTAGAGGGGTGCAAATAGTACTCAACAAATCGATAGTGTACTTGGGGATTACCGTAGACAATGAACGATGTTTCAACGAACATATAAAGAGAACTGCGGTGAAAGCAGAAAGAAAGGTGGCATTACTGTCATGTATAATGCCAAACGTTGGCGACCCAAGTATGAGGAAAAGACAGATCTTGAACGGAGTTATCCACTCAGTTACGTTATACGGAGTTCCAGTATGGTATAAAGCGATGGAGAGGAAAAAGCACCAGCAAACCATAGACAGGGTGTAAAGGAAGTCTCTGCTGAGGGTGGCCAGCGCGTATGGTGCTGTCTGTACCAAAGCGCTGCAGGTTATAACAGCGATACCGCCACTGCATTTGTTGGCCAAGGAGAGGAGACATATGTATATCGCGGAAGGTGCTTTGGCAGAGCGGCGGAGGACCGCCAGGCAGAAAACAATGGACGAGTGGCAGGGGATCTGGTCCAGTACAACGGAGGTGGCGCAGTGGACTAAGCGCCTGATTCCCATGATAGTGGACAGAGTGTAAACACAGGACAACCTGCTATTACCTAACACAGGCGTTGTCGAGCCACGGTCCCTTTCGGGTGTATAGAAACAAAATAGGACGAGCGACGGACGATCGTTGTCGACATTGTGGCCAAAGCGACACAGTCGAGCATGTCCTATTTGAGTGCGACAGATGGTCCTATTACAAGCAGGAAGCGAGATCGAACCTGCCTGAGGACCTGACACCAGAGAACATGGTGCCTATAATGATATCGAACGAATAACGCTGGAAGATAGTACACAAGATGATTCAAGGCATTCTAAATCGAAAGAGGCAGATCAATGTAGGGACACATAGCAAGAAGAAGAAGGAAAATAAAAGCACACCTAACTCATCTTGCACAGCGAAGAATATCGTTCACGACGATGCCTGGTGCAGATGGAGATTGAGTAGAGGTAAGAAAAGAGGGAACGGGTTTTGGCCGGTCGGGTCATGGTGGCATGTCGGATGGACGCGTTTGCGTCCATTTGCCATGACATCGGAGAACTGGTTCAACGTCGGGTGGGCAGACTCTCTTTCTCACACTTCCTGGTGTGCAAGTGCTTCTGTCCTTGTGATAAAACCGGTTTCCTAAACTCTCTATAATAAAAAAAATTCCGGATTCACCCCCATGTAGCTTCGTCCATTGCCTTCCGTGACATTTCAGTCAATCGCAGGTATCGCGGTACACTATGATTAACGAGAATGTGTGAGTAATACTGCGTCAACTAAGTCCATAGAGTTTCGAACTGCGTTTCCGTTATACCGGGTGTCCCAGGATTTCCTTGACATGTGATATTTTCGTAACGAAAAATGGTTCAAGCAAGAACTGAGTGGTATTTTTGAAGGTACTATAGGGTCTATCATACAATGTATTCAAAACATTTTTTTTTGTACGTCAACCCCTAAAACTCATCCCCAACTTTTTTTTTCAAGTAGCACCCCATAGGTTTTTCTACATAAATGATATCCCCAATTTTATTTAAAATCTTGTGGTACCTTTGATTTTATATGAAAACTTATTTTTTCCGTAAAATCATAAGCATAAAACAAATGAAATGATAATTTGTTTGACGCCTGATATTTTTGTAACAAAAACGGATAAAAAAGAAAAGTAAGTGGATGTTTCAAGGGTAGTGAATGACCTATCATTCCTTGCTTATGAATCATTTTTTTCTTACTTAAACCCCTGGAATCCACCCCTAGCTTGTTCTTTCAAATTTCAATCCACAATTTTGCCTGGAAAAATAAATTCTTTACTTGAATTTAATTATCGTAGTGCCTTACTTTTTATGCCCCTACTGCAATTTATCGTTAATTTTGGCGCCCGTATACGGGGCACACCCTGCACACGGGGTTGGCGCGGCTCGATGTAGCCATAAAACTTTTTCACGTTTTTGCACTTAGTTTTGTTGTCACATTTTTTTTATTAGTTGATTCATGAAAATAAAAAAAATATTTTCCACACATGTACTTTAATTAATTTATGTTTACGATTTCATGGATTAAGCGAAAAAAATTAACGATAAATTCCAGTAGGGGCATAAAAAGTAAGGCACTACGATAATTAAACTCAAGTAAAGAATTTATTTTTCCAGGCAAAATTGTGGATTGAAATTTGAAAGAACAAGCTAGGGGTGGATTCCAGGGGTTTAAGTAAGAAAAAAATGGTTCATAAGCAAGGAATGATAGGTCATTCACTACCCTTGAAAAACCCACGTACTTTTCTTTTTTATCCGTTTTTGTTACAAAAATATCAGGCGTCTAACAAATTATCATTTCATTTGTCTTATGCTTATGATTTTACGGAAAAAATAAGTTTGCATATAAAATTAAAGGTACCACAAGATTTCAAATAAAAAGGGGATATCTTTCATGTAGGAAAACCTATGGGGTGCTATTTGAAAAAAAAGTTGGGCGTGAGTTTTAGGGGTTGACGTACAAAAAAATGCATGTTATGATAGACCCTATAGTACCTTCAAAATTACCACTCAGTTCTTGCTTGAACCGTTTTTCGTTACGAAAATATCACGTGTCAAGGAAATTCTGGGACACCCGGTATATAATTATTATTGAACATCATTCCTATATGTGGTTGATATCAATATCAGCTTTTACCACCAGATTAAATACTAGCTACATTTTATTCATTATTAATTAATGGTCGGATATGGGCGGCCATTACGTAGCGTTACAATATTACAAGCAGAACAACATTCAAAAAGCTTTTCACATAAGCGTACCGACGGAATTTTCACCATTACGGAAATTTTTGATACACTTTGATGTGAAAAGTTTTATTTATCTTTTTACTTCCCACACCGATAGGTGAGAGGAGTATTGTGATCGCGAAAATTTGCGATTTTGAAATAACACGCTTTTTGGAAGTTTTATGATGTCTACATAACGAAACTCCAGGTCACTCATTTCCGTCGGCGGCGGTCTGTCTCTCGGTCTGTCTGTCGGTCTGTCTGTCTGTCTGTCGCGTTCTTCTACCCTCGTAATCTCAGTAACCGCTGCATGGATTGTGATGAAATTTGGGTAGCGATATGCTGTGGGGTTTTCGTAGGTAATGCTGCTATAATTTTGAAAATCGGTGCATGGGCGGTGGATTAATTAGCAAAAAACATAAAAAAATTGAAATACTCTTTAAGCTTAATTTTTAGGCGTTTTAGGGGCTACCGGTCATTTTCTACTTTTTGGGTGGGGGTGAAATTGAGGTGGTTGGGGGATGGGGGGTTGCAAAACGGAAACATGTGTTGTATTGATAATAGGCTGTCTATTGGCCTGTGAAGAAAGACCCAGTCGCATAGTACCATTTTTAGGTTCATCCGAATATTGCCTTGCCTGTTACAAAAACCATAGTCTAAGATCCGAATTAAGACGACCTTCACCGAACTGGTTAATGGATGAAAAGCATTTTATGTTAAATTTAATATGTTAGAAAACATATCGCGAGTGGGTTCGCTGAAAAACTTTAGTCCAGGATATGATTAATTAAATACTGAAAAATTAATTTTTTTTAAACATTTCACTGGTTTGGTTAATAGACAAATCACATACCAATCGAAAGTATGAAGCCCATAGAATATGCAAAGGTTAGGTTGGCTACGTTTTTCTCCTCCCAACTATAGGGTAGGCAGGTATAAACAGGTACATCAATAATACTAATTTGCATCGGTGTGGTTAATGTATGAAACTCATATCAAAATAAAGATAATTTTATTGCCAACACGTCGATATAGGGTTGTCTGGAAAAAATCAGTCTGGAATTCCGGTTGTCGAATTTTAAAGATCAAAATATTGCTGCCAGTGAATACGTGCGCCAGAGAGGTCCGAGCGAACTATCCCGTGTATTAACAAAGGACGCAGCATAGCAGCTGCGTGTAGCTCGGCCATTGAATGAAAGAGAGTGCGCATGTCATGTGCCCGTGAAGTTGAAAAGGAGAGCGATACACTCGTAAAAGCTGTGCAATATTTTGGAGCACTAATAATTTATTAATATTAGATTAAGTTATTAAGCTATTAAGTAATAGAAGATATATGAAATGTGTAACATTCATAAAATCAAAATAATCAATGTTATAAATATTTTTTTCATTAATTAATAACTTTAAAATTCGACAAGCGGAATTCCAGACTGATTTTTTGCAGACAACCCTACATCGACGTGTTGGCAATGAAATTATCTTTATTTTGATATAAGTTTCACGCATTAACCACACCGGTGTAAATTACTATTATTGATGTACCTGTTTATACCTGCCTACCCTATAGTTGGGAGGAGAAAAACGTAGCCAACCTAACGTTTGCATATTCTATGGGCTTCATGCTTTCGATTGGTATGTGAAATGTTTAAAAAAATTAATTTTTCAATATTTAATTAATCATATCCTGGACTGAAATTTTTCAGCCAACCCACTCGCGATAGGCTTTTTAACATATTAAATTTATTAAATTTATATATTTATATATTTATATATTATATATTTATATATATTTATATATATTTATTTATTATTTATTATTATTATTTATTTATATATATATATAAAATGTTTTTCATCCATTAACCAGTTCGGTGAAGGTCGTCTTATATTCGGATCTTCTACTACCAAGGGAATTTTCTGATGTATACTCATACATACGAGTGTTGCTTTAGATCGTTTTGTATTGTGTAACCTGGAATTGCTCTTAACGAAATTTCGACACAGTATCATTACCGTGGCGAGAATGGAAAATGCGTATGGTTTTTAGAAATCATGTCAGTGGCGGCGCAATTTGAAAAACTAAAATTATAAAAACAGCTCTAACTTCATTTCTAAGCGATTTGGGGGTTCATGATCATTATGTTTGCTCCAGTTGAAGCTTGCGGAATAAAAAGTGTGCCGTCCTAGTTTCTAACAGAGGTGTAAGAAACTATTTAGGAGAGTTTCTGTGTTGAATGATTTTTTTAAGGACGGTCGGGTAAAAATTAGGTTGCAAGAGGATCTCAGACTCTCATGCAATGGGAATATAATAAAACATATCACCGTTATGTGTGGGAAGTACTGAGTCAATCAACTTGACTCCATTTTTTGTGTAGTTTCTATGTTATGTTATTAATTTTCCGTGTAACTCCCACAACGCCTCACCATTAAACCATAGATTTGGACCAAATGTGGACCAAAAGAGAAAGAACAAAAACCTCTTTTGACAGCGAAGCTAGAAATTACTTGGATCATTTTTGTGACATTTACTGCCATTTTTAAATTTGTACTTTATATTATTGTATCAATAACAGACTGTCCATTGACCTGTAAAAGAAAGGCCTACAAAGGCATAATATACTTGTTTACGTCCATCTATACATTGCCTTGCCTATTGCAGAAACCAAGAGACTTTGGACTCTTGAATTTTCTGATATTCACAATACGAGTATTGCTTTAGATCGTTCTGTATCGTGGAAGGTGAAAATCATTGTATTGATTTTAATGAAATTTTGAAACAGTATTATTACCTTGGCGAGGATCGAAAACACGTATGGTCTTTAGAAATCGTGCCTGTGACGTGTCAGTGGTGAATTATAAAAAAACTAAGAACATAAAAACAGCTCAAACTTCGTTTTCGTTATCGTCACATTTTCTACTTCTTTTGAGCGGGTGTGAAATTGGGGTGGATGGGGGGTGGAGGGTTATAAAATTGTTTTTTTTTATTTATAATAGACTGCCTATAGCCTCCTACTATGGGAAAATAATAAACTGATATCACTGTAATGCAAGGGCGCCGCCAGAAAATTCTACAGGGGGGGGGGGGGCGATTTACTTAAAACGAGTGTTCAAATAAGGGGAGAGGGCACGAATTTGGTTTTTGCTTACACAAGTTTTTCATCTTCGCTGCTCCAGGGGGGGGGGCATGGCCCCCCTGCACCCCTCTGCTGGCGCCCATGCCGTAATGTGTGGGAAGTACTGAGTCAATAAACTTGACTTCATTTTACTTCCCACACCGAAAGGTGAGGGGAGTATTGTGATCGCGAAAATTTTCGATTTTGAGATACTACGCTTTTTGGGCGTTTTATGATGTGTACTTAACGAAAATCCACTTTACTCATTTCCGTCGGTCTGTCTGTCTGTCGGTCTGTCTGTCTGTCGCGTTTTTCTACCCTCGTAATCTCAGTAACCGCTGCATGGATTGTGATGAAATTTGGGCAGCGTTATGCTGTGGGGTCGTAGTAGGTAATGTTTCTATAATTTTGAAAATCGTTATACGGGGGGCGGAGTAATTAGCAAAAAACCAAAAATTTCAAATATGCCTCAAACTTCGATTTTAGGCGTTTTAGGGGTTCCTCATCATTTTCTACTTTTTCTTGGGTGAGGGTGAATTTGGGGTGGTTGGGGGGTGAGGGGTTGTAGTACTGAAAAATTTGTATTCGTAATGGGCTGTCCATTGATATGTGAATGAAAAACCTAGCGGCATGATACACTTTTTTAGGTCCATCCGAACGTTGCATGCTTATTATAGAAACCATGGGACTTAGAATTTTTAGATCGTTCGATATCGCCTAACGCAAAAATTGTTCAATTGATTTTAATGGAATTTTGACACAGTATTACTCCCGCGGCGAGTATGGAAAACGCGTATGTTTTGGAAAAATCGGGTCTGTGGCGACGCGGCAAAAACCAAAAATATAAAACAGCTCAAACTTTGTTTTTAGGCGTTTTAGGGGTTTCTGACCATTTTCTACGTTTTTTTGGGTGAGGGTGAATTTGGGGTGGTTGGAGAGTGGGGGGGTTGTAAAACTAAAAAATTTGTTCTACTAATAATAGGTTGTCCATTGATCATTGGACGGAAAACCTAGCAGCATAATACACTTTTTACTTACATACGTATTGTTTTATATCGTTCTATATTGCGTTACGCGAAAATTATTGAATTGATTTTAATGAAACTTTGACAGTGTTACTACCGCAGCGAGGATGGAAAAATAGTATCAGTGGCGGCGCAGCAATAATAAAAAAACTAAAAATATGAAAACAGCGCAATCTTTGTTTTTAGGCGTTTTACGGGTTCCTGATCATTTTCAATTTTTTTTGGGTGGGGTGAAATCGGGGCGGTTGGGGGGTGGGGGGTTGTAGAACTGAAAAATTTGTTGTATTCATAATAATCTGTCCATTGACCTGTAGAAGAAATACCTAGCGGCATATTACACTTTTTTAGGTCCATCCGAACATTGGCTTGTCTATTACAGAAACCAATTTTGTGATCTGTACATAAGAGTTTTGCTTTATTTCGTTCTATGTATATTGCGGAAGGCGAAAATTATTGAACTGATTTTAATAAAATTTTGACACAGAATTTATTACCGCGGCGACAATGGCAAACAACTCTGTTTTTCAAAAACCGTGTCAGTGGCGGCGCAGCAATAATAAAAAAACCAAAAACATAAAATCGGCTCAAACTTCGTTTTTAGACGGGTTGGAGGCTCTTGATCGTTTCGCATCATCCAGTTGATGAATGCAGAAAAAAACTGTGGCGTCCTAATTCCTAAGGAGGGAGACGCAAGAAACTATTTACGAGGGCTTTTGTGTTGGATGTTATTTTTGCGGGCGGATGGGCGATAATTTTGTTGCAAGGGTATTTTAAACTATAGGTTCATGCAATGGGAAATAATAAAATGGTATCATCATTATGTGTGGGAAGTACTGAGTCAATCAACTTGACTTCATTTTTTTGCCGTATCTGATTCCCAGAGAAGTTAAAGTTCCTAGGAGTTTCTGATACTCTACCTATCCCTATATCCAATCAACCCCAGTCTCCTGTCTCCCCTATTTCCTGGAGTAAGAACAGTTTGTCGCTCTAGATAAGTTTAATTTAGTGGCCGCTTTCACCCGACGTGGAATCGAAGAATTTTAATGATTCGTCTGCGATGGGGCCTTTGTTGAAAATACCAATTAAACCGCACTGTTTGAACAAGCTGACATGGATAAGTCAGGAATATCGACTTTTCTACATCCCTGACACGCGGAAAAATAGGTCACGGTATTGCTACTCCAAGATCTAATCCAAACGATGAGCTGGGGGCTGGTGACACCCTTTGTCGCGCGCTTACAGGATTAGGGGTTATTTAAATGCCTAATATAGGGTGGCATCCCCGAAGTCACAAACAAAGCATCGCCAACTGTTGTTTAAAGACTGTAATCAGGGCCGTATATCAGGGGGGGGGTTTAGGGGTTTAGGGGGTTCACCCCCCCATGAGTATTTCCATGTATAAAATAACTACTAAAGTAATACAAAATAAAAATAATCAAAATGCTTTCATCAAGCTCAGTGATTCATTTACTACTAACCAATCGCTCGGCGCTCATGACACATTAGCAGCGATACAATCTATACAGTTTTTAAGCAAATTTAGGGTCGTATTCATAGTCGATACTTAAGGTTTCGTGAAACCTAACTTGAGGGTCTCTTACGTAAGGCTCCCTTGAGTAATACTCAAGTAACGAAATGTCAACATTTCAACATGACATTTCGTCGATTTTGTAGGTTAATTATGGAGTACGGTGTTGTCAGTTTCTGTCACATCCGGAAAAATGTCCGCCGCAGAACACGATATACTGGTACAATACAAAAAGAGATAACAGAAAACATCAAAATGCGTGGCCATAGGCATAACAAATTGACTTATATTAGCAAAGTGACAACATCGCCAAATGAATCCCACCGTCTGGTAGATGTTGTCTAGGGAACAGATACACAAGGAAAGCCACACTTGAGGGCCCCTTCTTCCTTGAGTAACCCTCAATTAGCACCACGTATCCCTTGAATAATACTCAAGGGATACTTGAGGAACGACTATGAATACGAACCTAAATGGGGTGATACACGTACGAGCAAGTACGCGTACTCATGGCTCGACAACCTTTTTCGCCTGTGTGTTACCGTAAGTACGCGTACTTTAAAACCGTCGCGCAAACCGCCGGCGTTCCAACTGGTTTGAAATCTTGCTCGTAGCTTGTCTCGGCTCGTACTGCGAGCAGCGAGCCTCCACTTTATTTCGGCAGACCATCGATGCGCAACGCTTGTTGTGTTTAGCGTTTGTTAAAAGTTTTGTTTATTTTGGAAAATTATCAAAATGAGTGATTTCAGCTTCACGTGTGTCACCGCGTCAAGCCGAGTAAGTTCGCGAACTTAAAAACCGCGTACTTAAAGTTCGTACGTGTGTCACCCCTTAGATATTACAAAGTAGTCTTTTCTGTTATACATAACCCCCCCCCCCCCAAGGTCAACATGAACCCCCCATGGTCACCGCCTAGCTACGGCCCTGACTGTAATACAAAAATCAAGTCAAGTTGATTAACTCAGTACTTCCCACACATTAAAGTGGTACCATTTCATTATTTTCCCATAACGTGTGTTGCAAAAGTTTTGAGAAGTTTTTCAAAAAGTTAAAAAAATATCTTACAATAATATATTTGAACTGTAACAAGAACTACACAAAATAACAGTCTTTCCTAATATAAAAATGATATTAAAGTACTGCTAATGGGCCATGATCTTCCATGGCTCGCAATTTCCTCTTAATATTCCTCATTTTCCACGTTTCCAGGTTTTGGACAGATTCTAAATCAATTTCTCTGATCTTTAGCATCATTCTTCTTCTTAACTGCTGTTCGTTTTGAGCTTCTTAGCCATTGTTATAAACTTTGGCATTCAGTTGAGCCCAGAAAGTTTCGATAGGTCTTGCTTGAGGAAGATTGGGAGGGTCGTCGTTTCGTGGTACAAAAGGTATTCCGTGTTGTTCTAGCCAGTTTCTCGTACGCAAAGCATAATGACTTGAACCCAGATCTGGCCAAAACATTATACTGTCATTAGCATGGTAGGTAGTAATAAAATTGAGTAGTTTAGGCAAATATCTTTGATTATAGACTTCTGCGGTAACCTCTTCGGCCCGAACTCGTCCAACGTACGGCTGTGAAATACCTTTGTCTGAAATAGCGCACCACACTAACAATTTGTTTTCAAACTTTTCTTTTCGTTTAAATTTCACATTATCTGGACTGGCTTCAAAGTCTCTTGTATAAAAACCATCATTACCTTTGATTTCTGAGTTTGAAAATGTGAAATACTTTTCATTGTCAAGAATAATTTTAATGTTGCCAGCAAAATGAGTACGACGTAAATTGCGACAGCATTAAGGGACTGTTTCTAACTGATTCGGGGAATACTGTGAACATTTTCTTCTTTTTCGGAATTTTAAGTTGTTTCTATTCATTTCTGTACAGATTGTGCTAGCATTGACGTGAAAAATGCGTCCAAGTTTTCGTGTTGAAGTTCCAGCTCGATGTTCACTTCTGTTGACCATTCCTTGAACTGTAGCAGCATTCAACGCTCTTAGACGTCCACTTATGGCAAATTTATACAAGGAATACCTCCTTCGCATTCACGAATCGCTCAATAAATTGTGGCAACAGAAATATATTGATCTTGATATAGGCAAACTATTTCTTTTTTTTTCAAGTCTTCCAAATAGACCGTAAATGCTCTTCTTAATATCTAATCTTTACGACATTTTGACAACTTATATCATAATCAAAATGATTTTATTGTTACGTTTAGATGTTGACTGGTTACCATGGTAAGGATTTCTGAACTATTTCGAACGATAAAACTACCTCCCGAGTTTTGAAAAAAATTCTCAAAACTTTTGCAACATACGTTAGCATGAAGCTATAGTTTGAGATCCCCTTGTACCCAAATCATCGCCTGCCCGCCTCAAAAAAATATCCATCACAACAGCTGTCGTAAATGGTTTGTTGCATCTCTCTCCGCATAGGAACAAAAACGACAAAGTCAAAAATAAATAAAAGTAATCAAAAAAAGTATCAGTATAATGTGTAAGATGGCATACGACAAAACCAAAAAAATTAAAACCAATGTACTTCGTTCTTGTGCACAGAAATATCTTTGGTATAAACTCTGTTAACTCCTATAGAGTGTTAAACACTAGATTGACAATGAACTAACTCTATTATTTCAATGTGAGGATTTCTAAGGGAGGAGGCTTATCTATTTACATATTGGCTCAAGTCTTGGGCTTGTTAGCGCTATGCTTCACTTAATCTAATTTTCGATATAGACGTGGAGAACGAATATTTACTGACACAATAAGACTGCCTAATTCCCCAAGGTGATTAGATTCAGCCAAAGTTCTCTAGAATTATGAGTTTCTTTATTGCTGATTATTGCTATGAAAATCGGGAAGGGAGGGTGCAAACATTTTAAACAATGGGCCAATAGGGGTAAGGGAAGTAACAGTAGAAGTGTTTCTGTCGATGTGTCATTTTAAAAATTGAATGGATGCATGGCCGACTCTACACTAGGCCGGAGCCTTAGATGTGGCAACGTGGCTTAGCTGTCAAATAGTGGGCCTATAGTTTCAGAATAATTATTACATTTTATATGTATTAGAGTTCATCTTGGTTAATAAATTAAGAAAAATACTTTTTAGAACTACTACTACTAATACCACTTACATCTGTTGTCTGGTTCATCGTAGTTAAACACTACAAAATAAAAATAAACGCAACCTGTTTCCTGCTGCCACTTCCACTTCCACTTAAATGAACACTCAATTTACTTTATAAATTGTCACTTGAGCTAGAAAAATTCACTATTAGGTCACTGTGAAGCCATTCTTGCTGGTCTTGATTCCCTTTCACTATCAAATCTTTTCGTAGGTATGCCCAGATGCATGCCCAGATGAGTTCTATTAACTGTATTTTTCTGTGATATTTGGGAGGTCCAGAAAACATTGTAGGTATCACATTGTGCTTTAAAATAGGTCTTATCCTTTGAAATGTTTGTAAAGTATTGTCTTTATTCTTATAAATATAACCAGCCCATACGAGCAATACCGTTCACCCACTTCTGTTTATGTCCTTCATTGGAAGCACAATTGCTAGTGCAACTTGATACTACACACTTTGCAGGCATCTGTTTATCTCTATAGTTTCGTTTGTGCAGGTAAATAATTAGAGACACTTAAAAAATCACCTTCCACTCTTCTTGTTTGAGGGTGGGGTTGTGAAATTGAAAAATGTGTTGTATTCGCAGTGGGCTCTTCATTGCCCTGTAAAGGAACGACATAATATATTTTTCAGCTTTTTGTGAATGCTACCCTACCTTAGACAACAAATATTTTTTTAAATTATTTCCTAGATAATTCTGTAATATGAGTAGCTCTAAACTGATAGCTACTAAATTTCAAAACCGTACCGTGGGCCGTTGATAAAGTCTACGGTCCTTGAAAATTGTGTTAGTGACGGTGAATCAAAAGTGAAACAGTTGAATACAAAAGCCATTCAAGCTCTGCTTTTGAGTACTCTAGGGATCTCTCATACTTTCAACTTTTTTTTCTGGAGTGATTAGAATGAGCCGAGGTAATTTGATCTACTTTTAAATATTGGAAAATCGGCATGCCATGTGACTAGGATATTAGGTGATGATTGCAGGATAAAAACTGTGTCGTACTAGTTCCTACGGTGAGAGGTGCAAGAAGCTATTCACGAGGGTTTTTGAGTTGGATTTTTTTTGCGGGCGGGCGATGATTTGGTTGCAAGGGGATCTCAGGGTATAGCTTCATGATTTAGGAAAACAATAAAATGGTATCAACGTAATGCGTGAAAGGTACTGAGTCAATCAACTTGACTCCATTTTTTGATATTACGGATAAAACTAAGGATCCGCACCAACCACACAGATTTATTAGCAGCGTAGATGGCACAATGTATACATAAATATTTATTCTAAATAAATGTAATAGTAGTATGTAGGAACTAATACTTACGACATTGATAAGTTGAACGAAAGCTAATCCAAACCTAACGTCTACCTTCTCAGTCATGTTCTGTACCGGCCGTATAAGCTTGTTGTAACCCCGAAAGAGGTCACGAACAAGCCTTTCTTCATCTTCAGAGCACTCCCCTGGAAAAATTATAAAATTTTCAGATGAAAGGAATACTGAGTCATATGAATAAAAAAGTAGAAAAATTTACTTGAGTAAATTCAAGCGGCGCTATCACTGTGCAATTTGTTGATATAAAAATTTAATTTTTTTATTATATTGACACAACCTGAAACATAACCATTTCCCAAAATATCTTGGAGTAATGTTAGATTGCACCCTCTGCTATAAGAAACCTCTCGCAAACACTGCAGAAAAACTGAGAACACGCAACAACATTATCCAAAAGCTGTGTGGAACGACGTGGGGTGCCTGGCTCCAACTCTACGAACCAGTGCGCTAGCTCTTGTCTATTCGTGTGCTGAGTACTGTGCGCCTGTCTGGATTAACAGCCATTATACCAGACTACCAACTCAATGGCTGCCTGTACTCTCTGGAATAGCCCACCGCAGCTGCGAAGGACTCACGCCATTCTAAAGAAGTATAACAAGATTACGGCCAACAACAAACTGCCCATCCACCGAGCAATACCCCCGTTGCAGATAAACAGACTTAAATCCCGACAACCACCAATAAGGGATGCAGAAGGGCTTTAAACCAATAATTTCGACTCCTTAAACCAATAGCGCTCCCAGTGGGAAGGTTTTGCAGAACACCACTCACGATGCGCACTTATGGGGGCAGCCTTGCTTCCAGGATCAGAACTACGCCGGAAAGAGTGGGTAAAACTTAATAGAATCCGAACAGGCCACGGCTGATGTGCCGACTCCCTTTACAAGTGGAGCTATGTGCAATCTCCCTTATGTGACTGTGGCACGCCCCGCCAAACTATAAACCATATTACGAGCGAATGTGAACTGTGTGCGTTTCAGGGATCGCGAGAAGTTCTTCACAGCCAGACCGTTGGCGCTGAAGTAGTTGAAAGAACTCGACATCAACCTGTAAATACCAAAGACTATGTATCTTAGTTTGTAGCTGTATATATTTTATTTTAGTCTAGGTTATAATAGTTTTTAATCTACTGTTGTCATGTTTTTGAGCCATACGATAAATAAATAAAGACCGGATTTTGCCGGGACTAGTAATCAACAAATTCAACATCTAATCTAAAAAAAAAAGAAAAAAAAAGTTGTTGAGCGCGGTGAGATTCGAACCCACGCCCTTTCGGACTGGTGCCTAGCGTCTTAACCGCTCGGCCACGCTGCCTGTGCTTTAGGAAAATCAATACACCGTACATAATATGTCGTCAGTTACCTGTCGTAATTTATTACTTTTTTTTTAACCGGAAGAGATATTGGGAAAACAGGATTTTTTCCGGACTAGTTTTTTCGTGCTCATTCCGAATCTGTATTCTTTCTCTAGTACTTTTAGTTCTGGCTATCTTTTGTATGCGGATAGTCACAATGTCTTAACAGACATGTTGCGAACTCGTAAAATGCGTTAAGTCGGAGCTAGAGTATTGCACACATGAATATTATCAATAGCTTTGAACACTGTAGCTCGCCATCGTTTGCGATTTACTGTCAGTTCAGTGGCGCTCTTGATACTCATATCCAGCAACTATTTCGTCGTATCCATCCAGCGTGTAGGGGATCGGCCACGGCGCCGCCCACTCGGGGCATGACCCTGAACTACAAGTTTCTCCATATTATCGCTTCTGTGAATATGTCCGAAGAATGTAAGCATTCTCGTCGACACAATGGAGGATAGTCTCTTTGGATTACCGGGCTCATTCAGTATGGAAACGTTAGTTCGATGGGCGGTATAAGGAACTCTCAGCATTCTCCTCCACGTCCACATTTCAAAAGCATCTATGCGAGCTCGATCTGCCTTTTTAGCAGTCCAAGTTTCCGAGGCACACAAAAGTATGGAGAACACAAGAGACTGAACCAGCGACATTTTGGTAGCTTTAGTGATTCTATGGTCCCGCCATATTTTAGTAAGCTTTGTCATGGCCACACGTGGCTGTTGAATGCGCCATCGAATCATCTCATTCTCACAGCTACCCAAATTGTCAATCAAAGAATCGAGGTACTCAAAACTATGAACTACTTCACAACGGCCTACTGACTTTATTTCTCGATAATTATCGTGCTCTTTATCCACGGTCATAACCTTGGTCTTGTTGTAGTTAATACCAAGACTGTATGCTGCACTGTGTTGTTCTAAGATATTTAATAGAGCTATATTAGTCCTTCCTTCCGTCAGCAAATCTTAAGTTGGATATTTTGCTTCTGCCAATAGTTATACCGCCATTAAAGTTGTCCAATACCTGTCTCATCACAAATTCAGAGTCAATGTTAAATAATATCGGATTTAATACACATCCCTGACGAACTCCTTTTCTGGTTGCTGTTTGACCAGATAGGCTATCATCAATTCGTACACGAGCCGAGCTAGGCTCATAGAGTTGCTGTATGAGAAATACTAAGTGGTAAGGAACTCCCATAGAGATAAGGATTTCCCATAGTTTAGGCCAGTTTACGTTATCAAATGCCATAGAATAGTCCACAAAGCAGATAAAAACTGGAAAACAATGCTCTCTGGATTTTTCAATAATTTTTCTTAAGTTCAAGATCTGTTCACGCCTACCGCGTCCTTTTACGAAACCTGCCTGCGCCTGAGAAATTTGCCAGCCAATAAAACCATCCAAACGAGATTGTAAAATGTATAGTAGAACCTTACTTGCATGAGAGATTAACGAAAGTAGGCGATAATTGTCTGGATTTGTTGGAGATCCCTTTTTATGAAAGGAACAGACATGTATGCGCACCATTCTTCTGACCACACACCGGAGGACCAAACCCTTTTACAAATATTATATAAAATAAAGATGCCATCATCATCAGTGAGTCAGTGAGAGCTAAAACCGGACACAGATGCTCCGTTGTAGTAAGCGCTCTCATGTAAATATTGTAAGTATAATCCCACTTCATATTCTTCGAGATGCGTATCTACATCATAACTTTGGAGCCTGATATGTAGCAGATTCCAGTTTGACGTCGACATAGCTCTGCCTGAGTTCATGTTTAATTTGCGTTCTAAAAAATATTATAAACCAAAAAGAAGTAGGTACATGTGACTGTGATTTTAAAGTATTGAATGTATATAGTTGGTAAAGAAAATTTAGAGTAGTTATCAAATCGCGTACTCGGTGTAGAATCTAATTTTCCTAATTAAACGTTTATCTGTAAAGGGTAGAGTTTTACTTCTCACACCTATAGGTGAGGGGAGTATTGTGATCGCGAAAATTTTCGATTTTGAGATAATACGCTTTTTGGGCGTTTTATGATGTCTACATAACGAAAATCCGCGTCGATCTGTCTGTCGGTCTGTCTGTCTGTCTATTGGCCTGTCTCTCTGTCTGTTCTGTCTTTCGCTTTTTTTCTAGCCTCGTAATCTCAACAACCGCTGCATGGATTGGGATGAAATTTGGGCAGTGATATGCTATGGGGTCGTAGTAGGTAATGTTTCTATAATTTTGAAAATCGGTGCATGGGCGGCGGAGTAATTAGCAAAAAACAAAAAATAAATATTCCTCAAACTTCGATTTTTGGCGTTTTGGGGGTTCCTGAGATCATTTTCTACTTTTTTTTGGGTGGGGGTGAAATTGGTGTGGTTGGGGGGTGGGGAGTAGTAAAATTGAAAAAAATTGTTGCTTTCATAATAGACTGTGCATTGTGGAAAACGTAACGTCTAGACCAGGCTCTAGAATTTGACATGTTTGTGTAGAAAATAAACGAACACAATGGGTGTGTTCAACGGGACCTAGCGCAAAAGCGCGTTTCCTTTTGACGTGATAAAACTGTCATATCGTCATATCCATTTCCATATTTTAATGTTTATTATTTGTGTTGTCAAAAACCTAGGTTATAAAATCACAAAACCTGATACTAAATTGACACTAAACAAAGGTAACTGCTTCTCTCAGAACTATAAATAACTTTTTTCTAGTTTTGTGCCGCTTCGCTAACCAAACAGCGCTTTTTTAAAGCGCTTACCAAGCTGATTGGCGCTTTTTTGACAGCTTGTCGTTCATCGGTCAGTTAGCGCAAAGCGCCCACAAGCGCTGACGTCCGCTAAGTCCCGTTGAACACTACCACTGCGTTACAAAGCCAGTCACTCAAGTCACTGTCAGTAACACATCCGCTTATCAATTTTTCATTAAGTCATGAAAGGTTTCTGAAAGAAAAGGAGATTATAAAAAGTTGCCAGGGTCAAGACATGGATATTGTCGTGAATTTAGTTAGAAAATATAGCTTTGAGGAAACAGTTCGCCATTCTATAAGCTTTCAAGTCGAATGCGAAACACCTAATAGCATTTTAGACCCTTCGCCTCAAAATATACAAAGGGTCTTGTAAAGGTTTTCAGAAGTTTAGAATTCAGAAAGGTATATCAGTCTGGTCCCAAGCTTGTGAGTTATTAGATAACTCAAGGGACAAAGTTGATATACTTGATAGGTGTGGAATATATATGATAAGGGACATCTAAGATATAGTAGGGTCCAATCCAGCCTTTATGTCTATTCATTATAGTTTAGATGAGGTTAGGTGTAGCTGTTTGGGGTGTACTGTGGTCCTCACACGTCAACCGAAGCTTGTTGTGTGCCCTTTTTTTTGGTGGGGTGAAATTGGGGATGTTGGTGTGTCGAGGGTTGTAAAACTGCAAAATTTAAATAGGTTGCACATTGATGTGTGAAAGAAAGACCTAATAACGTAATACACCTTTTTAGTTCCATCCGAATATTGCCTTGCCTACTACGGATTGATGATGTATATATGTATTTAGATCGTTCTGAATTGTGTATTGTGAAAACTATTGAATTGATTTAAAAAGAAACTTGACACAGTATCATTACCGTGGCGAGGATAGAAAACGCGTATGGTTTTTAGCAATCATATTAGTGGCGGCGCAGCAGTAAAAAAAACTAAAAATGTAAAAACAGCTCAAACTTTGTTTTTAGGCGTTTTAGGGGTTTCTGATTGTTTTATACCTTTTTTTTGAGTGCAGGTGAAATTTGGTTGGTTGGGGGATTGGAAGTTGTAAGACTGAAAAATTTGCAGTATTCAAGGTAAGCTTAATTGGCCTGTGAAAAAAACCTAGCCGAGTAAAATACTTTTTTTGCGGGCAAGCGGGCGATGATTTGCTTACAAGGTGATCTCAAATTATAGCCTCATGCTATGGAAAATAACAAATTGGTATCACCGTAATGTGTGGAAAGAACTGAGTCAATCAGCTTGACCTATTTTTTTTAAATTTCGATGCCTTGTGTATTTTACCCAATAGTCGACAATTGCAAACCTGATTATAACCCATAAGTCTTACTATCAGCATGCAACAGCTGGTTGAAGAAAGCTACTAAAGTACTACTAGAAAATCCAGTGGAAAAAATTGAATCAATAATTTACCATCTAAAAATTTTAAGCACCCTAATCAATCGTTCTACTATATACTCTGAAATTATCAATAATTTAGGAAAATGCAAAACCCACTTTTGAAAAAACTAACTTCAAAGACAAGATATCTTTCTGCTATAGACATTCATGTTTAAACTTATGGAACAGTCTAATAACAGGCTTGATGTAATTTCGTTGGGATCCAAGGCTTTTACAGCAGTCTGGGGGGCTGTTAAAAGCTGCTACATAGTACACAAAAATTAATATTTAAATTAAGATATCAACAAGGAGGCAAGCAAAGCAAATTTTTGAACCTGAAGGCTTCGAGCACAGCTTTTTATTTGTAAAGCTCTACATTACAACAGCGAAATTCCAATCAAAATTGTTTTGTTTACAAAACTCAAGAATCTCATTACAACGCTAATTAAATCCGTCAGGTACTGATAGAAAATTATCAGCCCTTCTAGTTGCTTTGATGAAAAGGTGACTAGAAGATTAAATGCATCAGCAATTAGCTTCGTAATGTTCATCCAGCTCATTTATTTTGTTTGTTTAGAAGCTTCATGCCGTTAGTCTTTCGTACTTCTAATAGGTTTATGTAGCTTTCTGTGATTTTGGGAGATCAGTTACTTACGCGTTATTTTCGGTAGTTCATCCACGTGTTGGAATGAGTTCATGTCAAATTAGTTCTTCGTGTTGTGTTTTATATTGCATGCCTAAAGATGGAGAGTAGCTTTGAATAAAACCAAATAAAAGTTTATATATATTTGTACTACTGTTTGATAAGTCCCCATCTGTATCCTGTTGTAGAATAGAACTCTTGGTATTTGATCTAGATTTGTAGGAGTTTAATAATCTTCGTGAGTTAAACGATTATACAGGATCATGTGATTATTGTTTACAATTATTCTGTCATACAAGAGAAACAATTCGGAGTCTCCACACTATGACAATGTTTAAATTGTAGTATTAACTGTCAAAGCCAATGTCGGTGAGATATGATATCACTCCATGGGCCTCTTGGTTAGCAACACAAAGCAATCTAGTGCAGTTTAAAGCTTAGGCAAACCAGAAGCTTAGTCATGAGAGACACTGATAACAATGAGTGTATGCGGAATTAGGTATTGTTGGAGGGTTAAGTAGAAGTTGAAACAAGGGGAGGGGCGTGTTTACATGTCACGTACTGTGAAGTGCAAAAAATTCAGCGCCTTATTTATATTTGAGAAGCAAAGCACCTATCCATTATGCTGAGGAACAACACATTAAAGCTTAGTTAAAAGAATTTTTTCTTGAACTATAAGTATATTAAAGAGTTTTTTACTTAATTATCATCCATATTTTGAGTAACATATACATAATAACTGCAGACGTGTCTAAATTATGCACGTTGATTCGTCTTCCAATTGATTTCACAATCAAAACATGCAGTAAATGGAAGTGAAGTTGTGTTTTATATTGCAGACCTAAATATTGAAAGTAGCTTTGAGTAAAACCAAATAAAAGTATATAGGTATATTTGTACTACTGTTTGATAAGTCCCGATCTGTATCCTGTTGTAGAATAGAACTCTTGGTATTTGATCTAGGTTTGTAGGGGTTTAATAATCTTCGTGAGTTAAACGATTATACAGGATCATGTGATTATTGTTCACAATAAATTGTTCTGTCATATAAGAGAAACAGTTCGGAGTCTACATGTTTAAATTGTAGTATTAGCTGTCAAAGTCAATGTTGGTGAGATATGATATCACTCCATGGACCTCTTGATTAGCAAGACAAAGCATCCTAATGCAGTTTAATGCATAGGCAAATCAGAAGCTTAGTCATGAGAGATACTGATAACAATGAGTGTATGCGGAATTATGTATTGTTGGAGGGTTAAATAAAAGTTGAAACTATGGGAGGGGCGTGTTTACATGTCACATACTGTGAAGTGCAAAAGATTCAGGGCCTTATTTATATTTGAGAAGCAAAGCACCTATCTATTATACTAAGGAACAACAAGTCGAAGCTTGGTTAAAGGTTCGTATTTTTTCTTGAGTTATGATCCATAATATGGGTAACTTATGCACAATAATAAAATTGCAGACATGTCTAAGGAGCACTTCTTATAGAAACGATAAATAAAGGTTTAAAACAAAATAGATGACAACTATTTTTGTTTCTGAGGCTGTCTGCATTTTAAGTTTCAAAAAATGTATAAGCTTTAGTAGAGTTGATGAAATGAATATGAATCATTGGAACCTAGCCATATAATCAATTTTTATGCAGCAATATCCTTACTATCTCAGAACAAAAGCAGATTTTTGCAAAAACTTGACATGAAATAAATTATGCACGTTGACTCGTCTTCCAATTGATTTCACAATCAAAACATGCAGTAAATGGAAGTGCAGTTGTGTTTTATATTGCATACCTAAATATGGAGAGTAGCTTTGAATAAAACCGAATAAAAGTGTATATATTTGTACTATTGTTTGATAAGTCCCGATCTGTATCCTGTTGTAGAATAGAACTCTTGTTATTTGATCTAGGTGTGTAGGGGTTTAATAATCTTCGTGAGGTAAACGATTATACAGGATCATGTGATTATTGTTTACAATTGTTCTGTCATATAAGAGAAACAATTCGGAGTCTAAACTCCGATAATGTTTAAAAAGTAGTATTAGCTGTCAAAGTCAATGTTGGTGAGATACGATATCACTCCATGGACCTCTTGATTAGCAAGACAAAGCATCCTAATGCAGTTTAATGCATAGGCAAACCAGAAGCTTAGTCATGAGAGATACTGATAAGAATGAGTGTATGCGGAATTACGTATTGTTGGAGGGTTAAGTAGAAGTTGAAACAAGGGGAGGGGCGTGTTTACATGTCACATACTGTGAAGTGCAAAAAATTCAGCGCCTTATTTATATTTGAGAAGCAAAGCACCTATCTATTATGCTGAGGAACAACAAACTAAAGCTTGGTTAAAAGTATTTTTTCTTGAACTATGAGTATACTCAGAGTTATTTACTTAATTATCATCCATATTTTGAGTAACTTATACATAATAATTGCAGATGTATCTAGAGAGCACTTCTTATAGAAACGATAAATAGAGGTTTATAACAAAACAGATTACAGCTATTTTTGTTTCTTAGGCTGTCTGCATTTTTAATTTCAAAAAACGTAGAGGCTTTAGTAGAGTTGATGATATGAATATGAATCATTGGAACCTAGCCATATAATCAATTTTTATGCAGCAATATCTTTACTATGTCAAAACAAAAGCAGATTTTTGGCAAAAACCTGACATGAAATAAATTATGCACGTTGATTCGTCTTCCAATTGATTTCACAATCAAAACATGCAGTAAATGGAAGTGAAGTTGTGTTTTATATTGCAGACCTAAATATTGAAAGTAGCTTTGAGTAAAACCAAATAAAAGTATATAGGTATATTTGTACTACTGTTTGATAAGTCCCGATCTGTATCCTGTTGTAGAATAGAACTCTTTGTATTTGATCTAGGTTTGTAGGGGTTTAATAATCTTCGTGAGTTAAACGATTATACATCAGGATCATGTGATTATTGTTTACAATTGTTCTGTCATATAAGAGAAACAATTCGGAGTCTACACTACGATAATGTTTAAATTGTAGTATTAGCTGTCAAAGTCAATGTTGGTGAGATACGATATCACTCCATGGACCTCTTGATTAGCAAGACAAAGCGTCCTAATGCAGTTTAATGCATAGGCAAACCAGAAGCTTAGTCATGAGAGATACTGATAACAATGAGTGTATGCGGAATTACGTATTGTTGGAGGGTTAAGTAAAAGTTGAAACAAGGGGAGGGGCATGTTTACATGTCAGATAGTGTGAAGTGTATGCAATGTGGTGGGTGTGTCTTGGTGCTTACCGATCGTGACTAGGCTCCAGACGAGGAAAATCGAGATAAGTCTGGCAGCCTTCGCCGATGGGCCCCTCGGCTGGGGGTACATGGCTTTGTGGGGGGCTCTAGCACCACATCGTGTTTGTAGCTGTGTCAGCGTCACCCGCGTGAACGGTCGCGCACATTGCTTCGCCCTCACTCGTGTTCACTTGGGGTGGCAGGCGACCGAATTTCCCTCTTTCTGTCGATTCAAACCGAACTGCGCCGCAGGGCGCAGGTTCCGCGGTTGCCGGATTATAGGGGAGGATTTCCCCGTTTCCTAAGGGTGCGGCCATGCAATGCGCCCGTTAGAGGTTGCAACGTACACCCGACTTTCAGACACATATAATAATAATAATAATACTCACTCAGAAGTCAAGGCTCAACTAACACAAGAGTTTAGAGACCGCCTCGTTAGACTACTAAAAACAAAATTGAATTCCAAAAATCTTACAAAAGCAATTAACACATTTACGATACTGGTCCTCACATACTCCTTTGGTATCGTCAAGTGGTCGCATACTGATATTGAAAACATTAACATCCTCATACGAACAGAACTGACAAAGCACCGAATGGCACATCGGAAAGCGTGCAATGAAAGGCTTACCATAGACAGAAAACAGGGGGGTAGATGAATTATAGACATACAGTCACTTCACACAAGGCAAATAAAAACGCTCAGAGAATTTTTCCAAAGCAAACAGACAAAATTACATAGGTCAATAGTAAAAGCAGATAAAAACTATACTCCACTCACCCTATCATCCCTAGATCACTCAGTAGACACACACAATCACATGGAATCACAACAACAAAAAATAGGCACCTGGTCACAAAAAGCACTCCATGGCAAGCACAGATACCGCGTTACACAGGAGCACATTGATGAAAAACAATCATACACCTGGCTGCAGGATGGCCAACTTTTTCCAGAAACTGAGAGTTTTATGCTTGCTATCCAGGATCAAGTAATTGCGACAAGGAATTACATGAAATATATTATGAAAGATACATCCATAACCGACGACAATTGCAGAAAGTGCCACCAACAAAAAGAAACGATAGACCATATAACAAGCTCATGCAAAACTCTCGCTGGAACCGAGTATACAGCCAGACACAACTCTGCAGCAAAAGTCATACACCAAGCACTAGCCACAACAAACAAGCTAATTGAAAACACAGATCCATATTATAACTACACACCGACCCCAGTACTCGAGAACTATAGATTCAAACTATACTGGGACATTGAAACACATACAGACAAAACCATCCCAGCAAATAGGCCAGATATAGTTTTCCAGTCAAAGACAGACAAAGTGACCTACTTAATAGATATTGCGATTCCCAATGATATGAACATCCAAAACACCTACGCTGGGAAGATATCTAAATACACCGATCTCGCCATAGAAATAAAACGACTATGGAAACAAAACAAAGTTGTCATTGTCCCCCTCATTATGTCGGTCTCAGGCCTTACTCCAAATACATTTACGCCACACCTGCAACAATTGGGCCTGGATGAAAGTTACATAAAACCTTCCAAAAGTCTGTAATCCTCAAGACCTGCAGCATTGTACGGTCCTTCCTGAATTCAGAATAATAATAGGTCAGGTGTTGACTTGGCACAGCCCGTCAATACTTGTTACTACCGCAACCATGCGAGAAAAAATAAGAAATGCAGGATAATAATAATTTATAAGAATAACGCTCAACAAATATTACATACAGTAAATGCTAACGTAATACCACAATTCATAACGGACGACAGTAACCTGGAGGACATCCACACAGTCGTATATGCTGCCGCAGCAACAACTGTCATAATTAATGGCCAAAAACTCTCAAAGCGGTCTAAACACCAGACAAGCAATAAGACTAAGCCTAAATGGCAAATAAGAATCGAAAACAAAATTAGCACAATCAGAAAGGATCTGGCACATCTCGCACAATACACCATCAATAACAACCGTCCTTCAAGGCACATACAGAGAACAATAAATATACTGAAATCCAAGTCACCACAACAAACAATACCAGAAATTACTGATACACTTAAACAGAAACTTGTTTATGCAGCTAGACATCGCAGATACAACGAGTCCAGTGCCAGAAAGGATGCTAACAGCCTTTTTCGGAAAAGTGAAAAACAGTTCTGTCAAAAGATAACAGCCGACAACCAGATCATAACAATAGAACCTCCCAGTAAACAAGAGTTAACTGAGTTTTGGGGAAGCCTATGGTCTGAGCCCAAAACACATAATGAAGACGCTCCATGGATCAGAGAGGAAGAGGAAAAACATCAACATATAGCGGAACAGGGAGACGTTAATCTTTCAAAAGAGGAAATAGTCGAAACAATAAAACATACCCACGATTGGAAGTGCCCAGGCGTGGACAATGTGCAAAATTTTTGGTACAAACATTTCAGCTCAACATACGAAATGTTCACAAACCAAATCAATAAGGCCATAGGTTAATCTGATAGGCTTCCCAAATTCCTCACTCACGGAATAACGTATATAAAACCCAAAAACGCAGACACCAAGAACCTTGCCAACTATCGCCCAATCACTTGTCTTCCCACCTTCTACAAGATTATCATCGCAACAATATGCAGAAGAATTGAACAACACCTCACGGAAAACAACATCCTGACTGAAGAACAAAAAGGATGTAGAAAACAAAGCCAAGGATGCAAGGAACAACTTATAATTGATAGTGTGATCCTGGAGCAAACCAGAAAAGAACACCGGAACCTTCATACCTGTTTCATCGACTATAAAAAGGCTTTCGACTCTGTAACCCATAGCCTGGCTAACGAAAACTCTTCAAATATATAAAATCAACCCAAAGCTTCGGCAGTTTAAGACAAGCACGATGGAGACATGGCGAACAAATATACATCTTCAAACTCAGGACGGCCATATCCAAACGGATGAGCTACATATACGTCGTGGTATCTTTCAGGGTGACTCTCTCAGTTCACTATGGTTCTGTCTCTGTCTCAATCCGCTTTCCAACATACTTAACAGCACGAACTGTGGTTTCACCATCAGGCATCAGAAAGCAAATCAACACAATATCAATCATCTCCTCTACATGGATGATATAAAACTATATGCCGCCACAGAAGTGCAACTGGGAGAATTACTCAGAATAACAGAAGTTTGTACGTCAGATATCAAGATGGAATTTGGCATGAATAAATGCAAGGTGCTTCACATCAATAAAGGCCAATGGAAGAACCATCCCGATCAGGAAGTAGTAACTGGCCCGACTGATCTCCCGATCTTGTCTCAAGTCATTTTTGTTTGTTTGCGGAAGTCAAAAAAATATTGATAGGTTGAGGATTTGAGTCAGATTTAGAATTCCATTTGCCAAAAGTCAAAATTTAATGAGAAGTCAAAGATTGGAGTCCGAAACTCAGATACTTGAGTACTCCCTACACTGTGTCGTGCAAAGCATACCGCAAATTTTTAGTATTCTTCTATGTTAGCATCTTCAGGGATTGCTTAGACTAAATTCTGACTTCTATTCATTACCTTATTATATGTAACAAGTCCAGCCAACCGTAAAGTGCTTTAACTACGAGTATCTATTACCTGCCGGAGTGACTTGTCAGATAACAATGAGAAACATGGAAATGGGACTGGACGAATAAAAAGAGATTCGGTGCGTCAGATACAGTAATTAGAGGGATTCTAAGAAGTCGTATTCTCACTCCAACGGATAGACATTGTGCAATTACAATTTAACTTCTGAACTAACCTGCAGTGAATACCAGGAAACTGCTTGCTGTTTACACAATAACCAGTCGACTGGCGTAAGGTTTATAATAATGAGGGATGCTGGCATACCCGTAAAACAGGAATATTTGTTCTGCTGGCACTTCCAGCTACTGGCGTAACAATGGTTGATACCAGAGCTATGGAAGAGGGTGGAGGACTTTTCCGAGCACATTGGTAAAGACTAGGTTAGGTTAGATTAGATTAGATATGGGCCTGCAGAAGAGTTGTCGGTAGTAGCTGGGGCCTGAGCCCAAAAGTGGTGCACTGGCTCATACTACAATAGTCAGACCGTCATTAATATATGGCTCCATAGTGTGGTGGACCTGTATAAAGACGGAGGCAATAAGAGCCAAACTTAATAAGGTTCAACGTTTGGCATGTCTTAGTATAACCAGTGCAGTGCGCACAACACCTTTGAGTGCCATTGAAACACTATTGAATCTTCCTCCTTTGGATCTGGTAATTCAAGGGGAGGCTAGAAAAACTGGGTTCCGTCTCTGTAGTCAGGGTAGCTGGACTTTTATGAATCCAGGCAAAGGACATTCGACAATTCTAGCAGAGTTGCATGAGGATAGTCCTATTTTGTTGGCGAGGAGTGATATAGTTTCTCCTACGCATCGCTTCAATCGCAAATTTACGGTGGTGTTTCCGTCAAGGGAAGAATGGGAGTCTAGGGAAAGACAGCTCATCGAAGGAGGAGGACAGGTCTGGTACACAGACGGTTCACTCGCTAGAGAGGGCTCGGGCTCGGGAGTCTACGGACCCCATACAAGACTTTCATTCCCTCTTGGGGCGCACACCACAGTATTCCAGGCTGAGGTCTATGCGATACTTGCTTGTGTAAATCGTATTCGGGAAATTGACGGGTCTAGGAGGCGGACTAAAATCTGCTCTGACAGTCAGGCAGCCATCAAAGCACTGAGTGCTTGGAAAATAACGTCTGGACTGGTCCTGGAGTGCAGGAGGGCTCTTGACGACATCTCAGCTAAACACAAGGTATCACTGATGTGGGTACCTGGGCACGCTGGGGTAAAGGGTAACGAAATAGTGGATCATCTGGCTAGGATGGGATCCGGCAACAGCTTTGTGGGCCCGGAACCAGCCATAGGACTGTCTGCAAACTTAGACTTAGATTAGGAAAACAACTGGAGAGTGGATCCAGAATCAACACTCTCTGAGATGGAACAACATCTCTGGTCATCTCCGTCAGGCTCGGGAGCTATTAGCAGGGCCTGCAGAGAGAATAGGACGATTTTGTCTCTCTCTGGATAGGAATAACTTGAGATTGCTAGTAGGCCTATTAACGGGTCACAACACCTTCAGGCGTCACTTGTTTGTGATGAGGGTGGTCAACGACCCAACGTGCACGTGGTGTGGTGAAGAGGAAGAATCCTCGGCACACATCTTGTGTCGCTGTGAAACCCTGGGTTATCACAGGCAGACTATGCTGGGCTCAAGAACCTTGGAACCAATAGAGATAAAACGGATAGGACCTAAGAATGTACTTGCCTTTGCCAAAAGGGCAGGTCTTAGGAACTAGCGCGGATAGAGGCGCAAAATGGCCCATCGTGTGGCCTATGCACCAGCCACATTCCGTGCTGGATAGCCTCTGGTCTTTATTCATTCATCCATTCATTCCAACGGATAGACATTGTGCGATTACAATTTACCTTCTGAACTAACCTCCAGTGAATACCAGGAAACTGCTAGCTGTTTACACAATAACCAGTCGACTGGCGTAAGGTTTATAATAATGAGGGATGCTGGCACATCCGTAAAACAGGAATATTTGTTCTGCTGGCGTAACAATGGTTGATACCAGAGCTAAGGAAGAGGGTGGAGGACTAGGTTAGGTTAGATTAGATTGATAGGGAATGCGGCGATTATATCTTCTTCCACTGGCACCCTATTGGGTCCATTGTGACTCACATCTATTTGGAAGTCACCGTTCAATCCACACCTTTCAATGCAGGCGATTGTCGTGTTGAGTGAAACTTCCTTGATGTCAGTAGGATTCAGATGGGTGAATTCGAAAGTCTGAAAAGTAACTCGTTGCAGTGGGGACCCACGTGGCTGCGCGGTGAACAGCGTCTGCCTTCGATAGTGGGGCAGCAGCAGCCTTGTGCGCGGTTAGCGCTCGGGTGGTTGACTGAATCGCATTAGGGAGACTGAACAGTTTGGGCTGGCTGTCGGTGTCGCCCACACGACCGCTGAGCGGAGCATCTTACGCGGCCGGCACTTTGGATGGTCGACCGGAAGGCGCGGACAGGGGACCCCCGTCGGACCGTCCGGGATGATGGTACCATTCCAACGGTGCTGGCCGTGCACCGTCCCCCGTCCCCCCTCTGGGAAGTTATAGTACAATAGACCTTAAAGGCTTAAGTACTCCCAGAGGAAAAAAAACTCTTTACGGTACTAGACAGTAGTACAACACGTAGCAGAAACGACAGTTCGATGTTTGTTCTAGATCTATTTTCCCCAGACGACAATGTCCATATCGTTCTTGCTCCATTCTTGGACTCGCGAGAGGGTCTAACTAGTGGAGTATGGTATGAATACCTTCAAATGTAGTAGCTCTGGTGTATCTCGCCAGTGCAGGAGTGCTTTCCTTTCTGTCCAATCTAAGATGGTCTTCCTGGCAGTGCTCTTCGCAATTCCCGCAAATAGTTCAATAGTTCTGGTACTAAGTGTCATTGCCTTCCACTCCGCTATGACCTGAAACCCAAACCAAAGTTACTTTATTCCTTGTACCAAGTTAATTGAGGACATGCATGCAGTCCATACAAGTCTTGAGTTAACTCGTTTCTTTCTTTTTTTTTTTTTGGTCGGCCTCCCACAAAGGCTGAAAGCCTATGGCGCTGTAGAAGCGCTGCGAGAGGATAAGTATCGGTTCACGTTAGATTTGAAATGCTGCTGGTTGTAGCCATCGGGAAACAAATTCCCCGGCAGCTGATTCCACAGCGTCCAAGCCCTCCAAAAGAAGGAATGCTGGAGGAGACTAGTTTGTGGAGTAAGGGCCTCGACCTGGTAAGGATGAGCTCGCGGAGCTTCTCTAGTGTTCCTAGTTCGGACGGCCTGTGGTGTTATTATCTGAGAGAGCTCACTCGAACATCTTCTGTGACAGAATCTGTAAAACAGGGATAGGTCAGCCACCCTCTTTCGATGTTCCAGGCTGTGGAGGTTCTTTGTGAGGCTAGGCGTATCCATTAGTCTAATCGCTCTTTTCTAGATAGTGTCCAAAAGCTTTAGAGAGTGCTTAGGAGCGCATCCCCACACATGGGAGCAATACTCCAGCGATGGTCGGATCTGTGCCTTGTAGAGCAGCAGTTGCTCCGGTGTATACAACTTCCTACAGCGGAACAAAACTCCAAGCTTCTGGGATGCCGTTGTAGCAATACCGACGACGTGATCGTGCCAGGACATGTTATTGTTGATGTTGATTCCCAAAAGCTTGACGGGAGGTGTTTGGAGCTCTTAGAGCCTTCAGGGCAGCCGGGATATCTGAAAAGATTTCTGTAGATTTGTTTGTCAGGGGTCGTTCAGCCCCTGACTATCAACTCTATGGCTATCATTTCCCCCCCAAGGTTTACTAAAGTTTCAGCTATTGTAGACCATTCCTAGTATATGGTGTTTCCCCAAACGCATACGGAAAGATCCAACAACGTCCTTATCCCAAAGAAGTGAAGAATAGAATAGGAGTTTCGTATCACCCTCTGATCTTGTGCTATTCACGGACGGCTCCAAGTCAGAACTAAGATCAGCAGCGGGAAAAGCTGGTACTAATCTAAGAGTTTACTAAGCAGAGCGAGGTGAGGTGAACCTCAGGATCCGGAAGTCCGAAATTTTCCATTTTCGTTAAATGTAATTGAAACTCAAAACTGCGGCCGGATTTGTAAATAGCGCGCTCAAATCATCTAAGACACGACGTTTCATCCTCACGGAATATCAAATAAAGATTTTAGTACCTCAGGATCCGGGAGTCCGAAATTTTCCATTTTGTTTAACGTAATTAAAACTCAACATTGCGGCCGGATTTATAAATAGCGTCCTCAAATCATCTAAGACACGAGGTTTTGTCCTCATAGAAGATCGACTAAAGATTTTAGATTTTTTACTGATGAAGCTCAGGATCCGGAAGTCCGAAATTTTCCATTTTCGGTAAACGTAACTAAAACTCAAAACTGCGGCCGGATTTGTAAATAGCGTCCTCAAATCATCTAAGACACGAGGTTTCATCCTCATGGAATATCAAATAAAGATTTTAGATTTTTTGCGGGTGAACCTCAGGATACGGAAGTCCGAAATTTTCCATTTTTGGTAAACGTAATTGAAACTCAAAACTGCGGTCGGTTTTGTAAATAGCGTCCTCAAATCATCTAAGACACGAGGTTCCATCCTCATGGAATATCAAATAAAGATTTTAGATTTTTTGCGGGTGAACCTCAGGATCCGGGAGTCCGAAATTTTCCATTTTCGTTAAACGTAATTAAAACTCAAAACTGCGGCCGGATTTGTAAATAGCGTCCTCAAATTATCTAGGACACGAGGTTTCATCCTCATGGAATATCAAATAAACATTTTAGATTTTTTGCGGGTGAACCTCAGGATCCAGGAGTCCAAAATTTTCCATTTTCGTTGAACGTAATTGAAACTGAAAACTGAGGCCGGATTTGTAAATAGCGTCGTAAAATTATCTAGGACACGAGGTTTCATCCTCATGGAATATCAAATAAAGGTTTGAGATTTTTTGCGTGTGAACCTCAGGATACGGGAGTCCGAAATTTTCCATTTTCGTTGAACGTAATTGAAAGTCAAAACTGCGGTCGGATTTGTAAATAGCGTCATGAAATCATCTAAGACACGAGGTTTCATCCTCATGGAATATCAAATAAAGATTTTAGGTTTTTTGCGGGTGAACCTAAGGATCCGGGAGTCCGAAATTTTCCATTTTCGTTAAACGTAATTGAAACTGAAAACTGCGGTCGGATTTATAATAGCGTCCTCAAATCATCTAGGACACGAGGTTTCATCCTCATGGAATATCAAATAAAGATTTTAGATTTTTTGCGGGTGAACCTCAGGATCCGGGAGTCCGAAATTTTCCATTTTCGTTAAACGTAATTGAAACTGAAAACTGCGGTCGGATTTATAATAGCGTCCTTAAGTCATCTAGGACACGAGGTTTCATCCTCATAGAATATCAAATAAATATTTTAGATTTTTTGCGGGTGAACCTTAAGACCGGGAAGCCGAAATTTTCCTTTTTTTGTTAAACGTAATTGAAACTCAAAACTGCGGCCGGATTTGTAAATAGCGTTCTCGAATCATCTAGGACACGAGGTTTAATCCTTATGGAATATCAAATAAAGATTTAAGATTTTTTGCGGGTGAACCTCAGGATCCGGGAGTCCGAATTTTCCATTTTCGTTAAACGTAATTGAAACTGAAAACTGCGGCCGGATTTGTAAATAGCGTCGTCCAATTATCTAGGACACGAGGCTTCATCCTTATGGAATATCAAATAAAGGTTTTAGATTTTTTGCGGGTGAACCTCAGGATCCGGGAGGCCGAAATTTTCCTTTTTTAGTTAAACGCAATTGAAACTCAAAACTGCGGCCGGATTTGTAAATAGCGTTCTCAGATCGTCTAAGACACGAGGTTTCATCCTCATAGAATATCAAATAAAGATTTTAGGTTTTTTGCAGGTGAACCTCAGGATGCGGGAGTCCAAAATTTTCCATTTTCGTTAAACGTAATTGAAACTGAAAACTGCGGTCGGATTTGTAAATAGCGTCCTCAAATCATCTAGGACACGAGGTTTCATCCTCATGGAATATCAAATAAAGATTTTAGATTTTTTGCGGGTGAACTTCAGGATCCGGGAGTCCGAAATTTTCCATTTTCGTTGAACGTAATTGAAACTGAAAACTGAGGCCGGATTTGTAAATAGCGTCCTCAAATCATCTAGGACACGAGGTTTCATCCTCATGGAATATCAAATAAAGGTTTTAGATTTTTTGCGGGTGAACCTCAGGATCCGGGAGTCCGAAATTTTCCATCTTTGTTGAACGTAATTGAAAGTCAAAACTGCGGTCGGATATGTAAATAGCGTCATCAAATCATCTAAGACACGAGGTTTCATCCTCATGGAATATCAAATAAAGATTTTAGATTTTTTGCGGGTGAACCTCAGGATCCGGAAGTCCGAAATTTTCCACTTTCGTTACACGTGATTGAAACTCAAAACTGCGGCCGGATTTGTAAATAGCGTCCTCAAATTATCTAGGGCACGAGGTTTCATCCTCATGGAATATCAAATGAAGATTTTAGATTTTTTGCGGGTAAACCTCAGGATCCGGGAGTCCGAAATTTTCCATTTTCGTTGAACGTAATTGAAAGTCAAAACTGCGGCCAGATTTGTAAATAGCGTCATCAAATCATCTAAGACACGAGGTTTCATCCTCATGGAATATCAAATAAAGATTTTAGATTTTTTGCGGGTGAACCTCAGGATCCGGGAGTCCGAAATTTTCCATTTTCTTTAAACGTAATTAAAACTCAAAACTGCGGCCAAATTTGTAAATAGCGTCCTCAAATTATCTAGGATACGAGGTTTCATACTCATGGAATATCAAATAAACATTTTAGATTTTTTGCGGGTGAACCTCAGGATCCAGGAGTCCAAAATTTTCCATTTTCGTTGAACGTAATTGAAACTGAAAACTGAGACCGGATTTGTAAATAGCGTCACCAAATCATCTAAGACACGAGGTTTCATCCTCATGGAATATCAAATAAAGATTTTAGGTTTTTTGCGGGTGAACCTCAGGATCCGGGAGTCCGAAATTTTCCATTTTCGTTAAACGTAATTGAAACTGAAAACTGCGGTCGGATTTATAAGAGCGTCCTCAAATCATCTAGGACACGAGGTTTCATCCTCATGGAATATCAAATAAAGAGTCTAGATTTTTTGCGGGTGAACCTCAGGATCCGGGAGTCCGAAATTTTCCATTTTCGTTAAACGTAATTGAAACTGAAAACTGCGGTCGGATTTATAATAGCGTCCTTAAGTCATCTAGGACACGAGGTTTAATCCTCATGGAATAGCTAATAAAGATTTTAGATTTTTTGCGGGTGAACCTTAGGACCGGGAGGCCGAAATTTTCCTTTTTTGTTAAACGTAATTGAAACTCAAAACTGCGGCCGGATTTGTAAATAGCGTCCTCAAATCATCTAAGACACGACGTTTCGTCCGCATAGAAGATCAAATAAAGATTTTAGATTTTTTGCGGGTGAACCTCAGGATCCGGGAGTCCGAAATTTTCCTTTTTTAGTTAAACGCAATTGAAACTCAAAACTGCGGCCGGATTTGTAAATAGCGTCCTCGAATCATCTAAGACACGAGGTTTCATCCTCATGGAATATCAAATAAAGATTTTAGGTTTTTTGCAGGTGAACCTCAGGATGCGGGAGTCCAAAATTTTCCATTTTCATTAAACGTAATTGAAACTGAAAACTGCGGTCGGATTTGTAAATAGCGTCATCAAATCATCTAAGACACGAGGTTTCATCCTCATGGAATATCAAATAAAGATTTCAGGTTTTTTGCAGGTGAACCTCAGGATGCGGGAGTCCAAAATTTTCCGTTTTCGATAAACGTAATTGAAACTGAAAACTGCGGTCGGATTTGTAAATAGCGTCATCAAATCATCTAAGACACGAGGTTTCATCCTCATAGAATATCAAATAAATATTTTAGATTTTTTGCGGGTGAACCTCAGGACCGGGAGGCCGAAATTTTCCTTTTTTTGTTAAACGTAATTGAAACTCAAAACTGCGGCCGGATTTGTAAATAGCGTCCTCAATTCATCTAAGACACGACGTTTCGTCCGCATAGAAGATCAAATAAAGATTTTAGATTTTTTGCGGGTGAACCTCAGAATCCGGGAGTCCGAAATTTTCCATTTTCGTTAAACGTAATTGAAACTGAAAACTGCGGCCGGATTTGTGAATAGCGTTCTCAAATCATCTAGGCCACGAGGTTTAATCCTCATGGAATAGCAAATAAAGATTTTAGATTTTTTGCGGGTGAACCTCAGGACCGGGAGGCAGAAATTTTCCTTTTTTTGTTAAACGTAATTGAAACTCAAAACTGTGGCCGAATTTGTAAATAGCGTCCTCAAATCATCTTGGACACGAGGTTTAATCCTCATGGAATAGCAAATAAAGATTTTAGATTTTTTGCGGGTGAACCTCAGGACCGGGAGGCAGAAATTTTCCTTTTTTTGTTAAACGTAATTGAAACTCAAAACTGCGGCCGAATTTGTAAATAGCGTCCTCAAATCATCTAAGACACGACGTTTCGTCCGCATAGAAGATCAAATAAAGATTTTAGATTTTTTGCGGGTGAACCTTAGGACCGGGGGGCAGAAATTTTCCTTTTTTTGTTAAACGTAATTGAAACTCAAAACTGCGGCCGAATTTGTAAATAGCGTCCTCAAATCATCTAAGACACGACGTTTCGTCCGCATAGAAGATCAAATAAAAATATTTTAGATTTTTTGCGGGTGAGCCTCAGGATCCGGGAGTCCGAAATTTTCCATTTTCGTTAAACGTAATTGAAACTGAAAACCGCGGCCGGATTTGTAAATAGCGTCGTCATATTATCTAGGACACAAGGCTTCATCCTCACGGAATATCAAATAAAGGTTTTAGATTTTTTGCGGGTGAACCTCAGGGTCCGGGAGGCCGAAATCTTCCTTTTTTCGTTAAACGTAATTGAAACTGAAAACTGCGGCCGGATTTGTAAATAGCGTCGTCAAATTATCTAGGACACAAGGCTTCATCCTCACGGAATATCAAATAAAGGTTTTAGATGTTTTGCGGGTGAACCTCAGGATCCGGGAGGCCGAAATCTTCCTTTTTTCGTTAAACGTAATTGAAACTCAAAACTGCGGCCGGATTTGTAAATAGCGTCCTCAAATCATCTAAGACACGACGTTTCGTTCTCATAGAAGATCAACTGAAGGTTTTAGATTTTTTGCGGGTGAACCTCAGGATCCGGGAATCCGAAATTTTCCATTTTCGTTAAACGTAATTGAAACTCAAAACTGCGGCCGGATTTGTAAATAGCGTCCTCAAATTATCTGGGACACGAGGTTTCATCCTCATGGAATATCAGATAAAGATTTTAGATTTTTTGCGGGTGAACCTCAGGATCCGGGAGTCCGAAATTTTCCATTTCTGTTAAACGTAATTGAAACAGAAAACTGCGGCTGAACCTCAGGATCCGGAAGTCCGAAATTTTCCATTTTCGTTAAACGTAATTGAAACTCAAAACTGCGGCCGGATTTGTAAATAGCGTCCTCAAATCATATAAGACGCGAGGTTTCATCCTCATGGAATATCAAGTAAAAATTTTAGATCTTTTGCGGGTGAACCTCAGGATCCGGGAGTCCGAAATTTTCCATTTTCGTTGAACGTAATTGAAAGTCAAAACTGCGGCCGGATTTGTAAATAGCGTCCTCAAATCATATAAGACACGAGGTTTCGTCCTGATAGAAGATGAACTAAAGGTTTTAGATTTTTTGCGGCTGAACCTCAGGATCCGGAAGTCCGAAACTTTCCATTTTCGTTAAACGTAATTGAAACTCAAAACTGCGGCCGGATTTGTAAATAGCGCGCTCAAATCATCAAACTATGTTCCCATGCTGGATGAGCTCGGTAATCCAAAGAGACTATCCTCCATTGTGTCGACGAGAATGCTTACATTCTTCGGACATAGTCACAGAAGCGCTAATATGGAGAAACTTGTAGTTCAGGGTCACGCCCCGAGTGGGCGGCGCCGCGGCCGTTCCTCGACACGCTGGCTGGATACGACGAAACAGTTGCTGGATATGAGTATCAAGAGCGCCACTGAACTGACAGTGAATCGCGAACGATGGCGAGCAACAGTACTCAAAACGATTGATAATATTCATGTCGGCAATACTCTAGCTCCGACTTAATGCATTTTACGAGTTCACAGCGTGTCTGTTAAGATATTGTGATTATGAAGATGATGCTACCTCAGCCTTATGGAGACGCATGCTCCAATTTGTAGAATGCTATAAGGTTCTTTCCAACAGCATATTTTGTACCGTCCATTGAACCGTCACGAAACTGTTCGGATCGTTTGTGGTGCGCATGTGTTGATTTTGGATGGGTTCGTGACCGTACAAACAGGAAAATCTGTTGGAATGATTTTTTGTCTTATTTCACTGGACTCAAGTCAGTTCTGACTGGTTCTGACAGCTATCAAAAAAAACTAACCTCGATTTCATTTCAAAAGCCACCGTCAAAAGCCAAGACGCCAAGAGCTTCATTAAAATTGATCGGGGCCTGAGTCTTCTGACGATGACTTGGTGTTAGTCTATCGACCACAACCGAAAAATGAGGATTATTTGGATAATTTTAGCCATGAATAATGGTTGCCACTTACAACCAGGTATTCCTGTAGCTCTATAAACAAAGAACCTGGGTTATGTTTTCCATAAAAATGATCGAATTTATCATAACATACCATGTATAACATAATTGTTTGATTCCATTCCCATTTTTGGCTTTGGTGAAGTTTCGGCCAACAAACAAGCCAGCCAAACAACAAGCAACTGCAAAAACAAAAGAAGCAAAATCAAATCACACTCAATCTCAACACTCAAGACTCAAGGAAGAAAGAAAACAGAAGGCGCATAGAAATGACAAAATGAAATAGCGCGCCAAGCGGGCGATTTACTTTCTACTGCGCATGTCAGTCCTCACAGTCCTTACTCTGGACCAAGTACCGATTTGACCGTACAGAAACCGTCCCGTGAACGGTAACGAAATCTGTTGGAACGCTTTATGGACCGTTTCATGAACGGTCACAAAACATGTTGGAACGCATTTTACGTTCTGCGCATGTCCGTGACGATACATTGTACGGTATTCAGGCCTGTTGGAAAGAACCTATAATGTCGCAAAATGTTGCTCTGGCGTAAACGAGTCATTTCAGGCTTTCACACGATGCTTGTCGCTGGCATCAAAGTTTACGGAATACATATAAGTTGGATCACTCTCCGTCGGCACTTTGAAGAACTCACATGAAAGCGATGCCGCGGCCGCACGCGCCAGTTAGTTTTTGCGTTGGTTTTTGCTCAAGTACGAGGGTCTTTTAGCGGGGACTTGCTAACGCCTGGGTTGTACGTATATACGAGGGTCATTGAAAAACTATGTATTGACGGCCGATTTAGACGTACAAATACAAATATTACGTTTATTTTGCTAATGCACTAAGTTACATAAATGGATATCAAAAATAAAGCCTAGCAAAACTATTACTAATGAATCTCAAATGATTTTACATATTGTAGCTATTTCGTAGATAAATAAAAACTGATGGTTCAAAGGTGCTGTAGTATTTTTACCCTAATGTTTTGTTTATTTGGCTTATTTTTGAGATCACAGTTTATACATTTTATGGTATAGTATATTTGCACTAAATTACGAAGCAGCTGCTATGGACTTAAATTTATGTCAAGTCAATGCAGTCTAAACTTCCTCCTGACTTTATATTATGCAACTTTCCACTCAGCTTTAAAGTATGGAATTTTGAATTGGGGATCCTCTAGCGGAGTACATAGGGTGCTTATATTACAGAAATATGCAATCCGTATTTTAGCAGGAATTAATTGTCTGACAAGCTGTAGACAGTATTTTAAAGATTTAAAGATTTTAACGGTTCCATCAGTGTATATACTTGAGTGTTGTATATATGCTTACAAAAACATAAAAGACATATTGAAAAATAAACAGGATCATCAGTATGATACACGTCACAAAAACATGCTTGATTGTGGTATGCATAAAACTGCATTATTTCAAAAGAATTTTTATTACCACAGCTGTAAATTCTATAACCATTTGAGTGAAGATGTAAAGTCTTCACACAGCTTGTTAATTTTTAAGAAGAAAGTAAAGGATATTTTAACCGCCAAGGTATGTTATAGCTTAGACGAGTTTTTCTTATAAAACTGGGTTAACTGATGACCTGATTAAGATTTATTTTACCTCTCATATATTTTTCACTATTTATTTGTGCCGTTGTGTTTTTGTTGTGTCAGTGTACTTTTTACCGTAAACAAGTTTTGGTGCTATTTCCTGTCTATTCGGAATATTTTACTGTTTATATGTTATATGTGTGTGTGTGTACTTTTTTCCTGCTTGACATGTTTCTTATCGTTGCCGTTAATTTTTAATATATGTATAGTGGTAATGAAGAAATAAATGAGATTGATTGATTGATTGAACTCGTATGTACAATTTTAAAAGATAATCATGTGGAAATGCTTTACATCGATATGAATAAATTATTTTTGACATTTTGCTTTTTATTGTCATTCCAACTGCTACTGCAGAAACTAAATTGTTGAAGTTATCAATAAAAACATTTTCGAGCTCTAAAATATAATTATTATATAGTAAATTATTTACAATGTCCCTGGGTGGTATGGTGAGACCACCGAATGAATATTTTGTCTCACTATACGCTTTCAGCGTGATACAAGTACCTGTAGCTCTTGAACTAATCACTCTAGACCCCAAGTGTGCTAGTTTTTTGGAATTGTTTTATCAGGAGGAACACAGGCACAAATATACAGGGTGTGCCATTAATAATTTTGAACCGAATGTTACGTGACCAAAAACAAATACCTCGTTGGGTAGTACAATGACAAAAAAAGACACAACGTCTGCTCTAATTTACATGCCCAAAATTATAATTTTCTACTACTGTCCAGTTCCGACATATTTCTTGTCTTAATCGTCGTGGGATACCCTGTATTTATATCCCTTACATTTCAAGGTTTACCACAAAATAAGGATGGATCTGATTGTCATTCTCCATCCGTTAATAAATTTAAATTTATTGGTCTTTTCTCGCGAAATTGATTACTCTCAAATTTCTAAAAATATTATCCATTTCCTGCAAACAAAAATAGAGAGATAACAAAATCCGATATTTTTGAGACACTGTATAGACTTTGCGTTAAACACGTTCAACCTCTACTTTGCGCCGCCCCGTATCTCCCGGCTGACGTCGGTATACTGCTACCGGTGTACCGGGGTGACGGAGCAAGGGGCAGGCCGTTTTGATATTTTTGCGGAGTGATCCAACTTATATGTATTCCGTAAACTTTGCTGGCATCCAATGACTGAAGACCTCCATTGGAAAGCCGACTGGCAGTGTATAAATGAGCCATCATGAAGAAACACGCGCGGGTTTGGAAAAAAGGGTATGCCAAGTGGTTGGACTGAATAGTTTTCAGTTCTCTGTGTAGGTTGCTTTCATGTTGTTAAAACAATGTGTCGTTGAATGGTATCATTATAGTCACAAGGTCGTAGGGAAGAATTGGGTATTCATTACGCAGCTTCGCTGGAACTCGTGCTGTAATTTCTCTACCCGTGTCTCAATAACCTTCGTTAGATGCTCATTTGTTGTTCTTTCATCTATCCAATTAATCCTGGTGCGTCTATGTTTCCATACTCGAAAGAAAATTGTATTTTTTGTACATGAAAACCTACGTGAATTCTGCTCTTTGAAGTGCCATTATTATTGCTTAGCTACCACCCCCTGTTGAGGGATAAATGTGCTGTTAAGATAACATATAACGGATAACTAAAATAGGGATAAACGTATTAAAAACTCCCTTTAGATAATTCTGTGACATTTTTTCAGCGAAAATTTTAATTTTCTACATAATCTACCTTAGCTTAGACTAGCTTAGCTTTAAAGGTCAGGGTATTATGACTATATTTGCAATAATCATCTATGAGAATCTCATATATATAAAAAGAAATATAGATGAATTCAAAACGTTGTCTGACGTTCATAATTATGACACCAGAGGAAAAAGAAAGTTAGTTCAGCCACATTCGGGGATAACCAAACCTAAGGTGCTGGGAATAGAATTTTATAATATCCTCCCTGTGAATACAACTAATCTGCCCATGCTTGACTTCAAGAGAAAAATTAAAGAACTTCTGGAGAGCCTCTCTCCCTATAATCTAGTCGATTTTAAGAATTATTGTTCAGCATTATCACCCGACTGTTAGGTCAAGATTTACATGTCTGTCAATTTCTATGTTTGTTATTTGTCTTTTCATGTGCAGTTTATACCCCTTTATCTTTTAAATTATTTGTATCTTCAATACTTAACTTTCTGTATATGATGCGCTAAAAATGTTTTTTGCATTTAATAGCTTAAACAAATTATAATTTTTTTTATGGTCAGCCTCCCGCAAAAGCTGAAAGCCTATGGCGCTGTAGAAACGCTGCGAGAGGATAATTGTCGGTTCACGTTAGATGTGAAACACTGCAGGTTGTAGCCGTCGGGAAACAATTCCCCCGGCAGCTGATTCCACAGCGTCGAAGTTCTCTAAAAGAAGGAATGCTGGAGGAGACTGGTTCGGGGAGTAAGGAGCTCGACCTGGTAAGGATGAGCTCGCAGAGGTTCCCTAGTGTTCCTGATTCGGACGGCCTTTGGTGTTATTATCTAGGAGAGCTCACTCGAACATCTTCCGTGATAGAATCTGTAAGACAGGGATAGGTCAGCCACCCTCCTTCGATGTTCCAGGCTGTGGAGGTCCTTTGTGAGGTTAGGCGTATCGATTAATATAATTGCTCTTTTCGGGATAGTGTCCAGAAGCTTTAGAGAATGTTTCGGAGCACATCCCCACACATGAGAGCAATACTCCAGCGATGGTCGGATCTGTGCTTTGTAGAGCAGCAGCAGTTGGTCTGGAGTATCCAACTTCCTACAGCGGAACAAAACTCCAAGCTTCTGGGATGCCGTTTTAGCAATACTGACGACGTGGTCGTGCCAGGACATGTTATTGTTGATGTTGATTCCCAAAAGCTTCACGGAAGCTGATTCGACTATGGGGTGGCCCTCCATCTCCACGGTTGGTAAGCCATCGTGAGACTTCTTTGTAAGTGTTGTTGCCTAAGTCTTTTGTACGTTGAACTGCTACTACTTTATTTGCTAATCCCCACTCGACAATTGTTTTGATATCTGCGTTGATCTGATTATTATCATTATTATATCTAGTCCTGTATGATCCTAATTTTTGTTCCTTTTAAATAATACAATGTTTCAAGACTTTCATAATAAGCGTTTGTTTCAACAATGATCTCTTTACTCGATTCGAATCTTCTCTTATCCAGTTTGGAAACAAGAAGGCTAATCTTGAGAATATGGTGGATGAGCTAGCAGTTTGTAGCCCAATTGACGAATTTTAGCCTTTTGCACCGATCCGGATGGACCATCACCTTTTTCTTCAACAAATGCTGTCATTTCTGCTTCAAAACATCACCAAATCTGATCAACAGCTGTATATATTTTCCGGTGATTGTTTTACGACTTCCACCCCGGTGGAGCAGAACACTTGAGTTAAAAAAAAGAGGTCCCGCGACTCCTCAACCGGGCTAAAGGGTGTGGTGACTGGGACACCTATCGCACGGCTCTAACAGAGTACAATAAGACCATGAATGAATAAGGACCAGAGGCTATCCAGCACGGAATGTGGCTGGTGCATAGGCCACACGATGGGCCCTTTTGCGCCTCTATCCGCACTAATTCCTAAGACCTGCCCTTTTGGCAAAGGCAAGTACATTCTTATGTCCTATCCATTTTATCTCTATCGGTTCCAAGGTTCTTGAGCCCAGCATAGTCTGCCTGTGATAACCCAGGGTTTCACAACGACACAAGATGTGTGCCGAGGATTCTTCGTCTTCACCACACCACGTGCACGTTGGGTCGTTGACCACCCTCATCACGAACAAGTGATGCCTGAAGGTGTTGTGACCCGTTAATAGGCCTACTAGTAATCTCAAGTTACTCCTATCCAGAGAGAGACAAAATCATCCTATTCTCTCTGCAGGCCCTGCTAATAGTTCCCGAGCTTTTAGATTACAAATCACTTGAACAGGATGGCGTATTTGCGGCTCTTCTGCAAAGGGAACAGGACATACTAATACCCGTCCTGGTGAAGATCTTTAAAGCAAGCCTGGCTTGGAGTTATATTCCGCTAGGGTGGATGTTAGGAAGAACTGTCTTCATATAGAAGGCAGGTAGAGTGGATACGCCTATACCCAATTTCTTCCGTCATATCTGCCTGAAGACTCTAGAAAGAATCGTGGATAAATACATTAGGGAGGGACATTTATTTGTAATACCGTTGAATCCTCACCAATCTTGCCTAGTATAGGGTGCCCCAATAAGAACGATAGGGAATAAAAATTAAATAAAACAACAACGGTTTGAGATATCAAATTGGTTTTGGCTTTATTTTGAAGCTACATCCATGATAATAATGTCATCCATACATAAGTATGGAATAGGACGTCATTCAAATGTCCGCCTCGGGCTCGCTGGCAGTGCTTCAAGCAGTCGGTCCCACTTCGGATGACATTTTCGAGCATTTGTGGCATTATGGCGTTGATGGCTACTCGAATATTGTTTTCGAGGGCATCCGAAGTGGCTGGTTTGTTGGAGTATGCCAATGATCTGACGTACTCCAAAGAAAATAATCGAGAGATGTCAAATCAATGAACACTCGTCTGGTGATGATCCAGTCGCCAAACTTCTGTCGAACAACTTTGAGAGTTGCGTCGCTTGTGTGGCTTGTGGCTTCATCCTGTTGGAATCACATGTCGGTAATATCGACGTTGTCGAGCTCTGGCCACGGAAATTCTTCCAACATCGCTTGGTAGCGTAGTCCATTGGTTGTAACGGTGTCTCCTTCCTGATTTTGAAAGAAATAAGGACCGATGATGCCGCCACGCCACAATCCGCACCATACATTCAATTTTTTCGGGTACTGGGCCACTTCTTTGATCATTGGTGGATTGTCCACAGCCGAGTAACGACAATTCAGCTCGTTGACACAGCCACTGACGTAAAAATTGGCTTCGTCTGAGAAGACGATTTTTTGCCCAAAATGAGGATCTTCGTCCAACATTTGTCCCGATTTTCGAACTCACGGCGACGTCCTATGATCGTCCGGCTTCAATTGTTGCGTGAGCATGATCTTATACGGGTGCAGTTCCAAGTTCAAATGCAAAATTCGTCGAGTTGTCTCTTGGGAGAGGCCCAATTCCGCGGCTCGGTGTCTGCACTGGCCGCTACGGCGGCGATATTTTCTTCACGTCGACCAGTTCGCATTCGGGTTGGTTTTTTTAGGTCCAGTAGAGTGTACTCACGCTCAAACTTTTCCACGTTGCGATGAACTGCCTGCCCACTGAAGCCATGTTGAGGGCCGAGGTCACGATGAAACGCGCGTTGCGTATTAACAATTGAGCGAACTGCCGTAGTACTTTTTAATAATTTCCAACCGATCGGCAAGCGTGAAACGGTCCACAATGAATTGTCAAATACTACTGAATATTTTGACAGCTAGATGACGTTTGTACCTTTGACAGCTGTCTAGATATCTCTTTTAGAAAACCTATCACTTCTATTTGCGCACCCTATACAACCTAGTTGGCAAAATCGACCATTCTTTAAAAAAAAGAAATTGCGCTGGGTACTATGGATAAAGTTTGCTAGTGATCGTTTTATAATTTCCAAGATAATCGGTTTGAATGACCTCGCACAGATCCTAGGAAGCAGTGGCCATTGTTGGCTGACAGACTGCTTTTGGTGTTCTTTGGTGTACTTCTACCCTTAGAAACTCACTGTGTCGAGTATTGCTTTGGTCTCTGGTGTGACATGGATCCATGTTACCTCTACGGTAACAAAACGGCACAAAAACCTGCTCTTATTGTGGTTGAACATCCCCAAATGCTCCTTTGAAGTAGCCACATGGTTGTTCTTAAGGGTCTAGGGTATAGCGCGCGAAACTGGGAATCCAAGAAAAGACGTATTCCCATGTTAGCGAGGAGGCGGGGTCGCCTTTTCCCTTTCTCCAGTGTGTGTGACTAAGACGAGGGGCGATAAGTCCAAAAATCCAAAGGTAAGGTCAAAAGGTCCAAAGGTCACCATAAAAACGAATTTTGCATTTCCAAGCTCCTGACGTTACCTTTAAACTTACAATAATGGCTCAAAGAGCAAATTGAAGAAGAAAGCTAGCGCTTGTGCTACTATTTAGCCTTTTTTGATATTGGTTGTTAAATTACAGGCATTTATAGAATGTATGATTTTGCATTGCACATTAAAAAACTTTTTTGGGAAAATCGAAAATAGCTGTCATTCATTAAGGTCTTAACTATCGCCTTCTGAAATATTATATATGTAGTTTGAAAACAGAGTGAGTTATGCGAGAAATTGTGAGTCCGTGTTTTACATGGCAAATGCGTATGTATAAATGTGTGTATCCAGGCCCCTTAAGGTCGATCTTGAGGAATACGTAAATTGCTCTGCTCCTTGAAATGTTATTATTGTTTAGCTACCGCCTGTCTTAAGATGCAAAAAAAGTTGTTGGGATTAACTCTAATGCAGAGTGAAAACGGGGAAGTACAAACGTATTGAAAAAACTTTTAAGCACCTCGACGCTTTGATAAGTTCGTGACTTTTGAAGGAAAACTTTTTTTGGCAAAAAACATCCTATTTTTGTACATAATCTCTTTTTTTAGCTCGAGACATTTATTCCGCTGCTGTCAGAGCATATATATATAAGATATATTTCGGAAAGCCGTAAGTCCGTTTTTAAAAAAATATTTTATTTCCAAAAATGTAGTGAATTGTACAGAAGTTGGATAAAGACTGACTAAAATATGTAAAATACAAAGCTAGGTTGATATGATGGGAACAAAGAAAAAGATTATGTTACATCCTAGAAATATGCAAGGCGCCATCAAAAGACGCTGACTCGTTGTCTTCTCTGATCATAGGCGTTCCATAACTCCTCCACCCCTAGAATGAAGCTTCCCCTGGAAGGTTCGGTTTCCTGGAAGGTAGCTCGATCCCTTCTTCTGGATTCTTGCCTGGTGACCTTCTTGGAGCAGGAGCAGGATTCGTCTCTGCATTCTTAATTTTCTTGAACTTTCGATAAATGACAAATATGCCCAAAATTGTCATAAAAATGTACAAAATAATTGTCCAAGCACTGGGTGTGGTGAAATCAGCTTCATCATTGATAATTGGGCTAAATGACTGGACAGGAATATCTTTCATCTTCAAATTTTTCAACTCAATTTCAAATTTTGGCTTCTGCTTCTCAGAAATTAGAGTGTAATTTGGTGTCTCCATGACTAGAGGCTGGCCAAAACTTTTACTCAAAAATGTGAGTGGTTCATTTCTAAACAGGACTTTACAGTCACCTTGTGATATCAAGAATATGCCTGATAAGAGCTTTGTTTCTATTTGATTTCGACACTGGAATTCTAGCTTCTCTTGTTTTGGAAAGACTGCTAGATATTGATTTATTTCTGGTATAATATCAATGTGGTTTTCTTTTATAACGACTCTGGTCATATGGCAATTTCTTGTGTTTTCATTTTTTAATATGCTTGACACGCAAGATATATTCGTGCTTGCTTGGGCTTGGCGAGGACAGTGGTATATATTGCTTTTCGTACAAATGCCAGTTAGAGGTTTGATTGATTCATTTTCAATCGATTTCAAAAAGTACTCAAAATTTGAAAAAATTGAAACGAATGCTGACCCGTATTTTGTAGGAATTGGGTGCATATAATATAAATCAAATGTGCCCTCTAAATCAATTGGAATAGACAAAAAATAAACAATTTGATCGAAATCAATCTTACAGTGTACTTTAATGAGTGATTCAAATTCCAATATATTTTCAAATTTCACTTCGTAAGGAAACATATTTTTATAATATGAAGATAATTTCGAAAGTTCTTTATATAAATCTGCTGGTCTGATAATACTTGGATGCATAACTCCTAATTTGCAAAATGTAACAGAATTTTCGATATCTTGTAATGTATTGAGAATGAAATTATGAAGTAGCAAGAGCGATTGGCATATGTCCTTTGCATAAAGAATGTTTTCATATGCAGCACTTGTTCGTGTAATTTCGTTCAATTGCAATATTTTTGACTTTAGCAAAACCTCATTGTGTTGAATATTTTGAATAGTGAGGTTAAAATTTTCAATTAACTTATGACTGATTGAATATTGCATTTTCAATTGATTTTCGATGCTTTTCTCATTACCTTGCATGTGATTAATAATTTTGTATATCTTTTCTCCATCATGTGCATCTAAGTTTCCTGTAATAAATTTTACTACACTACCAATGCCGTTAAATAAACCTCTACGTGGTCTGTTATTAGCAGTACTGTGAATATGAATATTATCTATTTTTTCTAAGATTAACTTCTGTGTAAATACTAGCATATTGTCATAATACCTTAATTCCTTATAATACGAACTATTATTATAGTACTTAAGCTTAAAAGCATCATATTGATTAATCAAATTATTGTATGCCTTATACAATTCTCCTAACCTATAATAATGTACTAGAGTATGTTCGGAAATTTGGAGTTTAGCTGGGCCTAAATTTATTGGAAGTATTCCCAAATTTTGGCTGATATCCTTTATTTGGATGGCTTGTGCGCTGGTGAAAAACCTGTAAATGATTTCTTAGTCTTAGAAACTTTACGTGGTCTTTTAATATTCGATAAATGAATTTTGTCAATGGTATTTCCATGAGTTGGCTTAATTTTGGCAGTTTTTAGATTACTGTCAACCTTGGAAATGTTTTCTGGTTTATACTTGTTATTTGTTTTACTCTGTTTCTGCTTATTTTTAACATAAACCTTTTCTGAAATAGGTGGTAATGATTCTCTATCTTCGTTGCGCTTACTAATTACTTTTTCTTTATTTTTCTGTAAATCAGAATTTAGCTTTCCATATAATATTTTCATTTTCTCCTTATGATTTTGAACATAATTATTCACTAACTGATTTTCGATGTCAATGTTAAATGGTGATTCTGTGCCTAAATGTCCTGTAATAATCTCATAAGGCTTCAAATTAGTGACAGAATGAATTGTATTATTATATGCCAAAATTGCATAATTAACTTTATTTTCTATTGGCTCTCCTTTAAAAGTACCTTGATTATTCAACAATCTTATGTGCTCGATTAGAGTAGAATGGAATCTTTCTACTATTCCATTAGATTCGGGATGTTGAGAACTAATAAAGTGAATATCTATTTTATGAGTTGTTAAGAGCTCTTTAATAACTGAATTTCTAAATTCTAATCCGTTGTCTGATATAATTTGGTCAGGTATACAGTGGTGTGCGAAATACTTGATCAATTTGTTCGCTATTTCTGTAGCCTGTGCTGAATCTAACCTATACGCTTGAGCATATTTCGAAAACGAATCAACTATAGTTAAAAATTTATTATTTTCTAACGTTATACTATCTATATGCAAGATTTGAAAAGGCCTTGTACCTGTGTTTTTGTAATTTAAGGGGATGTCTGTCATATTTAGTGACTAGACACGTCTCACATTGATTAATAAAATTTCGTATAGTATTATATAATTTTGGGAAATAATAATTTGCTTTAATACGCTTTTCAGTTTCTTCAATTCCCCTGTGGTTGGTTTTTCCTTCATCGTGATTTCTAATAATAGATTCAACTTCGGCATTATCTGTTACATCAATAAGTTTTTTAGTGCACTTTACCATATTGATTTCTGAGTTTTTGAAATATTTTTGTAAAACTGTGCAGAATTGTTCATAAACAGGATCTTCAAAGTAAAGATGGTATTTTACCTTAGGTGCAATATACTCTTTAATAAAATTAACTACCTCTTGTTCATAATTTTCTTTAGAAAACTGAATTAGTATTCTTTGCTTATTACTAAATAATTTTATAATGGAAGGCTTAGCAGGTGAAAAGTTCACTTGTGAAATAATAATTTGATTTTTACCATAATTAACTGGAGTATCAATTATTGGAATACCTAAAATTGGATGTTCATGACTAGAATGGACAGTATGATCAGAATCATCAATCTCTACATGATTTTGACAATCATTAGCTTCTGCAATCATTGATTGATTATCTGATTGATTTGAACTTAGACTACGTGTTTGTGAGCGTGTTTGAATTCGAGAAGTAGATGCAAAGTTATCATTAAACTGTTCCATATAATCAAAAATTGGTGGTTTATCTGATACGTCTTTTGTCTCGTTAGCATTTAGTTCAATTCTAGATAAAGCGTCCGCATTTTTGTTTAATTTCCCTTTTTTATAGACTATTTCATAATCATATTGTTCAAGAGCTAATCTCCATCTAATCAATTTTGAATTTGGCTCCCGATGATTGAATAGCCACTGTAATGGTTTATGATCACAGTAGATCGTAAATTTTCTCCCAAATAAGTAAGGACGGAAGGTTTTGCAACCGTAAATAATAGCTAGTAATTCTTTTTCTGTAGTGCTGTAATTAATTTCAGATGAGGTCAAAGTTCTACTGGCATATGCAATTGGTAAATCAGACCCAATTTTACCCTGCGAAAGAATCGCACCAAGAGCATATTGACTAGCATCTGTGGTTAAAATAAATGGTTCCTTGAAATTTGGATATTGTAAAATAGGCTCATTAATTAATAAATTTCTACACATATCAAAACATTTTATATATCCAGGATCATTAAAATTAATCGTAGCGCCCTTTTTCAAACACTGAGTTAAAGGCTTTGTTAATTTTGCAAAGTCTTTGATAAATTTCCTGTAATATCCCAATAGCCCTAAAAATCCCTTAATCTGTTTCGTGGTTTTTGGTAATGGATATTTTTGGATAGCTGCAATTTTGTCTGGGTTTGGCTTTACGCCATCTTTCGTTACAACATGTCCTAAATACGCGACTTCTTTCCTTAAAAATTCTGACTTGTCTAACTGAATTTTGAAATTTGCTTGTCTTAGACGTTCAAAAACTTCCCTTAATCTTTGCTCATGTTCTTGAAGGCTGGTGCTATAAACTAAAAGATCGTCAAGATATACTAAACATGATTCGTTTTGAATTCCCCGCAAAATATTATCCATAACTCTTTGAAACGTGGCCGGTGCGTTTTTTAACCCAAATGGCATTCTCAAAAATTCCCAGTGCCCACTTTCCGTATTGAAAGCTGTTTTCTCAATATCTTCTTCGGCCATTTCAATCTGATGAAACCCGGAAGCAAGATCGAGAGTTGTAAAATATTGACACTTACCCAATTTATCTAACAAATCACTAATATTTGGCAAGGGGTATCGATCGCCTATCGTCTTTTCATTGAGTTTTCGAAAATCGACCACTACACGCCACTTCTGCTTACCGGAAGCATCGAGTTTCTTAGGAACTACCCAAATTGGGGATGAATATGCGCTGTTACTAGCCCTAATAATATTTTGATCTAACATGCTCTGAATTTGACGTTGAACTTCTTGCCTATGTATTTCAGGATACCGATAAGATTTTGTATATACTGGTAATTCATCTGAAGTTCGAATTCTATGTTTAATTTTGCTGGTGAAAGTCAATTTGTCACCCTCAAAATAAAAAATATCTGAATATTCCTTAATTAGTTTAAAGATTGTATTCTTCTCTTCAGAGTTCATGTGCTCTGTACGAAGTTTCGAAAAATCAAACCTTACTTGACCTGTACTATAATTATGAAAATTAGTATCATTGATTGCAGTAGCCAACTCGTAATCCGCGAACTGATCTACCTTCAATGGTTCCAAATTACTAATTTTTATTCTTGATTCATTTGGATTCAAAATGGTGCAAATAGCTTTACCATTTTTGACAGTAGCAATACACTGAGGTATTTCTAAATTATTTATTCTTGTATAAGGAATAATTACATCACCATTTTCTATGTCTGAGACCTGAACTTGAATTACTTGTTCTGTTCTAGGCTCTACAATAATAAAATTTGAACTAGGTAATGTCTTATGAAAATGTATTTTAGCATTGCTATCTGGAAGAATCAGTACTTCTTTATCTAAGTCAATAAAAGCTTTAAGTAGTTTCAAATTATCTATTCCTAATAAACAATCGAAGTATTTGTGAAAATTGAATAAGTAAAACTTCAACTCCTTGTTTTCTTTTGTATTAAACATACGAACAGAAGATATTGTAGTACTGAAATTTTCAATAGAACTTCCATGAACCGTGGAAATTTGAAATGGATCTTTCTTAATCGCATTTTTAAAATACTTGTCCGCAATCTCGGGACGTATGAAAGATTTCGTACTACCTGTATCTATCAATACTTTCAAATTTATTTTGGGAAAAATTATGTATGGCAATTCACTATCACTACCCGTATTCATCAGCTCATAATGAGGCATTATTCGTCTGAGGCTGGTTGTCGAAAAAATTGATCATTGTTATTATTGGACTGATCACAATTATTGTCATGTTCGTCAGGATGTTCGACCTGTGGTTCCTGATCTATATTAAATAATTCCTCAACTACGTAATTTGGTCTAGAATTACCTTGATTTCTAAAATAACTATTATTACTTGAATTTCTTTGGAAGGGTTGGTTTTGTGGAGGCCTAAACGTATTTCGTGTAGACGTAGACATAGGTGTAGGCTTAGGAAATGATTGATTTGGTTTAGGTTTAAATACATTGGGTTGTTGGATTGGTCTGGGATTATTTTGGTAATGTTGGTTTTGATTATGAGGATAATTGGTGATAGGTAGAGGTGGTTTAAACTGATGTGGTTGGAAGTTTTGAGGATTTCTCTTAAAATGATTTGGTTTTCCGTGTTGTTTCTGACCAAACTTATTCTTAAACTGATTTTGTTGTACACCCTCTAACTGAAAATCATTTGTAAGCATATGTAAAGCTACATTCAAATCTGAAGGATTCTTTGTACGCATCAAAGATCCGATCGGTTCCTTCAACCCTCGTAGTAATACTCTTAACGCTAGATTTCTACAATAATTGTTAATAATTATAGCCTCTTGTTCAGGTAAATGTGATATAGCATATGAAATCTGCAAATTCAGTAACTGCTGTACCCTATTATAAAATTCAAAAGGATTTTCATTTTGATTTTGCCGTAGTTCAGCCATTTCTATGTTTAAAGTAAAGAGATCACGCTTATCTGCATAAGCATTGAGAAGAGCATTCTTAAGATCTTGCCAAGTTTTTATATGACAGGACGAAATACTGAGAGCAGCATCTCCTTTCACTTTTGCAAGTAAACTAAGTAGTTCTGGTCCACCATAGAAATCAAGAATCATGCTCAAGTATTCAGATTTTAAGACAGGTACATTATTATCGGAAGTAGCCATTGTGAAATTTATTGATTGGTTCTCACTAATAGGAGTTAAATTTAAAATAGGTGCTCTAATAATTGGTCTCGGTAGTTGAACTGAATTATTGGGTGTTGGTGAGTCAGAATCCGATTCCACACTATCACTACTTTCGGAATTAATATTTTCGTTAAGCCCTCTAAAAGACATAAGGTACTTACAGCAATACCACTAGAAGTTCCATGCCCTGTATGCCGCAGGTCCAGAGATCCGTCGTGGTCCAATATTCCCTTGGAGTGACGTCTTCTCGCTTAGCTACTCGATCCACCAAGCTGGAATTCTTCCTTCTAGATGGCTGAGTCCACGCGACCGCCGAAATTCCGATTCGCGAGACTTCTGTAGGTTCGTTCGGATATTGTTAATTCGACGAAAAAGGGTGGTCTATAAGCCGTAGGCACCCCCAATATCCGTCACTCGGCTGCGCCAGATATATTTCGGAAAGCCGTAAGTCCGTTTTTAAAAAAATATTTTATTTCCAAAAATGTAGTGAATTGTACAGAAGTTGGATAAAGACTGACTAAAATATGTAAAATACAAAGCTAGGTTGATATGATGGGAACAAAGAAAAAGATTATGTTACATCCTAGAAATATGCAAGGCGCCATCAAAAGACGCTGACTCGTTGTCTTCTCTGATCATAGGCGTTCCATAACTTATATATATATATATATATATATATATATATATATATATATATATATATATATATATATATACCAACAAAAGACGATGTTCGTTATCGAGTTCTCGGCACCCGCCGAGGGGAACATCGTCTCTAAGGAGGAGGAAAAGCGGACCAAGTATCAGGAGCTCCTCGGACAACTTCGCAGGCTCTGGCCGGACTACACTGTGAGTCTGCTAGTAATGGTCATTGGATCCCTAGGTGGTATGAGGGATACGCTGCTCTCTGCACTGCGCAAAATGCCGGTGTGCCGTGCGGCGGCGCACATCTTAGCCGCCAGAATGCAGAAGGCAGTCATCCATGGGTCCCTTCGTCTGCTTAGGACGCACGATACGCGGACCCAGTGATTGCTCACCTCACGGTGTGAGGAGTAGTCGCTGGGGAATGGAACAGCAGCCCGGTGTGTCGGAGCCCGGGTTGCACCTTTTTTGTTTTTGTTTTGTTTATATATATATATATAGCCGTCTGGGTCCGGGTTTAGAATGTTCCCAGGGTTTAATCTGCCTGTCGTAAGAGGCGACTAAAAGATTGGTAGTCCTTGCCTTAAAAGGGCCTATGGTGGTCACCGGCTGTGAAAGCAGGCGTATGAACCACCATAGTGAGGAAGCGGCTGCACCTATGTTAAGGACGGCTTCCCGACAGCGTCTGACCCCAGGTTAGGGGCGGCTGATAGCAAACCTGGCAGTAGGTATAAAATGCGCCCCCAGGAAGCCGACCAACATCAAACGGCTATTCGGTGCGTGGCGACACTGCGGGGATAACCCAAGCCAGGGATGAAAGCCGGCCGGCAACCTGTACAGGTCATCCCTAGGAGGCAATGTGGTCGGCTGCCTCTGAAATGTCGGCTGGGGGCCCTAAGGCTAACCACCGGACGGGCCCTACCTTCTGGTTCGACCGCCCCAGAAGAAGAGCACCCACACCAGGCCGGTATCGGAAGCCGGCTCTGGGCAAGGTGGCGGTGCCTCGGATCGCCCTGACGACGACACACGCAACGACATGGACTGTTTTAGGTGGACGACGGAACTGAAGGATGACCTGCTGAGCTGCTACGAGAGCAGTAGCCCGCGCCGTAGGGGATACATGGCCCGCATGCATGGGAGGTGGTGTGAAATGCATCCAGAGCATAGCACAATTACCTCCCAGAGCTTGCGGAACCAGGTATTTTACCTTCGGGGGCAGGGATACGTTCGTGCTCCAGCTCAGCCTGCCCCTCCGGCGACTGAAAGGCCTGTTAACCAGGCTGAAAGGTCGCCGATGAGGCCCGCTGAGAGGGAAATCGACGAAGCCGTCTCACCTGAAGATTTCAGTGACCGAAGGGCCTTGCATAACAACAAGAGGTCCTTCAAGCTGGCAGATTTAAAGAGAGAGGATGAGGCGCTGAGTGAACGTCTGTCGGAGGTCTCTGACATTTGGAGCATCAATTGCGAAATTTACGCTGCGGCTCTGAGGCTGGCTGGACAGGGGAGAGTGAGAGACTCTCCTGTCGGGAGAGCACAGAGGCGGGTGCGCCAGATGGAAGCGAAAATCCAGTTGGCTCGCCAAGAAGCATCCCGTATCCAGTGTGTGATGGAATATAGAGCGGCCGGTAGGCCTTTCACGCGCCGCGTGCGCCAGATAGCCCGAGAGCTAAGGCGCGACCATCACACGCTCAGTCAAGCGGTACTGGTTGTTGTCAAGCAGCATTGTCTTGACAGGATACGGACGCTAATCGCTGCTAAACGATCACTGGTGACGCGGGCGAGAGGTTTGGAGGAAAACAGAATGTTTTCCGAAAAGCCTGCTCGTCTCTTCCAACAGCGACCACCAGTTATAGAGCAGCCGCCAACTGCTGATCGCGTGGAGACTTTCTGGAGGGGCATTTACGAACAGCCCAAACCTCTCCAAGCAGACACTCCGGCCTTGGCGCAGTTCGAGTCCGTTTGTAGGAGGACTCCAAACTTGAATGTACTGCGTCACCCGATAAACACGGAAGAAATTCTTGGTGCCTTACGAGGCGCAAAGAATTTCGCAGCTCCTGGCCCGGATGGCATAAACACCTACTGGTTGAAAAAGTTTCCCAGTTGCCACCGGCATTTAGCTAGAGTTTTTAACTCGTGGCTAAATCAGGAGCAGCCAATTCCGGCTTGGTTTGTCGAGGGTCGAACCGTGCTTCTCCCGAAGACCGGAGATTTGTCTGATCCTAAAAACTACAGGCCAATAACATGTCTGAACGCATGTTACAAGCTCTTCACCAGAATCTTGTACATGCGTATCCTTCAAGCTGTAAATCCCGTATTTCTCAGCGTATATGAACAAAGAGGGTCTAAGAAAGGAGTAGCTGGCTGCAGGGATAACCTGTTGATTGACCGCTGTGTCACACAGGACTCCGTGCAGTACCTGCGAAACCTTTCTATGGCCTGGATCGACTATCGGAAGGCATTCGACACTACGTCTCATGAACTGATTGTGCGGCTGTTGGAATGTCTTTCGGTAGATGATCAAATAGTGGGATGCATCAAACAACTGATGCCGCTCTGGAAGACTCGGTTCACTATAACATCGGGTGAAACCAGGGTTCGGACAGAGTTGGTATCATTTAAAAGAGGGGTCTTCCAAGGAGACTCCTTGAGTCCCTTGCTCTTCTGCATCTCGCTACTGCCTTTGTCCATAGCGCTGAAAAATACTAAGGGATACAGCTGTGGCAAGCCCAATTACCGGAGGCACAAGGTCACCCACTTATTTTACATGGATGACCTGAAACTCTATGCCTCCGGACAACGCGATTTAGAGCAGTCGCTGAGGGTAGTGCAGGATTACAGTCAGGCTATTGGTATGGAGTTCGGGATAGACAAATGTGCCATGGTTCATCTCAAAAGAGGACGTTGCGGAGATAGTGAAGATGAGGAGCAGCTCGTTGATGGGAGCATCTTGCGACAACTGCATGCCGGAGATACTTATACCTACCTTGGAGTGGCGCAGCGTCACATCCAAGAGGCAGAATTGGTCAAAGAGTGTCTCCGCCGCAAGTATTTGCACCGACTCCGGCAGATCTGGTCGTCAGAACTGTCCGGCAAAAACAAAGTCGCTGCCACAAACATGCTTGCGGTCCCATTGTTGTTATACAGCTTTGGTGCTATCCACTGGAAAGTGGAAGAGCTGCGACAAATCGACATAAAGACCCGCAAAAGGATGAATATGGAGGGAAGTCTACATCCTAGATCCTCTGTCCCGCGAATATACCTCCCGCGACACCTGGGAGGGCGTGGACTATTGAGTTTGGAGCGTCTGCACAACAGAGTAGTACTGGCCACTGCCTGCTATGTTACGACGAGCACCGATCCCCTGATCCGCTTTGTGCGAGAGCACGAGATTGCGGGTAAAGGAGCCTTCCTTTTTAGAGCAGCAACACGGGCAGCCGAAGAACTTAGTCTCACGCTCGACTTCACGCGGAGGTGTCAGCAGTCCGTTACGGAACTTGCTCCCGCACAATTAAAAACCCGGATTAAAACTGCTGAAGTCCAATTGCTTTTAAGACTTCACAAAGATAAACCAATGCACGGAATCTTCTACAAACATCTAGAAGAGCATGGTCTATCTGAGCAGTTGACCTTCTCCTTCCTAAGGTCTAATGGGTTGAAGTCGGAGACTGAGAGCTCTATAATGGCTTGCCAAGACGGTGTCTTCAACACCTTAGTATACCGTAGCCGGATTATGGGTATGGATGTGCCCGATATCCGCTGTAGAGCCTGCCTGCAGGCGCCAGAGACCCTTACGCACCTCTTGTCGGCGTGTAAGGTGTACGCTGGCACAGCCTACGTCTATCGGCACAACGCGGCTCTACGAGTGCTATACTACCATTTAAGGCACTCATACGGTATAGATGAGACACCGGTGCTGCCGTATGCTCCAGGGGACATTGAGTCCGTTGTGGAGAACGAGAGGTGCCGAATTTACTGGAACTACTCATTCTCCACGCTCGAGCTTATACATGCAAATAAGCCCGACATAGTCCTCCTCGACTACCAACAAAAGACGATGTTCGTTATCGAGTTCTCGGCGCCTGCCGAGGGGAACATCGTCTCTAAGGAGGAGGAAAAGCGGACCAAGTATCAGGAGCTCCTCGGACAACTTTGCAGGCTCTGGCCGGACTACACTGTGAGTCTGCTAGTAATGGTCATTGGATCCCTAGGTGGTATGAGGGATACGCTGCTCTCTGCACTGCGCAAAATGCCGGTGTGCCGTGCGGCGGCGCACATCTTAGCCGCCAGAATGCAGAAGGCAGTCATCCATGGGTCCCTTCGTCTGCTTAGGACGCACGATTCGCGGACCCAGTGATTGCTCACCTCACGGTGTGAGGAGTAGTCGCTGGGAAATGGAACAGCAGCCCGGTGTGTCGGAGCCCGGGTTGCACCCTTTTTGTTTTTGTTTTGTCTTATATATATAGACAAAACAAAAACAAAAAAGGCGCAACCCGGGCTCCGACACACCGGGCCGCTGTTCCATTCCCCAGCGACTGCTCCTCACACCGTGAGGTGAGCAATCACTGGGTCCGCGTATCGTGCGTCCTAAGCAGACGAAGGGACCCATGGATGACTGCCTTCTGCATTCTGGCGGCTAAGATGTGCGCCGCCGCACGGCACACCGGCATTTTGCGCAGTGCAGAGAGCAGCGTATCCCTCATACCACCTAGGGATCCAATGACCATTACTAGCAGACTCACAGTGTAGTCCGGCCAGAGCCTGCGAAGTTGTCCGAGGAGCTCCTGATACTTGGTCCGCTTTTCCTCCTCCTTAGAGACGATGTTCCCCTCGGCAGGTGCCGAGAACTCGATAACGAACATCGTCTTTTGTTGGTAGTCGAGGAGGACTATGTCGGGCTTATTTGCATGTATAAGCTCGAGCGTGGAGAATGAGTAGTTCCAGTAAATTCGGCACCTCTCGTTCTCCACAACGGACTCAATGTCCCCTGGAGCGTATGGCAGCACCGGTGTCTCATCTATACCGTATGAGTGCCTTAAATGGTAGTATAGCACTCGTAGAGCCGCGTTGTGCCGATAGACGTAGGCTGTGCCAGCGTACACCTTACACGCCGACAAGAGGTGCGTAAGGGTCTCTGGCGCCTGCAGGCAGGCTCTACAGCGGATATCGGGCACATCCATACCCATAATCCGGCTACGGTATACTAAGGTGTTGAAGACACCGTCTTGGCAAGCCATTATAGAGCTCTCAGTCTCCGACTTCAACCCATTAGACCTTAGGAAGGAGAAGGTCAACTGCTCAGATAAACCATGCTCTTCTAGATGTTTGTAGAAGATTCCGTGCATTGGTTTATCTTTGTGAAGTCTTAAAAGCAATTGGACTTCAGCAGTTTTAATCCGGGTTTTTAATTGTGCGGGAGCAAGTTCCGTAACGGACTGCTGACACCTCCGCGTGAAGTCGAGCGTGAGACTAAGTTCTTCGGCTGCCCGTGTTGCTGCTTTAAAAAGGAAGGCTCCTTTACCCGCAATCTCGTGCTCTCGCACAAAGCGGATCAGGGGATCGGTGCTCGTCGTAACATAGCAGGCAGTGGCCAGTACTACTCTGTTGTGCAGATGCTCCAAACTCAATAGTCCACGCCCTCCCAGGTGTCGCGGGAGGTATATTCGCGGGACAGAGGATCTAGGATGTAGACTTCCCTCCATATTCATCCTTTTGCGGGTCTTTATGTCGATTTGTCGCAGCTCTTCCACGTTCCAGTGGATAGCACCAAAGCTGTATAGCAACAATGGGACCGCAAGCATGTTTGTGGCAGCGACTTTGTTTTTGCCGGACAGTTCTGACGACCAGATCTGCCGGAGTCGGTGCAAATACTTGCGGCGGAGACACTCTTTGACCAATTCTGCCTCTTGGATGTGACGCTGCGCCACTCCAAGGTAGGTATAGGTATCTCCGGCATGCAGTTGTCGCAAGATGCTCCCATCAACGAGCTGCTCCTCATCTTCACTATCTCCGCAACGTCCTCTTTTGAGATGAACCATGGCACATTTGTCTATCCCGAACTCCATACCAATAGCTTGACTGTAATCCTGCACTACCCTAAGCGACTGCTCTAAATCGCGTTGTCCGGAGGCATAGAGTTTCAGGTCATCCATGTAAAATAAGTGGGTGACCTTGTGCCTCCGGTAATTGGGCTTGCCACAGCTGTATCCCTTAGTATTTTTCAGCGCTATGGACAAAGGCAGTAGCGAGATGCAAAAGAGCAAGGGACTCAAGGAGTCTCCTTGGAAGACCCCTCTTTTAAATGATACCAACTCTGTTCGAACCCTGGTTTCACCCGATGTTATAGTGAACTGAGTCTTCCAGAGCGGCATCAGTTGTTTGATGCATCCCACTATTTGATCATCTACCGAAAGACATTCCAACAGCCGCACAATCAGTTCATGAGACGTAGTGTCGAATGCCTTCCGATAGTCGATCCAGGCCATAGAAAGGTTTCGCAGGTAATGCACGGAGTCCTGTGTGACACAGCGGTCAATCAACAGGTTATCCCTGCAGCCAGCTACTCCTTTCTTAGACCCTCTTTGTTCATATACGCTGAGAAATACGGGATTTACAGCTTGAAGGATACGCATGTACAAGATTCTGGTGAAGAGCTTGTAACATGCGTTCAGACATGTTATTGGCCTGTAGTTTTTAGGATCAGACAAATCTCCGGTCTTCGGGAGAAGCACGGTTCGACCCTCGACAAACCAAGCCGGAATTGGCTGCTCCTGATTTAGCCACGAGTTAAAAACTCTAGCTAAATGCCGGTGGCAACTGGGAAACTTTTTCAACCAGTAGGTGTTTATGCCATCCGGGCCAGGAGCTGCGAAATTCTTTGCGCCTCGTAAGGCACCAAGAATTTCTTCCGTGTTTATCGGGTGACGCAGTACATTCAGGTTTGGAGTCCTCCTACAAACGGACTCGAACTGCGCCAAGGCCGGAGTGTCTGCTTGGAGAGGTTTGGGGTGTTCGTAAATGCCCCTCCAGAAAGTCTCCACGCGATCAGCAGTTGGCGGCTGCTCTATGACTGGTGGTCGCTGTTGGAAGAGACGAGCAGGCTTTTCGGAAAATAATCTGTTTTCCTCCAAACCTCTCGCCCGCGTCACCAGTGATCGTTTAGCAGCGATTAGCGTCCGTATCCTGTCAAGACAATGCTGCTTGACAACAACCAGTACCGCTTGACTGAGCGTGTGATGGTCGCGCCTTAGCTCTCGGGCTATCTGGCGCACGCGGCGCGTAAAAGGCCTACCGGCCGCTCTATATTCCATCACACACTGGATACGGGATGCTTCTTGGCGAGCCAACTGGATTTTCGCTTCCATCTGGCGCACCCGCCTCTGTGCTCTCTCGACAGGAGAGTCTCTCACTCTCCCCTGTCCAGCCAGCCTCAGAGCCGCAGCGTAAATTTCGCAGTTGATGCTCCAAATGTCAGAGACCTCCGATAGACGTTCACTCAACGCCTCATCCTCTCTCTTTAAATCTGCCAGCTTGAAGGACCTCTTGTTGTTATGCAAGGCCCTTCGGTCACTGAAATCTCCAGGTGAGACGGCTTCGTCGATTTCCCTCTCAGCGGGCCTCATCGGCGACCTTCCAGCCTGGTTAACAGGCCTTTCAGTCGCCGGAGGGGCAGGCTGAGCTGGAGCACGAACGTATCCCTGCCCCCGAAGGTAAAATACCTGGTTCCGCAAGCTCTGGGAGGTAATTGTGCTATGCTCTGGATGCATTTCACACCACCTCCCATGCATGCGGGACATGTATCCCCTACGGCGCGGGCTACTGCTCTCGTAGCAGCTCAGCAGGTCATCCTTCAGTTCCGTCGTCCACCTAAAACGGTCCATGTCGATGCGTGTGTCGTCGTCAGGGCGATCCGAGGCACCGCCACCTTGCCCAGAGCCGGCTTCCGATACCGGCCTGGTGTGGGTGCTCTTCTTCTGGGGCGGTCGAACCAGAAGGTAGGGCCCGTCCGGTGGTTAGCCGTAGGGCCCCCAGCCGACATTTCGGAGGCAGCCGACCACATTGCCTCCTAGGGATGACCTGTACAGGTTGCCGGCCGGCTTTCATCCCTGGCTTGGGTTATCCCCACAGTGTCGCCACGCACCGAATAGCCGTTTGATGTTGGTCGGCTTCCTGGGGGCGCATTTTATACCTACTGCCAGGTGCTATCAGCCGCCCCTAACCTGGGGTCAGACGCTGTCGGGAAGCCGTCCTTAACATAGGTGCAGCCGCTTCCTCACTATGGTGGTTCATACGCCTGCTTTCACAGCCGGTGACCACCATAGGCCCTTTTAAGGCAAGGACTACCAATCTTTTAGTCGCCTTTTACGACAGGCAGATTAAACCCTGGGAACATTCTAAACCCGGACCCAGACGGGACTATATATATATAGACAAAACAAAAACAAAAAAGGTGCAACCCGGGCTCCGACACACCGGGCTGCTGTTCCATTCCCCAGCTACTACTCCTCACACCGTGAGGTGAGCAATCACTGGGTCCGCGTATCGTGCGTCCTAAGCAGACGAAGGGACCCATGGATGACTGCCTTCTGCATTCTGGCGGCTAAGATGTGCGCCGCCGCACGGCACACCGGCATTTTGCGCAGTGCAGAGAGCAGCGTATCCCTCATACCACCTAGGGATCCAATGACCATTACTAGCAGACTCACAGTGTAGTCCGGCCAGAGCCTGCGAAGTTGTCCGAGGAGCTCCTGATACTTGGTCCGCTTTTCCTCCTCCTTAGAGACGATGTTCCCCTCGGCAGGTGCCGAGAACTCGATAACGAACATCGTCTTTTGTTGGTAGTCGAGGAGGACTATGTCGGGCTTATTTGCATGTATAAGCTCGAGCGTGGAGAATGAGTAGTTCCAGTAAATTCGGCACCTCTCGTTCTCCACAACGGACTCAATGTCCCCTGGAGCGTATGGCAGCACAGGTGTCTCATCTATACCGTATGAGTGCCTTAAATGGTAGTATAGCACTCGTAGAGCCGCGTTGTGCCGATAGACGTAGGCTGTGCCAGCGTACACCTTACACGCCGACAACAGGTGCGTAAGGGTCTCTGGCGCCTGCAGGCAGGCCCTACAGCGGATATCGGGCACATCCATACCCATAATCCGGCTACGGTATACTAAGGTGTTGAAGACACCGTCTTGGCAAGCCATTATAGAGCTCTCAGTCTCCGACTTCAACCCATTAGACCTTAGGAAGGAGAAGGTCAACTGCTCAGATAAACCATGCTCTTCTAGATGTTTGTAGAAGATTCCGTGCATTGGTTTATCTTTGTGAAGTCTTAAAAGCAATTGGACTTCAGCAGTTTTAATCCGGGTTTTTAATTGTGCGGGAGCAAGTTCCGTAACGGACTGCTGACACCTCCGCGTGAAGTCGAGCGTGAGACTAAGTTCTTCGGCTGCCCGTGTTGCTGCTTTAAAAAGGAAGGCTCCTTTACCCGCAATCTCGTGCTCTCGCACAAAGCGGATCAGGGGATCGGTGCTCGTCGTAACATAGCAGGCAGTGGCCAGTACTACTCTGTTGTGCAGATGCTCCAAACTCAATAGTCCACGCCCTCCCAGGTGTCGCGGGAGGTATATTCGCGGGACAGAGGATCTAGGATGTAGACTTCCCTCCATATTCATCCTTTTGCGGGTCTTTATGTCGATTTGTCGCAGCTCTTCCACGTTCCAGTGGATAGCACCAAAGCTGTATAGCAACAATGGGACCGCAAGCATGTTTGTGGCAGCGACTTTGTTTTTGCCGGACAGTTCTGACGACCAGATCTGCCGGAGTCGGTGCAAATACTTGCGGCGGAGACACTCTTTGACCAATTCTGCCTCTTGGATGTGACGCTGCGCCACTCCAAGGTAGGTATAGGTATCTCCGGCATGCAGTTGTCGCAAGATGCTCCCATCAACGAGCTGCTCCTCATCTTCACTATCTCCGCAACGTCCTCTTTTGAGATGAACCATGGCACATTTGTCTATCCCGAACTCCATACCAATAGCTTGACTGTAATCCTGCACTACCCTAAGCGACTGCTCTAAATCGCGTTGTCCGGAGGCATAGAGTTTCAGGTCATCCATGTAAAATAAGTGGGTGACCTTGTGCCTCCGGTAATTGGGTTTGCCACAGCTGTATCCCTTAGTATTTTTCAGCGCTATGGACAAAGGCAGTAGCGAGATGCAAAAGAGCAAGGGACTCAAGGAGTCTCCTTGGAAGACCCCTCTTTTAAATGATACCAACTCTGTTCGAACCCTGGTTTCACCCGATGTTATAGTGAACCGAGTCTTCCAGAGCGGCATCAGTTGTTTGATGCATCCCACTATTTGATCATCTACCGAAAGACATTCCAACAGCCGCACAATCAGTTCATGAGACGTAGTGTCGAATGCCTTCCGATAGTCGATCCAGGCCATAGAAAGGTTTCGCAGGTAATGCACGGAGTCCTGTGTGACACAGCGGTCAATCAACAGGTTATCCCTGCAGCCAGCTACTCCTTTCTTAGACCCTCTTTGTTCATATACGCTGAGAAATACGGGATTTACAGCTTGAAGGATACGCATGTACAAGATTCTGGTGAAGAGCTTGTAACATGCGTTCAGACATGTTATTGGCCTGTAGTTTTTAGGATCAGACAAATCTCCGGTCTTCGGGAGAAGCACGGTTCGACCCTCGACAAACCAAGCCGGAATTGGCTGCTCCTGATTTAGCCACGAGTTAAAAACTCTAGCTAAATGCCGGTGGCAACTGGGAAACTTTTTCAACCAGTAGGTGTTTATGCCATCCGGGCCAGGAGCTGCGAAATTCTTTGCGCCTCGTAAGGCACCAAGAATTTCTTCCGTGTTTATCGGGTGACGCAGTACATTCAGGTTTGGAGTCCTCCTACAAACGGACTCGAACTGCGCCAAGGCCGGAGTGTCTGCTTGGAGAGGTTTGGGGTGTTCGTAAATGCCCCTCCAGAAAGTCTCCACGCGATCAGCAGTTGGCGGCTGCTCTATGACTGGTGGTCGCTGTTGGAAGAGACGAGCAGGCTTTTCGGAAAACAATCTGTTTTCCTCCAAACCTCTCGCCCGCGTCACCAGTGATCGTTTAGCAGCGATTAGCGTCCGTATCCTGTCAAGACAATGCTGCTTGACAACAACCAGTACCGCTTGACTGAGCGTGTGATGGTCGCGCCTTAGCTCTCGGGCTATCTGGCGCACGCGGCGCGTAAAAGGCCTACCGGCCGCTCTATATTCCATCACACACTGGATACGGGATGCTTCTTGGCGAGCCAACTGGATTTTCGCTTCCATCTGGCGCACCCGCCTCTGTGCTCTCCCGACAGGAGAGTCTCTCACTCTCCCCTGTCCAGCCAGCCTCAGAGCCGCAGCGTAAATTTCGCAATTGATGCTCCAAATGTCAGAGACCTCCGATAGACGTTCACTCAACGCCTCATCCTCTCTCTTTAAATCTGCCAGCTTGAAGGACCTCTTGTTGTTATGCAAGGCCCTTCGGTCACTGAAATCTCCAGGTGAGACGGCTTCGTCGATTTCCCTCTCAGCGGGCCTCATCGGCGACCTTCCAGCCTGGTTAACAGGCCTTTCAGTCGCCGGAGGGGCAGGCTGAGCTGGAGCACGAACGTATCCCTGCCCCCGAAGGTAAAATACCTGGTTCCGCAAGCTCTGGGAGGTAATTGTGCTATGCTCTGGATGCATTTCACACCACCTCCCATGCATGCGGGACATGTATCCCCTACGGCGCGGGCTACTGCTCTCGTAGCAGCTCAGCAGGTCATCCTTCAGTTCCGTCGTCCACCTAAAACGGTCCATGTCGATGCGTGTGTCGTCGTCAGGGCGATCCGAGGCACCGCCACCTTGCCCAGAGCCGGCTTCCGATACCGGCCTGGTGTGGGTGCTCTTCTTCTGGGGCGGTCGAACCAGAAGGTAGGGCCCGTCCGGTGGTTAGCCTTAGGGCCCCCAGCCGACATTTCGGAGGCAGCCGACCACATTGCCTCCTAGGGATGACCTGTACAGGTTGCCGGCCGGCTTTCATCCCTGGCTTGGGTTATCCCCACAGTGTCGCCACGCACCGAATAGCCGTTTGATGTTGGTCGGCTTCCTGGGGGCGCATTTTATACCTACTGCCAGGTTTGCTATCAGCCGCCCCTAACCTGGGGTCAGACGCTGTCGGGAAGCCGTCCTTAACATAGGTGCAGCCGCTTCCTCACTATGGTGGTTCATACGCCTGCTTTCACAGCCGGTGACCACCATAGGCCCTTTTAAGGCAAGGACTACCAATCTTTTAGTCGCCTCTTACGACAGGCAGATTAAACCCTGGGAACATTCTAAACCCGGACCCAGACGGGACTATATATATATATATATATATATATATATATATATATATAGGCGGTGGCGGTGCCTCGGATCGCCCTGACGACGACACACGCAACGACATGGACCGTTTTAGGTGGACGACGGAACTGAAGGATGACCTGCTGAGCTGCTACGAGAGCAGTAGCCCGCGCCGTAGGGGATACATGTCCCGCATGCATGGGAGGTGGTGTGAAATGCATCCAGAGCATAGCACAATTACCTCCCAGAGCTTGCGGAACCAGGTATTTTACCTTCGGGGGCAGGGATACGTTCGTGCTCCAGCTCAGCCTGCCCCTCCGGCGACTGAAAGGCCTGTTAACCAGGCTGAAAGGTCGCCGATGAGGCCCGCTGAGAGGGAAATCGACGAAGCCGTCTCACCTGGAGATTTCAGTGACCGAAGGGCCTTGCATAACAACAAGAGGTCCTTCAAGCTGGCAGATTTAAAGAGAGAGGATGAGGCGTTGAGTGAACGTCTATCGGAGGTCTCTGACATTTGGAGCATCAATTGCGAAATTTACGCTGCGGCTCTGAGGCTGGCTGGACAGGGGAGAGTGAGAGACTCTCCTGTCGAGAGAGCACAGAGGCGGGTGCGCCAGATGGAAGCGAAAATCCAGTTGGCTCGCCAAGAAGCATCCCGTATCCAGTGTGTGATGGAATATAGAGCGGCCGGTAGGCCTTTTACGCGCCGCGTGCGCCAGATAGCCCGAGAGCTAAGGCGCGACCATCACACGCTCAGTCAAGCGGTACTGGTTGTTGTCAAGCAGCATTGTCTTGACAGGATACGGACGCTAATCGCTGCTAAACGATCACTGGTGACGCGGGCGAGAGGTTTGGAGGAAAACAGATTGTTTTCCGAAAAGCCTGCTCGTCTCTTCCAACAGCGACCACCAGTCATAGAGCAGCCGCCAACTGCTGATCGCGTGGAGACTTTCTGGAGGGGCATTTACGAACACCCCAAACCTCTCCAAGCAGACACTCCGGCCTTGGCGCAGTTCGAGTCCGTTTGTAGGAGGACTCCAAACCTGAATGTACTGCGTCACCCGATAAACACGGAAGAAATTCTTGGTGCCTTACGAGGCGCAAAGAATTTCGCAGCTCCTGGCCCGGATGGCATAAACACCTACTGGTTGAAAAAGTTTCCCAGTTGCCACCGGCATTTAGCTAGAGTTTTTAACTCGTGGCTAAATCAGGAGCAGCCAATTCCGGCTTGGTTTGTCGAGGGTCGAACCGTGCTTCTCCCGAAGACCGGAGATTTGTCTGATCCTAAAAACTACAGGCCAATAACATGTCTGAACGCATGTTACAAGCTCTTCACCAGAATCTTGTACATGCGTATCCTTCAAGCTGTAAATCCCGTATTTCTCAGCGTATATGAACAAAGAGGGTCTAAGAAAGGAGTAGCTGGCTGCAGGGATAACCTGTTGATTGACCGCTGTGTCACACAGGACTCCGTGCATTACCTGCGAAACCTTTCTATGGCCTGGATCGACTATCGGAAGGCATTCGACACTACGTCTCATGAACTGATTGTGCGGCTGTTGGAATGTCTTTCGGTAGATGATCAAATAGTGGGATGCATCAAACAACTGATGCCGCTCTGGAGGACTCGGTTCACTATAACATCGGGTGAAACCAGGGTTCGAACAGAGTTGGTATCATTTAAAAGAGGGGTCTTCCAAGGAGACTCCTTGAGTCCCTTGCTCTTTTGCATCTCGCTACTGCCTTTGTCCATAGCGCTGAAAAATACTAAGGGATACAGCTGTGGCAAGCCCAATTACCGGAGGCACAAGGTCACCCACTTATTTTACATGGATGACCTGAAACTCTATGCCTCCGGACAACGCGATTTAGAGCAGTCGCTGAGGGTAGTGCAGGATTACAGTCAAGCTATTGGTATGGAGTTCGGGATAGACAAATGTGCCATGGTTCATCTCAAAAGAGGACGTTGCGGAGATAGTGAAGATGAGGAGCAGCTCGTTGATGGGAGCATCTTGCGACAACTGCATGCCGGAGATACCTATACCTACCTTGGAGTGGCGCAGCGTCACATCCAAGAGGCAGAATTGGTCAAAGAGTGTCTCCGCCGCAAGTATTTGCACCGACTCCGGCAGATCTGGTCGTCAGAACTGTCCGGCAAAAACAAAGTCGCTGCCACAAACATGCTTGCGGTCCCATTGTTGCTATACAGCTTTGGTGCTGTCCACTGGAACGTGGAAGAGCTGCGACAAATCGACATAAAGACCCGCAAAAGGATGAATATGGAGGGAAGTCTACATCCTAGATCCTCTGTCCCGCGAATATACCTCCCGCGACACCTGGGAGGGCGTGGACTATTGAGTTTGGAGCATCTGCACAACAGAGTAGTACTGGCCACTGCCTGCTATGTTACGACGAGCACCGATCCCCTGATCCGCTTTGTGCGAGAGCACGAGATTGCGGGTAAAGGAGCCTTCCTTTTTAAAGCAGCAACACGGGCAGCCGAAGAACTTAGTCTCACGCTCGACTTCACGCGGAGGTGTCAGCAGTCCGTTACGGAACTTGCTCCCGCACAATTAAAAACCCGGATTAAAACTGCTGAAGTCCAATTGCTTTTAAGACTTCACAAAGATAAACCAATGCACGGAATCTTCTACAAACATCTAGAAGAGCATGGTTTATCTGAGCAGTTGACCTTCTCCTTCCTAAGGTCTAATGGGTTGAAGTCGGAGACTGAGAGCTCTATAATGGCTTGCCAAGACGGTGTCTTCAACACCTTAGTATACCGTAGCCGGATTATGGGTATGGATGTGCCCGATATCCGCTGTAGAGCCTGCCTGCAGGCGCCAGAGACCCTTACGCACCTCTTGTCGGCGTGTAAGGTGTACGCTGGCACAGCCTACGTCTATCGGCACAACGCGGCTCTACGAGTGCTATACTACCATTTAAGGCACTCATACGGTATAGATGAGACACCGGTGCTGCCATACGCTCCAGGGGACATTGAGTCCGTTGTGGAGAACGAGAGGTGCCGAATTTACTGGAACTACTCATTCTCCACGCTCGAGCTTATACATGCAAATAAGCCCGACATAGTCCTCCTCGACTACCAACAAAAGACGATGTTCGTTATCGAGTTCTCGGCACCCGCCGAGGGGAACATCGTCTCTAAGGAGGAGGAAAAGCGGACCAAGTATCAGGAGCTCCTCGGACAACTTCGCAGGCTCTGGCCGGACTACACTGTGAGTCTGCTAGTAATGGTCATTGGATCCCTAGGTGGTATGAGGGATACGCTGCTCTCTGCGCTGCGCAAAATGCCGGTGTGCCGTGCGGCGGCGCACATCTTAGCCGCCAGAATGCAGAAGGCAGTCATCCATGGGTCCCTTCGTCTGCTTAGGACGCACGATACGCGGACCCAGTGATTGCTCACCTCACGGTGTGAGGAGTAGTCGCTGGGGAATGGAACAGCAGCCCGGTGTGTCGGAGCCCGGGTTGCACCTTTTTTGTTTTTGTTTTGTCTTATATATATATATATATATATATATATATATATATATATATATATATATATATATATATATATATATATATATATATATATATATATATATATATATATATATATATATATATATATATATATATATATATATATATATATATATATATATACTTGGCTGGCGCACCAAGTGAGGACAGTACATATTAGTGACCAAGTGAGGACAACGAGATAATGGCATCATTTTATGATAGATATTACGAAGATGTGCCATTTGATAAGAAACATTCAAATATACACATGAAAGCTATTTTACCGATGAGAAAATTGATACGTGTATATCGAGACAAGTGAGGACCTTTCAATGAAAGAATTAAGTGAGCCACGATATACCCGCTTTTTATCCCAGAGAACAACGGAGGTCCGAAATCGGTATACAACGCACCAAGCGAGGTCATAGCTGTGTTGCCAAAATGACACCGCAATATAAGCCGTTCTACGACCTTTACTGAATAGGTGTTTTTTGAATTACACTTTACAACAACTACCCTGTTGTTGTAACGTGTAACCTGATGGACTTCAATGATGTGTGAATTCACAAATGCTTTGACATCATGTTCTGCTCCCATAGACATATGGTCATGAATCCTCCAAATAACTGATTTAGAATCAGTGTTATATAGATCTTTGTAACTACATTGTTTTTCCATTTATAGGCGAATAGACTTTGCTTTTGTTATTTTTGCGTGAATTTTAAGAATATCTGATTAATATTTTTCCTTTTAGTAAGGAGCTTTACGCTGCTTGCGTCAAAATCCGTGCCTCTAGTGGCAAAAAGCGAACGAGCCTTGTCGTTCCACCAAGGAGAGTTTACTGCTGCTAGTAGCGTTCCTCTTTGGTTGCCGTTACCTTCGGGTACTAGATGGCGCACAGGCAGAATTCCTTCTGTCTACTCGCACATCTTTCACATGTTTATTAAACATGGAAAAATTGATGCTCTCTATTTGCGTCAATCGACCTATGGCGCACTGATGATCGCTAATAAGCGTGAAACAGCTGTCTGCGTACTGGTGGATTGACGGAGGTATAGAGCAACCCTCGTATATCGGCTTTACGCTGCTTGCGTCAAAATCCGTGCCTCTAGTGGCAAAAAGCGAACGAGCCTTGTCGTTCCACCAAGGAGAGTTTACTGCTGCTAGTAGCGTTCCTCTTTGGTTGCCGTCACCTTCGGGTACTAGATGGCGCACAGGCAGAATTCCTTCTGTCTACTCGCACTGTGTCGAGATTGCATCAAAATCAGTTCAATATTTTCCACGCTACAGAACAATCTAGAGCAATGCCATTATTACGTATACATCAGGAAATTCTTGGTTTCTGCAATAGGCTAGACAGTGTTCGGATGGATCTAAAAAAATGTCACAGGTCAATGGACAGCCTATTATGAATACAATAAGCTTTTCAGTTTTACAACCCATCACCCCCCAACGATCCCAACTTCTCCCTTACCAAAAAAGTAGAAAATGATCAGTCACGTCTCAAACGCCTAAAAACGATGTTTGAGATGTTTTTATATTTTTAGTTTTTTTCATTATTGCTGCGCCGCCACTGATACGATTTCTAAAAACCATACGCATTTCCATTCTCGACACAGTAATAATACTATGTCAAAATTTCATTAAAATCGAACAAAAGTTTCCACCAAATACAGAACGACCTAGAGCAAAACTCGTATTCGAAGTCCCTTGTTTTCTGCAATACGCAAGGCACTGTTAGGATGGACCTAAAAAAGTGTATTATGCCGCTGGGTCTTTCTCTCACAGGTCAGTGTGTTTGCGTGTAGTCTGTATGTGTGTGTGTAATGGCTTTACTTTTAGCATTTAGATTTTACATTACATTATTAAATGTTACATCATTATGCGGAATTAACCCAAGATTGACAAGTTTCATATATTTGGCCATTTTTTGATAAGCTTTAGACAGCCTATTATGAATACAACAATTTTTTCATTTTCATAGCTAGAGATGTGTAGAACGGTTCTGATCCGGTTCATTTATCCGGATCTTTAAGGTGACCTAACTGAACCGAATCCTAAATTTAATCTCAACGGGTCAGTCGGGTCACAAATTCGGCGGCTTGTTCGTCAGAATCACAAAGCAGGATGGTGCGTGCCACGGCGATATATGTCGGTCAGTCGATCTGACGATTGGCGATGTTCAGTTTTCGGTTCAGTGTTCTGCTTAAGCTACAGGATAGCCATAATGCTCAATGTTCTGGGATCTGAATTTAAAAGAATATTTAGATAGATATTTTAGGGCGAATAATAAATGAATATTTTTCTTGTATGATGAGTTGTGGCTGTTTATAGTAGAGACAAAAAATTCCTTTTACGTACTAGGAGTGTATTTTAACAAATACGAGAAACTCAAAACTGAATAATTATTTACTCAAATCGAAATTTATAAAGAATAGTATTAATACATATACATCTTCTAGGTACATATTTATAAAAAAATAAATATCATCTGATATAAAGATAAAACAAATTAATAAATTATACATGAAGTGTACTGTACTGTACTGGCTCATTTCTGTCTGCACCGAGTACCCAGATTGAGCGGTTCCTTCGTGCTTCGGTTGACCAATCGTTCACCTTCGATCTTGAGATCTTGAGATCGAAGGTGAACGATTGCATTCGCTAGTCGGGATCCGACTGACCCGTGAACCGGATCACTGTTCCGGATCTTTGAGGTGTTCTAGATCCGGTGATCCGCATCTTAAAAATGACCCGATATGCCCATCTCTATTCATAGCCCTCCACCATCCATCCTGTAGTACAAAATGATTAGGAACCCCCAAAAATCCTAAAAACGAAGTTTGAGGAATATTTGACTTTTTTTGTTTTTGCTAATTCCTTCATCGCCCATGCACGGATTTTCAAAATTATAGCAGTATACTACCTATTACGACCCCACAGTATATCGCTCCGTGCAAACGTTACTGAGATTATGAGGATAGAAAAACGCCAACAGGCAGATAAACCGACAGACCGATAGCCTACATGTTCGATAATGCCATATAAATATTACGGGCCTATCTAACAGATACGCTATCTGAAACTTATCAGAGACCGGTGAAACCGGTTCTAAGTGTAACAGACAGACAAACCGACAGACCGAAAGCCTATCTGTCATATAAATGATATGGGCCTATGTGACAGATACGCTATCCGAAACTTATCAGAGACGAGTGAAACTGGCCTTAAGTGTAATGAATGGGTATCAAAAAAGAATGTAGGTAAGTCTTCAAGGACAGTTTTCGTGTAGGTCTAAAAAGCATAGAATTTAATATTTTTCAGGGCAATGGAGGGTACTTTATGTTAACGACAATTTTTCGAGATTTCATCTCCCTCTCTCCCCACCTTCCCTATTTCATCCCCTCCTAAAAAATAACAGATAATTGAAAACTCATAAAAAGCTTGAAACAAAGGCCGAGGGGTTTTATCTTTCACTACGCCTACGCCCAGCTTTTCATAAAGTGCAGCTTTACCTACTACTACCCAGCAACATACTGCTATCCAAATTTCATCCATTTAAAAAATGCAAAATGCAACGTAGGTGCACCTAAGCTATACGACCAGCTCTGTCTAATTAAAATTTTCACTATTCCTTTAGATCGAGAACTCATTTCGTTTTTACATTATTCCCAACGTTCAGCATGCGCACAGGTCATTTTAAGGTTATACAGGGTGACTCAAGCTCAACGCCTCGGACTCTTGTGACCAAATGATACTACTTTTCGGAAAATCGACTTTGCAAGTGTATGTAGGTCGAGTTGGGCTACATTTTAAAAATAATGACTTTCATACAGGGTGTCTAATATAAGCGTGACATATCAAACTTATGTTTTTTTCAAATGGAACACCCTGTATATTATTGCATATTTAGATTCCTGGGTGAATGTTAGTGGGACTTTATGTATCACACATGGGACTTTAAGCGAACCGTTTAGTATATAGGGTATAGGTGGATGTCAGAAAAAAATTGAATATCGCAGCTATTATAAATCTTAGAGGACTGTGACGTTGCCATGTTACTAAGCATGAAATGTATCAGCTTACGTTAGACGGTCGAGTTCGAATTACATTTGTACTTGGACAAATCGGTAGATCAATTAAGGAAACTTCAATCAAAGGTAACTTGACTTTTTCAAAGGGAATGCATAATTTTTTTTATACGATCAAATGTGCAATTTGATAGGCTTTCTAATTATATCAGGTTGTGAATATCAATCTGTGGTAGTTTTTATTAAATTTCGAGATTTCAATCAAATCAGTGTCTTTCAATTTCCCTACCTATAAACAAACTAGCAGGCCATGAAATACAGGGTTATTCACGTTATTCGACACGGAGCATTATGGCTAAAGTGTTTGATAAAAAAGGAAATAATAATTTGGGATGGATAGAGACCCATAAAGGCTACATTTTAAAAATATTTTCATGTTATACAGGGTGTCCCAAAAATACGAAATGTATCAAAGTTATGTTTTTTTAAATGGAACACCCCATATATTATTGCATATTCAGATTCCTTGATGAATTGTAGTGTGACTTTATGTATCATATATGGTACCTAAAGCGAACCGTTAAGGTGTAAATCACCATTTTTGGTATAAGTAGATATCAGGAAAAAATTGAATATCGCAGAGCTTACAAAATATGGAAGGCTGTGACTTTGCCATATTACTAAGCATAAAATGCGTCAGCTTTGATGAGACTGTCAAATTTAAATTACGTTTATGCTTGGAGAAATCGGTCGATGAATTAAGGAAACTTCGATCAGCGATAACTTGATTTTTTCAAATGGGAATGCCTAATTTTTTTTATACGGTTAAACGTAGAATTTGATAAGCTTTCTAATGATATAAGGTTGTGAATATCAATCTCTCGTAGTTTTCATTTAATTTTAAATTTTCAAACAAATCGGCGATTTTCAATTTTCCTACCTATAAGCAACGTAGCAGGCCATGAAATATAAACAAACATCTGTTCAGCTAGAAGAAAACAACTAACTTAGCTGAAAAATACACACTAACCAGACTAAAGGGACAAGATTATAAAAATTCCTTACAACAAATCAACTCTCCCAGAAACAACTGCGATAACATCTCTAAGGTCAAAGAGAAGCTGGAGTATGGCAGTAATAGATATTTTTACTGTCTACTGGCTACCGAAATTTACTAGAAGTTAAAAATTTCCAAGGCAATCAAAAACCCTCATATGAAACAGAAACAACCAGCGACTGTTGCTCCAGCACGCCACTATCAATCATATGTAATGGTGTAAAAAAGTACTAATTTGCGTCGAAGTCGATACCCCTGACTGGAGCCCTCCTATTTTTCAATATCTATTAACAATATTGCAAAAAAGGAATACGGACAAATCAGATTTAAATTTTCTGCCATTTAAGTTGTGTTTTATAATTTGAACAAATTTTAATTCATTCTTCATTTTCTGCGACCTTGCTAATAGGTACTGAGGTATTTTCAGAACTCCAGTCAGAGGTACTTTTGACTTGAGTTTTGACAGAATTGCATACTTTTTTATATCATTAAATGCGAAATTTTGTTATGACAATAATAAACTGCTTACAACATTCTCTAGTAGTTTTTACTTTATTTCAAAATTTTTAATGGTTTTGGAAATTGCCAATCTCTAGTACATTGCAGTAGCTAGTAGGCTGTGAAAAAATCCATTTCTGCCATACTCCAGCTCCTCTTTGACCAAAGATATGTTACTGCCGTTGTTTCTGGTTAGACTTTGTTTCTTGTGAGTAATTTTTATAATCTTTTCCCTTTAGTCTAGTTCATGTGTATTTTTCAGCTAAGTTAGTTGTTTTCTTCTACCAGAACAGGTTTTTGTTTATATTTCATGGCCTGCTACGTTGGTTATAGGTAGGAAAATTGAAAATCGCCGATTTGTTTGAAAATTTAAAATTAAATGAAAACTACGACAGATTGATATTCACAACCTTATATCGTTAGAAAGCTTATCAAATTCTACGTTTAACCGTATAAAAAAATTAGGCATTCCCATTTGAAAAAATCAAGTTATCGCTGATCGAAGTTTCCTTAATTCATCGACCGATTTCTCCAAGCATAAACGTAATTTAAATTTGAAAGTCTCATCAAAGCTGACGGATTGTATGCTTAGTAATACGGCAAAGTCACAGCCTTCCATATTTTGTAAGCTCTGCGATATTCAATTTTTTCCTGATATCTACTTATACCAAAAATGGTGATTTACACCTTAACGGTTCGCTTTAGGTACCATGTATGATACATAAAGTCACACTAGAATTCATCAAGGAATCTGAATATGTAATAATATACGGGGTGTTTGATTTAAAAAAACATAACTTTGATACATTTCGTGCTTTTGGGACACCCTGTATAACATAAAAATATTTTTAGAATGTAGCCTTTATGGGTCTCTATCCATCCTAAATTATTATTTTCTTTTTTGTCAAATACTTTACCCATAATGCTCCGTGTCGAATAACGTGAATAACGCTGTATAAACAAAATCGTGTTCAGATGGAAGAAAACAACTAACTTCGCAAAAAGATCCAGCAGAACTAGAGTAAAAGAACAAGATTATAAAAATTCCCTACAACAAATCAACTCTAACCAGAAACAACGGCGGTAACATGTCTAAGGTTAAAGAGAAGCTGAAGTATGACAGAAATGGATAATTTTTACAGCCTACTAGCGACTGCAATGTACTACAGATTAAAAATTTCCAAAATCACTAAACACTTTGAAATGAAAGCAAAACTTTCAGCGATCGTTGCCGTCAGTCTAATATCTTCAGAGCGCAATTTCACATTTAGTGGCATAAATCAGTAGTCATTTCCGTCAAAGGCAAAAGTAATGATACCTCTCACTGTCGTCCTTTGAACTTTTCAGTATCTATTAGCAAGATCACAAAAAAGGAATACTGACAAATCATATTTTAATTTTCTGTCAGATAAATTATGTTTAATAATTAGAGCAGATTTTTAATTTATTCTTCATTTTCGGCGATCTTGCTTATGAGTATTGAAAAATTTGCAGAACTCCAGTCAGAGGTATCGGTTACTATTTTTTTAAATCATGAAATGTGAGATTGTATTCTGAAGCTATTAAGCTGCCAGCAACATTTCAAAATTCACAATGGTTTTGTGACTCTTCAATCTTTAGAATATTGTAGTAGCCGGTATGCTGTAAAAAATACCTATTTCTGTCATACTCCAGCTGCTTTTTGACCTTAGATGTGTTATGTCTGCTATTTCTGGTTAGAATTGATTTGTTGTAAGTCATGTTTATAATTTTGTCCTTTTACTTTAGTTCGTCCATAACTATCTGCTAAGTTAGTTGTTTTGTTCCATCTGAACAGTTTTTTGCTCATATTTCATGGCCTGCTAACTTGCTTATAGGTAGGAGAATTGAAAAACATCGGTTTTACTGAAAGTTTGAAATTAAATCAAAACTACCAGAGATTTATATTTACAACCGTATATCATTAGAAAGCTTATCAAATTGCACATTCGATGGTATGAAAAAAATTATGCATTTCCATTTGAAAAAATCAAGTTACCTTTGATTGGAGTTTACTTAATTGATCTACCGATTTCTCCAAGTACAAATGTAATTCGAACTCGACCGTCTAACGTAAGCTGACACATTTCATGCTTAGTAACACGGCAAAGTCACAGCCCTCTAAGATTTATAATAGCTGCGATATTCAATTTTCTTCTGACATCTACCTATACCCAAAATTGTGATTTGTACCTAAACGGTTCGCTTAAAGTCCCATGTGTGATACATAAAGTCACACTAAAATGCACTGGAGTCTAAATATGCAATAATGTACAGGGTATTCCATTTAAAAAAACAGCTTTGATATGTCACGCTTTTATTAGACGCCCTGTAGAAACATACATACACTCGCAAAGTCGATTTTTCGAAAAGTGGTATCGTTTGGTCACAAGAGTCCGAAGCGTTGAGCTTGACTCACCCTGTATATGCGTTGTGCGGCCGATTCGGGTTCAGTACGGTTGACGGTTACATGAATTTCAGATCGATCCGAAAATATACCTACTTGAAGATCAATAATAGTAAAAGGGCAAGAAGGACGCTTACAAAAAATACTCAGGTGGTCCTCTGTCGTCTATATCACCCGGTCCTCGTTTATCACTTCTAATAGTATAAACACGTAAACACTGTATATTATACATAACAGGTAGAAAATGCGAAATTTGCTTAACAATCCTAATATCTTCGAGTGATTCACCACCGCCTACCGGTCCTCACTTATTCCACCTATTCGTATAGAGGTATACTAATTCAACGTTTATGCAGTAAAATAACATTCATTAATATGTGCTAGTACGGATTGCAGTTGAGTGAAAATAAATACAACTTAATGTAAAATTAACCTTTGCAGGGATGTAGGTAATTTGGTATCTTAGATAAGAACTCTGTTAAAATTTGACCATTATAGGGAAAAAAATCAAATTATCTGTGACCGAGGTTTCTTTAATTAATCTACTGATTTTTCCAAGTTCAAAAAGATTTCAAATTTAACCGTCTGACGCACCTTATGCTCAGCCGTACCGAAAAGTCGTGGCCTTCTAAGATTAGTAGTCACTGTGATACTCAATTTTTTTCTGATACCTACTTATACCAAGAATGGTGATTTGCACCTAAACAGTTCGTTTAAGGTTCCATATAAAATACATGGGGTCAAACTAGAATTTACCAAGCAATCTAAATACGCAATAATATATTCCACTCCATTCATTTAAAAATGTAATTTTATTATGAATCACCCGGTATAAACTTAAAAATTCAAGTGAAAATATTTTAACGTTATAGCAGTCAAGGGTTCCCACCCCCCACCAAGTGACAGACTTTTTAAATATGTGTTAGTAAGTCAACAATCCTCCGTCCGCCCAGTGTTGGCCCACCCTGTATAGGTAAATAAACGTATCAAATGTCTCCTAGGTCAGTATTCGGATAAGTCTGAAAAGTCTAGAATTTCATATTTTTTAGGGAAATCGAGGGTATTTTATGTTTACAAGAAATTTTCGGGATTTCGACCCCCCATCCCCACCTTCCCAATTTCATCCCCTCCCAAAAACGGTAGATGATTGGTAACTTATAAAAATAATTCTGAGGGGTTTTGTCTCTCACTACACCAACGCGAAGCTTTTTATAAAATGAATTTTTACTTCCCACACGATAGGTGAGGGGAGTATTGCGATCGCGAAAATTTTCGATTTTGAGATAATACGCTTCTTGGGCGTTTTATGATGTGTACATAACGAAAATCCACGTCACTCATTTCCGTCGATCTGTCTGTCGGTCTGTCTGTCTGTCTGTCTGTCGGTCTGTCGGTCTGTCGGTCTGTCGGTCTGTCGGTCTGTCGGTCTGTCGGTCTGTCGGTCTGTCGGTCTGTCGGTCTGTCGGTCTGTCGGTCTGTCGGTCTGTCGGTCTGTCGGTCTGTCGGTCTGTCGGTCTGTCGGTCTGTCGGTCTGTCGGTCTGTCGGTCTGTCGGTCTGTCGGTCTGTCGGTCTGTCGGTCTGTCGGTCTGTCGGTCTGTCGGTCTGTCGGTCTGTCGGTCTGTCGGTCTGTCGGTCTGTCGGTCTGTCGGTCTGTCGGTCTGTCGGTCTGTCGGTCTGTCTGTCTGTCTGTCTGTCTGTCTGTCGCGTTTTTCTACCCTCGTAATCTCAATAACCGCTGCATGGATTGTGATGAAATTTGGGCAGCGTTATGCTGTGGGGTCGTAGTAGGTAATGTTCCTATAATTTTGAAAATCGTTATACGGGGGGCGGAGTAATTAACAAAAAACGAAAAATGTCAAATATGCCTCAAACTTCGTTTTTAAGCGTTTTAGGGGTTCCTGATCATATTCCACTTTTTCTTGGGTGGGGGTGAATTTGGGATGGTTGGGGGGTGGGGGGTTGTAATACTGATTTTCAGTTTTTTTCAATTTGTTTTATTCGCAATGGGTTGTCCATTAATATGTGAATGAAAAGCCTAGCGGCATGATACACTTTTTTAGGTTCATCCGAACGTTGCATGCTTATTATAGAAACCACGGGACTTTGAGAATTTTCCGATGTATACATATTAGATAGTTTTGTATTTTATAATGTTGAAATTACTGAATTGATGTTCATCAGAATTTATGATGTACACATACGGGTATTGTTTTAGATCGTTCGATATCGCGTAACGCGAAAATTGTTCAATTGATTTTAATGAAATTTTGACATAGTATTACTCCCAAGCCGAGGATGAAAAACGCGTATGTTTTGGAAAAATAGTGTCAGTGGCGGCGCAGCAATAATAAAAAAACTAAAAATATAAAAACAGCTCAAACATTGTTTTTAGGCGTTTCACGGGTTCCTGATCATTTTCAAATTTTTTTGGGTGGGGTGAAATCGGGGCGGTTGGGGGGTGGGGGGTAGTAAAACTGAAAAATTTGTTGTATTCATAATAGTCCGTCTATTGACCTGAAGAAGAAATACCTAGCGGCATATTGCACTTTTTTATGTCCGTCCGAACTTTGGCTTGCCTATTACAGAAACCAATTTTGTGATCTGCACATACGAGTTTTGCTTTATTTCGTTCTATGTATATTGCGTAAAGCGAAAATTATTGAATTGATTTTAATAAAATTTTGACACAGAATTACCGCTGCGAGAATGGAAAACGACTCTGTTTTTGAAAAACCATGTCAGAGGCGGCGCAGCAATAACCAAAAAACCAAAAACATAAAATCAGCTCAAACTTCGTTTTTAGACGGGTTGGAGGCTCTTGATCGTTTCGCATTGTCCAGTTCAAGCATGTAGAAAAAAACTATGGCGCCCTAGTTCCTAAGAAGGGAGACGCAAGAAACTATTTACGAGGGTTTTTGTGTTGGATGTTGTTTTTGGAGGCGGATGGGCGATAATTCAGTTGCAAGGGAATTTTAGGCTATAGCTTCATGCAATGGGAAATAATAAAATGGTATCATCATTATGTGTGAGAAGTACTGAGTCAATCAACTTGACTCCATTTTTACCTATTACTACCCAGCACCATGCTGCTATGTATAAAAATATCGTCCTCTTAAAAACGCAACTTTCGGCATGCACACAGGAGACTTTCATGTGATGTATTCGTTGTGCGGCCGATTTGGTTTTAATGCAGTTGTTGTTTACATGAGAAGAGCAGGAAAGACGTTTACAAAAAATACTCAGGTGGTTCTCAGTTTGTCGTGCATGTCAGCCGGTCCTCGTTTATCGGTTCTAATAGCATAATCACGTAAACACTGGAAACATGACATGCAGAAAAGTCGAAATTAGCTTAACAATACTAATATCTACGAGTGAGTCACCACCGCCAGCGGTCCTCACTTATTCCTCCTATTCGTAAAGAGATATACTAATTCATCTTTCATGGAGTAAAATAACATTCATTAACATGTGCTACTACGGATTTCAACTAAGTGAAAATAAATGCAACTAAATGTAAAATTAACCTTTTCCTCTGTTAAAATTCGACTACAGGGATGTAGATACCGCGTGGCACATATAGCGAAAAATTCGACCCCTCTAATTACCAAAATTTTGCTAATAATCTGAACATGTCAATAACGGCGAATTCAGGTAACTTAGTTCAACGGATCTATTTTGAACGTTTATTGACTAGTCTAGGCACTGCGACTACAGGAGCAAGACTTTTTCAATCAGACCAACTGAAATAGGACATGACTCACTTGCTAAATCGCTGATGTTGAAAATGGTATCGCCCTTCGTTATTAAAAACAAGTATTCCTGAGAAGAACTGAATCAATAAACTTGACTTCTATTTTTTCAATATCTGACCATGTTTTGGGAATTATTCAATATTTGTAGACGCGTAATTCGAAAATTGATTTAATCTAACGCGTGAATCAGTTGACTGCACTTTCGGTTGGCATTTGGCGTCATAAAACGTGTCTATGCCTGTGATACAATAAAGTTAGCTAGAAAGGCAACAAATCTGTAACGAGAATATACTGTTAGATAAGGGTAGATATGCTTGACAGGGGTACAACATTTATGAATTCAGAAATTTGTACTGTACAGTTATACATGAGGTTCAATCAATATGAACGATAATTGACTAACTTAGTACTTCCCACACATTAAAGTGATATCAGTTTATTATTTTCCCTTTGCATTAAGCTATAGTCTGAGATCCCCTTGCAACCAAATCATCACCCTCCTGCCCTCAAAAAACATCCAACACAAAAACTCTAGTAAATAGTTTCTTGATACTCCTCTCCGTAGGAACTAGATCGACACTGGTTTTATTCTGCGAGCTTTAATTGGATGAAACGAAACGACCAGGAACACCCAAATCGCCTAAAAACGAAGTTTGAGTTATTTTTATATTTTTAGTTCTGGCACGATTTTTAAAGACGATACGCATTTCCATCATCGTCACGGTAATACTACTGTGTCTAAATGTAATTAAAATCAATTTCAGGTTACATAATACAGAACTATGTAAAGCAATACTCGTATACAACATACGTCAGAGAAAATCCCTCAGTTTCTGTAACAATCAAGGCAACGTTCTGATAAACCTAAAAAGTGTATTATGTCGCTAGGTCCTTTTTTTGTAGGTCAATGGAGAGCGTGTAATGCATACAAAACCTTTATTAGTTTTGCAACCCTCCAACCCAACCACCTCAATTTCACCCTCACTCAAAAAACAGAAAATGATCAGGAACCCCCAAAAGGCCTAAAAACTGGTTTGAGTTGTTTTTATATTTTTAGCTTTTTTATTGTCGCTGCGCCGTAGTGACGGCACGATTTCTAAAAAGCATACCCATTTTCCATGCTTGGCATGGTAATAATACTGTGGCAAAGTTTCATTAACGATCTAAAACAATTTTCGTATGTATGCATATATCCGAAAATTCCAAGGCCATTGGTTTCTGTAGTAGGCAAGGTAATGATCGGATGGACCTATAGGGCCGCCGCGCCGCTAGCACTCTTTCACAGGTCAATGGACGAATGGAAAATACTTTAGGAGAAGTCTTATTTCCAACAAAAAAGTCATATAAAGTAGAGTCCGATTTTCAACTGTTTCAGAGATACCTAAATTTGATTTTCATTGAAATGCAGACCTCCAAACGAAAACCATAATCAAACAAAATTTTACCGTCGGATTTTGGAATTTTTAGTATTAGTGATTAGAAAAGACGATGTCACGTTATTGTTTACTAAAAGAAAGTGATCATGTATCAAACACTCAAACTCGAGATAGTATCAAAATCAGCATGTTTTGAAAAGTGACATCAAGAAACATTACAAAAAACGAATTTATCTTAAAAGATCGCCAAATAGTTAACCACGTACTTTACGGTAGATACATGCCCATCTTTCTAGTTATCCATTGGTACCACAAACTTCTTATAAATGTGGTAAACATAGGCAACAAAATTGCATTTAAGCTCTAGAGGTGTATTGGATCTCGGGGACCGCAAAATTTCAACAACCGTATGCAAAAACGTGTCATCGGATTTCTAATTTTTATGTACTTTAATAATGTTCTATTACATCATAAAAAAGAGATCTATCAACTAAAACTTCAGTATAGGGTCTACAAATTGTATGATATTAGAAGAAAACTTCAAGTTTTAACTTAAAATCGAATCGTCTTAAAAAGTCGCTAGGTAATTTCTTAAAAGATGGTATATAATCAAGCAGAACATGCAAGCCACTTTATAAAGTATCGTGTATCCATAGATTTTCACTGGTGTATAAATGAGAGGTTGTAAATAATCCAGAACGAAGTAGTAGAAAATTAAGCATGATATCTTTAGGGAACAACCTCGTATTATGGATCAGTCATGAACATACATACGCTAAAGCTGAAACTGTAGATTTTGTGCTGTGGATCAACAGTAATGAACGCACGCCTGCGCAAATTAAGATACAGTGCGTTGTGACAGCTGCGTCTCTACTTTTAGAGCGGGCAACGGCGTTGGTGTTCACGCATACACGGAAATCATCCTGCAGCTCCACCTACGCTGTTGCTGGTATTTCTTAGCGGAAGATGTGGTTCACTGCGAAAACAACTGGTATGTATCCGTACATCCGTACCATTACATGCCCGTACACATTTTGGAGGAAGGCGATCCTGTCAGAAGAATGGATTTTTGTCGACTTATGCTTCATGTGGATGCCGGAGATGCAACTTTTTTAAGTAGGATTCTTTGGACGGATGAATTCATACATAACTAAAAATCTACGGTTACAAGACACTTTATAACGTGGTCTGCATGTTCTGTTTGCTTGCCTAACTTCTTATGACGAATCTATTTTAAATCGCAACTTGAAGTTATCTAAAATTATAGTTTTGAGACCATATACCGAAGTTTTGGTCAACTGATCACTTTTTATGACTAATCGTGATGTGATAGCACATTATTCAAGTAACCATAACAAAAATTAAAAATCTGATGACAAGCTTTTGCCAAACCGTCTGTTGAAATTTTGCACTCTTAGCGATCCAATATGCCTTTAGAGTTTAAATCTCTTACTGCATATGTACACATTTACAACAAGCTTATGGTACCAATGAACAACTAGAAAGGCATGTGTTTACCTTAAAGTGCACGGTTAATTATTTGGTGATATTTTAAAGATTCCTCTTTTTGTAACGTTTTTGAAGTCACTTTTCAAAGCATGCTAATCTTGACACTATCAAGAGTGTTATACCTGATCCCCTTTTTTAGTTGGTAATGACGTGATAGCATATTTTCTAAGGACTAATACCAAAAATTTCGAAATCCGACAATACAATTTTGTTTTATTAGGGTTTTAGTTTGGAGGCCTGCATTTTAATGAAAATCTCTATAATGAATACAACAAATTTTTGAGTTTTACAACCCTCCGCCCCCCCAACGACCCCAATCACACTCTCACCCAAAAAAGTAGAAAATTATCATCAAATCCTAAAACGCCCAAAAACGAGGTTTTTGTTTTTTGCAAATTACTCCGCTACCAATGCACCGATTTTTAAAATTATAGGAGCAATACCTACTAGGACCCCATAGGATACCGGTACCCAAATTTTATCACAATCCACGGTTACTGATGTGACTAGCCTAGAAAAACACGCAAAGACAGACAGACCGACGTTATATAGACATCATAAAACGCCCAAAAAAGCGTATTATCTCAAAATCGAAAATTTTCGCGATCACAATACCTATCACAATTTCCTATCAGTGTGGGAAATAAAATTAACTAAAAAGAAGCAGAGGTCATAAAAAGGCGCGAAAGGCATTTCAGATGGTAGGGTGGTATCGATTAATTAATATGCATGTGGACCTCGGTTATTGCCTTATACATTACCGGTCCTCTCATATTTGTTCTAATCGTAGAGATATACAGAGAATGTGGAAAAAGTGCAACTATTTTTTAAATACTAAGACTGTCAGATCGTTTTGTACCGGTGATCACTTGTTCTCTCCTATTAGTACAGAGATATACTCAGGGCCGTAGCTAGGCGTTGACCATGGAGGGGGTTCATGGTGACCTTAGGAGGGGTTCATGTATAAAAGAATATGTAATGTCTTAATTTGTTAAACATCTGTATAGATTGTATCGCTGCTTATGTGTCATGAGCACCGAGGGATTGGTTGGTAGTAGAATAAATCACTAAGCTTGGAGAAAGCATCCTTGATTATCTTTATTTTGTATTATTTTAGTAGTTATTTCATTCATGGGAATACTCATGCGGGGGTTTGAACCGGCCCTGGATATGCTTGCTGATTGCTTATTCCGTCTAAGCTACCATTCATTGGTCCTCCTGTTCGATTAGTTTAGATGAAATACTACCGTTGCGGTCAATGAACTTCGTTATTTATCTGCACAGCGTCCTAAAACGTGTCTCCAGGTAAATCGATCCATAAGGTCGATTATAGACTTCTATTTACTATAAGATTTTCAAGTATCATGATGTGTCGATTGATTCGTTGTCTTCAATTATCTTCTTGAAATGTATAGGCAATGACATCTGAAACAGATATTACGAAACATCTGCCGACACGTTCCAAATAAATCTGTTACTTTGAGACCTTTTCTGTGCCTACCTATTCCTTGACAAATAAAATCAAATGAAAATTTGTCCTCAGTAACGTAATCTGAAGGCTTGATACCTCGGTGACTACACATCTGCTGCTCACGTAGAACTGCCGTTTCTACTAGCAAAATCGATGTAACAGCTAAATACTACTGGAGTTCAGCTTTAAAGGTGGACAGAGAATGTTTTTTAAACTGTGGAACAGCAGCGGTTCCTGAATTTTTGAAAGGGGGCGCACAAAAGTTTAAATAAAAAAATACACAAAAATCCTACCAGAGATTATTTAGGTCGCAGCTGCACTCTGCACATAAGTATACATAAGTATCTTTATACAAGTAGGAGGAATAAGCGAGGGCAAGTGGCGGCCGTAAAGGACTCAAACATCAGTATTGTTATGCTAATTTCGACTTTTTCACGTCATGTGTGCAGTGTATACCTGTTCATACTATTAGAACTGATAAACGAGGACCGGGTGATATACGCGGCAAACTGAGGACCACCCGAGTATTTTTTTATCGATCTAAAAGAATAGTTCATTTTAATTAAACAGAGTTGGTCATATGGTTTAGGTGTACCTAAGTGGCGTTTTTTAAGTGGATGAAATTTGAAAAGCGGCATGCTGCTGGGTGGTAATAGGTAAAGCTTCATTTCATGAAAGCTGTGCGTTGGCGTAGTAAAAGGCAAAACCCCTCAGACTTCTGTTTGAGCGTTTTATGAGTTAATCATCTACCATTTCTGGGAGGGGCTGAAATTGTTAAGGTGGGGAGGGGGGAAACCTTGAAAATTTGTTGTAAACATAAAATACCCTCCATTGGCCTAAAAATATGAAATTATATACTTTTTCAACTTATTCGGTTACTGACCCAGGAGACATTTGATACGTTCATTCACATACACAGGGTGACCAATAGTGAGCAGATGGAGCATTGTTGACTTACTAAAACATATTTCAGAAATCTGTCACTTGGTCATGGTAGGGACCTTTGAGTGATATAACGTTGAATATTTTCACTTAAATTTTGATGTCTATATAGGGTGGTTCATATCAAACTTACATTTTTTTGAAGGCGACTCCCTATACATTATTGCATATTTGAATTCCTTGGTGAATTCTAGTGTGACTCAATGTATCTTATATTGAACTTTAACGAACCGTTTAGGCACAAATCAGCATTCTTGATATAAGTAGGTATCAGAAAAAATTTAAATATCGCAGTGATTATAAATCTTAGAAGGCCGTGACATTGCGGTACGACTAAGCATGAGATGCGTCACCTTAGGTCAGACGGTTAAATTTAATTTTTTTTTGTACTTGAAATCAGTAGATTAATTAAGGAAACTTCAGTCACAGAGAACTTGATTTGTTCAAATAAGAATACCCATTTTTGTTTACAGAATCAAATGCAGAATTTGATTACCTCGATCTCAATCTATTTAGTTTCCATTTTATTTAAAATTTTCAGTCAAATCAGTGTTTTTCAGTTTTCCTACTTATAAGAAATCTAGCAAGTCATGAAAAACAAACAAAAGCCCGTTAAGATGGAAGAAACCAACTAACTTAGTAGAAAGACACAAACAAACTAAACAACACAACAAACGGAAATTCCTTACAACACATAATCTCTAACAACAGCGGTAAGAAATCTAATGACAATGACCAGCTGGCGTATGACAGAAGTGTTATTTTTCCACAGCCTACCAGCTATTGAGATCTACTAGAGCTTGATAACAAAAAACTATTAAAAATATTGAAACGAAAAAAAAACTACCAATGATTGCTGCTGACAGTTTAGGATCGTCAGAATGAAATTTCACATTTAATGGGATAGAAAAGTAGTCATCTCTGTTAAGTCAAAAGTAAAGATACCTCTAACTGGAGCACTCTGAGCATCTATTGATGTGATTGTTAGATTTTTTTATTACTCCATGTTGTAACTGTGTTTATTTCATGTATGTTCCTACCAAGTAAATAATGTTTTATCATATAACATACTGCAATTCAGTTTTCATTTTTTGCGATTTTGCTAATTAGTAGAAGTACCAGTGAAGAATTTGAAGGGCTCCAGGCTTTTGACTTACGGCTATTTTATGGAACTAAATGTGAAAATTTATTCTGAAAATATAGATACTCCCCTGCCAGTAACGATCGCTGGTATTTTGTATTTTATTTAATTTTTTTTGTACTGATTTTGGATATCTGCGTATAGCTAATAGGCTGTGAAAAGTAAGCCTTCTTGTTGCCGCTGTCGTTTCTGGTTAGAGCTGATATCTTGTAAGACATTTTTATAATCTTACCTCACTAATCTAGTTTGTTTGCGTTTTTATGCCAAGTTAGTTGGTTTCTTCCATCTGAACAGGTTTTTGTTTATTTTTTATGGACTGCTAGATTACTTAGAAGCTGGGAAAGTGTAAAACACCGATTTGACTTAAAATTTGGAATAAAATGAAAATTAAAAAAGATTGATTCCAACAATCCTACATTGTTGGAAAGGTTATCAAGTTTTAGATTCGATGGTATAAGAAAAATTAGGCATTCCCATTTGAAATAATCAAGGTACATGTGATTGAAATTTCCTTAATTATTCTACTGATTTCTCCAAGTATGACATGTTTTATGCTTAGTCACACCGTAAAGTCACGGCCTTCTAAGTTTTATGATCGCTGCGATATTCAATTTTTCTCTTATACCCACTTATATCAAAAAAAAGTGATTTGCGCCTAAACGGTCCGTTTAAAGTTCCATATAAGATACATGAAGTCACACTAGAATTCACTAAGCAATTCAAATATGCAATAATATATAGGCGGTTCTGTTAAAAAATGTTAGTTTGATAATCAGCCTATATAAACGTTAAAGTTTGAGTGAAAGTATTTTAACGTTATAACCTTCAGGGGCCCTACCATGATCAAGTAACAGATTTTTGAAATATCCTTCTAAGTCAACAATCCTCCGTCTACTCACTATTGGCCCACCCTGTATTGCATCTATCACATAATAATATGTACTCTGAGAGGAATTCACATATTTTGTTGGAATGTTTGAAAAGAAAAGTATTTTATAACTTATCGAATTTTTAAAGCTGAAGCTGGATTGACATGAAACGAGTGAAATCGGGTCAAGCCAGACCAAAAACTCTTAAGATGCTTATCGGAGCAGCTAAAATCTGACGAACTTGGAACGATTTGACTCGGATAGCACTCTACTCTCTCAGACACTCTCTCCCATTTTTTACCTAAGTCTAAAATATGCTTCTCAGTTGTGCAAAAATGAGCTTTAACAATTTCAAAAGGCATATCACACGGTATCTAAAACGTCAGTTGAATTGACCATCTTAGATTCCAAACGAAAATTGTATCACTCGATATTAAACTAATTGAAACACCTGCTGGTTCTCACGCATAAAGGCATGGTTCATGATTTCAGAACTGTCTAGTAATCGCTATACCGAAGATCCTACTCCTAAACCCTTCATGCATAGAGCGATGACCTGCAATCTAAAACTTTTCTGCCATAAAAGCCGCTTAGATCTCATTCCAAAAGTTCCTCATGATGGGGCACTTGTGAACAAAATTATGACTCGCAACACCTAATTTTCTTCTCAAAGACAGCAACGTGTAATATGGGAAGCTAAACAATCAAGTACACAAAGAAAAGGCGAAATATCGTGAGAGGCAATAGTCTGCCGGTATTTCAGCGTTGCCGAATTTCAGGACCTCACTTGTCGCATGCACTGGTATGTAACGTATATGGGGTGGCGGTATACAAACTCGAGAAACCATCTGGTGGCAAAGCGGTGAACTAAAATGTATACATTTACCATAAAACGAAAAAAATGAGGACCAGCTGAAATTTTCAAATTTGACTCAAGACCATATCCGCAACTCACCACAAAAATTTCAAGCGAAGTCCTTGTGAGGTCCGTATATTGGTCCTCACTTGGTCGCGGTCCTCACTTGTTATGCAGATTTTGCACGGGCTAGCCTCACTTGTACCACGGGCCAAATATATATATATATATATATATATATATATATATATATATATATAGACAAAACAAAAACAAAAAAGGTGCAACCCGGGCTCCGACACACCGGGCCGCTGTTCCATTCCCCAGCGACTGCTCCTCACACCGTGAGGTGAGCAATCACTGGGTCCGCGTATCGTGCGTCCTAAGCAGACGAAGGGACCCATGGATGACTGCCTTCTGCATTCTGGCGGCTAAGATGTGCGCCGCCGCACGGCACACCGGCATTTTGCGCAGTGCAGAGAGCAGCGTATCCCTCATACCACCTAGGGATCCAATGACCATTACTAGCAGACTCACAGTGTAGTCCGGCCAGAGCCTGCGAAGTTGTCCGAGGAGCTCCTGATACTTGGTCCGCTTTTCCTCCTCCTTAGAGACGATGTTCCCCTCGGCAGGTGCCGAGAACTCGATAACGAACATCGTCTTTTGTTGGTAGTCGAGGAGGACTATGTCGGGCTTATTTGCATGTATAAGCTCGAGCGTGGAGAATGAGTAGTTCCAGTAAATTCGGCACCTCTCGTTCTCCACAACGGACTCAATGTCCCCTGGAGCGTATGGCAGCACCGGTGTCTCATCATATATATATATATATATATATATATATATATATATATATTGTAACATACTGTATATTATGGTATTCGTGTATTTGTATTAGTCATTGATTGTCATACATGATGTAAAGTCAAAGTGATTAGGTTAGAGTTTTTTGATGTGTAAGCGTCATCGAATCATCTGGAATTTTCTAGACTGACAGATCGGCATTCTCGAATGTCATCTGGGTGTCTGGAATCTTCTAGATGGTTCGATGAAGTATATAAGGCACCACGAGTAGCGTGGCAGGGGTCAGTCAGTTGAGTTGAGACCTAGTTGAGATAAGGTTAAGAGATTTTGTATCGAGTTGTGAAGTAAAACGGTGAAAGTTACGTCGAGTTTGATTCCCTGGGTGAAGAAAAAGAGGCCGTCGTGACAATTGGTGTCGGAAGTGTGGGATCATCCATCGAATCAAGCCAGGAAAAGGAAAGAAGAAGTGAGTACAGTGTCCATTAATGCCAGTAACCAGAGCTATGGCGTCCGAAATGAATGCATTGATGGCTATGCTACAAGAAATGGGAAACAAATTAGATCAAAGTACAGCTCAATCGAGAACAAATATGCAAGACCTAGAAGAGAAGCTAAAGCACCACCAAGAGGACCTTGAGCAAAAGTTGAAGCGACATCAAGATGAGGCAGTCGCAGGTTTGAAGAGTGACTTGAAAAGTGGACAGGAGCTGGCAATGACTAGATTGGAGGAGCAAAGACAGGCCGTAAGTCAGGCATTAGAAAATCAAGATCAGCGTATTAGTGCTATAGAGACATCACAAAAGCACATCGAGGAACAGTTAGCGACATCACAAAAAAACGTTGAGGAACAGCTGCAGCAAGTGAAAGATCAAGTCAAGGAAATCGTGAGAGAGGAGCTGCTAGAACTTGGTGCAGGTGAGCGTTGTTTAACAGCTGTACCATCCGCTTTTCCTGATAGACACAATAGCGTAGTAGCAAAGCCCTATCCGTACAATGGCAAAACATCCTGGGACATTTATTATATGCAATTTGAAAACATCGCACGTATGAATAACTGGTCAAGTGAAGAAAAAGCTTGTGTGCTGACATCTATGCTTAGAGACTCTGCCGCAGCTATTTTGGAAAATCTCTGCTCATCAGATCTACGTGACTATGATAAGATAACATCTGCACTAAAGTTACGCTTTGGAGATGCACACTTAACAGAGCTGCTGCATGGCCAGCTGCATAACCGGACACAACAAGCTAAGGAAGATCTAACCACATTTGCATACGAAGTCCAAAGCTTAGCGAAACGGGCATTCGTCAACAGCCCCGTCGAAACACAGGAATACGTTGCTGCTCGTCAGTTTGTCGAAGGCATTGCAGACGCGGAAGTTCAACGAATGGTAAAACTATCCAGTCCCATAAATTTACAAGATGCTGTGATCAAGGCTTTGCAAATTGAAGCTGACATAAAAGCCATGCGAATGACAAGGAGGGTGCGCGCTGTCGAGCAAGATACAGAAGCAGAAGTCAGGGCCACACCGTTTATTTCAGGAAGAAGAGGTGCTAGCTTCCAAAGAAACCCGGTTCGCACAAGCCTAGAAGGAGCTGAAAAGTTTACATGCTGGAGATGTGGACAGAAGGGGCATCTTAGGATAGGCTGCCGCACCCAGGCTGATAAGATACAAGCGGATGTAGAAAAAGCAGATGAATATGCGAACAAAATGAAATCTGTGCAAGACACGATAAACTCAATGAAGGAGCAGTTTGATAGAGACATAGAGAATTTAGTAAAGAAGAATGAAGAAAGTATTGCCAAGCCTCAACAACAACACGGAGTAGCCATGAGGGAACTTAGAGCAGACAGGGATAGGATGAAGCAGTTGCTTGCCTCTCAGGAAAGGAGAAGTATGCATATTAAAAGCAAGTTTGAAACGAATAGAAAGAATCTGCTGAAGAAGGACGAACAACACGAAATAGCCTTGAGGAAGCTCAATAAAGAAGTTTCTGTTTTGAAGGGCGAAATCAAGAGATTGAAAGCTTTGAATCAGTTGAAGAAATCAGAGAGGGAATACGACCAAGTTAAAGATGAAAATGCAATGCTCAAACAGAAGATAAATCAGATGGAGGCTGAGTATGCATTCTGTAAAAAGAACTTGAGCAAAGCGAATGACAAAGCCAAAAGGGTCGGTATCAAGAAGAATGAGTTGAGAGAAAGGTTGGCGCAGCTTGAAGCAGAAAACAAGAAGCTGAGAACAGATTTGAGCGCCGAGGTCGATGATGCGAAAAAGCGAAAGGAAGATTTGTCTAAAGCAAGAGAAGTTGACAGTAAAACTAAACAGCGACTGATGAATTTGGAAAATGAGAATGCTCGACTGAAAAAGGAGCTGGAAAACGCATTGACTGAAGTAGAGTATGGTAGCTCCAAGATGAAGCATATGAAGAATGAAAACAGTAACGTGGAGCAGAAGACTACACAGCTGGAAGTTGAGATCGATAAGAAGAAGAGAGAACTGAATAAGGTCACTGAAGATATAAAGAAGGGTGTGTCCGCAGTATTAGCGAAGCCATTTTACGATGCAGAGTTAGAACAGAGATTGGCGCAACTGAAGAAAGAAAACCCGAAGATAGGAGCAGAGCTTGGCGCTGCACTCAAGGACTCATCATGGGATTTTGAACAGACCACGCAACTCAGAAGCGAGAATGTTAAGCAAAAGAACAGGATTGCGCAGGAGGAAGACGAACTCAGCAGGTTCAGAGAGGAAGTGGAGAATAGCCTGAGTAATGGGAAGAAGGAAGTGTCGAGGGGTGACAGTCGTCAAGGCAAAAAGGTGCAACTGAAGAGAATGATAACAGAGCTAGGAAAATTGAATTCTGCTGGAGCTGAAAATGAGAACCGCAAGTTGGGCAAAGAATATCACAATTACGAGGTGATCTGGTATGGTCTTGCAACACACGACGCAAGGAAGGATAGATGTCCGAAGCTACAACGCCATGGGGAGGGACCCTATGTGGTGATGAAGCGCCTCAACGACGTAGTCTACAGGTTATGTACGGAAAGTGGAAAACCGAAGATCGACTATGCTGATGTCTGTGGTGATACAAGAATCGAAGTTGTTCGTCGAGGACGCCGAACGCTAAGGGGGGAAGAATGTAACATACTGTATATTATGGTATTCGTGTATTTGTATTAGTCATTGATTGTCATACATGATGTAAAGTCAAAGTGATTAGGTTAGAGTTTTTTGATGTGTAAGCGTCATCGAATCATCTGGAATTTTCTAGACTGACAGATCGGCATTCTCGAATGTCATCTGGGTGTCTGGAATCTTCTAGATGGTTCGATGAAGTATATAAGGCACCACGAGTAGCGTGGCAGGGGTCAGTCAGTTGAGTTGAGACCTAGTTGAGATAAGGTTAAGAGATTTTGTATCGAGTTGTGAAGTAAAACGGTGAAAGTTACGTCGAGTTTGATTCCCTGGGTGAAGAAAAAGAGGCCGTCGTGACAATATATATATATATGCTCTGACAGCCAATCAGCTCTGAAAGCGGTGGCAGCGCCGAGGGCCAGATCAGCTCTGGCTCAAGAATGCTCGGCCGCCCTTCAGAAGTTAGCAAGGCATAAGAAGGTGACCCTGCTGTGGGTCTCCGGACACATTGGTATACTGGGTAATGAGAGAGCGGACCGATTAGCTAGGATAGAGGCCAGAACCTATGCAGGGAATTGGCAGACGCCAGGTCAATGTGGCCCTGGACAACTGGGCCTACAAGGAACTGGCGAAAGCCTGGTTAGAAAGAGACGACTGCAGGCAAGCCAAAAGATTCATAGCAAGCCCTGATAAGGGCCGAACGCTATGGCTTTTGAATAAAGGCAGAAAAACGCTCAACCTTCTGGTGGGGGTTCTTACTGGCCATTGCCTGCTGAATAGACATTTGTCACTTATTTTAGTGACAAATGTCACTTCCTGGGCAGATGTGCAGTTTATCGCAATCTTAGGATTGAGATATTCGACACGACGGAGTTTGGGGAGGAGCCACTATATTCAGCGAAATGGTCGGACATACTGACTTTCGTCAGGAGGTCTGGTAGGTTCAACAAGGAGCTTTCTAGGGTGTAGAATTTTAGTGTTTTCAGTGATTGGTTCAGTGGGGTTGGCAAAAAGCGCCAAAGGTGGCCTACTTGCCTGGCTTCGCCTCCCCATCACTACTACTACTACTACTACTACTACTACTATAGTTTATTGAATAATATACTATCTCACTTTCGACATCGTAGGTGATGGGAGTAGAGTGATCGCGAAAATATATTTGAATACCAGTAGAAAAGTAAGTATTCGTCAATATAACCCTTGATCAGAGAGGACAAGTGCATCGCTTCTACTCCTAAAGAAGAAACAGACATCTTAGGGAGGCTTTTCGCAACCAATTCGACTGTAGACTTCCGAGGAAATACTTCACCACCATAAGCGTGACCTCGAGAATGGCAGAGGTCAAATTGCAACATCGAGATGTAAAAAGCATCCTCCAAAAACTGAACGCGAAGAAAGCTACTGATCCTAACCAAATTATCTTCGCAGACAACAGTATATTAGTATCGTGCATGGAACCAGACAAGCCACTATCCCAAGAGACAATACGTCGGCGAAAGCAACATGCCTCACAGATCAAAGATATCAAAACAATTGTCGAGTGAGGATTAGTGAATAAAGTATGGTTTTACGTACAGAACACTCAGACAACAACACTGACCAAGAAGTCTCACGTTGGCTTACCAGCTGTGGAAATGGATGGTCACCCAATAGTCGAGTCACCTTCAGTCAAGCTGAAGCATCAACAATAACATGTCCTAGCATGATTACGTCGCGTCGTCAGTATTGCTGAAGCGGTATCCCAGAAGCTTGGAGTTTTGTTCCTCTGTAGCAAGCTGTATACACCAGAACAACTACTTCTGCTCTGCAAGGTACAGGTCCGTTGGAGTATTGCTTCCATGTATGTAGATGCGCTCTGAAGCACCCTCTGAAGCTTCTGAACACCATCCAGAAGAGAGCAATCAGACTAATCGATAACAAAGGACCTCCACAGCCTGGAACATCAAAGAAGGGTGGCCGACCTGTTCCTGTTTCACAGATTCTATCACGAAAGGTATTTGAGTGAGCTCTCCCAGATAATAATACCGAAGGCCGACCGTCCGAACCAGGAACACTAGAGAAGCTCTGCGAGCTCATCCTTACCAGGTCGAGGTCCCTACTCCCCGAGCCAGTCTCCTCCAGCATTTTTTCTTTAGAAGAACTTTGGCGCTGTTGAATGAGCTGCCGGGGAATTTGTTTCCCGACGGTTACAACCGTTTTAACATGTTTTTTAACATCACTGTCACCGATCCCTTCCATTTTGGGGTTATGGTGCAATGACAAAACAGTTTACAAACTGCCTCTACAGGGTGTCCAGTTAGTGTGTAATTCTTCGATATCTCGCAAGGTATACCTGATAGAAGAAAATGTCAAATACAAAGGTTATTTGGTTACTTACGACGCATATTACAAAAATATTTTGAAATATACAGGGCTTGCCGGAAAGTAGGATAGTGATCAACTTGATTTTTTTATATGGAACTATAACTTTTTCTTAAATTCTTCTAGTTTCCGTCATCGATCTCTATTCAACCCTAAAATATTTTTGGGATCGGTTGTGACATTGCCAAGTTATAATTTATTTTCTATTAATTTCCGGACTTGCAAAGTCGCAAGTAATACGTCCAAATTGATATATTCCTTTAACATTTCTCAATAATATTATACAGCAAGTCACTTGAATATTAAGTGGATATTATTTTGGATGTTATCAGCAATTTGTATCTACAGGGTGTTTTTGGCAGAATTTTAAATTACGGCAATTTGAAGGTCATCTTACTTTGTTTTTTTAAATGTAACACCCTGTACGTATTATTTTAAATCGAAATATCTAGACTTAGACTTCATACATAATCAATTCAAAATTATGACGTAAAATTGGTAAATCTGACAACACTGATGTTAGCGTTTTTGAATTCTGTATTGAATTCAAGTATTGAATTTCACTTCTCCAGACGTGGCAGTTTTGGAAATATTCAAGCGTCCCGGTACTGTTTACTGAAAAAGCGGTGTTGCCGTATCTCAATAATTAACAGAAACAAAATTTTTAAATTGTGAGATCTTACTAAATTCGACATGCGCAATTCATTGCAATAAAAATAAGTAGAGGATCCTATTTAAAATAAAATAAAATCGGGGATATTTGTTTGAAAATTTGGAAAAATAATTTATAACTTGGCAACGCCACAAACGCGAAAAAAAATATTACAAGGCGAGATAGGGTATTAGTAGATATTTTGATTTAAAATAAAAAATACAGGGTGTTACATTTAAAAAAACAGAGTAAAATGACGTTCAGGTTGCCGTAATTTAAAATTCTGCCAAAAACACCCTGTAAACATAAATTGCTGGTAACATCCAAAATAATATCCACTTAATATTAAAGTAACTCGCTGTATAATATTATTGAGAAAAGTTAAAGGAATATATCAATTTGGACGTATTACTTGCGATCTTGCAAATCCGGAAATTAATAGAAAATAAATTATAACTTGGAAATTTCGCAACCGATCCCAAAAATTTTTCAGGGTTGAATAGAGATCTGTAATGGAAACTATCAGAGTTTAAAAAAAGAGGTATAGTTCCATATAAAAAAATTAAGTTGATCACTATCCTTCTTTCCCGCAACACCATGTATATTTCAAAATATTTTTAGAATATGCGTCTTAAGCAACCAAATAACTTTTGTATTTGACATTTTCTTCTATCAGGTCTACCTTCCGAGATAGCGAGGAATTACACACTAACTGGACACCCTGTATAACTCAAATACCAAGCGTCATCCGTTTTTTTTCTTGACACTAAAATTACCCGTCATTGCCTTAACTAATGCATGTGTTTGTTGTGAGCGGGGTATTAGTTAGGAGGGTAGCTCGTATAGCTCCATTTTATTAGATAGTGGTGATTGAGCAAAGCAAAAACAGACAACATCCACGGTGTATAGAGTCCATCGACTTGATTCCCATTTCTCTCACATAATCGTTGGAATTTGGTGTTCTAAGCCGATGAAGTATCCATGACCATGATACTACGACACGCCCTACACTACCACCCAATATCGACATGTGGAGCTGGGGTTGTCTCCCTTTGAGTCTTTGGACGGCGTTGCCAAATGCACCGCTTAAAAATTAGATCTACATAGTCCCGATCATTGACTTCTTGGCGTTAGGGTACGCCTACATTAGGGCGAAATTGTCGCATTAACTAGGTCACTCCGTGTTAAATCTGAGGTATTCAGCAGTAACTGCAGAACTTTTCAAGCCTTAGTAAAATGCACCTTAATGCTATTTAGTATCATTTCGCAACTCTTTTATCTACAAGGAAGGTGTTTAGCTTGTTACTTCCCACACCGATAGGTATTGTGATCGCGAAAATTTTCGATTTTGAGATAATACGTTTTTTGGGCGTGCTATGATGTCTACATAACGAAAATCCACGTCACTCATTTCCGTCGGTCTGTCTGTCTGTCTGTCTGTCTGTTGGCGTTTTTCTAACGTCGTAATCTCAGTAACCGCCGCATGGATTGTGATGAAATTTGGGCAGCGATATGTTGTGGTGTCGTAGTAGGTAATGTTCCGATAATTTTGGAAATCGTTGTACGGGAGGTGGAGTAATTAGCAAAAAACGAAAAATTTCAAATATTCTTCAAACTTCGTTTTTAGGCGTTTTAAGGGTTCCTGATCATTTTCTACTTTTTTTTGGGTGGGGGTGAATTTGGGGTGGTTGGAGGGTGAGGGGTTGTAAAACTGAAAAATTTGTTGTATTCATAATGGGCTGTCCAATGACCTGTGAATGAAAGGGCTAGCGGCATAGTACAATTTTTTAGGTCCATCCATTGCCTTGCTTAGAATAGAAACCAAGGGACTTAAGAATTTGTGATGTATACATCCGAGTGTTGTTTTAGATCGTTCTTTATTACGTAACGCGAAAATTATCGAATGGATTTTAGTGAAATTGTGATACAGTATTACTGCCACGGCGAGGATGGAAAACGCGTATGTTTTGGAAAAATCGTGTCAGTGGCGGCGCAGCAATAATAAAAAAAACTAAAAATGTAAAAATAGCTCAAACTTTGTTTTTAGGCGTTTTAGGGGTTCCTGATAATTTTTTACTTTTTTTTTCGATGGGGGTAAAATTTGGGTGGTTAGGGGGTGGGGGGTGTAAAACTCAAAAATTAGTGTCCCTTATACCTAGCGGCATAATAGACATTTGTTAGGTCCATCCGAAGATTTCCTTGGCTATTACAGAAATCAAGGGACTTGGTATTGGTAGGGGTAGGTATTGCTTTAGATCGTTCTGAATTTAGTAACATGGAAATTATGGAATTTCAATGAAATTTAGACACAGTATTATCATAGCGGCAAGGATGAAAAATGCGTATGGCTTTCAAAAATCGTGTCAGTGGCGGCGCAGCAATGATAAAAAAGATTAAAAATATAAAAATAGCTCAAACTTCATTTTTAAGCAATTTGGGGGTCCTGATTATTTCGTTTCGTCCAGTTGAAGCTGAATTTTGTCGTTTTAGTTCCTACGGAGAGATTTAGGAAACTATTTACTAGTTTTTGTGTTGGATGTTTTTTGACGACAGGCGGGCGATGATTTGGTTGCAACTGTGATGTGTGGTAAGTACTGAGTCAATCAACTTGACTCCATTTTGTTGGTTTTATTTTTGCGGAAAAAATATTTCTTATTGAAGCTGATAACGTTGTAAAAGTTAGGAATTTGTTTTTGTTTGAATATGTGTATCCAAAAAAGAAACTACTTCTCATCATCCAACCTTCTTAGGCTGTATAAAGTCCAGATGAGACCTGGCTTAGAGTATTACTCAACTATCCGGGCAGTTGCTGATCTTACTGACCTGTTCGTACTAAAGCATTCCAGAGTAGAGCAATTCGACTGATCGGTGACACGGTCCTACCGCGCCACCTTCAGCCACCTTCTCACCGACGTGCGGTTGGTTACCTCTCACTTTATTGCCAACTATGAAACGGAGCCAGGTACTTTTAGCTATTCTCTATAGTCTACGATCGCACATTTGTCCAAGGCTTGCAACGGACAGACAGAATATACAGGGTGAGTTTTTAGTACCGGCTCGGTCGATAACTCCACTACTGTAGAAGACAGCGAAAAAAGTTCTATATAAAAGTTGTAGCCACGGATATGCTCCTTGCTCGGAAAATAATTTGATTTATACAGGGTGATCCATAACTACGCGGTGATGCAAACATGCATTTTTTTAATGAGACACCCTATATATTATTCCATATTCTAATTTTACTAACGATTTCCGTTCTTCCAATATAGGGTATTATACAGGGTATTTCAAAAGTTATGATCATCTTTATCTCCAAATTGCTGTCAAATGAGGTACTGTACATCAAAAAGTGATGAATCAAAAATATTTTTTTTACACGGTGGATAAAAAATAGTATCTAGTTTTAAGACTAGCTATAAAAAAAGCCCGTGACGCATATTCATATACAGGGTGATGTAGAATGCAAAATCCAGACTTTCTCTTTTTTTCAAATGTAACCCCCAATATTTTATTATACCAAAGAATTGCTTTTAATATGCTCTTTCGTTCTTGTATCTTATTATGCCTGCATTCTTTAGCTTCTGAAATATTTCGATTTTTCGGTAATTTAAAATATAGCTTCTATTTGTGTACTGAAATTTATTTATTTTGAGAAAGTACTATCGAATTTGTTTTTTATTTAACAAACAACTAAATTATAAGGTCTTGATCGTATTTGATGAAGTCAAAACCCTGACTCATCGAGATAATACAGTCAAGTATGCTGAGGAAACAATTTTGTAGGCGTGATGCATAATTATCAAGCAGATTTATCAGGTATACTTTGAAAAATTGACGGTTTTCATAACCTGCTCAATAATTCCGTACTTTGTGAAAAACGAGCTGAGAAAATTAATTTTTCCATTGAGGGTATTTAGGAGAATCTTTGAGAAATTGCCTACTTGCCTCTAGAATATATCAACTATGAACAGCAATATTCAGAACGGAGGCACTCTAAAACTAATGCGCTTGAAAGATTGACGAATTGTTTTATTTGGATCATGTCGTTTAATATTTCATAGCCTACCTGGTAGATCTGCTTGATAATTATGTATGACGTCTATAAAATTGTTTCCTCACCACACTTGACCTATATTATCTCGTTAATTCAGTGTTTTGATTTGATCAAGTACTATTATGGCCTTATGTTTTAGCTGTTTGTTAAGAAAAAATAACATTCGATAGTATTTTCTCAAAATAAATAAATTTTAGCAAACAAATAGAAGGTATATTTAAAACTTGTAGAAAAACCGAAGTATCACAGAAACTAATGAACGCAGACTTAACAAGTGTTGTACAAAGATGGAAGAAGATATTAAAAGAAATTCTTTGGTATAATAAAATATTGGGGGTTATATTTAAAAAAAGAGAGAAAATCTAGATTTTGCATTCTACATTACCCTTGTATACGAATATGCGTCGCGGGCTTTTTTTATAGCCGATTTTAAAACTAGATGATACTTTTGATTCATCCGTGTAGAAAAATGATTTTTGATTCATCACTTTTTGATATACAGTACGTCCATTTGACAGCGATTTGGATATAAAAATGGTCATCACTTTTGAAATACCCTACGTAATGTAACAATACCCTATATTGAAAGAACGTAAATCATTAGTAAAATTTAAATATAGAATAATATATAGGGTGTCTCATTTAAAAAAATGCATGTTTGCATCACCACGTAGTTATGGATTGCCCTGTATATATCAAAATATTTTCTGAGCAAAGAGCATATCCGTGGCTATAACTTTTATAAACTTTTATTTCGCTATCTTCTATAGTAGTGGTGTTATAGACCGAGCCGGTACTAAAAACTCACCCTGTATATTTATTGAACCTGCGAGTCTTGGTCTATTCAAGCTCGCTTCAATTAACTTCCACTAATCTAACCTTTGCATAGCAGCCGCGGTACTCTGATATTTAGTATTTGTCTTCGTGGCTCTTCAGGTATGTACAGTTTGCCCATTATGTATGGAATATAGTATACAGGGTGTCCCTGAATTTTCTTTGCACGTCTTGTAACAAAAAAAAGTTAAAACGAAAGCCGAGTGGAGTTTTTGGAACTATAGGGTCTATCATACCATCCTTTTAAAACATTTTTTTTGTACTTCAATCCTTAAAACTCACCCCCAACTTTTGTTATTCAAATAGCACCAAATAGTTTTTTTTACACAAATTAAGTCCTTATATTATTAGAAATCCTGCAGTACCTTTGATTTTACATGGAAACTTATTTTTTCGTAAGATCATAAGCATAACATAAATAAAATAAGAATGTGCTTGACGCAAAAAAACGGATAACGATAAAACTGATCGGGTTTTTAAGGGCACTAAATCACCTATCATACAATGCTTTCGAAAATAAATGCCTTTTTTAGGCTTTTTATTACGAAAATATTACGCCTCCAACAAATGCTGATTTTATGTATCTTATGTTAATGATTAAGAAAGAAATTGGTTTCTATATGAAGCCGAAAGCACTACAAGATATTGAATAAAATAACGACCTCATTAATGTAGGAAAAGCTGTGGGATGCGACTTGGCAAGAAAAGTACGGGGTAAGTTTTAGGGGTTGAAGAGAAAAAAATGTTTCGGAAGCATGGTATAATAGGTAATTCGATACCCTTGAAAGGCCCACTTAGCTTTCTTTTTTATCTCTTTCTCTTACGAAAATATTCCATCTCAAACAAATCTTTATTTTATTTATTTTTTTATTTTATTTATTTTATTCATTTTATTTATATTATTTATTTTATTTATTTTATTAATCTTATTTATTCTATTTATTCTATTTATTTTATTTATTTTATTTCTTTTATTTATTTTATTTTCTTCTTCTTTTTAATGACATAGCATGTTTGTACTCAATTACAAGAAAATGTTTCAACTGAAAATTTTGATAACTTTATTACATCAATAACATTAATCTAGATATCTGAGATCTGTTAGTAGGCCACTTAATGTGACAAAAACCTATTGTTATATCATGTCAATACGTCTAAAATTGTTAATAAGTTGGTCATCGAAAATTAGAAATGGTTCATTCAACGGAATCTGATGGCATAGACATTTTGATTATAGCCTGTTATGGGCTGAGAAACGGACACAAGTAGAAGCATGTGAGATTTTCCATGAGTGTCATCCTAATGGAGAACCCATCACCCAGTCAGCAGTTATCACGACTTTGAAATAATTTAGGGACACAGGATCTGCCGAAAACGGGTAGATAGATATTAGATTAATGTTATTGATGTCATAAACCTAATAAAGTGTTCATTTTTTTTAAACATTTTTTTGTATTTTCTTGTATTTGGGTGCTAACATGTCACTGGAAAGAGAAAAAAATCTATATCAAATGAGCCTATTGAAAGGGTATGTTGCTATTTAAAAAAATCAATTGTTTTTTGTTACCTATTTGTTTTCTGAAACAAAAGCAACTGAATACTGTTGTACCACGGTCGTATCCATAGTGTAAATAAACAGTCGTATCATGGTAAATAGAATATCAACCAACTTTTATATGAAAAAATGTTAATACAATCATTATTTGCTAAGATATACAGGGTTTCTGCTTTCTGTAATCAGTAAAGTGATGGAGAGATGCGTCAACCAAGAGCTTATTAAATACCTAGAGCTCCATCACTTAATCAACGACAGCCAATATGGATTCCGACACCAAAGATCAACTGGAGATCTCCTGGCTTACGTCACACATGTGTGGAGCAAACTCATTCAGTCATTTGGCGAGGCTCACGTCGTTGCTCTCGATATTTCAAAGGGATTCGATCAACTGTGGCATGCAGCTCTCCTAAACAAGCTCCTGTCTTATGGGCTCCCTGTAAAGCTTTGCGGTTGGCTCGCAGACTTCCTCTCAGGTCGGAAAATCTCTGTCGTGGTAGACGGTTTTTCCTCTTCTTTCCATAGCATCAATGCCGGGGTTCCGCAGGGATCGATATTGGCTCCGACGTTGTTTCTGCTTCACATTAATGATCTACTCTCTAGCACTACAAACCCAATCCACAGTTTTGCGGATGACAGTACGCTGCATGCAGGCATTGTGAGCAATAGACCGATCTCTGTGGTCGAGCTGGAACGCAGAAGTCTGACAGTGGCAGATTCACTTTCAAAGGATCTCGATACCATTACCACTTGGGGGCTCAAGAATAGGTTTAAGAGGTTAAATTTAATGCCTCCAAGACCCAGTATTGTTCGCTATCAAACAAGAAGTGTCCAGGCCAACACCAGGTTCTAATGAACAACCAGGCTCTGACAAAGAGTCACTCATTCAAGCTGTTATTAGTCAACATTACAGAAAATCTGATCTGGCACGAACACGTCGCGTCAATTGCAACAGCTGCGGCCTATTTAGAGCCAGAAAGTATTTCTCACCATGTAACCTCTTCACGCTATATAAAGCCCAGATAAGACCTTGTCTGGAGTATTGCTCTCATGTCTGGGGAGCTGCTGCCCCTACTACCTTGTCTATACTAGATGCCGTCCAGAGAAGGGCAATTCGACTAATTGGCGATCCGGCCTTAACGCGCCACCTTCAGTCACTTTCTCACCGGCGTGTTGTTGGTGATCTCTCACCCTTCTACCGATATTCCAGCGGAATCTGCTCCTCTGAGCTATCCTCTATAGTTCCGCCGCTCACTGCTCGTATCAGATCACATTTATTCCCAGCATGTCCAAGGCTTGGAATGGACTGCCAGAAGATGTACTTATAGGGCCTGCGGGTATTGGCCCATTCAAATCTCGCGTTAACAAACTTCCCCTAACACAACCCTTTCACAGCAGCCGCGGTACTCTGGTATTTAGGCTCTGCCTGCGCGGTCTGCTCAGTTATGAAAAAAACTCAGTACTTCTACCCTTGATTTACAACTACCTAGCTAAACTTTATCTGCATAACAGCTAATGCCAAAGAGGATTTTCCTCTATTGCGTAGTACATCAAAGCAGGACGTCTGAGACGAAGCATGAAAAATGGATAATAAAAGGAAAATTAATTACACCGGGCTTAACAATGTCAGCAAGCGTGCATAGTATGAAAGTTGTGTAACTTTGCGTCCACTATTAATTAGCCCCAGGAAGCCATTCGAAAAAGGAAAAGCAAACGTAACCTTCAACTGATTTTGTCGTCATATATTTTATGCACTTACTGCATCGCTGGAAAGTTCTATGCCATTAATTTACATTTAGTTGCCTCTCCAGATTTAATTATATTTGTATTTCTGAGTTATACTAGTTCAGTCAGAGATTCATTGTTTTCAGTATGAGCAAAAAAATATGCATTAGAGACGAGGGCCAATTGAATCAGTTTGGTTAGCCTCAAAAGCCTGCATCCTAAGTCCTCTGTCCCGCGAATATACCTCCCGCGACACTTGGGAGGGCGTGGACTATTGAGTTTGGAGCGTCTGCACAACAGGGTAGTATTAGCCACTGCCTGCTATGTAACGAACAGCACCGATCCCCTGATCCGCTTTGTGCGAGAGCACGAGAATGCGGGTAAAGGAGCCTTTCTTCTTAGCGCAGCGAAACGAGCAGCCGAGGAGCTCAGCCTCACACTCGACTTCAAGCGGAGGTGTCAGCAGTCCATTACGGAACTTGCTCCCGCAGAATTAAAATCTCACGTTAAAACTGCCGAAGTCGACTTTCTCTTAAGACTTCATAAAGATAGGCCAATGCATGGAATCTTCTACAAACATCTAGAAGAGCATGGCTTGTCTGAGCAGTTGACCTTCTCTTTCCTAAGGTCTAATGGGTTGAAGTCGGAGACTGAGGGCTTTATACTGGTTTGTCTTCAACACCTTGGTGTACCCTAAAAGGGTTATGGGTGTAGATGTACCAGACACCCTTAGTAGAGCTTGCCGACAAGCGCCAGAGACGCTTATGCATCTCTTATCGGCGTGTAATACGTACGCTGGGACGGCTTGCGTCCATCGACACAACGCGGCTCTACGAGTGCTCTACTATCATTTAAGGCACTCATACGGTATTGACGAGACACCGGTGCTGCCATACGCTCCAGGGTCCGTTGTGGAGAACGAGAGATGCCGGACTTACTGGAACTACTCGTTCCCCACGCTCGAGCTTGTACAGGCAAACAAGCCCGACATAGTCCTTCTCGACCACCAACAGAAGACGATGTTCGTTATTGAGTTTTCGGCGCCTGCCGAGGTGAACATCGTCTCTAAGGAGGAGGAAAAGCGTACCAAATATCAGGAGTTGCTCGGACAACTTCGCAGGCTGTGGCCAGACTACACTGTAAGTCTGCTGGTTATGGTCATTGGATCCCTAAGTGGAATGACGAATACGCTGCTCTCTGCACTGCGCAAAATACCGATGTGCCGTGCGGCGGCGCACAACCTAGCCGCCAGAATGCAGAAGGCAGTCATCGTTGGGTCCCTTCGTATACTTAGGGCGCACGATTCGCGGACCCAGTGATTGCTCACCTCACGGTGTGAGGAGTAGTCATTGGGTAATGGAACAGCAGCTCGGTGTGGCGGAGCCCGGGCTGCACTTTTTTGTTATTTTTTTTAATTTTATTATCTAACTGATTATCGTTCTCGAGGGTGATACAAAGATTATAGCAGACACTTACTTCTTCAATACCATTTTTAACTTCCTTGGATGTTTGTGATGAGGGTGGTCAACGACCCAACGTGCACGTGGTGTGGTGAAGAGGAAGAATCCTTGGCACACATCTTGTGTCGCTGTGAAACCCTGGGTTATCACAGGCAGACTATGCTGGGCTCAAGAACCTTGGAACCAATAGATATAAAACGGAGAGGACCTAAGAAGGTACTTGCCTTTGCCAAAAGGACAGGTATTAGGAACTAGCGCGGATAGAGGCGCAAAAGGGCCCATCGTGTGGCCTATGCACCAGCCACATTCCGTGCTGGATAGCCTCTGGTCCTTATTCATTCATTCATTCAACTTCCTTGAAAAGAAAATGCCATGTTATATTATCATTTTTCCGAGTAACCCCCACCACCCCCCACTATTAAATCATAGACTTGCACCAAAAAAGGGCCAAAAGATAGAGAACAAAAACCTCTCTATGACAGTAAAGTTTGAAATTATTTGGATCATTTTTGTGACAGTTACTGCCATTTTAAGGTTCGAAAATTTGCTACTTTTTATAAATCTCCATTCCGCCATTTCGAAAATCTTGCGACATGCGCGGTAGCGTTTTGGACACAAGAAAACATGCTCTTCATAGCGGTAGCATTAGAATTTCACGTTATGACATTATTTTTTTGAGTTACCCCCAAACCCAGAAGCCATAAGAAGGTGACCCTGCTGTGGGTCCCCGGACATATTGGTATACCGGGTAAAGAGAGAGCGGACCGATTAGCTAGGATAGGGGTCAGCAGTCCCTGCATCGGCCCAGAACCTATGCTGGGAATTAGCAGACGCCAGGACAATGTGGCCCTGGACAATTGGGCCTACAAGGAACTGGCGAAAGCCTGGTTAGAGAGAGACGACTGCAGGCAAGCCAAAAGATTCGTAGCAGGCCCTGATCAGGGCCGAACGCTATGGCTTTTAAATAACGGCAGAGAGACGCTCAACTTTCTGGTGGGGGTTCTTACTGGCCATTGCCGGCTGAATAGACATTTGTCACTTATGAGAGTGGTAGGGGGCCCCATTTGCTCCAGATGCTGGGAGGAGGACGAGACAGCGTTCCACTTCCTGGGCAGATGTGCAGTTTATCGCAAACTTAGGGTTCAGATATTCGGCACCACGGAGTTTGGGGAGGAGCCACTATATTCAGTGAAATGGTCGGACATACTGACTTTCGTTAGGAGGTCTGGTAGGTTCGACAAGGAGCTTTCTAGGGTGTAGAATTTTAGTGTTTTCAGTGATTGGTTCAGTGGGGTTGGCAAAAAGGGCCAAAGGTGACCTACTTGCCTGGCTTCGCCTCCCTATCACTATCACTACTACTACTACTACCCCCAAACCCACACCTCATTTTTTATCATCGCAGCGGGACCAAAAAATAGATTTTTGTTTCTAATTATAACCTTCTCATAGTGACCAAGTTTGAAGAACATCGGAGAACTCTGGTTTTTTGATGTCATTCTGTACGTCCGTGATTTCGTTCTCCAACGATTACTCAAAAAATGGAGTCAAGTTGACTGGTTCAGTACTTTCTACACATAACGCTGATACTGTTTTATTATTTCCCATTGCATAAAGCTATAATCTGAGATCCTCTTGCAACCAAATCATCGCCCGCTCTCCGCAAAGACATCCAACACAAAAACTCTCGTAAATAGTTTATTTCATCTCTCTCCATTGGAAGTAAGACGATGCAGTTTTTATTTTACAAGCTTCAACTGGACAAATGGAAGTGATCAGGGACTTCCAAATCGCCTACAAATGGAATTTGAGCTGTTTTTGTATTTTTAGTTCCTGATTATTGCCGCGCTGCCACGAACCCAATTCCCAAGAATCATACACGCTTTCCATCCTCGCCACGGTAGTAATACTGCGTCAAAATCAGTTCAATGATTTTCACCTTACACGATACAGGACGATCTCAAGCAATACTCGTATTGTGAATATCAGAAAATTCAAGAGTTCAAAGTCCCTTGGTTTCTGCAATAGGCAAGGCAATGTATAGATGGACGTAAACAAGTATATCATGGCTTTGTAGGTCTCTCTTTTACAGGTCAATGGACAGTCTGTTATTAATACAAAAATATAAAGTACAAATTTAGAAATAGCAGTAAATGTCACAAAAATTATCCAAGTAATTTCTAGCTTTACTGCCAAAAAGAGGTTTTTGTTCTCTATCTTTTGGTCCACATTTGGTCCAAATCTATGGTTTAATGGTGGGACGTTGTGGGAGGTACACGGAAAATTAATAATATAACATAGAAACTACATAAAAAATGGAGTCAATTTGATTGACTCAGTCCTTCCCACACATAATGGTGATCTGTTTTATTAGATTCCCATTGCATGAGAGTCTGAGATCCCCTTGCAACCTAATTTTCAACCGACCGTCCTCAAAAAAAACGTTTAACACAGAAACTCTCCTAAATTGTTTCTTGCACCTCTGTAGAAACTAGGACGACACACTTTTTATTCCGCAAGCTTCAACTGGAGCAAACGTAACGATCATAAACCCCCAAATCGCTTAAAAGTGAGGTTTGAGCTGTTTTTATATTTTTAGTTTTTTAAGCTGCGCCGCCACTGACATGATTTCTAAAAACCATACTCATTTTCCATTCTCGTCACGGTAATAATACTGGGTCAAAATTTCATTAAAGTCAATTCCAGGTTATACAATACAGGACGATCAAAAGCAATACTCGTATGTAAACATCAGAAAATTCTAAGTTCCTTGGATTCTGTAATAGGCAAGGCAATACTAGGATGGACCTAAAAAAGTAAACCATGTCCCTAGGTCTGTCTTTCACAGGTCAATGGACAACCTATTATGAGTACAAAACAAATGTTCGGTGTTACAAGCTCCCACTCCCCAACCACCCAAAAGAGTAGAAAATAATTAGAAACCCCTTAAACGCATAAAAACGCAGTTTGACGAATACTTGAAATTTTTTGTTTTTTACTAATTACTTCGCGTCCCATGTACCGATTTTCAAAATTATAGCAGCATTACCTACTATGGCCCCACAGCATATAGCTGTCCAAATTTCATCACAATCCATGCAGAGGTTACTGAGATTACAAGGATAGACAAACTCCAACAGACAGATAGACCGACCGAAATGAGTGACGTGGACTTTCGTTATGTAGATACTATAAACACCCAAAAGGCGTATTATTTCAAAATCGAAAATTTTCGCGATAACAATAGATACTCCCCTCACCTATCGGTGTATAAAATGAAACGTCTCAAGCGATTGCTCCTAATTTTGACCAACTTGAGTTAGTAAAGGTTCTTTCGGGTCTGAAAGGTTTTGGTGCTGATGGGACATTGGGGGTTGGAAAAAGGAAGGGTGACCAAAAAAATGTAATACAACATATAAATTTGATAGCACCAGTTGAAATAGAATGTGTCTTTATGTCTATAACGATATATCGGATGTTAGTTTTTTCTGAAATGGAGGCTAAGACAATTAAATAAATTGAAATACTACTAAAATGTATGAACAACAACCACTTGAGTTGGGGAAGTTCCTAAAACGAGGCCTATCTCGTTCAATGTATTTTCAATAAACGCCGGTGTTTTTCAGGGATCTGTCCTATCCCCTACACTGTTTCTGCTGTACATCAACGAGCTGCTGGAAATAACATCCAATCCAATCTACAGCTTCGCAGATGACAGTACATTAGTGTCGTGCATGGAACCAGGCAAGCCACTATCATCCCGGGAGACGGTACGTCAGCGACAGCAGCATGTCTCATAGATCAACGCAGATATCAAAGCAACTGTCGAGTGGGGATTGGCAAATAAAGTACAGTTCAACGTACAGAAGACTCAGGCAACAACACTTACAAAGAAGTCTCACGATGTCTTACCAACCGTGGAAATGGAGGGCCACCCCATAGTCGAATCACCTTCCGTCAAGCTCTTGGGAATCAAGATCAACAATAACATATCCTGGCACCACCACGTCGTCGGTATTGCTAAAACGGCATCTCAGAAGCTTGGAGTTTTGTTCCGCTGTAGGAAGTTGTATACACCAGAGCAACTGCTGTTGCTCTACAAGGCACTTATTCGACCATCGCTGGAGTATTGCTCCCATGTGTAGGGATGCGCTCCCAAACACTCTCTAAAGCTTCTGGACACTATCCAGAAAAGAGCAATTAGATTAATCGATACGCCTAACCTCACAAAGGACCTCCACAGCCTGGAACATCGAAGGAGGGTGGTTGACCTGTCCCTGTTTTACAGATTCTATCACGGAAGATGTTCGAGTGAGCTCTCCCAGATAATAACATCACAGGCCGTCTGAATCAGGAACACTAGAGACGCTCTGCGAGCTCATCCTTACCAGGTCGAGGTCCTTACTCCCCGAACCAGTCTCCTCCAGTATTCCTTCTTTTGGAGAACTTCGACGCTGTGGAATCAACTGCCGGGGAATTTGTTTCCCGACGGCTACAACCTACAGCGTTTCAAATCTAACGTGAACCGACAGTTATCCTCTCGCAGCGCTTCTACAGCGCCATAGGCTTTCAGCCTTTGCGGGAGGGCGTCCATAAAAAGAACTTTGTTCAAGTCTCTAGAGGTAACCGTTTTCGAGGTAATCTTCATTGAAATTTCCAATGCGACAGAATCATCGGTACTTCCGCACTAATGAATATAAGGCCAATACTTTTACATATCATTTACGAAGTATTTTGAAACTTCAACACCACCTATTTTTAAAATTACACATGTTTAAAATATAATAATATTCGTCGTATAATATTAATTAGTACTAGAATATCGATAATCCTTTCGATAACATGTTACAACTAATTGTGGGCTCTAGTGGCTTAAACTTTCTAATCTAATCTTTTTTACGTAAAACATATTGAGGACACCTTTTTTGTAATATTCACATTGATTCACCAAACCGGAAAAAAGCTTTGTTAATTTAAAAGAGTTCGATATGCCGTAGGTGGCGCCCTCTATTCATGATATCAAAACCGTGAATGATTGTGGATTTTTCACCTTAAAAAATCCCCCTATACATAATTTTAGATCGTTGTGCCATTTTGTTGCTGAATAATTGAGAAAAAACGAAAATAAAAGTAATACTTTGACACCCTGTATCTTGAAAATTAAGCGTTTTAAAGCTTCATGGTCCTATCTCAATGTAAATAAAAATGTGGGTCTATCACTTGCCAAGCGTTGTCTGTCGAATATCCGGACACCCTGTATACAGGCACGTATTTAGGGGAGGGACTAGGGGGTCCGGACCCCCCCGAAACGTTATAAAATGCCGTCTAAAAAATGGAATCCACAAATTTGCACCCTCCCCCGCAAATTCAGGGATTTAAAGTGGCAACTCTAATCTGGACCCTCCCGAAAGGTCAACCAGGTGACACCCATAATCTGGACCCCTCCAAAAGCAAATCCTGGATACGTGCCTGACTGTATAGCATCTTGTATATTACATAAACTAAGCTCGTCAAGTATTTGATCTTGCCGTATATGTTACGCAGACGATATTAACATGGTATGAAGTCTCAAAGCTTTGTGATATATAGAAACTTTGTATAATATACTCCTATTGTATAACATCAAGAATTCGTATTCAATATTATATGTATCTAAGCACGCAGGTACATAATATGTTTATATGGAATATTGAAATATTCCTTGTTACATTTATGCCATAGTTGAAAGTAAGTTTATCTGATTCTGAAAACGTGAAAAAAATTGTTAAGTAACCGAATGAAAATACGGTAGCATTTTAGTACTCCTATACCAGCTAATGTTCCAAGAAATCGTCATCCGAAATTTACGGGCATTTGCTTGTACCGATTTTTTTTTGTGGATAACACAAAAAATACTGTCGTCCGTTTCCGATGGGCAGTTGATGAGGAATTTGAGCTCAAACTTCGAATTTCCCCGTCATTTTCTTTAGAAATCGTTAAAGACGGATGACGGATGACGTTTTTAATACATGCTTTTGGGAGGTCCAACTACACAGAAAAAATACTGTTGCGTTTGCAATTAATGGTTAGTGTTTGGATGCTTTTCTATCGCTTTAAATATATTTATAGTTGTTTCAAATCCATGTCATTGAAAGAATTCAATCCTTATATTCGAAGTAATCACAGGTACGCTAATAAATTCAAAATAATTTTATATTCATTCTAACGATATGTATAATCCTTCTAATACCAGTATTGCCATATAATGCAATCAAAACATCCTTTTGTTTTCGAAATTTACCCTGTGTTTCATTTAAGCCAAGCATACAATTTATTCAATGTACAAAAATTATTATTGCAACAGCAGTTCGTGATAATTCATCTGATAAACATTAATTTTGTTTCAATGGCCCTTGTTGTTCGTTGAACTATAATCAGTATTCGGCCGGACAGATGTCCTAATTGAATGAACGTAAAAAGAAAGAACAGGGGGATCATCTCAGTGTTATTATCGGCGCGGACCCGTCAACATGGACGAGGTTGTTTCGTTTTGTTGTTTCGGTATTAGCCGTGTTGTGTCATCTCGTGGTTTTGCGTATTGCATCAGCAATTGTGTGATTTAAATGTGTCCAGTTATATATTAAATGGAAGACCTACTGAGAAATTGGGGCTTAAAAGAACTAACACCCACATTTGAATGTAGGTATTTAGATTAGTCAGACAGTTATATTTCAGGTAAAAATGCAACAACTGGTGCAGGCTTGTGTCTAATTCTTATATCATACTCCTTATAACTTCATACAAAATCACACAATTGAACATCCAAACGAATCGATCAGCTGCCCTCGCAATAAAATCTGTTGGTCCAAGGAAAAGAAAGTAGTCTACAATCAATTACTAAACACAGATTCGATTCAACGACAGGCTGCGATTGTTTTATTCATTGGAATCCAATGATATGTTGTAGTTGAATACGATATAATTCGTTACCAACCATATACTTCCCAATGGATAAAACATCGCTGTATTTGAGGAATGCTGAGTGTAACGTCCCATTGAATCCAAGCGTAAGTCTTTGACAGAACGACAGATTTTTCTGTGTGTATGTATCAATGCCGTCCGTTTCTATTATGAACTGTAATAGTTTGTTACACCTTCTCCCATTGATGAAACATTCACGAAATGCCTATCCTATTTCGCAAAGCGTACAGGTATGGGAGAGGCATGGACACTGGACATTCAAGAACGATATGCTTTAAAGTTATCGTATCTGATATGGGTTACAACTTGGAGGTTCTTGATTTAGGTAATAGCATAAATGACGATGTCAAACGGATATGGCCTATTCAAGAGACATACCTACTCCCTGCGTGTTAGTGTGTTGGAACATGGGAACTTAGCTATTGTGAGCTATAAAAGGCGAAACATGGTTCCTAGCGTATGTTGCAAAAGTTTTGAGAATTATTTTCAAAACTCGGGAGGTAGTTTCACCGTTGAAAATAATTCAGAAATCATTACCATGGTAACCAGTCAACATCTAAACATAACTATAAAGCCATTTTGGTTATGATATAAGTTGTCAAAATGTCGTACAAATTAGATATTCAGAAGAGTATTTACAGTCTAGTTGGACGACTTGAAAAAAAAAGAAGTTCGCCTATATCAAGATCAAAATATTTCTGTTGCCACAATTTATCGAGCGATCCGTGAAGGCGAAGAAGGTATTCCTTGTATAAATTTACCAAAAAATGGACGTCCAAGAGCGTTAAATGCTGCTACAGTTCAAAGAATGGTTAACAGAAGTGAACATCGAGTTGGAACTTAACACGAAAACTAGAACGCATTTATCACGTCAATGCTAGCACAATCTGTAGAGAAATGAAGAGAAATAGCTTAAAATTCTGTAAAAGAAGAAAATGTCTAAAGTAATCCCCAAATCAGTTAGAAAGAATTCCTCAATGCTGTCGCAATTTACGTCGTACTCATTTTGCTGGCAACATAAAAATTATTCTTGACGATGAAAAGTATTTTACATTTTCGAACTCAGAGATCAAAGGTAATGATGGTTTTTATGCAAGAGACTTTGAAGCCTGTCCTGATAATATAAAATTTAAACGAAAGGAAAGGTTTGAAAACAAAGTGTTAGTGTGGTGCGCTATATACAGACAACGGTATTTCACAGCCGTACGTTGGACGAGTTAGGGCCGAAGCGGTTACCGCAGAAGTCAACTCAAAGATGTTTGCCTAAGCTACTCAATTTTATTAATACCCACCATGCTTATGACAATATAGTCTTTTTGCAAGATCTGGCTTCAAGTCACTATGCTTTGCGTACGAGAAACTGGCTAGAACAACACGAAATACCTTTTGTACCACGAAACGACAACCCTCCCATTCTTCATCAAGCAAGACCTATCGAAACTTTTTGGGCTCAACTGAGTGCCAAAGTTTATAACAATGGCTGGGAAGCTCAAAACGAACAGCAGTTAAGAAGAAGAATAATCCTAAAGATCACAGAAATTGATTTAGAATCTGTCCAAAACCTAATGAGGAACATTAAGAGGAAATTGTGAGCCGTGGAAGATCATGGCCCATTAGCAGTACTTTAATATCATTTTTATATTAAGAAATATTGTTATTTTTTGTAGTTCCTGTTACAGTTCAAATATATTATTGTGAGATATCTTTTTAATTTTTTGAAAGACTTCTCAAAACCTTTGCAGCCAATCAGTGATGTGCTGCTGCAGTCCTCAGTCACACAGTATAGGCCAATATTATTGATACTATCGAGTTTATGCCTATAAACGTAAAGATGCTTCAGGTTTTGCTCAGTTCCTTAAAGCAGTAGTAGTAATAGTACTTCCATCTGACATCCTGAAATAAATCATATTTTTAACAAAAATGAAAAATAGAAGAAAGCTAACTGATGAGTGATGAAAATGCATTAAACGCAGTGCAGGTAAGAACTTTCATTCTAATGTTTTCAGTAATGATTACTACTGTGACAGTTATTTATACACCTATTATGCACCTTGTTAAATACAAAATAACTGACACAGCTTGATTTATTTTCTTGATCTGGTAAAGATTGGGTGACTGTCGTTCTATTGAATGAGATAACTGTAGTTTGCGAATAAACGTTTTTTTTGCTGTTTTCAATATGCATTCAAGTTTTCATCATGCATTATCTCATAAATTACATCATTTTAATTGTCATAGCTGTTTACCTGCCAAAAAAGGTTCCTTGAAGAACACAACACAACAACAATTATGGTAAAATTGTCCAAAAAACTGTAAAAAACACAAATAAAAGTCCTCAATTTTCACACGGCGGCATACGGCAAACAAGCCATGTTTGCCCAACATCAGCTGATCTAGACGTTTGAGGTTATGGTCGTGGAATTGCTCTATAGCATTTTTGATGAGGTCCGCAGAATCACATGATAACTCACTTGTGGGGTATATATAGGATATATGTATAATAAAACACTCCCATTTTGAATATTTAATTTAAAATTCATTTAACAAAGTTCAATCTAAGTAATAAAATTTACAACAGTTTTTGGTAGAAAACAGCACTTTTTCAGTGATGCGACAGGACTGCGATAAACGCATATAACTGACACGTCGATCACAATCACTCACAACTCAAAACAGCTCAGAAGCTATTACGGAGTACTTTTTAAAGTCAATATTTTATGTGATCAGTAATGGATTGTCATTTTTAAGATTCCTTTTTTTAAATCCGATTAGCTTTTTCCCAAAATTATACTTATGAGTCTGAAGTTTTAAACATGGCACCTGTACCTGTATCCCTAGCGATCTCACTCTATAGTTCAAAGTAGGAGCTACATCTCATCAAGCAACTAAATCACATTGAAAAAATGTTTGAGACTTTACAAACAAATTAGCTTTTTATATATAGTTGTACTGGATTCTTTGGCACATCACCAACAAGCATTATACAGTCTAACTCACCAAACTGCTTTTTCCGAAACAGACACGTGTTTCGTTTACTATGATCGCATCTTCGGGGGAAGATATAGGCGAAATTCTAACCCCTCATTATTACCTTGTGTATCCAACATGTGTAACTAACCTAACAGCGTCTATTACCTGCTGAAGGGTCACGTCAGAGAACCATGTAATCTTTGACATACTATAGAAATACTTGAAGTTCTTACAGTAGGATTGAGAGCGACATATCAGTCTGGTACGAAACTTAAAAATTTATTACGCAAAGGCCAAGGGTGACGAATTTGATTAGTGATTATATAGATTATCAAACTTTGTACAGCAGTCGTTAAAATAAACAACTTTTTAAAATAGCTTTTTCCGAACAGTGAAGAATAAACGAGAATCAAAATAAAAAAAAATCTGGGCTTGCGTATTAAAGCGTACCTAGTTTGTTTATGTTTAGTTTTTTGCCCGGTTTTTTGTCTTATCTATCTGGTATTGTACCTGTCAATTATTCTCTGTCCAGCGAAGAAAAAGATTGATCACGCGCAAGATGAGTGAATTCTTGTCGCCTGGCCGTAGGCAAGCTTACACCACAGCAGACCGCCTCTTGAAACGAACACGATGTGGATGGCGTTGTGCCATAGGGAATTTAACATTATTATCAAAACTGTACAAAATTAGGTTGAACGTATTCCTTGGAGGTATATTCGTCGGCAGATCAGTTAGAGGTATTTTCAATATTTGATTAGAATATGAAGCTAGGATAAGTACGCAAAAGCAAGTTGGTTCTGCTCACGTAAATCTGTAAATACAAATAAGCATCTCTCATTTGAAAGTATCTCCAAAGTCAAGATTTTGAAAACATCTTATGAAGAAGTGGTCGTGATTCAGATTTAGAGATTCAGAAAAAACAACTTTGTTAAACTCAGCGTACTTGAGCTTATTTGGGTAGATAGGTGGTCCATTCCTGCTAATAAGTCTTATGTCTGGTTTGGTATTTTTTTTCCTAATTTTATTTGAAAATAAAAAATTATAATAAGAGTGTTTTTTTAACTAGTACAGTCTAGAAAGCAGCTTAATACAAAACTATTTTTTTCAAAACAACATATCGGTGGCTCACGTCACTTATTGTATAACACCGTCCATTTGTCGTTCTAGGAAAGACTGTTACCGTCCCGTCGGTGGTTACCGTGTAAACAGGTCTCGCAAATATCGAGAGCACGTGAACACCATGAATTTTTTGCGCTCCTTTTCTTCGGTGGACCGAGTATAGTACACTAGTCACTTTTCGTTCATCAAGGTTAATTTTAAATTGGTAGATCCTAAAATTTGTTTTATAATAATGTGCCACTTTTAGAATTTACCAGTTTAAACATAGCAACGATGACCAGAAAGTGACTACTGATCTATCTAGCAGGTACAATGCCTAATCGACAAGACAAAAATTCGAGCAAAAAACAAAAAAAAAACAATGTTAATAACTCACTTGTTGATTTATAGCACTTGCCTACAGCTCGTGCTCGTAAAGTTCAACTGCGTGGGTTTATTACAGTCATTATCGGTCATTGAACAATGTACTATTATTTTAACGACTTCTGTATACAGTTAAAAAAAGTATGAACTTAGGACTCGCCCTGCATAGAATCAGCTCTAGTGATTGTAATAGATGCTTCATATGACAAACTAGGAGATATGTTTTAAACTTAAAGAAATTAGACGCATATGAAAAGAAGCAAAGAAGTCGAGCTTTGGGACGAATATGAATAGGGGCCCGATTACAAACAGTTTGCTAAGCACTTTGGTTTTTTGGTTACGTGACATGGCCTACTGACAGGTTAATAGAAGTTTTTTAGTTAGATTATGTTACATTGGGTACAAAATCCAATACACAATAATTAGAATTTAGTCTAAATCTATACGGTTAGAGCGGTTAGACTGTGTTATTTTGTTGGCCTTTTCTAGAAACTATAATCTTTGTGATAAATTGTAGAAGTATCTATTCAACATATCGTCGAAAAGCTTGTTTTCATACATCAATAATAAAAATAAAAAATCTTCAATATAAAATGAAGGAGTGACAGATCAAAATATTATTGCTGATGCTATGAGATTCTATCTACAGTTCTATTTAGTCTGAGATGTAGGAACAGATTACCATGTATTGAACCTCATTGATCTAACACTACAAGAAGTTATCTAATTCTTAATATAGAATAATAAAATTACCTTATGCTATGGATATTATTGGAAAGTTATTTTTAAAAGTAATATTAGTTTATAAGAGTTTTATTTAGCTTAAAATAACAAAGCATGATCGTGTCATACTTATTCTTTAAGCAGTTCTAGGAGAGATAGATGAATTGTGTAGCACTTCCGAAACACACTTAAATAGTCATTCGCTGTTCGTTTACCAGTTTTAGAAGATACATTCTAACTAATGGCAAATTTTATTGTGTTTACCCGTATTTTTATGTGTTTTGCAGTTCAGAAAAGGAGGAGAGCTTCTAATCACGATATTTTAACTGATTATCAATATTTACAGGATGTAAGTTGAACCGCTGTGCAGAGTTAAAGACTTGCTAGCCACAACTCCAGAGTAAGAAGCAATGACTTAGAATTGTTTAATCAACTGGAGTTCTCTACATCTCAATAATAATCAATATCACCTTGTTTTTTAGGATCCATTTGCTATAAAATAAGATTTAACAATTGCACGGTCAACTAAAAAATCGTGACCTAGTTTGACTGTACTATTACCCGCCTTTTCTGAACCCTGAAAATAGTTCGCGGCTAAAGTAACGGTCAGATCTTAAAAATGTGTAATCCAAACTAGATTTTGTTGATATACGTCTATAGAGGATGTCCCAAGGCCTTCTTTGTTCTTATGTGGGGTAAAAAAATCGTAATGCTAAGTTAATAACTTGTTATTTGAGCAGTGCTTTTACTGACTGGAATCAGGTGTAAGTTCCAATTTCTGAGAAGCGTGTCATAATCATATAACCTGATAACATTGTTCATGAAAAAATGATAAAGGCGTTACTTAGGTGATGGAACTCTAGCTTGTTGATTTATAAAGACTTTTTAAGTATAATGTGAGTATAAATAATAGATTTTATGCATTATGTACAATATTTCTACTTTGATACACTTATGGATAATTCAATTCCGCAAATGTTCGTACAGTATTTTTTCTGGCATCTTGCTGGTAATTTAAATTTAGTAACCGAGAAACCTCAACACCGTTGAGTGCCATTGAAACACTATTGAATCTTCCTCCTTTGGATCTGGTAATTCAAGGAGAAGCTAGAAAAACTGGGTTCCGTCTCTGGAGTCAGGGTAGCTGGACTTTTATGTATCCAGGCAAAGGACATTCGACGATTCTAGCAGAGTTGGATGAGGATTGTCCTATTTTGTTGGCGAGGAGCGATACAGTTTCTCCTACGCATCGCTTCAATCGCAAATTTACGGTGGTGTTTCCGTCAAGGGAAGAGTGGGAGTCTAGGGAAAGACAGCTCATCGAAGGACAAGGACAGGTCTGATACACAGACGGTTCACTCGCTAGAGAGGGCTCGGACTCGGGAGTCTACGGACCCCATACAAGACTTTCACTCCCTCTTGGGGGGCACACCATAGTATTCCAGGCTGAGATCGATGCGATACTTGCTTGTGTAAATCGTATTCGGGAAATTGACGGGTCTAGGAGGCGGATTACTGTCTGCTCTGGCAGTCAGGCAGCCATCAAAGCACTGAGTGCTTGGAAAATAACGTCGGGACTGGTCCTGGAGTGCAGGAGGGCTCTTGACGACATCTCAGCTAAACACAAGGTACCACTGATGTGGGTACCTGGGCACGCTGGGGTAAAGGGTAGCGAAATGGCGGATCATTTGGCCAGAATGGGATCCGGCAACAGTTTTGTGGGCCCGGAACCAGCCTTAGGACTATCTGCAAACTTGATTAGGAAAACAACTGGAGAGTGGATCCAGAATCAACACTCTCTGAGATGGAACAACATCTCTGGTCATCTCCGTCAAGCTCGGGAACTATTAGCAGGGCCTGCAGAGAGAATAGGACCATTTTGTCTCTCTCTCGATAGGAGTAACTTGAGATTGCTAGTAGGCCTACTAACGGGTCACAACACCTTCAGGCGTCACTTGTTCGTGATGAGGGTCGTCAATGACCCAACGTGCACGTGGTGTGGTGAAGAGGAAGAATCCTCGGCACACATCTTGTGTCGCTGTGAAACCCTGGGTTATCACAGGCAGACTATGCTGGGCTCAAGAACCTTGGAACCAATAGATATAAAACGGATAGGACCTAAGAATGTACTTGCCTTTGCCAAAGGGCAGGTCTTAGGAACTAGCGCGGATAGAGGGGCAAAAGGGCTCATCGTGTGGCCTATGCACCAGCCACATTCCGTGCTGGATAGCCTCTGGTCCTTATTCATTCATTCAACCGAGAAACTTTGAGCCAGTGCCTTGTGAGCTATTAGTGAAAAATAGTTTTTATAGTTTTTCAGGAAACTGCTCGAACTGTGACGGTATATAAGTTGGACTGCAGAAGCACTGAGCAAACTGAAAATGATTTGCGAGGGTTGCTCTATACGGCAGAACTTTCTGCTTGTTGCCTGAAAAGGATTTTTCAACTTTAGAGCCCTATCACGCTGCAACATAGTATATGAATATTTTATGCTGAATCATATGATTTTGAAACTAGGAATATGCCATTGCTGCACGGTACGGTATTTCTGAGACACCCTGTATATATTGGCCTATGGAAAAAATACTTAAAAGATCGTATGGGAAGTCAAGAGCATCTTTCAGGTGGTTGATCATTTTCTAAGTTTGTCGGATATTTTGAGAACAGATTTTTCATTTAGGTTATTTATTAGTCAAATGTCTTGGAAAAATGATTAACGGAAAAAATTAGTTCGATGTGTAAAATGTATATTAATTTTAAGATAGAAAATATTTGCGATAAGAGAGTTTTCAAATCAATTTCAAATGTGAATAAATAATTTTTGTAAGTTTACTATGTTTGCTAGGTGGTTTAACTTATAACAAACCACAATCTAGTTTAATAATTTTTAAAGATGTAGTTGTTTGTAACAAAGGGCATTAGAAAATCACATAGCTCAAATTCAGCTCTCAACGTTTCAATTTGGCATTATCTCATGTCCAATATACAGGGTGTTAATCGAGTATGTTAACAAACTTTAACCACGAATAGTACTCCGAAAAATAGAAAGAAAATTTCATATAAATATGGTTCCGGAAATGCTTCCTAAGGGAGCTACGCTCCTTTGCATGGGACACCCTGAAGACGGTTTTCCCTCGATATTCTCGAAACCATTCATAACAAAATTACGAAATTAGGTACGATGGGTAAGCTTTTGATGCTGAATCTGATTCTGAATTCAGAACTTCATAATTTTAATCAGAGGCGTATCATAATCATTTTCTAAATGGTATTTTTTGACATTTTGATTTTAGAATATGGGATTTGATAGATTTCTACGTAAAAATGGTCTCTTGGTACATCCCGATAGGGCTAACCGTTTTCGAGAAAAATGCATTTATTTATTTACAATAGCCTGCATCGATTCAATAATCTGCATTTTTCTTGAAAACGGTTAGCCCTATCGAGATGTACCAAGAGACCGTTTTTACGTAGAAATCTCTGAAATACCACATTCTAAAATCAAAATGTCAAAAAAATTGCTATTTAGAAAATGGGGTTATTTTTACCCTTAACTGCTCCCGTATGATACGCCGCTGATTAAAATGATGAAATTCTGAATTCAGAATCAGATTCAGCGTCAAAAGTTTACCCATCGTACCTAATTCCGTAATTTCGTCATGAATGGTTTCGAGAATATCGAGGGAAAACCGTCTTCAGGGTGCCCCACGCAAAGGAGCTCCCTTAGGAAGCATTTCCGGACCCATATTCATATGACATTTTCTTTCTATTTTTCGGAGTACTATTCGTGGTTAAAGTTTGTTAACATACTTGATTAAGAACGTACTCTGCACTTTACGTGCATGGTAGACCGATACACGTTAAAAATATAAGCTATGCCTCATCAGAGCAGTTCGGTGGCCTATAGTTTTCTCTTACTTAGTTGAAGTAACTTTACATTAGTCATTAGCCTATCTAGACAAGCAATGTCTTGCGGACGTCCTCTATGATCTTCATGAATGGCCAACAAGTTGTTACTCGGTAACTAGTAAACTGCCTAACTGTCCCGAAGTTGCTATATTAGGTACATACGGGTAACAATCTCCGTTAGTCGATTTTATTTTATTTTTAAATCTACAAAATTTATTTAGTTGGATAGGAGTTAGTTTTTACAAGTAATATACTATTACCTATTAGTTTTCCTAACCTTCGTTTTATATTTAAAGTTTATACATAGTATATAACAGAAAACTTTTCTCTACATATTTGAGAAGAAACAAGAAGCAGCCTTTCATAAAGTAAACATGCAGGCGTTAACAAAGTTTTTATTTTTAATATGAAATTCACGATAAAACCAGCAACAAACTTTGAGGGTTGTTAGAGAACTGCAATAATTGCTGTAATTAAAAATCAGTGGAAGCTCTCAAGCATGAACGGCGTTTCCATAGGAGCTGAAATATTTTCAATATCGAGGAAAATTTTACGTCGCCTCCAAAAAATTCGGATAGTGTTTCAAAACTAATGATAGCACTCCCACCATATTTCCAATGAACTGCCAGTGTCTCTCCTTTCACTATTTCAAACTGAGGTTGAAGCATGAATTTTTTGGTAATTGGTATAATAATAATAATCTGCAAATTGACATTCGCTTTCCAAGAAATTTTGAATAAATTACCAATTTTCAAGAGTTATACATATTTATTGCCTGAGGTATATTACATATTTTACCGTATAATTAATAAATGAATTGCCTTTAAAAACTCAGTCATAAATTAACACAGCTTCATGATAAAATAGCATAGAAATGAAGATCAATAAATCTAAATCTAGAACAACCTGTTATATTGCTGATTTTATCGTCATAGAGACCTGAATGGCTGGTCTGTAATGTCCAATCACGTCTTTTTTTGAAGAAAAAAGTATGCAAACTCAAAATAGTTTCCGTTGCACCCAAAAGTTTAAAAAATATATTTGATGCCTTTTAGGCTGCCACATATCGAATTTCGGTGTTTTGATATTTTTTGGTTGCTGCCCTTTTAATTCCGTGAAACTCAGTATCATTTTCCCTATAAGAGATATAAAAACTAGTCTTTTTGGTTATTCTGTATAATATGTGGACTTTCCTTGACTACAGCAATATGAAAAAAAAAAGCAATATGAAACTACCTGAATCCTTAAGACATTTATAGTTGTATTTTTCAAGTTATAGCTTTTAAATCCATGATTTGTCAGCTTTTAATATATAGCACTGAAGTTTCTCACATGGCCTATTTGTAATGGTCCATAATTATTAGATCACTGGTTATCTGACAAAAAAAAGATTATAATTTTAGCATTTAGTAGCATCTTTCTGCTAGCTGTAAGATATCTGTATAACACATTTTTTATTATTTATAGGGGAGAATAGTTATGAATTCATGGGAGATACGATTTTCTGAAAAAACATTGACATATGTATATGTTTCAGGGAATATATAACTTGCTCATATAAGAGATCTGCTATGTTAAGTAAATCGTAGTTTCCATGAATCTTTTTGGGCACATATTGTCACACTTTCCTTTTTTGTAGTTTTTATGTAAATTTTGAAACCGTAGCTAGTCTTAAAAAAGTTAAAAACTTAATTTCTAGTCTTTTTTTCAAACCAGTTGACCAGTTTTTAATCTTATTTTTTTCAGCTATAGGTAGTAGCTTTTGATTTGTTGACACATCTTGTGGTGTGTTAGTCAAGTATACAAAATTTTCACATGTGATCTGAAAGACATTTTTCAATGAGATTTTTGTTTCATACTTTTAAACTGTTGCTTAACTGACGTCGAGAGTGAGTCAAAATTGAAAATAAACACACGCTTTGAGTATTTTCCTTAGAGCCGACTTCGGAAAAATTTCCTCACTTTACTTTTTTTGAAAGTGTCAGGTACCTAATTATTTTGGATGTACTTGTTTAAAAAACATAAGACATTAAATTTATGTCAAAGATCAAGAACAATCAATACTTTTTAGAACCTAGTATACAGTGCTTTATTAGATGTTGCAAAGAAAAGTCCAACTTAAAGGATTTCGCTGTCATAGCTTTTACACTAAAAGTCAAGACTTGAGAAAAACTGAACAAAGCTCTTCAAAAAATCTTGGATCAATTAAAGTATAACAGTTTACCTGATTTTAGACACTTCTGAGTTATAATCATTAAAATTATTCATCATTGATGGAGACGTTTTCGTTGTGTGACTGAAAACTATTGGGACAACGCAAAAACCTATCTTAAATAAAGCTTCAATATATTCTTTGAAGCCTCTTTGACATGATTGGACATGGTGATATTTTCGAGGTTCTCAAGACTCAAACGAAGTCTGAAGAAGCGAAGCATCAGATTCAAATTTGTCGGTAACTGTTAAACCCGAATATTCAGCAATTTTTACATACTACCTACAAAAAGTACCGACAAATTCGGTACTGTGCTTGATAATTCTCTTTCAGATTTTGATGAGAACCTTTAAACTTACAATCCTTTCGAAATAGTGCTGAAAGTTGAAAAATAGTAAGTGCTGATTGGAACTTTTAATGGAACGTTTTTCAACTTCTGATTCAGTATTTTTCAAAATAATTCAATCTTTTTAGTGTTTGGATATTCATATTGTAGATGAGGAATTCTTTACAGTCCTCCTACAATCTAGGCAAATATGACTATCGCCTTTTCCAGAATCATTGAGAAGAATACAAACACTAATAAGCAGATTAAATTCATGTTGATAATACTTTAATTTCGAATATACAGAATCCAGAAGATAATTGGAGTTTTCAGTATACAGGGTGAGCAAAAATAGATATATCAAGTATATATGGTGCTGTAACAAAATTGATGCTGATTGATGCTTATCATATTTCGAGACTTTCGATAGGCATTTCTAGAAAATAAGTTACCTGTTTACTTGTTTGAAGCAAGGACTGTTGAAAATCATTATAACAATATATTGAATAACTGATTATGCTTTGTCAAAAAGATGAATTGTCACTGCAACCAAATATTTTGAACGGGGTAAACTTATTTCATTGCGTTGAAAATATATTCTTTAGGTACGCGATATTATGTGATCCAAGATCTATGCGATATTCTCTTAATCGTCATATAATAATTGCATTTGTGAGTACCTTATTTTAACAAAAACCACCAGGAGTTGCGGGTATCAACTTCTGAACGAAAAACAAATTTAGGCTTTTTGTTATATTTTCTTACGAACAGAGTAAAACGAGATACCCAGAGCTCTTAATACTTTTCATTAAAATAAACTACTTTCAGCTATTTTGCGGAGTTTTGAAAACGTTTTGTGTTTCTTTAATTAACCAAAAATCTTATTAATTCTGAGATCAAAATGTTCAAATTTCTTAACAACAACATATATATCACCAAAGACACTAAACTAATAATACCTAATGGAAGGTGGTGGATGAAAGTTGTGTTTTGTAGACCTTTTTCGGTATTTATTAGAAATTTGGCTCACCCGGTATACTCTATTTGACTATTTTAATAGAAAACACATTTATACATCAGTTCCTTTGCGCGTTATTTTTTTTGTCGTTTTTGTGCTATTTTAAATAACAGTGACGTCCTTACTCTAACCCCTCATTTAAATATCCATTCATATAAGATTCTAAATGATATGTTTATAATTTTTTATGCAGAAACCTTATTTACAGAATGAAGCAGTATTATTACTAAAGATTTGATCACCTACTACTGTACGTTTTTTTGGGGTGGGGGGTGAACACTGTGAGAAGTACGTCTTTATACTTAACATATCAACCGCTTTTCATTATAGCTTTGGTTTTTAAATGTACATATTTTGGTTTTTAAATTGTGATTATAGTCTATTAGATTACATAGAAACAACTTTATATTTCTATGTTGGGATATCGAGCTAAATTAGAGTTGAGAGGTATAATAATTATAAAATATAACTTACCGCTACGTGAGATACCAGTTATAGTTCTATCTTGTTTCAATATAATAATTACAGTTATGCGTTTGCAGTTTAATTCAATTGATATTTGATTTGGATAGGAAGTTGTAAAAATATATCGCAATGTTCACTAGTTCACCAAGCTAGTGTCAGTCGTAGTAGTAGACGTTATAGTTATTTGCTTTCGTTTAAATCATTTTCAAGAGCAGCTAAGACAAAATTGAACGAGGAACCATTGAATTCAACTATCTGATATATTAGACTATCAGTATCACTGTACATAACAGAACAAATTTTTCTTTTTTTGGCTGTTTAGAAGGATGCTTGAAAGCTGTCCATCAACTCCATAACTGTGACAGATCCTTGACTAAAAAATAGTCCCAACGTTGTACTTCAATGTATATACGCTCAGTTATTGGCAAATAAACTATTATAGCTGCTTCGTGGGCGATATTTTCTTAGAACTTAATAAAATCAGCTCTACCAGGTTATGTATCTCACACATCGGCAGTTTGAGAAGTAAAATTATCTATACACTCTAATTTCGCTCGACTGAACATCGTAACCTTGGAATAAATGACATGTTGGAAAATCAATAACAAGTATTTTTAAATTTCATAAAATATTCTACTCTTATAAAATATATACAGATTTTTCCCCTATCACAAAACCTGAAGAATTGCCAGAGGTTTCAACTACATCCAATCTATATTACAAGTATATTTTACAAAAGCTAGGAAGATAACAACCTTGTTATAACTGAACAGGTTGCATACGATGAACCGTGGAAAGCAGCTTTTGAAGATCCAGAATCCAACATTTAACGATATCAAGGGTATCCGATCAAAGGCTTTTTAAGAACAATAACAAATTTTGTCGGACATACACTTGATCATAGATTAATAGTGTACACCATCCACATCAAAAAAAGAGTAGTTGTTGCTACTAGATGCATTGATATGATATGAGCGACAGGCTCAAACTCAAAAATCACACTTTTTTGAAACGCCTCCCAAGCAGGTTGCACTTTGAATCTCAGCTTCTCATTATCTGCTTCCAATTCAAGCAAAAAGTTTTACTTTCTCGTATGCGAATAGCCTCGAGAGAAAAGTACTGGGTATAGTTTTCTTTCGAGCCTAACTGGTGCGAGAGTGAGTAAAATTTAATTGGCTGCAAACCACGGAACATTATGCAGTGTTGCATTCAGGGTCGAACAGGTATAAAACACTACAACAATTTTCAAAACAACATATATATTCAGGAAATTCGTCCCTCAGATCGTCGAGTGCGGATATAGCAATTAATTTCAAAGAGAAGAAACGACACAAGGACATAAAAACGTAGTTTGATTGCAATATTGCAAAAGCAGTTTTAGATCTTTTATTTAGTTATTATTTAAAATTATACCTCGTATCAAAATTGAAACGTCATTCAATCTCCTTGATGCACAGTGCACAAAACAGACAAGGAAACCTTCAATTTCTAATAGTAACTGCAAGACAGTTAGTTTGCAGATCAGTATTAAGTTAGTTTTACAGCTTAATGCTGATAACAAGTCAATTAACTTCAAATCTAACTACTGGGTGTCCAGTTAGTGTGTAATTCTTCGATATCTCGCAAGGTATACCTGATAGAAGAAAATGTCAAATACAAAAATTATTTGGTTACATAAGACGCATATTTCAAAAATATTTTGAAATATACAGGATGTTGCGGGAAAGTAGGATAGTGATCAACTTGATGTTTTTATATGAAGCTATAACTGTTTCTTAAATTATTCTAGTTTCCATCATTGATCTCTATTCAACCCTAAAATATTTTTGGGATCGGTGGTGGCGTTGCCAAGTTATAATTTATTTTCGATTAATTTCCAGATTTGCAAGGTCGCAAGTAATACGTCCAAACTGATATATTCCTTTAACTTTTCTCAATAATATTATACAGCCTGTTACTCGAATATTAAGTGGATATTATTTTGGATGTTATCAGCAATTTGTTTGTACAGGGTGTTTCAGGTAGAATTTTAAACTACGGCAATTTGAAGGTCATTTTACTTTAATTTTTTTAAATGTAACACCCTGTTTGTTTTATTTTAAATCGAAATATGTTGAACTTAGTAAGATCTCACAATTTCAAAATTTTGTTTCTATTAATTACTGAGATACGGCAACACCACTTTTTTAGTAAACGGTACCGGAACGCTTAAATATTTCCAAAACTGTCACAGCTAGAGAGGTGAAATTCAATACTTGGGGGCTTTTAAACATACAAAATTCAAAAACGCCAACATCAGTATTGTCAGATTTACCAACTCGCTGTATAATATTATTGAGAAAAGTTAAAGGAATATATCAATTTGGACGTACTACTTGCGACCTTGCAAATCCGGAAATTAATGGAAAATCAATTATAACTTGGCAATGCCGCAACCGATCCCAAAAATATTTCAGGGTTGAATAGAGATCGATGATGGAAACTAGAATAATTTAAGAAAAAGTTATAGTTTCATATAAAAAATCAAGTTGATCACTATCCTACTTTCCCGCAACACCTTGTATATTTCAAAATATTTTTAGAATATGCGGCGTAAGTAACCAAATAACTTTTGTATTTGGCATTTTCTTCTATCAGGTATACCTTGCGAGATATCGAAGAATTACACACTAACTGGACACCCTGTAGTAGTATCTGAGAATTCGCTGATTAGTGAATCCATATTTATTAAATATTTTCTTTTCAATTAAGAATCAATTGGCTGATAAATAGTGTCATTCAGCATGTAAAAAGGAAGAACTACAATATCCCAAAGTTCACGGTACCAGAATTCCTAGATTTCTTGCTGCTTTTGTTTGTTTTTTTAGTAAATGACGTCACAATTTTGATGCGTAGTTTATTTATTGTTTTTGATCAATATCGCTGATCCCAGCGCAATTGTAGCGGACGATCTTGGAAACGCTCCTGCTACGCTAGCTACGACACTACGCAGGGCCGAGTCGTGGAATATTTCTGAGGCTTGACCTAGAAAACCATCCAAACAAATTGACAGCAAATGGCAATAAACCTCAAACTGGTGTTCACTACGGTCTCCTTTAGCATGCTGAGTATTTATTTCTGAGATTGTCAGAAATAAATGCTGCATATTTCGCAGTTTTTGCTTTCTGAGCATTGAAGCAATGTTCACATCAATGTCATTTCCGAGCTTAGCAGGAATGATGCATTTCTGAGCCATAAATAGATGCTTCAAACCTTGTGGAGTCTATTCCCTTCTGAGCAGAAATAAGTGTTTCATAGTTGGCACTGAAGCAAACTTTACCTAAGGAGAATAATGTCTGAATTTCTTTTAATATTAGCTTCTTCGATCAGAAGTAAAACCTTCTTATTTTGGAGTGATTGCTCTTTTGGTTATGAAGCGAACTTCAATACATTCATTTCTCAGCAGAAATAAATGCTTCACGACTTGTAATAAGTACTTCACATGAGCCTAGCTTGAACGAGCTTCTCACATCTTGATATGTTGACGCCTTTGGCTATGAAACGAACTTTACTTCAATGCATTCATTTCAGAGCGTAGCCAAAATAAATGCTCCACGTTTTCTAATGAGATAAATGCTTCGATGCTTTTAATGACAGCATTCTTGGCAGTGACGCAAATTTTGCTTCAACGTATTCATTCCCGGTGCTGACCGGAAACTAATGCTTTCTATTTTGCAATGCTAGCTTCCTTGGCAGTAAAGCATATGGTACTTAAGCTGCATTTTTCTTCCTTATCGGAAAAATAATCGCTTTATTTGTGTACTTCAACTATGTATTTTTTTCACTGCATAGGTCCACAAGACTGCATTCATTCAAAAACTTCTTTATAGATTTTCTAAAAAGTGAAGATATCTTTTATTGTTTATGCCAAATAATTAGTATTATCAACATTCTGCTGCACTTCAAAAAAGCATCAATTTATAATCAACTGATAGGCATGAGTTGAGTACTAGATATCTTTCTCGTATTTGCTTATTCAAAACTGGAAATAATCATATTCATCATCAAGCTTATAAAAGTTTTCTTTTCCAAAGTAAGTGATTAGCTAGATGTTTTGATAAAGTGCCGCTATTAGCAATGAAACCAATCTTGTGAAGTTTGATTTGAGCGCTAAAACTTCATAGTTAAAGTTGCTACACTAAAAGGAAAATCACGCAAAATTAAAATATAGCAGATTTTTGAAGCCAGTTTGGACGTTTTATCTCTATTTCATAATCTGTCTCTCGGCCCTGCAGCTACGGTGATATTGTCGGGCTTTTATGAATAGATCAGGATATTTTGGGCTGCTATTGGCTCAACTCTACCAATCATAGGAGTGCAGAGATGGACCTGTGGAGGACTTAAGCTGATCGTCGTCAATTTTTTTGTACCAACGTCTGTGATTTCTCAAAGTTTTATTGAGCTGCTCTATTTGTTATATTTGTTTCTTTCAAAGGAAGGAAGTCCGAGAAATGGTTTTTTGAAACATAAAATTTCCATATCATGATACTGTGTTTACAGTGATATGTAGTATAAGTTCTTTCATTTTAGTGCTTTTGGCACAATTGCTTGTCCAAACCATAGAATCAATACATACTAAATAAACAAGGGTCGAAAAGCTAATGGAAATGTGTGTTTCCATTTACATATTTTAATCTCTAAATGTGCTTCTCAATAATATGTTCTCTTGTTTTTTCTATGACTTTGTATTCCAAATCTATTAGTGGGTATGTGCAACCTCTGTGGCAGCTCAAATTTTTTTCTAAGTCGTTCGCGAGGTATTGAGAACTCTTCAACAAAACATGAAACATTCGAGTTATACTGTCTTTATCGAATCTTAAAATAAATAATTTCATTCGAAAACGAAGCCATTCAAATTAATACTTTCAGTTAGCTCAGTATAAATATTTATATATAATTTTTAACTTGAACTGTTATAGAAAGATAGTCATAAAAATGTGGTTGATTCTTTAAAATCTTACCAGATAATCAAATTTCCTGAACTGAATTTGATGTCTACCTATGCTTTTAAAGAAACAGTTCACACCTTTTTTGTAAAAAGTATGCTATTTGGCACGAGATGTTGTCGATTGAAAACGTATTTTATAAACGAAAATTGTACAGTGAAAAACGTAGCCAAACCGCACTACAAAACAGATTTTTTGTAGTGAACCTTATGCTTAGAAAGCACTTAAGTACGTACGCCTACTGAATATAGCGAAAGTATCATTGCAGTTTCATTAGGTTAGGTCAGATTAATAGTGCGTGGGGTGACTATACTTCCTTCTACTGAGACACATACATACATACACAAACAAAACGAACAAACTGATTTGAAACCAACGTTGCACGCAAGCATGAACGCTTCGTTCAATGCTCTGCTAGCCGCAACTCAGGACACGTGGCTTCAGTTAAGGCCGATTCACGCATACGGTACTGTGCACCGACTGTGCGCCGACTGTGTTGATTTGAACTGAATCGGTCATCCAAAGTTTTCATTGGAATGTATTGAATTACTGTTTTTAATTCAGACATATAGGTCTAGGCGCAGACTGTGCTCCGACTGAGCTGCTTCCGACCGCTCTGAAAGTGATTTCTCAAGGTTACGGTCCGACACGGTAGGGGCATGGCACGTGCACAACCGCCGTAGTGTGAACTATTGAAATGCGACCACAGGGCGCCCGTCATGATTCAGCCAGCGCTCGTTGATTTTCGGGTATCCCGATTCCCGATTCGTCATTATACAATTCGTACAGGAGCACCTTGTTCTTAGCATTCCAAAATTCGTTTGCTGAGGTTAATAGGCGGAAAAAATGCCTGTTAATGAATATTGTTTGATTATCTATGTGCAAGAGCACGAATGTTTATACGATCTAAAACATAAAGATTACGACAATAATCTAGTAAAAGACAATATTTGGACATAAATTGCGAATAAATTGAACTCAACGTCCGAAGAGTGTAAAAATAAGTGGGCAAACCTTTCTCCTTTTTTTGTGCCTCTTCCAAAATGTACGAACAAATCAAAGGTGTAGTCATGGGAAGCCCTTAAAGCCCAGTAGTAGCGAACTTTGTAATGGAGAAGATCGAACAGGAAGCATTGAAAAGCGCTCAATACAAGCCCAAGGTATGGCTTAGATACGTGGACGATACATTTGTCATTTGGAACCACGGAAGAGAAAGGCTAGAAGAATTTCTAGAACACCTGAACAGCGTGCATAAAAATATCCAGTTCACCATGGAGGTAGAAGAAAACAAAAAACTGGCATTCTTTGATGTTCTTCTAACAAGAAATGGAGCTACAATAGGACACAAGGTATATAGAAAACCAACACATACTGACCGGTACTTAACAAAGAATCAAACCACCACCCATCTCAGAAGTACGGAATTATTAGAACTTTGACAGACCGGGCTAAAAAAGTGTGCGAAGAACCAGAGGAACTCGACACCGAACTGGCACACCTAAAGAACGCTCTTAAGGCAAACGGCTATACAGAGAAAGAAATAACAAGAACAATGAGAAGAAGTAGGGCAAAACAAGAACCTGAACCGATAGCAAGAGCTTTTTTACCATATGTGCCTGGAATAAAAGACAGAATAGGAAAAATGTTATGAAAAGAAAACGTCAAGACCATCTACAAGCCCACAAGAAAGATACAGGAGTATTTGAGAACGGTGAATGATAAAAGAGACCCACTCACTACACCAGGGGTTTATCGCATACCACGTACATGTGGGAGTGTATACATAGGAACAACGAAGCGATCGATAAACACAAGGATTTCAGAACATAAGGCTAGCTGTCAACTAGGTTATACCGAAAAATCAGCGGTAGCCGAACATGCGCTTAAGGAAGGAGGCCATAAGATCAAGTTTGAAGAAACTCAGATTCTTGCCGCAACATCTTCATACTATGCCAGACTCAACAGAGAAGCCATCGAGATACAAAAACACCACAACAATTTCAACAGAAAAGAAGAAATACAGAAAGTCAACCGGACATGAGTACCCATCCTAAAGAACCTAAAGACACTGCCATATCGCAAGGGGGCGGGGCTACCAACGTTACCTGATTGGGTCACGTCACCGTTGACAGGTATAAATGCAGGTGCAGATCCTCCAGCCGTCAGTACTTTGGAAGTCGCCGAAGTGAAATAGCTTCTGAAGACGCCATCCACTCGTGGTGGCGAAACGTCAATCCTTAACGCTAAATGATGCCGGCCTAAAAACCCAAGAACCACAAATTCATCTTCCATCAATACTAGATACGTTACGCACGCTATGATTACGTCCTCCCCTGTTCGATCCATACCGCCAACCAAACGGACAGTACGGACACGACATGGCTGGTGCGAATACACACAGCACAGCACAGCCGATGCGCGGTGATGACACAGTCAGTGCACAGTACCGTATGTGTGAATCGGCCTTAACGCGTTATTGCGACAGCACTCCGTGCCGCTTTCGCGTCGTGTAAAAGCAGTCTTACTCTGTCGGTTGGCATGGGAAGCAAAGTTGTGCCCTTCTAATATTCAAAATAATACCTTGTCATTCTAATAGAAGGAGTTGAATTCAAACTAAAGTTTACTTTCAGCCATTATAGGGAGGGATGCCATTAAAATTCATCCAATGCCAGTATAATGACGCACCCTGACGGGTAGCTGAGTTTTCTAAGTTAAGTGGCGTATTCAAAATTTTATACAGAGGATGCTCTCAAAGAGCAGAAACGTATCAATATGCTAATAAGTATTTATTTTTTACAAAAAGCCTGAAGGCCCTTCAGACGAAAACGCTAGTAATTCCAATTTGCATGGTGAAAACGCTGCCGCTGTAGCGATAACTGAAGGTACAGAGAGTACGAAACGAAAGTAATGAAATGACAGTTATCAGTAACACAAAGGTACGCGCACACAAATCGGCATCGGACGGACGGGTCGAAGGGAACCGCCGGTACTTTAAGGATTTTTTATTAGGGTATCGCGCATATCTGATTAGAATAAACAAAAGAATTGGAAGTCGGGTTGCAAATATGTCCTCGAGAGGTGACGAGTTGGCGATTGTTGTGGAAGAAGGAAGTTTTAAAAAACGTAGAGAAGAATAGAATAGCTGAATGATGTAGTGTAAATAACTTGCAATTAAATGTGACAAAATGTAAAACCCTAACTTTTACACGGAAGCTACAGCCCTCGCAATTTACCTACGAAATTAATGGATTACCTTTAGAACAGCCTGATTATGTCAATGATCTTGGTGTAGTTTTTGACAGGAAATTGACCTTTGTTGAGCACATTAATAAAAAAGTATGTGAAGCGGGGAAAGCATTAGGATTTATTGTACGCCACTGTAAGCAGTTTTTTAGCCTGTCATGTTTGAAAACCCTCTATTGTGCTCTCGTTAGGTCAAAGTTAGAATACTGTTCCCCTGTATGGAATCCTTGCTATAATTGCCATATCTATACTATTGAAAAAATTCAAAGACGATTCCTTAAGTATCTCTCATTTAAAGTCGATGGCACTTACCCACCCAGAGGTATCGAGAACAGTATCCTTCTTGACAAATTCGACCTAAATAGTTTAAGATTTCGAAGAGATTTTGCTGGGCTGCTGTTTCTTTACAAATTGCTCAATGGTCTAATTGATTGTTCCGAGCTTTTAGAACAGATCAATTTCTTTGTACCTAGGATTGAGACTCGTCAACATCAGTTATTCTATTGTAGCACTCCTAGAACTAATGCCGTTGTGAAGTCGCCAGTTTACTCTATATGCACCAATTTCAATAAGATCAGTTGTTTATGTGATATTCACACGTGTTCTAGGCATGAATTGGAAATTGCAGCCAAACAGGCACTTAATTCAAATTAGTTTGGTATCAAATTTTTCGTGTAATTTTTTTTTGTATGTATTGTACTGTGTAAATTGCTCTGTAAAGGGTCTTTGTACTGTTGGGCAATAAAAGCTTTATTATTATTATTAATAGTGTTTGGGGAATATGTACATTTATTCGTGGAAGATTGGCTGCACACAACCCATCCCTAAGAAGGGCAAAAAGCTAATCCCACCAATTATAGACCTGTGGCTCTTCTCAGCATCATGTCTAAGGTTATGGAGGCTGTCATTAACACACAGCTCCTGAAATACCTGGACAACAATAACATCATAAATGATCGCCAGTATGGCTTCCGTAAGCACAGGTCTACAGGTGACCTCCTCACCTACGTCACTCACTTGTGGAACAGAGCAATAGAAAATCATGGCGAATCCCGCGTTGTTGCACTTGACATATCGAAAGCTTTCGACAAAGTGTAGCATGAGGGACTTCTGGTCAAGCTTGCTGCTTATGGACTACCACCTGGCCTTCGCCAGTTGCTGAATAGCTTTTTGAACGACAGATCTCTGTTTGTTGTAGTCGAGGGCTGTTCATCAGACGTATTTTCAATAAACGCCGGTGTTCCTCAGGGATCTGTCCTGTCCCCTACGCTGTTTCTGCTGTACATCAACGAGCTGCTGGAAATAACATCCAATCCCATCTACAGCTTCGCAGATGACAGTACATTAGTGTCGTGCATGGAACCAGGCAAGCCACTACCATCCCAGGAGGCGGTACGTCGGCGACAGCAGCATGACTCACAGATCAACGCAGATATCAAAACAATTGTCGAGTGGGGATTAGCAAATAAAGTACAACGTACAAAAAACTCAGGCAGCAACACTTACAAAGAAGTCTCACGATGGCTTACCAACCGTGTAAATGAAGGGCCACCCCATAGTCGAATCACCTTTTGTCAAGCTTTTGGGGATCAACATCAACAATAACATGTCCTGGCACGACCACGTCGTCTGCATTGCTAAAACGGCATCCCAGAAGCTTGGAGCTTTGTTCCGCTGTAGGAAGTTGTATACACCAGAGCAACTGCTGCTGCTCTACAAGGCACCGGTCCGACCATCGTTGGCTTCTGGACACTATCCAGAAAAGAGCAATTAGATTATCGATACGCCTAACCTCACAAAGGACCTCCGCAGCCTGGAACATCGAAGGAGGGTGGCTGACCTATCCCTGTTTTACCGATTCTATCACGGAAGATGTTCGAGTGAGCTATCCCAGATAATAACACCAAAGGCTGTCCGAACCAGGAACACTAGAGAAGCTCTGTGAGCTCATCCTTACCAGGTCGGGTCCTTACTCCCCGAACCAGTCTCCTACAGCATTCCTTCTTTTGGAGAACTTCGACGCCGTGGAATCAGCTGGTGGGGAATTTATACACTCTTGGCGTCACCAATAGAGAACAGGAGTGTAGACTTTGCCATTAGTCTCAAGAGACTGCTCGACTTATAATTTTGGACTGTGATACTCGGAGCAAGGAGAACGGTTCTGTTTATGGTCTCTTTTCCCAATTTGATTTTCAAGCACTCCCAGGCATTTTCAATAGGATTCATGTCGTGTGTGCCATCGAAGGCGACCCAAACCTTTAGCACTAATTACAGACCAGACCATCACTGAAGTTGGGTGTTTTACTGTTTTTATGGTACAATCTGGATGATAGTTTTCACTGGTTCTTCGTTTTACAAATTGTGGTTTGTCACTGAGAATTTGCACCATTGATTCGTCGCTGAAGCAAACGTGAACAAAAGGAAAAAATACATTTTCAGACAAAAAAGTAATGAAATGACAGTTATCAGTAACTTACAGTATTCTAGTCGTTCTCAGTGAAATGTTGATATGACTTTGCCCAGTTTAATCTCTTTCGGCATTTTAGTGGTCAATTTTGGCTTTTTTGCAGGTCGTCTTCCGTGAAAGCCCATCTCATACAAACTTCTACGAACTGTAATTTTTGATACATCACACCCTGCCTCTTGGAATTTTTTTGTTATGTCACCATGGGAGAGGCCTCTATTTTGCAGGACAATATTTTTTAATATCCGTTGGCTTCTCGGAGTTACGAGTTTTTTTCTGCCACAGTGACCTTGCCAATGGGCTGTCGTAGGCTGTGCGGATGCCAATTTTTGACTGATCCTCCTCACAAATGACTGAGAAACATTGAATAATCTGGCAATTTTTCTTTGGCTATGTCCAGAATGTTTAATCATAGTTCCAATTTCCACAATTTTTTCAACACTAAGGTCTTTTTTTGTCCCATTCTACAAGGAATTGGCTTACCTGAGTAAGCTTCGGTTGACGTCTGATGAACTGAGTCCACCCCAAACGACTAAATCTAATCTAATCTAATCTAATGGCTTTATTCTCTGTTTGCAAACTGGCTGATACGGGGTAATGATACGAATTTTTTTTAATAGCGGTTTTCACGTAGTTGCTTATGCTTATGCTCCCTTCAAGTTCCACATATGTTACATAATTTGTCATATTCAATAAGGGTATATGCAAAATGTATGATAAAACGAACAAAACGAAAAATACAGCTCTTTGGATGTTTTAGATCTCTTATATGAGCAAGTTATTCCCTGTTCAGTATTCACTATGCAAATCACCTTAAAATATGCTGTTGTATGTAACATGCGGTGGAACATCTTTCAATTTACATATACGTTTATTTTATCGAGAAATTCTTGATTCCGGTAGGGATACCCATTATAATATCAGTTTGCACAGCTTTTCTTCTAAAACAAAAAATTCCAGCTTTTTAACATTTTTCTCGTATAGAGCTTTCTCTCTGAACATTGCGTTTTTTTCTGATTCAATGTTGCACAGTTGCACTAAAAAAGTTCGTAGGTTGGCATGGATGACATTACTAGGATGAAATCCATATGATTTTTAGTTAGTTCTAACCTTCAAAAGATAAGCATATAAATTTCACAGCTATCAGACAGGTGGTTCGTGAGATACAGGGTGAGTTCTTAGTACCAGATCGGTCGATAACTCCACTACTGAAGAAGATAGCGAAAAAAGTTCTATATAAAAGTTGTAGCCAAAGATACGCTCCTTGCTCAAAAACTATTTTGATTCGTACAGGGTGATTCATAACTACGTGGTGATTTTACTGAAATTTGGAATCTAATTTAAAACACTTGGTACTTCGATCATAGACTTCGTCTCGATCTGCAAACTTCATTCATCGTCTATGTTGCAACAAATATACACTAGTTACAAGTAACTATTTTCACGATTAGCTCTAGAATCTACTATAGGAGTGGGTATGGTTACCACAATCGTAACGTCACACGGGTTCGGGAGCCGTCGGCATGTTTTGGTTACTGGATTCAAAAACCCATTTTTATTTTGATATAATTTTTAAATTATTTCGCAAAAAAATATAACAAAATAGGTCTCTTATAAAACGTATACATGGTGTTTCATAAGTTGGGACTTTTTTCCAGACAGCGGATAGTACTCGCCAGAATGAGTGTTTTTTCCCAGTAACATATAAACGAAATACTTAAAGAAAACAAGATGCTGACCATTAAAGAAATCCTAAACTCTAAGTCCGTCCCTGGGCAATGGCTCACCATGTCAACAAACAAGGCAGCGCTAGTGGTGCCCGAATTGCCGATGCCGTTGAGAAAAGCAGGCAGTTCAACATATCGTCGCGTTGCTGTTGCTACATCTGCCGATGGGACTTTAAAAACAACAACAATAGTGCATGCTTATAACAATAATGAACTGGTGGACATGATTTTAATGTACGGTGAGTGTGGTCAAAATACCGCTGCGGCTTCGCGAATGTACGCCGATCTTTCCCTAACCGTACTCACCCTGCACTTTGTCGACTTGTCTGGCTTGTGCAAAGAGGTAGAGACACAGGATGTCTGAATCCACATCGTGGTGGTCACGGTGGAAGACTTCGACAACATCGTGTGATCCAAATTGAAGAAGACATCGCAAATCGTACTTTTATCTGTAAGGCGCCTGCGACAGGACCGTACTTACAACTTCCGTAGCTACCAAATAGTGAGTACTTGCTTGAAATTTTTTTTTTACTGTTTTGTTGCTGATTCACCGTGCATTAGCTTTGCCGTTTCAAGGGCCGTTACTAATAAAGAGGAAAGCCCAACTTTTAGAACACCCTGTATATGATCTTTCCATTTATCACAAAAAATTCAAAATCCCAATTAGTGCATCTCGGTTTTGAAACCTTGTCACGACGCAAGATAGCTGATTTAAACGAATATCGTTGGACGATCAAATTTTGTTCAAAGCCCAACAAAACCACTACCAAACTGTTAAAGTTACGGAAGTATTTTGTAGGGAAGCCAGTGTTGACCGTGGAAATTACGTAGGTTAGTTGATTTACATAGTTAATAGGTTCTTTCCAACAGGCCTGAATACTGTACAATGTATCGTCACGGACATGCGCAGAACGCGAAATGCGTTCCAACACGTTTTCTGACCGTTCATGAAACGGTCCATAAAGCGTTCCAACAGATTTCGTTACCGTTGATGGTACGGTCTCTGTACGCTCAAATCGGTACTTGGTCCAGAGTAAGGACTGTGAGGACTGACATGCGCAGTAGAAAGTAAATCGCCGGCTTGGCGCACAATTTCATTTTGTCATTTCTATGCGCCTTCTGTTTTCTTGCTTCCTTGAGTCTTGAGTGTTGAGATTGAGTGTGATGTGATTGTGCTTCTTTTGTTTTTGCTGTTGCTTGTTGTTTGGCTGGCTCGTTTGTTGGCCGAAACTTCACCAAAGCCAAAAATGGAAGTGAAATCAAACAATAATGTTATGATCAATTCGGTCATTTTTATTGAAAACATAACCCAGGTTCTCTGTTTATAGAGCTACAGGAATACCTGGTTGTGAATGGCAACCATTATTCATGCTTAAAATTACCCAAATAACCGTCATCTTCGGGTTGTGGTTGATAGACTAACACCAAGTCATCGTCAGAAAACTCAGGCCCCGATCAGTTTTAATAAAGCTCTTGGCATCTTGGCTTTTGACGGTGGCTTTTGAAATGAAATTGAGGTTAGTTTTTTTGATAGCTGTCAGAACTGACACGAGTCCAGTGAAATAAGAGAAGGAACCGTTCCAACAGATTTTCCTGTTTGTACGGTCACGAAACCATCCAAAATCAACGCATGCGCACCACAAATGATCCGAACAGCTTCGTGACGGTTCAGTGGACGGTACAAAATATGCTGTTGGAAAGAACCTATTGTTTCCACTAAATGCAAACCCACCATACCCTATCGTGTATGAGTGGAGTGTGAGAGTGGAAATGAGAAAGCTATGTGGAAAGTGTTCACAATAGATCAAAAGCAACAACATTTTGATGATTCGAAGCTATTTTTAGTGATTATCAACCGCATAAAGACGAATTTTCGGTCGGTATATTACAATGGACAAATTTTGGCTCCCATCACTATACTCTAGAGTCCCAGCGTAATAGACTGATGAACCAACTCCATAGCGTGAAAGGGTGCTATTACATAGCGTTGTTGAACCGTTTGAAGTATGAAATCAGAAAAACACATTCCCATTTAAAGAAGAGAAAAGTGCTATTTCATCAAGATAATGCAACTTTCACATCCACCATCATATGTTCCAGATCTGACCCACAGCAACTTCTCTTTTCTGACCTCAAACGATCGCTCGTGGAAAGAATAACTGAGACTTACTTTGTATCTAAAAAACGTCTGCTTCAAGTCACGAGACCCATCAGCTTGCGCCCAAGAAATAACAGAGGTACTAATATCCGGCATGGAAGCCTATATTCCTCATGTCGTCAAGCATCCCTCCAGAAACAAGCCATGGTTCAATCAGCGTTGTAAAGATGCAGTTACCTCTAAAAACCAACATTACAAAGAATGGAGGAAAAATCCAAATGCCGAGAACCACCGCAGCTTTATCGACGCCAGAAGTCATTGTAAACGCGTGATTGACAGCAGCAAGGAGGAACACAACCAAAAAATTAAGGACAAGCGCCTCTCATGTCCAAATTCGTCCAGAACATTCTGGTCTGTAGCTAAGGCTATTCTTCAGGACTTTTCCTATCCGTCAATACCACCCTTTAGCAGAGATGACAAGTCCATCGCTTCTGCTCCTAAAGAAAAAGTAGACCTCTTGGGGAAGCTCTTCGCAGCCAATTCTACTGTAGACTTTCAAGATAGTACTCCGACCACCACCATAAGCGTGAATTCGAGAATGGCAGAGGTCAAATTTGAACACCGAGACGTTAAAAACATCCTCCAAAAACTGAACACGAATAAAGCTGCTGGTCTTGACCAAATTCCAGCCATTGTCCTTAAACTCTGTGCCGCTGAGCTTGCACCTATTCTTTGCAAGCTCTTCAAACTTTCGTATCAGCGAGGCGTGTTTCCCGCTTCGTGGAAGATTGGCTGCGTACAACCGATCCCCAAGAAAGGCAAAAAAACTGATACCACCAATTATAGACCTATGGCTCTTCTCAGCATCATGTCTAAGGTTATGGAGGCTGTCATTAACACACAGCTCCTGAAATACCTGGACAACAATAACATCATAAATGATCGCCAGTATGGCTTCCGTAAACACAGGTTTACAGGTCTACAGGTCCTTGCCTACGACACTCACTTGTGGAACAGAGCAATAGAAAATCATGAATCCCGTGTTGTTGCACTTGACATATCGCAAGCTTTCGACAGAGTGTGGCATGAGGGACTTCTGGTCAAGCGTGCTGCTTATGGACTACCACCTGTCCTGCGCAAGTGGCAGAATAGCTTTTTGAACGACCGATCTCTGTTTGTTGTAGTCGAGGGCTGTTCATCAGACGTATTTTCAATAAACGCCGGTGTTCCTCAGGGATCTCTCCTATCCCCTACACTGTTTCTGCTGTACATCAACGAGCTGCTGGAAATAACATCCAATCCAATCTACAGCTTCGCAGATGACAGTACATTAGTGTCGTGCTTGGAACACAGCAGCATGCCTCACGTCCTGGCACAACCACGTCGTCAGTATTGCTAAAACGGCATCCCAGAATCTTGGAGTTTTGTTCCGCTGTAGGAAGTTGTATACACCAGAGCAATTGCTGGGGGATGTGCCATGAAACACTCTCTAAAGCTTCTGGACACTATCCAGAAAAGAACAATTAGGTTAATCGATACGCCTAACCTCACAAAGGACCTCCACAGCCTGGAACATCGAAGGAGGGTGGCTGGCCTATCACTGTTTTACAGATTCCATCACGGAAGATGTTCGAGTGAGCTCTCCCAGATAATAACACCAAAAGCCGTCCGAACCAGGAACACTAGAGAAGCTCTGCGAGCTCATCCTTACCAGGTCGAGGTCCTTACTCCCCGAACCAGTCTCCTCCAGCATTCCTTCTTTTGGAGAACTTCGACTCCATGGAACCAGCTGCCGGGGAGTTGTTTTCCTACGGCTACAACCTGCAGCGTTTCAAATATAACGTGAACCGACACTAACTTATCCTCTCGCAGCGCTTCTGCAGCGCCATAGTCTTTTAGCCTTTGCGGGAGGCTGACCATAAAAAAATAAACACAATCGTACTATAAAAATGGTATCGAAAAACTGAGTGACAGCTATAATCGTTATATTGTACTCGAAAGCAGCTATATCGAAAAATAAAAATAAACTTATTATTATGTCAGACTACGAACTTTCCAGTCGGCAACAGTTACTTATCTGTTGATCTGCAATCCTATCCCAAGTTTGCAGATTAGGGGATGCTAAGACCACTTCCCTAAAGACTGCAGATTGTTGTATAAGAATGTTTTTATTCGCCGCATCTTAAAAGTATCTTTTTTCGAATTCGGAAGAAAAATGTTATTCACCTTTTTTTCCGGCTCTCAAAAATATCGCAGATATCATTCTTTACAAGGTACACCGGGATTGTGTTACCTATAAGTTTTGAAAAATAATACAGCATGTGCTCTATACCATATATACATGCTGAATGATTGAAATAAGTGTATGGCCCTAATGTTAAATGCAATTCAAAAGCATATATCTAAAACTGAACTGCAAGAACCTAATTTTATACAGTATTCGTAATGTTTTACAACTTGAACGTTTCACGTTTTGGGGTACCTGCTATGGGTCATGTTTCACACAGATCTACCAATAATGAATTTGGACAACTCTAGGTAAAATTTCAGAAGTAACTTTCTGCCTAGAACCCAAATTGGAGATCAGAGTTAGCTCATCAATTCACAATTTTAAGATATTTGAGGCTAAGTACGCGAAAAATTGCCATTTGGGCTTCTCTGAGGAATGCATACAATCTACGTAAGATTTCTTCATTTTTTTCTATTTACTGTATCATCTAGCACTACTACTAGTCTGAAACGGATATGGTACAGTTTTAACATCTCACTTACTAGATTCGCGTAACTCTGTACATCTCAGTTGGATACCAGGCCTGGAGTGCAGGAGGGCTCTTGACGACATCTCAGCTAAATACAAGGTATCACTGATGTGGGTACCTGGGCACGCTGGGGTAAAGGGTAACGAAATGGCGGATCATCTGGCTAGGATGGGATCCGGCAACAGTTTTGTGGGCCCGGAACCTGCCTTAGGACTATCTGCAAACTTGATTAGGAAAACAACTGGAGAGTGGATGCAGAATCAACACCACCTGATATGGAACAACATCTCTGGTCATCTCCGTCAAGCTCGGGAACTATCAGCAGAGCCTGCAGAGAGAATAGGACGATTTTGTCTCTCTCTGGATAGGAGTAACATGAGATTGCTAGTAGGCCTACGTGCACGTGGTATGGTGAAGAGGAAGAATCCTCGGCACACATCTTGTGTCACTGTGAAACCCTGGGTTATCACAGGCAGACTATGCTGGGCTCAAGAACCTTGGAACCAATAGAGATAAAAGGGATAGGACCTAAGAATGTACTTGCCTTTGCCAAAAGGGCAGGTCTTAGAAACTAGCGCGGATAGAGGCGCAAAAGGGGCCATCGTGTGGCCTATGCACCAGTCACATTCCGTGCTGGATAGCCTCTGGTCCTTATTCATTCATGGGTGCCAGGCCACGGAGGTACTGGTGGCTATGAGTCGCTCTTCCCTCCAGAACCCTGTTGTTGGATAAGCAGAGGTGCCGTGCACAAGGTCCCATTCCCTCTTTCTTGCCTCTGCTATATCTCCATCTGCACCGGGCATCATCGTGAACGATATTCTTCGCAGTGCGAGATGAGGTAATGATTATACCATTTAGGAATATCTTCTTGTCTTCATGTAGTTTTGTGATCGTTTCTCCTTTCCAGAAGGTATTTTGTTTACAATCCCATGTATAATGTTCCATGCCTCTTAGGGAGTTAGATCACCCTCCAGTTTTTGACTTGCCTCTTGTTTGTATGGCCCCCATCTGTCACACAGAAACAGGGAATGCTTGTCCATGTCTTCCGCCTCTCAGTGCAGGCATCTCTTGTCCATCACCCGTCCTATCCTTTTCCTGTACCCTCGAAAAGGCCCATGTCCAGGAAGTGCCTGAGCTGGAAATAGAACGTCTGTCGATGACTGCATTCCGCTCATTCTTTTATCGACGGCATATCTCATTGCCTGCTTGACCATAGCGGATCAGTGTCCTCTTTTCGGCCAGCAAGTATAATGGTGGTATCGCCGTTATAACTTGCAAGGCTCTTGTAGATACCTTGCGATAAGAACTGAGCACCCTTAGCAGAGACTTTCTCTGCAAGCTGTCTAAGACCCGCTGATACCTATTCCTTTTCGTGGCTTTACACCACACAGGAGCTCCGTATAGGACGACAGACTGTACAACCTGGCACAGTAGTGCCCTTTTGTTGTTACTTAAACTTAAATGAGCTAGTGAGCAGCCATATTAGATTCGCCAACTTTAGAATTTGATAACAGATTGAGAATTTGCTTTTCATCCATAGCATTATCTTGGAATGCTTATAGCTTTAGAAAGAATTATCGTATAGAACCACGCAGTTTTGTTTTAAATGAAAATAATGGTTCTAGATTACTTATAGGTACAAAAAAGTTATACACATATTTTTAAGGACTGGTATGTTGTTAAAAATATATTCATCTTTAGTGTATATAACCTCAAACATCTCAAAGTAGTGATACAATGAACCAATTCTGAGCTCTAAGACAAAAATACTTTGGGAGTTTCCCCCAATTTCCCGAATACATAGCTTTGTTGACCTGTATTCCATTCATAGTATTACTATACAGAATCAATATTACTAACAAGTAATATAAATAGTTGATTGATAAACCACATATGAGACGAAAATATTAATGGTAACAGCAGTTTTCACACCCTTGCAGCCTCTGCGTCTATTGCAAAATATGTTTCCTTTTCTCTGTGTATTGTCAAAATTTTCAGATCGCTTTTATTGTAACCCATTTGGTGAGCAGCTTCCGACTTACGTAATTCACATCTATGCTTCTCGATGTGTCATAGCTTTAGTCCTCAAAAATCTGCATTTTTACCAATCTGAGCCTCCAAACAAAGCCCAAATGTCGTGTTTGCCACGTAACTATTGATCTCTCGTATTATTTAACCCAATATTTAACGTCAATTATCACAGTATATATTAATATCCTAAACAACCATGAAACAACCAAAAAACCAGTATTCATGAACACGAAAAACTAAACGTTTAACAACTGGAAAGGGAGTAAGTATATTTTAAAAAATACTCCGCAAGTATCATAGAACGTTGGATCGGTATTGGACAGACACTGTAGAAACCTTTCCGAGTATTTAACTGACACACCCTCATTGGAAACTGAGTAAATTTTAGACTATCGTTTATTTGAACCACTGGTCCGAAATGGGAATTTTTCTTGATTTTGCCATCAAGATGATTGAAATAATTCTAGCGTTAGATAACTATCTGTTTTTACCTCCCATTGAAACAAATCTGTTCAACTCTTACCTTACTTCATGGCTAACAATATCACCTGATCTGTTACTTATAGCTGAACAAAACAACCATATTATTCAAACCATGGCGATATGCAGTAAAAATTTTTCTGATCATCCTTCCAAAATATTTGTTCCAATAATTTATAAAGCAATCACTTGCTCATACTTATCACAACTGTTTCTAATAGCTAAAATCTTGGGATAGTTCACCTTTTGCTCAATTTTACTGCAGCAGTTTCTTGAAATCAATTACCAAGTTCCTAATATATTCATTTCTCCCTGTAAACAGTTCTCAATTGATATTTCTCTAGTTATTGAGATATATTTTGTTAGAAAATACTCTATTTTGGCGCTTTAGAATTTTGAAAAACCATGTTCAGTATTTGTAATGTCTTCTTTGCCATTAAACATCTAGATACATTTGGAACTGGTTTAGGAATTTTTTGTGGAGCAGTATGTCCCAAAAAAGGTGTATCACGTGTTGATCTATTTTTTTAAATGATTACATTTAAAAATGATGTACATATTTTTAAAGGTGTGTAAATACTCGAAAAGGTCTATTCAAGGTCAGAGTTTATTTTGGCACAAGAATTTTGAGCATTTAAAGTGCTTTGAAGAGGTGCTCTTAAAAAGTACTCATATCTCTATCATACAGTTACAATTTACTTATTTTGAACGAAAAAAGTCATAAATTATAAGATAATAGAAGTTTAGTTGAAATAGAAAGTGAGGATTATTGAAAACTTGTTAAATCTTCTCTTGTATCGACACCGTTGCTGCTTGGTACTCCATAAAAGACCAATCAAATCATTTTTCAAGGAATTAGTCAGCATGATAGATATATGAGTATGTTAGTAACAAAAATTATTCAGAAAAGAGTATAGAAGACAGCAGAACCAAATAGGTATAAGACGTTGCCAAATTGTTTAAGGTATGTACTTTTACTGTGTGTAACTTGTTGTAACATCTTTATTACTGAAATAAGCATTTCTTATAGCAATATTATATAACTGTCTCTAACAAAGTGGTAATACATATATTCATGAGCATACTTAAATTATTGTCAGTATTTTTGAGATTGCCATTGATCAATAACTGATTTTATAGATGCAAGACTGATAACTTCACCGAAACTTCATACTGTGTATAACACAAAAATCATTGCATAAACGAGTGATCATATAGCAGCTAAAATATGATACATAATTGAATACCTTACTTTATATTGACAATTTCTCGAATTGACTAATCTCAATATTGCCTAAGACTTATTAAGTAAATTATTATTTTAGTGTTAGAAACATGGGCATCCAAAGCACAACTTGCATGTTCTAGCCAAAAAAATGGACCTGTATATATAAAGATGTTTTCCAGCAGATGAGTTCTTAACATCTCCTTTATGTGTGAGGAAACTTGAAACATACTACGTTAATTTCGAAACCAGCTTTGCAGTATGTGCCTTAGGACCATATACAAAGTTTGCGAGGTTTTTTATATCATTACGGTAAAAATAAATATGGATGCTTCATGCAAAAATTAAGTTTCAATACGAACTAAAGGAGTGCAGTTGCGTGCAATAGTTCAAGCATTTGGTATCAATAACAGTTTAGATCACAGAACTTCGTTAGTAAAGTTTTATTAGTTTTACAGCAACAATATGTTGTATGGAGACCATTTTTCTGGTTAAAGGATGCACAGGCTTCATAGTGGGCTAAATCCCTATATTTGCCTTGCACCAAAAGCTATCACGGTCTTGAGCTCCACGCGTCTACATCTGCAGGTTTTGTAACCTAACATCCTGTACACATTGGGACGCAAACAATCCCAATTATGTGCAGTATCATCTGCCAACAAACCATCAGCAATCTCACTTCTTCTTTGTCCACAGAATCTATGGGAAGCTGCTTTATTTGGTGACTTCTTACTTTTCTGACGGTATCCAAACTGAGCCTGCTCCTCTGAGCTATCCACATATCACATATATTATTCAGTGAGCAGTGAGCACGTTTGTTTTTAGGGTCTCCAGGGCTTGGAACAGACTGCGTGTCTTGCGTCAACAAACTTCCTCTAACCTAAACTGTTCCTAGCAACCGCGGTACTACAGTATTCAGGCTCTGGCTACGTGGCTTGCTCAGTTATACAAAACTTCCCTCTCTGGCTGAAATGCTCTTAGGTACCACACCACCGAAGAGTAGTGATTTTATATTGGCTCTTTTACCAACCTTCTAATTCAGTTCTACGAAATTCCTAGTTCCTAAATCTCCCCCTTAAATATCCTGGTATACCTAAAAGGGGAGTGAATCTCGTCTCATAAAACCAGGTCCAGGTCCCTACCTCCCTACGTTAGTGACTGAATCTTCTATGTACCAGACTTGTCCTCCTCTTTCGAAGGTATGTGTAGAGTACCTATGTGACTTACAAACGTGCGGTCTCTAGTCATCTTACGGTCGAAGTAAAAATAATAAAACTTACTTCAGGAAGTATTGTTAAAAAAACGTTATTGAAAGCTGAGGATTATACACATACATTCGTGAATAAAGTCGAGTGAGTCGATATTGAAAGTGGCGCCACAGCAAAGGATCTGGACATACCATTACCATGTATAAAAGCATTTACAAATTGACTCAAAAGTTTTCAGCTCCACACTTAAAACTCTTCCTAACTGGGCGTAGAAAGTTAGCTGAACTTTTTCCTTGTTTGACTGTAAGATCAACTTCAAAATTCAAGGGCTTTCAACATAATGCCGAAAATCTCTTAATGATCAGTAGCATATTAGTGAGTTTCTTTTACTGCATCGATACGAGGTTTCCTGCCCTTTTCCGTGTCTAGAGAATCGCAGTGAGTTTTTATCAGCAAAATGATTGAAGGAACATTTTGATGCACAGTAATTTGATAAGTTCTTCTTTTAGTAATTTGTTTGATGAAAAATGTTTAATCCAGGGCTTGTGATAGAATTGCTAAACTTTATCGTTGATGTGAACGCATTGCTTAAGGTGCGTATCCACCAGCAAACTTGTTCTGAACATGTTCGCGAACAGTGCGCGTACAGTTCGTTGTGACGTCTATATTAAATCTGATTTTCATTTAAGCATTGCTCACCAGAAGTTTGTGCGGCATATATTATTATTCATACATCATTTTATTCTAAGCGACTTTTTCCATGCTACTGTCAAAGGCGTATTTTACAAAACAATACGTTTGAAAATGTTTTTCGTCTTTCATCTAAAAAAATTCGTTTATCTGTTCACTCTATGGTTAGCGCGCTATGAATATTACAACGATATACACCAAATTGATGTTCACGAAAAAGTCTTTTCAAGTTAGCGACAGTCGACAGGAATTTTGGTGAGCTCGTTGCGAACATTGTCGAGGACGATATGTATGCGAGCTGCGCGCGAACTGTTCGCGAATGCCGGTGGATACGCACCTTTAGACTCAATTTTTATTTGTGGCAATTGTATTGAACAGTAAGGTGTGTTCATTTCAGATACAATTTCCAGGACCGATTATAGACATTGAACTGATAAGACATCTATATTGAATCTACTTTTGCTAAGGCAAAAGACAAGGACATGTGAATATTTCTGAAATTGCAGTGGTTAACTGAATACGTCTTTGCTTAGCTTCAGTTTGGCTCATCGTTATTATGAGAAGTGCTATTCCTATGCGGATTTCAGCAATTTTAAGGACCGAAATAATGGAAAACATCCATACTACATTTAGATATAACTTAGGTAAAATACGATGTTCTAGAAAATGGATGTGTCAGATTCACAAAAAATTTCCTACTTACCACAAGCAGATGCAGTATAGGTATTATCAGTTTGATACACTTGGATTGTCCATAGTTGCTTCTATTTCTAAATTATAATAATATGAAATAGATACACCATAGTTTGTTCATTGCAACTACCTCTTCACAAATAAAATGTTTACCTGAATAACGATTTACTTCAAGAATAAAGTTTTATCAATTCCATTCCGTTTCCCCAAATTAATGAAGTTATAATAATCTGTTATGTCTTTTTACGCCTAGATGGGAAGACAGATTAAAAACGCAATAAAAGCGCGTGATAAGATGGGACTCAGCTGATTGCGGTAATTGTGGTTATGTGTGTGGAATTGCTTTATTTTTTATGTGACACTGGTATTTTTGGTACTGCAATAATAAATACTACATAGTCTAATCTCTTGCCACGCCGATTTTTTCCAAATCGAACGCGTACTTTGCTATGCTAGTACCTTGAGAGGAAAATTTAAACAATTTTCTTTTACTCCTAACCATTACCTTATAGTATACTCAACATGGACAACCAATGTTAACATGTGCTGAGTGTGAGCATCCATTATCTGTCGATGGGAAATTTCAGTTAATCATGTCGTAATTTTCAAGAAACTAAAGTAAATAGCAAGTTGTTTGCAATAGGGCCGTTATCCTTATTCATTAGTTCTGCTAATTCTATGCCTTCATATACGTCAAGCTTTTGAAAGCCTACTAATATTTGAAATTAGTTCGTGATAGTGGTGCAAGTTAGAAAAAATACATGTTTTATTATAGAGAGAAAGAGACACTTTGGTTTTTTCAACGAAAGGTGTTTTTTGATCAGACGTCTCGAATAGATTTATGAAACAAAGTAATAAATATATGATTATGGTATTATTTTTCAATTAGCTCGTTCCTAAACGTAAAAGGCAGAAGCAGAAGCATCAATATTTCTTAACGAGTAATAAAACGAGATTTAACTTAACATGGACATTTAAAAATTAAAAGTGTAAAGCCAAATATGCAAGCTACGAAAAAATTGTTTCTTATTCGACTGTTAATAATTCGAATAGCTTTATCTAGTAAAATTTAGATGTGTATTTGGAATCTATATCATGCTTTAATTTTCAGAATGCAAAAAATACAATAATTATCCTTTTGCCACTTATCCTCTTCTATCATATTAGCCTAAAACAGAGCACATAAGATAGGATTAAAATTTTAAACGTATTTCGTACTTCCCAGGACTTCCCAGGTTGTGGACGAATAAACAAAAACAAACTGTGTAGATGAACATTTTATTTATCTTCATGCTCTCATCCGCATGGGATTTCTCAACTCAAATTCCTACCGGAAAATGCCGTTAATAAACAATTCTACGCCGGAGTACTTAAACGGGGATCTGTCCTATCCCTTACACTGTTTCTGCTGTACATCAACGAGCTGCTGAAAATAACATCCAATCCGATCTGCAGCTTCGCAGATGACAGTAAATTAGTGTCGTGCATGGAACCAGGCAAGCCACTATCATGCCAGGAGATGGTACGTCGGCGATAGCAGCATGCCTCACAGATCAACGTAGATATCAAAACAACTGTCCAGTGGGGATTGGCAAATAAAGTACAGTTCAACGTACAAAAAACTCAGGCCACAACACTTACAAAGAAATCTCACGATGGCTTACCAACCGTGGAAATGGAGGGCCACCCCATAGTCAAATCACCTTCCGTCAAGCTTTTTTTGGGGATCAACATCAATAATAACATGTCCTGGCATGACCACGTGGTCAGTATTGCTAAAACGGCATCCAAGAAGCTTGGAGTTTTGTTCCGCTGTAGGAAGTTGTATACACCAGAGCAACTGCTGCTGCTCTACAAGGCACAGATCCGACCATCGCTGGAGTATTGCTTCCATGTGTGGGGATGCGCTTCCAAACACTCTCTAAAGCTTCTGGACACTATCCAGAAAAGAGCAATTAGATTAATCGATACGCCTAACCTCACAAAGGACCTCCACAGCCTGGAACATCGAAGGAGGGTGGCTGACCTATCCCTGTCTTACAGATTCTATCACGGGAGATGTTCGAGTGAGCTCTCCCAGATAATAACACCAAGGGCCGTCCGACCCAGGAACACTAGAGAAGCTCTGCGAGCTAGTTATTACCAGGTCGAGGTCCTTACTCCCCGAACCAGTCTCCTCCAGTATTCCTTCTTTTAGAGAACTTTGACGCTGTGCGATCAGCTGTCGGGGAATTTGTTTCCCGACGGCTACAACCGGCAGCGTTTCAAATCTAACGTGAACCGACACCTATCCTCTCGCAGAGCTTCTACAGAGACATAGGCTTTCAGCCTTTAGCGGGGCCAACCATAAAAAAAAAACATTTTGAGTCAACACTCCGTAACGTGGGTACTCCAGAAGCCTCTAGTTGAAGCTTTCCAAGAATGTTACGAAAACTGGAAATAACTCTGAAACCAGTGCTTAGCTGCCCAAGGGAACTATTTTGAAGGAGATCACTTTGTCGTGTCGTGATATTTGAATATACTTCTTTTATGCAATCAGTTTTGTTTATTCATAGCCAGACCTCGTATGATGACCGTGGCTTAACTGGTGAGAGCGCCAGATTACCAGTCTGGAGGTCACGGGTTTGAATTCTGCTGGTTGTTGACTTTCTTCGACATTCTATGGTAGGAATTTGAATTGAAGAGATGAAGATGGATGACAAATCTCGCTTGTCTGATTTGATTTGTATCGTCAGAAGCAAGCGTTCAAGTAGCTATAAAATAAGCATAAGTATAGCTTAAAAAAATAAGAATACGCTTTTAAAGAATATCGAACTAAAAAGTTGAAAATAATTTTTAAAATAAGGAGTGAAAATGGCAGAGAATACTTGTTTGAGAAAGTTAATTATTTAGAATACTTGGGGGTTATATACTCACAGATAAGGCAGATGAATATATGGAAATCGAAAATATAATGATGCAGAGAGTGAAGCCATGGCGAGTTTGAGTAAAATGATGAGGTCTAAGCTGATTTCTAGAACTACAAAAATAAGGGCATACAAAACAGTAATCCAAGCATCGGTAACATATGGTAGTGAAGTCAAAAAAACATACATAGATTGGAACGATGGGAGAGGAAGATGTTAAGAAGAATATACGGCGCCACAAAAAATAAGGAGGGTATATAAAGGAGAAGAACCAATAAAGAAGTGATGGGGATATATAACCAGCCCAGTAAAGTGCAAGAAATCTGAGCTTAAAGGGTGCGCCGGTTAGGATACGTTTACCGCATAACCTCATGTAGAAAAGCCAAAAGAGTATTGCTAGGAGGAGAAAGCAGTAAAAGAAGAAGAGGAAGACCCAAGAACAAGTGGCTCAGATGTGTTACAGAAGACCTATGGTTACTGAATATAGCAGATTGGAAAGAAACTACATAAAATAGAAAACTATGGACAGATGTAGTGAAGAAAGTTAAAGCTTATTTTAAAAACTATTTTCAACTTCTTAATTCGATATTCTTTAAAAGCCTGTTCTCTAGTTTTTTTTAATCAAAAAGCGTCGACTGCTCGATTTACGAATAATGTGGCATAAAAACAAGTTTTCTTTTCCTTCATAGTTATATTGTGTGGTCAACTTTAAGAAGCTCTAGTACAAAGGACACGGATAAAGGATCGATTGCAAACAGCTTGCTACTTGCTTATGTTTCTTGAAGATTACGTGGATATACAAAGCAATGATTTGGAGTTAATATTTAGTCTAAATCTTCACCCGAATGAGTATTGATAGCGAAGCATCTATCTGGCTTGTGAAAAGTCTGTTTGGTGGGTAGTTATATTGCGTAGCGTTTTTCATTTCGACTCACTCGACTTGGCAAGCGTGTGTAATCTAGGCTTTAGGCAAAAGTGGTAATGATGAAGTAACAGAAGGGTGCACTAGTCCGATCCAACGTGTTACGATTGTGCCTAGACTGGCGTCTAGCCATTGATGATCTAGAGGGACGGGGTTGGCTACGAAACAATGATATGCGGCGCTGAAAACAGCACCGCTAACGTTGCTATGATAGTAAATAGAGTAAATATGATAAGGCACAGTCTGTCAACCACCATCGCAGCGAATTTCCAGTCTCTGGTTATGCAGGATGCCTCGTCCTCCTTACGTAGTTGGTCCGTTATGAAACGGATTTCTTTCAGGATCATCGTCAGCTCGTAGTCAGCAGTTATGCATGTGTGGTTGGTGACTATGGAATCCTGCAACCTTTGCCCACTAGCACCGTTGCTGCCTTCTTCATTTTGCCTGCAAATACAAATAAAACAAATCAGCCAAGCATTCATATACCTGTTGTATAACCGTGGACAAACATTTAAAAAAATAATAAGAGTAACGGCCCGGCTCCATTGCTCCGTTGCGCTGCGTCGTTGGAACGGAGCAGCGCATGGTAGGCTCCACTGGCGCGTCGGCGACGGACGACGTCGAAGCAGTGTACGCCGCGCGGCGATGCTAAATGTAACATAATTATCGAATTGTAGCATATTATTTTTCTGAAAAGCGCACTCGGATCATGTACTGTACCATGATTCATCATTGTAACATAATTTAATGTCTTTCATGAATTTTGTTGATATCAATATGTAGGTATGTCATCAGTGGCAGTGGCAGTCGGGGCTAGTCCCCAGGGCGTCATATATTCTAGGGCGGCAAAATTTAAAAAGCGGGAAAAAACTCTAGCGTTATCAAAGTTGCACAACATAATTATTTTTTTATTGAATGGATAATTCAAGAAAAAGAACTCATACACGATTTTTAAAAAAATTGAAATTTTGTAAATTATAATGTTAGCACTTTAAGTGAAAATTAAGGATCAAAATAATTTATCTGTTTTATTGAATGAATTTGTTTGTTAAAGCTTTAACGCTAAACGACGCCGGCCTAAAAACCCAAGAACCACAAATTCATTGGACGATGGCCGCGAAAGACTTACACGGTATATGTTTTATTGAAGATTTGAAATTATAATATTTGATTTTATTATTCTGTGGAATTAATAAAGTTGAGTAGTAGTATTTTCGAAAACAAATTTTTAAATATTTTTGCATTTTGGGAAAAACCTTGATACAATGCAATCAAAATTCCAAAAGTCAGGCGTTTGTGCCTGTTTAAAAATGCTTGTAATACAAGTATAAGTCGTCTTGAGAGCAAAGTTTATGATTCTTAGATCAAAACAAATATTTTGTGTGTTAGTGAATTATCAATAATAATTTCTTTGCAATAAATTAGTTATTGTATTGTGTAAGGCTTTCACGGCCATGACCCGATCAACTGTTAGTTCGTGGGCTGTCCGGCCGTCATCGACAGGCTCCGCCGCCTTGGCTCCGAGTTACTCGCAACAAACTCTTTCATTTGATACCTATATTGTAGAAATGCATTAATAAGAATTATTCCGACATGTTGGATGGTCCGCCATATTGCATCTAGAACGACGTCGCATTATTTTTCAAGTTACTTGCAACAAGCCCTTTCATTTGATATTCATATTGTAGAAGTGCTTAGGAAAAACTATTCCGCCATGTTGGATGTACCGCCATATTGAATTTAGGATGACGTCACATTACTTTTCGTAACAAGCCCTTTCATTCAATACCCACTTTGTCGAAATGCATTGAAAGTAACTATACTGTCATATTGAATGTTCCGCCATATTTGATTTAGAATGACGTCACATTATTTTTCGAACTGCTCTTAACAAGCTGTTTGATTTGATACCATTATTGTAAAAATGCGTTAAAATTGACTATTCCGCCATGGTCCATATCTAAATATATTTTGTTTATTAATCACCCTGAATAAAGGGTGAAAAAATTTCAAATTATCTGAATCGTTCGCAATAGATCAAATTACAAGTGTAATAGTAGCGGCAACCCTGCCGGCCCAGCAGCGTATGCCTTGCTCCCCACTTCGGCTCTCGCGCGTCGATACGTTAAAAATGCGCATCCAGCAACGGAGACCGCAATGGAGCCACCTCTCCGTTGCATGTGTAAAATATATGGACAGCGATGCCCCGGTGACGCGGTGACGACGGAGCGCAACGCAACGGAGCAGTGAAGCCACCCGGTAAGTAGAATGGTGTCTGATCTCAAGTCGTTTTTGCTCTGCAGGTATGATTTTAAACGTATAATGTTGATAGTATTACAGCCCGTTCATACGATGCGGTCAAATCACCGTTTTGGTAATTTTAACGAATCGACGGAAACCGAATGATATGTTCACACAGAAAACGGTTGTTAACAGATTTTCAGTCGATTCCGGGTTTTCGGTTCATTTTTGAACAGTTTTCTTGCAAATGAACGTAATTACGTTTATAAGTGTGTATTGGCATCGTCAAAGCAGGCGTAGATTGCTTAACAGAAAACTTTGGATTTACCCTATTTTAAGCCAAAGATCTCATCTGGGTGCTTACCACTGATTAGGTTTTATTTCCGAATCAGCTATTCGGTTTTCGGTGACAACATGCGACCGAAACGACGAAATTGCTGCGTTTTGTAGACTCACTATGTGAAAAATTAGAGCCAAACTTAATAAGGTTCAACGTTTGGCATGTCTTAGTATAACCAGTGCAGTGCGCACAACACCTTTGAGTGCCATTGAAACACTATTGAATCTTCCTCCTTTGGATCTGGTAATTCAAGGGGAAGCTATAAAAGCTGGGTTCCGTCTCTGGAGTCAGGGCAGCTGGACTCTTATGAATCTAGGCAAAGGACATTCGACGATTGTAGCAGAGTTGCATGAGGATAGTCCCATTTTGTTGGCAAGGAGCGATATAGTTTCTCCTACGCATCGCTTCAATCTCAAATTTACGGTGGTGTTTCCGTCAAGGGAAGAGTGGGAGTCTAGGGAAAGACAGCTCATCGAAGGAGGAGGACAGGTCTGGTACACAGACGGTTCACTCGCTAGAGAGGCCTCGGGCTCGGGAGTCTACGGACCCCATACAAGACCTTCACTCCCTCTTGGGGGGCACACCACAGTATTCCAGGCTGAGATCTATGCGATACTTCCTTGTGTAAATCGTATTCGGGAAATTGACGGGTCTAGGAGGCGGGTTACTATCTGCTCTGACAGTCAGGCAGCCATCAAAGCACTGAGTGCTTGGAAAATAACGTCGGGACTGGTCCTGGAGTGCAGGAGGGCTCTTGACGACATCTCAGCTAAACACAAGGTATCACTGATGTGGGTACCTGGGCACGCTGGGGTAAAGGGTAACAAAATGGCGGATCATCTGGGCAGGATGGGATCCGGCAACAGTTTTGTGGGCCCGGAACCAGCCTTAGGACTATCTGCAAACTTGATTAGGAAAACAACTGGAGAGTTGATCCAGAATCAACACTCTCTGAGATGGAATAATAGTTCTGGTCATCTCCGTCAAGCTCGGGAACTATTAGCAGGGTCTGCAGAGAGAATAGGACGATTTTGTCTCTCTCTGGATAGGAGTGACTTGAGATTGCTAGTAGGCCTACTACTTGTTCGTGATGAGGGTGGTCAACGGCCCAACGTGCACGTGGTGTGGTGAAGAGGAAGAATCCTCGGCACACATCCTGTGTCGCTGTGAAACCCTGGGTTATCACAGGCACACTATGCTGAGCTCAAGAACCTTGCAACCAATAGATATAAAACGGATAGGACCTAGGAATGTACTTGTCTTTGCCAAAAGGGCAGGTCTTAGGAGCTAGCGCGGATAGAGGCGCAAAAGCGCCCATCGTGTGGCCTATGCACCAGCCACATTCCGTGCTGGATAGCCTCTGGTCCTTATTCATTCATGTGAAAAATTACAGAAACGTTGCGGTGATTTGACCGCATCGTGTGAACGGGCTGTTATGCGAGGATTTATCAGAGAACGATAGGTTCTTTCCAACAGCATATTTTGTACCGTCCATTCAACCGTCACGAAACTGTTCGGATCGTTTGGGGTGCGCATGCGTTGATTTTGAATGGTTCCGTGACCGTACAAACAGGAAAATCTGTTGGAACGGTTCTTTCTCTTATTTCACTGGACTCGTGTTAGTTCTGAGAGCTATCAAAAAAAACTAACCTCGATTTCTTTTCAAAAGCCACCGTCAAAAGCCAAGACGCCAAGGGCTTTATTAAAATTGATCGGGCCCTGGGTTTTCTGACGATGACTTGGTGTTAGCCTAGCAACCACAATCGAAGAATGAGGATTATTTGGGTAATTTTAGCCATGAATAATGGTTGCCACTGACAACCAGGTATTCCTGTAGCTCTATAAACAAAGAGCCTGGGCTATGTTTTCCATCAAAATGACCGAATTTATATCATAACATACCATGTATAACATTACTGTTTGATTCCGTTTCCATTTTTGGCTTTGGTGAAGTTTCGGCCAACAAACGAGCCAGCCAAACAACAAGCAACAGCAAAAACAAAAGAAGCAAAATCAAATCACGCTCAATCTCAACACTCAAGACTCAAGGAAGCAAGAAAACAGAAGGCGCATAGAAGTGACAAAATGAAATTGTGCGCCAAGCGGGCGATTTACTTTCTACTGCGCATGTCAGTCCTCACAGTCCTTACTCTGGACCAAGTACCGATTTGACCGTACAGAAACCGTCCCATGAACGGTAACGAAATCTGTTGGAACACTTTATGGACCGTTTCATGAACGGTCACAAAACGTGTTGGAACGCATTTCACGTTCTGCGCATGTCCGTGACGATACATTGTACGGTATTCTGGCCTGTTGGAAAGAACCACAATCGAAAAACAAGGATTATTTGGGTACCTAATTTTAGCCATGAATAATGGCTGCCACTCACAACCAGGTATTCCTGTAGCTCTATAAACAAAGAACCGGGTTATGTTTTCCATAAAAATGACCGAATTTATCTCATAACATACCATGTATAACACTACTGTTTGGTTGTTTCCATTTTTGGCTTTGGTGAAGTTTCGGCCAACAAACGAGCCAGCCAAACAACAAGCAACAGCAAAAAAAAAGAAGCAAAATCAAATCACACTCAATCTCAACACTCAAGACTCAAGGAAGCAAGTAAACAGAAGGCGCATAGAAATGACAAAACAAAATTGTGCGCCAAGCGGGCGATTTATTTTCTACTGCGCATGTCAGTCCTCACAGTCCTTACTCTGGTACAAGTACCGATTTGACCGTACAGAAACCGTCCCATGAACGGTAACGAAATCTGTTGGAACGCTTTATGGACCGTTTCAAGAACGGTCATAAAACGTGTTGGAACGCATTTCACGTTCTGCGCATGTCCGAGACGATACATTGTACGGTATTCTGGCCTGTTGGAAAGAACCTAATAAGACTGCTACTCATAGGCGTAGTAGGGGCTTGGGGGGCTTAGCCCCCCAAGAATAAAATTAGCCCCCTCAAAAATCTAAAAATAATTCGTTCTGTTAAGCTTATTGCATCTAGGGCAGGGACTTAAGCCCCCCAGATTCAGGGGCCTAACTACGTCTATGCTGGTACTTAAAAAATGCTTACCTGTATACGGTCCGAAAAAACGTAGCCGGTGGTATGGGCGTTGGCGTACCTCCTCCCCTGTAGTTGTGCCTGAAGTCGTCGTCAATGTCCAAAACGTTGGCCAGCAGACTTTTGGAGGAGCGCTCCTTCAGTTCGACGTCTGGAAAGTGGATCGGTTTCCTCTCGGATGTGACAGGCCGGTTTGGTGATCCCGCGTAGTCACTACCGTCTCCTGGACGGTGCATGCGCAGTATCCATGGCAACCAGTATAAAAAAACTACACGGATCTGGAACAAAATGTCGTATTATAGCACTGTCCCAAAAGTCGACGACTATCGGTGAACAGGGGATTGGCCAGGTCCTAATAGTTCTCGGAAAATCATCATCATAGTTACAGTGTCTTAACAGACACGTTGTGAACTCGTAAAATGCATTGAGTCAGGGCTAGACACCAAGTTTTCTACTTTAGACTTTCAAGTTAATACTCCGACCACCACCATAAATGTGAATTCGAGAATGGCAGAGGTCAAATTTCAACATCGAGATGCTAAAAACATCTTCCAAAAACTGAACACGAATAAAGCTACTGGTCCTGACCATTTTTATTTTTATTTATCGTATGGCTCAAAAACATGACAATAGTAAATATAGATAAAAAACTATTATAACCTATACTAAAATAAAACAGATACAGCTACAAACTAAGATACATAGTCTTTGGTATTTACAGGTTGATATCCAGTTCTTTCAACCACTTCAGCGCCAGCGGTGTGGCTGTGAAGAACTCTTCTCGCGATCCCTGAAACGCACGCAGTTCACATTCGCTCGTAATATGGTTTATAGTTTGGCGGGGCGCGCCACAGTCACATAAGGGAGATTGCACATAGCCCCACTTGTAAAGGGAGTCGGCACATCTGCCGTGGCCTGTTCGGACTCTATTAAGTTTTACCCACTCTTCTCTGTGTGGGTCCTGACCAAATTCCAGCCATTGTCCTTAAACCCTGTGCCGCTGAGCTTGCACCTATTCTTTGCAAGCTCTTAAAACTTTCGTATCAATGAGGCGTGTTTCCCGCTTCGTGGAAAATTGGCTGCGTACAACCCATCCCTAAGAAAGGCAAAAGACTGATCCCACCAATTATAGACCCGTGGCTCTCCTCAGCATCATGTTTAAGGTTACAGGGTACACACAGCTCCTGAAATACCTGGACAACAATAACATCATAAATGATCGCCAGTATGGTTTCTGTAAGCACAGGTCTACAGGTAACCTCCTTACCTACGTCACACACTTGTGGAACAGAGCAATAGAAAATCATGGCGAATCCTGTGTTGTTGCATTTGGCATATCGAAAGCTTTCGACAGACTGTGGCATGAGGGACTTCTGGTCAAGCTTGCTGTTTATGGACTACCACCTGGCCTGCGCCAGTGGCTGAATAGCTTTTTGAACGACCGATCTCTGTTTGTTGTAGTCGAGGGTTGTTCATCCGACGTATTTTCAATAAACGCCGGTGTTCCTCAGGGATCTGTCCTATCCCCTACACTGTTTCTGCTGTACATCAACGAGCTGCTGGAAATAATATTCAATCCAATCTACAGCTTCGCGGATAACAGTACATTAGTGTCGTGCATGGAACCAGGCAAGCCACTACCATCCCAGATATCAAAATAATTGTGGAGTGGGGATTAGTGAATAGAGTACAGTTCAACGTACAAAAAACTCAGGCAGCAACACTTACAAAGAAGTCTCACGATGGCTCACCTACCGTGGAAATGGAGGGCCACCCCATAGTCGAATCATCTTCCGTCAAGCTTTTGGGGATCAACATCAATAATAACATGTCCTGGCACGACCACGTCGTCAGTATTGCTAAAACGGCGTCCCAGAAGCTTGGAGTTTTGTTCCGCTGTAGGAAGTTGTATACATCAGAGCAACTGCTGCTGCTCTACAAGGCACAGATCTGACCATCGCTGGAGGATTGCTCCCATGTGTGGGGATGTGCTACGAAGCACTCTCTTAAGCTTTTGGACACTATCCAGAAAAGAGCAATCAGATTAATCGATATGCCTAACCTCACAAAGGACCTACACAGCCTGGAACATCGAAGGAGGGTGGCTGACCTATCCCTGTTTTACAGATTCTATCACGGAAGATGTTCGACTGAGCTCTCCTAGATAATAACACTAGAGGCCGTCTGAACCAGGAACACTAGAGAAGCTCTGCAAGCTCATCCTTACCAGATCGAGGTCCTTACTTTCCGAACCAGTCTCCTCCAGCATTCCTTCTTTTGGAGAACTTCGACGCTGTGGAATCAGCTGCCGGGGATTTGTTTCCCGACGGCTATAACCTGCAGTGTTTCAAATCTAACGTGAACCGACACTTATCCTCTCGCAGCGCTTCTACAGCGCCATAGGCTTTCAACCTTTGCGGGAGGCTGACCATAAAAAAAAAAGTTTAATTTGTGCTGCCCTGTATATATGACGGAATGTTCGAACGCTATTTTCCTTCGCTTTAAAAGTCGTACTGAAAAAATACACATTTAACAAGGGCCGATGACAATGCAATGACTCAACATATGTGTTTGAATATCGTCTCCAGGATTTATTGATCAATTTTAGACTTTCACCATTTTTAAAAATTATCTCACGTATAATTTTGGCTTAGCACATTCATCATTTTTCGAATAACTACAGTGGGCGTGGAGAGCAAAAGTTTGGGAGTCGCTGGCTCATTCCAATGGATCAAGAGTGAGATATTATCCTTCCAACCCCTATATTTTTGAGAGGATGAGGAAATTCCGCTGCATTCTTTCGATAAATTCTGAATCCGCTCCTGTACAAAGAAATCCTGAGAACACCTCCTTGGAACCCCCCGGGACAGGGTTTCTTTTCCGTGACCCTGCCAATCCAAACCTACACGTGGATAATCGGTTTTATCCAAGTTTCTTCATGGTTTGTTTTTAAATCTAATCTTCCTTGTACTTTTCTCTCCAAAAGACATCGAAAGGTGCCATACTGAGTCGGGGAATAGTCCTATAAAAGACACATAGGACGTAAAAAAAGATGCGGGAATAGATAGAAGTTCGCTTATAGGTGAATAAAAGTGTGTAGGTAGTTTATTCCAAAAAAAAGTTCTGGGGCTTGCACAGAAGGATTTAAATAAAAACTTATTATTTTATGATATTTTCAGTATATACAGGGTGAGTTTGTGTACTCGATCGATCGATAGCTCCACTACTGTGAAATATTCAGAGGACAATTCTAGCTGAGGATATGCTCCTCGCTCAGAAAATATTTTGGTTTATACAGGGTGGTCCGTAACTACGTGGTTACACAAACATACATTTTCTCATTGAGCCACCTTATATATTATCCCATATTTAGATCCCACTAATGATCCCCGTTCTTACAATATAAGGTAGGTACTGTAACATGATACAGGGTATTTCAAATGTTATGAGCATTTTTATATTCAAATCGCTGTCAAATGAACGTACTGTGTATAAAAAAGTAATGAACCAATTTTTCTCACATAGCAAGATAGAAAGTATCCTCTAGTTTTAACGCCGGCTATAAATAAAGTTGACAAAGCATATTCATATACAGGGTGAGGTAGAATGCAAAATCTAGATTTTCTCTTTGCTCTTAATAGGCTCTTTCATCTTTGTATAGCACTTGTTATACCTACATTCGTTAATTTCAGATATTTCGATTTTTCTGCAAATTTTGAATATACGTTCTATGTGTGTACGGAAATTTATTTATTTTGAGGAAGTACTGTGGAAATTTAGTTTTGTTTAAGGAACAACTACATAATACTATTTGATGAAGTCAAAACCCTAAATTGTCAAAATAATAAAGTCAGGAATGCCGAGGAAATAATTTTATACACACAGAGAAATCTGTCGTTCTGTCTTACGCTTGGATTCAATAGGACGTTACACTCAGCATTCCTCAAATACAGCGGTGTTTTATCCAATGGGAAGTGTAGGCTGGTAACGAATTATATCGTATTGTCGATTCAACTACAAGATGTCATTGGATTCCAATGAATAATTCAATCGCAGCCTGTTGTTGAATCGAATCTGTGTTTGGTAATTGATTCTATCCTACTTTCTTTTTCTTGGACCAACAGATTTTATTGCGAGGACAGCTCATCGATTCGTTTAATTGTGTGATTTTATATGGAGTTATAAGGAGCATGATATAAGAATTAGACATAAGGCTAAACCAGTTGTTGCATTTTTACCTGAAATATAACTCTCTGACTAATCTAAATACCTACATTCAAATGTGGGTGTTAGCTCCTCTAAGTCCCAATTTCTCAGTAGGTTCTCCATTTAATATATAACTGGACACATTTAAATTACAGAATTGCTGGTGCAATAAGCAAAACCACGAGATGACACAACACGGCTAACACCGAAACAATACAACGAAACACAACGAAACAACCTCGTCCATGTTGGCGGGTTGGCGGCGATAATGACACTAAGGCAGTAAGGTGATCCCCTGTTCTTTCCTTTTACGTTCATTGAATCGGGATATCAGTCCCGCCGAATACTGATCATAGTTCAGCGAACAACAAATCGAAACAAAATTAATCTTAATCAGATGAACTATCACGAACTGCTGTTGCAGTAATAATTTTTGTATATTGAATGGATTGTACGCTTTGCTTAAATGAAACATATGGTACATTTCGAAAACAAAATGATGTTTTGATTGCATTATATGTCAATACTGGTATTAGAAGGATTATATTATACATATCGTTAGAACGATTATAAAATTATTTTGAATTTATTGGCCTACCTGTGATTACTTCGAATATAAGGATTGAATTCTTTGGATGGCATGGATTTGAAACAATTGTAAATATATTTAAAGCGATGGAAAAACATCCAAATACTAACAATTAATGGAGAAGTTTACTAAATTTTTTTATCGATTCAAAAGAAAATATAAGAAAAATAAAAGAAAAGAGTGAAAGAAATATGAGTATATCTCTAAAGACAAAAAAGTTATAAAGTCGCGCTCCGCAGAAATATTTTTGGCACGACTGACCGAGTGGTGTGACGTCATGTCTCCGTAGGCGTCGCCAGTGAGGGCGGCCGCTACCGCTGAGCCCAACGACGTCATACTGATAGACTACGCTTTGTATACCGAATGTTTGTAAGCGTTTCTGGCGGTGCGGAAGGGGGGAACATCAGCTGTATTGACATAGACACACCCGACGTTGCCAGTTGTGCATTAGGGCATGCTTGGTGCATGCAGCAATGTTTGTAAAATATAAAAATGGCGTTAATTCTTGACAGAATTGCAAAATTAAACGTGTTTTACAAAAGAGTATCTTCAGAGTACTTTTTCTATTACAGATAAGCAAGCCACAATCATATTTTTACTTTTTTACAACATACGTTCCATACATTTTTCTGAAAATTCATTCCAAATGATTGTCAACTTGGCATGCTGCGATGTAACTTGTAAACAATGACGTCGTTGCTTGTAAATATTCCGTTGACATTCCCAATGTTTGGAATGCCGACAAACAATTTGCCTTGGATGCGTAGTCTATCAGTATGACGTCGTTGGCTGAGCCACACGACCACCGACACACGACGCGACGCACGTATCAGACAACGCACATAGGCACAGCGTGGTGGTGGCGTGAGCACTGAGCTGAGCAACCAGTCTCATTTGTTTTCTAGTTTAGTGCATATCAAATAATATTGCTATGATGAGTGACATTAAAGAAGGATGTTATAAAAAATTGTTTGGATGTTATAAAAAATTGTTCCAAAGTGTGTGAGCACAACGATTAAAACACCTAATAAAGTTTTTTCCCACGTACCTTTGCATGCAAAGGAAGTGGTGCAAAGTGAAGAAACGGGATTTAATAATACCAAAAAGTATAAAATATGTTTGTGAGGATCATTTTGGTGCGAGTATACTATTGTATTTATCTTCTATTGATAAGTATTAATTATTATCAACTATATATGATGGATAGCTTCACTGGTTGTTAAAGATTACTTTACCTAATAGTAAATTAGTTACATTTATAATGTAATATGTATGCTGAATTACTTTACTGTGTTATATATTTCTATATTTTCGGATTCGTAACTTATGTTTTTGTTGATACAGCTTGAAAATGATACTGAAAATCTAATCAAATATAAACTAGTTGGTGGTACATTAAAGCTGAAAACTGAAGGCTGCCCTCGTAAGTTTGACTGTCAAAAAGTTGTTCCTCCTAGACGAAAACTCGGAGCATATGAAAAAAGGCGACGTGCAGAATTTTTAGAAAATTTATTGCAGAACGATGCTTCATCGACCTCAAGTTGGCAACCTTTCGAAGTAATTCAGTGTGATTCAATATACAAAGAGCCGGATGTACTAGAAAATCCACTATCTAAGGATTGCACAGTGAATGTATCAGATGTAATCCCGACAACAAAATTTAAACAAAGTGCAAGTTGACATCAAAGTTAAACAAAAAGATCAAAAAGTGCAAACAATCATGAGGAGGAAAAAAACGAACGATACAGAATATAAGTGTCTGATGACCATCTTCCAATCACCCGAGAGTTCTCCTTCAAAAGAATCAGTATCTTCTAAGAGTTGCTACAGTTCAGTTAGTTATACTTTAAATACAACAGTCATCCCTCAGTGTTGCAAAGAGACAATAACAAAAATATCAACAAATGCTGGTTTTTATTTGCGTTTACCGGAAGGCGTTTATTTTCTCACGAAACTGTTATCTTAAGGCGTTTCTAGATCAATAAGAGATATTTTAATATCACTTTGTCCTTTTACAAGTCCTTCTTCCATTATGGTCAAAAACTAAAAAACACTTATTTAAAAATTAAAAATAAATTACGTCTGGGTCTGATGCGTTGAGCTCTAATGCGTTTTGCAGAAGCTGTGCATACAATACACTCTACAGCTTCTACGGCAGCGAGCGGCACAGACGGCTGGCTATGCGGATTGCGGAGACGTGACGTCACAGCCAAATTGAAGGCGGCAACTATTTCGCGCAAAATATGCAAACTTTAATTATTTATTTCTCTGCCACTTATTGACGGATTTCAAAAATTTTTTCACTGACTAATTACTTTTCGTCTATATTTTACGGATACGTAACTGCTTATTTCATTATGAGTATGATGAGACTTCTCCATTGGAAACACAAAAATATTTTTTTCTGTGTAGACGTATCAAGCAGGTTTATCAGGTAGGCTTTGAAATATTAACCGACCCAGTAAGAATAAAACGATTCTTCAATATTTCGAATCAGTTTTAGGGTGCCTCCAATCCGGATGTCGCTATTGATATATTCAAGAGGCAAGTAGGCGATTTGTCAAAGATTCTCCTAAATACCCTCTATTTATTCTTCCATAGGAAAATTCATTTTTAAAGCTCGGTTTTCATACAGTATGAAATTATTGAGAAGGTTATGAAATCTGTCAATATTTCAAAGCCTACCTGATGAATCTGCTTGATAATCATGCATCAAGTCTATCAAACTATTTTTTTTAGCATACTTGACTTCTATTATCTCAATAATTCTGGGTTTTCACTTCATCAAATACTATTATGGCCCTATACATATTTCAGTTGTTCGTTAAATAAAATAATCATTCCACAGTACTTCAAACAGAACAAATAAATTCCAGTACACAGATATATATATAGACACATATGCAATGCGATAGGACTAAATACAATAATAAACAAATTCATTTGCCATAATTAGTTTATAAAGAGAGATACGACAATGGGTTGGCCCTCCATGTTGACGAACGCACTCCTCTAGCCTACGCGGCATGCTCGCAATCTGGTTGTTGATAAACTCTAGAGGTACAGCCTTCCAAGCTGCCCTCACGGCATGTTCCAGTTCGTCCAGCGTGGTCGGAGGATTGGGTAAATCGCCTATGTACCGACCCATCCAGTCCCATACTTTTTCAATCGACGATAGATTGGGTGATCGTGGAGGCCAGGCCAGGGGAGTACCCTGACCTCAGCCTCCTGTAGGAACCTCATCCAAACCCTTGCAATACGAGGACGTGCATTATCTTCCTGGAAGAAACCCTTTTCGAAGCCTCGGACACATGGAACGGCAATTGGTTCCAACACCTCATTCAAAATAACGTTGCGTAGTCATTGTGCCACGAATCACAAGTAAAGGTGACTTGCTGTTGAGTGCAATGGCATCCCAAACCATCAAACCAATAGAACGGTGTACATGGCGCTCAAAAGCAAACTGGAGATCATGTCGTTCACCCCGTCGTCGTCTTACGCGTTGGCGTCCATCATGTGCCCCCAGACAAAACCTGGACTCATTGGAGAAGAACGTCTGGTGTCACTCAGCATGCCACTGTCGGTGTTCTTGGCACCAATCTAACTGTTGGCGATGATGAGTTGCAGTGAGTAGTAGCACTAGATGCGGACGATATGACCCTAAGCCCATTTCACTCAATCTGTGGTACACCGTGCGGATTCGAATGGGCCTTCCTATAGCTGCATACCAAGCGTCACCAACAGCTCGAGTGGATCGTCTTCTGTCTTGAAGGACCAGTAGTCGTAGATGACGATCTTACTAGTCTGTAGTTCTTCTATGTGCATTGAGAGAAAACTTCAATCGCTACGATTAAAATTTTAATCACCGCAATTAAATTTTGCATCAAAGTACGTGACAACTAAACTGTTTCATTGCTGCAATTGAATAGTGAATTCTGTTTAGAATTAATAGTGGTAGTGAGTTATATCAAATCAGTGGTTGTTAGAAAAATGTCACTGTGACTGTAATAGTTACAATTAAACCACGTCTCCAAGGTTATTCACTTGTTCAGTACCCTCAAGTAAACAGGATTATTTAATAGGGTTATTTATTTGTGACATTCTTTTCTTTTTCTACAGATAATGAATTAAACTGTTATAGTGAAAAACTTTAATACCAATACTGATGTTTTCTGAATTTAATACGGATAATTCCTATATGCAATTAGAGGGATAAAAAAAAGCAAATTGATTCAAAACGATCTTTATTCCTGGTAAAATAATTAATTAAAAATCATTATAATAAAAATTAAAATCTTTAGTTTATCATAACAAAAAAGTTATTATTGCACATAAAACGTCTATTACACCTACGAACACATAATGTCATTGGAAAATCGTTACATATTTTGATCTTATAGCAAAGTTACCGGAAATGTACGACTCGTTTACTCCAAAGCCATACTTGGCCATTCAGGAACCTATTCTGTTCCACACACAAAGACACAAGCACGCATAAAACTTATAGGAACACAAAATAGTATGCGATAGTAAAACCGAACAGCGAATGCACCTCACACCTGTCATCGTGCTGTAAGGACTAACGACTAACTCAACTAACTGAAGTGTAAAACAGCAGTGAAGAGCATCTATCTCTATCGCACTCGCCCACTTGCCCTCTACAAAGAAGAAAAGAGGAGCATGGTAAACATCCCCCCACCTCGGGAAACGATGTTATGCGTATTTCGTGACTTATCACAGCTGTAATATCCTTTAACTCTAGCAGTTAAGATGTTTAATTGGAAATTGCAGTACTTCAACCAGTTTAATTGTCATTGTAACCTGAGGTGTCTACGATAGGAATACTCATAACGACAGCTACTGATTTATTTTTATAGTAACTCTCGTTAATCATTACTATTAAAATGTTTAATTGAAAGTAGTAGTACTTAAACCAGTTTAATTGTTACAATAATATGCGTTTTCTGTGACAAAATCGAAGTATTAGAGTTCAGTTTTTATGACTCACTATGAAGCTACATTTCAGAAACAGCACCCAACTTTAATATAGGCTATTAAAAATGTACCAGTTAAACACTTTAACAGGGTTGGTTTCCTCAGTGTGCTCCAGAACATCTATCTCGCTGCATTCGCCCTTCTGCGATCCATGCGCGCCATGCTGCTACAACTGTAGCCACGCTACGCTCTGAAAGAAGCACCACGTTCTCGTTGGCCTACAATCCGACCCCGTTCAAAGGAGCTTAACTGCGTAAGCTGGGGCTGTCGTCTTCTAGGGAGCATGTTTACACAACCAACTTCTCTCTCACCACATTCTAAATATTACTTACGAGCATTACAGCCGTTGCGAAAATACAACTTTCGGCGAGATTTATGACTTTCGGTACGATTTGTGTAAAGTTTCACTTTCGATTTATTAAATAATACTGTATTCTCATGAGGGCTGCAGAAAAAACACTTTTCAGTAGTAAATTTTAAGCAAACGTCAAACGTTAGACCATATCCTACTTTAGTGGAAGTACATTAAAGATAAGGCTTTCATATATTATTTGGTATATTTTATCTTTGAAAGAGGTTAGAGATCTTTCTTGTCATACACTGATATATCTTCTTATGCTTAAAATATGTCACAAAAATGTGTGACCCATTTTTTTTTATTTATAACTGAGCAGACCGCGCAGGCAGAGCCTAAATACCAGAGTACCGCGGCTGCTGTGAAAGGGTTCTGTTAGGGGAAGTTTGTTAACGCGAGCTTTGAATGGGCCAATACCCGCAGGCCCAATAAATACATCTTCTGGCAGTCCATTCCAAGCCTTGGATACCCTGGGAATAAGTGTGTGGTTGTACCGCTCAGTTCTTGATGTATGAAGAACGACCGTCTTAGGATGAGATACAGCGGTCGCACGGGTACATCTGATAGGAGCAGTGAGCGGCGGAACGATAGAGGATAGCTCAGAGGAGCAGATTCCGCTGGAATATCGGTAGAAGAGTGAAAGGTCACCAACAACACGCCGGTGACAAAGTGACTGAAGGTGGCGCGTTAAGGCCGGATCGCCAATTAGTCGAATTGCCCTTCTTTGGACGGCATCTCGTATAGACAGGGTAGTAGGGGCAGCAGCTCTCCAGACATGAGAGCAATACTCCAGGCAAGTTCTTATCTGTGCTTTGTATAGCGTGAGGAGGTTACATGGTGAGAAATACTTTCTGGCTCTAAATAGGTACCCAAGCTTTTTACCAGCAGCTGTTGCAATTGACGCAACGGGTTCGTGCCAGATCAGATTTTCTGTAATGTTGACTCCTAACAGCTTGAATGAGTGACGCCTTGGCAGAGCCTGGTTGTTCATTAGAACCTGGTGTTGGCTTGGGCACTTCTTGTTTGATAGCGTACAATACTGGGTCTTGGAGGCATATTTAAACATATTCTTAAGCCCCCAAGCGGTAATGGTATCGAGATCCTTTGATAGTGAAGCTGCCACTGCCAGTCTTCTGCGTTCCAGCTCGACCACAGAGACCGGTCTATTGCTCATGATGCCTGCATGCAGCGTACTGTCATCCGCAAAACTGTAGATTGGGTTCGTAGTGCTAGAGAGTAGATCATTGATATGAAACAGTAACAATGTCGGAGCCAATGCCGATCCCTGCGGAACCCCCGCATTGATGCTATGGATTTTCCGACCTGAGAGAAAGTCTGCGAACCAACCGCAGAGCTTAACAGGGAGCCCATAAGACGGGAGCTTGTTTAGGAGAGCTGCATGTCACAGTTGATCGAATGCCTTTGAAATATTGAGAGCAACGACGTGAGCCTCGCCAAATGACTGGATGAGTTTGCTCCACACATGTGTGATGTGAGCCAGGAGATCTCCAGTTGATCTTTCCACTGTCAACTAGTCTATTTTAAATTCAATTTAATATATTTCTCACTCATCCTTTCCGAACCAAAACCTAAACATTTTAGAATAAAATGATATGTGGTTTCAACGATTGGTCAATATGAGCGATATGAATTATTATGGAAACAACCGCATACAAATATATACTGTATGACATTGAAATCAAAACACCCAGTAAATGTAAATGTATATGGTAGGTTTCCTTCAGGCATGGCCGACTCTACACTACGCCGGAGCTTTAGATGTGGCAACGTACCTTAGCTGTCAAATAGTGGGCCTATAGTTTCAGAATAATTATTACATTTTATATGTATTAGAGTTCATCTCGGTTAATAAATTAATAAAAATACTTTTTAGAACTACTACTACTAATACCACTTACATCTGATGTCTGGCTAATCGTAGTCAAACACTACAAAATAAAAATAAACGCAACCTGTTTCCTGCTGCTACTTCCACTTCCACTTAAATGAACACTCAATTTACTTTGTAAATTGTCACTTGAGCTAGAAAAATTCACTATTAGGTCACTGTGAAGCCATTCTTGCTGGTCTTGATTCCCTTTCACTATAAAATCTTCTCGTAGATATGCCCAGATACATGCCCAGATGAGTTCTATTAACTGTATTTTTCTGTGATATTTGGGAGGTCCAGAAAACATTGTAGGTACCACATTGTGCTTTAAAATAGGTCTTATCCTTTGAAATGTTTGTAAAGTATTGTCTTTATTCTTATAAATATAACCAGCCCATACGAGGAATACCGTTCACCCACTTCTGTTTATGTCCTTTATTGGAAGCACAATTGCTAGTGCAACCTGGTACCACACACTTTGTAGGCATCTTTTTATCTTTATAGTTTCGTTTGTGCAGGTAAATAATTAGAAACACATTAAAAATCACCTTCCAATCTCCTTTTTTGCTCTGGAAGATTACACAACAAATAAAAGCTCGATCCTCGATTCAGTGTTGCGATATTTCAGTGCTCCGGCCTAGTGAGTAGAGTCGGCCATGCTTCAGGATAATCTAAGTTTGTGGTACTGTTGTCGTTCATCCAGATGGTTTCATTGCCTATGTGGGCTATAGGGGACAGATCAGGCAACTTGGCTGGTCGGTAGCATTGGTAGCAACAACCTATATCTAAAGCTGCGTTTCCACCAGAGATGTGCTATGATAATGAGCACAGCGATGTATAGCGGAGCTGTGAAACGATGTGAGTGTTTCCACCAGAGATGTACTAGGAAGATAAGCGGTGCGAAGATGTGTGACGGAGCTGTGAAACATCTGCCCGTTGTCGGCGTCTCAGTCAATGTTGCCAGATTTACCGATTTACGGTATATCTGCCGTTTCAGTCCTCTGGCCACCGTTCTACCTCAAACACAACTAAATCTACCGTAATATCCAAAACATGCTGAACTACTAGATTTCGGACACCTATAGAGTTTCTCGATGGCAAAATCTACAATCTATGCATTCGACAACCATACGGTACATGCAATTTGGCAAACAATGACAGTGACCTGTCTTGTGTTTCAAGGAAATTGCGAGATGTAACTGAGGGATACCTTTTGTCCCAACTCGATTCCCCAATATCATCATATAAGTGTTCAATTTTTATTTAGCTACATATTATGAAGGTATATGTTTTATATCTTTTCTAAGTGATTGTATGTCGGTCTGTCTGTCTGTGCGCGTTTTTCTAGCTTCGTAATCTCAGTAACCGCTGCATGGATTGTGATGAAATTTGGGCAGCGATATGCTGACCTAGCGGCGTAATACCCTTTTTTAGGCCCATTCGAACATTGCCTTGCCTATTCCAAAAACCAAAGGACTTAGAATTTTGTGATAAATACATAGAAATATCGCTTTAGATCGTTCTGTATTGAGTAACGTGAAAGTTATGGGATGGATTTTAATGAAACTTTGTGAAAAATCGCATCAGTGGCGGCGCAGCAATAATAAAAAACAAGAAAAATAAAAACGCCTTAAACTTTGTTTTTAGGCGTTTTAAGGGTTCCTGATCATTTTCTTCTTTTTTTGGGTAGGGGTGAATTTGAGGTGGTTGGGGGGTGGGGGGTTGGAAAACTGAAAAATTTGTTGTATTCATAATGGGCTGTCTATTGACCGGTCAATGAAAAACCTAGTGGCATAATACACTTTTTTAGGTGCATTTGAACATTGCGTTGCTCATTATAGAAAGCAAGGGACTTGGAATTTATGATGTATATAGACATACGAGTATTGTTTTAGATCATTCTATATTGCGTAACGCGAAAATTATTCAATTGATTTTAACGACATTTTGACACAGTATTGCTACCGCGGCGAGGATGGAAAACCTGTATAATTTGGAAAAATCGTATCAGTGGCGGCGCAGCAATAATAAAAATGGAAGAAATACGTAACGGAGTATTTTTTTAAGTCCATGTGAACAATTCCTCGCCTATTACAGAAATCGAGGGACTTAGAGTTTTGTGATGTATACATATACGAGTATTGCTTAATTTTGTTCTATGTATATTGCGTAAAGCAAAAATTATTAAATTGATTTTAATGAAATTTCGATACAGAATTAACTATCGCGGCGAGAGTGGAAAACGCGCCAGTGTCTGAAAAATCGTGTCAGTGGCGGCACAACAATAATTAAAAAACTAAAAATATAAAAACAGCTCATACTTCACTTTTAGATGGTTTAGAGGCTCCTGATCGTTTTGCATCGTTGTGGCGTCCTAGTTTCTAAGGAGGGAGACGCAAGAAATTACTTACGAGAGTTTTTGTGTTGGAAGTTTTTTGCGGAGGGTGGCCGATGGTTTGGTTGCAAGGGGATTTCAGACTATAGCTTGCATGCAATGGGAAAACAATAAAAAGAAATAATTATTATCTGTGGGACGTACTGAGTCAATCAACTTGACTCCATTTTTTCTTGTTTTTCTGTTTCAATTTCAATGTTACGCAGTATACATAGGATATTTTGTAATATTCAGTTTCGATGACACCTTGTATATACATGAATCCCATAAATAATACAATATGTCCGTAATTCGTGCTGATTCCAGAAACGCCGGTGTTATAAACAGATTTGTATCGAGATTTCGGCAACGCCAATAAATCATGGTCCACTGTATATCATGGCATACTCTCATCGATTCACAAAAGCGAAATTTGCTAAAGTAATATCTGGGATAACCGATGCCGGAAATAATACCACTAAATCCACTAATCCGTTTACTACCATCAGAAACCATTGTGTGTGAAATTTTATGATGAACACTTTGATGGACAGCAGTGACAGTGATTGCCGCCATGCTTGTGTGCAAAGAATAATTGTATTCTGCGGTTTGGTGCCCACGTCATCCGCGATATGGAAAAAAATTGAGTCAAGTTGATTGACTCAGTACTTCTCACACATAACAGCGATATCACTTTATTATATTTCCTTTGCATGAAGCTATAGTCTGAGATCCCTTGCAACCAAGTAATCGTTCGTATGTCCTCAAAAAACATCAAACACAAAAACTAGTAAATAGTTTTTTAAGTCTCTCCGTAGGAATTAAACGACACAATTTTTATTCTGCCAGCTTCAACTGGACGAAACGAAACAATCAGGAACCTCCAAATTACTTAAAAACGAAGTTTGAGCTATTTTTATATTTTCAGTTTCTTTATTATTGCTGCGCCGCCACTGACACGATTTTTTTAAAACCATACGCGTCTTTCATCCTCGCCACGGTAATAATACTGTGTCTAAATTTTATTAAAATCCATTCCTCCATTCCATAATTTCCATGTTACTAAATTCAGAACGGTCTAAAGCAATACTCATATTTATGTATACATCAGACAATTCTAAGTCCCTTGATTCCTGTAATAGCCAAAGTAATGTTCGGATGAACCTAAAGAAAGGTATTGTGCCGCTAGGTCTTTCTTTCACAGGCCAATGGACAGCCTATTATGAATAGAACAAATTTTTGAGTTTTACAGCCCCCCACCCCCCAACCACCCCAATTTCACCCCCGCCCAAAAAAAGTAAAAACTGATCAGGATTTCCTAAAACGCGTAAAAACAAAGTTTGAGCTATTTTTATATTTTTAGTTTTTTTACTATTGCTGCGCCGCCTCTGACACGATTTTTCCAAAGTACACGCGCTTTCCATCCTCGCCGCGACTGTAATACTGTGTCAAAATTTCATTTTAATCAATTCAACAATTTTCGCGTTACGCAATATAGAGCTAACTAAAACAACACTCTTATGTATACATCACAAAGTCCCTTGGTTTCTATAATAAGCAGGGCAATGTTCGGATGGCTCTAAAAAAGGGTATTATGTCGCTAGGTCTTTCTTTCACAGGTCAATGGACAGACTATTATGAGTAGAACAAGTTTTTGAGTTTTAGAACACCCCCACCCCCTAACCACCCCAATTTCACCCCCACCCAAGAAAAAGTAGAAAATGATCAAGAACCTCTAAAACGCCTAAAAACGAAGTTTGAGGAATATTTAATTTTTTTTCGTTTTCTGCTAATTAGTCCGCCGCCCAGGGACCGATTTTCAAAATTATGAGGACATTACCTACTACGACCCCACAGCATATCGCCTTGCTCATTGTAAAAACCAAGGGACTTAGAATTATTGTCTGATGTATGCTTACGAGTATTGTTTTAGATCGCGTAACGCGAAAATTATTCAATTTATTCTAACGAAATTTTGACACAGTATTACTACCGCGGCGAGGATGGAAAGCGGGTAAGCTTAGGAAAGATTGTGTCAGTGACGGCCCAGCAATAATAAAAAAACTAAAAATATAAAAACAGCTCAAACCTTGTTTTTAGGCGTTTTAGGGGTTCCTGATCATTTTCTACGTTTTTTTGGGTGGGCGCGAAATTGGGGTGGTTGGGGGGTGGGGGGTTGTAAAACTGATGTATATTGCATAAAGCAAGAGTTATTAAATTGATTTTAATGAAATTTCGACACAGATTTGACTATCGCGGCGAGAGTGGAAAACGCGCCAGTGTCTGAAAAATCGTTGTGGCGGCGCAACTATAATAAAAAAAACTAAAAATATGAAAACAGTACGTACTTCACTTTTAGACGGTTTAGAGGCTCCTGATCGTTTGCATCGTTCAGTTGAAGCATGCATAATAAAAACTGTGGCGTCCTAGTTTCTAAGGAGGGAGACGCAAGAAACTATTTACGAGAGTTTTTGTGTTGGATGTTTTTTTGCGGTCAGGTGGGAGATGATTTGGTTGCAAGGAGACTTCAGACTATAGCTTCATGCAATGGGAAAACAATAAAATTGTATCATTATTATGTGTGGGAAGTACTGAGTCAATCAACTTGACTCCATTTTTTTCTTTTAATCGACGGTTTTCGATAAATCCGTGATAGGAAGTTTTCAACATACGTTTGTTAATCTAGCTGAATATGTATTATTCTGCCTTACCCTTGACAACCCTATAACTTGCGAACTACCCGAAGTGTAATGAAATTTTAACACCTGGTTTTTGAGGTATTCAGCGTTTTACGTGTCCGCAATTTAAAAACCGTTTTCAGGAATTCAGTAGGGGTCCAGTTCTCCATTACGTGAAAGCTCAACTTTTACAAGGCTGTTAGACTTTTTAACGATGTTTCCTGTAAAGTGCATCCTAACTAGCTCGGGGAACGGTCAAATCACAGTAGAGCATGCCGGGCAAACAGCTAGCGCATCCCTAGAGCCGGCTCTGAGTAGTGTACACTGGCAATTAAGAGTTGCTAACTTCCTACCATCCACATTAGTGAGGCATTAGTGTTTCTCTGCTACATTGATGTGTTTCACAGAAAATCCGTTTAGTACACTCAGGGTCGTAGAAGAAAACGAATCCCGAGGATTTCCTTCGAACGTTGCTAGGTTTCAAAGAATGAAGTCAATTAGGTTCCCTCGGCACTTTATGCTTGTTTCCAAAGTATGTGAGAAACCCTTGTCAGACAAAGGATGCCTCGTCTGGTATGGTTTAAAGGGCCCCACAGACATCGTTCTTTTGCATCAGGTTTACACGACGTGCCAACCGATGTCGGTTAAACCGATGGAACGATATCTCCACACACTGTTCGGTTTTCTTTCAGTTTTTCGCAAATTTTTTGGTCCGTTAAACATGGATAATCCTTTAGCATTGGCGGCGGCTTTAGCTACTAAAGTGAAATACAGCAAGAAAAAACGTTCTGAATGGGTGAAAAGGTGGCTTTTAAAAAGAGGCCAATTCTCCCATATAAATCTGTTAGAAGAATTGCGTCTGGAACCAGGGGATTGGTACAATTATTTGAGGATGGATGAAGAAACATACTTAGAATTACTTAATTCAGTAGCACCTCTAATAAAAGAACAGGATACCTTGGATGAGACAAAGTATTTCCCCTCATGAACGTCTGACAGCTACATTGAGATTCCTTGCTACGGGTAGAAGCTACGAGGATTTGAAATTTTCAGTTGCGATATCCCCCCAAGCTTTACAAATTATTTTGGTTTCAGCAGAACGACACTGCAAAATCCCGTCGTTATTGCACGATGAACGGCCACACATGTACCGAGTTGCACGATGGCGTTTGAAACCGACGAGTAAAATCAAGCTCGGACAGATTTTTTGGAACGACGGTCAACACGACGGTTTTTCGGCACACACGTACCGAAATGAGTGTGATCGGTTGGCACGTCGTGCAAACCTGATGAAAAAGAACGATGTCTGTGGGGCCCTTAACTTTTGCGAATTGAATCATCTAAAAACTAAGTCCTGACTGACAATTGGAGTTTTCCTTGAGAAGCATATGCGGCAGGACAGATGTTTTGTTTTCGTTAGGAAATTAATAATTTATCACATTTCATGTACGTTTGTCGCGAATTTCCATATCCATGGTATATCTATTAAATGTATATTCATGTACTTTTAATGCACATGCATAGTGTATGAAAGTTCAATGTAGAGGCAGAAAGATGAACAAATTTTAAACTTTGATCATGCGTTGGGTGCATTTCGTTCAAATAAAAACATTAATAATGCCTAATAATAGACGTTCAGCAGATACAAAATCCGTCAAAACAGGTAAAAAAAAGTGTTTTTCTTTTTCAAATAAATCTTAATTTTCAAGTAAATACCTCCCATAACCATTCTCTTTTGTATTCTCCCGTTGATCCTCGAGGGTTGCTCTATATCTCATACATCGGCTTTCATATGCAGCAGCATATAGAACCTGCGCTCTCTGGTGGCCAAGCGGACGCACCGTGGCGTCCCACCAAGAAATCTGCTGCTGTTCAGCAGCGATTTTCTTTGGTTTGCCGTTACCTTCGGGTACCAGATGGCGCACCGGCAGAACCTTTCTGTCGCCTGCTACAAAATGCTTCACAAGTCTGGTAGACATGGAAGAATTGATGCTCTCTATTTCCGTCAATCGACCTATGGCGCACTGATGATCGCTAATAAGCATGAAACAGCTGTCTGCGTACTGGTGGATTGACGGAGATGTAGAGCAACCCTCGTAACATCACGTTTAAAGACTGTTTGTTGTATACAGGGTGAGCCAAGCTCAACGCATCGGACTCTTGTGATCAAACGATACCACTTTTCGAAAAATCAACTTTTCGAGCTTATGTAGGTCGAGTCAGACTACATTTTAATAATAATTACTTTTATACCGAGTGTCTAACAAAAGCGTGACATATCATAGTTATGTTTTTTAAATGGAACACCATATATATGACTGCATGTTTAGATTTTCTGGTCAATTTTTCTGTGACATTATGTTGACACTTGGGACTTTAAGCGAACTGTTTAGGTGCAATTCAAAATTTTTGGTATAAGTAGATATCGCAGCTACTATAAAACTTAGAGGGTTGTGACTTTGCCGTGTCACTAAGGATAAAATGCGTCACCTTACGTTAGACGGTCAAGTTTAAATTACATTTGTACGCTTTTATTAGACACTCTGTATAAAAGCCATGATTTCTAAAATGTAGTTCAACTTGACCTACATACACTCGCAAAGTTAGTTTTTTAAATAGTGGTATGGTTTGGTCACAAAAGTCTGAGGTGTTGTGCTTGATTCACCCTGTATGGGTAGATAGAAAATACGAAAGCGTGTTGAAAATGAATGAAATCCATATGGTTGGACAATTGGTTAGTGGAATATAGCTTTGGGAGTGTGTAAAGTGGACGCGTGTGCTCTATCAAAAGCAATTAGCGATTAACAAACTCAATAAACACGAATTTTTCCATCAATATATTGCAATGAATGATACATGGCTCAATCACTACACTTCAGACTCCAATAGACCATCAGACAATAGGACTACACGTGATGGATCGACTCCAAAGCGTGGAAAGACACAACGATATGTTTGAAAGGTTATGTCATCAGTATTCTGTGATGCGCATGGTATTATATATGTTATATCATTGAAGCAATGATTAACTTTTTAAAAACTTTTATTTGCGGCACACGCTTGTGTCGCACTTTCAAGTTACAATTTTACAAATGATTCTTATGACTACTTGACATGACGGAGTCTAACCGGGTATTGAACAACTGTGGTACGCAGTACCACCCTTTTATACTTAATTACTGCTGACAGAAGTGTTTTGCATACGTGGCATCGAACAATGATGCTTTGTATGACTTGTTATTGCAGGAAGTCGTTATCAGTTGTTTGTCTCCTTGGAGGTAACTTTGCAACAAAGTTGCCTACAATAGATTCATTGTTTGAAACTATTACAATAAGGCTCATTGTCAAAGGGCCATATAACAACTCCCCGTTTTTTCAAAAAGTTGTTGCTATGCCATGCAACAACTTTTCCCAAAATGGAAATAAAATAAAAATGTAAAAATCAAAATTAAAATAAAAATGTAAAGTGTAAAATGTAAAATATAAAATTGCAAAAGGTAAAAATGCTTAAAGTCCTTGCTAACAAAATTTCACAATTTTCCACAAAATCACATACACTGCACAAGTCACGAAAGTGGAATTTCTTCAGGAATTCCTTCTCCTTGGAAGCTGGGACGTCTTCTTGGAAAGAGTCGTGGATAACTTTTGAGAGAACTTCCTTGAGGGTCTGGATCATCATCGGGACGTATTGCACCAGTAATGGATAGTCGAAAGGGTTTTCTTTTTCTACATTTGCATATCACATATAGTACCAGGATAATGCAAATTAAGGTAACTACAGTGTATGTAAGCCATGACCTGTTTTTCGAAATGAAGGGCTCATTTATTATCTTATCCAGTTCTTCTGCATTTTTGTCCAATTTATGATGTGCAACTTCTAAATCATCAAGATTCAATTTATTCAATTTGAGGAACTTTAATACTGGAAGATCCTCTTTTTTAGGCAAGTCTTTGCAGCATTGGAATGGAATTTCGATAGGGTGACTTTTGTATGTCATATTTTTGTAAACATCTACTCGAGGTTTTGAGTGTACTCGAGTACTACCTATAAAGGCATTGCAATCTGGCTGGAGTTTCAATATAGAGTTACTGCCAATGGTTTTTGTAACTACACCCTTATTTGGACATTTTACTGTAACTGGAATAGGCTGTGTTACTGTTACTAGCCAATGATTTATTGATAATGATACAACTGTATACCCTTCTGCAGCTATCACTGTGGCTTGACATGTTTTTGGCAATGTAATGCTATATTTTAATAGTTGAGCTTCACAAATAGCATTTTCGTCAACAGGATATGGTAATACATCTGAGCATAATTTTGTTAAGAACGAGAGCTTTTTACATTTATCCGGATCACGAATAGATAAATACAATAATGAATCATCACTTCGAGCTATGTACCTTCGTGATGTCAATAGGACATGGAAAAGGCCAGTTCGCTTATCTGGTACGGGTAAAGGTACAATTTTATACAAAGTATAACTTTCAGGTTCAACTAGTGGTATTTTAAGGACAAATATAACTCTCGATTCTGTTTGAAAAGCTTCAAGTTCAATAATATCTAAATATGTAGCAACATGTGATTCATAGACTGGTAGAGGAAGACTGTTTCTTACCAGATTACGAGAAATTTCTTGTAAGAAATACATTAAGTCTTTTGGATCTATTATTGAAGTATGGATAATATGTAATCTTGCAAATGTAATCGCATTCAAAATGTCATTAATGGTTTCTTCCAAAAATAAATAACTTTCCATAAGTGATTCACATATTTCTAGCATTTCCAAATGAGCGTTATAAAATGCTTGTGATTCAGAAATATTGTAAATAGTTATTTCAATTTGACTTAAATCAGAATTGAAAGTTTCTTCATCTAATTGTAACTTTCGAATGGTATTATTAAAACTTTTAATTACTGATGTAGTAACTGAAATTTGGTTTTTCATTAAATTTTCTATCTGATGTTCATCTTGAGATAGTTTATTAATGCAATTGTTGAAGTATTCTCCATCATCAGAGTCTAAGTTTCCTGTGATTGCTTTCCAAAATGTTCCGATCCCATTGATTAATCCTCGTCGCATTCTACTGGCTGACTGAGTATTGGCAAATATCGATCGGAATTTTGTATTCAAATTATCAGATATTTGACTGAGCAAACTAATATGTGTTTTTACTTGAGCCCTAAAAGCTTGCATGCGATTCGTTGGTTGGTAGATTAAATCTTCCATTCTTTCTAATAACCTGTCATTATGTGTTAATGTTTTTTCAACTAATTCCAAATCTTTGTATACTAACAGAGTCCATTTTTCATTAGAAATTTTGATATTTGTTTCTTCATAATAAAATATACCAACAGTATTGTTCACCGGTTCAATGAAGTGCTGTGTGCGAGTTGGAACTGCAGCTAGCAGCAATAAAATTCTGTAAAGAAACTAAGTTTCAAAATATGGTTTGAGCCTATCAAAATTTACTTTTGTAATTTGTTTTGTTTCTAAATTTATAAGTGTGGCTGAAGTGCCATGAATATTTTGGATTTCAAAAGGACCATTAAATTTATTACGCAGTTTTCCAGAAATCTGGGATTCTTTTAACCAAACTTTATCACCAATTTTGAATTCATACTGGTTTTTTGAAATACGTTCGTCAAAACGAATTTTTGCTTTTTCTTTGCTCCGTAATGTCTTTTCTCTAGCTACTTTATAATAATAATTAATCTTATTCCTTAAATCTCTAATGTATTTCGTCATAAGGGCGTTTTCATTATATAGGGTTTCAGGAGGTCGCCCTGACGTATGTCCGAAGACAAGTTCATATGGGGTAAATCCGTGTGTCTTATTCTTTGTCGTATTGTAGCATATGATTGCATACGGTAAAATATTAAAGGGATGTTCTGATGGGTGTTCTAATGTATGTGTTCTAATCATTTCTAACAGAGTAGCATTGAATCTTTCAACTGAACCGTTAGACTGGGGATGTCCTACACTTGAAAAAGATAATTTTATATCATACAATGCGCAAAGATCTCTTAATGTAGCATTATCAAATTCACGCCCACAATCACAATGGATTCGTAGCGGAGTTCCATAATGTTGGAAAAATACTAGTAATGAATTTACAACAGATTTTGCTGACTTATCAGGAAGAACATATGCTTGAGCAAAACGACTCATTTCATCTCTCAAGATTAATGCATAATTTTTCGTAGGTACTTCTAAAATATCTATGTTTACTCTTTCAAAGGGGGTTTTTGGACTTTCTGTCACAACTAAAGGAGTACTAAGGTTCTTTCTACAAATTTTGGCTTTCTGACAGATATCACAACTTCTAATAAACTTTTCTACGTCTTTTGTTAAACCTGGCCAATTGTATTTGGCTCGAATTCTTCGGATTGTTTCATTTATTCCGCGATGTAAATATTTCTTTCCAAGGTGATATTGTTCCAAAATAACTGGGATTTCATCGGAACTTGGGGTTTTACAAACATTTTGACAAATGACCATTTTTAAATTTTCTTCTGCAAAAATAAATGACATCATTTCCAAAATTGGAATGTCGAGATTGTTTTCGACAAACACTGTCTGAGATGAATCTATGAGATGTTTACTATTATAAATAGATGCAAAAAGTACCATATTACATAAATCTGGATCTGCGGGAAGTGGAATAATAAGATATTTCCTATCCTTAACAGTTTTGCTGGAAGCGACATTAATTTGATTAGCTGAAAAATCAAGATTTTCTTCAAAAATGTCTAAAGTAATCTCTTCATGTAATTGAGACATAAAATCTTGTCTGAAAAATGTAAGAATTTGTTTATGACTTTTGTCTAAAAGTTGAGCTGTTGAAAACTCGACTTTACTATAATCAATTAAAGATGTTGTTTTATATAGGTCACAGAAAATATTAAATTCACTTTCTATATTTTGCGTGGATGTTTCTGCATCAACACAATCAGCAGAAAAGGTATTTACTGTTGCGCGTTTGCTCATATCGGGTAATTTGATTCTGGACAAAGCGTCTGCATTCTTATTTGTTTTGCCGGGTTTATAAATAATTTCGTAATCATATTCCTCGAGTTTTAATCTCCATCTAGCTAAACGACTACCAGGGTCAGATATGGAAAATAACCACGTTAAGGGTTTTTGATCACAAACAATTTTGAATTTCCTACCATATAAATAACCTCTCCAGTGGCGTACACACCATACAATAGCGAGGAGTTCTCTTTCAATGACAGAATAATTTTGTTCAGTTTTACTCAAAGTACGGGAAGCATAGGCTATTGGAAGATCTTTACCTATAGGGCCTTGTGATAATACACCACCAATGGCATAATTACTTGCGTCAGTAGTTACAATAAATGTTTCATCAAAATTTGGATAAATTAATATAGGGGATGTTGTAAGAGCTTTCTTTAAAGCTTCAAATGCTTGTTTGCATTCGAGAGAAAAATTAAAGGTAACATCCTTCTTTAACAAAAGGGTTAAGGGTTTTGAAATTTTGGCAAAGTTGGGAATGAATCTTCTATAATAACCTGCTAATCCTAAAAATGACTTTACTTCCTTTTGATTTTTGGGTTCTGGAAATCTTGTAACACAATCTATTTTCAAAGGGTTTGGCTTTACACCTTCGGGGGTAATAATATGTCCTAAGTAAGCAACTTCTCTTCTCAAAAATTCACACTTATCAGGTTGAAGTTTGAGATTAGATTTTCGAAGTCTTTTGAAAATTTCTTTAAGACGGTTTTTATGTTCTTCTACGGTAGGGCTATAGACAATAAGATCGTCCATGTATACAAGACATCTTTCATTTTGAATTCCTAAAAGAATATTATCCATTACACGTTGAAATGTGGATGGAGCGTTCTTTAAACCAAATGGCATTCGAACAAATTCGTAATGACCATTTTCGACTGTAAAAGCTGTTTTGGGTATGTCTTTGGGTTCAATTTCGATTTGGTGAAAACCAGATGCTAAATCGAGGGTGCTAAAATATTCGCATTTGCCTAATTGATCTAATAAATCTGAGATAAGTGGTAAAGGATATTTGTCATCGATAGTTTGGGCATTTAAATTTCTATAATCTATGACCATACGCCATTTTTGTTTTCCGGAGGCGTCCATCTTCTTTGGTAGAATCCATAGAGGAGAATTGAAAGGGCTTACGCTATGGCGAATTATCCCTTGTTCTAGTAATTTTGCAACTTGTTCTTTTACTTCCTGTTTGTAAATTTGGGGGTACCTGTATGACTTTGTGTATATGGGCTTTTCGTTGTAAAGATTTATTGGGTGTTTAAGTTCGCTGGTGAAAGTTAAATTATCACCATCAAGATAAAATATATCAGAAAAGTTTAAACACAAATCAGTTATTAATTTTCTTTCTTCCTCATTTAAGTGGTCTAAACGTAAACTATCCAAAATCTTTTCTTTTCTATTTATAAGTTCTGTATCTGCTTCCTTTTCAACAACTTTGAAGTTGTTCACTTCTTGAATATCAAAAGGTTCAAAAGATAACGAAGGAAAAGTAACTTCTCTAGCAGAACAATCTGAATTTAAAATGGTAGTGATAAACTCACCTTTATTATCAATTTTGACAAGAGCATTTGGAATTCGAACTTTGTCTTGTTCAGTAGATAATAATATAGCTTCAGTATTTCTAAGACTTGATTTTAATTTTACGCATTTCTCTAATCTTGGTTCAATGTATATGTTGTTGACTACTTCTGAATGTTCTTGGAAATGGGAAGGGTTTTCTGGCGGTTTTGATGAACTAGCACTTTCAAATTTTGATAATTTTTCATCATCTGTTACTTTGAAAATTGGTACAACTCCATAGTTAGTAATTAGAACTTGGTTTACTACGTCTATGACTGCATGAAAATGTTCTAGAAAATCAACGCCTAAAAGTCCGTCAAACTCTATATCTAGATCATGAATATAAACTTTGTGTGGATCGTGTACGTCGGAAAAATTTATCCATGCTGATTCAGATATTTTCACTTTCTCATCAGTAATGCCTTGAATAATCATATTCTCTGTGTTTCTGTGAGTATAGCCTTCAATGACATACGGTTTAAAAATAGTTAACGACGCACCAGTGTCGATAAGAAATTTGAAACCTAATCCACCTGTGTCTTTCATATAAAATAAATTACTCGATGCAGCTGTATGAACTTGATTTTGGTTTAAAGGGATTTTCGTTCTGGGAAGTTTAAATTTGGATTGAAATTGTCCATTAGGCTCAATTTCTGTATCCTTGTTTCTAATTGGTTTATCTCGGAACTGTCGATAGGAGGTTTTTCTTCTATCGCAAGCATGGGAAAATCCTGATCATGAGGATCATTTTCGTATGAAGATCCATACGAGGGTTCTTCGTAATAATCTTGGTAATTTTCATAGGGTTCTTCGTAATATTGTTCAGTATAAGGGTAATCAATGTCCATCTCAGATGACTGAGACTCATTTAAGACATGTGCCCTTTGTGATGGGTTGTAGCTTGGATTTGGTCGAATATTCCTTTGGAAATTCGTATTAGGCTGGTAACTAGGGTTAGGCCTGATTACAGGGTGTCGATTTTGAAAATTCTGGGCTGGTTGAATGGGATGGCTAGGCCCTTGATTTTGAACTGGTCTTGTCTGTTGACTTTGACCTGGTCTGGAATTTTGGAAATTAAACGAACTAGGGGCTTGATTAGGAAAATTCGGTCTAGAATATTCCTGAGGTCTAAATTGTGGCATAGGATTTTGCTGTTGTACTTGAGTACGAAATGACTGTGTAGAGTTCGTCCTGCATTCAGAACTTACATGTCCTTTCCTTTGACAATTGTTGCATATTTTGGGTTTCTGATTTGGAACTTGCATTCTAGCAAACCTTTGGTTTTCCAAGTATGACAGTTGGAGTTCCCTTTTTATATGTGACATGGCTGTTAACATATCAGGAGGGTTTCCTGATCGGACAACTACACCAATACGAGGTTCTAAGCCTGTAAGGAGTGTGTTTAGTGTCATCGTTTCGATGAGGGATGATTGAGCTAATTTTTGTTCTCGTGTTAGGGGTTGTCGGTTGACTGCAGAATGCATTTTTGCATTGTGCGTCTGAAGTCTCGCAGCAAAAGTTAATGCTGACTCACCAGGTAATTGCCTGATGCGCTGTAAATCAGCAATAAGGGATGTTAGGTCTCGAAGGTCACCAAAATGTGTTTCTAGCAAACTTCGAATTTCTTCCCAAGTGGAGGGATTTCTAGAGTTTATCAACTCTGCTGCTTTTCCGCGTAACTTATTTTTTAAATGTAAAATAACTAGAGCTTTCTGATCGTTCACTGCCATTTGATAAGCAGTGCGACAGGAGTTAATGAATGTGTTCAAAAGTATTGGATTGCCATCGTATTCAGGTATTATGGAGAATATTTCAGACAATCGGTATGGCTCTATAATATCATCTACTGTGGCGGAGTCGACATCAGCTCGCGTATTATTAGTTGCCATTTTGAATTTTGTTTATGAAATTATTTTGTAAATGAAAATTTATTAATTCTATTTAATTATACTTTGTTTATACCTTATACCAGATAATCACACTAACTGGAAGTGAATGATTTCAGTATTGGACTTACATGTATCCGTGCATCGGGAATCGCTCTGTTCTCCGTGCCGTTTTCTTTCTTCTTTTTCTTTCTTGTTTTCTTTGTTGCTTGGGTTCCCTTGGGGGATTGGGATCCGCCGCCGCTAGTGAGGACAGGCCTTGTACTCGCTGCTTGCAGACTTCCTGAGCGTTGTTGGAGACAGGGGTCGCCTTGTTCTGCCGGTCCTTGTAGTCCAAACGACTTGGCTGCTACAGGGGTCCAGAAGTTAGGTCGTTGCTGGCTCTTGAAACGTATGAAGGTCCAAGCCTACGGTCTAGGGGTGTTCTCGTTCTAACGTCGTTGAGGTATCCCACTTCTGACACCAATTTTTGTTATATCATTGAAGCAATGATTAACTTTTTAAAAACTTTTATTTGCGGCACACGCTTGTGTCGCACTTTCAAGTTACAATTTTACAAATGATTCTTATGACTACTTGACATGACGGAGTCTAACCGGGTATTGAACAACTGTGGTACGCAGTACCACCCTTTTATACTTAATTACTGCTGACAGAAGTGTTTTGCATACGTGGCATCGAACAATGATGCTTTGTATGACTTGTTATTGCAGGAAGTCGTTATCAGTTGTTTGTCTCCTTGGAGGTAACTTTGCAACAAAGTTGCCTACAATAGATTCATTGTTTGAAACTATTACAATAAGGCTCATTGTCAAAGGGCCATATAACATATATGTCGACTACCTCGAAGAGGGCCAGATAATCAACAGCAATAATTATTATATAGCGTTGTTGTAGCGTTTGAAGGATGAACTAAAAAAAAAACGATCCCAGTTGAAACCTAATGATTGGGAAAACTATTTAATCACTTAAGAAGTACAATAAACTGAAATATCACAAACACGGCTTGTAGATATTGTACTGTCAAGCCCCAAATCGACAAGACTTATTTTTGTTCTTTTACGTAAACACTCCTTTAAGAATTAATTTTTTTATCCGCGGTCAACATTTTCTTTGAACTTTTCTACCAAAATGTAATATGCCTGCTTCTTTTTGTCTCTATTACTATATTTGTTGGATTTGGTGCATCAAACTTATTGGAAACTTCCATATACAGGGTGAGTTTTTAGTACCGGCTCGGTCAATAACTCCACTACTGTAGAAGATAGCGAAAAAAGTTGTATATAAGAGTTGTAGCCACGGATATGCGCTTTACTCAGAAAATATTTGGATTTATACAGGGTGATCCATAACTACGTGGTGATGCAAACATGCATTTTTTTAAATGAGACTCCCTATATGTTATTCCACATTCAAATTCTACTAATGATTTCCGTTCTTCCAATAAAGGGTTTTGTTACATTATACAGGGTATTTCAGACGTTATGACCATTTTTATATCCAAATCGCGGTCAAATGAACGTAATGTATATCAAAAAGTAATAAATCAAAAATTATTTTTTATACATGAAAAGATTAATAATATCCTCTAGTTTTAAAGTCGTGTATGAAAAAAGCCCGTGAAGCATATTCGTAGACAGGGTGATGTAGAATGCAAAATCCAAATTTTCTCTATTTTTTTAAATGTAACCCCCAATATTTTGTTATCTCAAAGAATTTCTTTTAACATGCTCTTTCATCTTTGTATAGCACTTGTTGTACCTACGGCCATCAGTTTCCGAGATATTTCGATTTTTCGGTAAATTTAAAATGTAGCTTCTATTTGTGTACTGAAATTTATTTATTTTGAGAAAATACTATCCATTTCGTTTTTTATTTAACGAACAACTAAATTATAAGGTCATGATGCTATTTGATGAGGTCAAAACCCTAAATCGTCGAAATAATGAAGTCAAGTATTCTGAGCTAACAATTTTGTAGGCGTCATGCATAATAATCAAGCAGATTTATCAGGTGTGCTTTGAAAAATTGACAGTTTTCATAACCTGCTCGATAATTCCGTACTGTGTGAAAACTCAGCTCTAAAAATTAATTTTTCCTTTGAGGGTATTTAGGAGAATCTTTGAGAGATTGCCTACTTGCCCCTAGAATATATCAACTATGAACAGCAATATCCAGAACGGAGGCAGTATAAAACTAATACGTTTGAAAGATTGAAGAATCGTTTTATTTGGACTGTGTCGCTTGATATTTCATAGCCTCCCTGATACATCTGCTTGATAAATTATGCAGGACGTCTATAAAATTGTTTCCTCAGCACACTTGACTTATATTATATCGTTAATTCAGTGTTTTGACTTGATTAAGTATTATTATGGCCTTAAATTTTAGTTGTTTATTAAGCAAAAACAAAATTTGATAGTATTTTCTCAAAATAAATAAATTTTAGTAAACAAATAAAAAGTATATTCAAAATTTGTAGAAAAATCGAAATATCTCAGAAACTAATGAATGCAGCCATAACAAGTACTATACAAAGATGAAAGAGCATATTAAAAGCAATTTTTTGGTATAATATAATATTGGGAGTTACATTTAAAAAAAGAGAGAAAATCTAGATTTTGCATTCTACATCACCCTGTATACAAATATGCGTCACTGGTTTGTCTTATAACGGGTTTTAAAACTGGAGGATATTTATAATCTTCTCGTGTAAAAAAATAATGTTTGATTCATTACTTTTTGATATACAGTACGTTCATTTGACCGTGATTTGGATATAAAAATGGCCATAACTTTTGAAATACCCTGTATAATGTAACAGTAGCCTATATTGAAATAACGGAAATTATTAGTAGAATTTGAATTTGGAATAATATATAGGGTGTCTCATTTAAAAAAATGCATGTTTGCATCACCACGTAGTTATGGATCACCCTGTATAAATCTAAATATTTTCTGAGCAAGTAGCATATCCGTGGCTACAACTTTTATATACAACTTTTTTCGCTATCTTCTACAGTAATGGAGTTATCGACCAAGCCGGTACTAAAACCTCACCCTGTATATGCGATAAACTCAGTCAAAAGCTTCCCGGAAATTGTCATTCTCGTTAAATTAGTGAACAAAATGTACCGAAAGATGGACCCAACGTCTAGACGTACCGACTGATCTGCGCAGTTCATAGTATGGCCGACTCTACTCACTAGGCCGGAGCATTGAAATATGGCAAAACTGAATGATCGGCCGAGCTGGGCCGAGCTTTTATTTGTTTTTAAGTCATTAGTGTAATCTTCCAGAGTAAAAAAGAAGATTGAAAGGTGATTTTTAATGTGTTTCTGATTATTTACCTGCACACACGAAACTATAAAGATAAAAAGATGCCCGCAAAGTGTGTAGTACCAGGTTGCACTAGCAATTGTGCTTCCAATAAAGGACATATTAAACATAACCTTCCAGAGTAAAAAAGAAGATTGGAAGGTGATTTTTAATGTGTTTCTAATTATTAACCTGCACAAACGAAACTATAAAGATAAAAAGATGCCTGCAAAGTGTACCAGGTTGCACTAGGAATTGTGCTTCCAATAAAGGACATATTAGGGTGTTCAATTTTCCTCAAGACGAGCATTTCAAACAGAAGTGGGTGGAAGGTATTCCTCGTAAGGGCTGGTGATATTTATAAGAATAAATACAATAATTTACAAACATTTCCAAGGATAAGACCTATTTTAAAGCACAATGTGCTACCTACAATGTTTTCTGGACCTCCAAAATATCACAGAAAAATACAGTTATAATAGAACACATCTGGGCACACCTACGAAAAGATTTAATAGTGAAGGGGAATCAAGACTAGCAAGAATGGCTTCAGAGTGACCTAATAGTGAATTTTACTAGCTTAAGTGAAAATTTACAAAGTAAGTTGAGTGTTCATTTAAGTGGAAGTGGAAGTGGCAGCAGGAAACAGGTTGTTTATTTTTATTTTGTAGCGTTTGACTACGATGAACCAGACATCAGATGTAAGTGGTATTAGTATCAATGAATATAGACATTCCTTTAAATCAGTAAATCATAATTTGTTGGTGATTTGAGTTAGATTTTACCACTGTCATTAAGAATATCCTGTTGGTCTCAAATAGAAAATATTTTGGCACACTATTTTCAAATAGGTTTTCTGTTGATTTAATGTTAAAACTTTTTCTATGTCCAGCCAAAGAAAGTTTACAATTTTATGAGAGAGGATAAGTTGCCAATTTTACCACCATCCTAAATATTCCTCAAAACTTTGCAGTCCTTTAAAAATTGCACCTGACGGAAAATATACCTTACATTAAAACAGTTGCAGAGGGTTTATTTATTATTCTCGGAGAAGTACATTGTTTTACAAATTGATGAAATATCAGCCTGTATAAATGTTCTTGTCATTACAAAAATTATAGGTAGAACATGAAGGACAAAATTATTTGATAGGTATATCATTAAAGACATACAGCTTATAGTTGGTAGGCATAACCCTTCCATCAGAGTATACAGCTCAAATTACAGTGCTTATTCACAATAGGTATTGTTAAAATTTTGATTTCAGGCCAACAGTAGGTTTTTGGGCAATTGCACAAAGCAGGTTTAATGAAAATTGCAAAAGAATACATCAATATACATATAGATGAGTTTGTTTTAGACACATTTTTTCATGTAATCAACCCCAAACTGATGAAATTCTGCTTGAATTAATGTTGTTAATGTAGCAAATATTTTTATTAATAATTACACTGTAACAGTTCAAGACAAAATACAGACTGACAAAACTAATAAGAGGAAATCTAATGGAAATAAGAAATGTCCAACAGAAGGGAAAATCTCTAAATCTAAATACATGTAGATTTTTGTACGGATACTACTGGCATTTTCACCATTCTTATTTTTTCAAAAAGTATTTTTCTTAATTTATTAACCGAGATGAACTCTAATACATATAAAATGTAATAATTATTCTAAGACTGTAAAACAATTTAAATTTTCCGCAGAATGGCCGCCCTTTGGCCCAGGGTAACTGGCCCACTATTTGAGAGCTAAGCGATGTTGCCACATCTAAGGTTCCCGCCTGGTGTAGAGTCGGCCATGATGCCAAAAATAGCCGAAAACGTGAAATAACACGGCAACGGACTTGCAAAAGGTCCCTATAATTAGTAACGTGACATGACTTACCCAATGCGACATTTCATGCGTATCGGCATTTCTGTGGTGATAGTTGAGTATAAGAATAGTAGAAACCACGGATGATGCAACCATGAACATGATGCAGTTGAAGTAAGTACCCAGGAGTGGCACCGCATCTGATGTGGCCGGCATCGTTTCGGCAACCATGTTTAGAAAAACAGTCAGTGACAGAAGGATTGTGACACCTGAAAAAAAAAGGATACATTTCAATACTACCTCTAAGGCCCTTACCTTACCTTACCCTTACCTCATATAGCGTTTATTGTAAATATAAAATAAACAAAATGCAATAAACAACAAGTGCCCCAAAAAAGTTAAAAACTTGTGCTTGGGTACAAGGTAATATTATAAAATAGAAACAACAAATAAGGGTTAATTCAGGAATATTTATATTTAAATATTATCTACATATATTAGTAATAATAGGTATTACATATGTCTACAAGTTGGTGAATTTTAATGCGATTATTATTTACTATCCCTTGTTTTAAACCATACTTGAATGAATTTAAAGGCACTAGACATTTTATGCTTTCTGGTATCTCATTGTATAGTCTTGGAGCAAGAAATGTATGACATCGTAATAAACTATTTTTCCTTGCTTTTGGTACAACATTACATGCATATCTTATGTCATATTTATGTTCGTGTTTTGTCAAGTTTGATTTATTTTTATATTGGTAAATACCTAATGACATGAAAAATGTTTGGCGGATATCTAGAATTTTTGTTTTAGGGAATAAAAGGTCACTAGGATATGTAGATTTCACTTTATATAAAATTTTTATTAAACGTTTCTGTATAGTTTCTATTGCTTTTATATTATTTTCACATGCTGCGCCCCACACCACAATACAATATAGTATATGACTATGAACAAGTGCTTCGTATACAATGATCATATGTTCATAGGTAAGTATAGTGGAAAGGAGTTTAAATTTGCTTATAACGTAACATATCTTTTTGACAACATATTCTGTATGCTCCCTCCATTTGATATGGCAATCTAGATATATTCCTAAGTACTTGATACTGGTGACCATTGATATAGGAGCTACCTGTCTACAACTGATTTGTAAGTTAGTGTATTTCGGTAAGTGAGTCTTGTTGAAATTGACTGTTAAAAGTCGACTATTGAACCAGTTGAACATTTTTTTAAAACCATTTTCAGTCTTTGATTTTAATATTTCCCAACTTTCAGCAGAAAATATAACAGCTGTATCGTCTGCAAAACTTACTACGTCTCCACTAACATCAACCGCAAATAGGTCATTTATATATATGTTGAAGAATAATGGTCCCTGTACGGTTCCTTGAGGAACACCGCATGTTATAGGCAATGGAGAACTAGAGCATTTATTTATCACAACAGTTTGTGTTCTATTACTTAAGTAACTTTTAATTAGATGATAGATTTGACCCCGTATACCATAATTTTGTAAAGTCTTCATGAGTATCATATGATCAACTGTGTCAAATGCTTTTGCTAGGTCAACAAAGATACATAATGTTGGAATATTTATGTCCACATTTTTGCATAGTTCTCCTATTACATATGTCATCGCATCTTCAGTGGATTTATTTTTTTTTTGAAACTGAACTGTTTATCAGAAAGTATGTTATATGTCTCTAAGAATTATGTCAATTTGTTCTTTATTATATTGTCAAAAACCTTTGCCAAACAGGAGATAAGTGAGATAGGTCTATAATTGGATAAATCATATTCATGACCAGTTTTTTGTACAAGCATCACTGTCGCAATTTTGAGTATAGATGGAAAAGTACCCTTTTCCAGACAACAGTTAATTATTCTAGTGATCTCTCACTTCTTTACTTTTATTTTTGATCTTGTAAAAAAATTGCAGACGAGTGTCCACTGTGTACCTTGTAGTACTAGTACTGATGGAGAGACGAAGCCAGGTAAGTAGGTCAGCCTTGACCCTTTTTGCCAAATCAACACTAAAAGCCCTACAATCGCCATGGCCTCCCAGAAAACTATTCCTTATCGAACTGACCACACCTCTTGACGAGAGTCAATTTATTCAACCAGTACACTGAGTATAGTGACTCCTCCCTAAACCCTGTTGTGCTCAATATCTGAACCCTGAGGTTGCGATACACAGCGCATCTGCCGAAAAAGTGAAATACTGTTCCTCCCAGCATCTGAGCAGATAGGGCCCTTTACGGATGAGCGTTTCTCTGCCTTTGTACAAAAGCTGTAGCCAGAGATTCACGACTTGACTTAATTTTCAAGCTACTTGACTTGACTTGATATCAAGTCAAGTATTTGTTTTCGACATTCAAGTCAATTCAAGTAGTTACACATCAAGCCACTTGAAAATCAAGCTTTTCAAGCTAACAACTTGATTTTTCTTTGTAAAAATAGTTATTTTTTGATATTAATCTGATTAACTACCAAAATGCAATAACAATAAAAATATATGCATATAAAGATGTAATCTTTAATTTAAAAAAACATCCCAAAAAGAAAACTCCAACAAACTTGATTTTTCATTCAAAAATGAATATCCATAAAAAAATCTCAGCGAAGAATCCCCACCTGAGCCTTCACTGTTGGCTTCTAATTAACAGTGCTCTTCCTAGAGTGGCGCCGGGAAACAGTAACAAAGCCTACACAGAACACGAGGCTAATGACCAGAGCAATCGATGCCGATGACAAACAAGTAAAAAAAAATTAATATCCTCATCTGCTATCCATGATTTGAGACACATAAGACTTCTGACGGAGGTATCACCTAATCGATTTCTTGTTTTGATAAGAGTTAAGGCAGCTCTAGAAAACTGCCTTTCAACGGGAGCTGAAGAAGCTGGCGTTGCCAAAAAGTCTTTGGCTATTGCGGCAAGGTTTTGAAACATACATTCGTGTCTTTTGCACCATTCTAAAATATCTTCATTACTGTTCCTTGCCGCTTGAATACTATTTATAATCTGTTTATAGATTTCATCTCGATCAGGTTTATTGTCAAGTTCCATAACCGACGAATCTAGTCTAGCGAGTAGCATATTAATGCAAAAAATGATGGAAATAATTTGGGGTACTGGCAAATTCGTTCAATTAACGACCATTCTGTGTCGGTTGGCTTTAAAGTTTTAAAGTCATCGGGTGTCTGCTTGCTGTCGTAACCTCGGTATGGTCTTGGTAATAACTGCAACAAGACTAAGGTTATGATCGTAGATAGAGGGCACGATAATCATCGAGAATAAAGTCAGTAGGCCGTTGTGAAGAAGTTTTGTGCACCTCGGTTCAATTCGGGTAGCTGCGAAAATGAGATTCGACGGCGCATTCAACAGGCATGTGTGGCCATGATAAAGCTTACTAAAATATGGCGTGACCATAACGTCACTAAAGCTACCAAAATGTCGCTGGTTCAGTCTCTTATGTTCTCTATATTTTTGTATGCCTCGGAGACTTGAACTGTTAAAAGGGTAGATCGAGCTCGCATCGATGTTTTGAAAAATTTGCATCGATGTTTTCCTAAAAATTTCAATTATAATTTGAAAATATACAAAAAAGTAAACTTAGTGACTAAAATTTTCTGGTCTTCGGTTTTGCCGCATGATTTATAATACCAATCGAACGCGTTGTGGGTTCCTTTGTAGAGTTGTGCATTCTACTTCCTTTCAGTGAACTAGTTCATAAACGCACCACTATTCTGTACGAAAACAACAGCGAAGCAATGGTGACTGATTGACGTCAATAGGAATTTATGGGAGCGGGGTTAATCACAATCTACTAGATTTGGTCGATTGATAAAGCTGTGATAAAGCCACGGCTCACGTCCTCACAATAGAGTTAACTCGTTTTCTATGTGAATTGTTTTTTATTTGTTCTATTTTAAATTGATTTGAGATGGACATTTGACATTGATTGATTTTAGATGAAATTCAAATTCGCTAATGTTGGAAAACAATTTGAAAAAGGAAATAGACAGTCAAAACCGAACTGAAAATATGTTAGCTTCATCGATCGGTCACATTTTAAAGCTTGCGATTATAGTCTGATTAGAAGCATTGAGTAACTAGTAATAAATACAACAGGTACAACCGGCATAGTTGGGGACTGACACGGATAAATGTCAGGGACCGATTCGCACAAATGTCCACATTAAGTTTTCATATTGTGTGCATTTGTTCTTTATTAGTAGAAAGTATGTTGTTAATTCATTTTTTTTAAATATTTGTTTAAATTAATAAATTTGTCAGTTTAGCTAGTTTCTGGACTTTATTTCGTGTTTACTATGCTGTTTTTTTAAAACATCAATATCCGAATATCGATGTTTTTGCGATGTTCAAACATCGATGTTTTGAATACGATATATCGTAGTTATCTATGGCAAACCGTCGATGTCGATATCGATGTACAACGTCGATGTTTTCTTGCGATCTCCCATCCCTATTTCATAGTGAGGTGTGGTGGGGCTTACTCGGAAAAATCATGATATAACCGTTGATTGAAGACCTATTTTCTTCAACCAACGATACAACGTAGCATTTTCTTTTCAGAAAACGAGTCAGGAGGTGATTTTACCTTGGGAATGACACAATTTAAAAACGGAATATTTATTTAAAAATGTTCAACAGTTATCCTTCAAGGTATACATCCATTATGTTCAATACACTTAGGACATCGCTTTTTCTCGAACTTGTTGATGGTCTACTCTTCTAACTAGCAAGCCATTGTCCATAAAGAAGACGCAGTAAAAATTGCATTTGTTGCATTTGTTATTGATTCTGTATATTCACGCAGCTATGGAAAATGCTACAATTTCCTGTTATCTGACCTTCAACCAATATTTTAATTAATATTATATACAGATTTTCAATATTTGAAAAGAGATTCCATGTAACCAGAGAGGAATTGTATATGTAATAATATATTTGAAATAATTGCAATTAGCTTTATAACTAAGGGAATCTAATTAATTAGTGTTATGGTACGTGGAACTAAAAGCAGGTATGAGGCTATATCATAACGAGACATGTGCTGTTACCTTTTTTCACAGTAAAACTTGCAGTTTTCGTACCCATACGTACCCATTGAAGGCAGAGCAAACATACATATACGACAAAATTTTGCGTTCGTTTGGGTGAAACAGAAATTATTTGAAAATTCCTTCATGAAGATATAGAGACCTGAAAGGTCGCGGCAAGAGGGCTCCAAAACTTATGACCGATGAAAAAAAATCGAATCCAGTGGTAATGTGCCAGCAGTAGAAGAAAAAACTGCAACGTAATCCACAGTTTCTGTACAATGTGGTTAAATGCGTCAAAAATTGGTTTTATCACCACGACCCTATGAATGAACGAATAAGGACCAGAGGCTATCCAGCACGAAATGTGGCTGGTGCATAGGCCACACGATGGGCTCTTTTGAGCCTCTATCCGCGTTAGTTCCTAAGACCTGCCCTTTTGGCAAAAGCAAGTACATTCTTAGGACCTATCCGTTTTATCTCTATTGGTTCCAAGGTTCTTGAGCCCAGCATAGTCTGTCTGTGATAACCCAGGGTTTCACAGCGACACAAGATGTGTGCCGAGGATTCTTCCTCTTCACCACACCACGTGCACGTTGGGTCGTTGACCACCCTCATCATAAACAAGTGACGCCTGAAGGTGTTGTGACCCGTTAATAGGCCTACTAGCAATCTCAAGTTACTCCTATCCAGAGAGAGACAAAATCGTCCTATTCTCTCTGCAGGCCCTGCTAATAGTTCCCGAGCTTGACGGAGATGACCAGAGATGTTGTTCCATTTCAGAGAGTGTTGATTCTGGATCCACTCTCCAGTTGTTTTCCTAATCAAGTTTGCAGATAGTCCTAAGGCTGGTTCCGGGCCCACAAAACTGTTGCCGGATCCCATCCTAGCCAGATGATCCACCATTTCGTTACCCTTTACCCCAGCGTGCCCAGGTACCCACAACAGTGATACCTTGTGTTTAGCTGAGATGTCGTCGAGAGCCCTCCTGTACTCCAGGACCAATCCCGATGTTATTTTCCAAGCACTCAGTGCTTTGACCCTAAGTTAAAGTGTCAAAATATGCAATGAAAGCATGAAGGCAGCCCAACGCCGCAGAAGGCCAAAACTTAAAAGCGTTCGTAAAATGATTCACCTATTTTTTTTTATAATAAATGTCGAGTCATTAGTTATCACATTTTACATAAGGACAGAAAATAACTGGGGAGCTATATTCTGAAGTAGTTCGAGGGCCTTTAAAGGCAAAATTGAAGCAAGAGTTCGCCTTATCAAGATTTTGCTAATTGCTGCACCACAACAATGCTCTGGCTCACAGATCAGCGAGTTATCAACAAATAATTGTAGAATTAGAGCTAGAAATTATGTTTCAGCCCCCTACTCTCCCGACCATATTCCATGTGGCTTCCATTGCTTTTCCGGAAGTCAAAAAAATGAAGTCAAGTTGATTGACTCAGTACTTCCCACACATTACGGTGAGACCAGTTTATTATTTTCCCATAGCATGAAGCTATATTCTGAGATCCCCTTGTAATCGAATCATCGCCAGCCCCCCCCCCCCCCAAATTGTGTTTAGCCGATAGGCCTTCACATGTCAATGGATTGCCTATTATCAATACCACAAATTTTCCAGTTTTATAACACCACTGCCACGATTTCTAAAAACCATACGTGTTTTCCATCCTCGCCAAGGTAATAATATTGTGTAGAAATTTGGTCATTTGCAAGTTACACGATACAGAACGATCTAAAGCGATACTCGTTTGTATCTACCTCACAAAATTCTAAGTCTCTTGGTTTCTGTAATAGGGATGGAAACGTTAGGAAGGACCTAAGAAAGTGTTCTATGTCGCTAGGTCTTTCTTTCACAGGCAATGGACAGTCTATTATGAATACAACACATTTTTTAGTTTTTCAACCCCCAGCCCCCAACCACCCCAATTTCACCCCCACTCAAAAAAAAGTAGAAAATGATCAGGATCCTCTAAAATGCTTAACGCTGCTCCTACAATCCGGAATAGTTTCTCCGGAAGATGCGGGGAGCTGAAAAGGAACCGACGATGGACGTGATAAATAAACAGGTGCGCGTTATATTAGAAAAAAATGGAAACAGTCATGTTAGCGCGTCGCCCGAAATTTGTAAAATTGAAGAGGAAGGCGATTTGCAGATGTTTTTTGTCCCAATTTCTATCGCTTCATTTTCCAATATTTTTACATGAAACTTTCACACGATGTTTAGAAAGAAATTGCCCAGAGTGATCGGAGCACTTTTTCATTTTTGCTTCTGGGCTTTTCTTAAAAGAATTACAAAGTTGACGAAGAAAATAGGCAACTTCAAGCGATCATTTTTCATGTTCAATCAATTCTTTTCAAAAAATGCTTCGATAGCCCCCTGTGCAATTTCCTTTTAAACTTCATGTAAAAATTTCATGCAAAAATATTGAAAACTAGAGCCTCAGGAATTGGGATAAAATCACTTGAAAAGGACCGTTTATGCTCTCCGTGGGAGCCGCCTTAAAAACGGTGTTTTAGCTGCTTTTGTATTTTTAGTTTTTTTATTAGTTTTGCGCCACCACTGGCACTATTTATAAAAACCATACGCATTTTGATCCGCGCAACGGTAGTAATACTCTGTTCACAATTTCATTAAAATACATTCAACAGTTTCCTCGTTACTCAATATAGAACGATCTAAAGCAATATACTCGTATGTTTACATCAGAAAAAAATTCCAAGTCCTTCGGTTTCTCTAATGGGCAAGTCATTGTTCGGATGTACCTAAAAAAGGGTATTATGCTGCTAGGCCCGTTTTTCACAGGTCAATGAACAGCCCATTGTGAATATAACAAAATTTTCAGTTTTTCGGAATAGTATGACCTTGCTATTCATATCTACACTTAAAGGTCAGTTTAACGTATGACAGCTTGAAAACGGGATACAAAAACATATATACATTGTCATATTTATTAAAGTAGAATAATATTATTTTAGTATATCGTACTAAGAACCGTTAGAGGAATATAACTAAAAGCTCAAATATCTGTATTATCCAAATTTCAGGTAGGGCCGAGTGTGCCCCTCTTGCCCTCCACAAACGACGCCCATGGTTTAAAGTGAATAAAATATTTTCCTTCCGCGCAGAACTGCATGTTTGCGACGCTGTGAGAATACTATACAGAGATCAAGGAATAGCTTCTCAGGTCTATGACAAGTGGATAAAACAATGTGATATGTCTATCAAACAAAATGGAGAGTACTTTGAAAAAATATTACATGATCAGTTGACTAATTTCCTTGAAAAAAATGAACTTCTCTCGCCTAAACAATATGGTTTCAGACAAGCAAGATCCTCACGAGATGCAATTGTAGATTTGACAACACATATTTATAAAGCACTTGATGTAAAAAGACCAGCAATGGATATCTTTGTCGATCTTGCAAAAGCATTTGATACCGTAAACCACGATAAACTTTTGGAAATAATGGAATACCATGGGTTTAGAGGATTATCATACAAGTTGTTTAAAAGCTACTTAACAGGAAGATTACAAAGGGTAAAGATTGGAGATACTTTCAGCAAATCTGAAATTATAAAATGTGGAGTCCCGCAAGGGACAGTTTTAGGGCCAATATTATTCATTCTATGCATAAGTGATCTTTTTCAATTCCACACACAAGGACATATTGTAACATTTGCAGACAACACAGCTATTTTATATGAAGACAAATACTGGAAAGAGTTAAGAAGCAAAGTCCAAGCCGACCTTGACTTTATATTCCATTATTTTCAAAACAAGTGCCTAACAGTTAACTCCCAAAAAACCTTTTTCATCCCGTTCACATCCATTAGCTCATATTTACCAAAATTTGAAAACATTATGATCGAAAGAAACTGCGATTGTCAAAAAACGATAATAAGTGTGGCATACAATTTAAAATATCTCAGCATAATGCTTGATTCTCGTATGAGATGGGATATCCACATAAATTATGTTATTAAAAAAGTACGTTAATTTTTTTATAAATTCAGATATCTTAAACAATATTCACCATTCATCATTTGAAAACACTCTACCATGCTCTGATTGAACCACATTTATTATATGGCATTGTAGCTTGAGTGGGGGGACTACAAATATGTTGCAACTAGAGAGAACCCAAAGGTGGATATTAAAAATTATGCTTTGTAAAGACTCCACATATCCTACAGAAGCTTTATATGAGGAGTGTGAGGTATTTGATATTCGTCAATTATTCTGCGACTCAGTATTAATGAGACAGCATTGTAATAGATCGGAGCTCATCAGCATTGACCATTACCATGCCACTCGTAATCCCTTAAAATATAAGACACCCAGAGTAGGAAAAACTGTTACCCAAAGGAGTTATTACTTTCTACGGCCTAGTATAATCTCCTGTCAGATGAAATTAAACAATTTAATTCAAAATAAATGTATAAAAGTAGCTCAAAAAAAATGGATAAAATCAAAAACTAGGGAAGAAATACACAAGCTCCTAGGTATTAACACCGTCTTCACCATGTCCGCTGCTTGAATAATGGAATAGTATTCAGCTTTTTTTGTTCGTTTGTGAGCATTGTATACTGTGCGATTTGTAGTATTAGGCAATGAGCTTATGTTCGTTGGTTTAGCTTATTATATTTTTCTGTCATAATCATATTTTTTCCCCACAAACAAGGGCTGTGACCCTCATGTGGCTGTCCAATGTATTTATGAGTATAAAAAGAAAGAATTATTTGTTATTTGCTTATACTGAATAAATACATTTTTTTTAGTACGGCATCGACTGCTGAGGTCATTAGCCGCTCTATAGTCTAATTATTTATAAAATAGTGCATACATACACACCCACTCACACACCGATACATCCGCACAATCACAACTACGTATGTAACACAACGACAACATTCATTGATAATAAGAAGAAGGAACAAGAAGTATTAAGTCTAGTAATATTGTTTTGTGATGAGATGTGATATTTGGATACTATATCCGTTATATCCTCCAATATAGTCCTATCGCCCTTATATATTGTAATGTATCTTTTATTTTATGTTTGGTTGACAAGCATTCGTTTAGGTTGTCTGACATGTGGTATACGTGTCTGTAGTTTCTCAGCTCTTCACAATCGCACAATATATGTTTGACAGTTAGTGTCACGTCACACCATTCACAGATTGGCGGAGCTTCACCACGTAAAATGTAGGAGTGTGTAATGTACGTATGACCAAGTCGTAAGCGATGAATTCTCACCCTGTCTGCGCGATTACAACTCTTAGGCGAATATCTAGGTCTTACGTCGGGTTTTATTTGCTTTAGCTGTGTATCTATGCTATTCCACTGGCCTTGCCATTTGTCCATCATTACTCGACAAAGGAACTGTTTTTGATCAGACGTTTTTACAAAATTGACGTCACAGGTCTCGCGAGACGCTGCCTCCTTAGCAGCCGCATCTGCCAACTCATTCCCTAGGATACCTGAGTGACTTGGAATCCAGATGAAACTTATAGTTTTGCCTGTGTCATGTATAGCTTGAAGAGAGGCAAGACACATCAGTGTGAGAGGATCTTTGGTCTGTCCATGTACCAATCCGGTTAAAGCGGATAGAGAATCACTAATTATGAGACAATGATTAATCGAAGTCATACGGCAATATGTTAAAGCTTGCCAAATCGCATATTGTTCTGCCGTAAAAATAGAAGATATCTTTGGAAGAGACCATGAATGAGCGTTACCATCTATCACAAATGCACAGCCAACCCCAGACTCTGTTTTAGATCCGTCGGTAAATATAGCCTTCGTATTAGGGTATGAGCTGAGTATATTTCTAAATGTTGCCTGTATTACCGATGCAGGGGACTTTTTTGAAGTTAGGAGCTTCATTTCAAGGTTACAGTTGATAACTGGTAACTTCCAGGGTGGGAGCGCTCTGCATATGGGCAAGATCTGCGTGCGTAGTATTGTTTCATGAGGAACTAATGATTCTTGAAATCTAACCCTTAGTGGTCTTGTTATGGTTGGTCTGCGGATATAGTCACGGATCTGTTCTCCAAAGAGTATGTCATAATTTCTGTGAGATGATAATGCTCTGATCTTAATTGCATAATTCAAGCAAAGCCTTTCTCTGCGCACTGAAAATGGTTCGATTCCTGATCCGGCATAGAGACTATATGAGTGTGTTGTAGGAAACGCACCTAAGCAGTACCTTAGTCCTAAATGATGTACTGTATCTAGACGCTTCAGTAGTGAAGGTCTAGCGGAGGAATAGACTACCGATCCATAGTCAAGTTTGGACAAGACCAATGCCTGGTATAGCTGAATAAGGATATCAGTATCAGCACCCCACTTGATACCGTATAAACATTTTATAAGATTTAAGGTTTTCTTACAATTGGCAATGAGATGCTCGATGTGGGGACGCCAAGTTAATTTCGCATCAAAGAGAACACCAAGAAATTTTACAGATGACACACATGGAATGGGTTCTCTATCCAGGTAGAGAAGAGGGTCATCATGTAATGTTCTTAATCGACAGAAATGTACACATTTGGTCTTTGTTTTAGAGAATATAAATCCCTTATCGCTAGCATTCCTATATATCCTATCTATTTCGGGTTGAAGTTTCCTATTAAGTTCGCAGATACTGGTGTCTAATGCGATAATACATAGGTCGTCTACAAATAAAGAGCAGCCAACATTGGCACAAATAAACAGCGTGCAACTCAGTGATGATCCCTGAGGGACTCCATTCTCCAACATCCGAGTCGATGACAAGCTATTTCCAACTTTGACTCTAAAGTGCCTTTCTTCTAGGAAGGAAGAGATGAATTTTGGCAAGTTACCCCTTAGACCCCACTCGTGAAGTTGTACTAAGATCCCTTGGCACCAGGTCATATCGTAAGCCTTGACTATATCAAAGAATATTGCTACTGTGTGTTTTCTTTTGAGGAATCCTTCTTGAATGTGATTTTCAATATATACAAGTTGGTCTATTGTCGATTTATCTTTTCTGAATCCTGATTGGTGTTCCGTAAGAAAGTGGTCTTGCTCCAGAACCCAGGTTAGTCTTTCATTTACCATTTTCTCCATGACTTTTCCCAGACAGCATGTGAGGCTTATAGATATATAGTTGGACATTATTAGGGGACTCTTGCCATCCTTCAGAACAGGTACGATCAGAGCCTCTTTCCAAACGCGAGGATATATACCAGTTATCCAGATGTTGTTATATACATTGAGAAGTGCGTTTTTCAGGTTTGTGGGTAAGTGAGAAAGCATCTCAAAGTTACTCTTATCAGGTCCAGCAGCGGATTTTTTCATACATCTCAAAACCGATTCTAGCTCACATAGCTGAAAAGGGATATTATATGAAAGCTGATTCTCATCATCGAAGTCTGAAACGGACTCAGAGGTTAGTCTCCTCACTTGGAACTCGGGAGCGTAATTACAGGAGCTGCTGATACTTGAAAAGTAGTCAGCAAAGGCCTCAGTGATGGCAGCGGGCTCAGTAATGATGGACCCGTCAGCTCCCCTGATGCTATTAATATTTCGGTATGATCTCGTCCCGCGAATAGTGCTCACTTTATTCCATACCTCACTGGGACTGGTGCTGGCTGTGATAGAAGTGACATACTCTTTCCATGAACGTCTTTGGCTTTCAAGCATCAAACGGCGAGCTTTTGCTCGAGCTCGTTTGAATTTGATGAGGTTTTCCATATTCGGGTGCCTCCGAAATGTATTAAATTCTCTCTTTTTAGCCCGAATCGCTTCTGCTACGTCACTGTTCCACCATGGTACGGTTTTCTTGTTCAAACGTTCGCGACTAAGTGGAATACTTGAGAGAGCAGCATCCATAATTATATTTGTTAGATTCTCGACACATAGCGAATCTAGTACTGCATTATCTACCGATGACAGTTTTTCTTCAAACATACGCCAGTTGGCATTTGACATTACCCAATGTTGAGGAATTGTGCTGCAAGGCTCTCGAGCGTCTAGTACATCTATCATACATGGGAAATGGTCACTGTCATATAAATCATCGGCAGTATACCATTTTAATCTGTCAACTAACGTCGATGAGCACATAGCTAGGTCAATAGCAGATAGATTTCCAGACCTAGCTGAGAAATGTGTAGGGAGTCCAGTGTTAAGCAAAGCCTCCGAACTTGCGTATCAAGTTGTGATGATCCCCATGATGGGCTGTGCGCATTAAAATCTCCGACAAATAAGTACGGATCCGTAAATTGGAGAAGAATATTCTCCAAGTCTTGGGAGGACCACTCAGCATTTGGCAAGTAGATATTACAAATTACTAAACTTATAGGAGTCTTGACCTTTACTGCGACAGCCTGTAAATTTGTATTTATTGGAACCGTTTCAAATCGAACATCATCTCTTACAATTATAGCTACCCCACCATGTGCTCTTTCACCATATAACATATCTTTCCTGACGATTGAATATCCTCTCAAAGAATAATATCTGTTGGGTAATAGATGCGTCTCTTGTATGCACACACACATAGGCTTGTGTTCGCTTAAAAGCAGCTTCAGGTCACAATAGTGCAGTACAATGCCGTTACAATTCCAATGGATTATTTTTTCTGGCATTATTTAGCAGAACACATAAATGCGAGGACCTTTGTGTATGTGTGAGCTTAGCTACGAGTATAAATAAATAAATAAATGAATAAATAAATAAATAAATAAATAAATAAATAAATAAATAAATAAATAAATAAACAAATAAATAAATAAATAAATAAATAAATAAATAAATAAATAAATAAATAAATAAATAAATAAATAAATAAATAAATAAATAAATAAATAAATAAATAAATAAATAAATAAATAAATAAATAAATCAATAAATAAATAAATAAATAAATAAATAAATAAATAAATAAATAAATAAATAAATAAATAAATAAATAAATAAATAAATAAATAAATCAATAAATAAATAAATAAATAAATAAATAAATGAATAAATAAATAAATAAATAAATAAATAAATAAATAAATAAATAAATAAATAAATGAATAAATAAATAAATAAATAAATAAATAAATAAATAAATAAATAAATAAATAAATAAATAAATAAATAAATAAATAAATAAATAAATAAATAAATGAATAAATAAATACATACATAAATAAATAAATAAATAAATAAATAAACAGATAACTACACAAGCAAGTAAATAAGTAAATAAATAAATATATGAGTATATAGGACAACACATAATACATTTGGAAACGATATGGTAGAACAGAGAATAATAAAACACGATTACTATGTACACAAATGAATATGAATAAATCAGGTTGTAGAACTGATAAGTTCATAGTACTACCGTCTCGGCTTGCCTTTAGGCCAGCCTCGTTTTTTGGTCACGGTAGTGTACTCGCTTTGACTACCATCCTCATCGGTGGTAGTCTCGGCCTCCTTTCGTAGTCTCTTCCGCTGTTCAGATACCTACAGCTGAGACATTCGTAGAGGCGGAGTCTGATCTATCTCTGACATGTAACAAACTAGGATTTTCGGGAATCTTAAACGTCGCTGCCGGAATAAGTTTACATAAGGTTTCTCTGACAACTTTCAGTATTTGGGGAATGATTGTTGCTTCAATCGAAGTGTGAGAGAGAGGCGGAGCAGAAGAGGTTGCTGTGGAAGTTGCTGCAGCGTAAGTGATGCTAGGTTTAGGGGTCACTTGTTTCACCTTTTTCTTAGCTTCAGCATAAGGGATTCTTTCTAAGACTTTGACTTTCTGTATCGCAGTTTCTTCTTTGTATCTGGGGCAACCTCTATATAGTGCAGAGTGAGGTCCTTCGCAATTAATGCACTTCTTAGGATCCTCACAGGCTATTCCTTCATGAGGAGCTTTTCCACAGACGCCAACTTTTTCCTTCTCACATTTTTCAGCAAAATGTCCAAATTCGTGGCATTTGAAGCAACGAACTGGAGGGGGAATATAAGGTCGAACTGGTAACCTATAGAAGGCAATTTTAATATATGAGGGTAGTACAGGTGTATTAAATGTTAGCACATGGGATGCAGTCTCGAGCGTTTCACCATTTCGCCTAGATTTCAATCTTCTGACATCTGTAACACCAGTGGAAGACAGCTCTTCTTTCAATTCATCTACGGAACAGTTAAGCAGGTCTTTACAGACGATAACACCCTTAGACTGGTTCAGAGTTTTATGAGGCACTACAGACACATACCACTCAGAGAATTTTGTCACTTTCAATAATCTTTTAGACTGATTATCACTAACAGTTTCTACTAAGAGTCCATCTTTAATCTTTCTCACTGAACGGGTTTCGCCGACTAGACCATACAAAGTTTTCGCAACAATAAACGGGCTAATTTTCTCAAAACTAACGGGGGTTCCATCCCCCGACCTTTGTATGAGCAAGAACCGGGGACCTCGTTCCTCCGTCTTTTTGCCCAGATGTTTGTGTGGCTCTCGTCCACCATTGTTACCTGCATTCGAGGAAGCAGGTGTTCCTGTTTCATTAGGTCCATTTCCCATGAGTACATGTTGTATTTTCATCTCTCCGGCTCCCCACCCTCCATGGAGCCCTCATATGGGGAAGTCACGCTCACAAACTGAACGGAGCTTCATGGATACCGGAGAGGTATAGCCTCCGAGATTGGCTCCAGCAAGGCCGGTGGATCATTCCACCGTCTACCTTCACCAACCTCTAAAGACTCACCCTGCCATCCCTCTGACGGGATAGTGCAGCCGATTAATTGGGAGTGGGTTAGCTCCCATCCGCCCGTCTAGCCGAAATCCAGGCCAAAGTGGTGTGTTGTGAGACGGCACGCACGACACCAGGCGCACCGCCCACTCAAACACCAGGACTCCTTCATCCGACGACACGGGTCGCGTGGCACGGCACAAACACCACGGAGACTTTCCGTATACCCCACAGCCAAGCCTCAACTCTGTGGGGCACCTCTTAAGGCGAGGCATCCTGCTGGGGCCCCGGGATCGCCACCCCCGTATATAGCAATGAGCACATGTCGTAACATGTGCAGATTGTCTATACCCCCCTGAGGGTGAGATGTTTCTTAGATCCATCTGAGGTGACTTCAGGGTTTTGCAATGTAAATACATTTTTATATTGTATTGTATTTGTATTGTTATACTATAGCACCAGTCTAGTTATTGTTTCATACATCCTAGTACCCGACGCAGATATCTTAAGTAATTGTGAATATGGAGTTTTCAGTTAATAAATAAATAAACAAACAAATAAATAAATAAATAAATAAATAAATAAATAAATAAATAAATAAATAAATAAATAAATAAATAAATAAATAAATAAATAAATAAATAAATAAATAAATAAATAAATAAATAAATAAATAAATAAATAAATAAATAAATAAATAAATAAATAAATAAATAAATAAATAAATAAATAAATAAATAAATAAATAAATAAATAAATAAATAAATAAATAAATAAATAAATAAATAAATAAATAAATAAATAAATAAATAAATAAATAAATAAATAAATAAATAAATAAATAAATAAATAAATAAATAAATAAATCCCCCCGTAGGAGATGTAAGACCTTGTCGTCGGTCGGGGGGCTTCCGGATGGGGTGACTTCGGGGAAAACCATTGCAAAACCCTGAAGTTACCTCAGATGGATCTAAGAAACATCTCACCCTCAGGGGGGTATAGACAATCTGCACATGTTACGACATGTGCTCATTGCTATATACGGGGGTGGCGATCCCGGGGCCCCAGCAGGATGCCTCGCCTTAAGAGATGCCCCACAGAGTTGAGACTTGGCTGTGGGGTATACGGAAAGTCTCCGTGGTGTTTGTGCCGTGCCACGCGACCCGTGTCGTCGGATGAAGGAGTCCTGGTGGTTGAGTGGGCGGTGCGCCTGGTGTCGTGCGTGCCGTCTCACAACACACCACTTTGGCCTGGATTTCGGCTAGACGGGCGGTTGGGAACTAACCCACTCCCAATTAATCGGCTGCGCTATCCCGTCAGAGGGATGGCAGGGTGAGTCTTTAGAGGTTGGTGAAGGTAGACGGTGGAGTGATCCACCGGCCTTGCTGGAGCCAATCTCGGAGGCTATACCTCTCCGGTATCCCTGAAGCTCCGTTCAGTTTGTGAGCGTGACTTCCCCATATGAGGGCTCCATGGAGGGTGGGGAGCCGGAGAGATGAAAATACAACAGGTACTCATGGGAAATGAACCTAATGAAACAGGAACACCTGCTTCCTCAAATGCAGGTAACAATGGTGGACGAGAGCCACACAAACATCTGGGCAAAGAGACGGAGGAACGAGTTCCCCGGTTCTTGCTCATACAAAGGTCGGGGGATGGAACCCCCGTTAGTTTTGAGAAAATTAGCCCGTTTGTTGTTGCGAAAACTTTGTATGGTCTAGTCGGCGAAACCCGTTCAGTGAGAAAGATTAAAGATGGACTCTTAGTAGAAACTGTTAGTGACAATCAGTCTAAAAGATTATTGAAAGTGACAAAATTCTCTGAGTGGTATGTGTCTGTAGTGCCTCATAAAACTCTGAACCAGTCTAAGGGTGTTATCGTCTGTAAAGACCTGCTTAACTGTTCCGTAGATGAATTGAAAGAAGAGCTGTCTTCCACTGGTGTTACAGATGTCAGAAGATTGAAATCTAGGCGAAATGGTGAAACGCTCGAGACTGCATCCCATGTGCTAACATTTAATACACCTGTACTACCCTCATATATTAAAATTGCCTTCTATAGGTTACCAGTTCGACCTTATATTCCCCCTCCAGTTCGTTGCTTCAAATGCCACGAATTTGGACATTTTGCTGAAAAATGTGAGAAGGAAAAAGTTTGCGTCTGTGGAAAAGCTCCTCATGAAGGAATAGCCTGTGAGGATCCTAAGAAGTGCATTAATTGCGAAGGACCTCACTCCGCACTATATAGAGGTTGCCCCAGATACAAAGAAGAAACTGCGATACAGAAAGTCAAAGTCTTAGAAAGAATCCCTTATGCTGAAGCTAAGAAAAAGGTGAAACAAGTGACCCCTAAACCTAACATCACTTACGCTGCAGCAACTTCCGCAGCAACCTCTTCTGCTCCGCCTCTCTCTCACACTTCGATTGAAGCAACAATCATTCCCCAAATACTGAAAGTTGTCAGAGAAACCTTATGTAAACTTATTCCGGCAGCGACGTTTAAGATTCCCGAAAATCCTAGTTTGTTACATGTCAGAGATAGATCAGACTCCGCCTCTACGAATGTCTCAGCTGTAGGTATCTGAACAGCGGAAGAGACTACGAAAGGAGGCCGAGACTACCACCGATGAGGATGGTAGTCAAAGCGAGTACACTACCGTGACCAAAAAACGAGGCTGGCCTAAAGGCAAGCATCTATTACCCAACAGATATTATTCTTTGAGAGGATATTCAATCGTCAGGAAAGATATGTTATATGGTGAAAGAGCACATGGTGGGGTAGCTATAATTGTAAGAGATGATGTTCAATTTGAAACGGTTCCAATAAATACAAATTTACAGGCTGTCGCAGTAAAGGTCAAGGCTCCTATAAGTTTAGTAATTTGTAATATCTACTTGCCAAATGCTGAGTGGTCCTCCCAAGACTGTCGGAGATTTTAATGCGCACAGCCCATCATGGGGATCATCACAACTGGATACGCAAGGTCGGAGGCTAGAAAATCTACTAGAGAACCAAAGTCTGGCTTTGCTTAACACTGGACTCCCTACACATTTCTCAGCTAGGTCTGGAAATCTATCTGCTATTGACCTAGCTATGTGCTCATCGACGTTAGTTGACAGATTAAAATGGTATACTGCCGATGATTTATATAACAGTGACCATTTCCCATGTATGATAGATGCACTAGACGCTCGAGAGCCTTGCAGCACAATTCCTCAACATTGGGTAATGTCAAATGCCAACTGGCGTATGTTTGAAGAAAAACTGTCGTCGGTAGATAATGCACTACTAGATTCGCTATGTGTCGAGAATCTAACAAATATAATTATGGATGCTGCTCTCTCAAGTATTCCACTTAGTCGCGAACGTTTGAACAAAAAAACCGTACCATGGTGGAACAGTGACGTAGCAGAAGCGATTCGGGCTAAAAAGAGAGAATTTAATACATTTCGGAGGCACCCGAATATGGAAAACCTCATCAAATTTAAACGAGCTCGAGCAAAAGCTCGCCGTTTGATGCTTGAAAGCCAAAGACGTTCATGGAAAGAGTATGTCACTTCTATCACAGCCAGCACCAGTCCCAGTGAGGTATGGAATAAAGTGAGCACTATTCGCGGGACGAGATCATACCGAAATATTAATAGCATCAGGGGAGCTGGCGGGTCCATCATTACTGAGCACGCTGCCATCACTGAGGCCTTTGCTGACGACTTTTCAAGTATCAGCAGCTCCTCTAATTACGCTCCCGAGTTCCAAGTGAGGAGACTAACCTCTGAGTCCGTTTTAGACTTCGATGATGAGAATCAGCTTTCATATAATATCCCTTTTCAGCTATATGAGCTAGAATCGGTTTTGAGGTGTATGAAAAAATCCGCTGCTGGACCTGATAAGATTAACTTTGAGATGCTTTCTCACTTACCCACAAACCTGAAAAACGCACTTCTCAATGTATATTCTCAATGTATATAACAACATCTGGATAACTGGTATATATCCTCGCGTTTGGAAAGAGGCTCTGATCGTACCTATTCTGAAGGATGGCAAGAGTCCCCTAATAATGTCCAACTATAGACCTATAAGCCTCACATGCTGTCTGGGAAAAGTCATGGAGAAAATGGTAAATGAAAGACTAACCTGGGTTCTGGAGCAAGGCCACTTTCTTACGGAACACCAATCAGGATTCAGAAAAGATAAATCGACAATAGACCAACTTGTATATATTGAAAATCACATTCAAGAAGGATTCCTGAAAAGAAAACACACAGTAGCAATATTCTTTGATATAGTCAAGGCTTACGATATGACCTGGCGCCAAGGGATCTTAGTACAACTTCACGAGTGGGGTGTAAGGGGTAACTTGCCAAAATTCATCTCTTCCTTCCTAGAAGAAAGGCACTTTAGAGTCAAAGTTGGAAATAGCTTGTCATCGACTCGGATGTTGGAGAATGGAGTCCCTCAGGGATCATCACTGAGTTGCACGCTGTTTATTTGTGCCATCAACAGCTTAACGGAAAATATGAGTCCGAATGTTGGCTGCTCTTTATTTGTAGGCGACCTATGTATTATCGCGTCAGACACCAGTATCTGCGAACTTAATAGGAAACTTCAACCCGAAATAGATAGGATATATAGGAATGCTAGCGATAAGGGATTTATATTCTCTAAAACAAAGACCAAATGTGTACATTTCTGTCGATTAAGAACATTACATGATGACCCTCTTCTCTACCTGGATAGAGAACCCATTCCATGTGTGTCATCTGTAAAATTTCTTGGTGTTCTCTTTGATGCGAAATTAACTTGGCGTCCCCACATCGAGCATCTTATTGCCAATTGTAAGAAAACCTTAAATCTTATAAAATGTTTATACAGGCCGTCTGGCCATTGGGTGCACCATCTTCTGCAACAGCGGTACACTAGATGGTGCTCCCGTGCTACGGTAAGGTCGTAGACCGTACTGCCAGCGCCCGACCGGGGGCATCTTTGTCTTTTCACCTCACGTATAGGGAGCGGAAAAGGCAAAATGCCACCAAATAGACTGCTCGAGACGGCGCGAAGTTGTGTGGTGGTGGAGTGATGGTGTTGTACACTGGCACTTCTACCAATCACTCAGTTTTGCGACGGCCCGGGTAGGGTTCCTGAATGTTGAAGCGACATTCAGGACCTGATCAAGCTTCCGGAACCCAAGGTGTCATACGAACCGTGCCAAGGGGTGGATGGCTCTACGTCAGTGAGTCGTGAACGGTGTACTCTAGATACCTGGCAACCTCTAGAGTTAGGATAGCCTTGCTGTAGTAAGGGAGCACTGCTGCAGTCGACACATAATTCTTCCCGACTCGTGGGATATATATGGAAAAGTTACCCAATACCCAACATACAAGTGCTAGCGGTACACTTGGAAATCAAAACCGCAACCAATCAACGAGCCAGGTGACGGCTAAAAACCGGTACCTGGTCGTGAAAAGAAAAGATGGGGTTAACTTTGATCAGGTGAGCCCATTCTTAATAAGTAAAGGATTGTATAGTTTATTTGGAGATTTAAAAATGGTAAAGAAAATACGTGAAGGCATACTGGTAGAAACTTCGACTGAAAAGCAATCTCAGAAATTGCAAGAAACCAATAAATTCCTAGAGTATGATGTAGAAGTATCACCTCACAGTACTATGAACAAATCTCGTGGTGTAATATACTGCAAAGACCTCCTTAATTGTTCTGAAGACACGATTCGTACAGAGTTAGCTGACCAAAATGTCATCGAAGTAAGACGCTTGAAAACCAAGCAAAATGGAAATCTCGTTGACACACCAAATCATCTACTAACATTTGGAACACCTGTACTACCCAAAAAAATTAAAGTGGCTTTCTATTCGTTGGAGGTACGTTTATATGTACCTCAGCCAATGAGATGTTTTAAATGTCAAAAATTCGGACACACTTCAACGAAATGTAATAGCGAACAAGTATGTGTTTGTGGCAAACCATTGCATGAGGGATCAGCCTGCCAAGAGCCTATTACATGCATAAACTGCCAAGGGAATCACTCTGCACGCTCCAGAAATTGCCCAACTTTCAAGCAGGAGTTCGCAATCCAAGAATGCCGTGCCAAAAACAACATAACTTATTCAGAAGCAAGAAAATTAACTGTTATTCCAACACCCTCAAAAGGAATCTCGTATTCGCAAGCAACCGCTAGTAAACCGGATACAGATAGGTTCATCAAAGAGCTCATACCGCAAATTGTAGATGTGCTAAAAAATACCTTTGCACTTAAAACTCCAGCAACTCAAACCTTTACCACCCCAAGTATTCCTACAACTACGAAAACTCCTTTTAGACCACGAAATCTATCTATCGAAAGTCGAGTATCAGCCGCCTCAACAGCTGAATCAGAAAAGCGCCTCAGAGAATCATCATCTGAAAGTGAGCAATCCACATCTCAGACAGCGTCTGAACAGCAGTCTACAAAAAAGAAGAAGGGATGGCCTAAAGGAAAACCAAGATCCACTACTTGTGATAACCCCTGATATAACTGTGATAAAACTGTGATATATTTAAAACATAGCTCTAAAACTCTCTGTGTTTGTGTGCGTACATACACATGTATGATTATATGTATATATTTTTATATATTTATTTTTATATATTTATTTTTATATATTTATTTTTTATATTTATTTTTATATATTTATATTTTTATATTTTCTTTTCTCTAATATTTATTTACTTACTACCATGTTCATAAGCCCTTATATGGGTATAGCTAAGACATTCTAATCAAAATTATGAATAAGTCGAATTACAACATTCTACAGTGGAACGTTAATGGATGCAAAACCAGGTACCCAGAACTGAAGGCTTTACTACTAGAAAAGGCTCCCATCTGTATATGCTTACAGGAAACTCACTTCCGCCCTCAAGATAATTTCAGACTACGCAGCTATAAATGCATAAGGAAAGATGCGATCTCAGAGCGTCGTGCTAAAGGAGGTGTAGCAGTGTTTGTAAAGGAGAACCTTCCTTACACTGAAGTTACCCTAAATACTCCTTTACAGGCGGTGGCTATGAAGTTGAGCTACCCGATGAAGATCACTATTTGCAACCTATACCTACCGGACTCTAGCTGGGAAGGGATGCAAATTAAAGCACTAATTAGACAACTTCCCCAGCCATTTATTTTATTGGGAGACCTCAACGCTCATAATACCTTGTGGGGATCCAGTAGATCAGATAATGGCGGCCGTCTGATTGAAAATATTGTTGAGGAGTTTGGATTAGTTATCCTTAACACAGGCGCAGGCACGTATCTCAACTCAAGATCACAAAATCTCAGTGCCATTGATATAACATTATGCAGTCCCTCCGTCGCCCACATCCTTCAGTGGAATGTCTTAGAAGATGAATCATCTGACCACCTCCCCATTGAAATTAAACTCGCAAATGCCCAACCCGCACCAAGCTATGATAACGTTGATGCTCAAAGATGGAAAATAGAGAAGGCTGACTGGAATCTATATCGTCAAAATGTATCACTCACGGTTCAAGAATCCGTCGAAGATACTGTTGAGTCAGTTACCAAAAACATATTGGAAGCTGCCGAGATCAGCATCCCTCGACAGAACAGACTCCCAGGCAGGAAAACAGTACCATGGTGGAACCAGGATATTGAGCAGGCAAGACGTGATAAAAGACAGTCCTTCAAAGAGTTCATAAGAAGCCCCACGGAAGCCAGGTTCATCCACTTCAAGCAGCAACGAGCAAAACTGCGACGGTTAATTTTAGAATCAAAAAAGAGGTCCTGGCAAGCGTATGTATCTAATATACGTACCGATACACCAAGTGCGGAAATTTGGAAAAAAATTCGGGCTATTACAGGCAAGCAATTTACAACCCCTTCACCTTTGCTGATAGTCAATCAAAATGAAATCCGAGGACAATTAAATGTGGGAAACGCACTAGCTCGACACTTTAGTCAAGTTAGCTCGAATCTAAACATCTGCCCAGAATTGAGTGACACTATGACAGTAACTGAAAACCTAAATATATCAGACTTAACAACGGACTCCGATGAATATAACTTACCTTTCTCCATTGCAGAGCTCGATCAGGTAATATCTGAAGCCAAAGACGGTGCCCCAGGTCCCGACTTAGTTCACAATCAGATGATTAGTCAACTACCGGAGACAGACAAAAAAGTAATTCTGGACATGTTCAACAAAATTTGGATACAAGGAGAATATCCCAGGCACTGGCGTGAAGCAATCGTTATACCTATTCCAAAACTAGGAAAAGATATAACTGATCCTTCCAGTTATCGACCAATATCCCTTACGTGTTGTCTTAGCAAGCTGCTAGAGAAAATTGTTAGCAAACGACTAATGTGGGTACTTGAATCAAAACGACTGTTATCGAACTACCAAATGGGCTTCCGTAAAAACAGATCTACCACAGACCAACTGACTCTTCTTGAGTCTGCAATACAAAATGCTTTTGTTGAGCGAAAACACCTCGTAGCTGTAGCGTTTGATCTAGAGAAAGCATATGATACCACGTGGAGGCAAGGAGTAATTAACACTTTACATCGGTGGGGAATACAGGGTCGCTTGATGAAAATCGTCAAATCTTTTCTTACTGACCGGTCATTCAAAGTTAAGATAGAAAACACGTTATCCGAATCAGCCATTCAAGAGAACGGGATACCGCAAGGATCTACACTTAGTGTCACTCTATTTTTAATCGCTGTGAATAATTTAGTATCCAGAATTGAAGGCTCAGTTGGAAAATGTATGTACGTAGACGATCTCTGTATCTACTACTCTGCGGGCGACATAGGCGATATAGAAGAAACCATACAACGTTCGGTAAACCAGATCGTGACGAACGCAAAACAATATGGTTTTCGATTCTCCTCCACAAAGACAAACTGCGTACATTTCTGTAGGTTACGTAAACAGCATGCAGATCCACACATAACATTAGATAATAATCCCATTCCAGTCAAGTCTACTGTTAGAATTTTGGGGTTGAAATTTGATAAAAAATTGTACTGGAAGGAACACATCGAGGATCTTAGCAACAGATGTAAACAATCCCTGAATGTGATCAGATGCTTATCTAGCATCTCCTGGGGTGCTGACAAAAATATACTACTGCAACTGTACAAAACTACTGTGTTAGCTAAAATGGAATATGGTATGGCGGTATACTGTTCAGCAAGAAAAACACATTTAAAAAAATTGGAATCCATACATAGGGAAGGCCTTAGGCTCTGCATTGGTGCATTCCGAACTAGCCCTTCGGAAGCAATATTCTGTGAGGCAGGAATTCCGCCACTGAAAATAAGGGCAAAAATAGTCGCTGCCAACTATATGACCAGAGTTTGGGCACAGCCAACCCATCCTAACCATGAAATCATGTTCACCGCTGCCACTTTGAGTAAATTCAATGATAGGCCGACTGTCACAAAACCTTTGGGTGTGAGGTGTAGAGAACTTTTACAAGACATCCACACTGAGTTACCAACTGTGCATACTGTCGAATATAAAACCCCACCCTGGATAGTCTGCCAACCCAAAGTAAACCTCGAATGTACGCGTTTCAAAAAAAGCGAAACTAACCCGCAGATCTACCAAAATATAATATCAAATATCATCAATAGATACAGACCAGTAACTACTATTTATACTGACGGGTCCAAGTCGAACTCTGGAGTCGGAGCAGCGGTGGTTGGTGAAGGAGAAATATGGAAAGGAAGCCTGAACAGCATGTCCTCAATTTACACCGCAGAACTAACTGCGATCTACCAAGCTCTGATATATGTGCACCAAAACAGCAGCGGAACTTACCTTATATGTTCGGACTCCCTCAGCTCTTTACAAAGTATAAAGGATACCTTCAGTACAGACCCATTGGTTCAGAAAATTATATATCTAAATCACGCGCTTCAGCAACAGTCCAAAACAGTGACATTCATATGGACCCCTGGACACGTTGGAATTTTGGGCAATCAAGCGGCAGATGCAAGTGCACACTGTGCAACTGCAAGTGCCCCACATGAACTCCCTATTAGATGTTGTGACCTAAAAAGTGCTCTAAAAAAAGAAATATACAAATTATGGCAGAATGAATGGGAAACAAGTACCACACAACTGAGAAAAATATCACAAACAACTAAGAAATTCCAAACAAGCAAAGATATGACGAGGAAAGAACAGGTAGTTTTAACAAGGCTCAGAATTGGACACACTCATTTAACATCATCCTATCTATTACTTGGCCAACGAAGACCCATTTGCGAACGATGCCAAGAACCACTGACAGTTGAACATATACTTTGTCATTGTCGAATATACAGAAATGAATTGAATTCTTTGCAGTTACCATCAAACCTGGACATATTGAACTTGAAAAACATTCTCGAATTAAGAAAACTTTTCCAGTTCCTGAAAAACATAGGCCTCTTCTACAAAATCTAAGTCAACCTAATGGATACACAGATACGAAATCGGATAGAATGCAGGTATCATTAAATTTGAAGACACTACCAATGTTATAGGGCGCGGCGAATGACCTTGCTGTTGAAGCCGCTATACAAAAAAAAAAAAAAAAAAAAAATGTTTATACGGTATTAAGTGGGGTGCTGATACTGATGTCCTTATTCAGCTATACCAGGCATTGGTCTTGTCCAAACTTGACTACGGATCGGTAGTCTATTCCTCCGCTAGACCTTCACTACTGAAGCGTCTAGATACAGTACATCATTTAGGACTAAGGTACTGCTTAGGTGCGTTTCCTACAACACGCTCATATAGTCTCTACGCCGAATCAGGAATCGAACCATTATCAGTACGCACAGAAAGGCTTTGCTTGAATTATGCAATTAAAATCAGAGCATTACCATCTCACAGAAATTATGACATACTCTTTAGAGAACAGATCCGTGACTATATCCGCAGACCAACCATAACAAGACCACTAAGGGTTAGATTTCAAGAATCATTAGTTCCTCATGAAACAATACTACGCACGCAGATCTTGCCCATATGCAGAGAGCTCCCACCCTGGAAGTTACCAGTTATCAACTATAACTTTGAAATGAAGCTGCTAACTTCAAAAGAGTCCCCTGCATCGGTAATACAGGCAACATTTAGAAATATACTCAGCTCGTACCCTAATACGAAGGCTATATTTACCGACGGATCTAAAACAGAGTCTGGGGTTGGCTGTGCATTTGTGATAGATGGTAACGCTCATTCATGGTCTCTTCCAAAGATATCTTCTATTTTTACGGCAGAACAATATGCGATTTGGCAAGCTTTAACATATTGCCGTATGACTTCGATTAATCATTGTCTCATAATTAGTGATTCTCTATCCGCTTTAACCGGATTGGTACATGGACAGACCAAAGATCCTCTCACACTGATGTGTCTTGCCTCTCTTCAAGCTATACATGACACAGGCAAAACTATAAGTTTCATCTGGATTCCAAGTCACTCAGGTATCCTAGGAAATGAGTTGGCAGATGCGGCTGCTAAGGAGGCAGCGTCTCGCGAGACCTGTGACGTCAATTTTGTAAAAACGTCTGATCAAAAACAGTTCCTTTGTCGAGTAATGATGGACAAATGGCAAGGCCAGTGGAATAGCATAGATACACAGCTAAAGCAAATAAAACCCGACGTAAGACCTAGATATTCGCCTAAGAGTTGTAATCGCGCAGACAGGGTGAGAATTCATCGCTTACGACTTGGTCATACGTACATTACACACTCCTACATTTTACGTGGCGAAGCTCCGCCAATCTGTGAATGGTGTGACGTGACACTAACTGTCAAACATATATTGTGCGATTGTGAAGAGCTGAGAAACTACAGACACATATACCACATGTCAGACAACCTAAAGGAATGCTTGTCAACCAAACATAAAATAAAAAATACATTACAATATATAAGGGCGATAGGACTATATTGGAAGATATAACGGATATAGTATCCAAATATCACATCTCATCACAAAACAATATTACTAGACTTAAGACTTCTTGTTCCTTCTTCTTATTATCAATGAATGTTGTCGTTGTGTTACATACGTAGTTGTGATTGTGCGGATGTATCGGTGTGTGAATGGGTGTGTATGTATGCACTATTTTATAAATAATTAGACTATAGAGCGGCTAATGACCTCAGCAGTCGATGCCGTACTAAAAAAAAAAAAATAAACAAATAAACAAATAAACAAATAAACAAATAAACAAATAAACAAATAAACAAATAAACAAATAAACAAATAAACAAATAAACAAATAAACAAATAAACAAATAAACAAATAAACAAATAAACAAATAAACAAATAAACAAATAAACAAATAAACAAATAAACAAATAAACAAATAAACAAATAAACAAATAAACAAATAAACAAATAAACAAATAAACAAATAAACAAATAAACAAATAAACAAATAAACAAATAAACAAATAAACAAATAAACAAATAAACAAATAAACAAATAAACAAATAAACAAATAAACAAATAAACAAATAAACAAATAAACAAATAAACAAATAAACAAATAAACAAATAAACAAATAAACAAATAAACAAATAAACAAATAAACAAATAAACAAATAAACAAATAAACAAATAAACAAATAAACAAATAAACAAATAAACAAATAAACAAATAAACAAATAAACAAATAAACAAATAAACAAATAAACAAATAAACAAATAAACAAATAAACAAATAAACAAATAAACAAATAAACAAATAAACAAATAAACAAATAAACAAATAAACAAATAAACAAATAAACAAATAAACAAATAAACAAATAAACAAATAAACAAATAAACAAATAAACAAATAAACAAATAAACAAATAAACAAATAAACAAATAAACAAATAAACAAATAAACAAATAAACAAATAAACAAATAAACAAATAAACAAATAAACAAATAAACAAATAAACAAATAAACAAATAAACAAATAAACAAATAAACAAATAAACAAATAAACAAATAAACAAATAAACAAATAAACAAATAAACAAATAAACAAATAAACAAATAAACAAATAAACAAATAAACAAATAAACAAATAAACAAATAAACAAATAAACAAATAAACAAATAAACAAATAAACAAATAAACAAATAAACAAATAAACAAATAAACAAATAAACAAATAAACAAATAAACAAATAAACAAATAAACAAATAAACAAATAAACAAATAAACAAATAAACAAATAAACAAATAAACAAATAAACAAATAAACAAATAAACAAATAAACAAATAAACAAATAAACAAATAAACAAATAAACAAATAAACAAATAAACAAATAAACAAATAAACAAATAAACAAATAAACAAATAAACAAATAAACAAATAAACAAATAAACAAATAAACAAATAAACAAATAAACAAATAAACAAATAAACAAATAAACAAATAAACAAATAAACAAATAAACAAATAAACAAATAAACAAATAAACAAATAAACAAATAAACAAATAAACAAATAAACAAATAAACAAATAAACAAATAAACAAATAAACAAATAAACAAATAAACAAATAAACAAATAAACAAATAAACAAATAAACAAATAAACAAATAAACAAATAAACAAATAAACAAATAAACAAATAAACAAATAAACAAATAAACAAATAAACAAATAAACAAATAAACAAATAAACAAATAAACAAATAAACAAATAAACAAATAAACAAATAAACAAATAAACAAATAAACAAATAAACAAATAAACAAATAAACAAATAAACAAATAAACAAATAAACAAATAAACAAATAAACAAATAAACAAATAAACAAATAAACAAATAAACAAATAAACAAATAAACAAATAAACAAATAAACAAATAAACAAATAAACAAATAAACAAATAAACAAATAAACAAATAAACAAATAAACAAATAAACAAATAAACAAATAAACAAATAAACAAATAAACAAATAAACAAATAAACAAATAAACAAATAAACAAATAAACAAATAAACAAATAAACAAATGAACAAATAAACAAATAAACAAATAAACAAATAAACAAATAAACAAATAAACAAATAAACAAATAAACAAATAAACAAATAAACAAATGAACAAATAAACAAATAAACAAATAAACAAATAAACAAATAAACAAATAAACAAATAAACAAATAAACAAATAAACAAATAAACAAATAAACAAATAAACAAATAAACAAATAAACAAATAAACAAATAAACAAATAAACAAATAAACAAATAAACAAATAAACAAATAAACAAATAAACAAATAAACAAATAAACAAATAAACAAATAAACTTGGCCGTCTGGCCACCAGGAGTACCATCTTCTGCAGCATCGCTGCGCTAGATGGTGCCCCCGTGCTACGGTAATGTCGTAGACCGTACAGCCAGCGCCGATCAGCTGACCGCTGTCCTTTACCTAATTCCATCCATCCACTTTACCTGTCCTAGTCCTCTTCCTTGCCCATCCTTACCTTACTCCTTCGAAACCCAATCTTTCCGGTAATCCCAAGGTGTTGGTCGTGCTGAGGGGATGGATGGCACTACAAAAGTGTGTCATTAACGGCCCGCATCCTCTGCGATACAGAGGCGTTCATCCCCTACGATAAAGGGGAAAATAAAAAATGAAATGTTGAGACAAAGCCAGGAAATGGAACCCCAGGTAGGTAGAGCTCAAACGAGCTCACAATCCTACACTGCGCCAGCAGTCTGCCCCATGGATTCTGGGGGGGGCAACTCGACATGCAACCCTGTAATATCAGGCGGAGGAGGAGAAGGTGTGGCTCCTTGGAGAGCTACTGCTAGGAAGGAGGATCCATTTAGCTGGGAAAAGACGGGACGTGTCCCTCGGTTCCTGGTAATGGAGAGAATGGATGGGGAAAACTTCAACAAAGTGAGCCCCTTCCTGATTGCAAAAAAATTGCATGGATTAATTGGAAATTTGAGAAACATCAAGAAAACCAAAGAAGGCTTAATTTTGGAAACCGTATCAGAAGCACAAGCAAAAAGTTTGATGAATATAAAAGTGCTTGGTCCACACAATGTAACCGTAAAAGCTCATAGGACTTTAAATTTTTCAAAAGGAGTGATTACATGCCCTGACCTAAATTGTTCTCTTCAAGAAGTTCTGGAAGGATTGGAGGATGAAGGCGTAACCGAGGTAAAAAAAATATACAAGAAAAAGGACAACAAGTTTATTGAAACTGCAAGTTTTATACTTACGTTCAATCGGCCTCGCATACCTCAGAAGATCAAAGCAGCTTTTTATTCCCTGGAAGTCCGCCCTTATATCCCTGGTCCAATGCAGTGCTTTAACTGCCAGCGTTATGGTCACTTCTCTTCTTCATGTCCTAATACGAATACGTGTGTTTGTGGACGAGCACCTCATGAGGGACCGTGTCCCGATCCTAAAATTTGTGTGAATTGTGGATTAGAACATTCAGCAAGATACAAAAACTGTTCAAAGTATAAAGAAGAAGTAAATATCCAACGAACTAAAACCTTAGAAAATATAAGTTATATTGAGGCTAAAAGAAAAGTTACCAGTCAAACACGTCCCCTATCATATTCACAAGTTACAACCACACAAAAAGAAACAGTAAAGACAGCTATCAATGACCTAATGCCCTTAATACGAAGCACAATAGAAGAACAATTCAAAAAAATATTAAATCTACCAGACCCCAACCTATTACCAAATATACCACCATTCCGAACACCACATATAAGAAAAGAACCAAATGTATCTGCTGTATCAGACACATCTACCACATTCAGCGAAAAAAGAAAAAGAGGTAAAAATACTCGAACTATCAATTACAGAGAAGGTGAACTAGATTCCGATAGTTCACATACAAGTACCGGTACAGACCAAATAAAAAAGAAAAAGGGTTGGCCTAAAGGCAAAGCCAGAAAACCGAGATCAGACGAGGGATCTCAGAATAACAACACTGATCAACCACCCACCCAACAAGTTGCAGAATAGTTTCGATATGTAGAATTGCCTTTGCAAACCAAAATACATAATTATATATTATCCTATTTATATTCTATCTTATTTATTTATACTTATTTATTGTTTGATCAATTTTTGTTTTATACAAGTTCTACCATATTTTATTCTATTTATTTATATATTTATTTTTATACATTGAACTGTTTCTGTTATATACAAGTTCTATAATTTTATATTTATTTACCTAAACTACCCGTTAACTGTTTTTATATACTGTATTCTTTGTCCTTTTTTCTTTATAGAAATTGAACTACTCTAAGTATAGTCCTTTCAATTAATTCGAACAGATATCACAAATAAAAACATTTCACTAAATGGATACACTGATTCAGTGGAACATGAATGGATGTGCGAACCACTATCCTGAGTTAAAACTAATTATGGCAGAAAGGACGCCATTCTGTATATGTATCCAAGAGACACATTTTATTCCGAACAAAACCTTCAACTTGCGTGGTTTCGATTGTTTTAGAAAAGACGTCGTGCCTACTCATAGAGCTAGAGGAGGAGTAGCTATTTTCATAAATAGTCACCTACGAGCGACAGAAGTCCATATAAGAACCGAGCTACAAGTAGTGGCGATACAAATACTTGCACCAAGAAAAATTACGATATGTAATATATATCTACCTGACGCAAATTGGAATCAAACACAAATAAAGGATATTCTATTACAACTTCCTAGACCATATTTGGTGGTAGGTGACTTCAACGCTCATAATCTGTTCTGGGGTTCTGAACACACAGATGTACGTGGGCGAATGATAGAAGAAATCATTTCAGAATTAGATTTAGTACTTCTGAATACTGGCGAAGGAACCTTTTTCAACTCGAGATCTATGAAATTCTCTAATATAGACCTATCCTTTTGCAGCCCCAATATCTCCCAAACACTGATGTGGAACGTTTTGAGCGATCACCTGTTTTCTGATCATCTTCCAATAACTATTAATTTTGCAACAACCTTCTCTCAACCTACACCACACCCTACATGGCAAATGAAACGAGCAAACTGGCAACTGTTTAGAAATAATATACAACCCTTTCAAATTGAAACATCCATCGATACCACCTTACAGACAGTAACCGATTCTATAATCGAAGCTGCCACACAAAGCATACCCAAAAAACAGCATCGTGGGAAAAATAAAACCGTTCCTTGGTGGAATAATGAAATCCATCAAGCACTACAAGAAAAGAAGGCAGCCCTAAGAATTTTCAAAAGAAGTCCTACACTGCAAAACCTAATCAACCTAAAAAAATTGAGAGCCAAAGCACGCCATCTAATTCTCAATAGCAAAAGATCCTCATGGAAGGAATACATTTCAAAAATTACAAAAGATACACCACCATCAGAAGTGTGGCATAAAGTCAGATCCGTTACAGGAAAACACTTTCTTTCACCTTCCCCCATTCTAGTTATTGATAACAGAGAAGTAGTTGATCCCGGAGATATTGTAGAAGCCCTTGCTATGCAATTCGAAAAAGCTAGTAGCTCCAGTAATTATGAACCACATTTCCTAAATATAAAAAATGTTTCAGAATCTATCATGTTGGACTATAACGAACGAAACACATCACCTTACAACTTACCTTTCACTATGGACGAACTAGATGAATCTCTATCAGAAACCCGCAATTCAGCGCCCGGGGGCGACTTAGTAAACTATGACATGATCCGAAACCTCCCTGGCACAGAGAAATTTGTATTGTTACAACTTTTTAACAAAATATGGAATGAAGGTTACTACCCAGAAAAATGGCAAGAAGCAATCGCAATACCCATACCAAAGATTGGAAAAGATGCAAAAGACCCAACAAACTATCGACCCATTTCATTAACAAGTTGCATGAGCAAGCTTCTAGAAAAAATGATCAATAGAAGGCTAGTGTGGCATCTAGAAAAAAATGGCCTGTTGTCAAAATTTCAAATGGGTTTTCGAAAACATAAATCTACCATTGATCAACTAGTTTACCTAGACACCGCTATTCAGAATGCATTTGCACAGAGGAAACACTTAGTGGCAGTATCATTTGATTTGGAGAAGGCATTTGACACCACCTGGCGACACGGAATCATAGATATATTATATCAGTGGGGCATACGAGGAAACCTTATCAAATTCATCAATGCATTTATGCTGAGCCGCACATTTAAGGTGCGAGTGGGAAACACCTTATCATCTGCTCGCATACAAGAAAACGGTATACCCCAAGGCTCAACACTGAGTGCGACCCTGTTTATTATCGCTATTGATCGTCTAACACAATCTATAGGACCCGAAGTAAGCAAATGTCTGTACGTAGATGATCTAACGATTTTTCATGCCTCGGAAGATATTGAAATCATTGAAGACAAAATCCAACAGACGATCGACCGACTAGTGAAAGAATCGGAAGCTATAGGATTCCGTTTCTCAACAACCAAATCATGCTGCATACACTTCTGTAGACTCCGAAGACCACACAGTGAACCGCGGCTGACAATGAAAGGTGTACCAATTGCTGTCCGAAATAACATGAAGATTCTGGGTCTGACTTTCGACAAAAAGCTGTATTGGAGAGCACATATTAATGAACTAGTCACTAACTGCAAGAGAAGACTTAACATAATACGGTGTATGTCAAATATTACTTGGGGTGCTGACAGAGAGGTGTTGCTAACCTTATTATCAAAGATGGAATATGGACTTGTGGTGTATGCTGCTGCAAGAAAGACCCACCTCCGGCTACTGGAGAGGATATATAATGAAGGCCTAAGACTATGTTTAGGCGCTTATAGAACAAGCCCACTCTCTTCGATACATTGCGAGTCAGGAGTACCCCCATTCAACATTAGGATCCAGCAATTAACGTTGAACTATGCCATTAACATCTGGGCACAACCATCTCACCTAAACCACAGAGAGATTTTCAATGAAAATAACGTGGAATTCTTGAACCGTCCAACCATAACGAGACCTACCGGGGTAAGGATCCAAGAAACCATCAATAGGATTGACGCGGAGCTTCCAAACACTTATGAGATCGGCTTCAGTGCATCACCCCCTTGGACAATTGTGAAACCGCAGGTATACCTTGATTGCGCAATGTATAAGAAAAACGACATAAATAATACCACCCTCTTACAAACATTCCTCCACATAATTAACAGGCATCATGACGCAAAAGATATAATATACACAGATGGATCAAAAACTGACACTGGGGTGGGATGTGCTTTTGTGGGTAATAACATTGAAAGTAGCTTTACATTAAACCCAATTACTTCTATATTCAATGCAGAGATGTACGCAATATCAAAAGCATTGAGATACATAAAAAATCAAGAAGTAGGGACTTACATTATCTGCTCCGACTCCCTAAGTTCGCTTTATTCCATCGGTGATATATTTAGCTTCGACCCTATTATACAGGAAGTCGTTAATTTGCAACACCTCCTATACACAGAAGGCAAAATCGTGATATACGTCTGGTCCCCAGGTCATATAGGAATTTCTGGAAACGAACATGCTGATCGTTTGGCACGAAGAGCAGCAACAGAAGTAAACACAGAGGCTCCCGTACATCCAAAGGACCTGAAAAATTATGTTAAAAATAAGATATACGAATTATGGCAACAGCAATGGGATGAATGTGAAGCCAAACTAAAAGCATTCAAACAAACTATCAAGAGATGGTACTTACCTGGTCTACACAATAGAAAAGATCAAGTCGTGATCACACGTCTTCGAATTGGCCACACTAATCTAACACATAACTTTCTACTGCTCAGGTCCAATCCCCCCCAATGTGAATCCTGTCACTGTCCGTTATCCGTGAAACATATCCTCATCGAATGCCCTAAATATAGTCACGCGAGAGAAAGATTTCAAATACCGAACACACTAACGAATTGCACGAAAGACCAAAAAAATACAATCTCGCTGTTATCCTACCTAAAATACATTCGCATCTATTGGAAAATCTAAAATCTGAAATTATGTTACTACAATAAACCTACGTATGTTTATATTCAACTACACTTATTTAAGAAACATCGCTTGACAATAGAAATAATCCACATCAAAATCTCCATAATAAATATAGCTCACATTTGACTTTTCATTTGAGAAGGCGGCTAATGACCTTTAGCAGTTGATGCCGCAAATTAAAAAAAAAAAAATAAAAAAAAAAAAAAAAAAAATAAACAAATAAACAAATAAACAAATAAACAAATAAACAAATAAACAAATAAACTTTATAAATAATTAGACTATAGAGCGGCTAATGACCTCAGCAGTCGATGCCGTACTAAAAAAAAAAAAAAAAAAAATAAACAAATAAACAAATAAACAAATAAACAAATAAACAAATAAACAAATAAACAAATAAACAAATAAACAAATAAACAAATAAACAAATAAACAAATAAACAAATAAACAAATAAACAAATAAACAAATAAACAAATAAACAAATAAACAAATAAACAAATAAACAAATAAACAAATAAACAAATAAACAAATAAACAAATAAACAAATAAACAAATAAACAAATAAACAAATAAACAAATAAACAAATAAACAAATAAACAAATAAACAAATAAACAAATAAACAAATAAACAAATAAACAAATAAACAAGTAAACAAATAAACAAATAAACAAATAAACAAATAAACAAATAAACAAATAAACAAATAAACAAATAAACAAATAAACAAATAAACAAATAAACAAATAAACAAATAAACAAATAAACAAATAAACAAATAAACAAATAAACAAATAAACAAATAAACAAATAAACAAATAAACAAATAAACAAATAAACAAATAAACAAATAAACAAATAAACAAATAAACAAATAAACAAATAAACAAATAAACAAATAAACAAATAAACAAATAAACAAATAAACAAATAAACAAATAAACAAATAAACAAATAAACAAATAAACAAATAAACAAATAAACAAATAAACAAATAAACAAATAAACAAATAAACAAATAAACAAATAAACAAATAAACAAATAAACAAATAAACAAATAAACAAATAAACAAATAAACAAATAAACAAATAAACAAATAAACAAATAAACAAATAAACAAATAAACAAATAAACAAATAAACAAATAAACAAATAAACAAATAAACAAATAAACAAATAAACAAATAAACAAATAAACAAATAAACAAATAAACAAATAAACAAATAAACAAATAAACAAATAAACAAATAAACAAATAAACAAATAAACAAATAAACAAATAAACAAATAAACAAATAAACAAATAAACAAATAAACAAATAAACAAATAAACAAATAAACAAATAAACAAATAAACAAATAAACAAATAAACAAATAAACAAATAAACAAATAAACAAATAAACAAATAAACAAATAAACAAATAAACAAATAAACAAATAAACAAATAAACAAATAAACAAATTAATAAATAAACAAATAAACAAATAAACAAATAAACAAATTAATAAATTAATAAATTAATAAATTAATAAATTAATAAATTAATAAATTAATAAATCAATAAATTAATAAATTAATAAATTAATAAATTAATAAATTAATAAATTAATAAATTAATAAATTAATAAATTAATAAATTAATAAATTAATAAATTAATAAATTAATAAATTAATAAATTAATAAATTAATAAATTAATAAATTAATAAATTAATAAATTAATAAATTAATAAATTAATAAATAAATAAATAGTTGTTGAAGATTTTTAAATAAACATTTTATTGTTATACTATAGCACCAGTCTAGTTATTTTCGTACCCGACACAGACCTTCAGTGTTACTGGCAGCTGGAGTAATTATTTCAAAGCTGCAGCTACGTTCGTGGATGAAGGTCTTGGACTGAACTGATGCCAGACAGAACTTGTAATCCCCTGTCTTAGGAAAGATTTTATCAAATTTATTAGGCGTACAAGCTTTTAGACGATTTTCTTTCCTTCGCCGGCAGAACTTGGGAAATAACGTCTGATCACGTTACTCAAACTTCCTGTCGACATAACGTCTTGGCTAATATTTTTGCCAAGGTCGAATTCAGTGGCGCTTTTGGATTTTTTGTTCGCGCTATCCATAGCAATGGTTGGGGTGAAAACTTCCTATGCTTATATACAGGGTGTCCAGTTATTGTGTAATTCTTCGATATCTCGCAAGATATACCTAAGAGAAGAAAATGTCAAATACAAAAGTTATTTGGTTACTTAAGACGCATATTCCGAAAATATTTTGAAATATACAGGGTGTTGCGGGAAAGTAGGGTAGTGATCAACTTGATTTTTGTAAATGGAACTATAACTTTATTTTAAATTCTTCTAGTTTCCGTCATTAATCTCTATTCAACCCTCAACCCTAAAATATTTTTGGGATCGGTTGCGACGTTGTCAAGTTATAATTTATTTTCTATTAATTTCCGGATTTGCAAGGTCGCAAGTAATACGTCCTAATTGATACATTCCTTTAACTTTTTACAATAATATTATATAGCGAGTTACTTGAATACTAAGTGGATATTACTTTGGATGTGATAAGCAATTTGTATCTACAGGGTGTTTTTGGCAGCATTTTATATAAGGGCAATTTGAAGTTCATTTTACTTTGTTTTTTTTTTAAATGTACTACCCTATATGTTTTATATTTAATCGAAATATCTACTAATGCCCTATCCCGCCTTGTAATATTTTTTTTTCGCGCTTGCGGCGTTGCCAAGTTATACATTATTTTTCCAAATCTTTAAACAAATATCCCCGATTTTAATTTATTTTAAATAGAATCCTGTACACACATAAAAAGAAATTCTCAAGTCAAGAATTGTGATATTCTTGTAAATAAATACTCACAACAAGCATATCGGTTCTCACTCTAAGAAAGAATATTTGATGAGAAGATTATAGATAATTTATATCAAGAATAATATATTTTTGATTTATATACTTATTTTAAAGAGATATGCTCCGAAAGAAAATATAATTTTCTTTGCAACCAAGGCTATAATAATTTAATAACAAATATTTCATACTTTTATATCAAGATTATCATTTTTTCCAGCGTTGTCTAGTTTACTTCTATCAAAAATATAGACAGCTTGCAAATGCGAACCTTCATTTACAATATGATAATCTTGGTTTGAAAATGAACGCTGTTTTACAAGCACACTCTATATTTTGTATAGTAAGTCATTTATTTGACGTCTACCAACGTCGGAGTGCGCAGACGCGCAGCGTGTCACGAGTCAACCCTAACCTGTCCACAGTGTCCACCCTCTCAACTCAACAGCCTGTTGCCCGTCCGTGTCGGCGCCGCCATTATCGGTTTTCGGATTGTCGTATTCGCCGCCGTCTTTAGCACCGTAGCGTAATACCTGCACCCTGGCCTGGATCCTGCATAATATCCGTGATACCACCGTCAACTATCAGTCATCGATTCTGCCGGTAGTGCTGGTCCACCGCCATTTAAGTCGCGTCCCAGTTCCCATCAGCTTCCTTATCACTGGATCTATCCAACCATGAATGAGTATTAAAAAAATTGGGATGCGAAGACCTGACTCAGGTGCTGTTCCTAGATAAGTACTAAGTATATTAAATGTGATTTAAGAAATTTTGCAGAACTATTTCTCCAGAAAAATTTCTACATGCTAATAGAAGAGTTTGAATGCTCAAATTAATACTATTAGATTCCTCATCCAAGAATATCACAATTTTAGAATAAAGTTGAGCTACTGGCGTCAAGTTTATGAAATGCTCCCAGTTAAGATTATGAAATGCTTCAGTCAAGATTATGAAATACTTCGATCAAGATTACCATAAGCTTGATTTAAGATTTTGGTATTCTTACTATCAAGAATTTTCCAGTTTTGCATTGAAGATATTTTCTCAATCTAACCCTTATATGGCCAAAGATATCGTATTCTCACTTTAAGATTAGCATAACTTTGCGCGTATAGGAAGTTATGGTATACTTGAATTAAAGCATGTGTGCTCCATCTAAGAAATTATTTTTATGTGTGTACTTATTTTTATTGTAATTAATTGCACATGCCAAACTTAGTAAGTTCTCACAATTTCAAAATTTTGTTTCTGTTAATGACTGAAATACGGCAAGAAATAACAGAGGTATTAATATCCGGCATGGAAGCCTATAATCCTCATGTCGTCAAACACCCCTCCAAAAACAAGCCATGGTTCAATCAACGTTGCAGAGATGCAGTTACCTCTAAAAACCAACATTACAGAGAATGGAGGAAAAATCCAAATGCTGAGAGCCACCGCAGTTTTATCGACGCCAGCAATCGCTGTAAGCGCGTGATTGACAGCAGGAAGGAGGAACACAACCAAAAAATTAAGAACAAGCTCCTCTCATGTCCTAGTTTGTCCAGAACGTTCTGGTCTGTAGCTAAGGCTGTTAGTCAGAACTTTTCCTATTCGTCAATACCACCATTGACCAGAGAGGACAAATCCATCGCTTCTGCTCCTAAAGAAAAGGCAGACATCTTGGGGAAGCTCTTCGCAGCCAATTCTACTGTAGACTTTCAAGGAAGTACTCCGACCACCACCATAAGCGTGAACTCAAGAATGCCAGAGGTCAAATTTCAACATCGAGATATAAAAAGCATCCTCCAAAAACTGAACACCAATAAAGCTACTGGTCATGACCAAATTCCAGCCATTGTCCTTAAATGCTGTGCCGCTGAGCTTGCACCTATTCTTTGCAAGCTTTTCAAACTTTCGTACCAACGAGGCGTGTTTCCCGCTTCGTGGAAGATTGGCTGCGTACAACCCATCCCTAAGAAAGGCAAAAAGACTGATCCGACCAATTATAGACCTGTGGCTCTTCTCAGCATCATGTCTAAGGTTATGGAGACTGTCATTAACACACAGCTCCTGAAATACCTGGACAACAATAACATCATAAATGATCGCCAGTATAGCTTCCGTAAGCACAGGTCTACAGGTGACCTCCTTGCCTACGTCACTCACTTGTGGAACAGGGCAATAGACAATCATGGCGAATCTCGTGTTATTGCACTTCATATATCGAAGGCTTTCGACAGAGTATGGCATGACGGACTTCCGGCCAAGCTTGCCGCTTATGGACTACCACCTGGCCTGCGCCAGTGGCTGAATAGCTTTTTGAACGACCGATCTCTGTTTGTTGTAGTCGAGGGCTGTTCACCAGACGTCTTTTCAATAAACGCCAGTGTTCCTCAGGGATCTGTCCTATCCCCTACATTGTTTCTGCTGTACATCAACGAGCTGCTGGAAATAACATCCAATCCGATCTACAGCTTCGCAGATGACAGAACATTAGTGTCGTGCATGGAACCAGGCAAGCCACTATCATCCCAGGAGACGGTACGTCAGCGACAGCAGTATGCCTCACAGATCAACGCTGATATCAAAACAATTGTCGAGTGGGGATTAGCAAATGAAGTACAGTTCAACGTACAAAAAACTCAGGCAACAACACAAAGAAGTCTCACGATGGCTTACCAACCGTGGAAATGGAGGGTCACCCCATAGTCGAATCACCTTCTGTCAAGCTTTTGGGAATCAACATCAACAATAACATGTCCTGGCACGACCACGTCGTCAGTATTGCTAAAACGGCATCCCAGAAGCTTGGAGTTTTGTTCCGCTGTAGGAAGTTGTATACACCAGAGCAACTGCTGCTGCTGTACAAGGCACAGATCCGACCATCGCTGGAGTATTGCTCCCATGTGTGGGGATGCGCTCCGAAGCACTCTCTAAAGCTTCTGGACACTATCCAGAAAAGAGCGATTAGACTAATCGATACGCCAAATCTCACAAAGGACCTCCATAGCCTGGAACATCGAAGGAGGGTGGCTGACCTATCCCTGTTTTACAGATTCTATCACGGAAGATATTCGACTGAGCTCTCTCAGATAATAACACCACAGGCCGTCCGAACCGGAAAAACTAGAGAAGCTCTGGGAGCTCATCCTTACCAGGTCGAGGTCCTTACTCCCCGAACTAGTCTTCCCCAGAATTCCTTCTTTTGGAGAACTTCGACGCTGTGGAATCAGCTGCCGGGGAATTTGTTTCCCGACGGCTACAACCTGCAGCGTTTCAAATCTAACGTGAACCGATACTTATCCTCTCGCAGCGCTTCTACAGCGCCATAGTCTTTAAGCCTTTGTGAGAGGCCGACCATAAAAAAAATTAAAAAAAACACCGCTTTTTCAGTAAATAGTACAGGAACGCTTAAATATTTCCAAAACTGCTACAGCTGGAAGGGTGAAATTCAATACTTGGGGGTTTCTGAACATACAGAATTCAGAAACGCTAACATCAGTGTTGTCAGATTTACCACTTTTACGTTAGACTTCATCAATATGGCACTCCATTCAAAATTATGACGTAAAATTGGTAAATCTGACTACACTGGGGTTAGTCTTTTTGAATTCTGTATATTCAAAAACCCCTAAGTATTGAATTTCACCTCTCCAGCTGTGGCAGTTTTGGAAATATTTAAGCGTTCCGGTACCGTTTACTGAAAAAGCGGCGTTGCCGTATCTCGGTAATGAATAGAAACAAAATTTTGAAATTGTGAGATCTGACTAAATTCAACGTGCGCAATTCATTGCAATAAAAATAAGTAGAGCATTCTATTTAGAATAGATTGAAATCGGGGATATTTGTTTTAAATTTAGTTTTACATCCCACCACCTCCAATAAGACAATGAGAAATATGGCAAAATCGTATAAATTAGGCTACGAATTGGTCTAAATCTGGCGCCTCCTTGATGATCTCAAAAGAATACTCGCTACAAAATATATCAATACAATACATATAATATAATATTTTTAGGAATGGAAAAAATACTGACTAGCCGCTGTCGGTTACGGAGGGAGTACTTGCTGTATCAGTGAGTACCAGGGTCGCTGCCCGCCAGTCAAGCCTGGGAGCGGTACCATGTAACATTACAACTGAGGAGCTTCCACGCAAAAGTGAACAAGTCCAACTTCATACCAAATTGAGTTATATACGAATTTATGTAGTTTAAGATGATATCTGCCGGATTGGCTATCTATTCCATGCAATATTACACAAATCCATCATATAACAGCATGGAAATATTAAGCATTCATACAAAATGCAACAAGTCCTACTACAGGAGTTTTTTCATCGAAAATCTAACAAAACCTAACAAGTCCCTAATAGTATCATTGGGTTAGATCTAGGAATTCATGCAAAACTCAACAAGTCTACCCACGCCTGTCTATGTGGAGTAATAAATTTATTTTGTAGCTACGTGGCGACTTTTATGCAAGGCAAGTATAAGTTCTGAACACTCAGACATCTAAGTATGATATGCGCTAACTGAAACGACGATGCGATTTTAGGAATCCTGGAATTTAAAGCACTTTACTGGTTGAGTAGTCTTGGTAACCGTCAACGGCGGCATAACCCCGATCTCATACAAAACAGAAAATCGTTATTATAGTTGTTTAGATTTGTTTGTTGGCTGTGTTTATTACAGCAAAAACTCGAGGATGGATTCACATGATATATCAGTTCGAGAGGGTAAGGGGGGAACTCGTAGAAAGCAGGAGAAATACACAAAATGGGAGTTGCAATGTCGTGAAAGGTTTATTTCAATTTCTTTTCAAATGATTTCTGTTTGTCAGAGTAATAAATATTTGTTAACCTTTTATAAGTACAAAATTCCTGATGTTAACTTGAACCCAAAAAACTGTAGACGTAGAGGAAAAAATATGAATATTGCAAGATCACAGCACTGGAAATAAACCACTGTAGGAATAAAATACAAGGTGCAACTAAATGAGTGTAAAACATTTAAGGGGGTGATCCCTCATCGAGAAAGAGATAGGATCTTTCATGTAAAAAAACTTCATTGAAGCATCTTTGTATCCTAAAATACAGCCCCTTAAAGGGGGTACATAAAATTTGTTTAACAATTTTTACCACAAGCATTAAAAAAGTTACAATGTTGTAATTAACCTGACATTTTCTACTACCAAAAAGACACTTAGCTAGTCATTTACTTGGTTTATGCCATGGTTGTAAGGGGTGGAAAACGCAACCCCTAAAATTTATTTCGAAGGCAACCTTTTGTCTCATTATTTGTTTACCATATAAACATTTATTTCCGATAGCCTGTTGCATTCTAAACACAAAAACTCGCTTGAATTTTTTGTCCAAAATAAACCGTTCGCAGCAAAAAAATATTTTAAGCAATTATTGGCAATCATTATTTTAAACAACTCATCGAAAAACATTGCGTTGGTGGATCTATAGCTACAGATCGTCGCCTCTTGCACCAAAACAATGATAAGGACTACGTTTGCAATTGCTTGATAGAAGAGACGCCGGCAATTCATATTTAGATTTTTTAGTTTTTACTGTTAAATACAAATTATAAAATAATATAAAATAGTTCATACAAAGTATTTTTATTGTGTCTTCCACCTAGAATCTAAATTTTAAAGCTTTTCATTCAAAACTGAACAAGTCCAAGATGCAATCCATGCAAAACTCAACAAATACGTATCGTTCTTTCAAAAGTGCACAAGTCCAAAACAAAATGTGTTTTAAAATGAAACCGCCTGTCTTGAAAGATATGGATTCATACTCAAAATATGAACAAATTAAGCTACTATTTATCATGCAAAAACTGATTCAAATAAATAATTATTAAAGGTTTTATTCAAAAATTGCGTTTCCTGAACAATTATTAAAAGTGGACATGTTGACTTTTGCGTGAAAGCTCCTCAACTACAGTCGGTCAACTAAAGTTAACTCGTGAAAACGCGCCTTTAGAGAGCTTAGCCTAAGGTCGAAGCTTAGAATGACCTTTGTGGAATAGTGAACAACCATAACGTATACCAAGAAAACTTAAGCTATCACTGTATTTGCTTACTCAATTAGCTTACCTTGCATCTTGAAACATAAGCCTTTCTCAGAAAAGCGGACAATTCTGATCCGTTTATAGAAGTTCTTTGATAAATTCGGAAGCGGGAGAGTCTGACTTGGTTAACCGTTGACCCTAAAGACGGCACTGGTCGTCTTACTGCATTAAATTTTCAACGACAAAGTGTTGAAAGCTTTCGAAGTTTAAAATCAATATACACCTGATGGCTACATCGAGTTTCAAGTTAGAATGATGGATCTTTCACTTTAAGGTAAAAGGCAGTCATTAATGTATCTTCCCTGGATCGATTCATCAATTTTTAACAAGCCAGACATTTTGAAATATATTTTCAATGTAACAGTGACACTTTCAAGGTTCTGGTTAGGGAGGACGAAGTAACTGATTCATAGATTACTGCACGTACAAATTGATTAAAGACGCTCGTTCACGAGAGGTCTTGGTATATGAAATTAATCTTTATTTCCCACACCGATAGGTGAGGGGAGTATTGTGATCGCGAAAATTTTCGATTTCGAAATAATACGCTTTTTGGGCGTTTCATGATATTGGCTCCGACATTGTTTGTGCTTCACATTAATGACCTACTCTCTAGCACTACAAACCCAATCCATAGTTTTGCGGATGACAGTACGCTGCATGCAGGCATCATGAGCAATAGACCGATCTCTGTGGTCGAGCTGGAATGCAGAAGACTGGCAGTGGCAGCTTCACTTTCAAAGGATCTCGATACCATTACCGCTTGGGGGCTTAAGAATATGGTTAAATTTAATTCCTCCGAGACCCAGTTTGTACGCTATCAAACAAGAAGTGCCCAAGCCAACACCAAGTTCTAATGATCAACCGAGCTCTGCCAAGGAGTCACTCATTCAAGCTGTTAGGAGTCAACATTACAGAAAATCTGATCCGGCACGAACACGTCGCGTCAATTGCAACAGCTGTTGGTAAAAAGCTTGGGTACCTATTTAGAGCCAGAATGTATTGCTCACCATGTAACCTCCTCACGCTAGATAAATCCCAGATAAGACCTTGCCTGGAGTATTGCTCTCATGTCTGGGGAGCTGCTGCCCCTACTACCCTGTCTATACTAGATGCCGTCCAAAGAAGGGCAATTCGACTAATTGGCGATCCTGCCTTAACGCGCCACCTTCAGTCAATTTCTCACCGGCGTGTTGTTGGTGACCTCTCACTCTTCTACCGATGTTCCAACGGAATCTGCTCCTCTGAGCTATCCTCTATCGTTCCGCCGCTCACTGCTCCTATCAGATGTACCCGTGCGACCGCTGCATCTCATCCTAAGACGGTCGTTCTTCATACATCGAGAGCTGAGTGGTACAACCGCACATTTATTCCCAGGGTGTCCAGGCTTGGAATGGACTGCCAGAATGTATTTATTGGGCCTGCGGGTATTGGCCCATTCAAATCTCGCGTTAACAGACTTCACACATACCGCTTTCACAGCAGCCGCAGTACTCTGGTATTTAGGCTTTGCCTGCACGGTCTGCTCAGTTATAACAAAATACCCAGTAAAAATAAATGTATAATTAATTGAAATAACAACGCCATCAAACTGATGAAATGTCTGTAAGATGAATGGTTGGTGTGTTATTTGAATTGGCTTACCCAATGAAAGTTTTTCACCGGAGTCAGGTGGTAAAGTGAAGCCTAGTACAGCCATGGAAGCAATGAGGACACAGGGCACTATCAGATTGAAGAAATAGTAGAGAGTACGCCGCCTAATGATGATGACGAAAGTAATGTCTATGTATGGCTCAGGACAGCAGTTGTAGTAGATCTCGTTTCTCTTGCCTGGCACACCTGGAAACAAAAAATCGGTTGAATTTTATCTCGCTCAATATATTTAGGATTTTCTTATGTGTGGAGAATGGAGAGAATGGAGAAGGGACAATTTTCTATCACCCTCTGATCTTGCGCTATTTACTGATGGCTCCAAGTCTGAACTAGGTGCAGGAGCGGGAGTAGTGGGTACCAATCCAAGAGTTGAAATTTCACTCAAACTTGGGAGGTATACCACAGTGTTCCAAGCAGAAATGATTGCCATAGAGCTGGGAGGCAGGGAACTAAAAAGGCCCCTGACAAACAGATCTATAAAAATCTTTCCAGACAGCCAGGCTGCATTGAAGGCACTGTGCTCCAGTCGGGTTGATTCAAGGCTGGTATGGAACTGCATGCACCTCCTCGACAAACTCGGAACGGGAAACAGGGTAACCTTGATTTGGGTTCCAGGTCACAGCGGAGTGGAAGGCAATGTATTGGCCGACGCGCTAGCAAAAGGAGGAACTGAGTCTGTGTTCATAGGACCAGGACCATTCGCGGGCATTGCAAAAAGCACCGCTAAAAAGACCATCTCGGACTGGGCAGTGAGGAAAGCACTCCTGAACTTGCGAGATACACCAGGGCTACTGCACTCGAAGGTGTTTATAAGATACCTCTTGAGTCAGGCCCCCCCGAGGATCATGGAATGTAATAGGTACGACCTCCGCATTCTGGTCGGTCTGCTGACGGGACATGGTCGTCTAAGGTACCATATGCGGAAGTTGGGTCTTGAGCAAACTTCAGACTGTCGCTTCTGCTACGTGGAGGACGAAACAGCGGAGCATATTCTTTGCTCCTGTCCAGCACTGGATAATGTTAGGTTCCAGACATTCGGATTTGCCCAACTGGAACCTCATGACTTTAAGGAAGTTTCACCCTTCACGTTGATCGCCTTCGCAAAGAGGTGCGGACTGTACGGTGAACTCTAAAAAGGTGTGAGCCATAATAGACACAATTGAGTCGTAGTGGAAGGAGGCAGCTCTGCCCCACTCACTTTCAACCTAACCTAACCTATGTCTCTTATGACACTTTGCGACGTAGCTACAATTTGCTTTTTGAATATTCTGAACTTTTTTACCATTTATTGATTTTTATTATTAGAAGACCACGGCACCTACCACCTAAAGGTCTGTGGCATTTTGGGAGATGGTTTTCCCCAGATCAAGACTCCACATATCTGCCATGTTTTGTTCTAGTTCTAACGACCGTCAAATCGTTTTCCAACGATTGTGCAACACAAAACAATATTTTAATGACCCTCAAGCGATAAGAAACCCTCAAGTGGCAACTAGGAATACCCCTGAAAGAGAGAGAGAGAAAAGAGAGAGAAAAGACAAAACTTTGATTTTTCACTTCCTGGACAGCTGTGCCGTTTCTATTGTCCTCAGGGTTCAGATATTTGGCAGGACGGTATTTGAAGAAGAATCACTATACTCAATGAACTTGTCTAACTTTACTGATAGGTGTTTTAGATTCAACAAGAGGCTTTGGAGGTTTTTAGTGTTAGTTCTGCAGGACAGGTGCCCTATATACCGACTACTACTATAACTACATGATTGAATGTTGTGAAAGAAAATTATATTTTTGTATTTGTATTGTGTTTATTTGTGCATACCTTATATAATTATACAAATTTTGCCACTACGAAGGCAATACCTTATACAGGGTGAGTTTTTAGTGCCGGCTCGGTCGATAACTCTACGACTGTAGAAGATAGCGAAAAAAGTTGTACATAAAAGTTGTAGCCACGGATATGTTCCTTGCTCAGAAAATATTTAGATTCATACAGGGTGATCCATAACTACGTGGTGATGCAAACACGCATTTTTTTTAAATGAGACACCCTATATATTATTCCATATTCAAATTCTAGTAATGATTTTATGTCTTCCAATGTAGGGCGTTGTTACATTATACAGGGCACTTCAAAAGTTATGACCATTTTTATATCCAAATCGCGGTCAAATGAACGTACTGTATATAAAAAAGTAATAAATCAAAAATTATTTTTTTACATGAAAAGATTAAGAATATCCTTTAGTTTTAAAATCGGCTATAAACAAAGCCCGTGACGCATATTCGTATACAGGGTGATGTAGAACGCAAAATCTAGATTTTCTCTCTTTTTTTAAATGTAACCCCCAATATTTTATTATTCCAAAGAATTGCTTTTAATATGCTCTTTCATCTCTGTATAGCATTTGTTATGGCTGCATTCATTAGTTTCTGAGATATTTCGATTTTTGTACAAATTTTAAATATACCTTCTATTTGTTTAATAAAATGTAAGCCTACCTGATAAATCTGCTTGATAATTATGCATCACGCCTACAAAATTGTTTCCTCAGCATACTTGACTTTATTATCTCGACGATTTAGGGTTTTGACTTCATCAAATAGTGTCATGACCTTATAATTCAGTTGTTCGTTATATAAAAAACAAATTATATCGTACTTTCTCAAAATAAATAAATTTCAGTACACAAATATATCTCGGAAACTATGGCCGTAGGTACAACAAGTGCTATACAAATATGAAAGAGCATATTAAAATCAATTCTTTGGGATAATAAAATATTGGAGGTTACATTAAAAAAAAAGAAAATCTGGATTTTGCGTTCTACATCACCCTGTATACCAATGTGCGTCGCGGGCCTTTTTTGTAGCCGATTTTAAGGCTAGAGGACATTTTTAATCTTTTCATGTAAAAAAAATAAGTTCTGATTCATTACTTTTTGATATACAGTACGTTCATTTGACCGCGATTTGGATATAAAAATGGTCATAACTTCTGAAATACCCTGTATAATGTAACAATACTCTTTATTGGAAGAACGGAAATCATTAGTAGAATTTGAACATGGAATAATATATAGGGTGTCCCATTTAAATGCATGTTTGCATCACCACGTAGTTATGGATCACCCTGTATAAATCTAAATATTTTCTGAGCAAGGAGCATATCCGTGGCTACAGCTTTTATTTACAACTTTTTTCGCTGTCTTATACAGTAGTGGAGTTATCGACCGAGCCGGTACTGAAAACTCACCCTGCATGTAGTGAATTACCAGCGATATTTGAGGTTTGCCAATTTTTCGTAATTTTCTGTCCAAAAACTGTGTTATTCTTGCTATTTAGAGGGACTTCCTTCCGTTACAGACTTTTGCAAAAATGCATAGTGAATCGGGCACATGTCAGAAGTTTTTGGATTTGATGTGTATTATTTAGCTCCGATACAACGACGATACAATCCTTATTGCTGCTTCTCAGGAAAAACTAGTAGCTCTATTGAACGTTTTAGAACAACACAGTGTAGCATATGGTCTTGGTATTAACTACAACAAGACCAAGGTTATTATCGTAGATAGCATGACAATCATCGAGAAATAAAGTCAATAGGCCGTTCTGAGGTAGTTCAAAGTTTTGTGTACCTCGGTTCTTTGATCGACAATTCGGGTAGCTGTGAGAATGAGATTCGACGGCGCATTCAACAGGCACGGTTGGCCATGACAAAGCTTACTAAAATATGGCGTGACCATAACATCACTAAAGCTACAAAAATATCACTAGTTCAGTCTCTTGCATTCTCCATATTTTGGTATGCCTCGGAAACTTTGACTGTTAAAAAGGCAGATCGAGCTCGCATAGATGCTTTTGAAATGTGGACGTGGAGGAGAATGCTGAGAATTCCTTATACCGCCCATCGAACTAATGTTTCCATACTGGATGAGCTCGGTAATCCAAAGAGACTATCCTGCATTGTGTCAATGAGAATGCTTACATTCTTCGGACATATTCACAGAAGCGATAATATGGAGAAACTTGTAGTTCAGGGTCACGCCCCGAGTGGGCTGCGCCGTGGCCGTTCCCCTACATGCTGGGTGGATACGACGAAACAGTTGCTAGATATCAGTATCAAGAGCGCCACTGAACTGACAGTAAATCGCGAACGATGGCGAGCTACAGTTCTCAAAACTATTGATAATATTCGTGTCGGCAATACTCTAGTTCCGACTTAATGCATTTTACGAGTTCACAACATGTCTGTTAAGACATTGTAACTATGATGATGATTTGTCTGCGATGACTGGTCTATATGGCGTGAGAAGTAAAGACGTATACTGGGAGTTTCCAAAATCCTCGCGACGATAATACTCTCTCACCATATACGTGAGAAGAAACCTTAATAGTTGCTTTGAGTTCCTTGGTCCTTCGTGTTTCGATATTTATCATATTTATTGCAGCTGTTCGTGACGTTGGAAAGTATAAACGGATACAGCTGTGGCACGTCCAATAACTTGGAGCACAAAGTGCCCATATATTTCACCGGATTGACCCAAAACTTAACGCCTCCGACTATGCGATTTACAGCTGTAGTTCACGACTAGAAATAACAAAAAGAGCTGTCGAAACCGAAACCCCGGAGCTCGAGTCTTTTTGTGTATTGCTCTCTAGAGCTATGACAATACTGTTAGAAGAGCGCACCTATAAAGTGTTTAGGGCTGTGTGAGATAATCTTTGTACTTTCATTGTTCAGAGTAACAACTGAACGTAGGTGTAGTAAACAAACCACTTCAGCATGGCGTGCTCAAAGCCATCATCTTTGACACTTCAGCCTCCAAACATTGATCAGTGAACCTCGCAGTGACAGTTCAAATTGTAAACAATGCTATGTAACGCCAACTAACCTGAACATTCGTCCAATGCAACCCATGTTGCAAAAACTGCACTTTTTGAGTTCCATCTCGAAAAACTGTTAAACTGCGCTCGAATATAGCACAATTAGTCCGTAAATCTTCACTACAGTTACCAACAAATAGCGAATTCGATTTTACTGACCAAGCATAAGAGACGCACAAACAAAACAAACGTTTGACAGTCGAGGTTCTACCGTAAATAAGTCGCATGCAAATTATATCGGGGTTGCCAGCTCCTCAAAATTTATGTAAGACTTCAGAATTTGCGTGTATGATGAAGAAATATGCAGTAACGCAGTAGAGGTCAACATATCTATTGAAATTGCTGTAATCATTCAATCAATAATTATTGATAAAGTTCTTCGCCTTAATCCGCCCTTAAATTATGATTTAAGTAAAAATCACAATTCAACCCCTAACTTTGACGCAGTGTAGAGCTTAAGAGAAATCACGATATTTAGGACGACATGAGTTTTCACCCACCCCCACCTTTCTAGCGGAAACCCCCTAAGGTTGCAAACTTAGATGGAGATTCAGGGGACCAATACTTACCATCCCACCAAAATTCATTTCTTTCCGAACTTTTGCTGTCAAAAAACCACTACCGCCTGGACTAACGTCCTAATTTGGCGCGTATTAACATATTCATATGCACTTGGGCTTTTTGCGCTTTAGAAGGGGTATATTAATAGTTATACTAGGTGCAGAAGAAAAAGCAGCACCTATATAGTATGGTTTACTTTCGACAATTTTTTTACCATGAGTTAGGTATGTTATAGTTAATAAATGGTTAAAAAAAATTAACATGAAATGAATGATTTGTCTGCACAATTCGGTTAAAATAATTCAAAAAACGTATTTTTCTCTGCACTTAGTATACAGCTTGATCAACCTATATTCCCAATTTGATACCTCGGTTATCATGAGAGATGCAAAAAAAACTTTCCAAATAAAGTTGTAGGTAAAGCTAAGGTCTACATTGTGAAATTATTTTACAACATACAGGAATGCTAAAGTTATGGTATACCAAAGTTTTGTTTTTTTCAAATGGAACATCTTATACAGGGTGTCCCAAAGAATAGTGTCAAGCGCAAGTCCAGAGATAGAGCACACCTAGAAGTATCTGAATCACCCCCATATACAGGGTGTCCCACGACGATTAAGACAAGCAATATATCGGAGCTGGGTTGCAGTAGTGAATTATCTATAATTCTGGGGGTGTAAATTAGAGCAAGTTTTTAGACCTGCTTAGTAATCATGAAATCACCTCTTTGGATTTTTAATTGCGAGTCGAAGATTCAAGTCATAATTATCACATCGTAAGTTTAACATTTTATACTAAAATTTTTATGACTTTCATCAAAGTTATGAAGCCGATTATGTTATGTCTGAAAAATAAACTCTTGAAGATTAATTACCAAAAAAGATCATTTGGAAAAGTCTTTTAATTTTTCTTTTGGAACAGTTTTAAGTTGTCGAGGTAGATAATTCTCTAAAATTCAGAAAAAATTCATAACTCGGAAACTACAAAAAATTGCATAACATATATGAGGGTGATTCAGATACGTCTAGGTGTGCTCTATATCTGGACTTCCGCTTGACACTATTTTTTGGACACCCTGTATATTATCCCGAAATTGAATTGTGCTTCATTTTCCCTATTCCGCAAATATAGGGTTTTATCAGGTTATACAAGGTATTTTCAGAGATATGGGCACTTTTGTGTGAAAATCTTAATGAGTTCTTCACCCTGTATCTTAAAAAATCAATAACAGGAGGCTTGATTCTCAATGCTAAAATAATTTTCTGGTTGTCTAGTTTTGTTTAAAATTATCAATTTTCTGCTACCTTTGATTTTGTATGCAGGGTGAACCAAAACTCACAACCATAATTTTCTTTGTTATTTTAAATGGAACACCCTGTATTTTCTAGCATCGTCAGAAAGTTATTACAAAATACTTCCAATTTTATTGATAATTCCTCGTGCCTAAATGCAACAGTTATGGAGCTGTTTCGATTTCGAATCGTAAAACGATTCCAAATACTACGTTTTGGCCAAATAAAGTTTCTCAGGGTTGGCCATGGCCACCCTGCTTGTTGTACTGTTATTGTACTGTTCTTAGGAAAGAACTGAGTCAAAGATGGAAGGACTCAAAGGACGGGAGTGAAAAAACTAAAAGGAAGCCATATCAGGCAATCAATTAATATTAATTAAAATAATTGAATTAATTTCAGCACCGAGATGTTAAAAACATCCTCCAAAAAATGAACACGAATAAAGCCACTGGTCCTGACCAAATTCCAGCCATTGTCCTTAAACGCTGTGCCGCTGAGCTTGCACCTATTCTCTGCAAGCTCTTCCAACTTTCGTATCAGCGAGGCGTGTTTCTTGCTTCGTGGAAGATTGGCTGCGTACAACCCATCCCCATGGAAGGCTAAAAAACTGATCCCACCAATTATAGACCTGTGGCTCTTCTCAGCATCATGTCTAAGGTTATGAAGACTGTCATTAAAACACAGCTCCTGAAATACCTAGACAACAATAACATCATAAATGATCGCCAGTATGGCTTCCGTAAGCACAGGTCTACAGGTGACCTCCTTGCCTACGTCACTCACTTGTGGAACAGGGCAATAGAAAATCATGGCGAATCCCGTGTTGTTGCACTTGACATATCGAAAGCTTTCGACAGAGTGTGGCATGAGGGACTTCTGGTCAAGCTTGCTGTTTATGGACTATCACCTGGCCTGCGCCAGTGGCTGAATAACTTTTTGAACGACCGATCTCTGTTTGTCGTAGTCGAGGGCTGTTCATCAGAAGTATTTTCAATAAACGCCGGTGTTCCTCAGGGATCTGCCCTATCCCCTACACTGTTTCTGCTGTACATCAACGAGCTGCTGAAAATAACATCCAATCCAATCTACAGCTTCGCAGGTGACAGTACATTAGTGTTGTGCATGGAACCAGGCAAGCCACTATCATCCCAGGAGACGATACGTCGGCGACAGCAGCATGCCTCACAGATCAACGCAGATATCAAAACAGTTGTCGAGTGAGGATTAGCAAATGAAGTTATACGTAAAAAGTTATACATACTTAAAGTTCAACGTACAAAAAGCTCAGGCAATAACACTTACAAAGAAGTCTCACGATGGCTTACCAGCCGTGGAAATGGAGGGCCACCCCTTAGTCGAATCATCTTCCGTCAAGCTTTTGGGGATCAACATCAACAATAACATGTCCTGGCACGACCACATCGTCAGTATTGCTAAAACGGCATCCCAGAAGCTTGGAGTTTTGTTCCGCTGTAGGAAGTTTTATACACCAGAGCAACTGCTGCTGCTCTACAAGCCACAGATCCGACCATCGCTGGAGTATTGCTCCCATGTGTGGGCATGTGCTCCGAAACACTCTCTAAAGCTTCTGGACACTATCCAGAAGAGCAGATTAATCGATACGCCTAACCTCACAAAGGACCTCCACAGCCTGGAACATCGAAGGAGTGTGGCTGACCTATTCATGTTTTACAGATTCTATCACGGAAGATGTTCGAGTGAGATCTCCCAGATAATAACACCAAAGGCCGTCCGAACCAGGAACACTAGAGAAGCTCTGCGAGCTCATCCCTACCAGGTCGAGGTCCTTACTCCCCGAACCAGTCTCCTCCAGTATTTCTTCTTTTGGAGAACTTCGACGTTGTGGAATCAGCTGCCGGGGGAATTAAAAAAATTAAACATTTGTAGCTTCCGCTAGAAAAATCCTCGGTTGATAAGACAAGAGTCAATCACTTTGCATGCTGAGCCAAAATCCATTTTCTCGTTTTTGATACGTTCACACATAGCCCTTCTTGCAGTAGCTAGTATAGTCTTGTTAAAGGTTATGTCGTTTTATTTTCAGATGATTTTTGTAATTGACATGTACTTTTCAGTATGTTTATTTCTAACGTATTTAACACTATACTTAACTTGACAAGCATTTATTTATGTATAATGTACTGACCTAACAAGTCCCATTCTCCATTGGTAATGAAGCTACTGATGTCTCCACCCGCGTCGTCTTGGAGCTGCAAATCCAACTGGAAAGAATAAAATTATCTTAGAAATAGTATCCCCTAATATTTTATGACACAGAATTCAAGTTATTAATATCTGGGGTATTATTAAGCCTACTCTTTACTCCCTCCATTACAAAATTCGAATTTCAGTACGAGATAGGTTTCGAATGAATAAATGCAATACCGATTTCTTCCACTATAGAGTTACGTATATCCAGGACGAATACCAAAAAAAGAAATCACACTTAGATTTTAGAATGTGAGGTCGATTTCAGATGGGATAATTTTTAAATTTGCATTTGCTATCGACAAATCGTTGAAGCTTTGTTGTAAAGATAATTGAACCGTGTGTGGCCCACCTTACTGAATATGAATTTATTATCTACTTCTCTAGCAAAACACCGACAAGAATTACGCTCACAGGCCTTTTAATGTTTTTTTCGACTGTTCACTTCAACAACAAAGTTCGTTACGTACAACTATGATACATCAGTCCAGGGGCGTATCCAGACCTCAGTCTTGGGGGGGGGGGTAGCGAGGCATGAAGTTGTGTGTGCTTTCACCATTTTTTGTAATACCTTCGTGAAAGATGTTGATGCAAGAGAAAAGGAAAATGTTAATAGTGTTAAAGTAAAAAGAAGATATAAACAGCGAGTGAAACAGTGGAGTATCAGGTATTTTAGGGAGATGAAATGAAAAATCTATTGATGCATTAATCAATTTTAATTTTACGGAATACAAATGATACGTATATCATCCATGAACATTTCATTGGCACAGCATACAAAATTAAACGATCATGAACACTCACCTGTCAGGTACCCTAGTAGCCACAACATGTACTCTATTTTTTTAATTAATGCTTTAACTTTTCTAGTCGGCGCAATTTTCAAAACAGGTAATTAATCAGTTAGGTAAATTTTTGTGACAAGCTACCACGTTGTATAGGACATTAGAGAGGTTTTGAGCCACTAAAAATTGGGACGACGCTGTCCGTAAAACATTATTCTGAGCATGCGCAGTGTGTTTTGAATAACGGATAAGCGTGTGCTTTGTGTACAGTTTTTGTAACCGGAATCTGTGACGTGTATCGTTGCGTTATTCGACAATTCACATTAACAATTATTTGATTTTAACTTAACCTCACATCATGATCGATTGGTCGGAAATGTCCAAGAAATGTTACATGCAAGAAGTAAATACCACAAGCAGAAAATAGATCACATCATAAGTAAAATAAAAAATAGGTTATGAAGGATCCCCGAAGCATGACAGTTCAGATTTCACTACCATGGTTCAGTCCCGTGATGATCACACGCTGTTGCCGGAGACACCTAACTTTGTAGCTTTTATTGGATAATACTGTCAAATAAAATTGACCGAAGAAAACCTGATCCTTTTGTACAATGATAAACTACAAAATAAATATTGTTGCTATCAAAATCATCACGGTTCTTTTCTCATTGCCGCATAGTGGTTTAGTCCTGTCAAGACCGCACGTAATCATATCGTACCGTAAACTTCCGTAGCTAACGTACTACTTTATCGGTTATCCGCCGATTTGGTCAGTTCGGGAGAATTGTGCATGCCACAAATAGCCGATAACGTGCAATAACGTCAGGAAACAGACGTCCAAAAACTCACTCAGAATTCCAGATGAGTTTAATACAGACAGCCAACATAAGGTTTCTGGGCAAGAAGCCTTGTATTTTGCTCAAGAGATTGAGCTACCCCAACAGGTTAGCTGACCTAGAGCCATTCTTTGGACGATCAATGACCGCCCTATCAAAAATAATTGATGTCATGATAAGCCATGTATATGACAACTTTGGTCATCTTCTTTCAAATTTGCGGAACTTGAACTAATTAAATTTGGTCGTCTTCCTCGGTAAAACGAACTCTGACTCTTTTTATTATTTGTAACACACTCTGAGCTTGACGAATTTGGAAGCATTTTTGTAAAACGACGAATAATAATTGTTGCAGATCTACTCAAAAGTCAAAACCAGTGCCACTGTCAAAACGAAAACAGGTTATGTTCTAACCTTTATTCGTGCTGCGCATGGGTGTCGCTTCGTTAGTCGCTATGGCTATCGTCCGTACAATACCGGCATTTAGCGGTTACGATATGCGTGAAACGAATGCAAATGTCAAAGTTGTCAAATAGCATTAAACAGAACATCACTTTGTAAGTAACGAAAACTGCCTATTAATATACTGTCGTCTGCAGAGCTATAGATTGGATTTGATGTTATTTCCAGCAGCTCGTTGATGTGCAGCAGAAACAGTGTCGGGGATAGGACAGATCCCTGAGGAACACCGGCATTTATTGAAAATACGTCTGATGAACAGCCTTCGACTACAACAAACAGAGATCGGTCGTTGAAGAAGCTATTCAGCCACTGGCGCAGGCCAGCTGGTAATCTATAAGCAGCAAGCTTGACCAGAAGTCCCTCATGCCACACTCTGTCGAAGACTTTCGATATGTCAAGTACAACAACACGGGATTCGTCATTTTCAATTGCTCTGTTCCACAAGTGAGTGACGTAGGCCAGGATGTCACCCGTAGACCTATCTTTATAAAAGCCATACTGGCGATCCTTTATGACGTTATTGTTGTCCAGGTATTTCAGGAGCTGTGCATTAATGACAGTCTCTATAAATTTAGACATAATGCTGAGAAGAGCCACAGGTCTATATTTGGTAGGATCGGTTTTTTGCCTTTCTTGCAACTATTTTTCGGATAACTAACAAAAATAGCAGCTCTATCTCGAATGAATACCAGTATTTCATGTTTTGTGATAGACTTTCTGCCTCTGTGAGAGCTTATCTAAGAAAAAAAGTAATAAGCGATAAATGCAAAAGCATCGTTTTATTTCTAGTACCACGCAGATGGTAATCTCAGCAGCCAATTTGATATCTCGCTATTACTTCATAAACAAACAGCATATGAATATTGCTTGCCACAAACTAACAGCTTTGTTAAGCTAGCAGTAGAGTGCTGAAATTGCCAACAACCAATTAGTACTAATGAGCGGATAAACGTTATTATTTAATTAAACAGTATGAATCAATATTGGCCATCATAGCCGGTGGTTTCAGGGGAGAAGCGTAAACTCTTTATTGATGCATGATGATATTTATTGATTTATATACAACTGACGCTTTCTTTTGAATGCCACTGATGACCACATCCGTCGCAACGCATTTCTAGCGCACATCTCTCGAGACCCATTAATAGCTCAGATTCCTCGCCAACATGCCTTGTTCTGAGCGTACAAAAACCTCGCTCCATCAGAACTGTGCTGAGATGTGATGCTTAGATGAACATCTAAAGAATGCTCTTAAGGCAAATGGTTACACAGAAAAGGAAATAACAAAAACAATGGGAAGAAATAGGGCAAAACCACAACCTAAACCGATAGCAAAAGCTTTTCCACCATATGTGCCTGGAATAACAGACAGAATAGGAAAAATGTTACGGAAGGAAAACGTCAAGACCGTCTACAGGCCCACAAGAAAGATACAGGAATAATTGAGAACGGTGAAGAATAAAAGAGACCCACTCACAGCACCGGGGGTTTATCGCATACCGTGCACATGTGGGAGTGTATACATAGCAACAATGAAGCGATCTATAAGTACAAGAATTGCAGAATATAAGGCTAGCTGTCGACTAGGCCATACGTACGAATCAGCGGTAGCCGAACATGCGATTAAGGAGGGAGGTCACAGGATCAAGTTTGAAGAAACTCAGGTTCTTGCCGCAACGTCTTCACACCATGTCAGACTTCACAGAGAAGCCATCGAAATACAAAAACATCATAATAATTTCAATAAGAAAGAAGAAACACAGAAAGTTAACCGGACATGGGTACCCATCCTAAAGAACCTGAAGACACTACCATATCGCAAAGGGGCGGGGCTACCAAGGCTACCTGGTTGGGCCACGTCACGGTTAGCAGGTATAAATACAGGTGCAGATCCACCAGCCGTCAGTATTTTGTATGTCGCCGAAGTGAAATAGGTTCTGAAGATGCTATCCACTCGTGGTGGCGAAACGTCAAGCTTTAACGCTAAACGACGCCGGCCTAAAATCCCAAGAACCACAAATTCACTCAAACACATAGGGTTTTTTATTTTAGCCTACAAAGTTTTGAGCCCAACTGTTACTCGGCCGCCCTTAGGTGGATTCGAGGAAACTGTAAAAACAGACAGACCGACAGAAATGAGTAAAATAGTTTTTAGAGATGTATAAGGTAACATAAAACGCCTATAAAGGCTGCTATTTCAAATTCGAACTTTTTCGCGATTGGAATCTTTCCAGCGTCGACATGAGAGGTAAAAATATGAAAAATAGTGCATGGAAAACCATGAAAAATCGCATAAAACACACTTCGGTAGTTTGGCTGGGCAAAATCAGGGACGACTGAACAAAAAAAGCGACCTAGAATAATAGTTATCGAAGGTGGCTTGAATTTTGAAATCGAACTCGCTATGGCGAGTCCCAAACTTTTAATTAACCGTTTACCTGGAATTCGTATTTCAATATTTCCTGTTTTTTTAATCAGATTTTTTGCGTCAGGTATTTCTCATGACGAATCGAACATAAAAAGCCCCACATTTCATTATTGCCGGAGTTTTTAATTAGAGCATGAGGAATCTGCCGCGCTTATAGGACACGTCAATATTGAGAAATGGGATCTCATACGTGAAAATCTATGCTTTTCATATTTTTCTGTACCTTTAGCAAAGTTTACGGCATACATATAAGGTGGATCACTCTCCGTCGGCACTTTGAAAAACTGACATGAAAGCGATGCCGCGGCCGCACGCGTCAGTTAGTTTTTGCGTTGGTTTTTGCTCAAGTATGAGGGTCTTTTAGCAGGGACTTGCTAACGACTGGGTTGTACGTATATACGAGGGTCATTGAAAAACTATGTATTGACGACCGATTTTTAGACATACAAATACAATTATAGCGTTTATTTTGCTAATGCACTAAGTTACATAAATGGACATTAAAAATAAAGCCTAGTAAAACTATTACTAATGAATCTCAAATGATTTCACATATTGTAGCTATTTTGTAGATAAGTAAAAACTGATGGTTCAAAGGTGCTGTAGTACTTTTACCTTGGTGTTTTGTTTATTTGGCTTATTTTTGAGATCACAGTTTATAAATTTTGTGGTATAGTATATGCGAACTCGTATGTACAATTTTAGAAGATAATCATGTGGAAATGCTTCAGATGGATGTGAATAAATTATCATTGACATTTTGCTTTTCACTGTCATTCCAATTGCTACTGTAGGAACAAAATTGTTAAAGTTATCAACAAAAATATTTACGAGCTCTAAAATATAATTTACAATGTCCCTGGGTGGTATGGTAAGACCACCGAGTGAACATTTTGTCTCACTATACGCTTTTAGCGTGATACAATCCTTTTAGTACCTATAGCTCTTGAACTTGAGACCCCAAGTGTGTTAGTTTGTTGGAATTGTTTTATCGGGAGGAACACAGGCATAAATATACAAGGTGTCCCATCGATAATTTTGAATCGAATGTCACGTGACCAAAAACAAATACCTCATTGGGTAGTACAATGACAAAAAAAGACACAACGTCTGCTCTAATTTACATGCCCAAAATTATAATTCTCTACTACTGCCAAGTTCCGACATATTTCTCGTCTTAATCGTCGTGGGATACCCTGTATTTATATACCTTACACTTCAAGGTTTACCACAAAATAATAATGGATCTGATTGTCATTCTCTATCCGTTAATAAATTTAGATTGATTGGTAATCTTTTCTCGCGAAATTGATTACTCTCAAACTTCTAAAAATATTATCCATTTCCTGCAAACAAATCCGAGATAACAAAATCCGATATTTTTGAGACACTGTATAGACTTCGCGTTAAACACGTTCAACCTCTACTTTGCGCCGCCCCGTATCTCCCGGCTGACGTCGGTACACTGCTACCGGTGTACCGGGGTGACGGGGCAAAGGGCAGACCGTTTTGATATTTTTGCAGAGTGATCAAACTTATATGTATTCCATAAACTTTGCCTTTAGTAACTTTTTTTTAATTTATATACCGGGTGTCCCACGACGATTAAGACAAGCAATACATCGGAACTGAGCAGTAGTAACGAATTATAATTTTGAGGCTGCAAATTAGAACGAATATAGCATCTTTCCTTATTATAGGTCACCCAATGGAGTATTTGTTTTTGATCACGTGACACCTGATTCAAAATGAAAAAAGGTACTGGGTGGATCTTTTTGGGGGGAGGCTTGGCTCTAAGGCACCTCTAATCGTGAGTAAACATTCAGGAAAGGTTAGATTTGCTTCTACCAACTGTAAAATTTGTTGTTGCTACTACCCCTTGTTTGTTTGTTGTTAAATGCTAACATTTCGTGAAATAGGTCTATGTATTCAGAGTTGTATGGAAAATTTACTTATCTCGTAATTGCAGTCGGTCTAAAGGGCCCCACAGACATCGTTCTTTTTCATCAGGTTTGCACGACGTGCCAACCGATGTCGGTTAAACCGATGGAATGATACTTCCACACACTGTTCGGTTTTCTTTCAGTATCTCGCAAATTTTTGGTCCGTTAACATGGATAATACTTTATCATTGGCGGCGGCTTTAGCTATTAAAGTGAAATACAGCAAGAAAAAACGTTCTAAATGGGTGAAACAGTGGCTTTTAAAAAGAGACCAATTCTCCCATATAAATCTATTAGAAGAATTGCGTCTAGAACCAGGGGATTGGTACAGTTACTTGAGGATGGATGAAGAAACATACTTAGAATTACTTAATTCAGTAGCACTTCTAATAAAAAAACAGGATACTTGGATGAGACAAAGTATTTCCCCTCATGAACGTCTGACAGCACATTTTTGATAGGTGTGTCGCTAACCCTAGATACGCTTACTTGAAGACAACCAGAACGACACTGCAAAATCCCGTCGTGATTGCACGATGAACGGCCACACATGTACCGAGTTGCACGATGGCGTTCGAAACCGACGGGTAAAACCAAGCTCGGACAGATTTTTTGGAACGACGGTCAACACGACGGTTTTTCGGCAGACACGGACCGAAATGAGTGTGATCGGTTGGCACGTCGTACAAACCTGATGAAAAAGAACGATGTCTGTGCTCACTATATCACTAAAGTAATTTTTTTCAGCGTAATGTATCGTATTTTGTAAATACAATAAATTTTTCAGTTTCCAAACTCCCTGCCGTATCAATTTCACCCCTCTCAAAAAGAAATGAAAAATGACGAGGTACTCCTAAAATGCCTAAAAACGAAGTTTGTAGGGGTTCAGATTTTTTTGTTTTTTACCAATTTCTCCACCGCCAGTGCAGCGAATTTTAAAACTTAGCAGCATTACCTACTGTGACTCCACAGCATATCGCTGCCCAAATCATCACAATTGAGGTTTTGAATTGAGAAAAAAAGTACTTGTTTTTGTGATAAATGGAAAGATCACATATAAGCTTTATAACAAAATAGTTTTTGTTGTATTTTTTTCGCAATAACTCAAAAATTATATCAAAATAAAAATGGGTTTTTTGATCCAAAGACCCTGAGATCTACTAGCGGACTCTCTTACCACTGAGCCATCCTTCGATTGAGGAGATCTTTTCAACGAAACATATTTGATTAGGTACTTACTTACTGGAATCTGTAATCTGACTTCAACTTCAAACATTCAAAAACATATTTATTTCGATCGTAGACTTCGTCTCGAGCTGCAAATTTCATTCATCGACTGTGTTGCAACAAATATACACTAGTTACCAGTTTAGCAGTACGTATTTTCGCGATTGGCTGGGAATCCAGAATCTAGTATCGGAGTAGGACGTCGTTGGTCAAAGGAGCATCCTTACCGCCATGGTGACGTCACATGGGTTCGGGAGCCGTCGGCATGTTTTCGGTACTCGATTCAAAAGCCCATTTTTATTCTGATATAACTTTTGAATTATTTCGAGAAAAATAAAACAAAAACAGTTTCGTTATAAAACTTATGTATGATCTTCTGCCATTTATGACAAAAAATTTTTTATTCAAAACCTCAATTCCAATCCATGCAGCGGTTACTGAGCTTCATCATCATAGTCACAATGTCTTAACAGACATGTTGTGAACTCGTGAAGTGCATTTACTCATTTTACAAGTTTCTCTTGGGATATCCTTAAGATCTTTAATGCAGTAGTTTCCCATTTGCTTTCTGCATCCTCATGCCGTTGACCAGATGGTATCTACTGGTTCATCCGCCTTTAGGGGCAATTTCTCACTCCAAGGATAAGAAGGTGTCGCGACTCTTCTCAACTCGTCCACCCAAAGCTGTTGGTTGAGAAGAGGTTACTGCTTATACCGACAGTAGTTCGGTTCCTTTTAGTCGTCTTTTACGACACGCAGGATATACGATGGGAGATATTCTAACCCGCTCCCACACGGGGGGAGTTTACATGGCTAGAAAGACGCCAACAGACAGATATAAGAAGAAGAAGAAGAAAGTGTAAGAATAGCTTTTCAGCTAAATCTCGCCGTTCTGCAAACCTCATGTATGTACACCTTATACAGAAATAAAGACGATTATTATTATTATTATTATTATATACAGACAGACCGGCGGAAATGAGCGCCCTGGATTTTCGTTCTGTAAATATTATAAAACGCCCAAAAAGCGTATTATCTTAAAATTCAAAATTTTCACGATCACAATACTCCCCTTACCTATCGGTGTGGGACGTAAAAGAAAATCCAAAGGAAAAGCTTTGCTTTAGGAAGACTGTTTACAGATGTGGTCCATTAGGTCAACGTCAATCTCGTGTGAGATCCTAAAATTACGGCCAGTGATTTTTTTGGCCTGATTTGAGAGGCGGGCCAAACTCTGATTGATTGCGAATAGACTATTAGCGATTTTGGGCAGCGCCAGTAATGATTGTCTGGTTTTGCAAGGTATTAATTTAAAATTATTAGGTGAGTAGAGAGGACTACATGCCTAAACGGTATCCAATCGATTTGTGTGAAAATTTGATATGTGTATGCTCCTAATCAAGAGCTTTTAGCTGATTACTAAGCTATACGCTTGCCAACAGGGCAGTGAGCATTGAAAATTTGATGGGATAGCAAATATTTTGGATTATCCGACATATAAGCATGTCTGGGTGATGTGGCGCATGTATACTCTAGCAAAAAAATGGAGTCAAGTTGATTGACTTAGTACTTCCCACACATTACGGTGATACCAGTTTATTATTTTCCCATAGCATGAAACTTTAGTCTGAGATCCCCTTGCAACCAAATCATTGCCAGTACCCCCCCCCCCCCAAATTGTCTTATGCCGCTGGGTCTTTCCTTCACAGGTCAATGGACAGCCTATTATCAATAATACAAACATTTCAGTCTTACAACCCCCCAACCACCCCAATTTCACCCCTACCCCAAAAAAGGTTGAAAACAGTTAGGAACCCCTAAAACATCTAAAAACGAAGTTTGAGCTGTTTTCGTATTTTTAGTTTTACAAGCATACGCGTTTTCCATTCTCACTACAGTAATAATAATGTGTCAAAATTTCATTAGAATCAATTTAATAGTTTCCACGTTACAAAATACAAAACGATCTAAAGCAGTAAATACTCGTACGTATACAGAAAATTCCAAGTCCCTTAGTTTCGTTAAAAGGCAAGGCAATGTTCAGATGGACCTAAAAAGGTGATCTATGTCGCTAGGTCTTCCTTCACAGGTCAGTAGACAGCCTATTATGAATACAGCACATTCTTCAGTCTTTCAACCCCCCACCCTCCAACCACCCCAATTTCACCCCCACCCAAAAAAACTCAGAAAATGATCAGGAACCTCTAAAACACTTAAAAACGAAGTTTGAGCTGCTTTTATATTTTTAGTTTTTTTATTATTTCTGCGCCGCCACTGGCACGATTTATAAAAACCATACGCATTTTTCATCCTCGCCATGGTAGTTATACTATTTCAAAATGTTATTAAAATCAATTCAACAGTTTCTTCGTTACACAATATAGAACGGTCTAAAGCAATACTCGTATGTTTACACCAGAAAAAATTCTAAGTCCTTTGGTTTCTGTAATAGGCAAGACAATGTTCGGATGGATCAAAAAAAGTTATTTATGTCGCTAGGTCTTCCTTCACAGGTTATTGGACAGTCCATTATGAAAGCAACAAATATTTTCAATTTTACAACCTCCCACCTCCCAACCACCCCAATTTCACCCCCAACCAAAAAAAAAGTAGAAAATTTTCAGGAACCTCAAAAACGCCTAAAAACGAAGTTTGAGGCATATTTAAAATTTTTCGTTTTTTGCTAATTACCCCGCTGCCCATGCACCGATTTTCAAAATTATAAGAACAATACCTACTACGATCCCACAGCATATTGCTGCCCAAATTTCATCACAATCCATGCAGTGGTTGCTGAGTTTACGAGATTAGAAAAACACGCACAGACAGACAGACCGACCGACAGACCGACAGACACACAGACTGACAGACAGACAGACCGACGGGAATAAGTGACATGGATTTTCGTTATGTAGACATCATAAAATGCCCAAAAAGCGTTTATCTCAAAATCGAAAATTTTAGCGATCACAATAATCCCCTCACCTATCGGTGTGGGAAGTAAAATGTACGTAGGTAGATATACGCCCTTTATATCCATGAAACAAAAGATGGGTACAAACACAAACAAATCCTATAGTGTTTGCATATATATGTCTCACCATGGATCACAAAACAGCGGTATATGTTCAATTGAAAATTTCCCACCCCGGAAAACCGCCGATTAACAGAAAAAAAACGCCTAGACACGTCAGAAAATGTGTCAAAGGGGACAACTTTTTAATCAAAAACTACTTCACCCCCTTTTACCCTCTGCGCCCTGCGTAAAAATTTCAAATGACAAGGGGTATCGAGTGAAATCTTGCTTCAAAGGTACGTTGAAGTCCTTTATTTTGAAGTTTGATTTTTTAAAATCGGTCGATTAGTTGTCGAGAAAATTAGAATCTGCATGTAGTATTGTCATGTCCGGCGAGGAGTGAAGACGTGTTTTACAGAGCTCCTGCCTGAGTAAAAAATCTAGCGTAAAAAGTAACTGTGAATTCTGTATTGGTGCGATAGTGGATCCCAGCCTCGTTCGATTACCAAAATGGTTGTTACAAGAGAAATGCGAGAAGAAATCAAACATGCCGTCTCTGCCAGCATCACGTCTTTGCTAAGGGACGAGGAAATTATTATCCGCATAGTTCAGAGAGTAACTGATAGTGTAATAAAAACTGTCGAAGGAAGAATATCTCGACTTGAAGAAAAAGTGAAAACATTGGCGGATAATAGTGCAGTATTAGAACTCCAAACGGAAGTTAATGCGCTCAAATCAGAAAACGACTTCTTGTTAAAAAAACAAGACGATATAGAACAGGATAGGAGATCCAATAACTTGAGGTTCTTCAAAGTGGGCGAGAAAGAAAACGAAAATCTAGTCTCTGATATGGTCAAACTCATAGATTCACGCTTGGGAATCAAACTGGGTGACAGTGACATATCTACCTGCTATAGAGTTGGGAAAAAAGGTGAGAATAAATCAAGGGGCATTCTTGTTAAATTTTCCAACTCACGTATCAAACAAGATATTTATAAAGCAAAGAAAAAGCTAAAGGGTACCGGCATCGTCATTAGGGAGGATTTGACTACAAACAGATACAGATTGATGGAAGCAGCTATTGAGAAGACATCGTTGAAAAATGTGTGGTCGTACCTGGGAAGTGTCTATGCTTTAAAAAATGGCAAACGGTTTGATATTCGGTGTGATAGTGACTTACAAAATCTGTGAAACACTGCTCAATACGGCCTTTTGTGAGTACATTTGTCTTTTGCTAGTTTACTTAGTATTTCTCCCCAGTGATTAGATACTGACATGATACTTTTCTCATATCGTTTGTCTTTCTTTCTTTTTTACTTTTTTGATTTTATTATAACGCATCTTTACTTCAGTACAGGAGCCTGAAGGCATAGCGATTTGTTTTACTTTTGCTATATTTTTTGTTTTGTTTAACTTGTTTAACGAACACTTACTTTTTTTTGTATTTATATAAGTTTAGGAATTATGATTGAATACATGGATATATTGGATGAACAAATTGAGATTGATACTAGGATATGTAATGATGTTGAAGGTTATGCACAACAAAGAGCACAAAAGAGCAGGTTTGGTATGGGAATCATTCATATAAATATCAGAAGTCTTCGGAAACACTACGACGAATTATTAGTATATATAGAAGCAGGTAAAGATGTCTTGGATATCATAATATTGTCGGAAACAGGTATAATAGAAAATTTAAATGATTTTGCTATCCCTAACTTTAATATTTACTACAACGCGTCTCACTTTAACAAATGTGACGGAACAGTATTATATATAAAAGAAAATATTTCAGCTACCGTCAGTACAGTGCCGGTAAATGAGACTTACTTCCTCAGAGCAACTTTCACAATTGACTATCTCTCAAAGGCTACTGTATTTGGGATAACAGCTATTTATAGATCCCCAGCAACAGACACGCAGGTATACATAGAAGATTTAAGTTCTTATCTAAACAATATCAATTTAGAAGAGTTCGAATTATACGCAGGTGATATAAATATAAATTTGTTGAATGAAAGTTGCGGAAAAGTGAACGAATATATCAATATTTTAACTTCATTTGGTTTTATCTCATACATCAATAAGCCCACAAGAGAAACAGAGAACACTAAGTCAATAATAGACCATATCTTCATCAGAAAGAAAAATAATTTGTCAGACAAAATTGGTATTGAACCCATAGTATTTCATACAGATATAACAGATCATTTCAGTCCTTTCGTAGCCTTGTCCTTTGAGAATCAGTTAAAATATGAACCAAATATAGCGCGCCAGTCAAAATATGTCAACTATGATAAATTGAACAGTTATTTGAATGAAGAAAAATGGAATCTTGTCTTAAATAGCAATGAAGCGCAGGAAGCCTATAATAGGTTCATAGACCATTTAAATCAACACATTGGACATTCAACTGAAACTAAACCTTTAAACCCAAAACATTTAAAAAAACTTAAACCCTGGATTACTGTTGGCCTTATATCTTCTATCAAACGTAGAGATGAACTAAAAAGGAAACTTATCAGAAATTATACAGAGAACACAAAAATAGAATATACGGAATATCGAAATAAACTTAACAAACTAATTAGGTTAACCAAAAATAATCATTATCAGAATAAATTGCGGGAATCTGGTGGAGATATAAAAAAGATGTGGGATATTGTAAAAGATATAACAGGTACAGACAAAAAATCTAAATCAGTAGTAACAGCCACTCTTATAAATAGCCAAAATGATACGATAACTGAAAATAAACTAAAAGCGGATATATTCAATGAACACTTCACAAATTTGGGAAAAAATATGATGGAAAATATACCTGATCTACAATTACCAAGAAACTTTTCAAATAACAAAAAAATTAACGCCACTATCTTCCTCCGACCTATTACTAGTACTGAAGTCACTATTTATATTTCAGAACTGAAAAACACCGCATCCACGGGAATGGATAAAATCACATCTAGGACAATAAAACACATACACAAGCATATTGCGAATCCCCTAGCACATATTATTAATTTATGTTTTACCACTGGAAAAATACCAGTACAGTGGAAGGAATCTGTTGTTACGCCAGTTTATAAATCCGGAGATCCTAAACAGCCAATAAACTACAGACCAACCTCATTAATCAGTAACCTTGCTAAGATTTTTGAGAAGGCACTAAAAAACCGACTAATCGACTTTTTCGACCAACACAAACTTATAAGTAATCGGCAATACGGTTTCATGCGAGGTTCAAGTACACAAGATGCTGCACTAGATCTTATGAGAGAGGTGATTGAGGCTTTGGACAGCTCGGGAAGATGCTTAGCAATTTTTCTCGACCTTGCTAAGGCTTTTGACACCGTCTCTCACGAGATATTATTGGAAAAGTTACAAAATATTGGTGTGAGAGGTATCGTGCTTGACCTCATCGCAGACTACTTATCAGAAAGAACTCAGAGAGTAAGAATCGGTGACCAGATTAGCGCTGAAAGAGTAGTGGAGGTTGGTATACCACAGGGAACTGTATTAGGCCCTATATTTTTTCTTATTTACGTGAATGATATGATGAATATAAACGATTTTGAAAGCCATATAGTAAGTTATGCAGATGATACAGTTTTAGTGGTAAAAGGTAAAAATTGGGAGGAACTTCAACATACTGCGGAGAAAGATCTAAACCAAATTTATAGATGGTTAAGTTACAACAAGCTTTCTTTGAATGTGGCTAAAACAAAATTCATCACATTTACACCTACTATTATTAATCAAACCGAATTGGCATTGAAACTCCACTTTATCCCTTGTCACACCTCTAAAAATTGTTCATGCCCTTCAATAAAACAAGTATCTGATATTAAATACCTGGGTTTAATCGTGGACCAACATTTGAGGTGGACACACCACATTGCCCATGTCAATAAAAGATTGAGAAGCCTCATACATAAATTTTATGTATTACGACAAATATTATCTAAAAAACATTTGATGACACTGTATTTGACGTTAGCTGAATCGGTGATTAGGTACTGTATTCTAGCATGGGGTGGTGCTTTCAACACCACTCTAAGTATCTTACAGGTAACACAAAATACACTATTGAAAATTATAACTTTCAAACCTAAACTATTTTCCTCATCCAGTTTATATCGTGAAATTAACGTACTAAATATTAAACTCATCTATGTGTATGAATCCATAATAAGGATATATAACATGAAGCCAAAAAAATTGAGTCAAGTTGATTGACTCAGTACTTCCCACACATTACTGTGATATCAGTTTATTATTTTCCCATAGCATGAAGCTTTAGTCTGAGATCCCCTTGCAACCAAATCATCGGCAGCCTTCCCTCCCCTAAAATTGTCTTATGCCGCTAAGTATTTCCTTCAGAGGCCAATGGACAGCCTAAAACATCAAAAAACGAAGTTTGAGTTGTTTTCATACTTTTAGTTTTTTGATTATTGCTATATACGCTGTCACTGACACGATATTTAACAAACATACGCGTTTTCCATCCTCACCACGGTAATAATACTGTGTCAAAATTTAATTAGAATCAATGTAATAGTGTCCACGTTACAAAATACAAAAAGATCTAAAGCAATAAATACTCGTATGTATGTATACAGAAAATTCCCTTAGTTTCCGTAATACGCTAGGCAATGTTCGGATGGACCTAAAAAGTTGATTTATGTCGCTAGGTCTTCCTTCACAGCCCCTACCCTACACCCTATTATGAATACAAGAAATTTCTCAGTTTTTCAACCCCCCACCCCCTAACCACCCCAATTTCACCCCACCCAAAAAAAACGCAGAAAATGATCAGGAACCTCTAAAACGCTTAAAAACGAAGTTTGAGCTGTTTTTATATTTTTACTTTTTTTATTATTTCTGCGCCGCCACTGGCACGATTTATAAAAACCATACGCGTTTTCCATCCTCGCCACGGTAGTAATACTGTGTCAAAATTTCATTAACATCAATTCAACAGTTTCCTTGTAACACAATATAGAAGGATCTAAAGCAATACTCTCGTATGTTTACACCAGAAAAAATTCTAAGTCCTTTGGTTTCTGTAATAGGCAAGGCAATGTTCGGATGGACCTAAAAAAGTTATTTATGTTGCTAGGTCTTCCTTCATGGGTCAGTGGGCAGTCTATTATGAAAGCAACAAATTTTTCAATTTTACAACCCCCCACCCCCCAACCACCCCAATTTCACCCCCACCAAAAAAAAAAGTAAAAAATGATCAGGAACCTCTAAAACGCCTAAAAACGAAGTTTGAGGAATATTTAATTTTTTTGTTTTTTGCTAATTACTCCGCCGCCCCTGCACCGATTTTCAAAATTATAAGAACATTACCTACTACGACCCCCCAGCATATCGCTGCCCAAATTTCATCACAATCCATGCAGCGGTTACTGAGATTACGAGGACACAAAAACGCGTACAGACAGACCGACAGACAGACCGACAGACCGACAGACAGACAGACCGACGGAAATGAGTGACATGGATTTTCGTTATGTAGACATCATGAAACGCCCAAAAAGTGTATTATCTCAAAATCGAAAATTTTCGCGATCACAATACTCCCCTCACCTATCGGTGTGGGAAGTAAAATGTAACTCAATCAGAGAGAATAACCAGATTCACCACTAGAAATGACTTGCGTAGTGAGAATTTCAAAAAAACGTTAACACAGAGAACCGTATTTTACTTTGGCCCAAAATTTTATAATCAAATACCATGCGAATTAAAGCAGATATTTACATTAAAAAAATTCAAAATTTCAGTGAAAAAATTCATGACAGAAAATCAAGCAACATTTCTTAGGATATTGGACAGGTATGAAGCATGAAATTCATGATATGTAAATAATTGTAAATAATTTTAGATAGCTAGTTCCATTTTAGTGCAACCTGATTTCCATGGTATACAGTGGCATCCTTCCTATCATTATTTTAAATTATATCCATGTTTTCAATCATCCACATACATTGTCAAATTTGTTCTTTTTTTCTATCTTTAATGCACATACAATACTCACAAGCTTCAAAATACACCTGTAAAAACCCCTAGACTGGGTATGAGGCAAAACAGGCTTTACTGCCTAGGTAGTAATGCCCAACCTCTAGGGTCTCTGTAGCAGATTTTATCTATTAAGTATATAGGACCATCTCCCAAATGAAACTAGAACCCATTCTTGTTTATAAATATTTAATCATGTATTGATTGTGCCATTATCTAGCATATGATGTGGCTATACATACAAATAGTAATATAATAACTACCATGTCTACTACAGTATCATCGCTGCTGTTCAACTGAAAATGAAGCTTTACTGATTTGTGTAATTATAATTCATGTAGTTATATTTGAAATAAATAAATAAATTTGAATCTTGACTTGTTCAAATAGGATACAAAAACATACAAAAATATCACTTTTTATTGCAATAAATGTTCAAAATATTGATATATGATATAGGTGATTTTCAAATTTCTGACGGATGTTGTTCTGGTTGAAGCGACCTTTCAATTGCAGATCTGTAAAATAATGAAATCTTACCTGCAATCCGTCGTAGGTCCAACTCCCAAACTTCATTTCACACCTTTGATCATCAAACGGGAACCAAGTGATGTCGATCTTGCAGGTACTCTTGAAAATTCCTGGTGGTACGTACAAACAGCTGCCGTTATTCCGAACGACCACGTTGGTCGGGTACGTGCCGTCAAATCCTTCGTCCGCGCTGGAAATGACAAAAGCAGCATTACATTTTGTTCCTTTTATCTGCTTATTGGTCTTATAAGATAGAAATGAAACAATTATCAAGAACAAAACCTACAACGAGAGACAGCTGGTACGCAGAGGGACCAAACATTGAGCACGGGAGAGAAGCGGAAACCTTTGAAGGTGGGCAAGCCTATAGACGCAGCTTTCTTCTCCTACGGCCTTCCTGTAAAGCTTTGCGGTTGGTTCGTAGATTTACTCTCAGTCGATAAAAATCCCTGTCGTGCTACTCCTCTCCCTTCCATAACATCAATGCTGGGGTTACGTAGAGATCGGTGTTGAATGAGTAAGGACCACAGGCTATCCAGCACGGAATGTGGCTGGTGCATAGGCCACACGATGGGCCCTTTTGCGCCTCTATCCGCGCTAGTTCCTAAGACCTGCGCTTTTGGCAAAGGCAAATATATTCTTAGGTCCTATCCGTTTTATCTCTATTGGTGCCAAGGTTCTTGAGCCCAGCATAGTCTGCCTGTGATAACCCAGGGTTTCACAGCGACACAAGATGTACGCCGAGGATTCTTTCTCTTCACCACACCACGTGCACGTTGGGTCGTTGACCACCCTCATCACGAACAAGTGACGCCTGAAGGTGTTGTGACCCGTTAATAGGCCTACAGCAATCTCAAGTTGCTCCTATCCAGAGAGAGACAAAATCGTCCTATTCTCTCTGCAGGCCCTGCTAATAGTTCCCGAGCTTGACGGAGATGACCAGAGATGTTGTTCCATCTCAGACAGTGTTGATTCTGGATCCACTCTCCAGTTGTTTTCCTAATCAAGTTTGCAGATAGTCCTAAGGCTCGTTCCGGGCCCACAAAACTGTTGCCGGATCCCATCCTAGCCAGATGATCCGCCATTTCGTTACCCTTTACCCCAGCGTGCCCAAGAGAGATCGGTGTTGCCGACGACATTGTTTTTGCTCAAAATCAATGATCTACTCTCATGCATTACAAACACAATCATCAGTTTTGCGGATGACAGTGCTTTGCATGTAGGCATTATGAGCAATAGATCCATCTCTCTGGTCGAGCTGGAACGCAGGATACTGGCAGCAGAGGATCTGGAGACCATAACCGCTTTTTGGCTTAGGAATATGTAAAATTGAATGCTTCCAAGACCCATTATTGTACACCATCAAAAAAGAAATGCCTAAGCCAGCATCGTTATTAATGAACAATCTGGATTTGTTATGAAGCCACTCATTCAAGCTCTTAGGTGTCAGCATTACAAAAAATCTGATCTGGCACGAACACGCTGCGTCAATTTTAACAGCCGCTGATAAAATGCCTGGATACCTATTCACTGCCAGAAAATACTTCTCACCGCCTAACCTCCTCATACTATATATGAGTAAAGCCCAGATAAGGCTTGATTTTTTTTTATGGTCGGCCTCCCGCAAAGGTTGAAAGCCTATGGCGCTGTAGAAGCGCTGCGAGAGGATAAGTATCGGTTCACGCTAGATTTGAAAGATTGCAGGTTGTAACCGTCGCCAAACAAATTCCCCGGCAGCTGATTGCACAGCGTCGAAGTTCTCCAAAGGAAGGAATGCTGGAGGAGACTGGTTCGGGAAGTAAGGACCTCGACCTGGTAAGGATGAGCTCGCAGAGCTTCTCTAGTCTTCTTGGTTCGGACGGCCTGTGGTGTTATTATCTGAGAGAGCTCATTTGAACATCTTCCGTGATAGAATCTGTAAAACAGGGATAGATCAGCCACCCTCCTTCGATGTTTTCAGGCTGTGGGGGTCCTTTGTGAGATTAGGCGTATCGATTAGTTTAATCGCTCTTTTCTGGATAGTGTCCAGAAGCTTTAGAGAGTGCTTCGGAGCGCATCCCCACACATGGGAGCAATACTCCAGCGATGGTCGGATCTGTGCCTTGTAGAACAGCAGCAGTTGCTCTGGTGTATACAACTTCCTACAGCGGAACAAAACTCCATGCTTCTGGGATGCCGTTTTAGCAATATTGACGACGTGGTCGTGCCAGGACATATTATTGATGATGTTGATTCCCAAAAGCTTGACGGAAGGTGATTCGACTATGGGGTGACCCTCCATTTCCACGGTTGTTAAGCCATCGTGAGACCTCTTTGTAAGTGTTGTTGCCTGAGTTTTTTGTACGTTGAACTGTACTTTATTTGCTAATCCCCACTCGACAATTGTTTTGATATCTGCGTTGATCTGTGAGGCATGCTGCTCTCGCCGACGTACCGTCTCCTGGGATGATAGTGGCTTGCCTGGTTCCATGCACGACAGTAATGTACTGTCATCTGCGAAGCTATAGATTGGTTGGATGTTATTTCTAGCAGCTCGTTGATGTACAGCAGAAACAGTTTAGGGGATAGGACAGATCCCTGAGGAACACCGGCGTTTACTGAAAATACGTCTGATGAACAGCCCTCGACTACAACAGAGATCGGTCGTTCAAAAAGCTGTTCAGCCACTGGCGCAGGCCAGGTGGTAGTCCATAAGTAGCAAGCTTGACCAGAAGTCCGTCATGTTATACTCTGTCCAAAGCTTTCGATATATCAAGTGCAACAACACGGGATTCGCCATGATTGTCTATTGCTCTGTTCCACAAGTGAGTGACGTAGGCAAGGAGGTCACCTGTAGACCTGTGCTTGCGGAAGTCATACTGGCGATCATTTATGATGTTATTGTTGTCCAGGTATTTCAGGAGCTGTGTGTTAATGACAGTCTCCATAACCTTAGCCATGATGCTAGAAGAGCCACAGGTCTATAATTGGTGGGATTAGTTTTTTTTGCCTTTCTTAGGGATGGGTTGTATGCAGCCAGTCTTCCACGAAGCGGGGAACACGCCTCGTTGATACGAAAGTTTGAAGAGCTTGCAAAGAATAGGTGCAAGCTCAGCGGCACAGCGTTTAAGGACAATGGCTGGAATTTGGTCAGGACCAGTAGCTTTACTGGTGTTCTGTTTTTGGAGGATGCTTTTTACATCTCGATGTTGAAATTTGACCTCTGCCATTCTCGAGTTCATGCTTATGGTGGTGGTCGGAGTACTTCCTTGAAAGTCTACAGTAGAATTGGCTGCGAAGAACTTCCCCAAGATGTCTGCTTTTTCTTTAGGAGCAGAAGCGATGGATTTGTCCTCTCTGGTCAAGGGTGGTATTGACGAATAGGAAAAGTTCTGACTAACAGCCTTAGCTATAGACCAGAATGTTCTGGACGAACTAGGACATGAGAGGAGCTTGTTTTCAATTTTTTGGTTGTGTTCCTCCTTGCTGCTGTCAATCACGCGTTTACAGTGATTTCTGGCGTCGAGATAAAACTGCGGTGGCTCTCAGCATTTGGATTTTTCCTCCATTGTCTGTAATGTTGGTTTTTAGAGGTAACTGCATCTCTACAATGCTGATCGAACCATGGCTTGTTTTTGGAGAATTGCTTGACGACATGAGGAATATAGGCTTCCATGATCTGGAATACTCCTCTCATGTCAGGGGAGCTGCTGTCCTTACTACTTTGTCTATACTAGGTTCCATCCAGAGAAGGGCAATTCAACTTATTGATAACCCGGCCTCAACGCGCCACCTCCAGCCACGTTCTCACCGGCGTGGGTTGGTGACCTCTGATTCTCCTACCAATAATTAGATGGAGTCTGCCCCTCTAAGCTATCATCTATAGTTCCACCGCTCACCGATCTATCAGATGCACTAGCGCAACTGCTGTATCTCATCCTAGGACGGTCGCTCTTCATACATCAAGTACCGAGCGGTTCGACCGTAGATTTATTCTAAGAATTTCCAGGGCTTGGAATGGACTGCTAGGAGATGTACTTATTGAGCTTGCGGGTATTGGCCTATTCAAGTCCCGCGTTAACAAACTTCCACTAACATAACCTTTTCGCTGCAGCCGCGGTACTCTGGTATTTAGGCTCTGCCTACGCGGTCCGCTGAGTTATATGAAAAAGATATTAAAAACTGGGTAGACTGTTGGAACACAACAAAATAGCGTTGGAGTGTGTGCCAGGACACTCGGGTCTAGCTGGTAATCAAAAGGTAGATGGGCTTGCAAGAAGAGATTCATCTACGATCTACATTGGCACACAATATGTTTTGGAGGGCCTAAAATCACATTTAGGCGCCAGGTCAGGTAATGAGTGAAACTCACAATCAGAAATCAAGCTGAGTTTGTCCACCATTCATTGTGCCAGTCTGAGATGGTTTTCTTTACGGGCTCTGGACCTATACATGAGATTCAGTTCCTCCTCTTGCAAGTGTGTCGGCCATTTCCTTCCACTCCGCCAGGACCTAGAACCCAAGCCAAAGTTACTTTGTTTCTTGTTCCAAGTTTTTTGAGGAGATATATGCAGTTCCATACGAGTCCCGAGTCAACCCGTTTGGAGCTCAGTGCTTTCAGGGCAACCTGACTATCTGAAAAGATTTTTGTGGGGTCTTTTGTTCAGTTCCCTGAATTTCAACTCTATGGCTATCATTTCAGCTTGGAAGATTGTGGTATACCTCTCAAGGTTTATTGAGATTTCAACTCTTAGATTTGTGCCAGCTACTCTCGCTTCTGTCTCCAGTTCTGACTTTGAGCCATCCGTGCTTAGCGCAAGATCGGACGGTGACATGAAAATATCACTCCTCTAGTCCTCTCCCATTTGTCCCTTCTTGGGAAAAGGATGTTGTGGGATCTTCCCGCTGGGGGATGGGGAATCATGGAGTTCGAGACCAATCCGGGTATATGGTGATATATAATTTCACTCATACCACCCGTTGTGTCTAGTCCTAGTTCCTTTGGATCCTGTCTGCCAGTTGAAGCAGTCTCTAGACGACCATTCTAGGATTCTGCCTAGTGAAAAATGTATAAGGGTATCAGTTTATTCGCTTGAGCTAGGCAAATATTTACCGCAGTGTACGGATTTTTATGGTTAAATTTAATGCCTCCAAGATCCAGTATTGTACGCTATCAAACAAGAAGTGCCCAAGCCAACACCAGGTTCTAATGAACAACCAGGCTCTGCCAAGGAGTCACTCATTCAAGCTGTTAGGAGTCAACATTACAGAAAATCTGATCTGGCACGAACACGTCGCATCAATTGCAACAGCTGCTGGTAAAAAGCTTGGGTACCTATTTAGAGCCAGAAAGTATTTCTCACCATGTAACCTCCTCACGCTATATAAAGCACAGATAAGACCTTGCCTGGAGTATTGCTCTCATGTCTGAGGAGCTGCTGCCCCTACTACCCAGTCTATACTAGATGCCGTCCAGAGAAGGGCAATTCGTCTAATTGGCGATCCGGCCTTAACGAGCCACCTTCAGTCACTTTCTCACCGGCGTGTTGTTGATTACCTTTCACTCTTCTACCGATATTCCAACGGAATCTGCTCCTCTGAGCTATCCTCTATCGTTCCGCCGCTCACTGCTCCTATCAGATGTACCCGTGCGACCGCTGCATCTCACCCTAAGACGGTCGTTCTTCATATGTCAAAAACTGAGCTGTACAACCGCACATTTATTCCCAGGGTATCCAAGGCTTGCAATGGACTGCCAGAAGATGTATTTATTGGGCCTGCGGGTATTGGCCCATTCAAATCTCGCGTTAACAGACTTCCCTTAACATAACCCTTTCACAGCAGCTGCGGTACTCTGGTATTTAGGCTCTGCCTGCGCGGTCTGCTCAGTTATAAATAAAAAAAATAAGCTTCACAATGTGGAATTACTGAGTCAACCTCCGTGACGTTTTTCAATGCAGATGCAGAATGGACGAAAAGGTTTTTATTCCCAAATGCAAAAATTCCTATTCCTAGAAATTAAAAACGCTTTTTCCTACCATTACAGGACGCTGAATTATTTCCAAATATTTGCATCACCGCAAAAACAGTATTGGATGGACGGCTACGTAACCATGAAATCATCCCCTCGCAGCTAAAACAGCGGCAAAAAATGCATTATCCAATGATGAGTGTAGTGCGTTTTTATGACACTTTCGATCTTGCCCAGTAAAAATAACACTGAAGGTCACACATTTCACCCTGAAATTTATTATTTTTTTGTCCCCGTCAAAGGGCGAAACCTTCATTAAAGTGAGCACAGAAAAGAAAGAAAAAGGCAATGCGGTGGCGAATATTCAATGGCTAACAGTTGTGCTGAAAAGTTCGTAGGTCAACATAACAAAGCCCTATTTTTTCCACAAAATTAAATTTAATTGTGCAGTATAGCGCAGTATAGCCTTCGATGGTGGCTATAAAGCCATCACACAATTTTTCGATGTATAATTTTATAGTATGACTAGCTGACACGACAGGCGCTGTCCTGTCTTAGCTATGAATATCGAAATTGAACTTAAATCTGCAATAAATAATAATTACCTATCTGAAGAGCATAGCGATCATTGAAATACTTTTTGATATCCAACATGTTTTCTTTCGTTTTCGGGCCCATAAATAAATAATGATGATTTTGTCCACACGGAACAGGCTACATGATCATGTGGAAAACATGTATTATCAAGATTGATCCCACAAATGTTCAACGACTGTCCTTGCTATTTAGTTATCGTCATGCAAATGCAAGCCGCACTGAAAATTGCAACCGCTTAAAGTCGAATGGCATGTTGTTTAAAATCATAGGGATACGTGGAATCAAGACGTCTTCGCTTTTGTATTTCCCTGTATTTTTAATCAATTTTACGTTTTTTCTGTCTTTTGATGTCTCTTCGTATCCCACTTTGTTTTGGAGGAAAAAAATAAAAACCACTTCATAGCCCGTCGAAAAAGTGGAGCTATGAAGTGAAGTGGATTTATTTATTTGTTCCAAAACAAAGTGAGATACGAAGCGACATTAAAAGAAAAGAAAAGGTATCTTTATCTGTTTAATCTGAAAAACAGCATTTAATTTTTTCAAAGTTAGAGGCATACATCTTTTTGCTAATATTCTCGTGGGACTGCCCCCGACCCCCGACACGCCACTGGAAAGGATAACTATCTTGTGGTCAGTGGTGACTTAGATTCTTAATGCAGTGAAAGACTACAGATTAAAAAAACGGCTCATTAATGTTTAAGTCATTGATAAAAAAACAGTTTCATTTCCAATCTTCCACACCCTGTATCTTGAAATCCAGAATCTTCAATTTACATGTCGATCCATTATTTATTCAGGGTGACTTCACATTATTATGGACATTCAGTTAGAGACATGAAGCCTTAATATGCTCAATTTTCAAGATACAGGGTGTCAATGTTTCCTTTTATTTTAAATTAAGGAAACTTTTTTCCGTTTTGGAGCATCAACCTAAATATTAAAAACATCGTTTCCCCATATGTGTTACGAAAAAAAGGTATACTATTAGGTAGATCAAAAAAACATGTTTCAAATATATCCAGTTTTTAAAATAGGTGGTGTTGAAATTTGAGAATACTTCGTAAATGGTATTTAAAACTATGAGCCTAAGCCTGATATTCATTCGTGCGGAAATACCGATAATTCTTTTGATCGCAATTTACAATTCAGTCGCATTGAAAATTTCAATGAAGATTATCTCGAAAACAGTTACCTCTAGAGACTCAAACAAATTATACCTTTTTCATGTAAAACATATTGAGGACTTTTTTGATACATTGATGCAGCAAACCGGAAAAAAGGTTTGATAATTTAAATCCATTCAATGTTCCTTGAGTGGCGTCCTCTATTCATGATAGCAAAACGATGGTTGAATTTGGATTTTTCACCTTAAAAAACCCCCGATACGTAATTTTATATCGTTGTGCCATTTTATTGCGAAAGAATTGAGAAAAACCAAAAATAAAAGAAAACATATTGACACCCTGTATCTTGGATATGAAGCATTGTAAGGCTTCATGTTCCTATCTCAACGTTCATAGAAATGTAGGGTCTATCACCTGTCAAGCGTTGTCCGTCGATTATACGGGCACCCTGTATGAGCTTTTTTTATTTGAATTTGAGTCATAAATATGCCTTTGAAATTACGGTCTATCAATAATTAACACTCTGTATACGCATTTGTCATTATTTATACGACGCACAATTGACGTTTAAACATCTAACACCGTCCGGTATTTTTGACAGCAACGTCATACATGACAACAATAACAAACAAATCACTAACACTACACACCCTTCGTAGTTGTCAAGTTTTCTCATATTTTTTCAAATTTTCTAATGTTCTGAATAATTTTCCTTAGATTTCTTCCCGTAAGAACCTTCTACGAAGTAATAGCAAACTTATAAGAAAAAGATGGATAAAATTGGTGAAGCCGTTCTCACGTGATGCCGTGACCAAGGGAAAAAGGGACTCATTTTTATATATAGAGATTTGACTTTGCCCTCAAGGTAGGTCTCAGTTCCAGCGATTATCACATGTCTCACAGTATTTGCCCATAAGATATGCAATAACTGATCTTAAGTCATCGATACACTACTGGTTCTTGTTTAAGTTGTGAAAAAATACCCATGCAATACTTTACAAAACCATCGACTTAGAAAATCAGTTCTCAAAAGGTTCTTTCCAACAGCATATTTTGTACCGTCCATTGAAACGTCACGAAACTGTTCGGATCGTTTGTGGTGCGCATGCGTTGATTTTGGATGGTTTCGTGACCGTACAAACAGGAAAATCTGTTGGAATGGTTTCTTCGCTTATTTCACTGGACTCATGTCACTTCTGACAGCTATCAAAAAAAACTAACCCTCGATATCATTTCGAAAGCCACCGTCAAAAGCCAAGACGCCAAGAGCTTTATTAGAATTGATCGGGGCCTGGGTTTTCTGACGATGACTTGGTGTTAGTCTATCAACCACAACCGAAAAATGAGGATTTTTTGGGTAAGTTTAGCCATGAATAATGGTTGCCACCCACAACCCGGTATTCCTGTAGCTCTATAAACAAAGAACCTGGGTTACGTTTTCCATAAAAATGACCGAATTTATCATAACATACCATGTATAACATTATTGTTTGATTCCATTTCCATTTTTGGCTTTGGTGAAGTTTCGGCCAACAAACGAGCCAGCCAAACAACAAGCAACAGCAAAAACAAAAGAAGCAAAATCAAATCACACTCAATCTCAACACTCAAGACTCAAGGAAACAAGAAAACAGAAGGCGCATAGAAATGACAAAATGAAATTGTGCGCCAAGCGGGCCATTTACTTTCTACTGCGCATGTCAGTCCTCACAGTCCTTACTCCGGACCAAGTACCGATTTGACCGTACAGAAACCGTTCCATGAACGGTAACGAAATCTGTTGGAACGCTTTATGGACCGTTTCATGAACGGTCACAAAACGTGTTGGAACGCATTTCACGTTCTGCGCATGTCCGTGACGATACATTGTACGGTATTCAGGCCTGTTGGAAAAAACCTAAAAAAAAAAAACAAAAGCCGCCATATTCTGACGTCGTTGTGGATCGATGCCAGTTACTAAAAGTGAATTTTTTGTTAAAAATGTTGTACTTTAAAGGCCTTGTGAGCAGTTTAAATGATAGGGAAAACTTATCATATATTTTTCGAGATATGTGGCTTTAATGATACACCACGCGATTAATAAAAGAAGTTGCTATGGTCATTGCATATGACTCAGATATTGTCGAGAATCTGATTATACGAGGGTTGCTCTATATCTCCGTAGAGCAAACCCGCGCTCTCTGGTGGCTAAAGCGGACGAACCGTGTCGTTCCACCAAAAAGTCTGCAGCTGTTAGCAGCGATTTTCTTTGGTTGCCGTTACCTTCGAGTACCAGATGGCGCACCGGCAAAACCTTTCTGTCGTCTGCTCAATCTGATTATAATATTATATTTTGAAGAGGTCTCTAATTGTTTGGGATTAAAAGCGATATATTAGTCTGATCCAAAGTTCAACGACTCACTAGGTAACTCGAAGTACAAAATTACCAATCCTGATTGGTGCTCAATATAGGGTGGGATTGCCCATATTGAACTGTCTCCAAAATTGAACCTTTGCCGTTTTTGTTACTTCTCGTAAAACTTGGCAATGTTGCCACCTTTGAACCTTCTTGCGACTCAGCTGATATTTATATTAGGACAGCGTGGTACAGATTTGTGAAGTTTAGAAGATTTCAACCAGGCTTCAAGTCTAACTAAAACAATGTAGGTTTGTTCTTTCAACTTTATAATTTGTTTATTAGATAGCAGTGTCTTATAGCGCTACCTAACAATACCGTTATCAAAGACTCATTTAAATAATATGGAGTTATACTGTGTAAGGCTTTCGCGGCCATTGTCCAATGAATTTGTGGTTCTTGGGTTTTTGGGCCGGCGTCGTTTAGCGTTAAAGCTTGACGTTTCACCACCATGAGTGGATGGCATCTTCAGAAGCTATTTCACTTCAGCGACTTCCAAAATACTGACGGCTGGTGGACCTGCACCTGTATTTATACCTGCTAATGGTGACGTGGCCCAACCAGATAGCGTTGGTAGCCCCGCCCCTTCGCGATATTGTAGTGTCTTCAGGTCCTTTAGGATGGGTACCCATGTCTGGTTGACTTTCTGTGTTTCTTCCTTCCTATTGAAATTATTATGATGTTTTTGTATTTCGATGGCTTCTCTTTGAAGTCTGGCATGATATGAAGACGTAGCGGCAAGAACCTGAGTTCCTTCTAACTTGATCCTGTGACTTCCCTCTGTTCGGCTATCGCTGATTTATCCGTATGGCCTAGTCGACAGCTAGCCTTATGTTCTGCAATTCTTGTATTTATGAATCGCCTAGTTGTTCCTATGTATACACTCCCACATGTGCATGGTATGCGATAAACCCCTGGTGTTGTGCGTGGGTATCTTTTATCCTTCACCGTTCTCAAATATTCCTGTATCTTTCTTGTGGGCTTGCAGATGGTCTTGACGTTTTCCTTTCGTAACATTTTTCCTATTCTGTCTGTTATTCCAGGCACATAGGGTAGAAAAGCTTTTGCTATCGGTTTAGGTTCTGGTTTTGCCTTATTTCTTCTCATTGTTCTTGTAATTTCCTTTTCTGTGTAACCATTTTCCTTAAGAGCATTCTTTAGATGTTCCAGTTCGGTATCGAGTTCTTCTGGTTCGCAAACTTTTATAGCCCGTTCTGTCAAAGTTCTAATAATTCCGTACTTCTGAGATGCGTGATGGTTTGATTCTTTATGTAAGTACCGGTCAGTATGAGTTGGCTTTCTATATACCTTGTGTCCTAATGTAACTCCTTTTCTTGTTAGAAGGATACGTGGATGATACGTTCGTCATTTGGAATCACGGAAGGGAAAAGCTCGAAGAATTTCTCGAACACCTGAACAGCGTGCGTGAAAACATCAAGTTCACCATGGAGGTAGCAGAAAACAAAAATCTCGCCTTCCTTGATGTTCTTTTAACAAGAAGGAATGCTGCGTAGTTTCCTGACATTTTATACTACAAGGTGCTGAAATAGCATGACTGAAAAGAAAATTAAAAAATCTGTTTAGCTACTGGTTTTTGTTTCTCGGAAATTAGCCTCTTTACAAAATATTGCTGCACTGGATAACCTCTACCATCAAATAAGCTCGTTTATAACTGACTATATATAACAAGGTAGAATGGGAGAAAGTCTCTTTGCTACACAAAAACTGTAACGCTGACAAGAAGATCAAAGAGTCGGCCTATATAAAGTTAAATCTGACGGAATCCAAATCCTCAGTAAGCTGTGTCTTTTCAGTCTTTTCAGGTTGTTTATGCTTCAAGGAAAAATATAATGAAGGTTAGCCAGACCCACAAGTAGATATTTCTTTATGTTTTTTCCTTGAACCTTAAATAAGAGGTTTTATATCATTATTTTAGAATCATACTGTTGATGTGGCTTTGTTTTCTCACAAGACAGAAAACTTTACCTTTGTCCCCATCGTATAGTCTGTTGATAACGAGGTTGTTTTGATACTTGCATATACCTACACATAGGACTTTAATATTTAGCTCTGCCCCTCACCTCCTACTTCAGAATGCTGATTGCGTCAATACGGAGAAAACTTTAACTGCACAACAAAGTTAGTATTTTGTAAAGGATTCAATGCCTTTCGCAGTTAACAGTTGGGTTGAGAAGTTACTTGAACGAAACCCACATATTTTTAGATATGACTAAAAGGCCCCACAGACATCGTTCTTTTTCATCAGGTTTGCACGACGTGCCAACCGATCACACTCATTTCGGTCCGTGTGTGCCGAAAAACCGTCGTGTTGACCGTCGTTCCAAAAAAACTGTCCGAGCTTGATTTTACCCGTCAGTTTCGAACGCTATCGTGCAACTCGGTACATGTGTGGCCGTTCATCGTGCAATCATGACGGGATTTTGCAGTGCCGTTCTGGTTTCAGGTATAATTTGTAAAGCTTGGGGGGAAATCGCAACTGAAAATTTCAAATCCTCGTAGCTTCTACCCATAGCAAGAAATCTCAATGTAGCTGTCAGATGTTCATGAGGGGAAATACTTTGTCTCATCCAAGTATCCTATTTTTTTTATTAGAGGTACTACTGAATTAAGTAGTTCTAAGTATGTTTCTTCATCCATCCTCAAGTACCTAGTTGTACCAATCCTCTAGTTCCAGACGCAATTCTTCTAATAGATTTAAATGGGAGAATTGGCCTCTTTTTAAAAGCCACTGTTTCACCCATTTAGAACGTTTTTTCTTGCTGTATTTCACTTTAATAGCTAAAGCCGTCGCCAATGCTAAAGTATTATTCATGTTTAACGGACCAAAAATTTGCGAGAAACTGGAAAAAAACCAAACAGTGTGTGGAGGTATCGTTCCATCGGCTTAACCGACATCGGTTGACACGTCGTGCAAACCTGGTGAAAAAGAACCATGTCTGTGGGGCCCTTTACAGTCTCGTGGCAGCTGTGAGCCAACCGAGTCGATTTTAGGGTGAGGCCGTTATATCACGTGCATTTTAGTATTTTCAATAATTGATTGTTAATCGTGATATTTGATATATACTTTTGCATTTTCGATACATTATAATACACGGATTTCTTTTTTTACGTAATTATAATGATAGTATCGAGTTTTGTTTATGAAGAAGCCTTTAAATTAGAGATCCATGAAAATGGCTCAGGAGTAAGGACCTCGACTTGGTAAGGATGAGCTCGCAGAGCCTCTCTAGTGTTCCTTGTTCGGACGGCCTTTGGCGTAATTATCTGGGAGAGCTCACTCGAACACCTTCCGTGATAGAATATATAAAATAGGAACAGATCAGCCACCCTTCTTCGATGTTCCAGGCTGTGGAGGTCCTTTGTGAGGGTAGGCGTATCGATTAGTCTAATTGTTCTCTTCTGAATAGTGTTTAGAAGCTTTAGAGGGTGCTTCGGAGCGCATCCCCACACATGAGAGCAATGCTCCAAGGATGGTCGGATATATGCCTTGTAGAGCAGCAGTAGTTGCTCTAGTGTATACAGCTTCCTACAGCGGAACAAAACTCCAAGCTTTTAGAATGCCCTTGTAGCAATACTGACGACGTGGTCGTACCAGGACATGTTATTGTTGCTGTTGATCCACAAAACCTTGACGGAATGTGACTCGACTATTGGGTGAACCTCCACTTCCACAGTGGGTAAGCCAATGTCAGACTTCTTCGTCAGCGTTGTTGCATGAGTTGTCTGTCGCTACTCCCTACTCGACAACTGTTCTGATATCTACGTTGATCTGTGTGTCATCGACGTATCGTCTCCTGGGATGATAGTGGCTTGCCTGGTTCCATGCACGATATTAATGTACTGTTGGCTGCGGTAGATTGGATTGGATGTTATTTCCAGTAGTTCACAGATGTACAGCAAAAACAGTGTAGAGGATAGCACAGATCCCTGAGGAACACCGGCGTTTATTAAAAGTACGTCTGATAAACAGCCTTAGACTACAACAAACAGATATCAGTCGTTCAAAAAAATATAAAAAGATAGAAGATAGAAGAAGGAGAAAAAGAAGAAGTTACTTCTAACCTTAAAAATATACGTGTATAAATTTCATAGCTCTCGGAAATTGGTTCGTGAGGTTTAGGATTGTAAGTGAAGCAACTATTGTTTACTGTTGAAAAAATGGAACAAGAATTTCGAGTCTTAATAAAACATCGCTTATTGGCAAAACAAGTCAAGGCTTTCATTAATAAATATTATCTGGACACGCACCAGGAAAGTCAGCGGTTAAAAAGTGGTTTGGTAAGTTTGAACGAGGCGAAATGAGCATAGAGGGCAATGCATGTATTCCAGGCTGAGGTCTATGCGATACTTGCTTTTGTAAATCGTATTCGGAAAATTGACGGGTCTAGGAGACGGATTACTATCTGCTCTGACAGTCAGGCAGCCATCAAAGCACTGAGTGCTTGGAAAATAATGTCGGGACTGGTCCTGGAGTGCAGGAGGGCTCTTGACGACATCTCAGCTAAACACAAGGTATCACTGATGTGGGTACCTGGGCACGCTGGGGTAAAGGGTAACAACATGGCGGATCATCTGGCTAGGATGGGATCCGGCAACAGTTTTGTGGGCCCGGAACCAGCCTTAGGACTATCTGCAAACTTGATTAGGAAAACACCTGTTCGTGATGAGGGTGGTCAATGACCCAACGTGGTGTGGTGAAGAGGAAGAATCTTCGGCCCACATCTTGTGTCGCTGTAAAACCCTGGGTTTTCACAGGCAGACTATGCTGGGCTCAAGAACCTTGGAACTAATAGAGATAAAATGGATAGGACCTAAGAATGTACTTGCCTTTGCTTAAAGGGCAGGTCTTAGGAACTAGCGCGGATAGAGACGCAAAAGGGCCCATCGTGTGGCCTATGCACCAGTCACATTCTGTGCTGGATAGCCTCTGGTCCTCATTCAGGGCAGTGCACGCACTGGATGCCATCATCATCATCATCATCATCATCATCATCATCATCATGATCATCATCATCATCATAATCATCACATAGCTCGACAACCCCGGGTGGGTCTTGGCTGACTGCACAGCTTGCATCCATGTCCTTCGGTCTTCTATTAGGTTGTGATCGAGTGGTACATTCACTGTTGAGAGGTCCGCCCTGATATTATCAGTGCGATTTTCCATCGATATATCACAATGGGTGAAACTTAGCTCCATCACTGCAATCTAGAGTCCACGAACCAACTCCAAGGCTTAGAAAGACGGAAGGTGGAGGAAGTTAGAAGGTTTTAGAGCGCCTACTATGTATGGAAGACCTTTAGCACTTTCGCGGGAGGTCAAATACTTGGGCGTGATTTTTGACTTGAAGCTGACGTGGAGGCTGAATGTTGACAGACTTGTGTCAAGATTGACAGCGACCTTCTGGCAGCTGCGGCGAGCAGTAGGAAGATCGTGGGGATTGAACCCCAACATCCTGTCATCGTGAGACCCTGAATACAATACGGCTCGGTGATCTGGTGGCTTTCTGTGCAGAAATCCACAGTGGCCCGACTAATACAAAGGCTTGTTTCCATGAGCGTCACAGGTGCAATGAGGACCTCAACTGGACTACCGACGGTGCCATATTGGATTAGGAAAGATAGCCAAGCTAGCGGAGGAAGCATTTGTGTTTTACTATTGTATTTCACTATTTATATCTGCCTACAGGATTATGAAGGCAAAGCGTTTGTCAAGTTTGAATAAAAACAGGGTGGGGCATAAAAACCAAGTGTTTTTGGTTTGAGTAGTACTCATATATTAGAGAAGGGAGGAGCGCGCGGTTTATTACAATCTATTCTTTGACTCAAACCTTTTCACTTTCTTACTTGCCACTTGCCATCGGGGAGCGGTAGACGTTAGAACAACGCGTGGCATATGGCGTGGCATCATTGGCCCGTATTTTTTTGGAGAAAATGGGGTCACCGCTACAATAACATCTGAACTTTACATTCATATGGTGAATACCTTTTTCACATTTGAATTGCAAAAAAGAGGTGTGGATATCAAAGATTTGTGGTTCCAGCAAGATGGCGCCACGGCACACACCGCCAGAGCATCCATGGCTGTTCTTCGCCAACTGTTTACAAATCGTTCAATTTCGAGGTTTGGTGGCATTTCATGACCTCCTCGGTCTCCCGACTTATCAATTTGTGATTTTTTTCTATGGAGGCAAGTCAAGTCACGTGTTTAAACGGCCAAGCCCCGTACGTTAGACGCAGAGGAGGAAGCGATTCGCCATGGAATCTCTCAAAAATCAACAGAGACACGCTGGAAACAGTGGAGTGCAGTTTTCGTGAACGGCTGCATCACATGCCAGATGCAATTTTTGCACTTAGATATTTCAGAATGATTATCAGCTATGTTCTACTACTACTAATAATTTTTTTTTAGAGTAAAAACTAATAATTTTATGATTATTTTAAAAACACTTCGTAAAATTTTTCCTATTCTGTATGGTACCGATAGCAAAAGCTTTTCTACCCTATGTGCCTGGAATAACAGACAGAATAGGAAAAATGTTACGAAAGGAAAACGTCAAGACCATCTACAAGCCCACAAGAAAGATACAGGAATATTTGAGAACGGTGAAGGATAAAAGAGACCCACTCACCACACCGGGGGTTTATCGCATACCATGCACATGTGGGAGTGTATATATAGGAACAACGAAGCGATCTATAAACACAAGAATTGCAGAACATAAGGCTAGCTGTCGACTAGGTCATACGGGCAAATCAGCGGTAGCCGAACATGCGATTAAGGAGGTAAGTCACACTAGTCACAGGATCAAGTTTGAAAAAACTAACTCAGGTTCTTACCGCAACGTCTGCATAACATGCCAGACTTCACAGAGAAGCCATCGAAATACAAAAACATCATAATAATTTCAATAGGAAAAAAGAAACACAGAAAGTCAACCGGACATGGGTACCCATCCTAAAGGACCTGGAGACACTACCATATCGCGAAGGGGCGGGGCTACCAACGCTACCTTGTTGGGCCACGTCACCATTAGCAAGTATAAATACAGGTGCAGATCCACCAGCCGTCAGTATTTTGGAAGTCGCCGAAGTGAAATAGCTTCTGAAGATGCCATCCACTCGTGGTGGCGAAACGTCAAGCTTTAACGCTAAACGACGCCGGCCTAAAAATCCACAAATTCATTGGACGATGGCCGCGAAAGCCTTACACAGTATATTTTTCTATTTGCTAACCCTAAAAGGATGCTAGACATAAATTTAGGACCAATGAATATACCTTAAACCGAGGCTTATTTCCAGGTAAAAGACAAATCGTACGAAAAATTGAGTGACGGTTGTAATCATCGGACTATCTATCTATAGGCTATTACATTGAATAATAAAATTTAATTTTATCAAACAATAGTGTTTTTTATGTTAGGCTACAAACTTTCATTCCAAATGTGATGAGGCAGTATACCTTACCTGTTGTACATAAGGACATCTGGCTTCCACAGTCGGTGAGGCGGAATCCTGAGGTCCTTTACACCTCCGAACTCCGATGAATTCCACCTTAAATTCATGTCGTTCCATTCCTGAAATGAAATGAGAATGCTGGTAAAGCGCGCATCAAGTATTTATAAAACGGTGGATGCCAGGGAGGTTGTTTCGTTGGAAATCTCTACTGTACACTCCCACGCAAAGTGCCTTGCTTTACTTTTTCATTCTTAAAGGAATGTGCTAAGTTGCACGGATATCATCAGGCGAGCTGATTTTGGTGTCTTGACAAAATATACAGGGTAGTGTTCACAGAGTTAACACCTCTAGAGGGAGCCTAATTTGAATATTGGCCAGCCAACATCTATAGCGCTATTGCCACTTTTCTTCGTCCGCTTATGGACCTTCCAGTTTCTTCAAAATCTGGCAGTTTCCGCAGTTTGAACACATGTTCCTCAAAGTATTTAACTGGGTATTTAACTATACATTCCAATATACTTGCGATGTAACTGATTTACGTGAAGATAATTTGTATTGATTTAACGAAATCTCAATAATTAGTAGTAAATTTCATAGCGGAATGTCGCAATAACTTCTAATATGTCGTAAATCTGGCAATCTACAATCGGCGTCACCCTTAAGCTGTCATGTGGCTGTTATTGTCAAGTTATTGCGTATGTTGAGATTTTTGTAGTTTTAGTGTATATTTGAGTGACTTTGTGACTATTTGTGGTGTGAATTAAATTATTTATGAACAATATTGTCATAATTGCATGATGGGACGAAATAAAAAGTGGCATAGCTGCTGCAATAGCGACGAATCGGTTAACACCACTTATGATAGGTTAGTATAGGTTTTGTTTTGGTTTTCAGTAGCGTAAAATATGGGGATAACTGGGAACAAAAGTAACTTCACTCCTGTTTCACGAATAATAATGGTTGTTTAATGTATATTATGTGCATTTATGTAGGTTACAGCTGAAAGGTGAAATTGGGGTGGTTGGGGATTGTGTAACTGAAAAAAGTGTTGTATTGTGTTGTATTCCTAAAGGCTGGCCATTCACCTGTGAAATAAAGACCTGGCGGCATAATTTCTTCTTTTAGGTCCATCGGAACATTGCCTTGCGTTTTACAGAAACGGGACTTAGATGTATACATAACATGTATGCGAGTATTGCTTTACATCGTTCTGTATTGTGTAACGAGAAAATCGTTGAATTGATTTTATTGAAATTTTGACATAATATTATTCCGTAGCGAGAGTGGAAATACGTATGGTTTTTAGGAATCGTCTCAGGGGCGCCGTAACAGTAATAAAAGACTAAAAATATAAAAACAGCTCAAACTACGTTTTTATGCGTCTTAGAGGGTCCTGATCATTTTCAACTTTTTTTGGGTGGGGGGAATTTGGAGTGGTTGGGGGTAGAGGTTGTAAAACAGAACATTTTTTTGTACTCATATTAGCGGCTGTGAAAGAAACACCTAGGGACATAATTTACTTTTTTAGGTCCATCCGAGCATTATAATAAGAGTAACTCTAAGTATAGCTAAATACCAATACAATCTATTGTATCAGTTTGTAACATCACAGTAATAATTGAATCCATTAATGAACATCCAATTTTAATATAAAGTCGTACACCACTGGTAATGCCCTCAAGTTGTCAAAATTTCCGTTACATGTTGGCTGGTCAGCGACCTGTGCATTTTGTTGTTTACATTCCCTCTAGAGATGTTAACTCTGTGGTAGTGTCCGACCGAACATTCGGTTTCGGTTTCGGCCTAGTTTCGGCCAAAAAACGGATTTCGGTTTAGTTTCGGTTTCGGCTGCCCTCCAGCCGAAACTACGGCCGGGACAGAAACTAAATTCGATGGACTTGGCGCTGCGATCGGACGCCCTCGGAGCACTATTCTTAAAGCGAAGAAGTGTCATTTTGCTGGGTAGATGATGGTAATAACTTATCACAAGTTAAGAAGCCTACTTATCGGAGCCAAGCTTGCAAAGAAACGCAGATATTACTCTCACTAGAACTTCGGTCCATTTCTGTCTTTGAGAAAGGTTCCCCTGAAATTCACGTCTGCCTTACCGACGACTGTTTCCACTGCAAAACTTCTTAATGCTACTAGTCAAATTTATTCAGACTGAGGAAGCTATTTGCAAAGAAAGTTGATAAATTATTATTTCTCTTCAGCTATGAATACCGATAGTCAGCAATGGCTGTAGCTCAATGAAGCTCACAGCAGCTTCTTAAATTCAGAGAAAACCCTTTACTTTCAAAAACACTTAGTAGTTGTACTTAGCACGTAGCTACTTCAGAAATTTAGTTTTAAGGCAGCTAATTGATAACAGTGTCATAAAGATTGACCAAAGTTTGGAATGTTATTTAGTAGATGATACAAAATATAATATAAATATAAAATAGTTGATATTTGGTTCAGATGAACTTCTTATTTCAAAAAGTATAAATAATTTATTTCAAATAAGGTGTGATAATGCTGATGAAATGTCATTCATTTTTATATCCACGAAAAAATTACTGACGTTAGATTGATGTTTCTGTTTCGGTTTCGGTTTCTGCCGAAACTGAGACGGAGGCCGAAATTCGGTTTCGGTTTCGGTTTCGGCCGAAAAAAGTAGTTTCGGTCAGACACTAATACAGAGTATTCTGAATGTCGTGGCTTTTACTCACACTGCGTGTTGTAATCATCAAAAAAAAAATGGCACCATGTGGGTATATTCAGTAATACCCACAGAATGTCAGTACTGTTGTTGTATCGAAGTTTCATTACAATCAAGTTAGTAATTTTCACATGGTCAATACACTCGTTAAAGTAGAGGCCGGAAGGTGGCGTGATTCGATAAAACTGGTACATTCTTGGTACTAACAAGGTGTCAAAGGTTCATTATGATCAAGTAAGAAACAATTTTTGCTATAAGTAAATACCAGGAAAAAATATCTATAATAAAAAAACGGAGTGTCTATAAAGTGGTGCGAGAATACAGAACCATACACTCTTTTGCTGCACCTTTAACTAATCAGAATCGCAAACGTTGCTTGACCTTGTGGACCATGGCAATAAAAGTGCAATTAGGACAAAGGTGCATCAGTTCTTTTCCCAAAATGAACTTTCGACTATTGACAAAGTCCTGAAAGAGGTGAATGACGATAATGATTTGCCCAATTTTAAGCGGACCACGTTTTATAAGCTATTAAAGGAGCTTAACTTCGTATTTGGGAAGCGAGGTAGGAAAAGTATTCTCATCGATAGGGAGGATATAATTGACTGACGTACTGACCCCTCTCAATTTTACCCCCAAAATAAAGGTTCCTAAGGTAAGAATAACATATAAAAAATCTAAAATATATCAATACAGCTGTAATGGAAAAATATGATTCATAAATGCTACTCCACATCCGATACTATGGACTTTATTACTGCTATTTTGAATACAGCTCTGGCGACCGACATCCGCAGACCAGCCGCCGAGCGCGTGTTATTGTTTACAGCCACTGCACGGCGGATTTGAATACACTTTAGAATGTCTACTATGATATCCCAATAACGTATCAAAGCTTCATTATATTTAAGTTGGTAGTTTGCCTGTTGTAGTATTTTCAATGACAAAACGTCCAGGATAAGGCAAACGAGCATAGTTATGTTTTTTCGTGAATATTACCAGGCTCAGATCTTCGCAGGACTGTAGAAAATCCTCAAAAAAATATATCCAAGTCGGCATCATTGTATAATGATTCAGCTGGCATAAAATCATTACGCCGGCGATAGGCAGAAAATACACACGAGACTTTTGGAAGGGTCGCAACAAAAACTCAAGGGTCTGTAATTCCACAACTCGAGGACAAGGAGCAATAACAAGCAACAATATTTCACATCTGAATTCACTAGCCGCCACATGGCGCTAGTATACGTTGGATCCCATCCGTAATCCAGAAATTTCCATATACTGAGCAGTAAAGGCAAATCCCAAATCCACGTTAATTTTTCAGTAGCTCGGGAAGTCACTGCAGAGGTTCCATGCTGTTTTTTTTTTTTCAGATACCGCAACCGTTAAAAATTCTGGCCACATGTGCTTTCAGCCCTAAAGCATGAGCGTAGCATTGAGGGCTGGAACATATCTAATTCCAGCACTTTCTATTTTTCAAATATGTTTAATCTAACAACTTAATGATCTGTAATACATTCATGTTATGGTGAGATGCAATTTGAAATTTATTTCAAAAGGTCTGTTTTGGACTTCCATTGTCTATATAATTTTAGATTACAACGTTTCAATCGCCTTCAGGTAAACAGTTTACCTGCTAACTTGCGAGTGCTATACTTTTCACTTTTCACTTTCCTATTCGTCAATACCACCCTTGACCAGAGAGTACAAGTCCATCGCTTCTGCTCCTAAAGAAAAAGCAGACATCTTAGGGAGGCTTTTCGCAGCCAATTCTACTGTAGACTTCCAAGAAGTAATCCGACTACCAACATAAACGTAAACTCGAGAATGGCAGAAGTCAAATTTCAACATCGAGATATAAAAAGTATCCTCCAGAAGCTAAACACGAAGAAAGCTACTAGTCCTGATCAAATTCCAGCTATTGTCCTTAAACGCTGTGCCGCTGAGCTTACACCTGTTCTATGCAAGCTCTTCAAACTATCATATCAGCAAGGCGTGTTTCCCGCTTCATGGAAGATTGGCTGCGTACAAACCACCCCTAAGAAAGGCAAAAACAACCGATCCCACAAACTATAGACCTGTGGCTCTTCTCAGCATCATGTCTAAGGTTATGGAGAATGTCATTAACACACAGATCCTGAAATACCTGGACAATAATATCATCATAAATGATCGCCAGTATGGCTTTCGTAAGCACAGGTCTACGGGTGACCTTCTGGCCTATGTCACTCACTTGTGGAACAGAGCAATTGAAAACCATGGCGAATCCCGTGTTGTTGCGCTTGAGATATCGAAAGCCTTCGACAGAGTGTGGCATGAGGGACTTCTAGCCCTGGCCTGCGCCAGTGGCTGAACAACCTTTTGAACGACCGATCTCTGTTTTTTGTAGTGAAGGCTGTTCATCAGACGTATTTTCAATAAACGCCGGTGTTCCTCAGGGATCTGTCTTATCCCCTACACTGTTCCTGTTGTACATCAACGAGCTGCTGGAAATAACATCCAGTCCAATCTACAGCTTCGCAGACGACAGTACATTAATATCGTGCATAGAACCAGGCAAGCCACTATCATCCCAGGAGATGGTACGTCGGCGACAGCAGCATGCCTCACAGATCAACGCAGATATCAAAAAAATTGTCGAGTGGGGATTAGTAAATAAAGTTCAACGTACAGAAAGCCCAGGCAACAACACTTACAAAGAAGTCTCACAGTGGCTTACCTAAAGTGGAAATGGAGAGTCACTCCATAGACGAGTCACTTTCCGTTAAGCTTTTGGGAATAACATCAACAACAACATGTCCTGGCACGACCACGTCGTCAGTATTGCTAAAACGGCATCCCAAAAGCTTGGAGTTTTGTTCCGCTGTAGGAAGCTATACACACCAGAGCAACTACTGCTGCTCTACAAGGCACAGATCCGACTATCGGTGGAGTATTGCTCCCATGTGTGGGGATGCGCTCCAAAGCAGTCTCTAAAGCTTCTGGACACCATCCAGAAGAGAGGAATCAGACTAATCGATACGCCTAACCTCACAAAGGACCTCCATAGCCTGGAACATCGAAGAAGGGTGGCTAGCCTGTCCCTGTTCTACAGATTCTATCACGCAAGATGTTCAAGTGAGCTCTCCCAGGTGATAACAGCAAAGGCCGTCCGAACGAGGAACACCAGAGAGGCTCTGCGAGCTCATCCTTACCAGGTCGAGGTCCCTAGTCCACGAACCAGTCTCTTCCAGCATTTCTTCTTTTGGAGAACTTCGACGCTGTGGAACGAGCTGCCGGGGAATTTGTTTCCCAACGGCTACAACCTACAGCGTTTCAAATCCAATGTGCACCGACACTTTGCGGGAGGCTGGCCATAAAAAAGACTATATGTATATGTATATGATACGGATAATGAAACTGCGAATCATTTCCGAAAATCCGTATAAATTATTTCTCTGAAGTCAAAGAATAGGTACCGTAAGTTTCACTGCCTGCAAATTTCCTGCGTAGACCGATAGACAATGCATGTGATTGGCTTGGCGATATATGGATGATATGAGGTTACAATAATTGCGACGGCATTGGCACCCTACACATTCGCATTGATTACATCTGGCGTTTGATCGAATATGGTTTTTTCATTCTAATTGTGATGATCAATTTAGGAGCAAATATGAATACTACTGGCTACTTTTGGCTACAGCACAAATAAGGGTTTTCGACTTTTGGGTGCATTTGAATATCCGGTGGGCAGCAAATTTGAATTTTTGGTTAACGAGACTGAAACTCAAAACAGAAGAAGAACTACCAACTTAGTGAGGAAGGAAGCAAACAAACAAAAGTTGGGGGGTGGGGGGTTGCAAAAACTGAAAATTTTGTATTTATAATAGGTCGTCTATTGATCTGTGAAAGAAATACCTAGTGGTATAATATACTTATTTAGGTCCATCCGAACATTGCCTTGCCTTGCCAGGAACCAAACGTAGTAGAATTTTCAGATGTATACGTAGGAGTATTACTTTAGATCGTTATGTATTGTGTAACATAGAAATTATTGAATTGACTTAATGAAATTTTGACACATAATATTGCTATCGTGGCGAGGATGGAAAATGCGTATAGTTTTCATAAATCGTGTCACTAGACGCAGCAATAATCAAATAACTAAAAATATAAAAAACATTTCAAACTTCGTTTTAAGCGATTTGAGGGTTGCTGATCTTTTTCCAAATTTTTTTAGAGGGGTAAAATTGGGATAGTTTGGCGGTGGTGCTGTATCCGAATTCAGTTCTACTTTAGACACGATTACGCATTTAAAATATTCGAAATTTTCAGCTAATTAAATACTGTCTTATAGGTAGTCACGCAAAGCTCGCGACAAGCTTTTATGATCATATGGCCACAAGTTGGTAGTTAACGTTTTAAAGGAAAATTTAATTTTCTTCCTATTAAGGTATTTCAATGAAAGCTTTTTTGATAAAAAGGTTTTCTGCTTTCAATTTATCAACATTAAATGTGTTCCAATTAGTTCTGATGTGACGAAAGAATTACATACCCAAATTCAGATTTTGTAAGGTTCAGTTTTCCAGATACAAAACTTCTTTATTTAAAGACTATGTCTGTTGTTGAGATTTTCTTTTCGTTATAGGTAAGAAAAGCCGAGATACCTCTTGCGTAAGCTAGGATGACTGGTAAGTCAACTTTAGGGTTAAATAATGAGTCTAAAAATATATTAACATATTGAATCATTCTCCCGTGTATCAACGCAAAAAGTGAAAGGACGGCCTAACTCAATTTTGGCTTATAATTTCTTGTAAGGTGAGTTGAATAACTTCTTACGAAACTCTAAAATGTCTCCACTTAGCAAGCTTAAACGCATGATCCTTGCGGAACTATACAATAATTTCCAGCAACTAAAGTAATGAAATCACCATTCACCGAGTTTGTCCTGAAATATAATCCTTTTATCCCAAATCTGAGATCATCAAGTGCAGAGCTGTGGGCATATACCGCAGTAGCATACGGTAAACGCCCGACAAACAGTGGCGGTGCGTCAGATGTTGAAGGAAAAAAGGGATATTTGCATTGAAACTTTGCACACAGCTTGGCAGTACCATCTGTTAACACTTTTTGTTCATTCAGATGCTATTTATGTACATGGCGCCTCTAAAAAGCTCTAGATGTGTAAAAACAAGCCGTGGCGTTTTGTCGATTCAAAAATGATAATATCTATTGCAAATTTGCAAATGTGGCGAAAGACCAGTCAGCTGTGTGAAGATGGCCCCTAGAAGACGACAGCTCTGGTTTGCGCAGTAAAGCCCCCTTTGAATTTGAACGGGGTCGGATTGTAGGCCAACGAGAACGTGGTGCTTCTTTCAGAGCAATTGCTGTCACCATGAGGCGTAGCGTGGCTACAGTTGTAGCAGCCTGGCGCGCATGGATCGCAGAAGGGCGTATGCAGCGAGCTAGAGGTTTTGGAGCACGTAGAAGAACTACAGACCGGCAAGAGATCGTCATCTACGACTACTGGCCCTTCGAGACAGAATGTGATCCTCTTCAGCTGTTGCTGATGATTAGTATGCAGCTATAGGGAGGCTCATTCGAAATATGAGCATTTAACAATAAACGCACAAAGGCCAGTAGCAAAATCTATAGTCTGTAGAAACAAATCTAACCTTTCCTGATTCTTTACTACACTGAGGGAAAACTTTAATCGCTACGATTAAAATTTTAATCACCGCAAATAAATTTTGCATCAAAATACGTGACAATTTAACTGTTTAATTGCTGCGATTGAATAGTGAATTCTGTTTAGAATTAATTGTGGTAGTGAGCAATATCAAATCAGTAGTTGTAAGAAAAATGTCACTGTGACTGTAGCTTAGTTTAATAGTTACAATTAAACCACGTCTCCAAGGTTACTCATTGTTTAATACCTTCAATTAAACAGGATTATTTATTATGATTATTTATTTGTGACATCCTTTTTGTCGTTGTACTACAGATAATGAATTAAACTGTTATAATGAAAAACTTTAATACCAATACTCATTTTTTTCTTGATTTAATAGGGATGGTTCCTATACTCAATTAGAGGGATTAAAAAAGGCAGATAGGTTCAATATAATCTTTATTCCTGGTAAAATAATTAATTAAAAATTATAACAAAAATTAAAATATTCAGTTTATCATAACAAAAAAGTTATTATTGAACATAAAGCTTCTATTACACCTACGAACACATGATGTCATTGGAAAATTGTTACATACTTTGATTTCACTGCAAAGTTACCGGAAATGTACGACTTGTGTACTCCAAAGCCATATTTGACCATGTAGGTACCTATTCTGTTCACACACAAAGACACAAGCACGCATAAAACTTATAGGAGCACAAAATAGTATGTGATAGTAAAACCGAACAGCGAATGCACCTCACACCTGTAACCGTGCTGTAACGACTAACGACTAACTGAAATGTACTACAGTGAAGAGCATCTATCTCTATCGCACTCGCTTGCCCTCTATAAAGAAAAGAGATGGAGCGTAGTAAACATCCCCCACCTCGCGAAACGCGTATTTCATGACTTATCACAGCTGTAATATCCTTTAACTCTGGCGATTAAGATGTTTAATTGGAAATTGCAGTACTTCAACCAGTTTAATTGTCATTGTAGCCTGAAGTGTCTACGATAGGAATACTCATACCGACAGTTACTGATTTTTTTTATAGCAACTCTCGTAATAATTACCATTAAAATGTTTAATTGAACGTAGTAGTACTTAAACCAGTTTAATTGTTACAGTAATATGCGTTTTCTGTGACAAAATCGAAGTATTAGAATTCAGTATTTATGACTGACTGTGTAGCTACATTTCAGAAACAGCACGCAACTTTGATATAGGCTATTAAAAATGTACCAGTTAAACACTTTAACAGAGCTGGTTTTCTCAGTGTATTAGAGGTGTCCTAGAGCAAACCCCTCTCCCCAAAAACTCAATCCAGCAACTCAGTAACTTTTTTTTTCATTTTGGCTAGATTATTTGGATTTGATCCCACTGTGCGGCGTTGGTGTCTTCTAATGTGGAATCTGATGTGTGCTCTGCAACTCCGCAAGTTTTGTACACCAACCGCCACTGCCGGCAAAGATTTATGAATGTCGAGTGAGATAGTTAATGTAACCCTCAGGCATACGCTTTGTTTAGTCAGGGGAGTATACAGTCTGGGCTGTAATCAAATCAGGGTTATACACAAAAGACCTTTTAGAGTTGGTGTGGTTGGATGCTCCGATTTTCATTTGCGGATAGGGTTAGTTCTCCGATAAGTTGGTAAAGGGCCCCACAGACATCGTTCTTTTTCATCAGGTTTGCACGACGTGCCAACCGATCACACTCATTTCGGTCCGTGTCTGCCGAAAAACCGTCCTGTTGACCGTCGTTCCAAAAAATCTGTCCGAGCTTGATTTTACCCGTCGGTTTCGAACGCCATCGTGCAACTCGGTACATGTGTGGCCATCCATCGTGCAATCACGACGGGATTTTGCAGTGTCGTTCTGGTTGCCTTCCAGTAAGCGTATCTAGGGTTAGCGATACCTATCAAAAATGTGCTGTCAGACGTTCATGAGGGGAAATACTTTGTCTCATCCAAGTATCCTGTTTTTTTTATTAGAGGTGCTACTGATTTAAGTAATTCTAAGTATGTTTCTTCATCCATCCTCAAATAATTGTACCAATCCCCTGGTTCCAGACGCAATTCTTCTAATAGATTTATATGGGAGAATTGGCCTCTTTTTAAAAGCCACTGTTTCATCCGTTTAGAACGATTTTTCTTGCTGTATTTCACTTTAATAGCTAAAGCCGCCGCCAATGCTAAAGTATTATCCATGTTAACAGACCAAAAATTTGCGAGAAACTGAAAGAAAACCGAACAGTGTGTGGAGGTATCGTTCCATCGGTTCAACCGACATCGGTTGGCACGTCGTCCAAACCTGATGAAAAAGAACAATGTCTGTGGGGCCCTTAATGGAAAAGAATCATACGGAATTCTAACCAGAAGCATTTGTTGCTAAGCTGTGGAGAATCGGAATCGGAATTCGAAAGTATTATATAGAGTGTATTTAAATAAGTACAGGGTGGGGCATATTAATCAAGTGTTTTTGAAATAATCATAAAATTATTAGTTTTTACTCTAAAAAAAATATTGGTAGTAGAACATAGCTGATAATAAACCATTTTGAAATATCTAAGTGCAAAAGTTACATCTGGCATATGATGCAGCCGTTCACGAAAATTGCACTCCACTGTTTCCAGCACGTCTCTGTTGATTTTTGAGAGATTCCATGGCGAATCGCTTCCTTCTCTGTGTCTAACGTACGGGGCTTGGCCCTTTAAACACGTGACTTGAGTTATATCCATAGAGAAAAATCACTAATTGATAAGTCGGGAGACCGAGGAGGTCATGAAATGCCAACACTTGAACGATTTGGAAACAGGTGGCGAAGAACAGCCATGGATGCTCTAGCGGTGTGTGCCGTGGCCCCATCTTGCTGGAACCACTAATCTGTGATATCCACACCTCTTCTTTGCAATTCAGGTATGAAAAAGGTATCCACCATATGAATGTAACGTTCAGATGTTACTGTAGCGGTGACCCCATTTTCTCCAAAAGAAATATGGGTCAATGATGCCACGCCATATGCCACGCGTTGTTCTAGCGTCTCCCGCTCCATGATGGCAAGTGGCAAGTAACAAAGTGAAATGGTTTGAGTCAAGGAATGGATTGTAATAAACCGCGCGCTCCTCCCTTTTCTAATATATGAGTACTACTCAAACCAAAAACACTTGGTGTATAAAACATTTAAGGGGGTGATTCCTCATCGAAAAAAAGGTAGGATCTTCCATACAAAGAAACTTCATTGGAGCATCTATTTTTAAGATACATTCCCTTAAAATTTGTTTAACAATTTTTCTCAGAAGCACTAAAAAAGTTACAATATTGAAATTAATCTGACATTTTCTACTGCCAAAGAGACACACTTAGCTAGTTTTTTATTTGGTTTACCTCATGGTTGTAAGAGATAGAAAACGCAACCCCTAGAATGTATTTCCAATGCAACTTTTTGTCTTATTATTTGTTTACTATTTTAAAATTGTATGTATCTTGTTCGTGAAATAACTTTTTGCTGCGAACTGGTTTATTTTGGGCGAAAAATTTAATAGACATCTTTTGTTTAGAATAAAACAGGCTATCGGAAATAAATTTTTAAATGGTAAACAAATAAGACAAAAAGTTGCACTGGAAATAAATTTCAGGGGTTGCGTTTTCCACCCCTTACAACTATGAGGTAAACCAAATAAATGACTGGCTAAATGTCTTTTTGGAAGTAGAAAATGTCAGGTTAATTTCAATATTGTAACTTTTTTAGTGATTGTGAAAAAAATTTATTCATTAAATTTTATGTACTCCCTTTAAGGGGCTGTACCTTAACAAGGGATGCTCCAATGTAGTTTCTTCATGTGAAAGATCCTAACTTTTTTCCAATGAGCCATCACCCCCTTAAATGTTTTACACTTATTTAATTACACCCTGTATAATGGGGAAACTGGGGGAAAACGTCGGCAATCACAGAACACGTTTTGGTATCACGGCACAGTGCAAAATAAAACAAATCAAGAAACATAAGGTGTAATCAGGATTCTACTTTTTTACTTCCCACACCGATAGGTGGGGGGAGTATTGTGATCGCGAAAATGTTCGATTTTGAGATAATATACTTTTTGAGCGTTTTATGATGCCTACATAACGAAAATCCACGTCACTCATTTCCGTCGGTCTGTCTATCTGTCTGTTGGCGTTTTTCTAGCCTCCTAATCTCAGTAACCGCTGCATAGATTTTGATGAAATTTGGGTAGTGATAGGGTGTAGGGTCGTAGTAGGTAATGATGCTACATTTTTGAAAATCGGTGCATGGGCGGCGGAGTAATTGGCAAAAAACAAATAATTTCAAATATGCCTCAAACTTCGTTTTTAGGCGTTTTTGGGGGTTCCTGATCATTTTCTACTTTTTTTTGGGTGGGGGTGGTTGGAGGTTGTAAAGCTAAAAAATTTGTTGTACTCATAATAGGCTGTCTACTGACCTGAGAGAGAAAGACCTAGCGGTATAATACACTTTTTTAGGTCCATCCGAACATTGTCTTGCGTATTACAGGAACCAAGGGGCTTACAGAATTTTCCGATGTATACATACGAGTATTGCTTTAGATCGTTCTGTATTTCATAATGTGGAAATCACTGAATTGATGTTAATGAAATTTGGGCACAGTATTACTACTTTGGCGAGGATGGAAAACGCGTCTGCTTTTTAGAAATCGTCTCCGTGGCAGCGAAGCAATATTAAAAAAAAACTAAAAGCATGAAAACAGCTCAAACTTCGTTTTTAGGTATTTTAGGGGTTCCTGATTATTTTCTAGTTTTTTTGGAGTGGAAGTGAAATTGGGATGATTAAGGGGTGGGAGGTAGTAAAACTGATTATTTTTGTATTCATAAAGGTTGCGGAAAGTGGCATAATACACTTTTTTAGGTCCATCGGAACATTGCCTTGCCGATTACAGAAACCAAGGGACTTAAACTTTCTGATGCATACAAAATACATACGAGATTACATTAGATCGTTCTAGATTGTGTACGTGGAAACTTCTGAATTGACTTTAATGACATTTTGAAACAAATTGAATAATAATAAAACTAAAAATATAAAAAACACCTCAAGCTTCGTTTTAGGCGTTTTAAGGGTTCCTGATCATTTAAAAAAAATTTTTTTGGCTGGGGGTGGAATTGGGGTGGTTCGGGGTTGGGGGTTTGTAAAACTCAAAAATGTGTTGTATTCATAATAGATTATCCATTGACCTGTGAAAGAAGCACCTAGTAGAATAAAACACTTTTTTTGCGGTTGGGCGAGCGATGATTTGGTTGCAGGGGCATCTAGACTATAGTTTCATGCTGTGGGAAAATAATAAAACTGGTGTCATCGGAATGTGTGGGAGGTACTGAGTCAATCAACTTGACTACATTTTGTCACCAGTAGACTGTGACCTCGTATGGTTGGATATGCTTCAGGTAAAAATCTTATGAGTGTTCCAAGGTCTGGTTATCATAGAGTCATATGCCATAACTGATGGACTCTCTAAACGAATAGATGGGCTTGTTTATGACGTAAGTCAGGGGACCTGAAGCGGTTAATTAAGTGACGATACTCCAGAGATTCTGAGTGATGCTACTCTATCACTTTGGTGATTATAGATGACATATCTATTGATTGGACTTGTTTTGAATCCACATCCTGTGTTATCTTGATTTTGTCGAGCAGTGTACTTAACGTTTGCTTTAAAGCTTTCAGCTTTATGAGATACTCTGGGAGAAAGTCGAGAGGCACTTTATTCTTTACGTGTTGCCTGCACTCTGCATGCTCAGCGAAGTCTGGCAGTTCAAACATCAAAATGCAAAAATGTATGCCGAGCACGTGATAACTGATACCTGGTAAATAAAATTACATTCATGAATTGGAACGGCCAGACAAAAGAAAATCGATACTCAAGCTGGCCAGCTCAGTGTTCAGTCTGATTGCCAAGCTGTTTTAGTAGTAGTATCCTGCATTTGGACCTTAGTTTCTTTAATAGAATCCTTCCAGTGGATTAACGAATTGAGGGTATGTTTAGAGAAAAGAAAAACGTAGTTAAATGCTGGCTAGAACAAAGCTTACAATCTTACTACTATTCAAATCAAGAAATTCGTAATAGGTTAGGGTTTTTTTCAAATTTATCGATATCGATAATCTTCCAGCAGCATGATTCCTCTAGCATTTCCATTTTGATTTTGAATTCTTGACGATACACACATAAAAAAAAATTCACAAGTCAAGAATTCTGTAAATACATACTCACAACAAGAATATCTGTTCTCACTCTAAGAAAGAACATTTGATGAGAAAATTATAGAAAATTTGTATCAAGAATAATATATTTTTGATTTATATATTTATTTTAAAGAAATATGCTCCGAAAGAAAATATAGGTTTATTTGCAACCAAGACTATAATAATTTAATAACAAGTATTTCTTAATTTTATGTCAAGATTATCATTTTTTCCAGCGGTGTCCCGTTTACTTCTATCAAGAATATAGACAGCGTGCAAATGCGAACCTTCATTTACAATACGATAATCTTGATTTAAAAATGAACGCTGTTTTACAAGCAAACCCTATATTTGTATCAAGTAAATCATTTATTTGATGTGTCACTTGTCAACTCTAACCTCTCCACCCTCTCCACTCAACCGCCTGTTGCCCGTCCGCGTCCGCCGCCATTATCGGTTTTCGGATTGTCGCATTCGCCGCCGTCTTTAGCACCGTAGCGTAATTCCTGCATCCTCGATCCTGCATAATAGCACATAATAGTATCTAGTCAAACTGCTAAATAAATTGCCGTTGCCACGTAATACCCATGATACCACTGTCAACCAGCGGTCAACGAATCTGCCGGTAGTGCTGGTCTACCGCCATTTGAATCGCGTCCCAGTTCCTATCAGTTTCCTTATCACTGGATCTATCCAACCATGAATGAGCTATTAAAAAAATGGGGATGCGAAGACCTGACTCAGGTGTTCCTAGGTAAGTACCAAGTATACTAAATGTGATTTAAGAAATTTTGCAGAACTATTTCTCCAGTGTACCCATCACTAAACAGGCTGATTTACAAATATTTGAAAGCTTTGCACACATCTTCCAAGTCCAGAATTCAATTGGCTTCTATATGTGTATGTCTTGCAGATAATGACATATACGAGAAAAATTTCTACATGCTCATAGAAGAGTTTGAATGCTTGCTTCAATACAATACATTTATTGGAATGAAACAACAGTGGCTTTGGTAACAGCTCATCAAAGTTATCAAACGCTCAAATCAATACTACTAGATTCCTCATGCAAGAATATCACAATTTTAGAATAAAGTTGAGCTACTTGCGTCAAGTTTATGAAATGCTCCAGTTAAGATTATGAAATGCTTCAGTCAAGATTATGAAGTGCTTCGGTCAAGATTGCCATATGCATATCGTATTCTCACTTTAAGATTAGCATAGCTTTGCGCGTATAGGAAGTTATGGTATACTTGAATTAAAGCGTCTGTGCTCCATCTAAGACATTATTTTTATGTGTGTAGAAGTTGAAATAATCTGTATAAAAATCTCAATCTCAATGGAAATATGACGTATGTTAAGTGTGACAACGAAAATTGTCGACTAAAAAGTAAAGTAAAAACTAAGTTCTTTGGTTTCTATAATATTAAGGCAGTGTTCGGATGGACCTAAAAAAGTGTATTACGCCGTTAGCTTTTTCATTTACAGGTCAATCGACAGCCCATTATGAATACAACAAAATTTTCAGTTTTACAACCCCCCACCCCCCAACCACCCCAAATTCACCTCCACCCAAAAAAAAGTAGAAAGTGATCCGGGACGCATAAAACGCCTAAAAACGAAGTTTGAGGAATATTTGGAACTTTTTGTTTTTTGCCAATTACTCCGCTCCCCGTACAACGATTTCCAAAATTATAGCAGCATTACCTACTTGGACCCCACGGCATATCGGTACCCAAATTTCATCATAATCCATGCAGCGGTTACTGAGATTACGAGGGTAGAAAAACGCGAACAGACTGATCGACAGACAGACAGACAGACAGACCGACGGAAATGAGTGACGTGGTTTTCGTTATGTAGACGTCATAAAACGCCCAAAAAGTGTGTTATCTCAAAATCTAAAATTTTCGCGATCACAATACTCCCCTCACCTATCGGTATGGGAAGTAATAAAAAACATCCCCTCGTACATGACATTGCCATTAGACAGCGTTAACAACGGAACATTCCTCGAGGTAAGTAGAAGACTTGTTTCTTGTCGTGTCACTTGAGCACTACTGAATACAATGTAACAAAGGCTGCCTTAAGTAATCTTTGGCTGAGAATATACCCACATCTTTTCTTTTATGTACATTTTCTTAAAATATACTGCGGCAACAGCACTAGGTGGTGTCTTGGGAGCGATCAATTTGGCACTGTCGTATATAAAAAGAAAACAGGAGCAGATCCGTGTTCGCCCAATTGGAGACGATGCTCATTTTGAGTTTTAATTGGAATATCGATCCTGCGTTCGTGAACCATAGCCTGGGAGCTAGTAGCTTCTTTGAAATTTGTAGACATGGTGTGGCAGGGCCGACTCTACTCACTAGGCCGGAGCATTGAAATATGGCAACACTGCATCGTTGGCTGAGCTTTTGTTTGTTGTGAAGTCATTAGTGTAATCTTCCAGAGTGAAAAATAAGATTGGAAGGTGATTTTTAATGTGTTTCTAATTATTTACCTGCACAAACGAAACTATAAAGATAACAAGATGCCTGCAAAGTGTGTAGTACCAGGTTGCAGCCCAATAGAGGACATACCAAACCATGGCCTAACATAACCTTATTCCAGAGTAAAAAGAACATTGCAAAGTGATTTTTAATGTGTTTCTACTTATTTACCTGCACAAATGAAACTATAAAGATAAAAAGATGCCTGCAAAGTGTGTAGTACCAATTTGCAGCCCAATAGAGGACATACCAAACCATGGCCCAACATAACCTTATTCCAGAGTAAAAAGAACACTGCAAGGTGATTTTTAATGTGTTTCTATTTATTTACCTGCACAAATAAAACTATAAAGATAAAAAGATGCCTGCAAAGTGTGTAGTACCAGGTTGCACTAGCAATTGTGCGTCCAATAAGGGACATAAACAGAAGTGGGTGAAAGGTATTCCTCGGAAGGGCTGGTTATATTTATAAGGACAAAGACAATAATTTACAAACATTTCAAAGGATAAGACCTATTTTAAAGCACAAGCAAACCTATAAGGTTTTTTGGACCGCCCAAATATCACAGAAAAATACAGTTAATAGAACTCATCTGGGCATGTATCTGGGGCATACCTACGAAAAGATTTGATAGTGAAACGGAGTCAAGACCAGCAAGAATGGCTTCACATTGACCTAATAGTGAATTTTTCTAGCTCAAGTGACAATTTACAAAGTACATTGAGTGTTCATTTAGGTGGAAGTGGAAGTGGCAGCAGGAAACAGGTTGCGTTTATTTTTATTTTGTAGTGTCTGACTGTGATGAACCAGACATCAGATGTAAGTGGTATTAGTAGTAGTAGTTCTAAAAAGTATTTTTATTAATTTATTAACCCAGATGAACTCTAATACATATAAAATGTAATAATTATTCTAAAACTATAGGCCAACTATTTGACAGGTAAGCCACGTTGCCACATCTAAGGCTCCGGCCTAGTGTAGAGTCGACCATGGGTGTGGTGATCCGGAACGCGCTCCTGGCTGCCAGACATTAGAACGCAGCTTTAGCGGTCACGTGACCGAAGTTTGACATTGACGGCATCGACGGATGATTTTAAAAATTGTAAGATCTAAGTGTATGAGTGTAGTCATTTGATGAACTTCAGATGAGTAATTTATTTGATAATTACTACATCATATATTGTTCAGATATTTTGATATTTGTCGGATCATGAGTGACTTTTCACAGAGCAAGTAGTTCCATAGTCATTTTCAATCTGTTACTCAAAGCTACAGTTCTGTGATGCTTTTGGGTTTTATCACTTGAACAAAATAGGGAGTCCTTGGAGACTGGTTGCCATAGTTTGTTTATTTATTACGAGCGGGGATTGTTTTTGGAAACAGGGAGAATTGAGTCACCAAATTTTACATAAAGCATTTTGGAGTCTTTTTCACGAATATTTGCAGGTATGTTGTCTTTTGAGTTTGTATTATTAACTAATGTGGACTGGCTACGATATTTAAAGTGTTTGACAACGTATACTATACATCCGGGTTTTTAAGACGACTTTCTATGGTGTTGGGTCTCTGATTTACGTCTACTCTAGGTATTAGGTCCTGAGGGATTGCAGGCTGATGGTGAACAGAGACAACTCTGTCTTATTTAGGTGTATCTATTTCAACCTTTACTGATCCTCTTTATGTATATACGATATTTATTTTATGGTTGTGGAAACCAAGGTGACGGCCTATCACTTACCGAAAGTGGAAGTGGGTTATGCTCACGCATTCACGAACCATACGATTCCTCTAACCGGCCCTTGTATATGTTGTTTATTGTTTATATTTATTTATTGATCTATTTATGTGCTTAGATACCATGCTTGCCATGCTGCTATGCTTGCGATGCTATGCTTATATTTTATATACCCTATCCCATTTACATCCTTTATTTACTCCTTTATGTGTTGGTTATATTTATTTATTTATATATGCTAATATTTTACATTTTTCCACATTCTATCCACATTTCTCTCCCTGACGTTGAACAGAGACCTAACCCACCATGTATTCTTATTATTATTTATCATTTAGACTGTGAATGTTTATAACCATTTCTTTATTATACAATATCAATAACAGGAGCCAGTTTATCTATTATTAAGACATTTTTTGAATCGTATATTTCAACATATCAATATAAATACTTCACCAGTAAAATATATGAAACACAAAGCACTCATGATTTGATAAATACAAGAATCAAGTAATAAAACCATGCCATAAACACTCAGCACTCATGATTAATAAATACAAAGCAAATGTTAAGAGACAAATAATAAAAAAACAATATTATAACATTTCTGTGTTTTGATTCCATTCTCTCTGAGTTGGTACACATGCATGCTAAAAGAATCTAGTTACCACGGGCACACATACAACATTGGGTTCTAAATTCCACCACTAGACATCTTGATCACTTTAGCTATTTCTAAATTGGGTATCGGTTTTGACAGTGACCTGATGCTCACTACAATGGTTACCGTTTCAAGAGGTCTATTTCGGACTAGAAAGGGGCTGTATCGTTCCTTTTGATGATTCGGTTCCATGGTATCGATTCCTTCTTCGGAATCGATTCCTCCGATTCGTTCACGATTCCATTACAAAGATATGTGATGCGCGCCTGTTAATCCTAGACCGCAATCTCACCCGAAGATTTTCGAATCATCCAGCTATCCCTTGTTATCGATTCCAAGTCCATGGTATCGGTTTCTTTTTCGAAAAAAATAAAGATATTTTAATTTTCCTTTAACTATCAAATTACACATAATATAATAGCCTCATTAGATACAAACGCTTGCAATGCTTGTCGTGGGATTTACTTGTCTAAGTAAACTAGTAGGTAGTAGGTACCTATTCAATTGAGTAACTATCTCCTATATTTAATTGTTTTAAGAGTTCAGTTCAATTAAATACTAGGTATTTACGCAAACCTCGCAAGAAGCTTGTATGATTATATGTATAAATTCTGTATAAGTCGATAATTGAAATATTAAAGAAAAATATTATTTTCTTCTTTCTAGAGCATTTAAATAAAAGCTTTTTTCAAAATAGTGTTTTTCCATTTATCTTTTTTACTTCTCAAGCATTAACTTGCATTTTTAATCTTGGCGAACCTTTCGTTTAGTATCTGTACTATAGGAAAGCATAAAAAAAACTTAAAAGTGCGTCACATCAGATTAAGAGTAATTTCAGAATATTTTTTTAATTATATTCTAGACAAGCCTTTTCATTAGATACTCATATTGCAGAAGTGCATAAAAAATAACTATTCCGCCACCTTGTATGGTCCGCAATATTCGATTTAGAATAGGGCTGTTCCAAATTACGGTTCTATTACCGTCCCTGAACTGTTTTCATCATGCCCCGCCCATTTTGTGGTTCTAGAATCGATGATTGCTTGGTACTCTGGCGGACCAACCAATCGGCGTTTTTAGAACTGTAGATATAACTTTAGACAAGTTAAATGACGTCGTTCTAAATCTAATAGTGCAATAGTTATTTAATGCATTTCTACAATATGGGTGGAGTCCGGTTCTGGTGAGTGTGAAGTAAAGTGTGGTGTGAATGAGCTCCGTAATTAAATCCAAAATTCAGGAAGATTACGAGCGTTTAATACCTAACTGAACACGAAATCAAGGAAGTAAAGTGCAACAAGCTAACTGAAGTAAAAAGCAACTAAGGTAGGATAAAATAATAATAGATTATAATTAATAAACGATATAAATAAAATCACACCGATAAAAACAAGGCTTCCGACGGGTCGACCGGGGCCAGGTTTTTTCCGCGGTGCTGCTGAGGTAACAAAAAGTACCAAAGAATTCCAACAAATACGGTAAGAGTCAGGCTAGGCTAGAAAGGAGAAACAGGGTCGGAGTAAGGTTTAAATACAAATAAAAATATTACGGAGAAAATACATGGACAGAGATAGCTCAGAAGATAGAAAAAGGAAAAGCGACAGGGAGGAGGAAGAAGAAGAAGGTGATAACGCATTTAGGAAAAGCAAAAAAATATTTAGATCGCCACTAAAACTCCCAAAAAGAAATATGGAAGATAACCTAGAAAAGATGATGAAAATGATGGAGCAAATGGGTAAAACTATGGAAAATCTATCAAAGGAAGTAAAGGATATGCGACAAGAGCAAAAAGAATATGCAAAAGAAATTAAAGAAATGAAAGAAGAAAATGGAAAGTTAAAGCAGGAAAACATCCAGTTAAAAAAAATGATAACGGACATGGATGAAAGGCTGGAAAGAATCGAAAATGAAAAAAGACGAAATAACGTTGTATTACAGGGCTTAGAAATAGACACAAACGATAAAGGAACGCTGAAAATAAACATGGAAAATTTTATAGAACGAGAGCTAGGAATAAGAGTAAATGTTACCGAGGCCATAAAATTATCGGAAAAAACATGCTTAATAAAGCTAGAAAATGAGTCAGCAAAGATAAAGATTATGCAGAATAAAAATAAGCTAAGAGAAAAGCATCAAGCAAAATATTATATAAATAACGATCTGTCAAAGATTGATAGAGATATAGCGAAGCAAATAAGGGTTAAAGCAAACGAAGAAAGACAAAAAGGAAAGCGAGCAAAAATAGGTTACAGGAAATTATACGTGGGAGACGAAGAATGGAAATGGGATACAGAATTACAACAGTTAGTTCTTATTCCAAAAAACTAATAATAGCAACAGGGGAATCGGAAACAAAAGATAAAATGAACATGGCAACGAAAAAGGTTAATGGGCATATAAAACTACAAACATTAAATGAGACAGAACAAAGAATAATACAAATTAATCTAGGAACATGGAATGTAAGAGGGATTTATGAGGAAGGAGCGATCAAAACCCTTATTAAGGAAATGAATGTATATAAAATGGACATAGTGGCGCTACAGGAGACGCATCTACCGGGCAACGGAATACAGGAAGTAGATAATTATATCCTCTTCAAAAGTGGAAGTCATACTAGGACTTTGGGAACAGGTTTTTTAATACATAAGAATTGGAAAGATAGTGTTATAGATTTTGTACCGAGATCAGACAGATTATGTAGCATTAGGATAAAAGGAGAGAATGAAAACATGTCAATTGTAAATATTCATGCACCAACAGAGGAGAAAGATGAAGAAACTAAAGACATTTACTACGAAGAGATGGAAAGGGTAATGGATAATATACCAGGCACAGATATAATAATTGTCATTGGGGATGCAAATGCAAAAGTAGGGAAAGAAGACATATACAAAAAAATAACAGGAGGGCAGAGTAAACACGATGAAACAAACGAAAATGGACTAAGATTAATCGAATTTGCTATAGAAAGAAATATGAATATAATGAGCACCCGCTTCCCAAGAAAAGACATTTATAAAGGAACATGGATAATCCCTGGCAGAAATGACACAAATCAAATAGACCACGTGTTGATACAAGAAAAATATGATAAATTAATAACAAACGTAAGAACGTATCGAGGCGCTGATATAGACTCAGATCACTTCTTGGTAGGGGTCAAAATAAGATATAAAAAAACAGAAAAAATAAAAGGAAAAACAGGTAAGCAGACATTTTATAACATAGATGACTTGAAAATGGAAAACATTGCGAGACAGTATGCGACAGATATAGAAGAGTATCTCTATGAAGGTGCAGAAAACAAGAACTTAACCATAGAAGAAAACTGGAGGAGAATTGAACAAGGAATTGTAGGCGCCACAAAAAGGAATTTGAGGAAAAGGAAACCACAAGAAAAGAAAAAATGGCTCGATGATGAATGCGATAAGGAGATACAACAGAAAAGGCGACTTAGGCAAAGGATGCTGCAAAACAAAGACGACAATATCATTAGAGAATATAATAAGCAGAGAAAAAAAGTAAAACAACTATGTAGGAAAAAAAAGCGGACATTCTTAGAAGACCAAATAGTAAAAATAGAAGAAGAGTATCAGCAAAAAGAAATCAAAAACTTCTATAAAGACGTAAAAGACATAAGGAAAGGTTATCAAACCACACTTACATATATAAGAGATAAAGAGGGTAATCTTATAGGAGACGAGGAAGAAAAAATCAAAAGGTGGAAAGAATACTTTGAGGAAATATTAAATGCAGGGACAAATGGAAAGGACCTTGATGTAAAACAAGAGTCAACAGAGGACAGAGCAATACAAAGCTGTAATGACAATACAGCAACCCCATCAAGAGAAGAAGTGGACGAAGTGATAGAAATGATGAAAAATAATAAGAGCCCTGGAGAAAACGGAGTAACAAAAGAAAACATAAAATATGGTGGTGAGAAATTAAAAGAAGAAATCTACAAGCTAATATGTCAAATTTGGAAGTCAGAAAAAATGCCGGATGCGTGGAAAAAAGCAGTTATACTACCTATATATAAGAAGGGAGACAGAACAGCCTGTGAAAATTACAGAGGGATCTCTCTACTTGACGTTACGTATAAAATCTGTGCATCAATTATAAAGAGAAGGTTAGAGATATTCATGGAGAGACTGCTGGGTGAATATCAAGGGGGCTTCAGAAAAGGCAGAGGGACAACAGACAATGTGTTTATGCTAAAGCAAATTGTCGCAGGATGCTATGAATATGACATACCGGTCCAAATGTTGTTTGTGGATTTTAAAAGAGCATATGACAGTGTCAAAAGGTATGAACTTATTAAAATATTAAAGGAGTTAGAAATCCCAGACAAGCTGGTAAGATTAATCAAAATCACATTAGAGGACACACAGAACACAGTAAAGGTGAAAGATAGTAAAAGTGATAGCTTCAGAACACACCAAGGCCTACGTCAAGGCGATCCCCTGTCGACAACCCTATTCAATTTAGTGTTGGAGAGCGTAATAAGGAAAGCTGGTATCAACAGGAAGGGGATAATATTCAACAGAAGCCACCAATGTTTGGCCTATGCGGATGATGTGGTCTTAATAGCAAGAAATCGGAAAGAGCTGGAAGAAATAACCCTACAATTAATGAATGCAGCAGAAGAAGTAGGAATGGCATTTAATAACAGTAAAACGAAATTTATGGAAATAAAAAACAAAAGCGGAAACAGAATAAACACCAGTTTGAAAGTTCAAAAGCAAGATGGGACAAAGGTAGAATTCGAGGAGGTGGATAATTTTATGTATTTAGGTGTATTAATTGACAATAAGGGACAGGAAGAAAATGAAATAGATTTAAGAATAGCTAAGAGTAATAACTGTGCAGGAGGTTTAAGAAGAATCCTTAAATCAAAGGAAGTGTCCAGACAGACAAAAATAAGAATCTATAAAACAATATTAAGACCAACCCTAACCTATTCATGTGAAACCTGGGTTATGACAAACAAAATAAAACAAAAATTGGAAATTTGGGAGAGGAAAATATTAAGAAGAATTTTTGGAGGGAAGCATACAGAGCTAGGATGGGAGAGAAGAATGAATATAGAATTGTATGAGCTATTCAATGAAACACCCATAAGTAATTTTGTGAAATTAAGAAGACTGCAGTGGCTTGGACACTTGGAGAGGATGGAACAGGAAAGAGAAGTGAAACGAATCGCATGGAAAATACCGGAAGGAAAAAGAAAGAGAGGAAGACCAAAGAAACGATGGAGAGAGGCAGTGGAGGAAGATCTAGAAGAGAAGAAAATCCAGAACTGGAGGCAACAGGCAAAAGACAGGAAGAAATGGAGGGAAATCACAAGGCTATGGACCTAAAAGGTCTGCAGACAGCCTATATATATATATATACAATATGGGTATCCATATTGATATGAGAACGCCCAATACATGCTAAGGGGAATGACAATCTAATGAGAGGAATGTCATCACTGACAATAGACAGAATAGATCCACTGATGTCATTTTTAGTCAAATGATGCATTTTGTTGTGAGAGTTTGGGGAAAATACTATTCAAAGCCGGCAAGTTGTTTTATCACTGCATGAACCTGACGACCTGAGAGAAGAGAGGTTTTGCATTTGGCGCTCAACTAGAGGCTTGCGGTGTGAGCAAGAATCTGGCAGCAGTCACAGGCGATTCTGGATCGAATTTTACGAGTTCCTTTATACAACCTACGCAGTGGTCATCACCAAGTTGTATCGACGACGGTCTTGACATCGACATGAGGTTAGGGGGTAGCTAACGAACCGCTGGTGCACCGAGCAACCACGAAGGGTAGACCGGACAGCGACGTAAGTGGTAAAGAAGATCCGCGGTAAGGATTTTCCAATAATAAGTTGTAAAGGAACATTTGGGGTGCTGGACTGACTTTGGGAAAGTAATAAGGGTAAACTCGTGTTGTTAGTGGACTCTTATCACCAACACAGTTTTAAGGTTATGTTTAGAGTAGGTCTATATTTTTAGTTTAGTTTAAGGTTTTCATGATGCCTAATAAAAGGAAATCTACGAAAATGAGTGGATATCCGGATAGCGCAAAGTTAGAAATTGTCATTCAAATAATGGCAAATAATATGTATTTTTAGATATAATACGATGATGTGTTTTGTTTTAAGAGTTTGGGGAAAATATACTTTTCAAAGTCGGTGAGTTGTTTTATCACAGCATGAACCTTGTTTACGACCTGAGAGAAGAGAGTCTTTGCACAGTGAAAGGGCTTGTTGAGAGTGACTCGAAAAATAATATGACGTCATTCTAAATCAACTATGGTGGACCATCCAGGATGGCGAAATAGTTCTTTTTAATGCACTTCTGCAATATGGGTATCAAATAAAAGGGCTTGCCGAGAATGAATAAAAATTTTGTTTGATATAAATGCAAGTTAATAACTAAAAGGTGAAAAATAAATTAAAACAAAAAACTTTTTTAAAAAAAGCTTTTATATCAAAGGTTCTAAAAACAAAGAAAAGACAAGGTTCCTTTAGATTGTTAACTATCAACTTATAGCCTCATTATACACAATTTATATGATCATAAAGGCTTGTCGCGCGATATAGTTATGTAAATTAGCTAGTACCTACTCAATTCACTAACTTGGTCTGCTAAATTTAAGTGTTAAAATTTCAGTTTAATTGAACCCCTATAGGTACTTACGCAAACCTTGCGACAAGCTTTTATGATCATATAAATTGTGTATAATGAGGCTATAAGCTGATAGTTAACACTCTAAAGGAACATTTTATTTTCTTTTTTTTGGAACCTTTAATATAAAAGCTTTTTTTAAAAAGTTTTTTTGTTTTAATTTATTTAAAATGTAACGATTCTAATAACTTACCCCACTTTTGTCGGGAAAGTTAAAAGATGGCAGCAGCTATGGACAGATGTATCGGAGGTAGCATTGCGCTACAAAGAGATTGATACCGACCACAAGGGGTGGGTGGAGTACAAACACAGGATGACGTGTTGCTTTCTCAATCTGGCGCTATCAGGGCATGGCCCTTTCAGGGCGTATAGACATCAAATAGGCAGAGCAGGTGACGACATGTGCCATCACTACCACGTGTCGGACACAGCGCAGCACACACTGTTTGACTGCGATAGATCCTCCTATTACAGGTAGGAAGCGATATCAAACTTGTCTGAGGATCTCACCCCTAAAAATATGGTGCCCGTGATGTTACCGATCCAGGTACTATGAAAGATCGTACATAATATGATACAGAGCATCTTGAAAGCGAAAGAGTCAGATGAACTCATCTCATCACTCATCCAGGATTCTTTATGTAAGACTACCACACTACCAAAAACGCAAGCTTGAGGAATTATTTCTTCTGAATGTAAAATATTTTCTACTAACTTTTTTCATCCTGTATCTATATTGCATATCGAGATTTTCCTTAAAGTCGGTGAAAGAATGTCTCCCTCAAACACCCTAACGTACTTAAGGGCCACTTTATGCGGCTCAGAGAGATGTATTCTTTTTTATCCATAAAGGGGCTTACAGATTTTTTCCAATCATGAATTCTTTATTTCGCTAAGCTTATCGTGGGTCGATTTCGAGGACCCTTGTCAGTGAAAGAAGATCCAAGGAAACAAATAATATTATACAAGAAATAAGCCGCTTGCGGTCAGCTTTATGAAAAGTTCCTACTATGAAAAATATGTGCACATTCTCGGTTTCGGAGGAATTCAAGGAAAAAGGTGACTGAAATGGGACTATACCGTATTCAAATCCAAGGTGCAGAAGATTGTAAACAAACAGGATACCACGCACGCCGCCCGAGTAAGGCGGCATTCATTGCGATTGGCCGAAAAGCAATAAACACCTTGGAGGCTTGCTGCTCTGCCGCCCGTCTGGGTCGTTCAACAGAGTACAACAGGGCTGTATTTTATTCAGTTGCTCCGTGTGTTTATCATTGTATACGACGCGTCGTCTTAATGATAGCGTACATCGTGCTTTTATCATCGCATGCCTGCCGTGTTTTTGTGCAAATTTTAGTGTTATCTGTGTTGTACTGTTGTTTTAATAGCTATTAATGGTGTTTGTGTGTTCCCCGATAACTAGAAGGAGATATTGAAGGATGTCTAATAGTACAGACACTGCAGATAAACCCATGGATGTGGCTACAAGACAGGACTTAAGTCTATCAAGGAAGAGGCTTAGTAGCACAAACACTGCAGATGAGCCCATGGATGTGGTTGCAAGTCAGGATTTGAGTCCACCAAGGAAAATGTTAAAGAAGAGCCATTTTGACGTGAGGTTTTAAGGAGGTAATATTAAACGTATATAAATACGAATCCCAGAAAAAACTATTAACTGCTGCTGACGATATTGTGGAAGAGGTTGTACTCAAAATAGGTATCTGCAAACGGAGTGTCTATAAAGTGGTGCGAGAATACAGAACCAGACACTCTTTTGCTGCACCTTTAATTAATCAGAATTGCAAACGTTGCATTGACCTTCTGGACCATGGCGATAAAAGTGCAATTAGGAGATAGGGGCATCAGTTCTTTTTCCGAAATGAACTTCCGACTATTGACAAAGTCCTGAAAGAAGTGAATGACGATAATGACTTGCCCAATTTTAAGCAGACCACGTTTTATAAGCTATTAAAGAAGCTTAACTTCGTATTTGGGAAACGAGGAAGGAAAAGTATTCTCATCGATAAGGAGGATTTTATTGACTGAAGTATTGACCCCTTCTCAACTTTACCCCCAAAATGAAGGTTCCTAAGGTAGGAATAAAATATAAAATCTGAAATATATCAATACAGCTGTAATGGAAAGATATGATTCATAAATGCTACTCCACATCCGATATTATGGACTTTATGACTGCTATTTTGAATACGGCTCTGGCGACCGACATCCACAGGCCAGCCGCCGAGCGCGTGTTATTGTTTACAGCCACTGCACGGCGGATTTGAATACACTTTAATAATAACGATTACGTTTGTGATGAGGTAAGTGTTTTCTTTATCGTACTCACCAGTTTCAGCCATATGTTTGTTATGAGCAGTTGGTTCTTCTCATCCTGAAATAAAAAAAAATAAAAAATTATTTACGATGATGTATCACAACTCTCAAGGCTGGTCCAAATGCTATGTTTTTCACCACGATTTGTCTGTGCCGTTTTAGAACTGAAGGAAAACGTTGCAACGTCTTGTTGACATCGATCATGGAGGAAGTAAGGTATGTTGCAAAAGTTTTGAGAATTTCTTCAAACAATAAAAAAATATCTCATAGTAATATATTTGAACTATAACAAGAACTACAAAAAATAACAATATTTCTCAATATAAAAATGATACTAAATACTGCTAATGGGCCATGATCTTCCACGGCCCGCAATTTCCTCTTAATGTTCCTCATTAGGTTTTGGACAGATTCTAAATAAATTTCTCTGATCTTTAGCGTTATTCTTCTTCTTAACTGCTGTTCGTTTTGAGCTTGCCAGCCATTGTTATAAACTTTGGCACTCAGTAGAGCCCAAAAGGTTTCTATAGCTCTTGCTTGAGGAAGATTAGGAGGGTTGTCGTTTCGTGGTACAAAAGGTATTCCGTGTTGTTCTAGCCAGTTTCTCGTACGCAAAGCATAATGACTTGAAGCCAGATCTGACCAAAACAATATATTGTCATTAGCATGGTGGGTATTAATAAAATAATTGAGTAGTTTAGGCAAACATCTTTGAGTATAGACTTCTGCGCTAACCGCTTCGGCCCTAACTCGTCCAACGTACGGCTGTGAAATACCGTGGTCTGTATATAGCGCACCACACTAACACTTTGTTTTCAAACTTTTCTTTTCGTTTAAATTTTACATTATCTGGACAGGCTTCAAAGTCTCTTGCATAAAAACCATCATTACCTTTGATTTCTGAGTTCGAAAATGTGAAATACTTTTCATCGTCAAGAAGAATTTTTATGTTGCCAGCAAAATGAGTACGACGTAGATTGCGACAGCATTGAGGAATTCTTTGTAATTCTAATTTGGGTAATACTTTGAACATTTTCTTCTTTTTCGGAATTTTAAGTTATTTCTCTTCATTTCTCTACAGACTGTGTTAACATTGACGTGAAAGATGCGTCCAAGTTTTCGTGTTGAAGTTTCAACTCGATGTTCACTTCTGTTGACCATTCTTTGAACTGTAGCAGCATTCAACGCTCTTGAACGGCCACTTTTTGGTAAATTTATACAAGGGATACCTTCTTCGCATTCACGGATCGCTCGATAAATTGTGGCCACAGAAATATTTTGATCTTGATATAGGAGAACTATTTCTTTTTTTCAAGTCGTCCAACTAGACTGTAAATACTCTTCCGAATATCTAACTTGTACGAGATTTTGACAACTTATCGTAACCAAAATGGTTTGTTACGTTTAGATGTTAACTGGTTACCATGGTAACGATTTCTGAATCGTTTCCGACGGCGAAACTACCTCCCGAGTTTTGAAGAAGTTTTCAAAGCTTTTGCAACATACGTTATTATTCTGGTCAATTTTTGCATCTTGTCTTGTGAAGAAGAGAAAACAAATGGACTGTTTAAAAAGTATCCGGCGTTCAAGGTGGTCGAGAAAATGGCTCCTTAAGAATACAACACTCTACCCACGTCAGATTACTGCGTGAATAACGTGATGGACCTAATGATTGGAAAAACTATTTAAATGTTTAAACAGTACAACAAAACTTAACACAAATATGGCTTATAGATATAGAGCAATTCCACGACCATAGCCCCAAACGTCTTGATCAGCTGATCTTTGGCAAACACGACTTGTTTGCCGTGTACCGCCATGTAAAATTGAGGACTTTTATTTGCATTTTTTTACAGTTTTTTGGACAGTTTTACCATAATTGTTGTTGTGTTGTGTTTTTCAAGGAACCTTTTTTGGCAGGTAAGCAGCTATGTCAATTAAAATGATGTAATTTATGAGATAATGCATGATGAAAACTTGTATGCATATTGAAAGCAACAAAGAGAAAAACGTTTATTCGCAAATTACAGTTATCTCATTCATTAGGGCGACAGGTGTTATAGTCATACTGCACCTTTCTCACTCAATCTTTACCAGATCAAGAAAATAAATCGAGCTGTGTCAGTTTTATTTTGTATTTAATAAGGTGCATAATAGGTATATGAATAGCTGTCACAGTAGTAATCATTATTTAAAATATTACAATGAAAGTTCTTACTTTCACTATGTTTAATGCATTTTTATCACTCATCAGTTAGCTTTCTTCTATTTTTCATTTTTGCTAAAAATATGATTTATTTCAGGATGTCAGATGGAAGTGAATAACTACTTTACGGAACTGGGCAAAACCTGAAGCATCTTCATGTTTATAGACATAAACTCAATAGTATCAATAATGTTGGCCCATACTGTGTGACTGAGGACTGCAGCAGCACATCACTGAATGGTGTTTCACTCATCGCCCTTCGATACACTGAATTATATACTGTTCGGAACAAGCCCTAATACACCGAAGGAAAATCACCCTGTTTGATAAGATACAAATTAACCGCCATTTAAAATACATATCTTCACCTCGCTGTAGCTAGACACTATTTCATGTTACATATTTGGAAAAAAGTATAAATGTGGGTATAAGCTAATGATATGAAATATTTTCAATTTGATTATGTGAGAAGCATACCCTATAACAATAAATAATTCATTTTTCTCCACCATTTATTGAAAAATATATAGATAGATAACATGAGCATTTATTGGTGCTGTTAGTAAGCACAGTATGTGGAATATACCAGGATCTACTTTCTAGATAGTACACACCCTTCGCCTCCTGGTATCGGTCTGCCTCTTGTGTCTTGAATACATGGGAAGCTGAAGAAGAATTTTTTTCACACCTATAGTGACAAAAAGGAAGTATTTTGAAATAGTGCACAAATTCTTTTAATAGAGGAGATAATAGTCATAATATAATGTACCTATTTTTTTGGTGCATATTTACATATATCTCTTGTTCCAGAAACTCAACTTTTAGGTTATGTCAAAAGATTAATGTTTTAATTGATCCATTCCTTGAAATTGCCTATATGTACATATAAAACTAGCAATTATGACCTACGAATGGAGGTTTTTGCTACTTTAACATAATCCACCACAGGTTGGCCACTGCAATGAACTACTTCACTACTTCTACTTCACAAATAAAATTTCAAGTAAAGAAATGCATTACTTTCGAGTATCAAATAGCAAAGATGCAGTATGACTATAACAACTGTCGCCCTAGTGAATGTGATAACTGTAATTTTCGAATAAACGTTTTTATCTTTGCTGTTTTCAATATGCATTCAAGTTTTTATCATGCTTATCTCATAAATTACATCATCTTAATTGACAGATGTGCTTACCTGACAAAAAAGGTTCCTTGGAAAACACAACACAACAACAGTTATGATAAAAATGTCAAAAAAATTGTAAAAAACACAAATAAAAGTCCTCAATTTTACATGGCGGTATACGGTAAACAAGCCATGTTTGCCCAATATCAGCTGATCATGACAGCACGCCGCGTCATCATGGAAGTGCTCTATTGTACTGTCAAGTCCCAAATCGGCGAGATTTATTTTTTTCAATTTTTCAACCAAAATCTAATAAGCCTGCTTGTTTTTGTCTTTGTTACTATATTTGTCAGATTTGATACCCCAAATTCATTGGAAACTTCCATACAACGCGATAAACTCAGTCCAAATCTGTCAGGAAACTGTCGAAGGTGTGTCATTCTCGTTAAATTAGCGAACAAAATGTATCGAAAGACGGAGCCAATGTCTGCACGCACCGACTTATCTGTGAAGTTTATGGATAACTGTGCTCACCAGCTCAGTTATCGCTAAAACTGTACCGTCTCCACGCTGTTCTCAAAAGTGCACCGTTTTTCTATGCACACGCAGACAGACGTTGTGGAAAACGTAACGTCTGGACCAGGCTTTAGCCCGCCCGTAAACAAGTCGAATCCAGTCGTACTTTTTTTTTATGGTCAGCCTCCCGCAAAGGCTGAAAGCCTATGGCGCTGTAGAAGCGCTGCCAGAGGATAAGTGTCAGTTCACGCTAAATTTGAAACACTGCAGGTTGTAACCGCCGGGAAACAAATTCCCCGGCAGCTGATTCCACAGCGTCGAAGTTCTCCAAAAGAAGGAATGCTGGAGGAGACTGGTTCGGGGAGTAAGGACCGCGACCTGGTAAGGATGAGCTCGCAGAGCTTCTCTAGTGTTCCTGGTTCGGACGGCCTTTGCTGTTATTATCTGGGAGAGCTCACTCGAACATCTTCCGTGATAGAATCTGTAAAACAGGGATAGATCAGCCGCCCTCCTTCGATGTTCCAGGCTGTGTAGGTCCTTTGTGAGGTTAGGCGTATCGATTAATCTAATTGCTCTTTTCTGGATAGTATCCAGAAGCTTAAGAGAGTGCTTCGGAGCGCATCCCCACACATGGGAGCAATACTCCAGCGATGGTCGGATCTGTGCCTTGTAGAGCAGCAGCAGTTGCTCTGGTGCATACAACTTTCTACAGCGGAACAAAACTCCAAGCTTCTGGGATGCAGTTTTAGCAATACTGACAACGTGGTCGTGCCAGGACATGTTATTATTGATGTTGATCCCCAAAAGCTTGACGGAAGATGATTCGACTATGGTGTGGCCCTCCATATCCACAGTTGGTAATCCATCGTGAGACTTCTTTGTAAGTGTTGTTGCCTGAGTTTTTGTACGTTGAACTGTACTTTATTTGCTAATCCCCACTCGACAATTGTTTTGATATCTGCGTTGATCTGTGAGGCATGGTGCTGTCGCCAACGTACCGTCTCCTGGGATGATAGTGACTTGCCTGGTTCCATACACGACACTAATGTACTGTCATCTGCGAAGCTGTAAATTGGATTGGATGTTATTTCCAACAGCTCGTTGATGTACAGCAGAAACAGTGTAGGGGATAGAACAGATCCCTGAGGTCCTGAGTCCACTCGGCTTCTCACAGAAGGAATTGGAACACCGCGAATGGGTCGTTTAGTGGTCTGCTCGATTACAATCGCTTGCGGTTCTAATGGAAGTGATATTTTGAGTGAACTGTGCGTAGGGGGCTGACCATATACTTCATAGACCAATTCCGGAAGAGGGGCTTACCGACGGGGGGGTGGTAGTGGACTGATCATTAATTGTTTGAGTTTGTTTTGCTGCATGCATTTCTGTGTCTTTGTGATTCCGCCCGGACACGAAATAAAGCTCTAAATTTCCGGATATGTTAGGGATTTTCCAGACAGATGGTCACACTAAGTCCGTGCGTCTCTCGGGTCTGAAGGAGATAATATCCTGAGGTTATACTGTTATATCGGTTGTGATTTTGTAATTATATATAGTACTTCCAGGACTTTCAGGCTTCTGGTGTCCAGGCGTTCCACGTGTAATTATTAAGTAGGAGGAATATCCTCTGCGATCCTAAATTATTACATGAAAACCACAGACGTAGACATACCGACAAATTTCATACCAGACTTTCGCCTTATCAGGTTCCTATTTTCTTATTAACCATTATTCCACACATGACGTCAAGATTGGAATAAAAATGTGAAGCAGTCGCATCTTCTCAGTGGGCACTTGAGCAGTTATTAATTAGTACAGAGGATATCGTGGAAGTATGGAGTCAAGCTACTTGACAGCATTTCGTAGTAATCACTCCACGACCAGCGCGTCTAATAAGTAGGAGTATTATATTCTCTGCCATCATTTCATTAAAAAAAATGTAGGCAGACCTACAAACTGGTCAACAAGCAGACAGGAATCAGTGACTACACAGAAAAAAATACTGTTGCGTTTCCAATTCATTGTTAGTATTTGGATGTTTTTACATCGCTTTAAATATATTTACAGTTGTTTCAAATCCATGTCATTGAAAGAATTCAATCCTTATATTCGAAGTTATCACAGGTACGCCAATGAATTCAAAATAATTTTATATTCGTTCTATCGATATGTATAATCCTTCTAATACCAGTATTGACATATAATGCAATCAAAGCATCCTTTTGTTTTCAAAATTTACCCTATGTTTCATTTAAGCAAAGCACACAATCTATTCAATGTACAAAAATTATTACTGCAACAGCAGTTCGTGATAATTCATCTGATAAAAATTAATTTTGTTTCAATGGCCCTTGTCGTTCGCTGAACTATAATCAGTATTCGGCGGCACTGATGTCCCGATTCAATTTACGTAAAAATTAAGAACAGGGGGACCATCTCAGTGTTACTATCGCCGCGAACCCGCCAACATGGACGAGGTTGTGTCGTTGTGTTGTTTCGGTGTTAGCTGTGTTGTGTCATCTCGTGGTTTTGCGTATTGCATCAGCAACTTTGTGATTTAAATGTGACCAGTTATATATTAAATGGAGGACCTACTGAGAAATTGGGACTTAGAAGAGCTAACACCCACATCTGAATGTAGGTATTTAGATTAGTCAGACGTTATATTTCAGGTAAAAATGCAACAACTGGTGCAGGCTTATGTCTAATTCTTATATCATCTTATAACTTCATACAAAATCACACAATTAAACATCCAAACGAATCACTCAGCTGTTCTCGCAATAAAATCTGTTGGTCCAAGGAAAATAAAGTAGTTTAGAATCAATTACCAAACACAGATTCGATTCAACGACAGGCTGCGATTGAATTATTCATTGGAATCCAATGACATCTTGTAGTTGAATCGACAATACGATATAATTCGTTACCAACTTCCCATTGGATAAAACATCGCTGTATTTAAGGAATGCTGAGTGTAACGTCCCACATTGAATCCAAGCGTAAGTCTTTGACAGAACGACAGATTTTTCTGTGTGTATATTTTCGTGATCATAGAACTTTGCAAAATACTTTTTCAGGACTCGACACTTGCCTCGTCTATAGGATAGAAAGTTGCCGGCCTTGATTAAATTAAATAAACCAGAGAAAAGGAAACAGGATGAAAATAGGTCTTTCAAAGCACTTTCTCATAAAACTCCCCAATCCAAGGTAACTACAGAACAGTATTTCATCATTACTAAAATCTCAAGGTTTCTCAGCAAGGCTTAAGTTTATACTACACCTTCGCTTTATCAAGCTCGTATTTCCTTATTAAGCGTGCCTGAAGGTCCGGGAACATATACAGGGTTGGGATAAAGTATGGAACCAAGCCAATAACTTTGGAACGGTAAGAATGATATTGCTGAAAATTTGCACTCAAGTGTAGCGACGTATAGTGCATCCGAAGACATTATGTTAGCTATTAATGTACTTCCGGTTTAACCGAAGTACCGTCAACTTTTTTAGTTTAAATGAGACACCCTGTATATTTTTGCAGATTTTAATACATCTTTTTTTTTCGAATACGTCCATAGTGGTTTGGGTATTAGTTTCTGTAAAAACGGGAAAGATAAAGCTTCTTCATATGTTTAAAATGCCGGCCATTTACCTCCTGACGTCCTGATCCTGACGTGAATTGATTCGACAAGGTAACTCAGCAATTTGTCAACAGACTTGCATATTGTCAGGAAGTAAACGGCGGGCATTTTGAACGTCTGAGATAATTTCTTGATAATTCATTTTAAATTTTCTTATTGTAACACATCAAATAAAATTAACGTTTCAGTAAATAAAAAAGCTTTATCTTTCCCATTATTACAGATACAAATACTAAACCTACTATGGGCGAATTCGGAAAAAAAAAGAAGTAATAAAATCTGCAAAAATATACAGGTTGTCCCATTTAAATTAAAAAAGTTGACGGTACCTCCGGTTAGATCGGAAGTACATTAATAGCTAACATAATATCTTCAGATGCATTATGCGTCACTACATTTACCTGCAAATTTTCAGCAATATCACCCTTTCCGTATCAAAGATATTTACTTGGTTCCATACTTTATCTCAACTCTGTATATCGAACCCTAATTGAAATTTACCGAAAAAAGCCAATTCATTCTATTTTTACATTTATGCAATAAACACCTGGCTATTAGTTATTTCACACATGACGTCAAAGGTGGAATGAACATATGAAACTGTAGCATTTTTTTATTGAGTTTCTGGCTGTTCATATACAATGAAGTGCTCCATTTTTGAATTTATCAATACATTAGCACTAGGCATGGTGGATGATTTTTATTCTATTACCCAATTGAACATATTCACGTTGTCTACTTGTGTTTCATGGTATTTTAATATCGTTGAGAGCTACTACAGCTCAAGCTTAATCCAGAAAATATTTACAGGAGCGGGATACAACGTAGACTGATTTTCTGATGGCTTGGCGTTTGATCCCAAATAAGACGTGCTTTATATCGTTAGCTTAGGGTCATACCCTTGTGTATTACACTGTTTTCTCAAGACATTCATAATGGGGTATTTTCCGAACAAAATTTTATGACGGAATATTGATGTTACGTCCCCAAAAACCATGTAACTAACATTTCCACTTTTTACTGTGAACGCGAAGTGGCTTAAAAGCACCTGCAAAGTTCAAACATAAAATTTCGTTGTGACGTAATAAATCTAAGCGTGACGTAATGAGTCTTTCGTGAAGCTATCCTTAGAATGTGACTGTACATGGCCGACTCTACTCACTAGGCCGGAGAATTGAAATATGGCAACACTGTATAGCAGGCCGAGCTGGGCCGAGCTGGGCCGAGCTTTTATTTGTTTTTAAGTCATTAGTGTAATGTGTATTGTGTAATCCTGCGATCTTCCAGAGTAAAAAAGAAGATTGGAAGGTGATTTTCAATATGTTTTTATTATTTAACGAAACTATAAAGATAAAAAGATGCCTGCAAAGTGTGTAGTACCAGATTGCACTAGCAATTGTGCTTCCAATAAAGGACATATTAGGGTGTTCAATTTTCCCAAAGACGAGCATTTCAAACAGAAGTGGGAGAAACGTATTCCTTGTAAGGGCTGGTTATATTTATAAGAATAAAGACAATAGTTTACAAACATTTCCAAGGATAAAGCCTATTTTAAAGCACAATGTGATACCTGCAATGTTTTCTGGACCTCCGAAATATTACATAAAAATACAGTTCTAATAGAACACATCTGGGCACACCTACGAAAAGATTTGATAGTGAAAGGGAATCAAGACCAGCAAGAATGGCTTCAAAGTGACCTAATAGTGAATTTTTCTAGCTTAAGTGAAAATTTACAAAGTAAATTGAGTGAAGAACGTTTACAATTTTATGAGAGAGGATAAGTTGCCAATTTTACCACTATCCTAAATATTCCTCAAAACTTTGCAGTTCTTTAAAAATTGTACCTGACAGAAAATATGCCTTACATTAAAACTTGCAGAGGGTTTTATTATTCTCGGAGAAGTACATTGTGTTACAAATTGATGAAATGTCAGCCTGTATAAATGTTCTTGTCATTACAAAAATTATAGGTAGAACATGAAGGACAAAATTACTTGATAGGTATATATTAAATACATACAGCTTATAGTTGGTAGGCATAACCCTTCCATCAGAGTATACAGCTCAAATTATAGTCCTTATTCACACTAGGTATTGTTAAAATTTTGATTTCAGGCCAATAGGTATAAAAGTAAGTTTTTGGGCAATTGCACAAAGCAGTTTTAATGAAAATTGCAAAAGAATACATCAATATACATATAGATGAATTTGTTTTAGACACATTTGTTCATGTAATCAACCCCAAACTGATGAAATTCTGCTTGAATGAGTTGTTAATGTAGCAAATACTTTTATTAATAATTACACTGAAACAGTTCAAGACAAAATACAGACTGACAAAACTAAAGGAATGCTCTTAAGGAAAATGGTTACAAAGGAAATAACAAGAACAGTGAGAAGAAATAGGGCAAAACCAGAACCTAAACCGATAGCAAAAGCTTTTCTCCCTATGTGCCTGGAATAATAGACAGAACAGGAAAAATTTTGCGAAAAGAAAACGTCAAGACCATCTACAAGCCCACAAGAAAGATACAGGAATATTTGAGAACGGTGAAGGATAAAAGAGACCCACTCACAACACTGGGGATTCATCGCATACCATGCACATGTGGGAGTGTATACATACGAACAACGAAGCGATCTGTAAACAAAAGAATTGCCGAACATAAGGCTATCTGTCGACTAGGCCATACGGACAAATCAGCGGTAGCCGAACATGCGATTGAGGAGGGAAGTCACAGGATCAAGTTTGAAGAAACTCAGGTTCTTGCCGCAACGTCTTTGTACCATGCCAGACTTCACAGGGAAGCCATCGAAATACAAAAACGTCATAACAATTTCAATAGGAAAGAAGAAACACAGAAAGTCAACCGGACATGGCTACCCATCCTAAAGGACTTGGAGACACTACCATACCGCGAAGGGGCAGGGCTACCAACGCTACCTGGTTGGGCCACGTCACCATTAGCAGGTATAAATACAGGTGCAGATCCACCAGCCGTCAGTATTTTGGAAGTCGCCGAAGTGATATAGCTTCTGAAGATGCCATCCACTCGTGGTGGCGAAACGTAAAGCTTTAACGCTAAACGACGCCGACCTAAAAACTTCATAAATCCAGTTGCCTGTCCAGAATAAATATTTTCACGCCGCTTATGGATAAACAAATCGGTGCGGACTGAACTTGAATCTTGAACCTGTCAGCTCAAGACACAAACCTTATTAGCGCTTTCCTTTGTTACTACAAATTTTCATTATAGACTGTCTAGATCTACTTCAAGATAAAGGATTTCCTTCGATGACCTTTCAGAGAATTAGGTTAATTAAATTCTGAGAATTAAACTAGAGTTAACGTTTCTAAAGCCACGAGTTATTCAAGCACTCATTATTTCACGATAGATAGCTTATAACCCCTTAAGCGAGTAGTATAAAGAAAAGTTAACAGATTACAGAAGATGTAGATACTTATTTTGTGAAAAGCAGGTAAGTAAGTTACTTTATTAAGCAAAAGACTTCCATACATATGGCAAGTTGAATGATTTATATAAAAGTATATAAATATAATTAGAATATTAGAAAACCAATTTATAGATGAAAGAATTACTAGGATTAAGAGGAGGTTATAGTACGTACATGAGAGCTGTTTGTAATGGTTCAGCTGTAACCATTTTTGGACTATTAATTTTGAGATTTCTGAACTGGAAAAGATATCAGCATGAAGAAAAAGGACGGTTCTAGAGAACTGTCGACGTATTTTTTGAAATTTTCTAAAAAATTGCCAAAATTGACGTTTTTTGACTAAATTCACGTTCTCGTTAATCACCCTGTATAAACTTATTCTAAAATCTGGATCGAGATTTCTCTAGATTGAAGTTTTAAGGAAACGCAAATCAGGTTTTTGTGCCAAAAAATATTAATATACAGGGTCAAAAATGGTTACAGCTAGAGCCTTGCGTTGAACGATCGCGCGCCGATTGGGACACACTGATAAAGGCGCCACCAATACAAAAGTATGCAAACTATAGTTTATGAATGAGCTGAAGTTCATTCATTTCTGGAATGAGATAGATATTGTTTTACACTGCAGGCCAAAAGTTAAGAACTACTAAAATTTAAACAAATCGCGGTAATTGGTTTTGAGCAGTTATCATTTTCAGGATTACTACGAAATCTAACAATTTTCAACCAGATTTGTAAGTAATTAGAATTTAAATTGGCAGGCCCAGATCGAGAAGTCTAGAGTCTTGGACTCACACTTTTTTGCGTTGCGAATAGAAATTACATTTTTTACTTTGTAACATAAACTGATAAAAACCTTGTATTTTAATTAACATTTATTCATTCCAGAAGTCATGTTCCTTTGCTAAGTTCTCCACTTATACGATTTTTTGTGTTCAGTCGGCAAAGTTGCTATAGTAACTTTTTGTGACATAGAACTGCCATTGAACTTGATAAAACCAATTGTGGTTTCTCTTTAACGCACCATTTTTTATCCAAAAAAGTGGAGACTATCTTGGTGTGGCAGCATTAGAGGTCATATAGGTATCTATTATAGTCCGCAATTATTACTCGCATTTTTTTATTAATCGCTCAACATCAGAGAAAGCAAATTTTTCTTTTTCCTTAGAGTACGTAATCGTCTTGGCATAGGTGCATAGGTATATCTGTGTTGGAGGTGTTATAGATTTCACAAAGTTGTTAAAATGCGTCCTCTTTTTGAATATGTACTTCATCAAAATACCGAATTTGGCCGCTGTAATTCAGAATGCAGGTAGATATAATTTCACTATGGGATGATATATTTTTGGAGGCCTACCGTTGGAGGGAGGGGGGCAGGCATAATTTGGTTTATTTTTCTGAAGTTTATTGTGAATCCAACAATACCTTTGCTGGCGCCTTCTGGGGGTGCCATAGGCAAAAAGTATGACATGATAGTTTTCTTTTAATTTACAGTTCCAAGGGGTGGACAGTTGGACACGTCCCCCCTAACCTCCGTATTTACGCCAATTCTGTAATACGTTTATATCTTTCAGTTTTCCAACGGCATTGGCATGTCTGAAGAACTGCTCAATGTAAAGTGTACTTCACTGAATTTAGCTGCTTTACAAATAACATATACACGCTTACACACATATTGTCACTGGTACTTCTTGTTGATTTTTCATATTTTCACCTTATTTTCTGTCTTATTTTCGCTTTTGTGCATACGATAAATTCATTCTTTGTGTGACAACTCAGTTGCACTTATAACCAACTCTTTATACTCATATTGTATTTATTATTATCTATATGCCTGAAATACACAGAAAAGGGATCAACTGTGATGCCAGGTATAATTTATGCAATGTCTACTTTCAACGACGGACTTGGACGGACGATCAAAAAACTTTTTGCATGACGGCAACCGGTCTAGGGTCAGCGGCATTTAAGCAAAGGGGACCGGCGCCTACAAATATTTTTTATGAGTTGTAGTAGAATTGATAGTAAATAGGCCACGCCCACAGGAGCTCGACTTTTTACCTCTCCCCTTACCCCGCAAATGTGTTGTCCGCCAGCAGTTTACTATAACCTCCACTTAATAATAAGAATCTAATTCTTGCAGAGTACAACCTAAACATTATTTAGTTCTATAAAATTAATGCTTTACAGAAAGTTTATTACATACTTGAACGTATTGTACTGCGGTATACTTTTTTATTATATCTTGTATCCAAAAATTCTCTTGACACGTGATATTTTCGTAACGAAAAACCCCATATGCCTAGATAAAAGAGAAAGAGAATTTAATTTTGCATCCACTGATGTAAAACTTATCATATTCGTACTATCTCATTTGAAAAAAAAACTTTCTAACGTTTCAAACTTTTCAAATTTGAAAATTGCTTTTGAAACAATGATCTCACTGAAACACAAGTATGTTTCTTGCTCGTTACCAGGCCGAGGTCCCTACTCCCCGAACCAAGCTCTAAGAAAAGTGTTTCTTATCCATAATAGAGTGATCTGATGATGCCTCCTTTTACGCTGGTGTACCACATACCACATGTTTTATTTTAGAGATTACATAAAATATATACTTACGACATCGATAATCTGCATCAAAGTCAAACCAAAACTGAGTTGTAGAGGATCAGATTCATTAGCCACGGGTCTTTCCAATACGTTGTAGTGATCTAGGAGCTTATGAAGTAGTTTCTTCTCGTTGTATCCAGCTCGAGATTCTGCAGACAAATAAATAAATAGATAAATGTAAATTAAAGAAAAGTACAAGACTATGTAAAATATGTGACCATGCTATGTCTCTAAGGGTTCCAGTGCTTGAACATTTATGCGCTTAAATGTTTACTCGCTTAAACGTTCACGCACTTGAATAATATACAGGGTGAGTTTTTAGTACCGGCTTGGTCGATAACTCCATTACTGTAAATGATAGCGAAAAAAGTTGTATATAAAAGTTGTAGCCACGGATATGCTCCCTGCTCAGACAATATTTTGATTTATACAGGGTGATCCATAACTACGTGGTGATGCAAACATGCATTTTTTAAATGAGTCACCCTATATATTATTCCATATTAATATTCTACTAATGATTTCCGTTCTTCCAATATAGGGTATTGTTACATTATACAGGATATTTCAAAAATTGACCATTTTTATATCCAAATCACTGTCAAATCAACATACTGTATATCAAAAAGTGGTGAATCAAAAATAATTTTTTTGCACGAATGGATAAAACATATCATCTAGTGTTGAAATCGGCTACAAAAAAAAGCCCGCGACGCATATTCGTATACAGGGTGATGTAGAATGCAAAATCGATAGATTTTCTCTCTTTTTTTTTAAATGTAACCCCCAATATTTTATTATACCAAAGAATTGCTTTCAATATGGTCTTTCATCTTTGTATAGCACTTGTTATGGCTGCATTCATTAGTTTCTGAGATATTTCGATATTTCTACAAATTTTAAATATACATTCCATTTGTTTACTAAAATTTATTTATTTTGAGAAAATACTATCAAATTTTACTTTTGATTAACAAATAACTAAAATATAAGGCCGCAAATAGTACTTGATCAAGTCAAAACACAGGATTAACGAGATAATATAGGTGAAGTGTACTGAGAAAACAATTTTACAGACGTCACGCATAATTATCAAGCAGATCTATCAGGTAGGCTATGAAATATTAAACGCCACGGTCCAAATAAAACGATTCCTCAAACTTTCAAACGCATTAGTTTGAGAGCGCCTATGTTCTGGATATTGCTGTTCATAGTTGATATATTCTAAATACCGTCAAAGGAAAAATTAATTTTTAAAGCTCGTTTTTCACACAGTACGGAATTTTTGAGCAGGTTATGGAAACTGTCAATTTTTCATAGCCTAACTGATAGATCTGCTTGACGATTATGCATTACGGCTACAAAATTGTTTCCTCAGCATACTTGACTGTATTATCTCGATGATTCAGGGTTTTGACTTCATCAAATACTATGATGACCTTATAATTTAGTTGTTCGATAAATAAAAAACAAATTCGATGGTACTTTCCCAAAATAAATAAATTTCAGTACACAAATATAAGCTATATTTTAAATTTATAGAAAAATCGAAATATATCGGAAAATGATTGACGTAGGTACAACGAGTGCTATACAAAGATGAAAGAGCATATTAAAAGCAATTCTTTGGTATAATAAAACATTGGGGGTTAGATTTAAAAAAAAGAGAAAATTTAGATTTTGCATTCTACATCACCCTGTATACGAATATGCGTCGCGGGCTGTTTTTATAGCTGATTTTAGGACTAGAGGATATTTTTAATCTTCCCATGTAAAAAAAATAATTTTTGATGCATTACTTTTTGATATACAGTACGAGTAAGACAGAAGGAATTCTGCCGCGCGGACCTATGGCGCACTGATGATCGCTAATAAGCGTGAAACAGCTGCCTGCGTACTGGTGGATTGACGGAGGTATAGAGCAACCCTCGGATATACAGTACGTTCGTCTGACAGCGATTTGGATATAAAAATGGTCATAACTTTTGAAATATCCCGTATAATGTTATAATACCTTATATTGTGAGAAGAAAAATTATTGGTAGAATCTAGAAATGGGAAAATATATAGGGCACCTCATTTAAAAAAATATATGTTTGCATCACCACGTAGTTATGGATCACCCTGTATAAATCAAAATATTTTCTGAGCAAGAAGCATATCATTGGCTACAACTTTTATATACAACTTTATTCGCTATCGTCTACAATAGTGGAGTTATCGACCAAGCCGGTACTAAAAACTCACGCTGTATATACAGGGTTACTCACGTTATTCGACACGGAGCATTATGGCTAAAGTATTTGATAAAAAAGAAAATAGTAATCTGGGATGGATAGAGACCCATACCCAGTAAACACATATACGTTGGTTAAACGTAATTTAAACGTGTGAAAGGTTGATAAAACGTTTACGTTAGAATGTCAACGGTTTGTTTTTGGTGTAAATATATACCGTTTTATTAAAGCGTCATAATAACGTTTAATTAAATACATAATTTAACGGTGGCTCATTTTCACGTTAGAATAACGTTGTGTACTCCACAAATAAAGTGTGCCAAAAATGATGTATCCAGACGTTAAAATACCATTCTGATTCATAATCATTCTGCAATTCGTAGAGTTTCAACGTTGAAGTAACGTTTGGCTAAATCATTTTATTAATCACATGAGCAACTGATTTTTCAGAAGTTTTTCGTTTTTAAATTAGGAGCAAAATCTAGTCAAGTGTCTAAACAACAAAAAATTACATTATTTTGCCCTCTATACAATATACAAACCGTTATAACATCAGATGAAAATAACGTGCATTGCTCGTTCAGATACAACGTTATATTAACGTAGTTTTTGAACGGAGCAATTTGATTGGTCCGAAAGAGCCAGCGTCACTTCTAGGCTGTGCGATGCGTGTATATCGTGACATCGGTAGTGGCGGCGGCCATTTTCACCCGTGTTGTTGTAGAGTCAACAAGTGTTCTCCGCTTCCCGAGTTTTCAGCTATTTAATACAGGTCTTGCGTTTGGTAAGTACATCTACATGACTAACGAATTTGCTGAGATCAAAATGCGAATGTTCCTAATGTTAAAATTTTGCTGTGGACCTCCGATATGCAAATGATCCTGTTACAACTCGTCGTTTGGTGGCGTGCGTTTGTTTACGCAAATCTGATTTTTCTATTCATTTAATGAAGTACCTATATCTGTTTCAAAATAGTAGCAATGTAATTGTATTGCTTCCTCATACCATAAAACTGTATTGTTTTATTTTACGTTTTATTTTCATTTATTCACAATGATTCTGTTTAACGCAAAATTGAAACTGTGATTTCCTAATTTTTATTAACGCTGGATATCTGGAGGTAATAAGAAAAAATAAGTAGGTATAGCGTTGTTCTAGATTTAACGAAAATTTCCTACTTTCAGGTAATTGTCAATTATGCCATATTTTAAGATTCTCTTGGAACGTCGAGTACAAAGATAAGTAGAAAAACAAGCTACTTTGACGAAACAAAAATTTTACGTTCCGTTGTTTATATTTCTTTTATGGGCGGTCTTCTAATTGGATGTATTCACCTATCAATGACAGTTCAATAAATACGTTGAAAAACGAACATTTGTTGTGTTTTATTTATGCAATCCTTTAAAATTATAAGCACTATGAATAATAATTCAGATACTACCTAGGAATTGTGTTTTAACTGGACCAAAAATAATATCTTATTAACGTTGCAAATACACGCTATTAAACGTTTTAGAAAAGGGTTACAAATTGAACATTTTTAAACGTAAAATTATCGCTTTTTTAAAATAGCAATGAAACGTATATTTAGACGTAACTTGTAACGTTAGAAACCGCGACATTTTAAAGTTGATTGTACGTAAAAAAGTAACGTAAAAATGAAAAGGTGTCACGGATTAAACAGCGTTTAACTAACGTATGAGCGTTTACTGGGTAAAGGCTACATTTTAAAAATATCTTCATGTTATACAGGGTGTCCCAAAAGCACGGAATGTATCAAAGTTATGTTTTTTTAAACGGAACATCCCATATATTATGGCATATTCAGATTCCTTAATAAATTCTATTCTGACTTTATGTATCATACATGGGACTTAAAGCGAACCGCTTAGGTGTAAATCACCATTTTCGGTATAAGTAGATATCAGGAAAAAATTGAATATCGCAGAGATTATAAAATTTGGAAGGCTGTGACTTTGCCGTATTACTAAGCATAAAATGCGTCAGCTTTGATGAGAATATCAAATTTAAATTACTTTTATGCTTGGAGAAATCGGTCGATGAATTAAGGAAACTTCGATCAGCGATAACTTGATTTTTTCAAATGGGAATGCCTAACTTTTTTTATACGGTTAAAAGTAGAATTTGATAACATTTCTAATGATATAAGGTTGTGCATATCAATCTCTGGTAGTTTTCATTGAATTTTAAATTTTCAAAGAAATCGGCGTTTTTCAATTTGCCTACCTATAACCAACGTAGCAGGCCATGAAATATAAACAAACGCCTGTTCAGGGAGAAGAACACAACCAACTTAGCTGAAAAATACACACGAGCTAGACTAAAGGGACAAGATTATAAAAATTACTCACAACAAACAAAGTCTAACCAGAAACAACGGCGGTAACATATCTTTGGTCAAAGAGAAGCTAGAGTATGGCAGAAATGAATTTTTTCACGGCGTACTAGCTACTGCAATTTACCAGAGATTGGCAATTTCCAAAACCATTAAAAATTTTGAAATAAAGTAAAAACTACTAGAGAATGTTGTAAGCAGTTTATTATTTACATAATAAAATTTCACATTTAATGATATAAAAAAGTATGCAATTCTCTCAAAACTCAAGTCAAAAGTACCTCTGACTGGAGTTCTGAAAATTCTTCAGCATCTATTAGCAAGGTCGTAGAAAAGGAAGAATGAATTAAAATTTGTTCAAATTATAAAACATAACTTAAATGGCAGAAAATTTAAATCTGATTTGTCAGTATTCCTTTTTTGCAATATTGCTAATAGATATTGAAAAATAGAAGGGCTCCAGTCAGAGGTATCGACTTCGACGCAAATTAGTACTTTTTTACACCATTACATATGATTGATAGTTGCGTGCTGGAGCAACAGTCGCTGGTTGTTTCTGTTTCATATGAGAGTTTTTGATTGCCTTGGACATTTTTAACCTCTAGTAAATTGCGGTAGCCAGTAGACAGTAAAAATATCTGTTACTGCCATACTCCAGCTTCTCTTTGACCTTAGAGATGTTATCGCAGTCGTTTCTGGGAGAGTTGATTTGTTGTGAGGAATTTTTATAATCTTGTCCCCTTAGTCTAGTTAGTGTGTATTTTTTAGCTAAGTTGGTTGTTTTCTTCTAGCTGAACAGATTTTTGTTTATATTTCATGGCCTGCTACGTTGCTTATAGGTAGGAAAATAGAAAATCGCCGATTTGTTCGAAAATTTAAAATTAAATGAAAACTACGAGAGATTGATATTCACAACCTTATATCATTAGAAAGCTTATCAAATTCTACGTTTAACCATATAAAAAAATTAGGCATTCCCATTTGAAAAAATGAAGTTATCGCTGATCGAAGTTTCCTTAATTCATCGACCGATTTCTCCAAGCATAAACGTAATTTAAATTTGACAGTATCATCAAAGCTGACGCATTTTATGTTTAGTAATATGGCAAAGTGACAGCCTTCCATATTTTGTAATCTCTGCGATATTCAATTCTTTCCTGATATCTACTTATACCGAAAATGGTGATTTACACCTTAACGGTTCGCTTTAGGTACCATGTATGATACATAGTCACACTAGAATTCACCAAGGAATCTGAATATGCAATAATATATGGGGTGTTCCATTTAAAAAAACATAACTTTTATACATTTCGTGTTTTCGGGACACCCTGTATAACATGAAAATATTTTTAAAATGTAGCCTTAATGGGTCTCTATCCATCTCAAATTATTATTTTCTTTTTTATCAAATAATTTAGCAATAATTCTCCGTGTCGAATAACGTGAATAACACTGTATAATACTTTATGTTAGAGTTGGCTCTGATGACTGATGATAAACTCAATGATTGGGCGCTGTGAGTTTAAGTGTTTGATAAAAGATTAAAAATGCTACTGAATAAGGTTTAAGATATTTGCAAACATGACAACCGATCGACGAAGATGAGTGATATGGATTTTCGTGATGTGAGCATATAACTTCTTTTTTATAACTGAGGAAACCGCGAAGGGAAAGCGTAAATACTGGGGTACCGCGACTGCTATGGAAAGTTTTCAAGTTTTAAGATGGACCTCTTGATCCTGGAATCCAAAGATTTCGATTCCCTTCAAACGAAGCTAAAACTCAAAATTGCTACCGGATTTGTAATTAGCGACCTCAAACCGTCTAAGATACAAGGTTTGGCACCCTGATCGAAACCCCAATAAAGATGCTCAATTTTTAAGATGAACCTGAAGATGCGAGATTCTGAAAACTTCGATTCCCTTCAAACGAGGCTGAAACTCAAAACTGCGGCCGTATTTGTAATTAGCGGCCTCAAATCATCTAAGATACGAGGTTTCAAATCTTGATAGAAAGCCAAACAAAGATGTTAAATGTTTAAGAGGGACCTGAAAATCCGAGATCCTAAGGATTTTGATTCTCTTCAAACGAGACTAAAACTCAAAATTGCGGCCATATTAGTAATTAGCGACCTCAAATGATCTACGACACGAGATTTTACCCTGATAGAATGCCAAATAAAGTAGCGCAATTTTTAGGACTGACCTGAAGATCCGGGATTCTCAAAAAAATTCTATTCTCTTCAAACAAGGCTGAAACTCATAATTGCGGCCGAACTTGTGATTAGCGGCTTCAAATCATGTGAAACAGCAGGTTTCAAACTGATAGAAATCCTTGAGAAGACTTATTGCCTCAAAATCGAAAAGTACTCCCTTCGTTTACGTGTGGGAATTAAAAATATGCGATAACCTAAATAGTACGTGGTGTGATAACGGCAACCCTGCATGGACCCCAATGCCGACGTAGGGGCTGCAGCCACAAGGCAGCCTCCTGCACAAACAGGGTTATCCTCGCTTCTGTGAGCAATTATATCAGCGCTGCATTTTATAGAAAATACGCCAGACAACTTTTCTGCTGTCTACTTACTTTAGCTTCCGCATCCGAGTTTTGAGCCGGAAAATGGGAAATCGTACATGGAAAAATCCAATAGCAGCTATTAACGAACTCCGAGGAAACATTTTTAGCCCAGGCGATACACTCACATATCCTTAGGCAAGATTGATCCATTTTAGCATGCAATTTTAAAGTAATGATGTCATTGGTGGTATTGACGAATAGGAAAAGTTCTGACTAACAGCCTTAGCTACAGACCAGCATGTTCTGGACAAACTAGGACATGAGAGGAGCTTGTTCTTAATTTTTTGGTTGTGTTCCTCCTTGCTGCTGTCGGTCACGCGTTTACAGTGATTTCTGGCGTCGATAAAACTGCGGTGGCTCTCAGCATTTGGATTTTTCCTCCATTCTCTGTAATGTTGGTTTTTAGAGGTAACTGCATCTCTACAACGCTGATTGAACCATGGCTTGTTTTTGGAGGGATGTTTGACGACATGAGGAATATAGGCTTCCATGCCGGATATTAATACCTCTGTTATTTCTTGGGCGCAAGCTGATGGGTCTCGTGACTTGAAGCAGACGTCGTTCCAGGGAAAGGACTGGTAGTATTCCCTTAGGTCGTCCCACTTTGCTGATCCGTAATGCCAGACCCGACGAGGCTTTGCATGGTAGAGATCTGGAGAATGCATTCTGCATAGCGTCGAGACGGTGTTGTGGTCAGACGATCCCAGTGGGGCGGTTACCTTCACTGTGTAGACCGTTGGAGTAGTTGTGATATATAGGTCCAACAGACTAGCAAAATCTCCGTGGCGGCTGGGAATGCTTGTTGGTACTTTGACTATCTGCTCCAAGCCGCAGCTGATAGCGAAGGCTTCAGCTTCACGTCCCCGTCGTCCGTTTTGTTTGAGTGTTTCAGCCAGTATGAGTTGTGAACGTTGAAGTCACCCAGAAAGACTATCTCTGAATGAGGGTGAACTGATTGCAGCGCGTCCACAGTGGCTGAAAGCTTTTCGAAGAGCTCTTTGCAGTTGTTACAGCTTGGTGGCCTATAAATGCAGCATAAAAATTTGGAATGATTTTGGAAGGATATTTTGAGCCATATGATGTCAAATCTTTCCAGTTCGAGCTCTTCTTCTCGATGACAAGAAAGCCCAGATTTAACGTACATGCATACGCCAAACCTACATCTAAATCGGGTGTATAAGTCATACCCGGGATATCTAAAGCACTTATCCATTGTTGAAGAGCCGACTTGAGTTTCCGTAAGAGCCAGAATGTGTGGCTTCTCTGCCTGAAGGTGTTGATGGAGGCAAGACCTCGTATATTTGTAAAGTCGGCTCTGAACAAGTTTCTCTGGCCTTCGGGCCTGTCGTCAGTGCGAAGTTGCTGCGAAGGACAGCTTCTGTTGTTAGCCTGACGAGGAGTGGCAGCACAATTCTTTAAACAAACTTCGCTTAATGTTCCCCCCGGACCACCTGGTAGCCAGAGATCCGAACGGCCAGGTATTTTACCTCCGGAATCTTTTGATACTGGAAGAGCCATTGAGCATTTTTTTACTTTTAATTAATCCAATTTGTCATTTATGAGAAAGCGAGAACATCAGCCCAGCGACAGAACATGAACCGTGAGGTCATTTGGCGCCGCCTATTTCCGGGAACCTATTTCTAGTTTCCCGGAAATATTCCGATGTGGGGGTGATTGCACCGCGGGCGAGGCTAGGTGACTGCACTTCTCCCCCCTGTGGCCGATTGCAGAGATAATAGTACATGATGCACCGTCGTCGGTGCAAGGTGTACCATCACCTCTGGGCAATGGGGTCGCCACATCCCTACTCCCATATAATATGACTAAATTATATGTTTATTCTTAATAGCAAGAAAGTTGAAGTTCCCTTAGTTAAATCGCGAATTGGTTAATGTGTGGGCCTTTTTATCATCTTCGTACCGTACAAGCAATACATCTTATGATATTTTCTGTAAACAATCGACAAAAACATTCAAAATACTCGTTAGCGTACGTAAAATTGGTAAATCTGACAACACTGATGTTAGCGTTTTTGAATTCTGTATGTTCAAAAACCCCAAAGTATTGAATTTCACCGTTCCAGCTGTGGCAGTTTTGGAAATATTTAAGCGTTCCGGTACTATTTACTGAAAAGGCGGTGTTAACAGAAACAAAATTTTGGAATTGTGAGATCTTACTAAGTTCGACATGTGCAATTCATTGCACTAAAAATAAGTAGAGGATTCTATTCAAAATATATTAAAATCGGGGATATTTGTCTAAAAAATTTGAAAAATAATTTATAACTTGGCAACGCCGCAAACGCGAAAAAAATATTACAAGGCGAGATAGGGTATTAGTAGATATTTCGATTTAAAATAAAACATACAGGGTGTTACATTTTGAAAAAAACAAAGTAAAATGACCTTCAAATTGCCGTAATTTAAAATTCTGCCAAAAATACCCTGTAGATACAAATTGTTAGTAACATCCCAAATAATATCCACCTAATATTCAAGTAACTTGCTGTGTAATATTATTGAGAAAAGTTGAAGGCATATATCAATTTGGACGTATTACTTGCGACCCTGCAAGTCCGGAAATTAAGAGAAAATAAATTATAACTTGGCAACGTCACAACCGATCCCAAAAATATTTTAGGGTTGAATAGAGATCAATGACAAAAACTAGAAAAATTTAAGAAAAAGTTATATTTCCATATAAAAAAATCAAGTTGATCACTATCTTACTTCCCGCAACACCCCGTATGTTTCAAAATATTCTTAGAACACTAACTGGACACCCTATAGACATTCTGAGTATTCAATACTGTTTCAAAATTTGACTTACAAAAATAACTACAAGGCGTCACTGACCATTTCAGCGCCTGTCTTCATATACTTTAACATTGAAAGTCAAAGAGACTCAGATGTTTTTCGGGAGTTTTTGTAAAAGTTTTTTTAGTTGTGCGGTAAACAGAGAGTCGCGACATACAAAAGTGAGGATACAAGTAAAGCGCATAACTTTGAAGCGCTGGCTCTTGAACTGAAGTTTACCTTCAAACGCATATTTTTACAGACCTCACAAAAAATCCGGAAAACACTCAACAGATGGTTACTTTCTTAGCAAGGGAGTAAAGCAAAGGAGCGGAAGTTTACGCTAAACAATTTTCTCCAAAGCATTAGGCACGTGAGAAATTTTACAAGTGTTTGAAGAAAAAGGAAAACGCGTCGCTGAATTGTCTCGGGCTGGTAACAAGGCTCCAGACTAAAAGCAAGAGCGTCAAGTAGACTGATGTCCTACCAATGTTTTCATTGTTAGAAGCTTGAAAGCTCAACTCTGATTCCAATATACCTAGAATTTGCTCCATTTCCTCCATATTTGAAACTTAATTGTAAAATGGAGTAAAGTTGATTGACTCAGTACCTCTCACACATAATGATGATACCATTTTATTATTTTCCCATTGCATGAAGCTATAGTCTAAAATCCCCTTGCAACCAAATCATCGCCCACCCGCCCGCAAAAAAACAACCAACGCAAAAACTCTCGTAAGTAGTTTCTTGCGTCTTTCTCCTTAGAAAGTAGGACGCCATAGTTTTTTTTCTGCCTGCTTCAACTGGACGATGCCTCCAAACCGTCTAAAAACGAAGTTAGAGCTCTTTTATATTTTTAGTTTTTTTTTATTATTGCTACGCCGCCATTGAAACGATTTTTCCAAAACATACGCGTTTTCCATCCTCGCCGCGGAAATAACACTGTGTCAAAATTTTATCAAAACCAATTCAGTAATTTTCGCATTACTCAATACAGAACGATCTGAAACAATACTCGCATTTATACATCACAAATTCTAAGTTCCTTGGTTTCTGTACTAGGCAAGGCAGTGTTCGGATGGACCTAAAGAAGTGTATCATGCCGCAAGGTTTTTCATTCACAGGTCGATGGACAGCCCATTATGCATACAACAAATTTTTCAGTTTTACAACCCCCTACCTCCCAACCACCCCAAAATCACCCCCATCAAAAAAAAGCAAAAAGTGATCACGAACCCCTAAAACGCCTAAAAACAAGGTTTGAGCTGTTTTTATATTTTTTAGTTTTTTATTATCGCTGCGCCGCCACTGACACGATTTTTCCAAAACATACGCGTTTTCCATCCTCGCGGCGGTAGTAATACCGTGTCCAAATTTCATTAAAATCAATTCAATAATTTTTGGCGTTACGCAATATAGAACGATCTAAAACAATACTCGTATGTATGCATCACAAATTCTAAGTCCCTTGGTTTCTATAATAAGCAAAGCAATGTTCGGATGGACCTAAAAAGGTGTATTATGCTGCTAGGTTTTTCATTTACAGGTGAATGGACAGCCCATTATGCATACAAAAAATTTTTCAGTTTTACAACCCCCCCACCCCCCAACCACTCCAAATTCACCAAAAAAAAAAAGACTAGGAAATGATCAGGAATCCCTAAAACGCCTAAAAACGAAGTTTGAGGAATATTTGAAATTTTTTGTTTTTTGCTAATTACTCCGCCCCCCGTCAACGATTTCCAAAATTATAGAAACATTACTTACTACGGCCCCACAGCATATCGCTATCCAAATTTCATCACAATCCATGGAGCGGTTACTGAGATTACGACGTGAGAAAAACGCCAACAGACAGACAGACCGACAGGCAGATCGACAGACAGACAGACCGACGGAAATGAGTGACGTGGATTTTCGTTATGTAGACATCATGAAACGCCCAAAAAGTGTATTATCTCAAAATCGAAAATTTTCGCGATCACAATACTCCCCTCACCTATCGGTGTGGGAAGCAAAAAATCTGGAGGGCAGATAAGGGCTGGTCTTGATTGGTTCCGATACTATTTTCCTAAGCTTTGTTTTTGACTAGCCCTAGACAATTGGCACAAAAGACACTAATTTCAGGTGTCATTAACATATTTACAAAATGGAACTGGCTGTGAAGATACTCTACATAATCTTCAAGTGGTGTATGGTCTAACGCTCGAATTAGTTTTTTTTACGGTCGGCCTCCCGCAAAGGCTTAAAGCCTATGGCGCTGTAGAAGCGCTGCGAGAGGATAAGTATCGGTTCACGTTCGATTTGAAACGCTGCAGGTTGTAGCCGTCGGGAAACAAATTCCCCGGCAGCTGATTCCGCAGCGTCGAAGTTCTTCAAAAGAAGGAATGCTGGAGGAGACTAGTTCAGGGAGTAAGGACCTCGACCTGGTAAGGGTAAGCTCGCAGAGCTTCTCTAGTTTTCCTGGTTCGGACGGCCTGTGGTGTTATTATCTGAGAGAGCTCAATCGAACATATTCCGTGATAGAATCTGTAAAACAGGGATAGGTCCGCCACCCTCCTTCGATGTTCCAGGCTGTGGAGGTCCTTTGTGAGGTTTGGCATATCGATTAGTCTAATCGCTCTTTTCTGGATAGTGTCCAGAAGCTTTAGAGAGTCCTTCGGAGCGCATCCCCACACATGGGAGCAATACTCCAGCGATGGTCGGATCTGTACCTTGTACAGCAGCAGCAGTTGCTCTGGTGTATACAACTTTCTACAGCGGAACAAAACTCCAAGCTTCTGGGATGCCGTTTTAGCAATTCTGACGACGTGGTCGTGCCAGGACATGTTATTTTTGATGTTGATTCCCAAAATCTTGACGGAAGGTGATTCGAGTATGGGGTGACCCTCCATTTCCAAGGTTGGTAAGCCATCGTGAGACTTCTTTGTATGTGTTGTTGTTTGAGTTTTCTGTACGTTGAACTGTACTTTATTTGCTAATCCCCACTCGACAATTGTTTTGATATCAGCGTTGAGCTGTGAGGCATGCTGCTGTCGCCGACGTACCGTCTCCTGGGATGATAGTGGCTTGCTTGGTTCCATGCACGACACTAATGTACTGTCATCTTCGAAGCTGTAGATTGGATTGGATGTTATTTCCAGCAGCTCGTTGATGTACTGCAGAAACAGTGTAGGGGATAGGACAGAACCCTGAGGAACACCGGCGTTTATTGAAAGTACGTCTGATGAACAGCCCTCGACTACAACAAACAGAGATCGGTCGTTCAAAAAGCTATTCAGCCACTGGCGCAGGCCAGGTGGTAGTCCATAAGCAGCAAGCTTGGCCAGAAGTCCGTCATTCAATACTCTGTGAAAGCTTTCGATATATCAAGTGCAACAACACGGGAATCGCCATGATTGTCTGTTGCTCTGTTCCACAAGTGAGTGACATAGGCAAGGAGGTCACGCTTACGGAAACCATACTGGCGATCATTTATGATGTTATTGTTGTCCAGGTATTTCAGGAGCTGTGTGTTAATGACAGTCTCCATAACCTTAGACATGATGCTGAGAAGAGCCACAGGTCTGTAATTGGTGAGATCAGTTTTTTTGCTTTTCTTAGGGATGGGTTGTACGCAGCCAATCTTCCACGAAGCGGGAAACACGCCTCGTTGGTACGAAAGTTTGTTGTTAGTTGTTGTTAGTACACATTTCACCAAAAATGACATGTATACGCAAATAATAAGTGGAGGCAACCCAGGCGTTAGGTCATACGTCAAATTTCCGATCATGGATGAAAAAATTAGCAAAATTATTTATTCGAGGATCTATCGGAAAATAACAAGTCTGCAGCTACAGCATCCCAATGAAATATTTATTCAAAAATCCTCAACAAGTATCTTTCAAAATACTCTCCATTCTGTCCAATACATTTATTTTATTGCTTTATCCACTTGTCATAAACTTTTAATAATATAACCATATAATGTATTTGCCAGCTGTAAATCTAAGCATAATTTGAATTAGGTTTCTGTTAAAAACTCTAAAATGTCTTTTATAAAGAATTCAGGAATTTTTGCCCGCTAACGTTCAGTACTCTATATTACTAATTTTATTGTACTGTCATTATTTTGAGTTAAAGCCTCAGGTAAAGAAAATCAAAAATTTTCACACCCTCAGATTTTCAAGTTCACCCAAAATATCGAAAATCGTTATCTGACTTCCTATCAAGACGAAAACTCGCATCGTGTATAGTTTGAGGATGCCAATTTCAAATCCTGCAATTCTTTTGAATTAAAGCCTCAGGTAAAGAAAATCAAAAATTTTCAGACCCTCAGATTTTCAAGTTCACCCAAAATATCGAAAATCGTTATCTGACCTCCTATCAGGACGAAAACTCGTATCGTGTATAGTTTGAGGATGCCAATTTCAAATCCTGCCATTATTTTGAATTAAAGCCTCAGGTAAAGAAAATCAAAAATTTTCAGACCCTCAGATTTTCAAGTTCGCCCAAAGTATGCGAGTAGACAGAAGGAATTCTGCCGGTGCGCCATCTAGTACCCGAAGGTAACGGCGACCAAAGAGAAAACGCTACTAGCAGCAGTAAACTCTCCTTGGTGGAACGACAAGGCTCGTTCGCTTTTGCCACTGGAGGCACGGATTTTGACGCAAGCAGCGAGAGTTTACTGCTGCTAGTAGCGTTTTCTCTTTGGTTGCCGTTACCTTCGGGTACTAGATGGCGCACCGGCAGAATTCCTTCTGTCTACTCGCACATCTTTGACATGTTTATTAAACATGGAAAAATTGATGCTCTCTATTTCCGTCAATCGACCTACGGTGCACTGATGATCGCTAATAAGCGTGAAACAGCTGTCTGCGTACTGGTGGATTGACGGAGGTATAGAGCAACCCTCGTATATCACCCAGAATATCGAAAATCGTTATCTGACTTCCTATCAAGACGAAAACTCGCATCGTGTATAGTTTGAGGATGCCAATTTCAAATCCTGCCATTATTTTGAATTAAAGCCTCAGGAAAAGAAAATCAAAAATTTTCAGACCCTCAGATTTTCAAGTTCACCCAAAATATCGAAAATCGTTATCTGACCTCCTATCAGAACGAAAACTCGTATCGTGTATAGTTTGAGGATGCCAGTTTCAAATCTTGCAATTATTTTGAGTTAAAGCCTCAGGTAAAGAAAATCAAAAATTTTCAGACCCTCAGATTTTCAAGTTCACCCAAAATATCGAAAATCGTTATCGGACTTCCTATCAAGACGAAAACTCGCATCGTGTATAGTTTGAGGATGCCAATTTCAAATCCCGCCATTATTTTGAATTAAAGCCTCAGGTAAAGGAAATCAAAAATTTTCAGACCCTCAGATTTCCAAGTTCACCCAAAATATCGAAAATAGCTATCTGACTTCCTATCAGGACGAAATCTCGTGTCGTGTATAGTTTGAGGATGTCAATTTCAAATCCTGCCATTATTTTGAGGTTCAGCCTCAGGTAAATAAAATCAAAAATTTTCAGACCCTCAGATTTTCAAGTTCACCCAAAATATCGAAAATCGTCATCTGACTTCCTATCAAGACGAAAACTCGCATCGTGTATAGTTTGAGGATGCCAATTTCAAATCTTGCCATTATTTTGAATTAAAGCCTCAGGTAAAGAAAATGAAACATTTTCAGACCCTCACATTTTCAAGTTCACCCAAAATATCGAAAATCGTTATCCGACTTTCTATCAGGACGAAAACTTGTATCGTGTATAGTTTGAGGATGCCAATTTCAAATCCTGCCATTATTTTGAGTTTCAGCCTCGGGTAAAGAAAATCTAAAAATTTTCAGACCCTCAGATTTTCAGGTTCACCCAAAATTTCGAAAATCGTTATCTGGCTTCCCATCAGGATGAAAACTCGTATCGTGTATAGCTTGAGGATATCAATTTCAAATCCTGTCATTATTTTGAGTTAAAGCCTCAGGTAAAGAAAATCAAAAATTTTCAGGCCCCCAGATTTTCAAGTCTACCCAAAATATCGAAAATCGTTATCTGAGTTCCTATCAGGACGAAAACTCGTATCGTGTATAGTTTGAGGGCGTCAATTTCAAATCCTGGCATTACTTTGAGTTTTAGCCTCAGGTAAAGAAAATCAAAATTTTCAGACCCTCAGAGTTTCAGGTTCACCCAAAATTTTGAAAATCGTTATCTGGCTCCCCATCACGATGAAAACTCCTATCGTGTATAGTTTGAGGATGCCAATTTCAAATCCTGCCATTATTTTGAGTTAAAGCATCAGGCAAAGAAAATCAAAAATTTGAGACCCTCAGATTTTCAAGTTCACCCAAAATTTCGAAAATCGTTATCTGACTTCCTATCAAGACGAAAACTCGTATCGTGTATAGTTTGAGGATGCCAATTACAAATCCTGTCATTATTTTGAGTTTCAGCCTCAGGTAAAGAAAATCAAAAATTATCAAGCCCTCAGATTTTCAAGTTCACCCTAAATATCGAAAATCGTTATCTGACTTCCTATCAGAACGAAAACTCGTATCGTGTATAGTTTGAGGATATCAATTTCAAGTCCTGCTATTATTTTAAGTTTCAGCCTCAGGTAAAGGAAATCAAAAATTTTCAGACCCTCAGATTTTAAGGTTCACCTAAAATTTCGAAAATCGTTATCTGACTTCCTATCAGGACAAAAACTCGTATCGTGTATAGTTTGAGGATGCCAATTTCAAATCCTGCCATTATTTTGAATTAAAGCCTCAGGTAAAGAAAATCAAAAATTTTCAGGCCCTCAGATTTTCAAGTCGACCCAAAATATCGAAAATCGTTATCTGGCTTCCCATCAGGATGAAAACTCGTATCGTGTATAGTTTGATGATGCCAATTTCAAACCCTGCCATTATTTTGAGTTAGAACCTCAGGTAAAGGAAATCAAATATTTTCATATCTTCAGATTTTCAAGTTCACCCAAAATATCGGAAATCGTTATCTGACTTCCTATCAAGACGAAAACTCGTATCATGTATAGTTTGAGGATATCAATTTCAAGTCCTGCTATTATTTTAAGTTTCAGCCTCAGGTAAAGAAAATCAAAAATTTTCAGACCGTCAGATTTTCAGGTTCACCCAAAATTTCGAAAATCTTTATCTGGCTTCCCATCAGGATGAAAACTCGTATCGTGTATAGTTTGAGGATGCCAATTTCAAATCCTGCCATTATTTTGAGTTAAAACCTCAGGTAAAGGAAATCAAATATTTTCAGTTCCTCAGATTTTCAAGTTCACCCAAAATATCGGAAATCGTTATCTGACTTCCTATCAGGACGAAAGCTCGTATCGTGTATAGTTTGACGATGCCAATTTCAAATCCTGTCACTATTTTGAGTTTCAGCCTCAGGTAAAGAAAATCAAAAATTTTCAGGCCCTCAGATTTCCAGGTACACCCAAATTTCGAAAATCGTTATCTGACTTCCTATCAGGATAAAAACTCGTATCGTGTATAGTTTGAGGATGCCAATTTCAAATCCTGCCATTATTTTGGGTTAAAGCCTCAAGTAAAGAAAATCAAAAATTTTTAGACCCTCAGATTTTCAAGTTCACCCAAAATATCGAAAATCATTATCTGACTTCCTATCAGGACGAAAGCTCGTATCGTGTATAGTTTGAGGATGTCAATTTCAAATCCTGCCATTATTTTGAGTTTCAGCCTCAGGTAAAGAAAATCAAAAATTTTCAGACCCTCAGATTCTCAGGTTCACCCAAAATTTTGAAAATCGTTATCTGGCTTCCCATCAGGATGAAAACTCGTATCGTGTGTAGTTTGAGGACGCCAATTTCAAATCCTGCCATTATTTTGAGCTAAAGCCTCAGGTAAAGAAAATCAACACCACCAAAGTAGGGGTACATGTTATAATCAAAGGTATCCTTTAAGTACCTGTAGCTCTTGAATAAATAACTTTAGACCCCTAGTGTGCTAGTTTGTTGGAATTTTTTTATCGAGAGGAATACAAAAAGTCAAAAATATACAGGGTGTCTCATTTGAAATTTTGAATCGGACGACACATTATCAAATACAAATACCTCAATGGGTGACACAGTAATAATAAAAGATACTATATTTGCTCTAATTTAAACCCCCAAAATTATAATTCGCTACTACTGTCCAGTTCCGACACCCTGTATATGCTCTGACAGCCAAGCAGCTCTAAAAGCGGTGGCAGGTGCGAGGGCCAGATCAGCTCTGGCTCAAGAATGCTCTGCCGCCCTTCAGAAATAAGCAAGCCACAAGAAGGTGACCCTGCTGTGGGTTCCCGGACATATTGGTATACCGGGTAACGAGAGAGCGGACCAATTAGCTAGGATAAGGGCCAGCAGCCTCTGCATCGGCCCAGAACCTATGCTGGGAATTAGCAGACGCCAGTTCAGTGTGGCCCTGGATAACTGGGCCTACAAGGAACTGGCGAAAGCCTGGTTAGAGAGAGACGATTGCAGGCAATAGCAGGCCCTGATAAGGGCCGAACGCTATGGCTTTTGAATAAAGGCAGAGAGACGCTCAACCTTCTGGTGGGGGTTCTCACTACCCATTGCCGGCTGAATAGACATTTGTCACTCATGAGAGTGGTAGGGGACCCCATTTGCTCCAAATGCTGGGAGGAGGACGAGACAGCGTTCCACTTCCTGGGCAGATGTGCAGTTTACCGCAACCTTAGGGTTCAGATATTCGGCACGACGGAGTTCGGAGAGGAGCCACTATATTCAGCGAAATGGTCGGATATACTGACTTTCGTCAGGAGGTCTGATAGGTTCGACAAGAAGCTAGCTAGGGTCTAGAATTTTAGTGTTTTCAATGACTGGTTCAGTGGGGTTGGCAAAAAGGGCCAAAGGTGGCCTACTTGTCTGGCTTCGCCTACCCATCACTACTACTACTACTACTAGCAGCAGCAGCCGGTCTAGGGAAGGATACCCGAACAAACCGACTCGAATAGACGAAATGGACCGAACCAAAGTAGGAAATTCTGTTACGGTGCAGGGGAATTCGGACGCCCCAGTACACGCCCAGGGAGGGGAGAGAGCGGCCCAAACTGGTGCGATAGAAAGCGACCGCAATATACAAGCTTTTGAAGCAGCTGTCCAGTCTGCAGTAGCAGCTGGAAGAGGAGACCCGCCAGGCGGTAAAGAAACAGTAAATCCCTTCAGAAGAAAGGATTTAATTCAACGCAGCCCACCGCGAGGGAGGTCCATGTCGGTATCGGAGGCTGACCTAGGACGATCTGACGTAGTGCAGGAGAAACCGGCAAAGCGGAAAAGGGAGGAGGACACGGCAGCCGAAGCCTGCCTCTCCCACTCTCCAATTTTACGGAAACTATCAGAGAAGGTGGACGAGCTGAAGTCTGTCCTAAGGGTTAATGTAAACACCAAAATGTCGATCAAGAAAGGTGTGGAAGAGATCGGCAGGTTGGTGGAAAAGCTGAAAGACCCAAAAGTTGGCCTTATAAATATCTCCGTGGAGAAGTCTGAGATGGGAACACAGACAGATGACACAAAAACTGAATGTGCAGCCACCCAGACAGAGGGTGCGTGGCATAATAGGAAGAAAGGCGAAGATGAGATTGCAAAACAAATTATTTCCGCCATGACAGAAAGCAGAGATAGCTATCAAACCTTTGTTGAAGTGGCTAAGAAACAGTGGCCAGGGAGGACCTATCAAAGTACCTCGGAATTATTCGGTAACCCAGTATGGGGGCAAACCGCGGAGAGCGACCTCGTACTATGCACCAAGGCCAAGCAGACATACGCTAGAGGTATCAATTGGCACTTCAAATCGCGATACCCAGAAACTGAAACCCTGGGTGAAGAGGACAGTGAGGTGGACGGTTTTTCATATTTGAAATATGAAACGTGCGTTGCCAGAAGTAAAGGGACACAGCACAGGAAGCAGAATTACATCTACAAAGTGATCCTGTATGCTGAAGAACAAAAGACGTTCCAGAACTTAGTGCAATTGAGGGATTTCGCCACTAAAGAGGAAAGACACTCCATTGCGGTGCCCACTCCAGATCCCAAAGACGTAAACAAATTCAGGAAGCTCCTAGAATACATCTTTATGGGGACGAACATCAACGTAAGGATATATCTACCCCCCAGGAGGCAGGCTGAAGCTAATGGAGGGCCAAGAGAAACAAAGGGACGGACCGCAACCGATGGCAGACAGGGGAGAAATACGGAAGCTGTAGTGGTCTCAGCGAAAGACCTGAACTACTTACAGCTTCTAAGGAAAGTCAAGGAAGAGGCACAGAATAGCGACCTGGAAGTGACAGTGAAAAATGTCAGGCAAACTAAGAACGGGGAGCTGCTGCTAATGGTGCCAAAGGAAGGCGGAGGAGCAGAACAGCTGAAAGAGGCGATCTGCAAACTGCCTATAAAGGGCATCAGCGCCAGAAACACCGGGAGGGTTACTTTACATGTAAGAGGAATCGACGGTGATACTTCGGAGGCGGAAATCGACAGCGCACTTCGTAAAGTAGTAAAAGATGGATGCGATGACCTGCAGGTGAAAGCACTGAGGCCAACTAGAAATGGAAATCAAGTTGCTACAGTACTCGCATCAAGGAGGTTGGCAGACGAACTGGTCAGAAAGAGCCCTATCAGGTTAGGGATCGTCCTGTGTACTGTGGAGGAAAGAGTAGGTGTCGAAAAATGCCGAAAACGCTGGGGCATCGGGCACAAAGCCAATAAGTGCAGGGGCGAAAACAGGCAAAACCTGTGTCAGAACTGCGCTAAGGAAGGGCACAAGAAAAATGAGTGCAAAAGTACACCCTTTTGTCCAGTATGTTCTGCTGAGGGGCACAGATCAGGCTCTTACGCTTGCCCAGTGTATGCAAAGGCGCTGAGAGCACTACAGAAGCGGAAAATACGGACAAAAACAACAGATTCCGTAGGGACTGAGGAAGAACGTTTGACTGACGAGGCTGGGAACATGGAGCAATAATGGTGAAGATACTGCAAGCCAACCTAAATAGATCGCGGGCTGCGCATGACATGACTCATGCGCAGTTAAAAGAGGGCAACATAGACCTGCTCTTAGTATCTGAGCCCAACAGGAAGATCTGCTCACAATCAGATTGGTATGCCGATCTGAATCTAGATGTTGCTGTACACGTTCGAAACAGGACTGTGGGAATAAACTCTGTTGAAAAGAAAAACGGCTACTTGTCCATAAGCCTAGGCAAAATCAAAATCTACTGCTGCTACTGCTCTCCAAACTCCTCACTAGCCCAGTTCAGCGAGTATATGGAAACGCTGTGGGACGACGTGGCGACCGCAGGACGGGAGGTCATAGTACTGGGTGACTTGAACGCGAAGGCTGTTGACTGGGGGTCACCAGTCACGGATAAAAGAGGACGCATCCTGTGTGAGTGGCTTTCCGCACTTAACATGGTGGTACTCAACGACGGCCTACGACCTACGTTTCGCCGAAGGGAGTCCATTTCGTATATTGACGTCACCATTGCGTCTCAAGGGCTAGCCGGAAATATACGAGGCTGGGAAGTTTTGGAAACGGAAACGCTGAGTGACCACATGTTCATCTATTTCGAAGTGGTAACTAAGAAAAAGGCAAAGAACAACCTTGCGGAATACCGTACCCCATATGTAAATAGAAGTAAGTTCAGGGAGGAACTGTGCAGGCGTATAACATCATGGCCCTCCACCAAAGATATCACTGTACAGGAATACACAGATCTGATGCAGGAGGTGCTTAAAGTTAGTACTGTAAGGAGGGGCGCAAAGATCGCGAAGGTACCCTACTGGTGGACTGACGAGATCGAAGCTGCTAGAGCAGAATGCATCTCAGCCCGGCGAAAAATGTCGAGAGCGCAGCGAAACCAGCATACTGCAGAAGAGCAAAAGATGTTATTGTATCTGGCATATACAACGAAGAAGAAACACCTGAAGACACTCATATACGCTGAAAAGAAAAGGCTGTGGAAGGAACTTTGCGATAGTGCAGAAAGTGATATTTGGGGCGAAGGATATAGAGTGGTCACTAAGAAACTGGCACCACACTCACAAACGTGTCTTCTAAATCCTGAGCGTAAGGTCGAAGTGATCAGGGAACTTTTTCCAACCGTATTGGACGTTTGGGAGAAGGAAGCTGCAGTAGACGAGGTGGAACCTTTCAGCCTGGAGGAATTAGGAGGAGCTGCTGGCAAACTGAAATCAGGAAAAGCCCCGGGACCTGATAGAATTCCTCCTGAGGTGGTCAAAGATTTAGTCCTTTCTGCGCCACACGTGCTGCTAGGACTTTTCAACCAACTCTTGGCCCAGCAGAAGTTCCCAGAGCAATGGAAGAAGGCCAACGTGATTCTATTGAGTAAGAGCGGAAAACCTTCAGAGCTAGCATCATCATACAGACCCATTTGCCTACTGGATACGGTCGGGAAACTCTTCGAAATTATGATTCGCCAAAGACTAGCTTTAGAGATCGAAAAAGCGGGAGGGCTCTCGCCATATCAGTTCGGCTTCCGCAGCGGCATGTCTACCATCGACGCTCTGGAGGCGCTCACTGGAATGGTCTATGGGGCACAGCTGAAATTGTGCGCGTTGGTGACACTAGACGTGAGAAACGCGTTCAACTCGGCTTCGTGGAGCAAGATAATTTCGGAACTGAGAAGACGAGACGTGGCCAGGTACCTGAGGAACTTAGTCAGCAGCTACCTTGACTCTAGAGTGGTAAGCATTGCTGGTAACACCATAAGCATGACTACCGGTGTTCCACAGGGCTCGGCGCTGGGCCCCTTGCTGTGGAATATCCTCTACGATGGAGTCCTCAGGCTGAAACTACCAGTGAACTCCAAAACCGTAGGTTACGCAGATGACTTGGCTCTCGTAACGATAGCGCGTGACGAAGTAGGCCTTACACACGCGACAAATAAAGCCCTTCGTACCATAGACAGTTGGATGCAGGAACGTGACCTGAAGCTGGCCCCAGAGAAATCGGAGGCGTTAATTCTACGCGGCTCAAGAGTAAAAAGAGACAGCATAACTTTCCAACTTAGGGGAGTGCAGCTTGTACCAAAAAAGTCCTTGGTGTACTTAGGAATTACGTTGGACAACGAAAATACTTTCGGAGAGCACCTAAAGAGAGTAGCAGCAAAGGCGGAAAAGAGGGTGGCAATCCTTTCCCGGCTTATGCCAAATGTCGGCGGGCCCAGTAGTAGGAAGAGGGAACTGCTGTGCGCAGTAGCACAGTCCGTGGTTCTATACGGAGCCCCTGTATGGGAAAAGGCTACAACAAAGAAGAGACACCAACAGAAGCTGGATACACTTCAGAGGAAGGCGCTGCTAAGGGTGGCCAGCGCATACCGCACCGTGTCCACCAGAGCCTTGCAGGTCATCACCGCGATACCTCTTCTGTACCTCTTAGCAGAGGAAAGGACGCGCATACACAGAGGCAAGGAAGACCCTTCATCTGTGAGACTCGCCACATTGGATAAATGGCAGCAGATATGGACAAGCACGTCGGAGGTGGCACAATGGACGAAAAAGCTGATACCGTCCATAAGAGAGTGGAGGGAGTGCAAGCATAGGACAACATGCTACTTCCTCACTCAAGCTCTATCAGGCCATGGCCCCTTTAGGGCATATAGACACCGAATCGGCAGAACAGCTGACGATTTGTGCTACCATTGTAATGTGCCGGACACACCCGGGCACACAATTTTCGACTGCCGTAGATGGCATGCATATAGGATGGAGGTGAAGACAACAGTGGCGGAGGACCTTACCCCGTCGAACATGGTGCCGACAATGCTGCAAGGAGAAGACCAATGGAAGAGCATACACCAAATGATTAGGAAAATACTCAGCGCTAAGGAAAGCGAGGAGCGCAGAACTTAAGAAGATGGCTCCAGATGAAAGGACTCCCAATTACAGTGCGAAGAATGTCGTATACGATGATACCAGCTGTAGTACGGGGAGCGAGGAGGAAGGGTTTTAGTCCGTAGGCACGACATCGGTGAATCGGACACCTCTGGGTATTAGACGCAGTTATAGCCAACCGACAGAGAGTCTATGAAGATTACCTAATCCCCTCGTAGAAAAAAAACTACTACTACTACTACTACTACTACTAAGCAACAAAGTGCCCACGGAATAGCACAATAGGTTCCCGTTTAAACTCTACCACTAGACGAATTTCCTGGAATACGTGACTATGCGATCGTTCAGGGTCAACATTAACTAAAGCAAATTTCAATGCCACTTTGGCGAATATCAAACGCAGAACACAACAGAGGAACAAAGCATGATACAATCGGAATACTATATATTGTTTATTAAACCAAATTCAAGCGGAGCATTCCACAGTAAAACAACAAGCCTGTATCCTGTAACATTGAACTTAACGAACAACTGTCATAACTCGATATGATCTGCTCAGTGGCGTATATAGAAATCGATTTCGGGGGGGGGGGGGGGGGCCAATCGGAAAAATTAAAGTTTATTTCATACTGTATAATATTGGCGTATTATAATCCTAACCTAAATATAAAATAACAATGTACTAATATTAACGAAAATAATTATACAGGGTGGTCCAATAAGCGCGCGGTGCTCTCTAGCGGCTATACCGTTTAAATTAGACGAAAATGTTTTAAATAAAAAACGTTTCTTTTCAAATGCCCTACGTTTAGAAAATAATTTCAAGATGGCGGACTTCCGGATATACCGGAAGTAGGCATCAACTTCCTTGTTTTAAATAGAACACCCTGTATATTATTACGTTTTTTAATTTAGCATCGATTTTTAGGTCCAGCTTGTTACCATTGTTTATGTCTACGAAGCCTCTTTTCGGAGTTATTCGACTATTTTTACAAAATTTCACGTTTGTAGTGCTTTACAAGAAAAGCTAATATCTCGGAAACTAAACGCGACAGAAAGATGCAGTTCTCGGTTTTGAAACAAGCAAGAAACGTTGTGTTTCAGTAAGATCATTTTTCAATAGAACATTAAATCAATAGACTAGCAATTTTCAAATTTGAAAAGTTAAAAACGTTAAAAACTTTTTTTTTCAAATGGGCTGCTACGATAAGTTTCACATCGGTGGATGCGAAACTAAATTCTCTTTTACTTTTATCTGGGCACATGTGGTTCTATCTTTGATTGTTTTCAATATATTTACGGTTTTGTAATTAGGAATCGGAAAAATCGTAGGTGGCGTAGCTCGCAGTCGAAACAATGGGCAGGTGTTTTGGTCTCTAATTTTAAAATGTGCTTTCGCTCCATCTTACTATAACCACATTATTCTGAAAAACTCCAATGGTAAATTTTCCAACAGGTTTTCTAAATTTTCATTTAGAAAATTTTGGAAAATTAAATTAGGTTTCCAATAATACTACTCCAAATGCTTAGACTCCATGCTGGTTGGCAACAAACCTCTCAAAATTTGAAAAAAAAAGTTTTTAACGTTTCTAACTTTTCAAATTTGAAAACTGCTAAGATGTCCTTTTGAAACAATAATTTTACTGAAACACAAGTACATTTCTTGCTTGTTTCAAAACCGAAAACTGCATCTTTCTATCGCGTTTAGTTTCAGAGATATTAACTTTTCTTGTAAAACACTACAAACGTCAAATTTTCTAAAAATTGCTGAATAACTTCGAAAATAGGCTTCGTATACATAAACAAAGATTAACAATCTGGACCTAAAAATCGATGTTGATTTCAAAAACCTAATAATATACAGGGTGTTCCATTTAAAATAAGGAAGCTGATGCCCACTTCCGCTATATCCTATAGTCCACCATCTTTGAAATTATTTTCCAAATATAGAGCATTTGAAAATAAAAGTTTTTTATTTAAAACATTTTCGTCTAATTTGAACGGTATAGCCACTAGAGAGCACCGCGCGCTTATTGAACCACCCTGTGTATAACACATATGCATATTAGAAATGTAAATTTTTATTTTTCTAGATAATAATTATAAATTGAAGCAAAGAAACCAAGATGTACTTCCTAATGGGACATCTATGATCGTTAAAGTTGCCCTATTTGCTTTATTATTAGATTACATTTTGATGTCGCTGCTAATTTTAATCAGTACTATATTTTTTGACAACTACTTCAGCCTCTCCCCAGACGTCAAAAGTGAATGCGTGGCTGGTTTCGGGGGGGGGGGGGGGCGGGGCCCCCCTTATATACGCCACTGGATCTGCTGAGCTGATTGGTACTTAAATATGAATCAATTGTTTAATTGATACACACTAGTAACTGTTTTGTGTGTTATCGGTGTATACCCCATTCATTATTCACCACTACAGAGGCAGTAGCCATTTTAATTTTCCTGCGTTTTACTTTGAACTGTGATGCAATAATACGAGTTTGAATTGTCTGTATTGTCTGCTAACCTTGACCATGACATAGAGGATAACGAGAAGCTTAACTCAGTCAAAATGATGTTGGACTCTTGGCAGAGATTTTGCACGTTAATAGGCTGAAGGAGTATTGCACTCACGGATAACTTTAGTTTTGAATAAAACGATGATGTCACGTTATGACAGTGTTGCCAGGTCTAGTGAAATTTCACTAGATCTAGTGATTTTTCTGTAATTTAGTGATTTAGTGAAAACTGCCATTAAAATGTCATATTTTAGTGATTTACCGAGGCGAGGATAGAAAACGCGGGTTTTCAGGAATTGGGTCCGTGGCGGCGCAGCAATAATCAAATAACTAAAAATATGAAATAGCTCAAACTTCGCTTTTAGGCGATTTGGAAGTTCTTGATCAGTTCCATTCGTTCAGTTGAAAGTTGCAGAATAAAAACTTTGTCGTCTTACTTCCTATGGAGAGAGATGAAAGAAACTATTTACTAGAGTTTCTGTGTTGATGTTTTTTTTTTTTGAGGACGGGCGGGTTATGATTTGGTTGCAAGCGGATCTCGGATCTCATGCAATGTTCATGTTATGTGTGGGAGGTACTGAGTCAATCGACTTGACTCCATTTTACTTCCCACACCGATAGGTGAGGGTAGTATTGTGATCGCGAAAATTTTTGATTTTAAGGTAATGCAGTTTTTGGGCGTTTTATGATGTCTACGTAACGCAAATCCACGTCACTCATTTCCGTCGGTCTGTCTGTCTGTCTGTCGGTCTGTCTGTCTGTCGGTTTGTCTGTACGCGTTTTTATAGCCACGTAATCTCGCATGGATTATGATGAAATTTGGGCAGCGGTATACTGTGAGGTCGTAGTAGGTAGTGTTTCTATATTTTTGAAAATCGGCGCATGGGCGGCGGAGTAATTAGAAAAAAAACAAAAAAAATTAAATATTGCTCAAATTTCGTTTTTACGCATTTTAGGGGTTCCTGATCATTTTCTGCTTTTTTTTGAGTGGGGTGGAACTGGGGTGGTTGGGGGGTGAGGGGTTGTAAAATTGAAAAATTTGTTGTTTTCATAATAGACTGTCCACTAACCTGCGAAGGAAGACCTAGCGACATAAATCGCCCTTTTAGGTCCATGCGAACATTGCCTAGCCTATTACCGAAACTAAGGGACTTAGAATTTTCTGTATACATACGAGTATTTATTGCTTTAGATTGTTTTGTATTTTGTAACTTGGAAACTGTTTAATTGATTCTAATGAAATTTTGACACAGTATTACTACCGTGGTAAAGATGGTAAATGCGTATGTTTGTCAGAAATCGTGTCAGTCTAAAAACTAAAAAACTAAAGGTACGAAAACAGCTCAAACTTCGTTTTAAGATGTTTCAGGGGTTCCTGATCATTTTCTACCTACCTTTTTTGGGTGGGGATGAAATTGGGGTGGTTGGGGGGTGGGGGGGTTGTAAAACTGAAAAGTCCGTATTGCAGTATTGATAATAGGCTGTCCATTGACCTGTGAAGGAAAGACATAAGGCATAAAACAATTTTAGTGGCGAGGGCTGCCGATGATTTGGTTGCAAGGGGATCTCAGGCTAAAGCTTCATGCTATAAGAAAATAATAAACTGGTATCACAGTAATGTGTGGGAAGTACTGAGTCAATCAACTTGACTCCATTTTTTTATCCTAACATAACACATATATTCCTAGAAATTCACTTATGGTAATATAATACAGGGTGGGGCATATTAATTAAGTGTTTTTGAAATAATCGTAAAATTATTAGTTTTTACTCTAAAAAAAAAATTATTGGTAGTAGAACATAGCTGATAATAAACCATTTTGAAATATCTACTCTGTTAATTTTTGAGAGATTCCATGGCCCTTTAAACACGTGACTTGAACTACCCCCATAGAAAAAAATAACAAATTGATAAGTTGGGAAACCGAGGAGGTCATGAAATGCCAAACCTCGAAGTTGAACGATTTGGAAACAGGTGGCGAAGAACAGCCATGGATGCTCTGGCGGTGTGTGCCGTGGCCCCATCTTGCTGGAACCACAAATCTTTGATATCCACACCTCTTTTTTGCAATTCAGGTATGAAAAAAGTATTCACCATATGAATGTAACGTTCAGATGTTACTGTAGTGGTGACCCCATTTTTTCCAAGAAAAATATGGGCCAATGATGCCACGCCATATGTCACGCGTTGTTCTAGCGTCTACCGCTCCATGATGGCAAGTGGCACGTAAGAAAGTGAAATGGTTTGAGTCAAGGAATGGATTGTAATAAACCGCGCGCTCCTCCCTTTTCTAATATATGAGTATTTTTTTTTACTACTCAAACCAAAAACACTTGGTTTTTATGCCCCACCCTGTGTAATATCTACGAACTTTTCGGTGCGAGTGTTAAACAAGAAATTTGCTTGTTAGACGGGCTATGAAGACCGCCAGATTCAACGGAAGCTCCGCCTAAATTGGCAACAGCGTCAGTGACAATACTTTTGTCCCACGGTATGCACAGATGCTGTATAGAGGAAAATGTGTTGTTGTGAAGCTAGGTGATCGATATTGCTTGCTAGAGAGTACACTAAGGTAATGGAAACCGTGTCAGAAAGGGTCGGAAGTATTTACATGTGGTTGGATATTTCTGTGCTGTTATTGGAGACAGCACACACGAGTTTTACAGGCGCGGCTGGAGTTTGCGGGTTTTTGAGGGTTGTTCGAGCATACACCCCGAGTTTATAGGATGTGACAACGTACGACGATTTTTATTAGGTTTTTATTAGATTCACCTGTTTATACAGGGTGTTAATTAAGTATGTTAACAAACTTTAACCACGAATAGTACTCCGAAAAATAGAAAGAAAATGTCATATGAACATGGGTTCGGAAATGCTTCCTAAGGGAGCTACGCCCCTTTGCATGGGGCACCATGAAGACGGTTTTCCCTCGATATTCTCGAAACCATTCATAACAAAATTACGAAATTAAGTACGATGGGTAAACTTTTGACGCTGAATCTGATTCTGAATTCAGAATTTCATAATTTTAATCAGAGGCGTATCATACGGAAGGAGTTAAGGGTAAAAATAACCTTATTTCTTAAATGGTACTTTTTTGACATTTTGATTTTAGAATATGGTATTTCAGAGATTTCTACGTAAAAATGGTCTCTCGGTAATCTCGATAGGGCTAACCGTTTTCGAGAAAACTGCAAATTATTGAATACAATAGCCTCCATCGAATACAATAATAGCCTCCATCGATTCAATAATTTGCATTTTTCTCGAAAACGGTTAGCCCTATCGAGATGTACCAAGAAACCATTTTTACGCAGGAATCTCTGAAATACCATATTCTAAAATCAAAAAATTACCATTTAGAAAATAGGGCTATTTTTATCCCTAACTCCTCCCGTATGATACGCCTCTGATTAAAATTATGAAATTTTGAATTTAGAATCAGATTCAGCGTCAAAATTTTACCCATCGTACCTAATTTCGTAATTTTGTTAAGAATGGTTTCGAGAATATCGAGGGAAAGCCGTCTTCAGGGTGCCCCATGCAAAGGGGCGTAGCTCCCTTAGGAAGCATTTCCGGACCCATGTTCGTATGACATTTTCTTTCTATTTTTCGGAGGACTATTTGTTGTTAGAGTTTGTTAACATACTTAATTAACACCCTGTATAGTAATAATAATAATGTTTTTGTTTCCAAAAACCAAGAGGAACATGAGCAGCCTAACCTTGGCTGCTCTTACACTTAACATTTATGTCTGCTACAAGAAGGATGTTCAAAGCTATATATTTATAAAAATAAAGAAAAAATGAATATGAAAAAATACATAAAGCGATGTGCTCCAAAGCACTCTCTAAAGCTTCTGGACACTATTCAGAAGAGAGCAATTAGACTAATCGATACGCATAATCTCACAAAAGACCTCTACAGCCTGGAACATCGAAGAAGGGTGGCTGAACTGTCCCTGTTCTACAGATTCTATCACGCAAGATGTTCGAGGAGCTCTCTCAGATAACAGCATCAAAGACCGTCCGAATGAGGAACACCAGAGAGGCTCTGCGAGCTGATCGTTACCGGGTCGAGGTCCCTGCACGCCGAATTTGTTTCCCAACGGCTACAACCTGCAGCGTTTCAAATCTAACATGCACCGACACTTATCCTCTCTCAGCCTATACGAGAGGCTGACCATAAATAAAATCCACTGCGTGCATTGTCGTTGGAGCTCATTTCAACTCATTTAAGGCCCGGTCAAGCAGAGGGCGTTCTAGAACGCGGCGTTACGGCGTTCTCTAACAATACAATGGAATGCTGTAACGCGGCGTTCTAGAATGCCGGAACGCCGCGTTCTAGAATGCCCTCTGTTTGGTTGGGCCTTGAGTTCATCCATGTTTGAATCACTATACCGTATTCAAATCCAAGGTGCAGAAGATTGTAAACAAACAGGATACCACGCAAGCCGCCCGAGTAAGGCGGCATTCATTGCGATTGGCCGGAGGCTTGCCGCTCTGCTGCCCGTCTGGGTCGTTCAACAGAGTACAGGGTTGTATTTTATTCAGTTGTTCCGTGTGTTTATCATTGTGTACGACGCGTCGTGTTAATGATAGCGTACATTGTGCTTTTATCATCGCATACATGCCGTGTTGTTGTGAGAATTTTAGTGTTATCTGTGTTGTACTTTGTTTTAATAGCTATCAGTTGTGTATGTGTTATTCCCCGATAACTTGAAGGAGACACTGTAGGATGTCTAGTAGTACAGACACTGCAGATGAATCCATGGATGTGGCTACAAGACAGAATTTAAGTCTACCAAGGAAGAGGCTTAGTAGCATAGACACTGCAGATGAACCCATGGATGTGGCTACAAGTCGGGATTTGAGTCCACCAAGGCAGAGGTCAAAAAACAGCCATTTTGACGTGAGGCTTAAGGAGGTAATATTAAACGTATAGAAACACGAAACCCAGCAAAAATCATTAACAACTGCTGCTGACGATATTGTGGACGAGGTTGCACTTAAAATAGGTATCTGGAAACGGAGTGTTTATAAAGTGGTGCGAGTATACCGAACCAGACACCCTTTTGCTGCACCTTTAACTAATCAGAATCGCAAAGGTTGCATTGACCTTCTGGACCATGGCGATAAAAGTGCAATCAGGAGAAAGGTGCATCAATTCTTTTTCCGAAATGAACTTCCGACTATTTGACAAAGTCCGGAAAGAGGTGAATGACGATGATGACTTGCCCAATTTTAAGCGGACCACGTTTTATAAGCTATTAAAGAAGCTTAATTTCGTATTTGGGGAAACGAGGAAGGAAAAGTATTCTCATCGATAGGAATGATATAATACAATACGTTAATCAATGATATAATTGACTGAAGTATTGACCCCATCTCAACTTTACCCCCAAAATGAAGGTTCCTAAGGTAAGAATAATATATAAAATCTAAAATATATCAATACAGCAAGCTGTAATGGAAAATATGATTCACTAAGGCTCCACATCCGATACTATGGACTCTATGACTGCTATTTTGAATACGGCTCTGGCAACCGACATCCACAGGGCAGCCACCGAGCGCGTGTTATTGTTTACAGCCACTGCACGGCGGATTTGAATACACTTTAGACGTCTTGACTAAAATTGGCGTAACGCTTTTGCTCAACCCGTCAAACAGGCCTGTTAGGTGCAAACAACGGAATGCTGTAACACGGCGTTAGAAAACGCCGTAACGCCGCGTTCTAGAACGCCCTCTGTTTGACGAGGCCTTTAAACTAAGTTTAAAGGCCCGGTAAACCACTTTTTAACCATTGGTTTTTCTGGTGCATAGTCCAGATAACGTTTGTCAAGCCAAACTTAGCCACTAAAGCCCAGTTTCACAATCAGTGGTAACTCTGACGGTTTACTAACCTCGACCTGCGAGTTAACTCGAACAATGGAACGCCTCTTGTTTCACAATCATAAAATGACGTAGGGTTAACTGACCGCGAGTTGTATTTTATTTTTAGCGGTTGGTGGTACTGTGTCAGCAATATTTAAATTTCCTCTTCTTCTTATTTCCTTCGTTAGGTGTTTTGTGCTGGTGTTTTGTGTTTTTCTGACAAGACTGTCAAAGAATGAGTTAGTTGAGTTGTCAGTTCCATGCGATTTCCAACCTCATTTTGATTTTTTTCCACTGACGTTTTTGCATTTCATTCGCAATCATTTGGTGTTTGGCATAGGTAAAAGAATTTTAGGTTGGGTTGGATTGGGCTGCTTGGCGCTGTAGTTGTTTCTGGGGCCTTTTTCAAATGATGACCGTGCATATACTCGTGCGTTGGCATGGTAAAACCAAAAAGAGCGAACAACTTTTCAAAAGATGAAGAATAACTGTTCATTTAATAATAATAATAATAATAATAATAAAAAAACTCTTGCCGGTACCGAATACACAGCCAGACATAACTCTGCGGCCAAGGTCATACACCAAGCATTAGCCACAACAAACAAGCTAATAGAAAACACAGATCCGTATTACAATTACACTCCGACATCAGTACTCGAAAACGATCAATACAAACTATACTGGGACGTTGAAATACATACAGACAAGACTATCCCAGCCAATAGACCAGATATAGTTTTCCAGTCAAAGGCCGACAAAATTACCTATTTGATAGATATTGCCATTCCCAATGATGTGAATATCCAAAACACCTACGCTGGGAAGATATCTAAATACACAGACCTTGCCATGGAAATAAAACGACTTTGGAAACAAAACAAAGTCACAATTGTCCCCTTCATTATGTCTGTCTCAGGCCTTACACCAAGCACGTTTACACAACACCTTCAACAGTTGGGCCTGGACCAAAAGTTACACAAAGTATTCCAAAAGTCTGTAATCCTAAAGACCTGTAATATTGTACGATCCTTCCTAAATTCCGATCAATAATAGTCCGGGTGTTGACTTGGCACAGCCCGTCAACACTTGTTGCTACCGCAACTATGCGAGAGGAACTTAGAAAGTCAGATAATAATAATAATAATAACCGCGAGGGGTTGCTAGATCCCCTCAGTGGCGCCTCCCCAAGGTGGCGGATAGGGGAACGCCTCCCAGATATGGGTGGTACCGGGGAAATCAAATACCCGGGGCGGACCAAAACTAGCTCAGTGGAATAGCGTCTGCATCCAGAGGATCAGCTATTCCACAATTAATAGGACACGACGGATCTCCACGTGAGGAGCGGTACTCCGACAGCGTCTGTTCTTCATGTTAGAAGCGGCTGTTTTCATAAACCCCCAGGAAGCCGGCCAACATCAAGAAGCTATTCGGTGCGTGGCGACACCGAGGGGTATACCGAAGCCAAAGGATGTAAGTCGGTCGGCAACCTTCACAGGTCCATCCTCTGGAGGCAATTTGGACGGCTGCCTCCGGAAATGTCGGCTGCGGGCCCTAAGGCTGACCACCTGACGGGCCCTATCTTCGGGTTCGACCACCTCGAAGGAAAAGCACCCACACCGAGCCGGTTTCGGAAGCCGGCGTTGGGCAAGGTGGCGGTGCTTCGAATCGCCCTGATGACGACCCCCGCAATGATATGGACCGTTTTAGGTGGACGACGGAGCTCAGGGACGACCTGCTGAGCTGCTACGAGAGCAGTAGCCCGCGCCGTAGGGGATACATGTCCCGCATGTATGAGAGGTGGTGTGAAATGCACCCAGAGCATAGCACGCTTACCTCTCAGAATTTGCGAGATTATGTATCGTACCTCCGGAGGCAGGGATATGTTCGTGCTCCAGCTCAGCCTGCCCCTTCGGCGGACGGAAGGCCTGTTAACCAGGCTGAAAGTTCGCCGGTAAGGCCCGCTGAGAGGGAAATCGACCAAGTCGTCTCACCTGGGGATTTCAGGGACCGAAGGGCCTTGCATAACAACGGAAGGTCCTTGAAGCTGGCAGATTTGAAGAGAGAGGATGAGGTTGTTGGCGAACGTCTATCGGAGGCCTCTGACATTTGGAGCATCAATTGCGAAATTTACGCTGCGGCTCTGAGGCTAGCTAGACAGGGGAGAGTGAGAGACTCTCCTGTTGAGAGAGCACAGAGACGGGTGCGCCAAATGGAAGCGAAAATCCAGTTGGCTCGCCAGGAAGCATCCCGTATCCAGTGTGTGATGGAATATAGAGCGGCTGGGAAGCCTTTTACGCGCCGTGTGCGCCAGATAGCCTACGGGTTGAGGCGCGACCATCATACACTCAGTCAAGCGGTACTGGTTGTTGTCAAGCAACACTGTCTTGACAGGATACGGATGCTAATCGCTGCTAAGCGATCGTTGGTGGCGCGGGCGAGAGGTCTGGAGCAGAACAGAATGTTCTACGAAAGACCTTCTCGCCTTTTCCAACAGCCGCCTCCAGCCATAGAGCAGCCGCCAACTGCTGATCGCGTGGAAGCCTTTTGGAGGGACATTTACGAACAACCCAAACCTCTCTCAGCAGACACTCCGGCCTTGGCGCAGTTCGAGTCCGTTTGTAGGAGGACTCCTAACTTGAATGTACTGCGTCACCCGATAAACACGGAAGAAATTCTTGACGCCTTACGAGGCGCAAAGAATTTCGCAGCTCCTGGCCCGGATGGCATAAACACCTACTGGTGGAAAAAATTCCCCAGTTGCCACCGGCATTTAGCTAGAGTTTTTAACTCGTGGCTAAATCAGGAGCAGCCAATTCCGGCTTGGTTTGTCGAGGGTCGAACCGTGCTTCTCCCGAAGACCGGAGATCTGTCTGATCCCAAAAACTACAGGCCAATAACATGTCTGAACGCGTGTTACAAGCTCTTCACCAGAATCTTGTACATGCGTATCCTTCAAGCTGTGAATCCTGTATTTCTCGACGTGTATGAACAGAGAGGGTCAAAGAAAGGAGTAGCTGGCTGCAAGGAGAACCTGTTGATTGACCGATGTGTCACGCAGGACTCTGTGCAGTACAAGCGAAACCTTTCTATGGCCTGGATTGACTATCGCAAGGCATTCGACAGCACGTCTCATGACCTCATTGTGCGGCTGTTGGAATGTCTTTCGGTGGATAATCAGATAGTGGGATGCATCAAACAACTGATGCCACTCTGGAAGACCCGGTTTACCATAACATCAGGTGAAACTCGGGTTCAGACAGAGGTGGTGTCATTGAAAAGAGGTGTCTTCCAAGGAGACTCCTTGAGTCCCTTGCTCTTTTGCATCTCACTTTTGCCTCTGTCCATAGCGCTGAGAAATACTAAAGGATACAGCTGTGGCACGCCCAATAACCGGAGGCACAAGGTCACCCATCTGTTTTATATGGATGACCTAAAACTTTATGCCTCCGGCCAACGCGAACTACAACAATCGCTGAGGGTGGTGCAGGAGTACAGTCATGCTATCGGAATGGAGTTCGGGACAGACAAATGTGCATTGGTTCATCTCAAGAAAGGACGAAGCGGAGATAGTGGAGATGAGGAACAGCTCGTTGATGGGAGCATCTTGCGACAACTGCATGCCGGGGATACTTATACCTACCTTGGAGTGGCGCAGCGTCATGTCCAAGAGGCAGCATTGGTTAAAGAGTGTCTCCGCCGCAAGTATTTGCACCGACTCCGGCAGATCTGGTCGTCAGAACTGTCCGGCAAGAACAAAGTCGCTGCCACAAACATGCTTGCGGTCCCATTGTTATTATACACCTTTGGTGCTGTACACTGGAAAGTGAACGAGCTAAAGGAAATCGACACGAAGACCCGCAAAAGGATGAATATGGAGAGAAGCCTGCATCCTAAGTCCTCTGTCCCGCGAATATACCTCCCGCGACACCTGGGAGGGCGTGGACTATTGAGTTTGGAGCGTCTGCACAACAGAGTAGTACTGGCCACTGCCTGCTATGTAACGAACAGCACCGATCCCCTGATCCGCTTCGTGCGAGAGCACGAGAATGCGGGAAAAGGAGCCTTTCTTTTTAGCGCAGCGAAACGAGCAGCCGAGGAGCTCAGCCTCACACTCGACTTCAAGCGGAGGTGTCAGCAGTCCATTACGGAACTTGCTCCCGCAGAATTAAAAGCCCACATTAAAACTGCCGAAGTCGACTTCCTCTTAAGACTTCATAAAGATAAGCCAATGCATGGAATCTTCTTCAAACATCTAGAAGAGCATGGCTTGTCTGAGCAGTTGACCTTCTCTTTCCTAAGGTCTAGTGGGTTGAAGTCGGAGACTGAGGGCTTTATAATGGCTTGCCAAGACGGTGTCTTCAACACATTGGTATACCGTAAAAGGGTTATGGGTGTAGATGTACCCGACACCCTTTGTAGAGCTTGCCGACAGGCGCCAGAGACGCTTATGCATCTCTTGTCGGCGTGTAAGACGTACGCTGGGACGGCTTACGTCCATCGGCACAACGCGGCTCTACGAGTGCTCTACTATCATTTAAGGCACTCATACGGTATCGATGAGATACCGGTGCTGCCATACGCTCCAGGGGATATAGAGTCCGTTGTGGAGAACGAGAGATGCCGGATTTACTGGAACTACTCGTTCCCCACGCTCGAGCTTGTACAGGCAAACAAGCCCGACATAGTCCTTCTCGACCACCAACAGAAGACGATGTTCGTTATTGAGTTTTCGGCGCCTGCCGAAGTGAACATCGTCTCTAAGGAGGAGGAAAAGCGGACCAAATATCAGGAGTTGCTCGGACAACTTCGCAGGCTCTGGCCAGACTACACTGTAAGTCTGCTGGTTATGATCATTGGATCCCTAGGTGGAATGAGGAATACGCTGCTCTCTGCACTGCGCAAAATACCGGTGTGCCGTGCGGCGGCGCACATCTTAGCCGCCAGAATGCAGAAGGCAGTCATCCTTGGGACCCTTCGTCTACTTAGGACGCACGATTCGCGGACCCAGTGATTGCTCACCTCACGGTGTGAGGAGTAGTCATTGGGTAATGGAACAGCAGCTCGGTGTGTCGGAGGCCGAGCTGCATTTTTTTTGTTTTTAAAATAATAATAATAATAACCGCGAGGGGTTGCAATGACATGGACCGTTTTAGGTGGACGACGGAGCTCAAGGATGACCTACTGAGCTGCTACGAGAGCAGTAGCCCGCGCCGTAGGGGATACATGTCCCGCATGTATGAGAGGTGGTGTGAAATGCACCCAGAGCATAGCACGCTTACCTCTCAGAATTTGCGAGATTATGTATCGTACCTCCGGAGGCAGGGATATGTTCGTGCTCCAGCTCAGCCTGCCCCTTCGGCGGACGGAAGGCCTGTTAACCAGGCTGAAAGTTCGCCGGTAAGGCCCGCTGAGAGGGAAATCGACCAAGTCGTCTCACCTGGGGATTTCAGAGACCGAAGGGCCTTGCATAACAACGGAAGGTCCTTGAAGCTGGCAGATTTAAAGAGAGAGGATGAGGTGGTTGGTGAACGTCTATCGGAGGCCTCTGACATTTGGAGCATCAATTGCGAAATTTACGCTGCGGCTCTGAGGCTAGCTAGACAGGGGAGAGTGAGAGACTCTCCTGTTGAGAGAGCACAGAGACGGGTGCGCCAAATGGAAGCGAAAATCCAGTTGGCTCGCCAGGAAGCATCCCGTATCCAGTGTGTGATGGAATATAGAGCGGCTGGGAAGCCTTTTACGCGCCGAGTGCGCCAGATAGCCTACGGGTTGAGGCGCGACCATCACACACTCAGTCAAGCGGTACTGGTTGTTGTCAAGCAACACTGTCTTGACAGGATACGGATGCTAATCGCTGCTAAGCGATCGTTGGTGGCGCGGGCGAGAGGTCTGGAACAGAACAGAATGTTCTACGAAAGACCTTCTCGCCTTTTCCAACAGCCACCTCCAGCCATAGAGCAGCCGCCAACTGCTGATCGCGTGGAGGCCTTTTGGAGGGACATTTACGAACAGCCCAAACCTCTCTCAGCAGACACTCCGGCCTTGGCGCAGTTCGAGTCCGTTTGTAGGAGGACTCCTAACTTGAATGAACTGCGTCACCCGATAAACACGGAAGAAATTCTTGACGCCTTACGAGGCGCAAAGAATTTCGCAGCTCCTGGCCCGGATGGCATAAACACCTACTGGTGGAAAAAATTCCCCAGTTGCCACCGGCATTTAGCTAGAGTTTTTAACTCGTGGCTAAATCAGGAGCAGCCAATTCCGGCTTGGTTTGTCGAGGGTCGAACCGTGCTTCTCCCGAAGACCGGAGATTTGTCTGATCCCAAAAACTACAGGCCAATAACATGTCTGAACGCATGTTACAAGCTCTTCACCAGAATCTTGTACATGCGTCTCCTTCAAGCTGTGAATCCTGTATTTCTCGACGTGTATGAACAGAGAGGGTCAAAGAAAGGAGTAGCTGGCTGCAAGGAGAACTTGTTGATTGACCGATGTGTCACGCAGGACTCCGTGCAGTACAAGCGAAACCTTTCTATGGCCTGGATTGACTATCGCAAGGCATTCGACAGCACGTCTCATGAGCTCATTGTGCGGCTGTTGGAATGCCTTTCGGTGGATAATCAGATAGTGGGATGCATCAAACAACTGATGCCACTCTGGAAGACCCGGTTCACTATAACATCAGGTGAAACTCGGGTTCAGACAGAGTTGGTGTCATTGAAAAGAGGTGTCTTCCAAGGAGACTCCTTGAGTCCCTTGCTCTTTTGCATCTCACTTTTGCCTCTGTCCATAGCGCTGAGAAATACTAAAGGATACAGCTGTGGCACGCCCAATAACCGGAGGCACAAGGTCACCCATCTGTTTTATATGGATGACCTAAAACTTTATGCCTCCGGCCAACGCGAACTACAACAATCGCTGAAGGTGGTGCAGGAGTACAGTCATGCTATCGGAATGGAGTTCGGGACAGACAAATGTGCATTGGTTCATCTCAAGAAAGGACGAAGCGGAGATAGTGGAGATGAGGAACAGCTCGTTGATGGGAGCATCTTGCGACAGCTGCATGCCGGAGATACTTATACCTACCTTGGAGTGGCGCAACGTCATGTCCAAGAGGCAGCATTGGTTAAAGAGTGTCTCCGCCGCAAGTATTTGCACCGACTCCGGCAGATCTGGTCGTCAGAACTGTCCGGCAAGAACAAAGTCGCTGCCACTAACATGCTTGCGGTCCCATTGTTATTATACACCTTTGGTGCTATACACTGGAAAGTGAACGAGCTGAAGGAAATCGACACGAAGACCCGCAAAAGGATGAATATGGAGAGAAGCCTGCATCCTAAGTCCTCTGTCCCGCGAATATACCTCCCGCGACACCTGGGAGGGCGTGGACTATTGAGTTTGGAGCGTCTGCACAACAGAGTAGTACTGGCCACTGCCTGCTATGTAACGAACAGCACCGATCCCCTGATCCGCTTTGTGCGAGAGCACGAGAATGCGGGAAAAGGAGCCTTTCTTTTTAGCGCAGCGAAACGAGCAGCCGAGGAGCTCAGCCTCACACTCGACTTCAAGCGGAGGTGTCAGCAGTCCATTACGGAACTTGCTCCCGCAGAATTAAAATCCCACCTTAAAACTGCCGAAGTCGACTTCCTTTTAAGACTTCATAAAGATAAGCCAATGCATGGAATCTTCTACAAACATCTGGAAGAGCATGGCTTGTCTGAGCAGTTGACCTTCTCTTTCCTAAGGTCTAGTGGGTTGAAGTCGGAGACTGAGGGCTTTATAATGGCTTGCCAAGACGGTGTCTTCAACACCTTGGTGTACCGTAAAAGGGTTATGGGTGTAGATGTACCCGACACCCTTTGTAGAGCTTGCCGACAGGCGCCAGAGACGCTTATGCATCTCTTGTCGGCGTGTAAGACGTACGCTGGGACGGCTTACGTCCATCGGCACAACGCGGCTCTACGAGTGCTCTACTATCATTTGAGGCACTCTTACGGTATCGATGAGACACCGGTGCTGCCATACGCTCCAGGGGATATAGAGTCCGTTGTGGAGAACGAGAGATGCCGGATTTACTGGAACTACTCGTTCCCCACGCTCGAGCTTGTACAGGCAAACAAGCCCGACATAGTCCTTCTCGACCACCAACAGAAGACGATGTTCGTTATTGAGTTTTCGGCGCCTGCCGAGGTGAACATCGTCTCTAAGGAGGAGGAAAAGCGGACCAAATATCAGGAGTTGCTCGGACAACTTCGCAGGCTCTGGCCAGACTACACTGTAAGTCTGCTGGTTATGGTCATTGGATCCCTAGGTGGAATGAGGAATACGCTGCTCTCTGCACTGCGCAAAATACCGGTGTGCCGTGCGGCGGCGCACATCTTAGCCGCCAGAATGCAGAAGGCAGTCATCCTTGGGTCCCTTCGTCTACTTAGGGCGCACGATTCGCGGACCCAGTGATTGCTCACCTCACGGTGTGAGGAGTAGTCATTGGGTAATGGAACAGCAGCTCGGTGTGTCGGAGCCCGAGCTGCACTTTTTTGTTTTTCACATATAATAACCGCGAGGGGTTGCTAGATCCTCTCAGTGGCGCCTCCCCAAGGTGGCGGATAGGGGAATGCCTCCCAGATATGGGTGGTACCGGGGAAATGAAATACCCGGGGCGGACCAAAACTAGCACAGTGGAATAGCGTCTGCATCCAGAGGATCGGCTATTCCACAATTAATAGGACACGACGGATCTCCATGTGAGGAGCGGTACTCCGACAGCGTCTGTTCTTCATGTTAGAAGCGGCTGTTTTCATAAACCCCCAGGAAGCCGCCCAACATCAACAGGCTATTCGGTGCGTGGCGACACCGAGGGGTATACCGAAGCCAAAGGATGCAAGTCGGTCGGCAACCTTCACAGGTCCATCCTCTGGAGGCAATTTGGACGGCTGCCTCCGGAAATGTCGGCTGCGGGCCCTAAGGCTAACCACCTGACGGGCCCTATCTTCGGGTTCGACCACCTCGAAGGGAAAGCACCCACACCGAGCCGGTTTCGGAAGCCGGCGTTGGGCAAGGTGGCGGTGCTTCGATTTGCCCTGATGACGACCCCCGCAATAACATGGACCGTTTTAGGTGGACGACGGAGCTCAAGGATGACCTGATGAGCTGCTACGAGAGCAGTAGCCCGCGCCGTAGGGGATACATGTCCCGCATGTGTGAGAGGTGGTGTGAAATGCACCCAGAGCATAGCACGCTTACCTCTCAGAATTTGCGAGATTATGTATCGTACCTCCGGAGGCAGGGATATGTTCGTGCTCCAGCTCAGCCTGCCCCTTCGGCGGACGGGAGGCCTGTTAACCAGGCTGAAAGTTCGCCGGTAAGGCCCGCTGAGAGGGAAATCGACCAAGTCGTCTCACCTGGGGATTTCAGGGACCGAAGGGCCTTGCATAAAAACGGAAGGTCCTTGAAGCTGGCAGATCTAAAGAGAGAGGATGAGGTTGTTGGTGAACGTCTATCGGAGGCCTCTGACATTTGGAGCATCAATTGCGAAATTTACGCTGCGGCTCTGAGGCTAGCTAGACAGGGGAGAGTGAGAGACTCTCCTGTTGAGAGAGCACAGAGACGGGTGCGCCAAATGGAAGCGAAAATCCAGTTGGCTCGCCAGGAAGCATCCCGTATCCAGTGTGTGATGGAATATAGAGCGGCTGGGAAGCCTTTTACGCGCCGAGTGCGCCAGATAGCCTACGGGTTGAGGCGCGACCATCATACACTCAGTCAAGCGGTACTGGTTGTTGTCAAGCAACACTGTCTTGACAGGATACGGATGCTAATCGCTGCTAAGCGATCGTTGGTGGCGCGGGCGAGAGGTCTGGAGCAGAACAGAATGTTCTATGAAAGACCTTCTCGCCTTTTCCAACAGCCGCCTCCAGCCATAGAGCAGCCGCCAACTGCTGATCGCGTGGAGGCCTTTTGGAGGGACATTTACGAACAACCCAAACCTCTCTCAGCAGACACTCCGGCCTTGGCGCAGTTCGAGTCCGTTTGTAGGAGGACTCCTAACTTGAATGTACTGCGTCACCCGATAAACACGGAAGAAATTCTTGACGCCTTACGAGGCGCAAAGAATTTCGCAGCTCCTGGCCCGGATGGCATAAACACCTTCTGGTGGAAAAAATTCCCCAGTTGCCACCGGCATTTAGCTAGAGTTTTTAACTCGTGGCTAAATCAGGAGCAGCCAATTCCGGCTTGGTTTGTCGAGGGTCGAACCGTGCTTCTCCCGAAGACCGGAGATTTGTCTGATCCCAAAAACTACAGGCCAATAACATGTCTGAACGCGTGTTACAAGCTCTTCACCAGAATCTTGTACATGCGTATCCTTCAAGCTGTGAATCCTGTATTTCTCGACGTGTATGAACAGAGAGGGTCAAAGAAAGGAGTAGCTGGCTGCAAGGAGAACCTGTTGATTGACCGATGTGTCACGCAGGACTCTGTGCAGTACAAGCGAAACCTTTCTATGGCCTGGATTGACTATCGCAAGGCATTCGACAGCACGTCTCATGACCTCATTGTGCGGCTGTTGGAATGTCTTTCGGTGGATAATCAGATAGTGGGATGCATCAAACAACTGATGCCGCTCTGGAAGACCCGGTTTACCATAACATCAGGTGAAACTCGGGTTCAGACAGAGTTGGTGTCATTGAAAAGAGGTGTCTTCCAAGGAGACTCCTTGAGTCCCTTGCTCTTTTGCATCTCACTTTTGCCTCTGTCCATAGCGCTGAGAAATACTAAAGTATACAGCTGTGGCACGCCCAATAACCGGAGGCACAAGGTCACCCATCTGTTTTATATGGATGACCTAAAACTTTATGCCTCCGGCCAACGCGAACTACAACAATCGCTGAGGGTGGTGCAGGAGTACAGTCATGCTATCGGAATGGAGTTCGGGACAGACAAATGTGCATTGGTTCATCTCAAGAAAGGACGAAGCGGAGATAGTGGAGATGAGGAACAGCTCGTTGATGGGAGCATCTTGCGACAACTGCATGCCGGAGATACTTATACCTACCTTGGAGTGGCGCAGCGTCATGTCCAAGAGGCAGCATTGGTTAAAGAGTGTCTCCGCCGCAAGTATTTGCACCGACTCCGGCAGATCTGGTCGTCAGAACTGTCCGGCAAGAACAAAGTCGCTGCCACAAACATGCTTGCGGTCCCATTGTTATTATACACCTTTGGTGCTATACACTGGAAAGTGAACGAGCTGAAGGAAATCGACACGAAGACCCGCAAAAGCCTGCATCCTAAGTCCTCTGTCCCGCGAATATACCTCCCGCGACACCTGGGAGGGCGTGGACTATTGAGTTTGGAGCGTCTGCACAACAGAGTAGTACTGGCCACTGCCTGCTATGTAACGAACAGCACCGATCCCCTGATCCGCTTTGTGCGAGAGCACGAGAATGCGGGAAAAGGAGCCTTTCTTTTTAGCGCAGCGAAACGAGCAGCCGAGGAGCTCAGCCTCACACTCGACTTCAAGCGGAGGTGTCAGCAGTCCATTACGGAACTTGCTCCCGCAGAATTAAAATCCCACCTTAAAACCGCCGAAGTCGACTTCCTTTTAAGACTTCATAAAGATAAGCCAATGCATGGAATCTTCTACAAACATCTCGAAGAGCATGGCTTGTCTGAGCAGTTGACCTTCTCTTTCCTAAGGTCTAGTGGGTTGAAGTCGGAGACTGAGCGCTTTATAATGGCTTGCCAAGACGGTGTCTTCAACACCTTGGTGTACCGTAAAAGGGTTATGGGTGTAGATGTACCCGACACCCATTGTAGAGCTTGCCGACAGGCGCCAGAGACGCTTATGCATCTCTTGTCGTCGTGTAAGACGTACGCTGGGACGGCTTACGTCCATCGGCACAACGCGGCTCTACGAGTGCTCTACTATCATTTAAGGCACTCATACGGTATCGATGAGACACCGGTGCTGCCATACGCTCCAGGGGATATAGAGTCCGTTGTGGAGAACGAGAGATGCCGGATTTACTGGAACTACTCGTTCCCCACGCTCGAGCTGGTACAGGCAAACAAGCCCGACATAGTCCTTCTCGACCACCAACAGAAGACGATGTTCGTTATTGAGTTTTCGGCGCCTGCCGAAGTGAACATCGTCTCTAAGGAGGAGGAAAAGCGGACCAAATATCAGGAGTTGCTCGGACAACTTCGCAGGCTCTGGCCAGACTACACTGTAAGTCTGCTGGTTATGGTCATTGGATCCCTAGGTGGAATGAGGAATACGCTGCTCTCTGCACTGCGCAAAATACCGGTGTGCCGTGCGGCGGCGCACATCTTAGCCGCTAGAATGCAGAAGGCAGTCATCCTTGGGTCCCTTCGTCTACTTAGGGCGCACGATTCGCGGACCCAATGATTGCTCACCTCACGGTGTGAGGAGTAGTCATTGGGTAATGGAACAGCAGCTCGGTGTGTCGGAGCCCGGGCTGCACTTTTTGTTTTTTGAAATATCGATAATCGATTATAAAAAAGCTTTTGACTCTGTACCCCATAGCTGGCTAACGAAGACTCTTCAAATATATAAAATTAATCCAACCCTTCGTCAGTTCCTTACAAGAACTATGGAGACATGGAGAACCAACATACATCTTAAAACTCAGGACGGTCATATCCAAACGGAGGAGCTATGCATAAGACGCGGTATCTTCCAGGGTGATTCACTCAGTTCACTGTGGTTCTGCCTTTGTTTAAATCCACTCTCCAACGCACTTAATAACACAAATTATGGTTTCAACATCAGACACCAGAAAGTTAATCAACACAGAATCAGTCATCTTCTCTACATGGATGATATAAAACTGTATGCAGCCACTGAAGTGCAACTGAAGGAATTACTCAAAATAACAGAGGTTTGTACGTCAGACGTCCGGATGGAATTCGGAATGAGCAAATGCAAGGTGCTCCACATCCATAAGGGCCAATGGAAGAACCATTCCGAACAGGAAATATTAACTGGCCAAACTCTGGACAACATGGAGAAGGACGAAACGTACAAGTACCTAGGCTTCAATCAGAACATTAAGATTAACCACTCAGAGGTTAAGGCTCAACTAACACAAGAGTTTAGAGACCGTCTCATTACACTTCTGAAAACAAAATTGAACTCCAAAAATCTTACAAAAGCAATTAACACATTTGCGATACCGGTCCTCACATACTCCTTTGGTATCATCAAGTGGTCGCACACTGATATTGAAAACATCAACATACTCATACGAACGGAACTCACAAAACACAGAATGTCACATCCGAAAGCGTGCAAGGAAAGGCTTACCATAGACAGGAAACATGGGGGCAGAGGAATTATAGACATACAGTCACTTCACACAAGACAAATAAAAACACTCAGAGACTTTTTCCAAAGCAAAGAGACAAACTTACACAGATCAATAGTAAACGCAGACAAAAACTATACTCCACTCACCCTATCCCGCCCAGATCACCCAGCAGATGCACACAATCACATAGAATTACAACAAGAAAAAATAAACACATGGTCACAAAAACCACTCCATGGCAAGCACAGATACCGCGTTACACAAGACCACATTAATGAAAGACAATCATACACCTGGCTCCAGGATGGCCAACTCTTTCCAGAAACTGAGGGTTTTATGCTTGCTATCCAGGACCAAGTGATTGCGACAAGGAACTACATGAAATACATAATTAAAGATACATCCATAACCGACGACAATTGCAGAAAGTGCCACCAACAAAAAGAGACAATAGACCACATAACAAGCGCATGCAAAACTCTCGCTGGAACCGAGTACACAGCTAGACATAACTCTGCAGCCAAAGTCATTCACCAAGCACTCGCCACAACAAACAAGCTAATAGACAACACAGATCCATATTACAATTATACACCGACATCAGTACTCGAAAACAATGAATATAAACTGTACTGGGATGTTGAAATACATACAGATAAGACTATCCCGGCAAATCGGCCAGATATAGTTTTAAAGTCGAAGGCAGACAAAGTTACCTATTTGATAGATATTGCTGTTCCCAACGATACGAATATCCAAAACGCCTACGCTGGGAAGATATCTAAATACACGGACCTTGCGATAGAAATAAAACGACTCTGGAAGCAAAACAAAGTTACCATTGTCCCCCTAATTATGTCTGTCTCAGGCCTCACACCAAACACATTTACACCACACCTACAACAGTTAGGCCTGGACGAAAGGTTACACAAAATATTTCAGAAGTCTGTAATCCTGAAGACCTGCAATATTGTGCGATCCTTCCTAAATTCCGATCCATAATAGTTCAGGTGATGACTTGGCACAGCCCGTCAACACCTGTTGCTACCGCAGTCATGCGAGAGAAACTTGGAAAATCAGGATAATAATAATAAGCCAAGAACCCTGCCAACTATCGCCCAATCACTTGCCTTCCCACCTTATACAAGATTATCGCCGCAACAATATGCAGGAGAATTGAACAACACCTCACGCAAAACAACATCCTGACTGAGGAACAAAAAGGATGTCGAAAGCAAAGCCAAGGTTGCAAGGAACAACTTATAATTGATAGTGTGATCATGGAGCAAACCAGAAAAGAACATAGGAATCTTCATACCTGCTTCATCGACTATAGAAAAGCTTTCGATTCTGTACCCCATAGCTGGCTAGCGAAAACTCTTCAAATATATAAAATCAACCCGGGGCTACGTCAGTTTCTTACAAGAACCATGGAGACATGGCGAACCAACATACATCTCAAAACCCAGGACGGCCATATCAAGACAGATGAGCTACACATAAGACGCGGCATCTTTCAGGGTGACTCTCTCAGTTCACTGTGGTTCTGTCTCTGTCTGAACCCACTCTCCAACGCACTTAACAACACAAACTGCGGTTTCAACATTAGACACGAGAGATTAAATCAACACAAAATCAACCATCTCCTCTACATGGATGATATAAAACTATATGCCGCCAATGAAGTACAGCTGAGAGAGTTAATCAGAATAACAGAAGTTTGCTCGTCAGACGTCAGAATGGAATTCGGAATGAGTAAATGCAAGGTCCTCCACATCAACAAAGGCCAATGGAAGGACCACCCCGAACAAGAAACAGTAGCTGGCCAAACACTAAACAACATGAACAAGGACGAAACATACAAGTACCTGGGCTTCAATCAGAACGTTAAAATAGACCACACAAAAGTCAAGGCACAACTAACCCAAGAGTTCAGAGATCGCCTTATTAAGCTACTAAAAACCAAATTGAATTCCAGAAACCTTACAAAAGCCATTAACACATTTGCGATACCTGTCCTCACATACTCTTTCGGCATTATCAAGTGGTCACACACTGATATAGAAAACATCCACATCCTCATACGGACCGAACTCACGAAACACCGAATGTCACATCCAAACGCATGCAAAGAAAGGCTCACCATAGACAGGAAACAAGGAGGCAGAGGGATTGTAGATATACAGTCGCTTCGCACAAGACAGATAAAGACACTCAGACATTTCTTCCAAAACAAACAAACAAATTTACATCGAGCAATAGTAAAAGCAGACAAAAACTATACACCACTCAACCTATCATGTCCAGACCACGCCGCAGACACACACAATCCCACACAGTCGCAACAAGAAAAAATAAACACCTGGTCGCAGAAACCACTCCATGGCAAGCATAGATACCGTATTACGCAAGACCACATAAACGAAAAACAGTCATACACCTGGCTACAGGATGGCCAGCTCTTTCCAGAAACTGAAGGATTTATGCTTGCTATCCAGGACCAAGTTATTGCGACAAGAAACTACAAGAAATACATAATTAAAGATCCATCCATAACAGAAGATAGCTGCAGAAAATGTCACCAACAAAAAGAAACAATAGATCACATAACAAGCGGATGCAAAGTTCTTGCCGGTAACGAATACACAGCCAGACATAACTCTGCGGCCAAGATCATACACCAAGCACTAGCCACAGCAAACAAACTAATAGAAAACACAGATCCATACTACAATTACACTCCGACATCAGTACTCGAAAACGATCGGTACAAACTATACTGGGACGTTGAAATACATACAGACAAGACCATCCCAGCCAATAGACCAGATATAGTTTTCCAGTCAAAGGCCGACAAAACTACCTATTTGATAGATATTGCCATTCCCAACGATGTGAATATCCAAAACACCTACGCTGGGAAGATATCCAAATACACGGACCTTGCCATGGAAATAAAACGACTTTGGAAACAGAGCAAAGTCACAATTGTCCCCCTCATTATGTCTGTGTCAGGCCTTACACCAAACACGTTTACACAACACCTTCAACAGCTGGGCCTGGACGAAAAGTTACACAAAGCATTCCAAAAGTCTGTAATCCTGAAGACCTGTAATATTGTGCGATCCTTCCTAAATTCCAATCAATAATAGTCAGGGTGTTGACTTGGCACAGCCCGTCAACACTTGTTGCTACCGCAATTATGCGAGAGGAACTTAGAAAGTCAGATGAAATAATAATAATAATAAACCGTCTTTTATTCTTATTAATAATACACTGTTTACAATCAATGTAGTAGACCGGTGGCGAAGTCTAGCTGATAGCTACTCTACTCACAGGCATCATTAGTAGAAAAGTACAGGCATGTAACAAAATGCAAAACAAAAGGTGCAACAACATGACGCGAAAAAGACAACGCCTGAGAGAAGATAGGAGAAGAATTTAATTGCAAATGTGCAAATAATAGCCGTAGATCTGTAAAGGTGCTGAAAGAAAAATACAAAATTTTAAAAAAGACCAAGGAGTCATGGTCAGCATATTCCTCAAAATAATTGATTCTACGTCGAAATATTCTTGATCTCATAGCTTCTTCATCACTGCTATACCCAGTTACATCATAACCATCCATTTCAAATAAAAAGGACGATGGAAAGCGTTAAGGTAAACGATAAAATATGAAACTTCAAACGCCTAGCAAGTAGCAAAACCAAAGTGACATAACCTAATGCGCATACGTCATCGCAAACCTGAGGTTAACTCAAGAATTTCTTGGGGTCAAGTTAACTCAGAGTTAACCTCAAGTAAAGTCGAAAACTACCAACTACTACATGACATCTAGGGTTAACCTCCGGTCAACACACAACCTTGAGTTAACCCATCACTGTGAAACCGGCCCTAATATCTTCTAGAAGTCTCAGTCAGCTATCTCTAGAATCTCATACTATAACCTTGAACGATAGATGCATGTGACCTACTTTACTCCTTGCCTTTCCTTATTAGGCAACGCGTCTGTTTAATAATGAAGAACCTACCCTACTTAATACTAGGTCAAATTCCAGTTCAGTAATTAATTAACGATGTTCGAACCGTATTGGTAGTTAACTATTCTATGTATGCGTTAACAGCATACGGTGATCTCCTTTATAATTTCTAGCTTCTACTGAACTGAGCGGCTTTCGTTTCGAAGCAAAGAATCCCCTTTCAGTAATTGCCCTGAAAATGGAAATTTATTCCGCGAAAAACGTTGCCAGGAGCAGACATGATACTTAGTTATCCTTGTTAGATTGCTCATTTTAATAAGATGTAACGAGTCTTGTTAAGAACGTCGAAATTCTAGAAATACCTCAGAGGAACAGTCTGGATGCTTTAAGTCTTGTTCCAAGAAGCACTCATAAGCTAAACTTATCCTGAATAGCATATGATTGTTATGATATAATGAGCAGGCTGTTACCGTGATTTAACTTCTAAATACCTAGGCGTTAACACACAAAAGATAAATTCTTAGAAGAATATGTATTTTCAAATATTTTCAGTTTAAAATTGTGAAAGTCTTGAAGGTAAGACTACCCAAATTTTAAATCAAGTATATGGTAATCTTGAAAACAAAACAATGAATATACAGGGTGAGTTTTTATTACCGGCTCGGTCGATAACTCCACTACTCCACTAGCGAAAATATTTAGATTTATTGATTGATTCATAACTATGTGGTGATGCAAACATGCATTTTTTTAAATGACACACCCTATATATTATTCCATATTCAAATTCTACTAATGATTTCCGTTCCTACAATATAGGGCATTGTTACATTAGACAGGGTATTTCAAAAGTTATGACCATTTTTATATCCAAATCGCTGTCAAATGAACGTACTGTATATTAGAAAGTGATGAATCAAAAATCATTTATTTTACACGGATGAATAAAAATATTCTCTAGTTATGAAATCGGCTACAAAAAAACCCCGCGACGCATATTCGTATACAGGGTGATGTAGAATGCAAAATCTAGGTTTTCTCTCTTTTTTTAAATATAACCCCCAATATTTTATTATACTAAAGAATTGCCTTTAATATGCTCTTTCATCTTTGTATAGCACTTGTTATGGCTGCATTCATTAGTTCCTGAGATATTTCGATTTTTCTGCAAATTTTAAATATACCTTCTATTGGTTTACTATAATTCATTTTTTTTTTGAGAAAATACTATCAAATTTTATTTTTGCTTAACAAACAACTAAAATATAAAGCCATAATAGTACTTGATCAAGTCCAAACACTGAATTAACGTGATACTATAGGTCAAGTGTGCTGAGGAAACAATTTTATAGACGTCATGCATAATTATCAAGCAGAGCTATCAGGTAGGCTATGAAATATTAAACGACACAGTCCAAATAAAACGATTATTCAATCTTTCAAACGCATTAGTTTTAGAGTGCCTGCGTTCTGGATATTGCTGTTCATAGTTGATACATTCTAGAGGCAAGTAGGCAATTTCTCAAAGATTCTCCTAAATACCCCCAATGGAAAAATTGATTTTTAAAGCTCGTTTTTCACACAGTACGGAACTATTGAGCAGGTTATGAAAACTGTCAATTTTTCAAAGCCTACCTGATAAATCTGCTCGATAATTATGCATCACGCCTACAAAATTCTTGCCTCAGCATACTTGACTTTATTATATCGATGATTCAGGGTTTTGACTTCATCAAATACTATCATGACCTTATAATTTAGTTGTTCAAACAAATTCAATAGTACTTTTTCAAAATAAATAAATTTCAGTACACAAATAGAAGCTATATTTTAAATTTATGGAACACTCGAAATATCTCGGAAACTGATGGACGTAGGTACAACAAGTGCTATACAAAGATGAAAGAGAAATTCTTTGGTATAATAAAATATTGGGGGTTACATTTAAAAAAAATGGAGTCAAGTTGATTGACTCACTACTTCCCACACATTACGGTGATACCAGTTTATTATTTTCCCATAGCATAAAGATTTAGTTCGAGATCCCCTTGCAACAAAATCATCGCCAGTACCCCCCCCCCCCCCAAATTATTGTCATATGCCGCTAGGTTTTTCCTGCACAGGTCAAAGAACAGCCTATTATCAATAATACAAACGTTTGTATTGAATTTCACCTCTTCAGCTGTGGCAGTTTTGGAAATATTTAAGCGTTCCGGTACCGTTACTGAAAAAGCGGTGTTGCCGTATCTCGTTAATTAATAGAAACAAAATTTTGAAATTGTGAGATCTTACTAAATTCGACATGCGCAATTCATTGCAATAAAAATAAGTAGAGGATTCTATTTAGAATAAATTAAAATCGGGGATACTTGTTTAAAAATTTGGGAAAATAATTTATAACTTGGCAACGTCGAAAACGCGAAAAAAATATTACACGGCGAGATAGAGTATTAGTAGATATTTCGATTTAAAATAAAAAATACAGGGTGTTACATTTAAAAAAACAAAGTAAAACGACCTTTAAGTTGCCGGAATTTAAAGTTCTGCCAAAAACACCCTGTAGATACAAATTGCTGGCAGCATCCAGAATAATATCCGCTTAATATTCAAGTAACTCGCTGTATAATATTATTGAGAAAAGTTAAAGGAATATATCAATTTGGTATTACTTGCGACCTTGCAAATGCGGAAGTTAATAGAAAATAAATTATAACTTGGCAACGTCGCAACCGATTCCAAAAATATTTTAGGGTTGAATAGAGATCAATGACGGACACTAGAAGAACTTGAGAGAAAGTTATAGTTCTATATAAAAAAATCAAGTTGATCTCTATCCTACTTTACCGCAACACCCTGTATAATTCAAAATATTTTTAGAATATGCGTCTCAAGTAACCAAATAACTTTTGTATTTGAGATTTTCTTCTATCAGCTATACCTTGCGAGATATCGAAGAATTATACACTAAATGGACAGCCTGTATACAGCGGAAAAAATTCTAAGTCCTTTAGTTTCTGTAATAGGCATAAGGCAATGGTCGGATAGACCTAAAAAAGTTATTTATGTCGCCAGGTCTTCCTTCACAGGTCAGTGGACAGTCTATTATGAAAGCAACAAATTTTTCAATTTTACAACCCCCCACCCCCCAACCACCCCAATTTCACCCCCACCCAAAAAAAGTAGAAAATGATCAGCGACCCCTAAAACGCCTAAAAACGAAGTTTCAGCAATATTTAATTTTTTTGTTTTTTGCTAATTACTCCGCCGCCTATGCACCGATTTTCAAAATTATAGGAACATTACCTACTACGACCCCACAGCATACCGCTGCCCAAATTTCATCACAATCCATGCCGCGGTTACTGAGATTACGAGGTTAGAAAAACGCGACAGACAGACAGACAGACAGACAGACCGACAGACAGACCGACAGACAGACAGACAGACAGACAGACAGACAGACAGACCGACGGAAATGAGTGACGTGGATTTTCGTTACGTACACATCATAAAACGTCCAAAAAACGTATTATCTCAAAATCGAAAATTTTCGCGATCACAATACTCCCCTCACCTATCGGTGTGGGAAGTAAAAAGATTGCATTTTACATCACCCTGTATACGAATATGCGACGCGGGCTCTTTTTAGCCGATTTTAAAACTAGAGGATATTTTTAATCTTTCCGTGTAAAAAAAGTTAATTTTGATTCCTTACTTTTTGATATACAGTGCGTTCGTTTACCAGCGATTTGAATATAAAAATGGTCATAACTTTTGAAATACCCTGTATAATGTTATAATACCTTCTATTGTGAGAAGAGAAATTATTAGTAGAATCTAAAAATGGGATATTATATAGGGTGTCTCATTTAAAAAAAATATATGTTTGCATCACCGCGTAGTAATAAGAATATTTTCTGTGCAAGAAGCATATCCTACAACTTTTATATAGAACTTTTTTCGCTATCTTCTACAGTAGTGGAGTTATCGACCGAGCCGGTACTAAAAACTCACCCTGTATGTGCACTCGATAGGAAACCCTGTATATTATGCAGCACGAAATATTTTCCGTTTATTTGTCTGGCACGTGAGAAGGAAAATATAATCTCGTATATCCTGCACAATATCCAGTTCATCAGATTCGTCTACGTGCTAAATCCGTACTCCCATTCAAAGGTGGGGTGAGTAGAACTCTTAATAATAGTTGGATAAAGAGAAAGAGAAACCAATCTCGAAATAAATCCTACTCATCGACCTCTAATCCTCGTCTCTGATTGGTTGATTTATGAATTGGTGTAGCTGGGTAGAACGGTTGTAGGTATCCGATTTGATTGATCGGCCAGTGTTTGCCAGCAATGTGTTAGCTCACTCTATGCGTATGTGTTTAATTGAAAAATATTTCGAATACGTCCTAACAGATCCGTAGTAGGAATTGATTTTTATTACTATTTTGATATTAAGGGTCCAGGGTGTAGCGCGCGAAATTGAGACTCCAAGAAAAGACCTATTCCCGTGTTAGCAAGGAGGCGTGGCCACCTTTTTTTTATAACTGAGCAGACCGCGCAGGCAGAGCCTAAATACCAGAGTACCGCGGCTGCTGTGAAAGGGTTATGTTAGGGGAAGTTTGTTGACGCGAGATTTGAATGGGCCAATACCCGCAGGCCCAATAAATACATCTTCTGGTAGTCCATTCCAAGCCTTGGACACCCTGGGAATAAATGTGCGGTTGTACCGCGCAGTTCTTGATGTGTGAAGAACGACCGTCTTAGGATGAGATGCATCGGTCGCACTGGTACATCTGATAGGAGCAGTGAGCGGCGGAACGATAGAGGATAGCTCAGAGGAGCAGATTCCGTTGGAATATCGGTAGAAGAGTGAGAGGTCACCAAGAACACGCCGGTGAGAAAGTGACTGAAGGTGGCGCGTTAAGGCCGGATCGCCAATTAGTCGAATTGCCCTTCTCTGGACAGCGTCTAGTATAGACAGGGTAGTAGGGGCAGCAGCTCCCCAGACATGAGAGCAATACACCAGGGAAGGTCTTATCTGGGCTTTATATAGCATGAGGAGGTTACATGGTGAGAAATACTTTCTGGCTCTAAATAGGTACAGCTGTTGCAATTGACGCGACGTGTTCGTGCCAGATCAGATTTTCTGTAATGTTGACTCCTAACAGCTTGAATGAGTGACTCCTTGGCAGAGCCCGGTTGTTCATTAGAACCTGGTGTTGTCTTGGGCACTTCTTGTTTGATAGCGTACAATACTGGGTCTTGGAGGCATTAAATTTAACCATATTCGTAAGCCCCCAAGCGGCAATGGCATCGAAATCCTTTGAAAGTAAAGCTGCCACTGCCAATCTTCTGCGTTCCAGCTCGACCACAGAGATCGATCTATTGCTCATGATGCCTGTATGCAGCGTACTGTCATCCGCAAAACTGTGGATTGGGTTTGTAGTGCTAGAGAGTAGATCATTAATGTGAAGCAGAAACAATGTCGGAGCCTGTTCCCTTTCTCCAGTATGTGTGTCTAAGATGAGGGTAGATAAGTCCAAAAATCCAAAGGTAAGGTCAAAAGGTCCAAAGGTAAGGTCCAAAGGTCATTATAAAAATGAATTTCACATTTACAAGCTCCTGACGTTACCTTTAAACTTACAGTAATGACTCGAAGAGCATATTGAAGAAGAAAGCTTGCGCTTGTGCAAATATTTAGCCTTTTTTGATATCGTGTTTGGTTGTTAAATTACAGGCATTTATAGAATGTATGATTTTGCATTGCGGGTTTTTTTGCACATTAAAAACCTTTTTTGAGAAAATCGAAAATAGTTCTCATTCACTGAGGTCTTTACTATCGCCTTCTGAAATATTATATGTGTAGTTTGAAAATAGAGTGAGTTATGCGAGAAACTGTGAGTCCGTGTTTTACATGGCAAATACGTATGTATAAATGTGTGTATCCAGGCCCCTTAAGTTTTTAAAGTTATTGCAGAGTAGGTGGTTCTGGGCACCTGGGTACGACCCCATTTGGTTTTAAAAAGAAATTACTACACTTAGGAGCACACCGCTATCTACTACCTATATGTTCTGCTGCGAAAACTATCTTATTTGTACAACAGGTGACAGCGATACTATCTCGGCGTTGTTTTATTCAAATAAAATTCAATTTGCGACCTCTGGGGGTTGCCGCTCGAGGGATTGGGGGAGGGGGTGAAAACTGTTTCGTGATGCTTTTCAACAAATAGCAGCGTTGTGGTAAGTACTATCGAAAAAAGTTCAAATTATATATGGAGACAACAAAATTCTTCACAACTGGTCTGTAAATTTTTTGTGTGTGACCAATAGTTTCTATTTTACAGTGCCCCAAAGTTAGCGGGTGATTTGTGATCTTTACTAAAATCAGAATTTTATCGTCGATTAAGCCGAAGAACGCTATCAGAAAGTTTTGTAACACGTTTTCTTGTAAGAGAATAACATTTCTCATATCTGTATTATCTGCAGCTACCTAATTAACAAACACATTTGGGCTTAAAAAAAGTACGACATGTAGGAACACATCGCTACCTACTACTGTCAGGGTGAGAAAATTTTATAATTCGAAAAATAATATCATCCTACAGTGTAGTTAAAAGTGCATCGTAAAACTGACGCCATAAAGGCAAAGAGAAAGCTGAAATCCTAGCCTGATCATAAATCACTACCCGACCGATATTGTCTTCTCAACAACCTAAATAGTTTCACAAGAACTTGGGCATACTTTTACTATTTCAAGATGTTCGCCAGATTGAAGTAAGGTTCATTATCGCATATAATGTGTCGAAAAGGTACTCAAAACAGTACAAAGTTGTATCACGTACAGTAAAGAGGTGTTGTGATTTGTTTGGTGATTGTGCATAGATTGTCCATAGGTGAGTTTATCTCACAGAGTACCCAATTCTACTAATTGTCTCTTTGTTTATTGATATATCGATTTATTTCATTAATTCATTTGAGAACTTGTTATTAGACAATTGATAAACTTTGATACACACATCTCTATCATTCTATAATTCAACTACTGAATGTATGCGATATGAAAACAGATAACAATCTCGAAGTACGTCGTGAGTAGATCCTTCGTGCTGAACTAGTACAGAGGAGTGGATACTTTGTGAGTGGACCCCTAGTATCTTAGTGAGTTGGCCTCACAGTTATCATGATAATTCTCCGCCCTAGTGATTGGAGCTCTTGGAGAAGTATTTCGCGTGTTGACCCTTAATGCCAAAGACCCAAGTGCTGCTCGAGTTTTGTTATATGATTTTTGTATAATTATACAGTATATTATTTCATCTATTCTTTTGGAGAGGTATTTCGCGAGTTGACCCTTAATGCCTATGACTCGAGAGATGTTTGATTTATGTTCTGTATAATTTGTATGACCACATAAGATGTAGATATGATTTTATCCGTTTGGGGTTAAAGGATATATTTGCTGTGTTATCTATTTTTTTATATTTGTGTGTTCATTTATTTTGCCTGTTTTATCAATCACGCCAGTATAAAATAACGACTTGTTTTCAATTTAACATATGTTAACCCATTTTTTTATTTATCACTCTTCAATGAATTGGTTACTCAGGTATCTTTTTATTTAATTTACAGATGTGTCGTCTCGAGCGCTTTTCCTGATACAGGCCCAACCTTTTATCGATGTTAAATTAGGTAGTTCTAGTAAGTTAATGCTTAAAGATTTAATTGTGATCTTACCTAATTTATTTTGGTCATTTGTTTATTGATTGAATTGCTGCCTTATTAAATATTTTCAAGACACGCCCAGAATGATCATTTAATCATTCATTTTTTTATTTATCTCCTACACTACCGATATTTTGAGCGCAAAAGATCGGAAAGAAATGAAATTTGGTGGGATGGTAGACACTGGTCGATTTTCGAAAAATAGCGTCGTTTAGATGAGTGCTTTGGAAAAAAAGGTTCAGTGTCTGTTCAGAGGACCAATGTCTATCGACCTTTTGCTGTAAAAAGCCTTTTTTTACGATGTAATGATTGGACTGGTTGGTGGTATGTTAACGTTTCGTTAAGGTCGTTACAGACTTTGCGTGTGTTCGCAATTCGTAATGTGCGATTCGCGCGTGTATGGTTTTGAACCCAATTTCCAAATAGCCTATCAAACTAAGTAAGTCCTTTAAGCATTTTTGCCTACCCTACAAACTTCATTCAACCTCCAAATTGTTCGTGATACATTAGTCGGCTATGCGTAGCAAGTAAAAATCTTTTTTGTTGGGATCTTCACGGGATTTATGAAAAAGGCACAAAAAACGCTACCCTGTCATCCCCTTTTCCATCGGATGTCCACGTAAACAAAGTATTTTATATTCAGGAAGCGGCAATAAAAGAGAAGCGATTGACCTGGAAAGTTTCGTGCGGCCAAAAACTGAAAACAACTCATTCAATTTCTCATTGAGTGGATTCTATAAAAAAGAAGCAACTATCGATTGAAACATCGTACCAAGAAAGTGGCTTATATACACATATTTTATACTCGGTGATAATAATTGGAAACTCTACATCCAGAGGGGATAACTCGGGGGATAATTTATTGTTATTTGGCAATATAGTTAGATTACGTGTAGATTAGTTTTAGTTGTTTGGGATGAGCTTTAGTGGTGGCTTGTGGGATAGTGCCACAGTGTCACGGCACTATCTCAGTTGTCTACAAATACATGTTTTTACTTCCCACACTGATAAGTGCAGAAAGCTTCCTCCTGCTTCCTGCTTTCTGCTTCCACATTTCACTAAGTAACGGCCATTTTATCACCTGTTAGACCAAGAAGGTCTTTATTTAAGAAAAACCTAGTTCATAAAATGTGTGTTTTTAAACCACGGATTTAATAATATACCTACGGGTTTTGAAATTTCAACATGTAAAGGTCGTTTCTGTTTGTTTGTAATTTACAATTATATGTTCGTTTGTTTCCTGACCTGTTAGTGGAAGACGCTATGATAGCATAGGTTTTGAAAGATTTTATGAAAAACTTTGACGATTATTCAGTTGTTTTGCTGTTTTTAAATTGGCAAACCTCAACGTTAAAGCCCTGAAGATGGCAATAAACGTTGCCGAAAGCTTGGCTGTTAGCACCAGAGTCTCCTCCATGCTGTGACCCAGTCTCTTTTTTCAAAAACTTTGGCCACAACCCCAAGATTTTCTCATCTAAATTTGTAAGAATAGATATGAATATAATACAAACAATGGCTGACCGGTAAATAGGATATTTCATTTAAAATAACAAAATTATGACGTGTAACGTAACAGTGGTAAATCGGGTAACATTGCTGTTAGCATTGTTGGATTCTGCATGTCCCTTGTACTAGGCAAGGCAATGTTCGGATGGACCTCAAAAAGTGTATTATGCCGCTAAGTTTTCCATTTACAGGTCAATGGACAGCCCATTATAAAGACAACAAAATTTTCGTTTTACAATCCCCCCACCCCCCCACTACCCCAAATTCACCCCCACCAAAAAAAAGTAGAAAATGATGAGGGACCCTTAAAACACCTAAAAACGAAGTTTGAGGAATATTTGAAACTTTTTGATTTTTGCTAAGTAATTACTCCGCCCCCTGTACAACGATTTCTAAAATTATAGGAACATTACTCACTACGACCCCACAACATATCGCTACCCAAATTTCATCACAATCCATGCAGCGGTTACTGAGATTACGACGTTAGAAGAACGCCGACAGACAGACCGACAGACAGACAGACAGATCGACGGAAATGAGTGACGTGGATTTTCGTTATGTAGACATCATGAAATGCCCAAAAAGGGTATTATCTCAAAATCGAAAATTTTCGCAATCACAATACTCCCCTCACCTATCGGTGTGGGAAGTAAAAGATATTTTCATGTGTTTTTGTATTTCATTTAAATAAGTTAAGGTACATAAGGATTCTAATTTTCTTGAAAACGAATCGACCGATTTTAAAAAATCAAACGTCAAATTAAAGTACTTTGACATACCTTTAAAACAAGATAATATTCGATAACCGTTGTCGTTTTACTTCCCACACCGATAGGTGAGGGTAGTATTGTGATCGCGAAACTTTTCGATTTTGAGATAAACGCTTTTTGGGTGTTTTATGATGTCTACATAACGAAAATCCACGCCACTCATTTCCGTCGGTCTGTCTGTCGGTCTGTCTGTCTGTGTGTCTGTCTGTTGGCGTTTCTCTAACGTCGTAATCTCAGTAACCGCTGCATGGATTGTGATGAAATTTGAGCAGCGATATGCTGTGGGGTCATAGTAATTAGCAAAAAACAAAAAAAAATATTCCTCAAACTTCGTCTGTAGGTGTTTTAGAGATTCCTGATCATTTTCTACTTTTTTTTGGGTAGGGGTGTAATTGCGGTGGTTGGAGGGTGGGGGGTTGTAAATCTCAAAAATGTGTTGTACTCATTATAGGCTATCCATTGACCTGTAAAAGAAAGACGTAGCGGCATAATACCCTTTTTTAGGCCCATCCAAGCATTGTCTTGCCTATTCCAGAAACCAATACATATGTACACAGGAATATTGCTTTAGATCGTTCTGTATTGAGTAACGTAAAAGTTATGGAATGGATTTTAATAAAACTTTGTCATAGTATTACTACCGCAGTGAGGATGGAAAACGCGTATGTATTGGAAAAATCATGTCAGTGGCGGCGCAGCAATAATAAAAAAATAAAAAAGCCTCAAACTTTGTTTTTAGGCGTTTTAGGAGTTCCTGATCATTTTATACTTTTTTCTTGGGTAGGGGTGAATTTGGTGTGGTTGGGGGATGGGGGGTTGGAAAACTGCAAAATTTGTTGTATTCATAATGTCCATTGACATGTGAATGAAAAACCTAGCGACATACTACCCTTTTTTAGGCCCATCCGAACATTTCCGTGCCTATTACAGAAGCCAAGGGACTTACAGTTTTGTGATGTATACATATACGAGTATTGCTTAATTTTGTTTTATGTATATTGCGTAAAGTAAAAATGATTAAATTGATTTTAATGAAATTTCGACAAACAATTGACTATCGCAGCGAGAGTGGAAAACGCGCCAGTATCTGAAAAATCGTGTCAGTGGCGGCGCAACAATAATTAAAAAACTAAAAATATGAAAACAGCTCATACTTCGCTTCTAGAGGCTCCTGATCGTTTTGAATCGTTCAGTTGAAGCATGCAGAATGAAAACTGTGGCGTCCTAATTTCTAAGGAGGGAGACGCAAAAAACTATTTACGAAAGTTTTGTGTTGTACAGTACGTTTTTTTGCGGGAGGGTGGGCGATGATTTGGTTGTAAGGGGATTTCAGACTATAGCTTCATGTAATGGGAAAACAAATAAATGAAATCATTATGTGTGGGAAGTACTGAGTCAATCAACTTGACTCCATTTTTTCTTTTAGTCGGCGGTTTTCGTGGAATCCGTGGTGAGAAGTTTTCAAATGAACACTTTGTGTATTCTGATACGCGATAACAATACTTCTATTGCCTATTGGAGTGGCTGCGCCCATGCTCGGAAATTCCCACAATCCGAATTGGCACCTCGCGAATCGAAATTGCGTCGTCTTGTAGTTGGCCTTGCACATCTCACTATTCCGCAGTCCGTTGTGGACATGTCCTGGTTTCTATCGTTCCGTATTTGTTCATTCAATACAGCTCCTGCTGCGTTTACATGCCTCTGCAATCCAAAGGACCATCCAATGCCAGGTTATCAATGGACACGTCCTGTTCTGTTATCGAATAATACCTCGGTTGAACACTAACTTGACAAATGAGCGCCTTTAGTATTTGGAAGCTGAACAAAGATAGGATGTTGTATTGTTTTCATCAGCGCATTGGAGGATGGATCAATCTGTCTAGGACTCAGACTATGTGTGTCGAGAAAATCCAGTGGCCTAGGTTAGAGAAAGGGACTTTTGTAAATACAGGGTGTCCAGTTAGTGTGCAATTGTTCGATACCTCGCAAGATATACCTGATAGAAGAAAATGCCAAATACAAAAGTTATTTCGTTACTTAAGACGCATATTCTAAAGACATTTTGAAATATACAGGGTGTTGCGGGAAAGTAGGATGGTGATCAACTTGATTTTTTTATATGGAATTATAACTTTTTCTTAAATTCCTCTAGTTTCCATTATTGATCTCTATTCAACCCTAAAATATTTTTGGGATGAATTGCGACGTTGCCAAGTGATAATTTATTTTCTAGTAATTTCCGGATTTGCAAGGTCGCAAGTAATACGTCCAAATTAGAGTAGATATTTCGATTTAAAATAAAAAATACAGGGTGTTACATTTGAAAAAATAAACTAAAATTACCTTCAATTTGCCATAATTTAAACTTCTGCCAAAAACACCCGGTAGGTGCAAATTGCTGGTAACATCAAAAATAACATCTACTTAACATTCAAGTAACTCGCTGTATAATATTATTGAGAAAAGTTGAAGGAATATATCAATTTGGACGTATCACTTGCGACCTTGCAAATCCAGAAATTAATAGAAAATCAATTATAACTTGGCAACATCGCAATCGATCCCAAAAATATTTTAGGGTTGAATAGAGATCGATGATGGAAACTAGAAGAATTTAAGAAAAAGTTATAGTTCAATATAAAAAAATCAAGTTGATCACTATCCTACTTTCCCGCAACACTCTGTATATTTCAAAATATTTTTCAAATATGCTTTTTAAGTAACCAAATAACTTTTGTATTTGACATTTTCTTCTATCAGGTATACCTTGCGCGATATCGAAGAATTACACACTAACTGGACACCCTGTATATTGCAGATATAAGATATATTATCAGTAGCGTGCTGAGGTTTCCGGTCCCCCCCCCCCCCCGCAATTTTTTTGCGGAGCCCCCTCTACATAAAAAATATACTGCCTATACTGAGTGAAAACAAAACTACTGTCTACGGTGATATTTCAAATGGGTTTATAATTAAAAAAATTGGTGTGACCTCAACTTTTTACAGGGTGTCCCACGACGATTAAGACAAGCAATATATCAGAACTGGGCAGTAGTAGCGAATTATAATTTTGGGGGTGTCAATTACAGCAAGTACAGTATCTTTCCTAATTATTGTGTCACCCAATGAGGTATTTGTCTTTGGCCACGTGACGTCCGATTCAAAATTTTTAATGGGACACCCTGTATATTTGTGACTTTTTGTGTTCCTCTCGATAAAACAATTCCAACAAACTCACACCTGGGGTCTAAAGTGATTAATTCAAGAGCTACAGGTACTTGAAGGACTGTACCACTACCATTATGAAACACTACCAAAGTATTTAACTGTAGGGGTACATGTTATAATCAATGGTAGTGGTACCATCTTTAAGTACCTGTAGCTCTTGAATTAATCACTTTGGACCCCAAGTGGGTTAGTTTGTTTGAATTGTTTTATCGCGAGGAACATAAAAAGTCACAAATATACAGGGTGTCCCATTAAAAATTTTGAATCGGACGTCACGTGATCAAAAACAAATACATCATTGGGTGACACAATAATAAGAAAAGATACTATATTTGCTCTAATTTACACCCCCAAAATTAAAATTCCCTACTACTGCCCAGTTCCGATATATTGCTTGTCTTAATCGTCGTGGGACACCCTGTAGATTTCATTCTATTAACTCCATCTATGTGTCAGCCGACGAACTTTCCAGCCCATTTGTTACAACGATATGAGTCAAAAACGGTATTATCCTACGCTACGAAAAACAAAAACTGAGTTTGATACATTTCCTTTTTTATTAGCATTTGTAACACCTTATATTGACAATTCTTCTCAAAGCGTCAACCTGTGAAAGCTGTTTAGTCTCTATCCAGCTGTTTTCCCCAGAATTTAATTTATCTTACAAGATAATCAGCACCAGTATATTAAGGTGCTTATTATGTTGTCGGTTTACCACCTCATAAACGCTTTTTAAGTGTTTGTACAGTCTGCTATCTCTCCCAAAATTATACTTTGCCGTGATGTTTCCATGCTACCCTTGTCAGGTAATGCTGATGTAGCCCTTAGGATACAGTTTTCATGAGGTTTGTTACAGTTTTTACGCGTGACAGGTGAGTGACGTTTCTATTACTACTTCAACAGCTGTGTATGAATTGCTCTGAAAATTTGCGCTTTGTTCAATGGCGTCAGTGCCTTTATATTGTCTGGGACAGGATAGAATATAACATTCCAGTCGTTTCAAATTCGACATTCGTCATTCCAAGCTCGAAAACCGAGTGTAATAACGTTCCCTATAACAGAGCTGTGCCCCAGAGTAAAGTGACATCAGATCCTTTGACGTAGCGATAGAAAACACTACACAGTCACCAAATACGTTTTTTCAGACCCTACACGTGTTTCGCTATGTTTTTTATGGTCAGCCTCCCTCAAAGGCTGAGAGCCTATGGCGCTGTGGAAGCGCTGAGGGAGGATAAGCGTCTGTGCACGTTAGATTTGAAACGCTGCAGGCTGTGAATGAATTAATGAATGAATAAGGACCAGGGGCACTCCAGCACGGAATGTGGCTGGTGCATACGCCACACGATGGGCCCTTTTGCGCCTCTACCCGCGCTGGTTCCTAAGACCTGCCTTTTTGGCAAAGGCAGGTACATTCTTAGGTCCTATCCGCTTTATCTCCATTGGTTCCAAGGTTCTTGAGCCCAGCATAGTCTGCCTGTGATAACCCAGGGTTTCACAGCGACACAAGATGTGTGCCGAGGATTCCTCCTCTTCACCACACCACGTGCACGTTGGGTCGTTGACCACCCTCATCACGAACAAGTGATGCCTGAAGGTGTTGTGACCCGTTAATAGGCCTACTAGCAATCTGAAGTTACTCCTATCCAGAGAGACACAAAATCGTCCTATTCTCTCTGCAGGCCCTGCTAATAGTTCCCGAGCTTGACGGAGATGACCAGAGATGTTGTTCCATCTCAGAGAGTGTTGATTCTGGATCCACTTTCCAGTTGTTTTCCTAATCAAGTTTGCAGATAGTCCTAAGGCTAGTTCCGGAGCCACAAAAACTGTTGCCGGATCCCATCCTAGCCAGATGATCCATCATTTCGTGACCCTTTACCCCAGTGTGCCCAGGTACCCACATCAGTGATACTTTGTGTTTAGCTGAGATGTCGTCAAGAGCCCTCCTGCACTCCAGGACCAGTCCCGACGTTATTTTCCAAGGACTCAGTGCTTTGATGGCTGCCTGACTAACAGAGCAGATAGTAATCCGCCTCCTAGACCCGTCAATTTCCCGAATACAATTTACACAAGCAAGTATGGCATAGACCTCAGCCTGGAATACTGTGATGTGCCCCCCAAGAGGGAATGAAAGTCTTGTATGGGGTCCGTAGGCTCCCGACCCCGAGCCCTCTCTGGCGAATGAACCGTCTGTGTACCAGACCCGTCCTCCTCCTTCGATAAGCTGTCTTTCCCTAGACTCCCACTCTTCCCTTGACGAAAACACCACCGTAAATTTGCGATAGAAGCGATACGTAGGAGAAACTATATCGCTCCTCGCCAAAAAAAATAGGACTATCCTCATGCAACTCTGCTAGAATCGTCGAATGTCCTTTGCCTGGATTCATAAAAGTCCAGCTACCCTGACTCCAGAGACGGAACCCAGTTTTTCTAGCTTCCCCTTGAATCACCAGATCCAAAGGAGAAAGGCTGCAGGTTGTAGGCATCGGGAAATAAATTGCCCGGCAGCTCATTCCACAGCGTGCAGTTCTCCAAAAGAAGGAATGCTGGAGGACTGTTTCGGGGAATAGGGACCTCGACCTGGTAAAGATGAGCTCGCGGAGCCCCCCTAGTATCCCTCGTTCGGACGGCTTTTGGTATTATTATCTAGGAGAGCTCACTCGAAAGTATTCTGTGATAGAATCTGTAAAACAGGGTCAGGTCAGCCACCCTTCTTCGGTGTTGGCTGTGGAGCTCCTTTGTGAGGTTAGGCGTATCGATAAGTCTAATTGCTCTCTTCTGGATAGTGTCCACAGCACGGTTACAGGTGTGAGGTGCATTCGCTGTTCGGTTTTACTATCACATACTATTTTGTGTTCCTATAAGTTTTATGCGTGTGTGTGTCTGTGTGTGTGTGGAACAGAATAGGTACCTACATGGTCAAATATGGCTTTGGAGTACACGAGTCGTACATTTCCGGTAACTTTGCTGTAAGATCAAAATATGTAACAATTTTCCAATAATATTATGTGTTCGTAGGTGTAATAGACGTTTTATGTGCAATAATAACTTTTTTGTTATGATAAACTAAAGATTTTAATTTTTGTTATAATTATTTTTAATTAATTATTTTACCAGGAATAAAGATTATTTTGAATCTGTATTAAGTTAAGAAAAAAATCAGTATTGGTATTAAAGTTTTTTATTGTAACAGTTAAATTCATTATCTGTAGTACAATGACAAAAATAATGTCACAAATAAATAACCGTAATAAATAATCCTGCTTAATTAAGGATACTAAACAAGTGAATAACCTTGGAGACGTGGTTTAAGTGTAACTATTAAACTAAGCTACAGTCACCGTGACATTTTTCTGACAACCACTGATTTGATATTGCTCACTACCACAATTAATTCTAAACAGAATTCACTATTCAATTGCAGCAACTAAACAATTTAATTTTGATGCAAAATTTAATTGCTGTGATTAAAATTTTAATCGTAGCGATTAAAGCTTTCTCTCAGTGTGTGAGACACTCTGAGCGAGGAGAAGAGCTCTGGTTGGTATGACGCAGCCAAATGACGAAGCTGACTATGGTATTGGTTAAAAAGGTCCTGGGCTCAGGAACTGGCTTATCCGCCTAAATGGTACGGGACACACAGTAACCTTCGGTTGACGTGTGAGGACCACAGTCCACCCCAAGTAACCTATGTTCAGGGAGCACTTCGACAAAAAACTTTAAACAAGGCACATTTCACGTACGCAGATTTCCAGTAGCTGCAACACCAAACATTTTTACCGCACCACAGCACCCAAATAATTGATGTGAGCGCAACAAATGCAAAAACACTATAAAATGAAATACGAAAATCTACATAAAAGCGGTCAGGTCGGGATGAAAACTAACCTTTTGCCATTCCAATTATTCATACATTATATCGTAGCGACCGCATTCGCAAAATCCTATGTTGTATTTATACGTCATGCCTCATGTAGCCGGTAATTAAAACTACATCATATTTTTGATGACTAACGTTCCGGTTGCCTCTGCTGCCATTACAACATGAAAAAATGTAGTCAAGTTGATTGACTCAGTACTTCCCACACATTCCGATGATACCAGTTTTATTATTTTCCCACAGCATGCAACTATAGTCTAGATGCCCCTGCAATCAAATCATCGCTCGCCCGACCGCAAAAAAAGTGTTTTATTCTACTAGGTGCTTCTTTCACAGGTCAATGGACAATATATCATGAATACAACAAATTTTTGAGTTTTACAAACCCCCACCCCCGAACCACCCCAATTCCACCCCCAACCAAAAAAATGTTTAAAATGATCAGGAACACCTAAAGCATCTAAAACGAAGTTTGCGGTGTTTTTTAAATTTTTAGTTTTTTTATTATTGCCACGGCGCCACTGGAATGATTTCTAAAAACCATATGCGCTTTCCATACTGGTCGCGGTAATAAATCTGTGTCAAAATGTAATTAAAGTCAATTCAGAAGTTTCCACGTAACACAATACAAAACGATCCAAAATAATACTCGTATGTATTTTGTATGCATCAGAAAGTTCAAGTCCCTTGGTTTCTGTAATCGGCAAGGCAATGTTCGGATGGACCTAAAATAGTGTGTCATGCCGCTAGGTCTTTCTCTCTCAGGTCAGTAGACAGCCTATTATGAGTACAACAAATTTTTCAGATTTACAACCCCCCACCCCCCAACCACCCTAATTTCACCCCCACCCCAAAAAAAGTAGAAAATAATTAGGAACCCCTAAAACGCCTAAAAACGAAGTTTGAGCTGTTTTCATATTTTTAGTTTTTTTAATATTGCTGCGCCGCCACTGAGACGATTTCTAAAAATCAGACGCGTTTTCCATTCTCACCAAAGTAGTAATGCTGTGCCGAAATTCTGTTAACAGTTCAGTAATTTCAACACTATAAAATACAGAACGATCTAAAGCAATACTCGTATGTATACATCAGAAAATTCTCTAAGTCCCTTGGTTCCTGTAATACACAAGGCAATGCTCGGATGGACCTAAAAAAGTGTAATTTACCGCTAGGTCTTTCTCTCTCAGGTCAGTAGACAACCTATTATGGGTACAACAAATTTTTCAGCTTTACAGCCCCCCACCCCTCAACCACTCCAATTTCACCCCCACCAAAAAAAAAAGTAGAAAATGATCAGGAACCCCTAAAACGCCTACAAACGAAGTTTGACGCATGTTTGAAATTTTTCGTTTTTTGCTAATTACTCCGCCGCCCATGCACCGATTTTCAAAATTGTAGCATTATTACCTACTACGACCCTACACCATATCACCACCCAAATTTCATCAAAATCTAGGTAGCGGTTACTGAGATTAGGAGGCTACAAAAACGCCAACAGACAGACAGACAGATCGACAGACAGACAGACAGACCGACGGAAATGAGTGACGTGGATTTTCGTGATGTAGGCATCATAAAACGCCCAAAAAGTGTATTATCTCAAAATCGAAAATTTTCGCGATCACAATACTCCCCTCACCTATAGGAGTGGGAAGTAAAATGAAGCCAAGTTGATACTTCCCGCGTATTTATACCTGTAAGGCCCAGTTTCACAATCTATGGTCACTCTGACGGTTTAATAACCTCGCCCTGCGAGTTAACTCGAACAATGGAACGCCTCTTGTTTCACAACCATAGAATGACGTAGGGTTAACTGACCCCGAGTTGTATTTTATTTTTGGCGGTTGGTGGTACTGTGTCCGCAATATTTAAAATTCTTCTTCTTCTTATTTCCTTCGTTAAGTGTTTCGTGCTGGTGTTTTGTGTTTTTCTGGCAAGACTGTCAAAGAATGAGTTCGTTATATTGTCAGTTACATGCGATTTCCAACCTCATTTTGGTTTTTTCCACTGATGTTTTTTCATTTCATTCGTAGTTATAGTTATTTGGTGTTTGGCATAGATAAAAGATTCTTAGGTTGGGCTGGTGTTTGGACTGCTTGGCGTTGTAATTGTTTCTGGGGCCTTTTTCAAATAATAGCCGTGCATGTACCCGTGTGTCAGCATGGAAAAACCAAAAAGAGCGAACAACTTTTCAAAAGATGAAGATATCTGTTCATTTCGTTAGTAGAAAAGTACAGGCATGTAATAAAGGCAAAACAAAAGGTGCAACAACATGGCGCGAAAAGACAACGCCTGAGAAAAGATAGGAGAAGAATTTAATTGCAAATGTGCAAATAATAGGCGCAGACCTGTAAAGGTGCTAAAAGAAAGATACAAAAATTTAAAAAGACCAAGGAGTCATGGTCATCATATTCCTCAAAATAATTGACTCTAGGTCGAAATATTCTTGGTCTCATTGCTTCTTCATCACTACTATACGCATTTACATCATAACCATCCAATTCAAATAAAAAGAACGATGGAAAGGGTTAAGGTAAACGATAAAATATGGAACTTCAAACACCTAGCAAGTAGCAAAACCAAAGTGACATAACCTAATGCGCATGCGCCATCGCAAACCTGGGGTTAACTCAAGTTAACTCAGAGTTAACCTCAAGTAAAATCGAAACCCACCATTTGTGAAACATGACATCTAGGGTGAACCTCCGGTCAACACACAACCTTGAGTTAACCCATCATTGTGAAACCGGCCCTAAGGTTAGGTTGAAGGTGAGTGGGGTGATTATGCCTCCTTCCACTGCGACTCTATTGTGCCTATTGTGGCTCACACCTGTTTAGAGTTCACCGTACAATCCACACTTCTTCACGAAGGCGACGGACGGGATTGGGGAAACTTCCTTGAGGTCAAAGGGTTCCAGTTGAGCAAGTCCACAAGTCTTGAGCCTAGCTCTTTCCAGTATATCTGATAGGAGCATAAAATACGGTCCGCTGCTTTGTCATCCACATAGCAGAAGCGACAGTCGTTTGTTCAAGACCCAACTTCCGCATGTGGTTCCTCAGACAACAATGTCCCGTCAATAGACCAACCAGAATGCGGAGATCATTCCTGCTTCATTCTATGATCTTTGGGGGGCCTGACCAGAGGGGTATCGTATGAACGCCTCCGAGTGCAGTAGCCCTGGTGTGTCTCGCCAGTGCAGGAGTGCTTTCCTCTCTGCCCAATCTGAGATGATTTTCTTAGCGGTGCTTTTCGCAATACCCGCAAATGGTTCTGGTCCTATGAACACAGATTCTGGTTTCTCCTCTTGAGAGCGCATTGGCCAATAGATTGCCTTCCACTCCGCTATGACCTGGAGTCTTGATCCAACCCGTTTGGAGCTCAGTGTTTTTAGGGTAGGCTGGAAACCTGAACAGATTTTTATAGATTTGCTTGTCAGGGGTCTTTTGATTAGTTCACTGACTCCCAGCTCTATGGCTATCATTTCTGCTTTAAAAACCGTGATATACCTCCCAAGGTTCTCAAGAACAACAAAAATTAATTATAATTTGGAGGAATAAATACTTTAGGCACATAAAGGTCATGCCACAAAGTACATCCGAATCATCCGAGGTCATTGAGATTATGTCGTCTCCAGTGGCTGAATAGCTTTTTGAACAACCGATCTCTGTTTGTTGTAGTCGAGGGCTGTTCATCAGACGCATTTTCAATAAACGCCGGTGTTCCTCAGGGATCTGTCCCATCCCCTACACTGTTTCTGCTGTACATCAACGAGCTGCTGGAAATAACATCCAATCCAATCTACAGCTTCGCAGATGACAGTACGTCGGCGACAGCAGCATGCCTCACAGATCGACGCAGATATCAAAGCAATTGCCCAGTGGGGATTAGCAAATAAAGTACAGTTCAACGCACAAAAAACTCAGGCAACAGCACTCACAAAGAAGTCTCACGATGGCTTACCAACCGTGGAAATGGAGGATCATCCCATAGTCGAATCACCTTCCGTCAAACTTTTGGGGATCAACATCTACAATAACATGTCCTGGCACGACCACGTCGTCAGTATTGCTAAAACGGCATCCCAGAAGCTTGGAGTTTTGTTCCGCTGTAGGAAGTTGTATACACCAGAGCAACTACTGCTGCTCTACAAGGCACAGATCCGACCATCGCTGGAGTATTGCTCCCATGTGTGGGGATGCGCTCCGAAGCACTCTCTAAAGCTTCTGGACACTATTCAGAAAAGAAAAATTAGATTAATCGATACGCCTAACCTCACAAAGGACCTCCACAGCCTGGAACATCGAAGGAGGGTGGCCGACCTATTTCTGTTTTACAGATTCTATCATGGAAGATGTTCGAGCGAGCTCTCCCAGATAATAACACCAAAGGCCGTCCGAACCAGGAACACTAGAGCAGTTCTGCGAGCTCATCCTTATCAGGTCGAGGTCCTTACTCCCCGAGCGAGTCTCCTCCAGCATTCCTTCTTTTGGAGAACTTCGACGCTGTGGAATCAGCTGCCAGGGAATCTGTTTCCCGGCGGCTACAACCTGCAGCGTTTCAAATCTAACGTGAACCGACACTTATCCTCTCGCAGTGCTTCTACAGCGCCATAGGCTTTCAGCCTTTGCGGGAGGCTGACCATAAAAAAAATGTGAAATAAGAAATGACATAGTATTTACAGTGAACATACATCAGGAAAATATTAACTTTTATTTAATACTGAACGTTTCACTTTTCAGTTCGATGTCCTTTTAAAGCGTGATTTTTTTAAACTACATTTATTAATAGTATTGTTTTGACCATAAGAATCCGCGATTGCACAATTTTTCGAACATCCCGTAACCAAACACCGCATATACAGGGTGTCCCACGACGATTAAGACAAGCAATATATCAAAACTGGGCAATAGTAGGGAATTATAACTTTGGGGGTGTAAATTAGAGCAAATATAGTATCTTTTCTTATTGTTGTATCACTCAATGAGGCATTTGTTTTTGGTCACCTGCCCCCGTATCATCTAAGGTCGTAGACGCTATGCGGCAGCCGCATGTTTGGCGATTGCTTCTGTCAAAGTCAAATTCGTATCATGTAATGTCAGCAGATGCAGCAGCATGTCCGCAGCCGCAGTCGCAGCAGCACAATATGCGGCAGGAAGCGACAATACAGCTGACATATTGTATTCTAAAATGTTTAAATTTTAAAGCTACAATTATGAAAATATGAGAGCGGACAAGACGTCGAAGTGCTTTTTGCGCGTAGAACGGTCAGAGACCATATAATACCTATTACCTACGCCCATGCCCCATTTAATAAATACGGCAAATACGCCATAGCATGTGATATTGCAATGTGACAGTGATTCATCCTCGATCCTCCGTAAGAAGTTTTTAAACTTAATGTGACCACCTAAAGTAGAAAAGCAGGTAAGTGAACTAATATTTTAACCGCTTGCTAATGCCCAATCACGATTTAACGGTGGAATCTTTGTAAAAACAGGAATATTATATACTCGCTCATTTTGAGGTTATGTGAATATGTTTATATTTTATTGCCGATGCAGTACCTATTACGTGTTGGGCCCACAACAATCTGAGAGATTTCTGCAATTTTTACAGGTTCCCCAAAAATAAGACATTTGCAGAAGTAGTTGAGTTTTCTAAGTTACAGAAATTTCTTATACAGTCTGAAGTGATTGTTTGCCTTAATCCTTAATGTGGCTACTCACTAGCTGCTATCTAACCTATCCAATTTTTAGTGGATCAGAAGCATGGGGTTGTGATTGCTATTTCTGTGAAGCAGAGAAGACTAATTGGCCAGAATTGTAAACACATAATGTAGAGGAGTGTTCAACCTACATCATCTTTCTCTACAGAGACCAGAAATGGGGCAAAACATCTTCACAGATACCTAGGTAAATACTTATATATTATATATTGCACTCAAGATTGTCTCACAAAATGATGAGTCTCCATGCTCCTTGGATTTCTACTCTTTCAGTAACAAGCACATGTAACTTTTTGTTGTTGATATATAATTTTATGTTTGGTAGCCTTGAGAAAGTGATAAACAATCCTAAAAGCTAGAAAGAAGTAGATATTGTTGTTTAATTTGTTGCTTCCCAGCAATACCTACAGTTTTGTTTTAAATATATATATTTGATTATGTCTGACCACACTACCAAAAAGATAACAATTATAATACAAATTTATCAAAAATTGAAAAATTATGTAGAAATCTCAGCAAAAATTACAAAAATAATTTTATAGCACTTACATAGTATAAAGTGGGAGGTATTGGAAAGTGATGTTGATGTGCAGTGAAAAATTTTTCAAACTGGCCAGATATCGAAGAATGTAAACAAAAGTTGGATATACTCTGTGTTTTAAGTTTTGCTGATAAAAAGTCTAAAGAAGCTTACAATGATGTGTGAAATGTTTACAACAAACTATTAGGTGATAGAAAAATATTTTTAATAGAATTGTTACCTCTGATAACAAGATAAAGTGTGTGTGTGGAACATAGTCAGTGAAATTAAGGGGTGTGCAGTTGATTCAGATGTACTTATTCCTGGAAATTTAGAAAGTGTTGCAAAGGCATATATATATTTCAAATGTAACCAAGGACTCCCTTTTATACCCTTTTCATACAATATAGTCTAACCTAATATATAAATACCTACAGAGTTTATAACAACTGAAAAACTGCAGGAGTTGAGCCAAATTTGAAAAATAAACTCACAAATAAATTCAGCAGTGGTGAGGATAATTTTCCTAAAACCTCGCTGATATCCTGTATTTACCATATTGCTAGTCCATTGGTTTTCATTATCAATAATTGTTTAAAATTTGGTAAATTTCCAGAGAAACTAAAATCAGCAATACAGTGCTGTTCCTAGAGTGACGCCAGGAAACAGTAAAAAAGCCTATTCAGAACATGGGCCTGATGACCAGAGCAGTCTATGCCGATGACACAGAAGTAAGTATTAATATCAGTTTACAAAAGAGGATATGTAGTAGACATGTCAAACAATAGGCTGATAAGCTTACTCTCTGCATTTGTGAAACTTGTATTTCAAACAAAGGTATTGAAGCATTTGAGCTACTGCAACCTAATAACTGAAGCATAGCATGGTTTTATAAAAGGCAAGTCGACTACTACAGCTATTTATCAAAATTTATCAAATTATTGCTATTCAAAAAAAGGAAATATGCCCCTTGGTATGCTTTTTGACTGTGTAGACCTTTTACTATTTAAACTGGAAAAGTATGGAATACGTGGAACGTTTTTGCAGTGCAATACATCATACCTCACATGTTGAAAACAAAAAATTATGATTACAAAAAATTATAATACCAAGCAATCAACAAACATCATTAGGCATCACACAAGATAGCATCCTAGGTCCACTTTTACTTATAATATATGTTAAGTTAATGATTTGTTCCTAGATATTGATAGTTCAGTTGAGATGATAGTTACCCAATATGCAGATGACACTAGTATGCTTGTTACTGCTCCAATAATTTATAAGCTAGTTGGAACAAAAGGCCACCTTAGTTTTAAATGCTACATAAACGAACTTGTTATTATTCAAATCAAAAGATCCTAGATGCCAGGGTCCACCAGGTAAAATGAGCTTGGGAAAAGATGTTCAAATTCATTTAGTAGACAGTAGTAGACAACACCAAATTCCTTGGAGTATATATAATATATAGATGAGACGCTTAGGTCGACATCTCACCTTAACTGAGAAGAATGTAGAGTATAGTTGAATGAAAATCTTTAATTATCTACCATCTGGTCTTGTGAACAATTCGACAACTTTCAAAAAAAAAAAAGATACACAAAATGTTAATCAATTTGGAACCCTATACTCTTGAAGACTATTTAAATTTTGTTGTTCCCATTTGTCATATTGACTCTATTTCACCTAATTCTGTGAGTACATTATGTATTTTGCAGAGTTATTTTGCAATAAAGATTTGTTATTTTATTATTATAATTATAAATAATATATGACATACTGTATGATTTTTTATGATTTCTGATTACAGAAACTCAAGCATATCCTCCTTAGACCAACCAAGTTCTTCTTTAGCCTCAGATAGGCCTAGGTGTGGCCAAGACGTTATTGATGCAGGTACTGCTACTCCCTCATGTTAAGGTTCGAATGTGTTATTGGACGAAGAAAATTATTGGCAAGGATTACAACTAGAGCTAAAGGATAAGATAATCAAATCTCTAGGTATAAGTATGGGCTATGTATAAATTCGTGACAGTGATAAGTATATTTTTCACTACACTGGATTGCCAAGTCACACAATATTTGAAAGTGTATGAATTGATCAAAGATATTAAGATAAATTGAAATGGAATGTTCAAAAAATTGAGTGATTTGGTCAGCTACTCTTGACATTAATGAAACTTTGAAACTGCGCCATAATTTTACTTGTACAGATTTAGCGTTCAGATTCAAAATATCTGAAGTTGCTGTTACAAATATTGTCGTTACTTTGTACAAACTCTATATGAAGTCTTGTTCTTGAGGTTTATGAAGGACATTTCTAAAAGATCAAAAAACTGTTCTTGCTTACCAAATTCACTAATTGTAGAATAATAATAGATTGTACTTATATTTTGTGTTGTACCAAGAATCAAGATAATCAATGAAGAACTAACGTCTTACTTATAGTAGTTATAAGCATAGAAACCGTTTCAAAAGCTTAGTTGGTGTGGTCCTAATGGCATACTGACTTATGCTAGTATGCTCCACCCAGGATCTAATATCGATAAAAATATTGTTCAGCAGCATTTTGACACAGAAAGTGGAGATCTAATATTGGCAGATCAAGGTTTTCTCATAAGTGATATTGTACCTAATGCAGTAAGTTTAAATATTCCACCATTTCTCAGTACTCCAGAATTAACATCAGAGCAGATACAATAGACAAAAAGTATTGCAGGAGCAAGACTTCATGTAGAAAGGGCAATATGTAGAATCCAAGGTTTTTAGATTTTGTCTTATACCAGAACTAGAACCAGATTATAGTTCAATTATATTCAGGACAGTATGTGCTCTAACAAATTTACAATATCTTATTGATTAGAGAAGTATCACAGTTTTATATTGATTGGCAGAAGTTTAGATTACATAATTAAATTGGTTGGGTATACAGGGTGAGTACCAAGTTGATATTTTTTTGCTGTGTATAAAAGTCGATAAAATAAACAAATTTTCAGAAAACTAAAAAATAAGTGAGATACAGAATAAAAAAAAGCATAGGTGGGCTTGTGTATCAAGACTACCTAGTCTGTTTATGTTTAGTTTTTTGCTCAGATTTGTCAAATCGATTAGGCATTGTACCTCTTAGATATTGCAGTAGCCACTTTTTGTTTATAATTGTTACTTTTAAACTGGTAAATCTTAAAAGTGGCGCATTATTATAAACAGCTAGGTACGTCTTGGTGCACAAGCCCCGATTTACTTTTTTTGATTCTGTACCTTGTGTATTTATCAGTTTTCGGTAAAAAGTTTTTAGAAAAAATTGCTTATTTTAACGATTTTTTTACACTTTAAAAAAAGGATCAACTTAGGACTCACCCTGTATATATCAAGCCATAAAGACACAAAAATGTGTCACTGTGCAGTGTACATGTGGAACAACCTTTATGTCTTAGACCACCTAATTAATTCGTACACATCTTTGATAATGCTGTGATAGCACTTGTGATATTTTTAATCTATTTTTAAGTTATTTTCTATTTTGTTTTATATGCTATTTTATAAGCTCCACCTTCCATCATATTTAGTTACCAATTTTTTCATAAACAGCATAAGAGTGAACAGCATCATCGGCTATGCAGCTTGCCTGTTCAGCAATAGTAATAATAATACAGGGTTATTCACGTTATTCGACATGGAGAATTATGGCTAAAGTATTTGATAAAAAAGAAAATAATCATTTGGGATGGTTAGAGACCCATGAAGGCTACATTTCAAAAATATTTTCATGTTATACAGGGTGTCCCAAAAACATGAAATGTATCAAAGTTATGTTTTTTTAAATGGAACAGCCCATATATTATTGCATACTCAGATTCCTTGGTGAATTCTAGTGTGACCTTATGTATCATACATGGTACCTAAAGCGAACCGTTAATGTGTAAATCACTATTTTCGGTATAAGTAGATATCAGGAAAAAATTGAATATCGCAGAGATTACAAAATATGGAAGGCTGTGACTTTGCCGTATTACTAAGCATAAAATGCATCAGCTTTGATGAGACTGTCAAATTTAAATTATGTTCATGCTTGGAGAAATCGGTCGATGAATTAAGGAAACTTCGATCAGCGATAACTTGATTTTTTCAAATGAGAATGCCTAATTTTTTTTATACGGCTAAAAGTAGAATTTGATAACCTTTCTAATGATATAGGGTTGTGCATATCAATCTCTGGTAGTTTTCATTTAATTTTAAATTTTCAAACAAATCGGCGATTTTCAATTTTCGTACCTATAAGCAACGTAGCAGGCCATGAAATATAAACAGAAATCTGTTCAGGTAGAAGAAAAGAACTAACTTAGCTGAAAAATATACGCGAACTAGACTAAAGGGACAAGATTATAAAAATGACTTACAACAAACAAAGTCTAACCAGAAACAACGGCGGTAACATATCTTTGGTCAAAGAGAAGCTGGAGTATGGCACTACACTAGCTACTGCAATGTGCTAGAGATTGGCAATTTCCAAAGCCATTAAAAATTTTGAAATAAAGTAAAAACTACTAGAGAATGTTGTAAGCAGTTTATTATTTTCATAATAAAATTTCACATTTAATGATATAAAAAGGTATGCAATTCTGTCAAAACTCAAGTCAAAAGTACCTCTGACTGGAGTTCTGAAAATTCTTCAGTACCTATTAGCAAGGTCGCAGAAAATGAAGAATGAATTAAAATTTGTTCAAATTATAAAACATAACTTAAATGGCAGAAAATTTAAATCTGATTTGTCAGTATTCCTTTTTTGCAATATTGCTAATCGACATTGAAAAATAGAAGGGCTCCAGTCAGAGGTATCGACTTCGATGCAAAGTAGTATTTTTTTACACCATTACATATGATTGATAGTTGCGTGCTGGGGCAACAGTCGCTGGTTGTTTCTGTTTCATATGAGGGTTTTTGATTGCATTGGAAATTTTTAACCTCTCGTAAATTTCGGTAGCCAGTAGACAGTAAAAATATCTATTACTGCCATACTCCAGCTTCTCTTTGACCTTACAGATGTTATCGCAGTTGTTTCTGGGAGAGTTGATTTTTTGTAAGGAATTTTTATAATCTTGTCCCTTTAGTCTAGTTCGCGTATATTTTTCAGCTAAGTTAGTTGTTTTCTTCTACCTGAACAGATTTTTGTTTATATTTCATGGCCTGCTACGTTGCTTATAGGTACGAAAATTGAAAATCGCCGATTTGTTTGAAAATTTAAAATTAAATGAAAACTACGAGAGATTGATATTCACAACCTGATATCATTAGAAAGCTTATCAAATTCTATGTTTAACCGTATAAAAAAAATTAGGCATTCCCATTTGAAAAAATCAAGTTATCGCTGATCGAAGTTTCCTTAATTCATTGACCGATTTCTCCAAGCATGAAAGTAATTCAAATTTGACAGTCTCATCAAAGCTGATGCATTTTATGCTTAGTAATACGGCAAAGTCACAGCCTTCCATATTTTGTAATCTCTGCGATACTCAATTTTTTCCTGATATCTGCTTATACCGAAAATGGTGATTTACACATTAACGGTTCGCTTTAGGTACGATGTATGATACATAAAGTCACACTAAAATTCACCAAGGAATCTGAATATGCAATAATATATGGGGTGTTCCATTTAAAAAAACATAACTTTGATACATTTCGTGTTTTTGGGACACCCTGTATAACATGAAAATATTTTTAAAATGTAGCCTTTATGGGTCTCTATCCATCCCAAATTATTATTTTCTTTTTTATCAAATACTTTAGCCATAATGCTCCGTGTCGAATAACGTGAATAACCCTGTATATAGTAATGTTTCAGTTACATGACACATTGGTTTTTAATCCTTTCAGGTAATGAGATGTTTTATATTTGTTAAGCCTGTTAGTTTATAAATATCAAATATGTATGTTTTTGCTCTGAAATTTTATAGCAATGATTATGCTCTTATATAATATACCTTAGTGACTTTGATTTTGTAATATATGGAATACATAATAATAATTTGATAACGGATTTTCTGTTTGTTGTACTAGTCTTTATTACTTTTGTATGTAGGATTTAAATACTTTAAATGTATAACTTGTCTTTATCACTTACAACAGTAATATCAGTATTATTTTAAGCTTGTTGTTAAACAGGTTGCTTGATAATGTACTTTGAATTATTTGGAATAGAATGGTGTTACTGGATTTTTTCCATGAGACATAATTTTGTCCAATGTACAAAATTATTTCTGAAAAATATAAATATAGGAATAAGATTATTAAGGTAAACTCTATTTCATATTCAAATGCTGTATTATGTTAATAACAAGATTAGTTTACACAAATAGCAATCAAAACAACAATTTATTCCTCTAAAGATTAGAGTTCAGTTATATAATTTCGTCAATTATAATGCTAAATTATACAAAACTGATTTACACTAAACTGAAAACGAGATGCATATAACAACAACACACAAACACACACACACAGCAATATTATGAAGTGTCAAGTCTAGAACATAGAAGAAATTTTGAGGCAGGATTATTTTTATAAAAATTATTACAGATTGTTCCCAAATTCTTGAAAAAGTTCATTTTGTTGTGCCTCCTTATACCACTCAAGATAATGTTGCATTCAAGTCACCTAGAGCCAAACCTAATATTGATATTACTGAAGTCTCCAATCTCATTACTATGTACCTATGTTTATTTTGTTACTGATTAGATGAATTAAGTTCTGTGTTATGAAGATATTTCAATAAAATTTAGGATTGGGATACTATTATATATTACCGTTAATATATGTATATTATCATGAATTATATAATATATACTATTTAACAAAATGGTTTGATATGAAATAAATTTAATAAACAAAAATGTTTTTTTAATGAAAATTGCATGACAAAAAAATGATAAGTTTTGTTGCATTTGCATTTATTTTGTTACCCTAATGGATTATTTTTAACAAATATATCTTTGTTCACTTAGTTCAACATTGATCAACTGGAACATGCAAAGAAATTATTTTTCTGCAAAAAACTATTTAAATAATTTACACGATTAAATAAATATTAAATTTGTAAACAAATTACATATTTGTAATGTACGTGAAGGGAACATATATGTGCATGCATATACATATGCATTAAAAAAAGAATCGTTAAAATCTGTCAATATAATTATGCAGGGATATAATAAACTGATCCAACTTTAATTACTTTATATTTAATTTTTTGAGCGCACACATTTCTAAGCAAAGTTCATTTGAGCTGCATTTTTGAAGCCTTGCTGGTTCATCTGGAAACATGCAGTGTGTTAAAAAAATACATGAAAGCTTTTGATATATATCTTTTAAATGGCGCAAATTAGGTTCCTTAATTGTCATAAACAAAGAAGCTGTGAATTTTAAAAGAAAAATGATAACTTTGGCCCAAATTGACCTATTAATTATGATATATATTTTTTTCAATTTAAAGTATGTATAGTAATGCCAGCTTTTTGCATATGAAAAAAATTATGTTAACTGTTATTCTATTTGTTTATAAGTACAAAATTATATAGAGCATTATTGCTACATTATTTTGCAATGTTGTAAAATTATTTTTTGCCATTCAATCAGGTATAAAGTTTGAGTCTTCTTCTTTGATATTCTGCCCATAGAACTGCTGGATCTTTAGGATTTTCTGCAATATAGCATTGGAAAGAACATGATGTCAAACTATTTAATGAATCGTACTGAAATTTTGATCTCATATTTTGTACCAAAAGCCCGCACTGTTAATGTCATATTAGGGTCCCTAGATACATGTTTGTCAATGTTATTGTAAAATTACGTATTATTAATTTTAGTCCGTTTTTTGAAATTGTCTAGGCAATAAATAAATTAAAATATTTGTGGATTTGAGCATTTGTAGAAGACGATGCTCAATATCAATTTTCACTTTATTATGGATATACTATGGAAATATTAAAGTATATGTTCATCTAGGGTAAAAAATTAAACATTAAATCATAAAAAATAATAAATAACCAAAAGCGGCAGAAAAAGATGGGTGAACATTTTAGTATTCCATGTATTTAACATAATTCAGAAGGATGTACATTAATACATTCAAAGTATTCAGAGTCAGAGATCAAATTGCCTAGGCACTCCACCATTCCGATACAATGAATTTCCTACTGTTCAGAATAAGCCCTTCTTGGATATCAAAGGAAAATATGTATAATAAAAATATAGCAAAATTCAACAATAGTTTTGTTCAAGTAATAATCCTCAGCTTCTAGTGTGTGCAATTTTACAATCACCCAATAACTGTTTTTTAGATAACCACTAACATTAAGAAATTAATCACCCTCTATGTTCATGTTTAGCAAACTTCTACTAAAAATACATGTTTTTTCTAGGCATGATTTAACTAGATACAATTCAATGTTACATATTTGGAAAAAATTATGAATATGGGTATGAAACTATTTATATTATGAAATACTTTTTATTTGATTACAAACAATGAATGTTTCTATACCTTTTATTGACAGATAACATAAGCATTTATTAGTGCTGTTAGTATACACAGTATGTGGAACATGTCTGTATCTACATTTTTAGAAAGTCATCATGATGGAGGCTCTCAACTCGTAACTGTCTGTGCTTTTCGCCTTCTGGTATCAGTCTGCCTTTTGTGTCTTGAATACTTGGGATGCTGATGAATTTTTTCTTCAAACCTATAATGTAGTGAATATACAATGTATTAAAAGTCATAATACACATATTTTTTTTATTGCACATATCACTTGCTGCAGGCACCTGGATATTGGATATCAAAAGATTAATGTTTTAATTGATCCATTCCTTGAACATTTATATAGGTACATCTAAAATTAACAATTATTAAATACCGAATAAACATTTTTTCTACTTTAACATGGATTAAAGGTTTAATAAAGATGTGTTTAGTTGACCTCTACACTTTTGAAAATATTTAATGTTCTATTACATTTTTACTCACCATAAGCAGATGCAATATAAATATGATCACTCCGATGTCGGCTCACTGTAGATTGAATATTTGAATACCCAAATCCAGGGGCATTGAGCCGTCTGCAATTTCTTGCCACATGCAGCCTAAGATCCAGACCTACGCCTTGCACCAACGATAGATTTTCCATCAAAATGTCCAAAAGCTTGTTTATTTGACCATTTAACACTCAATGTTCCCTATTTACTTCTAAATTCTAAAACGACGCACTCAAAATATAATAATATCGCGGACATAACCTACAATGTAGGCTGAATGATCAATGAAGTCAGTAGTTGGCCAGAACTGTCATGTGACAGCACGCCGCAGAATTAGGAGATACAAACGCTGCTGCTGCCGCAATCGCTGATTTGTGGATGTTTTGAGGATGTTTTGTGGATGTTTATCCGCTACCGCCTAGCAGCCGCTGTGCGATTCCTTCTGTGATTAGGCTGCTGGTGTCCGATTCAAAATTTTTAATGGGACATCCTGTATATTTGTGACTTTTTATGTTCCTCGCGATAAAACAATTTCAACAAACCCGCACGTTTGGGGTCTAAAGTGATTAATTCAAGAGCTACGGGTTTTAAAGGACTATACCACTACCATTATGAAACACTACCAAGGTAATTTAACTGTAGGGATACATGTTATAATCGATGGTAGTGGTACCTTCCTTTAAGTACCTGTAGCTCTTGAATTAATCACTTTGGACCCCAAGTGTGCTAGTTTGTTGGAATTGTTTCATCGCGAGGAACATAAAACGTCACAAATATATAGGGTGTCCCATTAAACATTTTGAATCGGACGTCACGTGATCAAAAACGAATATCTCATTGGGTGACACAATAATAAAGAAAGATACTATATTTGCTCTAATTTACACCCCCAAAATTATAATTCCCTACTACTCCCCAGTTCCGATATATTGCTTGTCTTAGTCGTCGTGGGACACCCTGTATAACCATAATGCCTACAAATCGTGACAACATTCTTTTTCAAAATAAATTTACTCTATTCGGGGCAAAATACAAGCTATGCTAGCTTTTGATTGATTAAAGTGTCTACACATTCATTTAGCGTAACCAAGAGACCGATTTCAGAGGTTAAAAAATATATTGACAAAAAACATTTCAAAGGGATTACTTTGCCGCACAGTTTCTCAAAGGACATGGGTGCTTTGAGAGCTACCTAAGGAGAATAAAACGGAGTACGCAAACTGCGTATATATTTTTTGTCGTCAAGGAGCCTCTAAATTATCTCGTTGAAAATATAAAGCGGCCCACAGACGCACCGGAAATCCTCAGAGGAAAAACTACACAGTCCTGGCCACAGTATATCCAATTATACAGTAGCGCAACTCCCTAGAAATCATGCAGACACTTTGTCTCCGAAAAACTGGCCTCCCATAACCTCACGTCGGCTCCTCAGCACGAGCCGCGAGTATTGCCGTTTACGTTTTGAGCACAGGGTCGGCTTAGCAATAATCAAGTGAAGAAGCGTAATTATTGTGTTGCAATAAGTTTAGTGGATGCGATATGTCTCGTAAGTAGAGTAAATTTTGAGAGCAGTGTGGAATTCTGAATTACAATTTGTAAGTTATATCCATGTAGTCGCATTTATTGTACGTGAAAATGTTTTGTACTGATTCTTCTAATTCATCATGGATTCTTTGCATATAAATGGGGTGTAAACATTTTTTTTTAGAAGCCAAACAAGTAATAGTCGGTGTATGAAAGAAAATTATTAACTCCGAGAAAATAGGTGGCTTTATTGTTTGTAAGTAAATTACAAAAATGCGAGATTTATTAAACTTTATTTTATCTTATCTTACTTAGCCTTTAACATTTAAATAAATATAAAAACTTTATAATATCTTATATGATTCAAATATGGGTATATGTAACGACGTAGCATCCAAAATAACATTTATGTGTAGTTATCCCACAACCTTTAAATTTTTCTTCATCAATCATCATAGAAAAACGTTTAAGGTAAACAGCAAAACCGATGAAAACTTGTTAGGTGTACATAAAAAATAATGATCAGTATGTTTATAACAACGATAAAATATACTAAACTGGTCGTTATTCATAAAAAAATTGCAAAACTGTTTTTTATCTAGTTAGCCAAGACTACCTTTCCTACTGTATTTGTATATTACATATGAATAAGCATATTGAAGAAGAGAATCCATGTTTATAGAGCAAAATGATATATTTTTGAAACTAGCATGTTGATTCCTTTTATTGTGAACTTTCTATTTGAGCATCCATTAAAATGGACTTCACTTCCTGCTTAAAATTTCAAAATGTTGGAATGCACTGTCACATTCATTTTGTTATATGTCGTGAAAGATCTTTTGAACGTTGTGGTGCTGTGAGGAAACAGTGAGAAATTATTATTCTGATTTTAGGCTCATAATTAAAGAACGACTTTCCGTAACGTCGAACTTTTCTAAAAACTGAAAAAAACACACAGCTACCCTAATACCCGACAGACTTTGTTAGAGACAAATGGAGCTATGCTACCACACTTTAATATTATTAGGTAATAAAGGAGCATATTAAACATTTGAGGAATCGCATACCTGGCAGCATCTTGAGGAAGCTTAAAAAACTATAGTCACAGTTTTTGGAATTGTTAATACAGCTTACAGCGGCGCAATATTTGACTTCACGCGTCCCGATATCCATATCAGCGTATCACCAAATTCCTTAATTTGGTTCTGTCAAAGACACTACCTTCACTCTCGCAGGCTGAACACGACTCAGGCGATCGCCGTGCTGAACATCCTGCGAACGATGCGCGGGATGCTATGCGCAAACCACCAAAATTCTGGAGAGTTGCGCTACTGTATAATTGGATATACTGTGGTCCTGGCTTCGAGGATTATCGGAGCATATGTGGAGGTTCGCCGGACTGTACAGGCCGCCGGATGTGGAATTGAAAAACCATTCGATCGCCTGCGCAGGCCGTCTTTTGATGCCATGCTTGCTAGGACTGGACTGAACTGAAAGGTTTCCTGAGCGTCTGTGAACGAGGGTGTATTCAGGCCAAAGTGCAAGGGCCTTCAGACCAGGACTGTGCAGTTTTCCTTGTGAGGATTTCCGTAGCGTCTGTGGGCAACTTTACGCTGATACCCAGCTAGATGAAATTGATATTATGACATTCCGAGAATGCACATTGCTGAGAGCTTTACGGATTACACGGTGTTATTCGAAGTTCATTGCAGAAGATAGATAGATATTTATTTGGCTACATTTAAGTACAAATAATACAATTGTAGCAGGTCCAAAAAACAAGAAAATAAAATACAAGAATAAGAGTAAAAGACATTTCACATAACGCATACAGCTAACAAATATAAAGGATGAACAACAGCGGATTGACAAACAGCTCTACACGTATAGTGTGCTCCAGAAAACATTCAAGGTGGCACTCCATTTCTATTTATTTCTTTCACAAATTCTCTCTCGGAATAAAAGCAATATTTTAAGAAAAAATGTTTAATTTTATTTTGAATTGCTGACTATTACATTGTTTTATTTGATCCGGAAGAATATCGAAAAGATGGACCTTATTGGAGTTTTTTATCGACTTAGTAAGACGATAGCCAGCGGGTTTTAAATAGTCCTTATATCTAGTGGAGTAATCATGATTGTCGCCATTTTTAGGCAGAAATTGCTGGTTATTATATGTATGAAGGATTGACGAGTACATATATAATGACGGTACAGGTAAAATGCCATATTTAATAAATAGTGGCTTACAATGTTCTCGAGGTCCTTTGTCAGCTATGATCCTGATTGCCTTCTTTTCAATATAAAAACTCTCTGTGCATGCGCTGACTGTCCCCAAAGCAGTATACCGTAGCTAATAAGATGTAGTAGCATAAAGCTAGATAAAAAAATGAAGTCAAGTTGATTGACTCAGTACTTCCCACACATTACTGTGATACCAGTTTATTACTTCCCACAGCATGAGGCTTTAGTCCGAGATCCCCTTGCAACCCAATCATCGGCAGCCCCCCCCCCAAAGTTGTCTTATGCCTTAGGTCTTCTTCACAGGTCAATGGACCGCCTATTATCAATACTACGGACTATTCAGTTTTACAACCCCCCACCCCCCAAGCACCCCAATTTCATCCCCACCCAAAAAAAGGTAAAAAATGATCAGGAACCCCTAAAACATCTAAAAAAGAAGTTTGAGCTGCTTTCATATTTTTAGTTTTTTGATTTTTGCTACGCTGCCACTGACACAATTTCTAACAAACATACGCGTTTTCCATCCTCACCACGGTAGTAATACTGCGACAAAATTTCATTAGAATTAATTTAATAGTTTCCACGTTACAAAATACAAAACGATCTAAAGCAATAAATACTCGTATGTATACAGTTTCAGTAATAGGCTAGGTAATGCTCGGATGGATCTAAAAAGGTGAATTATGTCGCTAGGTCTTCCTTCACAGGTTAGTGGATAGCCTATTATCAATACAACAAATTTTTCAGTTTTTTTGATTCAGATTACAAGGGTAGAAAAAAGCCAGCAGACAAACAGACAGACAGACCGACAGAGTCTCTAGGTCTCAATTTTCCCAAATTTTCAACGAGCAAAGCTGAAAAAAGTGCTATGGCGTCAGACGAAGCATTCCTTCAGAGCTTACGTATCTAACATTTCCCAGACAAAGAGATACTTCGGCCATACGAATCTATAAAACATCTTGAAATAGATATGTGCTTCTGTTCCGTAACTCTGTAAATAATATATTGAGTTGATAGAAGCTTTGACTTGTTAGAGTCAGTGAATATTTTATTATCGTTGCATTATATAGTTGGCATTCTGGAAAGCTATATTGCTCACGTCTGTGATACGGCCCAGGCATATTTTATTTGGAGTAGTTTTATTGGAAACTTTCACACCATCATTGTTAAAACCTTTCAGATGTATGCTTTTACTTTCGTTGGCTATAGGCAAAGGAAGAGTTGAAACCGCGAAAATATTAAGATTTGTATTTACTGGGCGTTTACAGCGCTTGTCAAACGAGCTAGATATTGTCTCATTTGTTCTCAATCAAACTGATAGATTCCTTTACAGTAGCTGTTTGGAAAGGATGAAATATGGATGTCGATGTCGAGGTTGACTGGACAATTGCTGCTACTGCTATTTTAAGTTATACGTATATAAAAATCAATTTTTGAACGAAGAATATACTTCCATTCAAGTATACCATATCTTCCTATATGCGCAAGCCAGGGCCATAGCTAGGCGTTGACCATGGAGGGGGTTCATGGTGACCTTAGGGGGGGGGGGGTTCATGTGTAAAAGAATATGTAATGTATTAATTTGCTTAAAATCTGTATAGATTGTATTGCTGCTGATGTGCTATGAGCACCGAGGGATTGGTTAGTTGTAGAATAAATCACTAAGCTTGGAGAAAGCATCCTTGATTATTTTTATTTTGTATTATTTTAGAAGTTTTTTCGTTCATGGGAATACTCATGGGGGGTTGAACCCCCCAAACCCCCCCTTATATACGGCCCTGGCGCGAGCTGTAATTCTCTTAAACACGAATGTGATATTTTTGATCATACAGTATTATATCAAGTTGATATTTTCAATTCAAAAGTGGGAATGTTTTATGTATTATAATATAATTATGATCATCTTGAAAACAAAAGGATCACCTGTAAGAATACTAAATATATTGAGTGAAGCATTTCATAATCTTGGCGCAAACAGCAGGTCTTCTTGAAAGAAGAATCTAAGGGCATCCGTGTATAAGCATTCTGCAATTTTACGTTATACAGGGTGTTAATTATGTATGTTAGCAAACTTGAGCCACGAATAGTACTCCGAAAAATAGAAAGGAAATGTCATATGAACATGGGTCCGGAAATGCTTCCTAAGGGAGCTACGCCCCTTTGCATGGGGCACCCTGAAGACGGTTTTCCCTCGATATTTTCGAAACCATTCATAACAAAATCACGAAACTTGGTATGATGGGTAAACTTTTGACTGAATCTGATTTTGAATTCAGAATTTCATAATTTTAATCAAAGACGTATCATACGGGAGGAGTGAAGGGTAAAAATAACCCCATTTTCTAAATGGTAATTTTTTTGACATTTTGGTACAACAGCCTGCATCGATTCAATAATTTGCATTTTTCTCGAAAACGGTTAGCCCTATCGAGATGTATCAAGAGACCATTTTTACGTAAAAATCTCTGAAATACCATATTCTAAAATCAAAATATCAAAAAAGTTACCGTTTAGAAAATGGGGTTATTTTTACACTTAACTCCTCCCGTATGACACGCCTCTGATTAGAATTATGAAATTCTGAATTCAGAATCAGATTCAGCGTCAAAAGTTTACCCATCGTACCTAATTTCGTAATTTTGTTATGAATGGTTTCGAGAATATCGAGGGAAAACCGTCTTCAGGGTGCCCCATGCAAAGGGGCGTAGCTCCCTTAGGAAGCATTTCCAGACCCATGTTCATATGACATTTTCTGACATTTTCTTTCTATTTTTCGGAGTACTATTCGTGGTTAAAGTTTGTTAACATACTTAATTAACACCCTGTATATCAACTGTACTCGTTAACATGCATTTTGATGAAAATGATCATAAACTGATGCTATTTAAAGTACCAATTCAATCTACTTGGCTGCATATTCTCATTTCAGCAAAACCTGAATTGTTTTCCATCTAGATAGTACGATAAGATGTACTAAAATGTGCTCAATCATCTCCACAACATTAAGCATGAGCGTTCAAATGTCTAAAAATTCTAATTAAGGCATTGAAGTGGCAGTGACCACTAATTATTTTTGTTCCCATTGTAATATTTTCTCTTATCTAAGTGGAAAAAGTTTAAATGAAATTTTAGCTTAAAAATAACTCTTAAAGCATGTCAAATTCTCGAAATTCAACGTAGATTAATTTTGGTTCACCTAGGTCACTGAGCATCGTTGTGCAAGGATATAGAGGACGTCCTAAAACGTATTGCCAATCGAGGAAAAATAAGGGCCCCATCGTATCCTAATTCTGCCGTCTTTTGAAAGTTTTATAAATGACTTTTTCGGCATAATCAAGATAAAGTTAGAAAGGTTTGTGAGGCGGAACTAGTTTACTGATTTTTTAGAATCGCACTGAAAAAAATGTAAAACTTTTGTATCCTTAGCGAAATTTGCTTTTTGTTACTCTTTTATGACGTATTTTTAAATCTGACTAAAATTATGTACAGAGTATTCATTTGCAAAACATGTTGTGGAATATCATGGTCTGGATACGCCCCTGATAGGAATGGAGCAATATATAGAAAAACTATTATTCAACAAAATAAGTTTTATGAGGAAGATATTGGACATAAATCCAACATAGCGTAAATTCAAGTTGTGATATTGGTTTCAGATTGTCATGTCAGCTTATTGAAAAGATGCATTGGAGTTCTATCGTAAAGAAGAGCCTGGATGAAGGACAGAATGTGCACTACTCATTTAACCATTTAACACCTTTTAGATGTCTCGATATTCTGTCTCATCTGGGAATTCCTGATACATAATTTACACAGCTGTTTTGAAATTTTTATCGCATAAAAGCCTCCTTAGACGTGGACCAGTACTAAATCAGCATATTCCAGCTCGCTCAAAACAATTAATAAGCTTTATTTTAGTACTTTTCGATATAATCTTTGTGAAATGATAAATTATTTCCACATTTGCATAACAAGCGCTTTGAATAACTCTGGAGACATCGTTATGGAAAGTTCGTGTCCGTCAAATAACGCTCCAAGGTGACGCACTGAGGTCATGTGATCAATGTGCCTTCCATTTATATAAAATTGAATGCTATCATCCCAAAAAGTACTGCTTTTGGACTTAATAGTTATCACAACAGATTTTTACTTCCCACAGCAATAGGTGAGTATTAATTTTGGTAGCGAATATTTTCGATTTTTGTACTTCCCACACAATGTTGTCGATGCTAACAAGTATTTTTGAGTTCCACTATCCTTTCGCCATCCTCATCAGAAAAAGTAGACAATGATCTGGGACCTTTGGAGCATCTTAAATCTGTGCCACAATGTTATCACAATCAAGTTAGTAGTTTTCCAGTTACACATTGGGATTTTTAATATGTATGTATAATAGGTATAATGGGTGAAATTACCCATCATCATGTACTCGGAATAGTCTCAGACTATATGGTTCCCCACGCGCATATAGAGCGATCCTATAACGTCCTTTTCCCAGGCAGCGACGAATGGAGGAGGGACGATTTCATATCATCCTCTGATCTTACGCTATTTACTGATGGCTCCAAGTCTGAACTGGGGGCAGAAGCGGGAGTAATGGGTACCAATCCAAGAGTTGAAATTTCAGTCAACCTTGGGAGGTATACCACAGTCTTCCAAGCAGAAATGATTGCCATAGAGCTGGGAGTCAGGGTACTAATCAAAAGGCCCCTGACAAACAGATCTATAAAAATCTTTTCAGACATCCAGGCTGCATTGAAAGCACTGTGCTCCAGTCAGGTTGATTCAAAACTGGTATGGAACTGCATGCACCTCCTCAACAAACTCGAAACGGGAAACAGGGTAACCTTGATTTGGGGTCCGGGTCACAGCGGAGTGGAAGGCAATGTATTGGCCGACGCGCTAGCAAAGGGAAGAACTGAATCTGTGTTCATAGGACCAGAACCATTTGCGGGCATTGCAAAAAGCACCGCTAAAAAGTCCATCTCGGACTGGGCAGTGAGGAAAGCACTCCTGAACTGGCGAGATACACCAGGGCTACTGCACTCGAAGGCATTTATAAGATACCCCTTGACTCAGGCCCCCCCGAGGATCATGGAATGTAATAGGTACGACCTCCGCATTCTGGTCAGTCTGCTGATGGGACATGGTCGTCTAAGGCAGCTATTCTCAACCGCTGGTCTGTCAGACCGTTAGTGGTCCGCGGAGAAATTTTACTGGTCCGCAGACATTTCCCCTATCCACGAAAAAAATTTACTTAATTACGTAATTTATTTATTATATAGATCAAATCAGTATGGGATTTTTATGGATAATAATATTCTCACATTATTACTGTAGACAAATGATAATAAAAACGTTACAACTATGTAACTTACGTAGTAGTTCTTTATAAATACTTAATAAAAATTTGCTGTTAAGAAACTATCACTGGTCCGCAATTTTTTTAACAAATCTACTGGTCCGCGGGCCAAAAAAGGTTGAGAACCGCTGGTCTAAGGTACGATATCCGATATGAACAAACTTCAGACTGTCGCTTCTGCTACATGGAGGACGAAACAGCGGAGCATATTCTTTGCTCCTGTCCAGTACTGGATGATGCTAGGTTCCAGACATTCTGATTTGCCCAACTGGAACCTCATGACTTCAAGGAAGTTTCACCCTTCACGTTGATCGCCTTCGTAAAGAGGTGCGGACTGTATGGTGAACTCTAAAATGGTGTGAGCCACAATAGACACAATTGAGTCGCAGTGGAAGGAGGCAGCTCTGCCCCACTCACCTTCAACCTAACCTAACCTATAAAACTCAAAGGCAACAATCGCACAGTTCTAGAAAGCACAAGATATCAGCAAACTCAATATGTTCAGCGCAATGTAGAGTATTTTATGAATGCAACAAATGTTTGAACTTCAAAATATCTCATCTGCTCCAGCACGTAAAAGGAACAGGAACCCCTAAAACGCCTAAAAACAATAACGGGATATTTGGATTTTTTGCTTTTTTCGAATTATTCCACTGCTCATACACCGATTTTCAGAATCATAGCATCATTACCTACTACGACAGCATAGCATACCGCTACCCAAACTTATCACAATCCATGCAGCGGTTACTGAGATTACCAGACTAGAAGACCACCAACAGACAGACAGACCAACGGAAATGAGTGAAAATGATTGTCACCTAAGTAAGGAAACAATAAGACTCTTAACATTCTGCTCTGACCTATATCTACTGTTACTTTACCATTTATGAAGGCGTCTGACAAAAAATAAGATTAGAAGATTGCTAGACCCACGCTCTTTATATCCACCACGATCTTATAATTATAAATATAAATACCTACAGACTCTGTTCCAGACACTAATTTCTTAGAAGCGCAATACACCTGCTTCTGACAGCCTTTGACCTTGAGCCTTGTTAACTCCTGGAAACAGGAATTAACTGAGAGATCCCAACAATATGCCCTGTAGCAGTTGGGATGAAAGGTTTGATAGAATGTTTTCGATAAAATTCATATTTATTATTCAATATAGTTGCTGCAACTACCACTCTCAACGAACTTTGAAAGACAAGTAGCCAAACCTGCGCAGACGACCGGAGAGCTGCCACACACGCAAAGACTCACCGTACGGTGCGACCTGAAAGAATTGATTTTTGATTTTGCTCCGGTCGCCTGTGCAGGTTCAAAATACCAAAGTTTACAGAATACATATAAGTTGGATCACTCTCCGTCGGCACTCTGAAGAACTCACATGAAAGCGATGCCGCGGCCGCACGCGCCAGTTAGTTTTTGCGTTGGTTTTTGCTCAAGTACAAGGGTCCTTTAGCGGGGACTTGCTAACGCCTGGGTTGTACATATATACGAGGGTCATTGAAAAACTATGTATTGACGGCCGATTTAGACATACGAATACAAATATAACGTTTATTTTGCTAATTCACTAAGTTACATAAATGGATATCAAAAATAAAGCCTAGTAAAACTATTACTAATGAATCTCAAATGATTTCACATATTGTAGCTATTTCGTAGATAAGTAAAAACTGATGGTTCAAAGGTGCTGTAGTATTTTTATCTTAATGTTTTGTTTATTTAGCTTATTTTTGAGATCACAGCTTATACATTTTGTGGTATAGTATATACGAACTCGTATGTACAATTTTAAGAGATAATCGTGTAGAAATGCTTTACATCTATATGAATAAATTATTTTTGGCATTTTGCTTTTTAGTGTCATTCTAATTGCTACTGCAGAAACTAAATTGTTGAAGTTATCAATAAAAATATTTTCGAGCTCTAAAATATAATTTACAATGTCTCTGGGTGGTATGGTGAGACCACCGAATGAATATTTTGTCTTACTATACGCTTTCAGCGAGATATAATCCTTTAAGTACCTGTAGCTCTTGAACTAATCACTTTAGACCCCAAGTGTGCTAGCTTGTTGGAATTGTTTTATCGGGAGGAACAGAGGCACAAATATACAGGGTGTCCCATTAATAATTTTGAATCGAATATTACGTGACCAAAAACAAATACTTCGTTGGGTAGTACAATGACAAAAAAAGACACAACATCTGCTCTAGTTTACATGCCCAAAATTATAATTCTCTACTACTGCCCAGTTCCGACATATTTCTTGTCTTAATCGTCGTGGGATACCCTGTATTTATATCCCCTACATTTCAAAGTTTACCACAAAATAAGGATGGATCTGATTGTCACTCTCCATCCGTTAATAAATTTAAATTTATTGGTGATATCTTTTCTCGCGAAATTGATTACTCTCAAACTTCTAAAAATATTATCCATTTCCTGCAAACAAATCCGAGATAACAAAATCCGATATTTTTGAGACACTGTATAGACTTCGCGTTAAACACGTTCACCCTCTACTTTGCGCCGCCCCGTATCTCCCGGCTGACGTCAGTACACTGCTACCGGTGTACCGGGGTTGACGGTGCAAGGGGCAGGCCGTTTTGATAATTTTGCGGAGTGATCCAACTTATATGTATTCCGTAAACTTTGAAAATACTGTACAGGTCTAGCGCCATACACGCTCTGGCCTACCTACGCAGGTACGCCTGGACAGGTACTCCTCTCCGGTAGACCGGAGCGTGTATGGCCTGCGTCGTCGGAACGGAGTAGCGCATGGTAGGCTCCACTGGCGCGTCGGCGACGGACGACGTCGAAGCAGTGCACGCCGCACGGCGATGCCAGATGTAACATAATTATCGAATTGTAGCATATTATTTTTCTGAAAAGCGCACTCGGATCATGTACTGTACCATGATTGATAACTGTAACATAATTAAATGTCTCTCATGAATTTTGTTGATATCAATATGTAAGTATGTCATCAGTGGCAGTGGCAGTCGGGGCTAGTGCCCAGGGCGTCATATATTCTAGGGCGGCAAAATTTAAAAAGTGGGAAAAAAACTCTATGATCAAAGTTGCACAATATAATTATTTTTTTTATTCAATGGATAATTGAAGATAAAGAACTCATACACGATTTTTAAAAAAAATGAAATTTTGTAAATTATAATGTTAGTGAAAATTAAGGCTCAAAATAATTTATTTGTTTTATTAAAGATTTGAAGTTATAATATTTGAATTTATTATTTTGTGGAATTAATGAAGTTGAGTAGTAGTATTTTCGAAAAAAAAAATTTAAATATTTTTGCATTTTGGGAAAAACTTTGATACAATGCAATCAGAATTCCAAAAGTCAGGCATTTGTGCCTGTTTAACAATGCATGTAATACAAGTATAAGACCCGATCAACTGTTAGTTCGTGGGCTGTCATTGACAGGCTACACCGCCTTGGCTTCGAGTTACTCGCAACAAGCCCTTTCATATGATATTCATATTGTAGAAGTGCTAAAAAAATATTATTAGATGTTCCCCCATATTTGCTTTAGAATGACGTCACATTATTTTTCGAGCTGCTCTTAACAAGCTCTTTGACTCCATACCATTATTGTAAAAATGCGTTAAAAAAGACTCTTTCGCCATGTTCAATATCTAAATATGTTTTGCTTATTAAACACCCTGAATAAAGGCATTATTTTTAAAATGCAGCCCAACTCGACATACATGCATACACTCCCGTAGTCATTTTTCTGAAAAAGATATCGTTCGGTTCTTATCTTCACTCAGACGCTACTCAATAGCAATAGTCAAAAAAGAAACAGTGAAAAAATTTCAAATTATCTCAGTCGTTCGCAATAGATCAAATTACAAGTGTAATAGTAGCGGCAACCCTGCCGGCCCAGCAGCGTATCGCCTTACTCCCCACTTTAGCTCTATCGCGTCGATCCGTTAAAAATGAGCATCCAGCAACGGAGACCGCAATGGAGCCACCTCTCCGTTGCATGTGTAAAATATATGGACAGCGATGCCCCGGTGACGCGGTGACGACGGAGCGCAACGCAACGGAGCAGTGAAGCCACCCGGTAAGAGAGTGTAGCCTTAGGCCGTATTATGGAGGCCAGGGTGTTTTTACACGTGTCTCCTGCAGTCATTAAATACGTCGCACGTGTATGCTTTTATTAGATAAAATTTCAATATTTATAATGGAAATTGAAGAGACGGTTGAATTAAACTTTTCGAAATGTTATATTATATGCAAAACGAATGAAGTATTAATTGGGACTGAATGGTAAATTCTCTCATAAAACTGATATATTATTAACAGGAATTCGAAACACGTTGAATTCCCTATGAATTATTGCAATTCCGCTACAGGCCGATACGCGTGAGACGAGACTTGCTGTTCAAGGTCTCAACAGAAATTGGACAAGTTTATAAGTTTGTTATGCGCAGCAGCAAGGCCTTGATATCGCGGCTAATATAAAAAAACTAGAATGTATGAGAAGTATTGAGTCAGTCATATCTGTGAACAGGTTCGTTAGATTGCAATAAAATAGATGAATTTTACTTCTCACAGCGATAGGTGAGGGGAGTATTGTGATCGCGAAAATTATCGATTTTGAGATAATACGTTTTGTGGGCATTGGGTACAACATTGAGGGACGACCTGGGTTCAGTGGGAATTCCGTGTCGGACAGATCCTTTGGGCTGGGCCCCCAGTTATAAGATAATTATAACATTATTAAATGCTCATTTTGTTACCTTATTTATTTCATGTTTTGTATCATTCCTTTAACATATTTACATCATATTTATACATATTAGCAACATGGCGCCAACTGACAAGTCGCTGTTAGATATAGTGGATAAAAATAAGTGTTTTATATGTCTTAAAAAGCCTAATAAAAGTTCAAAAGTATTTACATGTGAAGTGTGTGGGCACTGTGTCCATCAGGACTGCGTTGCCCGTGCCGACAGAAGTAACACGAACTATAGGTGTCCAAATTGTGAGGGTGAGTCTTCTGACAGTTCACTTGAAACCATTATTGATCAGACAGAGAAAGAGCATATGGTTGATTTTAATCAGCATGAGAGAGAAAGACTAAAGTGTGAAAATGATTTGTTAAAAAAATTGATAAAAGAAATGGAAGAAAAGAATGCACTATTGTATTACAAAATTGATAGCTTAGAACGACAACTGGCAATGGGCGGAATCTCTGATAGTAATAAACAAAACAAGAATACCATAACTGGTAATGTTTTCAATAATGGTACTAGTGCAGCCACCCAGCGACAATACAGTATAATCAATTCCAACGACACAGCTACTCCAGGAAGCGATGTACAGATCACTCAACGGCCGTCAACATCAAATTCGGCGACGACTACCAGAACTGCAGGAAAAAGTAGAACGTTTGCAACTGCTGTTACAGGCAGTTCCAATTCTACCAGTACAACACGGACAAGCGCAGGGGACGGTACTCAGCCTGAAGCAGCGAACGACGGAGGGGAATGGATTGACGTTAAGCGAAGCGTTCGTAATAGGAAAAATCAAAATAGAATAATAGGCAGCTCTAAAATGGTAACAAATGTAAAGGCTTCTTCACAAAAGTCTTCATTATTTGTATCTCGGTTGCAACCCGACACTAAAATAGAAGAACTAACAGCATTGCTGAAAAATAAATTTCCTGAAGTTACCTGTGAAAGCTTAAATTCTAAATATCCAGATACGTATGCCTCCTTTAAAGTAACAATTGACTCTACTCATCTAGACTTAGCAATGGAACCTTCAAATTGGCCTGTCGGTATCTATGTTTCTAAGTTTTTTCAAAAGAAACCTTTCTACAGAACTCAAACCTAGAAACACATAAGAAATTGGCCAGTGACTCCATCGTCTCAATTTTTCATCTCAACACCCGAAGCATCAGGTCCAAAACCGAAGAGGTAGAAGAGTTACTGCAATCTCTGTCCTTTCCTCACGTGGTGTGTTTTTCCGAAACTTGGTGTAAAAGCATAGAGATAAGCAACTTATATATTCAATCCTATAAACTAGCGGATTATTTTTGCCGTGAGAATCAAAGAGGTGGTGGTATCGCTATATTTGTCAGAAATGACGTACCATTTAATATAATTACCAGTAAAGTTGTTAACGTAGAATCGTTGTTCGAACATGCGGTTATAGAAATTGAAATTGACTCCCAAAAAATTATTGTTGTAGGAATGTATAGATCTCCATCAGCTGATCCAAATTTTTTTCTTGAAAATTTGGAGAAGCTATTGGATAATTTAAGTAAATATGGGCAACCTACTTTTGTGTGTGGTGACTTTAATTTTAATTTTGATCTTGCGGCCTCTGACACATCTGCCCAATTATGTACATCTCTATGTGAATGCTATAATTTTATAAAATTGATATATGAGCATACGCGAGTTCAAGTAAATTCCAAAAGTATAATAGATAATATATTTGCTAATGTTGATGATAGCTGTGTAACGACTAAGGTCTTACCTGTCGATTTTTCAGATCACCATTTACAAGTAGTTTACTACAAACCAACAATAAGAGGAACCTGTCATTATCCTGAGGTCTACTATAAAAGGAAGTTTAATGATATAAATAATATTTATCTTTTTAGGCACATTCTAATATCTCAGGTTTGGGACTTCCTGGATGATAGGCTTCTTGGAGGTAACGAAAAGTTCTGTCATTTTTATTCAATATTTTTAGAAGCTGCAGAGAAAGCATTTCCCTTGCTGACTTACAGAAATAATACAAAACATTGTTCTTCTAATAAATGGTTGACATCTGACATCATTGAAGAAGGCATTTTGTTACGAGAAATTTACCATTTGTACAAATCGACCGGCGACGCTGAATTGTATCACAAATACTTACTTCTTAAGAAGAAGCACAAACATAGAGTATCTGAAGCCAAAAAGCTTTATTTTAATACAAAAATATTACAGTCTTCTAATATATCCAAAACATCATGGGATATTATTAAGGAACGCACAAATTTCGGCTCAAATTGCCATACCTTTAAAAACATGCGTGATGAAAATGATCAATTATTAAATGACTTGGATCTTCCTAACGCCTTTAATAAATACTTTCTTACCTCGGTCAAAGAAATTATAGAAGACATCCAACCAGATAAGAGTAGCAGTTCTGACACTTTCCTAAAAAATTCTTTTTTCTTAACACCTGTAAGTGAGGAAGAGGTTTTGAGCTATATAAGGGAAATATCAGTAAAGCATTCTGCGGGGGATGATGATATCCCATGCCCCCCCCCTTCTCATAGCGGTTGCAGATTTAATTGTTAAACCACTAACGCAATTGATAAATCTCTCTTTTCAAGAGGGCATTTTTCCATCACTCCTTAAGAAAGCAGTTATTGTACCTATTCACAAAAAGGGTAACAGTCACTCAATTACTAATTTTAGGGGTATAGCGCTACTATGTGCATTTTCAAAATTATATGAGAAATCCTATAGGACAAGGCTCTATAAATTTATAGATAAGCACAGCCTCCTTAGCCATTCTCAATATGGTTTCAGGGAGAAACGCTGTACTCAGGATGCTGTAATAAATCTATACAACACTGTATTGAATAATTTAGACCAAAAACATAAATGCTTGACTCTATTTTTCGATCTTAAACGCGCCTTCGATACAATTGATCACTCAACCTTACTCTCAAAGTTATTTAATTATGGTATACGAGGATGTGCTCTCAGTTGGCTGAAAACGTATTTAAGTGATCGAAGTCAATTAGTAAAAGTGAAAACTGAATCTGGTACTTTAAAATCTTCTACTGTAATACCAGAGACTGGTGTTCCTCAAGGGAGCATAATGGGCCCATTACTGTTCATAATTTTCATTAATGATATTGTGAAGAACTTTTCAGATGTAAAAATAACTTTATATGCAGATGATACAGCATTTACATTCAAATCTGATACAATAGACGGTCTCAGAGATATCGCCACTGAAAAATGCCAAGCAATGTCACAATATTGTAAAAATAATTATCTGGTTTTGAATTCTAATAAAACAGCTATGGTCGTCTTCAATACGATAAAACAAAACCAAAGTTTGTTAGTGCGATGTAACGGACAAAGCGTGCAACAATTCTCCGATATAAAATACTTAGGTGTACAGATTGATGAGTACCTAAACTGGAATTCACATATTGAAACTATTATGAGTAAATTATCAAAACAGTGTTATGTAATTTTTCAACTACGTAATTACGTCGACATCAACATTCTGAGGCTATACTATTTCTCTTATATACACTCGGTACTCTCATACTGCATTGTCTGCTGGGGAAATTGTTCCCGTGTTAGTGAAATATTTGTCCTACAAAAGAAAATATTGCGAACCATTTCCTTTAAACATAGGCACCAATCATGTAGAAATTTATTTAAAGAGCTCAGGATAATGACTGTTTACTCCTTGTATATATACAGTAGTTTGATTTATATTAAAGAAAACATAAAGTCTTTTCTTATTAGAAGACATGACATAAATAACTACACTCTACGACAATCGGATGATCTGATAATACCACCACACAGATTATCATTGACATCAAAGGGCCCTACCATTATGGCTGTCAAATTTTACAACAAGTTGCCCTCTTCCATAAAAAAAATTACTAATATACATCTCTATAAAAAAAAGATAAAGGAAATTATGTTAGATAACGTTTTCTACAACTTAGACGAGTACTTTAATTGTATACTTTAACTGTATATTAGTTTAGAGTATAATTTGTTTCGTTTCTGTTAATTTATACATATTATGATTTTGTCTGATTTTTTTTTCTCTGTCGAATGTATTGTTTGTCATATATTATATCTCGACAATTCCTATACTATTATTTTATAGTCTGATGGAAATAAACTTATTATATGTTAAAAACAAAAAAGTGCAGCTCGGGCTCCGACACACCGAGCTGCTGTTCCATTACCCAATGACTACTCCTCACACCGTGAGGTGAGCAATCACTGGGTCCGCGAATCGTGCGCCCTAAGTAGACGAAGGGACCCAAGGATGACTGCCTTCTGCATTCTGGCGGCTAAGATGTGCGCCGCCGCACGGCACACCGGTATTTTGCGCAGTGCAGAGAGCAGCGTATTCCTCATTCCACCTAGGGATCCAATGACCATAACCAGCAGACTTACAGTGTAGTCTGGCCAGAGCCTGCGAAGTTGTCCGAGCAACTCCTGATATTTGGTCCGCTTTTCCTCCTCCTTAGAGACGATGTTCACTTCGGCAGGCGCCGAAAACTCAATAACGAACATCGTCTTCTGTTGGTGGTCGAGAAGGACTATGTCGGGCTTGTTTGCCTGTACAAGCTCGAGCGTGGGGAACGAGTAGTTCCAGTAAATCCGGCATCTCTCGTTCTCCACAACGGACTCTATATCCCCTGGAGCGTATGGCAGCACCGGTGTCTCATCGATACCGTATGAGTGCCTTAAATGATAGTAGAGCACTCGTAGAGCCGCGTTGTGCCGATGGACGTAAGCCGTCCCAGCGTACGTCTTACACGCCGACAAGAGATGCATAAGCGTCTCTGGCGCCTGTCGGCAAGCTCTACAATGGGTGTCGGGTACATCTACACCCATAACCCTTTTACGGTATACCAAGGTGTTGAAGACACCGTCTTGGCAAGCCATTATAAAGCCCTCAGTCTCCGACTTCAACCCACTAGACCTTAGGAAAGAGAAGGTCAACTGCTCAGACAAGCCATGCTCTTCTAGATGTTTGTAGAAGATTCCATGCATTGGCTTATCTTTATGAAGTCTTAAGAGGAAGTCGACTTCGGCAGTTTTAATGTGGGCTTTTAATTCTGCGGGAGCAAGTTCCGTAATGGACTGCTGACACCTCCGCTTGAAGTCGAGTGTGAGGCTGAGCTCCTCGGCTGCTCGTTTCGCTGCGCTAAAAAGAAAGGCTCCTTTTCCCGCATTCTCGTGCTCTCGCACGAAGCGGATCAGGGGATCGGTGCTGTTCGTTACATAGCAGGCAGTGGCCAGTACTACTCTGTTGTGCAGACGCTCCAAACTCAATAGTCCACGCCCTCCCAGGTGTCGCGGGAGGTATATTCGCGGGACAGAGGACTTAGGATGCAGGCTTCTCTCCATATTCATCCTTTTGCGGGTCTTCGTGTCGATTTCCTTCAGCTCGTTCACTTTCCAGTGTATAGCACCAAAGGTGTATAATAACAAAGGGACCGCAAGCATGTTTGTGGCAGCGACTTTGTTCTTGCCGGACAGTTCTGACGACCAGATCTGCCGGAGTCGGTGCAAATACTTGCGGCGGAGACACTCTTTAACCAATGTTGCCTCTTGGACATGACGCTGCGCCACTCCAAGGTAGGTATAAGTATCTCCGGCATGCAGTTGTCGCAAGATGCTCCCATCAACGAGCTGTTCCTCGTCTCCACTATCTCCGCTTCGTCCTTTCTTGAGATGAACCAATGCACATTTGTCTGTCCCGAACTCCATTCCGATAGCATGACTGTACTCCTGCACCACCCTCAGCGATTGTTGTAGTTCGCGTTGGCCGGAGGCATAAAGTTTTAGGTCATCCATATAAAACAGATGGGTGACCTTGTGCCTCCGGTTATTGGGCGTGCCACAGCTGTATCCTTTAGTATTTCTCAGCGCTATGGACAGAGGCAAAAGTGAGATGCAAAAGAGCAAGGGACTCAAGGAGTCTCCTTGGAAGACACCTCTTTTCAATGACACCAACTCTGTCTGAACCCGAGTTTCACCTGATGTTATAGTGAACCGGGTCTTCCAGAGTGGCATCAGTTGTTTGATGCACCCCACTATCTGATTATCCACCGAAAGACATTCCAACAGACGCACAATGAGCTCATGAGACGTGCTGTCGAATGCCTTGCGATAGTCAATCCAGGCCATAGAAAGGTTTCGCTTGTACTGCACAGAGTCCTGCGTGACACATCGGTCAATCAACAGGTTCTCCTTGCAGCCAGCTACTCCTTTCTTTGACCCTCTCTGTTCATACACGTCGAGAAATACAGGATTCACAGCTTGAAGGATACGCATGTACAAGATTCTGGTGAAGAGCTTGTAACATGCGTTCAGACATGTTATTGGCCTGTAGTTTTTGGGATCAGACAAATCTCCGGTCTTCGGGAGAAGCACGGTTCGACCCTCGACAAACCAAGCCGGAATTGGCTGCTCCTGATTTAGCCACGAGTTAAAAACTCTAGCTAAATGCCGGTGGCAACTGGGGAATTTTTTCCACCAGTAGGTGTTTATGCCATCCGGGCCAGGAGCTGCGAAATTCTTTGCGCCTCGTAAGGCGTCAAGAATTTCTTCCGTGTTTATCGGGTGACGCAGTACATTCAAGTTAGGAGTCCTCCTACAAACGGACTCAAACTGCGCCAAGGCCGGAGTGTCTGCTGAGAGAGGTTTGGGTTGTTCGTAAATGTCCCTCCAAAAGGCCTCCACGCGATCAGCAGTTGGCGGCTGCTCTATGGCTGGAGGCGGCTGTTGGAAAAGGCGAGAAGGTCTTTCGTAGAACATTCTGTTCTGCTCCAGGCCTCTCGCCCGCGCCACCAACGATCGCTTAGCAGCGATTAGCATCCTTATCCTGTCAAGACAGTGTTGCTTGACAACAACCAGTACCGCTTGACTGAGTGTATGATGGTCGCGCCTCAACCCGTAGGCTATCTGGCGCACTCGGCGCGTAAAAGGCTTCCCAGCCGCTCTATATTCCATCACACACTGGATACGGGATGCTTCCTGGCGAGCCAACTGGATTTTCGCTTCCATTTGGCGCACCCGTCTCTGTGCTCTCTCAACAGGAAAGTCTCTCACTCTCCCCTGTCTAGCTAGCCTCAGAGCCGCAGCGTAAATTTCGCAATTGATGCTCCAAATGTCAGAGGCCTCCGATAGACGTTCACCCACAACCTCATCCTCTCTCTTCAAATCTGCCAGCTTCAAGGACCTTCCGTTGTTATGCAAGGCCCTTCGGTCTCTGAAATCCCCAGGTGAGACGACTTGGTCGATTTCCCTCTCAGCGGGCCTTACCGGTGAACTTTCAGCCTGGTTAACAGGCCTTCCGTCCGCCGAAGGGGCAGGCTGAGCTGGAGCACGAACATATCCCTGCCTCCGGAGGTACGATACATAATCTCGCAAATTCTGAGAGGTAAGCGTGCTATGCTCTGGGTGCATTTCACACCACCTCTCATACATGCGGGACATGTATCCCCTACGGCGCGGGCTACTGCTCTCGTAGCAGCTCAGTAGGTCATCCCTGAGCTCCGTCGTCCACCTAAAACGGTCCATGTCATTGCGGGGGTCGTCAACAGGGCAATCCGAAACACCGCCACCTTGCCCACTTATTATTATTATTATTATTATTATTATATATCTGTATCAGATTTCTATTATACTCATATAATTGCTTTATCATATTTAACCATAACTTTACCATATTTATACTATATTTTCAATAACGTTTATCATTAAAACTTGTTATCGCTAAACAGCCCACTTTGTAATATCTAATATCAAAACAAACCAACATATCGAATATCAGACATAGTTCAAGTATATACAGAAAAAGATACACAGTTTGAACAGGAATGCCTAATAACCCATTATCTCGGGCTAGAAAATGGATTAGGCGTAATTACCAGTAAATGCCTCCAAATGAGCACCTCTTATCTTATCTACCACTACCACATTTATAACAAATTTCTTGATGTATTACCTCAGATACAAGCTTATGAATAATATCTCCAAATAACTATTGTCTACTTTCATAACCGCACTTATTTTCTTCCAATATTTTTCTATAGCAGTGCGGTTATAGTGCAGCTTGTGTCTTTTATCCCAAATAGGGGTTTTCGCAAACACTGAAGCTATAAGTCACTTTCATACTCATTTTCGACCGGCGCAGACGAAACCAGGTAGCAAACTAAATTTCTGTTACTACAATGGCGTTCAAGCGGGCTTCCGACGCTGGTAAGCGGTCGAAAACACAGTTGAGCAGGTTAGCCTGCATGCGGTACCTGCACGCCTTCGCACGCAGTTGCACGCACACTAAAATGCCCCACTGTGTTTGCGCACTAAGAGAGTGTAGCCTTAGGCCGTGCTATGGAGGCCAGGGTGTTTTACACGTGTCTCCTGCAGTCATTAAATGTGTCGCACGTCAACGTGTATGCTTTTATCAGATAAAATTTCAATATTTATGGTGGAAATTGAAGAGACGGTTGAATTTAACTTTTCGCAATGTTATATTATATGCAAAACGAATGAAGTATTGATTGGGACTGAATGGTACAGTCTCTCATGAAACTGATATATTATTAACGGCAATTCGAAACACGTTGGATTCTCTATGAATTATTGCAATTCCGCTACAGGCCGATACACGTGAGACAAGACTTGCTGTTCAAGGTCTCATCAGAAATTGAGAGAGAGACGAGACTTGCTGTTCAAGGTCTCATCAGAAATTGGACAAGTTTATAAGTTTGTTATGCGCAGCGGCAAGGCCTTGATATCGCGGCTAATATAAAAAAAACTAGACTGTATGAGAAGTATTGAATCAATCGTATCTGTGAACAGGTTTGTTAGATTGCAATAAAATAGATGAATTTTACTTCCCACACCGATGGGTGAGGGGAGTATTGTGATCACGAAAATTATCGATTTTGAGATAATACGTTTTGTGGGCATTGGGAACAACATTGAGGGACGACCTGGGTTCAGTGGGAATTCCGTGTCGGACAGATCTTTTGGGCTGGGCCCCCAGTTATAAGATAATTATAACATTATTAAATGCTCATTTTGTTACCTTATTTATTTCATGTTTTGTATCACTCCTTTAACATATTTACATCATATTTATACTATATCTGTATCAGATTTCTATTATATTGATATCATTGCTTTATCATATTTAACCATAAGTTTACCATATTTATACTATATGTTCAATAACGTTTATCATTAAAACTTGTTATCGTTAAACAGCCCACTTTGTAATATCTAATATCAAAACAAACCAACATATCGAATATCAGACATAGTTAAAGTATATACAGAAAAAGATACACAGTTTGAACAGGAATGCCTAATACCCCATTATCTCGGGCTAGAAAATGGATTAGGCGTAATTACCAGTAAATGCCTCCAAATGAGCACCTCTTATCTTATCTACCACTACCACATTTATAACAAATTTCTTGATGTATTACCTCAGTTCCAAACTTATATCATATAATAATAATGTGTTTATTAACAAAATTCACAGGCTTTCGGTACAACTAAATATGTAAATATCAATGATAAACACAGAAATACTCACTGAAGTAGCATTTTCAGCTACTTGTGTGTGAGTGAAACTATCTTAAAAATTGTCATTTCCAGTATTCCTTCCTAGTCTTAAATAATGTTGTCTAATCGGTTCATATCAAGTCCATGTAATTATTATTGACTATTTTTACTCCAAAAACGATTGTCCAATCAGGTTATCACTTGGTCACTGCTAAATATTATTTATTAAATCATTGAACAGTTTTCTTCCGCTATGCACTATCCAGTTTTTTTATTTCAAATTTAAATTTGTGGATTGGTATTGACCTGTCCTTGTGCTTTACAGGTAATAAATTAAAAATCTTAGGAGCAAGAGAATAAAAATACCTCTGCCCTACAGTCTTGTTACTTCGAGGAATCTTATAACAATGTTCTCTGTTGCGTGTTTGATGACTATGTTCAATATTCTCTAATTTAACTTTTCCTTTATAAACATACAATAGTAGAGTCAAGCAATAGAGCTGTCTTATATCTAAAATTGATGTTTCAGAATATAATAGGTTTGTTGAGTTGTTTTTTTATCATATATTGTTTTTATAATCCATTTTTGTAAAATCTCAAGATCATTCGCATAGTTGTTGGTAACTCCACCCCAGCCAATAATTCCATAAGACAACTGGGATTGAACAAGTGCTGTATGAAGTGTCTTTAGGTGTGTCTTGCTAAGGAAATTACTTAAATATCTAAATTTGTAAAGCAAACCTCTCAATTTTTTACATATATATGATATGTGTAAATTCCATCTCAAATGTCTATCCACCACGATACCAAGGTATTTCACCGAATCGGATTCTGGTATTGTAATGTCTTTGTCGACATACAACGTGCCTAAATTGGGCTGGCTATTAATATAAGACGTGAATGTCAAATACTTAGTTTTATCGCAGTTAATTGTTAATTTATTTAATCTCAGCAGGTTAGCTATTGATTTAAAATCTGTGATTGCTTTTTCTTTCAGTGTATCCCATGAATCTGACGTATAAAATACTACGGTATCATCAGCGAAACTTATTATGCGACCCCCATAAGTTTTTTGAAGTAGACTGTTCATGTAAACAGTGAATAAAAGCGGCCCAAGAACTGTTCCCTGCGGTACACCACAAGTTACAGTCCTCGCACGGCTAGTTACACCGTTCACACTGACAAGTTGCCTTCGATTCGTTAGATAGCTTGTCATTAAATCTTTGGCTTTTCCTCTTATTCCAGTTATCTCTAGTTTGGTTAGCAGTTTTTTGTGACAAACTGTACCGAATGCTTTGGATAGGTCAACAAAAATGCAAAGGGCTGGAATTTTTTTATCTAATGCATCATATATATAAGATGTGAGTCTGAGTATAGCATCTTCTGTTGACCTACCCTCCCTGAAGCCGTACTGTTTATGTGATATGATATTAAATTTATCTAAGAAGCATGTCAGGCAAATTTTAATAATTTCTTCTACAACCTTCGACAAGTTTGAAATCAAGGTTATCGGCCTGTAATTGTTCATATCTGTTTTTGAACCTTTTTTGTGCAATGGTTTGATAACTCCAAGCTTAAAAACATCTGGAAAAATTCCCTCTTCAAAATAAAGGTTTACCAAATATGACAAAGGTCCACTTATTTCATTACAAATTTGCTTTAATGTACTTGAATGAATATTATCATATCCAGGAGATTTCCCTGATTTCAACTGTTGTATGACCGATTCTACTTCGGCTTTATTTGTTGGTCGAACATTCATTTTCCTGTTTTTCGTAATCGGTAGGGGTACTATTCGTATTTGCGTATCGCTCCCCTACATCAGTAAAAAAATAATTGAACGTATTCGAGATATCTATATTGTTGGTGAGTATGCTTGTATTATTGTCAATTTTTTGTATTTTTGTTTCTGGTCGCTTTTTATTGCAAACATCATCCACAGCTTCCCACAGTGCCTTGTTTTTATTTGTGTTCTTACTAATTAACTGATTAGCATATATCTTTTTAGCATTTATGATTAATTTTTCGGTCTCTAGTTTGCATTGTTTATACCGTTCTTTAAGATTGTTGTTTTGTGTGTCCTTAAGCAGTTCGCGGTATAATTCATTTTTTGTGTTTATTAATCTGATGATGTTTGGTTTTATCCATTTTTTTCTTGCTCTATTTTTATTGCTTTGTTTCACTGAGAATGTGTTTACATCTATATATGACTTGAGTTTGTTCAAAAATAATTCTGTTGCTATATTTGCATCTCTTGTTTCATATACTGAAATCCAGTTATCACGCCGAAGGTCTGTTTTCAATTTCCAGTAGTTTATGTATTTTTTACTGTTGTATTACCGCCAATTCGTGACTCATGGCTTGATGTTTTCCATACAAGACCTATTGGTAGATGATCGGTTATACAATAATTGAAAACATACGCCTCTATTTCCTGATTCAACTTGTTATTTTTAACAAAAAAATGAGCTATACACGTTTTAGATTGAGGTCGAGTAAATGTGTTTATATAGGATCTGAAATCAAAATAACTCATTAGATTTTTATATGCTTCTACTTTGTCATTTTCGGTTAGCAAATCTATGTTCATATCACCAACAATTATATGATTTTTCTTCTCTTTACAATTATTTAAATAACTAAACATATCCATATTAAACGTTTCTATATCAGAACTAGGGATCGATACATACATGACAGTGTAATTATTTCATCATTTTTTAGGACCTCAATTTTTCAATGCATTTAACCTTTCCTATATGATGAATTTTGTGTGTCCACTTTGTCGTATTGTTCAAGAAAACAATAACACCAGCACACTTGTTATAAGAACCCTCATTGTAAATCATATCAAAGTTTTGGATACGAAATATGTCCAAATTGTACACTATGTTTGTTTCCGTAAGTACAATTACATCGATTCCGTTTAATTGCGATAAAAAACATAGTAGATTATCAAAATTTTTAGCAATGCTCCGTATATTCACATGTATAATTTTGATTGCATTTTTTTCGGTAGTGACATTAAAATTTTCCAAATTATCAATAATGTTTGCATCTATAGTTTCATTTTGATAATCTCTAATATATGGGTCCATCTTACATATTATGCTATACGAGGTTCTTATAGGTGTAACACATATCACATAAATATTGTAATATAGATCTCTAAAAAACTAATTACTAATAAAAAAGAACTAGGAGAAATGTATAATTCAGTTAGGGTTTAAGACAACGTAAAAAAAGTACAACCAACGATGTCGCACAAAGAATGCACTCAAAAAAGTAAAGCAGGTAAAACGGACAAAAATATTGATTGGAAATAGTCATGGTAACAAGGGAACAATTAATACACCTAAAATTGAATTATTTCTTCAACTTCTTTGTGGGGGGGTGTATTGTAGTACCTGATGATATGTATTTATTCTTTGTCGCTGACCTGGTAGAGATGGCTTGGTTCTGGCTGGTTGAGTTTGGGGTTAGTGTAGACTCCACCGCTTTGCCACTTTGTGTTGCTGCAACGTTCTCGAGATTTAAATCATTCTCTTCGTCGCTGTCGTTCGCTATGTACTCTTCCTCTTCACTTTTTTCTAATTGTTCTATTGTATATGCAGTTCCATTTACTATTAACTTATTTTTCTTTATCTTGACGTTTTGGCTGCTGGATTTAGCTTCCTTAAAATGTTTATACAGTATTTTTTGTTTGTTTCGTTGTTCTAGTGTTAGGTCGTGGCTAATAGATATTCCTGTACCTTTCAGTTTTTTTATGTTCTTTAGTATATGCTCTTTTACGCAGTTTCTTACTAGTTCTACTACGATTGGTCTTGATTTACCCTGAACCTTTTTGCCAATTCTGTAAACTGCACTTATTTCTACCTCCTCTATTTTGATATTCAGTCTTGTGTCAGCTGTGTTTATTACCTCCTTTATTAAATTTTCCTGCTCCTTTTCTATCAATCCAAACACAACAATATTGTTTTTCTTCAATTTAGCTTCTATGTTTTCTATTTTTTCTTTGAGTTCTGAATTTTCTTTCTCCAGCTTTTGTACTTTTTTCTTTGTTTCTTGAAGTCCACCTGACTGAGCTGTTATTGCCTTTTTTATTTCTTTAACATCGTTACGTAAGTCATTATTTTGTTGGATTAATTGTTGCAGTGAATCGTAAATTTCTCGTGATGAGATCTCGTCCTTGTCGCCCATGCTATAACAGTGTGGCGGGCAGTCTAGGCAGTTTTTATCATGCTTTGTTACATGAACCAGCAGCTAATTTATTATGGAAATTTAACGATAGCTATCCAAAGACTTACTTCAGATGTAGGGCTTCTTAATGTATGTGTTGGTTAAAACAAAACCTTTGGACAGTATCACTTAGAACCACTTCACATTACTATGTCCTCAATAACTAGCTATTTTTGCGGATCGTCATGAAAACACGACCTTCCTGCTTGGCTGTCTAGACAAAATTATATGAATAATATATCCAAATGATTATTGTCTACTTTCATAACCGCACTTATTTCCTTCCAATATTTTTCTATCGCAGTGCGGTTATAGTGCAGCTTGTGTCTTTTACTCCAAATAGGGGTTTTCGCAAACACTGAAGCTATAAGTAACTCTATCGATACTCATCTTCGACTGGCACAGACGAAACCAGGTAGCAAACTAAATTTCTGTTACTACAAAGGCGTTCAAGCGGGCTTCCAACGCTGGTAAGCGGTCGAAAACACAGTTGAGCGGGTTAGCCTGCATGCTGTACCTGCATGCCTTCGCACGCACACTAAAAAGCCCCACTGTGTTTGCGCACATACACGCTCCGGCCTACCTGCGCAGGTACGCCTATGCAGGTAGACCTTTCCGGTAGACCGGAGCATGTATGGCCGGCATAAGAGAGTGTAACCCTAGGCCGTATTATGGAGGTGTTTTTACACGTGTCTCCTGCAGTCATTAAATATGTAGCACGTGTATGCTTGTATCAGATAGAATTTCAATATTTATGATGGAAATTGAAGAGACGGTTGAATTTAACTTTTCGCAATGTTATATTATATACACAACGAATGAAGTATTGATTGGGACTGAATGGTAAAGTCTCTCATGAAACTGATATATTTTTAACGGCAATTCGAAACACGTTGAACTCCCTATGAATTATTACAATTCCGCTACAGGCCGATACGCGTGAGACGAGACCTGCTGTTCAAGATCCCAACAGAAATTGGACAAGTTTATAAGTTTGTTATGCGCAGCGGCAAAGCCTTGATTAATATCGCGGCTAATATAAAAAAAACTAAAATGTACGAGAAGTACTGAGTCAATCATATCTGTGAACAGGTTTGAAAGATTGCAATAAAATAGATCAGTCTTACTTCCCACACCGATAGGTGCGTATCGCGTTTTTTTCTATCCTCGTAATCTCAGTAACCGCTGCATGGATTGTAATGAAATTTGGACAGCGATATGATGTAGGGTCCTAGTAGGTAATGCTGCTAAAATTTTGAAAATCGGTGTTGTATTGGCGGCGGAGTAATTAGCAAAAAACAAAAAAAAACTAAATATTCCTCAAACTTCGTTTTTAGGCGTTTTAGGAGTTCTTGATCATTTTTTTTTTGGGTGGGGGTGAATTTGGGGTGGCTGGGGGGTGAGAGGTTGTCAAACTGAAAAATTTGTTGTATTCTCAATGGGCTGACCTGTGAATGAAAAACCTAGCGGCATAATACACTCTTTTTAGCTCCATCCGAACATTACCTTGCTCATTGTAGAAACTAAGGGACTTACAATCTGTGATGTATACATACGAGTATTGTTTTAGATAGTTCTATATAGCGTAACGCGAAACTCGTTGAATTGATTTTAATGAAATTTTGATACAGTATTGCTACCGCAGCAAGGATGGAAAAGGCGTATGTTTTGGAAAAATCGTGTCAGTGGCGGCGCAGCAATAATAAAAAAACCAAAAATATAAAAACAGCTCAAACTTTTTTTTTAGTCATTTTAAGGGTTCCTGTTCACTTTCTACTTTTTTTGGGTATGGGTGAATTTGGGGTGATTGGGGGGTGGGGGGGTTGAAAAACAGAAAAATTTGTTGTATTCATAATGGGCTGTCTATTGAACTGTGAATGAAGAAACTAACGGCATAATACACTTCTTTAGGTCCATCCGAACAGTATTGCCTTGCTCATTATAGAAACCAACTGCGTGGTGACGCAAACATGCATTTTCTTAAACGAGACACCCTATATATTATGGGATATTTAAATTCTACTAGTGTTGGAACACTGTACAGGGTATTTCAAAAGTGCTGATCATTTTTGTATTCAAATCGCTCTCAGATGAAGTGAAGTGAAAATATTTTAAGGTTACAGCCCTCAAGGCCTCTTACCGTGATCAGGTGACAGATTTTTTAAATTCGTTTTATTAAGCGCACAATCCTCTGTCCCCTCACTATTGGCCCACCCCGAATAATTACAGAACTATCTATATAGTATGAAAACGTTGCATTTAATGACATGATTATTTTATGCATTATTATGACAAAGTAATTTGAAAGCTACAACCTTGACTAGTATGTGAATATTACACGATTGAAATTACGTACGAAAAATAGTAAATAAAAAGGTCTATCTCTAGAAGAGTCGAGCTTTCTTCAAAAACTCAACTTGCAAAACATTTAGCTACAGGAGGACGAAGCAACATAAATAACTGCTAAGGAAATAATGAGCGAGAAAATCTTTCACTTCTGGACGGACCCAGCTTGTGATTTGCATTAAGGGTCTAGGGTATAGCACGCGAAAATGAGAATTCAAGAAAAGACGTACTCCCGTGTTAGCGAGGAGGCGTGGCCGCCTATTCCCTTTCTCCAGTATGTGTGTCTAAGATGAGAGGAGCTAAGTCTAAAAATCCAAAGGTAAGGTCAAAAGGTCCAAAGGTAAGGTCCAAAGGTCACCATAAAAATGAATTTTGCATTTCCAAGCTCCTGACGTTACCTTTAAACTTACAGTAATGACTCAAAGAGCAAACTGAAGAAGAAAGATTGCGTTTGTGCAACTATTTAGCCTTTTTTGATATCGTGTTTGGTTGTTAAATTACAGGCATTTATAGAATGTGTGATTTTGCATTGCGAGTTTCTTTGCACATTAACAAACTTTTTTGAGAAAATCGAAAATACTGGTCATTCATTAGAGTCTTAGCTATCGCCCTCTGAAATATTATATATGTAGTTTGAAAATAGAGTGAGTTATGCGAGAAATTGTGAGTCCGTGTTTTACATGGCAAATACGTATGTATAAATGTGTGTATCCAGGCCCCTTAATCCTTGAGCTTTAATCCACAGGACATATTCAGGATACTCGACCGATATGGTCAATTGTCCTTAGTTGGGTACCTTTGTAATTCACGTGGATTATAATTGGCTAATAGGGACTTCCAGGTATCTTGCAGGTTGATGCCGCAATCCGGATCTAGATCATTTGAGTTTCTCAGAAATCCAATGAAGAGCTTTCCTTTGAGAAATGCCCTGCAAGCGCAGCTTCAGTCGGCTTTCTAAGTCTATTATGCGTTTGATGGTCCCTTAGGGACGTTCGTCCACGATATTTTCTGGTAGATAAAATTATTTATGTTTTTAGTTTCGATAGCTTTAATCGCATAGGTAAAGGTATCTACATCTACCCTTCAAAAATCAAAACTTCTTATTGACCATTTCAGAACGTTATCATCGATGTAAAATCAGAATTTTAACATGAGCCGTTTTGACATATTAGCGTTCTTTGTATTTAAATGTAGAATGAACATACAGGGTGAGTTTTTAGTACCGGCTCGGTCGATAACTCCACTACCGTAGAAGATAGCAAAAAAGTTGTATATAAAAGTTGTAGCCACGGATATGCTCCTTGCTCAGAAGATGTTCAGATTTATACAGAGTGATACATAACTACGTTGTGATGCAAACATGCATTTTTTCAAATGAGACACCCTAGATATAATCCCATATTCAAATTCCACTAATAATTTACGTTCTTCCGATATAGGGTATTGTTACATTATACAGGGTATTTCAAAAGTTATGACCATTTTTATATCCAAATCGCTGTCAAACGAACGTACGGTATATAAAAAAGTAATGAATCGAAATTTATCTTTTTACATGAAAAGATTCAAAATATCCTCTAGTTTTAAAAATCAGCCATAAAAAGGCCCGCGACGCATATTCGTATACAGGGTGATGTAGAATGCAAAATCCAGATTTTCTCGTTTTTTTTTTAATGTAACCCCAAAAATCTGCACACCTATCAAGAACCGATGACAATAGAAGAATTCGAAAAGTTCAGTTCAATATCCTAATCAGGGCCATCATAGTGATTAATTTTATTCATTTGTTGAGCACATTCACCAATTCTAGGAAAGTGAGCCTGTTTCGCCGACACATCCACCACTTTTAGCATGATGTATAAAATAGCTAGAAACGTCACAAATGATTTATCAAATAGATGAGTCTTCAAGTAACTGATAATTTTCAAATGGAGTTGTCATTCACTTTAGAGCGTCAGATCGAACTAAAAATCTGCACACGTATTAAGCACTGATAACAATACAATGATTCGAAGGAAAGTTCACTTCAGTATCCTTATCAGGGCCATCCAAAGTAATGGTCAACTAATTTGTTGAGCACATTCACCATTTCTCAAAAAAGAAATGAGTCTGATTAGCTGACACATCCACCATTTTTAGCACGATGTATGAAGCAGCTTGAAACTCTCATTAATGATATATCAATGTCAAATATTACTAATAGTTTTAATTTCGTTTAAATACTGAAAAGCAAACGTAAATAATTGCCCAAAAACCCAAATGACATGCTTTTGTATCAGATCGACCAAAAGACGAATAAATTTCGATGATATACGTTTAGATGGTTTAAATCGTTTAAAATAAGAAATACATTATTAAAAAAAGTGTAGAGTAGTGTTTTATATACAGGGTGTTTTTAGCACCGGATTGGTCGATAAATTCACTACTGCAGAAGATGGCAAAAAAAGTTGTATACAAAAGTTGTAGCCAAGGATATGTTCCTTCCTCAGAAAATATTCCGATTTATGCAGGGTGATCCATAACTACGTGCTGATGCAAAAATAGATTTTTTTAAATATGACACGCTATATATTATTCCATATTTAGATTTCACTAATGATTCTAGTTCCTAAAATATAAGGTATTGTAACATTATACAGTGTATTTCAAAAGTTATGACCATTTTTATATCCAAATCACTGTCAAATGACCGTACTGTGCCTATACTGAAAATTTTTGGATCAAAAATGATTTTTTTCTACATTAAAAGAAAAAATATCCTCTAGTTTCAACACAGGCTCTAAAAAAGTCAACGACGTATATTCATATACAGGGTGAGGCAGAATGCAAAATCTAGACTTTCTCTTTTTTTAAATGTAACCCACCATATTATATTATACCAAAAACTTCTTTTAATATACTCCGTCATGTTTTTATAGCATTTCACATACCTACATTCGTTAGTTTCCAAGATATTTGGAGTTTTCCGCAAACTTTGAGAGAGTACTGCCAAATTTTATTTTTACTAAATTATGAGGCCATAATAGTATTTGTTGAAGTCAAAACCCTGAACTATCGAGTTAATATAAGTCAAGTATACTGATGAAATCGTACTCTGTGGAAACCGAACTTTAGGAATGAATTTTTTCATGGAAAGACAAATAGAGGGTATTTAAAAGGATCTTTGAGAAATTGCCTACTTGCCTCATAAAAAAAAATGTATATTTGCATCACCACGTAGTAATGATCACCCTGTATAAATCAAAATCTTTTCTGAGCAAGAAGCATATCCTTGGATACCACTTTTATATAAAACTTTTTCCGCTATCTTCTGCAGTAGTAGAGTTATCGGCCAATTCGGTACTAAAAACTCTCCATGTATATAGGATTATCCAATAGAGGCGTAGGAACGTAAAGATCGTTATTAAAATGTCGTCAGTGGTCATCTAGCTATTATAATAATAAGACTTATAATCAGGATTTACATTTTGACTTGCAAAAATGAGTCTTTGGCATACATTATTACAAATAAATTTCATTGCTCAAAGATCATTTTTTGGTGGTCGTGTAATTTCACGCGATGGATCATTCAATTTGCCCTGACAGATCATTGATTTGACATCTTTAAATATTATTTTATGGAAATATGTAAGTAGTAGATCCTAGGTTAAAAAGCCAGATACTATTCAAGCCCTCAACAACAGCACTGTTGCAGAGATAAACGCCATACAAGCGTCAATGTTAGAGAAAGTCATCATACACTTCCAATCGTTGCGCTGGTCTCTAAATAGAGTTGTTTGAGTGACATTGACCTCCAATTCAAAATACTCCACTTGGACAAAGTTTACGGAATACATATAAGTTGGATCCCTCCGCAAAAATCTCAAAACGGCCTGCCCCTTGCTCCGTCTCCCCGGTACACCAGTAGCAGTGTACCGCCGTCAGCCGGGAGATACGGGGCGGCGCAAAGTAGAGATTGAACGTGTGTAACGCGAAGTGTATACAGTGTCTCAAAAATATCGGATTTTGTTATCTCGGATTTGTTTGCAGGAAATGGATAATATTTTTAGAAGTTTGATTTTATCAATTAAATTTATTAACGGATGGAAAATGACAATCAGATCCATCCTTATTTTGTGGTAAACCTTGAAATGTAAAGGATATAAATACAGGGTGTTTCACGACGATTAAGACAATCAATATATCAGGACTGGGCAGTAGTAGAGAATTATAATTTTGGGGATGTAAATTAGAGCAGATGTTTTTTTTTTTGTCATTGTTCTACCCAATGAGGTATTTGTTTTTGGTCACGTGACATTCGACTCAAAATTATTAATGGGACACCCTATACTTGTGTGCCTTTCTGTGTTCCTCCCGATAAAAAAATTCCAATGAACTAGCACACTTGGGGTATAAAGTGATTAATTCAAGACCTACAGGTACTTAAGGATTGTATCACGCTAAAAGCGTATAGTGAGACAAAATATTCATTAGGTGGTCTTACCATACCACCCAGGGATATCCTAAATTACATTTTAGAGCTCGGAAATATTTTTATTGAGAACTTTAATAATTTAGTTTCTAAGTAGCAATTGGAATGACACTGAAAAGCAAAATGTCAAAAATAATTTATTCACGTCCAAGTAAAGCATTTCCACATGATTATCTTTTAAAATTGTACATACGAGTTCTTATATACTATACCATAAATTTTATAAGCCGTGGTCTCAAAAATAAACCAAATAAATAAAACATTAAGGTAAAAATACTACAGCACCTTTTAACCAATTTTTACTTATCTACGAAATAGCTACAATATGTGAAATCATTTGAGGTTCATTAGTAATAGTTTTACTAGGTTTTATTTTTGATATCCATTTATGTAACTTAGTGTATTAGCAAAGTAAAGTTATATTTGTATTTGTATGTCTAAATGGCTGTCAATACATAGTCTTTCAATGACCCTTGTATATACGTAAAACCCAGGCGTTACCAAGTCCCCGCTAAAAGACCCTCGTACTTGGGCAAAAACCAACGCAAAAACTAATTGGCGCGTGCGGCCGCGCCATCGCTTTGATGTAAGATCTTCAAAGTGCCGACAGAGAGTGATCCAACTTATATGTATTCCGTAAACTTTGACTTGGATATAAAAATAAACGCCGTACTCTTCATTTGCATTTATTTTCCTGCGTCTATTATAACCAACCCCATAAAACAGGCAATATCACTAAGTTTCCGTTATCCCAGAAAACCATTGGAAGTAAACCGACTAATTTTGCTCGCACTATAGGGTTCATTCATTCGAAAAGCGATTAAAATGATCGAAGGCGGCTATGCGAATAGCTTCACGCTCCTTTGGCACTGAATATACTTCAGTCTTGAAGTGACGATATGTGAGTACAAGCACACACTTATATCTATTGGCAAACAGGAAGTGGATGAAGGATTGTGGCAATCGGTCTTGTACACATATTGAGATTGATGCTTTGCTCATTCTGTCCACTCGAAGTTCTCTTTCGCCAAATGGATCGACGAATATACAGGGTTATTCACGTTATTCGACACGGAGCATTATGGCTAAAGTATTTGATAAAAAAGAAAATAATTATTTCGTATGGATGGAGACCCATAAAGGCTACATTTTAAAAATACCTTCATGTTATACAGGGTGTCCCAAAAACACGAAATGTATCAAAGTTATGTTTTTTTTTAAATGGAACACCCCATATATTATTGCATATTCAGATTCCTTGATGAATTCTAGTGTGACTTTATGTATCATACATGAGACCTAAAGCGAACCGTTTAGGTGTAAATCACCATTTTCGGTATAAGTAGATACGAAAGAATTGAATATCGCAGAGATTATAAAATTTGGAAGGCTGTGACTTTGCCGTATTAAAAAGCATAAAATGCATCAGCTTTGATGAGACTGTCAAATTTAAATTACGTTTATGCTTGGAGAAATCGGTCGATTAATGATGATTTTGATCCATCAATCAATTTGTAAAATGTTTTTGGCAAGAGTGTCATCCAGCTTTGACGTGTTGTTTTCAATATTGAGAAAATACTATTGGATGATACTATTACTATTACTATTAACATAGCCCTCAATACCCAATAGAAAGCTTTTGCTAAATAACATCAAATAGAAAAGCTTTGTCAAAGTTTTTGTTAAATATGCATGTTGATAAAATCGGGCCTTAATCTTCTCGTATACATAAACACTCTCTCTATTGCAGGATATTGACTTTCAAATATTTGGGGCAGGGGAGTGAAGGAAAACAATACCTACACTCCCCAAGGAATTACCTACATTTTAAGGCTTCCTACGTAATTCGTACGTTGCGACGATAGCTCATTCGCAAGCCTCCTACGTGAAATATATTAACGGTACGGAGTATCTGAGAATTGTCGACCTAACCTAGTATTCGAAATTTTTGAAGAGTTATAAAAACATTAAATAGGCACATGGGCACATACAGGGTGAGTTTTTAGTACCGGCTCGGTTGATAACTCCACTACTATAGAAGATAGCGAAAAAAGTTGTAAACAAAAGTTGTAGTCACTGGTATGCTCCTTGCTCAGAAAATATTCAGACTTATACAGGGCGATCCATAACTACGTGGTGATGCAAACATGATTTTTTTTAAATGAGATACCCTATATATTATTCCATATCCAAATTCTACTAATAATTTCCGTTCTTCCAAAATAGGGTATTGTTACATTATACAGGGTATTTCAAAGGTTATGACCATTTTTATATCCAAATCGCTGTCAAATGAACGCACTGTATATCAAAAAGTGATGAATCAAAGATCATTTTGTTACACGGATGAATAAAGAATGTTCCCTAGTTTTAAAATCGGCTATCAAAAAATCCCGCGATGCATATTCGTATACAGGGTGATGTCGAATGCAAAATCTAGATTTTCTCTATTTTTTTTAATGTAACCCCCAATATTTTGTTATAACAAAGAATTGCTTTTGATATGCTCTTTCTTCTTTGTACGGCTTTGTATATTATGGCTGCATTGATTAGTTTCTGAGATATTTCGATTTTTCTACAAATTTCAAACATACCTTCTATTTGATTACTAAAATTTATTTATTTTGAGAAAGTACTACCAAATTTTATTTTTGCTTAACAAACATCTAAAATATAGCGCCATAATAGTACTTAATCAAGCCAAAACGCTGAATTAACGAGATATTATAGGTCAAGTGTACTGATGAAACAATTTTATAGACGGCATGCATATAATCATCAAGCAGATCTATCAGGTAGGCTATGAAATATTAAACGACACAGTCCAAATAAAACGATTCTTCAATCTTTCGAACGCATTAGTTTCAGAGTGCTTCCGTTCTGGATATTGCTGCTCATAGTTTATATATTCTAGAGGCAAGTAGGCAATTTCCCAAAGATTCTCCTAAACACCCCAAATGAAAAAATTAATTTTTAAAGCTCGATTTTCGCACAGTACGGAATTATTGAGCAAGTTATGAAAACTGTCAATTTTTCAAAGCCAACCTGATAAATCTGCTTGATAATTATGCATCACGCCTACAAGATTGTTTCCTCAGCATACTTGACTTTATTATCTCGATGATTCAGGGTTTTGACTTCATCAAATACTATCATGATCTTATAATTTATTTGTTCGTTAAATAAAAAACAAATTCGATAGTACTTTCTCAAAATAAATAAATTGTAGTACACAAATAAAAGCTATGTTTTAAATTTACCGAAAAATCGAAATATCTCACAAACTAATGAATGCAGCTATAACAAGTGCTATACAAAGATGAAAGAGCATATTAAAAAAAATTCTTTGGTATAATAAAGTGTTGGGGGTTACATTCAAAAAAAGAGAGAAAAGCTAGATTTTGCATTCGACATCACCCTGTATACGAATATGCATGGCGGGCTTTTTTTATAGCCGATTTTAAAACCAGGGAATATTTTTTATTCATCTGTGTAACAAAAATAGTCGTTGATTCATCATATTTTGATATACAGTACCTTCATTTGACAGCGATTTGGATATAAAAATTGTCATAACTTTTAAAATACCCTGTATAATGTAACAATAACCTATATTGGAAGAACGCAAATCATTAGCAGAATTTGAATATGGAATAATATATAGGGTGTCTCATTTAAAAAAATATATGTTAACATCACCACGTAGTTATGGATCACCCTGTATAAATCAAAATATTTTCTAAGCAAGGAGCGTATCCGTGGCTACAACTTTTATGTACAACTTTTTTCCCTATCTTCTACAGAAGTGGAGTTATCGACCGAGCGGGTACTAAAAACTCACCCTGTATGTTTGCAGATATGGTGGATGTGCCATCCAAAGGTAAATAATTATTATGAGCTTTCTGAGTTAAATCAAGCATTTTAATCTACGAAGTTCACATACCCTCATTTTAGATCCATATTTAGCGAGAGATATGCTAACGTGCATGAAAATATGATAGGTTTGAACCTGTATTTTTCAGTTTAATATTCACGTCTATATTTGAAGATATGGTGGATGTGCCACCTAAAGAAGAAGCCGTCAGATATTTATTTGTTAAATATTAACCACACATATTGGAATTTAGTTAAAATATTTTAGATAATATATACCACTTTTGATAGATATTTATCTCACAGTTTGATATTTATTTCAAGGCAAATAGGAAATGTGCATATTTACAAATGTGGTGGGTGTGCAACCTTAAATAGATATGCAGACCCTTTGACCACATTATACAGGGTGTTAATTAAGTATGTTAACAAACTTTAACCACGAATAGTACTCCGAAAAATAGAAAAAAAATGTCATATGAACATGGGTCTGGAAATGCTTCCTAAGTGAGCTACGCTCCTTTGCATTGGGCACCCTGAAGATGGTTTTCCCTCGATATTCTCGAAACCATTGATAACAAAATTACGAAATTAGGTACAATGGGTAAACTTTTGAAGCTGAATCTGATTCTGAATTCAAAATTTCATAATTTTAATCAGAGGCGTATCATACAGGAGGAGGTAAGGGTAAAAATAACCCCATTTTCTAAGTGGTAATTTTTTTGACATTTTGATTTTAGGATATAGTATTCCAGAGATTTATACGTAAAAATGGTGTCTTCATACATCTCGATAGGGCTAACCGTTTTCGAGAAAAATGCAAATTATTGAATCGATGGAGGCTATTGTAAATAAATAAATTAATGTTCATCTATTTAGTAAGTGTGCTGTGAAATACAATTGCAATAATTGATAAACTTGACAACTGTCAGTTTATTAAGTTTAGAGTTTGTTGTCAAGTAGAAGTGTACTAATATTCCGCTTAAAATAGTCCAATTTACTAACGGAGAAATGACAGATACGCATTTCTGTTGTGGAATGTCTCAGGGTAACGCTCATGCTGCGAGACGTATCTATCATGAACGATATCCCCAACGCGCAGTGCCTGCTAAAAGAACATTTATACGAATCCACGCCCGACTTTCCGAAACAGGTAGTTTTAAGAGGTATAAAGTTGTCATAGGAAGACCTGCAATAGTACGAACCGTTCAAATGGAGGAAGCAGTTCTAAACGAAATTGAGAGAAATCCTGAGCCTAGTGTGCGGAAAATAGCGCATGAATTAAATATTACCCATGTAACGGTATGGCAAATTTTAAGAGATCAGCAGCTATATCTATATCACATGCAACGGGTGCAAGCTCTAATACCGAGGGATTCACCACTACGAGTAGACTTCTGCAATTGGTTATTTAAACTTAATAAACTGACAGTTCTCAAGTTGTTTATCAATGATTGCAATTGTTTTTCACAGCACACTTACTAAATAGATGAACATTTATTTATTTACAATAGCTTGCATCGATTCAATAATTTGCATTTTTTTCAATAACGATTAGCCCTATCGAGATGTACCAAGAAACTATTTTTACGTAGAAATCTCTGAAATACCTACCATATTCTAAAATAAAAATGTCAAAAAATTACCATTTAGAAAATGGGGTTATTTTTACCCTTAACTCCTTCCGTATGATACGCCTCCGATTAAAATTATGAAATTCTGAATTCAGAATCAGATTCAGCGTCAAAAGTTTACCCATCGTACCTAATTTCGTAATTTTGTTCTGAATGGTTTCGAGAATATCGAGGGAAAACCGTCTTCAGGGTGCCCCATGCAAAGGGGCGTAGCTCCCTTAGGAAGCATTTCCGGACCCATATTCATATGACATTTCCTTTCTATTTTTCGGAGTACTATTCGTGGTTAAAGTTTGTTAACATACTTAATTAACACCCTGTATATCTTCTCAATTTAGATAAAATTATTTAAGCTACCTACGAATGTACGTAAACGAAACTGTTCGAAAATATTTGTAGACAGTTAAAATTTCGTTAAAGAAATGTTCTAGGCTGAGCCTTATTTTAGGTTCCAGAAGACGTTGTTATTCAAAAGATAACTTTATGTAATGAAAAATTGTATATCGATTACTCCCTTCATTAGAAAAATTTGTATGCTTCAGTGAACTTAGACTTACTTCCTTTATTTGCATTAAAATATTTTTTAAACTCTTTTAAATTGTTTCTAATTATCCGAAACAAATGCAACTTTGCATTTTCTTTTTTGTTTATTAAAGTTTCTTTGTCCTTAAAAATTCGTCAGTCATCTGATTGTATGCCGTGAGTCTGTACAAAATGAGTCTGAAAGCTCCTAAATATATTGATCAGGATATTACAAACACGCAATTCATGTATTTGTGATACAGATCGAAATTTTAATAAAAAGTTAATGAAAATGGCTTTAAATTTTTTTGTACATAGAAATATTACTGCATTTGATATGCCAAAGCTTTTTTTAGTTTATCTATGTATATACTAAAGTGTTGAAATATGGTTTCTTTGTCAGGAGTGGTTTTAATACTATAAACTGCTTTTGTACAGGGTGAGTCGTAAGTTAATACTTTTTTGAACTGTGTATAAGTCGTTAAATTAAACATTTTCATATAACATTTTTCTGAAAACTGAAAAATGATCGAGATACATACAGAATCAAAGAAAGTGAGTCTGGACTTGTGTATCAAGACGTACCTAGTCTGTTTATGTTTAGTTTGTCACTTGAATTTTTGTCTTATCGATCAGGCATTGAACGTGTCAATAAGTGCACTAGTTACTTTCAGTTTACCACAATCAATTTGAAATTAGTGGATCCCAAAAGTTGTTTCATAATAATGTACCACTTTTAGGATTTATCAATTCTAATTTATACATTATACATATATCAATTATATTATTCTATTAATCATGTTAATTCATTTGTTGTTATGTATGTATTTCCTAAAATCTAGAGAATAAGAATTAATGGGTTTGCTGTACAAAAAGTGCCTCAAGTATGGAGATTTTTTTTCTTTTGTATAGTATTATATGTAGTATGAAGAGAGAACTGATATATTTAGTAATAGTTGCATTGTTTTTGTTACATAATGGGAATCCGTTGAATAAATAAGTAAATAAGTAAAGTAAATTAATAACGAAAAAAAATGACTGCTGCACTATTTGACAGGTACAATTCCTAATTGATCCAACAAAAATACGAGCAAACAGCTGAACGTAAACAGACTAGGTACGTCTTGACCACGCGAGCAAAGATATACCTTTTTATTCTGTATCTCGCTTATTTTTCAGTTTTATGAAAAAAGTTGTTTATTTTAACGACTTCTACACACAGTTAAGAAAAGGTATCAGCTTAGGACTCACTCTGTATACAGGTTGTTTGGTAGAAGGTAAACCAAACTCGTGAAATGCTGAACATACATTAATAAAAAAATAAGTGATAAAATTGAAAAAAGTTTGTCAAATCTATGAACGTCATTACTAACTTTGCGGCAATGACGTGAGTCACCAAAACAATGAAGGTTTGTATTCAATTTTTGTGTCCATCAAATTACGGTTGCTGTTGTGCATTATATCAATAAACAGTGACCATGAATCTACGATCACCAATCATTAATATTACGAAAAACTGCTCGTAATATCAATGTCAGCAGTTATTAGTGGCTTGCAACCATCCATTCTATCGCATTTCTTGAAACTTTACAACCTTGTATGCCTGATATCATCTATTATTGTTCAAAACTTTGACAATGACAATTCATCGACTCTTGGTACAAAAGACTTTTATCTGCATATTCATATTCAAATTTTCGGATATTTTTATTTTGTGTTATTTATCTATAATTATTCAGTTAAGTCAAGATATAGGTAGGTATATGGTAGTAAACAGCGATGCTCGGTTTCAAGTTCTAGTCAACGACGATGTAAGCATTAATCAAGTGGAAAAGTTTAGATATCTAGGAGCACTTGTAGATAAAAACGGAGTGGGAGAAACAGAAATAAAGCACAGAATTCAACAAAGCAGGAAAATCATAGGAAGCCTTAACTCATTCTGCTGGGACAAAAATATCTCGAACAAAAATAAGAAGCGAGTGGGTAAAGCAATGGTGGAGTCAGTTTTGGGCTATGGATCAGAAGTGTGGACTTTAAATGCAGATTTAAAAAGAAGGATATTAGCTGTGGAAATGGACTACATCAGAAGAAGTGCAAGAATATCGCGATTAGAAAGAAAGACCAACGAAGAAGTAAGAGCTCGAATGAAAACGGAGGAAACAGTGCTGGATCGAATAGAAAGACGATCCTTGAAGTGGTTCGGTCATTTATTAAGAATGCCTGATGAGAGGTGGCCCAAAAGAATATTTCAGTGGAGACCACCTGGGAAAAGAAAAAGGGGCAGACCACGTAGATCGTGGAATGAAAGCATAAGAAGAGCGATGAACGAACGAAATCTAGAGGAAGAAGATGCCTTGAATAGAGAGGGTTGGCGAAGGATGACGGGAATGCGGCAAGATGCTGTCAACAGTGGAATACATTTTGTATCGTAACTGTACCCGTAATATATATATATATAAGTCAAGATATACAGGGTTATTCTCGTTATTCGACACGGAGCATTCTGACTAAAGTATTCGATAAAAAAGAAAATAAACATTTCGGATGGATAGAGACCCATAAAGGCTACATTTTAAAAATATTTTCATATTATAACAGCGTGTCCCAAAAACACGAAATGTATCAAAGTTATGTATTTTTAAATGGAACACTCCGTATATTATTGCATATTCAGATTCCTTGGCGAACTTTATCATACATGGGACTTAAAGCCAACCGTTTAGGTGTAAATCACCATTTTCTGTATAAGTAGATATCAAGAAAAAGTTGAATATTGCAGAGATTATAAAATTTGGAAGGCTGTGACTTTTTGTGATTGTGATTTTTCACGGCCTACAAGCTACTGCAATGTACGAGAGATTGGCAATTCCCAAAACCATTGAACATTTTGAAATGAAACGAAAACTACTAGACAATGTTGTAGGCAGTTTATTATTTTCAGAATAAAACTTCACATTAAATGTTAAAAAAATGTATGCAATTCTATCAAAACTCAAGTAAAAAGTACCTCTGACTGGAGTTCTGAAAATTCTTCACTACCTGTTAGCAAGATCGCAGAAAATGAAGAATGAATTAAAATTTGTTCAAATTATAAAACATAACTTAAATGACAGAAAATATAAATCTGATTTGTCAGTATTCCTTTTTTGCAATATTGCTAATAAATATTGAGAAATAGAAGGGCTTTAGTCAGAGGTATCGACTTCGACGCAAATTACTACTTTTTTACACCATTACATATGATTAATAATTGCGTGCTGGAACTACAGTCGCTGGTTGTGTTTGTTTCATATCAGGGTTTTTAATTGTCTTGGAAATGTTTAACCTCTAGTAAATTGCGGTAGCCAGTAGACTGTGGAAAATATTTATTACTGCCATACTCCAGCTTCTCTTTGACCTTAGAGATGTCATCGCAGTTGTTTCTGGGAGAGTTGATTTGTTGTAAGGAATTTTTATAATCTTGTCCCTTTAGTCTAGTTAGTGTGTATTTTTCAGCTAAGTTAGTTGTTTTCTTCTACCTGAACAGGTTTTTGTTTCTATTTCATGGCCTGCTACGTATAGGTAGGAAAATTGAAAATCGCCGATTTGTTTGAAAATTTAAAATCAAATGAAAACTACCAGAGATTGATATTTACAGCCTTATATCATTAGAAAGTTTATCAAATTCTACGTTTAACCGTATGAAAAAAATTAGGCATTCCGATTTGAAAAAATCAAGTTATCGCTGATCGAAGTTTCCTTAACTAATCGACCGATTTCTCCAAGCAAAGCTGATGCATTTTATGCTTAGTAATACGGCATAGTCACAGCCTTCCATATTTTATAATATCTGCGATATTCAATTTTTTCCTGACATCTACTTATACAGAAAATGGTGATTTACACCTAAACGCATCGCTTTAGGTCCCATGTATGATACATAAAGTCACACTAGAACTCACCAGGGATTCTGAGTATGCAATAATATATTCCATTAAAATAACATAACTTTGATACATTTCGTATTTTTGGGACACCCTGTATAACATGAAAATATTTTTAAAATGTAGCGTTTATGAGTCCCTATCCATCCGAAATAATTATTTTCTTTTTTTATCAAATACTTTAGCCATAATGCTCCGTGTCGGATAACGTGGATAACCCTGTATATCTGTAATTATTCAGATAATTCAATATATATGTACACATTTTAGTAGGTTAAACATGTATTAAGGACTGATAATCGATATAATGAATAGATTTATGTGTGAGAAGTCAAACTCATTGATTTTAGGGTATGTTAATCGAAAATAGAAAAGTAATAATTATAACATTGTAACCGAATATTTAGGGTCTTATGACATGACCATTGTTCACATTTTGTGAGTTTTGCTTACCCTCTACGAGATACCCTGTATATTGTATAATAATAAACCGTCTAATACTCATATTTATTGTCCTATCCACCCCTCTATTGATGTATTGTCTATCTGCTGATGACACCGTACAGTATAGAATATAATGAAAATTAAAACCCTATCAACATATACCACAAAATGTAATTGGAAAAAGAGGCATATGCAGCCAATGACCATAGCTGTCGACGCTGCTTAAACAAAAAAAAAGCCTATCACCGCGCTGGGTGCGCGATTTCCCGCTAAAAAAATGTACGGGCCATGATAGGGTTCCCTTAAATAATTTAGTTATATCCAGTTCTGGTGACCTATATCGGATTGCCAAAATGCCATGGCATCACCTCTGAAATCTGTGTACCGCAAACAGTAGAAAAACACCTAAAATAGAAACTGTTATCAATCAAATCATTCATAAAAACAGCATGTTTCCTGTTACAGTTTTTTCTTATGTATGTGTGATTTTCTGTTGCAATGTAGTGTTTGAAGAATTAAGAACTGATAAGCCTTCCAAGTGAATATGCTGTTTCACAGAATGGTGTAACAACTAGGTCAAAAGGAAGTCCATACAGAATAGGTTGGTAGAATGTATGTTGCTGCAGTAAAATGAAATAGAAGCACGTAGAAATGCTGATACATTCTCATGTAGCTTTTAAATCAGGTGCCCTGACCGCATGCAATGTTCTAGGAGGTCATTAATGTTTGTGTTTAATACTGCAATTCAACAAAAGCTAGATACGGTTTGCTCTTGAGGAATCAGATTAACTACGGGCAAATAATGGGAAGCTTATGATAAATCTAATGCTATGAATTACGTTGATTGTTCTAAAGGATATACAAGGGGGTAGGCTACTAGTCTACTGGTTGTCAACATTAAATACGATGCTAATATCTGGATTTTCCGTACCATTTGGTAGTGATAGGCAGATGTGTAAAAGAACAATGAACGTCAATGATTTTGGAGCACAGTGAAGATAAAAATACCGCATATCCACTCGATTATTCGGAGCCAACGAATTTAAATTTTCTATGTAATTCGAACATTAGCTTAAGACATTATTCAACTTTTGTTTTAATTTTAATAAGTTACTTTTAAAAGATCTTTTAAAGTTGGAAGAACCGGCGTTTTTAATTTAGATCGCGATATATACGAGGAAATTTGTATATTTCGCATGTTAATACATTAGCCACGTTTTAAAAACTACACGAGATGTAATACAACGATTTAGGTTAGAGTTAGGTTACATCATGTTTAGTATTTGTGCCGAAGCGCGCGTTTCACGAGTACTGAAGGAAAGTGCATAGCGGGAGGCTGATTTCGACGTTGGTCGGATCAAAGTTTCTCCAATTTGGCGCCGTCGTAGTACAGACATTGCGCCATGCTCAACAGTCACCGTCGGCCCAGCAAGCTCAAGCAAGGCGGATATGCTTTGACGCTGACTCCTGTACTCCCGCTGCATTTTGGGGGTTATGCCAGATACCGCATCGGAGAATTGGAGAACAGGAGAGCGGGAGTTTGGCCGATGTGCCATTAGTCGACACCAGATGTCGCCAGATGATGAACACAAGCGTCGAACTTTGAAGGTTGAGCCCTAGTTCTGACGTGGGGAAGGAGGAGTCACTATAGCCGTAGGCAGTGTTGATGATCGGGTTAAAAAAATGGAGTCAAGTTGATTGACTCAGTACTTCCCACCCATTCCGATGATACCAGTTTTATTATTTTCCCACAGCATGAAACTATAGTCTAGATGCCCCTGCAATCAAATAATCGCTCGCCCGACCGCAAAAAAAGCGTTTTATTCTACTAAGTGCTTCTTTCACAGGTCAATGGACAATATATCATGAATACAACAATTTTTTGAGTTCTACAAACCCCCACCCCCGAACTACCCCAATTTCACCCCCAACCAAAAATTTTTTTAAAATGATCAGGAACCCCTAAAACATCTAAAATTGGTTTGAGGTGTTTTTTTTTATTTTTAGTTTTTCTATTATTGCCGCGCCGCCACTGAAATGATTTCTAAAAACCATACACGCTTTCCATACTCGTCGCGGTAATAAATCTGTGTCATTAGAGTCAATTCAGAAATTTCCACGTAACACAATACAAAATGATCCAAAGTAATACTCGTATGTATTTTGTATGCATCAGAAAGTTCAAGTCCCTTGGTTTCTGTAATCGGCAAGGCAATGTTCGGATGGACCTAAAAAAGTGTATTATGCCGCTAGGTCATTCTCTCCCAGGTCAGTAGACAGCCTATTATGAGTACAACAAATTTTTCAGCTTTACAACCCCCCCACCCCCCAACTACCCCAATTTCACCCTAACCCAAAAAAAAGTAGAAAATGATCAGGTACCCCTAAAACAACTAAAAACGAAGTTTGAGGCATATTTGAAATTTTTGGTTTTTTGCTAATTACTCCGCCGCTCATGCACCGATTTTCAAAATTGTAGCAATATTACCTACTACGACCATACACCATATCACTACCAAAATTTCATCAAAATCTATGCAGCGGGTACTAAGATGAAGATGCTAGAAAAACGCCAACAGACAGACAGACCGACAGCTCGACAGACCGACAGACCGACAGACCGACAGACCGACAGACCGACAGACCGACAGACCGACAGACCGACAGACCGACAGACCGACAGACCGACAGACCGACAGACCGACAGACCGACAGACCGACAGACCGACAGACCGACAGACCGACAGACCGACAGACCGACAGACCGACAGACCGACAGACCGACAGACCGACAGACCGACAGACCGACAGACCGACAGACCGACAGACCGACAGACCGACAGACCGACAGACCGACAGACCGACAGACCGACAGACCGACAGACCGACAGACCGACAGACCGACAGACCGACAGACCGACAGACCGACAGACCGACAGACCGACAGACCGACAGACCGACAGACCGACAGACCGACAGACCGACAGACCGACAGACCGACAGACCGACAGACCGACAGACCGACAGACCGACAGACCGACAGACCGACAGACCGACAGACCGACAGACCGACAGACCGACAGACCGACAGACCGACAGACCGACAGACCGACAGACCGACAGATCGACAGACCGACAGACCGACAGACCGACAGACCGACAGACCGACAGACCGACAGACCGACAGACCGACAGACCGACAGACCGACAGACCGACAGACCGACAGACCGACAGACCGACAGACCGACAGACCGACAGACCGACAGACCGACAGACCGACAGACCGACAGACCGACAGACCGACAGACCGACAGACCGACAGACCGACAGACCGACAGACCGACAGACCGACAGACCGACAGACCGACAGACCGACAGACCGACAGACCGACAGACCGACAGACCGACAGACCGACAGACCGACAGACCGACAGACCGACAGACCGACAGACCGACAGACCGACAGACCGACAGACCGACAGACCGACAGACCGACAGACCGACAGACCGACAGACCGACAGACCGACAGACCGACAGACCGACAGACCGACAGACCGACAGACCGACAGACCGACAGACCGACAGACACTTAAATTGCCTACCATCCCCATAACTTAAAGTTAACCCTTACGTGCTACTTTTTTAACTTCCTCGACAAAGGGGGGGGGGGTAGGTTATTAGATTCGGCCCGTTTTCGCAAATTTTACCGAAATCAACGTGCGAGGTGTCATTACCAAGGTAAAATTATCCCCTGATTCATTTTCTGAAAAGAAAATGCTATATTATTATTTTTCCGGGTAACCCTTACCAGAGGGTGAACAGATCTTAAACTTAAGACAGATTAGTGAAAAAGCCAGAGAGCATTATTTTCCCATTTTTATCTGCTTTGTGAACTATTCTAAGGCATTTGATAACGTAAAGTGGCCTATACTGTGGAAAATCCTTATCTCCATGGGAGTCCCTTACCACTTAGTATTTCTCATACAGCAACTCTGTGAGTCTAGCTCAGCTCGTGTAGGATGGTAACCTATCTGGTCAAACAGCAACCAGAAAAGGAGTTCATCAGGGATGCGTATTACCTCCGATGTTATTTAACATTTACTCTGAATTTGTGATGAGACAGGTGTTGGACAACTGGAATGGCGGTATAACTATTGGCGGAAGCAAAATATCTAACTTGGGATTGGCTGACGATACAACCCTTATTGCTGCTTCTCAGAAAGAACTAGTAGCTCTATTAAACATTTTAGAGCAACACATATGGTCTTGGTATTGACTGCATCAAGACCAAGGTTATTATCGTAGATAGAGAGCATGACAATCATCGAGAAATAAAGTCAATAGGCCGTTGTGAGGTAGTTCAAAGTTTTGTGTACCTCGGTTCTTTGATCGACAATTCAGGTAGCTGTGCAGGCACGGGTGGCCATGACAAAGCTTACTAAAATATGTCGTGACCATAACATCACTAAAGCTACCAAAATGTCACTGGTTCAGTCTCTTGTGTTCTCCATATTTTTGTATGCCTCGAAAACTTGGACTATTAAAAAGGCAGATCAAGCTCGCATAGATGCTTTTGAAATGTGGACGTGGAGGAAAATCTGAGAATTCCTTATACCGCCCATCGAACAAATGTTTCCATACTGGATGAGCTCGGTAATCCAAAGAGACTATCCTCCATTGTGTCGATGAGAAGGCCTACATTCTTCGGACATATTCACAGAAGCGATAATATGGAGAAACTTGTAGTTCAGGGTCGCGCCCCGAGTGGGCGGCGCCGTGGCCGTTCCCCTACACGCTGGGTGGATGCGACGAAACAGTTGCTAGATATGAGTATCAAGAGCGCCACTGAACTGACAGTAAATCGCGAAAGATGACGAGCTACAGTTCTCAAAACTATTGATAATATTCGTGTCGGCAATACTCTAGCTCCGACTTAATGCATTTTACGAGTTCACAACATGTCTGTTAAGACATTGTGACTATGATGAACCCTCACCACCACCCCTCTCTCCCCCACCATTAAGTTAGATTTAGATAAATAGATTTGCACCAAAAGCGGAACCAAAGGTAGAAAACAAAAACCTCTTTATGACAATAAAGCTTGAAATTATTTGGTTTATTTTTGTGATAGTTACTGCCATTTTAAGGTTCGAAAATTTGCTACTTTTCACGAACTTTATTCCGCCATTTTGAACATTTTGTGGCATGCGCGACATAAGAAAACATGCTCTTTATTGTGGTATCATTAGAGTTTCACATTATGACATTATTTTTTAAATCACTCCCACCCCTTTCTTCTCATCGCACCGGGACCAAAAACTAGATTTTTGCTTCTAATGACAACCTTTGTATAGTGAGCAGGTTTGAGGAACTGAGAAGACCGTGAAGGCAAACCCTAAATACCAGGTTACCGCGGCTGCTATGAAAAAGTTATGTTACAAGAAGTTTGTTGACGCTGGGCATAATAAATTATCTCAAAATTGCGTTTTATTCAGGCACTGCACATAAGTTAATTATTTGAATTTATTTTTAGTTTTTGAACATAAAAAGGGAAAAAATTAAATTAATAATGAACTTAAGCTAATTTTTTATAGCAATAAATTACAAAAAATGTTAAAGTGGTATTTAGTGGTTTTTTACTTCCCACAACAATAGGTGAGGGTAGCATTGTGATCTCGAAAATTTTGGTTTTTGGGATAACACGGTTTTTGGGCATTTTATGATGTCTACATAACGAAAATCCATGTCACTCATTTCCGTCGGTGTGTCTGTCGGTCTGTCTGTCGGTCTGTCGGTCTGTCGGTCTGTCGGTCTGTCTGTCGGTCTGTCTGTCGGTCTGTCTGTCGGTCTGTCTGTCGGTCTGTCTGTCGGTCTGTCTGTCGGTCTGTCTGTCGGTCGGTCTGTCGGTCTGTCTGTCGGTCTGTCTGTCTGTCTGTCTGTCGGTCGGTCTGTCGGTCTGTCTGTCGGTCTGTCTGTCGGTCCGTCTGTCGGTCCGTCTGTCGGTCCGTCTGTCGGTCCGTCTGTCGGTCCGTCTGTCGGTCCGTCTGTCGGTCGGTCTATCGGTCTGTCTGTCGGTCTGTCTGTCGGTCTGTCTGTCGGTCTGTCTGTCGGTCTGTCTGTCGGTCTGTCTGTCGGTCTGTCTGTCGGTCTGTCTGTCGGTCTGTCTGTCGGTCTGTCTGTCGGTCTGTCTGTCGGTCTGTCTGTCGGTCTGTCTGTCGGTCTGTCTGTCGGTCTGTCTGTCGGTCTGTCTGTCGGTCTGTCTGTCTGTCGGTCTGTCTGTCTGTCGGTCTGTCTGTCTGTCGGTCTGTCTGTCTGTCGGTCTGTCTGTCGGTCTGTCTGTCGGTCTGTCTGTCGGTCTGTCTGTCGGTCTGTCTGTCGGTCTGTCTGTCGGTCTGTCTGTCGGTCTGTCTGTCGGTCTGTCTGTCGGTCTGTCTGTCGGTCTGTCTGTCGGTCTGTCTGTCGGTCTGTCTGTCGGTCTGTCTGTCGGTCTGTCTGTCGGTCTGTCTGTCGGTCTGTCTGTCGGTCTGTCTGTCGGTCTGTCTGTCGGTCTGTCTGTCGGTCTGTCTGTCGGTCTGTCTGTCGGTCTGTCTGTCGGTCTGTCTGTCGGTCTGTCTGTCGGTCTGTCTGTCGGTCTGTCTGTCGGTCTGTCTGTCGGTCTGTCGGTCTGTCGGTCTGTCTGTCGGTCTGTCTGTCGGTCTGTCGGTCTGTCTGTCGGTCTGTCTGTCGGTCTGTCGGTCTGTCGGTCTGTCTGTCGGTCTGTCTGTCTGTCGGTCTGTCTGTCGGTCTGTCTGTCGGTCTGTCTGTCTGTCGGTCTGTCTGTCGGTCTGTCTGTCGGTCTGTCTGTCTGTCGGTCTGTCTGTCGGTCTGTCTGTCGGTCTGTCTGTCGGTCTGTCTGTCGGTCTGTCTGTCGGTCTGTCTGTCGGTCTGTCTGTCGGTCTGTCTGTCGGTCTGTCTGTCGGTCTGTCGGTCTGTCTGTCGGTCTGTCTGTAGGTCTGTCTGTCGGTCTGTCTGTAGGTCTGTCTGTCGGTCTGTCTGTCGGTCTGTCTGTCGGTCTGTCTATCGGTCTGTCTGTCGGTCTGTCTGTCGGTCTGTCTGTCGGTCTGTCTGTCGGTCTGTCTGTCGGTCTGTCTATCGGTCTGTCTGTCGGTCTGTCTGTCGGTCTGTCTGTCTGTCGGTCTGTCTGTCGGTCTGTCTGTCGGTCTGTCTGTCGGTCTGTCTGTCGGTCTGTCTGTCGGTCTGTCTGTCGGTCTGTCTGTCGGTCTGTCTGTCGGTCTGTCTGTCGGTCTGTCTGTCGGTCTGTCTGTCGGTCTGTCTGTCGGTCTGTCTGTCGGTCTGTCTGTCGGTCTGTCTGTCGGTCTGTCTGTCGGTCTGTCTGTCGGTCTGTCTGTCGGTCTGTCTGTCGGTCTGTCTGTCGGTCTGTCTGTCGGTCTGTCTGTCGGTCTGTCTGTCGGCCTGTCTGTCGGTCTGTCTGTCGGTCTGTCTGTCGGTCTGTCTGTCGGTCTGTCTGTCGGTCTGTCTGTCGGTCTGTCTGTCGGTCTGTCTGTCGGTCTGTCGGTCTGTCTGTCGGTCTGTCTGTAGGTCTGTCTGTCGGTCTGTCTGTAGGTCTGTCTGTCGGTCTGTCTGTCGGTCTGTCTGTCGGTCTGTCTATCGGTCTGTCTGTCGGTCTGTCTGTCGGTCTGTCTGTCGGTCTGTCTGTCGGTCTGTCTGTCGGTCTGTCTATCGGTCTGTCTGTCGGTCTGTCTGTCGGTCTGTCTGTCTGTCGGTCTGTCTGTCGGTCTGTCTGTCGGTCTGTCTGTCGGTCTGTCTGTCGGTCTGTCTGTCGGTCTGTCTGTCGGTCTGTCTGTCGGTCTGTCTGTCGGTCTGTCTGTCGGTCTGTCTGTCGGTCTGTCTGTCGGTCTGTCTGTCGGTCTGTCTGTCGGTCTGTCTGTCGGTCTGTCTGTCGGTCTGTCTGTCGGTCTGTCTGTCGGTCTGTCTGTCGGTCTGTCTGTCGGTCTGTCTGTCGGTCTGTCTGTCGGTCTGTCTGTCGGTCTGTCTGTCGGTCTGTCTGTCGGTCTGTCTGTCGGTCTGTCTGTCGGTCTGTCTGTCGGTCTGTCTGTCGGTCTGTCTGTCGGTCTGTCTGTCGGTCTGTCTGTCGGTCTGTCTGTCGGTCTGTCTGTCGGTCTGTCTGTCGGTCTGTCTGTCGGTCTGTCTGTCGGTCTGTCTGTCGGTCTGTCTGTCGGTCTGTCTGTCGGTCTGTCTGTCGGTCTGTCTGTCGGTCTGTCTGTCGGTCTGTCTGTCGGTCTGTCTGTCGGTCTGTCTGTCGGTCTGTCTGTCGGTCTGTCTGTCGGTCTGTCTGTCGGTCTGTCTGTCGGTCTGTCTGTCGGTCTGTCTGTCGGTCTGTCTGTCGGTCTGTCTGTCGGTCTGTCTGTCGGTCTGTCTGTCGGTCTGTCTGTCGGTCTGTCTGTCGGTCTGTCTGTCGGTCTGTCTGTCGGTCTGTCTGTCGGTCTGTCTGTCGGTCTGTCTGTCGGTCTGTCTGTCGGTCTGTCTGTCGGTCTGTCTGTCGGTCTGTCTGTCGGTCTGTCTGTCGGTCTGTCTGTCGGTCTGTCTGTCGGTCTGTCTGTCGGTCTGTCTGTCGGTCTGTCTGTCGGTCTGTCTGTCGGTCTGTCTGTCGGTCTGTCTGTCGGTCTGTCTGTCGGTCTGTCTGTCGGTCTGTCTGTCGGTCTGTCTGTCGGTCTGTCTGTCGGTCTGTCTGTCGGTCTGTCTGTCGGTCTGTCTGTCGGTCTGTCTGTCGGTCTGTCTGTCGGTCTGTCTGTCGGTCTGTCTGTCGGTCTGTCTGTCGGTCTGTCTGTCGGTCTGTCTGTCGGTCTGTCTGTCGGTCTGTCTGTCGGTCTGTCTGTCGGTCTGTCTGTCGGTCTGTCTGTCGGTCTGTCTGTCGGTCTGTCTGTCGGTCTGTCTGTCGGTCTGTCTGTCGGTCTGTCTGTCGGTCTGTCTGTCGGTCTGTCTGTCGGTCTGTCTGTCGGTCTGTCTGTCGGTCTGTCTGTCGGTCTGTCTGTCGGTCTGTCTGTCGGTCTGTCTGTCGGTCTGTCTGTCTGTCTGTTGGCGTTTTTCTAGCCGTGTACTCTCAGTAATCGTTGCATGTGATGAAATTTGGTAAGCAGTATTCTGTGAGGTCGTAGTATAACATCTGACTGAAGAAATCTTGACGACATTGTATTGAAGACATCTTAACGACGTCCTTCTAAGGGCATCTTAATGACGTCTGATCGGAGATGTCTTGAAGACGTTGGGTTTTGTAACATCGTCTAGGAGACGTCTTAACGTCAGTGAGACATCTTTAAGTCATCTTGAACATCTGAGTGAGACATCTTTAAGTCGCCCATAAGACATCTTTGTGCTAACTGGGGAACGATGGAACATGGAACCAGGAGGCAACCACAAGATAAGTTTTAGAAATTACATTTTTAGCGCCGGCTTTTACACTCAAATAGTGTACCTCAACCCTAACGGAATATATTAATCAAAAACGATAGGTATATGTTTGGCCGTGGAATTAAATATATATTTTTTAACTCGTTTTCAAGGTTGTTAATTAAATAGGTGTTTTGTTTCTTCCGTTAGCAAAATCAGAATATAAAAAGGCTTTATGTTTTGTATGTATGCGCGCAGTAGATTTAATACCCTTTTGACTGTATTCACCGAACACTGATTCCCGGAAAGAAGGAAAATTGCTATACGGTTGAATATGTATGGGTGTTTTTATCTCTCAATAACGTTTTTTGCGCTGCTCCTGTTTTAATTTTTCTCGGATAACATTGCAAATATGAGCGAATAATATGAACGCATTTTCACCGGGAATTAAAACTTTTTTAACAAACTTTCCACAGTTCTCTGGGCAAGTATAAGCCAGAAGACTACTGTTATCAGAAAAAGTGAAGTCGAAGTGATCGACTTAGTACTTCCCACACATTACAGTGGTACCATTTTATTGTTTTCCCATAGCTATAGGATGAGATCCCCCTATTTTATATACCAATGGATAGAAAAGCAGTGGTGGTGTAGGAGTAGCATTTGTCGTCAATAATGGTACACAAATACAAAATCAATCATATTTCTTCAATATACAGGGTGTTAATTAAGTATGTTAACAAACTTTAACCGCGAATAGTACTCCGAAAAATATAAAGAAAATGTCATATGAACATGGGTCCGGAAATGCTTCCGAAGGGAGCTACGCCCCTTTGCATAGGGCACCCTGAAGACGGTTTTCCCTGGATATTCTCGAAACCATTCATAACAAAATTACGAAATTAGGTACGATGGGTAAACTTTTGACGCTGAATCTGATTCCGAATTCTGAATTTCATAATTTTAATTAGAGGCGTATCATACGGGAGGAGTTAAGGGTAAAAATAACCCCATTTTGTAAGTGGTAACTTTTTGACATTTTGATTTTAGAATATGGTATTTCAGACATTTCTGCGTAAAAATGGTCTCTTGGTACATCTCGATAGGGCTAATCGTTTTCGTGAAAAATGCAAATTATTGAATACAATAACCCGCTTCGATTTCTGCAATCCCTAAGAATCTGTTAAACCTAATTAACCTCAAATTCCATAAAACTTGGTGAAGCGGTTGCTGAGGTTAAGCTGGTAGAAAAATCACAACAGACAGGCAGATCGACAGAGAGAGAGAGACACACAAACAGGTGAGAACTAAATGTATCAGAACACCTCCAACTTTCATTTTTATACATTTTAGAAAAAGGCAACAGTTTCTGATTAGTTATTACCGTCTAGAATTTAATAAGCTGCAACTTGGTTAAATGTTGTTACCTTTGAGCCACCGAACACGTGTGAGCAATATTGATTAGATGAACTTAACTCCAGTTTCTCTATTCTTCTGTAAAACATTCATAGTGCATCTCAATAAGGAAATAATTGGCTACGGAACATATTCATGTGGTACAAGTAAGAGCGGCTATGTGAAGTTCAATTAATGAACAAAGTTTGTTTCAACGTTCGAAATAAATCATTTATCGTAGGTAATTAATTGGAGTTTTCAGTCATATTTGAATGGGGAGTTTGCTGCGCCCGCAAACTTTCATACCCATGGTGAGCTTAGGGGTTTCACACCCATAGTGATCAGATCAGCTGCCGAGTTGTGCAGAGTATTTTAGAATATACACTAAACGGACAAAATGGAGTCAAGTTGATCGACTCAGTACTTCCCACACATAATGATGATACCATTTTATTGTTTCCCATTGCATGAAGCTATAGTCTAAAATCTCCTTGCACCTAAATTATCGCCCATCCGCCCGCAAAAACAACATCCAACACAAAAACCCTCGTAAATAGTTTCTTGCGTCTCCCTCCTTAGGAACTAGGGCGCTACAGTTTTTTTCTGCATGCTTGAACTGGACGATGCGAAACGATCAAAAGACTAAAACCCGTCTAAAAACGAAGTATGAGCTGATTTTATATTTTTGGTTTTTTGATTATTGCTGGGCCGCCACTGACCCGGTTTTTCAAAAACAGAGTCGTTTTCCACTCTCGCAGCTGTAATAAATTCTGTGTCAAAATTTTATTAACATTAATTCAATAATTTTCGCTTTACGCAATATACATAGAACGAGATAAAGCAAAACTCGTATGTACAGATCACAAAATTGGTTTCTGTAATAGGCAAGCCAATGTTCGGATGGACCTAAAAAAGTGTAATATGGCGCTAGGTATTTCTTCTACAGGTCAATAGACGGACTATTATGAATACAACAAATTTTTCAGTTTTACTGCCTCCCACCCCCCAACCGCCCCGATTTCACTCCACCCAAAAAAAATTGAAAATGATCAGGAACCCGTAAAACGCCTAAAAACAAAGTTTGAGCTGTTTTCATATTTTTAGTTTTTTCATTATTGCTGCGCCGCCACTGACGCTATTTTTCCAAAACGTACGATTATTATTGTATTTTCAATATTATTTAGTTTTTATCAACTAGTTGATTTAATTATCATTGTTAATAAAAATATTCTTTACTTTCTAGTTGGATCTGCCATAGAATCACTGAACTATTATTATTTTTGATGTTTAGTTCTTAGACGAACACTAATTCAGATACTGACTTGAGGGGTGGATGTTTACTGGTTAATCTAACTGATTTGCCTATTTCGGAAATAGTAAACGGGCTAAACTGATCAATTAAACGTTAACCTTGATGGTCCTTGAAAGTTATATTGAAACACCTTTATTAGATTCTTGTTCTTAACACGTGTGCAAATTTTTATTTTAATCTGACGTCTTGGAGTGAACAAAAATCTCGCTCAAATATTCCTCTGCATAATGATATACATGCACGTGACGTTAATAAAACCGTGTTGATAGAAATACCAGACGCCACGCGCGCACATCTAATCAATTTCCACTGAATATAATTTTCTACTCCACGCTTGTGCATACTGTTACATAAATCGGCCTGGATCACTTTTCCATTTCTAGTTCCAATCAAGCCTTTTGCCAGTACTGCAGTTTTCTAATCGCAATGGCATAGCCGTAATTAGGGGGGGGGGTTGGGAGCCTTAGCCCCCCTAAGAATGAAATTAGCCCCCAAAGTAATCCTAAACGAGAAAGCAAGCAGGCAGCGCAAATTGAACAACGGACTTCAAAAAGGCTCAGTACCGGCCCCTTACTTTTCAATCTATATATATCTGACATGCCAGAAACAGTCTGTTACAAGTTTTGCTATGCGGACGATATAGCCATAGTTTTTTCTGATAAGAGCATCAAGAACATTGAGCATACTAACGACTTGTTAGCTCTAAACAACTACTTCAAGAAATGGAGACTAGTACCGAGCCCCAACAAAACTGAAGTTTCCTGCTTCCACCTGAATAACAAACTAGCTAAACATGAACTGCAGGTACTTTTTGCAGGCGAACCCCTGAAACATAACCATTTCCCAAAATATTTTGGAGCAACATTAGATCGCACCCTCTGCTATAAGAAACATCTCGCAAACACTGCAGGAAAACTGCAATGAGGGATGCAGAAGGGCTTAAAGCCAATAACTTCGACTCCTTAAACCAATGGCGCTCCCAGTGGGAAGGTTTTGCAGAACACCACTCACGATGTGCGTTTATGGGGGCAGCCTTAATTCCAGGATCAGAACTATCCCGGAGTGGGTAAAACTTAATAGAGTCCGAACAGGCCAGGGCAACGTACATATGCAAAATGATATACACTAGTGTAATATACTATGTATATTCATGTAAGTATATACATATGTGAATATACATAAAATGTTGGTCTATGTATCATATATACATCTAGTAGTTTACGCCTGCGCGAAGGACAGCTAGTGCCGCCATTGCTGATTTCTAGCCATTCGTCGTAGTTAGCGTGTATGTGTTAGTGCTGGTTGTGCCTGATTACCTGATCGAGTGAAATATTGTGTAATGTTACTTATCTTCTAGCTACTGATAACACTCGCATCAAGCGTTTGACGGTAAGTCGCAAGCGGAACAAACCACCCACAAAATTTTATAACCTTGATTTCTTTGTGATTTTAGACATACCTTTCAACAGGAAAGAGATGACAATCATAGTCATCGATTTTGCCAAGTATTATTATTGTAATTAGAAATTGAATTAATAACAATACATAATGAAAGTATGAAGTTTGTTTATCTTTCTGCCTCTACATTGAACTTTCATACACTATGCATGTGCATCAAAAGTACATGAATGTACATTTAATGGATATACCATGGAGGTGTAAATTCGTGACAAACGGACATGAAATGTATATTTGCTTATGTCTATTTTACAGCCATTAGACGTTCATGCTCCATTTGTCGATATACATATTCAAACTATGTACATTGTATGTACAAAAAAGTTTTTTAATGTGCAACAAAATCGCAATGCAAAATCATACATTCTATAAATGCCTGTAATTTAACAACCAAACACGATATCAAAAAAAGGCTAAATAGTTCCACAAGCGCAAGCTTTCTTCTTCAATTTGCTCTTTGAGTCATTACTGTAAAGTTAACGTCAGGACCTTGCAAATGCGAAATTCATTTTTATGGTGACCTTTGGACCTTACCTTTGGACCTTTTGACCTTACCTTTGGATTTTTTGACTCATCTCCCCTCATCTTAGACACACACACTTGAGAAAGGGAACAGGCGGCGACGCCTCCTTGCTAACACGGAAATACGTCTTTTCTTGGATTCTCAATTTCGCGCGCTATACCCTAGACCCTTAAACAGACGATCGCTGCTAGCGACCGCGATTATGCAGTCGCTGCAATTAAATACCACTTCTCGATTTTCCGATCATGTCTACAAATTGGTAAATTACTTTATAATCAAATCTTCCAACTTGTATAACAGTCCTGGATACCAGACCGTATGTGGTAGAGACATACGAGAGATTCAATCGAATATTTAATCACGTAATAGTTTACTTTTCATCATTTCATTCCATGTCGATTTCTGAGAACACTGGACAGATAGATTGCTGCTGGATGTTCACCAGTCAGTGGTATTTCCACGTATACGCTGCACAAATAAATTCATCAATTTATTATGGATTAATTGGTATGGATGACTGCACTTTAGTTCGAAATAGAATGTACAATTAAATTGTTTTTGTGAAAAACTGAACTTGAATTGATTGAATCCGTACTCCAATAGGTTTTGAGGTTTTATTAAGTACTTTAAGCATAGCCGGATAGTAATCAAATACATATTATAGTATAATAAATTCATTTTACTTCCCACACCTCCCACACCGATAGGTTCTATTTTGAGATACGCCTTTTGGGCGTTTGATGATATCCAAATAACGAAAATTCACGTCACTCATCTTGGTTTGCCTGTCATTCTGTTGGTCTCTCTGTCTGTCAGTCTGTCGGTGCTGCTATAATCTTTAAAATCGCAGAAAACAAAAAAAAATCAAATATTCCTCAAACTTCGTTCTTAGGCGTCTTAGGAGTTCCTGGTCATTCACTACTTTTATTTGGGTGGGGGTGAAATTGGTGTGGTTAGGGGGTGGGGAGTTGTAAAACTAAAAAGTTTGGTGTATTCATAGTAGGCTGTTGATTGACCTGCAAAAGAAACATAGTACACTTTTTTAGGTCCATGCGAACATTTTTTTGCCTAATATCTATTACAGAGACCAAGAAACTTTTGTCTCGGAAAAAATTGGAATAAACGTTAAATTTCGGGAAAAATTCATTTTCCTTGAAAATAAAAAGATTAATATTCAGGGAGGTAGACTTTTTCTCTTACTTCCCACATCGATAGGTTAGGCTTAATATTAGTTTATTCAACAATTGTTTTAAACAAATTTTTAAGATAAAGTGCAGCGTTACAACCCTCACAACATTGTTGTTGGATGAATGTGAAAAATTTTCCTACAATGCTAGACCATCTCCACTTTTAGAGCAGGCTGTAATGAATATTGAGCATATTCGTGAATTCTAAGATGGCGATGCTAGGGAATCAGAATCAGAACCAGATTCTTTCTCCGAAGACACAGATCTTGACAAAGTGCCTCTAAGTCTTCTGGCTTTGGCCAAATAATGTTTTCTTACTTGTTTTTTCAGTTCATTTCAAGCCTATTTATTTCAATTTCTGCTTATTATATTACAAATTCTCAAGTTTAATATTTTGTTAACCAAATCAAGGGTTTTTCTTTTACTTCCCACACCGATAGGTTAGGCTTAATAGCTAAACAGTTGAAATTAATTTAATTAGATCACGAAATGGTTAATGTGTGGCCGCTCTTATCATATTTGTACGTCTGTATGTCACTATCTGAGGTAAACAATCGACAAAACATTAAAAAAGATCTGTTAGCGTATCCGTACTAAACGACATTCGCCCTTTTTTGCTGTAAAATCGAAAGTGTTTCACCCAAAAGTGGAAGTGAAATAAGGCGGGCCACACACGTTTCAATCATCTTTACAACAAAACTTCAAACGTTGATTTCTCTGTGAGGAATGCGAATATAAGAATTTTTTTTGATATCGGCTTCACATTCCGAAACTTAGACACAGAAAAATCTGTCGTTCTGTCAAAGACTTACACTTGGATTCTATGGGACGTTACACTCAGCATTCCTCAAATACAGAGATGTTTTATCCAATGGGAAGTGGATAAAACATCTCTGTATATAGTTGGTAACGAATTATATCGTATTGTCGATTCAACTACAAGATGTCATTGGATTCCAATGCAATCAATCGCAGCCTGTCGTTGAATCGAATCTGTGTTTGGTTATTGATTCTATACTACTTTCTTTTCTTTGGACCAACAGATTTTATTGCGAGGACAGCTGATCGATTCGTTTGGATGTTTAATTGTGTGATTTTGTATCAAGTTATAAGGAGCATGATATAATAAGAATTAGACATAAGCCTGCACCAGTTGTTGCATCTTTACCTGAAATATAACTGTCCGACTAATCTAAATACCTACATTCAAATGAGGGTGTTAGCTCTTCTAAGCCCCAATTTCTCAGTAGGTCCTTCATTTAATATATAACTGGACACATTTAAATCACACAATTGCTGATGCAATACGCAAAACCACGAGATGACACAACATGGCTAATACCGAAACAAAACAACGAAACAGCCTCGTCCATGTTGGCGGGTTGGCGGCGATAATAACACTAAGATTATCCCCCTCTTCTTTCTTTTTACGTTCATCGAATCGGGACATCAGTCCCGCCGAAGACTGATTATAGTTCAGCGAACAACAAGGGCCATTGAAACAAAATTAATTTTGATCAGATGAATTATCACGAACTGCTGTTGCAGCAATAATTTTGTACATTGAATAGATTGTATGCTTTGCTTAAATGAAAGTAGGGTAAATTTCGAAAACAAAAGGATGTTTTTATTGCATTATATGTCAATACTAGTATTAGAAGGATCATACATATCGTTAGAATGAATATAAAATTATTTTATATTTATTGGCGTACCTGTGATTACTTCGAATATAAGGATTGTGACATGGATTTGGAACAACTGTAAATATATTTAAAGCGATGGAAAAACATACAAATACTAAGAATTAATTGGAAACGCAACAGTATTTTTTGTCTGTGAGTGCGATTTTTTTTTCGGAATACGTCCTGGGGCACGGTGTATAATTATAATATACAGGGTGTCCCAGAAGTCAACGTCGAGCCGCAACGGGGTGACAGGATTGGTTGTAACTATCATGAAAAAAATCAGAAAAAAAATCTATCCCATGCAGTTTGAAAATTATGGGCATTTAAAAAAAACTAGAAATTTGGTCAAATTATAACAATTTTTTGGTTATTGTGGTTAACTTTTATTATTTTTGTTCATTTAAGCTTTAAAACCGTAACCCTAAATTACATTTTTAGAAGCACAGTCAAAAATAATGACATTATTGCCCCAAGTTTTTTAGAATGAAGACTATTTATTAAACTATGAATTTAAAATTCTGAAAGTTTGCTGAATTTGAAAGGCCCTCCTTTAAACAAAATGTACCAAAGTGCCTTGACAAGTGCGCCGTTTAAAATTCCGGTCCACAGGCTTACTTTAAAGCGATACTGGGATCCGTCTTCTCGCATTAAATGTGCCTGGCTAATAAGTAGATCTTTTCTAAAAAAATATAGGGCGTGCATTGAGGCTGATGGTACACAATTTGAACTTCTATTGTAATAAAACATGTTATTTTCTTATCTGACTTCTAATTCAATAAACCTAAACTAAGCTAGGTCAAGATTTTTCATTATTTATTAATTTTACTTATTTTTGTTGACTTTGCTAAAAGTGGCATCAATACCTGTCTCGGCTACTCATAGCAAATATGGTCATTATCCATTTCTCTCATCATTTTGCCGTAAAATTAAGTACCTACCAGAAGCTTGTGCGAATAAAGAACATCTGACCTGAGTGAGATGGGTTAGCAAACATCGGATTACTTGAGGTTTTTATTTTTTACCCTTTTTTTTAGTATGAAACTAACAAGTATTGTACCATTTCACATTCCTGGTTAAATGCGCCAACTTTTAATGGCACTTGCCAAGGCACTTCAGTAATTTTTTTTTAAAGGAGGGCCTTTCAAATTCAGCAAACTTTGAGAATTTTGAATTCATAATTTAATAAATAGTCTTCATTCTAGAAAACTTGGGGCAATTGTGTCATTATTTTTGACTGTGCTTATAGAAATGTTATTTAGGGTTACGGTTCCAAAGTTTAAATGAACAAAAATAATAAAAGTTAACCACAATAACCGAAAAATTGTTATAATTTGAATAAATTTCTAAGTTTTTTTAAACGCCCATAATTTTCAAACTACATGGGATAGATTTTTTTTCTGATTTTTCTCATGATAGTTACAACCAATCCTGTCACCCCGTTGCAGCTTGACGTTGACTTCTGGGACACCCTGTATATATATTTTTTAATTTTTTCATTAAAGTGATGTACATTCATGAATATACATTTATCTCATAATTATAATAACATGTTCTTAGGTTTCTGGCTTTAAATTCAAAAAAAAGTTCGGGAAACAGATAAAAAAAACGTGTTTTTTCCATTTCTTCCAGTTTTCTTTTTCTGAACCTTTAAATCTCTAATTACCAGTCACCCTGTATAGAGGACTGAGCATTGACCGGACGTATCTCCCCGTATACATCAGCCGAATGCAATTTATGAATCATAAAGTAAGATAATTCGAACGACTGACTGCATTAACTCGAAATCGCAAATATAATTAATATGAAAATGTCATGTTTGAATGGGCAAGTTGATTTAACACAGGACAACAATTGAGTGCAACTTCACGGGCAATAAATGGGCCAGATGTCGTTAAGAGCGAAAGCTGAACGGATCTCGTGTTTGTCCATCCTAGGGGGCTGTTGCGTAAAATTGACCACTGTCCGTCGTTCTTCTATTATGTCCGGCACGCTCGATTTGCCCTCTGTACACGGACACGGACGTATCTTAGGGGGTGGTTTCGGGGTGCGAACCTCCCCTTTGATGCACATATATACAATGTGTTCCACCATCATGTCGACAAACTTTGGGGTATGAAAATGTAATCAAAGTTATCGAGAAAAAATGCGCCAAAAAAGGGGTCAACCTTTTAGTTAATTTTTATTACATTTTCAATTTCTGTCTCACGACTTCGTGGGTTTGCGCAGTTGTAACGCCATAACTTGATTACTTATCGACCGATTCACGACGTTTTGGACTCATTTTATAGGAGAATGGCAGGGCATATCAACTAAAGCAAAAAAGATAATACCTGATAATTTCTAAGGCTAAAAAAATTCACCAAACTGAAAAAAAAAAATTTGTAATGCACTTACTTACAAATAATTTGAAAAAAAGCCGTATTAGTGCCTATTTATTAAGACATTTTAATGTTTAGCAGGATGTTTCCTGTCTTACCACATGCGTGTATGTAGCACTGAAATTTTCGACAGAATAGGCCTTTTTGTATTATGACTCCTGTATCACAGCGCCATGTGTTCACACAGTTGTAACGCCATATCTTGATTATCTATCGGGCGATTCACGACTTTTTGGACTCATTTTATAGGGGAATGACTGGGTATATCAACCAAGGTAAAAAAATGCAATATCTGACAATTTCTGAAGCTAAAAAAATTCACCAAACTGAAAAAAAATTTTTTTTGTAATGCACTTGTTTTGGTTGCTTGCAAATAATTTGAAAAAAAGCCGCAATAGTGCCTATTTATCAAGACAGTTTAATATTTAGCAGGATGTTTCCTGTCTAACGACACGCAATTTGTTTATGTAGCACTAAAATTGTCGACAAAATAGGCTTTTTTATTACGAGTAATTTTGAAATGAACGCGAATTTGGTATGCACATTGTCTTTATTGGACTTCAGTACAGATTATTACTTAAATGTAATTTACATGAACAAATGTGATTATTAAGTATTTAAATTAATCAACGAAATTTTCAAAATGTCCGCCATTTTCATTTAGGCACGCTTGACTTCTGAAACTAACGCTCTGGGTTACTCGACGCTAAGCTACGCTCCAGTCTGTTTTCTTTGATTTCTAAGTGATTCCAAAATATCTCATTTCATTGAGTTGCCTTTCAGTCATTTGGCTGAATACTAAATAAAGAATACTAAAAATAAAAATAATAAAATTTGTTCATGTGAATTGCATTTAAGTAATAATCTGTACCGAAGTCCAATAAAGACAATGTGGATACCAAATTCTCGTTTATTTCAAAATTAGTCGTTTATAAAAAAGCCTATTTTGTCGATGATTTTTGCGCTACATAAACAAACTGCGTGTCTTTAGACAGGAAACATCATGATAAACATTAAAATGTCTCAATAAATAGGCACTAATACGGCTTTTTTTCAAATTATTTGTAAGTAACCCAAATAAGTGCATTTCAAAAAAATTTTTTTTTCAGTTTGGTGAATTTTTTAGCCTTAGAAATTGTAAGGTATTATCTTTTTCTGCTTTAGCTGATATGCCCAGTCATTCTCCTATAAAATTAATCCAAAATGTCATGAATCGGTCGATAAATATTGAAGCTATGGCGCTACAACTGCGCGAACCCATGGAGTCGTGATACAGAAATTGAAAATGTAATAAAAAATTAATCAAAAGGTTGACCCCTCTTTTTCACATTTTTTCTCGATAACTTCAATTGTATTTTCATACCTCCAAGTTTGTCGACATGATGGTGGAACACATTGTATATATTTGTTGATTTTTCAAAAAATTTAGGTGTTACTGTTGACTCCAACCTAAAGTTTGAACAACACTGTACCAATATGTCTAAAGTAGCATACATGGGTCTGAGGTTATTACATTCCAGTCGTCATATTTTGAACTTCAAGACCCGTAAGAAACTGGTTGAGAGTTTAGTTCTGTCTAAATTCAATTACTCAATGGTGCTTTATTATCCTTACCTAGACTGCTTAACGAGATACAGATTGCAAAAACTTCAAAACAATTGTTGTAGGTTCGTATTTGGTTTGCGTAAATATGATCATGTTTTGTCTAAAATAAGGGATTTGGGGTCGCTACCACTACACGTTCAGTATAAATATCTTTTAACTGTTTTTGTACACAGACTTGTAACAACCAATAGACATCAGAAATCAGATCAGAAATCTTTTATTTATAATGCTGTGAAACATTACAATAACATCAATCAAGGTTCAAAGGCTAGAAACCTATTATCTTTTAAAAAGTATGTCAAAAGTGAGTTTTTAAGAACTTTATGAGTAGTACCACATTATTTACATCCATCTATGTTATTATTAGGTATTATGTACTGCTATCTTCAATTGGTTATATGTAATTTTTTTATCATTATATGTAGAACAACATGATATTAGAATTAAAGTACAAACTATAGAATTTGTGGAAGAAATAAATAGAAATGGAGTGCCACCTTGAATGTTTTACTGGAGCACACTATACGTATAAAGCTGTTTGTCAATCCGCTGTTGTTCATCGTTTGTATTTGTTAGCTGTATGCGTTATGTGAAATGTCTTTTACTCTTATTCTTGTGTTTTATTTTCTTGTTTTTTGGACCTGCTACAATTGTATTATTTGTACTTAAATGTAGCCAAATAAATATCTATCTATCTATCTATAATCTTTTATAAATGTATGTAAATTTTCGCACCCTCCTTCACGAGGTTAAGTGGTAGAGAAGCCATTTGACTAAGCTTCGCCTCATGTTGGAGAATCAATAAAGACATTTTATTATTATTATCATATAAAGAAATTAATAATTAAAAAGTAGCAATTTCATTCATTCATCCGAAACCAATCACAGACGACGTCGTTTCACTTTTATTAAAGCTGGTCAGTGTGATTTAGGTCTCAGACAAATAAATGAAATTGCCTGTTAGTGCGTAGCTGGCAAAACTCGTACTAGTAGCAGCAACATATAGATATTGGGAAGCAGTACTTTAAAAAAGTATTGGTTCCCCATCTATCTACCACAGCCGGTACCTGCGCGTTTAATCTGAGGAACCGAGCACTGTTTATGTGACCCGTTTAAAAGCACCAGGTATAGGAACCTGCGGATACGACAACAAACAGATTGTTTTTTGTGGAACACTCATTTAATACTCCCGACATTCGGTTTATACTAAAAAGCAACTTAACTCAACTAAAGAGTAGCAATTTCATTCAGTCATCCGAAACCAATCACAGACGACGTCGTTTCGCCTTTATTAAAGCTCGTCAGTGTGATTTAGGTCTCAGACGTATAAATAAAATTGCCTGCTAGTGCCTAGCTGGCAAAACTCGTACTAGTAGTAGCAACATATAGATATTGGGAAGCAGTACTTTAAAAAAGTATTGGTTCGCCATCTGTCTACCAAAGCCGGTTTTGCTAGCTAGGCACTAACAGGCAATTTCATTTATTCGTCTGAGACCTAAATCACACTGACGAGCTTTAATAAAGGCGAAACGACGTCGTCTGTGATTGGTTTCGGATGAATGAATGAAATTGCTACTCTTTAATTGAGTTAAGTTGCTTTTTAGCATAAACCGAATGTCGGGAGTGTTAAATGAGTATTCCACAAAAAAGAGTCTGTTTGTTGTCGTATCCGCAGGTTCCTATTCCTGATGCTCTTAAACGGGTCACATAAACAGTACTCGGTTCCTCAGATTAAACACTCAGGTACCGGTTTTGATAAATAGATGGCGAACCAATACTTCTTTAAAGTACTGCTTCCCGATATCTATATGTTGCTACTACTAGAAATTAATAATGAAATTTCTTAAATTCTATATACAAAATAGACTGTACAAATGCTATGTTGGTGAGTCTTCAAGTCATTTCAGTTGTTTCTGAAAAGCAAAGCCCCAACTTTGAAAACACCCTGTATTATCGGTGACGTGGAAAATCCTCTAGTTGTATGGTCTAACGTGGTTTAAAAATTGAACGAAAAAACTATATTTAAACAACCATATCATAGCTTTATCTTGAAATGGTTATAACTTTTGATATCAACAAGTTACCGAGAATCAGATTATTGGTACATTTGATACGTGAAGAGAATTAAAAAACGTAGGACGCATAAATACCACCCAATTTTGAGCTCAGATTTGAAATGTATTCATAAAAAAATCCTCAGCTTCCTAAGTACAAAACTTTGCCTACCAGAATTAATTAGTATTGTTATATCGGGTTAGTAAGAAGCATAAGAATGATTAATTATCTTCAAAACTGCCAAAGCTGGAACGATAAATTTAATCCTCGGGTTTTTTGATCATGTAGAATTAAAGAAATGCTAACAGCAATGTTTCCAGAGTTACCAGTTTTACGTTATATGGCATAATTTTGTTATTATAAATGTGTAATATAAAAAGGGGAAATCTAGCAACACTGCTGTTAGCATTTTTTAATTCTGCATGTTCAAAACCCCTAGGTATTGAATTTTATCGTTACAGCGGTAGCAGTTTTGGAGATATTTAAGGGTCTAGGGTATAGCGCGAGAAATTGAGAATCCATGAAAAGACGTATTCCCGTGTTAGCAAGGAGGCGTGGCCACCTGTTCCCTTTCTCCAGTGTGTGGTGTGCGTGTGTCTAAGAGGAGGGAAGATAAGTCCAAAAATCCAAAAATAAGGTCAAAATGTCCAAAGGTAAGGTCCAAAGGTCACTAATGAATTTCGCATTTCCAAGCTCCTGAAGTTACCTTTAAACTTACAGTAATGACTCAAAGAGCAAATTGAAGAAGAAAGCTTGCGCTTGTGCAACTATTTAGCCTTTTTCTGATATCGTGTTTGGTTGTTAAATTAGAGGCATTTATAGGATGTATGATTTTGCATTCCGAGTTTTTTTGCATATTAAAAAACTTTTTTAAGAAAAGGTCTTAACTATCGCCTTCTGAAATATTATATATGTAGTTTGAAAATAGAGTGTGTTATGCGAGAAATTATCAGTCCGTGTTTTACGTGGCAAATATGTATGTAGAAATGTGTGTATCCAGGCCCCTTAAGCGTTCCGGTACTTTTCACCAAAAAAGCGGTGTTGTCATATCTCAGTAATGATTAGAAATAGATTTTTGAAATTATGAGATATTACTAAATTCGACATGCGCAATTCATTACAAAGAAAATGGGGCATTCGACTTAAAATTAAAAAATTATGACATGTAACGTAAAAGTGATAAATCTGGCAACATTTTTGTAAGATTTTTGAATTCTACATGTTAAAAAAATGTGTTGAATTTCCGGTATGTCAGTACTATTATTTTTTTTCCTATTATCCTTAAACTGCGCATTGAAAGGTAGACCTATTGACTTATTTATTTATTTTTTATTTATTTCACTATTTAGGGATACAACAGACACAGGATCTATAAAAGTATCCACAGATTACAATAATTATAGGTGTAACACCGCAAAAACTTACAAACTAGATTTCCAATTATTTATCGGTAACCATGATACTAATGTAAAGTATACATAAATAAATCAGCTACTTCAGAAAAAAAAGAGTAAATGATGACTGTTAATATTAAACAGAAGCCATATGTGAGCCAGAAATATAAACGTAAGTGTGTCGTATGCAGGTATGATCACCAGATATATACAAACATATACAGAGTTCACAAATACAGACGAAAAATATAGGTAAAAAAATTATATGTATATGGAAGTGTGGACAAGATAGAACAACATATTGATGTGCCGAAAAAGTCTACGTGTCCAATGAAATAATTAGCGTTTCTTAACATACGACAAAGAGGTGAATTTTGAGAATAATTTGTTCGACGAAATGGCACATGAAACGTTTCTGAGCTCCTTAAATTTCGCTGAGGAACATTCAGGGCTACCTGTGACAACAGATTTGGACTTTGAATGGTTCCATTAATAATCTTGTGTAGAATCGACAAATCATTCATTATGCGCCTGTCTTTTAACGCAAAAAGTTTCAACTCATCGCCAGAAGTATTTCTGCGATTTAAATACCTGAGACATTTTTTCTGAATATTTTCCATTCTATTGCTATACGTGTCGTATATAGGTGACGAGATTACACTACCAAAATTTAATTTATTTAAAACAAAGGCATTATACGCACTAAGGATTGGCTGAGATGATTGGAAGTGTTTACAAGTCCCAAATATGTAGCCAAGCATTCTCAAACTGGAGTTAATCACGTGATCTATGTGTTTAACAAACATCAATTTTTTGTCGAAAATAATGCCTAAATCCCGAAATTCACTAACGGATGGCAGCTTTTCACTGTTTATATGATATTGATAGGCAAACGGTTGACTTTTTCTTGTGAATGTCATTGAACAACACTTATTTAAATTTAAAAATAATCCATTATTATTACAAAATTCAGTAAACATGTTTAAATCATCTTGAAGGGCGGTACAATCGCTTGCACAGGTAATCTCTTTAAATATTTTCAAATCATCTGCGTACAACAATATTTCCGAATTTTTAAAGACTGATCTTACAGTATTTATGTATATAATAAAGAACAATGGTCCCAAGTGGGATCCTTGAGGGACCCCAGACGTTACAGGATAAACTATTGATTTAAAACCTTGGACACTTACAAATTGGGATCTGTTTTTGATGTGAGACTCAATCCATCTCAGAAGAGACCCACTTACCCCGACCTCAGCAAGTCTAGTCAACAAAATGTTGTGACTAACTTTGTCGAAGGCCTTACTGAAGTCTGTATAAATGGTATCTACTTGTGTCTGACTATCCAAGCATTTAAATAAAAATTGCGAATATGATATCAAATTTGATTCCAATGAGAGATATTTAAAAAACCCGTGCTGTTCATCAATAATTAAATTTTTGCTAAAGTAAACAAATATTTATAAATGAGTTTCTCAAATATTTTTGGAATAGCTGATAATTTACTTATAGGTCTGTAATTCTTGACTAATTTTTTCTGGCCACTTTTGAAAATAGGTGTTATAGATGATACCTTCCATCTTTCTGGGAATATACCTAGCTCTAATGATTGATTAAAAAAAACGTTAAAGGAATATATAGAGATAATGCACAATTTTTCAGAAACTCTGGGGGTAGCATGTCAGGACCTGCACATTTTTTTGTATCCATCTGTAACAAATTATTCAAAACCTCTTTTTCTGACAGTTGAATTAAGCTAAGATGAGAATTATGTATAGAACTATTCGGAGAACTATGATTAAAGCTAAATCGTTCAGGCTCGAAAGCATTACTGAAATAATCAGCAAACGCGTTGCTAATATCTTGTCCTCCCTTGACAGTTATATCATCTGGACCTCTAGTGGAATCTTGCTAACGTTATGTCTTTTTATGGAAGTGAAGCTCCATAACTTCTTGACATTAATGGTTAGTTCGCTTTCGACGGACTGTACATAACGCTTAAAATCTGATTTAATAACATTTTTTGAAAGAGTTCTCAGAGACTTGAACAAATTGTAATCGTTTATATCATTGTATATTAACCACTTTTTGTGTTCTTTATTTTTTGCTTATAGCTTGTTTTGAGAAATAAGGAGGGAACTTATTGTTTCTATAAAATTTTGGAACATTTTTTTTTTACTACGGAGTTCACATGATCGTAAAATATATCAATATTACGTGCCAGGGTTTGTCCACGAAATATTTGCAACCAATCAATGCTTTCTAAGCATGCATTAATTTCAGCATAATTTGCTTGTTTAAAATTAAAAAAAATATTTGTCACATCTGTAAGCAAATTTCCGCTAGAAGGAAAATTCAACGAAAACTCTAAAGTAGGATGAAATACATCATCTTTCACAAGAGGCTGGCTACACTGTGTCACGTTTCCAACAACATGGCTGTTACATAGAATCAAATCAAGTATCTTATTATTTGAATTAGTTATGTAATTGTATTGTTGTAAGTTGAGAATTGAAAACGCATCAATCATAGCAGAATACTTATGTTCGATACCAAAAGGTTCCAGAAATTGGTTATTATCTACAAATTGCCACTGAACCGAGCTTAAATTGAAATCACCACAGATCAAAAATATATCATCTGTGTCTAAGGATATTTCATTCAATTTAGACAAAAAAATTGCTGCTGCTGTATCATTACCCGGCGGCAAGTACACACAACAAACATATACTTTCAGTTTGTTGACTCCATGACACCTTAAACAGATAACCCCCTTAATGCTATCATGTGCGACGCCAGTGAGCAGCTGGCCACTGGCTACTGGCTACTGGCCACTGTGTTTTTATTGCGAAATTGGACGTGTAGTACGTGAGACATGGATAGCACCCTGGGGATTACTCAATGGGGTGGTAGGCTCGACGGAAGATTAAGATGTGTTTGGATAGGCGAAAAAAATCAATTGGCCAATTCACCGATACACCCGCCATACAGATTACTGCATTAATCTTAACATCTTAAGGTGGCTACATACGCTACTGAAAATTTGATCGAAAATCCCTTTGGAATAAACCCCAAACATTCTTGAGCAAAATAACGCAGCAATAAATTGTCACTAATGTTATAAAACAAGCTTGTTCTTATTAATGTTAAGGGGCCTGGATACACACATTTATACATACGTATTTGCCATGTAAAACTCGGACTCACAGTTTCTCGCATAACTCACTCCATTTTAAAACTAAATATATAATATTTCAGAAGGCGATAGTTAAGACCTTAATGAATGACAACTATTTTCGATTTTCTCAAAAAAGTATTTTAATGTGCAAAAAAACTCGCAATGCAAAATCATACATTCTATAAATGCCTGTAATTTAACAACCAAACACGATATCAAAAAAAGGCTAAATAGTTGCACAAGCGCAAGCTTTCTTCTTCAGTCTGCTCTTTGAGTCATTACTGTAAATTTAAAAGTTACGTTAGGAGCTTGGAAATGCGAAATTCATTTTTATGGTGACCTTACCTTTGGACCTTTTGACCTTACCTTTGGATTTTTGGACTTATCTGCCCTCATCTTAGACACACACACTGGAGAAAGGGAACAGGCGGCGACGCCTCCTCGCTAACACGGGAATACGTCTTTTCTTGGATCCTCAATTTCGCGCGCTATACCCTAGACCCTTAAATGAACTATTGTAAACATACACCAAAGCAGCGACATCCGTAGCAGGAAAACCACTACTTTTAACGTATACAGCATAAAGTCTCAACGTCTCAGCACAAAGTGCACCAACCAATCTGGGCGAAACTAGACTACGATTTAAATATTTAAAAAAAATACTTGCCTTTTACTGTTAGACTTCCCTCTGTCCCGTCACAGCAGTCACCCATCAGTGACAGTTTTCACGTTACTGTTTCCTCTCTTATTATACAGTATTAAGGGGCCTGGATACACACATTTATACATACGTATTTGCCACTTAAAACACGGACTCATAATTTCTCGCATAACTCACTCTATTTTTAAACTACATATATAATATTTCAGAAGGCGATAGCTAAGACCTTAATGAATGACAGCTATTTTCGATTTTCTCAAAAAAGTTTTTTGTGTGTGCAAAAAAACTCGCAATGCAAAATCATACATTCTATAAATGCCTGTAATTTAACAACCAAACACGATTTCAAAAAAAGGCTAAATAGTCGCACAAGCGCAAGCTTTCTCCTTCAATTTGCTCTTTGAGTCATTACTGTAAGTTTAAAAGTAACGTCAGGAGCTTGGAAATGCGAAATTCATCTTTATGATAACCTTTGGACCATACCTTTGGACCTTTTGACATTACCTTTGGATTTTTGGACTTATCGCCCCTCATCTTAGACACACACACTGGAGAAAGGGAACAGGCGGCCACGCCTCCTCGCTAACTCGGGAATACGTCTTTTCTTGGGTTCTCAATTTCGCGCGCTATACCCTTGACCCTTAAATAGATAGTGGATTCACCAAAGCACTTCTCGTTATCTACAACGGACTCTATATTGCCTAAAGCGATGCATAAGCATCTCTGGCGCCTATCGACATTCTGTACAACGGGTATCAGGTTGATCGACACCCATAACTCGACTACAGTATACCAAGGTGTTAAAGCATTTACTTTAATCAATGGTTAAAGACACCATCTTGACAAGCCATTATAAATCCCTCAGTTTCCAAATTCAGACCAACAGACCATGACAACAGTCTCAGATAACAAACATCAAAAATCTTCAGACCCTCAGATATTCAAGTTCACCTTAAAAATCTAATATCGCTATCTGGCTTCCTATCGGGACAAAAACTCGTGTCATGTATAGTTTTAGGGTGCTAATTATAAATTTGGCCGTTGTTTTGAGTTTCAGCCTCAGGTAACGAACATCAATTAAGGTTGACGTGGATACAGAGATGAAAATCTTGAGAACTAGGAATTAAGTTTCAAAATATTTAAATAAGATTAAGACAAAAGAAGCTTCGAATGGAGACAGGAAATTTAGAAAATTATAAGTAAAGTTTAACTTCATACCTGGCACATCGTCATCATCATAGTCACAATGTCTTAACAGACATGTTGTGAACTCGTAAAATGCATTAAGTCGGAGCTGGAGTATTGCCGACACGAATATTATCAATAGTTTTGAGCACTGTAGCTCGCCATCGTTCGCGATTTACTGTCAGTTCAGTGGCGCTCTTGATACTCATATCCAGCAACTGTTTCGTCGTATCCACCTAGCGTGTAGGGGGACGGCCACGGCGCCGCCCACTCGGGACATGACCCTGAACTACAAGTTTCTCCATATTATCGCTTCTGTGTATATGTTCGAAGAATTGTATTACCGACCTCATCCAGTATGGAAACGTCAATTCGATGGGCGGTATAAGGAACTCTTAGCATTCTCCTCCATGTCCACATTTCAAAAGCACCTATGCTAGCTCGATCTGCCTTTTTAACAGTCTAAGTTTCCGAGGCATACAAAAATATGGAGAACACAAGGGACTGAACCAGCGACATTTTTGTAGCTTTAGTGATGTTATGGTCACGTCATATTTTAGTAAGCTTTGTCATGGCCACACGTGCCTGTTGAATGCGCCGTCGAATCTCATTTTCGAGGTATACAAAACTTTTAACTACTTCACAACGGCCTATTGACTTTATTTCTCGATCATGCTCTCTATCTACGATCATAACCTTGGTCTTATTGTAATTAATACCAAGACCATACGCTGCACTATGTTGTTGCAAGATGTTTAATAAAGCTACTAGTTTTTCCTGAGAAGCTGCAATAAGGGTTGTATCCTCAGCAAATCTTAAGTTGGATATTTTGCTTCCGCCAATAGTTACACCGCCATTCCAGTTGTCTAATACCTGTCTCCTCGCAAACTCAGAGTAAATGTTAAACATACTTGGCACACCCAACTGCATAAATCACAAAACAAAGCTTTCTCTCACAGAACCTTTCTTCACCCACAGAGTACCCTCGTATATCGGCTTTCATATGCAGCAGCATATAGAACCCGCGTTCTCTGGTGGCCAAGCGGACGCGCCCTGGCGTCCCACCAAGAAATCTGCTGCAGCGATTTTCTTTGGTTTGCCGTTACCTTCGGGTACCAGATGGCGCACCGGCAGAACCTTTCTGTCGCCTGCTACAACATGGTTCACATGTCTGCTAGACATGAAAGAATTGATGCTCTCTATTTACGTCAATCGACCTATGGCGCACTGATGATCGCTAATAAGCGTGAAACAGCTGTCTGCGTACTGGTGGATTGACGGAGATATAGAGCAACCCTCGTAAATCGAGTTACAGCTTTATCCTGGCCATCCCTACTTTGAAGTAGCTCGATAAAGACTTTCGCCATACAAACGTTTTTACAACAAAGGTATGTTACAATAGAAATGCAGAGTTTCTGGAATTAGTACAACTTCTATATGATAATGCTGCAACGATATTAACTTCAACATAAGAGAAAGTTCCATCTGTTCTTTGACTAGCGTCCCATAACTGTATTGTTATCAGTCAGTCGTATATGTATAATAAGCAGCAGCGGGAGAGGTTCTGTTACTTTGACATTCGCTTTTCAAAAGATGTGAAAGGGCCGTGAAATTAGAGCTATTAGAGCTACTATATAGTGTATTATCTTTTAGGGTTAACTTTTTGTTAGGCATTTCTTTTAACAGAAAAGATCATAGGCTAACATAAAACACCTTTTTTGATAAACTTCAATTAACTTATTTTTTTTATAACTGAGCAGACCGCGCAGGCAGAGCCTAAATACCAGAGTACCGCGGCTGCTGTGAAAGGGTTATGTAAGGGGAAGTTTGTTAACGCGAGATTTGAATGGGCCAATACCCGCAGGCCCAATAAATACATCTTCTGGCAGTCCATTCCAAGCCTTGGATACCCTGCGAATAAATGTGCGGTTGTACCGCTCAGTTCTTGATGTATGAAGAACGACCATCTTAGTATGAGATGCAGCGGTCGCACAGGTACATCTGATAGGAGCAGTGAGCGGCGGAACGATAGAGGATAGCTCAGAGGAGCAGATTCCGTTGGAATATCGGTAGAATAGTGAGAGTTCACCAACAACACGCCGGTGAGAAAGTGACTGAAGGCGACGCGTTAAGGCCGGATCGCCAATTAGTCGAATTGCCCTTCTCTGGACGGAATCTAGTATAGACAGGGTAGTAGGGGCAGCAGCTCCCCAGACATGAGTGCAATACTTCAGGCAAGGTCTTATCTGGGCTATATATAGCGTGAGGAGGTTACATGGTGAGAAATACTTTCTGGCTCTAAATAGGTACCCAAGCTTTTTACCAGCAGCTGTTGCAATTGACGCGACGTGTTCGTGCCAGATCAGATTTTCTGTAATGTTGACTCCTAACAGCTTGAATGAGTGACTCCTTGGCAGAGCCTGGTTGTTCATTAGAACCTGGTGTTGGCTTGGGCACTTCTTATTTGATAGCCTACAATACTGGGTCTTGGAGGCATTAAATTTAACCATATTCATAAGCCCCCAAGCGGTAAGGGTGTCGAGATCCTCTGAAAGTGAAGCTGCCACTGCCAGTCTTCTGCGTTCCAGCTCGACCACAGAGATCGGTCTATTGCTGATGATACCTGCAGTCATCCGCAAAACTGTGGAATGGGTTTGTAGTGCTAGAGAGTAGATCATTAATATGAAGCAGAAACAATGTCGGAGCCAATACCGATCCCTGCGGAACCCCGGCATTGATGCTATGGAAAGAAGAGGAAAAGCCGTCTACCACGACAGAGATTTTCCGACCTGAGAGAAAGTCTGCGAGCCAACCGCAGAGCTTAACAGGGAGCCCATAAGACGGGAGCTTTTTTAGGAGAGCTGCATGCCACAGTTGATCGAATGCCTTTGAAATATCGAGAGCAACGACGTGAGCCTCGCCAAATGACTGGATGAGTTTGCTCCACACATGCGTGATGTAAGCCAGGAGATCTCCAGTTGATCTTTGGCGGTGGTTATTTTGGATCGTCCTGTATTGTGTAACCTGGACATTTTCGAATTGATTTTAATGAAAGTTTCCAGTTACCTGGAGCGAGAATCACTCATAAAAATCATGGCAGCCTCTGTTTGCGGCCATATTCCAACTGGCGCCCATGGATTTTTGTAGTTAATATGGATGAAAGAAAACTGATAAGTGGAGACAATTAATAGTAATATACCTGTTCACACCTGATAACCCTAACGATGCGGCTGACTGAAGGCTGGCAACAATTTCTTTATTGGTTACATCATTTTCTTTCAAATTATGTAAAATTGAAAAAAAAAATATAGTTGCAAGTTACACTAGCGCTATGTGGCACCCACTTACTGCATAACTGTGAGGAAAAATGAGGTTTCATATGAGGATAAACAACATAACAAACTTTGACATTTTTTTTCATTTTCATTTATTTTATATTGAACGCCACTGCGTATTGGCCTATTATCTTAGTTCGTTAATGTAATGTGCCAATCACGGTAAATATAAGTATCATTATTTTGTTGTACGTTTCACACACAGAATAGGTTTGAAATCTGTATTATATGCCCTATAATTTTTGGGGTGCATTTTTATCATTAATAATAATAGGTCTTTATTCGTCATGGAAAAAAGAGTTAAGTACAACAAAAACACATACTAAATTCATAATCAAAAATCAAAAAATGAATGACGAAAGGCGGAGTGTCAACCAACAAGGTTGTTTTTCAACTCAACCCAAAAACTGAATAAAATACTAAGTAAAATAAAACAAAGAACAAATTAAAACTACACACACACACACACATATACAGTGCACATTGATATATTATAGATTGCGTTATAACTATATGGAGATTTCTATACACACGTGTATTGCTGACAGCGCAAGTTCGCTGAACTGCTTTCACGCTTTTACAAACAGCTGATTTACATTGTGCTATTTATAATATTATGTATAGGTGGTAACCACCTAGATGGTTAAGTAGAATAACGAGGTGGCCAATATATGTAAACTTAAATTTCCCTAACACATAGCTTGCCGTCCTATACACATGCATCTGATTTTATTAAAATTTTTAACCTTTTCTTAAAATTGAATAATGAAAAATGTCTAAAATCGTTAGGTGAGCTGTTGTACAATTTCACTGCATTGTAAGTAGAGCTGCGTTTTAACAAGGCAGTCGAGTGTTTTGGTATGACGAATAGCAGCCTATTTCTTGTATCTCTATTGCTATTAGTGCTGAGTGTTACAAATTTGTCAAATAAATACGTTGGCGCTTTGTTAAGTATGATTTTATGGGTCAAAACTGGCTGATGGTACTTCCTAATCTTGTCTAGCCGAAGCCAACCAGCATCGCGGTATGAATCGCTTACATGATCAAACTTCCGTATGTCATACGCAAATCTGATGCAAGAATTTTGTATTTTTTGAAGTCTTAGAACATCGGCTTATAAAAGTGCTGGAAAATATACACTGTCACAATAGACAATCTTTGATAGTATAAGGGATTCGCAGATATGAAATTTCAATCTTGTACTTATTATGTGCCTGCTTGGATACAATTGTCTCAGAGTATTATATGAGGCTTGGTACAGCTGATTGACATGTTTGGTGAATCTTAAGTCAGATTCAATCCATAGGCCTGTTTTTTACACAATCTGTTATTGGGAGTCTGGTTATTAATTTTAACAGACAGACCTGTAGTAATCTGTACCCTTTTTGATTTAGGTTACGATCGTATAAGTCCTAACACTTCATTTGTCCTATTCCCGGAGTATTTAGTCATTTAATTTAAATTCATCAATCATCTAGGAATTAGATCGTTTGATAACACTCCTTCTGATATCAAATCTTCAGTGAACGATATTTAATTCACAGTGTGACACATTCTTTCGATAGACACTTTTCTGATTCCCTTCACTATGATCGTCCCTCGTTAAAATTTAACCAATCATCCAGATCTAATCTATCAACGCCAATAAATCCCTGAACAATCTGACTAATTTTTATTATATTAGAGGTACTCGAAGCCATGGGTGTCGATATACGATATTTCAAAGCAAAGGGGGGCAAATTGCAAAAACCAGACAGATGCATTGCTTTCTTCCCCGGCAAGCAATTGTACATTAGGGTGGGCCAATTTGACTGACTTTGAAAAAGAAATTTAGTCAAGTTGATTGACTCAGTACTTCCCACACGTTCCGATGATACCAGTTTTATTATTTTTCCACAGCATGAAACTGTAGTCTAGAATCTAGACTCTTGATGCCTCTGCAACCAAATCATCGCTCGCCCGACCGCAAGAGAAGTGTTTTATTCTACTAGGTGCTTCTTTCGCAGGTCAATGGACAATCTATGATGAATACAAAAAATTTTTGAGTTTTACAACCCCCTACCCCCCATCCACCTCAAGTTTGAGGCATATTTGAAATTTTTTGTTTTTTACTAATTATTCCGCCGCCCATGCACGGATTTTCAAAATTGTAGCAACGTTACCTACTACGACCCTACACCATATCACTACACAAATTTCATCAGAATCTATGCAGCGGTTACTGAGATTAGGAGGCTAGAAAAACGCCAACAAACAGACAGACCGACAGACAGACCGACGAAAATGAGTGACGTGGATTTTCGTTATGTAGGCATCATAAATCGCCCAAAAAGTATACTATCTCAAAATCGAAGATTTCCGCGATCACAATACTCCCCTCACATATCGGTGTGGGAAGTAATATGAATTTGCAACTAAAAAAGTAGATTTGCTGACGATACAACTCTTATTGCAGCTTCTCAGGAAGAACTAGTAGCTTTGTTAAACATCTTAGAACATCATAGTGCAGCGTATGGTCTTGGTATTAACTACAATAAGACCAAGGTTATGATCGTAGACAGAGACCATGATAGTCATCGACAAATAAAGTCAATAGGCCGTTGTGAAATAGTTCAAAGTTTTGTATACCTCGGTTCTTTGATCGACAATTCGGGTAGCTGTGAAAATGAGATTCGATGGCGCATTGAACAGGCACGTGTGGCCATGACAAAGCTTACTAAAATATGGCGTGACCATAACATCACTAAAGCTACAAAAATTTCGCTGGTTCAGTCTCTCGTGTTCTCCATATTTTTGTATGCCTCGGAAACTTGGACTGTTAAAAAGGCAGATCGAGCTCGCATAGATGCTTTTGAAATGTGGACATGGAGGAGAATGCTGAGAGTTCTTTATACCGCCAATCAAACTAACGTTTCCATACTGGATGAGCTCGGTAATCCAAAGAGACTATCCTCCATTGTATCGACGAGAATGCTTACATACTTCGGACATATACACAGAAGCGATAATATGGAGAAACTTGTAGTTCAGGGTCATGCCCCGAGTGGGCGGCGTCGTGGCCGTCCCCCTGCACGCTGGGTGGATACGACGAAACAGTTGCTGGATATAAGTATCAAGTGCGCCACTAAACTGAAAGTGAATCGCGACGATGGCGAGCTACAGTTCTCAAAACTATTGATAATGTTCGTGTCGGCAATACTCTAACTCCGACTGAATGCATTTTACGAGTTCACATGGCTGTTAAGACATTGTGACTATGATGATGATGTGCTGTTTGTGCCTATTCCATGTAATATCTTTTCGCAGCAGTCTTACTAACTTTTCTCTGAAAATGGAATCATACTTTCCCGAACCTTTGGAATAAAGTTTAAAAAGCTCACTTTTGCGTTACTGCATTGCCACATTCTCAGTTATTACCCAGACAGCACAATATATCCCTGGAATATTCTTATTTAATCCAAAACAGATTGAGAATATTCAGAACATTAGCAGAATGTTCTATGGATGTTTTTATTGGTTTCATTCCCATGAGGATGTGCTAGGATAGGAGTATTACGTCATGATTATCCCATGAACGTGTCGATAAAAATATTCTGATAATATTCATAAATTAATATTACCTAAAGAATAATCTTTGAATATGTCTTTTGGTATGGTTCTTAATGAAGGCGTGGCACCGTTGCAGGTTAGGTTAGGTTTGAGAATTTTGAGGTTAGCTTCAGTCGTTACGGTGGCGGTGGTCGGTGGTGCCTGCTTGTGCTTGTGCATTTTTCTCCTGCGATAATTGGATAGTTATCCGTATCCGTGTTCTGGAACGTGATTTTACTTGTTATTTAGTTAATAACTTCATCTAGGAGCGACTAGGGTGAATATAACTATTTTCTTTCTATAAATTACCGACTTCCTAGCACCATGTGGTAGCAACTCTCTTGTTCAGTCTAATCTCTATGTTCTAGTCTTACTTGTCGTAGGTACCTACCCTAATTAGTATATAATAATAACCACTAACAAGACATTTGCTATATTTGTGACTATGAAGTTTCAACATTTATTCTCTTACGTGGTACCCACGTTTTGCTCTAAATGTGGGTAGGTAAATTGATTAAAATACGACATTTTTGTGAAAATTCATCATTGTAGTTAATGAAGTGTAATTGAATGTACATCGTATATATGCTTTAAAATTAAACGCGTTTTTTTATTTTGCAGGATAATACGAGGGGACGACTCCGTGCAATGAAATGTGTTTTTTAATGTGTACGTTAAACTTATACAATTATAAATAGAGGTTCCGCTTTATATACATTTTTTTAATTAATCCCTATAATTAGTGTGTGCCTAAATCAATGCAGCCCAAAACACTGTATGAAAGTTAGATACTAGGTTATATGTGTATACTACTCGCGTTAGGTACCTAGGCAGACAACAAAACTTACAAATAAATGAAATAAATTGATAAAAGGCATTAGTTTCTTTCCAAAATATATTCTTCAAAGGTATACCAGGAATCCTACAATATTCCATACATCTTAATAATAATCATAGAATGTTCTGAGGGAATAACATATGCACGTTTTTTGGATTCCCATTTTCACATTCCTGGGATGTTCATCAGATAATCAATATATTCATGGACTTTTCATGGAATGATACAATGTTCCAAAATGGTGATTGACTACTCCCCTCTAGAACGCCGTCCATGTTCGAGTCATCCAACTAGATGATTGATCGATTTTCAATGTTTCAAAAATTTTAATGCGCACTTTTCTATCGATAAACGAACTCTTATTGTCTGCGAATGTGTACGGAACTCAATAAGCATGATGCCTAAATCAAATCAAGATACTCCAACCTCCAACCGTTGTGTGATTGATATTATAACTAGATGACTGATTGTGGTATTGTAAAGGGGTTGTTCATTTTTACTTCCCACACCGATAGGTGAGGGGAGTATTGTGATCGCGAAATTATCGATTTTGAGATAATACGCTTTTTGGGCGTTTTATGATGTGTACATAACGAAAATCCACGTCACTCATTTCCGTCGGTCTGTCTGTCTGTCGGTTTGTCTGTCTGTTGGCGTTTTTCTAACGTCGTAATCTTAGTAACCGCTGCAAGGATTCTGATGAAATTTGGATAGCGATATGTTGTGGGGTAATGTTTCTATAATTTTGGAAATCGTTGTACGGGGGGCGGAGCAATTAGCAAAAAACAAAAAAATTCAAATATTTCTCAAACTTCGTTTTTAGGCGTCTTAGGGGTTCCTGATCATTTTTCATTTTTTTTTTGGGTGGGGGTGAATTTGGGCTGGTTGGGGCGTGGGGGGTTGTAAAACTGAAAAGTTTGTAGTATTTATAATGCTCAAGCTGTCCATTGACCTATGAATGAAAAACCTAGCGGCATATTACACTTTTTTAGGTCCATCCGAACATTGGCTTGCCTATTACAGAAACCAATTTTGAGATCTGTACATACGAGTTTTGCTTTATTTCGTTCTATGTATACCTATTGCGTAAAGCGAAAATTATTGAATTGATATTAATAAAATTTTGACACAGAATTTATTACCGCTGCGAAAATGGAAAACGACTCTGTTTTTGAGAAACCGTGTCAGTGGCGGCGCAGCAAAAATAAAATCAGCTCAAACTTCGTTTTTAGACGGGTCGGAGGCTCTTGCTCGTTTCGCATCGTCCAGTTCAAGCATGCAGAAAGAAACTGTGGCGCCCTAGTTCCTGATAAGGAGGGAGACGCAAGAAACTATTTACGAGGGTTTTTGTGTTGGATGTTGTTTTTTCGGGCGGATGGGCGATAATTTAGTTGCAAGGGGATTTTAGACTATAGCTTCATGCAATGGGAAATAATAAAATGGTATCATCATTATGTGTGGGAAGTACTGTGTCAATCAACTTGTCTCCATTTTTTTTTGATGAAACACACGTGTGAGGAATATAACGAGACGAGACTGGTGTTGTATTAATAGCTTCTTTCAGTTTTGTAATAAACAAAATATTCTTTCGGTCAGGTGAGGAGCAGACTTTCAAAGTGCATTTTGGCCAAATTTTCCAAATTTGAGATAGCGGTGTTGCGCCTATGATCAAATACTTACTATTTATTGACAGATGTCAGACAAAATGCATTTAGTCTCCGTGCTATTAAGTGGGAAATCATACCTAGACAAACACACTGATTTAAGTCCAGTACTTTCATAGTGCATTTCATTCCATAAACATGAGCAAAATGTATTCTGATTGGGATTTCATTTTCGCATATTGTACGACACAGACCGGGATCTGAAATGGATCGCAGCAAAACGTGAAAAACTGTGGCAAGGTAGTGACGACGAGCACAGAAACGGCAAAGAAGTTTTTGAATTCGCTGAGAATGATGAGAATGGGGTATTTTCCGCACAAAATTTTATGACGGAATATTGATGTTACGTCACCAAAAACCATGTAACTAACATTTTTACTTTTTACTGTGGACGCGAAGTGGCTTAAAAGCACCTGCAAAGTTCAAACATAAAATTTCGCGATAAAGCTGTGACGTAATAAGTCTTTCGTGGAGCTATCCTTAGAATGTGACTGTACCTTGTCGTCTTTTCTCCATCTGCAGACATAACCTCCGCTTCGTGTTGATATTGACAGATGTTTGTTTATATCATTTCATGATCTATCTTGGTTAAATGAGATACCATGAGAATCGTGACACCAGGGGAGGTTATGTATGCATGACACTAGTGACAGGCTGTTAAAGACGAGTGTTGCCGAATGACGAGTAAAATTATGAAAAGTAACTATGAAACATTCTCAGAGTAAACTGCTAATTACATAACAATGCAAAAAATGGAATAGCTGTGCAGTATAACATTTATAGTCTACAAAAAGAGAGAAACAAAATAAACATAAAATAAAGTTTACATCGTTTGTAGAGAAACTATGCAAATATTAGCAACGTGACAACCTTGAATCTACGCTCAATTCAAATTGAAATAAATAGTCACATCCTATCTACACCCAGCATAAAAATCACTTTTGATTGGTTGATTTCTTAGGCGGGACGTTTAAGAGATTTAAATGAGCTTTTTTCAAAGGGATGATTTTCAAAGTCTATCTTTACTCCACGTGGGCAGAAAAAAATTGAGCAGTGCTATCATTACAAATTAGATACAAGCAATCCATTTCAGCCATTAAACAAGCAATATTAGCAAGTTGGAAAATACCCCATTCTTGCTACTTGACAATAGGTGCTTTCCTTTTACATCTGCACTAACTCAGATCATTTAAAAATGAGACGGCTCAGCTCAGTTGGAAACCTCATAGCTCAGATTAGTTAAGGGAACATGCTTGTGCAGTTAAATGCCATTCCTAAATATAAATAATGAAAGTTGGTAAGAGTTTTTTTTACTTGTGCTTTCGTTTTCTATTGAGTTTGGGTATTCCCTATTAGTGAATTTGTGAAGTTGTCCTAGGTGCAACGGCAACATAGGCGTAGTTGTCTCTGAATCTGGGGGGGCTTAAGTCCCTGGATCTGGGGACTGCCCAAGATACAATAAACTTAACAAATCGAATTGTTCTTGGATTTTTGGGGGGGCTAATTACATTCTTGGGGGGTTTAGCCCCCCAAGCCCCCACCTAACTACGCCTATGAACGGCAACGGCATACTCGAATTGTAAATCGGAAATCGCAAACAGACGACTGAAGAGATGAAGTTTTTGGAAGAGATCTTCGCTCACCATACACTATCGACTATCCTTACATCACAAAACCCGCTGGAATTAAAACTTACAAAAAATTCTAACCTCATTTATTTGACATCTGAATGATCTGAGACAACTGATCTACCTTTCGAGCTAGTGCAGATGGGCTTAAGTGGGAGTAAAATATCTCATTTTAGACTCAGATTCAGAAAACAAAAAGAACGTACATTGAAATGAGTCATGACGTCACAGGTGAGAATTATCAGATAAAGCATGCAAAAGAAAAGCACCTTAAGGGGCCTGGTTACACACATTTACAGGGTGGGCCAATAGTGCGTGGACGGAGGATTGTGGGCTTACTGAAAAATATTTCAAAAATCTGTCACTTGACCGTGGTAGGCACCCTTGAGGGCTATAACCTAAAAATATTTTCACCTAAATTTGGACGTTTATACAGGGTGATTCATATCAAACTTACATTTTTTTGAATGGAACCCCCTGTATATTATTGCATATTTGGATTTCTTGGTCAATTCTGTTGTGACTTTATGTATCATACATGGCACTTTAAACGAACCGTTTAGGCGCAAATCACCATTTTTGGTATAAGTAGGTATCAGAAAAAAAATTGAATATCGCAGCGATTATAAAACTTAGAAGGCCGTGACTTTGCGGTACGACTAAGCATGAAATGCGTCACCTAAGGTCAGCTGGCTAAATTTGAATTCTTTTTGTACTTGGAGAAATCGATAGATTAATTAAGGAAACTTTAATCACAGATGACTTGATTTTTTCAAATGGGAATGCCTATTTTGGTTTACAGAATCAAATGTTAAATTTGATTACCTTTCTAACGATATAGCGTTCTTGATATCAATCTTTCTTGGTTTTCATTTTATTTCAAATTATTAGTCAAATCGGTGTTTTTCAATTTTCCTGCGTGCATGCAACCTAGCAGGCCATGAAAAATAAACAAAAGCTCATTAATATGGAAGAAACCAACTAACTTAGTAGAAAGATACAAACTAACTAGAACAACGAGGCAAGATTATGAAAATTTGTTACAACATATTAGCTCTAACCGGATACAGCAGCGGCAAGATATCTAATGTCAATGACAGAAGTGTTTGTTTTTCACAGCCTACTAGCTATTGAGATCTACTAGAGCTTGACAACTTTCCAAAACGATTAAAAATTTTGAAACAAAAGGAAAACTACCAGCGATTTTTGCTTACAGTCTAACATGTTTAGAATGAAATTTCACATTTAATGGGATAAAAAAATGAGTCATTTCCGTTTAGTTAAGTCAAAAGTGAAGATATCTCCAACTGGAGCGTTCTGAACATCTATTGAAATAATTGCTGGAATTTGTTAATTACGCTATGTTGTAATTGCGATTATTTCATGTGGTTTTCTACAAACTAAATTATGTTTGACAATTCAAATAGACTGCAAATCAAGTTTCATTTTCCACGATTTTTCTAATAAGTAGAAGAAGAATTTGAAGGGTTCCAGTCAGAGGTATAATTACTTTTGACCTATGGAAATGGCTACTTTTTCATAGCATTGAATGTGATAATTTATTCAGAAGACATAGATATTCTACTGCCAGCAACAATCACTAGTAGTTTTCCTTTGATTAAATATTTTTTTACTGACTTTGGAAATTGGATAATAGCTAGTGGCTGTGAAAAATGAGCGTTCTTGTTACCACTATTGTTTCTGGTTAGAGCTAATATGTTGTAAGGAATTTTGATAATCTTGCCTCGTTGCTCAGGTAAGTTTGCATCTTTCTACTAAGTTAGTTACTTTCTTCCATATTAAGGAGCTTTTGTTTATTTTTCATAGTCTGCTAGGTTGCTTGCATGCAGGAAAATTGAAAAACGCCGATTTGACTGAAAATTTTAAATAAAATGAAAACCAAAAAAGATTGATATCAAGAATGCTACATCGTTAGAAAGGTAATCAAATTTTACATTTGATTCTTTGAACCAAAATAGGCATTCCCATTTGAAAAAATCAAGTTATCTGTGATTGAAGTTTCCTTAATTTATCCTCTAATTTCTTCAAGTACAAAAAGAATTCAAATTTAGCCGTCTGATTTAAGGTGACGCATTTCATGCTTAGTCGTAGTGCACAGTCAAGGCCGTCTAAGTTTTATGATCGCTGCGATATTCAACTTTTTTCTGATACCTACTTATACCAAAAATGGCGATTTGCGCCTAAACGGTTCGTTTAAAGTTCCATGTGTGATGCATAAAGTCACAATAGAATTGACCAAGGAATCCACATATGCAATAATATATAGGGGGTTCTATCCAAAAAAATGTATGTTTGATATGAATCACCCTGTATAAACGTCAGAATTTAAATGAAAATATTTTTACGTAATAGCCCTCAAGGGTCCCTACCATGATCAAGTGACAGATTTTTGGAATATTTTTCAGTAAGCCCACAATCCTCCGTCCACGCACTATTGGCCCACCCTGTATACATACGTATTTACCATGTAAAACACGGACTCACAATTTCTCGCATAACTCACTCTATTTTCAAACTACATATATAATATTTCAGAAGGCGATAGTTAAGACCTTAATGAATGACAACTATTTTGGATTTTCTCAAACAAGTTTTTTAATGCGCAAAAAAACTCGCAATGCAAAATCATACATTCTATAAATGCCTGTAATTTAACAACCAAACACGATATCGCAAAAGTGCTAAATAGTTGCACAAGCGCAAGTTTTCTTCTTCAATTTGCTCTTTGAGTCATTACTGTAAGTTTAACGGTAACGTCAGGAGCTTGGAAATGCAAAATTCATTTTTATGTTGACCTTTGGACCTTACCTTTGGACCTTTTGACCTTACTCTTGGATTTTTGGACTTATCTTCCCTCATCTTAGACACACACACTATAGAAAGGGAACAGGCAGCCTCGACTCCTCGCTAACACGGGAATACGTCTTTTCTTGGATTCTCAATTTCGCGCGCTATACCTTAGACCCTTAAGAAACTCGGTTGTCCATATTGGATTGGATATCAAAATGATTATTGCTCAATGAGAATGTAGTATTTTAAAATATGGAACATTCCATCGAAGTGCAAAGTTGTATAGGAGGAACAGAGGCATTCAGCTTGCCCCTTTCCCCTTTACGCTACGACGAGATGATGAAATTGTCATTGTTGGGCTGAGCCACCCTATTTGCAAATTGGCAAAACCTGTTTGCAATGGGTTACCCAGCGAGACTCGTCACCCGTTTGTCAACCATATAATCCTGAGCAGCAAAAAAGGATTTTTACAATAATTGAGCTCGTCGCTTGGAAAACAGGACGTACAGGGTCATGCCATAACCAACTTCGGATTCAGTGAAGTAGAGTAACTGATAGTTTGATGCTTTTTAAAAGCTTTTATTTAACTTGCAATGTATGTACGCTTGTTCGGGTGGAATCTTGCAACTCAATTTTGAAGCAGATATCTTCAACCGATTGAGCTGAAATTTTGTATACACGTTTAGTTTGGATGACAATACGACGTCGTTCTAAATCCAATAGTGGAATAGTTATTTAATGCATTTCTACAATATGGGTATCCATATTGGTATGACAACGCTCAGTAAATGCTAAGGGGAATGACAATCTAATGAGAGGAATGTCATCACTGACAATAGACACAATAGATCCACTGATGTCATTTTTAGTCAAGCGATGCATTTTGTTGTGAGAGTTTGGGGAAAATACTATTCAAAGCCGGCAAGTTGTTTATTTACTGCATGAACCTGACGATCTGAAAGAAGAGAGTTTTTGCATTTGGCGCTCAACTAGAGGCTTGCGGTGTGAGCAAGAATCTGGCAGTAGTCACAGTAGATTCTGGATCGAACTGTACGAGTTCCTTTATACAACCTACGCAGCGGCCATCACCAAGTTGTATCGACGACGGTGACGACATCGACATGACGTTAGGGGGTAGCTAACGAACCGCTGGTGCACCGAGCAACCACGAAGGGTAGACCGGACAGCCGGTGTGTATGACTGTGACAGCGACGTAAGTGGTAAAGAAGAACCGCGGTAAGGATTTTCCAATAATAAGTTGTAAAGGAACATTTGGGGTGCTGAACTGACTTTGGGAAAGTAATAGGGATAAACTCGTGTTGTTAGTGGACTCTTATCACCAACACAGTTTTAAGGTTATGTTTAGAGTAGGTCTATATTTTTAGTTTAGTTTAAGGTTTTCATGATGTTTAATAAAAGGAAATCTACGAAAATGAGTGGATATCAGGATAGCGCAAATTCTAAGTTAGAAACTGTCATTCAAATGATGGCAACTAATATGTATTTTTAGATATAATACGATGATGTGTTTTGTTGTAAGAGTTTGGGGAAAATATACTAATCAAAGTCGGTGAGTCGTTTTATCACTGCATGAACCCTGTTTACGACCTGAGAGTAGAGAGTCTTTGCACAGTGAAAGGGATGGTTGAGAGTGGCTCGAAAAATAATATGACGTCATTCTAAATCAACTATGGTGGACCATCCAAGATGGCGAAATAGTTCTTTTTAATGCACTTTTGCAATATGGGTATCAAATAAAAGGGCTTGCCGAGAATAAATAAAAATTTTGTTTGATATAAATGCAACTTATTAACTGAAAAGCAAAAAATAAATTAAAACAAAAAAACTTTTTTAAAAAAAAGCTTTTATTTAAAGGTTCTAAAAAAAATAAAATAAAATGTTCCTGTAGAGTGTTAACTATCAACTTATAGCCTCATTATACACAATTTTATATGATCATAAAAGCTTGTCGCGCGATATGCTTGTGTAAATTAACTAGTACCTATTCAATTGACTAACTTGGTCAGCTAAATCTAAGTGTGTTAAAATTTCAGTTTAATTGAATTCCTATAGGTACTTACGCAAACCTCGCGACAAGCTTTTATGATCATATTAGTTGTGTATAATGAGGTTATAAGTTGATAGTTAACACTCTGAAGGAACATTTTATTTTATTTTTTTTAGAACCTTTAAATAAAAGTTTTTTTAAAAAAGTTTTTTTGTTTCAATTTATTAATGGTACAGCTAGTGTTGGGACGAGCGAACTTCACCGAGCGATTCCCATAAATTCCGTAATTTACGGTAAAGTTCGCTATGGTTGAAGCGAAAGTTCCCATTTGGAGAATATTGAGAAGATATGTTAACTATTATTTAGGCATTTTTTGTTTATTATTAGTGTAATCTTACTCTAAAAATTAAGAGCAGGTGACAAAAGGTTCTGCCGGTGCGTCATCTGGTACCTGAAGGTAACGGAAAACCAAAGAAAATCGCTGCTAAACAGCAGCAGACTTCTTGGTGGAACGCCACGGCGCGTCCACTTAAGCCACCAGAGAGCGCGGTTCTATATGCTGCTGCATATGAAAGCCGATATACGAGGGTCGCTCTATATCTCCGTCAATCGACCAGTACGCAGACAGCTGTTTCACGCTTATTAGCGATCATCAGTGCGCCATCGGTCGATTAACGGAGATAGAGAGCATCAGATTTTTCATGTCTACCAGACATGTGAAGCATGTGAGAGCAGCAGTGCAGCAGTGTCGACTTGCTAAAATGACGTAATAGAGCTTAGTTTTTGGCGCTTTTGGACTCCCGCTCACGCCCAAAGGAACCGTCGCACAGTGTGCAGAAAACCTTCAAACCTGGCAATAAATAGAAAAAGGAAAATGAGCACACACGTCTCAGTTTGCGCAATTTTTAAACGTCCCTAACCAGGGCACAATAAACCACAAAAAATTTTGCTCCAACCCTATCCCTACCATCGCGAGACGCATCTTTTGATAGCCTATAGCCGCGAGGAGATCAAGGGTGCCAACTTCGTGCCAGTTGTAACCTGCCTTAAAATTTTATTTAAGGAAGTATACGATATGGAACATTCATGGTCAGGTATGTGGTGATTTTTCTGTGATTATGTTAATAACTTAGGTATACGTGTAGTTTATATAACGCCACTCGCATTAAAATGTTCGATGAACCGTATATTATACAATTTTTTCCGAAAATAACGACAATTTTAGTTATGTTCCAAAGCAGATTAAGCTTTGATGTTTAATTTCCCTAGATAAATGATTCAAATTTAACACAAATTCATGCCATGTATTTGCTCTTTTTTGCTCCTTTCTTATAAACAACATTTTCTCGAGGTTAGAAAAAAATACTTTTCAACTGATTTTTACAAAACACATGTTTGTTTGTATGTCGTTTGTTCCAGGAATGAATTAAAATATTGTATTACTGAAAAGAAAAGACCTATTTGATATAAGTAGACCACAAGGCAATGGCATTGAAGACAAGTTAGCTTTTTTGACTGCTCAATTAAGAAAATCTATAAAATGTGATTAAGAGTTATTGATCAAGAGGGATTGAGGGACGTTATGAAAAAATATCCCATTTTTAATCACAATTTAATTGTCTTTGTAGCAGGCACGTAGAATATATACTAGATTTCTCGAAAATAATATACAGTGGCGTAATGGATTCAGTACATGCTCAGGAAGCACGCAACAAAGATTTCAAAAGATATCGGGAAAATTATGCAAGGAAATGCAGTCGAGTACAAACCAAAGAAGATATATTCCACGCATTTTTTCTAAGTTCTGATTCCCTTATATCAAGTACATAAAAACCACATAAGAAAAAACACAACGCCTTCCAAGAGAAGCTCTACAATCCCAGATGAAAATAATGATAATAAAGATGATGATAAAAATGATGATGATGAGGTCGATGATCTCAGTATCAGTGAAGCTGAAGAAACAAGGTTTGTAAATTCGTACCAGTGGAAGCATTTTCCAGTCTCTTGACAATTTTTCTAGAAATATGCTTTCTTTTTTTATTTATAAATGTTTTTTCTAGTCAAAATGACAAATATATACTTGAATTGTGTTTTATTTGATACTTTCATCACTACTAGATGTAACTAAAATAGTAAGAAATATTAACAGAAAGTATCCTATTTAATGCCACATTTGAGCTTCTCCTGCCCCACTGTGCGTCGCCGGTAATAGTGTAATAGTATACCTAGCATCAATATGAAGTTTGTTGGAACACCGTTTGTGTACCGATCACTAGCTCTCAGTCTGTTAATAAAATACTAGGTATCTTTAAGTCGTTATTTTCATGCTGCAAAGCTTTAGAGACAGGATTAATGATTTCAAACAGTGAAGAAAAAGATGTTACAAGCACTAGGAAACGATAACTCTCTAAAACCCTATATTTTTACATTCTCCACGTTTGTCTCTTTTTGAAATGAAATTTAGTTGGTACAAAGTTTTCATGATTAATAAATATTTTTTCTTTACCGTTGATAAAGCGGGTGTTTCCTTGACGACCATCTACCTATCTTTTTAAGGGTAATAACATTTCTTTTAGATGAATCGAAACATTACTAGCGTTATTTATGTCTTATAGACCTTTTAACGCATGCCTTAAGCAGCCCACAGACGCTCCGCAAGAGGAAAAGCTGCACAGTCCTGGCCTGAAGGATGATCGGAGCGTATGGAGGTTCGCCGGACTGTACAGGCCGCCGGATGTGGAATTGAAAAACCATTCGATCGCCTTTTGATGTCATGCTTGCTAGAACTGAACTGAACTGAAAGGTTTCCTGAGGGTGTAATCAGGCCAAAGTGCAAGGGCCTTCACGCCAGGACTGTGCAGTTTCTCCTCTGAGTTTTTTTTTACTTTTAGTCGTTTGTGAAATAAAGGGGAAGTTCTTATTAATCTTTGCTTACGCACGTTGAGGGCCCCATATAATTGATACGCCGGTAGCTACGCTCCTGTTTGTATCTCCCTGTATATAATGGTCAGTCGAACTCTTTCCGTGTCCGCAAAAAGCATGAGTCACTCGTCTATGTGAGAATAATACGAACAAACGACAATATAACTAGTACATGGTGCATAGACAGTATTCGTTAACAGGGTTTTAAAGGCCGCAACTTTTGTGATTGGTCGCTTGACCGTTCATTCGCAAAAAAATACCATTAACACAGAAAGCCCCTTTTTAGAAAGAAATAATAGAGAAATCAGGCAAGGCGTGAAAAATGTTTCCGAGCTTTTAGAAAGGGGAAACGTAAATATGCTGATGGGGATGCCTCCAGGCAGATACAGGTTTGGTGTGTGCTTCTGAACAAATAACCCAGTCTGTTAATTGTTTTTGGGTCCAAAAGGCTTAGAACTCTACTTCAAGCCTTGAACTAAAATAAAATCCATTTCCTGATGGGAACAAGACGTATTTGTCGACATTGAACAGTAGTTATTAATGAAGACAGTTAGCTGAGATTTGTATATAATTAAGTGATTTTTCAGAATTTTGAGAATCTTGAATTAAATCTCTGTATGTTGGGTGATTGAGATATCAGTATTTTTTGTCGTAGAATGTCCTATAATCAGTTAATAAAGGAGATATTTCTTCAATAATATCTTTTATGTCTACCACTTCGTGCGATTTTCTTCCGTACATTGTATCCATTGCTCCATTTCTTTGGGAAAATTATATATATATATATATAAGGCTTCGACGCATCCCGCATTTCGACCTCCATTTTTCCTTTTCACCCCAGTCCTCTTCTGTAATCGCCCTATCTATCATAGACTCTCTAATTCCATCTATCCATTTTCTTGATGGTCTTCCTCTTTTCCTTCTGTTTCTTGGTTCGTATTCCAATGCTCTATTTGGCCATCTTTCAGGGTTCATCCTCCTTACGTGTCCATACCATAAGAGGTGTTTTGATTCTACAGTATATGCAGTAGTGAATACTCTTCCTGTTCGTCTTCTTATTTCCTCATTATATACATGTTCCAATCTTGATGTTCTACAAGCTCTACGTAAAAAATCCATTTCAACTGTTTCCAGTTTCTTTTTGTCTTCTTTGCCGAATTGCCAGCACTCACACCCATATGTCAAAATTGGCTCTACAATGACATTGTAGATAATCGCCGTGGCGGCGCAGAAATAATAAAAAAAGATTAAAAATATAGAAACAGCTGAAACTTAATTTTTAAGCGTTTTAGAGGTTCCTGATCATTTTCTTCGTTTTTTTGGGTGGGGGTGAAATTGGGGTGGTTGGGGGTTGGGGGGTGAAAAACTGAAAAATTTGTTGTATTCATAATAGGCTGTCCACTAAGCTGTGAAGGAAGACCTATCGACATAAATCACCTTTTTAGATCCATCCGAACATTGCCTAGCCTATTACCGAAACTAAGGGACTTAGAATTTTCTGTATACACACGAGTACTTATTGCTTTAGATCGTTTTGTATTTTGTAACGTGGAAACTATTAAATTGATTCTAATGAAATTTTGACACAGTATTACTACCGTGGTGAGGATAGAAAACGTGGTTGGTTGTTAGAAATCGTGTCAGTGGCATCATAGCAATAATCAAAAAACTAAAAATATGAAAACAGCTCAAATTTCTTTTTTAGACGTTTTAGGGGTTACTGATAATTTTTTACCTTTTTTTGGGTGGGGGGTGAAATTGGGGTGCTTGGGGGGGGGGGGCGGGGGGTTGTAAAACTGAAAAGTTTGTAGTATTGATAATAGGATGTCCACTGACCTGTGAAGGAAAGACATAAGGTATAAGACAATTTTAGGGTGGGGGGGCTGCCGATGATTGGGTTGCAAGGGGATCTCAGACTAAAGCTTCATGCTATGGAAAGTAATAAACTGGTATCACAGTAATGTGTGGGAAGTACTGAGTCAATCAACTTGACTTCATTTTTTAATATAACTACTTCGAGTCCCGTGGAAGGAAATTACAGTATACAGTTACTACGTTTCAATATTTTCTGGCATAGGTACTTTCATACAGTTTAAATGCGTGGGGATGATACGGTACTTGAATAAAGGCATTATAATGATAATAAGAAACACTCTGTATACGCAAGACGCATTATAAGGCTGCCCCTTCTGCTTCGTATGAGCTGTTGTACGTCTTCAGGTGCCAGGCACGAACACGAAGAGAACAGCCAGCGCCGCGCGGTGTGCTGCTACGTGCATCTCCATTCAGAAGCGCATTTTTGCAGGCGTTAAAGTCAGGTGCATCGGTTCACCCTAGTTTTTCCCTACTTGATGCCGGGCGATCAAGGGTAGCGCGTGTGCTTCTTTGATTATAGTCGGGGGCAAGTAGGAGGCGATTGCTCAGTTGTCCTGTTCACACAGAAAAATCTGTCGCTCTGTCAAAGACTTACGCTTGGATTCAACGGGACGTTACACTCAGCATTCCTCAAATACAGCGATGTTTTATCCAATGGGAAGTGTATAGTTGGTAACGAATTATATCGTATTGTCGATTCAACTACAAGATGTCATTGGATTCCAATGAATAATTCAATCGCAGCCTGTCGTTGAATCGAATCTGTGTTTGGTAATTGATTCTAAACTACTTTCTTTTTCTTGGACCAACAGATTTTATTGCGACGACAGCTGATTGATTCTTTTGGATGTTTAATTGTGTGATTTTGTATGAAGTTATAAGGAGCATGATATAAGAATTAGACATAAGCCCGCACCAGTTGTTGCATTTTTACCTGAAATATAACTGTCTGACTAATCTAAATACCTAGATTCAAATATGGGTGTTAGCTCTTCTAAGTCCCAATTTCTCAGTAGGTCCTCCATTTAATATATAACTGGACACACTTAAATCACACAATTGCTGATGCAATACGCAAAACCGCGAGATGACACAACACTGCTAACACCGAAACAACACAACGACACAACCTCGTCCATGTTGGCGGGTTCGCGGCGATAGTAACACTGAGATGATCCCCCTGTTCTTTATTTTTACGTAAATTGAATCGGGACATCAGTCCCGCCGAATACTGATTATAGTTCAGCGAACGACAAGGGCCATTGACACAAAATTAATTTTTATCAGATGAATTATCACGAACTGGTGTTGCAGTAATAATTTTTGTACATTGAATAGATTGTATGCTTTGCTTAAATGAAAATAGGGTAAATTTCGAAAACAAAAGGATGTTTTGATTGCATTATATGTCAATACTGGTATTAGAAGGATTATACATATCGTTAGAATGAATATAAAATTACTTTGAATTTATTGGCGTACCTGTGATTACTTCGAATAATTATAAGGATTGAATTCTTTCAATGACATGGGTTTGAAACAACTGTAAATATATTTAAAGCGATGGAAAACTCTCCATTGAACTTTCATACACTTTCAGGCACTAAATGTACATCAATGTACATTTAATGGGTATACCATGGATGTGGAAATTCACGACAAAATGAATGAAATGAAATGTATATTTTTTTATGTCTATTTTACATCCATTAGACGTTCAGGCTCCATTTGGTATGTAAATATATACATGGTATATGTTATGAATATACATGTTCATACCTGGTCTATGTTACATATACTATGCATGTACATTAGACGTACATATGTACACATAACTGATATGTCATGGATGTGGAAGTTCGCGAGAAACGTACATGAAATGTATATTTTATTGATGTCTATTTCACATTCATTGGACATTATTGCTCCATTTGTGAATATACATATCATTTGATTCGATATTCACTGTATGTGCATTGTATATACTTTTGCATTGTATGTGGGGTACTATTCTCTATCCAGCGAAGAAAAAGAGTGATCACGCGCAAGATGAGTGAATTCTTGTTGCCTGGCCGTAGCCAAGCTTACACCACAGCAGACCGCCTCTTGAAACGAACACGACGTGGATGGCGTTGTGCCATAAGGAATTTAACATCATTTTGGTTATAATCGTAAGCGATTTATTTGATATATGATTTATTTGATACCAAAACCTTGACGTTTCATTCCACATTGAGCATAACTGTCCTAAAGCACTGTTCACATTTTGGCGACATCTGTGGGCAAGTTCCTATTCCATATTTTCAAACCAATAATCTAACGAAGAAATTCATTAATACCCATCCAGCAGAGAAACAGGTGAGCAAAGAGATGGGAAAACAGGGGAGCAAAGATTGAGTTCTCGTGGCTTGTTCAGAGGCAAGCTTACACCACTTGGAAATGCCAATGTCTAAGCGCATCACGCCTGGCACCGAAACATTTGGAGAACAGGCCACCTTTCCTGAAGAATCAAAATACATAGCTGTTTGTCGACGCCTCCTCATAATATGGCCGCGGTCATATTGTGGCCTAAACAGGTTTGCCAATATCGAAAACACATGAACATGAACTCACAATATATGAGATATATACCATTATTGAAAAACTATAAGTCGCTAATGTAGATTGCTAGATGAAATTGATATCATAACTGTACAAGATTAGGTTGAACGTATGCCTTGAAGGTATGTTCGTCGGCAGACCAGTTAGGGGTATTTTCATTGTTTGAATATGAAGCTAGGATGAGTACGCAAAAGCAAGTTGGTTCCTGCTCACGTAAATGTGTAGGTACAAATAAACATCTCTCATTTGAAAGTATCTCCAAAGTCAAGATTTTGAAAATATCTTGGAAGAAGTGGTCGTGATTCAGATTCAGAGAGAAGAAAACAACTTTGTTAAACTCAGCGTACTTCATATGTCTGATTTGGTAATTTTTTCTTACTTTTATTTGAATATAAAAAAATGTAATAAGAGTGTTTTTAACTAGTACAGTCCAGAAGGCAGCTTAATACGAAACTAATTTTCTCAAAACAACAGATCGGTGGCTCACGTCACTTTTGTATAACACCGTCGATTTGTCGGTGGTTACCGTGTAAACAGTTCTCGCAAATATCGAGAGCACGTGAACACCATGAATTTTTTGCGCTCTTTTTCTTCGGTGGACCGAGTATAGTCCATTCGCAATAAAACCACATAAAGTTCAATATCACCGGACTATTAGCTATAATGGGTCGTATGCTGTTCAACTGCTCGGCGTGCGTATGAGAGTCGGCTTCCTTTGGATTTCCCACGTTTAGACACCCCTAAACCAGTCGCTGTGCTAGTCGGGCTCCGTGTCATTACAACCCCATGCTCTGTACCCCGTACCCCACATGCTTACTGCTGCTCCGCTGAATATTAAATAAACTCTGTTTTGTGTGTTTACGTTTGTAGGTAGATAAGGAGATACGCAGTGGGATATTCGATATATATTCGCCAAAAGATTGATAAAAGTCATTGGGGAGTCGGAATATCCCACGCGGTAGTGGGGGTGGTATTGAAATAGAGGAGAAAGGGAGATTCTTTTCCGATTCACTCCTTCCCACGCTTCACTTTGAATTTGGTTTGATATCAGTTGATAAGAAGAGTTCTTAGGCGATTGTAGGAGAAGCGTTCAGAAACTGAAAATTATCAGATTTTCATTATAGGTTTATACTAGGTGTTTATAAAATATACGGCAAAAATTTAAAGGACCATCCCTTGAACATGCTTCCCACATAACACTATATAGATATGTACATCCACAGAATGTACATTAGATATTCTAGTTTGAACATGTATGTTTTGAATATTCATAGGACGTTAAATGTACATACGAAAAATGACATACACTAGTGTAATATACTATGTATATTCACGTAGGTATATACATATGTGAATATACATAAGATGTTGGTCTATGTATCACATATACATCTAGTAGTTTACGCCTGCGCAAAGGATAGCTAGTGCCGCCATTGCTGATTTCTAGCCATGCGTCGTGGTTAGCGTGTGTGCTGGTGCTGGTTGTGCCTGATTACCTGATCGAGTGAAATATTGTGCAATGCTACTTATCTTCTGGCTATTGATAACACTCACATTCAGCGTTTGACGGTAAGTCGTAAGCGGAACAAACCACCTACAAAATTTTATAACCTTGATTTCTTTGTGACTTTAGACATGCCATTCAACAGAAAAGAGATGACAATCATAGTATTCGATTTTGCCAAGTATTATTATTGTAACCAGAAATTGAATTAATTCAGCCAATGACCTCAGTTTTTGTAAGCAAATTAGTGTTTTAATGCACAGATTAGAAAAACCAGATTATGAGCGAAATTCTGAAGTGCCCTATAAAGTAATCATAGATACAAATATTTCTAAATTTAGTTTCTTACTGAAATCAATACGTTTTTCTGTGACCTGCTAGAAAAATCATCAAAATCTGTTTGACGTCTAAAAAGTTATTCAAGGTAAAACCCAACATGCTGAATAAAAGCTCATTTGGCTGTAAAAAATCTCTATGCATTCACGCAAAATAAAACACTAAAGATAGAGAAAGAATGCTTCTAATCAAAGCCTGCTTCTTGAACATTATTTGCTGACAGAATCATTCTGCGGGGTTTTGAAATTAGGGTAGCTAAACAACATTTCGATTCACCCTGTATATTTGATCAACTAACAAAGTCTATCAAAATTCGAGATATATGTCGTTGCTCTAGACATTTCAAAGGCATTCGATCAACTGTGACATGCAGCTCTCCTAAACAAGCTCCCGTCTTATGGGCTCCCTGTTAAGCTTTGCGGTTGGTTCGCAGACTTCCTCTCAGGTCGGAAAATCTCTGTCGTGGTAGACGGCTTTTCCTCTTCTTTCCATAGCATCAATGCCGGGGTTTCGCAGGGATCGGTATTGGCTCCGACATTGTTTCTGCTTCACATTAATGATCTACTCTCTAGCACTACAAACCTAATCCACAGTTTTGCGGATGGAGTACGCTGCATGCAGGCATTATGAGCAATAGACCGATCTCTGTGGTCGAGCTGGAACGCAGAAGACTGGCAGTGGCAGCTTCACTTTCAAAGGATCTCTATACCATTACCGCTTGGGGGCTTAAGAATATGTTTAAATTTAATGCCTCCAAGACCCAGTATTGTACGCTATCAAACAAGAAGTGCCCAAGCCAACACCAGGTTCTAATGAACAACGAGGCTCTGCCAAGGAGTCACTCGTTCAAGCTGTTAGGAGTCAACATTACAGAAGGTCTCACCACGTAACCTCCTCACGCTATATAAAGCCCAGATAAGACCTTGCCTGGAGTATTGTTCTCATGTCTGGGGAGCTGCTGCCCCTACTACCCTGTCTATACTAGATGCCGTCCAGAGAAGGGCAATTCGACTAATTGGCGATCCGGCCTTAACGCGCCACCTTCAGTCACTTTCTCACCGGCGTGTTGTTGGTGACCTCTCACTCTTCTACCGATATTCCAACGGAATCTGCTCCTCTGAGCTATCCTCTATCGTTCCGCCGCTCACTGCTCCTATCAGATGTACCCGTGCGACCGCTGTACCTCATTCTAAGACGGTCGTTCTTCCAGGGTGTCCAAGGCTTGTAATGGACTGCCAGAAGATGTATTTATTGGGCCTGCTGGTATTGGCCCATTCAAATCTCGCGTTAACAAACTTCCCCTAACATAACCCTTTCACAGCAGCCGCGGTACTCTGGTATTTAGGCTCTGCCTGCGCGGTCTGCTCAGTTATAAAAAAAAGAATTATTTCTCAGTTGATACATGGACTCACCAGGCTAATGTGAGGAAAAAAATCCTCTGGGAGCCGTCAGTATTTAAGCCTTTAAGGCCTGTTGAACTATAACTTCCCAGAGGGGGGACGGTGCACAGCCAGCACCATTGGAATGATTACACCATCATCCCGGACGGTCCGACGGGGGTCCCCCGTCCGGGCCTTCCGGTCGATCATCCAAAGTGCCGGCCGCGTAAGATGCTCCGCTCAGCGCTCGTGTGGGTGACACCAACACGGTCGAAACTGAATGCCCTGTGTATATACAGTCATCCACCCAAGCGCTAACCGCGCACAAGGCTGCTGCTGCCCCACTATCGAAGGCAGACGCTGTTCACCGCGCAGCCACGTGGGTCCCCAGGCTAATGTGTTTGATCTCATTGAGTTCGGAAATAGGGAGTAACTATTCTCCCACAGCAGATTAAGGGTGACACTGCAGAGAAAATCCGGACATGCATGGGAATAATTGAATTTTAAGGGATGGGAACAGCACCGATATGAGCATGACGTACTGGGGTGAGTGGGGGAGTAGCGGGGTGGAAGTGGAAGTTGCGAGATTAATCATTATGGACTGTATGAAGTCCTTCGACTGCCACAAATGGACTGTATCAAGTTGACAACTTAACTTCGTCATGAGTGAAGGGTGGTTTTAGCACTGTGTTTTGATTGGGTAAGCTTTTATTTCTTTTAATACCTTCGTAAGACTTTTTAGGAATCCAAGCGTGGCAGCAGTTGTATTTCGTCATGACTAGTAGCGTGGTATTTCGGTTAATAATAAAACTGCATAATTTAAGATCAATCCATAATCTAATCGATGATAATTGCAGAAAATGTTACCAACAGCCGGAAACAGTGGAACATAAATATAAAAAATGAAGTCAAGTTAATTGACTCAGTACTTCCCACACCCACTTCCGATGATACCAGTTTTATTATTTTCCCACAGCATGAAACTATAGTCTAGATGCCCCTGCAATCAAATCATCCCTCGCCCGACCGCAAAAAAGTGTTTTATTCTACTAGGAGCTTCTTTCACAGGTCAATTAACAAAATATCATGAATACAACAAATTTTTGAGTTTTACAAACCCCCACCCCTGAACCACCCCAATTTCACCCCTAATCAATAAAACTTTTAAAATGATCAGGAACCCCTAAAACGTCTAAAACGAAGTTTGAGGTGTTTTTTATATTTTTAGTTTTTTATTAATGCCGCTAAAAACCATACGCGCTTACCATACTCGTCGCGGTAATAAATCTGTGTCAAAATGTCATTAAAGTCAATTCAGAAGTTTCTACGTAACACAATACAAAACGATCCAATGTAATACTCCTATGTATTTTGTATGCATCAGAAAGTTCAAGTCTCTTGGTTTCTGTAATCGGCAAGGCAATGTTCGGATGGACCTAAAAAAGTGTATTATGCCGCTAGGTCTATCTCTCTCAGGTCAGTAGACAGCCCATTATGAGTACAACAAATCTTTCAGATTTACAACCCTCAACCCCCCCCCCCCACCCACCCTAATTTCACCCCCACCCCAAAAAAAAGTAGAAAATGATCAGGACCCCCTTAAACGCCTAAAAACGAAGTTTGAGCTGTTTTCATATTTTTAGTTTTTTCAATATTGCTGCGCCGCCACTGAGACGATTTCTAAAAATCAGACGCGTTTTCCATCCTCGCCAAAGTAGTAATACTGTGCCGAAATTTCATTAACATCAATTCAGTAATTTCAACATTATAAAATACAGAACTATCTAAAGCAATACTCGTATGTATACATCGAAAAAAGTCCCTTGGTTCCTGTGATACACAAGGCAATGTTCGGATGGACCTAAAAAAGTGTATTATACCGCTAGGTCTTTCTCTCTCAGGTCAGTAGACAGCCTATTATGAAAACAACAAGTTTTTCAGCTTTACAACCCCCCACCCTCCAACCACCCTAATTTAACTCCCAACCAAAAAAAAGTAGAAACCCTAATTTAACTCCCAACCAAAAAAAAGTAGAAAATGATCACACCTAAAAACGAAGATTGAGGCATATTTGAAATTTTTTGTTTTTTGGTAATTACTCCGCCGCCCATGCATCGATTTTCAAAATTGTAGCAACATTACCTACTACGACCCTACACCATATCACTACCCAAATTTCATCAAAATCTATGTAGCGGTTACTGAGATTAGGAGGCTAGAAAAACGCCAACAGACAGGCCGACAGACAGACAGACCGACAGACAGGCCGACAGACAGACCGACAGACAGACAGACAGACCGATAGACCGACAGACAGACCGACGGAAATGAGTGACGTGGATTTTCGTTATGTACGCATCATAAAACGCCCAAAAAGTATATTATCTCAAAATCAAAAATTTTCGCGATCACAATACTCCCCTCACCTATCGGTGTGGGAAGTAAAAGCACATGCATGATTCTCGCTTAGACAGACATAACCCTGCAACCAATGTCACGCACCAAGCAATATCCACAACCAATCAAACTAAAAGGAAACACAGATCTATATTATAATCATAGCATACCAAACAATTGTTTATGTGTAAATGTTTCAATTACATACCTAAGTCAGTACTCGAAAACAATCAATACAAACTATACTGGGAGGTTGAAATACATATAGACAAAACTGACCCAGCCAATAAATCAAATAATATAGTTTATCAATCAAAGGCAAAGTTGCTCATCATATATACAGCGTATCAGAACTGGGCAGTAGTAGCGAATTATAATTTTTGGGGTGTAAATTAGAGCAAATATAGTATGTTTTCTTATTATTGTGTCACCCACTGAGGTATTTGTTTTTGATCACGTGACCTCCGATTCAAAATTTTTGAAGGGACACCCTGTATATTTGTGACTTTTTGTGTTCCTCCCGATAAAACAATTCCAACAAACTAGCACAGTTGGGGTCTAAAGTGATTAATTCAAGAGCTACAGATACTTTAAGGACCGTACCACTACCATAGTAATTTAACTGTAGGGGTACATGTTATAATCAATGGTAGTGGTACCATCCTTTAAGTCTGTAGCTCTTGAACTAATCACTTTAGACCCCAAGTGTGCTAGTTTGTTGGAATTGTTTTATCAGGAGGAACACAAAAAGTCACAAATATACAGGATGTCCTATTAAAAAAATTGAATTGGACGTCACGTGATCAAAAACAAATACGTCATTGGGTGACACAGTAATAAGAAAATATACTACATTTGTTCTAATTTGAACCCCCAAAATTATAGTTCGCTATTACTGCCCACTTCCGATATATTGCTTGTCTTAATCGTCATGGGACACCCTGTATATTGCTAGTCCCAATGATAACAATATCCAGAACATCTATGCGCTTGGAAGATATCTAAATACATAGATCTTGCCATAGTTATAAAACGACTCTGGAAACAAGACAAAGTTATCATTGTCCCCTCGCTATGTCGGTATCAGGCCTTATACCAAATATATTTACACCACACCTGCAACAGTTAAGCTTTAACTAAAGGTTCCACAAAATACTCCAAAAGTCCGTCATTCTGAAGACATATAGTAACAGTCCTCCGTAAATTCAGAACATAGCTCAGGTGTTGACTTGGAACAGCCCCCCCAATACTAAACTTGTTGCTACCGGAACCGTGCGGGAGAGATTTATGAAAGCAATAAAATTATAAAAGATTTTATCCGTCTCTAATAATATCAATTTATCTATGCATATTCTGGTTTGTGTAAATCGTATTCGGGAAATTGATGGATCTAGGAGGCGGATTACTATCTGCTCTGACAGTCAGGTAGCCATCAAAGCACTGAGTGCTTGGAAAATAACGTCGGGACTGGCCCTGGAGTGCAGGAGGGCTCTTGACGACATAGCTAAACACAATGTATCACTGATGTAGATACCTGGGCACGCTGGGGTAAAGGGTAACGAAATGGCGGATCATTTGGCTAGGATGGGATCCGGCAACAGTTTTGTGGGCCCGGAACCAGCCTTAGGACTATCTGCAAACTTGGTTAGGAAAACAACTGGAGAGTGGATCCAGAATCAACACTCTCTGAGATGGAACAACATCTCTGGTCATCTCCGTCAGGCTCGGGAACTATTAGCAGGGCCTGCAGAGAGAATAGGAAGATTTTGTCTCTCTCTGGATAGGAGTAACTTGAGATTGCTAGTAGGCCTATTAACGGGTCACAACACCTTCAGGCGTCACTTGTTCGTGGTGAGGGTGGTCAACGACCCAACATGCACGTGGTGTGGTGAAGAGGAAGAATCCTCGGCACACATCTTGTGTCGCTGTGAAACCCTGGGCTATCACAGGTAGACTATGCTGGGATCAAAAACCTTGGAACCAATAGAGATAAAACGGATAGGACCTAAGAATGTACTTGCCTTTGCCAAAAGGGCAGGTCTTAGGAACTAGCGCGGATAGAGGCGTAAAAGGGCCCATCGTGTGGCCTATGCACCAGCCACATTCCGTGTTGGATAGCCTCTGGTCTTTATTCATTCATTCATGCATATATTCTACCGCACTCCATAATTATGGCTATCCCTGCTTGGAAAACGGTAGTCGGTAAGCGGTAATTACCTATGTTATGTTATGTTATGTTATGTTATGTTATGTTATGTTATGTTATGTTATGTTATGTTATGTTATGTTATGTTATGTTATGTTATGTTATGTTATGTTATGTTATGTTATGTTATGTTATGTTATGTTATGTTATGTTATGTTATGTTATGTTATGTTATGTTATGTTATGTTATGTTATGTTATGTTATGTTATGTTATGTTATGTTATGTTATGTTATGTTATGTTATGTTATGTTATGTTATGTTATGTTATGTTATGTTATGTTATGTTATGTTATGTTATGTTATGTTATGTTATGTTATGTTATGTTATGTTATGTTATGTTATGTTATGTTATGTTATGTTATGTTATGTTATGTTATGTTATGTTATGTTATGTTATGTTATGTTTATGTTCCGCCCAGACCTACCACCGTACACCTGATGAGTTTTTGTAGCCAACACCAGGTGATACCACTCACGTTGACTTTGTATGAGATCTCAGTGTCCACGACTCTTGGCATTCTGCAGTTCAAAAAGTATATTTCACACACAGAGTTAACATCTCTAGAGGGAGCCTAATTCGAATATTGGCCAGCCAACATCTATAGCGCTACTGCCACTCTTCTTCGTCCGCTTCCAGTTTCTTCAAAATCTGGCAGTTTCCGCAGTTTCAACACAAAGTATTTAACTGGGTATTTAACTATACATTCCAATATACTTGCAATGTAACTGATTTACGTGAAGATAATTTGTATTGATTCAATGAAATATCAAAAATAGTAAATTTCATAGCGGAATGTCGCAATAACTTCTAATATGTCGTAAATCTGGCAACCTACAATCGGCGTGCCCTTAAGCTGTCATGTGGCTGTCATTGTAGTTGTGGTTATTGCGTGTGTCGAGATTTTTGTAATTTTAGTGTATATTTGACTGACTTTGTGACTATTTGTGGTGTGAATTAAATTATTTATGAACAATATTGTTATAATTGCATGATGAGGCAACATAAAAAGTGCATAGTTTGGTGTAATAGCAACTAATCGGTGAACACTTCTCATCATAGGTGAGTATAGGTTTTGTTTTAGTTTTCAGTAACGTAATATATGGGGATAACTGGGAACAAAAGTAACTTCACTCCAGTTTGAGGAATAATAATGGTTGTTTAATGTATGTTTTGTGCACGCATTACATTCATGTCAATCAACATGAATTCTCCAAATTCCATTTTTTAAACTATTTGAGGAAGTGAAATGCAAAAATGTATGCCACATTTACTTACAGAAAATCTATCTATGAGAATGTTATAGAACTGGATATACCTAATGCAATTATTATATTTTATTGCTAAAGTAAAAACACGATGCAGCCATTCCAACAGGCTACCTTTCAGAACACTGCTAGATATGTTTTGAAAAACACTTCATGGTAATAATAAATTATCAACTGTTACAATGAAATTATGATAAGAGTAACTCTATAAGTATAACTAAATACTAATACAACTTATTGGTACCAGTTTGTCACATCACAGTAATAATTGAATCTATTAATGAACATCCAATTTTAATATAAAGTCGCACGCCACTGGTAATGCCCTCAAGCTGTCAAAATTTCCGTTACATGTTGGCTGGTCAGCGACCTGTGCATTTTGTTGTTTACGCTCCCTCTATAGATGTTAACTCTGTAATTTCACATTAAATGGGACAGTAAACTAGCCAAACCGTCGCATCTTAAACATTGAACATCAATTTCAAGTACAAGCGATGCATTTTGGAAAGTGACATTGCGGTCGAAAGACAGCATTGCTGCTTATTTTTCCAATAATGAATCCAAAAGCACCCTAACGATCAATGTTATGCGTTAACATTCAATGGTATGCAACAACTCAAAAGATTGGTGTGGACGATGTTTACTTTCACATGGCCATGCAATTTGTTACTATCAGATTTCACTTTATGGGGAGATTTGACAAGTAAACCAGTAAACCCTTTGTTAAGAAAACAGCTACCATTCAAGTTGGCAAGACCAACATTGTTGCTGGGATAAATATCATAACAACGTCACTACTAAAAATATCATCGCTTTAGATGATATCATTTCTCATACATAAAGTGCTTGGATGAACCTCAACATGGCCGACTCTACTCACTAGGCCGGAGCATTGAAATATGGCAACACTGAATCGGGGACCGAGCTTTTATTTGTTGTTAAGTCATTAGTGTAATCTTCCAGAGCAAAAAAGGAGATTGGAAGGTGATTTTTAATGTGTTTCTAATTATTTACCTGCACAAACGAAACTATAAAGATAAAAAGATGCCTGCAAAGTGTGTAGTACCAGGTTGCACTTGCAATTGTGCTTCCAATAAAGGACATACCAACCATAACATTCCAGAGTAAACAAGAAGAGTGGAAGGCGGTTTTTAATGTGTTTCTAATTATTTTCCTGCACAAACGAAACTATAAAGATAAAAAGATGCCTGCAAAGTGTGTAGTACCAGGTTGCACTAGCAATTGTACTTCCAATAAAGGACATACCAACCATAACATTCCAGAGTAAACAAGAAGAGTGGAAGGTGATTTTTAATGTGTTTCTAATTATTTACCTGCACAAACGAAACTATAAAGATAAACAGATGCCTGCAAAGTGTGAAGTACCAGGATGCACTAGCAATTGTGCTTCCAATAAAGGACATAAACAGAAGTGGGTGAACGATATTCCTCGTATGGGCTGGTTATATTTATAAGAATAAAGACAATACTTTACAAACATTTCAAAGGATAAGACCTATTTTGAAGCACAATGTGGTACCAGAATGTCTTCTGGACCTCCCAAATATCACAGAAAAATACAGTTAATAGAACTCATCTGGGCATGCTTCTGGGCATACCTACGAAAAGATTTGATAGTGAAAGGGAATCAAGACCAGCAAGAATGGCTTCACAAAGACCTAATGGTGAATTTTTCTAACTCAAGTGACAACTTACAAAGTAAATTGAGTGTTCATTAAGTGGAAGTGGAAGTGGCAGCAGAAAAAGAGGTTGCGTTTATTTTTATTTTTTAGTGTTTGACTACGATGAACCAGACATCAGATGTAAGTGGTATTAGTAGTAGTAACTAATACATATAAAATGTAATAATTATTCTGAAACTATAGGCCCACTATTTGACAGCTAAGCCACGTTGCCACATCTAAGGCTCCGGCCTAGTGTAGAGTCGGCCATGACCTCAAGTATAAAATACCCACTGATGCAAAACAAACATTTTTTCCAGTCTTCGTTTTTGCTCACTGTCCTGTGTGTATTATGAAAGACCCCTTACCCGTTACATAGTTCGTTTTAAAAAGCTCGTACCCTTAGTTATCTCATAATCAAGCCTTGTGTATTATGTAATAAATAAAAACAACAAATACTGTTCAGAACATTTAATTTCTCTGTAGTTCTCAATCACAAGTCATAATGTCATATTATGTACATAGGTGAGATCATGTTATTTAAAAACAGAATGCCAATAAGGCAAAGCTATCTAAAATATATTCTTAGCCTATATATGTTACAATCAATAAATAGATATAAAAATAATATTATTAGGTACCATGGAATGACTATGAATGGTTGAGTGCTAGGCAAAATATAAATATAGTATATACAATAAATATACAAAATATACAAAATCCAGCTAATGTCGGTACGCGAAGTGTGTATTTACCAAGAATATGAGCATTCACAATTTTACTACAGCCCCTGTATTGCCAATATTTTTCAATCAAATTGAGAAAAATGTATTTTTTTAAAAGCCTGCAATTATTAAAGTATTCATGGTGTAACAGCTTACACATTTCATTACTGCATAAGATCAAAAATTAGATGTAAATCAGTATTAAAAATTTATGAAAGGACTTGAACAACTTTGAAAAGTGCTCAGAAAAATCGAATTAAAAACAGAGAAGAAATAAATACTCAAAAAAACTTTTTTTTTGCTTTTTCTCAAGCATTTATCGAAGGACTATCGTACACTCTAAGCCAAAATGGAATGTGTAAATTTATCAGTGATCATTGTTTTACATTTTTTTATTATAAAATGTCGCTTTGTGGCTATATTTGTGCTTTCGATGGTATTCGGAGTTTCGCATTGTGGGTCTTGATAATTTACCCACAACGCGTTCTGCGCATACAAAGATTACCCGCAACGCGGTGTGAGAGATTAGCGAAATCCACAACGCGATCTGGGTATACAGTTCGGGCAGTAGCCGAATTCGGTTATTGAGTCCAACATATATACTCACTCTCTTTGCTAATACTCTTACTAATGACGGTAATCTCCTTGGACATATAGCTTGGATATAAAAAAATATACATAAACAGTCTTTATACATATAAAGGACACTTGAGAGATAAGGCCATCAAATTTGTGCAAGGTTACTTCAACTATCATTTAAAATCGGACTGAAACACCTCCAAAACCTCCGAAAAGTTTTTTGTAAGAATCTAAATTATACAGGTTGTCCCTGAACTTCCTGGATACGTGATATTCTCGTAACAAAAAAAAGTTCAAACGAAAAATGAGTGGAATTTTTGAAGGCACTATAGAGTCATCCATGCTTTTAAAGCATTTTCTTTACTTCAACCCTTATAACTCATCCTCAGTTTGATCGCAGCAACGTCTGTAGGCCGCCTTATGAAAGCGTGTCAAAAATGACGTTCTTAATTAGTTTTGAGAATATTTGAGATTGAGATATAAATCAGTTACTTATATTGGTGTCTCAATATTCGCGGAGCAAGATTTGAATTGTCTGCCATGTTTGACAGTCATAATAATACATCACTATAACGTGACAGACCAAAAATTGACATATGGAAGTCAGTAAAGACTGACGATTACGTAATGCAACAATGATTAGTCAATCGATCAAAAAAACGGCAAAATTTGGTGAATTAAGCTACGAGTTTCTTCCATATCCATCTTATTCTCCAGATGAGACTCCCAGTAACTTTTTTATATTTTATAAGAATGCTCGCTATAATCGTTTTATGGTCCTCGAAGGTAACTATATTAACACGTTGTTGGACACAACGGCTATAGCCGTCTGCGGGGAGTAATCATAATACGCCACGACGGCCATATCAGTCAAAAAGTTATCTGCTTGTTACGGCAGAACGGCGACGACCGTTAGAATGTCGGTATACTTGCCTTGTTAAGCAATGTTAGTGCCGTAACGTGAGGCTCGTCATTTCTGAAATTGCCAAATTCTAACCCACTACACGCTACCCCAACTATTCATGTTTTAAGGTGCATGGGTAAAATGGCACCACGGCTATAACCGTCCATAACCTCCAATGTGATGCATTGACCACGTGTATAGCTGCCATATTGCAAGTGTGTTTTTGTTTGATTTTCATGTTTTCAGTACTGATGGGAGGTAGGTAACCAGATATTTTCATCCTAAACAGATATTCGTCGTCCACCTATTATACATATATACATACATACATATTGTTTCATATCAATACAAAACTCGAAGCACGTGTGAGACATTTTCCAGAGAAGCTGCCCCTACCAGAGGATCATAAAATAAGATCATATTTTCTTAGATGCAAACAATGTTTCAAGTCGGGAAAACTAGCTATAGATGCAAGAGTTGTGAAAATAAACCTACTTTGTGTCCAGACTGCTTTGAAGAGTGGCGTCAAAAATAAATTTGTGCCTAAATTCTGTTTTGTTCGGGGATACCTCTGTTTGTTAATAAATTTGATTTTTTGTTTTTACACCGTCTATATTCTGAGAGATGCGTCTTTGTTTATAAATTTGATACAATAAAATGTTGTTTTTGTTTTAGCTTTTGTCTCGAAAATTCCTTTTCTTCCCACAAGATGTGTTTTACGATTACACTGATCAGACGGCTATAGCCGAGGTTGCCATTCTAGAACATAAAGTCTGCTGTGATATGACACGACGGATATAGCCGTCTTTTTTTTGTCACCAAAAACCTCAAAAATGAAAAAAAGAGTCAAAAATGAATACCTCTAAAATATTTTGGTAACGCAAATCATGTTACAAACGCAAAAAAAATGGGAATGTTTTGAGGTGCCATATTACGAAACCTCCCGGCCAGCAGAGTGTCCAACAATGTGTTAAATAATGAAATTGAATTTTATCAAAAACATAGGGCTTTTTGTTAGACTGCGAAATTTTCTGCCTAATTTTAAAAAGAAACGAAAACAGCTCTAACAGGGAACTTAGCCCCTAAGGAGACGGTAAACTGATAAATCAATGAATCTTTCAATATTTAGCTACAGAAAACTAAGCCATTTTGAAACTTACAATCATTCTGTTTTAGTGAAACACCCTTTATATTGCCAATCTTTGAAGACACCTTAAACACAAAATTGACTATAGGAGCTACCATCAGTATGCCACCTCAGCTCCCCAGGGTCTGTAAGGCTTCATCCCTTGAGACGTGGGAATACTTTGGTTATAATTTTGGTGATGACTGGAGGTAGGTATACTGAAAGCATTCACTGGATATTGATGCTGACTATGGGCCATAGACGTCGATGTAGCCGTGGTCAAAGGTGTCAAAACTGCTGTTGAAGGAGCCAACCTTGAAGGCTCTGACACAGTGGTGGCAGTTTGGGGAGCACAGGACGTGGTGATATCAAAGTGCCCCAGCTCGTGGTGCATGTTTTGATGATGTAGTGGGGGAGGTGGTGGAGGTTGATGAGGGTTGAGGTTCCCCAAAGGAGGAGGATGATTCGAAGCTGGAGATAGTGGAAGAGTGTTCAGAGGAGGGTATGTTTGGGAAGCACCGTAACTCCATGGAGCAGGTGTTGTCTGCTTTGAAGCAAGCTCTCTTTGGGCTGCGCAACATTGGAGGTGGGAAGTTAGACGTAGTCGAAGTGGGTTCTGGACGTCAAGACCTTCTATTCGCTCGAGGTATCGGATGACCTCGGCCACACATTCCCTGAAGCCCATTCCGTGGTAGTCCATTGCGTATTTATGAGGATCGTAAGCCAACGAGTCCAAGCCTGAAACAAAGAGATAGTTTTGTCAGTTCACTGCAAAAAATGCAGATCCGTACACAAAGGCAAAGAACTGGCCACTGCCAGTAATTTGCAAATCAATCGGATAAAATGCATCCACCATCAACCGTAAAGCAGCGCAGGACAAAGCATAATACAATCACTACACCAAGGGCGTATCCAGATATCAGTCTTATGGAGTGAATAAGAATGAGGTTTGCACTGAGAACACCAGCCCTGTTAAAGTGTTGAACTGGTACATTTCTAATAGCCTATATTAAAGTTGCATGCCGTTTCTGAAATGTAACTTCATAGTCAGTCATAAAAACTGAATTCTAATACTTCGATTTTGTCACAGAAGACGTATATTATTGTAACAATTAAACTGATTTAAGTACTGCTACTTTCAATTAAACATTTTTATAGTAATGATTAACGAGAGTTACTATAAAAGTAAATCATTAACTGTCGTTATGAGTATTCCTATCGTAGACACTCCAGGTTACAATGACAATTAAACTGTTGAAGTACTGCAATTTCCAATAATTAAACATCTTAATTGCCAGAGTTAAAGGATATTACAAGCTATGATAAGTCATGAAATACGCATAACGGTCGTTTCCCGAGGTGGGGGATGTTTACCATGCTCTATCTCTTTTCTTCCTTGTAGAGGGCAAGCGAGTGTGATAGAGATAGATGCTCTTCACCGTTGTTTTACATTTCAGTTAGTCGTTAGTGATTACAGCACGGTTACAGGTACATGAGGTGCACTCGCTGTTCGGTTTTACTATCACATACTATTTTGTGCTCCTATACGTTTTATGCGTGCTTGTGTCCTTGTGTGTGGAACAGAATAGGCACCTGCATGGTCAAATATGGCTTTGGAGTACACGAGTCGTACATTTCCGGTAACTTTGCTGTAAGATCAAAATATGTAACAATTTCCCAATGACATTATGTGTTCGTAGGTGTAATAGACGTTTTATGTGCAATAATAACTTTTTGTTATGATAAACTGAAGATTTTAATTATTGTTATTATGATTATTAATTATTTTACCAGGAATAAAGATTATTTTGAATCTATTCGCTTTTTTTAATCCCTCTAATTGAGTATAGGAATTATCCATATTAAATTAAAAAAAAATCAGTATTGGTATTAAAGTTTTTCATTACAGCTGTTTAATTCATTATCTGTAGTACAATGACAAAAAAAATTCAAAAATAAATAAGGTAGGTATCCGTAATAAATAATCCTGTTTAAAATTGAGGGTATTAAACAACCTTGGAGACGTAGTTTAATTGTAACTATTAAACTAAGCTGCAGTCATAGTGACAACCACTGATGTGATATTGCTCACTACCACAATTGATTCTAAACAGAATTCACTATTCAATTGCAGCAACTAAACAATTTAATTATCACGTATTTTGATGCTAAATTTAATTGCGGTGATTAAAATTTTAGTCGTAGCGACTAAAGTTTTCTCTCAATGTGTGTCTGCTTTCACCCCTTTCTGCAATACCTTCATCGAGGTAGCTAAGGGTCTAGGCCCTAGGGTATAGCGCGCGAAATTGAGAATCAAAGAAAAGACGTATTCCCGTGTTAGCGAGGAGGCGTGGCCACCTGTTCCTTTTCTCCAGTGTGTGTGTCTAAGATGAGGGCAGGTAAGTCCAAAAATCCAAAGGTAAGGTCAAAAGGTCCAAAGGTAAGGTACAAAGGTCACTATAAAAATGAATTTCGCATTTCCAAGCTCCTGAAGTTACCTTTGAACTTACAGTAATGACTCAAAGAGAAAATTGAAGAAGAAAGCTTGCGTCTGTGAAATTATTTAGCCTTTTTTTGATATCGTATTTGGTTGTTAAATTACAGGCATTTATAGAATGTATGATTTTGAATTGCGAGTTTTTTGCACATTAAAAAACTTTTTTGAGAAAATCGAAAATAGTTGTCATTCACTAAGGTCTTAACTATCGCTGTCTGAAATATTATATATTTAGTTTGAAAATAGAGTGAGTTATGCGAGAAATTGTGAGTCCGAGTTTTACATGGCAAATACGTGTGTATTATATCCAGGCCCCTTAAAGCAGCAGAATGGAATATGTGAATACTATAATAACGGAGGAGTAGATAAGCAGCAACTGAGACAGTGGAATCTTTGGCATTTATAAATTATTAAAAAAACATTTATCAACTATAATTTAATTAAATACAAGATAAAATAAAAATACAGTACGAATTAGACTATTAGCCTAAACATCTTATTAGCACGGCACAAAAAACTAAATGATAATAATATTAACAAATGACAATTGTTTTAGTTCCAGTCACGTTATGGGATTCGTATGGTACAAAATATATGATACACGATATATATTTTAAAGTTAATTTCTAAAAAACGTCAAAAGTTAAATCAAAGCTTTCTTGAGTGCGAGTACACATAAGGCTTCCATGTCTCAACTTGTGTACTATGAAATTTTATATTTGAAAAAGTTGCAGCAGCACTTGCATCATATATACTGATATATCATTGTATTTGTTATACAGGATTATTCACGTTATTCGACATGGAGCATTATGGCTAAAGTATTTGATAAAACAGAAAATAATAATTTCTAATGGATGAAGACCCATAAAGGCTACATTTTAAAAATATTTTAATGTTATACAGGGTGTCCCAGAAACAAGAAATGTATCAAAGCTATGTTTTTTTTTAAATGGAACACCCCATATATTATTGCATATTCAGATTCCTTGGTGAATTCTAGTGTGACTTTGTGTATCATACATGGGACTTAAAGCGAACCGTTTTGGTGTAAATCACCATTTTCGGTATAAGTAGATATCAGGAGAAAAATGAATATCGCAGAGATTATAACATTTGGAAGGCTGTGACTTTGCCGTATTACTAAACATAAAATGCGTCAGCTTTAATGAGACTGTCAAATTTAAATTACTTTTATGCTTCGAGAAATCGGTCGATTAATTAAGGAAAGTTCGATCAGCGATAACTTGACTTTTTCAAATGGGAATGCCTAATTTTTTTATACAGTTAAACGTAGAATATGATAGCCTTTCCAATGATATAAGGTTGTGGATATCAATCCCTGATAGTTTTTATTTAATTTCAAATTTTCCACCAAATCGGGGTTTTTCGATTTTCCAACCTACAAGCAACCTAGCAGACCATAAAATACAAAGAAACGCCTATTCAGGGAGAGGAAAATAACTAACTTAGCATAAAAATACACACGAACTAGTCTAAAGGAACAAGATTATAAAAATGACTCACAACAAAGTCTAACCAGAAACAACGGCGGTAACACATATTTGGTGAAAGAGAAGCTGGAGTATGGCAGAAATGGATTTTTTCACGGCCTACTAGCTACCGCAATATACTAGAGATTGGCAATGTCCAAAACCATTAAAAATTTTGAAATGAAACGAAAACTACTAGAAAATGTTGTAGGCAGTTTATTATTTTCATAATAAAATTTCACATTTAATGATATAAAAAAGTATGCAATTCTGTCAAAACTCAAGTCAAAAGTACCTCTAACTGGAGTTCTGAAAATTGTTCAGTACCTATTAGCAAGATCGCAGAAAAAGAAGAATGAATTAAAATTTGTTCAAATTATAAAACATAACTTAAATGGCAGAAAATTTAAATCTGATTTGCCAGTATTCCTTTTTTGCAATATTGCTAATAGATATTGAAAAATAGAAGGGCTCCAGTCAGAGGTGTCGACTTCGAAGCAAATGACTACTTCTTTACACCATTACATATGATTGATAGTTGCGTGCTGGAGCAACAGTCGCTGGTTGTTTCTGGTTCATATCAGGGTATTTAATTGTCTTGGAAATTTTTATCCTCTAGTAAATTGCGATAGCCAGTAGACTGTAAAGAATATCTACTACTGCCATATTCCAGCTTCTCTTTGACTTTAGAGATGTTATCGCAGTTGTTTCTGGGAGAGTTGATTTGTTGCAAGGAATTTTTATTATCTTGTCTCTTTATTCTATTTCGTCTGTATCTTTTTTCTAAGTTACTTGTTTTCCTCCATCTGAAATAACATGTTTTTGTTATATTTCATGGCCTGCTACGTTGCTTATAGGTAGGAAAATTGAAAAACGCCGACTTGAACTACCAGAGATTGATATTCACAACCTTATATCGTTAGAAAAGGTTATCAAATTCTACGTTTAATCGTACAAAAAAATCAGGCATTCTCATTTGAAAAAATCAAGTTATCGATGATCGGAGTTTCCTTAATTAATCGACCGATTTCTCCAAGCATAAACGTAATTTAAATTTGACGGTCTGACCAAAGCTGGCGCATTTTATGCTTAGTAATAAGGCAAAGTTACAGCCTTCCAAATTTTATAATCTCTGCGACATTCAATTTTTTCCTGATATCTACTTATACCGAAAGTAGTGATTTACACCTAAACCGTTCGCATTAAGTCCCATGAATGATACATAAAATCACGCTAGAATTCACCAAGGAATCTGAATATGCAATAATATACGGAGTGTTCCATTTAAAAAACAACTTTGATACATTTCGCGTTTTGGGACACCCTGTATAACATGAAAATATTTTAGAAATGTAGCCCCAGACAGCACAATATATTCCTGGAATATTCTTATTTAATCCAAAATAGATTGAGAATATTCAGAACATCAACAGAATGTTCTATGGACGTTTTTATTGGTTTCATTCCCATGAGGATGTGCTAGGAGTATTACGTCATGATTATTCCATGAACGTGTCGATAATAATATTCTGATAATATTCATAAATTAATATTATCTAAAGAATAATCTTTGAATATGCCTTTTGGTGTGATTCTTAATGTAGGCGTGGCACCGTTGCAGGTTAGGTTAGGTTTGAGAATTTTAAGGTTAGCTTCAGTTCAGTCGTTACGTTACGTTACGGTGGCGGTGGTCGGTGGTGCCTGATTCCCTGCTTGTGCTTGTTAACCGTACCTGTTTTGTGGTGCTTGTGCAATTGTGCATCTTTCTCCTGCAATAATTGGATAGTTATCCGTATCTGTGTTCTGGAACGTGATTTTACTTGTTATTTAATTTATAACTTCATCTGTAGGAGCGACTAGGGTGAGTACAACTATTTTGTTTCTATAAATTACCGACTTTCTGGCACCATGTGGTAGCAACTCTCTTGTTCAGTCTAATCTCTATGTTCTAGTCTTACTTGTCGTAGGTACCTACCCTAATTAATATATAATAACAACCACTAACAAGACATTTGCTATATTTGTGACTATGAATTTCCAGTATTTATTCTCTTACATGGTACCCACTAAAATTGATATTGATATATAATTGATACAACATTTTAGTGAAAATTTATCATTGTAGTTAATGAAGTATATTTGAATGTACATCGTATGCTTTAAAATTAAACGAGTTTTTTTATTTTGCAGGATAATACGGGAGGACGACTCCGTGCAATGAAATGTGTTTTTTAATGTGTACATTAAAATTATACAATTATAAATAGAGGTTCCGTTTTATATATTTTTTTCATTAAGCCCTATAATTAGTGTGTGCCTAAATCAGTGCTGCCCAAAGCACTGTATGAAAGTCGGATACTAGGTTATATATGTATACTACTCGCGTTAGGTACCTAGGCAGACAACAAGACTTACCAAAAAATGAAATGAGGTGATAAAAGGCATTAGTTTCTTTCCAACATATATTCTTCAAAGATATACCAGGAATTTTCCTACAATATTTGATACATCTTAATAACAATCGTAGAATATTCTGAGGGAATAACCTTTTTATGTTTCTTCAAAGATATACCAGGAATCTTCCTACAATATCCCATACATCTTAATATTAATCGTAGAATATTCCATTTTCACATTCCTGGAATGTTCATCAGATAATCAATATATTCATGGACTTTTCATGGAACGATACAATGTTCCAAAATGGTGATTCTTAGAATGTTCCCAGAATATATTGTGCTGTCTGGGGCCTTTATGGGTGTCTATCCATCCGAAATTATTATTTTCTTTTTTATCAAATACTTTAGCCACAATGCTCCGTGTCGAATAACGTGAATAACCCTGTATTATATTAGTATTATCCCTTCCCATGACGAAACTAGCATAATATTGCAAAATTCCATAAATGCCGAAATTAGGAGACCAAACCACCATGTACAAATGTCTTGTCTGAAGTATCACGTTTCACCTGAATCCTTTGCATTCAATTCAATGAGAATTTTTATGGAAATGCTAACAGTTAAAGAGGTGGTTAATTCCTTGGTCGACCGACCCCCCTTAATCCATGTGTGCGTGGGAACGGGCTACCAAACGGACGAATAAAGAGAAAGCAGCTGCTCGCTGATGTATTATCGCCCTGCTTATTGCTATTACTAACCCGCAGAGTAGTTGTCCCAGAGGCGTACCAATAACTGACCGTTAGGGGGTGCAGCATGACGGTAGTCTTATACAGGGTTTAATGTAATCACACGTATTCCGGTCGGGGCATGATAGAAGAGCTAAAATGCAACAAATTTTGCAAAAATCAATAGTTTTTGAGATTTTTCAATTCTAACGGAATTCTTATAATTACCCAAATTCTGGCATGTTTGTCTAAATAATAAAAAGATACGTTAAAAATTTACATGAGAAGATTAAAAATATTCTCTAGTTTTAAAATCGGCTATAAAAAAAGCCCCTGATGCATACTCGTATACAGGGTGATGTAGAATGTAAAATCTAGATTTTGTCTCTTTTTTAAATGTAACACCCAATATTTTATTATACCAAAGAATTGCTTTTAATATGCTCTTTCATCTTTGTATAGCACTTGTTGTACCTAGGTCCTTCAGTCTCCGAGATATTTCGATTTTTCGGTGAATTTTAAATATAGCTTCTATTTTTGTACTGAAATTTATTTATTTTGAGAAAGTACTATCTAATTTGTTTTTAATTTAACGAACAACTAGACTGTAAGGTCATGATACTATTTAATGAAGTCAAAACCCTAAATTATCGAGATAATAGAGTCAAGTATGCTGAGGATATTTTCAATCTCTCTCATGTATAAAAAATAATTTTTTATTCATTACTTTTTGATATACAGTACGTTCATTTGACGGCGATTTGGGTATAAAAATGGTCATAACATATGAAATACTCTGTATAATGTAACAATATCCTATATTGAAAGAACGGAAATCATTAGTATAATTTGAATATGGGATAATATGTAGGGTGTCTCATTTAAAAAAATGCATGTCTGCATCACCACGTAGTTATGGATCACCCTGTATAAATCTAAATAGTTTCTTAGCAAGGAGCATATCCGTGGCTATAACTTTCATATAAAACTTTTTTCGCTTCTACAGTAGTGGAGTTATCGACCGAGCCGGTACTAAAAACTCATCCTGTATAAAACACATATCGGACGCTATTCTTCTGTTGTTCAATGTTATCATATTAAATTTTTTCATTATTTATCCATAATTACTGTTTACAACTGGAGTGCGATTTTTGAGAGCTATAGTACACAATAACTTATGTTGAATTCTTTCAATCCGGGTAGAATATACAGCATAACATGGATTCCATACAACAGAAGCGTACATTAATTTATTGAATACGTAGGAGTAGTACAAGGAAGTCATTGCTTTTGGATCCCTGAAATCCTTGCACGTCCTTTTTATGAACCATAACACCTTACTTGCCTTATTTATCGTTTTTTCAATATAGAAGCTAAACGTAAGTTTTTCATCCAAATATACCCCCAGGTCCTTTGCTACTTGTACTTGTACCAAATCAGCACCATCAAGTTTGTATTTATATTCAATTTTGTTTACGTTTTTGTAAGGCGCATGTAATTGCATTTATCCAAATTTAAAAACAGACTATTGCTACTACTGTATATACTTAAACGATTTAGGTCTTCTTGAATGTTTGTACAGTCGATGTCGCTCCTCACTATGGAAAATAACTTTAAGTCATCGGCATAGAGAAGGAATTGGCAATGCTTTATTTCTTTTTTGATATTATTGAAATAAATTATGAAAAAAGTGGACCCAAATGACTTCCTTGAGGTACTCCTGATGTTACATTAAACGGTTGTGACCTATATCCGTTCACAGTAATGATCTGTTGCCTGTCCGATATATAGGAAGTTATCCATTGGCACAGAAAATTTGGGTTATATTTGGTTTTTGGTAAACATGCAGCAAAAATTTAAAGGGTGATTCTTTGAACCGTTTTGGAAATGTTTTGTTCTTTGATGAGTTTTGAAGAACATTATGTTATCAAAAATCACGTGGTCAGTTGGTCAATCTACAATAAAACTTCAAAATGCTAGATATGATTCTGTTGAAAGGAAAACGAAAATGAGAATCATTTTATTTTTTGCTAAAGTATTGCACCATTCACATATTTATGCCCCAAAACCGTTTCCATAATACAGGTGTCAACGAATTCGAATAGGTTAGAAGAAGTAACAAGCTTTTTGTTTGTGCCCACAATCGTAACGCGGCAGCTGGCACACTGACCGCTGAATCGCTCATAATAACAGGTAAATAATCCTAAAAATAACAGCACTCATGTAGAGGCATCATATAAATAGCTACTTTGTGTTGGTTGGTCGTTTCGGGTTAATTTTTATAGTTTTGAATGAATTCTGGGTTTTAACAGTGCATAAGTGTTAAAAGACTATTTTAAACATTTCCATGAAATTTAAATACCGCAGATTTCTGTAAAAAATAACATCGTGTTTGTGAACACAGTAAATAATAACAAAGGGATCTTGGGCACACTCACATGCCTGTTGGAGCAAGGGCTTTGCTTTTTCTAATCTATTCGAATTCGTTGGAAGAAGTGTCGGTAGTTAATGGTTATTTTGAGAAGCAAGAAGGTTCTTATTATAAAAAAAAATTAAACGTTGATGAAAGGAGATTATATTGAATAATAAATATATTCCTTCAATATATTTGTCTTCTCTTTGTCGCGTCGGGTGCCCCTGAGACAACCCTCGTATATAGTAATATAGTCTCACTGTTTTGCATACTTTCCGATCTAATACCTCTAACGTAACTGAGTCTAGAAACACCCCTCATACCATTAACAGGCAAGCACAAAACGATTTCATAAAAAATGTTCAACTACGCCCATGATATACATGTATATGAGGGAGGGGGTTGAGGCATAACGGCGATCCGTGAGAAACACTTGCCGATTCGTTGCTGATAACTGCAACAGGTATTATTTTTATCGGTGACTGACGAAGGGTGAATGGGTATTGACGATGCATTCACTTTTTGGCTCCCTTGAAGTGATGCGATGGGATGATCCCGACCATATGGTCAGATGGTCAGAAGCGGAAATTCGCGTGCATGATTTGTTAATCACGTACCGCTACTGGTGGTCCTACTGGAATTAAAAAGGTTGATCGGAACATTGGTAGTTTGCCTGTAATGATTTTCCCATTATGGATTACTCAATTTTGAAAAGATGTCATAGGGTGCGTATGCCCATATTGAACCATCATCATCATAGTCACAATGTCTTAACAGACATGTTGTGAACTCGTTGTGAAATGCATTAAGTCGGAGCTAGAGTATTGCCGACACGAATATTATCAATAGTTTTGAGAACTGTAGCTCGCCATCGTTCGCGATTTACTGTCAGTTCAGTGGCGCTCTTGATACTCATATCTAGCAACTGTTTCGTCGTATCCACCCAGCGTGTAGGGGAACGGCCAGGGAGCCGCCCACTCGGGGCGTGACCCTCAACTACAAGTTTCTCCATATTATCGCTTCTGTGAATATGTGCGAAGAATATAAACATTCTCATCGAGACAATGGAGGATAGTTTCTTTGGATTACCGAGCTCATCCAGTATGGAAACATTAGTTCGATGGGCGGTATAAGGAATTCTCAGCATTCTCCTCCACGTCCACATTTCAAAAGCATCTATGCGAGCTCGATTTGCCTTTTTAACAGTCCAAGCTTCCGAGGCATACAAAAATATGGAGAACACAAGAGACTGAACCAGTGACATTTTGGTAGCTTTAGTGATGTTATGGTCACGCCATATTTTAGTACGCTTTGTCATGGCCACCCGTGCCTGTTGAATGCGCCGTCGAATCTGATTCTTACAGCTACCTGAATTGTCGATTAAAGAACCGAGGTACACAAAACTTTGAACTACCTCACAATGGCCTATTGACTTTATTTCTCGATGATTGTCATGCTCTCTATCTACGATAATAACCTTGGTCTTGTTGTAGCTAATACCAAGACCATATGCAGCACTGTGTTGTTCTAAAACGTTCAATAGAGCTACTAGTTCTTTCTGAGAAGGAGCAATAAGGGTTGTATCGTCAGCAAATCTTAAGTTAGATATTTTGCTTCCGCCAATAGTTATACCGCCATTCCAGTTGTCCAATACCTATCTCATCACAAATTCAGAGTAAATGTTAAATAACATCGGAGGTAATACGCATCCCTGACGAACTCCTTTTCTGGTTGCTGTTTGACCAGACAGGTTACCATCAATTCTTACACGAGCTGAGCTAGACTCATAGAGTTGCTGTATGAGAAATACTAAGTGGTAAGAGACTCCCATGGAGATAAGGATTTCCCACAGTTTAGACCACTTTAGGTTTCGGAACTGGCATAGAAAATAAAAAAAGTTCGTCAGACAGCTTGGCTCAATACTTCTCTCACATACTTGGTAGTAACAAACTATCAAAATATCATCTCAATCAAGTTACAAGTTAAGCTAAGGTCACATGCACACAACTTCACATATACTATTTGTATTCGTACTGATTCTATCGTATAATCGAAATAGGTATACCCATTCAATTGACTGTTATCTTTTTTGTACGAAATTTGGTTACAAATTTAAGGAATTTGTATCTTTATTGTTGGTACCTATGCCAGTTGCCCGTGTGGGGGCGGGTTAGAATATCTCCCATCGTATATCCTGCGTGTCGTAAAAGGCGACTAAAAGGAACCGAACTACTGTCGGTATAAAACTTTTCTCAACCAACAGCTTTGGGTGGACGAGTTGAGAAGAGTCAGGACACCTTCTTGTCCTTGGGGTGAGAAATTGCCCCTAAAGGCGGATGAACCAGTAGATACCATCTGGTCAACGGCATGAGGATGCAGAAAGCAAATGGGAAACTACTGCATTAAAGATCTTAAAAATATCCCAAGAGAAACTCGTAAAATGAGTTAAGAAAACGCATGAAAATAGCACTTTCTTTTGCAATATGGGTTCACATTTGAACACTTATCGCAATAAAAAGTGATATTTTCGTATGCTTTTGTTATTCTATTTAGACAAGTTAATATACATAAAGATTCTAATGTTCTCGAAAACGAACCGACCGATTTAAAAAAATCAAACGCCAAAATAAAGGACTTCGACATGACTTTGAAACAAGCTAGCACTCGATATTTCTTGCTATTTATAACTGTTAAGGGAATGATCCTGGAGGGCAGAGGGTACAAGGGGGTAAAGTAGTTTTTGGTTAGAAAGTTATCCCCCTTGACGAATATTTTGACTTGTTTGTTGTTTGACATGTTTTATTTCAATCAGCGGTTTTCGAGAAATCCCGGGTGGGAAGGTTTCAACTGAACAGCCTGTATGGGGTGGCATAGTATTCACATCAATGAAAATCTAACTGTGGTCATAGACAATATACAATTACTGTTACATAATTGATGAATTCCCCCCCTCCCCCCCTGTAAAGTAAGCTATGACCGCCAGTATACAGCGGTTACTAGCACTGAGCAGGTAAAATATGAGGGCAGACAAATTATACCAAAATACATTGTGGCTCTTAAAAAATAGGTTTGGTGATTAAAAAGAGTGATGGCAGAAAAGTCTCGGATGTACTGCTACTTACTTCCTGCTTCCTGTCAACCCTGTCATTAAGGGTCTAGGGTATAGCGCGCGAAATTGAGAATCCAAAAAAGACGTATTCCCGTGTTAGCGAGGAGGCGTGGCCGCCTGTTCCTTTTCTCCAGTGTGTGTGTCTAAGATTAGGGGATATAAGTCCAAAAATCCAAAGGTAAGGTCCAAAGGTCCAAAGGTAAGGTCCAAAGGTCACCATAAAAATGAATTTCACATTTCCAAGCTCCTGGTGTTACCTTTAAACTTACAGTAATGACTCAAAGAGCAAATTGAAGAAGAAAGCTTGCGCTTGTGCAACTATTTAGCCTTTTTTTGATATCGTGTTTGGTTGTTGAATTACAGGCATTTATAGAATGTATGATTTTGCATTGCGAGGTTTTTTGCACATCAAAAAACTTTTTTGAGAAAATCGAAAATAGTTGTCAGTCATCAAGGACTTAACTATCGCTTTCTGAAATATTATATATGTAGTTTGAAAATAGAGTGAGTTATACGAGAAATTGTGAGTCGGTGTTTTACATGGCAAATACGTATGTATAAATATGTGTATCCAGGCCCCTTAAGTCATTATAATAGTAATATGCGAGTAGCTTCTGGTATCAAGCAATACATCCCTGCTAGCCTCATAACACAAAGAAAAAATGAATACGATAAATAATTGTGCTGTAAGGAATAAAAATAGGGTGACTGATCTATTCTCATCCCTTCAGCAGACAACATACCCGGTAAGTTATTATACATTGTCTGCTTGAATAATCGAAATAGTTCATCATTTTCATTGTTTATAAAACTAAAATAACCTTCAACTTTCACTGTTTTGCTCGGTGACTAGACGATAAGCAATGGTTAGAGGCTATTTTCAAGCTCACCATCATATGGAATACTCCAAGTTCATACTAGAGAAGCAATTTTATATGCAAAAAATTGCCACTTAACGTTAGATATATACTTTGACCCTTATTGCTTTGTGGTCTTGATAGTGCAAAATAGAAAACAGTTAATGAAAAATTAGCAAAACTTGAATGCAAGGTTCAAAGGAATTAAGAAAAAAATCCAGCGTTCTAATTAAGAACGACCTTAATGAGAGTTTAAATATACACAGAATAAACATAAAAATTCACGAAGCAAAAAATTAAATTGTTGGATGAATTGAAATTAATGTAAGGAAGTATTCTGACGACACACTGAAAATAAAAACTTTGAAGAATTTTATCCAACTTCCACCAGTCGACCAGTCATCAAAAAAACTGACTGAAACTTTATTAATGTAATTTCTTCCTTATTAACCCTTGGTACGAATAATTTTATAACGCTTGTGTTACCTATGTAGCCTTTATCGAAGTGCAAAATATTTAAAACTGTTCATTTCATTGGCTGTGGCTTCATCTATAGATCAAACCTTTGAACCCTAATTTATCAGAAAAGGTGTTATTTTCTTATTTCTACACTTAATAGGAACAAACAGTACGTTATCAATTCTCTAGAAGACCCAGGACACAATCCAATAGAATGGAAACCAGCACCAGTTAGTGTAGTTCCTGTTGGCTTCCTAAAATGTTGTCACTTCTTGTCGAAATTCCGAGTTACAATTCCAGAGTAGTTTAATTTTTTTGCCTGTCTGTCTAATAAAAGCATTCACTAAGCTACTATATGGTTTGGCGGGTGAGCATAAGAGTTTACAGCAAAATAAAAAATTATGCATAGCTTCCTTTTAAGTAAGAGCTACTCTAAGTCATCGTTGCTCATATTTCGATCACATGTATATATCAACCTACCTTTTGCATGCAACATCTTGAGGTGATCAACGGTCATTTGAAGAATCTCGGCTTTCTCAAGTTTGGCAGAACCCTGTTTCTCGAAGGCACTAGGCACTAGTCTTTTCAGTTCACTAAGTGACATGTTGATCCTATCTCTTCGTTTCTTTTCTATGATGCCTCTTCTTTTCTTTCTCGACAGCATTTGACAGCTGTCCGCGTCACCTGGCGATGTACATCTGGAAACAGAAAAGTTCTTGAGTGACGTAATAAGCATATTAATTATGAAGCAATATAAAGCAAATGTATGACTTGTCTGACAACAGACCCACCAGCAGCTCTAGTAACTCTCTGTATTCATAGAGACTAACGTCCTTCTTCAGTTAGAGATGCCCTGAGAGACTTTTGATGAGCCTAGTGGTCAAGTTAGTAGTTATCCCAAGAGGTTCGATGCCTACAAAGTTGTGCTTAGAACCCCTCATTGCAAGAACGTCCGCCATTTTCTTCTTATGTAGTTCAACATCTGCACGTACCCAAACCTGACCTGGAGTTTCGCTGAGACGTCACCAAGAGCCTTCGTGTACAGTAAATCAAATCTCGACAATATCTTCGATCTAATAATGCATAAGTATCATCTGTTCCACCTCTCTGCTTCAAGATGTCGACGTCGATATATCTTGAAAATTGACTTTTGTGACAGCAACAAAAGTCTACGTTTCAATCAGTACTAGCTCATACTGTTTCGACAAGGTGCATTCAATTTTTATATGCTCATATTGTAACCGAAGAAAACAATACAAAGGGTAGTAGGAAAATTTTGCAATACAGCTTTATATGTATATTTCGTTTTTTCAAAGTAATTTTGGCTACGTAAGATACACCTCCCCATTCTTCGAAACCACTGTTTAAACCAATTCTGCTAGGGATTAAAGCATTTTTTTCCAGGAGCCGTCCGACCTTACTGTCCCCGTTGATACTTAAGCCTTAAGGCTTATTGTATTATTGCTCCTCTCATTTACAGTATCCACTCCAGCAATCTGGATCCCTGCATAAGTTTATGCAGTTTTCCTACTGGTCCTGGTGCTGATCTCCATACTCCATAGCTTGGTATTCCCAAAGAGCTGTTGTCTCTTGTGATCTAGCGGTTCGCACTCACAGAGCACATGTAGGGCTGACTCAGTTCCTCTTCCACACAGTATGCAATTGAGGTCTCCATTGTAGAGTCCCATCTTATTCAGGTGTTCCTTCAGGCCACAATGTCCTGTGAGGAAACCCGTCGTTTTTCGGAGCTGATTCCTACTCAAAGAGAGCAGTGTTTCAGCTGTTTTCTTGCATGGAGCTTTAATGAATGTTTTTCCATGAACACATCCTGGCAACAAGTTCCACAGCTCCTTGTGCTGATGTTTCATCCATTCTCCGACCTGGTGTCTGATTGTGCTTTTAGGCACCCCCAGGGCGGGTTCTGCTCTAATGTATAAAGCAGACGAGCCTAGTCTTGCTAGCTCGTCCGCCCTTTCATTGCCTCTTATACCTGAGTGTCCTCGCAACCACTCCAAAGTTATTTTGTTGTGTTCTGCCAGTCTTCCCAGTTCTTGTAGACATTCCCAGACCAGAGCAGACGTAACTTGGGCGCTCCTAGTGCCCTAAGTGTAGCCTGACTGTCTAAGTATTGCGATCCTCTTGTTTCTGTAGGATCGTTCATTATTGATCATTGCACATTGCAGGATGGCGTACACCTCGACTGAAATACCGAGGCGTATTTTCCTAGCGGAATGCTCTGTCTAGTTCCTCTTCCAAAGCTTCTCGCTCCTGTGCCTTGCTCGGCCTTTGATCCATCTGTGTACCAGATTATTTCCCGATGGAGGTTGTTTACTTCACAGAGTTCTCGATCTCTTATTATAGTTTCGAATTTCTTGTTAAATATATATTTTAGAGTTATGTGGTTCTTTCTAGCATCGATTATGGTATGCCCCACATATTCTGCGATGTGGTTGTGTCCAAAACCCTTGTAAATTCAGCATACCCGTGGTCCCCAAGCTCGCAGAAGGTGCTTATCACTAGAAAGCCGCCTACCCTCTTAGTTTCATTTTCACACGCGAAACTGCAAGGTCACAGAGAGCAAGGTCTGGACTATAGGGAGAGTGTCCGAGAAGTTTCAGTCCTGTTGTAGTCAAATATGGGAACATTTTATACGATCGGTGTTTTACTTACAAATGCATATTACATTTTCCAGTTAATTTATTCATATGCATGATAAGAACCTAAATATTCTATAAAATTAATAAATGCTGATAAATATAGTGAGTGTCCGATATAAAATTTATCCGCTTTTTTTAATAATAAATGTTTGATGAAAATAATAAACGCTCCATAAATGTGGTGAGTGTCCGATATAAAATTTATCCGCTTTTTAGAATAATAAATGTTCTATGAAAATAATAAACGCTCCATAAATGTGGTGAGTGTCCGATATAAAATTTATCCGCTTTTTAGAATAATAAATGTTCGATGAAAATAATAAACGCTCCATAAATGTAGTGAGTGCCCGATATAAAATTTGTCCGCTTTTTAAAATAATAAATGTTCGATAAAAATAATAAACGCTCCATAAATGTAGTGAGTGCAAGATATAAAATTTATCCGCTTTTTAAAATAATAAATGTTCGATGAAAATAATAAACGCTCCATAAATGTAGTGAGTGTCCGATATAAAATTCATCCGCTTTTTAAAATAATAAATGTTCGATGAAAATAATAAACGCTATTATTATTCGATATTCGATAAAATAATAGATGCTTGAAATATAAAATAATTTCTACATGCCAAAGCGTCCTAAATTAGTAAATATTCCATAAAAATAATACAGCCTCAATAAATTTAATGAATGCTCAGTATCAAATTCAAATGTTTCCCAAATTGAAAAATATTTGTTAAAATAATAGAGAATTTATTCGTTACTCGTTACAACATAATGAATGCTAAATAAATGCAGATTCGATATTTAATGGAAAACTGCTAATGCTTACGCTTCAACATAAGCAAGCATTTGCATATATTTTAGTGCATATATCATTAACATACCGAACACAATTTAGCTTGAAAATTTTATATTTTATTTTGCGATCTTATAATAAATATAAAGCATTTTCTATTATTTTATACCACATTTTGTTTTTTTATCGAGCATACATAATTTTTTTAATCAGCAAATTGTATTAAATTATCGGGAATTAATTACGACCCATCAAATATTCCGTGCAGGCATTGTGCGATGAGCATTATCGGCTTTGGCCTCAGGTTCTTCATATATATTCAATTATTACTTTAGACAGGCATTGTTTAGTGTACCATTTAGCTGTCTTCTGCGTATCCAAAATGATACAATTCCATACGATTTGAAAAATGCATCTATAATTTTTTTCTATACAGATCATTATTTTCTGACAGCTGCGGCTATATTCTCATGAATGAATGAATGAAAGAGGAAGAGACACAGGCGTATACAAGGGGGGGTAACAGAGGTAATTACCCCTCCCAAGGGGAATAATTACCGCCAATTCAACTTTGACTTATTTTATTTGACTTATTTATTTAAGCAATTGTCGCACTGAAAACAAAACTTTATGGCAGTAACTAAATTACAAAAGGGTTTGTTTTGCATTATTACATATCTAATATATTCCCGTTGTTACATAATCAGTTGAATGTCCTATACAACGTGGTAGCTTGTCACAAAAATTTACCTAACTCATTAATTACCTGTTTTGAAAATTGCACCGATTAGAAAAGTTAAAACACTAATTATTAAAAAAAATGGAGTAGGTACGTGTTGTGGCTACTAAAGCTCACTAAAGGGCCCCACAGACATCGTTCTTTTTCATCAGGTTTGCACGACGTGCCAACCAATGTCGGTTAAACCGATGGAACGATACCTCCACTCACTGTTCGGTTTTCTCTCAGTTTCTCGCAAATCTTTGGTCCGTTAAACAAGGATAATACTTTAGCATTGGCGGTGGCTTTAGCTATTAAAGTGAAATACAGCAAGAAAAAACGTTCTAAATGGGTGACGGACGAGCTAGCAAGACTAGGCTCATCTGACCTATACATTGGAGCAGAACCCGCCCTGGGGGTGCCTAAAAGCACAATCAGACACCAGGTCGGACAATGGATGGAACATCAGCACCAGGAGCAATGGAACTTGTTGCCAGGATGTGTTCACGGAAAAACATTCATTAAAGCTCCATGCAAGGAAATAGCTGAAACACTGCTCTCCTTGAGTAGAAATCAGCTCCGAATAGCGACGGGTCTCCTCACAGGGCATTGTAACCTGAAGGAGCACCTAAATAAAATGGGACTCAACAATGGAGGCCTCAACTGCAGATTGTGTGGAAGAGGAACTGAGTCAGCCCTACATGTGCTCTGTGAGTGCGAAGCGCTAGATCACAAGAGACAACAGCTCTTTGGGGAGACCAAACTAGAACCAATGGAGTACCGCTCAGCACCAGGACCAGTAGGAAACTGCATAAACTTATGCAAGGATCCAGATTGCTGAAGTGGATACTGTAAATGAGAGGAGCAATAATACAAAAGGCCTTAAGGCTTAAGTATTGACGGGGACAGTAAGGTCGGACGGCTCCTGGAAAAAAAAGCATCTATCTGTTCATAGGTTACGGGCCTCCTTCCGTCAAGCATTTTCCTCACAGCAGCAACGTTTTTCTCTGTAACTGACATTCGTGGCCTTCCCGGCATCTCATCATCCTTCATAGTGAATTTTTTCCTTTGGAATTATCTATGCCATTTAAATATTGTTATACGTGTGGATACACATCATTTAGTTTAAGAGTCATTTCTTCTGGGCTCTATTTATACCAGGTACGAAACTATAATGAAAAACAGCGCTTATTTCATTATTATTGATGGCACTAGATTCAGTAAGTAAGATTCAGTAAGATTTGATTTTTTTTATGGTCAGCCTCCCGAAAAGGCTGAAAGCCTATGGCGCTGCAGAAGCGCTGTGGGAGGATAAGTGTCGGTTCACGTTAGATTGGAAACACTGCAGGTTGTAGCAGTTGGGAAACAAATTCCCCGACAGCTGATACCACAGCGTCGAAGATCTCCAAAAGAAGGAATGCTGGAGGAGACTGGTTCGGGGCGTAAGGACCTCGACCTGGTAAGGATGAGCTCGCAGAGCTTCTCTAGTGTTCCTGGTTCGGACGGCCTTTGGTGTTATTATCTGGGAGAGCTCACTCGAACGTCTTCCGTGATAGAATCTGTAAAACAGGGATAGGTCAGCCACCCTCCTTCGATGTTCCAGGCTGTGGAGGTCCTTTGTGAGGTTAGGCGTATCGATTAATCTAATTGCTCTTTTCTGGATAGTGTCCAAAAGCTTTAGAGAGCGCTTCGGAGCGCATCCCCACACATGGGAGCAATACTCCAGCGATGGTCGGATATGTGCTTTGTAGAGCAGCAGCAGTTGCTCTGGTGTATACAACTTCCTGCAGCGGAACAAAACTCCAAGCTTCTGGGATGCCGTTTTAGCAATACTGACGACGTGGTCGTGCCAGGACATGTTATTGTTGATGTTGATCCCCAAAAGCTTGACGGAAGGTGATTCGACTATGGGGTGACCCTTCATTTCCACGGTTAGTAAGCCATCGTGAGACTTCTTTGTAAGTGTTGTTGCCTGAGTTTTTTGTACGTTGAACTATACTTTATTTGCTAATCCCCACTCGACAATTGTTTTGATATCTGCGTTGATCTGTGAGGCATGCTGCTGTCGCCGACGTACCGTCTCCTGGGATGATAGTGGCTTGCCTGGTTCCATGCACGACACTAATGTACTGTCATCTGCGAAGCTGTAGATTGGATTGGATGTTATTTCCAGCAGCTCGTTGATGTACATCAGAAACAGTGTAGGGGATAGGACAGATCCCTGAGGAACACCGGCGTTTATTGAAAATACGTCTGACGAACAGCCCTCGACTATAACAAACAATCATTCACAACTTATGCAAGTATTGTACAAGATCTGTGTTTGCAAAGCTGTGGCTGAGAGACTCTAATCCTCCATCTAGAGCTAAATAAAATAGCAAATTTTATCGAATCTGGTGCCATCAATAATTGTGGTACCAAGGTATAGTATATGCCAATGCCTCAACGTGCAGCAAAATGCAGCCTCCGCGACTCATTGTTGCGTCATATAGCAAAACTTTCCTACTACCTTTTGTGTAATAAATGTAACTGTAATATCCAAAACGCAGAAAAAGTTTTACCGTTACTATAAGAAGGAAGGAGGAAGTGCACATAATGAAAACGAAATTTCGACATAATCGAGGATCATATTCAACAACACATTGTAACGGTATACCTACAGATGCAGTTTGGATACTGCGTTTTTCAATGGTACCAATTTGCTACCTGTGTTCCGTCTAATATTTTAACGGTACCGCTTTTGTATCCGATACCAAGTCTTCATGGACATAGAGGGTATTATGAATAACATCCGAATTTAAACTCCGAGTATGTACTTATGAGCATGAGCATGAAGTAACAGTTTGTGCTTCTTTCGATATGAATAAAAACATTCACCTTTAGGTGTACTTGCTCCTAGTACTTAAAGGGGTACTCCTTGAATCGTGGACGGATCCTGGACATAAAGCATCTACACTTGTAAACCACTCAACTGAATGGACTAGTATCACGAGGTTAAAACAATGATTTAATTGTTATAATTGCTTAGTGCATACAAAAAAAACGTACTGCTGCATTTAGTTACTTTCTACATCATTTTGTTTTTTAGTAATTCCATTTTAAAGTTTAAAGAAAGGAATTCAAATTCAGCCAATCAGTGCCAACCGCGCGAATCATCAGCAGTGCATTGTTGCCAAGAACAGCTCCGACTCGCAGACGGGAACAGAAGACAAGATAGATGAGCCAGCCCGCGTACAGTTCCGGCATTTCGCGCGCCATCAGAATGCGGCAAAACAGCACACATATCTGTCTTTTGATTGGCTGTTCGCCTTTAGGGCAGTGACGTCACTGCCCTAGGAGAATTCAAATATTTTCCTTATTTTCACGGTTTTCCTGTGCCCAAAAAAATCGGAGAAAAAGAATGAGATGCTTTTTATGACGTACTCTGTCATATGCAACCAAAAAAGATTCGTGATACTAGTCCATTGCACGTGGTACATTATGGAGTAGATACTAATCCCAAAATAGAATAAACAACTCTTTATTCATAGCAAAAGTAAGGATCTGCTCATAACTTTATTTACATCAGAGGATTTACTCCAACGAAGCATCTGTTTGGATTTTATTTACATTTGCTGCAAATCATAGAATATAAAGTATATATCTTTTACTTCCCGCACCGATAGGTGAGGGGAGTATTGTGATCGCGAAAATTTTCGATTTTCAGATAATACGCTTTTTGGGCGTTTTATGATGTGTACATAACGAAAATCCGCGTCACTCATTTCCGTCGATCTGTCTGTCTGTCGCGTTTTTCTACCCTCATAATCTCAGTTATATGGGGGGGCGGAGTAATTAGCAAAAGACGAAAAATTTCAAATATGCCTCAAACTACGTTTTTAGACGTCTGATCATTTTCTACTTTTTCTTGGGTGAGGGTGAATTTGGGGTGGTTGGGGGGTGGGGGGTTGTAGTACTGAAAAAAATGTTGTATTCGTAATGGGCTGTCCATTGATATGTGAATGAAAAGCCTAGCGGCATGATACCCTTTTTTAGGTCCATCCGAATGTTGCATGCTTATTATAGAAACCACGGGACCACATACGAGTATTGCTTTAGATCGTTCGATATCGCGTAACGCGAAAATTGTTCATTTTAATGAAATTTTGACCTAGTATTACCCCCAAGGCGATGATGGAAAACGCGAATGTTTTGGAAACATCTAGTCAGTGGCGGCCCGGCAATATTAAAAAACTAAAAATATAAAAACAGCTCAAACTTTGTTTTTAGGCGTTTTAGGGGTTTCTGTTCATTTTCTACGTTTTTTTGGGTGAGGGTAAATTTGGGGTGGTTGGAGGGTGGTGGGGTTGTAAAACTAAAAAATTTGTTGTACTCATAATGGGTTGTCAATTGATCTTTCAATGCAAAACCTAGCAGCATAATACACTTTTTACGTACATCCGAACATTGCCTTGCTTATTATAAAAACCAAGGGACATAAAATCAGTTCAAACTTCGTTGTTAGACGGGTTGGAGGCTCTTGATCGTTTCGCATCGTCCAGCTCAAGCATGCAGAAAAAAACTGTAGCGCCCTAGTTCCTAAGGAGGGAGACGCAAGAAGCTATCTACGGGGTTTTTGTGTTGGATGTTGTTTTTGCGGGCAGATGGGCGATAATTTAGTTGCAAGGGGATTTTAGACTATAGCTTCATGCAATGGGAAATAATAAAATGGTATCATCATTATGTGTGGGAAGTACTGAGTCAATCAACTTGACTCCATTTTTTTGCCTTATATTTGAAATAATTAATTCTGTTTGATTCTTTGTACCTTTTGTTTGGGATTAGTCTTAATTCTTAATATCCGAGAAATACAGTTTAGACAAGCGCCTTTTTTTTAAATCGCGTTTTGGAGAACAAATGTAAGAGTAAATTCTCCTTTAGTCAGAGCCCAAAAGTCATACAATAATCTGATTTTATTCAGTCAACCATAAGTTATTTAAAAGCACTCTAAGTAGATAACTGTTAATGATACAATAAGGTACATCTTTAGTTAGGTGAGCTATTTGTTGTCATATGTCTGACCGATGTCAGCATTCATTTTCTGTTCCTTTTTTCTCTCGCACTATACATTGCTGTAAATAGTAAGTAAGGTCTGCAAATGTTTTCTGTTATACCTTAAATTTCCAAATAAATAAATGAAAAAATTTCACAGTTTCAGAATTGGATGAGGAAACATTTGTGTTCTAGGGTTCACATCAATATTATAGCGTTTCCAATTCGGTATATCCCATGTTTATTTATCTGCCTCGCCACATCGGTTTGTTGAAACAGGGATAGGACCGTTATATTGCATCGAAAGTTAATTTTTGGTGTTTTGGAATATATATGAGAGTAGGGTGGAAAACATTCAACATCGCTTCTACTTTAACGCCGACCGTTTGTATAATTGATACAAAACGCGAGCTCGTTGCGTTTTGAAACACACAGTTTGTGCAGAACTATTTTACTTGCTCATTTGTTAGCGCATTCATTTCAAGCGACGCCGTGCCGTTTTCATTACAAGAACTTAAATTTTGTATTATCTTAGCCCCCCTTTTGGCGATGCCCAAACTTGCGCGGCATTTCGAACGTTAGTAGGCATTCACAGTAGCGGCTTTTAGGAGCGTTGGAAAGCGTTGGAGTGCGTTGGCCAGCGCCGAGTCCCCTCGGCAGGTAGAAGCAGGCCGGCGCCGGTTCCGCACGTAGTCAAACACACCAGTGCACGGTACAGTGAAAACAGACAAGAAAAAGAGTACAAATATTGGCCAGTCGCATCTAGACACGGTATAGGAAACATGCAATAAGGGTTCAAAATGTTGCCCATTATTGGCAAAACAATGAGGGACAGTTGCAAAAACACCGGAAATGATTTCCCTGAGGGGCTAGAGGATACAATAGGGAGTGAAATAGTTTTTGATTATAAAGTTGTCTCTCTGGACAGATATTTTGGCGTGTCTTGGCGTTTTTTCATTTAATCAGCGGTTTGTGATAAATCCGTGGTGGGAAGTTGTCAAATGAACTATTAGTACATACATATGTAGACTCACATCATATACATTAGAACCATTTAGTCGAAATTTGTCAATCAGATGAATATGTGACTAATACTGTATATGTTCAACGAATTCTTGTGCGCGTCTTATTAAGGAAGCTATCCACTCTGGTAGAGACTGTTTGAATCGCTTTGTAAACAGGTTTTTGGTATCAAAAGGGAGAAGTGTTGTATCATTTTGGCGCTAAATTGAGATATGACCGCCGCATGACTGATTTGTTTGGTTTGGGAATTATTGTGGTACCTAGCATACATCTAGTGTTGTGGTTGTGTATAAATGTGTTATGCTCATTTGAATATATCTGTAATACTAAGTGATAGTGCGTAGTAAATACAATTGACTGACGTTATATATTTGGGTCTCGTAATTACATTGGTCGGGTACATTGTTATTTAGTTAAACATTAATATTGAAATAGCTTTTACTTCCGATACACACCGATAGGTGAGGGGAGTTAGTATTGGGATCGCGAAAATTATCGATTTTGAGATAATATGCTTTGTGAGCATTGGGAACAACATTAACATTGGACGCGCTGCATAAGGAGGCTCCTGCACTTGGCAACGCATGAGGAACGACCTGGGTTCGGTGGGAATTCCCGTGTCGGACAGAACCTTTGGGCTGGCCCAACAGGTATAAGATAATTATAACATCATATAGTGCAGCTTGTGTCTTTTATCCCAAACAGGGGTTTTCGCAAAACACTGAAGCTATAAGTAATTCTTTATCGATACTCATCTTCGACCGGCACATACGAAACCAGGTAGCAAACTAAATTTCTGTTACTATAAAGGCGTTCAAGCGGGCTTCCGACGCTGGTAAGCGGTCGAAAACTCAGTTGAGCAGGTGAGCCTGCATGCGGTACCTGCACGCCTTCGCACGCCTTTGCACGGTCACTAAAAAGCCCCACTGTGTTTGCGCGCTTACGCACCATGAAGAAATGCAACAAGCACTTAGTGGGCATATCCATCGGAGAGTCTCACACTTCTGGTTGGAAAAACCCATACAAAAGCTGTCACTTTTTGGTTGATATCAGCTATCTCTTTTTACTTCCCACACCGATGGCTAAAATGTTCGGTATTGAGATAATACCCTTTTTGGGCATTTTATGATGTCTACATAATGACAATCGACGTCACTCAGCCACGTCCGTGTCTGTCTGTCTGTCTGTCTGTTCGCGTTCTTCTAGCCTCGTAATCTCAATAACCGCTGCATGGATTGTGACGAAATTAGGGTACCGATATGTTGTGAGGTTCCAGTGGGTGATGCTGCTAAAATTTTGAAAATCGGTGAATGAATTGGCGGCGGAGTAATTAGCGAAATACAAAAAATTTTAAATATTCCTCAAACTTCGTTTTCAGGCGTTTGAGAGGTTTCTGATCATTTTCTCCTTTGCTTCGAGTGGGGGTGGTATTGGGGTCGTTGGGGGTGCGGTGTTGAAAAACCCAAAAAAAATTACATTCATAATAGGCTGAGCATTGACCTAGCGACTTAATACCCTTTTTAAGGTTCATTCGAACATGGCCTTGACGATTTTAGGACCCAAGGGAATTTTCTGATGTATATACGTTTAAAACGAATATTGTTTTAGATCGTTCTGTATTGTGTAACGTAGAAATTATGCAATTGATTTTACTGAAACTTTGCCACAGTATTATTAACGTGACGAGGTTGGAAAACGCGTATGGTTTTAGAAATCGTTACGTCGTAAAAAGAGGCTTTTTTGCTGGATTTTGTAATTGAAAAATAGCTTCCTGATCAATCTCGATAACTTGAAACAAAACGTAAATGGATGCTGAACATATTATGTAATATAAATGTAATGCGAATTGACAAATGTCTCCTATAAATTTTGTTTAAATCGATGGAAGAATCTATATTAAGTCTTTTATACAAGTTTCCACTAAATATCTCGCCTGTATGGTCACCAAATTTAAAAAAACTTAAAATAATGAATTAATCTTGTAGGTAGAATGATGATACATGAGTAGTGCGACAGATGAAATATTGTATTACTATTTTTAGAGTATGTATATTTCAGTATTTTTTAATTGATGTAAATTCTTAGGTATGTTGCAGTGATTATTCACCCATAGGCAATGATTTATATTTGTTAGGGTGTCCATTATGAATGTGATATAGTGTTTGTCTCGGTAAATTTAATAATGATCGTACAATTTTTTTTATATAAAAGTTGTTTATATTGTATTTCCATAAGACGGCAGTATTTAATTGTTTTTGTTTCATAAAACAGATCGTTTTTTTTTAATAGCAATATACCCTTTCATTAGGCTCATTTGATAGAGATTTTTTTCTCTTTTCAATGACATAAAATGTCAGCACCCAAATACAGGATGAATGTTAAAAAATTGAACTTTATTGAGTTTATCAATAAAATAAATTTAAAATAAATAAATTTTACGTTTCTATTTGTGTTCGTTTACCAACGCATAACCAACCATAATCGAAACTTGTTTGCGATCAGATCAGAATGAGCAATACATAATTTTCGATTACCAACTTATTAACAATGTCAGACGTATGGACATGTGACAATAAGTTTTTGTCACATTTACTTGGCCTACAGATTTCAGATATATCTGGACTAATATTATTGTTAATGTTATATCATTGGAAAAATAAAAATCTGCCAAATGAGCCGAATGAAAGGGTATATTGCTATTTAAAAAAATCAAATGTTTTTCGTTACTCATTTATTTTCTGAAACAAAAACACCTGAATACTATCGGACTATGGAAAATGCGATATTGAGCAACTTTTGTACTATCATTATTTTCTGAGATATACAGGGTCTCTGAACTTCATTGACACGTGATTTTCTCGTAACACAAAACAGTTGGAACGAAAACTGAGTGGAATTTTTGAAAGTACTATAGGGTCTATCATACCATACTTTTAAAACATTTTTTTGTACTTCAACCCTTAAAACTCACCCTCAACTTTTGTTTTTTAAATAGCACCAAATAGTTTTTTCTACATAAATTAGGTGCTTATATTATTTAAAATCTTGCAATACCTTTGATTTTATACACAAACTTATTTTTTTCGTAAGATCATAAGCATAACATAAAATAAAATAAGAATTTGCTTGACGCAAAAAACGGGTAAAGATAAAACTAATTGGGTTTTTAAGGGTACTGAATGACCTATAGTACACGCTTTCGGAAACAAACGTCTTTTTTATGCTGTTTTATTACGAAAATATTACGCCTCAAACAAATGCTCATTCTATTTACCTTATGTTAATGACTTTACGAAAAAAATTGATTTGTGTATGAAGTACAAGATTTTAAATAAAATAATGTCCTCCCTATAATGTAGGAAAGACTGTGGGGTGCTATTTGGAAAAAGGTCTTTCGAAAGCATGATATGATAAGTCATTCGGTACCCTTGAAAGACCCACTGGGTTTTCTTTGTTATCTGTTTTCCTTACGAAAATATTACGCCTCACACAAATCCTCATTTTATTTATTTTATGCTTATGACTTTAGGATAAAAAATGCTTTTTGTGCAAAATTAAAGGTACTACAAGGTTTTAAGTAAAATAAGGATTTATTTTGAGTAGGAAAAACTATTAGGTGCTATTTAAAAAAACAAGTTGGGGGTGAGTTCTAAGGGTTGAAGTACAAAAAAAATGTTTTGGAAGCATAGTACGATAGACCCTGTAGTACATTCGAACATTCCAGTCAGTTTTGGTTTGAACATTTTTTAGTTACGAGAATGTCACGTGTCAAGAAAATTCTGGGACACCCGGTATACTTTATTGCGTACATAATGGACACACTGTATATTATCTGTTTTATTATTATTCCATCACTGTTAATGTAAAAAAAATATTGAATTATTACTTAAATTTAATTTTAATGGGGTAATATTATAGTGAGCTGAAACACTTACTGTTCTTTAGAAGACTCTTCAGAATATACGTCATCACAGTCACTTTCAGACATTGGCCTCTTCACACTACTCCTTGTCACTGTTGTCCATGTGGAAGGAGCTGCACTACTACCAGAGTAGCCCCAATGCAAAGGAGTATTTTGAGAAATAGAGTGTTCCATTTTAGTTTCTCATAAAAAACAACAGTAACACAATATTTCAGAGATGGCTAAACAAAATTAGTTTCATACACCAGGAGCTTTAAAATAGTTCTAAGATGAACCGAGGGTGAGTTAACAGCACTAAGTACAATCTAGAGACACGTTGGGGTGTGTTAGGACAGGAAGATATCACGAACACTTAGGAGCTCTTCTTCAAGGCACGTAAGGGTTTACGTTGGCACGTAAAGTTGTAATCTTGGATTTTTGTTGGGTTCCAGTGGCACGTATTTGTTGAGTCCTTGGTACACACTTCTACGATGAAAAAAAATGAGTCCACTGTCAACACACGCAAGTCTGGAGAGCGTCACGTTGGCACGTAGCGTTGGAGATTCGTTGATATGACAGTGTCTTCAAAGACACAAGACACGTACGTCTTTGATACGCTGTTCAAAGCCACGATTAGACGAAAGACACTAAGACACGTGTCTAGCGGAGGTCATTAAACGGCACAGACGCGTAAGTCGGAAGTCTCAAGTACGCACGTCGGACTTTTCGGTGACCTGTAGCAGGGCGCAAGACAGCGCGGGATGTGTCGCGTGAGGGCGCGTGTCGGTCGTCTGTCAGACTGTGGGTGCATAGGGTGTAACGCGTGATCAATGGTCGATCGGGAATGTATGTCCTGTTGATCGAGCGGTGGCCGGCCACGTTTTTTACCCCCACTTCCCTTTGAGCGCGACCCCCGAGGGTGGAGGGTGAGTGAGAGCGACGTTTCGTTGCTTCGACCGGAACCGTCGAGCACGTGTAAGGGTGTTGGGCCGACGTCTTGACGGCTGTCCGACGATTGTAAGGTGCTCAGGATGGTTCTTGTTGGCCTTTGTCAGTTTCAAGGTCGATGTGCGCAACAGGGTGACAAGGTCGTCTGAGAATTCTTCTTATAGTCAGGATCGGAATATAAGACGACCTTCACCGAACTGGTTAATGGATGAAAAGCATTTTATATTAAATTTAATATGTTAAAAAACATATCGCCGAGTGGGTTGGCTGAAAAATTTCAGTCCAGGATATGATTAATTGAATATTGAAAAATTAATTCCTATAGGTACTTACGCAAACCTCGCGACAAACTTTTAAGATCATATAAATTGCGTATAATGAGGCTATAAGTTGATAGTTAAAACTCTAAAGGAACATTTTATTTTCTTTTTTTTAGAATCTTTAAATAAAAGCTTTTTTTGAAAAAGTTTTTTTGTTTTAATTTATTACGACAATTTCTTCGTCAAACTTTTTGTCCAGTATTTAGGATGAAAATTTGGATCGTGACATACAGCCTTTAAAAGTAGAAGATCCGAATATAAGACGACCTTCATCGAACTGGTTAATGGATGAAAAGCATTTTATATTAAATTTAATATGTTAAAAAACATATCACCGAGTGGGTTGGCTGAAAAATTTCAGTCCAGGATATGATTAATTAAATATTGAAAAATTAATTTTTTTTAAACATTGGTTAATAGACAAATCACATACCAATCGAAAGTATGAAGGTAATTCAATAATAGTAATTTACACCGGTGTGGTTGATGCATGAAACTTATATCAAAATAAAGATAATTTTATTGCAAATACGTCGATATAGGGTTGTCTGCAAAAAATCAGTCTGGAATTCCGGTTGTCGAATTTTAAAGATCAAAATATTGCTGGCAGTGAATACGTGCGCCAGAGAGGTCCGAGCGAACTATCCCGTATATTAACAAAGGACGCAGCATAGCAGCTGCGTGTAGCTCGGCCATTGAATGAGAGTGCGCATGTCATGTGTCCGTGAAATTGAAATGATTTATTTGAATGAAACAATCAAAAATATATAAATTTATGAATCTTCCATGTTATTATTTCACAATTAAAAAAATTTAAAAGATGTATTTACTAAGATAGTTTTGAAGGTTAGATTATTATGCACTTACCGTATTCTCACCAAGAAAGTTATTAAACTCTTCTTTATTTTTTGTATCAAAAGCAGTCACTTTTTTGTAGCACGTGGTATGATAACCTACAAAATCGAGTGATGCACTGGTTAACTCAACGCCATTGTATTTAAAATTTTTCTTTTTACGAAAATTTAATTTCAACGAACAGTTTTTATACGTTTCATCGTTAAAATCAGGAACATCATCGTCCGAATTGAATAGCAATCACTTTTTAGCCATTTTTTATCACAATTTAATGTTTATAAATAACAACAATCAGTATAGTAGTAGTAGCACGCTTTTTCAATTCAGAAGAATAAGCCCAACTGTTCCAATACAATGATGCACAGCATTTACGAGTGTATCGCTATCCTTGACACATAACATGCGGACTTTGTTATTACACGGGTTAGTTCGCTCGGACCTGGCTCACGTATTCACTGGCAGCATTATTTTAATCTTTAAAATTCGGCAACCGGAATTCCAGACTGAGTTTTTGCAGACAACCCTATATCGACGTGTTTGCAATAATCTTTATTTTGATATAAGTTTAATGCATTAACCACACCGGTGCCAATTACTATTATTAAATTTCCTGTTTATACCTGCCTACCCTATAGTTGGGACGTGAAAATCGTAGGCACCCTAACGTTTGCATATTCTATGGGCTTCATACTTTCGATTGGTATGTGATTTGTCTATTAACCAAACCAATGAAATGTTTAAAAAAAATTAATAATTCAATATTTAATTAATCATATCCTGGACTGAAATTTTTTAGCCAACCCACTCGCGATATGTTTCTTAACATATTAAGTTTAATATAAAATGCTTTTCATCCATTAACCAGTTCGGTGAAGGTCGTCTTATATTCGGACCTTCTACTATTAAAGGCTGTATGTCACGATCCAAATTTTCATCCTAAATATTGGACAAAAAGTTTGACGAAGAAATTGTCGTAATAAATTAAAACAAAAAAAATCTTTAAAAAAAAGCTTTTATTTAAAGGTTCTAAAAAAAAGAAAATGTTCCTTTAGAGTGTTAACTATCAACTTATAGCCTCATTATACACAATTTATATGATCATAAAAGCTTGTCGCGAGGATTGCGTAAGTACCTATAGGAATTCAATTAAACTGAAAATTTAACACACTTAAACATAGCAGACTAAGTTAGTCAATTGAATAGGTACTAGTTAATTTACACAAGTATATCGGGCGACAAGCTTTTATGATCATATAAATTGTGTATAATGATAGTTAACACTCTAAAGGAACATTTTATTTTCTTTTTTTAGAACCTTTAAATTACAGCTTTTTTTAAGTTTTTTTGCTTTAATTTATTTTTTACTTTTAGTTATTAACTTGCATTTATATTAAACAAAATTTTTATTTCTTCTCGGCAAGCCCTTTTATTTGATACCCATATTGCATTAAAAAGAACTATTTCGCCATCTTGGATGGCCCACCATGGTCGATTTAGAATGACGTCATATTATTTTTCGAGTCACTCTCAACAAGCCCTTTCACTGTGCAAAGACTTTCTTCTCTCAGGTCGTAATTTAAACAAGGTTCACGCAGTGATAAAACAACTCACCGATTTGAACAGTATATTTTCCCCAAATCCTTACAACAAAACACAGCATCGTATTATATCTAAAAATACATATTATTTGCCATCATTTGAACGACAATATCTAACTTAGAATTTGCGCTATCCTGAGATCTACTCATTTTCGTAGATTTCCTTTTATTAGACATCATGAAAACCTTAAACTAAACTAAAAATATAGACCTACTCTAAACATAACCTTAAAACTGTGTTTGTGATAAGAGTCCACTAACAACACGAGTTTATCACTATTACTTTTCCAAAGTCAGTCCAGCACCCCAAATTTAATGTTCCTTTAAAACTTATTATTGAAAAATCCTTACCGCGGTCTTCTTTACCACTTACGTCGCTGTCACAGCCATACACACCGGCTCAGCTGTCCGGTCTACCCTTCGTGGTTGCTCGGTGCACGCATTTTATGTTTAGTAATACGGCAAAGTTACAGCTTTCCAAATTATATTATAATCTCTGCGATATTCAATTTTTCCTGTTATCTACTTATACCGAAAATGGTGATTTACACCTAAACGGTTCGCTTTAAGTCCCATATATGATATATAAAGTCACACTAGAATTCACCAAGGAATCCGAATATGCAATAATATATGGGGTGTTCTATTTAAAAAATTTGATACATTTCGTGTTTTTGGGACACCCTGTATAACATGAAAATATTTTTAAAATGTAGCCTTTACGGGTCTCTATCCATCCGAAATTATTATTTTCTTTTTTAGCAAATACTTTAGCCATAATACCCCGTGTCAAATAACGTGAATAACCCTGTATATACATCATTATTTCTAAAATGTAGTCCATCTCGACTTACATACACTCCCGCAGTGATTTTTCTTGACAAAAACTGTATTACGTTTTGAATCCAATTAACAAATTAAATAAAAGCTATGTTATTTGCAGTACCTGAATAAATAAATATATATCGATCAGTGATAGAGGCAGAAGCTCTAATTTTTTACTGGATATTTCAGGATAGATATTATTTGCGGTGGGCGTGATTTAATTACGAGATACCTTCATTCTATAGTACAAGGATATTTTAGCAAAGCGAAAACGGTATATTCAAAAGACGAAAATATGCGGAGGAAACGGGGCCAATAAACCTGAAGCCGTTTTTATGGATAACGATCGCTTTTGGAACGCGAAATGAAAAGTGGCTTTTCATACTATTTTTTTTTGTATTATGTAATATCGAAGAATCTTCACCTGAGCCTTTACTGTTGACTTCTAATTAACAGTGCTGTTCCTAGAGTGGCGCCGGGAAACAGTAACAAAGCCTACACATAACACGAGGCTAATGACCAGAGCAATCGATACCGATGACACAGAAGTTAAAAAAAAATTAATATCTTCATTTGCCATCCATGATTTGAGACACATAAGACTAACGGAGTTATCACCTAATCGATTTGTTGCTTTGGTAAGAGTTAAGGCAGCTCTAGAAAACTGCCTTTCAACTGGAGCTGAAGAAGCTGGCGTTGCCAAAAAGTCTTTGGCCATTGCGGCAAGGTTTGGAAAAATACATTCGTGTCTTTTTGCACCATTCTAAAATAACTTCAGTACTGTCCCTTGCCGCTTCAATACTATTTATAATCTGTTCATCGGTTTCATCTCGATCAGGTTTATTGTCAAGTTCCACAACCCACGGATCTAGTCTATCGAGCAGCATATTAATGCAACAATGATAGAAATACTCTTAAAAACATTAAGGTACTGGCAAATTCGTTCAATTAACGACCATCCTGTGTCGGTTGGCTTTAAAGTTATCGAGTGCCTGCTTGCTGTCGTAACCTCTGTGATTCCCCTATTTTAACGCTTCGATTCGCATTTTACAGATCGATATCAAGTAATATCATCAAGTAGTTTGATTTTACTTGATATCAAGTCAAGTAGTTCAAATGGAAAACCAAGTCAAGTCAGATATCAAATATATTTAAGCTTGAGCTTTCAAGTCAAGTATTAAGAAAAAGAAAAGCTACTTGGCTTGATGAATCCCTACCGCCCACAAAAAAACACAAAAACTCCTGTGAATAGCTGCTTGCATCTCTCTGTGTAGGATTTAGAGCGACACAATTTTTATGCTGCAAGCTTTAACTGGACAAAACGAAACGGCCAGGAACCATCAAATGCCTTAAAAATGAAGTTTAAGATGTCTTTGCATCTTCAGTTTTTTATTATTGCTGCACCGCCACCGACAGGATTTCTAAAAACCATGAGCGTCTTCTATTCACGCCAATGCTGTGTCGAAATTTCATTAAAAGCAAGTTCAGGTTACATAACACAGAACGATCTGAAGCAATACTCGTATGTATACATTAGAAGATTCGCAAGTCCCTTGGTTTCTGTAACAGGAAAGGCAATGTTCAGAGGGACCTAAAAAAATGTATTATGTCACTAGTTCTTCCTTTTTCACAGGTATGTGGTCGGCATATTATGATTACAACGAATTTATCAGCATTACAACCCCCCCCCCAATTTCGCCCATATGCAATCGTCTATCGGTGTGGGAAGTCATCATCATAGTCACAACAACTCGTAAAATGCATTGAGTCGGAGCTAGAGTATTGCCGACACGAATATTATCAATAGTTTTCAGAACTGTAGCTCGCCATCGTTCGCGATTTACTGCTAGTTTAGTGGCGCTCTTGATACTCATATCTAGCAACTGTTTCGTCGTATCCACCCAGCGTATAGGGGAACGGCCACGGCGCCGCCCACTCGGGGCGCGACCCTGAACTACAAGTCTCCATATTATTGCTTTTGTGAATATGTCCGAAGAATGTAAGCATTCTCGTCGACATAATGGAGGATAGTCTCTTTGGATTACCGAGCTCATCCAGTATGGAAACATTAGTTCAATGGGCGCTATAAGGAACTTTCAGCATTCTTCTCCACGTCCACATTTCAAAAGCATCTATGCGAGCTCGATCTGCCTTTTTAACAGTCCAAGTTTTCGAGGCATACAAAAATATTGAGAACACGAGAGACTGAACCAGCGACATTTTGGTAGCTTTAGTGATGTTATGGTCACGCCATAGTTTAGTAAGCTTTGTCATGGCCACACGTGCCTGTTGAATGCGCCGTCGAATCTCATTTCCACAGCTACTCGAATTGTCGATTAAAAAACCGAGGTGCACAAAACTTTGAACTACTTGACATCGGCCGATTGACTTTATTTCTCGATGATTATCATGGTCTCTATCTACGATCAAAACCTTGGTCTTGTCGTCTTGTTGAAGTTAAATTCTAAGACATTTAATAGAGCTACTAGTTCTTCCCGAGAAGCGGCAATAGGGGTTGTATCGTCAGCAAATTTTAAGTTGGATATTTTGCTTCCGCCAATAGTTATACCGCCATTCTAGTTGTCCAATACCTGTCTCATCACAAATTCAGAGTGAATGTTGAATAACACGGAGATAATACACATCCCTGACGAACTCCTTTTCTGGTTGCTGTTTGACCAGACAGTTACCATCAATTCTTACACGCGCCGAGCTAGACTCATAGAGTTAGTGTGGGAAGTAAAAAACCATAAAATGTCTAACGAACTCAACTATTTTATTATGTCGGAACCAAGACCACTCACTATGGTTGTAAATAGGAAAAGGCATCTGCCACGACAGAGAGCAAATCCGTAGGACAGGAGCTTGTTTAGGAGAACCGCATGCTACAACTGATGATTTTTTGCATTGGAAAACTCTGAAGCAAAGCAAAGCACAACTGAAGTATCTTCAAGCAACTGGCTTGATTTAAATATTATGTTTCCCTTTACCTAATAATCATTTGGCGTCACAACTAAAACTACTTCATTCCCCGTTCATTGTACAGGGTTATTCACGTTATTCGACAAGGGACACTATGGCTGAAGCGTTTGATGAAAAAGAAAGTAATAATTTCGGATGGATAGAGACCCATAAAGGCTACATTTTGAAAATATTTTCATGTTATACAGGGTGTCACAAAAACGCGAAATGTATCAAAGTTCTGTGTTTTTAAATGGAATACCCCGTATATTATTGTATATTCAGATTACTTGGTGAATTCTAGTGTGACTTTATGTTATTGTAATATTGTGTATCTATTACTGCCATACTCCAGCTTCTCTTTGACCTTAGAGATGTTATCGCAGTTGTTTCTGGGAGAGTTGATTTGTTGTAAGGAATTCTTATAATCTTGTCCCTTTAGTCTAGTTCGTGTGTATTTTTCAGCTATGTTAGCTGTCTTCTTCTACCTGAACAGGTTTTTGTTTATATTTCATGGCCTGCTACGTTGCTTATAGGTAGAAAAATTGAAAAACGCTGATTTGTTTGAAAATTTAAAATTAAATGAAAACTACCAGAGATTGATATTAACAAGCTTATATCATTAGAAAGGTTATCAAGTTCTACGTTTAACCTTATAAAAAAATTAGGTGTTGCTATTTGAAAAAATTAAGTTATCGCTGATCGAAGCTTCCTTAATTAATCGACCGATTTCTCCAAGCATAAGCGTAATTTAAATTTGACAGTCTCATCAAAGCTGACCCATTTTATGCTTAGTAATACGGCAAAGTCAGCCTTCGACATTTTATAGTCTCTGCGATATTTAATTGTTTCCTGATATATACTTATACCGAAAATGGTGATTTACACCTAAACGGTTCGCTTTACTTACACTAGAATTCGCCAAGGAATCTGAATATGCAATAACATACGGGGTTTCCATTTAAAAGAACATAACTTTGATACATTTCGTGTTTTTAGGACACCCTGCATAACATGAAAATATTTTTAAAATGTAGCCTTTATGGGTCTCTATCCATCCGAAATTATTATTTTCTTTTTTATCAAATACTTTAGCCATAATGCTTCGTGTCGAATAACGTGAATAACGCTGTATATGATCTGATATGTTCTTGTGTGAATATAATATTACGTGTCAATTTGTACGAGTTTGATCCGGCAGCAAAAATTAGTAATTGTCACAAAGGCGAATAATCACGTGACCGTGATATAAATGTGATTAGCAATAATTGAAGTGGGGTGGCTGGGCAGCGCCTTCCCTTCACCCTCCGCGCCACCCCGGGCTAAGTAAAAGGGAGACTATCGTGGGAAAGGGAGTTTTCTCTCTGTCACACCGCCAGCGCCGCGCGCCAGCCATTTGCCGCCACGCGTCGAGCGGAAGGCCGGTGCCGAATGTTTTTGTTCCCGATTTTAGAGGGAAATTTTGAGTGGGTTTATGTTAGAAACAGTGGCGCAGTAGCGTGCCAAGATCTTCGGGGGCCCCCCGCAATTTTTTTCACGGGGCCCCACTCTATATAAAAAATATTTTGAAGCGGTTTATAGATAGAAAAAAATTGATGTGACCTCAACCTTATACTTTTTTTTGTTTCTTTTGAGTTTTTGGAGAATAAGAATTCATAGCCCTTAGGAACAATATAATTATTATACATCGGTTAATCACATTAATATAACAAACTCTATCTATAGCATAAGGCCACTATGAGTTTTATGTTTGGAAAACTACAGAATTTGTGATCTAACTTTATTTAGTAAACATTACTAGCACACAACACAAAACTATAACAAAATCAAAACAACAATTTAACAAAAATAAACAAATAAAACACCCTAACTCTAAAAATTTCATTATTATGATTTGACTTGCATTTCGTGTGAAGAAAAAATTATTTTTTGTATGTAACTGCGTCTATAGAGATTAATGTCAAAGAACCTAGGCGCGATTCACCCATTGTCGAACTTGAAAAACTTTTTATTAGTTTTAGTTTTGAAAATGATCGTTCTGCTTGAGCCGAACCTGAGCGCCAAGGCATCGGCATCGACTGTCTGGGATTCCCAGAAATAACTTGTCTGTGCAACAAATTCGAATAGAAGATACAGATAATCCAAAATAGTGATCCAGCGGCAGATTGATGATGGTATTATAGCATACTGTTCGCTGATAAACCCGTATACCCTTTGTTTCTATACCCTCTTCAAGATAGCTGGTAAAGAACTCTAAGAATAATGACATGGCTAGTGGAATAATATAAATAGCAACCTTGTTTTCGTTGATCGTTTCGAGTTAATTGTCATAGTTTTGAGCAAATTTTGGGTTTTGGCAGTGCAAAAGTTAAAAGACTATTTTAATGAATTCCACAAGATTTAAATACTGCGGATTTCTGTGAAAAATCACATCGTGTTTGTGAACACAGTAAATTATAACAACGGGGTCTTCGGAACACATACATGCCTGTTAGAGCATTTTTCTATAACCTATTCGAATTCGTTGGCAGATACGCGTCGCGTCAATGTAACGTTGCACTTATTCTTGCCGCTTTGGATTCGACGTTCGCCTACTTTGTCGTATTATGTTGTCAAATTTTGCTAAAATTAGTCCTGCAAAGGCAAAATATATTTGATTTGATTTTGGAAAATTATGATGCTATCGCTATAAGTTATTACTATATACAAAGCTTGCTCGAGGTACTCGAGGTCGAGGCTGAGCGGGGGCCCCCCAGATGCCCGGGGCCCCCCGCACCGCAAGCCCTGCGGGCCCTTCTGGCACGCCACTGCAGTGGCGTATCTTAGCAGCCAACGTCTCCCCCCTCACACAGTGGCGTATACAGGGTGGGCCAATAATGCGTGGACGGAAAATTGTGGGCTTACTAAAAAATATTCCAAAAATCTGTCATTTGATAATGGTAGGGACCCTTGAAGGCTATAACGTAAAAATATTTTCACATAAATTTTGATGTTTATACAGGGTGATTTATATCAAACTTACATTTTTTTGAATGAAATCCCCTATATATTATTACATATTTGGATTCCTTGGTCAATTCTAGTGTGACTTTATGTATCATACATGGAACTTTAAACGAACCGTTTAGGCGCAAATCACCATTTTTGATATAAGTAGGTATCAGAAAAAAATTGAATATCGCAGCGATTATAGAACTTAGAAGGCCGTGACGACTAAGCATGAAATGTGTCACCTTAGGTCAGACGGCTAAATTTGAATTCTTTTTGTACTTGGAGAAATCAGTAGATTAATTAAGGAAACTTCAATCACAGATAACTTGATTTTTTCAAATGGGAATGCCTATTTTGGTTTGAAGAATCAAATGTAAAATTCGATTACCTTTCTAACGATATAGCACCCTCAATATCAACCATTTTTTTCCATTTTATTTCAAATTTATATTCAAATCGGTGTTTTCGATTTTCCTGCGTGCAAGCAACCTAGCAGGCCATGAAAAATAAACAAAACCCGTTAATATGGAATAAACCAACCAACTTAGTAGAAAGATGCAAAATAACTAGAGTAACGAGGCAAGAATATGAAAATTCCTTAAATATTTTAATAAGCCCACAATCTTCCGTCGACGCACTATTGGCCCACCCTGTATACAGTGCTCTTCTGTAATGCCCCCCCTCTATTTATTGAACGGATCAACTCAAAAAATTGAAACTTGGTAGAGTGAAATTGAATTGATGCATGAATACTCTACACAGAAAAAAATACCGTTGCGTTTCCAATTAATTGTTAGTATTTGGATGCTTTTTCCATCGCATTAAATATATTTACAGTTGCTTCAAATCAATCTCATTGAAAGAATTCAATCCTTATATTCGAGTAATCACAAGTGCGCCAATAAATTCAAAATAATTTTATATTCGTTCTAACGATATGTATAATCCTTCTAATACCAGTATTGACATATAATGCAATCAAAACATCCTTTTGTTTTCAAAATGTATCCTAAGTTTCATTTAAGTAAAGCATACACTCTATTCAATGTACAAAAATTATTACTGCAACAGCAGTTCGTGATAATTCATCTGATAAAAATTAATTTTGCTTCAATGGCCCTTGTCGTTCGCTGAACTATAATAAGTATTCGGCGGGACTGATGTCCCGATTCAATGAACTTAAAAATAAAGAACAGGGGGATCATCTCAGTGTTACTATCGCCGCGAACCCGCCAACATGGACGAGGATCTTCCGTTGTGTTGTGTCGGTGTTAGCCGTGTTGTGTCATCTCGTGGTTTTGCGTATTGCATCAGCAATTGTGTGATTTAAATGTGTCCAGTTATACTCACATTTGAATGTAGGTATTTAGATTAGTCAGACAATTATATTTCAGGTAATAATGCAACAACTGGTGCAGGCTTATGTCTAATTCTTATATCATGCTCCTTATAACTTCATACAAAATCACACAATTAAACATCCAAACGAATCAATCAGCTGTCCTCGCAATAAAATCTGTTGGTCCAAGGAAAAAAAAGTAGTTTAGAATCAATAACCAAACACAGATTCGATTCAACGACAGGCTGCGATTGAATTATTCATTGGAATCCAATGACATCTTGTAGTTGAATCGACAATACGATATAATTCGTTACCAATTATACACTTCCCATTGGACAAAACATCGCTGTATTTGAGGAATGCTGAGTGTAACGTCCTATTGAATCCAAGCGTAAGTCTTTGACAGATCGACAGATTTTTCTGTGTGTATTTTGGAGTAAAATTGACAGATGAAACTTTCAAGATGGCGGCTCCAATAGAAAGACGGTCCTGTGATGTTTTTGAATCTTATCTAATATGTTTATCTCCTACAAAATGGCGGAACATTTAATGATTACCTGAGAGAATCACGTTAATATCGATACACCTAGAAATATTTGTTTCTCTCTGCTCTGAATAATGACGTTTAGTGTCCGACCGAACATTCGGTTTCTGTTTCGGTTTCGGCCTAGTTTCGGCAAAAAAATGGGCTTCGGTTTATTTTCGGTTTCGGCTGCCATCCAGCCGAAGCTACAGCCGAAACTGCAGCCGAAACCGAAACTGAATTCGATTGACTTCGTGCTGCGATCGGACACTCTCGGAGCACTGATCTGCAAGCGGTGAAGTGTCATTTTGCTGTGCAGATGATGGTAATCCCTTATCACAAGTTAGTAGTAGTAGTAGTAGTAGTGGTAGGGAGGCGAAGCCAGGCAAGTAGGCCACCTTTGGCCCTTTTTGCCAACCCCACTGAACCAACCACTGAAAACACTAAAATTCTACACCCTAGAAAGCTCCTTGTCGAACCTACCAGACCTCCTGACGAAAGTCAGTATGTCCGATCATTTCGCTGAATATAGTGGCTCCTCCCCAAACTCCGTCGTGCCGAATATCTGAACCCTAAGGTTGCGATAAACTGCACATCTGCCCAGGAAGTGGAACGCTGTCTCGTCCTCCTCCCAGCAAATGGGGTCCCCTGCCACTCTCATGAGTGACAAATGTCTATTCAACCGGCAATGGCCAGTAAGAACCCCCACCAGAAGGTTGAGCGTCTTTCTGCCTTTATTCAAAAGCCATAGCGTTCTTTTGGCTTGCCTGCAGTCGTCTTTCGCTAACCAGGCTTTCGCCAGTTCCTTGTAGGCCCAGTTCTCCAGGGCCACATTGACGTGGCGTCTGCTAATTCCTAGCATAGGTTCTTGGCCGATGCAGGGGCTGTTGGCCCTCATCCTAGCTAGTCGGTCCGCTCTCTCGTTATCCCGTATACCAATGTGTCCGGGGACCCACAGCAGGTCACCTTCTTATGGCTTGCTAATTTCTGAAGGGCGGCCGAGCATTCTTGAGCCAGAGCTGATCTGGCCCTCGGAGCTGCCACCGCTTTCAGAGCTGATTGGCTGTCAGAGCATATATATATATGCTCTGTTGAGAGCACTGTTCGACTTCCGTCGAGTATGCCGCCATCAATATCGCATACACTTCCGCCTGGAAGGCAGTCGTGCAGGTTCCCAGCGCGAAGCTCCGCCGCACTTCTTTACCCTCTAGACAGAAGCCCGCTCCCTCGGATCCTGACTCCTTTAAGAGCGATCCGTCAGTGAAGCATGCCAGACTATTGGGCCGAAACTTGACTTTCCCTCTCATCCAGTCGTCTCTTTCCGGGATGACTAGCGAGAATCTCTTATCTAAGTTTAAGATGTCTTTGGCTTTTTCCACCCTGAATGACGATATCGGCATATTACTCTACGCGAATCGCTCTATTCTGGTGTGGCCAACTAATGGTTCACGTGCTACCCACGTTCCCCCGTCACGCATTCTTAGGCAGGCCGACATCGCCTCTCCTTTTACCCAGAGATGCAGAGGCGGCAAGCCCAAGAGTACCTCCAGGGCAGCAGTGGGTGTTGTCCTCGTGGCACCTGTTATGCTCATTGCTGCCAGCCTCTGAATCTTTGCGAGCTTGAACCTAACAGAGACCTTCTCTACGCTTGGTCACCAGACCGAGCAGCCATACTGGATCCTAAATCTGACTACTGCCGTATATAGCCAGTTTAGGACCTTGGGTCTGAGGCCCCAGGTTCCGCCAACTACCCGACGCAACTGCCACATGGTAGCTATAGACTTTTTATACACATAGTCGATATGCTGTGTTATCACAAGTTGAGAAGCCTACCATTGTGCGGGAGCAAGTTCCGCAATTGACTGCTGTCATCTCCGCGTGAAGTCGACTGTGAGGCTGAGTTCCTCGGATAGATGCGCGCATTGCTGCTCTAAATATGATTTTTCTTCTTTGAAGTCGAATGAGCTTATCTACTACCACTCAACTATAGGACAAGAATGTTTGAAATCTTGTCTCAAAACTTCCTAGAATAGACCTTACATAAAAGGCACACGTGATATACAAAATATTGAACTTATTTATGAGTTACCTTCAAAGTTGTAATTTACCAAGAAAAAGAAAATTACTCCATCAGAGGTTGAAGATTTTTAGTCTGACTGGTAGCGTGCTATTGACATTCTTCTCTGACAAAAAAGCAGACTGTCAATAGGATAGAAACTAATTTGTTCATAAAATCGATGAAGCTGCTCGTATTTTTAATCAGAAGGAAGTTGTGCTTAAGGAAAGTCAGTTTACATTTCTTAATTAGTGTTTATATAAGGAACTTCATGACTCAAAGACTAATACCATTTTTTGCATTCCAGGGATTTTATCCAATATCGACCGTTATCCAATGGATAAAATTATAAAATGGTAGTAGGTATCGAGAAAGTGGTGTAGTATAATAATATTCCCTTCACCCTTCCTTCGTGGCAGAAAGGGCCAAAAACGTGTGTTTCACTAACGTTTCTAAAGAGTCAGGATCTCGATAAGCAAACTTCTATCGGGATAATAAAGGAGTGCAGTGGTGTACTACAGGCCTGCAGGTTTTCTTCTGGGCAGAAATATACGCCCTTCGGAAGGGCGAGGTGTACCTATCCTAGGCACTAGGATAGGGGTCAACAGTCCTTGCACTGGCTAGTAGGCGCCAGGTCAATTTTGCCCTGGACAAGTGGGCTTACGATGAACTGGCTGAAGCTTGGTTAGAGAAAGATGACTGTAGACAAGCAAAAAGGTCTGTAGAAGGTAGAGAGACGCTTAACCTTTTGTTAAGGGTTTATCTCATGCCATTGCCGGCTGAGCAGACATTTATTGCTCATGAAGGTGGCTCTACAAGTAGGGAAGAGGACGAAACGCAGCGTTGTTTGTCTTCCTGGGCAGAGTTTATTGATAAGGTCGACTACAAGTACTATAATCACTAAGCTTTTCGGACGTACTTACATACAGGGTGAGCTTTTAGTACCGGCTCGGTCGATAACTCCACTACTGTAGCAGATAGAGAAAAAAGTTTATATAAAAGTTGTAGCCACGGATATGCTCCTTGCTTAAAAAATATTTGGATTTATACAGGGTGATCCATAACCAGGTGGTGATGCAAACATGCATTTTTTTTAAATGAGACGACCTATTATTCCATATTCAAATTCTACTAATGATTTCCGTTCTTCCAATATAGGGTATTGCTACATTATACATTATTTCAAAAGTTATGACCATTCCTATATCCAAATCGCTGTTAAACGAAGTACTGTATATCAAAAAGTAATTAATCGAGAATTATTTTTTTTGCACTTTTTTCGCTATCTTCTACAGTTATCGACCGAGCCGGCACTAAAAACTCACCCTGTATATCACGAGGTCTGATTTTCTGTGTCAACTCTGGGGGGGGGGGGGGGTGACATTGCCTTATCTCTTCAGTAGAGCCCAGTAGGTGACAGTAGAACCTGAGTAGTTCTACATATTTACAACTTATATTTAAGGGTTTTCATTGGCAATAGATGAAACTATTATAATTGTGACATTGCTGCTGACCCATTTAGATTGCTAACCAACTACACCAGTGGAAAATATGTATTTAACATCAGTTGTCATCTTTTGAGGTAAAGAAAGCTGATGAGGCCCAGTTTCGCAATCGGCAGTTAACTACAAGTTAAAAGATAACTAGTGGTTAGTGAACACAATGCGTTTCACAATCGGTGGTTTACGTCAAAAGCTTTGGTTATCCAGTAGTTAAAAGTATGGGTTATCTCTGACGTTTGTTGTGGTGAGCCGATGATACATAAGCTTACTTTGGAGGTTAGAAAATCATGCAATGACATTGACGGCTAAGACGTCTGGTGGGACACAAGTGAAGTATATGAACACAAAGGTTTAGGTTCGGTTTATTTGTCAAAGGGTTAGGTTGTATTCACCGAACACTATTGTGACAGTGCTCTGAGACCCATCTGTGCTGCCAACTTGAAGGTAAATGAGCTTAATCACTGGTTTTATTTCTGAAACAGTAACAGTAAACGGTAGAAAACGACCTAATACAATGGAATAGATTCACAACTAGCTCAAAACGACAGAAATCAAGCAAATAACAGCGGGAAACAACAGAAAACGACTAAGCACAGCCGAATACAACAGAAAAGAACAGAAAGCACAGCCGAATACAACAGAATAGAACAGAAAACAGCCCATAACAACAGAAAGCAAGCAGATAACAGCGCTATAAATAATACAAAACGGCTAAACACAGCCGAATACAGCAGAAAAGAACAGAAAACAGATCGAAACAACAGAAAGCAAGCAGTTAACAGCGGGAAACAACAGAAAACGACGAAACACAGCCGAATACAACAGAAAAGAAGAGAAAACAGCTCATAATAACAGAAAGCAAGCAGACAACAGCGGGAAGCAACAGAAAACGACTAAACGCAGCCAAATACAATAGAAAAGAACAGAAAACGGCTCAAAACTACAGAAATCAGGCAGATAATAACTGTAAACGATAAAAGATGACCAAATACAACCGAATAGAACAGAAAACAGCCCATAACAACAGAAAGCAAGCAGATAACAGCGTTAAACAATAGAAAACGACTAAACACAACCGAATACAACAGATCCGATAACTACTGGTTAACTTCAATCTGTCGGTTTCCAATAGTATCTGTGTGAGTACAGATAATTTCCTAAGACCAGATTGACTAGTTTTGGTAATCTAAAAGTCATCAGTCATTGGTATTCGACTACTGTACTATAAAAAAGGATGTCCGTCTATAGAATATTATACCTTATACTTGAGTACAATTTACTACCCAGAAAGTGAGAAAGGTACACCACTGGTAACTACTACAACCCCTGCGTGGTTTAGTGATTGGTTATTGTTACATAAAGGGACAGACGACCAAAGACCAGCCATATAAGGAGAAAATGTATACGTAAGATAAGGGGCTTTTCAGTCCTCCGTTTTCAGTCCAGTCGTGTGTTGGCTATATTGTTATAGGTACCCAATACCATTCTATTCAAATTTTTAGAATTTTAATACTTTAGGGTGCTTTCAGCAAACCTCCCTAGATTATTGGAAGTCAAAGTGATTTAGTAGACGTGCATTGGAAACTGGTATTTCATTTTTACTGAATATACCTATTACTGCGTACCTATTTTTGTTAACAGGAAATTTCTAGACCGCCAGAAATAACGAATTTCGTGGATGCCTAGTAACAGAAATAGCAGCGAAATGCGTCGACGACGGCCGAACAGCCCAAGAACCAACAGTTCAATCACATACCTATTTCTTATTACTGCGCTTGCTCAAAATAAGGTCCAATATATCGGAACTGGGCAGTAGTAGCGAATTATAACTTTGGAAGTATAAATCAGGGCAAATATAGTATATTTACTTATTATTGTGTCACCCAATGAGGTATTTGTTTTTGGTCACGTGACGTCCGATTCAAAATTTTCGATAGGACACCCTGTATATTTGTGATTTTTTATGTTCCTCCCGATAAAACAAGTCCAACAAACTAGCACACTTGGGGTCTGAAGTGATTAATTCAAGAGTTACAGGTACTTAAAGGACTGTACCAATACCATTGTGAAGCACTACCAAAATAATTTAACTGTAGGGGTACATGTTATAATCAATGGTGGTGGTACCATCTTTTAACTACCTGTAGCTCTTGAATGAATCACTTTAGACCCCAAGGGTGCGGGTTTATTGAAATTGTTTTATTGGGAAGAACACAAAAAGTCACAAATATACACATTGAAAATTTTGGGTCGGACGTCACGTGATCAAAAACAAATACCTCATTGGGTGACACAATAATAAGAAAAGATGCCTATCATCGTGGGACACCCTGTATGTAATTTAAGAAAATTTCTTTGTGGCAGTTCAACTTACAAATATAGAAATATAGTTATTAAACAAAGTTTGTTTGCTTTCAAGTAATAAACCTTCTAATTACATGCATATTGGAAAAATTTGAATTTTTGGAAATAAAAATTTCAGCGCCATTGTGGCAGATCTAAAAATTGTAATATATTTTTTTCTACTAAATATTTTACCTGTCTTACTTCACTACCTTTTTCCATATGCAAACATGATTACTAGTAAATTCTCAAATCCTCTATACCCCTGAATTTCCTTGACAAGTGATATTCTCATAACAGAAAAAAATTCAACTCAAAAACTGAATGGAATTTATGTAAGTAGCATAGGGTCTATCATATCATGCATTACAAAGATTTTTTTTGTACCCCAACCCGTAAAACTCACCCTCAACTTATGTCTTTGAAATAGCACCAAATAATTTTTCCTACATAAATTAAATCCTGATTTTATTTAAAATCTTGTACTACCTTTGATTTTATACGCAAACTTATATTTCTCGTAAAATCATAAAAATAAGATAAATAAAATAAGAATTTGCTTGGCGCAATAAACGGATAAAAATAAAACTAAGTGGTTCTTTAAGTTTACGAGATGACTTTTTTTTATGGTCGGCCTCCCGCAAAGGCTGAAAGCCTATGGCGCTGTAGAAGCGCTGCGAGAGGACAAATATCTGTTCACGTTAGATTTGAAACGCTGCAGGTTGTAGCCGTCGGGAAACAAATTCCCCGGCAGCTGATTCCACAGCGTCGAAGTTCTCCAAAGGAAGGAATGCTGGAGGAGACTGGTTCGGGGAGTAAGGACCTCGACCTGGTAAGGATGAGCTCGCAGAGCCTCTCTAGTATTCCTGGTTCGGACGGCCTTTAGTGTTATTATTTGGGAGAGCTCACTTCCGTGATAGAATCTGTAAAACAGACATAGGTCAGCCACCCTCCTCCGATGTTCCAGGCTGTGGAGGTCCTTTGTGAGGTTAGGCGTATCGATTAATCTAATTGCTCTTTTCTGGATAGTGTCCAGAAGCTTTAGAGAGTGCTTCGGAGCACATCCCCATACATGGGAGCAATACTCCAGCGATGGTCGGATCTGTGCCTTGTAGAGCAGCAGCAGTTGCTCTGGTGTATACAACTTCCTACAGCGGAACAAAACTCCAAGCTTCTGGGATGCCGTTTTAGCAATACTGACGACGTGGTCGTGCCAGGATATGTTATTGTTGATGTTGACCCACAAGAGCTTGACGGAAGGTGACTCGACTATGGGGTGACCCTCCATTTCCACGGTTGGTAAGCCATCGTGAGACTTCTTTGTCAGTGTTGTTGCCTGAGTTTTTTGTACGTTGAACTGTACTTTATTTGCTAATCCCCACTCGACAATTGTTTTGATATCTGCGTTGATCTGTGAGGCATGCTGCTGTCGCCGACATACCGTCTCCTGGGATGATAATGGCTTGCCTGGTTCCATGCACGACACTAATGTACTGTCATCTGCGAAGCTGTAAATTGGATTGGATGTTATTTCCAGCAGCTCGTCGATGTACAGCAGAAACAGTGTAAGGGATAGGACAGATCCCTGAGGAACACCGGCGTTTATTGAAAATACGTCTGATGAACAGCCCTCGACTACAACAAACAGAGATCGATCGTTCAAAAAGCTATTCAGCCACTGGCGCAGGCCAGGTGGTAGTCCATAAGCAGCAAGCTTGACCAGAAGTCTGTCATGCCACACTCTGTCGAAGACTTTCGATTTGTCAAGTGCAGCAACACGGGATTCGCCATGTTTGTTTATTGCTCTGTTCCACAAGTGAGTGACGTAGGTAAGGAGGTCACCTGTAGACCTGTGCATGCGGAAGCCATACTGGCGATCATTTATGATGTCATTGTTGTATTTTAGGAGCTGTGTGTTAATGACAGTCTCCATAACCTTAGACATGATGCTGAGAAAAGCCACAGGTCTATAGTTGGTGGGATCAGTTTTTTGCCTTTCTTAGGGATAGGTTGCTCGCAGCCAATCTTCCACGAATCGGGAAACACGCCTCGTTGATACGAAAGTTTGAAGAGCTTGCAAAGAATAGGTGCAAGCTCGGCGGCACAGCATTTAAGGACAATGGGTGGAATAACCTATAATACATGCTTTACCCTTTTTATTACGAAAATATTACGCCTCAAATAAATCGTCTTTTTATTTATATTATGCTAATGACCTTACGAAAAAAATTGGTTTGTGTATGAAGTCAAAGGCACTACAAGATTTTAAATAAAATAATGACCTCATTAATGTCTGAAAAGCTGCATAGTGCTATTTGGAAGAAAAGTTGGGGGTGAGTTTTAGGGGTTGAACTTAAAAAACTGTTTTGAAAGTATGGTATGATAGGTCACTCAGAACCCTTGGAAGGCCCTCTTAGTTTTCTTTTTTGTCTGTTTTTTCTTTCGAAAATATTATGCCTCAAACAAATCCTTATTTTTATTTACTTTATGCTTATGAATTCACGAAAAAAATACGTTTTTGTATAAAATCAAAGGTACTACAAGGTTTTAAGTAAAATAAAGACTTAATTTGTGTAGGAAAAACTATTGGGTTCTATTTGAAAAATAAAAGTTGGGGGTGAGTTTTAAGGGTTGAAGTACAAAAAAAATGTTTTGAAAGCATGGTATGATAGATCCTGTAGTACTTTCAAAGACTCTACTTAGTTTTCCTTTGAACTTTTTTTTGTTACGAGAATATCACGTGTCAAGGAAATTCAGGGACACCCTGTATAAATCGGCCCATCCTATTGCACAACTCGATATGCAGACGCGTGGGAGTCACTTTTTTCATATAACTAATTAAATAATAACTGTGCCATGATACAGAGCCTGTCTTTTCCAATGACTAACAGACAAGACGAATTCCAAATTAAACAACATTGAAAAGACCGCACGAGCTATCTGCAATTTTTGACTTAAGTTAAATTGGTAGTGTGATTAGTAGCAATTGTTCGTATATTGACTGACAATGAGATAAACACTATCCGCCACTCTTATCGAAATGACCCGATAAACGCTGTGGTCAGTTAGACTAAAACGATAGCCAACTTAGCTGCATTATTTACGGAAAAATGATCACCGACAAAAATCACATCGTGTTGTTTAAAGTTCCTGATGACGTTAATGAGAAGTCTAAAAATTATACTATAAACAAATGCGTTCTTTGCATATTTATCACTTTTTTGTTGGTGGTAAATTTGCTAGTAGTGTCGCGTCTGAACAGTATGAGTCAAGAAATTGAAACGTTGAAAATCATTGTGGGTGAAAATTTAAACAAAGTGAGCTGTGCAAGTGATGAGGTGAGTTCGTTGTGTTCAAAACATCATTATGTCATACAATATCAACGTTCTTGTTTGTAAATAATGATTTGAGATAACCTTATTCTTTACGAAAATAAAAAATTGTATCAAGTTGACTGACTCAGTACTTCTTCATAGACAGCATCCAACATATAGTTGATAGCATAGATAATCAAGAGACATGGTCTAATGTTAACCGAAATTTGTTACCGACCTTTTTCGAACTTTAAACCGTTAACTCTCAATGAGCTGAAAGACATCATATATTCGTTAGACAACAAATTTAGCATAAGTGAAATCTTGAACAGCAGAACATTAAAAGAAGCATTCCAAACAATTGGACATGTGTTTTTAAATCTAGTTAATACCTGCCTCTTGACAATTCTAGTATTCCTGATGTACTAAAAGTAAGTACAGTTGTGCCAATACCTAAAGTTACAAACACAATTATTTCCTCTGAGTTTCGTGCAATTAATACTTCACCACCAATTGAAAAAGTCATTGAGAGAGCAGTCTATGGACAAGTTATTGACCACATCGAAGGCAATGAGATACTATTTAGCTATCAATCTGGCTTTAGAAGGATGCGTTCTTGTGAGACTGCCGTTCAGATTTGTTTAGATAATCTCAAAAAAGATCTTGATGATGGCAAGTATGTTGTTGTTGTTGTTTTTCTTGATCTGAAACGCGCTTTTGAAACCATAAATAGGAATATATTCTTAGCTAAGCTTAAAGTTTATGGTTTTGAGAGTAAGATTTACAAATAGTTTGAAAATTATCTAAATGGAAGACAACAAAGGGTAAAAATAGGTGACGTCGTATCAGATACATGCTACATCAATGTTGGTGTACCTCAAGGGAGTGTGTTAGGACCTATCCTTTTTATTTTGTACCTTAATGACATACATTTATTTGTAGATTGTGATTTTATAAATCTGTTTGCAGATGATACTGTACTTGCATGTTCAGATATCAACCTAGGCACTGCTATTGAAAAAATTAATTATGCCTTAAGTGGTGCTGACAATTACTTGAAACTAAACAAGCTCAAATTAAATGTCCTTAAGACTAAAGCCATGATCATTACCTCAAAACATAAATACAAACAGATAGATTTTACGAATTTAAAAATTACTATTGATAATCAAAACATTGAAATCGTTGCTTTCGTAAAGTACTTAGGTATACAACTTGATAACTTCTTATTATTTATAAACATTTTGACTATGTACACAAGAAAATATCTAAAAAGCTATTCTTTTTCACAAGAATTTCTAATTTTCTGTCTACCGAGATGAGGTTAAAAATATATCGGTTCATTATGCAACCCCACTTTGACTATTGTTCTTCTGTACTATACCTTTTTAACTCAAATCAGCTGTCACAGTTACAAAAGATGCAAAATCGTGGGGTGAGAATTATCTCGATATACACCTATTCAATTGATGCTGTCAACCCTTAATTGGTTATCTGTATCACAAAGACTATATTATCTTACCATGGTATTTGTTTTTAAAATAGTGTCAGGTATGGCACCAACGTATTTGCAATGCTTCAGCTATAATAGTGATATACATGCACATCAGACTAGAAAACAAACTATTTATATTTCTAAAACTAACAAGAAAAGTAGCATGAGTTCTTTATTTTTTAAAGGATTCAAAGATTACAATAATCTTCCAAATACAATAAAACAAAGTTCGTCGCTTAGAATATTCAAACAACAATTACTAAAGTACATAAGAACCATCTGATAATCTTTAGACTCACAGTTAACTTCTCTCTATTATTGAGGTTTCTAATATTGGCATTGTATATTGGCGTAGTATATATAGTATCAACATTAATTTAATTATCTTTTAGTGTTACTTTTATTATTTTGGAATAACGAATTTGTATTTTTTTAGGTATCACTATTTTATTTTGTACTAGGGTAATCCTATTTTGAAATAAAGCTTCTTCTTCTACAAATTCACATCTTGTATGAGGATATATCAGCATATAACGAGATTGGTGGCGCAACTTCGTTCAAAGGTGGAATTTTAAAGCATATAAAATGTGACATGAAAACCTTATATTTAATGTACATAACCTCTGAAGTATGCTTTGATTTAATGTCTGTTACAAATTAATTGAGAAGCGGACCTTCAAAATGCATTTTATCCAAATTTTCCACATTTAAGATATAGGTGGCGCTGTATTCTTATAATAATAATAATTTATTCACCAACAATACAGAGGGTAAATAAATTGTTTGACCCACAGAAGGTGCTGACCTTGTGCGTGGGTTACATTGCAATACATACATAAACTTTACAAATACATATATTAAAACTAATACTAACTATATTAAAAACTTGTAAGTATGTCAGTTCAAAATCCTGATAAAAACATTTGAAAAAATATCTCTGGGTGTGTCCATTGTCCATTTTTTGACTTTTTTTTTGTATACAATATAAGATTTTATGGATTTCAGTGAAGCAGGAAGTAAATCGTATATGCAGCAACATAAATATATCAAACTTTTTTGGCCTATCGACTTAAATATAGGAGGTCTTAAGGACCTATTCTTGGTTCGTGTATTATGTTCATGGCTATTGAAGTTGATGCCATTTTTATGTTTGTGGACGAAATTCAATATGTTATAGCTGTATTGTTGTCGGATATCAAATTTCTGGGATTCTTTAAATAAATTATTTGAGGGGTAAGTGGGTTCTTTATCATAAATAACCTCCAAAACACATTTTTGCAAGCAACTGATACTCTTCAAATGAGTTTGATGCACTCCTCCCCAACCTGAAATGCCATAATAGGGTCATTCAGTGAAATTCCAATAACCATATTTATGCGCATTTTAATGAAGTATTACTTACATATAACATACAAAAAAAATTCAACTTAATTGGATGAGAATTGAAAAAGTTATGCGCCTTCAAAGATTAAAATATTTCATGTGCTCAAAATTCATCGTTGTGACGTCATTGGGTCTGTCGGCGGGCCCAGACCAGCTGGCGGCTGTACAGCGACAGCGCTCAGCATACGTTTATAACACGGTTTATAATACGTTCAAGTGCTTTGGTTGACGCTATGTTTTGTTTGATCGGGTGGTTTTTTGTAACACATTCAAAAATCCAGATTCTTCTACAGTCATTTTATCGGTAGTTCTCAAAACTCAAAATGAGTGACTGGGTATCCCGATATAAATTTTCGGATTATTTTGTATAAGAAAAGCAGTTCGCTTTTCTACAAGTTCCTTGTTGGATGATCCGAACTCAAACCGCTGGTTAAGGAGTAACATTATTTTGGGATATGTTTTAATGGCATTTGTTTCCGCCTTCCCTTAGTGGCTGCCTTAGTATGTTGCACTCAACATATTTTGATATAACTTTGGCCTTTATATTGACTTGGACTCACTTATCTGTCTTCCAACGTTCCCTCTCTCGTTGTCTTCAGTACATTCTAGTTCTACTTGCGAAACGTTGGTGCTATAATAGATTCGCTGCTTGGTGACGAATATCGAATTTTTTTTGTGCTGGTACTAGGTTCATCTAAATCTCATTTTCGTTGTCTTAAGGAAAACATTCCGAGGATCTCTAGCGTGTAAGGCTTGTTGGTCTTTTTGACAAACAAAAATGTGCAGAACTACTTCCGGTTTCATCTTGAGTTTTACATCCTTCATTAATTTGTAACAAATGTAATTTTCAACATTTTCCTCAAATTTAAACAAAATATACAAGACTGAGATACACATTTGAAGTAGGGATATTTTGTAGGCTAAGTATCCACGATTTTCTATCCAAAATACAGAAATGTGAGACACAAAGAACTAGATAATATAATATAAAACAATTTTTTCTACATAATCAAAATACATATGAATTTTGGTTACATCAAAGGACTGAAAACAGCCTTTTACACGTTCCACATATCAATAAGAATTGATTTCTCCAATGCTTTTATAATTGTTAGGTAGGTATATGATTAGTTCAGTATTTGTATTAAAAAAATCTACTTGTATCTCTTACGTTTTAGTGTACCAGTACCAGCAAAATCTGCTAACAGCTGACGTCAACATACCTTTAGAATGACATTCACAAATGCGGATTCTTGATAATAATACAATTCACTTAGTTATAAAAATACTTATATTAAAATGGTCCTCACAGAGTACTTTGTTGACTTATCGCTCACAAATTCATTCCTACGCATAGCTCTCTGCCACAATTTCCTGATTTTTTATTTCGTGGCAAACCAATAAAAAATTCATCAGGAGTGGTCACTGTCGTATTTTCACATTGGGGAACCATACAATATTTATAATGTTTCTTCATCTGTCCTTCCATTATTATACTCAGTATCAACGAATTCAAATAGCTTGGTAAGTATTCAGTGTCGATGAAACAATTAAATAAATTATCCAATACACGCGTATGCAGTTCGCAAAGCTTGCATAGCAAGCAGGATGCGCTGCAGCGTTATTATGTACCAAGCACCCGTACAATGCGTGGCCAAGATGCCGCGCCGCGCCGGTCGGAGAGGTGTAGTGACGTCACCGTCGCACACTCGCAAGTGCCGCGCGTTTTCAATTTGCAGCACTTTGATAATTTATTGGAATATGAAATCGAGCTCAGAAAATTCTGAAATTTTGCACAGCTGCTAAACTCAATACGCCCTTTTAGAATATGCAATAAAAAAAATATGCTGAACGAGCCTATTTAGCTGGGACTGCACAAGAGAATAATACAATGTTTCTAAACAACGTGTGTTTAGAAATTGTCTTAGAAATTTGGATTTAGGTAATAGTTGTCTGACTTTTCGCGAAAAAAATTTTATTTGTAAATCCCATTTTAAATGTTTGTCAATTATTATACCTAAGTATTTGACACTATCAGCCTGAAAAATTTGTCTTTTGTCTATTTCAATAGGTCCAAAATTCGGTAACGTATTTTTATATAAGGTAAATAGTAAGATTTATCAAAATTTATCGTAAGAAGATTGATATCAAACCAATTTTTAATAATTGTTATATCATACCTGATTATTTCTTGGATTTCTTTCCAGCTTGATGCTTGATAGGTTATCACTGTATCATCTGCAAAGCAGTATATCATTGATTTTGTGGCAATATTAAGTAGGCCGTTTATATAAATATTGAATAAGAGCGGTCCTAAGACGGTTCCTTGTGGTACGCCGTACTCAAATATTTTGCACTCACTCAAGATAATATTATCTATTTCGACATAATTTGTGCGATTGTTTAGATAGCTTTCCATTAGCCTGAATGATACTTACTGTTTATGAACAAAAGTCAGACAAAATGCATTTAGTCTCCGTGTTGTTAGGTAGGAAATCATACCTAGGTAAACAAACCGATTTAAGTCCAGTCACATAGTACTTTCAAAGTGGATTTTGTTTCATAAACATGGTCAAAATGTGTTTTGAGTGGGATTTTGTTTTCGTATATTGTGCGACACAGGCCGGCAGCAATCATTCAACCCTTATCATCTGACATGTTCCTTAAACATTAGACACATAAAACAAATTAGTTTGTTTGTTTATGAGCATCCGCACATTCACTCATATTTTTCATAAATACTCCGGTTGAATACTCTAAGTCCAGCTTTTAGTTGCGGAACTATAATTAATTTGAAGGTCAGGAGTAGGCCTTCCTTTTTTCTTAATTAAAAGTTTATCTTCAAAGTTAAGAGCACTTTTCAAAAGGTTTTGCACAATACCAACTTCTTTTGTCACAGGCTTCATCATTAAGGCCCAGTTTAACAATCGTTAGTTAACTGGTGGTCAAAAGGAAACTAGTGGTTAGCGAAAATAATCCATTTCATAATCGACGGTATACGTCAAAAGCTCTGGTCAACCAGTAGTTATCTTAACCCAAGGATGCGGTATAGGTTATCCTGACGTTTATTGCGGTTAATCGATGACAGCTTTGGAGGTTATAAAAACATGGATTTTGACACAGACGCACGTTTGTTGCGTCTGTGTTCAGATGACACGCGTAGGACTTCGTACAACTTTTATACAGAGCGAAACTAGGCAATTGAGTGTCAATTTATTTGTTGTTATTAACGAGAGTAGATGTAGGATAAGCTGTTTGTGTTTGGTTAGCATATAGAAGAAGAAAACGACGTACGAGGGAAAGGACACACTGGGTTCACCCAATTTTAAGGAATTGACTTCCTACAAGTTTATACTTTACACTGCATCCCACGAACCTAAATTTTTATCATCGGATTTGCAAAACATTAGGACCAGTTACTCCCAGACGTTTTTTTTTTGAATATAATTTGGAATGCATGTCCCAAATCGTAGGTCTCTTCATCAATGAAAACATCTGTATTGAATTCTTCTGTTTCCATTTCAGTAGCATACGCGAGAAATAAAATAAATTTTTGCAAAGAGAACCAGGTATGTCGACTGAACGCTAGAAAAGACGCGTGCCAACTGAACAGGCAATGGGAACGTCTAGTATTTCAATACGTGCGTCGCCGCTGACCGACGCGCGTATTGAAATTCTCTGAGTCTAGTGGCGTCGTACGCGCGTACAATTTGTCGTGCGCGCGTGCATGTAATCAGCTTGAATTAATTATGTGTATTTTTAAAACGAGCTTCAAGCGAACGCGCGTCGGACGCGCGTCATCTCAACTAAGCCTTATCTGTAATATTTTTCAAGTATCTAAAACGATATAAAGAGTGCCTCAGGGTACCAGTAACCTTACATACATTATGATCATCCCATTTTCAATTGCGGTCAATAATTACACCTACACATCTGTAACTATCTACACACGCCCTTCAGTACCAGCCGCCATTGATTTCTGGTACATCATCATCATAGTCACAATGTCTTAACAGACATGCTGTGAACTCGTAAAATGCATTAAGAGCTAGAGTATTGCCGACACGAATATTGTCAATAGTTTTGAGAACTGTAGCTCGCCATCGTTCGCGATTTACTGTCAGTTTAGTGGCGCTCTTGATACTCATATATAGCAACTGTTTCGTCGTATCCACCTAGCGTGTAGGGGAACGGCCACGGCGCCGCCCACTCGAGGCGTGACCCTGAACTACAAGTTTCTCCATATTATCGCTTCTGTGAATATGTCCGAAGAATGTAAGCATTCTCATCGACACAATGGAGGATAGTCTCTTTGGATTACCGAGCTCATCCAGTATGTAAACATTAGTTCGATGGGCGGTATAAGGAATTCTCAGCATTCTCCTCCACGTCCACATTTCAAAAGCATCCATGCGAGCTCGATCTGCCTTTTTAACAGTCCAAGTTTCCGAGGCATACAAAAATATGGAGAACACAAGAGACTGACCCAGTGACATTTTGGTAGCTTTAGTGATGTTATGGTCACGCCATATTTTAGTAAGCTTTGTCATGGCCACCCGTGCCTGTTGAATGCGCCGTCGGATCTCATTCTCACAGCTACCTGAATTGTCGATCAAAGAACCGAGGTACACAAAACTTTGAACTACCTCACAACAGCCTATTGACTTTATTTCTCGATGATTGTCATGCTCTCTATCTACGATAATGACCTTGGTCTTGTTGTAGTTAATACCAAGACCATATGCTGCACTGTGTTGTTCTAAAACGTTCAATAGAGCTACTAGTTCTTCCTGAGAAGCAGCAATAAGGGTTGTATCGTCACCAAATCTTAAGTTAGATATTTTGCTTCCGCTAATAGTTATACCGCCATTCCAGTTGTTCAATACCTGTCTCATCACAAATTCAGAGTAAATGTTAAATAACATCGGCGATAATACGCATCCCTGTCGAACTCCTTTTCTGGTTGCTTTTTGACCAGACAGGTTACCATCAATGAGAAATACTAAGTGGTAATGGACTCCCATGGAGATAAGGATTTCCCACAGTTTAGGCCACTTAACGTTATCAAACGCCTTAGAATAGTCCACAAAGCAGATAAAAACGGGAAAATAATGCTCTGTGGCTTTTTCAATAATCTGTCTTAAGTTTAAGACCTGTTCACGCGTACCGCGTCCTTTTACGAAACCAGCCTGCGCCTGAGAAATTTGCCAGCCAATAAAACCCTCCAACCGAGACTGTAAAATATATAGTCTGGTACATATTGTTTGATAAAATACAGGAGGGGGTCTTGGAAGCACTAAATTTTACCAAATTCTTGCGTCTCAAAAGGGTAATCGCCTCCATATCCTTTGACAGTGGAGCAGCCATCGTCAACCTCCTGCGTTCTAGCTCAACTACGCATAGGTAGATCAGATCGGTCTATTGCTCATTAACCTGCCTGTATCAATTAGCACATGTTGAACGGTATTGAATTTCACCAGGCTCAAATTTCTATACGAAAAAGTATAATTCTTTATAAAAAGAAGCACCCAAACGCTTCTGGTTTCTACTACCTCAATGTATCCCCCCATTACAAAAAGTCTTGATATATCCTTAAGTTTAAATATGAGATATACAGGGTGAGTTTTTAGTACCGGCTCGGTCGATAACTCCACTACTGTAGAAGATATCAAAAAAAGTTGCAAAAAAAGTTGTATACAAAAGTTGTAGCCACGGATATGCTCCTTGCTCAGAAAATATTGTGATTTATACAGGGTGATCCATAACTACGTGGTGATGCCAACATGCATTTTTCTTAAATGAGACACCCTATATATTATTCCATATTCAAATTCTACTAATGATTTCCGTTCTTCCAATACAGGGTATTGTTACATTATACAGGGTATTTCAAAAGTTATGACCATTTTTACATCCAAATCGCGGTCAAATGATCAAAAAGTAAGGAATCAAAAATTATTTTTTTGACATGAAAAGATTAAAAATATCCTCTAGTCTTAAAATCGGCTATAAAAAAGCCCGTGACGCATATTCGTATACAGGGTGATGTAGAATGCAAAATCTAGATTTTCTCTCTTTTTTTTAAATGAAACCCCCAATATTTTATTATACCAAAGAATTGCTTTTAATATGCTTTCTCATCTTTGTATAGCACTTGTGATGGCTGCATTCGTTAGTTTCTGAGATATTTCTATTTTTCTACAAATTTTAAATACGAGTATACCTCCTATTTGTATACTAAAATTTATTTATTTTGAGCAAATACTATCAAATTTTATTTTTGCTTAACAAACAACTAAAATATAGGGCCATAATAGTATGTGATCAAGTCAAAACACTGTTTTAACGAGATAATATGGGTCAAGTGTGCTGAAAAAACAATTTTATAGACCTCATGCATAATTATCAAGCAGACGTATCAGATAGGCTATGAAATGTTAAACGACACAGTCCAAATAAAACGATTCTTCAGTCTATCAAACGCATTAGTTTTAAAGTGCCTCCTTTCTGGATATTGCTGTTCATAGTTGATATATTCTAGAGGCAAGTAGACAATTTCTCAAAGATTTTCCTAAATACCCTCATTGGAAAAATTAATTTTTGAAGCTGGTTTTTCACACGGTACGGAATTATTGAGCAGGTTATAAAAACTGTCGATTTTTCAAAGCCTACCTGATAAATCTGCTTGATAATTATGCATCTCGCCTACAAAATTGTTTCCTCAGCATACTTGACTTTATTATCTCGATGATTTAGGGTTTTGGCTTCATCAAATAGTATCATGACCTTATAATTTAGTTGTTCGTTGAATAAAAAACAATTTAGATAGTACTTCTTTAAAAATAAATGACTTTCAGTACACATATAGGAGCTATATTTTAAATTTATCGAAAAGTCGAAATATCTAGGAAAATGATGGACCTAGGTACAACAAGTGCTATACAAAGATGAAAGAGCATAGCAAAGCAATCCTTTGGGATAATTAAATATTGGGGGTTACATTTAAAAAAAAAGAGAAAATCTGGATTTTGCATTCTACATCACTCTGTATACGAATATGCGTCACAAGCTTTTTTTACAGCCGACTTTAAAACTAGAGGATATTTTTAATCTTTTTGATACACAGTATCACCCTGTATAAATTAAAATAGTTTCTAAACAAGGACCATATCCGTGGCTACAACTTTTATATACAACTTTTTTTGTTATCTTCTACAGTAGTGGAGTTATTGACCGAGCCGGTACTGAAAACTCACCCTGTATATAGATTTGTATATTGTGTATCAATTAGCACATGTTGAGGGTATTGAATTTCACCAGGGTCAAATTTCTATAGGAAGAACAAGGATAGTTGTTGATAAAGGCAAAAAGTTTTAAAGTCCCGAACTGTGCTGGTTCTCACAACCTCAATGTATCCCCCCTTACAAAAGCCTTGATATATTCTTAAGTTTAAATATAAAATATATGAAGATTTACGACATATACGTATATATTGAAAGATATTTGTAGTATCGATCACACGTTACTATAAAACTATGTTCTCTAGCTCATCAATTTTCCTTTGTTACAGGAAAAGACTAAAATCAAGCTAGCTGCTTTTGAAGATTATGACGAGGACGACAGTGAACTATCAGAACCCTCTATCTCAAAGGAAAATGTACGCTTGAAAATGTAAGTCAAGTAGCACAAGTGGCGAGCCAAGCTTTTTTATATTTTTTTTAAATACAAAGGGTATTAGTAATTGCAATTGAGACAAGTTTATGTTCATTTGAAAACTTCCCAGCCCGGATTTCTCGAAAACCGCTGATTAAAAGAAAAAATGGCAAGACACGCCAAAAGATTTGTCAAGGGGGACAACTTTTTAACCAAAAACTACTTCAGCCCCTTGTACCCTTCTGCCCCCCAGGATAACCCCCTTACAAGACCGACAGACAGACCGACAGACAGACCGACAGACAGACCGACAGACAGACCGACAGACAGACCGACAGACAGACCGACAGACAGACCGACAGACAGACCGACAGACAGACCGACAGACAGACCGACAGACAGACCGACAGACAGACCGACAGACAGACCGACAGACAGACCGACAGACAGACCGACAGACAGACCGACAGACAGACCGACAGACAGACCGACAGACAGACCGACAGACAGACCGACAGACAGACCGACAGACAGACCGACAGACAGACCGACAGACAGACCGACAGACAGACCGACAGACAGACCGACAGACAGACCGACAGACAGACCGACAGACAGACCGACAGACAGACCGACAGACAGACCGACAGACAGACCGACAGACAGACCGACAGACAGACCGACAGACAGACCGACAGACAGACCGACAGACAGACCGACAGACAGACCGACAGACAGACCGACAGACAGACCGACAGACAGACCGACAGACAGACCGACAGACAGACCGACAGACAGACCGACAGACAGACCGACAGACAGACCGACAGACAGACCGACAGACAGACCGACAGACAGACCGACAGACAGACCGACAGACAGACCGACAGACAGACCGACAGACAGACCGACAGACAGACCGACAGACAGACCGACAGACAGACCGACAGACAGACCGACAGACAGACCGACAGACAGACCGACAGACAGACCGACAGACAGACCGACAGACAGACCGACAGACAGACCGACAGACAGACCGACAGACAGACCGACAGACAGACCGACAGACAGACCGACAGACAGACCGACAGACAGACCGACAGACAGACCGACAGACAGACCGACAGACAGACCGACAGACAGACCGACAGACAGACCGACAGACAGACCGACAGACAGACCGACAGACAGACCGACAGACAGACCGACAGACAGACCGACAGACAGACCGACAGACAGACCGACAGACAGACCGACAGACAGACCGACAGACAGACCGACAGACAGACCGACAGACAGACCGACAGACAGACCGACAGACAGACCGACAGACAGACCGACAGACAGACCGACAGACAGACCGACAGACAGACCGACAGACAGACCGACAGACAGACCGACAGACAGACCGACAGACAGACCGACAGACAGACCGACAGACAGACCGACAGACAGACCGACAGACAGACCGACAGACAGACCGACAGACAGACCGACAGACAGACCGACAGACAGACCGACAGACAGACCGACAGACAGACCGACAGACAGACCGACAGACAGACCGACAGACAGACCGACAGACAGACCGACAGACAGACCGACAGACAGACCGACAGACAGACCGACAGACAGACCGACAGACAGACCGACAGACAGACCGACAGACAGACCGACAGACAGACCGACAGACAGACCGACAGACAGACCGACAGACAGACCGACAGACAGACCGACAGACAGACCGACAGACAGACCGACAGACAGACCGACAGACAGACCGACAGACAGACCGACAGACAGACCGACAGACAGACCGACAGACAGACCGACAGACAGACCGACAGACAGACCGACAGACAGACCGACAGACAGACCGACAGACAGACCGACAGACAGACCGACAGACAGACCGACAGACAGACAGACAGACCGACAGACAGGCCGACAGACAGACCGACAGACAGACCGACAGACAGACCGACAGACAGACCGACGGACAGACAGACCGACAGACAGGCCGACAGACAGGCCGATAGACAGACCGACAGACAGACCGACAGACAGACCGACAGACAGACCGACAGACAGACCGACAGACAGACTCTAGTAACACTGGGCACTTACTTCAACAAAATGAAATTAATATTTATTGTTTTGCAATACAGCTTTCTGTATTGAAAAACTTTCCTAGCACCGTTTGTATATTGTGTTCCAAGTACTTGGTATTGAGCGTATGTCATCATCATCATCATCATAGTCACAATGTCTTAACAGACATGTTGTGAACTCGTAAAATGCATTAAGTCGGAGCTAGAGTATTGTCGACACCAATATTATCAATAGTTTTGAGCACTGTAGCTCGCCATCGTTCGCGATTTACTGTCAGTTTAGTGGCGCTCTTGATACTCATATCCAGCAACTGTTTCGTCGTATCCACCCAGCGTGTAGCTGGACGGCCACGGCGCCGCCCACTCGGGGCATGACCCTGAACTACAAGTTTCTCCATATTATCGCTTCTGTGTATATGTCCGAAGAATGTAAGCAATCTCGTCGACACAATGGAGGATAGTCTCTTTGGATTACCGAGCTCATCCAGTATGGAAACGTTAGTTCGATGGGCGGTATAAGGGACTCTCAGCATTCTCCGTCTCCTGTCGTCTCCTCTGTGCGAGCTCGATCTGCCTTTTTAACAGTCCAAGTTTCCGAGGCATACAAAAATATGGAGAACACAAGAGACTGAACCAGCGACATTTTTGTAGCTTTAGTGATGTTATGGTCACGCCATATTTTAGTAAGCTTTGTCATGGCCACACGTGCCTGTTGAATGCGCCGTCGAATCTCATTTTCACAGCTACCCAAATTGTCGATCAAAGAACCGAGGTATACAAAGCTTTGAACTACTTCACAACGGCCTATTGACTTTATTTCTCGATGATTATCGTGGTCTCTATCTACGATCATAACCTTGGTCTTATTGTAGTTAATACCAAGACCATACGCTGCACTATGTTGTTCTAAGGTGTTTAATAGAGCTACTAGTTCTTCCTGAGCGTATGTGGTAAACAATAAAAATGCCCGAAAGTGAACATGATTTTAACAAACATCTCATTTTAAGGGACCCAAGCTATCAAAAATCAAATACAACAGATGATCCACCACGTGATGATGCAATACTCAGAATGCGAAGATCGCCAAGGAATTCAAGATCTCTCGACGTATTTCACAACTCTGATGTACGTATTACCTATATATTAACCAATTTCTATTGAAAATGTAGAAAATGCGGATAATCCACTTTCACCCATTGTATTGCGAAAGAAAATTTTAACGCTGTTGAAAGCCTTTCTTCTTCCACTGTTTTCATTAGAATTGTTATAAGTATTTGCAACATCATTGTCTTTGAATGGAGAAGTTTCCAAAAAAATAAAATTTGGAAAATTCATTATTATCTGATAGTCTGTTTCTTCGCCTGAAGAACGTCGAAAAAAACATCTGGATATTCCAAAAAACGGCGGAGTTATTCAATTTTATATTTGCGTAAAGCGACCGCGGAGGTGAAAAGCTGTATGACATCAGATGTTATTAGTTGTTCGCGGCAGCCACAGTCTGGTCGGAACTCCGCTATGCATACGCTGCGCTGTACAGTATGCGATATTTGGACTTGAGTGAAATGGCGAAGGTGTTTGTTGTAACGGGCAGACGCCAGTATATTTTTGAAGTATAGAGGAAGGTTACGTTCGTGGTGATTCTAGTAATCTTCCTAAAACGGATGACATGACTATGGACTTTTACTTCCCACACCGATAGGTGAGGGGAGTATTGTGATCGTGAAAATTTTCGATTTTGAGATAATACGCTTTTTGGGTGTTTTATGATGTCTACATAACGAAAATCCACACAACTCATTTCCGTCGGTCTGTCTGTCTGTCTGTCTGTCGGTCTGTACGCGTTTTTCTAGCCTCGTAATGTCAGTAACCGCTGCATGGATTGTTATGAAATTTGGCATTGATATGCTGTGGGGGTAGTAGGTAATGTTCCTATGAGTTTGAAAATCGGTGCATGGGCGGCGGAGTAATTAGCAAAAAACCAAAAATTTTAAATATTCCTCAAACTTTGTTCTTGGGCGTTTTAGAGGTTCCTGATCATTTTCTACTTCGGTGGTTGGGGAGTAGGGGGTTGTAAAACTCAAAAATTATTGTATTCATAACAGGCCGTCCACTAACCTGTGAAAGAAAGGCCTAGCGTCATAATACACTTTTTTAGGTGCATCCGAACATTACCTTGGCTATTACGGACCGTCTACGTCTACTTAGAATTTTCTGCGAGAGTATTGCTTCTGATCATTCTGTATGGTGTAACTAGGAAACTATAGGATTGATTCCAATTAAATTTTCACACAGTATTACTACCGCTGCGAGGATGTAAAATCTTTATGGTTTTTAAAAATCGTGCAGCGGCGGCGCAGCAATAATAAAAAAACTAAAAATATAGAAACAGCTCAAACTTCGTTTTAGGCGTTTTAGTGGTTTCGTGATCATTTTCTACTTTTTTGAGTGGGGGTGAAATTGGGGTACCTAGTTGGGGGGTGGGGGGTCATAAAACTCAATTTTTTTGTATTCATAATAGGCTATCCATTGAAATATTTGTTTGGTGTTTTTATGGTGGTGTTAGTACACCTGAGTACAATGCAATATTTCTAGTTTCTCAGTCTGCTAGACATATTCTAATAATACGAGTACCAATAAACTGCAGTATATCATTTTGTCACCGTAGGCGCGGTGGCTTGCGGGAGCAGCATCCTCGACAGGGCATACACAGGCTTGCGTTGTGTCGTGTGACGTGTCACGTCACAGCGGCTTCGCGCGGAGGATACGGCAATTCAAACTTTGAGGGACTATAACTTTTCTATTAATGGAGATAATTACAAAGTTTTTTCGCCGTTGTTCTCCAACTCTTTACTCTTTAGGACTATCTGATTAACTAAAATTTGAAAATATGGAAACTTAGACTCTTAAATTACAAATTACAATTAAATTACAATTTAGGAGACTTGACTAACAAGAGCATATTGAAAAATGTGGACGTCGAACGAGGTAGACCCCGACACAAGTGGTTGTTGTTCATCCCCTGTCCTTATTTTAACATAGTGTGCCAGTCCGGCCCTGGACGTCCGCCCACATACGTGAAGTCTAGAAAAATTCCTTCTCGTTCTGCCGGTAATGATCGCGAGCTGTCGCGAACGCTCTAGAGATGGCGCCGCCTAGCATAAAAGCGTCGTCGCACGAGAGACGAAAACAATTAGAGTCAACAGTCAGTGCAGTGCAGTAGTCCGCGACGTTCCAGTGGCGCGCGCGAAATAAATAAACTGTGACATAAATTAGTGAAGTTAAGGACCAATCTAAATTAATGTAGTGACTTTAGATAAATTAGACTGTTAAGTATTAGGCTAGGCGTAGTGTACATAGTTAGTGAAAATAAATAGTGAAATCCGTACCAAGTGTTTCCTTACCAAATCGGACAAAAGACTTGTAAGAATATCAAACAATTCAGTGCACACATACAGCATTTAATGACATTTGAGTATTTTAATTTATTTATTTTATTAGCCTCCATTTTAGAAAAATTAACATGTGATATATCGTTTAAGACATAAAGACGCATTCTCTTTCAACTGGTACTATCAAATTTATGTGTTGCATTACAGTTTTTTTGTGCACGCCCTACCCTTTCCCACCCCGTATTGTCCGATCGGCACCAAAACCTTTTCAACTCGGAAGGACCTTTATCAATTGAAGTTGACTAGAGGTTGAAAATTCGTATGGTTTTTATAAATCGTGCCAGTGGCGGCCACAATAAAAAAAACCAAGAATTCAAAAACAGCTCAAACTTCGTTTTTAAGCGTTTAGAGGGTCCTGATCATTTTCTACTTTTTTGGGTGGGGGGTTAAATTGGGGTGGTTGAGGGGGGGGGGTTGAAAAACTGAAAAATTTGTTTTATTCATAATAGACTGTGCATTGCCTATGAAAGAAAGACCTAGCGGCATAATACACTTTTTTAGGTGCTTCCTAACATTTCCTTCCCTATTACAGATACCAAGGGACTTAGAATTTTGTAATGTAGATACATACGAGTATCGCTTTAGATAGTTCTGTATAGTGTAACTTGGAAATGAACGAATTGATTGTAATGAAATTGCGACACGGTATTATTACCTTGGCGAGGCCAACACGAATGGTTTTTAGAAATCGCGTCAGTGGTGGCACTGCAATAACAAAAAAAAAATAAAAATACAAAAACAGATCAAACTCCGTTCTAGGCGTTTTAGGGGTTCCGTATCATCTTCCTACTTTTCTTGAACGTAGGTGAAATTGGGGTGGTTGAGGGGAAAATTGTTGTATTGATGATAATAGGATGTCCATTGACATGTGACGGAAAGACCTATCGGCATAACACAATTTTGGGGGGGGAGGGGTTCTCAGATTATAGCTTCATGCTGTGGGAAAATAGTGAGCTGGTATCACCGTAATGTGTAGAAAATATTCAATCAACTTGACTTCATTTTTTTCATGAGTTATTGAACATTCTGCCAAAGAGGGGCAATTACCCCAATTTTACTCCCTCTATGGAGACAGAGAAAATATGAACTTTAGGCTTAGGCATAAAAACGATGTTTTTATATTTTTAGTGTCTTATTATCGTTGCGCCGCCACTAACACCTTTTCTACAAACCATTCGCATATTCCTCCCTAACTACGGTAATAATACACTGTGTCAAAATTTCATTAAAGTCAATTCAATAATTACCAGAATACACAATACAGGAAAAAGTGTATTATGAGACCCCCACCCAATAAAATGGAATATGATCAGAACCCCTGAAACACTTAAAATCGAAGTTTAAGGAATATTTGAAATTTTTCTTTTTTTGCTAATTACTCCGCCGCTCATGCACAGATTTTCAAAGTTATAGCAGCATTACCTACTACGAACTCATGGGCGCCGCCAAGGGGGGCAAGGGGGGCCCTGGCCGCCCCCCTGGCAAATCAAATCTAACCTACATACATGGAAACTGTTACTTTCCCTCCTCCTACGAGCGCAATTAAAATTTTCCTCTTTGCCACCTACGACTTGTTCCGTTGAACGTTCATTCAGTAGGCTAAGGAGGGTCAACAGTTGGTTGAGGTCAACAATGAGCGAAAATCGATTGACTGGTTTATGTGTGCTCAGCGTTCACAGAAAAAATATTGACTGTGATAAAACACAATTCAAAAAATACAGTAATCAACAAATTTGCCCAAGACCGAAGGAAGCTAGAGTTCAATTTCGAATAACTTCGATAGCCTTTTTTTCTAACAGTGAATACAAAATGCAGATTTATGTTTTATAGTTAGTTATTTTTTCAAATGTATTTTTTCTTGTTCTTTTATTGTTTTTAATTTAAATACTGTACTGAGTGTGGGTACAATCCTATTGTTCATGCATTTCTGTTATTTAAGATGTTTACCTCTTTTATTTCGCATATGTTCTATGTTGCTTTTTGTTTCAATAAAGAAAAAAAAATTCATGACAAGAAAAATCCTTTGGCCCCCCCCCCCCCTTGATTTTTTTGCCTTCCCCCGTCTTTTTTTCAGGCGGCGCCCATGTGCGAACCCACAGCATATCGCTACCTTGCGTTTCATTGCAATCTATGCAGCAGTTACTGAGATAACGAGGCGTCACAATAATGCCCTCACCTATCGGCGTGGGAAGTGAAATACGAGCACAGGCGTATAAAAGGGGGGGGGGTAAGATTTTCGAAAAAAAAAACTCAATTCAGCTGTGACTTATTTTATTTGACTTATTTATTTAACCAATTGTCGCACTGAAAAAAATCTTTTTTGCAGTAACTAAATTACAAAAGGGTTTGTTTTGCATTATTACAGTGGTGCATATCTCATATATTCCCATTGTTACATAATCAGTTGAATGTCCTATACACAACGTGGTAGCTTGTCACAAAAATTTACCTAACTCATTAATTGCCTGTTTTGAAAATTGCACCGATTAGAAAAGTTAAAACACTAATTAAAAAAAAGGAGTACGTGTTATGGCTACTAGGGTACCTGACTGTTGAGTGTTCATGTTCGTTTAGTTTTGTATGCTGTGCCAATAAAATGTTCACGGATGATACGTATTACATACTATTTGTGTTCCGTAAAATTAAAATTGATTAATGCATCAATAGATTTTTTATTTCATCTCCCTAAAATACCTGATACTCCACTGTTTCACTTGCTGTTTATATCTTCTTTTCATTTTAATACTATTAACATTTTCCTCTTCTCTTGTATCAACGTCCTTCACGAAGGTATTACAAAAAATGGTGAAAGCACACACAACTTCATGCCCCCCAAGACTGCGGTCTGGATACGCCCCTGAATACGAGTTGCTGAAATCAGGTACCTACGTTCTGCCAACTCCGCAGCTCTTAATAGTTGGCCTGAAGAGCTCGTAGGCTAACATAAAAATACTATGTTTTTTTTATAAAATTCAATTTTGAATCAACATTGTTGCATTTGAAGGCGATACAAAGAATATAGCTGTCACTCAGTTTTTCTGTACTATCTTTATACTATACGATTTGTCCTTAGATTCAAAAAATGTAGACAAGTTGATTGACTCAGTACTTCCCACACATTCCGATGACACCAGTTTTATTATTTTTCCATAGCATGAAGCTATAGTCTAGATGCCCTGCAACCAAATCATCGCTCGCCCGGCCGCAAAAAGTGTTTTAGGGCCGGTTTCTCAATGTCTAGTTAAATATTTGTCTGGAAGTTAACGGGAAACTGTCAGATAAATTGTTTAAACAATCGAAGGTTAAGCGTACGAATTCACATAAATCTTATCTGACAGTTGTATCCATAGAAACGCTAGCTGGCAGCTACCTATCTGACACTTTTAACTGGACATTGAGAAACCGGCCCTCATTCTACTAGGTACTTCTTTCACAGGTCAATGGACAATCTATCATTAATAAAACAAATTTTTGAGTTCTACAACCCCCCACCCCCGAACCACCCCAACTTCACCCCCACCCAAAAAAAAGTAGAAAATGATCAGGAACCCCTAAAACGCCTAAAAACGAAGTTTGAGCTGTTTTCATATTTTTAGTTTATTTAATATTGCTGCGCCGCCACTGAGACGATTTCTAAAAATCGGACGCATTTTCCATCCTCGCCAAAGTAGTAATACTGTGCCGAAATCTCATGAACATCAATTCAGTAGTTTCTACATTATAAAATACAGAACGATCTAAAGCAATACTCGTATGTATATATCGGAAAATTCTGTCCCTTGGTCCCTGTAATAGATAAGGCAATGTTCGGATGGATCTAAAAAAGCGTATTATACCGCTAGGTTTTTCTCTCTCAGGTCAGTGGACAGCCTATTATGATTACAACAAATTTTTAAGCTTTACAACCCCCCAAACCAACCCAATTTCACCCCCACCCAAACAAAAGTAGAAAATGATCAGAAACCCCTGAAACGCGTAAAAACGAAGTTTGAGGAATATTTGAAATTTTTCGTTTTTTGCTAATTACTAGGATTAGGAGGCTAGAAAAACGAGAACAGACAGACAGACCGACAGACCGACAGATCGACAGACCGACAGACGGACAGACCGACAGACGGACAGACCGATAGACCGACAGACCGACAGACCGACAGACCGACAGACCGACAGACCGACAGACCGACAGACCGACAGACCGACAGACCGACAGACCGACAGACCGACAGACCGACAGACCGACAGACCGACAGACCGACAGACCGACAGACCGACAGACCGACAGACCGACAGACCGACAGACCGACAGACCGACAGACCGACAGACCGACAGACCGACAGACCGACAGACCGACAGACCGACAGACCGACAGACCGACAGACCGACAGACCGACAGACCGACAGACCGACAGACCGACAGACCGACAGACCGACAGACCGACAGACCGACAGACCGACAGACCGACAGACCGACAGACCGACAGACCGACAGACCGACAGACCGACAGACCGACAGACCGACAGACCGACAGACCGACACGCCGACAGACCGACACGCCGACAGACCGACACGCCGACAGACCGACACGCCGACAGACCGACACGCCGACAGACCGACACGCCGACAGACCGACACGCCGACAGACCGACACGCCGACAGACCGACACGCCGACAGACCGACACGCCGACAGACCGACAGAGCGACAGAGCGACAGACCGACAGACCGACAGACCGACAGACCGACAGACCGACAGACCGACAGACCGACAGACCGACAGACCGACAGACCGACAGACCGACAGACCGACAGACCGACAGACCGACAGACCGACAGACCGACAGACCGACAGACCGACAGACCGACAGACCGACAGACCGACAGACCGACAGACCGACAGACCGACAGACCGACAGACCGACAGACCGACAGACCGACAGACCGACAGACCGACAGACCGACAGACCGACAGACCGACAGACCGACAGACCGACAGACCGACAGACCGACAGACCGACAGACCGACAGACCGACAGACCGACAGACCGACAGACCGACAGACCGACAGACCGACAGACCGACAGACCGACAGACCGACAGACCGACAGACCGACAGACCGACAGACCGACAGACCGACAGACCGACAGACCGACAGACCGACAGACCGACAGACCGACAGACCGACAGACCGACAGACCGACAGACCGACAGACCGACAGACCGACAGACCGACAGACCGACAGACCGACAGACCGACAGACCGACAGACCGACAGACCGACAGACCGACAGACCGACAGACCGACAGACCGACAGACCGACAGACCGACAGACCGACAGACCGACAGACCGACAGACCGACAGACCGACAGACCGACAGACCGACAGACCGACAGACCGACAGACCGACAGACCGACAGACCGACAGACCGACAGACCGACAGACCGACAGACCGACAGACCGACAGACCGACAGACCGACAGACCGACAGACCGACAGACCGACAGACCGACAGACCGACAGACCGACAGACCGACAGACCGACAGACCGACAGACCGACAGACCGACAGACCGACAGACCGACAGACCGACAGACCGACAGACCGACAGACCGACAGACCGACAGACCGACAGACCGACAGACCGACAGACCGACAGACCGACAGACCGACAGACCGACAGACCGACAGACCGACAGACCGACAGACCGACAGACCGACAGACCGACAGACCGACAGACCGACAGACCGACAGACCGACAGACCGACAGACCGACAGACCGACAGACCGACAGACCGACAGACCGACAGACCGACAGACCGACAGACCGACAGACCGACAGACCGACAGACCGACAGACCGACAGACCGACAGACCGACAGACCGACAGACCGACAGGCCGACAGGCCGACAGGCCGACAGGCCGACAGGCCGACAGGCCGACAGGCCGACAGGCCGACAGGCCGACACGCCGACAGACCGACAGACCGACAGACCGACAGACCGACAGACCGACAGACCGACAGACCGACAGACCGACAGACCGACAGACCGACAGACCGACAGACCGACAGACCGACAGACCGACAGACCGACAGACCGACAGACCGACAGACCGACAGACCGACAGGCCGACACGCCGACAGACCGGCAGGCCGACACGCCGACACGCCGACACGCCGACACGCCGACAGACCGACAGACCGACAGACCGACAGACCGACAGACCGACAGACCGACAGACCGACAGACCGACAGACCGACAGACCGACAGACCGACAGACCGACAGACCGACAGACCGACAGACCGACAGACCGACAGACCGACAGGCCGACACGCCGACACGCCGACAGACCGACAGACCGACAGACCGACAGACCGACAGACCGACAGACCGACAGACCGACAGACCGACAGACCGACAGACCGACAGACCGACAGACCGACAGACCGACAGACCGACAGACCGACAGACCGACAGACCGACAGACCGACAGACCGACAGACCGACAGACCGACAGACCGACAGACCGACAGACCGACAGACCGACAGACCGACAGACCGACAGACCGACAGACCGACAGACCGACAGACCGACAGACCGACAGACCGACAGACCGACAGACCGACAGACCGACAGACCGACAGACCGACAGACCGACAGACCGACAGACCGACAGACCGACAGACCGACAGACCGACAGACCGACAGACCGACAGACCGACAGACCGACAGACCGACAGACCGACAGACCGACAGACCGACAGACCGACAGACCGACAGACCGACAGGCCGACAGGCCGACAGGCCGACAGGCCGACACGCCGACAGACCGACAGACCGACAGACCGACAGCCGACAGACCGACAGACCGACAGACCGACAGACCGACAGACCGACAGACCGACAGACCGACAGACCGACAGACCGACAGACCGACAGACCGACAGACCGACAGACCGACAGACCGACAGACCGACAGACCGACAGACCGACAGACCGACAGACCGACAGACCGACAGACCGACAGACCGACAGGCCGACACGCCGACAGACCGACAGACCGACAGGCCGACACGCCGACAGAACGACAGACCGACAGACCGACAGGCCGACACGCCGACAGACCGACAGACCGACACGCCGACAGACCGACAGACCGACAGACCGACAGACCGACAGACCGACAGACCGACAGACCGACAGACCGACAGACCGACAGACCGACAGACCGACAGACCGACAGACCGACAGACCGACAGACCGACAGACCGACAGACCGACAGACCGACAGACCGACAGACCGACAGACCGACAGACCGACAGACCGACAGACCGACAGACCGACAGACCGACAGACCGACAGACCGACAGACCGACAGACCGACAGACCGACAGACCGACAGACCGACAGACCGACAGACCGACAGACCGACAGACCGACAGACCGACAGACCGACAGGCCGACACGCCGACAGACCGACAGACCGACAGGCCGACACGCCGACAGACCGACAGACCGACAGGCCGACACGCCGACAGAACGACAGACCGACAGACCGACAGACCGACAGACCGACAGACCGACAGACCGACAGACCGACAGACCGACAGACCGACAGACCGACAGACCGACAGACCGACAGACCGACAGACCGACAGACCGACAGACCGACAGACCGACAGACCGACAGACCGACAGACCGACAGACCGACAGACCGACAGACCGACAGACCGACAGACCGACAGACCGACAGACCGACAGACCGACAGACCGACAGACCGACAGACCGACAGACCGACAGACCGACAGACCGACAGACCGACAGACCGACAGACCGACAGACCGACAGACCGACAGACCGACAGACCGACAGACCGACAGACCGACAGACCGACAGACCGACAGACCGACAGACCGACAGACCGACAGACCGACAGACCGACAGACCGACAGACCGACAGACCGACAGACCGACAGACCGACAGACCGACAGACCGACAGACCGACAGACCGACAGACCGACAGACCGACAGACCGACAGACCGACAGACCGACAGACCGACAGACCGACAGACCGACAGACCGACAGACCGACAGACCGACAGACCGACAGACCGACAGACCGACAGACCGACAGACCGACAGACCGACAGACCGACAGACCGACAGACCGACAGACCGACAGACCGACAGACCGACAGACCGACAGACCGACAGACCGACAGACCGACAGACCGACAGACCGACAGACCGACAGACCGACAGACCGACAGACCGACAGACCGACAGACCGACAGACCGACAGACCGACAGACCGACAGACCGACAGACCGACAGACCGACAGACCGACAGACCGACAGACCGACAGACCGACAGACCGACAGACCGACAGACCGACAGACCGACAGACCGACAGACCGACAG